>OY728148.1:1639832380-1649832380 GCA_963277665.1 Viscum album | reverse complement strand
AGCATTTGAATGCTGTGCTAAAGACTTTGAGGTGGGAGAAACAATATGTAATGTAAAGTTAATGTGAGTTATGGATGGAGGAAGTATCATTCTTGGGGAATTTTATCACTAGAAAAGGAATATATGTGGACCCTTTTTAAGATAAAGGAAATTGAAGAGTGTCATATGAATACATATGAAATGGAGATTTGTAATTTCCTTCTCCAAGATGGGTATTAACAAAGTTTTGTGAAGAACATATCATGATTATCAAACCCAAAAACCATGATTACTCATAAAGGGGTAAAGTTTGTTTGGACCAGTTAATGTAAAGACTTCTTAAAAGAGTTTTACAAGTGGGTTATCACTCCACTAGTACACACACATCAAAAAAGTGAGAAACTATTTATGATATAAAATTATGCTTTAAATAGGGTATTAGACTTTGTACTAATGTAAAATTATAAAGTGAAATCTTATTCCTCAAATCAGTTGGATGTTCATGAGAAAACCTATCCCACACATGATCTATATTTGGTGTCTATTATCTTCATGTTCAAATTATGGAAGAAGTATCTCTATGAGGGGACTTGTGAGGTATATACTGATCACAAGATCCCCAAAAATATATTCACTCAAAAGGAGCCTAATATGGTCTAGTTAATATTTCTTGAGCTTATCATGGATTTTGACTACCCAATCCACTACCATCTTGGAAAAGAAAATAAATTGGTAGATGATCTAAGATGAAAGTATTCTAAAACATTATCAATGATGAGAATATATAAGGATAAAATCATATTAGACTTGTAATGGATAACAATGAGAATAATAAAATAAGGTACATCATAATTCATTTAAAAATGTTTTCTTAGCCATCCCTTGTTGAGAAAATAAATAATTATCAAAGAAATTGTGTAGAATTTAGAAAAGGGTGGAAGTTATAAGAAAGATGAAATCATCATAGTTCAAATTTGATATGGCATGAGTTATAAGATATGGTTCATGATTATCTGTATCATCCAATCAACTTATAAATAAAGAGATTATAAATAACATGCATATCTCATCCGTCTCTATTAACCCAGGGATCACAAAAATATATCATGATCTATGAGAGTACTATTGGTGGAAAATATGAAGAAGGATTTCCTTGAATATAAATCAATGTTCCTAGCGTGTTATCAAGTGAAGGTTGAAATGAAAAAATTCTAAGGGGGTGATACAACCATTACCCATACCGACATGGAAATGGGAAAACATCACCACAGACATCATCACTGGAGTTCCAAATATATCCATAATAAATAATTATATATTGGTTTTTGTGGACCATCTTATAAATACAACTCATTTTTATTAAAATTAAAGAGGACTTCTCACCAAATAAACATGCACAGATACACATCAAATAAGTGGTGAGGCTGCATGGGGTACCATTATGAATTGTAACTCTTCAAGACATGATATTTACCTGTATGTTTTTGAAATTTTAAAACATGATTTAAACATTGAGGAAAACTTTAGTATGGCTTATCATCAAAAAAATGATTTCAAATCTGAGTGGAAAATTCAGAAACTATAAGACATGTTGAGATCATGTTCTATGGACATCAAAGGAGGGTGAGAAAAACATCTACCTCTGGTCAAGTTATCTTACAACAATAGTTCCCACTAAATCATCCAAATGGATCCCTATAAATCTATTTTTTCGAAAAGAAGTAGAACACCAACATACTGGGATAAGGTCAGTGAACTTAAGTTGTTGGGACCTAAAATGGTCGATGAAATGGTAGAGAAGTCGAACACCATTTAGTATCCCATCAAGGAATTCCAAACTCGATAGAATAAATATGAATATAATAATATACTAGACATAAAATTTGAGGTTTGTGACAAGGTATTACTCCACATATATCCATGGAAGAGATTAAATAGCTTTTGGAAGAAAGTAAATCTATGTACCAGGTATATCGACCCCTTCAAGATTCTTGATCATGTTAGATCTATGACCCATCAACTAGAACCTTCACCATTAATGTTTCAATTTATGATTTATTCCATATATAACTCTCAATCAACTAAATACTAAATCTCATACATGTACTGAATTAATAGGTGGAAAGTTGGAAAATTTCCTCTCTTATGGGGAGCAGCTGGTGAAGACCTTGTACCATCGAGATAAAGTTCTGCAGAACCAGACTACTCACCTCGTTAAAGTAATATAGATGAACCATATATATGAAGAGGAAACATGGGAATCATAGGAAGTGATGAAGTAGAAGTACCATCACCATTTCTCACCATAGTGTGTTGAATGAAATTTAGAGGGAGACGTTTCATAAGGGGAAAGAATGAATGGACCATGAATTTTATAAATGAAAATATTCCCTTCTAATAATTTTGTCATTGAATATAATGCAGATAAATAACTTAGAAAATCCAATAAAAACTTTATCCATGTAAATGAATAATGATACAATGTTCAGCAAACAAATCAATAATAATTCAAAATATTAATGTGGGATAATAAATATAATATAAGATAATAATAATAGAAATTTTTTGATCTACTGGATCCACTAGCACGACCACACTCATGTAAAATGATATAGAAATAAAAAATATTAATAATAAAACATTAATAATATTGGGAGAACATAGAAGTGATTGAGGAATGGAATAAGAGTTATATATATGAAGTAGTAAACCCTTATGATCATTAGTAATCTTAACACTGAAATAGTAACTTGATCATTAAAATAGTAATGTGATCATTATTAATAGTAATCTAGCCTCTAAAATAGTAACATCACTAATTAAATCTTAAATAAAATTTAGGTATCTTATAAATTAAATTATTATATATTTATATAATGGAATAAGAAAATAAATGTTTTTAAAATGATAAATCAAGTGTTGGTATTTTTATTAAACATAAATGTTTATTTACAATTTTATAATTAATATAATGATTTAAAAGAAAATATATTTTAATAAAATAGATTCAAAAATTAATATTATGGATCATTTTAATTATAATATAATTTTATGAGACCTTAATTAAATTTCCAATGTGTCATAAAATCAGTTATAACATTAAAATCAATATTTTTAAATTAAATGATGATTTTAGTTAAAAGTAACATTTATCTTATTTAAAAAGAAACTTTCATAAAATAGAATCAGTTTTTTAAATAAACATATTGAAAATTTGTTATGGTTAATTTATTGAATTTTTCTAAAATAGTTGAACTTTTGGTGAATAGTGACATACGGTAATTTATGAGATTCTATATTTTATGCCAAATACATGAATTTTTTATTCATGAATGATGTAAGAAATCATTATTTGGAACTTTAATGAACTATTTAATGTAAATTGTCACAATAATAAACACTATTAATAGTCTTGACCAAAAAAAATAAACTAATGGATAAAATAAAAAAACACCCTTCTCCTCCATTATAAATACCACCCACCACCTCTTCTACTCACACCTTCTAAGATTTGGAGATTTCTAATATTCTATCCAATTCCTATTCCAAGATTCTTCCCCATTTACTTTTATTTTTTGTCTCACAAAAATACCAATTCCATGTCCCTTAAAGAGGTTCTCAATGACACGACATTCAAGAGGTAAAATCCTACTTATTTTTTATTTAAATTGTTTCTTTATTATACCTTATCCTTACCTCCCATATAAAAAAATGCTTGATAACTGTAGTAATATATATATATAATATTATTTTATTATGTTAATGGAATATAAAAAATTAAAACTATTCTCTTCCCCTTTTAATTTAAATATGAAAAACATTTTCCATGATATATTGATTCACTACCTTCGTTGACAAAGATTTTCGTTTTACATTACCTCTTTCATGGAAGGTCATACAATTATTACAATGGTTAAAAAAATATTTTAAAATTTATATTACATCATTTTTTATGTTATGGAACTAATATATATTCATAATAATAAATAAATAAAAACTAGTTCATGATGTTAGAAAAATATCTAAAATAATCTAAATAGTTATCATTAACATTTTATCAAATGCATCATCCTCATGTTAAAAAATAAAATTATATATTTGACCATTTAAATTTTTTTATGTGAAATAATACCATATAATTTAACTTCTTCATAATTATTTCAATTTTATAATAACTTCTATAATTGTACACAAGAGAACTGACCATGATGCTAAAAAACAAATGCTTTTGGAATAATGAAATAAAACATTATAACCCATCAAGATGGATATAAAGGAACTTAATAAAATTATAATAAATAAAATATATATTTAAGAAGTTATTAATTAAATGTTTAATTAATCTTATTTTATTATCTATGACATTAAGTTCATGTAAAGAACACTTTCGAACATAAGGAAAGATATCTCTCAAATCCTCTAAATTACCCTTAGGTTATAGTTTCTCTCTCTTTAAACCTATTGTTTTTTAATAATTATTGTGTAATTTATATATATATTCATTTTATATGTTCCAAAATTATGTATCTAGATCAATTCATCCTTCTTTGATGGGTAAATACATGTTTTAAGAGGTCCTCTTCTTAATTCCTTCTGATAAGAAATCCCAATTAAAGAGAATTTCTACATTTCATACCCATTTTCAATTACACTCCATGAAATATTTTAAAACACCATTAATTTTATAAAACCACTTATTTTATCATGTAAAAATATCTTAGTTCTTATCTGTTTTTATAAAAACAATTATTCCTTTGTCTTCTTTAAAGACTCTTTAATATTTTCCTTTAGCGACACTAAAGTCTCATTTCTAAAGTTTCTTAAACACTCATTACACATGTTTTAACTTGATTTATACCTATTTTACAATATAAGTGTCCTTGTATGATTTAAATTAATTCTTTCATGGACACCATTATGATATTTACTTTGGTTATGCCTTTTGATATGATTATGATACCTATTTCTTTCTACGGGTAACCCTTATGTGTATTCACTATGTTTGATTATTTATGTGGAACACATATTCATGAACATGTTAGGATAGGTGAAAACAGATATCACTCCAATGCATTAGGTAATGTTTTTTCTCTTAATATAGCATGTATGGGATTAGGGAGTAAAACTAATCAATTATGGGACCTTTTACACCATGTGATACGGTCTTGGAAGTTATCCTTGAATCATGTTCATGTCATGCTATATATTTCTCTAACATTCAAATGATTCCATCATCACATGATCCCATGTTCTATATAATATGCTTCAATATTTTCATTCATGTTCCATGCCTTTTCATTTTTTCATTTTATGCCTTCTAACCCATGTGTTATACTTTATTCCTATATTTATTCCCATATTGGGATTTTTAGGTCATCCCTTTGTTTATGTATTCCCCAGGGTTTCCTATATAGATATAATAGCTCTTTGAAAGTTAGAACCACATTATGGAGAGAAATGAAATTAATTTTTAATCATTGTTTCATTTTTTCTAATTATTCAACTAGTCTTATGAAGTAACTAAAAATTATGATACATGGATTGTATTTGATGGTTAATTATGCTTAAAATAATTTAACAATATGTGCAAAAGGTTCTGGTCTCCATAGTATCCCCACATTCATTTGCTACTGATTTTCTTCTTGAGTTGGGATTTAGAAATTATTCCAATATAAAAAATATTTTTTTCTATAATTATAGAAAATATTTGGTCCTCCTCAATCACCATATTCAGATAGCCCAACTTTATAGACCTAGACCCAACTTAGTGTTCATACTATAGCCTCTTTGAAAAATCAACTCAGACCTAGTGGGAGGAAGGGGAAATATTATATTCCAATTAAAGGTGATACCCAGTGGGAATATTTCCCATCATAAATTCTACATTGAGCTATGTGAGTTTTGAAAACTCATCCTTATTCTATGTAGACATTTCTTCCATAAATGCAATATCAGGATTTATTGGTGGGGAGTAGGATATAGAAACTACATTCAATTTATCCCTTGAGTAATGGTGTTGATGGTGTGGAAGAACTTTAATTATAGGTTCTATGTTCTGGTTACTCATCTCATTCATATTGTGCATGACCTTGGACTTTGCATCAGTGTACAACGTATAATGGGGGGTTGTTTCCAAATTACCTCCCATGAAATAAAAATCATGAAATATATCATATATTGGATTTAAAGTGACAACATTTAATGAGTTATATGATGTATAATGAATTATTTTTTCACCCTCTATGTAATAGAGTGACTCTAAACTTCCTGCATTCCATTCCGATGTTCAACCACCATTTTCTCCCTTAACAATTTTTTCACTAGGATATTTTGGAAATCATCATAGGATAGGTTTGATCTTTTTTGTTTTACATTCCCCTAGATATATTCTGTCAATAGTGAAATTGGGAGAATATATTATCTCCCACACCATGCGAGCCCCAAATAAATGGTCCATGTCTCATGCTGGTAGGAATAATCATGACACCGGATACTGCCAACTATTAACCAACCACGAGAAGAATAATTTTATTTGGGAAGATGGTAATAATTCCTTAATCACTAAAGTTTAGGGATGATAGTGGACCATCTTGGTCATTTTAGAAACCTGATGAGGAATTAATAACTCCCATGTTGGTGATAATTGTAAAAATTTCCTAACCCTATGTGTTAGGGATAATATAGCACCACAACTGATATTTTACTAACACACCAGTGATTTGAAATACTTTGGTGTGGATCTAGTGGAAATAATTCTCTAAAATTCTGAGATGGGGTATATCCTGAATGGTTTCCATTGGATATTCTATTGTAATCATCATTATTTTTAACATTTTCCATCATAGGTGAGCTGTGTGTATATCAAGAACAAAATTGTATATGCTTAAAGTAAGGGGAATTCTTGTAGGATAATATTTTAAAAAAATCATATGTGTTATTTTCATAGATGATTGGGAGGCTTAGAATAGGATACTTCCAATGGATTTATCTCTCTGTTGACAAGATTTTTCTGTCTTCAAAATGGGATGATGTTTTTGGGTTGATCAACTAGCTCGTTCATTTTCTGGACGTAGGGCCTTTCCTATGAAAATTAAATTAAATGATTTTTTCTATAGAGAAATATATTAAAATATAGTAATAAAGAATTAGAGTGCTATATATTCATCCCATCATCAAATTCATACATATGACACGACTTTAATGATTATCTTCCATACGACCCTAAGTTGTAGATCCAAGGAATCCATAGGATCAAACAATGTATTTTCGACCAAGGATAACATTACATAGAGATAATATCCATATCCATATGATAGAAGATAATGTTAATGGACTAGATATTATCCTCATTACCCTAACAATAGAATTTGTTAGCCTTTAGATGATGAAACATTTCCCATAGGTTCTAGCATAATTGAGGTATGTATTCATATGTTAGCACATACTAGATGTTATAGATGAATGTGGTGATAGAACAGAGCATGAGAGGAAGGTTGTTCTTGGTAAATACTTTCCACATATCCATGCCATCCTCTTATTTACCAGAGACATATTTCTCTACCTATTCTGACCACAAAGGTATCTTTCCTATACATAGTGACTCATATCATGTAGAAGGAATGGGTGGTGGTAGAATACTTACCCTTGTGAGTTATCACTATAAATTGATGAGGTAAAAATATTTTTGATCCTTATATTTTTAGTATCTCCCTATATGAATGTTCCTAGAAAAAAAATAGGATTTCCTTTCCCCGGTGAGATATCATCAGGTGGTGGTTTTCCATGACAGATGTCGGGGGTAGGATCATTATAATCCATCTCTAAAATAATATGGGATGGACTTCCATCATAGGTATGAGATTAATATTCATATTAAGAGTCATGAGATCCCTAATATTCTATAGATATGAATCATATAGGATTAAGGATTATTACATTTATAAATATAGGAATATCATACGCTTATTACATTTTAGTTAGAATATGCTAACCAGCCATTTATGGTTGAGTAGAAGTATGAGCCTTTATAGTGGAAGCCCTCAGAGTTTGATGATAGATATCAGTGGTTATTATGGAGATATATCTTGTATCTAATAAGATTCTAGGATATACCAGTGGGCATCCAATTTGTTAGTAGGATTACAATCCCTCCTTTGGGTGGCTGCTAAGGTATTCTAGCCAGCCCTGGTTGAAGTGGGAATATGCATCTGATTCTGATGTTCATTCCCCATTAGATTATTATAAAATGCCTACATATTAAGAGAGTTAATATGGAACTACACTTATTTGAACCATAATGGATTCTTATATATACATTCATTGTAGGGGGTAGGAATATGTGGCTCACTCATGTCAGCTACCAGAATATGGTGAGAGATATTTAATTTCTAGTCAGGATATGACCATTCCTGGAAGTGATAGTATAAATATGTCAACCAAATAAAGGTTGATAAGAAGACATGACCAATATTGGTATTCCGTTTTAATGTTCCACTTGAGTTATTTGACTTATGTATGATCATATCCTAAGGTGGATTTGAAACTGGGTGGATGAAACCCATTAAAAATGTGGGTATGTTCCCAATCATGTGCCCTATGATTTACCATAATATTATAGTAATACAACTATATTGGAGTAATATTATACACTCACAATAGAGTAGTAATATAGTAATATATATAATTATAATATCATACTTTGTTTGTTAGAATAGGATTATGTTTTTATTGATGTTTGATAACCGGAATATACCACAAAACGCCTCCATTATTATTAGAATATATTTTCATTTTGGAAGGGTGTGGAAATGATTATTGGAATATATTTTTGATGTAAATAGGACATGTTTGAATATATATTCATTTTAAGTGGGGATATATTCCCACTTCCATCATCAATGTTCCATCAGGATATGATGATAGACTTCGTGCATGTGGGTCAAGATATGCACCATCCCCTGCTTGTTGTCAAAACATATTGGAAGACATGTTATGTATGAAAAATGATATGCCCATAATTTTGGGGGGATATCATAGTATATTTTCTAGATTTATTTTTGGAAGTGGGGATGTGTGAAAACTCTCTATGATATGTTGTACACCACTCGTAGTGTGTCTTCTAGATGCATTGATCATAGAGTTTGAGGAGGTGATTGACCTGGAAACGATGTCAACATGTGGATAAGAAGTAGTATTTTTGTTAAAATATTAGAGGTGGAGTACAATATCCATATTAAGAGAATATTTAACCATGTAGAAGTCATAATTTGACCTCTACATCCACCATAATATGATAAGTATGGTTCTGATTATCTCATTATAGGGATATGCTTCAATAGGAGTTGGTAGTGAAAACAGGTGTCTCTGGATTCACTGTAGATCCCATCAGGGGAGATATACATGGATTATAAAATATCTAGGGACCCTTTTCTGTATAATATATGGTTTTAATGGTACCATTTTTATAGCTTCAGAATTCTTCTTTGAAAATGATTAAATTTAATATATCAAAGTGGATATTGGGGGAAGTTTATATATATACAAAAATACATCAAAACTAATAATTTTTATTAGTGCACCATTACATGTAAGAAATATACTTAATTAGATTTTCATGGGGAAGTCAGTTATTATTGATGATTAATGTTAGGTTTACTATATTTGATTGAATTGAATATTTATAACAAAATATATTGAAATATATGAATATTAAATAAATTTTATTTTTAAAATATTCACATATGGTTTTCCATTTTCGTTTTCACCTTGTATGCAGCTACCAGACATTTTTTTTGACAGGATGAGCATTACCACACAATCCTTATGTTGGTTCATGAGTCCTATCTTATTTTGATTCAAATGGGGTTTATTCGTGGAAATAGAAACACCAATGTAATACCATATCCTTAAAGATCAACTATATTACTTTACAATGTTAGACGGTGCTTATGGTTCCATACCAATTATGCATATGAACTAATATTGGTTGACAGGAAGAGCGGTGGGGCTCATCTCACATTACTGGTAGGAAATATTTCCTTCAATGGGACTCTATTATAAATTTATTTTACTTTCATGAATTATTTCAAGATATTTAGAAGTCACTAGTTACCCTATAATTTATAATCTATCATTCAGTTTTAATAATGTGAATGCCTGTATATATTTGAGGCATCTCAACAAAGTGAACATCTATATATATCATAGGTTCTCTATTTATAATACTATATATATATATTATAGGTTTTCGATATTTTTTCTGTATTAAATAATGATGTTGGTTTAAAAATGGTTATGTATTAAATCCACCTAACTTGGAACTCTTTATTTTTTCTCTTTCTATGAAGCTGGTGCATGTTTATGGTGTCATGATAGGGACTATAAAGGGAATTCTAATATATCCTTGTAAAAGGAATCATAACTCGTGTAGTTCAATGAAAAATAATGGGAAACATCATCCCATTTAACTTCCTATGATAATGAATCATACATATAGTTTAGCATTGTGCATTAAGGATGACTATGTGAAGGATAACTAAAAATTATTCGTATCAGACTTACTTATGAGATTTTGTGTTTGGTTGACCTCATAAAGTGTATGGCCTAGTGAGGATGGATTGATGTCACAAGGAGTATTCCCATGTGAAGATGGTTCCAATTAGGAGTATAACCAAATGAGTATTATATTGTTGGAATCATATGTTATATGGAACTTTCAGTGGGGGAATGATTATATTTGGAAATATGGTCTGATAAAAGATGGTCCATGGAGAATATAGCCCTAATTTATGGTAAATGAAAACTTTTTAGTTTTTGGATAAGTGATTAGAGGAAGAACTAATGTTATGAGGAATATGGACCAATAAGGATGGTGATAGAAGGATAATGATTCTATTTTTTTTACCTTATGAAGGAATTATAGATATCCCATCAAGATGAAAATCAGAGACCACAAAGTGTGAGTGATATAGTTTGAGGACATGTGATAGGACTATACCCTGAATTTCAATATAATATGGTAATAATGTTGTCATATAATCTATTTTCATGTGATACTGATGTATCTGTTGATATATGAATATGAGATATGGGGTCTTGAGAATTGAAATGGCGTCTAATGTAACACTCCAAGCTTCCACAGTGTGCTTCTCTTTTAATAATGCAATAGTTGGTGTTGCATGAAACATTGAGTTCAAACACACCACAACCAATCAAACTTCCCATTATGAATATTAATACCAAATTTTTTAAATTTTAAAAAATTTATCTTTAAAAATGGTCTTCATTTTTGGATTTTTAATATCAAAATTTTCTTAAGGTGAATTTTCGGTACTTTTCTGAAAACATTCAATTTTTGATGAATAGTAAATTTTAATTAAAAACAACTTTTTTAATCAAAATAATTTATAGTGTTAAATTATACATTTGAATGTTTCTAAGTATAACTAGATTATATTTTTGTCATTTAATATAATTTAGGTCATTTTATGTAATTTTACGTTTAAACTGGATATAAACAAGTGTCAGTCTTTTGATAATTATAATTTCTTAAAAACACTCTTTTTGTTTTGACAACGGGAAATAATTTTAAATTAATTTATGAAACTTATGTGTTTTGAATTTTGAAAAATGGATTCCATATTTGGAATCAGTAGGTCCAAATTTTGTAAATAGTTAACTTCTATTTTTATACATTATGAATATTTACTACAGTAAATATTTATTTACTGTGGTTAAAGGGGTAAATCCGGTAAATAAGGGTAGACAAAAATATATTGTAATAATATTAAATTAACCTAACATGTATCATATTTCTATTGGTTGAAACATTTCCTACCATGTAAATCCTTGGGTCGATTTTGGGACACCATGGAGCCACTTGATAGTGATAATGACACTTTATATTAATTAATTTAAAGTAAAGAAAAAAATGAAAAAAACATATATCTTTTAGTAAAACAATTTTTACAAGGGGTTATATAAGTTATCTCTTTGAATAAAAATATTCCTTATAAATATAAATAGATTTAATACATAATTTTATTTTATTTGTTATTTATATATGTTAATTTTTTAAATTTTTTTATGACACAATGATGATTCAGTAATTACCTTATTATTGAATGATTAAAATAATTGATATTATAAATATCCAAATAAATGTAATTTGAGACTTTTGATGAATTAAACTAATTTTATAGGTTATTATGACATGCTAGGGTTTATTAAATGATTTTGTTTCTAATTAATCAGGCTGTTATTATTTTCACAAAAACCAAATACTAAATAGTGTCCAAATTGACATAATTGAGTTTTTAAAACAAATACTATATTATTAATTGATAAAATATTCCTAAAAATATAAAGTTCAGAAAAAGTACTTATATAAGGTTATATATATTAATAATAAACAACTTAGTTTTATATTTACTTGTTATAATAAGTTTATGAACCATATAATATAAAAATACAAAGAGACATGGTAAATGTGAAACTATTTAACTGAGAGTTAAATCTAAAAGATAATGTTAATATGTTAACCAAAAACTATCTAAAACATATTGGTTGACAGATTTTATACCCATACCCACTTTATCCTAGAAATAAATCAATTTTTAGCCTTTATAAACCGAAAATTACTTTATTATAAAATAATATTTCATGCTTTTCTTAAAGTGACCCTCACAACTTTTATAAAAAGGCACTTCCCTTTTTCTCAAAAATCACACCTCTAAATCCATATGGCTCAGAAAAACCCTAAACAAATATCCTCTAAACTTTCTTAAAATCAACCTAGAGTCATAAATCTGATCATAATGCAAACCTAAGGAACCCTTTTGATCAACTCAAAAGGAAATACCCGAAGAAGAGTTAATAATTTCACCACCCTCTTTCACATTCTTTTCTTCTTCCACTTACTCTTTCTTTGTTGTTTCCATTAAAAAATAATAAATCAAGTACCTCATACATATTTTCATGTTATTATAAATATATTAAAACCATATTAGTTATTCTATCTATCCTATAAATGAAAAAGTTACCATACGTGCGTACATATGGCTTACTGTATCCACATCGTGGTGTAGTTTGTTATTCAAACACTTCATTATTTGGATGGGTATAAAAATGAGTATAACTGATGTAAGTAATAAATATAACATGTTAATTATTATTTATATATGATTTCATCATCAATAAAATGATATTATCGCTCATGCATACGTACGGATTACCGTCTCCACAAACACGATGAGATTCATCCCTTATCATAATCATTCATGAATAATTTTCATTTTATGAATAAAAATAAATTTTAGGAACTTAATATCATTCTGTATATGAATTAAATTAATCCTATCCATAACAAACATGGATTACATAACCAATAATATAAATTAAAACGGATCAGTTAACACCCGAAATGATGATACTACTAAAATATTATTAACAAAGCAAAATTAGAGGATCATATATGATATCATATTTATGTATTTAATTATTGTATAATTTAATAACAATTATTTAACTATTATACATGAGGTTAACATATCCTCGACTAAGGAAAAGTACAAGGTAAGGGTTAATTCTACAATCTCTTTACTTATCTGAGGTTGTTAATACGTAAGTATGTATTGGGACATCTTTATCATCCACATCCATGTTTTATTAAAAATGTAATTCGAAAAAAATTTATAATTTAATATAATATGGATTAAACTTATTTATACCCTTATTTTACCATATATGTTTTGAAAGGAATCTTTCCATTGTTTTCCAAATAAGGTACTTTAGGACCTTTTCGACAAAATTAAGGTAAGAATGTCTTTTTTTAACTTATACAGCGGGTTTAGTTATTTTCTGCTGTTATATCATTGTCGATGCTTCCCATACAAGCTTATAAGATTATTTTCAAAATAAATGTTTTCTTTTATAATTATATGACTTTTAAATGATTTCAATATAGAAAGAGGTATTTATTTCAAATAGTTTTCATTTCATCTATGTTAACATGCTTTGATAGATTTTAAACTTGTTTGAAGTTGATTTATTATGATACAAATATTCCGTATTTTATTGAAGGTTTTGTGATATGTTTAATTATGGATGTGTTATTTTTACGACATTCATGGTTTATGGATAAAGTATTGATATTTCATATGCTAGTTTTAATATGAATTTTTATGTTATCTTTAAACCTTTTTAATATGAGGGATGCATTGAACTTAGTAAGTGACAGGTGGATCCCGCTATAGCTCCTCAATGAATCAGTAGGTCTCATAAGACAAGCTAGTGTCTTGGAATAAGTTCTTGAAAAATCTTATTTTTAGTCTTGGCACAAGGCCTTGACTTTGTAGTCATGAAGTCTGTAATTTTTCAATCCATCATTATGAAAGTGGATATTGATATTTCATGTGATTATTCGACTTGTAGAATATCCATGTGAATAAGTAAATGGGATTATTTGATTTTATCTTTTCTATATTATGATGAATTTTATGTTTAAAAGGATTTTGTTTTAGTCTTATACATTACCTAAAATGTTTATGCTTATTTATGAATGATTATGCTGTATTGTTATCCTTACTCAGCATCTGAGATCACCCCTTTACTATGTTTTATTTATCCCAGGATGTGAAGAAGTACTTTATGGTTGATATACAGGGATAGGCTACGGATATATGTTTGTTAAAAGGGGAAAAATATTGTTGATTTTTTTATTTCATGATGTAATATAAAACTGATGAATGTATCAATTAATTCCAAGGCTACTAAACTGATCGGTGTTTCGGGACATGATTTCTTGCATCATGACAATGTTATGTAATAATGAACCAAATCTAGGTAACTGGGTCGGGGCATTATAGTTGGTATCAGAGGAAGATTAGTACAAACCTTAGAAACTAGATTTAGAAAAACTCTGATTAGAGAACACTACCCTAAGATAGACTTTGAGGATTGGTATAGAAGTACTTCATAGAATTTTGGTACTGTAGAGATTTTGTGAGTTTTCCAAGAAATACATCCCTGTAAGGATATGAGTTGGTAGAGTCGGCTCTAGAACATATATACTTTGGGTTAAAACCCAAAAACACCACTTTGAGCTAGACTCGAATGGGAACAGGTGCATGACAATGGGCCTTATTGCACTCTTGGTTACTACACTCCTAGGGGATATACTTAGGATAATTATCATTTACATTGCAAACCATTATAAAGGGTTTATGAGTATATACATCCTCAAAGAAAACATTTTTATGATTATGGATTATATCCATAAACTATTCAATTTATGTTAACTATTTTACAAGTTTGGAATTATGTATTACGATTCGTAAAATAATCTATTGTATGCCATTGTTTAGAAATGGTGCGTAGTGGAAGGAATGGAAACCGTATCAACCCACATAATACATGTAGGTATTTCCCTTATACTCAAGATAATTATAGTGGATCTAGTGATGCAACTAGTGTTAATGAGCTTATCACCATACTGGGACAACTCACGCGGGTGATGAATAATAACCTTACCCATATAGAGCATGCTGATCTACAACACGGAGGATCAATGTTAGACCAATTCACGAGGCAACAACCACCAAAATTAAATGGGAGCACAGATACATTAGTAGCTAAGAAATGGATAAGTTTCTTAGAAAAAATATTTCATGCTTTGGGGAGTAGCGAAAGGGAAAAAGTTGTCATGGAAGTTTATCGCCTCATGGGAGATGAAGATTAATGGTTTTCATTAATACAAACCAAAAAGGAATATGAATAAGTATTGAACATGGAATTTACTGAGTTTAATGATATTTTCTTAAAAAAATAATTTCCTCATGAACATCTAGCGGATATGGAAAGACAATTTCTGAGTCTGAGGAAAAAGAGGATGCGAATATCGCAAAGTATGAAACTAACTTTACAAGGTTAGAAAGGAATTCAAAAGATTATAAATGAAATCCAAGGAGTAAGATTGATATATTATTTGATGGGTTAAAACCATTTATCCATCAAGCAATAGTCTCACAATCCTTCTCATCATATGAAGATATTGTCCCATGCGCTATCAAGATAGAAAAGGAATTATCTAAGTCTTACAACTTCAAAGTAAAGAAATAAAAGAAGAGATCTACAGAAAACTCTGGAAATGTAATTAATGGGAATAAGGGATACTATGAATATCCATCCTATGTTAAATGTGGGAAGAAACATCCCAATACTTGCCTGAAGGGAATGAGAGTCCATTATAAGTGTGGTGAAAAAGGCCACCAAGCTTGTGATTGCAAGGGGAAGAAAGAGGTTGTCAATGTTGATTGCTAAAATTATAGAGAAAAGGGGCATTATGAAAATGAATTTCCTAAGCACCAAGGAATCATACCCCAGAAAAGGCCAATGGAGAAAGGTCGAGCTTATGTGATCACTACTGCTGAGGTTGAAGCTCCAAAATACGTGGTGGTGGGTAATTTAATGGTTTCCTATAGTTTATCCAATGATTTATTTAATTCCAGATCATCACATTATTTCATATCTTCCCATTTTTATAATAGAATTATAAATTTTTAATTTGACTTAACAACGGACTTTTCAGTCAAAACTCCTAAGGGAAGTATCATCGCAAAAAGGTTTTGTGATTCAGTTCCCATTAGGGAATATAAATGTTATTTATCTGCTAATATCATCATCATACCCAAGATTTAATCTCCTTGGTATGGATTGGTATTCAGTCCATGATGCAAAAATTTATTGTAATAAGATAGAGGTTAAATTTTTTGATGATGATAAAGAGTACCTTATATTTAGAGCAGAAACGTCACCACCTGATTCTTATCTAGATCCACTCCTAGTAGCTCTACTAAATTAAATTATTGGGGATGAATAAAATGAAATAACTATGGGTGAAAAAAAGAATGTTTAAATAGAGGATGCACCTATTGTGAAAGAATATGTTGATGTGTTTCTAGAGGATTTACCTAAACATCCTCTGGAACGATAAATTGAGTTTTCTATTGATTTAATTCCTAGTTCAAGGACCATATCGAATACCCCTTATAGAATAGCCACTGTGGAATTAGTGGAACTAAATAAGTAACTAGAGTAATTGAGTAATAAAGTATTTATTCGCCCTACTGTTCCTCCATGGGGATCCCCTGTCCTTTTTGTTAAGAATAAAGACCAATCTTTGAGCTTGTGCATTGACTATAGGGAGATCAATTCAATAACAATAAAGAACAAGTATCCCCTACCTCACTTTAATGATTTATTTGACCAAATTCATAGAGATCAATATTTTTCAAACATTTACCTTCGATCTGGATATCATCAGTTGTGTGTGACGAAGGAAGACATTCTAAAAACAACATTTTGAACCCGGTACAGGCATTACGAGTTTACAGTAATGCCTTTTGGATTGACTAATGCACCCTATATCTTCATAGATATAATGAATAGAGTTTTCAAAGAATATCTTGATGACTTTTTAGTGGTATTTATTGATTATATCTTTGTATACTCAAAAATATATATGAAAATAAATTGCTCACTATTCTGAAAACCCTCAAAAGAAATGAATTATATTGTAAGTTTTGGAAGTGTGAATTCTAGCTTCAAGAGATTTCTTTTCTTGGTCATATTGTCTCTAAGGATGGAATCTCTGTTGATCCTAAAACTACCAAGGTAATAGAATAATAGAAAGCACTGACGAGTATAATTGAGGTACATAGTTTTATTGGTTTAGCATGTTATTATCGATGTTTCGTCCAGAATTTTTCCTGGTTGGCTAACCCATTAGGGAAGCTCACACGTAAAGGGGTTAAATTGGTATGGACAAAATAATGCGAAGTCATTTTTGAATAATTGGAGAGAATATTAGTCAATTCTTCTATCTTGACTCTACCTTCAGGGAATGATGTGTTTGTTATTCGTAGTTATGCTTCAAAGAAAGGACTTGGTTGTGTCCTTATACAGAATGATAGAGTTATTGCCTATTCATCATGATAGCTAAAACTTCAAGAACAAAACTTTCATACTCAGGATATTGACTTAGAATCTATAATCATTGATTTGATGATATGGAGACACTATATATGTAGTGAAAAATGAGAGATATATACCGATCGCAAGAGTTTGAAGTATATATTCTCATAGAAAGAACACAACATGAGGAAAAGGTGATGACTTGAAATACTCAAGGATTATGATTGCACTATAAAATACCACATGGGAAAGGAAAATAGGGTGGAAGATGCTTTGAGAAGAAAAGATCACGGATTTTGGAACAAGATGATAGTTGAAAGGGATCCTATTTTCATGGATCTAGTGAATATTGATATGGAAATAACCATGGAAGGTGAAACATTAATACTTTTTCAAATGGTTACCAAACCATCTTTACTAGAAAGGATAAAGAGTTCTCAAATAGATGAGGAGGAGTTTCAAAAGAGAATTAACGATGTGAATGATGGGAGATTGAGTGACTTCATATATGAAGATGGAATCTTGAAATTTGGGAAGAGGCTTTGTGTTCCTGACATACCTGATCTAAAAAGTGGATTGTTGGATGATGCTCATAGCTTCAATTTCTCTATACACCCTGGTAGCACTAAAATGTATAGAGATTTAATGAAAAAAAATTTCTAGGACAACATAAATAGAGATATTTCTGATTATGTGTCAAGATGTATGGTTTTTCAACAAGTGAAAGCTGGAAGAGAACATCCTAGAGGAGTCATGCAACCTCTTCCCATACCTGAGTGGAAATGGGATGATATTATGATGGACTTTGTCATTGGGCTACCAAAGGCTCCTAGAAGGAATGATGCAATATGGGTCATTTTTTATCGTCTTATCAAGTCAGCTCATTTTCTTGCTATAAGAGAAGATTTACCAATTGAATGTCTATCAAGACTATATATTAATGAAGTATTAATACTTCATGGTGTACCCCTATTGATTGTTTCTGATCACGATCCATGTTTTACATCAACATTCTGGAAAAGTCTTCAGAAGGCCCGGGATACTGAACTTCATTTGAGCACTACCTACCACCCTAAACTAGATAGAAAATCGGAACGGACTATTCAAACCTTATAAGACATGTTGAGATCCTGATAACGTGACTTTCCAGGTATGTGTGATCAATATATAACTCTGGTAGAATTTTCCTTTAATAATAGCTTCCATTCAAGTATTCAGATGGCACCATATGAAGCATTATATAGAAAGATATGTTGCACACCAACTTGTTAGGATGATGTTGGTGAAAGAAAAAACTTGTAGGTCTAGAACTTGTTGAGTAAATAATTGAAAAAAGTGATGAATATCCAAACCCACATCAAAGCATCCCAAAGTAGGAAAAAGATCTATTCTGATAACTGAAGGAAGGATTTATAATTTCAAGTAGGTGACCATGTTTTCTTGAAGGTATCTCCATGGAAGGGTGTTATACGTTTCAGAATAAGGGTAAATTGAGTCTCAGGTACACCTAAAATTTCGAAATTTTAGAACAAATTGGAATTGTAGCTTATCGTTTGGAAATGCCTCCAAGTCTCTCCAAAGATCATGATGTGTTCCATGTATCACTATTGAAAAAATACATGCCTGACCCAACGCATGCACTCACCTATAAAGAAATATAACTGGAACCCGATATATCTTATTGTGAAGATGCTATCAAAATTCTTGATACCAGAGAACAATTTTTGATAAACCGGACAACTCGTTTATTGAAAATTCTATGGAGAAACCATAAGATTGAAGAGGCAATGTGGGAACCCGAGGAACTTATGATGAAGAACCACCCAAATATTTTTATGCAGTAATATTTTAGAAATTTCGATGATGAAATTATTTTAAGGAGGGGAGAATGTAACACCCCAAGCTTCCATGGTATTCTTCTCTTTGAATAATACAATAGCTTGTGTTGTACGAAACTTCGAGTTCAAACACACCACAACCAATCAAACTAGTCGTTATGAACAGTAATACCCACTTTTTAAAATTTTATAAATTTTACCATTAAAAATGGACTTAATTTTTGGATTCGGAATATCAAAATTGTCTTCGGGTGAATTTTTGGCACTTTTCTGAAAACATTCAATTTTTAATGAATAGTAAATTTTAATTAAAAACAAAATTCTTAATCGAAATAATTTATAGTGTTGAATTATCAATTTGAATGGTTTTTAGTATCTTTAGATTATATTTTTATAATTTAATATAATTTAGGTAATTGGACGTAATTTCACGTTTAAACTGGACATAAAAAAGTGTCAATCTTTTGATAGTTATTATTTCTTAAAAACACGCTTTTTGTTTTGACAATGAGAATTAATTTTAAATTAATTTTAAATTAATTTCTGCCACTTTTTTGTTTTGAATTTGGAAAAATGGATTTAATATTTGGAATCAAGAGGTCCAAATTTTTTAAATAGGTATCTTTTTATTTTTAGACATTATGAATATTTAATTTAGTAAATATTATATTTACTATGGCTAAAGGGTTAAATTCGGTAAATAAGGGTAAAAAATATTTTATAATAATATTAAATTACCCTAACATGTGTCCTATTTCTATTGGTTGATACATGTCCGACCATGGAAATCCTTGGGTCGATTTTGGGACCCCATGGAGCCACTTGAGAGTGATAATTAAACTTTATATTAATTAATTTAATGTGAAGACAAAAATGAAAAAAACATATAACTTTTAGTAAATATTTTTTTACAAGAGGCTATATAAGTTATATCTTATAATAAAAATATTCATTATAAATATAAAAATATTTCCTACATAGTGGTAGTTTATTTTTAGTTTTTAGACATTAAATAATTAAATTTATTTATGACACAATGATGATGCAATAATTACCTTATTAATGAATGATTAAAATAATTGATATTATAAATATCCAAATTAATATAATTTTAGACATTTGATGAATTCCAATAATTTTCTAGGTTAATATGACATTTTATAGTTGATTAAATGATTTTTGTTCGAAGTAATCATGCTGTTATGATTTTCACAAAAACCAAATACTAAATAGTGTCTGAATTCAGATAATTGAGTTTTTAAAAAAAATACAATATTATTAATTGATATAATATACCTAAAAATATAAGGTTCATAAAAAAGGCTTTTATAAAGTTATATATATTAATAATGAACCACTTTTGTTTCCCTTGGATTGTTATAGTATGTTTGTTAACCATATAATATAAAAATACAAAGAGACATGGTAAATGTCAAACTATTTAACTTAGAGTTAAATCTAAAAGATAAGGTTAATATAGTAACCGAAACCTATATAAAACCTATTGGTTGAGAGTTTTTCTACCCATCCTCACCTTACCCTAGAAATAAATCATTTTGGAGACTTTAGAAACCGAAAATGATTTTATTATTAAATAATAATTCAAGATTTTCTTAAAGTGACCCTCACCTCTCTTATAAATGGGTACTTCCTCTTCTCTAAAAACAACACCTCCAAATCCATTTAACTCAACCAAACCCTACCCAAATATCCTCCCAACTTCCCTCAAATAAACCCTGAGTCCTTAATTTTATCTTAAACCCATACTAAGGATCCCTTTTGATCAACTCTAAAGGTAACACCCGAAGAAGAAGTAATAATTTCACCACCCTCTTTCAAGTTCTTTTCTTCTTCCACTTCCTATTTATTTGTTGTTTCCATTCCAAAATAATAAATCTAGTACTACCTTCATACTGTGATGCTATTATAAATATGTTACAATCATATTCATTATTCTATCCATCCTATAAATGAAAAAGTCACCATACGGGCGTACGTACGACTTACCATTTCCACATCGTGGTGTAGTTTGTTATTAAAACAATTCATTATTTGGATGGGTATAATAATGAGTATAACTTATTTAAAAAATAAATTTAACATGTTAATGATTCTTTATATATGATATATCATCCAATTACATATGATTTCACCATTAATATAATGATATTGTCGCTCATGCGTACATACGGATTATCGTCTCCAGGAACGCGGTGAGATTAATTCCCCATCTTATTCATTTAAGAATAATTTTCAGTGTATGATTAAAAATAATGTTTAAGAACTTAATATAATTATGAATATGAATAAAATAAACCATATCCATAATAAAAATGGCTTATGTAACCAATCATATATAAGAAAATAGATCATCTAACACCCAAAATGATGATAGTACTAAAATATTATTAACAAATAAATATTAGAGGATCATATATGATATCATATTTATGTATATAGTTCTATTATAATTTAATAACAATGATTTAACTATTATACATTAGGTTAACATACCCTCAGCCAAGTAAAAGTACAATGTAAGGGTTAATTCTACAATCTCTTTACTTATCTGATGTTGTTAATACATAAGTATCTACTAGGACCTTTTTATCATCCACATCCATGTATTCTTAAAATTTTAATTCAAAACATTTTTAATATTTACTATACTATGATTTAAATTAATTTATACCCATATTTTACCATATATGTTTTGAAATTAATCTTTCCATCGTTTTCCAAACAAGGTACTTTATGACCTTTTCGAAAAAATTAAGGTAAGAATATATTTTTAACTGATATGGAGGGTGCAACTATTTTTGGCCATTATATCATTTTCAAATATTCCCATAAAATCTTATAAAAATATTTTCAAAATAAATGTTTTCTTTTATAATTATGTTATTTTAAAATGATTTCAAAATAGAAAGAGGTAATTATTTAAAATAGTTTTCATTTCATCTATGTCATCATCCTTTGATGGATTTTAAACTTGTTTGAAGTTTATTTATTACCATAAAAATCTACCATATTGTATTGAAGGTTTTGTGATATGTTTTACTGTGGATGTGTTATTTTTACTCCATTCACGGTTTATGAAAAAAGTGTTGACATTTCGTATGCTAGTTTTAATATGAATATTTATGTTAGGTTTAAAACTTTTCATATAAGGAATGCATTGGACTTAGTAAGTGATTAGGGGAGCCTGTTATAGCTCCTCGATGCATCAGTAGGTCTCACAAGAAAAACTAGTGTCTTGTCACAAGGCCTTGACAAAATCTAATTTGTAGTCTTGGCACAATGCCTTGACTATATAGTTATGAAGTCTAACATTAATCATTCCATCATTATGAAAGTGGCAATTGATATTGCATGTGATTATTAGACTAGTAGAATATCCATGTTAATAAGTAAATGGAATTATATGATTTTATCTTTTTCATATTATTCTGATGTTTATGTTTAAAAGGATATTGTTTTAGTCTTATACATTTCCCTAAATGTTTAAGCTTAATTATGAAAGTTTTAGTTATATTTTTATCCTTACTAAGTATCTAAGATCACCCCTTTCTATGTTTTATTTTTTCCAGTATGTAAAGAAGTATTTTATGGTTGACCTACAAGGATAGGCCAAGGATATAAGAGTGTTCAATGGGGATAAAATTTTGTTGATGTTTTTTTTTTCATGATGTAATGTAAAACTTCTGAATGTATCTAGTACTTACAAGGCTACTTAACTGATCAATATTTCAGGACATGATTCCCTTTATCATGTCAATTTTATGTTATAATGCACCAACTCTAGGTAACTGGGGTTGTGGTATTAAATCTAAGATATCCTAATAAATATAGGAGTCAGATTACACAAAGTTCCGAAATGTTGGGCATATTTGTAGTAAAGGTTCAATGATAGAGGATTGAGAAGGGAATACACATATGAATCTTTTCTAACATACGTATTTGAAAATATATCCCCTTTAAATGAAAAAATAATTTTAGGGATTACCCCTAGGAATTATTCCCAAAATGGAGGAATTTATATTCTGGTAATGGCATGATCATTTTAGATATATATGCTCTTATGAGTCATTATTGGTGTGAGAAAGAAGAGAAAGAAAAATATAAGAAAAAATTCATGTTAGTGTAATATTTAATTCAAACAATGATAACATATGTAAGCATAATATTGAAATTTTATAGGTATTACACATGTGTGATTATGATTTAAATTTTATAGTACTTACAGATGTGAGTGTAATCTTGAATTTTTATGGGGATTAAACACTAAGGCTATAATGAAATAAATATGGTTGTGAGTCTCAGGAAGAATATAAATCTATATGGGAATAAATTATTTCTGATGTGTTATATTGTAATGAGAAATCAACATTGGGGAATTATGATAATTATAAACAAAATGGTCTCATGAAATGACTGATGGAAATATATATTAGATATAAATCTTGGGCCACATAAAGGAATCATATATATCCTATGTATAACTATAAATAGAGTCCATGCAGTTTATAAATACATAAGCCTATGGTGGGTAAGGAATGGTAACTAATCTAAATGGGAATATTTACTCAATTTTTATGAAATATAAATTCCTTACACCTAGGTGGATGCACATGATGGATATGGATTTATGGGAGAAGAAGAAAAACTTTAGAGGGTTCATGTGGAACTCCTAGGAGTTAGGATACAAAATGATGGTTATAGGGTAATGCGATCATGTAAAGGTGTTGGGGGTCATATGATCTCATAAAGAATGTGTGGTCATGCGATATCATAAAGAATGTGGGGTCATGCAGTAGTATAATAGAATGGGGTGTCATGTGACTACTTGATGATGTGTGGTATCATGAGATCACATAACCAGTATTTGGATAGGATTGTGCGATGTGGTTACATAACCATGAGATAATTACATAATCATTTGACCAATATTTACTCACATGTTTGTATGATTGATTGGTTATAATGCAATCAATTATAGTTCAAGTGGTATTGTATCCAATTCTCTCCTGAACATTACTTTAATTATAACAAAGATGACCTATTTTTATCAGGTTCCATTAGAGTTTACTCACAATATTTTCAAATAGGTGACTTTGAAGTCACATGGATATCTTTAATCCTCCATCTATCGATTATTTCAATACATATACTGATTTTACCAAATTTGTGTTTTTTATATTCAAGGGGGTTTATTATAGGTAGTTTTATCACTATATTTGTGATGCTTCTCAAGGTAAGAAATGCATGTCTATGAACAAAAGGTGGGGGAATATGTTGATTTAAGATGAAAGTGTCTCATGCACCTTTCATGACTAGTACTATAGTAAAACATTATATCTCTCATTACATCACATTACAATAGGAAAATAAACAAGGGATATGTCATGGATAGAATCACCCTGGAGTGGATTACATGATATGTTTGATGTTGGATGATCTCATGACTTTGAGGGGAGTTGGATAAATTATAGTGACCAGAAGATACTCTCATCCTGGACATAGAAAATACAATGATTCCTTTTCAATTTTTGGATAATTTTTCTCTAGGGGTATTTCATGAAAATTTTAGTATTAGGTAGTCACATTTACTCACAAGACATTGTAGCATCTCGTCCTGACTAACCACTAAATCGATAGCTGAATTAGTTTCCACATGACCCTAAGTGAATATCCCCTTACGCTAGAGTCTGTCGATGAGCACCAAGGGTGTAATGGTTGTTCAATGGGGAGACTATACCCTCATGTCCGAGTTGAACAATAGTTTATCTGATAGTAAATAGGAAGCAACAACATATGAGGTATACATAAATTATAAAGAAACGAAATACAAATGTAATATGTAGTGAATATACAATATTTCAAATCATAGTGTATATAATAAATGCATGACATAAGATGATACATATGCTAAAATGGTCACATAAAATATGATTTACAATTCATTATAATATTTGATTCAAGTAAATAAAAGAACTAAAAATCCCAAAGGTTATATCCATGAGAATTCTGAGATCTAACTCAGTCTTTTCCTCCAAACTCCTCAGTTATAAGAAAAAAACATAATAAAAGGTTCATAACCATGTAAAAAAGAAGGTCTACTCAGGTACCAATGGTACCTAAGTAGGGTGTGAGATAACATATTAGTAGGATGACACCCATAGTTTCTATACCAATAAATTTATTACAATATATATTAAGGAAGTGTGCGGGTAAACTAATTTTCAGTAAAAGCAAGTAAATATTCTCATGGCATGTAAACTGCTAAACCACTGATATTAAAAATATCATATCAAGGATCCTTATACAATATGTTCAAGATCCTATAATAATAATTCTAAAAATAATGCATGAATAAAAAACACATCCTTTAAATTTACCCAATCATATAATAACACAATGGCCTTGATGTATACACCACGTTCCATATCAATCGCGACCTTGTTGTATAACCAGAAGGGTCAAACCATTGACATACAAGCTGTATAATCACACATGTCTCAACCATGACCAAGATGTATGACCTAATGTATCACATATCTCACGGTCGTGCCATATGTTAAAGAGTCATACCATGAAGGGCCATATCCAAGGTGTCAAAGGCCAAGGCATCCGCGCTGAGCCTTAGAAGCATCTCAAAGGAAACTTGTTTAGGAACTGGTTGGAATCCTTGGATCATGTCATACCAGACATGTCCTATGTGGGTCCAAGAAAGCCAGATCCACGGTTTAGAAAGGATGAATCCATCCCAAAGAATCAAGACCAAAGGGACATAAAAAAACCAAGACGCCCACTATTACATTCAAGATCCATGGAGGGTTGTCCATGGATTCTATAAAATCATTCATCCTTTCATATAATTTATCATTCAACATCATATGAGTGTACGCAATCATATATAACCATTTAAATTCAATTAATAATATTATTATAACCACACATTAATCACAACACATAACCAATTACATCTCATGAGTATACCCACTCATGTATCCCAAATCATATTCAAAGAAACTAAGGAGTATAACCACTCATTGTAACAATTAACATTAATATATACACATAACATGAGTTTACCCACTCACATTTCCATTTATTTTTTAATTGACCCTTTAAATAATTCAAACCAACCATATGATTATTCCCACTAATTTATCCATTTGAAACATAATCCATTATACCAATTCAAGCGTGGCATAAAAACATGACATTAGGTAAGCAGGTATGATATCTCTTAACAATTTATTCTTATTCCATATTAACCATTTATTCAAAAGCATAAATATTATGTGGAGGGAATCTATATCTGAACTATGTAAACCAATTCCCCTTAGTTATAATTAAACTTACTATAACTAGGAAAGCATAGGACAACAACCATTAGGTGGTTAAATCAAGGTCAATTCAAATGAAAAGGAACAAGATGCCACTTAGGAGGTGAAATGGTTCCATAAAAATTTATAAGGGAAACACTCTATTTCTTAATTCTATTAGAGGTCATATCCTTAAGATAAAATATATCACACTATCTCATCCAGAATAGGGATTCCACAAATCATTATTCCAAGTAATTATTAAATAACTAATCCATACTTTTTATCTTATAAGATAATTAACCCTTATTGGAGGGGGATTATTATAAAAATATAAAATTGTTTCTAAAAAAATAATTTATCATATATAATAATTTCATTCATGGTTCAAAGTTCAATTTATATAAGAAAATATATTTGATATTATTCAAAGAAGGACTCAAAGAATTAATAAATTCAAAGGGTAAGGGATGGGGATCCTACCTCAAAAGAATACAAAGAAAAACTAAACTCTTTGAAACTTGACATTTTCAATGATAAGGATCGCTTCACACTTACAGACACATAAATTCACATATATATATATATACCCATTAAATCCAATATTCATATTCCCCTCTCCATGAGGTAAAATTTACATGGAATATATATATACATACATATGTATATGAGTGAAAGCCTTCATGGGGTCATCAGACACACTACAAACATTTATTAGGGACCCTAAATCACCAAAAGACCCAAAAAAATAGGTTAAACCAAACTGAAGACAGAAAACCATAACAAAGATGGAAGCGACAAATCAAAAACTGACCTAAGTGAATCTCCATTAGTTTCAATTACCAAAACATACCCAAGACAAATTGGGAATCATTTTTCACACCCTAACATCAAGCAAAAACCAAAAATCAAGATTACCCTTTTTCCTATGGTTTGGTAGAACCTCACCGAGTGACAGAAGGTGGAAAAAATGGCGGGAAGGGATGAATAGGATGGAAAATAATACTTTTCTCGATAAATCAACCTATAATATCAATGTAGCATCATGAAATCGACGAACAAATAGGGATCAAGGTGGTAGTGTGAGCTAGCGACCAAAGGGTGCCCAGGGGGGTTGCGATCTAGGAGGGGAGAAGAGGGAACTTAGGTTTTAGTTTTAATTTATTTTAAATTTTAATTAATTTCTTCTAAATAAAGAGACAACATGCATGCTTTGGTCCACACAGTTTAGAAAACTATACACTAACCACTCACCCTGTATTGAGCACTAGGAGCACCCCGTACGGTTCAGAAACCATGTGTTAACTGTGAAGTGATTAGTGTTGAGGTACTGCCTCTTTCCACTAACCCTGCAGGTTAGAAATATGGTTTGAAAAAATATGTGCAACTCATGAACACTGCCATATCCCCACATGCATAAGGCTACATGATTTCCTACTCAGGACACATGATTTTAGATAAACTGTTTTCCCTCTATAGATCCTTAAAACCTATGATTTCTATCCCCACCTTTCTTGAATAAGTAAGATACACCCAAGGGAACTATCAGGACTTCACCCATACCAAAAAAACAAAACATTGAAGTGATAAAACTCTTGGAATTGAATTCTAAAGAATGATTTGTAAAATAGACTAACCATTAAATACAAAATCTTAAATTTCCTTGTAATTTCATACAGTCAAAAAACACTGGATTATACACTCTCCCGACCATATAACTTATCATTCCCAAGAATCATTGTTGAAATAACAAAAACATTACCCAACCTACAAGTCCCATGATGTCTCATTAAAATGGTTGCGTTATGTTTCTAAACATCCAACACACCTTAAATCATTTCACAAGAATAATACATGTTAAGATCATGTTCTATAAACTTAAAAGGAGGGTGAGAACAACATATAACTTTGGAAGAGTTATCATAAAACAATATTTTCCTCTAAAGAATCCAAATGGATCCATATAAATCTATTTATGGGAAAATAAGAAGAACACAGACATACTGGGATGAAGTCGGTGAAAGTAATCTATTGGGACCAGAAATGGTAAAAAAATGGTAGAAAAGTCGAAAACCATTTTGTAGCGCTTCCAGGAAATTCAAACTCAACTTAATAACTTTTAATATAATCATAGACTAGACATATAATTTGAGGTTGTTTACAAGGTATTCGTTTACGTATATCCATTGAGTAGATTCAAGAGATTTGGGATGTAATGAAAGTTATGTCCCATGTTTACTAACCCCTTCAAGATTCTTGATCATGTAAGAGGTATGTCCCAGAACAATAACTTTCACCATCAATGTATCAAGTTCATGATGTATTCCAAATATACCTCTTGAGGAAATAAATACCAAATATCTCACATGTACTGAATTCATAGGTGGATAGTTGGAAAATGGTCTCTCTTATGAGGAGCAGCCAGTGAAGATCTTGGACTGTTGAGATAAAGTTCTACAGAACCAGAATACTCACTTGGTCAAAGTATTATAGAGGAACCATAAATATGAAGTGTAGACATGGGAAAAATATGAAGTGATGAAGGAAAACTACCCACACCAGTTTTCACCATAGTTTATAGAATGAAATTTTTAGGGTGAAATTTCATAAGGTTGAAGAATGTAACGACCTAGAATTTTATCAATGAAAATATTCCCTTCTTATAATTATTTCAGGAAATATAAGTCACATAAATCAAATAGAGAAACTGACAAAAAAATTATCCACATAAATGAATAATTATACATTGTCTAGAAAATAAACCAACAAGAATTCCAAATATTAAATTCGAATAATAAATAGAATATAAGATAATAAGAATAAGAATATTTGGATCTGCTAGATATACTAGCATGAGTGCACTCACAAAAATATCTATATAAATAAAAAATATTAATAATAAAACATTAATAATAATGGGATAACATAGAAGTGACTGGGGAATTGAATAAGAGTTATATATAGGAAGTATTAAACCCTAATGACCATTAAGAATCTTACCATTGAAAAATTAACTTGACCATTGAAATCGTAATGTGACCATTAGTAATAGTGATTTATCCATTATAATAGTAAAATATATAATAAAATTATAAATAAAATTTAAGTATATTATTAATTAAAGTATGATATATTTATATTACTGAATAAGAAAATAAAGGTTTTTAAAATGATAAATTAAGTGTTGGTATTTTTATAAAATGTAAATGTTTATTTAAAATTTTATATTAAATATAATTATTTAAAAGATAATTTATTTTCATAAAATTGATTCATAAATTAATATTATTTTTTCTTATAATTATAAGATAATTTTATGAGATCAAAATTAAAATTTCCATGTGTCATATAATCAGTTATAACATTAAAATCAGTATTTTTCGATTAAATTATGATTTTAATTAAAAATTAAATTTCTCAAATTTAAAAAAACTAATTTCATAAAATTGTGTCTATATTTTAAATATACATATTGAAAAGTGTTTATGTTGAATTTATGGAATATTTCCAAAATAGTTGAACTTTTGGTGAATAATGCAATACGATAATTTTTGAGATTCTATATTTTATGCCAAATACACAAATTTTTGAGTCATGAATGACGTAAGAAACAATTATTTAGAACTTTAATTCACTTTTTACTTTAAATTCGCATAAAAATCAACACTATTATAAGTCTTGATAAAAAATAATAATCTAATGGATAAAAAAACACCCTTCTCCTCCCTTATAAATACCACGCCACCACCTCTTCTACTCACACCTTCTAATATTTCGATTATTATAATATTATACAAAATTCATATACTAAGACTATTTTTCTCACCAAAATACCAATTCCTTGTCCCTTAAAGATTTTCTCAATGAGATGACATTCTAGTAGTAAAATCCTTCTTCTTTCTCTATTAAATTGATTCTTTCTTATAACGCATCCTCACCTTCCATATCAAAAAATTCTTGATAACTCTATCATTATTATATATAATATTATTTTATTATGTTAATATAATATTAAAAGACCTTTTAAGTTAAATTTTAAAAACATCATCCGTGATATGTTGATTCACTACCTGTGCAGACAATGATTTTCGTTTTATAGTACCGCTTTCATAGATGGACATACAATTATTATAGTCATTAAAAAATATTTTAAAATTCATATTTTAACTTTTTTTATGTTATGGATCTAATATATATTCATAATATTAAAAAATACAACAAAATTAGTTCATGATGTCAGAAAACCCTCCAAAATAATCTGAACGGTTATCATTAATGTTTTATCAAATGAATAATACTCATGTCCAAAAATAAAATGATATATAGGGCCATTTAAATTTATTTAAGTGAAATAATACCATATAATTTCACTTCTAGATAACTATTTCAATTTTATATGAACTTCCATAATTATATACATGATAACCGACCATGATACCAAGAAATGAACGCTCCTAGAACAATGAAATTAAACATTATAACCCATCAAGATGGATATAAATGAACTTAATAAAATTATAATAAATAAAATATATATTTAATATGTTCTCAATTAAATTTTTAATTAATGTTATTTTATTATCTATGACATTAAGTGAAAGTGAAGAAAACTTTTGAACATAAGGCAAGATATCTTTCCAAACCTCCAAATTACCTTTGGGTTACCGTTTCTCACACTTTACACCAAATATTTCTTAATTATTTTTATATAATTCTTATATATTAATTTTATATGTTCCAAAATTATGTATTTAGATGAATTCATTCTTCTTTTATGGGGAAATACATGTTTTAAGAGGTCCTCTTATCAATTCATTCTGATAAACAAGACCGATTAAAGAGAATTTCTCCATTTATTACCCATTTTCAAGTACACTACATGAAATATTTTAAGACACCATTTTTTAAGATCAATTATTTTATCATGTAAAAATATCTTAGTTCATATCTAGTTTTATAAAAATAATTGTTCCATTTTATTTTTTAATTACTCTTTAATATTTTCCATTAATGACACTAAAGTCTCATTTCTAATGTTTCTTAAACACTAATTTTACATGTTTTAACTTGATCTATGCGTATTTTACATTATGAGTGTCCATGTATGATTTAAATCCAATATTTCATGGACACCATTATGATATTCACTTTGGTTCTTCCTTATGATATGATTATGATAGCCATTTCCTTCCATGGGTAACCCTTATGTGTATTCACTTGGTTTGATTCTCTATGTGGAACACATATGAATGAACATGTTATGATGGGTGAACCCGGATAGAACCCCAATTCATTGGGTAATTTTTTCTCATAATATAGCATGTATAAAATTGGGGAGTAAACCTAATCCATTATGGGACTTTTTCCACCATGTGATATAGTCTTGGTAGTTAGCCTTGAATCATGTTTATGTCATGCTATATGTTTCACCCACATTACTATGTTTCCATGATCTCATGATCCCATGTTCTATATAATATGATTCAATATATTTATTCATATTCCATTCCTTTTTAGGTAATCATTTTATACCTTCTAACACATGTGTTGTGATTTTTTTTATATTTATTCCTATATTGGGATTTTTAGGTCATCCCTTTGCTCAGGTATTCCCTAAGTTATCCTATGTTGATATAAGAGCTCAATGAAATTTAGGAGGTAATTATGGAGATTAATTGAAAATAATATTTTATTTCGGTTTTAGGTTTTCAAATTATTCACCTCATCTTACAAAGACACCAGACATTATGATACTTGGTCTGTATTTCATTATTAATTATGATTAAAATCATGTAATAATATGTGAAAAAGGATTTGGTCTTTATAGTTTCCCAACATTCATCTGCTACATATTTCCTTCATGAGTTGGGACTGAGAAATTACCGAAATTTAAAAAATGTTTGTTGCTATAATTATAGAAAATATTGGCCTCTATCAATCACCATATTTAGATAGACCAACATTATTGACCTATAACCAACTTGGTGTTTATAATCCAACTTTTTTTAAAAATAAACTTTGTGTTGGTCGGTGTAAGGGGAAATATTAACTTCCAATTAATGGTGATACATAGTGGGAATATTTCCCCTAAAAAATTCCACATTGAGCTTTATGAATTTTGAAAACCCAACCTTATTTTATGCAGACATTTTTTCCATAGATGAGACATCAATATTTCTTATTGTTGAGTGGGATATAGTAAAACCTTTCCCATTATCACTATAGTAATGTCATTGAATGTGTATAAGCACTTGAATTAGAGGTTCCATGTTCTGGTTACTCATCACATTCCTTGTTTTTCTGACCTTGGACTCTCCATCAGTGTAAAATGTATCATGGGGGGTTGTTTCCACATTGCCTCTATTGAAATCCACATATTGAACCCTATCACCTATTGGATTTAAAGTGTCAACATTGACTGACTTATATGATGTATAATGAATTATTTTCACCCTTTGTGTAATACTGTGACTATAATCTTCATGCATTCCACTCAAGGGCTAAACCACTATTTTCTCCCTAAAAATTTCTTTTACTATGCTATTTTGTCATACATTATAGGATAGGTTTGATATTTTTTGTTTTAAATTCCCCTAGTTCTATTCTATCAATATTGACATCGGGATAATATCTTTTCTCCCACACCATGTGAGCCCCGAATTAATGGGTTGTTTCTCATGCTGTTATAAATGATTATGACACCAGATAGTGCCAACTACTACCCAACCTCAAGAAGACCGATTTTATTTGGGACGATGCTAATAATGCATTCAACACTACATTTTGTGGATGTTAGGGGACCAAAATGGTTATTTCCTAAACCAGATAAGTATTTAAAAACTCCCAATTTGGAAATAATTGTAAAAATCCACATGCCATGTGTATCGGTGCTAATATAGCACCACCACTGATATTTTATTAACACACCAGTGATTTCAAAACATTTAGGTGTGGATACAGGGGTAATAATTACCTAACAATGTGAGATGGGGTAGATCCTAAATGGTTTTGATGGTATATTCTAGTGTAATATTTATTATTTTTTACATTTTCCATTGTGGGTGAGCTATGTGTATTTCCTACAAAAAAATGTGAGATGGATGCAATAATGGGGATCCTTGTAGCCTAAGATTTTAAAATTATCATATAGGTTATGTTCATAGCCTATTGGGAGGCCTTAACGAGGATACTTCAAATGGATTTCTCTCTCTTCTCAATACATTTTTATGTCTTCAAAATGGGATGATTTTTTTGATTGATCAACTAGATCATTCATTGTTTGGACCTATGGCCTTTCCTGTGAAAATGAAATTAAATGACTTTATCTATAGGGAAATATATTTATCTACAGATATGGTGAATTATTGTGATCCATATTCATCCAATAATAGGATTCATATATATGATGAGTCTTTAATGATTATCTTCCATATGACCCTAAGTTGTAGAGCCAAGGAAGCCTTAGGATCAAAAAATGTATTTTTGACCAAGGATCCCATTCCATAGAGATAATAGCTATATCCATATGTATAAGAAAATTTTCATGCACTATATATTATCCTCAAAACTTTAACAAGGGAGGTTGTTAGACTTTAGATGATGAATCATTTCCCATAGGTTCTATCATATGTGAGGTATGTATTACATTGTTAGCACATACTGGATGTCATAGTTGAAAGTCGTTATAGACCAGAACATGGGATGAAGGATGTTCTCAAAAAACTCTTCTACATTACCATGCCATCCTCTTCATTACCAGAGACATATTTATCTACCTAATCATACCACATAGGTGTGTTTCTTATATATAGTGACTCATATCATATATAATGAATGAGTGGTGGTAGAATACTTTCCATGGTGGGGCATTGCTATAAATTGATGAGGTAAAAAATAGTGTTGACCCTAATGTTTTGAGAACCTCCCTATATGATGGTTCCTAGAAAAGAGGAGGATTTCCTTTCCCATGTGAGATATCATCATGGGGAGGTTTTCCAAGATGGATGTTAGGGGTAGGATCACTATAATCCAACTCTAAATAGTACGGGGAGGACTTCCATCATAGGTATGACCATATTATTCATATTATGAGTCATAATATACCTAATATTATATACATAGAAATAATATAGACTCTTGGATGATGAAATTGAGAAATGTAGGAATATGATACTCTTGTTAAATTTTATTTAGAATATGTTAACCGACCATTTGTGGTAAATTAAGAGTATGAGCCTTTAGAGTGGAAGACATCAGAGTATGCTGATAGATATTAGTGGCTATTATGGGGATATATTATTGTAACTAAGAAGATACTAGGATATATAGGCGGGAATCCAATTTCTTAGTAGGATTATGATCCCACCTTTGGGTGGTTTCTGAGGTATTCTAGCCATCCCTAGTTGAAGTGGAAATATACATATGATTCTGATGTTAATTCCCCATTAGATTATTCTAAAAGGCCTCCAGATTAAGAGAAGTAATACAAAAGTCATCATATTTGTACCAAAAGGTATTCTTTATATACCTCCATTGGAGGGGGTAGGAATATGTGGCTTTCTCATGTCATCTTTCAGAATATGCTGAGAGATCTTGAATTTCGAGTTAGGATATTAGTATTCTGAGAAGTGATAGTAACAATATTTCAACCAAATATAGATTGAGTGGGAGTAAATGACCAATAATAGTATGCCTTTGTAATTTTCCCCTGGAATTCTTTTAATTGAGTATGATCCTATCCTGAGTTGGCTTTAAAACTGGGTGGGCAAAACCCATTCAAAATGGGGGTATGTGCCCAGTCTAGTGCCTTCTCATTTTCCATAATATTATATAAATCATACTAGATTGGAGTAATATTATACAATCACACTAGAGTAGTTATCTAGTTACATAGAATATTATAATATTCTGCTTTGGTAGTTGTAAAAGGAATACGTTTCTATTCTTGTATGATAGCGAGAATATACCTCAAAACCCATCAATTATTACTAGAATGTATTGTCATTTTGGAAGGGTGTGGGAATGATTATTGCCCTATATTTTTTACGTAACTAGGATATGTTTGAATATATATTCAGTTTAAGTGGGGATATATTCCCACTCATATCCTCAATGTTCCATCAGGATATGCCGATCGACATTGTGCATGGGTGTTGGGATATGCACCTCCCCCCGCTTGTTGTCAAAACGTATTGGAATACTTGATATGTATGAAAAAGGATATATAAAAAACTTTTGGGGGATGTAATAGTATATTTAGTAATATTTATTAGTGGATGTGGGGATATGGGACAACTCTCTTTGATCTGTAGTACACCATGCTTAGTGTGATCTACAAGATGCATCAAGCAGAGTGTCTGAGGAGGTGATCGACTAGGAAAAATTGACAACATGTGGGCAAGAAGTAGTGTTTTTGATAAAATATTAGAGGTGGTTTACAAGATTTATATTAGGAGGATCTGGAACCACGGTGAATTCATATTTGACCTCTAGATCCACTATACTATGATAAGGATGGTTCTGATTATCTCACTATAGGGATAAGCTTCAGCAGGAGTTGGCAGTGCCAACAGGTGTCTCTAGCTTCATCACAGATCCCATTTGGTGAGATATACATGAATTATAAAATATCTAGGGACCCTTTTGTGTATACTGTAGGGTTTGTATGGTACCATTCTGATGTAATTCCCTAAAAATTAAATTATCCACCCAATTTTGATGAAACTGAGTAGGAAATATTTCCCATCAACTTGTAGATTTTGTGACTGTCATTGTAGCTATTTCTTCAGAAAGATTCTTTGAAAATGATTCCATTTAATATATCAAAGTGGATATTGGTATATTTTTATCTATATCCAAAAAATTCATCAAGACTAATAATCTTTATGAGTGCAACATCACGTGTAAGAATAATACATAATTAGATTTTCATGTGTAAGTCGGTTATTGTTAAATGATTAATGTTTTGTTCACTATATTTGATTGCATTTAATATTTATAACAAAACATATTGACATATAGGAGGCTTAATTAAATTTTATTTTCAAAATATTCACATATGGTTCACCATTTTAGTTTTCACATAGGATGCAGCTGCTCGAAAAGTGTTTATTTACAAAATTAGCACTACCACAGAATCCTTATGTTGGTTCATATGTCTTATAATATATTGAACCAAACAGGGTTTATTCATGTAAATAAAAACACCCAAGGAATCCAATATCCTTAAAAATCAACCATTTTACATTTCAAATCTAGTTGGTGCTTATAGTTCCTTACCTATGATGAATATAAACTAATATAGGTCAAGAGGATGAGTAGTGGGGCTCATCTCACATTACTATGAGAAAATATTTCCTACTATGGGACTCTCTTGTAAATTTATTTAACTTTCATGAATCATTCCAAGATATTGATAAGGGACTGGTTACCCATATAATTTATAATCGATCATTCACTTTTTACAATGTGAAAGCATGTATGTGTTAGAGGCATATCATCACTGTGAATGTCTATATATAGCAGAGGTTCTCCATTTATAATACTATATATATTCATAGGTTTTACATATTTTTTCTCTGTATTACATAATGATACAGGTTTAAAAATGGATACGTTTTAAATCCATATAACATGGATCACTTTAGTTTTTCTCTTTCTAGGAAGGTTGGGTATGTTTATGGTGTCAAGATCAGACCTATAAATGGGATTACAATATATTCTTCTGAAAGGAATCATAACCCTTATAGACTAGTGAAACATCAATGGGAAACATCATCCCATTTAACTTCCTATTATAATGAATTATCTATAGAGTTTAACAATGTGTAGTAATGATTACTAGGTGAAATGTGCATAAAAATTATTGGTATCATAATTACGCATGAGATTTGGTGTCTAGTTAACCTCATAAGGGGTATGTCCCAACAAGGATGGATTGATGTCACATGGAGTATTCGCATGTAACGCTAGATCCAATTAGGATTATAACGTAATGAGGATTATATTGTTGGAATTATATGTAATATTGAACTTTGTGTAGGGGAAAGATTAAATTTGGAAATATGGATTGATAAAATACGGTCCATGGGGAATATGGCCCTAACGGATTGTACGCGAAAACTTTTGAGAGGTTGGACGGGTTATTAGAGGACTTAACCAATATTATGAGGGATATGGACCAATAAGGATGATGATATAAGGTCAATGATGCTAGTTTTTTACATTTTTAAGGAATCATAAATATCCCATTGAGATGAACATTTGACACCACAAAGTGTGAGTGATATAGTTTAAGGTCATGTGATGGGACCATACCATGAAGTTCAACATAATATGTTAATAATGTTGTTTTATAATATAATTTCATGTGATAATGATGTATGTGTTAACATATGAATATGATATATGGGGTCTCTAGAATTGAAGTGGCGTCTAAGATATCCTAATAAAGATATAAATCAGATTACATGTAGTTCTGAAATTTTGGGAATCTTTTTTGTAAAAGGTTCAATGATTGAGGATTGAGCAGCCAATACACATACAAGGATTCCCTAAGATACTTATTTGAAAATATATCCCCTTTAAGGGAAAAAATAAATTTTGGGATTTCACCTAGGAATGATTCTAAAAATTTAGGAATTTATATTATGTTAATGTCCTGATCATTTTAGATGTATAATCTTTTATGAGTCATTATTTATGTGAGAAATAAGATAATTAAAAATATTAGAAAACTTTCATATGAGTGTCATATTTAATTCAAACAAGGATAACATATGTAAGAATAATTTTGAAATTTTATAAGTCTTACACATGTTATATTATGATTAATATTGTATGATACTTACACATGTGAGTGTAATCTCAAATTTCTATGGGGATTACACACTGAGGCTACAATGAGAGAAATACAGTTTCGAGTCTCATGAAGAATATAACTCTATAAGGGAAGATATAATTTTTCATGTGTTTTATTGTAATGAGAAATCCACATTGGGGAATTATGATAATTATAGGGAAAATTTTCTCATAAAAAGACTGATGGAAATGTATATTATATATAGAGCTTGGGCCAAAAAAGTCATCTTATGTATCCTAATTATAACTGGAAATAATGTCCCCATAGTTTATAAATACCTAACCTTATGGTGGGTAAAGAGAGGTAAATAATATTTTGTGGATTATTTCCTCGATGTTTATGAAATATAAATCCCTTACACCTAGGTGGATGCACATGATGGATATGGATTTATGGGAGAAGAAGAAAAACTTAACAGGGTTCATGTGGCACTCTTGGGAGTTAGGATATCACATGAAGGTCATAGGGTCATGTGATCATGTAAAGGTGTTAGGGGTCATACGATCCCATAAAGTATGTGTGGTCAAGTGATATCATACAGGATTTGGGGTCATGAAATGGTATAATTGAATGGGGTGTCATGTGACCACTTCATGATACACGGTATCATGTGATCAAATAACTAGTATATCGATAAGATTGTGTGATGTGGTCACAGGACCGAGAGATCATTACTTGATCATTTGACCAATATTTCTTCACATTTTTGTTTGACTGAGAGGTTATAATGAAATAAATATAGTTCAAGTGGTATTGTGATCAATTTTCTCCCAAAAATTTCTTAAATTATAACAAATATAACATATTTTATCAGGTTCCATTAGAATTTACTCACTATATTTTCAAACATGTGACTTTGAAGTCACATGAATATATTTAATCCTCAATTTATTGATAATTTATTTACATCTACCTACTGTACCAATTTTATGTTTTTTATTTTCAAGAGAGTTTATTATAGGTAGTTTCATCACAATATCTATGATGCTTCTCAAGGTAGGAAATGCACATCTATGAAAATAAGGTGGGGGAATATGTTTCTATAAGATGAAAGTATCTCATGAACCTTTCATGACTAGTAATCTTATAATAAATTAGGTCTCCCCTTACATCAAATTATAATAGTCAAATAAAAAAGGGGTATATCATGGATAGGATCACCCTGGAGTGGATTACATGATCTGTTTGATGTCGGGCGACCTCATGACTTCGAGGGGAGTTGGGTATATTATAGTGACTAAAAGATCCTCTCATAACAGACATAAAAAATACAATAAAAACTTCTCAATTAGTTTATAATGTTTCTATAAGGGTATTTCATAAAAATTTTATGGTTTGGTAGTCACATTTACTCAGGATACATTATAACAACCCGACCAGACTGACCACTAAACTGATAGCTGAACCGGTTTACACATGAACCCAAATTCATCTCCACATATGCTAGAGTCTTCGAACGAGAAGCAAGGGTGTAATGGTTGTTTAGTGGGGATACTATATCATCATGTCTGTGTAGAACAACAGTTTACATGATAATAAATATAAAGTAACAATTGATGCAATATAAATAAAAGATAAAGAAATAGAATATGAAAGGAATATCGACTAAATATAGAATATGTCCAATAATAGTTTATATAATAAATTCATGGTAGAAGATGATACATAAGTTGAAATAGTCACATACAACATGCTTTAAAAATCATTACAGTATAGGAACCATGTAAAGAAAAGAACTAAAAATAAAAAAGGCAATCTCCATGATCATTCTGAGATCCTTCTCAGTCTTTCCCCCCTAAATATTTAGTTATATAAAAAAACAAAAGAAAAGGTCCATATCCCTACAAAAAAGATGGTCTTGTTGGGTACCAATAGTACATGAGTAGGGTGTGAGATAACATATTTATAGGATCACACCGATAGTGTCTAGACCAATCCATTTCCTACAATATACATTGAGGCAGTGTGTTGGTAATCAAATATGTAGTAAATACAAGTAAAGATGCCCATTTCATGTAAAATACTAAACCACTGGTATTAAAAATATCCTCTAAAGGATCCTTATACAAGACAGTCAAGATCCAATAACGATAAAGCTATAAATAATTCAAAAATAAGAAAAACGGCCTTACCATTCATATGAACACATCGTAACACCATGACCTTGATGTATACCACCCATTCCATGTCAATCAAGACCGTGTCATACAACCAGAAGATTCAAAACAATGACATCTGAGATGTATAATCACACATGTCACAATTTACCGGGACCAAGATGTATAACCTAATGAATCATATATCACACAGTCATGTTGTATGTTAAAGAGTTAGACCATGATGTTCCGGATCCATGGTGTTGAAGACCAAGGCATCCTCACTGAGTCTTAGGAGCATCACGATGGAAACTCGGTTAGGCATTGGTTGGAATACTAGGATCATTTCATACCAAAAATGTCATATGTGAGTCCAAGAAGACCATATACAAGTGTTATCAAGGCCAAATGCATCCCATTGAATCAATACCCAAGGGATATACTCAACCCAATACATCCACTACTGCATTCAAGATCTATGGAGGGTTATCCATGGCATTTATACAATCATTTATCCATTCATACCATTTATCATTCAATATCATATGAGTAAACACACTCATATATAACCATTTTCATTCAATTAATTAAATTATTAAACCCACACATTAATCACCGCACATAACCAATTACATATCATGAGTATAACCACTCATGTAACCCAAATCATAATCAAACAACTGAGGAGTATAACCACTCATTCTTATAATTAACACACACACACACACATATACGTAGCATGATATTAACCACTCACATTTGAATTTCATATTTAATTTACCCTTTAAATAATTCATACTAAAAAATGGGTATTCCCAATAATTTATCAATTTAAAACTTAATCCATTCAACTAATTCATTTGTGGAATGAAAACATGGCATTAGGTAAGGAGATAGGATATCTCCTAAAAAGAAATTCTTGTTCCATATTAACCATTTAGTCAAAATAATAATCATTCTATAGAGGGAAACCATCTATGAACTAAGTAAACAAATTAATTTTAGTTATAATTAAACTTTTTATTACTAGGGATGCATAGGAAAAAACCAATGGGTGGTTAAAGCAAGTCCAATTCAAATGAAAAGTAACAAGATGACCCTTAGGAGGTGTAATGGTTCCATAAATATTTTTAAGGGAAAAACTTCATTTTCTAATTCCATTAGAGGTGATGTCCTAAACATGAAATATATCACACTATGTCATTAAGAATAGGGAAACCATAGAACATTAACCTAAAAAATTATTAAATAAATAATCAATAACTTTTATCTTAGAATATAACACACCTCCATTGGAAGGGTATTATTATAAAAATGTGACTTTTTTTGAAAAAAAATAATTTAGCATATCTAAGTATTTCATTCATGGATAAAAGTTAAATTTATCAAGGAAAACATAATTTATCTTATTCAAAGAATGACTTAAAGTATTCTTAAATTTGAAGGGTTAAGGATAGGTATCCTACCTCAAAAGAAAACCAAGCCAAGCCAAACACTTTGGAAGATGACATTTTCAATGAAAAGGATCTCTTCACACTTGCACACACATACATCCATATATATATATATACCCACTTAATCCAATGAACATATTCTCAACTCTGTGAGGTAATATTAACATGGAATATATATATAAGCACACACATACCTCTGTATATTAGTGATAGCCTTCATGGAGTCATCAGACACTCTACAAACATATATAAGGAACCCTATATCTACAAAAGACCCAAAATAAAATAGGTTAAACCAGACTGAAGATGAAAAACCATAACATTGATGGCAGATACAAACCAAAAATGGAATTAATTCATCACCTTCAGTGAAAAACACCAAAACATATCAATATGACCCTAGAATTACTTTTTTCACACCCTAGCATAAAAAAAGCAAAAAATCCAGATTACCCCTTAACTTATGGATCGGTAGAACCACACTGGGTGACGGGAAGCTGAAAAAAATGGAAGGAATAGAAGAATAGGAGGGAGTATAATACATACCATAGGGATAGAACCTAGAATTGTGATGTATTGGTGTGAAATCGATGAACAAAGATGGATCTGAGAGGTAGTGTGATCACTTAGCCGAAGGGAGCCCAAAGTGTGCGGGGGGGGGGGGGGGGGGGATGGGTCGCGATCTTGGAAGGTAGAAGAGGGAACATAGGTTTTAGTTTTAATTTGTTTTAAATTTTAATTAATTTCATTTAAATAAAGAGACATCACGCATGGTTTGGTCCATACAGTTTACAAAACCATACACTAATTATGCTCCCTCAACTGGTCACCTGGAGCACCCTACATGGTTTGGAAACCATGCAATAAATGTAGAGGGAACATTGTTGATGTACTGAATATTTCCACTAACCGTGTGGTTAGGTTGATGGTTTGGAAAAATGTGTGCAACTCATGCATACCTCAAATACTCCACATGTATAAGGCTACACGATTTCCTGTTGGGGCCATACAATTTCATACACACCATTTTCCCTCTATAGACCCTCAAAAACCTATGATTTATATCCCTGAACCTCCTGAATCTGGAAGAGACACCCAACAGACCTATTGGTCCTTCACCCATGACCAAAAAACTAAATATCAGAGTGCTCCAACTCTCATAATTTAATTATAAATCATGGTATGTAAAATAGACTGTCCAATAAATGAAAAAGATTAAATAAACTTGTAATTTCATTCAATCCAAAAAAACAAGATTCTACAATCTCTCCACCTTATAACTTCTACTTCCTAAGATGCCTTGGGGAAATAACAAAAACATTACACAACCTATAAGAGCCATGAAGTCTCGTTCGAATGGCTGTGTTATGTTCATAAACGTCCAACACACCTTAAATCATTTCACAAGACTATGGAATTTATTCCATCAAAACTAGAGATAAAGCTCAGTTACAACCAAAACAATGAAGAATCCCTTAACTGATCTTGTTTAACTAGAGACATGATTTTTCATCTTTTATATAAAAAATAGCCCATTTTTTCTCTCCACCAAGGGACTTATCATTTAACGGCCAATTATAAACCATTGCACCTCTACCATTAGAAGTGATTAAGAGAAAATATCTCGAGTGTTCCATAGATGATCCTCCTATAATTTATTTAATCGATAAAACCTGATTCTGTCTAAGGTCATATCAGAGACCTCATTCAAAGGAAATAGTTGAATCTCGATAAACCATCATAACATGGTTATGCTATCTTTCTAGAAAAACTGAGCGGTCCTTTACACTACAATCACATTAAACTGGAGATGTTCATTAAATCATATACCTAAACACATAGACTGATAAAAAAATAAAACAATTTTATCCACCCCAGTGGACCATTCTCAAACACTCATCTTAGATTTCAACAAAACTAAAATGCCTCTTTTCAAGGAATTTCACATTTACAACAAACACGTCTATTGAAGTCTATACCTAACTTTTGGTGTCACATATTTATCAAAGAATATCATGGTTATTTTAAACATTCATGACTCAAAATGAACAAAGGTGTAACCCAGATACATCCCACTTTAATTAATTACCCTTTAAACATCCCCTCTGATCCTGATTATAGGTATGGGGTATCCTCAGATTCATTGAACAATATTCCGTTGAACTAACCCAAGGTAGTCCATACTCCACGTTATAAGTGATACTTATATATATAACCAAAGAATCAATATAATAACATTTAATGAGACCATCGTGGCATCCACCTGATGGTCATGTCAAGGGAATGTTAGGATTCCAAGAGTCCATCCATGTATTTCCAATGAAAGAACCCAAGTATCACTCCGAACTAACCAAGCCTTAAAGAACCACACTTCCATCATACAACACTAATAAAGAACACATATCAAGACCAAAATATTTTAATACATAGTAAGAAATATGAACAAATCTATCTCAGTGCATCATAGAAGATTTCATGATATGTGACATGCTCATATTTTAAGAAAGAGAACTCTAAGAGGATGCCAATGAAAAATTGTCAAACCACTATTGGTCAACTTCTTTAGAATAAGATCATATTTTCCCACTAACACATCACCATTAACATATCAAAATCCTTTACAACCCATGGAATCTTATAATCTCTCAATATTAACCTCTAAATTCCCTCTATGAAAAACAATGTTTACAATGATTTCCTACATGGCTAACCATATCAATGTCATACTATCGATTATGCACCGAAAAGTACACTAGAGCTGATGTGAAACTCATCACCTTAAGAGTTTACTATTCATTGAAAGAAGGGATAGATGAAATAGCTACTCACAAGTGCACTAGATCATATTTTCCTGAAACGCATGTGTGATGTTCCACAAACCATCATCACCACATCAAAGCATTTGGTATGAAATTCAAAATCAATGTGACTGGCGTATCAAAACCCAAAAGTCCCAAATAGTCCTCCTAAGAAGTGGGATAAACTGTAAAGACCCGAAAATTACAAGAAAATTTTAATTCTTAAATTCTTTGGGATTTTACGAGTACGCAGTTTTTTACGGCACCTGATTATGAGGCCCGGTGTTCCCGGAATCAATTTCCAAAGTTTATCTCGAGTACATTTAGTGAACGAACGAGCTGATTTTTTTTCCTAACTTTGGAACTAGTGCTCAGAATCGAAATCCAAGGGCACCAATGAAACCGCAGTGCTTGTAATTGATTAAGATGACCTTTACTGGAGTTGCGTTTGCTCCGGAAGGAGTTGTTAAAATTTGTGGATTAAGAGTAAAGAGAAATAAGATTTTGCAACTAGTTTTATTTCACATAAGTGGTTAAACCCATGTGTGGGAGTTAGGGTGGGACCCACTAAAATTCTATTTCCTCTTGATAGGATTTAGTGAGGTGGGCCCACACGGGCCCCGCCCCTTCAAATTCTCTAACCCCTCCACATGAGTTATAACTCTTCCACATTTACGATGACAACTTAACTCTCCATTAAATTTTGCCAACTTTATTTTTATTTAATTAAATGAATTACTACACACCTTTTATTCAATTAATTGAAACTTTTTAATTAATTGAATTATGTGTTTTGAATTTTGAAAATGTTGGCATAAGTAAATAAAATAAGGCAAAGCCTTATTTTGATTTAGTTTGGTTTTTGTTGTGGAGAATTCAGAGAGGGAGAGTTATATACTCTGAAGAACTTCTTCTTCCTCGCGAAGAATACCAAGACTTCGATGAAGAACGCAGTCACCGTAAGGAGAGATCTATGTGCCGTCTCTTCTCCTCTCCACAGTCGGTGTGTGGTGCCTTTCCCGAAGAACGACGATGCTCCTTCCTTCGTTCATCTTCCCACGTCAAAGGAAAGGAGACACCGCTTCTCATCGGAGGTTCTCCGTCAACATATACGGAGCTTCACCTCGCGACGCCATTTTCCCGTGACGATCATCATTCGACAACTTCTTCGAGGTAGGGGTTTGTTTTTACATTCGTGATTAATTTTGAAGTTCATCGTTATTTCTTGGACGCTTGTTATCAATATAACGGGAGGAGGTCAGACAGCACGAACACAGCTGACCCTCCTCTCCCTTTGTTGTTGTACTTCGTTATGGTTTGGAATGGAGGTGACGCAGTGCCGTCGTACCGCATGAAAATGAAGGAACTGCGGCCAGTGCGGGCCGCAGTGAATGAGCGTGGCGCCTTCGCGTGGCGCCATTGAGACCGAAAAAGGTCAAAGCCGGAGTCGGGCCGTGGCAGAGGGGCGCGACGCCGTCATGCCGCGCCGGCCAAACAAGGGCCGCGGAAGTGCAGAGGAGGGTGGCCGAAACCGCCGGCCTCCGGTTCTATGAGAGGCGGGACCAGCAGGTCCCACGCGACACAACCGGCCAGCAATTATGGCCGGCCGAATCCAGGAAGTCCGGGGGTCAACCCCTGGCGGCTGGCAAAGGCCAGGCCCCTCCACGTGGGGGGCCTCCATTTAAAAAACAATGGGGGCAACGCTCCCCCCCCCCTTGCATGCCCACTCAGTGCGCGGGCGCCCGCACCAGACCGGACCGCCCGCACCGGGCCTGACTGCCCGGGCAGGGCCGGTCCGCCCACGTTGGGCCGGACCCCGCACCGGGCCGGGCCGCACTGGATGGGCCAGACCCACGCCAGTCGGGCTGGTCCATGCCCAACCGGGTCAGGTTGCCCCGGTTCGGGCCGACCCAGGGGTATCAGGCCGGGTCGAACCGGGCCCGAACCCCCTGTTTTCCAGACAGAACTGTTCAAACTCCCATTACATGGGCTACAGACCTCCGATAGACACACCGTCAATTGTGTGGCGATCCTTGGATTTAGACGGTCGTTTCGGTATATTACACTCAAGGTTTTGGAGAACTTTGAGTATGGTCGGGTTGGAGCGAACACGAAACCAACCCGGCCCTCAGAGCAGAAACGCTTATAACTTGAGATCCGGACCCCCGATTGATGTGTCGTCGACTATGTTGGATTCCTCTTATTGAGACAGTTCTTTTGGATTAATCCGCTCGAGATTTGGATGCAGTTGGAATTCGTTTGGGTTGGTTTTGATTTAAAAACAAACCGGGCCCCAGGGACAAAAAAGCCAATAACTCTCAGACCGGATGTCCGATTGACGTGTTGTCTGTCGCGTTGAGTTCCTAATGACGAGACCGAACTTTGGGATACATCAACTCCAAACTACGTGTCAGTTGATTTATCGACCCCCTTGGCTTGTGGAGCGGACCCTCCTGAAATCGAGCATACTATGTGCGGGAACCCTAGAGCTGGCTGTGACTACGATGATGATGACGACAGTACTGGGATCCTCCGTGGGTTCGGCAGCGACGAAGACCGTACTGGAATCCTCCGTGGGTTCGATGGCGATTACTACTGTTCTTTTATCCTATGTGGGTCTAGCAGTACTAGACTACTGTTCTTGTATCCTATGTGGGTCCGGTAGTATTCGACTCTGTACTTGTATCCTACATGGGTCCGGCAGAGTAGCTAGTCTTGTATCCTTTGTGGGTCCGACAACTTAGCTGGTCTTGTATCCTATGTGGATCTGATAGCTTAGATGAATCAGTGGCTAAATCTGATAATCTCTATTTCCTTACAAAGAGTATACCTATGTGAGCTGAGTCTTGACTTTCAATCATTATCTTCGATATGATTGACTTGCTTTCCTGTGTGGATTGGGTTGTGCTTTTCTGTGTGGATTGGGTTATACTATCCTGTGTGGACTAGATCGAACTTGGGCTCGGATGTTGGATTTGAAATGGAATTGATGACCTAGGTATATGTATGGGCATATACCTAAGTAGAGTTGGTTGTTACTTCGTGATTGTATCTTTCCTTTGTGGTTTATCCTTCGTGGATTCTGGGATACATTCGGGGGTCTCGAGGTCCCTACTATGTAGCGTATACTCAACCCTGCATGGGCTTTGCACGCACTATATTGTGTTGGATGTAGACGACAGACAGGGCTGATTGAGGTGGGAGCTCGTGGAGCTGGACGATACCTGGAGGTGGATCACTGGACGAGATGTACTCAGAGCGGACGGCTGTAGCTGAGGAGCAGAGGAGACTATCTGTACCCACCCTTCAGGTGGGATTTTCAGAGGACGGCTCAGACTCGCTGCTTTAATTTTCTGCTGTTGTACTTCCTTTTGAGTTGTACTTTACTTTCAGTTGGGTTTGTTTTCTGGCCCATTTACTTTCCAGCACTTACTTCTGTACTCAGTTTACTTATTACTTACTCAGCTTGCATACTCTGTGGTGTTTGTTTACTTATAAAGGCAATGCCTTCTCTTTTTATCGGGATTTAAGCCTTTGGTGCTAGTCTCTAGCCCCTGGCCTATGGGAGGCGGGCTTGGGGTAGTCATGGCACGGGCCCCGAGGACGAGTCATGACGAATTGGTATCAGAGGAGTTCGGTTCTACCACAGAACTCTAGACTCTGATCTTTATTCTATGTGAAGTAATAGTGTTAAGGGTATTGAGTGTGGTTATAAGTCCAGGGAGTCCAGTGTTGGTGCAGCGGCCGACGTATCCATATATCAGGACTCTAACTTCTGATTTCCGACTCAATACATGAAAACATTGATTGCATGTGTGTTTCAAAGTTTTCTTTGTGATTAATTTGTGTTAGATCACCAGGTATACTGTATTGACCGTGGAACACCTGTCTCTTTTCAGGATGGACCCACGACAGCAGCCATCTAGGGTTCCGAGCTTTTTGCGAGACGATAGCCCACCAAGCAACCAGACCTCGGTGTAGGAGCCCTATTACAGCGGAGGCACCAGCGGTACCTCTACCAGCCAAACCATCAATTCCACCAGCCCCAGCCACCGAGAGTGCACATCACCTTAGTGAACTGCATGAGTTTCAATGTCAAAGATCGCCCAGGTTCCGCAGGGAGACGGACCCTCAGGTAGTCGAGGATTGGCTAGAGGCTGTTGTTCGAGTTTTTAGGTTAGTAGGAACACCAGCAGACCTCATGGTGATCCTTGCAGCGAGTCTCCTGTAGGCAGCAGCAGGTAGATGGTGGAGCCTGATGCTCCAGGTGCATGACGAGGAATCTCTTCTTTGGTCGGACTTCAAGTTCCTCTTCCACTCAGAGTTCATTCCAGCCACCCTTCGTGCGGAGTGCATTCAGAAGTTACTGTAGCTGCAGTTGGGCAGCATGGCGGTAGCCCAGTACTCGGCGAGATTTACCTATCTCTCGTGCTACTCCACGTACATGGTACGAGACCCATTATTCTTGGTACGGACCTTCGAGCAGGGACTGATGCATGAGATCAGAGCATCGATGATCTCCCTCAGCATTCCGACGCAGGCAGGAGTACTGGAGCGAGCCCTTCTTATAGAGATCTTTCTTGCTAAGCCTACACCAGCAGCGAGACCTACCACAGGGAGACAAATAGCGGATTCTTCTACAGCTGGCAGTCGATGGATGTCACAGGGGTCCAACTGGACCAGACCATCATGCGGACGACCTCAGGATACTGGCTCAGAGGTTTGGGGTACATGGTACAGAACCAGCCTTACGAGGAGCAGACAGTGCTATGTATGCAGCGGGCAGAGCCACATGGCTCGTGACTACCCAAACCTCCATGCAGAGGAGCAACAGACGGTTGAGGGACCACCCAACAAAAGGCATAGGTTCGATCATGGTGGTCCGTAGGGATCAAGCAGATGAGGCAGAGGAGTTGGTCGAGCGGCAGGTGGTGGATGATGTTTTGAGTCTCTACCACCACCACCACCATGAGGTCCACCCCGACCACAGGGAGCTGGCGGGTAGAGGCAGGCTCAGCTTCAGGCAGCGGAGGCCTATGACCACGGCACACCAGAAATGATTCGAGGTACTATCTATGTCTACTCCACCCTTAATGCAGTTCTTATAGACACAGGAGCGAGTCATTATTTCATTGCTGCTTCCCTTGTTCGGAGCTCGGAGATTCCGACGGAGCCGTTGGCTCGATCCTTACGACTAGATACTCCTACGGGAGCAGACTCGATGATTAAGCACTGGTTTCGGTAGTGTGAGCTTACTCTAGGAGGCTAGGGCTTCATCTAGGATCTTCTTGTAGCGGCGTCGAGGCCTTATGACATCATCTTGGGCATGGATTGGTTATCTACAGTCCATGCTCAAATAGAACGTATTATGCGCAAGGTGCGGTGTGTTTGCACCGATGGGAGAAGGTTCACCTTCACCGGTGAGAAGGGAGCCTTTTTAGTGCAGGATGGACTCACACAGAGGAGAGAACAGCCGATCAATCATCAGTTGGCTAGCCTCATCCTAAGAGCAGTTGATGTGCGGAGTCTGAGTTTTCCGATAGTGGTGGATCAGTATGCGGACGTTTTTCCTGATGAAGTTCCAGGAATACCTCCTCGCAGAGAGGTAGACTTCTATATTGACTTGTACGCCGGGACAACCCCGATATCTACTCCAGCATATCAGATGGCTCCCGCTGAGCTTCGAGAGATACGGGTACAGCTGGAAGACTTGCAGGGCAAGGGATTCATCCGACCAAGTGTTTCACCCTGGGCTTCCCCGATTTTGTTCGCCAAGAAGGTGGACGGGAGCTTACGACTATGTGTCAATTACCGTCACCTAAACTAGGTGACTGTGAAGAAAAAGTATTTGCTTCTGTGGATTGACGACCTCTTCAATCAGCTCAAGGGAGAACGGTGGTTCTCGAAGACATACCCCAGGTCAGGCTATCATCAGCTCAGAGTTAGGGTCGAGGATGTATAGAAGATGACCTTCAGGTGTCGGTATGGCCACTATGAGTTCTTGGTTATGCCTTTTGGCATAACCAATGCTCCAACAGTGTTCATGAGACTTATGAATAGGATATTCCAGCCTTATCTCGATTGATTTGTAGTAGTCTTCATCGATGACATATTGATATACTCGACCACGGAGGAGGAGCACGCCTACCACTTGCGGGTTGTACTGGACACACTCTGAGAGCACCAGCTTTATGGTAAGCTCTCAAAGTTTCATTTCTGGATACGTGAGGTCCACATCTTGGGACACGTCATCTCTGAGGTGGGAGTTCTAGTGTATCCTGTGATGATCGAGGCAGTGCTATCTTGGGAGCCACCCAAGAGCATGATGGAGGTGTGGAGTTTTCTAGGTTTGGCTGGGTACTACCGGATATTTGTGCCAGACTTCTCCAGAGTTGCAGCACCACTTTCATCTTTGACGAAGAAGGGGAGACCCTTTGTGTGGTCAGATAGATGTTAGTAGAGCTTCCAGGAGCTGAGACAGAGATTGACCAGTGCACCCATCTTGAGGCTACCAAAGGAGGGAGTAGGGTACGTAGTCTACTGCGATGCATTAGGGACCGGACTCGGGTGTGTCCTGATGTAGGAGCGGGCAGTGATCACATATATATCACGACAGTTGAGGCACCATGAGGAGAACTACGCTACCCATGACCTGGAGTTAGCAGCATTGGTCTTCTCTATGAAGATGTGGCGACACTATTCGATGGGCGAGCGCTTTACAGTCTTTTCTGACCACCAGATTCTTCAGTCACTCACAATCAATCCTCCACTTCTTCAGCGGGTCATAGAGGCACAACATGGGGACGTTGACTGTGAGACACAGTGTGCATAGATTTCCACAGGACATGCACCTGATGGATTCTCTATAGGAGGAGAGCACGTCTTCCTTTACAGAGGACGTACCATGGTACCCGCTGCATTACAGGAGGAGGTGCTAAGAGAGTTTCACACTTACCCTTTAACCGTACATCCAGGAGTGGTGAAGATGTACCAGGATCTTAGACGACAGCACTGGTGGATGGGTATAAAGAAGGTTGTGGCAGAGTTTGTTTATCGATGCCTCACCTTCCAGTAGGTGAAGGCGGAGCACCAGGTACCAGTAGTCTTGGTACAACCCTTGGAAGTCCCGGAGTGGAAGTGGGGTGGGATATCTATGGATTTCGTGATTGGACTTCCATGTACTTCCAGAGGACACGACTCCATTTGGGTGATCATCGAACGACTCACCAAGTCGGTCCACTTCTTACCCATCATAGATTAGGGCTCCGTGGAGAGCTTGGGACGTCTCTACGTTTAGGAGATCGTATGACTTCATAGTGTTCCATCATCTGTCATCTCCGATTGTGACGCTCGCTTTACTTCCCAGGTTTGGAAGGGGTTGCAGGAGGAATTCGGGACACAGCAACGCCTGAGCACCACCTTTCACCCTCAGACAGACAGTCAAATAGAGAGGACCATTCAGACTCTCGAGGACATGCTCCGCGCCTGTGTCCTTGACTTTGGTCACATGTGGGAGGATCACCTACCCTTGGTGGAGTTTTCATACAACAATAGATACCACTCCACCATCGAGATGGCACCATATGAGGCATTGTACGGACGACCTTGCAGGTCACCTCTGTGCTGGACAGACCCTGGGGAGTCAGTACTTGTGGGACCAGAGATGGTCTAGGCCACGACAGAGAATGTCTAGGTCATCCAGGAGCTGATGAGGATAGCTGAGAGCCAACAGAAGTCGTATGCTGACAGGAGGCAGAGACCACTAGAGTTCGAGGATGGCGACCTTGTTTTCTTGCGGGTCTCACCTCGACGTGGGTTACAGAGATTTGGCTGGGGCGGAAATTTATCTCCGCGCTTCATAGGACCATTCCAGGTTTTCAGTATGATAGGTGAGGTGGCTTATCGCCTGGCTCTACCACCTCAGTTGCACCGGGTGCACGGCGTCTTCCACGTATCTCAGCTGAGGTGAAACGTGCACGACCCGATGCATATCATATACCATGGGGAGCTGGACATCGATGACCGGGCGACTTTTGCAGAGGTCCCGGTGGAGATCGAGGATCGATAGGAGCGGGTCCTATGTGGGTGGTCGATTCTTCTAGTGCGCATCAGGTGGCATCACGGGAACTTCCAGGAGAGCACTTGGGAGCGGGAGGCTCAGATGCGTGCCCAATACCCTCATTTGTCCCCCTAGTTTGTAATGTATCATTAAGGGGACATAAATCCCTGAGGTGAGAGTAATGTAATGACCCGAAAATTTCAAGGAAATTTTTTTTCTTAAATTATTTGGGATTTTACGAGTACACAGTTTTTGACGGCACCAGATTCTAAGGCCCAGTGTGCCCGGAATCAATTTCTGAAGTTTAGCTCAGGTACATTTAGTGAACGAACGAGTAGGTGTTTTTCCTAACTTTTGAACTGGTGCTTAGAATTGAAATTCAAGGGCACCAATGAAACCACAGCGCTAGTAATTTCTTAAGATGACCTTAACTGGAGTTGTGTTTGCTCGGGAAGGAGTTGTTAAATTTTTTGGATTAAGAGTAAAGAGAAATAAAATTGTGCAAATAATTTTATTTCACTTAAGTGGTTAAACCCATGTGTGGGAGTTGGGGTGGGACCCACTAAAATTATATTTCCTCTTGATAGGATTTAGTGAGGTGGGGCCCATAGGAGCCCCACCCCTTTAAATTCTCTAACCCCCTCCACATGAGTTATAACTCTTCCACATTTTTTATGACAACTTAAATCTCCATTAAATTTTGTCAACTCTAGTTTTATTTAATTAAATGAATTACAACACACCTTTTATTCAATTAATTGAAACACTTTAATTAATTGAATTAGGTGTTTTGAATTTTGAAAATGTTGGCATAAGTAAAAAAAATTAGGCAAAGCCTGATATTATTTTTGTTTGGTTTTTTCTGTGGATAATTGAGAGAGGGAGAGTTCTATACTCTGATGAACTTCTTCTTCTTCACGAAGAATGCCAAGACTTCGACGAAGAATGTAGTCACCTCAAGGAGAGATCGACATGTCGTCTCTTCTCCTCTCCACAGCTAGTGTGTGATGCCTTTCCCGAAGAATGGTGATGCTCCTTCCTTCGTTCATTTTCCCGCGTCAAAGGAAGGGAGACGCCGCTCCTCCTCGGACGTTCTCTGTCAAAATATACAGAGCTTCACCTCGTGACGCCATTGTCCCGCGACGATCATCGTTCGACAACTTCTTCGAGGTAGGGGTTTTTTTTACGTTCGTGATTAATTTTGACGTTCATCATTATTTCTTGGATGCTTGTTATCAATATAACGGGAGGAGGTCGGACCGTACGAACACGACCGACCCTCCTCCCCCTTTGTTGTTGTACTTCGTTATGGTTTGCAATGGAGGTGATGAGGTGTCATTGCAGCACACGGAAACAAAGGAACCACGTCCAGTGCGGGTCGTGGTGAAGGAGCGCGACACCGTCGCACCGTGCCGTTGAGACCAAAAGAGGCCGAGGCCGGAGTCGGGCCGCGACGGAGGGGCGCGGCGCCGTCACGCAGCGTCGGTCAGACAAGGGCCGCGGTGGTGCAAAGGAGGGAGTCCGAAACCGCCAGTCGCCGGTGCTACAGATGGCGGGACCAGCAGGTCACGCGCGGCACAACCGGCAGGCCATTACGACCGGCCAGATCCGGGAAGTCCGGGGGTCAACCCCCTGCGGCTGGCAAAGGGTGGGCCCCTCCACGTGGGGGCCTCTGTTTCAAAAACTAGGGGGATAGCACCCCACCCCCCCTTCTGCATCCGCTCAGCACGCAGGTGCCCGCACCGGACTGCCCGGCCGGGCCGAACCGCCCACACCGGGCCGGACCACCCGCGCTGGGCCGAGCCGCCCGCGCCGGGCCGGACCCCGCACCGGGCCGGGCCGTGCCGGCTGGGCCAGACCCGCGCCTCCCGAGATGGGCCATGCCCAACCGGGCTAGACCCGGACTCGAGTCGGGTCGACCTGGTTCGGGCTGACCCAGGGGTATCGGGCCGGGTTGGACCGGGCCCGAACCCGCTGTTTTCTGGACAGAACCGTTCAAACACCCATAACTTGGGATACAGACCTCTGATCGATGCACCGTTAGTTGCGTAGAGATCCTTGGATCAAGACGGCCATTAAGGTATGTTATAATTAGGGTTTCAGAGAACTTTGGGTATGGTTGGGTTGGATCGAACATGAAACCAACTGGGCCCTCGGAGCGGAAACGCTTATAACTTGAGCTCCGAATTTCCGATTGACGTTTTGTAAACTCTATTGGAATCCTATCAGTGATATGGTTCTTTTAGCTTACTATTATCGAGGTTTGGACCTATTTGGAGTTCGGTATGGTTGGTTTTGACTTAAAAACCAACAGGGCCCCTGGGACGAATATCCAATAACTCTCAGATTGGGCGTCCAATTGATGTTTCGTCTATCGTGTTGAGTTTCTAATGATGAGACGGAACTTTGGGATACATCAACTCTGGACTACGTGTCAGTTGATGTATCGAAATCCTTGGATCGTGGAGATGACCCTCCCAAAATCGATCATGTTGTGTGCAGGAACCCTAGAGCTGGCTATGACTGCGACGATGATGACAACTGTACTAGGATCCTCCATGGGTTCGGCAGCGATGACGACCATACTAGAAACCTACATGGGTTCGACGGTGATGAGTACTGTTCTTGTATCCTATGTGGGTCTGGCAGTACTTGACTACTATTCTTCTATCCTATGTGGGTCCATCAGTATTCGACTCTGTACTTGTATCCTACGTGGGTCCTGCAGAGTATCTGGTCTTGTATCCTTTGTGGGTTCGACAGCTTAGCTAGTCTTGTATCCTATGTGGGTCCGACAGCTTAGATGAATTAGTGGATAAATCTGTTCATCTCTATCTCCTTACGAAGAGTATATCTGTGTGAGATGAGTCTTGACTTTCAATCATTATCTTCGATATGATTGACTTTCTTTCCTGTGTGGATTGGGTTGTGCTTTTCTATGTGGATTGGGTTGTACTATCCTGTGTGGATTAGATCGAACTTGGGCTCGGATGTTGGAGTCAAACTGGAATTGATGACTTAGGTATATGTATGGGAATACACCTAAGTAGAGTTGGTTGTTACTTCATGATTGTATCTTTCCTTTGTGGTTTATCCTTCATGGATTCTGGGAGACCTTTGGGGGTATCAGGGTCCCTACTGAGTAGCGTATACTAACCCCTACATGGACTATGCCCGAACTACATTATGTTGGATGCAGAAGAAAAATAGCACTGATCGAGGTCGGAGCTCGTGGAGCTGGACGGTACCTGGAGGTGGATCACTGGACGAGATGTACTCGGAGGGGACGGTTGGAGCCGAGGAGAAGAGGAGACTATCTGTACTCACCCTTCAGGTGGGATTTCCAGAGGACGGCTCGGACTCGCTACTTTACTTTTTTTTGCTGTACTTCTTTTTCCGTTGTACTTTACTTTCAGTTGGGTTTGTATTCTGGCCCATTTACATTCTAGCACTTACTTGTGTACTCAGTTTACTTAGTGTTTACTCAGCTTGCGTACTCTGTTGTGTTTTTTTACTTATAAATGCAATGGCTTCTCTTTTTATTGAGATTTACGCCTTTGGTGCTAGTCGTCAGCCCATGGCCTATGGGAGGTGGGCTTGGGGTAGTCACAACACGAGACCTGAGGAAAGGTCGTGACATGAACTTATTTCCTTAACATACATGACACTCTACACCAGAGATGCCCCGAGAATGTAATCAATATTACAATGCATAGCAGTCACACTAAACTCAACCGGTCCATTACTACATTTAACACTCGATGGGTACCATGTATACCAACACATTCTACCTTGAGTTTATAAGGTAAAATGACACATACTGAGTACTATACATAGGCTATCCACCCTATGAAATCAAGTGTTAGATGTATCACATGGAAATTGGCTCAAAAATAATATCAAATCATACAACTATTATTCCAAATGACGACATGACGAGGCATCCATCACTGAAGAAAAGAGAGGTTCACACAACCTCCTAAGCAGCTCACCATGTTTGAGGCATGTCTAAACTACTAAACTGATAATTCCTTGATGATAATTCCCATATTAGGGGTCAAGATGTAATGACCACCCATTCAAACAAGGATTTCCCTTTAAAAAATAAAATCCCATTTAGATACAACAACACCCGAACAACACCAAATGTTAAAGAAATCATAGAAAAAAGAATGGAAACAAGATATATTGGTTCTACCTACCATGGGTTATCCCCTTATAAAGCATAAGCATCGATCCTATCACTAGGTCACGTAAATAAAATTCATTTGGATCAATATTCCCTTTCATTTAAGTTATTTCTAAAATGAATCGATCTATAGATAAACACATACATCTCCATTCCAAGGAATACCATTGGAAACATTTAAATTAAACTTACATGGGGATTTAAACAGAGGACACCAGTTCAGGTTCAATCTTAATCTCACTGCATTAATTAAATTGATCCTTCAAAGATTTTAAATAATTTTAAAGAAAACATTAAATACCATTTTATAAAAAGTCAATCGCTATACAATTTAGCTAACATCTCAAGGTAAAAATAGGAAAGTCTCATCAAATTATTTGTTAATAATTTAAAATTCATTGAAATTATGTTATAATTAAGAAATTTTTCATATACATTTATTTCAAATGAAAAGGTGACTTATGAGGGTCCCATTAAACCCACACAAGTTCTTCAAAAAGCTACACAATAGTTGCTGTTAAACTTTAAAATCATTAAAAATCATTATAGGGTTATCACATACTAAACATGCTCCATCTGAGCTACTTGGTTCTAGTTGTGAATTTAGCAGTTACCCAATTTATTTCAGATCAAAATTAAACAACTTTCACATTACAACATTTCAAAAAACATCACCAATTTACATTCAATATGGGTTTCCATTTCCCAATTCATAAAGAGTTTCATTTTAACCTTAGAATCTCTTTTACATAGGTTTCATTACTCGGGTTACCTTTTCCTAGTTATAAGGCACCCATACAACTTACAAATAAAAACCAACTCCCTTCATAACTAAAACCGACAAATTTTATCCCTTTCAACCATTTACATATCAAAACATATCAAGCATGTTATCATGAGAAGTAACATTGAAAGAATGATATAACATGGAAGCATGGAATATCATAAAACCATGCTAAAAATAGAGGAATCATGGAATGTAATCACCCAAATATGTTATAAAAACATACATCCTGAATGTTAATTTAAAAGGTACAATGAAGAATAGAATAACACCCAATAACACAAATGAAATTAGTAGGAATCCTACCAATGCAACTACATGGAATGACATATTTGTGGCATGTGAATTTCTATGTGACTAATATGATGCATGTAATGCTCCATCCTTGCCATACCAGGCCAAGGGATGATTTCAAAAAATTTCATAATCAATAAGAATTGGAAAATACACTATTCATCCAAGGTTTAATAATAATCAACAGTAATATAAAAAATCATGAACAAAAATTACCAACCCCGACCACTTGGTATTTTTCCATACTTGGTGTGATCTGTCTCAATCAACACTATTTACAAAGAACTAACAAATTTCTAGTCTCATGATTACCAACCCAAAATAGTAAGATAAAGGAAACAAGTGGCTATGATACCACATTATAACATCCTATAGTAAATGCCCACTATTCTAGTAGATGGATTGGTTGCCACATGACCCAAAGTGCATCTCCCTATACGCTAGAGCTTGCCGATGTTCAGTGAGGGTGTAATGGTAGTTCAATGGGGATACTATAACCTCATGTCAGAGTAGCACACCATTTTATCCGATAATAAATTTCATGAAACAACATATGCATTATAATGAAATAAAAAAGTAGTGAAAGGAAAAAGAAATATCAACTTATTATAGAATATGGATAACACTAGTTTATTTTTAGCATTCATTCTCAATGATGATTCATAATATAAATGTGTAATATACATCATATTTTACAATTAAATATCATATAATACCTCCAAATCATTTTTTTATTTCATTAAACCACTTTCCGGGGAAGTGGAAAACCTCACAGTCCAATTACACAATCCAGTGGGAGAAACCATACAGATTCAAATTCAAAAACCAAACCACAGAGACCAATGGGAAAATTGAACACATATTAAAAATTCAAAAACCAAAAGCAAAAGAAAATTAGAAAGCATTTCACTGGAACTCGCATCAAAGACTAACCCTGCAAATCACGTGGGCTGCAAAGAAACCCTGCATCGAAGATATCATGAGAATAACACTACATCAACCACTGCATCCTCCCCATCATCACATCATCGTCATCACCAGAACGTCGTCTCCGTCAACTCAAAGCTTCATCGTCGGCACCATCACCAGCCATTAAACTGAACCTCGTCAAACTCCAAGCCCTTTTTCCAAGAAATAATCACCACCAGAAAAACTCGAGCCATCTAAGAAACAAACTCCCTCGATCCGAGCATCTCAATCTCGTCGCTATCCCCTGCCTGCAAATAATCCACCACAGGACATTACCTCCGAAAAACGACCCACTGGAAGAACCAAGAACTCCGATCACCAAAACCTCCGTAGTTGATAACCATTTTCTACAAACCAGTATAGAAACCCCACCAAATAGTATAACCATTCACCATATTCACGTCGACACATTACCAAGGACTTATTACTCTACACATCAACACCTCTAGTCTCTACTACTACGTCAACCACCTGCACCGGCATCGACTGGACCTTTGATGGAATCACCGACTTGAAGTCATCTTCAAAAACCACAATACTGCAAAACACCATCAACGTTAAACACTTAACCCATCAGAATGACAAAATCAACATAAACCACAAACACGATGTCTTGCCATAGGGAACCATCACCAGAAAAAGGGACCGCCATCAAAAAGAAAAACCACCATCTAGAAAGAAGACCAACATGAAACCGAGTAAAACCCTGAAAAATTATGGGAAAGAAACCCTAAAGAAGGCTGGAGAACCTCAGCAATGGAAAACCATAATCCCAAAACCCTGAATACCCATTAATCCAACTCCAATATGGAGAGAAGTGGTGGAACCCTAAGTCAGAGCTGATTTGAGCGGCCGAGGAGAAGACCGACTCTGGTAGCATCTGGAAGCCCAACATCCACAAAACCACAATCCCAAAGCCTCAGGATAACTCCACACCATCCCCGACTCGGAGAGGCATGAAGGAACTCAAGGTCAGAGCATGATAAGTCAATAAAGGGCATCCAAAATACATGCCTTTGATGGATGAAACAATCTAACCACGGAGAAATCCCACATTGGTAAACAAATAAGTAGTAAATACAAGTAAATATACTGAAGTCATGTAAACTACAAAATTAGTGATACTACAAATAGCCTTTCATGCCTCCCTCGACAATATGGTCAAGATCTTATTATAAAGAAACTAAAAATAATGCACAAATAAAAAAACTTCCTTAATATTCATCCAAGAAACTTAATCTCACAATGACTTCTCTGTATACCCCATGTTCCATATCAATCGCAACCTTTTTGTATAACCAAAGATTCATAACATTCAAATCGGAGTTGTATAATCACACATGTCACCATTTACCACAACCAATTCATATAGACAAACATAACATATATTTTATGGCCACAATGTATGTCAAATAGTCATACCATAATGGTCCAAATACAAGGTTTCAAAGACCAAGGCATCCTTATTGAGTCCTAGGACCATCTTGATGGAAAATAAGTTATGAACTTGTTGTAATCCTAAAAACATGTCATACAAGACATGTCCTACGTGAGTCCAAGAAAGACAGATCCAAGGGTTAGCAATGCCTAAGGAAAACCTTGGAATGACATGATAAAACCCAAGGCATCTACTACCATATTCAAGATCCATGTAGAGCCATCCATGGAATCTACACAATCATTCATCCATTTCATATCATTTATCTATCAATACCATATGAGTCTACCCACTCATATATAACCATTTACATTCAATTCATACAACGAGTATTCCCACTCATTAATAAAACTAATCAACCAATTCCATATCATTAGTATACCCACCCAGGTATCCTAAATAATAATCAAAACAACCATGGAGTATATCCACTATTTGTAACAATTAACATTCAAAATATACATATAACATGAGTTTACCAACTCAAATTTCCATTTTTGGTTAATTTTCCCTTTAAAATATTCAAACCAACCAAATGAGAATTATCATTCATTTAACCATTTAACATTTAATACATTAAACCAATTCAAGCATGTCATATTATCATAACATTGGGAAAGGAGGCATGAAATCTCTTAATAAGTTATTCATGTTTCATATTAACCATTTAGTTAAAATAATTAAATTTATATAGAGGTAACCCATCTCCGAACTATGTAAATATATTCCATTTAGATATAATTAAGATTCATCTACCTAGTAAAGAATAGTAACACACCCCTTGGGTGTTTCATGAATGGTAAATTAAAATGAAAAGAAAAATTATGGTATTTGTAAGGTTTCATGGTTCAAAAAATGTTTTTAATAGAAAAAATCCATTTCCTAATTCCATTAGAGGCCATGTCATAAACATGTCGTATATCACACTATTCCATCAAGAATAAGAAAACAAAAAAGTATTGATCCACAAAATTATGAATCAACAGTTTTTAGATTAGAATACATCACACCTCCGTTTGAGGGGATTTATTTTAAAAACATGACTTTATTTCTCAAAAAATAAATTTATCATATTTAAGAAATTAATTCATGGTTTGATGTTCAATTTATCAAGGAATCCATAATTGAACATATTAAAAGAATCGCTTGAAGAATTCTTAAATTTAAAGGGTCATATATAGGGATCCTACCTCTAAAGAAGACCAAGCCAAGTCGAACACTTTGGCACCTAATATTTTAAATGGCAAGGATCGTTCCACACTTGCATAAACATATATTCATATATATATATATATATATATATATATATATACTACCTTAATCAAATGTAAATATTCCCCTCTTCATGAAGGAATATGTACGTTGAATATATATATATATATACCTATGTATAAGAGTGAAAGGATTCCAAGAGTCATCAAACTATCTACAAAAAAATACTAGGGACCCTAAAATACAGATGGAACCAAAATAAAATTGAAGAAACAAAACAGTGGATGAAAACCCGTTCCTCAGATAGAGGTAGAAAACCAAAAATGGATGGAAGCGCATCACCTTCATTGGTGAACACCAAAACAGACCCAAGCTAACGTCACTAGCCTTTCACACACCCTATCATCGAATGAAAATAAAAAATCTGGATTACCCCTTGACCTAGAGTTTGGAAGAACCCCATTGGGGGACGAAGAGAGGGAAAATAATCCAGAAGAGAGGAAGATGAGGGAGGAGAACACTTACATCAAGACCTTAACCTATAATCTTAAAGGATTAGTGTGAAATTTATGAAGGTAGAGGAAATTGTGAAGTGGTATGATCACATAGGCAAAGAGGGAGTAGGGGGTGTTGTGTCACGATATAGGAGGGGAGAAGAGGGGACTGAGGTTTTTTTTTTAATTTTTAATAAAGTTTAATTAATTTATTTTAAAAAAAGAGACACAACAAAGTATTTGGTCTGTATGGTTTATAAAACCATGAACCAACCACACACCCTCCACTAGAAACCTAGAGCACCCTACATTGGACCAACCGTGATGTAAATAGTGTTGAGGTACTACCTCTACCCACTAACCATGTTGGATTGGTGAATGATGTGAAAAACCATGCACAAATCATGCAAATTAGCACTTCCCCGCATGTATAATACCACATAGGTTTCTACTACAGCCATACGGTTTCAGAAAATCCGTTCATCCTTTGAAAACCCTAAAAAATTGTAATTTTTAGCCTCAATACTCTCAAAACTCAATGAGACACCCAAGGGAATTTTCAGGCCTCTTACCAAGACAAAAAAAATTAATGTTCTCCAACTCTTGGAATTTCATTTTGAATCCCAGTTTGTAAAACAATCCATCTAGTAAACAAAAATTTTCAAATTCCCTTGGAATACCGTCTAGTCCAAAAACACGGGATTCTACAGATATCATATAACAAATAGAACCCATGAGATCATTGAATCATGGATAACCTTAGTCAAATAAATCTTTTAGAGTTAGGTGATCACATTTATACTAGGGAATCACATGAACCATTTGGGGTGAGGCACTCGATATCCTAGGTAGTCGTCACGTGATGAAGAGTGATCCCTTTATGGGTAGCTTTAGTAAAAAAATATTTTTCAATTAGGAGATCATATATCCCAAGTAAATTTCATGAAGAACAATGTCTTTGTGAAGGAACAATCACATAAAGACACTTTCACATGTCCTCATGGAGTAACATGATGCTTCAAGGGTTACACTATAATGTAACTTGATTTTTTAAATCTTAATCGGTCATGAAATATAGATATTGAGTGTATTTTATAAATACATTTATAAAAAAGGTTATTTATATTTTATTATGTTTTCACAACTTAATCTTGAAAATAATTCTTATAGTGGTATTTAACTCACATAGTTGGAAAAATACTAGGTATGTTGTAGATAAAAATTCACCAAACTCTATTATCTAGAGATAAAAAATAGGGTCATAGCTCCACCACTATTTCTTCTTCTTGTAAACAATTTTTAGCAGAACTCTCTGAGAAACTCAGTGTTCAACTCACCAAGACCATCCTAGAATTAATTTACATAAAGGAATATCATTTAATCTATAACTATATGACCTATATACCACAATAAGGTCATACATGATTCCATGATCATTGATAAGGGAATAAACTTGATGAAATTCTTAACGGGTTGGACCTACTCATGATCTTGGGTAATTCCTCCCAGTGAATGATAACATTGATTCATTTGTTTGATCAAAAAATATCACACAAATATAACCATCCACCGAAATTCATGCTACAAGTGATCACCCATCACAAATGATATAAAAAGGGCCTTACTTTGGTATAGTATAATCCTAAGAGAACCATTATTCAAAAGTCGTTTCACACTAACTATAGAATTGAGGGAAAAGTATAACCACCTTCAAAAGACTCTTGGAATTATACACTAGTATATAGAATCCACTAATATATCTAGGTCCCCAAATCCATTAAAGCATTCAGATAAAATCAAAAATAATTTTTAAAGATATAGGTTTAACAAAAACAATGTCACAAATCACACATCATGCCACATAAGTTTCTACCCAATCAAGGCCACCATAGGTCATTCTAGAAAAACATTATCTTTGAGTTCATCATATATCATTGATATGCTACCCTAAATATAAGGTCTCTAATAATGGATAACTTACAGGCATGTAGATGAAAATAAAATAAAGCCAAGTCTCCAAAGTATGACATCTATTTCTTCACAGTCATCTTTGTCTACATATTAGGGCCCAATAAAATTCAAAAACCCATAAGAAAGGATTATCCTGGGTCCAAACTATCAATAGGGAGACCATAACCAATATTTTTCATCATCCAAATTCCATTCAAACTCTAGGATATGATGAGGGACACGTACATCACTGAGTGGCCATAAACCCCATGAGGGAGTAACTGAACTCACTTATTGTGAAGAAACATGTCATTGATCATTATATAAAGTCGACTCACACACATTCTTAGGGGTATATCAACTCATCTTTAGTATGGTTGACCCATACATCATTAAAACTGAGGGGGTACTATAATCATTTCATGTAAATTATCTATTTACCTGTGAAAAAATATCCATGGTCCCATTAAAGTGGAGAGAAAAAAATAAAATTGATTGATTAAGAACAACTTCATCTCATCAAGAACACCAGATATCATAATAGATGACCAATGAATTGTAAAAAAGGGGATTACCAACCCCACATTGGTAAGGGTGATCCACACTGCATCATGATCGAGGGATTATTGTTCCCAATTCCAAAAAATGGAGGACTTATGCCTTACATATTACAGTTAATTCCAATGTATTCTTGATGGAGTGCGGAACTCCAAAATCCATTTTGGGGGACCCACACCTCATAGTAAGTGAATCATATGATGGATTAGTAACCATAGTTTATTATCCCACAACTCAAATGATATCTTCAATTGGGGTGTACAAAATCTATAGTTAGAGGATCCTGCACACCGAGTAATTGGGGGGATGTAGAACCTACCTATAGGATGAAAATTCTATGATCATCCTTCCCTATGGAGATAAATCCTTCAATAATCCGAAAAATATAATATTGAGAGAAAATTAATTGGGAATATCACAAATCTATTATTAATATTTCCACTCCGATATTCTATAGAAGGTTCATCCCTTGCATGAAATCACCCATATAAAGAAAACCAACACCCTTATCACACACCAATATCTAATAAGGATGAAAATCAAACTCTGAAAACCACAATGCACTAACCTCGAGTTGATCCAAGGAAATACTCAAGGTAACCTTCTTACCAATTCAATATGTACTCAATATTATAAGTAGATTATCTATTTCCCTATATATGAGTTTATCAACCACCACATCTTAGTCAGATTATATGGTATATAAATCAATCCTAAGGATCTTTAATAACTTTCTACCTACATGTCCTGAAACAAAATAATCAAATACTTCTCTCCAAAGTCCAATCCTATTATAAATGACTCTAATACTACTCTAACATGACCTGACCCATTGAGTCTCTGCCTAGGCTATCAGTGTTCCAGGCGCACCCCCCAAGCCTGTCTCTTATAGGATAGTGGTTTGTGACTAGAACCAAGAAATAATACATAACATAAACTATAGGCATTATCCTATGAGATGTATGAAAACATATATCACCATCCAACCCTAATAACTACATCACCATAAGATACAACTATCATAAATATAAAATATAAATGTATCTATATGTTAAATTTATCATGGAATATAATAGAAATTCTGGAATAAAAGGGAAAAAAGTAAATGGACTAAAACTCTCAAAATAAAAGACATCAAGTGACTAGGATGAATAAATTTAAATTTAATATGAACTCCACCCAAAACCTGTATCTAAAAATCCAATAATCTCCTATAATCATCAGTACCACTAACTTTTCTTTCTCCACCAGATCCTTGACTCGTGACATCTCCATTAAATTATACATCTTTTGCAAAGACACAAAAAGTATGGGTACCCAACCTCAATAGTTGTTATTATAAATACATTGAGTAGCATTCCTTAAAAAAGGATGGTACAACTATAGGTCATCATGAAACAATGTGTCGTTTTGTACCACCAACTTACTCAATCAAAGGATAAAGCACCTGCTGGGGATTAATAATCGTCTTCACATTCTAGTATGAGCCTGACATAAGATCATGGGAAAATAAATATTGATAAAACTAGATATTATCTCATTTATTGGGTTTATGATTTCACAAAAAAACGCATTCCTTAGTGTTAAACAGAACCCAAATCATAAACCCCAATGGAAAAACCCCCTCTTTCCATTTGTAGAAGATTCAAGATGTGCTTCATGGTTTTCCCTCCTTTTTACCCTCTATTAAATGGATGATAAAACCACATCAGCATACATATTGGAACTATAACCAAAATCATCAAAATAATCCCTAAGGATCTAGTTGAACAACTCCCATATAGAGATGATCAACAACAATGGGTCATTCCTCATGCACTCTCATCATTATTCAACCGTAATGAATCAAGAATAGCCTAAATAAATGTTGAAAACATATTTCATAAATAAATTATCCCTTAAGTCCCACCTAAACCCCTCATGTTCAGAGACCCAAAAAATGATAATTAGTGTTTACAATCATCTCACTAAGTGACTGAACCAAAAAAAGAAGAGACTCACACCTTGTTCTATCATAAAATAGGGAAAACACCATTCCTCAACGACAATAGCATGATGGTATCACTTATCCCAAGATAAATCAAAGTGATGTGATCAAATAATATCAATGTGGTTCCTTGTGAACTAAACCTAGCTCAATTCTAGTTGTATTATAAGGGGGAACTTACTGACCTTACATGGCATGGTCCTCATTTACTTTATCCCAAGACATGATTCATGTATAAAACAAATAGCAGGTCATTAATCTAAATACCCCATCCCATGAGGGGATCCCATGCCTCTATGGGGTATATAAACTAGATTAGGTGTTTATCAACCAAAAATATATATTAAATTTCCATTATTCAGTCACCGAAACAAAAATCTAGCACTCCCAATTACAATAATGAATGGTGCCTCACCCATATGAATAATCTAACCAAGGGAAAACACAACACCTTAAACCATATTGTTGTCACTAAAAATCATCAGAACATGTTGTATGAAGAAAGGGGTCACTGAGAATGTTTCACACCCACTACTGTTTTCACCTATAATATATAATACAGATTAGTCTCAGAAGATATATGAATTTTTTTATACACCAAACATCCCATAGTCAATCATAAATGAAAACTTTTGGCTCTTGCACAAGGGAAAATTGGATATAGGGAATTTTATTTGAGTTTCATACCATTAAATAGGTCTATTTTGACTACCATGACGTGTAAATGGAACTACTAGGATCAACCTAAACATTGATATTGATCTAATAGATTTCAATAGGAATATCACCTATATAATCATTAAAAAAAATTAATACCCAAGATATGCTTAACATCACATTCTACATGGAAAAATACTAAAAATGGTGTATTTATTTGTCCAAACATGACACCTGGTTAATAATATGTGTTTTTTTATCCATTAAAATAAAGGGTGTTATGTGATGCAATGTGACACACATGTTACAAGTGTAAATATTATATCTCAACTTGGTCCTGAATCACTTCCCTGAATTTCATGATTATAATTCTACAGATGAATCATTAATTCATTTTAAAATGAATAAGATATAGATAAAATAATAAAATTCAATAATAATAATAATAATAATTTCATTTTAATATATATACATATTGATGTTTGGGGGATTATATCTTTAATAATATGTGTAAATTTATATATATTTTTCTTTGTTTATTCTTCTTTAGCCACCCCCTAGGATACTCCTCCTCAAGTGTTCTAGTGGCCAATGTAAGTCTCCATACTTTAACTTTGACAACCCTTTATAGCTACTCATCAGTGAGCCAACCCAATCTCGACCCATCGATGTTGTTTCACTTCACCCCACATGATGACCCTGAACACTTAGTAATCCCACACCCCCATTCATCCAAAACCTCACCTCCTCAGAATAAATTCATGAGACGCCCTTCACAATATATTGAATAGAAGAGTGGAGGATTAAAGTAGTACTTTCTCATCCAGAACCATTAGTAATAACCTAAAACAATTATGGGAAAGATTATTCCTTAAACATCTAATACATGGAATCCAAATATCAAGAATGAGGTGAAATAAAAAATCAGTTCCTACCTAATATTGAAGTGCCAATGCTTCTTAGTCACCATGCCACAATCTAGCTCAGATTAAGCTCCCTATTGAATCTTTCACACCACTTCCCCTATGTCATGGCCCTACAAGAGGGATGATTCATCCTACTTATCTTTATATAAGAAGAATGATAAAGGGGAAGTTGGAGAGTTTCAAAAAACATAAATATAAGTTAATAGAAAAAAATAAATTACATGATGAATAACCAATGACATATTAGTCCCCATAACTCTTATATATAATCAAATCAAACTAATCCTTGTGTAAACATGATATTTCAGACAAAAAATGGCATTAATTTTCCTATCTAAGACACATTTCAGAAGATATAATTATTTCATTACAATACTAACTATGAAAGTTAAATATATATATTTTATACTATACATTTTTATTAAGGCACTAGCATGACTATTATTCAAGACTGGATCATAATGGGAGTAAACACCACATTTTAGAGTAAACAAAACCATTGGATAATTTTATAGAGAATATTTTATGTGGTAAATTAACCATTTTACCTATTTTATTGGCTTTATAATCTAAAATTCTAAAATTATCCAAGTATACCATGTAGGAAAATAAGGTTTATATATCTTACCCACCTTCAGGAACTTTTGTCTAGAAAATGAAAATCCACAAAAAAATAGATCCCCAATAAACCCATAAAAACCAATTCACATGGTTACCAAAAATCAACACATGAGCTAAACTAGCCTATAAAAGTATATATATCTAAAAAACCAATATGAAACCCCAACCATTAATCCATCCCATATCACTCATGTAAATTAGGGACACCACATCTGAGATTCTCATTCCTACATGAATATCAAATGACCTCAACCACCCATATCAGAAGCACATGTAATCCTAATCAATCAAATCTTAGGAATCCTATGAATAATTTACACCCTATATTTTTTTTCTAATTGTGAGGATTCATATTACACCAGCAAGAATCACTATCATGAGTCATCGGTATAAGTTAGATATATCTCATTTTTGTATAAATTTCCCATGTGGTCATCATGTTACCCACCTTTGAAATGGATTATTGGGAAGTATTTCATACATATTCAATCCAAACACATAAAACTAAATTATATGTTTCCTCAATAATTGAACCATACTGCACTATTGGTTCCCATCATGCTTTTTTGCACATAAAAAACTAATAGTTATGCACACCAATAATATCAATCGCTAGGAATGAAGATTATTATGATTTTAATTCTTCTTAAATGTTATATTTTTAGTTTATGTAATACTAATGACTCATTTTACCAGATTATTTTATTTGAAGGATGATTTATTTAGTGTAAGAATGTGTAATAGTCAGAATCTTAGGATTTCAGTTTTTAAGAACATTGAGTTTTCATTATTCAATTACTATTTATGTAGAAATGTGTGACAAAATATTATATTACAGAAGCAATGTTTAATTACCAGTGATTGATGGTTAAATTAGAGAACACTCCATGGGATCAAAAGTTTTACAATGAAACATAGAGAAGTATGAAATTATAGAAATTCTGTGTTACCATATGACCATGTGGGTATCTCTATAAAAAATTTGGTTGGACCACATTACTGAAATAAATATGAGTTTGGTGATCATTTGAGTTTGTGATATACCTAAAAATATAGTCATAGTGATTCTGATGAAGAAATACATTCTTTCAATGTTCATCCATGAATGTAGGATTAAAATTTTTACCACATAGAACTATTGTGTCCTTTTTTTATCCCTTTTCTTGTGTGAGTTACTATTTTTTGTTTTATTGGAATATTTTTTGTGTTTTAAATTAATGTTCTCTAGATATTATTATATTTTAAATAATTTTGTTAGGGTAGTGAAGGCTTTCCATTTTGTGTGATGTTAGAGGCATGAACTTCTATTCGGTTGAAGATCAAAATTTATGGTGTACTAAATTCCAATGAAATTACTATTCTACACTTTGGTATCCTCACAAAAAGTGGTATAAGAGATTGGATTAGGGATTGTGAAATTATAAATACTAAGGTGTCTTATATTTATATTCCTTTATGATTGATTATAGTTGGAGTTATTATAATAGGTATGTGTATTTAGAAAAATTTATTGTGTGATAAGATAGGATTAATGAAACAAACATTAATTTATGATAGATGAAAATGAAACAATATCTGATAAAAAATGATCATTATTTTATATTTACTAGAATTAAACTAGAAAATATGAACATGGATCAATTGGAGCATATGGATAAAATATATCATGGTTTAATTTAGATGATGTTATCAAGGAATGCTTCTTTATAAATCTGTGTGAAGAATACAATTGTGGGAATTATGGAAGCATTATATGAAATATATAATAAAAAACTACACTCCAAAAAAGATCTTCCTATATATAGGTTAATCATTATGTGACTACGAGAAGGTATTTTAGTGGTAGATAATGTTAATGATTTTAACATGATTCAGAATAAACTTAGTAAAGTAAAAGATATATTTAATCATAAAAATTTAGTAGTTTTATTGATGTACTCATTACTATAATCGTGGAATGATATGGTTATGGATGTAGAAAATTATTTTTATAAAACTGTTGTAATTTTAAAATATATTAGGAACAAGATTTAGAATTAAGAGATCTAGATGAATGAAGTCTAGGTATATTCTGGTAATATTATGAATACTTAAGAAATATGGAATTCACCTTAATGAAGGAATCACATATTTGTAGTGGATAAATCTAGGGAGATGAGTGATGGTAAATAAAATAGAATTGGGCACATATATTTTATTTTTTGGAATATGGTACACTACTATAATGATTTTCAAGATCAAATGTAATTTGGAATAATAGATTATAGAATTTTAGTTTTCATAAATATTGTAGTAGAAGAAGGTATCACTATGATTCTTAGTAGTAATATTCTAGTGGAATATCAGATCATGGATTTTGGTTTATACTTTTATTCCACTAGATATATTGGATACATTTTTATTTTTGTTTCCAAATATTTTGATAGAGTCTATCAAGATAACATTAATTATTTTAATATTCTTGTAAATAGATATATAAAGGTACATATGTATAATAAAATACTTCTTAAGAAATAAGTTCTTCAGTATATTCTTGGACTACAAAAAAATATTATCTATATTTTCTATTTGGATAATACTGGGTTTGGAATAATATTTTCTAATAACATGTAGATTATTACTTATTGATCAATAGTCAATAGTAGGGGATCAATGATAAAAAATATCTACCATTTCAGAAGAATATAAGAATCATAATTTCTAGAGTTTCAACTTCCAAAGACACAAATTTATGGAATTATCTACTAGTAAATCTTGGTGGCGAGTGTTTGAAGGCTCTAGTAGAAATAAAAATATTTAGGATGGATTAGGAAAATTTTAGAAGATTAAAAAAATTCATACTTTCCAAGAAACAAAAATAGTACTTCAATCATAGGAAAATAACTCCTAATAATCAGAATCTAAAACTTATACATAACAAATCCTGGGGAACAACTTTATTCAAATCACGTTGTGGGTTACAATATTTTCTGACATTCTTTGATGATTCCATGTAGAAATTGGGGGTGAAATTCTGAAGGATAAATCAATACCTATTGAAAATCCTTGTTCAGTGAAGAATAATGGTGGATGGGGAAACTAGATATAATATGATGTTTTGAAGATATAATAAGAGATATGAGTTCATCATAATGGATTTTTAAAATACTATTGATATAGTGGAATCATAAAAGAGAAAATGCATCTTAAAACACCTGAGAATGTTCCATTATGGATTGGATGAATTCTATGTTAATGGAAAACTCAAAGATCATCAAAATTCATAATGGTTTCTTAAGGAATTTTGGGATGAAAATATGATCAAGAATGTATGCTTAATTAAACAATGTTTATCAGTAGTACAGAAAGAGTTATTAGAAGCATGGTTATCTAGAAAAACACCTAAAATTCATTGTGTGTGGATTTTTTTCAAGGTTTCCTATATTCATGTGGATTCCAATGACCGAGAAAATCATGAAGCAAAATCTTATACTTGTTTTCTTATCGGGTATGATAAAGATTAATTGGGATTTTGAATTTGGGTAGACATCAAGTATAGAGTGATCAGAATCAGATATGTTCTAATTAATTAGAATGATATTTATGAGATACAATGCTTGGGGTAAGGAAGATGAGAACATAGAATATTCTCATCACCATGTTGACCTGTGAAGAATTTCTTGATGAATTAAAATTATGGAAAGACTTGTTGATACTGACTCTAATGATTTTTTTTCAATTTCTAGAGGAAGGTTTAGGAAGTATCATCAAATGTTTATATAGTATATTTGATAAAGTAAAATATAAAATATCCATTATTTGGGAAGATCTAGGATGAGTATTGTAATGAGACATTCAAAATATTTTAGGCCTACAAATACAAGACTAATAACTAGAGGATTGAGGATATTATAGGATTAGATGGCCAGTACATAGGTATGATATCAATATTCATTTATTAATTTGAATTGATATAGCATAACTTGAAATTATGAAATAGGAATAAAGTTAAGTGATTCCTCCAAGTTGGAGTTAACTATGATGGAAGATTTGGATTCAATATATATGAATAATACTTGGGGGAAGGAATAACATTCACATGGAGAGAGGGAACTAGAAAAATGGTTTTTTAGATGAAAGAAGGAAAAAATATAAGTATGTTGTATAAATATAGGCTTGTTCTTAATAGATTCTAACTAAATAAATTTAATGAAAATTTGGAAATTTTATCACTAGTGCTTAAGTATTTTACTATAAAAGCTTTTCTATGTATGGTTTATTATAGATATATATATATATAGTAAAGATCAATTTGAATGATTTTTTTATTCATGGTGATATAGAGGAGGAAATATATAAGTTATAACATTATTTTTTTATTGAAAAACATAATCATGAAGTTGTGTGTAAGCTGAAAATGAGTCTTTACAGGTTGAAAAACGTTCCAATAAAGGGGATCTCAAAATTTTACTCTCTTTTTCCAAATGATGGATTCTTACAGAGTATTTCAGATTGTTTTTTCTACCAGAAGATGATTGAATATTGAATTTTCATCATTAAGTTTTTAAATATATATTATATGCTTTAGGTGGGACTTAATCTCACATGAATTTAGGGAATCAAAGAAGATATGATTGAATTTTTTGAAATGAATGATCTTGGAAAATATAAGAATATATTTAGCATATATATTGAAATATATAGAAGTAAAAAAAGTTTATTTCTATATCATAATGATTACATCCTAATAGTATTTGATCATTTTAGGATAAATGAATGTAAATTGCTTTCTACTCTAATTTTTGGGAATTTCATGTTATCAATGGAGAAAGTTACTCATACAAAAGGTGAGTTGAATAAAAAGGATAATGTTTCATTAAAATATCCTATAGAATTATAGTTTTATGTTATAGTGTGAACTCATATGGACATTAATAATGTTGTGGGAGTTGTTAACTAGTTCATGGAAAATATTGGAGATGAACTTGGGAATCCATGAAGTTAATTCTCCAGTATCAAATTGGAATACAAGAAACATCCCTTTATTATGGTCTAAATGACCCAGTGTAAGGATATATATATATATAATAACATTTTAGGATATTTTAATACTCATAATATTAGTTCTAGTTATGTATTTACTTATTTAGGAATAAAAATCAATTATATTTCACCATTAAAGTCATTTTACTACCTCTCATAAACTAAAGAAAATTATTCTATGAAAATGGAATTATGAAAAATAATGTTGTGGTTAAGGAACATTATTGAGGAATATATAAGGTTTCATGAAAATGTGACACATTACTATGATATTCAATATACCATTAACTTTGGGAAAATTATTGTTTTTCATGTGTGAAAAACATATTGACCAAAAAGTACAATTATATTTGTATATTGTTTAATGATGAGAAGATTCGGCTATAAAATATTGATAAACAACAAAATGAAGTGTGTATGTTATCTAATTTATCAGAATGGGAATGTCTAAAGCTACATATTTCCTCGATGGGGATAGGGTGAAAATAAGGATGAGGTTAGATAATACAACACAGATTGATAGGTGGTGGAGTTCTCTTATTTTTCAAAGTAAATTTAGTTTCAAAAGGGAACATTAAAGGAATCTTCAAGTGGGATATTTTTAAGATTGTGAAGTCCCTTCAGGTCCATAGTTTTAGTTTACCAAATTTATATGACTTAGTTCATCAGAATAAGGCAATGGAAATAATATTTCACCAATATTGGAATTTAAGATCATTGAAATATCAAGTTTATAGTTCACCATAGGTTTGAAAAATCATCAGTCAACTACTATTTATTTGTAATTTATTTCAAAAAGAGTAAGTCGTTGAATAATGTTTCAGTAACATATGATTGATAGTAAAACTAGATAAATCTACGTAGGATTTATAGTTGCATATTACAACAAATGGATGTTCATGATTGTAGGAAGTTGGTATTATTGAATGTTAGAGTGAGGCCCTTTATAAAAATGATAGTGAGGCCACTTTGATGAAAAGAATATGAATTGAAAAATCATTTTAGTTAGTGAATTACTTGAAAATAAAATCATATTGATTTTGATTTTGTGATTCTAATTAAATAAAATCTTGAAGTGTTATCCCATTGACATGGGATGACAATTAGAACCGTGTAAAACCAATGTTTTCCTTTTTTCTTTACATTACTTGATTGAATTATTACATTCTTATTTGTATTGGAAAACGTTTTTCATGGTTATTTTGGGTGATCTAAATCTTAATATGTTCCATATAATTTATATAGGGAGGTGTTTGTGTTAATCTATGAATGAAGTCGAAAAAATAATGTTATGGTGTGTTGGAGATTAGAACATTTAGTTGTTTAAATTATGATGACATCATGGTTTTAATCCATGGTCTCCTCCTCATAGAGGATAATACTAATCCTTTAATCCTTCTATATTCATTAACTATAATTAATATTCCAACAACACTTACCTATATTAGGTTTCCATATAATAAATAATACAAGATCTATCCAACCCACGACTAAATGAATTCCACTTCGTATACTCAACTTCTGTCAATACCATTCTTTGGAATGATACACATCATCACACATCTAGAGATACCATAAAGGGTCTCCTGCTGAAACTCTCTCAACAACACCCATGTGGACACATGGTAAAGAAAACTAAATTCTTATTAGTCATAAATATATGAAAAAGTGACTCATGATGAATATAGAACCTATTCCTTATCACATATTCTGGCCTAATAATAATTTTTCAATAGACTACTATTCACCAAATCTATTCTATTGAAACAAAAGAAATTATGTATAGATCCAACAATATTTTAACCACAGAAGAATCTCCGTAAAAAGACAACTTTGAAATACCTAGCGAACAACTCCCCAAGACCATTTATGATAACATACATGTAAAGGAAAATCCTATACTCCACAACAGCAGGATTGAACTAGTAAACAAAGGTAACACATGAAATCAATCTCACTTACTAGGGAATAAACTATATGAAGCTTCTTGAGGGTTGACCATGATATTTTTAGATTATTTCTTCCAAGTGGAACTATAACATCCTAGAATTTACATGTATTTTTTTTAGAAATTACATGGGTTAATTTCATGACTAGGTGCGGAGACGGCCTGAGATTATGAGTCCCAGTTTTCCTGAAACAATTGTTTAAAGAATATTGAAATTTTAATATCACACATTTGTAATTTTCTGGAAAAGAGGAATAACTCTTAAATGGGTGCCCAGATCCATAATCTGAGGGCACCGTTGAAATCTAATGGAGTCTTTACCCTTAGAACGACCAAAATTTCGTAGGATCGGGTAATATATAGAAAAATTCAACAAAGATGTATCCATAAATAAAATAACATAATTAAAATAAATTATTTTTATTTTTATTTCCTAATAAATCATTAATGGTGACTTAGATTGGAAATCCAAGGAATATTTTGAGTTCGTAATGTGGTGTTTTTTTATGTGCGACTTAACATTAGTGGGAACAGGACTTCGGTGAAAAAACTCGAAAAGGACGCAATCATCGTTAAATAATTTAAATAAAAATTATTTCTATGATCAAACAAAGTATATTTTTATTAATCATTTTTAAAGAATTTAAGGTTATAACCATAATACAAAAATATATTTTATATGTGGAGAAATAATGATCCTCAAAAAATGGAAAGAAATCATGGATCGATGATCAATGCGCAACCGATTTGAAGGAACCTCACCAACAATGATGACACGATGATTATCCTTCATTAGTGACTGATATGAATTGAGGTATGGTAGTTGTTTCTTTGTAACTTCCCCATTATTTATTTTCATGATGAACGCGGGCCAATCCACAAGTGGATTGATCCATTATCGATCATTGCAGGATGGTTGATAATTGTTGGGTTTATTAATGAGAGATTGTTTTAAACACTTCTTCATTATTCATTATAAAGAGAATGGATTGAGGATGTCACAAATTAAGGAAGTGGTCTATTATTGAGGGTCTTCTTCAGGATTTTATCTTCCCCATTCTTAGTGTTCTTCACCGTTGGAACCTCGGGGTTGCAACTTGACTTATAGAGAGTCTCTGGAAGCAATAAGACCCCCGTATTAGTGTAAAAATAAAATAGAGATAGGATCCATGTAGATCGGGACCTGAGCATCATGAATGTGAATTTTTTTCTTGAATGATAGCATCTAATGTGGATCAGTGGTCCATGGATGGGACCACCGGTGTGGGTTCAGTGTGGTGGTCCCATAAGGCAGTGTGAGGTGGCGTGGAAACCAGAGGTCAAGGTGGCTGCAAAAGGCGACGACGGGCCACATTAGACACAACGGGAGTCCACGTGTAGTGATGGAAGGTTGTGGAAGAAAATAGTATATATAGAATTCTCTTGGGCCATGGGATGCGGCAGTGGTGGTGGTTGTGTGGGATACGACCAATGACCATGTTGACTGAATTTGATGGCCCACGCGTGAGAGGGTTGAGCCGAACTAGGAGGATCGGGCTGGACCCAGGAGAAATAGGCCTGGCCTAGTGGAGTTGGGCTAGGTCCAATGAAGATTGACCATGTTAGGGTAGACCATGGTTAGACCTAGGGTCCAGATCAATCCATACTTGACAGAGATATCACATGACCGTGACATCTAGCAGAAGGTCGACCACCATGGAATCTCAAGCTACCATGATACGGTTGACCACGGGGGTGGCGAGACTAGGTTTTCAACTATGGTGGTCGACCTCCACGGTTGGTGGACCATACATAAAGTTGGTCTAGATGACCAATGGCCTTCCCCCTTCTAAAAATACAATGGGTAATAACTTTAAATCAGTGCATCCTTTTGAAAATCCATCTATGGAATTCAGACCCTAATGATGAGATGGTTATTTTGAATTAATGTGGAGATTTTTTAGTTTAGACCATTATAGGGTGAGAGTGTTCCCAATTTTCATTCCTTGAGTGTTCAGTATGACATTACCTTGCTATTAATGGATTGTAGTCACCTTTAGAGGTTATGTCCCAGATAGAGTTATGGTATCCCTCCTATAGAATATAGCAATACCCTATCACCCCTAATGGGTTTTTTGTGGAAGAAAAGTATCTTCTAAGAGTAGGTCATTGGTATTATATATAGCGGCCCATATCAGTAAGGTTAGTGGTATTATCTAGGCAGGATCCCATACATTATGAGATGCATTGGTATGGTTTGTGGTATTATATGGGAAGGATCCCCTACATTGATAAATAATCTAGATTAGGTTAGTGATATTATTTGGGAAGGATACCCTCTTTGTGTATCACAAATATTACCTGACCAATGTGTTCTCTTTGAGAAGGGCCCAAATGAGATAGAACTCTTTGTGTGTGTCTCCATTGATATCATGGATTTAGGAGTAATTTATCCTAGATTGAGAATTCCTTGAGTAGAATCTTGTGGTTAGAAATTGGTTGTGTCTTACATTTATACTTTTTGTCTTGAAATAAGTATATCTGGATATTTCTGGTTATATTTGCTATTAATATATACCTGTGTGGAGCTAACTAGTACTTCCTTTGTGGTATTTCATTTATGGTTTTGGGGTTTCCTACTGAGTATTGTTATACTCACCCATGCACAAGATTTTCCAACAAGTGTCGTGTCTTATGTAGATGATTAACCTTTTGAAAAAGTCATAGTTTTTACTAGGACCATGTGGTTTCTAGCGAGGCTGGATAGATGAGGTGTGTTTATATGGTTTATATAGCTGTTCCAATAACTTTTTCCTTACAGGTTGGATTTGTGGTTACAAACACTTTTTGGTGGGCTTGTTTTGAACATGTTTACTTTCCATTACTTCCACTATTTTACTATGGTAGAAGGATATAGTGGATTTCATGAATTTTTTAATTAGTTTTTTTACGTTTCAGATATTGTGCCTTGGAGATGTGTGCGTGTGTATAGGTAATTTAGGATAATGACTCCCATTTGTGGGATCTTCCTACTTAGTTCTAGTCACCATCCCCTGGCCAATTATAATCGAGCTTGGGGTAGTCACTCCACGGTCACCTATGGGATTGTTTATGATAGAGATGCTGGGAGAGCATCATGAGGTGGTTGGCACTTCTACATGTTTCCACCACCACCCAGGTGGTCCACACTAGGCTCAAGGAGATGGAGGATAGGGGAGGGGAAAACTGCATGCGGTCGAGGCATATGAACCAGGGGATCCATGAATGATTCGAGGTATGATCCTTTTATGTTACACCTTATCTTGTATTTTGATTGACACAGGTGTGAGTCATTCCATTATTTCCATAGACTTTTTTTAGGGCTCGGAGAGTTTGGTTGAACTATTGATTCATCCATTATGTGTAGAAACTCATATAAGAGAAGATTAGATAGTCATGCACTGGTGCTGATAGTGCAAACTGACTCTGGGAGGTGATATTTTCAATTGAGATCTCTTGATAGTGGAGTTGAGGTTTTATGACATCATTCTGGGTGTGGATTGGCTATCCACAGTTCATTCTTATATTGACTATGTTAGGTATAGAGTGTGGTGTGTCTGTAGTGATGGAACCAAGTTTTCCCTGAGGTGAAAAGGAAACATAGGAAGCACAAGATGAACTCACGCATAGGAGGGTGAAGACAATTACTCATCAATTGACTATACTGACCCTCAATGTAGTGAATGATATGAGTTATCATTTTCTTGTTGTGGTGGCGGAGTATGAGGACATCATTCCTGAAGATGTTCCTTGTTTACCTTCATGCAATGATATGGAATTCTACATTGAACTACACACTAGGATGGCACTGATATCTACACCTTCATATCAGATGGCTCCCTTAAAACATTGTCATTTGGGGGTGTAGTTGGAGGACTTACAGAGGAAGGGATTTGTGAGACCCAGTGTTTCACATTGGGCATTCCTAATTTTGTTTTCCAAAAATTTATATAGGATCTGTAGCTTTTGGGTAGATTACTAGTGCTTGAACCATGTGACTGTGAAGAACAAGTATCCACTACCGAGGATTGATGAAATATTTGATCAGTTAAAAGGGGCGTGATGGTTCTTGAAGATTGAACTCAAATCAGGCTATCACCAATTGTGATTACAAGAATTGGATATACTAAAGATGGCCTTTAGGTGTATTTGTGGTCACTATGAGTACTTGTTGATGTCGTTTGGCATGATGAATTCCCCAAAAGTTTTCATGGGAGTCATGAACTTGATCTTTTAGTCTTACTTAGACTCATTCATGGGGGTCTTCATCGATAAAATCCTAGTGTATTAGGATTTCTAGGATGAGGATGTGAGACAATTGATGATGGTCATGGATATACTACATGAGAAACAAATTTATGGGAAGCTCCCTAAGTTTCAACTCTGGATTCATGAGGTCAATTTTCTAGAACACGTCATTTCAATGGCTGGAGATGAAGTGGATCCAGTGATTGTTGAAGTGGTTCTTTGTAGAGACCCGAAGCTAGATGTACATGGACATTACATTACTTTTGCAGAATACTTATTACATAAAAAAAATAGACACACAAGGACCATAATAGTTTAGTGTCTTTGGAAACTCGGAATATAATCTTCTAATCGTGGTGAAAGATCTTCAACATCTCCCATAAAGATCTTCCCCTTATGTTTTCTTACCTAAAACCTTTCTTTATATCCTGGGGAAAAGAAAACATATAAAGGGTGAGATCAAATGCTCAATAAGGGTAAGCATGGATAAAATAAAACAAACCATATACATTTGAATTTAAAAACATGAACACAATGTTTAAACATCAAGATCATGAGCAATGAAATAAAACATGGCAATACGTAAGGAATAGATCATAAAGAAACATTAATCTTGACAAAATAGCATGGGAATAAAACTTGTAATTGTGGCAACTATTCAACACTTGTTATGATTTCCATAGTATCCAAGGCATTGCTGCCAAGACCATCTTAGTGGACAAAGTCCCTTTCTGAATCGAGTTCACTCCTCGTTTTAATCCTGTAACACTGAACCGGATTAACTTACCGTTCCAGCCATGTCTATCTCATGAGATATAAAATCTTTACCCAATGAATTAGAGGGAGATATAGGTCCCACCCATCTCATAATGAAATCATTATTACTTGTGCCAAAAAATAAACATACATCATTCGTAATAACCTAATAAATAAAATGGGTTTCATAAACATCATCCCATCATCACATAATCCATACAAAAGAAATGGATATCATTTCATAATAAGAAAAGTGAAACCATGTAAATCATAGAGACATTATACTTTAAACATACACATATGAAATAATGTCATATTAGATGAAAAATGGTTTTGATAAAACACTTGAAATGAATTCTTGAGGAAAATATCCTTTCTTCTTCAAAATCATTTTCTTTTCACAAAATGTCATGAAATTTTAAAAGAAAAGGATTTTGTTGAAAATAGTCATGAAATATTTTGGAGGTAGATTCATGAAAATAAGTCTTTATAAAACCATAAAAATATATTCATGCTGTATAAGTTAAAAATAACATTCTACTCATACTTTTTTCGGAAAAGTAAAAAAGTACCTTGTGTGGTAAACAAAAGAAAGATTCCTTCCATACGATGTAGTAAAAGTAAGAAAAGGGTAAAAATGTCTTAAAAATACATGGAAGGAAAGTAAAACTTTTATGAAAACATTTTGAGATCATATGGACATGGATAATAAACATAACCCCAGTAAATAATTATGAGTAAACAATCTCGGATAAGAATGAGATTGGAATAATTATCCCTTACCTTACATCTGATATTTTTCGTATGTATCTGAACCTGTTGTATAATGATTTAAATAATGTCATTGACTTATTACAGAATCATATTCATTGTTATGATATCATATATGTTTCACTTATGACTTTATATTACCCATTCTTTTGTTAATTAATGTTAAAGTAGCGTTTTGGGTAAAATCATCTTATTTATCATACGTGTTTGGACTTGTTGTTCTTGATGTTATTATTACTTATATCATGATTTAATTACTTAAAAAATTTAAATCATGATTTATATACCATATACATTCATTATATATCCAGAATATACAAGCATTTATAATATTACATAACATATGGAGGTAAGAAATGAAACACACCGTTCATGGAGACGGTAAGCCGAACGTACGCATGAACGCTACTTTCATTTCTATTTCTTATTTTAATGGAATTAAAACATAAATATACATAGGTATATTATAATTACATTATAATATCATATATAATATCATTAACCACATCCTTTATACATCTCACATAAGGTATTAAAGAATCACATCACTTTGAGGGGGCGGTAGTCCGCACTTCCTCAAATGAGATTATCGTATTTACTGACTATGGAAACCGTAAAGGATTGATATAATTGGGAAGTAAAGAAGCATAAATAAATCATAAACATAATATATATTATATATAAATACAGTTCCATCATAATGGCCACCATGAGAGGCAGTAGGAGAAAATCGAACAATCATCGTTTCGTGAGGCGTTAGTTTCCATCACAGAAACATTATGTTCTTCATCCATTAAATGGATGTGTGTCTAAGTGTAGTTAGAATCCTTATCATAACAAAAACCTAGTATATTTAATATATTGTTTTTGTTACAAAATAAAGGATTAAAAAGAGTTTAGGGGTTGGAGAAGTAGAATAAAAGAAAACAACTTAAGAGAAACTGTTACCTTTAATTTTGGTAACTTCCTTTGGTTTGAACCAAAAGGACTTCTTAGAGAGTATTATGCCTAATTTAAGGCTTCCAGGGGGAGGATAGGGATGTAGGGAGATTATTTGGGCAGATTTTGTACGATCCAAAAGGCTTTAGAGGTGTGAGGAGTTGCATAGAAGTTGTCTCCTTTTATAAGGGAGAGGAGGGGCTCTTTAGGAAAGTGTGAAAACATTATTTTATTTTAAACTTATCTTCAGTTTCAAGAGGTCCAAAACACATTAATGTCGAAAATAAGATGACTCAAATTCGAAATAAAATCATCCAATTGGAATTGGACAGGTTTTGAATGATATTTTAATCATTATAATCTTATTTATTTAAATCATTTATTAATGAGGTAAACACTACATCATTATTGTGTCATAAATAATTTTATTCATTTGATGTCTCAAAATTATGAAAAAATACCATGATGTAGGTAATCTTTTTATATTTCCAAAGAATTTTTATAGTCGAAAATATAACTTATATAACCCCTTATAAAAATTAATTACTATGTTTTTTTGTTAAAGTCAATTTTGTCTTTACATTAAATTACTTAATCCAAATTGTCATTTTCACTACCAAGTGGCTCATTGTGGTCCTAAAATCAGCCCAAGGATGCCCATGGTCAGCCACTACTCATCCAATAAGGTTAGGACAAGTGTCAAGGTAATTTAGAATTATTATAATATTCTTTTAACCTTGAATTACCATATTTACCTTTAACCGCAGTAAATAAAAATTACGGTAGTTACTATTCATAATATAAAAAAAATAAAAGTAACCTATTAACATAATTTGGACCCACTGATTCCAAATATGGAATCCATTTTTAAAAATTCAAAACACCGAAGTTGCAGTAATTAATTTAAAATTATTCCCGTTGTTAAGCGAACAGGTTTTAAAAGTTAAAACATTGCCAAAGATTGAATTGATTTAACCTATGAATTCAATGTAAAATAAATGATAATGACATAAATTATATTAAATGGTAAAAATATATTCTATTTATACTTTAAAACAATTCAACATTATAATTTAACCATATAAATTATTACGATGAAAAAAGTTGATTTTAATTAAAATATAGCGTGTTTTTACTATTCATTAAAATAAGAAAGTTTTCAAAATAATAAGAAAATTTTATCTAAAGTAAATTTTTATATCCTAATTCAAAATAATAATTTTATTCTATGAAATTGAACTTATAAACATGTCAAAAACTAGATTTAAAGTGGGTGCTCCATCAAAAGGCGGCAAAACTGCATTTATTGAAAAATATATATTTTACCTGAAAATTTTATTTTGTTCTCATACCATGTTCTAGAAAATATGTAAGATGAATAATAATATTATAAAATTAAAAATTTAGTTAATAATTTTCATAATGGCTAGTTCATAATAATATTATTACCATATATCATTGTTTAGTGAAACCCGATATTGCGTACAACACATGCTATCAAAGAAGGTCGTGATTGCGTGTAATGCAAGCCAAGTTAGGGTTGCATGTAGCGCAAGATAATATTAGTGTATTGTACAACAGAAGATATGAATGAAATTAAAAATAATGTATCTTATAAAATCTCGGGTTGTTACATTCTACCCCCCTTAAAATGAATTTCTCCCTTGAAATTTGTCGGGGTTATAAATCGTTTACTATTCATAGAAACCCACATCTTAAAAAGGAATAATAAAACTTAATTTTAAAAACTAAAGTATGAAATATAACGATTACCCAAAGTAACTCATCACTGAGTTTCCATATAGAATAACATAGGTTAAAATATGGATATGGAAGAAAAATCTAACCATCAAGTTATGATGGAGAGTGGTAGAGAACATGGCTATAAAAAATCCAACAATCACAAAGACATAAATTTGTGATGATCTAAGGTACTATCTGATTCATCAGATATAAGAGCACTAGGACAACATTTTTGGTTTTCAATATCATTTCCCTAAAGTTGATGAATTAAAAGAAATACTTACATTATTTTCATACAATCTCACTATTGTTCGTGAATTGAACAATTTCCACATCATCTCTTAAAGAAATGAAGTTGAGTTTGTTACTCGTGAAGCATTAGCAGATAATGTGATAGAATGATGGTTCATTCCATTTATTTCAAAAAAAAGTTTAGCAAAAGTTATAAGTCCATCTTATGGTGAGATTAATTGTATATGGTTCCAAAAATGGACTTATACTTTATTTATCATACCGCTTAAGAAAATAAAACTAGTTTCTATTAACTAGGGACTTATTGTAGGCCAGTGGTGGGCGATAAAGGCCAGTCGCATTTCGGTTGTGGGTTAGATTCCCACAGCCTTGTCCGTCGCAATGGGCTGTCTCCCATCCTACAGGTTGTCCTTTTTCTAAAATTACATTACTATAACATCCCATAAATAATATCGAAAGAAGTTCTTATCTAAAATACATCGGTCCAACCTCATTATTACTTGAAATGTCACATAAAAATCATGTGAATCCCATCATTTATCCCCCATATATCATAAGATATATCTTTTTGGTCAAATTAAAAACATGTGAATACCTTAATCATGTATTCTCTTGAAGAATGAATACCCATTGAACCCTAGTGAAAACAAGAATGTAGTTAAAAGTTAACACCTTCCACATACCAAAATCCTCAAAATTCTATATACTCAAACAATGATATCACTTAGTCCTTATATCAATCATGAGCTCATGAATACTGTCAAACATTTCATTTTCTCCTTATCCCTTCATTATGCGCATATCATATTATTTCCAAAAATATGTCAATCACTTTCCATGGTTACCGGTACAATAAAATTATTGAAAACCACAATAGATCAATACATAAATATTCCATTATTCCACGATACTATATACAACATTATTTTGGAATCCCATTACATAAACACTTAATCATTCCACCACATCGTTGTCATATTCAACATCGCCAATAGTGAACGCATGTGACTTCCCTTTGTCCTTTTCCTTAAGTGGTTGCTCATGTCGATCATCACTAACCCTTGGATTAGGGCATTTAATAGCATAATTTCCCATTTCCTTGCACTTGAAGCATTGAAGTGTTGGTGGAGAGTTCTCTGTAGTCTTTTCTCTATTCACATAATTAGAAACCTTTTTCCCATTACTTCGACAATCAGCTGCTCGATGACCTTATTTTCCATACTTAAAACATTTTCTAGTACTTTTTAGGAAATATCCACAATGCTTATTTCCACACTTTGAGCATAAAGAAACATTCATCTTCTTTTCACCATTATTCTGAGATTTCTCCTTGAACTCCATATTTCGTTTCTTGTCAAAACCATGAGATGGATATGTTACACCAACTTCCAGTTCTACCTTGATAGCACAACGCACAATTTCTTCATAGCTACTGAATTCTCTTATAGCTAATTTCCATCGAAGAATTTGTTTTAAGCCACTGAAGAATTGATCAACTTTACTTTCAGGTTGGATGATAAAGCCAGATGCATACCTTGCAAGCCTTGTAAAATTCACTTCGTATATACCAACAGATTCATCATCCTTTTTCTTTAGTTCAAGAAACTCCTTCTCCATATTTGTTCGAAGAATACGAGGGAAGTACTTATTGAAAAATAAGTTCTTGAACTCGTCCCATTCCATGGACTCAATTTCATCTCTTTGCCTCGTATTCTTGATAAGATTCCACCACTGATCAGAATCACCTTCCAAACGATATACTGCTAAGATGACATTATCATGCTCAGAAAATTGTAGAACTAAAAAAATATTTTCAGTATTACTGATCCATTGTTCAGCCACTAAGGGATCAAAAGACCCGCTGAATAAAGGTGGACGTTGCCTCATGAAGGATTCAACAGAATGTTTCTCCTTTCATTGCTCATTTTCAAGTCCAGAATGATTCATAGCTTGTGTAAGTATAAAAATAAGATTTTTCACTCCATCTCCCATGACATTGGTTTGGTCAGGAGGAAAATCATTGCATTGTCCATTATATAGATCAACACGGTTCCTTCGGGTTCCAACCATCGTCTAAAACCCAAAAATAATAGTGTGAGAAGAAAATACCATGCTAGGGAAAACAACATTATAATGGGGAAGTACCTTCAATATCTAACATCTTGGGTTAAATTCTAAGATCATTATCATAGTTCTAGGACTATATCCTATACATATACTTATCCTTAGGGAAATCCCTAAATATACCATAGAAATATCTCTAGGGATCTCACTAACATTTTCGCATCCTAGTTTCCAAAGGTTGACTAAACCTTTCCTCTGATACCAACTGTAGAGACCCGATGCTTGATGTCCATGGACATTACATTAATTTTGTGGAATACTTAGTACATAACAAAAACAGACGCACAAGGACTGTAATAGTTTAGTATCTTTGGAAACTCAGAAAATAATCTTCTAATCGTGGTGAAAGATCTTCGACATCTCCCATAAGGATCTTCCCCTTATGTTTTATTACCTAAAACATTTCTTTATATCCTGGTGAAAAGGAAACATATAAAGTGTGAGCTCAAATTCTCAGTAAGGGTAAGCATGGATAAAATAAGACAAACCATATAAATTTGAACTTAAAAACATGAACACAATGTTTAAACGTCAAGATCTTGAGAAATGAAATAAAACATGGCAATACGTAAGGCATAGATCATAAAGAAACATTAATCCTGATAAAATAACATGGGAATAAAAATTGTAATTGTGGAAACTATTCAGCACTTGTTATGATTTCCATAGTAGCCATGACATTGCTGCCAAGACCATCTTAGTGGACAAAGTCCCTTTCTGAATCGAGTTCACTCCTCGTTTCAGTCCTATAACACTAAACCGGATTAACTTACCGTTCCATCCATGTCTATATCATGAGATATAAAATCTTTACCCAATTCATTGGAGGGAGATATAGGTCCCACCCATATCATAATGAAATCATTCTTACTTGTGAAAAAAAATAAACATACATCATTAGTAATAACCCAATAAATAAAATGGGTTTCATAAACATCATCCCATCATCACATAATCCATACAAAAGAAATGGATATAATTTTATAATAAGAAAAGTGAAACCATATAAATCATAGAGACATTATACTTGAAACATACACATATGAAATAAGTTCATCTTAGATGAAAACTAGTTTTGATAAAACACTTGAAATGAATTCTTGAGGAAAATATCCTTTCTTCTTCAAAATAATTTTCTTTTCACAAAATGTCATGCAATTTTAAAAGAAAAGGATTTTGTTGAAAATAGTCATGAAATATTTTGAAGGTAGATTCATGAAAATAAGGCTTTATAAAACCATAAAAATCCATTTATGTTGTATAAGTTTAAAATAACATTCTCCACGTACTTTTTTCGGAAAAGTAAACAAGTACCTTGTATGGTAAACAAAAGAAAGATTCCTTCTATATGATGTGGTAAAAGTAAGAAAAGGGTAAAAATGTCTTAAACATAAATTGAAGGAAAGTAAAAATTTTATGAAAACATTTTGAGAGCATATGGACATGGATAAAAAACATAACCCCCAGTAAATACTTACGAGTAAACAATCTTGGATAAGAGTGAGATTGGAATAATTATCCCTTACCGTACATCCGATATGCTTCGTATGTATCCGAACCTCCTATATAATGATTTAAATAATGTAATTGACTTATTATAGAATCATATTCGTTGTTATGATATCATATATTGTTCACTTATGACTTTATATTACCCATTCTTTTGTAAATTAATGTTAGAGTAGCATTTTCGGTAAAATCATCTTATTTATCGTACGTGTTTGGACTTGTTGTTATTGATGTTATTATTACTTATATCATGATTTAATTACTTCCAAAATTTAAATCATGATTTATATATCATATACATTCATTATATATCCAGCATATACAAGAATTTATAATAGTATATAACATATGTAGGTAAGAAATGAAACGCACCGTTCATGGAGACGGTAAGCCGTACGTACGCATGAACACTACTTTCATTTCTATTTCTTATTTTAATGGAATTAAAACATAATTATACATAGTTATATTATAATTCCAGTATAATATCATATATAATATCATTAACCACATCCTTTATACATCCCACATAAGGTATTAAAGAATCACATCACTTTGAGGGGGCGGTAGTCCGCACTTCCTCAAATGAGATTATCGTATTTACCGACTATGGAAACCGTAAGGTCTTGATATAATTGGGAAGTAAAGAAGAATAATGAAATCATAAACATAATATATATTATATATAAATACAGTTCCATCATAATGGACACCATGAGAGGTGGTATGAGAAAATCGAACAATCATCGTTTCGTGAGGCGTTAGTTTGCCATCACAGAAACATTATGTTCTTCATCCATTAGATAGAGGTGTGTGTAAGTGTAGTTCGAATCCTTATCATAAAAACATCCTAGTATATTTAGGATATTGTTTTTGTTACAAAATAAAGGATTAAAAAGAGTTTAGGGGTTGGAGAATTAGAATAAAAGAAAACAACTTAAGAGAAACTGTTACCTTTAATTTTGGTAACTTCCTTTGGTTTGAACCAAAAGGACTTCTTAGAGAGTCTTCTGCCTAATGTAAGTCTTAAAGGGGTAGGATAGGGATGTATGTAGCATAGTTGGGAAGAGTTTGGACGAGCCAAAAGGCTTGAGAGGTGTGAGGAATTGTATATAAGTAGTCTTCTTTTATAAGGGAGAGGAGGGGCTCTTTAGGAAAGTGTGAAAACATTATTTTATTATAAACTTATATTCAATTTCAAGAGGTCCAAAACACATTAATGTCAAAGATAAGATGACTTAGATTCGAAATAAAATCATCAAATTGTAATTGGAAAGGTTTTGGATGATATTTTAATCATTATAATCTTATTTATTTAAATCATTTATTAATGAGGTAAACACTACATCATTATTGTGTCATAAATAATTTAATTTATTTGATGTCTAATAATTATGAAAAAAATACCATGATGTAGGGAATCTTTTTATCCTTCCAAATAATATTTATAGTAGAAAATAAAACTTATATTACCCCTTATAAAAATTAATTACTAAAAGATTTTTGTTGAAGTCAATTTTGTCTTTACATTAAATTAATTAATCCAAATTGTCATTTTCACTACCAAGTGGCTCATTGGGGTCCCAAAATCGTCCCAAGTATGCCCATTGTCTTCCACCACTCATAAAATAAGGTTAGGACAAGTGTGAAGGTAATTTTGAATTATTATAATATTCTTTTAACCTTGAATTACCCTATTTACCTTTAACCGCAGTAAATAAAAATTACCGTAGTTACTATTCATAAAAAAAAGTAACCTATTAACATAATTTGGACCCACTTATTCCAAATATGGAATCCATTTTTCAAAATTCAAAACACCGAAGTTTAATTAATTAATTTAAAATTAATCCCATTGTTAAGAGAATAGGTTTTAAAAGTTAAAACATTGCCAAAGATTGAATTGATTTACCCTATGAATTCAATGTCAAATCAATTCTAATGAAATAAATTATATTAAATGGTAAAAATATACTCTATTTATACTTTAAAACCATTCAATATTATAATTTTACCATATAAATTATTACGATGAAAAAAGTTGTTTTTAATTAAAATATAGCGTGTTTTTACTATTCATTAAAATATGAAAGTTATCAGAATAATATGAAAATTTTATCCAAATTAAATTTTTATATCCTGATTCCAAAGAAGAATTTTATTTTTTCAAATTTAACTTATAAACATTTCAAAAAATAGATTTAAAGTGGGTGTGCTATCAAAAGGCGGCAAAACTGCATTTTTTGAAAAATACTTATTTTACCCGAAAAATTTATTTTTTTCTCATACCATGTTCTATAAAATATGTAAGATGAATAATAATGTTATAAAATTCAAAATTTAGTTAATACTATTCATAACGGCTGGTTCATAATAATATTATAACCATATATCATTGTTTAGTGAAACCCGATATTGCGTACAACACACGCTATCGAAGAAGGTCGCGATTGCATGTAATGCAAGCCAAGTTAGGGTTGTGTGTAGTGAAATATAATCATGGTGTATTGTAAAATAGAAGATATGAATGAAATTAAAAAGAATGTATCCTATAAAATCTCGGGTGGTTACATTTTTTCTTGGGATCCACCCAGGTGTTTTATGGAGGTGAAACGCTTCCTTGGTTTGGATGGGTACTATAAAAGGTTTGTACCCAATTTCTTCTAAGTGGAATAACCCTTGAAATCTTTAACATGAAATGGGTAGCCATTTGTGTGGACCGAGAGGTGATAATAGTGATTTTATGAGCTGATGCAGAGGTTGACGAGAGCTCTCATCTGAAGATTTCCATATAAGGGTGTTGAGTACGTAGTGTTCTTTGATGCTTTAGGAAATGGGCTTGGTTGTGTCCTGATAAAGAGTCAAGAAGAGATTTCCTATGGTTCTTTCCAGTTGATACCACATGAGTAGAAATACATGGCCCATGATCTTGAGTGAGCAGTTGTAGTCTTTACATTGAATATGTGGAAACACTACATGATGGGTGAGAAATTTTTCATCTACTCCAACCATAAGAGTCACAATTATATATTCACTCATAAGGATCTAAACTTGAGATTGAGGAAATTGCTAGAGTTCTTCTAAGAATATGACATTGAGATTTTCTATACTCTTTGGAAGGGGAATGTGGTGGAAGATGCACTCATCCGAAGATCTAGTTCGCATCTTCTGAATGAGACATCAGAGTAGTTAGCCTAGTAAAAGTTATCCCTTGTGGATAGAGATGGATTAGCTTAACTCTAGTTGATTTTTGTCACCCAACCACTCTTATAGTGAGTCAAGGAGGCACAACTTGGGGATTCTGAGTGTTAGATTCTATGTGCTCAGATGTCCATAGGGCATGCCCATAATAGATATTCAAAAGGTGGGGAGCATGTCGTTCTTTTCAGAGGACACATAGTAGTACCAGTGAAATTGATAGAGGAGGTTATGAGGAAGTTTTATATGTCCCCTTTTATAGTACATCTAGGTGTAATGAAGATGTACAAGAACTTCTGATGTCAGTTTTGGTGGTTGGGGATGAAGATGGGAGTTGAATCATTTTTCTCTCGTGCCTCACTTGTCTAAAATTAAAGGCTGAGCACTAGGTTACAATGGGTTTAGTTTAACCCATTAAGGTGTCATAATGGATGTGAGTTGAGACTTTGATATACTTTGTGATGGGTTTACCCGTACATCCAGAGAGACATGATTCCATTTGGGTGATCATTGACTGACTCACCAAGTCAGCCCACTTATTAGATATCAGAGAGCAGATTTTATTAGAGATTTTGGGACACCTCTACATTTAGTAGATAGTCTGACTATGTGGAGTTACCTGGATGATAGTTCCTATTGTGATTCTTCCTTCACAAATCAGTTGTGGAAGGGATTATAGGAGGCGTTTGGGACACATTTATGCTTGAGAATTGCGTTTCACCCATAGATGAACGGCCAAACTGAGTGGACCATTTAATTTATGGAGGAAATGTGGCAGTCATGCTTGTTAGATTTTGTCTAGAGTTGGGAGGATATTTTTAGTGATTGATTACTTCTATGCCTGTTTAGTGGAGGAATAGGAATCTCTAAGAGATAAAATGGGAGAAAGACGACCAGATTCGTGCCTAGTAGCCCTTGATTTGGATTTTCCGGGACGTAAATCCCTAAGGTGGGGAGAATGAAACATCTTATAATTTCCATGTATTATTTTTATAAATTAAATGGGTAAATTATGAGACCAAGAACTGAGACAGTGTGATATTTGGAGACCCGGTTTGCCAAGAACAATTATCTAAAAAATATTAAACATTTAATATCACATGCATTTAGTTTTCCTAATTTTTTTAATAACACTTAAATAGGTTATTAGATTATAAATCTAATGGAATAATTGATATTATAATGGTATCTTTACCCTATGAGTGAGATAAATTTGTTTTACATAGGTAATCTATAGAAAAAATCACCAAAGGACATAATAGTAAATTAAATAATTAAATAAAATTATTTTGTTTTTAAAATCCAAATAACTATTGAACGTTTACTCAGATTAGAAATATGAGACAAAATTTGAGTCTATAATGTGGTGTTTTCTCTAGGAACAAATTATATTTAGTAAAAACATGTTATCTATGAGAAAACTCGAAAAGTAAGTAATCCTCATTAAATAATTTAAAGAAAACATATTTTCATGACACAACGATGTTCCTTTTTGTTATGTATTTTTGGAGAATTCAGGGTTATATCCATAACCATAAAATTAATCTAATACATGTATAAATAATTATCTTGAACAACTGATGATGGATTGTGGATCAGTGATCAATACACAACTGATTCGAAGGAACCTCAGAAACGACGACGACACGATGATTGTCCTTCATCAGTGACTGATTCGAATCTAGGTAGGGTGGTTGTTTCTTAGTGATTTACCCATTCTTTATTTTCATTATTAGATTAGGTAAATATATGAATAGAATGATATATGGATCGATCATTGCAGGATGGTTGATAATTTCATGGTTTATTAACATGTGATTGATTTAAATTCTTCTTTGTTCTTCGTTCAAATGAGAACAGATTGAGGCCAACATGAACAATTGACAAGGTCAATTAATAATGGTGTTATTCATGATTTTATATCCCTCGTACATAGTGTTTTTCACCATTGGACCATTGTGGTTGTGGCTCATCATTCTAGGAGGCTTCAAATATAATCAGACCCCCAGATTAGAGGAATACTAAAATAGAGGACAGATCTGTGTAGATCGGGACCCGAGCATCAGGGATATTCCATCATTTCAAAAAATCAAACATTGTAGGTAGCTCGGTGGTCTATGGAAGGGAACAATGTCATGGGACCGACGTGACGACATGACGACTGGTTGTGGATGCAGCGGCGATGACCAAAGAAGTTGACGGTCGTCCGTGTGGGATGTGGTGCAAGGCCTCGTGTGGAGAAAGAGGGCTACAGACACGAATGGTATCCACGTGTGGAGGTGGAGACTACAGAATATGAAAGGGTCGTGGCATGCGGTAGTGGGAGTGGCCATGTGAGACGCTGCCAGCGACCACATTGATCGACCCAGATGGCCAGTGCATAAGCGGTATGTGCCAGAGGAGGCGGGTCGGCCCAGGTGGATCGGGCCGGGCCGAGGTGAAATTATCCTGGACCAATGGAGTTGGCCCAAGAACATAAAAAATAGAAAGGGTTGGGTCAGACTTATGGAGGCCGGATTATTCCACAGTTGACCATGAGCTATGGTTGAACGAGCTACCATGGGACCGCAGAAGCTGGAGGACAATCAACCACCATAGCAGCTCAAGCTGCCGCAGCACGGTCAACCACATGGGCGACCAAACTGGGTAGTCAACCAAGGAGGTCCACCGCCCCAATCAATAGACCGACTGTACAGTCAGGCCATAGGCCCTGTGGCCTTTACCCTTATAAAAATTAAAATAGTCATAACATTCAAATGGTGGGTCCATCTGATGAGTTGCCTATGGAATTTGGACCCTAATTATGAGACAATTATTTTTACATAATGTGATGAGTTTTTAGTTCATAACAGTATGGGGTGAGAGAGTTCCCTTGGTCCTTTCCCCAAGGGTTCAATATATAATTACATCCACATTACTGGATTGTATCCCCCCTGTTGGTTGAGTCCTAGATAAAGTTATGATATCCCTTTTTGGTACTAGAGCGATCCTTTATAACTCCTAGTAGAGTTTTTTTTGAATAAATGTAACATATAAGAGTAGGCTATTGGTCTACCATCTATTAGGAAATATCAGTAGGGTTATTCGATTTCCTTAAACTGGATCACCTACATTATGAGCCAAATTGGTAGGGTTTTTGGTATTCTCTGGGAAGGATCCCTTACATTGCGTAATGATGTAGATTTTGTTAGTGGTATTTACTGGACATGATCTCCTCTCTATACATCATAAATCTGCCATGTCCAATGCATTATCTTTGGTTAGGGCCTAATTGATCTGGACCTCTTTATGAGAGGCTCTAATTATTACATGGATTGAGGAGTAGGTTTTCCTAGAACGAGAATGCCTCGAGTAGAATCCTGTGGATGGAAATTGGTTGTGGCTTTCGTTTATAATTTTTATCTTGAAATAATTATATTTGGATATTTGATGTTATATATGTTGTTGGTATATACCTTTGTGGAGTTGACTAGTAATTAGTTGTAGTTTTAGGGTGTCCTACTGATTATTGTTATACTCACCCCTGCACGGGCTTTAACCACACGTGTTTTGTCTTTTGCAGATGATTGACCCTTTGATGAAGTCCTAGGAAGGCCAAGACCCAGTGGAGCATAGCAAGGTCAAATAGATGAGGTGTGTTCTGAAATTCAGACAGCTCTCCTAGTACCTCTTTTCTTACAGGTTGGACATGTTCTTATAGACTCTTTTTGGTGGTCTTATTTTGGCACTATTTACATTACAGTACTTCTAATATTGTACCATGATTGTGGGATATATTGGTTTTCATGAATTGTTTTCATATAAGTTTTTTCATTTCATCATTTGAGGCTTGGAGATGTGCGCATACGTACATTTACTTTCAGTTAATGCCTCCCATTTGTTTTTTATTCCTATTTGGTGCTAGTCACCATCCCCTGGCCTATTGGAGGTGGGCTTGGGGTAGTCACAGCATGGGCCCCTTTGGGATGGGTCATGACATGAATAAAAAAGTATTTCATCTTCTAAATTACAAAATATCGCAAAAATATGGTCATCCACCAGAATATAAGTTGCGTTTGATCACTTTTCACCACTGATATCAACTCTAGTCCCACACTCCTAGAGTAGAATCTAAGGAGCAACACTATGTAAAATATGTCCCACACGAGTAATGAAAATTAGTAGATTTTCCCTAATGAATTTCCCACTCACACCACTGAGATAGAATTGGTTCACATATTTTATAGAAAATATATATATAAAAATTTCTACAATCTATTTATAACTAAATATAAGTAAGTTCCATTACAAAATAGTTTCATCAAAACATTAACAAATTCCAAGGAAAGCAATCAAAAAAGTTCTTGAAACCCATTTCATATTTCCTTTTATCATTTCTCATACTAGTCCACAAATCCACACCTCTACACATGCATACTTCATTATGATAGTTCCATACTAAGGACTCATTTCTCTTAGATCTACCAAGTCATCACAAGGTAATTAAATCTCATGTGCCAATACACCTTTGTCACTGAAGAAAATTTCATATTTCAACCAAGCCTTGTAAATGAAATATGAACCCACACCACAAAGAATGCCCAAAAACCATTCCAAAACCATTTCAATAAACAAAATATTTATTGAAAACCATTCTCTATAAATCAATCCAAGAAACTATTTTAAAATCAACATTTTAAAATCATTTTTCAAATCACTTTTTATAATAATTCCATAATTCCACAAAAATACAAAAAACGTCAATAAAGAGGGTTTATATCATACCATTCACAATAATTTACCAATAAATTTAAATCAATTTGAAACTAAGACTTCATGTTCTTAATATATGATCTAAGAGTGAATCCACCTACCTCAATATTTATGGAGAAAATGAAGAATGACACTCAAACGCCAATGAAATCAGGTTGATACTCACAAAACCCCCCTCAGATCTCCTCTTCCATCAACAAAAAATCCAATTCTAATCATATTTTGAATCTAATATCTTAGATATATCTATATAAGATATAAATATACGAAACTGATAGAGATAGAAAATAAAATCCAAGAAAACCCATCCATAGTGACAAAGAACGATCACTTACCACGAGAATACAGATTCAAAACACCAAGAAAAGCCTTTGGACTACCTTCAGATTGATGGGAGAAGCTTCCTCTACCTTTGGGAAAATATGACATCAATTTAGTGATGTATAGGAGAAAAAAATGATATAGAGGTGAAAATGAGTGAGATCCATAATTTCAGGATCTCACTTCTAACCAATGCATGGTTAGTCGGTAATCGGCTAATCATTTTTTTTTCATTTTAAAAATCTGGTTTATGGGTTCACGGTACCCCACTACATGATTCCAATACAAACACTTTCACCATTAAACAAAAACATCCTAAGCCAATGGAAAATTCCAAGAAACCACGAACCAGGGCACAAGAACATCAGAAATGATGGCCAAACCTAGTAAAGGGTTACCTTGAGCATCCCCCGGTGCGACCATCGACACCGGCCCAAATCCTCCCATCGGCATACTCCAGCGGAATTCAACCATCCTTCAAGAGAAATGAAATGGACTTCCGGGAATAATACTTCCACAAATGACATCAAAGAAACCAAAATGAAGATGACCAGATCCTGACGCCGCTAGCACCCTGATACGCATACAACTCAGAAGTTCCACCTTGCCCTTACACCACAATTCCTCCTTCACCATCATCGCAAAACCATCACGCACATCCCAACCATCCAAAAATCCAATTTCCAGAAATCATCCATCCAACTTCAACAATACATCCGAAAGAGAACCAAAATCACCAACAGAAGCACATGAAGACAATCTCATACACCAAAATACCTTCACCAATCATTGGAGCCACCACCGAAAAACCAACCTGACACCATCCATGAGAAATCCCCAACCTTCCGCAAAAGAAACCTAAAGAGGATATATTCGAGTTTCACACAAAAATCTTGAGATAGCGAGGAGGATCAGTGAACCTCCAGTGATAGCGATGCCGCAAAACCCTTCTGAACCTGCAAAAGGTAAATAGATCCTCCCCCCTCCAAGCCAAACCGTATATGATGCTGGGCCACACCAGAGTAAAAATTAGGGAGTGAACCAAAGCCTTTTTTGAGCCGTGTCGACCCCATTCTGGGAAGCCAGACCACGGCGAGTCTCTCCAGAGTTGAAGTCGATGCGCTGAAGCTGGAGCACCGAAGTCGGAGCGCCAAAGCCGATGCTGATCCACGCCAATGCCACGCTAACTCGGAGGACGGGAACCTTGCCACATCGAAATGTGCCAGAGGAGGTAAGGAGGCTATTCTCAGAAGGAAACCCTAGCCTCATGCAAGAGGAAGGTTTCCGCTGCTCCGAGGCTCCCGATTTGGATGCATGCATGGTTAGTCGCACGGTTAAGAAAATTGTACACTATCTGTGCATCAGCCACTCCCTCAAGGATGAACCTCACATGGTTAGGTCACATAGTTACCAAACCATGTGCCAACCATTCCAAATATCACTATCATAACATTTCCCAACATATAATTGTTTGGTTAAACCAATATCTCCATGTGTGCTTTCCCATTAGCCAATGCCTCACTATACATGATCTCCTATATGTGTTATACGATTTTCCAAAACCGTGCACCTATGGAAAATCACCAAAAACGATTCAAAAGTTCTAAAAACTCTCTCAAACTTTCCCCATATACATTTAATACTTAAAATTGTATAAAAAGAGTTATTTACTTGAAACATGGGGTACTACAATGATCATAATCTAAATTATAATATGATATTATTCTTTTGAGAAGTTGAATTTGGGTATCATCTGATCTATTTACTGATATCATTTTTTGTTATAAATTTTGAAATTTTCATATATAACTTTTTAAATTAATCATTTCATCTTCATAATATGTTTTAATAATTTCATATAGAACATATGTTTATGGTTTTTTATTATTTTATCTGTGAGACTTATATTGATATCCAATGAAATGTGTAAAGTTTTATACCTCATGAGAAGTAAGTGTTGGGAATGGACAAGACTGTGATCATCTATATTCACAACATTGTGTGTGAACATTATGATTATTTAGCTATGTTCAAAACCTTGTGCATGGACATTATTATTGTTTTGATATGTTCAAAACCTTGCATATTGACATGGTTTTTATTTATATATCTTCACATCCTTGATCATGGACATTATTTTTTTCTATGTTCACATTCTTGTGTGTGGACAGTAATGTTGTTTAGTTATGTTCATAACATTTTTTGTTGACCTGATTGTGGATTATATTTTTCACAACCTTGTTTGTGTATATAATTGTGGTTATCAACTTCCTCAATGATATTATTTCTAGTTTTTTTGTTTACACTACATTTCTATGTTATTTAACATACCTATATTTTAATACATGGATCATTATTATTGTCTCGAATTTCCATATTATTATGCCACTATGTGTGTTTGTATATATATATATATATAATTTCATGCTTTTTATATTGATCTTATATATCCTATTATCATTCCTTCAAGATAATTCTTATGTTAACTTCTTATTTTTAATTAGATATGCCTCTCTAGTACATATTTTTTACTTTCTTATGATCTTACCATTTATGTAATAAGAATTTTTTTCCCTTACTGTGTGTTTGACCATAGTCATTCTGATATTTACCATTTCCCTAGTTAATTACATATTAGATTATTTTTAGAATAAAGTTCTGTATAGAGAATTTATTTAGAGAAATTGAAAAATAATAATTTTCAATAATACATCTGTGTAATAAATATCCAAATACACAATGAATTTGGGTTGTGAGATTGTATGTTTATTTATGATATTTTGTGGTTAAATTATGGAATTGATATAAAATATATGTATTTTATAATTGGGTCATCTAAGTTGGTATTCAGACTGGGCATTTAAATATTTCATTTTGAGAACAAAATCCAGGAGTATAGTATGGAGGTCATTCATCAACTCTATGTGAATAATATAAATTAAAATAAAAATTCTCCTAATCCAGGTAATTTCATACATAACCATAAGAAATAACAAATTATAATCGAGATCCAATGTAAATGACTCCAACCGCAACAATTACCATGATCTGGTAATGTCATTCAAGATCATTTAATCTATAAACTAATATTTAAAAATGATATATAATATAGTGGTGTGAATACATGTATACTTAGTAGGATCCTCCCTAGAAACTCTCATTAAAAATTTTAATAAGATTTATATTTGTATAATGAATAAATATCAAAACCAACTCATTATCTATGTATTTTAGCTATCACCCATCCTTACAATAGCTAACTCACTATATCTATAAAAAACTATAATAAATCTAAAAACAAAATAATATACACATAAGGATTCCCTTCACCCATTTATCCACTGAAATAGAAATAGACATTCCCTAATGGAATATATCTATGAACTATTATCGCTTTAATATTTAAATGTTCATATTCCAAAAAACAAAAATATAATCATAAACAAACATCATAGCTAAAATAATAAATCACAACTATTACGCATAAAAGTTACCACAATCAGAAATCTTTGGAACTACTAAATAACTACAATGACAACCATGAATCATATCTAATATCACATATCACTGTATGAAAACATTATTTCCTCATCATTATTCCATCATCGCGATGTCATTTACTCTCCACTCAATCAATAACAATGTATTATATGTCTAGAAGAGACTATGAGGAATGTGAATATATGGTTATCTATGTTACTAACATCTTCAATGTTTGGTGTATAACTAGAACACAAAACCACTTATGGGATTTAATCACACTACCCAACTCAAGTGGTATCCCATAACAAATAAAATAACTTCAATAGATTTATTACAAATAAAACAAAATCTTAACCTAGAGTCAACCTCCTAAATTAGTTCTAATACAACTACACTTCATTAATAATTATTCTCCGTAATATATTTTCAGTAATTACCACCAATAAAAATTTCATAATTCTCAGCACCACTCTAAACATATAATAAAAATTTATTAAAAAAATTAATCATCATCCCATTTCACAACTCTTCATTTTTTTTAACTTATTATTCAATTATTATCCACACAATTCATATACTATAAGGAAAATTTTCCTAAAAATTTTCATCAACAAATACCATTACATAATTATATATTTTTCAATTTCCCTATATCATTAAATTATTTTAGAATTATTACATACTTCCGTGGAATTACCACATGGTAATAAAAAAACTACCCCCTGAAATTGAAACAACGACCATTACAACCTTTCATAATACCATCTACATTACTACAATATCTATGACCACACTATCCTAAGAGAGCCACAAAAACTACTACCACAAAAAAAAACTTCCATCATTTACCATACAAAGAAAATTCATCCTCAATAAAACTATAAAAATCATAAAAAAGAATTATAGAAAAAAATAGTGAACAAGAATAAACAACTCATTAATATTTTCTTCACATTATAAATAAAAAACATATGTTATTTAACCAATTTCAACATAATTATTTTTTAAATACTATCAAGAATCATATAATCATTATACATGAATAATTTATGAACTAAATGATCCTCTAATAAAAAAAATAAATTCAAGTCTATAAAAATTTTATTATATTCTCTTTAATTATTTCATATTCTTTATTATCAACATTAGTTCAAATTGAAAACTTTATAAAATGCAATATATAACATAATATTTATAAATTTTACAAAATAAAAAACAACATAGATTCTAAATCCCCAACCTCATAATAATATTTAATAACAACCATGTAGGAATGATAATAAAAAATTTATGAAACACCACCATGATATTATAATCTACTAACAAAACTAACATAAAAAACCTCTATCATGAAATCACCCAAATACAAATATAATTAAAACCAAATCTCATTAGAAAACATAATAGAATAAATAAAAATAAATAATGATAAAAATAAAGGATGTAAACCCATGGATTATAATGATTTAGTCATGAAATACATAAGGATTTAGATCCATCACCAGAATCATAACCAATATTGATACCATTAGTTTTTTAATCCTCAAGAGGGACAATAAATCAAGATAAGTGGGATTATAAATTTATTGTAAAAAATAAAGTTTCTTTACCACATATTAGTGAATCCTAATCCACAGAATAGTTAAGATTTTTTAACAACAATCCAATGTTTGTGGAACTAAAAATGGACATGTTATTTAAATCCCACAAGTTTTTTTAGAATATGAATGAAACCTTTACCTATTAAATGAAATATTTATCTACACCAAGGTAATTTATCCCTCTTAACCTAACATGAACCTAGACCATCTGAGAATAATACAACCTACCCTTACTATTTTTCCAAGTCTCCCTTTCCATCCCTAGGAAATAAAATTTTCTGTACATTCTATAAAACACCCTGAAGAGGAAATTCTTATTTAAATATTTTATATGGATTATAAAGATTTTACCAAAAACTATGCCTACAAAAATTAATACCTATATGTAAAAAATATACCAACAAGAATTTGACATCTCTAAAAGGTTTATTATCTTCTATAACTCCATGATAAATCATAGAATCCACCATGACATAATGAGAAACTACCATTCATATAGTTCCAATAATGAAACCGAAATTCACCTTCAAACTACTTTTAAGATCAACTCTAACACTTCTATTGAAAAAACCATGAAGTGAGGCTTATTTTATATTTTCTATCTTAAACATAAGTTGTTCTTATATTATATTAATTTTATTTTTTTTGTTCTAATAACTGTCATATTTTTCTCTTTCCATACTTCTTAGAGGCGAAATAATTTTTTCATCTAGTTTTTTTAGATCCCACACACTACTCACCAACATCTTGTGATTAAAAGATTTACCTAAGATAATGTTGTAGCTGAATCCAATATTGTATGGGTGTATTGGGTCACGGTCATTCCCAAGTGGTATTAGAGAAAAGGAAATAGTATCAGTAATCATGTAGAGTAGTTAAAATGGTCTAAATTTATATTATATAATACTTATAAATTTTAAAAAATTGAAATATTACCATAAAAAGGTTTCATTTTTTTATTTATTGTATAAATTCATGTTATCATGGATTTAAAGGTATTTATGTTGGCTTAACGAGTTTTTATGGAGAATAAATCTGAATACCTAAATATTCTATAACTAAGAACATGTAACTATTATAGGTATCATCTAAATACCAAATTAATGAGTTGTTCATGCATCATGAGTAGATATCTATGGGTAGGCATAGTAGAAAACAATTTCATGTTCTGTTATTTCTTATGTTTGTTTATTTTAGAAGAAATCAACTGAGGTTTATATTAACTTAAACATTAAATTCATATATATATATATAGTGTTTTTATAAATATATGTATTGGTGATGAATACATTTATAAAAATTATTATTTTGTTTTTTAGTGATATTATTCTTTTTAATTTTTTTATGTTGGTCTTCTATTTAAATATTCACTATTAACCAAATTATCGGTGTCCCTTATATTGAAAAAAATGTACAATAATTGTTTTTCCATTTTGATGTGATGATCATTGATTTGAGATAATATATATATTTATTCTGTTATATGGGATTACCATGCTAGTAGTTATAATTAATTAGTGAATTTTATTATTTTTATTGATTTATTATTTTTTAATTGAACTAGGATGCACTGTGTTTTATATTTTTATTTTTTACTATAATATTATTGAGTTTGTTTACTACATAGAATTTTATATTAGACTAATTTTCCAATAGTATAGACTAATATAAAGAGATATGGAATATGTTTCATAAATATTTGGAAGGTAAATGATTATTTTAAAAATTTGTAGATTATTAATTGAATAAACTAATTTTTATGAAATCTAATATTTATGAAATTTATCTAAAATATAGTTGAATCATATTTGTATATATTTTAAAATGAATAAATTAATTTACATTCCATAAGTTAGTTGAAAATTATTTATTTTATGGTGGTAGGATTTTGAGAATTTAATAGATATTTATTTTTAGTATGTTGGTATGTTTTTCTTGGAACTATTTTCTCCTCATTTAATGCCCGGTTCTAAGGACCAAATCCATGATTTTGGTGGCTAAAAAAAGTTTTCACGAGTGGTATCTTCATTATAAGACGATTTATATCTATATGTGTTTTATCCTTTACCAAGTTTCCTAAATTATCACATTGGTGATTCATCTTCACCCAAAACATTCATGAGTCTCATGAATCCCCTATTTGATTTGGTTTCCATTGGAGATGTTTTCTCATAAAATTACTTTAATTATTTTTAATTGGTGAAGATTGTCTCAAGTATTTAGTATCTATGGGATGTTGTTAAAAGAAATCCACCTTTATGATTTCACCCCCCCCCCCAAATTACTACTATATATTCATATTTGTTTCTTTCTATGTATATAATTTACTCCATATATGGAAGAGGACACTTATCTCAGGGAACTCTCTATAGAAACCCCATGATCTCATTTATCATATTGAATGTTAGGGAAAATATCTCTTCAGATAGAAGGATCTTTTTTTCCACAAGTTACAAAATAATAATATGTTTTTGTTCACTAATATCTAATTGAGTAATGAAACAAATATTATTCATTGTTTTCTAGTAATATTTAAATTCAAAATTTCACGAATAGAAGTCTTATTAGTAAATATTTTTTTATCTTTGGGAAAACCCATTTTCATGTGGAGCTCATCAATTCATCCCCTCCATACCTCATAGTAAAATTTTAGAACTTTTCATAGAATTTTTTCTTGTATTAGGATTATTAAAAATGATATCCTTATGAATGGGAACAAATCTAGTCCAATCCCTCTTCCTTAAATCCTAGTTCCCTTGTATGGGACATCCAAGGATATTCAAATATATTACAAATCAATATGAGAAGAGAAGGGGTTTTCTCATGAATGGGATGGAATAATTTCATATATTTTACATCATGTAATAGTCTAATGGATCTCTGATACTCTATAGATAAGTAAAAATATAGAAAAAATATGAAATTTAATAATTATATATAGAGATATTCAGATAGATACATCTCTAATGTACAAGGAATATCTAAGTTTCAAATTACATTTTTTACTCACATATTAAGGTCCCTCTTCAATAATTTCATTTTACTAATCCCTGTTCAAGTTTTGAATTCCTCTAACTATATATTATTTTTATATCATATGAATATGTAATTAAGATTTTGTGAGAAATATCATGAAATATTGGATATCTTTCATTCTAGTCCATGCTTTCGGCTCTTTGAAAAAAAGATTATGAGACCTAATGATGATATTTTTTTCAAGAATAATGGATGGCCAAATCTTTATTACAACCAAGAGGAATTAAAAAAATAGAAATAAAGAGACATAACTTCAGTATATCAGATCGATGGAATGATTATATATTTTTGAAAAACAATTATAATAAAAAAAATATTAGATGAAAACCTATATGATATTGATAGGATTACAAGGGAGAAATATCTATCTCTTGTTCTAAAGGAGGTGTATCAGAACACCACATTTTTCATGATTTCATAAAATAAAGGATGTTTATGGTTAATTTTTATATGAATATTGAAGAAATATCATACAATAATGATGTGAAAATAAATTTCTCATCACTATTATACACTTTGAATCTATGTTATTAGGAATGAGGGGAGTTGAATGTGAGATTTTCCATAGAGAGGGCGCTAGGGATATTTACTTTAATAATATTATGAACGGAACTGATGAACTCTCCAATGAATTATTTTAGCATCCCCAAATAGGTGAATATTAAAAATTAAGTTGACACATTCAACACAAATAATACCATTTCCTCATATATAATTCACGACTCCTTAAATGTTATAGTGTGGGAAATAAATAAAAACTACATTATGAATGTGGTGTTAGATTTCTTTAGAGGTGTGTTCCTTCCTCGAGTAACACGCACAACTACTTTTATTTTAATTTAAATGGATAGAAAACCCTTATCCTTTAATAAACAATATCCTATCAATAATTTTAATTTCATTTAAAATTGTATAAACACTTTCCCTAATATCAGTCATTCTTAGGTTCTCAAAAATAGTATTTTAAGTGAGTAACATTAGTTTGTGAGGGGAATGTTAATACAGGGAGATCTTTCTTTTCTACATAAAAAGATTGAATACCTTTATATGAATATATCAGGTTCGAGTATAATGATTATGATTTATATGGATAATTACTTTAATAAAATGGACTGGAATAGTATCTTAAAGATATTTAAATTCTATGGATTCTCCGATTGGGAATGTAACTTTCTATTCTGATTTTGTAATTCCTTAGGGTTATTGATCACTATTAAAAATAAAAAATTTAGATTTATCATGTTAGTGAGAAGTATTTTCCATTGTGATACTCTTTCATTGAGACTCTTCATAATATAATTGGGAATTATTAGTAGTAATTTAAAAAGAAGAATTTCTAATGGTGAGATATTTCCCTTCAGGGGATGATATAGTTTTAATGGTATCTGTCACTTAATTTTTTTAGATGATAAAATTATTTTCATAAATAACATCTATATATCTATTATATCATTCAAACATGAAATGGTTGATTATATAAAGCTTATTAGGGTGGTAATTAACACAACTAAAATAAATATTATTTTTTTAAAAAAATGTACTCATGCTCAATAAAACAATTATTAGTGATTATCTCAATATAATAATATGTTCCTTCCCAAGGCAGTACTGAGGCACAATTTTATCAATAGGTAGGACAATAGTTCATAAATTTTTTTAACTATTCAATAGAATAACATTTCAAATAACAATCTATATATTGTAATTTCATTCCTTTGGAGGAAAGATGTGTCTGTTTAATAGAATATTACCATCTGGCTCTATGTATGTTATTTATTATATCATGGTGCTAAAGTATATCATTCATAATATAAATGGTGTTATGAAGGGATTTATATGGGTTTATCATCATGAATACATGATTCTCTAGGCTATGTGGATGAGGATAAAATAACCCATCGAGGAGGGAAGGATTAATTTGAGACATATGGATATTACCATGAACCATGTGTAGGAAAATATTTAATGGGGGGTCTTAGATATGAATAGTATATATGAAATAATTGCTAAAAATAGATATGAATATCAAATAAAATTATTGGAAAATGAGTATCCTTTAGCTACTTGAATATAGAAAAACATATAAGTAACTTTGTTCATTTTAGAAGATAACTCCCATTGAATACTGGGTTACGGAGAGATTGGATTTCTGGAAAATAATTTATTGGGAGTTTTTTCATTTTCCAAAGGATCTCAAGTTCCTAACATATATTAATATTTTTTGATAATATACCCTGATTTTAGTAATTTTATTATTAATAATGAAAATAAATTGTTTTATCTAGTATCTACTTAGTGAATGATCATAATCGTTTCATTTTTACCACCTTAGGATCGAGAGACATTAGTTTAAAATTTTAAAAGTTGTCCTATACACTATAGAATATAGATACATGGGAATGAAATCTTTACCATATATTATATCCCTAAAAATATTTATTATGTTATATGTATCATTATTAACCATAATATATCTAACACCTCGGTATTTTATGATATATATTTTTTTCAACATTAATTTCTTGTATAACATGAGATACATGCAACCCCATGTCTAAATTTATACTAATATAATTTATTGTTATATAAAATAAGTTAAATTGGAATTTGGGATAGGAATAACTTCATTTTAAAAATATGTTAACCAAATACATACGTACCCAATTTTTTATCAAGACATTATAAGTTTTAAAATTACATTTTCCTCAAAAATGGTCTTTATTACATTTTGAGAAATATTTTTTCCACTTTTAGAAAATTTATTTGAAAAAATGAACATAATTTTAAAATAAATATGTCAATGTTATGATAGTTTCAATTTTTTATAATTTTTACACATGATTTATGATTCACAAAATAGTAAAAAATACAGATTTTTGTTGAAAACATTATTTTTGTTTAAAGAATTTATAAAGTTAATTTTTGTTTTAAAACGTTTTAAAAAAAAATTAGTTCATTTATTTCATTATTAATCTATTTATGCTCATTTTAATTAATTGTATTTTAATTTTGGTATAAAAAATTTGTATAGTACACATAACATTTTTCAGGAAAACCTTTCTTCATCACATTGTGTGTATTCATTTTAAAAGTAATCTCTATCACTTTTAGATATTTAATTTTATAAAATGTATTATATATTTTTAATTATAATTTAAATTTTTTAATGATTCCACTTTCATTTTTGGTCATAAAGAATAGAAATACCATTACAAATTTCACTGTAATGAAGATCAAAACGAGTTTACTCGGGGTTAAACTAAATGGTAAGTGTATATTGGAAAATTAAACTTGTAAAAATCCTTTTGGATGGGAATATTTAAACATAATTGTATCCCAATGTTGAATATCTATCCATTTGGAATCATTCTTCCTGATAATGACTTTATTATGTTTTATCATTTTAAGAAATTCCAAATGTGTCCTCTACCCCACTTATAAAAGGACACCCCTCCTTTATCATATTTACACCACTTTGAGGATTATATCTCCAAAAAACTACAAAATATATCCCAAAATTCACTAAACATGATGTGGAGGTTATGTTATTATTAAATTATCATTCCAATGGTCCTCGAGAATGGATATAAGGGAGGACAACTGAAGGAGTGGTAATTATCTTACATGACCTCATCGATTTCTTTATTCTTATAACTCCTCTAAATCTATTGTATTCAACATAAAATAATAAAATTATTATCCTAAAATATTAAAATTGTTATTTTTATTATAGAATCTCTAATATTCACCTCTATCCATCAAATGGAAAGTGAAAGTATCGCTCACGCGTACGTGTGGACTCCGCCTCTACGTAGTGATACAATTTATTTTCCAACACACCATTGATGGATGGTTTTTATGATGGATTTAAAGTTTATATAATATATTTATGATATAACTATACTTATATAAATATAATATTATATAAAAATTATTACTTTCCATTTTATTATAAAACGATGATGCCACTCCAGTGTACATGTGGACTAGCATCTCTACGAAGCGATGAGATTCATTTTTCAATACCACTATAAATTTATAGTAATAAGAATAGATATAAGGAATATTAATAATATATATAATATAATAATAACTAAATAAGTGTTCATTAATATTAACTTTCTTTCATTTTATCCTATTGAGAAGTTAAACCAGTGTTTATATATAAAGACGTCTTACTGTCTCTATGAATAGTGTAATTTATTTTTCTATATATATCCTTTATGGATAAATATAAATATATATATATATATAAAGAAAATATATTATATTTATATAATTATTAACATTATATAGATTATTTAACCATGATCAAAGAAAAATTACTAGAACTACTGAAATAAAATTCTCACCAAAAATTAAATAGTTAACAATAGAAAAAATGAATTTAGTAAGGAATGGTTAATAAATTATTTTCTAAATTTTTATAATGGGATAATATATGATATTAGAATTATTTAAATTATTATTTTATATAATTATAATAAATTTAAATATATTATATAAAAGGTTAGAGTGATTTCAATGAAAGTGGAACTTAAGGTATGATTTTTATGTTATAATCTCATTATTTATCAGAATCATTTATGATTATGTTTCCAATGATAAAATTTCATGATCTAACTACCAATAATATCATTAGTTTTATTATCATGTGGTAATTTATATAGAATAAATTTTTTCCTTTCATTTTCCTATCATTAAGTAGTCAAGAGACCGAAAGAATGTTTTTATGTAAAATCAACTTTATTTATATTTTCAAGTGAAAATATTTTTTAATCCATATACATGTTTTCTAAACAATTATGATGAATGTTTTTATTCTCCTATTTTTTTCATTTTTAACCATGTTTTAATTTTTAAAAATTTAATTAAAAGGAATATTCTTATTATTTTCTAAATGAGGTGTCTTATACATTTTATTTAAAGCGTGAAAGAAATTTTTATTTTAATTGGAATTTAATGAATTCATCATCCCTCTAGTATGACCACTAAATTATTTCAAGATTACTTCAAAAGTTTTAAGATTATTTTCAAATAAAAATTTTCCTTAATATTTTGAGAAAATTTAGTTTTTAAATTAAAAATAAAAAATTTATTTTCCTCAAAAAATATTATAGAATTATTTTAAATGTATTTTCATCTAAAATGAAATCACTTTATGTTATTAATTTTTTATTATTTATATGATATAATGATACCATCCACTATCATAATTCAAATGGTTTATGATGATGTTAATTTAAGGATGATTCTATGCCACCGATTGTTTTCTAAGGGAAAATTAATTTATGAACGACATCTCCATTCTATAGGTTATTCTATAATTAAATGTGGAAATTTTTATGAAATGTGTTTCATTTTATTTGGTTATGATGTTTGTAACCCTAGTGGAAATACTAGATTTAATGTCGACGTAATAACATTAGTTTTTTATAAATCGACGCCAATAGTATGTACGGGAACTTATTGGCGTCGGTTTTCAGGAAAACTGACTCCAAAACCCATTTATTGATGATATTTTGCATCGTTTTTTTAAAACAGATATAAAAAATAATTAAAAAATGTTTTGGTATTGGTTTTAGGGAAAACTGAGGTATAAAAATAAATAAATAAATCTTTTGGCATCGGTTTTCTCAAAAATTGACGCCAAAACCAAAAAAACTGAAAAAAATTTGGTGTCGGTTTTTTTAAAAACGGATGCCAAAAATTAAAAAAGTATATTTTTGGCATCAGTTTTTAAGTTTTAGATTATTTCATAAGCTTTGATATCACTGGTCGTGGAGAAAAAATGGAGATACGGATTAAAAGTTATGGTTGTCAGAAGCTGATCTTCTCTAATAGAAGTATTAAATTAGTTTATCTTTCAAAGACCATAACCTTTAATCCATGACTCTGTTTTAGCTCCACGTCCAGTCAAATCTAAGCTTAAGAAATTATAAAAAACATTGTCATTTTTTTTTCATTTTTGGCCTCGTTTTTCATAAAAACCGACGCCAAAAATATAATTTTTATTTTTCGCTTCAGTTTTTTTAAAAATGATGCCAAAACATTTTTTTAGTCTTTGGAATCGGTTTAAACAAAAACAGATGTGAAAAGTGTTTTTTTAAACTTTTTTGCATCGGTTTATTTTAAAACCAATGACAAATTTTTTTTTTACTTTTTGTCATCGGTTTATTTAAAAACCGATGCTAAAAAGGATATCATGTGGCAGTTTTTGCGTCGGTTTTCTACAAAACTGATGCCAAAAACCATTGTAAATCCTCTTTCACATCTGTTTCAAACATAACTTATTCCAAAGGGTATTAACCAATACACGGGATCAAAATTTCAATTTTTTCACAGCACGCGTTTAGCTTTTTAAAATCCCATCTATATTTCTATACAATGCGGCTTCAATTGTTTACTATATATAAAACCATTTTATCCTTCATTAAATATTTTCAATCTCTTAAATTAAATCAATTTTGCAACTCGGATTAAATCGTAAATTTTAACATGTTACCTATTCTAATCATTTATTTTCTTTGTTATTATTTTCCTTCATTTAAAAACTACTTGATTAGTTTTCTTATAGATATGTTTTATTATTATTATTATTGATTTACAAATATAGAACATTCGAATGGGATTTACCAATTGTGGTTTAAATTTAATTTTTGATCACAATTTTCATTTTTTGTATGTGATTTTAATTTATGTTTATCAAAATTTATTTGAAATTAGTTGTACAAATCGAAACTTTGACCTGTTCATCTTCCGATGACCATAACTTTTGATCCATAACTCTGTTTTCGCTCAAAGACCTGTAATATAGAAGCTTAGGAAATTATCAAAAACATGGATGAATAAAAATTTACATTTTGGCATTGTTTTTTGTAAAACACCAATGCCAAAAATGACTTTTTTTCATTTATGGCATCGGTTTTTAAAAAAACCAACATCGAAACTAATTTTTAAAACCTTTTGGGGTCAGTTTTTAAGGAAATCGCCGCAAAAATGATACAAATTGATTTTTTAGCATTTTTTTTACAAAACCAATGCTAAAAAACAATTTTAATTCATTTTTTGCATCGGTTTACAAAAACTGACGTAAAAATCATATTTTTTACATCAACAACTTCAACCGACGTTAAAATTAAAAAACACTAACGTTAAAGACCATTTTTCTACTAGTTTAATGAATTACGATGGTGTGGTACACATATGGATCATTTTCACTCTATGATGGGTGGTTGGATAATTATATATCCCTCAAATTCATTGGGTAAATATGGAAATCTCATGAGATAATAAGGATTGGAATATGAATTGAAGCTAGTTTAGTAAGGGAATCAATCCACTATGATATTATTGGGAGTTAACCTTGACTAATAAAATGGTTTAGGGTGTGAGATTAATCCACTATAATATTATAGGTAGTGATAATTGAATAATAAAGAAATGATTTTCTAAACTTATTTGTATTCCAAAACTTATGTATTATACCAATGATATACTCTTAAGGATCATGTTCTTTAATTACATTATGATTCATGTCTTATGAAATTCCGTGATATATGCCATGACTCAAGGTTATGATCTATTATATATAGGGTATGGTTTTCAAATGTTATGTGCATTTTCACACACTCTTGTTCTAATGTTATGTTATATAACCATTGATATCTCCCCTTTTTACCCTTACTAAGAATCAAATATTACCCTTTATTATATTTTCTTTAACTAGGTTTCCAAAAAAGGTATTATGAATGATATGTATAGTAAGGGTGATATTTATAAAAAACTTAGTGGGATATGATGTAGTTCACTTATGAACCAATTGTTTATATATTTATGTTTCTAAATAAACTAGACCTACAAGATTCTAGAGTGGATTGTGATGTTATGTGTTGAATATTCCTATAATAAGATGTCATATTTATGTATTAAAAGGATAGGTCACAATAATATACCTATGGAAAATGGTGTGCAAATCAACTATGTTAGTCAGGTGCTGATAGGCACTTTTTTTCTTATGAGAATGTAGAAATGATGAAACAATTTTTCCAAGAGGGGGAATTGGCCTATTTTATCTCGAGTTTAATTGGGTGTATTTATATATTTCACTTCAACCTGATTCCTTGGATATGTATCCTTCTAATTTTTTTTACAATTCTTAGTAGTGCTCTAGAAAACACCATTTTTTAGAATAAATATTTCTAATATATTTTTGGGATATATGGGATGCTCAGTACCCCTACCATCACCATGGAACTAATTTTTGAAAATATGGACATAAATTTAAGGTTATATCCTTGGTTTTAGATATGGTTTGTTTAATAAAATGTAGTGATTCATCTCTTATAATGTGGAATATCCTTCTGAACTAATCCTTAGAATTATTTGGTGACCAAGGGTGGACTTTAGTTCATTAGGTTGGTTAGGGGACCCCTAAACCAATACAAAAATATTACAATGATGAAGCTTGTCCACCTGATAACATAATGGGAGATGGGTTTATTTAGGATCCATGTAGTTATTTTATGTTGGGTTTCAATTCTAACTATATTTATGGAATCACACTTGTGGTATAATTTCAGTTCATTCAAACTAGTCTATAATTAAGTAATATTTACAATATATCCCTGTATACGGTGAAAGATAACTATTTTTTGTAAGAAAATTTCTTAGTTAAGAAAATTACTCTTCATTATTCTATTACATATGAGATCAGGACTTATGAAAATATTATTTAGAAATATGTGGAGATATTTAATACATTGTGTGAGGGAAACATTGTAGATGATTGTTTTACTTTTATTTACTATCAATTCAAACCTCGCATAATTTTTTTATAGTATAGGATTAATGCTCATTATCCATATGGATTTTTTTAATGATTTCATCTTAATTAACTATTATATTATTTCTTGAGAATATCTTTGGAATTTTTACATTTTAATAATATCTTTAAAAATATTAGGTTGGGTGTGTTTTTTTGAAGCTAGTGGATAAAAACTTTTTTTTTAGAAAATAATTTGTGGGTGTGATGATCTCTTGAGGTGATAAATTAAAATTAAAATGTAATATTTGGTTTTCTAGAGATATAATAGTGTTCTAGTGGGATATTTAATTTTTTTCAAGATGTAAAATGATATGTTGTGGTGTTTTTAAGGAACTAATCCTTGGTTATTATGTTTTATGGGAATTAATTATTAATTATGAGGAAATTTTGAATTTTTTGTTTAGGAGGGGGTCATTAATTAATTTTAGAATATATAAATTGAATTTTAAGTATTGTTATTTATAAATTCTGGATTATTGATTTGTTTTAAGGATTTACTAGAAGTATAAGGGTTTAGATAATGTTTTAACGATGTTCCTCTTATATTGTTGATCTGTAGTTAGAATAGAGTATTCTGTTGGGGGTACCAGGTACTCAGTGACCCCAAGAGCATTAACTAGTATTCCAAGGACCAAATATCCTTAAAATTAAGTTAATTTATTATTTTAACCATAATTAATTTACTCCCTCCTCTATCCTTATAACATAACTCCCATATCGTTATGGACATACTCCCCTAGGATCTTTCATTCACTTTTATTTCCCCTTCAACATTTCTATTGATAAAGGTTGAATCAAGGATGGTTTTCATATAAAATGAAAGGTATATTCCTCCTCCACTTATCCCATATTATTCAATTTATATTTCTATTATTTCATTTTTGATAATTGATTATATAAATTGTTATTTCACTAAAAAAATCATGTAACCTAACATTATGTTATGTCTTTTCCTTATTTTTGTTATGAGATCCCTTGAAGAGAGTACTTGTTATGGTTGTTTTATTATTTTGGGGAACCTTTTTTTAGTGAATTATGTGCGATTTTAATGGAATGATACCTTAATTTGGGGTTTCTTAGGTAAATATAAATTAGGGACTCCTTATGTTTAATGTATTGAATGATTTTAGTTCTTTTCTTCCTAAGTTTCATTGTGATTTCATTTTGGATTTCAATATGTAATTTTTTTTGGATTTATGGGAAATTTATTTTAATTAATGATAGGTTATGTTTTATTGATTTGTTTAGTTTTTTATTATGACATTAGAAAATGGAAAACGATTCATCAAGGCAACCTCATTGGAAGGTTGTTCTGACCCACAAAAAACATACTGGGAATTTCTTCGCAACAATCTTCTACTAATTTTCCTAATCTAATAGAATAAAAATCAACTTTTTTCTAATGATATAAATAAAAAAATTCAATAAATACCTTTATTGTAAGTAAAAATAATTTTACATGAAATAATAATTAATACAATGAATGAATAGTTCAACCACTTGAATAGTTTTATGTTCTATTTTAACTTCTTTGTTATATATTTATATATTATTGTTTTTGAATTTTGTAATTTTTATGAACTTTCGGATTTTAATATCATTCTAAATTTGTTAATTCAAGTTATACATTAACAATTTCTCAAGTTGATGTCTTGCACAAACCTTGTTAATATAAAATTAAAATTATTGTAGATAAAATTTTTCCCCATATGTTTAACTACTAATACCTAGTTAATTAGAGGTATCTTTGATCCTATATGAATATAGAAAGGTGATAGGGTAGTAACTTAGTGTTAAGTACCATCTAGGTGAATAAAAGCTTGATTAACCAAAAACATGGGAATATAAAATCTCTTATATATATATATTCCTATATCAATAATCCATTTAATATAGATTATTAAGAAGAAATTTATGAGAGTTTTTGGATTCCCTATATAAATATAAGTGTTCTATGTGATAATTTATGGACTTGTATGGACATTTAAGTGTTCTCCTATAGAGATTAATTTTAGGATCAAGGGTATTAAAATAATATTAAAACAAAAATACCATTTCTTGTGATTATGAAATCTATTATTGAAGAAAATGTTACTTCTAAATTCATACTTCATGAGTTAAAAGTCACAATACAAACATAAACATGGTTAAGGGTTTCATCAATATCTAGGTGATGAATTAATCGACTCCAATTGGGAGAAAAGTATGTGTTACTTAAACATAACCATCTAATCAATTGGACTCCATCCCAAATAAATATTTATTTCTTTAAAAAGAAAAAAACATTATTTAATGTTCATAAGTTGTTATTGGTTTTACACATAAACTTTCATCTAAAAATATAATTACCCAAAACAACATCTTATTGAATAAATTTTTAATATTATTTTTCCCAAATTTATGTATTTTAGTCTAAACATTGATAGACTTGAAATTAAAATGTGTCTTTTATATGAATAAAAATTACAATTTATGAGAACATGTTTCTTTGATGAATAATATTTATAAAAACTATTTTAAATTTATTACATATACTTTTATAATTTTGTAAAAGTGGATTGTTTATTGTATATGAATTGGACAAGACCAACTCTACACATGTTATATCGCTTATAATTTTTATAATTTTTTATATTCCTATTATAGACTATATAAAAATATATGTGGATACCTAATGGGAAGATTGATATACGATACAAGATTGATATTCCTTTTCCATTTTGAGTTATAGTTGATGGAATGAATTCGTTATGCCATAACATTATTATGACAATTACTACATTCCTTAAGGGAAAATATCAATGATCTCCCTAAATAAATTATTTGTGAATCCTTATAACCTATGGAATTTGAATTGTATCCAAATAAATTTATTCTTATTTAGTATAAAAATATACAACAATTATAACTCATACTCATCTCATATTATTATTAATGGCCCAAATATGGTATGATGGGTACAGATCCCCCTAGAATAGGGAGTTACAACTTAGGGTTAATATTGATCAGTAATGTTATTCAATGATTACTGTTATTATAGTTTTAATATTAAAAGTATTTTGAACTAATTTTCATAGTTATTGGAATTATTAGATTAATTTAAACCTCAAACATAAAGGACGTTCATATATACAAGAATCAGGGGGTTTCCCAACCAAGTATGTTATGCTCACACACTACATGTGCACTCTAGTGAGTGTGGATATTGATGATCTATTTTTTTGGAACCCAGAGTGTAAAGACTCGAAATTTCCATGTAATTTTTTTAAAAATATATAGAAATTTTATGAGTTCGTGAAATCTGATGGCGCACGATTCCGAGGCCCGGAGTTCCCGGAATGATCCGTCAAAGTTTTGTTAAGATTAAGTTAACACGTGTAAGAAATTTTACTGAAAAAGTGGAATAACTCTTAAATAGTTACTCGGGTCTGAAATCCAAGTGCATCGTTGCACTCAAGATGGCGGGTTTACCCTAGGTGTGACTTAATATTAGTCGGTGCGGGCCTCCTATGAGAAAAACCAAAAATGGAATAATCATAAATAAAATAATTAAATAAATTATTTTATTTTTCAAATGCTTATAACTCACAAACGGTAACTCAGATTAAAAATATGAGACCACAACTGAACTCATGAGGGTATGTTTTCATTAAGAAGATAGTAACTTTGGCTGACGGGGGCCACCAGAAAAAGTTAGTTTTTGGCCACAAATAAAATAATTAAGTGACAATTATTTTATTGTAAAATTCATAACTTCTAAATGGTAACTCGGATTTAAAATCTGAGAGTATCGTTGGGTTATTTGGGGCATTCTTCACCTAGGAAAAGCCTAAACTTGATCGGCGTGGGTTGAGGGTGACTGATAATAGTTTCCTGAACTTTTTTTTGGGTACGTTCAGTAAACATGTGAGCGAGTTTTTATAAATTTTGAACCGGTGCTCGGAATTGAAATCTAGGGGCACTGCTGAACTCACAACACCAGTATTAACTTAAGGAGACTTTCACCTCAACGGTAGATGGATGAGGGCGAAATTTAGTTTTTGGGTTTTTTGTGGAATTAATAAAATAAAATGAACTTAATTTTATTTTATTTGGAGCTTCCATGTGGATATTTCAGGTGGGGTCCACTGGAACTAAACCTCCATGTGGAAGTTGGAAGTGGGGACCACCAGACCTTAACCTATCATGAGAGGTTAAGGTGGTGGGGACCACTCGAACTATAACCTCCCATGAGAGGTTATGGTTGTGGGGACCACCCGGGATTAACCCCCCCCCCCCCCCCATAATTGAGAGAAACCAACAACTCTCACAATTAATGAGGGAGAGCCCCTTGACCTCCTCCACCTTAATTTTTCCAACACACATACCATTAATCTTTCAAATGCACTGCATCATTTGTGCCAGTGTAAATTAATTGCCTTTCCCCTTTTTAAATTAAGTAGAAATGTCATTGGAATTTAGGAAGCTTCCTAATAAAGGAACCGTCATAAATTCCAACAATCGTTACCTTCCTCCCCCTCTCGTATATATATGGAGCTTGGGAGGAGGATTTAGGACAGCTTCACCAAGCGACAAATTGCTGGTAAAGTGACATGATTCCCAACACTTGGAGGATTACACTCTCCAACAAAGAACGTGATCTTCCACGAAGAATTTTCCACCGATGAAGAACACCGATGAGGAACGCCTTCGACTATGAGGAATGACCTCAACTTCGACTTTCTTCCTCGGAACTTCCTCCGGTGTAGAACGTGTTGGTCTACAACAAATCGACATCTACTTTCTTGCGCCAATGTCAACCAACAATGATCAAGGTAGGGGTTTATTCTTTATTTGATTTATACTTCCCATGTTCTCCCCTCTTTTTCCTTTTTAGGGTTTTTAATTAAGTTTGATTTTATCCCCTTAAATATTTCCTTCTAAAAAAATAATGTGGATCAACTTATTATCAAGTTGATCTATTGATATTTTCCTTACATGTTGGGAATAAATTGTTATGATAAGTTTTAGGGGATTTTGGTGTTTGATTTTATATTCCTGTGATTCTTTCCTTCTAAAACAAAGAACGTAGACCAACTTCTAACTAGTTGATCCGCATATGTTTCCCTTTTTCGGGATTTGGGATTAATCATTGTGGGATGGTTTGTTATTCTTCGTTCCTGTGAACCAAATGATACCACCCTAAATGAAGAGGGTGTGGACCAAACCAACATGGCCTGACCCCTCTGCCGTTCTCTTTTGTGGTATTCTTCAAGACGGAGGAAGGTGGCGAAGGGAACGGCCGCGCCACCGGCGGCCTTCGCGACCTGTGCCGCCCCCGCAGTGCCTTTCCGAGCCTCCCCAGTCATGCCCGCCACCAGCCTCCCGAGCCCCCAACTGAACTCGCACCCTCATGGTGCCCCGACCGATCTGGCCTCCCGCGCCCCTCACGGCGCCTCGGCGGAGACGGCCTCCCGCGCCCCTCGAGGCGCCCCGACCGAACCGGCCTCCTGCACCCCTCGCGGTGCCCCAACTGAGCTGGCCTCCCACGCCCTCACGGCGCCCTCTAGACCAAGTTGCCCACGTGGTGTCCTCCAGGCCAAACAACCCTCATGCAAACCCGTAGTCGGTCTGCACCCTCACGGGCCTCCGTGACCCCTCGTGGCCGGCTGGTCTGGGCCCAGCAGGCCGGGCCGAACCCAACAGGCTGGCCTACCCAACGGGTCGGGCCAGACCCAATGGGTCATGACGGGTCGACCCGAACTGGGTCAGTCCAAAGAGGGTCGGCCCAGACGGGGTCGGTCTGGGTCGGCCCAGATGGGGTCGGGCCATGTCGGTCCGACCAGGTCGGACCGGACTCGGTCCCACTATGACCCTTTACTTTCTTTTGGACATATCTTTAGCACCGGACGTTCATTTTACGAACCGTAAGCAGCACTGGTAATCTTGGAGCATGATGGTCCCTTTGAGTATACCCCACTATATTTTGAAATATAGTTGAGATATGGTTAGGTTGGATTGTGCACGAATCCAACCGGGCCCCCAGGACAAAAATGAAATAACTCATAGACCGGGAATCCGATTAACGTGTTCGCTATTGTGTTGAGACCCCTATGAAGTGGAGGACATTTGAGATACATCTTTGTGGAACTTTGTGATTGTTGGTTTATCAACCAGTAGCTCATAGAGCGGATCCTCCTGGAGACAAGAGAGCATAGTTCAGAGACCTAGTAGCTGGCTGAGACCTGACGACTACTGACTGTTTGACTCGGAGAGACTCTACTAGCCCAATGGGGAGGGCCTGGTTGTGGCGGTAAACCCACGGTGTAAGATAATGATGTGTGTGACGTGGCAGACCCACAGTACTCGAAAGGAGGAGTACCTCTGCAGGCAACGAGGGGGAGCGCCTGGGTGTGGCGGCAGACCAGCGGTGTGGAGAGCCTCTGTGTGACGTAGTAGACCCATAGTACATGACAGGAGGGGTACCTCAGGGTCCAATGTTTGTGAGAACCATGCTTCGTTTCATGGCAGGCCCAGTGTACTTGATTGAGCAGTAGTTCTCCAGCATTCGAGGTTTTCATAATGTGAATAAAATCCCAGTTGAGCTGAGTCAGTACTTTTGTGTTTTCCCCATGATTGAGATGGATCACTTGATAACTTAGGTATATGTATGGGCATATACCTAAGTAGGGTTATCTATTGATTTCATACATTGTGGATTATCCTTGTTGGATTTTGAGAGACTTTGAGGGTCTCGGGGTCCCTATTGAGTATCGTTATACTCACCCGTGCACGGGATATGCCCGCACATTGTTGTGTTGGTTGCAGGTGACGGTCAATGCTGACTGAGGCTAAGAGTACCAGGACTAGACGGTACCCATAGGTGGTCCTTACGACGAGTTGGTATGCAGAGGAGACTGACGTACGTGGAGTGCTGATGAGGCTATCTGTACCTACCCATCAGTTAGGAATCCTAGAGGACTACACAACAAACATTTTTCCATTCTTCATTTGTACTTTTACTTCCAATTCCTTGTACTTTATAGTTGGGCTTGTATTTTTGGCCCCTTTTACTTTTCAACACTCTTTTGTTATACAGTTTACTTAATTTTGTATCCAGATGTGTGCTTTGTTGTGTGCGTTTACAGGTTATAAAGGCAATTCCTTCCCATTTTTGGGGGATTATGCCTTTGGTGTTAGTCTCTAGCCCCCAGCCTATGGAAGGATGGCTTAGGGCAGTCATGACACGGGCCCCGAGGGATGGGTCATGACAAATTGGTATCAAAGGAGTTGGATCTACCGCAAAACTTAGGACTCTGATATTTTCTGTGATACAATAGTTTTAGGTGTAGTGAGTGCGGTTTTCAATTCAGGGAGTCCAGTGTTGGTGCGGTGTCCGACGTATCCATACACTAGGACCCTGAATTCTGATTTCCGAATTAGTGCATGAAAACACTATTTTTGTGGGTGTTTTCTTTGTGATTTCTTAAGTCATCTCACCAGGTTATCTCACCAAGTATAATATTTTGACCATGACACATTTGTTTCTTTCAGTATACCTCCACGAAGCCAACTAGTTAGAGTTCTGAGATTTTTACACGCTGACAGCCCACTGAGCGATGAGGCTCTGGTGTAGGGACCTCTTACTATGTTGGCACCTTCGGGTGGTGTACCAGCAGTAGCAGCACCTGTTGGGTAGAAAATACCACCATCCACACTGGTGGTCGTTTCACGCCTACTGAGCATGATGCATGAGTTCCAATAGCATAGGCCTCTAAGGTTTCGAGGTGAGAGAGATTCCCACATGGCTGAGGGATGGATGGAGGTGATTTCTAGAGTTTCCCGTCTAATTAATACACCAGTAGAGAAAACTGTGATCTTTGATACTGGTCTTTTTCATTGAGTGACCATGAGGATGGTCCAGTTAGTGATGAGGCTTTGGTATGTGGACTGTTTCCTAAGATAGTACCTTTCGATAGTGTTCCAGCTATATCACTACCCATTGGTCATCAATTACAACCAACGGTACCGGTAGTGGACACATGTAGGCTTAGTGCCTTACATGTATTTCAGAATTAGATACCCCTCAGGTTCCTAGGTGATCTTGACTCACAGGTGGCTAAGGAATGGATCGAGGAGGTGGCTAAGAGTTCTCTAGAACATCTACATCATCGGCAGGACGACATGTCAGTAGCTGAGTATTCATCGAGGCATACCGATCTTTCCGGGTACTTGATGAATACGATGTGATAAGTGCTTCAAGGCTCAAACTACTGAGTGAGGTGTGTTTAAAGTAAATCCAATATAGCACTATTCCTCTACGCATTCCTACTTATATTAGGGTGCTAGAGAGAACCTTTGTTGTTGAATGTTTTTTGGATGAGAGGATACAGCCAGTGAATGTTTACAGTGGGAAAGTAGGAAACTGGCACTAGTCTCAGAAACTTGGGCATGTAAAATGTTTCAGGAAGAATAAGTGTTAGGGATGGATGAGTCTAAAGGGTAGTAGAAGTGGAAGTAGATATAGGAGAGCAGTATGAGGTGGTGTACTTTTTGACATGTTACAACCCCCTCCCCTCCCCTTTGTGGACCCCACTAGGCTCCGGGAACTGGAGGACAGGGGAAGAGAGTAGTTGCATGCAGTCAAGGAATGTGACCCAAGGGCTCTAGGAATGATTCAAGGTATGGTATATGTCTACTACTATCTACCGTATCAATAGACATAGGTACCGATCATTCCTTGCTTTCACGAATCTTCTTCAGGACCTATAGTTTTCTGTTAAACCACTGACTTGACCCTCATGTCTGGAGATAACTTTGGGAGCAGACTTGATAATCACACTTACATCGATGGTGTGATCTGACCCATGAGGTGAGAGTTTCAGTTGGAACCTCTTGGTGGTAGAATCGAGGCCTTATGATGTTAGTTTGGGTTTGGACTTGATATTCACAATTCACACTCAGATTGATTGTATTAGGCAAAGAGGTTGGGGTTTACCTAAAACATTGGGATGGGGTTCTCCTTAGTCTGAGAAAAAGGAATCCGAAGAAGCACGGGATAAACTCATGCATAGGAGGGTGCAACCAATCACTCATGAGTCGGCCAACCTCACCCTCATGGCAGTAGAAGTTGACATTGAGATAGTCTATACTCCTGGGAAGGGGAACATGGTAGCGGACGCACTCAGCCAGAGGTCTGACCTATATCTTCTAAGTGAGGTGACAGAGCAGATAACTGCTTTGCATATATCCTTTTTTGATCAAGAAGGAGTAGCTTTTCTTCAGTCTCTTACATTCACTCCCCCACTTCTTCAGCAAGTTTGGGAGGCACGGTGTGTGGACACTGACTACAAGGCTCGACGTGCCCAAATTTCCACAGGTCAGGAACCTAATGGATTTTACGAAGGTGGGGAGCATGTTATTCTCTTCAAGAGACTTACCATGGTACCAGTATAAATTTAGGAGGAAGTGTTGGCGGAGTTCCATGCATCCCACCCAGAAGTGGCGAAGATGTACCAGGACCTCCGATAGCAGCACTGTTGGCCAGGAATGAAGAAAGCAGTTGCAGAGTTTGTCTCTCGGTGCCTCACTTGTCAGCAATTGAAGGCATAACACTAGGTACTAGAAGGATTGTTTCAGCCTTTAGAGGTCCCAGATTGGAAGTGGGATGGGATATCCAATAACTTCATGATATGACTTCCACATACATCCAGGGGTCATGAATCGATTTGGGTGATCATCAACCGACTCACCAAGTCAGCCCACTTCCTACAGATCAGTGAGCATGGATTAGTAGAGATCTTGGGACACTTCTATGTGCAATAGATTGTACAGTTACATGGATTATCCATGACGATTGTCTCAGATTGTGATGAACGATTTACTTCCCGGCTATGGAAGGGGTTGTAGGAGGCTTTCAGGATGAAGCTTCGTTTGAGCACCATCTTCCATCCTCAAATGGATGGTCAGACTGAGAGGACCATTCGGGCCCTCGAGGACATGCAGCGTGTTTGTGTCCTCGACTTCAGTCGCAGTTGGGAGGATCACTTTATTTTGGTTGAGTTTGCATACAACAACAACTATCACTCCACCATTGGGATGGAACCTTTCGAGGCATTGTACGAGTGACCTTGCAGATCACCCTTATGTTGGACTGAACTAGGGGAGTCAGTATTAGTGGGAACATAGATTGTACAAGATAACACATAGAAGGTGCAGATCATCTAGAAGTAGATGAAGACGACACAGAGCAGGCAGAAGTCGTATGCTGATAGGAGACGGAGACCTCTTGATTTCAAGGATGGGGACCACATCTTTCTACGGGTCTCACCTCGACGAGGTTTGTGGAGATTTGGAATAGGTGAAAAGTTATCTACAAGTTTCATTGAACCTTTTTAGATCCTCAGCAGAGTTGGTGAGGTGGCATATCGCTTAGCTCATCCACCTCAGTTGCACCGGGTGCATGAAGTCTTCCACGTGTCCTAGCTTAAAAGATATGTGCACGAACATTCTCATATCATTGAACATGGAGAGATGGACATCGACAATGGGGAGACTTTTACAGAGGTTACAGTAGAGCTTGAGGATCGATAAGAGTGGGTACTTCATGGACGGTCGATACCTCTAGAGCACGTTTTTTGGCAGCACGAGAACCTCTAGGAGAGAACATGGGAGCGAGAGGCTCATATGCGTGCTCAGTACCCCCACTTGTTCCCTTAGTTTGAGTTGTGGATTACAGGGACGTAGGGCCCTGAAGGGGGAAAATATAAAGACCTTTAATTTCCATGTAATTGTTTTAAAATATATGGGACTTTTATGAGTCCGTGAAATCTGACAGAACGCGATTCCGAGGCCCGGAGTGCAAGGAATGATCCGTTGAAGTTTACTTAATCTTAAGTTAACGTGCGTAAGCAATTTTCCTGAAAAAGTGGAATAACTCTTAAACGGTTACTCAGAACAGAAATATGAGGGTATCGTTGCACTCAGGGTGGAGGGTTTACACTAGGCGCGACTTAATATTAGTTGGTCTGGGCCTGCTGTGAGAAAACCCAAAAATGGAATAATCGTAAATAAAATAATTAAATAAATTATTTTATTTTTCAAATGATTATAACACACAAACGGTAACTCAGATTAAAAATCTTAGACCACCGTTGAACTCATGAGGGTATTCTTTTTTTAAGTAGATACTAACTTTGGCCAGTGCAGGCCACCAGATAAAGTTAGTTTTTGGCCGTAAATAAATTAATTATGTAATAATTTTTTTATTGTAAAATTCATAACTTCTAAATGGTAACTGAGATTGAAAATCTAAGAGTATAATTGGGTTTTTTGGGGAATATTTCACCTAGGAAAAGCCTAACCTCGATCGGTGCGGTTCGAGGGTGACTGATAATAAGTTTCGGAACTTTTTTTCGGGTACGTTTAGTAAATGTGAAAATGAGTTTTTATAACATTTCAACCAGTGCTCGGAATTGAAATATGAGGGCACCGTTGAACTCATAGTGCTGGTATTCACTTGAGAAGACTTTCACCTCGACAACAGATAGATGAGGGTGAAAGTTAGTTTTTGGGTTTTTCATGGAATTAATAAAATAAAATATACTTTATTTTATTTTATTTTGAGCTTCCATGTGGATATTTTAGGTGGGGTCCATCAGAACTAAACCTCCATGTGGAATTTGGAAGTGGGGACCACCAGACCATAACCTCCCATGAGAGGTTAAGTTGGTGGGGACCACCCAATCCATAACCTCCCATGAGAGAATATAGTGGTGGGGACCACCCAGGATTAAAACCCCCTGAAACCCCTCCTTTAATTGGGAGAAACCCGCAACTCCCACAATTAATGAGGGAGTGCCTCTTATCCTCCTCCACCTTAATTGAGCCAATGCACATACCATTAATCTTTCCAAGGAATCATATTGTTTGCGCCAGCATAAATTAATTTCCATACCCCTTTTTAAATTATGTAGTAGCGTCGTTGGAATTTAGGAAGGTTCCTAATAAATGAACCGTCATAAATTCCAAAGATCGTTACCTACCTCCCCCCACTTTTATATATATGGATCTTGGGAGGAGGATCTGGGACAAATTCACCAAGATATGAAGCACTGGTAAAGTGACATGATTCCCAACACTTGGAGGATCACGCTCTCCAATGAAGAACGTGTTCTTCCATGAAGAACGCTCCACCAACAAAGAACACCAAAGAGGAACGCCTTCAACTACTAAGAATGACCTCGACATCAACTTTCTTCCTTGGAACTTCCCCTGACGTAGGAAATGTTCATCTAGAACGAATCAGCATCCTCCTTCTTGTGCCAACATCAACCAACAATGATCATGGTAGGGGTTTATTCTTTATTTGATTTACACTTCCCATGTTCTCCCCTCTTTTTACTTTGTATGTTTTTTAATTAAGTTTGATTTTATGCCCTTGATTTTTTCCTTCTAAAAACAAAGAATTTGGATCAAATTATTATCAAGTTGATCGGCGGATGTTTTCCTTGTGGGTTTGGAATAAATTATTGCGGGAAGCCGTATGGTATTTTGGTGTTTGATTTTATACTCCTATGATTCTTTCCTTCTAAAACAAAGAACTCAGATCAAATTATAAATAGTTGATCCGCATATGTTTTCCTTTTGCGGGTTTTGGGATTAATCATTGAGGGAGGGTTTGTTGTGCTTCATTCATGTGAGCCAAATGCTACCACCCTAAATGCGGAGGGTGTAGACCAAACCAACATGGACAGACCCCTCTGTCGTTCGCTTTTTTGGTGTTCTTCGAGACGGGGAAAGGAAAAAATGGTGATGAAGGCGACGAAGGAAACGTCGATGCCACCCACGGCCTCTACAACCCACGAAGCCCCCGCAACACCCTTCCGAGTCGTCCCAGTTGTGCCAGCCGCCGACCTCCTGAGCCCCCAGCCAAACTCGTGCCCTCACGGCACCCCGACAGAGCTGGCCTCCTAGGCCCCTCATGGTGCCCCGACTGAACCAGCCTCTTGTTCCCTCGTGGAACCTTTCAGACCGAGTCTACCACACAGTGCCCTCTGGGGTAAGCCACCCTCATGCTGACATGTGGCCGGTCCGTACCATCACGGCCCTCCACGGACCCTCGCGGCCATTTGGGCTGGACCCAGCGGGCTGGGCTAAACCCAATGAGCTGGCTCTCCCAACGGACTGGGCCAGACCCAATGGTTTAGGACAGGTTAACCCAAACCAGGTTGGCCCAGACTGGGTCGGGCCGGGTCATTCTGATCGGGCCCACTACGACCCTTTACTTTCTTTTGGCCATATCTTTGGCACCAGACGTTCATTTGACGAACCGTCAGGGGTGCTGGTAATCTTGTAGTATGATGATCCCTTTGAGTATAACTCATTAGAGTTTGGGATATATTTGAGATATGGTTAGGTTGGATCGTGTACGAATCCAACCGGGCCTCTAAGACTAAAAGGATAATAACTGATAGACCAGGCATTTGATTGACACATCGTCTGTTGCGTTGAGACCACTATGACATGGCATACCTTTGAGATACTTCATCATGGGACTTCGTGATAGTTGGAGTATCGACGAGTAGCTAGTGGAGCGGATCCTCCCAGAGAGGATCGAGTGTAGTGTGGAGACCTAGTAGTTGGTTGAGACCTGACAACTGCTGACCATTTGTCTTGGAGAGACTCTACTAGCCTAGTGGGGAGCGCCTGGTTTTGGAGAAAGACCCATGGTGGAGGAGCGTGATCTGTGTGAGGCAGAAAACCCACGGTACTCGATAGGAGGAGTACCTCTGCAGGCTACGAGGGGGAGTGCCTTGGTGTGGTGGAAGACCCACGGTGGGGAGTGCCTCTGTGTGACGCAGCAGACCCACGGTACTCGACAGGAGGGGTACCTCAGTAGTCCAAGGTTAGTGGGAAGTGTGCTTGGTGTCACGGCATGCCCATTGTACTCGATTGAGCAGGAGTTCTCCAGCAGCCGAGGTTTTGATAATGTGAAGAAAATCTTGGTTGAGTTGATTTAGTAATTTTGTGTTTTCCTCATGATTGAGATGCATCACTTGATAACTTAGGTATATGTATGTGCATATACCTAAGTAAGGTTATCTGTTGATTTCATACTTTTTTGTTTATCCTTGTCAGATTTTGTGATACCTTGAGGGTCTTGGGGTGTCTACTGAGTATCGTTATACTCACCCCTATACAGGCTAGGCCGGCACTTTTTTGTGTTGGTTGCAGACGACGGTCAGTGTTGACTGAGGATGAGAGTACCAGGACTGGACGGTACCAGGAGGTAGACATTATGACGATCTGGTACGCAGAGGAGAATTATGGATGTTGAGTGATAAGGAGGATCTATTTACCTACCCTTCAGGTAGGAATCCCAGAGGATGACCCAGCAGTTGTTTTTCCTTTCTTCAGTTGAACTTGTACTTCCAATTCCTTGCACTTTACAGTTGGGCTTTTTATTTCCGACCCCTTTTACTTTTCATCACACTTTTGTTTTACAGTTTACTTAGTGTTTTGTATCTATCTGTGTGCTCTATTGTGTGTGTTTACAAGTTATAAAGGAAATTCCTTCCCAGGTTTGGGGTATTATGCCTTTGGTGCTAGTCACCAACCCTTGGCCTATGGAAGGCGGGCTTGCGGTAGTCACAGCATGGGCCCCAGGGGATGGGTCGTGACACATAGGTAATAATAGATTCTTGGATTTTTTTTCTTCTTGAATGCATAGTCATTATAAATATATGTTTACATTCACTAGGTGTTAGAGTTTGTGACCAATGATTATGTTGCTCACTTATCCACTTATTCCCAATAACAATATCATATTTTTTTTATCTTACCTGGTTTGTGTTCTTCTATTTTTTGGAATTCCCAGTAAATGTATTATTTACTATTTTAATACATTTTATAGGGTAAAACACCTTGAAATAGTGTTTTTTAGTTTCATTATGATAGTCTCTAGGATATAGTGGTTAGAAGTTACACCTGGGGTAATTAGGTAACCCGATCTAGGAACTATACGGGTTTCTTGGGTAATAGTCATTACATTATGAACCTAAAAACTATAATATAGAGGATAATTAAAATTTAATCCATTAAAATCTATGACAAAATTATTTCATGTTTCATAAAATATCTTGGAATTAATCATTTATTTGTAAACAATAAAAAATTAAATCAAAATACATCATGTATTTAAATCAATATATATGAAATCTAGGATTTATTGAATGAAATTATTATTTTTAAATGGTTTTCAATGATTTATTTAATATTATGATATCCACAACTAAGGGTATGATTATATGATATTCAAAAAATAGGGTGTTAATGAGGGTATGGAAAATATAAAATCTCAATAATGCACTTTGGAGTCACTAATGATCCTATAGACATAAAATATTTCAATAATTATATTTTCTAAATTTATGTTGAATATTTTGTCACGTCATTTATGGATAAAATCTTAATTAAATTTAGATTAGAATAAAATAATTGAAGAAAAATTGAATATATACTAGATAATTGTAAATAATATTAGTTGTATAACTATTTTCTCAACATCTCTTATTAATTAAAATTATGAATTTCATGGGGTAAATTTTCAAAATAAACTATTACCTTGTTACATTAATGGTAAATTTTCATTGATAAATTCATATTAAAAGTTTTAAAATTTGAATCTTTCATGGATTGGTCATATATTACCAAAAGGTAATCCATATTTTCTTAAAGTTAGCATCACTTATACATTCACATATTTAGAAGGTTGAAATGTTTGATATGAATGGAATGATTCAATAATATTTTGATTAATGGAATATAATTATTTTCTATACTCTAGTTGTGGCATTTAAAAAATATAAATTGAAATACATTTTACTATATTGAATCTAAAATAGGATAGTGCTGTGTAATTATAAAGGGGGATTATATGGGGTATTATGAATTAAGTAGCCCAATATGATAATAACTTTTAAGAACATTACATAGAATTATTTGTGATCATTCATGATGGGATTTTAAATGGATATTAATTATTATATCCTAGATTTAAAAAATATTCAGGTCATAAAATTCAAAACTATACTTTCTTGTAATATATTTGAATCAAAATAAATTTATATAGTCCCACCATCTTCATGATTTTATTTTTAAATTTTATTCTAAATTATTAAAAATAAATTTTATGGTTTAATATGTGATTCATAAATCTAAAAAAACATGTTGTGATTGAATTAAAAATAAAAAAACAGTTGATCTATAGGTTGGAAGATTAATATATATAGTTTTCATGTTTTCTAAAATTAATATCACATTTAAACTACTAGATCCTATAAAAGTGTGAAAATATAATTCTGTAATACTATGTTAATTATTGATTCATTGAATAGTAGAGAGTCCTTACATGGGTAGACTCTAGTGGATGACTCAACTAAATATTTCTAGAATCAAGTATTGGTTCCCCATACAATCAAGGAATATGTTATAAAAAAATTATCATATTTGAAGTTGGTTTGTTCAAATTCGTACTATTAAAATTTGTTAGGATGGAAATTAATAATCCTTATGTAAAAATTTAGTGAAGTAAATATATATTTTTTGTTTCCTGTTGTCTAATTTTTCAATAGTTGAATGTTAAGTATTAATGAAATTCTAGTTTATAGAAATATTTCCTTATGTAGAAATATAATTAGGATAACTCTATAACATATTTTTCATTCCTTTTATAAAGATCAATTAAAATAAATTATATTTTTTGTATAATTTTACATCAATATAACAATCCATATCATTATTTATAAATTTGAGAAATGTATTTGGTTGATTTTTTTTATTTATGAATAATATGGTTAGAACAAATACATTTTCTATATTTATTGATCCATATGATGACTCATCTTTTACTTCATTGTTTTTTAAAGGAAATTAAAATTTTATAGATACTTAATTAGATATATGTACGCTATATCATTATAAATAGAAGTAATATTTGACTTGATTGAAAAATCCCAATTAAATTTTTTCATCTAATATGTTATGATTATTACAATCTCTATAGGATCATATTAAACCAATTTAACATTTATAAAAATATTTGTTATGATTATTTTTTTCTAAAACAATCTGATGTCTTCTAGGGTAGATAACTTAAGTCACTGTAAAGTGGAATTGATTTGTGGGAATCCTCTCTAAGGACCTAATTTTGTACATGATATGGCTAATTTAATTATTTTAACTTTGAAAAAAATAGTGGTATCTCTATGTCAAAAGAAATATATTAGGTATATTTACTAGTCCCCCTTATAGTTTACTACTGAAAATAATGTATATTTCTGACTTTATCCTCACATAGGACATATCTTACATGGGATATATAGAATTTTTCCACTTTGATATATGGAATAATTTAAAATCACAAAAAATATTAAAAATTAACTTAATTGTTGGAAATTAAATTACAATTTGACATAGATCATGAAGTCTTTCATTTTTCATAGTTTTTGAAAAATAAATGACACCTATCATGTGTATGACAACCCTGCTTTTTATTACAACTTAAATATGATTCATTACATAAAACTTCACTTGATACAACAAATAAGACCGAGAGGTTTAGTGTCCTTGGGGATTGGGATCATTACATAAAAACTTAAAACATGAAATACAACATCTTTATTGAAAACTTCCTTTACATGACCACTACATTCCCTCGTACTTAGCATTGCATGGGATAACCTGAGGATATGCATAAGAAAAGGGTGAGCTATAAAGCCCAGTAAGGGAGTACACATGGAATAACATGAGGATTACAATACATATTAGACAATAGGAATATCAATATATAATTAAAGACACATGAACATAAAGTCATGATAAAGCATGATAATCATAACATGGAAATGTGGCAATAACACTTAACATTGAATTAGCATGAGCAAAGGCTCATTGCACATAGAGCATGAGTAAATCCTCATTGCACATGAAGCATGATTAAACCCTCATTTCACTTGAATTAGAATGAGTCAACACTCATTGAACATGACGTATCATGATACTATACTTTACCCAATTCATTGGAGTGCTACAAGGGCGCACCATTCTTAAACAATTCATTTCATGCATATGTGTGCCACATGGATAATAAAACATGGATTCATAAAACATAATCATTTATTCCACGATAAAGGAATGTGGAATTCATACATGAAACTTTTTAATCAACAAGCAAAGGTCCATAAAGGTGGATACCCTTGATGGAGAAATGGGCATGGTATCCACTACACAATGGCATTGGCTTAGAAAATCGGTGCGATTTCGGCAGCGTAACGGCGTGACATAAGAATTAATAAAAATGGTTGATGAGATATAAATGGATTCCTCATCATATTTACATGTAATGGACAGTAATTAGGTCATATAGATACATTTCCCAACAATTTTAATGGAATTTAGATTCATGATACAAAATTATTGCTTGAATGTAAAAGAAGGGAGAGAAGTTCCTTTCAGAATTTCGGCATAGTAACAGGTGTACATGGGAGGCATTTGATGAGAGAGAAAGGGGTCTCCCATCATTAAAACAATAATAGAGTAGTACAGGGGAGGTTCTAATCATACCCCAACATTCTTAATTGAAATTAAAAGGGCAATACAACTTAAAGAAAATTAAAAAAAATGAGAAAGGAAGAAAAAACCCTTACCTGGAAGTGTGCTTCCAAAGGCTAGAGAGAGGCTTGTGAGAGGCTTCTTGGGAGCTTGGGGCACCTTGGGAGGATTATAGAGAGAGTAGGGAAGAGGTTGGACGAACTCCAATGGATTTTAGTGAGGAGGAAGTGGGAGCTTGTGTGGGTTTATATAGGAAAGGTGAAGGAATTCTTTATTATTTAGGTTTGGGTCCCCTTACATTAAATGAATCCAAACCACAATCCATCCCATGGTTTTTGCCCATGGTTTCTAGAAAAGGGAAGAGGAAAAAAAATATTTTATATGGCTCAAGTCCAGACTTCTTAAAATAGTATGGTTGATTCTGTGTAGGTGAGTCACACTCCCATGGCAATTAATTTAAAAATACAAAGTGTTGAATAAGTCTTGAGGGGTCCAATAATGCTTTGAAAAAATAAGTCAAACAAACCAAAAATCACTTTATTTTAATGGTAAAAAATATATTGGCAGAAAATTAGGATTATAGTATTTTATTACATCACCATTGGGTCATTATGATGTCATAAAACACAATATATATTTAAACGGTATTTAATTTTTAACCAAAAATTTGACTATCTCAGAAAATTATGAAAAATTCACCGTTGGATAATTTTGATGTCTTGATTCTAGAAATAAAATTTATTTTATATAAATAATTTTCTAAATATGTTAATTTTCACTTTTAAAATAATAACCGACATTTATAAAAAATTCACAGGTTTTGACAGAAATGGCTTTGAAACCTTAATAAAAAATTTAATTGCATTCATAAAATTATAAGATCATTTATATTTAATAAAAAATTAATTCAATAATATTATTATTATTTTATTAAAATATTATTTAATTCAAAAATCCCTTAATTTAATAAAATATATTTCTTAATTAAATAATAACTAAAAACACCATTTGTACTTTAAAAACTATTTACAATGTATCAAAAATGACTAGAAATTATATTCATTATTATATACAAAAATAATGTACATGAACATAGTACTAATTATTTGTTACAAAACCCCTTAAAACAGCCGCATAAGACCTAAGGGTAAGGTGTGCGATGGTGAGAGACTCTTGGGGTGGCTCGGATAACATCGCTCGAGTGGTAATCTCTATCAGCTTCCACTTTTCCCGTAGATGGTCTCGTTCGAGCTTGACATGGTGAAGCTCAGATTGGGCTTGGTCAAGGGCGAAGCCCAAGGATGCCACCTCTTTTCTGAGCTCCGACAAATGGGATTCGTATGGGGAAATTCTACTGGATGAGGTCATCGCTTCTTTTGTCTGAATAAATTGGATTTGTTCAGGTCCTATATTTATACTAATCATGTGATCACTGTTCAATGGCTATATTAACAAAAGTAAAAATTCTTAACATAAAACCAAAGAAGTTGACATCTTATAAAAACATTTTTCATAAAGAGACATTTAACTAGATCAAGAGGGATTTTCCATTAATGAAACATTGGGTCATTACAATATTCCCCCCTTAAGAAATTTCACCCACCAAATATTACTTTTCCGACACTAAAACAAATGTGGGTAACTCAGCTTCATCATATCCTCTGATTCTCAAGTCGCTTCTTCAAACTTGTGGTTTCTCCACAACACCTTGATGAGGGGCATTGTCTTATTTCATAGAAATTTTTCTCTACGATCTAAGATCTTCACTGGTTTCTCCTCATAAGAAAGATCGTCTTCCAATTGTACCACCTCAGAAGAGAGTACATGTGGAGGGTCCGGTATGTACTTCCTTAAGAGGGATACATGAAAGACATCATGTAATTTGGACATTGTAGGTGGAAGTTCTAGTCTATAGGCCACAACCCCAACACGATCAAGAACCTCGAAGGGGTCGATGTACCTTGGACTTAACTTCCCTTTCTTTCCAAAACTCATGGCCTTTTTCCACGGAGATATGCTTAGAAACACCATGTATCCAACTTTAAACTCAAGGTCTCATCGATGATTATCTGCATAACTCTTCTGTCGACTTTGGGTTGCCTTGATATGCTGCTGAATGGTTTTCACCTTCTCCACCATTTCTTCGACCATTTCTGGTCCAAGTAGCTTACGTTCACTGACCTCATCCCAACATGCTGATGTTCTACACCTTTTCCCATATAAGGCTTCATATGGTGCCATTTGGATGCTTGAGTGGAAACTATTGTTATAAGAGAACTCAACCAGAGGAAGATGTTGATCCGATCCTCCCTTAAAGTATATTGAGCATGCTCTCAACATATCCTCAAGTGTTTGGATAGTCTGCTCGGATTGGCCATCAGTTTGAGGATGATAGGCCGTACTGAAGTTCAGTTCAGTGTTCATAGCATGTTGAAGACTCTTCCAAAACAAAGAGGTGAATCTTGGATCTCGGTCAGACACAATAGATAGTGGTACTCCATGCAACCTTACCACTTCCCTGATATATATCTTTTACAGTTGATCCAATGAGAAATCTTCCCGAATAGCAATGAAGTGTGCAGTATTTGTTAGATGATCCACAACAACCTAGATTGTATTGTTGCCTTTGGATGTCCTTGGAAGTCTAGTGACAAAGTCCATGGTGATGTTCTCCCATTTCCATTCTGGTATGGTCAATGGTTGCATCATCCCCTTAGACTTCTTCCTCTCTGCATTCACTTACTGACACACCAGGCACTTTGATGTATATTCAGTGATCTCCTTCTTCATATTATCCCACCAAAGGTTTTCTCGGAGATCTCGATACATCTTTGTGCTCCCTGGGTGAATAGAGAAATTTTAACTATGTGTATCATCTAAAAGTTCCTTCTTTAGCTCCGGACTTCATGGAACACATAGACTTTTCCCAAACTTCACAATTCCTTCTTCATTAACATTAAACTCCGAGGATTTCCCCTTTTTGATAGCTTCCACTTTTTCTTGAATTCCCACATCATCCTTTTGATCATCCTTTAACCTTTCCAAAAGATATGGTTGAGCAATCATTTGTGAAAGGATTGATGATGTTACCTTCTTTATGATTCCCATGTCCATCTTCATCAAGTCTAAGAAGATTGGATCCTTCTCAATTCTCATCATTGATAGAATCACTAGATCCTTTCTACTTAGGGCATCTTCCACCTTGTTCGCTTTCCCAGGGTGGTAATGCATTGAATAGTTATAATCCTTGATGAGATTTATCCTTATTCTCTGGCGCATATTAAGCTCTTTCTGTGTGAATATATATTTAAGACTCTTGTGGTCATTATATATCTCACATTTCTCTCCATAAAGATAATGCCGCCAGATTTTCAAGGCAAAGATCACAACTGCCAACCCCAGATCATGCGTTGGATAGTTTCTCTCATTGATTTTCAACCACCTTGAGGCATAGGATATCACTTTATCATTCTACATCAGCACACAACCTAAGAACTTCTTTGAAGCAACACTGAATACAACAAAAAGTTCCCCACTTGTGGGTAAAGTGAGCACGGGTGCAGGGATAAGACTCCTTTTCAACTCCTTGAATCTTTCTTCTCATTCATCACTCCAAGCAAACTTTACTCCCTTTCGAGTTAGCTTGGTAAGAGGGTTGGACAATCGTGAGGAATTTCTCACAAATATTCGATAATATTCAGCTAACCCCAAGAAGCTACGGATATCCGTTACTGATGTTGGCCTCGGCCATCCCTCAATTGCATCTGTTTTGGAGGGGTCCACAGATATTGCATTTCTTTTGATGATATGGCCCAAGAATGATACCTCCTTCAACCAGAACTCACACTTTCTATACTTTTCATAGAGATTCTCCTTGTGCAAAGTCTCTAGTACAGTTTTTAAATGCTCCTCATGATCCTCCTTGGTTTTGCAGTATATTAGAATATCATCTATAAATACTACCACAAATTTGTCAAGGTAATCTATAAAGACTCTATTCATCAAGTCGATGAATATTTCTGGAGCATTGGTGAGTCTGAAGGGCATTACTATGAATTCATAGTGCCCGTATCTTGTAGGAAAAGTAGTCTTGGGGATATCTTCCTTCTTCACCCTTACTTGATAATATCTCAACAGCAAATCCACCTTGGAGAAGTATTGTGCTCCACGCAGCTGATCAAACAATTTATCGATTCTTGAGAGAGGATAATTGTTCTTTATCATGATTTTTTTATGTTCATGATAATTGATTCAAAGCCTTATTGACCCATCCTTCTTCTTGACCAAGAGGACTGGTGCACCCCATGGTGAAGCACTTAGAGGTATAAACCCTTTATCCCAATTCCCCTATAGTTGTTTCTTCAGCTCTTCAAGGTCTACAACATCCATTCTATATGGAGTCTTGGATATTGGTAGCACCCCAGGTATAAGTTCAATTGAGAACTCAACATCTCTTCTTGGAGGAAGACCAGACAGTTCCTCGGGAAACACTTTAGCGAATTCCCTCACAATAGGCATTTCTTCAAGGATGGTTTCTTCCTTGGACTAAATCATCTGAGCTAGATATGCGTGCTCATAAGGCAGTAATATCCATGCTTGAGATGATGGAGCTAAAGGAGATTCATCTTCCTCCTAAAACTTGTAAAGAATCGGGGGTCGATTCTCCATATGGAGTGTGATTTCCCTCTCCCGAAAATTTATGTTGTATCTATATAAGGAAAGCCAATCCATTCCAAGAATTGCATCAAATTCCACCAGAGGGAGTATGACGAGGGTCGCCGGGAAATTCAATTCACAGATTATAACAGGGGAGGACTTATATTCATGGGATGTAATGATTGCCCCATTTTCCGTACTCACTGACATCTTTACTTCCATGATTTGTGGTGGTGTTGGGATTGTTCTACTAAACTTTAGAGATATAAAAGAATGCGTAGAAGCTGAATCAAAAAGTACATTCGCTATTCATGAATTAATAACTGGCGTACCTGTCACCACTTCATTTTCGGGGTTCACTTTGGTATAAGTGATGGCAAAAGCTCTTCCTTGCTGTCTTGGAGGTTATTGGTTGCCTCTAATAACCCTTGGATTAAGGCACTGATTTGAAAAATGACCCGTTTCTTTGCATTTGTAGCATTGAACAATGCGTTGAAGTGCGAACGAAGTGTTCCTCTCCTCTGTCGCAGCCGTGAGTCCTTCTTTCCAACAGTTAACAGCTAGGTACCCTTCTCTACTACACCTGAAGCATTTTCTTGTCCCCTTAAGGAAATTTCCAGGGTACTTCTTTCTGCACTTTTGGAAAGTGGGGTGATGGATCTTCTTAGCACCGTTGGATTTATCCATCGGACCACCAGAATTGAAGTCCACCTTACGCTTCGTGTCCCCATGATACCCCTGTGATTCCCCGATCTCCATTTCGACCTTGAGGTCACATTGGACAATTTTTTCATAGCTGTCGAAGTCACGGATCGCTAATGATTTCCACAAGCTAGTCTTCAGCCCACCAAATAAGTGGTCGACCTTGCATTCGGGGGTAACGACAAAGTCGTAAGTGTATCGTGCAAGCCTTGTAAATTTTTCCTCGTATGCTCCAACAGATTCTTCATCTTTTTGCTTGAGGGAAAAGAAGTCCCTTTCCATCTTAACAAGGAGGGTGCGTGGAAAATATTTATCAAAAAACATATTCCGAAAATCCTTTCATTTCAATGCCTCGATCTCCTCCTCAGGATTCGTATTTTTGATCAACGTCCACCATTGATCAGCTTCCCCCTCCATATGATAAGCCTCCAGGAGAACCTTCTCTTGTTCAGAACATTGGAGGATGGATAATATCTTTTCAATGGAGTTGATCCACTGTTCAGTGATCGTGGGATCAGATGATTCACTAAAAGTAGGAGGCCTTTGTCTCATGAAGCTCTCGATAGTGACATGTTATTTCTTAGGGGGGGGGGGGTTGAACGTTCCTCTTGACCCGTGTTTCTATTCAAAACTTGATTTAGCTGATAGAGAAGCATTACAAAGTTCGTTATTCCCACTCCCATTGGATTTTCCATCTCATTAGTACAGTCATCACACTGATCTTCACAATGTTTGTTAGCCCGAGTCCTCCTATTACCGGCCATTGGATGGAATAAAAGGAAAGTTAGGGGTAAGACATAAAGGGTAATCCAAAGACAAAAGTTTATGACTCATAAATAAACTTTTATTTCCTTAACTCATGAGTATATAGGCTTCAATCTAGGCTTTTCATGATCTACTTTCTAACATATATTTTTAGGGGCATTTTTCCCTTAATAAGGGTTCATACTAATATTGTGAATTTATCAAAACATATCCCTCAGGAGTGTTGTAACCAAGAGTGCAGCAAGGCCCATTTTCGTGCACCAGTTCCCGTTTGATTCTATCTCAAAGCGGTGTTTTTGGGTTTTACCCCTAGGATACATCTGTGCCAGAGATGCCTCTACCTACTCGTGTCCAGACAGGGATGTATTTGTTTGATAAACCACTTACTTAGTATTTACAAAAACTTAGGGATGTTTTTATCATATTTAGTCTTGTATCTAAGTCTTTACTAGGGTCTCCTAATCCCAAAAATAACTAAACCTATCCTCTGATACCAACTATGACAACCCTGCTTTTTATTACAACTTAAACATGATTCATTACATAAAACTTCACTTGATACAACAAATAAGACCGAGAGGATTAGTGTCTTTGAAGCTTAGGATCATTACATAAAAACATAAAACATTAAATACAACATCTTTATTGAAAACTTCCTTTACATGACCACTACATTCCCTCATACTTAGCATTGCATGGGATAACCTGAGGACATGCATAAGAAAATGGTTAGCTATAAATCCCAGTAAGGAAGTACACATGGAATAACATGAGGAGTAAAATACATGTTAGACAATAGGAATATCAATATAGCATTATAGAAACACGAATATAAAGGCATTATAAATCATGATAATCATAACATGGAAATGTGGCAACAACACTTAACATGGAATTAGCATGAGCCAAGGCTCATTACACATAGAGCATCCGTAGATCCTCATTGCACATGAAGCATGAGTAAACCCTCGTTGTAATTGAATTTTCATGAGTCAACACTCATTGAACATGACGTATCATGATACTATACTTTACCCAATTCATTGGAGCGCTATAAGGGTGCACCCTTCTTAAACATTTCATTTCATGCATATGTGTGCCAGAAGGACCATAAAACATGGATTCATAAAACATACTCATTTATTCCACGATAAAGAAATGTGGAATTCATACATGAAACTTTGTAATCAATAAGTAAAGGTGCATAAATTTTGATACCCTTGATGGAGAAATGGTCATGGTATCCACTACACAATGACATTGGCTTAGAAAATCAGTGCGATTTCGACAGCGTAACAGCATGACATAAGAATTCATAAAAAAGGTTGATGAGAGAGAAAGGGGTTCCTCATCATATTTACATGTAATGGATATTAAGGAGGTCATATAGATACATTTCCCAACAATTGTAATGGAATTTGGATTCATGATACAAAATTATTGCGTGAATGTAAAAGAAGGGAGAGAAGTTCCTTTCGGAATTTTGGCATAGTAACGGGTGTACATGGGAGGTATTTAATGAGAGAGAAATGGGTCTACCATCATTAAAAAAATAAGAGGGAATTATGGGTGAGGTGAGAAACCATACACCAACATTCATAATTGAAATTAAAAGGGCAATACAACTTAAAGAAAATTGACAAAAATGAGAAAGGAAGAAAAAACCCTTACCTGGAAGTGTGCTTCCCAAGGCTAGAGAGAGACATGGGAGAGGATTATTGGGAGATTGGGGCACCTTGGGAGGATTCTAGAGAGAGTAGGGAAGATTTTGGACGAACTACTAGGGATTTTAGAGAGGAATAAGTGGGAGCTTGGGTGGGTTTATATATGAAAGGTGAGGGAATTCTTTATTATTTAGGTTTGGGTCCCCTTACATTAAATTAATCCACACCACAATCCATACCATGGTTTTTGCCTATTGTTTTTGGTGAAGGGAAGAGGAAAACAATATTTTATAAATCCCAAGTCCTATCGTTTTAAAATAATAAGTTTGCTTATGTGGAGGTGAGTCACACTCCCATGGCAATTAATTTTAAAAGGCAAAGTGTTGAATAAGTCTTGAGGGGTCCATTAATGCTTTGAAAAAATTAGTCAAACAAACCCAAAATCACTTTATTTTAATTTTAAAACATATATTGGCCGAAAATAAGGATTATAGTATTTTATTACATCACCATTGGGTCGTTATGATGTCATAAAACACATTATATATTTAAACGGTATTTAATTTTTACCCAAAAATTTGACTGTCTCAGAAAATTATGAAAAATTCACCGTTGGATAATTTAGACGTCCTGATTCTAGAAATAACATTTATTTTATCTAAATAATTTTCTAAATATGTTAATTTTCACTTTTAAAATAAAAACCGACATTTATAAAAAATTCACGGGTTTTGACAAAACAATGGCTTTCAAACCTTGATAAAAATTTTAATTGCATTCATAAAATTATAAGATCATTTATATTTAATAAAATATTAATTTAATAATAATATTATTATTTTGTTAAAATTTTATTTAATTGAAAAATCCCTTAATTTAATAAAATAGATTTCTTAATTAAATAATGACTAAAAACACCATTTGTACTTTAAAAACTATTTACAATATATCAAAAATGATTAGAAATTATATTCATTATTATATACAAAAATAATGTACATGAACATAGTACTACTTATTTGTTACATAACACCTTAAAACAGCCTCATAAGACCTAAGGGTAAGGTGTGCGATGGTGACAGACTCTTGGGGTGGCTCGGATAACATCGCTCGAGTGGTAATCTCTATCAACTTCCACTTTTCCTGTAGACGGTCCCGTTCGAGCTTGACATGGTGAAGCTCAGATTGGGCTTGGTCAAGGGTGAAGACCAAGGATGCCACCTCTTTTCCAAGCTCTGACAAATGGGCTTCGTATGGGGCAATTATACTGGATGAGGTCATCGCTTCTTTTGTCTGAGTAACTTGGATTTGTTAAGGTCCTATATTTATACTAATCATGTGATCACTGTTCAACAGCTATATTAACAATGGTCAAAATTCTTAACATAAAACCAAAGAAGTTGACATCTTATAAAAACATTTTTCATAAAGAGACATTTAACTGGATCAAGAGGGATTTTCCATTAATGAAACTTTGGGTCCTTACATTGTGAATCATTATAATATGGTTTATATAGAATTCGAAATGAATTATATTGATAAATCAGATTCAATTTTCTTTAAGAAATTAGTGATTATTAAGGGGGGAATATTTTATTGGATTGATTGTTATAATAAATAAAAATATCACTAATTTACATGATATAACATATGTTATATTTAGAAACAATGTGGAATATTTTTAGTGATGATGGATTCCAATAATAATTAATTGGTATGAATTCATATAGTGAGGATGCATTGACAACCTTAATTTTTATGTGTTTAAATATTTGTTTTTTGTCCTATGTCAAAAATGGAAGATATAAATAATTTATGGTTGTTACATGATTCATTGAATGATTAAATAATTATAAATGTTAATCACATATTTTATAAATACCATGGAGTAGTTGAATGTATGTCCAATATAATGGTAAAATAACCTATAAATTTGAGGTGTCTTATAACATTTATGAATACAAAATAAATTTAAATGGATGGAATGTGAAATTAACCTATATAGTAAAATCAGTGAGTAATATATCCATTTTTATGACAAGAATCTACATGTTTTTAATTATTAAATTTACTCCCTATAATTCATAAACTCGTTTTCAAATAAGTATGACATAGACCATCGGAAGACCTCTTTAGAGTGCCTTATAAGTGTTACCTTTATTAAATGACCAGATTCTCTTATGGGTAAATGTGATCGAACCTAGAATAAATATATTAAATCTAATAGTAAATATCATTATCATTCCCTTTAATATCAATTTTTCATTCTCTCATCGAAACATTATATTAGATATTTATATCATAAAATTGATGGTTATTTTATCAAAATTGGGAAATTTTTTATAGGGATAAAATTTTAGGATTGAACTAAAGATATTTGAAATTAGATATATAAAATTATTATAATATTTTCTAAGATAGGTTGATTTTTTCCACCCTAATGATGATTTTTGATACATTATTATTTTTAATTTTTATTTAAACAATTTATCTATAAGTATTTAATTTTATTTATTAAATATTTTTTTAATGCATTTTGTTTGGGAGAACCTTTAGTTTTGGAAATAATGGACTTTTTTATAAATTATTGGGTTTGATAGAACAATAGATCTAATTTACTAAACATTGGTTTTAATGGATCTCGAAAAACTTCATCATTGATTTTTTAATAAATCTATTTTTTCTTAGAATAACACATTTTAAACTGTAAATCATAGAATTATTGAAAATGGTTTAAAATGTGAAATTATTTGGGAATTTTTTGGAAATTATTTTTTAAATTTAACAGAGATAAATGTTTTGAATATTTTATTTAATCGATGGAATATTTGAATAGAGGTGGAAAGATATTATTGGAGGGGTATACTAGGGCATTGATGAGGAGAACAAAATGGTAAATGTATTGATGTAGAAAAGTTCAATATAAATAATACTATAATCATAAATAGTGTGTATATATTTCCATTTCCTTGTGATGACCTTAAAATTTTTGGTATATTTTTATTTTTAGTTAAATTAAAATTTGTATTTTTTTATATTGATTGGAATATGAAAATAGTGAATAGGCTTTTGTTACATACTTAATTCAGAATCTAAATGGTGATTTAGATTATTTTCTTACCATATGAAAATATATTTCTTACTTGTGAGAAAATATTTCATAAAAAAAGATTGTTTTTTCAATGAATTCAGGTTTTCCCCAAATTATATTGATAAAATATGTTTAAAATTGACCATAAAAGGTAATTTATATGAGTAATTAATAAAATAAAACTGGGTAAAAAAATTTCATATATTATATATGGAAACCATTGTGTGCATGTAAATTTTTTATTACATGATATAGAAAATAAGAAAGCTAAATTATTTTTTAATAGTAGAATATATAATTTTAGGAGTTATTTTTATGCATCGGTGTTTTACCACTTACCTAATAGAGTAGTTTTAACTATCCATGATAGATAATTGTTAGACATATTAAGAAAGATTTATCCTACTATGTCTAGACACATGGTTTTATTTATTTCTCCTAAATATTGTATCTCATTAAAAATTATATAAATTAAATTTTGGTTTTAATAAAAATTTCAATTCAATAGTTTAGTTATGATGAAGAAAACTTATTCTTTAATATTTAATATTGTTTCCCCAATAATATGTATTTCCCTCTGGTGATATTAGATAATATTTATAGCCATATTTAATCCCCAACATAGGTATAAGGTGGTTTTTATAGTTACATATTTATATTATATAATGATAATAATCATTTACATATGTAGAATAGCTAACCTATAAGCGGATTGGTCATAAAAATAATGAATGAAAAGAAAATAGAGAAGAAAAACAAAAATAAATCCAAATAATGTCATATATAATAAATTTGTTGTTTGAATATTTTATCACATAAAAATGAGTTATTAATGAAAAAATTATTTCTAGGTTTCAATAGTGCTTCAAAGATGGTATAAATATACTATAATAAAGAAATAAATAAAATAACTAAAATAAAATGAATGAAGAATCGTAAAATTATAATCCTTCAAAAACTCATACTTTGATTGGGTCATTATAGTGAGAAATAGTTTTAGTAGTTTATTAGCAATGGAATAAGAATACATTTGATATGTGAATAGAAAGGAAATATGAGTAATTCATACCTATAACATATCAATTATCAAATCATAAAAAACTCATATATATATAATATTTTGTGGTTTTACAGTTTATTTTTTGTTTAATAATATTTTTATGTTTTTTAAATTCAATTAAAAATATATATCATTAATACGACATCATTATAATCCTAAAAATCCTTGAGAATACTTTTTTATTATCATTATTTTTATTTCTCACATGACATATTGTTTAAGGAATTAATTGTTATTTTTATTATATCTTATAATCACTTGGTAAAGATTAAAAAAGTATAAGGTTAATCATTATATCATGAAATTGTATTTTTTGAAGGAATTTATCTTATTAATAATTATTAAATATTTAATTATTTTTTACTCTCAACTCATAAATATTAAAAAAATCCATCATACGTTATAATAAAAATACAAAAAATTTAATAATGTTTCTCTATTTTTTTAATTCTAAAAAATTCAAAATAAAAATTATTATTAAAAAAACTTTTTAATTTTACCAAATGTGTGTAGTATTATATCTTTTTGTACCAAAATTCTCAATTTTTTGCTTTATTTCAAATATTTATAAAAAAAATTATTTCTACACCCATTTCTTAATTTTCATTAAACAATTAAATTTTTTAAATATATATTATAATATATATAATAAATAATTTAGTTATATAAATTATAATATTCATAAAAAAATTGATATCATGAAAATGAATAATATTTAATATTTAACAGATAAATTTCTTTATATCATTAACCATAAAATAAAATAATATTTTAAATTATCATGATTAATGTATAATTTATTTCTCTACTCTCACGAGAGATAGTTGATTAATTATATAATAAATATAATTTTTTAATAATTATTTAATTGTTATGATAATATATATATTAAAACCAATTATCACATTATACTTATCACGATTTTCATTCTAATATTTTAAACAATACACCCTTTAATAAATTTACATTATTCTTATCTCACAATAACTCAATATTATATATTTAAATTAATATATTTGTTTGAATTTAAAATTATTTATCCTATTAAATTGTGCTTATTAAAAAGTTTTGTTTTCCCTATGTATTATACTATTTTATATTCATCCCCTAAAGATAATATATGTTATTTAATTATTTTAATTTTGTATAGTCTATTTTTTATTGAACTAAAACATACTGTTAAAATTTTATTCATATAATCTTCAAACAAAAAAAATTATCATGGTGTATATATTTAAAATTTTAACCTTTGCTGGCATAACCAATTCATATATTTATATTTAACCTTATAACATAAGAATATGATGGTGATGAAGATGATGATAAAATAACAATAATAAAAATAATACTTCTATAAAAATAATTAAATAGCTATTTAAAATATTATATAAAATTATCAAAAATTTATAAAAAAAATACCGTATACTTTTTCCTAATATTTTTATTCCACTATACTGAATGAATGGCCATCTAAATAATTTTTCTTCTTCTATTTATAATTCAAATAGGGATCTCGTTTGTTGTTCATTGTTCTTGTTCTGAGTTTAATAACACCTTAGAAATTTATTATTAATCCCTTACACCTTACATGTAGGTTTTAGTGGTAATATTTGGAGTATTGGTAATACATAAATTGGGATAGTAGTAACAAATACATAAATCATTATATAGTTTGTTAGTTTTTTAAAATAAATCTTCATGAAATGTATGGGTTCCTTGGGATTATTTATCAAATGTTTATGAATTATTACCTTATTAAATTTCTTTAGGGATTGATATGAATTTATTTATTAGAAAAAAAATATCTTTAGTCATTAATAATGCTCATAATTTTGACTACAAAACCCACCTGAGATAGTTTATCTATTGGTCTCAATAATAATCCCTTAGCGCATGGTTGTTTTAATAGAAGTAATCCCTTGAGGGGGTGATTTCTCCTTATTGGGTTTTAGGGCTCCTCCTACTTCCATCATCCTCATCTCTCTTTCACTATTACTTTTCTTTCCTTTATATATCTCATAATTTGGGATACCTTTTTATCTTCATATCTGTTTCCCTTCATTCCCTTTAGGGTTTTTTTAAATTTTCTAGCATTTGGGGTTCATTCATGTTTCCTTGTTTTTTGATGATCATTTTAGAGGTTATACTTTTAGTGTTTTGTTTTTGGATCATAGTCAATGTCCATATTTAACATCACCATGAACTCTTTAATCTTGGACTAATGTGCTTGATTGATACATGTTTGGGCCCATCCATTCTAGATCCATCAAGACTCAAAGCAGACATCCCCAAGTCCACTTTGTCTTGGTGATAGTATTTTCTTAGATTGACATCCTCAAATGGTTTTTGATTGAAATGAAATGGTGGTTTGGATGTATTTTAGAGGAACTATTTCAGTTGAAGATCTAATGGGTGAGAATTTATTCAACATATATTTGACCACTTATTTTGTTTTGTATTATATATATATATATATTTTGAAAAAAAATTATTGAAATAATCATAGAACAACAATTTTTTGAAAATTAAGAATGAATGGAATGAAATACCTTTACATCTTTGGACTTTTCCACCTAGACCAAAGGCTTTTGGGGCCATAATTCCATTTCTAGAAAATGGGGGAAAGGCATTAATGGTCATAATTCCTTTTCTAAAAAATATTAGTTAATAAATTATAGATATATAAATGTTTTTATATTTAAAATTTTTATTTTTATTTTTTTATTTTCTTTTTTAATAATCATATATATAAAAATAAACAAAACTATAATAATTATAATAAAATATTATTAATTTTATAATAATTTTTTAATAATACAATTATTATTAGTATTTGTATTTTCAATATTACTAAATTAATTAATATTTATTTTAAAAATATATCATTTCTAATATTATTATTTACATTAATAATTATATTATTTATGTTATTATTCATATTTATTATTTTAATTATTGTAAATAATTAATAATATAATAATTATTTATTAATAATTTAATTACTAAAAACTTATTAGAATAACATAATTAATAATACTTCATAATAATGTAATTAATAATATAATACCTAACAATAATTATGCCCATAAATTTTTTAAAGTGTAAATGTTATGTTTTTAGGAAATAATGTTTGTGAAATATAAATTACATTTTTTTGTATATGAAGTTATTTATATTTTCAATTATTTTTCATATATTTAGTGGGTTTGTTAAATTTTATTTAAATTTTACTTATACTTTATAATTTAAAAGCTTTTATTGTCTTATACATGAAACATATTAATGTTTCATGTATTTGAGATTGAAATATTATAAGTTATAAAGTATAAATACAATCTAAAAGAAATTTTACACCCATAATAACCTATAAAAAATAATTGAAAATGAAGAAAAATCATAAAAACAATTAAGGAAAAGTAATTTTGATGCCACAAAATATTGTTCCTTCAAAATAAAAAAAATATGTATTTATAAAAAAAATCATTTTTCTATTCAATTGTTTTTAAAATTTTATTCTATGTTACATAATTAATTTAGATTTTGATTATATTATATTTTATGTGAAAATATTTTTTAATGTGTAAATATAATGTTTTTAATCAATAATGGTAGTGTAATGTAAATTAATTTTGGTTTATTATATTGATGAAATTTTTTTCTTTTCAGCTATTTTTATATGTTTAGGATATTTTTTTAGTTTAAATTAGATTGTTTTTATAGTTTATAATTTATAATACTTTAATTTTGTGTTATTTAAATTTAATAAGTTGTTCCCATATTTTAAGCAGTAAACATTAAAATCCTATAAAATTTAAATTATAAATACAATCTAAATGAAAATAAAAACATTGGGAAAAATTATAAAAAATAGTTTAATAAAATAATTTCATCAATATAATAGATAGAAAATAATATACATGATAGTAAAAATTGTTGTTTTAAATCCATTAAGTTAATAGAAAATATAGAAATCAATGAGTAAAATCAATTTTTATGATGAGGTATCACCCCACAATCTGGTGTGAAAATGGGATTCTCGTATCAGTATCTCCAACCTCTAGGTTGGGGTGAACTCTGATAAGCTTGGGGATCTTCCTCATTTTATCAAACATCAACTATTTAAGGCTATATCTATGAATCATTAGGAGGAGGTGTCATTGAGATGACGATATGTGCAATTGATACTTCTCTCATTGCATAAGTGTAAGGACTTTCTATCTGTTGGGGGAACTATAAGGCTTGTGAAGGTTCTGTCATGAAAGATGGAGGATTTCTAATTGACTCCTAATATGATCTTGTGTTAGACACCTAATGAAAAATGTTGATATACTAAAAAAAATAGATCACATATCTATTGGTGAACATCTTAAATCAACTAAAGATGCATTGTTAGAGGTGAAACCTCTTCCTGTGGAATAGGTGAGACCTCACATGCTTCACGATGTGGTATACATTGTCATCATCACAGATCCTCAACATTAGAAGCTTATAGAGGATATTCTTGAGCAGGAACCTCCTCCCCCTAGGCAGGAACATCATCTCCATATGGTGAAAGATCAAAGATACTATTTTGTATAATATGATATGCTAGAATCCTCTCCTAACGCATGGTATACTACCTTAGTAAATAAATCACCCTTCTCTAGATTAGACATGTGGAAAATATCTTTTAGTTCAGTATGATGTAAAGATATTCAAATTTAATTAAACAAATTTACAAAAAAACTAACTAATTTAAATTTATTAACTTACCAGATCTAGGATCTCTATTCCAAGTGGTTTAAGATACAATATAGACTTCAGTTAATATCATGGATCATACTCGAGCTATTTGAATATATTGAATTGAACTATATTCTTTCCCTCAATAAAAAACAATGCACATATGTTCCAGAAATTGAGATACTATACATGTCGACTACTTCAGTCAGCATCCTACCTCTCATTTATATTCAAGGAATAAAGTGCTTCTAACTATTTAGATAGAAATGGAATATTCTAAAAAAATCAAAATTGTCACATGAATATATCATGATGGTGAAAATCAATTATATGCAATTTGATAAGAGGAAATACAATCATAGAATTATGAATCCAATCATTGTATTATGTGGGAAGCTAGTCTACTAGACGCAAGTATGGAATCCATGAAATATAAAATGACATGTAAAATTTGTTAAAATATTTTGTTACTAATTTTAAAAAATGATAATATTATGAATATCTTAAATAAATAGAATAATTTATAAAAAACATCAATGGTTAGTCGGATATCTACCATGATACATTATTCACTCGAATTTTGTCTCAGAGTCCTAACAAACTAGTGTGTCTGACTCCACCTTTAACGTACAACATTAAAAGTGATAAATAATAATAAATTATGTATAATAACTAATATTAGCATCAGAAAACAATAATTAAGAGTGATCGTACCAATGTCCATGTAGAGAATCATGCATCAAATCCTTATATATCTATGGAATTGTGACGATATGGGATAGGGGAGGGATGCACACTCATGCCAACAATTGAATGAGAATGACACTTCCCCCTAAATCACAGTGATACGATCAACATGTTATGAATAATAATTTGTATGTGTATGATGAGAATGAAAATTCCTAAATATATCTACCATCATGATTAGAGTAATATAGTAACCCCAAACTAATCATGTGGACATACATACTAGAGTGATTAGTTTATAATGTCCCTACAATTAACTTCAAGATATATTCATAGGTGTGACACATGACATTTTATTCATTAGTTTCAATGGGTAAATATATGAAGGGAATGTTCATCGAGCTCCTAGATAAATATCCTTGATATATAGTAGTATCATCCCCTATAATAATGCGTACATAAATTCATTGTACAATCTCAAGCTCATATCCATGGGTTGGTGTTATAACTACATCACCCTAGATTGGAAGATCGAGAATAATTGGAAAATCCTTAAGGGTAATGGTCATCACTCCCTTGGTCAAGTGGAATCTGTGAGTCTCACAAATCTATCTCTTAGTGAGGAAAGTAATGAGTTGGTGATCTATGAATAAATAATCTGATACAATAAGGCCAAGGAATTTAACACAGTGTATGTATGGTATAATTGCATCTATAGGTGAAATGTGATGATAATGGTGTGCCCTGCTCTCTATAATTTATTGAACCACATGGTCCACTTTAACCTCACATGAAACATGCCAATAATACTTAGTTAGTAGAGTAGTATCCTATATCTCTACATATAAAATTAAAATAAATCAAAACAAAGTGTAAAATGTAAATATAATGTTATGATCATTATATTGTTATGACTGATACAATGTAATATATATATGTTATGTGATCACCCTTTTATCATTATTTAATTGATAACATGGATTGTTCTTGTTTCATCATATAGTGTATATTACATTATAAAATTTTCATTATTATTCAAAAATCATTTTGTTCATTTTTTATTAGACCCGTAACTCCTTATTTTAATAATCCCAAGTGATGTTTCTTATGTTACTAATGAATTTCATGTTTTATGATAGTATATTATTTTTACATCCAAAATCATAAAAATGTATAAGCCTTGAAGTGAACTTTAAATCTAACTACACTAAGAATTTCCACTAAGCATAAAGGTAAAGAGACCAATTAGAAGTGATCTCATGTTTAAATCCAAGTGAATACACTGATAATCAATTGATCATGTGTCATATCAGCTAAGAATATTCCATTTATCTTCTTTATGAGTCATTTTAAGCACTATATATGTTTAATTAGTTCAACACTTTTTAAAAAATGTTTATTTTAAATTTCTAAAACATAGGTCATGAGTTTTAAAGACTTAGGAATTACATTATTTACAGGACATGCATCAACATGGTTGAGATTAAAAACACATTAATGTAATTTTGGGAATAGTTTCTTGTTATGATCGTCCTTATGACATATGATGCCTCTTGAACATTTTACTTGTCTTTATGGTCAGTCTATCACATTCAAAATACATCAATACTTCAGTCTACCTTATAGCCACAAATTATTGATGTCACATATCAATGTTAGTTGGTCTTTGAGCATTGGGAAATTTTAAAACTCCCCAATAGGTATCCATGTTTCACTATAGTATCTAGAAATGATCTATATATGGTAAAAATGATCAATATATGGTTCCAATAAGATATTTTTAAAGTCACATTCCACAATGGTGTATGCACATGAAAACATAAATTCATGGATGTTTCTATACTGATAATGCCTTACATTCGATAATACCACTAGCACTCGACTGCTACTAACTACGATGGGGTGATAACACATCATTACATCAAATTTGTTATCTTATTGGTTGGAAAGTCATAATCAATAAACTAAATCTTAATAAATGTTATTTTTAATCTCTCATTGAGGGTATAATTTTCACCACATCACCTGTTGAATCCTATCAGCAATCTATTTTCCTCTTTCTATGAAGTAATTTATGCAATGATAAAATGTCACCAAAATTAGGCTAGTTTTGTTAACTTGTTAATCCCCATTGAGAAACTATTTATTCACTATATAATTGTTTTTCTCATGTGTCCATACCTCTTCCTCCCATCATATTTTAATGTTAATTTCTCTTTTAGAATCTGTATCATATAATCATACTCTCCCTAAATATCCATATTATTTTTTTCCAATATCTTATCAAAACTTTGCTAACCCGGAACATATACTATATAAAATTTATAATATTAAACATAAATTAATTTTATAATTATGAAGACGTAGTAAAAAATTAATAACCCAATTTTATACCATGCTTCATGATAGCATTATTTATATGATTTACCATGAAAATCCTTTTACAAGTTTCTATAAATGGGTTTCATGTAGTATCGATGATGGGAATTCAAAAGTATTCATGAAATAGTATATACATTTATTGCCTCGTCGATTTCCTAATAATGATCAGATGTCGAATATATACCCTCAATGTAGGGGAAATGGTTGATAATACATGCTAAAAACCTACTCTACAATTCATAATTTTCCTTTTCCATAATAAAAATAAAAGATAAATTGGTGAATGGTTACTATTTTTGTAACCTCAATCAGTAATAAACCTATGTACTTTCTAGATGGAAACAATCTATCCATAATTATAAATAGTTTTTAGAAACTGAATATAGTACGACATGGAATTAATTCCTAGAAAAACTTATAAAATTTTACATGAGATAGATGGGTTAGATTATCATAAGACATATGTTCATTCATATTAATGTGGAAAATATGTTTTTTGTTTTTCTCAATATAGATTGTAATTTCAGAAACACCTAATAAGAGTGTAACACTGTATGATTTAAATAGAAAATTATGGTCGATATCATATACAATACACAACATCAAGCTTAAATGAACAACTATTTAAATATTCCCATTATAACTTAGTTTTCAAATTAGAGGGTATAAAAATTATTATTCAAATTATGAAATTAATATAAAGTACATACTCAATAAAGATTCATTATTAATTCATCATAGATAAAAACTAAATTTTAACTAAAAATATTATATACTTCAAAAATATGTTTTCTTAAAAAAATTACTGAGAAAATATTAAAATTACATTTTGGAAATTCTTAAAATTTTATTTTATAAAAATAATATAATTTCTGAAATAATCATATTAAAATTAACTTAGGGTCAATTTTCATAATATTTTTGAAAATTTTGATTTTTAGTGAATAGTGAAGAATAACGACTTTTATTGAAAACTATTTTTTTAGTCTTTAAAAAGATCCGTTTTTGAAAAATAAATGTTTAAAAATAAAATTTAGACAAATAGATTATGAGAAAATTAAATTATTTTAATTAGAATCAATTTTTTTATTTAATTTTATATAAAAACATTTTTATATATAAGCTGAATTTTTTTGAAGAAAACAAACTTTGTTTCCTTTTCCATTTTGATTTTAAATTAATTAATTCCACTTATATAAACTGAATCTTGAAAAATAAATTCTATATTTAGAAATAGTAGGTCAGAATTTGGAAAACAGGCCTTGTAAATACTTCGACTCTTATAGGACTCAGTGGTTACTTTAATACATTAGAACAAGATATATGGATCACATCATGCAAGATCAAATAGTTTAGTAGTCTTAGTAAACTAGATACATCCTTAAAATTAAAATTTCATTACAAACATAAAAAAAATTCTTTGAGAACACCATTATTTCTCCTATAATAACACAATATATCAATTGTAAAAAACTTCTTGCTGTCTTGGGAGAAAATAAAACATAAGTGGGGAGCTCAAATGTTCGATAAAGGTTAAGTACAATAGAATCTATTTGGAATCAATTAAGTATAATAAAAATGGTATGCTTAATAAATAAAAAACATTCCACACTACCACAAAACTAGACAAGGCATGCGCTTGCCTTTATCAGCGCTAACAGAAAAGCGCTGATAAAGGGGCAGGCCGTTATCAGCGCTAAAAAAAGCGCTGATAATATTTATTGTATACATTAAATAAAAAACACATGTTATACCTATATATATATATATATTAAATGATTATAAGATTAATACTAAATATATTTATTAGATTTAATAATTCAATATATATTTATTAGATTTGTTAATTCATTATATATTTATTAGATTTATTAATTAATTATATATTTATTACATTTATTAATTCATTATATTTAATATATATATATATATTATTTCTTTATATTTAATGTATTTGTTTTATTTATAAATATATAATGTGTTCTAATATATATGTATAATTGAAATTATTGAATATATATGTGTTTTCCAATGAATTGGGTCAATGAATATATCATACATGCGTATATATATATGTTTATATTGAATAATGTTCATTTATAGATTATAATTCATTATGTTACCCATATATAATATATATATATATATATTAATTAAATTTACACTTAAAATTAAATTATATTTAAAAAATAAATATATATTTTCTTATATTTTCAATGATATATATATAAATATACCTTTCAAATAATTTTATAAGTATAAATAGAGATATAAATATTTAGAGTTAAATAAATATATAATAATATAAAGAAATTCTTAAATTTATACATTTTTCAGCGCTTTTATTAGCACCGATAAACTACGTATTTATATATATAATTAAATAATTATATACATATATATAATTAAATAATTATAAGATTAATATTAAATATATTTATTAGATTTATTAATTCATTATATATTTATTTTGTCATTATATATTAATTTATTATATTTATTATATTTATTATATTTATTAGACTTATCAATTCATTATATTTAATATATATTTATTATATTTCTTTATATTTAATGTATTTGTTTTATTTATAAATATATAATGTGTTCTAATATATATGTACTATAATTGAAAATATTGAATATATATATGTGTTTTCCAATGAATTGGGGTCAATGAATATCATACATGCGTATATATATATGTGTTTTCCAATGAATATATCATACATGCGTATATATATGTGCATATTGAATAATGTTCATTTGTAGATATTATAATTCATTATGTTACCCATATAATATATATGTTATAAAAAATGTACAATTATAATTAAAATTAAATTATATTTAAAAAATAAATATATATTTTAATATATTTTCAATTATATATATATAAATATACCTTTCAAATAATTTTATAAGTATAAATAGAGATATATATATTTAGAGTTAAATAAATATATAATAATATAAAGAAACTCTTAAATTGATACATTTATCAGTGCTTTTATTAGCGCTGATAAACTACGTATTTATCAGCGCTAAACAAGCACTGATAAAGAGTGTCTTTATCAGCGCTAAAATAAAAAGCACTGATAAAGTCACTCTTTATCAGCGCTACAAAAGCGCTGATAAAGTCCGGCCTTTATCAGCACTAAAAAAGTGCTGATAAAGATGGTATTTATCAGCGCTTTTCATTTTAGCGCTGATAAATACACCCTTTATTAGCGCTTTTTACTAGCGCTGATAAAGGTCCACGCAGGATTGATAAAATCATGCGGGTCCTCTTCCTCCTCCCTGCACCCTGTCAAGCTCTCGCAGAAGCCCTCCTCTACGCCACTGCTGCCGCCTCCTTCTCCTCCTCCACAGCGGCCGCTTCCTCCTCCTTCTCCTCCTCCTCCAGCCACTACCTCCTCCTCCTCTGGTCACTGCCTCCTCCTCCTCCTCTATGCTTACTCCTCCTCCTCCTCCTCCTTCATCGCGACCTCGTCCTCCTCCTCCTCCTCCTTCACTGCGGCCTCGTCCTCCTCCTCCTCCACCGGCTCCTCCTCCTCCTCCTCCGCCTACTCCACTTCCTCCTCTCCACCGCGAGTCCTCCACCGCGGCCTCCTCCTCCCCCTCCTCCTCCCCCTCCTCTGCTGCCTCTAAGCTGCTTCTACTGCCTCTGTTGCCTCCGCCCTACCTCTGCGCTGCCTCCGCTGTCGACGACTCCTTCTCCTCCACCATCGGGTCCTCCTCCCAAAGGTGAGTAAAATTGTATTTTCATGAATTAATTATGTTTTAATTTATTTTCAATATTGAGATTAATTATGTTTGGCTTCTTGAGGTGTGGTTTGGTTTCTAAATGGCATAAAGGCCCATTTGGAATCTTCAGAGCTTACATGTTGTTTTCCCCTTGTTTTTGAAAATGGAATTTGATTTGTAAATTTTAAAGATCTATTGGTATTTTGTGGTGTTTTGGAAATTGGTTTTGAAACTCATGTGATGTATAGGCCCGGTTGGCACTTGTGTGTTGTTGGTTTATGTCGTGCATGTGATGGCCTCTTCATTCTCTGGTATACTACTATAATGGAGCAACAATGTTGGTTGTTCACTATGGAGGTACACCATATGTCGGCAGGTGAGTCTAAACCTAGTATGTTTAGGGATATATTCTAGGTATGTTTAGGTAATAATAATTATTACCTATCTATATGTTCTTTTTTATTTTTCTGCACTTTGGTTATATAGTTTTCCAGTATTTTTCTACTTTTATTGTTTCAATTAATTTCATCATGGCTATGTGATAACCTTGTTTGTATTCTTATATTGAATTTTGAATTCATTTTTTAAACTAGATATCTATTTTAAAAAAGTATGTCGTGATTTGTTTTGAAAATTATTTTTCTAAAAAAATATGTGTTGGTTCTTTAAATGATAAAAACCTATTTTATAAATTTATTTCAAACTAGTTTTTTTGTATTATTTCAGGAAAGGTAATGTATGGATTCTATGGTGCTTACCCACTATGTTGTTTTATGCTCACACCCTACTTGTGACACTCGGCATCAGTAGACCCAAGTTATTTTTAGGTTTGGGTTTCTGGATTAGGTTTCCTTTAAAGCAGGTTGGTCTTATAGTTAGTGGAAACCCAAAGGTCACGAGGATATCTGGTCGGGTTCTGATTTATTCTATATTTGTTTTTAGTTTCTTTTTTGTTCAGTTGATGATGTATATGGATCATGTTCATGTATTCTTTATGTTCTATGCTTATGGATCCTCATGGTTTTGTTGTGTTCTCTGTTTGGTTTATATATATCTCCATTTTTATATCTCACATCATATTATCACACCATGACTCTTATATATCCTTAAGAGGGTGTTCCTCGTCATACGTGATATATAAAACTATATGATCCATCTTCTCTAGGAATAAGACTCTAATAAAATAGCCTTAGAAAACCTAACTAGGCTATAAAAAACTCATAGAAAACTCGATCCTTTCATAAACACAACTACTCCATGGAGACATAATCTCTGGATGATCACAAAATCACAAACATTCAATAGAACCCTCACTCTATCTCCTAAAAACACCCTATTTATTTACCTTGGTTGCTCTTGATTTCTATCCCTTTCACTGGAACACATATACTCATGCATTAATGCCCAATCATGCATAAATTAGAACATGGTTTTGTATTATAGGGTCCACATACCTCACAAAACATGGTGTGTTCATCATAAAAGGATAACCTCTAGCCAATACAATCAAAATCTACATCATCTGAATTGATTTGAAGATGATATAGGGAAATCATCACACAAATCCTAGTAAAAATCATCCCAAATCATAGGAAAATAAAGGATATTAGTAATGGAGGAAGTATGATGGGAAAACTCACTAACACACTATAAAAAACTCCCATGAACCACCCCTCATCAGGGTTGGTCGAAGAGAGGAAGAGATTGGATGAATCCCAAGAACCACCCAAGATTTTCTATTAATGAGAACGCCCTTACCATTTTTGAATTATCTAGTGTTTTATCTAAATTATACTCATATTCTTTCTCCCCTAACATATATACTCATCCTATGGATTTCAAATAGGATGAATATAAATAAAGAATGGACGAATTCCAATCGGTTGACAAAAGAGTATGAAGAAGGTGTGAAAGAGTTTATCAAGTTTGAAAAATATCATGCATGTGACTCTTCTAAAATCCTTTTTCCATGTTTACACTGTTGTTATTCAAAAAAAATTAGTCTAGAGGAGTTGGAATAACACTTGATCTGTCACATAATAGATCATAGTTATACATGTTGGAATAAACACGGGGAAACAACTAATGTAGGTAGTTACTGGGATGAAACTGCATTTTATGGATCATCTGATATGATTACAAACATGAACAATGAAGATGACTGTATGGATGATGTGATTACAGATGTGAATGATGATGAAGATCGTATTGAGAAAATGACAAGGACCGTCGAAGATGAACTTCGTGATTTCCCAAAATTGTTTGAGAAGTTAAAAAGTTGTGCAAAGACACCATTGTATACTGGTTGCAGTAAATATAAAGCATTGTCAGCCGTACTGAAGCTGAATAATTTGAAAGCACACAATGGGTGGAGTGACGACAGTTTTACAAAACTACTTACTCTCATGAATGACATGCTCCCAGAAGACAATGAGCTTCCGAGCCGAACATACGATGCCAAACGAATGCGGCACTCTATGGGTATGATATCTGAAAGAATACACACCTGCCCGAATGACTGTATACTATTTCACAAGGACCACAAATCACTTAAAGAATGCCCAAAGTGTGGTTCTTCTCGATACAAGAAATATGAATCCATTCCTACTAAATTTTTATGGTACTTTCCAATCATTCCAAGGTTTAGATGCCTATATGGAAGTGAGGAGACTGCAAAACAATTAACATGGAATGCAAATAAAAGAATTAAATATGGGATACTACATCACCAAGTAGAATCTCCTTAGTGGAAGAGAATCGATCATGAGTATCCTGAATTTGGAAACGAGTCGAGAAACCTTCGTCTTGCGTTATCTACAGATGGAGTGAATCCTTTTCGGTTTTCAAAGCAATAGTCATAGTTTATGGCCGGTTATGTTGATAAATTATAACTTACCATCGTGGTTATGCATGAAACAAAAATACATCTTGTTATCTATGCTTATATCAAGACCAAAACAACCGGGTAATGATCTTGATGTTTATTTAGCTCCATTGATCGAAGATATAAAATTATTGTGGGATTCAGGTGTTACATTGTATGATGCTTACAGAAAAAAAGATTTCACTTTGAGATTCATGTTGTATGGGACGATAAATGACTTCCCTTCTTATGGAAATTTTTCAGGATATAGCATTAAAGGAGCTCAAGGCTTTCCTGTTTGCGAAGAAGGTACACAATCAATTAGGTTGAGACATTCATCAAAAACCGTGTTTTTAGGAAATCGTAGATTTCTACCGCGATGAAATAAGTACTGTTCTTGGACAACATCATTTGATGGAAGTTCAGAAGAATGTACAGCACCATCTCCACTAACAGGAAATCAATTGTTTGAGAAAGTTAAAAATGTGGAAACTAATTTTGGTAAACCAGCTTCAAAAAACCTTACGAAAATCGGTTGGAAAAAGGGATCAGTTTTTTTTGAATTACAATACTGGAATTGTCTGTATGTAAGACATTTTCTTGATGTTATGCATGTAGAAAAAAATGTTTTTGATAGTGTTATCGACACGTTGCTAAATACATTTGGCAAAACAAAAGATGGAATTAAGGATAGGTTGGACATGGTTGAGATGGGAATATGAGAAGAATTGGCACTAGTGAAGGGTGAAAAACAAACATTTCTTCCTCTTGCTACTTACACTCTTTCCAGGAAGGAGAGATATCAGTTTTTCAACTTCTTGAATGATGTAAAGGTTCCAGAGGGGTATTCTTCAAATATCAGTAACCTCGTGTCAATGAGTGACTTGAAGTTAAAAGGTCTGAAATCACATCACTGTCATGTTTTGATGCAAGATCTCATTACAATTTCTTTACGTTGTATTTTTTCCAAGAATGTCCACCATACATTAACGAAATTGTGTTTCTTCTTCAAATCCATATGCAGTAAAGTTATAGACCCGATGAATTTTCCAGATATGGAAAAAGAAATTGTCGTTATATTATGTGAATTAGATATGTTCTTCCTGCCTTCATTTTTTTATATGATGTTTCATTTGATGGTCCACTTGGTGAGAGAGATTCGACTATGTGGTCCTATACATTACAGATGGATGTACCCCATTGAATGGTATATGAAGATTTTGAAAGGGTATGTCAAAAATCGAAGTCAACGAGAGGGTTGTATTGCAAAGCGATATATTGTTGAGGAAGCCGTTGAATTCTGTACCAAATACTTTTCTGGTGTGGAAAGCATTCGCTTACCGAAATGTCATCACACTAGGCGGCATGAGGGTGAAGGAATTTCTGGAAGACAGGTTGTCACAATCAATATTACAGATCGGGAGCAGGCCCACCTTTATGTTTTGCATAACAGTTTCGACGTTGACCCATATGTTGAAATCCAAAAAGAAATTCTTAGGCATTTGAATCCATCTAGGGATGAAAAATGGATATCAGATACACATAATCGACAGTTTATAGGATGGTTTTGAGATCATATTTTTAAGAAGTCAGATGAAAATCCAGAGTCAATTTCGGAACGACTTCGATGGCTAGCCAAAGGACCAAGTGTGTATGCATTATCTTACAATGCTTATGTAGTTAATGGTTATAAATTTTATACAAATTCACATGATGAAGATAGTACCATGATGAATAGTGGGGTTACACTTTTGGCTGAAGCGATGCATGTTTCCGGTGCTAAAAAAAGAAATCTAATTTATGCGAATATGTCATACTTTTGGCATCATCAAACAAATATGGGAGTTGGATTATACATAATTTCAAGTTCTGATATTTCAATGCAAGTGGGTTGATAACAGGAGTGCTATTAAAATAGATGATTTGGGATTCATGAAAGTTGATTTTAGTAAGGAAGGGCAGAAATACGAACTATTTATAATGGCATCACAGGCAGTGCAAGTATTTTATGTTTCAGATCCTGCAATCCGAAACTGGTCAATCATTCTGTTATCGACCAAAACAGCTAAAGGGTCAGATGAAAATTCAACGAAAGATGACCCTTTCATTGGGACTTCGCAATCATTTCGCAGTGGTCCCAATGTAGACGACTTTTTTTATGTCAGAGGATACCGCAATGAAGGGATATAGATTGTTGATAGAGGGGTCAGATCCCTTCATCCTTTAAAAAAAGAGCGTTCAATAATCATGTTTTTTTATTGTAATATAGATTATGTTACATTATTTTATTATCTGTTCGCTGCTGATTTTATGTGATCTAAATTAAATGTTAAACCAGTTCTACAGATAATGACTTCTTCACCTGCTGATGCACCCAATCCCGAGACACAACAGGTCTCTCAACCTGTTGCATCTGGTCCCACTGCTGAGAGATAACAGGTCTCTCAACCTGTTGCAGTTGTTCCCACTGCTGAGGTACAACAGGTCTCTCAACATGTTGCAGCTGGTCCCAATGACGATGCTAGCGCTTCGGAGAAACATAATGATGATGTAGAAACCGAGGAAATGGTAGGCGATGAAACCCCAGCGACACAAAAAAACAGGTGCACCGTAGTTTGACAGTTTTAGCCAAAATCCTTAAGGAAAAATCAAAAGGCATCAAATATGAGGTGGGATGGAATAAATGAGGCCAGCATGTAAACCCCAACAAAGCCATGTTTAGTAGCTACATTGGAATCGTCACTCGACAATGTGTGCCGATTGATGTAGAGTCGTGGAACCATGTTGTCAGAGGGTTGAAAACATTAATTTGGGAAGATATTACAGTAACATTACGATATCATATATTTAATTTATTAAAATAAAATAAAATAAAATAATGAAATATTGACTAACTCTTCATCATCTCTTACAGAGTGAATTTACAGTAGATCTTTCGCACAAAGAATATGTTTTAAGATTGGAAGGAAGGATTCATAGAGGCTTTTGCACCATTTTAACGAAACATCATCTGAAAGATGCAGAAGGGAAAATCAAGCCGCACCCGCCTCCTCTTTATGCACACATGATATCCCAAGGAACGTGGGATGCGTTTTGCAACCGTCATACGGAACAGAATTTTTAGGTACATTGTGTTTGGTTACACGTTGTGTAACGTTGCTTGTATTCATCATGTTGATTGACAGATTTTTATTTATGAAATAGCAACTTAGTGCTGAAAATAAAGAACATGCAACAAAACCAGCGTACCCCTACCGTAAAGCAAGGATGGCGTACGCTACAATTGAAAAACAATTGGTACGCATTTTAAAAGTACTATAATAATTTTATGTGACATAAAACAACACTGTAACCATGTTTCTCTATTTATATGCAGATTGATGAAGCAAAATATCAAGCCACTTCCATTCCACGCCATGTGATATGGAAGGAGGCTTGTGTTAATAAAGATGGGAAACTGGTAGATGAAAACACACAAAAAGTGTAGGAAACATGTGTAAGTATGACATAATATAAACTTTTTTTTCTTTAAATCACTATTACATAATGATGATTACTTATTTTTTTCATATTTTCTAATCGACATAGTCACAGGAATCAACAACACCCGCATCGGATGGAGACATACTTTCAACAGCCTTGAAACAGCCAGAACAGTATAGCCGCATCAGAGGTGTGGGTTTTGGGGTGTCACCCCGGGCATATTTTCAGAAAAAAAAACAAGAGGATGAACAAACTAAAGAATTTCACATAATGAGAGATAGATTAGCTACCCTTGAAGAACTATTCCAAACTCAGGGAGAGATGCCAATGATTTTGATGGAGGATAGGCGAAGAGAACAAACAGATCAAGAACAACCTGTGCGAGAAGATCCCGCCCCACCCCCACCAGCTTTGAGGCGAGCCATTCCCCTCAAACACCTGAATTAACCGAGGTAATCAATGTTCTAATATTAGTTTCTGTGAAATTTCAATCACATAGACACTGATACCTTTCATGTAATGATATTCTATAGGGTGAAAATGACTGTGATTTATATCTGTCAACTCCCACCCATCGCCTTGTAGCGAGGGCTACTGTGTTCAATATGCATAATTACATGCTACACTCTATACCACTTCCAACCGGTCATGTCAAAAATGTTGATTAACATAGCTCATGAGCCGAGCGCCGATCTATTCATGCCAAATGACTATGATGATATTCATACGGTGGAAAAATCTGTTGGAACATTCGTTGCATGGTCGTCGAATCTTGTAAAAAAACATGTCGACCAGGAGGTATTCATTTCCAATTCATTTTTCAAGTATAACCATTAACATTAAATTAGAAAATGGCTGAACCGATGAATGTTATTACAGAAGGACAAAATGGAGGAGCTAAAATGAAAGAGCAGCTCGAAAGGATCAACCAACCGATTAAAACGATCTACTGAGAGCACGTTCACCCCGCCCGTTATATACCCACATTTAATATCATTTCAAGCTCATGTGGATATGAAAATGATAGGTGGAAAGAGTCATACAATTGTTTGTGAAAAAGATATGTATGGAGAGGAAACATTATATTTCGTTAGTGCAGATGTTGTTGTTGAGATCATCACATACGACTGGCTAGACACCTCAGTTATAAATGTATACATGATGTATGTTTTCATGATTTGCTTTTACAGAAGCTCATATAATTTGATAATTATGGCTAAATACATCTCATATTTTTCACAGGCATATATATGAAAAAAAATTGAAGGTATTTTCCCAGGAAAACAAATTTGGACTCGTTAGTCCTCACAATATTTCTACACAACGAGAAGAAATAGATCTTGATTTTCAAGATGAATAAATGTCAAATCTGCTCAGAACATTTCAAAGCAAAATTACCACTGACAAACTCTTTTTAATACCAACATTGCAGGGGTAAAACTCTACATTTTAATCATATCCATTATATTTTCATTTCTATCAGTACTTATTTATTTTTGTGTTTTTAGGGATAATTGGATGCTCATTGCAGTCAATTTGGATACTCCAAAGATTTATTTCTGGATTCACTACATGGATATCCAACAAACCGACCACACATGATTGTGATTATCAATTTGTAATGCACTATATCCAACATTTTAGAACTAAATATCTAGTTATATAATTTATATTATCTTTTAATGAGGATTTTGTTATGACAGGGCGGTGTATGAATATCGTCTAAAGGCTGGAATGAATCCAGGGAGTAAGGACGAAAATGCCCACAAAATCTACAAATGGAGAAGTATCTGGGTATATATAATTATATTTCACTATCCAAATACATATCAAAAGAAATTAATTATTTTTCTCGATGTTTATGCAGTGTCCGAAATAAACAAACAACAAGGACTGCAGTTATTATGTTTGCAAATTTATGAAAGAGATCATATTTCATGAACAAACTAGCATCCCTGAAGAGGTATTTTTGAAAATAATTAATACTTCATTTAAAATAACTATTAATCCTTTGTGTTTTTATATTTTTTTAGTACTACTATGACTGTCGCAAAAACTCCTATTCAGAAGATGATATAAATGTGTTTATAAACGAATGGGCAGCGTACCTGATGGAAGAATGTAAACAAATAGGACAATAAAGGTGAATTCATAATACTTATGTTATCTTTATATGGTCATTGATATCTCCCTTTACACTTATTGAGCATCTATGGTCTCCCTTTCTTATGTTTCATATCCTTAGATTAGTGAATTCCTACTACTCAGTTTGAAATTGACATAACTTTAGAAAACAACACAAGTGACATACATCAAACAAAGAAAATTCTTTCAGATTATTTTAATACTTTAGGAAAATGATCCCTGAGTCATTTTTGACGTGTACGAATCGACCGCACCTCAATCTGACGCATGGTGTGACCGGTATGGCTAAAAGTGTCTGATATCAGTTTCAAATTGAGATAAACTTTGGAAAAAAAACACTACTGACATAAGGAATACTGAGAAAACACGTTCGGATTGTTTTGATACATTAGGAAAATGATCCATTAGTCATTTGTGACGTGTACGAATCGGCCGCACCTCAATCCGACCCACGGTGTGATCGGTATGGCTAAAAGTGTCTTATATCAGTTTCAAATTGAGATAAACTTTAGAAAACAACAAAAGTGACATACGGAAAACCAAGAAAACACGTTCGGATTGTTTTGATACTTTAGTAAAATTATCCATGGGTCATTTATGTCATGTATGAATCAACCGCACCTCAATCCGACGCACGGTGTGACCGGTATGACTGAAAGTTTCTGATATCAGTTTCAAATTGAGATAAACTTTGGAAAACAACACTACAGACATACGGAATACTGAGAAAATGCGTTCGGATTGTTTTGATACTTTAGGAAAACAATCCATTAATCATTTTTGACATGTACTAATCGACCACACCTCAATCTGACACACAGTTTGACTGGTATGACAAAAAGTGTCTGATATCAGTTTTAAATTGAGATAAAATTTACAAAACAACACTAATGACATACGGAATATCGAGAAAACGCATTCGGATTGTTTTGATACTTTAGGAAAATGATGCATGAGTCATTTGTGACGTGTACAAATCGATCGCACCTCAATCCGACGCACGGTGTGACCAGTATGGCTAAAAGTTTCTGATATCAGTTTCAAATTGAGATAAACTTTAGAAAACAACACTAATGACATACGTAATACCGAGAAAATGCATTTATATTGTTTTGATAATTTATTAAAACGATCCCTAAGTGTACGAACCGCTCGTACCTCAATCTGACGCATAGTGTGATAGGTATGGATAAAAGTGTCTGATATCAGTTTCAAATTGAGATAATCTTTAGAAAACAACACAAGTGACATACGGAATACCGAGAAAAACTATTAGGATTATTTTTATAATTTAGTAAAACAATCCCTGAGTCATTTGTGACGTGTATGAATCGACCGCACCTCAATCTGACACACAGTATGATCGGTATGGCTAAAAGTGTATGATATCAGTTTCAAATTGAGATAAACTTTGGAAAACAACAATACTGACATACAGAATACCAAGAAAAAGTATTTGGATTGTTTGGATACTTTAGAACAACTATCCATGAGTCATTTTTGACGTGTATGAATTGACTGCACCTCAATCCGACACACGGTGTGACCGGTATGGCTAAAAGTGTCTGATATCAGTCTCAAATTGAGATAAACTTTAAAAAACAACACAAGTGACATACGGAAAACTGAGAAAATGTGTTCGTATTGTTTTGATACTTTAGAAAAACAATCCATGTGTCATTTATGATGTGTATGAATCAACCTCACCTCAATCCGATGCACGGTGTGACCGGTATGGATAAAAGTGTCTGATATCAGTTTCAAATTGAGATAAACTTTGGAAAACAACACTACTGACATATGGAATAACAAGAAAATTCATTTGGATTGTTTTTATAATTTAGGACAATGATCCATGAATTGTTTTTTACGTGTACGAATGGACCACACCTCAATCTGACACAAAGTGTGACCGGTATGACTAAAAGTGTCTGTTATCAGTTTCAAATTGAGTTAAACTTTAGAAGACAACACTAATGACATACAGAATACAGAGCAAATTCATTCGGATTGTTTTTATACTTTAGTAAAATGATCTATGAGTAATTTTTTATGTGTACGAATCGACCGCACCTCAACCCGACACACGGTGTGACCAGTATGGTTAAAAGTGTCTGATATCAGTTTCAAATTGAGATAAACTTTAGAAAACAACACTAATGACATACAGAATACCGAGAAAACGTGTTTGGATTATTTTGATACTTTACGACAATGATACCTGAGTCATTTGTGACATGTATGAATTGACCACACCTCAATATGACGCACAGTGTGACCGGTATGGCTAAAAGTGTCTGATATCAGTTTCAAATTGAGATAAACTTTGGAAAACAACACTACTGACATACAGAATACCAAGCAAACGCATTCAGATTGTTTTGATACTTTAGGAAAAAGATCCCTGAGTCATTTATGATGTGTACAAATCGACCTAACCTCAATCCAACGCACAGTGTGATAGGTATGGATAAAAGTGTCTGATATCAGTTTGAAAACGACATAAACTTTAGAAAACAACACTATTGACATACGGAATACCGAGCAAACTCATTCGGATTGTTTTGAAACTTTAGGAAAATGATCCTTGAATCATTTGTGACGTGTACGAATTGACCTCACCTTAATCTGATGCACGGTGTGACTGGTAGGGCTAATAGTGTCTGATATTAGTTTCAAATTGACATGAACTTTCAAAAACAGCACTACTGACATATGGAATACTGAGAAAACATGTTCGGATTATTTTCATACATTAGTAAAACGATCCATTAGTCATTTTTGACGTGTACGAATTGACCACACCTCAATCTGACGCACGGTGTGACCGGTATGGCTAAAAGTGTCTGATATCAGTTTCAAATTGAGATAAACTTTAGAAAACAACACTAATGACATACGGAATACCGAGAAAACACGTTCGTACTATTTTAATACTTTAGGAAAATTATCCATGAGTCATTTGTGACGTGAATGAATTGACCACATCTCAATCTGACACACGGTGTGACCGGTATTTCTAAAAGTGTCTGATATCAGTTTCAAATTGAGATAAACTTTAGAAAACAACACTAATAACATATGGAATACCGAGAAAACGCATTCATATTGTTTTGATACTTTAGTAAAATTATCCCTGAGTCATTTGTGACGTGTACGAATCTACTACACCTCAATCTGATGCACGGTGTGACCGGTATGGCTAAAAGTGTCTGATATCAATTTCAAATTGAGATAAACTTTTGAAAACATCACTACTGACATACGGAATACCGAGAAAATGCATTCGGATTGTTTTTATACTTTAGGAAAACGATCCCTGAGTAATTTTTGACGTGTAAGAATTGAACGCACCTCAATCTGACGCACGGTGTGACCGGTATGGCTAAAAGTGTCTGATATCAGTTTGAAAATGACATAAACTTTAGAAAACAATACTACTGACATACAGAATACCAAGCAAACACATTCAGATTGTTTTGAAACATTAGGAAAATGATCCATGAGTCATTTTTGACGTGTACGAATCGATTTCACCTCAATCCGATGCACGGTGTGACCGGTATGGCTAATAGTGTCTGATATCAGTTTCAAATTGACATAAACTTTCGAAAACAACACTACTGACATACATAATACCGAGAAAACGCATTTAGATTGTTTTCATACTCTAGGACAATGATCAATTAGTCATTTTTGACGTGTATGAATCGACCTCACCTCATTCGGATGCACGGTGTGACCAGTATGGCTAAAAGTTTCTGGTATCAGTTTCAAATTGAGATAAACTTTAGAAAACAACAGTAATGACATACGGAATACCAAGAAAAAGCATTCGGATTGTTTTGATAATTTAGGAAAATGATTCATGAGTCATTTGTGATGTGTATAAAGTGAATGCACCTCAATCCGACGCACATTGTGTCCGATATGGCTAATAGTGTCTGATCTTAGTTTCAATTTGACATAAACTCTAGAAAAAAACCCTACTGACATACGGAGTACTGAGAAAATTCATTCAGATTGTTTTTATACTTTAGGACAATGATCGATTAGTCATTTGTGACGTGTACGAATTGACCTCACCTCAATCCGATGCACGGTGTGACCAGTATGGATAAAAGGGTCTGATATCAATTTCAAATTGAGATAAACTTTAGAAAGTAACACAAGTGACATACGGAAAACCAAGAAAACACATTCGGATTGTTTTGATACTTTAATAAAATGATCCCTAGGTCATTTTTGATGTGTACGAATTGACCACACCTCAATCCGACACACGGTGTGACCGGTATGTCTAAAAGTGTCTGATATCAGTTTGAAATTGAGATAAACATTGGAAAACAACACTACTGACATATGGAATACCGAGAAAAAGAATTCGGATTGTTTTGATACATTAGGAAAATGATCCATGAATCATTTGTAACATGTAAGAATTGACCGCACCTCAATACGACTCACGGTGTGACCGGTATGGCTAAAAATGTCTGATATTAGTTTCAAATTGAGATAAACTTTAGAAAACAACACAAGTGACATATGGAAAACCGAGAAAACGCATTCATATTGTTTTGATACTTTAGGAAAATGGTCCATGAGTCATTTGTTACATGTATTAATTGACCGCACCTCAATCAGACGCACAGTGTGACTGGTATGGCTAAAAGTGTCTGATATCAGTTTCAAATTGAGATAAACTTTGGAAAACAACAAAAGTGACATACGGAATACCGATAAAAAGCATTCGGATTGTTTTGAAACTTTAGTAAAATGATACATGATTCATTTTTTATGTGTACAAATCAACCTCACCTCAATCCGACACACGGTGTGACCACTATGGCTAATAGTGTCTGATATCAGTTTCAAATTGACAAAAACTTTAGAAAACAACACTACTGACATACAGAATACCGAGGAAATGTGTTAATATTGTTTTCTTACATTAGGACAACGATACATTAGTCATTTGTGACGTGTATGAATCAACCACACCTCAATCCGATGCACATTGTGACCAGTATGGCTAAAAGTGTCTGATATCAGTTTCAAATTGAGATAAACTTTAGAAAACAACACTAATGACATACGGAATACTGAGAAAACACGTTCAGATTGTTTTGATACTTTAGGAAAACGATCCATGAGTCATTTGTGACATGTACAAATCGACCTCACCTCAATCCGATGCATGGTGTGACTGGTATGGATAAAAGTGTCTGATATCAGTTTGAAAATGACATAGACTTTAGAAAACAACACTACTGACATACGGAATACCCGGAAAACGCGTTCGGATTATTTTGAAACTTTAGGACAATGATCCATGATTTATTTGTGATGTGTATGAATCAACCGCACCTCAATCCGGTGCACAGTGTGACTGGTAAAGATTTTCATTAGATAAAGAATCAGTATTTATTAAATGAGATAAATCAATCAAAAACATATTGATTTTACATTATTACCTTTCATTATTATGATAATGAAAACATTTGAGTTTAAAATTTCATATTTTAGTTTCACATTTCCATATTAATTTATTCTTTCATATTACTATTTTAATTTCTTTCTTTATTGCATTACTAACATAATATTTGTTTTCTTATATAGGTGAATTTTTTTCCTTGAGTTCGGATGCTTTGTTAGGCAACAAATACCATGAACGACAATTTTTCAGAGTGGATCACGGATATCAAAGGATGAAACATGAATGTTTATAACTATTGTTGAATAATTGTAATTGTAACCATGTAAAATAATGTTTGGAATGTATATAGAAATGTGTTTTTTTATTCATGATGTTAAGTAAATGCAAATACCGTTGTCGGTCAAAATATTGTCTGCAGGTGCTATTTGGTGCAGGTGTGCATGTGCTACTTTGTGTAGGTATTCTGGTGTGCAGGTGTGTAGGGTGTGCAGGTTATGTTTTGCAGGTGCAGGTGATGGTGCCATTATCAGCGCTTTTTTGAGCGCTGATAAAGGACACCTTTAACAGCGCTAGAGGAGCGCTGATAAAAGAACCCTTTATGAGTGCTCCGAAAAGCGCTGATATAGGATACCTTTATCAGCGCTAAAAAACACTGATAAAGGGGGTCCTTTATCAGTGATTTTTTTAGCACTCATAAAGGTCACCTATATCAGCGCTTCTTGGAGCACTGATAAAGGGGATCCCCCCCCCCACTTTATCTACGCCGGAATTAACAGCGCTTTTCTAGAGCTGTTAATGCTGGTTTTTAGCACCGATAAAGGGCCAAGTTTTAGTAGTGCCATTTAATAAATAAATTTTGAATAATAATTCAATAATAAATTATTGTCAATTAATTACATATAAATGGTCACATGAGCTTGAAACATAATAAAGGATATTCTAAATATCTGAAAAATTACATGGAATATCAATAACTAAATTCATATTTATTTAAAGAATAATGTCGAACATCTAAAAGTTGATATTAAGTATTTTTACCAATAATTTCATACAATCAAGGCTATATTCAAAAAATTTAATCCCATAAAGGATCGATGCCAAGAAATAAATACCATTAACACTTCATGCCAAGACTCTAATACCATTAAGGCTTCTAGCCATGAATCTAAAAAATTGGTAAGTACTTGGCCAAAACCCAATATTTTTGGTCTCATGATACCTAATTATGAATCTAGGGGACTTAATATCCCTTTCACTTCACTTAAAATCTCAATTTTATTCCCTATATGAATTAGTAATACATCTGAACCAGCATGCCTTAATAAAATTAATAAACGCCCATATTGGAAGAACTTTTCATATGAATTATCAATACATTCCTAGTAAAAATTATCATAAACTATAAAAAGATATATAATTAATGGTATAATTAGTGTTAATAATCAATGTATGATTCAACAAATAATGTTGACATAGATAAAAATTCTTTGATGAGATTATAATATTTTTTCTTAATGAAAATACATTAAAATAAAAATAACTTCGCATGTAATAATGAAATAATTTTATTTGAAAAAACACATATAAAATTTTAAAATATTCTTTAAATAAATTAGGATTTATGAAGGAGGGAAATTATATTCATTTTTTATAATCTAAAAAAAATTATTTGTATTTTTTTTGAATGTTTCAAAAAGTAGTTTGTATGGAAAATGACATGAAGACACCTTTTCAAAAATTTGTAAAAAGTCAAAAATGTGAAAAATGTTTTTAAAACAATAATTGAATAATAGTTAAAAAAAATTGAAATATTTTTTATAAAAAATCGTAATGGAATAGAAATATTCTTTAGTGGGGATTTAAATGTAAACAATATCGAATAATGTTGAGATTGTGAAATAAACTCTTACCACTTGTGTATCTTTTGAGTCATAATCCCCATAAAATAAATAAATTCAAATTAAATTATTATATAACATTAAGATAGTTTTATTAATGATATAATATATCAAATAGGTAGTATATACACCCCAAAAAGTAAATAATTGGTGAATATAGCATATATATCACATTAGTAAAAGTGAGATGAGAAACCCTTGTAACTTTGTAATCAGTTGAATCATATTCCCCATGAATGAATAAAAAATAAAATAACTTTAGATATCATGAAAATAAATTAATTAAATATATAAAATATTAAATTATATTTATATACACCTCATAAAATAATTTAGCTGCATAACATCAAAACATGCCTCAATGAAAGAAAATTGAAACGAAGTCCCTTACCTCAGGTTGGTCTTCCTTTTTATGCAATCAAATATCTTTTACAATAAATATATATTTATTATACAGATATTAAATAACTATAATCATTTATATCATACAATATATTTTTTATTTATAATATTTTTTCACCCGATTATTAACAATTCGTTTTTAAATGCACTATTTCGGGTGGTAACTGCTTCTTTTTTATGTATTATTTTACTTGATAGTTTTATCCCTTATAATTTTATGATAGTTTCATTGTGAAAATAATATTTTTTATTTTGTAAATATAAAATATATTTATATATTTATTTTAATCCATAATGATATAGTTAAAAAATAGGTTGCACCATTCATAGAGACAGTAGTCCATACGTACGCATGAATGTCATTTTCATTTTTCAATGGATGAAATAAAAAATTAAGAAGAATAATTATACTTTCAAGAATAATTATTATTTAACACACATAATATATATCCATTAGTTTTTAATTTATACACATCATTGTAATGTGGTGATGCAAATTGAATTACACTGCTATGTAGAAATGGAAAGTCATATGTACAGAGGCAAACTGCTTTCATATTTCAAAGGATGGATAAATGGTGGAGTATTGTTTTATCATAATAATAATAAAATATAAGTATATTTATGAAATTTGGTTTATTAAATTATTCTACAAACAACATATTAAGAGTAATTAGAATAATAAATAAACCTGAAAGAGTTAGTAAAGACGGTTACCTCTTCTTCGGTGGACTTCGTTTAGATCTCTTCTTAAGGGTTCTAGGGTTAGTCTTTTGGAAGGAAAAAAGTCTCTAAACCATGTATAAGGATTTTTTAAAGCAAAATTGGTAGATTTTTGTTGAGAAATTTATCTCAAAGTAGTTTAAATATGAAAATTATGAGGTCCCCTTTTATAATTATGGTGAGGAGCGCTTTTGGAATTTCTCACACTATTAAAATCTAATAAGACTATTTTAGAGCCAAATGCTTAATAATGGCATATAAATGGAAACTTGGTGACTTATTAGACCATATATAATCTGATTTTTGATTATTTAATATCTTTAATTATTTTTAAATTATTTAATAGAATATTATATTCCTGACATATCATTACTGACAATTTTGACACTGTTCATTACTTTGACTTTAATAATATCAATAAAAAAATAAATTCAACAAAAATTTTCTAATACATCCCTAACATTTCATATTAATATATTAATATCATGTACCACTTTAACTAATTTAAATTATATTAATTTTAATATTTTCAATGTCATTATTTGATTTATCTATTAATTGAATAATTATGACATCATCATTGTGTAATCATTTAAGGTAATTATTTCATCACTAAAAATTAAAATTAAATTACCCGGATGTAGATAAATATTTTTTATTTAAAAATAGTAATTATAGTTAAATATTGTCTCCATATAATCCCATATTAAAAATTTTATAGTTATTAAATACATGAATGTGTCATCTTTGACTTTTCTTTAAATAATATATTATAAAGGTCATAATCTCTTCTGAATGGACATAAATGGTTAAATAAACAAAATTTTAATTTTTATATATAAATATTACTCATATAATAATATTTGGTCATGTTTTAGGGTCATTTTATATTCCTTATCATATTATTTTTACCTATGATTACTTGATTTACCATTTACCATAGTAATAAAATTTATTGTGTTTACTATTCATTATGACCAAAATAAATGGTACTTATTTACTATATTATTATCTCTTGAATACCAATATGGATTCCATTTTTTTAATTCAAAAAATATAATTTTATTTATTTTATTTATAATTAATCTGGAAAATTTTTTTAAAAAATAGTTTATTCATAAAAATGACATTTTTAAGTATAAACTTATTTATATGCCAAATTCAAACAAATAATTGACCCAAATTAACATAATTAAATTAATAATAATATCATATAATTAATTTTAATTTTAAACAATTTTGAAATAAAATTTATTTTGGTAATGGTTGAAATAAAAATTTAGTTTTCAATACAAATCAGTATTTATAACTATTCACTAAAAATAAATATTTTCAGAAAAATCCAAAATTTTAAAAATAAGATAATTTTGATATTATGATTTAAAAAAATAAATTTATTTGCATCAAACTAAATTTTATAAAATGGGATAAAATTAATTATATTATATTCTTATAAAAATAATAAATATCATTTTTGAAGAAAATGTATAAAATGCTTACTAAAATTTGATTGTTTTTTCTTAAAAATTAATAAATAAATTTATATTGAATATTAATTTCAGTTATATGTATGTCATAATATATTCATTCATATCCACTCTCTCTAATTTAACAGCTAAGTTATAACATAAATGTTAAAATAATAATATTTATTAATATATTGTGGTTCGTTTAGGATCAGTATTGTTTTCACTGAAATCTATCAATTAAATTTTATATATTATAAAATATAAATATGTTAAATTATTTCTAAATTTAAGAAATTTCATCATTACCATTTAAAATTTCACTTTGAAAATCATTTGTTGATACTTTAAATTTTCATTGCAGGAACCCACATAATAAAAAAGAGAAATAAAACATCCACATGAAAAGAGAAAAGGGGAACTCTGAAGGTCATATAAAATAACATATAATTGGATTCAATGTATGATAAAATAAATGGTTAGTGAAAACATAGATATTAAAGAGAAAACCAATGTATAAGGATTAATATAGGGTGATAGAAAACATGGTAATAATAATGTTAACAATCACAATACAGTAAATATGTGATGGGATAGAAGGCAATTAATTTCATAGAATGAAAATTTAATAGAAAACACTTTTGTTTCAATTTAATTTTCATAGAAGTGAGGAACGTTTTTACTACCTAGAGTAAGAACCTAATAAAATATACTTAATTGACAAGTATAGTTTAATACCTAAATCAATTTTTATCACAAACTCAATTTTTTCCCAATGATGAGTATCAAATTATTTTTGTTCTTGAATTACTAGAATCAAATTATATGGATCAAAATATCAATGAAATAAAAAAAATCTATTCCTCCTATCAATATAAATTAACCAAAACTGGTATGGTTAGTATAAGATAACATAATTCCCAAAATAAACAAACCATTAGGTGAGGATAACTACTAAAATCACCCACAATTCAACAGTAATACCCAAAATACAACATAAATCATAAAATTATAAATTAACCTCAATAGTCTTAAAAAATATTCAAGCCTAATATTGATTTCCAAATATTAGTATAATTTTATCACATATACTTCCAAGATAAATTTAGTATTTATCTCAAAAAATGTGTGCACTATAAACATATAATCTCGAAGATACACTAACTATTTCCATTAAAAACACGAATCACCATAAATCAACAATAAAATAATATATTACTAAAAAAATTCAACTTTTATTATGAAAAACAAAATTAAATAATATTTGGTTTACCTTAATCATATATGGTTCCCAAAATAATGATCATCTTCTGAAATAACATAAATCGCAAAACACAAAATGAATTTCCAATCCCATGTTTATCTATAAGATAAAACATAAGTTCACAAAATGAACTTATAATTTATATTTCATGTCATTTAAATAAATAAAAATTATTTCATACTAACCATGACATCATGTAAAATAGTGGTAGGAAATGAAACCTTGTCACCCTTCAATTTTGAGTTCAAAACACATGGCATGTAACTAGTTATTTCTCGACCTGTATGTTATCCTTTTTATAAAGCAATGTTAATATTATCCTTATAAAATTCCCATAAATAACCTTTGTACATTCCACATTAAATAAATTTTTTAACCAAAATGGTCATCTCATATGTTTAATTTTTCATTCCAAAAAATATAATAAAAAATAATTTCCTTAATATGAAAGATCATGTTAACACTAAAAGTTATCTTTACCTTTAAACTTATGTCCAAAAAAATTAAATCCATTGTTCCTTAAAAATATCAATATAACATATACTAAAAAAATTGGTTGTATTGACACAAATATCTCCCAAAATATCCTTAATCTTGATTAACTCCCATAATATAAAACCTCAAATTGGAATTTAATTATTTAAACATATGATCAACATTAAACCAATAAAAAATGTTGGTCTCTATACATATTAAATTAATGAAAAAAAATATGATTCAAAAATAAACAAAATTTCATATACATTTCATTATTCTTATAATTATTATACCATTGGTGAAATAGTTCTTCAATACTATGTCGATCACATTAAATTTTTAAGTAGTTCCTTCTAGTAACTGCAAAATATTAAAATCAAAAAACATTGTGTAAGAAAAAAACTAAAATTATTAGAGTAATACATAAAATAATCATGAAATTATATTTAATTCATTTCAAAATAATAACAAATTATTCTTAATATATGAGTTCTTAGGTTTAATCTAGGTTATCCAAAGTTATTACCAAATCAATAAAATATTATGTTATATATATACTTATCCTAAAAGTCAATAATAGGATTATATAACCTAATAAATGTTTTCAAAAATAAATTTCCTAAGTTTTATAGTAAAATTACTTGGATACGAACTATAAAGACATGAACCCATTATTCAAAAGACTTTTTTACTTCATTACATTGTCATAGATATAAGGATTCACATCCCAAAGGACCAAATAGGCAAAAAGTCTTGGTAAAATAGATACATACATGAAATTTAAATTATCATAAAAACATAAAATATGAAAACTATTTTATTTGAGAATGAAATTATTTACCTTATATTAACCCTGTATATCAATCATAAAATACTTTATGGTATCATGGATAAAAAATAAAACATAAGAAAGGGTGAGCTCCAATGTTCAGCAAGGGTTAAGTATAGTGGAAGATATCATGAATTTTTAATGCCTAATAAACATTAAAAGTTAAATAACTAAACACATTACATTTATTAAATAAAATATATGTAAGGATTAAATTATGATCAATTAATTCCCTAAAAATGGTCACATGAGAATGAAACATAACCATGAATATTATAACTAATCAAATAATCCAATGTAATGTTAATAAATGAATTAATAATGATTTAATACATATTTTTAGACATATAAAACTTTAATTTGAGTCATATTTGAAAGAATTTAAATCAATTAGGGCTTTATAGCAAGAATCTAAATCCATCAAGGCTTCATTCCAAGAATCTAATACCTTTGAGGCTTTAACCAAATAATCTAATACCATCACAGCTTCATGCCAACAATCTAATAAATGGGTAATGACTTGGAAAAAATGCAATATAGTTTGTCCCATGACACCCACTAATGCATCGAGGGGATACAGTGGTCTATTCCCATCACTTTAAAATTCCAATACATTCCTCATATGAATAGATAATACAACTAAATCCACAAGCCATAAAAATCAGTAATCGTTAGTTTTAGAAGAACTAGTAATATGAATTATCAATACTTTCCCCAGTAGAACCGATCATAAACTATACAAAGAAATATACTAAATGGTATCATTATAGTACATCCACAATATAATATTCAAAATATGATTTTGAAATAGTTGAAAATACAGTGATGTTATTACTAGATTATTTCATAATGAAAATGAAATTTTTTACTTTTAAAATAATATTAAAATATAAAAAGTGGGCATTTAATAAATAAAAAATTTTCATTGAAAAGAACCTTGTAAACTTTTAAAATAATATTGAAATCATTAATTTATCATGATGGTGGTAAATTATGTTCTTGTCGTATAAGTTATAAAAACATTATTTTTTATTTTATTTTTTGAAAAAGCCACAAAGTACCTCATTTTTCAAATGACATGAAGATTCATTTTAAAACATATTTTAAAAATTAAAAATGGGTAAAAATTAATTTAAACAATAAATTGGTAATATTAAAAAAATAATATTTTATAGAAAACATTTTAATGAAATATAAATATTCCTCAAAAGATATATAAACATAAACAGTCTCGAATAATGATGAGATTGTGAAATAAACTCTTACTAATGGGGTATATTTTTAATCATAATCTTTGTGAAAGAAAAATATTCAAATGAAAACCTTAAATACCATGAATAAAAATATATTCATTATATAATACATATATAAGGGTAATTATATAAACCACAAAAAATAAATAAGTGTTGAATATAGAATGTATCTCATTGAGGTAAAAGAGATACAAGAACCCTCTACCACATTGTAATAAGTTGAATTATATTTTTTTGAATGAATAAAATTTAAAAAAACATAAAATATTATTTAAATAAATAAATTTATTATATAACATGTCAAAGTTACAATATATACATCTCATAAATAAATATAGGTGTGTAGCATCCAAATATCCCTCAATAGAAGAAACTTTAGACGAAGTCCCTTACCTCAAGTTCGACTTCCTTTGTACGTGTTTTAATATAAAAAATAATAAATATAGATTTATGATACATGTATAAATAATCATAATCATATACATCATAACATTTATTGTTTACTTAGAATATTTTATCACCCATTTGTTATCAATTCATTATTAAAATCATTATTTTGGTTTGTAACTACTTCATTTTTTAGGTGTGTTTTGATTTGGTAGTTACAATCATTATACATTTATCATAGTTAAATAATCTAAAGAATGTTATATATGGTTTAAATATAATATATATTAAATATATAGATATTTTTATTAATACAAAATGATAAATATATAAAAATGTATTACATCATTCATAGAGATGGTAGGTCATACGTATGCATGAAAACTGTTTTCATTTTTCAATGCAAGGGATGAAAGAATGGTGAAAAAAATTAATTATTTAAGAATAATTAATATTTAATATATGTAATATATATCCATAAGTTCCATTTTTATACTCATACAAGTAATTTGGTGATGAAAAACGAATTATAGCACTATGTGGAGATGATAATCCGTACGTACGCACATATGATACTTTTTTATAGGATGAATAAAAGGTGGAATATGATTTTATTATAATAATTATTACATATAATTATATATTTGAACCTTTAGTTATAAAATTAGTATATAAACAACATATGAATTGGAAGTATAAGAAGAAAAAAACATGAAAGAGTTATTAAAGATGATTACCTCTTCTTCGCAGACATCCTTTAGATCTCTTATTAAGGGATCTAGGGTTGGTCTTTTCGTAGGACCAAAACCTCTTGAACTTGTATATGTATTTTTAAAAGATAAAGGGGTATATTTATGTCAATTTATGTGGATAAAATTTGTGTAAACATGTAAAGTAAGGGGTTCCCTTTTATAATTGAGGTGAGGGGCACTTTTGGAATTTCAAAAACTAGTAAAATAAAATAAGATTATTATAGATAAAAATGATTCCAAATAGACTATAAATTCATATGTATGAAATATTATACCATATAATATTCTTTATGTGATTATTTAATATTTTTTATTTTTAAATAATTTAATAAAATATTATATTTATGAAATATCATTATTATCAATTGTGAAACTATTCATTACGTTTAATTTAATGATATCAATAATACAAGATAACTTCAAAAAAAACATTTCAATACATATCTAATATGTCTTAGTAATTTTTAAAATTTTTTGGACACCATAATTAAATAAAATTATATAATGTTTAAAATTTTCAATATCATTTATTATATTTTTCCATTAATTGAATAATTTCTACATCATCATTGTGTAATCATTTAAGATAATTATTTGTTCACTAAAAATTAAAATTAAATTAAAATTATAAATATAAAGCTTTTATATTTTAAAATAATATTTATATTTGAATAAATACTCTAGATAAAACCATATTTATAATTTTATAGTTATTAAATACATTAATATGAAAACACTGTCTTCTCTTTAAATAAAATATTATAAAGTCATAATCTCATCCAAATGGACATAAATTGTCATATAACAGAAAATATAATGATTAAGGATAAATATTACTCATCCTGTGAAATTTTTTAATGTATTTTTTTCATTTTATACTCATCATATTATTATTTCCCTTAATTACATGATTTACCCTTTACCGTAGTGATAAAATTTATTATGGTCACTATTCTTTATGAACAAAATAAAAGGGTCCAATTTACTAAATTTGTAACTAATGAATCAAATTATGTCTTCCATTTTTTAAAATTCAAATTATAGATTTGGAATAATTTAATTTAAAATTAAATAGGAAAAACACAATGAAAACAATTTTTTCATAAAAATGCCTTTTTGATTTTAAAAATGTTTTTATACGAAATTAAATCATGAAATTGATTCCCATGAAATAAATTTTACTATTAAAAATATAATGTTTTTTATTTTACTTTGAATCTATTTTAAAATAAATTTTTTACTTTTCAATGGTTTAAATAAGAATATAGTTTTCAATAAAAAATTATTATTTTCATTATTCTTTAAAAACTAAATATTTTCATAAAAAACCAAATATTTCACTGTATGATAATTTTAATATAATCATTTCAAAATTTAGTTCCATTTTATCAAATAATTTTTCTAAAAGTAAAAAAAATTATGTTATTTTCTCACAAAATGTAATAAAAATCATTTTTGAGAAAATATATAAAATTTATTTCCAAAAAAATTGAGTTCTTATTTAATAAAAATTAATAAAAAATTATTTAATATTAACTTCATATATATTTCAAAATTTAGTTATTTATATTCACATCCACCAATTTAATTCCAATGTTACTACATTTGTGATAAAAAATAATATTTAATAGTATATCGTGGTTCATTTAAGATTGGGGTTGTGTGCACTGAATGCCATCAATTAAATTTTATAAATTATAAAATATTGGGATTTTATTGGCCTAAATTTATTATTCATTATTAATTGTAACCATAGTAAATAATTTTCACCAATGTAGGGGTAAATCTAGCAACTAAGGTTAAAATTAATATGATAATGATTAGAAAATGACCCTAACACTTGACGACATTTTATTAGATAAACCTATTTCATCCATACTCATCCAATAGTCTAATATGTTATATTTTTTTACATTTGGATTTTATTTTTACCTTTATATTACTTCATTTAAAAGAAATGTCCAAAATGTCATTCTCTCTGTATTATGATCATTAAATTTTTAACACAATTGTATACAAAGTCTATGTTTGGTTCTAAATAATTTTTAGAAAGATAAATTATTTTTTTATCATGGTAATTTATTTCTAGTTTTTATTTATGAAATAATTTCCTTAAGTGTTTACTCAACACCAACACTATATTTTTTCAATTAATTTGAAAATAAAATAAATAAAAATAAAAATATTTAAATTGATATAATATTAATTATTTAATGTGTACCCTGAATTTTTTAGATCAATATGACATATTATAGATCTAATAAAAGTATATATTAAAATTCTATATTTTCCATAAAGTATTTGAATTCAAATTTAATAAATAGTGTTAAAAATTACATTAATGATATTTTATAATAAATAATATTTCATTAAATGTTTCAAAAATCATAAAAATAATATATTTTGTCCAAAAGAGTGGTAAATGGTTTCAAACATCAATTGTATCCCATATATAAGTAATTTTTCTTTATATGGTAACATTCATAACCCTTAAAGGATAGAAAACATTAATAGTGAGGTAATTTTCAAAATGGTTAACTGGGGATTAAAATAAAAATATATGGGTGAAAAACAACTTAAAATGGTAAAATTTTATTTTATAATTGTATTTAGACTCAACATCATATTATCTTATAATTATTGAAATTTGGAGCCATTTTAACATGAAATACAATTTATTTTAATTTAATACTTCGATAAATTCTAAGAATTCCCCTCCCCAAACTTATAAAAGGACACCCCTCTCTCTCAATTCTTCACACCACCTTATTCCATGAAGCTAGAATAAATCCTTCCCATGTATCTTATAAACACCCTTATCAATGTTCTAGAGATTCTGGTCATCCCAAAATACCAACCTAATTTTCATTAACATGACATCTAAAGGAATTTTACCAAAGAAGTGGTAATTTTTTTTATCAATTATTCCTAGCTTATTTCTTCTTTTACTTCATATTAATTTGTTTCACCCATCATAAAATAATAACTGTAACACCCCATAATTCTAAAGTAAGAAAATTTTATTCTATATAGTATATGACATGTAACATTAAGCCTAGAAAAGAGTATAACATCCCAAAAAACTCTGAAATATTTCAAATTTTAAATAAATTAAATCTATTCTATATCTTTTAATATACACAATACCAAGTTATCTTATGTTGCACATAAAAAATACATTCATTGATAGCTTGCGTTACATACAGGAAAAAGTTTTACTGAATACTATTAATATTATTATTTAAAATTAAAATTATCTATTATATATTTAATGGGAATTCATTAATAGGATAAAATAACTTATTAAAATGTGTATTTTACATAAATATAAAATCAATTAATTAGTCAAAATTTAATTAAAGATGAATATAAAAATTAATTTAATAAAAAGGAAATGTTTTTATAGAAAATTATTTTTATGATCATAAAGGAATTATATTAAATTAATTAATATCCAAGAATGATTGTAAAGACCCAGAAATTTCAAGGAATTTTTTTTTGTAAATACTTTGTAATTTTACGAGTCTCGGGGTTCTGACGGAACTTGATTCTGATGCCCGATGTGCCCAGAATCAATTTCCGAAGTTTAGCTCGGGTACGTTCAGTAAACGAACAACTGTGTTTTTCTATCTTTTGAACTGGTGCTCGGAATTGAAATCTGAGGGCACCGATGAACTTGCAGCGCCAATAATTTTTTAAGGGGACCATTACCGTAGTTTTGTTTTATGCGGGTTGAGAATAAATATTTGGGGAATTATATTAAGATAAATAAAATTGGTGTAGCATAATTTTATTTTACGGTTGGTGGTTATTTCCTCCCAAGGGGAGTTAGAGGTGGGGCCCACACCCACATAACCTCCCATGGGAGGTTATTTGTGGGTTGGGTCCCACACATGACCTAAACCCTTAAACTTCCCATAACTCTCATAAACCCCCATTAAACTACCTTGTTTAATATTGACAACACTCCCATATTTATGAGATCTCCTCACCTTCTCCTCATCCATTAATTCATGCCAACACCTTAATTAATAAAATAAATCATCCAATTTATTAATTAAGTGTTTGGATGTTTGAATTTTAAATGCCTTGTGTTAATAAAATAATAGGAGTAGCTTATTATTTTATTTTTGGGAGGGGGGCTTTCGTTGTGTTAAGGGAGAGAGCTCTTGAGAGGATAGTTTTCTTCTTTGACGAAGAACGCCAGTTCCACAAAGAACGATGATGCACCTTCCTTTCTCTTCTTCGCGACAAGTGATCAGATGCGGCTTCCTCCTCGGACGCACTCCTACGTCGTCTATGAATCCTCTCCCCGCGATGCCCGACGTGTGACGTCAATTATCGAGGTAGGGGATTTTGTTCAATTCTTAATGGATTAGACATGCACCTTGTTCGTCATTGTATAACTTTGATTGTCTCGTCCTATTGTTATCACTTAATGAAGAGGGTGTGGGCCGAACGAAGACAGCCTGACGACCCTCCGTTAGATCTTGTTTATTTTTTTGGAATCGGCTACCAGAGGCGGAATGCGGAAGAGGTCGGTGAAGCAAGGGTCCCCGTCACACACGCAAGGAAATCTACAGCCATGGTGGAGGAAGCACGGTGTCATCGTGTCATGCCGAGAACACAGCGGAGGAAGTCGGCGTCGTCGTGCCGGTTGTGCGGAAGGAACCGTGGCCCACTTCACGTGATGCTTCGGCGGAAGGACCGTTTGGCCCGTCGGTTGGCCAGGCGGAACAAAGCCGCGGCACCAGGAGGGAACCGCACTGGATGAGCCGTGGCCCGCCCATGCGGGCCGCTTGCGCCAGAAGGCCAACTGACATAGCCGGACAGTTTCAGAGGGCGGCGCCAATTGGCGCTGCCGATTCGGGCAGCCGGGGGGCCGCACCCCCCCCCCCCCCCCCCCCCGGACCACTTGGCATTCAGGCTAAGCCCCTCGGTCAGCAGGCCGTGCCCGGCCGGGCCGAGCCGGGCCACGCCAGGCCGCGCCGGGCCGCGGGCAGTGCCCACCGGGCCGGGCCACGTGAATCTTCGAGCTTGGCCGACACCCCTATCGGGTCAGACCCGCCAAAACTGGGTGACCCGACCTGCCAACCCACTGGGCATAAGGGATCGAGCCTGTTATTCAATTAAATGTGAATAACTTAAAGACCGTGCGTCCGATCGACGCACCATCTACGACACTAGGATCATTTCGAGGAGGTGGTCCTTTTGCGATACTCTAAGTGATTTTTGGACAACTTTGGTAAAATTCCGGGTTTGGAATGAGTATAATTCCAATCGGGCCCCTGGAATGAAAAGGCCAATATCTCTCAGACCAGGCGTCTGATTGACGCGTCGTCTGTCGCATTGAGTTCCTTTTGATGAGATAGAACATCGGGATACATCAACTCTGGAATTCATGATAGTTGATGTATCGAACCCCTTTACTCGAGGAGCGAACCCTCCCAGAATCGAGCACGCTGTGTGCGGGAACCCTAGAGCTGGCTGCGACTGCGATGACTACTGTGCCAGGATCCTCCATTGGTTCGACAATGAGGACGACTGTACTTGGATCCTACATGGGTTCGGCAGTGAGGACGGCTGTACTTGGATCCTCCATGGGTTCAGCAGCGATGATAACTATACATGGATCATATGTGGGTTCGGCAGCGATGGTTAGTGTACGTGGATCCTACATGGGTTCGGTAGTGATGACTTCTATACTTGGATCCCACGTGGGTTCAGCAGAGGAGATGATTCAGAGGCTACATCTAATCATCTCCACCCCACTTCGTGAGTAGTATACCTATATGAGATGAGTCTTATCTTTCAATCATTATCAACGGTATGATTGACTTCTTTCCTGTGTGGACTGGATTGTTCTTGGGCTCGAAAGTTGGAGTAGGACTGGAATTGATGACTTAGGTATATGTATGAGCATATACCTAAGTAGAGTCGATTTATACTTCGTTATTGTATTTTTCCTTTTTGGTTTATCCTTTGTGGATTCTGGGAGACCTTCGGGGGTCTCGGGGTCCCTACTGAGTATCGTATACTCACCCCTACACGGGCTATGCCCACACTACGTTGTGTGGGATGCAGACGATGGACAACACTGATTGATGTGGAGGCTTGTGGAGCTGTACGGTACCTAGGGGTGGACCACTAGATGGGACATACACTGAGCGGACGACCAAACCCGAGGATCTGAGGAGACCATCTGCACCCACCCTTCAGGTGGGATATTCGGAGGATGACTCGGTGGTTGCTACTTTACTTTACTGCTATTGTACTTTTTTTTCAGTTGTATTGTGCTTTAAGTTGGGTTTTTATACTGGCTCATTTAATTTTCAGCACCTACTTTTGTACTCAGTTTACTTAGTGCTTACTTCAATTGTAAACTCAGTTGTGTTTGTTTACTTTTATAAAGTCAATTCAATCTCTTTTATCGGGATTTATGCCTTTTATGCTAGTCTCCAGCCCCTGGCCTATGGAAGTCGGGCTTGGGGTAGTCACGGCATGGGTCCGAGGATGGGTCGTGAAAAATTGGTATCAGAGGAGTCGGTTCTACTGCAGAACACAGGACTCTGATAATTTATTTTTGTGAAGTACTAGTGTTTAGAGTATTGAGTGTGGTTAACAATCCAGGGAGTCCAGTGTTGTTGCGGCGACCAACGTATCCATAAACCAGGACCCTGACTTCTGTTTTCCGACTCAGTGGACTAAAAAATTGATTGCATGTGTGTATCAAAAGTTTTCTTTGTGATTAATTTGTGTCAGCTCACCAGGTATGTTGATTGAATGTGGAAAACCAGTTTCTTTTCAGGATGGCCCCACGACGGCAGCCATCCAGGGTTTCGAGCTATGTGCGAGATTGTTGCCCACCGAGTGACGAGGCCTCGGTGCAGGGCCCCATTACAGCAGATGCACCAGTGGTACGACTAACCGATGAGCCACTGATGCCACCAGTCCCAGCAGCGGAGAGTGCACACCACCTGAGTGCATTTCGTGAGTTTCAGTGACAGGGTCCGCCCAAGTTCGGCGGAGAGACAGACCCTCAAGAAGCTGAGGATTGGCTGGAGGCTATCGTCAAAGTCCTCAGATTGGTAGGGACACCAGTAGACCTTATGGTGATCCTTTCTGCGAGTCTCCTACATGCAGCAGTAGGTAGATAATAGAGTCTGATGCTCCAGGTGCATGAAGAGGAATCACTACTTTGGAAGGGATTCAAGAGCCTCTTCCGCTCTGAGTTTGTTCCATCCACCCTCCATGCGGTGCACATCTATGAGTTACTACATCTACAGTAGGGCAGCATGACAGTAGCCCAGTACTCGGTGATATTTACTGACCTCTCGCGCTACTCCATGGACATGGTATGGGACCCATTCTTCTGGGCTCGGACCTTTGAGCAGGTACTGAGGCATGAGATCAGGGATTCGATGATCTCCCTCAGCATTCTGACATAGGCAGGAGTACTGGAGCGAGCCCTTCTTATGGAAAGCTTTCTTTCTGATCTGACGCCAGCAGCAAGACCCACCGCAGGGCGACACGTAGCAGAATCTTCTGTAGCCTGCAGTAGATAGATGTCGCAGAGGTCCAAGCGGACCAGGAAATTAGGTGGGCGACCTCAGGATACTGGTTCGGATTTGTGGGGCACACGAAGCAGAGCTAGCCATACGAGGGGAAGGCAGTTCTATGCATGTGGCGGGTAGGGCCACATTGCTCATGACTGCCTGACCCGCCATGCAGACGAGAAGTAGAAAATAAAGGGACCTCCCAGGTAGAGGCAGAGGTTCGACCGTGGTAGTCCATAGAGAGCAGGCAGACGAGGTAGAGGAGCTGGACTAGCAGCGGGTGGTGGACGACGCTTTGAGGTTCTACCATCACCACAACCATGAGGACCACCCCGACCACAGGGAGCTGGCAGACAGGGGCAGGCTCAGCTCTAGGCAGTCAAGGCCTATGACCACGGCACACCTAAGATGATTCGAGGTACTATCTATGTCTACTCCACCCTTACTGCAGTTCTTATAGACACAGGAGCGAGTCATTATTTTATTGTTGTTGCCCTTGTTCAGAGCTTGGAGATTCCAACAGAGTCATTGGCTTGATCCTTACGGATAGAGACTCCTAAGGGAGATGACTTAATGATTAAGCACTGGTTCCGTCAGTGTGAGATTACTCTAGGACACGAGAGCTTCAGTTGGGATCTTCTTGTAGCGGCGTCAAGAACTTACAATGTCATCTTGGGTATGGATTGGTTATCTACAGTCCATGCCCATATCGACTATATTAGGCACAAAGTGTGGTGTGTCTAGACCGATGGGAGTAGGTTAACCTTCACCAGCAAGAAGGGAGCCTTTTCAGCATAGGATGGACTTACACAGAGCAGAGTGCAGCCGATCACACATCATTTGTCTAGTCTCATCCTAGGAGCGGTTGATGTGCGTAGTCCGGTTTTTCCTATTGTGGTGGATCAGTATGCAGACGTTTTTCCTGACGACATTCCAGGACTACCTTCTCACAGAGAGGTAGACTTCTACATTGACCTGTACCCCAGGACAACACCGATATATACTCTAGCATATTGGATGGATCTCGTTATGCTTTGTGATCTGTGGGTACATCTGGATGACTTACATGGAAAGATATTTATCCGATTTAGTGTTTCACCCTGGGCTTCTCTGATTTTATTCACCAAGAAGGAGGATGGGAGATTATGAATATGTCTCGACTACCGTCTCCTTAATTATGTGACCATGAAGAATAAGTATCCACTCCCAAGGATTGACGACCTCTTTGATCAGCTCAAGGGAGCACAATGGTTCTCGAAGATAGACCTCAGGTCAGGCTATCACCAGCTCAGAGTTCGAGATGAGGATGTGTAGAAGACGGCCTTCAGGTGTTGGTATGGCAACTAAGAGTTCTTGGTTATGCCCTTTGCCATAACTAATGCTCTAGCAGTATTCATGAGTCTCATGAACAGGATCTTTCAGCCTTACCACGACCATTTTTTCATAGTCTTCATCGACGACATATTGATCTACTCGACTACTGAGGAGGAGCATGCCTACCATTTGAGGGTTGTACTAGATACACTCCAAGAGCACCAGCTTTATGGTAAGCTCTCGAAGTGCCAGTTCTGAATTTGTGAGGTTCACTTCTTGGGGAACGTCATCTCGGAGGCAGGAGTTGTAGTATATCCTGCGAAGATCAAGGTGGTACTTTCTTGGGAGCCACCCAGGAGTGTGACAGAGGTGCAGAGTTTTCTAGGTCTGGCTGGGTACTATCAAAGATTTGTACCAGACTTCTCTAGATTTGCAGCACCACTTTCAGCTTTGAAGATGAAGGGGAAACCCTTTTTGTGGTCAGATAGATGTCAGTAGAGCATACAAGAGCTCAGACAGAGTTTGACCCGTGTGCCTATCTTGAGGCTACCAGAGGATGGTGTTGGGTACGTGGTTTACTACGACACATCAGGGACCGGACTCCGGTGTGTCCTGATGTAGGAGTGGGTAGTGATCACCTATGGTTCACAGCAATTGAGGTATAATGAGAAGTACTACGCTACCCATGACCTATATTTAGCAGCATTGGTCTTCACCCAGAAGATGTGGCGGCACTATCTGATGGGAGAGCGCTTTACAATCTACTCTGACCACCAAAGTCTTAGGTACATTTTCTTGGAGAAGGACCTGAACTTGAGAAAGTAGTGATGGCTCGAGTTCCTACAAGACTATGACTTTGAGATAGTCTATACCCCTGGGAAGGGGAATGTAGTAGCTAATGCTCTCAGTAGGAGATTGGGAATTCAGCTACTTAGAGAGGTGACAGAGTAGTTAGCCGCTTTGCAGATATCCTTCATGGATAGAGATGGGGACGCTTTTCTATAGTCCCTCATAGTTACTCCCCCACTACTTCATAGGTTCAGAGAGGCTCAGTGTGGGGACGTTGATTGTGATACGCGATGTGCTCAGATTTCCACAGGGCAAGCGCCTGATGGATTTTCTGAAGGAGGAGAGCATGTAATTCTCTTCAGGGGACGTACCATGGTACCAGTTGCACTGTAGGTGGAAGTTCTGAGGTATTTTCACACTTCCCCTCTAGAGGTATATCCTGGAGTGGAAAATATGTACCAGGACCTCAGACAACAACACTGGTGGTCAGGTATAAAGAAGGTTGTAGCAGAGTTCATTTCACGATGCCTCACTTTCCACCAATTGAAGGCAGAGCACCAGGTACTAACAGGCTTGGTACATCCCTTAGAGGTTCCAGAGTGGAATTGGGATGGGATATCCATGGATTTTGTAACGGTAATTCCACATACATCTAGAGGGAACGACTCTATCTGGGTGATCGTAGATCGACTCACCAAGTCGGCCCACTTCTTACCGATCAGAGAGCAGGGCTCAATAGAGATCTTAGGGTGCATCTACATTCAGGAGATCATACGGAATCATGGTGTGCCATCGTCTATCGTCTCCAATCGAGATGATCTCTTTACTTCCTGGCTTTGGAAGCGGTTTCAAGAGGCATTTGGGACACAGCTACGCCTGAGCACCGCCTTTCATCCTCAGACAGATGGCCAGATAGAGAGGATCATTCAGACTCTCGAGGACATGCTCCGTGCATGTGTCCTTTACTTTGGTCACATCTGGGATGATCACCTACCCTTGATGGAGTTTTCATACAACAACAGCTACCACTCCACCATCAGGATGGCACCATACGAGGCATTTTATGGCCGACCTTGCAGATCACCTCTGTGCTAGACTTACCCTAAGGAGTCAGCACTTGTAGAACTAGAGATGGTTCAGGCTACAATGGAGAAGGTGCAGATCATCCAGGAGTAGATGGGGACTGCATAGAGTAGGCAGAAGTCATATGTTGATAGGAGATGGAGACCACTGGAGTTCGAGGATAGAGACCAAGTTTTCTTATGGGTCTCACCTCGACGTGGATTACGGAGATTTTTCTAGGGAGGCAAGTAATCTCCATGCTTCATCAGGCCTTTCCAGGTCCTCAGCAGAATTGGCGAGGTGACTTACCGCCTGGACCTTCCACCTCAGTTGCACTGGGTGCATGACGTCTTCCACGTATCTCAATTGAGGAGATATGTGCACGACCCGACCCACATCATTTATCATTGGGAGTTGGACATCGATGACAGGGCTACATTCACAGAGGTCTCGGTGGAGATTGAGGATCGACAGGAGTAGGTCCTACATGGATGGTCGATTCCTCTGGTGCTCATTCGTTGGTAGCATGGGAACCTCCAGGAGAGTGCATGGGAGCGGGAGGCTTATATGAGTACTCAGTACCCTCATTTGTTTCCCTAGTTTATGTTATAGCTTTATGGGGACGTAAATCCCTGAGGTGGGATTAATGTAAATTCCCAGAAATTTCAGGGAATTTTTTTTAAATTCTTTGGAAATTTATGAGTCTGTTGCTTCTGACATCACTTGATTCTGAGGCCCAGTGTGCCCGGAATCAATTTCTAAAGTTTAGCTCAGGTACGTTCAGTAAACGAACGAATGGGTCTTTCTATCTTTTGAACCAGTGTCCGGAATTGAAATCTATGGGCACCGATGAACTCGTAGTGCCTGTAATTGCTTAGGGGGCCTTTACCACAATTGTGTTTTAAGCGGGTTGAGAATTAATATTTGGGGAATTAGATTAAAATAAATAAAATTGGTGTAGCACAATTTTATTTTACGGTTGGTGGTTATTTCCTCCCAAGGGGTGTTAGAGGTGGGGACCACACCCACATAACCTCCCATGGGATGATATTTGTGGGGTGGGGCCCACACATGACCTAAACCCTTGAACTTCCCATAACTCTCATAAACCCCCACTAAACTCCCTTGTTTAATGTTGATAACACTCCCATATTTATGAGATCTCCTCACCTTCTCCTCATCCATTAATTTATGAAAACGCCTTAATTAATAAATTGAATCCTCCAATTTTTTAATTATGTGTTTGAATGTTTGAATTTTAAATGGATTGTGTTAATAAAATAATAGGAGTAGCTTATTATTTTATTTTTGGGAGGGGGGCTTTCGTTGTGTTAAGGGAGAGAGCTCTTGAGAGGATAGTTTTCTTCTTCAATGAAGAAAGCTAATTCCACGAAGAGTGATGACACACCTTCCTTTCTATTCTTCACAACATGTGAGGATATGTTGCGTCCTCCTCGGTCACACTCTGATGTCATCTACGAATCCTCTCGCAATGATTCCGTCTTCTGCGACGCCCAACGTGTGACGTCAATTATCGAGGTAAGGGATTATGTTCAATTCTTAATGGATTAAACTTGTGCCTCGTTCATCATTGTATAACTTTTATTGTCTCAGCCTATTGATATCTCTTAACATGGAGGGCGCGGGCCGAACTAAGATGGCCTGATGACCCTTCATTTGATCTTGTTTATTTTTTTGGAATCATCTAACGGAGGCGGAACGTGGAAGAGGTCGGTGGCGCAAGGGCCGTCGTCGCACACGCAAAGAATGCCACGGCCAAGCAGCCATGGCGGAGGCAGCAAGGCACTGTCACGTCGTGCCGTGTACACGGCGGAGGAAGCCGGTGTCATCGCGCCGGCTATGCAGAAGGAACCGCGGCCCACATCGCGGGCTGCTTCGGTGGAAGGACAGGCCGCCTCGTCGGTCAGCCGGGTGGAGCAAAGATGCGGCGCCAAGAGGGCGCCGTGCTAGATGAGCCTCAGCCTGCCCGTGCGGGCCCTTACGCCAGAAGGCCGGCCGACCTAGCCGGCCAGTTTGGGAGGGTCACGCCACCGGTTCAGGCAGCCCCCACCCCCTCGGACCATTTGGACTTCAGGGCCAAGCCGCTTGGCCAGCTGTCCGAGCCAGCTGGGCCGCACCCAGCTGGGCCCTGCTGGGTCAAGCCGATCTGGGCCGTGCCGAGCTGGGCCGAGCTGGGCCGTTCCCATCGGGCCGCGTCGTGCCACTTTAGGTCAGATTGCGCCCTCCTCAGGTCGGGTCGCATGAATCTTCCGGCCGGTCTGACACCCCTACCGGATCAGACCCTCCAAAACTGGGTGACCCGACCCTCCATCCCACTGGGATTAACAGGTCGGGACCGTTATTTACTTAAATGTGAATAACTTAAAGACCGCGCGTCTGATCGACGCGCCGAATGTGGCACTAGGATCCTTTCGACAAGGCGGTCCTTTTGAAATACTCTACGTGAGTTTTGGACAAATTTGGTAAAAGTCCAGGTTTGGAATGAGTATGTTTCCAACCGGGCCCCTGGAACAAAAAAACCAATATCTCTCAGACCAGGCGTCTGATTGACGTGTCATCTATCGCGTTGAGTTCCTTTTGATGAGACGGAACTTTGAGATACATCAACTCTAGACTTCGTGACAGTTGGTGTGTCAACCCCCTTTACTCGAGGATCGGACCCTCCCAGAATCGATCACGCTGTGTGCGGGAACCCTAGAGTTGGCTGTGACTGTGACGACTACTATGATGGGATCCTCCGTGGGTTCGACAACAAGGATGACTATACTTGGATCCTACATGGGTTCGGCAGCGAGGACGACTGTACTTGGATCCTCCGTGGGTTCGGCAGCGATGACGACCGTACATGGATCCTACGTGGGTTCAGCAGTTATGGTTAATGTACTTGGATCCTACGTGGGTTCGACAGTGACGACTTTTGTACTTAGATCCTACTTGGGTTTGGTAGAGGAGATGATTCAGAGCCTACATCTAATCGTCTTCACTCCACTTCGTGAGTAGTATACCTGTGTGAGCCGAGTCTTGTCTTTCAATCATTATCAACGATATGATTTACTTCTTTCATGTGTGGAATGGATTGTGCTTGGGATCAAGAGTTGGAGTCAGACTGGAATTGATGACTTAGGTATATGTATGAGTATATACCTAAGTAGAGTCGGTTGATAATTTGTGATTGTATCTTTCCTTTTTGGTTTATCCTTTGTGGATTCTGGGAGACCTTCAGGGGTCTCGGGGTACCTACTGAGTATCGTATACTAACTCCTGCACGGGCTATGCCCGCACTACGTTGTGTTGGATATAGACGACAGACAGCACTGATCGAGGTGGAGGCTTGTGGAGATGGATGACACCTGGGGGTAGACCACTAGATGGGACGTACACTAAGTGGATGGCCAGACCCGAGGGTCTGAGGAGACCATTTGTACCAACCCTTCAGGTGGGATATCCGTAGGATGACTCGGTGGTTGCTGCTTTACTTTACTGTTGTTGTACTTTCTTTTCAGTTGTACTATACTTTCAGTTGGGTGTGTATGCTAACCCATTTACTTTTCAGCGCCTTCTTTTGTACTCATTTTACTTACTACTTACTTCAGTTGTGTACTCTATTGTGTTTGTTTACTTTTATAAAGGTAATGACTTCCCTTTTATCGGGATTTACGCCTTTGGTGCTAGTCGCCAGCCCCTGGCCTATGGAAGGTGGGCTTGGGGAAGTCACGGCATGGGCCCGAGGACAGGTCGTGACAATGATATTAATGAAATTTATATATTTATATTAAATAAAATAATTTTACATTAAAAAATATATTTTACAGGCATAAGATAAAAAAAATCCAATTTTACACATTAAAAACTATATTTTTTTAATTATATTTTTTTCCACCTTTTAATGGATCACTTATTTTAAAACTAAATTTTGAAATATCTATAAATTTCATATGAAAAAATGAATTTTATTTTTGAAATATTATTGTAAAAATTATCTTATTGTGAATTTTTGGTATTTTTTTGAGAAGTTTCATTTTTTAGGATTGTGAAAAATACTAAATTTTAATTGAAAACTGAATTTTCATCTAAATAATTTATATGTTAACTTATATTTTTAATTGGTTTTAGAGTCATAATAGATCAAATATACATATATTAATCCAAGATAGTTATCTTTAATAGTTTTTTTTATTTTTTTTATAAAAACATAGTAAACCTTTGAAGATTTTCACTTTAATAACTCGCTTTCTCATTGAATTTGTGGGATAAGTTTTAAATTAAATTATTCAACTTATATAATTGGAATTTTGAAAATGGATTACATACATTTAATAATAATATTTTACAATTTATATAAAGTTCAATTTATATTTTTAACAAAAATCTTAGTGAATTCAATTAAGATTAATTACTGCAATTAAGGTAAAAACGAGTTTATTTTGTGTTAAAACATTAAACTTAAGGGGAAATGACATATAAACTTATAAAAACCCATTTTATGTTCATATTTAGACCTTATACCCACTTTTATTGAATATGGTTCATTATTGTAGGAACATTATGTAAGGGAGACCTTCTAAAAGTTTTTACCTTTTGATATTTACAAGAATGTCACTCATCCTCCATTATAAAAAAGGCACTCACTCCCCCATCCCACGGTTCTTTACACATATAAAAAAATATTTCTCACCAAAAACCTTCCAAAATAAACTCAAATCATCCCTCACATCATCATCGAATCATAAATCTATTAATAAATCAAGATAATGATTCTTTTTGTTGCAAACTAAAAGATTTTACCTGAAGAAGATATACATTCTTCAACAAACACTTTTGTTTTTTTTATTTATCCATCACATAAATTATTCTTATATCATGATTATATAAAAACTTAATTGTATTAAATATTCTAATATTTTTTAAGTTAATGGTAAATTTTAAAACATTACACACTTTCATCAAATGGGATACATATTCATCATTCGTGTGTACGGCGGACTATTGCCTCCCGAATTGATGTCGTTCGTTCTTCCATTTCCACCATTCATGGGTGGTAATAATGATGTATTTATAGTTTATATATTATATATATGATATATATAAGGTATTTATTTTTTTAATTATTAAATAAAACATACCTTTATTCTTTTTATTTTTTGGGAATATGATGATATCATTTATGGACGTATGGACTACCACATCCCCAAAAAAATATGATTCATTCATGGTTTACATGGATTATATTAAATATTTTTTTGATAAAAATATTCAATATATATGAAATAAAATGCTACTATAAATATAATATATATATATATATATTATTTACTTTTCCTTTTTGATTTTGATAATAAAATGGAAGCGGTGTTCATGTGTACGCATGGCCAACCGTCTCTATGAATGGTGCACCTCATCTCCTATACCTAAATATTATGGATTACTATAAATAAATATATATTATATTTACATCACGGTTTAAATTCTAGAGATATTGAAACCATAAACAATGTAAGTGGAACAAAAATAAAAATCAAAACATACTTAAAATTTATTGGAAGTTAACATAAAAATAGTGAATATAATGAATGATTATTAACAAATTGGTAATAAGTTATTATAAAAAGATAATATATTATATTATAAAAGTTTTTTTGGTTATTTCATAAGTTAATAACATTATTAAAACCATTATATTAGATGTTAATGAGCATTTACACAAAAGAAATCATAAGGTAATGGATTTCATATCAATTTACATTCCATTGAGACTTATTTGTTATTGTGAACTAATTCAATTTTACGAGGATTATATGCTATCATTGTTTCTTGTAATATCAAGATTCATTCATACTTAATGGTATTTTATGTTTCACATTTATTTATCTCATCCATGGGGTTTTTAATTGAAAATTATCAAGTTGTAAAATTTATCGTACAATCTCAATTCCATTTGTTATTTTTAAATTTCTCTTGAAAGAATCAATTTTATATAATAGTTTTTCATTGTAAATTATATTTATTTTTAATATCCTTATTACTGTATGATGGATATTATTTTTTCATAAAATATATACCATTTTTACCTATAGTGTTTACTTGGAAATTAGTATTATTTATTTGGGATATATTGATACATAATTATGATTTTCTCAATGTAGATATTAGATAGGAACATTTTTTATGATTTGAAATGATTATTCAATGTATAAAAAATGTTTTTCACACAAAGATAATGGTTTGGGGACTGGTTAATTCAATCTGATTGATGCATCGATAGTTTTATGTGAAAAAATCAGTTGGTGACAAACCCTTCACATTTGTTTCCAAGTATTTCTAAACTTTCTATATGATATATTTTGTTGGTAGTGACTTGTGAAACGAATTAACACAAATTGGATGGGTTCCTACCCATAAACCTAAACTACATTGATGATTGATCTTGAAAGTAACTATATTGATGATATATCTTGATAGTTCATACATAAAACATTATGTATTCCATTATTATAGTTATTTAATTTTATTATTTGATTAGTTAGAATTTCCATGGTCAAGTTTTAGTCTCATGTGATTATTTATGTGGAATTATTTGATCATATTTTTTTCATCATATTTTATATTCATTATTCAAGTTATTTAAATTCCATGTGTGATTATTCATTTACCTATTCATATGTTTTATGATCATTTATTCATTATTTCTCTTGATGTATTGAACCCTTCCTAAGTATTTAATCTCACCCTTAAATTGTTTCTTTTCCCCATGATTCAATAAAGATAACTTTGACTGATATGTATGTATATTATAGATGTAATAAATTAATATTTAAAAATAAATTATGTTATAATTTATGTATTATAAATGTAATGTAAAGCTCATGTATATATCTAGTATACCAAGACTACTAAACTGATTGGTCCTTCAGGAAGCATTTCCATGGATTTTATACCAATTTCATGGTAGAAAGAATCGACTCAAGTATTATTAGTTTTGGGTTTCTATAATAACTATGGTATAATCAATGTTATAATAGGTTATTATGATTGTCATATATGCATTTTCCATCTCTTTTCCATCTATAAAAAGAAAAAACATCGCTCATGTGTTTGTACATATTATCATCTCCGTGTAGCTGTGTAATGTTTTTTAATCACAATTTCATTTGGATGGATAAATATATAGGAGAAATGTATATATATGATATTTATGATATATATATGCTTCTATATTTATAATATCATATATACCTTCTTACCATCCAATCTGTCGATAAAACTATAACATTTTTATGGTGTATGGTGCTCTACCACTTCCACAAAGTGATGTGAAATTTTTTTCATTTAAATATTATGTGGATGTTAATAAGTTTATGTTTAATGAATATATAATATATATATGAAAAAATAATTATTCTATTATGGTTATTGTAATTTACCTTTATTTTGGTCCAACCATTGAAAAGTGAAAACAATGTTCATAAGAACGTATGGTATATTGTCTCCATGAACGGTATAATTCATTTTTATTTATCTATATTTTATGGATGATTATAAATATCTATATATTAAACAAATATTATATTTATATATTAAATAAAATTATAGATATAATGGAACCATGAAAAATCTACAAGTATCAAGGCTATTTAATCTAAACATACTTGAAAAAAAGTTGATAACACCTGAAAAATGATAATAATAATTCAATATTAACAAAAAATAGTGAACAAAATTTATTAATTGACTATTTATGATATTATAGATATTAATATGGTTCTGGTATATAAGTTCAAAAAATTTAAATTTTTTATACAGGAGTTCATAGAACCTTCAAGGAAAAACAAATTTCAGGTTAGAGATTCCATCTCAATTCCATTCATTGAGGTATATTTTGATGTTATACACCTAATTTATTTTATATAGTGTATATAAATGCCTTTTACATTTTTTATCATGAATAATTAATAAATCATGTAATTTTAAATTTAAATTTAAATTATTTCATCAAATTGGATTTGACTTTAAAATTACCAAGTGGTAAGGTGTTTCATAAACCAGTTTATTTTCATTAGATTATGTTACTTATTTATTGTATTTGATATTATAAGATTATATATGTAATTACTTATTATTTTTATTTTTATTTTTATTTTCCCACTTTTATATTCATTTTAATTAGATACACAAAATTAACTCTTTAATTAATTCTCATTTCCCCATTATAATCTTTGTAAGATATTTCATCACAATTTCCACTATATTGATACATATTTAGTATTATGAATATATTTATTTTAATATAGTGTATAAAATACTTGTTTTATGTTTTTAACATGAAAATAAATTTATTCATGATGATTACATTTTCAATTCATGTTACTCTTTCAACAAAAATTCTTAAAATAGAAGGTGATATTATTTAACTTTTTCATAGGGTATATTTGTCTTCCTTATCCATATATTCCCAAATTGTTTTAAAAAAAGTAGGTTTTATTAATAAAATGATTTATTAAAATAATTATTACACATTATCAATTTTTTATATAATGGTTTGAAAGTAATCATCTGGTCATTTTTCAAACTATGTAATTTTTGAATTTTACTAAAAATGTGAAAGGAATCATTGTTTTAAAGTACTTGGTATTAGTAGAATTTTCCAATTGTTATAACCAATCATCACATTGAATCTTCATTTAAATGTTTAAAGGGATCCATTAAAAGAAAAATTTTCCCTTAATATTCTATAAATTATTAGTTTTTTAAAGTTATTTTCAATGTGAAATTGTTATTTAACACAATAATGTTTTTAATAGTCTTTTTTTAGTATTTCTATTCATGAATAACAAAAAATATATTTTTTAATTATAATCTAATACATATATTTTTAATGATACCATCCTTAATATTTATCTAGATGGTTTATGATCATTTTCACTAAGGAAAATATTAACATTCTATTTCTTGATTTATTTTGTAGTCATTAACTTTCCCCTTGAAACATCCACTTTATTATGATCATTAGTTATTAAATTTCACTCAAATATCCATATTATTTATCAAGGATATGATTATTTCTTAAACCATATATCATTTCTACACATTGTGTTTTAATTTAAAATCCATTTGATTGACTTTGGAACTATTTATACTTTGCTAAATCATATTTTTTTGAATTTAAGATGACCATTCAACATATGAGGAATGAGTTGGATATGAAGTGATGGGTAGGGCACATAAAATTATATCCACTCAATGTGTTGGTTGGTCTCATGAGACAAATCATTAAGCTATCACTAAATGGGTTTCTAGTGTAAGTTAACCCATAGTTTAAAATATCTTGGAACAAGGTCTTGATTGTACATATATCATGATGTCTGATATAATGACATCCAATTTTTAGCAATTATTTCATTTAGAATTTAGTTATTATTTTCCATGAGATATCTATATATATATTATCCATGAATTAATTTTTTCCTAAGTTATTGATTAAATGGAATTTTTTTTCAGTTATTTACCTTTCCATATTCATTATTCCCTATTTAATCATGATGGATTCAATTATATATACATCTTACTGATTATATGAGAAAACATTTTTATTTTTTTCTTTTCACTAAGATATGAAGAGGGATATTATGGATAATATCAAAGGCACAAGAATGTTTTTTTATGTGAGGGGAGATGTGTGGTGGAGGCATCATACGGTATAGGAAGGGGTCGGTCGTTGCTGCTTTCTCAGCTCGGTATGGGAGGGGTGATGTGGTGCAGGCGAAAGCCATGGTCGTGGTCACCGGGCTGGAGTTATGCAAACAAATGCACATCAACTTCAAGACAGTGGAGACAAACTCAATGATCCTCTATAATTCATTGTCTGGCACGAACAAGTACCCTTGGAACATTTCTTACATGATCAGGAAATGTAATGAGCTCATGGGATTCCACACAGAAATCACTCATACTTGGTGGGAAGGCAACATGGTCGCTGATTTTTTGGCCTCCGTAGCTCCGACGACCCAAAGTATATCCTACTTCCTCCACATGGGCTCCTTTCCCACCGAGGGAATCAAGTTTATTATTAATGATGTGTTGGGCCTTCACTACTTTAGGCCCCCTTGAGTCATTGTTTTGTGTATTTCTTTCGACAAATCAATAAAAATGGTAGTATTCAGTCACTACTTCATATCTCCAGTGTAATATGAATGTGATTTATTTATATGGTTCTTAAAAACTAATAAACAGATCAGTTCTTCAGGATTAGATCCCTTTTATATATTCCAATATAATAAATTAGACACCATCTCTAGGTTAACTGATTTGGGGTATTTACAACAAGTCATCTTAATCACTGTACACCATGAAAATTTCTGTTTTTTCACAATTCATGCCTTTCCATAGGAAATATTACATCTAAAAAAATTATCCTCTACTACATAAGGTCTATAGCTAAATCATGTCAGGTTCTAATCATCTCAAAAATAATAGATGAAACAAATTCAACATTTAATGCTTTATGATCTTGTATAAATTTAGGAAGTACACAAGCATGACATGCCAAAAAACATAGAAATTCTCCAACCTCCTAGAGAAATGTCAGGAATCACCCTCAAGTGAAATATATTATTATTTACATATTTATCACACCATATAATGTATTTTTTCTCATTTGAAACCTGAACTAAATATTAATAGTGTATCTCAATATGAAAATTTTTATCATGTTTTTAAGGACATATTTTTTGGGAAAATATCTAATAAAGTATAATGTTTTTTCTATTTCACAAAATATATCCTTTACAACTCTAGAAAACTAAAATTTATTTGTGATAATATTACAATCAAATCTAGGAAAATGTTTCACATCTTCTAACCATTATGAGAAGAGTTCTTAATTATTTATTGTGTTTTGAGGTTGATGTGAAAGTACTTCATTTCCTAAAGAATCTTCACAAAATTTTGTAGCTTCCACCACATCATCCTAGTTATATCTATCATTTCCATCATTAGAGACTTCCTAAAAATCAAAATGATCTTGAAGCATATCTTTTTTATCAGTTTGGTTGTCTTCTTATGCATGATAGGGAAGATTCACATATTCTTAGGATGGAACTTCTTTGAAATCTATTTTATTTATATATCATAATTTAATAGTACATTGTTAATAGATAGTAGAAACCTCAACATATAATTCAATCAATGAATTATCATACCATTGGTCAAATAAAGTTATAATTTTTACCCAGTCCTTATCCTTAGACAATAGAAAACCTAGATTTTATAACCTATCCTAGAATTGAAAATATCTATAGCTAATAGACTGTATCACCTTATTAGATATTAGATTTAAATGACCATGAATTTTTTCCCCAAGTAATCTTAGGGTAAAACGATAGTTTTTCTTTACCCTTTATGTTGGTTGAGTACTATATGAAGCTCCTTGAATTGTTTTAATAACATCTACATAGTAGTAGACAAGGGAAAACAAGATTTTATATGAGGAAAATGGTTTCAAAACCAGATTATAATAGATTAAAAGATATTTTCAATGAGGAATAATCATGTAGCATTGATAATGAAATAATTGTGTAAATTTATTTCATAGTACAATGATATAATTAGATTTCATTATTTTATAAATAGAATGTGAATCATATAAATGAAGGACCTCAGAACACCCTGAGAGGGGAGGGGTGAATCAAGGTGTCAAATGTTTCTTTTTAAAGTTATGGGTCTTGTTCCCACGTTGGTAAGAACTTGTTAAACCTATCAAACAAAAGAAAGCATGAAGTTAACACAGAACTTTTACTTGGTTCACAACAAAGGGCTATGTCTAAGGAGAATACGCCGACAGGTTGTCGGACACACCTAATTCCACTAAACTTCACTAGATACGGATTACAATGTTCTGGTATAGTCACTCTGTCCCAGGCACACTACCCTTACAAATGTTCAGGAATTTCTCACTGTGTCCCTCGAGTCACTCCCGTTGACTCCCCCAAGATCACTGCCTTTAGTGAAGTCCCACTTAGTTTATAGATGTGAATGTCACTTCAATAGATTTTCATTGAACTCATTGCCTCTGATTAGCATGAGAATCTTCTTTCATCCAAGTCTATAAATTATTCACTTGAATGCCCATAACCACTTTACCCGATAATCAGAAATGCAAAAATAGGTTATACTGAAGATTTTTTGCAACTCCCACAATTTGCAAGAAATATCTGACTTTGGAGAGAAATATATGATTTTTGTGCATAAAATATTTTGAACAACAACCTTCTTTACATGCAGCTTTACACGCCACACCTTTTTCACGCAACTTGTCCTTTCTCACATAGCTCGGAGTTTTTCATGCAATGTCTGCATTTTCGCGTAGCTGAACTCTTTTTGCGCAACTCAAAATTTTTCACGCAACACCCTTTACGCGAAACTTTTACACGCATCAAACCTCGGATCTTCTCTATGTCTTCAACCATATGGAATAATGGAGGTCACCTCTTATTTATAGGAATCTCAAACCCCCACACACAAAACCCCATGTGGCGTGAAAAACCTCTCATTCAACGCGTAATATTTCGTATAGGTATTGTTTTTCTTGAACATCTTCATATTTTTCACACAGACCATACCTTTTCCATTTTCTGACATTCTGATTCTGAAACACCTCTTGCACAAAAAAATCTATCTCCACTATTTTGCGCACCATGCTGTTTTTCATGCAACTCGTTTTATTTCACGCATTCCGCTATTTTTCGTGCACATTGCCATTTTTTCGTGCATGCCTCCCATATTTCACGTACCACTTTTTTTATTCACATCCCCTCTTTCCAACAACCTATGTCCCTATTTTATGATTTTCGAGTCCAAAAATTTGGAAAGCACTGGAGAACAACGCCACCTTCAATACTAGTGTCTTCTTGAACTGTATGATCACTTTGCTGGCACACATTCTGAACTTCCACTAAGGATTGAAAAAAAAACACTAAACATACTCCAATTCTTGCATATAACATCCATGGTTCCAACAATAAATAATATCCCTTAGGAGTTTCAAACTAGGTTCTTATAAATGCATATTTTTCATGGACCAGTTGATGGTCAGGTTAATTAAAAATTTACCCTTTTAGGGTTATTACACCTAGTTACAACTATTCTAGATCCACATCCAATTTTAGTTTCCAAACATGGATTCCATTACTCACATAACCACAATATAATTACATTACAAAAATTTAAATATTCAATTTTATACTCAATAATATTAGTAATGTTTTTTAGTCTAAATTTTTAAAATCCTAATGGTGAGTTTCGTAGTTTATAATGAAAATGCGAATTGTTTAAATCATATCCCCATGAAGTGTAAAAATATATTTATGTTGGGGAATCTTTTTCATGCACCATGTGTTGATTGATTTAATGACTAATGTGCCCTTTTCAGAGCTATTTCCCGTAGATAAAACTGTTATAGAGCCATATCCACGTGTTTTATCGAAATAAGGATTTCATTTCTCTAAAAACCACCAAATTTTTACTTTTCCAAAATTTTAGAATGTTTTGTTATATCCTAAATGATGTCTCTAGTGTTTCATAGATCAAATTATAATATTTTAAAAGATATATTTAGTACTTTATAAAGAGACTATTAATCATATAAATTATATCCTCCAAGTGTTTCAAACTTGGTGTGTGGAAAGGCCTTATTTTCATGCACCACTAGATGATCTATTAAATTCTCAATGAACTATTTTTAGGGTTATGAACCTTAGGTAAAACTATTCCAAATCCACATCAACTTATACTATATTGATAGGGATTAAAATTCTTTTATAACCATAGATTCTTTACTTTACCAAAATTTTAGAATTTTTTCTCATATCCTTAATGATGTCACTAATCTTTCCATGATAATATTTTAATATTGTAAAAGGTGTCTAAATATATTAATTAAAGATAATGTGAATCATCTAAAGAAGATCATCATGGGGTATCAAATTAGGTCTTAGTTGTGCCTATTTATCATGCTGTTAGGCCTCTTTGATCATAAATTAATCTTATGTCAATATATAGTTAATAAGTGGAAAACAATTATTTAATATTAATTTAATACTTATATAAACATTAGTTAATGATTTAATAGTATTTTGGTAAGAAGTAGATAATTCTAAGTTAATAAGTCATTAATCATTCATTAATCATTCTATAATCACTCATTATTCATTATTTATTCATTTATTAGTCATTTATTAATTAGTAGTTATTAAGTAGTTAGTTTATTGTAAGTTAATTTTTAATTAATACGTAATCATTATTTAATTAGTCTTTAATAATTTTTCAATTATTAGTTAATCAATATTCAATAATTAATTAATCATTAGTTAATCATTAATTAATTATTAATTAATAATTAGTTAAGAATTACTTCATCTTATGTTAATAATAACTTAATAATAAGTTAATCATTCAATAATAATTCATTAATCCCTCATTAATCATTAGTTAATTATTTTTAATTAATAGTTATTAATTAGTTATTTTATAGTTATTTAATACCTATTCATTAATTTAATATTAGTTCATCATTATTTCATCATCAGTTAATCCTATGTTAATCATTAATAAATCATCGTTCAATTATTATTTAATAACTTGTTAATGATTAGTTTATCATTCATTAATCATTCTTTAATCATTATTCAATTAATAATTAATATCTAATTATTTTGTAGTTAATAAATAGTTAATCATTAAGTAATTATTGTGTAATCATTATCTAGTCATTAGTTCATCAATAGTTAATCATTAGATAGGAATTTATTATTCCTAATTTTATCCTGCCTTAATGATTCATTAATAATTCATTTATCACTCTTTAATACTTAGTTAATTAATAGTTATTATGTACTTAGATTATAGTAAATTATTAGTAAATTAATTTTTTAATAATTAATTAAATATTATATAATCATAACTTCATCATTAGTTATTCATTATGTTATCCTAAGTTAATCCAAAGTTAATCCCACTTTATTGAGTATCTAATACTTTTTTATTCCTAAGTTAATCCTTAGTTAATTATTAGTTAATAACTAATTAATCATTACTTTATCATTAATTATTCATTATTTAATCATTTGATATTTAATAGTTATTAGGTAAGTAATTAATAATTAATTGATAATTAATTATTAGTTAAATTTGATATTTAATCATTTGTTAATTATTGGGTAATAAACACCAAATCACTAGTTTATTATTAGTGAATAAATATTTATTCATTATTTTTTCCTTAGTTAATCATTATTTTTTCATCGCTTAATCCTAATTCAATCAAAATTGAATCATTTTATAATAATTTTTTAATCATTCGATAATCATTTTTTAATTATTAGTTAGTAAATAGTTAATTATTAGATATTTAGTAATTAATAATTATTTCACTAATATTTATTCATCATCTAATTAATATTAACTTCTAATTACTATGTAATTAATTATTAGTAAATTTTATGTTCATAATGATTAATTTCTTCAATATATATTACTTAATAATAATTTCACTAACATTCAAAAACAAACAAGTCATATTAAATAATAATAATTTAATTATAATAAATCCATTACTAAGACTAATGATAAATTAATTACTAAACAGACATAATTATATAATAATAATGTACATACAAATATTAACAATTATTTAAAAAAAATATCTAATTAACTAGAAATTAATTAATTAATTAATTAAAAATAATTAAAAACTAAAAATCTAAATAAAAAATATAATTAAAATAAATTATAAAACATCCCTTTAAAGGATTCTTCAAAAATCTTGCTCTCTATTAAGGTGACCAAAATTGAAACACACAATGGAGTAAAAAAATAAGAAAAACATAGAGAGGGGGAAAAGGTTTACAGAGGGGGATGGAGAATTTGACTGAAGGGAGTCGGGTGGTTTTATAGGGGGTATGTTGAAAATAATTACCACCCAAAACGCTTTTCTCATTTTATTAGGTGAAATGAATTTTTTCCCAATGCATTTCACTTAATAATATGTGAAGGAAATTTTGGGTGGTAATCTCATTTCCATGTCATGTATTTAGGAAAAATGAGTTACGACAGCCGACGTATTTTTGAGTTATTTTTAAAAAACTATTTAAATGAGGTTTAATTCCATTATTTTTTTCAAAAAACTTATATATAAAAATACTTGTATTTTGGTAATGATATTGGTTTTGGCGCCCAATTTTTAATTTCTCTGTATCATCATTATTTTATTATTTGTCATATTTGACCTTCACTAATGATTTTATTTCTACCTGAACATATAAATTATATGATGTGATTTTTTCAACTTTCCTCTCAGAATATATTATTGTATCATGGTTTTACTTGTTTTTTGAAGGAATTTTTCATGTCATCACCAAGGATCCCTTAGGTGGGGAAGAATCTATTTTATGTGTACCACGGGTTTTGTTAAAAGTATGATTCGACTTAATAGGGGTGAGGTTTAAAGAGAGGGATGGAAAATTTTAATGAAGTGAGTGGGGTGGATTTTATAGGGTTTGGGTGAAAGGTGTTAGCACCCAAAATTAATTTCTCATATTCTCATGTGAAAGGAATTTTTTCCCCAATACCATTCTCTTAATAAAAATAAAAAGGTAATTTGGTCAGTAAAACCTTCATTAAGTCATCAGTTTTGGGAAACATGTTGCATGCCTTATATCATTTCGAATTATCTAAAAGGCCTTTGGGAGGCTGATGCATTTCTGAGTTATTTTTTAAAAATTAATTAACCTAGGTTTAATTCTAAAAAATAAAAAAAACGTATATAAAAAAATATTTCTTTCATTGTGTTGTTGGTTTCTTCACCTGCTATTCAACTTCTCTATATCAACATTATTTATTTATTTCTCATGTTAGACCTTAGAGAGAGGGGTGGTGTTTATAGACAGGGATGGACAATTCTTGTTAATGGAGTGGGGGTTACTTTTATAGGGTTGGGGGTAAATTCGTTACCATAAAAAATTCCTTTAACCTTTTATTAGGAGAAGGGTGTTTCCCCCAACTCCTTTCTCGTAATAAAAGGTTAAAATCATTTTGGGTTGTAATTCCTTTTCCATATCATTGACTTCTCTACCTTGTCACTATTGCCTTATTTCTCATGGTGTATCTTCACTGAAGATGTATATTCTCTCTATAAATCTAACTTATATGATGTCATTTATTCAATAGACCTCTCATAGGAGGGAGGAAGGATTCGTGTAAAGGGAGTGGGGTCAGGTGGGTTTTATAATTAGTGGGGGCAATTTAGTTTAATCATCCCATATTTAACTTCTTTGTATCATTACTGTTTCCTTGTTTTAAATGGTTGAAAATCACTTATTATGTCCATTCTATCCATACATCTAAATTTTATGATGTTACTTCTTCAACTTACCTATTAGAATATAGTCTAGCTTCATAGCTTGAACTTTTTTCATGAATGTTTTCATGAAAACTTCAAGGCTTCCCCAAGTGGGGAAGAAGAAATTTTATGAAGCCTCTAGGTTCGGTTGTGAGGATGATTCTCCTTCAACTAATAAGAATATATGTGGGTTATTATTTGGTGGTGGTCATAATGTTTCAACTTATTTAGTTTTTTTAGTGGTATTGGGGTTTTTTTATTTTCATGGTGTTTTTATAGAATTATAGTATATCAACAGATTCCCCAGATACATTTCATAGATGTTTGAATTCATAGGGAATTTATGATTTCTTGTGATTCTATATGAAACCTATATTTTTTGGTGACTGGTTATTTTACATCTATTTATTTTTAAGTTATAATGGTTGTTGATAGCTAACATCAATGTCGAATCTCACATTGTACTAGGTTCATTGGGCTCTGGGATGCATAGTTTCTCAACCAGTATGGTGGTTTTTTAGGGTTTTTCTGGTAGTGGGTCTAGGTTTCATCGTGCAGGTATCAGTATTGGTAAATTTTATAGTCTAAGTAATGTTTCATATGATTCATATGGTAATAGGTATACATAATGGTGTATAGTTATTATTCTTTGATCAGGGGATGTACTTGAGATTTTTTTGAATTTGGACACTTTTCTATGTTGTTTGTGGATTGATCCCTAACTAGTATAGATCCCTCCATTTTCTTGAAAATATAAAAATTAAATTTTTGAGGTATTTTTTCACAGATAGTATACTTTCATTTTTTAATTGTATATATTTGGTGTATTTTAAAAAATTTATGGGCTTATAAAATATTATTTAATAAAATTTATCAATGGGACAATCATAAGGTTAAGTGAAACATATATGATTTTTGTAATTAATTTCATGTTAATATTTTTTTAGTTTTATAACATCATGTCTATTACATCGCTGAATAGGTTGATTGGATGGAGAAAACAAATATTCAGTTGTTATATATATGTAATAATTTTCTCTTTATAACACATGATGATTAACTTCATCTGTGTGATGATTCCTTGTGGATTCCTTTTTTAAAATATCATATATTAAAAATATTTTGGTTTTAATAATTTTCTATGCATGGAATTACTATGATGGGTATTTTGATTCCCTATCAAATATTAGATTCAGCAAAAAATGAATGTTGAATCATTAGTACCCAATTTTTTTACTTTATCATTTAAAATAAACTTATAGTACTTTTAATATCATAATTTATTCATTTAGTAATCTACTACTTACTCAAATAAAAATATAATGTAATGAGAATTAGTGAACTATAATTACATGGTTTACACCAAATGTGGGTGTTTATATCATTATTGTTACTTCTATCATTCATGTCATAGATTTAATTCACACAAGTCATAATAAGACTACAAAAAGTTATGGGAATGTATAATCCATGACCTATATTTGAATAGTCTTGGAAAAAATAAAATAATATCATAAGAATATGCTAAAATGTCTCAAAAATAATGAAAAATATAAAATCTATAGGTTTTTTATGTTAATAATATAATTATTTGTCTTTATCAAAGTTTACTTAAAGTGGATACAATATCCTTCTTATGTTTTGATATTTCATAGATAGAACTATCCCAAACATAAAACTATCATGAAACATATATAGTTCTAAAATGAAATATGAACACATAGAGTGTTATTATAAGAATCTAGGTTAATATATTCAATATATATTACTATTCCTGTAAATGGTATTTCCCTACCAATTAAATCAATACTTAGTTTTAATTGGGTAACATGAAAATAATATCTTCAAATAATATTTTCCTTACCAATTAATAATCACTAGTAATCAAGGGTTTTAGTTCATTAATAGTCACATATTAAATTTCTTGTTAAATATCTACTTATTTATCATTAATATTGAAAAAATATACTTCCACATTTAAATATTAAATGATATTGATTGATCATTTCATTTAAAATTGGTACATATCTCAGCTTTATTTGATTAATGAATATATCCATACAAGAAAATAATTAAAATCCAATAAATATTGAAACATATAAATCTATTAATTGATATAAAATCTATTTTCTTAACTATTATTGAATCTAATCAAATATAATTAAATAATGTTTGGGATTGGTAAAATTTCATCACATTGAAAGTTCACCGTACAATATCGAATAAATATATATGATATATGAAATGATATTAAAATATAAATTCATAGCATGACTATAATATTCCATCATCATGTAGGAAAATATCACATAAAATCTCCATGTATAATTCATAGCTATTTCATCATTATTAGCTGATGACATTTCCATGTTTTCAAAAACTCATGTCCAGTTCCTTTTTTCTTATTCGTGAAATATTCAAATTTTTAAACATTTGTGGTTAATTAATTATTTCTTAGTAAAAAATATTTTATCCATATAATAAACCACTATTTATAAACAATATATAACATCACATTCAATATAAAAAACATAAAATAATAAAAACCTATAATCTATGTGGTATAATGAATTTGGGGGACTTTAATCATATTATATCATTTTAAAACATAACTATGTAAGATTTTATTTTCATAATGGAATCCAAAATATCATCGTAATCTTGTCATTATATGTGTAATACATGGTACGAACATAAATGAGAGGATATATTAAACTCATAGTAAGTTTTTATATATAATATATATTATGGTAAAAGTTATATGAGGTAATGGGAATAATATGGGATCATAAAAAGGGTGGGGTCATAAATCATCAAATAGAAACATAGAATAAGTGTAACTTTATCTTAGGAACATAGAAATGTTATGAATGTGAGATTCATTAGAATTTTCTTTATGCATAAAATGTTTCATTATAAAAATATGTGAAATGTTAATGTCAAGAAATCATAACACGTTTTTTTGGTTTATTTGACATGATACATGCCATCAGGACCCTAAATGTGTGTATATAGGCTTATTTTTCCACCCCAATCCCACCTCCAATATTCTGGGGGTGTTAAATTTAACCATGTAATAATATCATATAAATTGGGAGGCATTAGCGTGATTTACCTATAAATAACACATTTCACCATAAATGATATAACAATACACAATATATAAATTAAAATTACTATAGTATATATTTCATGATAAAAACACTATGATCCCTAAAGAATAAAATATAACATAATCAAAAATGAAAAGGAAAAGATACATGCACAATAACCTAATAATAAAAACAAATCTAAATAGATAAGATGAAATGGTACCCACAATGGGCTAGAATTGAACATGAACATCACCCACTATTATCACATCTTAGTATAACCAGATCCATTAACACCATATCCACTAAAGAGACATCTAAACTAACCATCATCTGTATAAAACAAGACACATATGGGAAAATATTACTATGTAGGGGTATGTGTATAAGTTCCTAGTAAGATGGCCTAAAACTTAAAGAACTTATAAGAAAATTAATATTACTCAAATCCATGAGACTATAAAGAAATAATTACCTATCAAAAATACAAATAGAAATTAAAGATGAAAATATAAAGCATATGAGAATGTACCGCTCCCCACATCCTAGCTACCTGAGAACTAGAAACGGTCCCAAGAATCCAAAATATCTAAATCAACTAACTCACTCAACCACACATGAATTAAAGTGGGATGCCTATGCCTCTACAAATGATAAGTATTAGAAAAAGAATAAATTTACCCCCATAAAGGACCCATTCCTCACTGTATAACACAAAATAGACGAGGGACGATAAAATCTCATATATAGAGGGGCCCCACCCAGATTAGCACAAAACAAAAGAAAGAGGACCTAACATCATAGATAATGGACTCTTTCCCTAAGTGGTAGTCAAAAAATGAGGTATGATATAACTCTATCAGTATTAAGGGGGACACTAACCTCGCTGAGTAGAACATAAAAATCAAGGGAGTAGATAACCTTTTGAATACTTTGATTTCTACACATGATTCCCATTATATGATCTATATATTTGAAGGGAATATACTATTCACACCACCTCATGTCACTCCCTTGATGCTGTGGAGGAGTTCACCCACCCCACCCCCACCCCCTACATGGAAAATTTCTCAACATGGACTAACAGTGAACCGATATATGAGTCCCAAGAAATGTGATCTAAAGGGAAACTATGGCTAGAAAATTACATGATATATACCCTTAGGGTATAGGGAATATATCCCCTCATGGATAATATGGTCACGTATTGTCTCCTAAATTGTCTGCATGGGTCTATTTATGTGAAATGTGTGATAGGATACATTGCATATGGAACTGGGGGGGAATACATGGTGCATACCAATCCAACTCTTGTTATGTAATGGGTAAAGGAAATATAATTCCCTAGTTGTGCATGTACTATGGACCTAGCTGACTCACTTAACATTTACTATTGAGGGGTTGAGTTTTTTAATATAAAGGTTACATAGTTTGTGTCATTACCCACATGTAATGTGTGGAAAAATATCCACTTGGTCATGTACTCCTTGTACATTCCTTGAAGTTAATCTTATGGATACAATGTGTGTGATATTGACCAACATGATATAAAATATTTATTCCCAACTAAAAACCCTATATATCTCTATATGGGATATAAACAATTTTGTGAGTCCTGAACACATATCGTGTGTTCATGTATTCAAGACCAGATTTTTCAAATTCCCCAATATCATGTCTTTGTCGTCGTACCTACCATTGATTGATCCTATAAAATTAGAAAATTCCTTGTCCAATGATGTTGTTCCTCCAATGTTGAATTTAAAAACATGAATTTATTAGAAAATAGATTGGGGGGTGTTCACACGCAACCCCCCATCACCCCTCATACTGATACACCTATGACATCAGGATGTTATGCCTTCCCATGATTCTAATATCACCCTTTTTTGATCTCTCAAACCATGATACTAACCACCACATCAAAAAACATTGATCACAAGACCATGATAACAATAATTCCCATATCAATATTTGATTCATCGAAACACCACCCATGATGATATTTTATAGAGAAAACAGAATGAACAAGTGGAAGAAAAAGAGGGTAAATAAGGGATTAATTCCATGAATAATCTTACAGTCATCATTTTTTATTTAAAATAATCAAAAAGTTATTAACATATTTAAACACCATAGAAATACTAATTTCCAACTATAAATAGAAACTAATAAGATTTTAAGGCCCTATGATTAAGGGACCAATTTAAAAAGAATATTCATTACCAACATTCATTAATAATAGGTAAATATTAAAATACTGATGTTTTTCCTCATGATTGGACCACTTACTAGTGAACATCATCTTTTCATTGAGTTTTTTGTGGTGATTTCTCATTGAGCATGTTCATCAGATATTCAGGCCTTAATCCTACCAACAATCTCCTCCTCTCACTCTATCTCATAAGATGTGTTATATAGAAACTAAACGTAGTGATAGGAGTTAATAATGATTACATACTAGGGTATTTGGTTAGGTGTCTTAATTAAATAAATAAATCAATTAGTTATTATAATCATTCATTTTTAGATATGATAGTAAAACATCAGGGACTCAAGATACAATAAATATTACACCACCATTGGGATAAAAACCTACTTATGAATGCAACAAAAACATCCATTTTCCCATATGATTATATGTTTATAGATAAATTTATTTTTCTTATGAATTCATGAGTATGAGCTAAAAACATATATTATTTTTAAATGGGTTTTTATCAAATTACTGCGACACCAAACTTCATAAAATAGATCAATAAAGACATAAAATATATTATTTAAAATATTATAATGGATTAAACAATAAAAAACCATAGTCTCTACATCCTCCCTGCCTTTGTGGATAATTTCACTAAAATGAACAACCTACCCCCATAGGTGAGGTTACTGGACACAAATTATATTTTCATCCTCTCCTGATCTCTTCTAAGGGTTATCAAGTTTCCAAAAACACACCCTAATGGAATAAGTCATCTATGAAGAGTCATATCTCGATGGTACTTGATCGACACTTGGTACTCCAAGAAGGTGTAATCATCTTTAATGATCATCTCAACCAAGTCTATGATATGTGATAGGTCATTTATAAACCTCCACATTCATGGAATGGGGAAGATTTTGTTCACCCCACACAAATAAAGGAGAAACCCCATTTAGTAAGAAACCTCACCCACACTATATAGTATATGGACTCAACCTATAAGCATTAGAGGGATATTTTCTATCTAAAAAAATCTTTTAAAAATTCACTATGTAGAGACCTCTAGAAAGGCACGATCACCCTCCCAAAACTAAAAGGGCCTTTGGAATAGCTCTGTATAAGAATTTTTCTAGATCTAAGTATTATTTATCTTCTGTTGGAGAACTTACACATGTGACATCATCACCCACACCAACTATAGTCCCATTAGTGATTCCTCTCTTATATTTATCAAGAATAAGGTTTATAAATTTGGTATCCTATACCAATCCTTGAATTCGTCCATTAAAATATTAATGTTATAGCTATTTTTGGTATAAACATAACTAAATGAACATCATCCTCTCAAATCTGATTGAAATCCAACATAAAATCACTCAATATATCCTCATGGACTTTAATGGTTCACATAGTTTTACCATTAGTATGAGGATAAAATTTCTTACTTATATACATCTAAGTCCAGATAACTTCCTAAAACTCCTCTAGAAAATCGGATATAAATTATGGATCATGGTATGAATTTATCATCAAGGGTATCCCATGAATCTGGATAATCTTCTCTATATACTAGCTTTTTAATTTATCCACTAAACTAAAATCCAAAATAGTAATGTAGTAGACTGAATTAGTTAATTGATTAATGATTACCCTGATAGTATTGGGAAATCTCACTAATTATAGGAGCCCAGTCATCAAATAAATTAATATAGAATCACATATCTACTCTGGAACCCCAATAGGTAATAGAAAACCTATTGGAACCTAGTGTTTCACCTTCACATATTGACCGAAGAGGGATTGTGAGGTAAAATAAAAAACATTATAATTCATATTTACCCACTGGAACTAATTCTTTACATTTAGGAAGATCTTTATCACTAAAGGATGTACTACCAAGGGTGAAGTATAGAATACCCAAATCACCCCCTAACATAGTAATAATTAAAAAACTTCCCATCTTAGAAAGATATTGGTGTAATCCTGTATATCATAATATACTTTTGGTGTATCTGTTGAAGATATTCAATCACAAAAAACATAAAAATAAATATATCCCTAATATACCTCTCTCATGTGTGGGGGAAGGGGACTTAACACCATTAATTGAAGGTAAAAAACATTCCCTTATTAACTAAGGACACTCATAATGAGTCTAACTTATTGGTTTCCTTTACCAATAACTATAAATGATACTTCCTATAAAGGGAAACAATAACTACATTACCCTTAGAGTATAAACAATATCAATTTCATATTCCTATTAGAAAACTAGGAAATACATATACCTTAGGCTAATATATCTATGAGGGAAGATGATCCTAATACTATTATGGTTGGTATAAACTTCAAACAGCTTCACAAGTAATTAGTGCCTACATGAATGCATAGAAAAAACTAAATCTAAGAAATATAAATCATGGTTTTTGAAGTTACTCTACTAAAATATCAACTGCTATGAACCATATGAAAGCCCAACATATATCTATATCAGTTCCCAAATAATTCAACCTTTATAGAAATCCTATAACACCATGTACATGACTCCCTCCTATTGAAACCTCAATAAAGGAGAACTCATCAACCTCCTCTTTAACTACTCTGATGCTTTCTGGCATCAATCAAACTAAAAGGAAGGATTATTTATTGAGTTAAGGGTAGTCATGGGGATGTCAATCCAATATAAGTCTATAATGAATCTATGGTATTACCTTAAAACCAAATAAAACTCTACAACTTGAACATGCACTCCTGGAGAATAGGTTATACCCACTGTTTTTGGAAAAAGAAATGGATATAGGTCACCCTTATATCCACTGGGGAAAAATCATGGGAAATACTTATACACATGGTTATCCAAAAATTGTGGGTATATGGGTACCGATGCCCATATTTTTTTGGAGAATCATGGGAATAGGTGCTAGGATCAATTCCCAATTGTATATTTTTTTAATAAGGAACATATACCCACGATTTGACTAAACCATGGGTATAGGTTTTTATAATATTTTTTCCTAATAATATAAATAATAATAAATAAATAAATAAAATTAAATTTTATATATAAAAATATATGTATTTTTATATAATAATATAATATAAATTATAAGATAGTGTTAAAGTTGTTAGAGTACAAAAGGACGGTGTTTAGATCAAATCCCAGTAGTTAATTATTTTAATAAGGATATATACCAATAGTTTGACCAAACCATGGGTATAGGTGTTTCCATTAAAATTGACTAAAAAATAGTTTAAGACTTTTGGGTATAGGTATATACTGATGAATTAAGTACCCATATTTCATAGAACTATGGGTATATCCTATACCAATGGATTTCTAGCCTATACCCATTGTTTTGAACTATAGGTATAGGTAATCATTCTAGTAGTGATTCTCTTTGGAGTCTCCAAAGATTTTACTTCTTTGATATTCGTTAGGTCCAAAACTACTCCACCCTTCAAGATGACATGCCACAATAAATGGACCTCTTAAATAAAGAAATTTCACTTTGAGAGATTTTCATATAACTGGTGCTTCATAAGTGAGTATTTAAAAATTCTCATATGCTAATTATGCTCAACCTTTTAGGTTAAATATATAAATATGTCATTGATAAAGATAAAAATGAACTATTACAACAAAATTTAAAATTATCCTATTCATATGGCTCATGAACATAGTTGAAACAGTTTTCGTGTTAAAGGGATCTTCTTGAAATCATAATGATAATATGGGAATTGGAATTTCATATGGGCACCGAGCCTTAAAAATTACATAATTTAGTATCTAAAATCTATAATTGACATTATTATATTCCAAATATATCTTAGGTTTATGATTTTATATAATTAGTTCCTAACTCTATGATAACAACCCCATATATCAAAAAGTTTCTCTGTATCCATTTTTTCCACAATACATAATTTTTAACAAGAAATATGTTTTCCTTTCATGAAAAAACATCATGATTTTCAACTAGAATTATTCTTTTTTATTAATAATACTATAATCTGGTGAAAATAAATTTAAAAACATGTTATGATCACAAAAAAACTCAGTAACAAACATAAAATTATGAAATATGATTGTCTAGTGAAAACCTAGAAAACCCATAAAATATTTACCATTATCTCAGTATTTTTTTAGAATGTCAAATAAATTTTATCCATATGTAAAAGACACTTTTTATCAAGAAAATAACTAAAACCCATAGAAATAAAATATAAACCCTGTAAGGAAAATTAAAGCATTATATTCATAACTTGTGTTATAAATAACTAGAGCCTCGTTAAATCCATAAGAGAAACCTCCTTTTTTTACTCCCTCATTATTTCCATTGAAGAAAAGGAAAAATACATAATGAATTATAGAGATATATTGGGCTCAACCATTATATAATATGTATTAGACTCACCCATCATATACGTTGTATCAGGCTCACCCATTGTATATGTTATTTCAGGATCACCATTTGTATAAGTTGTATAGGAATAAAATGTCATAATATACAATGATATAGTACCATATCATAAATAAAACATTTTAATATTTAACATTTTTTTATTAAAACCCCATAAAGAAAATTTTAAACCAATACTAAAAACATTTTAGGATATCATAATACCCTTTCCTCGTAAAAACCCATTTTCAAAACTAAAATACGCATGAAAAGAGAATAATGGTTTTTAATTGGTGAAGAAATGTATGGTTATAATGAAATCCAAACATAAAATAATTTTTTCAGTTGTGGGAAATTTATTGATTCCATATACATTAAAATAGAATATTCATTTTTCCCTTTTGTAATGAAAGTCAAATTGTTTAGTGTAAAAAGATTATTTTTGAAAATATTTTAAATAAATTCAAAAGAGACATAAAATTTCCTTTATAAATTCATTTATATCCATATTAATATGTCTATAATATAATTTTAAGCCTATGTAAATATAATAAAAAAATATAAAATAAATCTTTAAAACATTTAAAATGAGGTTTTAAGGTAAAGTGTCCCTTCCCATGAGTTTAACTCATCACATACATTATTTATCCTCAGGAAAAATAGAAATATTTTAGTTATTTACTTGATTAATAAACATTATGAAGTATATTATTCCTTTTATTTTATTTAATACCATATTATATCCAATTACTTAATAAATTAAGTTCATATTGGGTGTTTTGACGATATTTGGCTCAAATGTCCAAAAATGACATTACTAAAATGACTATGGTCAATGAAGTTTTTATTAAATCATATCCAAAATAAAAATCATGAAATAATTATCATTTATACACATTAATTATATATTTAAAACAAACCATGAATCATTTTTATGAAAATTAATTATGTTATAACAAGGATACGGTAGTTCATACGTACGCATGAGTAACGTTTCCATTTTTCCATAAATATGAGGAAAAAATGGTAAGTTTTATTTTAAAATTATAAAATAATTATTATATTATAAATATAATATTTTCTATTTAAATAAACTTATATATATTATCCATGTGATTTGGTAATGAAAAATTAATCACATAGCACCGTGAAGGTGCTAATCCACATGTACACAGGAATAGCGTTATCATTTTTCAAATAATGAAATGGTAAAGAATATATGAAATATTAAAATTAAATATTTATTTTTATGTCATTAAAATTATAAATACCCATTAAATACATCTTTATAACCATATATGAGATGTGGTGATGGATAACAAATTACATTAGTTCAAGAGGCAATAATCTATTGTACACAAGAACGATGATTTCTATTCATATTTGATTGAAGAGGAGATTGATTTTGATTATTCCATTAAAAATAAAATCTAAATATATGTAATATACACATTTTATTATTTAATAATGTTTCAATATTATTTTAAGAATGTAGAAGGGGAAATAAGATGAAAATACTGGGTTATGAATTATAACCCTTCTTCAGACAACCAATTTTGGTTTACACCAAAATCTTTCCGAGGATGGTTTTATAATAAAAAATATCCTTTAAGATATGGGAAGTGAATTTTGGGAGATACTTGGTTAGGTATCAACCAAAATAGAGTTATCAAAATGTATGAGGAATAGAGGAGTGGAGGTTCCCTTTTATAAGTGAGAGGGGGAACTCTTTGAATTACTTTAAATATTAATTTAATATAAATTAATTTTCAAATACATATTGATCCCAACTGATATAATTAAAATTAAGTATGAGAATTGTCTGAAATACTCTAACACAATAAAATTTTTACAAGTTTATACTATTATGTTTAACCTTATCCCTTTGTTTTAGCCCCTCATTAACCCTTTTGACAATTATGATGATATAAATGTTTTTTACTCTTTATGGATCAAGAAAATTATTATAAATGGAAAAATAAACCATAAATGGAACATGGTTGATATTGTAATCCATAAAACATTTAATTTTATGAAGATAATATTTTTTATGAATTTTTAATCGTTTAATAAAATATTTCATATTATAAAATATCATTAATGACATTTTTAGAACTATTCATTTAATTTGAATTTAATGACATTAATATTTTAATTGAATTAGAATATAAAATTTTCATATTTCCCTAATATTTTATATTCATATAAAAATGTATTTGGAACTTTAAATCAAGAAAAAAATATTATTTTTAGTGTTTTTAGAATAATTTACTTCATTTATCTACTTCTTGCACAGGCATTGTGTCGTCGCTACAAATTCATTTATGGTAATTATTTAAATAATAATAATTAAACAAATTACCATTAAAAAATGTATTATATATCATATAAAAATTCTGAATCAAATAAAACCTCTTTTTATTCCTTTGAAAAAAATTAAAGATATTAAAATAATAAGATTGACATTTTATTTTTACAATTTATTTAAAATTATATTATGGTCATTATCAAAGGAAAGTTTCAAAACAATTGAAACTTTTTCAAGGCCATAATGGTCTTGGTGAAAAACATTTATAATGAAATAAATAGAATTTTTATAGAGATTTTTAGGCATTATCACATTATTTCTAACATTAATTACATGATTTACAATTACTGGGGTAAAAAAAATTTATTATAATTACTATTCATAACGACCTAAAATAAAAGGGTCTAATTTACAAAATTTGGACCTCCTAATTCAAAATATGGAATCCATTTTTCAATATTCAATTTTTATAATTGCAAAAAATATTTTAAAATTAATCTTTCAAAACATGAAGAAAATGTCTTTTCATTAAAATGTATTTTTTAAGTATAAAAACATTTTTATACCAAATGAATGTATATTATTGATTAAAAAAATAGAGTATGTTTAATCTAAATTACTAAATGAATTTTAAATCTAATCTAAAATATAATGTTAATTTTTATATTTTTTAAAATAAAAAAAAATCAATATAAAATAGTATACTTCATTATTCACTAGAAAATCATTGTTTTTTGAAAAATCCAAACATTACATACAGAGATATATTTAATATTATTATTTAAAGAATGATGTTAATTTTATAAAATTTTAATTCTAAATTCTATAAATTAAACATTTAAATAAAAATATATTATAAAATAAGTTTAATAAGAATAAATCTATAAAATTTTGATTGAAAAGTTATTTAATATTCCTAAAATGAATATAACTATATAAAATTTAATTCAGAAATAATATTGGGGAATGAAATTGACAATTAACTTTACGTAGATTTATATATTCTTCATCCCTTTTTGAAATTCAAACCTTCCAATTTTATTTATTAGTTAAATAGGTGGGGATATTTTTTCTTATCAAAATTTTTTGATTCCCATGTTTCTTCTTAAACCATATAGTTTTTTTACAAAAATAAAAATTTGAGGATTAGTATATTCAAAAAAAATCTCTATATAGTTTTCTCTTCATTAGAATGGTTTTCTTCCAACTGGACTACTTCAAGGATCAAAATATGAGATGCATACAACATATATTTTAATAAAAAAACATTAAATATGGCATATACCTGATATAAACTCAAAGGAAACATAGTTTGATGGGAAAATTATCAATATTTTTCCAATTGTTTAATTACCATAGACTAAGATTACCATTTTTTCCAAAACACATAACACTTTTCTAGGGATATACTTTAAAAAAAGCATGATCACCTACCTTTAAAGAAAGTTATTTCTTCTGATTATCCACATAAATTGTATGCCCACTCTAATCCATTATCATATGTTGTCTAATAATATTAACCTTCTCATCCATTTCTTTTAATACCTTCTATATTATCAATTTCATTTCAACTACATCAACTCAAAAAACTATAGTCAAATTTCACTTTTCATATAATGCCTCAAAGGTTGTCATTTTTATACTAGAATGAAGAAAAACTATTATAAAAAAATCAAAAAATTAAATATGGTGATCTCAATATATCTGGTAATCCATTGAACAATAATAAATCATTTCTTTCAAGGTCTAAATCATTCTCTCAAACTATCCATCAAATTGAGGGTGAAAATATTTACTGAAAATTAATTTAGTATCCAAAAACTTCTTAATGTCGTTCCAAAAAATTAAATTGGATTTGGGATCATGATCAAGTATAATAGGGAGAGGAAATCCATGTGTTATAATAATCCCTTTTAGGTATAGTCGATAAATTTAATCTAAATTAATATTATCCTGAATAGGAACGAAATATGAATATTTATTAATTGATCAACAATAACCTAAATTTCATTATTACCTTGATATCTCTTTGGTAATACCATCCTAAAATTCATGGATATATTTTTCCCATTTTCACTATAGAACTGGAAAAGGTAGAAGCATCTCCTTCATTAATAATAATTTGGCATTAACATAATCACATGTCAAAAATATCATGGTAAACTTTAAAATATATGGATTCATTATATACCACTAGTTATATGCTCAAATTCATTTTTACTCTTAGTACAAAAATTAATTATAGAAAATGGGGAACTATGATCTTTACCCAATAATTCTCTCTTTAACTGGGAATGAAAAGGCAGATAAAATATCTTTCCAAATCTCGAAAAAAATCCTTCCTTATCAGGATTATATTTAGAAAACCTACCTTTACTTATTAGTTCCAAATTTCCTTATAAATCATGTTCCTCTTTCTATGCTAGATTAATTCAATATGAAAGAGAATATTCCACCGAGGCCAGAAAAATAGAGGATGTTCCTTCATGAAAAATTTTTAGATAAAATTCATAAAACCATTAACCAAAGGGTCATGTTCTAGATGTAACATGGTAAATATAGAATTATATTTCTAACTCAATTCATCAGCTTCATTGTTTTCTTTTCAAGAATAGTAATGAATCATGTAATTAGAATCCTTAATAAGTTTCAGATATCTTCTATTCCACAAGTTGAACTCTTCCTCACTGAATATATACTTTAACCTTTTATGATCAGTATATATCTCTAAATTTACACCATAAAAATAATGCCTCTAAAATTTGGAATTAAACACAATGGAAGATAATTCCAAAACCTATATAGGATAATTAAACTCATGAGGTTACAATTAATGTGATTTATAAGAAATTATCTGATCATTAAACATTATAACACAACCAAGTCTTTTCAATGAAGCATCATTGAAGATAAAAATAAATATTTCTTGAGGGAAGGGGAAAAATTAGAGTTTTCACCAATATTATATTTTTCTATAAAATATCATCATATCCTTTAATAAAGATGAATTTAACTCAGTTTTTTAGTAAACTTAGTCATTGAAATAGATAGTCAATCAAAGTCTTCAATAAAATTATAGTAGTAACATACTATTCTAAGAAAACTATGAATCTGTGTAACATATTTTGCTCTTATACATTATTTAAAAACATTATTTTTAGTAGGTACAATAGTTATTCCATCTCTAGAAAATATTTACTTGAGGAATAAAATTTGTTTCGACCAAAATTAACACATACCAAATTTCTTGTATAAATTTTTCTATTTCAAGGTTTTCAAAAAAAATTATTAGGTTTTTTTCATAATAGTAATTAATTTTATAATATAATAATATATGATCAAAAAAATCAACTATTTATCTAAATAGGCATAGAAAAATCAATTTAAAAGATCTATGAATGTATCTCATGCATTAAACAACCCAATTGGCATAACTATAAACTCATAATGCATGTATCAAGTCCAAAACATTATCTTCAGAATATCTTCCTCCTTTACCTTAAACTAATTATACCCTGAACTAATATCACTCTTCATTGAATATTTCACTCACTGTTCCAATCACCACATCATTAGATAGTACAATATCATCCTTAGTAGTATCACATTATTTTTCCACACCTTTTGACCTTTGATATTAATAATTTACACCTTGTGTAGCTAAATTCAATCATATATTAACATAATTCCCCAAATCATTATGGTTTAAAAATGTCACCATTGGTTGGATATTTATAACCCCATTTTTAGATTGTTCTGGACACTTTTATTTGAATTCATGAGCCTAATGGACAAACATGCACATTGGTAACACCTTCCAGAACCTATCAAACATTCACTATTAAATATTTTACAACACTATGAACCTGTTGGGGTATTACCTTTAGATTTCATAGTTGAATTTCTCTATTTCTTTCCACCTTGACCATTTCATACTATTTTCAGTAATTAGAAAACATCATCTAAAATTTTTTAATGCAAAAAATTTTTCTCATAACATTAAATTTTTCATCAAGTCAATACTCTTCGTAAACATAGTTTCAATCTTAATTAAAATATATTAATTATACTATCATGATCCTGAATAAAATTTAATTAATATGATGAAAATATTTTAAATTTTTCTTTATATGTGGATACTAAATCATCATTTTTTTTCTTTTAATTCCAATAATCAATTATCTCTCTTGTGTATAATGTTCATAGGGAAATATTTCTTGAGAAAAATATTATTAAATGAATCCCATTACATGGAATCAATATCATCTCTTTCTCATGTTTTCTTAACCAAAAACCAATGATTGATAAGTATAATGGCCAAATATTTTTATAAATGGACATTAAATCATTTTATATGAATATTCATTACATTATACAAGAATTATTCTAAGGACTGTTATAGTTTAGTGCCTTTTAATACATGGAACAAAATCATCTTATCTGGTGAAAGATATCCATTTATTCCTCAAAGATCTTCCCATTTCGTATTATTCATAGACATACCACATATAAAAGATCTCTTCATAACTTGGGGAAAGAAAACATAATAAAGGGTGATATTAGATGCTCAGTAAGGGTAAACATAAGAAATATCAATCTATGATCATATGAAATAACAAGAAAAACATGAGTGTAAATGATAATGAATATAAATTAAAACGTTCATACTCAACATGTCATAGATCATAAACAAGATTCATTGTATAAATATTTGAAATTTATAATAAATTAATCCTAATGGAATCAAATAAAATGATCCATGATATCATAACATTGGCATAAGACATCGATGTATGGCATACATATAAGCATATAAAATAATTTCCTTAGTGTTAAATGCTAATTTTCAAAACTTATCAAAGAACTACATATGTGGATAAAACTTCAAGAAAGGACACACCACCATCCCTAGTTGAATCCATTTCCTCATTATGAAATGACTTCAATCCCCCAAACCATCATAATAGTCAAGGTTCACTCCCAAGACTATTATAGTGGAAAAAAGTACCTTACTAAACTAAGTTCACTGCCCATTCTATTCCTTTCTATCTAATGAGATATAAATCTTTACCCAATGAATTGGAGGGAGATATAAGTACCTACCTTATTCAGTTATAACATAACCACCATCCTTGGTCATAACGTAACCACCATACTTGGTTATAACATAACCACTATCACATAATTAAACCCATACATGTTTATGCCACAACATCATAAAACATTCATCATATTATAGTCCATGAAATGAATTAGGCTTAAAAAACAATTTTTCATATCATAACCTATCAAAAAGTGACAGGTTTTGATAATTATTTCATTATTTCATCATATCATAACCCATGGAGAATGAATTGGCTTTCACAAGTATCATGTCGTCATAAAAATAAACCATTAAGATAAATAATTATAATGGTATCTTGGGATCATATCCCAAGTAAATCTTAAGTTACATAAAAAGATGACACCTTAGATGGAGAATGTAACACCCCTATATTTTATGAGAATTATTCTTTTTAATTTCTTTGATGTCTTTTTTTGTATGCTTCAGTAATATTAGCTTGCGTTATACGCAACACTGTATTAGCTTGTAGTATACGCAACACTATTCTTGGCTTGTGATGCACCCAATTTCAAGTTATTTTGAATAAAATTCATTTTACACAACACCAAGTATAGATTTTGATCAATGTATAACTGAACTATATTTTCAGTATGTTATACGCAACACCAATGGAAGCTTTCCCAACATGCAACCCTGAATTGGCTTGCATTACACACATGAGCGACCTTCCTCGATAGCTTGCGTTTTACGCAGTACTGAGTTTCACTAAACAATGATATATTATTATAGTATTATGAAGTAGAAATTATGAATATTATTAACCTAATTTTAAATTTTATAAAATTATAATTCATCTTACACATTTTCAAGAATGATATATGAAAATAAAATCAATTTTTTGATAAAAGAAGTATTTTTTTCAAAAAATGCAGTTTTGCTGCCTTTGATGGTGCACCCATTTTAAATATAATTCTTAACAAGTTAATAAGTTAAATTTTAAAAAAATAAACTTATTATTGTGAATCATTTTATCAAAATTTATGTTGGATAAAGTTTTGATATTTTTCTGATTATGTTCATATTTTGATGAATAGTAAAAATATGCTAAATTTTAATTAAAAACAAATTTTTTCATCAAGATAATTTATATGGTTAAATTATAATATTGAATGGTTTTAAAGTTGAAATAGAATATTTTTTACAATTTAATATAATTGAAGTCATTATCATTAATTTTACATTGAATTCATAGGTAAAAACATTTCGATCTTTGACAATGTTTTAACTTTTAAAACCCTATTTTCTTAATAACAGGATTAATTTTAAATTAATTACTAAAACTTCAGTGTTTTTAATTTTAAAAAATGGATTAAATATTGGTATTAAGTGGGTCAAAATTATGTTAATAGGTTACTTTTATTTTTTTGACAACATGAATTTTAACTACGGTAATTTTTATTTACTATAGTTAAAGGTAAATCGGTTAATTAAGGGTAAAATAAGATTATAAAATTACCCTAACACCTACCAAAATTCTATTTGATGAATATGAGTCGACCTATATCACTTAAGGGTCAGAAGAGTTTCATTTCATGGACTTTTGACAATGAAAATGATATAAGTATTATTAAAACCAAATAAAGTGACAACATGTCACTCTCTTATATCTTATAAGTGTAATAATTTTAATTTTGTGAAAAATCTCATAAAACTTAGCATATAAATATTATATAGAAATATAATAAAATTATATACATCATGATAATTTATTTAGAATTTTTAGAGATTAAATAATTATCATTAATGATGACACAATAGTGATGTAGAAATTATTTTATTGATTGAAATATCAAATAAATGGTTTTAAAAATATTAAAATAAATATTATATGAACTAATTAATTTTCAACACAAATTTTCTATATTAATATGAAATATTAGGAATCTATTAAATTTTTTAGTTTGAATATATTCTCTGTTTGGATTTTATTTAAATTCAAATAATTGAATAGTGTCAAAATTGACACTATTGTTATTTTATAAAAATAACATGTTATAAAATTGTTTAAAAATCACAAAAATATTTAAAAAAATTAAATTGAAACTTATATGGTCTAAAATTTCATAAATTATCCAGTTATAGAAAATTCACAACACATAAGTAATTATTTATAATAATTTAAAATTTAGAATATTATTACCACAAATAAAATTAAATAGATTAAATAAGGATAAATCAAGTTGATAAGGTTTATAATAAATTACCAACATGCATAAATCTTATTGGTTGATGATATTAAAAACCTATATCATCTAATATTTTTATTTGAGTCATTTTAGAAGGTTTTTAAGTGGGTTTTGAGTTTATTATAAATTAATATTTTAGAGGTTTCCAAAAGTGCCCCTCTCCTCTCTTATAAAAAGGCACCTCCTTCCACTCCTCCTCACACAATTTTGAGCCTTAAAACTCGTCCAAACCCTAAAAATTCCTCTTCCCCACTTCCCTATAAACATACTAGAGGTCCTGGTGTTCTTCAAAGACCATCTTTAGTGCCCTAAGAGGAGGTTTAGAAGAGGCGCGTCGAAGAAGAGGTAATATCCTTTACCGATTCATTAAAATTTATTTCTTCTTCTACTTCCTCTTCTTTATTTGTTTCATTATAAAGTAATATCATCATTATAACTAATATATTGATATTTTATTATAAATATGAAACAACCCTATTTCACCTTCTATCCATCCTACGGAAAATGAAATCACCGCGCGTGCGTACGTACGGAATATCGTCTCCACGTCGTGGTTTAATATGTTTTCCACCACCACCTTACTTGGATGGGTATAATGGTGGAAATAATAACTATATATGAATATTATAACATCATATTGATTTTGAGAAATTATATCATCCCCTCCAATTCCATTCAATAATTGTGGGAATGATATCGTCACTCGTGCATACGTACGGATTGTCATCTCCACGACGCGATGAGATTCATTCTCCATGATTAACAATTAAAGTATGATTATAAAGTATATATAATAAATAATCATGAAATATATGAAATAATAATGATACTGGATTTATTTACATATATGTTTCATTTACTTAATTCCATTCAATTCAATAAGGAAGCGAAAACAGCGTTCATGCATATATATGGCCTACCGTCTCCATGAATGGTGTATTTCATTTCATTTATCGATCTATCATATATATTTATATACTGAATATATATTATATATAAATCATTTTTTACATTATTTAATTATTCAAATAAGGATATAATTAATAATATCAAGAACAACAAGTCGAAACACGTACTATAAATGAAATGATTTTACCCAAAACACTGCTTTAACATGGAATTGACAAAAGAATGGGTAATATAAAGTCCTAAGTGAATCATATATGATATAATAAATATTATTGTGGTTTTTTTACAAGTTAATAATATTTTTAAACCCACTATATAGTATTTTCGGATACATACAGAAGAAATTGGACCTTAGGTAAGGGATAATTTTACAGCCTATCGTCTTCATGAATGGTGTATTTGATTACATTTATAGATCTATCATATATATTTATATGATGAATATATATTATATATAAATAATGTTTTAAAATCTGTAATTATTCAAATCAGGATATAAGTAATAATATCACGAACAACAAGTCGAAACACATACGATAAATGAGACGATTTTACCCAAAACGCTGCTTTAATATGGAATTAACAAAAGAAAAGGTAATATAAAGTCCTAAGTGAATCATATATGATATCATAAATATTATTATGGTTCTATTATAAGTTAATAATATGTTTAAATCTACTATACATGAGTTTCGGACACGTACAGAAGAAATTGGACCTTAGGTAAGGGATGATTTTGCAATCTCATTTTTATTCGAGATTGTTTATACGCAAGTATTTACTGGGGTATATTTTTCATCCATGTCCATAGATTTTTTTCATAAAGTGTTTAATATTCTTACATGTATGTTTAAATTCATGTTCACCCGTCTTTTACTTTTACTTTGTGTTATGGAAGGAATCTTTCTTTTGTTTACCATACGTGGTACTTTTTGACTTTTCCATTAAAAGTACGAGGAGAATGTTTTTTAACTTATATGACATGAATGGATTTTTACTGTTTCATAATGCCTTATTTTTATGAATCTTACTCTACAATATTTCATGATTATTTTCAAAAAAATCCTTTTATTTTAAAATTGAATGGAATTTTGTGAAAAGAAAATGATTCTGAAGAAGAAATGATATTTTCTTCAAAAATTCATTTCAAGTGTTTTATCAAAACTATTTTCCATCTAAGGTGACATTATTTAATATTTTTATATTTCAAGTATAATGTATCTATTATTTACATGGTTTCATTTTTCTTATGATGAAATGATATCCATTTATTTTATATGGATTATGTTATCACAGGATGGTGTTTATGAAACCCATATTATTCTTTAGGTTATGATGAATGATTTATGTTTATTTTTTAAAGCAAGAAAGAATGATTTCATTATGAAATGGGTGGGACCTATATCTCAATAAAATTCATTGGGTAAAGATTTATATTTCATGAGATAGACATGGATGGAATGGCAAGTGAATTTGGTTCAGTAATATAGGACTGGAACAGCAAGCAAACCCGGTTCAGTAATGGACTTTGTCCGCTATGATGGTCTTGGCAGCAATGTCTTGGATACTATGGAAATCATAACATGTGCTTAATGGTTTCCACAATTACATGTTTTATTCCCATGATATTTTATAGTGGTTAATTTTCCTTTATGATCTATGCCTTATGCACTGCCAAGATTTATGTCATTACTCATGATTTTTATGTTTTACATTCATGTTCTTACGTTCAAATGTTCAGGGATTATTTTATGTTCTCAATGTTTACCCTTACTGAGAATTTGAGCTCGCCCTTTTTATGTTTTCTTTTCCCCATGATATAAATAAAGGTTTTAGGTAAGAAAACCAAAGGGGAAGAACTTTATGGGAGATGTTTAATATCTTTCACCATGATTAGAATATTATGTTCTGAGTTTCCAAAGACACTAAACTAATACGGTCTTTGGGTGTCTATTTTTGTCATGTATTAATTATTCCACAAAATAAATGTAATTTCTATGTATGTTAAGATTTGGGTCTCTACAAAGAATTATTTTGAATGATGAATCACTGGAAACATTTCTTGAGGAGGATAAATTTCATTTGAAAATAACTTTTTAAAACCAAAAATTCATAAAATATGTTTGAAATCCTTTTCTTTGAAAATAAACATAAAAACTTATAATGGATTCATTAAAATTCATTTCAAATATTTCTTTAGGAAAAAATCTTTTACACTTTGAAAAAAACTATTTAAAACATTAAAAAATTGAGAATAATTTTATTCAAAATAAAATTGAAAAAATATAATGGAATCTTAAAATAAAATAATGTTCATGATGACTGTAATTTTCACTCATGTCGTACACGTTAAAACAAAGATTCCTTTCACATTTTTAGTAAAATAAAAATGGTAATTATTTTTTAAAATGACATGAATATTCATTTTTTAAAAATTTATAATCCAAAGGGGGTAAAATTTTCTTTAGTAAATCATTATTAAAAGAAAATTAAAAATTTGGAAACATTTTTTGAAAACATGGTTTTGGGAGAAAAAAGGTTTTCAACCGAAAAGATGATTTTTCCAAAAAACATTCATTTTGAATACTTAAGTATATAAATAGTGTAAAATGAAGGGAAAATATGTATGCTCATGAAATAACCATAGAAAAAGAAAAATCATGAGTTTATTGAGACATATATCATAAGATTTTATCATTGGAAGTATAATCATAAAAAATCCTGATAAATGATTATATTGTAACATAAAAACATTTCCACTTTGGTAAATTTTAATCTTAAGTCCAATAAAAGAATAAAATTAAATAAAACTGAAAATATCCTGAAAAGAAGGATATTCATAATATAACATGTCAAAGGGTAAGTATATACCCCCCATAGAGGATGATAGGTTCATAACATAACTTATATTCCAATAAAGTCAAATTGAGACCAAAATCATTTATCGTTTTGTTAACTATTGAACCTTAAACCCCATTAAAGAGAGATCCTCATATATATATGTAAATCCCAATACTTTTCAGGTTAATTCTCATAAAATCAATTCATATGAAGTATATATTGTAACATCCCAAGTAAATTAAGAATAAGAGATTTTCATATTTATATATATTTGTGAATTAAATATTAATTTTAGCTTAAAGGGGTTTCTATGTTCAATAGCGTACCCGATACGCAACAACGGGTTTCTTTGGAATCTTACATTGCACACTAATAATATAATATTATTATTTTAAATGGTAGTTAACTCCTAGTCGTTTTATTTGTGGGAATGAAAAAAACTAACTACAATATAATTATACATGTTTGTTAAATGTATTTAAATTTATCCAATAAATGTTAGAGGCTTAAAATGTGAATGAATCTAATTTTAAGCATTATTTACATTAAAAGGCCGATTTATCGCCTTTTAATGGAAAACCCTTTTTAAATCTAGTTTTGGTCACTTTAATACATTCTAATTGACCAAATAAAATCTTTCTTTAGAATGGGGACATCAAAATTTACTTTGTGCAGTTTTTTGGAATTTTTCCTATAAAGTTCATTTTTTAATGAATAGTGAAAAATATTGTATTTTAATTCACAAGTGCTTTTTAATATAATTTATTTATATGGTTAGATTATCTTTTTAATTGGTTTTAAAGTGAAATTAAAATATATTTTTACCATTTAATCCAATTTTGGTCAATGGAATTTATTTCACTTTGAAATTTGACATAAACAAGTATCAATCTTTTGATAGTTATTGTTTCTTAAAAACACACTATTTGTTTTAACAGTGGGAATTAATTTTTAAATTAATTAATGCCACTTATATGTTTTGAAATTGGAAAAATATACATCATTTTTGAATTCGGAATATCAAATATATCTTAGGCTGAATTTTTTGGTATTTTTCTGAAAAACTTCAATTTTCGATGAATAGTGACACCACTTAGTGGTAGTTAAAAAAACTGACTTTTTCATTTAAAATGAATTTTACCACTTCTGTTAATTGAATTTCGAAAATCCTACACACATGGTTGTCATCAAGAAGTAAAATGTGGTTCATTAAGATGAAAATAATTTTTGGTGAATAGTAACTTTTGACTTTTATTTACCGCGGTTAAAGGTAAATAGGGTAATTCATGGTTAAAAGAGTATTATAATAATTCAAAATTACCTTAACACTTGTCCAAACCTTATTTTTTGAGTCGTTAACGACCATGGGAATCTTTGGGTCGATTTTGGGACCCCTTTGATCCACTTGGGAGTGATGATGACAATTTAGACTAATTAATTTAATGTAAAGGCAAAATAGACATAAACAAAAAAACTTTTAGTAATTAATTTTTATATGGTGTTATATAAGTAATATTTTTGACTATAAATATTCATTGGAAATCTAAAAATATTTCCTACATCATGGTATTTTTTTAACATTTTTAGACATCGAATAAATTAAATTATTTATGACACAATAATGATACAGTATTTACCTCATTAATAAATGATTTAATTAAATAAGATTATAATGATTAAAATATTATACAAAACATGTCCAATTATAATTGGATGATTCTATTTCGGTTATGAGTTGTCTTATCTTTGACCATAATGATTTTTGGACCATTAGAAACTGAATATAATTATATTATAAAATTATATTTTCACTCTTTCCTAAAGAGCCCCTCCTCTCCCTTATAAAAAGAGACCACTTCTATGCAATTCCTCACACCTCTAAAGCAATTTGGCTCATCCAAAATCTGCCCAATTAATCTCCCTACATCTCTCTCCTCCTCCTAGAAGCCTTACCTTAGGAAGAATTCACTTCAAGAAGTCCTTTGGTTCAAACCAAAGTGAGTTACCCAAATTAAAGGTAAAAGTTTCTCTTAAATTGTTTTCTTTTATTTTGCTTCTCCAACCCCTAAACTCTTTTTATTTCCTTTCTTTTGTAACAACACAAGTATCCTCAATATACTAGGATGTTGTTATGATAATTATTCGAACTACACTTACACACACCTCCATCTAATGGATAAAGAACATAATGTTTCTGTGGATGGAAAACCAACGCCTCACGAAATGATGATTGTTCAATTACATCTTACCCCCTATCATGGTGTCCATTATGATGGAACTGTATTTATATATGATATATATTATGTTTATTATTTATTTATTCTTCTGTACTTCTCAATTTTATCAAACCTTTATGGTTTCCATGGTGGGTATATACGATAATCTCATTTGAGGAAGTGCGGACTACCGCCCCCTCAAAGTGATGTGACTCATTAATGCCCTATGTGGGATGTATAAAGGATAGAGTTAATGATATTAAATATTATATTATACTGGAATTATAATATACCTATGTATAATTATGTTTTAATTCAATTAAAATAATAAATATAAATGAAAGTAGTGTTCATGCGTACGTACGGCTTACCGTCTCCATGAACAGTGCATTTCATTTCGTACCTCCAAATGTTATGTACTATTATAAATACAAGTACATGTTGTATATATATGATATATATGATCACCAAATCATGAATATCAATCTGGATATAATGAACCTTTTACCACATGAACAACATGTAATTATAAGAAGTCCATTTTTGACTCAAGTACCAAATATCGACAAAATGAACGTTATTAACTTAAATGATTACATAATGATTATAACATGCTAATAAGTAATATAAAAGGAATAATAAACATGAAAAATTTTATTAAGAAAGTAGAAATTAACTTTATTTTATTATTCAGAAGATTAAAGAACGAACGGGTCAAGTCAGACACGAGGTAAGGGACTTCGTCTCAATCTCCTTTCATTGGGGAATTTTTAGTTTTATACATGACTTTATTTTATATGATGTATAAAACCCTTTTGACTTTTACTTTTATTCAAAATAAATATTTTCTCTATGAATTGTTTTACTAAATGACAAAAAGGAATGTTTCTTTAACATAAGCGGTGAAACGACCTTTCCTTCGCTGCGAGAATTATTTGATCTTTGGCTTCCTTAACAAGCCAGAATGTTTTTAAAAGGAAAAATAAATACCAAATACTCTTTTTATGTATTTTGGTATTGAAAATTATTTTGAGAATGGATTTATTATTTCAATATCTTGAAATGATATTTTATTATTTCAATGTGGAAATGTTATCTTTCCTTTATTCTTATGTTATGTGTTAAGATCATGATATGGTTCTTAGGCATTATTTACGTATACAGGTGGTTCCGTGATAAACCTAGGGCGGGTGAGCCCGAGATATCTCTCCAATGCATTGTGTAATGTGACAGAGTTAAATGTGAATGTTTCTCCTAAGAGATTTAGGGAATATACTATGATGGGTATTCCAAAGTAACTCCGTATGTAGCTGTGATAGCTAAAATGTAAGTATGGTATGGATGCCTCAAGTTACCTTTATGAATTATGATTTTATGTGTCTTTTATAAATCTTATGATTTCATGAGGTAAGTAAAATAGTTCATGTTTTGTATGTATTTATGAACAAATGTTTTCATTCACTATTTTATAACCCTTACTGAGCCTTTTATGATCATCCCAAGTTTTGAAATGTTTTTCACAGGACATAAAGATGAATAGGGTCAAGGATGGGATCAAGGAAAAGTCATGCTCTCTTTAACATGGAATTGGACATGACTTTTTTTTCAAGAGTTTTTATTTTATGGAAAAAAATGGATTCTGGGTAGAAGTGCCTTCTTTGTAATATTTTGAGATGCAATAGTTATGCCCTAATTCCCTAAAACTCTAAACCTGAAAATATCCTCAATGTGAATTATTCATTTAATTAAATATTATGTAATGTTTGAGGCTCGGTCCTTTTAGTTGGTATCAGAGGTTGGTTTAGATAACTTTAGGAGTTAGGATATTTTTCTAAATTAACATCCATAAAGTAATTTATGTTAATATTGACATCATATAGAATTTCCAGATTACCATGTTGCTTCACCTAAGATATTTCTTTATTTAGAATGGTTTTCCATAGAGGAAACAAGGCAGCTATGTTGGGACGACATCCGGAGGAATACAAACTTCCAAATCAGCAACCTGAGATGGTCGGAATCAGAACTGAACAGTTTGTTTCAATGATGGCATAGTTGACTCAGGCTATAAATAGTGGTGGTATCCATGTACGAGATCAGCCAGATCAACCACAGAGGAACATGTCAGTAGTGGAGCATTTCATGAGGCAACATCCCACATCATTCAGAGGATCATCTAATTTGGTGATAGATGAAGGGTGGATTAAAGCACTGGAAAATATTTTTGACGTCATGGGTTGTTCAGAACAGCAAAAGGTTAGTCTCACTGTTTACCGTTTTGAAGGTGAATCTGATCAGTGGTGGTCGATGGTAAAAAATATCAAGGATAGTGAGGAGATTGATACTCTTTATTGGGATGAATTCAAAGGTATGTTTCAGAAGAAATATTTTCCTAAGGTGGTTCATCTTAGGATGGAAAAACAATTCCTGGAATTGAGGAAGGAGGATGACTCAGTGGCTGGTTATGAAGAAAAATTCACTTGACTGGCAAGGTATGCTCCAAACTTCATACGAGATCTTGATAGTAAAATCAATCATTTTTTACTCAGGATTAAAGGCAAAGTATCGAAGGTCTTTAGCTTCTCATGAGTTCAAAAGTTATGAAAAACTTGTTCTTTGTGCGAAGAAGGTGGAAATGGAGTTTGCTGATGATCAAGTATTCTAGGACAAACAAAAAAATAAGAGTTCGGGGTGGCAGGCGAAAGGAAAGAACTCTTCAAAGAAGTATGATGGTAAGAAGATTAAGTTTAGAGTTTGTGAAAATTGTGGTAAAAAGAATGCTGGGGAATGTCTTTTGAATTCTATAGTAAGTGCTGCCGATGTGGTAAAATGGGACATAAGGCTCGTAATTGCACTGAAAAAGATCAGGGTAATGGTAAGACAAAATCTACTTTAGAGTCAGTAAAATGTTTTAAGTGCAATGAAATGGGTCCTTATGAAAATGAGCGTACAACAAGGAACTCAAACGAAGGAAAGCAGCCAGACTAAAAGCATATAGGGGTGGAAAAATACTTTGCAACTACTTCATCAGATGTTGGGCCATCAAATGAAGTTTTATCAGGTACATTGTTTGTTTGTTCAGATTATGCCAATGTGTTGTTTGATTCAGGGTCTACGCACTCTTTCATTTCTGAAAAGTTTTCTAGTAAATTGAGAATTCCATATCATGATATGAATACTGAACTTATGGTAAAAACACCTGGAGGAAATGTTGAGACAAAAATAAAATGTAAGAACATTACTATCCTTGTGTGCAGAAAGAATCTACCTACAAACCTTATTGTTTTTCCTCTAGTAGAGTTTGATGTTATATTGGGCATGGATTGGATTTATGTTTATCATTCTAAGATTGACTGCAAAGCTAAAGAGGTTTCTTTTCAAAATAATTTTTAGTTTGTGTACAAGAATGAACCCTTAGTTTTGATAATATATCAAGAAGTCGAAAAACTAGTAAAAGATGGAAATGAATGTTACCTTTCACGTATTGTTGAAAACAAAAAAAAACTATTCAGATTAATGATGTGCCAGTGGTAAATGAGTACCTTGATGATTTTCATGATGAGTTTCCTGGTATTATACCTGATCGTGAAGTTGAATTTATTATTGACTTAGTTCCTGATGCTAATCTAATTTCAAAACCCCCTTATCGAATGGCTCAAATTGAAATTTTAGAGTTAAAGAAGCAATTGCAGGAGTTATTAGATAAAGGTTTCATTCGACCTAGCACATCACCCTGGGGTGCTCCTGTCTTGTTTGTTAAAAAGAAAGATGGTTCAATGAGACTTTTAATTGATTATAGAGCATTGAATAACATCACTGTTAAGAATAAGTATCCTTTTCCTCATATCGATGATTTGTTTGATCAGCTCCAGGGAGATTAGTATTTTTCGAAGATTGACTTGAGGTCAAGGTACCATCAGTTGAAAGTAAAAGAAGATGACATTCCGAAGACCACTTTTTGTACTAGATATGGCCATTATGAATTTGTAGTTATTCCTTTTGGTTTAACCAATGCACCTGTTGTATTCATGAATCTTATGAATATAATTTTCCGTGATTTCTTGGATAATTTTTTGGTTGTGTTTAATGATGATATTTTGGTTTATTCAAAAAGTAAATAGGAACATGAAATTCATTTAAGGGTTGTCTTGAAAACCATAAAAGAAAATAAACTGTATGGAAAATTCAGCAAGTGTGAGTTTTGGTTATAACAAATTTCTTTCCTTGGTCACATTGTTTCAAAAAATGGCATAACTGTTGATCCTGCAAAAACAGAAGTTGTTGAAGAATGGCCAAGACCCACAAATATAACCAAGATTCATAGTTTTCTTGGTTTGGAAGGTTATTACTGGAGGTTTTTTGAAAACATTGCACGGTTATCTAGTCCAATGACTAAGTTAACTCGAAAAGGTTTTAAGTTCATCTGGACAAAAGAATGTGATTATTGTTTTCAGGAATTGAAAAGTAGATTGGTGAATGCACCAGTTTTGGCACTGCCTTCCAGAAATGGTGAGTTTTTTATCTACAGTTATGCTTCATTGAAAGGAACGGGTTTCATCCTAATGAAAAATGATCAGCTAATTGCTTATGCTTCACATCAGTTAAAACCACATGAGTTAAATTGCCCTACACATGATTTTTAATTAGCTATTGTTGTTTTTGCTTTAAAATTTTGGAGACATCATTTGTATGGAGTGAAGTGTGAAATTTATACTGATCACAAAAGTTTGAAGTATATATTCACTCAGAAAGAATTGAACATGAGACAGAGGAGATGGTTGTAATTAATAAAGGATTATGATTTCATGATCCATTACCATACGGGAAAATAAAATTAATTGGATGATTCTTTGAGTCGGAAATTTAATGTCTCATTAGCCATGCTATGTTTAGAACAAGATCCTTTGGTTTTTGATTTGATGAAATTTGGCATAGAAGTTGTTGGTGTAGGAAATTATTCTATTTTGTTTCATGTGTCACTGAGATCATCTCTATCGGACAGAATAAAGAAAGAGTAGAAGGAAGACAGTGAGTTGCAGAAAAAGGTAGAGTTGGTTCAGAAGGGTAAGTTTCCTATATTTAACATTTATAATGATTGTGTTTTAAGGTTTGGAAAGAGATTATGTGTGCCTTGTGATTCAAAGTTGAAGAATGAGTTGTTATGTGAAGCTCATAGTTCTCCGTTTTCAGTTAATCCTGGAAGTATTAAGATGTAAAGAGATCTTCGGGAGTATTACTAGTGGGATGGAATGAAAAGAGATATTTCTGATTTTACTGTGAAGTGTTTGACTTGTCAGCAGGTTAAAGCAGAGCGACAGTTACTGAATGGAATGCTTCAGCCTTTACCGGTGCCAGAGTGGAAATGGGAAAATATATCCATGGACTTCGTTGTGGGATTACCTAAGACATCTCAAGGTAATAATGAAATCTGGGTTATAGTTGACTGATTGACTAAATCTGCTCATTTCCTTCCTATTATAGATACTTTGTCTCTAGATCAACTTGCTCGGTTGTATGTTAAAGAGATAGTCAATTTGCATGGAGTTCCCTTCTCCATTGTATCTGATCGTGATCCCAAGTTCACTTCTAACTTTTGGAAAGGCCTTCAGAAGTCATTGGGTACTGAATTAAACTTTAGTACAGCTTTTCATCCTCAATCAGATGGGCAGTCAGAATGGACAATTCAGACCTTGGAGGATATGCTACGTACTTTCTCGATGGACTGCCAGGGAAGTTGGGACCAACATCTTTATTTGGTTGAATTTTCTTATAATAACAGTTTTCATTCCAGTATACAGATGGCTCCATTTGAGGCATTATATGGAAAGCGTTGTCAAACTCTAGATTTTTGGGATGAAGTAGGTGAAAGAAAGCTGATGGGACCAGAATTGGTAGAATAGATGGCAGAGAAAGTTCAGTTGATTCAGAATCACATGAGAAGAGCTCAGAGCAGACAGAAAAGTTATGCGGATAACCGGAGGAAGGATCTTTCTTTTGATGTAGGTGATCATGTCTTTCTCAAAGTTTCTCCTTGGAATAGTGTGATGTGTTTTGGTAGGAAGGGAAAGTTGAGTCTGAGGTTCATTGGACCTTAAGAAATTCTGGAGAAAGTTGGATCATTTGCGTACAGAGTAGCTTTACCTCCATGTTTATCCCTGGTACACAATGTTTTTCATGTTTCGATGTTGAGAAAGTATATTCCAGATCCATCTCAAGTTTTGAGCCCAGAGGTAGTTCAGTTGGAAGAGAATCTCTCTTATAAAGAACTACCAGTCTAGATTCTAGACCGTAGAGAGCAGTTGTTGCGGAATAAGATAATTCACCAGGTAAAGTTTTTGTATAAAACCCATATGATTGAAGAGGCAATCTGGGAATCTTAAAATGCTATGAGGGATAAATTCCCCCACTTATTTTGATAAGTAAATAAAAATTGTGAGGACATAATTCCCAAAAACAGGGGAAGTATGTAACATCCCAAGTAAATGAAGAATAAGATATTTTTATATTTATATGTATTTGTGAATTAAATATTAATTTTAGCTTAAAGGTGTTGCTATGTTCGATAGTGTACCCGATACGCAACAACGGGTTTCTTTGGAATTTTACGTTGCACACTAATAATAAAATATTATTATTTTAAAAGGTAGTTAACTCCTAGCCGTTGTATTGGCAGGAATGAACAAAACTAACTACAACATTATTATACATGTTTGTTAAATGTATTTACATTTATCCAATAAAAGTTAGATGCTTAAAATGTGAATGAATCTAATTTTAAGCATAATTTACATTAAAAGGCTGATTTATCACCTTTTAATGGAAAACCCTTTTTAAATCTAGTTTTGGTTACTTTAATACATTCTAATTGACCAAATAAAATCCTTCTTTAAAATGGGGACATCAAGATTTACTTTGTGCAATTTTTTGGAATTTTTCTGATAAAGTTCATTTTTTAATGAATAGTGAAAAATATTATAATTTAATTCAAAAGTGCTTTTTAATATAATTTATGTATATGGTTAGATTATATTTTTAATTGGTTTTAAAGTGAAATTAAAATATATTTTTACCATTTAATCCAATTTTGGTAATTGGAATTAATTTCACTTTGAAATTGGACATAAACAAGTATCAATCTTTTGATAGTTATTGTTTCTTAAAAACACGCTATTTGTTTTAACAGCGGGAATAAATTTTTAAATTAATTAATGCCACTTCTATATTTTGAAATTGGAAAAATGGACATCATTTTTGAATTCGGAATATCAAATATAGCTTAGGCTGAATTTTTTGTATTTTTCTGAAAAACTTCAATTTTTAATGAATAGTGACACCACTTAGTGGTAGTTAAAAAAACTGACTTTTTCATTTTAATGGAATTTTACCACTTTGTGAATTTAATTTCAAAAATCCGATATACATGTTTTTTATCAAGAAGTAAAATGTGATTCATTAAGATGAAAATAATTTTTGGTGAATAGTTACTTTTGACTTTTATTTACCACGGTTAAAGGTAAATAGGGTAATTCATGGTTAAAAGAGTATTATAATAATTTAAAATTACGTTAACACTTGTCCCAACCTTATTGGTTGAGTCATTAACGACCATGGGCATCTTTGGGTTGATTTTGGGACCCCTTTGATCCACTTGGGGGGTGATAATGACAATTTAGACTAATTAATTCAATGTAAAGGAAAAATAGACATAAACAAAAATATTTTAGTAATTAATTTTTATATGGTGTTATATAAAGAATATTTTTTGACTATAAATATTAATTGGAAATCTAAAAATATTTTCTACATCATGTAATTTTTTTATAATTTTTAGACATCGAATAAATTAAATTAATTATGACACAATAATGATGCAATATTTACCTCATTAATAAATGATTTAATTAAATAAGATTATAATGATTAAAATATTATCCAAAACATGTCCAATTCTGATTGGATGATTTTATTTAGGTTATGAGTAATCTTATCGTCGACCATAATGATTTTTGGACCATTAGAAACCGAATATCATTATATTATAAAATAATATTTTCACTCATTCCTAAAGAGCCCCTCCTCTCCCTTATAAAAAGAGACCACTTCTATGTAATTCCTCACTCCTCTCAAGCCATTTGGATCGTCCAAACTCTGCCCAATTAAGATCCCTACATCCCTCTACTCCTCCTAGAAGACTTACCTTATGAAGAAGGCACTTCAAGAATTCCTTTGGTTCAAACCAAAGTGAGTTACCCAAATTAAATGTAACAGTTTCTCTTAAATTGTTTTCTTTTATTTTGCTTCTCCAACCCCTAAACTCTTTTTATTTCCTTTATTTTGTAACAACACTAGTATCCTCAATATACTAGGATGTTTTTATGATAACTATTCTAACTACACTTACACACACCTCCATCTAATGGATGAAAACATAATGTTCATGTTGATGGCAAACTAACGTCTCACGAAATGATGATTGTTCAATTACATCTTACCCCCTCTCATGGTGGAAATTAAGATGGAAATGTATTTATATATGATATATAATTTGTTTATGATTTCATTATGCTTCTTTACTTCCCAATTATATCAAACCTTTATGTTTTCCATGGTGTGTATATACGATAATCTCATTTGAGGAAGTGCTACCGCCCCCTCAAAGTGATGTAACTCGTTAATTCCCTACGTGGGATGTATAAAGGATAGAGTTAATTATATTATATATGATATTATACTGTAATTATAATATACCTAAGTATCATTATGTTTTAATTCTATTAAAATAAGAAATATAAATGAAAGTAGCGTTCATGCGTACGTACGGCTTACCGTCTCCATGAACGGTGCATTTCATTTCGTACCTCCAAATGTTATGTACTATTATAAATACATGTACATGCTGTATATATATGATATATATGATACCCAAATCATGAATATCATTCTGGATATAATGAAATTTTTACCACCTAAACAACATGTAATTATAAGAAGTCCATTTTTGACTCAAGTACCAAATATCGACAAAATGAACGTTATTAACTTAAATGATTACATAATGATTATAACCTGGTAATAAGTGATATAAAAGAAATAATAAACTTCAAAAATGCTATTAAGAAATTGGAAATTAACTTTAGTTTATTATTCAGGTGATTAAAGAACGAACGGGTCAATTCGGACATGAGGTAAGGGACTTCGTCTCAATATCTTTTCATTGAGGCATTTTTAGTTTTATACATGACTTTATTTTATACGATGTATAAAACCCTTTTGACTTTTACTTCTATTCAAAAGGAATCTTTTCTCTATGAAGTGTTTTAAAAAATGACAAAAAGGAATGTTTCTTTAACGTAAGCGGTGACAACGACCTTTCCGCCGCCGCGAGAATTATTTGATCTTTGGCTTCCTTAACAAGCCGAAATGTTTTTAAAAGGAAAAATAAATACCAAATACTCTTTTTATGTATTTTGGTATTGAAAATGATTTTGGGAAAGGATTTATTATTTCAATATCTTGAAATATTATTTTATTATTGAAATGTGGAAATGTTATCTTTCCTTTATTCTTATATTATGTGTTAAGATCATGATATGGTTCTTGGGAATTATTTATGTATACGGGTGGTTCCATGATAAACCTAGGGCGGGTGAGCTTGAGATAGCTCTCCAATGCATTGGGTAACATGAAGGAGGTAAATGTGAATGTTTCTCATAAGAGATTTAGGGAATATATTGTGATTGGTATTCCAAAGTAACTCCATATGTAGTTGTGATAGCTACAATGTAAGTATGGTATGGATGCCGCAAGTTACCTTTATGATTTATGATTTCTATGTGTCTTTCATAAATCTTATGATTTCATGAGGTAAGTAAAAGAGTTCATGTTTTGTATGTATTTATGAACAAATTTTTTCATTCACTGTTTTATAACCCTTATTGAGCCTTTTATGCTCATCCCAAGTTTTGAAATGTTTTTCACAGGACTTAATGATGAATAGGGTCAAAGATGGGATCAAGGAAAAGCCATGCTCTCTTTAACATGGAATTAGACATGACTTTTTTTTTCAAGAGTTTTTATTTTATGAAGAAAAATGGATTCTGGGTAGAAGTTCCTACTTTGTAATATTTTGAGATGTAATAGTTATGTCTTAATTCCCTAAAACTCTAAACCTGAAAAGATCCTCAATGTGAATTATTCATTTAATTCAATATTATGTAATGTTTAAGGTCGGGTCCTTATATATATACCACGTGATATAAATATATGGTGATTACATAATGTGTATAACATATGTAAAAAGTGAGATATATATCCCTTACCTGATGTCTGTACTTTAATCATACATTTTCACACCTCCTATAAAATGAATAAAAGTTTATTATATATCTATTATAGAAAAATAATTATATATATCATATCATATATGATTTTTTATAGCCCATTTATTTATTGTTTATTAACAATTTCATGTTAATTTTATATTTCAGCTAATAATAAATTTTTTTATTGTCTATGTTTATATTTTTTATTTTTGGTCCCCTTAATTTAACCCTTATATTTTTAGTTTAACCCCCTCCAAAACCCATTTCTACCTTAACTACTATAATTGATTTTCACTATTTTCACTATTCATTTTGGTCAAAAATTAAGTTGACATTATTACATAATATAAATTATTCTGACTCTAAATATTAAATACATCTTTTCGAATTACATTCACATAATTTTAAAAAAATTATTTAAAATTAATCCAATATATGCAATGAGGAAGTGGGTTTTTAGAGAGGAAATATTCAAAGGTTTATAATGTTTTTACATCCAGTTTCTATATGAAATTGATTCCAGTGACCTAAATTTTAATAATATATATAGTTTTACTAATTTTACTATAAAACCAATTTAAAATATAATTTACCATTATAAATTTTTCATACAAAATGGAAGGTTTCAATTAAAATTCAGTATATTTCACAATTCATCAAAAAATTAATCTTTTTCGAAAATTATCGAAAATTTTACCTAAAATAATTTTGAAATTTTGATTGAAAAAATAAATTTTATATTTTAAAATAAATTTTATAAATTCATAATATTTCAATTTTAAAAAACCCCCTTAGATCTGAAGAAAAAAGGTTTTCAAGAAGATTATTTTTCAAACACAAGATGAAATTATATTACCTATGAGTCTAATAATAATCATTGTATGAATATAAATTAAAATTTATTGATATAAAATATATATATTTTATTTAAAAAATTCCTCCCTTGGAATTATTTTAATTAATTAAAATGGAGAAACATTGTTCACTTTAGAATAGTATTCAGAAAATCACTTTTTTATTCTATTAAATTAACCAATATTAAAATCCAATTTAAATTTGAGTCAGAAGTACTAAAGTATATTAAATAGAACTAAATAAATCTTATGTCAAATTAAAATATAATTTGAAATTTAAATTACTTAATTTATTCAAAATAATTGTTAATTTTACAAAAATTAGTATTTTCACTTTTCACTAAAAATCATTATTTTCTAAAAATCCCAAAATTTAAACATGAGTTAATTTTTTTATTATTTTTAAAAAAATGAAGTTCATTTTTTTCAAAATAAATATTCTAAAATCCATTTAAATTAATTATAATATATTCTCATAAAAATAAATAAAAATATTTTTTTGTGGAAAACAAATTTCTAATTAATAGAATTACTTTACCAAAAAAAATGACTGATTATTTACTAAGAATTTAAAAAAAATATATATATTGATTATGAAATTTATATGATCATTTCCTAAAGTGGTTAATACTATTCATTCCCAGCTATTTAATATCTAATTTATAATTTTTATAATTAAAATATTCGTATTTCATGGTTTGTTGATGTCCGGTGCCGCATATCAAGCATGCTATAAAAAAACATGTTGTTGCTTGTAATGAAAGCTAAAATTATTGTTGTGTGTAACATAATACAAACTTAATTTTGCATTTAATGCAATATAAAATCAGTTTTTCATGTAACCTAAAATATTTAAAAGATTACATTATTTTGAAAAAATATATTTAACCGAATATCAAGGTGTTACATTCTACCCCAATTAAAATGAATTTATCCCTATAAATTCATCTTGGTCATCAAAGGTTTATACTTTTAAAATTTCCTCATATAAACCCACATAATTAAAGATTTAATAAATTATCCTCTTGAAAAATATAAAGAGATATGTCAGATTCATCTAGAATAACACATACAAGGTTTCCAAATAGGATAACATAAGTGGAAAGTGAAATCATGGACATATCAGAGATAGATAACACCAAAATACTAATGGAAAGTGATAGATAAAATTGATCAAAAGAAAGTGAGTGATGTAGATCAGGTAAATTAATATAAAACTAAAAACCAAATAGGAGTAAAAAAATTATTAACATCGTCAAAATTGATGATAATAAGAAAATAGTTTTTCATGAACCTTTTCCTAATATTTTCAAATTTTCATTAAAATATATACAAAATTGATTTCATTCCATCTCATAAAAACAATATCACCATTTGGTTGTACCTTGATCAATTACCACTTGATCTATTAATCCAAGAAAAGAAGTGAAATATTTTAATTCATTATGCACTAATAGATTATAAGATACATAAAGAATGATAATTAATTCCTTATACCTCTAGTTGTAACAAAATAAAAATGGTTAGAACATGTTATCCAATATGAATGAATCTTCAAATGGAAAAATAATACATTATTATACAAAACCTCATTCAAATTTGAACATAAAACATTTAATAAATGGTTAACCTTATGTCCCTTATGAATGATTAATATCCAAAACTTTAGAAATAAAGTCACTAAATTTCTAAAACTAAACTTGTCATTAATCCCCCAAAATCATGAAATGGTTCTAATTTTTCACATACCATATATGTGAATACCATAACTATGTATTCTCTTACAACCTAAATTATCAAAAAAACATTTTTAAAACATATATGTTTCCTTATTCCTTATATAAAAAAGATTATTGAATATATTCCTTAAATCTAAAAAAATTGTAAACTCCATCAATGATAGCATAAACAAATTTTTCAAAAAAAACATTAATTAGGTCTAATGATATATTTACCATATAATTTACTTTATCTAAATTAATCTCATATTTATCCTAAAATGTTTATCTCAAAATTTGAATCATATTAAGGGTTATGTTAAAAATATCACCTTTTCATTAAATAAATTTTCAAATCCATCAACAGCATTCGATATATTCTTTCAAATCCTTAATGAGAAACTTGTAATGAACAATAATTATATATTTCATGATTCATATAACATAATATTTGAATTCAAATACATAAATTATATATTCACCCCACTTCCATCTCAAAAAATAAACTAGGATTTTTCATTTCATTCTTTAATACCTCTTTACTTTCATTTTTAATTTGTCTTCTCTTAATCATCAGCAATATAATAATTACTCATAAAACCTTGCTAGTTTTCTTCATTATAATTACACTTAAGACATAAATTCGCATACTACCCAAACTTTATACATTTAAATAATTCAACATATGATGATATCTTGGGGAGACCATTATTCTCATCCATTTTATTAACCAAAATCTTCATTTTCCATTTACAGTTACTTAATTTTTGTCCTTATTTTCTATATTCAAAAAAACTTCTTGTTACTAAAATATATCCACTTGGTTTTTTAATCCCAAATTATCACCTCATAGGAAACCAAATATTCTTTTCTACATGGCCTCCATTACTAGAAATCTCATAAAAATCTTTCCTTATTTTCCTTGGTGAGTCTGAGAGTTGGATAAGGTAAAATGTTTTAATAATGTTTTATGAAAACTAATTATGAATAATTAAAACTTCCTTCACTCCAGTCATCATCCCATTTAGATTATCATGAGAAATGTTTTTGTCACATTTGATTTTCACTAATTTCTTTCTAGTTTATGACATTGATAAAAACCAAAAATAATAGTGTGAGAAACACTAATAATTGAGGGAAACCATATAATCCAAAATAAAGATCACATAGAGGATATCTAAATCCTAACCCATTAATTTTAATTTATGAAACCATAGTTTTTTCCTAGGTAATTCATTATCATCATCTATTTAAATACTTTATAATGGTTCATAAATATTTTTTTAATTTCCAAAGAATATAGCTTGGGAGTGTCAAAACTGGTGTACAGTAAGGCCCATTGTCATACACCATGTGAAAATTTATTTCATATCAATGTTCCCTTTTTGGATTTATTACCCTTAAGTACCTATATTCCATATCCCTATACACTTGTAGTATACATAATAAGTTTTAATTTCTTAAAACCCACTTGATCTATCCTTTACCAAAATTACACGATATTTTACTATACATTGAATCATCCATATACTTATCCTTAGACATATCCCTGGGAATATCCTTAGAAATATCCCAAGATATCTCACTAAAGTTTTCTCATCAAAGTTTTCAAAGGATAAATAAACATTTCCTATGAGATAAAATATAATGAACTAGGTTTTTTATACATGGATATTACCACATTTTAGATGAATATTCATTATATTACACAAACACATGCCTTTGGACCATAATAGTTTCGTGCCTTTGGAAACATGTATCAAAAAATTCTGATATGGTGAATGATCTTGAATATTTCCCAAAAATATCTTCCCATTTATAACTCTTCATAGACATACTCTATATAAAACCTTTATTTAAAACCTAGGTAAAGGAAACATACAAAATTGTGACCTCAGATTCTTAGTAAGGTTAAAAATAAGAGATATCAATCTATAATTGTATGAAATAATAATAAATGCATGATGGTGTGTTATAATGAACCTAACTTAATAATTTTATACCCAAACTATTATATATCATAAACATGATTCATGGAATAAATATTAAAAGTTCATAAGACTTAAATCATAATGGAATCAAAGAACATGATCCATGATATCATAAAATTTTCATAATATATAGAAGTGTGTCATAAACATAGGCATATATAATAATTTACTTAGTAATAAAGTCTCATTGAAAAAAATTATCTAGGAACTCCATAGGCAGTTACACCTCCTGGGAGAAAAACACCACAATTCCCAATGGAATCTTTTTCCTTATAGTGTAATGGGTTCACTCCCCAAACCATCATAGTAGTAAAGGTTCATGCCCATGACCATCATAATAGACCAAGTCCCCTACTGAACAGAGTTTACTCCCCATTCCAATAATATATATATCATGAGATATAAATTTTTACTCAATGCATTATAGGGAGATATAGGGCCCATTCATCTTTGATTATAATGTAGCCACCGTCCTTTGTTATAATTTGAACATCATCCTTGGTTATAAAGTAACCATTGTCATATAATAAAAATCAAACACATGTGTTCCACAAAATCATAAAAACATTAATCATATCGTAATCTATGAAATGAAATTGTATTTATAAACATTTTATCATATCATAACCTATAGAAAATTTACAATCTTTATAATCAATTCATCATTTCATCATCGCGTAATCCATGGAGAAAAAAGTGTGTTTTATAAGTATCATGTCATAATAAAAATAAACCATTCATATAAATAAAAATGACAATATTCGTGGATCATATCCCCAATAAATCATAATTTACATTAAATTATTTCATCATAGATACATAATAATTTTTAAAGATAAATCACTTAGAATGTTTCTTGAGGAAGACAACTTTTCTTTGAAAATTACTTTTCAAACTAAGAATTCATAAAATATTTTTAAAATCCTTTTCATTGAAAATAACCTTAAGAACTTATAATTAAAGAATTAAAATTCATTAAAAACATTTCTCTTTTAAAATATAATTTATTCTTTGAAAAAAGAATATTAAAACATAAAGTATTTTTAAAAATAATTTTATTTTTAAATAACCTTGAAAATTTATAAATTAATATTTGATGAAAATAATGGTTATGGTGATCAGAAGTTTTATTCATATCGTACACATTAAAACAAATATACTTTCATATTTTTAGTAAAATATAAATGTGAATTATTTTTCAAAACTACATGAAGATTAATTTTAAATAATTTTAAAAAAAATACAACATTATTAAAAATGTCGTTAAAAAGAAATTTAAAAAAATATTTAAAAAAGAGAAAACATTTTTTTGGAAGAAAAAGGCTTTTTGACTTAAAATATTTTTTTCATAAAAAAATTATGTTTTAACTCTTTAGTACATAATAATGAGAAAAAATAAGGGAAGACATGTATTCTCATGGAATAACCAGAGAAGAATAAAATTCATGAGTTTCTTGAGATATACATCACAAGAACTATCATTGTAAGTGTAATCATAAACAATCCCAATAAATAATGAGATTATAACATAAAACTCTTACCACTTTGCTAACATTGAATTGTAAGCCCCGTAAATGAATAACTTTAAATTAAATAGTAAATTTAATGAAAATTATTAAATTCATGATATAAAATTTACAAGGGTTAGTATATACACCTCATAGAGGAAGATAGGAACATAACATAACTTATGTCCCAAGGAAATAAAATTGAGACAAAAATATCTTATTGATTTGTAAACTATTGAACTGTAAACCCCATGAAATAGAGATACTAATACGGATATATAAATCTCCAAAATTTGAAGGATAACAATCAAAAAATAAATTAATATTATGTAGATGAACCGCATAACATAAATAGGTGGTGAATATGACATGTGCCTCACAAAAGTAAAAAGTTAGACGAAAATCTATTACCTTAAGTATTGAGTTCCTTCATACAACCTACTTTATAATAAATATAAGTTTAATATAAATATATTATAGAAAACTAATTATATATATCATACCATATATTATTTTCTTATTATCCTTATATTTATTATTTTTTAACAATTCCATATTAATGTTACATTTTGGGTGATAACTTATTTTTTAATATATGTTTTGATTTATTATTTTTGTTCCTATTAATTTAATACATATTTAATAATATATATAATTTTAATCATGGTATAAATATTATATATCATCATTATATATTTATTTATAGTAATCCAAAAAAAATATTTGATGTAAAATGAAATACATTGTCTATGTAGATGGCAAGTTGGATGTACATATGAACGATGTTTCTATTTTATTGTCGGATTGAAAAAAATAGAGGTAAATGATATATTACCAGTATAGAATCATTTTTATTTGACATATATATATATATATAATATTTTCATTAAATATATCCTTAATACCATCATGTGAAGGGTGAACAAATTACATAGCTTTGAGAGGTGGCAGTTCTCCGTACACACAAGTGATGTTATCGTATTCCCACAAAATGGAAATATTGAAGGTATGTGTGACATAATAATTCAAGAATAAAAATAAAATCAGAAATATTATATATATATATATATATAATACATCATAATGTCCATTTGTGAGTGGTGGTAATGGAAAAATGAATGACATCGGTTCGGAGGCGGTAGTTCGTCATACACACAAAGGATGATTTTGTTCCCCATTTGATGGCAGTGGAAATGCTTTTTGGCCATAAAATTAACATAAAAACATATTATTATATGGAAGATAATTATTTTTTTATATCATAATGGTATAATAATAATTTTTATAGGTTGAATAATAAATAAAACAAAAACTCTTATTGATGAACGTTACCTCTTCTTCAGTTATCCTCCTTAGGTTTATACCAAAAGAATTTATTGGTTGTATTTATGTAAAAAATAAGTCATCTAGAATTATATGAGGTAACATTAAAAGTTTTTTGGGTAGGTATTTTCCAAACCAAAAAGGTTTTAAGTTGTGATAAATAGATCAGAGGGGTGGCCTTTTGTAAAGGAGGGAGAGGACACACTTGGGAATTTTGAAAAAAATAAAGTACTCCCTCATTTTTCATATGTCAAAAGTATAAAAAAATGGGAAATTAAAGAAAATTATTGGTTTAATGGTATAAATATTGATATAAAACAGTTTTCAGAAAATTTTATAGGTCATTTTACCCCTTATCGTTTTAGTTTAACCCCCTCGTAAACACATTTTTACCTTAACTACGGTAATTACTTTTTATCATTTTCACTATTAATTTTTTGTAAAACAATTAGGTTAAAATAAAAAATATATAAATTTTTCTAATTAATAATATTTAATTAATTTTTTTAATTTCTATTCACAAAAGTTTCAAATTTTAATATAAAATTAGTCCCACAAACGCGTCGAGAAAGCGGGTTTTCAAAGAAAAAATATTCAAATGTTTACAACGTTTTTGTATATAATTTCAATATGTAATTTATTAAAATTAAATAAATTTTATTAATAGATATATAATTATACTAATTTTACTTTAAATTCAATTTAAAAATGTAATTTAACTTTATAAATTATTAAACAAAAAGGTAGTGTTCAATTATAATTTAGTATTTTCACAGTGCATCAAAAATTTAATATTTTAAGAAAAGTTTCAAAATAATCACCCAAAAATATTTTTAAAATTACAAATTAAAATAAATAAAATTTATTTTAAAAAAATGGTATATAATTGGAAAAAAATAAAGATAAAACAAAACCCACAAACATGATGAAAAAGTCAGTTTTCAAGAAGTGTATTTTTCAAGAATAAAATATATTTTTTTAAAGGTGGTGTCTTGGTCAAAGACCAAGTCACAATATTATAAAGAAATTAATTAAATAAAAGAGTATTAAGGAGGGAAAATGTATCTAATCTCTAGAAGCGAAGTATGAAAGCTCATATAATGAGTGGTAAGCGGTCAGGAAAGGTGCACCACACCATTACAAATAGATTGGAAAATAGTGTTTGAGTAACTTTCAATCCATATGTTGTTTTATCCCTTTTTTTAACAAAATCAACTGCATGAATCACAAAAAACATTTTGTGATTCCAAAGAGGAGGCCGAACCGCAGCTGCCAAAGAACCATCCATAAAAATGGACAAGAAAGTCTTTGAAGATAGCACTGCATCCAACAGGTCCCTGATTTCCTTTGTAAGCTACATCAATATTTACTTTGATCCAACCTAGGATCAAAGATTGCCATTACACCTCAAAGATATGCCTCGGATGCCTGTACATACCTTCGATCTGAAGTCTGCGAAGGATCTCAAAGTCTCAAACAGTGTTATCACAATAAGCTTTCTGAATCAAGGTCGCATCCCCAATGATGATGAGAATCTATGTCCGACCTACATTAATATTAAATGAGCATTTTTGTGGATAATAAAATTTCTATCATACCAGATCATGTAGAGGAGCTCAACAATAGCGGATAATAATAGATTCTTGATTTTCTACAATAATTAAAGTTCCAAGCGTCGTTTTATTTGGGAGAAATTAGAGTCAATGAATAAACATCTATAGTCAAACATGTCAGTAATATAATTCCAAAGGTCTGATTCCGTAGCATAAGAAAAAAATTGATGATTGGTATCCTCTCTATATTAGTGACAGAAGTGACACTTAGAGTAAATATGGATACCAAAAGACTGAAGAAAATCCTCGGTAGGAATGTGATTGTGATCAATACACCAAACAAGATTGAGTCTCGTGGGTTTGATCAAGGGTTTGTCAAATAATTTCAACCAATAAAAGCTAGGGTCTAAATTTTTGAAATTATGGTTGTAAAAACTTTGGGAATCAAGCACACTATTATGACCATGCTCCCAGATAAGGAAATCATCATAGTTAGAGTGAGGGTAATCATCAACCACATGCATGATATTATCTATAAAATTAAAATTACTATATTTCATCACATTCTTAATAGTGCAGGAGGTGTTATTAGGAGGGGAATTAGGAGATAACATGGATATAAGGGGAGTGTGAGTCCAATTATCCAGCCAAAAATTCATGGAAGAATCTACGTTAACCATCCATCTAGAATTATTCATAATGTTAGCGAAGGAAAGTCTAATGGATGTCCAAATCTAAGAGATAACACAGTTCAAATTTCCCCTCTTTAACATCGTAAGGAACTTATTTTTAAGAAAGGCAATGGATTTAGAGTTATTATTAATCAATCTCTAGGTGAGTTTGTCTTGAAGGGCCTCATTAAAGAGTTTGAGAATAAAATATATTTATATTAACTATATTTATAATAATAATCATTAAATAAATTAGATTTAAAATTTATTTATATATAATATATACATTTCATTTAAAAATTACTCAATAGGTATTATTTTAATTAATTAAAATGGAAAAAAAAATACACTTTAAAACTATTTTCAATAAACCCCTTTTTAAGCCTTAAAAACCATACTAAAATCCAATGTAATTTTGATTAAAAAATTACTTAATTAGATTAAATATAACTATTGAATACTTAGTTTAAATTAAAATAATGGTAAATTTAAATTATTTAATTTATTTATAATAAATTCTAGTTATATAAAAATCATTATTTTCTATATTCACTAAAAATAAATATTTTTTTGAAAAATATGAAGATTTAAATGTGACTTAATTTCAATATAATGATTTTACAAATGATGTTTATTTTATCAAATAAATTTTATAAAATATCCATTTATTAATTATTATATATTCTCATAAAAACCAATGAAAATGGTTTTTTGAAGAAAACATATTTTTGATGAATACAGTTATTTTATCAAAAATAGGTTGATTATTTGCTAATTGTTTATAATTAAATTTATTTCGAGTCAGAAATTTATATGTATATTTTATAAAGTGATTAATACTATTTATAACCACTTGTTTAATGGCTAGTTTATAATTTCATATTTAAAATAATATTATAGCATTGTTTTCTAAAGCTCAATGTCGCATGTATTTCACGCTATCAAAAAAAAATTGTTGCTTGTAATGAACGATAAAATTAGTGTTGTCTGAAACACAATCCAAATAGAGTGTTGTTTTTAATTCAAGATAAACTCAGTGGTATGTGTAACATAAAATATTGAATATATTAATTGCTTTTGAAAAAATTATTTCACTAAATCTTAGTGGGTTACATTTTACCGCTCTTAAAATGAATTTCTCCCTCAAAATTCATCTCAGTCATCAAAGGATTAATCTTTTAAAATTCCCTCATAGAAACCCACAGTATAAAAAGGAATAAATTATCCTATTGAAAAAAGAGAAAGGGATAAGTGAAATCAATCATAGATAACACATACTAGGTTTCCAAATAGGTTAAAATAGTTGGAAAGTAAAAACATATTCATATAAGAGATTGATAACACTCAAATATTGATGGAGAATGATAGAGAACATATATCACAATAAAGTGGGTGATGTAGGGAAGGTTAACAACTACAAAAACATAAAGTAAAGATATGTGACAAAGGTCATTAATATAAAAAAAATTGATGAAAATAGAAAAAAATATATTTAATGATCATTTTCTAATGTTGGAGAACTTTCATGAGTATATAAACTTATTATATTTTATTCCATTTAATAACAAAAATATCACCCTTTGGTTGTTCCTTGATCAATTTACACTTCTTATCTTACTCCATAAAATGAATATGAATTTTTTAATGCCTAAAGCACCAATGGTTCATATGATCTAAAAGGAATGAAAATCCATTCCCTCTCTCAAGTTATAAAAATAAAAAATGGTAACCACATGTTATCTAATATGAATGAGTCCTTTTATAGTGAAATAAAACAGTATTCACTAAAAATTCAATCAAAGGTAAAAATAAAGATTTTCATAAATGTTTAATCATATCACCCTTACAAAATATTAAAATCCAAAACCTTATAAATAAAGTCAATAAATTTCCAAAATGAACTAATCATTAATCCCTCAAAGAGCATGAAATAGTTCTTAATTATCACTTTCTACAAATGTGGATAACTTCACCATGTATTCTCTTGAAACAATAATTACCATAAACACTTTTTGAAAACATATATCCTTCCTTATTACTTACATAAAAAGATTATTGGTTATATTCCATGAATCCATAAAATTTTTAAACTCTATCAATGATAGCATAAAACATTTTTCATAAATAAAATAAATCATTTCTACGAAAATTATTACCATCTGGTTTACTTTATCAAAATAAATCATTTCATTATCCCGGTATATTTATCTCAATATTCAGAACATATTAAGGGTTATCTCAATGACATCACATTTCCATTAAATCATTTTTCCATTCCATTTGTATCATTAAAAATATTATTTCAAACCCTTAATAAAAAAATTATATTGAACAATACATGGATATTTAATTATTTATATAACATAATCCTTGAATTATTATATGTAAATACTTCATCCATTCTACTTTCATCTCAAACCATTAACTATGCTTCATCATCATATTCCTTAATACCTCTTTCCTTTAATATGTCATTTCTTACATGTTAATCATCACTAATATAACCATTACTTGTAAACCCACACTGATTTTCTTCATAATCATTACCCTTAGGAAATCTATTTGTATAGTTCCCATTCTTTCATCATTTAAAGAATTAAGTATTCAATTATATCTTATAGAGACCATTATTTTTATTAGATTCATTAATCAAACTTTTCATTTTCTATTTTCAGTTACTTTCTTTTCTCCTTCTTTTCCATGGTCAAAACCTCTTAACATTTCTCTAAGTCATCTACCTATGTGTTTCTTCCCAAATTCGGAACACATATGAAATTGGATATTCTTTCCTCTATGGTCTCCACCACCCAAACTCTCACCTAAATTTTTCCTTATATTCTTTGGTGACTCTAGGAATTGGTTAAAATAGACATTCTTTATCAAGTTACATGAAAACTAATTTTATATAATCACAATTTCCTTCAATCCAGTCAAAAACCCATTTATCTTCTCATCGGACAATTTTTTGTCATATTAAATGTTAACCCAATTCCTTTTTGTTACCTCTATTGACTTAAAAAAAATCATAGTGTGATAAACACTAATCAATGAATAAGACCACATAATCATGAATAAAAAACACTAATAGGATGTCTAAATCAATAAAAAAATAATCTATGAAAACATTGGTTTGTCCAAGGTTATTACTAGTCATCTTATATTTAAATAATGTATGATGGTTCGTAAAGATATTTTATATTTACAAAGCATATCCCCCATGAGTTTCAGACCAAGTGTGCAGTAGGGACTATTATCATGCATCAGGTGATGATGAAGTCCATCTCAATGTTCCCATTTGGAGTTATTACCTATTCGTACCTTTATTCTAGTACTATATCCAATTATAGTATCCGTACATTGATTTAATTACTTGGAAACTGCTTTCTATATACTTTAACAAAATTCCAAGACATTTATCTATATTTTGAATCATCCATATATTTATCCTTAGATGTATCCCAAGACACATCCTTAAAAATATTCCCATGGATCTCAGTAATTGTTTTTAATCCAATTTTCCATAGGTTAACTAAACATTTTCTATAATAGAAAATATAACAACCTAGGATTTTCATACATTGATATTACATCTTTTTAGATAAATATTCATTAAATTACACCAAAACACACCTAAGGACCATAATAATTTAGTGACGTTGGAAACCATGGACATAATATTCTAATTTGGTGAAGATCTTCAATGTTTTCCACAAATATCTTCCCATTTTTTACTCTCTATAGACATACCCTATATAAAACCTTTCATCATAACATGGAGAAAAGTAATCATAAGAAATGGTGAGATCAGATTCATAGTAATGGTAACTATAAGAGATATCAATCTATGATCATGTAAAATTATAAGACAAAAATGAGTGTATGTGATAAGGAACATAACTTATGCAGTTCATAACCAACCAGTCATAGATCATAAACATGATTCATGGTATAAAGATTGGTATATAATAAGACTTTAATCATAATGGAATCAAAGAACATGATCCAAGATATAATAAGATTATCATAAGACATGGAAGTCTATCATACACATAATCATAATTAATAATTTCCTTACTAATCAAAGATCATTTCCAAAACTTATAATTGAACTCCATAGGCAACTACACCTCATGGGTGGGATAAACAACCATCCTTAATGGTAACCCTTTCCTTATAGTGGAATGGGTTCACTTTCCAAACCATCATTGTATTCAAGGTTCACTCAAAATACCATTATAGTACAGAAATTACCCTACTAGATCGAGTGCACTCCCCATTCAAGTCATGCCTGTCACCTGATATATAAATATTTACCCAATTCATTGGTGGGAGATATATGTCCCATTTATCTTTTGTTATAATGTAACCATAATACTTTTTTATAATCTAACTGTCATCCTTTTTTATAACATAACCATTATCACATAAAGAAAATCATATATATATATATATATATATATATTTGTGTGTGTGTTCCATGAGATCATAAAACATTTGTCATACTGTAATACATTAAATTAAATGAGATTAATAAACATCTTATCATATCATAACCTATGAAATAGTGACAGGTTCCATAATCATTTCATCATTTCATCATATCACAACCTTTTGAGAAAGAAACGGGTTTTATAAGTAATTTTTCATCATAAAAAATAAACCATTCGAAGAAAGAATAAAAATAATATCCTTAGATAATATCCCAAGTAAATAGTAAGTTATATCAAAGGGTTTCATCTTAAATGGAGAATTATTTTGAAATTTAAATCACTTGGATTTTTTATTTAGGAAGATAACTTTTCCTTGAAATTTTTTTTTCATAACTAAAAAATCCAAAAATATTATCCAAATCCTTTTCTTTTAAAATAACCTTTAAAAATTATCATGAAATATTTAAAATTAATTTCAAAAATTTCTTGAGAAAAATAAAATTTCCTATATGAAAAAATACTTTTTTAAACACAAAACATTTTTTAAAATATTTTTATTCAAAAATAACCCTAAAAATTTATGAATTAATATTAAATGAAAATAATGTTCCTAACAAAGGGAAGATTCATTAATTCCTAACACATTAAAAAGAATATTTTTTCACATTTTTAATAAAATAAAAATGGGTATTTTTTTTATAAATACATGAAGATTAATTTTAAGAAATTTTCTTAACAATTATAATATTGGTAAAAATTTCATTAATAATTTTTTAAAAAAATTAAAAAACTTTTTTGAAAACTTTTTTAGAAAAAAAAATGGTATTGAAAGTAAAAAAGGTGTTCGGCCAAAAAGCCAATTTCTTTTCAAAACATTATTTTTATACTCTTTAAAACATAAATAGTGAAAAAAATAAGGGAAATGTGTATTGAAATTAAATAACCAGTTAATAATAAAATTCATGAGTTTCTTAAGATATATATCATAATTTTTAACCAGTGTATTTATAATTATAAACAATTTTGATAAACGAGGAGATTATAACATGAAACTATTACATATTTGGTAGCTTTGAGTCATAAAACTAATGAAAGAATAACATTAAATGAAACTTAGAATATCATCAATGTAAATATATTAATGATATAACTTGTAAAATGGGTAGTTTATAAACCTCATAAAGGAATATAGGTTCATAACATAACATATATCTAAAAGATGGAAAATTGCTACAAAAATATATTATTGATTTGTAAACTATTAAACTATAAACCCCCTGAAAGTGTGATCTTAATATAGATATATAAATCCCTATGTTTTTAATTATTTTCATCTTAAAATAAATTCTTGTTAATTAGATACACCATATAATATAAATAGGTGTTGAATATGATTTGTGTCTCATAGAAGTAAAAAGTGAGAAGGAAATCTATTGCCTTAAGTTTTGACAACCATCGCACATTTCCAAACTACATTTATAATAGATATAATTTTATTATACATCAATTAAATAATAATAATTATATATTTTATACCATAAATTATTTTTAAATTACCCGTTTATTTTCTATTTATTATCAATTTCATGTTAAAGTTATGTTTCAGGTAATAATCGCTTTTTTTCATATATGTTTTGATTTTTTTAATATTACTTTAATTGTGAATTAATAATTTCCAAAATTTTAATCATGGTGTAAATATCATATATATTCATTATATATGTATTTATATTAATCCATAATATATATTTATATAAAATTAAATACATCGTTCATGAATATGGTAGGTCGTATGCATATAGGAACATTATTTCTATTTTATATTAAGATTTAAAAAAATGATATATTAACATTCCAAAATTGTTTCTATATAAGATATATCACATTTTTTTATTAAAATATTCCTTAATACCATCCATTTAAAGCATGAATTAATCACATCGCTTCGCGATGCGGTAGCCTTCCACACACAAGAGCGACATTATCATATACCCAAAAAATTAGAATAATAAAGTTATATGTGATATAATAATTATAGAAGAATAATAATATAAAAAATATAATACATAAATATTAAATCCATCATAATTTCTAACTATGAGAGGTGGTAATAGAAGAAACATTTAATGTTGAATCGTATGGTGGTAGTCCATCATACACACGAAGGACGATTTCATAACTCGTTCGATGGAAGTGGAGATAGTGGTCGGCCATGCCCTTAAAATAAATAAATCTTAGTATATTTAAGATAATAAGGTTATTATATCATCATCATATACTAATAATTTAACTATCTAAAAGATCAAATAAAACAAAAATTCTCATTGATGAATGTTTCCTCTTATTCAGGTATCCTCCTTAGGTTTGTACAAAAAAAGCCTTCCTTGGTTGGTTTCTTCCACAATAAGGCATCTAGGATGATAGGAGGTATTTTTTGGAAAACAATTTTGTAGTTAATGGCCAAAATAATTAGTTTTATAATGTGATGAATATACTATAGGGGTGGACTTTTATAAGTGGGGGAGAGGACACATTATGTGTTTTTAAAAAGAATTAAGTGCTCCAACATTTTTTATATATCAAAAGGGTACAAAATGGTCCATTATCAAACCTAATAAGTTGAATGGTATATCTATTTATACATAATAATTTTTATAAAAGTATATATATTATTTTAACACATATCTTTTTAGTTAAACCCCCTGATAAACCCATTTTTACCTTAACCATTGTAATTAATTTTTACTATTTTCACTATTTATTTTTTCACAAATTATGTTGAAATTCTTATAAAACATAAATTATTATTATTAAAAATATTAAATCTGTTTTTAAAAATTCCATTAATGTAATTTATAATTTTAAATTTTAAATTAATATCATAGATGTGGTGATAAAGTGGGTTTTCAAAGAGAAGATTTTCAAAAGTTAAAAATGTTTTTATATCCAATTTTAATAATAAATTGATAAAAATGATCTAAATTGGATTAATATATATATATATATATATATAATTTAACAAATTCTACTTTAAAATATTTAAAATATAATTTAAATTTATAAAAAATTTACACAAAAAGGAAATTTTCAATTAAAATTCATTATTTTTCACTATTTATCGAAAATTTAATCTTTTTAAAAAATTCTCAAAAAATCAGCACAATATAATTTAAAAATTATTATTTAAAATGAAATTAATTTTTACAAATAAATTTTATATAATTTTAAAAAATAAAATTAAAACAAAATAGGCAAACATGGTGAAAAACTGGTTTTCAATAAGTGTATTTCTCAAGAACAAGATGAATTTATATTCACTCTAGGACTAATAAGAATAATTGTAGGAATATCAATTAAAATTTATTTATATATAATATTTAATTTTCATTTAAAACATTCCTCATTATGAATTATTTTAATCAACTAAAATAGAGAAACATTATGCACTTTAAAACAGTTTTCAAAAATATTCTTTTTTGAACCCAAAAATAAACCTATATGAAAATCCAATATAAAGTTGATTCAAAATTACTTAATCAGATTAAATATAAAAAAATAATTATTATTTTACTATAAAACACATTAGTAAAATTAAGTTACTTAATTTATTCAAATTAAATAATAGTCTTACAAAAAATAGTATTTTCACTATTCACTAAAAATCAATATTTTTTGAAAATTGAAAATTTTCCACATGTGTTAATTTTTATATGATAATTTGAAAATTGAATTTCATTATTTTCCAATAAATTTTTTAAAATATCTATTAATTAATTATAATATTTTCTCATAAAAATTAACAATAATTATTTTTTCAGAAAATATACTTTTGATAAATATAATTAATTTACCATAAGTTGATTGATTATTTTATTGTAATTTATTAACAAATTTATTTTGATTAAAAATTTATACGTATATTTCATAAGGTGGTTAATTTTATTCATACCCAGCTACTTAATGGCTAGGTTAAAATTTTTAGATTTAAAATAATATTATTTGACTGTTCGCTGAAGCTCAGTGTCACATTTCATGCACGCTATGAAAGAAAAATGATTTTGTGTTTAATGAAATATAAACTCAGTGTTGTGTGTGAGACAAGTAAACAATATATGTAAGGCATGATAAACATAATTTTTCCTATAACAAAAAATATTTAAAAGATTAAATTAATTTATGTGATGTTTTGATTTTGGAATCTGGTAATTGTGTGGTTCCCACTAACCCTAAAGTGATTTATTTGAAAATGAAAAAAATGGGGGGACAGTCCACTTCAACTTAAAAATTATAAATATTAAGAGTTTCCATTTTAGGCTCTGAACATCCCATGACGTAAAATGTATTTTCTAGATCATTGATCCATCGTATGTCTACAACTGTATCTTAGGTTTGAACAAAATCTTGAGGGTTCTATTTCATAAAATTCTCACCTATTGACATGGACCTTTGAAGTAAATATAGTTTCTCTTTAGCATGAATAACACCACCATTTATTTCCCACATCAACTGATCCATCACTAAAAAAATTGTTTAGTTCCAATTTTAACCATTCTAGGATGCTTGTTTGGAAGGAAATTGTCCTATTGGTACCATCTAACTTCATCTCTCCTAGTTCCTCTTTGAAAACACATTTTAAAAATAGATATATTCCATGAGGAAACATGTTAATATTCAAATTCTATAGCATTTCAACATAACCATAAAGTATAATCCTTCAAAGGAGTTCTATTAACATCATCCAAACCTCTAAAGTTATCTAAACCTTTTCTTTAATTCCTATTATAAGAAAATAGTCTTAAAAAATACATAATCAAGTGTCTTTTTAATATAATTCACATTATATAATTCCCAAATATCTTTTAGGTTTAAATTTTTATAGAAATAAGACATAACTCTTATATAAATAAATCATATATTTCAATATGGACACATATACTTAGTATCCATTTTTCCATTGTTTAAATTATTAAAATGAAGCATTTTTTCATTTCATGAAAAATCATCATGGATTACAACTTGACTTGTTTATTGTTCTTTCTTGTCCTTAAACACTTTGAAAAATATGTACAAATGTTGGATGACCACAAAAAAACTGTAAGGTTTATTAATGTAATAATTCTATTAGTTCAGTAAAAATCATAAAATCTCATAAAATGATTAAATTTATCTCAATATTCATTGATAATTTGTAATAAATAATATTCACATAAAAAATGAAATTTTTTCTCAAGTAAACCTTTAAAATTGATATAAAACAAATAGAAACCATTTTTGGAATCTTATAGAATTTTATTCACATCATGTGTTAGAAATAATTATTTCCCAGTTAAATCCATGGGATTAACCTCCCCATTTAACTCCCTCCTTACCAAAAAAGGAAAAGAACATTTCCCAATTAATTGTATAGGTATATCAGGCTCACCTATCTTATAATCTATATCAGGCTCACCTGTTATATAAACAGTATCGTAATCACCTATCATATAATTGTTTTCAAGAATACCAATCGTTTAAGTTGTATTCGGCTCATAACTCATCATTTGTAATTCTCAATTACCATATCAAAAATCAAGAAATTTAATCTTTCATCTACTCATCTTAAAATCCTTTAAAAAATATGTTCAACCCATATAAAAAAATTCAAATATTGAAATACATTATCCTTTCGAAAACCATTTTTCAAAACTAAAAATCCTAAAAAATGGGAATATGGGTTCATCTTTGAATAAAACATGGAGTCTTTTAATGGAACCAACCCATTAAATAATTGTATTGGTTGTGAGAAAAACCATTGACGTGGTATATTTTAAAATATGACTTTTATTTTTCCTTTTATAATGAAAGTCAAAACGTACAATGAAAAAAAGATTAATTTTGAATAAAATTGAAATAATGTAAAAGGGTTATAAAATTTCATTTATAAATTATTTTATGTTTATATAAATAAATCCATAATATTATTTTAAGAATATGTTCATCTAATAATATCATTTAGAAAATAAATCTTTAAAACATTTAAAAAAAATTAAAGTAAAGTGTCTCATGCCTTGAGTCTGAATCATCAAATACATTCTTTTTCATAATGAATAATAAAATTATGTCAATAATTTAATTTCTTAACAACCATTTTGAAGTTCATTATTCCTTTTATTTTATTCATACCATTTTATATATAATTAATTAATCAATTATATTTATAGCTGATGTTTTGATAATATTCTTCTCAAATGTCCAAAATGAATTTGTTATGTTTACTATGAAAAATGAGTTATTTATTCCATCATACCCATAATAATAATAATAATAATAATAATAATAATATAATAAGTATCATTTTTATATATTAATTATAGTTTTAAAACTAACTGTGAACAATTTTTATGAAACATGAATTACGTCAAACATAGAGACGGTAGTCCATACGTACACATGAGTAACATTTCCATTTTTCAATGAATATGAGTGAAATAATGTATGTATTATTAAAACATTAAATAATTATTAATATATAATAAATATCATACTATATATTTAAATAAACTTAAATATATCATTAATTTTATTCGGTAATGACAAACGAATCGCATCCCTTTGTAGAGGTAGTAATCCGCATGTACGCAAGAAGGGAATTTATCATTTTTAAATGAATCCAAGGGTATGAAAATAAATTATTTATTATCTTTATATAAAGATTATTAGGTCATTAATATAATATATATATAAATTAAATCAATCATCATAACCAACCATGTGGTGAGTTAAAAGTTATACATTTTATTTTTCTTTTCCTTAATTTTGAAAATCATAAACACATTAACACATACTTAAAATTATATTTAACTAACTTTACACATCCCAAGTGTTTTAGATTTTTTTCCTAGAAAACCTAAAATTTTTTAAACATATAAATAATTCTAAAATAAAATTAATATAAACTTTTTATTATTCAATCTGATCTATCAGACTGATTGTGTGTCTGGTCCATCAGATTAACTAATGTTCTTTCTAGTGGTTAAAAAATTATTTTGTCTATCATACTAATAGGAATCATAACCATCAGACTAGAGATATTTTATATCCATTAGAATAACCTTTTTATTTTATCATATTGAAAAAAATAGTATATACCATCAAACTGTCAAAATTTTATAATCCGGGTATTTGGAATTGTTTCTATCAGATGGAATATTCAATGACAATAAAATAGTGTGAAACAAAACAACATCTGATGGAAGAGTTTTCATGAGATATCATCTGAGTAACTTCTAAGGACATTGAAACAAACTCCAAGAATCCTTTAAATGTATATTTTATAGTAATTCCAATAAATATAAGTTCATTCGAGGATATGGGAGTTGATGCATTTGTAACTCAACACATCTAATATTTTTCTCTACGTAAACATCTCATTATTATGCCTTTTAATTTCTTAGAGATTTTTTTAATAAATCCACGTGATTAATTGTAAAATACTTAGAAAATTAATTTATTTTTTATTTGGTGTTTATGATTGTTTTTCAGATCAAGAGATTTTGGGGATAGGAAGAAAGGTGAATCTGATCAATCTGATTGAGGGCTTCTAGGTCCAGGAAGAAAGAGCTAACATTGATCTGTCAGATTGAGGACATCAAGGGCTTTCCTATTGTGGAAATATATACTTTTACATTAAGTTATAAAACTATAGAAATCTTAATTTTTTTTTATGACTTATTCAACTCTTAAGGGTTAATAATGAAATTATTTTTATAAAGCTTATAAGTCATTATTACTTTATTATAATATCTTTAAATACTTTTTTCTATATGTTTACATTACATTGTGCATGTTATATTATAATTTTGTTTTTTACAATTTCTTCTAACACTTGTTTTTTGGACTATCGATGATATCTATTAACAAATTTGTTGTATTATATGTTTTCTTGATCCGAACTCATACTCTGATCATCAGACAAATTTTGATTCTGATATTTATAAAAAAATAGGTATTGGTATTTTTGTAGTCTAAATCTTTTAAACTAAAATTCACCCCCCCCCCCTCTTGTAGCCATTGAAAAATATTATGATCTAAAAAATGGTATCACAATAGGTTCTGCTACTATACTTTTGGAGTTTTTTTCTTTTATTATCTTTTTCAAGTTGTTAATTTTTGTTATAAACTACTTATTTTTTAATTTCTTTTATAATAACATGTTTTATATAAAAATGGATTCTATTTTATAATATATAATTCATGAATGATTTTAATCTTCAAAATATAAATCCTACAAGACCACATTTTTATGGGAATGATTATGAATACTTGAGAGATAGAATAAATAATTTTTGTATCCATAATGGTGTGGATACCTTCCATATGTAAAATAGGAATTATTTGATTCTATATAAGGATGTTACTAATTTAACTAAACATGAAAAGTAAAAAATATTAATTGAATTATAGAGTGAGGAATACCCTACTCTTTCCTATGACTAGAAATGACTATAGTCATATTTATTTATATAAAGCTACAAATAGTACATGGAATAAGTTAGATATAACGAATTTTGGATCTTTAGAAGTCATTGATAATATAATATATATGCTAAGAGATAACTATAAAACTTTTGATTTTCTCCCTAGAGAATCAGTTTCCAAGATGCACTGAAGAATTATGACAATTTTTAATAGATTTCAGTTTCTTACTTATAAATATATTATGGATGAAATTAAAGTTTAGAATATTATTTTGATTATGCATGGTGAATGGGAATCTAAGAGAACTAATTTATTGGAAAACAGAATAACTAAAAATATTACTCTTAATGCCCTCATTAGAACCCTTATTCAATATGAAGGAATATTGAATAGGGATGCTAAAAATATAAAAAATAAAACTAGAGGAGTTTATTTTTTAATTAAATTTAATGTCCCTATTAAAGTTCAATTATTTGAGAATGTTATGAACACATCCAAAAAGAATAAATTTATTATTGAATCAGATAGTAGTTTCTCTAAATAAACTTGGAATGAACTAGATAATCTATCTAATAAGATGACTAAGATTGTGGGAAGGAAAGATTTCCATTATAGATATGAGAATATCCATAAGGATAAAAGTGACAAAAAAATCTATATAAGATATATGTTATGAATGTAAGAAGGTTGTACATATCAGATGAGATTGTACTAAGATAAAAATGAAGGATAAAAAAGAACATAATTGTGATATAAATTCTAAAGAATAATAAAAGAAAAAAAAATAGAAGTATGAAATCTTAAAAAACATGTAGTTCAAGGGGATGAGATAGTTCTTTTAAAAATTCATTAGATAGTGAATATTCCGAATAGGGAAATATTGGATTATATTTTGAAATACCAAAGGTGAAAAAATTATTCATGGATAAGTAAAATAAATAAGGTATCAAAAAATAATATTTTGTACATGGATATTGGTTTTTCTAGATATATGATTTGAAACAAATATTTTTTTAAGAATATCATAAATATGAAAGTTGTAAAACTCACTTTCCATTATAATGATCAAGGAGAAAGTATTAGTATATGTAACATTTTTATTCTTGGAAAACCTTCAATTTCAATTTTTTTATTTATTATATGACATAATCACAACCTTATTATCATAATATAATTATTTATTGTGTTTTATCTTGTGATTTTTAGGAATGATAAATTTTTGAATCATAGTTCAAAAAATGAGTTTATTCTTTCTTCTAATCGGCATAAGAATTTATACATATTAAACATAGAAGACTTTGTGGTCCAATATCTTCCATAACATAGTGTGATGGAATATCAATCTTGGTTTCAGAATATAATATTTGGATACTATAATATAATAAAATTTTCTAAGCTTCCTAAGAAAGGATAGAGTAAGGATCAACCAGAACATATGTTTGATACTTCTAAAGTCGTTGATCATTGTAAATATGGTAAGTAACATAAGTCAAGTTTTAAATATATTAGTGAATTATCAATTTATGATTATTTATATTTAGTTCACATCGACCTTTTTTGACCTAAAAAATTGCAATTATTGGTGGAAAATACTATGTATGTGTTTTAGTTGATGATTACACTATATATAGTTGGGTCCAATTTCTTGAAAGAATGTATGAAGAATTTTTTTGTTTTAAAAATTTTTTAGCCTGATTTAAAAATTAGAAAAACCTTTCCTTGATAAATACTCATAGTGATCATGGTGGAGAATTTTTAAATTATCATTTTGAAACATTTTATTGTAAAACAGGTGTTATACATAACATTAGGCACTTAAAACACTAAAAAAATGGTATAGTCAAAAGAATAAATAGAATTATTTAATTGATTAATAAAACCATGATGAGTTAATACACAGTTGCTAAAAAAATTTAAATCAGTTAGTACTTTCTTATATACTATAAATTTGATTTTAATAAGATCTTTTATTAATAAAACTCATTATGAGTTATTTACTAGAAGGAAACCAAATAATTAATACTTTAAAGTTATTATATGAAAAAGTATTCAATCTTAATAGTAAAGATAAATTACTTAAATTTACAACAAAATCTAATGAAGAAATATTTTTGGGTTATTCTACAATTATTAAGGCATATAGAGCTTTTAATAAAAATACAAGTACTTTTCAGGAAAAAGAACATGTTATGTTTTTTGAAACTAGTCCTTTTGTTTTCAAACATCCTCAAAATATATCTTTATATGTAGTTTCAAAAATTTATTTTCAACCTATATTAGAAATTTATTCACAAGAGAGAATAACTGAAAAATATATTTCTAAATTTTTACCTCAATAATATTTTCAACGTGTTTTTGAAGAACAGAGTTTATTAAACCTAATAAATTAGTTGTTTCTTATAAATAATCATATTCATAATATCATTGGTGGTGTAGGTCAACTAGTTATGACTATATATTCCATGAGAAATGAAATTAAACACTTATAATTATTATATCAATTCTAACCTAAGACTCTTGGTAATGATTTTGGTGATGAGTATTGGATAAAATAAACCCAAGATGAAATCAATGAATTTGAAAGGAATCAACACTATACTCTAGTTTAATTTCCTAAATATACCTCTATAATTGGAGTAAAATTGTTATTTCAGAACATATATGTTGAAAATGGAATAATACATAAAAATAAAGTGAGACTTGTTGCTATGGGTGATAATCAATAAGAAGGCATAGATTATAATTAAATTTATTATCATGTATCTAGACTTGAAGATATTCAAATACTTCTACCATATATAGAAGTCTTAAATTTTAAACTATTTCAAATGTATTTGATGTGTTCTTTCTTTAATGGATATGTTTAGGAGGAAGTTTAAATAGAAAAACCTCCCCATTTTGAAAATAAAAAAAAAAACTAAAAACATGTTTTTAAACTTACTAAGTCACTTTATAAACCTAAATAGGGGCCTAGAGCCTTGTATGATTGGTTAAATAGATTTTGGTTACAAAACAACTTTGTTAAGGTAGTTTTGGATCCATCTATTTTTATTAAATAAGTTAATAAAAATATTATGATTGTACAAATATACATTGATGAACTTATATTTTTATCAACTAAAAAAATATCTAATATATTCCATTACAGATATTATGAATACTTTTTTTAATGATTATTAAGGGTGAGTTAATGTTTTTTCTAGGTTCTCAAATTTTACATAAACTGGAATGAAATTTGGTATGTGAACATAAGTATATAAAATATCTTCTTAATAAATTTGGATTTGAAAATACTAAAAGTATTATCACTCATATTATAACCTCAAATACTTTATATAATTATGAATATGGGAATTCAATTGATCAAATTATCTTTAAAGGAATTATTTGAAGTTTACTTTACTTAATAGCTAGTCACCCTAATTTAATGTTTTTTTATGTTCTTATGTGATAGATATCAAGAAAATATACAAGCATCCAACGTTAAAGATGTTAAATTAATTTTTTTATCTTAAGGGAACTATGAATTTATGTCTATTTTACAAATTAGAAATGGATTTGAGTTAAACTTGTTTTTAGATGATGAATTCGGTGGATATATAATGGATAGTAGAAGTACTTCTAGAACATGTCATTTTTTTAGAGAAGCATTATTTTATTTTTATGGTAAGAAACAACACTCAGTATCACTATACACTACTAAATATTATTATATGATATCTAGAAGTTTTTTTACTCGAGTGTTTTGGATGCAACACAAACTCAGTAATTATGCCATGAGTTTTTCTAAAACACAAATATTGTGTGATAACACGTGTTCCATTACCTTAAGAAAAACCTAGAACATCACTCAAGTACTTATAACATAAATATAAGATACCATTTCCTTTAAGATCACACACAAAAAAGAATATATCATTTTACAATTTATTGAAAAACAAGAACAACTTTATTATATTTTTACTAAACCCCCTAGTTTTAATACATTTGAATATATTAAACTGATTCTAGGAATGATCAATACCAAATAATAATTCAGATGCACTTAATATTTACTAATCTCCCTACATTAAGGAACTCTTTCATATAGGTGTGTTACTTATGTTATAATTTCTAATAATAAGAAAAATATTTGTTTTTTCCTAAAACATTTGGTTTTCTAAAAACTTTTGTTTTTTATTTTTTCAAAATTTTTATTTTTCAGGAAAAAAAATTAATAATTTTTAAGATCCAAAATATTTAAATGTTTTCCAAAATAAAAATTTATTTTAATGATTTTCCGGATTGATTTTTTTAATAACATTTATCGAATGCAATTTATGTTACAAAAACCAAGAATAATAGGTTACTGATATAACTTTTATTATGAAAGTTAATTTCTACTTAGAATGATATTCTTCTAATATTTTAAGACTTTTTTATTATCCAATACCTTCATTTTTCAAAGTCAGTTTATTTATTATTTAAAATTTGAAAACTCTATTTTGTTAAAAATATAAAAGTTTTAGTAATAGTATTATTGTTTATTATGATAAATAATTTCTTAAAAAACTTTAAGAGTTTAGAATAATTTTTAAATCATTGGAGGGTAAATATTAACTATTATATAAGAATTTTGATTTCAATCTCAGCCAATGGTTTTATAGAATATAAAATGTCACCCCCAATCCAATATATAAGGGTGGGGTATCTGTGTCTCACTTTTGTTCTCAAGGCTTTCATCTCGACTCTTGGAACCTTGTAAATTTCTCAGTCCAATTGTTTTTCCTTTTTTATGATCAATTTCACCAATCTATGTTTCAGTATCTTCTTTAGTATGATGGCCTCTATAGAAAAAACTAAGAAGAGATAAATCGTTATAGAAAATATGATTGAGATAAAGTAGTATGAAAAATATGATTCTCTTCTAAAAAATACTATTACTTTTCAATAATATGAGAAAATATGTGTTTTGAAATATTGTTTTTAAAAAAATTACCTAGAAATTGTTAGATAGTTTTATTCTTTAGTCGAATGTAACTGAGAAGAGAATTTATATGTGATTTATTTTATACTATTTTTTGATATTTTTATATTAAATTATAATAATGTTTTTGTTTTAGTGGAAGTAACCTTAGAGGGTGAACCATATCTACCTTCCCATATGATTATAAAAAATATTTAGAGTTTTAATAAGTCAAAAGTAAAAGAATATTTATTTACTTCCTCAGAGAAAGTCTGAAAAAAATTTCATCTGACTCCAGATGTGAGATTAGTAACCCATTGGATGCAAGGTTACTTAATACCCAAGAAAGAAGATATAGATAATCTCAAAGTCCTGGATGTTTATATCTAGTATTTTTTTTGAATATGTGGTAACTCAATTTAGTCAATTTTTTTCTATCAATTGATTCAATTTAAAAGGCAACAATGAAGTCCAAGATTCTCATGATTCCTTGTTTAATAAATAAGATATTAGTAAATTGTATGAAGGTTTTTCAAATAAAAAATTAGTCACATAAAATTTTAGAAAATATTTCTTATATTGGTGAAGAAATAATAGCATGGGTGAAACTTGTTTTAAATTATATGTTAAAGAAATTTGTGGATAAAATTGACAATGCCATGTCCGTTGATGAACCAGTCAAGGAAAAGGAAATAATAAAAGAAAATATTATGGTTGAGTCCTCACCTCCAAAATTAAAAAAACATAAACAAGTGTTTGGTGATAAATTTAAGAAGCTAATGGAACATAAGGCATAGAATAATCCATTAGATGCTAGCTTTATACTAGATAAAGATGAATCTTTGTCTTCAAAGATCCAAATAGTCAATGGATTAAATGAATCTGAGAAAAAATAAACAATAAAAAAGGTTTGTTGTGGAAAAAATGATAGAAATACGTTTGAAAGTAGTTTAAAGAGAATTAATAGATCCACTGATTTCAATATCTCTTTTTCCAGTATTTCAACCAGTTGCAGGATCTAGATAAATCCCTTATACTAGTTTAGATTTTATTGAATCTTCAGTAATTCTATCAGATATTCCAATAGTGTTTTATAAAGGTAAGGGGAAATATGTTTTAGTTAAATCACAATCTAAAACCCAATTTAAAAGTAATTTTATATATTATCACTAATATTTGTTGATAATTTAGTTAGAAATAAGAAACATAAATCATTTCAGAATGTTGTAAAAGGAGTTTTAATAACTGCAAGGAAGTTGTAAAGAGAACTAGGAGAAGAATAATTTGTAGAAAAAGGAAAAAAACATAGTAAAACATGAATCTAAAAGATCATTAGAATCATCCTCATATTACACATCAATTTCAACTCAATGAGATAAGAATTAAATCTTGGAAGTATCATAGGATGATAAATCAACATATCATAATGAAGTTCAAGCTTAGAATTCATATACTATAGTTTCATAAAAGGCTGAGATAGATAAATATGTTCATATTGTAAGATTTTATGAGGAAGAAAGAGTTTAAGTAAAAGAAAAGTCATATATCAGACCCTATTATCAATATTTTTTCTAAGGCATTGTCATATTCTTTATAATTTTTAGTAATAGAAGCACAAATTAGTATAAACTAAATCTACCAGCCTTTGAAACAAATAACTCAATCAATGTCATATCTTCTTAATATTAAATAAAGGTGTAAAAAAATATAGAAAATTCTAAATTAAAAATCTGATTCATTGAAATTATAGATATAATAAGTGATCCAAAATGAGGTCAAAATCTACACTTTCAAAGGTAATTTAATGGATCATAAGATAATATTTAATCAGTTAGTGAGATGGTAAAGGCAAGTTTATAGTGATCAAAAGTATAATGGTGACCAAACTTTTGTAATAAATAAATATTATATTGATTGAGCTGATTCATTTGATAGGTTTTCAACTGTGTATCATATATATTTATATTTATTGTGCATTTTAAAGATATGATAAATAATTTTAATAAATAAGTAAATGAATTGAAATAATAAATTCATTATCTTAAGGAGTGAAATATCAAGTTTTAATATTCTAATTGTGAGTTCCTCAGGTAGATAAAGGATAATATGATGATTAGTGTACTTGAAGAAGAAGTTTGAAGTCTAAGAGTAGATATTTAGAGGCAATCAATCTTAGAGGATAGGATTGCAAAGATTGAGTCTTGAATTACTGAAACCAAGAAGCACCATGATGAGTTGAAGAAGTTAAAAGTGATTGTTAAAAAATTGTATAAGAAGGAATGAACATTTTTACTCAACTCTTATATATTTTTATTTATTTAAATGTTTTTCAATAAAGTTTAGTTTGAATGACTAATTCACCCAATATATTATATCTATTTTTTCCAAATATTTTTGGATGAATGTTCTTTATTTTATTTATTTGATGAATAGTTAATTCAAACACAATTGTTCATTATATTTTTCTTTTAACACTTCAGAAGATTATGTTACCTTCACTTTTCTTTTTAAAAATCAGATTGAGGTAGAACTTCATAAAAAAGTTTAAATAGAAATTTAACCAAAGGGGGAGAAATAGTTTCTAAGGGAGAAAACTATCTAAGGAAGAATTTTGATTAAGGGGGATAATTGAAATTAACATTTCCTGTAGAATGGATATTTTTGAACAATGAGAAGTTTTTAACTCAGAGGGAGTTAGGATATGATAAGATGATTTTTTTTCTATAAATATTCTCTTTGATGTTTATAAAAGAACAATGGGTTGTAAGATTTTCAATGTTAATAGTTTTTCATTTTTTGTGTTTTGTTTTTTACTTTCCAAAAGTGGAGATATTATTGATTCAAAAGCTATACTTTCTAATTTTCATTTCCTTAGTTTTGAAAATGAAAAACACTTTAACACTTACTTAGATTTATATTTTACTAACATTAGACATCCCAAGTGTTTTATTATTATTTTTTAGAAAACATACTTCTCTACAAAATTTAAAAATTATTCTAATATAAAACGAATTTAAAATTTTGATTATTCAATATGATCCATCATATTGATGGTTCATATGATCCATCAGATTTAATAATGTTTTTTCCAGTGGTTAAAGAAGTGTTTTATCTATCATAATAAGAGAGTCATAACCATTAGACTAATAATAGTTCTAATCCATCAAACTAATATATGTTCAGTTCATTAGACTGAAAAACAATAGTGTATCCCATTAGATAGTTTGAAGTCTACAATCATATATGTTAAAATTGGTTTTTTAGAAAGAATATCCAGAAGCACTGTGATGGTGGTAAACAAAATGACTTCATATATAACAATTTTTTAAGTATTCAAGTGAAGAAAATTTTATTTCATTGAAAAAAATCCAAGAATAGTGGATATATATCCTTTGGAGAAATATTTATAATTAGGATTTCCTTTGAGGAGTTGGAGGCTGATGCATTATCAACTTAACATGTTTAGGATCTTTATCTACCTGAACATCTCATTCTTATGCTCTGTAATTTCTTTGGGAGTTATTTATTATAAGTATTCCATGTGAGGAATTATAAAATACATAAAACTATAATTTCTTTTATATTCAGTATGTCAAATATTGGTTTATAGAGGGGATTTTAGGGATAGGAAGTGAGGTGAATCTGATCCATCAGATCGAAAGATTTCGAGGCTATGAAGAGAGAGATGATAATAATATCTCAGATTTGGTATTCCGGGGTTCTGGAAGAAAAAGAAATTTAGATCATCCTATCAAGGAATTTCCTAGTGCCAAATTTTATACCTTTATAGTTTGGTCTAAAATTATGGATATCTTATGTTAGGATTTATGAATTCCTTAACTCTTAAGGTTAAAGAGTAAAATTAATTTTATAAATCATGGAAGTCTTTCTTACTTTATTATAAGATCTTTTATTACTTTTTTCTAGAATTTTAAATTACACTATACAAGTTATATTAAAAAGAATGTTTTAAAATATTTCTAATAATTGTTTTATTAGGCCATCCCTGAGCTTGATTAACAAATCTATTGTATCATAATTTTTTTGGATCCAATACTCATACTCTGATCACAAATTCTTAAAATTATCTTTATAACTAAATAGTTATTAGTTTTATCTTAGTTTAAATTGTTTAAAATAAAATCCACCCCCCCCCCCCTCTTGTATCCATAATAAACTCTTATAATCCAACACCATGAGAGTTAGTAATGGAAAACGAATTAGATCAGTTCATATCGTGGTAGTCCATGATACACACGAGCAACAATTCTATTTACCAACTTATGGAAGATAAGATTGATATAGATTATTTCACTAACATAATAAAATCTCAATAAATTTAATATAATGATTTTATTATTTTTCAATGGTTGAAGAATAATTGATGGAGGAATAAGGACAAATAAAACCTCTAAGTTAAGAACTATACCTCTTCATCAAACAACCACTTTATGTTTACAGGATAAAAGTTCCTACGATGGTTTTATAACAAAATTAGCCTCTAAGACATGGTTAATTATGTTTTGGAGATAATTAATTAGTTATTTGATGAAATAGAGTGCTCAAAAAGGTGTGAGGAAGAGAGTATAATAGGTACCCCTTTAAAAGTTAGGGGTAGGACACTCTTGGAATTACTCACAATATTAAATTAATATAAATTAATATTCAAGGAAAAATGGATCCAAATTGATATGATTATAATTTAGGATGAGGATTAGTTTGGAAAATCTCATTCAATAAAATTTTTATAGTTTTAGATTATGTTTTTACCCTTATCTCTTTGCTTTGACCTTCATTAACCATTTTTACAATTACTATGATATCAATGTTTTTTTACTCTTTAGGGGTCAAGAAAATTACTAAAAAAGGAAAAATGACAAATAAAAAGAACATAGTTGATATGTTAAACCATATCACATACACTTGGATGAAGATATTATTTTTATTAAATTAAAATGGTTTAATAAATTATTATTTTTATAAAATATCATGAATGTCATTTTTTGAACTATTCGTTTTATTTAATATTAATGATATGGAACATAATAATGGAATTTAAATATAAACCTTTTACATAACCCTACTATCTTATATGGATTAATGAAATTCTAGGGATGTTATAACTCACCAAAAAAAATTATTTTAGAGTTTTTAAAATCATTCACTTGATTTTTTTCGTTGTTTTCACAAAGATTGTGTCAATGGTGCGTAATCATTAAAGGTAATTTTTTCATCAATAAAAAATAAAATAAAAATTACCATAATAAAAAAATTACTTTTATTTTGAATAAATATTTATAACTGATCATAACCTCTTTTATAACTATAAAAAATTAGTGATATTAAGAAAAAGTGAGTGACATTTTTGTTTTTATTTCTTATTTAAAAATATATTTAGGTCATTATCAATGTATAGTGGAAGTAAATTTCCACATTTTTGAGAATTTTATGGTAAAGTTAAAAACACACTTCTATAATTAAAAAAACAAGTTTTAGGGATATTTTTGAGCCTTATAATATTATATTTTAATCTTAATAACTCAATTTACCCTTCTCAATGTCAAAAATATTTACTATGGTTACTATTCATAATGACCAAAAAGAAAAGGGAACTAATTACAAAATTTATACCTCTTGATTATAAATATGGAATCCATTTTTCATGATTCAATTTATAGAATTGGAAGATACTAAGGTAAAATTAAACATTCAAAAATTAATGAAAATAGATTTTTAGATAAATTCCTTTTATGTACAAAAATTATTATATACCAGATTTAAGTATATTGTTGAACCTAATAATATTTTTAGATTATATTTAATTAAAATGAAATAATGAAATTTAAAAAAAATAAAAATATAATGTGAATTTTTAAATATTTGAAAATAAAAAAATCAATAAAAATCATTATTTTCACAATTCAGTAGAAAATCAAGATTTTTATAAAAATACCAAAATTTAACCCTACAGTAACTTTAATATGATGATTTAAAAAATGAATTTATTTTTTCCAAATGAAAATTCTAAAATTTATAAATTAAAATTCTATATAAAATTTTATTAGAAAAATAGTTTAATAAGAATAAAACTATTTCCTTTTTAATTTAAATGTTTCTTATTATTCTTATAATGATTATAAATATATAAAATAGAATTCATGAATACTAGTAAGGCATAAAATTTATTATTACCTTTTCCTAGGTTTTATTATTACATGTTTGGGATATAATACTCATGAACCCCAAATATTGTGGTAGAAAATCTTATAATTGATCTTCAAGAACTAATTATCACCCTTTATCTAGTTTGAGAGGTTGTCGATCTATGGAAGAGGGTACTTATTCTTGACTGTCACATTTATCAACCTAGAATCATCAAAATAGATACTTAGTCTCTTATCTTCCTTCTTGGTCAAGAACGCCTGATCATCCCTTGGGGACACACATAGCTTGATGAAACCATTCTCCATATCATCCTATAACTACACCTTCTTATCATTGAACTCACCTGGGGTTATATAATATATTTTATATGATACCGGAGCAGTCTATGGGTATATATAGATGTATAGGTTGACCACTCATTGAATGGGAAATATTAGAACATCCTTAGGAACTATATCAATGAATTTCTCCATAACTATTGATATATAGTCATATGAGGTGTTTTATCTACATAGATGAAAAATATCCAGACGATGGGTGATCAAATCAAACATACTAGTCACATTCCATGTGTGTATTGATTGAAGGTCCCACTTTCCCATGTAAGAGAACCATAATCCATCATCTAGGACTCACATCACTCTCTAATTTTAGTAGTCTATCAAGACATTCACTAAAGATAATTATTCTATTCCAAGGATGACAACATATATATTCATTATATTCACTATGAGGTCTCATTAATCATGCTCCATTAATTGAAAGATCACTCCTAAAATGGATGTGGGTGGGTGTCTAATCATATCCAGTAGGAGTCTCTAGCCACAAAATTTAGACTATGGGAAGTAAAAAAATATTTAACTCTCAAAAATGGGATGAAATAAAAATGGAATGGATATTAATAGTGTCTAAAAGTATGGATAATGATGAATATAAAACAATGATCATAACTAATATCATGTTTGTAACATCTTGTTACCTACTTTTAGGTATTTATATTATTACTTTCCATTTCCCACTTTATTTGGGTGTTTCTTTGGAATCTCAAGGATATAGATCATCTGTGGAGGGAAATGAACTCAAGTTTTGGGATGTTTTTTTTTTGAAATGATGGTGTCTAAGTATAAGCATGTTAAATTATTTTTTAAATTCTCCAAAATGCCATAGAATACCAGAGTTTTTTTGGGTTTTTTATAAGAAAACAGTTTTTTTGTTGTTTAAAAAATAAATACACATCTTGTAATGTGATACATGTTGTGTATTGGTCACCAGGAATATTTTTTGAGTTATGATCATAGTGAAAACCTTCTTAACGTCATAATAACTTTACACACTGTGTACAATTCTTACACATAATGTTTTGGGTATTATGAAGATTATTTTATTAGGTATAAGGCATGAATATTAGTTTTTGTGAATATATATTACATGTCATGTAATAGTAGAAAGTCAGGTTTTTAAACCAAGTTGATGGGTTTTTTTGAATATATGGGTTTTGTAGATTACACTCTGTGAAAAATGGATTACACATCGTGTAATCCTCGTGATTTGGTCTTTTAGGGGTTGCACAGATTATTTATTTTTCCTTCTTCAATATGTATCTCCCTTCTAGGATCCTTCAAAGGTGATTTTGGAGACCTATGATTCTTCCTATTCATTTATTTTAGTGATTTAATATCATTTTCATTGTGGTGAATTTCTACAATTTATTATTTGTCTTTGATTGAGGTAGCCCCATTTTTCTATAGTTATGGATCTATTGATCATTTATGATAATCTTATTGACTCTTTATATATTTATTTTGTGATATTCCTCTAGAGTCTAACCCTTTCGTCATTTGTGGTATGGCATATGAGTTTCTTTGAGTTATTTTATGTTTCATCATCTCCATAATTGTTTTAATTATTGAATCAATTTTGATATGTGTGGATTAATTATAAGTTCTTAGTTGTTGTGGTATTTTTGTTCTTCCTTATTGTGGGATACCATTGTGGGAATGTGCAACCCAGGATTGAGGTATATGGTTTCATCTCTAGCATATGTTGTATGAAAAACATTTCTCTAGTTTTATAAATTGTTTTATAAATGAAATAGCATGATTAGTTTATTTTTTTGTTTATATAATTAAGGTTTTGATAAAACATGTTTTTCCATTATTTTTGTAAAACAAAAAAGTATTTTCATAGAATTGTGAAATGGATTTCATAAATGGATTTTAAGGGCTATCATCTATATATTATTGGGGGTCTCCCTTATTGGGTGTTCCTCTATTCCCTTGGTCCATTTTTCTATTGAATTTATAGTGAAATTTTTAGTGGAATAACTCATGGGGTGTTTCTCTTCTCCATAGGGTTGTTTTATAGACATAACTATGCATTATTCATTGATTGTTGTATAATTAGTCTGCTAGCCTGACCTATATTGAACCTTAATGTTATTTCACCTATTATTTTGGATTGTACTATTTTATTTTTTACTTACATGGTTTGATATGACATTTGATACATGCTTTTCTTTGACATGATATATGTAAAATTATTTTAAACTATTTAAATTATCTTATTTTAAAAATGTTTTAATAAAAGGAAAAATTATATTTTTTTCCCATGCTTTTGATATAAAAATTTTAAATTATTTACCATTCATTGTTTTCATTAAAGATTAGAATGTCAATATTATTGTATAGAGACTTGATATGGAACCCCTAGGTGGGATCCTACTAAGCCTGTTATTTCACATCCTGTGTACCGCTTTGGTGGTGCATTGACCATTATATGTCTTTCGATAGAGGGAAAGGTGAGGTGGCATTGTGAGATGGTGAGGTTTTTTTTTCGTATATGTATTGGTAGATAGTGGTGAGGTGGTGGGAGTTTTCCCATGCTATCAGATGGAGTAGTCAGTTTTCTATTTTTTATAGTCCTTTGATGATTGGACTTGTACATTGGGATGTTGTGACTATTCTTGAGTTATATCATTTTTGTTGTCTTCTTTTAGTAATCGAATATGTTATATATTCAATTTTTTCACTCTATGATATATATATATATATATATATAGTATTCCATGTTGTTGCTTCAGGTTTTAAAGAAATCATTCTGTATGGTTTTTGCTTGATTCCAAGGTTCTAGTCTCTAACTCATGGGGATCGGGAATTCCATTTGGGTAAGTGGAAATTCTAGTTGAGTACTAGTATGAGAGGGTATCCAGGATGGGTTTTCCAAAGTTTGGTATCATGGGTGGTTTTCCCTCAATATTCCTTATCTTGGGACATTAGGTATACTAGAGATAGGATTTTTAGAACTTGAGATGTAGGTTTCGGTGATCGATATGCCATCTATTGTTGTGAAAAGACTCATGTAACCATGGGATGTTGGGATGTGTGTCTCTTGTTTTTTAGTTCTTGATCTCAATTTCAGTTTCTACTTATGGTTTTCTAGTTTCAGTTGAGATTATTTTTTTGATCACTTCATGTCTTTTAGTGTGAAATAGTATTCCTGTAAGATGTATTCCATGGGTTCCTCAGGGGGTGTAGTGGATGATCCTCCATGGAATCCACCTATAGATCAGAACCTTATCAAGGTCATCATGTGGGCATCTCGTGCTGTCAACCAAAATATACATAAATTCTCTAACTCATTGGTTAAGGAATTACCAAGAGATGGATGAGTTAGGGATCGATCATTGGAGTAATTACTTAAGAAGAGGCCATATTTTAAAGGTATAAATGAAGCTAGAGAGTTGTAGGATTATTTGAATAAGATCAATTAGATATTTAACTTCCAATATACACCTGATAGTATCAAGGTGAAGTGTGTGGTGTTTGGACTTTAGGGTCCAATCATGCAAAGGTGGGATTAAATGGTATTGGAAGACAGGCTTGGGGGTTGTAATAGAAGGGTTTCAAGAGCCTCTTATTTTAGTAGTTCTATACAGATTCACCAATGATGGAAAATTTTTTGGAGTTACTCTCTTTATTGTAGTAATATTTTTCGGTGTTGGCATACACCAATTGGTTTGTTGGGCCGGGTTTTTTTCTCCAAAGTAAAGAAATACCAACCGAAGGTTCCAAATTACCTACAGGGTTTATGGATAGATATCATATCACATGTATTTTTTATTAATATTTCAATCTATATATAAATATGGTAGATAGAGAAATGATAAAAAAATATGAATATGGATGTAAGAGTTGGTTATTTTTTCCTTCTCTTCCACCTAATGAAATATTCAGTGGCACACAAAAGAAAAATAGGAATTGAAAAGATCATTGTAGGAGTAGTTGGGGTTGTTTTCAGTGGAAGACCTCAACTTCACCTTTAGTTAAAGCTATCACTGTGCCTCTGACTTTCTATCAGTATGTAAAGGTTGGAAAAACTAACATTATTTTCATGTACTTATGAATATGTGTAACAGTTATATATATTAAGGTCCTCTTCATCCTTTCTATCAGGATATTTATATACCTCATTATGGTTAAGTATCATCACCTCCAAAGGATATTATGGCATTGTCAGATGCTTCAAAGACAATAGGCCTCCATCTATAGGAATCAGTAGTGAAGCACCATCAGATAATAGATGGGTTTTTAGTGGAGGTATATGTTGGTCTAGTGACAAGGAGAGGTTACATCTATAGTGCATCTTCAGTAGGAAATTCTTTATTTGATACTAGTGCTTCCTACTCTATATACATGACTATTTTTTTATATTCTTAAACATCCATTAGAGTTCATAAAATTTTTATGGAGTTATAAATTCCATTTTAGAAGGGGAAAGAACATGGGTTTCAGTTTCCATCTTATTCACTATCGATAGCTGATGAGAAGCTAGTATGGGATTTTTTTATGGGTCTAGATTTGTTTGACATCATTATCGAGATGTAATTTTTTGTCCCTTATCATGTTGAGGTTAATTTTTATCATCAATGTGTCTAATTTATTATAACTAATGTGAGATCATTATTTTTTTAGGGAGATTGGAATCTGAGGTCTAGTTATATAGGACCTTCCCTCTTAGAACTCAGGAGTATTTTCTGCTATAGTAGTTGATCACGATGATGTTTATTCTATTATTGATATTCCTTCTATTATTCTATATTTTCTTAATGTTTTCCCAGATAATTTATTTGGCCTTCCTCCGTAGAGGGATTTCAAGTTTATGATTCATATGATTTTAGGTATGAAAATGATTTTGATACCTTCATATCATATGGCACCATCGGAGTTCAAAGAGATCAATATTTAGTTGGAGGACCTGATAGTAAAAGGTTTTGTTTTCCCTAGTGTTTCACAATGGGAATCCCCTATACTCTTTTCTAAGAAGTTATATAGATCACTCAAATTTTTTTAGATAATTAGAAGTTAAAATAGGTGACAGTTTGGAACACCCTGAGATTTTATGAGAAATTTTTTTTAATTGATGTCTTGTATTATACGCTACACCAAGATTAGATTGCACTATACGAAACACCGTATTAGCTTGCAGTATATGAAAACACTATTCTAGGCTTGTGTTGCATTCCAGAACAACCTTCCTCGATAGCGTGTGTTGTACACAATACTGAGTTTCACTAAACGAGATATTATTATAATATTATTATGAACTAGACGTTATAAATAGTAATACCAACCTTTTCAAATTTTATAAATTTTATCATTTAAAATGGACTTCATTTTTGGATTCGGAATATCGAAGATATATTAGGGTGAATTTTTGGTATTTTTCTGAAAACTTTCAATTTTTTGATGAATAGTGAAAAACACTGAGTTATAGTTTAAACCCGAATTTTTTTTAAATAATTATTTATTTTATTTAAATTAATTTTAGGTCAAAATAGATACATAATACCTATATGAGTTCAATTTAATTCATTGGAGTCATTTTATAATAATTTTAGATATATAAAATTTTATTGAACTTTTTACCGTCTTTTACCCACCTCCTAGGAGAATTTGCAAATTTACATAAAACTTAATTTTACCACTTATGTGAGTGGAATTTAAAAAATCCGAGAGACGCGGTTAATATCATTAAGTAAAATGTGGTTCAATGAGATGAAAATAATTTTTGGGGAATAGTAACTTTTACCTTTTATTTACCACGGTTAAAAGTAAATAGGGTAATTAAGGGTAAAAATGATATTATTATTACCCTAACACATGTCCTAATTCTATTAGATAAGTTTAATTCGACCAAAAATAAAATTAGGAATAAAATATGACCCTTTAGGTCCACTTGTATTAGATTAAGACATATATTATTATTTAATTCAAAGAAGAGTTAAAACAGTTAAAATCAAAGTTTAATAACTGAAACATTTTTAATATAGTGTAATACATAAGATAAATAAAACCATAAATATTAATTATAAAGATAAAAAGATTTAATACATAATGGTATTTTATTTATAATTTTTAGAAATTAAATAATTTTATTTATTTATGACACAATAATGATGCAATAATTAACTTATTAATGAAATTTTAACATAATTGATGTTATAAATACCCAAATAAATGTGTTTTGAGACTTTGTATTAATTAAAATAATTTTCTAGGTTAATATTACATTTTAGTATTTATTTAATTAACTTTTTTTGAACTAATCATGCTGTTATGATTTTCACAAAAAATCAATTACCAAATAGTGTCAAAATTGACATAAAATTGTTCTTAAAAAAATATTATATTATTAATTGATATTCTATTCTTAAAAATATAATGTTAGGACAAATGACTTATATAAGGTTATATATATTAATAATGAACCACTTTGGGTTCTTTTGGAAGTTTATAGTAAGTTTATTAACCATATATTGTAAGAAAACAAGAAGACACTGTAAAAGTTAAATTATTTAACTTAGAGTTAAATCTAAATGATAAGGTTAAAATAGTAACCTAAATTTGTCCAAAACCTATTGGATGAGAGGATTTAGACCCATAACAACTTTATCTTCTAAATAAATCAATTTGGAGCTATTATAAACCGAATATGACTTTATTATAAAATAATATTTAAGTTTTTCCTAAGGTGCCTCTCTCCTCCCTTATAAAAGGAAACCTCCTCCCTCTCCTCTTTACACCATTTGATCCTTCTAGATCATCCAACCACAGACCATTTCACTTATAAACTTCTCTATAAACATAATATAGGTCCTGGTATTCTTAAAAGACCAACTTTAGTGCCCTAAGAGGAGGTTTAGAGGAGGCGTGTCAAAGAAGAGGTAATATCCTTTACCAATTCTTTCAAATTCATTTCTTCTTCTACTTGTTCTTCTTTTGTTGTTTAATAATAAGGTAATAACATAAGTATCACTAATATACTAATATGTTATTATAAATATTAAACAACCCTATTTTACCTTCTATCCATCCTACAGAAAATGAAATCACCGCGCGTACATACGTATGGAATACTGTCTCCACGCCGTGGTGTAATCTGTTTTTCACCACCACCTTACTTGGATGGGTATAATGCTGTAAATAATAAAAATATATGATTATTATAAAATTATAATAATTCAGAGATATTATATCATCCACTCCAATACCATTCAATAATTATGGGAACAATATCGTCGCTCGTGCGTACGTACGACTTACCGTCTCCACGATGCGATGTGATTCGTTCTACATGATCTTAATTAAACCATGATTATATAAATGAATTGAATGAATAAATATGATATATATTATAATAATACCACTCTTTAAATGATGTATCTATAACCTAAAAATAGGAATAAGAATTTATTCAACAAAACATGCATAAGAACATAAAGAAATAAACACCATAATAACAAGTAACAATGAAATATTACTAATAAGAAGCTAAGAATATGACCATAAATGATATCATAACAATGAGTATGATTCTGGAATAATTAAATTACATTATTTAAATCATTTTATAGGAGATTTGTATATGTGCGAAGCATATCAGACCTAAGGTAAGGGAAAAAGTCACAATCTCATTTTTACCCAAGATTGTTTATACTTCAGAATTTACTGGGGCATATTTATCATCCACATCCATGATTTTTCAATATGTAATATTATTTCTATACTCCTAAAAATTTTTAAATTCAATTTTATCTATTAATTAATTTTTATTAAAACATACAAAAGGAATATTTTTTCATTTTCAGTACGAGATACTTATAAATTTTCTGGCCAAAGTACGAGAAGAATGTTTTTTTAACTTATACGACATGAATGGGTTTTTTATGATTTCATAGAAAATTATTTCCATGAAGCTTACTTTACAAGTTTTCAAGTTTATTTTTAATTAAATTATTTTAGTTTAAAATTGTATGGCATGGTAATAAAGGAAAACAAATTTGAAGCAGAAAAAATATTTTCCTCAATAATGGAGTTCAAGTGTTTTATAAAAATTATTTACCATCTAAGATAATATAGGATTCTATTTCTATCCCTATTTTTACATTGATTTGATTATGTTATGATGGAATTATTTTTACAAAGTCTTTTTATCTTATATGGATTATGTTATGAAGGCATGATGTTTAAGAATCCCATTTTTATTACATGGGTTATACTATGATATATGATTTATAATTTAGTGGCACACATAAGAATGGTATCATTATGAGATGGGTGGGACCTATATCTCCCTCCAATGAATTAGGTAAAGATTTATATCTCATGAGATAGACATGGCTGGAATGGTAACATAATCTGGTTCAGTGATACAGGACTGGAACGAGGAGTGAACTCAATTCAGTAAGGGACTTTGTCCACTAAGATGGTATTGGAAACAATGCCTTGGATACTATGTAAATCATATCATGTACTTAATGGTCTTACACAAATTACATGTTTTTTTACAATGCTATTTTATCATGATTGATATTCCATTATGATTTATGCCTTATGTACTGCTAATATTTTTTTCATGTTCATGTTTTTACGTTCAAATATTTATGGGTTGTTTTATGTTCTCCATATTTACCCTTACTGAGCATTTGAGCTCACCCTTTTTATGTTTTCTTTTCCCTTGGATATAAAGAATGGTTTTAGGTAAGAAAACAAAAGAGGAAGATCTTTATGGGAGATGTTGAAGATCTTTCACCACGATTAGAAGATTATGTTCCGAGTTTCCAAATACACTAAACTATTGTGTTCCTTGGGTGTTTGTTTTTGTTATGTATTAAGTATTCTGCAAAAGTAATGTAATGTCCATGTACGTCAAGATTTGGGTCTCTATAGTTGGTATCAGATGAAAGGTTTAGTTAACCTTTGGAAACTAGGATGGGAAAACTTTAGTGAGATCCCTAGAGATATTTCTAAGGTATGTCTAGGGATTCCCCTAAGGTTAACTATAAGTATAGGTTATAGTCCTAGAATTAAGGTAATGATATTAGAATTAAACCTAAGATGTTAGATATTGAAGGTACTCCCCTTTTATTATATTCTTTTCCCTATCATGATTTTTTACTCACACTATTCTTTTTGGGTTTTAGAAGATAGATGGAACCGAAGGAACCATGTTGATCAATGTAATGGATGATGCAATGGTTGTCCTCTTAAACAAACCAGTGTTATGGGAGATGGAGTGAAAAATATTTTTACTATACTTACACAAGCTATGAATCATTCTGGACTTCCAAATGAGCAGAGAAAGGAGCAACATTTTGTTGAATCCTTTATGAGGCAGCGTCCACCTTCATTCAGTGGGGCTATTGATCCATTAGTGGTTGAACAATGGATCAGTACCACTAAAAAGATATTTTCAGTCCTGCAATGTTCTGAACATGATAAATTCATCTTAGCAGTATATCGTTTGGAAGGTGATGCCGATCAATGGTGTAATCTTATCAAGAATATAAGGCCCCAATATAAAATTGAATCCATGGAATAGTACAAGTTCAAGATTTTTTTTTTTCAATAAGTACTTCCCTTATATTCTTTGAACAAAGATAGAAAAGTAGTTACTTGAGCTTAAGCAAAAGGATGATGAATCTTTTGGTATATACGAGGTGAATTTTACAAGGCTTTCAAGGTATGCATCTAGATTCATCATTCAACCTCAAAGTAAAGTTGATCGATTCTTCAGTGGCTTAAAACCAAGTCTTCTAAGGGCATTATCTATAAGATAATTTAATAGCTATGACAAAATTGTGTGTTGTGCTATCAAGGTAGAACTGGAGGTTGGTGTTACGTATCCATCTCATGGTTTTGACAAGAAACGAAAGATGGAGTTCAAGGAGAAATCTCAGAACAATGGTGAAAAGAAGATGAATGTTTCTTTATTCTTAAAGTGTGTAAAGAATCATGGTGGAGATTTTCTAAAATGTACTAGAAAATTTTTTAAGTGTGGAAAATAATTTCATAGAGAAGTTGAGTGTCTAAGTAATGGGAAAAAGGTAGATAATGATGTAAATAGAGAAAATACTACAGAGAACACACCACCAACACATCAATGCTACAATTTCAAGGAAATGGGGAATTTTGCTAACCAATGCCCTAATCCAAGGGTTAATAATGATCGACATCAACAACCTCTTAAGGCAAAGGACAAAGGGAAGTCACATGCGATCATTATTTGTGATGTTGAGTATTCCAATGATGTGGTGGAATGGTTAAGTTTAATGGGATTTCAAAATAGTGTTGTGGAATCTCATTTATAGTATCGTGGAATTTTGGAATATCTATATATTGGTTTACTGTTGTTTTCAATAATTATATAGTATCGGTAACCATGAAAAGTGATTGAAATATTTTTGGAAAGAAGATGATATGATTATAATGAAGGTATAAGGAGAAAATAATATTTTTGATGGTATTCATGAGCTCATTATTGATATAAGGACAAAGTGAAATCATGGTTTGAGTATATAGAATTTTTGGAATTTTGGTATATGGAAAGAGTTAACTTTTGACAGCATTCATGTTTTCACTAAAGTTCAATGGGTATTCATTTTTTTCAAGAGAATACATGATTAAGGAATTCACATGTTTATAATGTGACCAACAACATATATCTTATGATATACGGGTGATAAATGATTGTATTCAATGCTTGGTAGATGACCTTTCTAGTAATCATTTTATTTATACTAAGAGATTGGACATAAGTATTTTGGATAAGCCTAAAGCTTGTAATGGATTATGTTAGACATCAGATAGTATTTTTTAAGGATCGAACTTGTTTTTCGATATTGTTTTTGTCATGTTCCCACAACTGAAGTGCGACAGGCCTTTATCTCCTACCACTGTCCTATAAGAAGTCCCTGATTTGTATAAATTAGTTTTAATTTGTGAAGTATAAGTCCATTTTAGCAACTATATATGATTAATCTCAGCATAGATGGACTTATGTATATTTAATAAAGTGCGCTAATCTTTTTGTGATAGAGACAGATGGAATGACCTATAATTCTATCACATGATCTGCTAACACTTCACGAATGAAAAATTCAACTTCATTTCTTTAAGGGATGAAGTGGAAATTGTTCAATTCATGAACAACGGTGATATTTTACAAAAATAAAGTAAGTATTTATTTTCATTCAAAAATTCTTCAACATTAGGGAAATGATCTTGAAAAATAAAAACGTTGTCCTAGTACCCTCATACCCGATAAATAAGATGGTACCTTAGATCATCACAAATTTATGGCTTTGTGATTGATGGCTTTTTTATATCCATGTTCTCTACCACTCTTCATTAGAACTTGATGGTTATATTTCTCTTCCATATCCATATTTTCACCTATGTTCTCATATGTGGAAACCCAGTGATGAGTTAATTTGGGTAACCGTTACGTTTCGTACTTTAGTTTTTAAAATTAAGTTTTGGTATTCCTTTTTACATTGTGGGTTTATATGAAAGAAACTTACAAGTAGTAAATGATTTATAACCCCGATGAATTTTAAGGGCGAAATTCATTTTAAGGGGGGTAGAATTTAACACCCCGAGATTTTATGAGAAATATTTTTTTTAATTGATGTCTTGTATTGTACGCTACACCAATATTTTCTTGCACTATACGCAACACTGTAATATCTTGCAGTATACGCAAACACTATTCTAGGCTTGTATTTCATGCCAGAGCAACCTTCCTCAATAGCGTGTGTTCTACGCAATATCGAGTTTCACTAAATGATATATTATTATAAAATTATTATGAACTAACCGTTATGAATAGTAATACCCAATTTTTGAAATTTTATAAATTTTATCTTTCAAAATGGAATTCATTTTTGGATTACTAATATTGAATTTATCTTAGGGTGAATTTTTGGTATTTTTCTGAAAACTTTCAATTTTTGATGAATAGTGAAAACACTGAGTTATAGTTTAAAACCGAATTTTTATTTAAATAATTATTTATTTTATTTAAACTTATTTTAGGTCAAAATAGATATATAATACCTATATAAGTTCAATGTAATTCATTGTATTCATTTTATAATAATTTTAGATACATAAAATTTTATTTAACTTTTTACCGTCTTTTACCCACCTCTTAGGAGAATTTGCAAATTTACATACAACTTAATTTTACCGCTTCTGTGAGTGGAATTTCAAAAATCCGAGAGACTCGATTGATATCAGTAAGTAAAATATGGTTCAATGAGATGAAAATAATTTTTGGTGAATAGTAACTTTTAACTTTTATTTACCACGGTTAAAAGTAAATAAGATAATTAAGGGTAAAATGATATTATTATTACCCTAAAACATGTACTAATTCTATTGGATAAGTTTAATTCGACCAAAAATAACCTTAGTAATAAAATATGACCCTTTAGGTCCACTTGGATTAGATTAGGACATAAATTATTATTTAATTCAAAGAAGAGTTAAAAGAGTTAAAATCAAAGTTTAATAACTAAAACATTTTTAATATAGGGTTATACATAAGATAAATTCAAAAATAAATATTCATTAGAAATATAAAAATATTTCCTACATAATTTTATTTTATTAATAATTTTTAGACAATAAATAAGTTTATTTATTTATGACACAATCATGGTGCAGTAATTACCTTATTAATACAATTTTAACATAATTGATGTTATAAATACCCAAATAAATGTAATTTGATACTTTTTATGAATTACACTAATTTAATAGGTTAATATGACATTTTAGTATTGATTTAATTAACTTTTTTCGAACTAATCTTGATGTTATGATTTTCACAAAAAACAATTACCAAATAGTGTCAAAATTGACAAAAAATAGTTTTAAAAAAATGTTATATTATTAATTGATATTATATTCCTAAAAATATAAGGTTCGGTAAAATGACTTATATAAGGTTATATATATTAATAATGAACCACTTGGGGTTCGTTTTTCAGTTTATAGTAAGTTTATTAACCATATGTTGTAAGAAAACAAGAAGACACGGTAAAAGTTAAATTATTTAACTTAGAGTTAAATCTAAATGATAAGGTTAATAGTAAACTAAACATGTCTAAAACTTTTTGGTTGAGATCATTTAGACCCATACCCACTTTAGATTCTAAATAAATCAATTTTTAGCTTTTATAAACTGAATATGACTTTATTATAAAATAATATTTTATGTCTTTCCTAAGGTGACCCTCTCCTCCCTTGTAAAAGAATACCTCCTCACTCTCCTATTTACACCAATTTGAGCCTTAAAGATCGGTCAACCCCTTCTCATTTCCCTTATCAACTTCCATAGAAACATAATAGAGGTCCTCGTATTCTTCAAAGACCAACTTTAGAGCCCTAAGAGGAGGTTTAGAAGAGGCCCGTCAAAGAATAGGTAATATCCTTTACCGATTCTTTCAAATTCATTTCTTATTCTAGTTCTTCTTATTTTTCTGTTTCATAATAAAGTAATAACATAAGTATCACTCACATACTAATATTTTATTATAAATATGAAACAACCCTATTTCACCTTCTATCCATCCTACGGAAAACGAAATCACCGCACGTGCTTACGTACGGAATATCATCTCCATGCCGTGATGTAATCTATTTTTCACCACCACCTTACTTAGATGGGTATAATGGTGTAAAGAATAACTATATATGATTATTATAACATGATACTAATTCTAAGATATTATATCATCCACTCCAAGACCATTCAATAATTATGGGAACGATATCGTCGCTCGTGCGTATGTACGGCTTACCGTCTCCACGATGCGATGTCATTCATTCTACATGATATTCATGAAACCATGATTATATAAGCAAATTGAATGAATAAATATGATATATATTATACTAATACCACTCTTTAAATTATGTATCTATAACCTAAAAAGAGTAATAAAAATTTATTCGACAAAACAACCATAAGAACATAAAGCAATAAACACCCGAATAACAAGTAGCAATGAAATATTACTAATAAGAAGATAATAATATGACCATATATGATATCATAACAATGATTATGATTCTATAATAATTCAATTTCATTATTTAAATCATTATATAGGAGGTTCGGATACGTATGAAGAATATCGGACCTAAGGTAAGGGAAAATCTCACAATCTCATTTTCACCCAAGATTGTTTATACTTCAAAATTTACTAGGGAATATTTAACATCCAAATCCATGATTCCTAAATATTTAATATTATTTCTATCCTCCTACAATTTTTTAAATTCAATTTTACTTATTAGGTAATTTTTAGTAAAAGATATGAAAGGAATATTTTTTCATTTTCAATACGAGATACTTTAGACTTTTCCGGCCAAAGTACGAGAAGAATGTTTTTTTAACTTATACGGAATGAATGGGTTTTTTATGATTTCATAGAACATTATTTCCATGAAGATTCCTTTATAATTTTTCAAGTTTATTTTTAATTAAATTATTTTAGTTTAAAATTTTATGACATGTTAAGAAAGGAAAAAAAATTTGAAGTAGAATGGATATTTTTCTCAAGAATGGAGTTCAAGTGCTTTATCAAAATTATTTACCATCTATGATAATATATGGTTCTGTTTCTATCCCTATTTTTACATTTATTTTATTATGTTATGATGGAATTATTTTTACTAAGCCCTTTTATCTTATATGGATTGTCTTATGAAGGCATGATGTTTAAGAATCCCATTTATATTACATGGGTTATACTATGATATGTGATTTATGATTTAGTGGCACACATAAGAATGGTATAATTATGAGATGGGTGGGGTATATATCTCCCTCCAATGCATTGCGTAAAGATTTATATCTCATGAGATAAACATGGATAGAATGGTAATTTAATCTGGTTCAGTGATACAGGACTGGAATGAGGAGTGAACTCGATTCAGTGAGGTACTTTTTCAACTAAGATTGTCTTACCAGCAATGCCTTGGCAACTATGGAAATCATATCATGTGATTAATGGTTTGGAACAAATTACATGTTTTATTCCCATGCTATTTTATCATGATTGATGTTCCTTTATGATATATTCCTTATGTACTTCTAAGATTTTTTTCATGTTCATGTTTTTACATTCAAATGTTTATGGGTTGTTTTATGTTCTCCATGTTTACCCTTACTGAGCATTTGAGATCACCCTTTTTATGTTTTATTTTCCCCCGGATATAAAGAAAGGTTTTAGGTAATAAAAAAATGGGAATATCTTTATGGGAGATGTTAAATATCTTTCACCACGATTAGAATATTATGTTCTGAGTTTCCAAAGACACTAAACTATTACGGTCCTTGGGTGTTTGTTTTTGTTATTTATTAAGTATTCTGTAAAAGTAATGTAATGTCCATGTACATCAAGATTTGGGTATCTACACAGTTAATAATAAGTATCCTTTTATTCTTTTGGATTATTTTTTCTATCAATTACAGGGGAAAAGGTGGTTTTTATAGATTTATCCTTAGTCAGGTTATCATCATCTCAGAATTTGAGAATTTAATGTATAAAATATGTTTTTTAGGATTAGGTATAGCTATTATTAATATATTGTTATGTACTTTGTTCTAACTAATTCTCCTGAAATTTTTATGTCTTTAATCAACTAGATATTACATAAGAATCTAGAAACATTTGTGGTAGTGTTCATGGATGATATTTTTCTTTATTATATATCTAATTGCGAGTATAAGAACCATTTTAGTTTAGTTTTAGGAATCTTGAGGAGTCACTATTTGTATGGAAAGATTTTGAAATGCAATTTATGGATTCAACAAGTGAATTTATTGGGGTATTTTATGTCTAATAATGGATTATCAGTTGGTCCAGAGAAGGTTAATGTTTTTTTCATGGGGGAACTACATAACATCTTTGAGATTTAGAGATTCCTTGATTTTGTTGGATATTATTTATAGTTCATCTAGGATTTCTCAAATTTGGAATCATCATTTATTAATCTTACCATGAAAGGTGTTAAATTCACATGGGATAAAATTTTTTTTCTTCTTTAGACTAACTAAAATGGCTTTTGGCATTGACACCTATTCTGATATTACCTAATCCTAGGAAGGGGTATGTCATTTTCTATGATAATTATAACACTATTCTGGGTTGTCTGACTATAAAGGATGATCATTTAGTGGATTACATCTCTCTCCATCTTTTACCACAAAATAATAATTGTCTCACTCATGATTTAGAGCTTAATTCTATTATCTATGAGCTTAAATGTTGGAGGCACTATATTTTTGGGGAGACGTTCATAATATTTTCTGACTATATGTGTCTGAGCTATATCTTTTAATAGAAAGTATTGAATATCATATAGAATAATTAGGTTTAATACCTTTAGAAATTTTACTTCAGTATTTCCTACACCCTAAGGAAGTGTAATGTTTTCATACACGATCTCATTTGGGAAGTACCATCACGAGCTATTCTGGAATCAAAGAAAGAGTATAACCTTATGGGATTCTTCACCCAGTTTCACATAGATGAATAGAAGTATTATTTACAATTTTTTTAGTATTATTTATTATTAATCATCTCTTCATGATTCTATTAATTAGAGTAAAAAATAGGATGATGAGTTCAGAGTAATTTGAGAAATCCTTTATGGTGGAGAGACCATTTATGGAATGTCTCTCTCTTTAGATGGTATTCTCAATTTTGGGGATTATTTTTTCATCCCAGTATATATTTTGAGATCATTTTTGTTTGATTTTTATATTTATTCAAGGAATATCCATCTAGTAACTATGAATATGTATTATGTTATGATATGATGATTCTAGTTGTTTGGTATGAAGAATGACATTACTGATTTTGTGTCTCGCTATTACACAATCCATTAGATAAAGGCAGAGCATATAAAACATTTTGGTTATCCCAATCCACATTAAATCCTAGTTTTGAAATGGGATGATTTTTCCATAGAATTTTTTATTGTATTACCATAGACTCTATAAGGAAGGAATGTTATCTTGGTGGTGATTGATTTATTGTAAAATTCATCACATTACATTCAGATTAGGGACACCACAAAAGTTAAAGATCTGGATAAGTAGTATGTGTAACAATTTTTGATTTTATGATATATATAATATTTTCAAAAATATATATTTTTCAATGATTTAATCCATATAAATTTATCATTTTGAGTTATTTGAATCAATTTTGGATTTATTGTGTGTTTTGGGATAAAATGTTAAAATTGCTTAATTCTAGAATTTTAACATATCATAATCATAAAGGAATGTTGGTCATAAATTGTAAAATATTATTCTAAATTAAGTGATTATTATTTTTTAGTATACGTTGATTTATGGGATTCAACTTTGTATTTTGGAATAAGGGCTTATTCAAACATCTAGAGGCCTGAAAAAAAATCTATTAAGGTAAAAAAATCGAGCAGATAGAGTGGACCCCACCTATGGAAATGAGTCATAAATTGGGCTACACACATCTAATTGAGGTTATTTTAGTTATAATTGAAAGTTAACTCAAAATATTTTTTTCAAACAAAATTACTTGGAGTTATTCACAAATTAATATTCTCATTTAATACTCAATATTAAAGAAATATTTATCAAATCCTTGGCCAGAAAAAGTCATAGTCATTAATAATTCCATAATATCCTCTATACGAATCCAATTATTATGAATTTTGGAGGTGAGACAGGGAATTAATTTTATATAAACCAATAATAAGGGACATTTAGGTTATTCAAATATGTGGTGTTCTAAGTAGGATCAAACATTTGAAGGACAGATTCTACAAGACATTTTTTTTAATTTTCTTTTGTCTCTATTCTTTTTATTAGTTTTGTGATGACTTCTTATTCGCCATTTATCTTGATTACCATAAAAATTATAGGATAAACATTTGAGTGATTCAATAAGGGTTTTTTTCTATTTTTTAATTCTTGAGTTTTTGTACATAATTGAATGAAATCTCTTTCTCTCCTCTGTGGTGTTTTTTAAATTTTATAGAGCAGTTTTTATTATCAAGTACGATCAAATTAGGTTTTTATTATATTTTCACTTTTTTTTTCTTTGTAAAATGATCATTATCTCCATACAATAGGTTCTAGTTTGTATACAATGGAATATACGAGGGACTAGTGGTGAAGTACTTGAAAATCTTCAATATATGTGAAAGGGGTAGTGTATGTTTATGATTATTTGGGATAAATAAGACTGAATTGGGTATTGCCTAATTAATTTGAGGATATTCATTATAAAACTCATGTACAAGGAAGGATATTAGAATAAAATAATATCTTGTTAAGGTTTTCTCTCATAATCACCATTTTACCGAGGGAGTGAGAAGAAACAATCATAGAATCTAACTTTAATCAACCTAGTAAAAGATAATTTAAGTAAATTTAACAAGGATAGCCTTGCCATTAGAAAACTGACCCCAACTTTGTCACCCTTATGATATAATATTTATCAATAAATTTAGTTTCAAATTATTTTTTAATCATTTTTTTTAATTTATTTATTTTGTTTTGTTTTATTCAAAACCCAAAAATTTCAAAACATACTACAATTTTCCTCAATTTAAAAAGTGAAAATTTTATTGTGTGCACCTTTTATGGGTGACATCCAGGGTTTAATCTCTATACTAAACTTAAGTAATATAAAAAATTCGGTTTCCATACCCTGTGATAAGAATGTGTAAAACTTGGATCATTTTTAGGGGAGGAATTTCCACAATATAATTATAAAAATTGGCACTTTTCAAATTTTAAAAAAATATTAAAAAAATTCCAAGATGTTTCCAAATAATTATTTCTTTAATTTATTGAATAATTACCCACAAGTGAAAGAACCAATTAATATCCCACCCATTTCCATGAAGAATGGTGTTTTTGTTATGGTTAGACATGTTAGGTTATTTTGGAAATCAAGTAATGGGGAGTATATATTCAAATAATTCATAGCTATCCTAATGGAGGACATGAAAAAAATTAAATTGATGTCCCGGGATCTAAATAAGTTCTCCCATTACTTTCCAAAATTTTATAAAGTGTCTAAAATCCTAAGATCAACCCTTAGTCTTACCAAATTTTCCTATGAAAATCCAAGAAATAGAGGATCCTAAATACCTGCCTATATCTATTACATATCAACTATATGTGGTGATTTCCACTGAAGAATACATTAAATCTAAAAAAACTCAGGGAGATAATAATTTTTTTGAAACTAAATTGACTATCACCTCTAATTTATTTAAATTTTAAAATTTGTTCAACACTTTTATTACCTTGGTAGATGAGAAAGAAAAATAATATTCTACTGATGAGGAACATATAGATCTCCATAAACTTGTGGAACACTTATTTTTAGGAGTTCAAGAGAAGACCAAAGTGGTTTTCCATGAGGAAAATGATATTGATACTACTAATATTAGAATGTAATAATTTGATATTGATTCTTCATGCTTTAATTTTGTTTAAATAGAATTAAACTCTGATATCCCATTTGATTATTCCATTGAAGCAGCATACCTTGAGAAATCAATAGAGAATGAAGAAGAATTTGTGCAAGTGGAAACCAAGAAATAGTAGAAATCATTCATTATCCAACCTCCATTATGTAAGTTTTTTCTCATTCCTATGGGAGTGGATTTGGAAAAGTACATCAATGTAGTTATTAAAAAAGGAACAAGTGCATGTTTGAAATAAGAATATTTTTTGGTTTGTGATTAAGAAACTTTACCCACCATCAGATTGGGGATAACCAACTAGAACTATCCATATAGAGGCAGTCAAAAACCTGAGCCCACTTGGGGGATTAAACCAAGATCTATTATTACTTTATCTTTATATATCAATTTTATTTTCTATAAATAAATTTATTATGTTTTATTTTCTTATTTTTCTTATAACTTTTTAGATAGAAATGCATAGCATCTTAACTCAATGTTGCACTACCAAAAATTCAGGTCATACCTCTCCATAACACTTTTATTCTTGTTTTAAATAGATTAAAAACTACTTACAAGTGAAAATATACTATAATTCATGTGGGTTACTACATAATTTTGGGGGGGAGGAAACCTTTTTAGTTTATGATTTAAAATTTCTATTTTTATTTTAAAGTGTTTTTTCAAATTTTTGTGTGTATCTCTTTCAATTTGTGTGTGTTTTTTAAACCTCTTAGTTGAAATGATAATATTTTACATTTTTTTTGAAACCCATGTCTATGAGTGGAACAATTTATTCCATGAAAATGATCCTAAATAAATGCTAAAAATTACTATGTTTCAAGGTCAAATATTTCTAGAATTTCTTGAAAAGTCCCCATATTTTTTAATCCCATGCCATAACTCACTATCTTTATCTTCGAAATCACTTTACTAAGAGGATTATAAACCCTTTTTTCCTATGATTTACATTTACCTAACTTATTAAGAGAACCAATTCATGCTTTATTTAACCTGAATTTGATTTATTTCTATCAACACTTGAGGTTTTTTGGTACTTCTGTTTTAAATGATCAAGGCATTTCTTTGTTTTTAATTCCCCCTTTTCAAGAGAATTATTTTTTTCTAGAATTACTTGATTATTTAATGTTTTTTTTCTTTATAATCCATGAACATATGGTTATTTTAGCCACATTACAATCCAAATTTCTCTATTCAACATGCTCTTGAAGTAAAATTACATGATCTAGTTGAACTTAAGTATAGGGGAAACTATCTTATGTTATGATAACTCATTTATTGAGACATTGGGTGGAAAATAAATATTAAAGAGATGATTTTACTTCTGAAAAAATCATTATTTTCAAATATTTTCCTTTCTATATCATTCATGATAAAATAATTTTGGCTTTTATAGAGCTCCAAAAGGAGAAATAAATTTGTGCCTATTTAGAGATTTTTTTAAAAAATCCTGATATTTTGTGAAGAAGTTGCTGTAAAAAAATATAAAGAATTAGAGAATGTGTGGTTTGTCCCTGAAAAAAAATTGTGATATTATCTTGGAGCTGATTTTATACTATTTGGATTAAATAGGATACCATACTTGAGTGAAAATTATACTTGTGCAATTTTTATTCAAAAAGAGTCAAGCACTCCTCATTCAACATAGGAATTTTTGACATGAAAATCCTTCCAACCAAAATACATAGAATAGTCTTGAAAAGTCTTCATGATAATCACATGGTCTTAACTCATATCAGGTATATATTTAGGAATTTATCAAGACTATGGTGACTCTTGCATGGTTTTTTTGATAAAAGCATTGCTGAAAACATAAAATTTTTGAGATGAGAGAAAATTTATGTGAGGTAGGTTTTTTGTATGAATGGGATGAGAAATTAAGTGGAATTATATTGAATGATTTTAATAAATAACTTGAAATAATTTTTTTATGAGGCATTATTTATTTTTTTCTTATTAAAAAATGGTAGATCTCATGAGTAAATGTTTTTAATAAGCTTTGATTTTAATTCTTGCATGTCTAGGAGTCTAAGTGCTAATTATGGGCGAATTTATATAGATAATATTTTCCTAATTTTTTATATTTTTTTCAATGATTTGAACCATATAAATCTATCAATTTTCATTATTTCCATCAATCTTGGATTTATGGGGTGTTTTGGGCTAAAATGTGAAAAATTATTTGTACTATAATTTTAAAAAAAATTTAACAAAATGGTATTTTGGTAGTAAAATTTAAAATATTATTCCAATTTGATTTAATAGTATTTTTGGAATTTATTTATTTATCAGATTTAACTTTTCTTTCTCGAACAAGAGCTGATTAGAAAATTTAAAGGCTTGAAAAAATCAATCAATGTGAAAAAAATTTAGGCAGATTGAGACGAACTAACCTCCATAAATGAAGCATAACTTGGGATACACACCTCTAATTGAGGTTATTCTAGTTTTAATTGTTACAGTACTCATAATACCATTTCCCTATTAAATTACATGGTTTTATTCATTAATTTAGGTGGTCATTGAATGCTCAACATTGAAGAAATTTTTCTTAAATCCTCATTGATAACAAGTCATACTCTTTAATAATTCTATAACATCATCTATACATGTAAAATTAATGTGAAATTTCAGGTAGAGACATAAACTTTAATTTGTAACAACTATAATAAGGTCCATTGAGGTTATTCAAATACATGTTGTGCTAAATGGGAGAAAACTTTTGAAATACATTATATGCTGGACAACTTTTGAAATTTTCTTCTTTATTTTGTTTTTCTTAGTTTTGTAATGAATTATTCTTCCCCATTCATCATGATTACCAATGCCATGGTAGGGTAAACATTTGAGTGATTTTGTAAGGGTTGGTTTTATATTTTGTAATGCTTGAGTTCTAGGACATTATTGATGTAAATATCTTTCCCTCTTCTATGGCGTTGTTTTCAATTTCATATGTCGGTTTTTATTATCAAGTACAGTCGTATTTTGGTTTTTGATTTCATTATTTTTTTTTCTTTGGTCAGTAATCATTATCTCCCTCCAAAAAGTTCTGGTATATATATGATAGAATGAATCAGGGCTTAATGGTGAAGTATTTTAAGATCATCAATATGTGTAAAAGGGGTAATGGAATTTATTTATTTTTTGGGATACTAGACTTGATTGGGTATTGCCTAAGTTATTTAAGGATATTCATTGTAACTCTTGTGCACAAGGAGGTAGAGTAGAAAAACTAATATCTTGGTTTTTTTCTCTCACCATCACCATTTGACCATGGTATTGAGATGAAATGATCTTGGAATCTCACTTTAATAAACTAACTAGAAAAATGATTGAATTAAATAGAACAAGGATAGCATTGTAATTGGAAAATCAGCCCTGTCATAATCACCCTTCTCGAATATTATTTTTCAATCACGTGAGTTTAAAATTTCATTTAATTATTTTTTTTAATTGATTTATTTTATCATGTTACATTCAAAACCAAACAATTCAAAATACACTACAATTTTCCACTGATCAAAAAGTGGAAAAAAATTATGTGCACTCATCTTTGGAAATCTACCTAGACTACACTTAGGTAATATAATAAATTGTTTTTATATTCCACAAAAAAGGTGCATGTAAAAATTTTTATCATTTCTATGGAGGTAGTTCCACAATATAATTGTAAATATTTTACTCTTTTCAAATTTAAAAACAAATAAAAAACTTCTTCCATGATGTTTTCAAATTATTATTTATTTAAATTGTGGAAAAATTACCCACAAGTGAAAGAACCAATTTATATATCACCCTTTTCCATGGAGGATAGTTTTTCTATTATTTTTATACATGTGAGGTTATTTTGGAAATCAAATATTAGGGATAAATTATTTAAAGTAATAATAGTTTCCTGAGGAAGGACAAGAAAAAACAAATTTTCGGAACGATGGCCCGAGTTCTAACTGAGTTCCCCCATTACTTTCCAAAAATTTATATAAGTGTACAAGGTACATGAATATTCCCCCTTAGTTTTATATGATTTTTCTATGGAGATCCAAGAAATAGAGGAGCCTGAATACCTACCTCTATCTACTAATACACAACTCCAAGAGGTGATTTCTGCAGAAGAAGAGATTAAAACTAAACAAACATAGGGAGATGATCATTTCATAAAATCATAATATTATAATTATGTTGTGATGAATTGAGTATGACCTCTAATTATTTTAAATTTTCAGACTCAGTCAGCAGTGGTATTTCCTTGGTTGATGAGGAAGAAAAATAATATACACTTGATGAGAAACATCTAGAGCTCCCTAAACTTGTTGAACACTTATTGGAGGGATCTCAAGAGGATACCAAAGTAGTTTTCATGAGGTAAATAGTAATTATTCTCCTAAAATTAAATGGTAATAATTTTATATTTCTTCTTCATGCTTTAATTTTATTCAAATAAAATTGCACTCTGACATTCCCATTGATTATTCCATTAAAGTACTATAACCTGAGAAATCAATGCTTAATAAAGAAGTTATGCAAATGGAAACCAAGAAAGAGGATGAATCATTCATTAAACTATCCCCACCATGAAAGATTTATCTATTTACCATATAGGTGTATTTTTTATACTATATACATGGAGTTCCCAATAAAAAGGAACAAGTACATGTTAGAAATATTATTTTTTATTGTTCATGAGCAAGAAATTTCACCCACATCAAATTGGGGATAACCACCCAGAACTGCCCATCCAGAGGAATTAAAAACCCATATCACACTTGGGAGATTAAACCAATATTTATCATTAATTTATCATTCTATATCTATTTTCTTTTCTTTTAATAAATTACTTTTGTTATATTTTTTATTTTTTCTTATGGGTTTTAATATAGAAACACTTAGGATCATAACTCAATGTTACACTACCAATAAGTCATGTTATACCTCTCCATAACACTTTAATTTTTGTTGTGATTTGATTAAAAATCTACTTACATGTTAAAATATACATTAATTATTTGAGGAAACTAAATAATTTATGTGTGGGGGAGGGGAGGGAATTTTTGTAGTTTAAGATTTTCAAAATCTAATTATTTAATATGTGTTTTTCAAATTTTTATGTGTAACTTTTTTAATTTTGGAGTTTTTTTGAAACATGTGAGTTGAAATTATTGTATTTTACTTTATTTAGAACCTATATCTATGAGTAAAATAATTTATTCCATTAAAATGATCCTAAATGAATGCTTAAAATGACAATATTTCAAGTTCAAATATTTGAGGAATTTCAGGAAAAGTACTCTACTTTTTGAATCCCATGACACAATTCACTATCTTTATCTTTGATATAACTTTACTCAGAGGATTATGACCACTTTTATATATTATTTAAATTCAATTCACTTATTGAGAGAACCAATCCATGATTTCTTTGACCATAATTTTATTTATTCTCATCATAACTGGAGGTTTGTAGGTACATGGGTTTTATATGATTGGGGAATTTATTTTGATTTAATGCCCCATTTTCAAGAGAATACATTTTATTCTAGAATTTATTGTATATTTAGTATTTTTATCACTTAGAATCCATGAATAGCCTATTAATTTATCCACATTACAATCTAATTTTCCCTATCCAACCTCCTCATGAAGTGAAATTGCATGATCTATTTGATAAGTATGGGGGAAGCTTTCATGTGTTGTGATACCTCATTTGATGACACATTGGGTGGAAAACAAATTTTGAAGAGATGATTTTAATTATGAATAAAAATTTATGATGAAATATTTTTCATTATGTATCTTTCAAGATAAAATAATTTGTGATTTTCTGGAGCTTCCAAATGAGAAAAGAAGATGTTTCTATCTGAAGCTTTTAAAACAAATACCTCACATTTTGGGAATAAGTTACTATGAAAAAGTTGAATAATTAAAGAATTTGTGGGATTTACATGAAACAAGTTTTTATATTATTTTGGGGCTGATTTTCTACTATGGGGAGTGAATAGAAGACCATAATTGAGTGAAAATTATAATCACACAATGTTTCTTTAAAAAGAGACAAGCCCTCCTCATTTGGCCTATGAATTTTTGAAATGAAAATCCAAGAAAACAAGATTATAGAAAACCCCTAACAAATTTCATTATATTCACATTTTCTTGACTCACATGAGGTCGATGTGTATGAATTTATCAATCCTATAGTGACTCTTTCATGGTTTGTATGAGAAAATCATTATTAAAAAATTAAAATTTATGAAATGATATAAAATTCAAATGAGGTTCGTGTTTTGTGTGAATGGAATGAGAAATAAAGTGTAAATATATTGGATTATTTGAATATATAACTTTAAATAATGGTTTTTATGAGGAATAATATCTTTTGTTTATTATTAAAAAATTGGTAGATCTCATGAGTAAGTGTTTTTAATATGATTTTATTTTAATGCTTACATGTCTAGGATTACCAGTGTGAAGTGTGGGAGAATTTATAGAGATAATATTTTAATGATTTATTATATGTTTTTAAATTATTTATTCTCTAAAAAAATTATCATTTTGAGTTCTTTTCAACAATTTTGTATTTATGGGGTGTTTTCAACTAAAATGTGAAAAAAAAAATTAATTCTAGAATTTTTACAGATTTTAATTACAAGGTTATTTTGGGAATAAATTTTATAATATTACTCCAATTTGAGTTATTTTTCTTATATTATTACATAATTTATGGTATTAAACTTTCTTCTCTAGAACAAGATCTCATTCAAACATCTATGGGCTCGAAAAAATCAATTAAGGTGAAAATTTGTTCAATCGAATAGAGAGGACCTCACCTCCTAAAATGATGCATAACATGGTGTAAAAAATTCACATTGAGGTGATTGGAGATTTAATTGAAATAGTACTCATAATATCATTTCCATATTAAATTATATTTAGTTATTTACTAATTAAGGTGGTCATTAAATTCTCAACATTGAATAAATATTTCTAGAATCTATGGCCATAAAAAGTCATACTCTTTAATAATTCTATAGAAATATCTATTCCTGTAAAATTAATGTGAAATTTGGTTTCAATACATGAAATTAAATTTTGAACAACATATATAAAGGTCCCTTTAGGTTATTCGAAGAAATGGTGTGCTAAATATGAGAAATATTTAGGACATATTCTACTAGAAAACTTTTCTTCTTTTTGTTTTCTTTTTTTCTTTTTCATAGTTTTTTAATGCCTTATTCTTTCCATTCATATATACTACCCTTAACATGGTAGGTTAAACATTTTAATGATTGGGTAAGTGTTGGTTTTATATATTTTTTAATTCTTTAGTTCTTTGATATAATTGAATGAAATCTATTTCTCTCTTCTGTGATGTTGTTTCCAATTTCATATAGAGGTTTTTATTATAAAGTATGGTCATATTTTTTTTATTCTGTTATTGGTTTTTAATTTGGTCAAATTTCATTATCTCTCTCCACTAGGTTTTGGTTTGTATATGATGGAATAGGCTAGGTCTTATTGGTAAAGTACTCGAAAATCATCAGAATGTGTGAAAGGGGTAGTGGATGTTATTGATTGTTTTTGAAAAATAAGTCCTGATTGGGTATTGCCTAAGTCATTTTAGGATATTCATTGAAACTCCCATTCACGAGTAAGAAGAGTAGAACAAAGTAAGATCTTGGTAAGGTTTTCTCTCACCACCACCATTTGACCAAGGGAGTGAGAGTAAATGATCATGGGATCTCGGTTTTATCAACTTAGTGGATGAGGATTGAATTAAATAGAACAAGGATAGCATTGAAATTGGAAAATAGACCCTCACCTGATCAACCATCTCATATTATAATTATCAATCACATAAGATAATAATTTTATTTCAATCATTTTAATAATTTATTTCTTTTTATTTGGTTCATTCAAAACCAACCAATTCAAAAAATGCTAAAATTTTCCTCTAATTAAAAAGTGAAAAATGTTTTGTATGCACTCCTCTTCGGGAGACTAACTATAGTAAATCACTAGACTACACTTAGGTAAAATAAAAATAATCCCACACCCCATGATAAGAATGTGTCGGTTTATATGGGGTTTCTTCTGCGATTATTTTTTACAAGGACCCTAGGTTTATTTTGAGGTTCTATATGATTCTCTAATAGGTGATGGGGACTCTAGTCAGGTTAAATATATCTTACCATCTGTATAAATATGGTCAGATAGAGTGAGATATTCAAATCTTTGAGGTTATACTTTTTTCTTATGTCTTGTATTTTGTTGGATCTTGTTATATTCATCTAGGATAAGTTGAATTTTCTTATAACAATAATTATCATTAATTGATAAGAATATATCTTTTTGAGGATTTTTTTGGTTTCCCATATAGATTGAATCTTTCTTGGTCAGAGGTGGGTGAAGCCACTTTGGTGGGAATGAGACTTTTTCAGGTGATGTCAGTGAGGATTTAGGATATACATTAACATCTTCTTGTAGCTCAAAGTAGACAAAAATATTAGGTGGATCAGTAACATCATCCTTTGGAGTTTTCTATAGGTGATTCTTAAAACATTATCCTTGTTTGGGTCACCATAATCGTGGAAAATAGGTAAAGTTGTCTCCAAGATAAGTTGGATTGTTTGAGTTCACTGAATGGATTGTGAAGGTTTCTTATTGGTTGAAATTTCTTATTTACTTTACATGAATTCATGATTTTTTCATATATAACAGCTTATGAAATACCATCTTGAATTGTCTCACATTCTAATTTGGGAATATATTAGTTAGATCTAGATGTTTTTTATTGTGGAGCAGCCAGTGAAGATCGTTAAATCTTAGGTGATAGTATTTTGTGGGAAGTCGATTTAATTGGTCAGACTGTTATATTGGAATGGATCAGATTCTAATGAGATTTGGGAGTGTGATTCAATGAATAGGGTGTAGTGGCCTCACCTCTTTTTCATATATGATTCCTACACAAGACTTTATGGGGATAAAAATCCTTATAGTGGGGAGTTTTCATCATCCAATTACCCACAATTAAGTATTTCTATTCTCACATTTGATTGCTCTCTTTATTTGGGTCAGTTTTGGTTCTCCATAGGATAGAGGGAATTTAATGGGGAAAATTAATTAAATTTTTGGGATGTATGTTTTTTTTAATTAATAGAGTCCAACTATAAACATGTTAAGGGAATTGTGAGATTCTCCCTAAGTTCGGTGGATACCATAGTTAGTTTTTGTATTTTATAATAAACTATAATTTTTTCTTTATTTATGATAAATTTATACCTTTTAATGTATTTACACATCCTGTATTGGTCACCATGAATATTTCTTGAGTTCAGTTCAAAGAATAAACCTTTTTCACATCCTGAGAAGTTTACACGCCATTTAAAATGATTACACGTCGTGTATTGGGTGTCCGTAAGATGTCATGATCCATTAGGTGTGATTATTAAAAGTCGTGAATATATATTACACATTTTGTAATTGTAATAAATTATTATTTTAACTAGAGGAACTGGGGATTTTAGTGTATATGAGTTTTGTGGGTTACACACTGTGAAAATGGATTGCATGCTATGTAATCCTTACCAGTTTGGATTTTAGGGTGATGTATGTATGATGTATTTCATTTGGACATAGGTCTCTTATCTCTTGTTCTAGGAGCCCTCCCATGCAATTTCGGACACCTACACTCCTTCCAAATCATTATATTCAATGATTGATCATCGTTGATGTAACACCCCAAGATTTCATAGAAAGTTATTTTCTTTAAAGTAATTCAGTAGCTTGCACTACAAGCAACATTGAGTTCGAGCACACCATGACTTACCAAACTAGCCGTTCAAAAGCGGTTATGAATAGTATTAACTGAATTTTAAATTTTATATACTCCATATAATTTTAGAATCCATATTATGTGTTTCTTATCACTAATACAAATACCCATTTTATCAGCGCTAAAAATGGCCTTTAACAGTGATAAAAAAGCGATGTTAAAGCCAACGAAGATAAAGGGGGTCCCCTTTATCAGCGCTAAAAATAGCTTTCATAAAAGGGTATTTTATCAGCGCTTTCTTTTTAGCACTAATAAAAGACCCCTTTTATCAGCACTTTTTTAGCACTGATAAAAATCAAAAAATTAAAAAAATATTTAAAAAAATCCTACCAATCTCAGGGGGGGGGGGGGGGGTTTAGAGTGCTTAAGCCCCCCCCCCCTTTATCGGTGCTTTCCCACACCTCCAGCGCCCACACGTACCACCTACACCCTTTATCAGCACTATACACCACCTTTATCAGCGCTAGCCCCTTAAATTCACCCTTGCACGCGCGCCCCTTCCACCACCCAAATTTGATCTCGAGACCTCCCCCCTGTGCGCCTGATGCCTTTTCCACTCCCCTATATTGATTTTTTCTCTTATTTATGATATATCTATTTATATATATATATATATATATAGTTATATTTATTCGTATAGTGATATATATTTATATTAATATATATATAGTTTTATTAATATATATATAGTTATATTAATATATATATTTATATTTATATTAATATATATATTTATAGTTATATTAATATGTATATTTATAGTTATTTTAATATATATATATAGTTATATTAATATATATATAGTTATATTAATATATATATGTAGTTATATTAATATATAGTTATATAAATATTCATATATTGGTATTTTAAATAAAATGGATATTATTTATTATTTAGATAAAGGTAATATATTGGAAACAAAAATTTCATCTAATCCATCACGACATAGGTATGGTATACTGGGAGTTGGAGGAAAATTAAAACAAAAATGGGGTTCTCGATGCACCATGATTCATGGAACCTGATGACCCTCTATCGGGTAAGGGGAACCAATCCTATACTACTCATTGAATATAATAGTACCATGTATCTGTAAATATATATATATATATATAGTTATATTAATATATATATATATTTATATTACTATATATATAGTTATATTAATATATATATGGTTATATTAATATATAGTTATATAAATATTCATATATTGGTATTTTAAATAAAATGGATATTAGTTATTATTTAGTTAAAGCTAATATATTTTATATGTAAATATCTTTTATTATTTATATTTATAATTAAATTTTTATGTGTCAATATATAAAAAATATGTATATATTGTTATATATTTGATTATAAATAGCAGTCCATTATAAAAAATGATAAGATTTAAAAAACATAATATCAATATGAATGTAATACCTTAGAATAAATTCAGTCCCCACCAAAAGAATCCAATAATAGCCCCTTAAACGAGGCTGAAAATCCACAAAATGTTAAAAAATCGGGGTACCCCGACTAAAAACTCAATTTTGGAGGCCTTCTAGGCCTATTTTGGACTCTAAAAAACCTTGACTAGGGGAGGTGTAAATCTCATCGCAGGCTTCGATTTGATATGTGGTAGAGCTCAAACGGACACCCGAATCAAAAGTTTTGTCCGTTTGAAGTTCAAATTGCATTTTCAACGTATTTTGGGTCTTTTTTTAATTTTATGATTTTTTGGGTCTTCAAATTGTTATGAAATGACTATTACTCCATGATAAATAGCAAATTATCAATTAAAATTATTTTATTAATTTTTTATAAGCTATTTTCAAAAAATATCTTATATATTAAGTATATTAAGTGTAAATGTATATTTATACTTATCTAAAATATATTTAAATATTATATATTATATTTATATCAATATAACTATATTTATATATTAATATATTAATATATTTTTTTTAATTAATTTTTTTTTGAAGTCGACCCTTTATCAGCGCTTTTAAAAAAAGCGCTGATAAAGGGGGGTCCCTTTATCAGTGCTAAAAAAAGTGCTGATAAAGGGGGTACCTTTATCGGTGCTAAAAAAAGCATTGATAAATGGGTGCCTTTATCAGCGCTTTTTTTAGCGCTGAAAAAGGTACCCCCTTTTATCATCCCTTTTTCATTAGCCTTGATAAAGGTTGGCACCAGGAAAAACTGTTTTTGTGGCAGTGTAGACATAATATAAGAACAAATTCATTTTTCAAAAAAAATGCAATTTTACCACCTTTTAATGGAAAGCCCTTTTTAAAACCAATATTTGCAACTTTTATATATTAAATTTAATTAAATAAAATTATTATTTATAATAGGGACATAAAAAATTATTTTGGATAAATTTTTGGTACTTTTCTAATAACTTTTATATTTTGATGAATACTGAAAAATACTAAATTTTAATTGAAAGAAAATTTTTTAATCCAAATAATTTACAGTGTTAAATTATGTATTTGGATGGTTTTTAAGTATAAATAGATTATATTTTTATAATTTAATACAATGTAAGTCATTATAAGTAATTTCACATTTAAATTTGACATAAACACATGTCAATCTTTTAATAGTTTTTAATTTTTAAAAACCTGATTTTCAGTTTTGATAACGGGAATTAATTTTAAATTAATTAATGAAAATTCTATTTTTTTAATTTGGTAAAACAGTATTTATTTTTGAATTCTGAATATCAAAATTTTCTTAGGGTAAATTTTTTGTATTTTTCTGAAAACATTTAATTTTTGATGAATAATGAAAAACACTACGTTATAGTTTAAAACCAACATTTTATTTAAATAATTATTTATTTTATTTAAATTTATTTTAAGTCACAATAGATGTATAATACCTATATAAGTTCAATGTAATTCATTGGTGTCATTTTATAATAAAATTAGATGTATAAAATTTTATTGAACTTTTTACCGTCTTTTACCCACCTCCTAGGAGCATTTTCAAATTTACATAAAATGTAATTTTACCACTTCTGTGAGTTTAATTTCAAAAACCCGAGAGACATGGTTGATATCAGCAAGTAAAATTTTGTTCAATAAGATGAAAATAATTTTTTGTGAATAGTGAATTTTAACTTTTATTTACAACGGTTAAAAGTAAATAGGGTAATTAAGGGTAGAATGATATTTTTATTACCTTAACAGATGTCTAATTCACTTGGATAAGTGTAATTCGACCAAAAACAACCTTAGGAATAAAATATGATCCTTTAGGTACACTTGGATTAGATTAGGACATTTATTATTATTTTATTTAAAGAAGAGTTAAAAGAGTTAAAATCAAAGTTTAATAACAACAACATTTTTAATATTGGTTTATACATAATATAAATTCAACTATAAATATTCATTAGAAAGCTTAAAAAATTTCCTATATAATGGTATTTTATTTATATTTTTTATAAATTAAATAATTTAATTTACTTATGACACACTGATGAAGCATTAATTACCTAATTAATGAAATATTAATATAATTGATATTATAAATATCCAAATAAATGTAATTTGTGACTTTTTATGAATTAAACTAATTTTCTAAGTCAATATGACATTTTAGGGTTGGTTATATGAATTTTTTTCTAAGTAATAATTCTGTTATGAATTTAGTAAAAACAAAATACCAAATAGTGTCAAAATTGACATAAAAGAGATTTTAAAAAAAATAATATATTATTAATTGATATTATATCCCTAAAAATATAAGGATTATCCAAGGGTATTATATAATATTATATATATCATTAATGAACCACTTTAGGTTCACTTGGAAGTTTATAGTAAGTTTATTAACCATATAATATAAAAATACAAAGAGAAATGGTAAATGTCAAACTATTTAACTAAGAGTTAAATCTAAAAGATAAAGTTAATATAGTAACCAAAACCTATCTAAAACTTATTAGTTGAGTGTTTTTTGGCCCATAACCACCTTATACTTTAAATAATTCATTTTGGAGACATTAGAAACCGAAAATTATTTTATTATAAAATAATATTTCTAGCTTTTCCTAAGGGGCCCCTCACCCCTCTTATAAAAGGGAACTTCCCCTTCTCTCTAATTAACACCTTAAAACCCATTTTCCTCAGCCAACCCCTACCTAAATACCCTCTAAAATGTCCTACCTTCATCCTAGAGTCATTACTTTAGTCATAAATTCAAACTAAGGATCCCTTTTGATCAAATCAAAAGGAAGAACCCGAAGAAGAGGTAAATATTCCACCACCTCTTTCAAGTTCCTTTCTTCTTCCACTTCCTATTTCTTTGTTGTTTCCATTCTAAAATAATAACTCTATTATCTTTTATATACTATGATTTTATTATAAATATTTTAAAACCATATTTATTTTTTTATCCATTTTTATAATGACATGCCACCATACGTGCGTACGTACGGCTTACCGTCTTCATGTCGTGGTGTAATTGTTATTCAAAACATTATTATTTTGATGGGTATAATAATGATGTATAATTGATTTAAATAATAAATATAACATGATAATTATTCTTTATATATTAAATACCATCCAATTATAAATTATTTTAATATCAAAAGAATGATATTGTCACTCGTGTGTACGTATGGATTACCGTCTCTGCAAACGTGATGAGATTCATTCCCCATCGTATCCATTCAAGACTAATTTTCATTAGATTATTAAAAATAATTTTTAAAGACTTAATATCATTCTAAGTATGAATAATATACATCCTATCCATAACAAACATTACTTATGTAACAAATCATATAAAAGAAAATAAATCAGTTAACACCCGAAACGACGATAATACTATAATATTATTAACAAAGAAATATTGAAAGATAATATATGATATCATATTAATGTATATGTTTATTGTATAATTTAATAACAATTATTTCACCATTATACAGGGTTTTAATCTACCCTCGACCAAGGAAAAGTACTAGGTAAGGAGTTTCTTACCTCAGTTTTAATTCCGTGAGATTTCCATTATTCGCCACTTATTTAATGCATCTGGAGTATAGTGTACTACCATTTGATATATATTATCATTATTATCTTTATATTCATGGTATTTTGTGATTAATTTGGTTGTTATTAACTTTTTTTCATACTAATCGATTGAATACAACGAAGTAGGGGTTTTTCATCTCACTTTTATTCCAGTGAGATTCATGCTATATTGGCCAATATTTCCTTTTGTGTGGAGTATGTACTGCCCATGATTGTATTATTTTTCTAATATACTTTAATTTATGGGTATTTACATCTTCATTTTACGATACTTCTTTCATGGGTTGTATGTTTCGTAAGTTACCAAATCAGTAAAGGAATTTCAAATTTCAATTTCCACTCATTGGGCTTTACGCATACTTCATTGATTATTTTACTCCATGATTATGTGTGGAATCATTATTTATTATTTTTGTAGTAATTTACACTCCCCATTCTTCCAATATACTTTTGATACACATAATCACTTCATTTATAAATTCTCAAGTCATCGATATGAACTTGATAAGAGAAATTTTAACTCAATCTCAATTTATTGAGTTAAACATCCAATTCATTGGTGTTGTTTTTACAAGAATATGTGTGAATGTCCTCTGATTGATTTACACTAAATATCTGATCGTATTGATCGTATTTATATTTTTCAAACATAATTATTCCATTTATTTATACATAACCTAAGGATACGGTCTTTATAAGAGATTTCATCTCAATTTACATTCCATTGAGACTTCTTTGTTGTTATACACCAATTCACTTTTATATGGTGTATATAATGTAATTTGACATATTATATCATGAATCCCTTTATTCTCATGATATTATAATGTTTTTATTACCTAAATTATTAGTATTCAAGTTTCTCTCTTTTGGTTAGGAACTATAACTAAAATATCATTATAAACGTTTTAAAGATTTATTATTCTAAATATTTATCATTAATGTCCATGATTTGAAAATGGTTTTAAGGATTTATTTATATGAACATTAATGTTTTAAAATTAAAATTCCTTTTAAAAAATTCAAAGTGGTATGGGAAACTTTTATTCAAAAATGTATTTTTAAACGGCTTCTTGGAAAATAGTGTGACTTTTAAATGTTTTCAAGAAAAAGGGGGGCATTTATCTAAAATAGTTTTGATGATTATTTTCATCTATGTAAATATCCTTCATTATTCTCGATTGAGGTTAATATTTTATAATAAAATATTTCATATTTTATTTAATGAATTATTTTTTATTGTGGATGTGCTATTTTTATACCATTCATGGTTTGTGGATAAAGTATTGACATTTTGTATGCTAGTTTTAATATGAATGTTTATGATATGTTTCAAGATTTTAATATAAGGAATTCATTGGAATTAGTAAGTGATGAGTGGAGCCCGATATATCTCCTCGATGCATCGGTAGGTATCATGAGAAAAACTAGTGTCATGGCACAAGGCCTTGAGAAAATATTATTTGTAGTCTTGGCACAAGGCCTTGACTCTGTGGTTATGAAAGTATTCCATTATGAATTCCATCATTATGAAAGTGGATATTGTTATTGCATGTGATTATTCGACTAGTATAATATCCATGTGAATAAGTAAATGGAATTATTTGATTTTATCTTTTCCATATTATGTTGAAGTTCAAGTTTAAAAGGCCTTTTTTAGTATTATACATTCCCTTAAATGTTTATACTTATTTATGAAAGTTTCTGCTATATTGTTATCCTTAATTAGCATCTGAGCTCACCCATTTCTATGTTTTATTTTTAATAAGATGTGAAGAATCATATTATGAATTACCTACAGAGATCGTCTATGGGATCTCAGTTTTTTCTATGGAAACAATGTTGTTGTATTTTTCCATTTTATAATGTAATGTAAACCTTATAAATGTATCTAGTACTTCCAAGGCTACTAAAATAATTGGTCTTTTATGACTTGATCTTTTGTGATAATGCTAATGATACATAATAATTCACCGACTCTGGGCTTCTAGGGTCAGGGTATTACAGTTGGTATCAGAGAAAGTTTAATACAAACCTTGGAAACTATATTTAGATAAACTATGATTAGATCACATAGCCCTAAGATATACTTTGAAGTTTAGTATAGAAGAACTTCCTAGAATTTTTGTATTGTATAGATTTTGTGTGTTTTCCAAGAAATACATCCCTGTCTGGATACAAGCAGGTAGAGGCAGCTCTGGCACAGATGTACCTAGGGGTAAAACCCAAAAACACTACTTTGATCTAGACTCGAATGGGAACAGGTGCACGACAATTTGCCTTGCTGCACTCTTGGTTATCACACTCCCAGGGGATATTCTTAGGATAATTCAAATTTTATTTACAAAAATATTTGAAGGATTTTAATATATGAGAATAAATAACTATCGTTAATCCTAAGGTGTTTTAGATTTAAAATAAGGTGTTATGATATTCTCTAAATGATTTTATGACTCACACTATGCCTTCTCGTGTTAATAAATATTTTGATTCCAAGGAAGTCATAGTAATATTGAAAATGATGTACAAGGTGGGGATGACGGAGGAAATGAGCAACGGAATGGAATATTGATAGGTGTAAAAGATATTGTGTTTATGTTGAATCAGTTTTCCAGAAATATGATCAATAACATATATATTAACGAACTCCCAGACTCAATAAAGAAGAGATAGGCGATGAATGATAAGAGCTCTAGTAGTGGATACCATGGAGAAAATAAAGATCAATTTCCATCATGTAGTAAATATTGAAGGAGACACCTAGGGAAGTGTCTCAATGAAACAAAGAAATGATATATGTGTGGGAAAGGATATAAAGTAAATAATTGCCAAGGAAAAATGAAGAGTACTATGGAAGAAAATAAAAATGATCCCAAGAAACTATTTACAATCATTTTCTATAAATATAGGGGACATGGGAATTACCCAAGTGAATGACCTATTTTATAGGATAACCCCTTCGTCAAGGAAGAACCTATGTGGAAATAAATATATGGTGAAATGTTTAAAAGTATTAGTGCTCTTTGTTGATGGGATTACTTTGGAAGACTTTTCTCTTATGTGTAACCCTGCAGTTTATTATGTGAAAATACTATTTTAGGAAGAATTGTGTTTTTTATTTTTGATATAGTTATAAATAACCATTTGGGTTTATATGATCCTTGAATTTGAGGCAATTACATGTTATTAAATTTTTGGATGAAAATGTGAGGTATGAGATAACATTTGTGGTGAAATTATGTTATATTTATTTTGAGGAATTTATCTCATTTTGAGAATGTTATAAAATATAGTTTTTGAAAAAGGACAACATGCAGACCGTGTGACAACTCGTTGTGTCAGACAAAGCTGCAAGAATCAAACCCACAACCATAGTGTGATTGGGATTTATCGCCTACCACTGGACTACGTGAAGTCCTTGGTTAGTGTGACTAATTCTTTTTAGTTAAATGATTTTATTGATAAATAATAAGTTTATTTAGGATCTTATGTCTTATCAAATGGATATCATTAGTATAAGAAAATGATTTGAAGACTAAGTGATAAATGTTATTTTGGAAGATATTCGCTCTGTTGGGAATACTATATGCCTAAGGAAAATAGAATACTGTAGGATTTAATTTTAGGAGTAATGGTGTATTTTTATCTATGTTTTTATCATGGATTTATAATGATTTGGGTTATTTATGGAAATGATTAACCTATCATATATAATATGTGATTAGGTTAATTACTTTTAAGTATGTGACTTTAAGAGTAGTCGATGTTATTTGGAAATACAATTTAACGTGGAAGACTGCATAATCAAATTATTCTATGTTTTGGGTTTTAATATTTGTTTGGATTATATTGATGGATTTTGAGGAAAATTGTTTATTGAATGGTATTTATTGAACTTTGGGTATTTTTGGTTTAATTTTATAAATTAAGATAAGTATTTCTTTCTCTAAAGGATCATCTGATCTTGTATTAACCATTTTGGTTTGGTTAATCTCTAAAGACAAGGTAAATATATATAGTTTATCCTTTAAGGATTATGTAATTCTCTAGAAGTTGATTCTAGCGCTTCATGTGTGAACAAGTCATCTTGAATACTCATCATTTGAAAAAAAAGATGAGTTAGTGGTATAAATTTATTAAAGGATGAAACTCTACTAAAAATTAAGTATATCTCTTTATGTTCTTCATCAATCTCATAAATAAATTCCTCAACTTTATGAAATGGAACTTAAAACAAAAATAATGTTATCTGTTTAAGTTTTCTACTAGGAAACTAATCAACGTTTATCTCATCATAAGTTTGTGGTTTTATTATTGTTAAATTTCTCCTAATCATTTTTTTTATCACTCTCCACCAGAACTTGACACTTATTTTATCTTCCATATCCATGTTTTCCTATCTAGAATCCTAGTTTGGATTATCTCGAGTGACCTTTGTACTTCGCTTTCTTTCTTTTAAAGAGATAGTTTTATTGAATCTTTTTCCAATGTGGGGATTTCAATGAAGTTCCCAAGCCCAATTTTAAAATTGCGAGGACACAATTTCCAAAAGGGGGAAGAATGTAACACCCCAAGATTTCATAGTAAATTATTTTCTTTAAAGTAATTCAATAGCTTGTGTTACACGCAACACTGATTTCGAGTGCATCACGACTTACAAAACTAGTTTTTCAAAAGCGGTTATGAATATTATTCACTGAATTTTGAATTTTATATACTCCATATAATTTTAGAATCCATATTATGTGTTTCTTAGACATAATATAAGAACAAATTCATTTTTCAAAAAAAATGAAATTTTACCACCTTTTAATGGAAAACCATTTTTAAAACCAATATTTGACACTTTTATATATTCAATTTAATGAAATAAAATTCTTCTTTAGAATCTGGACATAAGATTTTATTTTGGATAAATTTTTTGTACTTTTCTAATAACTTTTATATTTTGATGAATACTGAAAAATACTAAATTTTAATTGAAAATAACTTTTTTGATCGAAATAATTTATATTGTTAAATTACGTATTTGAATGGTTTGGAAGTATAATTAGATTATATTTTTATTATTTAATACAATTTAGGTGATTATAAGTAATTTCACATTTAAATTTGACATAAACACAAGTTAGTCTTTTGCAAATTTTTACTTTTTAAAAACTCGCTTTTCAGTTTTGAAAATGGGAATTAATTTTAAATTAATTAATGCAACTTCTATGTTTTTAATTTGGTAAAATAGAATTCATTTTTGAATTCAAAATATCAAAATTTTCTTATGTTAAATTTTTGGTATTTTTCTAAAAACATTCCATTTTTGATGAATACTGAAAAACATTGCGTTATAGTTTAAAACCGACATTTTATTTAAATAATTATTTATTTTATATAAATTTATTTTAATTAAAAATAGTTTTATAATACCTATATAAATTCAATGTAATTCATTGGTGTCATTTTATAAAAAAATTAGATGTGTAAAATTTTATTATACTTTTTACCGTCTTTTACCCACCTCCTAGGAGCATTTACAAATTTACATAAAACTTAATTTTACCACTTCTGTGAGTTGAATTTAAAAAACCCAAGAGACATAGTTTATATCAGTAAGTAAAATGTGTTTTAATAAGATGAAAATGTTTTTTTTTTAATAGTAACTTTTTAATTTTATTTACCACGGTTAAAAGTAAATAGGGTAATTAAGGGTAAAATGATATCATTATTACCCTAAAACATGTCCTAATTATATTGGATAAGTGTAATTTGGCCAAAAACAACCTTAGGAATAAAATATAATCCTTTAGGTCCACTTGGATTATATTAGGACATTTATTATTATTTTATTTAAAGAAGAGTTAAAAGAGTTAAAATCAAAGTTTAATAACTAAAACATTTTTAATATTGGGTTATACATAAGTTAAATTCAACTATAAATATTCATTAGAAATATAAAAATATTTCCTACATAATGGTATTTTATTTATAGTTTTTAGACATTAAATAATTTAATTTATTTATGACATAATGATGATGCAGTAATTACCTAATTAATGAAATATTAAAATAATTGATATTATAAATATCAAAATAAATGTAATTTGAGGCTTCTTATGAATTATGATAATTTTATAGGTTAATATGACATGTTAGGGTTGGTTAGATGAATTTTTTTTTTTGAAGTAATAATTCTGTTATGAATTTAGAAAAAACAAAATACCAAATAGTGTCAAAATTGACATAAAAGAGTTTTTAAAACAAATCTTATATTATTAATTGATATTTTATTCTTAAAAATATAAGTTTAGGCCGAAGGTATTATATAATATTATATATGTCATTAATGAACCACTTGAGATTCTATTGGATGTTTATAGTAAGTTTATTAACCATATAATATAAAAATACAAAGAGACATGGTAAATGTCAAACTATTTAACTAAGAGTTAAATCTAAGAGATAAAGTTAATATAGTAACCCAAACATATATAAAACCAATTTTTTGAGTGTTTTTAGACCCATAACCACCTTATCCTTTAAATAATTCATTTTTAATCCATTAGATACTGAAAATTATTTTATTATAAAATAATATTTCTAGCTTTTCCTAAGCTGCCCCTCACCCCTCTTATAAAAGGGCACTTCCCCTTCTCTCTAATTCACACATTAAAAGACATTTGGATCGACCAAAACCTGCCCAAATACCCCCTAAACTATCCTCCCTTCATCCTATAGGCCTTCCTTTAGTAATAAATCCAACTTAAGGAACCCTTTTGATCAAATCAAAAGGAAGAACCTAAAGAAGAGGTAAATATTTCATCACCTCTTTCAAGTTCCTTTCTTCTTCCACTTCCTCTTTATTTGTTGTTTACATTATAAAATAATAACTCCAGTATATTATATATAATATGATTTCAATATAAATATGTTACAACCATATTCATTATTTTATCCATCCTTTGAATGACATGTCACCATACGTGCGTATGTACGGCTTACCGTCTCCACGTCGTGGTGTAATTGTTATTCAATACATTATTCTTTGAATGGGTATAATAATGATGTATAATTGATGTAAATAATACATATAACATGATAATGATTCTTTATATATTACATACTATCCAATTATATATTATTTTAATATCAAAAGAATGATATTGTCGCTCGTGCATACGTATGGATTACCGTCTCCGCGAACGCGATGAGATTCATTCCCCATCATATCCATTCAAGACTAATTCTCATTAGATGATTAAAAATAATTTTTAAAGACTTAATATAATTCTTAATAGGAATAAGATACATTCTATCCATAAAAAACATTACTTACATAACAAATCATATAGAGGAAAATGAAACAGTTAACACCGGAAACGACGATAATACTAAAATATTATTAACAAAGCAATTTTGAAAGATCATATATGATATCGTATTAATGTATATTATTATTGTATAATTTAATAACAATTATTTTACCATTATATAGTAGTTTAAACTACCCTCGACCAAGGAAAAGTACTAGGTAAGGGGTTTCTTATCTCACTTTTAATTCCGTGAGATTTCCATTATTCGCCGCTTATTTATTGCATGTGGTGTATTGTATACTACCATTTGATATATATTGTCATGATTCTCTTTATATTAATTGTATTATATGATTAATTTGGTGTTTATTAACTTTTTTTCATATTACTCAATTAATTACAATGAAGTAGGGGTTTTTTATCTCACTTTTATTCCAGTGAGATTCATGCTATATTGGCCACTATTTCTTTTTGTGTGGAGTATGTACTGCCCCTGATAGTATTATTTTTGTAATATAATTTAATTTATGTGTATTTACATATTTATTTTCTGATACTTCTTTCATGGGGTGTATGTTTCATAAGTTACCAAACCGGTAATGGAATTTAAAATTTCAATTTCCACTCATTGGGATTTACGCATACTTCATTTATTATTTTACTCCATGATTATGTGTGGAATAACTACTTATTGTTTGTGTAGTAATTTACACTCCCTTTTCTGTGGATATACTTTTGATACACATAATCACTCCATTGATAAATTCTCAAGTCATTAATATGAACTTGATAAGAGTAATTTTAACTCAATCTTCATTTATTGAGTTAAACATCCAATTCATTGGTGTTGTTTTTACAAGAATATGTGTGAATGTCCTCTGATTGATTTACATTGAATATCCAATCATATTGAGTGTATTTATATTTTTCACACATAATTATGTCATTGATTTATCCTTAACCTAAGTATATGGTCTTTATAAGATATTTCATCTCAATTTACATCCCATTGAGATTTCTTTGTTATCATACACCAATTCACTTTTATATCGTGTATATAATGTACTTTGACATAGTATATCATGAATCCCTTTATTCTCATGATATTATAAAGTTTTTATTACCTCAATTATTTGTATTCAAGTGTCTCTCTTTTGGTTAGGAACTCTAACTAAAATATCATTTTATATGTGTTAAAGATTTATTATTCTAAATCTTTATCATTAATGTCCATGTATTAAAAAAATAAAGATTTATTTATATGGTCATTATTGTTTTAAAATTAAAATTCCTTTTAAATTTTTCAAAGTGGTATGGGACACTTTGATTCAAAAATCTATTTTTAAACGGCTTTTTGAAAAATAGTGTGACTTTTAAATGTTTTCAAGAAAAAGGGAGACATTTCTCTCAAATGGTTTTGATGATTATTTTCATCTATGTCAATATCCTTCAATATTCTTGATTGAGGTTAATCTGTTATAATAAAATCTTTCATATTTTATTGAATGAGTTATGTTTGATTGTGGATGTGCTATTTTTATACCATTCGTGGTTTGTAGATAAAGTATTGGCATTTCGTATGCTAGTTTTAATACGAATGTTTATGTTATGTTTCAAACTTTCCATATTTGGAATGTATTGGACTTAGTAAGTGACGGGTGGAGCCCGTTATAGCTCCTCTATACATCGGTAGGTATCATGAGACAAATTACTGTTTTCCAAAAGTCCTTAAAAAAATCTTATTTGTAGTCTTGGCATAAGGTCTTGACTATGTGGTTATGAAAGTACGCCATTATGCATTCCATCATTATGAAATTGGCTATTGATATTGCATGTGATTATTCGACTAGTAGAATATCTATGTGAATAAGTAAATGGAATTATTTGATTTTATCTTTTCCATATTATACTGAAGTTCAAGTTTAAAAGGATTTTTTTAGTCTTATACATTACCTTAAATGTTTATACTTATTTATGAAAGTTTCCACTATATTTTCATCCTTACTGAGCATCTGAGCTCACCCCTTTATATATTTTATTTTTCCAGGATGCGAAGAAGTATATTATGACTGACCTACAGGGATAGTCTATGGGATCTCATTGTTGTCTATGGAAAAAATGTTATTTTATTTTTCCATTTTATGATTTCATGTAAACCTTATGAATGTATCTATTACTTCAAAGGATACTAAACTAATCAGTCTTTCGAGACTAGATATTTTATGATCATGCCAATGATACATAATAATGCACCGACTCTGAGCTTTGGGGTTGGGGCATTATAGTTTTGGTTGTAGTGAATTTATCTAGGTGAGTATTCCGCCTTTTATTCTTTATATTTTATTGTAGTGTCCTTGTTTCACTATGGTTAAGTATCCATTGATCTATGGTTATGATCTTCTTGATTCTTTATATAAATATTGTGTGAACTTTTTCCAAAGATAAACCCTTTCATTCATTGTGTTATTGTGTGAAATTTTCTTCAATTTATGTTGTATTTTATCCTCCCCACTAACCATTTTTATTAGTGAATCAATTTTGATAAATTTGTATTGATTCTATTGCCTCTATTTTCATTGTCTTTTTTGATCTTCTATGTTTTCAGATCTCATTACGGGCATATCCAACCCAAGTTTGTGGTAGGTGTTTCCAAATCTATTATATGTTGGATAAAATTCATTTATCTAGTCTAATAAATTATTTTATAAATGAAATTTCATGATTGATTGATTGATTTTATTGTGTGAGATCAGGGTTTTGATAAAATAAGATTTTTACCTTGTTTTTTAAAATGAAATCATATTTTAAAATAATTTTGAAATGTATTTTTAAAATTATTTTCAAGTCATGGTTTTGATTAAATGGTTTAGAAAATAGAGTACATGTGAATCCTTAGGTACTTAGGTGGAAGGTTTATCTTTGGGAAATCATCCATTTATTATTAGGGGATCACTCATATAATGTTACTAAATTCCATATTCCTATTTTCAATTGAATTTTCATTGACATTTTCATGGGATTCACTCATGGGGTGTTTCTCTACTCCTTAGGTATGTGTTTTAAGGACTTGATTGTGTACTAGTTAATCATTATGGTATGAGTAGTCTGTTGGCCTAAACTATAGTGATCCTTGGAATGATGTTACCTACTCTTTTAGAATGTAATATTTTATTTTTTACTTCCATGTTCAGATATGATTTTTGATACACTCTTTACTATGACTTGAAATGTGTAAAATGATTTTAAACTATTTTACGAGGATAATTTTGGATATGTGGACATAAAAGGGGAAATTAAATTTTTTTTCCATGTTTTTTACATAAAAACTGAAAAATGATTATCATGAATTGTTTTATTTAAAATTTAGAATGACCAAATTATTGTACAAAGACTTGATATAGAACACTTTTATGGGATAATACTAATCCTGTTAGCTCAAACCCTACACACCCCTTTGGCGGTGCATATACCTTTGTATGTCTTTCAATAAAAATAAAGTAAAGTTTCCAAAGTGAGATAGTGAGGTTTTCTTTCAGTTATGTATGGGTAGTTGGTGGGGAGATAGTGGTAGTTTTCCCATGCTATCACATGGAGTATTCAATATTCAGTTTTAGTAGTCCTTTGATTATTACACTTGTACTTTGGGATGTCATGACTATTCTTATGTTGTATCATTTCCACTATCTTCTTTCGATTATATAATATGTTATATATTATGATATTTCACTCTATTATATATGTTTATGCCATGTTTTTTCTTCAGGTTTGGTGAAACCATTCCCTATGGTTGTTGTTATGCCCGGGTGCTAGTCTCCATCCCATGGGAATTAAGAACACTCGTTAGTTATGTAAAATTTCAAGTTGGTACAGGTTTTAGAGGATATATGGGTCAGGTTTTCAACAATATTGGGTACTTCTCGGTTGTAACCCTCTATATCATGAATCAGGCCATATCCCTCTTCGTCATTATTTTTAGTTTGGCATAGACTGCATGGGGGTAGTGGTAGTAGATGTTGATCATAGGGATTTCCTCCTCTATCTCCTACTCCTGATACACCTCTATCTCATCTTCTAAATAAACCTCATAGGAAACCAACCTTTATACCTTTGGGAGGTCCCTAATCACATAGCTACATTTGGTGTGAATTTACATCTACATTCTAACTTCCATTGAATTTACATTAAGTTGGGTAGTCATAAAAAAGTATAATAAATCATATCCCATTGATATCTTGATCCTATGCATGTCTCTTATTATGTTGATCCTCAAGGATAAGACTGCACATGTGTCTGCCTCCTATATCATGATCCTAATACCTTTCATCAAATGATTGCAGGTGATGAATTTACTCCAAGATGATTTCCACAATTACTAGATATAACACCACAAGATTAGAATATGTAATTTTCCTTTAAAATATAATTTTTGAATATCTTTCTTCACATGAAACACAAAACATAAATCAAGACACTACATTTTTTGAATGTAATATTATAAGTAATAAATGAGACCATTAAAATAAAGAAAATGAATTAATAGGTATAATTAGATGTAAATTCATTTTAAAATATACATATAGAGATATGAAAGGGTAATTTCAATACAAATTCATTAATAAAATCAATTTTATGGCTAAATAACTAATAACATCATTTTATGATTAAAAATGTATTTCCTAAAAATTTTCTTTTATGGTACTATGTATTTTTATTTTAAAGAAATTAATATGTTATGGTTTAATAATGATAAGATATATTTTTATATGAATAATATATTAACATCAATTTAATTTTTAATTTATAGGAAATAAGAATAAGAATAGTTAAAATCTAAAAATTCATTTTCCCAATAAAAACAGTTTTTCATTATATTTGGCATTCCCATTAAAAATTTAAATATTTAAATTTAATAACTTTAATTTGATAAAATGAACTTCATTTTTGTATTTGGGATTTTTATATTATCTTAGAATGAATTTTTCTATTTTTCTAAAATAGTTTACTATTTGGTGAATGGTAAAAAAGCAAATTAAACATATGCCATAACTTTTAAAAAAATTCATAAAATATGTATGAATTTAAAAAATATAAAAAAAAATTCATTAAAAAATAAATTTAAAAGGTAAAATTATTCATTTAAAATATAATATTTAATTTATATAAACCATTATTAATATTTTTAAACATAATTTATATTTATTTTAATGAAAACTATTTTAGTCAGTTTCTTTTAATTATGTATCCACGAGGTAGAATTCCATATTGATTTTATTTGAGAGCCACATAACACTTATTTGGTCAATAATAAACTAATTAATTTAAATAAAAAAATTAATTTCATCTTGTACATAATTTTAATACTTAAAAAACACTTTCTCTAAAAACGGGTTTTACATATAATGCATGATAATATTAAAATTAAGTTTTAAGAACTTTTAAAATGTTATTGGATAATATATTTTCCATTTTGGAAATCATAATATCAAAATTTTTAAATAAGTTTTTTTTAATTTTTAGTCTTAAAAATTAGTTACCAAGGTTTAAAATGTAGCTACCATGGAAAATGTGACTTAAGTTAAAAAGAGTTTAAGAAAGTATAAAAGATCTAAAAACATGTTTAAAAAAGTCTCCAATTGAGTTATTGAGCTTTGTTCTAACTAAAACATATCTCTTATCCTTTATTTGCCTTACTGGAATCCACATTATATATGAATTATATTCTGCCAATATATTAAAAAGTTATATTTTCCAAAATCTCATTATATCCACTTATAAAAGGGGCCTTCAACCATCCCTTCTAAGAAACTCTAAAAATTCATATTACTCTTGAATTACTACTATATTTGATTCCTAAGAAATTATATTTCACATCTCTAATACTATATTTAAAATTATTCATTCTAATTATTCAATTTCAATTAAGTACTTTAAGAGAAAGTTAAAATTCTCAACGTAAGTATTATTCACTTTTTATTATTTCTATTTCTATATATTTTCCCTCCAAACCTATATTACCCATTATAAAATGATTAAATTGTTATTAATTATATAATAGATATGTTTTTATGTATATGTAATAAATATTATCTACCCTTCCCCTTCCTTATAAAAACAAAAACATCATTCATGTGTATGTGCAGACTACCATATCCACTAAGTGAGGTGTTTCATTTTCCTTAATTTAAATAGATTTTTGGTTCAAAAAGAGAGTTTATTTAACTATTATGGTATTATTAGAATAAATAAAATTTAGAAAATATAAACCATTTTCAACCTTCATCATGTTATATGGAAAATAAATACATCATCGGTGCATTAGCTCTTCCATGTAGAGACGTATTTTTTTCTTTGTCTTCATACTTGGATAATTATAATAATGTATTTAGTGAAGAAAAATCATATCCATTTAATTATTAATGTTATGGACATTTTATATTAATATTTTACTTGTTATGAATATAATATCATTTTCTCATTAAAAATTATTGAAAAAAGTTTGTCACCAATTTCATGTTCACAAATCGTAAATAAATCATTCACAGAATGAAATTATAACTTCATAAATAATTATAAAACATATATTAAATTAACTTAAATGATCTTAGAATTATGAATATAGTATCAATTAATGGATATGATATATCCATTGAAAAACATGTGTGAAATGATCAGAATTACACCATTAGATAATGAAAATAACTGAAAACTAACTAATAAATTCCTAATAAATGATTGAATCCAAAGAGTAAAATGGTTTAGATATATGAATTATTCTATTAAATAAATTATTAAGATATCTATTTTTATTATAAAATATTTTAGAATAAAACAATCCATATTTCTCATATTTGTATTCAGAATTTTTAACATAAATATCAACATAATACAATCCTAGAAACTAAGAATATTAATTTCTTTAAAAAATTAGATGCATAAACCTTTAAAATAAAATAAAATATAACATAATTATTTAATAATTCATAATTTTCACCTATTTTAATTTTAACTTTTAATATTTTTCAGATTAACCTAAGTACATAAAAGGAAGGGGTGATCTATAAAACACATAAAAAGAAAAATAAATTCACAATATGATAATAAATAATACATGTGAGTTGAGAGGAATGACATAATGTGGTAAGGATCATACATACTCACATGGAGGCATGGGATGATGATACAACATCAAAAACTCATGGTATCATTGGAATGTGGTGACAACATAAAACATGAAATCATTGTGTAAATCGATGCTAACTACATGGAAATCAAAACATAGTGTGCGTAAGATAAATTCTTGTGAATTATACATGGTATCTCATAACATGAAGAAATTGCCCAATGTATTGGAGAGATATTATGTAAAACCTTTAATTTTGTCTAATTTTATGTGTTCCACATTGATTTCATAACTAAAGAACATATCTCATTATTTTAATCCTAGGATTATGGAATGTGGGTATTATATATGAGACTCCCCATTCAATAAAGGTTTGTTGCATCTTGGTTAAAACCCTTGAATGAAAATAGGGTGGGTATTCACAATGCTGAATTTGGTATGGATAATAATGATATATTTTCATAAAAATAATGGGTTTACATAAATTTTCATAATATGTATTAATGAAACACCTAAATATTTTAAAATAACACCATGCTAGATAGATTATTCTTAATGGAACACGTATCTTAAATGATCTCCAAAATATTATTTATTTAACAGGACCGTTATAAACAATAAATTAAATTGGAATATGTGAATAATGTTAACCATATTATGAAATAAATATAAATTTTATATTCAATAAAAATTTAATTATTCCAAATAAATGAACACATATTTTTAGTAAAGTCATTTTATTCTTCAAATATACATTTTATTCAAAACTTTTTTTTATTTATTTCTATGAAAAAATAAATATAATTAATTCTTGAATATTTTAGAGAATATATTTTTCAAAATAAAATTCATTTTTGGACTCATCATATCAAAATTAGATTAGAGTAATTTTTGGGTATTTTCTAAAAAATGATTTTTGGGTTAAAAAGTGAAAATACTATTTTTATGAAATACCATAAGTATTATGAAATAATATTTATATGATCATGATTTATAATTTATTAACCCTTATTCTTAGACAAAATTTATTTAATTAATGATATAATAATTAAGGTTTTACATTTATTAATACATTCTTATCATTTTTGAGAACCATGATTCTAACCTTAAGAACTATTTTTATAAGTTATACGTTTAAGATATTTAGAATTTATTTTTATCTCTTTAATAAATTTAATGACGTGGAATTGATTCCATATTTTTAATCAAGAGTTCCATATCATTATATAAGTACATTTTTTTTATGCATAAAAAATTTAGAGTGGTAAAAAATATATTTTCCATGGTATAAGAAAAAAAATTAGCGGGTTAAAGTTAAAAGTTAAAAGTGTGAAATACCTAAAAACTAAAACATTAAATCAGTGTTTTATATTTTTATAGACCTTAACCAAAATTAAAAAAATTAATCATAAAACAAATTCTTATGAATTAATCCTACCCAAGTGTTGTTGGATTTAAATATAAAATAATCTTTATTTAATTACATAAAACCACCCCTCCTTGAGTGTAAATACCACTCCTCCCCCATCCCATTTCTCTTAAATACACATGAAGCTCTCAAAACATATTCCAAACCCTCTCTTACACAATCTCTAAAAATCCATATGATTCTAGTCTCACCCAAATACCAATTCCATGTTTCTTAAGGGGTCCTTCAAGGAGGTTCTATTCAAGAGGTAACTTTCTCAAACAACCTCTCTTAATTTTCTTTCTTAAACTAACTTTTCTTCACCTCAGTCATAAATTAAATAATAATAACTCCAATTTCATGTATATATTGGAAAGTTATATTTAAACTATAATATATTCTATCTACCCTTTTTTATCTCCTATAATTCAAAGAAACTAAACCACAATCCAAATTATAACAATTAATTGTCTTCATGGATAATAATTTTGTTTTTTTCCATTACTGCCTTGAAATCTGGACATAAAACTATTATTATTATTAAATGAGATTTTAATAATTATATTATAAATTATTTCATATTTCTTAACTAATATATAGTCATAATATTAAATAAAACTAAATTAGTGTGTGATGGTCAGAAAAACCACCGAAATAAACGAAACATTTATCATTAAAATTTTATCAAATAAATCATCCTCATGTAAGAATTGAAAATGATATATGGGAACATTTAAAATTATGAAATTTTTCATTAACCAGACTAGGTACCCTGGTAAACCGATAACTGAGTCGGTCTTGATGTATCTTGAAGGGTGTTCCTGATCCCCACTATTCATCGACTAGAACCTAGCATCATTCAAAATGAATGTGGGAATGATTTTTTCACTAATAATAAAAAATTTAAAGAGAAAATTTAGTAATGAATACAAAGGAAACTCCACTGGGAGAACTATAATAGACGTCGAAAAAGGAAAACAGCCCAAAGTAATATAACCATGTACCATAATATAGTAAAAATTATCCAAATATCAATGGATGAAACTCACCAATTACATGGATTAATGGCCAAAACCACCTCCAAGTGATCATTTTCCCTTTCTTCAAACTGGAAGGATTAATTTATAAACACTCAAAGGAATAGGTAAGGTGTGAGCTAAAATACCATTATGGTCTCACCAAGGATTCTATAAGAGATTCCAACATTAAATTAACCAAATAGAGTATTCAATTTAAAACAGATAGGTTTGGTATTTTATAAGAATAATTAAAGCATTTCATTATTTACATTTTAAATTGTGGAAATAATTTAATCAAAGGATTTACTTTTCAATTGATGGAACATTTCCAAAATAATTTCACTTTCACAAATGGCTTAAATAAATTCTATTATATAAAATATTTTATATAAATTAGAAGGCGTTTAAAAAAATTTACAACAATGGAATATATTCATTTGAAATAAAAACAAGAAATAAGCTCGGTCATATACCTATGAAGGTACAATAGTTTTAGGCTATTGGGACTCTACACTCAAGGTGACACAGAAATATGTACATACTTCCTTTTGAACTCAAGACAAATAGGACTCACTAATGTCACCTAAGGGATGTGATGTATTATATTAATATTTTGGAACATTTTAAATCATAAAATGCCATCCAAATAACTCACTAAGTACCTAAGGCTTGAATATGATCTATTATAAAACAATAATGGGAAATTTATTTCAAGAAACCTTAAAATACAATTAATCCCATTCTCTTTTTCATATAGGACAATTTCTCATTAAAAACTATAATGAGTTTTTAATCAAAAACATTATTTTTTCCAAGATAAAACCAAAATATTTCTATAAAAACCCATTTAAATTAATTTTCACAACATATGGATTTGAATATTAATTCATAACTTAATTTCACAATTAAATTTCACAATTGAATAAAATAATTTTAATTTTCAAAAATTATATCAATTTTTACAACAAACCCCCAATTCAATGGAATGGTGGTTTTTCACAAATTTTCCATCAAATCCATTTAACAATTTAAATTAAATAATTTAAATTTCACCAATTTCCATAAACACACCCTAATTCAATAGAATTTTGATTTTTCCAATTTCATTACAAAAACACATTTTTAAAACCTCAATTCAATGGAATTAGGTTTTTCAAAATTACCCAATTGAAATACATTTAATAAAAATAAAATAATTTCATTTAATTAAAATAATTTAATTTAATTAAAATAATTTAATATAAACATATCAATTTAAATTTAATATAAATTTGGAATCATAACAGAACCACATACCTTTCTCACGAAAACACAAAGCCTACAACAGAATCTTCCAATAAGAATGAAAGTGAAGAAGATCTAGGAACTCATACTAGAGACAATATTTGAAAACATAGAGTTTAGATCCATTAATACCTATATGATCTATCAAACTCTAAGGAAGAAAATATAAAGAGATGAATATATAGGGAGAATGATTACCCGAAAATTCACACCACAACCACAACAATGATCAATTGCTGACTTAAACAACCTGGAAGGGTTTAAGGGATCCAAAATCACCTTAGTAAGGTTCTTTGGTTGAGTGAAAAAAAATTAAGAGTTCGGGAAGAAAAAAATCATTTAGGTTTCCTGATAAAATATAACCATCAATACATTACATGATGTGTTCCCCAATTACACATTTTGAAATTCAAAAATCCTAAAAAATCACCAAAAAACCCATCTCCTTATGATAAAATCATATTTATTAATATTTTAAAATATGAACGTCATGTAACCATATTATATAGTGTGTAAATACCAAGAATGAAATATAGAAAAAATATTTTTATGCTGATAATTCAATAAATCTATGACATCACCATTTTATATATCCTCCCAATTCCTTCTCGGCTCTACCCAAACAATGAAAAAGGAAAACCATGACAAGTTTTAAAACATACCTATCAGAAGAGTAATTGGATGTTACAACCTCCCCACCATAAAAAAATTCCCTATAAATCCTATCAAGAAGCATCCATATTGAAAAGGTGAGTCCATTTATCCCTCTTCAGTGCCTTGAGTTCTCATGTCTCATGAAAATTAAAATTGTTCTTCCATATGCACTCTAATTAAAGGTATCAACATACCATGAAGTAACTTGGTTTAAAAATAAACTATTATGAATTTTCATTCATTCATAGACAAATTTTGTTCAATCTCAGGATTACTCCAGCTCAAAACATGAGATGAATCAGATAGAAACTTTTTTAGCTAAGATACATGGAAAACATCATGAATAAACATCGGACATGGTGTAAGTGCTAAACAGTACAAAACTTTCCCAACCTGTTCAACAACCTCAAAAAGGTCCCATAAAATGAGGATAAAGTTTCCCTTACTTCCCAATCCATCGATGACCCAACCGATTTAAAACTTTCAAGAACACCAGGTCACCAACTAAGAATTCTAAAGGCCTGTAACAAATATTAGAATAGGACTTGTATCGACATTGTGCTCTCAACATCCTATAATTAATCAATTGAATATTTGATGCCATATCTTGAACCAAGCTTGGTCCGACCAAGTAAATTTCACTAATCTTCAACCAAAACAATTGAGATTTAAAAGGAAAACCATATGAGGGCTAAAAAGGATCCATTTTGATCATGGACTGGTAACTATTATTATAAGAAAACTCAACTAGTCCAAAGTGATCATCCCAAGATCCCCTAAAGTTGAGAACAAAAGTGTGAACCATATCCTCAAGAATATTTATAGCTCTTTTTTTGGGCCATCTGACTGGGGATGGTATGCCATGATCAAATGGACATGAGATCTCAGTGCCTCATTAAGGCCTCTCCAAAAACATGAAGTGAACCGACTATTCCTATCAAAAACTATAGAATAAGTAACTCTATGAAAAATATCAATCTGTTTCACATAGATATTTCCCACCTCCTAAACTTTGGTTGTATCATGGTAGGGTATAAAGTGTGCATACTTAGTCATCCTTTTGATCACAACCCATATTTCATTCTTCTTCCTATAGGTACAAGTCAACCCAACCAAAAACTCCACAGATATTTCATCCCACTTCCTAGTCAGGACTAGAGGTGGATGAAGTAAACCCAAAGGTTTTTTGTGATCAGACTTGACCTGTTTGAACATATAATAATGAGAAACAAACTCTATAATTCCCCATCTCATATGTGGCTACCATAAATACCACTGCATTTCATAGAACATCTTCATCGTTCATAGGTACACTGCCTAGTGGGAACTATGGAAATCCCCCATCACTACTTTACTTACCACTAAGGGAACAAAAAAGTGACTTTGATAGTATATAATTCCCTTTTTGGATAACGACTACTCAGAAACTGTCTCACCACCATAAAGAGAGTCTCTAATGCTATAGAACTCAGTTTCAAGCTATTATTTCTGAAGAATCGTCTCGATAGGAGTGGATTTCAATTGAATAATATACAAGGAAACCTCATCCCCTAATTCTCATACTCCAATATACAACAATGTAAAGAGATCCATCAAGTTCAATTATTTCAATGATTCTTTCACATTCTAGGATGGAAGTTTCCTACTCAAATAATATGCAACAACATTCCCTTTCCCCATGGTATAAGAGATATTAAAATCAAAATATTGTAGGTATTCCACCAAATACCTCTAGTAGAGATTCAAATATTTTTTAGAGAAGATATAACTCAAGATTTTTTTGTATTAATACATGGTAAACCTTTCTCTATAAATTTAGTGTCACCAAATCTTAGGTGTGTACATCACAACCAAAAGTTCAAGGTCATGGGACAGATAATTCCTCTTGTGTGGCCTAATATTATGATATCTATGACCAAAGACAGGATCCCCTGCATAAGAACAGAAGCCAAGCCTAAACTTGATGCATCACAATAGACCACATAGCCATCTCGAGCTTTGGAAGAGTCAACACCGATGCAATATTCAAAATAATTTTCATCTAAACAAAATAATTATGACATTTCTCATCCTAATAAAACATTACTTCCTTCCAATTTAGTGCAGTAATTAGAGAATTCAACTTCAATAATTCCTTCACAAAATGTAGATAATATCCTGCTAAACCTAAGAATCTATGAATCTTGAAAACATTTTGTGGTTGTTCTCATGTCATAACAAACTTCACCTTATCATGATCAAAAAATATCTCACATCGCAACACCATGTGTCCTAAGAATTTAACTTCTCAAATCTAGAAAAAATGTTTCAAAAACAAAGCATAAATTTAGTGATTTCTCATCAGACTCAGAAATGTTCTCAAATGATGCACATGATCCTCCTTTTACTTAGAGTAAATAAAGATTTTAACCATAAATACTACCAAAAATGTATCTAGATAATCATGGAAAATTCGGTTCATTAAATCCAAAAAAAATAGAAGGATCGTTAGTTATACCAAAGGTCATGATAAAGTAATCATAATGGTCATACCTTCTCCAAAAAAAATTTATGAATGTCATATTATTTTATCAACAATTTATGGTATCTAGAACAAATAAAAATATTCTAGAACTACTTCACCTCATTCAAATGATCAAACAAATCATCAATATGTGGTAATGGATATACTTTATTTACTATAACTTGATTGAGATTTTAGTAAACAATGAATAGGCGAAGTGAACCATCATCCTTCGAGAACTGGTGTCGCCCAATGTGACACACTGAGGCATATGAAGCCTTTATCTAAAAGATTATGCACCTAAGACTTAAACACTTTCAACTCACCTGATTCCATACAATAAGAAGTGATAGAAACTGGTTGATTATCAAGAAATAAATCAATATAAAACTCAACATCCCTTACTAGTGGAAAACTAGAGAAGTCTAAAGTAAACATGTCATAAAACTTGATGACCACTAGGGGGAGATTTCCAATCAAATATTCCCACTCTAGATAAAAGGAAAACATAGGTATCACTTTACCCAACTTTGAATAAGAAGTTTCATCTCTGCTCAACCTTGGGTCTCATTCTCTTTGAAATACACAGTAGAAACCATCAGGTGTAGTGAAGGGGACCCTTCAAAGATAACAAGCAGTCTAGGATTTATTCAAAATGAGTCAATATATCTTGAAAATGACATCAAGATATTTCATTTCAAGAACAAAAAATCACCAAGAAAGATCAACATATGATATAGAGAAAACACTAGTGGGACTAAGTAGACCCTTATCTCTCTTCATACCAAGGGGTGTATTAATATTCATTTCACAAGATAAATGATCCATAGGATAATTAATCATATTAACATTATGAGTTGAAATAAAATAATGAGATGCACTGGTATAAAATAAATTAGTAACTAATGATGAAGCTATAGTTATGGTACCTCTCACAGTCCTTAGACCCATATTTTCTTCCTCTTGAGACTCTTCCACTATGTGAATAATATTTATTCTAGATTCTTGTGTATAGAACCCTTTTGTATGTGAATCATCTGATTGAGGTGTTGTTTTAGAAGGTCTTGATGATCCTGTTTCACTACATGGAGTGGAATAAACATGGAAGAATCACTTCAAGTGACCCGAGAATCCACAGGAGCTATAGTTCTTAGAAGCCTCATGCAATCCCTCTTTGAATTCCTCATCTTTCCACACTGGTAATAAACTAAAGTAACTCTTCCAGGAACTGTAAGAGGTCTAGAATGACCCTACTATCAATAAACACCATAAGAATCATCACAAATCCTCTTTACCTTAGAGGAATTCACCTTGGAACTGGGAGAAAAAGAAACTCCTAATAACCTTAAATTTCCAACCATGTTCATCTTGACCATAAATGATCTATCCATAATATATGCAAAAGAAGGAAACTTCAGTAAGAAAACATGATAAGGAATATCCTGATGAAGTCCTAACTCTAACATTCGATCCTTTATTTTCTCATTAGATATTATCTCTTATGTGAAACATACAGTATTAGAAAAATGGTTTTCATACTCTATCATAGTCCTATCAGCTGGCTCAAGTTTGAAAAAAATCTATAGCCTCAGACAATAGAATATACTATGGATATAATTGTTCACTAAAAATAACATTTAAATATTTCCACTCTAAGACCTCATGTTTATTCACCATCACCATTGTTTCCCACCATCACCTTCATGTTACTTCCATCAAAATGGTTGTACAATTCACTTTGATTTCATTGGGTGTGTCCAAGAACCCAAATAAATGCTCAATCTAGATCACTCATTCCTCAACCAATAAGGAACTTTTTATCCCTTAAATGCTGGTGGATTTAGATAAAGTAACTCTTGATAACAATTTGTGATAATATCTATATGTGGTTATACATTTGGATCCTGAATGGGAACCGAAAGTGGTTATTGTCCCATAGCTTGGACAATGTGAACAATCACCTCAACTAGATTCGGGTCCACGATGAAATTATCTTGATGAGGATTAGTAGTATCTTCCTTTTGGATATAATTTTCATGTCTTCTTGGAGTAATGCTGATAAAAACATCATAAAAAACAAATAATACATCATATTAACACTCAAATAGATCATCAAGGGAAATTACTTCCAAAAAATAGAGAAAATAATATTTGGGTTTCACTCTATCTAAATCAGAACACGGAAAAGAGTAGAAATAATCCTCAAGACTTCTTTCCCAAACCACCACTGGTGAATTAAGGTTTATTATGGTGAGAGATAGCTAGGTACACAATCTTAATGACCACCTAAGTCTTAATAATATTACACAATTTCATATGGACTTCAATAAATGAATATCAACCTGACTTTGATTCCACTTAATCATGAACCATCCCTGGTACCCTAGAAACCCAATAATCAAACTGGTCCTAACATATCCCAAAGGTCGTTCCCAATCCACACAGTTTAATGACTATCACCTAAAACCATACAAAATAAAAGTGGGAATTTGTTTCCCACTAACAATGTGGAAGTAAAAGATACAAGTTTGTAATAAATAAAAATGAAAATCCCCTAGGAGAAGTGTACTAGAAGAGAAATAGGAAAAACATCCCAAAGTACTAAAACCAAGTACCAAACAAAACTACCCCAAGTCCCAAAATATGCAACTTACCAAGTCCCTGGATCAATATCTATAACCACCTCCAAGTGATCCTTTTTCCTTTCTTGAACCTAGAAGGAGATAATCTACAAACACCCAAAGTCATAGGTATGGTGTGAGATAAAATCCTAGTAGGGTATCACCAAGGATTCCATAATATATTCCAATATTAAATTAACTAAAGAGAGATTTAAATTTAAAAAAATAGGTTTGGTATTTCATAAGCATAACTAAAACAATTCATGATTTACATTCGAAAAGATAGGGATACTTTATGAAAAGGCTTTAATTTTCAATTGATGGAACATTTCTAAAACAACATCACTTTTCAAAAATGGATTAAATAAACACATTTTTATAAAACAATTTATATAAATTATAAGTCATGTAAAACATTTTACAATAATAGCATATATTCATTTGAAATACAAAAAAAAGTAACACGGTCATATGCCTAAGAAGGTATGATAGTTCCATGCTATATAGACTCATTAATCAAGGTAACATGTAAATATGTACATATGTCCCTTTGAATGTAGGTTAAATAGGAATCATCCGCATTTCCTAAGGAATGTGACAAGCTATATTTATGTTTTGTAACTTTTTAAATTGTAAAGTGTAATCCAAATAACTCACTAACTACCTAAGGCTTGAAAGTTCTCTAGTAAAAAAATGATGGGAAATTTATTTCAAGAAACCTTAAAAATATAATTCATCTTATTCTTCATTTCAAATATATTAATATCCCTTTAAAAATATAACAATTTTTTAATCAAAAACAATCATTTTCCATGATAAAACCCAAATTTTCTATCAAAACCATTTTAATCCATTTTCACAGTATAGGGATTTAAATATTAATTCAAAACTTAATTTCACAATCTATTTTCATAATTAAATTCAATAATTTGAATTTTCAAAAATTCCTTAAATTTCCACAAAAAAGCCCCAATTCAATGGAATTGAGGTTTTTCACCACTTTTCCTTCAAATACATTAAACAATTTAAATTAAAAAAATTAAATTTCACCAATTTCCATAAACACACTCCAGTTTAATAGAATTGTTGGTTTTTCATTTTCATTCCAAAACCCATTTTTAAAACCCCAATTAAATGGAATTAGGTTTTTTCAAAATACAATTAAAATAAATTTAATAAAAATAAAAAAAAATCATTTAATTCAAGCAATTGAGATTAAACTAATCAATTTAGGGTTAACATAAATTGTGCATCATGAGAGAGCCGCCTACCTTTATTAAGGAAACACAAAGCCTACAATATAACCTGCCAACAAGAATAAAGGCATAGAAGATATATGAAATCAACCTAGAAATAATATTTGAAAACATAGAGTTTAGATGGATCAATCCCTATATGATCTATCAAACTCCGAGGAGTAAAATATAAAGAGATAAAGAAATAGGAAGAATTCTTACACAGAAAGTCACACCACATCCACAATGACAATAAATCACTTATTGAAACAATATGAAATGGTTTAAGGGCCCCACAATTTCTTGGGGAAGGATCTTGGGTTGAGATACACAAAAATTAGATAGGGTGAGAAAAAAAATCATCTTGGATACCTGTTAAAAAACAACCATCGGGAATCTACACAGCATGTAACCCAATTACATGTCGTGTAATTGAAAAATCAAAAAATCACTGAAAGCCCCTTTTCCTTTTGATAAAATCATATTTATTATTATTTTAGAATTTATACATCATTTAACCATATTAAATGGCATGTAAATACTTAGAACACTCCAAAAAAACTGGTTTCTATTGAGAATCTAATAAATTTCTCACTTCACCGGTATAAGTATCCTCTCAATTCCTTATCGATACTACCCATACAACAAAAAAGGAAACCACAATAAGTTTTAAAATGTAAATTTCAGAAGAGTAATAGGATGTTATATAGGTGCATGAATAATTTTTCATTTCACTTATGTAGTTTTTCTCATTTGACACTAAAATCCATAATTATACACGATTGAACCGACCCAAAAACCATGAAATGAATACACCTAAAACAATGAAAATAATGAAATATTATTATTTAATGGGTGTTAATATGTTATAAATGTATCATATGAGGAATTATAAATATGAATATATTTATTTAATAAATTAATAACATTATTTAATCAATTATAAATAAGGTTTAAATACACAAAACTAATGTGAAGCGTGAGGTAAGTGTATCTCATCTAACTTTTTACTTCAATAAGATATATGTCTTATTCACCACTATTTTTTTGTGATGTATATACTACCCTTTGATATATCATATCATGAATCTATTTATATAAATTTTTTCAATGTTTCATTTGATAATTATTACTTTTATAGTGTATATTATTTGACTTATTATAAATTGGTAAGGGATTTTTCAACACAATTTCAATTCATTATGTTAAACTTATACTTTATTGATTATCAAATGATAATATTTTGTGTGAAAAGAACATATATTATCTTATATTGTATTTCTAGTTGTTTTATATAGATTTATATCTCATATTAATAATCATGTCATTTTATTAATTCTTAATTCAATGATTTGATGTTTTTAAGATACTTTCTTTTCAAAAATTATTTTTCTAAAGTTTCCCTTTAAAATACATTTTTCTTCCATGTCCATGTTTTCTAAAACAATTCCAAAAATATTTTTACTATTATCCTTTGTTTTTTTAAATTCATTTTTACTAATTTTTTACTTTAAAAAATGTTTAAAAGGTATATTTTTTCATTCTCCAAACAAGATAATTTTATACTTTTATAATAAAAATACGGATGTAGTGTTTTTTTAACTTATATGTAATGAGAGTATTTTCCTTACATCATGAGTCCATAATGTTTTGAAAATTACTTTACAATTTTACAAGGTTGTCTTCAAATAAAATATTTTATTTTATAATTGGGCATCAATTTAAACATAATTTATTTTCAAATTGAAAAAGGGTATTTTGATAAATAATTTTTCAATGGTCTCATTTAAAGTGTTTTCATATATGTCAACATCCTTTTTTAAATATTATGCTTCATTGAGATTTATCTCTTATTATATCATGTAACATACTTTACTAAATGTTTTGTGATTAGTTTGATTTGTAATGTAATATTTAGCTACCATTAATTATATCACTCTGGATAGATTTTGATTATGTTTACAGATTGGGGAAAGTAATTTACATTTTATATTCTAGTTTAAATAGAAATGTATATGTATATTATGTTTCACCCTTATCATATGGGGAATTCATTGGACTTAGTAAGTGATGTGTGGGGGCCACTATATCTCCTCGATGCATCGGTAGGCCTTATGAGACAAACTAGTTTGGGTATTGAATTCTGACTTACCAGTTTATGTTTGGTGTCTTGGATGATGTATTGATGGTATGTTTACGATGTCCAGAATAATGAATTCTATCATTATCATATTAGTTATTTAATTCTATTTGATTATTCAATTATTAGAATATAAATGGGTATGTTTTCTAGATCAGGTGATTATTTATACTGAATTAATTGATCATCTTTTATTCCAGGAATATGATACTAAAGTTATTGATTAAATGGATTGTGTTTCAATTATTTACATTTCCTTAATTGTTTGCTCTTATTTATGGTATATCCTAATATACTTAACCCTTATTGATCATATGATCTCACATGTTTCTTATTTTTAATTTTTTCACCAGTATGCTAAGATGTTTATTCTGATAGATATGTAGGGTTAATCTAGGAGAATAATAGTGTCCCCAAAGGATTGGTTATGTTATATTTTATATTTTAAGTTGTAATGTAAGGTTAAAGTATATATTTATTTTTCCATAACAAATAAAATATTCAGTCTTTCAATATGTGATTCCTTGTATATTATGTCAATATAATAAAGTAACCACCGATTATAGGCAGTTGGGGTCGGGGTATTTTCAGTTGTTATCAAATGAAGTTTAATAGAAAATTTGGGAACTATATTTAGGAAAGTGTAGATTACAGAATGAAACCTAATAAAATAATTTGGAAATACACCCAATGAAACTAGACTTATTATTTAGAGGTTATTTATACTTTAATTTTTAATTTATGTTAAGTTGTTTGGAGATTTTGAATTTTGTTTCATAATTTTATGATCTAATATATTGTATTAAATTATTTATAAAAGGGTGCTTTTGGAATAAATGAGAACCTTATCAATGTATGTAATCAATTTATGGATTTCCATCTTGTGAAAAATTATTATGTTGGAGCTGGAGTTGTGGTTGGAGCTGGAGATGGAGCTACAACTAGATATAAACAAATTATAACTATATTGGGAAAACTAACTCAAGTTATAAACAATATCCTTACCCATATGGAGCCTCATGATCCACAATTATATGTTATAATGTTAGACTACTTTATGTGACATCAACCACCATCATTAAATGAGACTACAAATCCATATGTAGCTGAGAAATTGATAATTTCTTTAGAAAAGATATTTCTCACATTAGGAAGTAATTAAAGGGATAAGGTTATCATAGAAATTTATTATCTCTTGGGAGATGAATATCAATAGTTTTAATTAGTTCAAAACACTAAGTAGGATGAGGAGGAGATAGAAAACATGGAATGGATGGATTTTGATGAACTTTTCATTGAAAAATATTTTCCGCATGAACAACAAGTGTGTATAGATAGATAATCCCTTAGCCTTGGATAGAAGTAAAATGAGAATGTTTATAAGTAAGAATAAAATATTTATAAGGTTATCAAGGCATGACACATACTATATAAGTAATCCAAAATAATAATTTTAATCATTTCATTAATGTCCTAATGCTAGTTCTTTAATGGTAACTATTCTACCAAAGTTTCTTATCATATGAGGATATAGTGTCATGTGCCTTCAAGAAAGAGAAGAAATTTTCCAAGTATTGTGGCTATGAAGGGAAGAAATAAAATAATAGGGAAGTAGAGAAAAATATGGATAAATGGAAATATGTAAAGAAGGATTTTACCACATATGGTAATTTTTGAAAGAAATTCCTTGTTACTTTCTTAAAGGGATTGTTAGTTTGTTACAAGTATTGAGAGAAAGGCCATCAGGTTTATGATTATAAAGGAAAGGAATAAGTTTCTCAATGATTCAACAATAAGGATATGGGGAACTATGAAATTGAATGCCCTAGTATTCAAGGGAATACATCATATAAGTAGAAAAGGGATCAAGGTCAAGAATATTCTATTAATATAGATGAAGTGGAATTATTTTTGTTCTTTTGCATTTTGATCCATGAAATATGATGTAAAATTAATTTATTGATGATATTCTCAAAAATATTAAGGATTATACTGCAGTACAATTTCTTAATGGATTTGAAAGCATGTGTAGAGTGGTACCCAAAAAAATGATTTAGTGGAAGATGTTGAGATAATAATAAAATATGATTATGGGATTGCATTGGTGACCATGAAATTGTTCAGTGGTTTGGTGCTTTATGTTATCTTTTCTATAGTATACAATATGTTTTTATTTAAGTAATATATCCAAAAATTTTGGTTTTATTTAAGGAATAAGGAAGCATGAAAGTTTTCAATAAGTCTTTATGGTAATTTAGGTTATTACCATGTTTCAAGAGAATAAATGATTAAGGTATTCACATGTTTGGTATGTTTTAATTAATATATACTTTTTATTGTTTGAGAGATTAATACTAACTTAATTTTGGGAATTTAGTAACCTTATTTCTAAAATTTTGCATGTTGATCTCTTTAAAGGGTTATAATGTTAACCATTTATGAAATGGTTTAGGTTTAAATTTGGACGAGGTTTCAAAGATTAATTTGTTTATGAATATTGGATAAATTGTGCAAATCATATTGGTTTTTGAAAATTGTTCAAGATAATAGAAATGAATTATCACACTTTATGGATATTAAAATATGTTAAAAGTGAATTTTAGTTCTTTAGGGATAAAAAATCAACTTTTTATATTCATTTCTTAGAGTATGCTATGGCATTATAATGGACTTTTCCCTTTAATTTTTGAAAAAACCAAGAAATAATGATGCAATATGGGTTATTATATTTTTAGGAATACAAAATGAAATATTTAAGATAACCTTTGAGGTTAAAATATTTCTTTCATTTTGAATACATTAAAATTATTTTTTTAATGTATTAAGTATTATATTAATATATTTATGAAAAATGGACAACCCACAAGTTATGAAAAAACCCATCACATCTGGCATGGTCATGAGGCTTGAACCCACAACTAAAGGGTGACAAAGGTGAATCACCTATCACTGGACCACGTGATGTACTAGTTAGTATAATAGAGTTTTATTTATTTAAATCGAATTAAATATAAAGGATAAGTTCATTTTAGTAACATTGTATGATAAAGATAAATATAATATTTTGTAATTTTATTTGATTAATAAATGTTGAGTTTTATTTTATAGAAAAAGATGATTTTGTGGTGGATATTATTTGATGGATGAAATTATTCCTATCAAGTAAGTATATTTCCTTAAGTTATTACTCAAATAATTAAAGTAACTTCTAAACTATAGGAAAAGTATTTTGGAGAAAAAAATGCTATTTTTTTAATTTTATTACTGAGAAATAAATATAATTTTAACCAATTATAGATTTACAGTTTTTTATGGTAATTTTTCTAATGTCCATGTTCTCTATCACTCTCCATAAAAACATGATAGTTATATTTCTTTTTTATGTCCATTTATTCACTTCCCACTAATGTTATCCTATATGGGATTCTAGTTGTGTGGTGACGTTCTCATTTTCCTTTTTCTCTTTTTAAGAGTTCATTTTATTAACACTTATTTCAATGTGGGTATCCCAAAAAGGAATTTTAAAATGTCAAACTTTTTTCTATGATAAATTTCATATTTTTAGGATTCAATTAATTTAAGGTGGGAATTTAACACCAATTGATTTTAAATAAACACTATGTTTGATAGCTTACATTGCACAGAACACCATGTTTAAAAAAACTCCAAAATATTATTATTTTCATAAATATTTTATAAACTAGACATTAAATGGGAGGGTATGAATAATATTAACTATATTATGAAATAAATATGAATTTAATATTAAATTAAAATTTAATTATTATTAGGAAATATATGTTTATTTTAAAAGTGATTTTATTTATTTATATGATAAAATAAATATAAATAATTTTTAAACTTTAGTAAAATATATTTTCCAAAATAAAATTTTTTTTTAAACTCAAAATTCAAAAAATATCTTAGCATACTGTTTTTTGGGTTTTCTAAAAAAGTTGATTTTTGGGTTAAAAAAGTAAAACTTTTGTTTTTACATAATACTGTAAATCTAATAAAATAGTTATTCTATGATCATGATATCAAATTTATTAACCCTTATTCTTGATTTAAATTTATTTTAGTAATTAAATAATACATAAGTTTTTATATTTATCAACACATGCTTAGCATTTTGGAAAACCATGATTTAAACCTTTAAAAACTGTTTTTATTTGTTATCCGCGTAACATATTTAGAATTGATTTTTTCACATTAATAAATTAAATAATGTAAAATATATTATATATTTTCAATCAAGATTTTCAAAATAGGTTAAAGTTTCATTTTCATTTTTATCCGTAAAAAATATTTTGTGGTAAAAAAAGATTTACGGCAGTATATGTAGAATAATGTAGCTGGTTATAGTAAAAGGTAAAAGCTTAAAATTCCTAAAAACTATAATATAAAATGGGTGTTTTATGTCTTTAGTAACCTTAAGAAGACATTAAAACATTAATTATCAGGAAAATTATATGGAATTAATTCCACTCAAATGTGGTTGGCTTTAAATATATAAAAAATCATTATTTAATCACATAAAATATCACCTCCTCAAGAATAAATACCACTCCTCATAAAACCATTTCTCATAAAAATCATTGAAGCTCTTAAAAACACTTAAAATCCATCTCATACCCACTCTTCCCACATCCATGTTCTTCCAGTCTCACCTAAATACCAATACCAAGTTCATTAAGGGGTCCTTCAAGGAGGTGATATTTAAGAGGTAACTTTCTCAAACAACCTCTCTTAGTTTCCTTTCTTATTATACCTTATCTGCACTAAATTCATCCATGAAATCATAATAACTAAAATATAATGTATATAGTGTAATTTTATATTGATTATTATATTTCTCTTATTGACCTCTTTTCATATCCCCTCTTATTCGAAGGAATGAAACCATTATCCAAATTATAGCGGTTAATTATCTCTATGGACAATGATTTTGTTCATTTTACATTACCACCAGAAAGTATAGTAATAAAACTAAAATTATGGTTTAATAAAAAATTTATAAGTACATTATAACTTATTTCATGTTTTGGAACTAATATATAGTCATAATATTAAATAAAATAAAACTAGTTTTTGATGGTTGGAAAAACCACCAAAATAAACTAAACATTTATCATTAATCTTTTATCAAATGAATCATCCTATTGTTAGAAATAAAAATGATATATGGTACCATTTAAAGTAATTAAAATTAATGAATAAAATTTAATTTCTCTTAGATATTTTTATTTCTTTTTGAAAATAAAATCCATAAGTATACACAAGTAATCTAACCGTGAAACCATGAAACGAACGCACCTGAAATAATGAAAATAACGAACAATTAGTATTAAATTGGTGGTAAGATGATATAAAAGAATAATATAATTTATTTTAAATATGAATATATTTATTTAAGAAAATAACATTATTTAAACCATTATAAATATGTAAAACTAAAGGGAAGCATGAGGTAATGGTATCTCATCTCACATTTTACTTCTATGACATATATGCCTTATTCACCAATAATTTCTTCAGTATGGTGTATATATTAACATTTTTTATATCTTATCATGAATACCATTATCTTAATAGTATTTAATGTTTAATTTTTTAATTAGTACCTTTATGGGGTATATTATTTGAATGATTACAAAGTGGTAAGGTATTTATTAACACAATTTTCATTCATTTGGTTGAAATTATAATTCGTTAATTATTTCACGCTAAGATTATGTCTCTAATGAATTTTGATTATATTATTTTTTATTTTCAATTTTTTTTATTTGAAGGTGATACACATAATTAAATCATTTACTAATTTTCATTTCAATGATATGATATTTTTACGATGCTTTCTTATAAAAATTTATTTTTTTAAAGTTTCCCTTTAAACGCTCTTTTTCTTCCATGTCAATGTTTTTAAAAAAATTGAATTTTTTTTAATATTATCCAATGATTGTTTAAACTTATTTTTACTAATGTTTTAATTTATAAAAAATGGTTTTAAAGGAATATTTTATCGATTTTTAAAGAATGTTCTTCGTTAATTTTTTCAAAAAAAATACAGAAGGAATGTTTTTTAACTTATATATCATGAGTGGAATTTCCAATTGTCTGGAAACCTTAATGTTTTGAATATTATTTTACAATTTTACAAGGTTATAATCAACTAAAATGTTTTATTTTATAATTTTGTGGTGTTTTAATCATAAGATATTTTCAATGTAAAAATTTTTATTTTACTCAATAATTCTTAAATGATCTCATTTAAAGTATTTTTATCTATGTGAAAATACTTTGTTAAAAATTATTCTACATTTATTTTGATATATTATTATTTCATATACCATATTTAATTTATTTTTTATGATTATTTTTATTGTTTAATTAATATTTAGATACCATTCACCATTTTACTCTAGATGGATTATGATTCTATTTACTGATTAGGGAATGTTATTTAAATTTTGTTTGATAGTTTCAATAAAAATGTATATAATGTTTATGTTTCATCCCATTCATATCAATAATGTATTAGTCTTACTAAGTGAAGGGTGGGGACCACTATAGCCCCTTTATGCATCATTAGGTCTCATGAGAAAAACTAGTTTGGGTATTGACATATGTCTTGCCAATTTATGTATAATGTCTTTACCAAAACCTTGATGGCATGTATATGATGTATGGAATTATTCATTCCCTCGTTATGAGATTATTTATTTATTTTCATCTGAATGTTCAATTAGTATAATATCCATGGTTAATTTTTCTTTCTCATGTGATTATTTATATGGCATTAATTGATCATGTTTAATTCTAGTCATATTATGCTCAAGTTATTGACTATATGGCATGTGTTTTTGTTATTTACCTTTCCATAACTGTTTATGATTATTTATGATATATCTCATTGTACTTAACCCTTTAAGGGGCATTTGATCTCACCCTTTTCTTATGTTTTATTTTTTCCCCAGAATACTAAGTTTATTATGATTGATATACAGTGTTATGCTAGGAGAATAATGGTGTCCTCAAAGTATTACATATATTTTATTTTATATTTTCAATTATAATGTAAGGTTAAATTATATATCTATTTTTCTAAAAGTACTAAATTGTTTGTTCATTTGGAATTTGATTCCTTGTATATTATGCCAATATAATAAAGTAACCACCAACTATGGGCTAGTATAGTTTATGTATTTACAATTAATGAGAGATAAAGGTGGTCAATAATTATTTGGAAATAATAGGGAAAGTAAATTAATGATCATCAATATAAGATGTCATGACTAATTGGGAAATGAATGTCTTAGAAGAATAAAATTTCTTAAATTGAAAAGAAGACAAAGAAACCCTTTCTTGAGAGGATGATTCTAAATTCTTGAGAGGTATCCTTAAGAACATGGGAAATACTTGGGAGGAATTTAGAGAGTTAAAATGAGTGTAAATCCATTATATAAGGATTTGGACTAAATAAGAGTTGGAAAATAGTTGGGTATTAATATAAAAACATGGGAGAATATTTATTAATTTGTAAACATAGGTTTTGGAATTTATGTTATAAAATACTCAAAACCATCAACTCTCTCATGGTTTTAACCAATGGGTTTTTTTAAATATAATTGATTTTAAGTATTTTAATGGTTTATGGTTTGAAATTATTTAAATAATAGTTCATATGGTGTTAGAAGGGATTATTTTATAAAATAATTGTTTTTAAAAAATTAAAACATATCATAAGTTTTGAATGAATCATTATTGGTTTTTAAAATTAATATTATTACTATAAAAACACATTATTTTAATAGAAAGGAAATTTTTAGTAGATAATGTTTATATATTTATAACATTACTTTTTGGGCTATCATTATTTCATAATACTTATTTTATATTAATACCATATTTAATTTTTATCAAAAAAAATTATTGTCGCAACAAACTTTTTAAAAAAATCAATATTGGCTAATAATATCATGGTGATTTCAAAAATAAACACTACAACAAATATGGTATTTATCTGTGCTAGAAACGACCTTCATTAGATATAATAAAATATATGTTGTTGTAATCTCATTTAAAATTTGATGGCTTTTATCAATGCAAAATAATGAATCGATAAAGTGTGACATTTATCAGTACATGTTTTTGCACTGATAAAGGTATCCCTTCAATTAAAATTTTTTTAGTTTTAATTAATGAATTTTTTATCTTTTCTATTTCTATAACTAATAAATCTCACTTGCAGTAGTGTGGTATAGCAATTTACAGCACATTGTAGCATACAAATGGAGGAATTTAATTTCAATTAAATCTACATAAAAATAAAACAAAAAATATTGTATAATTATTATAAACATTTAAAACAATTATTTGTATAATTACATAGGTAAGTACAATTAAAAGGGTACATAAAATTTATTAAAAACATCAAAAATTTCAAAAAAAATTATGTTTTTCTCTTCAGATCCCCTTTCAAAAGAGAATTATCATGACACCAATTAATGAATAAACAACCCTTTCTTGAAACAAATTATTGTAAATATATATAAAATATTTCTTATATTAATAATACTATAATAAAATAAATTATAACTAAATATGATACAATGAATTCATAAAAATTAACATTTCAAGAGAAAACATGCACTTTGATCCATTCCAGGAACACCATGTGTTAAATTAACATATGGTTTATTCCTACACATCACGAATTATTTATGTATCATTTTACTAATGTATCAAGAAAATATGACTTCATTTTCTCAGTTCTAATTATGTGGTGTGTGTTTTAAACTAAAATGTAAATTTAAATAAAAACATACACTTAGAGTCATACCTGAATCACCTTGTTTCAGATTGATGTGTGTCAAATTATTACACATAAAAATGATTTATGGATCATTTTTATATAATATTAATATAATCAGTGTGTTTTTTTCAGTGATTGACACACGTTTTTCATTAAAATGTCATTTTTAAACTGAAAACGTGCACTTTGAGTCATACTGGCCACACCATTTATCATATTAACATGAAATTGATGCTTAGAAGTCACAAATGGAATATGGATCATTTTCATAAACTATTAATATTATCCTTGATTTTTTCACAGTTTTTAGTAAGTAATATGTTTTTAAATAAAATATCACCTTCAAAAATGAAAACACACTCTTTGAGTCATACTGATCACAACGTGTGTAAAATTGATGTGTGGATAATTCCTATACATATTATATTACTTATGAATAATTTAAAAAATATCAAGTCAATCTGAGTGTGGTTTATTGGTTTTCAAGGATTGGAACATGTTTTTAAGAAAAATATATTTTTAAACGAAAAATACACATTTTTAGTCATACTGGTCACACCATGCATCATATTGATGTGTGGTTAATTTTTACACATAAAAATGACTTTTGTATCATTTTACTAAATAAATAATACCATATAAGTGTGTTTTATTAGTTTTAAGTGGGTGAGATATTTTTAAATAAATTTTACTTTAAATTTGAAAAAATGTACTTCGAGTCATACTGGTCACACCATGCATCGGATTGATGTTCGGTTAATTTATATATGTCATATATAAAATATGGATCATTATAATAAATTATAATGACAATATGGGTATACTTTCCTAGTTTTTAGGGATTGAAACATTTTTTAAACTAAAATTTCATTTTTAAACTGAAAACATGAACTTTGAGTCACACTAGTCACACCGTGTATCAAATTGATGTGATGTTGATTTCTACATATAAAAAATGAATTATGGTTATTTTTTCAAATCTATTAATACCATCCATGTTTTTCTTATCAATTTTCATGTAATGACATGTTTTCAACCAAAATCTCACTTTTAAACTGAAAACATGCACCTCAAGTCATACTAGTAACACTATGCCGAATATAGATGTCAAGATAATTCATATACATCACATATTAATTATGGATATTATTCCTAAATTATCAAGTAAATTTTAGTGTGTTTATTCAGTTTTTAGTAAGTGATGTGTGTTTTGAACTAAAATGTGACTTTTAAAATAAAAACACACAAATGTAGCTATATCGAATACACTGTGTGTCAAGTTGATTTCCAGATAATTCCTCTATATCAGCAATTAATTATGGATTATTTCTATTATTATAATGAAAATTTTATTTAGTTTTAATTGTTTTTAATCATTGATGTTTTTTTTAATTCAAATTTTAATTTTAAACTCAAAATGCATACCTTGATTCCTACTAAAAACACCATGGGCTGGATCGAAGTTTGGCTAATTCATACACATCAAAATTTTAATATGGATTATTATACTAAAATATAAATACAATAAATGTGTGTTTTCTTTATTTATAGTTAGTAATGTATGTTTTGAACTAAAATGTTACTTTTAAAATAAAAACATGAACTTTGATTCATAACAGGAACATTGTGTGATGTATTAATGCATGATTAATTCTTACGCATAATTAATGATTTATTCCTTATTTTTATAAATTAGTAATGTAATTCTAAATTATTTAATCATTTTTTTTCTTTGAATCATATTTTATAGTAAAATTACACATTTAAACTAAAAACATGTACTTTGATTCCTATCAAGAACATCATGTGTCAGATTCACATGATGTTAATTACTATATGTTAAAAATTATTTATGGATTGTTTTCCTATTATATCAATAAAATTATATATTTTTTCTTGGTTTTGAGTATGTGATATGAATTTTGAACTAAAATTATACTTTTAAGATGAAAACATGCAATTTGAGTCATATCAGGCACATTGTGTGACAGATTTATGTTCAACTAATTCCAACACATACAAAATTAGTTATGGGTAATTTTTCCCAAGTATAAAGTAAATTAAATTTGTTTTCTTAATTTTAAGTATGTGAAGTGTGTTTTGTACTAAAATTTCAATTTTAAATAAAAACACAAACTTTCATTCATATTAGAATCATAATGTGTCATATTGAAGTGTAACTGATTCCAATACATTACAAATTAAATATAGATCATTTTCTTAAATTTAAAAAACATTATCTTTCAATCATAATAGGCACACCATGTATCAGATTTATGTTTAGTTAATTTATACACATCAAAAATGACTTATGAATCTTTATCATAATGTATCAAGATAATTCAAGGGTTTGTTCTTTGTTTTCAATGATTTTCTCATGTTTTGAATTACAAGGTCATTATTAAATTGAAAACACACAATTTGAGTCATATCAGGTATCATGTGATTTAGATTGACTAGTATTTAATTCATACACAATATAAATGAATTATGGATCATTTTCTTAAAGTTATTTCACCAACACATTACTAAAAATGATTAGATTAAAAATTTAATACATTATATCACAAAATAACATAAAAATAAAATTAAATCCCATTTTATTCTTCAATAAGTATTATGAACTCTATATGGACGAATTTTATTATCATTATAGGAAAAAAATTCTTATAGAAAAAAATCTAAATCACATTTTTATGATCTCTAGGAAAATTAACTAAATAAGAAGTGGATAAAAATTATAATATAATTAAATAAATAAGTAGAAGATAAAATATCTAGAAACGTTAATAAATAATAATTATATACATCAACTCTTCATCCTTATTGAAGCCTTCATCAAGAATTTATTTTTATCGAAGTAATTTCTTCTCTTCATAGAGTAAAAAAAAGTTGGAGAATAACCAATTATTGATGCAGTTATTTCATTATGATATTTTTAAAAATTGACTAAATAATTGTTATTTAAATATGATACAAAAATTAACTTAAAAATTAATAGATAAAGTAATGATAAAACAACTAAATAAGTATTGGGAAATTATTTTCTCATGATATATATAAACATTAGGACACTATGAATTTTTTCCAATAATTTAAAAAATATATTTTCATTTTTGGGTACGTGGATAGTCGATATTCTGCTCAATACTATAAAATTATAAATAAAAAAACTATTAATAAATTTTTAAATGAAATTATAATTATCAAAATAAATATCTCTTTGGGAATGTTTGTATGTTGATGGAATACAATATCTATCTTAAATTTTCAAATTTAATAACCATAATATTTTCTATTAGTTTGTTTCAAACATTTCAAAAAACATTAATAAAAATAATTATTTTTTTATATATATTTTTAAAGTGAATTCATATTATATATACCCTAATACTTAACATGTTATAGAAAATGATAAGCTTATTGTGCTTATATACCATTCTCATACCATAATTTCAGTGATATTTAAATACTTCTCAATCTTAAAAAAATCATTAAAACATAATATAAAATATAACTTAAATTTTTTTTGTAAAATGTTGAATGTAGTGTATTAAATATTGATAAACACCATCATGTATGGTATATTTGTTGGTAATTCATGTACTGAATAAAAAAAATAAATATTTAATGTATATAATTTTATTTTAACGAGAAACCAATTCACCCTAAAAATAAAAAGTAATAAGTAAATAAAAAAATTAAAATATATTTGATATGTTTATATTATATTTTTTTACCACTGCATATTGGGTATTAATAAGAGTTTATCATCAATAAATTTATTTTAAAAATTATAGTTAGTTGGTCCTCTATTTATAAATATTCATCTTCTTATATTAACATTTTTTATATAGTAGTTATGTGGGGACTAATGAGTCTAAAACAATTTCACAATGTTTTCCCTTTACATGGTACTGATATATATTCCTATAAAAAATATGTATAGTATTTAATTATAATTAACATAGTAGATCAGATATTGGACTAAAAGATTATGAAAACATGCCTCATTTATATATTTACCATATATACTCCTAACCATCCATGCTTGAGGATTTCATATAAATTCTCAAGACTATGATAGTCTATAGTTGTATCTTCATACATTGTTTCCTTAAAATCAACAATTTTTTATTACTGTATCGGAATATTATATTTTTTTAAACTTTTAATATTAGTAAATGTGGAAATTCTACTGGCAGATTAAAGGTACTCTCTTATTGGATTTTGATTCAGTGGATAATTCTTTAAAAAAATTATTTGACTCTATGTTTCCAATTTATTTACTCCATCTATAATAAAATTCCTCAATTAAATCCTTATTTATTTAATTATTAAATTTATTTAAAAAAAATATAGCCTTAAACATTACATAATCTTTAGTTTTATGTCAAGAATTCAATCTCTTTCATTTGAATATATTTTCATGGTTATTGTTTTAGAGAATTGGGTTATAAATACTTTATAAAAACCCATAATTTACAATTTTAACACTTCTACTTATTAATAATGTTTACCTAATATAAGAAATACAAAATAAAACATGATTTCCTTTCATGAAAAAAAAATCATGAATTTCAACTTGACTTATTTCTTTTCTTTACCCACCCCAAAACACTATGAAAAACATTTTAAAGATTAGGGATGACAACAAAAAGTTTAGTAATGTATATAAAAATAATAAATTTGTAAGTCTAATGAAAACCTTGAAAACCCATTAAAGCCCTTTTCTAAAGAACATTCCTTTTTACCTAGAAAATTAATCATCTTTTTTTAAAAATCATTTATCTAACCTTTTTAAAACCAATTATTTCCATGAAAACTCATTAGAAAACATAGAAAATACATTAAAACCATCGTATAAGATGTATTGGGCTCACCTGATGCTATCTGGGTGCACCAATCATATAATAAATGTCTGAGGAACATATTATTAATAAAAAAATTAATCTTGCAACATTACATCATAAAACCCATTAAACACTCTTTTAAACCCATATTGAAAACTCTTTCGGATATCAAAATTATATTTTATATTAAAAATCAATTTTCAAACTCAAATAACCATGAAAAGGGGAATAGGGTCTTTCTTTGAATAAAACATGAAATCTTGTAAAGGAATACAAACTTGAAATAATGGTTATAGGGGTGGAAAAAATTATCTTTTCCATATACATTAAAATAGAATATTATTTTTATCATTTGTAAATAAACTCAAAATTTTCATAAAAATATTCGCTTTTCAAACCCATTAAAATTGATTCAAAATAGACATAAAATTTACTTTATAAATATTTTAGGTTTATATGAAGACATTGATAAAATAATCAAAAATATTTATATAGAAGTAAAAGTTTTGGAAAATAAATTTTTAAAAGAATATTTTTTTTTGAAATGAATTCCCTTATGTAAAACCTTAAAAAGATTACTTTTCAAAAAAACATTATAAAGAAGGTAAAATAGGGTAAAAATTAACTTTTTCACCAATTGAATATTAAATAATAATTTCATTTAATATTTTATAAGAATATTGACATAGAAGATAAATATTTAAAAAATAAATATTTAAAACATTTAAAATAAGGTTGTAAGTTAAAGTCTCCCTTACCTTGAGTCTGACCTATCATATACGTTTTATTATCTTTCTGAATAATAAAATTATGATAATTATCTACTTACTTAATATTCTTTTTCAAGTTTATTTTTCCTTTTATTTTATCTCCTACCATTATATACACAAGTAGTTAACAAATTAATTCCACTTCAAATTTTTTGATGGTATTCAGATTATATGTCGAAAAAGACTTTGTTAGGTTAACTATATTCAAATAGGTCATTTTTACATATTCTTTATAATAATTATCATGACATAATTATAATTTGTATATATAAATTATACTTTTAAAACCAATCAAGGAATATTGTTATGAAAAATAAACTGTATTATAATCTTGGAGACGGTAGGTCGTACATACGCATGATTAACATTTTCATTTTTCAAATATTATTATAGAAAGAAGTTACTTAATATTTTATATTTATATAATGATAATAATATTATAAATAAAATTTTATTTCATTAAATATTCTTATATATATCTACCATGTGATGTGGTGTTCAAAAAAACTCACATCACTTCATAAAGGTGGGAGTCCACACATAAGCACGAAGGATGTTATCATTTTATAGTGAGTGGAAAGGTAAGAGATAAAATGATAAATAATTTTTTTATAATGAAAAATATTTCATTAATATCACATTTAAATATTAATTTCAATATTATAAATAGTTGTGAGGTGTGATAATGGGAAAATAATTACATCTGTTCGTGGGGCGGTAGTCCTCCATACACACGATTGATGGATTCATTTACCATTTGATGGAAGAGGAGATGAAGTTATATTATGAAATTAACATAATAAAATATAATTATCTGGGATATATGGGTGATATTATATTATAATTTTGTAACACCTTGAGATTATTTGAAATATTTTTTTCGAGTTAATTTAATCTTTCCAATATTTTTCATTTCGCACAACACTAAATATAGCTTGTGTTATATGTAGAACCAAGTTATTATTACATTATAAAAAACCATTTCTAGGTTGTGTTACATGAAACACTTAGATTATCTTAAGGTATATTAAACACTATTCTTGGCTTGTGTTATGAAAAATGTCGAGTTCTTTAGATAGCTAACATTATACAAAAGACCGAGTGTTACCAAACAATGGTATATAATTAAAATATTATTATTTAATATAATAAGAAATAAACTAGCCATTAAATTATAATTTATTAATATTATTAAATACCTTATTAAAATAAATAGTTTATAAGATGAATTCATTGTTTACCTATTAATTAGAAACAAAAATATATACCAATTAAACACATAGGAAGTATTTTAATTCTCTCAAAGTAATTTAGCTTAATAAATTTAATAAATTTAAATTTTTAATTATATTAATGAAATATATATGTTATATATTCAATAAAATATTTTTTATATTTATCCAATAGATTTTATAGGCATAAGATAAGAAAAACCCCAATTTTACGCATAAAAACCTATATTTTTCAAAAGGGTAATTTTACCGCTTTTTAAGGGAGAACCCATTTTAAATCTAATTTTTGAAAAAATTATAAATTATATTTGAAAAAATAAACATTTATTTTTAAATATAGATATTAAAAATTACTTTTAGAAAAAATTTATATTTTTTGGATAAGTTTTATGTTTTCATGAATAGTGAAAAATATTGTATCTTAGTTGAAAATTTCTTTTTACATCAAATTTATTTAAAGTGATAAATTTTATTATTGAGTAGTTTTAAATTATAATTATATTTTTTTTATAATTTAATCCAATATAGTTCATTTGAATAAATTTTACATTGAATTTATATATATAAACGATTCAGTCTTATGCATGTTTTAATTTTTAAATCTCATTTTCTCGTTCCATCAATGAGATTAATTTTAAATTAATTACTTAAACTTATGTGTTTTGAATTTTAAAAAATATTTTTAATATATGGAATCATTGGGTACTAATTATTTAAATATTTTTATTTTATTTTTGGTCATTATGAATTGTAACTTTAATAATTTTTATTCACATGGTTAAAGGTAAATCGGGTAATTAAGGGTAAAATAATATTATAATTATAAATAAATTACCCTAAAACTTGTCCAAATTTAATTTTATGATTATTTTTATACCAAAATAATCCTTGGGCATAGATTATAACCGTTTTAGGAAACTTAGATGAGATTATGACATTTGTTATATTTTATTTAAAGAAAAGTTAAAGCTGTCATGCTCATATTTTAAAAACAATACTACTTTTAATATTTGGTAATAAATAATATAAATCTGATTATAAATATTCATATGAAATATAAAATGGTTTTATTTATCATGGAAATACATTTTAAATTTTTTGGAAGTAAATAACTACCTTAAATGCTTATACAATGATGATTTTATAATTGTTTAATTAATGGAAATATCAAATAAATGATATTCATAATATTAAAATAAATATAATTTGATATAATTAATTCAATAAAAAAAATTTTATGGATGAATTTTACATGTTAGGAATTATTAAATAGGATTTTTTTAAGATATGATGTTTTTATGAAATTTTTTAAAAGACAAGTAATGGATAGTGTTAAAATTGACACTAATGATATTTTAAGAAAATAAAATTTTATTAAATTATTTAAAAATCCTAAAAACCTAAATAAGGACAATTAGGAAAAATTAAAGTCTTAAATATCATAAATTTATCATTTATATTTTAATTGAAACTTTTTAGGTAAAAATCTCAACCTTTTATTAATGAAAATTTTGTTTTTGTGGTTAAAATTAAAATAGGTTAATTAAGGGTTAATAAAAAAGATAAGGTTTAATTTTACATAAAAACTAGACTAAAAATTATTTTTTGATTTAATTTCAACTCATAATAATCATATATTATAATTAAATCAATTTTTATCCATTTAAAACTGAACATTAATTTATATTAATTTAATATTTTGAGTGTTTCGAAAAGTGCCCCTCACCTCAATTATAAAAGGGAACCTCCTCCCTCATCTCATTTTATCACTTTGATATTTATATATTGTCCAAAATCTGAAAAAAATTATCTTCTAAACTTTTCTTTCCACATTATATAGGTTTATTTCTTCCAAATTACCAACTATAGACTCCTTTAGAGGAGATCTTGAGGATTCGTTTTGAAAAAAGAGGTAATCTCTCAAACCGAACACTCCCTTTTTCTGTAATTTTATAACTCATAAAAATATATAATTAATAAAATAAAATAATAAATTTTATTAAATTTTATTATTATTATTAACACACCATTATACAGCCCCTTTACTATCAAACTAGAAGTGAATTTATCGCTCGTGCGTACGTATAGCAAATCGTCTCTACATAGCGATAAAATTAATCTTCCTTCACCATATTTTATGGGTGGAAATTATGATGGGTTTAATTATATATGTGATATTTATTACATTATTATACTTTTTTAATTATAATATCATATCTAATTTTTTACCACTTAATATTTTGGGAAATGAAAACGTTGTTAGTCTGTACATATTCCCAATCATATCCACGATGCGATGTGATTCGTTTGTCATATATATTTCACATGGGTGGTAATAATCATGAATTTTATTAATATATATGATTTATATAAAATAAAAATTATTCTATAAATATAATATATCATATAATATTCCTTATTTTAATATGATAAGAAAATGAAAACAACGCTCATGTGTATATACGGCCTATCATCTCCATGAATGGTGTATTTTATTTTATACCTATAACTTTTATGAATCTATATGAATACATATATAATGAATATATATGTCTGTCTGTGTGTGTGTGATATTTATATCATTTTTATCATTATTGAGATAATTAAATAGTGGTTTAAGTATGAGGACTAAGAACAATAAGTCAAAACTTATATAAGAAACAAATATGTAATTATACAAAATATAACTTAAACTTGGAATTGTTAATAAGTGGGTAATATAAAGTCATAAGTAAATAATATATGGTATTATATGCATTCATATCATTCCTTAATATATTTTTAATAAACTTATATTTATTATACCATAGGTTTTCATGAGTACGAAGAGATTCAAGATATATGGTAAGGGAATTTCATCTCACTTTTTATTTTCATGAGATACATGTTGTATTCACCACTTGATTAAATAATTAAATTCATTTATTTAATAATATTTAATGCTTAAATTTATTTTATTCTTTCATGGGGTTGATGATTATAAAGTTACTCAAGTAGTAATGGATTTATGTATTACTTTTATTTCTATGGGACACATTCCTTATACACTACTTGTTTCTTATAATTGGTATATATACTACACAAGAATGTCTCTTATGAGTATTATACATAATATTTTGATATTTTCAGATCCATATAATTTTATTTCTTTCATAGGGAATACAATTCAATTGATTATTAAGTGATGAGTATTTATTCCAAAATCTCAACAAATATTTGAGTTTGTTTCATTTTAAGTATCCTTTGGGAAATATTTATCTTCCTTGACCATTTTTTCTAAAAATGTTTTCAAAAAATGTTTTTACTGTTTATTTATGAATTTTTAAATTTTTTTACCCTTTTTTACTTTTTACTACATGGTTTGAAAAGAATCTTTTTTCTTTTTTCAAACAAGGTACTTTGTGACTTTTCCAGAAAAAGTATGAAAGGAATGTTTTTTTAACTTATATAACATGAACAGAATTTTTCATGTTCATGAAATCATAATGATTTGAATTTACATTACAATATTTGATGTTTATTTTCAATGAAAATTTTTTCTTTTAAAATTTTGTGTCGTTATAATAAAATAAAATGATTTCAAAGTAGAAAGGATATTTTAATCCATAATTATTTTCAAGTGATCTCTAAAAAATATTTTCCATCTAAGATTACATTATTTTATGTTACTTATGTTTTACTAGAGATATGATTAAATTATACAACTCTTATTCTTTCTTATAATAATTTATGTTTATTATGGAATGATATTTATGAAAACCATTAATTTTACATGGGTTATGTTACAATTGAATGATGTTTATGAAACCCATTACATTCCATGGGTTTTTATATGAAGGATTATTTATGTTATTCTGGCATACATATATATGTATTTCATTATGTGATAGGTGTGACCTTTATCTCTCTCCAATGCATTGGGGAATTGTAAATTTTTTATAAGCTCAAAATGGTACACAATAGGTCATACTAAGTCCATAATAAGAGGGTACACCGGAGGACATCCTAATCTCACAACAAGAGGGTACACAGGAGGTCATCCTAATCCTGAAACTAGAATGTACATAGGAGTCCATACCAAGCCCGAATTAGGTACATGGGTGATTAACCCAAGACTAACATAATATGAATGACTTGTTAGGAATCATTGAAAAAAGGTATTCCAACTTATGTGTGTGCCACAATTTCCATGTATTATGCCATTTTTATACTCTTATGGCTCATGTTCTTTTATTATCTTATGATTCATATATTATGAACTTCCAATCATTATTTCATGACTCATGTATATGATCTTAGATATGTAGGGTATGATCTTTAAATTTTGTTCATATGTTTTCATAACCTTATTCTTATGTTATTCTTATGTATATTCCATGTTTACCCTTACTGAGAATATAATCTCACCTGGTCTTATATTTTCATTCATCATGTTATAAAGAAAGGTTTGAAGTAGTAGTAATAAAGGGGAATATATTTATGGGTTATGTTGAAGATCATTTAACAAGTTAGAATAATGTATTCCAGGTTTCAAAAGGAACTAAACTATTAAGATCCTTGGGAATGTGTTTCTGTAATGTAATGACTATTTGTCTAAAAATGTGTAATATTCATGGATGAAAATCATGGGTCATTATAGTTGGTATCAGAGTAAGGGTTTAGTCAACCTCTAAAAACTAGTAATAAAAAAATTTAGTGATATCCCTAGAGATATTTGTATGGATATATCTTGGAATGTCTCTAAGATAAACCTATGGTGTTATAGATTTTAATGTAGGTGCCAGTATTTGGGCATCCTATAAGTAATTTTCCTTGAATATGTTCTTTTCTACTATGATAAGTGTTGATCAGAATATTCTTTCTAGTATTATTCAATCATGGTAACTTGATAGAACATGGTTAACATTAAATGTTTCTAATGTGGAATGTGTAGGAATTATTAAAATTGATATCCTGATTGGAAATCTCATGAAGAGAATCTAGAAGGTGGCATGGGTATTGGTTATACTTATAAGGATAAAGATACCATAAATGGAATATGAAATTTATGGGATGTACTAACCATATTTTTTACATTAAATATAATAAGAATTTTTAGATTTTGGTTGAGGTGCCTTAAGAAATAATTAATATTATATGAAAGGGGTATTAAGGAATAAGATGTTGATTCCTGAGTAATGGTTTAAGAATAAATATGGATGAATGAATTATAAGTTCTTCATTAATAATTTGAAAGGATATGTTAAAGGATTTTGATGACATAGAAATTTTATTTAATGGAAATGTGACATTTTTATTCAGGTAAAGATAACCCTAAATATGTTCCTTATGTTGGAATAATTATTTTGGGATAAAGATATGTTAGATATGACTAATTAGATGGTACTGATTAACTTATAACTAATTAAGGATTTTTTAACAAGTGGGTTATTCTATCATGGATTAAATCTACAAATTTTTAGAATTATGGAATATATCCAATAAACATTGTAATAAGGAAACATTCATGTTTTCAATAAATAAGCATTGTAATTTAGGTTATTACCATGTTTCAAGAGAATAAATGATTAAGGTATTCACATGTTTGTAATGTGACAACTAAGAGATAACTTATGATATATGGGTGATAAATTTTAAGCTGGTTTAGTGAACTTATTTCTAATGTTTTGGGTTTTATCCTTTGGAAGGATTATAAGGTTATACATTTATGGAATGTTTATGTTAATATTAATATGAGGTTTTAGAGATTAAAGTGTTATCTTACCATATGAGGACTTATGAATATTGGATAACATGGCCTAATTTTTATTTGATGATAACTAAATACAGATGGAATGACCTATCAATCTATGTATGGGTCTCATGATCTTTTATTACTTTAGGAATGAAAAATTCACCATCATTATTGAATAAGAGATAAAGTGGAAATTGATCAAGGAATTATTAAGTATGATATTATGCTGAAATAAAGTTAGAATACCTTCTATTGAAAATTATTCTATATTTAGAAACATATTGTGATGTAAAATATTATCATGTTATCATAATTATTGATGACATCAATGACCATTTTTATGCATCTTTGGGATATAGATTTGTAATTGTTAAACTTCTTCTAACTATGTTATATATAACTCTCCATCAGAACTTTATGGTTTGATTTCTCAGGTTTTCCCTTGCTACATAGGTTCTACTATGTGGAAACCTAGTTATATGTTACCCTAGGTAACCGTTATGTTTCTAACTATTCTTTTTAAATGAAAGATTTAGTATTCATTTTTATGATGTGGGTTTCTATAAAACAAGCTTTAAAGTATTAAAATTTTGATAACATAGAAGAATGTTGAGGTCGAATTTCATTTTAAGGGGGTAGAATGTAACACCTCTAGATTTTGTGAAATATTTTTTTTCAAGTCAATTTAATATTTTCAATATTTTTCATTTCACACAACATAGAAATATAGATTTTGTTATATGAAAGAACCAAGTTATTTTTTATTTGTAGGAAACCAAGTCAAGTTTATGCTACTCGCAACACTTATATTAACTTTCAGTAAATGCAACACTATGATTATCTTATATTATACACAATGTCGAGTTGTTTTGATATCTTACGTTACATGCAAGACTGGGTTTTTTTAAACAATAGTATATTATTAAAATATTATTATTTAAGATAATAAGATATAACCTAGCCATTAAATTAGTATTTATTAATAGTACTAACTAACTTATAAAAATATATGGTTTATAATATGAATTAATTGGTTACCTATTAATTAGAAATGAAAATATATATTAATTAAATATATAAAAAGTATTTTAATGCTCTCAAAGTTGTTTTTTTAATAAATTAAATTAATTACAATTAGTGAATGATATTAATTAAAAATATGATTTATATATTTAATAAAATATTTTTTATATTTATCCAATATATTTAAAGGTATAAGATGAGAAAAAAACATTTTTATGCATTAAAAAAACCTATATTTTTTAAACGGGTAATTTTACAGCCTTTTAATAGAGAACAAATTTTGAATAATATTTTTGACACATATAAATTATATTGGAAAAAATAAAATTTCTATTTTAAATCAGGAAATAAAAATTTACATTGGTTGAATTTTTGGTATTTTTGAGATAAGTTTCTTTTTTGAGGAATAGTGAAAAATACTGCATTTTAGTTGAAAACTATTTTTAAATAAAATTTATTTTTAGTGTTCAATTATATTATGGAATAGTTTTAAAGTATAATTATATTTTTTTTATAATTTAATCCAATATAGTTCATTGGCATCAATTTTACATTGAATTTGGATATAAATATGTTTCAATTTTTTCATGTTATAACTTTTAAAACTCATTTTCCCATTCCATAAATGGGATTAATTTTAAATTAATTACAAGAAATTATATGTTCTTATTTTTGAAAAATTTATTCCAAATTTTTAACCAATGGATACAAATTATGTAAATAGTTTTCTTTTATTTTTGTGCATTATGAATAGTAACTTTAATGATTTTTTATTCACACGATTAATGGTAAATTGAGTAATTAAGGGTAAAAATAATATTAAAATTATTATAAAATTATCCTAACACTTGAAAATATTTCATTTCATGAGTATTTTTTGAAAAATATAATCCTTGGGGGAGATTATAACCCAATTATGAAACTTGGGTGAGAGTATAAAATTTATTATATTTTATTTAAAAAAATTTAACGATGTCATACTCATATTTTAATAACTATATTATTTTTAATATAGAGTTATACAAAATATAAATTCAACTATAAATAGTGATCTAAAATATAATATATTTTTATTTATCATGGTAATTTATTTTTAATTTTTGGGAAATAAATAATTACCTTAAAGGCATATACAATGATAATGTGGTAATTTTTAATTAATGGAAATATCAAAAAAATGATATTAAAAATATTAAAATAAATATAATTTGATATAATTAATTTCATCCACAAATTTTATATATTAATTTCAAATATTTGGTGTTAGTTAATATTTTTTTGAATATATCATATTTTTATGATACTTTTAAAAAGAAAAATAATGAATAGTTTTAAAATTGAAAATAATGTTATTTTATAAAAATAATATTTTATTAAATTATATAAAAATCCTAAAAATCCTAAATAATGAAAAGAAGGAAAAATAATGGTCTAAAATATCATAAATTGACCATTTATGGTTTTATTGAAAATTTTTAAGCATAAACATCCACCTTTTATTAATGAAAATCTTGTTGTAGTAGTTAAAATTAAAATAGATTAACCAAGGGTTATTCCAAAATATAAGGATTAGTTTTACATAAAAACTTCTATAAAAAATATTTTTTGATATTATTTTGACTCATCTAAATCCTATCTTATAAATAACTTAATTTTGAACCCTTCTAAATTGAAAATTAATTTAATTTAATTTAATATTTTGATATTTTCCAAAATTTCCCTTCACCTCAATTATAAAATGGCACCTCCTCCCTCTTCTCATTTCATCACTTTGAGCTTTATAGATCGACCAACCTATGAAAAATTATATTCTACACTTCCCTATCCATATTTTAGAGGTTCTGGTCTTCCCAAAGTACCAACTCTAGATTCCTTTAGAGGAGATCTAAATGATCTATTTTGAAGAAGAGGTAATCACTCTAACTGGTCACTATCTTTTTCTAATCTTCTATAACTCATATAAATATATGATTAATATCATAAAATAATACCTTATTCACCATAAATATTCTGAAATTTTATTATTATTATTAACACACCATTATAAATCCTTTTTCTCATCGAACAAGAAGTGAATGTATCGCTCGTGTGTAAGTACGGCTTACCGTCTTCATGTAGAGATACAATTCATCTTCTATCACCATATTTTATGAGTGGTAATTTTGGGAAATGATAATGTCGCTCGTGCATACATATGACTTATCATCTTCATAATGTGATGTGATTCATTTTTCATCTATATTTGACATGGGTAGTAATAAGGATGAGTTTTATGAATATATATGATATATATATCATAAAAATGATTCTATAATTATAATATATCATATAATTTTCTTTATTTTAGTATAAAAAGAAATTGAAAATATTTTTCATTCGTACATACGACCAACCTTCTCCATAAATAGTGTATTTTATTTTCCACCTCTAACATTTATGAATCACTATGAATACATATATAATGAATATATATATTTGATTATTATATCATTTTTATCATTATATAGATAATTAAATCACAGTTTAAGTATGAGAATAGGAATAACAAGTCAAAACATGTATGATAAAAAAAGCTATTATTACCCAAAACATTACTTAAACTTGGAATTGTTAATAAGTGGTTAATATAAATTCATAAGTAAATAATATATGGTATTATATACAAGAATGTGGTTTTTTATTATATGTATAATTATATTATATTTATTATACACGAGTTTTTCACAAGTATGAAGAGAGTTAAGATATAAGGTAAAGGAACTTCATCTCACTTTTTATTTTTGTGAGATACATGCCATATTCACCACTCGCTTCTTTTGTGTGGTGTATATAATGACCTATGAAATTGTATGTAATTAAATTTATTTATCTAATGTTATTAAATGCTATAATTTATGTTATTATTTCATGGGGTTCAGGATTCTAAATTTACTCAAGTAGTAATGGATTTATGTATCACTTTTGTTTCTATAGGACACATTCCTTATTCACTACTTGTTTCTTATAAATTTTGTATATACTTCCCATGAATATATTTTATGAGTCTTATCCATAATTTTATGGAATTTCAATATCTATATAATTTTTTTCTTTCATGGGGAATATGATTCTACTGATTATAAAGTGGTGAGTATTTATTTCATAATCTCATCAAATATTTGGTATTTTTTCATTTTAATTCTCTCTTGGAGAATATTTATCTTCCATATCCATGTTTTCAAAAATTGTTTTCAAAAATTATTTTTACAAGTATACTTTGTATTTTTAATGTAATTTTTACCAATTTTTTACTTTTTATAACATTCTTTTAATGGAATATTTTTTTCCTTTTCCAAATGTGGTACTTTGTGACTTTTCTAGAAAAATCAATAAAGGGAAGTTTTTTTTAACTTATACGACATGTAAAAAAATTTATGCTGTCATGAAATCATAATGATTTGAAGTTTAATTTATAGTATTATCGGTTTATTTTCAATTAAAATGTTTTATTTTAAAATTTTCTGTTATTTTAAGAAAATAAAATTTTTTTCAAAGTAGAAAGGATATTTCCTCAATTATTTTTTTCAAGTGATCTCTCAAAATTATTTTGGATCTAAGATAACATTATTTTATGTTACTTATATTTTACTAGGGATATGATTCAATTCTACCATTCTTATTCCTTCCTATAATATTTTATTTTTATAACGGAATTATATTTATGAAACTCATTTCTTTTCCATGGGTTATGTTTTGATTAAATGATGTTTATAAAACCCATTTGATTCCATGGGTTCTAATATGATGGATTATCTATGCTATTGTGTCATACATAGGATTTCATCCTATACCCAAAACTATATGGTACATGGGATGCCATCCCAAGAACAAAGTAAGTACATGGTTGATTAACCCAAGCCTATCATACTATTAATGTATTGGTAGGAATCATTGACATAAGATATTCTAATCTTATGTGGATGCCACAATTTCCATTTCTTATTCCATTATTATACTGTCATTACTCATGTACATTAATTATATTATGAACCATGTCTTATGAACTGACAATCATTATGCCATGACTCATTTATATGATCTTATATATGTAGGGTATGATCTTCAAATGTTATTATCATGTTTTCATGCTCTTATTCTCTTGTTATGATTACGTATTTTCTAAGTTTACCTTTATTGGGAATTTATGCTCTCTCTTTCTTATATTTCTATTCCTCATGTTATAAATAAAGGATTTAAGTAGTATTACTGAATGGTAATATCTTTATGGTGTATGTTGAAGATATTTTACTAAATTAGACGAATGTGTTCTAGGTTTCTAAACACACTAAACTATTACAGTCCACAGGCTTGTGTTTGTGCAATGTAATGAATATTAATATAAAAAAGATGTTATATCCATGTATGAAAATCCTCGATAATTATAAATTTTCTAATAATATTTAAAGAAGGTGGAAGAAGAAACAAAAAAAATGCTTGGTAAATAATGGTACTTCTTCAGACAGCCTCTTTAGAATTATACCTAAAGCATTCATAGATTGGATTTACGATGATAATAATAATAATAATTTTAGGACGTGGGGTGGAAATTATGGAATGTATTTGGTTATTTTTTTGGTCAAACCAAAATAATTTAATGGTTAAATAAGAGAGGAGATTTTTGGCCTTTTATAAGTTAGGGGAGTATCATTTTTTTGTAAGTACCAAAAACTATTCATTAATGGGGACTCACTCTTAATCCAAGTGCCTAAAAAATTTATAAAATAATGGATTGGTGGAAAAATAAGGTTAATAAACACCTCCATAAAAAAAATTAAACATGTTATTCCTTTACCAATATGGTTACTCACTTTTACCATTTTTTTACCTATATTAACTAGGTTTTTTATGCTTTAGGGATCAATATAATAATTATAAATGGAATATTAAAGCATAATTGGGACATGTTTTATATTTTCAACCATATAATAACAAGTAATAATATAGGGGTTTTATAAATTTTAAAACATTTAATAAAATATTATTTATTATAAAATATCATTAATGTTAATCTCGATACTATTCACTTGATTTAACTTTAAAAACATCAAGAAAAATTTGGATTTAAAATATATTAAATTAAAACATGTATAATAGGTTATACATTTCTAAAAAATTCATGTAACACAATAATTCAACAATTTATATTACTTTAAAAAATATTAAAATCTTTTTTTTTAATTTTCTATTAATTATATAATTAATGTGTCATTGTTGTGTAAGATCTTAAGGTAATTATTTCATCACAAAAAATTAAAAAGAAATTAATTTGTTAAAAAAATTACTTCTAAAATTTCTAATTAGAAACAAACATATATTATTTTTTCTCTATCACAAAGTATTGTAGATATTAAAAGTAATGTTCCTTTTTTGTCTTTTTCTTTACTTAAATTGTTATATAGGTCATAATCATGGAATTTGGCTCTAAAATGGAAAATTTACATAAAATAGATTATATAGGGTCTAAATATTTTCATAAAATTAAAATTTGGAAAGTTTTTAAACCATTATAACACTTATCTATTTAGATTAACCCCTGGTAAACCAATTATACCCTTAATCGTGGTAACAGATTTTTATTATTTTTACTATTAATTATGATCAAAAAAATCCTAAATTTAATTATATTGATTAAAAATATATAATTCATTTTATAAAATACAATTCACATATATTGAATAATTTAATTTAAAATTTAATGTGTAGATGCAAAGAAACTACTATTTTTCACACACAAAAATTCAAGCATAAGATGACTTTATATCAACTCGATGACTAATAATTATTCTTATATGAATTTAAATTAATATTTATAAATTTATAATATATAAATTTCATTTAAATAATTTCTCATTAGGGTTTTTTCTAATTTATTAATGTGGATAAGTAATATACACTTTAAAATAGTTTTTAGATAAATGTGTTTTTAAGCCCAAAATTAAAATTATACTAAAATATCATATAAATATTATTAAAATTTAATTAATTAGAAAAAATATTAATAATTAATACTTATTTTAATTAAAATCAAATTCAAATCATATTAGGACTTATAATTTTATTAATTTCTTGAAAATAAATGGCAGTTTTACATAAATCATTTTTCACTATTCACTAAAAAATCAATATTTTCTGAAAAATCCAAAAAATAACCCTAACTTTGTTTTTATAGGTTTATATAAAAAAATAATTTTATTAAATAAATTTTATAATATATCAAGAAATTAATTATAATATTTTCTCATAAAGACCAATAAAAATAATTTTTAAAGAAAATGTTTTTTAAGAATAAAATATCTTTATTAGGAATTAAGTTCTTCTTTACTAATAATTTATTAATAAAACTATATTTAGTAGGAGCTTTATATAAATTTTTTAAATTATTTAATATTATTCATACACATCAATTTAATGGATATTTTATAATTATCATATATATTTTAGAATTTTTATGATTTCTGTTGTGTGTCATATATGCTATAGAACATAATATTATTCTTTTAAAATATAGGGGTGTTACATTATCTCCCCCTTTAATAAATTTTGTCCTTGAAATTTTAAATTGATCTCAGTAATCAAAGGATTTAAATTTAAAAATTCCCTTCTTTAAATCACACATCGTAATGAGGGTTAATAAAACTTCCTCTTGATAGGAGAGAAAAGAATATAAAAAGGTCACCTAGAATAACACATAATTAGGTTTCAAAATAGAAAAACATTAGTGGGAATTGAAAATTATTAATATATAATAAAATAGTATTTCCCAAAAAAATGATAGAGTGTGACAGAGGTCATTTATCACAAGAAAGTGAATGATCATAATAAATATAACAACCAGAAAACCTTAAAACAAAGCTGTGTGAAAAAAGGCCATTGTCTCATCAGAAATGAATGTAATATGAAAAAAAAATCCTTTTAAAAATCATTTTATTATTTTTGAATAATGTATAACCTTATTAGAAAAAAGAACATAAGGTTACTATACTTACTTAAAAATTATAATTTTATCCTTTAATCAATTTTCCCCATAATCTTATTCTTTTCTCCAAATGAGGAGTATTAAAGATAAATATTTCTATTCCTAAACCACTAAAATCCTATTTTAATGGATCATATAATTAAAAAAATTATAAAATTTTGTTACTCCTATCATTATATTTTAACCAAAACCAAAATGGTTACCGCAAAGAATGATAATTCCTGAAAATAATACACCCTCATATAGTGAAACACAATATTAATCTATATTTCTTCAACAATAACACCCAAAATTTAGCTTCAATCATTCAATAAAAATCTATCCTTAAAATTATTTAAAATATTCCTAACTAAGGTTGAAACCCAAAAATTATAAGGGTTTGATCACATATTTTTCTAAGATTATTTTAACATTTATCTTCAAATAACCCCAATAACTTTTAAATTCTCATGTCAAAAAGAAAATCATATTCATTAATCACATAATCCCCAAGATATACTAATCTATTCCATAAATAACATCAATCGCCAAAAATACATTTTAAAATCATATATTCTTCTAAAATACAACTCAACCTTTATTCCTAAAATAAAATTTCAGATGTTCAGCCTACATTAATCATATATGGTTCCCAGGATCATGAACTTCTTATAAAATAAAAGTAATCACCTAATCACCTTTCAATTTAATGGTTATCTATATGATAAAACCTATGTTCCAAAAATGAACTTATTCATTATATTTCAAATCATTTATTTAAAAAAATGGTTTCATACTAACCAGAACATCACATAGGCCAGTGGTATGTGTTACACTATTTTTACCCTTTAGTTGTGGGTTCAAGCCCCACAACCTTTCTAGGTGTGATAGGATTTTATTTTTATAAAATTGTACCAATATAATTCTTATAACATTCCTATAAATATTATAAATATCCTAAAATATAATATTAATAATGAAATATTATGTAAACCATAATTTTTATCAATATATTTAAACTTATGTCCATAAAATTAAAAGTTCATTCTCCCCCAAATTAAATTTTATCATGTTAAACATAGGGTTACATATACCTTAAACAACTATAAAAACTTAATAAATATATCCAAAGTTAATCATATCACATTAAACATCAAAATATTATTAATTAATTTAAACTTATGGTCATCCTTAAATCTACAATAATATAATAGCATCTGAATCCCTATATGTAGACACCTTAATTGCTCAACTTTCTTCATAATTCATTAATAGTGATTTTCCATTTTATTTCTTAACACTTCCTTCTTTAAAATAAAAACATGAATTGTGTCCTGTGATTATGGAATTTAAGAACATAAGATAAGATATAATCTATAGATTTCAAATGTCATTTCCAGTTTTCTAATCTTTAACTATAATGAAATTAGGCATAGTGATGCATTTATCTGAAAGTATTTCTTATATCAGTCTTGATCTTTCCCCCTATGAAATTTATTTTCATAATGCCCATACTCCCCACATTTAAAACATTCAATTGAAACCTTGGTAATAACATTAATATATTTCATGGTGTTAACCAAAAATTTTATTTTTTCTAGGAAATTTATTGGTTTATTCACTTCTTCACCATATACAAAACATCTTCTTATTCCTTTAAGTGATTTTCCTTGATGTTTATTCCCATATTATTAACACATGGGTTGTTGACTCTTTTTACCTTTGTGATATTTATCACTAGAATTTATATGGAAGTCCATTATTTTCTTTTTTTGTGTATTAGAAAACCCACCTAGGTTCAAGCTATCAATAATAAATCATGATATCTATTTAAGAATAACCATAAGAGTTTTCACTACAAATACCATTCTGTTTGGTTTCACACTTAGAATATTACCACATTTTCCATTGTATCCATTATTAATTTGGTTCCCAGTATATCTAACCATTTACTGAAACCAGAAATTCTATTGTGAGTATATTAATAAAATCACAAAAAAACATCTTATGAGTAGGATAAATACTAATATATCCTTAACCATGGTATAACCATAATTATCATTAATATATTATCCTTTGTGGATATAGAAAATTTTTATCTTAAACTCAAATAATATTCTAAACTCTAAAGTTTTATAAACCATCCTTCGATACCAACTATAAGCACCCATACATAAAATTTACATAATCTTAATTTCTAAGTCAAGAATTAAATTTCTCACATTTGAGGATCTTTTTAGGTTTATATTTTTATATAATTAGTTCATAACTCTTTCATAACAAACCCAAAAATTAAAAGGTGAATGTAATGTCCTTGAATTTATATATAAATTTTTTTTAATTATATGGAATTATTTCGAGACCGTGAAATCTGACGACGCGTGATTCCGAGGCCCGCAGTTCCCAGAATGATCCATCGAAGTTTTGTTAAACTTTAAATTGCATGCGTAAGAAGTTTTCCTGAAAAAACGGAATAACTCTTAAATGTTTTCCTAGATCAGAAATTTGAGGTAACCCTTGTGCTTAGGATGGCGGGTTTACCCTAGGTGAGACTTAAGTTTACTCAGCGCGGGCCTCCTATGAGAAAACCCGAATATGGCATAATCGTAAATAAAATAATTAAATTAAGTTATTTTATTTTTCAAACACTTATAACTCATGAATAGTGACTCGGATTAAAAATCTGAGACAACCACTGAACTTATGAGGGTATGATTTATTTGTGCAGATACTAACATTGGTCGGTGCAGGACATCAATGAAAGTTGGTTTTTAGCCATAAATAAAATAATTAAGTGAAAATTATTTTGTTGTAAAATCCATAACTTCTAAATGGTAACTCAGATTGAAAATATGAGGGTACCATTCAGTTTGTTGGGGCCTGATCTCCTTAGGCGGATCCTAACCTTAACTGGCGCGGGTCAAGGGTGAACGTAATTAATTTATTGAACTTTTTTTTGGGTACGTTCAGTAAATGTGTGAGTGGAATTTTCTAACTTTTTAACTATTGATCGTATTAAAAATATGAGGGCACCATTGAATCTGTAGCATTGGGATTCACTTAAGGGAGGCTCTAGTTTGACCTCAGTAGGTCCGAAGAAAAAGTTAATTTTTGAAACTTTTAAAAAACTGAAATAAATTTATTTTATTTTATTATTTTATTATTTTATTTCATATCCTCCAATGGACAAGAAAATGGGTGGGGTTAGCGATGTTTCATGTCAATAAATGGATTGACCTTCCAACCCTAAGTAATGATGTCGTTGGAGAATAAGGAAGCTTTCTAATTGATGAGCACCATTAAATTCCAACATCGTTACTTACCATACCCCTCTCCTATATATATGGAGCTTGGGGAGGGGTATCGACACAGCTTTGAAAAACAATGAAGTGTTAAAGGAGCGTCGTGATGTCAAACCCTTAGAGGACAAAGTCGATCCAAGTAGGAGGTGACAGGTGACACCGAACCATGAACCGAAGGATGACATGCGAGTGCCATCATTGGGAACCGGTTGCGGGAACGAAGAACTCCAACCCACCTTCAAGCATGGGTGTCTCTCCAAGGGGTTATTAGGTAGGGGGTTTATTCATTTATGTTTCCATAAAAGATTCCCTCTTCCCCATTATTGAAAATTATATGAAGAACATGGGTCAACCAACTAACGGGTTGATCCGTGAATCATTCATTTTGCAGGAGGTTTTTACGTAGTATCCTTGTGGGGTTTTGTTTGTTGTTTAATACAAGAAATTGTTAAACCCATTCTATCCTCCCTTTTATCATGAGCTAATGCGGAGGGAACAGGCCTAACAAACCCGTCCTGAACCCTACACAACTTTGTTACCCTTGCGCCTTTCACGGAATATCGTCAGTGCTGCGGCACCAACCAGCTACGAAGGAGGCAACGTACCAACGCACGCCGCTGGAGGAGGCTGCGGCATGAAGCCACGACAGACATCAGAGCGGCCAGAACCGGTCATCCGCTGAGGAGGTACGGCACACCATTGCACGCTGCAGGTGTGCAAAGGAGCCATGGCTCGTCAGCCATGGAAAACGGAGAAGGCGGACGTCTCATCAGCCAGCCGCAGAAGGTAAGGGTGGTGTGTCGTCGTGCTCCACTAGTGATCAAGAGACTGTGGTTGAATCCGCGGTGGAGGAGGCGGAACCCGAACCTTCGGTGGGTACCGCAACAACCAGACGGCGCCCACGTCACGTCACTGCTTCAAAGGTCGAACGGCCTTTTGCCTTTTGGGATATCGGGGGAGGGTCTCCCCCAAACCGTCTAGCGGAAGCACAGTGGGCTGCACCCTTTGTGGCCGGACCGTCCTCCAGCGGGCCACCGCCAGCAGGCTGGTCCGCCCCTTTTCAAGCCGAGTCATGCCCCACCATGGGCTGGGCCGCCCCTTTGTGGGACCCTCCCCTTTTTGCGGGCCAGATCGTACCTTGGCCCAGCGGGTCGAGTCCTCCACGGACAAACCCATACTGGGTCGTGCCGAGTTAGTCCGACTGGGTCGGACAGGACCTGAGCCCCATCGGGCCCAAAAACACTTAAAGGGACTTATCTCAAGAACCAGACATCCATTTGATGAACCATCTGTGGTTTTAGGACCCTTGGATAAAGAAGTTACTTTTGACTTACTACATGAGAGTTTTAGAGAAACTTGGAATACGGCCGGATTGGATCGCTCCCGGATCCAACCGTACCCTCGGCACTGAGATGCCAATAACGAACAGACCGGGTGTCTGGTTGATGCACCGTCTATTGTGTTGGAACCTTTGTGACATGATGGATCATCAGGTTACTTATTTTTGAGACTTCGTGATGGTTGAAATATGACCGATGGATTGGGGAGCAGTTCTCCCAAGCGCGCTACGTACGGAACCCTTCGACTGGCTAAGACCAGACGACAGCTGACATTTAAACTTATAGTGACTCAAAGTCCACAATATGTGATTGGGAGGAGTACCTCAGTAGGCCACTGTGGGGGGAGTGGCCACGGTACATGATGGGGAGGAGCACCTCAGCAGTTCAAGGTTATTGGGAAGCACCTCTCTGTGATGCGGTAGGCCCACTATACTCGATAGAGGAGGAGTCCTCTAGAATTCGAGGTGTTCGATGATGTGACTGGAGATGTTACTTGTTACTACCCCCTAGAATAGATCCTGGTGTGATTTGTCTTTACTTTGTGCTTCTGATTGAGGTTATACTAAGTGGTACTTTACCTATGTGGTACTTTACCTTCGTGGTGTTACCCTGTGGTTTTTCATTGAGGAATTCTAGGAGACCTTCGGGGTGTCGAGGTCCCTATTAAGTATCGTTATAATCAACCCTGTATGGGATTCACCCACACCTTTTTGTCTTGTGTAGATTACGATTAGCTGGGATGAGGTTTGAGGGAGTGAGAATCTGGTGGTACGCGGAGGAGATGGACGGACATGGAGTATTGGGGAGGCAATCTGTACCTACCCTTCAGGTTGGGTCCAGGGTGGACTGAATGGTGTAACACAACGTAGGGACTAGTGATAATGATTTGTACCTACCCTTCAGGTTGGATTTATGGTGGACAATCCAGGAGATTCTTTTCATCTTTTTAGCTGTTTTGTACTTTTCAGTTTGACTTGTACTCTTCTAGTTGGGCTTATATTCCAGCCCCTTTACTTACATCACACTTTTTCTACAGAAGTTTACTTCACAGTTTCTTCTTTTTGTGATCCCGGACCGTGTGTTTGTACAGGTTTAAAGGAAATTCCTTCCTATTTTAGGAAATACGCCTTTTGGTTCTAGTTGCCAACCCCTGGCCTATAGAAGGCGAGCATGGGGTAGTCACGGAACGGGGCCCAGGGGACGGGTCGTGACAAAGTGGTATTAGAGGATTTCGGTTCTACATAAGAACTAGGACTATGATATTTTCTATGAATCAATAGTGTTAAGTGTAATGAGTGTGGTTTTCAGTTTGGGGAGTCTAGTGTTGGAGTGGCGGCCGATATATCCATACATCAGCACCCTAAATTCTAATTTCCAACTCAGCACAAGAAAACACTGATTCTGTGTGTTTTTGAATATTTTTTCATCTGATTTCTTTGGATTCATCTCACCAGGTATAACATAATGATCTAGGTGCACCTGTTATTTATCAGGATGTTGTCGTGTAGACAGTCGGCTAGGATTCCTGAGAGAGTACACGATGACGGCCCACCGAGAATGAGGCCTCAGTGCAGGGCCCTCTTATAGTGTTAGAACCTTCAGGTGGTGCACCAGCAGCACCACTACCCATTAGTTATCTATTACCACCAAATCCACTAGTAGAGGATGCACACCGACTGAGTGCATTGCATGATTTTCAGTGGCAGAGTCCTCTGAGTTTCCAAAGTGAGATGGACCTATAGGCAGCTGAAGACAGGATGGAGGTTGTGGTTAGAGTTTTTCGCCTACTTGAGACATTAGAAGAGCATATTGTGATCTTAACTTATAGTATTTTCTATTGAGTGACCATGAGGATGGTCTTCATAGTGATGAGGATGGTCAACATAGTGATGAGGTTTCGATATATGGATTGTTTCCCGAGATAGTACCTTTGGGTAGTGTGTCAGTTATATCACTGACCGTTGGTTAGCAGTTACAACTAGTGGTACTGGTATAGGAAACATGTAGGCTTAGTTCCATACACATGTTTTAGCATCAGATACCACTCTAGTTCTGAGGTGAGCCTGGCTCACAGTCGGCTAAGGACTAACTTGAGGAGGTGGTCGAGTTTCCATCTAGCCAGGGCACCATTTGATCAGATAGCAGTCCTGGTATAGAGCCTTCTATGAGGCTTAGTAGGACGATTACAGGGTTTATGATACCCTGATCTTGTAAAGAGGTGAATTTTCTGTGGACAAACTTGAGAACCTTTCTAAAAGAAGGGGGTCTCTTTCCATAAAGGACAAAGGGATGAGAGTTCCTTATAGATTCTACAGCTTAAGAAGGATGACATGTCAGTAGCTGATTATTCATCGAGGCATACCGACCATATGAGGTACTCGATAAATAAAGTATGTTTAGTGCTTCAGGGTTCAAACCTCCAAGCAGGGTGTGTTTAGGGGCATCTGAGCTAGCACTATTCCTCTATGCATTCCTACTTATGTTAGGGTGCTATAGAGAACCTTTTTTGTTAAATGTTCTTTGGATGATCGAATGCATCTAGTGAATGTTAACGGTGGGAAAGTAGGAAACTGACACCAGTCTCAAAGACCCAGGCATGTAAAATCTTTCAGGAAGAGGAAGTGTTAAGGACAGATGAATCTGCAGGGCTGCAGACGTGGAAGAAGAGCTAGGAGAGCAGCATGAGGTGGTGTACATTTTGACAGGTTACAACCACCACCCCAATGTGGTCCCAACTAGGCTCAGGGATCCAGAGGACAGGACATGAGAGTAGCCTCATGCGGTCAAGAAGTGCGACCCATGGACTCTAAGAATGGTTTGAGGTACGGTATGTGTCTACTACTAGCTGCCATATTAATAGACATAGGTACTAGTCATTCCTTCCTTCCACGAATCTTGTCCAAGACCTAGAGTTTCTGGTTAAACTATTTACTTGACCCTCACTTTAGATATACCTTTGGGAGAAGACTCAATAATCACACTTACAGCAATGGTGTGATCTAACCCCTGAGGTGAGAGTTTCGGTTGGATCCTCTTGGTAGCATTATCGAGGCCTTACGACGTTAGTTTGGGTATGGAATGGACATCCAAAATTCATACTCGGATTGATTGTATTAGGAAAAAAAAATTGTTTATCTACAACGTTGGAATGGGTTTTTCCTTGGTCATCAAAAAAGGAAACCCAAACAGCACAGGATAATCTCATGCATAGGAGGGTGCAGTCAATCACTCTTGAGTTGGCCTGCCTTACCCTCGTGGAAACGGGAGTTTTGGGTTTTCAATTCCTAGCAGAAGTTGTAGAGTGTGGGGACATATATTCAAAATATGTTTCCAAGGTTACCTCCCTGAAGGTGGAGGGACTTCTTCTTTGGATGGGTACTATCGGAGTTTTGAAATATACTTCTCCAGGGTGGAGGCACCCTTGTCAACTTTGATGAAGAAGGGGGAGACTTTCTGGTGGACAGAGAAGTGTCAACAGAGATTTCAGAAGCTGAGATAGATACTGACAAGCAGAACTATGCTACCCATGACTTGGAGTTAGTAGTAGTGGTATTTGCACTAAATATTTGGTGGCACTGCCTGATGGGTGAATGATTTACTGTTTACTCTAGTCACAAGAGTCTCAGGTGTATCTTCTCATAGAAGGACCTGAACCTGAGACATCAATAATGGCTAGAGATCATCCGGAACTATGACCTTGATATATTCTATACTCCTGGGAAGGGTAACATGGTAGCAGATGCACTCAACAGGAGGTCTGGTCTACAAATGCTGAGTGAGGCATCAAAGAAGATAGTCACGCTGCAGATATCCTTCATGGATAATGATGGAGCATCTTACCTCCAGTATATGACTAGCACTCCCCTAATTATTTATCAAATTCAGGGGGCATAGCTTGAGGTGTTGAATTCAAGGCCTGACGTGCTCATATATCCTCTGGACAGTCTCTTGAAGGATTTTCTGAAGGTGGGGAGTATGTCAATCTCTTCAAAGGATGCACCATGGTACCAATGATGCTTCAGGAGGAGGTTTTGAGAGAGATCCATGCATCCCCTTTAACGGTACATCCTAGAGTGAAGAAGATGTATCAGGACCTCCAGCATCAGTACTAGTGGCCAAGGATGAAGGAAGCAGTGGCAGAGTTTGTATCACAATGCCTCACTTGTCAGCAAAGGAAGACTGCATAGAGTTGGCCCAACCGGCATTCAAGAGACAGAGATCCTTGGAGTTCTAGGAGGGATGCCATGTCTTCCTATAGAGATTTGGCTGATGTGGAAAGTTATCACCAAGGTTTATCGGGCCATTTCTGATGATTCTGAGGATAGGTGAGGTGGCATACCGCTTGAAACTTCCACCGCAGTTGGAGAGGGTGCACGACATCTTCCACGTATCTTAGCTGATAAGACACGTTCAGGACCCATCTCACATCATCAACCACGGTGAGATAGACTTAAAAGATGGGGAGACGTTTATGGAGGTTCTAGTAGAGATTTAGGATCGATAGGAGCGAGTCCTTTTTGGGATATCGATACCTCTAGTGTGCATTTTCTGATAGCATGGAAACCTCCAGGAGAGAACTTGGGAGTGGGAGGCTTAGAATCATGCTCAATACCCCCCATTTTTTCCTTTACCTTTGTTTTGTCGTTAGAGGATGTAAATACCTAAGGTGGGGAGAATTTAATGTCCCAGAATTTTTGTATAATTTTTTTTAATTATATAGAATTACTTTGAGATCGCAAAATCTGACGGCAGATGATTCTGAGGCCCAGAGTGCCCAAAATGATCTGTCTAAGTTTTGTTAAACTTTAAATAGCACGTGTAAGCAGTTTTCCTGAAAAATTGGAATAACTCTTAAATGGTTGCCCAGATCAGAAATCGGATGGCACCATTACGCTTAGGATGGCAGGTTTACCTTAGGCGCGACATAAGTTTAGTCGGTGCGGGTCTCCTCTGAGAATACCCAAAAATGGCATAACCATAAATAAAATAATTAAATAAAGTTATTTTATTTTTCAAATGATTATAACCTATGAATGGTGACTGGGATTAAAAATCCAAGACCACCGCAGAACTCATGAGGGTATGCTTTCTTTATGAAGATACTAACATTGGTCGGAACAATCCACCAGTGAAAGTTAGTTTTTGGCCGTAAATAAAATGATTAAGTGACAATTATTTTATTGTAAAATCTATAAAGTCTAAACGATAACTCAGATTGAAAAATAGAGGGTACCGTTGAGTTCGTGGGGGAGTTTTCTCCTTATGTGGAGCCTAACCTCGACTAGCACGAGTTGAGGGTGAACGTAATTAATTTATTGAACTTTTTTTGAGTACGTTCAGTAAATGCACAAGAGGCATTTTCTAACTTTTGAACCATTGCTCGGATTAAAAATCTGATGGTACCTTTGAATCCACCACGTTGGGATTCACTTAAGGGAGGCTTTACTTTGACTGTAGTAGGTCCAGAGAAAAAGTTGTGTTTTATGACTTTTTAAAAGAAATGAAATAATTTTTTTATTTTTTTATTTTATTTCATATCCTCCAACGGATAAGCAAAGGGGTGGAGCCGGTGATGTGTCAAGACAATAAATGGATTGACTTGCCAACCCTAATTAATGACATCGTTGGGAATTATGAATCTTTCTAATTGACGAGCCCCATTAAATTCCAACATCATTACTTACCCTCCCCCCTCCTATATATATGCAGCTTGGGGAGGGGTATCGACACATCTTATCCAAGCAATGAAGTGTTGAAGGAGCACCGCGATGCTGAACCCTTAGAGGATGAAGCCAATCCTAGCGGGAGGGGACGGGTGACACTGAACCACAAACCGAAGGACGACATGTGAGTGCCGTCGTTGGGAACCGATTGCGGGAATGAAGAACACCAACCCACCTTCAAGCGTGGGCATCTATCTAATGGTTTACAAGGTAGGGGGTTTATTCATTTACGTTTCCTTAAAATATTCCCTCTTCCCCATTCATGAAAATTATACGAATAACATGGGTCAACCGACTAACGGGTTGATCCGCGAATCATTTCTTTTTAGGGAGGTTGTTTCAGGGTATCCTGGAGGGGTTTTTTTGTTATTTAATAAAAGAAATTATTAAACCCATTCTATACTCTCTTTGATCACGAGCTAACATAGAGGGAGTAGGCCTAATGAACCCATCTTGAACCCTCCGCAACTTTGTTACCCTTGCGCCTTCCATGGAAGACCGAAGGCATGGCGGCACCAACTGGCTACGAAGGAGGCAACGCGCCAATGCACGCCACAAGAGGAGCCCATGGCACAAATTTGTGGTAGACATCAGAGCGGTCGGCACTGGACGGCCGAGGAGGAGGTGCATCATGATGTTGTACGCCTCTGATGTGCAAAGGGGTTGTGGCTCGTCAGCCACGGAAGACAGAGAAGGCAGTTGGCTTGTCGGTCGGCCGCATAAGGGAAGGGTGGCGTGTCGTCAGACGCCACCGGTGAGCAGGAGATTTCGGATGAATCCATGGTGGAGGAGGCAAAACCCGAACCTCCAGTGGGTACCATGGAAACTGGGCAGTGCCCATGTGGTGTCACCGCTTCAAAGGCCGAATGGACTTTGGCCGTTTGGGATCTCAGGGGAGCAGCTCCCCCGATCCACCTAAGGAAAGCACCGTGGGCCATAACCTTTGAGGTCGGACCTCCCTCCAGCGGGCTGCTGCCAGTGGGCCAGGCCACCTTCCTAGCAGGCCATCGCCCAATGGTCCGAGCCGCGCCCCACCGGTCAGGCCACACCCCACCAAGGGTCGGGCCTCCCCTTTGTAGTTGGGGTTGTGCCCCACCGTTGGTCGAGTCACCCCTTTGCGGGCCCCTCATTATGAGGGTCAAGCCACCCTTGTGGGCCACCTCTTTTTGTAGCCTGAATCAGACCTAAGCCCAGTGGGTCGAGTCTACTATGGACCATCCAAGACTGGGTCGGGTCGGGTCAGTCCGACTGAGTCATACCGGACTTGAGCCCGACTGGGCCCATAAACACTTAAAGGGCCTTATCTCGAGAACCAGACGTTATTTTGACGAACCATCAATGGCATTGGGATCCTTGGAGTGAGATGATCCTTTTTACTTAATCCATGAGAGTTTTAGAGAAACTTGGAGTATAGCCAGGTTGGATCACACCCTAATCCATTCAGGCTCTCGGCACTGAAATACAAATAACGCGCAGACCAGGCGTCCGGTTGATGTGCCGTCTGTTGCGTTGGAACACTTGTGACACGATGGATCATTGGGTTACTTCTTTGTGAGACTTCGTGCTGGTTGAAATATTACTGATGGCTTGGGGATAGGTTCTCCCAAGCACTCTATGTACGAAACCCTGCGACTGGCTGAGACCTAACGACTGCTGACATTTCAACTCAGAGTGACTCGACGACCATGGTAAGCGATGGGTAGGAGTACCTCAGTAGGCCACGGTTGGTAGAGGACATGGTATGCAATGGGAAAGAGTACCTAAACTGTTCAAGTTTAGTGGGAAGCACCTCTGTGTGACATAGCAGGCCCAATGTACTCGATAGAGGAGGAGTTCTCCAGTAGCCTAGGTGTTTGACGATGTGACTAGGGATGTTACTTGTTACTACCCCCTAGAATAAATCATGGTGTGATATGTCTTTAATTTGTGCATGTGATTGAGGTTATTTTATGTGGTACTTTACCTGTGTGGTACTTTACCTTCACGGTGTAACCCTATGGTATTTCTGTGTGGAATTCTATGAGACCTTCGGGGTCTCGGGGTCCCTACTGAGTATCGTTATACTCACCCCTGCACGGGCTTCACTCGCACCTTGTTGAGTCTTGTGAAAACGACGAGATGATGGGCTGAGATTTGAGGGATCTAGGACCTGGTGGTATGTGGAGGAGACGGGTGGACGTGGAGTGCTGAGGAGGTTATTTGTACCTACCCTTCAGGTAGGATCCGGGGTGGACCATTTGGTGTGACGCGATGCAGGGAATATTGATTGTGATTTGTACCTACCCTTTAGGTAGGATCTGTGGTGGACGACCCAAGAGTTGCTTCTCAACTTTTTAGATGTTTTTTACTTTTTAGTTATACTTTTAATATTCCAGTTGGGCTTGTATTCCGGCCTCTTTACTTTCAACACAATTTTTCTACAGCAGTTTACTTCACAATTGATTCTTGTTGTGTTCTCAGACCATGTGTTTTTACAGGTTTAAAGGAAATGTCTTCCCATTTTAGGGAATATGCCTTTCGGTGCTAGTTTCCAACCCCTATCCCATGGAAGGCGGGCTTGGGGTAGTCACGGCATGGGCCCCGGGGGATGGGTCGTGATAGTGAACACCTACACAATATCCATTTTTTCATAATATCATAATTTAAAAATAAAAAACATTTTCTTTTCAGGAAAAATCTTCAAAAATTTCAAATTGAATTATTCTTTTACATTACCCATCCTTAAACCCTATGAAAAAAAATTAAAAACATAGGATAAGAAAAAAATCTCAGTAAGGGATATAAAATTAATAAATCCATTTGTCTACTGAAAAACATGAAAACCCATGAAAAAACTTTTATTTTAAACATATTTTTTTCCCATAAATAGAATCATCATTATTTTAAAAAGATAATTTATATTATCATTTGAAAACAAATTATTTCCATGAAAAATTATTAGAAGACATAGAAAAATAAGGTAGGTTCCTTAAGACAACATCTTCTTAGAAACCTTACAGAGCCCATATAAAATAGAATAACTATATGGACAACTTACAATATTATTCTTTTGATAACATAATAATTAACCAACACATTGTAATGTTATCTGGATGCACCTATCATAAAATATATATATTAGGATCACCCTAGAAATCTGGGTGAACCCATCATATAAAAAATTCCTTGGGACCATATCATGAATTAAAATTTTTAATCTTGTAACTTTCTATCCTAAAACCCATGATAAACTCTTTTAAACCCACATGAAAAATCTTTAAGATATCAATATTCTATTTTCTTTCTAAAACACATTTTCAATACCAAAATACCAATAAAAAGTCAAGATTTTTTTCATTGAATAAAAAATTATAGCTTGTAAAGGATAAAAACCTTCAAATAATGGTTAAATTGGTATAAAAAGTCCTTTTCGTTGTAAATGTTAAAATATGACACTCATTTTTCCCTTATAAATGAACTCAAAAATTCAATAGGAATATTACATTTTGGAAACCTTTGAAATAGAGACAAAAGAGACATAAAATTTCCTTTATAAATATTAAATTTCTAAATAAAAACATCCATAGAATAATTTTAAAAATATTGACATGGAATAAAAAAAAGTTTTAAATAATATTTTTTTAACAGAAGTCCCTTAAGTAAAAACTTAAAAAGATTAATTTTTTAAAAACATTTTAATGAAAGAAAAATATGGTAAAAATGAACTTTATCATCCATTTAATAATAAATAAAAATTTTCTTGAAACATTTATAATAACATGGACATAGAAGATAAAAATTTAGTAATTAAATTTTTAAAACATTTAAAACGAGGTTTTAAATTAAAGTGTACCTTACCTTGTGTCTGACTTGTCATGTGTGTTAATTTTCTCATGAATAATAAAATTATGTTAATTATTTAATTTCTTAATAAAATTTTTAATTTTATCAATCCTTTTATGTTATCTCTTACAATGCTTTATAAAATTATTTATTTATTTAAGTTCACTTTAGAAGTTTTGACGATATTCACCTTATAGGTCTAAAATGATATCGATAGGTTGATTGTGGTCAATGAAGAAATTATTAAATCATATCTAGAATAATAATAATTAAATAGTTATCATTTTTATACAAATATTATAATTTTAAAACCATCCATTAAATATGGTTATGAAAAAATTATTATGGTACAATCATGGATATTGTAGGTCGAACGTACGCATGAGTGACATTTCAATTTTTTAACAATCATTGAGGAGATAAGAAAAGTAATATTATATCTTTACATAATTATAATAACATAAAAACACCATATTATTTATTTAAGTATACTTATATATATCATCCATCTAATGTGGTGATGAAAAAAGAATCAAATCGCTTCGATGAGGTGGTAGTTCACACATACACCTAAACGTCGTTATCATTTTCCAGTGTGGGGGATGTAATAAAAAATTGATATATTATCTTGTAATAATTATAAATATCTCATGATTATAATATATAAACATTAATTCTATCATTATAAATAGTTATGAGAGGTGGTTCTTAAAAATTAATTACATCGGTTCGCGAGGCGGTAGTCCACCATATATACGAATGATGGTTTTGTTTACCATTTGATGGAGAGGATAGTGATTAAGGTTATTCTATTAACATAATAACATCAAAGTATATGGGAGATACTATTTTTATCATATCATCATCTTTGAATAAAATTTAAAGGAGGTGGAGGAAAAAACAAAACAAAAATGCTCGGCTAAGAATAATACCTCTAATTAAGGACACCTCTATAGGATTATACCTAAAACCTTCCTAGACTTTCTTTATGACCAAAAAATGACTATAGGAAGTAGGGATGGAATTATTTAAGGAATTTGGGTAGTTTTTTTATAAACCAAAAGGTTTTGAATTTGTGAATAGAAGAGGAGAGGGGTGTCCCTTTATAAGTGGGGAGGAATGACATTTTTGTAAATACTCAAACCTATTCAATAAGGGGGAGTAACTCTCAAACCAAGTTCCTAAAAAATTAAAAAATAATGTATTTTAGGGATTATAATTTCAATACACACCTCTTTCAAAAAAATATAAACATGTTTTAAACAAGTTATTTCTTAACTAAGGTTACTCAAATTTACCATTTTAGTGTTCACCTAGAGTAACTAGTTTTTTTACTTTTTAAGAATAAATATAGTCACTATAAAAGGAAAATTAGAACATAATTGGTACTTGGTTTATATTTTAAATAATACCCTAACAAATTTTCTGAATATAGGATTTTCAAAATTTTCAAATCATTTAATAAAATATTTTTTTTATAAAATATCATTAATGTTAATTTTGATACTATTCATTTAATTTGACTTTAGAAACATCAAGGAAATGATGAATTTAGAATATAATCCATTTAAACCTCACTAAAATGTTATAATTATCAAAAAAATTATGTAACATTCAATTTATATTGATTTTAATATTTTCAAAATCATTTATTTTATTTTACTATTAATCATATAATTAATGTGTCATCATTGTGTGAGATCTTAAGGTAATTATCTCATAACCAACAATTATAAATAAATTAACATGATAAAAATAAAATATTTATCTTTAAAATTAATTTTTATAACAAAAAATTGGTTATTTTAATCCCTATCAGAAATTATTATAGATATTAAAAGCAAGAAAGGTTCCTCTTTTGTCTTTTTCTTTTATTAAATTATTATATAGCTCATAATCATGACATGTGGCACAAAAATAAAAATATAACAAGAATTATATGATATAGGGTTGAAATATGGACATTAAATTTAAATTATAAAAGTTTTTAAGTCATTATAACACTTATTTCTTTAGATTATCCCTGGGTAAGCTTGATTTACGCTTAACTATAGTAAAAGATTTTTACTCGTTTTTCTATTCACTATGATACAAAAATTAAGTTGACCTTATTACATAATATAAATTATGATTATTCAAAATATGGAATCCATTTTATCAAATTATATTCATAAAAGTGGTATAATTTAAATTAAAATTAAACGCGTAGACGTGACGAAAAAATAGTTTTTCAAGAAATGTATCTTTTATACATATTATGATATTATATTAACTCTGTGAATATTATTTAAAATTATATTTATTTAAATTAATATTAATTGAAATATAATATATAAATGGTATTTAAATCATTCCTCATTATGGTTTTTTAACTAATTAAAATTAAAGAACATTATGAACTTTAAAATAGTTTTTAGAAAAATACATTCTTTACGCCCAAAAATAAACTTTTACGAAAATCTAGTTTAAATATGATACACATGTAATTAATTGGTCTAAATATTTAAATAATAATTTGTTACATTAAATAAAATTCAATTCATAATGGTATTTTAAAATTAAATAATTTATTGAAAAAATTATTATTATTTTACAAAAATATGTATTTTTTACCATTCACTGAAAAGTTAATATTTTTCAAAAAAAATCAACCATAGTTAATTTTTATATTTTTATTTAAATATTAAAATTAATTTTATTAAATTAATTTTATGAAATATATGTGTGTTAATTATAATATTTTCTCATAAAAATAATAAAAATAATTTTTGAGGAAAACATAATTTTGATGAATAAAATGTATTTATTAGTAATTGACTATGTATTTACTAGGATTTAATCAATACATATATATTGAGTGATAAATTTATATAAATTTCATAAATTACTTAATACTTTTCATACCCATAAATTTAGTGAATATGTTATAATGGTCATATATTTTGCAGGTTTTTTATGTTTGGTGTTGCGAACAATACACATTATCGAACATAATGGTATTATATTAAAATATTAGTTTGTTATAGGTTTTGCATAAAAATTAATTTATAATGGATATACCATGTTATTAAAAAACATTTCTCCAATATAAAACTATCATGTTAATAATTTTACAGTATCAAGTTTGATCGTGTGAACATCCAGATCATCATGGGGAACAAGTATTTGAGCTCTTGTCTCATGAGCTGCATGAAAACCTACTTGGTCTTTTGGAAGTTATTTAATGGGTATAATATATTCTTGGATAACATAAAATATACCACTATAAATAGGGTTATTTTTGTGTGATTATAAATATAAAACACAAATAATTTTAACCTATAGAATATTATTATAAGAAAGGTATCGGTATCTTTCAAATTCACATTTCATAAAAATAGTTATGAAAACATTGATTACATCTAGTAAGGAAAACCCTTAAGGGTAATTAATAGCCTAAAATATGGTTTTGGGGGATATATATTCGTGTATTGGTTGTGGTTGTGTTGTTTCTTATCTTTCATTTCTCCCCATAAAGTTATCTAAAAAATCATACTAAAAATTATGTTTTCCTTATAGAACATTTATTCATGTATGCATATCATTAAATTTATTATATTTATTACCATGTGAATTTATTTTCTCAAAATATGTTTGAGTTGATAGCCTAAAACCCTCACCTTTGATGCGACTATTTTTTTATCCACTTAAAGTAGTTGTTTATTGGGGTGTAGATATTTTTGTGTGCATTAGTTTTTTCCTCGTTTCATATGGAAGGTGGTGAAATATTTTTTAGGTGTCATTGTGTGGGAATCCTTGAAATATGTATTGGTTTGATGACACCCATAATTAATCCATATGTCTTCATTTTTTATGGATGGATGGGAGCCTTTCCATCCACTTTTTCTTAGTGTATACAATCTATTTTTTCATTTAATTTATTTGAAATTGATCTGAGTCCCTCACATGATTTGTCATGTGGGTGGATCAAAAGAAATAAAGGTGTGTTTAACATTTCATATATCTTTCCTCCACATACCTATGTTGTTTGGAGTGGTTTTCTTCCTCATTGTTTTGGCCTAACATAGAACATCTTCCTAAAAGGGGTTATACATCATCATTGACTATTTAAATTATTGCATTGTATGGAGAGGTGGGTGATGAGGATTTTTCTGGTTCTTTAATTAATGTATTCTTCCTATTGGACTTTTGGTACCATTATGACCTATGTGTATTAATTATTAAGTAATTTTTTATCTTCTTGTAATGAGTTCCCTCTTTTCCCAGTTTTCAAAAGAGGTATTCTTTTCTATATTCAATGAAGGGGGCATGACCCTCAACCTTTTCAAAAAAACATACACTTTATGTGTTTTAATCTACTATTATTTTGATTATCCTAGTAATACTTACACATTCTGCACATATACTTTATGTGTATTCATATATAGGTATTTTATCTTTATTTACATGATCCTCCTTCTATAACATCAAAATGTGGAGAAGGAAAAATATCATACTATAACACCACTGTTTTTTCTCTAACATAGGTTATTCACCTTATACCATTTCCATTATTTCAATATTATTAATATATTGTTCCTTAGGATTGGGAGCATGAGCATGTGGAGAAACCTTTTTTTCCTATATATTTATAGAATCAACATGTTGAGAAAATTGTGGTCCCTCGGTATTAAGAGCATTAACATGTGGAGGATTCCTTATATACAAATATAAGGACCCATCCTTAAGAATTACATAATATTGAATTAAATAAATAATTCACATTGAGGGTCTTTTCAGGTTTATAGTTTTAGATAATTAGTACAAAACTATTACAAAAATATTACAAAGTAGACACTTCTACTCAGTTTCCATTTTTTCATAAAATAAAAACTCTTGAAAAAAAGAGTCATGTCTAGTTCCACATTTTAGATAGCATGACTTTTCCTTGATCCCATCCTTGACCCTATTCATCTTTAAGTCCTGTGAAAACATTTCAAAACTTGGGATGAGCATAAAAATATCAGTAAGGGTTATAAAAAAAAGAAAGAAAACATTAGTTCGTAAATACTTACAAAACATAAACACTTTTACTTACCTCATGAAATCATAAGATTTATGAATAACACATAGAAATCATAAATCATAAAAATACTTATGGCATTCATATCATACTTACATTGTAGCTATCATAGCTACTTAGGGAGTTATGTTGGAATAGACATCTCAGTATATTCTTTAAATATCTTAGGAGAAACATTTAAATTTACCTCTATCATGTCACCCAATGAAATGGAGAGCTATCTCGGGATCACCAGCCCTAGGTTTATCATGTAACCACCCATATATGTAAACAATGCCCAATGGCCATAACATATTCATAACACATAAAACAAACATAAATAAAAGATAAAATATATCATTAAAATATATTGACATAATAAATCCCTTATAAAAACCATTTTCAATACCAAAATACATAAAAAATATAAGGTATTTATTTTCTTTTAAAAAAAACTATGGCTTGTTAAGGAAGCCAAAGATCAAATAATACTCACGGCGGTGAAAAAATCTCGTTGTCATCGTTTACAATAAAAAAACATTCTTTTTTGTCATTTATTAAAATGTTTCGTATAAAAAGATTCCCTTTTAATGAAATGAAAATTCAAAGGTGTTTATACAGTGTATGAAAGAAATTCTTGTATTAGAACAAAATATGCCTCAATGAAAGAAGATTGAGATGAAGTCCCTTACCTCATGTCTAACTTGACCTGTTCGTTCTTTAATCTCCTGAATAATAAACTAAAGTTAATTTATACATTCATAAGAACATTTTTCAAGTTTATTATTCCTTTTATATCACTTATTACCATGTTATAAACATTATTTAATCATTTAAGTTAATAACGTTCATTTTTTAGATATTTAGTACTTGAGTCAAAAATAAACACCTTTTATTTACAAGTTGTCCATGCGGTAAATATTCCATTATATCTAGAATTACATTCATTATTTAGATATCATATAAATCATATATATCCAGTATATATTTATTTATTTATAACAGTACATATCATTTGGAGGTAATAAATGAAATGCACCTTTCATGGAGACGGCAAGTAGTACGTACGCATGAATGCTACTTTCACTTCTATTTATTATTTTAATAGAATTAAAGAATAATAATACATAGTTATATTATAATTCCAGTATAATATCACATATAATATCATTAACCCCATCCTTTATATGTCAAATATATGGCATTAATGAGTCATATCATTTTGAGGGGGCGAAAGTCTACAATTCCTCAAATGAAATTATCGTGTTTACCCATAATGGAAACCATAAAGGTATGATATAAAATAAAAATACATAAGCATAAAGAAAACAAAAACATAATATATATCATATATAAATATAGTGTCATCTTAATGGCCACCATGATAGGCGGTAGGAGATAATCCAACAATCATCGTCTCGTGAGGCGTTAGTTTGTCTTCCACAGAAACAGTATGTTCTTCACCCATTAGATGGAGGTGTGTGTAAGTTTAGTTAGAATTATTCTCATAAAAACATACTAGTATATTGAGGATACTGGTTTTGTTATAAAGTAAATGAATAAAAATAGTTTAGGGGTTAGAGAAGTAAAATAAAAGAAAAAAAGGTAAGAGAAACTGTTACCTTTAATTTGGGTAACTTCCTTTGGTTTGAACCAAAAGGACTTATTGAAGTGCCTTCTGCCTAAGGTAAGGATTCTAAGAGGAGTAAAGGAATTTACGGAGCTTAATTGGGCAGATTTTGGACAAGACAAAAGGCTTGAGAGGTGTGATTAATTGGTTAGAAGTGAGGGCTTTTTATAAGGGGGAGGAGGGGCTCTTTTGGAAAGTGGGGTAATATTATTTTATTATATTATGATATTCAGTTTATAAAGGTCCAAAACTATTTAAAGTATAAGATAAGATGACTCATGGTAGAAATAAAATCATCCAATAATAATTGGACAGGTTTTGGATATTGTTTTAATATTTATAATTTATTTATTTAAATATTTTATTAATGAGATAAATACTGCATCATTATTGTGTCACAAATAATTTAATTTATTTTATTTCTAAAAATTATAAAAAAATACGATGATGTATGAAATCTTTTTATATTTACAATGAATATTTATATTTTAAAAGATAATTTATATAACCCCTTGTAAAAATTAATTTACCAAAAGATATTTTTTTTTGTCATGTTTGCCTTTACTTTAAGTTAATTAATCTAAAGTGTCATTATCACTTCCAAGTGGCTCAATGGGGTCCCATAATCGACCCAAATATGCCCATGGTAGTAAATGACTCATCCAATAAGTTTTGGACAAGTGTTAAGGTAATTTTGAATTATTCTAATATTCTTTTTACCCTGAATTACCCTATTTACCTTTAACCGCAGTAAATAAAAGTCAAAAGTTACTATTCACCAAAAATTATTTTCATCTTATTGAATCATATTTTACTTACTAATAAAAACCATGTATGTTGGATTTTCTAAATTCAATTCACATAAGTAGTAAAATTTCATTTAAATGAAAAAGTCAGTTTTTTTAACTACTACTAAGTGGTTTCACTACTCAACAAAAATTGATGTTTTTCAGAAAACTACCAAAAATCCATCCAAAGATATATTTGATATTCTGATTTCAAAAATGATGTCTAGCTTTTCAAATTCAAAAAATAGAAGTGGCATTAATTAATTTAAAATTAATTCCCATTGTTAAAACAAATAGTGTGTTTTTAAGAAACAATAACTATCAAAAGATTGACACTTGTTTATATCCAATTTCAAAGTGAAATTAATTCCAATGACCAAAATTGGATTAAATGGTAAAAATATATTCTAATTAAACTTTAAACCAATTAAAAAGATAATCTAACTATATAAAAAATTATATTAAAACACGGTTTTGAATTAAAATACAATATTTTCCACTATTCATTAAAAAAAGAACTTTATCGGAAAAATCCCAAAAATTTACACAAAGTAAATTTTTATGTACCCATTCTAAATAAGGATTTTATTTGGTCAAATAGAATGTGTTAAAGTGACCAAAATTATATTAAAATAGGGTTCTCCATTAAAAGGTGATAAATCGACCATTTAATGTAAATTATGCTTAAAATTAGATTCATTCACATTTTAAGCCTCTAACTTTTTATTGGATAAATATAAATACATTTAACAAATATGTATAATCATATTGTAGTTATTTCTGTTCATTCCCACCAATAAAATGGCTAGGAGTTATCTACCATTTAAAATAATAATATTATATTATTAGTGTGCAACGTAAGATTTCAAAGAAACTTGTTGTTGCGTATCGGGTACGCTATCGAACATAGCAACCCCTTTAAAGTAAAATTAATATTTAATTCAAAAATATTAATAAATATGAAATATTTCTTATTCTTTATTTACCTAGGATGTTACATCCTTCCCCCCTTTTTTGAATTGCATCCTCGCAATTTTACTTATCAAAATAATTGGGGGTATTTATCCCTCATAGCATTTTCAGATTTCCATGTTTCCTCTTCAACCATATGGTTTTTCCACAAAACCTTTACCTGGTGAATTACCTTATTCCACAATACTTGCTCTCTACGGTCAAGAATCTGAACTAGTTGTACTTCATAAGAGAGATTCTCTTACAACTGAACTACCTCTGGGCTCAAAACATGAGATGGATCTAGCATATACTTTTTCAACATCAAAACTTGAAAAACATTATGTACCTGGGATAAACTTGGAGGTAAATCCACTCTATACACAACTAATCCAACTTTATCCATAATTTCATAAGGTTCAATGAACCTTGGACTCAACTTTCCCTTCTTACCAAAATGCATCACACTTTTCCATGGAGAAACTTTGATAAAGACATGATCACCTACTTCAAAAGAAAGATCCTTCCTCAAGTTATCTGCATAACTTTTTTGTCTGCTCTGAGCTGTTCTCATGTGCTTCTGAATTAACTGAACTTTCTCTGCTATCTCTTCTACCAATTCTGGTCTCATCATCTTCCTTTCACTTACTTCATCCTAAAAATATGGAGTTCAACAACGCTTTCCATATAATGCCTCAAATGGAGCCATCTATATACTGGAATGAAAACTATTATTATATAAAATTTCAACCAAAGAAAGATGTTGGTCCCAACTTCCCTAATAATCTATCGAGCAATCACGTAACATATCCACCAATGTCTGAATTGTTCATTCTGATTTCCCATCTGATTGAGGATGAAAAGTTGTACTAAAATTTAATTTAGTACCCAACGACTTCTAAAGGACTTTCCAAAAAATAGAAGTAAACCTGGGATCACCATTAGATACAATGGAGAGAGGAACTCCATGAAACCTAACTATCTCTTTAAAATACAACTGAGAAAGTTGATCTAGAGACAAAGTATCTCGAATAGAAAGTAAATGAGCAGATTTAGTCAATCGATCAACAATAACCCAAATTTCATTATTACCTCGAGATGTCTTCAGTAATTACACATCAAAGTACATGGATATATTTTCTCATTTCCACTCTGGCACTGGTAAAGGCTAAAGCATCCCTTTCGATAACTACCGCTCTGCTTTAACCTGCTGACAAGTCAAACACTTCATAGTAAAATCAGCAATATCTTTTTCCATTCCATCCCACCAGTAATACTTTAGAAGATCTCTGTACATCTTAGTACATCCAGGATGAACTGAAAACGGGGAACTATGAGCTTCACATAACAACTCATTCTTCAACTGTGAATCACAAGGCACACATAATCTCTTTCCAAATCTCAAAACACAGTCATTATCAATGTTAAATTCAGGCAACTTGCCCTTCTAATCCAACTCTAACTTTTTCTGTAACTCACTATCTTCCTTATGTGCTTGCTTAAATCTGTCTGATAGAGATGATCTCACTAACACGTGATACAAAAAAAGAAGAATTTTCTACACCAACAACTTCTATGCCAAAGTTTATCAAATCAAAAACCAAAGGATCTTGTTCCAAACGTAACATGGTCAATAAAGCATTACTTTTTCTACTCAAAGCATCAGCCACTTTATTTTCTTTTTCTGGATGGTAATGGATCATGCAATCATAATACTTGATTAATTCCATCCATCTCCTTTGTATCATGTTCAATTATTTTTGAGTGAATATATACTTTAAAAAAAATTTATCAGTATATATTTCACATTTTACTCTATAAAAATGGTGCCTCCAAATTTTTAAAGAAAAAACAACAACAACTAATTTCAAATCATGTGTAGGGTAATTTAACTCATGTAGTTTCAATTGACGTAAAGCATAAGCAATTACCTTATCATTCTGTATTATGACACAACCAATTCCTTTCAACAAAGCATCATTATAGATAAAAAAAATCACCATTTCTGGATGGTAGTTCCAAAACTATAGTATTCACTAATCTTCTTTTCAATTCCTGAAAACAATCATCACATTCTTTTGTCCAGATGAACTTAACACCTTTTCGAGTTAACTTAGTCATTGGACTATATAACTGTGACATTTTTTTAACAAACCTCTAGTAATAACCTGAAAAACCAAGAAAACTATGAATCTCAGTTATATTTGTGGGTCTTGTCCATTCTTCAATAACTTTTGTTTTAGCAGGATCAATCATTATGCCATTTTTTGAAACAATGTGACCAAGGAAAGAAATTTGTTGCAACCAAAACTCACACTTTCTGAATTTCCCATAAAGTTTCTTTTATTTTTAGGGTTTTCATGTCAACCCTTAAATGAATTTCATGTTCCTCTTTACTTTTGGAATAAACCAAAATATCATCAATGAACACAACCACAAACTTATCCAAGAACTAACGGAAAATTCTATTCATAAGATCCATGAATACAATAGGTGCATTGGTTAAACCAAAAGGAATAAATACAAATTCATAATGGCTATATCTAGTATGAAATGTGGTATTTGGAATGTCTACTTCCATTAATTTCAACTGATGGTACCCCGACCTCAAATCAATCTTCGAAAAATACTGAACTCTCCGGAGCTAATCAAACAAATCATCGATATGAGGAAAAGGATACTTGTTCTTAATAGTGATGTTATTAAATGATCTATAATCAATGAAAAGTCTCATTGAACCATATTTATTTTTAATAAATAAGATATGAGCACCCCATGGTGATGTGCTTGGTCAAATGAAACCTTTATCTAATAACTCCTGCAAGTTCTTATTTAACTCCAAAAGTTCAATTTGATCCATTCGATAAGGGGGTTTTGAAATTGTCTTAGCATCAGGAACAAAGTCGATAATAAATTAAACTTCCCGATCAGGTATAATACCAGGAAACTCATCAAGAAAAACATCAAGGTACTCATTTACCACTATCACATCATTAATATGAACAGTTCCATTGTTTTCAACAATATGTTCAAGGTAACATTCATTTCCGTCTTTTACTAGTTTCTCAGCTTCTTAATATTTTATCAAAATCAAGGGTTCATTCTTGTATAAAAACTGAAAATAATACTGAAAAGAAACCTCTTTAACTCTGCAGTCAATCTTAGCATAATAAATAGAAAGCCAATCCATGCCCAAAATAACATCAAACTCTACTAGAGGCAAAACAATAAGGTTTGTAGGTAGATTCTTCCCGCACACAAGGACAATAAGGTTCTTATAATTTATTTTTGTCCCAAAATTTCCTCCAGGTGTTTTTACTATAACTTCTATATTCATATCTTGAGATGAAATTCTCAATTTATTAGAAAATATCTCAGAAATAAAAGAGTGTTTAGACCCTGAATCAAACAACACATTGGCATAATCTAAACAAACAAACAGTGTACCTGATACTACTTCATTTGATGTCCCAACATCTTCTAAAGTAGTTAAAAAGGATTTCACCACCCCTTTCTGCTTGTAGTATGTCTACCTTACCTCAGTTGAGTTCTTTGTTGGACACTCATTTTCATAATGACCCATTTTATTTCACTTAAAACATTTTACTGACTGTAAATCAAATTTTGTCTTACTATTACCCTGATCTTTTTCAGTGCAATTATGAACCTTATGTCCCATTTTACCGCATCGGTAGCACTTACCAGAATTCAAAATACATTCCCTAGCATGATTTTTACCACAATTTTCACAAACTTTAAACTTAAGTTTCTTACCATCAGACTTTTCTGAAGAGTTCTTCCCTTTTTTCTGCCACATCGACCTATTATTCTTGTAGTTTGTCAAAGAGCACCTGATCATTTTCAAACTCCATTTCCACCTTCTCTGCACAATGAAAAAAAAATTAATAACTTTTGAACTCACGAGATGCTAAATCTCTTTGATACTTTGGCTTTAATCCTGAGTAAAAACTGTTTATTTTACTATCAAGATCTCATTTGAAATTTGGATCATACCTTTCCAGTCGAGTGAATTGTTCTTCATAAGCAGCCACTGAGTCATCCTCTTGCCTCAATTCCTAGAATTGTTTTTACATTCTAAGATGAACCACCTTAGGAAAATATTTCTCAAGAAACATACCTTTGAATTCATCCCAATAAAGAGCATCAATCTCCTCACTATCCCTGATATTTTTCACCATCGACCACCACTGATTAGCTTCACCTTCAAAATGGTAAATATTGAGACTGACCTTTTGATGTTCTAAACCCATGACATCGAAAATCTTTTCTAGTTCTTTAATACACCCTTCTTCTAGCACCAGTTTAGATGATCCTCTGAATTATGGGGGATGTTGCCTCATGAAATGCTCTACTACTGACATGTTCCTCTGTGGTTGATCTGGATGATCTCGTGCATGGAAACCACCACCATTTATAGCCTAAGTCAATTGTTCCATCACTGCAAAAAATTGTTCAGTTTCGATTATGATCATATCAGGTTACTGATTTAGAAGGTTGTCTTCCTCCTGATATTGTCCCAACATAGTTGCCTTGTTTCCTCTATAGAAAACCATTCTGAACACAGAAATATCTTAGGCAAAGCAACATGGTGATCTGTAAATGCTATATTATTTCAATATTAACATAAATTACTTTATTGATATTAATTTAACAATACCCTACCTCCTAAATTTATCTAAACCAACCTCTGATACCAACTATAAGGACCCAGCCTAAAACATTACATAATATTGAATTAAATGAATAATTTAAATTGAGGATCTTTTCAGGTTTGCAGTTTTAAAGAATTAGGGCAAAACTATTACATCTCAAAAGATTACAAAGTAGACACTTCTACCCAGTTTCCATTTTTTTCATAAAATAAAAACTCTTGAAAAAAAGATTCATGTCTAGTTCCACATTTTATACAGCATGACTTTTCTTTGATCCCACCCTTGACCCTATTCATCTTTAAGTCATGTGAAAACATTTCAAAACTTGGTATGAGCATAAAAACCTCAGTAAGGGTTAAAAAACAAAGAAAGAAAACATTAGTTTGTAAATACATACAAAACATAAAATCTTTTACTTACCTCATGAAATCATAAGATTTATGAATAATATATAGAAATCATAAATCATAAAAATACTTTTGGAATTCACATCATATTTGCATTGTAGCTATCACAGATACTTAGGGAGTTACGTTGGAATACGAATCTTAGTATATTCCCTAAATATATTAGGAGAAACATTCACGTTTACCTCTGCCACATTACCCAATGCATTGGAGAGTTATCTCGGGCTCACCTGCACTAGGTTTATCATGGAACAACCCATTTACGTAAACAATGCCCAAGAACCATGACATATTCATAACACATAAAACAAACATAAAGGAAAGATACAATATATCATTAAAATATATTGACATAATTAATCCAACATAAAAACCATTTTCAATACCAAAATATGTAAAAATTATATGGTATTTATTTTCTTTTTTTTAAACACTACGTCTTGTTAAGGAAGCCAAAGATCAAATAATACTCGTGGCGGTGGAAAAAGGTTATTGTCACCGCTTACATTAAAAAAACATTCATTTTTGTCGTTTAATAAAATGATTCGTATAAAAAGATTCACTTTGAATGAATGGAATGAAAAGTCAAAGGTGTTTATACAGTGTATAAAATAAATTCGTGTATTAGAACAAAATATGCCTCAATGAAAAGATATTGAGACGAAGTCCCTTACCTCATGTCTGACTTGACCCGTTCATTATTTAATCTCCTAAATAATAAACTAAAGTTAATTTATACTTTCTTAAGAAACTTTTTCAACTTTATTATTCCTTTTATATCACTTATTACTATGTTATAAACATTATGTAATCATTTAAGTTAATAACATTCATTTTGTCGATATTTGGTACTTGAGTCAAAAATGAACACCTTATATTTACAAGTTTTCCATGTGGTCAATAGTCCATTATATAGAGAATTATATTCATTATTTATATATCATATATATCATATATATCCAGTATATATATATATAAGAGTACATATCATTTGGAGGTAATAAATGAAATGCACCGTTCATGGAGACGGTAAGTCGTACTTACGCATGAACGCTACTTTCATTTCTATTTCTTATTTTAATGGAATTAAAACATAATGATATATAGGTATATTATAATTCCAATATAATATCATATATAGTATCATTAACTCCATCCTTTATACATCTCACATATGGCATTAACGATTCATATCACTTTGAGGGGGAGGTAGTCCGCACTTCCTCAAATTAAATTATCGCGTTTACCCATAATGGAAACCATAAAGGTATGATATAAAAAAAATACAGAAGCATAAAGAAAACATAAACATAATATATATCATATATAAATATAGTGTCATATTAATGGCCACCATGATATGTGGTAGGAGATAATAGAACAATCATGGTCTCATGAGGTGTTAGTTTTTCATCCACAGAAACAATATGTTCTTCACCAATTAGATGGAGGTGTGTGTAAGTGTAGTTCAAATAATTCTCATAAAAAAATCTTAGTATATTTAGGATACTAGTGTTGTTATAAAATAAATTAATAAAAAGAGTTTAGGGGCTAGAGAAGTAAAATAAAAGAAAAGATGGTAAGATAAACTGTTACCTTTAATTTGGGTAACTTCCTTTGGTTTGAACCAAAAGGACTTCTTGAAGTGCCTTCTGCCTAAGGTAAGGCTTATAGGAGGAGTAGAGAGATGTAGGGAGATTAATTGGGCAGAGTTTGGACGAACCAAAAGGCTTGATAGGTGTGAGGAATTGGTTATAAGTGAGGGCTTTTTATAAGGGGGAGGAGGGGATCTTTAGGAAAGTGTGATAATATTATTTTATTATATAATGATATTCAGTTTCTAAAGGTCCAAAAATAATTAAAGTTGAATATAAAATGACTCATGGTCGAAATAAAATCATCCAATAAGAATTCGACAAGTTTTGGATATTTTTTAAATATTTATAATCTTATTTATTTAAATATTTTATTAATGAGGTAAATACTGCATCATTATTGTGTCATAAATAATTTAATTTATTTGAGGTCTAAAAAATATAAAAAAATACCATGATGTAGGAAGTCCTTCTAGATTTACAATGAATATTTATAGTTGAAAAGATAATTTATGTAACCCCTTGTAAAAATTAATTTACTAAAAGATATTTGTTTTTGTCATTTTTTCCTTTACTTTAAGTTAATTAATCTAAAGTGTCATTATCACTCCCAAGTGGCTCAATGGGGACCCAAAATCGACCCAAAGATGCCCATGGTCATAAATGACTCATCCAATAAGTTTTGGACAAGTGTTAAGGTAATTTTAAATTATTATAATATTCTTCTTACCTTGAATTACTCTACTTACCTTTAACCGTGGTAAATAAAAGTCAAAAGTTACTATTCACCAAAAATTATTTTCATATTATTGAAACAAATTTTACTTACTAATAAAAACCATGTATGTCGGGTTTTTGAAATTCAATTCACATAAGTGGTAAAATTTCATTTAAATTAAGAAATCAATTTTTTTAACTACTACAAAGTGGTTTCACTATTCAACAAAAATTGATGTTTTTCAGAAAACTACCAAAAATTCAGCCTAGGAATATATTTGATATTCTAAATTAAAAAATGATGTATATTTTTCCAAATTTGAAACATATAAGTGGAATAATTAATTTCTGTTGTTAAAACAAATAGTGTGTTTTTAAGAAACAATAACTATCAAAAGATTGACACTTGTTTATGTCCAATTTCAAAGTGAAATTAATTCCAATGACCAGCATTGCATTAAATGGTAAAAATATATTATAATTAAAATTTAAACCAATTAAAAAGATAATCTAAACATATAAAAAAAATTAGCTTAAAATGCAGTTTTGAATTAAAATACAATATTTTTCACTATTCATTAAAAATGAACTTTATCGGAAAAAATCCAAAAATTTACACAAAGTAAATTTTGATGTCCCCATTCTAAATAAGGATTTTATTTAGTAAAATAGAATGTATTAAAGTAAACAAAACTAGATTTAAAGAGGATTCTCCATTAAAAGGTGGTAAATCGAACCTTTAATGTAAATTATGCTTAAAATTAGATTCATTCACATTTTAAGCCTCTAACTTTTTATTGGATAAATGTAAATACATTTAACAAATATATATAATCATATTGTAGTTATTTTTGTTCATTCCTGCCAATACAACGGCTAGGAGTTAACTACCATTTAAAATAATAATATTATATTATTAGTGTGCGACATAAGATTTCAAAGAAACTCATTGTTACGTATCGGGTACTATAACGACCCATACTTTACATACATTGTTATTACTTCAAAATTAAAGCATAATTATTACAACATATAACAAAACCATTAAAGGACCGTATAGGTATAATGTCTTTAGAAACTGGGAAACATAAACAACTGGTTCATAAAGCGTCTACGCTGTCTCCCATTTTTTTCATCATATCTATAGTCCCCTTTGGCATATCTTACTTAATAATCTTCTTCCTGACCTGGGGAAAGAAAAAATACAAAATTGTGAGCTCAAATGCTCAGTAAGGTTAAACAAAAGAAATATCAATCACATCATATTGATAATAACATAACATTTTGGATATCTTAACCTGCAAAAGAGAGCATAATTTCATAACATGGGATAAATCATAGTAGTGAAATGAAATCCCAATAATCATGACTTAAAACATGAAACGTTTTGGCATACACACATAATCATAGAGAATCATTTCTTATTAGTCAATACTCATTGTCAAGACTATCTTAGTGAACAAAGTCCATTTTTGAACCGAGTTCACTCCTGGTTTCAGTCCTATTTCACTGAACCGGTTTAACCTGCCGTTCCAGCCATGTCTATCTCATGAGATATAAAATCTTTACCCAATGAATTGGAGGGAGATATAGGTCCCACCCATCTCATAATGATACCATTCTTATGTGTGCCACAAAATCATAAACCATACATCATAGCATAACCCATGTAATAAAAATGGGAATCTTAAACATCGTGACATCATAAAACAACTCATATAAGATAAAGGAATTCATAAAAATAATTCCATCACAACATAATCAAATCAATGTAATAATAGGGATAGAAACAGAACCCTTTATTATCTTAGATGGAAAATAATTTTGATAAAACGCTTGAACTCCATTCTTGAGGAAAATATCCTTTCTACTTCAAAAACACTTTTCCTTTCTTAACATGTCATACAATTCTAAACTGAAAGAAGTTGATTAAAAATAAACTTGAAAACTTGTAAGTGAAGCTTCTTGGAAATAATCCATTCATACCGTATAAGTTAAAAGAAAACATTCTTCTCGTACTTTTGTCGGAAAAGTCAAAAAGTACCTCGTACGAAAAACGACAAAAGATTCCTTTCATATCTTTTAATAAAAACTCAACGAAGGGTAAAATTTGATATAAACTATTGTATAATGATGTAAATATTACATATTGAGTAAACATGGATGTGGATGATAAAATTCACCCCATTAAATTCCAAAGTATAAACAATATCGGATAAAAATGAGATTGTGATATTTCCCTTACCTTAGGTCCGATTTGCTTCGTAAGTGTCCGAACCTCCTGTATAATGATTTAAATAGTGTTATCGACTTATTCCAGAATCATACTTATTGTTATGATATCATATATGGTCATATTCTTAGCTTCTTATTAGTAATATTTCATTACTACTTGTTATTCGGGTGTTTATTACTTTTTGTTCTTATGCGTGTTTGTCGAATAAATTCTTATTCTTCTCTTTAGGTTATAGATACCTCATTTCTAGAATGGTATTAGTGTAATATATATCATATTAATTCATTCAATTCATTTATATAATAATTATCCAATGAAGATCATGTAGAACTAATCGCATCACATTGTGGAGATGGTATTCCGTACGTACACACGAGCGATGATATCATTCCCATGATCGTGAAATTGTATTGGAGTGTATGTATAATATTTCAGAATCAATACCACTTTACAATAATCATATATATTCATTACTTTCACCCTTATACCCATCCAAGTAATGTGGTGGTGGAAAATAGATTACATCACGGTGTGGAGACGGTATTCCGTACGTATGCACGCGCGGTGATTTCGTTTTCCGTAGGATGGATAAGAGGTGAAATATGGTTGTTTCATATTTATAATAACATATCAGTATATGAGTGATACTGATGTTATTACCTCATAATGAAACAACTAAATAATAGGGAGTAGAAGAAGAATGGAACTTGAAGAAAATGGTAGAAGGTATTACCTCTTTCTCAAAGTGTCTCCTTTAAACTTTCTCTTAAGGCACTAGAGTTGGTCTTTTTATAAGACCAGTACCTCTAGTAGGTTTCTAAGGAAGTGGGGAAGTGAAATTGGCAGGGGTTTTCTGATCTTGAAGGCTCAAATTGGTGTGAGGAAGAGAGTGAGGAGGTGCCCTTTTATAAGGGAGGAGAGGGGCACCTTTGGAAATATAAGAAATATTAGTTTATATTAAATCCCAACCCCACTTAAAAACATCCAAAATGACTCATATCCGAAGCTTAGATGAGATAGGGTTTTAATATCATCAACCAATAAAATTTAGACATGTTAGGAATTTATTTTAAACATTATCAACTTGATTTATCCTTATTTATCAATTTAAGTTTATTAGTGGTATTAATATTCTAAATTTTTAATTATTATAAATAATTACATATGTGTTGTGAATTTTCCATAATTTGACACTTTATGACATTTTAGACCATATAAATTTTAATTTATAATTTTTAAATGTTTTTTGTGATTTTTAAACAATTTTATAATATGTTATTTTTATAAAATAACAATAGTGTCAATTTTGACACTATTCATTTATTTGAATTTAAATGAAATATATACAGAAGATATGTTCAAACTAAAAGCTTTAATAGATTAATAAAATGTCATATGTATCTAGAAAATTAGTGTAGCACATTAAATAGTTCATATAATATTTATTTTAATATGTTTAAAACAATTTATTTGATATTTTAATTAATAAAATAATTTCAACATCACTATTGTGTCATACTTAATGATAACTATTTAATACCTCAAAATTCTAAATAAATTACTGTGATGTAGATAATTGTATTATATTTCTGGAGACTATTCATGTTAGAAGTTTCATTAAGTTTATCACCAAATTAAAATTATTATACTTTTAATATTTAAGAAATTGACATGTTGTCACATTCTTTGGTTTTAATAATAATTAAATTATTTTCATGCAAAAAAGTCCATTAAATGAATCTAATCCGACGCTTAGGTGATATGGGTTGACTTTTAGTTATCCAATAGAATTTTTGCAGGTGTTAGGGTAATTTTATAATCTTATATTTATCCTTAATTACCCGATTTACCTTTAATTATGGTAAATAAAATTTACCATAGTTACTATTCATAATGCCCAAAAATAAAAAGTAGCCTATTAACATAATTTTTACCCACTGATTCTGAATATGGAATCCATTTTTCAAAATTCAAAACATATAAGTTGCAGTAATTAAATTAAAATAAATCCCGTTGTTAAGAAAATGGGTTTTAGAAGTTAAAACATTGCCAAAGATTGAAATGTTTTTACCTATGAATTCGATGTGAAATTAATGCTAATGACATACATTATATTAAATGGTAAAAATATATTCTATTTATACATTAAAACCATTCAATATTATAATTTATTCATATAAATTATCTCAATGAAAAAGTTGTTTTTAATTAAAAATTAGCGTATTTTTACTATTCATCAAAATATGAAAGTTATCAGAAAAATATCAAAAATTTATCCAAAGTAAATTTTTATACCCTGATTCAAAAGAAGAATTTTATTTTGTCAAATTGAACTTATAAACATGTCAAAAACTAGATTTAATGTGGGTGCGCCATCAAAAGGCGGCAAAACTGTATTTTTTGAAAAATATTTCTTTTATCCAAAAAAAACTGATTTTGCTTTTATACCTCATTCTAGAAAATGTATAAGTTGAATTAAAATGTTATAAAATTCAAAATTTAGTAAGTACTATTCATAACGGCTAGTTTTAATAATATTTTAATAGCATATCGTTGTTTAATGAAACTTGGTTTTGCGTACAACACAAGCTATCAAGGAAGGTCGCGGTTGCGTGTAAAGCAAGCCAAGCTAGTGTTTTGTGTAGTGAAAGATTCCTTTGATGATTTATATAACATAAAAACAAAATATTTCTCATAAAAGTATCGGGTGTTACATTCTACCCCCCTTAAAATGAATTTTTCCCTCGAAATTCATCACTTTGTAACAAACAGATGAGGATACCTCTCCCTCATCATATCCTCAAGCTCCCATATAGCTTCTTCTAATCGGTGGTTCCTCCATAAAACTTTCACCAAGCGAGTGGTCTTGTTTCGTAGGACTTTTTCGCTACAATCCATAATCTCTATCGTTTGTTCTTCATAAGAAAGATCTTGCTCCAGCGGTACAACTTCTGAGCTGAGTACATGTGAAGGATCAGGTATGTACTTTCTCAGGAGAGATACATGGAACACATCGTGTACTTGAGAGAGATTCAGTGGAAGCGCCAATCGGTAAGCTACCTTCCCAACACGATACAGTATTTCGAAAGGACTGATATATCTAGGGCTCAACTTCCCCTTCTTTCCAAATCTCATGACCCTCTTCCAGGGAGATATTCGTAAGAACACTTTACCACCCACTTCAAACTCTAGGTCTTTTCTTCGGTTGTCGGCATAACTTTTCTATCAACTCTAAGCTGCTCTTATGTGTTGTTGAATAGATCTGACCTTTTCTTCCATTTCATCAATGAGATCAGGTCCTAATAGCTTTCTTTCCCCAACTTCATCCCAGCAAGTTGGAGTCCTGCATTTCTTTCCATAGAGAGCTTCATAAGGAGACATCTGAATACTGGAGTGAAAGCTATTATTATAAGAAAATTTCACCAAAGGTAGGTGTTGATCCCAACCACCTTTGAAATCCATAGAGCAAGCTCTCAAGATATCTTCTAGAGTTTGAATTGTTCTCTCGGACTGACCGTCTGTCTGAGGATGATAAGCAGTGCTAAAACTCAACTCTGTATCCAGAGTATGCTGAAGACTTCGCCAGAACTTCGAGGTAAATCTCATATCCCGATAAGATACAATAGAAAGTGGTACCCCATGCAATCTTACCACTTCCTTTACATATATCTTGGAAAGCTGATCCAGAGAGAAATCCTCTCTAATAGCGATGAAGTGTGCAGACTTTGTAAGACGATCAACTATGACCCAGATAGCATTATTGCCATTGGATGTTTTAGGAAGTCCTGTGACAAAGTCCATAGTGATGTTTTCCCATTTCCATTCGGGTACGGGTTATGGTTGTAACATCCCCTTAGACTTCTATCTCTCAGCTTTAACTTGCTGACAAACCAAGCATCGAGAGACATATTCAGCAACATCTCTTTTCATGCCATCCCACCAGAAGTACTCTTTCAGGTCCCTATACATCTTTGTGCTTCCAGGATTAATAGAGAATGAAGAACTATGAGCCTCATCCAGCAGCTCCTTCTTTAATTCGGGGATGGGAAGAACACAAACCCGATTCCTAGACTTTATTATCCCATCACAATCAAGGTTGAATTCAGGAACATTTCTCACCTTCTTTTGTAACTCTACGTCTTCTTTCTGTGACTCTTTAATCTTCACATGTATAGATGGTTGAACATTCATTTGAGAAAGATGCGATTTTCACCCTTCCATTATAATTCCAAGATCTATCCTTTGTAAATCCATAAATATTGGATCTTTTGTGATCCTCATCATGGATAAACTGGCATGGTCTTGTCGACTTAATGCATCTGCCACCTTGTTTGCTTTCCTAGGGTGGTAATGAATTGAGCAGTCGTAATCCTTAATTAGCTCCAACCATCTTATTTGATGCATATTCAGCTCCTTTTGTGTGAAAATATACTTTAAACTTTTATGATCAGTATAAATATCACACCTTTCACCATAAAGGTAATGCCTCCAAATATTTAATGCAAAGATTACCGCAGCTAACTCCAAATCATGAGTTGGGTAATTTTTCTCATGGATTTTCAACTGTCGTGAGGCATAAGCTATCACCATATCATTTTTCATGAGAACACATCTCAGTCCCTTCTTGGATGCATCACTGTAGATCACAAACCTTTCTCTACTACAAGGAAGAGTGAGTACAGGTGCACTGGATAACCTTCTTTTTAACTTCTTGAAATTCTCTTCATATTTGTCCGTCCACACGAACTTAACTCCTTTTCTAGTCAACCTGGTGAGTGGATTAGATAATCGTGAAAAATATTTCACAAAACGTCGATAATATCCAGCCAAACCAAGAAAACTTCGGATCTCAGTTACTGTTGTTGGTCTCGACCATCTTTCGATAACCTCTGTTTTTGCTGGATCCACAGATATCCCCTCTTTTGAGATTATGTGACCCAAAAATGCAACTTTTTGAATCCAAAATTCACACTTGGTAAATTTGGCATAAAGCTTCTTCTTTCTCAGGGTCTTCAATATAACTCTCAAGTGATCTTCATGTTCTTACTTGCTCTTTGAATAGAAAAGAATATCATCTATAAAGACTACCACAAATTGATCAATGTAGTCTCTAAAGACTCTATTCATCAGATCCATGAAGATAGCAGGGGCATTAGTAAGACCAAATGGCATCACTATAAATTCATAGTGTCCATACCTTGTACGGAAATCCATCTTTGGTATATCCTCCCTTTTGACCCTTAATTGATGATACCCTAAATGAAGATCAATCTTGGAAAAGTATTGAGCTCCGCGTAGTTGGTCAAATAGGTCATCAATGCGTGGGAGAGGATATTTGTTCTTGATAGTGATCTTGTTAAGTTCTCGATAATCAATGCAGAGTCTCATTGATCCATCTTTCTTCTTAACAAAAAGAACAGGTGCTCCCCAAGGTGACGCACTAGGGTGTATGAATCCCTTATCAAGATTCTCTTGGAGTTGCTTATTTAATTCTTGTAACTCAATTGGGGCCATTCTATAAGGTGTCTTTGAAATAGGCAAAGCAACGGGTACGAGTTCTATTGAAAACTCAACTTCACGATTTGGTGTAAGACCCGACAATTCCTCCGGAAAGACATAATCAAACTCCTGTAAAATGGGCATATTCTTAATTGTGAGTTTCTCACCAACCATTTGAGATAAATAACCTTCATTAAGTGGAGTCAAGACCCATAAGATGGAAGAAATTTCCACTGGAAGGTTATGTTCATCCTTGCATCGATAGACGATCATAGATTGATCTGGAATATGAAATGTGACTTCCCTTCTTTGGAAATTGATATGATCTCCATATAAACAAATCCAATCCATGCCACGAATCACATCAAATTCCACTATAGGAAGGATCACAAGATTTGCAGGAAGCACTTTCCCACAAACTTCAATCGGGGAAGAATTATAAACTTTTGATGTGACTGTTGTGCCATTAGGTGTTGTCACAGCTAACTCAACATCTAATTATTGAGGTAATACGGTGATACCATTAGAAAAATCTTCAAAAATAAAAGAGTGGGTGGATCCAAAATCAAATAAAACATTTGCTACTTTAGAGTGGATGGTAAGTGTACCTTTCACCACATCGTTATCGTACTCCACATCACTGATATAAATTGCATGTGACTTTCCTTTGCCGTTAGCCTTAAAATTTTGTTCATGTCAATCATCGTCAACAACCCTTGGATTAGAGAATTTATTGGCATAATTCCCCATCTCCTTGCACTTGAAACATTGAAGTGTAGTAGGTTCATTCTGTGTGTCCCTTCCTTTGTTTGCATCATTAGATATATTCTTCCCATCATTGCGGTATTCAAATGCCCGATGACCTTACTTTCCACATTTGAAACATTTACTTGTCCCTTTAAGAAAACTCCCTCCATGTTTCTTTTCACACTTTTAGCATAAGGGAAAGCTCATCTTCTTTTCAGGGTGCTCTTTAGATTTTCCTTTGAATTCCATTTTCCTCTTCTTATCAAACCCATATGACTGATGGGTTACTCCAATCTCTATCTCGACTTTGAGAGCACATCGAACGATTTCCTCATAGCTATTGAAGTCCCTTATGGATAACGCCCTTCGAAGACTTGGTTTTAAGACACTAAAGAATCGATCGATCTTACTCTCAGGTTGGATAATAATACCAGAAGCGTACCTTGCAAGTCTTGTAAAATTTTCTTCATATGTACCAACAGATTCATCATCATTTTTCTTCAGTTCAAGAAACTATTTCTCCACCTCTGTTCAGAGAATATGAGGGAAGTACTTATTGAAAAATAAGTTCTTGAACTCGTCCCATTCCATGGACTCAATTTCATCCCTTTGTCTCATATTCTTAATAAGATTCCACCATTGATCAGCATCTCCTTCCAAACGATACACTGCTAGGATGACTTTATCATGTTCAGAACATTGAAGAACTGAAAATATCTTTTCAGTAGTACTAATCCATTGTTCAACAACTAAGGGATCAGTAGACCCGCTGAAAGAAGGTGGACACTGCCTCATGAAGGATTCAATAGAATGTTGCTCCTTCCTTTGCTCGTTTGGAAGTCCTGCATGATTCAAAGCTTGAGAAAGTTGTGTGAGCATGGCTACAAGATTTTGTATTCCAGCTCCCATAATGTATGGTTTCTCAGGGGGACAATCATTTCATTGCCCATCGCATTCCGCATTAACACGGTTCCTTCGGGTTCCAGCCATTGACTAAAACCAAGAAGAATAGTGTGAGCAACACTAATTATAATAGGAAAACCACATAATCAAGAATAAAATTTCACACTTAAGGTATTATCCTAGGTTATTCATGGTCATTTCTAAAACACTAAGATTGTGTTCTATGCTTAGACTTTTCATTAGGGTTCTTACAAAGTCTTTCGCATCCTAGTTTCCAAAGGTTGACTATACCTTTCCTCTGATACCAACTATAACGACCCATACTTTACATACATTGTTACTACTTCAAAATTGAAGCATACTTATTACAACATATAAAAAAACCATGAAAGGACCGTATAGGTATAGTGTCTTTAGAAACTGGGAAACATAAACAACTGGTTCATAAAGTGTCTACACTGTCTCCCATTTATTTCATCATATCTATAGTCCCTTTTGGCATATCTTACTTAATAAGCTTCTTTCTGACCTGGGGAAAGAAAACATACAAAAGGGTGAGCTCAAATGCTCAGTAAGGGTAAACAAAAGAAATATCAATCACATCATATTCATAAGAACATAACATTTTGGAAATCTTAACCTGCAAAAGAGAGCATAATTTTATAACAAGGGATAAATCATAGTAGTGAAATGAAATCCCAATAATCAGGACTTAAAATATGAAACTTTGTAGCATACACACATAATCATAGAGAATCATTTCTTATTAGTCAAGACTCATTTCCAAGACTATCTTAGTGGACAAAATCCATTTCTGAACCGAGTTCACTCCTCGTTTCAGTTCTGTTTCACTGAATCGGTTTAACCTGCCGTTCCAGCCATGTCTATCTCATGAGATATAAAATCTTTACCCAATTCATTGGAGGGAGATATAGGTCCCACTAATCTCATAATGATACCATTCTTATGTGTGCCACAAAATCATAAACCATACATCATAGCATAACCCATGTAATAAAAATGGGAATCTTAAATATCGTGACATCATAAAACAACTCATATAAGATAAAGGAATTCATAAAAATAATTCCATCACAACATAATCAAATCAATTTAATAATAGGGATAGAAATAGAACCCTTTATTATCTTAGATGGAAAATAATTTTGATAAAACACTTCAACTCCATTCTTGAGGAAAATATCCTTTCTACTTCAAAAACACTTTTCCTTTCTTAACATGTCATAAAATTATAAACTAAAAAAATTTGATTAAAAATAAACTTGAAAACTTGCAAGGGAAGCTTCTTGGAAATAATCCATTCATGTCGTATAAGTTAAAAGAAAACATTCTTCTCGTACTTTTGTCGGAAAAGTCAAAAAGTACCTCATACGAAAAACGACAAAAGATTCCTTTCATATCTTTTACTAAAAACTCACCGAAGGGTAAAATTGGATATAAACTATTGTAGAATGATGTAAATATTACATATTGAGTAAACATGGATGTGTATGATAAAATTCACCCTAGTAAATTCCAAAGTATAAACAATCTCGGATAAAAATGAGATTGTGATATTTCCCTTACCATAGGTCCGATTTGCTTCGTAAGTGTCCGAACCTCCTGTATAATGATTTAAATAATGTTATCGACTTATTCCAGAATCATAATTATTGTTATGATATCATATATGGTCATATTCTTAGCTTCTTATTAGTAATATTTCATTACTACTTGTTATTCGGGTGTTTATTACTTTTTGTTCTTATTCGTATTTGTCGAATAAAATTTTATTCTTCTCTTTAGGTTATAGATACCTCATTTCCAGAATGGTATTAGTGTAATATATATCATATTCATTCATTCAATTCATTTATATAATCATTATTCAATGAAGATCATGTAGAACGAATCGCATCACATTGTGGAGACGGTATTCCGTACGTACACACGAGCGATGATATCATTCCCATGATCGTGGAATTGTATTGGAGTGTATGTATACTATTTCAGAATAAATACCACTTTACAATAATCATATATATTCATTACTTTCACCCTTATACCCATCCAAGTAAGGTGGTGGTGGAAAATAGATTACCCCACGGCGTGGAGACGGTATTCCGTACGTACGCACGCGCGGTGATTTCGTTTTCCGTAGGATGGATAAGAGGTGAAATAGGGTTGTTTCATATTTATAATAACATATCAGTATATGAGTGATACTGATGTTATTACCTCATAATGAAACAACTAAAGAAGAGGGAGTAGAATAAGAATGGAACTTGAAGAAAATGGTAGAAGGTATTACCTCTTTCTCGAAGTGCCTCCTTTAAACTTTATCTTAAGGAACCAGAGTTGGTCTTTTGATAAGACCAGTACCTCTTGTAGGTTTCTAAGGAAGTGGGGAAGTAAAATGGTCAGGGGTTGGTCGAGCTTGAAGGCTCAAATTGGTGTGAGGAAGAGAGGGAGGAGGTGCCCTTTTATAAGGGTGGAGAGGGGCACCTTTGGAAATATAAGAAATATTAGTTTATATTAAATCCCAACCCCACTTAAAAACTTCCAAAATGACTCATATCTGAATCTTAGATTAGATAGGGTTGTAATATTATCAACCAATAAAATTTATACATGTTAGTAATTTATTTTAAACATTATCAACTTGATTTATCCTTATTTATCAATTTAATTTTATATGTGGTAATAATATTCTAAATTTTAAATTATTATAAATAATTACATATGTGTCATGAATTTTCCATAATTTGACACTTTATGACATTTTAGACCATATATATTGTAATTTATAATTTTTAAATATTTTTGTGATTTTTAAACAATTTTATAATATGTTATTTGTATAAAATAACAATAGTGTCAATTTTGATGCTATTCATTTATTTGAATTTAAATAAAATATATACAGAATATATCTTCAAAATAAAAGCTTTAATAGATTAATTAAATGTCATATGTGTCTATAAAATTATTTTAGAACATTAAATAGTTCATATAATATTTAGTTTAATATTTGTAAAATAATTTATTTGATATTTTAATTAATAAAATAATTTCAACATCACTATTGTGTCAAAATTAATGTTACTTCTTTAATCCCTAGAAATTCTAAATAAATTCCTATGATGTATATAATTGTATTATCTTTCTGTAGAATATTCATGTTTGAATTTTCATTAATTTTATCACCAAATTAAAATTATTATACTTATAAGATTTAAGTAAGTGACATGTTGTCACATTCTTTGGTTTTAATAATAATTAAATTATTTTCATTGAAAAAAGTCCCTTAAATGAATATAATATGACCCTTAGGTGATATGGGTCTACTTTTAGTCATCCAATAGGATTTTGGCAGGTGTTAGGGTAATTTTATAATCTTATATTTACCCTTAATTACCCGATTTACCTTTAACTATGGTAAATAAAATTTACCGTAGTTACTATTCATAATGCCCAAAAATAAAAAGTAGCATATTAACATAATTTGGACCCAATGATTCTGAATATGGAATCCATTTTTCAAAATTCAAAACTTATAAGTTGCAGTAATTAATTTAAAATAAATCCCGTTGTTAAGAAAACGGGTTTTATAAGTTAAAACATTGCCAAAGATTGAAATGTTTTTACCTATGAATTCGATGTGAAATTAATGCTAATGACATAAATTATATTAAATGGTAAAAATATATTCTATTTATACTTTAAAACCATTCAATATTATAATTTATCCATATAAATTATCTCAATGAAAAAAGTTGTTTTTAATTAAAAATTAGCGTATTTTTACTATTCATCAAAATATGAAAGTTATCAGAAAAATATCAAAAATTTATCCAAAGTAAATTTTTATACCCTGATTCAAAAGAAGAATTTTATTTTGTCAAATTGAACTTATAAACATGTCAAAAACTAGATTTAATGTGGGTGCGCCATCAAAAGGCGACAAAACTGTATTTTTTGAAAAATATTTCTTTTATCCAAAAAAAAACTGATTTTGCTTTTATACCTCATTCTAGAAAATGTATAAGTTGAATTAAAATGTTATAAAATTAAAAATTCAGTTAGTACTATTCATAATGGCTAGTTTTAATAGTATTTTAATAGCATATCGTTGTTTAGTGAAACTCGGTATTGCGTACGACGCAAGCTATCGAGGAAGGTCGCGGTTGTGTGTAAAGCAAGCCAAGCTAGTGTTGTGTGTAGTGAAAGATTCCTTTGATGATTTATATAACATAAAAAAAAATTTCTCATAAAAGTCTCAGGTGTTATAGGTAGGTTATCGAACATAGAAACCCCTTTAATGTAAAATTAATATTTAATTCAAAAATATTAATAAATATGAAATATGTCTTATTCTTTATTTACCTAGGATGTTATAACAAAAGTGGTTGAACATTTAATTTACATTATTTAAATGTAGAAGTTAATACATAATATTATGATAAAACATAATGTATATTTAAAAAAACTTCAACCTAATTATTGAATAGTTTTCTTTTCTTTAATTATTGATGGGATTTTACTTCTCTATCGAGTATCCAAATCCCCTCATTATGGTCTCATTTGAAATAAAGTACCCCTTCAAAATTGGGACCACCATGAAATAATTGTGAGGTCCTTATTAAAGGTAGATCCTTAGTTTAATTAATAACTAACCCTATACTTTATTTGGATGATAATATAACAATTAACCACTTTCTATTTATAGGATTTATGATAGAAAATTTTTGTATTGTCAGTGATACCATTTTTAATAGTTCATGCTTATACCCTTCCATATTGAAGTCTGCTTTCATGAATCCAATTCATATATTTTAACAACAATCATGTTATCAACCCAATTTTATTGAAAAATAAATTCATGGAATGGTGTATAATTCAAATCCAATATTATTTTAATGATGTCAAAGTATGAAATGTTCAGGTAAATTAGATTTTTTTTATTGGTACCATATATATTCATCACTTCCACCATAATATTAACTCCACTGATTTTCATATTACTATGTTCAACATGTTCCATTATATGTAAAATTTAACCATTAATTATATACCCATTATAAGATAATACATGGACACATGGTCCCCAAGCTATCCATCAAATTCATTCTGAAAGTGAATTTGAATTTTTAGATAACTTCTTAAAATATGGTCTTGAAACCACCCTATAAATCATTAATCATGGGTATTTGATATCTATATTTCATTCCTTGATTAATTTAAATGCCTAATAATAACCTTATGGTTTCTAATATATAGCACAGTCTCTGAACTATTATGTAAAATGTAATAGTGATCCTTATGCCTCTCTATAATGGTAATTGCAATAACTTCTGTTCTTGAAATTCCTTAACCATAATTCACCCATTGTGATGAGATTTTGGTAGACAAATGATCACTACATTGGCTATCTAGTTAGTACATAATTTAATGGATTCATGAAAAATATATTTCTCTATAATATATCCCTCTAGAGTACTTCAAATTTTAGCATACCCTATAAAAATATCCATAATTCATTCATTGAGGTACATAAATCTATAATGTAAAGGACTATATATGCAGATCTCTCTAACCAAGGGAACCATCTAGTGAACCATTATATCAATGAATTATAGTGGGAAGAACATCTTTAATTCACATAATATGTCAAAAATTACCATTTCCATAGCTGAAAACTTTATTGGTTATATGAATTTACTACATATATCATTAAATGAGAAACAAATCATGGTTAATGTATGAAAAACATTTTTCAAAAAATATAATATTAAGCTACAAATATTAAATTTTATATCAAAATATGACAGTCATGTGATGTTATGCCATTTGACTCTAAATAAATCATTAAAATGATATTATTTGTGTTTTACAAATACCCCTATAGAACCTGTACACCATTAAGGACACTAAAAATTGATATCACTCTTTAGTGGAAGTAGTATAAGAAACTTGAGGAAGAAAAACCCTCATTTAACCCTTTATTAGTGCCAACTATTCTTGTATACATATTTTAATCTTGTAAATCCTAGCCTTAATCTCATCATTTTCTTTTCAGAGTGAATTTAGTAATATGCCAATAAAAATATAACATATTTTTTTCTATGTTCATGACATCAAGAAAATGAATAATGTACAAAAAATTCTAGTATAGTAATTCCAAAAACAATTGATCTCATTTTCCAATAATAATTCATAAGATTTTTATAAGAATGTTTTTCAAATGAGGTGACCATATCCTTTAAATTTTTGAACTTTTCATCACCTATTAGTGAACATGGTGATGTACCTTCTTCTAAATTCTCATCAAATGATTTTTTCTAATATCATAATTTATGTTATTGAGGTAAAAAATTTAATATTTCCTAGAAACGTATTCTTTGATAAATGTTTCAACTTAAATGAGTGTGTACCTTATTTACAGATGGTACGCCCTAGTATTCCTTTAGTGTAATGTCCTGAAAATTTTCTATAAATAATAATTCCATTTATCATCCCATAAAATATGGCTCTCAAAGAGAAATCCTCATTTCAATAAAAATTTTACAATATAACACCTGAATCACACATTAATTTCATATCCTCCATTAATGGAGTTGAATATACACTAATATCATTACCCAGTTGTTTTGGTCTTGATATAAGTAGAGACAAACAAATGAATTTTCACTTCATGCATAGCCATGGTGGATAGTTATAATTTAACAATAGAACTGGACATGTACTATGAGTGATAATATTTACAACAAAAGGATTCACTCTATCAACAGATAATGTATGACGAATGTTTCTTGGATTTTTATGAATTTTTTTATACCCATGATCAATATTATCCCTATAAGGAGAGTTTATAGGGTGATGAAGTTTCCAATATTTATTTCTTGTATATACATGCCACTTTAGTTTCCTTACAGTATCCTCTCTTTTAAAAAGATACATAAACCTTGGAATGATTGGAAGGTACCATAAAACATTCATATGAATTGATTAATATTTTTATTATTGAGACACACCACAGTTTGAGACTTTTTTATGTAGATTAATGGTACTTTTTAAACAATATACATCCATTTTTAAGGCATGTATTTTTTTCAGAGATTATAACCATTGAATGTAAAATTCATTTAGAATCATATATTCAGTAATAAAACTCATTTTCTTCTAATATAATATCATTTAAGAAATAAATTAATTCAGAAAATTTGGTTCCACTCCATCTAATTCTGGGTTTTAAATTATATAGCTTTAGTAAGGCTAATAATGTTGTGTATTTAGTATAACCAACATAAAATATTATCTCTTCGCTACTCTTTAACTTCTGAAATAATTTTGGATGAATATGAATTTCATCTTAAAATTTAATTTTTATTTCATCTATACGATCTTTATCATCATTTACACTTGTAATCATATCCTTAATATGATCTTCTTCATTTCTCACACTTATAATTATTTCAGATGATCCATAAAACACAGTGTTATCCTGTTCGCTAGATACATTCATTTCTTCTCTATGTTTAGTCTAAATTTTATAACTTTGATATATCCCATGATAGATCAAGTTTTCTTATAACTCTTTTTTCCTAATTAGTCTTGAATAATAACATTGTAAACATGGACAAAGTATTTGAGAAGGTTTATATGCACACTCTTTTTCAAACATGATAATCTCTTTAACCTCATACTCATACTCTTTTAATAAGATTGGATTCTATCCATTTTTTATTCATATCCATCATATTTGATACATTAATATTGATATTTACCAAAAATAAATCAATATACAGAAGGTATGCTCTTTTAATCAGAAAATTTTATTCTTTATATATCCACATATATAGTCATCATATTTTATATAAGTTATCATTACATAGAAAAATCATTGGAACATATAATGATCAATAATAATATGAATTTAAAATTTTATAACACATATTTTTATTAAAATAAGTCACATATCAGAAATTATTCATTTTTTAAATAGATTCATCATGGGAGATAATAATGTAAAATTTTAAAATAGATATTTTCATCTTTAGTCAGTTCAGCTATTCAAAGGTCATCAATATCATCGAAAGTTATTGGATGTTACCTTGAAGATAAAATAATTATAAATAATTCAGATTCTTTCAATTATATATCTCATATAGTTTTTTTATATACTTTTATACATAGAACTTGGTTAACTATGAATGCTTATAGAATAATCCCAAATTGATATAAGAAGCTCAATCTTAACTTATCATTAGTTGAACCATGTATAAAAATAATTTTTTATTTCAATATACCATTATATTTTCTTATTTTCAAAGGAGTGGGTAATGATACAATACTACACCCCCCTTAAATAGTTGGTAAACTCTTCACTTAGGTATTCACTCCCTCAATTTGGTAAATTAGTTTAATAAAATTTCAAAGATTTTTTTTTATATAGTTATTATATATTTTAGAACATTTCAAAGATTAAATTATTTTTTATCATTAGAAATACATTTTTATATATAGTAAAATCATTATAGAAGGTAACAAAGTACCATAAACCACTAATTTCTTGTGTATTTGTTGATCCACATACATATGTATGTTTGGGGGGCAATAACTTTTCATATTTGTTCGACTTTTCTAAAAATAATTTTATTCATTTTTTCAAATTAAAAATATTTGAACATATTGAATGGATCATAATCAAATAATTATGAAAATTTATATTTATGGGGCCATTGGACATGTTTTTCTTTTTCATATTCTAGGTGGTAATGAAAAAATTTATATTTAATTGTTAACTTTAACCATTTAATTTCATACATTACTGTTATATTTTAAATTCCATGATATATAAAGTGTTATAATCTTGTATACCCCCATAAAAAATTTCATTCATGTAAATTAACAATTTAATCTTTAAAACAACCCTTACTCAATTTCCCATGTGAATATGGTATTTTAACTTAACTAATTCTATTTTTCAACTCAAATAGTGTACATCAACCAAAATGTATAATACACATCCAACATAAAATATCCCTGAAGTATACTCTGAATGGTTAATATCCCTAACATATACTCCTTAATACCCATGTTTTTTGTTTTCTCATTAATTCATTCGATCATATTGAATACATTCATGTTTTCATATTGATTTTGAATTTATAATACATGGAGTCCAATATGAGACATTTTATGTCAAAGGAAAAAACCATTATTAATAAGAAAGTGTTAATTAATGTTTTTTAAAATTAATAGGAAGAAAAAAACTATATTATTATGAAAATAATTCAATGTATTAAAAAATAAAAATTGAGAAAATAAGAATAACCAAAAATGTGAAAATAAGTGGTTCAACATCATTTACAAGAGGAAAAACAAAAAAATTGTCTGAGATAGGGGCCAAAAACTATAATAAAAGAAGAACCAAGGAGAAGAACCAAAAATCATGAAAATTATGCCAAAATATCATGCAAACAAGAAGAACCTAATGAGAGGGAAAATCATAAAAAGGATAAAAGATTGATTAAAATCGAGTAAGGAATAACATAGTTTTGACTTAAGGTTTGATTAGGTCAAAATATTTAAAGGATGCAACTCTAAAACTTGGCTTTTATGATATCGTGAATGATGTGAGCATGGGTGATCTCTGTTAGGGCTCTTTCAAAATAGGGGAGGGTATTTTTCAGCCACAGTAAAAAGCGATGATAAAATATAAATTTATCAGCGCTAAAATGGAAAACGATGATAAATGTATGATTTGTCTATGATTTTTAGCACTAATAAAGCCCTAGATTTATCATAATTAAAAAGGAATTGAAAAATCACGCCTTTATTAGCAGCAAATGACTGGCATTGATAAATGAAACTTTTATCATCAGTTATTAAAGCACAAACAAATGTTGATTTTATGAGCACTTCATATAACACTCATAAATTCTAGTGGAAAATAGATGTTTAAAATTAAATATAAAATTATAATAAACTTTTAAATATATAGAAATGAATATTAAAAATTACTTTATAATAAAAATAATAAACATTTAAAATAAATATACAATTTTTTTTATATTAACTGTATGAATAAATGTGATGATATAATGATAAATGTATTAATATTGTGATGAGTGAATAAATAATATTAATTATTTAAGACCTAAAAAAATTAAAAATGATTATATTATATATATTATATATATTAAAAAATAATATGAATGAATAAATAATAAAATTAAAATGAATAAATATTAAAATTTCATTTATGTTAAAAAAATCCTAATTAGAAATTAATAGATAATAAATATAATAAGATTTAAATAAAAAAATATTACAATAAAAATGAATAAATATAAATTATGTAAATTACAAATATATTACAAATATTAAATATTAATAAATATAAATATATAATAATTGCTAAAAATCAATAAAATATATAAATATTAAATGCATAAATATCAAAAATGAATAAATTACAAGGACAAGAAAAGTTAATATGTATTAGAAATGAATAGATAATAATAATAATAAATGAAGCAATATCATTAATGAACAAAATTTAATTATTAAAAATAAATAAATTTCACAAATATTAAAAAAATTAATAATTTTAATTATATAAATTAATGAAATATTATAAATGGATAAATATTAAAATAAAAAAAATTATAAATAATATACTTATAATGAACTACTAATTATTAATAAATAAATAATAATTTTCTACATATTTAAATAAAAATAAATAAAAATAAAAATGAAAAAATATTAATTATATAAGTTATATACATATTAAAAGTATTGAATAATAATATTTAAAAATGCATAAATAACTATCAAAATTGAATATACTAAAAAAATATTAAATGAATAAAAACTAAAAAAGAATATATTATAGAATATATTTAAAATGGATAAATTTTAAAAATGAATAAAAAATGTTAAATGAATAAATAGACATACTCATTATATACATATACATACACACATACGTATGTGTAGACATACATGTACACATACACACATACATGTACAGATACACATACCCATACCCATACCCATACTCATACCCATACCCATACCCATACCCATACCCATACCCATACTCATACCCATACCCATACCCATACCCATACACATACACATACACATACACATACACATACACATACACAAACACATACACATATTCATACACATACACATACATATACACATACGCATACATACACATACATAAACATACATGCATGTAAATGTATATACATCCATGTACATGTATATACATCCATGTACATGTATATACATGAATATACGCATACATACATGTACACACATACACATACAAACAATTACATTCACATTCATATTCATACATATGCATACATACATATACTACATAAAAATACACATACTATATAAACATACACATACTACATTAACATACACACAAATAAACATATACCCATATACTTACATACATGTACATAAATATACATACACATACACATAAACATATACATACACATATATACATACACATATACATATACATGCACGTTCATCCAAATGCATACACATACACATATGCATGCATACATACATGTATATATGCACATAAATACACACACATATATACATACATATACACATATAAAAACATTCATCTATATACATACACACAAACATACATTAACATATACACACACAACACATATATATACATACAACACAAACAAACTCATACAAAAACATACATACATGCACACATAGTCATACACATACATCCACATACATTCAAATAAATGCTTTAAGATTTTAAACATTAATATAAATATATAAATTCAAATAACAATATTTAAATAAATATATATTCATTTCTATATTTTTTAAACTATTTGAATAAAATATCAAAATTTTACATTTATATATAAATTTTTTAGTTATTTTATATAAATAAATTATTAAACATTTTTTTTGATTAATAAATTCGATAATTTGCATATGGAATTTTCAAAATAAAATTTGTAATATTTTTATTATTATAACATAGTTATATAAATCATATTTATATATTATATCTACAAATATATACTTATTGTTATATAAATCATATTTGAAATTATATAAATTTGAATAAATGAATTATATTATTCATGGTTCCCTTTATCAGTACTAACAAAAAGTGGTGATAAATAAAACTTTTATCTGCACTAAATAAAGTGTTGATAAAGGGTCACCCTCTATCAACGCTTATTTTAGAACTAATAAAGGATCCATTTATCAAAACATTTTATTAGCACTAATAAAAGGACCCCATTCATCAATGTTTTTTAGCATTGTTAAAGGGAAACATTGAATATAATTAAATATGTAGTAGTGGACATTTATTTTTTCAAAAAAAATCAAAATATAATAATTTTTAATTTTAAATAAAAAATTAATTTATTGAAAAATGAATGTTTTTATAAAATAAATAAATTTCAGATCGTTAAAAAATTATCTGATATAATATAAAATTATATTATCATTTATATTTAAATAAATAATATTTTATAATATTTGTTTAAAATAATAAATTTAATTTAAAATTATTGAATTTACCATAAAAGTGTTTTAAATTGAAATTATATATTTTCCCAAAATATAATTATGTTTTATCTATTTATCATATTCATCTTATATTCATGTGTATTTTATAAAATAATAATGAAATTGGGATTTTAGAAAAAACTATGACATTTATAAAAAGAAAATTACACCTTTATAATACTAATGTCTCGATACATAGTCCCTTATTACATCAGCATGTTTCCTAAGGGTATAGTGTGAAATTGATGTACTTTTATTGGTTAAATTAGGTAACATTGGACTTTTAGGGATGTATACTAACTTGAACGCTTCCCATAAGAAATTCCACTCAAGCCCCACTTGTTAAAACATTGCTTGGGCTTGGTCATGTGTGAACCCCAATGACACTACTGCCCTCTCAAGACATAATAATGAGATTTATAAGGAATGATTATACAATTTGAGGCCATTTTTATACATTCTGCATCAATTAGTTCTCTTAATTACCATAAATATACATTGATTCTCACAATCACGTTATAAAGGCTATATTACCAATAGTTATAATGCCCAATGGTCATAATTCTGAATGGTCATAATGCCCAACAGTAATAATGCCAAAAAGTTATAATTATTTCCTACTACATATAAAATCCTATATCATTCTTTCATTTATTTATATAATTTCAATCAATGTTTGATATTCTTTATTTTCAAAATAAATATTACATTACTAACATTTTGTTTCTTTTTTAGAGTGTTTTTCATGAGTGTGGTAATCCTAAGAGATATATATGATCAAAATTTTCCTATTATAATTATATTATTTTTTATATTTATTTTTCAATTGTAATATTTTATATTTTACTAGGTTTAATTTTTGAAAAAATGCAATGTTCTAAATTAATAAAATAAATTGTAATCATTATGTTTTATACTATAATATATTACTAAATATTTTGTGCATATATATATAAGGGAAATAATTATATATATTTTTAGGTTTTTACATCCTCCCCTTAAGAAATTTTACCCTCAAAATTTTATTTCATACCTTATGTTGAAAAAACAAGGGAAATATTGTTTCATAACATCATATGGTTCCCATGTTTCCTCTTTTAATTTATGTTTTCACTTGGTGGATTGTGTTGTTACACAGAACTTTGTCTCTATAATACGAGTTTTCCACTAGATGAACATCATAAGAGGGACCAATCTCCAACTTCACCACCTATAAATTTAGAAAATTTTATGAATATTGTATGTAATTTCTATACAATAAGTCATGAACTTGAGACATGTTTAGTGGGATTGCAAGTCGATAGTCCAAAACTCTGATGTAATCAAGAATCTTGAAGGGGTCAATGTACCTAGGACTGGGATTTTCCTTGTTCCAAAACTAAATGACTCTATTATAGAGAGTTATATTAATGAAAATTTTATCTCCAACTTCAAAATCTTGGTCACATTGATGGTTATTAGTAAAAATATTTTTTCAACTTTGTTTTGCACTGATGAATCACTAAATGGATTTAACATTCTTAACCATTTCATTAACTAGTTTGGGTCCTCATAGATTTTTATATCCAAAATCATCACAAAATTTTATATTTATAAAATTAATACCATAATTATATTAATAAGTATATATTTTAATTCTCATATGAAATCTATTATTATATGAGAACTCGGCCATAGGAATATGTTTATCTCATCCTTCTTTAAATTTTATTGAGAAAGATCTCAATATATCCTCATGTGTTTGGATAGTTTTCTCAAATTGGCTATTAGTTTAAGGGTGATAGACCATACTAAAATTAAACTATATGTTCATAACATATTGGATACAATTTCGTGATATTTAAGTGAATCTCAAATCTCATTATTATAAAATCGATAATTATGTTCCACCAAGACTTTCCACTTATCTAATGTGTATCCTTGTAAGTTTATCAAGTGATAAATTCTCCCAAATGGGAGTAAAATTAGTAGTCTTTGTAAATAATTCCACCATAACCCATATGTAATTATTTCTCTAGGTTTTAATTGGAAGACCTATAAAAAACCACAATGATATTTTCCCATTTTTATATAGAAATGGGTAATTGTTGGATCATCCATTTTGACTTTTTCATTTCTATATTCACTTGCTGAAATACCATGAACTTTGATTTATATTCCAAAATATACCACATCATATTTTCACACCAGTAGTTCTCTTTAATATATTTATACATATTTGTGCTCCTTGGGTGGATCTTGAATGTTGATCTTTGAGCATCATTCGGCATATCCTCCTTTATCTCAAACTATGATGGTACACATTGTCATGTACAAAATCTCACAATAAAATCTTTATAAATATTAAATTTTTATAATTTTCCCTACCTTACATCATCCACCTTCCTCTATATCTATGTATAATCCCTTTCATATTCCTTAATCTTCTCTATAAGGGATGGTTGATCAATCATTTTAGCAAGTTAAGATAACGAACATTCCTTTAGAATTCCCATGTTCATCCTTTGCATGTGAAACAATATTGGGTCCTTATCAATCCTAATCATGGATAATTTTATAGGATCCTTTATACTCAATGCATTTGGACATTTATTCACCTTCCTAGGATAGTAACATATTGAACAATCATAATCCATGATTATCTCTAACTACCTTTGATAGTGCATGTTGAGATATTTTTGTGTGAATATATTCTTGGGGATCCTATTATATGTATATAAATCATAACATAATATATAGAAATAATTCTATAAAATTTTCAATTTGAATATTTCTACAAAAACCCCCATATCCTACATAGGATATTTCGGTTCATGTACCTTCAACTATCGAGAGGCATAGGCTATCAATTTATCTTTTTTCATGAAAAAACAACCCAAGACCTTATATTAGGCATACCTATTGATAAAAAAAATATTTCCCTAGGTAGTGTGAGTATAGGCGCTTTGATAATACCCTTCTTCAACTCCTTCAAGTTATATTCACACTCATAATATCAAAATTCACTCCCATTCCATTTATCTTGGCTAGTGGGTTTAAAAGTCATGAAAATTTTCACAAAAATCATTGATAGTACCTAGATAAAATCAGTAAACTAAGGATTAAGAGTAAAAATTTTGGTTTAAACCATTCCTCAGACACCTTTATCTTAGAAGGATCTATATATATCCCCTTTCTTATGATAATAATCCCCAAGAATGAAACTTTCTCTATATAAAAATTACATTTATTTTACTCTTAATATAATTTTATCTTAATTAGAGATCTTAGTACAATACTTAAATTCTACCCATGTTTCCCCTTTCTTTTATAGTACATGAGAATATCACTTATAAGGACTACCAAAAAAATTTGAGGTAATATTTAAAGACTCTATTCATTATACCCATGATTATTGTTAGAGAATTAGTGAGTCGAAATGGAATAACTATGAACTCATAGTGATCATACATTTTATGAAAGGATGTCTTGATAATATATTCCTTTTTTAATTTTAATTGATGATATACTTGATTGAAAACCCACTTCATAGAAGTATTGGGCCTTGGGTAGTTGATCAAAAAATCCATCTATTCATGGAATGAAATAATTATTATTTATTATGATCTTATTGAGATCAAGTTAATCGCTGCATAGAAACATTGATCCATCCTTCTTGAAAAAGAGGATAGGTTCACCCATATTAGAGCACCTAAGAATATGAATCTCTTTTCCCGATTCTCTTATAGATACTTCTTTAGTTCCTATAGTCCAATTAGGGTCACTTTATAGGGAGTCCTGGATATTATATGAGCTATAAGTATAAGTCTAATTGACAAATCAATCTCTCTATTAGGGGGAAGACTATGAAACTCTTCACATAATACATAATCATTTTCTCTTGTAATGGGTATTCCTTCAATGGTGAACCTATAATTTGTCTCAATCATTTGAGATAGATATGATTTCTAAAAATGTTATATTTTTCATGCTTGATAATAAATTTTCAAATGAGATTCATCCTCTACCTTATACTTTTATATAATTATAGGATGATTTTCAATATGGAACATGATTTCCTTCTCATGATAATATATGTAGGCTCTATATAAGTATATTCATTCCATGCTTAGTATAATATTTAATACCACTCATGGGAGTCTAATAAGTTTTACTAGGAGAATAAACCCACACTAATTAACTAGGGATGGTTATATTATTTAGATATAATAATTTCCTCATTTAATATCTTCAACAACAACTCAAACTCTATGTTTTGAGGTGGTGTCGGAATAGTTATACTGAAATTTCAAGATAGGAAAGTATGTGTATAGAATGAATAAAATAGTATGTTTAATATTATTTAATGGATAACTTTTTTACTTTCCTCCACTTTTTTATTGGGATCCATTTCAAAATTAGTGAAAACTTATTCAAAATTTTACTCCCTTCTATTTAGATATTTTTATCATCATTTATCATTGAAAACCCTTCCCTTAGGGAATTTTTTGCATAGTGTCAGTGTTATTTATAGTTGAAACATTGAATCATGCATAAATTATTAATCAAAACATTATTTTCCTTAATATAATTATTGGGATTATTTATTTTATTATAACATGCATTATTTTTATATCCTTCCCTTCCACATTTGAAGAACCTCCATGTACACATGAAGCAGTTTTCAGGATGCTTCTTACCATACATTTGACATGTGGTATGTTGGATTATCTTAACTCAATGAGTATTATATTATCGCCCACCATAGTTAAAATATATTCTCCAATTCTTATCTCTATTCCCACAGGACCACATATAATCACTAATATTCATCTCAATTTCTAGGGAACATAAAAAAATTTCCTCATAGTTATCAAACTCTTAAATCACCAATAGTTTTAAAATACTCGTCTTTATTCAACTAAATAAGCTTTCAACCATATTTGTATCATGAAATCCTTGGGAATTTTTCTTTATAATTCCCAATAGATTGATCCTCACTTTTATTAATTCCAAGTAATTCCCTCTCCATTATAAGAGTGAGAGTGTGGGAAAAATATTTATAGAACAATAATTTCTTAAATTCATCCAATTCCATGGATTCAATGTCTAATTAGGATTTATATTTTTTATTAGTGTCTAATAGTGATCACCTCACCCCTATAGATAACAATCATCTAGTATGAGTTTCTATTACTCATATAATTTAAGGATATAAAATATCTTTTCAAATGGGTTAATCCATTATTCCATAATTAGGGGATTATAAAATCTACTAAAATTCATATTCATTGGTCAAATAAATGACTAAATCATGACATAATATTTATTAGGATCAATATAGAGTTTAACATGATTCATTATATTACTCATAATAAGAGTAATTTATTCAGGTAATTATATAATGTTCTCAAATCCTACTCCAATCATATTAGGAACTTCAGTATGGAAATCATCACATTTCACATTACATATATTGTTGAAAAGATTCCTTCTATTTACCAAAGTTTTTTAAAATAAAGAAATTTTTTTTAAGAGGATACAGGATTATATAAGAATATAAAAAGGAAAACCATTTAACTTATAAGGAATGACATATATACCAAAACTTATGAATCTCAAATTTTAATCTTGGTAAACCCTGGAAATTTTTCTATTAGGTTTTATAACTAAAAAAATCAATCAAAATCCTTCATAATGGTTTAAAAAAATATTCTAATTTATAAAAGAATATCCCTAGAGACTTTAAAACCTAGTGTGTTGTAAGGTCACATTTTCATAAACTGGGTACAGATCAAGTTAATTACTAACAAGTCCTTTTAGGGTTATTACCCCTAGGTACATATGTATCATAGACACATTCACTTATAGTATTCAAAAATATATTTCATTACATAAAAACCAATCAATTTTTATTTTATAAAATTTTATGAGGTTTTTATATACATTGAATTATCCCTATGTTTTCCACAAATATTTCCTTAATCATAATCCCCCAAAATAGCTATATCTTACTCTGATTCTAACAAAAATAGACCATATTTATAATTCATTTTATTTAATTATTTTTAACATAAATTTACATAAAACAAAGTACCATAAATTTATTGGTATATGATCTTTGGGAAATTAGATACATAAACCATTAAATTAAAATAAAATAAATCATAATTATCTAAAACTCCATAATGTGATCCTACTTTCCTTTGAACTCTTAATACTGTAAAGGATCACCTAGGGACATACAAATGAAGTAATGAGCTATAAATACCAATAAGATAAGAATCAATACATATAATGATGATTAATAATACAAGTGAGTCAAGAGGAATGACATAAAGAGGTAATAATCATACATTCTCACATGGAGGCATTACATGAGAATATGACATCAAAAAATCATTGTATCATAGGAATGTGTTAAAAACATAAAGAATTAAATCATAGAATAAGTTGAGTCCAACCACCTAGACATCAAAAAATAATGTTATTATGCCAACCATCCATGAACTATACATTATGTATCATGAGATGAAAAAATTACCCAATGCAATGAAGCATTATTAGGGCACACCCTTTATTTTTTATAACTTTATGTGTTCCATTTTGATTGTATAACATAAGTAAATATTCCATCATTTTAATACCATGATTAAGGAATATGGGATTTATACACAAGATTCACCATTCAATGAAGGATTTTTATATCTAGGTGAACAACCTTAAATGAGAATATTTTTAGGTATTCACAACACTATAGTTTGGAATATAAAATCACCAGATAATTTCAGTAACATAATAGGTGTGCATAAAAGTTCATTGGATATATTAATGATATGGAAAGTTGGTATTTTATAATTTGGTAATCATATGGACAGTAAATTAATTCTTATAAACACAATCTATCATGAATAATTTAGAATCAAAAGGCATAGAAGAATAGAATTTCTTAAAAGGAAAAGAAGAGAGAGAGAACCCCTTACTTGAGAGGCTACATCCAAAAGTTTTGGAGGATCATCTTAAGGACTTGGGAACTCATTTTAAGGAATTTAGATATATAGAAAAGAGGTTGAAATTATTCTATAAGGATTTGGAGTGAAGAGGAAAGGGATAATTGGTGGGTATTTATTGTAAATAAGATAGGATTATTTTTAAATTTATAAAATAGTTTTTGGACTCTGATTTATAAAATATTTAAAACTATTGGTTCACCATTGGTTTTGAACCATGGTTTTTGATAAATGAAAGTGTTTTTATGAGTTTTAATGTTTTATAGACCGAACATATTTAAATAATAGTTGTAGCACACCCAGTTTCTGTTATGTAACCCTTTCTTTATGATTTTTAAGTATATAAAGTATATGGGTGATGTTTGGTAGAGTTTGAAGAACTTTTGGAGTGTTTTGGGGCTTTTAAAAAAAGTATAAGGTTGGTTCATAGGTTTAGAAAACCATGAAACACCTATAGGAAACCATGTATAGTAAAACAAGGGAAAAAGGGAAAGCACACGGGCGATGCATGATTTTCTTAAATCGTGCATCCACTTAGTAGAAATTGTACTCTTTGGAATGGTGGTTTTAGATTTTTGAGACAATGGATTTGTAATGGTTGGTTCATGGTTTGTTAATAGTGTGAGTTTCACCCTTAAGTCAGTGTATTTTTCATGGTTAGCGCATGGTTTTCCAAACTATACGTGGAAAGAAACAACTTTATTAAAAGTGGATCTCACACATTTTTTCTTCTAACTCCCTATTTTTTTCTTTTATGTGGACCTAGATCAATATTAACTCTTACCAAAGGTTAAATAAGGTTCTAACATTGATACAAAGGTGATCTGAAGGCTTCCCTTGGTGATTATAAGCTTATTCCTCATGGTAAGTGATCATTCTTGGTTGTTCTTGGTGTTTTTCTTAGATCTAATTCTCTCTCACTCTCTCCCTATAATTATTAGATATATTCCCAATTTGGGTATATGTATAGTTTTGGATACCAAATATGATTATATTTCACTTTTTTTGTGATAGGGGTAGAGATCTAAGGAGGGTTCATGAAGTTTTCAACCCGGTTTTTTGATATTTTTTCTACCATTTATCATCTTCACCCAAACTCTCAATGTAGGTGGATTCACTCTCGACTCCTCATTCTAAAACAGATTGGATTAGTTTCAAATTGATTTAATTTCATTAAATTGATTATGAAATTTTCATTACAATAATGTTTTAAACCTTCTTTTGTGATTGTTTGGGATTTTTTGTGAAATTGTTGAATTTTTGTGGAAAGTGCTTTGATAAATAATTTTGAAATATTGATTTTAAAATAGTTACTTCTATAGATTTAAGGAAAAAAATTTCAATAAAAATATTCTTTTATTGAAATATTTTTGTAATTGAAATGGTTTTGGAATGGTTTTTGGGCATACTTGGTGGTGTTTGTTCATATTGCATTACGAGGCTGAGTTGAAATATTACCATGTGATCGGTGCCAAATGTGTAATGAAACATCGAATATAATTACCTTGTGATGAATTGGTAGATTTATGAAAAACTATTCATGAGTATGGAACTATCATAATGAATAATGAATGTGTAGATTTTTTTATGTGTGGATTGGATTGGGGTATGCTGAAGTGGAATTAATAAAATGGTTTTGGAATATTCTTTGGTTTCTTTCCTTATAAATTAATGTTGTTTTGAAAAAAATAGTTTCTTGGGAACCTGTTTTTATTTGGTTATAAACTTTTTTAGAAATTTTTTATATAAATTTTTTTATATAAATGTTTCTAATATGTTTTATCCTAGTGGCATGAGCATGAAAGTCATTGGGGAAAACCTACTGAGTTTTAGAACTCACCCCCCCTTCTTTGGAACTATGGTATTTTTGCATATGTCATCTACCAAAACATAGGAAAATGTAAACTATCACAGGTATTTAGCACTACCTCTTGATAATTGAGTGGTTTTCTGAATTTGGATCATGGATCTTGTGGAGATTTGGAGTTATAGTATTCTTTGATTCTTGTTGGTTTATTTCCTTCTATTGTTTACATTGATATTATTTTATCTTTCACTATGTTACACGTTGGTTGGTTTAATATAAATGAAATGTTTGAGTTGTCTATCACTTTATCATGCATTATATAGTGGTTTATTTTCTTATTTCTTGATTGGTTAGTTGTTTTATTTTCAAAGGGAAAATCGTCTCCCATGTATATTCAAGACCTTCAGTATTTATTTCCATCGATTGGTGTCTTGGGGATGTTTCTTAAGGACAAGTAGCATCCTCCCACTTTCTTAAGCCAATGAGAAGTAGATGGATGTCACAATATTTCTCTTGGAGGTTAAATTAATTATTTTCATAATGAATTGTTTTTAAAACCATAAAATATATCAGTATTGCAATATTTTTTATACGTTTATAAAATTAAAATTATTACTTTAAAAAATTATTTAAATTGACAACCCCATTTTTTGTATATAATACCTCTATAGTATTTATTACATCTCTTTCTGGGCTATTATGATGTCATAATACTTACCGTGTATTTATACCATATTTACCTTCTAACTAAAAATTTGACTATCACCGAAAATAATGAAAAATTCATAATTGGATAATCTCGATGTGTATATTTCAAAAATGAAATTTATTTCATCATAATTATTTTATAAATAATATAATTTACTTTAAATAAAAATTATTTATTAACATAAAAATAACTATTTTTATGATATAAAAAACTTTATGACCCTTATAAAAATTAATTGGAACATTATAAAATTATATTAAAATTAATTGGGACATTAGAAAATTATATAAAAAACTTTATGACCCTTATAAAAATTAATGGGTATTCCAAATGTGACTCCCTATTAGTTATGATAGCTACTATGTAAGTATGTTATGAATTCCATATGTTTCCTTTATGATATATGATTTCTGTATGTTATTCATAAATCAAATGATTTCATGACGTATGTTATGATTAAAAAGTATGGTTTCATTGATTTTTATTTATTGATGGGATAATTCAACTTTTAATTATTTTATAACCCTTACTGGGATTTTTATTCTCATCCCAAGTTTTGAAATGTTTTTCACAGGACAAAAAGATGAATAGGGTCAAGGATGAGATCACAAAAAAGTAATGATGTATAAAACCTCGAACTAGACATGTCTATTTTTTAAGAGTTTTTATTTTATGAATGGATACTAGGTATTAATGTCTAAATGTAATATTCAAGTTGTTATTTAATAGTTATGGACAAATTCTCTAAAACTCTAAACCTGAAAAGATCCTCATTGTGAATTCATGACATAATTCAAGATTATGTAATGTTTATGGTTGGGTGCTAATAAATATGTGTACCCATGATCAATAGGGGAATGTGAAGTTCAAGTGTTTCGTGTAATTGCATCAAAAGATATCCTTTATATGGAACTTGGTTTCTTAGTCTCATTCAATTATGGTGTGGGAAGACCTATATCAAAATTTTCTCTTCCAGTTTAGTTTGACACTACAGAACAAAAATAGTCTTCTATCTCACAAATTGAAAACATCAAGTGTATGAAAGGTTTTTTGATTTTGTTACTCGGTGGAATAAATTATAATACTACCAAAAACTACCTCCCCATTAAGAATAAATTTTCCCATATGTTTTGTGAATCATTGCAACGATTTTTTCACATCGTTGATTCATATGAAATGTATAAGAGATTTTTAGATACTTTCTACAATTTCTCAAAAGATATAAGACATCAATATGGACACTAAATCAAAGTTCTGATTAATTCCATCAACTCAGGGAAGGATAAAATGAAAAATTATAGAATACCACTTTTATGCTTAAGTAGGCCCATGTACCTACTCCGACTACAATGATGCACCACATCTAATGGTTGAACCTCTCGAGTTTTAGCAATAATTAAGTCCTAATTAGGATTATAAAATATAGCATACATGATAACAGTTTGAGGAGATAAAAATGGTATATTCTTTCCAAAATAACCACATCTCTTTAATATATTTATACATATTTGTGCTCCTTGGGTGGATCTTGAATGTTGATCTTTGAGCATCATTCGGCATATCCTCCTTTATCTCAAACTATGATGGTACACATTGTCATGTACAAAATCTCACAATACCATCTTTATAAATATTAAATTTTTATAATTTTCCCTACCTTACATCATCCACCTTCCTCTATATCTATGTATAATCCCTTTAATCTTCCTTAATCTTATCTATAAGGGATGGTTGATCAATCATTTCAGCAAGTTAAGATAACGATCCTTCCTTTATAATTCCCATGTTCATCCTTTGCATGTGAAACAATATTGGGTCCCTATCAATCCTAATCATGGATAATTTTATAGGATCCTTTATACTCAATGCATTTGGACATTTATTCACCTTCCTAGGATAGTAACACATTGAACAATCATAATCCATGATTATCTCTAACTACCTTTGATAGTGCATGTTGAGATATTTTTGTGTGAATATATTCTTGGTGATCCTATTATATGTACATAAATCATAACATAATATATAGATATAATTCTATAAAATTTTCAATTTGAATATTTCTGAAAAAACCCCCATATCCTACATAGGATATTTCAGCTCATGTACCTTCAACTATCGAGAGGCATAGGCTATCACTTTATCTTTTTTTCATGAAAAAACAACCCAAGACCTTATATTAGGCATACCTATTGATAAAAAAATATTTCCCTAGGTAGTGTGAGTATAGGCGCTTTGATAATACCCTTCTTCAACTCCTTGAAGTTATCTTCACATTCATAATATCAAAATTCACTCCCATTCCATTTATCTTGGCCAGTGGGTTTAAAATTCATGAAAATTTTCACAAAAATCATTGATAGTACCTAGATAAAATCAGTAAACTAAGGATTAAGAGTAAAAATTTTGGTTTAAACCATTCCTCAAACACCTTTATCTTATAATGATCTATATATATCCCCTTTCTTATGATAATAATCCCAAAGAATGAAACTTTCTCTATATAAAAAATACATTTATTTTACTCTTCATATAATTTTATCTTAATTAGAGATCTTAGTACAATACTTAAATTCTCCCCATGTTTCCCCTTTCTTTTATAGTACATGAGAATATCACTTATAAGTACTACCAAAAAAATTTGAGGTAATATTTAAAGACTCTATTCATTATACCCATGATTATTGTTAGAGAATTAGTGAGTCGAAATGGAATACCTATGAACTCATAGTGATCATACATTTTATGAAAGGAAGTCTTGATAATATATTCCTTTTTTAATTTTAATTGATGATATCCTTGATTGAAAGCCCACTTCATAGAAGTATTGGGCCTTGGGTAGTTGATCAAAAAATCCATATATTCATGGAATGAAATAATTATTATTTATTATGATCTTATTGAGATCAAGTTAATCGCTGCATAGACATATTTATCCATCCTTCTTGAAAAAGAGGATAGGTTTACCCATAGTAGAGCACCTAAGAATATGAATCTCTTTTCCTGATTCTCTTATAGATACTTCTTTAGTTCCTATAGTTCAGTTAGGTTCACTATATAGGGATTCCTGAATATTATATGAGCAATAAGTATAAGTCCAATTGACAAATCAATCTCTCTATTAGGGGGAAGACCATGAAACTCTTCACATAATACATAATCATTTTCTCTTGTAATGGGTATTCCTTCAATGGTGAACCTATAATTTGTCTCAATCATTTGAGATAGATATGATTTCTAAAAATGTTATATTTTCCATGATTGATAATAAATTTTCAAATGAGATTCATCCTCTACCTTATACTTTTATATAATTATAGGATGATTTTCAATATGGAACATGATTTCCTTCTCATGATAATATATGTAGGCTCTATATAAGTATATTCATTCTATGCTTAGTATAATATTGAATCCCACTCATGGGAGTCTAATAAGTTTTACTATGAGAATAAACCAACACTAATTAACTAGGGATGGTTATATTATTTAGATATAATAATTTCCTCATTTAATATCTTCAACAACAACTCAAACTCTATGTTTTGAGGTGGTGTCGGAATAGTTATACTGAACTTTCATGATAGGAAAGTATGTGTATAGAATGAATAAAATAGTGTGTTTACTATTATTTAATGGATAACTTTTTTACTTTCCTCCACTTTGTTATTGGGATCCATTTCAAAATTAGTGAAAACTTATTCAAAATTTTACTCCCTTATATTTAGAGATTTTTATCATCATTTATCATTGAAAACCCTTCCCTTAGGGAATTGGTTTGCATAGTGTCAGTGTTATTTATAATTGAAACATTGAATCATGCATAAATTATTAATCAAAACATTATTTTCCTTATTATAATTATTGGGATTCTTTATTTTATTATAACCTACATTATTTTTATATCCTTCCCTTCCACATTTGAAGAACCTCCATGTACACATGAAGCAGTTTTTTGGATGCTTCTTACCATACATTTGACATGTGGTATGTTGGATTATCTTACCTCAATGAGTATTATATGATCACCCACCATAGTTAAAATATATTCCCCAATTATTATCTCTACTCCCACAAGACCACATATAATCACTAATATTCATCTCAATTTCTAGGGAACATAAAAAAATTTCCTCATAGTTATCAAACTCTTGAATCACCAATAGTTTTAAAATACTGGTCTTTATCCAACTAAATAAGCTTTCAACTATATGTGTATCATGAAATCCTTGGGAATTTTTATTTATAATTCCCAATAGATTTATCCTCACTTTTATTAAGTCCAAGTAATTCCCTCTCCATTATAAGAGTGAGAGTTTGGGAAAAATATTTATAGAACAATAATTTCTTAAATTCATCCAATTCCATGGATTCAATGTATAATTAGGATTTATATTTTTTATTAGTGTCTAATAGTGATCACCTAACCCCTATAGATAACAAGCATCTAGTATGAGTTTCTCTTACTCATATAATTTAAGGATATAAAATATCTTTTCAAATGGGTTAATCCATTATTCTATAATTAGGGGATCATAAAATCTACTAAAATTCAGATTCCTTGGTCAAATAAATGACTAAATCATGACATACTATTTCTTAGGATCAATATAGAGTTTAACATGATTCATTATATTACTCATAATAAGATTAATTTATTCAAGTAATTATATAATGTTCTCAAATCCTACTCCAATCATATTAGGAACTTCATTATGGAAATCATCACATTTCACATTACATATATTGTTGAAAAGATTCCTCCTATTTCCCAAAGTTTTTGAAAATAAAGAAATGTTTTTTTAGAGGATACAGAATTATATAACAATATAAAAATGAAAACCATTTAACTTATAAGAAATGACATATATACCAAAACTTATGAATCTCAAATTTTAATCTTGGTAAACCCTGGAAATTTTTCTATTAGGTTTTATAACTAAAAAAATCAATCAACATCCATCATAATGGTTTAAAAAAATATTCTAATTTATAAAAGAATATCCCTAGGGACTTTAAAACCTAGTGTGTTGTAAGGTCACCTTTTCATAAACTGGGTACAGATCAAGTTAATTACTAACAAGTCCTTTTAGGGTTATTACCCCTAGGTACATATGTATCATAGCCACATTCACTTATAGTATTCAAAAAGATATTTCATTACATCAAAACCAATCAATTTTTATTTTATAAAATTTTATGAGGTTTTTATATACATTGACTTATCCCTATGTTTTCCACAAATATTTCCTTAATCATAATCCCCCAAAATAGCTATATCTTACTCTGATTCTAAAAAAAATAGACTATATTTATAATTCATTTTATTTCATTATTTTTAACATAAATTTACATAAAACAAAATACCATAAATTTATTGGTATATGATCTTTGGGAAATTAGATACATAAACCATTAAATTAAAATAAAATAAATCATAATTATCTAAAACTCCATAATGTGATCCTACTTTCCTTTGAACTCTTAATACTGTAAAGGATCACCTGGGGACATACAAAAGAAGTAATGAACTATAAATAAGAAATAAGATAAGAATAAATACATATAATGATGATTAATAATACAAGTGAGTCAAGAGGAATGACATAAAGAGGTAATAATCATACATTCTCACATGGAGGCATTACATGAGAATATGACATCAAAAAATCATTGTATCATAGGAATGTGTTAACAACATAAATAATGAAATCATAGAATAAGTTGAGTCCAACCACCTAGACATAAAAAAATAATGTTATTATGCCAACCAGCCATGAACTATACCTTATGTATCATGAGATGAAAAAATTACCCAATGCAATGAAGCATTGTTAGGGCACACCCTTTATTTTTTATAACTTTATGTGTTCTATTTTGATTGTATAACATAAGTAAATATTCCATAATTTTAATACCATGATTAAGGAATATGGGATTTATACACAAGATTACCCATTCAATGAAGGATTGTTATATCTAGGTGAGTAACCTTAAATGAGAATATTTTTAGGTATTCACAACACTATAGTTTGGAATATAAAATCACCGGATAATTTCAGTAACATAATAGGTGTGCATAAAAGTTCATTTGATGTATTAATGATAGGGAAAGTTGGTATTTTATAATTTGGTAATCATATGGATAGTAAATTAATTCTTATAAACACAATCTATCATGAATAATTCAGAATCAAAAGGCATAGAAGAATAGAATTTCTTAAAAGGAAAAGAAGAGAGAGAGAAACCCTTACTTGAGAGGCTACATCCAAAAGTTTTGGAGGATCATATTAAGGACTTGGGAACTCATTTTAAGGACTTTAGATATGTAAAAAAGTGGTTGAAATTATTCTATAAGGATTTGGAGTGAAGAGGAAAGGGATAATTGGTGGGTATTTATTGTAAATAAGATAGGATTATTTTTAAATTTATAAAATAGTTTTTGGACTCTGATTTATAAAATATTCAAAACTATTGGTTCACCATTGGTTTTGAACCATGGATTTTGATAAATGAAAGTGTTTTTATGAGTTTTAATGTTTTATAGACCGAACATATTTAAATAATAGTTGTAGCACACCCAGTTTCTATTATGTAACCCTTTCTTTATGATTTTTAAGTATATAAAGTATATGGGTGATGTTTGGGAGAGTTTCAAGAACTTTTGGAGTGTTTTGGGGCTTTTAAAAAAAGTATAAGGTTGGTTCATAGGTTTAGAAAACCATGAAACACCTATAGGAAACCATGTATAGTGAAACAAGGGAAAAAGGGAAAGCACGCGGGCGATGAATGATTTTCTTAAATCGTGCATCCACCTAGTAGAAATTGTACTCTTTGGAATGGTGGTTTTATATTTTTGAGACAATGTATTTGTAATGGTTGGTTCATGGTTTGGTAATCATGTGAGTTTCACCCTTAATTCAGTGTATTTTTCATGGTTAGCGCTTGGTTTTCCAAACTATACGTTGAAAGAAACAACTTTATTAAAAGTGGATCTCACACATTTTTTCTTCTAACTCCCTATTTTTTTCTTCTACGTGGACCTAGCTCAATATTAACTCTTAAAAAAGGTTAAATAAGGTTTTAACATTGATACGAAGGTGATCTGAAGGCTTCCCTTGGTGATTATAAGCTTATTCCTCATGGTAAGTGATCATTCTTGGTTGTTCTTGGTGTTTTTCTTAGATCTACTTCTCTCTCACTCTCTCCCTATAATTATTATATATATGCCCAATTTGGGTATATGTATGGTTTTGGATACCAAATATGATTATATTTCACTTTTTTTGTGATAGGGGTAGAGATCTAAGGAGGGTTCATGAAGTTTTCAACCCGGTTTTTTGATATTTTTTCTACCATTTATCATCTTCACCCAAATTCTCAATGTAGGTGGATTCACTCTTGACTCCTCATTCTATAACAGATTGGATTAGTTTCAAATTGATTTAATTTCATTAAATTGATTATGAAATTTTCATTCCAATAATGTTTTAAACCTTCTTTTGTGATTGTTTGGGATTTTTTGTGAATTTTTTGAATTTTTGTGGAAAGTGCTTTGATAAATAATTTTGAAATATTGATTTTAAAATAGTTACTTAGATAGATTTAAGGAAAATGTTTTTCAATAAAAATATTCTTTTATTGAAATAGTTTTGTAATTGAAATGGTTTTTGCATGGTTTTTGGGAATACTTGGTGGTGTTTTTTCATATTGCATTATGAGGCTGAGTTGAAATATTACCTTGTGATCGGTGCCAAATGTGTAATGAAACATCGAATATAATTACCTTGTGATGAATTGGTAGATTTATGAAAAACTATTCATGAGTATGGAACTATCATAATGAAGAATGAATGTGTAGATTTTTGTATGTGTGGATTGGATTGGGGTATGCCGAAGTGGAATTAATAAAAAAAATTTGGAATATTGTTTGGTTTCTTTCCTTATAAATTAATGTTGTTTTGAAAAAAAATAGTTTCATGGGAACCTGTTTTTATTTGGTTATAAACTTTTTTAGAAATTTTTTATATAAATTTTTTTATATAAATGTTTCTAATATGTTTTATCCTAGTGGCATGAGCAGGAAAGTCATTGGGGAAGACCTACTGAGTTTTAGAACTCACCCCCCCCCCTTCTTTGGAACTATGGTATTTTTGCAGATTTCATCTACCAAAACATGGGAAAACGTAAACTATAACAAGTATTTAGAACTACCTCTTGATAATTGGGTGGTTTAGTGAAGTTGGATCATGGATCTTGTAGAGCTTTGGAGTTATAGTATTCTTTGATTCTTGTTGGTTTATTGCCTTCTGTTGTTTACATTGATATTATTTTATCTTTCGCTGTGTTACACTTTGGTTGGTTTAATATAAATGAAATGTTTGAGTTGTCTATCACTTTATCATGAATTATATAGTGGTTTATTTTCTTATTTCTTGATTGGTTAGTTGTTTTATTTTCAAAGGGAAAATCGTCTCCCATGTATATTCAAGACCTTCAGCATTTATTTCCATCCATTAGTGTCTTGGGGATGTTTCTTAAGGACAAGTAGCATCCTCCCACCTTCTTAAGCCAATGAGAAGTAGATGTATGTCACAATATTTCTCTTGGAGGTTAAAGGAATTATTTTCATAATGAATTGTTTTTAAAACCATAAAATGTATCAGTATTGAAATATTTTTTATACATTTATAAAATTAATATTATTACTTTAAAAAATTATTTAAATTGAAAACCCCATTTTTTGTATAGAATACCTCTATAGTATTTATTACACCTCTTTTTGGCTATTATGATGTCATAATACTTACCATGTATTTATACCATATTTACCTTATAACTAAAAATTTGACTATCATCGAAAATGATGAAAAATTCATAATTGGATAATATCGACGTGTATATTTCAAAAAGGAAATTTATTTCATCATATTGATTTTATAAATAATATAATTTACTTTAAATAAAAATTATTTATTAACATAAAAATAACTATGTTTATGATATAAAAAACTTTATGACCCTTATAAAAGTTAATTGGGACATTATAAAATTATATTAAAAATTAATAGGATTTTATAATATTATTTTTTGAAACTTAAATATTTAATATTCTTGAATTTACCATAAAGTTCTTTTAATAGAAATTATATATTTTCTAAATATATATTTATGTTTTATCTATTTATCATATTCATCTTATATTCATGTGTATTTTATAAAATTATAATGAAAATGGGAATGGTGGACCAATTTTTTTATTTCAACAAAGAAAATTTCAACTTTATAATACTAAGTTCGAGATATATAACCCCTTATTACACAAGTATATTTTCAAAGGATATGGTGTGTGATGGTGGTAATTTTATAGTGTGGTCTATCTAATAATGATATATCAGTGATTTCTACTAACTTGAACATTTAACTTAGGTAGTTTCGCTCAATCCTCACTATAGATTCACTTTTATTATATGCTACCCTTTATCAATTATAAACAAAAAAGTGAAAATAAATTGGGGACTTTTATCTGTGCTGGCTAATAGGACTAATAAATATGACCTTTATCTGTGCTAAAAAATCACTCATAAAACTATACCGTTTGTTATAACTTTTTTATAGTTGATAAATGTACCCCTTTAATAGCACTTTTCTTAACGTAGATAAGATATTCCTTTTAATAGTGCTAAAAAAGCACTAATAAAGGTCACCGTGAATAATTTAATTTATATATATATACGTATATATTTATGAATATGATTTATATAATAATAAGTATATATATGGGAATATAATATATAAATATTATTAATATAACTATATTATAATAAAAATATATATTATCAATATTAATTTCATAATTTTATATATAAATATATATAAAAATTTCAAATTTATATTAATCAACAAAAATGTTTAATAATATATTTATATACATTATTTTAATATGTATATATAAATACAATATATTACTATTTTATTACAAAATTTAGATAAATATATACATGAATATATATTTATATAAATATAGATCATATTAGAATTTATATATTTATATTAATATTAAATAACTTAAAATATATACATATATTTGTATGTGTAACATCCCAGGTATGGATGCCACCTAAAAGTTCTTTGAGCCCGGTTGGCCACATGGCTTCAAGAGCATTTCCCCAAGCACCAGAGGCTACCGACTAGTAGCGAGGGACTAGGTGTGATAGTGGGGAAACTATACCCTTATTGGCAGAGTATAACATAGCGGAACAATAATAAAACAATATCATAAGTAGTAATACCATACAATAGAAGTAAACATTAGCAGACTAATAATACAAATAATCAGATGTCGTATCATACAAGGATGATTCTTTATGCACATGTTCTATAAAAACATCCAAAATAGGATACAATGTAGTAATACACAATAAATGTACCAAAAGTACAAAAAGGAAAAAATAAATCATAAGAATCACAAGCCTCGTCTTGGTCATGTTCTCTCCTACACCTAAGCAGCACATCAAATACCTGTAGAATGGTTCTTACCCTTATCAACACCTGCAACAATATAATCTATTTGGGCCCAAAAACATGACCGAAATAGGGTGTGATAATAAATCCCAGTATGTAATCACCCATGATCGGTTCCAATCTGTTAGTGAATATATATGACAGGTAGTGTCCAATAGTGAAAGTAGTAAGCTAGGAAGTACTCAAAAGTAAATAGTCCCACAAACATTGGTTTCCATTTACATTCACTTCATGTTCATTAATTAATACAATTACACTGAATTTTATAAGTCTCAGGATTTGGCCTAAGCCTAGTAATCCCTATGTAAAAGTAAGAACAACATATACCTTACAAGGCTATCTAAAAATGTAAGTGAAGACTGAATCCAAGCTTGTGCTTTGGCTTGGTATATACATCATAAGTCATTTCATTTAAATATTCAATTCATAACTCGAGCCTATCCATGAAATTCCTAAGTTTGAATTCAAGTGTCACTCTAGGTGAAAATTCTATCTACAACCAACAAGCCCATCCCAGCGAATCTCTCTGGAATTCCGATATCACTCTTGGTGTGGTATAAATCCATGTAAACTAAGCTCGTTGCTGGATGTCCTATGAGGAAGCCTCAGGTATCACTCATGGATGTAAACAAATCCAATAGATTTTTTCCATGGAATCCCTCAATGATCCATGTTTCACTTGAAAAAATAAGTAAAGCCTCTATGAGATAGACTATTGCACCCATGGCTCACTCATGACTTGAACATAATATCCTAACCAACCTCATAAGGATTAGACTTTTGATTACTCACATGGGTAAAACACACAACAAGAAACACATATAATTTAAACTATTTCAGGGCTTTAACAATAATATACTCACGTGGGTAATTCATATAACAAGCCTATTAGGAAATTTAAACTATCACAAGGCTTAACCATCAAATATATCATGTGGTAAAATAATTTATATAACCAATTTCATTTTAAAAAATCCCAAGGTTGGGAATCAAAGTCATTCTCATACACATCCTAGGACAAACGTCCATAAATGGCTATCCAAGGGAAAACGCACCCATGGGGTGGCCCCAATTCAAGGTAAAAAACCCTAAACATTCTTTAAATCACATAATAAATTACCTAAACAATGATAAGAAATAGAAATTGTAAAAATTCATTCACGGAAACACCCCAAAATGGGCGTTCATCACTTTGACACATATAATCAACTTGATAATTAGTGAAAAGCAAAAGACCACCTACCTCATATTCGTACAACTCTTCTCATCCAACATCGGCCTCTAATTAATCCTAGAATGGGTAATATCTAAAAAACTAGCATAAAAACTCAAACTTTAATAACTAGTTCAAGAGAATAAATCCTGAAGAATGGCTCAATAGGATTCAAGAGTTTACTAATGGGGTTCCAATGAATCCTACGATATTCGAATCAGAGTTTGGATAGAAAAATGGGAGAAAAATCTTCCCTCAGAACTGTAGTTCGAGAACCAACAGGTGAGGTTCTATCTAAGAATGAGAAAATGAGGCTACTTCCCATTTTAACAAAAAAAAATATAATTACATGGTGTGAATGTGTAAATAAACATAGTGTGTATTATTTTTCTATTCATTTGCTATTTACTTCCCTTACACATCAAGTATAAGTCATTCTAACATGGTTACATGGTGTGTACAAGGAAACACACAGTGTGTAACCACCAAGTCAAGTCGTGTAAGGGATGGAGCTAGAATTTTGACTTCTTTTACACTTTTTTTCCAAGTATAAACCAAAATAAGAGATCCATACCTCAAAGTAAAAAATATGGTTCTTAAAAACTTCCCCCCTTAAAGAAATTCATCCTTGAATTTCCCTTACAAGGGTGGTGAAGAAATATCTAAGAATAAATTTGTCCACTGAACATGTACACCGGCCTCCCTCTCCTAAGTATCATCCTGTAAATGGTCGCTCTTCCCTACCACCCATACTGGAGGAACTTACCATCCTCAGAGAACCTTTGTTCTCCTATCAACTATATGAATCGGATGATCCTCAAAGGACACATCAACCTGAATCTCAACCTCCTCAGGATGAAAATCATGAGATGGGTCTAAGTGATAGTGTTGTGGCTGAGATACATGGAAGATTTCATCCATGGATTGGTACCTCTGAGGTAACTACAACTGATGGGAAACTGACCCAACCCTCTCTAGAATATCAAACAGCTCAACATATCACGGTGAGATATTACCCTATATCTCGATCCACCTGTGTCCCAACCTCGGTTAAACATACAATAAAACTCAATCCCATACCTTGAACTCTAGAGGTCATCTATGACGATCAGCATAAGATTTATGATGAGACTGTGTAGTATCCATCCACTTCTAAATCAACTAGACCTTATCAGAAGTCTCCTACTTGAGATGTGGTCCCAGTAAATCTACCTCACCTGCCTCTAACTATCATAGGGGAGAACGGAATGGCATACCATATAAATCATCATAAGGTACCATCTGTATCATCACCTGATAACTATTATTTTAGACAAATTTAACTAGGGGAATATGCATCTCCCAGGAGCCCCCAAAATCTAAGACGCATGCCTACAGCATGTCCTCTAGCACATGTATCGTACGCTTTGATTGTCCATCAGTCTAAGGGTGGTATGATATTCTCAATATTACCTATGTACCCAGTGTCCTCTAAAAACCCTTCCAGAAACAAGGTGTAAATATTTCATCCCTATCTGAAATGATAGTGCGTGGAACCCCGTGAAGTCGTACCACCTCTCATAAGTAAATCCTTTAGAGATCATCAACACCAGAGGTCCCCTTGATCAGAAATAAATGAGTTACCATCATAATCTTGTCAACAACAACCCATAAAACATTATTAACCTGATGAGACCTTATTAAACCAGTCATGAAATCCATTGCAACATCATCGCATTTTCACTCCAAAATAGGTAACTGATGTAAAATCCCATCTAGTCACTGATGTTTTGCCTTCACCTTTTAATAGGTGGAACACCTTGTAACAAATCCAGCTACCTATAGCTTCTTACCTGACCACCGATATTGATGTCGCAAGTCACGGTACATTTTGGTGACTCTAGGGTGCACTTCCCAAGATGAAGCATGAAACTCTCACATCAACTCATTGTTTATATCTACTGTAACCCACACACATTCATAGATACATAGTATCTCGTCATCACCTACTATCCAACTATAATGAGGGTCATCTCCTCCTATACACTCCCATAGAACTAGGCCCTCTGAGTCTGATAGCTACCTAATCTTTACTTTGTCCAGTAGGGTAGAGGTTATAGCTAAGGATGAAAGATAAGTTTTCCCCTTTCTATCATGCACCTCTAGATATATCTCATATAACAATTCCATAAGATTTTACTCACCACTTTGTTCCTACACTACCAGTATCTAAGTCCTCCTGCTCAAATCATCATCCACTAAATTACCTTTCCCTGACATGTAGGCAAGCTCAAAGTCGAAAGACTGAAGGTATTCCACCCACCTTCACTATCTCAAATTCATATCATGTTGTGTAAATATGTACTTGAGTCTTTTGTAGTCCATGTACACCAAAAAATTATCTCCCAGTATGTGATTTATCCAACATCATAAACCATGAATGATTTCAGCTAACTCAAGATTGTGTGTCGGGTAGTTACTCTTATGTGGAATCAACTACTGAGACCCATATGCAACAACGTGATCCCTATGCATAAGTATTGCTTCAAACCTGATACTTGATGCATCAGAAAACACAGTGTACCTCTTTCGCATCTCTATAAAAATCAGTATCAGTGCTGAAGTTATTCTCACTTTCATTTCATTAAAGGACATCTTGCAGGATTTAGTCCAAACATACTTTTCACCATTTTTAGTTAGGCCTATCAATGGTGATACTAAATATGATAAGTCTTGTTTACAATTCTAGTAGTAACTATCCATCCCTAGAAAACTCCACACCTCAAAGACATTATTGGGGTTCTCCTGTGAAGCTAATGCTCTCACCTTCTTTGGTTCCATTGATAATTATTTCTTTGAGATGATATGACCTAGGAAGTGAATATAATCCATCGAGAAGTGTCACTTTGTGAGCTTAGAATACAATCGATGCTCTCTCAGTGTACTCAAAACGATATCAAGATGTGCGGTATGGTTGTGTAGATTATGAGAATAGACCAAGATATCATCCATTAAAACCACAAAAAAAATAATCCAGATAAGGATGGAACACTTGGTTCATCATTTACATAAAAATTATCAGCATGTTCATGAGACCGAACGGAATAACCAAGTACTCATACAAACCATACCTGCTCTGGAAGTTTGTTCAAGGTATGTCTGATGATCTAACATGCAACTGATGATAACCGAATCTCAAGTCAATATTTGATAAAACCTAAGATCCTCAAAGCTGATTGAAGAGGTCATCTAACCTTGGAAGAGGATACCAGTTCTTAACTGTCAACTGGTTCAATTTATAATAATCGACCCAAATCATGAGGGTACCATCCACTTTTTTTTAAAAAAAATGACCATAGAACCCCATAGAGAAGTGTTGGTTCAGATGAAACTCTTTTCCTCAAAATCCTCTAGTTATCTCTTAAGCTCTTGCAACTCCATAGTATTCATCCTATAAAGAGGAATGGATACTAGTGAATCTCTTAGAACTAGCTCGATATCAAACTCTACCTCTCTCACCGGAAGTAAACCCAAAAAATCATCTGGGAAAACATCTCTAAAATGATCAACCACTAGAGGAAAATCTGTCGGACATGTTACCTTGTCATCTAGGTATAAACTCACAATCTGGGTTGTCATCCTGCCCAACCCACAATACTTGGGTCCATCTCAGCTCGCTGGGATATCCCACTCACCCTTATGTAGAAACTCTCCCCCCTACGATGATGTGAAACTCACCCTATGGTGATAGAAATCAACAAAGTCTTAGAATGGAACCAACCAGTCCATTCGGAGAATGACATCAAAGCCTATAATGTCTAAGACATAGAGATCCCATATGAAGTGACACCAACAAACCTCGAGGGGGAACTCCTTGCACTGGTGTACACATGTCTTTATAAACCCTAACATAGTGTCTAGATTCATTACATCATTAGAAGTAAAAACATAGAGACAGAGGATCTCCAAAATGGGCAAAGATATAAAACTATGTGAAGCCCCTCTATCAAAAAGTGCATAAGCTAAAACGGAGGCTACTAGAATAGTACCTATGACAGTAGAAGGTCTGGGATCCTACTCCCATTAGGTCTGTTGAACTGCATAATTCTGACCTATAACACACCCCCGCAATGCTTCTTGGATACCCTGAGCTGATCTACCTTGTTGTATCTGTGAACCTGTGGTCTGTCTACCACGGCCACGACCACCACCTCGGCCTGAACAGTCCGACGCATTTCAGTTCCCTGATTGGTGAGAAGTTGTTGAGACATCTCCTAAATGTGGATTCAGTGTAGACCCTATCTCACTAGACACTGGTGGAAATGTTCTGTAGAAGAACTAAAAATGGCTCATCTTACCAAAATATTGGCACTCGACTGGGTCCTGTGGATACAGCGGTATCATATTCCCCATCCTACTACATTGGTAACACCTCACTTGAATGTTTGAAGATACTTTTTGACTGCTACTGTCACCGTGAGAAATATGCAGATGATGCTTCTTTCTACTAGTCGCAATAGTACCAGATCTCGTTGTAGAACCACCCTGGCTCACACCTATTGATTCCCTAAAATTATGCTTGGTAATCAGTGCCATATTTATAATAATAGATATAGAAGGAAACTTGAAGACATTAACCAGAAATCGAATGTCAAACCTAAGACCATCCTCGAATCACCTAGACTTTGTACATCATCATCCATCATAATGGGTGCAAATCATTGGATATTAGTAAAATGGGTCATGTATTCTATCATTGATAAAGAAAACTACTCTAGATTCATGAACTACAAGGCTCTTTCAGCCCTCAGCGTCTCGGAATATTAATAATCATATAAAATACTATTTCAAAATCTCCTCATTCCATATTATGATGACTCTCTTCCTATGTGATAACATCCCAACATATCTTGGCAGAATCAAGAAGCATATACATCAAAAGCTTTAACCTCCTCTTGAGAGTCTTCTATAGATGCTCGAATATCGTAAGCATGGAATCCATCCATGACTCCATAGCCTGTGGCCCACCATCCCCCAAAAATGTGGGCAGATGCTACTGCTAGAACACTCATTTCAGTTCTTCCATAGACGTGGAAGGATGTGGTGCTCCTTGAAAGGTTTTCATGAATCACATAAATCCATCATGGTACTTTGTGTCAATAACTGCATCTGTTACAACAGTTAGAGCCTCAACAAGCATGATTGGAGGATCCACCAGTAGCCCATGTCCTACCACCTCTGGGGTATGATCATCATCACTCTCCTGGAATACTGTTGGAGGTCATCGTGGAGGCATGAATCTTCAAGGTGAAGTACACACCTTGGTTACATAGCGTAAAAACTAAAAAGAATAATAAAACCCTCAAAAGTTAACAAAATATGAGTACACTGTGTGTAGAAATCATACCAGGTGTGTGTACTTACATGGTTGTGTACTCTCGCCGACCTGGATATGTAAACACCATAGGTACATGTCGTGTTATTCAGGTACATGATGTGTACACAAGTTCCCCATCCTAGCCATGTACTTGTACATATCTAGATTCACATGGGGTCTGCCTGGGTAATATTACACTTTGTGTACTTAAAGTACATGGTGTGCACTATTCAAAACCCATAATTCCATGTTATCTCTCACACATCTGGACTCATGATCACTTACCACATGGTGTGTACATAGAGTACATGATGTGTCTTCAAGAAAATTATTTCTTCCTAAATAGAGGAACACATGGTGTGTGTTCATAGCACCACACGTCGTGTTTTCTGGGTTTCTGAATAAAAAAGTTGCTAAAAATTCCCTGGAACCCCAATACTTAAAAATTAAACCTTAGGCATGCCAAATTTAGATTTTTGGGGCCCATACTCCATGCTAATCAATGTTTGGAATCCACATATAGCACATAATATACAATTTAATGTCGAAACATGATCCACCAAATTATGATCCCAGAGGGCCCATACACCTCAGGGATCAAATATTGGATTCCATCCAATTTAGACCATAACACGTACCAATACACTTATCACAATAGCATGAATATCTAGCATGGAATCTATCACAACATCATGAAATTAGTAATGTTCTCTAAATGGAATAGCAAGAGTGCATGGCATGTGATTTCTAACAAGTTTCTATATGATGCATGAGATGGAATACCCTCATCTCATCAGGATGCAATAAAATATAACCACAATGATATCAATAATAATAGTTAAATACAAGTGTGTCACCCAATAGTGAAATAGAATCAACTATAACAATTCAAAATCCAAAAATCACAAGTCAGTTCAGGGAAATTTTGGCTTTTCCCAATACGTGGGGTAGCTACTCCCGGGCACATCTAATTACCAAATATAATTTCCTTCTTATCCCTATATAATTTCTCCAAACAATAAATAAAACCAAAAAATAAATCCTCTGATACCACTTTGTAATGTCCCAGGTCTAAATGCCACCTAATAGTGCTCTGAGCCTGGTTGGACACATGGCCTCAAACGCATTTCCCCAAATGTCAAAGGTTGTTGACTTGTAGTGAGGTACTAGGTGTGATAGTGTGAAAACTATGACCTCATTGGAAGAGTATAACACAATGCAACAATAATAAAACAATATCGGAAGCAGTAATACCATATAATATAATTAAACAATGATAGACTAAAAAAACAAATAATAATATTTTATAACATACAAGAATGATGCGGGATGTCACATGTTCTAGTAAAACATCCAAAACAGGATACACTACAGTAATACATGATACAAGTACCAAAAGTAGAAAAATGACAAAATAACTCAAAAGAATCACATTCATCGGCTTGGTACCATGCTCACCAGCTCCTAAGCATCACATAAAATACCTATAGAAGGGTTCTTAACCTTATCGACACCTATAACAGTATAATCTCTTTGGGCCCAAAAACATGACCCAAACAGAGCATGAGACTAAATCCCAGTAGGAAACCTCCCAAGATCTATGCCAATCTGTTAGTGAATATATATGAGAGGCAGTGTACAATAGTGAAAGCAGTAATCTAGGAAGTACTCAAAAGTAAATAGTCCCACAAGTACTTTATTCCATTTACATTAATTTCATGTTCATTAATTAATTCAATTACATTGAATTATATAAGTCTTGGGATCCTTGTTAAGCCCGATAATCCCCATGTAAAAGTAAACACAACATATGCCTCAGAAGACTATCTAAATAGGTAAGTGAAGACCAGATCCAAGCTTGTGATTTGGATTGGAAGACACTTCATAAGTCATTTCATTTAAATATTCAATTTTTAACTTGATCCCATCCATTAAATTCCTAAGTTTGAACTCAATTATCACTCCAGGTGAAAAAAAAATCGCAACCTACAATCCCATCCCAGTGAACCTCTCTGGAATCCTGGTATCACTCTAGGTGTGGTATAAATCCATGTTAACTAATCATATTGTTAGAGGTCCTATAAGTAATCCCCAAGTATCACTCATGACATGTAAATAGAGAAAATAAAGTTCATCCATGTCATCCCTAAATGATCCATGTTTCACTCAGAAAAATAAGTAAAGTCTATATGAGCCCGACCGCTGCACCTATGGCTCACTCATGGCTTGAACATAACAAACTAAATAACCTTATAAGGCTTTTTCTTTTGATTAACCACATGGTTAAAACACATAACAAGCAACACATTTAATTTAAACTATTACAAGTCTTTAATAGTAATACACTCATTTGGGTAATTCATATAACAAGTTTATCATGCAATTTAAATTATCACAAGGATTAACCATAAAATAGCTCATGTTGGAAAATAATTTATATAAAAAATTTCATTTTAAACAATACTAATGTAGGGAATCAAAGGAATTTCAATAGGCATCCTAGTCTAAATGGCCATAAACAATCATCCAAGGAAAAACTCACCCATGGGGTGGCCCTACTTTAAGGTAAACAACCCTAAACATGCTTTAAATCATATAATAAATTAAATAAACAACGATAGGAAATAAAAATTGGAAATATTTATTCAAGGAGATGCCCAAAAAATGGGCATATAGTACTCCAACACTATAATCAACTTGAAAATTAGTGAAAGGCATAAGACCTCCTACCTCATAGAAGTACAACTCTTCTTGTCCAGTATCGTCCTCTAATTCAACCTAGAATGGAGGTAGATCTACAAAACAAGCATAAATTCTCAACCTTTAATAACTAGGAAAAAGATAGGAAATCATGAAGAATGAATCAATAGGATTATATAGATTACCTATGGGGTTCCAATTCATCCTATGGCATTTGAATTGGAGTTCGGACAAACAGATGAGAGAAAAATCTTCCCTCGGCACTGCAGTTTGAGAATCAGTGGGTGAGGTTCTATCTAGGAATAAGAAAACAAGGGTAATTCCCATTTTAACAAAAAAAATACATAGCATGTAAGTGTAAATACATGTAGTGTGTATTATTTTTCTATTCATTTTCTATCGACTTCCCTTTCACTTCAAGTAAAGGTCCTGCCAATATGGTTACATGACGTGTACAAGGAAATACACATCTTGTAACCACCAAGTCATGTTAGGTAAGGGCTGGATCAAGCATTTTGACCTCTTTTACTCTTTTTCCTCAAGTATAAACAAAAAAAATAGATCCATACCTCAAAGGAATAATCGTGTTCTTAAAGTATGTATGTATATGCATGTGTATGTATATGGATATATGTGTATCTATGTGTATCTATGTATTTTCTTGTATGTGTTGTATGCATAAATATGTATTGTACGTGTGTATTTTTATATAAATGGATGTTTTTATATGTGTATGTTTATTTGTACATGTATGTATGCATGTGTGCATATGTATCTGCATATATACATGTATGTGTGTATGTCTATGTCTATGTACGTGGAAGTACATGCATTTATATGTGTATATATGTGTATTTATATGTGTTTGGGTATGTGTATGTATTTATATGTGTTTGTATGTTCATATTTATGTAGTATGTGTATTTTTATCTAGTATGTGTATGTTTATATAGTATGTTTATGTATTCATATGTATGTATATGTATGTGTATTCATGTGTATGCATGTGTATGTATGTGTATGTAATTGTATATATGTTTATGTGTGTGTACATGTATGTATATTTATATGCTTGTATATGCAGGTATATGCGTGTATATGTATGTATATGCATGTATGTCTGTGTATGTGTATGTGTATGTGTATGTGTATGTGTATGTGTATGTGTATGTGTATGTGTATGTGTATGTGTATGTGTATGTGTATGTGTATGTGTATGTGTATGTGTATGTGTATGTGTATGTGTATGTGTATGTTTATGTGTATGTGTATGTGTATGTGTATGTGTATGTGTATGTGTATGTGTATGTGTATGTGTATGTGTATGTGTATGTGTATGTGTATGTGTATGTGTATGTGTATGTGTATGTGTATGTGTATGTGTATGTGTATGTGTATGTGTATGTGTATGTGTATGTGTATGTGTATGTGTATGTGTATGTGTATGTGTATGTGTATGTGTATGTGTATGTGTATGTGTATGTGTATGTGTATGTGTATGTGTATGTGTATGTGTATGTGTATGTGTATGTGTATGTGTATCTGTATCTGTATGTGTATCTGTATGTGTATGTGTATGTGTATGTGTATGTGTATGTGTATGTGTATGTGTATGTGTATGTGTATGTGTATGTGTATGTGTATGTGTATGTGTATGTGTATGTGTATGTGTATGTGTATGTGTATGTGTATGTGTATGTGTATGTGTATGTGTATGTGTATGTGTATGTGTATGTGTATGTGTATGTGTATGTGTATGCGTATGCGTATGTGTATGTGTATGTGTATGTGTATGTGTATGTGTATGTGTATGTGTCTGTGTCTGTGTGTGTGTGTGTGTGTGTGTGTGTGTGTGTGTCTGTGTATGTGTATCTAAGTGTACGTGTATGTCTAAGCATATATATGTGTGTATGTGTGTTTATTAATTTAGTATTATTTATTCATTAATAATATTTCTCCATTTTTAATATTTTATTTTATTTATTCATTTTTTATATTTATTCATTTAATATTTTTGTAATATATTCTATTATGACAATTATTTATACATGTTTAAATATTAATATTCAGTACTTTTAATATGAATGTAATATATATAATTAACATTTATTCATTTTTATTTTAATATAATTTTTTTTATACAATCATTATTTAATCATTAATAATCGGTACTTCATTATAAATCCCTTTCTTTTAAATTTAATTTTTCATATTTTTTAATCTTGTTTTTATATTTTTTTAGTTTTAATATTCCATTAATTTATATAATTGAAATTATAAATTCTTTTTTTAATATTTTTTATATTTATTTATTTATAATTATTAAGTTTTATTAATTTTTTATATTTATTCATTTATAATAATCTATTCATTTTTAACACTAATTTATTTTTAAAATTTTAATAAAATTTTAATTTATTGATTTTTAATATTTATTAATTAATATTTCAATAATTTGTTCATTTTTAATTTATTTTAATGCATTTTTTTCTAATATTTAATATTTTCAATATGTTTGTAATTAGCCTAATTATCATTTGTTCATTATTTATTTTAATATTTTTTGTTTAGATCATTGTACCATTATTATCTACTCATTTTTAATTAGGAATTTGTTTTCAATTTTTTTTATTTAAATAAAACTTTTAGCATTTATTAATTTTTATTTTAATATTTATTCATTCATATTTTTTTAATATATATAATTTATATAATTTATTCATTTTAAATATTTTTGTGTCCTATATAATTAATATTATTTATTCATTTATCATAATATTAATACATTTATCCTAATAATATCACATTTATTAATACATTTAATATAAAAAGTACTATTTATTTTATATTTAATATTTTTAATTTATTTTATTTTTAATATTTATTACTTTTTATTACAATGTAATTTTTAATATTCAATTTTATATAATTAGTAATTTATTATAATTTTTAAATTTTTATTTTTATTTTTAGTTTCTTCTAGTATTTATCAGCGTTATATGAAGTGCAGATAAAAGCTTCATCTATGAGCACTAAAAGGAAAAGTGTTCTTAAATATGGGGATTCATTAGTGCTTTCCCTTTTAGCGAGGATAAATGTGTATTTTATCAATGATTTTTACTGGCACTAATAAAATATCTTCCCCTCTTTTAAAAGAACAAACTAAGACCATTCTAACACACACTATTCAAACTCCCATAGAAACCGAATTCTACAGTCAGCTCCTTCAAATCATTCAACTGAATCAAACCTCAAATCGAAGATATGCTAGTACTTATTCTTTTTTAATCGATCTTTCATCATTTTTTGTGATTTTTGTTGATGTTCACTATTTGAGAATAACAATGTAATTGTTTAAAGTATAAGATCATCTTTATATTGGAAATTGAGAATTGGTTTTTAACCCTAGGGCTCTACCATCTACCTTTGTCTCATGGATTAATTCTAGAATCATAGAATTGATACTAAGTTCCTATCAGAAGGAATTTTATTTTTTCCCTATTGTTTAATAAGAAATTTTTTTAAGGAATAATAATTATAATTTCAATTTACATAAAAAAAATGTTTCATATTAGTATATGTGATTTTAATGTTTCATATATCATAGACTTTAAAATGTGTGTATGTCATAGAAAATAATATGTTCAAAGTTAATAATTAAATAACACTTTTGTATTTACCACCTACAATATAAAAATGAAAAACACGTCCAATAGACCCATAAATATACATTTTCATATTTTCTTGAATAAGAATCATGCTTGAGGAACAGTGATGTGTGGTTGCAATGCGGTGTGGGATGATATGTGGTTTATTTGGTTGAACTTTCTAGGTGGTGAGGAGATAGTTTGTTTGGTTGTGCTTTGGAGGTGGAGAGGAGGTAGTTTGTTTGTTCGTGCTTTTGGGGTGGAGAGGTGGTGGTTGTTTTGTACTGGATTCCTAAGTAATGATGGAATGAATAAATAATTATTTCATAATGTTTTAAATGACATGGTATGGTTTGGTTTATGATATGGAATTGGTTAATTAAATATTAAATGGATGGTTGTGTGGTTAAATGTGGTTGATTATAAATAATGAAATCAATGGGATGATTAAATGAAATTAGTTGGAAATGTGAAGTGGGGTTTGTGGCTTGATGTGTGGTGTTATGCATTTAGAGGTGGTAGCAAAAGTGAAGGTGTTGTGAGTTATTTTGTTTGTTTGTGAACCCATAAGTTGGGATTGATTGTTTTATATTATATATATATATATACTTGTACATTCTTGTGATTTATATATGAACCCCACCCACATTGGGCACTATGTGTCGACACCCACATACTCACACGACGGTGTTTTTCCCAACATCTAGTGAGGAGTACGGATGGATGGGTACCTGATCTTTCCCGCTCTCTCTTCCAGAAGATGTAGGTATTGCACAGGTTGTGTGGTTCATAGATCTATTAGTGCATTAGATGGTGGATGTGATGGCCCAAGTTTCTTTGGGCAAGATGTTATAGCTCAGGTCTTTGTGAGTGAGATGTGGCAGCCCAGGAGTTTTTGGTCTAGAAGTGATTGTTCTTGTAGGGAGGCTTCTGGAAGGGGTCATGCATCGTAGAATGAGGGAATGAGTTTGATTTCCTACATGTTCACAATACCTTACTACTCTGGTTATGGAGGTGGTTGTGTTGTGGCCCATGTGTTTTCGGGCAATATGTGTTGTGGTTATGCTTGTGGGGCGGTGAACCAAGGTGTCTACGGGTGAGGTGTTTTGTGACTGTGCTTGTGGGGTGGTGTGGTATACTAAAGATATGGGAGCACTGTGATGTATGACATTAGGTGTCAGAGTGGCATACTAGTGGGAAATAGATGTGGGTTACCCTTATTGATGTGATTCTTATTATATTATATTACTTAGTTTGTGTTATTTGATGAGTATTCCTTGGTGATGTTGGGATGGTTAGTATACCTTGATAGGGGCTGTTTGGTTCTACTATTTTCTCACATGTGAATTAGTATAATTTTTTCACATGTTCATGAGAGACTTGAGTTTTTTCTACTGAGTATACTTGTATGTTCACCCTACATATATAAAAAAAATTAGGTTTCCATGAGGATTACATGAACCATGTTGGGTATTACTATCTTAGACCTTTTGATAGCTGTTGTATTGATACTTTAGATTTACTTTGGGTATTTACTTTTGAGACTTGTATCTCTATCGGTTCTATTTATACATGCATGTGGGATGGTTTTTGAATTTATTTTTATATTTTGTCTTGGAGATTTTTGTGAATGATCTATCTTATCTCCTGATTCTATTTATATTATAGAGGTTAATGCCTCCAATATGTGTGATTTTCATACCCTTGGTGGTAGTCACCAACCTGAGGCCTACTGGAGGCAGGACTCGGGGGTCATTATATCTCACCCTTTATTGCGGCATCTTTGGAGGGAGGGGTTTCTAAAAGAGTGGTATCAAATGTGATCGTTGAGAGATAGGATGGATTTTGGATTTAGGCACATTTAGGGTTGCATGGGTTGGTATGTCAATAGTTCTAGTTGGCCTTGGTGTGTGACATAGGACAGGGAGACTGGTTAGGACCTGATAGGGCCTCCCATAATCCAGTGCATTGAATCTGAGCTTATTGAGTGGCCAAGTTTGACGGACCTACTTATAGGGTAGAGACCTAGGAAAGGTACATGCATCATAATGACTTGTTTTCTTGTTTTAATTGGGTTCTTTTGAAATTTTAAATGAATAAAAAATGAATTAAATAAGTTAAAATGAATATTATTGAAATTCAATACTACTCAGTCTTAGGAAATCCTTGTTTTCCATTCATCTATGGCTCTTGATCTTCATTTTCATTGCTTGGGTAGTTGAGTTTTAGTAGTCTAATATGGTTAATCATCATATGGTTGATTTGGTTGAGGATGATGATTAGTGTTAGAGGATGATGCATGCTTTCCAGTAGTAGGCCTTGGGGAAGTATGAGGGAAGTGTTTCAAATGTGGAGACAGAGAACTTGTTGAAGGAGATCGAGATCGATTTTAGTTTGATCCAGGACCTAACAGAGTATAGGGTCCCCTTGTAAGTTAGTTAGATGTGGGGAGTTAAGTGTCAGTGGTGGAAATAGTATCTAGGAGATCGAAAGGATACAGATGTTTTGTGGGTCAAATTCTAGAAGGAGATTCGATAATATTTCCTTTCATCAACCAAGAATGAAGTAAAGATCAAAGAGGTTCTTTCTCTTCAGTAGGGAAGAATGTCGGTATTGGAAATAGGAATCAAGTTCAATGAACTTTTTTGTTTTTTCATAGATATTTTTCTGGATTATGAGTCTCTTGTGAGACATCATAAGAAGGCACTATGTCCTTCTATCCAGTATAAATTAACTCCTTTTATGTTTCCAATATATCTAGAGGTTCAGAAAAAAGAAGAGTTTATTGAGTAGATGCATTCATGAGGAGGTTTTCTATGAGAGGAGAACCAATAGAGTTCACTAAGGTGTAGGGTTTTCATTGGTAGGTCTCAAGCACCATGACCTTTGAGGTTTCAACAAACCTAGATTCCAACTCAGAAGATTCCTTTCTGTCCTTCTGGGGCCAATGTTTTTCGTACTTTTCCTAGTATTTTTATGCTAGTGTGATTTAGTTGTGGGTTTCATGGACATCGCCAAAACCAATTCTCAGTGGTTCCCTAAGCTCATTTTGTTAGAGGTGGACAGGTTCAGCGTCATCCTCAATAGAAATTTCCAATGATTCTGTTTCAGTAGCAGGGGTAGTAGGTTTTTGATCTGATAAGGGGAGATGGATCTTATAGAGTTAAACCCTAGGATGTTCTTATCATTCATGGACCAAGACCTAAAAATTTTCATGGAGGTTTTCATCAGTATATATGTATAGGATTTGGGCATGGTCAGTTACATGTAGTGGAGGTAGCAGTTCTAGAGGGGCCAGAGATTGTTAGAGGTACAATCAGTTTGTCCAGTACCCTTTTTGTGCCTTTTTTATTCAGGAGCTTTGCACTCCTTTATTTCACCATCTCTGCCCCGTGATCCAGGAATATATAGAGAGAGGGTTCTCATGCCCCTGTTATTGACTACGCTAGTCAGAGGTTAGACTAGCTTGTTTGATGTTTGTCAGGGGTGTAGACTGATCATGGGGCCACATCAGTCTCATGGGGATCTTAACTTACTAGAGATGTATTCATATTATGTCATCCTTGGCATTGAATGGTTGTATTTTGTACGTGATATTATCAACTTCTTCCATAGTAGAGTCATATTTTCGGATTTGGATGTCCAATGAGTGGTTTTTTTGGTGAGAAGGGTTTTTAGGTGGTCAATTGGTGTGTGGAGCCCCCTCTTTCTATAATAGATGATTTTTTAGTGGAATCAATGGATGCTAAGATGGTAGAGGTTCCCATTGTCTTTGGGGAATTCCTAGATGTTTTACCTGAGGAGGTTGTGATGATACCCCCTTGACATTATATTGAGTTTGGGATAGATTTGCAACCTGATGGTTCTCTGGTTTTTATGTCTCTTTATCAGATGACATCTTCAGAGTTACAAGATTTGAGGGTTTAGGTAAATGATCTGATTCATAAGGGTTTTATCCATCCCATTTTGTTGTTTTGGGGTGCTTTAGTGATGTTCACATGGAAGTTGGGCAGTAGTATGAGGATTTTCATTGACTACTAATGGTTAAATCAGGTGGTGGTCAAAATTGTTATCCTCTTCCAAGGATAGAATATCCTTTCAATCAGATGAGAGGGGGGAGTTAGTTTTCTAAGATCAATCTATGGTCTGCATATCACCAATAAGTGTGAATGATAGTGATTTCCCAAATACTTCCTTCAAATGTAGGTATGGGCACTTCGAGTTCATATTCATGCCATTCGTTGTTATGAACATACCAACCGTGTTAACGAGGCTTATGAAATCCATGTTCCATGAGTTCCTGGACCGGTTCTTCATCATATTCATTAATGATATCTTAATATAATTGAATTTATAGGAGAACCATGTTGAGTATCTCATAAATTTATTGCATTTTTTTATGCCACCAGCTCTATGGAAAGTTTTCAAAGTGTAATTTCTTGACAAAAGAGGTTCATTTCATCGGGCATGTGGTGTCTATGAAGGGTATGGCAGTAGACCCGTTGAAGGTTCAAGTGGTTGTTTCTTGGGTGGCACCCAAGAATGTGGAATATTTTTGTAGTTTTCTTCATCTTATAGGCTATTATGAAAGACCAAGATTTTGTATGGAGTGATCAGTTCTAGGCATCATTTGGTTACCTAAAGGGGGAGTTAGTCAATTCTTTAGTGCTTCAATTGTCGGAGAAGGGTGTGTTGTTTGAGGAGTTTTGTGACACTTCCCATCTGGTCTTGGGATGTGTGTTGATGCAGCAACAGGCAATGATCTCTTATGGGTCTATGAAATTATGTCCCCATAAGCGTAACTATTCCACTCATGATTTAGAGCTAGCAGAGGTTGTGTTTCTGCTAAATTTTTTGTTAAATTACCTCATTGAGGAGGTCTTTGTAGTCTTCACAGATCACAAGAGTTTGAGGTATTTCTTTTCCCAGCATGATCTAAACTTGTGATAGTGGAGGTGGATAGAGTTTCTTCATGATTGTGATTTTGAGATCTCCCACACCTTAAGAAAGGGTAATTTTGTGGTTGATTCTTTGAGTACGAATTCATGGAAGGGTGTTGTTTGAGAGTCTGAGGATTCTTGGAGTGAAAAAAGAGGAGTTCAAATCCCTTAACTTAGATGCAAGACTGGATGGTGGTAGTGGATATTTTTTTTGGATGAAGATGAAGTATTCTCTGATTCAGCAGGTGGAGGAGACTCTATGGGGGGACTCAGAGTCAGAGGTGATGTGTAATCGTGTTGTCCATGGTGATTCCCTATAGGGATTATCAGAGGATGGTCAGAACCAGATGTTGATTCATGGAAGGCATATAATGTGTGATAGAGTCCTTCATGAATTTCATAAATCACTTTTGGTGGTACACCCAGGAGTTTCCAATATGTACCATGGCTTGAGGGTGTAGTTTTGTGGCCTAGGATGAAATGGGAAGTGGCAGAGTTTGTGTCTCGGTGTCTAGTTTACTAGTGGGTAAAGGTCAAGCATCATGTTCCTGTTGGTTTTTTACGGTCCTTGGATGTTCCCAAGTGTAAATGGGATGACATCTCAACGGATTTAATCATAGGGTTACCCAGAACTTAGGGATATTGTGATGGTATCTAGGTGGTCATGAATTGGTTGACAATATCATCCCACTTCTTAGTGATCAAGGAGTTGGGAATAGTGGATGATTTGGCTAAGAGATATGTGGATGAGGTGGTGCGGTTTCATGTAATTACGAGGTCCATTGTCTCATATTGGGACATGCATTTTATCTCATGATTATAGAGGGTATTTTAGTATTCTTTTGGAACTTAGTTTTTCCTCAGCACTTCTTTCCACCCTTAGATAGATGGGAAAACTGAATAGACTATCCTTATGTTGGAGGTTATGATGTGGGCGTGCATCTTTGACTTTTTTAGATCTTGGGTATGACACCTGCCTTTGGTATAGTTTTATTATAATAATATCTATCACTCTTCCATTAGCATGGCTTTATTTGAGGCTTTGTATTTAAGATCATGTCTTTCTCCATTGTGTTGGACAAAGGTTGGGGAGACAGCTATTATTGGTCCTGATGTGGTGTAGAGAATGACAAAGAAAGTCCAGCATGTTTGTGAGAGGATGAAAGTAGCACAGGATTGGAAGAAGTCTTATGCTAATTGTAGGAGGAGGCCCTTGTAGTTTGAGGTTTGGGACTATGTGATCTTGAAGTTTTCCCCTAGACATGGGTAGTGTAGGTTTGGCAGAGGGGGTAAGATTTCTCCCATGTTTTTTGGGCCCTTCAATGTGTTGGTGTATGTTGGTGAGGTGTTGTGTCGTTTGGGGTTTCCACCATGGTTGGAGAGGATCCACAAAATCTTTCACATCTCTCAACTTCATTAATATCTTCAGGATGAGTCCCATGTCATTGACTAGGGAGAGTTGGATATCAAGGATGATGCGGCATTTGTGTAACAACCAATATATATCCAAGATTTCCAAGAGAATGTGTTTCATGGAGAGTCCATTTCTTTGGTTTGTGTATCGTAGAGGCATAGTGGCCTATAAGAGAGTACTCAGGAGAGAGAGAAACATATGTGTGTGTAGTAACCAGAGTTGTTTTGAGTTTTTCTTTTCTCTATTTTACTTTGTTATGTGGTGTTTGAACCTTTTTTATGAGATGAGTTATTTTCCATGGTTTTTGATGTGTGTGGTGATATGTGTGATAAATTCTTGACCTATGAAAAGGGGAGGACCTAATTCTTAATCGAGATTCATTAACTTTGATAGGATTAAATCGTTCAGGCAATTTAGTGTCGCCTAGAGTGGATAATATCTTAACATGGAAGATGGAATTACCTGATTCATGTGTTTGGGATGGTGTAGTTATTTGGTTGTAGCAGTTGTTGGTTTGGGCTATGTGGAAGTTGAGAGGTCGTGTAGTGTGTTTTTTAGCTATTTGGGTTGTCATGTTTGGCTAGTGGTAGCATTTTAGGTATGATAAGATCCTTGAGATGTATCTCTTGGGGTGTTTTTTTATACCACTTTTCTTCTGGGCTTGGTTTTGGATTCTCAGAGGAGAGAATCATTTGATAGGTATCTGATATAATGGTTCCTTCCCTCCCGGTCTATTATATTCATAGTTTTGGTTGTTGGAGGTGTTCGTGGGGAGGCTCTAGAGTTTTCATGGGATTTAGAGGTACAGTAGAGATGTTGTTGTAAATACACTTCGTGTAAGTGTATTACACTACATAAAAGTTGGTTTCAGGACTTGTCCAAGGCTGGTTCACGATGTGTAGATTTTCAGGGTTAAATAATAAAAAGGTGATGTGTTTTTCTTAGAAACTGAACCCTAGGGATTACATGATGTGAAAGGGGATTACAAGTCATGTAAACCCCTAATCTGGTATAGTTTTAAAATTATTTTGTAGACAAATTTTCACTCATTCGGCCATGGGTTCTTCTTCTTCTCATTTTGGGTGAACCCTAGGTGCCCTGAGGAGTTCATCAAGCCCTCTTCTAACCTATTTGATTTGTTGTTCTTGGTGGTTGTTCGTTCGAAATCTATGGTTGATCCACGGTAGGTTATCCTCCCTTCTTGATGGTTTTTCTTCCGTTATTCTCCTAGGGATTCACTATAATAATTTTTTATGGTTTAGGGTGTGTGTTGGGTTACATTTTTATGGTCTTTGGTTTGGGTGTAGGATTATTTGTGATTCCCATGGTGCATTTGTGGTTTTCAAGCATTCTTCTTCTCCCTACAGTGTGCAGAGAGTCAGAAAGATTCTTTGAGGTAGGGTTTCCCTCATTTCTCTTTATTTTGTATCATACATGAGGGGTTTACTGTTGTTTGTCTATGAATTATGGTTTTGATTGATTAATCAAAGATAAATAATTGGTTAAATTGAAATTTAAAGGGGTAAATGGGGTTTGATTCACATGATTTCAAAAAAATTATATTATTTGTGATATTTTGAATTGTACGGGCTTGATTCCCCATTGAAAATTGTGGTTTTTTGGGGGCTTTGTTTTACTAGATATATGTGTGGTAATTACTACTTTTGTTGTGATTTTTTTAATATCACCCTAAATGGAAATTAGTTAATTGCTTATACTTATCTAATGAACACCCCTAAAATAAATTGAAATGTGATAAATTCCCCTTTTAAAACTTGTAGAAATGATCTTGATGTGTTTTGATGTGCGGTTGTGCTTGTGGGATGATGATGTGTGTCTGAAATGGGGTGTGGGTGATATGTGATTTTTTTTGACATACTTTTGGGTAGCGGGGAGATAGTTTCTTTGTTCATGCTTTTAGGGTAGTAAGGAGGTAGTTTGTTTGGCCGTGATTTTGGGGCGGCAAGATGTTGGTTTCTTTTTTATAGATGCCCAAGTAGTGATGGAATGAATAAATAATTGTTTGATAATGTTTAAAAATATATGGTTTGGTTTAGTTAATGAGATGAAAGTGGTTAATGAAATATTAAATGGTGGGTTTTATGGTTAAATCTGTTTGATGCTAAATAATGAAATGAAAGGGTGATTAAATGATATTTTTTGGAAATGTGAAGTGGGGATTGTGGTTTGATATGTGTTTTTATGCATTTAGAGTTGGAAGAAAAAGTAATGGTGTTGTGAGTTGGTTCATTTTTTTGTGAAACCCTAGGTTGGTATTGAGTGTTTGATATTATATATATATATATATATATATATACTTTTACATTCTTTTTATTTCTATACACACCCCAACCATGTCAAGCACTATGTGCCGACATCTGTATAGTCATGCGGGGTGTGTTTTTCCCAATATCTAGTGAGGAGTAAAAATTGATGGGTTCTTGTTCTCTCTTCTAAATGAGGTAGGTAATGCAAATGTTGTGATGTTCTGAGGTCTGTTAATGAATTAGATGGTGGTTGTGATGGCCTAGTTGTCTTTAGGTGAGATGTGATAGCCCAAGTGTTTGCGGGTAAGATGTGATGACCCTAGTGTGTTTTTAGGAATGATGTGATCATGCTTGTGGGGAGGTTTCTAGTGGGGGTCGTTCATGGTAGGAGGAGGTCATGAGGTTAATTTCCTATATTTTCATGACACCCTACTACTTTGGTTATGGTGGTGGTTTTGTTGTGGACTATGTATTTTTGGGAGAGATGTGTTGTGGTCATGCTTTTGGGGCATCGAGCCCATGTGTCTGTAGGAAAGTCTATTTGTGACCATGCTTGTGGGAAGTGTGGTATATAGAAGAGATGGGAGGGCTAGGACGTATGGTGTTGGGTGTGAGAGTGGCATACTAGTGGTAAAGTGGTTCAGGGTACCCTTATTGATTTGATTCTTATTATACTATATTACTCGATTTTCATTACTTGGTGAGTGTGCCTTGGTGAGGATGAGATGGTTAGTATACCTTGATAGGTGTTGTTTGGTTCTACTGTTTTCTCATATGTGCATTAGTATGCTTCTTTCTGATTTGTGTGAGAGACTTGAGTTTTTCTACTGAGTATACATGTATGATCACCCAACGTATATAAAATTTTTTTAGGTTTCTAGGAGGATTACATGGATCGTGCTGATCATTACCAGCTCAGACCTTTGGATAGTTGTTGTTTCACTAATTTAGCTTTACTTTGGGTATTTACTTTAGAGACTTGTATCTGTATTAGTTCTATTTATACATGTATGTGGGATGGTTTTTTTATTTCCTTTTATATTTTCTCTTGGATTTTTTTGTGTATGATACATCTTATATCTCGATCCTATTTATATTATAGAGGGTAATTCCCCTCATATATGAGATTTTCATACCCTTGGTGCTAGTCACCAACCCGAGGCCTACTTGGGGTGGGACTCTAGGGCCATTATCTCTCTTAATTCATTGTTATATCTTTGGAGGGAGGGGATTTTGACACCAACACATACATAATATATACTATGTTCATCAAGAAATAATAACTATTTAACCAACAAAATTCCCATTCAAACATAAGTGAAGATAAGAACAACAATCACTGATGAACATGTATTTCCAAAACAACTAACATCCCATAGGGAATAGTTAGAGGAGAATGCAAGAACACAAATACATACTGATCATATCCAAAGAGCCTAATTCCAACCAAATAATAACTCATATTAGGTTTACACAAAGAGACAGTATATCATTATTTATCTATAGCCTAGAGAGGAAAGTGAAATATATAGGATACCACAAATCCCAAATTCTTGTTCACCAAATCATGTGAAAATAATTTTCATAAAATAAAAAAGTACTACCTTTAAACATGTAAATTTAATATTAGGGATCTCTCTATCATACTAAATTTATCTCAGATTCAATCTCCCTCAACTCAACTCTTCAAAATAGGGAAAACAAACAAGTGGGGTCAAGAATAAAAGTCAAAAAAACTATATTCTTACATTACTAAGATAGAATTCAATAATGAGACTTGAAAACAAAAACCATCATCATTGGGAAAACAAGGAAACCAGAAAGAGTACTTTATATGTCACAAGGTACACAATAGGAAAATAATTACATCAAAATAATCTCAAATGATCTTCACTCTGATAGTGTGATAAAAAAACTCAACCAACATCAACTTCCACTCGTAGCTCCTCCATAGCATGATTATGATTCACTTTGAGGCCCATGGCCAGAGATCAGTTGTCTTAAAGATTTTGATACACTATAGTTTCCTTAGGATCTAATGATCATTGACTATGTTGGGATTTATATAATCCCCTACATAACCTTTGAAAATAACCCAAACAGTTACATAAACTATAAACTTTAGGAGGCTTCTTACAAGTACAATTCATATGACCTACCTTTTAATACTGGTATAAAACTAAATGTTACACTCCAAAGAAATATAGTAAGAAGAAACATGGAATATTTTTTATTCCACTACCTGAAGGGTATAACTTATAATATTCTTTCCCTTACTTGAGCTTCCTTCATCAAACTCAGGAATAAAAGAAATTCTCAAATCCTCTAGTGCTCCTGTCATGTTTTCTGTAACCTTAATAAAATAAATCAAAACAAAACCATAAAATTTGAGTTTGAGAGGAAATTAATCCTAAAAAAATCTATATAAAGGCCTTCCTAGAAACACTACACCAATAGAGATTCATCTGTGTCTAGATGAGGATGATATGACACCAAATTGATAAAATGATAAGTGTACTCCTACATTGTTTTATCTCCTTACTAAAGACCTTAAAATTTTATAGCCTTCGATACCCTCATTGAATTGAGAATGAAATACTAAATGGTAAAAACATTAAAATATACCTAATAATGGCCCTTCCTTCGATTATCCTAGGTAAAATAATTCCACCACTTACAACCTAGACTCTCGATCATGAAAGTCAAAAAATTAATATTGAAATATTCTGGTATCTAAAGTTAGGTGAAGATCTCCTAAATATTCTTCAGTAATATCATATATTCCTAAGAATTTTGTTATAAAAATAAGTGAAGTGTATTTGGGATTTAAAACTCATATTAATAATCCTCACTTTGATGTATAAAAGGAAGGAAATAGGGTCCTATGTATAGATATGATGGAACAAACTTTACAAGAGAATCTTGATCAACCAAAGTGACCATTAAATATGAATGGGTGAATACTCTAAATGAAAGAAGAATAAAATCCATAAAAAATTTATAATTCACATCTCAAAATATAGAACATAAAATATAAAATGTAATTAACACACCATTTTACATCGATCATAATCCAACACTAAACAAAATCCAATTAAACAAACTCAAATCTTATATTTTTTAGGTAATAGGAATACCTTATTTACCTCTAAACAGTCTTACCAAAATCCATTTAAAAGTAATTTCCATTCATTAATATAATGTTTACACCCTCTTGAAAACTTTTAAAGAAAAATTTTTTATCATTGAAATATTTTAAGAAACTAAGTTTTAAAACGTTTGACATAAAAATCTTTAAAATATTTTGATTAGATTTTATTAACACTACATAAAAATGTTAAAAATAATTAGGACTCTAAAACTTTCCTAAAATATTCATCTAGATTTTCCAAAAAACATTCATCATTTTAAATTAAAAATATTTTATAAACTCTAGAAACTAAACATCACATTGAATTGTTTAAAGCTCTAAGAAATTACCAACCCTTTTCAAGAAACAAAAGTTTTTTATTTTCAAGGATCACTTAAACAAATGAGAACACAAAACTATTATCCTATAAGAATGTACTGAAATCAGCATAAACCAAAATATAATAAGGGGAAAAGAAACATAAAAATAAAAATAAAAAATCTGAAATATCAGGTGCGTTCAATTTCTCCATATTGTTTGAAGACTATGCACTAATCATGAAAAGTCCATTGAGAGTCAACCTGTGTTTCGCATAGTTTTCCAAACCCTGTGTTGTAACATGCACCCATATTAATTCATTCTAAATCCAAATTTTCTCCCAAAAAAACATGGAATCGCAACACCATAAAGAAACACTCAAATGAAAGCTAAAATGTCTCAAAAACATCTGATGATCAGGCTCAGACTAGAGATATACTCATCTCAGAAAACCCTAGTAACCCAAGCATCATCTCAGATGGGTAGTGATCAAGAACCCTCCTATAATGAACTAATTAAATTATGATATTCCTACCTCCAATCTACCTAACATCCTAGAATAATAAGAAAAAATATCATCTGATACCATTTTTAATAGACTGACTTCTTATACCACTGATATTAGCACCCGAATCGGTCCTCCATTTGCTCAAAGTGCACTCTTAATCCACAAGAGATAGATAAAATAACCATATCATTAGAAAGAATAATATGTAAATTATTTCTCCCAAAAACCACAAACATAAATAGATAAATAGCGGAAATAAAATCCAAACAAACTGAGATGTCCAAAAACCAAAGATATAACCAACTAGATAACAAGGTCGATGGATGATACTACCAAAAATATAGGAAAATATATCAAACCCCAAACATCTCCATGTGAAAATGGAAATATCATATTAACCTCCATGAAATCTCAAACCCAAATATATATAAATATAAAATTTTTCAATAAATCTACTAGAAATTTAATATATAGTAATGAGATAAAATCCCAGTAGGTTAAACCTACCGACCCAAAGAATAACACTTGAAAATTGAAACTATATTATATAGGTTTGAAATAAAGAATATAAAAATAGGTTTTATAGGGTTTTTCATCAATAAATAAAGTGTTAACATTTTCCTTAAAACCTACCATTTTCACAAAAACCATACCTTTTTTAAAATAAAACAACAATCTATTTACTCATATCAGAACTTTTATAAATTATAGTTTAAAATATTTTTCATGGGATGTCAAAAGAAAATATGATATCATGTAAAAATTTTCCAAAATAACCATACCTTGGAATAATACTTGTAAATCACTGCAATGAAAACCAATGGTGCTAAAGGGAAATAGTCTAGTACAAATTCAACATGGTCATAGATGAAGCAAGGTGTGCACGGAAGAAATAAATCAACCATTCCCAAACACCTATTATTATCCTATCCTGGACTAACCGAGATCCAATCCCTTAGGTTGACATAGGGACCACCTAAATCCACTAGCTAGATCATAATACTAAACTAGTCCACATGTGTACCTATAATTCACACCTAGAAAAATAAGATATTACCATAACATTTAAATGGAGAACAGTATTTCAAACAAAATATAATACAATATATTATATCATATCATCAATTTTAAAAATGAATCATAAATACTTATTACACCTCTAATCACTACATAGAACATTCCCTTTTATCAAGAATATAAATTTAATTCAATTCATCACCCTAAAAATGGATACTTCATTTCATTCATTCAAGCATCCATAATTTACATTAAATACAATGGGGCATGCCCTATGGGTTTTCTATTTTCAAAGAAATCATTTAAAGTTAAAAATGGGCCTTTCTACATTCCACTCAGTATACTGATACTTTCAAAGCATTTTAAGTCCATTTATAAAACCATTTATAAATAATTTCACTTTAACAAATACTCATTTTCAAAGAATCTTTTTAGAAAGGTTCAAACACACCAAATATTTAGAAAATAACACTTTTTTATTTATTTTATAAATATTCATCATAAATAACTCAATTTTTTTTATCAAAATCTAACTAATAATATTAATTTACAAAAATAAGAGTTTTTTCTTTTAAAAAAACCATTTTCACATCAATTCATATCAAAATCCCCATTTTGCAATTTTATTAAAGGCATAAGAAATCATAAATCATTAATATAGAAATTATATATAATTTAAAACATATAAGGCATAAAATAATCATGTTGAAAACACAATAAATCATATATTCAATTCTAAATGGAGATTATTAGGGCACCTACTATAACAAGATAAGGCCCACGCACAATGTCCATGGAAAAAAACCTCCAACACCCTTCCACTGGTTTTCCGACAAGGAAGAATAGGAAATGGTATAAAGGTACAAAATATCCTTATAAATTATTTATACATCTATAAATATCCTCAATAGGATATCAAAAATTATAGGTAGCAAAACTTTGGGAAATATTAAAAATATAAGATGCATTTTTGTTCAACAAAATAAAAACCCAAAATTAAATTTGTCATCTATTTTAATCATTTAATAATTAAAGAAAATTTAAAAACTCTCATAAATGAATCAAAACAATTATAAAAGTCAAAGGAATTAGTTTTCATGATTTTAGGCTTTAAAAATCATCAAAAATGAGTTACAGGTGTGTGTTGGGGAAGAAGAAATGAAAAAAAATGTTTTTTAATATTTTATTCGCAAAAAGAATATTTTGTAAGGGTGACATGGTTTAACCCTTACATAGTTCCAACTTATTGAGTAATGGTAATGTTTTATACCCTTACATAGGTCATAATCCCAGAATTATCTTTACCCGGCTCAGGGTTACCCTTACAAATCCTTTAGAAATAAGGTGATACCCTTACGCAAAGGCTAGACTACCCTTATACAGTAATGGTTTACCATTATGTAACCTTTATAAAAACATATTTTAATTTATGTAGTTCCAGGGTTAACCTTACACATCCTTTGAAAATAGGGTACTACCCTTACCTAGTGTATATAAAAAGTGCTTTACCCTTAAACAACTCATCGAAAAAGGGATTTTTCTTTATAGAACCTTTAAAAACTACATATTACCTATACGCAACTCCCAAAACCACCCAACATTTTGGTAGTAGTGTTTTTCCATTATATATCCCTTATTTCATACATAAGGCTACTAATTTAATTAATATTATTTAATTTCCACTTAAAGGACATATAAATTAAAACCAATAGGGGTTTATGAGAACATTTAAAAATTATGTAAGTTACAAAGTTCCTCCAACACTTCTAAAAACAAAAGAAAACAAAATGAACTAATTAACATATCTGGAATAAAAATTTGTGATGTTACATTCCACCATATGAATACATAATTAAAATAAGTGGATTTAAAATAGTTTTTACTAAAATAAATATTACTTATGTTTCAAAATGTTAAATATGTGTTTTCTAAATGCAAAATACTGTTTTTAAATTTATTATTTTACTCCTTAAATGAATATTTTATTATTTAAAAGGTTTTAAAAACTTCTATGTATTTCTTATATAATGATAAAATCCTAAAATTTATATTATTGGTAAAAACTGTATTTTCACTATTCACCTAAAAATCAAAATTTTCAGAAAAGTCATAAAAATTAAACCTAATATAATTCTTACAAGTTGAATCTTAAAATGATGTTAATTTTTTGAAATTAAAATTATAAAATTTATTAATTTAACTTTTTAATGGAAATATGAAATATAATAAAAAAATTAATAGGAAAATGTCTTTTTATATATTAACTAGTCATGTTATTATTTCCTATACATTACAAATTAAATTAATTCTGATACATTTTTAATATTAATAATATATGTTATCATTATTAAACCATAATATAGTTAGATTCTTCAATCAAAAATACATAGAAATTAAAATTAATTTTTTAAAAAATACAGTTTTAATCATAAAATGATCATATTAATTAATCAGTTATGCTAATTGAATTTCTCAAAGAATTTTTATTAAAAAACATTTTATTTTTTATTTCTATATTTATTTCGAAAGGTAGGTAACTAATTATAAGGATACATTATAAAAATCACATTTAATATTTATTATAACACCATAATATTTTAAATTATATGTTTTACTTAAAACCTAATTTGCTCAATAGGTTACAACACACACACAACCAAACAAAATTGAACTATGGAATAGTATATAACCATTAAAATGTGGCCATATAATTAGAACAAGAAAATAAATGTAAAAAAATTATGAACTATATGTAGATATAAAAATAATAATCATTATTAATAATTAGGCATTTATAAAAATTCAATTAGTGTTACTAAATAACTAATAAGAATGATTTATGTTTTAAAAATTGGACTTTCTAGAAAATTTATATTTATGTGTTTTTTATATGAAACTAAATATATTATGGATAAAAAAATTTATATGGGTAATATATTAACAACAATTTGATTAATAAGAAATAAGAACAAAAATAGTTTATATTTAAAATTTTATTTTCTTATGAAAGCAGTTTTCATTATATATTTATGTTTTTTTTTAATTTTAATTACAAAATTTGATAATTTTATTTTGACCAAATTATATTAATTTACTAGATTTAGAATAACAATATTATCTTAATATGAATTTTTGATATTTTTCAAAAATTATTGATTTTTAGGTGAATGGTGAAAAATATAGTTTTTACCAAATCTAAAGTATTTATAAATATATCAACAATTAAGTATAAATGAAATACATATAAAACATTTCCCATGATCAAATATCGATTTTAAGAGTAAAACTATATATTTAAAAATATTATTATAGATTTAGAAAACGTAGGAACTTATGTAATATTTCCCAATAAAAGAAATTGGTTTTGGTATTTTATTTTAATTAAAATTATTTTAGTAAAACTTGGTTTTGGATTAATTTTAAATCCATATAAAAGAGATTAAAGAAACAGTTTTTCTACAAACATGTTTTTATGCATTAGATGAATTAATGTTAAAGTTGAATTTTATTACACATCAAAATTTTATCTAATAAAATGGATTTCATATTTGGAATAAATATGTATAAATTTTTTAATAAGGTCTATTTTTTAGGCATACAAATTGATCTACTCGGGTAAATACTAGCTACCACAGTAAGACCGAATATGGTAAAAGAGATAATTCTATGAGTAAATCAATTAATAAAATGTTTATAACATCAATGAAAATGAATGGTTTAGGGATGATGGAACTTATATCATCCCTCAATCCATTATTTTCTTATTTGGAGTCTTTAATACATGTGACACATGTTCTGTCTTTGTATTAAGTTTAAATATTTACAAAAATGTCATTCTCACCACTTATAAAAGGTGAATCTCACCACCACTTCAAGAACACTACCTAAATTATGTTTTCACTTGAAACTATACCCTTTTAATTTTTATAGAATCTTATTCCTTCTCTTTGAGATTCTGATCTAAATATATTTTCCTAAGACCTCCATTTACAAGGATTCTTCCAAGGGATATCCAAAGTCCTAAAAGAGGGTATTTTTTATAATTTATTTTTTATTAATTATTTCCTAAATCAAATTTTCTATATAAAATAATTATTTTTTGTTTATATATTTACATTATGATATGGGGGGAAAATATTAACCATGTTTTTCCTTTTATATTATAAAAAAAATACCCTCATTCATGCATTGTGCAGACAACTGCTTCCATGAAGCGATGGCTTCAATATTTCACCACAACCTATATTAGCTAGTTATATGGGTGAAATTTATTAATAAATGTGACATATGTAATATAATTATTATTATTAATATAAAACATATAATCCAAAAACCATCCCTCTAATTCTATGAGAAATAAAAACGCTAACCATGTACTGTGAAAACTACCTCCTCCTTAAAGTAAGGTATCACATTTTTCATGAAGTTTATATATTATTTATTAATATATTTTCAAATAGGATAAAAACATTCAAATTATATAAATAATATCATTATACTTTTTTAATAATGATATTATGATAAAAAACCCACTTTTATAATCATAATCATCCATTAATTATAGTATTTTCATGATTGGGTTGGTCTCACCACCTAGTTGAACAATGTTACAAAATAATAAAATTGATTAATAGTAAAACATAATTATGGATAATATATTATATAAATTAGTAAATAAATATTTTATTTTGGTTCTGGAATGGTAACACTACTATTAAACTTATTAATTAAGATACTAATGTTAGTTTGTTAAAAATCGTTAAATCATGCTCATCACTAATTTTATCATTAAGTATCATAACCAAAACTACCATAGAATGAAATTATAAAATTATAAATTATTATAAATATTAAATTATAATACCTTATATTATCCAGGATTGATAAACTTTGGGATGTTAATGAATAACAATTCTACTATTATGAAGCTAGTTCAAAATGATCAAGATTACTCACATCAAATATTAAAATAGATAATAACTAACTAATATACATGTAAAGAATAATTATAAATGAAGTTTATAAAAGTATATAGATATTAAAAATGTTATAAAATAGGTTATTCAAATGGTTTTATTATTATAAATTAAGATAAGGGTTTCTTGTCTCAAATTTTCATCCCTTATGACATATTCCTTATTATACATCATGTTTCTTTTTCTCATTTTCAACTCCATGAGACATGTTTAATATTTCACACCATAATTTATTTTATATGGTGTATTCACTTACATATTTCCTTTATATATAAAACTATCATCCATTTCATGGTATTTTTTTCTATTTCATGATCTTCCTCTCAATCCATTTTTAATCTGACGTTACCAATATCATGAGGATTTTATCACCAATATCATTTTCAAAGAGATATTTATTTTGAAAGATAATATATTTGGTGAATTTTTATAATTTTATATCTCAAAACCTATCATTTTATTCTACTCTATTCGGTATTTTGGTTTTACTTGTATTCTCCCTAATTTATTTTCCCCCATGCCTCATTAATTACTTACTGTAAGGAATCAGACCCTACATTTTTTCAGTCAAGAACCTACACTATTCCATGTTCATATTCATTGGATTTTTTTTAATGACATTATCTATGAATCAATAATTTATTAAGGTCATTTTATAATAATTTACATTTTTTAAAAGTTTTAAATTAAGTTTTAATGTTTTTTGTATGGGTTATTTTCTTCAAAGTGTGAAAAACATCTATTTTTAATGTTTTTCATGTGAACACATTATTCCATAGATTTTTCATTTTATATGAAAAATTATCTCCATGTTTTCATGGTTTTTAAAAGAAATTAGTTTTTATCTTCGTTTTATAAAATATTTCTTATAAAATTAATTCAAAAGATCAAGGATGTTTCTTCTTTCCAAAGTTATTTTTATAAAACTTTTCAAAACAAATTCTCATTTATGTCATTTCCCATTGAAATAACTTATTATTAAACTAGGAAAATATTAAAATTATAAAATCCACCTTATTTTTTAGATTTATCATTTAATTTTATTTGATATCAAATAATTGATCCATCACTACCATTTCCTTACCTAATATTGAATATTTACAAACATAATTTTTATTTCATTACCTTTCCTCTATAAAAAAACTCTATATTTTCTCCCTATATTGAAGTTTGTTTTCAAATATTCCACAAATACACTAATTATGGATATTATTTACTTAATTTTATACCCCTTACTCTATATAGTGTTAGTTTTAAGGATGCTTACATATATTGAAATTTTATTTATTGATTGAAGAAATATTGAAAATCTGAATATATATTATTCCAATATGGAATTTGTTTGATTAATATGGGATAATGGTTATTTATTATATAGTTTATTAATTACTTCATAATATTAATGCATTAGAAATATTTAGTGATGGTTGGGTCCCATAATATCCCATCGATGCATCAATAGGTCTCATGAGATAAACTAGCTTTGGTATTTTGGTGCATATATAGCCAGAACATAATATTGCCTAGACACCAAGCCTTGATTATAATATCATGATGTATTGGATTTAGGAATGTAATTAGTTATTTGAAATTATCCATTTCATATTTAAGGAACTATATTTTTATCAATTTGATCATTTCATTTTCATTGTTATCCATGGATATATTATTCTTTCAGTTTCATTCTTTATAGTATTATTTTTTGTTATCTATTATTGTCATGTTATTTATACTCATTTTATACTAACTTATGATATTTTATTATTATCTCTTATGTTTAGCCTTACTTATTTTTTGAGATCAACTCTTATTATGTTTCCATTTCTCTAGGTAATGAAAATAATTATTATAATAACTTGTCTAACAGAATATATTGTGTTGAGAATTTATGGGAGATATTAAAGAATTATTATGGATTAATTAGTTTCTTATATAGTAGGAAAAAATATCCATTAGTTTATAAAGACATGGGATATATTATTTTTGGATTTATCTAAATTATTTAAATCTATAATCATAAAAAGTCATGAAAATGTATGTAATGCAATGATTTCTTTAAATCGTGTGATTATGGGATAGTTATTTATGGGAATCAATAGTTGGTATCAAAGATAGTATTTAAACTATATGTTTTCATTACTAAATATAAGAGTGTATGTCAAAGTAACTATTATTTGTATCATAGTAGGGTTTAGATAACTTTATAGTTTAGGATGATAGTTGAGGATAATTTAAGGGTGATAAGTTATGGTTGATCGTAATTTCAATGGTATAGATAACACTTTAGGATAGATGAGGAAATTTTCATTATTATAGAGATTAGGTTAATAAAATTTTAATGAAAAACCTAAGGATATTTTTAAGGTATATTTCTAAGTATATTAAAAGATCCCAATGTTTTGGTAATGTAGATATTGTGTGGTTCTGCTAGAAATTTCATCCATGTCTGGATACTGTAAAGTGTATACGTTTGTGGAACTAATGCACCTAGGTGTAATCAACCTAAAAGATGAGGTTTAGTACCAACTAAATCATCACTCTGGTTCATGATCAGTGGGCCTAATACTGAACACCTATATAGACACTCCCAATCAATATGCTTTGGTTAATCACATTATCTTTACAATCCATTATGAAGGATTTATTATGTTAATGAATTGGGTCAAGTAATATGAGATAACCCAGTCAAAAGAGACCATGATTGAACCAAGTTTGACAAAGTTGAAATGAAAGTATCATAGGTTGAAATGAAGTTTTAATTAGAAAATAAATATTAGTATTAAATATTCATATTTATATGATCATTTAATATGATTCTATTGGATATTATCATAACATTTTTAGATTTATTATTTTTTTGGAAACAGGATTTTGAAAAATGAATTATTGAAGGTATGTCTCTATAAACTACTAAGACTTATCTACATATTAATATTTTAAATAAGTGGTTTATAATATTAATATATTCCTATTATTATGGAAAATATATTATACCTAGTCTTACATAAGATACAAATGTTTTTATCTCTTATGATCTATATCTTGAGTCATGGTTATCTTTAGATACCCTTGGGTATTGTTATTTGAAAGTGATAATTGAAATTTTGAGGATGAAATTTATTTAAGGGGTGATAACTTAACAACTAGACTTTTTAAATTATATGATTTCTATTAAAACATAATATGTTCAGTATATTACTTCACAAACAACACTGAACCATAATCAACTGAAGAACATTATATAACCATTAAAATGTGGCCATAGAATTTATGGGTTATAATAGATGTAATTAAATTATTATTTATATTTATAAATAAAAATAAAGTTAATTATTAATGTGAAATATATAATATAATTAGGATTATTAAGATATAAATTATAGTGCATCTTATTTCCCTCTCATTCTTTGAGAAATAAAAAATGTTAACTATGTGTTGTACATACTACCATCTCCACAAAGTAATGTATATCACTTTTCATTTATTTTATTTATTATTTATTAAAATATATTAAAATATGTTTCAAAACCTTAAAATTATCTAAATAATATCATTACACTTGTATAATAATTATATTATTCCAAAATAAATCACTTTTATAATCATAAGCATGCATTAATTTTGGTATTTTTATGTTTGGGTCAGTCTAACCACCTACATGAGCAATAATATAAAATAATATCATGGATGGATATGAGAACTTAATTAATAATAATATATGATATAAATAATTTAATAGTTATTTAATTTTTTTTTCTTTAATTCTAATATTAACACTAAACTTATTAATTAAGATACCAATGTTCCTTCATTAAAAATAATCAAAACATGTTCATAAATCATTTTATCATTAAGTATCATAATAAAAACTCCAAAATAATGAAATTATAACATTATAAATAATTATAAAAAATAAATTGTAGTACCTTTTATTTTCTGGGAATGATGAACTTTGGTAGATGAATGAAGAACAACACCATTATTGCAAAACTACTTCAGAATGATCAAGGTTGCTCACACATGATATTCAAAATAGATAATAAAAAATAATATACATTTAGAGAATAATTATAAATTAATTTTATAAAAGGTAATATATATTAAATATTTTATTAAATAAATTATTAAGATATTTATTTTTTTATGTAGGATATTTGATCACTGTAGTGGAAGTCGGGAATTAAGGTAAGGGTTTATTATCACTAATTTTCACCCCTTTAGACATATTCTTTATTTTACATCATATTTTATTTGGAATGGTATATCTAATACACATTTTATATTTTGTATCATGATACTCCCATTATTAATGAAAATTATTTTTTCTTTCGAAATCATATCCTTCATGGGGTTTTGACTTGAAAGTTTATAAGGTTGTAAGGTTTTCATTGTCTCATGTTCAACTAAATGATAAATTTTTTATATTGTGCACAATAATTTCTTTTATATGTTTTATTCACTACCATATTTCTTTCATGTAGGAAAGAATATTCCTTTTCACGAAATTTTATTGTCTCTTTTTGGATCTTCCTCTCAATATATTTGTATTCTTACATTACCAATACTGTGAAGATTTTGTTTCTAATCTCATTTCCAAATAGATATTTCTCTTCAAAGGTAATACATCTAGGTAATTTGTATAATTTAATACATAAAACCTCTATCATTTTATTCTCCTTTGATAATACTTATTTTTTTACTTATCTTATCCATATTTTATTTTCCCCCTTGGATCATTATTTACCCATTGTAAGGAAACCGATCCTACCTTTTATTTTCAGTCTTCCACCTCACTTTTCCCATATCCATATTAATTGTATGATTTTATAAATTTTATTATCTATGCCTCAATAATTTATTAAGTCCATATTCCACTACATGACCCTTTTTAAAATTTTTAATAATTTTTTTAACATTTTCTATAAGGGTTTTTTGCATCAATGTTTGAAAAGATATTTCTAATTTTGTATATGTAAACACCACTTTTAATGACCTTTGTCATTTTATATCAATATTTCCCTATATATTTTAATGGTTTCTAAAAAAATATTTTTTATCCCAGTTTTTTAAAATATTTCTTTTAATATAATTTCAAAATATTAAGGATATATATTATTTATGAAGTGATTTTTCTAAAACTCTTACAAAAAAAATTCATATTAATCATTTCCCTTTGACATATCTTATTATTTATCAAAGACATTCATTATATGATAATGTTTTGTCCTAGGACTAATTGACCCAAAATTTAGTTTTTTGAGGGGATGAACATTACTATACAATCCTTATGTCATGTCACTTCTTCTATATCTAATAGTTTCCAATGGGGTTTATTCATTGAACTATAAATACCCAATGGTTCTGATATCCATAAAAATATATGATATTGATTTATAAAGGTAGTTTTCCATTGATTTTTCTTACTAGTGAATCTTAAGAACTCACATTGGTTTAAAGGGTGGGAGGTTGAGCTCATCACACCATTTTGGGTGGAATTATTTCATACTCTAGGAATCTCTTATTTATTTAATACATGTTCCAGAATCCTTCCCAAATCTTAGTATAGGAATGGTTATCCCTATGACAAAAATCTACTTGAATTCATGTGATTATGTGAACAACTACATACAATATAGGTTATCCATTATTATATTATTAATTTATTATTCTTTGGTTATATCCATATTTGGGAACTCGGGATTTTATCATCATTTAGGGAGGAAAGATTGTTTTGTAGTTGGGATTGAGACTCAAAGATGCATCAAACATATAATTTGAAAATAGAAATCAAACTCCGTGTATTTTGGTTGAATGTGTAAGGTTTAAATGAAATTGGCTTCAAACCTCATAGAGGTTTCCTACATGTCTTAATAATAATAGGAATTAGTGATCATGTATATCTATTATATGGATAGGGATTACACATGAGAAGTAGTCCCATAATGGAGGCACTTTCATCATACTAATGGAATGATCATCATAGATATATAACCCCACATGAGTCAAGCTCAGTGTGAGATATAGGATATAGAATAAGATCATACACATTGAATGATATAATTCCATTATATTTAAAATAGGATAATGAAATGAGGCTTCCCTGAGGGTATTTTTATACCATAAAAGGTGAATCAATAGAAGATAAAGTAGTGATTATGTATAGGCTTAACTAATATAACTCACCTAGTTGGTGAATTTGGGGAAGGTATGTTTCATGGATTACAACTGGGAGGTGGCCCATACATGGAAACCAAGAGGAATATATCTAATTATATTATACTATGGATTAGTTGGTACATGAACCTAAGAGGATTCCAATATATGGGAACCAAGAGGAATAGATCAAATCAAGATAAAAGTGGAGCTAAAAGGAATATATCAACTAAAGGTAAATGAAGAAACTAGGAGGAACATATCTACTTAATGTAAGTAATGAAATCTAAAAATAAAATATCAAATTAATCTAAATATGTGGGGATAATGCATAGGTGTATTCTGAAAATACCTAACTTTATTGATGACTCAGGTGAATGATATAAGGTTTGAGGATTGTACCTAACAATAGTATGTATTAGGATTAACCAAAGAGGATCATCTGAGTTTTGACTCATAGTCTATAATTAATCCAAAAGGATGCATCTCAACTAAAGGTAGATAAGGTAATCCATGTAGAGAGATCTTTATATAAGGAAATATGAAATGAAATCCATGAGTAATCTCAACTTGATGAAATATAATAAAACTCAAAGTATCCATATTGAGTCAAGTTGTTCAAAGGAATGTTCAGGGAATACACCTAGAAGGATGCCCATGTATAGAACTATTCCTTATCTACTGATGGATAAGAAAGGATAATCAAACTCATGGGGGAATATATCCCTAGGAGCTATAAAAGTTAGGGTCTTAGACAAAAATATATTCCCATGTCATATATTTATTCCTTTTCCTCTAATTTATAAATAAATATGGAAATGAAAGATATGATTTCATGGAATGAAGGCCCATTGAGGTAATGGGACCAAATATATCCCTATTTCTTCACAAGTTTTAGGTGATTATATGGCCAAATATGGGTAGGTCTGTTATGTGACCTTGAGGATGCATGCACTCATAAGTTAGGGTGTCACTTTTCATGGAATGACCAGAGTTGCATAATCAATATGCATAGACATACTACATGAATTTTTTCTTATCACCTTCTTTATGAATAGGTTATCATAATTAGGGTTGCATGGAGGAATCACATGACTACGGGAACATGAATGAATCTTCATCAGTCATGGTCACATAACCAAGGGTGAATGACCGAGGGTAAATGACCTTGGGAATAAATAAGTGGTTGTAATGTAGAGGTATATAAATCATGGGTCCATAAATTAAATTATATGAACTAGGACACATGAATACTTATTATATAAATAGGTTGCATGACCAAGGTCACATGATCCTAGTCACATGAATAGGTTTCCTCGTGATTGAAATGAAGTCACATGATTAGGAGTGACTACATGAAGATCCCATCGTCAACAATAGCCTTGATCCCCTAGCATGTTTAGGGTTTCATGAATGAGGGAACATGAAGTTGGGTGCATTATTTAGGCTGCATGAAGAAGGTGAAATAGGGAAATTTTTGAAGCCACTCCAAATGAATGAATTACATAGGTAATCTCCATTACCACATAGAGGGTGGGTTATATACCCATAGCTTCGTAGAGGCATCGCATGACTGAGGCCACATGATTCATGGGAACATAAACAAAAAATCATGAATTGGCCTATATAAAGACATATTATGATGACTAAAATTTCATGTTATTATGTGATTACCTAGTGATATTATCAAAAAGTTTCATCCTATGAGTGCCTCTATTCTCCCTCATCTCCCTTCCTTGGGTGTATTCTATTTTTTATCTCTATATGTATACTCAAAGGAGAAGGTCAAGAATTTATATAATCATAGGGTTGAAAAATAATAGCTTCTTTAGAAGTTAAATGGTTCACATGTATAGGTTAGAGATATTATAGGTATATAAAGCAAATCAGGCCATCATATGTCACTAATAAATCACATGGTCACGAAACCTTGGTAGTGTTATGTGATTGCATGTCACCTCTATTGTCACGTGTGAATCCCCAATGCAACATTTGATCCATGTAAAGTTAAAATGAGTCTTACATAGATTGTCTTCTTCACACTATTTTCATGATTAGGGAGAATCATGTAATATAGAGGGTCTATGAATCCCTTCCATTATAGATAAAATTTTCATATCACATCACATGATGAAGAGTGACCATAAATCCCTTCCATTGTAGACATCATTTTCAAAGTCTATCACATGATCAAAGGTACATCTCATGATCTCATGACCATGGAGTATCATGTGATGATATTGAGGTCTCATGATTGCATATCTCCTAGGGAATCATGAATTATACACAAAATTCTTCTGATCTCAATCATGAATTTAAATCCATGAATATTTTGTTGTATCTTCGTATTTATATTATTAAAATAACTAATTTTTCAAATAATCACATGCATTAAATATTTATATTTCATGTATAAAGGTTTTATAATAAATCATGACTTTTTCCCTTGACAATATTAACAAAAATGGTTGGATTTCAATCTATAGAGGAGCTATCACACATAAAATAGTTATGGTTTGTGAGATCAAAGATAAAAATATAGTTTGATCAGATTGTAATGATTAATTTTAATGAGTGTATAGTATTATATGTGTGTTTTTAATTATTTATTAACAGTGATGCAGATCTAGTGAGTCACACATCAAAGAATCCATCGACCTTATTTTTTATTAACCAAGATGTAGAGAGAACTAGACAAAAGTGAGTAATTAGGACTGATCTAGAATTATGTTGGTATCGTCTTGTGTCGGAACATACTTTTCATTGTCTCCTCATGGTGAGACTCTATTTCCTCTATATGTGTGCATTTCAATGAACTATACCCTTTCTCCATGATTATCTAGTCATGTCGTATCCCCAGCATAGTCGATGAAATTTTCATATATTCTTGGTTGAGTTAGATAGCTTGACTTTTATAGTTGGCCCCATTTTTTGTTTAAACACATGCCCAATATTTAGAAAATATTAAAATTAGCATGTTATATAAAATTAGCACATTAAACCAAATCAAGAATCTCAAAATTTCCATTTCAAAAATTCTTAAAATAAACTCAAAATCTTTTATTAAAAAATATATGATTTTTTCCTGGTATTCTAACATATAAAATTTTTATCACATGTAGTATTCATATGAAATCCCCAAAACATGATTCATATTCACATTTAAACCTATAGGAAAAGTGATTTCATCCAAATATCATAGTATCAAGTCGTGATCATTGAGAATGGTTCTGTAACCACCATATATTTCATTCCATGACAAAGTTCATAGAACACATTTAGTGGTTCCAAGAAAATACCACCCCTACCCAAAATTGGATTTATTCCAAAATAAAAGAATGTGATTATAAGGTAAATGTAGGAAAATTTTACATATACTTAAATACCTTATGGTATTTTTAAATGGAATAAATAAGATTATTTCCCAAGAGAATTATTCCCACTTAGGGCTTTTGGAAATCACTAAGAGGTGAATCTTGACTCAAGGTGTTTGGGTTTCCATAATGAATAATATTCTCAAGGCATGCATATCCTAAATTGGTAAAGACAAAAATTCATGTATAGAAAAGGAATTTGGGTAGAAATGAATTTATGGCTAGATCCAAGACAAGTGATCTAGATGTCGATACATGTCTTGTGAGAGTAGGAATCAAGCCACACATAGTTTTGATAAAGGGAATCCTATATAGATCATTCACATGCAAAGAGGTACAAAATTTTAAACATAGATTTATTTATGAATAAATATATGATGAGATATACTATTTATATCTATCCTATACATAGGATAGGGGATATCATCACTTTTTTATGGAATCATGGGTATGTGTCCATGTGCCCGTATGGATGTTCCATGGATCTAGTTCTGTTGTATAAATTTCAGTCTGCATAGGGTAGGTCACACTAATAAATTTAATTTCATATAGGATAAACCATATGTTATATATTTTTAAGTCCTGATAGGACTAGGTACACTCATTTGAGACATAGATAATAGATATGTGCTCTAATTTTCTCCTAGGTTGGTAGACCTAATGATCATAGCTCACTTTTTTGAGGGTCATGTAATGGTATCTATGAGATTTGTATCTTTTATTTTCACCCTAAATTTTGTAAAATAAAATGATATAGATTCTTAATATACATTAACCTATATTTTTCTCAGACCTACCTTTTTGGGTTTTCAACTTGACAAGTTTTTTGTCTTTTACTTTTTTTAAATTCTCACTTTTTCTTAATCTATGCGGGGTGAATGAATAGCCAATGAGGACACGACATTTTTCTAGGGTTACCTTTATGGTTTTAACCTAGATAGTGTCATGTATATTTCAATTGGTAATTTAAGTTATTTAATTTTATACTATTAGTTTTATGATTTTTTAGTGTGAACAATATTTACCCAACAATGATAAAGTTTTAGGGTCATAAAAATTTGACAATATTTTATTGTAGTTTAAGGTCATATAGATTAGAATATATGTTCATTTAGTTTAAGTTCATGTAGATTATAACATATGTTTCTTTGGTTTAAGGTCATATAGCTTAAACAATATGTCTCGATAGTTTAAGGTTTTAGTGGTTTATTTTATGTTCATATAGTTTATTCCATATGTTTTTGTAGTTTAAGATCATATAGATTAGACCATATATTCAAGAAAAATGCACCCCATATTGAAAGATGAACTCTTGAAAAAGGTAAATCATGTCTCAAATATATTGAATTGAGGTAATGAGATAATACATACATGTTAGGGATGATCCTAAATCACGCTAGGGTGATGAGTTCCACTATAATGTTTTTGGGGTACATAGAAATTAGAGGACCATTTTCAAGGTAAAAACACCTCTGGTTGATAGACCAAATTGATGTCTCATATGTAGGATCCAAGAAAATATATTTATATTCAATAAAAGACTCCATTGAATCCAAATATGATCCTTATTAATGTCCATTTAATATTTTCTAGGATTCAAGTGATCATGGAGAAGTTTTCATTCAAGGGGGGTTTTATAAACTTGTAGATAGTTTATATAGAACGATGTGAGTAAAACCAATCATTAATTGGTGGCCAATTTTCAGTATAGACTACCTCAAAAAAGGTAGTTATTTAGTTTATATTCATGAATCATGGATAGTATATCATGCAGTTTAGGTTCATGCAATGAGGACCATGAAAATGAGGTATTATATCATTTCTTTGAGAATGGGTAAGCTATATAGTGACGTAATGTTGAATATGTTGAATCCACATGAATAGTAATATTACGGGTTGTGTAAATAATGTCTCAAGGATATTGAACCAAGGGTAATGAGATAACATAGACATGCTGGGTTTGATCAGAAATCACACTAGAGTGATGATTTTTACTACAATATTTCTAGGTCACATAGGGATTAGTGGACTCTTTTTTCAGGAAAATACCCCTCTAGTTGATAATCTAGACTAGGGGCTCATATAAAGGAAAAAATATGGTTTGTACATGTATAGTCAATCATAGAGTCCCTTTAATTTGGATACACTTTTTAATAGGTTCCAATAAATGTTTTTAAATATTCAGCGACATTAGAAATAAAGTAGGTTATGGGGAAAATATTATCCAATAAGGGTTATAGCACCCTAGAAGTTGTGAATCCATGTATTGATAATGTATTCAATAACATTATGGGTTTTTTACTCTTTTATTTATGCTTTAACTTTGTCCCATTATCTTTAATAGTAAATCTTAGTGAATAGAGACTTAGATTTTACTTAAAACACCCATTTGGGTTTTCATTCTGACAAGTTTTATGTCTATTTCAATAGCAGTTTAGGGTCTTTTCATTTGGACCATCAAGGGATGGATTTTAACATCATATAGATTAATCCAAAGTGCACATAATTTAATTTCATGATACATGGACCATGGTAAATAAAGGGAAAGTGTTTCACAACAACCCACTTAGGAATCCCAATGTCAAGAATACTCCAATGCATTTTTAAATGGGGATGAAAATTCTATAATTCATGGATCAAGGTTCTCATATCATGAGTAGTGGTATGTGATATAAAATATAGGGATGATCAGGAACCAAACTAGGGTGATGTGTTCTACTAAAATTTTGTAGTGGCATACAAGGATCAAATGAACCATTTTCAAGGTGAAAAAGACTTGGGTTGATAAGCCAAACTAAGGGATCATATGTGGGAGCCAGGAGAATGCATACATAGTTAAGAAGTGAGTCCCTTGAATCTAGGTATGCTATTTTACAAGGGTCGTGAAATGTTTATGGTAATCCAATATACTCAAGATATAAAGTGTGATTTATGGGCTAATATGATCAAACAAATGATTAAAGTATACCAAACCTCGGTTGACCATCGTTATGCTATTGTGATCCCTTGATAATGAGTGATAAAGTGTGATGTTTTCTATCAATTAATGTTAAGTAATAAGGATAAAAATAGTGTGAATTTTAACATTATGAGATAAGGAATCAGTTGATCTTCAGTTTAGGGTTATACAATAAGGAAATTATTCTTCACATTTTATCGGTATGCGGCTAAGATGAAGGTCATACAGTTTAATGTCATGTGGGAAGGATGTTGTAAATTTAGGATACATTTTCAAACTCATGTAATATTTTGAATACATATCCATATTTCAGGGTATCTTACATATATTTGGATCATACATAATTAAATTGGGTCTCTTGGACTACACCATTCTAGATCAGTTTGACCTCTTGAAAATTGGACCATTTTTTCCTTCTATTTTTAGTTATTATTCTCCTACTAATGCCAAATGGGGTGACCTTACCATAACTTTAAGTCATTTGAGTCATGATTAGTGTGAAAAATAATAGGTTTTTAGAAAATAAATTATAATGTGTCTACTAGGGGTGCATGAAAAATATGGGTAATAAATATCGAAGACACGTTACTGTAGCATAGGTCTATAAATGAGGGGAACCATGCTAAAGGATCTTGCACAACTATGGATTATATAAAGAATGGGTATTTTCCCATTTTTTGGTTTTTTTCAAATTATATTCACACATGATGTAAAATAAACTTATATCAGTGATAACAACCAAAGATACCCAGTGTAGATGATGGGAGATTTGATCAACACCAAGATGGGTTCGGGGTATTTATGATTTTTATGTATGGACCCATCTGGGTGTTGATATGTATCATGTATGGATAAGAATCAATCCACAAGTATATTTTTCATAAATAAATCCCATGTATATATTTAGCTCATACATAGAGGGGAGGTAATTTTTTATAAATTGTGTTTGGGCCCAATATATGATATTTGGTTGTCACTACATATCTTATAGATATAGAAGTCAAGCCACACATAGTTATTATATTTTTTTCCCCTTAGTAGGTCTTGATTTAATGTGGGGTAAGTGGGAATTTTAGTCCATTTTTTTGTTTAATCCTAGGATAGAGAATCCTAGTGTCACTATATATCATGTGATAACCAGAATCAAGCCACACATAGTTCTCATTTTGGATCCCTATAGATATCAAAGTGATGCATAGGGAGAGTGGAATTTTTATAAATATATACACAATATTTGTGAGTCTTTATCTTTATATATCCAAAAAATTCATAGGGAATGATAATTAATCCCTACCTTAGTTTGGTTCAATGAGGGAAGTGAAATATAGCTATAAAAGATCGAACACTAAAGTATGAGGGGGTTTTGGAAAAACAAATTGGGTCTAGGATAGGAGATTTGAGTGTTACTACATATCATGTGCTAATTTTAATTAATCCATACATATTTATTGAAAAGTATGTCCCCTGCATAGGCCTAGCTCATATATAGGGGAAAATAAATGGGGTTTTTCCTTAGCACAAGGTCATTCAGTTGGTTGAAGGAGGCCAGCACACTAAGGTGAAAGGGGGCATTGTCATACTTTATTTTTCTAATGATAAAATATGTGGTTGGGCCCGTGATAGGATATTTGGTTATCACTACATATCATGTATAAATATGAATCATTATATACATAGTTATTTTAATATGTTTTGTGTTTATGACCTTAGACTATTGATTATATAGTGAAGATAAAGGGCTCCCATATTGAGAGAGGTGATCACTTATGGGGATGTATTACAAACTAAGAACCAAAGAGAGTTATGATTGTTATGATCCTGCATATGGTCCAAGGATAATATACATGGGTTTCACTACATATCCTAAAATATCATGAATCAATCCATGAATAATTTTTTAAGGGAATGTCCCCTATGTAGATCTGACTCATGGGATCGGAGTGGAATTTATCATGACATTGTAGTTGGGCATAGGATCTAAGATCTAGGTATCACTACATTTCCTATATTATTAGTAATAAATCCACACATATATCTTAATTATAATGGGGTCCTCTACAAGGATATGTCTCATATGTAGGGTAAATGAGTATTTTATTCCAAGAAAAGGTTTGTAAATGAGAGAAACCATTCTGAAATCTCCTACATAGATATATCTCATGTGTAGGTGACTATCCCAAATGTAATCATTATTTACCTCTGGTTTAATCAAAATAATTTTATTTATCCTAAAAACACTAACTATAGAGGTGTATTATATCAGAAGAGTGGGTTCAATCCCATAGATAGGGGAACACAATGATGAAAACTCTTAACTAAAGGTCAGGTTGTTCCAAATTCTGATTGATTTTATTAAACTAATTAAATGATACAAATAAAATGATAGAAGAAAGGAAAGAAGGGACCAGGGAAAATTTTAGGGTAAATTCAAAATATAATCCTAAATCTTGCTTGTAATAATACTATGGCTTAGGCAGCAAAGTAGTGCAGGGGTCACCTATTGGTTTTGGTCAAACCAATTGGATCTACCTAGGATGAAACTATCCCATGTTCAGGTTATATATAATAAACTAGGTTCATTAATATTATATTCTATATATAAAGTGTCAAATTATAATAGTTATAAATTTTATTGACTATAATTATGTTGGGTTTGTTCAATTACACTTCACATGGTCAAGGTTTTTCAAAATAATATGATGAACAACTATTTTTAACCTAATTATTAACCCTAGGGTTTCCAAGGATTTATTTGTAGATTCATCATGATTAAGCACATCCCTACTCTTAACCCCTAACCCTAATAGGATTATCTATAAATTAAATGATTTAATTAAATAATTGAAATGAATTTCATGCTCGGTATAATGATTAAACAATCCATAATAAACCAATCCACCCTTGAACTTGTATAAAAGTAATTAAAAACTAACATGAATGATTAAATAATGAATAATGTAGCAATAGACGAATTATTGAGAATGATAATTAATAAAATGAGGATATTTTAATTAAAATAAAGAGCATTCAACATTATATGATGGAAATAAAAGTAAAATAGAAACCCATCTATGAATAATTGTGGGTCGGAACCCTAAAACATCCTCCCAATAGTTGATTATCTTCACCCTTATAATGTAATGAATATTTCTTGGATGGAATCCAAATTTATAATCATATAGGTCATCAATAGGCATCTACAGGTCAATGGAGTGTTTAAATGTATTTTCAAGTCTTTAAGGATAAAGTCTCATCAAATATACACTGAAAATCAGTGTTTTTCTACTATTTATGACACTTCCACACCATGTAATTTTTACAAAGTGTGTAATCATTGGGATATAAAACCTTCATATCATGATTCATGTCATGAAAAAATCTTTGGAAAAATTTAGGAAGTGTCACGATGTGTCATATATGTGTCACGTCATGAAACATGTTAAAATCACTTAGGGGGATGCTTCTTCTCTTTAAGTAATGTAAATGGTTCATTCCTTGTAAATTAAAATGATGTGTAATGATTAAAAAATTTTAGAGTCATCTTAAAACATAGAAAACTCTATTTTTTCTTGATTCTTCAGGTTTATGCCTCTTGAACCTCCAATGATCATCCAATATCATGGGAAATCTTCATTTAATGGTTGTCTTGGTCTCTTGGATTTAATATTCAATGTCAACTTCATCATCATTTTCTATTGTCATGAAATTCCTCTTTGTGTCTCAATGTAAAGAACCTCTTTGTTCCTCAGTTGGAACATTTTCATTCATATTTCTCCAAATGTCAGTCATGCATAAGAATTCACAATACATCAATATTTTCCATGAAACTCAACTTAATCAATTATTATTCAATGAATTCACATATAAAACCCCATTAATATATAGATATAAAATATATTAATCTGTAGATGGTGGAATGTATGTACTTTGATTATGATGATGGTTATTGGGTCCATAATAGAGTACCTAGACATCGCTACATATCCTATAGTGATGGGAATCAATCATGCACATAGTTATTTTTAAGGATGATTCCTTGAATAGATATATCTCATATATAAGGAATATAAAAATTAATGCTCTAATACACTATCCAACCATGTTCTAAGTACATATACATGAATTGATCTCTCATACAGGGGATAAGTAGACCAAAAGAAATGGGCTACTCTAAGTATTTTAGAGTCATGTAGGATAGAACTACACCTAAAGGTTTAATTTCATATAGTGGGGATATTGACCATGTATTTTAACGTTATATGGTGAGGATTTAAGTGTTGTATAGTTTAAAGTATTTCCTCTAGGATTTGGATGTTATGATGTTTAAATTCTTGACTCTAAAACTTGGGAAAATTTCCACTATTTGGGATTACATGGGGTAGTTCTTATATAGATACCCTATATAGATCTAGCTCATATGTAGGGAGGGGGAATTTCTAGTCATTTTTTTGGTAAACCATGAAATTGTGGTCAGTTAGTAAAGCCATAACCATTGAATTCCCAAAAAAGTAAAGGGTTGCCAATGTAGATCGAGCTCTTATATAGGGGATAGGATTTTTAATATTTTATCTTTGAATGGGGATGGAACCAGCAGAAGATATATATTTGTGACTAGGATAGAAGATCCTAGTTTCCTTATGAATGAAGAATTAAACCCTATTTTATATTTATGGATAGGGTTCATAATTCATGTACCCTTACATATATCTAGATCTCATGTAGGTATTGGTTCCTATAGGATGATCCAGTCTATGTATTTTATGGTCTTATTATAGGAACCATATGTCATTTATTTTAACATCATGTAACAAGGACTCTCGAGGGCAGACATTTATGGTTGTATAGCTTTGACCAAAGGTTGGTTAATGCTTAGGGTTGTCCAGATTTGACCGAGTTTCATTATCAATAGGAGTAACCAACTCAATGAATTTTTGTCTTTACAAGATCTTTATACCCCAAAATAAAAGTGTATAAGAATATAATGTTATAATCTTACATTGATAATGGTTATGATGCACAAATGTGCGACATCAAGGGTATTCAAATCCACTTGAATAGTTGGGTTATGGGAAATCTAAATCATAACCTAAAAATATCTAATTTTATGATAAGTGGATATGGGTAAAAGTAGATTGACCATTAGTCATGGTAGAAACCAGTGTCACACACATTTAGGGAAATAAATCATGGGGTTAAGTGGGGCCTTTCTTATGTTGCAAAAACATCCCCTAGGGGTTACTTCATAAGCTCTAACATAACTATGTTTTTCATCACCAAATCCTAGTGGGGTGCCTTCATATCATTAAGTCCCTACTACCAATGTTATTATGGGGGAATAACTAAGGAGAATGAATCAAGGTTATTTAATTATAAGATAACTTCATTGAATCATGGAATTGGTTAGTATTAACTGAATTATCATAGATCTGAATTTGCTTCATTGAGAAAAAAATATTCAAGAAGGGTTCAAGCACCCCCTAAGGTTACTCCAACATGAATTGAACACATCTTATATCTTATGGGATAAAACATGAAATTATTGAGTATAAAATTATTTGAAGGGATGATATGTCAATGTAAAGACCTCATGTCATTCATTTTAACATCATGTGATAAGGATGGAGTTTCCTATCAGTGAATAAAATGCATCTCAATCTCACAAGTTAGAGTGAATAGTCGGTTCATCTAATCTCACATGATTCATGCATTAAATGAGAAATAAGAGATAACTAAGAGATCGATTGAACCGTATGAGAGTAAAATGATAAGGAACATGAGGGGGTATTTATATTTTAATGTGATAAATAATATTTACATGGATTGGATTCTTGTGGAGGGGAATGGTTTGGGGTGATGAAAATTCATTTTTGGGTCTGAAATAGGAGATTCACCAATCGCTATATATCCCATGGTATGGTAATCAATAAATACATAGTTATTATATATGGTCCCTATGAAGATATGAATCTTATATAGGGGTGGGGTAATTTCATTCTCTACACAAATCTTACTCGTGTAAAGTGAATTTCCAATGAATCAGTGTCTTGGATTGAGAAGGAAAGAAACCTAGTTTATATGAGGTCTTAGTTCTAGGATAAGATGAGATATCTTTGTATTAGTGTATGGTTGTTGGAGGAAACTAAGAATGATCCAGTGACCCCATACACTAGAAACATTCTATCCAAGATGGATCATACATAAAATGGAAGGAAATCACTACAAATTGACCACATTCCATGAGGTTCAAAATCATGTGATGAGGATAAATGAGCTATGTTTTTTAAGGTCTTATAGACTGTATTGATGTGTCATATGTTCTAGAGTATTGAGATAAGGACTATGAAAATTCAATTTAACATCTTGTACTAAGGACATTATTCTATGTATTTTAAAGTAATGTAGTAAGGATTAAGATGTTTTATAGTTTAACATATGTGACCAGGACATATATCATGTAGTTTTACATAATACAGTAATGATGTTACGCTGATATTACTCATCAAGATTGAGGTATTTCTAATGTAGCGAGGATGACTCACATGTAGGTCGCATGAGTCTCATGATTTTATAACTCTGTCAAGACTTTATATACTTTCTTATGGGGATAATCCTTGTAGAAAAATAATCCTTCAATTTTATTCCCTAAGAAACAATGATAAGAAAATAATTGAGATGGTAATTCATGATTTCCACCTTGGGTATCTTTATCCATTTAATCTTAATAAGGTCATTCTTTAGTGAACATTCAAAGTATGTAGCCACTGTCTTAGACTTAATGGAATATACCTTATTCCATCTATTATTGAGATATGGGATGCCTATATTATTTCAAATAGATTGTGTGTAATGTTCATAGTTCTCACATGATTTAAGTGGAGATTCAAGTGTTGGTGTAACATCCCAGGTAAATAAAGAATAAAGAATTTTCATATTTATTAATATTTACTAATTAAATATTAATTTTAATTAAAACGGGGTTTCTACGTTCGATAGCATACTCGATACGCAACGATGAGTTTCTTTGAAAACTTACGTTGCACACTAGTAATAAAATAATATTATTTTAAATGTTAGTTAACACGTAGCCGTTGTACTGGAAGGAATGGATAGAAATAACTAAAATATGATTATATATGTTTTTAAATGTTTTTACATCTATCCAATAAAATATAAAGGCTTAAAATACGGAAAGAATTCAATTTTAGGCATTTATACCCTAATTTTCATTAAGGGTTCACTTATCACCTTTTGATGGTGAACCGTCATTAAATATAGTTTTTATCAATATTATAAATTCTATTGGACCAAATATAACTCTTCTTTAGAATCGGGACATCAAAATTTACTTTGTGTAAATTTTTGGTACCTTTTCGATAAAGTTCATTTTTTAATGAATAGTGTAAAATGTTGTATTTTAATTCAAAACCTCTTTTTAATCTAATTTATTTATATGATTAGATTATCATTTGAATTGGTTTTAAAGTGAAATTATAAAATATTTTTACCATTAAATCCAATAGTGGTCATTGGAATTAATTTCACTTTGAAATCGGACTTAAACTAGTGTTAATCTTTTGATACTTATTGTTTCATAAAAACACGCTATTTGCTCTGACAGCGGGAATTAATTATTAAATTAATTAATGCAACTTATATTTTGTGAATTTTGTAAAATGGAATTAATTTTTTAATTTGGAATATCCAATATATCTTAGGGTGAATTTTTGGTATTTTTCTGAAAAACTTCAATTTTTGATGAATAGTGAAACTACTAAGTGGTACTTATAAAAACTGATTTTTCGTTTAAATGAAATTTTACCACTTATGTGTTTTGAATTTCAAAAATCCGACATACATGGTTTTCATTAAGAAGTAAAATGTGGTTCAATGATATTAAAATAATTTTTTGGTGAATAGTAACTTATTAAGTTTTTAATCGCGATTAGAGGTAATTAGTGTCGTTTAAGGTAAAAATAATGTTTTAATAATATGATATGAGCTTGAAACATGTCCTACCCTTATTGGATGTGTCATGGCCTACCAAGACAAGCCATGGTTCAACTTTGGGACCCCATGGAGCCACTTTGGTTGGGAAATGACATAAATAACTTTTTATTTAATGTTAAAGTAAAAATGACACACACATGAGATGTTTTACTAAAACAATTTTTACATGGGGTTATACACGTCAGATTTTTGACTATAAATAGTCATTGGAAATCTAAAACTATTTCCTACATCATAGTTTTTTTTTAGAATTTTTAGACATTAAATAAACTAAATTATTTATGACATCATGATGATGCAGCGATGACCTCATTATTTAACGATTTAAATAAAATGGAAAGCTAATGTAATATCTAAGACCTACAATTGTCCAAAACCTATTGGATGAGTGGATTTAGAACCCTTATCACCTTATACTCGAAATACATCAATGTGGGACCTCTTAAATCCGAATACCATTTTAAAATAAAGTGACTTTTCTTTACTTTCCAAGAGTGCCCCTCCTCTCCTCTTATAAAAGGCCCCCATCTCTACCTCCTTACCCACACTCCCAAAGCCTTTGACTCGGCCAACCCCTGCCCATTTTGGCTCTCCACATCCCTCTAGTACTCCTTGAAGCCTCACATTGGGCAGAAGTCTTCCCAAGGAATCCTTTGAGCTCAAACCAAGGGGAGTTACCCGATTTTAAGGTAATGTCTTCTTTTGAGTCCTTTTGTTTTATTTTGCTTCTCCAACCCCCTAAACTCTTTTTATTATTTTCTTTTGTAACAACTAAAGTATCCTCAATATACTAGGATTTTTTTATAAGAATTATTATATCTACACTTACACACACCTACATCTAATGGTTAAAGAACATACTGTTTCCGTGGATGGCGAATTTCAGCCTCCCGAAACGATGATTGTTCAACATTATTTTAACACCTTCAAAGGTGGCCATTAAGATGAAACTATATTTATATATGATATATAATATGTTTATGTTTTCCTTAAGCTTCTTTATTTTTCATTTTGGTCATACCTTTATGGTTTCCATTATGGGTAAACACGATATCTTCATTTAAGGAAGTGCAGACTACCGCCCCCTCAAAGTGATGTGATTCGTTAATGCCATATGTGGGATGTGTAAAGGATGGATTTAAAGTTATTATATATGATGTTATACTGGAATTATAATATACTTCTATATCATTATTATTTCTTTCCATTAAAGTATGAGATAGAAATGAAAGTAGTGTTCATGCGTACGTACGGCTTACCGTCTCCCTGAACGGTGCATTTCATTTCTTATCCCCAAATGTAATGTAATATTAAAAGTACATGTATATAATGGATATATATAATGAATGATATATCTAAATGATGAATATAATTCTGGAATTAAAATATACATACCTCTCATTTAGTTTTAATTCCATTAATATGACAAAGAAATGAAAGTAGTGTTCATGCGTACATACGGCTTACCGTCTCCATGAACGGTGCATTTCATTTCTTACCTATAAATGATTATGTAATATTATAAATACATTTATATGCTGGATATATATGATATATATGATATCCAAATCAGGAATGTCATTCTGGATATAAAGAACCTTTGACCACATGAACAACATGTAATTGTAAGAAGTCCACTTTCGACTTAAGAACCAAATATCGAAAAAACAAACATTATTAACTTAAATGGTTACATAATATTTATAACATGGAAATAAGTGATATAAAAGTAATAATGAACTTTAAAAAGGTTCTTAATCAAGTATAAATTAACTCAAGTTTATTATTCATGACGTTAAAGAACGATCGAGTCAAGTCGGACCCGAGGTAAGGGACTTCGTCTCAATCTCCTTTCATTGAGGCATATTTCATTTTATACACAACTTTATTTTATACGGTGTATAAACCCCTTTGACTTTTACTTTTATACAAAAGGAATATTTTTCTATGAAGCGTTTTACTAAACGAAAAAAAGGAATTTTTTTTTAACGTACACGGTGACAACGACCTTTTCCGCCGCCGCGAGTATTATTTGGTCTTTGGCTTCCTCAACAAGCCATAATGTTTTTAAAATAAAATAAATACCATATACTATTTTATGTATTTTGGTATTGAAAATGGTTTTGATAAAGGATTCTATTATGATATATTGTGATTGAAATGTGGAAATGTTATCATTTCTTTATATTGGTTTTATGTTTTATGATTTTATATTGGTATTTGGACATTTAACGGGTGGTTACGTGATAAACCATATGACGGGTGGTGCCGTGAATACTAGGACGGGTGGTTACATTATAACCTCCAATGCATTGGGTATGGAAGTCGGCCGTATGGATATTCTATTAAGTATGTATGGAAATTGGCCGTATGGCTATTCCATTAAGTGATATGTGTGGAAGTCGACCGTATGGTTATTCCACTTAAGTATGTTTATGTCCCAAGTTACCTTTATATATGTTATGTGTTCTTTATATGGGTTTTATTGTAATCCTTTGGTTACAATAAGGTAGGTAATGATACTTTATTCAGTGAAGAGTTTTTACTACTTCATGAAGGTGAAGGTATTACTTTGATAGAGTATACATGGTTTACTTGATGTTTGAAAAAGTAACAGTTTTCATTCTTTGTGTATCCCTTACTGAGCTTTTTATGCTCACCCCAAGTTTTTTTGAAATGTTTTTCACAGGACTTAATATGGAATAAGGTCAATGATGGGATCAAGGGAATTTCATGCTATATAAAACATGGAACTAGACATGTTTCTTTTTAAGAGTTTTTTTTATTATGGAAACTTAGTAGAAGGGTCTACTTTGTAATCTTTTGAGATGTAATAGTTATGTTCTAATTCTCTAAAACTCTAAACCTGAAAAGATCCTCAATGTGAATTATTCATTTAATTCAATATTAAGTAAGGTTTAAGGTCGGGGCCTTATAGTTGGTATCAAAGGTCAGTTTAGACAACTTTAGGAGTTAGAAAATTGTTAAATTATAAGTTAATTTATGATATGATTGAAATGATATAGCATTTACAAATTACCATGTTGATTCGCCTAAGATATTTCTCTGTTCAGAATGGTTTTCCGCAGAGGAAACAAAGCAGCTATGTTGGGATGACATCAGGAGGAAGACAAACTTCCAAATCAGCAACCTTAGATGGTCGGAATCGGAACTGAACAGTTTGTTGCAGTGATGGCACAGTTGACTCAGGCTATAAATGGTGGTGGTATCCATGCACGAGATCAGCCAGATCAACCGTAGAGGAACATGTCAGTGGTGGAACATTTCATGAGGCAACATCCCCCATCATTCAGAGGATCATCTAACCTTGTGCAAGTTGAAGGGTGGATTAAAGCACTGGAGAAGATTTTTGATGTCATGGGGTGTTCAGAACATCAAAAGGTTAGTCTTGCTGTTTACCATTTTGAAGGTGAAGCTGATCAGTGGTGGTCGATGGTGAAAAATATCAGGGATAGTGATGAGATTGAGGATCTTCACTGGGACGAATTCAAAGGTATGTTTCTTGAGAAATATTTTCCTAAGGTGGTTCATCTTAGTATGGAAAAACAGTTCCTAGAATTGAGGCAGGAGGATGATTCAGTGGCTGCTTATGAAGCAAAGTTCACTCGATTGGCAAGGTATGCTCCAAACTTCATACGAGATCTTGATAGTAAAATAAACCGTTTTTACTCAGGGTTAAATCCAAAGTATATAAGGGCTTTAGCTTCTCGTGAGTTCAAAAGTTATGAAAAACTTGTTTGATGTGCGGAGAAGGTGGAAATGGAGTTTGACGATGATCAGGTGTTCTATGACAAACAACAGAATAAGAGGTCTAGTTGGCAGGCAAAGGGGAAGAATTCATCAAAGAAGCAAGGAGGTAAGAAAACCAAATATCCATCCTGTGAGAAGTGTGGTAAAATGCATCCTGGAGAATGTTTATCCAAGTCTGGTAAGTGCTTTCGGTGTGGTAAGTCTGGTCATATTGCTCGTAACTGTAAGGAAGATGATAAAGCAGGCAATGAAAAGCCAATGGTAAGATGTTTTAAGTGTAATGAAATGGGTCATTATGAAAACGAGTGTCCAACGAAGAACTCAACTGGGGGAATGCAGCCAGACTACAAGCAGAAAGGAATGGTGAGTTTGTTATATACAGTGATGCTTCGTTGAAGGGACTTGGTTGTGTCCTTATGCAGAATGATCAGGTAATTACTTATGCTTCACGTCAGTTGAAAACTCATGAGGTAAATTACCCTAAATATGATTTGGAATTAGCTGCTGTTGTCTTTGATTTAAAAATTTGGAGGCATCATTTGTATGGAGTAAAGTGTGAAATATATACTGATCACAAAAGTTTAAAGTATATATTCACTCATAAAGAATTGAACATGAGACAGAGGAGATGGCTGGAATTAATCAAGTATTATGATTGTACAATTCACTACCATCCGGGAAAAGCAAATAAAGTGGCTGATGCTTTGAGTCGAAAAAGTAATGCTTCATTAACCATGCTATGTTTGGAACGAGATCCTTTGGTTTTTGATTTGATGAACTTTGGCATAGAAGTTGTTGTTGCAAGAAGTCCTTCTGTTTTGTTTCAGGTATCAGTGAAATCTTCTCTATCAGACAGAATCAAGCAAGCACAGAAGCAAGACAGTGAGTTGCAGAAAAAGGTAGAGCTAGTTCAGAAAGGTAAGTTGCCTGAATTCAACATTGATAATGATTGTTTTTTGAGGTTTGGGAAGAGATTATGTGTGCCTTGTGATTCGCAGTTGAAGAATGAGTTGTTATGTGAGGCTCATAGTTCCCCGTTTTCAGTTCATCCTGGCAGTACTAAGATGTACAGAGATTTGCGGGAGTATTACTGGTGGAAGTCGACCGTATGGTTATTCCACTTAAGTATGTTTATGTCCTAAGTTACCTTTATATATGTTATGTGTTCTTTATATGGGTTTTATGGTAATACTTTGGTTACAATAAGGTAGGTAATGATGCTTTATTCAGTGAAGAGTTTTTACTACTTCATGAAGGTGAAGGTATTACTTTGATAGAGTATACATGGTTTACTTGATGTTTGAAAAAGTAACAGTTTTCATTCTTTGTGTATCCCTTACTGAGCTTTTTATGCTCACCCCAAGTTTTTTTGAAATGTTTTTCACAGGACTTAATGTGGAATAAGGTCAAGGATTGGATCAAGGGAATGTCATGCTATATAAAACATGGAACTAGACATGTTTCTTTTTAAGAGTTTTTTTTATTATGGAAACTTAGTAGAAGTGTCTACTTTTTAATCTTTTGAGATGTAATAGTTATGTTCTAATTCTCTAAAACTCTAAACCTGAAAAGATCCTCAATGTGAATTATTCATTTAATTCAATATTAAGTAAGGTTTAAGGTCAGGGCCTTATAGTTGGTGGATCCAATATCAACTCATTTATATGCTTATAAAGATAGTACTTAAAGGAAAATAAACTCCAAATTATATGCCTAATAAATCAATGTTAGGGGAAGTAATTTCCATTTCCTCTCGAATCATCCTCTTTTAATTTCTTAAATCTTTTAATCTTGATCAAATCATTCACCATGGCATAGTAAAATTAATTTTAGACATGATCTAATTATAAGGAATACACCTTTATTCATTTTTCATCAAGATATTGATGAAAACGTCACTTCCTATTTCAATCACATATGCCAATATCATCATAGGAACATGGATGATTTTGGGATATGGTATGTGGTTCCCTAATCACGATAAATTCTGGGACAATTTTGATGGATTAGAGTCCCCATAAAATATTGATATCTCTCATATATTTGAGGACACTCTCCTGGAATTTCTATGGAAACTACTAAGGTTGAATAATGTCTATAATGTACCTGATATGGGGATGAAAAATAAATAAATTCCCCCATTCTTATGTGTTGGTGAATATAAAAATATGAAAATTTCCATGACCCTATTGTCTAGGGTGATGTGGAATGATGTCTAGAATTCACCTAAAATGGGATAAAGAATTTGAAAATTCCCCTAACCCAGTGGGTTAGAGAAATTAACCATAAGAAGTAAATATATAGGAATATGTAATTATGTCATCATGGGTAAAATATACTTCCATAATTCCCATAATAATTTCTTAGATATCCCCATTCACTTGATATATTTGAGTGATATGTTCTCTAGTAGAAATTACCATGTCATCCTCAAGGGGTTTACTGGAAAAAGACATGCTGACACCCTTTCCTTTGTTAGTTGTGGGATGAGTGGATGGTGAAGGGAGTCTTAACATGGATCCCAAAGACTATAAATAATTTTATATTATCCATATGCTCTGTAAACATTACACTCTAAAACATCAAGAAGTTTTATGATTCCATCTATATTGGTAGGTAGGGTATCACTGAGCCCTTCTTCGCTGATGTTGGGAGCAGAGGATGAGACATCTTGATGGGTATTGGATGATTTCAGTAGTGAACAATTATCCTTATCAAGAGTTTTCTAATATGAACTAGGTGGATTGTATTCATACCTATTTGATACCATGTTGATAGAGATGTAAGTTAACTTGTGCTCCTCATTAATAAAGTATCATGTTTAGTGGATTGGTGCCTATTTTACCATTTAGTGTGATGACACCCATTGTACTATTTGTTGGAAAACACATGTAACCATTACTTTTATTATTTAGGGAGGATGGTTGAAATATATTCCATACCTTCCATGGGATCATCCAAGGACATCTGACCACTTTTGATCATCCTTTATAGTAAATAGTTTATGATGAAGAAATTGTGGGTCATATGGCCTAACATATGATGTTAAGGGAAGTAATTTGGGTGATCATATTGAACTGCTTCTTTTTTCTTATTGAACTCTATAAACATGATCAGGTTATTCTCTAAAGAAGAGATTAATTACCCTAGAACCTAATCATCATAGAATAAATAAAGTTTATTCTTCTATCCTTCAAGGTCACATCACCTAAAACTTCTTGGTTTGAAGAAACAATATATATTTCTACTCTTAATATATTATCTATCTATGATTTTGGTGATTGATAAGATCTTTCCTTGTTTATATAAATAGTATCATTTTTACACTATGTAATGCTTTCAAACTCTTGGAAACCACTGGAGTACCTCAAGGGGGTGAGCGTGGTTGAAAAATCATACTGTATGTTCTCAATGAATATATCCAATAAATGTTCCTATGGAAGTATTATATACAAGGATTGTGAAAAAACCTTCCATACAGAAATTAGATCCATGAATCACTCATTATTTTACTACTTTTGTCTATAGAGGTCATGGATTGTCGTTCTCCTTACTGTAGAGATAAATTGCAAGAGGAACTAATGATGAAGGCCTTCCCACCTTGAAACAGACCTAACTATGAGGTTATTATACCAAGAAAATTCAAGGTCATATAGGGTCAGTATAAATAATCTGAGTTTGTATCCTCTTATTATTTTTGATCTCCAGACATTGGGCCACACTGGGAATAGAAATGGCTAAGGAATTTCTCAAGATCTCTCATTCCATTGAATTTGAGAGAGTTGGGTTCATGATGTTTAGTGAGGTAAGATTTGAATCCACCCACTCAAGATATAACCTCCTCTCTAGTTTTAACAATTCATGTAGGTCTTCAAGATAATCTATCTGGGAAATGAGGGAATATAGTAGTTCCTAGGATACCTGTTTTAATGTATCATCATATTAATTACCAAAAATGGTAGATGAGACCTTCCCAATAGTGGAAAAACTTGATAATGAATTAAAACTATAGTAAAATGGTCCAAATAATGTAATATCAATTCAATGGGGTGACTTATTCTACCTTTTTGAGTCGATAATTCTCCAACCATTGAAGATGGTCAGCTAAAGGAGGCATTAAGGATTCAATTTTTTAACCATACCTAGTGGTTTTTAATCCCCTTAATAAATCAACATTTATATGATCAAGTTATATTATTCTATCTTTAATCTGAGAAATACTCTCTTATTATGAGATGTATTCACCAAGGTTGGGTGGTGGGTAGGTTGAGAGTATGGCCACACTTATCACCTTTTCAACAGTTTCATGGTTTACATCATCTGTTGGTCAAACAATGATAACATTTACTAATGTGAAACACATGAAAGGAAGCACAGATTCCCTAGGAATAGAATTGGTAATCATAATTATTTACAAGTAAATTAATGATATAGAAGATGAATCTAGGGTTAAAAGTGATTAAAATTCCACCATCCTTATAGGATGCAGTTCTCCTTAGGATTCCACAATCACCAAGGATAACTTTGATGATGCATTAATATTTGAGAAAGTGGTGATCTGAAATTGTTCATGCACCAATGTTGGGATATAATCAAGGGTGTATTCAATATTATGGATATAGAGATACTCTATATTTTTTTGTTGGATGCCCCTAATGGGTTTTCCCTTTGTAATTCCTATTCTCGATGACTATGGTGGTCATGAATTTGTTTGTATCTTCTTGTGGAAGAAGGATCACATGTTTCTGACAATGTCTAGAGTGGATAGGATCCCTCCTAGTAAGATTCGGGTTTATTTACATGGCATGTTGAGTTCCCTCATACACATCCCTAAGATAAGGAAGGTATGTATTGTTGAGCTCTAGGGATAATCTCCCAAACTGGTTGGATGTGACAATGGGTTCTACCTTCTTCTCCACATATTTTCATAGTTAATACGGATTATGGGGATTCATCCTATGGAAGATTCCATGAGCTACCTGAAAATTTAGGATAGATCTATTAAGACAGTACTTTGGAACCAGAGCATTCACTAATGGGTGATAGAGGCATGGGGTTGGTGACAGTGTGTGTTGGAGATGTGAGTGTAATGTTAGCTGGATGTGTGTAAAATCTTGATGTCTTGTGTGGGATCCATATTATTTAATGTTATAGGATATAAATAGTGAATTTGGTGATTCCATTTGGATTGTAATGAATCCTAAAATTCCTAGAAATGAAACACAGACAACCCACCCAATAGTGCAATATCATATATATGAGTGCATGTTCAATCCATCATCTTTAAAGTTAAAGGGTAAAAAAATTATTCATTTTATTTATTTTATATATTTAGAATAGTTGAAGACTTTATGCCAGTTCCACTATTTTGTTTCCACCCAAGACAGGGTAGCCTGACATTTAGTTTTGTGAGGGGCTGAGCATGACTATATAATCCTAGGTTCAAGTCACTTATCTTACCTCAAATGGATTTTAAGGGGGTTTATTCATAGAAACAAAGACACCCAATAAATTCCACATCCATAATGATCTATGGACCTACTTTCCAATGTCAATAGATCATTGGGGTTTCTTAAAAATGATTCATAGGAACTCACATTGGTCTGGAGGATGGGAGGTTAGGATCATCACACCCTATTGGGGGGAATTATTTCATACTCTAAGAATCTCTTATAGATTTAATAATTGTTCATGAATCCTTACCAAATCCATGTATGGGGACAGTTACTATTATAAAAAAATATCTGATCAAAACCATGTGTGGATGTGAATAACTTCATGATTTATAGGTTATATGTTATTAAATTATTAATTTTTGATGATTTGGTCTATATCCACATTTGGTAACTCAATAATTTATCACCATCCAAGTAGGTAGTTGGTGTTTTGGATTTTCTATTAAACCTCGAGTGGGTGACTTATGTATCCTACTAAGAACGTGAATCATAGAACATGTAGTTCAGTAATATGGTTGGGGATTACAACTACGATGAAATCCAACAATGGAGGGAACATTCATCATGTTTATGGATTGGTCATCATATATATCTAAGCCCGCATGATTCAGGAATAGTGTGACAAAAAATAGACATAAAAATATCATACACATCACATGAGTGAGTACAATTAGATTTAGAAGGGTCTTATGTATTGAGGATTCCTTGAGGATGTTCTTATGTCCTAAAAGGGGTGAAAAAATAAGATAACTCAAGATTACACCTAAGATTCCCTGAGATACCTAACCTAGTAGGTGATTTATGTAAAGGTATGTTTTAGGTTACACACCTCAGAGTAGGCCCATACATGGAAACCAAAATAAATATATCAATTAAAGGTATATTAAATAATTTTTGGGGATTATAACCTAGTAGGATACACTTATATAAGAACCAATATGAATATATCAACTAAATTTAATTGTGTGACTGAAATTAATATATCAACACATTTTAAATTAAGAAACTAAGAGAAATATATCAACTCAAGGTAAGTAATTAAATCTAAAAGGACCATCTCAACTTAAGGTAAATATGTAGGGGGAAACTGGTACCACTTGAAAGTACCTAACCTGGTCAATGAATCATGATATTTCAATAAGGATTTTTTATTACAAATATTAGGATCCACAATTTGGATTAATCTAATAGGATCATCATATTTCTGACTCATGGTGCATGATAAATCTAAAAGAAGGCATATCAACTAAAGTAGGATAAAGGAATACATGTAAAGAGATCTCAATATAAGGTAATATGATAATAAATATATAAGTAGGTATCTCAACTTGAGTAAATATGATAAAACCCAAAGGAGGAAACATAAATTAAGGTGTTTGAAGGCATGACCAGTGATTACACCTAGGAGGATGGCCACGTATAAACCCATTCCTCATCTATTGTTGGATGAGGAATGATAATATGAAATATGAGAGAATATAGCCTTATAATATATAAATTTCATGGGATTAAACCAAAGTGGATTTCCATGTCATATATTCATTATGTTCCCAATGATGGATAAGGAAATATGACCATGAAAGGTCTCTTTTCATTGCATAAAGTCCCTTTAAGGTCATGGAAAAAAGGAAACTCTCCATTTATCCACAAGAGTTAAGAGATTTTATGGCCAAATATGGGTCAATATATCACGTGACCGTGAGGGGTTAATGAACTCATAAGTTGGGGTATCACAAGCCATTGATAGCATGACCAAGGTTACATAATCAAGGAACATGGATAAACCCCATGAATAGGGTTGTGTATCCTTCTTCATGAATAAGGTGGAATAATCAGGGTTACATGGATGAATCTCATGACTAAGGGTACTTTAATGAGGTTATCAGAGTCATGGTCACATGACCAAGGGTGCATGACCTTCTATATAAATAATTGGTTATAGGGAAGATTTTTATAAATCATGGTCACATAACTTAAGGCATATGGCCAAGATCACATCGATACTTCACACATGAAGAGGGTGTTGATGTGATTCTTACATTCTATAGTTTTAATTATAACAAACACTCCTTAAAGTGTCTAATAATTTCATTTAATTTATTGGTAGTTATAATATTTATTAAATAATATTATAATTTTTAAATATCCTTGAGTAAATCATATTGATTTATTAATGGACCTATTGAACACTTGGAGTGAAGTTGTTAGACCGGTAAATGAAGTTGAAGGGAGAATGAAAGGATATGGATATGTTTAGGAACCAGTAGGCAGCAGTGTAAAGTCAGTAAATGGACACAAGCTAGGGGTGATGAAGGAAGAATACTCAACTAGAAGTAGAAGTCTATCAGCCAGCCGGTGGAGGAGCACCAGGTAGCCAATGTAGATTGAAAAAAGTATCATGTGGGATGTTTTCCCACCATTCAAATTCTAGTAGATCACTGGACTTCTGAAGGGTAATCTAGATTCCTAGATAGTAATATCATCCATAATGCTTACCCGGGGGAGGAAACTAGGTATTTGGTGGATTAAATACATTAGGTATGAGTCTGTATTTAATATTGGTCAAAAAAACATTAATTTCGTCTCCTTAAGCTTCATTACCACTAATTAATTATAGAAGGTTACCAAATCTTTTTAAGGCTATAAATAGACCTATTTATGGCCTTGGAAACTTACCTTATCAACACTTATCCAACAAAAAAATGTGATGAGTTCCAAATTTCTCTCAAGAGATATAAATTTATAAGTTCTCTCTCTTAAAATCAAGAGTGTGATATTATTATAAAATTATTCTCACTATAACATCATTTTCACTCTCTCATAGTGCGTCTTATTATTATTTTGATATAATCGAGACTATTTCAAAACACAATTACTTTTAGGAATCCCATATTCTTCCTCTTTATTCTATTACATTGTTTATAGCCTTTTGAATTAAGGGACTTGGGTTTCTTTCCAAAACCATTAAAAGGAAATGGATTCCATATCTTTCAGTTTTATATCTACAACCATTAAAAATCTTGGGTAAATTGTATTCCAATTTCTTTCTATAACCTATTAAAAAAAGGTAGTTTTGGTATCATGAATACTATTAAATCCAAGGTACTAATTTAATAAACCCTAAAGAAATTGGGTTAAGAGATGTAGGGTTTCATTAAATAACTTTACCTAAACTCCTTTATTAAATCATTTTATTTATCTTATGCTTTATCACTTTTTAATTTTATTATTATTCCTCTTATACTCTCTTATTTTTATACACTTAATTTCTCTATTTAAAAATTCACTCATTCCATCATATTTCCTACTTTATAAACATATAATTTTTTCATTTATATTTCTATTTTATTTTACATGTATCATTTGTTATTTATAAAGTCTTTAAAAGGTTATAATAATCTTAAAAATCTAAAAAGTTTATTTTAAGCTTTAAAAATTTTATTTTATTCTTTTTTAAGGTAAATTCTCCCCTCCCCCTTCATTCTAGTTTATCCTAATAAAAATTACATTTGGTATTAAAGGTAATCTTGAATTGTTTTTTCTCTATTACTTTGTTTTCAAAATATTTCAAAACATATATTGTTTTCAAAATCATTACATGTTTTTAAATAAAGTTTAATTTTATAAATGCCTTTTTTAAACACTCATGGTGATCCCAAAGGAAACTCTATATATCACGCTCTATTTTATGGTTTTATTTATGTTTTTTGAAATAAATGCATGTATACAATTCTTAGATCAATTGCTTATCCCATATTAAAGATATTTGTCCATGGTTATACTCTTATAACTAAAAAATAATATAAATGAACATCTTATGATATTTATTATTTTGAATTAGAAGTTAAAGTAATGAATTCATTTCATTTTAGTCTAGAACAAAATGAATTTAATGGTAATTATACATTGAAAAATGCTCATGAATTATAGAAACTCTTCTAAGTAACTCATGAATCAATGAATAATGTCTATGTTTAGATAATTATTTGTAGGTTTCTCTATGCATCATAACAATTATATTACTAAAATTTTTACTCAATTCACTAAAATTTTCAACAGTCAAAAGTATCTTGATGATACTATTTATATACTTTCTTAAGTAAATAAAATCATATGGGTTTTATAAAGAAATTTGGAACCCAAATTCACCATGATACAATAATATAAATATATTAAAAAACATGAAAGTTGAGGATATCATTGGATCTCTCATGACATATGAGATAAATATGAAAATAAAATTCTAAAAGTAGCCAAAAGAGGTAAAACAAACTAAAAATGAAATTTCATTCAAGGAAATAAAATTCAACACATCTGGAAGAGAAATTGAGACATCTTGTCTTATCAAGATAATGAAAAAGTAAATCAAAATGAAAAAATAAGGGTCGCATAAAGAATGATAAACACAAGAAGAAAAGTAATAAGGCTCTAAAAGTTTAAACTTGGAGTGTTAGAGAGGATTAAATTTCAACATATGAATCAAGAAATGTATGTACTATGTGACCCATGGCCAATATTGAGGTATGTAACAAAGTAAATTTTTTATGTTCTAGTTCTTACACTTCAACTTATTTAACCACTTCTTTAAGTTATGAAGATCTAATTTATTATAGATATAAATTTAAAATTGGTTTATATGTAATTGTTTCAAAATTTAAATATCTTAAAAATCATTACAATCTAGATATTTTTGAAAATTTTCATCTTTTTAAATTAAAAGAGGATTTGGTTTTCAAACTAAAAGAATAACCAAATATTGATAATTTAGAATCTCAAATTAAATTTCTTAAAAATATTATTTCTCAATTTACCCATGGTTTCAACAAATAAATATGTTTTTGGGGTAAAAATATATTGTTAATGAAAATTAGGAATTTTTTTTTAAATAAATCTATTTTTCTCAAAATGTCTAAAAAGACTACTTTTGTAAAGGGTAATTCCCAAAAATAAGTTTTTTAATTATTTTAAGAAATTTTGGAATCTTATTTTTGAATGAAACTTTCAAAATAATAGATATACAAGACTAAATATAATTTATCTCTCATCTCATATTTCTAATCAAAAAAATTGATCTAAACATGTTTTGATTTGAAATTCTTTATTAGCAAGCTTAATTGGACCCTTGATATGGGTACCAGAAGCATTGGTCTCTTAATATTTTATTAAATAAGGGTCATGAGGGAAAATCCCATTAATATATTTTGTAAATGGATAGAGGGTGCAAAAGGTAAATGTGTGGTGATCCTTCTGAATTCAATCATCTTCACGACTTTAATGGAGGACATGTCACATTTGAGGATGATTCAAAAGGTAAAATCACTATTATATGTATTATTGGGTTCTCCAAATATAATTTAATAAAATATGTTTTATTTTTCAACTAATTGAATCATAATTTACTAATTATTAGTGAATTATGTGATAGTTATTTTAAAATAATTTTTTAAAATGATTTTTGTAACGTTTTTAATTCTAATGGAAAACTTTTATTCAACACATCTTATTTTAAAAATGTTTATATAAAGGATTTAAAATCCCTTTCAAGTAAAAATGTTAAGTTTCTAAAAGAAAAATATAATGAATCATTTCTTTATCATCGAAGACTAGGTATTTGTATTATTTACTCCCTTATAATTCTCAATTGTAAATAAATATTATAATATTTACCAAAATTTACTTTCAATTATAACATAGTTTTTGAACCTTTCCAACATGGAAATCAAAACAAACCCCCCTTAAAATCTAAAAATGATGTTTTATCTTATAAATACTTAGAATAATTTTACTTTTATATTTCTGGGCTAACTAATTTTTTTAGTATTAGAGATAAATCATAAACCTTTTTAATTATAAAATATTATACTAGATTTATATGGGTTTTCTTCTTAGCTCATAAAAATAGGGATTGTAAAGACTTTATCAAATTTTCAAGGAAATTTGAAAATTACAAAGTCTACAAACTATTTCCCATATAAGTGATAATGGTGAATAATTTGATAATAATAACTTTGATAAGTTTTTTTCTTCTTAATGATATCATTATTCCTTATCCACTCCAATAATACCTCAATAAAATGGGGTTGTCAATAAATGAAATAGGACCCTATAAAAAAATTTTAGGACACTATTGAATGATTTTAATCTTACTCAATTATTTTGGTTCTAGTTGGTTAATACGTCTTTCTATATCCTTAATCATGTTCTCATTATGCCCATATTTGTAAACCCACCTATGAAATTTAGAAAGGAAATATTCTTAAATTTGGATTCATTAAACTTTCTAGTTGTAAATGATTTATACTTAATAATAATAATAATAGGGAACTTTTTATACTAAATATGATTAATTTATCTTTCTTGGGCACACAAAATCAAGTAATTACTATCAAGTTTTTAATAAGAGGAACAATACTATATAAGAGTCAATTCATATCAAATTTGATGTGAACCTTCCAAAACCTCATCCTCAAATTGATGATGATGTTGACTAAGGTAGTTTGACATTACCTAAACCTCAATATACTAAAGTAATTGAAGGTGTTCAAAATTCCCCTTATACTCCTTTAACCAATGTATGGGTTGAATCCAAAAACTATCCCTTGAATCTTTTATCAGTGAATTACAATTTGGACCTTGTACTAGATGTTTGGTATAAAATAAGGTTGAGAATCAAGATTTTCTCTCTTTTATTAAACATAAATTCCATATTTATTCTATTAATTATGAGAACCATATACCTTACATGTAATGGGAGTTTAACTGATTTAAAAGGAACAACATTTGGACTCTTTTAATGAATCAATAAGAATCCAATTATTCGAACCAAGTGTTTTTTTCGAAATAAACCTTATAAATAAGGAAATTGCATTCATAACAAGGCTTAAATTATTTCCAAAGGATATAATAAATAATAAGGTATTGATTATGGTAAAACTATTTCACCCATTACATGAATAGATTCCATTAGAATATTATTGGAATTCAACACTCATTTTAATTTTAAATGTTTTCAAATGAATATCAAAAATACTTTTCTAAATGGTTTTATTTTAAAAAAATTATCAAATAATCAGTTTTGAAAATCATAAATTTACAACTCATATATTCAAGTTTAACTAAATATGTTTATGGATTAAAATAATCCTATTGATATTGTATTAATGGTTAACTAAGTTTCTATTATCAAATGATTTTAAAATGGGAAAAGTTGATTGCACTCTTTTTTTAAAAACTATTTCAAATAATTTATTTATTGTTCAAATATATGTTGAGGATTTTATTTTTGGTATAACTAAATTATAAATTTTTTATGAATTTTATGATTTAATGACTACATATTTTGAAATTAGTTTTATAGGAGAGTTCAAATTCTTCATTGGTTTTCAAATTTCTCAAAATTTCGACAGCATTTTTTTTAAAAGTAAATACACTACTTAAATTTTAAATAATTTTGGTATAGATAATGTTTTCATAGCCCATCATAGAGGGGATTGTGTTGTGGCTACCCTAACCACACCTCCAATAGGCCAGGGAGTATTGACTATAACTAAGTAGTAATATCCCATAAATAGGAGGCATTTACCTAAGTACATGTACACACACATACATATTTAAGCCACAAATACTGAAATTTAAAATCACTAAGTAAACAATGCAAGTAAACCACTAAATCCCACAACCAGAGTAAAATAGTGAAAGTACTAGAAAGTAAACATGGACAAAACAATACCATCAAAAGAAAAGAGTCTGAAGCCACAAGTCCAACCTATAAAGTAAGAGGTACTGGGATGATCATCGAAAAAGATATCGAAATACACCTCGACATGTCTGGTCTCATAAGGAACTGCCTAGTCCTGGTCTACTTGGAACTTCATCAAAGATTCGAACATCTACACAAGATATGACACGTGTGGGCAAAGCCCGTGCAGGGGTGAGTAAAACAATACTTAGTAGGACACCCCAAAACCATAAAGTAATACCAAAAAAGAAATACCATGAAGGAAATACTATGAAGGGATAACACAAATAAATACCACAGAGGAAATATCATAAATGAATACCAAAAAGTAGATACCACAAAGAAATACCACAAAGGAATACTGTTAATGAATACCACAAAGGAATTCATAGTCAGATCTACATAGATATATGTCTATATAAAATATATCAATAACATCCATATATACTCAATCTAATAAGACACATGGTCTCAATAATACACATAGTCTCCATAAGACACATGGTCTCTATAAGACACACATTCTTCATAAGACGTATGGTCTCCATAATACACATAGTCTCTATAAGATACATAGTCTCTAGGTCACAACTAGCCACATAAATGTTTGGTCGAAGCGTGCTTGTTCCGGCAGAACTCGCTCCTCAATCCATTAGGTTTTACGCATACTCCCACAAAAAACCACTTAGGATATCTTAAAATTATCGTCTCATATTAAGGGTCCCAACACCGTAGAAGTATCATCAAATGGACATCCAGTTTGAAAGTTAGGTTTGTTTGAAAATTTTAAAAGGGGGTTCATTGGGACATGGACTGACCGTGGTAGTCGACTGTGCCCCAGCTACCATGGTTTCACGGTAGTTTGGTGATTGTAGATCATGGTTGATCTTGGCCCAGTCCGACCTCCCAGGTCCAACCCAATCCACTGGGTCGACCTGGCCCCCTAGTCCCGGCCTACTCTGGATGGGCCCGGCTTAGCCTGCTTGCTCAACTCTGCCTGTTTCTAGGTCATCCCGCTCACGTTGTCACCAACAGCGACAGCCGCCAGTCCACGCGACCACCCCACAGCGTCATACGGCTGCTAACGCCCTTCCTTTCGTGGTCCACCATTCTTCCTCTAGTGCTCTAATATCTGAAATGAAAAAACCTATGTGACTCTTATGTCCCGAGCTACACTGATCTATCCTCTCTTTCATCTTTCCTTCAATATGGGGTTTTGATCGCATTCAGATCCTTCTGGAAAGTCGATTCATGATCACGAGGATCCAATGGTGAAGAATTCCAAGAACATGGGAGAGAAAGCACAATAATTCCCAAAGAACAAACCTTGTCCTTTGTTCTTGTCATCCTCAATTCAATCTTCTTAGAAGGATAAATAAAGAGAATAAACTAATCTCCTGATAATCCTACATCAATAACCCAACTTGAAACAATGACCAAACTATGGATCAATTTATTTGTGGATTGACCCATGTTCATCATGGATATAAATAATGGGAAAAATAAATAATAAATCAAATTCCCTACCTGGGATATGGATTGTTCGCTGTCGAGGATTGATTATCGTTGGAAATCTTTCAAGAATGATCTCTGATATCAGTGTTTGTCGTCTCTTCTGAGATAATTCTCTAAGGATTCTCTCCAGAGCCTTCAAAAAATTTCCAGGGTTATGAGCCTAACCATGGGTCTCTTCCTAGATCTTAATTTAAAAGAAATATCATCACTACATTGATGTAACATTAAAATATTATAAACTCGCAATTTATTTTATTCATTAAAATGTCCAAAAACTATTTTTCATAGTCGACTCGTGCCAGCCGATGTTAGGCCTCACCTAGGGAAAACACCACAATACGAACTCAACTGTGGTCTCAGATTTATGATCTCATTCACTGTTCATGAGTTATTAGTAATTTAAAATAAAATAATTTTATTTAATTATTTTATTTACAGTTATGTCCTTGGTGACTTTTTCTTCAGATGACCCGCACTGACTAAAGTTAGGTCCTGCCGAGGATAAATTCATCATTTTGAGCTCAATAGTGCCCTCGAATTTCTGATCCGGGCACCCATTTAAAATATATTCCAATTTTTTAGGAAATCCACATGTGTGTGCTATTAAAAACTTAACATTTTTCAATAAATTGTTTTGGGAACACCAGGCCTCGGAATTGCACGCCGTCTCAACGCCTGATCTCAAAATTTCACTAAATAATTTTTAAAAATAATATCAGAAAAATATGATTCATTACACATTCTAAGGAAATTCGAACACCCATGAGTATAACTTGTAATATTACATTGAATAAATTAGGAAAACCAATTTAAAACAAGCTTTATAGAAGTATTATTGTAATTCTATATTATCTTACTATGAATTGGATAAATATCACATTTAATGTATTCCTTTGTACTCACTTTCAATAAAATAAAAAGTAATATCATTTAAAATCTCTCAAAATAATAGTTTCGTATTTGAAAGTAATTAAAAACCTTTGATTATTTTATCCAATGGAAAATTATTTCTATCTTACTTGTTTTTTATACTAATTTTGGAGGATACCAACTAGATAAGAAAATTACTAGTGTTACTTTACATATACTATGAAAATCCCTTTTCTCAATGATTTAAAATAATAAAAAAAATTCTCTTTCTACATCCAAAGTAGAATATATGCCCATTGGTCATTTTTTTCTCCCAAATTATAGGATAAAATATACTCTCTTATACTTTAAGATAATATATGATAACATCCCTATCAAGTGTTAAAACACAAGTGCAATTAATATCTATAGAATTCTAGTACAACACTCTCACCCTATGAATATTTATCTAAGAAACCATTTACTATGAGATCACTTTCAAAAATGTGATACTATTTTTGACTTAGTTTTCACAAACCTTCAACTAGCCAATATATTCACAAAAACCCTTACTCATGAATAGTTTTTATGTAGTAAATATGAATTTTTTTTATTATATTATGATACTTATATATTAAAAAAATAATCGATAATTTTTTATTCATCTTTACAAATTTAATTTCTTTTCAAAATAAAATATTTTCTTTCATTTAAAAAAAATGTCTTCAAACTTTTCATAATTTTGATAGTCAAGTGAGTTTGATACTCTAATAAAAAACATTCATGTATATATACAAACAATTGGATGTTGTTCTAGAACAAATACAATTAGAGGTTAATACCACAAAAATGGATGGTTAGATTTTAAATCTGATATCCACCTTGAGAATGAGTATGGGGACTTTACTACACACATGGTTTGACACTCTTGGGGAATTTTATAGGGTTTATTAACATACTCTTTGACAAACCTTATTCAAGGAATGAATTTTATTTTTATGTATTATATTTCTTTAGTTTTTTAATTAGATCCTTATATTTAAAATTCATTATTTGAGGGGAGGTATAATCTTGTTGATACTAAAATTATCCTAGAAGAGAAAAAAAATTCTAAAAAAAATTCAAATTTTTATTTAACTCTTGAGATTTTTAAAAAATTTTTTCAAATAATTGTTTTTATTTTGATCATATTTTAAAAAAAGTTTGTTTTCTTTTATCTTAATAATTACTGAAAATCTCACTTTTTAAATTTTTATTATTTCAATTATTTTCAAAATTTTATTTTAGTCTCTCTCAAAATACTATTAATAATGATAAATATAGTTTTAAATTTTATTTAACTTATTCAAAGTAAAATCATCTAAGAATTTTTTTTATAATCTCAAAGGAGGAGAAACATTATTATTTATATGTATCTTAAGTAATTATATAGATATATTCCATTATGTTTTTCCTTAAGGTATATGACTATATGATTGTTTATTTTATGTTAAAATGAATGAAATTATATGGGAGAAATGTTGTTCATTTACTTTATGGAAAAATAGTTTTATAAAACTTATGTTATTTTACTTTATTGAGAAAATTATTTTTAAATATTTTCTTTCTTAAAAATAATTTTATAAAAATTATATTGTTATATTATTGTTTTATTATCTTAATATACCAGTGTTTTCTGGTCAAAAAAAAGTAATGATTGTTTTCTTCTCACATTCATTATCTTTAATGATCATAAACACTATTTAAAGTGTGTAATGATTTTATTTAATTTTTTGGAAGTTATAATCCTGAGGAAATATATTATAATTTTTAAATACCCTTAAGGAATCCATGTTTAATTCTTGATAAACATGTTAAACACTTGATTGAATTTCTCAAACCTATTAAATACATTTAAAGGATAATGAAAGGACATGGAGGTATTTGGTAACTTGTAGGTGGTATCGATTAGCCATTACATAGCCATCGGCCTACCAGTGTTTAAGGAAGAATCCTCCCCTAGTAGCAGAAGTCTCCTGGCTAGCCAGTAAAGAAGCACCAACCAGCTGGTTAAAATGGAGAGAAGTGTCCCATGGGAGATTTTCTCACCCGCCAATCGCTAGTATCTCAATGTCCATATAGTGGGTTCTTCATATTCCTAGATAGCAGTAAAAACCACACTTGTTACCAGCTAGTGGATACCATGTATCCGGTGGCGATGAGATGGAAAGTCTAAGGATAAATTTAATATTGGTTAAAATTATATTAATTTTTCCTTCTTAAGCTTCATTACCTCTTCTTAATTCCAAAAGGTTCATGAAGATTTTTTATGCTATGAATATACCTCTTGGTGGACTTTAAAACTTACCTTATCAATAATTCTTTAATGCTAATGTGCTATGATTTTCAAATTACTCTCACGTGCTCTTAATTTCTATATTCTCTCTCTTCTAATATAGAGTGTGATCTTATTATAAAATTGATCTCACTACTAAAACTTTCTCATTATATATTATTACTTCTTCTTATTATATTGATATAACCAATACCATGCCTAAACGTGATTACTTCTATAAATCCATTCCTTCCCCTTTCTTTTAATTTGGTGATCACAATATTTTAAAGTGAGGGACTCGGGTTTCTTTCCCAAACTACAAAAAGGAAAGGGATTACTTCTCTTTGAGTTTTCCATCTATAACTATTAAATATCTACGATCTATTATATTCTAGTTTCTTACTATAACCTATTAAAAATAAATGGATTTTGGTATCTTTTTTACCATTAAATCCAAGGGACTAATATAATAAACACTCAATAAATTGGTGTGGGAGACATAATTTTTCACCCCCCCCCCTCTTTTCATTTTATCACACTCTGAATTATAATTTCATGATCCTAGTCACAAGATGATTTGGCCTCATGACCATAATGGAGTCACAAGATCAGCAATGACCACATATAGAGCCTTGTATCAGCAGAATCCTCAAACATATAGCCTAACCAAGGTCACATGAATGAAGGTTTATATTCTAGACTACATGAAGAAGAATTCATAAGGGAATCATGTGAATAGACTCCTCATGAATACACTATGTAGGGATTCTATTTTTAAGTGCATTGTATGGAGGGTGGGTTTCATGCCCTGGGTTTCATGGAGGATTCATGTGACTAGAGTTACATGATTCATGGTCTCATGACTATAAACACATGACTTGTGATATATGAATGAGTCACATGATAACTAAAAGTTCACGAGATCACATGATTACCTAGGGATTTTCTCTGAAATTTTTAATTTGTGAGTGGATCTAGTCACCCTCATCTCCCTTCCTTGAGTTTCTTCTATTTTTTATCTCTCTGTATATCCTAAAAGAATAAAGTTTGGGGATCATATAACCATGGGGTTATAAGATTTTCACTGCTTTGTAAGGTAATTCTTCCACATGTATATATTTGAGGTAGTGAAGGTCTAGTGAATAGGTTGTGTCATCGCAAATCATTGATCTATTGCATTATCGAATAAACCTAATAGCGTTAAGTGACTACATGTCACCTCCATTATTGAGCTCATATCCCTGATGCATTGCATGTTACACAATTATCATAAAGGTGGCCACTATTGATTCTCTTTTTCAAACTCATCACATGAATAAGTATCATCTCATAATAAAGAGTGATTGTGAATCTATTCCATCATAGACAACCTTTTAGAAGCCTATCAGATGATGAATAGAGACAATTAATACCTTCTTCCATAGATAGCCTTTCCAAAGACTGTCATGTGATCCAAGGGATGTCTTATGATCAAATTACTAGGTAGTGTCTCATGATGATATTGAAGTCTCATGATCACATATATCCATGGGAATAATTCATTGTGCATGTAATAATTCCAAGATCGATCATGCATTTGAATACATGAAAATTTTACTATATATTTATATTTATTTTGAATAAATAACTCATTCTTAAAACACACACATGCATGATATATTTAGATTTCATGTATGATGTTTTGAAAATTGATCATGTCTCATTCCCTAATAAATATCAGTGATGATGTTTGGGTGTTGATCTATGTAGGATACTTAATTTTTTGAAGGCTGGAGTTTTCTATGTTAATTATAATGTGCTGGTTTAATCAGAAAATGTATATTATGTTGATCAAGTGGCTAGAATTATTTTTGTGTTTCTAATGAAAATAGAAGATTGATGTGGATCTCATGAGTCCCGCATCGAATCAACAATCAAACATGGTGATGGTTTATTAACCAGGACACAAAGAAGACCAGATAGAATCATTTAATCAGGTCTACTCTAGGATTTCATTAGCACCACCCTATTCTAAAACATCATATACACTACTACCCCATGACACAGATCTACTTCCTCTCTATTTGAACATGTTCTCTCAATATACCCTACCTCCATGACTAGTTGTCTGTTTTGTCTACCTAGCATGGTTTAGTCAACTCCTACATATGTTGGGTTAATATGGCAAGCTTGGATTTCAAGGTTGGCTCCAGTTTTTGTTTAAATACACTCATAATAATTATAAAAAAATATATATTTATTATGTTCCATAAAATTATTACATAAAACCCAATCCATAATCATATATTTTTCATTTCCAGAATACTTTAAATATTCTCAAAATATTTCATAAAAAATAAATTATTTCTTTCAAGGGATTTCTTATTCTTAAATCTTCATTACACATAGTCTCTATATGAAATAACCAAATCATGGTTCATCATCACTTTTAATCTTATAGAAAAATTTATTTTTCCTAAATATCATTGGCATAGGTTATGATCACTTAGAATGGTTACACGATCACAATATTCAATTTTTACATGAAAAAGTTTTTGGAATATGTTTATTGGTTCCAAAGATACCATACACTTTATTTATATGGATGGCCAATTTAATGTTATTTTTTATAAAATAAATGATCCGTCTATTTATTTTTCTTTCCTAATCATTGAATATTTATAAACACAAAATTTCTTCTAATTTCTTTCTTCTATAAAGACTCTATATTTCCATCCTTTGATTGAAGGGTGTTCACCTAATTTTCATATGTCAATTGATTGGGGATATTATTAAATTAACCATATACCCCTTACTCTATAAGTTGTTAGTTTGAGGGATTCCTACATATAAATCTATTAAATTTAATTAATGGGGAAATATTTAAAATTCATATACATTTTATTATAATACAAATTTTTATTGGTTACTAAGGGATAATGGTTATGTGTTGTATGGTTTATTCATTATTTTATATGATGAATGCATTATAATTAATTAGTGATGGTTGGGGCCATTAATAGCTCCTTGATTCATTTATCAATCTCATGAGACAAAATATATTGGATATGTTAATTTATAACTACATAGAATAAAATATTACCTATTCATCAGGCCTTGAAAGTAATATCATGATATCTAATATCATGATGTTTTGTCCTAGGAAATGGAATTAGTTGTATGGCATTATGAATTTCATCTCTAAGGAACCATTTATTATTATCCATGTGATCTTTTCATTTACATATTTATACATGGATATATTATGCTTTTAGTTCATTCTATTGTGGAATTAATTTTGGTTATCTATTCCTACCATATTATCTATTCTCATCTTATTCCACTTACGATATTTTATTATTATCTCTTATGTATACCCCTATTTGTTGTTTGATCTCACCCCTTCTTATATTTCCATTTCCCTAGGTTATAAAGAAAATTATTACACAAGATATGTATAAGAGAATAGCATGGGTAGAGAATTTTTTTGATATTTTTAAGACTAATTATTGGCTAATTAGTTTCTTATATAGTGTAAAAAATTTCCATTAGTTGAAAATTAAATAGGATTTATTAGTTTATAATTTTTTTAATTCTCTAAATAACTAAACCTAAAAGGTCCTGGGAATGTATATCATGTAATTATTTCTTTAAATAATGTGATTATGTTATAGTTATGTATGGGAATATATAGTTGGAATCTAAGACAACATGTAAAGTATATGTTTTCAGCACTAGATCTGGGAGTACAGGTCTGAGGAGTGAAACCTAAAATATTATCTTCATAAAATTTATCATAATTTCCTTTAAATTTAGTGTTTCATGTGAAATATTTTATTCAACATAATATTAATTTAATGGATAATTATATATTAGAATCTTAGTATGATAGATTCTCCCCCCATAAATAAATTATGTCCTTATAATTTCAATTATTACTTACTGATTAAAAATGATAAGGGTATCCATAATATAGACAATACTTAAGATACAATTTCTAAATAGATATCAATCTCACTCACTTGGTTAAGGCTAGGAAACTCATTTATTCCATCATAATAATAATATCCTTAATATTGAGTTCTTTTTTCTAAAAATTTGAACTAAGAGAACCTTGATAGTCTGTATAAATACTAATATTATTGAATTTACTTCCAAAGTGAGTTCATAATCATCCTTTAATTGATATACTATCATAGGTTGATATGAAATGTTATTCCCTTTTTCAAAAAATTAATTTTTCTTCTTTATAAAGATAATAAATTCCTTTAAAAATTACATTTGATTCATCTAAAGGTAGAATAATACAATTTTTACAATTCATATTCCCAAAAACATTAATTTGGAATAGAATAATCATTAAAATAGAAGTTTTATCTTGTAAATTAATAATAAATCATTAGGATAGTGATTTAATGTTAGGACCAAGCTAATGAGGAAGGTGGTTGTATCCAAGTGTTGTCTTTTGTTTCCAAATATGTTTTAGAAGAAAGGAAAAAATTACATCACTTTGTATTTGTTGAAATTTTGACTGACTGTTGTATTTAGATAATTAGACTCATAATGGTTGAAAATGTCCATTGTATTCTGGTGAAGTTGGCTAGAAGAAAATCATCATCAGATTCAAACTAAATCTAGAATGAGAAGGTTGATTGTATTGAGGAAGAATCTTGCTATAAGTGAATGGTGATTGGATTTGCTCTGAATCTGGTATGGAAGATTTGATCATAATGGGAGAATCTAAGTATGCATGACTATGATAAAACAAATGTGATGATGAGTTGCTGATATTAGAGTTATCATAAATCATAAGTAAGTTGTGAAACCTATTATGCAAGATTGATATAAGAAATAGTTAACGAAATAGATGTTTCCAATCATATTCGGATTTATCAAATATGAATGGGAAAGAAAAAGGGTGTTGAAGATCATATTCACCCTGATTGTATTCAATATAAGAAGGAAAGAAAGAGGTTTTTAGATAATTTGGAATTTATATTTTTTTCAATTGTAAGCAGAATAATGTAGCAATCATTCGTCATTGTATTTAGAGTCAATATCATAAAAGAATAAAGTTGTATAATCCATTGTAATAGACTCATCGAATTCATAAAGGCTGAGAATGCTAGTGAAAAATGTGTTGTTTCTTCAATTGGTTCAAGATCCATCGTAAGTAGAGAAATATTTTAATGCGTCCAATGAATGAAAATAAAAGAAAATAAGATGATCAACAATGTAGTCAACCATTTAAAATGGGTTGAATTACTATGTTTATCAATCAAGTGGATTAATAAAAGAGATAAATAAAGGAGATGGATGTGCTGTTTAGGGGGATTTTGAAATTAAAATAATGTTTCTTTTAAATTTGTGTAGAACATCGTATTGAAGAAATCAGATTGATTCAATCAGAATCAAAAATTGAAATCGGATTGAGAAATTGGATTTGGAATGAGGTTTGAAAATAAATTTTAAGGAAGAGATGAAGTTGATAGAAGATTCAAGATGGATCGATAATATTTGATAAGAGTTAACATGGTCAATATTCACCCTAAATAATAGGAAACATGCAAATTCAGGAAATTTGGGTGAGCGGGAAAGTTTTGGGGATTCCCGCCAAAACATCTCATGGGTCACCTATAAACGGAGAAAGTACTTTGTACTTTTACTGATGGATGTACTATTCACTATAGAAGAGAGAGAAACTCTGATTTTTTATAGAGAAAAATAAGTTTCTATATTGATATTTGTTGAAGAATATTTTCGAATGAGAAAGAGTGAAAGGAGAAGTGACAAGATCACAATGTTGTATTTAGATGATCATCGTATTCAGTGATCATTGTATTCAGTTGTCTATTAGATTATTCTTGTCATCATATTTTGATTTTCATCGTATCAGGTTGGATTAATCATATCCGGATTTCTTTATTAAAATTTCTAGATTGAGGAATAAGGAATTATGAATTGTCTCAATTGTATTTAGGAAGAGCTAAATCTATCTTATTGGGCAATCGGATTTAAATATCGGAGTGAGTATATCATATTTCAAGATCATAGTGGGCAGATCGGATTGGGCAATTCAATCTAGAAAATCATAGTGAGCATATCGGACTAGACAATTGGTTTGAATTCTGTATCAAAGTCCTGAAGTTCTTACCATGTTATGGGTAATAAATTGAAGAATTTTTTCCATACAAATACATTTTTGAAAATTTAAAAGAAGCACAAGTAACATGAGTTTTTATACAAACATTGTTTTACCCTATTTGTGCTAAGAGGGTGCACATGCACTTTTGTATTGTTTTGAAAGTGCTAAATGAGTGAAAGGGTATATCCTACTCATTGTATTCCAAGGATTTATATCTATTGAATTTTGTGGTATTGGATCATTTATAAACCATACCAAGGATGTATCTATTCTTATTGAATAGTGAACCTTGTAAATTCTTACATTCCTATGGATGTGTGTTTTAATTGTTTTCAGTAGGGATTGAAATCTTTAATAGGAGGAGAAGTTTGTTTCAAAGAAACATAAAAGAAAAATAATCATAAATTCACCCCCTCCTCTTCTCAGTGATACAATTATATAGACTAGGAACTTTAATTTAATGCTTTTAAAAAACTTCCTAGATATACTAGAGTTCCTAGAATCAAACTTCAACAAGATTTCTATAACTCTTGAGTATAGGATATGTGTACCTTAATTATCATGATCTATTTTAGTGGATTTCATGATGTAGGTATTTCCTTCTTCCCTTAGTATATGTGTTTTTTTATTCTCATCATCCTTGTTAACCCATGGATTAGGGTATTGACTTAGATAATTCTCATGTTACCCATATTTAAAACATTAAACTATTAGTTATAACTTAGGATGTATGTTATTTCCTTTCATAGTGTTAATATAAATTTTAATTTTCCCTCTATAAATAGTTTCTCTACATCCTCCATTCCCACAAAAAAAAATCATCTTCTAGTTCCTTAAATACATTTCCCTGGGTTCTTATAACATTCTTGACATGTATGAAATTAAATATTCTTTTCATCATCATCATTGTGACATGAACTTCTATGATACTCCATCCTTCTCTTTTTTCGTGTTTGTAATTCATCTATATTCATATTATTATTAATAGTCTATGATAACTCATTTGTAATAATTGTGAAATTATTCACTCTTTATCCTATCATGTTTGGATACTCATTGGGACAATCTCCCCATTTCCCATCACATCCATTATTAATTTGGTTTCTCGTACCACCAACCATTACTTAAATAAAGAAATTTTTAGGTATAATAATACTTATAGTAATAAATATATAAAAATTTATTTTATAAATATAAAATAAGTAACTCATAAATAATGTGTATAATCTAACTTATGAATCTCTAAGTTTTAATCTAGGTAATCTATGGTCATTTCCTTTTAGGTTCACTAACATAACTTGTTATATATTATATCATAAAATTTCCTTTAAATACCTTATATTGGTTTGTAAAGATCTTGTGAATAAAAAAACATATCCCCTAGGGGTAAAAAAATAGGTATTTAGTTTGGCCTCATTATCATGCACCAGGTAAAGATTGATTTAATAATGAACCATCCATTTCAATGTTATTATCCCTAGGTATATTTGTGTCAGAGCCTGAATCCACTTTTAGTATCCAATTATGGATTTCATTGTAAGGGAAACTACACAATATCTACATCACCAAAATATTATGATGTTATCTTACACATAACCATATCCCTAGTGTGTCATAGGGTTATGTTTTCTGATCTATGTTTTCCTAAATCTAGTTCCCAAGGTTTCTAACTAACATCATCTAAAGCCTACTATAACAACCCCAAATCTAGATACTTATATCTAGTAGTTATTTTATTACATTGTTAAAATTTATAAGATATGGGGTCATAGGGTTTATTAGTCTTAGGAAACTAGATACATATATGATTCTCAAATTTCATTCAAAAATAAGAAATAAATTATAAATTATTATGATAACTTTATTACTTCAACTAGAATATCCTCGAAATAATTCAAAGTACACTTCTAGGTGTCCATGTGATAAGAAACAAAATAAATGGTTAAGCTCAGTTAATCAGTTAGGTAAATCATACAACATGAGATATCATATAATAAATAATCATGAATAATATGGAAATAATAAATGATAAAAAAATAATTCCCTATAACTAATAAAACAAGTTTGAAATATATCCATGAATAGAAATATAAAAAATTTAATATATAAAAATAATTGATTTTATAATAACAGAATGCATAATGCCATACACCATAAATCATACCATCAAGGATTCATTCCATGAAATCATAAACAAACAATCATGGTCTTATGCCATGACATCATAAATAATCGGGCTAGCATATACCGAATACCAAGTCCATTTTATCTCATGATACCTATTGATGCATCAAGGAGATATACAATTCCAGTCCCCACCTTTCACTAATTATTTCCAATGTATTCATCATATGAAGGAAATGAGTAATGTTACAATGCATAACCAACTTTCTTTATTAATCAATAAACATACGTATTTTAATAATAAACATATGAGATATCATTGCTTTCCCTAGTGAATAAATAAAATTATATGATCATTAGATATTAATAGAAATAGGGTGTATGGTATTATTCATTCATATCCCAAGTGTAATAGAATGACTTTTAAGGATGTTATCATATATGAACAACTCCTTATTAAGAAGAAAACCTCAAATGGTATCACATATGAAGGAATAATTAATTAGATCATCTGATAACACAAGTTTAATCCTATAAAATAAAATAATATAAGAGGATTTAGAAGTTAATACATGAAGAAAAAATCTCAATGAGGTAAAATCATCATAAATAAAGAGGAAAATTTAATCAAAATCATAAAACTATTTTTATAATTTTTTTTAACACTTATATAAAAATATGTAGTTGAAATTTTTATTCAAAAGTAATTTTAAAATAAATCGCATGAAAAAACTTTTAAAAAATACTTTAATTGGAATCCTAATAATAGAACCTTGAAAATGAAATAATTTTTTTCTATAGGAAATGTGGACAAGAAGATAAAAATACAAATGTGAAAGGGAAATATTTTTAATATTTTGAAAATACCTTTTTTATACCCACATCGTAAAAAGGATAATAAAAAATCATCTTCCAAAGATGCAAAAAATAATTATAAATATCACATGAGATAAAATATATTAGGGTCTCTAATTAATAATGGATAAAATTTATAAGAAGGAGAAATATAAACATGTAAAAAAAGGTCCATTATAAAGGATGTGAATTCTTCTTAACTATGTCATATTTTAAAGAGAATTAAATCCACTAAAGAATAATATTTTGAACTAAAGAAATAATTTCCCAAGATGAAAATGAATAATAAAGTGTATAATAGGGAAATAGTGGAATAAAAGAGACATAAATGAATATCTCCAAAGGAGATGGTTTTTGACCTAATCATAATAAGTTAGATCAACTAAAAACTCGTGCTTCATTGATAACTTTTTTATCAAAAGAATATGAGAGAGGCATCATGATATAGAATTTTAAATCCAAAAAAAATAATCCTTATAAATTATAATAAAATCTCATAGGTTAGTAATTACACCATATAATACAATATTTTGTGTGTAATATGAAATATACATCGATAAGTGTAAATTTAGATAAATAATCCTTACAAATTTGGTAAACCTTGAATCAAAACCCCATAAAATTAATAACTTGAAATGGATATATAAATACCTTAAAATTCATTATTAATATTATAAAAATACGTCCATGTAAGCTTATACAGCACACAAAAGAAAAACACTTAGTGAATATGCAATAAGTCTCAAAGAATAAATGTTGAGATGAGAAACCCCTTATGAATTAATAACTAATGAATACACAGAATATGAAGGAGGTATTATTGAAATGGAATTTAAATACAATGAAATATACTTCAATAAAAATGATATAATCTAAAGGTTTATTAAGTTTTTCATATAAGAGAATATTAGGTGAATAATTCAAAAATACACCTCAATGAAGGGGAATTGAGACAAAAACCCTTATGAATATCACAATAATTAAATTAAAAATCCATTATAAATGAGTTCATGAGAAAGAATTATAAATCCCTTGAAATTAAATTGAAAATAAAATTTTATAAAATCATTGGATAAAATAATTCAACTTAGATGAATGCAGTTTAAGAGTAATCATTATAACTCAAAGAATAGAAATTATGTTATAAAAAACTCTTACCTTGTATTGCATAGTCAAGGATTAATTAAGATCATATATAATTAACATAACCTTATTAATAATATACTTCATAATATTATTCATATATAATACCATTTATACCATTTATTCATTATTCATTCATTATATCATTAATATTTATTTTCAATATTAAATTTTAGTAGTTTTGTTTGATTTGAATGGGTTTATAATAATTATATAAATTATTATTCTCTTATAAATAATTTCATCAATACTATATTATTAAATTTAGTTGGTATATATAATTTTAATGATTTATAATGTTATAATTTCATCCCATGAATGATTTATTTATGATTAGTGATATGGAATCAATGATGAGCTTATTTCAGTAATTTTTAACGAGTAAAATATGTCATGTTAATAACAAGTAAAATATTAATATAAAACTTCAACACCCTTAAAAAATTATGTATATAATTTTTATTTATTAAATTAATTATCATAATCATCAATGTAGGGTCATAATGAAAAACAAAATATGTCACTTTGTGGAGGTGGTAGACTGCACGTACACACAAACGAGGTATTCATTTTCCATATAATGGGATAAATATAAGAAATTTTCTATATTATTAGAATATTATTTCAATTATAAATAAAAATTTATTTTATTAAAAACATTATTTTATCCTATTGTGTAAGGTATTGAAGGAAAATGATACAGGTCACTTCATGCAGGTGGTAGTTCACACATACATACGAATGATGTTTTCATTTTTCTAAGGGAGAATGAGTAGATAATTTTTATTCCATAAACCTAAAAACATTTCAATATATAATTAATACTAATTTAATAATGTTGTAATTGGTAATATCAGTTTAGAGGAGAAATATAGATAAGTAAAAAATAATAGAGTTGTTAGTACTTGCGTCGAAAATTTGAACTTTCTCTTAAATTACTTAATGGAAATGAAGGACTTAAGAAAGATTAATATGACCAGAGGCTTAGGGATGTGAAATATTATTATAGGGGAATTAAAAAATTTAGTTATTAAAGAGTAATAATTTTTTTAGTGTTTCCTTGATGGGTTAGTGGAAGGAACCTTTTATAAGTGGAGGAATTTTATTTTTTTAAAATATAACCTCTAAATATAAAAGGAACACATGTTTCACAAGGAAAGTAGATTATAAAGTCCAAAATAATGGACATGAGGCTATTTTTGGTATAGAAACACCTTAACCACTCATTTATAAATGTATTTTTAACATTTTTTACTCTTTTTCACTTAGTTAAACTCGTTTTACCTTAATTTGCCTTTACCATGGTAATTACATTTTTATCCTTGGTAACTAATTTTTATAAATAAAAATTTTAAGGACCTTATTAACTAATTTATAAATTATAATTTTAAATGTGTAAATAATTTTATCTAATTAAATTTCAAAGGGTGAGAAAAATTAACTTTAATATAAGTGCACATTACACCTAAAAACCATTTTTAGAAAAAGAGTATTTTTAAGAAATAATTCCTAGGATAAAATTATAAATATTGTTGATTTAAATGAAACTAATTATTTTATTATCAAAAAATTAATTGTTATGTGGTTTTAAAATAATTCTAAAACTTAATTCAACCTTGTGGATACTTGATTAAAATAAATAGTCTAAAAATAGTTTTTATTAAAATAAATATTACTTAAGTTTAAAAATGTTAAACATGGGTTTTCTAAAAGTCAACATAGTATTATTAAATAATATAAAAAAATTATTAATTTAAGTATTTTATATACTTACATTTATTTTTTTATAATTATAATTTCATAAATGTAATAATATTTGTAAAAACTGTACTTTTCATTATTCACCTAAAATCAATCTTTTCATAAAATATTAGAAAATTCATCCTATGATAATTTTGACATGTTGATTCCAAAAATGAGGTTCCTTTTTTCAAATTAAATTTATAAATTTAATAATTTAACTTTTAATTAGAAATACAAAATAAAATGAAAAACTACTTTTAATGGGAAAATGACTTTTTAGATATTAACTATTATTATTATTATTTATTATAAATTACCAATTAGATTAATGTTAATATATTATTAATATTAATAATAAATTTTATCATAATTTTAACCGTAATATTTTTAGTTAATTATAATAATAAAACATTGTGCCTAAAAAGAAATTTTTAGGAAAATGTATTTTTATCATACAATGAACTTATTAGTTATTTAGATATAAGCATTACATTAATCAATGAATTGGTATTAAAATGAACCTTTATTTTTTTACTAAATAGACTTAAATATTTTATTACTACTATTTATACTCACTAATTCAACTATTAAATTATAATTGTCTCGTTTAATACTTATAATATCATCTTAATAAAATCTATCATGATGTTTTTTTAGTTCATTATTTCATATTAAACAAGATATACAACAAAGTATTTATTTAAAGGAGAGTTATATATTGTAATATTGGGGCGTTAGAAGTTACAAATCAATATTGTTTAATTATATTGATTTAGTATAAATAATTGGGATTTAATACCAACTCATTAGAGAAATGTATACATGTTAAGGGAACACATTATATTAGATGATGAGATATTAAATACACCATGGAAAACACTATATCATGGATTCAATTTGAAGAAAAAAATTTAAAAACATCAGTCATACAATTGGGATGATTTATTCTAGAGATTGGTTCCCATGGATTATCTTCTATAAGACCTAGTGGGAATGGCTAACCCTAAGAGTTTAGTATCATGATTTCACTACAAGATTTGGTTTACACTTACCTAGGAAACACTATGAGTTTGTATACCATACTAATAGAGTTAAAATAACCCATAAGATGTATTAGATGAGGAGGTATCTTCTCGATTATATAAGAGTCATATATGATAATATTTTCATAATTGTATACTTAAATATATACATTTTTAGGGGACACTGATATGAAATCATATCTTAATGAAATATATATCACATCCCACTAATATATATAATGTGTATTTAAAATGGTTTATAATTTTATAGGAGAAATTTAATATAAGTCCATTAAATGATGATAAAACAAGGTACTCGTCTAGTAAAAGATTTTTTATAGATAAAAATGGTTTCACTACCATCCAACTTAACATTGAGATAAATAAAAGAAACTAAAAATCTTATGGGATCAAATTTCTAGGACTGGTATAAAAACACATTAATCAATATTATATAATATGGGATATTATATATGTTAATATTACTAATTCCTATGTATCCAACCGGTGAAGCTTGTCATCAAATGGATATAATTGATTACGATATGAAATTGATTGATTCATTGGATGTCTCCACAATCATGACCATTTCCATTGAGATTGAGTAAAAAAGAAACATAATAATATTATTTAATTCATGATGATAGTTAACTTGTAAAGTAAATGGAATGAATAAAAAAAGGAATGATTTTTATGAGGTTTCAAAGGAATTTTTTTATGTAATATGTCTTAGGGAGTTTAAATCCCCACTAATTTACTCAATATGAATGGGTATGTTAGTGACTTAGATGGGGTGGGGACTTCATCAAGTCTTGGTTTGGATATGGAATTCATTCAAAAATCATTGATAGATAGGTTTCAATAGTTTATTATAAATAATAATACGAACATGTTTAAAAAAATTACCTAATATTTTTAATATGTTGGGATAGTTTTGCATGACATAGGTGGTCTAGGATCAAGTATCGTATTAACTGTACAAAAGGGTAAAGGTTTAAAATAGAAAAGAAATATTGTAGGGTCAAATATTTAAATATGGTCAATTAAACCTAAGGGGTAATCAGGAAGGATAGTCAATGATTCTATTATTTAAATCTTGGTCATTGGATAAGGAATATCCCAAAAACCTAAGGGGTAAAAATATACATGGGGAGTCCATGATTGGTATTAATGTTATAAAAATCAATTATTTTTTTTAAAGGGTATATGAAACCAACTATACATTAAAAGTTGTTTTATATAAGTATTAGAGTTTAAAATTCACAAATACTAAATTATTAGAGCTTAAATTATGTGTTCATGTGATGGTGTAAGGGGTTACTACATCATGGAGTTGGATTTGATGGATTACCATAAAATCCCTATGGGGTCGGAATAAAGATTGTGTATATTTCATCTTATTCCCTTTTATATGATAAGAAGAGTTATTCTAAATAATATTTATTACTATTAAATGAGTTATTTGTTTTGATATACATGCCTATGATTTGATCTAGTTCTATAAAATGGTTTGAAAAGATTATAAGGATAAATAGGTTTTTATCTAGTATAAAAGTTTTTATCCATGTTATTTGTTAAAATATGATGTAATGAGTTCTCACCACTTAATAGTGGAATATTATAAAGAATATTGTCTTTTATTTTCAAAATATTTTTCCATACACATATAATAATATATAAGACATGGTTGTTAATAGTTTATCTATAAAATATTCCAACTAGTGAAAATAATTTTTATTTCAAAACACAAATATTTTATTTTTTTTAAACATGATATTTAAGGGAAAATATATTTTCTAAGAGGCTATTGTGAGTGTGTTTGGATATAAGAAGTTAAATTTGTATCAAATAAAATATTATACAATTAAAATTAAATGTGAGAGTAACTTTATATGCTAAAAAAATTACGGTATGTTTATATAGAAAGATAATGTAAATAGTTGCATTTTTTATCAAAATGATCTCAATGAAAAGTTTAAATAAAAATATCCCAATATGATGAAGATAATATTTGAAAGAGTTGAAAGAAGATAACATAAGTTATTAACATCATAACATTGTGTGGTATAAAGTAAAAAAAATAAAATACTTATTCAAAGAGTTGAACATTAGGAATATGATTCCTAGTTTTTCCATTATTCAAAAAATATTTCTTTATAAATTTTATACAATAAAATTATTTAGTGGGAGGTTTTAGAATATTGTTATATAGAGACATGTCTGTAATTACATAGTAATGTAATGAATTTAACAAAACTCAAAAAAATGAATTAAACATAAGGATTATATTATATTCTATCATATAGGATATTATTAGACAAGATATTATGTATGGTTTTTTAGTATTCTTATTGTATTTTAGGAATATTAAATGCATCATGTTAAGCAAAATCATACTCCACTATATCATTATTTTATGTTGGCTATATATATTCATGAAGTGTAATGACAATTAAACTTTAAAATAATGAATTTTATTTATCCCTCACCAATTTTATTCTTTTATTGTTGAAGGTTGTAACGAAAGGGTAAGGTTAGCATGGTAAGATTTTTTTATTGAGAAAAAAAATATTCCCATGAGACAAAAAAAATGATTTTTCATGCTAAATGATTTACCAAGAATAACACATGGAGTGACAATCACTTTGAATTTGGTATTATATGGGTGAATATTTCATATTTAATCACTATATGTGAGTTTTGGTAAGACACCAATCATGAGAACCTTCATATGTTCATATATATTTTTTGCATCATCTTTGAGTTTGAGCTAACCATGGGTTGGATAGGTATGTTTCTTATTATATCATTTGTTGAGTATTAACTAATATGGTATTTTTACTTGTGTATGATATGTATGACATCTAATCCCTCAATTAATATAGACTGAAGGAGTGTATGGCCATACATAGGGAAGATACTTGTAATTATATTATCTATTAGGATGAGGGACAGGTGATATACTTGTCCATCACGTTGAATAATATGTGATGATTTCATCCATCAAGTTATTCTATAAATGGATAATTTAGAATGTATAAATGTATATATAGGATTTATATATATCATGCCTCATTTTTACTTGATTTCTTAGACAAATATAATATATAATTATATACTCTAGTATGTAATTTAGTTAGGGGATATAGTTGTAGATATAAATGTATTTGATGGATATCATGCTAGTGAGTAAAACTAATACTTTTCTAGAATCCATTATTTGATTAAATTTATGTATTAGAGAATTAATAATTAATTTCAATGATATAAAGGTTTGTGGTGTTACAATTTTTGGTTGATTGAATGTGGATTAAGTCTTATGAAACATAGAGAGATACTTTAAATTTGTTTTAGAGTTTTTTTTAAAAAAATTGTATGGATATTCAAAAAGTAATATTTATGATAGATACATAGTAAAATAAATGATATTTTTACAAAATTATTTTAGAAATATCTAAATAGAGTTTTAGATATGGTTTCAAAACTTATTATATATGATACAATTTATAGTGAAATGGAAAAAAATATTTGAGGCTTTAGGAAAAGTCTGATATTAATGGATATATTCCCTAAATATAAATTTATATGTGATATATATTAGGTTATATCATAGTGTATGATATGAGCATGTTGTATTTATATATATATATATAACCAAGGAATCTTGTATCCTTAGTTATAGAATATTTTTAGGTATGATATAGTGATATTATACCACTATATTAACCATATAGTAGGGTAACAAATGGTTATATCATAGTATATGGGTATGTGTCAATCCTATTCTACATTTTTTGTATATTCAAATGTTAAGTTATAACATTTTAGTCTCTTCCACAAGAATGGTATATTTATTTGATCTTATCCATGTTGGATTTTCTATATTTCGATGCTTGATTCTCCTTCTTCATTTACAATTTAGAGGTATTGTCACATCCTGTATTAATTAGAATCCTTCCCAAGTGTTGGGTGATTCTTCAACACATGGATAAGCTAGGAGGAAGTATTCCTTTGACATTTTATAATTAATCTTCATCAATTATGTGATTAAATACATGATACTTCATTGTATTCGATGTATAGTATATTCCAAATTTTACATTATAAATGATATATATTTAAAATCATGGGAGATCTTAACTATGGTTTCTTATATCTTAATCTACTTGAATATGTGTTATTATATTCTATGAAACCTATTATATATCTATAATTTTTTCTTTTTTTAACCACATACTCATGATTCTTCAGACCAATTCTTACCTTAACTTTGATAAAATGATCATTAATTTCAATATCTTTTTATGTTAAGTACTTAATAGGGTTTTTATATAGATTCATTAAAATTTATTTGTCAAAAACAATTCCCAATGGTAAGTTCAACATTTCTTTGAAGTATTTATATTTTTGTTTGATCTATATCATCATTACATAATCTTGTATAACTTCAAAATATTATAATTATATGGTACATAAATTCATTGAGTTAAAATGAATTTAGTTCCCTATATGAAATTTTCTTTGAATAAAAAATTTCCATATAAAGTTAAATATCCTTCATTAAAACTTCTTTCCCACACAATATTATGTATCCAAACAATTCATTCTTAGCTTTTATTCCATTGATAATCACATAATCTTGTTTTAATGTGAGGTAATTAGGAATCCTTTTATTATCCATAATCTATGAATCATAATGATAAAATTTAAATCATACACATATTGTCATAATAAAACCAATATCTAGTCAAGATATTATAAGATTTAAAATAACTTTAATCAAATTCTTAAACTCCTTATGATTTAAAGTTGGGTAATTTTCATCATTACTCAGCTTCACACCAACAATTATAAGTATGGACTCTTATTTTAATTCCTCCATTCCAAGATTATTTAAATTTTATCTATCATATTGATTATGTGATAGAAATATTTAATTATTCTCTTTCATTAATTAATGTCCCAAGAAAAATTATATCTCACCCAACATAAAAATTTCCAAAAAAATATTCAGTTTTTTTAAATTCCATGGAATTTTATGTCTTGTAACCTATAAAAATTATTTCATCAATATATTCAATGAAAATTATAGTAATTTTCCTCATATACTTTATATAAACATTATTTACCAATGTGAATTTCTATAAATTCATGTGATTTATATAATAATGTTCATTGAAGGACCATTCTATTAGGACTTACATCAAACGATAAATATACTTAATTAATTTTCACACATAATTTCCATATTTATCATGAACAAAACCATTAGTTTGTTCTATATGTCCTCTTCTTAAAAGTCGATATTCAACAATACAAATTTTGTATTCATTTCCTATAATTTTTAATTTCTCTAAGATACAATGGATAAATAAATTCTTATATCCTCTATCCTTTCAATAGGATTAAAGGTTTCTTCAAAATAAATTCCCATAACTTAATAATATTCTTTTCAAAAAATCCTTTCATTATTTATCACAAATTATCCTTTTCCATTTAATTTTATTCTAAATAGATACTTAGTTTCAATAATTTTTTAAACTTGTATCATAGAGAAAATATCTCAAATAATATTTTTCTCAGTTTTATCTAGAAATTCATTCATAGTAGTTACCATTTCATTATTCTAAATAACCTCATCAAAATATATCAAAGATTTTCATTTAAGTAATTTTAGTATTCTTCTTATGTATCTTAGATCCTCATTATATCTAATAATATTCTTATCCTCGACTATATTTTCACTTTTGTATACATCTATTTTTAACCTTCAACGGTATGTTCTTCATCATCACTTTATCACCAATCATATTCTTATCCTCAACCTATCCTTTCACCTTCTCATAATTTAATTTTTGAACATCAATAGTAAGTTCCTCATCATTACGGGTATCATCAGAATCAACATCACTGAAATTTTTCTCAACTTTATATTTTTTTTCATCTTTATTCATATAATTTTCAAAATAATCATATTATATATTATGACTATATTAAATTTTCATAACATAAAACATGGGTTTATTAATGGATTTTACGTCATAGAAATTTGATTTTTAAGAATATTTTGTTCAAATAGATATAACCACTTATCTTTAATAAATAAACCATCAATTCCCCATCATAATCCATTTTATCAAAATATCCAAGTTCTAATTTTTTAAAAAATTGTGATCAAAAATTAGATTCTAAATAACTTAAATTGTCTTATATAGTATTTCCTCATTTTTCTTAACTTAAAAACTATTTTATTAGAATTTGGGCTTAATAAAAAAATAATATGAATAGTGGTGTATAAAAATTCCTTCTATAAATATTTTGAAATATTAAACTCAATAAAAAGTGTTCTTCTCATCTCCATAGGATTTAATTTATTATTTAAATCACTCCATTTTGTTCAATATTGTATGGATTTTTATACTAAATCTATATTAAATAATTCAATAAATATTATGATGTGACCTAGTGTATTAATGGAGATGTTTTTATATTTTTATCAATTAATTATTGGTTAGCTGTCATTATCATTATGTTGGTGATGTTGGGTGATGGACTGAGAATCCCCCTACCAATAGATGAAGAATATTACCATGTATTTGGATATATACAGAATATGTAAAGGCTTCATAGTGATTGTATCATTTAAATATGACTATTGATGTGTTAATTTTAATGATATATAATGAATAGTCTTGATGGAATGGTTATAGTGTTGTATATAATATTTTAGAGATAGTGGAAAAACTAAATTATGGGGATATTGAAGATCTAAAGTTAAAGAATGTGATAAGTTGGATAACATATGGATGAATCCATGTTGCTATGTTTCTACTTATAGTCTACTAAAATCAGTGTGTTATAACACTTGGATAAATATTTTAATAGACTGAAATGAAGCTGGAATTATTGAAGTACTAAGGCTTATGGGAATACTTAAACTTGAGTACTTGATGTGGTAAAAGTTCTTGGTAATGAGGCTAAAGAGTTTGAGAAGGTTTTATAATTTCTCAAAGGCATTTTTGAAGTTCTTAAAATGACCATGAACTAATTTGAAGAGATTTTGAGTTAATTTTAAATAATTATAGATTTTGGAGTTATGACTAAAAAATTTCCTAAGTCTAGAGCTGAATATGAGTCTTTTGGAAGGTTGTGTATGATTCATCACGCATTATGTATGATTCATTCCATGCATCTACATATGAGTGATGCACAGTAGATATAAAATTTTAAAAATACATGATTTTTATTTGAGTGACCGATAATCTATGTATGAGTCATGATTCCCTGCATATGAGTCATGAAGACTTCCATGTGATTTATCTATGGGAATATTCTTATATGTATGATTTTTTTAGGATATATATATGAGTAAAAACATAGTAAATATTTTGATATTTCTATATACAAACACCCACAATTCAAATTTTTTATTTCAGCAAAATCACATTCAAGTGTTTAGTGATAAACCGCCCATCAAACACTGAACCAATGAAATTATTAAATCAATTAAGAAAACAAAAAATTGTTCAATAAAAATGTAAAAATATTAGATTAATTCCCTTATAAAAGATCCAATTCATAGAAAAATTCTCCCTTAAATATATTATTTAATTTGTTAGTCCTTGAATTAGTGGTCCATCTTGTCCCATATACTTATGTACTCTTCCTTTCTTATCTTCCCTTCATTAAAGTTATATTGAAAAATGATATATTTTTTTATAAATGATGATTGTTCCTTATTTATATTGAATCTTAGTACTCTTTTATAGATTCTATCAATACCATCATATGATTCATTGATGTCCAAAGACTCTTCAAGCATCTCTTCCTATAATTAAGTAAGAGGTAAAACACATTTTTTTATTCTCATCCATCCTCCTCAGTGCACTGTTCTCTAAAAGTTATAGTTTCTAGTTCTTTGAGATCTATAATTATCTTTATAGGGTCTTATATTTCATTTTTAACCTCTTTCTCCCATTTTTTCTTATCTTATGGGGTAGTTTGGGTAGGACTTATAACAACATTATTTGGATTTTTCTCTCTACTAGGGATCATAACAAGAGTTTCTATAATACCCTTGCCTCGAGACACATAAAATTTCCTGGAATAGAGTTCCATAAGGCTTCAAGTGTGCCTCTTATTATGCTAGAAGTCTCTACCTAGTAGCGAGTGACTAATCCATATAATGGGGAGACTATTCCCTTAAATTATAGTCATGAAATAGAGAAAAAAATAACTAAAACATTTTGAACACATAATCAAAGTGCGCAAAAATAAATAAACATAGTATTATATCAAATTCCCTATGCATAATCATACAAGTATACATAAAATGATCACCTATTGGGATTACCTGAATATAAAATAAAAAAATACAACAATGCACAGTCATACTACCTCCATCCTCGAGCCTCACACACTATGTATCCACATATGCTTGAGAGGCGATAAAACATTCCACTATATGATATATTCTCAACCTAAAAGAAATATAATTTATGTACATGCACCAAGGTTCCTTTTTAGGGTGTCATAAATACATCAGAGTAGGGTATCTCTAAGTTCACCTTGTATATTCCATCATATATGTGTAAGAAATAAGATTAAAATAAACATGCCACATAAGAACCTTGGATATCATGCACTAACTAGGACACTATGATTCCTGATGCATTAGGACACCATGTGCTAACTAGGCCACCATGAAACTTGATCGTACCTACTTTAGAACTATGAAATAATCCACTTTTTCACCTTGTATCACACTAATGTACTAATTTCTAACCCATACTTGAATACTCGGGGTAGGGAAACATTTAAAAACATCAACCCACTTACCATAAACACTGGGCACAGTTACATGGTCATATCTTGACCCACTACCTAATCACTCTAGGTATGGTCCATCGATATCATCATGTCATCCCATGTCATATCCCCTGGGGTGTTCCTCAACCCAAGCCTCATAGGAAAGTTCCACTATAATTTAAAAACTCATGCCTTCTCACTTAGGATGTGGCCATATGTCCCTTATCACTCAATGGAAAGGCATATTCTGTAATCATTATCCAGACACTCAAGGTAGGGGGAACTACATACACACTAATGTAAGACACATATAGAAATTTCCTCGACCTAATACCTAAAGTGTCAGGGAATAATCATTATACTAACTCAACCATATATAATCTAGGGAGGTTAAATCAAGAATTACCAACTAGTCCACCTCATGTAAAGGTCCCACAAGAAAAATCACATAGAGATGCAACCCATCACATAGATCACTATCTGATCCTAAGGATCTATTTAATGGATATATAGATCCTAGTTGAAGAAAATATCACCTAAGTTATCCATGCATCAACTAGGTCCTCCAGACTAGCCATGATCTCACCACATTGATATAACCTTTTTCTCATCACCCATGAGTTTCAGAACTACCTAAATTCTCCTTCGACCAAGATCACATGGTCATGTCCATGTTCTTTCCAAGTCCTTTAACACTCATGGCCCCACTACCCAAGGACTATCCAAAGTCAATATGCTCCAGGCCCCTTGGAATCCTGATTTCAAGTCTCGAACATTCCCCCAACTTGCACCTGGGTCCTATATCACTTCTTATAAGGGGTATCTCTCGTCTCTTCACTTTAATGAAACACCTCCCATTCAACCTCAACCAATCCTAGAGGAAACGTTATTATCATAACAAATTCTAGGCCACATACCACCCTCGAGAGGGTATTATTATTACTCAAAAGACGTACAACCATCTCATTTATCAACATAGGGATTGTTCCCTCTCTCACCTGCTCACTAGACCTATAAGAACCCCATAGTTTATCCACATCACATATCACATCTTGAGACCACCCAAGGTCTCTCATCTACCCAAACGTCACTCTCAGCCCTTAGCGACGCAATCATTAGGTGATCTAGAACACTCAATGCACTTAAAAGAACATATGTCGATCATAATAGGTCAAACACCACCATATATCTTCTACTAATCCACCCTCAATATCTATTTTTCTACCCAAACTAATGAAATATGCATGTATTAAGCAACTCATACATAACATCCATGTGAAATTTTATTAAAGGAACCTCCTACCTTTGTTAAAGAGTTACCACAAACCCGGTCTCCACAACACCTTGGACAAGATTTTCCATGCCTCATTTAAGACCGTACTACCACCAGAGCACTGAGAACGTACTATTCATTGAAACCTTTACCAACACACTCAGAAGGCCCACATTACACCCCTATAAACAAATGAGAAAAATTCCTAACCATCATAACCCAATCATTTACAAAATTAATTTAATTTAATCTGAAAAATATGAAAAATTAACTATGGTGATACACCTCACAAAAAAATTATTTGAAATCATGATAACATTGTCTCAGGATTACCTCAAGCTAGGCTACCAAAAATCCCCATCCATTTCGATCGATTCCACCATTCTCCAATGGAATCGACACTGAATACCTAAATAAAATTGATAAAAAATAATAGGGTGGAAAAGGGAGTTTCATGAATGAAAGAGGAATAGAAACAAATATATCTGATATCGACAATAAAACATAGTCATAACTACCCCCTTTCAAAGAGGATAAAAGGGGAGAAAGGGGGTGGGAATATCATCCAAAAATTTCCTCTTCTCGACTACTAAACCCCTGAAATATTGAGCACCCATGACACCAAAAATGAAAAAAAAATCCCCACTAAAAAAACTATCTAGGATCCATAGGATCACCATTGGAGCTCACTAATAATATGGTGGCCCACCGGCCACCCAATGATTCCAGGTAGTGCCTTGGTCCACTATACAGCCCGTTGAAAAGTCTATAGTGGCTGAAACATTTCAATAGCCCCTAACCCCTCTTCATTCTTTTTATTCCTTCCTAAGACCCTATAGAATTCACTAAACCTAAAATAACATCCAATTACATCTCTTGTAGATGATAAAAAGCTAAAAACCCTAGTTCGAGTCATGGTTAATCTAAAGAACCATCCACCAAATGGAAAATTAAAATTCCCTCAAAAATTTCCAACTTTTAATGACATGGTTCATTAAAAACTCCCCAAAATAACACTTATCATCCATGAGAATCCATGGAAAACCTTGAACCACCTATACCAACCTACCTCTATTGTTAGTTAATCAAGAACTTTCCACGTTCTACTCTGAAATTCCCAACCACACTCTCATTGCATAACTCAAAACACCAAACACATTTTTCACCATATATCAAGCCACCCGATCATTGTAAACATAAATATTGAGACAATTATCACCACACCCATCTCTCAATACACACCATAGTTTCCTCACCTAATTTTCCTCAAGGATTATGGTTCTCCACATTAGAATGATTTTATCATTATGTTTAATTATAAAAATGGTGCTCCCTACAATAGGAATATCCTATCAAAATAAACCTCTAGTGGTCCATCGACCCACCAACCATATTCCAAATAATACTCTTGGTTCCATTCCTATACCACCACATCCAAACTCATGAAAAATGATATTCAGACCTCCTCTAGATGACATTACCTAAAAAAACCTATCTACTTACATAAAAATGCCTCCAAACCACAAACCCAAGTCATGATTCCTTAACACCTGGAAGAATCATAACATTACCTAGTTACCGACATCAAATATTAAACCCAAATCTCAATGTACTTCTAGGATAAGATCACTAATCACCCACTATCTTGCCTATGATCTCACCCTAAGCACTAGCACACCACAAATCTGACTCACACTTGGATCACATCAAAACCACCCTTAGTATGATGTCAACACATTGAATCCCCCATAAATACATCTTCATCCTGAACCTGGTATTTATTAATGAACAAGTTCATAAAATATCCCATCATGCACTAGTATTCCAATGTCATATTGACCATCCACCAACCTTTCTTTTTGTACCAATCCCCTTATAGTATAAGGATCATTCACCCACAACATATATTATTCTCTATACCATAGGATTATTATTACTATTTCCCACTAAATTCAAGAATTGATCTCCTCATCTCAATCTTTTTCCATACCACATGTGTTGGTTGGACATGGTTTTCTCTTGCATGCCTGATCGTCAACTCAAACACCTACATTTTATTATTCTAGGCCTACTAGGAATTACATTCTCCAATATCCAATGGTTTTATCCTCATCATATTTCCTACCTTAAACCTCTCCTTTAGAACTAAACCTAGAAAGTCCTAAGACCTCATGTGTGTCGCTCCTTCTGATCCACACTCTCCCTCATTGCATCTGAATTTGACATAATGATTCCTAAAAAAACATATTGAGGCCTCTATTTGGTTTAAATATAGAACAGTGACCCAATACTTTACCAATTTCACCTCTCTCTACTAAGGGACGTCTCCTATATCACTAAAATTTAGGTAGCTATATTTGGCATCATCTCACCAAATTCCCTAGTCACATCACCACAAGAGTGACCCAAAAATGTAACCACTATAATGCCACTGACACTATACCACTTGGGTTTATCCACAAGTCAAACCATTCCCAACCAACCCAAACATAGACCATTCACCAATTCACAAGTCAACTAGGGAAATTTCATACCTGATTCATACTTTCCCTCACACGCTGAGAATTTCCCCAAAAGTCCTTCCAAAACCCACACCTCAAGAAGGGTAATCTATTGAGAACTCGTGCATAGGTCCTCTCCCATAATCTACCTTGGTCTCACCAGTCCCAACCAAATTATTCTCCCATGGAACCCAATCACACACCCCAACTCAGGCTCCAATGAATTACATTCCATCTAACTGAGTCTCACATGCCTAACCTGCTAATCACACTCCCCACATTGGTCATTTTCACCCAATTAGAGTGTCCCCAACACTCCTCTTCAAAATTGAGGCATCTCATTCATAAAAAGATCTATTATATGGCCACCCACCATATAGTTATCATTATAAAACCATGATTTTCTATCCACTCTCATACTACACCACCAAAATAATGGCTTCAGAACCACTAGGGATAGGCATCTAACTAATATCCCCCTCGAACCTCAACCATGATTCCAAAAACTCTGTAAGATATTAAAATTCTAAAAGACAAAGGAATAGAACTTAGGTTTTTCCTCAACTATCTCAAAGTTTTCACATCCATTGGGAAACTCATGCTCATTGTCAGATCATTCCTCAAGGATACATTTCATACACCAAACTTATCGGAGTTCCATAATTGAGGTAACCAATTCCTACATAAACCCACCAAGGGTCCCCATTCACCCCTTGATGAAGGGAATAAATTTTCACTATCCTCAAAGAATGTCTTGAACTAGGATCCACATGAATTTCAATTAAAAGAAACCATATGTAACGTCCTTGACCCGGAAGCCACTAAACGGGTGCTCCAAGCCGGGTGGTTACATAACCTTAAGCACACCTCCCCGTACGCCAAAGGTTGCCGACTAGCAGCGGGGGTCTATGTAGTCAAGTGGGGAGACTATACCCCCTTATTATCAGAGTAAGCCACAACAGAAACAACCAAATAGTGGGAACAATAACCAATAAACAAGGAATATGTATAACAACCACTTCCAAAAATAAATATGCTATGTCATACTACAAGTGCAAAAGTGAACAAAAGCCCAAAATAAGACAATAGCCAAAATCCCCAAAATGGTTCCGACTCCAAGTCTAGATCCTCTGCCAAGTGCTACCCATGTCCACTCAGCTGTCTAGCAAGGACCCTTGACCTTATCCTGACCTGCAACCATGAGGTCTGCTTGAGTACCCAACGGCGGCCCGAGAAGGGTGTGAGTACAACTCAGTAGGCCACCACCAATGGTGTCTACAAAATATCCAGCAAGAGCAGATAGTGCATGCAGAAGAAACATGAATGATAAATTCCAATTAATTCATTAAAGAACCATTAACCATTTTAGATCCCAAGCCAAAACCACTTCCATTACCATTCATTTCACACCACTTACCATCATTTATCATTTCATCACATTTCCATGGGTTAATCACATACATTATGTTACATGGGTCTAAGCCCAACAATCACATGCAAGAGGGTAAACCCATCGTTATCCTATCTCACTAGGACTAACTCCCTCATAAAAAACATAACTTCACCTCGAAGCCTCAGTCCGGGTGGATACCTCATGGCAACCATATCCTCACCTCAAAGCCTCAGTCCGGGTGGATGAAACCGTTAGGAGAAAAGAGCATCAGTCCCCATTCCTAACATGTGCATTTAGGGGTGGAGTTTAGAGCATCAGTCCAACTCGACCCGTGGGCGTAGAACCTCAGTCAATACCCCACACTACCAATCCATGTGAACATGCTTATATATAAGTAACCATCAACCTTCCAACCATTTCCCATCGGTAACCATCATTCACAACAACCCACATGGGAAACCACATCATGCCTTAACCCATTAACACATCATTTAACCATTTCACATCATTTAACCATTCACTCAATTCCCATGTGTTATTCTTATCTCACTAAGCATTCAACACTAGACCCATAATCCATCCCATTATGGTCATTAATCAATTTCATGTTAACCCATTTAACCCATTCATCATTCCCATGAATCAACCATTTAACCCATTCCAAATAACCCTCCGGTTATTACCAAGTCTAGGTGCATCACCTAACTTCTATTCCAAGTTCAACCAATCATGCCAACATATTCATTAAGGTCTCTACCCTTAATCACAACAAGGTCACTTGTTCAATCACATTCCCTAAGCCCGGGAAAAGCCGGAACATCCCATGGATGGCCCTAAATTAGGTCAAGCCCATCCCAAAACATCCCATAGGGATCGTGAGGGTTCCCATTACTCATTTCAAACACCATTATTACCAAAAAAGCCTAGGTTATCCAAAACATAACCAAGGGAAAGCAAGAACACAACTAAACATGCACAAATTCTCAAATAAATCATGGGATATAACTTTTAGACCACCTACCTCGAAACCGTGGTTGAACGCACCCTAAATCGAGTCCTTAGACTTCTATCCGACCAACATTTGGAGATTAAACCTAAAACTCACCCAAAAGATAGGGTTTTAGACCTTTAGAATGAGAGAGAGAAAAGATACAAACCCTAAACCAAGAAAAGAACCAAGGATGGGATTAGCCTTACCCGAAGCTTCGATCCGCAACCAACGGCACCAAAAATGCCTTAGGATCGAAGGAGATTGATATCTTGGATCCCTTGGGAGGTCTGGTTCGTGTCTAGGGAGAAGAAGGAGGAAATGGAGGAGAAACCTGAGTGGGTTCTTAAAATCCCGAGATGGCAAACTTGTAATTTTTCCAAATTTAAGTGGTCGCACGGTTTAGCTGCACAGTTTAGAAAATGGTGCGCAAACCGTGCACAAGCTACTGTCCGAAGGAGGAGGGGTCACACGGTTTTTCCTGGGCAGGTCGCACGGTTTGAAAAATTGTGCGCAAGTCGTGCACCCAGCCTTGTCTTGGCCAAACTTCCCTTCTCTCGTGCCCCGAGCCCCCAGAACACCCCCATGGCCTCTCATACCTTTGGGAAACATTTTAAAAACCCCAAAACAAGGGATTTAAACAAAACACAACAAAAACATACCTTTCCAAAAACTGGGATCTTACAACCTCCCCACCTTATAACGGCTCGTCCTCGAGCCAAGGTCCCAAGCCTCATTGCTCCACCGAAGAGAAGAGTTCGGGCCACTGAGCCTGCACATCTGATTCTTGCTCCCAAGTTTCTTCCTGAACTTTCCCATGATTCCATAGTACTCGCACTAATGGAACAACCTTGCCTCGCAAGACCTTTTCACTACGGTCCACCACACAGACCGGGTGCTCCTCAAAGGACGCATCTGCCTCAAGCTCCACATCCTCAACATCAACCACGTGAGACGGATCAGGGTGATACTGCCGAATCTGCGACACATGAAACACATAATGCATCCCACCATACCACTGTGGAAGATTCAATCAATAAGACACTAGTCCGATACTCTCCACGATCTCAAAAGGTCCCACATACCTGGGTGCCAACTTACCCAGCTTCTAAATCTGACGGTGACCCAACCTTGGCGACACCCGAAGGAACACTTTATCACCCACCGAAAACTCATGAGGTTTATGACTCCGATCTGCATACGAGTTCTGTCTACTCTGAGCCGTAGCCATCCACTTCCTGATCAACTGAACTCTCTCTGAAGTCTCTTGCACGATACTTGGCCCTAGCAACTCAGATTCACCGGCCTCCAGCCAACACAATGGAGATCTACATGGCCTCCCGTAGAGTGCCTCAAACGGTGCCATCTGAATTGTAGCCTGAAAACTGTTGTTGTAGGAAAACTCAACTAATGATAGGTGTCCTTCCCAAGAACCACCAAATTCCAAGACACAAGATCTCAACATGTCTTCCAACACTTGGATTGTATGCTCCAACAGCCTGTCTGTCTGCGGTTGGAAAGTCGTACTCAAAAACACCTGCATACCAAGCGCCTTCTGCAAACCTTGCCAGAAACGCAACGTGAAACTAAGATCTCAGTTCGAAACTATGGTTCAGGAAACACCATACAACCGCACTATCTCCTGAACATATAGCTCACCCAACTGGTCAACTGTAAAGGTCTCCTGAATCGGTAAGAAATGAGCCACTTTTGTTAACCGATCCACGACCACCCAAATTGCATCATTCTTATGTGGCATCCTCGGAAGACCCAAAACAAAATCCATTGTCACATAATCCCACTTCCATTCCGGAATGGGCAATGGATGAAAAAAACCACCTGGGCGTTGATGCTCGGCCTTCACCTGCTGACAGGTAAGGCACCATGCCACAAAGCCCTCCACTTCCTTTTTTATTCCAGGCCACCAAAACTTCCTTCAGATATCGTGGTACATCTTGGTCAACCCATGATGCACTGCCCACTTTGATGCATGGAACTCACGCATCAACTCTTCTTGCATACACTTTGGCACAACCACGTGATCATGAACACGAACAACACCGTCCACGCCGACAGCCCAACCAGAAGGTAGCTCCCCACCTTTAAGATTTTTCTTCATGCTCAAACACTCAGGATCATCAAGATTATTTTCCTTAACTCGACTCAAAAGCGTTGAATCCATCGTTAAGGAAGTAAGAGTGACCTAACCACTTTCCTCCTGCACCCCCAGGTGCATCTCTGCAAACAAATCCATCACCTTCCATTCGGTGCTGGACTCCTAAACCGCCTGATTATGAACCTTCCTGCTTAGAGAATCAGCAACATTGTTTCCCTTTCTTGGCGTTTACACCATCTCAAAGTCAAAATACTGGAGATATTAAACCCATATTCTTTGCCGAAGATTCAGATCCCACTGTGAGAAGATGTGCTTTAAACTCTTATGGTCAATAAACATGGTAAACAGTTCCACCAATAGATAGTGCCTCCAGCACTTCAAGGCGTACACCAATACAACCAACTCAGGGTCATGAGTGGGATAGTTCTGCTCATGGGGCCTCAACTGTTTCGACCCATAAGCCACAACCCGCTCACCTTGAATTAACATAGCCCCAATTCCGATTCTGGTGCATCACAAAACACAATGTACTTCTTACCCGACTCAGGTAAGGTCAAGATAGGTGCGGTCATCAACCACTTCTTCAGATCTTGGAAGGCATCCTCACAAGCCCCCGACCACTCGAAACTGACTCCCTTCTTGGTCAAGCCCGAGAGCGGTGCTGCCAAATGAGAGAAATCCTGAATGAACCTTCGGTAATACCCGGCCAAACCCAGAAAACTCCGAACATCAGAAACACTCTTGGGCTGCTCCTAAGATACAACTGCCTACACTTTCTCTGTATCCACAGACACACCTGCCTTCGAGATGATGTGACCCAGAAAATTCACCTCACCTATCTAGAATTGACACTTTGATAGCTTGGTGTATAGCCGGTGATCTCTTAGTTTACCCAAGACGATGTCAAGATGTTGGGCATGATCATCGTGAGTTTTCGAGTACACTAATATATCATCAATATAGACAACCACAAATTGATCTAGATAGGGATGAAAGATCTGGTTCATCAAGGCCATAAACACTACTGGTGCATTGGTCAAGCCGAAAGGCGTCACTACAAACTCAAACAACCCGTACCGACTCCAGAAAGTCATCTGCGGTATGTCAGAAGGCCTCACCCTCAACTGGTGATAACCCAACCTTAGATCAATCTTAGAAAACACTGATGCACCCCTCAACTAATCAAACAGGTCATCAATCCTAGGAAGAGGGTACCGATTCTTCACTGTCATTTGGTTCAATTTTTTATAGTCAACACACAACCTCAATGACCCATCGGCCTTCTTTGCAAAAAGCACAGAAGATCCCCAAGGAGATGTACTAGGATAGATAAACCCCTTATGCTCCAACTCCTCAAGCTGAACCTTCAGTTTTTGGAGTTCTGTCGGTGCCATTCGGTATGGCGGAATAGAAACTGGCTCCGCTCTCGACAGCAACTCGATCATGAACTCAACATCCCTCTCGGGTGGAAACCCCGAGAAATCCTCAGGAAACACATCCTGAAACTGATCCACCACAGGAGGAAAAATAGTCTGTTCCCCTCTTTCACCATCATCAAGCATGATACATGCCACGTGAGCCGTAAGTCCACTCATCTGTTGACAAAACGGCCCTGCACGCCCTGCTCGAACATCCCACTCGCCACGATGGACATAAGCATCACCCTCAAGCGACCTGAACGATAATCTGCGACGATAACAGTCTATACGTTCCTGATACAACACCAATCAATCCATTCCCATTATTAGGTCAAAACCTGACATCTCGAGAATGAACAAGTCCCACAGAAAATGATACCTTCCAACTTCCAAGGCACATCCCTTGCACTGCTTGATATCCTTAACCCACACTCCCAATGGAGTGTCAATCGAAATAACTCCACATACTCTCTCCAGAGGTAAACCCATCACTACCACAAGTTGAGCAGAGATAAAAGATTGTGTGGCACTTGTGTCAAACAATGCACTAGCAAATGTAGAAGCTATAAGGATTGTACCTCGAACAGTCGATGGTCCAGCCTTACCGTCACCTAGTGCAAACTGAACTTTCTGAAGCTGATTTCCCCCTCTACCTTGGGCTCCAGCCTGAACGCCCTGCACTGCACTGCCCTACTGGTGTGAGCGATCTTTACCTGGAGTTCCATGTCCACCGCCCCTGCCAGTGTGGCCTGTAGAGCTCCAACTGCCTACCTGATACGGGGCAACTGATCCCCTTCCCATATCTGGTACCTACCTTCCACCATCATGCTAACCTGCCTGTCGAGGATTCCTATAGAACCTCTGCACATTTCCCATCCTACCACACGAACGGCACTCAACTGGAGGTCGAGGACACTGACCACGCATATGCCCCGGCCTACCACATTGATAGCAGAACACTTGATCCCCACTCTGAGAGGTGGACCCTCTCTTCTAGCTGCTTTGCACACTTCCGCCATGATGTGAGCCCTCATGGCGTTGCTTCCGACCCTCGGTAGCTGCACTACCCTTCTACCCCACTAGCACCACAAGACCACTTCTCTAAGCACCCTTTCGGTTCCCTTCAGAGATGAGTGTCTGATCCATCACCTCTGCAAACCTCTTCAAGCGAAAGATATTTACTTGCGACCTAATATCATGTCTCAATCCATCCTGGAAACGCCTTTCCACTGCTGCCTCATCCCCTGATAACACTGGGAAAAAGCATCTCAAATCAGTGAAGCGACTTGCATAGTCCATCACTGATAGTGATCCCTGAGTCAGGCTCATAAACTTTGCATCCTGCTCTTGCCTCAAAGTCTCTAGGTATAAATGCTCTAGAAACGTTTCCTGAAAAACCTTCCATGACATCCCCTCAGCCTGCTCGGCCTGAGCTTGAATGTCCCACCAACGCCTAGCCTAGCCCCGCAACATATAAGCAGCCAGCTTTACCCTCTTTTCAACAGGGGTCTCTAGATGGTCTAGTATCGTCTGTATAGACTCCAACCAAAACTTCGATTCCTCTGGCCCACCCTCTCTGGTGAAAGTTGGAGGGTGATGCAGCTGAAACTCCCTAGTCAGCTCAAACATGCTCGGTGCAACCCGCCCTGGGTCCCGATCCATCATCTGCATGAGGCGAGTCAAGTTCTCTCGGAACTGGTCTTCTCTACCTTCATTAATCACCACATTTTCTTGTTCCTCTACTGGAGGAGTGTTCTCAGCAACATCCTCCCATTTCCCAATGGGTAACCGATGTCATGGTGGCATTTCTCTACAATACCAAACACGAGATTTAGCACACATACCATAAAACTTTCACAACTGCAAAAAAAAACCTCTTTACTAGCTACAACCGCCCCAACCATCCCTACCGCAAGCCATGGTCCACATGGGGTAAACAACCATGCACTACCACCAAACTCACACAAAATTTTTCAAAACATTCTTCACTTCATTTCAAACCCTTACATTTCATTAACATCATTTACCCACTTGTTTTACTTCATTCTTCTCATTATTTTGTGATTTCATGAAATGCATGATACACCCTACTTTCCTGGCTCACGCACCCATCCCATGTGTGTGCCTAACACAATGCATGTCACCTATCTCCCTAGGTGCCTACAATGATTCATGAATGAAAATCCTCATTCCATTAAGGCCACGAGCCCAAATATCATAAAACAGTCACATCAAACCACATGTGCATCACCCAACGGTGAAATATCATCAATTGTAACAACACACAACCAAGAACAACATTTCCCACCCAGGTTGACTTGGGTTTCCCCTCATACATGGGTTAGCTACTCCCAAGCATGAGCTTATTACCAAGGCCCGACACATCTTAACCCTTGACTACCAAACCCAAATAACAAGACCTCAGAGAAGGAGAAGAAAGACCTCCTCTGATACCACTTTGTAACATCCACGACCAGGAAGACACTAAACCGGTGCTCCGAGCCAGGTGGTTACATAACCTTAAGCACGCCTCCACATATGCCAAAAGCTGCCAACTAGCAGCAGGGGTCTATGTAGTCAAGTGGGGAGACTATACCCCCTTATTATCAGAGTAATCCACAACAGAGACAACCAAATAGAGAGAACAATAACCAATAAACAAGGAATATGTATAACAACCATTTCCAAAAATAAATATGCTATGTCATACTACAAGTGAAAAAGTGAACAAAATCCCAAAATAAGACAACGGCCAAAATCCCCAAAATGGTCCTGACTCCAAGTCCAGATCCTCCACCAAGTGCTACCCATGTCCACTCAGCTGTCTAGCAAGGACCCTTGCCCTTATCCTGACCTGAAACCATGAAGTCTTCTTGGGTACCCAATGGCGGCCCGAGCAGGGTGTGAGTACAACTCAGTAGGCCACCACCAACAGTGTCTACAAAATATCCAGCAAGAGAAGATAGTGCATGCAGAAGAAACATGAATGATAAATGCCAAGTAATTAATTAGAGAACCATTAAGCAGTTTAGAGCCCAAGCCAAAACCACTTCCATTACCATTCATTTCACACCACTTACTATAATTTACCATTTCATCACATTTCCATGGGTTAATCACATACATTATGTTACATGGGTCTAAGCCCAACAATCATATGCAAGAGGGTAAACCCATTGTTATCCTATCTCACTAGGACTAACTCCCTAATAGAAAACATAACCTCACCTCGAAGCCTCAGTTCGGGTGGATACCTCATGGAAACCATATCCTCACCTCAAAGCCTTAGTCCGGGTGGATGCAACTGTTAGGAGAAAATAGCACCAATCCCCATTCCTAACCCGTGCATTTAGGTGTGGAGTTTAGAGCATCAGTCCAACTCGACCCGTGGGCGTAGAACCTCAGTAAATACCCCACACTACCAAGCCATGTGCACATGCTTATATATAAGTAACCATCAACCTTCCAACCATTGCCCATCGGCAACCATCATTCACAACAACCCACATGGGAAACCACATCATACCTTAACCCATTAACACATCATTTAACCATTTCACATCGTTTTACTATTCACTCAATTCCCATGTGTTATTCTTATCTCACTAAGCATTCAACACTAGACCCATAATCCATCCCATTATGGTCATTAATCAATTTCACGTTAACCCATTTAACCCATTCATCATTCCCACGAATCAACCATTTAACCCATTCCAAATAACCCTCCAGTTATTACCAAGTTTAGGTGCATCACCTAACTTCTATTCCTAGTTCAACCAATCATGCCAACATATTCATTAAGGTCTCTACCCTTAATCACAACAAGGTCACTTGTTCAATCACATTCCCTAAGCCCGGGAAAAGCCAGCACATCCCATGGATGGCCCTAAATTAGGTCAAGTCCATCCCAACACATCCCATGGGGATCGTGAGGGTTCCCATTACTCATTTCAAACACCATTATTACCAAATAGGCCTAGGTTATCCAAAACATAACCAAGGGAAAGCAAGAACACAACTAAACATGCACAAATCCCCAAATAAATCATGGGATATAACTTGTAGATCACCTACCTCGAAACTGCGGTTGAATTCACCCTAAATCGAGTCCTTAGACTTCGATCCGACCAACCTTTGGAGCTTCAACCTAAAACTCACCCAAAAGATAGGGTTTTAGAGCTTTGGAACGAGAGAGAGAAAAGATACAAACCTTAAACTAAGAAAAGAACCAAGGATGGGATTAGCCTTACCCGGATCTTTGATCCGCAACCAACGGCACCAAAAATGCCTTAGGATCGAAGGATATTGATCTCTTGGAGCCCTTGGGAGGTCTGGTTTGTGTCTAGGGAGAAGGAGGAAATGGAGGAGAAACCCGAGTGGGTTCTTAAAATCCCGAGATGGCAAACTTGTAATTTTTCCAACTTTAAGTGGCCGCACGGTTTAGCTGCACGGTTTAGCAATTGGTGCGCAAACTGTGTGCAAGCTACTGTCCGGAGGAGGAGGGGTCGCACAGTTTTGTCGGGCAGGTCGCATGGTTTGCCGAATCGTGTGCAAGTCGTGCACCCAGCCCTGTCTTGGCCAGACTTCCCTTCTCTCGTGCCCCGAGCCCCCGGAACACACCCATGGCCTCTTATACCTTCGGGAAACATTTTAAAAACCCAAAAACAAGGGATTTAACCAAAACACAACAAAAACATACCTTTCCAAAAACCAGTATCTTACACCATATCTAGTTCAGTTGAGTAGAATACCACCAAAAATTTTAATGGGAAAATGTTTTCTAAGTTGTTATTGAAACATTAAAAAATTGAAACCTATTGTCATAAAATCCAATCACACACAAGAATGAATATTCCATGTGAGTCTTACATGCCTGATAATGATGTATGAACACATTCCTCTTTCCAATGATCCAAAATCCAAGAACATAATAATGTATTCAGAAAATTAAATATATCAATAAATCATCTCATCTAAAACAATGAAAAGTAAGAACAACAATCCCATACCTTTGGTAACTAGGAATTATAACTGTAGAAGTGTAATGACTCACCAGTTCGAGGTTTATCACAATATTTTAAAATTTCTAATAACAAATGTTTACCATCTCCCCAATTAATAAAATAAAACAAGCTCAAAAATTATTTTTCAATACCCCAGATATAGGCCACTCGATAGTTCCCAAATAGGATCACCATATATCCTCATGCAAGCCTCTCCATACACTAATGGTTTCCAACTAATAGTGAGGACCTAATCCATACAATGGGGTACTATTCCCTAAAATAAGAGTCATGAAATAACATAAAAATTTCTAAAAATCCACAAAACATAATCAAAGTTCACATAAATAAATAATCTTACTATTGTATCAAATTTCCCTTGAGGAATAATATAAGAATACATGCATAGATTTCCCACTGGGTTGATCTGAATAATAAATTAAACAAATTAAAACACATGAACACTAGCCCTACTTCCATCATCAATACTCTAACACACTTTCTCCACATATGATCAAGATTATCTAGATCAATTCACTACACGCCATGTGATCAACTTGAAAATAGACATAAGGTATGCATGCACATCAAGGGTCCCTTGTAGGGTGTGAGATATACATACCATTAGGGTCTCACTAAGTTCTCCTAGTATACTCCATAATATTTTTATATGAATTATGAATAAAATAAACATTTCACATAAGATAATTGGATATAATGTTATAATAAGGCCACCACCACACCCTGTATGTCAAGTCATTGTGTCCTAAACAGAACACCATGAAACCTAATCATAACTGCTTTAGAACATTTCCATAATCCAACTTGTTTTCTAGCCCCGCACCAATTTTGTGATACCCATCCTATAACCAAAGACTCAGGGTAGGGGTGTCCAAACCATGACCCACTATAGATATAAATTTGGTATAATCACACTTATATATGTCATCCCATGACATAATCACTCTATACAGGGTCTATTGGTATCATCATATCATCCCATAACCTAGAAACCATAGTGGTCCTAAACCTAATACTCTCAGGAAATTTCCACTATCATATGCCAACACACTCCCTCTCACTTGATATGTGGTTAGTAAAGCCTTATCACTCAAGGAAAATGCCCCTTCTATAACCACAACCCCATCACTCAAGGTTGGGAAAAACTACATCCATGACAACATAAACACATCTGGTAAGTTCCTCAACCCAATGCCTAAATATTAAAGGCATGACCATCAGAATAACCCACCCCCACAAATATGGGGGTGGTTACCTCAAGCACTCATAACTCATCCTTATAACATCTTTCACCACACCCATTGTCTTGGGAAGAGGTAGAGGTGATACTAGCCTTAGGTGATATCCCCAAGACACCAAATGCTGGAAATAAATTCCAAGGGATTCATAAACAATTAGGGGAAAATTTTTCCTTTAAATATAAACATCCAAAACAAGATAACCATAAACAATCAAACCTATATATGATGCATCAATATGAAATAAAATCCATTATAAAACCAAACCAAAAGACAATATTAAAGTACAAAGTGGAAACTAAGACCAATACAACTCAAAGGAACCAAAGACATTGACTTGGAAGCTCAAAACCAACTCCAAGATCCAAATCCACATGCCCAAACCAATATATAAAGAATAATGACTAAAAAACTGGGATATCCTTCTTTTACCTATGTCTTGATATATAACATCACCAAATTCACCAAAGTTCCCAAGCAGGGGATGAATATAAAACTCAATAAGATTTCCCCAATGACTTCACAACTATAATTACACTAAGAAAAAACCTATTAGCCTAATCATATAAAAAAATTAAAATAAATTTAATATAGGTTATATTAAATCCAATCCATTTTCCAACCCAAAACAATTTTTCCATGGAAAGTAATCAAAAAATCCTTTAAAACCATTTTTAAAGGAATTAATCAACAAATTATTTAATCCATTTTTCAATTTGTGATTTGGAATATAAAATTCCATTTCCACACACATCCATAAACACACACATACACACACAATATTGGTGTTATCATTGATGATGGAACTTCATGTCTATACTCTATCTCTTTGATGGTGGTACTTCACAACCAATATCCATCTCATTAAAATCATGCCCAACCATTATTCCAAAATCATGTCAACCCATTTCAATAAAATAATTTCATAAAATAATTTAATTTCATCAACCAATCATAATTTTAAAATCACCATTTTAAAATTATAAACAACAATTTTTCAAAAATTCATCCAATTCCCGTGATTTATAAAAAATAAAATTAGAATTTCCATCAAATCTCACCATTATTTCCACAACAATTTAAAGAAATTAAATCAATTTGAAATCAATCATTTTAGTTCAAATCAAGAGTATTTGAGAGAGAATCTGCCTACCTCTCAAACTTAGTTGAAAATATAAAATGACTCAAAGGCTTTAAAACCCCGACTTGAAACTCCTAAATTTGTCCTTAAATCTTGATCCCAATGAATTCAGGACTCTAATGCACTTATATTCTCCAAGGAATCTCTCCTATATCAAAAGCAGTTTTCTACACAACCTTTCTAGGAAGAGGAATTTCTTATGTGGCCTGATTAGGGTGAAAATGAGTGGTTTAGGAGTTAAATTTGATTAGATCCATGATTTTTGGATCTAAAATTTAATAGTGCATGGTTGGGGTGTACGGTTAAGAAAACTTTATACTAAATGTGAATGATCCACTTCCTCAAACCACAACTCACATGGTTGGATTACATGGTTAGACAAACTATACACCAACTATGATATTCCCCTTTGTTCAGCATTGAATGGTTTCTCATAGATAGCTACATGGTTTGGACAAACTTTGCGCCTACCCAGAGCCCATTGTTTCAGTTTCATGGTTTCTTAGAGGTGTTTCATGATTTATAATAATTGTTCTCAAACCTTTCACCTCTATAAAATCTTAAATAATATTCCAAATATCCTATAAACTTCTTGAAACAGAACCAAATCATTTTATATACTTAAAATAAATAAATAAAGGATCAATAATATAACTCGACCTAGTGGGGCCCATGACATGACTCCCCAAGCTCACCTCTAATAGGCCATAGCCTGGTGAATAGAATTGAGTAGGCATATCACTAACATGGGAGGAATTTCCTATATACATGTATGAACACACGCATATTCAAGCCCAAAAAATTCTGAAATGTAAAAAACACTAAGAACCAAATGCATGCATACTAATATATCCCAACTAGAGTACGATAGGAAAGAAAAATGTAGTAAAGTAAAACAGGAAATAATACAAGACCAAAAAAAATTCTATTAACCACAAAGTACAACCTGTAAGCAAAAGGTGTTGGGACTATTATCTGTAGCCAAAGGAACACCTCAGATATCTGATCTCACAAAGCTTTGTCAGATCTTGGTCTGTCTAGGACTTTATCAAAAGGTCACATGTCTGCACAAGACACGACACATGTGGGAAAATACCATGCAGGGGTGAGAATAAAAATAATCAGTAAGACACCCCAAAACCATAAAGAAATAGACAAAGAAAGAGGTATAGTCAGCTCTACATAGTATATGTCTACAGCATATATAACAAGAATATTCAGATATACTCAATCCAAGACATGTAGTCGAGAGGTAAGTCAAAACTACCGTATACCAACACTAGGAATTTAGTTCAAATATTCCAAGAAGAACTCATCTGGGAGAACACACTCCTGAGTATGATATCACTAATGATGTCCATCCAAGAAGTATTGTTCGTCAGATTCTGTCATGAGAGAGATACACTGATAGATCTGAAAAGAGAGATATGATATAATAGATGAGGGTCACATCCAGGGCCATGGGGTGATACCAACAACTCAATCTAGATTTATCCTCTAAGTAGAGGATCAATGTACAGTATTATTGGGCACATCAATACCAAGGACTCTACTTGGGGCATGAAGATGAATAGAGCATCTCGCACCAGGCCTCTCAGGGGATTCCAACAACTCTATCCAGGAAGTCATGTTAAAGTTATCATAATCCTATGAGTAGAAAATGATACCCACCTACCTTCATGGAAGTGATAAAGGGAAAAAATCAACAAAACTTGTCCAAGATACAGTGGACAAGAGATTCAAGCCATGTATAAAGGGTTACACGTCGTGTAGTGGGGTCACATGTTGTGTCCCTTGACCCTGGATACTTCTCGTGTATAATGGATCGTGTCTTTAGAACATGTCGTATAGATGACGGGTACATGCCATATAGAAGGGTCACATACCATGTCCTTACATCAGAGGTCTACTCGTTTACTTTGGCCCTATTCCAGTACATGGTGTCAACCCGTGTATCTCTGCCCGTGTACCAGTACATGGGGTACTTTTTGTACTTGGTCCAGGTCAAGTCATGTGGTGGGGTACATGTTGTGTAGTAAACCTGTGTCCTCCAACCCATGTCCACGTACTTCCCATGTACATATCTAGTTATCTGAGAAATACCACATGCCATGTAGGTAGAGCCACATGTCGGGTGATACTTATCTCATACCTAAACCCCTAGCATCCGCTCAGGGGGTCCCACACACCATGTAATCCCATATTACATACTATGTCATGTAGGTTTTCCAAAATCCATGGTTCGCACTCTGGTTATCTCCTCCACTTCTCTGGCCACCATTCTGAACGTGCCTTGTCGAAAAACTCAAGATCCAGCCTCGTTCATTCACGTCATCACCCAAACAACGCATTTTATCTTCCGATCTGGGTGCACAATGGATTAAAATGATCATTCTTAGTTCCATAAAAGAATGACTAAGAATATGGAATTGGGGATCCACCATAGTCTGAATCACTCCATGCTTATCTTCACACCTTCTTCATGTCACACCGATCCCATATCTATAATATCAGATCATTGCGCCAAGAATCGGGTGTGTAACGATTGATTGATCAGGATATGTCAAGTCATGGTCTAAGTGAATAATTCCTACGATGAATGTTGAATGGGGGGAGAAAATTATAAATCAAATAAGAGGAATATACCTTGATTGATTTTTATGTCAATCATAGTTTATTTTTGTTAGAACAACAATCAAATTAGTCAACAAATAATCACAAGATCAACTCCCAATAAATCCCGCAAGGTTACGATCGAACCCCAGATCAACCTGTTCATTTTTTTGTTCCATTTTCATCATTGAATTCAAAAATGGGGAAGGAAATCAAAAATAAAATATTCTACCTTTTATTTGGATCGCTCACTAACAAGATCGGTCACTGTGTCTCCATCGTTGGAGAGTTCTATCAAGAACGGAATTCTTTGATCGTCAATCTGTGATTCCATCATCATTTTCTTAATAGGTTTCTCCAAATATATTCCTAGAAATTCTCTAGAATTCCCAGGGTTATGCATATAACCTTGGGAATTTTTGTATAAGGATAATTTTAAAGGAAATCATTGCATCAAAAAAATAATTTTTATTTAAACTATTTAATGATGATCACATCATTTTCAAGTTTTTCCAAAGAAGACCCATGCCAACTAAAGTTAACTCACACCTAGGGAAAACACCACATTATGAACTCAAAGGTGGTCTCATATTTTCAATCTGATTCACCATTCATGAGTTATTAGGATTTAAAAATAAAATAATTTTACATAATTATTTTATTTACGGTTACATCCTTGGTGATTTTTTTCTATAGATAACCCGCATCGACCAAATTTAGGTCGTACCTAGGGTAAATCCACTATTATGAGATCAACGGTACCCTCATATTTCTGATCTAGACACTTGTTTAATATTTATTCCACTATTTTAAGAAAACTCTGTGTGCGTGCTACTAAAAGTTTAATATTTATCAAGAAATTATTTTGGGCACATCGGACCTCAAAATTGCACATTGTCTCAACACCTAATCTCAAAATTAATCCATATAATATTAAAAAATAATTCACAGAAAAAACTGAAACATTGCATTCTCCTCACCTTGGGGCTTTACATCCCTAAAAATCTAAAACAAATGATACTCAAATAGATGTAGGTATTGAGCACGAATCTAAGCCTCCTACTCCCAAGTGATCTCCTAGAGATTCTCATGCTGGCACTAGACATGCACTGAATGAATTGCTCACCCACAAAGGATCCTCTCTTGCTGATCCTCAATCTCTACTTGGTACTCAGCAAAAGTCGCTCCATCCTCGATGTCCAGCTCTCCCTAGTTGATGACGTGTGATAGGTCATACGCATACCTCCTCAGCTAAGACACATAGAATATGTTGTGTACCTGGTCCAACTGTAGGGGTAGAGATAATTGGTACGCCAACTCTACATATTATCTAAAAAGGGATGATAAAACTCATAGATAACTTGTCATTCCTACCAAATCGATGTAATCTACGTCGAGTAAAACCCGTAGGAATGCATGGTCTCCTTCCTCAAACTCCAAAGGCCTCTACCACCTGTTAGTATAAGACTTCTAACGGCTATGTGTAGTCTTCATCCACTCCTGGATGATCTGAACCTTCTTTGTATTATCTCTCACCAACTTTGATCCCATAAGTGTTGACTCTCATGGGTCAGTCCAGTAAAGTGGTGAACTATAGGGTCGCTCGTACAAAGCCTCAAATGGTGTCATACCAATGGTGAAATAGTGGATATTATTATACATTAACTCCATCATTGGTAGGTGATCCTCCCAACTACGACTGAAGTCCAATATGCAAGCCTGTAGCATGTCCTTCAGAACCTAAATGGTTCACTCTGTCTGGCTGTCTGGCTATGGGTGAAACACTGTGCTCAAGCATAATTGGGTTCCAAACACCTCCTATATTCCCTTCCACAATCGAGATGTAAAACCAGCATCACAATCTGAAAAAATCTTCGATGTAACTCCATGGATTCAAAATATCTCCTACATGTAGAGGTGTCTCAATCTCCCTATTGAACTCTGCTCTCAGATAGCTAAGAAGCGGGCCGACTTGGTGAGTCATTCAATGATCACCCAGATGGCATCGCATCCCATGGACATATGTGGTAAACCCATCACTAATTCCATAAATATCTCATCCCACTTCTATTCTGGAACCTTAAGGGGTTGAGTTGAACCTACTGGAACCTGGTTCTCATCCTACACTTGTTGAAAAGTAAGGCATCGAGAAATGAACTATGCAACTCCCTTCTTCATTTCTGGCCACCAAAACTGATGTCGGAGGTCCTGGTACATCTTCACAACACCTGGATGTACCACCAAATGAGACGTATGAAATTCCCTCAGAACCTCTTATCGCAATGACACAGGTACTACTATAAATTCTCTAAAAATAAAGATGTTCTCCCCACCTTTTGAATATCCATTAGGAATATGCCCTATGGATATATGAGCATATAGGATCTCACAGTTAGTGTCCCTAATCTATGACTCACTGTAAGAGTGGAGGGGTAACAACCATCAACTGTAGGTAAGTTATTCCATATCCACCCATAAAGGATATCTGAAACAAGTCCAACTGCTCTGATGCCTCATTCAACCACTACAAACTAGATCTTCTTCTAAGAGCATCTTCCACCACATTCCCCTTCCCAAGATTATATACAATCTAAAATTCAAAATCTTGAAGGAACTATATCCATCACCTTTTTCTCAATTTCATATCCTTATGATAGAAGATATAATTGAGACTCTTGTGATCAGAATAGACAATAAATTTCTCTCTCGTCAGGTAGTGTCACCACATCTTCAATGCAAAGACTAATACTACTGACTCAAGACCGTGGGTCATACTGTTCTGCTCAGGTGGTCTCAACTATCATGAACCATAGGCAATCACCACTTTCCTCTAAATCTGGACACAACCAATCCCAATCCCTGGTGAATTATATAACACTATGTACTTGACACCCTCCTCCGATAATCTCATGATTGGAGTGCTCGTCAAACTCTACCTCGACTCCTAAAAGCATTGACCTAAATTCAACCTTTGAGAACCATTGTTCCCCTATCAACCGATCAAAAGGGGGTCATTTATACTTTATAAGGGATACTTTTTTCTTCATGATCACTTGGTTTAAGAATCGGTAATCCAAAACTAACCTCAAGCTCCTATCTTCCTTTTTGGTAGAAAAAATTGGGGATGCCCAGGGTGAAACATTGGGTCTCACAAAGAACTTCCTCTAAAAGTCCTCCAATTATACCCTCAGATTGTGAAGCTCTATGGGAGGCATCTGATATCCTAGTTTAGACATTGATGATACCCCGGGGCTTATATCAATGAATAAGTATATCTCTCGGTGGGAAGGTAAACTTGGAACATCTTCCGAAAATATGTCCTTGCACTCTACCAACACTACAGGAAACTAGTAACTCATAACTTACACTACACCAAGGGTCATTCTAGCCAGCTGATGAGTAATCAGCTACACCATCACATGCATGAGTTCATCCTGTGTTTCCTGGGTTTCCTTTTCACTGATAAAGGAAAACCTCATTTCATCACTACGAACACACCACACTCTTTGCCTAAAACAGTCAATATGGGAATGTAATATGGATAACCAATCCATACCAAGAATGATGTCGTAAGGACTCAATGTTTTTAACAAGTGGTTCTAATCAAAACTCTCACCTCTAAGGTTTAGGTCACACTATCGGCATAGATGTGTGATCCCTGAGTCTTCTCTAAGAGGTGTCTCTAAGCGTAAGGGTTGGGTCAATGGTTCAACCAGAATCTCTAGGTCTCGAACAAGATATATGGAAAGAAAGGAATGACTATAACCTATGTCTATTAGTACTGCAGCTAAAGTAGAAAATAAATATATTATACTACAAATCATTCCTAGAGCCCCTGGGTCATATGCCTCGACCACATGCTATTATCCCCACCCCTATCCTCTAGCTCCCTGAGTTTGGCATGGACCACCTGGGGGTGGTGGTTGTAATAAGTAGAAACGTCAAATGTCTCATGCTGCTCTCTCAACTCCTCTACCAGATCCTCCATCCTGCAGATCTACCTACTCCTATCACTATTTTCCCTTAGTGGTCCATCCATATCCTCCCTATAAGTAGTACGATGGGTTGTACAGTCTCAGGAGAGATGCCCCCTATCACCACATGAGTAACAATTCCTTTCTCTAGGATGACCGAACCCACCCTATGATCCACAAACTACAAATCCCCTATTTTGGGTCTTCCTCTTATGGCATCTCCTAGATCCAAGTCCCTGATATTGATGTTGGCTCCCTACTGTCGAGCTTTCTATTCCTGCCTACCCACTACTGACTACCACTGGATGTATCTGATTACCTAAGAAACTTTCAACCACCAAATCCTATTCAAGCACCACAACATAAGTAGAAATTCTCAGAGAGATAAAATAGGCTCAAATGTCTCTATGCATACCTTAATCAAAGGTCCAATACTTGTAGTTTTGATCATTTATAATATCCATAAAGTATCTAGATAGGTTGGTGTGTCTTGATGAATACTCAAATACCAACATGTCATCCTGTTGGAGCTGTAGAAGCTCCTAAATACACATAACCCTTATCTTTTAAGGTTAGAACTCCTCTCTGAAAAGGTGCTCAAACTCTGACCATAAAAGAGTTGCCCAGTCGTAAGATCAGGTAACTAAACTCCACCATCGTCCTATTGATCCATAAATAAGGATCATTGCTTGGAGCACCATATGATCTACGGGTATCTAGATTAGGTGAAAAACTTGGGTCACCACCTCAAGCTAGTCCTTAGCTTCCTATGTGTCAGGCTCTCCTCGGAACCTGAGGGGTATTTGCTGCTGAAAATCATGAAGTTTTCTCATATTGTGCTCCCCATATGCTAGTAATGCAGGTACCACATGCTAATCTATAGGTGGAAATATGGTTGATGCACCACCTAGAGGTAAAATCTCAATAACTGGTCCTTGTATTGAATCCATGTCACTGAGGGGATCATCCTCATGAACAAGCTGATGAATCCTAGCTGGTATGTGTCACTGAGGCATCCTATAAAACAAGATGTACCATGATCAATGAGTATATCTCGAGAGTTGACTCAAGAAGGACATGGAAACACAACCCAATCCTATATGATTCATGTTCAATTATTTTCCCTATAACCAGTTTTATTATATACTGAGAAGGAAAGTAGGTTATCAGAGTTCTGATGTATAGATACATTGGCCTCTACACCAACATTGGGGTCCCTGGCCTGAAATCCAAACTCGAAACACTTAACATTGTTGACCTAAACCAATATCATAGACACCCGGTCCTAAGTTATAATAGAATCCTCTGATACCACTCAATCACAACACATCCTAGTGGGGCATGTGCCGTAACTCCCAAAACCCACCTCCAATAGGGCACGGGCTAGTGACTAGAACCGAGTAGGCATATCAATAACATATGGGAGTCATTGACTATGTACATGTATGCACGTACACATCTCTAATCCCACAAAATGATGAAATGTTAAAACCACTAAGAAGAAAATTCATGCATACCACTATAGCCCAACCAGAGTACGAAAAGAAAGAAAAATGCAGTAAAGTAAATCGGTCCAGAATACAATCCCACCAAAATGAAGTCTATAAACCACAAATTCCAACATGTAAGCAACAGGTTCTGGGACTACTGTCTATAGCCATAAGAACACCTCAGCTATCTGATCTCACAAAGCTCCATCAGGTCCTAGTCTGCCTAGGAATCTGTTAAAAGGTCGCTTGTCTTCACAAGACATGACACGTGTGGTAAAATACCGTCAAGGGGTGAGTATAACAATACTTAGTAGGATACCATGAAACCACAAATAAATACACAAATAAAGAGGTATAGTCATCTCTACACAGTGTATATCTACAGCACATATAATAAGAATATCCAGATATACTCAATCCAAGACATGCAGTCTAAAGGTATGTCACAACTACCGCATACCAACACTGGGAATTTAGTTTGAAGATTCTATAAAGCACTCATCTGGGAGAACACACTCCTGAGTCCGATAGCATTGATGACGTCTATCCGAGGAGTATTTTTTATTGGAAACTTTTATGAGAGAGATATGTTGATAGATCTAAAGAGAGATATATGATACAAAAAATGATGATTATAGCCAGGGCCATGGGGTGATACCAACAACTCAATATGTATTAACCCAATAATTAGAGGATCGATATCTGGTATGATTGTTCATGTCAATACCAGGACTCTACCAAGGGAATGAAAATGAATAGAGGATCCCACACCGAGCCTCTTGGGGGATTCCAACAACTCTATCCATGATGTTTTGCTAAAGGGATCAGACTCCTATGAGTATGAAATGATACACACCTACCTTTAGGTAAATGATAAAGGGAACAAACCCTAATGAAACTTTTTCAATATATAGTGGACACGAGATTCAAGCCATGTAGAAAGGGGTACATGTCATGTAGTAGGGTCACACGACATGTCCCTTGACCCTGGGTACTGCCCGTGTATAACGGCTCATGTCTTTAGAACATGTCATATAGATGATGGGTGCATGATGTGTAGAATGGTTGCATGTTGTGTCCTTACATTAGGGGTCCACTCGTGTACTCTGTCCATGTTCCAATACCCGACGTCAACCCGTGTGTCTCTTCCCGTGTACCAGTACACGAGGTAGTCTGTGTACTTGGTCTAGGCCAAGTCATGTGGTGGGGTACACACTATGTAGGCAACCCATGTACTCCACCCCATGTCTATGTACTTATAGTACATGCTGAGTTATCTAGGAGATACCACATGCCATTTAGGTAGAGCCACATGCCATGTGATACTTATCTCATACCTGAAACCCTATCAGTCACTCAGGGTCCCCACATGCCATGTAATCCCAGATTACATGTTGTGTAGCATGGGATTTTCCAGAATCCCTGGTTCACACTCTGGTTGCCTCCTCCACTACTCCATCCACCATTCCAGTCACTATTTGATAGTAAACTCAAGATCCATCCTCATTCGATCATGCCATCACCCAAACAATGTGTTTCAACTTCCAATCCGATTTCACAACAGATTAAAATGGTTGTTCTTCATTCTGCTGAAGAACGTCGAAGAACATGGATTCGACGATACAATGTCATCTGAATCACTATGTGTCTGTATTCACACCTCCATCGTGTTGTACTGATCCCAGATCTTTGATATTGGATCATTGCACCAATAATTGAGTGTACAACGATCGATTGATCGGGATATGTCGAGTCGTGGTCCAAGCGAAGAATGCCCACGACGAATGATGAATGGGGGGGAGAAAAGCATAAATCGAACAAGAGGAATAAACATCAATCTATGTTCATGTCAATCATGGTTCATTTCCATTAGAACAAAAATTTAATTGGTCAACAAATAATCACAATATCAACTACCAATAAATCCCACATAATTAAAACTCATCCCGCAAGGTTACGATCGAACCCCAGATCAGCCTATTCATTGGTTGGTCTGTGCTCATCATTGAATTCAAGAATTGGGAAGGAAATCCAAAATAACACATTCTACCATTTATTTGGATTATTCATTGATAATATTGGTAATTGTGTCGTCGTCATTGGTGAGATCCATCAAGAACAGCGTTCGCTGATCATCAATATGTGATTTCATCGTCGTTTGCTCGAGAGGTTTCTCCAAAGATCTCTGTAGCAATTCTTCGGTGCTCCCAGGTTTATGTGACTAACCCTGGGATTTATTCATAAGGATAATTTTAAATGAAATCATTGCGTCAACAAAATAATTTTTATTTGAACTATTCAATGTCGGTTACATCCTTTTCGAGTTTTTCCATAGAAGACCCACACTGACTAAAGTTAAGTCGCACTTAGGGAAAACACCACATTATGAACTCAAAAGTGGTATTATATTTCAAATCTGAGTGACCATTCATGAGTTATTAGGATTTAAAAATAAAATAATTTTATTTAATTATTTTATTTTATAGTTACGTCCTTGGTGAATTTTTTTACAGATGACCCGCACTGACCGAAGTTAGGTCACACTTAGGGTAAAGCTAACATTTTGAGCTCAGTGGCACCCTCAGATTTCTATTTTGGGCCACCATTTAAGAGTTATTCAACCATTTCAAGAAAACTACATGCATTTTCTATTAAAAGTTTAATATTTTTCAATAAATTGTTTGGGGAACACTGGGACTCGGAATCGCATGTCATCTCAGTACCAAGTATCAAAATTAATCCATATAATATTTAAAAATAATACATGGAAAAATCCAGAACATTAAAATCAAGTACCTAAAAATGGGGTTGATACATTCTCCCCACCATTAGTCTTTCCATCCCCAGAAAGTAGAAAATCACCATTGTCCCGAAATAGTTTGGGTCGTTTTTTCACTATTTCCTTCTAATGATCCAACGTTTCTTCCTAAATCCAACCATGTTTCCATAAAACCCACACTAGAACAATTATTTTCCCATGTAAAAATCTCTCTTTCCTATCCACAATCATCACTAGCACATCAACCAATATAGCATCTGAATCTAGTTCAATGTGATCCCATAAAATCACATGGTCAGGATTAGGTTGATACATCTTCAATTGAGATGCATGAAACACATTATGCATTGAACTGAACCTTGGTGTAAAATACAACCAATATTTCACATCACCAACCCATTAAAGTATCTCAAAAGGGCCTATATATCAAGGAGATAATTTTCCATGCTTCCCAAAATAATAATGTCCAAGACTTGGAGAGATTATCAAGAAAACATTTTTACTCACCTCAAATGACAATGGTTATCGATGATGATCAACATATGATTTATGATGACTCTGATTCATCTCCTGTCTCTTTATGATCAACTAAATCTTCTTCATTGTCCCTTTAACAAGGCTTGGTCCAACCAGTGAAATATCACATGTTTCCACCTAAAAAAGTTAAGAATAACAAGGATACCCATACAATGCTTCAAAATGAGTCATATGTATCGATTACTAATAATTTATTTTGTATGATAAATCCAATAATAGTGTTTTCTCCTCCCATGAGCCACCAAAATCTATCACACAAGCCTTAAGCATGTCCTATAACATTTGTATCTTCCTTTTAGATTGTCCATTCATTTGAGGATGATATTTTATTATCATAGTAAACTAGGTCACAAGGGATTACTATAAGTATTTCCAAAATTTAGATTTAAACCTCGAATATTAGTATGATACTATCAAAACTGGTATGCTATGCCTTTTTACCACTTCTTAGATATAGATTTTTGACAAGTATTCCACTATATTAGATTCATAAATAGGGATGAAATGGGCCGAATTTGTGAGTTGATACACTATCATCCATATGGAATCGTGTTTCTGAACTTTCCTTGGTATAATTGTTACAAAATCCATAGATATCTACTCCCATTTTCACATGGTAATCAAAAAATACTATAGTATACATGCTATCCACTAGTGCTCTACCTTAACCTTTTAACAAGTGAGGCATATCAAAACAAACTCAACCAATTTTATTTTCATGACATCCTACCAAAATTGTGCTTTTAGTTCCTTATACATATTTTTTATTCATGGATGAAAAACCCATATCGAATGGTGGTGAGCATGAAGAATTGTTCCCAACAATCCAAAGGTACTACTATACAGTCTCGGAACCACAACGCTTCTCTTATGTCAAGCTTCCATACCACCATGGTCTCTCTACTATTGAGTTTTGACCTCATAGAAACACATTCATAATCATATTTATATGCCTCATTAACCTTCTCAACCAAATCAGGAACAAAATAAACTAGAAAGAAAATATCATTAATGCTTCAAAATTCACAATCCAAGTGCATGTCGGCTATCACTGACATTATCTTCCATTAATCTAAATCTTCTTTTGATAACTAACTATATGAATTTATGATTAAGGCATCTTACATAGAGTTACCTTTACTTACATTAAGTCAAATTCAAACATTTAAAGATACTTTATTCTTATTCTTTGTCTTGGATTTAGATCTCTCTGTGAGAAAATATGTTTAAGATCTTATGATTAGTAGACATTTTAAATTACTCAGTAAAGAGGAAATGACACAAATTATTCAAAGCATGGAAGATAATAGAAAATTAAAAATTGTTTTTTGGGTAGTTCTTCTCATGAAAACGTAACTATAAGAAAAAACATGATCTCCCTACATAAGAACGCACCCCAACCTAGATATTGAAGAATCATAATACCCCAGATAACCTTGTACTAATTCTAGAAATATCAAGATTGGTTTTAATGTAAGGTGAAAATATAGCTCTTGAAAAGACATATGAAATTCATCATTCCGTTGGAATGGATCATTTTACCTTATCAAAACTATCATTGGTGAAGCTATTCATGAAAACTTCATGAAAAAAACATCATTAATAACCATCCGAGCTGAGAAAATTGCATATCTTAAAGGAATTATTTGGTGGTTTCCAAGAGATCATAACCTATATCTTTTTTGGATCTAAATAAACACCATTTTCATAGATAACATTGCCAAGAAAATTTACCTCTAGAATCCAAAAAACACACTTTGAAAGTTTTAAATACAAATGATGATCCTACAAAATACCCAACACTATTTCCAGGTGTTTCTCATGTTTATCCTTTATCCTAGAATACAAAAATATGTCATATATAGACACCACCACAAAACAAAATCCAGATACATTTTAAATATCTAATTCATAAATTCCATAAATATATCTTGTGAATTCATAAAACCGAAAGTCTTAATCACATACTCGTAATGTCCATATCTACTTCTGAAAGTTGTCTTCGGAATATTTGTCTTCCAAACCCGCAATTGGTGACATCCTGAATGCAAGCCAATTTTAGAGAACCATTGGGATCCCCTCAATAGATCAAATATATCATTAATACGTGGAAGAGGATACTTATTCTTTATTTTAACTTGGTTAAGCTTATGATAATCTACACAAAGACAAAGAGTCAACTAGCCCTTTTCACAAAAAGAACGGGTGTTTTCTAGAGAGACGTACTAGTCCGAATGAAGTCTTTTATTTCTAACTATTCCAACAGGACATTCAATTACTTTAATTTTTTTGGTTACATCTAATAATATGGAAGTGATATAGGACTGGTCTATGGTAAGAGATCAATCATAAATTCTACTTCTCTTTTAGGCGGAAACCCTGAGAAATTTTTAGGAAAAACATCAAGGAATTGATACACTACAGTTGGAAAATCATTATTCTCAATATCTTCTATTGATTCTAAGTTAAACATTTAAAAATGGTATGAGATATTTCCAACCTCTAGTTAAAACAATCCTACTCCACTTGCATTCACATTTTGATCTTCCTTATAGAGATTCTTGATGCCATCATCAGTTGTAAAACTAACCCTTTAGGTATAACAGTCAATGTGAGCCTCAAACATTTTCAACCAATCCATACCTCAAATTAATTCATAAACATCCATATCAATAATAGAGAAATATGAAATCAATTTAACCTCATAAATAGTTATAAAACATTATTTTAACATAAAGGCTCAATATTCTCTTTGTCCAATAGAATTTTGATGTTTTAAAACATAAGGAATCATCTCAACATGAAATCCCACAAGATAAATATCATAAGAATCAATAAACTGATGGGATGAAACTGTATCAAATAAAGATTTCATAATGGTAAAATTTAGAAGAATTATACCACTCACCATCGAAGGTCTCGATTGATCATCCATGATCACTTTCTCATCTCTATAAAATTTCTTACTCGCCACATTTTTCTCTTTATTACCCTATTAAGATTGAACTGGTTGAGGAGTCAAGGTATTTCCAAAATCACCCTGGCTTGTTTGATTCTACCGACAAGAGATATTCTACTACACTCACCCCACTAAATAATATGTTTCCTATGAAACATGATATTTGTTCTGAGCATATGACCTTAGATAACTATGACAATAACATTGTAGATGTCCCATCTTATTGAAATTGTGACATTCTCTAGGTGGTGTTGTATAATCCTGCTTTATGTGATCGAGAGAACCGAATTGAAAACAACCAATCTTACCCTTTGGTTTAGGAGGAAGATGTATTGATCCCACCATATGGTTCTGAGTCATACCACCACCTATGATATAGGTTTCTCACTTCTTCTTATACCCAACATTATATTTCCCACCCATTCCAATAGCTATCAACATGCTTCCTCCAACTGTGTTTCTTGAGATTTATCTGTCTTCTACTATTTCTCTATTGACCATATCTATATAATCCAATATAAAAAGCATGGAAATATTTAAGTGAATCTTTTTCCTCAACATTGATTAAAAAATACATTCCTTAAGGGATAAACTTGATGTAACTTAAGGTGAAAAAATAACTAAATTCATGAATTTAGTTGTGTTCTCTATCATTGTTAGGTTCTCTTACTTCAAAAAAATAAGTTTTTTGTTCTTTTAGTTTGGAAATTATTAGTATAGAATTTTTTTTAAACAATTCTTAAAAATATTCTCATGTTATGAATTAGTCATATTTAGCCTGAACTTCTAAATCTATCCATTGGTGTGATGTATCTTTCTGCATGTACATTACTAACTTCACTTTCAGGTATGATGGTGACCTAAGGAAATTGAAGATTCAATTCATTATATTAAACCATACTTACACTTTCTTGATCTCATAATCACCCCAAAAGATAGGTGAATTATGTCTTTGAAATTGAACCAAATGGTCCAATTGTCAAGGTTCATCCTGTCTATTTCCTCTATCCATATCTTTAAAATTTTGAATAATACTTTGAACCAACTTATGGTTCACTTGTACCGAAAGTGAAACCACATTATTAAAATCCTCTTCTGGTTGGTTTATATAATTCCTACTTGGTTCCATTCTCTATAACCAAAAAAATTGTCATTTACTCTCACTCTCTAGAAACTGAATGCTTAGAATTTTAAAATTTATCACATCACACATATCACATAAGGGTTTCTAAAATTCAACTATTTCCATCTTGAAACCATTTTTGAAAATTCCACCGTGCTTATTGAAAATCAAAAAAACACTACTTTAAAAAATCAACGCATTTTTTACAAAATCATAAATCATTACACATAATGAATTATGCTCTTCTCGTGGGAAGTTGTTATTATCAATGCATATCATGCTCTTATCATTATCTAAACCCATGAAGACGTGGTTGAAACTCCTAGAATTGTCTGAAAACACTCATGTACCCAACTCCATGGAAACTTGAAGTTCAACATAAATAGGTTAGTTATGCCTTTTTATGCTTTATATTTCAAGTTCTGACAATCATACTTCTTACTAACATTTAAAGATACATACTTACACTAATATCATATCAAGGATCAAAAAAATGATACCATTTATAACATCCCACCCCTCACCCATTGGATTGGGAAGAGGCATGACATCTCCAAGACACTAAAGGCTAGAAAATAAATAGAAAGGGATTCATAAACAATTGGGGGATGATTTTACCTTTAAATATAATCATCAAAACCAAGATAACCATAAACAATCAAACCTCTATATGATGCATGAGTATGAAACACAGGACATTACAAAACCAAACCAAAAGATAATATCAATGTTTAAAGAGGAAACCAAAAACAAAAAAACTCAATGACATAAAATACATAGACTTAGAAACTCCCAAACTTCTCCATGATCCAACTCCACATTCCCAAACCAAGATATCAAGAAGCATCCCTAAATAACTAGGATATCCTTCCTTTACCTGTGTCTCGATATATAACATCTTCAAATGCACCAAATTTACCAAGAAGGGGGTGATTGTAAAACTCGGTAGGATTTCCCCTATGACTTCCCAACTCATTACAATAGGAAAAACTTGTTAAAAATATTATATAAAATAGTTTAAAAGAAATTTAAAGCGGTTAATATCAAATTCAAGCCATTTTTCAATGCAATATAGTTTTCCCATGGAATGAAATCAAATAATCCTTTAAAAAAACTTTTCAAGGAATGAATCAACACAGTCTTTAAACAATTTATCAGTATTTTATTTGGAATATACTATTTCATTTCCACACACATTTATAATACACACACACGCACAAAATATTAGTGTCACTATTGATGGTGGAACTTTGCATCCATACTCTATCCCTTTGATGGTGGTACTACATGACCAATATCAATCCCATTCAACTCATTACCAATCGTTATGTTGAAATCATGTCAAAAAATTTCAATAAAATCATTTCAAATAATAATTTACTTGCATCAAACAACCATAATTTTAAAATCACCATTTAAAAATTATAACAAACAGTTTTCCAAAAATTCCTCCAATTCCCATGATTTCCAAAAAAATAAAACTGGAATTTCCATCAAATCACACCATGATTTCGATAACAATTTCAAGAAATTAAATCAATTTTGAATCAATAATCGAAGTTAAAATAAAGAGGATTCAAGAGAGAATCCACCTACCTCTCAAACATAGGTGAAAATAATGAATGACACAAAGACTTAAAAATCTGGCTTGAAACTACTAAATATGTCCTTAGATATCATTCATGACAAATCCAGGCCTCCAAAGCTCTTATATTCACATGGTAATTTCTCCCAGATCAAAAACTGTTATCTCCACAGACTTGGGAGGAAGAGGAATTCATGATATGTACTGATTAGAGAAAAAACGAGTGTTTTAAGAGGTAAATATAATTAGATCCATGATTTTCATATATAAAATTTAATGGTGAAAAGTTAGGGTACACAATTAGATAAACCATGCACTAAAGTTTAATGAGACACTTCCTCAAACCACACCTCACATGGTTGGATTGCATGGTTAAACAAATTGTTCACCAACTGTGTTATTCCCCTCTATTCAGAATTACATTATTTTTACTGGGAAGATGCCTGGTTTGTCCAAACCATTCACCTATACAGTGCCCACTATTTTAGTGGCATGGTTTCCTGGAGGTGTTACAAGGTTTATACTAACTATTCTCTACCCATTTACCTCCAGAAAATCCTGAAAAATATGTCAAAGATCCTCTAAACCTCCCCAAACATAACCCATTCATTTTATATAATTAAAATACATGTATTAAGGGTCAAGTACCTAAAACCAGGGGTACTAAAATCCTCCTTAGGGAAAGGTCCTACAAGAACAAGCACAAATGGACTCATCACATCACATAGCTCTCCAACATATCCCAAGGATCTATTTCTTGGTGACCTAGTCCCTCGTCAATGTATATCCCACATCACATGTTTGGGAGTCCACTAAGTCCTCTAGAAACACCATAATCTTACTTCATTGATAATACCTCAATCTTATCACCAATCAGTAACAATGTTTCCCAAAATCTCCTCTAACCCAGACCCCAAGGCTTGATCCACATCCTTCCCAATCCTTTTAACACTCCTAGTCCCACTACCCAAGGATTTACAAAGTCAATGTGCTCCAAGCCCCTTGTCATCCCGATGAAAAGTCCCGAATATTCCCCATTAATGAACATGGGTTATATCACACATATCCTAAGGGATATTGAAAGACCAAAATTATATGCATATTTTTATTCGAATTTTTAATGATTTTAAGTGTTATTCAATGTTAAAATCCATGGCTTTCAATGATTTATTAATGATGGTTAATTTTAATTAAAGAATGAAAATTTTGTTTTAAATTAATACAAAGATAATGTTTTAAATTTGGAATTTGATTCATGTAATATGGTTTTGAAATTGAAAGTTCTCATTTTTTGGCTAACTTTTTTAATGGTGTTTATGTAAAAAATAGGCTAGCAGGCCAGCCCTCCACCCCATGCATGCATCATCTCTCACTACCCGTTGCCACCCCAGGCATGCATCACCGCTCACTGCCACCCCATGCATGCACTGCTGATCATCGCTTGTTGTCACCCCAGACATGAACGACCGCTCACCACCACCCCATGTATGTGCTGCCACTCACCGCTCACCACCACCCCATGCATGCCCCACTGCTCGCCACTCTCCATCACTGCATGCATGTAGCCACCTCATGCACCCACCGCATGCTTCCACCACATTCTTGCAACCACTATGGAACTACTTTATGGGATTTCTAGATGTCATTATTGCACCACTACTTCACTTTCATCCATGCATGCCACCACCACCGATCTCTGTCACCTGCCATGCATGAACACACCACCCGCTACACTCGAAGACCATTGCTACCACCTCCACCATGGCCATGCACCGTTGATCACCTCTGCTCGAGCCTCCATTTTCATGCCTCCATGCCACCATGGATCACCATGCCCAACACTACCCCTCGCCACAACCACTTTGCCCCTCCACTCTCTGCCTCCATAGAGCACTACTGCATTCATGAAACCATTGATTCCCCACCATTATCAACATCTTGGCCACCTCCATTGCTAATGTATGCTGCATAGAAAAGCCTGTGACGATCCTCATTCTCTACTACTGCTCGATATCCACCGGCCACCATTGGTCACCCACTGGCCACCTCCTCACCACTGGAACCTCACTGAGGAGGCCTGTATGGATTCATCCACACTGAATAATGATTAACCCGCTTCCAATGGGTGATTTAAATCTTCATTCATTCCACATAGGATCTTCATTCACCACAGGTCTTGGGGTGATTTAAATTCCCCAAGATATCCTCCCTAATTTGAGGGATCTTTGAATGACATTAAGGTCAAACCTATACCCCTTTATTATATAAAGGATCCTTGCATCCATCCTATTCCATCATCTCACCACCAAGGAGGAGATATCCCCCAAGGAGGCTACTTCTGCACTGAAACTTCTCCCCCCCCCCCTCTTCTTCTTATTTTTTTATTTTATTTTAGTTTTATTTTCCATTTTTATTCAAAATTTTAATTTCAATTTTAATTTATTTTTAATAAAAATAATTCATTCAATTTTATTATTCATTCATCCATCTATATTTTTAATTTTCTTATTTTACTTATTATTAGTATTATTATTAAAATTATTATTAAAATTAATATTACTATTAAATTATTATTATTAAATTGATTATTATTAATATAACATTATTATTTTAAAAAATTATTTTCTTCTATATCTCCTTCTCCAATTAAAATTATTTTCTTAATTATAATAATAATTATTATTATTATTATTATTATTTTAACATTCTTTATAAATTATATAAATTTCATAATTCTTTTTAATTTATTTTCTTTTCTTTTTTTTTATCTCTCTCTCTCTATCCCAATTTTATTTTACTATAATCTTTTATTTTCTCATTTTCATTCTTTTTTAAAAAATTATTTTATTTTATTTTATTTATTCTTCTTCTTTTCCACTCACTCCACCAAGTGATCTCTTACTCTCAGAAATGAGAGGCTGACCCCAAGGCTTATATCAGGGGAAGGTCAAGGTGTTCATGAATTTTCTTTAAAGTTTAATTTTAAGTTTGTAGATATAGATGAGTACCATGCATGGGTGAGGAGAATGTCCCTGATGTGGTGAATTCCCCTAATGACATGAAACTTAATATATCTCTATTATTTTATTTAATCACTTTTTCCTCTCTCCATTGGTTAGTTCTTCACACATTGGTGCTGAGTTAACCAATGGATAAAACAACATCGATAGAGATGGGTCCTGGAATATGGTACCTCCAAGACTAAGAAGTGTCATTAACCTTGATTAAAGGAGGAGGTATAATTGAGAGTGTTAGGAATCCGATGATATTACACAATTTATAATTAAATAATAGTAGTTCAAACATGAGATTTCATGTTTGGATTATCAAAATGAAATCAAACATATAATGGAAAATAATGATTGAATCAAAAACCAAACTAAATACAAAGTGCTTTCTTTCCTTAACTCATTCTATTTTAATTAGCATGGTAGTATAAATTATAATTTCTATTTTTTATGTCATCAATCAAAAACCCAAAAATATTTTCATTATTTTCATTAAATACATAAAACCAAAAAAATAGATAGCTTAAGATATTTAGAATAATTAAGTGAAAAGACTAAAAGGCTCCTCAAGTGAGATTACCCCGGTCAACCACTGTGTTGTACTAGGAAAATAATGTTTCTTTTTTTATGCCCTAAGACAGGCATGCATCAAAACTAGCACTATTTTCAGGAAGCCAATCATAATTTTTCTTATATTTTTCTATTTTACATTTTAGATAGATTTAATTTTTTATAAAAAAACTAAAAAATATATATCCATGATGTTTTCAAATGATCATTTATTCAATTCATGGAACAATTACTCTCAGGTGCAAGAACCAATAGCTAAAGTACCCTTGTCTATAGAAGATAGTGTTGCATTATGGGATAGATGGATTAGGGAACCTCAGATCCAAGTTTTCAAAGAGGAGGAATTCAAGGACCTCATCCAGGATCTCAAAGAGAGCCTCAAGAAACCAGTGGCTGAAGGATTGTCCAGGGAGCTAAGTGAATTCTAGGAATACTTCCCAGAATTATATCAAGAATTATCTAGGAAACAAGAAGACTACTACTTGTTCTCTCAAAACATTTTTGAGAAAGTTCCACCAAAATATTTCTAGGATAATGTGGAAAAACAGAAACTAAAATACAATATTCAAGAGATTTATGAAAAATTTTAGGTTCTCCAAGTCCAAATGGATTGGATAACTATATATTTTTTAGCATAATAAAAAGAACATGAACCTGAATCTGAACCTAAACCAAAAGATAAGCAACTTTTCTTACTTGAGAAAACAAAGGAGGAAGAATTTCCTACTGAGATACAAGTAGGGGATCAATAAGAAATGGATGAATTCTAGAATGGATGTGAGGAACTAGTTGATCTCCCCAAACCCTAAAAAGAAGAAGAGCCAAAATTAGTAAAGGAAGATACCAACCTAGTGGTGGAATATGAAGTGAAGATGGAGGATCCCAACTACCTACCTCTATCCTCTGAGAACTTACTCTAAGAGGCACTTACCACTGAGTCATTGATTGAATCTGAACCAAGCCATGGAGTTTAAATTTTCTCATACTATATATCTTAATTTGATTTTATTTAAAATGAATTATGTATCACTACCTATTGTTTTAAAATTTCAGATTCATACAATCTTCTCTATGAATTATAGGAGGATGAAGAAATGGGACCTACACTTGGTGAGAAACACATGGAGCTCCTTGATTTCAATAAACTTTCATTTTAAGAGCCACATCATGAAGATATCCATATTTTTGTGACTGAGGAAATTTTAAAAGTGGTTTCTCTTATTATAGGGGAGAAATTACTTATTAAAAAATCAAATTTTATTCAAGTAAAAATACTTGTTTACTTTCCCTTTGATCATTCAACTCATATTGCCCATGTGAAGCTAGTACTATAAGAGAAAAAGAAGGGTTTACAAATAGAAACAAAAGAGGATGATCCCTACTTCATATTTCACCTTCCAACCAAGATATACCTAACTGTGAAGGTGTTGGATCTATTATATTCTATTCATGGATCATTCGTCACCTGCAAGGATAAAGCATGAGTTGGGAAAAGCCACATGTGGTGGTTTAGATCAAATAAGCTTCATCCACCATCTGACTTTGGATAACAGTTGGTAGAACCCTATAGAGGTGGTAAAAATCCAGTTCCAACTTGGGGTTTCATACTAAGAATTATCCATTTCAATTGATTTCTATGAATTTAGATTTCAATTTCTATTCTTATAAGCAGTGTGGTATACAGCCCACTCCCTCCTATCTTTTTCATCTTTAATGACATGATCTTTATGATTAATTGTTTATGTTTATTTTATAGGTTCATAATGTAAGAATTCATCATCAATGGAGAAGGAATAAAGAGTAATAAGCTTCATGGTAAAGGGAGTCTACTTTTTATTTTTATCTTTTAAACTCCATAAATTTTTTCCCCTTAAAATGATTTGATCTTTAATGATAAAATTTCATGCCACACTTGGATTTATGCTTTACTTTACTAATATAGAAGACATGATTTCCTTAGTAATACTGTGATTCCATGTTTTATATTTCAATTTTAATGAAATTGGATAAGTTAAATGGAGTATTTAATGATTAAAGTGAATCATGGATATTAAAATGAGGAATCGTGATTTAAGGGAATTAATTGATTCAAATAAATGAAATTTTCTAACCATTCTTCATACTTTGAATTTATATAATTTATTTGAACTAATTTATTATTATTAAATCATGCCTTGAGTGATTTTCCCAAATCATATGTCCATTCCCTAGAGTATTTCTAGACCAAGTACTTTCTATTTATTCTTGATCATATTTCTTGAGTGATCTTGGGACATGTCACCTACTAGAACTTGAATTTGAACTTTTAAAATATGTGACTTTAAAATAACATTTTAAATGATTGATATGAATTTTTAAAACCCACTTATCCTTAAAATACCACCTTTACATCAATCCTTATCTATCCCATAGAAACCATGAATGACCTTGTTAGGAATGATCCATGTGTAAATCCATCTTTATCCATTCCTACCCTCCTCTTAGTAATTGCATGATATTTTTAAGTTGAAGCATGGGGGTGAAGGGAATCATGGTGGAAGGGATGATTTTCATTGTATTGAAGAAGTGTGTGGGTACTATTTATGATAATTGTAAAATATTTTTGATTCATTCATTATACTTCATTGTTTTTCCCCTATGGAATTTAAAAAAATGGAAAATGACAAAATGAACTAAAAATAATAATAAAATGGGTTGTGATTTGGTAAAAAACCATTACTAGACCTATTGTTTGTATCATATGTGGTTAGGTGGTGGATGTGAGAATTATTCTAATCATTAATTTTGAAGAAAAAAAATGATAATTTTATTCAAAAAATAAAAAAATGTATAAAAATAAAAGAAAAATTTAGGAGGCTACACAAATCATTCATTATAATTAAATTTGATCATGATCTTTACTTTGAACTTTGTGGAAGTTAGGAGTTGGTACAATTTGAAGGGGAGAATGTCATTAAAATTTTGCTTTTAAGATCGTGCTTTATGATTTAAGAGATAAACCTCTTCCTAAGCCTGAATTTTAAACCTTCAAATACTACCAACCTTAAGCCTCAGAAACATTTGATCCTGAATTGCAAGCCCTCATGATTTTATATGTTTCTTGTCTTTACAAAGTGGATAAAGTAGTTCATTTACAAGATTCTGGATAAGGAGAATGTATTCATGATATGAGTATAAATCTACTTAAATTTTTATCATGAGAGATGAGTGAAAATATTTAAAAGTTAGGTAAATTGTGATTTGGCATGTTTAATAATTATGAATTAAGAAACATAAATGAATGAAAAGATAAGGTCCATCATTTTCAAATGGGAAAAGTAAAATGATTGATTTGATTATTTCTTTAAAAATTGAGAAATTGAATTGATATTTTATGTTAATTTTGAACGTTTGATTTAAAATTGATAATCATTTGACTTTATTACTTTGAAATTTGAATATTGGTAGCATTTTTTCCCTCTTTAACTCCTTGTTTGGATTTTTTAAGTGTGGGGTATTTGATAGACCAAAATTATGTGAATATTTTTATTCAAATTTGAATGGTTTTAAATGTTTTTCAATGATAAAATCCATGGTTTTCAGTGATTTATTAAATAATGGTTAATTTTAATTAAGGAATGAAAATTGTGTTTTAAATTAATAAAAAGATAATGTTTTAAATTTGGTATTTGAATCATGTAATATGGTTTTGAAATTGAAATTTATAATTTTTTTCTAACTCTTTTAATGGTTTTTATGTAAAAAATAGGTCAGAAAATAGGCCCTCCACATGATGCATACACTACCGCTTGCCACTCGCCGCCACCCTAGGCATGCACTGTCGCTCACTGTTCACCGCCACCCCATGAATGCACAGTTGTTCATTGATTTTCATCACCCCAGGCATGAACGGCCACTTGCTGCCACCCCATGCATGTGTATCCGCTCTCTACATGCTGCCACCCCATGCATGCGCCACCTCTCTCCACTCACCACCACCCCATGCATGCCTTGTCGTTCACCGCTCGCCGCCACTGCATGCATTTCGCCACCACATGCATGGAGCCACTAGATTCACCCACTGCATGCATGCAACCACCGCAACACTACTGCATGGACTCACTAGACATCATTTCCACACCACTACTTCACCTTAATCTATACATTCCACCACCACCAATCTTTGTCGCCTTCCATGCATGCACACGCCACTTGCTGCACCCAGAGACCGCCACTACCACCTCTACCATGACCATCCATTGTCGAGCACCACTTTTTGAGCCTCCATTTCCACACCTCTATACCACCATGGATCACCATGTCTGGCACTACCCCTCACCACTTCCACTTCACTTCTCTACTCTCCACCTTCATCAAGCGATGTTGCATGCATGCAGTCATCGATGCCTCTCCATTCTTCATAACTTGGACTCCTCCATTATTACCGCTTGCCACATAGAACAACCCATGACGAACCTCATTCTCCACTACTACACGAGATCCACCAGCCACCATTTCTCACCCATTGACCACCTACTCACCACTACATGCTCACTGAGGACACCTCCATAAATTCTTCCATGTTGAATAATGATTAACCTGATTCCATCTGGTGATTTAAATCTGAATTCATTCCATGAAGGATCTTAATTCACCATGGGTTTTGGGGTCATTTAAATTCCCCAAGATCTCCTCCCTGATTTGAGGGATCTTTTAATTCCATTAAGGTTGTGAAAATACCCCTTGCCTATATAAAGGAGTCTTGCCTCCATCCCATACCATCAGCTCACTACTGAGAAGGAGATCTCCCCCAAGGAGGTCACTGTCACGCTACAACTTCTCCCCCCTTCTTCTTCTTATTTTTTTATTTTATTTTATTTATTTTAGTTTTAGTTTCCATTTTTATTTCAAATTTTAATTTTAATTTTATGTTAGTTTCAATAAAAAAATCATGCATTTTTATTGTTCATCCACTCATCCATATTTTTTATTTTCTTCTTTTAATTATTATTATTATTATTATTATTATTATTATTATTGATATTAATATTATTATTAAATTATTATTATTATTATTATTATAGTTATTAATATAACATTCTTATTTTAGAAATTTATTTTCTTATATCTCTCCTTCTTCTCTAATTAAAATACTTTTCTTAATTGTAATAGTAATAATTATTATTATTGTTGTTATCATTATTATTATTTTAACATTATTTATAAATTATATAAATTTCTTAGTTCTTTTTAATTTATTTTATTTTATTTTATTTTTTCTCTCTCTCTCATTCCAATTATCTTTTAATTTAATCTTTTATTTTATCATCACCATTCTTTTTAAATTTTATTTCTTTTATTTTATTCTATTTATTCTTCTTATCTTCCACCCACTCCACCAAGTGATCTCTTACTCTCAGAAATGAGAGGTTGACCCAGAGGCTTGGCCTGGGGGAGGTCAAGGTGTTTGTGAATTTTCTTTAAAGTTTAATTTTATGTTTCTAGATAGAATTGAGTAGCATTCCTGGGTGAGACGAATTTCCCTAATGTGGTGACTATCGTCAATGAAATGTAACTTAATCTATATCTATCCTTTTATTTGATCAATTTTACATCTCTCCATTGGTTAGTTCTTCACACATTGATGTTGAGATAATCAATAGATAAAACCACATCGATATAGATGGGCCCTAGAAGATGGTACCTCAAAGACTAAGGAGTGTCATCAACCTTGATTAAAGAAGTATGTATAATTGAGAGTGTTTAGGCATTCGATGATATTCCATAATTTCTAAATAAAGAATAGTAGTTTAAACATGAGATTTCATGTCTGTATTATCAAACTGAAATTGAACATATCACTACTGGAAATTTAGGCTATAGTCATGGCTTCAAACCGTGGCTATAGGTTATAGCCACGGTTCAATGAACCATGGCTGGTATTGGCGTGGCTATAGGCCAACTCCTATAGCCACGGTTTAAAACCATAGCTAAAGCCTATAGTCACGGTTCAAACTGTGGCTAAATCCCTATAGCCACGGTTTTAAACCATGGCTAAAGCATTATAGCCATGGTTTCAACCTGTGGTAGAAGGTAAAACACAAACAAGCCTTATAGCCACGATTAGAAACTGTGGCTATAGATCAAAGTTCAATAAAAAAACACAGCAGGTCCGTAGGCCTGCCAGCCCCCCCCCCCCCCCCTGCCCCCTGCCAGTCCCCCCTGCCAGTCCCCCCTGACCCCTGCTAGTCCCCCTGCCCCCTGCTAGTCCCCCCTGCCACCCCCCTGCCAGTCCCCCCTGCCCCCTGCTAGTCCCCCCCCTGCCACCCCCCTGCCAGTCCCCCCTGCCCCCTGCTAGTCCCCCTTCCCCCTGCTAGTCCCCCCCTGCCAGTCCCCCCTGCACCCTACTAGGCCCCCTGCCAGTCCCCTGCTAGTCCCCCTGCCCCATGCCCCATGCTAGTCCCCCTGCCCCTGCTAGTCCCCCTACCTGGACACCCCCCGATGTACATATGTTGGAGTTTTTCAAAGTAGCAACACATCAGAATCCTATCAGAGTACTAGAATATTTTCTTAGGTGGTCCAAATAGACTATGGATGAGCAACACTTGGTTTTTGTAATGGTGAATAAAGGCTATAGTTGGGATGCCATTACAGCTGGGCTATCTATGTTGAAACTGTTTGGTTTTACATGGGATGTTGGTGGATGAAAGGACATAAAGGTTCAAGAAGCACTAGACCGGAAGGAGCTCCTACATGTTCCAGATAATGCTATTATGGAGGCAGAGAAGGATATTGAAGTTATATCCAACAACCATCTTAAAGATGAAATGAGACAATATGATCACTACCCTCCCCTGTCTGTCACCCCCCTGGACACACCCCCACCCCCCTCCCCTGCACAGACACCCCCCCACTAGGACAGACACCCCCCCTGGATAGACAGACAACCCTGGACAGACAACCCTGGATACCCCCCTCCCCTAGACAGACCCCCTCCCCCGGATAGACACCCCCCCCCACCCTGGACAGACACCCCCTCCCCTGGATAGACCCCCCCGGACACCCCCCTCCCCTGGACAGAACACCCCCCCTCCCTGGACAGATACCCCTGGACACCCCCCTCCCTGGACAGATACTCACGGATGGACACCCCCCCCCCCCCGGACAGACACCCCCCTCCCCCGGACATACACCCCCTGGACAAAACACTCCCCCTCCCTTGACAGACACCCCCCTCCCCTGGACAGACACCCCATGGAGACTCCCCCTCCCCTAGACAGACACCCCCTGGAGACTCCCCCTCCCCCATGGACATCCCCAACTCCCCTAGACAGACACCCCCCCAGACCCTCCCCTCCCCCCTCCCTCCTGGACACCCCCTCCCCTGGACAGAAACCCCCTGGAATGCTAATATAGTTGGCCATGCAATTTGAAATCAAAGACAAAACTAAAATAGAATACATTGAAAATCCCCCCCCCCCCCTCCAGGACACTCCCCCCCCCCCCCCCCACCCCTAGAACACTAATACATTACGTCATGAAATTTGAAATCAAAGACAAAAACTAAAACAGAACACATTGCAACCCCCCCTGGAATGCTAATACAGTTGGCCATGCAATTTGAAATCAAAAACTAAAACTAAAACAGAACACATTACAACCCCCCCCCCCTATGTTACTCATTATATCATTTTTTAAGGATACGAAATTCTTAACGGGTTCACCAATCTCTGAAGTTGATTCCCAATGATACTCATCCTCTATATGTTGAAGGATAATGAATTCATCTCAGTTTCATCAATTTTTTTCTGTAGGTTTACTTCAAGACCATTGTGTTAGACTACACTAGGATGGTCATGATCCTTGTCTCACATGCCTAATTTTTTAAGGAAATAAGCATGTCACCACAATAGTGATGATGATGGAACCCTTCATTGAAATGGGAGGATGGGAGTTTAAAACATATCTTTATGGTTTTCATTTCCCAATCCATATTTCTGTTGCGGAATCGTCGGGAGGTGAAACAACAGAGGTTTTTCTAGTGGTAACCCTAGCCCAAAAATGGGCTATAAAATGGAGAGGCCGATCACTATTCCGAAAAATAAGCCCGCGTCACTACAGTGAACGGCGGCCCGTATCGTCGAAAATGGGCTATAAAATGGAGAAGACGATCACAGGGTTTCGGCCCAACTGGATCAGGAAACACCAATCCAAAAATTTCTCTTATATAATTAACACATGCCCATGAATCTTGTTCTTGATTCCATCTCCATGTGGACATCAGTTAATAATGTCACTTTATTCCTTATCAAGGTGACAACCTAATGATAAAAGTTTACTAGAATTTCAATTACATTGTATATTTAGACAATCCCATTAATATCTTTCTCATTTCTGGAAGTGAGGGAATCTTATGCTTTCCACATATAAGTAAAGTATGGATCTTCAGTTATGATCTAGGTAGGAAGGTTGTTATATCTTATTTTGTCAAGACATATAGACATATTAGGAATACGCAGTCAGTTGACTACTTTGGAAGCTGTTTGTGAGTACCCGGTCAAGGAGAGAGACAACTGTGAGACCTTTGTTTGCTATTGGACAACACCAGCATCTTCCGGCCAGGAGCAGGGCCAAATCACGGCATTACCACGGCGTGACCGCGGCGTGTTGTCCCTGTCCAGCAACATCTGTGGGGCAGCATCTTCCGGCGAGGAGCGAAGGGAGTGGGAGGAGGCGGGGAAACATTCCGGTCATCGCCCCACCGGCAAAAATTGTGATTAGTCAGTCTCAACATTGATCACAAGACTCATGGAATACTATCACTGCAAACTGTCACGGGGTGTCGTCCTGAATCAGGGTCAAACCACGGCATGACCGCGGTGTGACCGCGGCGTGATAGACCCCCCCCCCCCCCCCCCCGACAGACCCCCTCTGGACAGCCCCCATCCCTCCTGGACACCCCCCATCCCCCTTGGACAGCCCCCATCCCCCCTGGACAATCCCCCCTCCTTTCTGGAAAGACCCCCCCCCCTCCTAGACACCCCCTCTCTCCTTCCTGGATAGACCCCCCTCCCTGACAGACCCCCTTGGATAGTCCCCCATCCCTCCTGGACACCCCCTGGACAAACAAAGGCATCATTCGAATTGATCGAATTCCAAGTGTCTTACAATTTTATTACAATCCTCCACAGTGTTCCAGGCATTATTGAATCTAAAAGGAAGAATATGTTTGTTGTCTCTAGTCTTGAGGCTCACCAAAATTGGATGATGATCAAAATTAATCCTAGGTAAAGTAATACTAGAGATGTTATTCCAGTTATTGAGAGCTTTGAAGTTTGTGAAAGCTCTGTCAAGTTTACTTACTAAAATTCTATTGTGTTGCCTTCTATACCAGGTATACTTAGCCCCAACCAGATTAATCTCAACAAGGTTATTATCATCAATACAGTGATTAAAATCTTTAATGGAAGTGTTTGAGTGTAAGGGCCCTAGATTTTCACTAGTTCCAAGGATAACATTGAAATTACCGATAATGACCCAGGGCACTTGAATAGTGTTTTTAAGGGAGTATATATTGTGCCACAAGGTTCTTCTGTCTTGATATTTATTTCAGGCATACACAAAAGTACAGCAGAAAGTATTATCATGCAAGTTTATTTCACTCAGTACTTGTCCATCCAAGCAGGTACCCAACTCTAACCTCACCAAAAATGTTGAACACACACTGGGTAGGAGGGATACAATATCTCCACCTATTCACATAAAAGGCAATGATTACAGCTTAAGCACTGCAACTAAGCACAATGTTGATCATTTTATACAAGTTGTGGTTGAACCCAGCTGCTCAGATATGATTTCTGGACAGAACCAAAAACCCTCCCTATGGACTTTTACTGCTACTCAAGAGATAATAAATGGGACCAGAAATTAGACAAATGGCTTAGGTTACCTTCCCTCTGTTCAAACAATGACACAATCAAATATCGCCAAGGTTAATTCTGGTACTAAAGCCTTATAATATTTTAAATCTGTAAATTAGAACACACCTGCGGTGCAAGTTACTCTACAAATGCAAGATAACAGTGACTCTGGTGATCAGAAACAGTGTCCCACAGATGCTTTGGACACTATCTAGGCACCCTATGTAACAGCTGCTTTTGCTGTGGAAGTGATTCCAGGTACGCTGCTTCCCACTTTTCCTCATTCAGCTACTCAAGATGTAGGAAAAGACTGTACTGATCCCTTGATTCCATATAATTTGACCCCTATGGAATCAACTCTAAATACTTCTCACCCTAATCACATTAAATCCGTCAACAGTACTAATGAGATGGAGACCACTGGTTGTATTATAAATTCTGGGAGTCCTAATATTAGTCTAAAGTTTGTTCAGGCTAAGACACAAACCAAATACTAAAACTGATAAACAAGATTCCATAACACCAGAACCTGTAAAACATACAAAAGCACTCCCTTGGTACAGTTCAAATATAAAATATTCATTTATACTTACGTTTGGGGCTAAGCCCCTTGTTTTTGTTACCTCCGGAATTCTTTCCGCGCTTGGATTTTCTTAATTGCTTGGTAGAATTCTCTTTAGGTGTCGCTGCATTTTTTCCCTACAGACCTACCCCCTTCCCCCTGCCCCCTTCCCTATGCCCACTGCCCCCTGCCCCCTACCCCCTGCCCCCCTCTCCCCTTCCCCCCTCCACCCACACCTTTCCCCCTGCCCCCCTGCTCTGTAGACCTGCCCCCTGCCCCCTGCCCCCTGCCCCCCTACCCTACAGACCACCCCCCTGCCCCCTGCCCCCCTGCTCTGCAGACCTGCCCCCTGCCCCCCTCCCCCCTCCCCCCTCCCCCCTCCCCCCTTCCCCCCTCCACCCACACCTTGCACCATGCCCCCTTCCCCCTGCCCCCTCCACCCTCCCCCATGCCCCCTGCCCTGCAGACCTACCCCCTGCCCCCTGCCCCCCTCCACCCTCCCCCCTGCCCCCGGCCCTACCCCCTTCCCCCTACCCCCTACCCCTACCCCCTGCATAAAGGATGTAGGTTCCATAGCATGAAAATGAAATATTGTGGCTGGACCCAAGACAATAGATATGGGTGTCACTATGTATCATGTCATGGGAGAATTAAACCCACATGTAGTTCATGAACGGGTTGTTCCCTATATAGGTTTGGCCCAAATGTAGAGTTTTCCACAGATAGCTATTTGTAGCAATGGAAACTGGACTTCAATGGGAAAAACTAGCTCAGCTTTTTGTACGGTGTCTCTTGGGTAGTAGTTCACATGGTGGTATGGTGGGCCCATAAATCATGTAGGAGCTTGTCCGTCTAGGACTTATTCTATTTTTCAACCATCTTCTACTAATTATTCGATAGAGACTTATTAGAGGCATGAATCTATCCATTTGTTGCTACATGATAGTGGTATGAGTGGTTAGTGATAGGTGTTCAAGTCAGAGAGAGAAGAAAAAAAAGAGTTTCTGTTGATTTCTACTACAATAACGAGCAGAATTTATAATAGGAAAAAAGAAGAACAGTTGAAGAAAGGACTCCTTGTGGTCGCACCGCGAGGCCGATGGCCACTGGTGTGGGCTAGATGTGGCTAGAGTAGGGGCAAATCACGGCATTACCGCGGCGTGACTGCGGCATGACCGCGGCATGACCGCATCATGTTGGCCCGGTCCAGCGACATCCGCAGGGCAACATCTTCCACTTAGTTTCAAATAGGATGATATGGATGGCATGAGAGGATGTTTTCTCAGAATATTTAAAGAAATGAATGCTAATATATGATGAATAGAGGATTGGATGACCCCTGATATACCTAATTCGGTGAGGGATCGAATGCTGGTGGAAGGGGGCTGGTTGCAGGTGCTGGGGGGACGGTGTGGGCTGATTCAAAGGTGGCAGGGGGGCTGTTGTGGGATGGAATGCTGGTGGCAACGGGCTGAAATGAAGGTGTAAGGGGGCTGGTGTGGGCTGGATGCGGCTGGAGCAGGGCCAAATCAAGGCATTACCGCAGCGTGACCGCGGCGTGACCGCGGCATGACCGCAGCGTGTTGGCCCGGTCCAGCGACATCCGTGGGGTAGCATCTTCCACTTAGTTTCAAATAGGATGATATGGATGGAATGAGAGGATGTTTTCTCAGAATATTTAAAGAAATGAATGCTAATCTGTGATGACTAGAGGATTGGATGACCCCTTATACACCTAATTCGGTGAGGGCTCAAATGTCGGTGGAAGGGGGCTGGTTGCAGGTGTTGGGGGGATGGTGCGGGCTGATTTGAAGGTGGCAGGGGGGTTGTTGTGGGCTGGAATGCTGGTGGCAGTGGGCTGAAATGAAGGTGGAAGGGGGCTGGTGTGGGCTGGATGTGGCTGGAGCAGGACCAAATCACGGCATTACCGTGGCGTGACCGCAGCGTGACCGCGGCGTGACCGTGGCGTGACCGCGACGTGACTGCGGCGTGACTGCGGCATGACCACGGCGTGTTGGCCCAGTCCAGCGACATCCATAGGGTAGCATCTTCCACTTAGTTTTAAATAGGATGATATGGATGGAATGAGAGGATGTTTTCTCAGAATATTTAAAGAAATGAAATCTAATATGTGATGACTAGAGGATTGGATGACCCCTGATATACCTAATTCGGTGAGGGATCGAATGCTGGTGGAAGGGGGCTGGTTGTAGGTGCTGGGGGGATGGTGCGGGCTGATTCGAAGGTGGCAGGGGGGCTTTTGCGGGATGGAATGCTAGTGGAAGCGGGCTGAAATGAAGGTGGAAGGGGGCTGGTGTGGTATGGATGTGGCTGGAGCAGGGCCAAATCATGGAATTACCGCGGTGTGACCACGGCGTGACCACGGCGTGACCACGGCGTGACAGTGGTGTGACCGCGGTGTGAACGCGGCATGACCGCAGCGTGTTGGGGCCGGTCCAGTGACATCTGCGGGGCAGCATCTTCCACTTAGTTTCAAATAGGATGATATGGATGGCATGAGAGGATGTTTTCTCAGAATATTTAAGAAATGAATGCTAATCTGTGATGACTAGAGGATTGGATGACCCCTGATATAACTAATTCGTTTAGGGCTCGAATGCTGGTGTAAGGGGGCTGGTTTCAGGTGCTGGGGGGATGGTGCGGGCTGATTCGAAGGTGGCAGGGGGGCTGTTGCGGGCTGGAATGCTGGTGGAAGCAGGCTGAAATGAAGGTGGAAGGGGGCTAGTGTGGGCTGGATGTGGCTGGAGTAGGGCCAAATCACGTCATTACCGTGGCGTGACCGCGGCGTGTTGGCCCGGTCCAGTGACATCCGCGGGGCAGCATCTTCCACTTAGTTTCAAATAGGATGATATAGATGGCATGAGAGGATGTTTTCTCATAATATTTAAAGAAATGAATGATAATTTGTGATTACTAGAGGATTGGATGACCCCTGATATACCTAATTCGGTGAGGGCTCGAATGCAGGTGGAAGGGGGCTGGTTGCAGGTGTTGGGGGGATGGTGCGGGTTGATTCGAAGGTGGCAGGGGGGCTATTGTGGGCTGGAATGCTGGTGGTAGTGGGATGGATGTGGCTGGAGTAGGGCCAAATCACGGCATTACTGTGGCATGATCGTGGCGTGACCGCGGCGTGACCGCAACATGAGAGGATGTTTTCTCAGAATATTTAAATTCTGTTTGTTTCTGGTTCAAGTGTTTCACAATGATGTTACTGAAAAAAGTATCAAGTTTTCAAAGATGGTTGTTTATGTTTGATGAAATGAAAACACTGATTTTCTTTAAGTTTTATATTTTTATGAGAATTATCAGTTGATTTTTTCTCAAAATGAGGACACTGTCATCTCTAAAGTGAAAGAAATTTCATTTTCTATTATTGAGTTTGCTGAAACTTTCTACTAGTCCACTTTAAAGGCTTAGGGAAATCATGTAAAACAAGTGAAAATGTCATTATAAAGAGCCACAACCAATTTGAATAGCATATAAAAATTATATAATAATGAAAACAAGTTTTTAAAATACTCGAGAAATTATAGAATTCAAATTAAAGGGTTAGGCAAAGGAAACTTACCTCAACCTCAAGGCGCTGCTTTTAATGACAACTCGAATCTTCCTTTTTTTAGCTTGCACGCATATGCAGCTTCACATATATATAAGGACACCTAGCCCCTATGTATATATTTGCGTGGACAAATATGCACAAGGGGATCCTTAGATATATGTTTATACTTGCATATATCCCTTTACACTTACACATGTATGCATTTTTCATATCTATATATAAGCACACCTAGCCCCAATATATATATTCATACTGCCATGAGTGAATATATATAAAGGGGGAACTTATATATTTATATGCCTACCTATGCATACACATGTAAGCCTTCGTCAATGGCAACTCGAATCCACCTCAATGAGATCCAGAAAGCACTAAAAAAATATAAAGAACCCAAAAATCACAAATGGCCTAATTAAAATTTGGCCAAAGAATAAAAACAAAATAAATCTTACCCAAATCCAATGTTGAACTCACTGTCATCAATGGTGGTGGATAGTACCAGCCTCATCATAAGAAATCACCTACAAGAAAATAGTGGGAAAAGAAATGAGATATAAAAACTTCTTATATATATGTGATCAGTGATGATAAATGATACATGAATCCATTACCATTATAGATTCTATAATTCCTTTCTATTATTACCACAATATTATCATTTAGTCACTCCCATTGGACTGATAATTTATGGTGGTCATGTCAACACAAAATAGCTACAAACACACATTGTAGTCATAAGTGGCCAATGCGATAAATAAAATAAAATAAAAACTAAACTAAAACATACCTGTCTCTTATGACTATACACATCACTGCCCAACATATAAGAACCACAATACCCCATGGGTCAAATCATGTTCCTACAAGAAAGGGGGAAATATATCCATGTTTTAAAATGATACTATCAAATAGTACATTCCTATTAATTAACAATTATTCTTCATGTTAATGGTATATAATTAGTTTGGCTCGAGTTTCAGCTTAATTTGGTTTTGTTCGATACAAGTTTTTATCCCACCCGATAATAAAAGTTTACTAGAGGACACAATTTCTAATCAAATAGAATATATCATAACAAAAAATGGATCCACACCTATATTGTATTACACCCTGCAAAATTATTATGAACATAGTGAAATTTGAAACTATAGAGTAGAGAAAAATGATACCGAGATGCTACAGAAGAGAAAATACCATATGCATGGTTCATCGGGAGGATGAATCTGCGCTTAGGGAACATTTCTACCCTCACGTATATTTCTATGAAGATGTTGGGAGTTGAGTGATGAGCTATATTGAGTGAGAAGTATTATTATAGGGCTTTGATAAGGGTAAAATTAGTGGATACGTATAAATACGTTGGGCTAGAAAATACATGTGTGAAGATAATTTACTATTTTGAAAGCGGTAAATTACTACTTGTGTAGAGGTAATAAAGAGTTACATGAGGGAAAATATTGATCCTTGCCATTTTTTACTTAGTAGTAATGAGACATGTGGAACTTTTTTAAGGACATGAATTGATTAGTTGAATGAATGTATATATATGATTTCGTATTAAAAATGGTGTGAAAATTATTAAGGCATCTTCCATACATATCTTGACTTTCCTTTCATGTTTAAAATTAATCCAATGGTGTTCATGGATCTCATGAATGAGATCTTCCATACATATCTCAACTCATTCATTGTGGTTCTTATTGATGATATCCTTATATACTCACCGACCATTGATATACACATTGGACACCTATAGATTTTTTTTGTACACTTTGACCACATTATATGTTTTATAAGATCTCAAAGTGTCACTTATGCTTCCATAAAGTATGTTTTCTTAGGAAAGTAATCTATAATATGGGAATTTATGTGGACCCAAAGAATGTATAGGTTGTGGTGTCATGAGAAGGCATACGAAACATTTTTGAGATTGTGGGTTTCCTTTGTTTATTCGGGTTTTACATGTGGTTCATTTAAATTTTTTCCCCTTTAGAAGTGCCTATGACTAGGATTACTAAGAATGTAGTTATGTTTGAGTAGTCATAAAAGTTTAAAGAGGCCTTCCTAAAATGTCAATGAAGTTTTGATCCTACTAAATTACTATAATTTATGATTCAGAAATGAGGTCTCCAAATTGATCCTCGAGCATGAATTGGACTTATGGACATTTCTTGCATTGGACACAGAGTTGTAGTATCTATGTGGAAGGTTCTATATTGTCTTCATCATATCACATATGAGAATGTGTCAACATTGGAATGATATTAAATCAAAAATCATAGTCAATGTAATATTTTCAAATATTGATAACATTTATCATTAAATACAAGTACAAGGGTATGATGTTTCTCAACATAATGACGTATTAATATTTATCTATGATGGATATAACATTATTACATTCCACAGTAATTGTACTTGGTTGGATTATTCATGGGGATTTTCCTTCTCCTACTAGACTCACTAAATGGGTCTTCCACGGTTTCTACAACATTGATAGTCTAAGTAGGGACATGGCTAGAATTATAGATTCTTCCACGAATGTGCCTTATCCGATATACTCAGGTCCTACGAAATCATTCTACAGTTCCCTAATTGGGTTCAAGGAACTCAATTTCATCTCCATACTCATCCACCTGCCCAACCCCCCCCCCCACTACCCCACCAGCACAGCCCCCCTGCCCAACCCCCCTCCCCCCTGCCTAGCCTAACCCCCTGCACATCCCACCCCCTCCCCCACCTGCACAACCACCACCCCCCACCTGCACAACCCCCCTGCCCAGCCCCCCTCCCCCATCTGCCCAGCCCCCCTCCCCCTCTCCCCCACCTGCACAGCCACCTCCAACCCCCTGTCCAGCCCCCCTCATCCTCAACTCACCCCTACCCATCCCCACCCCCTCCAGAACATCCCCCCCTCCTCCCCACATCATTTTGACCTCTTCAATATCAATCAAAATGATTCTATACAGGTAAATTACAACAAAAATGCAACCTAAAATGATATATTTCTTGTGTTCATAAGGGGATCATAATAGATAGTACATTGCAGCGAAATGGAACCAAAAAATCAAAAATAAATGAAGGCATACATACTGATTTAAAGTGAATGAACAAAAATTACTTGAATCAAAGATAAGATGACCAGTTGGAAAGTAGAGTTGGAACCCTCGAGAGCAGCGGGGAGCTGGGAGCGGCTATCGGCAAGCGGTGAGGGGTGGTTGGGATGGGAGTGGCGGTGAGGGGTGGTCGGTATGGGAGCGGAGACGAGGAAGGGAGGAGTATGGGATTGGCGCCGAGGGTTTAGAGAAGTGCGGCTTAGGGATAGGAAAAGTATCCTGACAGGACTACGAACTGCCACAGGGTGTCGTCCTGGAGTAGGGTCAAATCACGACATGACCGCAGCGTGACTGCGGCATGTTGGCCCGGTCCAGCGACATTCGTGGGGCAACATCTTCAGGTTCCCATGGTAGATGCCTGCACCAGAAATCCATGCAAAATGCACATCCCTTCTTTGCTTGATAAAGAAATGTAGTTCACTAAAATCAATATTGTGAGCATAAACAAACTAGTAATCTACTCTGAGTGGGAAACCTCATCTTTTAAACTACCTTAGTTTTCATGTGCATTCAAAAAAAAGGGTGTTTCATATTTATAAATGGGTGTTTCCAATTTATAAAACATGAACCATTTAAAAAAATTCCAGTCAATTCAAACATGTATTTCAACTTAAAGCTACTAAAATTTAAATATCTATGATTATTAATACCTTGAGACCAAAAACAAATCAACAAAACTACTTGTTTGGTATTTCACCAGGAAGTTCCATGAAATGAACAGCTCGATTAAAATAACCAGAAAAAAGAGTCTACAAATAAACTAGCAATCAATAAGCATTAATATTTCAGATGGAATGGCCAAATATTATCAATAAAGGTCTATAAGTGCAATATGTTCTGGTTCCATTCTCATAACACATTAGATTTGCATGGAAAGGTCGCATTGCATAAATAACAGTGGAAGCATAACATGATAATTTTATTTAATATCTTCAGAGTGATGTATAGTATGGTATGACAGAAATGTTTCATATTTTCTAAAACAAGAGTAACAAATTTAGGGTCCCACATGGAGAGGCTACTCAAAAGAGAACTTACTTCCAGAGATCTAATACCAGTGAAAGAATATAGTCATGTAGGAGTAACACCCATCACATAATATCTAGTCCCATCAGTGACAAAAGCTGTTTCCATCTGTAAAATGACACAGAATGAAAAAGGGAAGCGCAAAGTTTACTCAAAATTGTAAACATGGTATGGATTTTCCAGCGACATCCAAACCTATCTATACAGCCACATCCTACGCATCAAGCTCCCTTGCACTAAGGGCATGCGTGGTCTACAAAAATGGGGGCTAGGAAAGCAGGAAGCAGAGTGGGGATGGGAATCTACTAGAAACACCTTTCCAAAATCCAATGATGGAATCCCTTTTTCATCCCTTTCTAGAAGCAGTATTTCCATGGAAATGTGATTCCTTCAAACCAAGCATATATTCATAGGACACCCCTGGAATCAGCTCTTCCTAAAAGGGTTTCTCCAGTGTACCAAACATCCCCTCTTAGATCCCCTCAACTTACATTCAAAATTTTAATGGGTTATCCCTCTACCATTCACAAGTTTCTATCTCACCTATATAAACCACTTTTGACAAAACTCTCTTCCATAATGCTTTTGATATGAAGGAAAATTGTAAACCCAAATTACAAGGGTTGAGGAAGATGTACCTGTAGACCCATAAAATCCTTTGGAAGTTCTTGCAATTCAAAGAGAAACTTCATGTACTTCTCCTTCTTATCCTTCTCATCCATGGCCATCTCATATAGTTGTCCATTGTTGGTGCCAAGAATTGTCTCTTTTGTAGAAGCTGTGTTCGACATATATACCCAAGGAAAATATTTTATCAAAATATTTCTTAAACTGCAATGACCAAAAAATGGAAATAATAATAATTTAAAAAAACATGCCTTCAGTGATCTGCTGCCTATTCCAAGCAACAGAGTTCACCACAAGACCTTTCAATTTGGTTAGAATGCGAGGTTTGCTCCATTTTTCATGCATATAGTATGTATCAACACCCCCATCACCATGTATGGTCACAATACAATGGCTCCCACCAGGATCAACAAAAACTCTATGTATTGATTGCTCTCCAGCTCGCCCAGCACAGAGATCAATATCTGTGTTTGAATTTTACATGGAATAAAAACATCACTTCATCACGTAAGATGTAAAGAGGTAAGTTCAGGAAAGGTTCTCCATCCAAACTTCACTTATAGGATACTTTGAGCGCATAATGTTGCCACTCAATTGATGAGATCATAAATTCAATGATGATAAAGTCAGCCTCTCACGTGAAACTTAATTAAGAAATATAGACATCCAACAAATTTTTTCCCAGCCTTGCTGATTAGAGGCAGATATTAACAAAAATTAAACCAATACTTAAGCTTAGCATGCATCCCGAAAGTACAGCATACAATCAAACCAATATTTAATTTAATTTATCATAAGAAAAACCAATCAAAGATGAGAAGATTACCAAAAGGGGTTGCATTTTTTCAATTTAGAAATTCAATACCTATCCTATCTGGAAGTCACAGACTCCTCTATTTACACAAGTGCTTCATCACAGCTAAAGATAGATTCTAGAACTTAGATAGTATGCCAGGGTCATGAAGAGCGATAAGCTTCTACCTGCAAATGGTGAGACCGCTGAGTAGAGGTCGTCGGGGAGGAGGGCATCGCTGTGGGAGAGTTCGTCGGGGAGGAGGGCGCCGTTGTGAGAGAGGGTTGCACGGTGAGATCATCGGGGAGATCGTCGAGAGGAGGATACGTCGTCGGGGAGGAGGGTTTCACGGTGATATGGCTGTGAATCGGGGGAGGAGGAGGAGGGCTGCGGGGAGGAGGAGACGTTGTCGGGGAGGAGGGTTGCGCGGTGATAGGGCTGCAAATCGGGGGAGGAGAGGAGGGCTGTGGGGAGGAGGAGACGTTGTCAGGGAGTGGTGTGTGAATCGGGGGAGGAGGAGGAGGGCTGTGGATCGGGGGAGGAGGAGGAGCCCGATACAAATTGGGGAAAAACGACGTTCCAGTGTAATATTTATTTAGCCATGGTGAATGAATTAAATTGTGGCAATATAAAAGCTATAGCCATGGAACTATAAAATCGTGGTTATAGGTCCGTGACTATAGCCCAAATTTGTAGTAGTGTATAATGGAAAATAATGATTGAATCCAAAACCAAACCCAAGACCAAGTGCTTTCTTTCCTTAACTTATTCTGTTTAGATTAGCATGGTAGTATAAATTAGAATTTCTATTTTTCATGTCCTAAATCAAAAACCCAAAAATATTTTCATTGTTTTCATCAAATAATTAAAACAAAAAAAGAGATATCTTAGGTGATTTAGAAGAAGTAAGTGAACAAACCTAAAGTCTCCTCAAGTGAGATGACCTTGTTCAGGAACTATGTTTCACTAAGAAAATAATATTCATTTTTCCACACCCTATGATAGGTGTGTGTTATATATCTCTTCCCCTATCACTTAGAGGAAACACCTATCATTATACATTTCCTAGTCTTGATGGAATAATCCCGCTCGCAACACTCATCAAGCCTCATACCACCCTTAATAAGGTATTCTTATTACACACAAGACAATTAGTCATCTCAATAATCATTAATGCTTTGAGATTCTTCTTTAGTATAACCATCCTTATTTGAATTACCTACTAAGAGGCCTTTATAAGTATCTGCTTGCATCTCCCCACACTGGCTTTCAAAGAGATCATGACCCATATGACTACATGAAAAACATAATTCTACACAAGATTCAAAGAATACATGTTTCTTCTAATGATTCTATTCTTTAATCTTAATGAATATAAACTCCACTGTGGCCTTTAAAACATCATCTTCAAAAAAATCAAGGATAAATGGGGTTGAAATGGTTAGTATTGATTATCAACACATTATAAGTAATCCACCATAATACCAATAAACCTATGGATCACTAAATTATATAATATGAGAGGTAAGACAAAATTTATGTTCTATGGAGAAAATAAATTTGAGATGATACTTTATGTGACTCATAAGTTCTATACATCATGACTCGTAAGTACACCATGTGGGTACTATAGCAGACACTGTAGCAGTTACTGTAGAAAATACTATTCGGTATTGTAGCAGCTGGAACTATTCACCTTGGGCCACCAGTTTGGGCTTGGAGTCCTTAAGGCTTTCGGGCCACCCAGGCCTTTGGGTTATTAGGGATTTCGGGTCACCTTTAAGGCCTTTGGGCCACCTCAAGACCTTTAGGACACATGTAGTTTCCCCTAACACACTACAAAAAAGGAGCAGCCCCAGAAGAGGATTCAGAGCAGGTGCACTCACCAGAGCAGAGCCAAATAGATTTTTCAGAATGAGAGGGTATGGATATGCCATCGGGACCAACCTATACTTGCATGGGAAGCCTATCCAGATGGCCATGTGAAGGTGGAGAGCTACTATCATGATGCAGATGTTGGGGAGGGGCAGTTCCTTGTAGATAGTCTGGTTGAATTCCCTAAGACCTTTGGGTCATGTAATCTCTTAAGCCTATGGGCCATGTAATCTCTGACCCTACGGGCCTTTTAAGGGTTCCCCCTCATCCCTTGAAAGGGGGGTTATCAAAAATCAATAAAAATGAAGGCCTTCGGGCCATTCGAGTCAAATGATAATATTTGAAATTTATCATTTGTGATCAAAATATATAAATAAATCAAATGATGAAATGGAGATACCTTAGTGGCTTAAATATCACATTTATTATGTGATTAAATAATATTGAATGATGGAACTAATCTTTACTCTAAGAAAAAATAGATCAATGATGAATGGATTTTTTATTATTGAAAGTGAAATAAAATAAGGTTCTTCTATAATGAAGCATTTATGGAACTGTTTCATTGTTCCTTAAAACATGTGTTCTAGTTTTAAGAATCATTTATTCCAGGCGACTTCCATTAGATTTATTCATGGAACTGGAAACACCCAACAGTTCTTTATCCAAAAGGGATATGCGTTCAAAATGCATTCATTCATTAAGTTTGAACTTTACGATACTTACGAACATGCATTGGTTGAGAGGATGGGAGGTCAGACTCATCACACCCTTTTGGGGGGAATTATTGTCTACTCTGGTACTCTCTTTATAAATTTAATATATTTTTATAAATCCTTATTAATTCACCAAGTATAACATAAGTTTACTTTATAATTTTCAATCACTTATTAACATGTGTAAAATTTAGAATAATCCATATGTATTTGAGGTTCTTAACTAATAGAGATATCCTCTCATATACTACTTATAAATTCTTTTAATCATCGTTATGATGATACTAGTTTTTAAGCTACTTAGTGGGGCACTCTGAAGTTTATTATCATCCAGGGAGATTAAGGTTTGTTTTGATATTGGGATCATACCCATGAAATGGGCTACCTACATATCCTTGTGAAAGGAATCAAAACCCTCGTAGTTCGGTGCCGCTTAATGGGACACATCATAACTTTTAAGGTCATGTGATAATGACCTATCCGTACAGTTTAATGTCATTTGTTACGAACATCTAAGTGAAAGGTGCTTAGTCAAAGTTTGGTGTGGGACTTATGCCTAAGGATCCCAAGGAACATGGAAAGAATATGGGTTTCCAAGTAAGATTAGACCCTATTGGGAATATGGCCCAAGGAGAATAGGGTTGATTTTAAGTGTTGGGTTTGGACCTCAAGGAGGCTTCTTACGTATCCCATGTGGATGGGAATCAAATCCCACGTAGTTTGATAACTCTCAAAGGAGAGGATATTCCTTTGAGAAAAATGAGTTTAGACTTACTTCCTAACAAGGACGCCTTGATGATTTGGGGCTTTAATTTGGGGCTTATTCCTAAGGAGGATGCCCGGATTAAGGGAATTAGGGTTGGATTCCTGAAGAGGATATCTAGTGAGCTCGGTCCCTAAGAAGGCATCCTATGTATCCCAATTATGGTGGGAATCAGATTTCTCATAGTTCATTCAATCATGAAAATTTTGGGACCATGAAAAATCTCTAAGCATATGTGATTCATGCTCTATGTGAGAATCAAGAGGATTTCAAAAATTCAACAAAGGCACCCACACTTTTCCTCCTCCTCTAGTGGAAGAGGGCACACCTATGGCGGTGACAGTGGATGAGAGCGAGGTGATGAGCCTTCCCTCTATTCACTTTACATTGGACAAGGGTCTAATGAAAGGAATAAGGGGTGAAGGTTAGGGTCTTACACCAGTATGGCTACCCTAAAATTTATCCTTGTATGGTAGGGATACTTATCCTTTGTTCAAAAATAAAAGTAGTTGTGAACCGTACCTTCCCTACTAGACATTTGAGGTTCTGTCTCTTTGAGAAGGGAGAGGTCAGGATCCAAACCCTTATCCTCAAAACTAGGAACTTCCCAGCACTATTCCTGGGAGAAAGTTCCATGTGACTGTAGATATACAAACCCATAGAAACTCCATGAATCCTAACCCCATTGTGAAAAAATGTGAGAAACTTATGAATGTGTATATACAAACCCAAATAGAAGACATGCTAATGTGCCTTTCCCAAAGGTTTAATAAGTCATGAGGTTTTGGTGGAGGTCTCAATAGAATCCCTTTTAAACAAGGGATCCAATAAAGAAGAATCCTTTCCATGTATGGCTTTGAAGAGGGCTTGATGGCTTGTATACTGAATAGAGTAAGTGAATCATAGAGGGGAGCCCAATTAAGTAAGGGCGCATAAGTATGGGCGCGCAAGTAGGATTGGGTGACCTAATATTCACTTAAGAAATGAACAACATGTATGGTAATACTTGGTCGAGACCTAGCTCAAGCCTTTAGGAGTATTCACAGGTGATCCCAGAAGTGGGGTGCTCATATTCCTGTAAAAGGAATAGGTGGTGCACAAGTGTTTCCAACTTTAAGGAGGTTGGGCGCTTTAGGTTCACAAGTGTTATGGATTTCAAACACTAAAAGGATTTAATTCCTATGATCCTCCTTCAATTCCTCTGCTTTAGGTGTTAAAGAACTACCTTGAAAGTTGTAAAGGACTTGGAAAAAGCACTAGGGCGACCATAGTAGCAATTGGGCTTCATGGAAATTCATCTGTACAAATGAAGGCCCCAAGGATCTATTTATAAGAAAAAATAAGACCTTGGGATAAAAGAGTTTGGTCGTGCAAGTGGGTTGTATGCCAACTTTGTGGCACGTAGGTGGTTGTGCGCTGGATGGGTGGTGCCCAAGTATACTTGCGTGTTGCCAGTTATTTGGCCAAAATAGGGTGTCACTTTGAGGACTTAGCAAAAATAATACCTTAATTCTGCTCCATCATGGTGGCACACAGGTGTTTGTGTGCAAGTACCTTGGGCGCCGTTTTAGGTACTTAGCCAAATTTATTGGTCCATACCGTGGGGGATGCACCCCCGCACTCCTTCTTGGGCTCAATGTCGGGCTATGGTCCCGACCCTTTGGGCCACTACCTTTACTACCATCACTGACCCCCATGAAAAATACAGAGTTTCACTGTGAACTTTTTGAGCCTGGTTGAAGACATTTTGTAGAGAAGTGCATGTAACGCATTTCATGGTATCTACAGGAACCACAAAATAAATATATTTATGTTGGTGTAGTTATAAATTTTACTAAATATCATAAAAAATCAACCTTAGACTGAGTTGATGGATATGGATCTTATATGTTATTTTTAATTTTGATATTCATAATGAGTCAATATAAGTTTTATTATAATCTCTAAAGAACTGGTTGTGATGATAAAATCTAGATTTAATGTGATATATATTTTTATAAAATTTTATAGAGTGAATTAAATGTGAATTTTAGGGTATATATTTTGAGAAAAATATGAGAAAATACTTGAACCTTATAGAAGTGGTTGGAGGGGTTCTATTTGACTGTGATATAATGATGATAATGATAAGTAAAATATAATTTTACTCATGTTATTTTTATAAGAGATAACCATTGAAGGAAAAATAAATTTAAGAGATCATGGGAGACACCCACAAACAAAAATTGAGAAAATAAAAAATGAGAATCAAGTCACTAATTTCATTGAACATTTTATATATTATAAATATATAAAATATTTTTATATGAAATTTTTATAAAAGATAAAAATAAGTAGAGAGAATATATGTAACCTGAACTAAGAAGAACCGTGAGATGTGATGTGTGTGAAAAATTTAAGAACTAGTAAGAAAAATCTTTATTATTTGATACTGTTCTAAAGAAAATAGTATCTAAGTATCAAATAAGAAGGAATAAGTGGATCCTACAACATCCATTGTTTTAGATATTTTAGAACAAGATATTGATGAGAGTTTGACACTACTATGCATATTTTTGACCCATGTCGAGCCTTTTAGAGATTTAGGAGATCCTAAATTTATGAATATTATGGGAGCTCAAGTTTGAGTTAATAAATCCAAATGAGAAGTTTTTATAAAAGATATATGATGCTAAACTAAAATAGGGATTGAGTTGAATGCATTACTCTTTAATAATAGCTATAATTTTATGACTCTATCATTATAAGGGAGAAGATCTATTCTGTGGATAAAATTTCATCCTTGTGTAAATTAGAGGTCAACATCTAACGGGCTAGAATGAAACACTTATATACACAATGTGGGAAGCTTTGTGACCAATGAGACTCTAGGTATTCATTTAAAGCATCATGTGAAGACTGAGGTTTTTCAACTTTAATGAGAATTCATGTTAGATTAGGAACCAACGTATCACTAGGAATTTAAAGGCCCTCTCAATTGTTGGAAAAATCAACTTTGTTAATGCTATAATTGTATCCATGTTGGTTTACTCTTTTATAGTCTACAAGTGGACTACTGATCTCATTAAAATTTGAAGTAATTTATAATGAACATTTTTTATAGTGGAAGTTTTTTAGAGAAAAATTAGCGGTGGTGCTATGGAAAATATTTTATAAACTAATGATGGATGGTTTCATGGGAATTAAAAATCTTAAAGTTTTCAATGTGGCTTTATAGGATTAGTTCAATCAGAATCTTCTTTCAAAAAAATATTATTGCCTTAACTTTTTGAAATTAAAATTATTTTCTAAACTTCAAGATCATAATTTTTGTTATGTGGATTCATCTATCTATCCATCCTTGAAGAATTATTATTCTAAGATCATGTTGCACTCAATATGGCTTGTATCGGCCAATTATTTCCTCAAATTTTGGATGGAAAATTGGATAGGTATGAACCATATTTATATTTATTTTTTAAATGGATTTAACTATGATTCTCATATTTCTATTGAAGAATATTTTTCTACTATGGATGATCTACCTACTTGCTTAAGGACCCTTATTGATAATTACCATTTCTTCCCAATGATGATAAGATGGTTTAGGAACCTATTAATTATGGTATAATAAATTTATATTTATTTAGTAATATCAACCTTATAGATGAGTGAAAATGGGTTGTTTTCTTTTAAAAGGTCTGGATATGGCCTTCTCATTTCTAGATCATCTGGGGAATTGCATATAACAGGGTCCACACAAGCTATTTTCTGCATTTATTTCTTATCTACCTCTACTCAGTATATGATTTATGCCACTCTAGTTTTGAGGATTCTAATTATATTATTCTTGATTGTTCATTTTCTAAGTCGATTTGGAATGCCTTGTTTAATATTTTTTAATTCCCAATGCATCATTCATTGGGAATTTGTGAACACCTCATGTGTTGTACTGGGATTTTCTCTTCTAATTAGTTAATTATTTTGTTTATTGTTTATTGTGTTGAGTGTGTGCATATCATCTGGAAGTTCAAAAATGATTCCATATACAATTTAAATAGTCCATCTGTCTCAACTTATTTATATCTTATTATTTTTAATATTAGGTACATCGACGACATGTAGAGTGGGTTTGTGGGTAATACTGTATCACCCTCGGTTTCAGGTACATGACCCTTTATTCATATATTTTGAATCTATATAATTATTGGGTTTAGTTTAGGTAGGTTATGAGGGGTTATTTCATGTTTTAATTGATTTTCTATATGTCCACGATTAGTATAAACCATACACTATCTATAGGAAACTATGAAAGGGAATATAGTGGGAACTAGGCAGGCACACGTTTGGCACACGGTTTGGCCAAACCATGTGAGTGCCTAAGAGAAAACATGCTTTTTGAAACTATGGGAAAAGCATGGTTAGTGCATGGTTTGTCTAAACAAGTGAGGAAAATATGTTAGGGGATATCTTTATATAGTAAAACTGCATTGTTGAAGCATAGTTTTCCAAACTGTGTAGCTTAACCATGTGATATATTATTTTCCCCCATAAAATGTGGATCTAATATAAATTAATCCCTCAAAGTATATTTAATCACCTAATCACTCAATAAACTGAAGTAATTTTACTCCTCAGGCTTGAGAGATGATTATCTTCACCCTGTAATAAATTCTTAGTCGAATTAAAGTGTGTTGGAGGTTTGGATTCATTAGTAAGTACCTATTCTTCCTTATTTTCCTTATATCCATTATTATTATCCCTCTTGGAAACGTAGATATAATATATTAGTGATATATCTATGTTGTGTGATGTAAATATTGATGATATCTTGTTGTATATAGTGAAGGGAATGTGGTTTTTGATTGGATCTTGAAGTTTTGTAGTACAGTTATTTGTTTTAACCAACCATTAAGAGGTAGGTGGCTTCTCTCTTATCTCTACTAGACTTATAAATTAAAGGATTAGTTTTTATTAAATTGTTTTCCTGAAATTGTTTTGAAATCTTTGTTTTATTCTTTATAGAAACCCATAGTTATGGATTTGGAATTTAGAAAAAATGGATGGATTTTTGGAAAACTCCCTTTCTTTATAATTTTAAAATGATGATTTTAAAATTATGATTTGGTTTTTAATGCATGTAAAGTGTTTGTTTAAATTATTTGAAGAATTAAAAGGTTTTATGTATAATGGTTTTGCATGGAATTTGGAATACATGTTTGGTGTGAGTTCATTTGAATCATACATGACCTTATAGAAGGGGTGTGTGCCATTGGGGCACCTGGTATTGGTCACCTTGTGAAGACTTGGTGGATCGATGAGAGACTACTCATGAGTATGGAACTATTAACTGGGCATGCATGGTGTGTGTGTGTGTAGAGACATTATAATGGGTTTTCCAAATATATTTATAAATGGATTTAAAGGATTGTTTTATTTCTTTCTATGTAAAATTATTTATGGATTTGATATAACCTATTTTTACTGCCTAAAATTGTTTTATATAAATTTTTATAACATCTTTTTTCCTAGTTTCATGATTTGGGAAGTCATTGGGGAAATCCTACTGAGTTTAGACTCACCCCATTCTTGGTCAATGTTGTGCATTTTTATATTTCATCTATAGAGACATAGGTAAAGGTAAGGTATCTTGGTTATTTAGAGATTCTTATTGATACCGTGGGCATGGAATGTGGAGTTGGAACTTGGAGTGGGTTGGGTGTTACTGGTTGATGTCACTTGGGAGTTTTAGTTTTATGGTCTTTTGGTTCTCTTAGAGTATATCTTTTGGTTTCCTCTTGTACTCTGATATAGGTTTTTTGTTTGGTTATGATTTGAGTTTTATATTGTACCCATGAATCATATAGAGGTTTGGTTGGATATTTTTTATGTAGTTTGGATATTTTATATTTAAAAAATGAAAATCATACCCCAAATGTTCTTGAGGCCCTTAGAATTTATTGATAGCCTTTGGTGTCTTGGGGATGTCACCTAAGGCCTAACAGCACACCTGTTACTTCTCAATCCAATGAAGAGGGGCAATATGTTACAAATCGTATCATCTTTGTTCGTTCATTTAGTAAGAAATGGTATCAGTTTTGGCCGGTCCAAATGTATTTTTGGGACAAATGGTATCAATTTTTTTATTTCTTGAGTTGGTTGGTAGTAAGGAGATAGGATTGTCATAACTTTAAATGTAGATTATAAAAATACATAGTTATCCTTTTATACTAGACTTCAAGTTACTAGGGTAGTTGGGCACAAAAGTGTTTGGAGACACCTCTAAGTGTTTTTTAATATCATCATCATGGGTTTAGTTGATGACAATTTCATGACATGCATTGAGAGAAATACTTCCCATAAAGATAATAGAGTTCATTTTGAGTTTAATGGTTTATCAAAAGAGAAAAAGGTGATATTTTTTGAAATTTATGTTTTTGCTATGTGTTGAAAGAACTGTATTGAAAAAATGCCAACTTACTTTTTAGTCAATGAGGAATTTTTACTAATCCCATGGTCTGATTATGAGTTATGCCACCACTATGGAAGTAGGTGTCCCTCTTCTGCTTGTTCTCGGCATCATATTTCCCACCTATTCCTATAGGAATAAACATGCTCCCCACAACTATATTTCCCAAGATATCACTTTCTTCCATTGTCACAATTCAAAACTGATGGTACATCATCAATTCTATCCTCTCAATGCTCCAATGTTAGGTGCTAGATACATATCTCATGGTTGTCAAACAATGTATGCTTCGATGGGATGAGTACAATAGAATAATTCTCTTTATCAGAACTGAGTGAGCCAAGATGATTCTAGGAACACCATGAATCCTTAACTAGTGAAATATCAATAGGGTAATAAAGAGAAAAGTGTAGCAAGTAAGAAATTATATAAAACTGATCAAGTGATCATGGATGTTCAACTTGGTCCTTCGACGGTGAGAGGTATGATTATTTTAAATTCTACCATTATACGGGATTTGTTTGATATGGGTGTGTCCCACTCATTTATTGTTTATCATTATGTTGATAGTATGGGTTTACATGTTGAGATAATGTCTTCTATGTTGAAACTTCAAACTCCTCTTGGAAAAATAGAATATCAAGCCTTTATGTGTAAATATTGTTATAGAACAATTGATGTGGCTGAGTTGCATTGGAATTTCTCTATGCTTTAGATGGATGTCTATTTCTTGATTTTGGGTATGGATTGGTTAGAATTGTTCAAGGCCCACATCGATTCCTATGCCATAAAGGTTAATTTCACATCTATTGATGGCATCGAGCATATATTTAGAGAAGATTAGGATGTAAAGGCAAGTAGAGTAGGAATTTTGGCACCAGTGGTTGGAATTATATTATATCAGTTAGAAACACTGACATTGGAATATGTGGATTAGATTAGAAATAGATATTTTCCAACTATTTTTGACCAATTTCCTAATGTTTTTTAACAGTTTCTTGGGGTTTCCACCGAAAAGATAAGTGTATTTTATGATTGATCTCATTCCAGGAACCGGTCATACTTCACTTCCATATTATAGGATGGAACCAAAAGAATTTAGGTAATTGAAAGTTCAGTTGGAAGATTTGGATAGATTATGGTTCATTCGACTAAGTATATCTTTGTGGGAAACACCATTTATGTTTATGAAGAAGGCGGATAGAACTCTTATAATTTGTGTGGATTATCATAATATTAACCAAGTTAAGATAAATAATTGGTATCCTCTTTCATACATTTATGACCTGTTTGATCAATTGAGGGGAGCCTAGCGGTTTTCAAAAATTGACTTACATTAAGGATATCACCAATTGTGAGTTTAGAAGTATATTCTAAAAATAGCTTTCAGGATTATATATTTCCATTATTAATTTTTTGTTATGCCATTTGGAATTAAGAATGAACCAGTCATCTTTATGGAATTGATGAATCAAATCTTTTATAGGAATCTAGATTCCTTTATGATGGTATTTTTGGATAATATTCTGGTGTATTATAAGATAAAATTGGGTCAAGAGAAATAGTTGGATATAATTCTGGGTATATTTCGAGAGCATTTCCTTTATTATATGTTATCAAAGTGTGATTTATGGATAGAGGAGGTGTGTTTCCTCAACCAATTAATTTTAGAAAAAGGAATTTTTGTAGATACTGAAAAGATAAAAGTTGTTATCTCTTGGTGAGCACCCCATAATATCTTTTAAATACATAGTTTCCTTAGCATATCAGGGTACTGTAGATGTTTTTTATGTGATTTTTCATGTTTAGATTAACTGATGTCTGCTTTTACATGGAAAGGTGTTCCTTTCCAGTGGAATGATGAATGTCAAAAATCCTTTCAAGAACTTAAGGTTAAACTTACATCAACTCATATTTTCATGTTTCTAGAGTCAAGATAGTGCTACATAGTCTATTGTGATGCATCAAGATCTAGGTTGGGTTGTGTTATCATGCAGAGATATCATGTTGTTTCTTAAGGCTCATGATAGTTACAGGTGCATGAGAAAAACTACCTAACACACAATTTGGAATTGTCTTTTGTCTACTTGGTGATAAATTCATAGTGTTTATGTATCATAATATTTTGAAACATATTTTCTCACAAAGAAATTTGAATTTAAGGTAGCATAGATGGATGGAGTATCTATAGATGTTTGACTTCGACTTGATGTGTACATTGGGTAAACAGAACTTTGTGGATGATTCATTGAGCAGGAAGTCATATGCCTAGTTTTCTAAATAGGATTCATACGAGTGGAAAATAACAGGAAACATAGTGGATATATATCTATATTTCTCAGACTAAGGTGATGTTGTAGTGTTCTTTCTAGTTTCATTTGTTCCTGATTTGGTTGAGTAGGTTCGAGTTTCTCAGACATCTGATCCTGAATGTGTTGCTATGAGGTCAAAACACAATGGTGGGGAGACTATTGAGGGTTGTAAACTAGATGAGAGTTTATTTTTGTGATTTAGAGATTAGATGGTCATACCTTCGGCTTGTCAAGAACATATTCTTAGTGTCTACCACCATTCGAGATATGTTATTCATCTGAAAAAAAAAATATGTATAATGAATTGAAATCACTATTTTAGTGGGTTGGCATGAAAATATATTTATTGGAGTATGCCTCAAGATGCCTCACCAATCAGTGGTCAAGGAAGCACATTAATATCCAGTAGATATGTTGCAATTTCTACTGATTCCCGTGTTGAAATGGGAGAATATAGCCATATATTTTGTAAAAGGTATACCTAGGATGGTTAGAAAACATGATTCCATGTGGATGATAGTGGTTTGGCCCACAAATTCATCTCACTTAATCCCTATTCATGAAACTAGTATGGTGGAAGTCTTGTCCAAATTATACATTTAGGAAATTGTAAAGATGTACGACATTCTAGTCTCAATCGTATTTGACTGAGACCCCAAGTTTATGTCTCATTTTTTAAAATCCTTACAGTAATACCTTAGAACCTAGTTGACTATGAGCATAGTGTATCACCCTTAAACGGATGGATAATCTGAAAGGATAATCCAAATATTGGAGGAAATTCTTAGGGATTGTGTGATGGATTTGGGTGACTCGTGGTCAAACTATATACCTTTAGTGGATTTCTCATACAATAACAATTATCAAGCCTTGATACATATGGATTCTTTTAAAGCATTGTACGGGCATCCTTTTCATTCTCCACTTTGTTGGGTGGAAATATATGAGAATTTACTAATTAGATCTGACCTTTTTTAAGATATAATAGATAAGATTCAGTTAATTATAAAGATGATAGAGATAAATCAAAGTCATTAGAAGTCATATGTTGATCATCATTGACAATCAATATTGTTTGAGGTGAGTAATCATGTGTTTTTTAGAATCTCTCCAAGGCTATGTCATCATCATTTTGGTAATAAGGGAAAGTTTTCTCCTCAATACATAATCCCTTTTGAGATACTTGAATGAGTTAGTGATATGGTATATCAGTTGGATTTTCCACCAAGGTCTAGTTCATTTCACAATGTGTTTCATGTGTTTCAGTTGAATAAGTACCAACCTGGTTTTGACCATGTTATTCGTTGGGATCACATTGACCTATAATTAGATGCCACTTTGATTCATGTGCTGATACCGATTATGGATTGGTAGGAGAATATTTTTCATGGTAAAAGCATCAGTCTAGTGTGGTTTTTATGGAATCATAGTCATATTCGAGAAGAAATGTGGGAGCATGAGAAAGAAATGTTATAGTAGTGGCCTAAACTCTTTCAGGACTTCAAGGGTTTTCTACTTTCTAATGATATAAAGGACAATGGTGGGGAGAATATAGAACCCCCATTTTTAGGTACATTATCCTTTATTCATGTACTTCGAGTTAATATAATGCCCAAGTAGAGTTTTGGGGTGTTTTGGAGTCTTTTCTATAGGTGCACAGATTGTGCACTGTTAGTGGAAACTATGTGCCATCTCCAAAAAACTATGTGAGGGAATATAATGGGAACTAGGTAGGTGCATGATTGGTGCATGGTTTGGTCAAATCATATGAGTTCCTAGGGGAAACCAAGCTTCTTGAAATAGTGGTAAAAGCATGATCAGTGCATGATTTTTCTAACTATGTGAGCCAACCATGCAAGGGGTTGGCTTTAGATAGTAGCACCTCAGGTTGGAGTATGGTTTTTCAAACCGTGCATCCTAACCATACAACATATAGTTGAAACCCCTTAAATTCTAGATCTAATCCGAATTAATCACCCAAATCCTCTTTAATTGCCTAATCACTCAATAACCAAAATTCCTTTTTCTCCATAGGCTTGATAGATGATTGCCTTTAACCCATAAGTGATTCTTAGGTGAATCAAAGTGTTTTAGAGGTTTGAATTTGTCGATATGTACCTATTCTTCCTTATTTTTCATAGATACATTATTCTTATCCCTCTTAGAACCATAGAACTAATCATTTGGGGATAGATATATGATGTGTGATGTAAATCTTGAAGTGATATTTTTGGATCTAGTGAATTGAATGTGGGTTGTGATCGGATCTTGAAGTTTCATAGTGACATTATTCATTTTCACCCACCATTGAGAGGTATGTGGATTCCCTCTTATCTCCACTTGACTTAGAACTTTAAACCTTAGTTTTTATTAAATGATTTGCTTGAAATGGTTGTCAAATCCTTGTTTTATTCTTTATGGAAACTTTTTTTGGTTATGGCTTTGGAAATTGTCCAAAATGGATGGATCTTGGGAAAACCCCCTTTGTTTATTATTTTAAAATGATGATTTGTTTTTTGACGCATGTAAAGTGTTTGTTTAAATAATTTGAAGAATGAAAACTTTTTATGTTGAATGTCTTGGAATAGAATTTGGCACACATAGTTGGTGTGAGTTCATTTGCATTAAACATGACCATGTGGAAGGGTGTGTGCCATTGGGGATCCTAGTATTGTTCACCTTGTGATGACCTGGTTGATAGATGAAAGACTACTCATGAGTATGGAATTTTCACCTAGGCATGCATGGTGTGTGTGTGTGTGTGTGTGTGTGGATACATGGTTATGGGTATGCCAAATAAAGTGAGAAATGGTTTGAAAGGATTTTATTATTAATTTCCAAGGAAAATTATTTATGGCTTTGATATAAACTATTTTTAAAGCTTAAAACTATTTTATATAAATTGTTCTAACATTTTTCCCTTGTGGCATATGTTGGGAAGTCATTGGGGAAATCCTACTGAGTTTAAACTGACCCCCTACTTGGGTACTATTGTGCATTTTTAGATGTCGTTTATCAAGACCCAGGTAAAGGCAAGGTATCTCAGTTCTTTCTTGATGCTTCTTGATATCTTTGGTATGACATGTGGAGTTTGAGCTTGGGGCGGGTTGGGTGTTGTTGGTTGATATCACTTGGGAGTTTAAGTTTTGTGGCCTTTTTGTTCTCTTCAAGTATGTCTTTTGGTTTCCACTTGTACTCTAATATGGTTTTTTGGTTTGATTATATTTTGAGTTTTGTTATATACTCATGCATCATATAGAGGTTTGGTTGGTTATTGTTTATGTAGTTTGAATATTTTATCTTTAAAAGGAAAAATCATCCCCCAAATGTTCTTTAGGCCCTTGTCATTTTTTTTTTATCCTTTGGTGCCTTGGAGACGTCATTTAAGGAATAGTAGCACACCTTCCACTTCTCAAGACAATGAGGAGGAGTGGGGTGTTAAAAATACTCTTTATGATTTATTTGTTCCTAAAAGACTCTGCATTAGATAAAAATTCAAGACTTATAAAGTGATGATGGGTATCTCTGTCAGCCTGCACCTATTGGCTGGTTAATGCTCAATTTTGATGGTGCCTTAAAATAAAATCTCAGGGTTGCGGGATGTGGCACGGTGTTCAGAACACACTCAGATGATATTATTGGAAGCTTCTTTTCCCATTGCGAAGATGAATATGCTCTGGAGGCTGATATTCTTAGTGTCACACATGCAGTTCGAATTGCATAACTCAAGGGATTGCATAAATTATAAATTGAAAGTGACTCTACTTTTATTATTCTGGAATTTTGGTGTGGGTAGTCCCATCTATCTTAGAAGATCGCCTCTTGATGGGTGGCCAACATGGATTACCTCTCCTCTATCATCATGGTGGTGAGACATGTATACCCTAAATGAAATGTTGATGCCTATTGTTTAACTAGTAAGGGGGGTTCCAGTAACACTTTCACATGGTTTGATGGTCTACTAGAAGACCTTGAGGGTATTTGGATTGGAGATGCTTGTAAAAATCCTATTTTTATACTCTTGTGAATACTTTTTTTAATTCAATAAGGGTTTTCATACTTTCCCCTTAACCCAATGTTCTTGATAATTTATAATTATTAATACATAACAATATTATTTAATATAAATTTTTATTATATTAATAATTTTCTAGATTATTTTATAAAAAAATTATAGTAAAATTAATATTATATTCATTGTATGTATTTTTATATAAAAATGCATGTGTTGAGTTCACCTATGACACACACACACACACATTTATATGTGACTGATTTTTATGCATAATACTACTAATATTATTTATATTTATATAATTAGTAATTATTAATATTTATATAATAATATTAATAAATATATTAATTTTTATATATTAGTAATTAATTTTAGTTTATTTTATATAGAAATTACAAGAAAATTAATATTATACCCAGACAACGTGGATCATGGGTTATAACCCATGGTTCCAAAATTTATTGAAAATAAAAGGCCAAAAAGTACCAAGAAAGTTGAGAATGAAAGAAAGTTATAAACCACTTAAAAACGAGCAAATAAATCATATATGAGATCAACCACCACCCCTACTTGATAAAATTAATATTATATTCCACTAGTAGAATTTTTATCTTTCAAGGTGGGGGAAATACAGTGACCGCCAAATGGCGATCGTTGTATTTTTACACCTCGAAACTAAAAAATTTCCTCCCCCTAATTTACCCTCCCCAACCCCGTGACCTGATCCCCTCCCCAACCCCACGACGTCTCCCTCTTCAACCTCACATCCACCCTGATACCCCAGCGACCCCCACCCCTTGCTTCCGCGCTGCGCCCCCCGTGACCCCGGCGACCCCCACCACCTTTGCCTCTGCGTTGAGCCCCCCATAACCCTGATGACCCCAGTGACCCCCACCCCCTTGCCTCTGCGTTGTGCCCTCCCATGACTCTGAGACACCCCGGCGACCCCCACCCCTCGCCTCAGTGCTGGACAGTCCCACGGTTGTTCCCTCTCGGCCCCGCTGCACCCCTCCGGTTTGTATTTTATCCCAATTTTTCAATTATAAGGTTAATAATATCGTATTTTCCTTCTTCATAGTTGTGACCACCAATGTTTCACATCTCATAGAAATTTTCAAGATATTCAAATCTATTCCATGTGGATAAATTTTCTTCATCTATCAATAAGATTATTCTTAATTTCATCCTTGCTCCCACCTCCCTTTCTTCTATTTGATGGAAATCTGTCCAGTTTTTTGTACATGTTGTTTTTAGATGGAAACCCCATTCTTTTGGGATCAAACAGTGGAACAAATCTTCCTACTCATACTCAAATCTAACCATGATAATGCGGTAGGAATCTCAAATTTTTTTTCTTTACCCATGTATGTATAGAATTTGACTTTTGTCCAGTACTGTTTGATAAAGAAGATTCAGTGCATTCATCTCTTTTGGTACTGTGGATGATCTTCTTCTATGTGAATGAGATGGATAAATTCCCAACACTTATCAATCTCTCATTACCATCAATTTGAGCCTTCTTAAAACTAGGAATATTATATAAAGTACTTATGGCAACCATCCTTCTTCCAGTTTATGGGGAGGATTCAGGTTGAGCTACTTCTAGATTTCTCAACTTTTCTCCAATCTATAAGGATTTCATGTTGAGGAAATATTTTTTTACCTCAACTAACTTCATCTTCTCTTCCCAATATATTTTCACCTTCTGTTTCTACTCATCAAGCATCTTTATCAACTATTGATGTGAATGGACAAGCTCTTTCATCATTTTTACCTTTATATCCAGTTGTGTATCGTTGACATTCACCGTGACTTTATTTAATTTTTTTAGTGCATGGAATACTTCATCAAAAACACTCTTGAACACTTAATTCTAAAAAACTAATAATTTCAAGTCTTCATCAATTAAAGAAAATATTTCTTTGAAAACTGTGAAAAATTCTTCCTTGGATTTCATATTCTTAGTAAGGGAGTTAAAACAAGTTACCTTTTCAACCAATGCCTCTTCCATTGCATCTACCACTTCTTCTAGATGTGATTTTACTACAAATGGGTTCTTGAAAAAATTCAATATGTAGGAAAAAACCTCAGCAAAAACCTTCTTCAGATACGTTCCAACATGAGAGTAGAATTCTTCAACCACTCTAATCTCTTCACATTCCTTACATTCTACACAACTTAAACTAGAATAATAAAAAGGATCTTTAACAACAATATCATATAATGAGCATTGAACACCTTGAATAGATTTAAATAGTGGTTGATCCTTGTATTTATTCACATTTTCCCTTATCTTTTCCTATTTCTTTAGCCTATTTTGTGTTGTCTTAGCCAAAACACCCATTTCAGATTCAATATAACTAGAGATTGAATTCTTGATATGAGACTCGTCTTCAACCATCTCAAATATATACTTCATCTATTTAATTCATCTGATAAGATATTTTCTGATCAATATATTGACATGAATTAAAAATATGAGATAATAAATTACTATCAAAACAATATTTGTAGACTTTCAAATCCTTTTCATTTTGATCTAATCCTTGTTTTGATCACATCCATTCATTGTTAAAATATTTGGTCCACTTCTCTTATTCCTTAAAGAACCTCTTTACAATATAACACTTTTTTGTATAACCTATATTTCACCAAAAATAATTATTTTTTTATATTATAATGTGTATTTTTTGCTTATTTAGTTGCCTTTTTGAGCCACTCTCGTGCTTCGTCCAGCAGTTCTGCCCCTTTTGAGTCCGGTCGTCAAACCCCTATCATCAAGCCACTGCGCCGTCATGGATCCGCAATCGAGTCGCACCCCATTACCTACGGTCGAGTCCTCTGCAGGTAAGTTATTTTTTGACTTTTGTAATCTATTATGTAGGTTATTTATGAAAATTGTATTGCCCAGAGAGACCTCTCAGAGGGAATATTTTTTTATTCATGACTGAACCTGCAAGATAGGTTTTTTGTCCTTAAAATAGATTTTGACTCATTGGTTTTTAAGTTTTAATGATATGAGTTTTTTTAGAATTTAAATAAGATATTTCAATTATTTTCTTTCAATTAAATACAGATATGGATAAGAGCTGGATTGATATGCAAGATAGGTTTTTTGATGAATATTATGAGGGGATTAAGCAATTTATGGATTTCACCAATGGATTTCCAAGAAATTTTATTAGTTATCCATGCAAAAAATGTGCAAATAGATATCTCTTCAAACAAGATAGTGTTAAAAAAACATCTTTTTTTGAATGGGTTTTTGAAAAACTATAAGACATGGACACGTCATGGAGAAGATTCCATTTCATGTCATCAATCAGAAAATATTCATATGGATATTGATTTGAGAACAGTTGATTTGATGAACATAATGCTCAATGATATGATGCTTCAGTTTCAACCTGAAGACAGTAATGTCGTAAATGAAAATGTTGGATCGAGTAATCCTTGTTCTTCTGCAGATGGAGAAGCATTGAAATTCTTTGAGATTCTTGATGATGCACGTACTGAATTATATCATGGATGCACTAAATTTAGTAAATTTCCATTCATCGTTGAATTGTTACACCTAAGGCCTTGAACCAGTGATCAGACACCTCATTTGACATGTTTTTGGTATTGTTGAAGAAGGTACTCCCTACTGGAGTGAAGATTCCAGATTCATTCTATCAAGCTCAAAATTTGACCAATGATCTTGGTTTTACATATGATACCATTTATGGGGGACACAATAATTGTATGTTGTTCAGAAAAGAGAATGCACAATTAAATAATTGTACTATTTTCTATACATCTAGGTGTAAGGACAATGAGATTAATCAAGGTAGTCGGATTCTTCCTAGTAGAGTCTTAAATCAAGGGAAACAAGTTGCCACTAAGCATATGTGTTATTTTCCATTGAAACCGAGACTGGAGAGATTCTTCATGTCAAATAAAATTGCTAAATTAATGACTTGGCATTCAGAGAGAAACAAAGCGGTTGATAAATTAACTCACCCGACAGATTCTATGGCATGGAAAGAGTTTGATCAAAGACGCCAAAACTTTTCCTGGGATGATCATAATGTTTGAATGGGTTTGGCAGTAGATGGTTTTAACCCATTTAGGTCCATGGTTGGTGCAACACATAGTACGTGGCCAGTGATGTTGGTTCCATACAACCTTCCCCCACAGGTATGTGTGAAAAAACCATTTTTTTTACTATCGATTCTAATTGATGGACCGAGAGGACCTGGCAATAAAATCGATGTTTATATGAAACCTTTGATTGATGAGCTGCAAGAATTTTGGGCTGATGGTGTAATGAATTTTGACTCGGTAGGTAATGAAATGTTTAGACTTCGGGCTGCTTTATTATTGACAATTAATGATTTCCCAGCGTATGCTAACTTATCAGGTTAGAGTACAAAAGGAGAATTCACCTGCCCTTGTTTTAATAAGAGTAATAAATCTATATGGATTAAGCACTATAAAAAGTGGGAATATCTTGGTCACATATGCTTTCTTCTTCCATTGCACAGGTTCAGAAAAGACTGTGTGTCGTTTGATGGGAATATAGAGTATGACCCATCACCACAAATACTGTCTGGGGTTCAAATTTGTGCACAACTAGATCAATAAAACATTCGTACAATGTATGATTTTCACGATTTATTGGCTACTTCATTTCCTTCTATTCCTACCACAAATAGTCAGCACAATCATAATTGGAAGAAACGGAGTATTTTTTTTGAATTGCCTTATTGGAAATATAATATTTTAAGATATAATTTGGATGTGATGCACATTGAAAAAAATGTATGTGATAATATATTGTGCACCATTTTAGGCACCAAGGGGAAATCAAAGGATAGTGCTAATGCTCGACGTGATTTATAAGAAATGGGATTGATAAAACCTTTACATTTACAAATGGGTGAAGGTAATCGGGCATACATGCCTGTTGCACAGTACACAATGAGTAAAAATGAGAAAAAAAACATTTATATCAATTTTGAAGACCGTTAAGGTGCCAGATGGTTATTGCTCTAATATTTACAAGCATGTCAATATGACGAGCATGACATTACAGGGGTTGAAAATTCATGACAATCATATTCTACTTCATCAGTTAATTCCTATAGCAATTCGTGATTTCCTACCTAACCAGGTTACTGAGCCGTCGATTGAAGTTTCTAATTTTTTTAGACAGCTCTGTTCAAGAAATCACCGCATTAGTGATTTGAAAAAGTAGCAGGATAAGATTATACTTGCACTATGTCACCTAGAGAAACTATTCCCGCCGTCTTTTTTTGATGTCATGGTTCACTTGACTATGCATTTAACTGGTGAAGTCATTGCTGGCAGTCCCGTGTAATTCAGGTGGATGTATCCAATAGAGCGATACTTAAATACATTGAAATGATATGTATGCAACAAAGATCATCTGGAAGTTTCAATTTCCAAGGGATATTTAATGGATGAGTGTACTAATTTTTGTACTTCATATATTGATGACGTTGAAACAAAGATAAATAAATCCTCCCAGAATGACGAGGGTCCAATTGGAGAAGGAATAACATTTGATATGCACAACGATGAGTTGGTTCAAGCTCATCGATATGTGTTGTTCAACACTCCATCAGTTATGCCATTGATACAGTAAGTTTTATAGTTTATGTGTCTTTTATTTCTATATTTATTTTATTACTTACCTTTTATTGTGTTGTGATTTAGGACACATATCGCTGAGTTGAAATGTGAAAGGCCCTGTGCAACTTAATATCAAGTCCAAAAACATCATTTAAACACATTTCATGAGTGGTTCAAGACTCATGTACGTATAAATAATTGCTTTAATATTTTTATAGTGCAATTAGTTGTATTTTCACAATCCTTTATCCATTGAAATATGTGAAATTTTCATATTCAAAAGTTACGTGATTTAAGTACCCATATTGTGAGCGAAGAACTCAACCAACTAGCTGATGACCCATTTATTATAGCTCGTCGTTATAAGTCTTTGGTTGCTAACGGATTCTGATTTCGTATTAGCGGTGTTGACATGAATCAAGCCACACAAAATAGTGGTGTTGGTTATTCTTTTGTTGGTACGGGTTATTATTATGGATTTCTAAGGGATATTATTGAGGTTATTTATGGTTGTGGCTTAAAACACATGTTGTTAAGGTGTGATTGGGTCGATCCGATCTGTGGAACAAAAGTTGATAACTTCCAATTTATGTCAGTAAACTTTAACAATATATTGTATAAAGATGGCCGAGTAAGCAATGAGCCCTACATATTAACATCGTAGGCAGAGCAAGTTTACTTTGTCGGCATTGATTCTGATCAGAAAGTTGTGGTGAAAATGTCTAGAAGAGGGGTGTTTCTGATTGATCAAGAGGAACCTAACGTTGTCACATTTCATGATCAAACACTTGACCAAACAACAGTAGTTGTACGAGATAAAGATATACAATGGTCCAGAGAGACAATTGAAGAAGATATGATAGACTTGCATGATTAGTGAAAATTGTAATTATTTCCCCATATTATTTGTAAAAATATTTATGAGTTATATTTGTATAAAAATTTCTTGATTTGACTATAATTATTTTAATGTAGGTATGTCACAGGGTGATCAGAGTGGTTCACCTGATGTTTTCAGTATGTATGTTTTCATTTTTCTAAATTAATTGATTGTAATTTTATGTGTTTATTTACTTAATTGTTTATAATTTTTAAAAAATTCAGTTATATTGTAATTGAATTATGAATTTATGTTTATTAGGATCTAGTGCGACTTCCAGCAGATGCAGAGGTCCTGGTAGATGGGTTCGATCCTGGAACTCTGGAGCCCGATTGGATGTGTTATTTGATGACACATTCCACCCAGTCAGAGAAGGTGCGACTATATTTATTCATCAGTTTGGGCATATGATATGAGACCCACATAGATTCCCCCTGACGAATCATGATTGGACTTCTTTCCCCTAGGATACGATTGACAGATTATGGAGGGAGGTTCAGGTAAATTCAATGTTTAATTTTTCATGATATTGTTTTTATTATTGTTGCATCTACTGACTATTTTTTTACATGATAAATTGACATCCTATCCAAATGAGTTTCGGGCCGTATGTATGGCCAAATGCCAAAAATTATGGAAGGATTACAAGGGAAGGGTGAAGAGAGATCATTGGATACCATTTGCGGGTGTGCCAGACATTCTACAGTGAGTCCCTCTGGGCATTCTTCCCGTGCAGTGGCAGGATTTGGTTGCGTTTTGGTCAAGTGAGGCAACGATGGTAAGATTTATTGTTTTTAATCTATAAATGACTAATTTTTCATATGTCTATTAACTGAATACATTGAATGTAGACCGAGTCTGGTCGTCATTCATGTAATCGGGCGATGCAGGGCACGCCTTCCAGACTTAGAACACGACATGTGTCACAGCTCAGACATGATGTAAGTTTAGAATTTACAGTTCATTCATATATTAAAAATAGTGTAGTTATAACATGTGAGTCCCTTTATTATAGTTACACCAACGAGGTGAGCTAATCGATCAGATGTCCATATGGGTGAGGACTCATAGGGCGGGAGATCCCGATGTTGCTGGTGTTATAGTAAGCAAAATATTTACTAATAAATGTATTTTTATTTTATAAAAATTATTCATATTTGTTCATTGATTCATTATATGCTACAGGATCAGTTTGACGCTCAGTTAGCAGAGTTGCTAGAGGAGCAACGTCGTAGTACTGTGCGTAGAGAAGAGGTATTTCAGCGTGTCGTGGGGCGTGACGGTCATGGTTATTCCTTGACTTATGGTGGTGGTGTCCCACGACGTGTAGTTGTTAGAGCAGAGGCGATGGGTGCATGCAGAGATGTAGGGATGCGCACACAGACTGAGATAGATGTTGTCATGCAGGCTATGCAACAGAAGATGGATGCACAGTTTCAGCAGTTACGTGTAGAGTATGAGGAGAGATTATCACAGATGTCAGGATGTATCGATGAAGTGACGACGCAATGTCCTGTTGATGGTACATAAGTGGCATCACAGGTAAACAATAAAACAAACCATACTCATATTGACTTCTATTGATATATGTTTAAGATACATAAATTGATACATATTGTAGGCTCCGGATATATCTGGTGGACATCGTAGTGATATTGGTGATCCAGATGAGGATGAACATGCACGAGGTAATTTACATTACCATTTTAATATCATAAATGAATTAGGAATTAATATTTATTCTTGAACCTTTAGGTTTATTTACACCTATGTGTTTTATTGTTTTATTTCTTGTAATTTAATTCATTCTTTTAAAGTTTACCTGATTGTTAATTATGATATATTACATAACACTTCAATTTATTAACACGAAAACAACTGGCGAGTGAATTGTGAAATTGTCGGGAAGACGGCATGTCAATCGGAGGTGTCGTGTGACCGCGGTGACCGAAAACGCAGTTCTGGTGCCATAAACGACCAAAACAGGCGTCTAACGGTCAAATGAATTCCGAACGAAATCGGAATGACTTGAAATCACAGGAAAACATTTAATTATTTTTTCGTGACATGTACGCGGAGACATCACGTCAATCGGACGTGCGGTTTGCGCGTTACGGCCGAATATGTGTTTTTTAAGAGTTTGGCGCGCTTGAGAAAGGTTGGTGGGGAGGTCAAAAATGGCCGAACGACCTCAGAATACCATGAAATCAGACGACAACAACCGAAGAGTAAATTGTAAAATGGTCGGGTAGATGGCACGTCAAACAGAGGTGTCATGTGACCGCGGTGACCGAAAACGCACTTCTGGTGCCATAAACGACCAAAACAGGCATCTAACGGTCAAATGCATACCGAACAACATCGGAATGACTTGAAATCACAACACAACATTCTAATTATTATTTATGATGTGTACGCGGAGAAGGCACGTCAATTGGACGCACAATTTTTGCGTTACGGCCGAATATGTGTTTTTTAAGAGTTTGGTGTACTTGAGAAAGGTTGGTGGGGTGGTCAAAACTGACCGAACGACCTCAGAATGCCATAAAATCAGACGACAACATCCAGTGAGTGAATTGTGAAATGGTCGGGCAAATGACGTGTCAATCAGAGGTGTCGTGTGACCGCGGTGACCGAAAATGCAGTTCTGGTGCCATAAACGACCAAAACATGCGTCCAACGGTCAAATGCATTCAGAACAACATCAGAATGACTTGAAATCACAGAACAACTTCTAATTATTTTTGTGTGACGTGTACACGGATACAACATGTCAATCGGACGTGCGGTTTGCGCGGTACGACCGAATATGGGTGTTTTTGGAGTTTTGGCGCGCTTGAAAAAGGGGTGTGGGGTGGTCAAAACCGGTCGAACGATCTTAAAATGTCATAAAATCAGACGAAAACAAATGGCGAGTGAATTGTAAAATGGCCGGGCAGACGACACGTCAATCGGAGATATCGTGTGACCGCGATGACCGAAAACGCACTTCTGGTGTCATAAACGACCAAAACAGGCATCTAACGGTCAAATGAATACCGAACGACATTGGAATGACTTGAAATCATAGGACAACATTCTAATTATTATTTGTGACGTGTACGCGGAGAGGGAACGTCCAATTGGACGTGCCGTTTGTGCGTTACAACCGAATATGTGTTTTTTAAGAGTTTGGCGCGCTCGAGAAAGGTTGGTGGGGTGGTCGAAACCGGCCGAACGACCTCAGAATGCCGTAAAATCAGACGACAATAGCCGGCAAGTGAATTGTAAAATGGTCGGGCAAACGACACGTCAATCGGAGGTGTCATGTGACCGCGGTGACCGAAAACGCAGTTCTGGTGCCATAAACTAGCAAAACAGACGTCTAGCGGTCAAATGCATTCCGAACGAAATCGGAATGACTTGAAATCACGGGACAACATTTAATTATTTTTGTGTGACGTGTACGCGGAGACGAAACGTCAATCGGACGTGCGGTTTGCGCGTTACGGCCGAATATGTGTTTTTTAAGAGTTTGACGCATTTGAGAAAGGTTGGTGAGGTGGTCAAAACCAACTGAACGACCTCAAAATGTCATGAAATCGGAAGACAACAACCGGCGAGTGAATTGTGAAATGGTTGGATAGACGACATGTCAATCGGAGGTGTCGTGTGACCGTAGTGGCCGAAAACGCACTTCCGGTGCCATAAACGACCAAAATAGGCGCTCAGCGGTCAAATGCATACCAAACGACATCGGAATGACTTGAAATTACAGGACAACATTCCAATTATTATTCGTGACGTGTACGTAGAGACAACACGTCAATAGGACGTGTGATTTGCGCGTTACGACCGAATATGTGTTTTTGAAGAGCTTAACGCGCTTGAGAAAGGTGGACGGGGTGGTCAAAACCGGCCAAACGACTTCAGAATGCCATGAAAGCAGACGACAAAAACCGGCGAGTGAATTGTGAAATGGTTAGGCAGACCACACGTCAATCGGAGATGTCGGGTGACCGCGGTGACCGAAAACGCAGTTCCGGTGCCATAAACGACCAAAACAGGTGTCGAACGGTCAAATGCATACCGAACGACATCAGAATGACTTGAAATCACAGGACAACATTATAATTATTATCTATGACGTGTGTCAGCATAGGACACATCAATCAGAAACGTGGTCTGATTAGAACCATATAATTAACGATTTTACATTTTTAAAAAGGTATTCGAAATTATTAATAAAATCAAATACTTCCGATCTGCTATAGTAAGCTTGAATTGAAATATATGTTATTGCATTTCAATTATTTGTTTGGATGTTTTTTTGGTATTAATTTTTTTATTAAATTTTGTCATGCAGTTGTATTTGATGATGGATGTGGAAGTTTGGAAGACGACGAGCTGAAGAGATTTATGCGCGTATGAGTTTAGATATTTTGGAATTTTTTTTTGTGTTTTTGAAATATATGGTTTTTATTGTATTATTGGTATTTTTTTTAAAAAATAAAAAAGCCTATAGCGACCGCCATTTGGCTGTCGCTATAGGTGATATCGGTGACACCTATAGCGACCACCAAATAGCGGAAGCTATAGCCAAATCTGAAGTGGTCTATAGCATCCGCTATTTGGCGGTCGCTATAGGTGCCGCCGATATCACCTATAGCGACCGCCAAATGGCGGTCGCTATAGTCCATGCCGGCTCGTCTACAACGACGGCCATCCGGCGGACGTTATTAGAAACAACGACGGGCCTAAAGCGTCTGCCAAATGGCAGACGCTAGGTGGCCGCTAAAGACCTTTAGCAACGACTTTTTGGCGGTCGCTAAAGACCTTTATTCTACCAGTGTTCAATGTATATAGTTGAATATACACACATATGTATTGAGTTCATCCACACAAACATATCCTTGGGTTCTTCAGACGTGCGTACACAGTCATACACTAATATATTTATATGTTTTAAATCAACAATTAAAAAATGCAACTTCAAATCTATAAATAAATTTATAAAAAGAACCTATATTTATAAATTGAGTAATTTTATAATTAAAAAAGATTATATTCATAATACAAAAATTGTTAATTAATATTTATATTTAAGTAGTGTATTAAATCTTTTGGTGTGTAATTATACAATAATATAATTAATGAAATATTTAAAAAATATTTATTCCTTTCAAAATGAATGGGCGGAGCTTTGGCTTGGTGATCGTGGAGCCTCTAAGAATGGTCGTAATGGCGTTCGATCTTCTTGTCGACGGTGTTTCCTCATGACATTGATTTCGATCTCGAAGAGGTCCTTACAGGTTGCAAGTCGGGTTTTGGTCGAGTGGCCTTGGATTCTCGGACGACTACCCAAGATAGGGCGGGCGATTCAATTTATAGCGTTATGCGTTCTTTCCCCTTGGCCTCATTCCAAGATTCTACTTCAGGGAGGATCATCAAGAAGGGTTCAACAACTCATGTGGCAGGCACCCCAAATGCTGTTGCTGATTGATTTGAGATGTGCAAATTTTGGCTTATTGCGCGACTTGTTCTGCCCCAATGGGTTAAAACCAGCCGATTGGAGGTCCTGGTAAGTCGCGTGTCAACTATTTTGGGCTTCACTGACTTCAAATGTGCCTCCATTGGTCCCAGGTATTTTTTTTTGCGTGTTTCCTTCGGATGATTTACTGAAGAAAGCTTGGGGTTTTGGATCGTTATTTCTAAAACCTCATTCCTTCCTTACAAATGAATGGTCTTTGGACTTTGACCCCTTTACCGTTAGGAATTCTTTTGTATAAATTTGGATCCAGATTTATGGTTTGTCTTGGGTTCTTTGGCATTCAAAAACTCTGTACATCATTATAGATGCAGTTGGTGTTCCAATTTGGATGGATAAAGAGACAGAATTTGTTTGATATGGTCATATTGCCAGAGTTCTGGTATAGGTTGATCTTAGTTCTATATTTATTGACACTGTAGTATTATCTACGCATAACATAACGATAATGTTAACCTGAAGATTAAATATGAGAAATTACCCCTGTTTTGTGTGGACTGTAATTCGGTAGGTCACTCTTAAGGATAAATATTTTTTATCCTTGAAATGTGAAGTCTATTCCGGGGAAGGTCATCTTCAGAAGGATTTTAAGAGAAAGCTCAAGAATGATGTTCAGGTTGGTAATGGCCTATTTGGGAATTCTCAGAGACAAGATGCTAATTGGAGTGATGGTTTGGATGGTGTTACTTCACATGGGAAGGGCCTTGGTACGTCATCCTCTAATGGTTTGAGGGACAATCTCAATTTGGATATACTGGTGGAAGATAATACCGGAGGTGATGAGATCGTTGGGTATGCAGGTTGTTAGTATATTGATTTTTAGGGGAAGGATTCTGATGGATATAGGATTGGAATGCCTGTTCAGGAAGATCAAGGTCGGGTTTCATTAGATTTTGGGATTGATCGGGGCAATGCGGAGGTCAGACAGCATGCGGAGAGTCAAGAGCAGGCTTCTGGACCCATGCAAGATGGGCAGCATCATAACATTCTTAGAATGCTACTAAGAAAAATTTATAGTTCTTGGGGCGATATTTTGGATTAGTGTTTGGATGAGGCAAGAAAGGATGTTCCAATCTCACAGTTCAATGTTGATGAAGGTGTTGATCACACTAGGGGTAGTCAATTTCATTTTGAACTTGCAGTGCAGGAGGAGGTTTACCTTCAACTTTGGCAAGAGCAAAGAATGGTCTCTACAAGGGCTCGTAAAAGTAAGAAAAAACCGGATACTAAGGCTCCTACTAGATTTAAGGTCAAGAAGGGTTCAATTCCTATGGAATTTGATCAGTGGCTGGTTTTAAGAGGAATGCTGTATGTGACGAAAATTTTGGTTTATTGTGGAAGCCCGATAAAGGATTCTACATGAGTGAATCTCCAAAGTGGTGCTGAAAAATGATCTCCTCATGAGCAGGCTCAGAGGGTGGAAGCTTCTTCAGATCATGTTGAGTAGGAGCTCTTTGTTCATGTGGGTCTTGCTGCTGGTCCTGTAACTAGTAACAGGTTGGAAGGAATCTATGGGATGCTTATGTCTTTAACGTAAAGCACTCTATGGAAGTATCAAATGACCACCTCAAATTATGGTCGCAGGTTTAGAGGTCTTGATGTTTCTATCCCATTCAGGTCTCAGGAAGCTTTTGCTAGAAAAGCTGGAAGAACTCATTTACAAGTTTGAGCTATTGACAGTGCTTCTGATAACTGTGAATTGGGAAGGGGTACACTAGGTTCCTTGATTAAAGGGTCACTTGCAGTATCCCTCCACCTCAAGACGGATTATAATCTAGGTGCTTCTGAGAAGGGGTATGGTGGAAGTTGAGGTGCCTTAATCCAACTCATTCTCCATCCTTGGATCGTTAGATTTATCATTTGATCAAGGATGTCTTTGAATGGTTTTATAAAATCAGTATGTCTCTGATACCTCCTTGGAACCCCTCAGCCTAATATAAGGGCTATCTCAGTGGCAAATGATTATGAAGTTCAAGAGCGCTCTTGGGAAATAGTCAAAAACTGGAGACGTGGACTTCGACCTAATGGTCGTGGTGGTTGGGGTGGATATCATAATATGGTTACTCATTCTTAATCTAGGCAATAGCTCATTGGTTCCTAGTCTAGTTCTTTTGTTCTTTGGGCTCACAGTTCTTGATAGCTCTTACTGTCGGTGTGCTAAGGCCTTAGGTAATTTTTATTTTATTTTATTTTGGGGTTTCGCCCTGTTCATTGATGTATGAAACCCAAGTGATTGTGGGTGTTATTGATTTGGGTGGCTGGTGCCACTTGTGTCGATTTTCCATCCCTCTTGTATCTTATTTCATTATTTGATAATGGGACCTTGTGTTTTCACAATGTTTGACATGTTTTTGGATTTATGGATTCAAATAAATAACAATATTTTTAACCATGATAAATAATTAGAGATTTTTTTTTAAAAAAAATTGCTACAATATATACATCTATAATTAGTAATACAAATATATATATGTATTTAAAATTGTAGATCTATCTAAATATATTTTTTAGAATTTTTTCTTTTAATTTTATTGATTTATAATTAATAATATGTCGTGAAAAACATTTAGAAATTTATATTTTTCATTTAGTTACAAAATTATATTATTAATATATATATATATATATATATATATATAAGTAATTATAAATTTTTAATATTTTAAATATAGTTGATATGAGATTTAATATTAACCAGTTATATGTTGAAAATAATCATTGCTAAAGTGAAACATAGTTATTAATATTTAAATAAATAAATAAATATATATCTGTGTGTATATATATATATAAGTATACATTTTTATAATATTAAATATTTTTTTTGTTTATATAGTTAATAAATGTTTTTAAATATTATAAAAAAATTAAATACATTTTCTATCAATTATATATATATATATATATTAACTATAATATTCATTTATATAATTAGTAATTTATTATATTTTTTTAAAAAAATTATTTTTTATTATATATTCATTCTAAAATGATTTAAATTTTCATAATTAATATTCTATATTCATTTTTTTAAAAAATATATTTTATTCATTTATATATTTGTCCATTAAATATTTCTCTAATTTACTCAATTTTTAATATTTATGTATACATTTTTATTAATTAATTTCAAATATTTTTAATGTCTGTAAATTATATAATTGATATTTATTCATTTTTAATATTTATTCTATTTTATTTAAGAACTTTTGTTTTTAATATTTATACAATTGCTATTTATTCATTTCTTATTATTAATTTATTTCAAATCTTTTGTTTTTAAATGTATTTTTTATTATTTATTCAATTTAATTTTAATATTTATTCATTTTTAATATTTTTTAATTTATATAATTAATGTTATTTATTCATTTGCATCAAACATATATTTATTTATGAAAATCATTATAATTTATATAATTGTTGATAAATTTTTAAAAATATTTATTCATTTATATAAAAAATTATATTTTTACTTTCTCAGTGCTAAACAGATCATTGATAAAGAAACCTATATTAGTGCTAAAACTACCTATATTGGTGCCAAAGTTAGCATTGATGTAAGCATGATTCCTTTGGTATTAAGCTTTTATCAGTGATAAGTAGTGCCGATAAAATTGATTTTTATCAATGTTAAAGTAACACTCATAAAACATATACTTATCAACGTTTATTATTCCAGTACTGATAAAATCATCTTTTATTAGTGCTTTTTAATAAGCATCTATAAAGACCAATCATTTTTATAAAAGGATTATAACCACACCGCTGATTGGACAGGTCTTTCAAGCTATTGTGAAAGTCGTACTCTGCCACACCATCTCATATTATTTTGTGAACAGTTCCACTTTCTAAATCAATGGTATTCAATCTCCTCTAATCATGATGTGTTTTTTGGTGATGTTTCGGATTGTTCTTCATTTAAGACTTTTCCGCATCATGGCTCACCCCCTCATGAGTCACAGAGTATTTTTGTTTCAAATATTTCATGAATCGAGTCATGGAGTGTTGTAGTTATAAATCTATAATTGATATTCCATGTTGGTAGCTAGTTGGGTAGAGTTGTTTTGAATCTATCCCGACCCGACCTATTGGGGTTCGTTTGGCTAGCTGAAGGCCGAGTGTGACAACCCTGTGCTCATCTCCAATAGGCTTGGGGTTGACGACAAGTACCAAGATGACATAAATGAAATGGGAGGCTTAACTTAAGTACCTGTACACACACACAACTGGAAAAAGGCATAAAATACATGGCCAATCAGAAACGAAGTCCCAACTAGACAACAACTAGAAAATATGGAATACTGAGAGCTCGACTCCCGATCTCCAAGTCCGACCACTGAACGCGGTCAATGCACTAAATTATCACTAAGCTCCATCGATGATACCACCGATTTGTTTGTCGTCTACTTAAGACACAACATGTGTGGGTGAAACTCATGCCGGGGTGAGTATATACATACCCAGTATGACGCCCTAAAAACCACAATGGGAAAAATAGAAATATACAACAAAAATCAACTCAACCGATAATAAGAGGGAAACGAAAACCTAATATATATATATGCTCATAAATAAACCCAGAAGAGAGTGAAAGAGGATCTCCATATCCACAACAAAGCTAAGTAAAATGAGTGTCTGCAGCTCCAAAGGTCCATCTCTGATTCCCATCATCACACGCAACCTCAAAAAAAAATGTGGACGGGCTTGCTCCGCATCACTGCACTCCACAACTGTGGGAGTCACAATCCCAGTGGAGGACCCACCCCTTGTCAAAGCTCGAATACGGGGGTGTACCACTCCATAGATAGAGGACCCACATCCTGCTGTAGTATGAGAGAGTACTAACTCTACCTATGTAAAGAGTATGGGGGACCCGTTCCCCGATGCGACATGGGAGTATCAATCTTGATATAACTATGATTATCATGCCTTGATCATTGCCAACACCAAGCGTCGTCTGAAGAAGTGTCAGGCTCATAACACCTCACATCTTATCTCTCATGCCTCAATGAAGACTCTCATTGCGTTTTTCACGGAAAAACCATTAGGATAGGATACTCACAAACTAAAATTTGAGTCCCGAAGAAGGATATACGAGAGAAAGAAGTTTCTGGAGGACATATACGATGTTTATGAGAATCCACACGGCGTGTGACCCAGCCTCACCACCTGGGCGAGTTCTCCCCTGGACACGGCTTCAGAAGCCATGTAATACCACATGACGTTTCTATGTGGGCACACAACATGTATGTTCAACTGGGATCCTGGGCGTGTACACCTGGCACACGACTCAGATAGCCATGTATAACCACACGATGTGTCCGTAAGGCGACACAACGTGTAGGATCACCCAGGGTCCCAGGGCATGTACATCTGGCACAAGTTTTGGCTACCTGGGTAGGGTCCTAGGGTGTGTGGGCTTGACTACACAGCGTGTGATCCTTAACTCGACTGAAAACTTTAGCTACCGCAGAAACGGAAGAACACGACGTGTGTGCTTTCACACTACACGATGTGTGGTTGGGTTTTTTCTTTCAAAAACCCAATTTCTTACACTTGGATTCCAGATTCGCCTTTACTGCCTTGAAATCCACCGTTTGACTAACCTAAATTGAAGGGTAATGCCTTCGGTCGTCTATTGATGGTCTTTAGTGCTCAGAAATCAAAAAACCAAACATCCACTACGGAAGTCGTTGCGCCTCCCGTTTCTCGTCGTAGTTTCAGATCCCAAATCCACAAAGCATCACCCTCAACCCGTGATCCATCACGATCTATCCACAAATCACCATCCCTTACATCATTATCACAACCTCCACGAATCTGGGGGTTCAGCCATGCTCGATTCCGCCCCGAAAATGTCGAACCGTGGCCCCATGATCCAATAACGAAGAACCTGAAGAACAGTGGAGAGAAATTCACATAAAAAAAATTAAATCCATTGTCGATGAAGAGTTATTGGCCAACAATCACAAACATAGGATTTCCGAGGGTGATAACATAACATGACAAGAATAATATGATTTATGCAACTCAAATTATAGAACACGCTCATGCAATGGGTGAATAATCACAGATCGAGATAAATAGATAATGAATCCATGCTTCTCAAATCAAATAGGGAAAAAATCCAAAAATAATCTGTCTTACCTCGATTTAGGATCGATCGTTGGTGAAGAGCCTGTTCACCAACGATAAAGAAGATCCGTTACGTTCGTTGTCTGCATTTTGATCCACCACGATCTGATCATTGGCGTTCTCTGATCTCGATCCGCCAACAAAGAGCTCCCCCTCCCCTCAAAAGCCCCCAGGGTTATGTGGCTAACCCTGGACAAACGTCATAACGACATATTTATAGAGGGAGGGTTAGGTTAGGATTATTTAATATAAATAAATAAGTAAATAATTTATTTTATTAAATTCATCCGACAATGGATGCCTTCCATGAAACATCCATCGTCGACAAAACATAGGTCATTCCTTGGGTAAACCACATGTTCTGAATTCAACTGTGGTATTAGATTTCTTATCTGAGGACCCAAACAACTGGAAAACCATTTATACTAAAATGATGCTCGCACGTGCATTAAAATATATTAATTTCAGGGTCACAAGACACCCAAACATTGTGCTGAATCTGAGGATAAATCTTGATATATTCTTAGAAATCTTCAAAGGGTAGATCCAACAAACCTAGAGTCATTATATTCTCCCATCCTTCAATAAATTTTACCCTGAAAACTAGAAGCTTCACAAAAAGGCGGGGGTGCTGAGCTCACACTTGGCTCTCATGTTCCCAGGAGCTCTCCTGCATGCTCACATGCTTCCAATGAACATGAACCAAAGGGATGTTCTATCCACGTAAGATCCTCTCATATCGATCCTTAATCCCCACTGGTTACTTCGCAAAGGTAGCTCTATCCTTGATGTTCTTCTCGCCCCAGTTAATAATGTGCGTAGGGCCATACACGTATCTCCTAAACTGTGATACATATAAGACATCATGGCCTTGATCCAACTATGGGGGCAAGGATAGGTGGTAAGAAACCTCAACCACCCTCTGTAGGATCTTGAGTGACCCGATGATCCTCGAGGATAACTTGCCTCCTTGGCCAAACCTCTGCAATTCTCGTCATGAGGACTCTCTGGAAGACATGGTCTCCCTTGTCGAACTCTAAGGGCCTACAACGTTGATCTACGTACAATTTTAGTCTTCTCTATGATGTCCTTATACGTTCGCGGATCACTTGATCCTTCTTTGTCGTCACATGCACTAACTCTGGCCCAACAAGAGATGTCTCGCCAATCTCAGTCCAACATAAGGGTTACCTGTAAGGTCTCCCGTACATGGTCTCGAATGGTGTCATGCTGATAGTAGAGTGATAGTTATTTTACCGAATTGCCTGAAGGCCTTCATTTTTTTATTATTTTTGATAATCCACCTTTCAAGGGGTGAGGTGGAACCCTTACAAGGCTCAAAGTCTTAGAGACAATTATATGACCCATATATCTTAGAGGGAATCACCCAAACAAGACAACATAGAACTGCTCCTCCCCAACACATGTCATGATATCACCTCTCCACCTTCGTAGGGCTGGTCGGCTAGCTGTCATGTGCAGAGCTGCACAGACCTGTACTGATGGCGAAACCATACCCTCTCATTCTTCAAATCTGGTTAGCTCTACTCTAGTGAATGTGCTTGCTCTGAATCCTCACCTAGAGCCTTGTCCCTTGTTGTCTGACTGGTACATCTGCAAATTCATGCGACCCGATAGCCTTGGGGTGGCTGGAAGACCTTGAGGTGGCTCAAAGGCCTTGAGAGACAACTGGCATGAAGGCCTTGGGTGGCCTGAAAGCCTTGCAGGACCTGAGGACCAAACCGGTGGCCTAGAGGCCTAGATGTATGAATAGTTTCGGCTGCTACAATACCAAACAGTATCTGCTACAGTACTGCTGCAATACTGCTATAGTGACCCCGAAAATACGTCTCCACCCAGATTTGATCTTGGGTCTCTTGGATGCACATTTCAAGTCCTCACCAACCGACCACTCCACAATTATGACGTGAACCCAACATAACGGTTAGAGACAATCGTCGAGGGTACCCCATGAAGCCGAACGATCTCCTACCCGTACAACTGTCCCAAACTCTTAACCAAACTCTATTCTCGCATGGAAAGGAAGTGTGCCGACATCATAAGTCGGTCATCAATCACCCAGATAACATCATGGTCTCTTGATGTCCGCAAAAGTCCCGTCACAAAGTCCATGTATATGTCATCCCATTTCTACTCTGAGATCTCAAGAGGTTGTGTCAAACTTTCCAAAACCTGGTGCTCAATCTTCACCTACGGACATGTGAGACACCGAGAGATGAACTCCGCATCGATCCGACTCATGAAAGCCCACCAAAACTTCCATTGAAGTTCCTTGTACATCTTTTCCACACTGGGATGTACAACCAAAAGGGAAGTGTGAAACTCCATCAACACCTCCTCATGCAACGTGGCCAAAACCACCGTCCATCCCTGGAAAATGATGACATGCTCCCCTCCTTCAGAAAATCCATCCGGTGAATCTCTTTAGGATATATGGCCACATAGAACCACACAATCAATGTATCTCAACCAAGCCTCTCTTAAATGCTGAAGAAGCGGAGCCACCACCACCAAATGAAGAAAAACAACACCCCTTTCCTCCATCGGGGTCAGCTACAACGAAGCCAACTGCTCAGAAACCTCCTCCACCAAGCGTGAACAAGATTTCCTACTTAGAGAATCTTCCACCATATTGCCCTTCTCAGGAATATAGACTATCATAAATTTATTGTCCTATAAAAACTCCAATCAACACCTTTGTCTCAGGTTAATCTCTCTCTGGGTGAAGATGTACCTGAGACTCTGGTGGTTTGAGTAAAAAAAAATGCTCGCCCAGAAGATAGCACCTCCACATCTTTAGAGCGAAGACTACCACTGCCAACTCTAAGTCACAAGTTATATAGTTCTTTTGTGGGGTCTTATCTGCCTCGACCCATATGTGATCACTTCCCACCTGTAAATCAACGTACAACCATGCCCATCTCCAGAGGGTTTGCAAAACACTACATACTCAATGCCCTCCTCCGGTAGTCTCAACACATGAGCATTGGTCTGCCTTAGCCTCATCTCCACGAAGGCTCTCTGACATTTCTCGATCTAGATAAATAAATTCCCTTTCCACTTTAGAGTTTTCAAAGGGGTTGAAATCCCAGAGAAGTCTACCATTAACTTCTTATAGTACCTCACCAAGCCAAGGAAGCCCTGCACCTTTGAAACTCTCTTGGGTGGCTCCCAAGTAAGAACTGCATCAATCTTTGTCGAGTCCATAACTAAACCATTCTCAGAAATGACATTCCCAAAAAAACGAACCTCATGGATCCAATACAGGTGTTTCAAGAGCTTATCATAATGATGTTTCTCCTTGAGTAAGTATAATACCATCCTCAGGTTCTATGCATAATCCTCTAATGCAGAGTAAATGAGCATGCCATCAATGAAAATAACCACAAATCGGTCGAAGTATGACTGAAAGATCAAATTCTTAAGAGCCATAAACACTACGAGATCATTCGTCACATGAAAAGGCATCACCAATAACTCGTAGTGTTCATAGCGACATCATAATTCTGTCTTCTAAATAACGTCCTTGTGAACCCTCAATTGGGGGTAGACGGACTTGATATTGATCTTCATGAACCAACTCACACCTCTCAAATGGTCGAATAGGTTATTAATCCTCAGCAACGGGCCATCCGATATGTCACAGAAAATATCGGCGTGGTCCTTGGGTGCAAGTCAATGCAGAAATCCACCCCTCTTAATGGAGGTAGTCCTAGAACTTCCTTGGGGAAGACATCTATAAAGTCCTCCACTACAGAATGAATCCATATTCTTGAAGAGTCCGTTGCACCAAGGGATAAACTCGCTAACTAATGGGTGATGGGTTGTAGTTTTCTGCTCACAAGGCCCACTCACTCATCCATGAGACCTCTGTCACCTGCAAAGAAGAACCATGCCCCATATTTCTGAAGGAATATTACTCGTTTGTGATGATAGTAAATATGAGCCCATACCGTGGACAACCAATCCATACCCAAGATGACATCGTAAGGTTTCATCGTGACGACCAAGAGGTATCATGAGAAACTCTCTCCACTGAGCGCTGGCTCACACTGTCGGAAGATATTAGATATCGAATAATCACACCAAGTATGAACCTCTGGCAAAAGTTTTTGGGCTAAGGTCTCAATGGGGAGCTCTAGCTCTCGCATGAGGGATATGAAGATAAAGGATTGAATCACGCTTATGTCTACCAATACTAGGGACAATGTTTAAGAGACACATATCGTACCTTGAATAATCTCATGTGCAACCTGGTCATAACTCTATACAGTCTGTAGTTTCCCACGACCTCCACTACCAATTCTCCAAGCCTAGCATAGGACGCTTGGTAGTGGTGGTGGAAGAAACTCATAGCATCACCTTCCACCAGCAACTCCTCCCTCTAAAGCTCCCATTCTACTCTGTCTGCATCACCTCCCTAGGTGCTTCCTTGACCACACATGGGAGATCCTTGATCATGGTGCTACCTCTGCTATCGTGGTCCATCCACCGTCTCCCTCTCATACTCAGCACGACGGGTCGGGTAATCACAAGCCATGTGACCTCACCCATCACAAGTATAACGCCGCCCCTCGCCGATTTGACTGAATCCTTTGTGTGATCCCTGAGCCGTAAATCCGCTTGTCTGGTTCTAAGAATGAGAATGCCTCCTCTGATGAGACCTCAATGTTTGATGCCTTCTAGTTATTGCAGCTGCCTCAGCCAAACGATGGTAACTGCTGGATCAAACCCCTTGATGTCCATCTCCCAGGAACCTCTCAGTCACTAGAGTTCTCTCCAACACTCCAACATAGGATATAATGCACAAGGAGACTAAACTGACAAGAATGTCTCCACAGAGACATTTCTCAAACTTTCGTGACTTGAAGAAACCATCTCACACCATATCAAGGGAGTAACATGTGAGGTTAGTAAACCCCATGGTGTACTCAGTGATCATCATATCACCCAGCTGCAGCTCAAGAAGACACTAAATCCTTAAAGAGCGTAAGCATGAAAGTAAATACTTGTCTCGAAACAGCTATTAGAAGTCTGACCATGAGAGCGTCATCTCATATTGGGTCTATGTGATCAGACTCCACCAGCTATCTACTACTCCATGAAGAAGGCTGACCTCAAGCACAACCATATGATCAGTCGGGGTATGAACGAATCTGAAGACTCAGACAACCGACTAAAGCCAATCTTCCACTGCCTATGGGTTTGGATCACTGCAGAAACTTAGCAGTCTCTGACGCTGGAACTTGTGTAGCACTCTAAACCATCACACATCATCATCCTTCTCTGCTAATACTATTTGCTACTCGACTGGCATGGGTGCTTCTCCCTGCCTTCCTGGTGGAAACACCTCATCAGGTGACCCCTGAACTGATACCTCACCATTCAACGAATCATCGTTACGATCCTGTATCGGAAACTTGGTTGACTATCTTTGAGGATGAATCTTAATAGTTATCAACACATACTATTGGGGAGCCAACTCAAGAAGGAAAATAAAAGGACTTAATCTTATATGATACATGTACCAATGATTCCTTACAACTGATATCTTGGTATTCTGAGTCGACAAGTAGGTAATCAATTTCTTGGTTTATGGGTACGTCAGCCACTACACCAACATTGGATTTCTTGGCCCAAAATCTGTACTTGAGACACTTCAACATTGTTTCCTTAAGTTCCAAAAGAAATCCTCACTGTGGGTTTGTCTCTAGACTGACTTAAGGATGAACCACCTTTGATATCACTCTGTCACGACCTGACCCATTGGGGCCTGCCTGGCCGGCAGAAGGCCATGTGTGACAACCCCAAGTCCGCCTCCAATAGGCTCGGGGCTGGAGACAAGCACCGAGATGACATAAATGAAATGAGAGGCCTTAACTTAAGTATCTGTATGCACGCACACAACCATCTCATGCAAAATTTTAGTGGAATATAATAAAGACTGAAACAGTTAGAGTACAACCATGCATGCAATAAACTATAGGGAATACATCTGAGTATGATAGAATAAATCAAAGCATAAAAAGGGGAAATATACATGCCCAATCAGAAATGAAGTCCCAACCAGACAAAAACTATAAAATAGAAAAATCTGAGAGAGCACAATTCCTGATCTCTAAGTCTGACCACTGAACTTAGTAAATGCAACAATGTATCTCTAAGCTCCACCAATGTCACTATTGATCTACTTATTGTCTGCATAAGACACGACACATGTGTGTGAGTCCCATGCAGGGGTGAGTATATACATAACCAGTCGGATATCCCCAAAAACTAAAAAGGGATCAATAGAAAGATACAATAAAATCATCTCAACCCATAGCAAGAAGGAAATGAAAACCCAATGCACGTGTGTGTGTGTGTATATATATATATGATCATAAAGAAACCCAGACGAGAGAGAAAAGAGATCCCCATCTCCACATCCCGAATTAGTACAATGAGTCTGTCTACAACTCCAAAGGTCCATCTTTGAAACCCAAAATCACAAGCACCCTCACAAGAATCTATGTGGAGGGGCTCGCTCCTCGCCACAACACTCCATAGCTGAGGGCGACACAATCCCAGTGGAGGACCCTCTCCCCGTCGGAGCTCGAAGACAGGGGAGTATGACTCTATAGATAGAGGACCCACACCCTTCTATAATATGGGGGAGTATCGACTCTACTAATTACAGGAGTATGGGGACCCACGCCTTGGTGCGACAGGGGAGTACCAACCTCAACATCACTATGATGAACCTGCCCTGATCACTGTCAGCGTCAAGCGTCGCATGAAGAAGCATCATTCTTGGAACACCTCACATCGCATCTCGTTTTCCACATCAAAGGTTACCATATCATTCTAAATAGGAAAACACTTAGGATTGGCTAATTATAGGCAAAAATCCAAGTCCCGAATAAGGGGATATGAGATGAAGAAGTTTTTGGGGGAAATACACGATGTGTGACCCCGCCTTGCCGCCTGGGTGTGTCCTCCTCTAGACACAGCTTCAGAATCCATGTCATACCACACGATGTGTCCATGTGGGCACACAACATGTATGTTCACCCGAAGTCCTGGGCATGTACACCTGACGCACGACTCGGCTGGCGATGTACAACCACACGATGTGTTTGTAAGGCGACATGGCGTGTATGACCACCCAGGGTCCCTGGGTGTGTACTGCTAACACACAACTTGGCTACTCGGGCAGGGTCACACGACATGTGGGCCCGACCACATGACATGTGATCCTCAACTCCTTTAAAAACCCCAGACTCTGTGAAAACTGAAGAACACGGCGTGTGTTCTTCCGCACTACTTGACGTCTAGTCGGGTTTTACATAGAAACTCAATTTTCTCCACATGACTTCCAGATACGCCTTCACTGCCTCGAAATCCTCCGTTTGACCACCCAAAATCAAAGGGTAACACCTCTGTCCATCAATTCCAGGTCTCCAATGACCAGAAATCGAAAGTCCAAACATCCCTTGCGGAAGTCATTGACCCTCCCGTCACACCTGCTATCACCTATTGCCACTTCAGATCCCAAATACATAAAGCATCACCCACAACCTGCTATCCATCATGATCTATCTACAAATCACCATCCCGTGCATCGTTCTCCAAACAACAGTGAATACAGGGGTTCGACTGTGCTCAAACCCGTCCCAACAATGTCGAACCATGACCCATGGACCAACAACCAAGAACATGAAGAATGGTGGGGATAAATGCACATAAAAAAAGTAAATCCATAATTGTCCAAACATTCTCGATCAGTTATCACAAAAACTATTTATCCAAGGGTGATAACATGACATAATAAGTATAATGTGATTTAGGAAACTCGAATTATAGAACGAGCTCAAGCGAAAGGGAAGATAACTACATATCAATATAGACAGATGATAAATCCATGTTTGTCGAATCAAATATGGTTTAATTCCATAAATAGCGTGCCCTAACCCGATTTAGGAATGACTTTTGGTGAAGAGAGCATTTGGCATCGATGAAGAAGATCTACTACGTTCATTGTCCGCCTCTAAATTTGATCATTAACCTTCTTCGATCCCGATCCGCCAACGAAGAGCACTCCCCCTCCTCTCAAAAGCTCCCAGGGTTTTGTGGCTAACCCCGAAGAAACACCATAACGACCTATTTATAGAGGGGAGGGTTAGGTTAGGGTTATTTAATAAAAATAAATAAATTATTTATTTATTTTATTAAATGCACCCACCGATGGCTGTCTTCCACGAAATGTTTGTCGCCAACCAATCTTAGGTCACGCCTAGGGTAAACCCCGCATTCTGGATTATATCGTGGACTCAGATTTCCCATCCAAGGTCCCAAAAAAGGTAAAACTATTTATTCTGAAAGATGCATGCACGTGCATTAAAATATATCAATATTTATAATATATTAATTTCGGGGTCCTAAGACACCTAAAGACTATGCTGACTCCGAGGATAAATCCAGATATATTCTTATAAATATTCAAAGGATAAATCCGAAAAAACCAGAGTCGTTACAAAATAAAAAATGTTAAAAAAGGTTTGGTTAAATATAAACTAAATGATTATTTGGGAAGGTTTGAAAATGGAAGATGGTTTCGTGTTTATTGTATGAAAGTATTTGAAGGGGAATGGTTTGGTTTTGATGTATTTTAAAAAGGAATCTTTTTTTTAAATGTATAATTTTCAACTAGAGTTTTTATTGAAGTTTAATTTTTTTAAGTGAGAGGAATTTTATGTTTAGTGTTTAAGCTTTCATCTGGTTTTCATTTAGATTCAAAATTTAGTTATTTTCATGTCGAATTTCTTGATTTGTGTAATAATAGACCTGTGATGGATTTTGGTTTGATTTAATTAATTTAGAACATTTTTGTTCATTAAGGATGTGTTTTTTTGTATTCCTTTCATGTAAGTTATAATCTTAAACTAATTTTATAATTTTTAATGGTTATATATGCTTTTGAGTTGAACATGAAATCAAAACATGTAATTCAAGTTTGAACCATGTGCAATATTCCCAAATAGGCTTATTGGGATTTGTTTTAATGATTTTTACATATGTATAGTGAACCAAATAAGGTATTTAGTATGGAATTTATCAGAACCACTGCATATTATTAATAATCTAATTAAATGACAAGTGTAAGAACCCGATTCTTATTCTTGAGGTACGAGTTTCTTCTTTTCTCTTTTCCTTAAGTGTTTTTGAGAAAATAAGGAAAATGGGGTAAAAATCCTAAATTTTGGAACTACACACTGTGTACTATTCCACACGCCGTGTACTTTTGGCCGTGTGGGGTGAGTACACAGGGTGTGTAGCCAAGTCAGTGACGAAGGGTGTTAAAACCGACTACACGCCGTGTAGTGGATATTTACACGTCGTGTAGTCAGTCGGCAGACAAATAGTAAGGCGGTGAAAGTAGCCGCCAGCTGCGCGACAGAACACGCCGTGTAGTCAGGAATACACGCCGTGTACTCATGTCGGCGGATGAACAGTTTGGCGGTGCCGTCAAAGGAAAAGTTAAATGAAGGAAGTACACGCCGTGTACTTTATTTTTTCACTTAAAATGGGCAGTAGCCAACCCTGTTCACAGGATTGGCTTAGAACCGGATGAGAGCTCGGGAGATGATGGTCAGACCTTCGAGGATCAACCGATCGAGCACTGGGAATCCATTTCCGCTTCCGTCGATCGCGTTGGAACCGCGCGGGTAAGCCCTCCCTTCTTCTTGCGTAGTTCTTTCTAATTATTTCTCTAAGGGAAGTTATTTGAGTTTAAGAGGCTTTTCTTCTAAGTCAGATCTACGTCGTTCTTGGACGTTTCAGAAGGCGTCGTTCGGGTATACCGTTCTTCGGTGTTAAAGGTAGGTGGCTTGGTGTTTAATTTACAACTGTTGTGAGTTTGTGTGTATTTTTGTGCTACGAACCCATGTTGGGGTATTGTGTGGCTGAGGCCGTGGCTATTTTAACTACCTAGAAATGTATAGGTGATTAAATGTGATAATAAACTGTTGTTTGGGATCGCTGCTTGGATCCAGGACCACCCCGGGGTGCGTTCCTCTGTTTAGCTGTTTGGCCAGGATACCCGAGGGTATTCCATGTTTATATTATGCATTACTTTTTCCTTGAGAGGAATTGAAATTGAATTGCTTACTTACATGTTCGGCATGGCCCGGTTGCTTGCGCCTGAGGGCAGTGTTCTTTTTAGCCTGAGGGCGTTGCTTGTTTAGCTTGAGGGCAGTGATATATTAGCCTGAGGGCACGATTCTATTTCGCTTGAGGGCAATGCCTGAGGGCAAGATTCTGATTACCTGAGGGTTTCGTTTCAGTTTAGCCTGAGGGCAAGATTCTATTTCGCCTGAGGGCAATGCCTGAGGGAAAGATTCTGAGTACCTGAGGGTTTCGTTTCAGTTTGGCCTGAGGGCAAGATTCTATTCCGCCTGAGAGCAATGCCTGAGGGAAAGATACTGTATATCCTGAGGGCAAGCCTGAGGGAATGATTTTACTATTTTAGCCTGACGACAAGATTCTGGTGGGCCTAAGGGCTTGGTTCTGTTGAGCACAGAATGTTATTAAATTAAACGGTTAAAAATGAATAGTAAAATGGCAATATAACTGGTAAAGTTAGTTACTTTTGAGTACTGCTTAGTTTAATGCATTTTACTTCTGCACACTATTGTTGCATATTTTCACACAGTTGGGCACGGGCCTTTGGTGGGTGCTTACTGAGATTTATTTCTCTCACCCTGTTTGGGTCATGTCTTCGGCCCAAACAGATTACGTTTTTGTAGGTGTGGATAAGGGCAAGGGTCCCTATACAGGTACTTGATTGCTGATGAGGAGTAGGGGAGTATGGGGCCAGGCTTAGGCTCGCGATGCTACCGGCTGTTTTTCTTTGCTTGTTATACTCTGTATTGGATTGTACTGCTATGTAACATGTTCAGACTGTTTTCTTAGAACCTGAGAAATGTTGCATCATATCTATATATCTGGTCGGTTGTCTTTTACAGCAGCTGTTATATTAAATGTGTATGGTTTTATTGATTCCGCTGTTGTTGTATGCTTTTTATTTTATTCCACTGCGCTACACTTTGACAAATGAGGGCATAGTTTCCCCACTATCAGACCTGGGCCCTCATTGCTAGTCGGCAGCCTCTGGCGTTTGGGGAAATGCGCTTGAGCTCACGTGGCGAACCGGGTTCGGGGCACCCGTTGAGTGGCACCCGGAACCGGGACGTTACAAAGTGGTATCATAGGTGTTCTTTTCTTTGACTTATTGTTTGGAGCCTTAGTTAAGGATAGGATGAGAACAATAGTTGGTAATAAGTTGTGCCCGAACGTAGCTAACCCGTGTACAGAGAAAAACCAGTCTACCTCGTATTTTGTAATTCTTCTGATTTTGCAAATTTTATAGTTGATTTGATTTCACCGTTGGGTGACGCTCTTGGGATGTGTTGTTTATATGTTATCCATGGGTTCCATTTAGTTGCAACCCGATGAGATGAGGGTATTCCATCTCATGCATCATTTAAGCACATGCTAGAAAATCACATGCCATGCATAGTTCCATGCCATGTAGGTGCATTAGAAATTGCATGTTGTTGTGATAATTGTTGTGCTTGTAAAAGCATGCTGTTGTGATAACTGCTTGATAAATACCTGCTATGTGCTAGGGTATTGTTGTATAAGCTTGTTTATAGAATGGATGCCAAACTCTGGTTTTTGGGGAGTATGGGCCCTCATTGACCGAAATTTGGTGGATCATTGGCTGTTTATCTGGTTATAACACATATAAGATGCCAAACATTGATTCGCGGGGAGTATGGGCCCTCACGGATCAGAATTTTGCACTTAGGTGTTGTTTTTCGGTATTTTCTGGGTCCCGGAGAAGTTTCTGAGGCATACTGTCTGGAAAACCCAGTATACACGCCGTGTGGTTCTTTGAACATGCCGTGTATGTTCTTCTGTTCGGGAAGAAAAGGAAAAAAATTAAGTACACGCCGTGTGCCCTAAGTACACGCCGTGTAGTCTCTTTCCGTGTCATGCACCGTGTGGGCAGGGACACGGGGTAGGGAAAGGCTGTGGTAAAACACGTCGTGTACCTGATGTACACGTAGTGTAGTGTTGAATCGGAGACCAGGACGTGTAACTAACAAACACGGGCCGGTGTAATCTTTTCTTGAACACGCCGTGTCAATGAAGAACATGCCGTGTAGTTTGAGCCGTGTATCCGGCCGTGTAACTAACAACACGGGTCGGCGAAGCTCGTCTAGTACATGCTGTGTACCTGTGGTACATGCCATGTAGTATTGTCTGAGGACAAACCATGTGGAGTTAGTCGTGTGGCTGGGAAGACAGAGTGGTGTACACGCCGTGTGCGGGTGTAACACGCCGTGTAGTATCAAGCCGAGTAGTCGGCCGTGTCCCAAACGACACTGGCAGTTGGAAAATTTCACCATACACACCATGTAGTTAATAAACACGCAGTGTAGTTTTGTTTAATGGGAGCCGTGTGGCTAAGCCGTGTAGAAGGACCCGGGCAGGGGAAGAAAACATCAGGTACACGCTGTGTAGTCAGCATACATGCCGTATAGTCTTGTATTGCAAATCTTGAAATGCCTTCTTCCTCCTGTTCCCTTTTCGGTTCCTTCGTTTTCAGTTTGTGATAAATGTGGATCTAAGGTGTGCGATTGACCTTGTAGTGTCATGCCGCTGAGACGACCACACGTTGTTCGCCAGGAGAGTTGCAACGATTATACTCCAAAGATGGTGGGCCATGAGCCACTAGTGGATCCTATAGCAGAGCCAAATGTGACGCGAGCTGTTATACCAGACACAGGCGTGGAGGTGCAGTTTCGTGAAGGCTTTATGCGGTTCATGCATACCTTTCAGGGAGCACCGCCGACTGCCACATTTATGATTGAGTTGACTCGTATCTTCTAGCAGCAGCATCCGCCTACGTTTTCAGGGGATGACGGACCACAGGCTGCGAAGTCTTGGCTGGGGTCTATGCAGACTATTTTCGAGTATCTTGAGACGCCTCCAGGGCGGAGGGTCAAGGTCACGACTTATATGCTCCGTGATTCCGCCAAGAGGTGGTGGGATGTTACCACCCAGTCAGAGCATTACAGGGACATGGCGTGAGAAGATTTTCAGGCAGTCTTCTATGACTTCTTCTTTCTAGAGACTCTGAGAGCAGATAGAGATCGAGAGTTCATGAATCTGCAGTAGGGCGCTATGTCGGTGACAGATTATTCTGCTTGTTTCACCGAGCTTCAGCGTTTTTCACCCGTTCTGGTGGGTGATGAGACGTTGAGGGCCAAACGCTTCGAGGATGGTCTTCGGTATGACATCCGAGCGCTGGTGAATGTTTTCAGGTTGCCTTCAGTACATGCTGTTGTGAACCAGGCACTGATTACAGAGAGGAACCTGCGGGAAGCTAGTGGTGTGGGCTAGGGCAGTTCAGCACTGGTTTCTGGTACTATTTCTACGGGAAAGAGGAAGCGACAGTTGAATTTCTCTCATAGTGGCAGTATTAGCCATGCAGTTTCTTCAGGTGGGCCGGTCTTTTGCTACCAGTGTGGTAAAGAGGGGCACAAGAGACCGTAGTGTCCACATGATCCAGTGGAGTGCCAAGCTTGTGACAAGATGGGTCATCTGCACCGTTTTTGCAGGGCGTTTCCACCAGTGGCTAGTGAGAGGGGTTCTGTGCAGACTCCACGTACGGGAGCATGACCAATGGCTTCTTACCAGTCGGGAAACTGGAATACGTTAGGGTGTGCAGACAGAGATGGTGGTCGTGGCCGTGGTAGCCAGATGCCAGGATCTCAGAGGCAGCAGGGCGGGACAGCTCAGGGTAGCCAGGCTGTGTCGCAGGGCCGCGACACTGGGCAGGCATATGCAGTGCAACAAACCCAGAAGGAGTAGGATCACAGACCTTCTACAGTCAGAGGTACTATTCTAGTAGCTTCTGTCTTATCTTCAGTACTTTTCGATACGGGTGCTACACACAGTTTCATATCTGTACCCATTGTGGAGAGCCTCGGGCTCTGTGTTTCTTCTTATTATGATGTTATGATGCTAGACACTCTATTGGGAATGAGAACGGCATGTGTGCATCAGTGCAAGGAGTGCCCCCTTGAGGTCGGTGAGTGTCACTTTCTATGGGACCTCTATGTCTTATAGATGATGAGCTATGATGTCATTATCGGGATGGACTGGTTGGTTCCCTTTTGAGCATTTGTTGACTTTTATTGTCGCAGGGTGCGTTTCATGACACCAGAGGGCAGAGAGTTTCTATACAAGGGAGAATGAGATGTTCAGGCGAGTCAAGCTGGACCAGAGCATCATGGGCGAGGTGGAGTCACAACCCAGATTGCGAGTTTATATCTGGATGATCAGGGGACTTGTCAGACGGATTTCCCTCCACTGGTTGATCGTTTCAGGGATGTCTTCCCGGACGACTTTTCAGGTCTACCTCCATAGTGAGAGGTGGATTTCTCTTTTGAGCTTGTGCCAGGAGCAACACCAGTGTCCATTCCTCCTTTATAGGATTGCTACACCAGAGTTGCAGGAGCTCAAGAGGCAGTTAGAGGAGTTACAGACAAATGGTTTTATCCGACCCAGTACTTCTCCTTGGGGTTCACCGGTCCTTTTTGCGAAGAAGGCGGACGGTACCCTCAAACTCTGTGTGGATTATCGGAAGCTGAACCAGTTGACGGTCAAAAACCGATATCCCTTACCAAGGATTGATGATCTTTTTGATCAACTTCGTGGAGCACAGGTGTTCTCGAAGATTGACCTGAGATCAGGATATCATCAGCTGCGCGTGAGACCATCGGATATACCGCTTACAGCTTTTCGGAGCAGATATGGTCTGTACAAGAACTTGGTTATGCCGTTCGGACTCACGAATGCGCCAACAGTTTTCATGGCTCTGATGAATCGTGTGTTCCATCCTTATCTGGATTCTTTTGTGGTAGTATTCGTGGACGATATCTTGGTGTACTCTCACACTCGACACGACCATGCCACCCATCTTGAGATCATTTTGAGTACACTGAGAGAGCATCAGATATATGCTAAGCTCTCAAAGTGACACTTTTGGATGGACCTGATTCACTTCCTGGGTCATATCATCTCAGAGGCAGGAGTTGCAGTAGACCCAGAGAAGGTGAGAGCAGTAGTTTCCTGGGAGTAGCCCCAGAACGTGTTTGAGATACGGAGTTTCTTGGGGTTGGCTGGTTACTACAGACGCTTCATACAGGACTTCTCCCGCTTAGCAGCGTCGTTGACGGGTTTGACTAAGAAGGGTGTGAAGTTTGTTTAGTCATAAGCTTGCGAGACAGCCTTTCAGGATCTGAAAGGAAGGCTGACATCAGCAACAGTCCTGATACTTTTAGAGAAAGGGAAGAGCTACACTGTTTACTATGATGCGTCGGGTATTGGGCTGGGAGCAGTGTTGATACAGGGTGATCGAGTTGTTGCGTACGGGTCTCGGCAGTTGAGGCCACATGAGAGGAATTACCCGACGTATGACCTCGAGTTGGCTGCAGTTGTTCATGCGTTGCGCTGTTGGAGACACTATCTATTGGGAGAACATTTTGTGTTTTTCACCGACCACAAATTTCTCAAGTATATCTTTACTCAGCGTGACTTGAATTTGAGGCAGCGAAGGTGGGTCGAATACCTTCAGTCCTTTGATTTTGAGCTTGCCTACACACCTGGTAAAGGTAATGCAGTAGCTGATGCACTGAGCAGGAAGACTCAGATACAGGCTGTGCAGGAGGCTAATGGCGAGTGGCAGCTCATGGCTTTGTTCTCTGAGATGCATCTGGAGGTGCACGACAGTCAGGGGCAGACCTATCTTTCTTCTTTAGTTGTGACCTCTACCCTCCTAGATAGAGTGAGGATGAGACAACTATCTGATTCCGAAGGCCTAGTTCTATGGGTGTGGGTGGCAAGTGAGGACCCTCCTCCTGGTTGGACGATAGACGATGATGAGATTCTGTGTTTCCATGGACGGGAGTGGGTTCCAGGGGATATACGCGAGGAGTTGATGCAGGAGTTTCATGCTTCAGCTTGGGAAGTTCATCCCGGGGTTACCAAGATGTATCGTGACTTGAGACGTCAGTATTGGTGGCCGGGTATGAAGAGGGAGATAACTAGTTTTGTTACGAGATGTTCCACCTATCAGCAGGTGAAGGCGGAGCATCAGAGGTCAGCCAGACTGTTACAGCAGTTCCCCATTCCGATGTGGAAAAGGGATGATGTCGTGATGGACTTCATGACTGGATTGCCGAGGTCACCACGAGGAAATGATGCCGTGTGGGTTGTTGTGGACAAACTCACGAAGGTAGATCACTTTTTGCCGAACAAGGAGACCTTCAGAGTTGACGAGCTCGGGAAGTTGTATATCCAAGAGATCGTACGTCTTCATGGGGTCCCTCGTTCTATCGTTTCGGATAGGGATGCCCGTTTTACGTCTCGTTTCTGGCAGAGTTTTTAGAGGGCACTGGGTACACAGGTGTTTCTGAGCACAGCTTACCACCCTCAGACCGATGACCAGTCAGAGCGTACGATACAGGTGCTAGAGGACATGCTGCGTGCATGCATCCTAGAATTTGGGGGCTCTTGGGAGAAGCACATACCCCTAGTCGATTTTGCCTACAATAAGAGTTTTCAGGCAACTATAGAGATGGAACCATACGAGGATTTATATGGTAGGCCATTCCGATCACCTTTGTGCTGGTTAGAGGTAGGTGAGACAGCTTTACTGGGACCACAGCTCGTGCAGGAAACTTCTGAGCAGGTCCAGTTGATTCAGAAGCGGATGACTACTGCACAGTCTCGTCAGAAATCTTATGCTGATCGCCGCAGACGACCTTTGAAGTTCGTGGTTGGGGATCAGGTTTTCTTGCGTGTTTCGCCGAGGCTGGGACACAGACGGATCAAGAGACAGGGTAAACTTTCACTGAGGTATGTGGGGCCATTCGAGATTCTGGAGAGAGTCGGGCTGGTTGCCTATCGGTTGCAGTTACCACAGAGGTATCGGGCCATGCATGACGTCTTCCATGTATCTCAGTTGCGCCGCTACTATTCACACCCGTCTCACGTTTTTCAGCCAGAGGAGGTTGAACTTGAGGTAGATGCGTCCTTCAAGGAGCATCCGATTCGTATCGTTGATTGGAGCACGAAGGTTCTCCGAGGCCGGTCAGTTCCTCTAGTACGGATGCTATGGAAGCATGGCCGAGTGCAGGACGAAACCTGGGAGCGGGAGACCGACGTACGTGCTTAGTGGCCAGAGTTGTTCACGGCTATATATTCACCACCCTTGGAAGGGCAATTCGGGGACAGATTTCTTTAAGGGGAGAAGTTTGTAAGAACCTGGTTCTTATTCTTGAGGTACATGTTTCTTCTTTTCTCTTTTCCTTAAGTGTTTTTGGGAAAATAAGGAAAATGAGGAAAAAATCATAAATTTTGGAACTACACGCCGTGTCCTATTCCACACGTTGTGTACTTTTGGTCGTGTGGGGTGAGTACACAGGGTGTGTAGCCAAGTCGGCGACGAAGGGTGTAAAAACTGACTACACGCCGTGTAGTGGTTATTTACACGCCGTGTAGTTAGTCAGTAGGAAAATAGTAAGGAGGTGAAAGTAGCTGCCAGCTGCGCGACAGAACACGCCGTGTAGTCAAGAATAGACGTCGTGTACTCATGTCGGCAGATGAACAGTTTGGCGGTGCCGCCAAAGGAATAGTTAAATGAAGGAAGTACACACCGTGTAGTCAAAAGTACACACCGTGTACTTTGTTTTTTCACTTAAAATGGGCAGTAGCCAACCCTGATCACAGGACTGGCTTAGAACCAGACGGGAGCTCAGGAGAGGACGACCGGACCTTCGAGGATCAACCGATCGAGCACCAGGAATTCGTTTCCGCTTCCGTCGATTGCGTTGGAACCGCATGGGTAAGCCCTATCTTCTCTTTGTGTAGTTCTTTCCAATTCTTCCTCTAAGTGAAGTTATTTGTGTTTAAGAAACTTTTCTTCTACGTCAGATCTACGTCGTTCTTGGACGTTTCAGAAGGCGTCGTTCGGGTATACCGTTCTTCGGTGTTAAAGGTAGGTGGCTTGGTGTTAAATTTTCAACTCTTGTGAGTTTGTGTGTATTTTTGTGCTACGAACCCATGTTGGGGTATCGTGTGGCTGAGGCCATGGCTATTTTAACTACCTAGAAATGTATAGGTGATTAAATGTGATAATAAACTGTTGTTTGGGATCGTTGCTTGGATCCAGGACCACCCCGGGGGTGCGTTCCTCTATTTAGCCGTTTGTCCAGGATACCCGAGGGTATGCCATGTTTATATTATGCATTACTTTTTCCTTGAGAGGAATTGAATGTGAATTGCTTACTTACATGTTGGGCATGGACCGGTTGCTTATGCCTGAGGGCAGTGTTCTTTTTAGCCTGAGGGCGTTGCTTGTTTAGCTTGAGGGCAGTGATATATTAGCCTGAGGGCAAGATTCTATTTCGCCTGAGGGCAATGCCTGAGGTCAAGATTCTGATTACCCGAGGGTTTCGTTTCAGTTTTTCCTGAGGGCAAGATTCTATTTCACCTGAGGGAAATGCCTGAGGGAAAGATTCTGACTACCTAAGGGTTTCGTTTCAGTTTGGCCTGAGGGCAAGGTTCTATTCCTCCTGAGTGAAATGCCTGAGGGCAAGATACTATATAGCCTGAGGGCAAGTTTGAGGGCATGGTTTTACTATATTAGCCCGAGGGCAAGATTATGGTGGGCTTGAGGGCTTGGTTCTGTTGAGCACAGAATGTTATTAAATTAAACGGTTAAAAATTAATAGTAAAATGGAAATATAACTTGTAAAGTTATTTACTTTTGAGTACTGCTTAGTTTAATGCATTTTACTTCTGTACACTGTTGCATATTTTCACACAGTTGGGCACGAGCCTTTGGTGGGTGCCTACTAGGATTTATTTCTCACACCCTGTTTGGGTCATGTTTTCGGCCCAAACAGATTACGTTTCTGCAGGTGTGGATAAGGGCAAGGGTCTCTATACAGGTACTTGATTGCTGTTGAGGAGTAGGGGAGCATGAGACCGAGCTTAGGCTCACGATGCTACCAGCTGTTTTGTTTTTCTTGTTATACTCTGTATTGGATTGTACTGCTATGTAACATGTTATGGCTGTTTTCTTAGAACTTGAGAAATGTTGCATCATATCTATATATCCGGTTGGTTGTCTTTTACAACAGCTGTTATATTAAATGTGTATGGTTTTATTGTTTCCGCTGTTGTTGTATGCTTTTTATTTTATTCCGCTGCGATACACATTGACAAATGAGGGCATATTTTCCCCACTATCAGACCTGGGTCCTCACTGCTAGTCGGCAGCCTCTGACATTTGGGGAAATGCACTTGAGGTCACGTGAGAAATTGGGTTCGGGGCACCCGTTGAGTGGCACCCAGAACCGGGACGTTACAACAAGATATGACATAAGCACCATTTATGACATGTAAGTATAAAAGTAAAAGTTATTTATCTAAATACGTTTTCTAAATTTTAATGATAATAAAAAAAAATACTAATGAAAAGTTTTCATATCATGTTAATATTTTCCCATGATTCCCATATTTAAAGGGAGAAAAAGATTTACACTTTATATATTTTCTATATAAATGAAATCCATTTAGTTTGGGGTGGAAAATGAGTTTTACAGAAATCAATTTAGTGAAATAAATTAGCCAATATTATGGCTTCACTAAGAACAATGATAAATTTTTACGTTTTTTTTAAAACCAATTGCATACTCAACTCTATGAAAATAAAAACATTTGGTGTTTATAACGTTTTAAGTTTAGTTTAGGAAACAAACATAGTTAATGAAATCCTATAACTTTAATAACCAAATCATTCCTTTTCACATGGTCAATCTTGACCATTATCTCATCACATATGCAATTCGTAACCAAGGTTATGTATTGTTTATTGACTTAAAATTCATTCAGGTATTATTGGAAAGAAATGACTTATCATTAATTCATAATAGATTGCAAAAATGTATTCTTAATTAAGTTATATTCATACCATTCAAATTAAATCTATACAAACTAAACATAAGACACTAAACGAAATTAAGATTGTACAAAATAAATTTGAATCAAATATTAATTTCATGTCTTAGTCTAAGGTCTAATACATGCACACATTTGTTTTACATAACTAAATAATGTATGGGAACATAAATTAAACCTGAGAAAAAAAAACCGTTTAGGAATATTATAACTATTTGGTGCTTTATAATAATTCTAAACCTAAAAATTTACAAATAGAAGTAAGTGAGCAATTAAAAATCACTTGACCACACACTATGTTCATGGAACATAGAAGTTTAAAATAATAAAACATGATTAATAACCCTTCGATAAGAAACCAAGAATAAATACCTAATATAAAAAAGTTATTCATTGACAATAATAATTTAGAAAATGCTAAAATCTATATAAGTTCATGTAATGATATAACAACCAACCAATATAAACAAACCAATATAACATATTGGAATTTATTGATTCAAATTAAACAATAACATGACTAACAAATTTTTTACCACAAACCAACTTTTCCAAAGTTTCTAAATCATGATTTTAATTGATTGTAATGTTGGATCATGTGGTTTCTCACTTTTTCCTCAAAAGTGTTTTGATAATAAAAAAGTTAATTTTCAGTCAAATCATGATTTTAAGGAAAGAAAGTATAAATTAAAAAACATCACATAGGTTCCTATAAAATTCCATTTAAAACCATTAATTGAAGTATCAAAATATTATCAAAAAATCACCCATTCTAATCCCATTAATTTTATATCAAGTGGGATATACTAAATATCTCCAAAATGTATGTATTATATTTTATAATTATATTTTTTAATGTTATAATTTATATAATTAATTCATGTAAAAATGATACACTATATGCATTCCTCATATGTATTTATTTATTATTGTTAAATATGAATATTGTTGAACCAAATATGATGAATATGAAAATTGTATGATAAAGAGTATGTCGATAGGGTTAAAGAGTTCCTTAAGTTTGAAATTTAATATGGAAATGAGCCTTCTCAAATCATTTGTTCATGTTTACATTATTTATATTCAAGTTGAATTTTTTCAGATGAGTTGGAAGAACACTTGTTTAGTTATAGAATATATCATTGTTATAAATGTTGCACTAATCATAGGATAGAATTGAATATAGCTAGAGACTAATAAAATACCCCCGTTTATGGATTGTATGAAATGATTGCAATTGTAAATTACGATGGAGATAATATTTAGGAAATGAAAAAAGAAGTTGAAAAATACCATTGTGATTTTCCAAAGCAGTTTGAAAAGTTAAAGAGCATTGGAAATATATCATTGTGTAGTCGATTTACTAAATATACATCATTGTCAGCCATATTAAAGCTATATAATTTGAAATATTGTTATAGATAGAATGACACCGACATTACAAAAATACATTCTCTATAATGGCCTATGCCTTTTACACATATTATTACATGATTTTAAGCATAATTAACCATTAAATACAATCCAAGGATCGTAAATTATAGTGTCTTTAGAGGATTAAGTACATAAAACTGAAAACATAAAACCAAAATAAAAACAACTTTTATTTAATATCCACAAAGAGCTCTTAACATCCTTTGAGCTCTTACATCTGCACAGGATAGCTTGGGGGAATACATGAACAAAGGTATGATCTAAAAAATCCCAATAAGGGAATAAACAAAAGAATAAAGCATAACACATGGGTTACAACGTGTAACATGACCACATAAAAAAAAGGAATGGAACATGAATAAACATATGGAATCATAACATATCGAACATGAGATCATTTAATATTGGAATCATAGTAATGTGGAAGAAACATAAATCATGACATAAGAACGAGTCACAACTCATTGCATGTGGAGGAGTACAAGTTAAGGCTAACCACCAAGACCATTACACATGGAGTACGAGTCAAGGCTAACCACCAAGATCGTTACACATGACGTCTCATGAGACTAAACATTACTCAATGCATTAGAGAACTATCGGGTTGCACCCAGCATAACATGACCATGAAGATGTGTTCCACATAAATAAGCTTACATATGGAATCAAACATAAACATAAGGGTTACCTATGGAAAGGAATGGTTATCATAATCATGTCATAAGGCATAATGAATGAGTATATCATAAAGGTGTCCATAAAATAATGGATTTATATCATACATGGGCATTTATAAGGGAAAATAGGAATAGATCATGATAAGTGATGTCAAACTGGTGTTAAAACATGAAAAATACTGTTTAAGAAACATTAGAAATAAAATATTTTAGTGCGGTCTAAGGAAAATATCATAGATTATTTAAAATGAAAAAGGCATAATTGTTTGTATAAAACCAAAAATTAACCAAGAGAGATTTTCATGATAAAATGGGAAATTTTAGATAAATAATGGTGGCTTAAAATAGTTTATGAAGCGCACTTGAAAAAGGATGAGAAATTGGGAAGTTCCCTTTAATCGTGCTTGTTTATCAGGAATAATTAAGAAGGGAAACTTTTTAAAACATGTATTTCCTCATCGAAGAAGGATGAAATGATTTGGATACATGATATTGGAAACATATACACAAAAATTAGAATAATTATATAAAAATAAAGAAGAGTTAAATTATGGTAAAGAGAGAGAAAACATAACCCGAAGGAAAAAAATAGAGGTTTGGAAAGAATCCCTTATCTTATGTCCGAAAGTGTTCTGCACTTGAAATTAATTTCCTATATAATATAATTAAATCCATTAATTAATTAATTCATAACATTTTCTACATGTATATGATTTAGTATAATTTTATTAAGTTTATTTATGGCATTTTTGATGAGTTATAAGATACAAGTTTTTCATTCGGGAGTGTTTGTTTCATTGGTTTTCATGCTTGGTTCACTTGAATAAATGTACGAAAGATCATGTGAAATGGGAATAGATATACAGAATTGAAGTTAAATGTTATTAATGAACATACATAAGATTAAATGGTTATAGTCATTCAGTTATTTGGGGTGATGATGAATTATTAGATAATAAATTAGTGATAATCGTTTAGATTTTTTTGTGGTTTCTTATTATCACAAAAAATTCATTTTGTTTTGTCATTTATTATTATGTATATATGTTATTTATAGAACATAAAAGGGTTATACCATACATTTTACTATCTGTTTCAACCATTATAATGGTTTTATGACTAACCTTGAAGGAGGTAAAGGAAAATGAAAACTTGTCATCCTCGAAGGCGATATATCAACACCTCGCGGACAAAATATTTTCATTTTTAGAATAAAAGGAGAGGAGAGGAGGTTTGAGGATGGATTATTACATTATAATAGTAACATTATAGTATATATAAGATCTCAGAGTTATCATGAAACTTGGATGAAGGGAGTTGGGGAGAGAATAAGAAAAGAATATAACTTGAAAAGAAATTAAAAGAAAATAAAGAGGATTTTACCTCTTGAATCATTCTCCTTAAGAAGTGGATTGTGTAGAATTTGAAAAAGGATCAAAGCTTGGAAGGTGTGAGGAGAAGAGGAGGTGAGGTGTGTTTTCTCATTTTTTATTCATTAGTTTTTTTTCCTGAAGACTATGAATAGTGCAGATTCTTGTGACTAAATATAGTAACTAATGAATCTGATTTCAAACCAATGATGCTTATATCTGACAAACATCATCAATGACTCCATAATTCATGTATTTATCTTATACCGTAAATTACCATATTTCACAATTCACAGAAAATTCAACTATTTTAGAAAAATACCAAAAAATTCACCCTAACCATTTCTAAACGTGTATAATTCAAAAATGAACTCCATTTTATTTAAATAATTTTCTAAATATGATAAAATTAATTTTTAATTAAAATCATTATTTACTCAAAAAATACAGATTTTAAAATTATAAATGATTTTATGACGCTTTGGAAAATCAATTAAGGTCTAATGAAATTATATTATAAATATAAGACAAAAAAATATTAATTTATGAATATATTTTATGAAAATAAGTTTCCTTTTAAATTATTAAATTAATCATAAAATACTTATTAAATATTTATGGCTTATAAAAATACCATCACTTAATTTTTAATTTTTAAAATATTTACTTACTTATTCCAAGATATATATATATCATATTTTTCTTTATAAGATACCCAAATTTTATTTATACTTTCATAGCTGAGGTTAACATTCTATTTTTCGGTTTACTATTCATAAGGGTCATATTACTATTCCAAAGTTCAAGTTACTATTCCATTGGTATAAGTTTATTAACTTCTAAAAATATTTCTTATTCTATTCATTCTTCATTTATAAAGTTGGTTTTTTTCCATTATGTGATTTTATGTTATTTATACTATATGACATAAGAAGGGAATTTCCATTGATAGAATTCAGGGTTGTTACATTCTCCCCCCTTATGAAATTTCACCATTGAAATTTTGTTTTACAAACTATGGGGAAAACAGGTGAGGGTATTTCTCCTTCATTGCTTCCTTTAGTTCCCATGTTTCCTCTACTTACTTATGGTTATACCATAGTACTTTGACCAGCTGAATAGTCTTGTTACGTAGAACTTTATCTCTACGGTCCAAGATCTTCACCAGCTGCTTCTCGTAAGAGATATCATTCTCCAACTATTCCACCTCTGAATTCAGTAGATGTGAGGGATCCAATATGTACTTCTTCGAGTGGGATACATAGAATACATCATGTACTTGAGACATGGTTGGTGGAAGTTCTAGTCTATAGGGCACAACTCCAACACGATCAAGAATATCTAAGGGGTCGATGTACCTAAGAATTAACTTTTCCTTCTTCCCAAATCTCATGATCCTCTTCCATAGAGATATGCGGAGGAATACCATGTCTCTAACCTTAATCTCTAGGTCTTATCAAAGATTGTCTGCATAACTCTTCTGTCGACTTTGGGATACTCGGATATGCTGCTGAATGGTTTTCAACTTTTCTATTATTTCTTCAACCATTTCAAGTCCTTGCATCTTATGTTCACTGACTTCATCCCAGCATTCCAGCGTTCTACTTGTTTTCCCATAAAGGTCTTCATATTGATCCATTTGGATGCTTGAGTGGAAACTATTTTTGTAGGATAACTTGACCAGATGTAGATGTTGGTCCCATCTTCCTTTGAAGTCCATAGAACATACTCTCAACATATCTTCCAGTGTCTGAATAGTCTTCTCATATTGGCCCTTAGTTTGAGGATTATAGGCCGTACTGAAGTTCAACTCAGTGTTTAGATCATGTTGGATGCTTTTCTAAAACTTGAAGGTGAATCTCAAATCTTGATCAGATACAATCGATAGTGTCACTCCATGCAGCCTTATAACTTATTTGATGTATATTCGTACCAATTGATCCAGTGAGAAGTCCTCTCAAATTGCTATAATGTGAGATGTCTTTGTAAGAATATCAACAACAACCCATATAGAAATGTTTCCTCTGGATTTATTCAGAAGGCTAGTGACAAAGTCCATGGTGGTGTTTTCCTACTCCCATGTTGGTATGGGTAATGTTTGCATCATCCCCTAATTTTTCCTTTGATACTTCAGTTGCTAATATATTAGGCACTTTGATGTATACTCATTGATCTCCTTCATATTTTCCCATTAATAGTAATCTTAGAGATCTCGATACATCTTTATGCTCCTAGGGTGAATAGAGAAGATCTAGCTATGTGTGTCATTCAGAAGATCTTTCTTTATCTCTGGATTGGATGGTATGCATAGTTGTGACCTAAATCTCATGAATCCTTCCTCATCCATTTGGAATTGTGAGGATTTCCCATTTCTGATAGGTTCCACATTTTTTTGAATTTCCACATCATTTATTCAAGCATCCTTTATTTTCTTCATAAGGTATAGTTGATAAATCATTTGATAATGGATTGATTGTTTTCCTCCCTTGATGATTCCCATGTTTGTCCATTGAAGGTCTAAATATATTGGATCCTTCTCAATTTTCATTATTGATAAATATGCAGGATCTTTTCTATATAAAGCATGCACCACATTATTTTCCTTACCAGGATGGCAGTGGATTGAGCAATCATAATCCTTAATGATCTCTCACTATCTTTTTCGATGCATATTAAGCTCCTTCTATGTGAATATATATCTCACACTTCAAATCACAGTTCTCCCCATAGATATAATTCCACCAGATTTTTGACGCAAAAATCATAGTTTCCAACTCCAAATCATGAGTGGGATAGTTTTTCTCATGAACTTTTAATTACCTTAAGGTGTAGGCTATCACTTTATCAATTTTCATTAGTACACAACCTATTCCCTTCATTGAATCATTATTGTACACCACAAAGGGTTCTCCACTTGTCAGAAGTTTGACTACTGATGTAGTGATAATCCTCTTTTTGAGCTCCTGAAATCTTTCCTCACATTCTTGAATCCATACATACTTTACCCCTTCCGATTGAACTTTTTTAGTGTGTTTGAAAATAACAATAAGTTCCTCAAAAATCATCAGTAGTACCTTGCTAGACCATGGAAACTATGGATCTCTGTTACAGATGTTGGCCTGGGCCACTCTTCAATTGCTTTTATTTTGAAAGGGTCCGTACATATCCATTTACTGGTGATTACATGCCCCATGAATGATATTTCCTCCATTAAGAACTCACATTTACTGTACTTTTCATATAGTTTCTCCGTTCAAAAATTATTTAGCACATTATTCAAATATTCCTCATGTTCCTCCTTTCTCTTGGAGTATATCATAATATCCTCAATAAAGACTACCAAAAATTTGTCAAGGTATTCTCTAAAGACTCCATTCATTAAATCCATGAAAATTGCTGGATCATTGGTGTTTCTTAAGGGCTTTAATATGAACTCATAGTGTCCATACCTAATTTGAAAGATAGTCTTGGGAATATATTCCCTCTTCACCTTTAATTGGTGACATTCCAACCAAAAGTCCACCTTAGAGAAATATTTGGCCCCACATAGTTGATTGAAAAATTCATCTATCTGTGCCATGGGATATTTGTTCTTTTATCGTGATTTTACAACAGGTGAGTTTTAAGTACCTAATGATATAGTGGTAGGTACATTAGTCATACCCTCTACGAAAATTATGTATTTCCCTAGAACCATAAGAAGGGAGTTACCATTCATGAATCCTAGTGGAAGTATCACCATAATAAGGATGTTTTAGTCAATTACCATTATGAAAAATAAAAGTTTCCTATTTACTAAGTTCATTATTATACCTATTGATGATTTTGATATAATCCTTGGTAAAGGCTGGTTTACAAAATACAGTGAAAATTTTATTTCAATGGGAATTAAATTAGGATTCCTAATGAATATGTGGAACTACTTATCTTTAAAGGGGATACTTCATCATATGAGTCATCTCTAGATCAACCCCCATTATCTATTCTAAATGATATTCTTTGGGAATAAGAGAAGAAACAATCTATAGATGGAAAAGGTAATAATCATATTGATGATGTTCCCAATGTTTAGAAATACATTGATATATTTCCGAGGAATTACCTCGACATCCACTAGAGCACAAAGTTGTGTTTTCATTGATATATTCCCTAATGGAAGACCAATATCAAAGACTCCCTATATAATGGTCATTGTGGAATTATTAGAGTTAAAGAAACAACTAAAGGAGTTGTGTGATAAGGTATTTATATGCCCTATAGTTTCACCATGGGGATCCATTGTTCTTTTATTCAAGAAGAAAGATAGATCCATGAGGTTGTGCATTGATTATAGGAGAATAAATGCTACCATGATAAAGAATAAGTATCCCCTACCAATCATTGATTACTTAGTTGATCAACTTTATGAAGATCAATATTTTTCAAAAACTGGCCTTTATTTTGGGTATCATCTATTGTGATTAAAGAAGAAAGATATCCCAAATACATCCTGAATAGTATGATTTCACTATAATTCCATTTGGACTTAATAATTCACACATCATCTTCTTGGATCTAGTGAATAGAGTATTCAAGGAACATATTGCTATTTTTTTTGTGGTTTCTATTGATGATATCTTGGTGTACTCGAAGAGATATGAGGACAATGAGAATCACTTGTGGATCGTTCTTAAGACTCTTATAAGAAAATAATTATATAATAAAATTTCAAGTGTAAATTCAGGATTCAAAATTTTTCTTTTCTTGGCCATATTGTCTCCAATTATGGAATCTCAATTTATCTTTTGAAGAAAAAAAACAGTCAAAGAATGGCCTACACCAATGAGCATTACTGAGGTATGTAGTTTCATTAGTATGGTAGGTTACTATCGAAAATTTATCGAAATTTTTTTATGACTAGATAACACATTAACAAAGATTACTCATAAAGGGGTTAAGTTAACATAGAAAAATAAATAAAAGAAAATTTTTAATAATTGAAGAAGAAATAGGTGAATGATTCGATTTTGACTCTACCACTGAGAAATTATAGATTTTAAATATATATTGATGCATTGAGGAATGGACTTGGTTGTGTTCGTATGAAGAATGATAAGTTAGTGTCAATGCATCAAGGCAGTTAAATGTTCATGAAAAAAACTATCCAACCCCTTCTCATTTGTTGTAAGCTGTAATATGTTCATCGAAGATATAAATACTTTATTTATATGGAAAAAATATGCGAGATATACACAAATCACATGAATTTAAAATACATCTGTTCATAAAAATAACTTAGTATGAGGAAAATTGAATGCCTTGAACTACTCAAGGATTATGATTTCTTAATACAATACCACTTAGGAAAGGGAAATAAGGTAACTAATGCATTACTTTGGAAAGATGAAAGAATTATGACTAAAATAGTGACTGACATGGATCTTATGTTCACAGATTTAGTAAATATGGATATGATATTTATAAAGGGGATACATAACTAAATTTTAAAATGTTTTTTTAATATTAATTGTTTTAAAAGATAAAAAATTTTCATCCTGATGATGTGAATTTTCAAAATAAAATTAAATCTCTGAATGATGGAGATTTGGAACACTTCATTTGTGAAGATTTCATTCTGAAATTTGTAAACAGAAAATGTTTTTCCCATGTACCTGAACAATAGAGGCAATTATTGGATGATTCTCATTGCTTGAATTTCTCTATACATCATGTTAGAACCAATATTTATATATATATATTTAAAGGAACACATTTGGTGGGATAATATGAATTGGGAAATTTATAATTATGTGCCAAGATGTTTGGTTTTTTCAATAGGGGAAGGCTGAGGGATGACATCCTGAAGCATTAATGCGACCACTGCCTATTCCAATGTGGAAATGGGATTAAAAAACTATAGAACATGACACTGGATTACAAAAAAATCCTAGAAATAATGATAAAATATGGGTTATTATTGATCATCTCCACAAATCTACATATTTCTTCACTATATGTTAAGATATACTTTTTGGGAACCTTCCAAGAAACTATATTAATGATGTTGCAAGAATTTATGGTGAACATATTTCAATTGTGTCTGACCATGATCCACAATTTACGTCGAAATTCTAGAATGGTAATCGGAAGGCTCTTGATAATAAGCTCTATTTGAGGACCTCTTATCACCCTCAAATCAATGGAATGTCTGAAAGGAAAATTAAAATATTAAAAGACATATTGATGTTGTTCGTTTCACACCCTAAGTTTTTATAAACCTTTTTTGAATAAAATAAATTTCTTTCATGTATTCTACTATACGATACACCATGTTAAGCTTCCACAACATACAACATTGACTTAGCTTGCCTTAAACACAACATTGAGTTTCTACAAAACATTATTTCATTATTGGTAATTATTAAAACAATAAAATTATAACCTAGGAATTAGAATGGTGGAAATTAATAGGATTAACTAAATAATTAATGTTTGGTTTACACATGTAAAACCCTTAAAAAAAGAAAAATGTTTTTTCTGAAAAATATTTAAATGTGTACAAGTGTGTTTTATACCAATAAATAAATAAATAACTCTTATTGGATTATATTAAAGAAATATATATATATATATTTATAGTATTAAATCAATTGATTAATATTCATCTTATCTGTTTTCTAGACATTATATAAGAACAAATCTATTTTTTCTCATAAAAGATTTTTTTTAAAAGGCAGTTTTGACGCATTTTAATAGAGAGCATGTTTTAAATCTAGTTTTTCAAACTTTTTTAAGTTATATTTGAAAAAAATTAATTTCTTAATTAAAATATGGATATAAAAATTTAATTTGGGTGAACATTTGGTATTTTTCTGAGAAGTTTCATGTTTTGATGAATAACGTAAAAAATACTAAATATTAATTGATATTTTTTTCATCTAATTTATTTATATAGTTAAATTATGCTTGTTATTACATTTAAATTAAAATTATATCAATTTTTTATGATTTAATCTAATCATGGTCATTGGATTCAATTTTACATTGAATTTGGATATAAAAACATATCAACCTTTTGGACATTTTTTACTTTAAAAACTCATTTACTCGATCCGTCAATGAGATTAATTTTAAATTAATTTCTGAAAATTTTGTGTTTTGAATTTTGAAAAATGTATTACATATTTTGAATCAAAAGGTAAAAATTTAGTAAATAATTCCCTTTTATTTTTTGATAATATGAATAGTAACTTTAGTAAATTTTATTATGACGGTTAAAGGTAAATCAAGTAAATTAAGGATAAAAATAATATTATAAATATTATAAAACATCCCTTACCCTAACCCAAATGTTGTTGGATGGAGTTAATTCAACCCTTAACACATAAGGATTGAAATTGAATAATTTAAAGGGCACTTGGCCATAAAAATGACTTGGATATTATTAAAATAAAAGAGAGTGACAAAATGTCAGACTTTTATTTTTAATAAGTATAATATTTTTAATATGTGGTTAAATAGAAGATATGATAGACTATGCATGTTATATTGAACTATAATAGGATTAAATACAACATGTAATTTTATTTTTAATTTTTAGTGAAACAATATTTATCTTAAATATTCACACAGTGATGATGCAGTAATTATTCAATTAATGAAACAATCAATTAAATGATATTAGAAATATTAAAATAAATATAATTTGAATTAATTAAGGTGATACAAGAATTTCTCATGCAAATATGACATATTAGGAGTGTATTAAATGAATTGATTTGATGTTATCTTACTGGATTTGTTTTCTTAAATTCAATTAAATGAATAGTTTCAAAATGACACTACTCATATTTTAGGAAAATAATATAATATTATTTTTTATTAAATCATAAAATTCATAAATAAGAATAAATGGGATAAATTTTGGTATAAAATTTTATAAATTGACCATTTAAGGTTTAATTTTCACCTTATAAGAAACATTCTTCACCTTTTAATATTTAAAATATTGTTAGAGTTGTTAAAATTAAAATATATAAGAAAATTGTTAATAAAAATTATAAGGTTTAAAATTACAACAAAAATTTTCTAAAATATATTAGTTGAAGGGATTACACCCTATCCCATATTATATTTTAATTCCTTACCATTTGGTGGTATTTGGATAGATATTTAATTTATTATGATTTAATATTTTGAGATATTCCTAAAGTTCTCGTCACCTTCATAATAAAAGGAAACCTCCTCTCTCATCCCATTTCACCATTTTGAGCCTTCAAGGTCGACCAATATCTGAGAAATTATCTTCTTCACTTCCTTAGCCACATTCTAGTGGTCTTTGTCCTTCCAAAATACCAACTCTAGATTCTTTTAGAGGATATATGAAGGAGTTATTTTGACGAATAGGAGGTTTGAACGTATACAAAGGAAGTCAAGACTTATGGTAAGGGATTTTTTTTCTAACTTTTATTTTTGTGGGACACATTACATATACACTAATTTTTTCTTCTACGCAGTGTACATACTACCCATGAATGACTTTTATTAGTATTATCCAGATGATTATGGTATCTTCATATCCATATATTTTTATTTCTTTAATAGGGCATATGTATCTAATGATTATAAAGTGATGTGTATTTATTTCACAATCTCATTAGTATTTGGAATTGTTTCATTTTAAGTCTCTATTGGGGAATATTTATCTTCCATTTATATGTTTTCTATTTCTTTTTCAAAAATGTTTTTACTATTCTCCTATGGATTTTTAAATACATTTTTACCCATTTCTGAATTTTTACTACACGGTTTAAAACACATCTTTTGTCATCTTCCAAATGAGGTACTTTGTGTCTTTTTTGAAAAAATTACAGAAGGAATGTTTTTAAAATATACTTCATTAAATTAATTTTCCTCTTTCTTGATTCCATAGTTATTTGAAGTTTCCTTTAAATGATTCCATTTTTATTTTCAAATAAAATGTGTTCTTTTAAAATTCTAGTTTATTTTAATGAAATAGAACATTTTCAAATAAGGAAAGATATTTTCTTCATGAATTGTTTTCAAGTGATCTATCAAAATTATTTTCTATTTAATATAACATCATTTTATGTTACTTATGTTTTACTAGGTATATGATTTAATGATTCCATTCTTATTCTTTATATATATGGTTAGTATTTATTATGGAATGATATTTTTGAAGCTCATTTATTTTATATGGGTTATGTTATGATTGAATGATGTTTATGAAACCTATTTTATTCAATGAGTTCTGATATGAAAAATGATTTATGTTCTCATAACCCATATATATATATCATTATGTGATGGGTGTGACCGATATCTCCCTCCAATGCATTGGGTAATGAATTATATCTCATGAGATATTTAATGAAATCAAGTTAATGTGCATGATCTGTGATGGGAAACAAATCGATGTGCTTGATCCATTAATGAAACAAGTGATAAGGTATGATCTGAGAGTCTTTATAGTTAACCTTGACATATGATTTTTTTTCTATCCTTATGATGATTCTACACACATTTATAACTTTAACATATGGTTCAGTAATGAGTTATGATGAAGTTTCATGTTAATGTTTTATTCCTTAACTCATGTTTGTGATCCCTAACATATAGGGTATGAACATCATATGTTATTCTCATGATCACATACCCATATTTATTATCTTATGACTTTATAATAGAATAAATTGATATTTTCCATTATTTCCCTTAATGAGCATATGATCTCACAATTTTCTTATGTTTCCTTTTGACTTGTCATAATGAATGGTATTAAGTAGGAGTAATAAAGGAGAATATCTTTATGGGATATATTGAATATATTTCCACAAATTAGAAGAATATGTTCCATGTTTCCAAAGTCACTAAACTATTATGTTCATCATGCTAATATTTTTGTAATGTAATAAATATTTATCTAAAAATATGTAATATCCATGTATGAAAATCTCGGGTCGTTATAGTTGGTATTAGAGAAAATGTTTAGTCAATATTTGGAAACTCAAATGAGAAAAGATTAGTGAGATCCATAGGTATATTTCTAAAAATGTCTAGGGATGTATCTATGTATAAGTATAAGGTGTCATAGATTAATGAAGGTGTCATTATTTATACAACCTATAGGATATTTTTCATAGTTAGGTGGTTTTCTGCTATGAATCTATATATAAGTATAAGGTGTTATAAATTAATGAAGGTGTCATAATTTAGACAACATATAGGTTATTTTTCATAGTTATGTGGTCAACTACTATGATAAATGTTTCTCACACTATTCTTTCTGGTCTTAGTCGATGGAAGGAATCATAAGTAACTCGATTAACATTGAATGTGATGAAAAATTTATTAATAAATAGTTAAATGGGGTTATCAATCGAGTGGAGGACATTATGATCATTCCTAATTAGTTTTCATGGAATATGATTAACAACGTGTACCTTAACCAACTCTCAGACTCACCCAAGAAGATAAATAAAGAGTTTTCTGAGAATTATGGTAATGGATACTATGAAGGAAAAAAGATTCAGTTTCCTCTATGTCAAGAATGTGGGAAGAGACACCTAAATGGATTTATTATATGAACAATAAGATGTATTGATTATTTAAAATAATGAAACAAATCAATTAACTACAATGGGAAAATGAAAAGTTTAGTTAACACAACAGATGGGAATATTTCCCTCCCTAAGGTACTATCAATTAATGAATACTAAAAATGTGGAAATAACTAACATTATGAAAATTGATGTTTTATGTGGAAAGATCATGAAGATAATCAGAATGGTGGTAAAAGTAATGGTTATATTGCTACCGATGATGAGACAATAGGTGAAATGTGAAAGGAAAGAGGTATTAAGTAATAGGATGATGTATCCTTCTTAATGTATTAATAATGATGTTAAAAAATCAAAGTTTTTATGTATTTGGATTAAATAATTATGTTATATGAATTGTGGAATATATAAGGACTGTTTAATTTATTTTTTCCACTAAGGATTTACAATAATATGTTGAATGGTTCTAATGGACTAGAAAAGTGATGTAATTTAAAGGTGGTATTTTTGGAAAACACATGATTAAGGGAATGATAACCCTTAATATGTTCATGATGTTGGGATAATCAAATAAATAGTTGTTTTTTTATGTGATAAAATAAATGGGATATTATTGATGACCTTAGAAATTTTTAGTAATATGATGAAAAGGTAGTCTAAGGATTGATTTTATAGAATTTTTGGATTTATGAAGGAGGAAAGAGATAATTTTTTAATGAATGAATATTTTCACCAAGGTTTTATGGTAATTTAGGTTATTAACATGTTTCCAGAGAATACATGAAAATGGTCTTTACATGTTTGGCATGTGACAATTAAGATATACATCATGTTTTTGAGGGAAAATTATTTGTTTAGTGGCCTTATTTTTAAATTATTGGAATTTAATATTTTGGATGGTTAATAAGGGTAACCATTTATGAAACTATTTACATTGAAATTTGGACGAGGTTTCAGTGATTAATGTTTCGTAACATAAATATTTATACATATTGGATAACACGAGCTAACTATTTTATTGTGATGATAACTAGAGACCGAAGGAATGGATTTTCATCTAATTATGGATCTTACAATCCACTAGTTCTTTAGGTATTACAATTTCAACTTCATTTATTAGATTAATAAATGAAGTGGAGATTGATTAGGGAATAACAAAAGAGTGATATTGTACTTATGAGATGAAATCAAGTAATTATTTATTCTAATTTGTTTTTTAAATAAAAACTACTGGGAAACCACTCTATATCCACCATTTGAAACCATGGGTATAACCCCTAAAACCATGGGAATAGGTTATACCCAAGGTTTTTAAAACCATGGATGATGTATGCAGAGGTATAGTCCCTAGAGATTATATCATACCCACAATTTAACCAAAACCATGTGTATAGATTATCCCAATAGATAACCTATACCCATTGTTCTCTAAACCATGGGTAGAGGTATTTATCCCCATTTGGAAGCAACAACACCAATGCCTCTTCCACTAGCTCCTAAACCTATAAATCAATTAAAACACATAATTCACATTAAATGTAGTACAAATATTATATATTCTTAATTCAACCAACCAATTTTAATAATTTTTAAACTATTTACAATAATAAAACATATATATACATATTTACAACCAATCAATTTAATTCATTAAATAAGTTCCACATGTATCATTACTACTAAGTCAAAAATATAGGGGATAAATTTCTCACCCATCGCCAACATCCTCATCCTCATCACAATCACCAACACACTCATCACCAACAACATCATCTAGAGCTGCAACAATATCATCAACATTATCATTGCCACCACCATCAGTTCGACCACCACTAAGAATATCATTGGCATTACTCAAGGCATCATTTAAAGAGTGCATTGATGAAATATATGAATAAGTATTAATATAATCCTATGATGGAAGTTAGCGACTTATAACTGACATATATTTCAGGAATTTTTCGGTGATTATATTACTTCTTTTACTCTCCCATTTAATTCTTTTAAGCTTCTATAAATCCATTTGTTTTGACTTAGCTGCTTCTACATGAGTGATTTATAGATTTAGGGTCTAAGAGGTTTTAGAGGAGTCTTATGAGGACCAAAACCTATAGGGGATGATTTTTTTACTTGGTTTACATCGAAATCTCCCCTAGTACTCCGCACCTAATACCCGAATCAAATAATCATTTGGGTTGATGTTTTAATCTTATTTATTATCGAGGTCCTCCATGGAATACTATTTAAAATATAAAAAGGATATTTAATTATGAATTTCATATAAATATTTGAAATATAAATAAAACTAATTAAAATATATTCTTGTGTTTTTGAATTTACTTCACTTCCATCCTTTTTTTTCCTAATCGAGTAAAATAATTTTGTTTGAGGAACATGACCTTCGATGCCCAGTACTGCTTGCTGCAAATGATATTGATTAGCATAATTTTGTTTTACTATGGTGATATTCATTTTCAATTAATTTTGGTAGTGTGACATGGATTTTATTTCAATTTTTAGGACTAAATAATAGATGATATTTTTGATACCTTCCCCACCAATTATTTCTTCAAATAAAAATTATATGACACTTCTAGCTTCCCCAGTTTCTTACCCACCCAACTCTTGGATCTCTATCTTCACTTGATAGAGCCTTTGAGATCTCACAAATTGACATCAGAGGGTAGTGGGGACTCTTAGCTTTGGTCAGGTGATCTCAGGGGGTTTTCTCTGAATCCAAGGTGTTCTTTTTATAGCTCAATTTATATAAAGTTAAAACTATCCAATATATTTGTTGTATGTCCAACCTATGTTTCTCTGTTCCCAGTTGTGGGTGTGAATCTCCCTCTTTCCCAGCTTTATGGAAATATTTCACTCTTTCTAGAAAACCATAAACATCTAAAGGGTGAGGTGGTTTTGGAGGATGCTCGGGAGCTTTAGGATGGTGGTGGGAAGATCGTTTACACTTCTCTGAAGTCACTAAAGAAGGTGGTTTCTTTTAAGGAAGTGTTGTTGGAGGCTATACCCATTTATTGAAGGCATGAAGGATCGGGTATCAAATGTTGAAGTTAAGGAATGTGGTTCCTAAGAGGATTATTGTGGCCCTCCCAACTTGGATAAAGCTTCCATGTTGTATTCACCATCCCTAATCATGAGGGAGATCACCTTACTAGTGATAAATTCAAGGAAGTGCCTACTTTCAATGCATATTCTAAGTTGATCAATTCTAGAGGTCACAAGGAATCATATACCATTTGTTAATGTATCGAATCGATTTCAGGATTATAAGAGGGATAGAGCCTCAGATGAAGGGTTATTTTTTGTTAATGAATCTCTTCGATAACATGTTCATATGGTGGAAGTCCTAGAACCAAAACAACAAGAAAACCAAATTGGTACTTTTTCTAGAAATATGAGCTTTCTAAACTTCATGTGTGGTTCACCAAATAACTCTTATATATAGATATTATAGGAGAAGGATATTTTCATGGACATCATCAATATTCCCTCTCAACATATGACCACCAAATTTACCTTGGTGGGGGGGGGTAAGTCATTTTTCTTCTCCTTTGTTTATCCTAAATGAGATTCCATTGGGAGGATAGATCCCTGGAATAATCTCCCCACCTTCTAATATGGTGTTTTTTCTTGGTTCATAGAGGGTTATTTTAATACTATCACAGAGGATAATGATAAGAATAAATGGTTGAATCTTTCTCATAAGGATATTAAGAACTTCAGTGAATTTATCAAATTAAATGGTATCATAGAAATGAGGTTCATATGCTCAAAATATACCTTTTGTAACATCTAAAGGGACACTCAAAGAATATGAAGTAGGTTGGATCACTGTCTCTCCAACCTAAAATGTTTGGACTCATTCCCTCGTTCATTAGTTACTCATCTGACCAGTTTTTGATCAAACTCCATTGTTTTTTCATATTAATTTAGGAGAGAGAGGACCTAACACATTCTTCTATTTGAGAAACTAGAGAAATCATGAGGGTTTCTTACATGATTTAAGATCTCATGGGACCAACTGATATTGGGTTCATCTTTGGTAGGGCTTGCTAACTACCTCCAATGCTTGAAAAAATATATTAAGAAACCTGAAGAAGGGATTCAAATGGAATGGGTAGATGAAACTTTTGTGGTTTCAGTTAGTAAAAAAAATTCTAGAAACTAAACTTCTGGATATTGAAAGGTCTTATAGGGATAGATATCGAGTCCTTTGGATAAGATAAGGAAACAAGAATACAATTTTTTATGAGAATTTTTTAAATTAAGGAAGGCCACCGAGATGATCAATCTAATTCTTGAAGATAGTTCCTATACAAAATACATAGAGGATACTAGAATTCTGGCTATGGAGCACCTCAAGAACCTATTGGCGGGATCGGGTTTACACCCAAGAGGGGATAGTGTGAGGGTGGATAGAAACATGGGATTCCTAAATACCATACCAGATATCATCCAGAGCAGGGAGAATGAGGCCTTATGTTTCATCCCGGAGGAAACTAAAATCAAAACCGTTTTTCTTAGTCTGAATTCGGGAAGTACTCTTGGGCTTGATTGGTTTCCATCATCTTTTTACATTATTTCTTAGGAAATAATCATGGCTAATGTAGTGGAATAAGTTGAATAAATTTTTAGGGGTGGGGCATTGATTAGATCTTTGGGAACCTCTAGGATAGTTCTCATACCCAATATCAAGGACACAATGTCATTCAATCAATATAGACTGATCAGTATAAGCAATGTCAGTTACAAAATTCTTTCTTACCTCCTAAAAAAATAATAAGGGAGCTTTTTACAAGAAAAATATTTGAGGAATTTCATGTTTTCATTCAGGAATGAAGTATTCAAGGGGGAATCAACATCGCCAAAGAAATGGTTGATGACATTAACAATAATAGTATTGGGAATAATATTATAGTGAATGTGGATATGAAAAAAAAACATACAAAAAACTTGAATATAGTTTTATTATGAGGCTTATGATTCATTTTAATTTTTCAATTTAGGTCGATGAGATTTTCATTAGATGCTATGCCTAACCACGGGTTTCTATCTATATCAAGAAAATTTTTTAAAGTGGGTTTATAATTTTTTTTAAAAATGGGATAAAGTAGCAGGTATTTTGAATAATGGGTCCAGAGATGCGTGAAACCTGTTAATATCCAAAAGTCTTTCTATTATAGTACTGTCATTATAGCACTCTGGATTGTGACAGAAACCCTCACCCAAGTCTCCCTTTTATAAAAGAGCTTGTCCTGAAAATCATTATGCATTTCCGATGTGGGATTCAGGTTTTCCCTTTCCTGCGTAGAACATTTTTCATTTCCGATGTGGGATTCAGAAATACTTAAAATATATGGATTTGAAAGAATATAAAATATAAACTATATGAAAAATATAAATGAAACTTAAAACATGGATTAAAAATATAATAAATAGTTGAAAATAAAAATAATTTCATAAAAAATGTTGATGAAAAATAATTTATAAGCTATCAAAACCACCAACTTGATGCTTATAAATATTTCAAGTATGTGACTTTGAAAGCCTATAAAATATAAACTATAAGAACAATATAAATTAAAACTAAAAAATGGATTAAAAACATTAGAAATAGTAGAAAATAAAAAGAATTTTATAAAAAATGTAGATGAAAAATAATTTATAAGATTTGAAAACCACATATTTGAAACTTAAAAACGTTTCAAGTATATGTCTTTGAAAGTTGATAAAATATAAACTATAAGAAAAATATAAATGAAACTTATAACATGGATTAAACATATAATAAATAGTTGAAAATAAAAATAATTTTATTAAAAATGTTGATGAAAAGTATTTTATAATCATTCAAAACCACCTACTTGAAACATAAAAATGTTTCAAGTATGTAGTTTTAAAAGACTATAAAATATAAACAATAAGATGAATACAAATGCAACTTAAAAAATTAATTAAACATATAAGAAATAATTAATAATTAAATAGTTAATTAGTAATATAATTATTAATTATATAATAATTAATTAGTTAATTAGTAATATAATTATTAATTATTAATTATGAATATACAATAATTAATTAGTTAATCAGTAATATAATTATATAATAATTAATTAGTTAATTAGTAATATAATTATTAATTATACAATAATTAATCAATTAGTAATATAATTATTAATTATAATTAGTCATTATAATTATTAATTATTAATTATTAATTATATACTAATTAATTAGTTAATTAGTAATATAATTATTATATATTATATATTTAATTAGTTAATTAGTAATATAATTATTAATTATAATTAGAAATATAATTACTAATTATAATTAGTAATTATTAATTATATAATAATTAATTAGTTAATTAGTAATATAATTATTAATTATAATTATTAATTATTTATTATATAATAATTAAGTAGTTAATTAGTAATATAATTTATTATTATTTTTATATAATAATTAATTAGTTAATTAGGAATTAATTATTAATTATTCAATAAAAAATTAATTAATTAGTAATATAATTATTAATTATATAATAATTAATAAGTTAATTAGTAATATAATTATTAATTATAATGAGTAGTATAATTACTAATTATAATTAGTAATTATAAATTATATAGTAATTAATTTGTTAATTAGTAATATAATTAGCAATATAATTATTAATTATTTATTATATAATAATTAATTAGTAATATAATTATTAACTATAATTATTTATTATTTATTATGCAATTATTAATTAGTTAATTAGTAATATAGTTAATAATTATACAATAATTAATTAATGAATTAGTAATATAATTATTAATTATAATTATTAATTATTAATTATATAATAATTAATTAGTTAATTAGCTATATAATTATTAATTATATAATAATTAATTATTTAATTAGTAATATAATTATTAATTATAATTAGTCATATAATTATTAATTATAATTAGTAATTATTAACTATATAATAATTAATTAGTTTATTTGTAATATAATTATAAATTATAATTATTAATTACTAATATAAAATAATTAATTGGTTAATTACTAGTATAATTATATAATAATTAATTAGTTAATCAATAATATAATTATTAATTATACAATAATTAATTAACTATTTAGTAATATAATTATTAATTATAATTATTAAATATTAAATATTAAATATTAATTATTAATTATATAATAATTAATTTGTAAATTAGTAATATAATTAATAATTATATAATAATTAATTTGTTAATTAGTAATATAATTAGTAATTATATCATAATTAATTAGTTAATTAATAATATAATTTTTAATTATAATTTTTAGTTATTAATTATATAATCAATTATATATTACTAATTAACTAATTAATTATTAAATAATTAGTTATTTATAAATAATAATAAATAATTATAATAAATAATAATTATTATTAATTATATTACTAATTAACTAATAAATATTTATATAATTAATAATTATATTACTAATTAACTAATTAATTATTAACTAATTAATAATTATATTTCTAATTGTCTCATCAATTATAATAAAATCAATAATTATATTATGAATTAACTAATTAATTATTAGAATAATAGAGAGACACCCTCTCTTGATCTCAAAGGGGGTTTTCCTTAGAAACTCAATCACCATTTGTAGAGTTGGAATTGTTAGCCACTTCTAGATGTGTGTAGCTTGTGGCTTGAAGCATGATCAGGAAAAAATGGAAGAGATCATGGTGATGATATGGGAGATGATCTCATAGCAATTGGAACACTCTCACTGGATCTACAAGGCTGGACAAGTAATCTTCAACGGCGCCGATGAAGTTCCCTCTCTGTAGGTTGTTGGTGTTGTGATTCGTGTGTAGGGAGTTCGGTCACCGCTGCTCCTCGAAGTATACGACAGAAACGCCCTATTCAGTGGGGATGGAGGTTCGACGCTTCTACTACTGATGATGTGATCTGGAAGGTGACATCTTGGAATTTCCGGCAAGTGCGTACATCTGGGATGCAGGGAGGAGCCGAAAAATATGCAGGTAGGGCTAGTGATGAATTTTCTGGATGCATTGACAGACTCGAGATGCATTGGAGAAGATCGGTGGGTCTCATGATTTTTTGGGTTTGGGATTTAGGAGGAGGGACATTGACATGGAGATGGGATCCTGATGGTGGGATGCAGGGCGACTTGATCTGCAGGTATTGGCTGGCATTTGGTGGCTGACGACGCTGTGTGGGACGACAGGGTGAGGAGACTTCGTTGGAACATGCTGGAGGAGAGGGTCCCTAGCGGTTCTGGGGAGAAAGTGTCGGTGAAAAAACTTCTTGGTGAGGAGCTACCCAGCAGTGGTGTTTGGTTTTCTCTATGAAGGAGATCAGACTTCCGGTGAGACACGCTGACGACAATTGGATGACCTAATTTCAAGTAGCGGGTCCCATGATGGGGGTGAGGAACAGACCAACATAGTGAAAGCGGTGCACCGAGGAGTGTTTTGCATGATGAAATGGTGGGTCTAGGACCCTAGAAGTGATCTGGTGAAGACCTTGGCGACAAAAATTCTTTGGTGACACTCTTGTAGTGGTCGGCTCGACGTAGGACGCCTGATTAGATGGTGATTGGGTTTTCCAGTGATGATTGTGCGTTGGATGGACGATCTTGATGTGCGGGATGATGGTGATAGCCTCATTGTGTGGAACAAATTTGGGACACAAAATGCATCATTCTTTGGTTGGTGACAGCTGGGTGTATTGTCTTTGGGAAGCAACCTGTTTGGAGACAGGAATCCGATAGGCACCTAACGGTGAGATTTCTTTGGACTATCAGATAGGTCTTTTGGGTTATGGTTTGTTAGGTATTTTAGGCCTCATGAATTTATGGGCTGCTACGACCATATGGTAAGGGGGTATTAGGTCTCCATTTTTAATTTTGAGATCTCCCATGTATTAGCATGTGTGTGTTGCATTTACCTTTTTTAATAATAAATTTGCGGGGTCATGGATTTGGGTTACCAAATCCATGATCTGAACCATATTAGTAATTAATTATTATATAATTAATGTTTATATAATTAATAATTATATTACTAATTAATTATTTTATAATTAATAATGATATTACTAATTAACTAATTAATTATATAATTAATAATTACTAATTGATAATTATATTACTAATTAATTAATTAATAATAATATAATTAATAACTATTTAATAAATAATTATATTACTAATAAAATAACTAATTTTCAACTATTTATTATATTTTTAATCCATGTTTTATGTTTCATTTATATTTGTCTTATACTTTATATTTTATAGACTTTCAAAGCCACATACTTGAAACATTTTTAAGTTTCAAGTAGGTGATTTTGAAAGATTATCAATTATTTTTCATCAGCATATTTTAAGAAATTATTTTTATTTTCAACTATTTATTATATTTTTAATCCATGTTTTTATTTTAATTTATATTTCTATTATAGTTTATATTTTATTGTCCTTCAAAGTCACGTACTTGAAACATTTTTAAACTTCAAGTTGGTGGTTTTGAAATCTTATAAGTTATTTTTCATCAATATTTTTTATGAAATTCATTTTATTTTCAACTATTTATTATATGTTTAATACATATTTTAGTTTCATCTATATTGGCCTTATAGTTTATATTTTATATTCCTTCAAAGCCACGTACTTGAAACATTTCCAAATACCACATCAGAAATGCAGAATATTCTGCACAGGAAAGGGAGAACCTGAATCCCACATTGAAAATAGAGAATGATTTCAATGGAAAGCCCTCTTATGAAAGGGAGCCTTGGGTGAGGGTTTCTATCATAATCTAGACTGTTGTAATGATAGTACTGCTAGATATTTAATAGCAGATAAATTCTGCTGATTTTTTTGTTATATATATATATATAAACAAAACAAAACAAAAATAAAAATTTTAAATATACAAAAAGTATAAAAAATTTAAAAAATTCTGGAGGAAGATTGAACGGGGTTCACTTTTCAAAAAAATCACACAGGGTTCGTGAACCCCGTTCATGCATCCTGGAGAGGGTAGCTGTGTAAAAAGGGTTTACACATCTCCAAACCCATTTTTGAAAATACCCACAACCTTATCCCATTTTTTTAAAAAAAAATTAAAAACCCACTTTCAAAATTTAGCCTCTATATCATGGGTAAGGTGTTTAATTTTTTCATATTAGCACAGGGCCTTAGGAATGGCAACCTGATGTCTCCTAGAATTTTTATTTAGTCTCAAGAGGCTCTATATAGGAACATCTAGTGGTGTATAGAAGAAGGGACAATATCACTTTTCAGGGTTAGGGGAAAGACTTCAATGATATCTCATTTAATGTTTATCGAGAAGCTCTATTTTTCTTGAACAGAAGATAATGATCCATTGATAACTTCAATAATAATCTTGAGTATTATAGATCAAGGAGTGGGAAACCAACTAATAAAATCATAAGCCTTATGTTCCTTCTTAGAAAATTCTTGAGAAAGAGAAGTAAAATAATTCAAGATATAATTGGTATACCAGAGAGGTCATTACCATTGGACTATCTCTGAGTTCCCATTTAATACAATAGGATTCATAATGTCTTGTTCAATGGTATTATTAACAGAATAAAAGGGTGTATTTTTGATTCAAATAATCATTTTATTTATTTTTGAGGATGGATAACCTTCATTAATAGTGACCTAACCTCATACTCATACTCATCAAGCCAGCCAAGCGGCCAATTGACAAGACAGTGAAAATTCTATCTGAATTAATATGGGATTATAATTAGAAAAGAAGATGTCAGTTGTCCACATTTAAGAGGTTGGTGTGTCCCATTGGGATTAGAGTGATAAATATATGTAGTGTTCATGGATATATACAGACCATGAAGGCTATGTTATCCTAGGATATTATCGAAGGAAATCCATTATGGGTGAGGGTTATAAACTATAAATTTGGGTATGATTAGAGATCTTGGTGTGAGGGTACTAGGAGGTTGTCGAATTTGGAAAGGTTTATGGCCTAGAATATGGATATTTAAAGAGAGAATGTGAGGTGGGTGGTAGGAAGTGGCGATATTAACTTTTAGAAGGATAATAGGGAAGGAGAAGATCTTCTTTTCTTCCATGGATTTACTATGCCATGAATCAATTTAATTTAATGCAGAATTTTCCTAGCCTTTTTGACTTGATGATTGTTTAAGATCATAAAATTATTCATGTGTGCATCAACTTGGGGAATGAACCTGAGAGGTACATTTTCTCAGAATTGACGTCAATGATTTTTTATAGCAAGTCTTTACACACTGGTATGTATATTAACAACATTCATGAGGAAATGACATCCAAGATTTGGTGTAAGGAGATACCCATGAAAAAAGTTTCTTACTTTGGAACATGAGGAACCAAGAAATTCATACAGATAAAAACATTCAAAAGAAAGTGATACATTGAGCTCGCAAGGCAGGTGCTGTGCATCTACTCATGTGGAAACTTTATGACATATCTTTTTTAGGATTCACTAGGATATTTACAGGTGGAAATTATCAGACATGTTTATAGGAATTAACTCACAAGTGGATTACATGGGGGAGTTAATTTAATCATGGATTTAATCTAGTAATCCAGCTAGTTTGGACATGAAGGCTCACTCAGTGGTGTAATAAGCGGTGTGTTGGATCATCTGAGATACCAAAAAATTCACAAGAAAAGAAAAAAAAAATCATTTTACCATGGTATGAACATATTTTTTAAGTCCATGGTGGATGAAAATTTCAATCTCATTAATTGTACAAGTTAATAACTTCTTTAAGAGGACTTTTTAAGACATACTACATGCGCACATCGGGAAGATGCAATACAGTTAGGGGAAGATGGGTCAGATGGTCACCTCCAAGGATTGGTTTGAAGCTGAACATGGATTGATCCTATGAGCACAATGTCATGTGAGGAGTAGGACCAGTACATTATGAAATAGGTATTTTATTTCACAACTTTGGTAATGTTTTTGGTCCAGGTAATTCCATAAGGGATGAAGTGAGGTCCATGAATAGTGGTATGCTTCTTTATGATAACTTTAATATTAAGATCACTGCAGAAGAGTGTAATATTTAAAATATGGTTGGTTTTCTTGGAAATAAAAATTCCATTCCTTGGGATATCTCTTATATTATCAGGGATTCCAAATTGATCATGAATCAAGGCATTTAGGTCAGTCAAACATTAGGAGAAGGTAACTTCACTGCAGACACCTTAGACAGATGTGTGAGTTCCAATGAGAGCATTATTATTTACCATTATACTGATTATATTTGTCTTTACTATAAGAGTATTATTAATGGCGACACACTTGGTCTTCCCCACTTTTATCCCCTATTACTCCTATTAATCTTGTAAAAAATGTTAATAATAGGTAATGTTTAACTGGGTGAATCACAAAATGGATCACTCATATAGAATATAGGATAAAAATAAATAAAATTTTAAGGTTACCCATTACACTATCTATAACCCCACATTGGGCCTATATACAAATATTTGTTGAGCTCCTCTTACCCATTATTTTATACAAGGGGAAGTACATTGTCCTATAAAACCATTAGGTTTTCATTCCCACTATAGTCCATATATAGTGTGTGAAAACATAAATGATATTCCTAATAATAACCATAATATATGTTAATGAATGTACCACATATAAAAAATCATAAAATAAAGCATGAAATATGATTATAATCCGATCAGGTGTTAAATAACACACCCTTCTGGTTGGATCAAACATTCATTGGCTAGTGATGGAATGATATAATCAAATGATATGGGTGAATGGGTCATCACTATATATATAAAAAATGGATGAACTTTTTATCACTATATAAATAAAAAATATGGAATAATTTATCACCATATAACTAATAAGGGTGGACAATGTATCTCCATATAATCGACATGGGTGAATAATGAATCACCAATGCACAACTCTAGGTGAACGATATATCACCAATACTAACTCATATATGTATCACATGAGATGAAGGATATATCACCAATACTATGAATATAGTGAATTATATACAACTAATATAATAAACAAGGTGGATGATACATCAACAATATAAAAATTGAGGTGAATGATATATCACCAATATTAACTCAGGTAAATGATGTATCATATATGGTGAACAACATATCTTAATTATTAGGGATGGGATGAAAATTATATAAAAAATATACAAAAAAGGTTAATATATCAAAAATACAAACAAAATGGCTGAATAAGGCATCCCCAATTAATAAATAGGGTTAATGATGTATCAATAATATAGATAACAATGGGTGAACAACATAACACCAAGAGTATCGATAATCGCCTTATATAGTCCTTCAACATACTATTAATGAGATTAGAATCACATCTTGGATCCCCAGTTGATCACCCAAATTATAAGCAAGGACACCTTCTATTCATAAGTTCAATTATCATATAATATTAATGTAAAAGTCATGATAATGACAACCATAAGAATTGGAATCACCATACCATATATTAAGCCTTAAATATGACCCATTTTGTCATTGAAAACCTTTAAAATAGGAGGATTGATCATTCTCTATCATCTTAACCCTCTCAAAATGTCATCTTAGATGATGTAGAAACCTTTGACTTAAATCAAAATCCCATCTATATAATGTCATGAGATAGAACTACCACCTCTCAATTATGAGATACTCAACCCTTGATAAGTTATATCTCCCTATCTCATATGAATGACACATGGTTCAAGTCATCACATCCATTCCACCTCACTAGTCAACCACGACTTACTGAATACATCAAGAGGTTCATCATTGGCCCAAAATAACACTCTAACCACCAAGAAAACCCCACAACTGGGATGTTATATCACTATATATCCTCTATATAATTTATTCTACTAGCCATTATAAAATATCGAGACCATTCATGGTATCCCCAATCCAAATTCATATGTAAACCCACCCCAAATAAACCATAACCAAAATAGTTTTTTGAGAATCCGCTTACTAGGTTTAGCCCTAGACCATCACTCCAGGAGAGAACAATTTTCCAAAACATTAAGCATTTCCAGGTCACTAGTTCCAAATCTATATTTCAAGGACACTTTATAGTCCCAGCTCACCCTATCCATAAATTACATATATGAACCATACCTATCAGTGGCTATGAATCATGAAACAACACTTGAATGACTTACTATTCATCCATTAGGATTCTTTAGACATTTATCACACAAGGGAACCTACATCAGTTTCATATCAGGCCTCTCATACCCACTTAAAAGTTATAAAATATATGAAATAACATATGAATCTATTAGAGTTATTATCACATAACTTAACAATATTTATCCATTTAAGTGATTCTCAAACACCATCATGGAAGCGTGCCTAAGACCAAACCGACCATTTTCTATCACCAGAAGACCCTATCTCAATCAAAGCCCCAATTTAAATAATTTTAAAATAACAATAACTAATTATCATAATTAATAAAAAATTTATTCTATAAATATGAAAGTGGAAAATCTCAAATAGTAGTGTATACTAACTACAACCCCAAACTATGAAGTACAATCCTCACTTGATGCATCCTTGGGTCCACTGTAAACAAAATACCCAATAAAAATGATGATTTGATTTTTTTTTTCAATCAACGTTTATTAAATTCTTTAATAAATCAAGGAATTTTCATAAATTCATCAAAATGGGGACCAAAATAAAGTGTCCATCCTTCCTCGACCTCCTTTAGCATTAACACATGGAACCCATATTCCCTTAGCATGATTCTACCATACTCTTGTGGAATCATGATTAAATTTATATAAGTCCTAACCTAGATTTCCTGAACAACACCAGAACTAGAGTTTTGTAGAAGTAAAGTTTGTATCCCCATATGTTAGTGGCTACCACTAGTTCAAGGGGTATTTTGGAGATCATGAGGAGACATGAACCTGAATATAAAACACTTTAAGAAACAGTTGAATTAGAAAACATAAATAGTTAATACAATATAATAAGAGGTGTGTAATAATAAATATATCACATGGTAAAAATAATAAATATCAACAATGTCACATGAGGCATAAAAAAAGTAAAACAGATCATCCTCAAGATGATCATGTTTTAATAGTTCAAAAAATAATGGAAGACTACTCTAGTTCAACACCAAGGATCCAACCATTCCTATTCATTGAAATTCCTCTATGTACCCACTATTCCTTCTGTTGGATATACACCAATCACACAATCCCTTTTCCATTGATATGTTTCATGAAATTTCTATACATCCTAGAGGTACCATTAATGGAATCACTATAAACTCAATAGGCCACCACCAATTTTGAACCTAGGTAATATCAACATATATATTAATGTATGTAAATAATAATATACAATAACCAATACATTCAACTCAATCCACACCACTCTATGATCAACCATCCATGGATGAGAAACCTACCTACACCATCTAATGTCAAAGTGAAATGATGCACCTAAGTTCTATACATATCATTAGGAAGAATTAAGCACCACCCAATGAACCATAACAAAGAATTATTTCATCACTATACCCATGGAATCGTAGTGAATGATTCATCATTAAATAAAATTTTACAACCATTATCCACACATATACTCAATAGAACTAAAATATTTAACATATATTAAGAATTACTCTCCAAATAGGTTATCAAAATCACCCCTCAGTTCTAATGGACACCCTAGGCATATCCCACCTCTAGGTTAATTGTAAAAACCATCACCTTAGAACACTAATATATAGAGGATACTAAAAATTATATATTGTCCAACACCACCTCACGACCCCCTCTAAGTTCACATGATACCAACAACCTTAACCTCATGGCGAGAGACATCATCAATATCCTATAATAATAATCCAATGAACCAACATCAACCAACCATTGGTGAATTAGAAATAACTATCATAACAAGATAGAAAAACAAACAACCACATGGTCACACTAGTCACAACTATCACATTCTTAAATAACCCCACCAGGACATACAACTTAAGAAAAATCACTCAATAACATCTGGTAACATACCATGAAAGCATTAATGGTAACAATATATCATGACCCATACACATCAAATACTTACTTATTTTTACAAAATATTATCCTTAGACATCTATCATAAACAATAATAAAAACAATAGGTTACATTCCATGTCATACATATGACCTTACCCACACCCACAAATCACACGATGCATAAACACCCCTATAATAGTGTAAATTTAAGCCACATACTACCTTGTATTGAAATGTGTCTTCATGTTCAATTCTACTTGAATATTTTACCAAAAATAGGAAAAAAATCAAGAAACATGATATAAATAAATAAAATTGATATTTTATTCAAAATCCCTCCAAAATGGTGATATATCAAGAAACAGTCAAATAAAAATGTTGAGTCTTACCTATAGTGAATCCCTATGATAAAGGAAATGAAAAACATAGATCGACTAGGTGAGATCCCATAATGTATGAGAGTAATATAAAAATAATGTGGGGTCATTTCATTTTTTCCAAATGGGCTCCAACTTACTCTTTTATAAAATTAATCAATCGATTATTTGTTAAAAATAAAATATTTTTTTAAAAAACTAAAAAAAACTATTATAAGCCCACTAAAAAGGTAGTGGATCCCACTGGAACCCTTTAAAAAACAAAATATGTGATGGTTACCCTTCACTAGGGTTCTTGTGGCTGATCTAGTGGTATCATCTTCACAAACTAGAACTCCAATGTCCTCATAGTGGTGTTTAGATAGTTATCTCCTCACTTTTATATTACTATATCACTAACCCCTATCCTGAAACTCGACTCTGGGTATCTTATAACCCCACCAACACCCTATATAAACATAAATAATCATGGTTAGGCTAATGTTGGACCAAAATCACATAAAATAAACACCCATTCCATTCAATCACTTCCACAATAGAACAAATCATCCTTGAGAATTATTTGGGCACACACTGACCAAACCAACCACAACTCAAACATCCCACTCACTAAATTCTTGATATACTGAGACATTTAAAAATTCATTAAAAAATTATTTATTATCAAAACCAAATAAATACAATTTTACAGGTTCAAACCATGGGTACTCCCCACAATAGGAATCACCTACTAGGTCTCTCCACCACCAAGATAACTGATACAATGATATTATAATATCTGACCATCATCCCAAATCTTGCAAGTTACCAATATTAGTATAACATCATTAGCCATTAAAAATACTATCACAAAGATTACAAATCATTTATCATGCCTTAACCACCACACAGTCAGTCCTCTTACACATAACACACATTGTTCATGAGTACCCATCCTGAAAATTAAAATAAACAGGATCACAAAATAACTCTAATCGATAACAGCTATCCAACCTACTAAAAAAACCACCTCAATCATATAAATTATATCTGAAATTTTACCTTATAATTTTTGAATTTTGTAAATTCTCACACTCTATATCATCCAATTTCCCCCACTTTTTATCATCATGTTCTTTACTACAACTTGAGCGAGTATATGAACACCAACCCCTGCCTCCTGAAACATTCTCCTATTTCAAACTCAGATGCATGAGTATGATTAAATTCCTACAATCCACCTAAAAACAATATTATAAAACATAATGTCAATGATTTACATATCATATCATAAGAAATATAATTATTATATGGAAATCCTATTTTTTCAGAATATTACTTATCTTTCCAGAATGATAATAATCGGAGGATGAACCACTCTGATGTGGTAAAGATGGTTCCTTTCTATGTATACCTTGATTGGCCTCCTCATGAACTCGCTTCCAAATTCCAAAATCCACACTACCAGCTTCACCTTAAACCATTATATTTCTAGGTATACTATCAGCGAGCAAGTTTTACTCCACTATGAACACCTGGTTCTCAACCTTTGAATATGATATTGTCCTTAAAATATTCACCTTCTCCATAATAGTATTCATAGACTGTTCCAAAATCACCTAACCTTAGAGACCTATTTTCTATCATATTTTATAAAAAATTAAATGGATCTGTGAACCTAGTATCATAATCCATGGATGAAATCTCTGAATTCACCTAGTGCATGAGATCATGGGAATGGTCCTATCTCCACATCCTGTAGAATAAGTTATTTAGGAACCTCTCCTCACAGACATCCCATGTCATCTACTCATGTGTACCAGCCAATACCTACATGTACCATCAAAATAATTCTAGTATAATGACCATGTATATCACAAACTTCACTCTTCGAACTAGAGGCATATCAATCTGATCAAATATTGTCTTGAAAGAATCAACTAAGAACTCAAATAATGGTGTCCACCCTACCATTGAAATGAGTGAGGATTCTATAACTAATAATATATTTGAAGATATGAACTACAAATCTAAAATCCCTCAATCTAATAGTTAGAACTTTGAATGAATTATATTAGATTTTTTCTCAGTTGATCATCAAATAGAGGTCCTAGCTGAACTAAATGATCTAGTTTTCTTTCATTCCCCCAAACCTCTTCATGTGGATTGTTCATATCACTAACCTCAAGGGACCCAACTGGGTAATTCCATGGTGGAACTGCATCTTTAACCTCCTGACACTCTAACATAGGCAATTGAGTTGGAATATCACTAAAAACTATATATCCTATATTACACACACACACATGAGTCCTGATATTCTAAATAGTGTGCCTATATATAGGAGAAAAAGGCAAGGAAGTGGTACATTCCATGATTTACATAAAATGGGTATAAAAAAGGGTTGATGGTACCAGTTTCACCGGAATTTGGGGTGTGTATGAATTGGTTTTGGATGGGTACAAGGGTCTTGTGCACCCAAAATTCATGAGAGGGTGTTTTTTGAAAGGAGGAACCATAGAGAGACCTGGTGGATGAGTTTATAAAATGTTGTGGTATTTAAAATGTTTAGGGATTCATGAAGTAAATGGGTATCAATGAAGTGAATGTTTTTCAAAATGGGGTGAACCTTCCTCAAAGTGATGTCTTGGTTCCCATGGGGTTGGTTTCATGATGGATAATTATATCATGAAATACCAAGATCCATAAAGGGATTTATTTTATGATAAGGAAATGGGTCTTCATGAATTGAATAACAACTATTGGTTAGGTTCTCAAAAACCCATGGGAGGTGGTTTCATGAAAGATTTATACCTTGGGAAATATATATCCTCTTTAGCTCGTGAAGGTTAGAGTTTTGAAAATTCTGATCCTGGACAAGAATTCCAAAGGTCCCATAACCTAAATATTTGTAAAAGGTGAGGTATTTATAGCCCTAGTAGTGGTAGGTGAATTAATTTATTGAATGATATGGGCCTAAAAATTATATTATAACATTGAAGACATCATGAGTGTTCCTATAATGGACATATTCTATGCCAAAGTTATCACCTCAACCTCCATGTTCACTGGAGACCTCCATGAATCCGAGTTACATTATTAAGAGGCCACATCCTCTACCTTTGAATGGATAGGATATCTTTGTGAATCAGAGATATTATGAATAGATTTTAACAAATCTACCACCACAAGGACCAGTCCACATTCCTGAGGAGATTCTTATTCATAACGGTTTCAACCTTCACGAACACAGCCCCATAGGTGTACATTGGAGATTTTTGTCTTGTACTTTTTTTTGAATCGGCCATGGATTCCTCAAGCTCTACCATTAAATTCATATTTGGGCATCGAAACATTCAACCCACCATAGAATTGGATTTGATGAGGGAGAGTGTAAAATTTTTAGGGTAAACAATTGAAAATTGGATATTTGAAAGCTTTGTTTGTGACACTTGGTTTGACCCTACGCCTATAAATAATGGAGGGGGGTCACTAAGAGGACCAAGAACTTTTCACTAAAGATAGTTCAGTGTTCCCTTAGCACAAAACTCAAGACTTTGTCAAGTATTTTTTAATCTTGATTTCCAACAATCTTGAAACTATCCTCTTAGACAACAACAATATTGCGACCAAAATTTCACGATCTTGTGAAAATTCACATAGTTGAACTTCATGAACTGAACTCCACTATCTAGATTATAAAAATATATAAGGTATTGAACTATGAATGCTGAAGGTGTATATGCTACTTTGGATCAATGAAGGGTGATGGTCAAGAAGCTCATTATTGGGGAGATCCTCATAGAAGTGTTAGATCATGAAACTCTCATTAAATTACTGATGGAGGCATAGAAAGAATACCGGTTATGAAATAGGCTTACACTGTATGGTTTTGGAAAGATGGATTATATGTGTATCCCTAGTTCCAATCGATAGGAACCCATCTATTGGTTTAGGAGAATGCCTTCACAACACCAATAGTACAGAGTTGTTGGGGGTAACATTGTGAATGGCCACACATCACTTATTTCTCATGACCTATGGAACCACATGAATAATTTCAATGGATACACATTATAGGAATAGGTTTCCACCCCCAATAAAAGATAATTTCTAAGGTAGGTTTGATGGACCACCTTTAGGGATGGACTGAGTAATGATACTTACACCATGGTTGAAATTTTTTGGATGAGTGGGCCTGTGCATACTAGGTATGCCGGTCCTATCATGAATTAAATATGTAGATAAAGAGGTTACAGATTTATGAGGCAATAGGGTCCTCAAATTTTCATGTTTATCATCACCTTGAAATCATTCCAAATATATTGAACATGTGGTAATCAATGAAAAATACATTTCTCCTTCATTATAGAGAGGTTGACATCGATTTGTGGGACCTTTACTACATCACAGAGATTCCCATCCAAGGGGATATGTATGATGGATTTATCCTAGATGAGGATTTCTTGGATGACTAGGAGAATATTCTAGAAATTTCAGGGTTTCTTCTATGTTTGGTATATAGGTAGAGTGTGAAAAAACTAGGTATTAAGGATATCCCTTTAAAAAATGGTTTAGATATTTCATAAATTATTCCATGATCAAGCTACCCAGGAGGCCACACCAATGGCCAAATGTGTCAATGTGAGTCAAGAAGATTTCATATCGGAGGATCCTAGATTTGATCCATTGGAAAATGTGGGGACACAATATAAAGCCCAAAAATCCCTTAGTCATGTTGTTGGGATTTATTATCACATTGATCTTTAATTGGATTATCTTGGTTCCAGATGCTCACATGGGGGTGAATATGAGAAACCTCATCATGGAAGTAATGTTGGTGATGGGGAAACACATCAACTTAGCAATATCGGAGCTGGAAAGTTGTACAAGGTATTACACTACATCAGACATCGGAATACCCCCTTGTGTGTGTATAGTCCCTAAAAATTCTTGTACAGTTGGTTTTACATAGACAAACACGAGGGGATATGAATAACCAAACTCAATCTACCCTCCATACACAAATTTATAAACATTTATTATCAAAATTATTGGGAGTCGACATCTTCAACTGGGTTCAGTTGACATGTTGGTGAGGATCTGGTTGGAAGAGAACTTTTTTTTTCAAATTTCACTACTTATGGTAATAGGGACTGATGATGGAAATGGGACCATTGAGAAGTGGTCATACCTTTTGGACTTTTTAGGCAGGTAATTGGTGGATTGAGTGGACTATAGGTGGTTTGAGATCCGTACACACCACACCATTTTTATGGCAATTTTGGTGCCTCCTGGGGATTAATTTGAAGGTGCATATAGGGATACATAGGGATCACCAACCATCAGTCTTTAAATAGATATGGAGCATGTTTACATGTGTATATGTTTTGGTAAAAAACGAGATACGCCCACCTTCTATTGATTATGGTCTCATCCATGAAAACATACTAAGCTAGGTGGGTGTGCATCCTACATACATGCTGAGAAGATCAGTGACTAAGTTGATTGAGGTAGGGTCCCTAAAAACATTGGGTTTTGGGATAACAATGATCATGGAAGTATAGATGGGCCAAAAGGAGTGGCATCATTTGTAGCTCCAACAATGCCTGGCTCTGCATAGGAGGAAGCTTCCGGGAGGGGAAGAGGATCAAGCTCAATGCTATATGGAAATTGACTTTTGGAGGAAGGTGGACCCTCTAGATAAATTCTAAGGGTGAAATTTTAGATTCTAGGGAATTTATTTCATTTCATAGATGTCCCCAATGATGTCTATTTCTCTAATTTATGGGGGAGTTGGGATATCTATAGGAAAATCACCTTTCTTTATAGGATTTGGTAGGGTCACAATTCTAAGGGGATATACCTTACCAGTTTGGGTCATGAAAGGGATAGTTTCCTTATCTCTTGAGTCGAGGAGGTGCAACACATGGTATATCTAGAAGAATTGGTCCACACTTATGACACCATATATCCCCTGACCGGCCGAATGAAGGTGTTTCTAGGCATGAATTCTCCTCTTAATCATCCCATGGACTGATTAGATACCGATACAGTTGGGGGAGAGTGATTGGTAGAAGATTACTGGGGTAGAGTCTCCTATATAGTCTCCTATGGGGATAGGAATATTATTTTTGATAAGGTAAATCGTCTTATATTATGTATCTTATAGATTTAAAAACCTTTACAATTGCTTCCTGACTCCTTTTTCACTTTGAAAGGAATCATAGAGTACTGAGGAAGGGTAAGTTCATGATGAACTTCAAGTGTAGGATGAGGGATCTACAACCCTTGAGGGGTGATGACATGGCCTCTCCCCAATGTTGTTGTCACAGGAGGCCAACCATCAGTTAAAGTGGCCCCTGTAACTAGGGTTATGGATAAACATTCCAAGGTGTTTCCTGGTAACACTTCTTCCATGGTATGGATTTGAGGTTCAATTCTTGAAACAGTGTTGGCATGTTTTTTTCTCATTGAAAGTGCCAGAATATCAATCTATAGGGAATTTTTTTATTGCTAGGGTATTGAATATCAAGGGGATTCTATTGCTCGAGGGATTGTACATGAACCTTTCTAAGTTGATAGTCAGGCTATACAACTCTTTTAAGTCCTCACCCATTTTCAACCTTTTCCTTTTGTTTTCCCTCCCATAAATTATGCTCAGCTAAACCATTTCATTAAATTTATGTTAAAACCATGTTTGGATAGAAGTCCCATGATGAAAGACATTGTTGTGCTAACACAAACGCCCGAGGAGGCTATGCCTTTAATGGAGGTGGTTAAGGAAGATATGGGTGATGGGACTATCATAGGGGTACTGCATGAAGTGGCTACTAAATCTAAGCCCTTAATAATGATGGTTTGGATTTTTCTACTTATGGAGATGGTCAAGAAGGTTGTGGTGGATAATCCTTCCTTAGAAGTGCCATAAGGGTTCTAGGAAGCTCCAATTGCAGGTGAGGAATCTAAAAAAGTTATGTTACTCCTAGATTTTGTGCCCATACCACTTCAGTACATGAATTAAGATGATCCCAATACTAATGTGTTGGTGTTATTCCCTTAGTATGAGCCTACTCCACTTGATAAATTCAATGATTCTAGCACAAATTTTATTGAGGAGAACCAACTCATCCCATGCAAGGTGTGGAGGATTGTACATAATTTCATCACTCTCAATCCACTGGTTAATCTACCAAATGGGTTGGATCTCTCTACCATTTTTTAGTCAACTTGTGGATAGGTGGGGTGGATTCTAGAGTCCTTCACACACACCATCTCACAACTTTCTCATCGAATGAGAACATTCTGAGTAAAAGGAGTTTGATAGTTCTTAGAATAAGAAAAAGTCAAAGAGAACCTAGGATATCTATGTTTCTTAAAAGGAGATCAATAATCTAGAAGATCCAATAAAAAATCATGCATCCATATTCACTTATGAAGAAGAGATAATCTCAAAACTGGTGGCTTAGTTGGTGTTGAGACTAGGGAAGTAGGGGAAATATATCTGGTGGATGAGTTCCAATATGGGCATGTTTGGGCAGAAATTTTTAAAAATGAGGCATTATATGCTTCCAAGGAAGAAGAATATAGGATGTATAATCTAAAACTAACCCTTTATGATACCCAGTAGAGGTTGGATGAGTTAGAGTGCTCGATTTTTGGGGCCAAGCCTTATGGAATTTATCCCGATTTGAAATAAATGAGAGGCTTTGACATGTGGATGGCCCTCCCCAAACTATTGGGATGGTTTTTCTAAATTCCCCAAATTTATTAATGTGTTCCTTTTGGTTCATAAAAATCATATGAAGGAGACAACAAAAAATAAATCCCTAATCCCACATGATTCATGCTTGGTTGGGGAAAAAAGGGACAAATAGAAGATTGTTCATTCATATGAGAGTTCCAGATAAGGGCTAAACATTTGGGTTCTGAATTGTTAACTAATGACAAGGATTATCCTAACCAGAAAATATTTGTCTAGAGAGAGAGTACCTATATACATCCTACTTTCTATACAATGTGTGAATGTTTCTAAATGTGGTAACGCTAGGGGATTTGAATTATACCTAGAAAGGGGGAGTATTTAAGAACATGAATCGAGATGTCCAGATTCTGGAACACAAAGGGGGTGAAAGGGCGATAATGGATGACTTATGATTATGTGTTAAACACATATTCCACTATTATTCCATTCAGGATGGGTTCATAAAAATGAGGATCCATCATTGACCATGTTTGAAACACAAGACCTATCAAAATGTCATCATAAGTATTTTGGAGTGTGTGTCCAGGATGATAGGTGAGCCAGTTTGACCATGAACAATTGTTGTTAGGGGCCCATTTAGACATGAATAATGATAGGGATTCAAATCCACGAGTATATGTAGAAAGGGGATGAAAAAATGGAATATTAAAATGGATTTCAACACTCTTGGGATTATGCTATTGTGGATTTGAGAACATTTGGTAGGAGTATCGATATAAAAAATGGAAAGAATTGTCTTCCAAGGGTAGAATCATACTAAATGTAGGTAAATGGTTGATGAAAATGAATGGTGAAGTTTTTGTTTGAAACCAAAGGGGGAATTTATTCTTAGGTGAGGGATTGAGATGCTTCATAGTTTTATGTCATGAAATGAGGAAGGAGGGGGAGATGTTGAACATCTTGTGGAAAGGACACTGAACAAACAATTTAGTGTTAAAAAATGAGAAAACGTTTCATATAGTTTATCATCATGTGATTATGATATTCATATAACTATTAAATGTTTTTTGACTAGGATTTGTGAATTGACATGAATAAATAATTTTCAGTCAGGGTAGTAGGATGCACGAATAAAAGACACAAAGGGTGGAATCACATAGTGGAGCTCATGAAGAAAATGGAGTTGACATTTGTATAGATTTTTCTTAGACCAAAGGGGTAAAAATAGCATAGTCTTGTTTTTTTTTCAGGTTCATGATGGGAACCACATTCATTTTAACTTTTAATTTACACCCTCAATTTTTTGCCTAATTTGTGAGAGAAACCTGGTGGGTGGGACTCTGAATGTTTCTCAGGTTTCCCTATGGATTTTCAACTTAAGGGACATTTTTTCATCTTTAATTTATAATTTTATGGTCATACTAGTTATACTAAGGAGTTTCAAATAGTTTAAGGTCACAATTATTTGACCATGGAGTTGAAAATAGTTTGTGGTCATAATTATTGGGCCATGGGGTTAAAAATAGTTTAAGGTCATGCATCTTGGAACATGGGGGATTCCCAAGGGAGTGTGTGTGATAGTTAATATAGGTAACATTATGTGAATTTAAGGCTAAGGAGGACCAATTCCACATAGAACATCTCTAAGAAAACTCACACATAGTTTAAAGTTTTAATGTTTGGGCCTTGACTCTTTGTTAAAGGTCTTAGAGTTTATACCAAATATATGATTCTATTATTTAAAGAGTTCTTGGATACTAAAACCTTACTTTGGAAAATTCCTCTTTAATTCCTAATCCCACATGATCCATGATTAATGTGTGAAACAAGGAGCATTATAGGGTTCCCATTGTTTTTAGGGTAGAACACAACAAGGGGAAAAAGTGACAAAGATGGGGAAGTACCAAACCATGTTATCTTATTTAGTAACCATAAACATGTACATGGTAAAATGATTCATTGGGATATGGGATTCCCACTAAAGAAAAGAAAAATTTAAGGGAAGGAAAATCATGACTTCTAATAATTGTTTTGTGAAAAAGGGAGGGCTGATGGTTAGGGAACCACTGCTGACACTATTCTAAACATAGGTTGTACACCCCCACAAGTTAAAGATGAGGAAAAAATTAGGATATACAATTGATTTTTTTTGTAACAAAATAACTTCCATCTATTAAAAGCAATCCATTGTGGATTGTGAATATGATAGTAGGTTATCTAGTGAGGCCAGACACCATTACTATTAGGGGTCCTATTCAGATTGAGGATATGATGAAGATCCAAATCCTAGAAGAAAAAATTATGAAAATAGAAGTGGGGAATGTATTAGGGGTATGTTGAGTGCCCTGGTATCTATCCCACCATGCACTCAAATGAACTGGATGATCATTTCGGTAGGAAAGCGTCAAGAAAGACCTTGATGGGAAACAACCAAAAATGAGTTAGTGGTGGGGACTGTCCTAGGATAAAAGATTTGAGAATCACTATATATCCCAGGGAAAATGGGAATCAAGAAAATAATAGTTCATTAACACATCATGGTATAAGACCAATTCCGTAGGGGTGATTTCCTCTCCATATATGACATTGAATCTTCTCATATACATTAACTAGGGTAAAACTATTTTTTAACATATTGTGTTAAGAATTTTGGTTTTGGACATCCTATATTTGTCATATGAGGCACCACATATTTTTCATATATGGTAAGGATATAGTTTAACATTATGTGATAAGGATTTTTATTTTCTTTTCCTCTCATATTTTTCATATGATGTATCCTATGTTAATTTCATAGGGTAGGGATACATTTTAATGTCATGTGTTGAGGACATTGGGATTTTTTGTTTAGATTTATACAGTTCAGGCTAAGGATTCTTCTTGTTTAAGATCATAGAGCTCATAACAAAGGGGTGTGGGTGTCCTGAAGGGATTTATGTTGCGAAAAAGTGTAATAAACCAACATAAATAATGAGGTCCATGGAGTCATTTTTCACCACATACTTCCAAGAAAAATGAAACACAAGTTTTCAGAATGATACTGAGGGAGGAAAGGCCCCATGATGGGTTGATAGTGGGGTTGGTCCCAAGATTTGAGATCTGGTTATCACTACATATCCTATGGGAATGGGAATCAGTCCATGCATAGTTTTGGAACACGTTGTGGTAGAAGAATGATGTCAGGTGGGTGAAGTACTCTAAAGAGGGGATGAAATGAAAAAGTTAAAGGGGAGTTGGATTAACAATACACTAGTTCTAAATAAAACTATAAAAATGTGAGTCCAAAAGGGGGACAAATTCACATAGATTAAGTTCATATTTCCTAGACTTGAAGGGGAGTTGGTACTTTTAGGATGTTTAAGTGGTGAAAAAGAGTTATAACATGATGTGGAGAAAGATATAAGGAGTCCATGTATCACATAAAGAAATCCTAAAACCATTTTAAAATAGTTTAGGCTCACGAGGCTTCGAACATGGGGAGGCCCCAAAAATAAGTTGATTTAGAAGATGGGCCTGGGATGTTGGATCTAACAATCCCTACATATCCAATAAGGAATTGGAATTAAAGCACACATAGTTTTGGAAAACAAAGTGGTATGAGAACAATACCGTAAGTGTGGAGTCTCTCTAAAAAGGGCATAAATTCATATCATATTTTTCATATTATTCATCCCATATTTTTAATTTAGGGTAGAGAAACATTTTAATGTCATGTTATAAGGAGTACAGTTTTGGTCATCCCATATTTACAATATGAGTCATCCCGTATTTGTTGTACATGGTAAGGATATAATTTAATGTCAAGCGCTATGGATGTTGGTTTGTTTTCATCTCATATTTTGCATGTGAGGAACCCTATGTTCATCACATAGGGTAATGCTATAGTTTAACATCATGTTATGAGTATGTTGGTTTTGGTTGTCCCATATTTATCATATGAGGAATCTTGAGATTATAATGCTTTAGGATATAATTTATTAACATGTGTTGAGGAAATTGGTCTTGGTCCTCCCATATTTATCATATGAGGCATCCAAAGTTTATATTGTGTATGAATATATTTTAACATCATGTTTTTAGGATTTTATTCTTTTTATTTTAAATTCATAGATCTCATACTAAGGATACTACTATTTTATAGTTATAGATCTCAAACTAAAGGGACAACTGTTATTTTAAGGCTGTAGACCTTGGAACAACATGTTATAAAATTTATGGTAACATAGAGTTGACTAATTTTTATAGTGTTTAAAGCTACATAAATTTTACCAAGGGTTCATGAGAAGTACTTCTCAAGAAACATAACATTGGTGGGAGGTGTGATATGGTCATCATCCATGGAAATTAATTATTATTATCTACTGGAATAAAACATATTGATAATCTAAGTTCCTTCCCACTAGTGTTCTTAATTTGGTGTATTTTTTCAAAGTATCATTGGTGTTATGATATCCAATACCATATAACCTTGAAGGAATGATTGGAGGTAGGACCTCATATTGAATGCTTACGCTAACTTGTTATACTACCTCAATAAGTTATAAAATTCCTAAAGATTAATTTATTAAAGTGCTAAAAAATCATCAATAAAATATTCTTCCATTCTATATAACATCCTTTGGCCATAAATAGCCATTCATAATGACAATAAGTGAACCTCAATATGTAAAACTTCATCTTTTCCATACACCAGGGATTATGAGGTCACCTGTGTGGAATTTTGAGTTATCATCATATAAAACCAGTGGGAATTATGGAGTTTATCAGGATAACTATTTTTATTATGCCACACCATATTCTACAGGATGTTAGAGAAGGTTTTTTAAACACCTTGATCTACCCATTAACCTATGAATGGTATTGGTATGTGTGGTTGGACTAGATGTTGTACTTAGAATAAAATTTCTTCAGCTCAGAAGCCCATAAATTAGTGTTATTGTATATGAGAATGGATTGAGGAACCCCAAATTGATGAATGATTTTAGATTTCAAATATTTAATCATGGAATTTGTTTTTACATCTTTTAGGGGAACTTCTTCTACCCACTTTTAGAAGAAGTCTGTTTCAATCAAAATGAAGTTGCACTATCGAGCCATCGATATTAGGTAGGGACCCACAATGTCGATTAAATGTTTTTAAAAGTGACAAGAATATTTATTAGTGTGAAGAGAATCTATTAGATGATTAAAAATACTAGAATTAATCTAACATATAAAAAATCTCTTAGAAAACTAAATGCAGTCAAGAACCATGGTGGGAGAAAAGTAACCCAACCTATGAATTTGGTGGGAGAGCTTCAATTCTTCATGATGGGTGGCATAGGATTCATCATGGATCTCTTGAATAATTTGAGGTATCTCATATCCTAGTATTCAAAAGAGAATAATTCCATTTAACCCTCACATATAGAGAGCCTACCTAAGGTTGGGGACACTTTATAGGGTAAAATGTTCTACACATCGAGGGATTCACTCACACTTGACTCAGACAGATAGGATAATTCCATGACAGAGGTACTCAAAAAATGGATTCATATAATCAAAAATATCATAAAAAATGGGTGTGTTTGAGGGACCTTTCATAGAATAACCTGCAAAAAACTAATATACCAGTCTATTTCTATCATCTAAAGTGGCATGGATGATGACCCTCTGGTGCTCTACATGAATGATCAAGAATTCCTAATTAGGATCTTCCAGGGACACGTGCAGGCATTCAAAATCATCATCTCATCCATTATATTACCAAGGAACATGAGTCACCTTTTTATGGGAAGGGAACTAGTCCATTCCATAATGAGTTTATTCTAAAAGGGGCACACATTTCTACTTTATGACGACATAGTCACCCTTGATCTTCTTGATGGAAAACTTGAAGTATCACTTTATAGGTAAAGAGGCATCATAAGTCTTGAGAGAAAATATTAGACGAGTAATAAGATCATAATACTTTTCCTCATTTTCAGTTAAACCTTATAAAAATATAAACAAGTATGGTAGGATGACCTGTGCAGGTGTGTTGAAGTCAATCCCTAGGCCTACCTTATTGAGAATAGAGTTGTTGATATTTCTATTAGAAGGAATTTGGGAGGCACCATTGAAATGAATATTTCAACATGGAAAAAACCTATTCTACTGAGAGAATAGATCCAACTGGGAAACACTAATAGAAAAAAACCCTATCCCAATGATTTTGACCCATTGGTATAGGTTCCAAACCATTGTAATAGCCTATACCAATGGTTTGGAGGGGCATTATCAGTTATGGTGTTGGTATAGACCTATACCAATAGTTTTGTAAAACCATTGGTATACATCATATGAAAAACCTAAACCAAAGGCTTTACAAACTATTAGTATAGGTAATATAAAAATTAATCCCATCTTGGTTTTTATACCAGAACCTTCAATTTATAATCCAACGACCTAAACAATAAGTTAAGATGAATTTTGTAAAGAAAATTTCAAAAAAATATATATTAATATTTACATTTATTTTAACTTTTGATGTATTTAATGTTATTTTACAAATTAATCCATAAAAAATATGGGTACCTGAACCTATGGTTCTTAAAACCATTGGTATTTACCTATACCAATGGTTCTGAGAATCGTTGGTATAGGTACATTGATTTTATGAGCTATACCATCAGTTTTCCCAAAACCATATGTACGAGGTGGATGTTTAACTATGGTTTTGGAATAAACATTGGTTTGGGGTCTCTAAAATGGACCTATACCAATGTTTTTGGACAAGACCATTCGTATAGGTCCATATAAGTGACCTCTACCAATAGTTTTGGAAGAACTATTAGTATAGGGTTTCCCTATGGAACCCATACCAATGGTTTTTCCAAAACCATTAGTTTAGGGTCTCTCAAAGAAACCTATACAAGAAATTATCTAGATCTTTGGTATAGGTACATTGTAATAGCTTCAATTTCTAGTAGTGAGATAAACATCTAGGGGAAATTACTGGATGGTCATACGCGCATACTAGAAATTTTCCAAAGTCTTTTCCGTGATAGATTTTTATGGGAAAAACCTGATTTCTAAATGTTAGAGAAATATCAGATAGTTCAATAATCTCTCCATCATCACATGGTGGATTAGAATATATCTTAGCAGGTCAACTCATCACATCATATATATATCATGGTGCTGCAAATAGATTTTCATCTTCTTCACTAAAAAGACCAGAGTGAGAAAAATCTTCTTGATGGGGGAGTATCTGGCCTTCACGTCAAGGAGCATGCATATAAGATTATATATGATTCTTTTCTTAACCCTTATTTTTATTATAGTCTTAGAGGGTTCCAATGAATCATTTAAGATTAATAATATATAGAAGTAGAGGGTTTCTTGATATGGGTGTCATCAGAACTGGATGCTACAACATATACTACTTAATATCCTCAATGGTAGTATGGAAATCCTCATCCCACTAATAAAAAACTCCATTTTCACCATCCTCAAAAGGTTCTTACACTCAGAAAATATTTTTTCAATAAAATCATTAATACAGGATATGTGTCCATATAGGCCTTGAAAATTTTAGAGATTGTGTTGGGAAAGAATTTGGTTGATAGAAATTATTTTCTCAGGATTGATCTCAATTCCTAGGTCTCTTATGTTGAAGCTGAGAAACATTCTAGAGTTAAACCAAAATGAAAACTTTAGAGGGTTCACTATAAAGTGGCGGGAATGGAGGAAGCTAAACACTTTCTCAATATCTTTGATATGGGACTATATTTTTTTAACCACAAAATCATCTACATAACACTCCAACAATACCTCGACGATCAGTTTGAAGATATGGTACATGAAACACTGGTATGTTTATCAAAAAAATTCACGATTAAAGAAATCACATGGTAGAAAAAAGCTCCCTAGGTTCCCTAAATGTTTCAAGATCCTCATCTTTGGGGTCTTTATTTATATTATTATTCTGAAAATATATATACATTAAAGTGAGAGCATTGAATCCAACCATAGAATCAAAAAATAGCTCTTTCAGTAGAAGGGGAAATTCATCCTTTGGATAGTGGAGGTTGAGGTCATTGAAGTTAATAAAAAATCCAACCTACCCATTATTATTTACCAATAGAAAAATGATGGAAAATAATTTTTATTATTGGAAATCTATGAGAATTTTTACTTTAATAATTTTTTCAACCTCATCCTAGACCATGGAACCATTAGAGGGGTCCATTTTTCTGGGTTTTGTTTGACACATGGTGACCCACTGGGTGGACATGGTGATAAATAGAAACCTAAGGGTAAATGTTTATAATATCATCATATCTCCATTAAAACATGTCATGGTTATACTTCTATAAGGCCACATACGACAATTATTCTTCAGGAAACATGGTTACACTGATCAGTTTTGTCCTTAAGTCTTCCTTAGTGCCAAGGTTCACTAGAGTCAAATCATCAATAGTGGTAGAGAAACACTCTTGAAATGTAGGAAGGGGACATTCTATATCCTCTTCAACATCTAATATATAAGTATCATTTGGAGAAAGTAACACTTCCAAAGCTGTAGACCATGATACAACATCATAACCTGATACAATGGGACACAATTCATTAATAAGGAATTATTTCTCTGTGAATACTATAATGATAATGTTTGGAGATCCAATACTCTAATGTTTTTAAGCAAGAGTTCCACTAATGATATGAAAAGAATGAGGATGTGTTGACTTCCATTGAGTCATCCCCAATTTATGTAACATATAGGAATGCTATGGACCAGTGGTCATGGGGTGAACTACTAAATATTTTATAGGGGTAGGGTCTTTTGGTATTGGTTGGGCCTATATAGTGTAGGACTATGAGAAAAAAATATGGGAACTCATTGTTTTTTGGGATAATGAAACAAACTCCTATTTCTGGGGTCAAGGGTCCCAATCAACAGATTAGAAGCATGAACCTATCTTTCATGTCGAACCAAGGATCTACTATAGTGGTTATTAGATTGTTAGGGGAATTAATACACTTAAACTCAATTCAGGGCCACATTAATTCCATTTTTTAATACCTAAAATCAATATAATAGGAATGAAAAGAGTCTAAGGGAGAATAATCTTCTTGGAGTAACCCTACTTGATCGTCAAGGAAGTATTTGAGGTGTTTGTGGTATAAAGAGGGGACCACTACATGCCAATAGATCCAGGTCCATCCCAACATGGAATTTTTGTTGTGTCATGTGATAATACCATAAATTTAGTGATTTAAACGAGGAAAATTAATCGATCATTCAAATAAATCTTTCTACATAGCTTCTACCCACTCTTATCATATCCCTAAATTCTCATGTTATAGGGGATCAAATACTCTTTCACGATCCCCGACTTGTGGAGATTTCTGATCAAGATGAAATTGATCCTAGATTTAGTATCCACTAGTATGTAGTTAAATTCCATTCTATTTTACAAGACAATAATACATAGTATGAATATGTCCCCCTGAATGGTGGAACCATCATATTCTTCAAAAAATGAAATGATGAATCAACATTCTTATCACTGGACAACTTCTACATAATAGGCCTCCTAGAAAACTACATTAGTCTCAAACTGAATGGGTCTCTTCAAAGTTTCGATGAGGGATTCACAAATTTCCTTTATTAAGGGGAGATCCTCAAGGATTAATACCCTCATAGGTATGCTGTTGAGGTGATTCAATACATCATACATCTGGTTGAGGGAAGGTTTTTTTTTCAAAAAAGTTTGTTCTTTAGTAGGATTCACAACAATAGTAATATATGCTTTCATAGGCCTTCACATAGGAACTGAAAGTGGTAATGGGAATGTCTATTTCATGGTATACTACAAGGATTTTTCTAAACATTGGTCCTTTCTAGAGAACACCCATAATCCACATGGCTAATTTAGGTTGATAAGGGTAGGGACCAACTCATTTTTTGAAATTATCCATGAACATTGTGATTTTTTATTAATGGGAAAGTAGTATGTTGAGTGAGTATATGATTCTTCTCCACCATGAATTAAATTCATCCACATACTCATTAGACATGTTCTAATATTTGGAGTGTTCAGTGATGCTAATCTTACATGAGGTTGAGCTAAACTAGAAGAGGTACCATCTGTGGAGATCCTTTGAGACAATAATGGATCCCAAAACCAACTGGTTATAAAATAAAAAGTGGGTCCTTCCATGGTATGGGAAAATCATCAGATCATAGTAGCTTACTATTGTTCTAGAGTCCCCAATATTGGGGCACACATTGAGATGAAGTGGGCCATATTTTGTGGCGGATCAACTCTACTTTTGAACAGGCTAAAACATGGATTTTCAAATTTTGGTGGTGGGCACATTTAGTTAGTCAATACCGGATACCAAATTCAGTCAGGTGGAAATTACACATATATATTTTTTTGATCCTCAATGTGGTCTATGATATTATCTACTGCATCATCCTGGTGAGTATTTTGGTCAACATTTCTTTGACCGGATCATTGGATAGGGAGGATTTATGGCCTTGATCTCTAGGAGGATAGGGGAAATTCTCAGATGGAGTGGGTTAATAATATATTCATTATTTTTTATATCCCTTGGATTTTTCCCCAATCGAATATGTGAGGATTCCTCATTCTAATATGGTTTTCTAGCCAAGAAGGACCAGGTTCCCAACTAAAGGAGTGACAGTATCCATTTTGATATTTCACATCCCATATGCTTCTTGAACATAATCTCTACAGTAAGCCTCTTGTATCCCTCAAGCTTCTAGAGTAAAGTATCCATCTTGGAATCTAAATCAGTCCCTATCAAATTCATTCATGTATCAGTAATATTGAAAGGCCCCCTAGCTTCCTCAATAGATTGGAGGATAGGTAGGAATGTCTCATTGGGGGAATCCTAAAGCCCAACACCAATCTTTTTTGATGAGAATAGACACTTTTTGTGGGATCTATTTGGTACTTTATTTTCCCTTGGAGGGAGTTCTCCATATTATGCCTTGTATTAGTGGTCCTATTTCTCTGGTCCTTAGGATAGTTGATGGAGATGATATTCATCGTCTTAATGGTCATAGAGGAACCTTCACTATTAGTGGGTGGTATGGAATGATTATCCCTTTATTTCTATGGTATAAGGATCAAGTGTAGGAAAACATACTATCTTGAGCCTCTAATCTTCATGTGATGATCTAAGCCTACCATGACTCGCTAGAGTATAATAAGGTTCTTGACATAGGTCCACTAGAGAGTCTAGTAGTAAAAATATGATTCAAGGTACTGATCTAGTGGGAGCACTGTGATCTAGACCCTCTTTCACTATTGGTGAATGGAATCAAGTTTCTCATAGATTCTTTGGTAGGTTAGATAATGGTCCTGAATGTGATTGAATTTCACCAAAATATTATAGATAAAACAAACCACATATTCCTTAGAAAGAGACTATAAAATGATAATTTTTAGAGATACATTTATCCAAAATGAGAATGAAATGTGGTGGGATTCCAAGAATCTCCACAATTCCTCTTGTTCATTACTAGGGACATGATCATACTCATAGTGATCCCTTACCCAGATTAGTGCAGGTTGAGAAACCAGTGGTGGAATTGACACAAATCTTCTTTGCTGTTAATTTATAGGGATAAGGGGAACCACATGGGTGAAATTTTCACTAAACATTGGAATTTCACTCGAAGGCAGCAACAACATGAATATCATATCCATATAGGATAGGGTACTTACTACCTCCTCATATGAGAGAGTGTAAACGACACTTTGGTTCTCATCAGATTGATCAACATCATCTGAGGACATCAACCTAGAATTTAATATTTTTCCATCATCTAGTGTGGAGTTTGAGTAAAGGGAAACTGATGGTGATGAATATTTTTTCACTATAAGTCCTTATAATGAGGCCAAATAATCCTCAACATACAGGAAAGTACAGAGGGATTTGAGGTTTTTTTGGACCTTAGCTTTAGGGTTCATAAGCATTAATTTATGACCTTCATCCCTAAGATCTTGTAGCAGGGGTGAAGGTTACCTTATTGAGTCATCAGTCAAATCAAGGTCTAAGAGTTATATAGTGTTATGAACCATCCTAGTGTCCAAACTTTGACGGCGTGGTAATTCACCAAGAGAATGTTCTTTATAGTCACATGGGATTCCTTTACATGTATTGTGACCTATTCCACATTCATGACCTCCCATGGAGATTACTTTCTGTCATTCCCCGAAGCTAATCATCAAAGTATTGAATTTATTTAGCATGGGGAGGGCATCCATTTTAGTTAGGGGTAGTGCGGGGAGGACCCCCTATAGAAATTATTCATCTTGGGATGGACCATAATGGTTTCTGGTGGTGTAGATGATTGAGAGAGGTAACCTAGACTACCTAAAAGGTGATAGGTTTCTTGATTTCAAGTGGGTTTAAATAGATCCCTTATTAGTAGTTGTGGGAATGTGATGATATATTCCGATGGTGGAGGGATCCACTTGAGTCATAGAAGATGTCTCTTGTTGAGTGATGTTATGGGCCTTCCTCTATTGTCAGCATTGGGTGTTCTCTTCTAATTCCAGTAGTGCAGGAATAGGATCGATCCAATAATTGACACATTGGACCATTCAGTGATAGTTCCGACATCGCTGGGTGAGATCCCTCCTTAGAAACTTCCGAGCAGTATTCATGATAGATATAAATCGAATATCCTATAAATCCTTGGAATAAGGGAGTGATATATCCAAACTCTTTGGGGATAGGCTTCTAAAATGGGTTTCCATTTAAATAGGGGGTATTTTTCCCCTACACATCCCTCAGGGGAAGTAGAGTTATTGAGGGTCCAATTATTTGAGATCCTGGTGGGCCATATCCATTGTGATAATGAACCCTTCTTGTTCACATCGATGAATAAGTGTGTTGATCACCCTACACTAGATGGGCTTGGAGGGTGAGATGGGGTGTGGGTTCTTAGTAGCTAAAGAAACTATGGTTTTATGGTAGGAATGTAGTAGCATGGTATTTTCACACCCACATTCCCCTATCCCTATTTCTTATGATTTAGATCAATGAACTCCTATAGATTGAGTGCTATAAAGTACATAGAATCATCCATTAGTAATGATCTGATTAATGTGATACCTAATTCCCCAACACCATAAATTCATTCTGAAGTAGAAAAAGGGTCCACGTTGGTGATGTCACATACTAAGGATTCCCAACATTATCTACCCCGATTCATAGGAGAGCTTCATGCTGAACCACTAATAATTAGGTGGGTAATTTCACCAAATATATGAATCCAGTGAACTAAAAAGATAATGGTTACCGAACATTATTAGTTCTCATAATTTAAGGAGAAGAGCTTCATGTTTGGTTCACCAGTTTTTTATAATGCTTTTCGCTGGGGTCGCGTATCGGGATGATCACACACTTTTCTTTCCCCATATTCCCACTTTCCAAATGTTTGTGGCCTCTACCTCCATGGATGGTGATGTAATATCCTTGATAGAAATAGGATGATGGTATGTTAGTTCCTCCTTCAATAGATTCCTCCTTGGAGCTCATCATAGAGTCCAAGTCTCCCTTAAATATTTATTTCATATTCATGAAACTCATTCCCTATGCCTTCTCAAGGTGGATTCTGGTTAATTACACCACTTCTATTGCTATAGGGAAGTGACCTTTGGTTATTGTAGATTTTAATGCTAGAAATGTCTATAAATATAGAGACATTGTGAATGTTGGTAATTAGAAAATTCTTCCTCAGTTGGAGGGAATATTTAATGCAGGGAATCAAAGGTGTGGAACCCAAGGCATCATGTGTGTACAAAAGGTTGGTCATAGTTTTAATGTTTTATGGGGACAAGTTGGTCACTTGTTTAATGTATTCTGAGGGTAGGTTAGTCATAGATTTAATATCTTGTGGGGAAATTTTGGTCAAATGTTTAACATCTTGTAGGGATGGGTTAGACCATGGGTTTCTAATGTGTTACCATGGGGATGATGATCACACCTCATGGGTTTCATGGTAATGAGATAACATTCTGTAATGGGGGGAAAATGATAAAACTCTAGTTTTCAGTGTGTCCTTTTGGGGGAGATAATCAAACTTTCATATTTTATGGGGGTATGAGAATATGTTCTCCCATATGGGGAGATGATCACTCTTATGAATTTTATGGTGATATTGATATGTTGGGATTGATCCTCATAGAGGTATCCCATGTATATCTAAATTTCAAGATTGAACCTAATGGACATGACATAAGTATAATGTTAGCATACTGGGATCAAAACCCATGTATTTTGATTCCACAATGTATGGTCATGTGAAAAGACTGGTCCATGAAGTTTAACATCTTGAGTTAAGGATGCTCACGTCACATATAGAGCATTAATGAGGGGGTTGTGGGACTTATTCCTAGAATCTTACTAAAGTGGGAGGATCATACCATGGCGGGGGAGAAGGTAGGATCCCATGATGATCATATATGGGTCATCCTATGATCATTACATAGGCTAAGGAAATAGTTTAACATCATATACTCTGGACAATATTGTACAATATAACATCATACAACTAAGATGTTATTATATGAAAATTTAAATCATGTAGCTTAGTACTTGGTGGGGACTATACCCAGTGAAACCATTTAGAATTAAAAGTAGAATATCTTTCTAAGGGTATCTGTTCCAAGAAGGGTAATATGTTTTCCTTAATGAGACCACATTTGAGGATTATGTTTCTACTTCTCATCCATCTATGGGTGGGGAATGTAATAAACTCCACTGTGGAGGAGTGGATATCAGGGGTCCTGATGTTAGGGTTCATATAATTAAGAAAATGATTCATGAGTGTTTTTATGATTAAGAGAAAAAAGAAAGATAATGTTCCATGACATTATTAAAGTGAAATGGGAAGACACAAGGGTTAATGGTACCAGTCGCATGGGAATATGGGGTGCGGATGAACCAGTTTTGGATGGGTATAGAGGCACTGGACACTTAGATTTAAAAAAGTGGTTTCGATTTAAAGGAGGAACCATAGATAATTATGGTAGATGGATTTCATGAATGTTGGGGTTTTGTGATGGTTTTGATCCTCATAAAGGATTGGGGTCTCATGAAAGTGTAGGTTTTACGAAACAGGTGACCCTAAATCTGGGTGATTTATTGGTTCTCATGGAGTTAGTTTTAGGAAGGATAATTATCATAGAAAACCATAAGAATAGGAAAGTGATTTATTCTAATGAAAAGGGAATATGACTTTATGATAATAATTTCCACCACTGGTTGAGGTTCTCAAACCCATGGGATTTAGTTTCATGAATTATGGATACCTCGGGAAATCCATATCATCTTTGGTTCGTAAAGGTTAGAGTTCCACAAATACAAATCTTTAGATGGGATTTCCAATTTCAAAACCACTTATAAGTCAGATACAGGGAGGTATTTATAGCCCCAAAGGAGGTGGGTGCATTTAATTTATGAAATATTGGGGCTTGGGTGAAAGACTATATCCTTCGCGATATCAGGGGTGATCCGTGAAAGGACATACATTGCATGGAGGTTATGACCTCAACCTCCATGTGAACTGAAGTCCTCTGTGAATACGAGTTATGTTGTGTGAAATTTACCACCTCAACCACCATGTGTACCGATGTCCACTATGAATAAAATTTATGTTGTATAGTGGTTACCACCTCTACCTCTATGTAGACTGAACTACCTTAATGAGGAGACAATCATTATAAATGGTTTTAACATTCAAGAAAAAATTCCATAGGTGTATTTTGGAGTTGTTTGGTCCCAGATATCTTTAAAACGACCATACCTTCCTTGACATCTCCCATGAAACATCTATTTTGGCATAACAAACTAACAGTATTTATTAAATTATTACTGTAGGGAGAAATCCTACTGTATATACCCCAGGGAAGACATTCAAGGCCGATGATAACAGGGGGATTAAATTATTGTAATTTTATATTCTAACCATGAGGATGGTTTCCATGGTACTCATAAAGATAATGGTTCTTATGATCAATCATTTCATGACCATAAAGCAGACCTTCATGGTATATATTTTAGGGAGGAACTAATGAGTTATTTGTAGAAACATTGCGAAGAGGAACTTCAAAACTACATCTTTTTCTTCCATAATGTGATAATAAAATAGAAGGATATTGGGTCACCATTGATATATTTTTGATATCCCAAATAAGAAAATCCTCATTTAGAGTAGGATTTTGGGCATGATCTTGGATTTTTTATCGCATATTTGGAGAATTCATTTTAGATGTTCTCTATTTGGAGGTTGGAGTGGAATGCCACATAAAGTGACTTTCATGTATGAGTATCTTTCCTAATCAACTCTTGTGATGTTTACATAATATGATGGCATGTATTAAAGTTTTTGAAGGTATATATTCCTTCCATGGAGTGGAAATTTAGGTGGAACAATAATCTCTAGTTGGGATGGGTGTGTTTAACTGATCATATCATCCATTTATCATGAGATTTTATGGAAAACCATCCTGGATGGGAGCATGGATATGTGTATGCTCCTGAGTGACCATCTTATCATCTAGATGGGACACTTAAAATGTAGTGTAGGGGTTGCATGACTAACTCACAGTCACTATTGATAAAATCATTATATCCTGATAGACCTGTAGAATGTGGATAGGAATATATTCCTATCCTTACACAATTATAAGGATATAAGGGGTAAATGTTTTAGTTAGAACAGTGATATATTCCCATTCTGCGGTTAGAGAAGGGTTGTATCACAAGTACAATTCTCCATTTTTTGTTGGGATATACTGAAAATTATCATGTGTGGGGAAAGAGATATGGGTTTTCCCCTAATTTGTTTTTAGGATGTGGCTAGAGTTTTCTATGGTTGCTTCCAAAACATTATTGGTTGACTTGATGTGGGTGAGAAGGTATATGGGCCTTATTATAGGAATCCACTGTGTTATTATATTTTAATTCAGTTGATGGAATGGGTAAATGAGTTTTTCCTAGTTGATTGATTTTCACACTTGGTGGACTATCTTGGGTGCTCGGGTCTAATAAAACTATGCTGAAGTCCCCACAGTAGCATCCTCATCTTGGTAAGGGCTTGATGTATTGTGAAATTGGAGGTGATAGTTGCTGGCATGATCCTATTGTAGGGGCCTTTTTGGTGCTGAGATGAGGCCCCTTGAGACCTCATGAACTACCTATCTATGTTAAGGGAGGTACTTTTTGTTTTATTTTGGGGAAAGGATAAAAAAATGGTCTGATATGGTAATTGGAGATGTCTAATTATTTTTTTCCAACCATCATTTGGTGGATTATTAGTGGAGATTCATGTCTTGGTGGAACTATTGTACATCATCCAAGGTTAAGATGGTTACATTGAGGTGGTACTCTCAAACTTGTAAATTTTATCCTCAATGTTAAAGACAATATGTCAGTGATGAGATCATCTAATTAGATGATGATCCGACTTGAGTGGATATCAAAGCATAAGTTTTATTTAGTTGGTGGGACACTATTTGGATTGATGAGAGTTATGTTGAAAGATCATATATATATATATATATAACACAAAGAAGAAAAATAATCAATGTATCATCCCAATAAATGAGTACATGAATAATTTATTTTCTTAATGGATCCATATTTAGAAACTTTCATTTTTTTTGAAGTAAAGAGGGGTTTGACATGTGGGGGACACAAATATTTTGGTTAATTAAAGGATTCCCATTAGGTTCACCATTTTTGTTTCCCATGAGAAAGAAGTATGCTTGAAAGTCAATTATGGGGGATTTATTATGGTTGAATTTTTTCCCCACCAATCCACTACTTTAATTTCATGTCCACTTTCCGGTGGTTTAAAATAGGTTTTGTTTTTGGTACTAGAGACACCTAATGGATCCTGCATCCATGATGATTTGTGGCCCTTCTTTAAAAATGCATGTGGTCATTGATGGATCTTTCCAAATGACTCTTATGAATTCACATTAGTCAATAGGATGGGAGGATAGGATAATCACACCCTTTTATAGGGAATTGTTCCCTACTACAAGAATATATTATTCATTATTTACTTAGTAATGATTTATTTGAAAGATCATGGTATAATGACTCATGATTGGGTGCATTGATGTTTATTTCCAACAAGGGAGGTGGTTGGAGTTTTGATTTCTGGATAGAACCCATGATAAGGGCTTCCTATGTATCCTTGTAAAAGGAATCAGAACCCACATAGTCTAGTTTCACTCAATGGGAAACATCATAAATTTTAGGATCATTTGAAAAGGACCAGTCTATGTAGTTTAATGTCATGTAGCTAGTAAATCTAGGAAAAAAATTCTTAGAAAACAATGGTGTGTGGATTTCATGTGAGAATCCATTTTTGATTGATCTGATATGGAATATGGTCATGTTAATGAGATTACCAACACTAGGAATTCAATTCATTAAAGATCAAATAAAAGGGAACTGGAAGGAATATAGCTTCCCAGGTGGGGGAATGATCTTATTGGGAATATGACCCAATAAGGATGATGATGTTTTAAAAATATTGGGTTTGAACCTTAATGAGGAATCCTAAATATCTCGTGAACACATGATTAAAATTACACATAATTTTGAAATGTTGGGGTTTATATCTATGAGGAATACCATTTGAATATATTTTATCATGCAGGTGATATGATCACTACGGATCTCTATGCTCTCATGAGTCACACTTAGTGTGAGAAACAAGCGAAAGTTGAAGATCTGGCACTTTTCACAATCTCCTTTGTCTGTTGGTGGATAAGGTCTAGGGTATGTATAAGAAGGATATTTCTTGTATAAAAGGATAAAATATTAATACTAGATGGATGCCCATATGATTCTCCTTCTGATATGTGGAATAGGGGAAGATGGTGAGTCTATAGACAACAATACTGGTTTTTCATTTGATTCACTTCACATTTCTGGAAAAATATATAATCCCCTGGCTAGAGAATCCATCCACAACCATCCCCAATGTTGGAATACTCATAACTATGAGAATGCATGTCTGGGTATATTATAAGGATCCCGTATAATGTGGAGGTTAAATTCAGGGCTTCATTAACCACATGAATGCATGAATTTATGGAGGAAACAATGGTGTGTCTTTTCCCTAGGGAATATGAATCTGGTGGCCATGGGGACAATCTCAATGATGAAATTCCTAGTTTTTAGTATGAGGGATATAAATACATTTGTGAAGTCTCACAAAGTGTCCAACATGCGTAAAAATGATACTCATAAAGAGGGAAGTTGGACTAAAAGGGGGAAATAACCTAAGGATACCCCATTCCACATAATGCCCTTTGCTATGCTGGGTGGGGGATCTCGAAGGGTGTTATTCCATGAAGGGGAATCCTTCATAGTATTCTTCCTTCATGATTGCAAGGAAACCCCAATAGCTGGTGGTCAGGTAGGTCCCTTCATGAATGATCTATTTTTAGGTCTCCCTCAAGGTATGTGGTAGGTGAATTAATTTTAAAAGTATTCTCTGGTATTCAATTTTATCCCTACATCCATACTCTATTATTTTTTATTTCTCTTCAAATACCAAGTATTTATATGGAATAAAAAATAACTATTTTCCTGGAATGGTCTGTTGGCTATATATCATACCCGATTCCATGTGGTTGAGTAATAAAGATATCTCCCACAAAGGATTTTTTATTTTTGTGAGGTGTTAGGGAGACTGACTCACACCCCAATACCAGAAGTTATTTTCGAGGACTATGAAAAGGAAAAATCATGCAGAAAATAAAAAAAATTCTTTATGGGTGACTAATTTTACTTCCTTCCCCCACAAATAAAAAATCATTTACAAGGACTTCAAATCGGTGCCTGATGTCACAAACAGTCCCCCGGGGCCCGTATCGTGACTACCCCAAGCCCGCCTTCCATAGGCCAGGGGCTGGAGACTAGCACCAAAGGTGTAATTCCCTAAAACTGGGAAGGCATTGCCTTTATAAATCATAAACACATACAACTAGAGTACAAGTGGAAGCAAACACTAAGTAAAAGCTGTATAACAATTTTAGTGAAAGTAAAGGGGCTGGAAATACAAGCCCAACAGAAAAGTACAAGGAAAGGACAAATAGGTACAAATAAAAATAAAAATAGCTGGAAGGTGCCTAGTGGCTCTTGGATCATCCACCATAGATCCTACCTGAATGGTAGGTACATATAGCCTCCTCAGTGCTCCACGTCCGTCCGTCTCCTCCGGGTACTGACTCGTCGTGAGGTCCACCTCTGGGTTCCGTTCAGTACTCGTACACTCCGCCTCGGTTAGTGCTGTCCATCGTCTGCATCCAACACAACGAGGTGTGGGAATAACCTATGCAGGGGTGAGTATAACGATACTCAGTAGATACCCTGATACCCTCAATGTCTCACATAACCAACAAGGATAAACAAAAAATATGAAATCAACGGATAACCATTACTTAGGTATATGCTCATACATATACCTAAGTTATCAAGTAACCCATCTCAATCATGAGGAAAATACAAAGGTCATTGACTCAGCTCAAACCAGGATTTTCATTATCGAAACAATAGATTCTGGAGAACTCCTCCTCTATCGTGTACAGTGGGCCTGTCGCAACACCGAAGCACTTCTCACTAACCTTGGACTGCTGAGGTACTCCTCCTATCGAGTACCGCGGGTTTGCTGCCAACTAACAGGCGCTCCGTCCGCTGTGGGTCTGCCACCAAATACCAGGATATCCCCCTAATAGCCTAAAGAGGTACTCCTCTTGTCGAGTTCTATGGGTCTGCCGCCAAATACCGGGCGCTCCACCTCCATGGGTCTGCTGCCAAATAGCGGGCACTCCCCACTGGCCTAGTCGAATCGTCAAGCAGTCGTTAGGTCTTTCAGCTACTAGGTCTCCGCACTCTAACTGTTCTTCATTGGAAGGATCTGCTTCCCGAGCAACTGGGAAAAACTCCAACTGTCTCAAAGTCTCAGGTAGAAGAATCTCAAAGGTCTTTATCATCAATGGGATCTCAATGCAATAGACGACACGTCAATCAGACGCCCAATCTGTGAGTAATTATCCTTTTAGTCCTGAGGACCAGGTTGGTTTCATGTACGAACCAACCTGACTATATCTCAACTGTACCATGAACTCCCGTGGGGTATTCTCAAAGGGACGGTTTCGTTCCAAGAATATCAGCGATGTTGATGGTTTGTCAGATGGACTCCCATAGATTGAGTTATGGGCGAATAGGTGTATTCGGATCTGACGGGTCCGAGTCCGGTCCGACCTAGTCGGACCCACCCAACCTAACCCGGGTCTGGACTGGGGTCCGACCCGGTCCGTGAGTCTGACCCAGTCTGAAGGGACGGCCCGACCCGAATGGGCAGCCCGGCCTGGTTGGCTGGCCGTGTGGCACAGCCCGGTTGGCCGTGTGGCCTGGCCCGGCTGGCCATGTGGCGCGGCCAGACCGGCTGGCCGTGTGGCCCGGCCCAGCTGGCCGTGTGGCGCCTGGATGGCCCTGTGTCCTGGCCCGGCTGGCTAGCCCGGGTGGCCAGCTACCTGCATAAAGGGGGGGGGGGGGTGTTACACCCCTCGGGCTCTCAAAACAGCTGGCGCAAAGCGTTGACTCTTGTAACCCTGGGACCCGAAGGGTCCCGCATGGAGCGCACCGGTGGCTGGCTCAGCCGACCGCCCTCCCCTGTCCACTGCGGCCTTAGGCCGCGGGTATTCTCCGGCACGGCATGACGGTGCCGCTCCCCTACTCTCCCATCGCGGCCTACCCTGGCCGCGGTCCTGCACCACCGGTGCAGCGCGACGACGCCCCGCCCCTTTTCCACGACCCGCCTTGGCTGCGTCCTCCTGCTGCCCTCTGCGCGGCGTGACGGTGTCACACTCCTCTGCCACGACCAGACATGGCCGTGTCCCTCCTTTCTTCTTCGTGGCACAACGATGACATGCCTTTCTATTGTTCTGGTGGTCTTGCGCCGCTAGTTTCCTCACGGCCGGCCCGATGCCGGCCGCCGTTGTCCGCTTCCATCATAAAAAACAAACAAGATCAAAAAGGGGGAGGTTCGGTCATGTTGGTGTGGTCCGAACCCCCCATGTTATGTTGATAACATTCAGCATAACGTATACCAAAATATTGAATGATGTAGAACATAATCAAGGCAACTCAAACCCCTACCTTGCTTGTCGGTGTCATTTGACTGAGTCACGGGAAGGCGGTGTCGTTCTGTCAATGTCGGAAGAGGAAGGGAGTCACTTGTCGTTTGCGTATGGGCATTCGAAGGTGATGAAGTCGAAGATGCCGTCGGTGTTCCTCTTGGGCACCGCTTCCCTTTCCTTGCCTCGGTTGAAGAAGGAATAAGAAGACATCGATTTTCGGTGGAAGGAGCGTTCTTTACGTTCTTCGTTGAGAGAATGAAGTTCTCTCTCACGTTTCCACCCAAAAGAATTTCCTACCAAAATAATGGGTTATGCCAACCCATTATTTAATTATTGGCAAACAAATTCAAAAAGATTTTAATTAAAAGAAACCATTCACTTAATTAATGGGTGGAGAGTTGGCAATTAAATGGTGGGGGGAGGTGGAGAGGCTCCCCCACTTTATGAAGAGTTTTACCAAATTTAATTGGGGGTTCGAGGGGGTTAAAGGGGTGTTAGAGAGGTCGGGTGGGCCCCACCTAATAATCCTCCCAAGGGAGGTTATGATGTGGTGGTCCCCACCTCCAACCTCCCCTTGGAGGTTTTAACCACCAACATAAAATAAAGTTAAATCTTTCACTTTATTCAATTTAATTAAAAAACGCCAAAAACTAACTTCTACTCTTGATAAAATGAAACTGCAGTGAAGCTCTCACTAAGAAACCACTGACACTACGAGTTCAACAGTGCCCTCGGATTTCAATTCCGAGCACCGGTTCAAAAGTTATAAAATTATGAACGTACGTTTACTGAACATACCCGAAAAAAACTTCAGAAATTGATTCCGGGCACACCGGGCCTCGGAATCAAGCACCGTCAGAAACTATGGACCCATAAAATTCCCATGTATTTTAAAAAAAATTCCACAGATGTTCTGGGTCTTTAAATTCTCCCCACCTCTGGGATTTGTGTCCCCATAATCTACAACTCGAACTAAGGGATCAAATGAGGGTATTGAGCACAATATGAGCCTCCCACTCCCATGTGCTCTCCTAGAGGTTCCCATACTTCCAGCGAACACGCACCAGAGGTATCGACCATCCATGAAGGACCTGATTCTGTCGATCCTCAATCTCTATTGGAACCTCCATAAAAGTCGCCACGTTATCGATGTCTAGCACTCCATGGTCAATGATGTGGGATGGGTCATGCATGTATCTCCTCAGCTGAGACACATGGAAGACATCGTGCACCCGATGCAGCTGAGGTGGAAGAGCTAGGTAGTAATCCACCTCGCCTACTCTTCTAAGGACCCAGAAAGGTCCGATGAACCGTGGAGATATTTTTCTGCGTCGGAAAAATCTCCTTAGACCACACTGACGTGATACCCATAGGAAGATGTGGTTGCCATCCTTGAACTCCAGAGGTCTCCATTTCCTATTAGCATACGACTTCTTCCTACTCCGTACAGTCTTCATCCGCTCCTGGATGATCTGAAACATCTCCGTAGAAGCCCGTACCATCTCTGGTCCCACTAGTGCTGACTCCCCTGGGTCTGTCCAGCACAGTTTTGATTTGCAAGGTCGACCATAAAAGGCATCAAAAGGTTCCATTCTGATGGTAGAGTGATAGTTGTTGTTGTAGGAGAACTCCACCAAAGTCAAGTGATCATCTTGGCTGCGACCGAAGTCAAGGACACAAGCACGAAGCATGTCCTCGAGGGTCTGGATGGTCCGCTCAGTCTAACCATCAGTCTGAGGGTGGAAGGCGGTGCTCAAGCAAAGCTGTGTCCCAAAAGATTCTTTCAACCCCTTCCATATTTGGGAAGTAAACCGTGCGTGATGGTCGGAGACAATAGAAGAAGGTACTCCATGAAAATGAACTATATCTTACACAAAGAGGTGTCCCAAGATATCTACTAAACCCTGCTCTCTGATCGGTAGAAAGTGGGCCAACTTGGTGAGTCGGTCAACGATCAACCATATCGAGTTGTGACTCTTGGATGTATGTGGAAGACCCATCACGAAGTCCATGGATATCACATCCCACTTCCACTCTGGGACCTCTAAGGGATGAACCAAGCCTGCTGGTACCTGGTGCAATGCCTTCACTTGCTAACAAGTGAGGCATCGTGAGACAAACTCTGCTACCGCCTTCTTCATACCTAGAAACCGGTGCTGTCGTCTGAGGTCCTGATACATCTTCGCCACTCATGGATGTACTTCTAGAGGGAAAGTGTGGAAATCCCTCAACACCTCCTCCAGAAGTGAAACTGGTACTATGGTACATCCTCTAAAAAGGATGACGTGCTCCCCACCTTCAAAAAATCCATCAGGTGCCTGCCCTGTGGATATATAAGCACGTCGTGTCTCGCATTCAGCGTCCCCATGCTGCACCTCCCTAACTCGCTGAAGAAGTGGGGGAGTGACTGTAAGATACTGTAGATAGGCTGCTCCATCTCCATCCACAAAGGATATCTGTAAGGCAGCTAACTGCTCTATCACCTCACCTAGCAGCTTTATACCAAATCTCCTACTGAGAGAATCCGTAGCAACATTCCCCTTCCCAGGAGTATAGACTATATAAAAGTCATAGTCCTGGAGGAAGTCAAACCATCGCTGCTGTCTCAGGTTCATGTCCTTATGAGAGAAGATATACCTGAGACTCTGGTGATCATAGTACATAGTAAAACACTCACCCATCAGATAGTGCCGCCACAACTTCAAGGCGAAGACCACTGCTGATAACTCCAGGTCATGGGTAGCATAGTTCTTCTTGTTCTGTCTCAGCTTCCAAGAACCATACGCGATCACTGCTCGATCCTGCATCAGGACACACCCGAGTCCAGTCCCTGATGCATCGTAGTAGACTACGTACCCTATGACTTCCTATGGAAGCCTCAAGATGAGGGCACTAGTCAGCCTCTGCCTCAGCTCCTGAATGCTCTGCTGGCATCTCTCCAACCACACGAAGGATTTCCCCTTCTTCGTCAAGGCTGATAGTGGTGATTCAACTCTAGAGAAATCTAGAACAAACCTCCTATAGTATCTAACCAATCTCAGGAAACTCCGTACCTCCATCACACTCCTAGGTGGCTCCCAAGAAAGTACCACCTCAATATTCACTGGATCTACTTCAACTCCAGATTCCGAGATGAAGTGTCCCAATAAGTGAACCTCTCGAATCCAAAGTTGGCACTTCAAGAGATTACCATAAAGCTGGTGCTCTCAGAGTGTGTCCAGTATTACCTTCAAATGGTAGGCATGCTCCTCATCAGTAGTCGAGTAGATTAGTATGTCGTTGATGAAGACTATGACAAAGCGATCGAGGTAAGGCTGTAAGATCATATTCATGAGACTCATGATCACTGATGGAGCATTGGTTATGCCTAAGGGCATAAACAAGAAATAATAGTGGCCGTACCAACACCTAAAGGCTTTCTTCTGCACATCCTCGTCTCGAAATTTGAGCTGGTGATAGCCTGATCTGAGGTCTATCATCAAGAACCATCACTCTCCCTTGATCTGATCAAGGAGTTCATCAATCCTCGAGAGTGGGTACTTGTTCTTCATGGTCACCTGGTTCAGGAGACGATAGCCGACATAGATCCTCAATCTCCCATCCAACTTCTTGGCAAATAGAATCGGGGCTTCCCAGGGAGAAACACTGGCCCAGATGAATCCATTCCCCTGCAAGTCCTCCAGATGTACCCTCATCTCGCGAAGCTCAGCGGGAGACATCCAATATGCTAGAGTAGATATCAGTGTCATCCTAGGGTACATGTCAACGTAGAAGTCCACCTCTCTATGAGGAGGTAGTCCTGAAACATCTTCAGGGAAAACATCCACGTACTGGTCCACCACTACATGATAAGTCAGACTCTCCACATCTACTGCTCCGAGGGTATGGCAATCCAACTATTGGGTGATCGACTGCACCCTCCTTCGAGTAAGTCCGTCCTATGCTGCAAAGGTTCCCTTTTCTCCAGTGAAGGTAAACCTGGTCCCATCCGTGCGGACACACCGCACTTTGCGCCTAATACTGTCAATATGAGCATGGACTGTCGATAACCAGTCCATACCCAAGATGACGTCGTAAGGCCTCGACGCCACTACGAGGAGATCCCAGCCGAAGATCTCGCCTCCTAGAGTAAGCTCACACTACCGGAACCAGTGAGTAATCATCGAGTCTTCTCTTGTAGGAGTCTATAGCTATAAGGATAGAGCCAATGGCTCCATCGGATTCTCCGAGCTCTGAACAAGGGAAATAGATATGAATGAGTGACTGGGACCTGTGTCTATAAAAACTGCAAATAAGGTGGAGTAGACACAGATCGTACCTCGAATCATCTCTGGAGAACTGTGGTCATACACCTCAGCTGCCTAAATCTGAGCTCTCCCCTGTCCGCTAGCTCCCTGCGGTCGAGGAGATCCTCTTAGTGGTGGTGGTGGTAGCACCTCATAACGTCGACCACCGCCAGCTGCTTGACCAGCTCCTCTGGAATGTCCACCTGCGCCCTGCGGACCACCTATATCTAAACTCTTCCACTACCTGGGAGGTCCCTAAACTATTTTCTGATCATCATAGAGGTGTGTCAGACAATCACGAGCCATGTGACCAAGACCTTTGCAGGAGTAACACTGTCCGCTCCTAGCATGAATAGCTCTGTGTCAACTCTGGGTGCCCCGCACAACTGATCTTGAGTTGTGCAGTCGACCACCTGTGGGTCTGGTCCTCTTGGACCTCTGCATCATCTGTCTACTGACAGCTGTAGAAGACTCCACTACAAGTCGACTAGTGGTGGGTCTGGCTGCTAGAGATTGCTCAGCAAGGAAACTCTCTATTAGGAGGGATCTCTCCAACACCATCATTTGTGTCAGAATGTTGTGGGATATAACTGAAGCTCTGATCTTTCTCCTGAGTCCCTGCTCAATGGTCCGGGCCCTGAAGAACGGGAACCGTACCATATCAGTAGAGTAGCGCGAGAGGTCGGTGAATCTCGCTGAGTACTGATCTACACTCATGCTACCCTACTACAGATGAAGTAGCTCCTGTATCTGCACCGCTCGAAGGGTGACTGGTACAAACTCAATCCAGAACAGGATCTCGAAGTCTGCCCATAGAAGTGACGCCTCATCATGCATCTGGAGCATCAAGCTCCACCATCTTCCTGCTACTTCCTGAAGGAGGCTGGAAACAAGGATCACCATGAAGTCAGATGGTGTCCCTACTAGCCTGAAGACTCTCACCACAGCCTCCAGCCAATCCTCAACCACCTGCGGGTCTGCCTCTCCCCTGAACCTGGGTGGCCTCTGGTACTGGAACTTGTGCAGCATGCTCAAGTGGCGTGCACTCTCGGCTACTGGGGCTGGTGGCATCGGTGGACCAACAGGAAGTAGTACTGCTGGTTCCTCCACTGGTGCCTCAACTGAAAGAGGGCCCTGTACTGAGGCCTCGTTGCTCAACGAGTTGTCAGTAAGTACAACTCTTGGGGCTCTAACTAGTCGTCTGCGGGGAGGCATCCTGAAAGAAACAGATTCAACATGGTCAAAAGACTATACCTGGTGAGCTGACCTGGTTTGATCTGACTTAAAGAAAACTTTTGAAAACACACACGCAATCATTGTTTTTGTGTACTATGTCAGAAATCAGTAGTCAGGGTGCTGGTGTATGGATACGTCAGCTGCCGTACCAACACTGGACTCCCTGAACTGAAAACCACACTCAGTACCCTTAACACTATTGCTTCATAGAAAAGTAATATCAGGGTCCAAAGTTTTGCGGTATAACCGACTCCTATGATACCAATTTCTCACGAACTGTCCCCCAGGGCCCGTATCGCGACTACCCCAAGCCCGTCTTCCACAGGCCAGGGGCTGACGACTAGCACCAAAGGCGTAATTCCCTAAAACTGGGAAGGAATTGACTTTATAAATCATAAACACACACAACTAGAGTACAAGCGGAAGCAAACACTAAGTAAAAGCTGTATAACAAGTGTACTGAAATTAAAGGGTCTGGAAATACAAGCTCAACAGTAAAGTACAAGGAAAGGAAAAATAGGTACAACTAAAAAGACAAATAGCTGGAAGGTGTCTAGCAGCTCCTGGATCGTCCACCATGGATCCTACTTGAAGGGTAGGTACAAATGGTCTCCTCAGTGCTCCAAGTACATCCGTCTCCTCTGGGTACCGACTCGTCGTGAGGTCCACCTCCAAGTTCCATCCAGTCCCCGTACACTGCACCTTAGTCAGCACTGTCCATCATCTGCATCCAACACAACGAGGTGCGGGCATAGCCCGTACAGGGGTGAGTATAATGATACTCATTAGGGACCCCGAGACCCTCAAGGTCTCACAAAATCCAACAAGGATAAACCAAAAAGTATGAAATCAACGGATAACCATTACTTAGGTATATGCCCATACATATACCTATGTTATCAAGTAACCCATATCAATCATGAGGAAAAAAAGGTCATTGACTCAACTCAAACCAGGATTTTTATTATTGAAACCATGACTGCTGGATAACTCCTCCTCTATCATGTACAGTGGGCCTGTCGCGACACCGAGGCGCTTCTCACTAACCTTGGACTGCTGAGGTACTCCTTCTATCAAGTATCGTGGGTTTACTACCAAATACCAGGAGCTCCGTCCACTGCGGGTCTGACACCAAATACCGGGTGCTCCTCCTCCATGGGTCTTCCGCGAAATACCAGGAGCTCCCCACTGGGCTAGTCGAATCATCAAGCAGTCGTCAGGTCTGTCAGCTACTAGGTCTCCACAGTCTAATTGTTCTTCACCAAAAGGATCTACTTCCCGAGCTACTAGAAAAAAATACAACTATTGCGAAGTCTCATGTAGAAGCATCTCAAAAGTCTGTCTCATCAATGGGATCTCAATGCAACAGATGGCGCGTCAATAGGACGCCCGGTCTGTGAGTTATTAGCATTTTAGTCCCAAGGGCCCGGTTGGTTTCGTGTACGAACCAAACTAACCGTATCTCAACTATACCTTGAACTCCCATGGGGTATTCTCAAAGGGATGGCTTCATTACAATAATATTGGCGCCGCTGACGATTTATCAAACGGACGCCCGTTGCCCAAGTTATGGGAGAATAGGTGTATTCGGGTCTAATGGGTCCGGGTTCGGTCCGACCCAGTCGGACTGACCTGACCTAACCCGGGTTTGGACCGGGGTCCAACCTAGTCCGTGAGTCCGACTCGGTCTGAAGGGGTGGCATGAACCGAAGGCACAACCTGACTCGAAGGCGCGGCCCGACCCGAAGGCCCGACCGAGCCTGAAGTGGAAGCCTGACCCGAAGGCACAGCCCAGCCCAGTTGGCTGGCCGTGTGGCCCGGACCGGCTGGCCGTGTGGTCTGGAACGGCGGGCCATGTGGCCTTGACCGACTTGCCTTGTGGCTCGGCCCGGCTGGCCGTGTGGCCCGGCCCAGCTGGCCGTGTGGTGCCCGGTTGGCCTGGCCCGACTGGCTGGCTCGGGTGGCCAGCGGGCCGCATAAAGGGGGGGGGGGGGGGTGTTACACCCCTCGGGATCTCGAAATGGCCAGCGCAAGGTGCTATATTTTGTAACCGTGGGAACCGAAGGGTCCCGCCTGGCACGCACCGGTGGCCAGCCCAGCCGGCCTTCCTCCCCTGTCCACCGCGGCCTTAGGCCGTGGGTCTTCTTCGGCGCGGCGCGACGGCGTCGCGCGCCTCCTCCGTGACCCAACATGGCCGCGTGTCTCCTTTCCTCCACTTGGCACGGCAGTGCCATGCCTTTCAGGTGTTTTGACGGTCTTGCACCACCGGTTTCCTCTCGATTGGCTCGACGGCATCCGCCGTTGTCCGCTTCCGTCGTCAACGGCAAACAAGATCAAAAAGGGGGAGGGCCGACCATGTTGGTGCGGTCCGAACCCCCCATGTTATGTTGATAACATTCAGCATAACTTAAACCAAAATATTGAATGACGTAGAACGAAAACAGGGAAACTCAAACCCTTACCTTGCTTTTCGGTGTCGTTTGAAGGAGTCGCGGGAAGGCGGCGCCGTTCCGTCAACATCGAAAGAGGAATAGAGGTACTCGTCGTTAGAGGACGGGCGTTCGAAGTTGAAGAATTCGAAGACGACATTGGCATTCCTTGTAGGCATCGCTTCCCTTTCCTTGACTCGGTTGAAGAAGGAAGAAGACGACGTCAATTTTCAGTGGAAGGAGCGTTCTTCGCGTTCTTCGTTGAGAGGATGAAGTTCTCTCTCAGGTTTCTACCCAAAAGGATTTCCAACCAAAATAATGGGTTAATCCAACCCATTATTTAATTGTTGAAAAAATAATTCAAAAATATTTGAATTAAAATAAACCATTCACTTAATTAATGGGTGGAGAGTTGGCAATTAAATGGTGGGGGAAGGTGGAGAGGCTCCCCCACTTTATGAAGAGTTTTACCAAATTTAATTGGGAGTTTGAGGGGATTAAAGGGGAGTTAGAGAGGTCGGGTGGGCCCCACCTAATAATCCTCCCAAGGGAGGTTATGGTGTGGTGGCCCCCACATACAACCTCCCCTTGGAGGTTTTAACCACCAACATAAAATAAAGTCAAATCTTTAACTTTATTCAATTTAATAAAAAACCCAGAAAAACTAACTTCTACTCTCGATAAAATGAAACTGTGGTGAAGGTCTCATTAATCAATCACTGATGCTGCGAGTTCAACGGTGTTCTCAGATTTCAATTCCGAGCACCGGTTCAAAAGTTATAAAATTATGAATGTGCTTTTACTGAACGTACCTGAACAAAACTTCATAAATTGATTCTGGGCACACCGGGCCTCAGAATCAAGCGCTGTCAGGAATTGTGGACCCGTAAAATTACCATGTATTTAAGAAAAAAAATTCCATTAAAATTCCAGGTCTTTACACCTCACACCATAATGGAAGAGTTGATTATGGGGTACATTGAATTATCTCATCTCCTCTCAAATTATTATCATTTGTGAGAACACCATACGGAGTGGAAGTCCCTCATAATGTATGATCTATATAGAATAGATGGAATTTTTTGCGGTCTTAGGTACTTTATGACCGTTAACTCAACAAAATAGTTTTATAGATTGATTTGGGTTATCGAAATTCATTTTTTATTCCTTATATGGTCCCAAAAATTATCCATATTTGTTTTAATATATAAAAATTAAAGTGTATGAAAACCAATATAATCAAAAAGAACAACATAAATACATTCTCGATTGGTGACATATTAGCACCCTACCTACTTTGGTAAATCATAGATTGGGGTGATGCACCAACAATTTGTACACACTATAGGAGAAAATGAAGTACCACCCATTATCCTATAACTAAAAATGTTTTCATTACCATAATTATGGAATCCAAATGAATAACGCATCACAAAATCATATTTCGTAACCATACTCCAATAATTCCACCTTAATTGAAAATTATTTTTTCACACACAATAAGTATTCTAATCCAAAATATGATCATATTCACCCTTTAGTTCCCATGGATACCTAAGATGTGACCCTCCTCTAGTTTTATGGTCAACACCAACATATTAAAAAACTAATCTAAGGAATATACCACCGATTATCTAGTATTCAACACCACCTCATGGGACACTCTATGTGAACGCGATCCCAAATCCACAACACTATGATGGGTGGAACCACGAAAATCATATGAATATAACCCAATTTACCATTATCATCCAACCATCTTTGAATGACATATGAACATCAAACTAATCCAGTGAATGACACCACTTAATAGTCACACAATTTACACACATCATGTTTCAAAGGAACCCCATCAACATATATGTCAAAAATAAAACCACTCAACAACATGTGATAAATTACCAAGAAAGGCTCGAAGCATCCAACCAACCATATAACTTATGTAAAATAGCATGATTCATTCCCATGGACGACTTCCTTTAAATATCTCCTATGATTAATTGGAATTTCATGTGGTTACACTTCTGATCACACACATGACCCTACCCACACTTGTAAATCACATGGCATATAAAAAAACATAATAATGGAAATATCTAGGCACCTCCTTTTTGGTATATGTAGGATCCTACTCATCATATTCAATTTAATGATTTCACCTGAAGAAGAAAAAATTTATAAACTAGTGAAAAGTACTTAAAATGTATATTTTAGTTTAAACCCATCATAATGATGATAAAATAAGAAGCAAACAAATATGGATGATGAGTAATACCCATATAGACTCCCTGTGATAAAAAAAATGAATTGATCTCAATTAGGTGAGATACCCTCTTGGAGGAGAGGACAAAATATAGTGAGGGGGGTCTAGTAGTTTTGGATAAATGGATAACCACACACTCATTTATATCATTAATAAATTATTTCTTTAATCATTTTCTTTTAAAAAAATACTAGGTGCCCACCCGAACTCAGGTAACACTCACTGTTGTCCTAGTTCCCCTCTACTCTCATACTGATTCCTATATCACCACGAACATTTTCCCAAACCAAAATTTGGGCCTCTTTAATCCAATAAAACACCCCAAATATCCCTAAATGCATGTGGTTACAACAATTTTAGAACCAAAACACCTTATTTGTACACCAAAGGACATAAAAACCTAATTTTATTTCCTCAATAGTAATATAAAATAAGAGGGATATGTAAGAGGGGAAGATGATAATGTATTAACATAATTCAAAATGAAGATAAAATATCAAGAAAATATATTAAAGGGGAAATAATAAGAGTAATAAGGGGGAAAATGTTTCTATACTTTGGGTTTCATCGAAGATATGAAATCCTTAGCGACTACGATTAATTTTAAATACATGAAATTAATTTTATTACCATGCTAGAAAAATAAGGAACAATTCTTACCCAGTACCTAGTTCACCTATATTGTACACCCTACTGCCAATGTATTGGTACCCCACTTATTGGTTTTCCAATGGGTAATCTATTCCATTCTAGCAAGTAATTAATAGCTTGTGGAAGCAACCTCTCATCACTCTAAAATTTACCATACACCTAGAAATTTAATTTAGACCCTTTTCACCTATTTTTTTAATCATTATACCCTTATAATCATTAAAACTACATCCATGAATTCCAATTCACATATTATCAACAAAAGTTCAAAAAATCCACAATTCCACTTCCCTTGGAACTTGGATTTTCTCTGACTCCATCGACATATACCATTATGGGGTTTTAAAAAATCCCCACCATAAAACATTTCATGTTTAATAAATCCCTTCAAATGTCACACATGATATACACTTGTCATTAATATCCAATTCATACCCCTTATCTTTCCTACTAGTTATGGTTATGTCAGTACCATACAAAAACTCATAAAACTATCAAAAATATGAAAGCCTATTTCTTTGGTACATAATTTAATTCGATCCTCTGTTGAATAATATACTAAAATAAATTTCCAAGTCACTATATTAATTGAGATTTTTTTGGAATTATTTTTAGTCAATTGGAATTCTCCTCATTATCGGTTTGGATAAGTTACAATACACTTCATTATGTTTTTGACTCAACATGAAGTTGGTTGTTTGAGTTTTTTTGTATGTAGAAGTATTGTATGGTCATATATTCAGATAAAATAATTTAAACATTACATTTACTAAAACATGTTTCCACTATGATGGACTAAAAATTTAAACTCATCCGAATATAGAGAAAGAATATTACTTCCCTCAGAATGGAAAATTTCATCCATTGTAGTTGTTAAAAAACATAGTGATCTTAGAATCCAAATATTGTAATTTTTTATATATTCATATATAAATTAATCTTGGGGATTTTTGGTGAGTAATTTAACAAGTTAGGTTATTTTATATGCCATGTTGATGTTATTTTTAATTTTTCATCATCTAGATTCTTTGATTTCTTCATATTACCCTTTTCTTCTTCTAGTGATTTTAAAATATAATACCTATTATGTGAGGAATAACTGTAATGATCTTAGTCATTCCATTATATTAATTCATTTTTTGATCCAATGAGATTGAGGAGGTAAGAGTATTGAAATCTATTCTTTTTCTAATTGAGAAGATCAGTAATATTCTAATGATTGAAAGTAACTGTATAATATGATGGGGTGAAAATTGATAAAATAATGGAGTTGAAATTCCATCTATCGTCTAATGGAAGAGGATAACCAAGGTATATCTACATATTTATGAAAATGTTATCATAGTTAAAGATTTTACAGACTCAAGAATTGTTATATTTCAATAATGGTTGTTGAGGAAGTCATAAATGTGGAACTAAGATACCTATGATCAGGTATAAATATATATCTTTTTCTTTGGATGAAACCAAAGGGTTCCATTGATTTGAATCATTTATTAATATAATATAATTTTCAATAGCTTAATGTTTTAATCCTTATTATCACACATAATTTATTCAATTATTTTTATTGACTGATTAAGTCATGTATCTTTTATGGTTAAGTTTGTTTTTCATATTTTCTTTTATTTAACACTAATTTATTATTTCAATTGGACAATGGTTATCTACTAATTGTGTATTTTCCACTGTGTATAGTAATCTGGTTTGATCATAATATATATTTTCTAATAAAATAATTAACTTTAGTGTGATAAAAGTTTTAGGAATATTTAAGACTAAAATTCTCCACCACTTATAACTACCATATTACTTACCCTCTTGAATAAAATGTGGTATTATAACCTACTATTAATTTTTTCAGTTTTATGGATACTTACTCATTATTTTGGTTTAAGTTTTTTTTCAGTTTATTATACACTAACTATATAGAAGAGAGTATATTTTTTTTGTTTCAACATGATAAGGCTTCCAGTCAAAATTATTGACAATTTGAATCCCATTTGGCCACCAATCATTGATGTTGTGGACTATGAATATGTGTTTGATAGAATAGATACCTTTTCTATCTACATGGGTGTTGTTAATTTTCATATAATGATTGAAAATTATATAATTATGGAGAAATAATTAACTATGATTACTTGTGTAGAGAAACTAGAGTATCAAGTGAATAATAATGCCTGGAATATTATTCTTTTCTTGATGACTCAGAATGTCCAAAATCAGAATTAAACTAGTTAAACTATGAAAATAATATGAAAAAATTATAAGACTACTCAATAAAAAATTTTCAATGTATTTGAAACTCATAGAGTTATTTTTCTTACATATTATTATGTTTTTTATTTTCTACATGGTTAAATAGTGGTGAAAATTCATCATTTTTTTATGATTTCAGTTAATAGAATTCACCCATTAGATGATTAGGAAATCCATGAAGAGCATCTACTAGGGTAGGTGATTGATATTTTACCAAAGTAATGAGAATATAAACCGATGATGGTAAAAGATAATTTTCATATGAATAATATTAGTCTTGAAAATATTATTGTAGAAATTATCCAATATAAAAATCATTTTAAGAGAGATGATAAAAAGGAAAAGAGAATAAAGGGAGTTTTATTTTTTTAGTTATTAGTGATCTAAATTCCAATTCATGGATATATAAATACACTAAAAATATTTAGAATTAGTGTAAACATAAATTTAAAATTATTAATTCTTAGGAGATTGAAGGAGAGCTCAATCATATAACTAGATATATGAGTGTGATTTTTGGAAATAAGAACTTATGGTATGATTTTAGAAAGAGAAGAAACAATGTTTACAGGGAGATGTATTAGTTGTATTTCATGAGTTATTAATGAACAAAACTTGTAAATTTCATACCAAATTTATAACAACCCACTATTAATGTACATATAAATTACATAGCTTTTTCATAATATGTAAAACATAATAAAAATAGATTCCCAAAGACCATATTATTTTACTGCCTTTGGAAACATGGAAACATAAACTCTAGTACATAAGTGAACTAAATTATCTCCCACTAGGTTATTCATGAATAACTCCCTTCTTAGACACATAATAATTAATATATATCTTCATAAAATGGGAACTGAAACATAAAAAGGGGCGAGATTAGATGCTCAGTTAGGGAAAACAAGAGAGACATTTAAGAATAAACATGAGTATAGGGATATGGGAACATGATCATAATATTAGATGATCATAACCTACATATTGTAAGATTGTAAACATGAATCATTGAATAAATCTTGATAGTTCATAAGAAATTAATCATATGGAAATAAAGAGCATAATCTATGAATACATAACATAAGAATAAGACATGAAATTTTAGTAGACACACAAGAATATAAAAAACCTATTTCAATATTCCCTACCAGGACCTTTGTAACATGTTAGGCTTGGGATAATCACCAATGTAACTGCTTCGAGCTTGGGATTCCCCCTCATCACCCCAATTGTTTTGGTCATGGGATTTCCTACTGTGTACCCTCATGATTCAGGCTTGGGATTTCCTCCAGTGTACCCTATTGTTTCGGTCTTGGGATATCCTCCCATATACCCTCTTTTTTTTGGGTTTGGGATTTACTTCTGTGTACCATTTGAGCTAATAATACATTTATCATTACCCAATGCATTGGAGGGAGATATATATCCCAACCATCTAAAAATTAAATCATACATATAAGTTCCAAAAGTTTATAAACAATCATATCATAACCCATGAAATGAAATGGGTGTCATAAACATGTAATAATATATTAAACTATGGAAAATATATTGTTTTCATAATCATTTCATCAAATCATAACCTATGAAAAGAAGCAGGTTTCATAAGAATATAACCCATGAATGATAAATGGATCTTGTAAACATCATTACATAAAACTTATATGATTCAAAGAAATAATATGAGTGGAAACATTGTATCATTTCCCCATAAAGGCATGAGTAACACCAACATATTCTATCTTAGATGGAAAATAATTTTGAAAGATATTTTAAAAAAATCATGTAGAAAGTATCCTATTTCATTTGAAAATATATTCTTAAAATGTAAAACCTTTTGAAATACATTTTTAGTAAAATAAAATTTATATCTTATAAAGGAATAATTGAAAATATATTTAAATCATTTTTTTCTTTTTAACTTTTTTTGAGGATCTTGAAAAACTTTTGAAAATAGGTTTTCCTTGAAAACTTATAAAAGGATCCTGAAAAACTTTTAAAAACAATATCTTTGAAAATATATTTTAAAAATATTTTCTTAAAAATTAAAATTTTAAACATGAAAAGAAGGCGTCGAATAATTGATTGTTGATAAATCCATATATTTCATATGAGGTAAAAGAACATTCCTATTTCATTGTAAAAAGGTTAAAAAAATGACTCTTTTGGAAAGTGAAAATAAGATTACTTTGAAAAAATTGGTAAAATATAAAAAGGGTAACCATTTATTTTAATGATCACATGATATAAATATAATATTATTTTAATACCTTTTTTTAAGGCATGATTTTGAAGGAACACATATTTCCAACTAAAGAGATAGGTAAGGTCATATTTTCTTAAAAACATTTTCTTTATTATATTAAGAACCAAAGAGTGAAAAAATGTTACTAATACATAAATACATCAAGACTAATTTGTGGAGAAGAAAATTCATTATTGTTCTTGAAATATGGATCATAATATTTCATTAATGAAAACATGATCATAAACAATCTCGATAAATGGTGATATTGTTTCAATAAACTATTAAGACATGGTAATATTGAATCATACTATCCATTTAGAAAAATGGGATTACATGGAGCTTAAAATATCATTAAAATAAGTATATAAAATTTAAAATACAGTTTATACACCTCATATAAAAACATAGTTGAATAACATGGCTTGCATCTCAAAGAAGGAAAATTGATACAAAATTACTTTAGAGATTTGGTAACTTTTGAAACTTAAAACCCATGATAGAAAGATCATAAAATAGATATGTAAATATTAATATATGTATTTTTAACATTCATATAATACATTCATGGTTAGTATATACACCACATAAAATAAGTGAGTGGTGAATAAGGCATGTATCTCACAGAAATAAAGAGTGAGATGAAATTCCCTTACCTTGAGTCTGACTTGTCTTCTGTGTCATTATATTCATGAATAATAAACTTATTTTAATTAATTAATTTCTTCAGAACCAATTTCAATTTTATTATTACTTTTACATCACTTATTACAATGTTGTATACAACTACTTAAATAATTACTTCTAAGTCGGCTGTTTTGACCAAATTTGGTTCATAGGTTAAAAACGACTCTTATTGGTCAAATATTGTTAAAGAGATCATTATATTAATATATAAAAATTAGTAATCATGAAATAATTATCATATTTATGCATTAATTATAGTTTTAAAACCAATTATTAAATATGGTTGTGAAAAATTAATCAACATTACAATCTTGGAGATGATAGGACGTACACACACATGAGCAATGTTCCCATTTTTTCAATGATCATTATGTAAATAAGGTAAGTAACATTAGTAATTAAATAATTATAATTATATCATAAATAAAATATCATATATAATTATATATATAATTATTGTTATGTAAAAGGAATCACATCATGTTGAGGAGGTGGTAGTCTACAAATCCACGAACGACGCTATCACTTTATATGTGTGTGAAAGGGTAATAAAGAAAATGGCATACATTATATTTATAGAAATTTAATTATCCTATATTTATCCTATATATGTTTATTATGTCAAATATATTTAATTAAACCTATCTTTTATGCATTCTATGTATCTTGTGAATGAATCACATCCCTTTGAGGGGGCGGTGGTCCATACTTCCTCAAACGAAATTATCTTATTTAATATAAATGTAAAGTATAATTATATGTATTTTAAAAGGATTAGAGAAGATTAAATACATAATAAATATAATATAAAACTTATTTAAAATTATTTTAAGTCATAATTTCCATCATGAGAGGTGGTAAAGGAAAAATGAACAATCATCGTTTCGTGATGCGGTAGTTTCTCATACACCTAAACAATATGTTCATTACCAATTAGATGGAAGTGTGCATAAATATAGGTCAAAAAATTAGTTTAAAAACATCATAGTATATTTAGGATAAATTTTTTCTATAAAATCATGTAATAATAAGATTTTATGGGGTGTAAAATAGAAATAACATAAAATAATTTGAGGAAGAATGTTACCTCTTATTCGGGTAACTCTTTTTGGTTTGAACCAAAGGGATTCTTTGGATTTATTTCTGCCCAAATGAAGGCTTCAAGTAGTAATTAAGGGATGTTTTGGAGCTATTTGGGTAGGGTTTCTTTGAGGAAAATCATCTTGAGATGTGTGAGGAAGTGTGAGGATATGAGGCTTTTATAGTGGAGGAGGAGTGAAACTCTTGTAATATTTTGGAAAAAGGAAACCCTACCAATATTTTTTATTGCAAGTGGATCCAATAATGGTAAAAAATATATAAAATGGAGGATAGGGTAGAAATAGTTATATTCAATGGATTTTTGAAAAGTTTCTAGGTCATATTAGGCCTTAAGTTTAGGGTTTAGTCCCTTGTTAAGCTTAATTTCATCTTAATCGTTGTAATTAATTTTAATTACCTACTCTAATATTTTCAGCAAAAAAATAATTTGTTATTATAATACATTATAAATTATTATGATTATAAATATTGAATCCATTTTTCTAAATTCAAATAACATAAGTGGTAGAAATTAATTTAAATTTAATCCAGCAGACGGGACGACAATGTGGGTTTTTAAAGTAAAAACGTTCAAAAGTTTGCTAGTTTTTTATAACCAATTTCAATGTGAAATTGATTTCAATGACCTAGATTGGATAAATTGAAAAACATTTGATATAATAAAACTTTAAAATCAATTAAAAATATAATTTAACTATATAAATTAATTAGATTAAAAAGTAGTTTTGAGTTAAATTTGAATATTTTTCACTATTCATTGAAAAATGAAACGTTAGAGAAAAATACCAAAAATTCACCCTTACCTAGTTTTTATGTTTTGATTTAAAAAATTATGTTTATTTTGACATATGAAATTTAATTTTTTTTCTCTAAATTTAGATTTAAAATAATTTTTCCATCAAAAGGTGATAATGGTATTTTAATAATAATATAGATTTTTATATGTTATATTGGGTTTGTTCTTATCTTAGGTCTATAAAATATATTGGATTAATATAAAAAATATTTGATTGAATATATAATATATATATTAAATTAATATTACTCACTAATTTTAATTAATTTAATATATTAGGATAAAAAACATTGTGAGCACAAAAATACTTTTCTAGAAAAATATTCCACTAATATTCAATTGGTTCTTTTTTTATTTAAAGAGGCCCGAAAGACATTTATTAAAATGAAAGGAAATAAATCAACAGAAAGAGAAGATGGGGTCATACAAAGTATCTCTACCCTCACCAGAAAATCAAAGACCAAGTTTTTTTTTAATCTTATCTCCAATCTTCTTCTCTTATTCAGAAAGATCAATCCAATTTGTCCCTCGCCCACGCCCACAGACGCGACCTCTAGAGTATATATCTTCTAATATTTTTTATTGTTGTATGAGGCTTTCAATTTCATTACTATTCGACTCATAATTAGCTATGGGTTGGAAGTCTTCTTTATTAGCAGTCCAATCAGCACGTCCACACCCCCGACCATGACTCTGAGGATGACGACCCTGTTTCCATGTTTTAGTTTGATGAAAAGTTTCTTCTGGTTCTTCTTTTTCTAAATTAGTTTTTTTGGCTATGGGAGTCATCACATTATGTTCAAGGTTATCATTTCACACCGAAGTGTCATTGCTTTTCCAATTCCCTTCCTGCACATTCAATTGGTTCTTATATTCATTTCAACTAATAAATTCATTTTATATTTGTGTAAACCATTGGGTTTAATAATTTAGTTAATACTATTCATATACACTGACTTAATGGCTAGGTTAAGTCTTAATATATTAGATAATAATATTTTTTTAATATATTTTTGTTTGGTAAAACTTGGTCTTGTGTGTTACGCAAGCCATCGAGGAAAGTTAGTCTTGCGTTTACCATAATCTAACATAAGTGTTCCATATAGAGAAAGATAAAATTTATATTGTGTGTAGTTCATGATTAACTTGTCATTGCGTATAAATAAAGCCAAACATAATGATTTAATATATATAAAATAACTATTTTCAATGTTGCATGAAATGAAAAATACCAAAAATAATAAATTAATTCGTAAAAAATTCACAAAATCTCAGTGTGTAACATTCTACCCCCCTTAAAATTATTTTTTCCTTAATTTTTTTTCTAGTTTACCAAAGGTTTAATAATGTAAAGTTTTACTCATAAAAAACCACTTCGTAAAAATGAATACTAAAGCAACCCTTAAAAAGGGAAACTTGGAACCGTAATTACTACCAAAAGTAACATATGAATAGGTTTTCTCATAGGAGAACATAGGTTGGGAGTAAATATTAGACATAAAGTAAAAACATAAATATTTATAGGGAGTGATTAAGCTCATTAAATACAAAAAAGTGAATGATCAAAGAAAAGTTAAGGGCCTCAATGTTATAAATCTATAATGATTTAAACGACCATCAGTTCAAAAAAATTTAAGGTATTAGGAAAATATATAGATTTTATCATTATACTATCATTGAGTAATTATTTTATTGATCAAGAATATAAGGAAGTATACTTGATATATTTATATAAGAAAATTTCATTCTTTGTTTATGATTTTATCTATTTCTAATTCATCTGTCACTTCAAGAAATAGTTGTCCATAAATTAAATTTTATACCTGAAGTACTAAAATATACTTAAAAGTCCATATGGTTAATACATTAATCTCTAAACATAAAAATTAACTATACTGGTTCACCATTAATATTTATTCATAAAAAATAATTACACATTAACCAAGACATTGTGTAGTCCAGTGGTAGGCATGAAACCCTTATCATCCTTCGGTTATGGGTTCAAGACCTATATCCTTTCTAGAATTAATGGGTATTAACCCATCATATAGGATGTCATTTTATAAACATAAATTAATACAATTTCCAAAAAAAATATTATATACATACTTTAAATAATTTTAATCACTATATAGACTCTTAACTAAAAGTTTTCAATACAAACTCACTATATAAATACTTCATACTAATTTTAACTTAAACTTTCCATAACTGGTTAACCTTACAGGCCTTCTAAAAGTTTAAAATAAAAAAAATTAGAAATAAATTCACAAAATCATATTAACATTGATTTTCCATATATCAAAAATTATAACTTGGTTTTCACATTCCAAACATGTGAATACTCTAATCATATATTCTCTTGAAACTTGGTAATAACCTAAATTACCATAAATACTTTTGGAAAACATGCATGCTTCCTTACTCAAAAGTTTATTGGATATATTAATTAAATAATATAAGTTTTAAACTTCATCTAGGATGAAATATACTACTTTTAAACCAATAAATAATCAGATCTATGGTAATTAGTTCTATCCAATTTACTTTATCCAAATTAATCATATCTGTATCCAAGCAAAAAAAAAAGTTTTCTCAACATCTTGATCACATTAAAATTTAACCTAAAAATACAACTTTTCTAATTCTTCATCACCATTAAACATATCCTTTCCAATCTATAATGAATTATTATACTGAAAATACTTATATACTTCATTATTCATATAACATAATCTGTTAATTCCATTACATAAATAATTCATTAATAAAACTTTATTCTTAAACCATTTCTCAAGATTCATAAACTTATTACTTAATACCACTTTACTATAATATGAAATATGAATAATATATTAAGGTTCCTCAACCTTAATCTAATCATTCTTCTTCTTATTAATATAAAAAATACTCGAAAAACATCACATTCCTTTCACATGTATTTTGTAGTCTCTTTATCTTTAAATGTATAACTAACACTCATACCACCTTCCTAATTATATTTATGATATTTACACTAGATAAAGATATTTCCATAATGGCCATAATTTCAAAATCTTAAACATTAAATGCCAACAATGTTATTTATAGTTATTTCCATTGACCAAAACCAAAAAGAACAGGGTGAGAAACACATATCATAGAAGAAAACCTCATAATCCAGAAAAAATACTTATAGGATATATAAATAATGACACCTAAATTTTAATTTATGACACCTTAGGTTTATCATAGGTTATTCATAGTCCTATTATATTCAAATCCTTCATAATGGTTCATGAATATTTTGTGAATTTCCAAAGAATATACCATTAGAGTATCAAAACAGGTGTACCAAAAGGCCCATTATCATGTACCAAATTACCCAGAGTCAGGACCAGGACATATTATCAAATTTTTCACCCATAGGTATATATGTTCTAGAGACAGATCCACTTTTAGTATCCAAATAGGGATTTATTTCTAGGAAACCACACACTCTATCATTTTTAAAAATTCCAATTCATTTTTATATACTTTTCCTCATCCTTAGACTTACCCTTATACATGTTCTTAGAGTTATCACTAAGGTTTTTTGATCCTAGTTTACTAATGTTAACTAACAATTTTATCTTATTTCAACTATAATGAATCATTCTTAATGTACATAGAAATTACATAACATTTTCAGAATTCCTAAAAAATAATAAAAATAGATTCCCAAATACCGTATTAGTTTAGTGCCTTTTGAAACATGAAAACAGAAACACTGGTACATATGTGAAATACATTATCTCCCAATAGGATCTTCATGACTAACACCTTCTTAGAAATATCATACTTAATATATATCTTCATATCAGGGGAAAGGAAACATAAAAAGCGGGGATCTAATATGATTAGTAAGGGTAAACAAGGGAGACATTTAAGCACAAACATGAGTACAGTGTTATGAGAATATGATCATAAAATTAGATGATCATACCATACATATCATAATATTATAAACATGAATCATGGAATAAATCTTGAAAATTCATAAGACACGAATTATAAGAAAATAAAGAACATAATCCATGAAACCATAACATATGAATAAGACATGGTATTGTGGTAGACACATAAGAATATAAAAACCATATTATAAGGATGCATACCAATAACTTTGTTACAATTTAGGCTTAGGATAATCACCCATTTACTTACTTAGGGCATTGAATTCCCTCCTATGTACCCTCTTGTTTCGGTCTTGGAATGTCTTCTTGTGTATCCTCTTGTTTCGGGCTTTGGATTTCCTTCCATGTACCCTATTTTTTTAGTTTTGGGATGTCCTCCCTTATACCATTTTTTTTCAGGCTTGAGATTTTCTCCATGTACCCTTTGATCTCATAAAACATTTATCATTACCCAATTAATTAAAGGGAGATATAGTTTCAGCCATCTAAAAATTAAATCATACATACAAGTGCCACAAGATTATAAAAAATCATATCATTACCCATGAAATATAATGGGTTTCATAAACATGTAATCATATCTTAACCTATGTAAAAGAGATAGATTTCATAACCTATGAAAAGAAGCGGATTTCATAATCATATAACCCATGAAGGAGAAATATATTTCATAGAAATTATTATAAAAAACATAAAACATTCAAAGAAAGAATATGATTAGAAATATTGTATCATTTCCCCAGAAATACATGAGTAACACAATAATATATTATATTAGATGGGAAATAATTTGGAAATATATTTTAAAAACACTTTATGATGAAATTATCATTTCTTCTTTGAAAAATTATTCTTAAAATGTAAAACCTTTTGAAAACCATTTGCATGAAAATAAACTTGAAAACTTATAAAGTAATCATTAAAAACATATTGAAATCCTTATTTCCTTAGAAAACGTTTATAGGACCTTGAAAACCCTTTGAAAATCATTTTTACTTGAAAAATTATAAAATAATATTGAAAATTTTTTGAAAAAAATTTCTTTGAAAATTGATTTTTTTTATAAAAATAACATTTTAAACATGAAAATAAGTCTTCAAATAATTGATGGTGGGTAAATTCATACATTTAATATGAGGAAAAAAGAACATCATTTTTTCATAGTAAAATGGTTATAAAAATGACTTGTTTGGAAAGTGACAATAAAATTCATTTGAAAATATGGTTAAAAGAAAAAAAGGTAAAAATTTATTTTAATGATCATATATATTAGTACAATATTCTAGTAATCCCTTCTTTGAAAGTATGGTTTTAAAGGATTACAAATTTCCGACCGAAGAGAGAGGTAAAGTTATATTTTATTAAAATCATTTTATTAATTATATTAAGTACAAAAAATTTGGAAAATCATAATAATACGTGAATTCATCAATATTAACTATAGGAGAAAAAAATTGCTGAGTTTTCTTGAAATATAGATCATAATATTTCATTAATGAAAACATGATCATAAACAATCTTGATAAACTGTGATATTGTTTCAATAATATCTTACCACATGGTAACTTTGAATCATACTCTCCATGTATAAAAATGATATTACATGGAACTTAAAATATAATGTAATAGTATATAAAATTTCAAATTCAGTTTATACACCTCATATAAAAATATAGGTGTATAATATGGCTTGTGTCTCAAAGAAGGAAAATTGAGACAAAATTAATTCACCGATTTGGTAACTTTTGAAACTTAGACCCCATGATAGAAATATCATAAAATGGTTATGTAAATACCTATATATTTAATTAAAAGAGGCATAAAATACATTCATTGGTAGTATATGAACCACATAAAATAAGTGAGTGGTGAATCAGACATATATCACAAAGAAATAAAGAGTGTGATGAAATTCCATTACCTTGAGTTCGACTTATCTTGTGTGTCTTTATATTCCTGAATAATAAAAATATGTTAATTAATTACTTAATTAATAACATTTTTTTTATTTTTACTTCATTTATTACCATTTTTTATACAACTACATAAACAATTAAGTTTAAGTTTGGTGTTTTGACCAAATTCAGTTCATGTGTTAAAAACGAATTTGGTTGGTTGACTATGGTAAAAGGGGTCATTATATAAACATATAAATGATAATAATAATGAAATAATGATCATATTTATACATTAATTATACTTTTAAAACCAATCATTACATATGGTTGTGAAAAATGAATCCAAGTTGTAATCACAGAGTTGGTAGGCCGTACGTACGCATGAGTAACCTTCCCATTTCTCAATGATAATTATGGAAATATGGTAAGTAAAATAAATATTTCAATAATTATAATAATATAATATATATCATATCATATAAAACTATATATATAATTATTGTGATGTAAAAAGGAATCACATTATGTCGAGGAGGCAGTATTCCAGACATCCACAAACGACGTTATCAATTTATAAGTGTGTGAAATGGTAATAAATAAAATGGTACATATTATATTAAAAAAAGGTAATTATTTCATGAAAATTAAATAGATTTTTTATGTCACATATGTTTAATTAAAACCATCCTTTATGAATTCCATGTATCTTATGAATGAATCACATCGCTTTGAGGGGGCGGTATTCCACACTTCCTCAAACAAATTTACGCTATTTACACCAAAAGGAAAGTATAGAGATATGTGTTTTTAAAGGATAAAATAAGATTAAATAAATAATAAATATAATATATAACATATTTAAATAGAGTGTATATCATAATTTCCACCATGAGATGTGGTAAAGGAAAAATGAACAATCATCGTTTCATGAGGCGATAGTTCACCGTACACGTAAACAATATATTCACTACCCATTAGATGGATGTGTGTGTAAGTGTAGGTAAAAATATTATCATAGAAAAATACTTGTATAATTATGATACTGGTGTTTTTATAAAATCATGTAGTAATAATAGTTTAGGGGGTGGAGAATGGAAATACCTTAAAAGATCTTGAGGAAGAATGTTACCTCTAATTTGGGTAACTCCTTTTGGTTTGCACTAAATGGATTCCTTGGATCGATTTATTCCTAAAGGTATGATTTAAAGAGTAATTTAGGGATGTTTGGAATATTTTTTTTCAAGATTTTGGTTGAGAAAATGTGTCTTGAGAGGTGAGAGGAAGTGGGAGGAGAGGGGGCCGTTTATTGTGGAGGAGGAGTGATACTCTTGTAATATTTTGTAAAAGAGAAACCCCACCTATTTTTTTATTGAAAGTTGATCCAATAATAGTAAAATTTATGAAAAGAGATTATATGGTCAAAATATGTCCCCAAAAGTGATTTTTTTACAATTTATATGTCATATTAGGCTGAAAATTTAGGGATTAGTCTCTTGTTAAGCTTAATTTCATCTTAATCATTGCAATTAGTTTTAATTGGCATCACTAATATGTTTTCTCAAAATATAAGTTGATCTTATTATAAAATATAAATTATTCTGAATCCAAATATGGAATCCATTTTCTAAAATTTCATTTACATAAGTGATCGAAATTAATTTAAATTTATTCCCATAGATAGGATGACAAAATAATTTTTTAATGTAAAAACATTCAAATGTTTGTTAGGTTTTTAAAAAAAAATTCATTTTGAAATTTATTCCAATGAACTAAATTGGTTAAATAGATAAAAATTTGATCTAATTAAACTTTAAAATAAATTAAAAATATAATTTAATCTTATAAATAAATTAGATGAAAAATCAGTTTGAGTTAAATTTCAATATTTTTCACCATTCATTAAAAATGAAACTTCACAGAAAAATAAAAAAATTCAACCTAACCTAATTTTTAGGTTTCACTTTAAAAAATGAAGTTTATTTTGATATATAAAAAATATAAATATTCTGAAATTTAAATTTAAAATAGTTTCTCCATCAGAAGTTGGTAAAAGTGCCTTAATGAAAATATAGGTTTTTATGTGTAATATTGGGTTTGCTCATATCTTATGCCTATAAAATCTATTGGATTAATATTAAAAATATTTGATTGAATATAATATATATATATATTAAATTAATATTAATCACTAATTTCAATTAATTTAATTTATTAGGATAAAACTACGTTGTGAGCATAAAATTAGTTTTCTATAAAAATATTCCATATATATTCAATTGGTTCTTATATTCATTATAAATAATGAATTAATTTTAAATTTATTAAAACCATATATTTTCATAAGTTATATAATACTATTCATATAAAATAACTTAATTTCTAGTCTAATTCTTAATATATTAAAGAATAATATTTTAATAATATATTATTGTTTGGTAAAACTCGGTCTTTTGTGTTACACAAGCCGTCGAGGAAAGTCAGTCTTACGTTTAAGATAAGAAAACCAAAGTGTTATGTATAGAGAAAGATAAAATTTATATTGAGTTTATTTAATGATTAACATGGTATTTTGTATAACCCAATCCAAACCTAGTGCTTTAATATATATAAAATAACTATTTTCAGTGTTGTATGAAATGAAAAATATCGAAAAGAACAAATTAATTCAAAAAAAAATCACAAAATATCTGAATGTTACAATATTTTATTAGGATGAGAAATAAAACTAATGATGGAAAAAATCTGATGAAAAAGGAAGGGAAATCATTTATAGAGACCAATTATACATGGAGTTCTATAAATGATATATCTTCTGATGACATTAGTGATTAAGAAATTATTGATGGTAGGAAGTTTATTGGATTTTATGTGAATTTACCCTAGAATTATCTATTATTAATAGTCAAGGTAATTCCTTACTAACTTGAACAACTATCTTTTAATAACTATGTTTCTTTTACTATGAATAATGAAATTAGTTCAACTTCATTAAAAGATGTGGTTGATATTCCACCATTAGAAGAGATGATAAAATATTTGGATTTCTTGGAAAATAAAAATATATAAATAAATAACTTCTATGACTTATCTAGAAAAATATTAATAATGTTGAATATAGTAATTCTATACTTACCTCTGAAATTTCAAATCTTGCATCTGAGCTAGATGAAAAATCTAAACATAACTCCACACATACTGATAAAAAATTAGTGAATAAACTAATGTATGGAATCAATAGTCCAAAGAATATTATATATAATATTATAACTTTTAGGTATAATTTTAAAAATATTTTAATATGATTAAAAACATATCTAAAATCATCAAGAATATGTTTTACATATGAAAAGTATATTTTTAGTCAACACTTTTTTCCAAAAAATGTTGATTTTTGTTCAAAGTTTCAAAGAGGAGGTCATTAGAGAAGAAATTATTTCTTAGAAAATGTCTTATCACTTATAAAACATAATAATTGTATTTATATAGTAATCATAACTATATGACATATGATATCTAGATATATATTGGTTCATAAAGTGTTTTTTCTAATATTAATGGACTTAATAAAGTTTGGCAACAAAACTTTTAGATTTAAAGTTTACATGAATATAGGCTATAAAATAGGAATTATAATATATATTAAATGGAAAAAATTTGATATTAACGTATGAATGGTGTAACACCGCAATATTTTGATCAAATATTTATCTTTTATAAAATTGTTTTCTTCGATAGATTGTGTTAGATGGAACAATGAGTTTAGAAGAACCATGTAACATTATTAAAATATAATGTGTGCATTATCACATAGAAGTTGATTAAAAGGTATGAATAATAATATAAATTTAATGAAAAATATACATTATTTACATTTATAAAATGAATTCATTAGTTATCAGATAATTATAATTTTTAAAAAATTATTTAAGAATAAAAGTGACGTTTTTCTACATGCATTTTATTTTCATGAATATATTAAATTAATCACTAAGTTGAAATATTTTAATGAAATATATATATTATCTACTTGATAAAATTTTCCAAATAATCAAAAAATACTTTTCTAGGAATAAGATAAGGATAAATCTAGTTATATGCTTAAAAATGTATTTTTTTCTAAAAATTAATTTTTTCGCATTTTGTGCACTTAAATTAAAATTATTTTCTACCATTTATTGGTATTTAATTATGAAACATGAGTTACATATTTATAATCAATAATTTGAAATTTTTTAATTCGCCCCCTTTTATTTTTGGTCAATATGAATAGTAACTATAGTAAAATTTATCAATTTAGTAAAGGGTAAATTGGGATAATCTGTATTAAAAATATGTGATAAGTTTGTAATTTTTTATACTAATTCTACCCTTAATACATTAGGTTTGAAATTGAGTTATTTAATGGAATCTTTTCCTTGAAAACTACTTATATATTATTTAAATCATATAAAGTTAGAAAATGTCACTCTTTTTGTTTTGAATATCTCTAATGTGCCCACGTAGGAAAAAAAGCACGTTATAAAAAATATAAGTGTCTTTTTTGGGATTCAAAAAATTATTTTCATAATGAAAATTTATTTTTAATTTTTAGGAATTACATAATGAAATTATTTTCTTATACAACACCAATGCAATATTTCTTCAATTAATAAAAAAAGACATTAAATAATTTTAAAAATATTTAAAGAAATTTAAGTTGAGTGAGTTAATTTATTCCATAAATTTATATTTTAATTTTACATTTTAGTGTTTTTTAATATATTATATTCTAATTTTAACTTTTTCTTTATGTCTTTTAAGTATAATTACATGAATAATGTCTAAATTTACAATAATGAAATTTTATGCAAATAATATTTAAATAAATTACATAAAAATTATTAAAATAATAAAATAGTATAAAAGGGATTAGATGTGGTCTAAATATTCATCACTTTTACATTTATATATCATTTGGAATCATTTGGATGGATAAAGAATTTATTGTAATGAAATATTTTGTGAAATTCCAAAAGTGTCCCTCACCTCAACTATAAATGGGAATCTCCTCCCATAGTAATTTAAACCACTTATAGAATTCTAGATCAACCAAAATCTATAAATTTAACTTCATGACTTTCCTATAAACATTATATAAGTGTTTTTCTTCCTAAAAGACAAACCCTAGAGCCCATTAGTGGAGATTTAAAGGAGACATTTTAAAGAAGAGGTAATCACCTAAAACAATATCTTTTTTATACTTTTATTTAACTCCTATAAATCTATGGAATTTATAATAAAATAAAAACTTTAGTATCCTAAATATTATAAAATTTTATTATGATAATTAAAAAATCCTTATACACTCTCCTTCTCATCAAATTAGAAGTGAAAGTGTCACTCGTGCATATGCATAACTAAACATCTCTATGTATTGATATAATTCATTTCTCATAAATATCTTTTATGTATGGGTATTATAATGGGTTAAATGGTTGTATATTATTCAAATTACATAATTAAACTTTTGTAATTATAATATAATATCTATATTTTTACCTTCTAAACTGCGGGAAAACGATAACGCCGTTCATGTGTATGTGTGGACTATTATCTCCAGGAAACGTTGTGATTATTTTTTTATTTTAATTTTACTTTTATGGTAATAAGGATATATTTAATGAATATATATGATATATATAAAAATATTATGTTTTTAAGGCTAATTTTTATTTACCATTCTTTCATTCCATATATTGAAAAATTAAAACAGTGTTCATGCATATGTATAGCCTACTGTCTCTAGGAACGGTGTATTTTATTTTTTTATCTCTAATATTCTAGATGAATCTATGTATGTATATAATTAATATATATGATATTTATATCATGATTAATTTTAGTTATGTGATGGAACTAATATATCAATAAATGGTTTTGAATTACTGAACTAAAATACTCATGATAAATGAAAAAATTTACACATGAAAATAATGATTTTAATTAGGAATTGTTGATAAAAAGGGGTCCCAAAATGTTATAGAGAGATCATATATGATATAATAAGTATGAAAATAACTTTGGTGTATAATTATAATAAATTTAAGTTTATTATATAGGATTTTATAGTTCATTCAATGAAAGGAAAACTCATTGTAAGGGAGCCTCATATAACTTTTACTTCTATGGGACATATGCCATATTTCCCACTTATTTCCTTTTTGTGGTGTATATATTGGAAATATAATTTTTATAACATTAATATATTTATATTATTGGTATTTAAGGATTAGTTTGATGTTACTTAATTCATGTTTATTATGATTCAAATGAAAAAAATGTGGTAAGTGTTTTATTCCAAAATCTAATAAATATTCAAGATTATTTATGTTTAAGTATCAACATGGGAATATTTTTCTTAAACATCCATATTTTCTAAGAATATATCACAAAACCAAGTTTTTTATATTCTATTATTAATTATTAAAGTCATTTTTTCCAATGATTTTTATTTTATAAAATTGTTTAAAAGTAATATTTTTGTTATTTTTCAAACAAGCTACTTTATGACTTTTCTAAAAAAGTATAGATGAATTTTTTTAACTAATACAAAATTAATGGATTTTACATCCATCATGACTAATATTTTCTTTGAATAATGCTTTATAATTTTACCTATCTCTTTTAAAAGAAAATATTTTCCTTTATAATTATGTGTTTCTTAAGAAGTAATTTCAAAATAAAAAGTTTAATTTCTATATAATTATTTCAAGTGATATTTCAAAAATCAATTACCATATATGATGAAATCATATTATGTTATTTAATATTTATTTGGAATATGATCCAAGTATAAATTACTTATTATTTATTTGGGTAGTTTATGTTTATGATGACATGATGTTTATAAAACACATTTTTATTAATGGATTCTAATATGCTAAATGGTTTATGATTTTGTGGCAAACATATATATAATTTTTATTATGTAATGGGCGAGACCTCTATATATAATAACCCAGTATCTTCATACATAAATAACACATATTTCTTGATTAATATTCAATACATTTCATAAATACATGCTGCAGTAATGTAATAGTTTAATGACTTTTGAGACTAGTGTAGAAAACTGGTTTTTTCATTATTACACTTTGAAATTTTTCTGTATATATTTATAGAGCTTGGAAATGAGAAATTATTTGATTCCGAGCCCCGATGTTAGAAAAATTAATTTTATAAAAATATTAAATATATTTTATATTGATCACATGAAAATTTTTAAAGAAATTGAGATAATTCTTAAACAGAAGCTCAGATTAGAAATCTGAGACCATGGTTGAGTCTGGAATGTGGTGTTTACCCTAGGAGAAATATAAAATGGGTTAGATTAGGGTGTTCAAATACCTCACTCATTAGTAGTATAATCAATGAGTTAGTTAATTATTAAATTAATTAATTAATTTACTTTGACCAAAATTATTTTTCAATAAATATATTGTTATGGAGAATTTTCCAGGGTTAACTCATAATTTTTATTTTCATCCATGATGCTCTCCTCCCTCCTCCATTGGTGGATCTCTTAGAACGACGATGTAACTATGGATTAGAGTAGATCAGCATGTAGGGAATGAAAAAACATCTCCCAAATCATTTCCAAACACATTCTTCATCAATGATCAATATGTAATTGAGGTAAGACTCATCTTTTGGTGTTTTTATGTCCGTTGATAAAACTATTGAGCATATACACTCTCATTCATTGATATGCGCCACTTGTGGCCTTTGCATGAACTATTTTACCAGATATAAAATTTTTAATCAATTATTTACAACCTAATTATTCTTGTTATTGATCGTTATCTAAGAAAACTTGGTCAATTATGTTTAAACAATGATTTTTGGTGCTTTTCTCCCTTGTCGCATTGTGTTTTTCACCGATTGGACCCCTCAATTGTTGAAACTCGACCCCAGAAATCCTGGAGCTGGTCTCATGCTACCATTATATTGTCATATGATACAAGTAAATTACATCACAAAGGAATAAAAAAATTATTATTCTTGGTAAATTTGATACATACATGAGTCTTATATTACAAGTAAATACACTAAGTAAAACATAATTTTTTTTCTTTCAAGGATAATAACTTTATTCAATTAAGAAAATCCATTCATATAATTTTTAGTATACTTATTGGATTCTTGGTAAAAGGAAATATAATAAGGGTGAGATCAAATTATTATTAAGGGTAAATAAAAAATAAGTAATAATGAATTAATGAGTATAATAAATGTGGTAAGGTAATAACTAAAAACACATTCAATTAAAATAACTAGATAAGTAAAAATAAATATGGAAGGGTAAGAAACTAAAACACATGCCATTTAATCAATGAAATGAGAATGAAATGCATCCATATATATGTCAATAAAAAATATCATGGATAAATAATAATAAATTAATTATTAATAAAGGAAATTATTTATTATTGGACGTCATGTATCAATTACATCGAAACCTATATCATCAAGACCTTTCATAATATGGCTTAAAACTAAAGGTAGAAATCCATTTAATTTGTGAAACATATTTGATTCATGAGAACCTTTCAATGCATCAGTGGTCTATATAAAGTCCGGACCCCCACAAGTCATTTCTAGTCCAAATAATTCCTCATATTGAATAATCTAAATAAGTAATATGACTTATCAAATATCCACATTGAATAAAGAATATATATTTTTCAATACTTCCAAAAATAATGAATAATTGTCAAAGTTGAAACAATATTTAAAATGAAATATAATTCAGGAAATAATAATATCCAAGATAAATGATATGGATAATAAGAGGAAATTCAATTTTCAATGATCATAATAAATTTGAATATTTCAAGGGGACTAATAAAAAGTAATAATGGAAGTGAATTTTAATACTAGTTTTGGAAAAATTATTCATAAACCATACATATGAGTAATAAGGATGGTATTAATACAATATATCCCAAGTGTAGTAAAAATAAAGGGTTGTTGTCATTGATGAATAGAAATACTATAAAATTATCTTTTAAAAACATTCTTTTGGAAAATATCCTTTTATTTTAATTTTTTTTGAAAAACCTTTTCTTTTAAAACCACTTTTGTATAACTTTTATTAAAAAATTAACCTCTTAAACATGAAAATGAAGTTTAAATGAAATTATGGTGTTTAAATCCATACATGTTGTATGAGGTAAAATGAACATTCCTTTTGTACAGAAAAAAGGTTAGAAAAATTCCTCCTTCCGAGATAGATATGAAGATTACAGATAAAACATTACTAAAGGAAAAAAGGGTAAAAAGGTCTTTAATAAATCATTTTTAAAGGATAATTTTTTTAAATCATTTTTATAAAATAGGATTTATAGAAGAAAATAGGTTCTCTGATTAAAGAGAGAAACGATGTTGAGTTTTTTTAAAAACATTTTATAAACAATTTTGAGTTCCAAAGAGTGTAAAAATGGTGTTAATACATGAATAATGTAATTAATAACCAAATGATATGCAAATTAAAGTGTTTATTTAACGCTTTTCATATAATTTCCTCTAATGAAATTGAAAGATCATTAACATTATTCTTGAGTAAAATAATATTTATGAATTACAATGTGTCCCATACCACTTCAAAAAACATTTTAAATGATTATATTCATGAAGGAATGAAATAAAATGAATGTTTTAAATACCATTAAGATAAAGTAATAATTATAGAATATATTAAATGGTGCAGTAGATATAGCACACAAAATAAGTAAATGGTGAATATGACTTTTATTTCACAGATGTAAAAAGTGATATGAAATTTTCTTAACTTGAGTTTGAATTGTCTCATGTGTCATTATATTACTAAATAATGAACTTATATTAATTATTTAATTTTTTTAGAAAAATTTTCATGTTTATCATTACTTTTATTTCATTTACTATAATTTGGTAATCAACTACTTAAATAACTATCTTTATGTTGGGGGTTTTGACCAAATTTTGTTTATATATCAAAAAGAAATTTTGGTAGGTCAACTATGGTAAAAGTGGTCACTATATAACATCTCTAGAATAATAATCAGGAAGTAATTATAATATTTATAAATAAACTATAGTTTTAAAAAAATTATTAAGTATGGTTATGAAAAATGAACCAACGTTAGCATCATGGGGACGGTAGGTCGTACGTATGCATGAGTAACGTTCCCATTTTTCAATAATCGTTATGGAAAGAAGTTAAGTGAAATTAATCATTATAGAATGATAATTATATCATAAATAAAATATTATTTAATAAAATATACTTATATATATAATTCTTGTGATATAAAATGAATCACATTGTATCGAGGAGGTAGTAGTCCACATATCCACGAATGACATTATCACTTTTTAAGTGTGTGAAAGGGTAATAAAGAAAATGATATAAATTTTATTTATAGAAAGGTAATTATGTCCTTAATATAATATATATGTCTCTTATGTGACATAAGTTTAATTAATATCATCTTTTATACATTCCATGTATAGTGTGAACAAATCACATCGCTTTGAGGGGGTGACAATCCACATATCTATAAATGATGTTACTGTATTTACGAAAAAAGGGAAGTATAAAAGTATGCTATATATAAAAATGTTAGAAAAATAAAAACAATATAAATATCATATATATAATATATAAACACCATATCTATTATAATTACCACCATGATCAGTGGAAAAGGAAGAATGAACAATCATCATTTTGTGAGGTGGTAGTTCACCGTACAGATAAACTGTAAGTTCGTTACCCATTAGATGGAAGTGTGTGAAAGTGTAGGTATAACCCTCAACATAAAAATATATCAGAATATTGATGATAATTTTTTTATTATATAATCATGTAATAATAATATTTTATGGAGTGGACAGTGGAAATAAAACCAAAGAGCTTGAAGAATAATGTTACCTCTTCTTTGTGTAACTCCTTTTGGATTGCACCAAAGGGATTCCTTGGATGGATTTAAGAAAAAAGGGAGAACTATAGTATGAGAGGAGGTATTTTTCAGATCTATTTGTGTATATAATGGTATAGACGATGTGGATTTAGTGGTGTGAGGAAGTGGGTGGCTTGAATTTCATTTTATAGTGGAGGAGGAGTGACACTCTTGTAAATTTTGGAAAAGGAAACTCCACCCACATTTCTCCCATTGAAAGTAGATACAATAATATAAAAAAGTAGTGAAAAGGGAGTATAGAGTTTGAATATTGATATCGAATGTAATTTTTAAAATTTTATAGGTCATTTTGGCCCTTCAGTTACGGTTTAGTCTCTTGTTAAGCTTAATTTCACATTATTTTTTGTAATTAATTTTAATTACTTTCACTAATATTTTTGGTCAAAAACTAAGTAAAACTTATCATAAATTATAAATAATTATTATTCCAAATATGGTATCCATTTTTAAAAATTCCAATCATAGATGTGGCAGAAATTAATTTAAATTCCCGGAGATGGGATGATAATGCAGGTTTTCAAAGTAAAAACATTCAAAAGGTTTCTAGGTTTTTATATCCAATTTCAATGTGAAATTCATTCCAATGAGCTAAATTTTATTAATTAATTAAAAAAATTCTAATTAAAATTTAAAAATAATTTGAAAAATAATTTAACCTTATAAAAATATTATATTAAAAAGCAGTTTTGTATTAAAATTTAGTATTTTTCACTATTCATAAAACAAATTTCACACAAAAATACAAAAAAAATTACCTTTACCTAATATTTATTTTTATTTTTTAAAGATGAAGTTTATTTTAACATATATAATATATAAAAGTTTCAAAAATAAAATTTAAAATAGGTTATCCATTAAAAGGTGGTAAAACTGAATTTATAAAAATATTGATTTTTATGAGAAATATTTGGTTTTTTTTATCATATACTTATAAAGCATATTGAATGAATATGAAAAAATATTTTATTGAATATTATATATATATATATATATTACATTTATATCATTCACTAATTATAATTAATTTAATTTATTAGGATAAAAATCTTTGTCAGAATAAAAATAGTTTTTTTATAAAAACATTCACTTTATATTCAATTTCTTATAATATTCACTTCTAATTAATTAGTAACTAATTAACTCAGTTCATATTTTTTAAACCATATATTTTCATATGTTAGTTAATCCTATTAATAACCTCTAATTTAATATCTAGGTTATATCTTATTATATTAAATATTAATATTTTAATAAGATATTATTGTTCGGTAAAACTCAGTCTTGCATGTTGCACAAGCCATTGGAAAAACTCATTGGTGTATGTGATGAATTCTAAATCAGTGTCATCTATATTAAAATCTATAAAATATATTGAATTTATTTAAAATATTAAATATATTATAAATTCTCAGGATATTATATCCCCTTACACACTTGGTGTTGTGTGTCATACATGCTATCGAATAAAATGTTCCTACTTTAGATTTTCTAGGCATTACATTCTCCCCACATTAATTAAATTTAATCCTCACAATTCAAACTCAATATTGGTGATATATTTTTTGATATTTCCAATTTTTGAAATCCCACATCATGAGAAGCGTTAATAGAAAATACTCTAGAAATGAGAGAATGCGATGTACAAAGTTCAGATGGAATAACATATAAATAGGTCTATGAGTGGAGAACATTAGTAACACGTAGTGATATGTACTTGGAGGAAAACAATAAATTTTTATAGGGAGTTATTGATGTCATAAATCAGAATTAAGTGAATTATGAGTCAGAATTTGAGGGCCTCAAAGGCATAAATATGCAATGACATTGAAGACCATTGATTCAAAAAAATGTATAATGATAAAAAAAATTAAGATCATTTTCCCCATTTTCAGAAATTACTTTACTAGCTAATAATATAAAAGAATTTACTTACATGATGCATTTTAATTTCATATAATCAATTCTATATTTTGGTTGTCCTTTGATCAAATTATAATTTATCACTTACATCAAGAAATTGGTATAAAAAAATTAACTTTGTGCCCTGAAGCACTAAAATAAACATTTAACGGATCTTAAGGCCTATAAAAGATTGAAAAGTCTTTACATTTACTTCTAACTATTATCCAAAGAAAATATTTTTAATACATTAATATCTAAACATAATAAGTTACAATATAGATTTTATCATTAATATTTATTCATCGAATTGTTTAACTAAAAACAATGACATATTAACTAAGAAATTGGGTAGGTAAGTTGTTGGCGGGATACTATTATCGACCTTTGGTCAAGAGTTCAGGACCCTAAAACTTTCCAGACATGATTGGTTGTCACCCAACATACATTTTGTTCTTTTCTAAAACCATATTAATATAATTTACAAAATAAATATTATGGACATCCTTGAAATAAGTTTAGTCACTAAATATCCTTTTAACTAATGTTTTCAATATGCAATAAATAAATAAATACATCATCCATTTATTTCCACAAAGGTACTTCCTTGGCCTATGGTTTAACCTAGGTCATTCATTATCATTATCTATTCAAATCGTTTATAATGGTTTTTAAAGAAAATGTAAATTACCCTAAGTATTTATATGGAGAGTGTCAAATCAGGTATGCAGTAAGGCCTATTATTTTGTACCAGGTTACACCGAGTCAATCCCAACACACCTTTTCAGAGTTGCTACTCCTAAGTACATCTGTACCAGAACCACACCCACTTATAGTATCCATGAAAGGATATATTTCTTGGAAGACCCACATAATCTCTACTTTACCAAAATTATATGGTGTTATTCTATTTTTATCCATGAATTATACCTTGGGGCCATGTTCACTAATCTTTGTTTTCTTAAATATGGTTCCCAAGGATATAGTAATACCTATCTATGATACCAAATATAGTGACCTGACCTCATAAATCCCAGAGCTGGTGTCATGCTACCATTATATTGGCATAAGATACAAGTAAATCACATCCCAAAGGACTGAAAAATTTAGTGGTCTGGGTAAATCAGATACATACATGAGTCTTGTATTAAATGTGAATACACTAATTACAACATAATTTTATTTCTTTTAAGGATAATAAATTTATTCCATCAATACAATCATTTCATGGATTTATTATTATACTTTTTGTGTTCTATGGGAATGAAAACATAATAAGGGTGAGCTCAAATTCTTAGTAAAGGTAAATATATTAGAAGAAATAATGAATCAATTAGTATAATAAATATGGAAAGGTAATAAATGAAAAAATATGACATTCAAATAACAAGATAATGAAAAATAAATATGGAAAGGTAAGAATCATAAAAACATTATATTTAATCAATGAATTGATAATGAAATGAATCCATAGATATGTAGAAACAAAATATCATGGATAAATAAATATAAATGAATTCTCAATAAAGGAAATGATTAATTATTAGATGTTATGTCTCAGGAACATGAAAACCTATATCATCTAGAACTTTCACAAGATAGTTTAAAAATACCTATAGAAACCCATTTAATTTGTGAAACTTATTTTTCTCATGATAACCTATTGATGCATCGAGGTGAGATATAAATCCCTATCCCCACCCATCATTTCTAGTCCAAATCATTCCTCATACTGAATAATCAAAATAAATAACACGACTTATAAAATATCTATATTGAAAAAAGAATACTGATCTGTCAATATTTCCCCAAATAATGAATAACTGTCAAAGTAAACATCGTATGTAAAATGGAATATGGTTTAGGAAATAGTAATATCCACGATAAATGATATGGATAATTAATGGTAATTCAAGGTTCAATGATCATAATAAATTCAAATATTTCAAGTGGTCTAACAAAAATAAAACAAGGAAGTTAATGTCAATAATATCATTGGCCAAATAAATCATGAACTATATAGAGGAGGAATAAAGATGGTATCAATACAACATATCCCAAGTGAAGTAACAATAAATGGTGGGTTTCATTAATAAATATAAATACTAAAAAAATAAATTTTAAAAAAATTATTGAGGAAAATATCCTTTTAATTTTTTAAAGTCCTATTCTTTGAAAATTACTTTTGAAAAAATTTTATTTAAAAATTAACCTTTTAAAATTGAAAAGGAAGCTTTAAATAAATGATGGTGAGTAAATTCATACATGTCGTATGAGGTAAAAATAGCATTCCTTTTTCACTATAAAAGGGTTAGAAAAATTCATTGTTCAAAAAGTGATAATAAGATTCATTTAAAAAAAATTTTAAAAGAAAAAAGTGTAAAAATTTATTTAATAAATCATTTTTGAATGGTTAAAATAATTTTTGAAAACCTTTTTATAAAATAGGGTTTTTAGAAGAAAACAGGTTCTCCGATTATAGAGAGAAATAACGTCAGGTTTTATTAAAAACATTTTCAAAAACATTTTTGGTAAAATAGAGTGTAAAAATGGTACTAATACTTAAATAAGTTAATTAATAACAAAAGGAGGGGAATATTAAAGTGTTTATTTAACAATGGTCATATAATTTCATCTAATGGAAACAAAATATCATTAAATTTATTTTTGAGGAAAATAATATTTAAACATTCCAAAGTATCCCATACCACATTGAAACATTTTAGATCATAAGACTCATGAAGGAATAATATTAAATAAAAATTTTAAATACCATTAATTTAAATTTTTAATTATAAAATATATAAAAAGGTATAGTTGATACACTATAAAAAATAAGTAATTAGTGAATATGACATTTATGTCACCGATGTCAAAAGTGGGATGAAAATTCCTTACCTTGAATCTGACTTGTCTGATGTGTCTTTATATCTTTGAATAATAAACTTATGTTATTTATTTAACTGATTTATAACCTTTTTAGTTTTTATAACTAATTTTATTTCACTCACTACCATGTAGTATAAAACTACTTAAAAATTTAAGTTTACATCATGTTTTTTGACCAAATTTGTTTTATGTGTCAAAACAACATTAATAGGTCAACTATGGTCAAAGGGGTCATTATATAACATCTATAGAATAATAATCCTGAAATAATAATAATATTTATATATAAATTATACTTTTAAAACAAATTATGAAATATATTTATAAAAAATAAACTAACATTACAATCATGGAGACGTTAGGTCATACGTACACATGAGTAATGTTCCAATTTTTCAATGATCATTATAGGAAGAAGGTAAGTAATGATAATCTTTATAGAGTGATAATTATATCATAAATAACATATTTTTTAATCATATTTACTTATATATTTAATTGTTGTGATGTAAATGGAATCACATCTTTTTGAGGGGGCGGTAGTCCACACGTCCACGAATGACGTTATCATTTTTTAAGTGTGTGAAAGGGTAAAAAAGAAAATGAAATATATTTTATTTATAGAAAGGAAATAATTTCATGAATATTTTTTTAATTTTTTTATGTAAAATATTTATAATTAATAAAATTATTTATAAAATCCCTAAATAGTGTGAACGAATTACATCACTTTGAGGGGGCAGTAGTCCACACTTCCACAAACAATGTTATCATATTTACACAAAATGGGAACCATATAGGTATATTCAATATAAAAATTAAAGAAGCATAAGTACATTATAAATATCATATATATCATTTATGAATAGTTTATCCATCATAATTCCCTCCATGATAGGTGGTAAAGGAAGAACGAACAATCATCGTTCTGCGAGGCGGTAGTTCACTGTACACATAAATGGTAAGTTTGTTACCCATTAGACGGAAGTTTGTATAAGTGTAGAAAAAACAATTTAAAAAACATATTAATATATTTAAGATACTATTTTGGTCATATAATCATATAATTAATATATTTTATGGGTTTTATAATGGATATAAAACTAAAGAGCTTGAGGAAAGTTGTTACCTCTTCTTTCGGCAACTCATTTTTGTTTGCACCAAAGGGAATCATTGGATGGATTTCATCCCAATGAGAGGATTATAAGATGAGGTGAGGTTTTTTTAGGATCTATTTGGGTAGATATTTTTTAATCCAATGTGTCCTGAGAGTTTTCAGGAAGTGGGAGTCTTGAGTGCATTTTTTAGTGTAGAAGGAGTGGTACTCCTGTAAATTTTTGAAAATGGAATTACACCCACATTTTTCCCATTTAAAGTGCCTAAAATAATAGAAAAAAGTCTATAACATGGATTATAGGCTATATATTTGGCCATATAATGGAATTTTTACAATTTTATAGGTTATTTTGGCCCTTACGTTTATGGTTTAGTCCTTCATTAAGCTTAATTTCACCTTAATCATTATAACTAACTTTAATTACTTTCATTAATATTTTTGGTAAAAAAATATTACTTCATTAGAAATTATAAATTATGATTATTAAAAATATTGAATCCATTTTTACAAATTCTATTCACATAATTTCTAGAAATTAATTTAAATTTAATCATGCAGACAGGACAAAAATACATGTTTTTAAATTAAAAACATCTAATGTTTGCTAGGTTTTGATATCCAATTTCAATGTGAAATTTATTAAAATGTGATAAATTAGATTAATTAATAAAAAATATTTCTAAGTAAACTTTAAAAAAATTTAAAATAAAATATAACCACAAAAATAAATTAAATGAAAACGTAGTTTTGAATTAAAATTCAGTATTTTTCACCATTAATCAAGAAAATGAAACTTCACAGAAAAATACAAACAATTAACCATAACCAAATTTTTATGTTTCTATTTCAAAAATTAAGTTTATTTTAAGATATATAATATATAAAAGTTCCAAAAATTGGATTTCTAAATAGCTTCACAATTAAAATGCGGTAACACTGCCTTTATAAAAATATTGATTTTTATACAAGATATTTGGTTTATTCTTATCTTATGCTTATAAAATATATTCAATGAATATCAAAAATATTTTATAGAATAATATATATATATATATATTTCATTTTTATCAATCAATAAATGTAATTAATTTAATTTATTAGGATAAAACTACTTTATGATCATAAAAATAGTTTTCTTTATAAACATTCCCTTTATATTCAATTGGTTTTTATATTCATTTATAATTAATTAGTAACCAATGAATTCATTTCATATTTGTGTAAACCATATATTTTAATAATTTATTTAATAATATTCATATCCTTTGATTTAATATCTATATTATATATTATTATAATAAATAATAATATTTTAATAATATTTTGTTGTTTAGTTAAACTAGGTCTTACGTGTCACACAAGCCATTGAAGAAACTCGTTGTTGTGTGCGAAAAAATGATAACTTTGTCCCAAGTGTATTTCATGATATAAAATATCTTTAATTTGTTTAAAAAAATAAATATATTATAAATTATCGAGGTATTATAATCCTTTATGTGCTTGGTGTTGTGTGTCATACACGCTATCAAATACATTGTTCATAATTTAGATTTTTGGGGTGTTACATCAATCCTGGTTCGACATTTTTGGATGGTACTAAGCTCGATCAGACCCTCAGATCCCTAAAAAATCAATTAAATAATCATGAATCGATGAAACTACTATAGATTCAGAATTATTGGGAGGAATGAGTGATCATTTTGATGATTTTAAGATCAATGAATCGATGGAGAAAGAGTTCATACATTCATGGCATGAGGGGTCTATACGTCTTCACACTAATTATCAATTAAATAATGTTTCTTACCATTAGAGGGCTAGAATACATCAACCAGTGGTAGATCTATGATTTTCGTAGGGAGATAAGGCCAAAATCAAAGACTTAGATCAGATTCCAGGATTCAAAATTAGATATGAAGTTTCTATGGAAAGCTTGACTATATTCCTTATAGTGGGATGAACACAAGACATGTAACCCTTCAGCGATGGTGGATAGGGTTTTGGATTCCCATAAGGATGTCACGGCATGTACATCCCTGACACACCTTATACCACCTTCTCCATGTGAGTGAGCTGTGTTATGGATCACACGAACAAGCACACGCCTTGGTCCATGTAAATAGAAACAGATAGATCACATAGGCAAAAACCCATGCAGATCAACACGCTGTATACTAAATTAAACACACATAGGGTTTGGTACACATACACAATGAGAAAACACAGACTCAAACCTGGTTATCCTGGACACAACATATATTCCTCCTACAAGATGTGTACTACTACATGGGATGGAGCCATGTGTTGGCCAGGTACACTACCATGTGGTGGAGTGGGACCACACACCATGTGGGCCCCTCACATGTCATGTACCCCTTGATATATTTTGATCAAAAATTTATCACCCGTGTCTCCTTTTTTAGAACTTGTATTTTAGACCATGAGTAGCCTTTCCTAAGTGTTTTTCCATATAGAACACAATGGATCCCTCAGTTGTGGAATTAAAAATAAGATGTCAAATGTTATGGTCATGGAAAATTTTTATGATATTTTCAATGGTGTTAGTGATCATGAGAGATGACAAGAGGTTTCATTCTAAGTAGAACCCTCTTAAGGGGAAGGGCATGGGTCCTCGATGACCTAGAGTTGAACCTTCCAGCTAGGCTTGGCATGAGTCCTCAACATTCTGAGTGGAACCCTCATGCAGGGCGGGGCATGGGTCCTCGATGAACTAGAGTGGATCCCTCTAGAAGTGCTGGGTTGGGGTCCTCAACTTTATTAGTGAAACCCTCCTATAGGGCAAGGCATGGGTCCTTGATGTCCTAGAGTGGAACCCTCTAGCTGCGTTGGGCATGGGTCCTCAACCTTCAGAGTGGGACCATTATGATGTAATAGGCCATGGGTCATATACCTTGAGTTTTTACCCCTTGACTATGTGGCTTAGTGATGAGGCTTGGCTTGACCTAGATGTTTTATGCTAGGAAGATGCATGAGTTGGTGGGCATTATTGATGCACTTTTGAAACTATTGGCTACTATTTTTCCTGAGTTGAGTTGTGAGATGGAGATACCCTTAATCTATCATTTGAGATGATTTTGAATGAGTATATATATATATATATTATTTATTATCCACACCTTATATTTATTTACTCTTTTCCAGGATATGAGAAGACGCACAGGGTATGCCATGTGCTTTCCTTGTTTAGCTTATTGTGTTTTGATGAGTCTACTCTATAGGCGGTGAAGACTCGACAGGTAGTATATATACTCACTCTGTTTAGGTCCTTATTCTTATATGATCTTACTATCAATATTTATTAGGTTGATCTGTACTCTTTCACTGTATCTTATGTTATCTATATTATCTGTATACCATTTGTATCTCTTAATACTCCCCCATCAGCTTTCAGGTTGTCCTACTAGGTATTTATATACTCACACCTGCATGGGATTTTACCGCACATGTTTTTTCTTATATAGATGGTGGAAAGGTTTTCCATGACTTCAGAGGAGATTAGGGATACTTGGTGCTTGGACTATGTGTGGTGGTGGTATCTTAGGATTTAGGAGATGTGATCTCTCAATTGTTTACTTTTCCAATTTTCTATCGAGGTGGGACACATTTTTGGTTTGGAATTTATTTTTCCCACTTATTTTTCCATTTACACTACCTTATTTTTTACTACTAGATGTCCATGCATGCATGGTTTACAATATAGTGGTTTTTCACCATTTTTTCTTTCCCTATTCAATTTTGAATTGAGATGACTATGTATTTGTGTATAGGTACTTAAGAAAAGGCCTCCCCGAGTTAGTTATGCCTCCAGAACATGTCTCCACCCATAAGACTATAAAGGTAGGATTGGGGTGGCTACAACACGAGCCTCATCTTGGGTCGAGTCATTACAGTTTTCCTATTTTTTCCATGTAATACTTTGAAATATTTCTATATATATTTCTAGAGCTAGGCACAGAGATGACTTGTGATTCTAAGGCCCAATGTACCCAGAATTAATTTTAAATTTTATTTAAATATATTTTATATTTTTTGCACACATCTTCATAAATAAAATGAGATAAATCTTAGAAAAATATTGAATCAGAAATCTTAAACCACAGTTGAGTCTGAAATGTGGTGTTTACCCTAGGCATGACATAGAATGGGTCGACACAGGGTGTTTAGATCCATCTCTTATTGGTGGCACATTTAGTGAGTTAATTTATTAATTAATTCACTTTGACATAAATGATATGTTAATAAATATTTCATTATGTAGAATTTTATAGGTTTAGCTCATAATTCTAGTTTTCTTCCATGACACTCCCTCTATTAGTAGATATCCTCAAATGATGAAGTAACTCCAGATCAGAGAAGAACATGGGACAAAAAATGTAGAAACATCTCCCAAATCATTAGTGGACACGTTATTCATCAGATATTGATCAATAATCATGGTGGGACTCATATTTTGGTGTTTTTACCAACTTTTATTAAATTATAGATTATTTACATTGTATTTCTTGGATCTGTGCCACTTGTGGCCTTTGCATAAACCTATGTAGAAAATTTAAATTGTTTTATCAATGTTTTCTAACCCTGGTATACCAATTATTGATCGATGGAAAGAAATATTTTAAAATGGTTTTTAAACTTTGGGTTTTGTGGATTTTCTCTTTCCTTGCTTCACTTTTTTCACCGAATGGACCACTCTGTCCTAGTTCGACATTGTCAGGAAGTACCGAGGCTAATCGAACCTTGAAACCCATGTAGAATTGACTAAATGAGCACAAAATGATGAAAATAAAATTGATTAAGAATTTTGGTGAAGAATGGGTGCTCTTTTTGATGATTTAATGATCGAAGAATCAAATTCAGAAGAATCTGGGTATGTACGATGCAAGGAGTACGTATGGATTCACACAAATTTACAACCAGATCATGTTTCCAGCCATTAGAGGTCTGTAATCCATCAAACAGAAATAGGTCCAAGAATTTTGGATAGAGAAGGGACAAAATCGAAGGCTTGGACCATATTCTAGGTTTGGAAATTAGATCTAAAGATTCTATGGATAACCCGACTACATGTCATGTATTGGGATGGACACATGGAATGTAACCCTTCAGTGGTGGTTGATTGGGTTTTCAAATCCCATAAGGATGGAACATTGTGTACATATCCCAAAATCAATGTACCACCTTCTCAATGTGAGCGAGCCATGTGACAGATCACATGGCCAAGCACACGCTTTGTGTCACGTATAGGGATATGATCAGATCACATGGGTGACACCCCATGTGAATCAAAATTCAATGTACTAAAGTACAAGGACATAGGGTCTAATACACTAACATGACCATAGGATAGGGTCTCAGAACCGGTTAACCTGGACACATCATGTATTCCACCTACATGACATTTATTGATAAATGGGATGGATTTGTGTACCTACCGCAGACATGGCCATGGAGTGGAGTGGGACCACACAACATGTGGGTCCCCTCACAAGTCATGTATGCCATGATATATTTTTAGCATACTTCAATCACCCATATCTCCTTAAATAGAACTCATATTTTGGATCTTGAGTATCCTATCTTGAGTGTTCTTCCAAATAGAACATAATGGATTCCTCATTTGTGGATTTCAAGATACAGTGTTGAATGTTATGGGTAAAAATCATTTTTAGGCAATACTCAATGGTGGCAGTGATCAGGTGAGATCACCAAAGGTTTCTTTCTTAGTGGAACCCTCCCGCAGGGTAAGACATGGTTTTTTGATGACCTAGTGTGGAACCCTCCATCCAGGATGGGCTTGGTTACTTGAATTTCTGAGTGGAACCCTCCTACGGGGCAAGGCATGTGTCCTCAATGACCTAGATTGGAACCCTCCAACTGGGCTGGGCATGGGTCCTCGACTTTCTGAGTATAACACTCCTGGGAGGCAGGGCATGGGTCCTCGATGACCTAGTGTGGAATCCTGAAACCAGGTAGGCATGGGTAATAGACCTTTAGACTGAAACCCTCTTGTTGTACCAGTGCATGGGTAATCTACCTAGATTTTTTACACCTTGACTATGAGGCACAATCACAAGGATTGTCTTGACCTTGATGTTTTATGCTGGGCAGACATGTGAGTTGTTGGGAATTGTTGATGGACATTGGGACCTATTGGTCACTATTTTCCCTAGGCTAATATATGAGATGGATATCCCCTTACCCTATCGTTTTGGATTCTTTTGACTGAGTATATATATATATATATATATATATATATATATATATATATATTCTCCTATATCCACACTTTGAATTTAGTTACTCTCCTTCCAGGAGAGGCGAAGAAACATGGAGTATGAAAAGTGATTTTTGTGTTTAGATTATCGTGGTTGGATGAGTATACTCTTCTACTATAGGTAGTGAACACTCTATAGGTAGTTCATCTACTCACCATGTTTAATCACTTGTACTTCGATGATCATAATATCACTCCTTGTTGGGTTAATATGTACTCATTCACTAAACCTTGTTCTATATACCATCTTTCTCTTCCTTTGGTATCTCTTACTCCCCCTTCAGTATTTGGGGTGTCCTACTAGGTATGTATATACTCACATCAAAATTGTCTTTTACTAAACATGTTTTGTCTTATATAGATGACATACATGTCGACTGTGACTTCAGATGAGCATAGGGATACTTGGTTCTTGGACTGCGTGTGGTGGTCGTAGCTTGAGATTTAGGATATGAGATCTCTCTCTTGTTTACTTTTACAGTTTTTTGTCATGTCAGGACACATTTCTGATTGGGCATGTATTTTTACCCTTTAATTTTCAGTTTACAATATAGTACCTTTGTACTGTCTAGAGGTTCAAGAATTCATGGTTTATAATATAGTAGTGTTTCATATTTTGTTCTTTACCTATAAAATTTTTCATTAAGATGGATGTGTGTGATTTTACAGGTACGTAACAAAAGTCATCCCTGAGTTAGTTATAAATTCAATGCATGTCACCACCCAATGTTATATGGAGGTAGTATTGGGGTAGTTTCAGCTCGATCCCAGACTTGGGTTGGGTCATAACAGATTGATATCAGAGAAATTTCATTCCTTGGGACATTATGAAGACATATCCCATTAAGCAGATTTGGTTGGGATTATGGAAGCAGTGTCAAATTATCTCAAGTGTGGCTCCCAGTCTAGAGAATCCAATGATGGTGCGTAGACTGATGTATCCATTACCTAGGACCTTGACTACCTAGTTGTCAACTCGGCATGTTGATAAATTTATAGTTGGTTTAAATGGTACATTAATCATATAGGATTGAGTATTTGACTATAATTCTTGAATGATATCTCTATTTTTGTTGTAATATATATATATATATATATATGCTGATATAACTAAAGTACTCCTTGATAAGATTTAGGATTCCTCTGTGATGACAACCATCTAAGATACCAACTCCGATTCATGATGATGACCCTATGAGAAATGATAATTTATTTCATGGTTCATACCATGATCCCCTTCCCCTAGGTGGGAGGATAGAATTAAATCCCCCTATCGAGAAACATATCGATCTAGAAGAATAGAATGAAGATGAAAATACGCTTAGCGTGCTCTATGAGTTCCAACATTAGAGACTGTGGAGGTTCAACAATGAGCCAGATACTTAGGCAGTAGAGGATTGTCTAGAGATGGTGGCCCATATCTCAAAGATTGTTTGGACCTTTATGGATTGGGTGGTTTCACTGGTAGCTATGATTTTATATGAATAAGCTAGGTGCTAGTGGAGTCCTGTTATGTAGATTCACGATTTGTCAGCCCTCTCATGGACCGACTTCCAACATCTGTTTCATGAGGAGTACTACCCCTCATACTTGTGCTCACTCTAGATATAGGAGCTTCTGGAGATATATCATGGAAGGATGAATGTGGTTGAGTACATAGTGAGGTTAACAGACCTTAGTTGGTACTCTCTTGACATGAACTAGTATGGATACTTCCAAGAAAGGAAGTTTGACTAGGGACTCTGTAGAGATATCCAAGCCAGCATTGTACCCTTGTGCATCCCCACCTATACCAGGTTGTTGGAGAGGTCACTATTTGTAGAGATATTTCTTTTAGAGGGACATCAGATAGATAGAGTTTTATGTGGGTCCCATAAAGCTGAGACATCTACAATAGCTATATGACACCAAGAACTAAGATCTCATCATAGGCGATCCTTCCATGATCATACTCAGGTATATAATAAGAGGAAGAATGGAAGACCAGAGAATCTTAGAGATGGGAAGTTAATTAATTTTGATGTGAGAGGTCACATGGCATGGGATTACATGATCAGATGTGCTGAGAAGCTTAGGTCGATAGATGACAGGCTGCCATGGTAGAGGCAGCACTGTGATCAGGGATCTCCCTGGCATGGCAGGGTGGTCCCTAGGGAGGCAGAGTTGAGAGAGGAGGAGGAGAAATAGGCATAGGATGATAATATTATATCCCACCACCACCACCACCACAAGGAATCCTACATGAGGCTCAAGGAGCTAGCAGCTGTGGTTGTAGACAATTACATGCTTTAGATGTCAATGATTCCACAACGCAAGAGATGATAAAAGGTATGATCTATGTTTATTCCACTCTTTATTAAATTATAGTAGAAATAAGTTCAATTAATTAAATTATATCTATACTCTTAGTGTGAGAGCTATATCTCCCAGTTTAGGTATTATCCTAGAAACTTCGTATTGAGGTTCCAATAGGGAATTCTTCTTATGTATCGTTTATCTTATAGTAGTGAGAACTATCCTTTGGTAGAGAGAGGTTAATGTGGGAACTTTTGGTCATCATGAGGGAAACCTATGTCATTATCATGGGTTTGGATTGGATGTCCATGGTTCATGACTATTTTTACTATCAGCATAGATATGTTAGACGACTATGCACTGATGGGACACAATTTTTCTTTTCTGGTGAAAAAGAACTCATGGAAGGGCATGTTAATTCCATGACTAGGAGGCCACAACCCATTATCCATCAGTTGGTGAGAATATCCCTTGGTTAAATAGGATCTTCTAGAATCTGGTTTCCTTTAGTTGTGGATAATTATATAAAAATATTTCCCAAAGACATTCTAGGACTATCTCCAAGGTGGGAGATAAAGTTTTACATTGACCTGCATCCCAAAACCACTTTGATATATTATAAAGAATATCAGATGGCCCCTACTGAGCTTCATGAGCTGCAATTTCAATTAGAGGACTTTTGTAGGAATGGTTTAATTAGACCCATTGTTCCCCACTAGGTAGCTATAGTGTTGTTCATGAAAAAATGTGGATGGGAGCTTATAGCTTTACATAGATTATCATCACCTGAAACAGGCCATGATAAAGAAAAAGTACCCCTTACTGAGGATCAATAACCACTTTGAACAATTTTGAGGTGTGAAATGGTTCTTGAAGATCGATCGTAGGTCTGGATACCACTAGTTGAGGGTTCGTGAGGTTGATATTAAAAATTTGGCATTCTGATGTCTCTATAGACACTATGAGTTCCTAGTGATTCCCTATGATGTGAAAAGTCCCCTGTCATGTTTATGGATTTGATAAACCAGGTTTTCCAACTATAATCGGACCAATTTCTTGTTATCTTCATTAAAAATAGAATCATCTATTATTCATGAGTGGATGAGTATGCATAGCACTTGAGGATGATCCTATATTTATTTTAAGAGAACCAAATTTATGGAAAACTCTCGAAGTGTTAGTTGTTGATACATGAGATTCAATTTCTGGGGCATGTAATTTATGATCATGGTTTACCCATAGATACAGTAAATATTGATGTAGTGATTTATTTAGAGACACCCAATAATTTTTAAAAGGTACAAAGTGTTTATGGTTTGAAGGGGTACTATAGGAGGTTTTTTGCAGTCTTATCCAAGATTGATGCACCTTTGACTGCCTTGACATGGATAGGGTGGACATTTAATTGGTCTGAGTAATTACAGAAGGCCTTTTAGGTTTTGAGGCTTAGGCTGATGAGTGTTATAGTGTTGGAATGACCAGGGGAGGGCATAGAGTTTGTTGTATGTTGCGATTCCTTAGAATCTAGACTCGATTGAATGTCGATGTAGCTGTAGAAAGTTATCACATTCTGGTTGAGGTAGTTGAGATCCCATGAAAAGAACTATGTGACCCAAGACCTAGAGTTGGTAGTGGTAGTCTTCACCCTGAGGATGTGGAGGCACTACATTATGAGGAATTCCTTATGCTTTACTTAGGCCAATGGAGTCTCAGGTATGTCTTCACATAGATAAACCTAAACCCGAGACAATGATTCTTGTTGGAGTTCATGTAGGACTATGACTTTGATATATTCTATAATATAGGTAATGAAATTTTTTTATGAGATTCATTTAGTAGGATATCACAGGCTTGCTTAGTGCTGGAAGATTTAGAGTAGTTAGCTTCCCTGCAGCTGACCCTGGTGGAGTAAAAGGTTAAAGATTTTCTATAGTTGATGGTGTTGACTCCTTTATTTCTTGAGTGTGTGATAGATTCCCACCTAGTATACATTGACTATGAGATCTTATGTGATAATATATCCACATGAACCACCCTAGATTAGTATTATGAAGCAGGGAATCACGTCATTTTGCTCCAGGGGAGGACAAATATTGTAGCCATGTTGCAGGATGTGGTCATGCAGGAAATCCAAAATTATCCCCTATCTACACATCCCAATGTTGGTAATATTTAAAAATATCATCAATGGATTTTTTTTGGTCTCTAATGTGAAAAAGTATAGTTGATTTCATCTCTCGATGCCTCACTTTTTAGTAGGTGAAGGTAGAGCACCAAGATCTGGAAAGTTTGTTGCAGCCCCTTAAGATATCAGAGTGGAAGTGGTATGGTATATCCCTGAACATTGTCACAGGGATTTCATACACAATGAAGATCTATGAAGCCATATGGGTGCTAGTTGACTGACTTATTAAGTCAGAACATTTCCATTCTATTAGGGTGTAGAGTTCAGTGAAGAGTATAGAGAAATTATACATATGGGGGATCATTCACCTTCATGGGGTACCCTAAAATATTTTCTCCAATTGTGACACCCGATTTATTTCATGATTATGTAGAGGCCTACAGGAGACATTCAGGGCCTAGATTCAGATGAGAACATCCTTCCATCCCCAGAACAATGAGAAGACCGAGTGTACTATCCAAATTGTTGAAGTATATATTTAGGTCTTGAGTTTTATACTTTGGTCAGAGTTGGGAGGATCACATACCCTTGGTAGAGTTTGTGTACAACAACATATACCACTATACCATCAGTATAATACCTTTTTAATCCCTATATAGGAGACACTGTAGGTCACCTTTGTGCTGAAAATTGATTGGTGAGTCATCTCTTATGGGCCCAAAGTTGGCACAGGAAATGACAGAGAAATTCTAGGTCATCCATGAGTGGATGAGGACGACCCAAATAAGAAAAAAATTTTACACAAATTTCCATCATAGGACCTTTTAGTTTTCACAGGGAGGCAACACATTTTCTAATAGTCTCCCCATAATGAGTATTCTGGATGTCCAACTAGGAGGGAAAGATATCCTCGAGGTTAATTTGGACATTCAAGATCACAAAGAGGGTTGGTGAGGTTTCTTACCATCTTACCCTACCCTTAAAATTAGAGTGGGTGCAAGATATATTCCACATGTTGATGTTGAGGCAATATGTATATGACCCCACACACATAATAAAATGGGGATATATTGACATCAAGGATGGATCCACCTTTTTGGGGCACCTAATAGTGATCAAGGATTGATAGGAGAGAACCCTGTGTGGATGGACCAACCCTTTGGTTTCCATGATGTGGTAGCACGAAAACATGTTGGGGAGTTATTGGGAGAGGGAGAGCCAAGTGAAGGCTCATTAGTCAGAGTTGTTTTCCTAGTTTTGCTTTTTGGGGATGAAAAGTTTGACGGGGGGATAATGTAGAGACCCGATTATCATCTTATAAGAGTATGAAGTATTTATATATATATTTACAGAGCTTGAAACTAATATAACATGAAATTATAAGGCTTGGTGTTCCTAGAATTAATTTTATTAAAGTATTGAATATATTTTATATTGTGCACATGTATCTTATTAAAGAAAATAGGATAACTCTTAAATAAAGATTTTAATCAGAAATCCAAGACCACAATTTAGTCTAGAACACTATGTTAAACCTAGGAATGATATAAAATAGGTCAATATGAGGCATTCGGATCCCTCTCTCATTGGTGGTAAGTTTAGTGAGTTAATTAATTATTAAATAAATAAATTAATTGAATTTGACCAAAAAAATATGTTAATAACTATATCATTATTGATAATTTTATAGGGTTAGCACATAATTTTTGGTTACATCCATGATGTTGGCCTCCCTCATCCATTGGTAGATCTACTCGAATGATAAAAAACTCCGGATCAAAGAAGATCAAGACACATAGAACACAACGAAATCTCCCAAATCATTGGAGGACAGATTCTTCATCAATGATCAATCCTTAATTGAAGTATGACTTGTATTTTTGTGTTCTTACACCCATTGATTAAATTATTGAGTAGATCCACTCTCATTCTTGGATCTATACCACTTGTGGCCATTTCATGAGCCTATGTACCATATTTAAACTGTTTAATCAATGTTTTCTAGCCTCAATATGCCCGTTATTGAACATTGAACAATAAAACTTGGACAATGATGTTTAAAATTCAGTTTTTAGTATTTTTCTCCCTCATTTCTTCATTTTTCCCCAATTGGACCCCTCGTTCCTAGTTCGATATTGGCAGGCGGTATTGAGCCCGATAAAATCCCCAAATCTATGTTGAATCAAAAAAATAATCACAAACTGAGGAAATGAGTAAATATATGGAATTTTTTCAAGGAATGGGTGCTCGTTTAGATGGTTTTAAGATCAAATAATCAAAGGGGGAAGAATCTGGGTGTGCATAGTGTGAGGGGTGCGTACAGTTCGCATAGATTTTTAATCATATCATGTTTCTGGCTTACGGAGGGTTGGAATCTGTTGAATGGTGATAGTTTCAAGAATATTTTCTAGATATAGGGATGAAATTGAAGGCTTGGACTATATTCCATGCCTGGAAATCAGATCTTAAGTTTTTCAAAAATACCCAACTACACATTGTGTATTGGAATGAATGCATGGAGTGTAACCCTTCAGCAATGGCGGCTTGGGTTTTGGAATCCCATAAATGACATGAGGTGTACATCTCCAACACATTGTGTTTCACCTTCTCCATGTGAGTGAGTCATGTGACAGATCACATAGCCAAGTATAGGGGTTGGGTGATTTACATGGAGATGACCAAATCACACGGGAGAAAACCCATGTGGATCAATTCGTCACATACTAAAGTACATAGACATGGGGTATGGTACAATGAAATGGTCAGAAGACACATTATCTAACCTAGTTAGCATGAACACACCATATAGTCTACCTACACGGCATGTGAAACTATATGGGTTGGATCCATGTGCCATCTAATGACACATACATGCACTGTAATGGGACCAAACACCATGTGGGTCCCTCACACACCATGTACCCCTTGAGATCATTTGATAAAACTCAGATCAACTATATCCCTTTTGTTGGAAATTGTATTTTGGACTAGGAGTAGCCTATTTTAAGTGATTTTCTAAATAGAATGTGATGGGACCCTATGTTTTAGATTTTGAGATATGATGTGTGTTTTAGGAATGAAACCTTTTGAGGTGATGCTCAATGGAGGCATGATTAGAAGATATCAACAGATATTTCTTTCAGAGTGGAACCCTCCTGTGGGGTAGGGCATGGGTCCTCAATGACCTAGAGTGGAACCCTGTAGCTGGGCTAGGAATGGGTCCTAGACTTTCCAAGTGGAACCCTCATACATGGTTGGGATTGGGTCCTTTAAGACATAGAGTGGAACCCTGTAGCTAAGATGGGTATGGCCTCGACCTTTAGAGTGGAACCATATTGTTGTACCAGGACATGGGTCCTATACCTAGAGTTTTTACCCCTAGACTACGTGACATAATAATGAGGCTTGGTATGACCTGGATGTTTTATGTTGGTAAGACGTGTGTAAGGCCCTAGATCTAAAAATTATATAATCTCGAATTAAGTTAATAATTCACATTGAGGATCTTTTCAGGTTTAGAGATTTATAGAATCTGGTCATAACTTATACATAATAACTTGAATATTACAAGTAGACACTTCTACAAACTATCCATTTTCTCATAAAACAAAAACTATTTACAAAGAGACATGTTTAGTTCCATGATTTAAAAATCCTGACTTTTCCTTGATCCCATCCTTGAACCTATTCATCTTAAGTCTTGTGAAAAAATTCAAAACTTTGGATGAGAATAAAAATCTTGGAAAGGGATAGATAAAGAAGGAAAACTATTAGTTTTTAAAAACAATATGTAAACCAAGAATACTTTATCATAAAGTAATAATTTTCACCTTAAAGAAGTAACAAAAACACTTCATTGAATATAAACTCATTTATTACCTTTTTTTAACCAAAATATTACCATAAATATCAAATAGAAAACAATATATAACATATAAAGGTAACTTGGTAAATAAACATACTTAAATAGAATAACCATATAGTCAACTTCCACAAATATCACTAAATGAAATAGCCATACGGCTGACTTAGATACCCAATGCATTGGAGGTTATAATGAAACCACCCATACTTGGTTTATCATGGAACCACCCATAATTTGTTTATCATGTAACCACCCATCAAATGTACAAGTACCATTATATAATCATAACACATAAAATATTGAAAATATAAACATTTCACTAATAACATTTCATTTGAAATCACAAGAAATCATTTAAAGATATTAAAATAATCAATCCATTTCAAAAAACATTTTCAATACCAAAACATCCAAAAATAGAATAAGGGGTTTCTTTTTTCCTTTTAAAAACATTATGTCTCACAGCGGAAGCCAAATAAGGATTACGGTAGTGGAGAAGTCATTGTCACCACATATGTTAAAAAAATTCCTTTTGTCATCAAGTAAAATGATACGTAGAAAAAATATTTCCTTTGAATGAAAGTAAAATTAAAAGGGGTTTATTATACATCATGTAAAATAAATTCATGTATAAATCAAAATATGTCTCAATAAAATGAGATTGAGATGAAGTCTCTTACCTTTAGTTAGAATCATCACATATGTTTCTTATTCTTTCTAAATAATAAAAATAAGTTAATTTATAATTACTTAAGAAACTTTTTAAAGTTTATTATTCCTTTTATATCACTTAATACCTTTCTATAATAATAAAATAATTATTCATGTTCATATCAGTCATTTTGTTGATGTTCAGTACTAGAGTCAAAAATGAACTTGTGATAATTGAAAATTGTCCATGTGGTAAAAAGTAAACTATATCCAGAAAGATATTCATGATTTTGATATCATATATATCATATATATCATATATATACAATATATATTTATTAATAATTGTCCATAGAATTTAGATATAAGAAATGAAATGCACTGTTCATGGAGACGGTAAGTCGTACGTATGCATGAACACTGCTTTTATTTATTTTTCATATTTAAAGGAATGAAAAATAAATTATATATAGGTATATTATAATTAAATTATAATATATATGTTATATATGTTACATAAGTTCATTAATTCCTTCCTTTATACATTCCATTTATATCATGAATGAGTCATATCACTTTGAGGAGGCGGTAGTCTGCACTTCCTTAAATGAAATTATAGTATTTATAAAACATAAAAAGAATAATGGTATGTTCTAAATGATAATTAAATTATCAAAGAGATAAATTAAATATAATATATATCATTTATAATTATATTTCCATCATAATTTCCACCATGATAGGTAGTATGGAAAATTCGAACAATCATCATTTTGTGAGGCACCCGTTCACTGTACACAGAAACAGTATGTTCGTATCCATTAGACGAAGGTGTGTGTAAGTGTAATTAGAATACTTCTCATAACAAAATACTAGTATATTTAGGATACTGGGGTTATTATTTAATCAAATAATAAGAAGATCATAGGGAGTAGAGAAGGAAAATAATGGATTGGAACCTGAGAGAAGATGTTACCTCAAATCGGGTAACTCCTTTTGATTTAAGCTAAAAGGCCCTCTAGAATTAACTTATTCCTAAGTTAAGGATTCCAGGAGGAAGAGAGAGATGTTGGGGGACTATTTTGTCATAGTTTGGACGAGCCAAGGGGGATTGATATGTGTGAGTAGTGGTTAGAGTTGGTGACCTTTTATAAGAGGAAAGAGGGGCACTTTAGAAATGTCTTGAAATATTAATTTATTATTAATTGATTTTAGAATTATAATAACAAAAAAGTGATATATTTCAAAGATCAGATGAGGATGGATCTAAATACTCTCATCCAATGGGTTTTATACAAGTATAGGTACTAAAAGTAACCTTATATTTTAGCTTTAACCCTTAGTTAAATAAATTAACTCTTACCTTGTCTTCTTATAGTTTCATAATATATGGTTACCATAGTTACTATAAAAATACAAGAGACCAAAAAATGGATCCTTAATGGAATTTCTAATATCATATATGTCATTTGGATGAATATTATTTTTTAGTACTATTATATCATTTAATAAAATATTAATTGATTTAAAAACTAATTTATGTCAATTTTTATACTATTCATATCATGACTATTTAAAAATCCATAACAACTTGAGTCATCAAGAAAAATTCATTAATTCAAAGATAACAAGTAAAAAACATCCATAAAATTAGGTTATGGCATAAAAAGTTTTAAAATAAATTTATTTTAATATTTATTATCTCATTTATTTAAATATTTCATTAATAAGGTAATCTCTACATCACCATTGAGTCATAAATAAATAAATTTATTTGATGTATAAAAATTATAAATAAAATACCATGAAGTATAAAATCTTTTCAGATTTATAATTATTATTTGTAGTCTAATAGATCAATTATATAACTCTATATAAAAATTATTTCACTAAAAGATACATGCTTAGGTTATAATTTCTATAACTTTAAATTACAAGTAATTAAATGTCATTTTGACACACAAGTGGCTCCACGGGGTCCTAAAATCGACCCAAGGATGACCATTGTTAGAAATATCTCATAAAATAGGGTTAGTACATGTGTTAGGTTAATTTAATATTATTATAATATTATTTTTTACTCTTATTTACCAGATTTACCCTTTAACCATGGTAAATAAAATATTTACTAAAGTTACTATTCATAATGTCTAAAAATAAAAGTTTCTTATTTAAAAAATTTGGACATCATGATTCCATATATGGAATACATTTTTCCAAATTAAAAATACAGAAGTTTCATAAATTAATTTAAAATTAATTTCTGTTTTCAAAACCAAAAAACGTGTTTTTAAGAAGTAAAAACTACCAAAACATTGATATGAATTTATGTACAATTTCAAAGTGAAATTACTTCCAATTACCAAAATTGGATTAAATGATAAAAATATATTCTATTTATAAATTTAAACCCATTAAAATTATAATATAACTAGATAAATAGATTAGATTAAAATGAAGTTTTGAATTAAAATGCAATATTTTTCACTATTCATAAAAAATGAACTTTAGCAGAAAAATTACAAAATTTCATCCAATGTAAATTTTGGTGTTATGATTCTAAATAAAAAGTTTATTTTGTCTAATAAAACATATTAAAGTGTCACAAATTATATTTAAAAAGGGTTCTCTATCAAAAGGCGGTAAAACTACATTTTTATAAAAATAGTTCTTTTATCTGAAAAAATGAATTTATTCTTATATCATATCTAGAAAACATATAAGATGAATTTAAAAAATTAAATTGTATATATATAATATATTTTTCATTAAATAGAAAATCCATAAATAGTTATATGAAAATAAAATTATTCTGTTTTAAATTGGTTTTCAAAAAAAAACATCCATTATATTCAATTTGGTTTTTATTTCCATTTTTAATAAATTTGGTAACCAATGAATCATAATTTAAACATGTTTAGACCATATTAATAAAATTCTATTGATACTATTCATTTCTTCCATTCCAACGGATAGGCTTTAACAACCATTTAAAATAATAATGATATTACTATATTATTTTTCAGTATAACTCAATGTTGTGTGCAATGTAAGATTTAAGAGAAGTCGATTTTTGCGTGTCATGTACCCTATAAGAAAAAACGTCCCATTTAACTTAAAATTAATATCTTATTCATAAGTATTATTATAAATAAAAAGGTATTATTCTATAAATACCTGGGTCATTACATCCTCCCCCCTTTTGGAAATTGTGTCCTCACAATTTTAAAATTGGGCTCAGAAACATCATTCAAAGTCCCACATCGAAAAAAGAGTCAATAAAACTATCACTTTAAAATAAATAAAGAGAAGTATAAAGGTCAACTTATATAAAAAATACTAGGATTCCATGAAAACATGGATATGGAATAGAAAAAAAACCATCAAGTTCTGATGGAGGGTGATAGAAAACATGATCAGGAGAAAGTTAACCACCAGAAAACTACAAACCTGTGATAGGTTAAAGGTTCTTTGATTTCACAGTAGGAAATTTAAACAGACAAATTTTTTTGTTTTAAGTTCACTTTCATAAATTTTGAGAATTTATTTATGATATTGACTAATAACATAAGGAAATATAATTACTTTTCAAGTAGAGTTTCATCGTTTAATAAGTTTCTACCTAAAACTCATCTTTTCTCTAAACGATGAGTATTCAAGATGACTTTGCCACACCTGAATCGCTAGAATCAAATTCTTGAGAATACCATTATCCACAAAAGATGAAACATATATTTACCCTATCTTTATACATTAACAAAAACCAAAAAGGTTAGTACAAGATCCGATAATTCCCTAAAGTATAATCTTTTATAAAAAGAAATACTACTCTTAATCTCCAAAATTGAACAAACAATAACCAAAGATAAAAAAATACCATTCAATACACAATTTTCCTTAAAATTATTCAAAATTATCCAAACAGACAATGAAACCTAGAAATCAGAAGTATTTTTTCACATAGTCTTCCATAAAAATCATAACATTTATCTCCAAATAATATCAACTACTCTTAAAGTCTCATATTGAAATATAATTAACCTAATCACATATTCTCTATGATAGGTTAATAATTTCCATAAATAACCCAAATCACTATAAGCCCAAAATAAAAACATATATTCTTACAAAATAAAATTCCACCATTACTCCTCAATTGAAATCCCAAAGTATTCTATTTTCCTTAGGCATACAGTATTCCCAAAAGAGAAAACATCTTCCAAAATAACCTTTATCAATTAATCACCAAATCATTCTACTATACTACGGATATCCATTTGATAAAATATAAGATCCCAAATCAACTTATTCTTGATCAATAAAATCATTTAACTAAAATAATAAGTCATAATAACTAGGGACTTCACGCAGGCCAGTGGTAAGAGATGTGCCCTTGTCGCCCTTTGGTTGTGGGTTCAATTCCCTTGGCCTTGTCAGACGCGACAGGTTGTCACCCATCCTGCGGGTTTTCCTTTTTTTAAAACCATATAATTCTTATAAAATTCTCAAAAATAGGATAATTTACTCAAAATTAACCATAACCTATTTTATCCTCAAAGGTTATCTAATACATTTCATTTTTATCCCAAAATCTAATAACCATTTATCACCTAAAAAACAAAAGATCATGTAAACCCCTATGGTTATCCATTATGTACATACAAGAAAAGATAATTATTTCTTGAATAAAATTTTCACATATCAAACTTCAAGATTACACATACTAGAAAAAGTATTCCAAAGTAATCTCGTCATCAAAAGAGCCTTAATACTTTTAAGCATATCATCATTATAAATTATACTATAACTCTTGAATCCCTTATTCATAGACTTCTTACTCATTCAAAATTCTTCATGATACATTAACCATTAATTTCCAACTTATTCCTTAATACTTATTTACAATAAACAAAATCATGAATCATATCCTATAATTAAATAATGTGAAAACATCAACTAATAAATAATCCATACCTTTCATTAGGCATTTTCAGTTTATTCATCCTCAATTGGAATGAAATTAGGTATTGGTAAACATATATTTGTATGGTCCTTCTGATCCCATTCTCGAACCTTATTCATAGGACATCTATTAGTATAATTACTGTGCACACCACATTTAAAACAATCAATTCATCCCTCAGAAATAACTTCTTTCCCTTTCCTAGAGTCAAATGGATGCTTCCTTTTTACATGGTAGGTTCTTGATTTATGACCTTTATTACCACATATATAGCATCTTCCAATCTATTTGAAGCATTTTCCTAGGTGTTTATTTCCACATCCTTGACACATAGGGTTTTTAACATAATTACCTTTATGATTATTACCTGAACTTCTATAGGGATTTGTTACTCGCATATATAATACCTTATAAAAATCTCCAAGGTTCAGGTGGTTAATCATGTCTCCATATAGTTGGTTGAGAATAACCATAAGAGTTCTCATTATAACTCCTATTTAATTTGATTTATTATTCAGAAAACCATCATAGTTTTCTTCACATGCATTGTTACTTTGGTGCCTATTAGATCCAATCATTTACTAAAAACAAAAGGTTCAATGTGAGTATATCAATAAAATCATTATATAATACCTTATGAGGAGGGTAAATACTAAGATATTAATATTCATGTTATCTTAAACTCATTCTATTTATCTAAAATAACTATGACTCTTTCCAATATTCTAACCTTATGGTTATGTCACATATTCTTAAATAACACCCTAACCTCTAAAGTTATCTAAACCGACCTCTGATACCAACTGTAAGGCCCCATACTTAAAAATTAAAAATATTGAATTAAGTTAATAATTCAAATTTAGGATATTTTCCGGTTTAGAGATTTAGGGAATCAGGTCATAACTTATACATAACAACTTCAATATTACAAGTTGACACTTCTACTCACTATCCATTTTTTTCATAAAACAAAAACTATTTAAAAAGAGACATGTTTATTTCCATGATTTAAATAACATGACTTTTCCATGATCCTATCCTTGACCCTATTCATCCTTAATTCCTGTGAAAAACATTTCAAAACCTGGGATTAGCATTAAAATCTCAGTAAGGGATATATAAGGAAGGAAAACTGTTAGTTTTTCAAAACGACATGTAAACCATGAATACATTATCATAAATTAATACTTTTCACCTTAATGAAGTAAAAAAACACTTAATATAAGCTAATTTCTTACCATTTTTGTAACTGAAATATTACCATGAAGCCCAAATACAAAAAACATATAACATATAAAGATAACTTAGGACATAAACATACTTAAATGGAATAACCATATGGTCGACTTCCACACATACCACTAAATGGAATAGCCATACGGCTGACTTCCATACCCAATGCATTAGAGGTTATAATGTAACCATCCATGCTTGATTTATCACAAAACCACCCATCATTTGGTTTATCACGTAACCACCCGTCAAATGTTCAGGTACCATTATATAATCATTACACATAAAATAATGAAAATATCAACATTTCACTAATAACATTTTATTTGAAATCACAAGAAATAATTCCAAGATATTGAAATAATCAATCCATTTCAAAAACCATTTTCAATACCAAAACACCCAAAAATAGAATAAGGGGTTTCTTTTTTTCCTTTTAAAAACATTAAGGCTTATAGAGGAATCCAAATAACGATTACAATAGCAAAGAGGTCATTGTCACCGCATACGTTAAAAACTTTATTTTTATCTTTTATTAAAATGATTTTAAGAAAAAATATTTCCTTTTAATTAAAGTAAAATTAAAAGGGGTTTATTATACACCATGTAAAAGAAAGCCATGTTTAAATCAAAATATGTCTCAATGAAAGGATATTGAGATGAAGTCCTTTACCTTGAGTCTAAATTGTCACATATGTTCCTTGTTTTTCCTGAATAATAAACATAAATTAATTTCTATCTACTTAAGAACCTTTTTTTAGTTTTATTATTCCTTTTATATCACTTATTTCCTTGATATAACAATCATTAAATTATTCAAGTTCATATTGGTCGTTTTGTCGATGTTCGCTACTTAAGACAAAAATGAACATGTTATAATTAAAAATTGTCCAGGTGGTCAAAATTAAATTATCTCTAGAATTATATTCATGATTTAGATATCATATATACCATATATATCCAATATATATGTATTTATAATAGTCCATATCATTTGTATTTATAAATGAAATGCACCGTTCATGGAGGCAATAAGTCGTACGTACACATGAATGTTTCTTTTATTTCCTTTTCATATTTAAAGAAATGAAAAATAAATTATACATAGGTATATTATAATTCAAGTATAATATATATGTTACATATGTTACATAAGTTCATTAATTCCATCCTTTATAAGTTCCATGTATAGCATGAACGAGTCATATCACTTTGAGGGGGCGGTAGTCTGCACTTCCTCAAATGAAATTATCGTATTTATACAACATCAAAAGCATAAAGGTATGTTATAAATGAGAATTAAAGAATAATATAGATAAAATAAATATAATATATATCATATATAACTACATTTCCATCATAATGGATACCATTAGAGGTGGTAGGGGAAATTAGAATAATCATCATTTCGTGAGGCAGTAGTTCACCGTATAAAGAAACAATATGTTCGTATCGATGGAGGTGTGTGTAAGTGTAGTTCGATTCCTTATCATAAAAACATACTAGTATATTTGGGATACTGGTGTTTTTATTTAATCAAATAATAATAAGATCATAGGGAGTGCAGAAGGAAAATAATGTAAAGGGACTTGAGAGAAGACATTAACTCAAATCGGGTAATTCCTTTTTATTTAAGCTAAAGGACTTCTTGAATTGCCTTTTGACTAAGGTAAGGCTTCTAGGAGTAAGAGAGTTATGTTGGGGGATTATTTGGGAAGATTTTGGATGATCAAAGGGGTATTGAGAGGTGTAATAAAGGGTTATAGGTGGTGTCCTTTTATAAGAGGGAGGAGGGTCACTTTAGGATTATCTTGAAATATTATTTTATTATTAATTGATTTTGGAATTATAATAACATAAAAGTGATATATTTATAAGATCAGATGAGTATGGGTCTAAATCCACCCATAAAATGGGTTTTATACATGTTTAGGTCATAAAATTAACCACATATTTTAACTTTAAACTATAGTTAAATAAATTAACTCTTACCATTTCTTCTTGTATTTTCTTAATATATAGACACCATAGTTACTATAAAATGCCAAGAGACCCAAAAATGGATCATTAATGACATTTTTAACATCATATATTTAATTTGGTCAAATCATATATTTTTAATACTATTATATCATTTAATAAAATATAAATTGATTCAAAAACTCATTTATGTCAATTTTTATACTACTCATATCATGACTTTTTAAAAACCCATAGAAACTTGATTAATTTGAAAAAACATCATTAATTAAACTATAACAAGTCCTAAGAATCCATAAAATTCGTGGATGGTATAAAAAGTTTCAAAATAAATTTATTTTAATATTTATAATCTTATTTATGTAAATCATTCATTAATAAGGTAATCACTACAACACCATTCTGTCATAAATAAATTTATTTAGTTGATTTATAAAAATTATAAATAAAATAACATTATTTAGGAAATATTTTTATATTTATAATGACTATTTATAGTCAAATATATAATTTATATAACTCCATATAATTTTTTTATTAAAAGCTACATGTTTAGGTTATATTTTCCTTAAATTTAAATTAAAAGTAATTAAATGTCATTTTCACACACAAGTAGTTCCATGGAGACCTAAAATATACAAAAGGATGGCCAAGGTCAGATATATCTCATCCAATATGGTTAAGAAGTTTTTTTGGGTAATTTAATATTATTATATTATTATTTTTTACCCTTATCTACCAGATTTACCCTTTAACCATGGTAATAAAATAATTACTATAGTTACTATTCTTAATGTCTAAATATAAAAGTTACCTATATACACAATTTAGAACTCCTAATTCCAAATATGGAATCCATTTTTTCTAAATTTGAAACATAGAAGTTTGAAAAATTAATTTAAAATTAATTCTCATTGTCAAAACCAAAATGCGTGTTTTTAAGAAGTAAAAACTACAAAAAGCATGATATGCATTTATGTACAATTTCAAAGTGAAATTACTTAAAAATAAACAATATTGGATTAAATGATAATTTTTTTATCCAATTATACTTTAAAACCAATTAAAAGTATAATCTAACTATATAAATATATTAGATTAAATTGCAGTTTTGAATTAAAATGCAGAATTTTTTCACTATTCATAAAAAATAAACTTTAGCAGAAAAATAATAAAATTTCATCCAAAGTAAATTTTGATGTTTATATTCTAAATAAGAAGTTTATTTAATCAAATAAAACATATAAAGGAGTCAAAAACTAGATTTTAAAAGGGTTCGCCATCAAAAGGTGTTAAAACTGTATTTTTAGAAAAATACTTCTTCTATAAAAAAAATGAATTTATTCTTATATAATATATAGAAAACTTATAAGATATATTTAAAACATTACATTTAATATATATCATATATTTTTAATTAATAAAAACCCATAAAGAGTGATATTAAAACAAAATTATTCTCTTTTAAATAGGTTTTCATAAAAACACATCCATTATATTCAATTTGATTTTTATTTCTATTTCTAATAAATTTAGTAACCATGAATCATTATTTAAACATGTGTAAACCATATTTCAAAATTCAGTTGATACTATTCAATCTCTTCATTCCAACGGCTAGGCGTTAACTACCATTTAAAAAAATAATAATAATATTGTATTATTTTTTAGTATAACTTAATGTTGTGTGCAATGTAAGATTTCAGAGAAGCCCATTATTGCGTTTCGAGTACGCTATAATAAAAATCATCCCCTTTAATTTAAAATTTATATCTTATTCATATATATTAATAGAAATCAAAAAGAATTATTCTATAAATACCCAGGTCGTTACACATGTGAGTTGTTGGACATCATTGTTAAACTTTTGGAACCATTGGCTACTCGTTTTTCTAGGCTAAGCTATGAGATGAAGATACCATTACTCTCTCATTTGGGTTGATTTTGACCGAATGTATTTTGATAAATATATAATTTTTATATATAGAAAATTAAATACAACATTCATGAAGATAGTATATGACACATACACATGAAAGTTATTCACATTTTTTTAATGAGTTGAAGAAATGATATTTAAATAGTATATTACCATTATAGAATAAGTTTTACTTCATATATATCAAATATTACCATTAAAAAAATCCATAATTCCTTCCATTTATAGTGTGAACAAATCACTTCACTTTACAAGGCAATATCTTATTGTACACATGATCAATGTTATCTTATTCTCACAAAATAGAAATTTAGAAGGAATATGTTTTATCATGATTCCATAAGAATTATAATTTGATAAATATAATATGTAAAAAGTAATTTCATCATTATATCCATATGTGAGTGGTGGTTACCAAAAAAGAATAACATCGAATCATGAGGTGATAGATCGTAGTACACATGAATGATGATTTCGAGACTGATTTGATAGAAGAGGAGAAGGATTTAGGTTATTCCATTAGAATAATAACATCCCAGTATATTTAATATACTAATTTTATCATATCATCAAGTTTTAATAATAATTTATGGAGGTATATGAAGAAATTAAATAAAATGATATATTTGGGATGTTACCTCTTCTTCGAACAAATTCTTTTGTTTTGAACCAAAAGTATTCTTAGGTTGCATTTATAACAGAAATAAGGCTTATAATATGATAGGAGGTAAGTAAGTAAGTAATTTATTCAATTATTTTTTTTATCCAATGTGTTTTGAAAGTGTGAATAAGAGTATAGAGGGGGTGACCTTTTATAAGTGATATGAGGGGCACACTTGTATTTTTTTTAAAAAGAAAAAGGTGTTACCATGTTTTTCACATGAAAAAAGGGTTAGAAAATATCTATTATAGAACCTATAAGAGATTATATCAAAATATGTTCATCCAATGGTTAAAAATATTTTTGATCGTTTTTATCCATTATATTTTTATCTTAATCCCATGGTAAACCCATTTTTACATTAACTGTGATAAATAATTTTTACTATTCATTATGATAAAAAACTAATTTCACCTTATTATATAATGTATATTATGATGATTCAAAATGTGGAAACAATATTTTCTAAATTACATTCATATAATTGGAAAATTTTAATTTAAAATAAACCCCATATACATGATTGGAAAAAAAATTTCCAAAGAGAAAATGAGAGTAATTTTAAAAAAATTATATAAAAATTCCTTATTAAATTGATTTAAATGACTTAAATTGGATGAAAAAATATATAATTTAATTGTTTTTAACTTTTAAAAAATGTAAAACAATTTTTATATTTTTATGTTATTTAAAATAAAAGGAAATTCTTTAAAAACCCTAATATTTTTCATTTTCATTAGAAAATTTATCTTCTCAAGAAATTATAATTCATTAATCCTAATATAATTTCAACATGGTTATTTAAAAAATTAATTTTATTAAAAATGAATTATCTAAAAATGGAAAAAAATAATTTTAAAATAAGTCCTCAAAATAAGACAAAACTATTTTTTAGAAAAATACTATTTTAAATGAAAAACTAACTTTATTATTATAAATTGTATAGAAAACACATAAAATGAATTTTATTATTTTGTAGAATATATAATATATAAAAATAATTAGAATTATAAACCAAAATTAATTTGTTTATTTCATTTAGGTAAAATTAATCTGTGTCTATAAAAATATTTTTTCATAAGATGATATCATTTATTTTGAAAAAAAAATTATTTTAATTTCGAATTAATTGGTCACCAAAGAATTGATTTTATATATTTTTTTATAAAATATATTTCTATAATTTATTTAATCCTATTAATATCCACTATTCTAATGGCTAAGTGATAACTATCATAATAAATAATAATATTCTAATAGTATGTCATGTTTCATTTAAACTAAATGTTGCATGTAACGCAAGATAATCTAAGTGTTGTGTGAAACAAAATGCAATATTGTTGTTGTGTGTAATGAAAATTTTCAAAAAGATACAATTTATTTGATTTTTTTAAAATCTTGGGGTGTTACATTCTACCCCCTTAAAATGAATTTCTCCCTCGAAATTCATCACTTTAGTAATAACAACTGATGATAATTATTCATCGTTACATCCTTTGGTTCAAATGTAGATTTATAAAGTTAGTGATTTTTTATAAAACATTAACTAGGTTAGTGATTTTTTAGAACTTTCCCTATTCATTCCATAATCTCTATTGGCTATTCCTCATAAGAGATATCATGCTCCAATGGTTTGAACTCTAAGTTAAGCACATGCGATCGATTAGGTATATACTTCCTCAGAAGAGATACCTGGAACATTTTGTGAACTTTATAGAGGTTTGGTGAAATCACCAATTGATAGGATACTATAATAATATTATTAAGAAATTCAAAGTGATTTATTTACATATGAATTAACTTCCCTCTATACCATAAGCACAATTTCATACTTTGGTTTTGTTTTAATTGATTTCCACTTCATCTCTTACTCTAGGAAACGAAGATGAATATTTTATGCCTAAATCTATAAATTATCACAAGATCCATAATATAATGAAAATTAATTACTTCTATCTCTATTTATAATAACATGGTAAGGACGGGTTATCCAATATAGATAAATCTTCATATGGTTAAGTTATACATTAATCTCTAAAACCTCATCCAAGGTTCAAATTAATCCATTTAATAAATGGTTAACCTTATGAACCATTCAATATATTAAACTCACAAAATTTAGATAGAAGGTCACTAAATTTATAATATTAGCTTATCATAAATCCTCCAAAAAACATGATGTAGCTATTAATTTTCACATAAAAAACATGTGAATTCCTTCATCTTTTATTATATTGAATCTTGGTAATAAAATAAATTACCATAAAAAAATTATTGAAAACATAAATGATTCTTTATTTCTAAAATTAAACACATATTATTTTATATATTCCTTGAATGATTTTTTAAACTCCATTAATGATAACAAAAGTCACTTTTTCAAAAAAACATTAATTAGTTCCAGGGTAATCAATACTATCCAATATACATTATCTATGTCAATAATATCTTTATCCCAAAATCATTATATAAACATTAAGAACATATTAAGGGATATAATTCCCTTAAAAATGTGTTTTCATGAAATATAACCATTCTATTAAATCAAACTTCTAGGCCATCAACACAATTCAAAATATTCATTTAAATGCTTAATGAAAAACTTATACTAAATAATCCTTTTGTATTTCATAATATTTTAATTACAACACAAAAACGCCCCAATTATAATAATTTATTCTTAAACTATTAATTAGGATTAATCATTATATTTTTTAATGCCTCTTTCCATTCATATGTCATTTATAGTCTCTTACTCAGCAAAAAAACCCTTTATTTTTACCAACATAATGAATCTCTTCTTCATATTTTTTCCTTATGACATCAATTTGTATAATTATCACAATTTACACATTTATAATATCCAACCATTTATGATTCATTAGGGAAACCATTATTTTCATCAATTGTGTTAACATATATTATTATTTTTCATTGAAAATCACTTACTATGTGTCCTTATCCACACCTAAAATATCTTATTATTCCATTGAGACATTCCCTAAAGTTCTTATTCCCACATTATTGACATATAAAAATGTTATTATTCATTCATCTAGGGTATCCACCACCCAAACTCTTAATGAAATATATCCCTCTCTTCTTTGGTGAGTCATAGTGTCAGTTGAGGTGAATGTTGTTAATCATATATAATGATAACTGATTATGAATAATAATAATATCATTCACTCCAGTCATCATCTCTTTTAGTTTTTCATCAACATATTATCTATCACAGTAAAAATTAATCACGTTACTTATGTTTCTTACCAATGAATAAATCTAAAAAACATAGTGTATATCATATTATTTATATTGGGTAAACACATAATCATGAAAAATAACTTATAAGATATGTAAATCATGACACCTTATTTATAATATATTACACCTTAGGATTAATATAGGTAATTTATGGTCATTATATATTTAAATCATTCATGATGGTTCATAAAGAGTTTGTGAACATTCAAAACATATCACTCAAGAGTGTCAAACTATGTGTGTAGTCAGGCCCTTTATCTTCCAACATGTGATGATTGATTCTAGCTCAATAAAACTTTTTTAGATTTATTAACACTAGTTAGCTCTATTATAGAGCCACATCCACTTGTATTATCCTGACCGAGATATAATTTCTTGGAAACCACTTGCTCGATCCTTCACCAAAATTCTAGGCTATTTTTATATACATTGACTCATACTTAAAATCATACTTATTCATATCAATAGATATATCCTTATAAATATACATAGATAATTAATTAATGACTTATTATCCTAGTTTCTAAAGGTTAACTAATCCGTTACTCTGATACCAAATATAAATCCCAAAAAAATTTCATACTCAAATATAATGTATTCTTAGAGGAGTATTTAATACATTTAATAAATACATGCCTGAGGACCATAATAGTTTAGTTTCATGGAGACTATAAGAAAAATCTTCTTATTTTATGAATTATATTCAACATCTCCCACAAAGATCTTCTCACATAGTACTCCTCTTTAGAATACCCTACCTATACCTTTCTCCATAACCTTAGGAAGGAAACCTAAGGGTGATATCAGTTTTATATTATAGGTAAACATAAGATATATCAATATATGAACATATAAAATCATAATAATATAATAAGGGTATGTTATCATAAATATAACATATAATGTTAATACACAAATTTTCACAGATCATAAATATGATTCATGGAATAAAGAATTTTCATTTTTGAAAACAAGGTCCATAAGTTTCATAAATCATCCTAAATCAATGATGACCTGTAATATCATTTCATATATGTTTGGATCCATAATTATTATTGAATTTTTTTTCATATATCATGGTTAACTACCAAGACAATCAACAAAATGGATCAGGACTCATCACATGTTTCCGATAGTGGATCTGGATGCACCAATTTCCTATAGTAGATCTAGACACACCTATTTACCAAAGTGGATCATGTCTATTGACTTGTATGATATTTTTATATAATGATATAAAAAGATTTACATAATTAATTGTAGGGAGATATAGATCCCACCCATCATATAATGAAAATAATTTGTATGTGTGCCATAATATCATAAAAAGTCATCACATTATAACCCATGAAAATAAATATGTTTCGGAAAAAAATAATCATATAAGAACATCTTTTTAAGAGATATATTTCATAATCATTTCATTATTTCATCATAATCTAACCTGTGAAAATAATAAGTCTTAAAAATAATTTTATCTTGGTATAACCTGTGGAAGAGAAATTATTTTCCAAAAAATATTTTCATTATAAACAAAAAACTTTGAGAGAAAAAATTATAATTGTACCATTGGATTATATCACTAGTAAATAAAAAGTGACACCAAATAATATCATATTAGATGTAAAAAAATATTAAAATGAGACATGGAATATTTCTTAGGGAAAATTACTTTTCATTGAAAATTAATTTTTTAAAGTAAAAAACCATAAATAATTTTGGAAATACATTTTGTTGAAAATAAAATTTCAATATTATATAGAAAGGATCAAAAATCATTTAAAATGTTTCTTGAGAAAAACAACTTATCTATTTTGAAAAAAAACTTTATAAAATATAAAACATTTTCACAATAATTTTCTTTAATAATAACCATGAAAATTTATAATAGAATATTTTAAAATCATTTAAATTATTTCTCAAGAAAAATATCCTTTTCTCTATTATTTTATTAAAAATATTTTTTTAAAAAACATTTTTTTCAAAAACATTTTATTTTAAAATAGACAAGGAATATTTTAAATGAATCATAAATAAAAATAAAGCTCATGATAGTGGGAGATTTTTTTCATGCTCTACACGTTAAACCAAATATACCATTAACATTTTTAGTAAATTCCAAACATGAGTTGTTTGAAAAATTACATAAAGATTCCTTGAAAAATATTTTGTAAAAAGTAAAAGATTTTTAAAAATTTATTTATTTAATCATTTGAATAATGTGAAAAAATTGAGATTTTTTTTAGAAAAAATTATTTTGTAAGAAAATAGGCTTTCGACTAAAGAGATAAATAAATAGGATTTTTCTTAAAAATATTATTTTAAACTCTTTAGTAAATAAATACTGAAAATTGAAAGGATAAAATGTATTCTAATAACATAAACAGAGGATGAAAAAATTCATGAGTTATTTAGATATATTTTTTATGATTTAATCATTGAAATCATAAACATAAACAATCTTAATAATCAATGAGATGTAATAATAACATCCTTACCACTTTGGTAACAGGGAGTCATAATCTCCATGAAAGGTTAACAATAAATGAAAATTAAAATATCATTAGAATAAGAATATTCAAGATATATGATATCAAATGTTTAGTATATACCCCTCATATAAGAATATCAGTGCAAAACATAACTTAGGTCTCAAAGAAGGCAATTTGAGAAAAATATTCAGTAATGCTTTGGACACTTTCGAACTGTAAAACCCATGAATGTGAGATCCTAAAATGGATATTTAAATACCCATAATTTTAAGGATAATAATCATAAAATACATCCATGGTAAGTATATACACCACATAAAATAAACACATAGTGAATTTTTCTTGCATATCACAAAAAATAAAAGCGAGATGAAAATATCTTACCTTAAGTCTCAATATCTTTCATAAAACTTTGAACCAACTGTATAATAAATATATGATTATTATAACTCTATTAATAAACCATAATCATATGTATCATACCATATATGATCTTCTTATGATTTTTTATTACCCCTTTATCGATAATTCTTTATTAAAATTGTGTTTGGGGTAGTAACTTCTTCTTTTTTTATATGTTTTGATTTTTTATTTTAGTTTCTATTAATTCTATCATGGCTCTATAATATAAATAATTTTAACTATGATATAAATATAATATATATTCATTATATATTTATTTATAGAATTATATAAAATTTAGAGATAGAAAATCAAAAACATTGTTCATTGAGATGGTAAGCTATACATACACATGAATGTAGTTTCAATTTTCTCGAATGATTGAAATAAACAAATTTAAACAATATATTAAATTATAGTATCATTTTTTTGTAATATATATCACACATTTTTGTTAAACTCATCCTTATTACCTTCCATGTAAAGTGTGAATGAATCACATCGCTTAAGAAGGAGGTAGTCCACCGTACACACAAACAAGATTATCATATTCCCAAGAGTGGAAAGTAGGAAAAAATTATAATAATAATAACATATATATAATATATAAAAATTAAATCGATTATTATATCCATCCTTGAGAGGTGGTTATGGAAAAATAATATCATCAGTTCATAAGTCGATAGTCCACCACACACATGAATGATGATTTGATGACCCATTTCATGGAAAAGGATAAGAATTTAGGTTATAATAACAAAATAACAAAATATAATTATATTTAATATATGGATGTTATCATTTAATCCTGTATTGATAATAATGTTTTGAGAAGGGGGAGGGAATAAAATAAAATGCTCGATTAGGGATCTTACCTCTTCTTCGGTAAAATTCTTTTGGTTTGAACCAAAAGGATTATTCGGATGGATTCATTACCAAAATAAGGATTATAGGATGATATAGGGGATGTAATGAATTTAATTTTTATGAGAGTATCTGATCTAAAGGGTTTTTAAAGTGTGATGAGTGGAGGATAATGTGTCACCTTTTATAAGTGTGATCAGTGGCACACTTGTAATTTTTGAAAATAAAAAGGCGTGACCATGTTATTCACAAGAAACAAGGATAAAAAATGGATCATTATCAAAAATATAATATAAAAGGTCTAAATATGGCTGGGAAATAGGTGTTTCAAATGTTTTTTGTCATTTTCTAACATTATCATTTTAGTTTAACCCCCATGGTAGACTAATTTTTACATCAACTATGGTAAATATTTTTTTTTATTTTTTTACTATTCAGTATGGTCAAAGATTAATTTGACCTTATTAGATAATATAAATTAATATTACTAAAAATATAGAATCCATTTTTTAAACAAGACATTCATCCACGTGAAAAAAATTAATTTAAAATTAACCCCACAGACCTGAAGAGAAAGGAGTTTTCTAAAAAAAAATTTCCAAACGTTTTTATATAAAAATTAAATATGAAATTCTTTTCAATTACCAAAATTGAATTAACAGATATATAATTGAATTATTTTTTATCTTTATTACCATATTTAAACAATTTTTTATGTTATTATTTCTTTAAAATAAATGACGATTCTTAATAAAACCTAGTATTTTTCACCATTCATTGAAAAATTTATCTTCTCAGAAAATCCTAAAAAAATAATCATAAAATAATTTTGAAATTATTATTTCAAAAAAAATTTATTTTTAAAAATAAATTTTATAAAATTAGAAAAAATTAATTTTAAAATAAGTGTGAAATCGAAGATAATTTTTTTTTAGAAAAATATTTTTTTAATTGACAAATCGAATTAATTATTATCTCTTTAATAGGAAACACATAAGTTGAATGTTAAAAATTTGATTTATTATATAATATATAAATTTAATTAAAATAATTAACCAAGGTTTTTTTTAATTTATTAAGGTAAACACATTTTTGTGTATAAAAATAGTTTTTCAGAAGAATATCTTCGTTATTTTCTTATAGTTTTCATTTTAATTTATAATTAATTAGTCCCAAAAGAATTCATTTTATATACATTTAGACCATATATTTTCCTAATATAGATAAAACTATTCATGATTTATTTTCTAATGGATAGGTGATAACTATCTTATTATATAATATTACTTTAATAATATTCCATGTTTTATTTAAACTCAGTGTTGAGTATAATGCAAGATAAACTCAGGTTTGTGTGTATGGAAAATGTCGAAAAGACTAAATTTATTTGAAAAAAAATTCACAAAATATAGGGGTGGTAAAATATCTTTCTACAATGCATTGGGTATTGTTTTTATCCCATTAGATAAGTATGGGATGCAAGTTAGTGTGGTTGATCTAATATGGGATTCAAGTGGATAAGATTGATCAAATAGGGGATGCATGTTGTAATGTATGAATCGTTATTGTTTGATGGACATGGTATTTAACTATTAAATTATGAAATGGTATTTATACCTATGTTGGTTCTATTGTTTTTATGTCATGAGATTATTCTTTATGATTTATTTAAGATTATTTTCACTCTTATGACCCATGTCTTCTAAAATGATAAAGATTTATACCATAACTTTGATTTGTGATATTTGATATATTGGGTATGAAATTTCCATTTTGTGTTCATGAGTTAATATTATTATTCTTATCCTATTATTTAATATTATCATCAATTGATATATCTTAATTTTACCATTAATGAGAATCTGAGATCACCCTTTTCTTATATTTTCTCTCCCTAGGTTATAAAGAACGTCTTTAAGTAGGGTATGTCTAAGAAGGGTGCTCGAAATGAAGAGCGTAATTGGAGAAATTTATGAACCATTTGGTCATGTGTCTATGTTTCCAATGATTCTATACCTAAATGATTATAGTCTATATTGGAATGTAATGTAATGAATATTCATCTTGTAATATGTAATGTAAATGTCTAAAAAGTAATGGTAATTTTGTTGGTATTAGAGAAAAGATTAGTTAACATTTGTAAACTAGGATGATAAAAATTTATTATTAATCCAAGGGATAAGTTTATATTTAGAATAACATCCTAATGTTATTGTAATAATCATAGAAGACCTAGGTTAAGACTAAGGTTTTAGAGATGAAGGTGTCATGATTATGAAATCATAGAAATTTTTTTCATGATTATATGGATTAATATTATGATTATAGATTCCCACACTATTAATTTTGGTTTTAGTAAATTGATTGAACCTGAAGGGGTCATGATAATATAGAATTTGATGGAAAATTTAATTATTTTCATATTGAGTAAAAAAATCTTATGAAATCTCAAATTAGAAATAAAATTCCAATGCTCACACAAATTTTTAAATCCATGAATCATGTTAATATTCCAAATGATCAAAGTATATAGAAATGTATTGTTGAGTCATTTATGAGGTATCATCAACCATATTTTAGTGGATCTTCTAATCCATTAGTGGCTGAGCGATGGATCAACACAATTGATAAAGTACATTATTTTTTATAATGTTAATAATAAGAAAATCTTATCCTATCAGTTTATAATTTGTAGGTTAAAGGTGATAAAATATGGAACTATTTTATGATTCATGGGTAAGATGAATAAATTGAATCCATGGAATGGGATGATTTTAAGTATGGAATCCGACCTTTTTATTAAAAAACAATACATGGAATTTTACAAAGGAATTTTTAAAGTTTAGTGTCTTGAGAAAAGGTACATAATACATGAAAATGTAAAACATTCTTCTATTCCAACAGAAGGGATTCTTCAAGGTTCATCCTAAGTATATTTATTACTTATCATAACCTGGGGACATAGATTAAAGGAAAGGGTGAGAATAAGCCCTATTAAGAGAAATCAAGTGAAACAATTTACATGTGAACTTGAGTGATATCAATAAGAACATGGGGAATATCATAATAATTACCATTGTTATTTACCAAGGTATCATAAAACTTGTCATCTCTAGAGATTAATTTCATTACCCAATGCATTGAAGTGATATTATGAAACACCATTAATATGTATTTATTTTCATGTGACCCACATATATCATCATAAAAAATTTCATAAATAACACGTAGATAATAAAATAAATGAGTTTCATATCAAAATCATAGCATTTTAAAAAGTATTTAAAAACATGATCATTATGTCATTCATAACCCACAGAAAGGTAATGAGGGTTTTATGTATGTCAATTATAGAATAAAAAAATTCATTTCTATGTATGGATGAATACACCTGTAAATGAAATAAGTTTTGGTATTCTCATAAAGAAGATAAAAGAATTTCTTGAGAAAAAGAGAGATAATTTGAGAGAAAAATCCAACAGCATAATAGGTATAAAACATAGTTTTATAAAACATTAAAAAGAGATGGGACTGGGATAAAACTTTCATAAAATAATCATAATATAGTATAGGGATATAATGAAATTTAAATAAGAACATGGTATGGAAATTTGAAAGACATGCTACATAAAAGAGAACCTGAAAGGAAAAGAGAAGTTGATAATTCCTTTACCTTGAAGAGTAACTTCTAAAACTATAAGATCGAGAACTTGGGGCTTGAGGGCATATTAAGAGGACTTATTGGGAGGTAATACTATCAAAAATTAGTGTAGAATTATTTTTAATGAATTTAAATGAATTAATGGGTGGGTATTTATAGTAAAATATATGGAGTTTTTTTATTAATTTCAAAGGACACCTTATTAGTGATATTTGAAAAACCATGGGCTTTCCCATGGTATTTTCCCATGGTATTGGACACTTGAGACACCTCATATCAAATTTTAATCCAAAAGAGTCTACTAAAATATTATCTTAATCATTACATCATTATTACATATTTATGATGTCAGTAAACATACCAAAAACTTAAAACTGTATTTTTACTATTCATCAAAAATTTAAATATTTTAGAAAAACCCTGAAAATTCACCCTAACCATTTTTTGATATGTAAAATTCAAAAATTAACTACATTTTCTAAAAATGAATTTCATTTCAAATTAAATTAAATAAATAAAATATTAATACTTAAATAATAATTTATAAAACATTTATTTACTTATACTATGATATAATTATATCACATTACCATTTAAGATGAATAAAATATAATTATATTTCCTTAGGTGAGGTTAATATTACATTGGTCAAATTACTATTCATAAAAAAAAACATTACTATTCCAAAGGGTCAAGTTACTATTCACTAAAAAATTAATTTGATCTTATTAAACTTTAAATATCTTACTAATCACAACTGTGTATATCCATATTTTGAAAATAATTTCACAAAATTGATTATTTAATAATTATTTAAATAAATATTTTTTTACTATTCATAAAAAGAACACTATTTATCAAATATTATTCATCAAGAAAAAACTATTCATCCAATACTATTCATCAAAAAATTATATTATTCATCAAAAAATGAAACTTTTTAGAAAACTACTAAAATTTCCCCCTAAGTTAATTTTGACATTTAGAATTAAAAATTTTAGTTTATTTTACAAAAATAATTCTCTATGTATGATAAATCCTTGAAAAGTACTAATTTTTTTACTTCTAAAATAAATTTATTAAATTTTTCTCAATTTAACATATATTTTATTAAGAAAACCTATTATTAAAACGAAAATGATAAAATAACAATTTTATTTATGCAAAGGGATTCCAAAACGTAACTAAGGCATCATTACATAATCCCTTATAACACCTGCATAGGACCTAAGAGTAAGGTGTGAAATTGTGGTAGAATCTTTTGGCCACTCAAACAACATTGCCCGAGTGGGGATTTATATCAACTTGAACTTCTCCTATAAGAGATTTCATTCAAGCTTAACATGTTGAAGCTCATCTTGGGCTTGGTCTAAATAAAATATTAGTGATGCTACCTCATTCCCAAGATTCAACAAATGGGGTTCGTATGGCACGATTATACTGGTAGAGGCCATTGACTATTCTTTCTTCATTAATTATCCATTATCATTTCTATTTATAAAATACAATTATAATGATTAAAAAATATTATGCATTCCAACGATCATATTAACCAATGTTCATATAATGGTCAAAACCCAAATGTTACATTTCAATTATACTTATAGATTTTTATTCATTATGATATAGTAAAACATACATTTTCAGGAAACAAAATATTATTCAAAAAGTTTGGGTCATTACATTAAGAGGACATTTTTTATTATTTACTTACCTCATATTCTATGTACAATGATGGAGAATTAATTCATTATGCTTAATGAAAATAATAATGAATCCATTAGAACTTATGAGGAATATTTTATAAGACATGAAAGGTATGGTTATATCATAATCATGACCCCAGAAATAAAAAATTATCATCTATTTAGTGGCTTAAAACTGATTCTCTAAAAGGAATTAACTATATGATAATTTAGTATCTATGCTAAAACCATTTGATGTGAACTCAAGGTAGAAATAGAAATTAGTGATTCACACTATTCTAATGGTTTTGATAGAAAAGGGAGATCAAATATCATGAAAGGTAGAACAAATTACATGGTGAAAAGAAATTACATACATCTACATGCTTGAAATTTGCTAAGAAAAATCATGGGAATTCCATGAATGGATATGTTAGTTTATTTATATGTTGAAAGGGTGTCCATAAATCTTGTAATTTTCTAAAGGTGAATAATAAGCCGATGAAAGCAGTGGTGGAAAATAATTCACTGACTAATTTAAAACCTATGATTCTATTCTTCAAATTTAAGTAGTATGTTTATTATGCCAATTAGTTGACAAATCTAAAAATATTTGATGATTAAAATCAAAATCCTCCTATTTCTAAATGAAAATGGATATCTCTTCCATTTATGATTCCCAATTAATGTTTTTAGGAAATTTCTTCCTGTAAATGTTATAATAACCCCTTTAGTCTAATTTGATGTGATTCTAGGAATGGATTGGATTTAATTACATATATATCATATAAATTTTTGAGGGTGAGAAGTCACATTTCATACTCTAAATAAACCTATGATCTTTTATTGTTATGAATATAAATTTTAATTTCCAATGGTAAATAATTACATTTTCTGGGTCTTCATTCCTATTCATAAATGGTATCTATCTCAAATGGTTGGGGAAAAGGTCAAAATTGAGGATATTCCTATTATTCAAGTGATTTTTGATGTTTTTCTAGAATAGTTTATTGGTCTTCACTAAATAATGATGTTGAATTTTCAATAGAACACATACATAGTATATCACTTATTTCAAAAAATCTTTATAGAATGAACCCAATTGAGTTACATGAATTGCATAAGAAACTCCAAGAGAATCTATGTATTGGATTTATACATCCTAGTGTACCACATGGTGGTGAACTTGTTCTATTTTTTTATAATAAATATAGATTAATGTGACTATGCATTTATTATTGATAACTTAACAATATAACTATAGAAAAAAATTATCCACATCCCTATATTGATGACTTTTTTTGAACAACAATATGGAGCTTAATAATTTATAATATTGACCATCATTATAGATGTCATAAATTAAGATTTAATTAGGAGGATATAAACAATATGAAATTTTTTACTAGGTATGTACACTATTAATTTATAGTGATTCTATTAGATCTTACTAATCCCCCCACTATATTCAAGGATTTAATGAATAGAGTCTTATGATTTTACCTTGATCATATTATGGTACGATTTTTAGATGATATTCATTTTTATTGTAACAGGAAGGAAGATAATGGTGATCATTTGATAATTTTTCTGAAGACCTTGAAGAAGGAGAATATTTGTGAAAAATTTACTAATTGTTAATTTTTTCTTTTAAAATATACATTAATGGGTCATATGATCTCAAGTGAGGGTATATAAATAAACCCTTAAATGAAATAAGTTATTGAATATTTGCTAAGAACAACCATTATGAATGAGATACATAGTTTTCTTGGTGTTTTCACATATTATTGGAATATTGTAGAGAATATTGTAAGAACATGGATCTTCGTTTCAGGTATGTTTTTCTGTTTCTGGTCATTTTTGAGAAAAAGAAGAAAATATGGAAATTTTCTAAGTACATGCCATGTACTTTAGGAGTACACACCGTGTACTTTTCTCCATGGTGAGGCTGTGTGCTGGTTATGTCCAGGCCATACACATGGTGTGTAGCGGTGATGTGGAGGCCGCTTAATGCAGTGTACAGAAAGGGAGAGTACATGCCGTGTACTCATGAAGTTCACGCCGTGTACTTTTCTTTTTTATTTCATTAATCAAACCGTGGTCGCATCTTATACCTATTTTCATCTTCTTCTCTGCCTAATTACATCCAGAGCGTCCGAGGAGGCCGAATCTTCTCCGAGCCACTAATCCGTCACCTATTATCCAAATCGAACGCCATCGGTTGCAATAGAATCGCATCGGTGAGTTCTTGGTTCTTCCTTGGCCACATTTCCGGATTCCTTCTATTGTGAGAGTTATCTGAGGTTGAACGTTTTAGAAATTTTTTTCAGATCTTCTCTATTATAGGATGATTCACAGGCCGAGGTTCAAGTATATCGATCTTCTAGGATTGAGGTAGGTGGTTTGTTTCCCTACATTGAATGTATTTGAGTTTTTGGTGAAAAAGTGTCGGATACCCATGTATCAGGTATCTCGGGTTAGGGTTTGATCATGTATTGTTATATGCATTAGATTTTATGTATTCTTGAGGTTATTAGATGATTGATAATTGCTTGTGAGCATGTTTGAGGATCACCCCATTGGTGTTCCCACTGTTTTGGCTGTTTACCGCTGTTTTGCTTAGGTTTCCTGTGAGGCAAACCTTTTTGCATTGTTTGTCCGCCTTGATATAATTGATTTCATGTATTGACTATTTTTGATGCATTGTAGCTATTAGCCAAGTAGTTTTTTGAGATTACTTTGGGCTTCTAAAATATGATTATGCACGACTACACTACTCAGGGCTGTGGGAACCTGGTGTGGTAGACTAAAGAGGGAATTAATGATTAAGGGCTTCCCTAGAGAGTCTGCTATAAATTAGAATCATTCACAGGACCTACAGGAATGGGAATTTTTTATTCCTTAGAGTGTTCTTAGTTATGTATAGAGACTATATGGGGAATTAGACGTAAGTGATTCCTCAGAGAGTCTATAGTTATCATTGCAAGACCACAAGAGAATTGACGGTGAGAGTTTCCTAGAGTGTCTGTGCCTTTGTATGTTTACATGAATAGAGGGGTCTGCCAGTGTGATCCACCTAGAGAGTCACCATGATTATTATTTGGTTGGTTGTGACGAGTCCACCATGCCAAAGAACAATCTTGAGTAATTACTGCTTGCTGTTAGGTAGTCTGCTAAGATACCTGTTGCGTTGCTTATTAAGCCTTGATAATATAGAGTTGTTTGCTAGATTCCTTGGTTGATAATTTAATGAGTGAATTAAATTAATAAATAAATGTGAATGGAAATTTGGTAGGATTGTCTACTTTAGAGTATTATTGTTTCTCTGCTACATTTACTTCCTTTACTTTTTCTATATTGTTCACTAACAGTAGGGAACAGATCTTGTGGTGATTACCTACTGGGATTAGTCTCACACCCTGTTTGGGTCCTGATTTTCGTCCCAAACAAGTTATATGGTTGCAGGTGTGGATAGGGATTTTGGCCCTTCTACTTCAGGTACATGATTGCTGGTTGGAGCTGGAGAGCATAAGACCAAGCTTAGGCTTGCGATGCTACTGGAGTTGCTGTTTACTTTTAGTGCTTTATTCTCAGTTGTATTTTAGCATGTTGCTATGTTTTCTTCTTTCCTTAGATACATGTACCATGCTACATCATTATTATATTATACATTTCTTCTGTTGTTTAGTTTCAGTTGTTGTATGCTGTTTACTAATTCCGCTATTGACTGTTATTTCCTGTACCTTGTATACCTTACCAAATGAGGGCATAGATTCCCAAATAACTTAACAAGGACCTCGCGGCTAGTCGGAAGCCTCTGGCATTTGGGGAAATGCGCTTGAGGTCATGTGGGGAACCGGGAACGGGGCACCAGTTGAGGGGCTCCAGATTCAGGTTGTTTCAAAGTAGTATCAGAGAAGTTTCTTCCTTTTCTATTGACATACTATATAGCGACATTAGACAGGGATATGACGGAATAGGTAAATGGTAAATAGTTGTGCCCGGGCGTTCTAGAACCCGTGTACAGGGAAAAAGCCAGATTACCTCGAATATTGCAATTTTTGAGTTTTTGAAAATGTTACAGTTTAATTTATTTCACCGTTGTGCGGTGCACTTGTTTTGTGCTATTACTATTTGTTTGATTTTGGTTCTATTTTGTTGCAACCCGATGAGATGAGGGTATGCCATCTCATGCACAATATAGGCACTTGTTATAAAATCACATGTCATGTATTTTTCCATGCCATCTAGATTTCATTAGAATCTGCATGCTGTTGTGATATAATTTGTGATAGAAGATGCATGCTGTTGTGATAGCTGCTATGATAGAATACCTGCTATGTTGATAGGGTATCGTTTGTTTAGATATTCTTTATCATGGACTCCAAACATTGGTCTTAGAGGTGTTATGGGCCCTCGAGGATCAAAATTTGGTGGATCGTGGGTTGTTATACTTTTTACTTGTTATATCCATTGTTATGATGCCAAGATTTGATTCACGGGGAGTATGGGCTCCCAAGGATCGAAATTTGGCACCTTAACACTTGCTTTCTGTGTTTTCTGGGCTTCGATGCAGTTATGATGTTACTATTCGGAAAAACCCAGAATACATGGCGTGTAATTTATGCATACACACCGTGTAGTTTTTAACCGTGTCCCTGACTGTGTTGGGCAAAGACACAGGGTTGTAATGTTTCCTGTAGGAACACACCGTGTACCAGCCTAGCACGCTGTGTAGTCTGGAATAGGTATCTGTCCGTGTCAAGAACAACACGGGCCGAGGTTTTCCTTCAAGTGCATGCCATGTCCCTTGGGAACACGCAGTGTATAGTTGACCATGTAGACGACCGTGTAGCCAACAACATGGGTTGGTGTTATCCTTCCACGTACACGCTGTGTCTGTATAGAACATGCCGTGTAGTGTCGACCGTGTGTCAGGCCGTGTCACTAAGAACACGGGCCAGGTAAGTCATGTTAAGTACACGCCGTGTAGTAGTGGTCCATGTACCAGTCCGTGTGACTAACGACAAGGACAATGGAGATATCTTAAGGACACGCCATGTCATGGACAAGCATGCCATTTAGTTTCCTGATGGGATAGTCCATGTTACCAACTGTGTAGGAGTGAATGGCAAGGGAGGAAAAGGGATAGTACACACCGTGTAGTTTAAGAACACGCTGTGTAGTTGGGTGGTTTACATAGCCATGTATGGACAAGGTACACGCCCAAGGCAAACTTTTACGAAACACGCTGTGTAGTAGTACTACACGCTGTGTAGTCATGTTTTCCCAAATTTTAATGTTTTTCTCTTCTGTTCCATTTTTCTCTCTTAATTTTCATCTGTGTTCTTCATTAATGAAGGTTTTCTTTTGGCCTTTCAAAGCTATGGCACCAAGATGTCCTCCCATGGCACGTCAGGAACTAGGAAGTGACTGTATGCCTGGTACGGAAGATCAGGGACTACCAGTAGTTCCACCTATCATTCTGGACATGGAATATGCAGTGATTCTAGACACTGGTTCCAACACTCAGTTCATAGAGGGTTTCATGATATTCATGCAGACCTTCTAGGGAGCTCAACATCCTACCCCGTCAATGGCAGAGATGACATAGGTTTTTCAACAGCAGCACCCTCCCACGTTCACAGGGGATGGAGGACCACAGGATGCAGAGTCATGGCTAGAAGCCATGCTGTCCATCTTTGAGCATATGGAGACACATCTGGAGAGGATAGTGAAGCTCGCGAATTATATGCTGCGAGATTCCGCCAAGAGATGGTGGGATGTGGTTTCAAAGACAGGGTGCCAACATGATATGGATTAGGATGAGTTTTAGCGTACGTTCTATTACTACTTCTACCTGGCGATGCTGAGGGACAATAGAGCCAGAGCGTTAATGAACCTACAGTAGGGTACTCTCACAGTTATGGAGTATTCTTCCTGCTTTAAATAGTTATAGCATTTCACTCCCATTCTAGAGAATGACGAGCTGTTTTTGGCAAGGAAGTTTGATGAAGGTCTCAGACCGGATATCAAGTCACAAGTGAATGTATTTCAGTTGAATTCTATCACTCTGATAGTCAACCAGGTGATTATTATGGAGAGAAACCAGAGGGAGGCTGGAGTTGTGGACCAGGGCGGTTCGGCATCCAGCGCTGATTCTCTCCAGAGAGACAGCAGGAAGCGCCACCGAGAGTATACACGAGGTGACTCGAGGAAGAGAGGTATTATTTCTGGTAGACGGGATCTTCCCTCTAGCAACCAAGTGGTGTGTTATCAATGTGGGATAAGTGGGAATAAGAAGCGCCAGTTCTCAAGGGACCCAGTAGAGTGACGATCTTGTGGCAAGATGGGTCATCTGCATCACTTCTGCAAGGTTCTTCTGACAGTGGCTAGTGAAGGAGGATCAGTTTCAATTCCGCGTACAGGAGCCGGATTACTAGTTCCACAGTAGACTGGGGCCTGGGGTTTTTCAGGTCATTCAGGCCAGGGTAGATGCCGTGGAAACAGTGTTCAGGCTCAGGGAGGAGCAGTACAAGGATCTTAGGCTGCTATGCAGGGCCACGACATAGGCCAGACTTTTGCTGTAGAGCATATTCATCAAGAGCTGGATCCTGGACCTTCTACAGTTCGAGGTATGATTTTAGTAGCCTTATTTTTATCCTCTGCACTTTTCAATATAGGAGCTTCTCATAGCTTTATTTCTGTGCATACTATGGAAAGCCTTAGACTTACTGTTTATGTTTTTGAGGATATGATGACGCTAGACACTCCCATGGGAATTGGAACTGCTAGCATGCGTTAGTGCTTAGACTGCCCCCTTGAGGTTGGTGGGTGTCGTTTTTCATGGAGTCTCTATGTTTTGGAGATGGAAGGCTATGATTTCATTCTTGGGATAGACTGGTTAGTTCCCTTCTAGGCCTTTGTCGATTTCTATCACTGCAGGGTGAGTTTCACATCACCACAGGGTAGATCCTTTCTTCCCAAGGGCGAATGGGATGTCCAGGTGAGTAGAGCTAGACCAGAGCATCATGGGTTGGGCGGTGTTACGACCCAGATTGCTAGCTTATATCTGGATGACCATGGGACTTCTTAGGTAAATTTTCCTCCAGTGGTTGATCACTTTACAGATCTCTTTCCAGAAGACTTTTCAGGTTTGCCTCTGGAGTGAGAGGTAGACTACTCTATTGATCTTGTGCCAGGAGTGGCACTGGTGTCCATTACTCCTTATAGGATGGCTATACCTGAGTTGCAAGAGCTCAAGAAGAAGTTTTAGGAGTTGCATACAAGGGGTTTCATCCGACCCAGTACTTCTCCTTGGGGTTCACCCGTCCTATTTGCGAAGAAGGCAGACGACACCCTTAGGCTTTGTGTGGATTATCAGAAGATGAACCAGTTGATGGTCAAGAACTGATATCCATTGCCACAGATAGATGATCTCTTTGATCATATTTGCAGAGGCAGAGTGTTCTTGAAGATCGACTTGAGATCCGGCTACCATCAGTTGCATGTCAGACCATCTGATATACCTCTTACAGCCTTCTGAAGCATGTATGGTCTGTATGAGTATTTGGTTATGCCGTTTGGTCTCATGAATGCACCAGCAGTTTTCATGGTGCTTATGAATAGAGTTTTCCATCCTTACTTGGATTCCATCGTGGTGGTTTTTGTGGATGACATCTTGGTGTACTCTCACACTCGACACGACCATGCTACCCATCTTGAGATTGTTTCGAGTACACTGAGGGAGCATCAGTTATATGATAAGATCCAAAAGTGCCACTTTTGGATGGATGAGGTTTACTTCCTGGGTCAAGTCATCTCATAGATAATAGTATCAGTAGACCTAGAGAAGGTGAGAGCAGAAGTCACCTGGAAGAAAATGAAGAACGTCTTCGAGGTATAGATTTTCTTAGGGATGGCTGGTTACTACAGGTAATTTATATAGGACTTATCATGCCTAGAAGCACCATTGGTGGGATTGATTAAGAAAGGGGTGAAGTTTGTTTGGTCAGAATCCTGTGATTCAGCCTTTCAGGAGCTGAAAGGGAGATTGACTTCAACACTGATTCTAGTTTTGCTGAAGCCAGGCAAGAGTTATACATTTTTCTGTGATGCATCTGGCATTGGGCTTGGAGCAGTGCTTATGCAAGAGGATCGTGTTATTACATACGAATATTGGAATTTGAGGCCACATGAGAGGAACTATCCTATGCAAGACCTGTAGTTGGATAAAGTTGTTCATGCTTTGTGTTGTTGGAGACATTATCTTCTAGGATATCATTTTGTGGTGTATACTGACCACAAGAGCCTCAAGTAAATATTCACATAGCGTGACTTGAATATGAGACAACGGAGGTGGGTTGAGTACCTACAATATTTCAATTTAGAGCTTGCCTATATTCCTGGGAAAAGAAATGTAGTAGCTGATGCACTGAGCAGAAGAACACAGATACAAGCAGTTCTGGAGGCCAGCAACGAGTGGCAACTTATGGCTCTGTTCTCTGAGATGCATTTGTAGGTGCATGACAGACAAGGATAGACTTTCCTATCTTCTGTAGCTGTTACCTCTACGCTTCACGACCGAGTTCGGATGAGGAAATTATCAGATTCTGAAGGCCTAGTCCTTCAGGAAAGCGTGTTAGGAGATGACCCTCTTCCCAGATGGACCATAGGCGAGGATGAGATCTTGAGTTTCCAGGGATGCGTATGGGTGCCAGAAAATATACACAAGGAGATGACGCGAGACTTTCATTCCTCAGTCTGGGAAGTTCATCCTGTCATAACAAAGATATATCGTGACCTACACTGCCAGTATTGGTGGCCAGGTATGAAGAGAGATGTTGCTGGTTTTTTCATGAGATGTTCCTCCTATCAGCAGGTGAAGGCAGAGCACCAGCGACCGACATGGCTTTTATATCAGCTACCCATTCTCGAGTGGAAGTGGATTGATGTCACGATGGACTTTGTGATAGGGTTACCAAGATCACCTCAAGGGAATGGAACTATATGGGTTTTCATTTACAGGCTCACGAAGGTTGCTCACTTCTTACCGATTAAGGAGACCTTAATTGTTGATGAGATTGTACGGTTGTACATCCATGAGATTGTACGCTTTCATGGGGTTCCGAATACTATCATTTTAGATAGGGATGCCTGCTACATGTCACATTTCTGGAAAGGGCTACAAAGGGCTTTGGGTACATGGGTACTTCTGAGTACAACTTACCATCCCCAGACAGATGGCCAGTCGAAGCGCACGATTCAGGTGTTAGAGGACATGCTACTATCATGTGTCCTTGATTTTGGAGGTTCTTGGGAGAGACATATACCTCTAGTGGAGTTTTCCAATAATAATAGTTTTCAAGAAACTATTCAGATGACACCTTATGAGGCTTTGTACGGTAGGCCATGCCGATCACCCTTGTGTTGGCTAGAGGCAGGAGAGGCAGCTATGCTGGGACCTCATCTTGTTCAGGAGACCATGGATCATGTGGAGTTGATTCGAAAAAGGATGGATACTGCACAGTCTCGGCATAAATCTTATGCTGATCAGTGGAGATGACTTTTAGAGTTTATGGTTGGGATCAGGTTTTCCTACGTGTTACCCCGAGGTTGAGACACAAGAAGATCAGAAGACAGGGTAAGATTTCACCAAGATACTTTGGGACATTTGAGGTTCTGGAGAGAGTTGGGATGGTTGCTTATAGGTTGCAGTTGCCTCAGAGTTACCAGGATATGTAGGACATCTTCCATGTTTCTCAGCTTCACCGATATTTCTCAAACCCATCTCATGTTTTTCAACCCGATGAGGTTGATCTGAAGTAGGATGCATCATTTGAGGAGCATCCTATCAGGGTTGTTGATCATAGTGCAAAGATACTCCGTGGATGGTTTGTTACTCTGGTACGGGTGCTATAGTAGCATGGCCGTGTACAGGATGAGACTTGGGAGAGGGAGACCGATATGCGATCACAATGGCCAGAGATGTTCGAGGTTTCTTCTTTTCCACCAAGTTAGGGAAATTCGGGGATGAATTTATTTAAGGGGGGAAGTTTGTAAGAACCCAGATCTTTGTTTCAAGTATTTTTTTTCATTTCTGGTTGTTTTTGAGAAAAAGAAGAAAATCTGGAAATTATCTAAGTACACATCGTGTACATTATGAGTACACGTCGTGTACTTTATGAGTACATGTCGTGTACTTTTCTCTAGCGTGAGGGTGTGTGCTGGATGGGTCCGGGCCACACACACAGTGTGTAGCGGTGATGTGGAGGATGCTTAATGCGGTGTACATAAGGGGTGAGTACATGCCGTGTACTCATGAAGTACACGCCATGTACTTTTATTTTTTATTTCATTAATCAGACCGGGGTCGCGTATTAAACCTATTTTCATCTTCTTCTCCACCTAATAACATTCAGAGCATCTGAGGAGGCCAAATCTAATCCAAGACACTAATCCGTCACTGGTTTTCCGAATCGAACGCCATCAGTTGCAATAGAATCGCAGCGGTGAGTTCTTGGTTCTTCCTTGGCCACATTTCCCGATTCCTTCTATTGTGAGAGTTATCTGTGGTTGAAAGTTTTAGAAGTTTTTACAAATCTTCTCCATTATAGGATGATTCATAGGCTTAGGTTCAAGTATATCGATAATCTAGGATCGAGGTAGGTGGTTTTTTCCCTACATTTAATGTCTTTGAGTTTTTGGTGCAAAAGTGTCGGATAACCATGTATCGGGTATCTCAGGTTAGGTTTTGATCCTGTATTGTTATCTGCCTTAGATTTCATGTATTCTTGAGGTTATTATATGATTGATAATTGTTTTTTAGCATGTTTGAGGATCACCCCATGGTTGTTCCCTCTATTTTGGATATTTACCGCCGTTTGGCTTAGGTTGCCTATGAGGCATACCTTGTTGCATTGTTTGCCCGCCTTGATATAATTGATTTCATGTATTGCCTCTTTTTGATGCATTGTAGCTATTATCCAAGTATTTTTTTGAGCTTAATTTGGGCTTCTAAAAGTCGATTACGCACGACTAAACTACTCAGGGCTGTGGGAACCTGTTGTGGTAGACTAAAGTGGGAATTGACGATTAAGGGCTTCCCTGGAGAGTCCGTTATAAATTAGAATCATTCGCAGGAACTACGAGAATGGGACTTTGTTCTTCCTTAGAGTGTCCTTTGTTACGTATCGAGACTATAGGGGGAATTAGATTTAAGGGCTTCCTCATAGATTCTATAGTTATCATTGAATGACCGGAGGGGAATTGACGGTGAGATCTTCCTGGAGTGTTTGTGCATTTATATGTTTACTTGACTAGAGGGGTCTCCCAGTGTGATCCACCCAAAGAGTCACCATGATTATTTTTTGGTTGTTTGTGACGAGTCCACCATGCCAAAGGAAAATCTTGAGTTTTTACTGCTTACTGTTAGGTAGTCTTCTTAGATACCTATTGCGTTTCTTGCTATGCCTTGAGAATATAGAGCAGTTTTCTAGATTCCTTGGTTGAAAATTTAATGAGTGAATTAAATTAATAAATAAATGTGAATAAATATTGGTAGGATTTTTTACTTTAGAGTACTCCTGTTTCTCTACTGAATTTACTTCCTTTACTTTTGCTATATTGCTCACTGACAGTAGGACACAGATCTTGTGGTGATTGCCTACTGGGATTAGTCTCACACCCAGTTTGGGGCCTACTTTTTAGCCCAAACAGGTTATATGGTTGAAGTTGTGGATAAGGATTATGGACCTTCTACTTCAGGTACATGATTGCTGGTTGGAGCTAGAGAGCACAAGACTAGGCTTAGTCTTGCGATGCTACTGGAGTTTCTGTTTACTTTTAGTGCTTCGTTCTTAGTTGTATTTCATCACGTTGTTGTGTTTGCTGCTTTCCTTAGATACACGTACCATGGTGCATCATTATTAAATTATACATTGCTTCTTATGTTTAGTTTTAGTTTTTTTATCCTGTTTACTACTTCCTCTATTGACTGTTATTTCTTGTACCTTGTATACCTTAACAAATGAGGGCATAGTTTCCCCAATAACATACAAAGGACCTCACTACAAGTCGGCAGCCTCTGGCATTTAGGGAAATGTTCTTGAGGTCATGTGGCGAACCGGGCGTGGGGCACCAGTTGAGGGGCTCCAGATTCAGGTTGTTACAAATATTTCATGGCTGTTAAATCCAATCACCATGTTAAATTAGAATGGATCCAATTTTCTTTGGTTGGATGAAAGTGAGGAATGTTGTAAGGAACTAAAAAGAATACTTGTCATCACCTTGTTCCTACACAACCTTGAAGTGGATAAGGGTTTATAATCTATAGTGGTTCATCAAATAAAGGAATAAGATGTGTTCTCTTGTAAAATTATATGGTTAAATCTTATGCCTCATGAAAATTAAAGACCCATGAGAAAGCATACCCAAATCAAGATTTTGATATAGCTGCAGTAATGTTTTCATTAAAGATATGGTGGAATTATATCGTTGGATAAAGGTGTGACCAATATTCTAATCATAAAGGTATAAATTATATTTTCACCTAGAAAGAGTTAAATATTCCCCAAATATGATGGTTGGAGATGATTAAAGTTTATAACTTCCCAATACATTACCACCCTAGGAGAGTGAAAAAGGTAGTATATGATTTGAGTCAAAAATATCATGCTATATTTTATATGATGAGGATCAAAACATACCAATTATTTCTGGACTTGTAAAGGTTAGATCTTGAAATCTCGAAGGAAAGGGATAGATATTATATTTATCAAATTAGTGTTCAACCATATACCCAAGTGGAGATTAAAGATGCAAAAAATGAAGACGTAGAGATGAAAAAGAAGGTGATAATTTTTATTGATTTAATTATTTATTATGATGAAATGATATGAGTTAGGAATAGTGTATAAGTCTCTTAGGTTCTATATTTTAATAAGGATTTGATGGATAAAGCTCATAGATCTTCATTCCCAGTTCATCCTAGAAGTATGATGATGTTTAATGATTTGAAAGAGTATTTTCTACGGGATGGATTGAAGAGAGATATTATAGAGTATGATTATGATTTCATAGTATGTCATCATGTTAAGGTTGAGAGACAAAAGTATAAGGGGATGTTATAACTTTTAGCTACACCATAGTTGATATGGGAAAACATATCCATGTTTGTTTTGTGAGACTCCCCAAAATTTTTTAATGAAATTATTCTATTTGGGTTGTAGTTGATCACCTTATGATGTCAATACACTTCATTTTGATTAGATAATATTTCTATCTTCCTCAAATTACTCAGTTATACATTAACTAAGTGTTAATATAAAATGATTTAGCACTATCAATTGTATCCTATTGGGATTTGAGTTTTTCCTCAATGTTTTGGAGAAGTATTTATTATGATCTGGGTACATAATTAAGATTCAACACAACTTATTATAATCCTACAGATGGATAGTCATAGAGGACCATTAAATCTCTAGAATACATGTTATTATCTTTCTATATGGATTTCAATTGTGGTTTGAATAAAAAACATTCTTTAGTGGTATTTTCATACAAAGTATATTTCACTCCAATATTCATATGGGTCTTTATGAAGCCCTTTATAGTAGGAAGTGTAAAAATATAACATTTTAAAATAAATTAGGATAAATAAGGCTATTATGACTAAATATAGCTTTAGAAATGGAAAATAAGGTATGAGACATTCAATATCACAAAATATTTTCTCAGATTCAATAAAAAGGTTATTATAACAATCATTAAGAAAGTATTAAGTTTAATATTAGTGATAAGGTATTACAATAAATATCTCACTGGAAGAGGGTTATAATATTTTTAATGAATAGAAATACAATAATTTCGTGTATCGGTCCTTTTGAAATTCTTGATCATATCAGGATAGAGTCTTATCAATTAATGCTTTGACTGAATCTCTCTCAAGTTCATTACGTGCTCCATGAATCTCTTCTGAGGAAGTCCATACCTAATACTTCATTTATATTGAACTCATAGGTAATAACACTTGAGAAATATATTTCTTATGAAGGTAAACCAATATACATTCTTTATCATAGATAGAATGATCTACAAAACAAGACCACTCACATGGTTAATGTTTTGTGGTGAAACCACATATTTGTAGAAACAATGTTGTAACCCCTGGATGTGATGAGGCAGAAGTATCCTAATATATTTTTTACATTTTGATGAATTTCATGGGAAAAATTCATTTTAATTGGGGAAGAATGTAATACCATATGATTTTTATGAAATATTTATTTTTAGATAATTTTATTTCTTCAACAGCTTGTGTTATATGCAAAAATGAGTTTAGATGAACAACATAACATTACTAAAATATTATGTTTCCATTATCATCTATCCATTGGATTGGAGACTATGAATATTAATAACTAAATTATAAAAAAATATATTTTATACATATTTATTAAATAAATTCATTAGTTATCAAATAATTAGTATTAAAAACAATAATTATTTGAGTATAAAAGTGATGTTTTTCTGAGAAATTATTTTTATGAACAAAAAATGATTTTACTAAAAATTAAATTTTAAACTATAGGAGAATGGGTTTTATTGAAATAAATATATTATTTACTTCATTAATGTTTCTAAACAATCAAATAATATTTTTCTAGTTGTAGGACCTGAATACATCCAATTTTATTCTTAAAAAAGTATTTTGATTTTAAAAAACAAGTTTTTGTATCATTTTGTTAACTTATATTAAAATTAATTTAATACATTTATAGGTATTGAATTTAAAAAATTAATTACATACTAATAATTACGAGTTTAATTTTTTTTTATTATAACCCTTTTATTTTTTGTCAATATGAATAGTAATCGTGATAAAATTTATCAACTCAATAAAGAGTAAATTGGGTTAATATGGATTAAAAATAAGTTATAATGAAATAATATATATCATAATTCTTATTATATTAATGAAATTATACCCATAAAACCTTAGGTTATAAATTTAACTATTCAATGGACACTTTTCCACGAAAATGACTTATATATTATTTAAATTAAATAGAGTTACAAGATGCCACTGTCTTTGTTTTTAATTTCACTTATGTGTCAACATATAGAAAAAAGTAAGTTATTAATGAATTTATTTGTATATATTTATTTTAATAAATTTATTTTCATTATATGAGTTTATTTTTAATTTTTATTAAATATGTAATGACCTTAACTGCTTATACAATGCCGATTAAATATTTCATTAAATAATAAAAAACATAAAAAATTATTTTAAAAATATTAAAAGAAAAGTAATTTGAGTGAGTTAATTTGCACCACTAATTTCTAGGTTTTTATGAAATATTAGTGTTTTTAAAGTTTTATATTCAAATTTATACGTTTCTTCATGTATTTTAATTGAAATTAAGTGAATAATTTCTAAATAAAAAACAATGATATTTTATGAGAATAATATGATATTAAAATATATAAAGATCACAAAAATCTTAAAATAGTATAAATGTGATAATATATTGTCTAAAATTTCCTTCTTTTGTACATTTTTAGGCCATTTTTAACCATATATATTGAGAAAAAATTTATTTTAATTTAATCTTTTGAGAAAATTCAAAAGTACCCCGAACCTCAATTATAAAAGATAACCTTTTACATAACTTATTTACACCACTATGATCCTTATGTCTAAAAAACCTCTACAAAATTAACTTATAAACTTCTCTATACGCATTCTAGATGTTAGAATATTCTTAAAATACCAAACCTAGATCCCTTCATAAGTGATCTACATGAGTCATTTTAAAAAAGAGTTAATCGGCTAATCTAAAATCTTTTTTCTACTCTTATTGACCTCATCTAAATATATGTTATTTAACATAAAATAATATCTTAAGTATTATAAATAATATTAAATGTTATTATGATTATGAAAACACCATTATATGCCCACTTTCCAATAAAATGATTAGTGAAAGTGTCACTCATGTGTATGTATGACTTACAATCTCCATATAGCAATATAATTAATTTATCATCACTATATATTATGGATGACTATAATGATGGGTTTAATATTTATATTTTATAATTATTAAATAATTATAATTTTTAATTATAATGTAACAATAAACTTCTAACCTTCCAATCTTTTATAGATTGATAACATTGTTTATGCGTATATTTAGATTATCATCTCTATAAAGTGACGTGATTCTTTTTTTATTTACATTTTAATTGGATGATAATAAGTATAGGTTAATGTATTTATATAATATATATAAAAATATAATTATTCTTTAATGGTTAATTATTTTTTACCTTTCATTCATTATATCCATTAAAAATTGAAAACAACATTCATGCACACGTACGACGTACCGTCTATATGAATGATGTAATTTATTTTTGTATATATAACTTTGATAATGACTCTAAATATGCATATATGGAATATATATTATATTTATATCATTATTAATATTTTGGATATGATGGAACCAAGATAAAAGTACATGTAATAAAACTAATAAACTAAAATACTCATGATAAACAAAATAATTAACACCCAAACATAACAATTTTAATAAGGAGTTATTGAAAAAGGGATTTTAAAATGTTATAAATGAATAATATATGATATTATAAGTATGATAATGAATATTTTGTATAATTATAATAAATTTAAATTTATTATACATGATGTTAGCGTGATTTGTATGTAAGTAAAACTCCAGGTATTTGTTTCTCATCTTTCTTTTACTTCTATGATACATATTTCATATTCCCCACTTATTTATTTATTTTGGTGCATATAACACCCATATAATATGATATATCATGAATGTATTTAGATTAATTTTATTTAATGTTTCATTTGAAGTTATTTATTTTATGGGGCACACAATTCAAAAGTTACCAAAGTGGTAAGGGTTTTATTTCACGATCTCATCAATATTTGGAACTATTTATGTTTATATATTAATTAGGGAATATTTTTATTGCACATACATATTTTTTAGAAATATTTTTCAAAAATTGTTTTTAATATCCTCATATGAATGTTTTGATTTATTTTTACCAATGTTCTACTTTTTAAAAAATAGTTTGAAATGAATATTTTTATTATTTTCTGAATGAGGTACTTTGTGACTTTTCTAACAAATGTATGGAAGAATTATTTATGTTATAATATATAGAATGAATTAATTTTCCCACTATCATGAATAATATTTTTTTGAAAATTAGTTTACATGTTTATAAGGATATTTCCAAAGAAATTGGTTTCCTTTATAATTTCATTTAAAAAAAGTCATTTATAAATAGAAATGTTATTTTCCTCAAGAATTATTCCTAGTGATATTTTAGAATAATTTTCCATTTAAGATGAAATCATTTGATTTTATTTCATAATTACAGTGAATTATATATGAGTATAGAATCCTTATTGTTTTTATAGATGGTTTATGTTTATTATGAAAATATGTTAATGAAACCCATTTTTTTCATGGGTTATGATATAGTTAATGGTTATGATCTTATGGAACCAATATATTTGATTTTTATATTGTGATATGTGGGAAATATATCTACCTATAATGCATTAGGTAAAGTTTTATATCTCATGCAATAAATATGGAATTAAAATTAATGTGATTAATCTACTATGGCATGCAGGTTAGTGAACATAAACTACAATGAGATGTAGGTGGTAATTCCTAATCTATAATGGTTTAATGGTCTTCCTAGTTATCCTGGAAATTTCTAAAATTATTTTTATATCAATGTTGGTGCTGCACTTTTATAACATGATATTATAGTTCATGACTAATTTTTGAGGAATTTTCACTCTTTGGATCCCTGTCTTTTGAAATGATAAATATTTATGTCATAAATCATATTTATGGTATATAATAGATTGGGTGTAAAATTTGTAATGCTTTCATACTCCTATAATTATATTATTCTTCATATCATCATAGATTGATATCTATAATGTTTTCCTTTACTAATAAACTAAGCATACCCTTTTGTTATCTTAACTTTACCTCGGTTATGAAGAATGGTTTTATGTAGTGTATTCATAAGAGGGGTGATATAAATGAAGAACTTAGTGGGAGATACATATGATGCAGTTGATTATATATCCATGTTTCAAATAAACCACGACTAAAAAATCATGGCATTTATTTGAATTTTAGGTAATTAATATTCATATATTTTAATGTAATATCTATGTATTAAAAGTATGGGTCACTATAACTAGAGTTAAGTACTTTTTCTGGAATATAAAAAGAATTGAAGGGTGGAAAAGTAACATTTGGAGACAATACACATGGTCAGATTATTGGAATTAGTGATGGTTTTTTCTCTTAGTAAATCAATAATCTATAATGTAGTTTTTTGTGGTACTTCATCAAAAGATTATTATAATTAATAAATTATATGATGAATGTTACTTGGTGATATTTGGTAATGATAAATTTATAATTAAAAGTTTGGATAGAGAGCGCATATCATTGGATGATAGGAATTATAATGGTTACCATATTAACTTATTTGACTTTAATCATAAAAATATACTATGTCGTAGTTCTTTAGAAGTCTCTTCTTGGATTTTTCATAAAATTTTATAACAATGAAACTTCTAAAACATAGTTAAAATTTATATAAAAGGACTAGTGAGGGATCTACCAAAAAAATTTAAATCTACCAGATTATTTGACCCTGTATAATATCTCATGAAACATAATTCCATATTTATAACCATTGGTCATATATCAATATCTAGATATTTATATTTAGTGAACATAGTCATTTTTAGACATAAAAAACTTCATGTCTTTTTGGAATAAACAAATTCTATATCTTAGTTAACAATTACTCCAATTGTTCATAGACTTAATTTATATCACTTCCATCGTAATATCTTTATATTTTCAAAAGTTTTGTTTCACTTGTGAAAAAATTTAAAAACCTACCTATAATAACTATCCATACTGAACATTATTGAGGATTTATAATTTTTTATTTTGGAAATTTTTATAAAGAAAGATTTATTACTCATTATTTATTGACACTAAGAAATAAAAAATAGAATATTTTAGTTGAATAAATTAATAAAAACCCTTCAAGAAATTACCAAATAAATGTTTTTTGAATATTCAGAAGATATGTATTTTTGGGTGGAATCTATGAATACATCATTTTAGGTTATAAATTAAAATTTTCATCAACTGGTTATAGGTTTAACCCATAAAGAATTGTTTAATGACATGAAACCTCTAAATACATACTTTAGAGACCTTGGATGTAAATTATTAATTAAAAATACTAATGAATGTCTTATTAAATTTGATTAAGAGGTAGATGATGAAATGTTTCCAAGTTACTCCATTTCAAGTAAGGATTGTTGTGTTTTCAACAAATGGATACATATTGGTAATTCAAAGGTAATTTTTTTTGTGTATGAATGATATTATTATATAGATTTTAAAAATATGGAATATAATTATCCATATTATATTTTAAAAACCTATTGTACTTTATTTTTTGAAGTTTACTCACATCCATCATCCATTAGGATACCTTAATCTAGACCAACATAAGTTATCATATGAGAAGGTAATTATTTGATAGATAATGATAAAAATTACCTTCTACATACAAATAAATTGATCTTATGGGATCATCATAGTTATAACACCATTGGTGGAGTAGATTTATATGTAAGAACACATCATATTCATTTAAATAAATGTGGTAATATTAAATTATAATCACATTTCAAAAATAAAATGGAATATAATTAATTAGGGCATGAAATATTGATAGAAGAAAATAAAAATATATTAATCAACTTGAAAATAAAAAGGTTTAGAACTTAGTTGAGTTTCCAAAGGTTCTTCTGCTTACTAGTGTAAAATTTTCCTTGTGGAATAAGTTTATTGAAAATGGGATTATTGTATAGAATAAGGAAAGACAATTATATTAATGTTATAACCAAGAAGAGGGTATAGATTATTGAGAACCTTTTCTCTAGTAGCTATGGTGGAATCCATCTATATAATTCTTGACATTACTTATCATCATAAATTTTCTATTTTTCAAATGGGGGTAAAGAGTTATTTAATTTTTGGATATGTTTATGAGGTTTTTTTTGTAGAAAAAACCCATAGTTTTAAAAAGAATAATTTTTTAGAATATATATTTAGATATACCAAGGTATTCTATAGACTTAAATATAATCTAAGACCCTTGTATGATCAATTTTTCAGATTATTATTTCATAATAATTTTTTAAATGGATAGAATATCAAAATAATTATATTAATAAAATATTTATGAACATAATCATTGTTTAAATTTATGTTGATTACACTATTATTGGATGAACTAAAAGAACTCTCAAAGATATTTTTTTCAGAATTTATGTAGAGTTAGTTCCAGATGATTATAACGAGATAATATAAAATTTTTCTTAGTTTCCAAGTAACTCATAGACTAGAAGGAAAATTATAACACAATATATGTACATAAGATATTTACCCAAATATTTTAGTTTGGAAAATGATTTATGTATTAGTACTCTTTTGGTAACTATTGTAAACATGATCATGATGAATATAAAAAACAAGTAAATAAAATTGTATTTAAAGGGTTAATAAAAATATTACACTATTTAAAGGTAATTAATCTAACATTATGTTCTCTATATTCTTGGGAATTAAATTCCATGAAAATACTATAGAATAACACCTTATAGAATTGAAGATTCTTTTTTTTCTACCTTAATTGGACTTCAAAACATTTTTAATTTATTCATATAGAACCAAGTTTTATATAAAAATTTATTTTTAATATGACTATAGAAGTTTTATAATTGATTACATGAGAACATATATAACTTTTCATTTCATAGTAGAGTCCTTGATCTAATAGTCTTTCAGGAAATAAGTTTTTACCTTTCTACCAGTAATTTCAAATATATAATGGTTTGTAGTTGTTACACTTATGTGTTTTGGATGAAGAAAACACTAAAAAATTTTGGTTTGAGTTTCACTTGAAGTATGGTTCTTTATGAGAGAACATGTTATATCTATTTTCATAGAAAAAACATCACCAACATGGAAATAATGTTGACATAATATACCATTTAATTAGAGAACAGACACAAAAATAATATATAATTCTCTAATTCATTAGTATTGAAATTAGTTTTCTGAATTTTATACTAAAAATTTGAATCCTTATAGAGTTTAATATATTAAATATAAGTTAAATATGATCAATTAAAAATGATCATAAATTTTTATTATTGATTCACTATCTTATGACATTGAAAAAATCCTCAAGAAAGAGGAAATATATTCTTTATTTATAACTATTATAACATTTCATATAGGTAGATTAAATCGTTTAGTAGTTATTTTAGAAAAACCCATCAAATTAAAACTGAAAAACTATCAGAACAATGCATAACAGATGCTAACAGGTACAATTTATACTGATGAAATTGAACTTTTATAAGGAATATTTTACTTTATCATTTTATTATTACGGGATAGAGCCCCTTTTGTATTTGAAAGTAAAAATATTTTATATATGTTACATATATTATATTTTTAATATCATACATATTATTAAAAATAAATAATATCATAATAAATATATTTCATATTCTATATCTTTTGATGTTATTTAGAGTGTTTTTTCACTTTAATACTATGATGTTTTTACCTTATAAAATTCTAATAATGCATGAAAAATCCCTGAGGAAATGGAGTTTTATTTAATTTTTATTTAAATAAGAGTTCCTTTTTCATTTTTGTGGATGATAATATAATTTTTTTAATCATACTTCAAAACCTTTATTTTTTATTAAAACTAGAGAAAAACTCTATTATGATGTTTTGAGTTGGGGTAGACCTATTTTTCAATGGAAGGCAGTCAATTAGACTTTTCCAATGACACCTTATAATGAAGGAAGGTAAAGAGGATGTGGAGTCTGGTACATATAAATCCATTGGGGGGAATTAATATATAATATAGTATTCAATTATTAATTTATGTTGTATTCATGAATCCTTCATTTATCTTAACACTTGACTAGTTACCCTTACACCAATTATTTATCTTTGATATAAATTTATATAAACATCTATATGTATCAGGGGATCCCCATCATTCTTTTTTTAATTATTTAATATATGGATTAATGGAACCTATAAATAAAAACTATAATTTATCACCATCTAGAGAGATGTTAAGTATTCATGGTGTTTATATTTGTCCCCAAAGAAGGTATTACTATGTATCCATGTGAAAGTAATTATAAAATTAATTGTCTTATGTTACCTAATGGGATACATAATAACTTTTACAGTTGTATAAAAAGTATCTATTGGACAAAAGTTTAAATATTTTTATTGATAGTTGGCGTGGTACTTGCACATGAGCCTCCATTTCTAGTAGAATCATAAATAATATATCCCTTATATTATGGGTTTTTTTATAGGGAATATAGTCTTGTGAGAAATATGATTTGATTTGCTCATGGGTATTTAACCCACTAAGTAGGATATGGATTCATACAATATATGTTCTAATGATGTGGGTTCCTAGGGGATATGTACCTAGTTATTATGGTTTCATAGGTAATACGGCCCAATTGAAGGTATAGAGTGTCTCAAAGGGAATATAGCCTAACAAGAACTGAAATATGTGATCATGTGGAATATGGAAAGAATAGAAAAGATGTATATAGTTGTTTGTTTTTTTACCTCAAAGTTTATTCCTACATATCCTGGCTAAGAGAAATAAAATACAATGTATTTTAAGTAGTTTATGGTCATGTGATAGGATGACACTATGCAGGATAACATCATGCTTTAAGGATGCCTATGTTGTAAAAGGGGTGACAACAATGGATTATTTGGGGTTTATGATATGAATACACTTTTATGGGCATTGATAAATGAGTGGTAAGTTGTTTTTCCCTTTATTAGGCCATTATTAGTGCATACACTAAGTAGGAGGTGAAAAATTTTACTATGAAAATGGGATAACATAAGTACGGATAACATATGAGTGCATTCTCCCGTAATGTGGAAATTTTTATCTCATTTATGTTTCATAGTAATTAAATCATAAATGGGAATAATGTTGGGGATTATAATTTTGATGTAATACTAATGGAACATGCCTCATTGATTGGTATCAAGATACAAGATGAGAATATTGATCCAAGAGTGACTGCTCCATTGTTATTATGGCAGGGACCCTTGTTTTCAAGGGAATACCGTTTTATGACTACCCCATGGGATCAATATATTTAAGATGATAATTAATTATCCCTATTTTATGAAGGGAATATATATTCAAATCATTGAACTCTAGTGTTCTTTCCATGACAATATGGATCTAGTGGTCTTGTAGGAGGCCTTGATTTGGTCTTTTGGGGGGTTTAACCTTGAAAAAAAGAGGTTATAAAGTCCATCTAATTTTTTTCCCACATGCATACCATCCTAATGGATGGTATAATAAGAGAGTGGTATAACCATACCTTATTTTTTTGAATGTTATATGAAACACCCATAGGCTGATCAAACTATCTATAGATAATCATTAGGAGGAGGAGAGGCTTAGAAATCCCAAAGATGGTCGATCCACATGGTAGGACCACAAGGGAGTCCATTTTTCATAGTAGGACCATGAGTGAGATTAAGAAATGAGATATATTCAAGGGGTTCTCCCGTGGGTGGTTCATGGGTGAGGAGTAACCACATGGTTGTTAAGTGGAATAGATTTATCATGATATCCTTCACTAAGGTTTCTTATGAGGCAGTTGTGTGTGTAGAGTCTATGGACAAGGCCATCCTGCTACCAGGCCTATAAATTAAAACTTTTGGAATCAAATTCATGGATATAAAATTTAATTATTTTCTATTAGGTTTCTTAGTATCATTAACTATATAAGGGTTTCTCTTAGACCTCAAGAAATAAATTATTTTCTCTCATTCTCCACTGATCCTATACATGACTTATCCGAATGAAAAACATAGGTATTTATAGGAAAAGATTTGCTAAACCACTATCTAAAATGGTAAACCATGTAAGATAGAATATATTGGGCCTCCCTTAGGAATCCATGTACTGGTATTTATTTCTTACTATATAGACAACCACACAAGATTCTATTGTCGCTTCAAATAGGATGGATTTTCCTTATGGTTAGAGGGAATTTGAAGAAGTTATAAACAATTTAGTGTAAAAAAACTAGCCCACATAATAGTTAGGTGATAAAATGGTTATCCTATCATCAGATCTCATAGGATTTTGGTTCTCACATAGTGATACCATTGTTGGACCGTATAGGGAGTTGAAAGTCTTATGGTGGTCATTTTATCAAAATACAAATATAGTAGTACTGCACATTTATTTTTCATGCATGTGTATCTACTAATAATTCTCAAATTTTATCGATCTGTTATTGTTTTATAAATTTATATGTCTCTTTACATAGCCTAGTTGATCACTTAAATTTCATAGGAATAAAAAAATTCCCCCATTGGAATATATTCTAATTGACATGAATAGGAGTCAATTTCAAGGAAGTATGGGAAGTATATGTCTTTGTCTCATGAATATATATAGATTCCCATGGTTAATATGGATAATTTTGCGACCTACATAGAGGAAACATGGGTATCTTAAGGGGAATGACCCATCTTATTAATAGAGTAGAATTACCCATGTATTTTATTTTTATTATTAGTGAATTTATTTTCATGCATGAATGAAAATATATGAACCAAACTCCTCCTAATTTACTTTTGAATAGATAGATTCCATGAGATCAATAATTGGGATCACAATTACATATTCTAATCATGCACCCTACTTTGTTAACACATGATATTATTAAATCCTCATCTCAAACACATCATTCAATTGGTCACCATGCAGCCACATGTTTTTTACCACATAGATAATAATATTATTATTTATTTTCTTGATTTTTCATTGTTTCCCATTCATATTTTATAGAAAATTACCCATAAATATCATGACAATGCCCATATGTGTCCATGAGGTTAGCTGAGATCATTTACAGCTCTAGCTGATCATTTCTAGAAAATTTAGCTGAAGAAATATTTTATTATAGATATCTTTGAAACAGGAATCTAAGGCTATATATTATTAGATTAGTTTCTTTTATACGCGTTTGTATTGCTGTGTTATAATCCAATTCTCATGACATGGGTGGGAAATAAACCATATCATTGGATTAAAAAGGATCAAGAGGTACCTTGAGATAAAATATCATAGCTTGGTATTTTTTTTAAATAGATTGGTCATCCTAAAGGTTATATCCTTGAATATATTCCTTAGATATTAGAGGAGAATCCATTTAAACTTTATCCATACATACAAAAAATGGTTGACAATGAATAATTTGAAAAAAAATTAAAAACTTTGTCGAGTCATTGAGTATAGATTTTTAATTTGGGGCGTATTCAGCAAGTATTGGGGTTGTCTGTTCTGGATATAAGGGATCTAAAAATGGTTTGAATGGGTGATAAATGTAGTAATCCTATATGAATCTATATAGATCTCAGAAAACCTTTTTCATCATAATATTAATTTAATTACATATTTCATTAGTTGGTGAATCATAGAAATAAAAACCTTTTGTTTAATGATTTCAGAGGTAATAATAGGTCTCTAAGACATGAATATGGTTAAAGGGGGTCCAGTATCAGGAAAATGTATGATAAGTTTCTTCCTACAACTTCTTTTTAGGGTAATTATGAATGTACCACACCACTCACCAAGTATTTTTTAAATATAGAAAAGGGTTTAATGAGAGAATATAAAAATTCTATGTTTGATTTCCCCTTTGTATGGAAGTAAAACTTCTCAGAAGATATTGGATATCTTTAGAGGAGGAAAACTTCAATAGTTGGGGCATGGAAGTTATTTCCAAGAGTGAAAAATGGGTCCATATGGAAACCTTCCTAGTGACATATATTAGTCGATGCATTTTATCATCATAAGAATCAAAGGATATAGTTTGGGTTGGGAAATTTATGATTTCTTCCCAACTAGTGGGTGAAAATGAAATTAGTTTGGTAGTTTAAGTTTTGGACATACTATATAAACAATATTTCCACATATATAATGAAAAATCCTCACTTATTATTTTTTACCATTCCAGGCACTCATGGAGTAGATATCAAATCATGTAGGAATATAATGATTCAAATTACCCAAGAAATATATGGTGTATATCCTAGACCTTATTTATAGAGAATAAAAAGTGTTTATAAAGTCATATTATATGTCTAAGAGGTGAAAAGTAAGCTAAAACAATACTACCAGATTATATTTTTACTGTATATAACACCCACTTTCACCATTACTAACAGTAAAACTAGGAATTTCAATGCATGTGACTATCTGATATCCATATTATGTGGAAATATGTTGGCTAGTATAGTTGGAGAATTTATCTAAGAAGGGTAAATTCCCAATAAATTTTAAATGAAGTTTTTCCATATGAAAAAAATGTTCTTTGCCTATACCATAATAATAAAAAACAAAAAAACCATTCAGTAGTATTATTAAAATTTTCTTTCTTGTTATCATGGGAGGAAAGGAGCTCCCAAATGGAATTTCCACTAGTAGATGGCATTTCTAGTATAAAAATAGATTATTCGAAAACCTGGATCTAGTCATATCCTGAAGATAAATTGGGTGATCTAGTCTCCAAATTCAAATCCTTATTAGTAGTCGAATGAAAAGTTGGAAAAATAGAAAAGTGTAGATAAATAGATTTGGAAAGAGGATCCTTGAACAACTAATATGAAAATAAATACAAAGGAATAAGTTTTATTCAAAAGGTTCAACATCATAATAAATCCCAAATAATCTAGTAATAATATGCATGTTTCACTTTCAAGGGGAATAGAAATTGTCCTTCCTTTAACTCCTTTTAATGAAAAGTATTTAGAATCTCAGTATAAGGACCCAACCTTATTACATTACATAATCTTGAATTTAGTCAAGAAATCACTTCCTTTCACATTGAGAATATTTTCAAGTTTATATCTTTAAGGAATTAAGACATAATAATTTCATAACATTACACATTATTAAAGGGTGGATACCATAAAAATAGTACTCATTTATCTCGATATAAAAAACTTTTTAAATAAATCATGATTTCTTTTACAGTTCTTCAAACATTTAACTTGGATTCCTTCATTGTCTTACACATCCTTATAAACTATGAAAATAATTTAAAAAACTTGGTATGAGAACAAAAATCTTAGTAAGGGATAGAAAAAGAAGGAAAGAACACATTGTTCCATGAATACTTGTAACATATGAAATCATTTTCAAAAGACAAACTTGTCACCGATATATAATTACTTTGTGAAACATGATACTTCCACAAGATTTACCCAATAAATAATAAAATAAATAAACCATAATGGTATCTTGGGGAATTACATACATAATATTGTAACCCTCATAGCTACCTTATAATTTGTAATCGTCACGGTTACCTTACAATTTGTTTAAACATCACAGTTACGCATTGAGTAACCATATAGCTGACCTTGAACATACACATAAACAATGAATTTGAGGGATATATAGGTCCCAAACTTCATCATAAACAATTCCCAATAACCATAACATAATCATACAATATTAATAATAGAATAAAAAAATTTCTTTTGAATTTTGTAAAACAAAATTTTAAAACAAGATTTTAAAAGAAAATACCCATATAAATATCATATAATTTAAGTGAGAATGAATTGAGTGGATGGAATATGTATTTAATCTATAAATACAGACAAATAAAAATAATATAAACATAATTCACCACACAAAAAATTTTAATACAACACAAATAACGAAGTATAAAGTTAACCCAAAGAATGGAAATCAGGTTTAAAATTCCCTTACCTCGGGTTTGTCTTACTTAAAACTTGTTTAAACCTCCTGTATAATGGTTAAAATAGTGTTATTATTATCTTAAAGAAACATATCAATATTTATAACATCTTATAATATCATTTTATAACATCATTTCATCCTTTAATTATTAGTATTTTGTTCTTTCCATTGTTTCAGGTGCATTCTTTACATGATTTCCACGATCGGTTCACGATGGATGTTCTTGTCGATTGGAAGTGAAACTATAGAATTGGAATATAATGGTTGTCACATATTTCTATAACCATAAATTATACCATTTATCATTTTGAGTTCTTAAATGAGGATGATTTATAAGATAAAACATTAATGATGTTCGTTTAGATCATTTTAGTGGTTCTTTGATAATAACAACCTCATTTTATTTTATAAATTAAAACCATATTTAAAACAGGATTATAGAACCATGGATGAGACATAATAAATATATTATAACCTGTTTCAACCATAAAAATGGTTTAATGACTATACTTTATTAAATTAATAAAAATTGAAATCACATCGTCCACGATGTCAGTAATTCGACACATCATGAACAATGTTTTTATTCCTTGAATAAGTGGGAGAGGAGAGGAAGAGTGATGATGAATTTTCCATGAACATAAGAAAATCCAGAATATACAAGTTTTATGGAGCTTTCATGCCTCTTAGATAATAGGGGGGATGATACTATACAAAAGGAAAGGAAATGAATTGAAAACACATGAAAAAAGAAGAGGATTTCTTACCTTTTGATCTGTTCTCCTTGAGATCCTCCTTTAGGCCTTTTATTTTGGCCTTTGAGTGAGACCAAAAGGTATTGGACATGGCGAATGATATTGGGGAGGTAATTTGGTAGAAATTATACAATGATCAAGGCTTGAGAGGTGTGAGAGGAACAAGGGGAAATGGGTGGTATTTATAGTGGAGGAGGGGAGAGATTTCACATTATTTTAATTATTATTTTATTATTTTTCCTCATGACAAGAAATAGTAAGTATTACATAACTAAAAATAGTAATAATGGATTTTTTTTAGAGATAATGGGATTAAATGGGAATCACATCATCGATGACACCTCCATGATAAAGAAATTCATTTATTTGTCAAATACCAAAACATCACTATTCACCAAAAAAATAAGTATTTATGAAAATTACCAAAAATTAACCCCAACCATTTTTAGACATATAGAATCAAAAAATTAGCTGTATTTTATCAAAATAATTTTATAAATATGAGAAAATTAATTTTTAAATAAAACAATAATTTATTCAAAAAATAACAATTTTAAAGCATATATTTACTTATTTAAAGATATGGGTGTACCATACTTTCAATTAAATATTATATATACAATATCATAGGTGAGGTTACTATTTATAAGGGTATGTTACTATTCATAATGGTAACATTTATATTTAAAAGGGTATATTACTATTCATCAGGGTCAATTTACTACTCAGAAGGGTTTATTACTATTCATAAGGGTACATTACTATTCTTAAGGGTATGTTAAAATTAATAAGGCTATGTTACTATTTATAAGGTTATGTTACTATAAAAAAATTAATTTTGTCTTTAAGACTCTAAATAACTTACTGATCACAATTTTAGATGACTATTTTTTGAAATTCAAAACATAGAAGCAGTAAATTTTTATTTAAAGGCTAGTTATAAATATCAATTTAAAAAAAAGTTTCATGCATTTTTATTAATTTTTTTAAACCTTGTGGTGTTAAATTATCTCCACCTTCATGAAATTATATCCTCTCAATTTTACATACTCATTAAAAAATTGAGGGTACCTTTCCCTCATAGCATTTTCAGATTCCCAATTTGCTTCTTCAACCATGTGGTTTCTCAACAAAACCTATACCTGGTCGATTACCTTATTCCATAATACATGTTCCCTTCGATCAAGATTATGAACTGGTTTCTCTTCATATAAAAGGTTCTATTCTAGCTGAACTGATTTTGGACTCAAGACATGAGTTAAATCTGGCACATATTTTCTCAACATCGAAACAAGAAAAACATTGTGTACCTGAGACAAACTCGGAGGAAAAGCTACTCGGTATGCAACTGGTCCAACTTTCTCTAGGATTTCGAAATGACCAATGAATCACGGAGTTAGATTTCCTTTATTACCAAAACACATCACCTTTTTCCAAGGAGAAATTTTAAGGGAAACTAGGTCACCTACCTTGAAAGAGAAGTCTTTCCTTCTGTTATCTGTATAACTTTTCTACCTTCTGTGAGCCGTCCTTATGTGCTACTAAATCATCTTCAATTTCTCAGGCACTTACTCTACTAATTCAAGCCACATTAACTTTATTTCACTAACTTCACTCTAAAATGATGGAGTTCGACACTAATTCCCATAAAATTCCTCAAAAGGTTTTATCTGAATACTAGAATGAAAGCTGTTATTATAAGAAAACTCAACTACAGAAAGATGGTGATCCCAAATCTCTTAGTAGTCCTTTGAACATTCTAGAAGCATATCATCCAAATTCTGAATCGTTCGTTCTGACTACCCTTCTAATTGAAAATGAAAAGCTGTACTGAAAATTAATTTTGTGCCCAATGACTTCTAAAGTCCCTTCCAAAAGATAGAAGTGTACCTGAGATCCCGGTCAGATATAATGTAAATAGGAACTCTATGTAACCTGAAAATATCTTGGAGGTACATTAGAGAAAGCCAATAAAATGTCGTTGTATCTAGAATAGAAAGAAAAGGTGCAGATTTTGTCAGCTGATCAATAATTACCCAAATCACATTATTACCTCGAGAAATCTTTATTAGTCCCACCACAATGTCCATGGATAAATTCTCCCATTTCCACTATGACATTGAAGAAGTCTGAAGCGTCCCCTTTGGTAACTTTCGTTCTTATTTAACTTATCGACATGTCAATAATTTCACAGTAAAATCAACAATATCTCTTTTCATTCCATCCCACTAATAATACCCCCGAAGGCCTTTGTACATCTTAGTAATGACAAGATGAACTAAAAATGGAGAACTATGAGCTTCACACAACAAATATTTCTTCAACTGAGAATCAAAAGGCACACACAACATTTTTCCAAATCTTAAAATACAATCTTTATCACTGTTAAATTTTGGAAACTTAACCATTTTTACCAATCCTACATTTTTGTGTAGCTCATGATCTTCCTTCTGTGATTGCATAATTCTATCTGAAAATGATGACTACACTGAATCTTGAAACAAAATAGATGTATTTTCTACACCAATAACTTCTAATCCAAAATTCATTAAATCATTAATCAAGGGATCATGTTCCAAACGTAACATGGTTAATGATGCATGATGTTTTCGACTCAAGGCATTCGCCACTTTGTTTGATTTTCCTGGATGATAATTCATTGTGCAATCATAATCTTTTATCAGCTCAATCCATCATTTCTACCTCTTGTTTAATTCCTTATGAGTGAATATATACTTTAGAATTTTATGGTTAGTATATATTTGACATTTGACTCCGAATAAATGATGCTACAAAATTTTCAAAGAAGAAAAAGAATATTCCAATTCCAAATCATGTGTGGGATAATTTAACTCATGGGGTTTTATTTGTCTTGAAGCATATGAAATTATATGATCATTATATATCAGAGCACAACCAAGTCCCTTCAATGAATCATCACTGTAGATGTCAAACTCACCATTTCGGGAAGGCAAGGACAAAACTAGAGCATTCACCAATCTCTTCTTCAGTTCTTAAAAACAAACATCAAATTATTTTTCCCAAACAAATTTAACCCATTTTCTTGTTAACTTAGTTATCGGGCTAGAGAACCGTGAAAAGTTCTTAACAAAACTTCAGCAGTAACCTCCTAATCTGAGAAAACTACGAATCTCTATAACATTTGTGGGTCTTGGCCATTCATAAACCACTCTTTTTGGTAGGATCAACTATTATTCCATCTTTATTTACAATGTTCCCAAGAAAAGAAATATGTTATAGCCAAAAATCACACTTTCTGAATTTTCCATATAGTTTATTTTCCTAAAATGTTTGTAAAACTACCCTTAGATGTTTTTAATGTTCCTCTTTATTTTGAGAAAATACCAGAATGTCATCAATAAACATAACCAAAAACGTATCCAAGAACTTATTAAATATTCTATTCATAATATCCATGAATATAATAGGTGAATTAGTTAACCCAAATGACATAAAAACAAATTCATAATGCCCAAATCTAGTACAAAAGGCAGTTTTCAGAATTTCATATTACTTCACATTCAGCTGATGATATCTAGATCTCAAGTCAATCTTGGAAAAGTACTGATCTCCCTAGAGCTGATCAAACAAGTCATCGATATGAGGAAAACGATACTTGTTTTTAAAAGTGATGTTATTAAAATCTCTATAATCAATGAAAAGTCTCATGGGACCAACTTTCTTTTTAACGAACAAAATAGGAGCACCTCATAGAGAAGTGCTAGGATGAATGAATCCTTTATAAAGAAAGTCCTACAACTAATTTTTCAATTCAAGAAGTTCTATTTGAGACATATGATATGGGGGTTTTGATATTGTATTAGAATCAGGAACAAAGTCAATTGTGAAGTCAACTTCCCGATCCGGTATGACACCGGGTAACTCATCTGGAAAAATAGCAAGGTATTCATTTACCACTGACACGTCATTAATCTGAATAGTTCAATTGTTTTCAACAATATGAGAAAGATAATTTCATTTACATCTTTCAAAAGTTTCTCAGCTTCTTGATATGTTGTCAATTTTATGGGTTCGTTCTTATATAAAAACTAAAACTCTTTCTAAAAAACAACTTCTTTAGCTCTAGATTCAATCTTAATATGATAAACAAAAAGACAATCCTTTCCCAGAATAACATCAAACATGAATATGGTAAAAATGACAAGTTTTTTAGGTATAGTCCTTCCATATACAATAATAGAAATATTCTTATGATTCCACTTTTCTATAATATTTTTCCTGGTGTTTTAACAACAAGTTCCAGTCTCGTTTTTTGTGGTGATATTTCCAATTTACCCGAAAATTTCTCAGAAATGAAGGAATGTGTAGACCCCATATCGAACAAAATGTTTGAAAAATCTGAGTAAGTTAACAAGGTACCTGATAAAACTTCATTGGATAGCTCGACATATGCATATGTAGTTGCAAAGGATCTCACTACACCTTTCTGCTTATAGTCTTTCTTCTTTGCATCATTCAAATCTCTCTTTGGGAAGGCATTTGCATAATGACCCATCTCACCACATTAAAAATACTTAACAACTTTCTTATCAAGATTAGTCTTAGGATAATTTTAATTAAAATCTCACACCATATGTCCAAACATACCACATCAAAAATACTTCCCAGTTTTGGTAAGAAATTCCACAGGGTGCTTCTTTCCACACTTTTCCCCAATTGGAAACTAGATTTTCTTGCCATCAGATTTCTTTGGTTGATTCTTTCCCATCACTTTCCATCTGGACCTCTTCTTATCCTTGTTTGAAAAATGAACATGACCATAAAAAAACTCTATCTCTACCCTCTCATGACATTGGACAAGTTTCTTGTAACTTTTGAATTCACAGGAGGCCATCACTCTTCGATACCTTGGCTTTAGTCTAGAGTAAAAGTTGTTGATTTTGCTTTCAAGATCCAGAATAAGATTTGGAGAATACCTCTCTAGTCGGGTGAAGTTTTCTTCATACACATCCACTAAATCTTCCTCCTTTTTCTTTAATTCAATTAATTGTTTCTCCATCCTAAGTTGAACCACCTAGGAAAATATATTTCAATGAAAAGACTTTTAAATTCATCCCACTCTATGGAATCAATATCCTCTCTATACCTAATATTCCATACCATTGACCACCACTGATTAGCTTCACCTTCAAAATAATAAATGGAAAGACATACCTTTTGATTATCTGAACAACCCATTACATTAAATATCCTTTCAAGGGCTTTAATCCATCCTTTAGCCGCTACATGGTTAGAATATCCATAGAAAACATAAGGGTATTGTCTCATAAAATGTTATACTATAGTCATGTTCCATCGTGGTACCTCTTGTAATTCTATTACATGGATTCCACAACCATTTATTTCCTGCTTCAGCTGATCCATTACTATCACAAACTGCTCGGTTCCAATCCCTACCATTCCAGGCTAGAGATTTTGAAGGATGTCGTTCTGTCGGTGTCTCTCCTCTTCAGCTTCCCTTTTTCTTCTATGGATAACCATTTTGAACAAACATATCTTAGTCGAAGAAACATGTTAATATTTAAATGATATATCATTTAAAATTAATCATAGAGTAAATAAACATTTATGGTATTATATTAACATCATCCTAACCCCTAAAGTAATCTAAACAATCCTATGATACCAACTATAAGGACCTGAACTTATTACATTACATAATCTTGAATTTAGAAAAGAAATAACTTCCTTAAATATTGGGGATATTTTCATGTTTATATCTTCTGAGAATTGGTTCATAATAAATTCATAACATTACACATTATTTCAGAGTGGATACCATAAAAACAATACTTATTTATCTCGATATAAAAAACTTTTCAAATAAATCATGATTTCTTTGAAAGGTCTTCAAAAATTTAATTTGGCTTCATTATTTTTCTTACACATCCTTATAACCTATTAAAATCATTTCAAAAACCTAGTATGAGCACAAAAATCACTGTAAGGTATATAAAAAGAAGGAAAGAACACATTATTCCATGAATACTTGTAACATATGAAATCATTTTCAAAAGACATAATTGTCACCCATATATAATTACTTTGTGAAAAATTAAATTTACAAAATATTCCCAAAATATATAATAACATGAATAGAACCATAAAGTTATCTTGAGGAATTACTTACATAATACTGTAACCCTCACAACTACCTTATAATTTGTAATCCTCACGTCTACCTTACAATTTGTGTAACCATCGCAGTAACACATGGGGTTACCATACAGACGACCTCAAACTTACACACAACCAATGAATTGGAGGGAGATATAGGTACCAACCTTCATTATAAACAATTATCAAGAACCAAAACATAATCATACAACATGAATAATGGCATAAAAACATTTCTTTTGAATTTTGTAAAACAGAATATTAAAAGAGGATTTTAAAAGAAAAGACCCTTTTAAATAAAATATAATTTATGTGAGAATTAATTGAGTGGATGTAATATGTATATAAACTATAAATAAGTATAAATAAACATAATATAAACATAATTAATCACAAAAACATTTTTAATACAACACAAATAACGAAGCAGAAAGTTAACCCAATGAATGGAAATAGGGTTAAGAATTCCCTTACCTCGGGTTTGTCTTACATAAAAATTGTTTAAAACTCATGTATAATAGTTAAAAGAGTGTTTTTATTATCTTAAAGAAACATATTCATGTTTATAACAACTTATATGATCATTTTATAACATCATTTCATCCTATAATTATTAGTTTTTTGTTCCTTCCATTGTTCTAGGTGCGTTCTTTACATGATTTCCATGATCGGTTCATGACAGATGTTCTTGTCGATTGGAAGTGAAACTACATAATTTGAATGGAATGGAAGTTAAATTTTTAAGGAAAAATAAATTATACCATTTATCATTTTTAATTCTTAAATGAGTATGATTCATATGTTAAAACATTAATGATGTTCATTTAGATCATTTTAGTGGTTCTTTGATAACAACGACCTCATTTTGTTTTATAAATTAAAAACATAAGTACAAAAGGATTTAATAACCATGGATGAGATATAATATATATATATATTATAACCTGTATATACCATAAAAATTGTTTCATGACCATACTTGAAGAAATTAAAGCAAATTGAAATCACATCATCCACGATGTCGGTAATTCAACACATCACAGACAATTTTTTTATTCCTTAAATAAGTGGACGTGTAGAGGAAGAATGATGATGAATTTTCCATGAACATGAGAAAATAAAAAATATACAAGATTTATAGATATTTCATGCCTCTTGGATAAGAGTAGGGGAAGATACTATATTAAAAGGAAAGGAAAGGAAAGGAAAACACATGAAAAAGGAAGTGGATTTCTTACATCTTGATCTCTTCTCCTTGAGATCCTCCTTAAGGCCTTTGATTTTGGCCTTTTAGTGAGACCAGAAGGTCTTGGATACAGGGAAGGAGATTGGGGAGTGAATTTGGTAGAAATTAGAAAATGATCAAGTCTTGAGAGGTGTGGGAGGAAGAGGGGGAAATGTGTGGCATTTATAATGGAGGAGGGGAGGGATTTCACATTATTTTAACTATTATTTTATAATTTTGCCTCAAGATAAAAAATAGTAAGTCCTACATGACTAAAAACAGTAATTATGGCATGTGAGTTCGATATAATGAGCTTACATTAGCACCACATCATCGATGACACCTCTACGATGCAAAAATTCAATTATTCGTCAAATACTAAAAATTCACTATTCACCAAAAAATCGAGTATTTCAAAGAATTACCAAAAACTCACCGCAACCATTTTTCAATGTGTAGAATACAAAAATGAACTCCATTTTATCAAGATAATTTTATTAACTATGAGAAAATTAGTTTTTAAATAAAATAATACTTTATTCAGAAAATAACAATTTTAAAGCATTTATTTACTTATTCAAAGATATGGGAGTACCATACTTTCATTTAAATCTTATATATAACTATCATAGGTGAGGTTAATATTTATAATGGTATTTTAGATTTCATAAGGGTAAAATTTATATTCATAAGGGTAAATTACTATTCATTAGGGTCAAGTTACTACTCAGAATGTTTTAGTACTATTTATTAGGGTACATTACTATTTTTAAGGGTATATTACTATTAATAAGGATATGCTATGATTCATAAGGGTATGCTACTATTAAAAAAATTAATTTGGTCTTATAATACTCTAAATAAATTTATGATCACAATTTTATATGAATATTTTTTGAAATTCAAAACATAGAAGCAGTAAAATTATGTTTAAAGGTTAGTTATAAATATCTACTTAAAACAAAGTTTTATGCATTTCATTTTTTTAAATCCTTGGGGTGATACATTATCCCCACCTTATAGAAATTGTTTTCTCTCAATTTTATTTACTCAAAAAAATGAGGGTACCTTTCTCTCATAGCATTTTTAGATTCCCATGTTGCTTCTTCAACCATGCAGTTTCTCCACAAAACCTTTATTTGGTGGAATACCTTATTCCTAAATACCCATTCCCTAATCAAGATTCTGAACTGGTTTATCTTTATACGGAAGGTTCTCTTTCATCTGAACTGGTTCTGGACTCCAGAAATGAGTTGAATATGGCACATACTTTCTCAACATCGAAACATGAACAACATTGTGTATCTGAGACAAAATCGGAGGCAAAGCTTCTAGGTATGCAACCAGTCCAACTTTCTCTAAGATTTTGAAAGGACTGATGAATCGCGGACTTAGATTTCCTTTCTAACCAAAATGCCCCACACTTTTCCAAGTAGATATTTTAAGGAAAATAGGGTCACCTACATTGAAAGAGAAGTATTTCCTTCTGTTATCTGCATAACTTTTCTACCATATCTGAGCAGTCCACATTTACCACTAGATCATCATCACTTTCTCATCCACTTCCTCTATTAATTATGCCCCCATCAACTTTCTTTCACCGACTTCGTCCCAAAAATCTAGAGTCCGACACCGCTTCTCATACAATGCCACAAAAGGTGCCATATGAATACTGGAATGGAAACTGTTATTATAAGAAAAATCAACTAAAGAATGATGTTGATCCCAACTTCCCTGGTAGTCCATTGAAAATGATCAAATAATATCCTCCAAAGTCTGAATCGTTTGTTTTGACTGCCCATCTGATTAAGGTTGAAAATATGTAATGAAATTTAATTCTATGCCCGATGACTTATGAAGTCCCTTCCAAAAGATAAAAGTGAACTTGTGATCCCGGTGAGATACAATGGAAATAGGAACTCCATGTAAACTAACAATATCTTTGAGGTATAGTTGAGAAAGTAGATCCAAAGAAATTGTATCTCGAGTAGAAAGAAAATGTACATATTTTGTTAGCCAATCAATAATAACCCAAATCAAATTATTACCTTGATAAGTCTTTGGTAGTCCCACCACAAAGTACATGGATACATTCTCCCATTTCCACTCTGGTACTAGAAAAGGATGAAATATCCCCTTCAGTAACTGCCACTCTACTTTAACCTATTGACATGTCAATCATTTCATAGTAAAATATGCAATATCTCTTTTCATTCCATCCTACCAATAATACTATTGAAGGTATCTTTATATCTTAGTACTGCCAGGATGAACTGATAATAGAGAACTATGAGCTTCACACAACCAATATTTCTTCAATTGAGAATCACAAGGCACACACAAACTTTTTACAAATCGTAAAACACAATCTTTATATGGAATCCCACCTTTTTATTACATAACTTTTCATTACATTTTACAAATAGAGGATCTTCAAAGTCTAGTGTCTTGGAAATAAGGAGCAATATACATGAAAACATTAAAAATTATTCTAACACACTTTTAAGTGTTCATCATAATTTCATACTAAGTACAATTACTACATCTCATAACCTGGAGACATACATCAAAGAAAAGGGTGAGTAGAAGACCCAGTAATGAAAGCAAGTGAAACAGTTCACATGTGATCTTAAGCGATATAAATAAAAACATGAGGGATATCACAAATGAATGATAAAGTGAAATATAATAGATATAATATAAATTAATAATAAATTTAATATGTCACTACAACATTTAATTTAGACATTCATGAACATATAACCAAGGTTCATCCCTAAGGTGTCATACAAATTACCAGGGTTATTCACCAAGGTATCATGAAACTTATCATCTCTAGAGATTAAATTCTTTACCCAATGCATTGGTGAACTATTAGGGATCACCCTTAATAATTATTTAATTTCATGTGAGACACATTGGTCATAATCATACATTTTATAAATAAACCATATAGATTAAAATAAATGGGTTACACTTCAAAATTGTGATGTTTTAAAAGTGTTTACAATTAAGATCATTATGTCATTTATAACCCATGGAAAGGGAGTGAAGGTTATATGTATGAAAATTAAAGAATAAAATAGATATATTTTTAGTATTTATGAATACCCTTATAAATAAAAATATATTTGGGTATTCACATAAATAAAACAAGATAATTTCTCGAGAAAAAGAGAGAGATTTTGAGATGAGAATTCTACAGCATAACAGCTACATAACATGATTTTAGACAACATTAAAAGGAGAGGGGACAAGGGTAAAATAATAATAAATAGATCATAATAAAATATAGGGACAAAATAAAATTTAAATAAGATCATGGGATGGATGTTTGAATGACATACCACATGAAAAGGAATCTTGAAAGAAAAGAGAAGATACATTTTCTTTTATGAAAATTCGGCAGCCTAACGACACCACTTAAAAATTCATAAAATCAGTTGATGATAGTGGAAAGGGTATATTATCAATTTTAAATGAAATTTATAGTTATAAGAATATAGAAGGACATACCCCCACATAATAAAATGGAAACTAGAAGACATAACATAAAAGAATTCATAACTTAAAAGAGGAAGGTGAAAGGTTCCCTTACCTTGAAGAGTGACTTCAAAAACTCGAATGTTGGGACCTTGGGGGGCCTGGGGGAACCTTGGGGGGACTCCTTGGGAGGTAAAAGACTAGAGATTCATTGAGGAGGATTTTGGAATGAAATGAATGAAGGAATGACTTGTTATTTATAGAAAAAGTGATGGAATATTTTATTAATTTCCAAGGGACACCTCATTAGTGGTATTTGCAAAACCATGGGATTGACCATGGTATTTTCCCATGGTATTGTAAACATGGGAAACCAAAATACATAAATTAATATTAAAAAGTATACCATAATTATTAAATAATTATTACATCATTAATGATGTCATTAATCACCCTGAAACTCAAAATTGCATTTTTACTATTCACTAAAAAACAAAACATTTTATAAAAATCTAATAAATTCCACCTAACCTAATATCGATGTTCTAAATTCAAAAATGAACTAAATTTTATGAAAATAATTTTATAAATAATGTTAATTTAATTTTTAAATAAAATCATTATTTATTAAAAAAACAACTTTAAATCTATAACTCATTTTGTAATACCATGAGAAAGTAATCAAGGTCCCATAAAATTATCATATAACCATAATATAATAACGTAAAAATTTATGATTAAATTTAAAGAAAAATAAATTTCCATTTTAAATTATTAAATTAATCATAAAATTGTAAATAAAATATTTATGACATAGAAAAATACCAATACTTATACTATGATCGTTTTTTCACTTTTATGATGTCTAAATTATATTTATAAATTCATGGGTGAAGTTTCTATTTTTTGTCGATTCACTTTTCATTACTATTCATTATTATTTATAAGGGTATGATACTATTTATAAGGGTCTGTTACTATTCACCAAAAATTAAGTTTGTCTTATCAGACTCTAAATATATTACTTAACGCAACCGTGTAGATCAGTTTTTCGAAATTCAAATCTTAGAGGTGGAAAAATTATGTTTACTGGATCTGTTATAAAAAATTGGCAGTTTTTAGAGACTCAATGTTTCATTAATTCTGTATTAAATCTATTTGTAAATTCTTGGGGCATTACATTCTCCCCCCTTAAAGAAATTGCGCCTTTATAAGTTTTTATTCTTAGTAATTTGTTACTATTATGAATCTTATAATTCTAAATTATTTTTTTGTCTGAAAACATCAATCTTAAAAAAAATTATTCTTTAACAAATATTACATTTCCTATAAATCATTCATAAGGGTTCAATAAAAGCTTGTGATTAATCAAACATATCCCCCGGGAGTGTCAAACCAGGGGTGCATCAAGGCCCATTGTCGAGTAACCAGGATACCCTGAGTCAAGCCTGAAACTCCTTGTCATAGTTTTCACTCTTAGGTACATTAGTGCCAGAGCCACATCCAATTGTTCGTATCCAGACATGGATTTATTTCTTTGGAAACCACTTAATATTTTAACAAAACACCAAGAATTTTACCTATATTTAATATTTTCTATAGGGTTCTTCCTAATGTTTTCAAACCCTAATTTCCACAAATAACTAAAATATCCTTTGATACCAACTATGGAATCACACCTTTTTATTACATAACTTTTCATTACATTTTACCAACAGATGATCTTTAAAGTCTAGTGTCTTAGAAATCAGGAACAATATACATGAAAACATTAAACATTATTCAGATAAACTTGTAAGGATTCATCATAATTTCATCCTAAGTATAATTATTGTATCTTATAGCCTGGAGACATACATCAAATGAAAGGGTGAGAAAAAGGCCCAGTAAGGAAAGAAAGTGAAACAATTTACATGTGATCTTGAGCGATATCAATAAGAACATGAGGGATATCATAAATGAATGATAAATAGGAATATCATAGAAATAATAACATGAATAATAACTTGAATATGTGTCTAAAACATTTAATTTAGAAATTCATGAACATATCACCAACTTTCATCCCCATGTTGTTATAAAAATTATTGGGGTTATTCACCAAGGTATCATGAAACTTGTCATCTCTAGAGGTTAAATTCTTTACCGAATTCATTGAAGTTCTATTAGGGTGCACCCTTAATATTAATTTAATTTCATGTGATCCACATATATCATAATCATAAATTTCATAAATAAACAATATAGAGTAAAAGAAATGGGTTTCACTTCAAAACCGTGATGTTTTAAAAGTGCTTAAAAATAAGATCATTATGTAATTTATAACCCATGGAAAGGGAGTGAGGGTTATATGTATGTCAATTTCAGAATAAAATTGATCAATTTTTTATTTTTTTGAATACCCTTATAAATGAAAATATATTTGGGTATTCACATAAATAAAATAAGAGAATTTCTTGAGAAAAAGAGAGTGATTTTGAGACGAAAATTCTGCAGCATAACGACTACATAACATGTTTTTAGAAAACATTAAAACGAGAGGGAAAAAGGGTAAACCACTAATAAATAACTCATAATACAGTATAGGGACAAAATAAAATTTAAATAAGATCATGGGATGGATTTTTTAATGACAACCACATGAAAAGAAATCATGAAAGAAAAGAGAAGATGTGATTTCTTTTATGAAAATTTTCAGCCTAATGGGGTCAATTAAATATTCAGAAAATCAGTTGATGATAGTGGAAAGGATATATAATCAATTAGAAATGAAGTGGAAAGTAATAAGTATATATAAGGACATACCCCCACATAATAAAATGGAAACTAGAAGACATAATATAAATGAAGTCATGACTTAAAAGAGGAGGGTGAAAGGTTCCCTTACCTTGAAGAGTGACTTTAAAAACTCAATGGTTGGGAACTTACGGGGCTTGAGGTGTAACACCCCAAGCTTCCAAAATATGTTTCCCTTTGAATAATACATTATCTTGTGTTGTACGCAACTTCGAGTTCAAACACACCACAACCAGTCAAACTAGCCATTATGAATAGTAATTCCCACTTTTTGAAATTTTATAAATTTTAGCTTTCAAAATGGACTTCATTTTTGGTTTAGGAATATCTAAATTAGCTAGGGTGAATTTTTGATATTTTTCTGAAAACATTCAATTTTTAATGAATATTGAAAATCACTAAGATATTGTTTAAAAGGTAGGCTTTTTTATTTAAATAATTATTTATTTTAGTTCAAAATAGAAACACAATACCTATATAAGTTAAATGTAATTAATTGAATTCATTTTATAATGAGTTTAGATAAATAAAATGTTATCGAACTTTTTATCATCTTTTACCCACATCCTATGAGTTTTTCCAAATTTGTATAACACATAATTTTACCAATTATGTGAGATGAATTTCAAAAATCTAAGAGACACGATTGATATCAGTAAGTAAAATTTGGTTTAAAAAGATAAAAATAATTTTTGGTTAATAATAACTTTTTACTTTTATTTACCACGTTTAAAAGTAAATAGGGTAATTAAGGGTAAAAATGATATTATTGTTACACTAAAACATGTCCTAATTATATTGGATATGTATAATTCGACCAAAAAAAAATGTTAAGAATAAAATATGAACCTCTTTGGTCCACTTGGATTAGATTAGGACATTTATTATTATTTTATTTAAAGAAGAGTTAAAAGAGTTAAATTCATAGTTTAATAACTAAACTATTTTTAATATAGGGTTACACACAATATAAATTTGACTATAAATATTAATTATAAATATAATAATATTTCCTACATAATGGTATTTTATTTATAAATTTTAGAAATTAAATAAATATTTTTATTTATGACACAATTATGATGCAGTAATTACCATATTAATGAAAGATTAAAAAAATTGATATTATAAATATAAAAATAAATATAATTTGAGACTTTTATTAATTAAACTAATTTTCAAGGTTGATATGACATGTTAGGGTAGATTAAATTTATTTATTTAGAAGTAATAAAGTTTTTAAGACTTTAACAAAAATCAATTATTAAATAATGTCAAAATTGACATAAATGAGTTTTTAAAACAATTACAATATTATTGGTAGATATAATAATCATAAAAATATAAGGTTTGACCAAAATACTTATATAATGATAGCCGTATCATTAATGAAACACTTGGGTTTCAATTGGAAGTTTATATTATGTTTATTAACCATATAATATAAAAATATAAAGAGACATGGTAAATGTCAAACTATTTAACTAAGATTTAAATCTAAATGATAAGGATAATATAGTGACCCAAACCTGTCAAAAACCCATTGGTTGAGAGATTTTAGACCCATCCCCACATTATACTTTAAATAATTTTTTTTGGATCCATTATAAACAAAAAATAATTTTATTATAAAATAATATTTCAATATTTTCCTAAGGTGCCCCTCATCCCTCTTATAAAAGGGCACTTCCACTTCTCTAAAATTCACTCATTCAAAGCCATTTGGCTCGGCCGAAACCTACCCAAATATCATACCAACTGTCCTCCCTTCATTATAAAGGCCTTCCATTAGTCATAAAGCCAACCAAAGGATCCCTTTAGATCAAATCAAAAGGAAGAACCCAAAGAAGAGGTAAATATTTCATCACCTCTTTCAAGTTTTTTTCTTCTTCCACTTCCCCTTTCTTTGTTGTTTCTATTATAAAATAATAACTCCAGTATATTCTACATACTGTTATGTTATTATAAAAATGGTACAACCATATTCATTATTCCATTCATCATATGAATTACAAAGTCTCCATACGTGCGTACGTACGGCTTACTGTCTCCACGTCGTGGTGTAGTTGTTATTCAATACATTTTTTAGATGGGTATAATAATGATGTATAATTGATGTAAATAATAAATATAACATGTTAATAATTATGTATATATGATATAACATCTATTTACATACTATTTTAATATAAAAAAAATGATATTGTCACTCGTGCGTATGTACGGATTACAGTCTCCACGAATGCGATGAGATTCATTCCCTATCGCAACCATTCAAGAATAATTTTTATTTGATGATTAAAATTAATGTTTAAAGACTTGATATAATTCTGGATATGAATAATATACATCCCATCCATGAAAAACATGACTCACATAAAAAATAATATGAAGAAAAATGAATCAGTTAACACCCGAAACGATAATAATACTAAAAAATTATTAACAAAGCATTATTAAAAGATCATATATGATATCATAATTATGTATATGGTTCTTGTATAATTTAAAAACAATGATTTAACTATTATATAGGAGTTTAAAGTACCCTCAACCAAGAAAAATTACAATTTAAGGGTTAATTCTACAATCTCTTCATTATCTAAGGTTGTTTATACGTAATTATCTACTGAGACCTCTTTATCATCCACATCCATGTTTCTTAAAATGTATTTCAAAACATTTTTACTATTTACTAGAAAATGTGTTAAAGTAATTTATACCCTTATTTGACCTTATATGTTTTTGAAAGTAATATTTTCATCGTTTTCCAAACAAGGTACTTTATAACCTTTTCAACAAAATTAATGTAAGAATGTATTTTTTAACTTATACGGTGGGTGCAATTATTTTCTACCTTTATAACATCGTCAAAGATTCCCTTACAAGTTTATAAAAATATTTTAAAAATAAATTTTTTATTTTATAATTATGTAACTTTAAATGATTTCAAATAAAGAAAGAGATACTTCTCACAAATAGTTTTGATTTCATCTATGTCAACATCCATTGATGGATTTTACACTTGTTTGAAGTCGATTCATTATGATACAAATCTTCCAAATTGTATTGAAGGTTTTGTGATATGTTTGACTGTGGATGTTTTATTTTTATTCCATTAATGGTTTATATATTAAGTATTTACATTTAATATTATAGTTTTAATATGAATGTTTATGTTATATTTCATCCTTTTCATACGAGGAATATATTGGACTTACTAAGTGAGGAAATATTTTATTAATTTACAAGGGACACCTCATCGGTGGTATTTGAAAAACCATGAGCTTGACCATGGTATTGTCCCATGGTACTAGACACTTGGGACACATCATAACATATTTTACTATTAACATGTCGACCAGAATTATTACATCATTATTACATCATTAATGATGTCATTAATCACACTGAAACTCAAAACTGTATTTTTACTATTCACTGAGAAACAAAACATTTTATAAAAATCTTATAAATTCACCCTAACCTAATATTGATTATCTAAATTCAAAAATTAACTCCATTTTATGAAAACAATTTTATAAATATTTTTAATTTAATTTTTAAATAAAATCCTTATTTATTCCAAAAAAACATTAAATCTATAACTTGTTTTGTAACACCTTGATAAAGTAATCAAGGACCCATAAAATAATCATATAAATAATATATAATAAATTAAAAATTTATCATTACATTTTATGAAAATAAATTATCATTTTAAATTATTAAATTAATCATAAAGTTGTAAATAAAATATTTATGACATACAAAAGTACCAATAATTATACTATGATCATTTTTTCAATTTTATGATATCTAAATTATATTTATACATTCATGGGTGATGTTTCTATTTTTTTGGTCAATTTACTATTCATTACTATTCATATGGGTATGATACTATTCATAAGGGCATGTTACTATTCACCAAAAATTAAGTTTCTCTTATCAGACTCTAAATATATTACTGAACGCAAACTTGTATATTATTATTTTGAAATTCAAATCACAGAGGTGGAATTTTTTTTTACTGGCTCAGTTATAAAGAATTGGTTTTTTGTAGAGACTCAATGTTTCATGAATTCTGTATTAAATCTATTTATAAATTCTTAGGGTGTTACACTTTATCATGGTTAAATTATAGAAACTTACCCATTTTAACCAATTCTACCTTTTTCTATAGCTCACAATATTCCTTCTACGATTGCTTAATTCTGTCTGATAATGATGACTACACTGAAACCTAAAAAAATAGATGTATTTCTTGCACCAACAAATTCTAATCCAAAATCCATCAAATCATTAATCAAGGTATCATGTTTCAAATGTAACATAGTTAATGATGCTTTATGTTTTTGACTCAAGGCATCTGCCACTTTGTTTGCTTTTCCTGGATGGTAATTTATTGTGCAATCATAATCCTTTATCAGTTCAAGCCATATTCTCTGCCTCATTTTTAATTCCTTTTGAGTGGATATATAATTCAGAATTTTATGGTCAGTATATATTTGAAATTTGGATCTGTTTAAATGATGCCTCTAGATTTAAAAAAAACCACAGCTTCCAATTCAAATCATGTGTGAGATAATTTAGTTCATGGTGTTTTAGTTGTATTGAATCATATAAAATAACCTGATCATTCTGCATTAGAACTCAACCATGTCCCTTAAAATAAGCATCAATGTAGATGAAAAACTCACCATTTCAGGAAGGAAAGGCCAAAACCAAAGAATTCACCAATCTCTTCTTCTGTTCCTAAAAACAAACATCACATTCTTCTGTCCAAAAAAATTTAACCCTTTTTCTTGTTAACATAGTTATCGAGCTATATAACCACGCAAAGTACTTAACAAAAAATTGGTAATAACCTACTAATCTGAGAAAACTACGAATCTTTGTAATATTTGTGGGTCTTGGACATTCATCAACCACTCTTGTTTTGGAAGGATCAACTGTTATTCCATCCTTATTTACAATGTTCCCAAGAAAAGAAATCTGTTGTAACCAAAAATCATACTTGCTAAATTTTCCATATAGTTTCTTTTCCTTTAAGGATTGTAAAAAGACACTTAAATTTTTTTCATGCTCCTCTTTATTTTTAGAAAAATCCAGAATGTTGTCAATAAACACAACCACATACTTATCCAAGAACTCATGAAATATTCTATTCATAAGACCCGTAAATACATCAGGTGAATTAGTTAACCCAATTGGAATAACAAAAAATTTATAATTCCCATATCTAGTATGAAAGGATGTTTTCAGGATGTATCCTCCTTCACCTTCAATTGATGGTATCCAAATCTCAGGTCAATATTGGGAAAGTACTGAGCTCCCTGAATCTGATCAAACAAGTCATCGATATGAGGCAAAGGATACTTGTTTTTAATAGCGATGTCATTAAAAGCGCTATAATCAATGAAAAGTCTCATGGGACCATCTTTATTTTTAACGAACAAAACAGGTGCACCCCATGGTGAAGTGCTAGGACAAATGAATCCTTTATCAAACAAATTCTACAACTGATTTTTCAATTTAAGAAGTTATATTTGAGCCATACAGTTGAGGGTTTTGATATTGGATTAGTACCACGAACTAAGTAAATTGTGAATTCGACTTCCCGATCAGGTATGACACGGTGTAAATCATTAGAAAAAACATCAAAATATTCATTTATTACTAGAACATCATTAATCTGAGCAGTTCCCTGGTTTTCAACAGTATGAGAAAGATAACTTTCATTTTCATCTTTCAATAGTTTCTCATCATCCTGATATGTTATCAATTTTCTGGTTTCATTCTTATATAAAAATTAAAACTCTTTTTGAAAAAAACTTCTTTATCTCTATAGTTAATATTAGCATGATAAACAGAAAGCCAGTCCATTCCCATAATAACATCAAACTCAGCTAATGGAAAAACAAAAAGGTTTATAGGTAAATTCCTTCAATAGAACATAATAAAAATGTTAATATAATTCCTATTTTCTATTATATTTTCCCCTAGGGTTTTAAAAACAAGTTTCAGTCTCATTTTTTGAGGTGATATTTACAATTTACCCAAAAATTTAACAAAAATAAAGGAATGTGTAGACCCTATATCGAACACAACTTTAGAAAACACTATGTAAATAAACAAGGTACCTGATACAACTTCATTAGATAGATCGACATCTTCTGAAATAGTATTAAAGGATCTCACAACACATTTCTGCTTATATTCTAGCTTCTTTTCATCATTCGGATGTCTCTTTGGACATGCATTAGCATAATGAACCATCTCACCACATTTAAAACAATTAACAGTTTCTTATCAGGATTAGTCTTAGGATCATTTTTATTACAAACTCAGGCCATATTTTCAAACTTACCACATCAAAAACACTTCCCAGTTTTGGTAATACATTCCCCAGGGTGCTTCTTTCCACACTTCTCACAAACTGGAATCTGGATTTTCTTACCATCACATTTCCTTGGTTGATTCTTACCTATATCTTTCCATCTAGACCTCTTCTTCTCATTGTTTCCAAATGCACATGATCATCAGTAAACTCCATCTCTACCCTCTCATCACATCGGACAAGTTTCTTGTAACATTTGAATTCATGGGAGGCTAGTGATTTTCAATACATTGGCTTCAATCCTAAGTAAAAGCGATTGATTTTGCTATTAAGACTCAGAATAAGATTTGGAGCATACCTCACCAGTCAGGTGAATTTTTCTTCATACACATCCACCGAATATTCCTCATTTTTCTTTAATTCAAGGAATTTATCCTCCATCATATGTCTCACCACCTTAGGAAAATATTTTTGAAGGAAAATACTTTTAAATTCATCCCACTCTAAGGAATAAATATCCTATCTATCCCTGATATTACTTACCATTGACCACCACTGATCATCGTTAGCTTCAAAATGATAAATGGAAATGCATACCTTTTGATTATCTGAACAACCCATTACATCAAATATCTTTTCAATGGATTTAATCCATCCTTAAGCTGCTACTGGGTCAGAAGATCCATTGAAAGTAGGAGGGTGTTGTCTCATAAAATGTTCCAAAATCATCATGTTATATTATGGTACCTTTTTTTGTTCTTTTGAATAGATGAAAACAAAATTTATTTCATCCATCAGCTGATCCATTATTGTCACAAACCGCTCGATTCTAATCCCCACCATTCCTTGTTGCAGATTCGGAAGGATGTCATTCTGTCGGTGTCTCTCCTCTTCAGCTTCCCTGTTTCTTCTGCGGACAACCATTCTGAAAAAACATATCATAGTCAAAGAAACATGGTAATACTTAAATTATATAACATTTCAAATTAACCATAGAGTAAAAAACATTTATGATATTATATTAATATCACCCTAACCCCTAAAGTTATCTTAACCATCCTATGATACCAACTATAAGGACCCAACCTAATTACATTACATAATCCTTAATTTAGTTAATAGATTACTTCATTTAAAATTGAGTATCTTTTCAAGTTTATAAATTTTGAGAATTGGGACATAATACATTTATAATATTACACATTATTATAGAGTGGATACCATAAAACAATACTCATTTCTTTCGATATAAAAAACTTTTCAAATAAATCATGATTTCATTGACAGTTATTCAAACATTTAACTTTTCTTCCTTCTCTATATTACACATCCTTATATCCTATGAAAATAATTTAAAAAACTTGGTATGAGAACAAAATCCTCAGTAAGGGATATAAAAATAAGTAAAGAACACATTAGTCCATGAATACTTGTAACATATGAAATCATTTTTAAAAGACATACTTGTCACACACACATACTTAATTTTTGAAACATGATATTTCCACAAGATTCACACAATAAATAAGAACATAAATAGAGCCATACATGTATCTTGGCGAATTAATTACATAATACTTTAACCCTTGCATCTACCTTATAATTTTTAACCCTCACGACTACCTTATAATTTGTGAAACCATCGTAGTTACACATGGAGTAACCATACCACCGAACTCCAACTTACACATAACCAATGAATTGGAGGGAGATATAGGTCCCACCATTCATCATAAAAAATTCCCAATAACAATAACATAATCATACAACATTAATAATAGCATAAAACATTTCTTTTGAATTTTGTAAAATAGAATTTTAAAAGAGGATTTTAAAAGAAAATCCTCTTATAAATATCATATAATTTAGGTGAGAATGAATTTAGTGGATGGAATATATATATATACTGTAAATAAATATAAATAAACATAATATAAACAAAATTAATCACACAAACATTTTTAATATAACACAAATAACGAAGTAGAAAGTTAACCCAAAGAATGGAAATCGTGTTAAGAATTCTCTTACCTCGGGTTTTTCTTACATAAAACTTGTTTAAAACTAATGTAAAGTGGTTAAAAGAGTGTTATTATTATCTTATAGAAACATATTCATCTTTATAACATCTTATATTATCATTTTATAACAACCTTTTATCCATTAATTTTTATTATTTTGTTCCTTCCATTGTTTCAGGTGCATTCTTTATATGATTTCCATGATCAGTTCACGATGGATGTTCTTGTCGATTGGAAGTGAAACTCCAGAATTTAAATGGAATAGTAGTAACATATTTCTAGAACCATAAATTATACCATTTATCATTTTTAATTCTTAAATGAAGATGATTCTTAAGTTAAAACATTAATGATGTTTGTTTAGATCATTTTAGTGGTTCTTTGATAATGACGACCTCATTTTGTTTTATAAATTAAAACCATGTGTACAAAAGGATTACAGAACCATGGATGAGACATAATACATATATTATAACCTGGTTAAACTATAAAAATGGTTTCATGACCAGAACTGATGAAATTAAAGCAAATTGAAATCACATCATCCACGATGTTGGTAATTCGACACATCACGAACAATGTTTTTATTCCTTGAATAAGTGGGAGAGGAGAGGAATTATGATGATAAATTTTCACTGTACATGAGAAAATAAATAATATACAAGATTTATGGAGCATTAATACCTCTTGGAAAATAGTATGGGAAGATACTATAATAAAAGTAAAGAAAAGGAATGGAAAACACATGAAAAAGGAACAAGATTTCTTACCTCTTGATCTCTTCACCTTGAGATCCTCCTTAAGGCCTTTAATTTTGGCCTTTGAGTAAGATCCGAAGGTCTTGGACATGGGGAAGAAGATTGGGGAGGTAATTTTCCAAGAATTAGACAATTCTCAAGGCTTGAAAAGTGTGGGAGGAATAGGGGGAAATGGGTGGTATTTATAGTGGAGGAGGAGAGAGATATCACATTATTTTAATTATTATTTTATTATTTTGCCTCAAGACAAGAAATAGTGAGTATTATATGACTAAAAAATATTATAATGGCATTTTAGTTTTAGATAATGGGATTAAATTAGCACCACATCATCAATGATACCTCCATGATACAGAAATTCATTTATTTGTCAAATACCAAAAATTTACTATTCACCAAAAAATCAAGTCTTTCAAAAAATTACCAAAAAAATCACCCCAACCATTTTTAGATGTGTAGAATTCGAAAATGAACTTAATTTTATCAAAATAATTTTATAAATATGAGAAAATTAATTTTTAAATAAAATAATACTTTATTTGGAAAATAACAATTTTAAAGCATTTATTTACTTATTAAAAAATATGAGTGTACCATAATTTCAATTAAATCCTATATATACACTATCGTAGGCAAGGTTTCTATTCATTAGGGTATGTTAATATTCATAAGGGTAACATTTCTATTCATAAGGGTACATTACTATTCATCGGGGGTAAGTTACTACTCAGAAGGGTTCATTACTATTCATAAGGGTATGTTACTATTCATAAGGGTATGTTACTATTCATAAGGGTATGTTACTATTCATAAGGGTACATTACTGTTCAAAGAATATAGTTGGTCTTATAAGACTCTAAATAACTTACTAATCACAATTTTAGATGACCATTTTTCGAAATTCAAAACTTAAAAGTAGTAAAATTATGTTTAAAGGCTAGTTATAAATATACACTTAAAACAAAGTTTCAGTCATTTCATTTATTTTTTTTATACCTTGGGGTGTTACACTTAGAGTTGGTGGGATTCATGGATTAAATATATAAGGGATGTTTGGGATGGTCTCTAGTGGATATACATCATTCTGATGAGGTTTGACCTAGTCTTGATCCCCCTAGTATTTCTTTTAAAGATGATCTTCATGATGATAAATCATAAATAAAATATTTTTAGGATTCTATTTATTATATGAAGGATATTACCTTATACTAATATTTCAATTCCCTTCAAATCTTTTGGGAATAAAAATTTTAAGGTAATTAGATTTTTTCCTTGATCTAGAGTAGGTATCATTTTGTGAATCACGATTCAGATCAAGAATCCATGTGTTAAAATATCTATGGGAGATATTTTTATATAGAGAATAAGGCTGAGGTGACCTTGTAACTGGAATTTTACCTATAGGATGACACCATTTCATAGAACATGGAATTGCTATGTGGTGGTCAGTTGTATATGAGGATACAATGTAGTTGTAAGGGCTATATCATGGTGGTGTTATTGGGGATATCTACATTTTTCATCCTAGAGTCCATGCCACATTAGGGTATCCCTCAATAGGGTTATTGTGGCATCACCCTTATATAATACACTATATATGGGGAATTCCATTAGGTTTGTTCAACCTTTCCTTTTATGGGAGGCTATGCTGTAACCCTATGGACATGTCTTATCACTAAGTCAGCCTATTTAAGGAAGACTATGGTGTATATTGACGGGATACACCATAGAGAGAAGGGGAGGGATACAAGGTATCCTCTATCACTTGGTGGATGAATATTCTGTAGCTGATTAGGCCACATATTAGGGTAAAATATTGGAGATCCAAAGTCATATCCATGAGGGTATAAACCATAGAGGACCCCTAGGAGGAAACACCATTAGGCTACCCCATGGGGGCTATGCTGAGGATCTCTACACCATGTCACAACAGAGGGATTGAATTGTGTTCTATTAGTCCACATCTTAATATCTCCCTAACTATTTTTTAAAAATGGAAGACATGTTATTTAACTATTTAATCCCATAAATTTTTAATAGAAGAGCTATACATGGAGGTTAATGTCAACTAACTCACCCCTCCTCCTTCACATTATCCCTCTATGGAGTGGGGTGATTTTGAGTTAATTTCTATGATGTATCCAACATAAGATATCTATTTCTTCATCTATCCTTGCCCCTCACTATATCCCACCAATTTTGAGGGTTTCTAAAATAGTGTTTCAGTGATGATTTTACCAGATCATAGTGAAATAATCCTTATTAAATGGGTATTTTCCCTAAAATGGAATTAAGAGGACATTGGAGGATTAACATATGTGGTATACTATAGTTTTAAGACAACAAAGATGTTGTATGAGTGTTTCAATGATCATAAATATTTGTATTTAATTTGAATAATTGTTTTTAATTATTTATTATTGATTATTTAAATAATGTTTCATGAGAGAGGTTCTCAGGTGAATGTTTGATCTTAGATGATGCATGTATAAGCTTTTCCAAGGTCATAAAGAGAATGAAATTCCTGGAAAATCCTAAATTGAAGTATGTGGTACCTTTAGTAGAAGATCATATGCATGTTTATGCATGATTGAGTAATTAATTCATTTAGCATAGGTTCAAGTATGGGAATTAAGAAACATGGGTGCATGGGTAGAAGAGATAGTGTGCCTATGAAAGCCCTAGAGGTTGGAAGAGTAATCTTAAGCACTTTAGGTGGATTGGGATCTCATAATGGCTATGTATCCAATGATTGAGAATTTTGTTTGGGTGGATGAGAGACCTTTGGTAGGTCTCTAGTTATATAAAGTGATATGTAAAGACTAGGATAGTTTCCCTATAGATAGTTGGATGGGAGAGAGAGTCTTATAGATTTTTATGACAGGCGAGTCAACCATATGTCTCAGACTTGATTAATGAAACCATACTGAGGGAAGTCTTAGAGGATGGTGATCTTGTTGAGTAGGAGGAGTCCTTTAGGTTGATATGAGGTGTCATAGAGTGGAGTTACCAACTAATTACTAGATTATAGATATCACTTAGGAAATTTGAGATGATACAAAGGTGTGGGTAATGAAAATTAATCGATACATGGAATTGAGTTTCCAAGGGTCTTAGAGAGATATGGATTGGGATGATTATTGGGTAGATGGACCAGTTGTGTTATGGGGTTTTATTGAGATTGGAATAACCAATTAAGGTCTGATTCAAATAGATCATGTGATATATGAGGTCCCTGAGTGATGGTGGGAATGAGATGGTATTGACGAGAAGAGACTGTGATGGGTTTAGGGGACTTAGTGGACTCCCTAAAGAGTGAGATGTTATGTTCTTGGATTATAAGATAGGTCTAAGTGACTAACATAGGTAACATGATTGTGATCTTGGATGACGGGCTATATATACTTCTTATGTTACATGTGTTTATGATAGATGAAAATATATTATGAGAGAGGGATCCAGAGGACTAACCCTTCCATGAGTGAGATGGGGTGGGATGGACTATTGTTGGGGAGACAAATTCCTCTTCGCTATGATGTGGACCTCTCAATGAGATGATTCGGTTGTGATAGTAAACCTTTCCTTAAGTAGGATTACATCATGATTGTGGACCACCTAAATTGATATAACTAGGTTGTAATATGATAAGACATGTGGATGAAGGATCTTACCTTGAGTGATGAGGTAGTGGTTCAGGATTTGGACGTATGACCACAACTTGTTCCATTAGGTAGAGGGTTGAAGTCTTGGGTGACACTTACATTGAGTCATGGAAATGGAAAGGGTTAAAATTCCAATGGCATGAGATATAGAAATGATGGGATTCTAACATGGCATTGAAGCAATAATTATTGGGTTTCTTGGTGGTCAGGTTAGCACATTGTGTCCCGAAACACATAGATTCATGGTTTACTAGGTGACACACAACAACTAATGTTATAATTCCCGACCATAGAAACACGGATCCAGTGCATTATTTTATTACATTGACATGATTAAAAGGAATCAAATCCGGAAGGATCGGTCAATTTAGTAGTATTGGTGAAACCAAATACATTCATGGAATCCATTTTACATTTGGAGAAGAAAAACAACATATAATACAAAACCAAAGCTAATAAAATGAATCATCAAAAAATGATATCTTATTTATAACCTGGTGAAGGAAAAAAAATTAAATGGGTGAGATAAAAATCTCAATATGGTTTACATATAGTCAATTCATGAAAAAATAATAATTTAATCATAATAAATTAGACATAATCAATATGGTATGATGAATAATTGATAAACACACGCCATCAATAAACTGATAATGAAAATGCATCCATAGATTTTGTCATAGTGAAAAAACCATGGAAAGTAATAATTAAATTTTTAATAAAGAGAATGATTATTATTTTGAAGTCATGTATCTGGAACATGAACCATTACACCATCGAGATAGTTTAATTATATGGGTAGAAACTCATCTGATTATGTTTTGGTAACAAACTTCAGGGGTCTGTCGCCAACTATTTTGTCTCATGAGACATGTCTATGAATCTGGGGTATATAGAGGCCCCCACCCATCACTTCAAGTCAAAATAATTCTTTATATATAGAATTAATTCAAGAAAAATGTTCCTTATAAATATCTGTATTGATTAAAGGATATGAATTTATCAATATTTCTCTAGTTAAAACAATATTCCAAATAAACACCGTATGTAAAATGGTATACGGATAAGACAATAATCATATCCATGATACAAGAATATGGATATTTAATAGAAATATACTTTCAAATGAAAAGTTATCTCAAACGGTTAGTATATACACCACATAAAATTGATTAGTTACACAAGACCAAGAAAGTCTTAATGCAATGGAAATTGAGACAAAGTCCCATACCACATTGTAATCAATCGAATCACATGACCCCAAATTAACAATCATAAAATTAATAATTTAATGCCATTAATATAAAGATAATAATGATATTATATATCATATGGCAGCATACATACCCCACATCCAAGAAATATGTGGTGAATAATGGAAATCTCATGGAAATAAAAGTGAGTCGAGAAACCCCTTACCTTATGCCTGAATGTGTTCTTCACTTGATCTTAATTTCTTGAAAAATAAGATTAAATTAATAAATTATTTAATTCAGGAACTTCTATAAAAGTATTTTATTTATTATAATTTTATTATGTTCATTTATGGCATTTTGGATGAGTTATAAGATATAAATTTATTTCTCGAGAGTGTTTGTTTCCTTGGTTTTCACGATATAGATACTTGTGTATGAGTATATAAGTTCATGTGGAATTGATATAATTCTCCAGAATTTAATTTATAAATTTTTAATGAACATAAATAAGTTTAAATGTTTATTTTTTTAATTTGGTTACATGTTACGAGGATTAATCATTAGATAAGTCAATTAGTGATAATCGTTTAGATTATTACGGCGGTTATTGATCCCAATGATTTCATTTCATTTTGTCATTTAGTATTATGTAAATATGTTTCTTAAAAAACATAAAATGTTTATATTATAAATTTTATAATATTTATCAACCATTAAAATTATTTCAAGAACATATTTGAAGAATAATTTTAAGATTGAAACTTCGTCGTCCACGAAGGTTTTAAATTGGCACCTCTTGGATGATGATTTAATTTATAAAATTAAAGAGGGGGAGTAAGGATATTGATAATGATTATTAAATTAACATGATATAATTATAGTATATATATGATAATGGAGTTATCATGATAAATTTTAAAGATGAGTTTAAAAGAGAATAAGAAAATAAGATAAATAGAAATGAAATTAAATGAAAAATAAAGAGAATAATATACTTGAGAACTTCCTTAAGGGAAATGGTTTTGGTATTTTGGAAATAAAAATGGATCCTAGATTTGGGGAGGGAATTGGTAAGATTATTTTTGAATAATGTTGAGAATATTCAAGTCTTATAAGAGTGAGGAGAAGAGGTGGTGAGGGGCGGTTTTTATAGTGGTGAAGAGGAGTGATTTCTCAATATTTTACTCATTATTTTATTATACCGAGCAAGACAGGAACTAGTATTGATTATTGTACCAACAAATAGTAATAAGTAAATTTTAGTTCGAACTAATGGCCATTTACATCACCCATGACTCAAGCATGATGAAGAAATTCATTTATTTATCATATTTTGTAAATTATCGAATCTCACTGTTCACCAAAAATTCATGTTTTTCAGAAAAATACCAAAAATTAACCGAACCATTTATAAAAATTTAGAATCCAAAAATGAACTCCATTTTATGAAAATAATTTTCTAATTATGATAAATTTAATTTTTAATTAAAATAATTATTTACTCAAAAAATATAGATTTTATAAAACCCTGAAAAATTATCTTGGGTCTCATTAGATTTTCCTAAAATCATAGAACATAAAAATATTTATTTAAGAATAAATTTTAGAAAAATTAATTTTCATTTAAATGTATTTATTAATTATAAAATTGAAATTAAATATTTATTGCTCATAAAAATACAAATTCTTAAAAATAAAATTTTAAAATATTCACTTTAATTTATAAGGTTCCCAAATTTTATTTATACTTTCACATGTGATATTAATATTCATAAGGGTCATAGTACTATTCATAAGGGTACATTATGATTAATAAGGGGAATTTTACTATTCATAAGGGTAAGTTACTATACACAAAAATTAAGTTGATCATATTGGACTCCAAGTATTTTACTAAACACAATGATGTATATCCATTTTTCTAAATTCAAATCACTGAAGTATAAAAATTAAGTTTAACAACTCGGTCATAACTATCTCCTATAACAAAGTTTTATTTCGTAGAGACTCAGTGTTTCATTAATAATAATATATCTAACAAATTGAAATTATTTAAGAAGAAACATACCATAACATATTGGGGTGTTATATTCTTCCTTCCTTTACAAATTCCATCCTCAAAATTTTTATGGTTTCTAGTCATAACATTCTTAGGTTCCCACATTGTTTCCTCCATTTTATGGTTTCTCCAAAGAAGCTTTACCATTCGAGTTGTCCGATTTCTCAATAGTTACTCTCTTATGTCGAGAATATCTATAGGCTCTTCATAGTATGAAAATCAGGTTCATGTTATATTTCTTTATAGGTGAGTACATGTGTTGGTTCAGGCATGTACTTCTTTAACAATGTCACATAGAACACATCATGAACTTTGGATAGACTTGTGGGCATTTTTAATTGGTAAACTATATCTCCAATTATTTCTAGAATTTCAAATGGTCTAATGTACCTAGGGCTTAGTTTCCCTTTCTTAACAAACCTTAAGTCACCCTTCCATGGATATAATTTTAGAAATACTTGATCACCCACCTGAAATTCCAAATCCTTTCTACGGTTTTTAGCGTAACTCTTTTTCCTACTTTGGGATGCTTTAATACGGGCCTTAATTTTCTTTACCTTTGTTCTTGTCTCTTAAATAAGTTCTGATCCTATAAGTTTCCTCTCACCAACTTCATCAAAAAAATTTGATGTTTGACATCTCTTTCCATATAATGCTTCATATAGAGCCATTTAAATAATATAATGGAAACTATTATTAGAGGAAAATTCCACCAAAGGTAAGTACTAATCCCATATACCTTAAAAGCCGAGTCAGGATGATCTCAACATGTCTTCTAGTTTTTGAATTGTCCTTTCAGCCTTCCCATTGGTTTGGGGGTGATAGGAAGTATTCATATGAAGCCTAGTATCCAAATCCTTCTTAATACGTTTCCATGATTTTGATGTAAATTGAGGATCTTGATCAGACACAATCGATAGAGGTGCACAATGATGTTTTAAAACATCATTAATATAGAGTCTTTCTAGGTGCTCAAGTGGTAAATCCTCTCTTATAGAAAGGAAATGTGCCGATTTTGTAATATGATCAATAATTACCCATATTGCATCATTCCTTCTAGGTGTCCTTGGAAATATTGGGAAAAATTCCATCATAATTTCATCCCAATTCCACATAGGAATAGGTAGAGGTTACATAACTCCTCTATGTTGTTGTCTCTCGGCCTTCACTTATTGGAAAACTAGACATCTTGACACATAGTCTACAATTTATCACTTCATGTTATCCCAAAAAAAATGTTCCTTTATATCTCTATACATCTTAGTTCTACCAGGGTGTACAGAGAAATTTGATCTATTAGAATCATCTAGTAGTTCCCTCTTTGGCTTAGGTACTGATGGAATACATAACCTCTTTCCAAATTTCAAAACTCCATCATCAAATATTATGTCTACCAATCATCCATTCTTAATACCTATAATTTTCTTTTGTAGATTCTCATTATCAAATTGTGAGCTTTAACTTCTCTATTAAATATGGTTTAAAAATCATTTAAAAAAGGAATGATGCTTCCTCTTGAATAACAATTACCATATACATCTTTACTAGATCCATTAATATATGATCTCTCTCAATACTCATTTGGGTTAGAAGTCCATGATCTTTCCTTCTTAATGCATCTGTCACCTCATTTTCCTTTTCTGGGTGGTAGTGTATTGACTTGCTGAAAATTCAATTTTTTGATTTCTGAAAAACACTTTATCGTTAAGTGAGAACCCAACCACCAGAATAAAATCACTATGAGGAAAAGTGGGAACCAACAAGCCACCACAAGGAGCCATTGGTGGGCTAGGAAAAGAACCATGCCCAGGACTAGACTCACCCAAAGAACATCACAAAACAACCAAAAAATAGCGGGCATAATGTCATGAAATCCCTCTCCACCCTGCACATTAAACCTCATGATGCAATGCTATTGGTACACCAGGGACTACCTATCCATGATCGGCGGTTAACAGCAAGCTATCACCGTCCACGATAACACAACACGATACACTGGAGCACTACCACCATCACCATCCACAAGCCACAACCATAATCCGACCACGAACAAAAAACCCCAAACCAAACCACCATTACAGAAGACGCCCACACCACCAAAATTTCCAAGGGTTCCTTTGAATTAGACTGAGATAGAGTCCTGTGTGAAGAGTCTAGGATACATAGTAGAGGTGACAAGAGAACAACAGACCGAAGCTGGGGAGACAACGAGGGCTAGCCAAAACCCCAAAAATCCAAATCATCGAAACAATCATAATATTTGAGTAACTCAAGCCATATTCTTTGCCTCAGGTTGAGTTATTTATATGTAAAAATTTATTTCAAACTCTTGTGATCCATTTATATCTCATATCTTTCACCATAGAGATAACATCTCTATATTTTTTGAGCAAATATTATGACTACTAACTCAAGATCATGAGTTGGGTAATTTATCTCCCGAGTCTTAAACTGGCTTGATTCATAAGAAATAAGTTTATTATTTTTCATAAGGACACAACCCATTCCATTATTTAATGCATAATTTTATATCGCAAACCCATCATTTCTAGATGGAAGAGTCAAAATTAGAGAATTGACCAATATTTTTTTTAATTCTTCAAAGCATTCTATATATTCTTTTGCCTATATGAACCTAACCCCTTTACGTGTGATCTTGGTTAGTGGGTTATCTTATTGGAAAAAATTCTATATGAAATGCCAATTGTAACCTTATAAGCCAATGAAACTGTGTACCTCAGTTATGTTTATTAGCGTAGACCATTCTTGGATCATCATTTTCTTCGCAGGATCAACTGAGATTCCATCATTAGAGACAATATAGAAAAGAAAAGAGACTAATTGAAGAAATAATTCACATTTACTTAACTTCCCATATAACTCTTTTCTTATAAGAGTCTCTAAAACAACCAAAAACTAGTTATCAAGGTCCTTATATATTTTATAATATATCAAGATCTCATCAATAAATACCACAAAAAAATCATAAATATATTCCTTGAAAACTCTATTCATTAGGTTTATGAAAAAATAGGGTGAATTAGTCAGTACAAATAGAATTACTGTAAACTAACAATTCCCATATGGGGTTCAAAATGCTATTTTTAAAATATCTTCCTTTCTCATATGCAACTGAAGATATCCATACCGAAGGTCAATCTTTAAAAAATATTGAGATCTAATGTATTTGATCAAATAGACCATCAATGTAATGAAAATGATACTTGTTATTTAGTTTTATATCATTGATTTCTCTATAATCAATGTACAAACTCATGGATCCATATTTATTCTTAACTAAGAGAACAGGGGTTCCCCATGGAGAAAAACTAGGGAGAATAAATCCATTTTCACTCAATTCATCTAGTTGTTTCTTTAAATATAATAATTCCATATTTTCCATTCTGTAAGAATTTTTTGATATATGTCTTGTGACATGAATTAAATCAATAGAAAACTCAACTTCCCACTCTAGAGGATGTCCAGGTAAATACTCCGAAAATACATCAATGTATTCCTTCAGAATAGGCACATCTTCAATATAAAGATCTATAGATGATGTTTTATTTTCCATAATAAGAATTTCATTTATAATTATTACTTATGGTGGATCTGGATATTATCCATATGATCATTTTTCTTCTCTAAAGATGAGGGATTATACATCATTATCAAAAACTGTAACTTACTTCTTCTTGAAATAGATCTTCAGATCATAATTTGAAATCCAATTCATACAAAAAATTATATCAAAGTCAATCATGGGTATGAGGATAAGGTCATAAACTAAAGTACGATTATGTATCATAATCGGGACTGACTGACACATCTTTATTGCAATGATACTTATCTTACGAGTTTTGACTGAAAATACCTTTATTAAATCAAATTGGAAATATATAATTTCCTTGGGAAACTTCGAAAATATAAAAGAATGCAATGATGCAGAATCAAATAAATCATTGGATAAATTTTATGAAACTATTAAAGTACCTTCCACCACATCATTAGGAACTTCAACCTCCACAGTTGTGGTTTCATAGGCCTTCCCTTTCTCCCATGGATTTTTCTGAGGAGATTTCTTCGATTTTTAGGACAATTATTTTCATAGTGTCCCATATCCCTAAAATTATAGCATTGAACATCATTTATTTTTATCTTCCCCATACATTCGTTAGATCAGTGAACCTTATCTCTACATCTATAACAAACTCCCAAGCCTTTCAAGAATTTTCCTAGATGGTTCTTTCCACAATTATCCCATAATGGGAATGGAATCATTCCCTTCTTGTTCTTTGTAGATTCACCTTTTCCATGATTATCAGAATACTTATTCTTCTCTTTATTTCCCTTGAATAAATTCTATCTAGAAAATTATTTCTCTATTTTTATGGAACTTAATACTATTTCATCATATGATGAAAATGTTTAAGAATTTAGTGACCTTCAAATATTCGGCTTAATAACTTCAATTAAATGATCAATATTTTCTTCTGAATCACATATGTAATCTATAGAATACCTATATAGTCTTGGGAAAGTAGCCTCAGACTCCAAAACACTCTCTTCATCCCTTTGTTTTAAGCTAGAAAATTTTCTCTTCATTTCAATCTATTTTTCATGAGGGAAATATTTCTCAAAGAATATTCCCATAAAAGTTATCCGTTCCACATCTTCTATTTTATATTCCTATTTTTTATTCTTAATTAAGGACCACCATTGATCAGCATCACCCTTGAGACAATATACTTTGAGTACTACCCTTTCATTTTCCTTGCATCTTAATTCCAAAAATATCTTTTCAAGGGACTTGATCCACTACTCAGATACCACTGTATTAGTAGTCCCACTAAAATATAAGGGATTATTTCATATGAAATGATACAACATAGGTGTAGCATGGTTATTCTTCATAGGCTGAGTAAGTTTTCTTAATATGGTCATGATCTTCTCAGCTCCAACACTAACTGTGTTGAATTTATCAGTGGGGGAAATCCCTATATTGTCTATGGGTATTGATTCCCTTTCTTCCACTAGGAACCATCACTAAATAATGAAATAAACTAAATTTGGTTATAAATCATAATGCATAACTTCAAACTAGAAAAAAACATAACATAATCTTAAATTATATGCACATCTAATATTATAATCATAAATATGACATCTATTTTCTTTTAAATCCTTCATAATGGTTTTTAAGGAAAATGTGAATTATCATATGCATATCCCCTGAGAGTGTCAAACGCGGTGCACAGTAATGCCTATTTTCATGTACCAGGTTACCGTGAGTCAATCCCAGAACACCTTGTCGGATTTGTTACTCATAGGGACATCTGTTCCAGAACCACATCCACTTATAGTATCCAGATTGGGATGTATTTCTAGGAATACCCATATAATCTAAACCTTAACAAAATTCTAGGATGCAATTATATAATTATCCTAAATGTTCATCATATGGTTGTTGTACCTAATTTATGTTTTCAAAATCTAGTTCCTAAGGTTTTTACTAAACTTCCTCTGATACCAATTGTAACATCCCAACCCCAGAAACCCGGAGCCAATGCATTATTTTTTTACATTGTCATGAATACAAGGAATCAAATCTGAAAGGACCAATCAATTTTTTAGTCTTTAATAAACTAGACTCAAGCATGGAACCCATTTTATATTGAGAGAACGAAAAAATATAATACATAACAAAAGATAATAAATTGCATCCTCAATAAATGATATATTCTTCATAACTTGGGGAAGGAAAAAAAATTAAAGGGGTGAGATAAAATTCTTAGTAAGGTTTACATATAGTGGAAGCAAGAAACAATAACAATTGAATCATAATCAATTATACATAATCAAAATGTCATGGTGAAGAATTAAAAAACACATGCCATCAATAATATGAGAATAAAAATACATCCATATATTTTATCATAGTGAAAACCTCATGGAAAGTAATAATTGAATTATGAATAAAGTGAATGATAATTATTTGGACATCATGTATTTGGAACATGATTCATCATACTTTCTAGATGGTTTAAGCTTATGGGTAAAAATCCTTTTTATTATGTTTTGGAAATAAACTCGAAGGGTCTGTTGCTAACTGTTTTATCTCATGAGACCTGTCAATGCATTGAGGGGCTATAGTGGGCCCTACCAATCACTTTATTTCAAATTAATTCTTCATAAATATAATTAATTCTAGAACAAAATGCCTTATAAATATCCATATTTAGTATAGGATACAGATTCATCAATATTTCCCCAGTTAAAACAACATAAAAAATAAACACCGTATGAAAATGATATACGGATAAGACAATAATTATATCCATGATACAAGAATATGGATATTTAATAGAAATATAATTTTAAAATAAAATTTATCTCGAATGGGAAGTAGAAATACCACATAAAATTGATTAGTTTCACAACAATAAGAAAGTCTCAATGAAATGGAAATTGAGACAAAGTCCCTTACCACATTGAAATCAATTGAATCACATGAAAAACATTAATAATCATCAAATGAGTCATTGAATACCATGAATATAAATGGTATAATGATATTATATATCAAATGTTATCTTTCATACACCACATACAATAAATAAGTGGTGAACAATGGGAATCTTAGGGAAATAAAAGTGAGATGAGAAACCCCTTAACTTATGCACGAATCTGTTCTTCACTTGATCTTACTTTAGTGAATAATAAGATTAAATTAATTAATTAATTAATTAATAACCTTATATACATGTAATTGATTTATAATAATTTTATTATGTTCATTTATGGAATTTTTTATGAGTTATATGATACAAAGTTATCGCTCAAAAGCATTTGTTTCCTTGGTTTTCATGACCGACATACTTGTTTATGAGTATAGAAGTTCATGTGGAATGGATATAAATCTACATAATTGAATTTATAAATTATAAGTGAACATAAAAAAGTTTAAATGGTTATTTATATCATTTGGTTATATGTTATGAGGATGAACCATTAGATAATTCATTTAGTGATAATCTTTTAGATTATTGCGGTGATTATTGATCATAATGAACTCATTTTGATTTATCATTTAATATTATCTACATATGTTACTTCTAGAACATAAAAATGGTTAAAATATACATTTCAGAAACTTTTACAACCATTGAAATGATTTCATGAACAAATTTGAATAATAATTTGATGAATGAAACTTTGTCATCCATAAAGGTTGTAAATTGGAACCTCTCAGATGATGATTTTGTTTATAAAATAAAAGAAGGAGAGTATAAATATTGATAATGGTTATTAAATTAACATGATATAATTATAGTATATATATTATAATATATTTATCATTATCAATTAGAAAAAGGTGGTTAGGAGTGAATAGGAAAATAAGATAAATTAAAATGAAATTAAATAAAAAAGGAAGAGGATTTTCCTCTTTAAATAACATCCTTGAGAACCTCTTTAAGGGATAGGGTTTTTTTCTATTGGAAAGAACAAGGGATATTGTACATGGGTAAGTACTAGGTAAGTGTATTTGGGAAAAACTTTTATAATATTCAAGTCTTAGAGAACTATGGAGAAGTGGGGGGGGGGGGGGGGTAAGCGGTGGTTTTATAGTGGATGCGAGGAGTAATTTCCCAATATTTTATTAATTATTTTATTATTTTTCTCATGAAAAGAAATAGTATTAATTCTTGTGACCAAAAACAGTAATACTTTCATGTATGTTTTAACCAATTTCCATTTACATCAGCAATGACTCAAGCATGATGTATAAAATCATATATTTAGCATATTTCGTAAATTATTGAATTTCACTATTCACAAAAAATTCAAGTATGTCAGAAAAATACCAAAAAAGCACCCTAACCATTTTTAATGTGTAGAATAAAAAAATGACCTCCATTTTATGAAAATAATTTTCTAAATATGAGATATTTAATTTTTAATTAAAATCATTATTTACGCCAAAAATACAATTTTTAAAATTATAATAGATTTTATAACATCCTAAAAAATAATATGAGGAATCATTAGATTATCCTAACTCAATAAGATAGAAAAATATTGATTTAGGAATAAATTTTAGGAAATTTAATTTTTTATTAAATAAATTTATTAATTTTTAAATTGAAATTAAATATTTATTGCTCATAAAAACACCAACACTCAATTATTAATTTTTAAAATAGTCAATATCATTAATAAAGTGCCTAAATCTTACTTGTACTTTCATGGGTGATGTTACTATTCAAAATAAGAATATTACTATTCACAAGGGTACATTACTATTCATATGGTTAACATTACTATTCATAAGGTTAAGATACAATTCACCAAAAAATTAAGTTTATCCTATAGAACTCTAAATTTATTAATAAACGCAACAATGTATGTCCATTTTTCTGAATTCAAATCATAGAAGTGGAAAAATTATGTTTAATGACTTGGTTATAACTATCTTTTATAACAAAGTTTTGTTTCATAGAGACTTAGTGTTGCATTCATAATAATCTATCTAAAAAATTAAAATTATTTAAGAAGAAACATACCATAAAATATTGGGGGTGTTATAAATATGCTAGTATGAGATATTTATTTTCCTCTTGAATAAATCTAAATAACGAAGTATATTAGGGTTATATAGTGATATCCTTGTAAAATTTATTTTGTACACCATGTATGAGTCCACTAGTGCATGTTCGTATGATATATTTACATTTAGGTTGAGAATAGGATGCACGTTAGATATGGTTGAGGTCATTTTATAGGTATTGTGAGTTGGGTTTATTAGGGATTATGTATCAAAGTACGGTTGATTTGACTATTTATTATTATTATTTTATTTTCATATGTGAAAGGCATAGTGGGAAATCAATTGCATAATTATATGGGAATGTGTTTTTATGGTAGAATCTATATTATTATTGCATTGATGTTATGTGATTATGTAATTAATGATTTTGTTATTTTCTTCTACATGAATTACACTAATTTGAGGAAATAACCTACCCATTTTATGGATCAGTCCCTCAAAACTATTTCAAAACCTCTAGTTCATAGGGATGTGTGATTGAGGCCACATAAACCTCTATCTTGGAAGTGTCTTCTAGGATGAGTTATTACAATTGGTATCAAAGATTTAGTTTTTATCATATTATTTTAATAGACAGTAGAAAAGAAGTTTAGTAATGCATCAGATCTTATGATGAAACTCATATGCATGCATCATGAACACCTTTCTGATGGGAATTTCTAGTCACCATGGTTACAATATTTTTTCTTTCTATTCACTATTATTATTGATATGTTTATTAAATTTGATGATCTTATTAGAGCTTGTTAATAGTGATTTTGGATCTTTTCCCATTTAAATGAGTCGCTTTTATATGAATCATATTTATCACATAGGATTTACATGATATATGTGTTTAAATGGGATATGATTTATGATTGGGTTTAGTTATTAAAAGTGTCAAAAATAATATTTATGGTTTTTTATATTATAAATTATTGAGGGTATTATACTAAGATAGAAAAGCTTATTTTCTTTAATGATTGGTTTTATGGATCATAGAGTAGGACATTCTCTAGTGGTGTATTTTTTGTTCATTTTTCAAGGGATGGGTACAGATCCTTAGTGGGTTAATGTAGATATTTAATTATTGAGATATGATATGAGGATGTGAATGTATTTCCTTGATTATTTCGTATCCAATTACTTGATGTTTAAACAAAAATATATTTGGGGTTTTATGACATTTATTTTTGGTTTAATTCTACTTAACTAAACCAAGAAATTAAGAAAATGTATATGTAATTCCTAAAGTTTTTATATTGAGGTAAGGGTCAGTTCAAAACCTATAACTATAAGTTTTGGATAGACTTTTAGTGGCAAAAAGGGAGAGTGGTTTGATGCTTGTGTCTTGGAATAAATCTTGGGTAGTGGATGATTATGAGGTTTTCCATAGCATGTGTGAGATTCCAAGTGTTCCTAGATGATACTAACATGCTATAGGAGAGTGTCAAGTTTTTTAGGTATATAAGTTTCAGTTCAGTGTGATTCATTTAATGAGATGATGTGTTGGGGTGTATAATCAATTTTTATGACAATTTTTATTTATTGGGTTCTACTGAGAATGTTTATGATATTGATTAATAACCTTTGAGAATGTTCCCAATAAATCACACAACATTTATTATGAGAGTGATCATTTATGTGGATTTTTAGGGTAGATCACAGTGTATGAGGGAAGGGGTGAATTAGTTATATGGGGTGATTGATTATTTTGCAGATTAGTGAGTAGGTCATGTGTAAGTCCATTGAAGATTGTTTAGGATGGGGAGGTACATGAAAAGTTCAAAATTAGTAGTGCAATAGTGAGAAACTCATGAGAATGATGACCCAAGGCTCTTGACTAGGGTTGACATGTTGGGTGAGAAAGGATCAAGAAGAGAGACAAGTGTGTGGTGAAAAGACCCATTTGGACTCGTGGTCAAAGAGTGGTGTAAGGGAATACATATAGTCGAGAGATCACAATTTCTTATTGGAGTATGTAATCAACAGTTGGAATGGATTATTTAATAGCGAGGATGTCCTTATTGGTAGGTTAGTAATGAGTGATGAATGTTGTTTCATTCTGGTTCTTGAGTCTAAGTGAATCAGAAATTACCCATTATTATGTTCAGTAGTGGATGAAGTGTTGTACATGGTGGTAATTTTTTTTTGTTTTTTGGATAGATTATTGGTTTACTCATTATGTGAAGAGAATATAATTAGATTCGGTTGCATGAACCTCATATTGGATGGTCTATCAGTGTGGCGAGATTAGTTATTGGATGGTTGAGGTGACACAAGGATGTTAGTTTTGGATGAGATTTGGTTTTATCTAGTTCTATTTTAAGTAAAAGATTCATGATTTATATGTGGTGTCATGTAGTGTCGGTACACTAGCATGGGAATTGGGGAAGAGTTTATGTGATCTGAGTGTGATTCAAAATAGTGGTGTACTAGTGCTTTGGGTAAGTATATGATGGATAGATAAGACTGTTAGTGATCCAACCAGAGAATTATACCAAGAGGTAGGAATCTGAATTCAATGTGGTAATTAGATGTTCTCATAATGATTTTAATGGGTAATGTACATGATTGTGGGTTGATTTGATGATTCAATGGATTTAGATGATCATTTTTTAGAAAATTTGAGTAGGGGAGGTCCAAGTGGTGTATCTATATATAATCTGATGCGGTGATGTGGAAACCATGTTGAGCATGTCATTAAATATAAAGAAGATAATTGGATTGGATATTACTATGGAGGGGAGAACAATGGTTATGAATCATAAATTATCTATGTAAATAATTATAGTGGGGAGAACCATGATATTTAGTATGAGTTGGTTGAGAAAACCATTATTTCATAAGAGAGATGGGTGTGGCGAGTGTCATCTTAGTGTTGGTGCTAATAGTGAGTTGGTGGTTTGACCTTTGTTAGTAGTGCACTATGGTGTTTGGAGATACGCAATAGAAGCATGTTGGGAACTTAAAGATGGAATGTGGTGGTTCCATGATATTTTAATGAACATGATAGGTTAATAGATATGGTTTTAGGATTACTGAGGCCTCCTAAGTATGATAAGAATTATTATGGGGAGTTTCTAACACCCTGTAGATTTTTTGGTAATTATATTTTCATGGAAATTTGAATTTTTAATTGAGAAAAGGGTTTAATTTATTAATCATGATATGTATCTAAAATAATTGTGTTTTAATATATTTTTTGGATGTATAATTATGTTTTTATGGTTGTCTAAGAGCTCTGGTAAGGGATGACACAAGGCCAGGGTGACCCTGTAGCTGAAATTTGAGCTACAAGATGGAACAATGGTGCAATGATGGATGCTGCCATATGGTTGACATTAGATGAGGAGGCCAAAAAATAGTAGTAAGGTTTCAGTCCGGGAGGTTCTTTGGGGGATAGAAAAAAACCACATTCTTGATGTTGCTCCATGGGAGTGGCTCCATCAAGAGGGTCCCCTACTGCATTTCCCTTAGGGCCCCCGCCACATAGGTAGATGGTCATCATGGTTTGGAACCTTACCCATCGATGTGTGACTGCACCACATCCCAAGGCCCACTTAATTGTGTGGCCTTGTCCTAGTAATGAAGAACCGTTCCATATCCTAAGGGGTTACGCCACACAGAGAGGGGGTGGGATTTGATATCGATTATGGAGTTCGTGGTCTAGTTATATCATAACCAAGGATCTCATTCCATAGGATAACCTAGTGAGGAGCCTTCAGAATATCCCTTAAGAGATATACCACTGAGGAAATATAGAATACAACACTATTGGAATTTCCCATGGGGGTTATGTCATGGATATATTCTACATTACATGGCCAGGGATTTTTATTGTGGGCCTTGTGGATATTCCATTGAATTCCCCCCAAGTTTTTTTAGCAGGGTTTTATTGGTATTGTTTGTGTTATCCCCTACCATTTTTAGAGTGGATAGTCATATGGAGGTCCATTTTAGTTGGATCCTCCACATATCCTCTACCCCGTCGATCTTACATGGTGAGGAAATATTTTTGGTTCACTTCTATTGTATATCCAAGATGTATTCTCTATTTCATCCTCCCTACTTTCCTCTCTTTATAGTATTCTAATTTTGAGTTTTTATATAATAGGTTTCAGCGAATATTTCACCATATTATTGTGAAATAGTCCAATTCAATTTATATTTCTCCCATCAGGCATAAAATAGGACCCATGATGATGAACCTGTTTTCATTTTCTGATCATTATGAGTGATGAATGGAGGGAGAAAACGACATTTATTTCAGTAAGAAGAAATGTTAAAAAAGGCCCCCTCTCATACCTCCCTTTATTTCTCTTATGAGGAACTCTCAAGGCTCTCAAAAAAATACAGTAGAGATCTCATGGATCAAATATGATTAATTATTGAAGCTTCCATGGACCTCTTTATATATCCATGGTGGGAGGTGTCAAGTTTGACACCACTCCCACCAATCCCCACCAAACCATAGACTTCACCTATAGAAGTCAACTACCATGGTTGGTGGAGATGGCGCACTTACCAAATTTGAAAAAAGTGGTGGTGGGTATAAGAATAAGCCCACCAATTATCCCCCTATAGCTACAATCTAATGGAGAATCTACAAAGGTCTATATTCTCCCAAGAAACCACCTTTTCCAACATATCAACCGAGTTCTCCTTTGTGTGGACCATCAAAAGTCACAACATTTGTCGATCCATCACTTCTCATATCCAGTGACAGAGAATGTCGATGTGATTCATATGGGAGTGGTACATGAAATTATTTCTCAATTCCAAAGCACTTTGACTATCAAAATGAACCTTAAAATCCTTTTGGATGAATCCAAGCTCCTAGAGAGAAATATTTAGACATAGCATCTGTTTTATAGCTTCCAAAGAAAGAATATACTCTTCTTACATATTTGAAAAATAAACACACTTCTTCAAACTTAACTACCATGATACAACTCCTCTTACAAAAGTATATATGTATCCCGATGAAAACATCATTCTATCAAGATCTGTAGCCATAACTGCATCCGTATAGCCCTCCAAGAGAGGTTTAGATCCCCCATAACACAAAAATAGATTTGAAGTACCATTAAGATACCTCAAAATACACTTGAATACATCCCAGTGTTTCTTCCCATGATTGGAGAGAAATCGGCTCATGATCACCACGATATGAGAAATGTTAGTTCTCATACTCACCATAGCGTATATCAAGTTTCCAACTATTGAGGAGTATGGTATCATCTCTATCGCCTTGATTTCTTCCTTGGATGATAAACATGAACTATTGGTAAAATTAAAATGGATTGAAAGGGAAATTTTCACAATGGATTTATCGATGTTTAAACATTTTAAAGCACATTCAACATACTTCTCTTGAGATAGCTATAACAACCCCCTATTTTTGTCATGAATGATCTACATCCCTAAAATCTATCGAGATGCTCCAAAGTCCTTCATATTAAAAGACATAGATAAATCCTTATTCAACTAGATAATATTTTCTACATCCTTCCCAATGATTAACATTTCATCAACATAAAGTAGAAGAGAAACAAAGATACCATATTGAAATCTCTGGATGTAAATATACTTGTCAAATTGCGTCTTATTGAAGCTATGAATCACCATGAAAGAGACAAACTTCTTATACCATTGTTTAGGAGATTGTTTCAATCCATACAAGATCTTTATCAATTTACATTCATGTTTTTTCTTATCTAGAAACCTCAAAACATTCATGATACTTCAAATTGATCTCCTCAGAGAGGTCACTGTGAAGAAAATATATCTTCACGTCCATCTGTTTAAGATCCAAGTCCAATATAGCCCCCAATCCAAAAATGAATTAGATTTAAGACATATTTATCATGGGTGAAAAGATCTAATAAAAGTAAACTCCTTATTTCTATAGGAATACCTTGACAACTGACTGTGATTTATGCTTGAACTTATTTTTATTGAAATCATTCTTCAACATAAACACATATTTTTTTTTGTTAGTACCTTCTTTCCTTTGGGTAGGTCCACCAAACTGTATGTCTAGTTCTTCATAAAAAACTCCATCTAGTTCTTCATTTCATGAAGCCACTTTAGTTTATCAGGATGAGATAATTCTTCGTTGTATCCTTCGGTTCCCCTTATCAGTCAACAATAGGTACTCTGACTCCAGATATTTTGTTGAAAAAATCCTTCCTCGTGAAGATCTTCAAACCTGGGAAATGTTATGTTTGTTAGGAACAACATCAACTAACTACTATGATGGTTCTGTAACTTCTTATGGAGTGGATTGAGTGTCCCCCTTCTTAATATCCTCCTTCACTACCACTTGGTATAATGTTGAAGAGTCTTCTTGAACCTCAAACTCTTTATTGATAGGTGGTGCTAATATATGTGTTGGATCATGAATTTATTCCTTAACACTTTCCCTTTGATAAAATATAGGATTTTTAATGTCCTCAATCATCTGGTTCTCGTGGAGTATGACATATCTGCTTCGGATCACCTCATTCTCCTTCAGGTACCAAATATTTTATAAAAAATCTTCATCTAGATAGACGATGAAGATGCATGGTGTTGATCTCCCTTCTAGATTATTCCTGAGTTCCTTGGATACATGTGAAAATGAAAACTTCCAAATAATCATGAATGAGAGTAATAGGGATGTTTAAAGAAACATATCTTCTATGGAATCTCAAAATTCAGTGAGACCGATGGTGATATATTGATGAATGGCTTGGGCAGCTTAACCAAACTCCTCATGCTTTTGATATTCTCCATGATGTTCTTGTTCATCCTTTCTATAACTCCATTATGTTGTGGGGGTATGTGGGGTTGTCCTCTCATGCAGGATTCCTTGACTCCTACAACATGCATCAAATTAACTTGATGTGTACTCTCCTCTATTGTCTAAATGAAAACATTTTAGCTTCCTTCTAGTTTCACACTCTACCATGGCGTGGAACATCTTGAATTAGTCTACTATTTGGTCATTTGTCCACAATAAAAAAACCCACACCCTTCGAGATGAATCATCGATAAAGGATAAGAAATTTTTGATAACTCCTAATAAAACAACCTCAATTGGTCCACATACATCGGAGTGCACCATATCTAGTTACTTTAATCTCCTTGATGATGCAATATAAAATGAGAATGTATGATTCCCCCCATGTAATAAATCTTTACAAGGATCAATTTATGAATCATTCTTAATAAAAATTTACTTATTCTTCATCAGGTTAGATAACCCTCTTTCCCTCATGTGGACAAGTCTCCTATTTTACATATTGGAAGACGTATCTCCATCCACCGTGTTGAGGCTGTCTTCACATATATTCATATGAGTTTGGTTCAACATACTACATAAGTATCCTCAAGTGATGATGATAGATCCTTTTTTCATCTACCATGCTCCATTTCTAAAGTTGTTTTCTTATCCTTGTCTATCAAAGGATATACCTGACAAGAGTTTTATTCGAAGGATTGTAACATGATGAACATACTTAACAGTGATTATGTATCCAATATTCATATTTACTTGGATATCACCCATGCCAACAATATCCTCTGAATTGGTAATTCCCATATTAACTGCACCAAAGTCACCATCTTGACAAGTCAAGAAATACTCATGGTGTGGAGTGATGTGGTATGATGATGAAATATAAACCACCCATTCAGTGTCTTGTCCTGATGGATAGAAGCACATATCTTTTTATTCTTTAGAGAAAAATGTGATTTCTCAGAAGACTATCAAATGACTATCTCCATTTCTTATTTGTCAGTTTCTACTTTGGACCTTTTCTTATAGAATCCTTTTGAAAATTCTTCTTAATATGTCCTTATATTCCATAATGGTGGAATTTTTTTGATGTTCTCCTACCATCTATATAATTGATCTATATTTGATGTCTTTTTCTATCCCCTGAACCACCTCCTGTGAATGGTACCTCCATTGAATTCCAATTATTTATAAATTGGTGGAAAATTATGAAAAAATGGACTTCACCAAAGTGTCTATAATGGTCTAAAATGGTGGAATAAACTCATGGATTGTCGTAATAGGACACTAATTGATCCATATATGACTAAAATTGTGTCAAAAATAGATCAAGTGATGATGATGCGCTACTGCAGTGTGCTAAAGTAGCTACCAAAATCTTTCTGGAAATGTCACCAACACCAAAATAGTACCTTCTTATTCGGAAACGGGGTTCTGTAGCCCCCTATGTTTGACTAAAGTTTTACAGTTCTTAGAGAACTTGTTTGAACTCCGTTTGCAAATCCGTTTGCGCCATTCGATTCAGATCAACACAAAAATTCCAAATATACCTTGAAAAAATGATTTCAGGGAACATGAATTTTCCAGAAACCAACAAAATTCCACTTCCCATATCCATTTTAACAAAACATCCTCTGATACCACTTACTTTGATTACTTGATCAAGATGAGAGATTAATGGAGGGAGAAAAACAAAATTTATTTCATAAAAAACAAATGCTACAAAAATAAACCTCTCACACATCCCTTTTTTTCTCAAATACAACTCTTAATTCTCTCAAACAATTGATAATAGATCTCTCTTGGCTCAAGTATAATGTATTGTTGAATATCCCTTTTCTCTCTTTATATATCCTTCCTGGGGTATTTCATGTTTGACATAAATCCCAAAAATAATCACTAAACCATGGAATTAAAATATATAATCCTCCTACCGTGGTGGGTAAAGATGGTGCACCATCCACCATTGAATAATGTGGTGGTGGGAAGTAGGAAGAACCCATTAAATCTCATGAGGATATATGTGGTTTCTATATGATTGTTACAAACCTGTGAGTTTTAAGTGATTATGTATCTTTTAATTTAAAATAAATTATGAATTTAAATTATTAATGATTAATTACATATATTTTATGGAATAATAATGGATCTCATGTTGTAGTATGGGTATGGATGATGCATTTTTTTGTCTTGGATGAAGGCATACAAAGAATCACTTGGGTGGTAAATCGTAAATGGAGATATCCCTTAAATACAATATGATATGCATGTTTATAAACAACATCTTATTTCATGAATGATTTATGGTATTGAGTATGGCTAGTTTGGAGATAGATTACCTGGGTAAAAGATGTAGGATTTTTATGAGCCTTCAAGAGTTTTTAAGAGTGTTGTTATGAATGTTAGGTTCCATTGGGTTACTCAGTGACTATGATTCCAATTTGAGAGAGTGTCGACATGGTGGATGGGAGTTCTTAGGTATGTCTCATGGTGTGATCAGTGAATTGTTTTATTATAGTATGGTTTCCCAAGGGATAGTTTAATGATGGTGAAAGGATTATGCCATATGATGACTGGTGAGATGGTCATACATCTCGCACATGATGAGTGACACCCTCTTGAATGTGGTATGATATTATGGTTATTTTTGTGAGTAGGACAAGTGATTTGGGATAAGAGATGGTGTCAAAAAGAGTGGTTTCTTCCTAATGATAAGTTGAGAGATTTACCATAGGAATTGTGATATAGGGTCTAGTTCTAGTATTGGAAAATTGATTGGGACATGGAATATAGTTTCCAAGGGGCTCATATCATGATATATTGGGAAAATAAATGTGTAGTAGGAATAAAAGTTGTTAGGGGTTTCAATGATGTCATATTGAACACTTGATTTCTATTTTAATGGTAGAATATATGCTAAAATTCCCTTGAGGATTGAAAATATATGATGGTATCTATGATAAGAGATAGTGATAGGTATTGGGGGACCTAGTGGATTCCCTAATAGGAAAGATAATGTATTATTGGATGGGGTAAATGACCAAGTTTATAACACCTTGGTGATGATTTGTGGAGCTTGTGTTATATTCCAAATGACCTAATTGTGTTGATTTTTATTATAATAAGCAACACACATAGTTAGGGTAGAGGGATCCTATAGACTGGACCTACAATAGATGAGAAGTTATAGGATAGATTGTCTTGGGAGAGATGAAGTCCAGATGTGAATGATGTGGAAATTTCCTTTAGAGGATTGAGATGCGATAGTGGAAATTTCCATGAGTAGGATTAGTACATTATAGTGGAACACCCTATGTGGAAAGTTCATGTTGATAAATTATGAGTGGAGAGGATAAATGATCATACTTTGAGTTATGAGGGAGTGGGTCAGGAATTGGATAAAATACCACATCTTATTCCATTGAGTAACAGGTCATGGTCATTGATGACTCCTACCATCATAATTTTAGTATGGGTTATGTAATGGGTTTGATGGCACGAGACAAGGTGATGATTAGATTTTTTTTTATTTTTTTAGAGAATGTAAGATCAAGTTTCATGTGGTTCAGTTAGCATATAGTGACCTGACGTGCATGAATTCATGGTGTATCATCCTTCATGTGATGTTTTATGTTCTTGTGTGACATTTTTTTATTTATACATATATAGATATGGTAGTTTATAATAGCTAATCTTGGTGATACCAAATTAATATTTATTTCTATCACCTTGTATGTGTACACTAATATTTGTACAGACCTTATGTTTAATTTTAGGTCATAAATAGGACATGTGGTGGATCTATTTGATTAATATCAAAGGGTATTTTGAGATTGGGATATTAGGGTCCAAGGAAGGTAATTTTTCTAGTGTGATTATTTTTTTCTTTATTTTTATTTGTATATCTGATCGTCCTAGTGGGAGATCAATTTAATGAATGTGTGACCATAAATCTATATGAAAATATTTACATTATTATATATTTGTGGTTATTTTATTATGAATACATTGATTATTTGATGGATGATTTAGTTATTTTCCCTTATGTGTTAGTATATGATTCAATAGCATAGTTTCTACATGGTATGTATAAGGCCACAACCTTAAACATTATATAATATTGAGTTAATTCAAGAATTCACTTTGAGGATATTTTCAGGTTTATTGTTTCAGATAATTAGGCCATAACTATTACATAATATACCCAGACATTACATGTGGAAGGTTACACTTAGTATCCACCTTTTCCACAAAAGGAAACCCTTTAAAAAAAACATGATTTCTTCTTAATGATAAATATCTTCTTGACTTATTAATTTATCTAACACATCCTTATACCCTATGGAAAACATTTAAAATACTTGGGATGAATATAAAAAGATCAGAAAATAATATAAAATAATGAATAAAACTGTTTGTCCATGAATATTTAAAACCCAAGAATTTTTTTTCACAAAATAATACTTTTCACCCATAAAACATAAAATATTTATCATACATTATGTAATCATAATATTCCTAAAAACACATAATAGAAATCACAAAAAATAAAGTTAACTTGTGGAATCCATATCATACTTACATTGTAGCTTCCACAGCTACATAGGGAGTAACCTTCATGGTTACATTTGGAATACACAACACAGTATATTACCTAAATATATTAGGGGAAACCTTATCATTTACCTTCATCACATTACCCAATTAATTAGAGAGATATCATGGGCTCACCCACCCTTGTATTATCATGGAATCACCTGTATATATAAGAAATTCCCAAGAACCATAACATAATCATAACACATAAAACATTCATAAAGGAAAAATAATATTTCTACCTTGCAATAATATGATATAATTTCAAGATATAATAAATTAATTCTCAAAACCATTCTCAATACCAAAATACCTTAAAAGGGAATATGGTTTTTACTTTTCTTCAAAAAACATTACAACTTTTATAGCAATCCAAATATCAAATAATGATTTTAGTGGCATTAAAGTTATTTCCGCCACATACGTTAAAAACAATAGATTTTCAAAAACCAATTTAAATCATAAAAAAATGATTTTTGAATATTAGGTTCCTATAAAACTTTTTAAGAAAATTTACATGAATGAGAAATAATTCTAAGAATAATTCTTTAAAACACTTAAAATGATGTTCTAGTTAAAGATTTCTTTACCACTTGAGAAACCCTTGAATAAAAATCATTAAATATTAACACTAAAAAAAATTAAATATCATGAGAATTTATTAATTCATGATATAAAATGTCAAAAGGGTCATATATGCAACTTAAAGGTTAATAAAGGTGCACAATATTAAGATATGTCTTAATGAAAGGAGACTGAGATGAAGTCCCTTACAAAGATCATATCATTAGATTAAGAATAAATCAAAGAAATAATTATGTTTGAAAAATATAAATAAACCCAATATAATTTTATATTCAGTGTAAAAAAATCATATTTAATTCACACATATTCTTTAAAAAACAAATCCAATAACATGGATATGTAACTCAATGTATGGAGATTGAGTTATGATTTCCCTTACCTTGAGTCTGACTCGTCACATACAATCGTTATGTTCCGAAATAATAAACTCAGGTTAATTATAATTTCATGAGAACATTTTTCAATTTTTGTATTCCTTTTATATAACTTATTACCATGTTATAAAAATTACATAATTATTTAAGCTCATATTGGTCGTTTTGTTGATTTTCAGCACTTGAGTCCAAAATGAACTTGTTTGGACGTAAATTGTCCATGTGGTCAAAATTAAATAATCTCCAAAATATTATTCATGATTTAGATATCATATATATCATTTATATATGTATTTATAATATTCCATAACATTTGGAGTCAGGAAATGAAATGCACCGTTCATTGAGACGGTAGGTCGTACGTACACATGAATGCTATTTTCATTTTTAGTTATGTTAAAGGATTTAAAATTAAATGATACATCAGTATATTATAATTAAATTATAATATATATGTTATATATGTTACTTAATTTCATTAAATCCATCCTTTATACGTTCCTTGTATGGCATGACTGAGTCATATCACTTTAAGGGGGTGGTAGTTCACACTTCCTCAAATGAAATTATCATATTTACACATTATGGAATGAATAAAGGTTTGTTGTAAATAAAATTTAAATAATAATAGAGAAAATATAAATATAATATATTTCATATATAAATATAGTTCCATCATAATGTCAACTGTGAGTGGTGGTAGGGGAAAATCGAACAATCATTGTTTCATGAGGTAGTAGTTTGCCGTACCTAGAAACAATATGTTATATATCCATTAGATAGAGGTGTGTGTAAGTGTAGGTAGAACCATTAGTATAAAAACATCCTATAATATTTATGATACTGATTTTTTATATAATCATGGAATAAGAAGAGCATAGGGAGTGGAGAAGGAAAACAAAGGAAAGGTTCTTGAGAGAAGATGTTACCTCGAAATTGGGTAACTCTTTTTGATTCGAGCCAAAAGGATTTCTTCAATTGAATTATTCCCAAGGTAAGGATTATTGGGAGAATTTAGGGATTTTGGGAGATTATATGAGTATAATTTTGATTATACAAGAGGATTTAGAGGTGTGTGTAAGTGGGTAGAGGTGGTGGCCTTTTATAAGATGGAGGAGGGGCACTTTAGGAATGTCTTGAAATATTATTTTATTAAAAACTTATTTTCAAATTATAATAGCCCCAAAGTGATATATTTCTAGGATAATATGAGGATGGGTATAAATCCTCTCAATTAATATTTTTTAGACAAGTTTAGGTAAAAAATATAACCTTATCATTTGGCATTAACCTTTAGTTAAATAAACTAACTCTTACCATGTCTTCTAATTTTTTACAATATATGGTTAATATAGTTACTTTAAAATGCCAAGATAACCTCAAGTAGATCATTAATTAAATTTGTAACATTATATAAGTCAGTTGGATAAATATTAGATTTTTGTGACTATTATAACATTTAATAATATAGTAGTTGGTTTAAAAACTCATTTATGTCAATTTTGAGAATAGTTAGTAATTGGTTTTTGTTAGTCATAAAAACATTATTATTTAGAAAAAATTAAATTAACTAAAAGATAAAATGTAATAATCATTCAAAAAAATCGTGTATGACATTAAAATTTTCAAATTACATTTATTTTATATTTATAATATCATTTATTTGAATATTTCACTAATAAGGTAATCACTAAATCATCATTGTGTCGTAAATAAATTTATTTAATTAATGTCTAAAAATTATAAATAAAATACCATGATATAGGAAATCATTTTATCTTTTTAATGACTATTTATAGTAATAGAGATCATTTATACAACCCCACATTAATGTTTTTTTATTAAAAAGATACATGTTTATGTTATATTTCAATTTACCTTAAATTAATTATTATAACATGTCATTATCACACCCAATTGGCTCCCAAATTCCAAAAGATAGGCTTAGGGATTTTGTTTGTCTACAATGACTCATCCAATAATATTAGGACACATGTTAGGGTAGTTTTACATAATTATAATATTACTTTTACCCTTATTTACCTAATTTACCCTTTAACCGTTGTAAATAAAAATAATTTCTGATGTTACTATTTATAATGTCCAAAAAATAAAATGTACCTATTTACATAATTTTTAACTTTTGATTCAAAATATATAATACATTTTTATAAATTCAAAACAAATAAGTTTCATTAATTAATTTAAAATTAATTCACGTTGTCAAAATAGTAAGCGGGTTTTTAAGAAGTAAAAAATATCAAAAGATTAACATGTGTTTATGTCCAATTTAAATGTGAAATTACTTAAAATGAAAAAAGTGGATTAAATGATACAAAAATAATCCAATTATAATTTTAAACTAATTAAAAGGATAATATAAATATAAAAATAATTTAGACGAAAATGTAGTTTGAATTAAAATGCAGTATTATTCACTATTCATTTAAAAAATGATTTTTAACTTAAAAATACAAAAAATAAATGAAAGTAAATTTTGATGTAACAATTCTAAATAAGATGTTTATTTTGTAAAATATAACATATATAAGTGACAAAAACTAGATTTAAAAAGGGTTCACCATCAAAAGGTGATAAAATGACCTTTTAAAAAATAATAGAGTATTTTATGCCGCTAAAATTTATTGGTTAAATGTAAAAACATTTAATTTTTTTAATGATATTGTATTTATTTATATTCAATCTCTCCAACACAGTGAATAAGTGTTAACTACCTTTTAAAATAATAATAATATTATTCTATTATTTTTTGGGATAACTCAATGTTTTGTGCAACGTTAGATTTCAGAGAAACACGTTGTTGCGTGTCAAGTACGCTATTAGAAAAGAAATACACTTTAAAGTAAAGTTAATAACTTATTCAAAATTATTAATAGATATGAAAATTTATTATTCTATAATTATGTGGGATGTTACATTCTTCCCCCTTTTGGAAATTGCGTCCTCACAATTTTAAAATTGGGCTCGGTAACTTAACTGAAAACCCCACATCAGAAAAAGATTCAATAAAAATATAAAGTTAAATGAATGAAATAGAAGAAGAAAGGTCACTCAGGATAACCCATATTAAGATTAAATATAAGAAAACATGGATATGGAAGAAAAACTAACCATCTTGTTCTGATGGAGAGTGATAGAAAACATGATCATGAGAAAGTTAACAATCAGAAAACCATAAACTTGTGATGTGTTAAACGGTCTTTGATTTCCCATCATAAAAAGTAAACGATCAAAATTTTTATATTAAGGTCCATTTAATAATTTTGGGGAGTTGTTTTATTACATAGAATAAGAACTTAAGGAAATTTAGTTACTTGAAAAGTAGAGTTTTATACTTCAATAAAATTCCACCACAAACTCATCTTTTTCTCCAAACAATGAGTATTAATGATGAATCAACTTATTAATCCACAAAATATTAACTATATATTTCTACAATATTGAAACATTACCCACAACCAAAATGGTCAGTACAAGATCATATAATCCAATAAAATAAAAATCTTTTATAATAAGGACTACTTTTAATCTCTAAAGTTCAAAAGTAATACCCAAAGTTCAACATAGACCTTTAATTAAGAAAATGTCCTTAAAATTCCTCAAAATAATCAAACTAAGATTGAAAACTGAAACTCATAATAATTTGATAATATAGTATTCGAAGATAAATTTTAACATGTATCTCCAAATAAAATCGATCACTCTTAAAGTATCATACTGAAATGTAATTAACCTAATCACATATTCTCCATGATAGATTAATCGTTTATATAAATAACCTAATTACAATAATTTCACAATTAAAAAAATATATTATTAAAAAATATTATTCAACCAGTAGTCCATTAAAATCCCATAATGTTCTATTTACCTTAATCATATACAGTTCCTAAAATAGTGAACATCTTCCAAAATACCATTTATCACGTAATCCCCAAATCCTTATCTAATACTAAGGATATCCATTTGATAAAATATATGTCTCAAAAATCAACTTATTCTTAATCCATAAAATAATTTAACTAAAAATAATAATTTATACTGACCAGGGACTTCACGTATGGTAGTGGTAGGCAATAAAGGCACATCATACTCCAGTTGTGGGTTCGATTCCCGTAGCCTTGTATGACGTGATGGGTTGTCACTTGGTCTGCGTGTTTTCCTTTTTCAAAAACTGTAAAATTCTTATAAAATTAACAAAATGATATAAATACTAAAAAATAACCATAACATGTTTTATCCTTAAAGGTTACTCTATACCTTTCATTTTTCATCCCCAAAAGTACTAACCTATCACTACCTCAAAAATAAATGTCTCCAAAAAGACCATTCATTTCCTTGAAATTTCATAACATAATACTCAAAAGGGTTTTCTAATAAATTTAACATATTATCATCATTAAAATTATAAACCCATGATGATATCCATAACTCTTAATAAAACATCCTAATCTCCAAAGTTGTTTAAACCATCCTATGATACCAACTATAAGGCCCCATCCTTAAATAGTACACAATCTTGAGTTAAGTTAAGAATTCACAATGAGGATATTTTCAGGATTATGTTTTTATATAATTAGGCTATAACTATTACATAATAGACCCAGACATTACATATGGATAGTTATACTCATTATCTACTTTTTCCACCAAAGGAAATCCTTTAAACAAAACATGATTTCTTTTTCTTGATAAGAATCATCTTGACTTCTTCCTTTCTCTTACCCATACTTATACCTTGTGGAAATTCTTTCAAAAACATGGGATGAGAATAAAATCTCAATAAGGAATATAAAACAAGGAATAAAACTATTAGTCCATGAATATTTAATACCCATGAAAACATTTTTACAAAATCATACTTTTCACCCATAAAACACAAAATATTTAGCTTATATAATGTAAACATAATATTCCTAAAGAACATCATATAAGTCATAAAATATGAAGGTAACTTGTGGAATCCATATAATACTGGAATTTTAGCCTTCATAACTACATAAGGAGTAACTTTCACGGTTATGCTTGGAATACCCATCACAGTATATTCCATAAATATCTTTGGAGAAACCTTATTGTTTACCTCCATCACGTTACCCAATGCACTGGAGAGTTATCATGGGCTCACCTTCCCTTGGTTTATCATGGAAACACACGTATACATAATAAATTCCAAAGAACCATAACATAATCATAACACATAAAACATGCATAGAAGAAAAATAAAATTTCAACACTGCAATCATATGATATCATTTCAAGATAAAATCAATTCATTCTCAAAACCATTTTAAATTCCAATTTACCTATAAATGGAATATGGTATTTAATTTTCATAAAAAAATTATTAATTTTATGGGAATACAAATATCAAATAATGGTTATGGTGACATAGAAGTTATTGTCACCATATACATTAAAAAAAACCCATTTTAAAAAACTAATTTAAAGCATTAAAAAACATGATTTCTAAATCAATGTGTCCCATAACACATTGAATATTTTAAAAGAAATTATAGAAATAAAATTTTAAAACATTTATGTCCATATAAATAAATCTATAAAACCATTTTTAAAACATGTACATTAATGAGAAAGAATTCAAATAATAAATCATTAAAACACTTAAATAATGTTTTAGTTAAAGAGTCATTTACCACTTAAAAAACAATTGAATAAAAATAATAAAATAATAAAATTACAAAAAAAAACATTATATATCACTAGAATATAGTAATTCGTGATATAACATGTCAAAATGATCATATATACACCGTAAAGAATAATAAAGGTGCCCAATATCAAGACATGTCTCAATGAAAGGATATTGAGACAAAGTCACTTACAAAGATCGTATCATTAGATTAAAGATAAATCAATTACAAATTTATGTGTGAAAAATATAAATACACCCAATATTATTTTATATTCAGTGTAAAACAATCAGAGTTCATTCACACATATTATTGTAAAAATAAAACCAATGACATGGATATTTAACTCAATGAATGAAGATTGAGTTAAGACTTCCCTTACCTTGATTCCAACTCGTCATGTACAATTGTTATGTTCCTGAATAATAAACTTAAGTTAATTTATACTTTCTTGAGAACCTTTTTCAATATTATTATTCCTTTTAAATCACTTATTACCATGTTATAAAAATTTCATAATTATTTAAGTTCATATCGATTGTTTTGTCCATATTCAGTACTTGAGTCGAAAATGAACTTATTTTGATGTAAATTGTCAATGTGGAAAAAATTACATTATATATAGAATAATATTCATGATTTAGAAATCATATCTATCCATTATATATTTATTTATAATAGTCTATAACATTTGGAGATTATAAATGAAATGCACCGTTAATGGAGACGGTAGAGTGTACGTACGCATGAATACTATTTTCATTTCTTTATCAAATTAAAGGAATGAAAAATAAATGATACATAGGTATATTATAATTAAAATATAATATCTATGTTATATATGTTACATAATTTCATTAACTCCATCCTTTATACATTCCATGTATGGAATTAACGAGTCATATCAATTGGGGGGGTAGTCCACCCTTCGTCAAATTAAATTATCATATTTACACATTATGGAAAGAATAAAGGTATGTTATAAATAAAAATTATAGAAGCATATAGAAAATATAAATATAAAATATTTCATATATAAATAAATTTTCATCATAATGACCATCATGAGAGGTGGTATGATATTATTGAACAATCATCGTTTGGTGAGGCAGTAGTTTTCCGTACATAGAAATAATATGCTCTATATCCATTAGATGGAGGTGTGTTTAATTATAGGTAGAAAACATGGGATTAAAAAATCATAGAATATTTATGATACTGGTTTTTATATTTAATCATATTATAAGAAGAGAACATGGAGTGGATAAGGAAAATAAAATAAAGAATCTTGAGAGAAGACATTACCTCTAAATCGGGTAACTCTTTTTGATTTGATCCAAAAGGATTTCTTGAAGTTAATTATTCCCAAGGTAAATATTATATGATTAAGGTAGGGATTTTGGGAGCTTATTTTAGTATAATTTTGACGATACAAGTGGCTTTAGAGGTATGTCTAAGTGGATGGAGGTGGTGACCTTTTATAAAATAGAGGAGGGGTACTTTAGGAAAGTCTTGAAATATTATTTTATTATAAATTTATTTTTGAATTATAATAGCTCAAAAGTGATATAATTCTAAAATAATATGATTATGGGTATGAATCCACTCAACCAATAGAGTTTATACAAGTTTTTTCTATAAATATAACCTTATCTTTTGGCATTATCCCTTAGTTAAATAAATTAACTCTTACAATGTCTTCTTTTGTTTTTACACTATATAGTTAATATAGTTTATATAAAATGCCAAGATAACCTTAAGTGGATAATTAATGAAAATTTTAAAATAATCTATTTCATTTGGATGAATATTATATCTTTATTACCATTATATCATTTAATATAATAGTAATTTTTTAAAAAACTCATTTATGTCAATTTCGACAATATTTAGTAATTGATTTTTATTAAAGTCATAAAAACTTTATTACTTATAAAAAACTAAATTAACTCAAATATAACACATCATAATAATCCCAAATTTTTTTTGAACCGTATCAAAATTTTCAAATTACATTTATTTTAATATTTATAATATAATTTATTTGAATCATTTATTAATAAGGTAATCACTGCATCATCATTGTGTAATAAAAAATTTATTTATTTAATACTGAAAATTTATATATAAAATACCATGATATATGAATTTTTTTAGCTTTCTAATGACTATTTATAGTCAAAGATATCATTTATATAATCCCACCTTAAAACTGCTTTAGTAAAAAGATACATGTTTATGTTATATTTCCCTTTACTTTAAATTTATTATTATGATAGTTCATTATCACACCCAAGTGGCTACCAAATTCCAAATATTCTACATAAAGATTTTTTGGGTCGACCATGACTCATCCAATAATATTAGGACACATTTTATGGTATTTTTATATTATTATAGCATTATTTTTTACCCATATTTTCCAAACTTACCCTTTAACCCTGGTAAATAAATATAATTACTGAAGTTTATATTCATAATTTCAAAAAATAAAAGGTTAATATTTAAATAATTTGAACCATACGATTCCAAATATAGAATAATTTTTTTCAAATTTGAAACACAAAAGTTTCATTGATTAATTTAAAATTAATTCACGTTGCCAAAACAGAATGCAAGCTCTTAAGAAGTAAAAACTATCAAAAGATTGACATGTGTTTATGTCCAATTTAAATGTGAAATTACTTATAATGAAAAATTTGATTAAATGATAAAAACATAATCCAATAAAACTTTAAAACCAATTAAATGGATAATATAACTATATAAATAATTTATATGAAAATACAATTTTGAATTAAAAAGTAGTATATTTCACTATTTATTAAAAAATGAATTTTATCATAAAAATACTAAAATTAATCCAAAGTAGATTTTTATATCTTTATTCTAGATAAAAAGTTCAAATAGAATTTATAAAAGTGACAAAAACTATATTTAAAAAGGGTCCACCATCAAAAGTCGGTAAAATGGCATTTTAAAAAATATTAGAGAATTTTATGCATAAAATTGGATTCATTTACATTTTAAGGATATAATATTTATTGGATAGATAAAAAAAATTTAAAAAATATTTTTAATCATATTTTAGTTAGTTCTATTATTTCTCTCTAATACAATGTCTAGGCGTTAACTACCATTTAAAATAATAGTAATATTATTGTATTATTTTTTGGTATAACTCAATGTTGTGTGAAATGTTTGATTTCGAAGAAATACGTTGTTTCTTTTCGAGTATGCTATCATACAAGGAATATAATTTAACATAAAATTAATATCTTATTAATAAATATTCATAGACACGAATATGTCTTATTCTATAATAAACTAGGATGATATAGTATGGATTAGGCCCTTGTTTCTATTTGGTAACCTCTAGTATACATGGTAGAATACTTGAGACCACATAGACCTGCAGCTTAGATGGGTGTGTTGGGATTGGGTGTTACAATTGGTAAAAAGTATTTTTTTGTCTTATTATTTGTGGATATGGTAGATAAGTAGTTTATTAATTCATCTGATCTTATGATGGACCTTAGATTGGTGTGTCATGAACACCTTTCTACTTGGATGTACTAGTTACTAGGGGAATGAGATTGTTGTCCTTGGGTTGTACTATTATGGTAGAAAATTTTATTAAATATTATGTGTATATTTTATGATGATATTTCTATTTTCGGATCTTGTATTATTAGTAAGAAACCCATGTACATGCATCATATTTTCCTCATAGGACTTACATGACTGAAACATACTTCTATGTGATTATTTCTTACTAGAATTTGGTTTTTAAAGGAAAAAATGTAATGTATATGGGTTTTTCTTATATAACCTATTTGTGGAATTCTGAAAAGTTGAACCATGGTATTTTATATAATGTATGTTCATGAGGATCCAAGTGTAGTATGTTTTTTGTGGAGTTTATGTAGTATCATGTGTAGGGGATGAGTTGGGACCCCTAGTAGGAAAATGTTGGTATTAAATTCCTAAGATGTTATATGAGGATGGAAATGGGTTTCTATAAGGATATATGGTTCAGTTACTTATAGATTCAAGAAAATCCTATAAGGTGTTGTCCCATTTATCAAATTGGTGGAATTATACTGAAATAAATTAGGTGGTTGAGAAAAGTAATATTTATTTCCTTGTATATGGTATTGAGTTTGGGTTTTGATGGAAGAATAAATTTGATGTTTGAACCAGCTGGTTCTTGTTATAATTTTCATGTTGTAGTGGGAGCATGGGTAGATTCTTGTAGTTTTTTATGATTCCTAGGTGGTGGGTGACAATGTAATTATTCTTTTCATGAGTTATTTTTTTGGTTCATTGGATGATACCGACATTTAAAAGGATTTTGGTTAGTTATTTAGGCATGTGATCCTAGTTTCAGAAGGATTCAACTCCTAGGAGTTTGAGTTAGTGTGTATGATCTAGTTTTATGGGATCATGCATCCATTGGGTTCAGTTAAAATAAATTATGATTTTAGGTAATAACCAATTATAGGGTTCTTGGTAAATGTTTATTACTTGAATAGAAAAGTGTGGGTTGAATTGTATTTTCAATGAGATTTTTGGTTTGGGAGGTAATGTGTTTATTGGTTACATTTTTGGGTCTGGAATCATTAAATATTAGTGAATATTTCACGTCTGTGCCCAATAATAATTTTTAATTTCGGGGAGGAATGCTATAATGCTATTTTAGAAGTACGATGATGATAAAATAATGAGCATGATGTTTTGGATGTATTAATCCTTATTAGGGTTGAGGGAGTGTGAGAGTCTGGTTTAATAAGAGAGATACACATATGGTTCAAATAATCATTCATATTTCTGATCAAGGAGTGGTGTAAGGAGATATATATGGTAAGGCTCCAACCATTGGCTTCCAAAGGGTGTGATCCACAAAGTGTGGAGATTGTTTCCCTATGACAATGCTCTTCTTAGTAGTCCTAGAATAGGCAGTGTTTGGTGTTTCATACTTCCTCTTGGGTGTGAGTGGGTTTCCCATGTCCAATAACTTTTTTTTGTAATGGAATATTAGTTGGCTATGAAGATTGGTGTTTGGTTCATTGGATTGATGAATAAGATAATAATTACATGATGATAACCAGTTATAGTTGGTCTACCCATGTATTAGGCTACTCATGGGCATGAGTAGACCTATCAGTGGTCAGATTAGTTTACACCAGGATGTTTATGTGGGGTAAGATATAAATTTACATTGTTCCTTATTAAATAAAATACTTAGGGTTCAGATGTAGTTTTATGTGGATTTAGTGGTTTAGAATGGGGCTAGGGGTATAATTTATGTGATCTGAGAGTGAGTTTAATCAGTTATGCATCAATGCTTCAGGTATGATCATGGTGTATTAAGCAGGATCTTGGTGATGTAATTATGGAATTATACCTAGAGTCAAGGTTTATACTTTCTTGTGGACATGGGGTAATCTAGTGATACTTATGGAGGATAAGAAATCATGATTATGAAGTGTGATGATCTATCGATGGGTGTGGCCATGTATTTTTAAGAAAATTCATCCATAAGAGGTCTAACCAGTGTTTTGTCAGAAATAACATGAAATGAGGTAATATACACATGAACAATGTCATTGGAAAAATAGAAGATAATTTTATTAGATATTATTATGGTGGAGAGAACCATGGTTTGAAATCATATCCTTTCTATGTGATGGATTATTTTGGGGAGTACGATGAGCATCAGGATGAGTAGGTTAAAGGAATTGTGGTTTTTCAGAAGAGAAGGGTGCGGTGAGAAATATCTTTGTGTTGGAACATATATAAAGGGTGTGGATTTGTTTTTATTGAGTTTTTTTATTTATTGTTTGGATTTCTATAGTATAAAAACATTTAGAGTTTAGTGATGGAACACTGGGAGTCCTTGGTGTTTTGATGGCTAGGATAGGTTGGGAGAGGTAGTTCAAGGACTACTAAGGCTTCTCAGGGATGAAAAGTGATGGGGAAAATATTACATTGGTTCTATTGTTTTTTTCAATTATTTTAATCCCACCAATTTTCTAAGTTGACCCAATTTTTATCATTTCGATATTTTAGAGTTTTTTGAGCTGAAAAGTGAAAATTGATGAATTATATAAATTTACATTTTTCAATCACATAAATTTTTCAATTATAATTTCTTTTATATTGATCCAAATGGAGTAATAATTCATTCAAGGTATAAAATAATTTTTATGGATTGAATTATTACACATTCATTAAAAGAGACATAGCTCGGGCTAGAGACCTCCAAATGATGTAATTCCACTTAGAGGAGGAATATGACTTCAAGTCAGAGATTTTTTTTATATTTTCATTATATATATTATATTATATTTATATTTATATATCTATTTAACTTCTCTATTTCACATCAATTAGAATCATTTTTAGGGAGGTTTTTTGAGATGATTTTTTAATAATATTTTTGAATGGTATGAAATTATTTCCAGAAATAATTACCATTCAATTATAAAATTGATAAAATTATCACTATAATGTTGGATATGTTTTAAATACCCTTGTATCTAGTTTTAAACAACCAATAACAGACATAGAATGAAAATTTTTGAACCTATAATTCAAAGATAAAAAAACACTGATAGAATTTTCTTCATCCTATGATGAAAATGAACAAAACCCTATGGAATATCCTAATGGAATAGATGGGATTGAAATAAAATCTAGTTTTTCTCACCAAATTCCAAAATTTAATGTATTTATATGTTAATATCCATACAAAAACCTTTAATAATTCAGTAATCATTATGATAACATGATATATCCAGGAGTTGATGAAAATAAAATAAAATTGAGGTCATTTCTTCTTTCATTAGAAGGAGAAATCAAAGAATGGGTTTTCTATTCACATTAAACATTTATTGGAGATTGGAATGAATTAAATAAATTTTTTATTGAATATTTTCCCCCTTATTCTACAACTAATTCAATTTGAAAAGTGATTTTTGGGATTAGGAAAACTTAATGTGAAACATTTTGTGAATACTGGGAATGATTCAAAAGAATCTATTTTATTTTCACCACAATCAATTCAGTGACAAAATTTTAATTAAATATTTTTATGAAGGATTGTGTCTTAATTATAGGATTATGATTGACGATACTATGGGAGGGGATTTAGTGGATAAAAAATAGCTGCTTCTAAGACTTTAATTTAAAACATAGCCCAAAATTCTCAACAATTTCGAAAAAGTGGCGTTATTCATGTGAAATCAGCCTTTAAAATTACTATTGTTAGTCATAAACACAATATTATTGTTACCCAACATAAAAATAATTCCACCATGGTCATGATGATGTTGTATAATAACCTACCAACCCCACCCAAAACTGATCTAACTTTTCAGATGCAAGTCTATTATGGAATTTGTTCTTGCAATAAAGATTTTATTAACCAATTATTTCAAATGAAAGATCCTTTTGAAAATTGTAATGATTTTTTCCAAAAAAATAGCTTTTAATGAAAAAATAACTTTTAATTCCAATAAAAATTTCAATCAGTTTTGGAAAAACTAATCAAATTAATGATTTGATAACCTAACAAACAAAGAAAATTGTTTCAGGGCTAGGAAAGTAATTCTCAAGCAAGATATTTCAAGGAAAAATAAAATTATCATTTTGTTAGAAAATTTCATCCCACCTGAAAAACTAAAATTTCAGTGAATAACCTTGAAGTAACAATGATTAAACAAAAAGTGAAAATTAGGAAAACATAATATTCAATGAGACAATAATAAGAACCCTGAAATCAATAATGGAACAAGATGAATATGTTGATGACTCATGTGGGTAAAATTGACTCTAAACTTAGTAGAATGAGAAATAAATGAGTAGATGTTTACCTTAACCACCCCATGTTAATATGAGAGATAAAGGTAAGGAAATTATGTCTACTATAGGAATTAGAAGTGGCATAGGATTGAATAAACCTAAAACTAAGAAACTCAAACCTATTGTTGAAATTGTTAAATAAAAGACCACTAATAGTAAAAATTATTAAAAAATATGAATTTTATTTATATGAAAATAAAAAATCATGATAAAAAATTTGGTTTGAATGATCCAAGAAGGATTTGAATAGAGTTTCTATTCATTATGTTTCTCAATGAAGAGCTTAAAATAGTCCATAACAATCCAAACCACCATTACTTTATCCTAGGATTGAACCACCGATGAAGAAAAGTATTGAAAATGAGTTGGATAAGGAGGTACTGAGAACATGTAATAAATTTCATGTCCACATACCTTTTCTTAATGATATAATATAGATTCCAAGTTATGATAATATTTTAAAAGAGATGTTCTCCCATATGTAGAAATTTAAAGGAGGTGAAGAATTAAATTCAAGGAGTAATGTTTCTTCCATGACTCAACATTATTTTCCTATAAAATTTAAATAACCAAGAACTTTTAAAATTAACTAAACCATAAGGAAATGTTAATTCAATGATGTAAGGCTTGATTTAGGATCTTCCATCTATGTAATTTCAGATTCAATTTACTCAACTCTTTATATTGTAGAATTGAGTCCCTCTAGAGTTATCATTCAACATGTTAGTCAAATTAATACCAATATCATTGGAGTTATAAATTTTTTTATCATATAGGAAATATACATGACTTTCTATTGGGTTTATATATTTTTTATGTGGAATATTACCATTTTATTACCAATCCCCCTCTCATTATAGGGATTCCCTTTATGAAAATTGCGAAGCAAACCATAAATGTTCACAAGAGAACCCATTCACATTAATTTTGAGGAGATATTGTTCACATGAATATTTTTCAATCCATGAAATACCAAATTTAAGTTAATTTATACCCTCAAGAAAATAATTTTATTGGTTTTACACTGATATTTTTATTGGTCTTTCCTTTGATGAATGGACAACTACTGTATTAAATGACTAAAATTAGTTTTTTTCTGAATCTGATCAACAAGACAGTAAAAAGGAAGCCTGTAATGGGTTTTGTAATGTTGAAATAGATTTACATGTTCCTATTGATAATAATATCAGTGAATATTATTTTATAGAAACCATTGAAACTTCTACTAGTTTCCCATGATAAAATTCCAATTTTTCACATGAATCGGATATTGAGAACATGGGTAGTGATCAATATTACTTAGAATAGGAATATCCATTCAAATCTAAAAATTTATTAAATAATCATACCTATGATAAGTGTTATTTGATCGATGAAAATACCCCTAATTATAGAGATTTGAAACCAGTGAATGATAAACTAAAATATCCTTTATTATATGATAATGAAAAATTTACTTTCATCATTTTAAAATATTTATCAAAGGACTAAGAGAAACAACAATTAAGTTTCATTAAAACCCACAAGAAATATATAGCATGAATTATAACAAATTTAAACTAAAGTAGTCCCTCAGTGTGCATATATAGAATTTAATTGGATAAAAATGCTAAAATATTGGGACAATTTCAATGGTTATTGAACCTAACACATTTAGTTGTTGTTAAGAAAGAATTCACTATATTATGTTTGTTTTTCCTACCTATAATAGTCAATGGGTGATACCTATCCATGGTTTCCTGAAAAAAACTGTATTTATAATATAAATGAATGAATTTGGTTATATTTCCCCTATTATGATTCCAAGAAATATATAATGTGAATTGATAACATGAAACAAAATTTTTTCACATAAAAAGACCAATTCCTATTTCCATTTCTTGATTAATTACTTAAAAGACTATTTGGGAAAACTTAATATTAATTTATTAATGGATTACATGGTTATTTTTAAATTCATATTTTACTACAGTATCAAGATAAAAGCACTTTCACATTCCCATTTGAAACTCTTTATTATAGGAGAATTCCCTTCAATATATGAAATTCTACTTGAACTTTTAAAATGTGTTTGATAGATTTTTTTTGAACTTATTGAAACATTCAAGGAATTTTTTATGGATGAATTAATTATTTATGGATTATCATTTGACTATTTTTTGGAAAGTTTGTCTCACATTCTTGAAACATTCAATGATAAGAATCATGTCCTCAATTATGAAAACTTTCATTTCATAGTAGATAGAGGAATTTTTCTTGGTCATGTTGTGTCTGTATATGTAATTAAAGTTGATCAATACAAATTTCAGGTTAGTTATTCATTTACATACCCAAAAATATTGATATATGTGAGATCCATACTTAATCATATTGGTTTTTAGGACGTGTTTAATAGATTTTAGCAAGATTTTACTTCCATTGTCAAGGTTTCTCCAAAAATAAACCCAATTTTTTTTATTTATGGGGGTTTTATGAAATATAATTAGGGTATGGAATAAAAATTGATAACCCCTCCAATAGTTCAACCTCCAAAATTGGACTTTACCATTGAAATCATGGTAGATGAATATGACTTCTATCTTAGGGAAGTCTTATCTCATAGGCTAGAACTGAAATCTCATTTGATTGATCACACCTCTGGAACATTATACTAGAAAAAATAAAACTAAACAAAAACTTAGAAAGAACTATTGGCTATTATCTTTTCTTTAGAAATATTTATGGTTTATCATTTGAGATCAAAAGTGACTATTTCCATAGACCATTATACAGTCAGATTTTTGATGAAGAAACATGTTGCCAAAAATAAGACGTTTGAGATAGATCTTATTATTATAGTAGTTTTATGGTGAAATAAAGGAAAATAAAGGATGAAAACACCTTTTTGCCTATCACTTGGGTAGGATACCATTTGATTTGAATGAATTGATTTAAATCTATCCACAAATTAAAGAAACACATATAGATGGGGGAGTTATATCCTTTTAAGTGTAATATACCATGGTTTTTTGATCATGTGAATTATTTGGATTCTGATCAAGTTCCCTAATACATTCCTAATTTTTTTATAAAAATGAGATTAATTCAAAGAATTACATTTCAGATGATCCTTACTTATAACATGTTGGTAGTGATTTAATGATTAGAGGATGCAATCTGAATTTATAATTTGAACCAGTCCATTTTTTTTCACACATTGAGTTATTTTAAACATTTAAAATGAAAAATAACTTCATGAAAAGTGCTTGATTCTAGTTTGTATTGGCCCACAATTTTTATATATTCTTTTAAATTCTTCATAACAAGTAAACATTTATGATTTAAAATAATTTTTTTGCGAAGGAATGAGATGAATGAAAAAATTTATTATTAAGATATATTGGATTTATAGGGTATGTATTTCATGGGTACTTTTCTCAAAACTTTTGGATATATGAAAATCATTACTACTGTTGAGTATGTGTCTAAGTGGGTATAGTTTATTCCAATGAGATAAGATAATGTAAAAACTGTATCCATGTTTATAAAAGGAAATATATTTTCCATATTTCAATTACCGAAGTTTTTGATCACGAATCAAGCCACCCTCCCTTGTAATAGGAAATTATAATATATTTTTATGGAATATTGAGTTAATAATAGAGTATATATTCCCTATTAACCTCAATAAAATGGAATGGATGAGTTTTCAGACAGAGAGATCAAAACAATTCTAGAAAAAATGTGAACCCAATTAGAAAATATTGGACAATGAGACTACATGATGAACTCTAGGACTAATATATTTCATTAAAACCCAAATTTTAATTTCCCAATTTATATTATTCTATGGAAAGTATTTTCAAAAACCATTTGAGTTAGAACACAATGATTTTTGGGCTGTTACAACATATAACATGAATATGTTTTTTATAGAAAAGAAATAATATTGTTTTGATGGATTGGGAGGAGATAAATAATAATTAATATGAAATATATAGGTTATACAAGTAAAGAAACAAATAATTTCATAATAGTAATTTTCTCAATAAAAAATAAGGAAAGAGATAAATTTTTTATCTTTGATTCTGGAATAAAATCGTTTCATAGTAAATTTTATTCTAAATGGTACAGACCTTTCAATGTTACTCATGTTTTTTATTTATGTACAATACAGATAAAATAAATATACAAAGGGACACCATTAAAAGTTAATGTCTATTTGTTGAAGTTGTTTAATTTTTTTTTCAAGAGACTACAGGGGAGGAGATCCAACTTCATAAAGCTGAATAAAATTAAAGATAGGACATGACTTTCCTTTTATATTATTTTTTGTTATGTCTTTAATTTATCTAATTTAATTTTTCACATAAAACTATTGATAAATGAGTAAATATCACAAAATAAGTCCGAGGGAGGAACATTTTTCATAGATTTTGAATTTTTTGTTCTTTTTTTTCAATGTTTTTTAATAGTTTTTCTTTCAATTTTGGTTTGTTTCATTTCATTTATTTGATTTTAAATTTTTCTGTTTTTCATTTTAATTTTTTGTGTTTTTTACATGTGAGCTTAAATGATTATATTTATATTTTTTGAAACCCTTGTTAATTATTTAACCAATTTTCCCATGAAAATAAATATAAATGAATGTTGAAAACAACTTTGTTTCAAGTTCAAAACATTGGAAATTTAAGAAACGACCTCTAATTTTTAAATCTCATGTCGCATATCAATGCCTTTTTCTTTAAAATCCTTTCTCTATGAGGATTATGAAAAAATTTTGAAATAATTTTCATATTCACCTCATTTCATGATAGAACTAATCCATGCATTCTTTAATTAGAACATGATTTATTTCTGTCAAAATTTAAGGGTTGAGGAACTAGTTCTTTAAATTATTTAGGAATTTATTAGTATTCTAAATCCCCCTTTTCAGGAGAATAATTTTGTTGGCCTAACCTATGCATTAAATCCTTGTATCCCTTAGTATACATGAAATACCTGTTTGGTTTGCAACATTAAAATCCATTTTTTCCTATCAAATCTTCTGTAGAAGTGAAAATTCATGATTTAGTTAAACATAAGTGTGGCGGGGGGGGGGGGGTTGGAATTAAATTATGGCATGGTAAATCATTTATTATTGATTTGGGTGGAAAATAAAATTATCAAGTGATATTTTTTCTAATTAAAAAAATAGTTTTCTGATAGTTGTGCCTTTCTTAGTCTTCTATAGAAAAAATTTGTACATATCTAGAGCTTTCAAGAAAAAAATAAAAGAGATAATTCTTATTTAAATTATTATATATTGAAAATTTTGGTATGTAAAATACATTTTAATATATTCTTAGAGCTAATTTTCATAATATTGATATGAGGATGAGGCCAACTTGAGTTAAAATTAGAATCATTCATTTATTTTTAAAAAATATCCAAACCCTCTGAAAGTTTCATCAAAAATTTTAACACATAAATCATACCAAATAAATTTAAAAGAAAAAAATAAAATCACTCATGATAAACACATGTTTTTGAGATACATAGGGTGGTTATATAAGAATTTATCTACCCTATAGTGATTATTGTGTGAGCATGGGTTAGAAAATCCTTATAGAAAACCTATATTTGTGTGGTGAGAGAAAACATATGTGATGTAAAATTTTTCGTGTAAATGGGAGTAAAAATGAATTCTAATTGGATTGAATGAGTTGAATTTATTAGCTAAAACACTTTTCTTTGATGAGGTATGATATATATTTTTTTTCTTTGGGAAGAATTGGTTAACCTTATAAAAATATGTTTTGATGGTTCCTTGGTTTTATTTTTATACTTACTTATCCTAGATTCCTAGTACTAAGTGTGGAGGAATTTATAGCGACAATATTTAAACTATTTTTCATTTTAATTTAAATGATTTAAATCCAAAATATTTACTGATATGATTTGATTTCTTTCTATCAAATTTTTTATTTTAGGGATTTTTTGATCTTACAAGAAAGAATTTATTAATTTTGAAAATTTAATTATATTCTATTTCCTATAAATTACTATCATAACTATTTCTATATTGACACAAATTGAGTAAATTAGTTGTTTTAGGCTTCAAAATTTCATGGTATATAACCTTCTATAGTGGACTAAGTTCGGATTAGAAGTAGTTGAGTCCCGAATAAATCATCCAATGTGGAAAACAATTTTGGCCGATAGGATTAATGCACATTCATTAATTAATCCATATCACTTGGTACAAGCCTCCAAGTGAGATAATTTCACTTAGAGGAGGATGATAAATCTAATTTTTTCATTCATTTCAATGTTAATGCCAATTAACATTCATTAAGACATCCATTTATCATATGAAACATGAGAAAGTTGAATAGTCTCATTGGGTATAAAAAAGGTATTTAGTAATTTGGTTGTAAGTATTTGTAAATGTTTGAAAATGCATAAATATTTTGAGTGTATATATAGAAAACAATTTATAACATATTTTAAGGACTATAGTGGATATTCAAAGTGTTGTAGGGTTGAAAGTGATCATTATTTATATAAATAGGAGAATAATAGTACATTTTCCACACCCCTTTTCTATTTCCTTATCTACTTATTTCTATGGGGTTGTTAGTGGGAGAAAAGAGAGGTATTTTATAGAGAGGGTACTATCAATGATGTTAATTCATATAGTAATGCACGGAATGGAGAAGAAATATTCTACTCATGTGATTAAAGGCTTAGAACAAAGTGGTTATGGAAAGTGGCAACTGATGGGAACTATATTTTTGGGTTTTGATCTTTATGTGTAATATCTTTTGACTTTGTCATGAACATATATTTTTTAATGAATGAAATTATTTTATTTCATGAATAAAATTTTAACTAGTTTGTTATTGGTGTTTTTTCAATATATGGAGTAAAAATTAGGTTTATCATTTAGAAATACAATTAGTAAATCATTTTACATAAGGAAGAGGTGAGTTTTTGAAGGGTTTAATTGCATCTATAAAACTATTTCAAATACTGTATAAAATCCCATATTACATTCCATCAAATTTTTATTTTTTTTAATTTTTTGGAACAATATTTTTTATTTATTTTCTATATTTTAACTTTTAAATAAATCTACAATCTTTTATTTTTTAGAAAAACAATAGTGAAAGTTTTGTTACTAGAATTGAAACCTCATCAAAAGAAAATCCATTGGATGGTAGAAAGAATTTATCTAAGGGATAAATTATTTGATTGGAGTTTCATGACAAAAACCCTCAAATGAAAAAGCATTATGGTGGGGAGTTTTTAAATCCCCACTAAAAGTTTCTCATTTTGATACATTTTTTCACATTTAATTTATCAAATAATATTTTTATCTAAAAAATATTATTTGGATATAAAATTATTTAATACTAGTTATTTTGAGTTAAAATAATAATAATTTTAATATTTTTAATAATAAAATTTTTTTTGAGTTTATTTGGTCAAATATTCTTTAATTTTAGTTCTATATATTTAATATTTTTTAGAAAAATTACTTAAATGAATAATTTTGGAGTCATTTTAATGTTTTAGAATTAATATTATCAAACTTCCATGATTTTATCATTTATATCAACTACTAGAGTTCATTTTTAGTTCTCATCCTTTATTCTTGAATTTCATTGAATATTTTTTTTAAAATTTTCATTTTCAATTTATTAATCTCATATGTTTTGATTTTGATTGTTGAAGTTTCAAGAATAAAATAAACATTTAATTACATATGTAAAGGTAATTCAGTGCACCAAGGAACTAAATGATGATATTTATCAAAATTTGTATAATGGTATAGTCAGAAGAAGTTCATTGGGTCCTCATGCCTCATCTAGGATTCATAATGGCAGATCACATTAGCAAAGGACTATGTAATAGTCATTCTATATCCCTGTTATGGAAAAAATTCATGGTTTATGGAATTTCAAGGGTACATTGAAGCCTTAAGATCTATTTAAGTAAAATATAGAAAACCAGTAAGCCTGCGTAAAGGCCCTCCACACTTTGGAGAATATATATAAAGGTATCACTTATTCACATCACTATCTATGTAAAGGCTCTTTTAGGATTCAATTATTTTGAAGGCTTAATCGATCACACTTTAATTTACCTTTATAATGGTTATAAGACCCGCTAAAGGGTAATTTGTGCATTTGAGAATCTATATAAATGTTAGAGTCACATCACAAGAACTCATGTAAGAGAATCATGAGATTTACCAGCCAATATAAATGTACTGTAAGATTTTCAAATTTTTCATAGAGTTACAAATAAGAATATTTTAAAAAACACACAATTCCCTAAATTCTCAAAATCAAATAAAAGGGGGAAATAAGGTTGAGATCATTGTAGAAGATGAATAACTTTGGAATCTTGATAGAGAATCATAAACAAGAATCAATAGTGAACTTAGACCAATCGATCCTAATATGGGGGAAAAAATTTTTATGTGGAGTTCCACTCGAGTAATGGAAATAAGATGATGACTAGTGTCAAGATGATATGTGGTTACTATCCATTCGACATGGTGAAATAATTGATATTCTCAATGTTAAGAGTAATCATTAAACTAAACCCAAAATAATAGGACCTATGTATCGGGGATATGAGGTGAGGACTGATCCAACTTGATCAATTCATTCTAAAAAAATTCAATAACTAGAGGAAGTCACATCTAACTAGATCTAGAGCCCTGATCAGGAGTTGGATTCATGATCTCTGCTTCAATAAGAGGTAACATAGTATATGGATAGGGGGATTTGATGGAAACTTGGCAGAGAATGATTTTCTTTCAGTTTTTATTTTCTGCTAGATTTTTGTTATTTTTTTCATGTGCATTCCTTTATTTTTCATATATAAAATGCAGTTTAAATCTTTAAAGGGGAACAAAATTTGTGTTGTAGTATTATTTTTTGTTATTTTTTATTTCTTTAGTTCTTTAATATACTTATATTTACATTATTTCCTTCTGTGTAGATATTTTTTTCTATTGTTGTATCTAAAGGTGAAAATAAATTCAAGACATATCATCACCTTGCACCCAATTTAATAAATTGATAGATTGCACGTAGGGAATAGATGAATTAACATCCAAAACTCAATAATAGTTCATTTTGGAATGACTTATTTGTCTCTAAGATGTGTTTCACTTCATCTTTAAAAGTACTATTTTCACTTGTTTCTCATTTGAATGTCCCATTGAGTTCATTTTCCATATCTCACACCCATAAATCTTAATTATATTCTATCCCTTTTTATTCGTCAATCCATCAAATTAATTCTTCCTTTCACCTTCATTCCTTCATTATTTTTAATATATTTTTCAGAATAAGACCTTTTTATTTTCACCCACCTTCACTATTGTTCAAACCTACACTCCACTTTCTTATGATACTATGAAAATATAAATTGTATTTTTCAATAAGTTCAAAAACCTATTATAAAATTTTTACACTATTTCAAATAACCATTATTCATGAATTTCACTTCAAGAAGTGAGAACATGAGACATGTATAGGGGATTTGATGCAAATTAAATATTTTTATTGTACATAAATGTCAATTGACTGCTCGAAATCCATCAAGCATATCATTAGCTAATTTGTTTGAAGTTCACTAGATAGAGTAATATGCAAACAATGATGAGAGATGGAGGGGTAATCACTTTATGCAGTCCACATCACAACTTCTACACAAGACCTAAGAATATATTATGAATTCAAAGCATAAATCTTGGAAGACCCACTATAATTCCCCTTGGACCATCGTTGATGGGTTAGTTCTCCATAACCATGCAATACGAGGTCACTGGGTATACCACAAAGTTTGAAAAATGAAAATAACACATTCTTATTTAATTCACTAACTATTGGGGATCACATATAATCAGATCTAGTGAATAGACGTAGATTTGAATTCATGATCTATAGGAATGGAGAACAATAAATAAGGAAATCTCAAGCATGCATAAGGGTCCGTATTCACGACTTAAATAAGTGTCATTCATGACCTACATAGGTGTCTTGAAGACCAGTGTAGGTGTTATTGAAACTGAGTATGTTTGATCCTCGTCTTTTTTTTGATGGAAGTCTAAATTGTTATAATTAAATATAAGAATTTACAAAATAGAAAAAAGTTCCAGAAAAACCCAGTTCTTGATGTTTGAGTAAATTGGGGGAATCTATAATAAAAAACCATGTAGCGGTCATCAATATGATTAAGAAGGTGGAGATCTTGAGATAATTTCGAGAAAAGAATAGAACATTTGAGATTTCCATTTTTATCAATCACAACCCTCATCCTAGACAAGTGTTGATGATATGAGGTGGATAAAAGAGCTTCAATATCACAACACTAAAAACCCAAGGAGGTGAAAAAAAAGAAAAAACCCATTATTATAAATATTTAACCTCCCCATTATAGAGGATTCGAGTCCATGTTAGTTGGACTGGATTAGATTATCATTGGATTTTTTTATTTTATTTATATTAAATTCTAATTTATTTTTTATTCATCATCATTGATATTATTTTCTCCATGATTTATTCACGTTTCTTCAATATATGAGATGTATGTAGTGATATAAAACACCATATTTATGAAGTGTTAACTCATTAGGTGTGGTCTAAGGGAATCATAATTGTAATTCTATAATGTATTTATTTAATTCATAATATATTCACAAGTTATGCATGCCAGTGATGGTTTGAAGTGGATTAGGTAATTACCAATCCATCTCTCATCATTTTTACTACATTCATCTATTTGTTTAGTTTCAAACAAATGAGACCACTTCATAAAAAATGGTTTTTTCCGACGGGTCAAGGGCTTGCTGCAAATAACCTGTTGAAAGGGGTTATTTGCGATGGGCATATTACAATGTTGCAAATAACCAATATTTGTGATGGGGCACTTACCGCCTGTTGCAAAAGGTTTAGTGCGAAATATGTGCCAGACGATGTGTAAGGGTATTAATGACAAGTTTCTATTCCCATCGCAAATAACCGGTGGCAGTTTCTAGTATTTGCAACGGGAAACCTTCCTCGTCACAAATACTTTGTCGACACATACTATTTGTGATCTGGCCCATCGCAAATAACTTTTTAACGGACGACTATAATTAATGTAGGCAGAGTCATTTGCGACGGGGCCCATTGCAAATACAACTATTTGCAACGGGTAGCCCGTCGGAGATACCCCCATTACAAATATTCTAACTTATATATACCCCTATTTTTTTCCCTCTCATTTCACTCTTTACTCAACTTCTCTCTCTATCTCTACTGAAAAATTTTCTTCTAAAATTTTTCATTGTTTAAACTTTTAAATTAGATCATTATTTGCGACTTTAATACTCTGAAAGCTTCAATTTCAAGGTATATATCTATTTTTTTATTGTTTAGTCAATTTATTTTATTTTAAGTTATTTATTATTTTTGTTAATTAAATGTAAATTAATTAAATTATAATTAGATATTTATTTTTCAATATTTATTTTTGTGAATAGTTATATCTAAGTGTTAATTAGTAATAAATTGTAATAATTAATAATAATTTTAAATAATTTGTAATAACTAGTAATAAATTGTATTAATTAGTAATAAATTGTATTAACTAGTAATAAATTGTATTAATTAGAAATAATTATAAATAATTATAAAAAAATAGAAAAAAATTGAAAAAAATTAGAAATAATATGTAATAATTAGAAACTATTTTTAAAAATTAGAAAAACTTGTAATAATTAGAAAAAATTTGTAATAATGAAAAATAAACTGTAATAATTAGTAATAAATTGTAATAAATTGTAATAAAAAATTAAAAATATTAATAAACAGTAATAAATAGAAATAAATTGAAATAAATAGTAATAATTTGTAATAATTAGTAATGAATAGTAATAAATAGTAATAAATTGTAATAATTCTTAATACATAGTAATAAATAGTAATAATTAGTAATAATTTGGATTAATTAGTAATAATTAGGAATAATTAGTAAATATTAGTTACAAATTTTAATAATTAGAAATAAATTGTAATAATTATTAATAATTAGTAATAAACTGTAATAAATTGTATCAAATAGTAATAAATAGTAAAAAATAGTAATAAATTGTAAGAAATAGTAAGAAATAGTAAGAAATAGTAATAAATAGTAATAAATAGTAATAAATAGTAATAAACCGTAATAAATAGTAATAATTAGTAATAATAATAATAATTAGTAATAATTAGAAATAATTAGTAATAAATACTAATAATTAGTAATAATTAGAAATAAATAGTAACAAATAGTAATAAGTAGTAATTAGTAGCAATAAGTAGTAATAAGTTGTAAAAAGTAGTACTAAGTAGTAATAATTAGTAATAAATTGTAATAAAAAGCAATAAATAGTAATAATTAGTATTAAATAGTATTAAATATTGTTAAATATTATTAAATGGAAATAATTAGTAATAATTAGTAATAACTATTAATAACTAGTAATAATTAGCCGTAATTAGTAATAATTAGTAATAATTAGTAATAATTAGTAATAATTAGTATTAAATAGTAATAATTTGTATTAAATAGTAATAATTAGTAACAATTAGTTATAATTAGTAATAATTAGTAATAATGTAACCCCCTGACCCTAGTTACCTAGAATCGGTACATTATTACATAACCTTGGCATGATACAAGGAATCATGTCCCAAAAACCGATTGGTTTAATAGCCTTGGAAGTACCATATACATACATAATTTTTACATTACATCATAAAATAAAAAAACATTATGTCCCCTTGGAACACTCTTATATACCTTAGCCTATTCCTACAGGTTAATCGTAATATACTTCTTTGCATCCTGGGAAAAATAAAACATAAGAAAGGGGTGAGCTCAGATGCTCAGTAAAGATAACAATATAGCAGAAACTGTCATAAATATGTATAAACATTTAAGGCAATGTATAAGACTAGAACACAAGCCTTTAAAACGTAAAATTCATCATAATATGGAAAAGACAAATCAAATAATTCCATTTAATAATTCACATGGATATTCTACTAGTCAAATAATCACATGTAATATCAATATCTAATTTCATAATGATGGAATGCATAATTCCAGACTTTATAACCACATAGTCAAGGCTTTGTTCTAAGACTACAAATAATATTTTTTCAAGGCCTCATGCCGATAAACTAGTTTGTCTCATGAGACCTACCAATGCATCGAGGAGCTATAGAGGGCTCCACCCATCACTTACTAAGTCCAATTCATTCTTCATATGAAATGTTTAAAACATAATCTAAACATTCTTATTAAAACTAGCATTGGTATATAGTGTTCCCAACGGAGCGAACATCTTCCAAAATAACATTTATCACTTAATCACCAAATAATTTTCCCATATTAAGGATATCAATTTGATAAGACATAAGATCCCAAATCAACTTATTATTGATCAATACAATAATTTAAATAAAAATAATTAGTCAAACTAACTAGGGACTTCACATAGTCTAGTGGTAGGCGATAAATCCCAATCGCACTCTGGTTGTGGGTTCGATTCCCGCATCTTTGTCTGACGCGATGGGTTTTTACACGGTCTACGTGTTGTTATTTTTCAAAATCTATATTTTATAAAATTCCCAAAACGAGATAAATTTCTAAAACTAACCATCACATAATTTCACCAGAAATGTTATATCACACCTCGCATTATCATTCTAAAATTTAATAACATGTAATTTCTTCAAATTAAAGTATCATATAAACCTAAATGGTTATTTATAACTATATCAACAATAGAAAAGATAATTATTCATAAAATATCATTTTCACATAACAAACTGTAGGGTTAAACGTACATGAGAACGGTATTCCAAATTAATCCCATCAACAAAGAGCACTAATACTTTTAAACATTTCGCCATACATTTATTTCCACATAAGTTATTTCTTTACTAAGAGGTTATCCTATAGAATAGGGTATTCACTCAGGTAATGCCCAGGTCCCCTACATTTATAGCAAATGACTGTAAATGAATTCTTGGGATCATTTTTATTTTCTTCCATAGTAGTCTTCATTTTTCCTAGGAAATTATTTACTTTATGCCCTTATTTTTCACACATATAGAATTTATTTGTTCCATTGAGACACTTTCATAGGTGTCTCCATCCACATTTCCTGCATGATGGAAATTGAGATTTCTTTTCTCCATGGTCTCCACTGCTGGAGCTCTTATCATTCACTAAGTTTCTCTTATTTGTTATGTTTTGGAGTCGGTTAATATATATGTTGTTGATCATATTTTTGGAAAACTGATTCAGCATGAACACGATATCTTTTACACCTATCAACATTCCGTTTTGTTTCTCTTTTCCACCACTGTTCCCACCTTGTACATCATGTTCAATGTTACTATGAATTCCTTGAAATCTAACCATTGACTAACACAAGAAAGCATAGTGTGAATCATAAAATCATTTTGAGAATATCTTAACATCTTATTTTCAATATAAAACACCTTTAGATTAACCAAAGTTATTTATTCTCATCTTATATTAAAATCTTTCAAATCAGTTTGTAAAGAAAATTTCAATTATCCTAAGCATATCCTATGGGAGTGTCATAACCAAGAGTGTAGCAAGGACCGTTGTAGTGTACCGGGATAGCCCGGGTCAGGTCCGAAACTCCATGTCGGAGTTCTCACTCCTAAGTTTATCTATGCTAGAGCCGCCTATACCTACTCGTATCCAGACAGGGATGTATATCTTGGAGAACCAACATAATATTTATATTACCAAATTTTTTGGATGTTCTTTTATACTAATACTCAATGTCTATCTGAGGGTAGTGTTTTCTAATTATAGTTTTTTCTAAATCTAGCTTCCAAGGATGGTACTAAACTTTCTCTGATACCAACTATAATGCCCCAAACACAGTTTCCTAGAATCAGTGCATTATTACATAACATTGGCATGTTACAAGGAAAAATGTCTCGAAAAACCGATCCGTTTAGCAGCCTTATAAGTACTAGATACATACATAAGTTTTACATTACATCATAAAATAAAAAAAAATTGTGTCCCCTTTGAGCACTCTTATATCCCTTAGCCTATTTCTGTAGGTTAATCGTAATATACTTCTTTTCATCATGGGAAAAATAAAACATAACAAAGGGGTGATCTCAGATGCACAGTAAGGATAAAAATATAGCATAAACTGTCATAAATAAGAATAAACATTTACGGAAATGTATAATACTAGAACAAAAACCTTTTCAACTTAAACTTCAGCATAATATGGAGAATATAAATAGAATAATTCCATTCTCTTATTCACATGGATATTATACTAGTCTAATAATCACATGTAATATCAATAGCCAATTTCATAATGATGGAATGCATAATGCCAGATTTCATAACCACATATCAAGGACTTTTTCCATTACTTCAAATAAGATTTTGTCAAGGCCTTGTGCCAAGACACTAGTTTGTCTTATGAGACCTACCGATGCATCAATAAGCTATAGTAGGCTCCACCTGTCACTTACTAAGTACAATGCATTCCTCATATGAAAAGGTTGAAAAATAATCTAAACATTTGTATTTAAACTAGCATATGAAATGCCAATATTTTAACCACAAACCAAGAATGGTATAAAAATAGCACATCCACAGTCAAACATAAATCATTCAATACAATATGGAATATTTTATTATTATAAATTAACCTCAATGAGAATAATGAAGGATATTGACATAGATGAAAATAATCATCAAACCTATTTGATAGAAATATCCCCCCTTTTTATTGAAAACATTTAGAAGTCTCACTATTTATCAAGAAGCTGTTTAAAATATATTTTTGAATCAAAGTTCCCCATACCACTTTGAAACATTTAAAAGGAATATAAATTTTAAAAAATTAATTTCCATGTAAATAAAACCTTAAATCCATTTTTAAAACATGGATATTAATGAGAAATATTTAAAAGAAGTTTTTTAAAACATTTAAAATGATATTTTAGTTAGAGTTTCTAACCAAATGAGAGATGCTTGAATACAAATAATTGAGGTAATAAAAAAATTATAATATCATGAGAATAAAGGTATTCATGATATACTATGTCAAAGTAAAATATATACACCAAATAATAGTGAATTGGATCATAACAACAAATAAGTCTTAATGGAATGTAAGTTGAGAATAATTTATTATAAAGACCGTATCCTTCGGTTAAGGATAAATAAATGAAATAATTAGGTTTGAAAAACATAAATACACTAAATATGATTGTATATTCAGTTTAAATCAATTAGAGGACATTCACACATATTCTTGTAAAAACAACACCAATGAGTTGGATGTTTAACTCAATGAATATAAATTGAGTTAAAATTACTCTTATCAAGTTTATATTGATGAATTGAGGATTTAACAATGGAGTGATTATGTGTATCAAAAGTATATCCAAAACAATTAGAGTGGAAATTACTACATAAGTAAATAAATAGTGTTTTCACACATAAACTTGGAGTAAAGTAGTCAATAAAGTTTGCGTAAAACCGAATGAGTGGAAATTTGAAATTTGAAATTCCCTTACCGATTTGGTAACTTACGAAACATACACCCCATGAAAGAAGGATAATACAATTATGATTTAAATACCCATAAATTAAATTATATAACACAAACAATACAATCATGGGCAGTATATACACCACACAAAAGGTAATAATGGAAAATATAACATGAATCTCACGAGAATAAAAGTGAGATTAAAACCCCTTACCACGTTGTAATCAATTGATTCATATAAACAAAAGTTAATAAACACCAAATGATTCATATAATACCATAAATATAAAGATAATAATGATAATATATATCAAATGTCAGTACACGATACACCACATGCAATAAATATGTGGTGAACAATGGAAATATCACAGAATTAAATGTGAGATAACAAACCCCTCACCTTGTACTTTTACTTAGTAAAGGGTTAGTTAACATCCTTTATAATGGTTAAATAATTGTTATTAAGTAATAAAAGAACAAAATACATAAATATGATATCATAAATGATCTTCTAATAGTGCTTTGTTAATGATATTTCAGTAGTATCATTGTTTTGGTTGTTAACTGATTCATTTTCCTTTATATGTTTTGTTAGGTAAGTCATGTTTGTTATGTATAGTCTGTATTTGATTCATATCTAGAATGATATTAAGTTCTTAAACATTATTTTTGATCATAAAATGAAAATTATTCTTTAATGATTACGATGGGAAATGAATCTCATCGCGTTCGTGGAGACAGTAAGTCGTACGTACGCATGAGCGACAATATCATTATTTTGATGGTGAAATCATATATAATTGGATGGTATATCATATTTAAATAATCAATAAACTATTATATTTATTATTTAAATATTTTATACTCATTATTATACCCATCCATATAATGAAGCTTTTGAATAAAAAATTACACCACGACGTGGAGACGGTAAGCCGTACGTACGCATATATGGTGACTTTGTCATTTATAGAATGGGTAGAATAACGAATATGGTTGTACCATATTTATAATAACATAAAAGTATATATGAGGTACTATATTTATTATTTTGGTATGTAAACAACAAAGAAAGAGGAAGTGTAAGAAGAAAAGAACTTGAAAGAGGGTGGTGAAATTATTACGTCTTCTTCGGGTGTTTCTTTTTGAGTTGATCAAAAGGGATCCTTAGGTGGTATTTATGATCAAAGTAAGGAATCTAGGTTTGTGTGAGGGAAGTTTTGAGGATATTTTCGTAGGGGTTGGCCGACCCAAATGGCTTTGGAGGTGTGATTTTGAGAGAAGGGGAAGTACCCTTTTATAAGAGAGGTGAGGGTCACTTTAGTAAAACCTTGAAATATTATTTTATTATAAATCATTTTTGATTTATAATGGATCCAAATTGATTTATTTCTAATATAAGGTGATTATGGGTCGAAATCCTCACAACTAATAGGTTTTAGTAAAGTTTAGGTCACCATATTAACCTTATTATTTAGATTTAACTATTAGTTAAATAGTTTAACTTTTACCGTGTCTTCTTGTATTCTTATACTATATGGTTCATAAGCTTACTATAAACATCAAAGAGAACCTCAAGTTGTTCATTAATGACATATATAATATTATTTAATCCTTTTTTCCGATCGTTATATTTTTAGGAATATTATAGCAACCAATAATATAGTATTTGTTTTAAAAACTCATTTATGTCAATTTTGACATTATTTAGTATTTGGTTTTTGTGAAAATCATAACAACATGATTAATTCGAAAAAAATTATTTAATCAACCCTAACATGTCATATTAACCTAAAAAATTAGTGGGATTCATTAAAAATTTAAAATTACATTTATTTTGATATTTATAATATCAATTATTTTAATCCTTCATTAATAAGGTAATTACCACATCATCATCGTGTCATAAATAAATTTAATTATTTAATGTCTAAAAATTAAAAATAAACTTAAATTATGTAGGAAATAGTTTTATATTTCTAATAAATATTTATATTCGAATTTATCTTATGTATAACCCTATATTAAAAATGGTTTAGTTATTAAACATTGAATTTAACACTTTTAACTTTTCTTTAAATAAAATAAAAATAAATATCCTAATCTAATCCAAGTCGAACAAAAAGATCATATTTTATTCATATGGATGTTTTTGGTCTAATTATACTTATCCAATAGAATTAGGACATGTGTTATGGTAATTATAATATCGTGTTTTACCTTTAATTACCCTATTTATCGTTAACCATGGTAAATAAAAGTCAAAAGTTACTATTCACCAAAAATTATTTTCATCTTGTTGAACCACATTTTACTTAATAATGTCAACCGTGTTTCTCAGATTTTACAAATTCAACTCACAGAAGTGGTAAAATTAAGTTTTATTCAAATTTACAAATGCTCATAGAAGGTTGGTAAAAGACGGTAAAAAGTTCAATAAAATTTTATACATCTAATTTTATTATAAAAATAACTCCAATGAATCACATTGAACTAATATAGGTATTATGTATTTATATTGACATAAATAACTAAAATAAACCATTCTTTAACTAAAAAGTAGGTTTTTAAACTATAACGCTGTGTTTTTCACTATTCATCAAAAATTGAAGGTTTTTAGAAAAATATCAAATATTCACCCTAAGAAAATTTTGATATTACAAATTCAAAAATTAATTCTATTTTACCAAATTCAAAACATATAATTAGAACTAATTAATTTAAAATTAATTCCTGTTGTCAAAACCAAAAGGCAGTTTTTTAAGAAGTAAAAACTATCAAAAGATTTACATGTGTTTATGTCAAATTTAAATGTGAAATTACTTGTAATGACCTACATTGTATTAAATGATAAAAATATAATCTGATTATACTTCAAATCCATTCAAATTCATAATTTAACACTATATATTATTTTAATTAAAAAAGTTATTTTGAATTAAAATTTAGTAATTTTCACTATTCATCGAAATATGAATGTTATCATAAAAGTTCCAAAATTTTTTCCAAAATAAATTTTATTATAACGACCCAAACTTTACATACATGGTTAATACTTCAAAATTTAAGTATACTTATTACAACATATAACAAAACCATGAAAGTACCGTATAGGTATAATGTCTTTAGAAACTGGGAAACATAAACAACTGGTTCATAAAGCATCTACATTGTATCCCATTTATTTCATCATATCTATAGTACCTTTTTGGCATATCTTACTTAATAAAATTCTTCCTGACCTGGGGAAAGAAAACATACAAAAGGGTGAGCTCAAATTCTCAGTAAGGGTAAACAAAAGAAAATCAATCACATCAAATTTGTAAGAACATAACAATTTGGAAATCTTACCCTGCAAAAGAGATCATAATTTCATAACATGGGATAAATCATGGTAGTGAAATGTAATCCCAATAATCATAACTTAAAACATGAAAATTTGTGGCATACACACATGATCATAGAGAATCATTTCTTATTAGTCAAGACTCATAGCCAAGACTATCTTAGTGGACAAAGTCCATTTCTGAACCGAGTTCACTCCTCGTTTCAGTCCTGTTTCACTGAACCGGTTTAACCTGCCATTACAGCCATTTATATCTCATGAGATATAAAATATTTACCCAATGCATTGGAGTGAGATATAGGTCCCACCCATCTTATAATGATACCATTCTTATGTGTGCCACAAAATCATAAACCATACATCATAGCATAACCCATGTAATAAAAATGGGAATCTTAAACATCATGACATCATAAAACAATTCATATAAGAATAAGGAATTCATAAAAATATTTCCATCACAACATAATCAAATCAATGTAATAATAGGTATAGAAACAGAACCCTATATTATCTTATATGGAAAATAATTTTGATAAAACACTTGAACTCCATTCTTGAGGAAAATATCCTTTCTACTTCAAAAACATTTTTCCTTTCTTAACATGTCATAAAATTTTAAACTAAAAGAAGTTGATTAAAAATAAACTTGAAAACTTGTAAAGGAATATTCTTGGAAATAATGTTTTAAAAATCCATTCATGCCGTATAAGTTAAAAAAACATTCTTCTCGTACTTTTGTCGGAAAAGTCAAAAAGTACCTCGTACGAAAAACGACAAAAGATTCCTTTCATATCTTTTACTAAAAACTCAATGAAGGGTAAAATTGGATTTAAAAAATTGTAGGTGGATGGAAATAATATTACATATTGAGGAAACATGGATATGGATGATAAAATACACCCCATTAAATACCAAAGTATAAACAATCTCGGATAAAAATGAGATTGTGATATTTTACCTTAACTTAGGTCCGATATGCTTTGTACGTGTCCAAACCTCCTGTATAATGATTTAAATAATGTTATTGACTTATTCCAGAATCATACTTATTTTTATGATATCATATATGGTCACATTCTTAGCTTCTTATTAGTAATATTTCATTACTACTTGTTATTCGGGTGTTTATTACTTTTTTGTGCTTATGCGTGTTTTGTCGAATAAATTCTTATTCCTCTTTATAGGATATAGATACATAATTTAAAGAATGGTATTAGTGTAATATATATCATATTAATTAATTAAATTCATTTATATAATCATTATTTAATGAATATCATATAGAACGAGTCGCATCACATCGTGGAGATGGTAGGCCGTACGTACGCACAGGCGATGATATCATTCCCATGATCATGGAATTGTATTGAAGTGTATGTATACTATTTCAGAATCAATATCACTTTAAAATAATCATATATAGTTATTTATTTGCACCAGTATACCCATCCAAGTAAGGTGGTGGTGGAAAACCGATTACACCACGGCGTGGAGACGATATTCCGTACGTACGCAAGCGCGGTGATTTCGTTTTCCGTAGGATGGATAAGAGGTGAAATAGGGTTGTTTCATATTTATAATAACATATAATTATATGATGGATACTGATGTTATTACCTCATAATGAAACAACTAAATAAGATGGAGTAGAAGAAGAATGGAACTTGAAGAAAACGGTAGAAGGTATTACCTCTTTCTCGAAGTGCCTCCTTTAAACATTCTCTTAAGGCACTAGAGTTGGTCTTTTGAGAAGACCAGTACCTCTAGTAGGTTTCTAAGGAAGTGGGGAAGTGAAATTGTCAGGGTTTGGCCGAGCTTAAAGGCTCAAATTTGTTTAATGAAGAGAGGGAGGAGGTGCCTTTTATAAGGGAGGAGAGGGGCACCTTTGAAAAGTGTGGAAATATTATTTTTTTATAAACTTATCTACGGTTTCAGAAGGTCCAAAAATCATTAAAGATTAATATAAGATGACTCATGGTAGAAATAAAATCATCCAATCATAATTGGACATGTTTTCTAAAACATTTTAATCATTATAATCTTATTTATTTAAATCATTTATTAATGAGGTACATACTTCATCATTATTGTGTCATAAATAATTTAATTTATTTGGTGTATAAAAATTATAAAAAAAATATCCTTATGTAGGAAATAATTTTAGATTTCTAATGAATATTTATAGTTGAAAATATAATTTATATAACCCCTTATAAAAATTAATTACTAAAAGATTTTTGTTAATGTCAATTTTTTCTTTACATTAAATTAATTAATCCAAATTGTCATTGTCACTACCGAGTGGCTCAATGAGGTCCCAAAATCGACCCAAGGATGCCCATGGTCGGCCAATACTCATAAAATAAGGTTAGTACAAGTGTCAAGGTAATTTTGAATTATTATAATATTCTTTTAACCTTGAATTACCCTATTTACCTTTAACCGTAGTAAATAAAAAAAATTACCATAGTTACTATTCATAATATCAAAACAAAAAGTAACCTATTAACATAATTTGGACCCACTGATTCCTAATATGGAATCCATTTTTCAAAATTCAAAACACAGAAGTTGCAGTAATTAATTTAAAATTAATCCCGTTGTTAAGCAAACGAGTTTTAAAAGTTAAAACATTGGCAAAGATTGAAATGTTTTTACCTATGAATTCAGTGTAAAATAAATGATAATGACATACATTATATTAAATGGTAAAAATATATTATATTTATACTTTAAAAACATTCAATATTATAATTTAATCATATAAAGTATTGCGATGAAAAAAGTTGTTTTTAATTAAAATATAGCGTGTTTTTACTATTCATTAAAATATGAAAGTTATCAGAATAATATGAAAAATTTATCCAAAGTAAATTTTTATATCCTGATTCTAAAGAAGAATTTTATTTTTTCAAATTGAACTTATAAAATTGTAAAAAACTAGATTTAATGTGGGTGTGCCATCAAAAGGCGGTAAAACTACATTTTTTGAAAAATACTTCTTTTATCCAAAAAACTAATTTTGTTTTAATACCTCATTATAGAAAATGTATAAGATAAATTAAAATGTTATAAAATGAAAAATTCAGTTAATACTATTCACAACGGCTAATATTATAATATATCGTTGTTTAGTGAAACTCGGTATTGCGTACGACACAAGCTTTTGAGGAAGTCCGCGATTGCGTGTAAAGAAAGCCAAGCTAGTGTTGTGTGTAGTGAAAGATTCCTTTGATCATTTATATAACATAAAAACAAAATATTTCTCATAAAAGTCTCTGGTGTTACATTCTACCCCCCTTAAAATGAATTTCGCCCTCGAAATTCGTTACTTCATAACAAACAGATGAGGATATCTCTCCCTCATCATATCATCAAGTTCCCATGTAGCTTCTTCTAATTGGTGGTTCCTCCATAAAACTTTCACCAAGCGAGTGGTCTTGTTCCGTAGGATTTTTTCTCTACGAGCCAGAATCTCTATCGACTGTTCTTCATAAGAAAGATCTTTTTCTAGCGGTACAACTTCTGAGCTGAGTACATGTGAAGGATCAGGTATGTACTTTCTCAGGAGAGATACATGGAACACATTATGAACTTGAGAGAGATTCGGTGGAAGCACCAATCGGTAAGCTACCTTCCCAACACGATCCAGAATTTCAAAAGGACCGATATATCTAGGGCTCAACTTTCCCTTCATTCCAAATCTCATTACTCTTTTCCAAGGAGATATTCGTAAGAACACTTTATCACCCACTTCAAACTCTAGGTCTTTTCTTCGGTTGTCGACATAACTTTTTTGTCGACTCTAAGCTGCTCTTATGTGTTGTTGAATAGATCTGACCTTTTCTGCCATTTCATCAACAAGATCAGGTCCTAATAGATTTATTTCCCCAACTTCATCCCAGAAAGTTGGAGTCTTGCATTTCTTTCCATAAAGAGCTTCATAAGGAGCCATCTGAATACTGGAGTGAAAGCTATTATTATAAAACAAATTCCACCAAAGGTAGGTGTTGATCCCAACCACCTTTGAAATCTATAGAGATAGCTCTCAACATATCTTCTAGAGTTTGAATTGTCCTCTCAGACTGGCCGTCTATCTGAGGATGATAAGCAGTGTTGAAACTCAACTCTGTATCCAGAGTATGCTGAAGAATTTGCCATAACTTTGAGGTAAACCTCAGATCCCGATCAGATATAATAGAAAGTGGTACTCCATGCAATCTTACCACTTCCTTTACATATATCCTAGAAAGCTGATCTAGAGAGAAATCCTCTCTAATAGCAATGAAGTGTACAGACTTTGTAAGACAATCAACTATGACCCAGATAGCATTATTGCCTTTGGATGTTTTAGGAAGTCCAGTGACAAAGTCCATAGTAATGTTTTCCCATTTCCATTTAGGTATGGGTAATGGTTGTAACATCCCCTTAGACTTCTGTCTCTCAGCTTTAACTTACTGACAAACCAAGCACCGAGAGACATATTCAGCAACATCTCTTTTCATGACATCCCACCAGAAGTACTCTTTCAGGTCCCTATACATCTTCATGCTTCTTGGATGAATAGAGAATTAAGAACTATGAGCCTCATCTAGAAGCTCCTTCTTTAATTCTGGGATGGGAGGAACACAAAATCGATTCCTGAAGTTTATTATCCCATCACAATCAAGGTTGAATTCAGGAACATTTCTCACCTTCTTTTGTAACTCGACATCTTCTTTCTGCGCCTATTTAATCTTTAAATGTATAGATGGTTGAACATTCATTTGAGAAAGATACGATTTTCCCCTTTAATTATAATTACAAGATCCATTCTTTGTAAATCCATAAATATTGGATCTTTTGTGATCCTCATCATGGATAAGCTAGCATGGTCTTGTCGACTTAATGCATCTGCCACATTGTTTGCTTTCCCAGGGTGGTAATGAATTGAGAAGTCGTAATCCTTAATCAGCTCCAACCATCTTCTTTGGCGCATATTCAGCTCCTTTTGTGTGAAAATATACTTTAAAATTTTATGATCAGTATAAATGTCACACTTTTATCCATAAAGATAATGCCTCCAATTCTTTAATTCAAAGATTACCGCAGCTAACTCCAAATCATGAGTTGGGTAATTTTGCTCATGGATTTTCAACTGTCGTGAGGCATAAGCTATCACTATATAGTTTTTCATAAGAACACACCCCAATCCCTTCTTGGATGCATCACTGTAGATCACAAACCTTTCTCCACTACAAGGCAGTGTGAGCACAGGTGCACTGGATAACCTTCTTTTCAACTCCTTGAAATTCTCTTCACATTCTTCTTTCCAAACAAACTTAACTCCTTTCCGAGTCAACTTGGTGAGTGGATTAGATAATCGTGAAAAATATTTCACAAAACATTGATAATATCCAGCCAAACCAAGAGAACTTCAGATCTCAGTTACTTTTGTTGGTCTCGACCATCTTTTAATAACCTCTATTTTTGCTGGATCCACAAATATCCTCTTTTTTGAGATTATGTGACCCAAAAATGAAACTTTTTGAAGCCAAAATTCACACTTGGTAAATTTGGAATAAATCTTATTCTTTCTCTGGGTCTTTAATAAAATTCTCAAGTGATCATCATGTTCTTCCTTGCTCTTTTTATAGACAAGAATATCATCTATAAAGACTACCACAAACTGATCAAGATAGTCTCTAGAGACTCTATTCATCAGATTCATGAAGATAGCAGGGGCATTAGTAAGACCAAATGGCATCACTATAAATTTATAGTGTCCATACCTTGTATGGAAAGCCGTATTTGGTATATCCTCCCTTTTGAACCTTAATTGATGATACCCTGAACGAAGATCAATCTTGGAAAAGTATTGAGCTCCGCGTAGTTGGTCAAATAGGTCATCAATTCATGAGAGAGGATATTTTTTCTTGATAGTGATCTTGTTAAGTTCTCGATAATCAATGCAGAGTCTCATTGATCCATATTTCTTCTTAACAAAAAGAACTGGTGCTCCCCAAGGTGACGCACTAGGGTGTATTAATCCCTTATCAATATTGGCTGGGAGTTGCTTCTTTAGTTCCTGCAACTCAATTGGGGCCATTCTATAAGGTGTCTTTGAAATAGGCAAAGCACCCGGTATGAGTTCTATTGAAAACTCAACTTCACGATTTGGTGGAAGACCTGGAAATTCCTCTGGAAAGACATCTTCAAATTCCCGTACAATGGGAATATTATTAATCGTGAGTTTCTCTCAAACCATTTGAGATAAATAACCTTCATTTAGTGGAATCAAGACCCATAAGATAGAAGAAATTTCCACGGGAAGGTTATGTTCATACTTGCATTGATAAACGTTCATAGATTGATCTGGAATATGAAATGTGACTTCCCTTATTTGGAAATTGATATGAGCTCCATATAAATAAAGTCAATCCATGCCAATAATCACATCAAATTCGACTATAGGAAGGATCACAAGATTTGCAGGAAGCACTTTCCCACAAACTTCAATCAGAGAAGAATTGTAAACTTTTTATGCGACTGTTGTGGCATTAAGAGTTGTCACAACCAATTAAACATCTAATTGTTGAGGTAATACAATGACACCCTTAGAAAATTCTTCAGAAATAAAAGAGTGGGTGGATCCAAAATCAAATAAAACATTTGCTACTTTAGAGTGGATGGTAAGTTTACCTCTCACCACTTCATTGTCGTACTCCACATCACCGATAGTAATTGCATGTGACTTTCCTTTGTCTTTGGCCTTAAGAGTTTGTTGACGTTGATCATCATCATAAACCCTTGGATTTGGGCATTTATTGGCATAATGACCCATCTCCTTGCACTTGAAACATTGAAGTGTAGTAGGTTCATTCTGTGTATCCCTTACTTTTTTTGCATCATTAGACATCTTGTTCCCATTATTTAGACATTCAATTGCCCGATGACCTTCTTTTCCACACTTATAAAATTTTCTTGTCCCTTTAAGACAATTTACTCCATGTTTCTTTCCACACTTTGAGCATAAGGGAAAACTCATCTTCTTTTCAGTGTGGTCTTTAGATTTTCCTTTGAATTCCATTTTCCTCTTCTTATCAAACCCATGTGACTGATGGGTTACACCAATCTACATCTCAACCTTGAGAGAACATCGAATAATTTCCTCATAGCTATTGAAGTACCTTATGGATAACGCCCTTCGAAGACTTGGTTTTAAGCCACTAAATAATCGATCGATCTTACTCTCTGGTTAGATAATAATTCCGGAAGCATACCTTGCAAGTCTTATAAAATTTTCTTCGTAGGTACCAACAGATTCATCATCCTTTTTCTTCGGTTCAAGAAACTCCTTCTCCATATTTGTTCGAAGAATACAAGGGAAATACTTATTGAAAAATAAGTTCTTGAACTCGTCCCATTCCATGGACTCAATTTCATCCCTTTGCCTCCTATTCTTAATAAGATTCCACCATTGATCAGCATCACCTTCCAAACGATACACTATTAAGATGACTTTATCATGTTCATAACATTAAAGAACTGAAAATATATTTTCAGTGGTACTGATCCATTGTTCAGCCACTAATGGATCAGAAGACCCACAGAATGAAGGTGGACGCTGCCTCATGAAGGATTCAAAAGAATGTTTCTCCTTCCTTTTCTCATTTGGAAGTCCTACATGATTCATATCTTGAGAAATTTGTGTGAGAATGGCTAAAAGATTTTTCATTCCAACTCCCATATCGTTTGGTTGCTCAGGGGGACAATCATTGCATTTCCCGTCACATTCCGCATTAACACGGTTCCTTCGGGTTCCAGCCATTGACTAAAACCAAGAAGAATAGTGTGAGCAACACTAATTATAATAGGAAAACCACATAATCAAGAATAAAATTTCACACTTAAGGTATTATCATAGGTTGTTCATGGCCATTTCTAAAACACTAAGATTGTGTTCTATGCTTAGACATATCCTTAGGTTTCTTACTAAGGCTTTCACATCCTAGTTTCCAAGGGTTTACTATACCTTTCCTCTGATACCAACTATAGTGACCCAAAATTTACATACATGGTTAATAATTCAAAATTGAATCATAATTATTACAACATATAACAAAACCATGAAAGGACCGTATAGGTATAGTGTCTTTAGAAACTGGGAAACATAAACAACTGGTTTATAAAGCATCTACATTGTCTCCCATTTAATTCATCATATCTATAGTCCCTTTTTGGAATATCTTACATAACAACCTTCTTCCTGACCTAGGGAAAGAAAACATACAAAATGGTGAGCTCAAATGCTCAGTATGGGTAAACAAAAGAAATATTAATCACATCAAATTTATAAGAACATAACATTTTGGAAATCTTACCCTGCAAAAGAGATCATAATTTCATAACATGGGATAAATCATTTTAGTGAAATGTAATCCCGATAATAATAACTTAAAACATTAAGCTTTGTGTCATACACACATGATCGTAGAGAATCATTTATTATTAGTCAAGACTCATAACCAAGACTATCTTAGTGGACAAAGTCCATTTCTGAACCAAGTTCACTCCTCGTTTTAGTCCTGTTTCACTGAACCGGTTTAACCTGCTGTTCCAGCCATGTCTATCTCATGAGATATAAAATCTTTACCCAATGCATTGGAGGGATATATAGGTCCCACCCATCTTATAATGATACCATTCTTATGTGTGCCACAAAATCATAAACCATACATCATAGCATAACCCATGTAATAAAAATGGGAATCTTAAACATCATGACATCATAAAACAATTCATATAAGATAAAGGAATTCAAAAAAATATTTCCATCACAACATAATCAAATCAATGTAATAATAGGGATAGAAACAGAACCCTAAATTATCTTATATGGAAAATAATTTTGATAAAACACTTGAACTCCATTCTTGAAGAAAATATCCTTTCTACTTCAAATTTTTTTTTCCTTTCTGAACATGTCATACAATTTTAAACTAAAATAAGTTGATTAAAAATAAAATTGAAAACTTGTAAAGGAATATTCTTGGAAATAATGTTTTAAAAATCAATTCATGCCACATAAGTTAAAAAAACATTATTCTCGTACTTTTGTCGGAAAAGTCAAAAAGTACCTCGTACGAAAAACGACAAAACATTCCTTTCATATCTTTTACTAAAAACTTTCCGAAGGGTAAAATTGGATTTAAACAATTTTAGGTGGATGGAAATAATATTACATATTGAGGAAACATGGATGTGGATGATAAAATACACCCCAGTAAATACCAAAGTATAAACAATCTCAGATAAAAATGAGATTGTGATATTTTCCCTTACCTTAGGTCCGATATGCTTTGTACGTGTCCGAACCTTCTGTATAATGATTTAAATAATGTTATTGACTTATTCTAGAATCATACTTATTATTATGATATCATATATGGTCATATTCTTAGCTACTTATTAGTAATATTTCATTAATACTTGTTATTCAAGTGTTTATTACTTTTTTGTTCTTATGCGTGTTTTGTCGAATAAATTCTTATTCCTCTTTATAGGATATAGATAAATAATTTAAATAATGGTATTAGTGTAATATATATCATATTAATTCATTAAATTAATTTATATAATCATTATTCAATGAAGATCATATAGAACGAGTCGCATCACATCGTGGAGACGGTAAGCCGTATGTACGCACAAGCGATGATATCGTTCCCATGATCATGGAATTGTATTGAAGTGTATGTATACTATTTCAGAATCAATATCAATTTATAATAATCATATATAGTTATTTATTTTCACCAGTATACCCACCCAATTAAGGTGGTGGTGGAAAAAAGATTACACCACGACGTGGAGACGGTATTCCGTACGTACGCACACGCGGTGATTTCGTTTTCCGTAGGATGGATAAGAGGTGAAATAGGGTTGTTTAATATTTATAATAACATATCAGTATATGAGGGATAATGATGTTATTACCTAATAATGAAATAACTAAAGAAGGGGGAGTAGAAGAAGAATGGAACTTGAAGAAAACGGTAGAAGGTATTACCTCTTTCTCGAAGTGCCTCCTTTAAACTTTCTCTTAAGGCACTAGAGTAGGTATTTTGAGAAGACCAGTACCTCTAGTAGGTTTCTAAGGAAGTGGGGAAGTGAAATGGGTAGGGTTTGGCCGATCTTGAAGGCTCAAATTGGTGTGAGGAAGAGAGGGATGAGGTACCTTTTATAAGGGAGGAGCGGGGTACCTTTGGAAAGTGTGGAAATATTATTTTATTATAAACTTATCTTCAGTTTCAAAAGGTCCAAAAATCATTAAAGAAGAAGATAACATGGCTCATGGTCAAAATAAAATCATACAATCAGAATTGGACATGTTTTGGAAAATATTTTAATCATTATAATCTTATTTATTTAAATCATTTATTAATGAGGTAAATACTTCATCATTATTGTGTCAAAAATAATTTAATTTATTTGGTGTCTAAAAATTATAAAAAAATATCATTATGTAGGAAATATTTTTAGATTTATAATTAATATTTATAGTCGAAAATATAATTTAAATAACCTCTTATAAAAATTAATTACTAAAATATTTTTGTTAGTGTCAATTTTGTCTTTACATTAAATTAATTAATCCAAATTGTCATTGTCACTACCAAGTGGCTCAATGGGGTCCCAAAATTGACCCAAGGATACCCATGGTCGGCCAATACTCATCCAATAAGGTTAGAACAAGTGTCAAGGTAATTTTAAATTATTATAATATTCTTTTAACCTTGAATTACCCTATTTACCTTTAACCGTAGTAAATAAAAAAATTACCATTGTTACTATTCATAGTATCAAAAAATAAAAGTAACCTATTAAAATAATTTGGACCCACTAATTCCAAATATGGAATCCATTTTTCAAAATTCAAAACACAGAAGTTGCAGTAATTAATTTAAAATTAATCCCGTTGTTAAGCAAATGAGTTTTAAAAGTTAAAACATTGCCAAAGATTGAAATGTTTTTACCTATGAATTCAATGTAAAATTAATGCTAATGACATACATTATATTAAATGGTAAAAATAGATTCTATTTATACTTTAAAAAAAATACAATTTTATAATTTAACCATATAAATTATTGCGATGAAAAAATTTGTTTTTAATTAAAATATATTGTGTTTTTACTATTCATTAAAATATGAAAGTTATCAGAATAATATGAAAAATTTATCCAAAGTAAATTTTTATATCTTGATTATAAAGAAGAATTTTATTTTGTCAAATTGAACTTATACACTTTTCAAAAACTAGATTTAATGTGGGTGCGCCATCAAAAGGCGGTAAAACTGCATTTTTTGAAAAATACTTCTTTTATCCAAAAAACTGATTTTGTTTTCATACCTCATTCTAGAAAATGTATAAGATGAATTAAAATGTTATAAAATTAAAAATTAAGTTAATACTACTCATAACGGCTAATATTTTAAAATATCTTTGTTTAGTGAAACTCGGTATTGCGTACAACACAAGCTATCGAGGAAGGCTGCGATTGCGTGTAAAGCAAGCCAAGCTAGTATTGTGTGCAGTGAAATATTTCTTTGATGATTTATATAACATAAAAACAAAATATTTCTCATAAAATTCTCGGGTGTTACATTTATGTCCCGATTCTAAAGAAGAATTTAATTTCATTAAATTATATATATAAAAGTGTCAAATATTGGTTTTAAAAAGGGTTTTCCATTAAAAGGTGGTAAAATTATATTTTTTGAAAAATACTTCTTCTATCTGAAAAATTAATTTGTTCTTATATTATTTCTAAGAAACACAGAATGTGGATTCTAAAATTATCTAGAGTATATAAAATTCAAAATTCTGTTAATACTATTCATAACTGCTCTTTGAACGACTAGTTTGATAAGTCATGGTGCGCTCGAACTTGGGGTTGCATGTAGCGCAAGCTATTGAATTACTTTAAAGAAAATAACTTACTATGAAATCTTGGGGTGTTATAAATAAATAGTAATAATTAGTAATAAATAGTTATAATTAGTAATAAATAGATATAATTAGTAATGAATAGAAATAATTAGTAATAATTAGCAATGAATAGTAATAATTAGTAATAAATAGTAATAAATAGTAATAAATATTAATAAATAGTAATAAATAGTAACAAATAGTATCAAATAGTAAGAAATAGTAAGAAATAGTTAGAAATAGTAATAAATAGTAATAAATAGTAATAAATAGTAATAAATAGTAATAAATAGTAATAATTAACAATAATTAGTAATAATTTGTAATAATTAATAATAATTTGTAATACTTTATAATAATTTGTAATAAATAACAATAATTAGCAACAAATAGCAATAATTCTGAATAAATAGCATTAATTAGGAATAAATAGCAATAATTAGAAATAAATAAAAATAATTGGCATTAAATAGAAATAATTACCAATAATTAGCAATAATTAGTAATAAATAGAAATAATTACTAATAATTTGAAATAATTAGAAATAATTAAGAATAATTAAGAATAATTAACAATAATTTGGAATAATTAGAAATAATTTAGAATAATTAGTAATAATTTAGATTAATTTGGAATAATTTGAAATAATTTCGAATAATTTGGAATAATTTGGAATAACTAGATATAATTAGGAATATTTAGCAATAATTAGTATTAATTAGAAATAATTATGATTAGTTAGCTATAATTAGGTTTAATTTACAATAATTAGGATTAATTAGGAATAATTATAAATAAAAAGGAATAATTTGGAATAATTAGGAATAATTAAGAATAATTAAGAATTATTAGGAATAATTAGGAATAATTAGGAATAATTAGGGATAATTATAAATAATTAGGATTAATTAGCAATAATAAGTATTAATTAGCAATAATTTGAAATAATTAAAAATAATTAGGATTAATTAAAAATAATTAGGAATAATTAGGAGTAATTAGGAATAATTAGAAATAATTGGAATAATTAAGAATAATTAGGAATAAGTATGATTAATTAGTAATAATTAGGATTAATTAGTAATAATTAGTAATAATTAGTAAAGATTAGTAATAATTAGTAATAATTAGTAATAAATCATAATAAATTCGAGTACATTGATAAACTGGAACAATTTCCAGCGGATTGGTGGAAATCCTTTTGATCGAAGTCTCATCTCTTTGCAACATTCTTAAACTAAAATAAATATGAAAAATCTGCTTACACATGCATCAGAGAGGATTTTTCATAGTTATTTAAGTCAGATAAATTTGCAAGGCGGTGAGCTGTCAGACAAAAGAGGCTCTTTTGCCCGATACCTCATCCCCTTGCAACTTTCTACGACTGAAATCACTATGAATAGTATGCTCTGACGTATGAATATGAATTTGTGTATGCACAAGAGCATGGAGAGAAGTGATGTGAGTCCTCCCTGCTCTCCATCCTTGTGCATATGAGAATGGATATGCATACGTTAGAGTAGACTTTTCATAGTGCTTTTAGTTGTAGAAATTTGCAAGGGGATGAGTCGTTAGAAAAAAGAGAAACTACAAATCTGTTGAAAATTGTTTCACCAATAATTAATAATAATTAGTTAAAAATACTTAAAATTAATAATAATTAGTGGTAATTAGTATAAATTTTTATAAATGAGTATAGATTAGTATAAAAAATTAAAAAATAGCATAAATAACTATAAAATAATATAAATTATTATAAATTGTTAGAAACGAGATTTTATTTATTTTATATTTTTGGGATAGTATTTATCTTATATCTAATTATAAAAAATAACTAATTATTTCATAGTTTTTAGAAAAATATGGAAAGAAAAATTCGACAATAGTCATTATTAGATGATCGTGCTTAGATAACTTAGTGTAGGAATCCGAATGGTTCTAGTTTAAATACTATATATATTGAGGATGTTCATGTTTTCTTATCATTTTCATCATCAAAACCAAAATTTGTTTTAAAAGGGGTAATTAGGTGTCTTTGTAAAAAATGTGATCTTAGGATGTATGACACATTTGACAATGTTAGAAGTCATTTATTGCCTTTTGGTTTTCAATCAGATTATGTTTTTTGGTATCAACATGATGAACGCAGTTCTAGAGAAGATATTAATAATTTGGTTCCAAATCCAGCATAGTCTCAAAATTTAGTACATGATGTGATAGGTCCATCTGTTTAATAAAATAAAACATAGGACGATATTGATTTAAATCCTGAGTTGGAACAATCTCATTTATATGAGTTGTTGAGGTCCGCTAAGGATGCCTTATATCCTGGTTGCAAGATTAGAAAGCTTGAAGTAGTTTCTAAATTTATGGACATTAAATCAGATAATGTAATTTCAAATAGTTGTTTTGATCAGATATTATAATTGTTAAAAATACTACTACCTAATGGGAATGTGTTGCCAAAAAAATTTATGAGAGCAATAGACTGGTTTGTAATTTGGGTCTTGGTTATCAGAAGATTAATTCATGTTGAAATGGTTTCACGTTATATTATGGTGAAAATGAGTTGTTCGATAGTTTTACTACATGTGAAAAATCAAGGTATAAAGAATCTCAACCAGGGAAGTCTGGATTTTTTCCTATAAAACAATTGATATATTTTCCGCTCACACCTAGATTGTAGCGTTTATTTATGTCTCAAAACACTACATCATTGATGTCATGGCATAAAACCAATATTTGAACTAGTAAAATATTACATCAACACTATAATAGTGATTCATTGAATCATTTTGTCAAAGTGAATCCGTCATTTACTTTAGAATCCCAAAATGTGCAGGTGGGTCTTTATACTGACGGTTTCTGTCCATTTGGTTCTTATAGTAGTTAGTATTCATGTTAGCCTGTCTTTATAACTCTGTATAATTTACCTCCATGGATGTTGATGAAGGAACCCTATATTTTTTGACGTTATTAATTCCACATCATCAGAAAACATATATCAATGTTTATTTGAAACCATTGATTGATGAGTTGAATTCACTACGGAGTAATTGTGTCAGTACATATGATGTTGTTGAGAAACAAAACTTCCTACTGAAAGATGAATTGATGTGAAAAATTAGTGATTTCCCAGCATTTGGAATGTTATATAGCAAATGTACACATGGTCCAAAATCATGTCTGTATTGTATGACATACAGAAAAGAGTTTATGATCGTGAATGGAAAAAACCATGTTTTTTCGACTGTCATCACAGATTTCTTCCAACCGATCTTCCTTCTCGAATAAAAAAAATATCATTATAGAAAAGGAATAGTTAAAAAAATATGGGCCTCCAACAATGATTTCAGGTACAAAGTTGAAATAAATTGTCTATTAATTGCCTCCCATCACATTTGGACCAACAATAAACCCATATAAAATTGACAGGTTTGGAAAAGAGCACAATTAGATAAAACAAATCATTTTTTGGAATTTTCGATATTGTTCTGATTTGATGGTCTGTCACATGTTGGATGTGATGTATATTGAGAAGAACTATTTTGATAATTAATTTTATATAGTTTTGGGTAATCTAGGAAAGACCAAAGATAATGTAAAGGCATAATTAGATCTTTCCCAAATTTGCAAGCGACCAGAACTTGAACTGTTTGAAAAAGCTATATCACAGAATTTAATGAAGAAAAAAGCATATTATACACTTTACAAAGATATTAGATTATTATTTTGTCATTGGATTGTAGATGTGATACTTCCAGATGGCTATGCTTATAATTTGGGTAGATGTGTTAGTAATGGTCAGGTTACTGGAATGAAAAGTCACGACTATCATGTTTTAAGGGAAAGACTTCTGCCAATTGGATTATGAGGTTTGTTAAATCCTATGATTTGGGATGTCCTTACAGACATACCATATTTTTTTTGAGACATTTTTTCATCATGAACAAACTACAATTCTTTAATAAAACTACAAGATGATGTTATTTTAATTTTATGTAAACTAGAAAAAATCTTCTCGCCTTGTTTTTTTGACTCACTGGAACATTTGATATTACATTTTCCTTATGAAACAAAATGTGGAGTTTCAGTATAGTTCTGATAAATGTACCCATTTGAAATATGCATACAGAAATTGGAAGAAAAAGTACCTAACAAAGCATCAGTTTAAGGCTCAATTGGTGAGGCTTATTTGCAAGAAGAAATTTCTTTTTTCTACTCTCATTACTTTAAATATGAATAACCTTCAAAAAACAACCACATGAACCATAATGAGGGAAATGTTGATGATGACATGATCAATCAATTATCAGTTTTCAATCTACCCAAACTTGGCTTCGGTGGTGTTCATGAATGATGGAATTCAGATGATGAATCTCACAGAGCTCATACATATATTCTACTCAACTTTGAAGAAATTACACCATTTTTACTATAAGTGATCCTATCACTTATTCTATAATTTTTATAAAAATACATTAATATTATTTTATTTTCAGGTTATATGATAATCATATTAAGAAAAAGTTTCCACAAATTATAGTAGCGGCTCTTGAAGAACGACGTCAAAAACAATTTCCCACTGGTTTCAAAAATTGGTAACATAAATTATTTTTTATTTCACATTGAAAATAAATTTAATACTTGTTATATAGATACTTGTTTTACAAATTTATAGGTATCTCAACATGATAATAAAATTTATAATTTATTTTTTTTATTGAGTAAACCACCATCTAAAATGTTTAAATATTATAATGCATATGTAGTGAATGGTTTTTGATTTCATACACATGAATATGGGGAATCAAAAAAACAACAACGAATAGTGGTGTTTTATTGAAAGGATTAAATCACAGAGAAACTGATGTTAAATTTTATGGCATGTTAGAAGAAATCATTGAAATATTTTAGCATGGAAAACATTATATAACAGTGTTTAAATATTAGTGCTTGGATAATGAGAGAGTCTTGTGTGTTCATTTGGTCCATGGAACCGTTGATATTTAATATAAATGTCTTTTTGCAGTAAATGAACATTTTTTGGGCTTATAAGGAAAATCAAATTTATTAAGAAAATTACAGTGCTATTTCAAGGGAGTTGGGTGATTGGTGGAGCATAATAGAAATTAAATCTCGAGAGAATTAGTTTACTGAATGTGAATGTGGTTCTGCTGAAGTGAAAGGAATTGAATTTTTTTAAGAGACTGCTCTGAATCCAACTTTTTCAGGAAGTGATATGAATATCATTGATGACACCGCACAGTTAAGGGATGATGTTGAAAATTATGTTAATGATGTTACAAATGAATTTGAAATGAAAAGAGATGATGAAACTGAAACTAATATGGAGATTGATGATGTTGAGGAGGAAGATGAAGATATTGATATCAACAGCTATGAAGATGAGGATGGAGAGGGACATTGACATAATAAAATTATGGTTATAATAATATATAATATATATCTATATATACTAGTTGTTTTCAACTATTTTATAATGAAAATCATTTTGTATTTTAGATAGATGATGATTTGTATCATATGTTACAGGAGGTTAATCTACCTTTATTTGAGCTGGAGGTCACATCAACCGACCCTCATACTGTTGGAAATTCAGGGGGCACTCAGAGGGGGTGTGGTCTTACACTACTAATGATTCCTAGCCCTATAACCAAGCGATGTCCACATCTTGAGTTCAAACCACACACACAGAGGTATGTTTACCTATTGCTTTTAGTTAGTTTCCATTAATTTATTTATATTCTTATTGTATGATTAATTATTCTTTTTTTCACATATTCATGCATATAACTGTTGGAAAGGGGAGCACTATATTATTCAATTATATTTCAGATTTATAAGTGACATGGGATCAGATTCCCATTGATGTTCAATAGTGCATGTTCAAGCATTGGCTGGTACGTACATAAATAATATTTATTTTGAAATTAATTTAATTAATAACTTGATATAATAATTTATTTTTAGGATTTATGGTATCCTACTGAGGAGAGCATGCGTAAGGCTATTTGGAAGGAATGACAGGGAGCTATGTGTCCACATTGCACTCAGTTTTTGCACAATTTAAAAAGAAAATAAATGGAGAAAGTATGAGTGCAGAAGTTTGATGAGACATGTTGCATCCACTGACCTGATTATATTTTATCTTAGATTTGGGATGGATTATGTACACACTAGTTGAGTACGTGGTTTCAGATTAGATCATCAGTAGGTTGAAAAAATTAAGGGAGATAAGAGGTGATACATTGAGTTGGTAGTCATACATTTAATACATATAGAGAACATATAGTTAATAATTTTTTTAAATATTTAATATAAATTTAAATGTAAACAGTTTATTTTATATTCTTATAGGCAGCTGTACAACCTGATATTTCGGAGTATAACGTTTATAGAAGGATGTGCAGTGATCCAGCCACTAGGGAGATTAGAGGTTCTCACCATCATCAGATTGTGGTCAGTATATGTTTTTTTGTAGTTTTAAATTTAACTACAAATAATATATTAACTATTTTAATTTTAAATTGAAATTGAAGAGTCCTATGAGGCCGAGATTTCTCGAATAGATGTTTAGAGTTAGGCTGAGACCGATGGTCAAATAGTCCCCCCTAATTTGATGAGGCAGCATGGATGCAGGAAACCTAAAATGGTTTCAAGAAAGGCTGAGTTGTTGGTATCAGCTCTCGAGTGACCCATGTGAATTTTTATGGTAACTCTGCAATGTCGGCGTCCAGCTCAAGAGAAGCTTGTAGAGAGTCATCATCATCTCATACACAGTATCAAGAGAAGCTGTGGGTTTAGAGTGAGATTATAGAGACTATGCATAGGGAGTAGGAAGAGATGCGTTAAGGGCAGTAGTAGCTGCATGAAGAGTTCCTACGACAGCAACAGCAGGAGCAGTATATGCATGATGTGATGCATCGATGGTGGTATTAGTCGAAGCGGGAGCAGATGAAGTATATGCGATGTTTGACCCGTAGTTTAGGGATGAATTTTCCTCCACCATCTCCTCCAACTCCTCCAAACGACCCTCCCCCTGACCAGTGATTTATTTTTATTATATGATGAGACATTTGAATGTATTTTTTTTAATATTAACTATTTAATGTTTAAAATACTATGTGTTTTATATTGTGTAGGAAATTATGGGTTTTTATTATTTATTTAATTTTTTTATATTTATTATTTTATTAACTAATATATTTTTATATTTTTGTGAATACTCAGGTATTTATTATATTACTAATATTAATATTTCATTAATAATAATAATAATATTTTATTAATTAATTATTTTATAATTAATTTTATTTTAAGAATATTAATATCATTATTTTTATATTAGTATTATATTATATTTATTATTTTATAAATAATTTTATTATATTAATATTAATATAATGATTTTATTTATGTTAATATTATATTATTATTAATATTATAATATTTTTTAATTTATTTTTTTATAAAATTTTAACTATTTGCGACCGTCTGTCACAAATACTAATTACGATAGTCCATCGTAGAAGGGTTTGTTTTTTATATTTTGAGAGTTAATTGTGATGAGTCTACTATATTTCGCAAATAATATGTTTTTACAAAGGTCTGTCACAAAAAGTAATTTTTGCGGCGGTCCATCGCAAAAAGTAATTTTTGCGGCGGTCCATCACAAAAAGTAATATTTGTGACGCTGTTTTCTCCAAGTGGTCATTTATGATGAAACCCCATCGCAAAAGACTATTTGTGACGGGATCCCATCGCAATTGATCGGTCATAATAATCCATTTTTCTAGTTGTGGTTGATGATTCTTTATAAGGTATTTGAGAAATTAATTACTCTCACACATAAGAGAACATTGAGTGTTATGTGTGAAAATGACATTCAATATTTTTAGTGGATTATGTGATTTTTAAAAATGAAAATGATGACTGAACCCATTGAAATTCATTCTAGGACTACACACATTTATTCCTAACTTTTTTAGTTTGTGCTAATTTACTTTATTTTATTATCTTAATATGAAAAATAAAAAAACAATTTCCTTCTTCTCTCTTTTTTCTTTAAACAAATAATAATTTAATAAAAATTATAACTAATTATATGACAGTGATTCTACATGCCCATCTCCATGAGATATGACCTTGCTTATCCATTATGTATAATTATATTTTTCTTAAATTCTAAATGAATGATCCACAATATTATTTTCATCACTCTTTATTTTGGGTAGATTTTTTACCTCATTTCATGTTATTCATACCATTTACATTCCATTTCTCATAGGTTTCTTCTAATTTACTTTTATATTTTCTTTACATTTCTAGGTTGAGTAAAAAAATTAACCCATTAATATCATTATTGATTAATATTATAATGAATAGTTAAAATATAATGGCAGACATAAATCCATGGTTAAATACTTTCTTAATAACATATACTCATATATATATTTTAATCTGAAAGTATAAGAAGAAATTTATTAACAAACACTTAGTATGGATGAACTAAAGAACATTCTAAACCAAATCACATACAAATTTTAGGGGATCATGAAGATTTATAGAATATGGTATAAGAGAAGGAGCTGAGATTAGAACCTCTCATCAACTCAAAAATGATGCTGGAAGAGTATATTAAAAAATAGAACCCACTACTACTTTCTCTTGAATATATTTTCCTAGTGGACTCATGATTTGAAGAGAAATTATTGGTGGATTTTAATGATATATTCTCATATAGTTTAAAATTTTATTTATTTAATTTTTCTAAAACATATCTATTCAGAAATATACCTTATATTAAAAATAAAAAATTAGAAATATTTTTAAAGACCCGGATGATGAACATGAAATGGAAAAATTGGATCTGCTTTAAGGAAAATCATGATGAACCACCACAACTCATTAGATTATTAAAGACTTTCAAGATGTAGTGAACAATAAAAATGAACTACACGATGAGACCTTATAGGGGATAACACTAAAATGGATTCATTTTATTTTAATATTTTACAAACTAAAGTTCCCATTAATATACATGGGATTAATTTTACAAATTTAGATAAATTTATTCCCATCATGTATATTGAGGATGAAATGTTAGAAGGACTTTTAGGAAAAATTTGAAGAACCATAATCTGTTTAAATTTTAAATGGTTTCTTATGAGCCTTTTACAAAGTGATGGATATATAGGATTAAATTTATGAGAGAGATACACCACTAATAACCTCATTTTATTCACATTTTATTTTCATCTATTACAAATAAATATGGCCTTTTTATAGTTTATTATATCAAAACACTTCTCATAATCTATAAAGGATTTTTATAAGGTTTCTATTCAGAATATGGTAGATATATTCATTTAAACAATGGTATCTAAGGGTTAATATGATAATTTATTATTAACCTATTCAAAATTTTCAATAGATGACGATGATATAAATAATGAATACTTTAATAATATATTGATGTCTATTATAGAGGTACTTCAGTGAGAATATATTTATTTTTCAATGAATGATTGTGAAAGGATTGTGTGTCTCTCATATGAATATAACCATCAAGAACACCAATAAGAATATATTGAGAAAGGAAAATACATGGAGTAGTTCCCAATGGCTGCTCATGAAGAAAAAAATGTTCATGTTGTTACAAATGAAGAGAGATTTCATTTTGAACTAAACTAGTTTTAAATTTATTCAATGTTAATTATGAACTGGATCTCTGTGGGTTTACTATGACCAATAAAATCATCATATAATCCGATATGAGAGAAATAAATAATATTTATAAATGAGGAGGACCTTTACATCATCCTTCCACCCCAACATTATGAGATAAACAACATTGATCAAGAGTTATACATGAAGAACTTCATAAAATGGGACCTCTAAATAGAAGTAAACCTAAATTTTGTTGGATGAAAGTGTATTTGTTAGTTTACATAATGAAAAAAGTCCCCTAGAAGACTGATAATAATTAGAGGGCCCTCCATGTATGGATAACCTAAATACAACCCCTATTTGAAGGGAAAATCCCATGGTTATTTTTTAATTACTTAATTTATATATTTTTTCCTTAGGTCTAAATTAAACTTCTTCGGTTTTTATTCTTTTTATATAGGTTTTAAATGAAAAAAATTACATTAGATTAAGCTATATAAAAATGAACTAGTGGAGAGCCTAAATTATTTGTGATGGAAAATAATCTTCGATGGTTAATCTCTTATTATAAATTTTTATCATGAAATTTTTTAAGAATTATGGTGAACATAAAGGGGGAAGTGTTAAAAAATTATAGGGGGAAGGTATTTAAAAATGTTTTATAGTATCTCAATGCATTTTTAAGATCCATTATTCAAATCTCTAAATAAAAATGTATATGATTTTTTATTTTATTCACTTTATAGTGTGTTTTTTTGTTTGGAAAATCGATCATTATATTTTTTTCATGGATAGTGGATGAATTCATGATTGTTTTTAATTTCATTAGATATAAAATTATCTGATTTTAGTTATTGATGAGTTAGTTTTATATCTATTTTTGTATGAATTATTTTCTAAAACTAGGAAAATGAATTTGATAGGAATGTTTGAAGTGGAAATTAGATTATAAAGGAGTAAAATATGTTTTTGAACTTGAATCTAGGTAATCATATCCTTTTTGAAAAATGAAACCTAATGTTTAAACCTCAACAGGCAGCCATATAAGTTTTTTGAAGATGGAGTAAAATGATAAATTGAGATATCACAATTAAACTATGAGATAATTATGCAATGGGTTTTTTGAGTATTAAATACCTTTTACAAATTAAATATGTTCTCTTTATATAAATGGATATAAATAAATTAAAAATTATTTCTAATTATAAAAATAAATGCATTAAGTTTAGGGTAATACTGAATCCAAATGAAGAATGAGAAATTAAGGTATAAGAGTACCATTTTAGTTTTATCATGGAATTGGAAAATGAATATTTGGTTTAAGTAACCAAAGTTAATGTGATAAATTAAAGTCAACCTTTCTAAAATTGTATGTCCATTGAAATATAACATGGTATGAACGATGAACTAAAAAATTCCTCAGATTAACTAAGTTAGGGGATTAAATTCATGTAAGAGCCATGAAAATTAAAATGACAGATAAATAATTGTTTTTTTCTTTATCAGTTGTGTGTTTGAACCTAGGTGGGACCAACTTTTTAAATAAAATGTATTCATTTTATTACTAGGGAGTAAAGTAGTGTTAGTGTTGGGGAGTGATGAAAGCCAAAATTTCCAATTTTTTTAATGAATTTATATATAATTTACTAATTAATTTTTCAAGAAACTAAGTGATTCATTTAGATATATTCCCTTAATTTTTTTAGAAACTCAATGTTTTTGGGTCGTTATGTTTTAAAGAAATGTATGAAATTTTTGTTTAGTTCACATTTAATTTGATGAATCAAGATTAATATTGGGAATCTGAGTTATGTAATATCTCAAGTAGAAGTTCTTGGATTGAGAATAAGGCCTTGATAGGTGTTTGTCTGCTCAAGTAAGCAATTGATTAAGGTTTAGGTGACCTTATACCTAAAATTTTTACTTAAAGGTAAGTATTGTGGGGGAATAAAAGGTGATGCAACTAGGATTACATGGAAAAGGAGGCCAAAATAATGTAAAACTGGATTCTTTATAGTGTTTATATGAGGGAGAGAACCATGTTGCTTCCCAAATGTCATTACGTTGGAGGATCTCCCACAAGTTTTCACCTTATGTTGTCAACCTTAGAGTTGCACTGTTGAGGGGGAAGGACCTTAGGGTTGGGTATCCAACCCTTTTCCTAGTAGTTATTTTTATAACCTACGTTCTATGTCATAGTGTAGACATGGATCTATTATATATAAAAAAACTCAAGGTTTAATCATATACCATATAACCATACAAAAGAAATAAACCCACCCAGTTTTATTATTAGGGTAACAAATGTAACTTACCATTTAGACCCCATTCATTTTTAGAGGAATGAGTCACATGGGGAATTTATTTTGACAGTACCTCCCCTATACTCATTCTATTAAATCCCAAATTTTATGGGGAGATTTTGTATTCATTTCTATAATGGATCAATGGGTTTTACCCCACTTTTCATCCATTAATTCCTCTTGTTGTATCCTGCTAATTTTAATAGTTTCTGAAATAGTGATTTGGCACAACATTATCCCTGAAATGGTAACATTTTACTGATTTTGATGGGGATTTTTTCCATTAAAGGATAATTGATGACCTATCAGGATGAATGCATGAGGTTATTTTTTTTAGTGTGACTGTGACACTCAGTTAATTTTTTAGTGATTATGACTCTTTATATTTAATTTAAATATTTATTTATAATTTTACATAATTAATTATTTATGTTTTATAGCGTGACATAAGAGACTGGGTGGTGGGAAGAGCTTGGAAAAGACTTGTATAAGCTTATAAGAAGGTTTCAAAAGCATGGATTGGGTGGTAACTTCAAAAATTAGGCAGGTGGTATTTTTAATACATGCTCATATTCATGTTTATGCATCATTTTATCCTATATGAATAGTGAATGTGTTAAAATAAGATAATTAGAGACTATGAGTTTTTGGTTAGAAACTGTACAGTGGCTATATGCCTTATTGAGGTTTAAATAGTGATATTAATCACTTTAGATGTCTTTTTATCTCCCAATGACTTTAACACCAAGTGGTGATAGTGTCGACTGGGTGGATAAGAGACCTTGGGATAGTCTTTGTGAATGAGTGGTGATGTGGTTAGCCTATGATTAATTCACTATATTATGTTGGATGATTGTGATAATATTAGGCCTTATAACAATGGGTGAAATAGTCATCCATATCAATCCTGATTAGTGAAACCCTCATGAGGGTAGTCTGAGAGCTTGGTGAGTATTTTAAGTATGATGAGTCCCTCCTAAGAAGACGAGGTTTCATGATGTGGGGTTACCTCCTCATGACTGGATGAGATATATTACATAGGAGTTGTGAGACCACACTTAAGTGTGCATTGGGGAAATAAATCGTGACTTTTCATCGAGTTGATAATGTTAAAAGAGAAATATTCCTTGTGATAGCCCATGGGTGGTCAGAGAAGGAGTGTTTAAGTTTTAGATGAGGTTTGACATATCTATTGAAGGCTAGGTTAGTGGGATAATATATGTTGTGAAATAACCGAGGGGTGATGAGAAACAAATGGTATCGATGATAAGAGAACAAGACTTGTCTTTGGGACCCAATTAATTTCCTAATTTTTAGAGGATATTTTCTTAGACGAGGGGTTATGTATAAGAAAATAGTATATGAGTGATGATCTAGTGTGATGGTGTGAAAATTCAAATTATTTCTTTTGTTGTATTGTCTTGTGAAAGGTGATGAACCTTGTCTATGTGTGTGTGTGGGGGGGGGGGGGGGTAGGGGGTAGGATCTTGAGACATAGAATCATCATGAGTGAGATGGGGATGGATGGACTTGCATGGTAGAGTTTTATTACTAGTTTCCATGATGTGAATCTTTCATTGAGAGGCTTGGTTCATGATTGTGGACCTTTCTTTAATAAGAAAATATTTAGGATTGTGGACCACCCCATATAAAAGGGATACGTTATGGTAAGAAAAGAGGCATGGATGAAGGACCCCACCTTGAGTGATGATGTAGTGCATCAGGATATGGATATAAAACCGTACCCTGTTCTCTTGTGTAACAGGTCAAGGTCTTGGATGATAGACACCCTAATCATTCAGGTAATGCATGATATCTATTTTCAATGGCTTGATATGAGGCAATTGTGGTATTCTATCCTGGAACCAAAGTAGGTCTTATTGAGTTCCATGGTGACCTAGTTTGAACATGTTTACCTGTCATGTGTGGAAGAGTTGCGGCCTAAATATCACACAAAATCTGATTTTATTTAGTGATATTAATATCATCTTCATGATCACATTCATATGATGGAATATAATAGGTAAACTTATTGAGACTCTAGTAAGATGAATTTATCACACTTAGTATAGGAACATCAATGCATATGTAAGTGTTATGTATACTTTCTACTCAAGCATAGGATGTGGAGTGGATTGGGATAAGTAAGATCAATTAGTATTTATAGACATTTTTATTATGATATTGGGATATAATTACGGATAATTGGAGTATTATTAGTCTTTTGGTTGTTTGTATATGTAATTTTCCAATTCGACGACCAGTTTAATACTTGTATGAACTTGGGTCTTTACGAGAGAACTTACTTTATTATAGAATTATAGTTATTTTATTATGGGTAAACTGATTATATGATGAATTATTTGGTTATTTTATTCTTTTTATTTCTTTTTTTAATGTAATAGTCTCCCCATTTTATATATTAGGCCCGATCTACTAGAAGATATCATTTGGCGTTTAGGGAGGTCTAATTGTGGCCATGTATCCCTCTAACACAAATGGGTGTTCTAGGTTATGATGTTACTAGTGGTATCATAGATTTTTTTATCATACATTGTTTTATTTGGTATATATACAATTTTGTAATGTGTTTTAATTTTTTAGCGACCCTAAACTAGTGCATCATGAAAACGTTTTCAGTGGGAAGTCCTAGTTAATGGGGGTAAAATATTTTTTATTCATTAATTTCATTATTATTGTTAAAATATTTATTAAATATTATATGCTTATTAGAGTTTATTGTTTTGTATTTTTTATCTTGTCCTGATATAAATATGACCATGTACATGAAATGTATTTGGAACATAATATTAATAAGACATACACGTTCTTATGTTTAATTGTTTCTACTTGGGGTTCAGTTGTTTAAAGTATAAACAATATATTATATATAATTATAATCTATAAATTTTTGGTTAAATTATACTCAGATGAAAAATATCATTTTTCCTAATGGTAGGTCATGTTAATATTGGCGTAGGAAGTTATCTGATAGGGTATAGGTAGTCCCTTTTTGAAAAAGGTTTCGACACAGTTTGTGGGTGGGTATGAGTATTTATTACCTAAGAGGTGATCCAAGTATTATAATGGGTTTCCATGGGGATATAAGGTTTTATTATATAAATTGTATACAAAAACCTATATGGTGTTTTGCTATAATTCTTATTGGTTCCATTCAACTTAATTGAACCAATAAGTTGAGAAAAGGCATGTGAAATTCATTATTTATGCTATCAAGGATTGGTTTCAAGGGAAGGATTAATTAAAAACCTGGCCATAGTAGTTTTAGATGTGGTTTTAGTGGCATGGAGGGTGGTTGGATAAATTCTCATGGATTGGGATGATACCCAGATAGTGGGTGATTGTGAGGTTATCCTTGGAATGATTGAGTTTCCTTGATTCATTGGATAAGACTTACATGCGAGTGGAGAGTGGTCGATTTTTTAGATATATGATCCTAGTCTCTGTAGGATGTGACTCAGGAGTGTCAGTTTGGGTGTGCTATTAGATTGTATGGAAGAATTTAGGCATTGGAATTATGTGAGATCAAGTAGGATCATGGGTGATAACATATGAGTAAATTCATGGTAAATCACTCTTCATTAAATAATAGGGAAACTATTGTTTTGGATTTTTATAAAAAAGTATTAGTGTGAGAGGAAAGGCATGTGATAGTTATGTATAATTCCAAATGGAGTCACAGATTAGTGAATGTGCTTTCTGTGAGTCTTCTTAGAATTGTTTATATTGAGGTGGAACTTGAATAGTGCTAAGTTGGAATTTTGGTTGTAAGACACTCATGGGAAATGTGTCCCTTGAGTCTTGATCATTATGAGGGTTTAGAGGGTGGGTGAGCATGGTTTAGGAGAAGTGACTTGTGTCTATTTCTAGGAACCATTAAGTTTAGGTCTTGAGAATCGGTTTAAGGGAATAAATAGAGTATGGAGTTCACCATTGGATGTTAGAGGGTGTGATCCACATTGTCAATTTTTTTGGATAGAGAGGATTTCCTTCCTTGTATGTTGATAATGGGAAGCAGTTGATGTTTCAATATGGAACATGGGTTTGAGTGGGTCATCTAACTCTAGTCATTCCATGAACTAATGGATAGAGTGTGGGTTAGTTAGATCAATGTTTATTTCTTCAATGTGATAATTAATATTATCCTTTTATGACGATCATTGAATTAATCATGAGCACATGAACATTATGTTAGATGGGTCATGCATGTGGTGAGACAGGTTAGTGGATGGAATAGGTGATATTAAGATTCCAGTTTGGGGTAAGATCAGATTTTAGTTGGTTAATTTGTAAATACAATATTTAGGGTTCAAATGTTGTGTCTTCTAGAATCGGTGCATTTGAATAGGGTTTCGGGTAGATTTTGTGTGATCCAAGGGTGAGTTAAATTAATTCTGCATCGATTATTGGGGTAAGAGAATGATGGATAGAGTTGGTGGTTGGTTATCCAAACATGTGATTACACTTATATTTAGTGTTTGGACTTTAGTGTGGACATTTTCTGGTCTCATGATGCCTCTAGAGGCTAAGGCATCTTGAATAGATGGTGAGATCATGCATCAATGGGTGTGACCATTCATTTTAAGGAAAAGTCAACTAGATGAGGCATGGATAATATTTTTTCATAGAATCATATGTGGTGTGGTAAAATCGACATTAAGAATGTTTTTAGATAGCTATATGATAATTTTATAGATGATATGTGTTGTGAGGAGAACCATGGTTCCGAATTGGACACTTTTTTAGTAAAGAATTATGGTAGGGAGGACCATGACCAATGAGATTATCCAGTTGAAAAAATCAAGCTGTCTCTAGAGATACTGGGGAAGTGAATACCACCTCGATGTTTTCACTGGTGGCGGGTGTATCAAAAATTGGTGTGTAGCATGCCTTGATGTTGGAGTCTTTAAATGGAAGAACATTTGGAATTCATAGATGGAAAGCAGTGATACCTTTGAATTTTTATGGAAATGGTAGGTAAAGAGAGGTGCTTTAAGGACTAATGTATATTCTTGGGGATGAGAAGCATTATTATGGGGAATATATAATTCACCATTGATTTTCAAGACATATTTTTATGAATGTTAAAATTTTTATTTTGTAGAAAGGGTAGTTTCATGAATCAAGATTCAAATTATGAATCCAAGTCTTGGAACATATTTAAGAGTTTTTTTTGGATAAGGAATGAGATCTATATAGGTGATGAAGTTTTTGGGGAAGATACATAAGAATGTATAGGATACCCTATAGTTGTGATTTATCTTTTAGATAGGCACCAAGGTTTAACATAGGGCACTAAGGCATGGTGGATTGTGATTGAGAAGTCCACAAAGCATGAGAAAGGGCTACGGAGTGGTTATGATTTGTTGGGAATTCACCAATCCATATCCTAGAGGTTATTCTACAATAGGGGATCTCATAGGTGGTTCCTTAAAACAAATCCCTTAGGGGATATACTATAGAGGGGGAATACTTTTTGGGTTGGTTACATAGTACCTTTGTGAGTGTCTAGGACACAACCTAAGGGAAACACTGTAGTCCTGATTCTTCCTTCAAGTACCTTTATGATAAATTGTTTGAACAAAGTTTTTGTTTTTGTTGAAAACTAATTTTTTTTGTTGAAGAAATTTTTTTATCCAGGAAGAATGAATTTAATGAGTTATAAAGAAGGAATATTGTTTTTATAGAAGTTTCTAGTGGAAGCAGTATTATTATTGGTGAGAGGCATGTTGATGAAGATTGAGAAGTCATGAGTTAATTTTTTTTCATAATTTATAAACAAAAACAGATGATTATTTTTCGATCAATAAGTTATAAAATATCATTCAAAATATCATGATAAAATATTTCTAAGAAACTATAGAGAGGTTTAAAGAAATTTAATTCACAAAAAAGATTCAAAAAATCGGATTTATCATATTATTCTGAAAATCAGATCCAACATCTTCAGAAAATATGATCCAGATTATTGTTCTAAAAATCGGATCCAACATCCTCCAAAAATCGGGTCCAAAATTATTATTCTAAAAATTAGATCTATCATCTTTAGAAAATTTGATCAAAGCTATACAGAAACCATATTAAATCAAAAGAAAAATTCTAGAAGTTGAGGAGGATAAACATGGAATTAAAATTTTCATAAATCTAAGAGAAATATATGAAGGTTTACTGAAGTCAATTTTTTTGTTTTAAATGTAAGATATTTTATGAGTTTTGAGATTTAAGGAATAGGGAATGTTTTCAAAGTTTTCCAACATTGTTTTCTGAGTTTACTATAAATAATTACGTAGATCATTTTTTTTCATTTTCTACTTTCAACATACGCATGAAAGGAGGAGAGTTGGAGAAATTAAAGTGAAAGTTACCATATGATAGAAGAATAAAAATATTGAGAATTCTATCAGAGTTTGAGATTTGTAGATAGTACTAAGAAAAAAGGATCCAACATATTAATAAAATAAGAAATAAAATTATGATAAAATCATAACCAAGATTTTGAGTAAATTGGGACAGAGATTCTGAGTAAACTGGAACTGAGATTCTAAGAAAATTAGAACCATGATTCTGAGAAAATCAGAACCAAGTTTTTGAGAAAATTGGAACCAATATTCTGAACAAATTAGAACCAAGATTCTAAGAATATAAAAAACAAGATTATGAGAAAATAGAAAATATGATTTTGATCAAATTAGAACCAAGGTACAAATAAAATTGGAACCAAGATCTTGAGTAATTAGAACCACAATTCTGATAAAATAGGAACCAAAATTCTGAGCAAATCAAAATCTAGATTTAAAGAAAATTGGAACAAAGTTTTTGAGAAAACTAGAACCAATATTTTGAGAAAATCGGAACCACTATTATTAGAAAATTGGATCCATTTTTCTGTGAAAATATGATCTAGCATTTTATAAAATTCATATCCATCATTATGAAAAAATTGGATTTAGCATTCTGAGTATGGAGAAAATTCAATAGTCTTTATTCTTTTTTTAGCTCAACTATTTTATAAGGAAACATTATATACTAACAATAGTTAGTATAATATTTCATATTAGGAGATATATGTTTTCTAATAGGATTTGTCACAAGTTTTATTAACTTCTTCTTAATAATGGATTTCCATAGACCCACAGGAGTGGCTATGGAAAAGATGTTTTTTCTCACAATATGGCCAAAACTTATAAATATTTTGTGCTTTTTTTGCTTTCCAACCATTTTATACATGAGTATTTACTAAAGGATGATAAGGATATAAACATTAATAGGTTTTAGGGGTTATGTTTCTAAATTTTTTGAAGGTTATAAAAGAGAAAAACTGATTTGACCCCCTTCTCAGTTTTTATTTGATCCTTAGAACTTCAATTGGTATCAGAGAGAGGATTATGTTCCCTTGTTAAATCACTATCATGAATAATATAAATTCTGTAAATAGTATAATAATTACTCTATTTGACGTAAAAAATTAGTATGGATGGAAATATAAGATAATTATTTATCTCATATCTCTTTTCATAGAAGTTGTTGATGATGATACTATTTGTTTTCCACCTATTGAAAAAGATGCTCATATGATGTCTGATGATAAGAGAAATATAGAAGTTTATGGAAAGGCTAGAAATTATATTCAAATGGCCTTATCAATTTTTTTAATATAATATGATGTGTCTTAAAACTTCAAAAAGAATTTGGGACAATTTGGGAAGTGTTTTTTAAGGAAATATAATGATTAAGGAAGAAAACTTAAAAATATGGCATAGTAAGTATGAAGACATTAGAATGAGAGACGATGAAAAAATTGATGACTATTTCACTAGAGTAAATGATTTTTTTTGCAACATTAGGGGGTTCAAAGATGTTCTGGAAGACTATACATTATAAAGAAACTTCTAAGAAACGTTTCTAACATGTTTGATTCTAAAATTTCTTCATTAGAAGATAAGTACGATTTATCTCTTGATAAGTTGCATAAATTTCTTGTTTCTTATGAAATAAGGAATGCCAAAAGGTTTAAAAATAAGACGAAAGATGAAATGTATTTTTAATCTATGAGAAAGATGAAAATTCAAGAAGTTGAAGAAGTATATCCTTATGAGTCCGAAGATAAATATGATGATGAGATGAATGAAAAAATAATTTATTTTATATCTATGAACTATCGAAGCGGAATAGGAAAGAATGAAGGTAAAATTACTCTCAAATGTTTTGAGTCTGGTAGAATCAAACACTACTCTATAAATTTCCCTAAGAATAATGTATGAGAATATAAAGATGATTTTAATGGGAAACCTTGATGGAAGAAGTGGAAAAAAAATGATAAAGAAAAAAAATTCTTCCAATAGATACAAGAAGAAGATTACTAGAAAAAAAGTAACTATGTTGAGTAAGAAAGTTGAATCATAATCAAATGGAAACAACTAATATGAAGATGAAAGTTTAGAAAAATTTATAACCTTCATTTCAAAAGATGAGAAAAAAATTCCTAAGATAGTGAAGAAGGTGGTGAAGAATCTTATAGAGTTTTAGCTTAGAAGTGAACATGTTTCTTGTCTTGAGAAAGAAAATACTCTTAAGAAACAAATTAGAGTAATGTGGAAAGATCTTGAAGAAGTATTTTATTTGAAGAAAAGATTTCATCAAGTAAGACGATGGATACATTCATAAGATTTTAAGTTACAATCTTAGAATTGCTGAATAGGGAATGATTATTGAAGATCATATAAAGAAGATGGAATATAAGGAAGAAGAGGTTAATAAGTTGCAATCAAAAAATATTGGGTTGAAATTACCTTTAGTAAGTTGAATTAACAATTTAACAATTATTATTAAGTAAAATATGATACATCTAAAGTTTCTAAGAAGGCTCAATACGAGAATCAAGTGAAATATTCTCTTACCAAAAATAATGTTTCATCTGATTTTTTTAACATTTCAGGTTCCATAACAAGTATTGAGAAATCTTGGGCGGAGAAAAAAATTGAGGAACCTATTAATTATATAAAATTATAAAACTCACTTAAAATAAAATATGGTTCTCATAACGAGCATGTTTGAGCTGAAAGAAGTTACCAACATCAAAAAAGTTTCTATAGAGAAAGATCTTTCTTGAATAGAAAATCTAGATTTGGTGGCTATTATTGGTGTTATGGAATATATGGGCACATAGCTTATCATTTTTGTCCCAACATATCTTTACTGGATGAAATTTTCAGAAAAATGGAATAAATAGTGAAGGAATAATGAGTAACTTTCCTAACATACAAAAATTTAAAAATATGAATTCTCAAGTTGTGAGAAAATTTCCAAAAAAATCAATTTGAATGTCTCGAAGAAGTTTGTGGAAGATGCGATCAGTCTATTCATCATTCCAAAAAATATATAAAACTTCTTTTGGAATAATTTTCTTATTATAAAAAGGAAAAGAAAGCTGAAAAGAAGAAGGGTGTGGAAAGGGATTTTGTTGTTGAGACAACATTAAAAGAAATTAAGAGGAATAAACATTGGATACATAGTATTTGTTTTTCTTTACATATGATATGTGATAGAAAAATTACTAAACATGTTTAAAGTCATGATGGATGAGAAATTACTTTGGGAAATGATAGTTACTAAAAAATTAGAGGAATCAGAACGACATTGATTAAATAAGAGAAATTAAAATTTAAGGAAGTTTTACTTATTAATGAGAAAAAACATAACTTACTTAGTGTAAGCCAACTTTGTGATGATGCAAAAGAAGTGATATTTAGAAAGGATTATTGTATCATCAAATGTGTCAAATATGGAAAACTTATTACAAAAGGAGAAATAACCAGTGTGAATATCTTTGAAATAAAAGAATTCAATAACACATGTTACTTGAGTGCTGAAGATGAAAAAAAATTATAGAACCGAAGACTTGGGAACCATGGGAATAAAAACAAAAATAATATTTCAAATGTTGATGCTGTTTAGAATTTTCTAGAATTGAAAAGATGAGATGAATATATTTTTATTACTTTTTAGAATGATAAAATGATTAAAAAAAGTCATAAGAGAATTGAGATTCAATCTACCAGACCACTTGAGCTTATTCATTTCAACTTGTGTGGGATGAAGAGACATCAATCAACAAAAGGGGATTTGTACTTTATCACTTCTATTGATGATTTCACTCAGATGAAAAACATCAAGTTCATGAAGCACAAGTTATAGGCCATTAAAATGATCAAATTCTGCCAAAAAGATATTGATAAATAATTAGGGGTTTCCATAAATAAGATGAAAATAGATAATGGTACTAAATTCACAACCAATAATTTTGATCCTTATCTGCGAAAGCATGGTATCAAACATCAGTATAGTGCTCCATATACTCCACAAATTAATGGAGTAGTAGAAACAAAGAGTAGAATCTTGGTGGGAATGTAAAAACATATGTTAGAAGAATACAAAATTTCAAAATTCTTTTAGAGAGAATCTGTTAGTACCACTGTATATATTAAAAATAGATGCTTATTGAGACAAAAAACACACATGAACCCTTATAAAAAATGATATAATAGGAAACCTTCATTGAAATACTTCAATGTTTTTGGAATTCCATGTTTTCTCAAAATCAAAAATCCAGATTTGGGAATGTTTTATGAGAAAGATAAGGAATAAACTTTCATGGGTTGTTCACCAAATTTGAGAAATTAAAAATTGTGGAACAAACATTTACAAAAGTTGGTGGAATTATATAATGTGAAGGTAATTGGAAATAAATGTTCCTTAACAAAATTTCTTAAGAATTATAAGTAGGGTAAATTAGAGATTTCCAATAATATTGAAAGTAATTCAAAACATTCTTATCAATATTCAGAAGAATCATGTGATGAGGAAATTCCATATGGGGAAGAAACATTAATATTTCCTACCTTATGAAAACATGTTGATTAAAAAAACATTATTGGGAATTAGAAGTCTCTGGTTTAGAATAAAATGATGTTGATATTAGTAAATCAGACTTCACTTATCTCAAAAGTTGAACTGGAATTAGTTACAAGGGCTATTTAATAAAAAGAATGGGTGGATTCTAGGAATGAAGAGTAGGATCAGATTGAGAAGAATGAAACATGGGATCTTATTTCAAGGCCATAAAATAATTTTTTTTTGGAACCATGTGGGTTTATAGAAACAAATTGAATGAGCATGGATAAGTTTCAAGGAACAAAACAAGACTTGTTTATAAGGGATATGTATAGGTGGAAGGTGTGGATCTTGATGAAACCTTTTCCCCCATTACAATGATAGAAACTATTCAAATTTTTTTCTATGTATTCTCATTAGAATTACAAATTTTATGAGATGGATGTAAAGTCACCTTTCTTAAAAGGTGATTTTGAAGAAGAAGTTTACATTGAGAAACCTTGTGTTTTTCAACTTGATGAGGATGAAAAAAAAGTTTTTAAATTGAATAAATCTTTGTATGGGTGAAAACAAGATCCAAATTCTTGGTATTAGAAGCTTGGAAACTATTTGATAATGATGAAATTTTCTGAAGGAAAATTTGATAGCAATGTTTATGTGAAATATGTTGATTCCAAATTTTTAATTTTAATATTTTTTGTGGATGATATAATTATTTGGGGATGAAGAAAAGGTTTGTGAAGTGTTTTTTAAAGAAATTAAGAATAATTTTGAAACTTCATTATTTAGATAATTAATATTATTCCATGGATTAAATGTTAAAAAGAAGGAAAAATACATTTTCTTATCTCAAGAAAAGTATTCTAGGGAGTAATTAATGAAGTTCAGAATGGATGAATCCAAAGAAGTTTTATCTCCTATTTCAGTGAGCACAAAAATTGAGCAAAAATGAATCCAAAATAAGTGTGAATAAGAAAGGCTTTTAGAAGGTGATAAAAATTATAATTTACCATATAGATTCAAGGAATTATATTGTATATGTTGTGACTTTGTGTTCTAGATATCAAATTAATCCAAATGAATTAAATATGTTGGCAGCTAAATGAATTCTGAGATATGTCAAAGATCAAATTCACATGGGTTGTTATACAAAATTAATTATGAGATGAAGTTTCCTAGTTATACTGATACTGATTGGGTAGGATATTGTAATGATATAAATTGAACATCAGGAGGAACATTTTTTCTGGGTGAATGTTGTGTGAGTTGGCATAGTAAGAAACAAAGTTCAATAATATTGAGTAAAAATGAATTCAAATATGTTGTAGCTACTCATGCTTGTAATCAAATGTTGTATATGAAAGTCCAGATGGAATATTTGAAAGTGTTAGTTTCTAAACCATTAAAGATAATTTTTGATAATGAGAGTTCAATAAATCTTTATAATAATCCTGTCCAACATTTAAGATAAAAAAATTGATATTAAGATTCACTTTATAAAATAGAAAGTTTATTCTGGAGATGTTTTATTGGAATACATTTCAACAAAGTATCAGATTTATGATATATTTATAAAATAAATTTCAAAAGAAAGGTTTTTGTAATTGAGGCTAAAAATTCATGTTCATCCTCCTCTAATGACTTCCTAAAACCTTAAGGAATAACCCCCACCATGCTTTAGATTATGTTGACAAAGGGGGAGGGTAAGTAATAAATTTTTTACTTTGTATGAATTTTTTACTTATCATTATTTTATGAATATGAAGCTGTGGTTATTATATAATAGGGGAGAGAGAAATAAAAATTCGAGAGGAAAAGAAAAGTGAGAGAGAAAAAATAAAATTTAGGCGGAGTTTTATTTACATGGTTGCAAAAATTTTATTACTATCGAGGGATGGAACTACTAAAAAAACATTACTTTATCTAGGAGTATGGAGTTAAGAAAAATTATTTTGAGACAATCTATGTTTTGATAAAAATCAAAGACTGGAGGTGTTTACAAAATATGAGTTTCGAAATATTCTAAGAGTTATAAAAGTTGTTAATAAGGGGTGTCAAAAAATACAAAGGGGGAGTTTGGAATACCTTTGTGATTAATTATTTTAACAAAGTTTTTGTATTTATTGAAATCTATCTTTTTGTTGAAGAATTTTGTTGTTATAAAGAAAGAATAAAATTTCTATGTTAGGAAGAAATAATATTTTGGTGATAGAAGTTTCTAGTTGAAGAAGTTGTATTATTTCTAAAGAGGTGTGTTGATGAAGATTGAGAAGTCGGGATTTAGAAATCTTTCATACTTTCTAAATAAAATCATATGGTGATTTTTTGTCCAGAAAGTTCAATAAAATCATGAAAAAATTCATGATAAAATATTTTTAAGAAATATTAGAGAGGTTTGAAGTAATGAAAATCACAAAAAATATTCATAAAATTAGACCCATCTTGTTGTTTTGAAAATCAGATCCAACATCTTTATAAAATCAGATCCAACTTATTTTTTTTGAAAATCAGATAAAAAATATTTAGAAAATCAGATCCTATATTATGGTTCAAAAAATTAGATCCAACATCTTCAAAAAATAAAATCCAGCATATACAGAAATCATATTCACTCAAAAGAAAAATTCCAATAGTTGAGGAGGTCAAACGTGAAATTCAATTTTGCATAAATCTCAGAGAAATATAAGAAGGTTTGATGAAACAAAATTTGATTTTCTAAATGTGAGAGATTTTTGGAGTTTTGAGATTTAAGGAAGTAGGCATTTTTTCAATGGTTCCTACCTTTGATTTTTGAGTTTCCTATAAATATATGCTCAGATCATTTGTTCATTTGAAACTTTCCACATATGCATAGAAGGTAGAGAATATAATAAATCAATGTAAATGTTCCCATATGATTGATGAAGAATAATATTGATCACTCTATCAATGTTCAAGTTTTGTAGATAGTTCTAAGAAAAACGAATCCAACATTTTCTGTAAATTAGATCCAAGATTCTCAAGAAACTAGAACCAATATTCTGAGAAAATTGGATACAAAATTATGAGAAAATCAAAATCAAAATTTTAAGCAAATCATAACCAAGATTTTGAGAAAATCAGAACCAATATTTTGAGAAAATCGGAACCTAGATTATGAGTGAATCATTACCAAGATCTTGATGAAATCATAAATATGATGATGAGTAAATTAGAACCAATATTTTGAGCAAATTAGAACCAAGATTCAGGAAAACACGGAACCAGGATTCTAAGAAAATAGAAACATGCTTCTGAGAAAATCAGAACCACTATTCTATGAAAATCAGAATCACTATTTTGAGAAAATTCGAACCACTATTTTGATAAAAACAGAACCAATATTCTGAGAAAATCAAACCACTTTTTTGATCAAATCAGACCCAACATTCTGTAAAAATTAGATCTAGCATTCTGTAAAAATTGGATTCAGCATTCTAAGTTTGGAGCAGATTCAACAAACTTTATTATTATTTTTAGAACAATTTTTTATATGAAGAAATTATAAACTGATGGGAGTCAGTATAATATTTTCTATTTTGAGATATAAGGTGTATAATGGGAGTTATCACAATTTGTATTCACTTATTCATAATAGTTGATTTCCATAGACCCACGGGAGTGGCTATGGAAGGGACATAGGTTCAAACACAGAGGCCGAACCTTATAAATATGGTGTGCTTTTCTTGCTTTCCTACTATTCATGCATTCATATTTACTAATGGTTGACAAGGATATAAATCTCAACAGTTTGTTGGGGTTATATTTCTAAAAGTTTTTAAACTTAATAGAGAACAACTAATTCAACCCCCCCTTCTCAGTTGTTATTCGATCCTTGGAACATCAATCCTAATCAAGGGAAACCATTAGCTAGACAAAGTGGCTACACCATTGAGAGAGTGGTAGGGTTGTGGGATTTTTCATATCTCATTGGTTCCATCTACGCCACACCTATGAATGACATGTCCTACTATGTCTTGATAAGGAGCCAATGACACAATCCCTCAGGGATATTTCCTAGAGAAACCTGATTAGGAAGCACCATTAGGCTACCCTCATTGGGGATATACCATGGATTTATACTACACTCCACAGTAGGGATCATTCATTGTTTCCCATATGGTTACTCTATAAAAATGAACATGTGTAGTTTTTTTATAGAGGGAATAATTATAATTTACCAGTAGGACCATTCATTTTTAGAGGGACGAGTCATGCAACGAGGGCCACAGTGATAAAATACTCCCCCTCTCCTCTTCCCCTTCAATCGACAGGTCATGGTACAATTTTTTATTATTTTATTTGAAATATTAAAGGCACCTTCTCCATTTATTCATTCATCATTGCCTATTATTCTATCACACTGATATTGGGAGTTTCTCAAATATGGTTTTGGTGAATACTTGACTACGGTAAAATAATCTTAATTCAATGGGTTTTTTCCAAGAATAGATAGAGTATGACACATGAGGATGAACACAAAATATTTCATGTAGTTTTAGAGAAATATTGAAACCTAGTGAGTGTTCCAATGATTCTTTCTATAACACCATGATATTTCGTGAAAGATTTTTTTCTAATTAATTTATACATTTTGATATTTTTTATTTCTCACAACACTGAATATATCTTGTGTTATATGAAATAATTGTATTTGGTTTTCATTTCAAAAAAACAAAATATTAATCTTGCACTTTATATAATAGTTAGATTATCTTTAGATACATGAAAAACTATGTTTGGATTGTGTTAAACATATTGGTGAATTCCTTCAAAATATTAAATTACATGCAAGACCTAGTATTATTAAACTACAATGTACTATTAATATTATTAATAAAATATTATTATTGTTTTCACCTAGAAGTAGAAATAGTGGTTATGAATATGATTAATTTAATTATGAAAACATGGTTTTCACATGTATATAATAAGTGTTATTTGGTGACCAATTAACTAGAAATGAAAATACAACCCTTTTGAAAATATAGGAAATATTTTTCTTGAAAACTATATTTATGAATTCTAAAACATTTTACCCCAATAAATTATTTAAAACACATTTTCTAAATGTTTTTAAGGATATATATATATATTATTCAATCAACTATTTAACATCCATCTTATGTGTTTTCTTTACAAGAGATAATAATGGAACCAATTTTACTCATTAAGATACATATTTTTCTAAAAGGTAATTTTATAGCCTTAAAATAGTGTGCATATTTTAAAACTAATTTTTCAATATTATAAAATCTAATTGATAAAATAAAATTCATTTTTGGAAGAAAACTTCAAAATTATCTTATTGTAAATTTTTGTTATTTTTCTGATATGTCTCATTTTTGGATGAATAGTGAAAAGTACATAATTTCAATTGAAAAAAACATTTTGAACCACTTTATTTATATAGTTAAATTAAATTTTAATTGGGTTTCATAATATATTTAGATATATTATAAATATATTAATACAATTTAATTCAATAGAATCAATTTCACAATGAAATTGTTAATAAGAACATTTCAAAATTTTGATCATTTTCACTATAAAAACTGATTGTCTCATCCTATATATGGGATTAATTTTAAATTAAATTCTTCTAATTCTATGTTTATAATTTAAAAAGTGGTTTTGATATGTGAAATTAAGATATTTTGTAATGTATTGTAATGTCAACTTAGTTATCAACCAAAAATATTATTGAAAGTAATTAAAATTTATTATTGAGATTAAGGTAAAAAAAGTTTAATTAGGGGTTAAACATTACATTAAGGGAAAAAATCACTTACAAAAAATGTCAAAAAACCATTTCATATCCATGTTTTTACCAAAACCTCCATTATCTTGAAAATGGATCATTATTCGAGGCACCTGATGTTACACCCCGAGTTTTTACAAATTTATTTTTCAAATAAATTAATTCTTATTGATGCCTTGCACTGCATGCTATACAAAGTTAATATTTCATTATTTTATACACCAATACAAGATTTCACTACATGCAATACCGAAATGGATTTATTTACACATATTATAGTGTTTTTATAAAAAACATAATTATTATTATTATAATAATTATTTAATCGAGATAGTTATAATGTAACCGTTAAACATAGTAATATGGATAGTAATAAAAAAAATTAAATATAATTTATGATGGTTTTAAAAATGTAAAACATATTAACAATAAAACACATTCTTATTTGTAAAGTCTTTCTATGTTTAAAAAATAATTTTTTTTTCAAATGAATTACTTTTTATGTACTTTTGTGAACAATAATAAAATTAATTTTAGTCATTTTTATAAATTGAATTTGATAAAATTAACTTAATTTTTGAGTTAATAATTTCGAAATTAGATTAGGGTGAATTTTATGGATTATTTTTCTAAAAAAACATCATTCTTTGGATAAATATTGAGAAATACTAAATTTTAATTCAAATCTATTTTTTTCATATAATTTATTTATATTTTTAAATTATATTTTTATTTTTAAGGTATAATTAGATCAATTTTACATCAATTAATCCAATTTAGGTCATTGTAATCAAATTTATATTTAAATCTAATATAAAAACAATTCAATCTTTTAAACATTTTGCTTAAAACCCCACCATCTCATTCTGCCTGTGGAATTTTTTTTAATTTAATTTCTGCCACTTCTGTGAAAATAATTTATAAATATGGATTCCATATTTGGAATCTTAATAATATATAATTTATAATAAGGTAAACATCATTTTTTATCAAAATTTTTAGTGAAAGTAATTAAAATTAATTACAACAATTAAAGTAAAAACATAATTACTTAGTGGTTAAAATGTAACTTAAATGGCCAAATAACCTAAGAAGATGTCTAAAATCCATTAGATGGAAATATTTTGATCAAGCCTCATATTTTCTCAAAAATGAAAAATTATTGTAGACATATGATAAATAAGAGACCTCTCAATATTGTGTTCCTTTTTATATTTACAAGAATTGCACTCCTCCTCCACAATAAAAGGGAACACCCCCGACTCACTTATTTAAGAATATAATGATATTTTACTCAATAAAAACTATAAAAATATACTCCCAAACTACATAACATAATACTAGAAGCCTCCCCTTTGGAATAAATCCTACCAAGGAATCCCTTTGTTGAAACTCGAGAGGTGTTAACTAAAGAAGCATTAACATCCTTCCACAAGCCCTTTTTGTTTTATTTTATTAACCACAACCAAAAAATAATCTTATTACATGATTATATAATAACCTATGTATTGTAAATTTGATTTTATTTATTTATTATAGGGTCTGACATACACTCACACTCACTTCAATCAAATGGGATATGCAATAATTGTTTGTGTGTATGACAGACTACCGCCTCATGAACTGTTGTCTTTCATTATTCCATTACAACCTCACAATGTTGGGAATAATGATGGAATTTATATTTTGATATGATATATATGATTTATTATTTCTTCTGTTATTATTATATAACACATACCTTCATTCAATCTATTTTTTAAATATAATAACTTTATTTTTAGACATGTGGACTAGTGCCTCCTGAAAGCTACGTGATTCGTTCACACATTAAATAGAATTTATTAAAGATGTGTTTAGTAAAATTATATAATAAATAATACATAAGTTTATTTTATAATTATATTATATATATTTATACATATATATAATTTACATCCATTCTTTCAATATGCAATAAAACAGAATCAACATTCATGCGTATGTTAGACCTACCATCTCCATTAATAGAGAATTCCATTTGATATTTATATATTTTATATATTATTATAAATAATTATATAATGAATATATATGATATTTAATTCATGTTTTACATTCTTTAAATAAGTAAATAATTATATATGTAAGAGTATCAAGAAAAACAAGTAAAATCACATATGAAAAAACAAAGAGGATATTACTAGTAACGTAACATTAACATAGAATTGTTAATAAATGGGTAATATAATGGGTTAATAAAATAATAAATGCTATAATATCTAAGAATAGAGTTATTTGGTACAAGAATAATAAAATTATATTTATTATACATGAGTTTTGAACAAGTACGATGAGAGTAAATACATAAGGTATGGATTTTTCCATCACACTTTATTTTTTTGGTATTTATTCCTTATTAACAACTCATTTATTTTATGTGGTGTATATAATGACCATGAAAATATTATATTATTATTATCCTTAAATTTATTTGTACTTACAAATCCATTTTATGATCTCCCTTTCAAGGGGTTTATGATCCAAAAGATACCAAATCGGTAATGCAATTTTTTCTCAATTTTCCTATATTGAGAAACATGTTTTATTATTCACCAATATTTTTGTACAAGGTGTATATAATTATATGTAACCATTTTATATCATTAATATCCTTTTTTAATGATATTTAAGCCTCCTTTAATTTTATTTTCTTACATGGAGAGTATGATTCAATGTTTCCATGTAGTACGATTTTATTGTAAAAATCCCATAGTTTTTTCGGTATTATTTATGATTATGATTTCATTGACTAAGTCTTGTGATCCATATTTGAAGAAAAAATATGAATATTATATTAACTTTTTTATTTGGGATGTATTCATGTATTATTATCATTTTTACACTCTTTGGTACTTAAGATAATTAAGAAAACATGTTTAAGAAAATCTGACCTCATTTATCTCTTTGGTCGGAAACCTATTTTATTCTAAAACCATGTTTCAAAATTTTTTTCAGAAAAATGTTTTTAAAATGGAATTTTATGATCATTTTCAGGGAAAAAATATTAATTTTTTTTATGTTTTCCCAATATTCCTTTATAATTTTTTAATATATTTAAAATGAAAATGATTTCTTTATAAGTTTTCAAAAAAATTTAAATGCAAATGGTTTTCTAATTTTTTTCAAGATTCCTTTATAAGTTTTAATAGAAAATGTTTTTCAAAATGTTTTACCGCTTCCTTTATATTTTTTAAGCTTATTTTTGAAGAAAATGGTTTTTAAAATGTTTTAATTTTTAAAAATAAATTTTCAAGGAATAAAGGAAATTTTCTTCAGGTTTTTTTAAAAGAAATTTATTAATTATTTTTCATCTAAGATGAAATATATTGGTTTTACTTAGGAATTTTATGGGGACATGATCCAAATTTTGGATTCATATTCATTCTATGAATGGTTTGTGTTTTTATGGAATTATGTCTATGAAATCCATTTCTCTTTCACAACATATATTTTTTTGAATCCAATTTCCCTTTCATGGGTTGTATTTTTGTGAAACTCGTTTCTATTTCACGGGTTATAAATCTTTGATGTATGTATCCCTTTCATATGATATATGTTTATGAAACCCATATCTCTTTCATGGGTTTTATGTTTATGAAACCCACTTATGTTCATAGGTTATGTTTTAATAAAATTATTATGAAACATATATATTATCTATAGGTAATGGTATGATTACATGATTATGATACCCATTTAATTTCACGGGTTATAATCTATTGAATGTTTATAATCTAGTGGAACACATATGTATGATTTCATTATGATATGGGTGGGACCAATATCTCCCTCCAATTCATTGGGTAAATATTTATATCTCATAAGACAGACATGACTAAAACCAGGAGTGAACACAGATCAGTAAAGGACATCACCCACTAAGATGTTATTGGGAGTGAACCTTGACTTCTAAGATAGTCATGGAGTGAACCATGACAATCAAGATGGTACGTGAGTGAACCCATAATATTACGATGGCCTTGTAAGTTATTCCTTGACTACTATAGAAATAGTTTTATATACTTATGTGTCTACCTTATTTCCATGTCTTATTCCAATGTTATGCTTTCATGGATTATGATCTTGATTCCCTTATAATCCATGTCCTATGAAAATAAAATTCTTATGCCATGATTCATTTTTATGATTTTTGATATGAAATTTATGATCTTATAATGTTATGATCACATTCTCATACCAATATACTCATCATTATGCTGAAATATATCCCTTGTTTACCCTTAATAAGAATTTGAACTGATCCCATTTTATGTTCATATTCCCTAGGGTATGAAGATATGTATTTTTTACAACATGTCTAAGAAGCGTCACTACGGCAAAAAAGGCATTTAGCGGGGTTTTTTTTTCATTTTGTGGCGGTTTAAACCGCCGCTAAATCGATTGGCGGCGGTTTTCGAAAACCGCCGCTAAATCGTGCGTCAGGAAACTGTTCGCAGCGGTTTTCAAAACCGTCGCAGAACGTTTCGCGGCAGTTTTTTAGCGGTGGTTTAAACCGCCGCTCAATGATTCAGCGGCGGTTTTTTTATTATTTTATTTTTTTTATTTTTGTTATTTTTGTTATTTTTTTAAATTTTTTTAATTATATATATATATATATATATTTATTAATGTATTTATGTATTTATTTATTTATTTCGTATTTTATTTATTTATTTATTTATTTATTTATTTTTCGTATTTATTTATTTTATTTATTTTTCATATTTATTTATTTTATTTCATATTTATTTATTTTATTTATTTATTTTATTTATTTATTTTATTTATTTTATTTATTTTATTTCATATTTATTTTATTTTTTTAATTTCGTATTTATTATTATTTTTTTATTTCATATTTATTTTTTATTTATGTTATTTTGTATTTATTTATTTATTTCATATTATTTTATTTACTTTATTTATCCATGCATGCACATCCCATGCACATGCACATGCATGCCCATGCATGCCCATGCAATATAAAGAAATTCTGTGTTTGGTGAGATTTGAACCTCTAACCACTTGCATATTTTCCAAAGACTTTACCACTCCAGTAAGCTCGCCATGTGGTTAATAAACAGAAATTAATATACTTATAAATATTAATTGAAAAAACAAATAATACATAAATAAGAGATATAAACTCGATAATAATAAATAATAAATAATAAATAATAAATAATAAATAATGACTAATAAATAATAAATAATAAAAAATAAAAAATAAAAAATAAATAAAAAATAAAAAATAAAAAATAAAAAATAAATAATAAAAAATAAAAAATAAAAAATAAATAATAAATAAATATAAATAATAAATAATAAATAAATATAAATAATAAATAATAAATAAATATAAATAATAAATAATAAATAAATATAAATAATAAATAAATATAAATAATAAATAATAAATAAAGATAAATAATAAATAATAAATAATAAATAATAAATAATAAATAATAAATAAAAAATAAAAAATAAAAAATAAAAAATAAAAAATAAAAAATAAAAAATAATAAATGATAAATAATAAATAATAAATAATAAATAATAAATAATAAATAATAAATAAATATAAATAGTAAATAAATATAAATAATAAATAATAAATAATAAATAAATATAAATAATAAATAAATATAAATAATAAATAAGAAATAAATATAAATAATAAATAATAAATAATAAATAAATATAAATAATAAATAAATATAAATAATAAATAATAAAAAAATAATAAATAAATAATAAATAATAAATATAAATAATAAATAATAAATAAATATAAATAATAAATAATAAATAATAAATAATAAATAATAAATAATAAATAAAGATAAACAATAAACAATAAATAATAAAAAATAAAAAATAAAAAATAAAAAATAAAAAATAAAAAATAAAAAATAAAAAATAAAAAATAAAAAATAAATAAGGAATAATAAATAATAAATAATAAATAATAAATAATAAATAAAAAATAAAAAATAAAAAATAAAAAATAAAAAATAAAAAATATAAATATAAATAAAAAATAAAAAATAAAAAATAATAAATAAAAAATAAAAAATAATAAATAATAAATAATAAATGATAAATAATAAATAATAAATAATAAATAATAAATAAATATAAATAATAAATAATAAATAAATATAAATAATAAATAATAAATAAATATAAATATAAATAATAAATAAATAATAAATAAATAATAACTATAAATAATAAATAATAAATAAATATGAATAATAAATAAATATAAATAATAAATAATAAATAAATAATAAATAAATAATAAATAAATAATAAATATAAATAATAAATAATAAATAAATATAAATAATAAATAAATATAAATAATAAATAATAAATAATAAATAATAAATAATAAATAAAGATAAATAATAAATAATAAATAATAAATAATAAATAATAAATAATAAATAATAAATAATAAATAATAAATTGCAAATAATAAATAATAAATAAATAATAAATAATAAATAAATAATAAAAATAAATAATAAATAATAAATAAATATAAATAATAAATAATAAATAATAAATAATAAATAAAGTTAAATAATAAATAATAAATAAATATAAATAATAAATAATAAATAATAAATAATAAATAATAAATAATAAATAATAAATAATAAATAAGAAATAAGAAATAAGAAATAATAAATAATAAATAATAAATAAATATAAATAATAAATAATAAATAATAAATAAATATAAATAATAAATAATAAATAATAAATAATAAATAATAAATAACGAATAATAAATAACGAATAATAAATAATAAATAATAAATAATAAATAATAAATAATAAATAATAAATAAATAATAAATAATAAATAATAAATAATAAATAATAAATAATAAATAATAAATAATAAATAATAAATAATAAATAATAAATAATAAATAATTATAAATAATAAATAATAAATAAATAAATAATAAATAATAAATAATAAATAATAAATAATAAATAATAAATAATAAATAATAAATAAAGATAAATAAAAAATAAAAAATAAAAAATAATAAATAATAAATAATAAATAATAAATAATAAATAATAAATAATAAATAATAAATAATAAATAGTAAATAATAAATAATAAATAATAAATAATAAATAATATGTAATAAATAATAAATAATAAATAAAAAATAAAAAATAAAAAATAAAAAATAATAAATAAAAAATAAAAAATAAAAAATAATAAATAATAAATTGTAAATAATAAATAATAAATAATAAATAACAAATAACAAATAATAAATAATAAATAATAAATAATAAATAATAAATTGTAAATAATAAATAATAAATAATAAATAATAAATAAGAAATAAGAAATAATAAATAATAAATAAATATAAATAATAAATAACAAATAAATATAAATAATAAATAATAAATAAATATAAATAATAAATAATAAATAAATATAAATGATAAATAAATATAAATAATAAATAATAAATAAAGATAAATAATAAATAATAGATAATAAATAATAAATGATAAATAATAAATAATAAATAAATATAAATAATAAATAATAAATAATTACAAATAATAAATAATAAATAAATATAAATAATAAATAATAAATAATAAATAAATATAAATAATAAATAAATATAAATATAAATAATAAATAATAAATAATAAATAATTAATAATAAATAATAAATAATAAATAATAAATAATAAATAATAAATAATAAATAATAAATAATAAATAAATATAAATAACAAATAACAAATAAATATAAATAATAAATAATAAATAAATATAAATAATAAATAAATATAAATAATAAATAATAAATAATAAATAATAAATAAATATAAATAATAAATAAATATTAATATAAATAATAAATAATAAATAATAAATAATAAATAATAAATAAATATAAATAACAAATAATAAATAAATATAAATACTAAATAATAAATAAATATAAATAATAAATAATAAATAATAAATAATAAATAATAAATAATAAATAAATATAAATATAAATAATAAATAATAAATAATAAATAACAAATAATAAAAAATAACTAATAAATAAATATAAATAATAAATAATAAATAATAAAGAATAAAGAATAAAGAATAAATAATAAATAATAAATAAACATAAATAATTAATAAATATAAAGAATAAAGAATAAAGAATAAATAATAAATAACCAATTACAAATAATATATAATAAATAAATTAAAGTATATTATAAATAATAAATAATAAATAATAAAGGAAGCACATGAAAAAGTATGAAAAGACGTGATAAGGGATGAAAAATCATGAAAATGCATGAAAAAGGATGGAGAAGCATATGAAGAATGAGGTATTAGAAAGAATGAGAACGCATGAAAACTCGTGATAACTCTGGAAAACTCCTTAATAATTCAACATAATCATCATAATAACCCACAAAAAACCATTGATAAAAATAACAAGTCATAGAAACCCAAATAAACAGTAATAAATGGAGCTACTGTTAAAACCCATCAAAACGGTCATAAAGAGACAAAAACATTGGACTCACATTAACAGAGATAACTTAAGATCCGAGAGACCGTTTTAGATCCGCGACCTGTCAAATCAAAGATCCTGAAATGATCTTCAACCTGAAAGGTGAAAGAGTCCGAATGGACAGGCGGATCGGAAGTTACGACCATTTAAAAAAAAGCTGACGGGGAACGGGTGCTAGAAACGAGGCATTGAAAAACATAACAAACCCGATACCCACTAAAAAGGCCATAACATATGATCTAGGAGTGCATGTGGGCACCGCGACCAGTCAAACTGAAGCTCATGGAACGAGCTATGATCTAGCAGGTGGAGGAGGCCGAACTGACACGCGGATCGAAAGTTAGGTCCGTTTGAAGACAAGTTCGATGGGACACCGGTGACGGAAACGAGGTTTTGGAGGCCTTCGGAGGGGTTTTTTGGGTCGAAAAACACGATAGAAGCTTGCTTGTGTTGTTTTGGTGCGTATCTCTCTTCGCTGGCTTCGATTTGATATGTGGTAGAGCCCAAACGGACACCCAGAGCGAAAGTTATGGCCGTTTGAAGTTGAAGAACTTTTTTCAACTTTCTTATAACTCTAATATCTTCCGCACCTTAGACCATCTCACGGTTTTGATTATATGTGCCTCTAGATCTCTTCATGATCTTCGATTTTACTGTTCGTGGTGTTTCAACGGACGCCCGAATCAAAAGTTATGGTCGTTTTAGTGATTTCGGGGTTTCTCGTGTTTTATTATTTTTTCATTTCATTTCGCTGCGGTTTTACCGAAACTACCGCTATTTCGCGGCGGTTTTTAAAAAACCTGCCGCTAATCATCGAATAAAATAAAAAAAAAAAAAATAAATAATTTTTTTTGCTATTTAGCGGCGGTTTTTTCGCGGTGGTTTTAAAAACCGCCGCGAAATGCCTTCCCGAAACACATTTCACGGCGGTTTTTAAAACCACCACAAAAAAACCGCCGCTAAACGGCGGTTTTCTCATAGTGCGTGTTATTCTTGCAGAACCTAATGGGAGATAATTTATCTTACTTAGTTATTAGTGGTAATATTTTAATGTTTCTAAAGGATCAAAAATAATACGTTCTTTGGGAATCTTCTCGACTAGTTTATTAAGTATTCCATGAAAACAATATAATGTTAATGTATGTCAAGAAAGGGATTATATAGTTAGTATTATAGAAAAAATTTAGTTAACCTTTGGAAACTAGGATGATAATACCATAGTGATAACCCTAAGGACATGTGTGTGGATAAGTATAAGGATAAGGAAAATTATAGGAAAATGTCTGGGAATATTGGTAAATGATAGAGTGGGTGATTTCCTAAAAATAAATACATATCTGGATACTAAAAGTAGATTTGGCTCCAGAATAGATATATATAGTGGTAACAACCTTGAAAACACTGTATTGAGCCAAAATCAATTGAAAACTGGTGCACGAAAATAATCATTATTACACACCTAGTTTGACAATCCCGAGGGATATTCTTTAGAAATTCACAAACTTTTCATGAACCATAATGAATGATTTAAATATATATTGATTATGAATAGCCCAAGATTAACCTAAAATGACATAGATTAAATAATTTTTCATAATTTATACATTTTATGAGTGGTTTCTAATGATTATGTGGTTCCTCACTATGAAAATCGTCTCTTACTCTTTGTTTTTTTGGTTTTAGTCAATGGTAGGAACTCGAAGAAACTACATTAATGGTGATTATAATGAAAAAAAATTGATTTTCATCTAGAGAAACTAAATTATATGTGATATGAAATTCAAAATATCATTTCTATGCTCACCCAAATTTCTCAAGATTTGAGTCATGTAGGGATTCCAAATGATAATAGAAGTGAACAATATTCTATCAAGTCATTCATGAGGAAACATAAACATTCATTCAATAGGTCTTATGATCCAATTGTTTCTGAACAATGGACCGGTACAACTGAAAATATATTCTATATTTCCAAGTTTTTAGAACATGACAAAGTCATTTTGGCTATTTATCAGTTAGAAGGTAAAGCAGACAAGTGGTGGAATCTAATCAAGAATATGAGGCAACGAGATGAAATTGAATCCATGGATTGGAACAAGTTAAAGAACTTATTTATTGACAACATTTTCCCTCATATTCCCCATAGGAATAAATATTTTATTGAATTAAAGTGAAGTGATGATGAATTTTTTGGTACCTATAAGGATAATTTCACAATACTTGAGAGGTACACTTCTGGTATAACATCCAACCTAAAAGAAAAGTTGATAGGTTCTTCAATGGATTAAGTCCTAGTTTTATATAGGAATTATACACAAGAGACTTTAGTATTTATTAAGAGATTGTGATTTGTGCAATAATGTTTTAAATTGAGGTTGGAGTTACATCTCAATCTCGTGGCTTTGATAAGAAAATGAAGTTATAGTTCAAAGTAAAATATAAAAACCACAGGGAAAAGAAGATAGAAATTACTTTATGCTCTAAGTGTGGAAATAATCATGTAGAAAATTAACATAAGGGGTCTAATAAATGTTTTAATTTATTAATGGATGATCATTGAGAATTTGATCATCGAAGCATTGGAAAGAAGATAACTAATAATATGAATGGAGAGAAAGACACATAGAATGCACCTCCCCCTTTTTAGTGATACATGTGTAAGGAGAATTGGAATTATGATAAATAGTTCCCAAATTAGATGTTTAATTATGATAATCGATGTCTGCAACCTCTTAAGGATCGGGTCAAGGGGAGATCTCATGTGATTGCAATTTCTGAAAATGGATGCGATAATGACATAGTGAAAGGTACACTTGCCATCCACTATAGAACTACTAACATATTAAATGATTTTTTATCTACCCAGTATTTCATATCTAAATAATTTTAAAAGGGTATTATGATTCCACCAAAATGATTAGATGTTGAATTTACAGTGCAAACCCCTAATGGAACAATGATTTGATCTCAAGTCTATGATTCCTCTCTAGTTTATGTTTGTGAGAATTTACTTAATATAAATCCTTCTATTCTTCTTCTAGTTGAATTTGATTTTATCTTTTACATAGATTGTATTTCTATGCACATCTCTCACAACAAGTGCCGAGGAAGGAAAGTTAAGTTTGATATTTCAAAACAACCTATGGTATTTTATCAATGCAATGATATGTATGAACTTACTATACAAATTACATCATGTGTATGAGTATTAATTTCTATTTAGAAGGTGTTTCTATCTAACATGGTTGGGGACAAAATCTACATCGATGATATTTGTATGGTTTATGAGTTTTTGGATATTTTTCTGAAAGCATTGCCTAGCCTTCCACCAAAATTTGAAGTGGATTTCTTGACAGAACTCGTACCTAGTTCCACAAAATTTCAAATAATCTCCATATAATGACCCCAAATGAGTTGTAGTAATTGAAGAATAAACTCAATGAAAAGCATGATAAGTTATTCTTTCAGCCGAGTGTGTCACCTTGGGGTGCACCTGTACTTTTCGTGAAAAAGAACAATGGATCAATGTAACTTTGAATTGATTATTAAGAGTTTAAAAAGATCATAATCAAGAAGAAGTATGGGTATTGTAGAATTTTTTGATCAAATTTGTGGGGATCAATACTTTCCCAAGATTTACCTTTATTCTGGATATCATCAATTGACGGTTATTGAGGACATAACCAAAACAACATTCAATATAAGGTATGAGCACAATGAATATATAGTGATGGATTTTGGTCTTACTAATTCCCCTATTATCTTCATGGATTTAATGAATAGAGTCTCTAGATATTACCTCAGTCAATTTGTGAGAGTCTTTATAAATTATATTAATATCTATTCAATGAGTAAAGAATAAAATCAAGGCCATATGAGAGTTAAACAAAAAACCCTAAGTAGACACTTTATTCAAAATTTAAGAAGAGTGAATTATTGATTTGAAAGGTTTCATTTATAGTTCATATAATCTCAAGAGAGGGTATTGTAGTTGATCCATCAAATATAGAGGCCATTGAATGCTGGCCCATACCAACCATGGTTAATATGATCCATAGTTCTCTTAGTATAGCTGGATATTATTGAATGTTTTTAGAGAATTTCTCAAAAATATATAATCCTCAGACTAAGATAACTCGATAGGGTTCCATGTTCTTACGGACTGATGAATGTGATGAAAATTTCAAGGAATTGAAGAGAAGTGTAGTCGACAAACCTATTCCTACATTAACCTATATTGGAGAAGGGTTTGTAATCTATATTGATGTATATATGAATTAATTAGGATGTGTTCTCATGAAGAATAAAATGGTTATATCCTATGAATCACGGTAATTCACGATCGATGAGAAAAATTACACAACTCATGATTTGAAGTTAGATGTAGCAAATTTTTCATTAAAGATATGGATGCATTATCTTTATGGAGAAAAGTGTGATATATATTCTAATTATAAAATATTGAAATTTATATTCAAATAAAAAGAGTTTAACATGAACTAGAGAAGATTTTCAAGGCTGATAATTTATTATGACTACTCAATACATTAACACTGTAGAAAAGAAAACAAGATTGCTGATGATTTGAGTCAAAATTATCATGCTATCTTATCCCGAATGGGGATCACAAAGGATCTAATATTTATATACATGAAAAGTATGGATCTATAAATATTAAAGGAATGGGGAAAATATTATATTTATCAAATTAATGTTAAACCCATTATCCAATGGAAGATTCAAGAGGCACATATTGATGATTTAGGGATGAAAAAGATGGTTATAAGTGTTCCTGAGTTTAAACTTGATTAGGATGCAATGATAATGTTCATGAATCATGCATGTGTTCCCTATTTTAAATATTTAAAGAAGGAGATATTATAATAAGCTCATAGTTCTTCATTCCTTATTCATCTTTGATGTTCAAAGATGTATATAGATTTGAAAAAATAATTCTGAGTGGATGGAATGAAGAGGGATATCATATTGTTTGTTTCTTGGTACATGGTATTCTATCAAGTTAATGTTGAAAGAAAAAAGTATAAGGGGGTGTTGCATCCATTACCCATATCAGAATGTAAATGGGAGGAAATCACCAATGATTTTTTTCATTAGAATCCACAAAAACTATGAAGGATTTAATGTTATATGGGTTATAATCTATCACCTTACTAAGTAAACATACTTTATTGATACATAATATAAATTATCTCTGGATCAGATTTCCAGTATGTAAATTAAGGAAGTGGTAAAGATTAAAAGAGTACAACATTATTTTGTATCTAATTGGGATTTTATGTTTAACATAATTGTTTTGTAAAGTATTTATTAATCCCTTGATATAGAATTGAGTTCCATCACTTCTTGTCATCCTTATATAGATGTTCTGTAACAACCCAAAAATTCATTAATGAAATTTCCTCTTGGTCTATTTAAATGTCTTCTTATGGTTATGTAAAAAAATACACTTATTTGGTTTTATGTTTTGTATTTTAAAATACGGTTAATATTTGTGACTCTTGGTAATATAACCGTTGAACAATGATCACATGATTAGTATAAATATTGGACTTTAACAAATCCAATTTACTAGGACCAAGGAATCGATGACCTCATCCGGTAGACTTTACCCATACGAAGCCCATTTGTCAGAGCTTGAAAAGGAGGTGGCATCATTGGGCTTCGGTCTTGACCAAGCCTAAGCCGATCTTGAACACGTTAAGATTGAGCAGAACCGACTATGGGAGAAGTGGAAGTGAATCGAGATTACCACCCGAGCGATGTTATTTGAGCCACCCAAGAGTCTGTCACCATCACACACCTTATCCTTTGGTCTTATACGAGTGTTATAAGGGGTTATGTAACGACACCCTAACACTATGACTATGTATATTATTCTTGTATATATAATATACATTCTTTTTATTTTTACTTTGTAAATAGTTTTTAAAGCACAAATATTATTTTTAGTTAATATTCAATTAAGAAATTCATTTTAATGAATTAATAGATTTTTTAATTAAATAATATTTTAATAAAATATTATTATTATTATTAAATTAATTTTTATAAAATATAAATCATTGTATAATTTTTTGAATTTAATTTGTAATTTATTAAGGTTTGAAAGCAGTTTTTGTCAAAACCCATTACTTTTTGATAAATTTCGGTTTTTATTTTAAAAGTAAAAATTAACATATTTAGAAAATTATTTAGATAAAATGAATATTATTTTTGGAATCAGGATGTCAATATTATCCAAGGTGAATTTTTCATAAGTTTCTGAGGCAATAGATTTTTTGGATAAAAATTAAATACCGTTTAAATATATAATGTGTTTTATGACAACATAATGACCCAATAGTGATGTAATAAAATACTATAAACATTATGTTCATCTAATATATGTTTTAACATTAAAATAATGTGATTTTGGGTTTGTTTGATTTATTTTAAAAAGCTTTAGTGGACCCTTCAAGGCTTATAAAACATTTTGTCTTTTTAAATTGTTTTCCTTGAGAGTGTGACTCACTTCCACATAAGTAACCCTATTATTTAAACAAGTTCAGCCATGGGAATTATAAAATATTCTTTTCCAATCCCCTTTGGAAAAAACCATGGGATGGTTTCTGGTTTTGATTAGTTTGATTTGTGGTGTCCCAAACCTAAAAAATAAAGAATTCCCTCTCCTTTCCTATAGAAACCCACACAAGATCCCACTTCCTCTTCACGGAATGCCTTTGGAGTTAGTCCAAACACTTCCCTCTTCTCTCTATAATCCTCAAAAGGTGCCGAAATCTCCCAAGAAGCCTCTCTCAAGCCTCTCACAGGCTTTTGGGATCTCACTTCCATGTGATGGATTTCTTCCTTTCTCATTTTTTGTCCAATTTTATTTAAGTTGTTATGCCCTTTTGTTTTCAATTAAAAATGTTAGGGTACGATTCAGAACCTCCACCATACTACCCCCTTTATGTTTGGATGATTAGAGACCCCTTTATCTCTCATTAATGCCTCCCATGTACACCCGTTACCATGCCAATATTTTGTGAGGGATTTCTCTCTCCTCTTTTACATCCAAGTAATTATTTTGTATTACGCATTTATATTCCATTAAATTTGTTGGTACATGTATCTATATTACCCCCTTACTGTCCATTTAATGTACATATGATGAGACACCCTTTTCTCTCTCATAAACCATTTTCATGAATATTTATGTCACGCCATTATGCTTCCGAAATTACACCACGTTTTTCTAAGACAAGATCATTGATACCCATGTCTCTATCAAGAGTATTCACCTTTATGTACATATACATATTTGATGGCACTTTCATGTATTTATTCCACATTACTTAATCATAGAATAACTTATTATGTTGATTGATTCCATGTTATATGATCCATGTGGCACACTTATACATGAAATGGAATGTTTAAGAAGGGTGCACCCTAATAGATCTCAAATGCATTGGGTAAATTATAGTATCATGATACGTCATGTGCAATGAGTGTTGACTCATGCTAATTCAAGTGAAATGAGGGTTTAATTTTGCTTCATGTGCAATGAGGATTTACTCATGATCCATGTACAATGATCCTTGGATCATGCAGAATTCCATGTTAAGTGTTTTTTCCACATTTCCTATAACACCCCAAGATTTCATATTAAGTTATTTTCTTTAAAGATATTCAATAGCATGCGCTACACACAACACCGAGTTTGAGTACACCATGACTTACCAAACTAGCCATTCAAAAGAGGTTATGAATAGTATTAACTGAATTTTGAATTTTATATACTCTATATAATTTTAGAATCCATATTATGTGTTTATTAGATATAATATAATAACAAATTCATTTTTTTAGATAAAAGAAGTATTTTTCAAAAAAATGCAATTTTACCACATTTTAATGGAAAACCATTTTCAAAACCAATATTTGACACTTTTTTATATTCAATTTAATGAAATTAAATTATTATTTATAATCGGGGCATAAAAATTTATTTTGGATAAATTTTTGGTACTTTTCTAATAACTTTTATATTTTGATGAATACTAAATAATACTAAATTTTAATTGAATTTTTTTAATAGAAATAATTTATAGTGTTAAATTATGTATTAGAATGGTTTGGAAGTACTATTAGATTATATTTTTATCATTTAATACAATTTAGGTGATTATAAGTAATTTCACATTAAATTTGACATAAACACATGTCAATCTTTTGATAGTTTTTACTTTTTAAAAACCCACTTTTCAGTTTTGACAATGAGAATTAATTTTAAATTAATTATTTAAACTTATATGTTTTGAATTTGGTAAAATATAAATCATTTTTTAATTTTTAATATCAAAATTATCTTAGGGTATTTTTTTGGTATTTTTCTGAAAACATTCAATTTTTGATGAATAGTGAAAAACACTACGTTATAGTTTAAAACTGACTTTTTATTTAAATAATTATTTATTTTGTTTAAATTTATTTTAAGTGAAAATAGATGTATAATACCTATATAAGTTCAATGTAATTCATTGAAGTCATTTTATAATAAAATTAGATGTATATAATTTTATTGAACTTTTTACCGTCTTTTACCCATCTCCTAGGAGCATTTTCAAATTCGAATAAAACTTAATTTTACCAATTCTGTTAGTGGAATTTTAAAAATCATAAATACACGTTTGATATAATTATGAAAAATTCGGTTCAATAAGATGAAAATATTTTTTTGTGAACAGTAACTTTTTACTTTTATTTACCACGATTAAAAGTAAATAGGGTAATTAAGGGTAAAAAAGATATCATAATTACCCTCAAACATGTCCAAATTATATTGGATACATGTAATTATACCAAAAAAAATGTAGGAATAAAATACGATCCTTTAGGTTTACATGGATTAGATTAGGAAATTTATTATTAATTTATTTAAAGAAGAGTTAAAAGAGTTAAAATCAAAGTTTAATAACTAAACCATTTTTAATATAGGGTTATACATAAGATAAATTAGACTATAAATATTCATTAGAAAGATAAAAAATATTTCCGACATAATGATATTTTATTTATAATTTTTATTCATTAAATAATTTAATTTAGTTACGAGACAGTGATAACACATCTATTACCTTAATAATGAAATATTAAAAATAATTGATATTATAAACATCCAAATAAATGTAATTTGAGACTTTTAATAAATTCCACTATTTTTATAGGTTAATATTACTTGATAGGGTTTATTAAATGTATTTATTTCTAAGGAATAAAGTTGTTAGGACTTTAACAAAAATCAATTATTAAATAATGTCAAAATTGACATAAATGAGTTTTTAAAACAAATACCAAATTATTGATTCATATAATAATCCTAAACATATAAATATCTTCCAAAATACTTATATAATTATATTTGTATCATTAATGAACCACTTGGGGTTCTCTTGGATTTTTATAGTATGTTTATTAACCATATAATATAAAAATACAAAGAGACATGGTAAATGTCAAACTATTTTACTAAGAGTTAAATATAAAAGATAAGGTTAATATAGTGACCCAAACCTGTCTAAAACCAATTGGTTGAGATTTTTTCTACCCCTAAACAATATATCCTTTAAATAATTCATTTTTTATCCATTGTAAACCGAAGATTATTTTATTATAAAATAATATTTCAATCATTTCCTATGGTGCCCCTCCATCCTCTTATAAAATGTCACTCCCCCTTCTCTCAAATTCACACCTTCAATTCCATTAGGCTCGGACAAATCCTAACCAAATATCCTCCCAACTATCCTTACTTTATTCTAGAGGCCTTACTATAGTCAGAAAGCCATCCTACGGTTCCCTTTTGATCAAATCAAAAGGAAGAACCCGAAGAAGAGGTAAATATCACATCACCTCTTTCAAATTATTTTCTTCTTACACTTCCTCTTTATTTGTTGTTTATATTCTAAAATAATAACTCCAGTATCTTATATATACTGTGAGGTTATTATAAATATGGTACAACCATATTCATTATTTTATCCTTCCTATGAATGACATGTCACCATACGTGCGTAAGTACGACTTACCGTCTCCACGTCGTGGTGTAGTTTGTTATTCAAACACTTATTCATTTGGATGGGTATAATAATGAGTATAAATTATGAAAATAATAAATATAACATGATAATGATTCTTTATATACAATATTCCATCCAATTATATAGTATTTTAATATCAAAAGAATGATATTGTCGCTCGTGCGTACGTACGGATTACCGTATCCACGAACGCGATGAGATTAATTCCCCATCGTGTCCATTCAAGACTAGTATTTATTTGGTGATTAATAATAATGTTTAAATACTTGATATAAATTTTTATATAAATAAGATACATAACATCCATAACAAATATGACTCACATAACAAAGAATATAAAGGAAAATGAACCAGTTAACACCTGAAACAATGATACTACTGAAATATTGTTAACAATGAAATATTAGAGGACCATATATGATACCATATTTATGTATATAGTTTTTTTATAATTTAATAACAATTATTTAACTATTATACAGGAGTTTAACATATCCTCGACCAATGAAAAGTACAAGGTAAGGGGTTTTCATCTCACTTTTATTCATGTGAGATTCATGCTATATTTTCCACTGCTACGTTTTGTGTGGTTTATGTACTACCCATGATTGTATTGTTTGTGTAATATAATTTAATTTATTGGTATTTAAATAATCATTGGATGATCCTTCTTTCATGTGGTGTATGTTTCTTAAGTTACCAGATCAATAAGGTAATTTCAAATTTCAATTTCCACTCATTCGGTTTTATGCAAACGTCATTGATTACATTACCCCAAGATTATGTGTTAAATCACTATTTATTTACTTATTTAGTAATTTACACTACCCTTTGTGTGGATATACTTTTGATACACATAATCACTCCATTGATAAATTCTCAAGTCATCGATATAAACTTGATAAGAGTAATTTTAACTCAATTTCTATTCATTGAGTTAAACAACCAAGTCATTGGTTTTGTTTTTACAAGAATATGTGTTAATGTCCTATGATTGATTTACATTGAATATAAAATCCTATCAAGTGTATTTATATTTTTCACACATAATTTTTTCATTGATTTATCCTTAACCTAAGGATACAGTCTTTTTAAAGGAATTTATCCCATCTTACATTCCATTGAGACTTGTTTGTTGTTATACGCCAATCCACTCTTATTTGGTGTATATACCGTACTTTGACATAGTATATCATTAATCCATTTACTCCCATGATATTATAAAGTTCTTATTACCTCAATTATTTTTATTCAAGTGTCTCTCATTTGGTTTGGAAGTCTAACTAAAATATCATTTTAAATTTTTTGAAAATTTAATCTTCTAAATCATTTTCATTAATGTCCATATATTAAAAATGGTTTTAAGGTTTTATTTATATGTAAATTAACGTTTTAAAATTAAAATTTCATTTAAAATTTTCATAGTGGTATGGGAAACTTTTATTCAAAAATCTATTTTAAAGAGATTCTTGATAAATAATAAGACTTTTAAATGTTTTAAAGAAAACAGGGGATATTTCTCTCAAATAGTTTTGATGATTAACTTCATCTATGTCAATATCCTTCATTATTATCGATTAAGGTTGATTTATTATAATAAAATCTTCCATATTGTATTGAATGAGTTATGTTTGACTGTGGATGTGTTATTTTTATACCATTCAAGGTTTATAGATAAAGTATTGAAATTTCTTATGTTAGTATTAATACAAATTTTTATGTTATGTTTAAACATTTTCATATTAAGAAGGAATTGGACTTAGTAAGTGACGGGTGGAGACCGCTATAGGTCCTCGATGAATCGGTTGGTCTCATGAGACAAACTAGTGTCTTGGAATAAGGCCTTGGAAAAATATTATTTTTAGTCTTGGCACAAGGCCTTGACTATGTAGTTATGAAGTTTAATATTATGCATTCCATCATTATAAAAGTGGTTATTGATATTGCATGTGATTATTCGACAATTATAATGTCCATGTGAATAAGTGAATGAAATTATTTGATTTTTAGCTTTTCCATATGATGATGAAGTTCATGTTTAAATGGATTTTGTTTTATTCTTATACATTGCCTTATATGTTTATGCTTATCTATGAAAGTTTCCTCTATATTTTTATCCTTACTGAGCATCTGAGCTCACCCCTTTCTATATTTTATTTTTCCCAGGATAAGAAGAAGTATATTATGACTAACTTGTAGGGATAGTCTATGGGATCTCAGTGTTTTCCATGGAAACATGGTTGTTTTAGTTTTCCATTTTATGATGTAATGTAAACATTATGAATGTATCTAGTACTTCCAAGGCTACTAAACTAATCGGTCTTTCGAGACTTGATCTTTTGTGATCATGCCAATTATACGTAATAATGCACCGACTCTGGGTAACTAGGGTTAGGGCGTTATAGTTGGAATCATAGGAATTTTAGTACAATCCCTGGAATCTAGATTTAGATAAACTTTGATTAGAACACATTACCCTAAGATATAATTTGAGGATTAGTATATAAGAACATCCTAGAATTTTGGTATTGTAGAGATTTTGGGAGTTTTCCAAAAAAATACATCCCTGTCTGGATACAAACATAACGAGGCGGCTCTGGAACAGATGTACCTAGGGGTAAAACCCGAAAACACCGCTTTGAGATAGACTTGAACGAGAACTAGTTCAAGACAACGAGCCTTGTTGCACTTTTGGTTACGACAGTCTCAGGGGATATTCTTATGATAATTCAAATTTTATTTACAAACCGATTTGAAGTATATTTTATATAATATGAGAATATAAAATCTCCGTTAATCTTAAGGTGTTTTACATTGAAAATAAGGTGTTATGATATTCTATAAAAGATTTTATGACTCACACTATGATTTCTTGTGTTAGTAAATAGCTGGATTCCAAGGAATTCATAGTAACATTGAACATGATGTACAAGGTGAGAACGATAGAGGAAATGAGAAACGAAATGAAATATTGATAGGTGTAAAAGATATCGTGTTCATACCGAATCAACTTTCTAAAAATATGATCAAAAACATATATATTAACCAACTCCCGAACTCAACAAAGAAGAGAAAGGCGGTGAATGTTAAGAGCTCCAGCAGTGGAGACCATGTAGAAAAGAAAGCTCAATTTCCATCATGCAGAAAATGTGGAAGGAGACACCTAGGTAAGTGTCTCAATGGAACAAAAAAATTCTTTATTTGTGGGAAATAATGACATAAAGTAAAAAATTTTCGTGGAAAAATGAAGAGTACTATAAAAGAAAATAAAAATGATCCCAAGAATCCATTTACAGTTATTTTCCGTAAATGTAGGGGACCTGTGCATTACCCGAGTGAATACCCTATTCTATAGGATAACCCCTTGGTCAAGGAAGAACCTATGTGTAAATAAATGGATGGTGAAATGTTTAAAAGTATTAGTGCTCTTTGTTTATGTGATTACTTTGGATGAATTTTCTCTTATGTGTAACCCTGTAGTTTATTATGTGAAAAATCTATTTTAGGAAGAATAGTATTTTCTATTGTTTATATAGTTATAAATAACCATTTGGGTTTATATGATCCTTGAATTTGTGGAAATTACTGGTTATTAAATTTTGGGATAAAAATTTTAGGTATGAGATAACATTTGTGGTGAAATTATGTTATAGTTATTTTGAGGAAATTATCTCATTTTTGGAACATTATAAAATATAGTTTTCGAAAAAGGACAACATACAGACCGTGTGACAACTTGTCGCATCATAAAAAGCTGCAGGAATCGAACCCACAACCACAGTGTGTTTGAGATTTATCGCCTACCACTAAACTACGTGAAGTCCCTGATTACTGTGACTAATTATTTTTAGCTAAATGATTTTATTGATCAATAATAAGTTGATTTGAGATCTAATGTCTTATCAAAAGTATATCCTTAGTATAGGAAAATGATTTGGGGATTAAGTGATAAATGTTATTTTGGAAGGAGTTCGCTCTGTTGGGAATACTGTGTGGCTAAAGAAAATATAATACTATGGGATTTAATTTGAGCATTAATGGTGGATTTTTATCTATGTTTTTATTGTGGATTTATAGGGATTTAGGTTATTTATGGAAATGAATAACCTATCATAGAGAATATGTGATTAGGTTAATTACTTTTATGTATGTGGCTTTAAGAGTTGTTGATGTTATTTGGAAATACAATTTAACTTGGAAGACTGCATAATCAAATTCTTCTATGTTTTGGAATTCAATATTAGTTGGGATTATATTGATTGATTTTAAGGAATTTTTTTTATTGAATGTTATTTATTGAACTTTGGGTATTGTAGGTTTATTTTGAGAATTTAGATGAGTATTTCTTTCTCTAAAGGATTATCATTTTTGGGGATCATCTGATCTTGTACTAACCACTTTGGTTTTGGTTAATCTCTAATGAAAAGGTAAATATATATAGTTTATCCTTTGTGTATTATGTGATTCTCTAGAAGTTGATTCTAGTACTTCAGGTGTGACCAAGTCATCTTGAATACTCATAGTTTGAAAGAAAAGTTGAGTTAGTGGTGGAAATTTATTAAAGGATGAAACTCTACTAAAAAAGTAAGTATATATCTTTATGTTCTTAGTCAATCTCATAAATAAATTACTCAACTTTATGAAATATAACTTAAAACAAAACAACGTTATCCATTTACTTTTGCTACTAGGAAACCAATTAACATTTATCTAATCACACGTTTGGGGTTTTCTTGTTGTTAACTTTCTCCAAATCATGTTTTCTATCACTCTTCACCAGAACATGACACTTATTTTATCTTCCATATCCATGTTTTCCTACATGGAATCCTAGTGTGGGTTATCTCGGGTGGCCTTTGTACTTCTCTTGATTTATTTTAAAGAGATATTTTTATTGACACTTTTTTTTCGATGTGGGACTTTAAATGAAGTTCCCAAGATCAAATTTAAAATTGTGAGGATGTAATTTTCAATAGGGGGAAGAATTTAACACCCCAAGATTTCGTAGTAATTTATTTTCTTTAAAGTAATTCAATAGATTGTGCTACAGGCAACACCGAGTTTGAGTGCACCATGACTTACCAAACTAGCCGTTCAAAAGCGGTTATGAATAGAATTAACTGAATTTTGAATTTTATATATTCTAAATAATTTTAGAATCCATATTATTTGTTTCTTAGACATAATAAAATAATAAATTCATTTTTTAGATAAAAGAAGTATTTTTCAAAAAAATTAAAATTTACCAACTTTTAATGGAATTTTTTTTAAAACAAATATTTGACACTTTTATATATTAAATTTAATGAAATTTAATTCTTCTTTAGAATCAAGACATAAAAAGTTATTTTGGATAAATATTTGGTACTTTTCTAATAACTTTTATATTTTGATGAATACTGAAAAATACTAAATTTTAATTCAAAACAAATTTTTTAATTGAAATAATTTATAGTGTTAAATTATGTATTTGAATGGTTTTGAAAAATAATTAGATTATATTTTTATCATTTAATACATTTTATGTGATTATAAGTAATTTTACATTTAAATTTGACATAACCACATGTCAATCTTTTGATAGTTTTTACTTTTTTAAAACCCTCTTTTCAGTTTTGACAATGGGATATAATTTTAAATTAATTAATGCAACTTATATGTTTTGAATTTGTTAAAATAGAATTAATTTTTGTATTCGTAATATTGAAATTATCTTAGGGTAATTTTTTGGTATTTTTCTAAAACATTCAATTTTTGATGAACGGTGAAAAACATTGCGTTATAGTTCAAAACTGACTTTTTATTTAAATAATTTTTTATTTATTTAAATTTATTTTAAGTCAAAATAGATTTATAATACCTATATAAGTTCAATTTAATTCATTGGAGTTATTTTATAATTAAATTAGATGGATAAAATTTTATTGAACTTTTTATCGTCTTTTACCCACCTTCTAAGAGCATTTAAAAATTCTCATAAAACTTAATTTTACTGCTTCTGTGAGTGGAATTTAAAAAATTCGAGAGACAAGTTATATATTAGTAAGAAAAATTTGGTTTAATAAGATGAAAATAATTTTTGGTGAATAACAACTTTTTTCTTTTATTTACCACGGTTAAAAGTAAATAGGGTAATTAAGGGTAAAAATGATATCATAATTACCCCAACACATGTCCTAATTCTATTGGATAAGTATAATTCGACCAAAAACAAATTTAGGAATAAAATATGATTCTTTAGGTCCACTTGTATTAGATTAGGAAATTTATTATTATTTTATTTAATGAATAGTTAAAAGAGTTAAAATCAAAGTTTACTAACTAAAGCATTTTTAATATAGGGTTATACATAAGATAAATTCGACTATAAATATTAATTATAAAGATAAAAATATTTCCTACATAATGATATTTTATTTATAATTTTTATACATTAAATAATTTAATTTATTTTTGAAACAATGATGACATTGTAATTACCTTAATAATGAAATATTAAAATAATTGATATTATAAATATCCAAATAAATGTAATTTAAAACTTTTAATAAAGTAAAATAATTTTATATCTTATCATGACATGTTAGGGTTGATTAAAGGTATTTAGTGCTAATTAATAAAGTATTTATGACTTTTTACAAAAATCAATTATTAAATAATGTCAAAATTGGAATAAATGAGTTTTTAAAACAAATACAATATTATTGGTTGATATAATAATCCTAAAAATCTAAGGTTCTAAAAAAGACTTATATAATGATAGGTGAATCATTAATGAACAAATTGGGGTTCTCTTGGAAGTTTATAGTAAGTTTATTAACCATAAATATAAAAATAAAAGAGATAAGGAAAATGTCAAACTATTTAATTAAGAGTTAAATCTAAAATATAAAGTTGACATAGTGACCCAAACATGTCTAAAACCTATTAGTTGAGAGGTTTTCAACCAAGAAACACCTTATCCTTTAAATAATACATTTTTTAGCTATTAGAAACCAAAAATTATTTTATTATAAAATAATATTTCAATCTTTTCATAAGGTGCCCCTCACTCCTCTTATAAAAGATCACTTCCCCTTCTCTCAAATTCACACCATCAAATCCATTAGGCTCGGCCAAACCCTTCCCAATTTAAACTCTTATACATTAATCCTAGATTACTTAAGTTAGTCATAAATCCAACTTAAGATTCCCTTTTGATCAAATGAAAAGGAAGAACCCGAAGAAGAGGGAAATATTTCATCACCTCTATCAAGTTATTTTCTTCTTCCACTTCTTCTTTATTTGTTTTTTATATTATAAAATAATAAATCCAATATCTTCTATATACTGTGATGTTATTATAAATATGGTAAAACCATATTAATTATTTTAGCCATCCTATGAATGAAATTTCACCATACGTGTGTACGTACAACTTACCATCTCCACTTCGTGGTGTAGTTTGTTATTCAAACACTTCATCAATTGGATGGGTATAATAATGAGTATCAATGATGGAAATAATAAATATAACATGAAAAATATTATTTATATATGATATTAAATCCAATTATATATTATTTTAATATCAAAATAATGATATTGTCGCTCGTGCGGACGTACGGATTACCGTCTCCACGAACGCGATGAGATTCATTTCGTATCGTATCAATTAAACACTAAATTTATTTTTATGATTAAAAATAATGTTTAAAGAATTTATATAATTTTGGATATGAGTAAAATAAATCCAATCCATTACAATTATTAATCACTTAACAAATAATATATAGGAAAACGAATCAGCTAACACTCAAAATGATGATACTACTAAAATATTATTAACAAAGAAATATTAGAAGATCATATATGACACCATATTTATATATATAGTTCTTGTATAATTTAATATAAATGATTTAAATATTATATAGGGGGTAAACGTACCCTCTACCAAGGAAAAGTACAAGGTAAGGGGTTTTCATCTCACTTTTATTCCCATGAGATTCATGCTACATTTGCCACTACTAACTTTTGTGTGGTGTATGTACTACCCATGATTGTATTGTTTGTGTAATATACTATAATTTAAATGAATTTAAATCACCATTGTATGATCATTATTTCATGGGGTTTATGTTTCATATGTTACCAAATCGATAATGGAATTTCAAAATTCAATTTCCACTCATTCGGTTTTATGCAAACTTCATTGATTACTTTACCCCAAGATTATGTGTGAAATCACTATTTATTTAATTATGTAGTAATTTCAACTACCCTTTGCGTGGTTATACTTTTTATACACATAAAAAATCCATTGATAAATTCTCATGTCATCAATATAAACCTGATAAGTGTAATTTTAACTCAATTTCTATTCATTGAGTTAAATATCCAAGTCATTGGTGTTGTTTTTTCAAGAATATGTGTGAATGTTCTCTGATTGATTTACACTGAATATCCAATCATATTAAGTGTATTTATAATTGTCACATATAATTATTTCATTGATTTATCCTTAACCTAAGGATACAGTCTTTATAAAGGAATTCATCCCATCTTACATTCCATTGAGACTTCTTTGTTGTAATGCGCCAATCCACATTTATTTGGTGTATATAGTGTACTTTGACATAGTATATCATGAATACCTTTATTATCATGATATTATAATGTTTTTATTACCTTAGTTATTTGTATTCAATAATCTCTCATTTGTTAAGGAACTCTAACTAAAATATCATTTTAAATGTTTTAAAACATTATTCTTCTAAATCATTCTCATTAATGTCAATATTTTAAAAATGGTTTTAAGGTTTTATTTATATATACATTAATGTTTTAAAATTAAAATTTCTTTTAAAAGTTCCAAAGTTGTATGGAACACATTGATTCAAAAATCTATTTTAAACAGCTTCTTGATAAATAGTGAGACTTTTAAATTTTCTAAAGAAAAAGGGGGATATTTCTCTCAAAAAGATTTTATGATTAACATAATCTACGTCAATATCCTTCATTATTATCGATTTAGGTTGATTTATTATAATAAAATCTTCCATATTGTATTGAATGAGTTATGATTGACTTTGGATGTGTTATTTTAAAACCATTCAAGGTTGATGGATAAAGTACTGACATTTCGTATGCTAGTTTTAATACGATTGTTTATAGTATGTTTAAACCTTTTCATATGAGGATGGCATTGGACTTAATAAGTGATGGGTGGAGCCTGCTATAGCTACTCTATGCATCATTAGGTCTGATGAGACAAACTAGTGTCTTAGCACAGGGCCTTGAGAAAATCTTATATTTAGTTTTGGCACTAGGCCTTGACTATGGGGTTATGAAGTCTGGCATTATGAATTCCATCATTATGAAAGTGGATATTGATCTTGCATGTGATTATTCGACTAGTAGAATATCCATGTGAATACTTAAATGGAATTATTTTATTTTTATCTTTTCCATATTATTCTGAATTTCATGTTTAAAAGGCTTTTGTTTTAGTCTTATACATTGCCTTAAATGTTTATGCTTATTTATGAAGGTTTCTGCTATATTGTTATCCTTACTGAGAATCTGAGCTCACCCCTTTCTATGTTTTATTTTTCCCTTCATATGAAGACGTATATTATGACTAAACTACATGGATAGTCTATGGTATCTTAGTGTTGTCTATGGAAACTGTTTTGTTTTAGTTTTCTATTTTATGATGTAATGTAAGCCTTATGAATGTATCTAGTACTTACAAGGCTACTAAACTAATCGGTCTTTCGGGACTTTATCTTTTGTGATCGTTCCAATGATACGTAATAATTCACTGACTCTGGGTAACTAGGGTCAGGGTGTTACATTTCCATGTAATGATTATCATTCTTTATCATGACTTTATTTTCATGTTTCTCTTGTGCTCCATTGATATGCCTATTGTCTAACATGTATTGTATTCCTCATGTTATTCCATGTTTATTCCCTTACTTGGCTTTATATATCACCCCTTTATTATGAATGTCCTCAGGTTATCCCATGCAATACAAAGTACGTGGGAATGTATTGTTAATGTAAAGGATGTTTTTCAATAAAGATGTTGTATTTCATGTTTTAAGTTGTTATGTAATGATCCTAAGCCCCAAAGACACTATAGATCTTGATCATCTATGAAGTTTGTGTAATAAATTATGTTTTAGTGTGTAATAATGAAATGGTTTGTCATAGTTGGTATCAAAGGATAGGTTTAGTTATTTTTGGGATTAGGATTAGAAAACCTTAGTAAAGCCTTAGAGAAAATACTAAGTATAATAAATGCATCCCTATGTTTTGGTGGGTTTTGAGTAAGTTCTTTATCAAGAAAATACATCCCTATCTAGATACAATCAGTTAGAGGCGGCTCTATCACAAATGTACCTAGAGGTGAAAACCCCGACAAGGAGTTTCGGGTTTGACCTGGGGTATCGTGGTACACGACAATGGGCCTTGCTACACTCATGGTTATGACACTCCCAGGGGATATGCATTGGTAAATTCACATGAATAGTATGAACTATTATTAAGGGAATTAAATAAAATCCCCTAAGAATATATGTAGGATAACATAGACTGAAGCCTATAGATTCATAAGTTATGAAAATAAAATCAATTTATACGTCATCTGTTTTCCCTAGTATTACACTTTATTTGTTACCCTTAATTTTCCTTTTATTCCAGCCAATGGCCGGTAATTGGAGTACATAGGGTAACAACCGATGTAAAGATCAATGTGATGACTGTGCTAATGAGATTCCCAATCCGATGGGAGTAGGAACCACAATATTTGTCCTGATTCTCTCTCAGTTAACTCAAGCTTTGTATAGAAACATGGGTCAATAGGAACGTTCAACCCCCAAAAGAAAGAACAAGTTGCTATCGAGAGATTCATGAGACAAAGCCCTCTTACTTTTAATGGATCATCTAATCCCTCAATCACCAAGCAATGGATTAACTCCATTGAAAAGCTCTTCTCCATCCTTTAATGTTCCAAACAAGAGAAGGTTCTTCTGAATGCTTATTGTATGGAGGGTGAATCTTATCGATGGTGGACACTAATAAAAAATACGATGCCTAAGGAGGAGATCAATGCATTGGAATGGAAGTATTTCCAGAAATTTGTTTTGATAAATATTTTCCACACACCCTCCGGCTTAAGATGGAAATGAACTTCCTTTCCCTAAAGAAAGAAGAATATGAATCTATCAGAGCGTATAAGGAAACCATCACAAGGCTTGCATGATATGCCTCAGGCATTGTCATTTCCCCTGAATGCAAGGTTGAACACTTCTTTGGTGTGCTGAAACCTAGCCTATGTAAAGCACTGGTGATTTTTGACTTTGACGGCTATGAGGGAATTGCCCGATATTCCCTCAAGGTCGAAATGGAGATCAGAAAACCTCAAGTTTATTATAGGTATAAGAAGAGTAAGGTGGAATTTAATTCTGGTAGTCTAATGGATAAATCCAATGGTGCAAAGAAAATCTAGTACCCCACTTTCCAAAGGTGCATAAAGAAGCACCCCAGAAATTACCTGAAGGGGATGAGGAAATGATTTAGGTGTGGAAGTGAAGGGTACCTGACTATTATCTACCGACAAGAAAAACCAACGACTATGATAGATGAGAGGAAGGCTCCGTTTGACTCTAAATTCATTGTTTATTACTTCAACTACAATGAAATAGGGAATCTTACAAATTAGTTCCCTAAGCCAATGGTTTTTGAAGGAAACCAACAACCACCAAGGCAGCAAGGGTGAGCTTTTTCCATCACTACTGCTGAAGTGAACCCCTGCAACGTAGTTGTGACAGGTACACTAGTTATTCATTCAAGAATAGTGAATGTACTTTTTGATTCAGGTTCTATGAATTCTTTTATATCCTGAATTATTAGTAGAAAAATACCAACACCACATCAAATCATGGAATTAAAGATATTTGTGAGTACGAAAAATGGGGAAATCATTATATCCCATGAATATAACTCCCCCCTTTCTTAATCAGTGGATTTATCTTCCTGAAGAACCTCATCATACTCCCTCTAGTGAAATTTTATGTAATTCTTAGCATGGATTGTCTTTACTTATATAGAGCAAACATAAATTGATTTGAGAGGGAAATCACCCTCCATGTGGAGAATCGACCCCCCGATTCTGTACAAGTGCAAGGAGGAAGATGAATCTTTTTTAGCTCCATCATCTCAAGAATGGATATTACTACCCTATGAGAATGTGTATTTAGCTCAGATTATTGAGTCTAAGAAGGAAACCATAATTGAAGACATGCCTATTGTGAGGGAATTCGTTAAAGTGTTTCCCGAGGAATTTCCTGGTCTTCCTCCTAGAAGATATGTTGAATTCTCAATTGATCTTATACCTAGGGAATTGCCAATATCCATGACTCCTTATAGAATGGATGTTGTGGAGCTTGAGGAGCTAGAGAAACAAGTACAGGAGAATCTGGATAATGGGTTTATATGCCCAAGTGCTTCACCATGGGTGCACCAGTCCTCTTCGTCAAGAAGAATGATGGGTCAATTCCCATTTTCATCGATTATTGTGAGCTTAAAAAAATCACGATAAAGAACAAGTATCCTATCCCAAGAATTGATGACTTGTTCGATTAGCTGTGTGGAGAACAATACTTCCCCAAGGTAGATTTACGATCGGGATATTATCAAGTAAGGGTGAAGAAGGAAGATATCCCCCAGACCGCTTTCCGTACAAGATACAGGCACTATGAATTCGTAGTAATGCCTTTTAGATTCACTAATGATCTAGAAGCCTTCATAGACTTGATGAATAGAGTCTTTAGAGATTACCTAGGCAATTTTTTGGTAGTATTTATAGATTATATTTTAATATACACTAAAACCAAGGAGGATCAGGAGGAGTATCTAATAATTGTACTATAGACCTTCTGAAAGGAGAATCTTTATGAAAAATATAGTAACTTTGATTTATGGTTGAAGGAGGTCTCATTTTTAGGCCATATCATCCCAAGAAATGGGATATATGTGGATCCCTCCAAGGAAACTACAATAGAGGGATGGATGAGTCCAATATCAATAACGAATATCCGTAGCCACTTGGGGTTAGCTGAAAATTATCGACGATTTGTGAGAAATTTTTCACGATTGTCAAACCATCTTACCAAGCTATCTCATAAGATATTATAGTTTTCATGGAGTGACGAATATGAATAATTCTTTAAGGAGTTGAAAAGGAGGCTTATCACTATGCCCGTGCTCACTTTACCCACAAGTGGAGAACTTTTTGTGGTATTTCGTGATGCTTCGAAGAAGGTCCTGGGCTATGTGTTGATGAAAAATGACAAAGTAATTGCCTATGCTTAAAGGAAATTGAATGTTCATGAGAAGAATTATCCAACACATGATATGGAGTTGGATGTGGTGATCTTCGATTTAAAAATTTGGCAGTATTATCTATTTGGGGAGAATTTTGAAATATATGCGGACCACAAAATCCTCAAGTATATATTCACATAGAAAGAGTTGAACATGCACCGATGAAGATGGTTACATCTCATCAAAGACTATGACTGCTCAATACATTACTACCCTGGGAATGCGAATAATGTGGAAGATGCTCTAAGTAGAAAGGACCCAACAATTTTATCATTAATGAGAATTGAAAATGATCCAATCTTTTTATATTTTATGAAGATGAACATGAGAATCGTAAAGAAGGGAACATCATCAATCCTTCCACAAATTATTTCTCAACCATCCCTTTTGTAAAGGTTAAATGATGCTCAAAAGGATGATGTGGGAATTAAAGAGAAAGAGAAAGCTATTAGAAAATGGAAATCCTCAGAGTTAAATTTTAATGAACAAGGAATTGTGAGATTTAGGAATAGACTATGTTTTCCATCAAGTTTGGAGCTAAAGAATGAACTTTTGGATGATGCACATAGTTTAAATTCTCTATTCCATGATGAAACATGATGATGTATCAAGATATCCGATATCATTATTGTTGGGATATTATGAAGAAGGAGATTGCTGAGTATACATCAAAGTGCCTGGTGTGTCAGCAAGTGAAGGCAGAGAGGTAAAAGTCTAAGGGGATGATGAAACTATTACCCATACAAGAATGTAAATAGGAGAACATTACCGTTAACTTTTTCACTGTAATTATGAATACATCCAAAGGCAAAAATGCAATATGGGTTATTGTAGATCATATTACAAAGTATTCACACTTCATTTCAATTCACGTGGATTTCTCATTGGATCAACTGGCACAGATATATATCAGGGAAGTGGTAAGACTGCATGGAGTACCACTATCTGTTTTATCCAAATGAGATCCAAGATTCACCTCTATGTTTTGGAAGAGTATTTAACATGATCTGGATACTAAACTGAACTTCAGTATGACCTATCAACCTCAAATTGATGGCCAATCTGAGCGAACAATTCAAACACTGGAGGATATGTTAAGATCATGTTCTATGGATTTCAAAGGAGGGTGGGACCAACATCTTCCACTAGTTTAATTATCCTACAATAATAGTTTCCACATGAGCATCCAAATGGAACCTTATGAAGCCCTATATGGGAAGAGGTGCAGAACACTGACATGTTGGGATGAAGTTGGTGAGCATAAGCTGCAAGGACCATAAATGGTCGAAGAAATGGTGGAGAAGGTGAAAACCATTCAGCATCATATCAAGGTAGCCCAGAGTCGATAGAAGATTTATGCATATAACTTTCAATGAGGCCTTGAATATAAATTTGGATACATGGTATTTCTACACATATCTCCATGGAAGAAGGTCATGAGGTTTGGAATGAAAGGGAAGTAAAGTTCTAGGTACACTGGCCCCTTCGATATTCTTGGTCATGTTGGGGCTATAGCCTATCGACTAGCACTTCCACATACCAAGGCCATTGTACATGATTTCTTTCATGTATCCCTATTAAGAAACTACATACCATACCCTTTACATGTACCATCATTAGAGGTATTTCACCAAGAGGATGATATTTTTTACGAGGAGCAACTGGTAAAGATCTTAGATCATAGAGAAATAGTTCTACGAAATAAGACAATGCCCCTCGTCATGGTTTTGTGGAAATACCATAAGTTTGAAGAAGTAAGTTGGGAATTTGAGGAAGTGATGAAGCAGAGTTACCCAATTTTTTTTAGAGTGGGAAAATGAAATTTTGAGGGTGAAATTTCTTAAGGGGGGAATATTTTAACAACCCAAAAATTCATTAATGAAAATTCCTCTTGGTCTATTTAAATGTCTTATTAAAGTTATATAAAAAATATGGAATTATTTGTTTTTATGTTTTGGATTTTAAAATACCATTAAGAATTGTTACCGTTGCTAATATAGCCATTGAACAGTTATCACATGATTAGTATAAATATAGGGATTTAACAAATACAATTTACTCAGACAAAGGAAGCGATGACCTCATCTAGTAGACTTGCCCTGTATGAAGACCATTTGTCGGACCTCGAAAAGGAGGTGGTGTCATTGGGAATCCATCTTGACCATGACCAAGCCAAGCTTGAACACGTTAAGCTTGAGCAGAACAGACTATAGGAGAAGTGAAAGTTAATAGAGATTACCACATGAGTGATGTTATCCGAGCCACCCCAAGAGTCTGTCACCATCGCACACCTTACCCTTCAGTCTTATGCAGGTGTTATAAGGGGTTATGTAACAAGACCCTATCACTATGACCATGTACATTATTATTTTATAGATAATATACATTCTTTTTACTGCTACTTTGTGTATAGTTTTTAAAGCACAAATAGTATTTTTAGTTAATATTTAACTAGAAATATTTTTTCTCTTGAATTAATGGATTTTTGAATTAAATAATATTTTAATAAAATATTATTACAATTATTAAATTAATTTTTATTAAATATAAATGATCGTATAATTTATTGAATGCAATTATAATTTTTTTGAATGTTTGAAAGCTGTTTTTGTCAATACCCATGAATTTTCGATAAATGTCAGTTTTTACTTTAAAAGTAAAAATTCACATATTTAGAAATTTATTTAGATAAAATTAATATTATTTTTGGAATCAAGATGTCAAAATTATCCAATGGTAAATTTTTCATAATTTTCTGAGACAGTCGAATTTTTGGGTAAAAATTAAATACCGTTTAAATATATGATGTGTTTTATGACATCCTAATGACCCAATAGTGATGTAATAAAATACTATAAACATTATTTTCGTCAAATATATGCTTTAAAATTAAAATAACGTGATTTTAGGTTTGTTTTATTTATTTTACAAAGCATTAGTGGACCCTTCAAGGCTTAAAAAACATTTTTTCTTTTTAAATTGTTTTCCTTGAGAGTGTGAGTCACCTCAACATAAGAAACCCTATTATTGGCGTTATAAAATATTTTTTTCCACTACACTGTTAAAAAAACCATGGGAAAAACCATGGGTTGGTTTGTGGGTTTGATTAGTTTAATGTGTGGTGTCCCAAACCGAAATAATAAAGAATCCCCTCTCCTTTCCTATACAAACTCACCCAAGCTCAAAATTCCTCTTCACTCAAATCCTTTGGAGTTCGTCCAGCCTCTAACCTACTCTTTCTAGAATCCTCCCAATGTTCCCCAAGCTCCCAATAATCCTATTTCAATCCTCTCCCAAGCTTTTGGGATTGCACTTCCAGGTAAGGGATTTTTCCTTTCTCAATTTGTCCAATTTTCTGTAAGTTGTTATATCCGTTGGTTTTCAATTAAAAATGATGGGGTAAGATTTCTAACCTCCACATACTTTCCTCTTTATGTTTGGCTGATTGAATACCCCTTTCTATCTCATTAATTCCTCCCATGTACACCCGTTATCACGACAAAATTCTGTGAGGGATTTCTCTCTCCTCTTTTATATCCAAGTAATTCTTTTGTATTATGCATCTAAATTCCATTACGTTTGTTAGAACATGTATCTATATGACCCAATTACTGTCCATTTCATGTACATATTATGAGACCCCCTTTTCTCTCTCATCAACCATTTTCATAAATCATTATGTCACGCCGTTATGCTGTTGAAATTGCCCCGCGTTTTTCCAAGCCATGATCATTGTGTAGTGAATAACATACCCATGTCTCTATCAAGAGTATTAACCTTTATGAACATATAAATATTTAACGGTACTTTTATGTATTTATTCCACATTACTTAATTGTGGAATAACTTATGCTTTTTATTTATTCTAGGTTATATGATCCATGTTGCACACTTACGCATGAAATGAAATGTTTAAGAAGGGTGCACCCTAATAGCTATCCAATGCATTGGGTAAAGTATAATATCATGATACGTCATGTGCAATTAGTGTTGACTCATGATAATTCAAGTGAAAATAGGGTTTACTCTTTCTTCATGTAAAATGATGATTTACTCATGCTACATGTGCAATGAGCCTTGGCTCATGCTAAATTCCATGTTAAGTGTTTTTTTCCACATTTCCATGTTATGATTATCATGCTTTACCATGACTTTATGTTCATGTTTATCTTGTGTTCCATTGATATTATTATTTTTTAACTTGTATTTTATTTCTCATATTATTCCATGTTTATTCCCTTAGTGGCCTTTAGAGCTCACCCTTTTCTTACGCATGTCATCAGGTTATCCCATGAAATGCTAAGTATGAGGGAATATAGTGGTCAGGTAAATGATGTTTTCAATAAAGATGTTGTATTTAATGTTTTAAGTTGTTATATAAAGATCCTATGCACCAAAGACACTAGACCTCTCAATCTTCTTTGAAGTTTATTTAATAAATAATTTTTTAGTGTGTAATAAAGAATAAGGTGGTCATATGTTCAATCTTCAATGTGTTCCATGTATCTCTCATGAGGAAGTAAATACCCGAACCTTCACATCTACATAACTTATAGGTCATAATGGTGGATCAACATCTTTCATGAGAGTAAAAACCAATTAAAATTCTAGACCATACATAGAAATCTATATGAAACAATACCACTCACCGGATCAATGTTTTTTGGAGAAATCAACAGTTATAGGAACCTATGTGGGAACTTGAGGATATGATGAGGTAGAAGTATTATCATTTGTTTATACTAGAATGATGAATTTTGAGGGAGAAATTAATTTTAAGGGGGGTAGAATGAAACACCCTAAGTTTTTATGAATATTTTTTTAATAAATTAATTTTCATTTATTTTCTAATTACAAACTACACCAAGTTATGCTTTTTTTAAATGGTACACCATGATAATATTTCACTTATTGCACCATCTAATTGGCTTTTATTACACACAACACTCAGTTTGTACAAAGTAACATTTTATTATTTTGATTATTTAAATAGGATAATTATAATATAGCTGTTAAACATAGTAATATGAATAGTAATAACTAATTTTTAAATATTATTAATAATGGTTTTATAAAAATAAAATATATTTATAAAAACCACATAAATCTTGGTAAAGTCTTCATATGTTTGAAAATACTATTTTCTCAAATGAACTATTTTTTATGTCGTTCTTTGAACAAAGAAAAAATTAATTATAGAAACATTTATAAATTCAATTTTTTATAATAAAATTATTTTTTAAATCAAAATTTAATAATTTTTTTAGGGAGAGTTTTAGGTATTTTTTTGAAAAACATCATTTTTGAATGAATTTGAAAAAATATTGAATTTTTATTTAGTACTTATTTTTTATATAATTTATTTATGTTAATAAATTTATTTTTAATTTGGTTTTAAGTTTAATTAGATCAATTGTAAATAAATTAATCCAATCTAGTTCATTGGAACCAATTTCAAATTGAAATTGAATATATAAACACTTCAATATTTTAAAAAATATTTCTTAAAAACTAGTTGTATCTTCCCATATGTGGGATTAATTTTAATATAATTTCTACAACTTATGCGTTTAAAATTCCTAATTTTTTTATTATTATTTTTGAATTAGAATAATTTATAATTTATAATAATTTTAAATTGTTTTGACCAATTTTTTTTTTGAATTTAATCGAAATTAATTATACCTTGTTAAGTAAAAACATGATTACTTAGTGGTTAAACATTACCATAAGTGACCAAATAACCTAGAAAATTTTGAAAAAGAAATTTGATGTATATTTTTCAATACATTAACCTATTTTCTTGAAAATTTTCAATTATTTGAGGCACATGATGTAAGGGATACCTATCAATGGTATTTTCGTTTTTATATTTACAATAATTCCACTCCTCCACTATAAAAGGGAACTCACTCTCCCCTTCTTCACCTCTTCACACCTCTCAAGACATTTCAAATGGAAGAAACATATAGATATATCCTCCCAAATAACATAATTTTTTTTCCTGGAGACTTACTTTTAGAATAAACCCAACTATGGAATCCCTCCATTGAAAACCAATAACAGTTACCCAAAGAATAGGTAACATCCTACCACAAGCTATGTTGTTTTATCTTTATTATTCACCCCATCAAATATTATTGTTACATGATTACTTAATAACACCAGTGTCTTAAATATTCTGATATTTTTTTTAATCTCAGTGTTTCACCCACACTCATAGATATTTCTATCAAATGGGACACACAACCATCATTCACGTTTACAAAAGACTACCGTCTCGTGAACTGATGTTATTCTTTATTCTATTTACACCACTCAGGGTTAGAAATAATGATGTAATTTATGATTTTATATGATATATATGATATTTATTATCTATTTATTCTTCTAGAAATATTTTATAATACATAAATTTATGCTTTCCATTTTTTATAAATATGATAACTTCATTTGTAGACGTATGGACTACTGCTTCCTCAAAGCAATGTGATTTCTTCAAACATTACATGGAATGTATAAAAGAAGGGTATAGTAAAACTATATTATATATTTTATAAAATAAAAATAATTTAATGATATTATATATGTATATATATATGTATTTTAATTACTTTCTTTCAATACATAAAAAATGGAAAAAACATCCATGCTTACGTACGACGCACCTTCTCTATGAACACTGTATTCCATTTCATACTTATATATTTTATAGATTATTATAAATAATTATATAATAAATATATATTATTTTTACATCATTTTTCACATTATGGAAATAATTAAATAATTATCTTAGTTAGAGGATCAAGAATAACAAGTCAAAACACATATAAAAAACAAATCAGATATTACCTGAAACATAACATCAACATAGAGTTGTTAATAAAACTGTAATATAAATTCATATTAAAATAATATATGGTATGATATATAAGAATATTATTATGTGGTATATTTACAATAAACTTATATTTATTATATAGTAGGATTGAATGAGTTTGATGAGAGTCAAGACATAAGGTGTAGGTTTTCTCATATCACTTTTATTTCTGTGAGATTTATCCCCTATTAATGACTCATTTATTTTATATGGTGTATCTAATTAATATTAAAATATTATATTAATAATATAATTAATTTTATGGTTATTTACATACTCATTTTATGACCTACCTTTCACAGGGTTTATGTTTTAAAAGTTGCCAAATCAGTAAAGTATTTTTGTCTCAATTTTCCTTTTTTGAGACAGAAGTTCTGTTTTGCACCTATATTATTTTACAAGGTTCTTATACATGCATTATAAATATTATATAATGAATATAATTATTTTAATGATATTCTAATCTTTAATTAATTTCATTTTCTTACATGGAGAGGATGATTCAAAGCTACCAAGTGGTAAGAGTTTATTGCAACAATCCCATCATTTATTGGGATTGTTTGTGTTTAATATTTAATTAGTGAAGTATTATGAACCATATTTTAATAAAACTCTTGAATATTATTAAACTGTGGTTATTCATTATCTATTAATTTATTTTTACCATTTTATTCTATTTGGTAGTTAATATAATTAATAAACATGTTTTAAGAAAATCTTATGTCATTTCTCAAATCGTTCGGAAATATGTTTTATTCAAAAACTATGTTTCAAAAATTCATTAACAAATAAAGATTTTAAAATTATCGTTTTAGATCATTTTCATGGAAAAAAAGACTTAATTTTTTTTATAGTCTTCAGAGCTTCCTTTATAATTTCTCTATGTATTTTAAATGAAAATGTCTTTCAAAAGGTTGTCAAGATTTATATAGAAGTTTTCAATGAATTTTCAAAGAAAAAGGGTTTGAAAACTATTTCAAGATTCCTTTATAAATTTTCAAGGAAAATTGTTTTTAAAATGTTTTATAGATTTATAATTTCTCAGGTTTTTTCCAAATAAAATGGTTTTCAAAAGGTTTTATTTTTTAAAAACCAATTTTCAAATAAGAGAGGATATTTTACTCAAGAATATTTTTTAAAATATATTTTCAAATTATTTTCCTTCTAAGATTACATCCATTTGGGTTAATAGTAACTTTTCATGGGATATTATCTAAGGGTTCCATTCAAATTATTTCTCTCAATGGATTATTTTTTGATGGATTTTTGTTTGTGAAAACCATTTCTCTTTCATGAGTTATATATTTATAAAACCCATTTCTATTTCATGGGTTATATAAATATGAGGCTCATTTTTCATTCATAACTTATAGGTTTATGAAAAATATTTACTATTAATGTTTTATATATTTATGAACTTGTTTACCTTTCATAGGTTATATTCTTCTGAAACTAGATTTTTTTTTTCACGGGTTATACTTTGATGAAATAGTTATGAACCTTTTTTCTTTTCCACATGTTTTGATATGATTACATATTAATGATACCCATTTAATTTAATATGTTATTATATGATGAATGGTTATGATACAATGTCACACGTATTTATTATTTCATTATGATACGTGTTGGCCTATTTCTCCCTCCAATTCATTGGTTAAAGATTTATATCTCATGGGATAAGCATGGCTAGAATATGGAATGAGCTTAGTTCAGCAAAGGACTTTGTCTTCTATGATGGTCTTGGGGTTGAAACTTGACTACTAATATGGTCATGGGAGTGAACCATGACTACCAATATGATATGGGGAGTGAATCCATACTACAAAGACAGTCTTGGAATCGATGCCTTCACTATAATAGAAATCATTTTATATGATATGTGTCTACCATAATTCCATATATTATTCATATGTTGTGCTATTATGTCTTATGATATTGATTATCTTATGATTAATGTCTTATGAAATTATAATATTTATACCATGAACCGTGTCTATGATCATTGATATGTATGGTATGATATTCTAATATTATGATCATGTTCTCATACCCTTATGCCCATGATAATTCTTACATATCTTCATAGTTTACCCTTACTAAAGATTTGATATCACCTAATTTTTATGTTTCCTCTCCTTAGGTTTTTATTTCTATGTATATATATTATGTTTCTAAGAAATGGTTATAGTTATGAAAAACCTAGTGGGAGATAATTTTTCTCACATATGTATAAGTGTTTATGTTTCCATGTTCTCAAAGGATCTATTATAATATAGTCATTAGGTGTCTATTTATATAATTTATTAATTTTTCTTTCAATAATGATGTAATGTTAATGTATGTTAAAAGAGGGTCACTATACATGATGTAATGGAGACCTATCAGTATTGTTGAACTTATATATAATAATACCACTCCTTCTCCACTATAAAAGGGTAGTCACCCTCTCACTTATTCAGAACTCTCAAGAACTTTGGATCCTCAAAAAAATAAATAAAATAATATCTAAACCTCCTTCCATTAATCTTAGAGTCCTACCTCTGGTCATAAATCCCTCCAAGGATGCCTTTTTGTGGAAACCAGAAGAAGTTACCCAAATAAGAGGTAACATCCTTCAACGCGCACATTTTCTTTATTTCATTTTCACCCATTAAATTATTCTTATTACTAGATTTTATAGTAACCAGAGTATCATAAATATACATATATTTTTTATTATAGGGGTTAGACTAAAACTTACACACACTTCCATCAAATGGAATACACAGTCGTTGTTTGTTAGTGTGACAGACTACCGTTGTTTGGATCGATGTCATTGGTTATTCCATTACCACATCTCAAGGTTTGGAATAATGAAGGAATTAATGCGTTATATGATATTTATAATATTTAGTATGTATTTATTCTTATTTAAAAATTATAAAATGCTGACTTTCATGAATTCCATTTTATGGGAATGCGAAAACGTTTTTTGTGGACTTGTGGATACCACCTTCTCAAAGCAATGTGATTCATTCATGCATTACATGGAATGTATTAAGGATGGATTTAAGAAATATATATTATATTTATGAAATAGAGAAACTAATATAAATTTAATATATAGATATATATACATCATTTGTCTTTTAGTCTTTTGAAATACATTAATAATATGGAAACATTGTTTATGCGTACGTATGGACTACCGTCTCCATGAATGATGTATTTCATTTCATATTTATATATTTTATAGATTATTATAAATAATTATATAATTAATATATATGATATTTATATTATTTTTTAAATTCATGAAATAAATAAATCATGATCTATGCAAGGGTATCTAGAATAACAAGTCAAAACTTATAGGAAAAACAGAGTAGTTATTACATGAAATGTAACTTTAACATGAAATTGTCAATAAAGGGGTAATATAAAGTCATAATAAAACTATATATGGTATGATATATAATAATATGTTTATGTGGTATATTTAAAATAAACTTATATTTATTTTTAATGAGGTGTGAATGTGTATAATGAAAGTCAATACTTAATATAAGGGTTTTCTCATGTCACTTTTATTTCAGTGCGATATATGCTATATTCACCACTAATTATTATTATTTGGTGTATATAATGAACTATAAAAGGTTATATCATGAATTTAATTTATGAAATTATATTAAATGTTTCTATTACTCTTAATATTTCATAGGTCTCATGATTCAAAAGTTATTTAAGTAGTCAGTGGATTCCTAGTCTCACTTTTATTTCTGTGAGACTTATACCTTATTCAAAACTCATATATTTTGTATGGTCTATATAATACCCATGAAGGTATTATACGATAATTATACTAATTTTTGTGTGTATTTAAATATCCATTTTATGATCACTATTTCATGGGGTTTTATATTTTAAATGTTGCTAAATATATATGATAATTTTGTCTGAATTTTCATCCTTTGAGACTCAATTTTTTTATGAACCTATATTATTTTACTAGTTGTATATACTGAAATATGAAATTTTATATCATGAATCCACTTAACTTAATGATATTTTAATCTGAATTTAATTTTATTATTTCATGGGTATTATGATTCAAACATTCTTAGTTTGTAAGATTTTATTGCAACAATCTAATCGTTTATTGGGATTATTTACGATTATGCTTTTATTGATGAAACATTATGAAAAATACCTCAATAATTCTAATGAATTATCTTATACTATATTTATTCAATATATATTCAATTTATGTTAAAATTTTTCCATAATTTTTTACTTGTGATAATTAATAATTTTTTTAAGAAAATTCGACTTTATTTTTCTTTTTGGTCGGAAATATGTTTTATTCAAAAACCATGTTTCATAATTATTTCTGAAAAATGTTTTTAAGTGATGTTTTAAGATTATTTTCAAGGAAAATGGTATTTGAAAGTGAGTTATATTTTAAAAATGTTTTAATTTTTCTTTCAAGTTTCCATTATATGTTTTTAAATATATTTTCAAAGAAAAGGTTTTCAAAATGTTTTCAAGATTCGTTTATAAATTTTAATGGTTATTTACAAAGAAAAAGATTTAATTGATTTGGAAGAATATTTTATATATTTTTAAAGATAAATGTTTTCAAAAAATATTTATGTTGAAGAAGTTTTTTAAATGATTTTGAAATATTTCTTTATATTTTTTCAAAATGTTATTTTTAAAGAAAAGGTTGTTGAAATTATTTTTCAAAGAAATATAATTTTCTCAAATTTTTAAAAAAAATATATTTAAAAATAATTTTCCATATAATTTGATATAATTTTTTGTTACTCATGCCATAATGGGGATATGATCAAAGGGTACCAGTCATATTCTTTCTCCAAGTGATTTTTGTTTTGATTGAATTTTGTTTATGAAACCCGTTTCTCTATCATTGATTATAAATTTATAAAACCTACTTCTCCTTGAAAGTTTATATAATTAATAAAACTATTTATCTATGAAGGGTTATATGCTTATAAATCATGTTTATATTTCATGAGTTATATGATTTTTAATCCCACTTCTTTTCATTGGTTATGCTTTGATGAAATGATTATTAATCGAGTCTCTATTCAACTGATTATGATATGATGATATGTTTAAGATACACATTTAATTTAATTAACTAGGATATGATTAATGTTTATGATATTGTGTAACACATATGTATGATTTCATTTTCTGATGGGTGGGACCTAGATCTCCCTCCAATGCATTGGTAAATGATTTATGACTGATGAGATAAAATGGGAAACAAGCCAATGAGATTGATCCAAAATGTAAATAAGGTGTGTATTGATGCATAATAGGAAATAGGTGTGTCCTAATCCATAATGGGAAAAGGTTTTCTTCTGATCCACAATGGGAAATAGGTGTGTCATGATCCAAAATGAAAAATATTCGTGTCCTGATCCACTATGGGAAACAAGCATGTTCTGATCAACTATGTTGATGTTCAAGGTAGTTAACCTTGAAAAATGAATTTTCTTACTATATTTATGAATGTTTGAAACTAATATGACATGAAATTATAGTTAATGATTAATATATAATGATTTATCACCCATATGATTCATGTATTATGAACTCCAAATAATTATGTCATGAATCTTGTATATGATCTTTGATATGCATGGTATGATCTTTAAATGTTAGGATCATGTTCTCATACCCTAATATTCATGTTATGCTAATGTATATCCCTTTTTACCATTACTAAGAATATGAGTTCACTCATTATTATGTTTCTTTTCCCCAGGTTATAAAGAATGGTTTTAAGTAGGGGTATTAAAAGGGGATGATCTTTATAGAAAATGTTGAAGATATTTCACCTAATTAGAAAAATGTGTTCCCATTTTCCAAAGACACTAAACTAATATTGTCATCAATCATGAACTTTTTTAAGGTGAATAATATTAAAAAAAATGTAATATAGATTTATGTTAAGCATGATGTCTATAGTTGGTATCAAAGGAAAGGTTTTTAAATCCTTTGGAAACTATGATGAGAAAGCATTAGTTGGAGCCCTAGGTATATTTATAAGGATATATATATGGATTCCTATAAGGATAAACCTATGGTTTCATATATGTAAAATTATATTTCATGATTTAGTTATACTACAAGTAATGTTTCATGATTATACGGTTTTCTTCTATGATAACTGGTTCTCAGACTATGATTTATAGTGTTGGACAATAGTGTGAACTAGAACGAACTGGGTTAACATTGAATGTTTCAGATATTAGAAGTATTGGAATTATAAAATTTGATTTTATAAGTGGAAATCACATGAAGATAATAAGTAAGGTGGTATGAGTATTGGTTATAATACTAAAGATAAAGAGACCACATATAAAATGTTACATGTATTGGATGTTCTAATAAATTTTTTACATTAAATGTAAGAAGCCTGATTAGATTGAGTTTGAGGAAATAATGAAATAATTTGTATTTAATATTAAAGGAAATTATTATTATGTAATGAGATTATAAATCAAGATCAATTATTTGACAATATATTTAGATGATTCAAGTGAAATTATAAAATATATAATTATTTTCAGTATATGTTTTCATTAATGATTCAAATGGATATGTTGAATGGTGTTGATAACATAGAAAACCAATTTAATGGAAAATTGATATTTTGATGAAGGGATGGAAACCCTTATTGTGTTATATATGTGGAGATAATTGTGTTTAGCTTGGATAAAGAGATTATTGATATAGGTGAAGTAAATTAGATAGTACTTGTTACCATGTAACTGATTAATTATTTGTTGAAAATTTGGTCTATATTATCATGGATGAAGTTAATTTTTTTTGGATTTGAGGAATATATCCAATAATATTTTTAATATGAAATAATATTTTTTTACAATTATTGTTTATGGTAATTTAGGTTATTACTGTGTTTTAATAGATAACATGATAAATTTATTCACATATTTGGTATGTAAAAACCAATCGGTACATTATAATATACGTCTGATCAATTTTAAGCTGATTTTGAGTTATGTAGTGTCCTTATTTATAATTTTTTGGTTTTTTTCTTTTTTAAGGTTTATAAGGTTAACCATTTTGGACTGGTTTTAGTTAAACTTCATATAAAGTTTTAGGTATTAATGTTTTATCTCTCCATCTGAGGGTTTATGCATATTGGATAACCTTTTCTAACCATGTTACCATGATCTTAAATAAAGGCAGATGGAATATGTTATCCTTCTTTTTTTGGATCTCATGATCTGTTAGTTCTTCAAGAATGGAAAATTCAAATTCTTTCTATAGAGTAACAGATGAAATGGGAATTGTTCAAGGAACAACAAAAGGGAAATATTGTGCATATAGAATGGAATGAAATCAATAATGTATATCTCATTATGAATAATTATTCTAATATAGGAAAAATATTTTAAAATATATTTATCCTAATACGTTCGTTTCTATTGAACTACTAGTTTTATAAATCATAAAATATTTATGGTTTTGAGGCCCTCAACTTTCCATTGATCAATCAATTACTTATGATCAGTGATCCTTATCAGTCTTGAAAATTATTTATTCTTTTCTTCCAAGTATAATATTCACTTACCACCTATGTTCTCCTACATGGAAACCTAGTTAAGAGTTATTTAGGGTAACCATTATAGTTCTAAATTTTATTTCTAATGTATGTTTTAATATTAATTTTAAAAATTTGGGTTTCTATGAATGGAATGTTAATGTATTAAACTTTTGATAACCCTGAAAAATTTTGTTAAAAAAATTTAATTTTAGGCTGGTATAATGTAACACCCCAATGTTTTGTGAACTATATATTTTTAATTACTTTAAAATTTTCAATATTTTTCATTTCTCACAAAACTAAATATTTCTTGTGTTATAGGAAAGCAATATAATTGGTTTAAATTTTAAATAAAACCTAATTAATATTGTTATACATGAAACACCTAGACTAGTTTTTGGTACACACATCACTTTGATTTTCTTGTGTTACACACAATTCCAAGTGCCTTCGATATCATCCATTAAACTCAAGACCTAGTTTTACAAATATTCGATGTATTAAAAATATTTTTATAAATATATTATTATATTTATAACATAGATGTTTGAATTAAGGTTATGAATAAGATTAATTTAATTACAAAAATATGGTTTGTACAGGTATATAATAAGAATTATTTTGTGGCTAATTATGTAGAAATAAAAATAAAAACCTTTTGAAAATATAGGAAATATTTTGCTGGAAAACTATATTTATTTAATCAAACACATTTTACCATAATATATAAACTAAAAAAATTTGATAAATGATTTCAATGAAATATATGTATTATACCCAAACAACTATTTAATATTCATATTATATGTTTTTTTAGAGAAGCGATATTAATGAAAAAAATTTTATGCATAACGACATATATTTTTATAAATTATAATTTTATATCCTTTTAATGACCTGAATATTTCAAATATATTTATTTTTATCTACTTATAAATTATAATTGATAAAATAACATCATTTTTTAATGTTTAATGACAAAATTATTTTAAGGTGAATTTGTCGGGGAAGTTTCATTTTTGGATGAATAATAAAAATACTAATTTTTAATTGAAAACTGAATTATCATATAATTTATTTATATAGTTAAAATATAATATAAATTGGTTTAAAATTATATTTATATCCATTATACATATATTAATAAAATAAATTTTGTTGTTATTAATTTAAAATTGAAATTGGATATAAGAACATTTCAAACTTTTGAACATTTTCACTTTAAAAACCTGTAGTCTCGTCACATCTATAGGATAAATTTTATATTAATTTCAACCATTTCAATGTTTAGAAATTAGAAAAATTGATTAAATATTTATAAGTATAATAATTTATAATATCTAGTAAATTCAACATTGTTTTCGAAAAAAAATATTAGTGAAAATAATTAAATTTATTACATTGATTAAGGTAAAACAAAGTTTACTTAGTGATTAAAATTTGACATAACGTGAAAAATAACCTAGAAACATGTCCAAAAATCATCATCTAGTATTATTTCTACCATATACTCCATTTTATATAAAATTATCAATTATAGGATGCATATGATTTAAGGGATACCCCTTAATGGTGTTTACCTCTTTATATTTACAAGGAAGTCACCCGTCCTCTACTATAATTGGGCACTCACACCCATAACATATTCACACCTCTAAAGACCTTTGGATCATAAAAAAATACCCAAATATGCTAAAAAAAATCCCTTCATCATGGAGGCCTCATTTTTTGGTGAAATCTATCCTAGGAATCCATTTGGTGGAAACTAATAGGAGTTACACAAAGAATAGGTAACAACCTGCAACGAGAAATTTTTTTTACTTCCTTATGCACCCATTAAATTCATATTATTTCATGTATATATAATAATTTCATTATTATCAATATATTGAGATGTTTTTTCTATGGTTTTGACCTACACATACACACACTTCCATAAAATGGGATATTTAGTCATTATTCCAATGTACGATATACAACCTCCCCACGAACCGATGACATTCGTTATTATATTACAACCTATTAATGTTATAAATAATGATGTAAATAATATTTTAATATGATATATGTAATATCAATGATGTATTTATGGTTATATAATTATGATACAAAACATACATTCATTTATTCCATTTTTTGGGAATATAATAATGTCGTTTGGGGACATGCAGACCACCTCCTCCTAAAAGAGATGTGATTCATTAATTATGTATATGGAATTTATTATGGATGGTTTTAGAAAATATATGCGATATATATGAAATAATAATTACACTATAATGAATATATATATACATCATTTAATTTTCATTTTTTTTAAAATACGACGAGAAATTGGAATCAAAATTCATGTGTATGTACGAACTACCCTATTAGTGAATGGTGTATTTCCATCCAATGGCCTGAAGGACTTAAATTTTATTGATTTTTGATAATCCACCTTTCAAGGGGTGAGGTGGAACCCTTACAAGTCACATATGCGTAATTATTTCATGGCCCGTAGGCCTTAGAGGAATTCATTGCCCGTAGGCTTCAAACATTACATACAACCCAGACTAACTACTTGGAAATGATCCTCCCCTGTATCTTCATCATGAAATCAGATCTATACCTTCATTTGGCTGTTTGGATAGGCTATCCCGTGCATGCACAGGCTTGTCCTGATGGCAGGTGCCACACCCTCTCATTTTTACAATCCGTATAGCTTCTTCTGTGGTGAAGGCTCCTTACTTATCATACATTAGAGCTTGTTTCTTGTAGGTTGTTTGGTTTGCATCTACACTAAAGGTGTCCTGAAGGACTTGATGTGGCTCGAAGTCTTGGGTGGGCCAAAGACCTTAAAGGACTCAAGGACCAAATCGGTGTCCCTAAGGCCCAAACAGAGGCAAATTCCCAGCTGCTACAGTGCCAAACAGGGCCTACTATAGTTCTCGCTACAGTACTACTACAGTACCTTCTACAATACTACTATAGTACCCAGAAATTTTGCCTCTTCCTGGATTTGATCCCGGGTTGCCTGGATGCACTTAAGAGACCTTACCAACCGGGCTGAGGCTCATGTGCTAGTTAATGGCGTATTTCATTTAATATTTATATGATTAATATATTATTAAAAATAATTTTGTATTGAATGTATATTATATTTATATAATTTTTAAAATTATTTAAATAAGTAAATCATTAAATATTTAAGAGGATCACGTATAAAAAGTCAACAGATATATGAGAAACAAGGCAGTTAGTACATGAAACATAACTTCAACTTGAAATTGTTGATAAATAGGTAATATAATATAATAATAAAATTTTATATGGTATTATAAATTATAATATGGTTATGTGGTATTTTTATAATAAACATATATTTATTTTACATTATTTTTCAACATCTACAAAGAAATTAAAGACTTAAGGTAAGGTTGTTCTCATCACACTATTAGTTTTATGAGATATATTCTATAATCACCACTTATTATTGTCGTGTGGTGTATATATTGACCCATGACATTATATATCATGAATTTAATTTATTTAATTATATTTAAAGTTTAAATTGTTGTTATTATTTCACAAACCTCATGATTCAAAATTTACCCTAGTAGTAATGATATTTCTAGTCTCGATTTTATTTTCACAATAGTTATGCATTATTCACCACTCATTTCTTTTGTGTGGTGTATATAAATAGAATTACTATATTATGTGAACCTTATAATTATATTTATGGGTATTTAAATATCTATTATATGATATCTATTTCATAGGGTTTTTCATTTCCAATGTTTCCAAATATATGAGGTAATTTGTATCAATATTCTTTCTTTGAGACCCATATTTTGTTTTGAATATATATTCATTTACAAGGTATATATAATGGAACATGACATGATATGTAATTAATATAGTTCCTTTAATTTATTTTATGATTAATTTAATCTTATTCTTTCATGGGTATTAGGATTAAAATATGATAAGGTGGTAGGAATTTATTCTAAAATATCATCATTTATCATGATTATTTATAATTATGATTCTATTAATGAAATCTTATGATCCATATCTCTAGAATTATCTGTAGTTTTCTTATAATCTTGTTTTTCATGATCTATTCAAGTAATGGTACCATTTCCACTATTTTTTTACTTAATATAATTAATAAAATGTTTTTAATAAAATATGACTTTATTTCTATCTTCTGTCAGAAATCTATTTTATTCAAAAAATATGTTGCCTAAAAATGTTTTAATTTTTTTTATTAAATTATATTTTAAGATCATTTTCAAAGAAAAGGTTTATAATAGTGTTTTATGTTTTACAAAGAATATCAATATGCTTTTAATCATCCTTTATATGTTTTCAATGAAATTTTCAATGAAAATGTATTCAAAATGGTTTCAAGATTCCTATATACGTTTTCAAGAATATTTTTAAAGAAAAGGATTTAAACGTTTTTAAAAATTATTTTATATGTTTTAAAATATATTTTAAAGGAAAAAGGTTTTCAAAAAGGTTTTATTTTCAAGAAATGTTTTAAATTATTTTAAAATATTCCATTATTTGTCTTTAAAAGGTTATTTTTAAGGAAAAGGATGTCCAAGTGTTTTTAAAAGAAAATATATTTTTCTCAAGAAATTTTTATAAATGAGCTTTTAAAATAATTTTCCATCTAATATAAAATCCAGTGTTGTTATGCATGCCTTACTAGGGATATGATCCAATGGTACCATTAATATTAATACCCTAAATGGTTCATATTTTGATATTAAGAAGTTTTATGAAGCTTGTTTCCCTTTTATAGGTTATATGGTTATGAAAACTGTTTATATCTCATAGGTTATATGATTATGAAACCCATTTCTATGTCATGGGTTATATTATTTTGAATACCATTTACCATTGATTAGTTATATTCTTAGTAAACCTTCTTCTTTTCATGTGTTATGTATAGATAAGATGATTATGAAACCTTTTTCTTTTCCATAGGTTATGATATGATGATACTTTTATGATACCCTTTCCATTTTAAGAGTTATAATATGATTAATTCTTACGATATAGTGGAAAAAATATATATATGATTTCATTATGCGATGGGTGGAACCAAAATTTCCCTCTAATACATTGGATTACTATTTATATCTCATGAGATAAAATGGGAAAAAATTTGATGGGCTTGATCCCCAATTTGAAATAGGTGTGTCCTGATCCATAATGGGAAAGATGTGTATCCTAAACCATAATGAGAAACCAGTGTGTTCTATTACACTATGGGAAACTAGTGTGTCCTGATCCAAAATGTGAAAGAAGTGCATCCTAATCCATAATGGGAAACATGTGTTTCTTGATCCACCATTTTGACGGTCATGGTATTTAACCATGACACATGAAAGGGTTTTATATATTTATGATGGTGTCGCACTTATATGACATGAAATTATTGTTCATGATTAATTTATAATGATTTATCACCCTTATGATTCATGCCTTATTAACTACCAATATTTATTACATTAATAATTTATATGATCATTTGTATTTAGTGTATGATCTTAAAATGTAAGGACCATGTTCTCATACACTTATGTTCATGTTATGATTTTGTATCTTCCATTTTTACGCTTACATAGAATCTGAGCTCACCATTTATAATGTTTACTTTCCCTAGGTTATGAAGAAAGGTTTTAAGTAGGAGTTCTAAAAGGGGAATATCTTTAGGGGATATGTTGAAGATCCTTCACCAAATTAGAATAATGTTTCCCAGTTTTCAAGGAAAATAAACTATTACAATCCTCAAGAATATACTTTTGTAATGTCATAAATATTAATCCAAAATGATATAAAATACATTTATGTTAATCCTTGTTCACTATAACTACTATTTATATTTTTTTAAATATTTTATTTTTAATTTTTTTGTAATTAATTATTTATATTCATTTTTGTGAGATGAGAACTCGGGTAATGGTATGATATTAGAAAAGGATTGGATAATGGATTTAATATCAATTATAGAGAGATATCTCATAAATGGTGGAAGGTGGTCCCTTTAATAAAATTATATATGAATTTTTAGACATGAAATCTTATTATGAGAATGTTACATGGATTTGAGTATGATAATTTGGGATATAGAGTTTCTGGGAAAAAGTGTTAGGGTGGATTTGAGCCTCATAGAGGTAAAAAGAGTTCTTTTAATCACATTAGGTATCTTGGGATTTCCCAATGAGTATGTCGTAAGGGGTGATAATTTCCCAATGTAGATAAGAGAATTTTGGTAGGTTTCAAGGTACATGGGGCGAAATGGTTAGATTAAGATGGTTTCCCTATGGATAGTTGGATGATAGATATATGATTAAGAATTGTATTGGTGAGAAAGATAGTCATATATGTGAAATGGGATGAGTGAAACCCTCTAGAGGATAGTATGAGAGAATAGTGAGCATAGTGAGTAGAAGTAGATCTTCAAGATGAGATGAGGTGTCAAGGAAACTAGTTCCCTCATGGTGATGGGATGATAGATATCTCTTAAGAAATGTGATATGGGTCCTCACTGTGATTAAAGGTAATTTATTTCAACTTGTCATTATGTTTATAAGGTGTTCCTAGTGATATGGATTAGGAATGTCCCTAGGTAGTAGGACAAAGACTAGTGACGATTTTTGTCGAGTTTGGACCTACCCATTTAGGTTTGGGTTAGAGGGAGCCTATGTGAAATGACATTTCCTAGGGGTGATATGATTTAGATGGTATCTATGTTTTGAAACTATAATAGGGCCAAGGGACCTAAGGATTCTATTATTGGTGAGATGATACGTGCTTAAATGAGGGGATATATATAAGGGACTTTCAACTTGACAAAATAATTCTATAAATATGTGACAATATGTATTCTCTACTTGTGTTCCTGTTCTCATGATAGGAAAGAGACATAGTGGAGGGTGGGATCCTGAGTCTAGGAACCACCATGAGAGAGATGGAATTAGATGGATAGTTATGGGAGATATAGAGTCATCATGTGTATGGCATGGATGATTATTTGATACAATTTTTACATATTAGTGGACCATGCCTTGAGTGATCTTGAGTCATGAATGTGGACCTCCCCAAGATAAAGGTTCGTGTCATGGGTTGATTATAGGCATGGATGGGATACCATTCCATGAGTGATGAAGTAGTGGGTATACATTTAGATGTAATACCATACCCTTTTACCTCGGGTAGTGAGTTAAGGTCTTGGATAAGGCCCACTTGAAGTCATTGCAGAAGATTTGGATTATGGTCTTATTGGAATATAATGAGGTTAAAATGGGAATATGGTGTGGTCTAAAAGTATGTATGACTATATGTAATGGAGGTTTGGTTAGCACATGGTGACCTGGAATGAATGATGCTATGGGGGTCTGGGTAGCACACTATATTGGACTCAATTGTGTGAAATATTTGTTTTCCAGGTGCATACACAAATATGATAACATATTTTAGGGTAACATGGTCAGACCCTACTGAGAGGTATTTCTAACAACATTTATAGAAACCTCAGTGTGATTGTAGACCTTATGTTTAATCAAGCATAGGATATGCATTAGATTGGGATTAAGTATCTTGATTGGCATTTTCATATAGTGTTATTTGATCCTAGGTATTATATTTGGAACTGTGTGATTAATTTGAATCTTTTTTATTTTTATATATGTTTAAAGTAGTGGGTTATCAGTTTTAGGATTGTATAACTATTGGTTTATATGAAATAATTCACGTAGTTATAACATTGTTGTTGTTTGATTATAATTACTATATTTATGTAATTAATTTTTTTAAATGGTATCACGTCCATAGGCCAAGATGATTTATTATTATTAAACAAAGAAGAGTTATAGAAGTTGAAAAGAGGGAATTTTATTACTATCTTTCTCAAGAAGGGGGATTAGATCAAGAGTAATATCATCTAACCAAGTAAGCTATATGTTGATCTCTTTATTAGCAATATTTTCTACCACCACATTGGATTCTCGGTAGACATGTGTGACGATGAAGTTTCATCTTAAAAGGAACATGAGATTTCCCATCCAACTCATAGTTATTTTCCATGAAATGTGTATTATACCATTTCTAGTTTCTTTCACCACAATAATAGATTCAATTTCAAGATAGATGTTGTTTATAACTTTGTGGAGGGAGAAATGAACTGCATGAATAACACTAATCATTTCATCTTCAAGGGTGGAATAAATTACACACTTACCAAAACAACACTAAAGAACTTTGAAAAAGTGATATCTAAAGACAAAACCACAGCCTACATGTCATAGGTTCCCTTTTGAGGCTTCATATACATTGATTTTAATCTATAATTGTATGGGATCTAGCCAAAAATCTTCAACGAGACCTTTATGATACATATAGTTTCCCTACACACAAATATTACTTAGAACTACAAAATCATGAATAGTATTGTAGCAGTGACCTGTTTGTAATGAATTAGATTCCTTGGTATTTGGAAAGATGTGGATTAAGGCCATATGAAGGTAGAAAAATGAGTTTTTATGCATGATGTCAATCCGTTTAGTCCAAAGGATGTGAGAACATTCTGTGACTGTGGAAAAAAGGAGTGTTTAAGTTGCTAAGAGGCTTGAGATATGGAACAGTATTGTAGGCGAGCTGCAATATCAGGGATATCTAGCCTATTTATTTCAAAAAAGTCTTGCAGTGCATTATAGAGAGTATATATAGCGAATCATGATATGAATAGGTGGGAGATGTCCTCCCTGTGTTGATTACAAAACCTGCATCTATAACATTGAATAATTACACGAGATTTTAAGCAGTCATCAATAGGTAATTTGTGGTGTGCAAGAAACCAAATCATGGTCATCATAGAGGGTCTGATCCAAGAATTTTTATAGTGTTTAATCCATGAAAATTCACTATTATTTACAAAATTAGTGTGGTAGTAAGATTTGGAGTCAAGAGTTCCTTTCCAAGTACATTCCCATATAAGAGTATCTTTAATGGGTGATAAGACATAGTTTCTAAGGAGTTCACTATGATTTTTGTACATTTCTGTGTTGGAACGGGCCAAGAAGTCTTGAATTGAGACATCCGTGTCAATTGGATCACGTTGAGGATCAATAGTGGATGGGAGAGGGGAGCCCATCCAATTTTCAATCTAGAAGTTCAGAGAGGATTCCCTACAATAAATCCATATTGATCAAGACATAATATTATCATAAGAGGATTTGATGTAAGGAAAAATAGAGGAACTTATATGTGATTTGTGTCCCCTCTTCAATTTGTCAATGAATCTATTTTTGAGAATGATGAAGGCCATCAAGTCACTTCTGATATGATTCTATGTGAACTTGGCAATGAAATCTTCATTAAATACCTTGATGTTTTCTTATTCCCAAGACTCCCTTATCAAGAGGTTTGCAGCATTTAATCTATGAAACCACTAATAATTTCTTTCAAATTATCATTCCACTTCAAATGAAGTTCATTATGAATATGTTAAGATGATTTTTCAGTGAGACTGGCCATTTATAAATCATAATATAATGGACTATTTTAGCCGCAAGGATTTGTTTGACCAAGCAAATTCTGCCTGTCATAGAGATATTCTTCCCTTTCCATGTAGATAGATGATTTTTTATTTCATCCACACTTTTGATGGAGTGACTATTCTTAGGTATCCCCTAAAAGAGAGAAAAAACCAGATAATGAATAGGAAAAGATCGTTCTATAATCCCAATGTCTAGGAGGATTTTTGATTCTCTCCATGTGGTAATATTTTTACCAAAGTATATAGATGATTTTTTTCGAGTTGATATTTTGTCCCGAAAAATCCTCATAGAGTGAGAGGGATGAATTCAATTTTTTGTATGTTTCTTTTGGTACATTGTAAAACTATAATAATGTCATCAACATACAAGAGATGTGTAGGGGAAACTATATTCCTAGCATCATGTATAGGATTGAGCTTACCCTGATCCATCATGCAAGTGATATGTCTACTTATATAGTTCTTCTCTATGGAGAAAAGGATGGAAGAGATAATATTACCTTTCCTAACACCTTTTTAGAAAGTAAAGTATCCTTTAGAAGAGCCATTGATAAGCACAAAGATATGTGAGAATGAAATAGAGTTTTAAACCAATAAAGAAACATGTCATTGAATCCAAAACTGCAATGAAATTTGAAAATAAAGCTCCAATCAATGGTGTCAAAATATTTTTTGCTGTGCAACTTGAGATAAATATGGCCACCTCTACTATATCTATTAAGGATTTTGACTCATTAGGAGGCTATAATAATACAATATTGTATATATCTTTCATTCACAAAACCAAAATGGTTCCAGGTAATGATTGTTCAGGCAATTATGGCGAGATGGTTGGTGAGGAGCTTGGGAATGATTTTTTAATTAGTGTTGATGAGAGAGATGGGTCTGAATTTATGGATCTCTGAAGCATTTTCAACTTTTAGAATCTTTTCTAGGAATTGAGCATTGAGGACATGAGGTAGAACCCATATAGAGAAGAAATAATTAACAACCCTAAAAACATTAGGTTGTATGACCTCCCAGTAGGTTTGAAAGAAGGAATTGGTGAAGCCATCCAGACCCAGAGAACTATCTGGTTTAAGGCTAAAAAATGCCTCATGAATTTCAAGATCAGTCGGACTACAAGTGAGCTTGTTGTTATCATCATCACTAACTATGTTTATGATGGCGTCATCTTAGAGGTCCTTGTTGATATCAGGTCCATTGAAAATATTCTTAAAATAGGAAACAACATGTCTTTCAAGGGATTCCTCATTTTCAAGCACTTTATTACCTTCTCTTAAGAACAAGAAAGGTCTATAGGCTTTTCTAGTTAATTGAAGATCATTGTATAATTAACAGTTTCTATTTTCATCCTTTAACCATTTAACCGTAAAATTATCTTTTCAAAGATTGTCCTTCATTGAGAGGAGTGAATTCAGCTTGGAGGAGAGGAAAATTTCTTGCTGCATTTTTATTTAAAAATCAGAGTGTGTGGTGTCACATTAGATATAATCGAGATGTGACTCCATAGATATGATTTCATACTCCATAATGTGATAAATACTTTTTCACTAGATCTTAAGATTATACTTTAAGTTCTTTAACCTTATAATACAAGAATAAACATCACTGCCATAACTGTTATAAATCCATAAATTTCTAATTATCTTGCTGAAATCAAGGTGATAGGGAATAAATTTCTGAATTTAAAAGAAAAACTTGGTTTACAAGTCATGTTAGTAATGCTGGAAAAAATAAGATAATGATCAATGTTTATCTTTGGCAAAGTAATACTTGCTATAAAATCAATACTTTAAAGATATTTTCCATTAGAAAAAGCATGATCAAGTTTACTATCAACTATATCAATGTTGTTCCTTCGGTACCATGTATACTAAGGTTTTTTCAGTCAGATTACTGTCCTCAATGCCAAATTTGAATTATTTTTTAGGAGAGGGAGGGGTGAACAACTCTAATTCTTTCACTGGGGCACAATATGTCATTGAAGTCACCAAGGACAATTCATGGATCATGTATTACATGGATATTTAGAAAAATGTTTCTCTAGAACAATCTTCTATTCTAATAGTTGTTCTTAGAAAAAAAAGAGCATAAGAATTGAGCATTATCAATGACAGCTTCACAAGTGATCATTTGTTGATCCGTGTTGAAGATTGAATCAACATATATAGAGTTGTGAGCAAAGACCCATAATGTGTCAATATTCCTAAAATTACTAGTGAGTAATCTTAGAGTGTAACCTCTATTTTCAAGACTAGAATAACTTGGAGAGTAGCAGATTTTCAGTTTAGCAATGCCCTAGAATTTGGGTTTATATACATGTATAAACCTATGCAACGAGGTGGCAGTGTCATGGTATGCCACTCCTTGACAGTTCCAAATTAATATATTAATTTTTATTTTCGTTTAAGGGGATAATCACCTTTTTTATTTTCACATGATTTTATAATTATATACGATTTTATGGTTTGTATGTAGTCTTTTCTAGGGTTTTCATACTGGTCGGCATCAGTAGGAGAATATACTGGTGCTTTTTGACCAGCTGATGTTGTTAGATCAGCATCCTTCGTAGAGAAATTCTCTTGAGTTCTATTAATAACTTTTGTGTTGTTTTTGGGTTCCTTTCCATATGGGGAAAAGCTATTTCTCTTTGTGATATCATCCATAGTAGAATAAGTGCCTTCAGTGTTTTGTGATGATTTGGTAATTTTTCTTTATATGTTTGATTTTAATTTTATTTCATTGTCTCATCATTGTTTGAATTAGGACATTTATTCTTGTCCGTATTCTTTGGATTATGGATGACATTTCCACTACTTTATTCTTAGAAAGGGTGAATCAAACTATCCTAGTTGAGTCCAAACATAATGATCCCCAAGAAGGTTTTATTCCTCAAGATACATTTTCTTCATTGACCAATGAGGCTACTAATGTGGAATAGAGAATAAATCTAATGATTGACTAGGTCACATTGAGGGGTAGTGATTCACATGATGGTCTGTCACTAGTGTTTAGGGACTCCACCACCATAATTGTTAGACCTCCTATTGAGGGAGAGCCCCAAAATACACCCTTGTCGAATGTGGAAGCAACCATAAACACCAAGGATCTAAAAGTTTGTGAGAACTTATTAAATAATTTACTTTTCATTTTTTTTATTTTTATTACCAATATCTGTTTTCCAATCATTATTCATAATAGTTATATCCTAATAAATGATGATTATTGATGAAGTATATACTTCCATGATTCATCCATCCGGGTATACAAGGGTTGAAATTTCATTGGGACCTACAATATATATAGAAACAACACTACTAGTTACCTTGAGTGAGTTTTTTATTAAGTGTATCTCACTTATTTGGATTATATTTTAATCAAATCAATATTCCTAGAGCACTTGTTATCTCACACAGTAATATGTTTTGTGGGGAATATGATAATTGGACTGAATCTCCTTAACGACCCACCCTCACAACTTTATTGGCTTTATAGAATGTTCCTGATACTATGGTAAGATGAATTTGATTACTATTCCACCATTTATGCTATTTGGGAGATCGTTTTATGGGAAGCGTATGACCGAACATCATAATGAATTCATATTGAGGTGAGATTACTATCAAGATTTTCTCATCTCTAGGATGTTGTGTCACGTCATAAGTTCCATAATTCTAGGTAAATAGAGGAACATAAACATAAAATTTTAATTAGTGGCCCTCTAAGAGATTCATATTCAATAATATCTAGATGCTTCCAAGGAGAGACTTTTAAAATATAATAGGATTCTTGATGAATTCCAAGAAATATAGGAATGATATTCTTTCCATGGTGGAAATAATTCATCTTACTAATGATTCTTAGTATAGGGAGTAGGTCATGCTTCAATCCAATGTTGAAAAAGGACAAAAATTGAAAAAATATCCAAACATGTATTGAGATAATTTTTTTATATGCCAATATTATAAAGAGAAACACTAAATTATGGAAATTTTTCTTCTTTTTTCCTTGATGAATGAAAACATAATCTTTTCTCATTCAGTTTTCAATACTTCATCATCTATTTTATATCAATTTCAATTTAAAATTAACTTGAAAACTAATAAATGGTAAGGTCAAGATGAATTTAATCCACTTGAACATTCAATGGAATGAATAAAATCAATCATGGCTACCGAAATCATTTAACTCAATATGATTTACTCCTAGGAATGAATCATAGATGGGTATAATATTAACACCATTGTCATAATAATATAGTTTTTCTATAGATATTATTTACTTCATCCTTATCATGGCTCATATATGGGTATCGATATAGCACCATCACTATAACAACATTGTAGGTCCATTCAGATATATATGGATATAACTCAATGTGATTAGGATCACAAAGGAGGGAAAATGGAATGAGGATTCCAATTTCCAAGGGAGAATAAGAAATTGTAGGTTATGTTTTTGTGAATTTTACTTGGATCATTTGGTATGATATTCTTAGAATGAGGGAATTCCTTAGTTTTTTTTCCTAAACCTCATATAGGGAATATTAGTAGGTAGAGACTTAGCTTTTCCCCAAGTCTCCCATTTTGGATTTTTGATTTGAAAGGCTTTAAGACTTTCCATTTCGAGTTCTCAAAATATTCCCATTCTTTGTAAGGTTAATTCTTGATGATTTGAGATTCAAGTTTTACCCAGAAAACCTTTTTTAGGGTTTTCAATCTATGTTGTTTTAAAACCGTTTCTTTAATTAGTTTAAGTATGCACATGTTAGATCAATGTAGATTATATTTATTTTTGGATAGATTTGACAAAAAATAAGCATTCCACATAGTTATATAGGTGAGGAAAAACCTAACTTGACCAAAGGGCCCAACACTTATTGTGCATAAAGTCTCAGTGGATGGTTCATATAGTTTAAGTTAATAGTGTTATGATCAAGGAGAGATGATGTTTACGGTGGGAGAAATTTTGAAAAATATAACAAATACTTATAGTTTTACTTCTTTAAATAATAAGTGGGGTAGTGTATATAAAAATAGAGGAAACATAGATGTGAATGGGGGTCCCATTACTAATTTATACTATCCTTGAATGTGGAATTCGATTTATAGTTAGGAATCAAAAAATGTTTCAGAATTCATTTTAGGTTCTTGTGATGAGTAAGAACAAAAGTATAAAATATGGGATATATATCCCCACTTTGAAAATGATTATGATTCATGTATGTGAAACATTGAGTGTTTATGTGTAATTAATAACAGAAGAAGCATAAATTATGGGTGATGAGTTGGGAAACATTTCTCGAGGATGATCACTGAACATATTTGAATTTAAAGTACTATGTAAATTAAATCAAATTATATGTTTATTAGAGGACCTTATAATTAGGAAAAAACATTCTCCTCGTTGTAAGTCCATATTAAGGGTTCATATAAAGATCCAAATTGGGGGAACGTATACATAACCAAACATAATTCAAATTTTGATTCAAATTCATTCATTACTGATAGATTTGGAATATTTTTTGTAGATTCAAACACTTGAAAAATGAAAGGATATTTGAAGAAACTAAAAATTCACTGAGAGATTAGGAATCCAAAAGGTTATTCCATTTTCCATAGAATATATATTTTGTGTATGGAAATATCACATGAAAATGTGGAATTTTTTTTTCTGTACTAGCTAGTATTACAGTTTAGAATGAGTATTTATAGGGCCTAATAGTGGGTCCCATAATACTTGTGCATTTTTTATTGATATCTAATTTTTTCAAAATCTATTAAAGATTGAGGCCTAGGGAGTTAAGAAATGGGTTTTTTATAAGGACACCCTTTTTAGGTTTTCAACTTGATATGTTTTATTTATATTCCATGTACTATTTAAGGTCATGTTTTATTAACCTATTTAAAAATAGATTTTAAGGTTATATATATTTTACTAAGCACTAATAATGTTTTACGTTCTATAACTTGGACCAAAGGGTGATAGAGTTTATGGTCTCACAACATTGACTAGATGGTTTTACATTTTATGGTTGTACATAGTTATCCAAATTGTTAGAGACTATATCTATGAAGATCTAGGTAAAAATATAAATTAATAGAGAGTTTTTAGTCAAAAGAGGTTATCTTAGAGGGGTACACAGAGTTTAATGTAACGATGCTTAGACCAAGGGGTGAAAATAAAAACCCAAAAGTGGCTTAATGGACAAGAGTACAAAATTTATTTGAATAGGAAATAATGAAATTTTAAATCATGAATCAAGGTATTTTTATCAAGTATGATGATATGATAGAAGAATACATGGGATGACCATTGAACACATTTGAATTATTGGGACCTCTCTGATGTTGTGCGGGTATATAGAAATTAGGGGATCTTATTTGGATGAAAACATGCTTCTAGTTGGTTGGCTATATTATGGGAATACATGTATATCAATATCAAGTGTGTGACTACATATAATAAAATAAGTTTCCTTTGAAGATGGATTTAGTCATTACCAATATAAATATAAGGTTTATAAAAATCCAAAACACACAAGTCTTGAAGTGTGATGTATGGATAAGATTTGTTCAGAAATGGTGATGGGGAATTATAGACAAAGGTTTTCTAAGAAAAGGTTAATATGATCCATTATATAGGGGTGATTATTAATGTTGACACATGGATATGTCCATAATTCATGGTGAATAAATCACTAAATATATTAAAATAACAAGAATCAATCCACGTATAGTTCGTATATGATAAATAGTATTTTAACCAATATATCTCAAATATAATAGAGGATAACATTATATCCTAGTGTAGGATTGGAAAACCATAGATCCCTATGGATTCAACCAATTATATGTTCCATGTAATAGTTAGATATGAGGATGTGGAAACCAAATACCATAAAGTTTAGGGACAAAAGGGGAATTGAATTCTAGTATAGGGTCCCATATTTAATGTTATCCAATATGGATTTGGCACTTATGTATAATAATAGAGTCATATGTCTCATATTACACTAAGTGGTTTAGGTTATATTATATGGATTATAATTCATAAAATTATGTTCCACATGACAATGAATCAGATGTTCTACAATATAGGTTCATGCTATGATAATATTTTGTAATAATGTTTAGAATAACGCAATAATGAATTATATGTTATATAGTTTAAGGTCATGTGATGAGGATCTTATATAAATATCCAAATGTGGTGATATTTTCCATAGCATTTAGTTATGGATATATTACCATATTATAGAATCCTTTTGTTTGATTACCCACAAAAATTGAAAAACCTTTTCCCAGTGTCCAAACGAAGAGTGAAACCCCCAAAGAAAAGATCATGAAGAGTTATAGTTTGAGTGAAATTTAAATTGGGTCATGGGTTGGGAGATCTATAGTAAACTATGGAAATTTCATATAAAGGATTAAATCTTTATGTATTTTGTAACAAGTATACCCTACATCGATATTTCTCAAATACAATTATTGGGTTTCAATATGTGGGTCCCCTAGAATGAGTATAAAATAAGAAAGACACAACTAAAAAAAATAATATTCTCATTTTAGGGAATAACAGATGAATTTGGATTTTGAGGAAAGGACATGGACATGGGATCCTAGAATAAATAGGTATATTATCTTAAAAAGAATCAATCAATATGTAGTTCTTACCATGTCTTTGTGTAAGGGGCCAATGGGAATGACCCGATTAGAATGAATAGGACCCAAAAATAATTAATAGGTATTAATTGTTTTTCATTTTTTTTTCATATATTAGATCAATCATGATACCAAAGTGGCTAAATGAAACCATAGATTTAGTTTCCCCATAGAAAGGATACTTTCCAAGTGGAATGACCCCTTATACATAGGTCCAGTCTTTCATATCATCAGTTAATGGGAAAACCTATACTAGAGTCTCCAGTGTATATCTAGCTATAACGTAGGATATGATAATTTTTTATTTCACCATGGAACCATGGAAGTGGATCCATTTTCTATTAAATTTCTTACACATATCTAGTTCTCATTTAAGTAGATTAGGCCATGAAAGGTGGGTATATTTACAAAGTTTATGGTATTTCTATATAGACCATATGTCATGTAGTTCAACATCTTGAAACAAGAAATTAAATATTCTATAGTTTAATGTCATATGATGAGTGCTGTTATATTGGTGCTTTGGTAAAAAATATATCATGTGAAAAAAGGTGGCTTCATCTCAATGTTGAACCTATTAATGAAAAACCTGGGTGAATGAATGAGTTTAAACTATGGAATGAAGTGGGGTCTTGTATTGAGATTCAAATTTGATCGCAAGATATGTTATTTGGGTTTCACTTTATATCTTCAAGTATCAAGAATAAAAACATGTGTAGTTCTTAAATGATATGTGTTGGGAAGGACTAAATACTAAGATAAATGAAAGAATTTTTGTTTATATTATTCATATTTGGGCATATTATAAGAGATCCAGGAGTCACTATGTAATATGTCATAACATGAATCAATCTCCACATAGTTATTGCAGGTGGTGAATTTTATAGGAATAGAGACATGTGTGCTGATCAAATCCTACTCATATCTAGATCTTGTGAAAGGAAGCTGAGATATATATGGTTGTCCATGTTAAATAATTTAAGGTTTTATAGGTAATGGTCAAATGTTGTATAGTTTAACATCATGAAACAAAGATGGAATTGTTTCTAGTATTATAAACACTAATAATATAAATTTAACTGATTAAGGAAAATTATTAAAACCTATAAACATACATGGGTTACACTCTATGTGAGAAATAATAAGTGATTGGAAAATCTCATATACTCTATAGGAGCACATGCTAAGAGAAAATTTTGATCTTGATGCTTAATTTCATGTGATGAGGACATATGCGTCATGATATTTAAGTTCATCTGGAAATGACTAAATGTGTGATTCAGGGACCCCAATATGAATAGAGGGGGAAAATGAAACCCTATAATAGAATAGTGTGAAATAGAGTATTTCCATAAGTATTTCATAGTGTAAATTTAATTTATAAAAAAACCCCAAAAATGAGAATTATCAAACACAGCGTTAGAATTCTTAAAATATGGTGGATTGTTATCAAAAAAATATTCATATGTTTGAAATCTTTGACTCACAACATTGACCACCGAAACCATTTTATGGTGTTACAAGATTCTCCAAGACCATGTAGTTTAAAGTCTTATTTTGAGGGTATATTAGGGTTGTGTAGTTTATTTTCATTCTTGAAGAAAAATGTTTCTAAGTTTAACATTGTTTATCTAGGATGATTGTAATATACTTTAATTTCATGTTACCAAAATAAAGTTTTCATGTAGATTAAGTACAAGTGACACAGACCATGGTGTTATATAGTTTAATTTCTAACCACATACACTTTACTGAGCCAACATGATGCATATGTAGGGTGATTTTATAGAAAATATTTTTTGAGGGAAGGTTTTATGTGATCACCATAAATTTTGATCAGGGAATAGGCTCTAATATAATATATATTTTATATATCATAATCCACCTATTTTGGATAAAACTTTAGAGGCTTAATTTTTGGTATTATTTGTGTTTTCAGGGCCAAGACCAATTATCCAAAAAATAAAATGAGATTGACCTTTTCTATTTAAGGCTAGATATATCTAATTTTAGTGAATCTCAATACTGTGAAGTATGTGTATCCTTTTATAAAAGCACTCAAGTTTATGGAGTCACTTTTAAGTGTGTTCATCCTCAATGAGTTGACTACATATGGTGACATGAAGAGAAGTAATCTAAACATAAATTGGTAGAACTATATGTGTCCCATAAAAAAGTGAATTTGGTGTCACCTATATAGTGGTACTATTTATTGTGAGATAATCCCAAATATAATACATGATCTTATTTGGTCATGAATTCTAATCCCTATCCCCCTTGTTTCAAAAAATGTTGGATAATGTTTTGTTGAAGGCCATCATTTATCAAGTGGAGACTTCATTACATCGAGATGAATGGTTGGATTGTAAATTAAACTCCTAATTTAATATTTTCAACTCTAAATCATATAAGTTAGTGACATTATCTATCAATATTTTGTGAGGGACACTAAATTTATTATTCATGTTTTAATTGAAAAAGTTGATGATAGTTATTTTATTTTCTTATTTGAAAGGTATTTATTCCAATATGTAAAAAAATCAGAGGGATTAAGGATTATATTAATCTACATAACTATATATGAAGGGTTATGGACTCATAACAACATTTTTTCATACAGTAGTCGAATAGAAATATTTTTTGGTGTGTAGAATTTATGGAGGATGGTGGATGAAATTGGTATATAACTAGAATGGATGGTACATTTTTTTAACTTATAGGAATTAATGAGTCATTAATGGCCAAAAGATACCATAACATATAATTTTATGACAATTAGAGGTCCCTAACTAGTGATAATATATACTTATTTCATTAAAACAAGGGTATCCCTTTACATAATGCAACTATAGAGAAATCCATAAAAAATATATTTGTAAAGAGACTTTTGGGAATAGGTCTCACCATTGAGCTTAAAATTTACTTTGAGATGATAGATCTATCATATCTTTTTCTTATCTTGTAGAATGATATTATGTTGAAGTTAATCCAAAATTAGGCTCATTCATTCATTGGTGGAATCAGTTCAATAAGATAAATGTTTTTTTTTGGTCAGGTTAACACTATCATCATCAACATCTCCCATATTTTCATTGATTAATGAGGATACCATTATAAAATGTGTTATATATATAACTATATTTTATTAATTTGGGTTTACCAGGATAGAAATTTCATTAGCCAGTTAATTTGTATATATATTCTATGAAATTTGATTATGGGTTAGAGTTAGGTAGAAGGGAACCCCACAAACAATTCTCAAACACAATAATGTAGAGGGAAAATATCATAATTTATTAGAGTATCATCATAATTGATTTTCAAAATTATCACCATCAATGATAAATTGATAAAGTATTATTTAGAAAGCCATATCCATATTTACGATTATGGGGTAGTTCCTGATATCATTGAAGGCTCTTTTTTAGTCCTAGACTCATTGAAATTCCACCCCTTTTGCAATTACTCTAGTTATGGTTAGGAACATACCAATGATATTGGAAATTAAGAACCTAGTATAAGAAATATTTCCTTAAATTCCTTTTATTTTCATGTTGTTTTGGGGTGAATAAATAGTGAGAATTTCCAAGGTTTTCTAGGGGTCGACTTCAAATTCGTGATGGTGTACCAAAAATCTACGAAATTCCTCTAACATTACCATGAATGAACATTTCATGTGATTCATATTCATGAAATATTGTTCAATATTTGAAAATATTTCTTCTAGGTAAATAAAATTATCACTGCACTACTAATACATGACATCCAGAGCACTCATTAGTTTTCCCCAAGAATTACATGAATATGTGATGCATAGTTCAATGATATATAGTGCCGAATTTATCTTGTCTGAAATAAATTACATTATAAAAAATATACTCTTAAGGTTTATCTGAAGGAAGTGGTTTATCTTCATCCATGGAAATTTTAATCAAGTTGTAATAAGAGTACCTATCATCAAGGGGTGGACATTAAATCCATTGGCCTCTTTAATGAGTAATTCCACGACAAAGGTTCAAAGTCATATTTTAGGTAACTCCTATTACTGTCCCTCAAGTAAATACATACTTGAATATGAAATCTATTCTTATTATAATGGAAAATGTTTTCCAAAAATATTGGGTAATGAACATATCAAATGAAATATAATATTATAATTTATTCAATATTATATTTTCCATGGATGAAAGTGATGGATTCATTATTATTATCGATTTCTTATATCCATTGGGGTCATATAGAAATGCCAAGTGATGTGTGGAAACATTAATATTTACCCTAGGAATTTTAATGTATTTTAGGTTAATAAATGTAGATTCATTTTTATAATGGATATATACTCCTCTTTCTCCTCATGGTCCTTTTCCACACTGATGATCATGGTCATAAAACACCATTTTATACTAAGATTCACCTAGTTGAGCTCATTAGTTGGGGTAGAAATACCTTCCTCAAATGTTAGATGCCTATATCTTTGATCTTTTTTCTATTATTCTTCTATTTCAATTTTAGTGGAATTTGGTGATAAAAGGATGTTTTTTGGAACTAGATTAGAATATTAGGGATTTTTTATCTCTTTGTATGGTGAGGATAAATCTTCAGATTTAGTGTATGCCAATGGATAGATGTAATTATTGGGGGTATCCTAGATATTTTCCCCTATTCTGCACTATCATAGTGGAAATAATGGGTTCTAAAATACTAATATTCAAGATATTATATATGAATGTTTTATTTTTTTATTTTTATGCATAGGTAGATTTCATACCAATAATTATGAAAGTATCTTCAGGGGTCTTGAAGACAAGGAGGAGCACATTTAACAATGGAATTTTTTTAGTGTCATATTATCCACATATACCATGATCACCTTATGATGATATAACCTTATATGTTATAGTAATCAAATTATGAAACGAAAAAATTAAGGATTTAGACCTTGGAGGGTACCTAGATCTAGGTTCTTTACTTCTATTAGATTGATTAGAAGTATGTAATATCAACTTAGTATCCTTCAAGGGCTTGTTGAATTAAATTCCAAACCATTAGTAGTGATGAAATTAATCTCACTTATATTTATCTGTAGTTTTCCTTATATCTTATTGAAGTTATACATGACATAAAATGATTTATAATACTCAAAGGGGGTAATGTATCTACATGGATAACCAACCTATCTATTGATAAGATACTTGTGGACTGATGGAATTATAATGACACAAATATATTCTTATAGAGATACATTCTTATCAACATGAAATTAAATATTTTTAATGATAAACTAATATGGATTCAGATTCATACATTAGTACCCTAAATTGGGATATGAGTTTTATTCATCCATGATGCTTTATTTCTCCCTCTTCATGATCTTGAATGGTCAATTTTGAGGGAGAAAAACATGACCTCATTGAACTGAGCATAAAAGGGTCTTGATTAAAATATGATTGATCCCAAGAATATTGTGAATGAAACAGTAGTGACTTTAATCATTTTTAAACTCACATAAAATGTATTAGGTTTTGATGTTCACCTCAATAGCGATCTCTAAATCAATACTTGTGACAAGATGACCATGATTATTTCAGCTAAAGTTGTTTCTGTGTGATACACTTCCACCATAGTGAATTTATCCTTGTATTCCTAGGTTATCTATAGTTACTCATAAAGGTGTTCCCTAATCTCCATAAAATGTTGATATGCATATAGGATCAATCAAGGGGCCACGACTGCATTTTTCAATGTCCTGAAGATAAATAATACCAATCAAGGGACCACAACTGGACATGAAATGAATCAAATTTCTTATAGATACCCCATAAAATTTCAATTTAAGATTGTGAGATTCTTAATGTTTTGAGGTGAAGGATATGAATCCAACCATTTGGGATATGGTTCTTTCTCATGTTTCTCTAGGTAATTACATCCATTTGTGGATCACATTTTATTAGTAAGAGCCTCAATGAATTTAATGAGCTATAGAGGAAATATATTTTGATCTGAGCCTTGAACACATGTATAAGGTGGGTCTTGATGTAATTAACTTTAATGTATTGGATATTGTCACAAAGTTTGGGTTAGTTTAGGGTAAAATTTCTAAAATGAGGGAAGTTACAGTCATAGTGGTGGAAGTTACATGTCTTCCTTGGCCACTAGGTTTAAGTAGACTGATTTATAAAATTATATCTAGATTAAATATCAGATTTGTCTCTTTTAGGGTGGGTTACCACATCTTATAGATCTTTATTGATTAGAGGTAATTTTTAATCTACTTGATATTTGTACTTAGTGGTAATATTTCCCCTATGAAATGAAAAATTTATGTATTTCATATCCTCTTTCCAATATTTTTACTATTCAAAAATTATCTAGTGGTGAATGGGATATAGTAACTCATATCCCTTTATTTTTAAATAAATTAATTCGAGTGGGTGTAAATTTTACACATGAATCTATTATACTATGATTGTTCCTCTATTGTCGGGTTTTAATACCTTATTTATGTTTTTTTACTGAAGACCATGTTTTGAGGAAAAATAATTTTCTATTTTATCACTCTATGTCTATGTCTCAGACTTTATCCTCTATTGGATTAGAGGCTATAAAAATAACTTATGGGGGTTAAATATAAATTTCTACCAAAATAATATGGTAGATATTCTTCTCTATACCTTTCTTATAGTAGGAAATCAGGATCTTCATTTGTATTCCCTCTCTTAGTGAACCATATTGGAATTTTCCATCTATTGGGTTTAACCCTTTGAGATCAATGATTTCATGGGATAAACCTACGGAAAGTGATTTTGAGGGGATATAATACCATCCTTACCAGGATTGAAATAAATGAATAAGGTTTTATGTAATCATACGAATAGTGGGGAAAATGGTTTCTAGAGGACACTACACAGCCTAGAAAGACTAACTTTATTGGAAATGGTGGATAATGGGGTAAAAACAATCCTAAAATGATAGATTTTGTTGGATTTATCTAATATACACCATCACTTTGTGTAATTTGGGATTTTATAACCCCTGAGGTGGTAGTGATGTTTAAAATTTCCCCACCCCAGTGTATTGAGGATAGAAATGGGTGACTTCTAGTATGACTGTTTTTTCCATTCTTTCTAAATTTTTGTGACAAATCTTATATATGGGATGGGTATTTTACATGAACAAAATGTGATATTCATAACACCACGGGTTTATAATAGTTTATGAGTATTCATTAAATAATTGAGAAGCTTAGTTTTTCTTTTTGGATTCCTAGCACGAGATTCTATCAATGGGTTGTTCCCTTCAATCATAACACTTTTCATCATAGAGGTGGTAGGATTATACTAAAAAAATATGATATCATGTAACAAAATTTGTCCAAATACCTAACCCATATAAAATTAAATATAGGATTACCTTTTTACGGAATCTAATGTATTGGGGATAGAGTGAAATCAATGGATTTTCACTCTCATTATCCATAGATATGCACATCATATAGGGACTTGATGATTATATATCAGAGTAGATTAAGGATATGGATACAATCATGCTAAAGGATCCTAAATTTGTTCCCCAATCATTGGTTCCTAGCTACCAAGAAGGAAAAAAAATAAATTAGGTGATTGGGCTTTTATATCACCATTAGATGACTGGTATTAACCTAATAAGATAGATTCTTGGACTTCAAGAGATGTACAGTTGCACATAACATTTTGACTAAGAAAGGAATGAAATCATCTTTGTACACCTTCAATATGTTATATTAGTGAGTTTAAATAGTCCATAACAAGATAATATGTTATCCTCGTCCAATTATTTCAATATATACATGACTTCTTTATCGTTATCATGAGGAACAAGTTCCACTTAGTTTGACCACTGACTTTTTTTCTATATGATATTTTGGGGATGGGGGGTTTCTTGAAGTCCCCTTGATCTCTATAGAGTATGTTTGGGGATATGGAGGCATTGATGATGACTATTTTCCTAGATCATTGGTTGATAAATATGAAATATCACAATTTTTCATAGAGTGTGAGGGCATAACTATTCTTGGTCATTCAAGTTCTAATTGATATAAGGGAATACTCAAATTAGAATTGAAACGGGGGAAAAATTTATGTTGATGAAAAATAATTAAGGGAAGGATATTCTATGATATTATTTAAAAGAATGGTAAGTGTAGGGAATTATTGATTATTGATCTTTTAACATTGATGAGAACTTTCATAGTCAGCATCACGGGAGGGGTTCCCACAATTGATCATTACGCTTCCATGGGGTGGAATTTTTTTGAATGTGTCATGGGGAAGACTATAAAAGAGAATTAACAAAATATCATGGGATTTACATCCTAATTTTAATAAGCTATGACAATATAGTGATGATTATGTTTATTCCTAGGCCACCAAATATTGGTGTTATAGGGCCTCAATAAGATCAAATCCAATAAATATAGGGATATAATCCTTCTATTAGGTCATTTTGTGACTTTGGAAGGATATAATTTTGATTATATATACTAAATAGAACAATGAACTTCTTATATTAGAGAATTATTAGGAATATCTCATCTTGTTGTTGGGGAAATCTGATAATTTCTCGAGATTTTAAAGGAATATGGGAAATTTCTTTACAAGGCATCAAAATATGATGATGTGTCCCTTAACTTTGGTAGAGAATATGTGACTCTATTTTTTGTATTTGTTAAGTGGTGTAATCAGTATTCCTCAAAATTAATGAGAGAAATAATATTTTACTTATCTTAAACAGTTAGTGGGTTATGTCAACTATCCACTTCAATATTGGTAAGTGTGATGATATGGGCCTTCTCCATGGTGAATGTTAGGATATGTTAATAAACAGTTTTTTTGTAACTACCACATTTTGTTTACAATTATATATAACATAGAAAATGATATAATCATGATTTTCCATTGATTCCATGATGTTTTGGTGGGTTCCTATATCAAGAACAAAAATATGTGTTAGTTCAATGATCAAAATGATAATATGTTCTCTTTCCAATCATCAAATATTTGTTATGGTATGTTGGTGAGCTTCATACATAGTGGAATGAATTTAGGTCTACCAACATATTGATGTATGAATATATCGACATCCTCCTCCTGATAATACAAGAGAACACTGGCTAGATTGTATGGTATACGAAGGGATATGGGAATACACATCGACTAGGATATGTTGGTGGGTGCCTTCAAGAGGAATTGGTAAATGATTTTATTCATGTTTTTAAAGCATCTATTATCTATATAATGAAATTCTATAGGGATCTAGTGGTTTATTATTTATGTCATGGATCTTAGAGGTAGATTCCTCAGTAGAGTTATAAAGATTCCAGGCCACATTATGTTTTTCATTGGTGATGATTAGTGGAAGGATACACCTAGGTAACTCCATCAAGGTAGTGAGGATTCAATCTATCTACTTATCTACCCCTTTATAATATGAGTGATTTTTATTGTTTTGATTTTTTAGAGAATCTTTGCACAGTTATACATGGAGATAGGTTCCACTAGCTTCATTACATATTTCCTATAAAAGGTTTTTTAAGGATTCAGTGAATAGATTCTCTCGCATATAGTCTAGTTGGTTGGAATCATACCACGAAGGTAGAGCACACATTAAAATGAAAAATTGTGTTTGTTAAGGAACTATTTTGGACACAATTTTCATCTTATCACTGAGGTTGTAGAAATTATGGTTACTAGAAAATAATTATGACTTCCTAAAAATGAATGTATAACTTTGGATTGAAGGGTTATATTTTCTTATAAGTCCTATAGGTGTAAGAAAAGGAAAATAATAAACCCATTAGAGTATTTTTAAAAAAAACTTATTTTTAACCAATAATTATCTCAGTTAAATGATTTATATTATTTTTGACAATTCTTTTTACATGATCCCTAATGCGACACCATTACATCATTTCTAGACATTATGGACATGTATTCCAATGGAAAGGGGTCACTAGGACTATTAAAGTGGCACCATGGAATACACATTGGTCGATAGAGTGGGATTAGGGATCATATAACTCTATTATGCAGAATTATTTATTAATTCAGGACTCTCTTTTATATTTATGTTATATTATTGAATCCTTATAAAATACCAGATCCAGAAAAGTAACCCCTGTTCTAACGATTGATCATTAATACGAATCTGCATGAACATAAATATTAATAATTGTTTCTTTATATTTATATTATTAATTAGTGATGCTTGGTTTAAATCCACATAGCACGGAGCATTAGAATTTATCACCATTCAGAGATGTGGTAAGTATTCATGTATTTGTTATTAGGACCCTTATAATGGATGTATCCTCATGAAAGGAATAACAACTGTTGTAGTTTGATTCCACCTAAATGGAATCATATTACATTTTAAGGTCTTATAATGAAGACCTATTAGATAATATTTAAAAAGTTCATAGTAATAGTTTTTAATGGAATTGTTCATGATAGGCCCTATATGGTTGATTATTTGAGAATATATCCCTTTTATTATATTAATTTCTCATAGGTAAAAGTTCCACGAGAAATATTATATGTTTCTCTAATGCATATATATCCCACTGAGAAGGATATGGTCTTATTTGGTTTATGTCTCAATGAAATTTTTTTTTAAGGGATATAGACCTAATAAAGATCATTCATAAATATTATTTCCCACATGATGGTTTATAGGGTATTAGAGTGAATGTGGGTAAAATATCATGGAATTATTTATATCTTGGAGAATAAGAATAAAATCCCATGTAGTTTGAGGTGAACAATTTATGATCATATGACAAAAACATACTGTGTATTTTAACATTATAAAATAAGGATTTTTCTTTCATGAAAGAGAAAATAATAGATGGTTGAGTGGGGCTTACACTTGATCCTATCAGATTGGAGAATGGATTTGTTATGAAAAGGTGGTTTCTATTGACAAGGATATGATTAGAGTTACACTTAGAAGTATTCCTATATTGCTTCTTGAGAACTAGGAGAGCATAAGTAGGGAATACACATCAATGTATATTCACATAATGTTGACATTATTGGATGATTGATGATTCTTGTTGCTTTAATCATCAATAGGAACATAGATAGAGCTTATACCTATGAAGGAATCCAACCGACACACAACTCATTTATTAGAATTAGGAGTCCATATGAGTATGTTGAGTCCGTAGATACCGCTCATATGTCATCATGAAAGGGACACTCATTATCATGGGGATAAAAAAAGCATGATTACCTATAGGGTCGTATCTATCTTGGATTATAATTATAAATCTTCCTTTTATCAATAGAATACAGAATTCAAGGGATGTGTGATATTGTGAATGCTTGGGTGGTTCTAGATGTATTAGAAGAGTTCTGATTTTTCCATTTTGGCATTTTAACCCTGGTGAAAGGAGGCCATGAAGGTTTTTTGAAACGGTTTGTGTTCAGGAGAAAATAATAATGGAAATTATAAAAAGTGATAGGCCATGCCTTCCTTTAAGTTGAGGATGCTCTATGAATATACCATAAGCAGATAAAATTTTCCGCGCATTGTTATAGGTAGGGGGAGAGCCTTAGACATCCCAAAGGAGGCTAGTACGTGTAGTTGGCTCATGAGTGAGGCTATTTTTCATGGTTTTCCTTGAATAGAGGGTTTTTAATGAGTTATGCATGATGGATGCTCGTGTGGTTTGTTTACAAGGGATGCGGCTCTACATGGTAGTTGTGTGGTCCTGACCCCATGTGGTAGCTTTTATAATGGGTACATATATAGTAGTTATTCACATAAAGATTCCATAGAAGAGGAAATATCACATAACAATTTTGTAAAAAAAACCACATTAAAGAGACTTCAATAAAAAAAATCACATGATTTCCTCCAAATTTTCATAAGAATGGGAGACTCCTATGGGTTATTTTGAAACCCCATGAAAGAAAACATTTTCTATAATTTTATGTTTCTCTCCTATGTGACTTCACAAAATTAAATCAATAAATATATAATTCAAAATATAGAGTAATCCATTTTCTCAAATAGGATATCATAGGAGAAGGTATGTAACTACGGATGGTCTCTATTAAACATACCCATACTAGTATTAATTGTCTATTGAGTTGGATTCCTCACATGAGTCCATAATCACTAAATGTTGGATTGATTAAATTTATGGTTAGGGTGTCTATAGAAGCTCCTTCATATGTATCACGGATGAAAAATACCCATATAGAAGGATATATCTCACCTATTTATCCATTCATTGGCCCACATTCGAAGATGATGTGTGTCTGGTGATCTCATCTTTATACAATGAATCCATATTCCCCTCACACTCAGTACAAATATGTTTATACACACTAGGTAGTCACACAATACCTTTATATTTTTTTTATTATTTATCAGCCTCAAGACAAGTCTTGGTTGATCATTTAAGGTTTTTGGGCATCCAAAACCATATTTTTTATACTAATATCATCTATATGAACTGAAAAATAACTTTTAGATTGTTCAATAATTTTATTATAATTGAAAATTTTCTTTTATCACGAGATCTTTTTAAATACATTTAAAAAAATATATAAATGTTTCTCTCTTATATTATATTTTATTATATAATAAATATACCTTAATTCCATAATAAATAGAAGTTATGTCTATATTCAACTAAAATTACATGAATGGAATTATTCATGATATATTCATACTCATTCATAATATTTTATTTATACATAATAATTTATCAATAACACATTTTTGGATATTTTTAACTATCACAATGGGGGATATGTTTGGGAGAAATATTTTATATGAATATAGATTATGTTTTTCTTTTCTTTTAAAAGAGATATGTTCAAATAGGGGAGAGAAAACGAATGTAATTTTTTCTTATAATTTTTCCCTTTATTATTAAGGTGGATACTTTTTGAAGTGAGAGATGATTTAGATTTTTCATTAAAGGGGGAGAACTTATAGAATGGAATATGGGGGAGAATCTATGAATGATATATGGTTCAAATTATTCTTATGTAATAATATTATTAATGTATATTTCTTATAATTTATATTTTTACTATCTCGATATTTTAATTTTATAAATATGGGGGGTTCATCCAAAATTATTGGAAGTTTTTTCTTTAAAACTAACTTTAAACAACCATTTTTATAAATGTATAGTGATTGTCAAAAAGATGGAAATTTTTAGAGTGCTTTATAAATATTAATGATTAAATCAACCTTATCCTCATCTTCTTTTGTGACAAGTATCTATACACTATATTGTTATTTTTATTTAACTTGAAGTTATTTTTTTGAGTTTTATTGTATGCCTATATATTATCCGATCATATATTCTAATGAAATTATTTTAAATTTACCTTTATCAATACATGATTTCACTATAATGACATTAATAATTGAACTCATCATATGATAGATAATGAAACATACTTGCATCCAAATATAGAGCATTACATATGATACCATGATAACCGAACATAGATATATTATAATCTGACTGTTGATTTTTTATAGATTCTTATATAAATTCAATATGAAGCTTCGCAAAGGAAAAGATAATGAGTTATAGGAATTTATGAGCTAGCTCGTAGCATCATATTAATTCATTTCAAACTTCTAATTGTTTTTTATCCTTTATAAGTGTTTTGGATAAGTACTTTATTACGTGAGTAATGATTTTAAATATCCTAGTATTTATATTGTATTTGTTTATTTCTTGATCCTTAGAAATCTAAGAGGTTCCAACATTGTAATATGTTATTTTTATGATCAATCAGATATAAAGGCTTCACATGATAGTAAGTTGTTCTCAATTATGAAAAGTTTATTATCAATGTGGTCATGGTTAATAATTTATGATTAAAATTTGATATAATTGGTTCTTATGTAGAGAGATAATTGTAACTATTTATGTGATTACAGTCAAATATGTTCAGAGTTCTGAACTTGGTATCTTATGATCACAGTTTTCAGGGAAGATCCATGTGTAGAATTGGGATACATAGTGTAACACTCCATGATTATAGTATGTATTCTAATTTAAATAAATACTATATTTATCAACTTATATCATACGCAACATTTAACTAAAATGAACTACATCATATTTTACAATGCAAGACAAACATTAATACATCATAGGAATAAAATATCGAATATCATTAATAAAATTACATGAAGTGTAAAACCATAAGTAAATAAAAATATAGTTCAAATTATTTATTTTATATATTATTATTTTTTAACATGATGTGTTATAACACTAATTAATTTTTGATATTTAATGGGATGAGGATAAATAATTTATGGATGTGATTGAAACCATTTATTTCTTCATGGACTATTTGAAATGAATTATATTTCCCTATATATTTTGTATTTTAATCATATAAAATTAAATTGAAAATTTTCCGAGGATTATTATAAATATATTTTTCATTTACAAACATATAAATTAACACCAATTTAATCATTTATTTATATGATATAAGATTAAAAATACTGAAAGATAAAATACAAATTTTCTATGATAATTATTTTTATTATATTATATATTTTCATTTAATAGATAAATTCCTTAATTTTATAACATTTAATTAATAAAAATGAATTAATTTTTTTAATAATGTAGATGAAATTAGTTTAGGGTGAATTTTTGATATTTTCAAAGGAAGTTGATTTTCTGGTGAATATTAAAAATATAGTTTTTAAAAATTCCAAAACATTTATAATATCTTTTTAATTTCATGATGATATAAAATATTGTAAAATGGTTTATTCTATAAAAAACTATTTTAGGTGAAAAATAATTAATTTCAAATATTTTTTTAATTTTATAAATTTATAGTTGACATTTTTGGAAAAACGTTAATATTATCCTAGTATAATATATTTCTGTTTTTTTTCACTTAATGGAGATATTGGATGGTTTCACTATGTTTTACCTTGATATAAATGTAAAATAACCCTCTTTTTTTTAATAAAAAGGCATCTAATTTCATGGGAATCAATTCAATTAAAAATTAGTTTTCCAAAATAAAACATTTCAATATGTTAAACAAAAACCCTTATCTTCATGTGTAAAAACTATTCTTCATTCCCTTGGAAAACTAATTCCCATTCACTTATTAATTATCAAGCTATAAAACCCTGATATTTTATGATATATTTATATTTAAATATGTTTTATCTCTCAAATGGATTAAATTACATGAAACACTAAGCTTAAACGAACTGAAATTTATAATTGAAATATTATTATATAATGTTATTTTTATCTCCTAAACATTAGATTGAAAGTTACTAATATTATTAATAAAATATGAAATATCTATTTAAATTTTTTCATTACATAAAATATAACAAAAAAAATTAAAATAAATAATTTTTAAATTCGAACTAAAACCTTTTCATTATTAAAAGACTTATTATATAAAGAAATGTATTTTTCTTGGTGTAAATAAATTATATATAAAAATATATTTATCACTATTATAAATTTATATTAATTAAATTCAAGGGTATTTTATGAATAATCATTAATACATTAGTTATCTAATGGTTATGAATGAATATAAAATAATTTAATAGAAAACCGAGTTATTTTTTCTAAAAACAATTTTTATGTGAGAAATTTGTTTTGATCCTAGTAAAATATTTAATTAAATATGTATTTATAATTATAATACAATATTAGGAAATTTTACTCAATAAAATATTTTAACATATTTTTAATTCTTTTTTACTACAAAAGTAATGAGTGCAAATCCAGTTTTATACTTAAAATGATTTTTTAAGACAATTTAGATTCTATTTTGGACACATTATTTCAATTTAATTTATTCATATTATATATATTTAATGTTATAATATGAATTAATAAATTATAATCAATATTTATAATTTTTTTAATCAAAAAAATTTCATTTTCAATAACAATGAATAGTAAAAACCAAAACAATCCATGGTAAGGGTTAAAAAGGGTTTATCAGGGGATAAATTGATTGATAAGGGTAAATATAAAGCATAAATTTGTGAAAATCATATAGGATGAATATATTTAGACCATATCTCATCTTAAATTTGACTTCATGCCCAATTGGATTAACTTTCCCAAGAAAGAGACATTATATTAATTAAATCTTCTAGGTTATTCAATGTGTTTCCTTCCCCTCACTTATAAAAGGGAACATCATATACTCGATTTTTACATACCTTATTTAATGAGATATATTTATTAAAAAAATTCCATCCTATTAATTATTAATAAAATATCCAAATAGGCCTCTCGAAGAAGATGTAATTATTTTACCTGACACATTCAAAGATTATTTTGTCTTCTACTTCCTCTAAATCTAGTGTATCTATCATAACATAATGAATCCATAATCATCAATTTAATGGTTTTCTATTTTGATAATATAATAAAGTTCATTTCCTTTCATTAAAATTGTAAATTAATGTATTACTTGTGCGTCTTTGTGAACTACCATCTCTACATAGTGATGTGATTCATTTTCCGTCAACATTTTTTAGAGTTAGATATTATTATATTTAATGTTTTTATATGATAATTATGGTATAATTATAATTATTTAATGATAAAATATTATTTTTATTTTTTCCCATAATTGTTTTAAATGAAAAAATATCCATTTTCATGTATAGACTACCATCTCTATGAATCATGTAATTTAATTTTCTATCTCAAACTTTTATTAATGGTTAAAAATCAGTAAATAAATAAATAAATATAATTAATATATATCATAAATATATAATTATCAAAAATATATAGATTATAGTATCATGATCAAGATTCAAGGACCATAATAGTCATGTTGAAGGATACATAAAAAATGAAACAGTTTTTACCGAGAATAATGATGTTGAAAAAGAATTGTTAATGAATGGGTGATAAACATTTATAATTAATTAGTGTATGTTATAATAATTATGAATTATGTTCTATTATGTAATTATTATAAATTTATATTTTCTATAAAATGTTTTAGAGAACTTATAATTTAAGTGAAAACTGAGGTAAGGGTTTTTATGTTATATTCTAACTTTTTAACAGGATTACGTATGCTTAAATTTACAATAAGAAAATTGTATGATATATCTACCAAAAATATTATTTAATTTATTACACTATATTTATTTATGTAAATTAAATTTTTCCCATTAATTTCCTTCTCTGTACATAGAGAAATTATTAAATATTTTATTATGGAAAAACTGATTATTTTAAGGAAAACTAATTGTTGTTTTTATTTGGTTGGGGAATTTTTTATTCCATTCCGAAATTAGCTAATAATGATTAAAAGAATTTTTACACTATTATATAATTATTGTTTAAATTAATTTTAAACCATATATGAATATATTTTAAATGGTATAAAAAATGAATTTTTACAATGTTTTTTTGAATCAGTTATTTATGACTTTTTATAAAAACAAATTAAAGATATCATTGTTTTAAAATTTACCATATGAATAGATTTTCCCATCAACGGGAATATTATTTAATCTTAAGATTAATTTTATGTTTTTTATGTTTATTTTAAATTAATTAATTTTTCAAAATATTTATGGAATTCTATTTTTTAAAGATACCGAAAGAAAAAGGTATTTTTCATGTTTTCGAAGAAATTTTCCAATTCCATTCTAAAGTTATTTTTTATCTATGTAAACATCCTTTATGGATTATAATGATTCACTAGGTATATGGTCTTATGATACCATCTACTTTCATTCCCTTACTAGATTTTGATTATGATAAATTAAGGTAATTCTATGAAGACTGTTTCTTTCTTATGGGTTAATCTTTATAACACCCACACCTTTTACATGAACTATGCTTTGATGAAACGATGGAGTGAAACTTATTTACATTACACAAGTTATGATATGATTAATTTATGAATTTGTTGTTATATTTTATCATATATATGAATAATTTTTATTACATTATGGGTGGTACCAGAATTATATATCCTTCCATTCCATTGGGTAAAGGATGATATCTCATGTGGTAATAAGGAATAGAGTGGGGAATGAACCTGGTTATGTAATTGAATCATACTTCTATGATAGTATTTGTATCGATCATTGAATATTGAAATTATAGAATGGACAGTGAACCCAATCCAATTTGATAATTTTAGTAGTGATCCTTGACTAAGGAAATGTTTTACTTTTATTATTTTTATGCAAAAAACATATCTATTACATTTATGATATGTTCTTATAGACCCAGATTGATTAATAATGATTTAGTACAATTATAAATTACGTTTTCTATTAAGAAAATACTTTTTTACATGATTTAAGATTAATGATATTTGACTAATTGTTTATAATTTCCACAAGTTATGATCATGTTTTCATACCCTTATGTTCATCTTATGGTCACTAACGTTCATTGACTAACATTTCTTGTTTTTATAATTATAGACTATATGAGCTCATGATTTCTTGTGTTTTATTTTTCAAATATATAAAGAATGGTTTAAAATTGGGTATGGATGAGCAGAATAAAATGTGATAAATATATTATGGAAGATACTGAACATATTTCAAGAAAAAAGATGATTATAAATATATTATTTAAAGAAACTAAACCTTTATGGGTATAGATTATATAATATTATGATAATTATTTAATATTAATCTAAAATAATTTTATATATATGTATGTAATGTTTGAGTCATCATAGTAGGTTTCAATTCAAGATTTCGTTATTTTTAGATTTTATGATTAGATAATTTTTTTGAAACCACTCGTGATATTTCTACATATGTGATAACAACAAGAAGCATTGGTAAAGTAGTGATTGTGTGGATTTAATAGAAACAAAATCCTTGTCTCGATATTATAATGTGGGTATGGATGTAGAACAGATTCAGCTATTGGTAGAAAAATTAAAAGTGGTAGATAGGGTATTAACTCAATCAACACCAAGGTAGGATTAATGGGACTAATACAAAACACCTAAAAAGACAATCATGTGGGATATGCTTGGGTTAATTCATAATTTCTTTATAAACCATTATGATTGATTTAGATGGATAATTGTCATGGGTATCCATGATTAAACATAATGTTTCATATAATGAATGAAATGTATCATGAATTTGACATCCTGTGATGGTAGTTTCATAATTTTAAGATTACTCATAATGATTATTGTTGATCACACTGTGATTTTTGGTTTTATTCAATGGATGGAACTGAAAGGAATCATGTTAATGATTAATTTGATGGAAAAATTAAAGCTTTTACTCATAAGAAACTAAAACATAGGAGAGCTAGAATGGAACACCTTGTGAATATTTTGAACCAACTTTGTTGATATATAATTAGAAATATGATCTTGTTTGACTTTTATCACACAAAAAATAAGAGAAAAATGGAGACTTATGGGATCTAAGTTGATGAATACCATAAAAGAAAGAAGATCCAACTACCCACATGTCATGAATGTGGGAAGAAATACCAAGTGAAATGTCACAATGTAATAGGAAGATATTTTATGTGTGGAAAAGAAGTGAAAGGAGAAAGTAATTTCACAGGAAAAAATGAATAGTTATATGGAGGGAAATAAATTAAATTGTAAATTACCCTTTATTGTTTAATGTATTATAGGTTTTGAAATTGAGAATTATCCCAGTCAATTATCTAATCTAAGGGATCATTCATAGACCAAGGAAGGCCTATGATATTTCAATCTCTAAAGTGGATCATGATGGTTAAAGAACACTTATCATTTACTCTAGAGTTTAAGATTTCCTATTAAATCTTAAAAGAATAGTCCCTATTAAAATATTATTATTCATTCATTAGTAGAATTTGACGTTATTGTGAGAATTGCTATAATCTCTCTATAGATTTACCATTTTAATTTCTTAAATAATGAAACCACATTAGATATTCGAAGTCATTATCTGTCCAAATTTCATTATGAAGAAAAATATGAAAATATAATAGAAATTACATATGTTATATAGGTATTACTATCAATTCATGGGAAATATTTATCTCAAATGGATGGGTAGAAACTCAACAATGAAAATATGACTATTGATGTGGAAAATTATAATTTTTTTTTGAAGAAATTTCTTATCTTCACCTGAATAACGAAGTTGAATTTTCATTCAAACTCATACATGGTGCTTCAATAATTTCAAGTACTTCATATAGAATATCCCTAATTAAAGTGTAGAAATTTAAAAAGAAATTTCATGAGAATATTGATATGGGGTATATACTCCCTAGTGTGTCATAATGCGGTGAAACTATTATTTTTTCATGAATAAATATGGGTCAATGCATCTTTAAATTGATTATAGATAACAAAATAAGAAAACTATTAAAAAAAATACTATCCTCTCTCCCTTATTGATGACTTTTTTGAGAAAATACACAAATATTAATGAATTTTCATGGTTCATATGTATTCCATATAACATCATTTGAGGATCAAGAATGATAATATATCTAAGATATAATTTTTCATGAGGTATTGTCATTAAGAATTTATTATAATTCCATTTAGACATAACAATTTCACCTCTATCTTCATTGATATAATGATTTAAGTCTTTATAAATTACATTGATCATTTTTAGTAGTCTATATAGTTAATATTATAATATATTCAAATGGAAAGTAAGATCATAAAGATCATTTGAATATTGTGTGGAATATCCTGTAGAAGAATAAGGTAAATTGCATATTTTTAAAGTTTGAGTTCTAGTTATATAAGTTTTCATTATTAAGTCATATAATCTCAAGAAAGATTATATCAGTGGATCCATCCAAGAAAAATGTTATTCAATAATGAAATAGATTGACTATAGTCACTGATATTCATAGTTTTCATTGTTAAAATAGATACTACTATAGATATGTGATATTTTTATCAAGGATATCTAATTTAGTAACCATGTAGACATGAATTTGGGGAAGATCCATTTGACTAAATAATGTAAAGAAAATTTAAAGGATATGAAACGAAGGTTGGAAAGAACATTAATGATTACCAAACCCAACAGTTTAGAAGGATTTGTGATCAATTATGATGCATCGAAGAAGGGATATGGTTGTTCCCTATTAAGAAAAGACATGAAGGGAGATATGACTCCCACTAATTGATAATTAATCAGCTAAATTACTTAATTAATGATTTGGATAAAGAAGTGGTAATTTTTTTCCTTTAAAATATGGAAGAATTATATTTATTGTGAATGGTGTTATATATATATATTATAAATTAATGAAGTATATATATATATAAAGTAGAATATGTTCCAATAGAGATGGTTATTGTTGATTTATGATTATGATTAATCAATGTATACCTCTATGGGATAGGGAACAAGGTGGATGATGCTCTGATTTAGAGAGTTCATGTTAATTTCCCAATGATAAGTTTTGAGAGAGATACAATATATATGGATTTATAGAATATGGATTTTAAAATCTCTAGTACAGGGGATAAATATTATCATTCTCATATGATTGTTCAACCATACATCAATGTGAGGATTAAAAAGTTACATAGGGAAGGTGTTGAACTATATGATAAGGTGAAAAATTTTCTAGAGTTCAACCATGATTATGATAGAATTATAATGTTCAGGGGTAAAATTTCGGTCTCTTCTTTACCCGTTTTGAAGAAGGGTTTTTGGATGAATCTCATATCTTTTTTTCTATATTCATTAAGTAATTGTGAATATGGATGGAGATATAAATGAGTATTTCTTATTTTAAAACATGAAAATGGATACTGAATAGTATGTATCTTGATTCCAAGTATGTTATAATGTCAATTTTGAGAGGAATAAGTATTAGGGGATATTATAACTATTAGACATACAAGAATATAAATAAGAAAACTACACCATGGAATTCATCAATGGACTCCCTAAAAAGTTTAAAGGTCATAATTTTGTATAGACTATAGTTGATAACCATATTAATTCAATATATTATATATTAATTAGTGTATATTTCTCTCATGATCAACTTACTAGTATATATATTAAAGAATATATAAGGTTTCATAGATTACCATATTCTATTTTATCTGATCAAGATATTAGGTTTACCTCAATTCTCAATAGAATTATTCACCAAGCATTAAATATGATATTGATCTTTATTACTGAATATAATCTTAAAATAGATGGGCATTCAAAGAGGATCATTCATACCCCTGATGATATGTTGAGATCATGTTCTATTTATTTAATTTTTTGTTTGGATCAATACCATTATATGGTTGATTATTCTTATAACAATAGTTTTCACTCTAGTATTTAGATCTCTCTATATTAATCCCACTATGGAAATAAGTGAAAAAATAAAACATTTTGGGATAATGTTTTAGAAAAAAAATCTATTGGGACCTGATAAAGCTAATTAAATGAAAAATAAGGTAAGAGTAATTCAATAACACATCAGGGGAGTTCAAATATCTAGATATATTATGTTCACAATTGTGAGTGGGATTTTGAGTTTTAATATGGTGAAAATGTTTGCCTATAAATATCTCCTTGGAAAGATGATTTGATTTTTAGAAATTTTGGTAAGATGATATATAGATGTAATGTTCCTTTTAAATTCATGATCACATTGGGAAAATTTCATATCTCATGAAACTTCTATCGAGTCTCTCTCAAGTTCACAATGTGTTCCACATATCTCAACTAAGGATGTACATTCATGATCCTTAACATTTTCTACAATTAGAGTTCATACTAGTAGAGAAATATATATCTTAAATTTAATAACTAGTGGATATTTTAGATTAAATAGTGAATGTTATGTGGAACAAGACCACTCATCTAGTCAAATTGTTGTGCTAAAACTATAAAATTGAAGAAGCTATGAGGGAACCCAGGGATGTGATATGGCAGAAGTATCCTCAAATATTTGTTTTAGAGTGACGCAATTTTGAGGGAAAAGATTATTATGAGGATGTAGAACTTAATACCCTGAGATTTTATGATATATTTTTATTTAAATAATTTTTATGTTTTTTTTTATTTCATTAAATGAATCATCATTTTTAAATTAACCATGGCACAATATTGAAATATTAATAGTTTTCATGAAAGTTATTTCCAAACAGTTGGACTAAAGGGTATGAATGTGATTAAACACATTATGATATATATAAATATATAATTTTTCCCTTAATTATATTTCATTTATTAATTTCAAATAAATAATCATTAAAATTTTAATAAATTCATTTTAGGATTAAAAGACCTATTTTTTGAACAAAATTTATTTTTACAGGTGTTATGAATTTTTATATAAAGAAATATTTTTGATCAATATAAAAAATTTATATTAACGAAATTTATTAGTACTTTTTGAATAATAATTCATACTTTAACTATTTAATTATTGGGAATCAATATAAAATCATTTTAGGGTAAAAGAGTTATTTTTTAGAAAATAGTTTTTATATGTATAATGAAATTTTATATTAAAAAATTAAATAAATAAAAATAGAGTAATGATGATAATGAAATATTTATATTATAATATAAATAAGATATTTACCATTCATGGATTTTTTACTAAGAAACAAATTAAATTAAATACAATTGTATGCTTAAAAATGAATTAATTTTCTTAAAATGGTTTTCGTTGTGTTTTGATAACTTTTGTTAATGATAATTTATCCCACTAAAAGAAATTAAATTCAATATAATGGATTCCATATTTAGAATCATAATATATTAAGTCTATAGGGAGTGAACATTCAATTTTGGTTATAGTGAATAATATGAATAATAAAAATTTAATACCATGTTTATGGTTAAAACAAGTTTTCGGCAGGGGGGTTAAACTAAGAGATAAGGGAAAAAATAAAACATAAATAATTATAAATATTACTTGTTTAATGGATATAAAACCTATATTATATTACCCTTTTTTTCATTTGGAGACACTTGAAAATAAAAATGAATTTATATTATTTAAATCATTTAAGTAATTTTATGTGTGTCCCTCCCCTCACTTATTAAGGAGAACATATTCCCCTCCATTATTCTAGAACATAAATACATATAGCTTACCCAATATAATCACAAAAACCATTATTGATTCCTTCACTTCACTCTTGATCACCCTTTCAAACTCTATGACCATCTTAAGAAGTCTTATGGTGTAAACCAAAGGATGTCTCTCAAAGAAGTGGTAGTTATCTTACCTTAATATCTTAATGTATATTTGTTATTATACCTATTATACGTCTATTGTATCCATCCTAACATAATTAATTTAGTATGATAAATAATTATTATTGTACATCTATCTTCTACCTCGTTTCTATAAAATGGTAATTGAATATATCCCTTGTGTGTACGTATAGACTACCTTCTCCACATAATGATATAAATCATTTTCCATAACCATATTAAATAATTTATTATTTTTATAGATATAATGTTTATATATGATATTTATGATATAATTATGATTCCATAATGACAAATTATTATTTATCCTTCTTTATTTATTTTCATTTGAAAATGAACATAAATACTACTATCACCATGAATGAATCAATTCATTTTTACATCTTTAATTTTTATTGATGGTTATAAATGTGTATATAATAAAAATGTATTATATTTATATGAATATTAAAAAAATTTATATGATGGTAACATGATGAATATGAAAGTACTATAACAACGGAATTGAATCATATATGAAAAATGAAACAGTTATAACTCACAACATTGATTTTAAAAATGTATTGTTAATGAACATGTAATAAGATATTATAGTTAAATAATGCATGGTATTGTAATTAATAATATTAAATTTTTATATAGTTATAATAAATTTTAAATTATTATATTATTGGGTTTAGAGCTTATGAATAAATTCAAAACTTAAGTTAATACTTTTGTGTTATAATGTCAATTTTTATCGAGATTGTGTATACTTAGATTTAAAATATTTACATTATATGATATATCTCTAAAAAATATTATGTATATTATTGTTATATATTTATTTAAATACATTACATGTTTTAATTTATTTTACACCTCTATCATTACTCATATTTCTGAAAGAGTGAGTTTTAGGAAAACAGATACTATCTTTCAATTCTATTAGGAAACCTTCTTCCATGTCTAAAATTTATATAAATTATTTTCAATATTATTATTAATATTCTATTTTTTTCGTAAGTTAATTTCAACTATATTTTAATTTATCTTATATTTATTTCAGGTGAATTTTTCTAATTTTTTCCAAACTGGTTATTTATGACTATTTATTAAATGTGTTACATGAATATTTATTTTAATACCATACCAATGGATTTTTCAATTGTATTAAATATTTTTTGAGTTTAATCTTCAAAAAAAACTTACAAGGGGATTTTTAATGCGAATAATTTTTTCAATAATGTAACACCCCAAGATTTCATAGTGTGTTATTTATTCAAAATAATTCAATAACTTGCACTACACGCAACACCGAGTTCAATCACACCATGACTTACAAAAAAAATCCATTAAAAGAGGTCATGAATATAATTAACTACATTTTTAACTTTATATAATCCTTATAATTTTAGAATCCATATTATGAGTTTCTTAGTCATAATGCAAGAACATATTCATTTTCAGTATTGCACTTTTATCAACTTTTAATAGTGAAACCTTTTTAAATACAATATTTTAAACTTTTTGACTAAATGGGGACATCAAAAAATTTAAAATGAAACATCCCAAGCTTCTACGGTACGCTTCTCTTTGAATAATGTGATAGCATGTGTTGTACGCAACACTGAGTTCTAACACACCATAACCAATCAAACTAGCCGTTATGAATAGTAATACCTAATTTTTGAAATAATATATATTTTATATTTCAAAATGGACTTCATTTTTGGATTCGAAATATCGAATTTAGCCCAAGGTGAAATTTAGGTACATTTCAGATAACTTTCATATTTTGATGAATAGTGAAAATTACTAAATTTTAATTAAAAACAACCTTTTTAATCAAAATAATTAATAGTGATAAATTATGAATTTGAGTGGTTTTAAAGTATATTTAGAATATATTTTTACCATTTAATATAATTTTGGTCATTGGACATAATTTTACAATTAAACCGAACATAAACAATTGTCAATCTTTTGATAGTTATTATCTCTTAAAAACACGCTTTTTGTTTTGACAGCAGGAATTAATTTTAAATTAATTTCTGCCACTTCTGTGTTTTGAATTTAGAAAAATGGATTCCATATTTGGAATCAGTATGTTCAAATTATGTAAATAGGTAACTTTTATTTTTACACATTTTGAATAATTACTGCGGTAAATATTTTATTTACCATGTTTAAAGGGTAAATCCGGTAAATAAGGGTTAAAATATAATATTATAATAAAAATAAATTACCCTAAAATGTGTCCTAAGCTTATTGGTGGACACATACCCGACCATGGGAATCCTTGGGTCGATTTGGGGACCCCTTGGAGCCACTTGTATGTGGTAGGGACACATTATATTAATAAAGTTAAAATAAAAATAAAAATGGCATAAGCTTACATCTTTTAGAAGAACAATTTTTACATAGGGTTATACATGTTGGATTTTCGATTATAAATATTTATTAGAAAGATAAAATGATTTTCTACATAATGATATTTTATTTATAATTTTTAGACATCAAATAATTTAAATTATTAATGACACAATAATGATGCAATGTTTACCTCATTAATAAATCATTTAAATAAATAAGATTATAATGATTAAAATATTATCTAAAACCTGTCCAATTCTTATTGGTTGATGTTATTTAGAATATGAGTCATCTTATCTTCGACCTCAATGATTTTTGGACCATTATAAACCGAATATAATAATATTATAATGTAATACTTTCACTCTTTCCTAAAGAGCCCCTCCTCTCCCTTATAAAAGGAGACCACTTATACTCATTCCTCACACCTCTCAAGCCACTTGGCTCGTCCAAACCCTGCCCAAATAATCTCCCCACATCACTCACTAAAACCTAGAGGCCTTAGTTTGATCAGAAAGCCAACCTAAGGAGCCCTTTTGATCAAATCAAAAGGAAGAACCCGAAGAAGAGGTAATGTTTTCACCACCCCTTTTCAAGTTCATTTCTTCTTCCACTTCTTCTTCCTTTGTTGTTACCATTGTAAAATAATAACTCCAGTATCATATATATACTGTGATGTTATTATAAATATGGTACAACCATATTCAGTATTCTATCCACCCTTTGAATAACATGTCACCATACGTGCGTACGTACGGCTTACCGTCTCCACGTCGTGGTGTAATTGTTATTCAATTTAATATTATTTGGATGGGTATAATAATGATATGTAACTCATGTAAATAATAAATATAACATGTTAATGATTCTGTATATATGATATAACAACCATTTATATATTATTTTAATAAAAAAAGAATGATATTGTCGCTCGTGCGTACGTACGGACTACCGTCTCCACGAACGCGATAAGATTCATTCTCCATCGTATCCATTCAAGTATAATTATCATTTGATGATTTAAAAATGATGTTTAAGGACTTGATATCATTCTGGATATGAATAATATACAAACTATCCATTACAAACATGTCTTACGTAACAAAACATATAAAATAAAACGAGTAAGTTAACACCCGAAACGACGACAATTCTAAGATATTATTAACAAAGCAATGTTAAAAGATCATATATGATATCATATTAATGTATATGATTATTGAATAATTTAATAACAATTATTTCACCATTATACAGGAGGTTAACCTACCCCATCCAAGTAAAAGTTCAAGGTAAGGGGTTTTCATCTCACTCCTTATTCCTGTGAGATTCATGCCATATTGCCACCATTACCTTTTGTGTGGTGTATGTACTGCCCATAATTATATTCTTTGTGTAATACACTTTAATTTATGTGTATTTACATATTCATTGTATGATACCTCTTTCATGGGTTGTATGTTTCATAAGGTACCAAATTGGTAAGTGTTATTTCACAATCTCTTCATTATCAGAGGTTGTTTATACGTAATAATCTACTGGGATCTCTTTATCATCCACATCCATGTTTCTTCAAAATGTATTTCGAAACATTTTTAATATTTACAAGAATATGGGTTAAAGTCATTTATACCCTTGTTTGACTTTTTATAAGTGGTTTATAAAGGAATATTTCCGTTGTTTTTTCAAATAAGGTGCTTTTTAACCTTTTCGACAGAATTAAGGTAAGAATGTTTTTTTTAACTTATACGACGGGTGCGGTTATTTTCCGCCGTTATAAAATCGTCTAAGCTTCCCTTACAAGCTTATAAGAATATTTTCAAATTGAATGTATTATTTTATAATTATGTTACTTTTAAAATGATTTAAAAAAAAGTGATATTTCTCCAAAATAGTTTTGATTTCATCTATGTCAACATATTTTGATGGATTTTAAGATTATTTGAAGTTGATTTATTATGATACAAAACATCCATATTTTATTGAAGGTTTTGTGATATTTTTCACAGTGGATACGTTATTCTTATGTCACTCATGGTTTTTGTTTAAAGTATTGACATTTCATAAGTTATTTTTAATCCAAATGTTTATGTTATATTTCAACCTTTCATTCAGATGAATGTGTTAGACAAGTATGTTCCGGGTTGGGGACTGGTAAAAGTAAGCCCTCCGGTTTGGTCTCCAGTTATTAGAGTAACTCCGGTTTGGTCTCCGGTTATTAGAGGAACTCCGGGTTGGTGTCCGGTTATTAGAGGCACTCCGGGTTGCTGTCCGGTTATTAGAGGCACTCCGAGTTGGGTTCCGGTTACAGTTAACCCCAAGGTCTTGGGACGAGGCCTTGACAAAGAAATTAAAGTTCAACATTATGCATTCCATCATTATGAAAGTGGTAATTGATTTTTCATGTGATTATTCGATTAGTAGAATAACCATGTGAATAAGTAAATGGAATTATTTTATTTTATTTATGCCATACTATGTTAAATGTTCAAGTTTAAAAGGCTTTTGGTTTAGTTATACATTGCCTTAAATGTTTATTCTTATTTATGAAAGTTTCCGATATATTGTTATCCTTACTGGGCATTTGAGCTCACCCCTTTTCTATGTTTTATTTTTTCCAGGATGTGAAGATGTAAGTTATGAATGACCTGCAGGGATATTATGAGGGGATTATAGTGTGAACTGTGGAAACATTATGTTGTTGTAGTAGTTTTTCATTTTATGATGTAATGTAAAACTTATGAATATATCTAGTGTTTCCAAGGCTACTAAACCAATCGGTCTTTCGAGATTTGATCTTTCTTGTGATCATGCCAATGTTATGTAATAATGCACCGACTCTGGGTAACTGGGGTCGGGGCGTTACAGTTGGTATCAGAGGAAGTTTAGTACAAACCTTGGAAGCTAGATTTAGATAAACTCTGATTAGAGCACGTAGACCTAAGATGAACTTTGAGGATTAGTATAGAAGAACTTCCTAGAATTTTGGTATTGTAGAGATTTTGTGAGTTTTCCGAGCAATACATCCCTGTCTGGATACGAGCAGGTAGAGGCGGCTCTGGTACAGATGTACCTAGGGGTAAAACCCGAAAACACCGCTTTGAGCTAGACTCGAACGGGAACTGGTGCACGACAACGGGCCTTGCTGCACTCTTGGTTACGACACTCCCGGGGGATATGCTTAGGATAACTCTCATTTTCTTTACAAATAATTATGAAGGGTTTATGAGTATATAATTCCTCAAAGAAAACATTTTTATGATTATGGATTATATCCATAAATATTTAAATTTATGTTAAGTGTTTTATAAGTATGGGATTATGTATTTTGATTCATAAACTGATCTAGTGTATGCCATTGTTTAGAAATGGCGCCCAGTAGAAGGAATGAGAACTCCAGAAATGCACATGATCCAAGGAGAAGGAAGGATCATATCTTTCATGGTCTTAAGCTAGAATTTATAGGAGAAATAGTCTCCCATGTATTATCATCATATGAAGAAATAATATCATGTGTTGATAAGATAAGTAAAGAGTTTACTGAGTCCTATGGCTTTGAAGGGAAGCAAGAGAAGAAAAGGATAGAAGAGAGAAATATGGATAAAGGGAAGAGGGAAAAGAAGAATTTTCCCATATGTGGTAACTGTGGAAAGAAACACCCTAGAACATGCCTGAAAAGAATGGGAGTTTGTTATAAGTGTGGAGGAAAAGGTCACAAAGTACGTGACTGCAAGGGTAAGAAAATGGTTTCAAATGTACAATGCTTCATTTGCAAGGAGTTTGGACACTACGCGAACCTATGTCCCAGTAATCAGACTATGCTGCAAATGATGCTATTGGATAATAATCAAGTTATGATACTACCACAGATAAAGAGGAATTATTAGAGTTCTTATGTTGATTATGTCAATTGAGTGTTGTATCAACAATGTACTTGTTATAATAATTATGGAGTATATAAGGATTGTAATGCAGTACTATTTCATTAAGGACTTGAGATTGTGTGGAACAAAGAAAAGTGACTGAATAGCAGGATAAATTTTTGGAAAATATATGGTTGAGAGAAAGATAAACCATAATATGGTTCTGATACCGAGTTAGTGATTTGAGAATAATACATGATTGATTTGGATAAATTATATTGGATATTCTTGACTACCTTGAAACTGATTAATGATTTGTATATTCCATCATTTTTTTGGGGTTTAAAACATTTTTGGATTGATGAAGTATATCCAACATTCTATATGGAATAGGGGAGCATGAATGTAATCAATAAGGAATATGGTAATTTAGGATGTTACAGTGTATTAAAAGAATACAAGATGAAGGTATTCATATGATATTACGGGGTAAAAAGGATCTATATTATGTTTACCTTCCTTATAAATGTTGGACTGTGAGTTTGGATTGAAGTATTTTGGATAGTTCTAGTTTGGATTATTTTGTATTACCATAAAAGGACAACCCGGAGGTCGGGCGGCAACCCGTCGCGTCCGGCAAGGCCACAAGACTTGAACCCGCAACCGAAGGGCGACAAGGGTGTATCACCTACCACTATCCCACGAGATGTCCTGGATTAAATAAAGTAGTTTTTTAAAAGATCTGGTAGATGAATTATAAATTCGTTTATTTTGGAACCCTCTATGAATATTATAAATAGAATTTTTTTTACGAGTGAATGATGAGTTTTTGGTAGAAATTTATTAATGGATAAAACTCTAATTATAAAGTAAGTATATCTCCTTATGATCTTAGACAATCTCATAAATAAATTCCTCATCATTAAGAAAAGGAACTTAGAACAAAAATTTTGTCCTAGATGGTACCTTAAATCATCACTAATTTATGGCCTTGGGATTGTTGGCCTTTTCATAGACATGTTCTCTACCACTCTCCATCAGATAATTGATGGCGAGATTTCTCTTCCATATCCATATTTTCCTACATGGAACCCTAGTATGTGTTATTTTCGGTAATCTTCATACTTTCCACTCTTTATTTAAAATAGAGGCCTCATTAATTAATTTTTCGATGTGGGATTTCAACTAAGATATTTTGAAACGTCAAAAATGTGTTATCCCAATACCCTATGTTTTGTTGAACCGATGGTATTTCAAATCATCATAGATTGATGATTTTAAGGACCTCAATTTTATACTTTTTTGTGATTGATGACCTCAATCACTACCTATAAATATTTACGTTTTTCCTCCAATTATATGTCTATAATTTCCACCAATGTTCTCCTAATAGAGATCATAATTTGGTGGTGATCCTTTCATTTCTCTTTTCCTCATATTAAGACTAAATTTTAGTAACCCAATTTCCGATGTGGGTTTTCCCACAAAGATATTTTCTATTTTCAACCTTTTATTTTTGAAGAACAATTTCAAATTGCGAGGACGCAATTTATTGAAGGAGGGGAGAATGTAACACCCCAAGATTTCATAGTGTGTTATTTCTTCAAAATAATTCAATAACTTGCACTACACACAACACCGAGTTCAATCACACCATGACTTACAAAAAAAAGCCATTAAAAGAGGTCATGAATAGCATTAACTACATTTTTAACTTTATATAATCCTTATAATTTTAGAATCCATATTATGAGTTTCTTAGTCATAATGCAAGAACAGATTCATTTTCGGTATTGCACTTTTATCAACTTTTAATAGTGAAACCTTTTTAAATACAATATTTTAAACTTTTTTAATAAATGGGGACATCAAAAAATTTAAAATGAAACATCCCAAGCTTCTATGGTACGCTTCTCTTTGAATAATGTGATAGCATGTGTTGTACGCAACACTGAGTTCTAACACACCATAACCAATCAAACTAGCCGTTATGAATAGTATTACCTACTTTTTGAAATAATATATATTTTATATTTCAAAATGGACTTCATTTTTGGATTCCAAATATCGAATTTAGCCTAAGGTGAAATTTAGGTACATTTCGGATAACTTTCATATTTTGATGAATAGTGAAAATTACTAAATTTTAATTAAAAACAACCTTTTTAATCAAAATAATTAATAGTGATAAATTATGAATTTGAGTGGTTTTAAAGTATATTTAGAATATATTTTTACCATTTAATATAATTTTGGTCATTGGACATAATTTTACAATTAAACCGAACATAAACAATTGTCAATCCTTTGATAGTTATTATCTCTTAAAAATACGCTTTTTGTTTTAACAGCGGGAATTAATTTTAAATTAATTTCTGCCACTTCTGTGTTTTAAATTTAGAAAAATGGATTCCATATTTGGAATTAGGGTCTTCAAATTATGTAAATAGGTAACTTTTATTTTTACACATTTTGAATAATTACTGCGGTAAATATTTTATTTACCATGGTTAAAGGGTAAATCCGGTAAATAAGGGTTAACAAATAATATTATAATAATAAAAAATTACCCTAAAACGTGTCCTAACATTATTGGTGGACACATAACCGGCCATGGGAATCCTTGGGTCGATTTGGGGACCCCTTGGAGCCACTTGTATGTGGTAGGGACACATTATATTAATAAAGTTAAAATAAAAATAAAAATGGCATAAGCTTACATCTTTTAGAAGAACAATTTTTTACATAGGGTTATACATGTTGGATTTTCGATTATAAATATTCATTAGAAAGCTAAAAATCTTTCCTACATAATTATATTTTATTTATAATTTTTAGACATCAAATAATTTAAATTATTAATGACACAATAATGATGCAATGTTTACCTCATTAATAAATCATTTAAATAAATAAGATTATAATGATTAAAATATTATCTAAAACCTGTCCAATTCTTATTGGTTGATGTTATTTATAATATGAGTCATCTTATCTTCGACCTCAATGATTTTTGGACCATTATAAACCGAATATAATTATATTATAAAGTAATACTTTCACTCTTTCCTAAAGAGCCCCTCCTCTCCCTTATAAAAGGAGACCACTTCTACTCATTCCTCACACCTCTAAAGCCACTTGGCTCATCCAAAACCTGACCAAATAATCTTCCCACATCCCTCAATGCAACCTAGAGGCCTTATTTTGATCATAAAGACAACCTAAGGAGCCCTTTGATCAAATCAAAAGGAAGAACCCGAAGAAGAGGTAATGTTTTCACCACCCCTTTTCAAGTTCATTTCTTCTTCCACTTCTTCTTCCTTTGTTGTTACCATTGTAAAATAATAACTCCAGTATCATATATATACTGTGATGTTATTATAAATATGGTACAACCATATTCAGTATTCTATCCACCCTTTGAATAACATGTCACCATACGTGCGTACGTACGACTTACCGTCTCCACGTCGTGGTGTAATTGTTATTCAATTTAATATTATTTGGATGGGTATAATAATGATATGTAACTCATGTAAATAATAAATATAACATGTTAATGATTATGTATATATGATATAACAACCATTTATATATTATTTTAATAACAAAAGAATGATATTGTCGCTCGTGCGTACGTACGGACTACCGTCTCCACGAACGCGATAAGATTCATTCTCCATCGTATCCATTCAAGTATAATTATCATTTGATGATTTAAAAATGATGTTTAAGGACTTGATATCATTCTGGATATGAATAATGTACAAACTATCCATTACAAACATGTCTTACGTAACAAAACATATAAAAGAAAACGAGTAAGTTAACACCCGAAACGACGACAATTCTAAGATATTATTAACAAAGCAATGTTAAAAGATCATATATGATATCATATTAATGTATATGATTATTGAATAATTTAATAACAATTATTTCACCATTATACAGGAGGTTAACCTACCCCATCCAAGTAAAAGTGCAAGGTAATGTGTTTTCATCTCACTCCTTATTCCTGTGAGATTCATGCCATATTGCCACCATTACCTTTTGTGTGGTGTATGTACTGCCCATAATTATATTATTTGTGTAATACACTTTAATTTATGTGTATTTACATATTCATTGTATGATACCTCTTTCATGGGTTGTATGTTTCATAAGGTACCAAATTGGTAAGGGTTATTTCACAATCTCTTCATTATCCGAGGTTGTTTATACGTAATAATCTACTGGGATCTCTTTATCATCCATATCCATGTTTCTTAAAAATGTATTTCAAAACATTTTTACGATTTACAAGAATATGGGTTAAAGTCATTTATACCCTTATTTGACTTTTTATAAGTGGTTTATAAAGGAATCTTTCCGTTGTTTTCCAAATAAGGTGCTTTTTAACCTTTTCGACAGAATTAAGGTAAGAATGTTTTTTAACTTATACGGCGGGTGCGGTTATTTTCCGCCGTTATAAAATCGTCGAAGCTTCCCTTACAAGCTTATAAGAATATTTTCAAATTGAATGTATTGTTTTATAATTATGTTACTTTTAAAATGATTTAAAAAAAAGTGATATTTCTCCAAAATAGTTTTGATTTTATCTATGTCAACATCTTTTGATGGATTTTAAGCTTATTTGAAGTTGATTTATTATGATACAAAACATCCATATTTTATTGAAGGTTTTGTGATATTTTTCACAGTGGATACGTTATTATTATGTCACTCATGGTTTTTGTTTAAAGTATTGACATTTCATAAGTTATTTGTAATCCAAATGTTTATGTTATATTTCAACCTTTCATTCAGATGAATGTGTTAGAAAAGTATGTTCTGGGTTGGGGACTGATAAAAGTAAGCCCTCCGGTTTGGTCTCCGGTTATTAGAGTAACTCCGGTTTGGTCTCCGGTTATTAGAGGAACTCCGGGTTGGTGTCCGGTTATTGGAGGCACTCCGGGATGGTGTCCGGTTATTAGAGGCACTCCGGGTTGGGTTCCGGTTACAGTTAACCCCAAGGTCTTGGGACGAGGCCTTGACAAAGAAATTAAAGTTCAGCATTATGCATTCCATCATTATGAAAGTGGTTATTGATTTTGCATGTGATTATTCGATTAGTAGAATAACCATGTGAATAAGTAAATGGCATTATTTTATTTTATTTATGCCATACTATGTTAAATGTTCAAGTTTAAAAGGCTTTTGTTTTAGTTATACATTGCCTTAAATGTTTATTCTTATTTATGAAAGTTTCCGATATATTGTTATCTTTACTGGGCATTTGAGCTCACCCCTTTTCTATGTTTTATTTTTCCCAGGATGTGAAAATGTAAGTTATGAATGACCTGCAGGGATATTATGAGGGGATTATAGTGTGGACTGTGGAAACATTATGTTGTTGTAGTAGTTTTTCATTTTATGATGTAATGTAAAACTTATGAATATATCTAGTGTTTCCAAGGCTACTAAACCAATCGGTCTTTCGAGATTTGATCTTTCTTGTGATCATGCCAATGTTATGTAATAATGCACCGACTCTGGGTAATTGGGGTCAGGGCGTTACAAATAATCTGGTATTTTCTTACTTTTAAACATACAAAAAAATAATTGTATTTTTTTTATTTTCAATGAAATGATAAAATTCTCTCCTAAATGTCTTTTTTCATCCATGTAAAAAACATTAGGGATTTCTATAATTCATAAGGAACGTGATCATATGATGAAATAAAATTGTATTATAAGGATGTATTATGATGTTTAATATGTTAGAATGATTCTATGTACCCCATTTTTTCCCTTGTTTTAATTATTGTATGATGAAAGATTTTTGAAATCAATTTATTTTCCATGGGTTATACTATGATTAAATGATAGAATAAAAATTTACTACTTTCACATGTTATGATACACTAAATTTTATAATTTTTTATGATATTGTGACATCGATATATATGGTTTTTATTATTTGATGGGTGTCCCTAAAATTATATATCCCTCCATTGCATTTTCTAATGAATGAGATCTCAAGAGATAATAAGGACAAAATTTTTGAGTGAAATCAGACAAGTAGAGGACTCTATCCACTATGATAGTATTGTGAGTGAACAATGAATTATGGAATAGTGGAATGGGGAGTGATCCCAATCCACTATGATAGACTAAGAAGACAAACTTAACTGAAGAAACTATTTATCATGCTTGTGTGTATTCCTTAAATTTATCTCATGTTCCTATAATATGTTATCCTAGATCATGATTGATTATTGATGATACCAGTCACTTATGAATTGTTTATTTTTTTATAAATATTACATATTCTATGATTTATGATTAATGATATTTGACTAATTGGGTATACATTTCATAAGATATCCTCATGTTATTATGAAATTATTATTATATTATAATCACTTATGATCATTGAATAATATCTCTTATACTTACCCTTACTAAGAATCCAATCTCACCATTTATTATATTTACTTTCCACAGGTTTTAAAGAAACTTTTTGTATAGGTCTTGACTAATGCAATATTATCAACTCCAAAAACCTAGAAGTGGTAGTTTTATTACATTATTAGTAAATGATATATGATTTACAAAAGGATCCAAATTTTTATTGTCCTTGGTAGACTAGGTACATAGATATAATACATTTAGAAAAAAAGGACACAACATTAAAAAAAATTATAAAATGATTATCCCTTCAACCATATCCCTAAAAATTACACACATTTATCCTCTAGGTTACTTATAGAAAGGAAAAAAATAAGGGTGAGATCATATTCTCATTAAGGATTACTATTTAACTAAATCATTGATAAAATAAACATAGTATAAGTTATTATTTATGAATAAATCAATAATAAGAATCCATAATCAATTAAAAATTAGGAAATTATATATCCATGAAAATAAAAGACAAAATGGATAATAATAATCAATGATATCATACTGATATAATTCATAATTTCATACCATGAAACATAATGTGAAGGACTTGTTACAAGACACATTATTATTATTGGAAGTGGTATACACTAGAACCCAAGATTTGTTTTCTCTTATGACTTTTTGATGCATCAATTGGCTATATATTTCTTCACTCCAACCATCACATGTTTAAGAATAATATATTCACCATTAGAGTCATCAAGACCTTTCATACTATACCTCGAGGAACCTATTACTTCATAAAAGTTGGTTATCAAAATAATTAGATATAATGAAATCAAATACTTCCCCATATAATAGAATTTTTTTTATTTCTAGGATAATATATCTTAATCATTATAGAGGTAGTGGGGTATCATCAAAGTAACATGAATTACCCTTAATAGAGAAATATAGCAGTCAGGAAGCTCACAATGTGTCGGGATATCCATGGAAGATAGTAATAATTTTCAATAGGGTTATGATCCTAAAACCAGTATCCCAGAGTCAGTGGTTAGTTTATTATATTGGTAATAAATACAAACAATATCATCCCAAAGGAACAAATATTTTATTTTTCTTGGTGAACAATGTACATACACTAATATCACATTGCATTAAAAAATATGAAACAATACATAGTATTTTATTAGAGAAAATAATTATTCACCCTAGAATATCCTTTTATACCAATCATAATACACTTCCTATCATCCTGATTAAAAGATACATGACAAAGGGGTGATCCCATATTCTTAGAAAGGGTTTGTGTTTAGTGGAAACTAACATGGAATATATAAGTCATGAATATTATATAAGGAATAAATATGGATCAAATAATTCTATATTGATAATTAAATATGAGTAAAACAATTTCATGAATATAATAACTATTAAAATAATCCCATGGACATCAATAATTTACTTCCCAATGTTTTAATTCATAATTATGGACATCTTAAACATATCATTGAGGCCTTATTCTAGGAATTCCCATAAATGGGTAACACCTCATTGAAATACCCAACACGTTTTGTCTCATGAGATCTATATATTCATCAAGGGGATATGTAATTATAAACCCCATTCATTAATTCATAAATTATAATTAATTCATTATATTAATAAGAAATACAACATTATAAATATTCATTAACAATCATTAACTATTTGTACAGGAAGAACTATCATATGGAATATCAATAATTTTCCTCATCAAACTGAGCATAAACCATATATAGAAATAAGAATTTTGGTTTCATTAAAATATATCCCTATTTGAGCATAAGCAAGACAATGGTATTTTTTGTATATGAATATAAATATCATAAAAATATATTGAAAAAAACTAGGAGGAAAATACAATTTTAAATTTAGAAATTAAATTTAAAAATTTCAATGATAGTAGTAAGAAAAAATTATTTTAAAATATACCTAGAAACATATAGGTTAATATTTAATGAATTTATTATTCAAAATTGTGATAAACGATTTTATTTATCTGTATTTTAAAATAAATATTCCTTTCAAATTTTGGATAGAAAGTTAAAAGTAACTCACATAGAAAATGAAAAGAAGATTCCTTTTAAACCATTTTATAAAAATTCAATAACGGGTAATAATTAATTTCAAAAATAATAAGATAATATTAAATACTTTTTAAAAACTTTTTTTAGGAGAAATATATATAGAATAAAATTTTTTTTTCAACCGAAGAGATAAATAAAGTTAGTTTTACTTAAAATGGTATTTTGATCTATTGAGTACATAGAAAGAGGAAAATAAAATAAAAAATTGTATGTTTTTAAAATAATCATAATTGATTAAATTATACAGTTTTTGAGATAAAAATATAAAATAATTCCCCCAATGGAGTCTTAATTATAAACACTTCAGAATAATGATGAGATTTTGAAATAAACCATTACAAAGACCATATCATTGATGTGAGAGTTAATAAATGTAGAGATTATGTGTCAAATTTTTAAATAAATGTAAAACATGTTTAAATAAAAAATTATATAATATTGCATCATTAGACACATAATATTATCAAAGACAAGGCAATTAATATGTAATATAAACAAATGAAAATAATTTTAGTTATGAAACCTCTTAACTCATTCCTCAACCTAGTTGAATTTCTTTTAACCTCATATATATTAAATATAGATTTATTATAATTCTTTAATTGAATCTTTTTAATACTTATAATATCATATATTATCCACTTATAATATATCTACACCCATTAATTAATAATTCGATATAAAAATTGTCATTTCTGGGTGTTAACTATTTCATTTTTCATGGAATTTTCTGTTCAACGATTTCTTTTGTCACATATTTCTAATGTTTACATCATTTATAGAATTATGTAAATGATATAAATATAATTTATTTTAATTATATAAAAATTTAGAATCCTTAATTAATTATATATATCAAAAAATGAACTATATGATTGAGGGAGATAGTAAGTCATATGTATGTATGAAGGATGTTCTCTCTTTTCAACGGATGTAATGAACGAAAGGTAAATAATAATTCATATTCTTATAATAATTATTAGATCATATATATTATATATATTCATTAAATATATTCTTTATTATCATACATATAAAGAGGAAATGAAAAACGAACCTGTTCATGGAGGTTGTAGTCCACATACACGTACAGGCAGCATTATCATTTTCTAAAGAATTAAAAGGTAAACTAAAGATATTATAATATAATTCCATAATTATAATTATATCATAAATATCATATATAAATATTATACTCATCATGATAACCATAAATGAATATTTTTAATGGAAAATTAATTGTATCGCTACGTGGGGGAGGTAGCCCATAGGTTCACCAAGGCAGTAATTTCACTTCCCATTTCATAAAATAGAAGGAAGATATTGGTGTTTACATAATCATAATAAAATTTTACTATATTGGGGATAATTAATTTATTATTTTATGATGAATTCAATATATTTAGATTAGGTAGATGAATAAATAAATTGAAATAATTAAAGTAAGATGGTTACCTATTTTTCATTATTTCGCCATTAGATCATTTATTAAGGATCTTTTCAATGCTATTGTAAATATACTAGAACCTATACATAATATATATGGAATTTTAAAATATTATTTGTTAGGTATTTGGTGGATTTTTATGGATTAATGTTTTGTAATGTTAAGAGAGGTGGGTCAACCTTTTATAAGGGAGAGAAAATACAAACTTGAAAATAATAAAATGATTAAAATATAGTGATTTTATTGTCACGGAAAATTATTCAACGACATATATTCATATATAGTGATTATATAGTTTATATATCCTCCTAAAATTAATTTTATAGAGTTTTTTGATCGATTTTAAACCATATCTTTTTTTTAAACCCATTTTAACTGATTTTAGGCGTAACTATGGTAAATACTTTTTCAATCTTAAGGGGTTGTAATTTTATTTGTATGTTAAAAATTATCCCATAAAAAAGGGTAAATGTTTGTACCATTTATCATCTTAAATTTACTCTTGAACTACTTTTATGAATTTCAAATAACATAATAAAATATGATTTTTCATAAAATATCATTAAAGTCATTTTTGACACTATTTATTTACTTTGACCTTTAATCCATCAAGATGGTTATGAAATTCAAATATAAAATGTTCAAATTTCACACACTTTTTATATTTTTATATAATAATTCTCCCAGTTTTATAAATTTTAATATTCATGAAATCATTTATTTTATTTTATAATAATCGAATAAATATTGTGTTGGCTTTGCATATGCATTTAAAGTAATTATTAAATCACTATGTATTATAAAAAAATTCAATAAAAAATTTATTATTATTTTAATTAAATATTTATAACATGACTTATCCTCTTTTATTCTTATGAAAATGATTTAGAAATGTTATATTCTAGAGAATGATATTTTGGAATTTTCATTACTTAAAATATTTTAAAGATAAATATCAAGTGAAAATGGCACAAAAAATATATATTAGGCATTTATATGTATATGTACGAATTTATTCCATATAATTAAATAATTGAAAGTTTTAGTTTTATTTTGAGAACATATCTCATGGTTTTAACACTATTTTAAAAATTTTACCCTTATGAAGGTGAGCAATATCCACCACTGTTATGATTCACAATTACTAAAAATAAAAGAGATCTATTTACTAAATTTAAACTTCATAATTTCTAATACCTTTTCATTTTCCATTATTCATTATCTAGAATTTGAATGAATCAATTTTAATGTAAATTCATATAATGAAATTAATTTTTCTAGATAAATGTGTTTTTAATAATAAAAATTAACTTATATCAAAATCATGAATATTTCTAATTCAAATAGATTGAACCATATTATTCAGAATAAAATGTATAATATTTAAATTTAATTCCAAATCCATAATATTATGGTACATTTAAATTAATTGATTTAATTAAATAATGTGATAGAATTCGAAAAAGGATCATTTTTTACAATTCATTGAAAAATCAGTTATTTCTGAAAAAAATCAAGATTGCACCCGAAGTGAATCCTAATATACTAATTTCAAAAAGTATTTTTATTTGATTAAATAAAATTTCTGAAATTACTATAAAAAAACTACAATACCCATGCCCAAAATTCAATTTTGTTTTGAAAAAAGTACCCTTTTGAAACATAAAATAGACTTACTAAACATTAAGTGCTTATTTCTGAAGAATTAATCAATACATTTGTATTGAGTAGGACCATTATAAATATATTTCATACTTATTATACTAAAATTTATAAATAGTAATTAAATGGATATGTTATAATTATCACATTAAAAAAATCATTTTTTGAAAATATTTATCAATCTTTATAAATCTATGGGTTGCATGTTAAGAAAGTTCTCAAAAATGTTATTATTTTGAAATAAATTTTCATGGTGTTACACTATCCCCCTATAAATAAAAGTATCCTTAAAATGTTTATCTTAATCATCAAAGGTTCAATATTTTAAATACATTTATTGAAAACCCACATCATAAAGAGAGATAATAAAACATATTTAAAAAATAGAAGGTGGGAAACATAAAGGTGACATGAAATAACATATAATTATGTTCCATGATTAGTATAACATTTTTGGGAACTTAAAATATATACATATAAGTGAAAAATAGCATCCAAGGACTAATAGTGACTGATAGAGAACATGGTCATGATAAATCTAACAACTACATAACCATAAATCTATGATGGCTAAAAAGACCACAGATTCATCAGAAATGAATTAAATAGGGAAACAAATTATGAATTATTTCCAAGAATATATTAACCTTTTTACCATATAGACTAAAAACATGAGGAAATATACAAACATCACAACTATAATTTAACCAGTTAATAAATTTAAACTATTATCTCATATTTTAATCAAAAAAATGAGTATTTGAGATGTTTTTTCATGCATGAAGCACTAAAATAAACTAATAATGGATCTAAAAATATAAAAAATATTAACAATATATTCCTCTTATATTTAAAAACCAAAATTTATAGCAAAATGTAAGATAATAATCAGAATTATTAAAACATAATATTAATAAACAATACATTGATATCAAAAATTCAATAATAAATAAAATGGTTTAACATAGATAAATAAATAAAAATATATCCATAATAACCTAAATAACCTCAACATTAAAGAAATTTGTAATATAAAAGGTTATCTCATACCCATCATCTTACACCTCCTAAAACATAATATAATTATTCCAAAAAATCTCTATTAGGTTAAACCTAATGGTTATATATACCTAAACCCAATACAATATCCCATAAAATATTATTAATCCCCTCAAAATCTATGAAATAAAAAAATATTTTGTTATATAATATAATTAAAATAAAAAGATTAATACTTATCCATTAAATATTTTTTGTAAAAAATAATCTATTCCAACCAAGTCATTACATAGGATAGTGGTAGGTGTTACACCTTTGTCACCCTTCTATTGTGGGTTAAAGCATAATGGAATTTCCTAATGATACAGGTTATCTTCCAACTGGGGGTTTATCATTTTTTTAAAACTATATTAGTATAATTCCTATATTATAACCAAAAATATGATGAACATCATCATAAATAATATTAATTATTATATCAGTTTTTAACAAATAAGGTGTTTTATTCTGATTTTTTAAGACATAAAATAATATCAATTTACTATTATTTCCTAAAAATAAATTACCACATTAACAATAAAGGTTATTAATACCTTTAAACATATTCCCCTGAAATATAAAATAATTAATCCTGAAATAAACCTCCTACATAAACTTATACTAACCTAAATAGCTATATTCCCTTTAAATGAGTCCCAAAATATATGATGTGATGAAGCTTGTAGTGGTGATATTTGATGAAAATAATTATGGAGGTGCCTTAAGCCGAACATTGGTTTTGGAGACAAGCATCAGGTCTGGTGTTGCTTCCTATTATGGAGTTGGGTAGTGGAATCATTAAGATCTATCCATGGATCATATTTAGATGGTGCTTATTAGATATGTGGTGGCCATATCTAGTGTCACCACTACATACCTAGATATGATTCCACCCTCCATTGGTTATAAAACTATTTATCAATGCTTTCAATGTGAATTAATCATTTGGACATTATAACAAGCCTTCTTTTTATTACATTCTTAATCATGATTTATTACATAAACTATTCACATGATACAACATGGAAGATCGAGATTAATAGTCTATTTGGGGCTTAGTAACATTACATAACAACTTATAACATAAAACTCACAACATATTTATTGAAAACTTCCTTTACATGACCACTATATTCCATCGTACTTAGCATTTCATTGGATAACCTGAGGACATGCATAAGAAAAGGTTGAGATATAGAGACCAGTAAGGTAATAAACATGGAATAACATGAAAAATACAATACATGTTAGTCAATAGGCATACCAATGGATCATAAGAGAATAGTGAACATAAAGACCTGATAAAGCATGATAATCATAACATGGAAATTTGGCAACAACACTTGACGTGGAATTAGCATGAGCCAAGGCTCATTGCACATGGAGCATGAGAAAAACCCCATTGCACATGAAGCACGAGTAAACCCTCATTGAACATGAATTATCATGAGTCAACAATCATTTCAAATGACATATCATGATACTATAATTTACCCAATGCATTAGAGTGTTATCAGGGCGCACCCTTTCTTAAACATTTAATTCCATGCATAAGTGTGACACATGAATCATAAAACATGGATTCATTAAAAATCATAATTTATTCCATGATAAAGGAATGAAGAATTCATACATGAAACTATATAATCAATAATTAAGTATTCATATATGTGAATACCCTTGATAGATAAATGTGAATGGTAGTTAGTACACAATGACATTGGCTTGGAAAAACGTGGTGCAATTTCGGCTCCATAACGGTTTGAAAAAAGAATTCATAAAAAAGGTTGATGAGTGAGAAAGGGGTGTCTAATAATATGTACATGAAATGTAATTTAAGAGTGGTTCATATAGATATATTTTCCAAAAATTGTAATGGAATTTAGATTCATGATACAAAAGAATTGCTTGAATTTAAATGAGGAGAGAGAAAGTTTGTTCGGAATTTCAGCATAGTAACGACGGTACATGGGAGGAATTTAATGAGAGATAAAGGGGTATCTCATCATTCAAAAATAAATAGGGAAGTATGGGAGAGGTGATAAATCATACACTAACATTTATAATTACAAATAAAATGGAATAACAATATTAAGAAACTTGGATAAAAAGAGAAAGGTAGGAATCCCTTACTTGGAAGTGTGATCTCAAAGGTTTGAGAGAGGCTTGAGAGTTGCTTCTTGGGATCTTGGGGCTCCTTGGGAGGATTTTAAACAGAGGATAGAATATTCTGGAAGAACTCCAAAGGCTTTTAGTAAAGAGGAAGTGGAAGATTGGGTGGATTTATATAGGAAAAGAGAGGGAATTATTGATTATTTGGGTTTGGGACACCACACGTTAAACTAATAAAAAAAACAAACCAGCCAATGGTTTTTGACCATGGTTTTTGAAAAAGGGGAGTGATAAACAATATTTTATAAGGCCAATGTAAAAAAATCTTAAAATAATAGAGTTGCTTATGTGGAGGTGATTCACACTCTTAAGGAAAATAATTTAAAAAGATAAAATGTTTTTTCAGTCTTGGAGGGTCCACTAAGGCTTTGTAAAATAAACCAGATAAACCTAATATCACATTATTTTAATTTTAAAAAATATATTGACCGAACATAATGTTTATATTATTTTATTATATCACTATTGGGTCATTATGATGTCATAAAACACATTATATAAATAAACGGTATTTAATTTTTACCCAAAAATTCCACTGTCTCATAAAATTATGAAAAATTCACCATTAGATAATTTCGACATCCTGATTCCAAAAATAATATTCATTTTATCTAAATAATTTTCTAAATATGTGAATTTTTTCTTTTAAAATAAAAAGTGACACTTATCGAAAAAACATGGGTTTTGAAAATAACAGCTTTCAAACCTTAATAAAAATTACAATTGCATTCATAAAATTATATGATAATTTATATTTAATACAAAGTAATTTAATAATAATAATAATATTTTATTAAAATATTATTTAATTAAAAAATCCATTAATTCATCAAAATATATTTCTTAGCTGAATATCAACTAAAAATACTGTTTGTGCTTTAAAAACTATTTACAAAGTAACAATAATAAAAAGAAAATATATTATACATACAAGAATAATGTATATATTTGTAGTACTAGGGTCTTTTTAGAAAACATCTTAAAACACCTTCATAAGACCGAAGGGTAAGGTGTGCGATGGTGATAGAGTCTTGGGGTGGCTTAGATAACATTGCTTGAGTGGTAATCTCTATCAAATTCCACTTCTATCGTAGGCGGTTCCATTTGAGCTTAACGTATTCAATATCAGCTTGGGATTGGTCAAAAGTAATGTCCAATGATTCCACCTCCTTTATGAGCTCTGAAAAATGGGCTTTGTATGGGGGAAGTCTACTAGATGAGTCCATCACTCCCTTTTTCTGAGTAAATTGGATTTGTTAAAGCCCTATATTTATATTAATCATGTGATTGCTGTTCAATGACTACATTAGCAACGATCACAATTCTTCACGGTATTTTAAAATCCAAAACATAAAACCAAATAAGTGAATATGATTTACATAACCATAAGAAGACATTTTAATAGACAAAGATGAATTTTCATTAATGAATTTTTTTAGGTTGTTATAATCTTCCCCCATTTTGAAATTTCATCCTCAAAATTTCCTTTTCCCACACTAAAATAGATTTGGGTAACTCTTCTTCATCACTTAACCTGATTCCCACATTGCTTCTTCAAACCTTTGGTTTTTCTACAACACCTTGATGAGAGGTATTGTCTTATTTCATAAAACATTCTCTTCACGATCTAAGATCTTCACCAGTTTCTCATCATAAGAAAGATCATAATATAGTTATACTACCTCTGAAGAGAGTACATGTGAAGGGTCTGGTATGTACTTCCTTAAGAGGGATACATCAAAGACATCATGTACTTTGGCCATGGTAGGTGGAAGTGCTAGTTGATAGGCCACAACCCTGAAACGATCAAGAATGTCTAAGGGGTCGATGTACGTAGGACTTAACATCCCCTTCTTTCCAAACCTCATGAAATTATTCCATGGAGATATTTGTAGAAATACCAGGCCTCCAATTTTTAACTCAAGGTCTCATTAATGGTTATCTACATAACTCCTCTATCGAATCTGGGCTCCCTTAATATGCTGCTGAATTGTTTTCATCTTCTCCACCATTTCATCGACCATTTCTGGTCATAGCAGCTTACACTCACCAACTTCATCCCAACATGTCGGTGTTCTGCACCTCTTCCCATACAAGGCTTCATAAGGTGCCATTCAGATGGTCAAGTGGAAACTGTTATTATAAGATAACTCAACTAGAGGAAGATGTTGATCTCACCCCCCTTTTAAGTCCATTGATCATACCCTCAACATGTCCTCAGGTGTATGGATAGTCCACTTGGATTGGCCATCAGTTGGAGGATGATAATCTTTAATGAAGTTCAGATCATTATCCAAAGCATGTTGAAGAAACTTCCAATACATAGAGGTGAATCATGGATCTCAATTAGATTCAATCGATAGTGGTACCCCATGTAGCCTTACCACATCTCTGATATATATCTGTGCCAGTTGATCTAATGAGAAATCCTCCCAAATTGCAATGAAGTGTGAAGATTTTGTATGATGATCCACAACAATCTAGATTTCATTATTGCCTTTGGATGTCTTTGTAAGTCCAATGAAAAAGTCCATGGTGATGTTCTCCCATTTCCATTATGGTATGGGCAATGGTTGCATCATCCCCTTAGAATTTTTCCTCTCTTCCTTCACTTGTTGATACACCATACACATTGATGTGTACTCAACGATATCTTTCTTTATATTATCCCAAAAATAATTCTCTCGGAGATGTCGATACATATTTTTGATTCTTGGGTGAATAGAGAAATTTGAACTATGTGAATCATCCAAAATTTCCTTCTTCAACTTCAGACTTGATGGAACACATAGTCTTTTCCCAAATCTCAAAATTCCTTCTTAATTAACATTGAACTCTAAGATTTCCCTTTTTTGATAGCTTCCACTTTCTTTTGAATTCCCACATCATCCTTTTGAGCATCCATTAACCTTCCTGAAATACAAATTTGAGAATTCATCTATGAAAGGATTAATGATGTTTCCTTCTTTATGATTCCCATGGCTGTCTTCATCAAATCTAATAATATTGGATCCTTCTAAATTCTCATCAATTATAGAATCACTGGGTCCTTTCTACTTAGAGAATCTTCCACCTTTTTCACTTTCCCAGGGTGGTAATAGATTGACCAGTCACAGTCTTTGATCCTCTCTAACCATCTTCATTGGAATATGTTCAAATATTTCTGTGTGAATATATACTTGAGGCTTTTTTGGTCCATATATATTTCATACTTATCCGCAAAGATATAATACAGAAAATTTTTTAAAGAGAAGATCACCACACCCAACTCTAGATCATATGTTGGATAATTATTCTCATGAAATTTCAATGGCCTTGAAGCATAGGCAATGAATTTTTCATTTTTCATAAACACATAGCCCATGACCTTCTTCGAAGAATCAATGAATACCACAAAAAGTTATCAACTTGTGGGTAAAGTGAGAACATGTGCAGTGATAAGACTCCTTTTGAACTCTTTAAATCTTTCTTCGCATTCATCACTCGAAGAAAACTTTACTCCATTCTGAGTTATCTCGGTAAGAGGGTTGGAAAATCGTGAAAAATTTCTCACAAATCATTGATAATATCTAGCTAACCCCAAAAAGCTACGGATATTTGTTACTGATTTTGTCCTCATCCATCCCTCTATTGCAGCTATCTTGGAGGGATCCATAGATATCCCATTGCTTTTGATGATATGGACCAAGAATGATACCTCCTTTAACCAGAACTCACACTTTCTATACTTTTCATAGAGATTCTCATTTCTTAAGGTCTATTGTACAGTTTGTAGATGATCCACACGATCCTCTTTGGTTTTGGAGTATATTATAATATCATCTATAAAGACTAGAAAATATTTGTCAAGGTAATCTCAAAAGACTCTATTCATCAAGTCCATGAAGAATTTTGGAGCATTAGTGAGTTAGAAATGCATTTCTATGGATTCATAGTGCCCGTATATTATACCAGAAGTAGTCTTGGGGATATATTCCTTATTTACCCTTACTTTTTAAAATCCCAACTAGAAAGCCTGACCACAGAAGTCTATGGTTGGTTCATTATTTTAATACATTGGAATGATTACAAGGAATCAAATCCTGAAGGACCGACCAGTTTAGCAGTCTTGAAAAATTGATTAATAACATGAATATTACATTAAACTTTCTAAAATACAAAATGGAATAAATTATTCTTTGAGAATGCAATTTTTCTCTAAGCTTAACCCTGCATATCAATCATAAAACACTTCTTGGGATCTTGGGAAAATAAAACATAAGTAAGGGGTGAGCTCAAATGCTTAGTAAGTGTAATCAATACATAGGAAGATAACATAAACATTAGGTAGGTGAATAATTGAAAACACATGCCTATACAAATAATAAACACGAACACTTTATGGAAGGAAAATGAGCTGAGTAAATAATTCCATAATAATACATAGTCATGGTTATTCTAGTAGTCTAATAACCACATGAACCATTAATATTATTTTCATAATGAGGGAATGTATAATGCGGGACATTCTTAAACATTTTGTCAAGGCTTTGGCCAAGATGTCTAAAAATGATTAAGGACTCATCCAATACCATATATCAAATTGGGAAAGGCCTCGGCCAATTCCATGTCTAATTTCCTCATGAGACCTTCCAATGCACCGAGGAGTAATAGAGGGCTCCACCCGTCACTTACTAAGTCCAATATATTCTTCATATGAAAAGGTTGAAACATAACATAAACATTCATATTTGAACTAGCATAAAAAATTTCAATACTTTAACAATCAACCATGAATGGTATAAAAGTATCACATCCATATTAAAAAATATCATCACTCATTCAATATAATACAAAATATTGTAGTATAATAAATCAACCTCAATCATGAATAATATCCAATACAGGATGTTGATATAGTTGAAAATGATTAGTATAACTCTTTGAGTGAAATACCCCTTTTTCACAATTTATAAAGGAAGAAATTTAAAATATATTTTTGAATCAATGTGTCCCATACCACATTGAATCATTTTAAAGGAATTAACATTTTAAAACATTCATTTCCAAATAAATAAATCCTTAAAACCATTTTGAAAACATGGACATTAATGAGAATTATTTAGAAGAAAAAAATATTAAAAATATTTAAAATGATGTTTTAGTTAAATAATAACTTAAAAATAATCCTTTTGAAAAATATTTTATAAAACATGGGTATGGATAATAAATACGTCCCAGTGAAAACATACACACAAACAATCTCGGATAATAATGAGATTGAGGAATTAACCCTTACCTTGCACTTTCCTTGGTCAAGGGTACGTTAACCTTCTGTATAATAGTTAAATAATTGTTATTAAATAATACAGGAACTACATACATAAATTTGATACCATATATGATCTTCTAATATAACTTTATTAATAATATTTTAGTAGTATCATTGTTTCAAGTGTTAACTAATTCGTTTTCATTTATATGTTTTGTTACGTAAGTCATGTTTTTTATGGATACTATGCATTTGATTCATATCCAGAATGATATTATTTTCTTAAATATTTTTTTAATAATCAAATTAAAATAATTATTGAATGGTTATGATGAGGAATGAATCTCATCACCTTCATAGAGATAGTAATTTGTACCTACACACGAACGCTACTTCAATTTTTTTTATTTTTATAAGGAAAGAAAACCAAAGGATACATAGGTATATTATTATTCTAGTATAATATAATATTTTATATATGTTACGTAAGTTCGTTAACACCATCCTTTATATGTTCCATGTATGGTATGAATAAGTCATATCACTTTGAGGGGGCGGTAGTCCGCACTTCCTCAAATGAAATTATCGTATACATACAACTTGAAAAAATAAAGGTATTCTATAAAAGAGAATTAAAGAAGCTTATAATTAAAATAAATATCATAAATATCATATATAATTACAATTCCATCATAATGAACACTATAAGAGGTGGTATTAGAATATTTAACAATCATCATTTTGTGAGGCAGTAGTTCACCGTCCATAGAATCATTATGTTCTATACCCATTAGATGGAGGTGTGTGTAAGTGTAGTTAGAATAATTCTCATAAAAACAACCTAGTATATATATGATTATGTTTTTGTTATAAAATAAATGAATAAATAGAGTTTAGGGGGTTAGAGAAGTAAAATAAAATAAAATAACTTAAGAGGAGATGTTACCTTTAAATCGGGTAACTCCCTTTGGTTTGAACCAAAAGGCTTAATTAAAGTTACTTCTGCCTAAGGTAAGGCTTCTAGGAGGAAGAGATGGATCTAGGGAGATTAATTGAGCAGATTTTGGATGATCCAACTATCTTGAGAGGTGTGAAAAATGGGCCATAGTGGAGAGATTTTTATAAGGGGAGGAGGGTCTCTTTAGAAACGTTTGAAATTATTATTTTCTTATATAATGATTTTAGGTTTCTAAAGGTCAAAAACTCATTAAAGTAGAAAATAAGATGAATAATGTTCTAAAAAAAATCATTCAACAATAATTGGACAGGTTTTGGATATTTTTTTAATTTTTAAAATCTCATTTATTTAAATTATTCATTAATCAGGTAAACACTACATCATTATTTTGTTATAAATAATTATATTTATTTGATGTCTAAAAATTATAAAAAAATACCATGATATAGGAAATCCTTTTATCATTAAAATAAATATTTATAATCGAATAGATAACTTATATAACCCCATGTAAATGTTTTTTACTAAAAGATATATGTTTATGTCATTTTTTGTCTTTACTTAAATTAATTAATATAAAGTGTCATTATGACTCTCAAGAGGCTTCAGGTGGTCCTAATATCTACCCAAGGTTGACCATGGTTAGACATGTTTCAACCAATAATAATTGGACACATTTTAGCGTAATTTAATATTATTATAATACTATTTGTTCACCATTATTTACCAGATTTACCTTTTAACCACGGTAAATAAAATATTTACTAAAATAAATATTCATAATGTCTAAAAATAAAAGTTACCAATTTACACAATTTAGAACCCTTATTCCAAATATGGAATCCATTTTTCCAAATTCAAAACACATAATTGGAAGAAATTAATTTAAAATTAATTCCCATTGTCAAAACAAAAAGCGTGTTTTTTTGACATAATAACTATCAAAAGGATTTTGATATAGTTGAAAATGGTCAGTAAAACTCTTTGAGTAAAATACCCCCTTTTCAAAATTTATAAAGTAATACGTTTAAAAGATATTTTTGAATAAAAGTGTCCCATACCACTTTGAATCTTTTTAAAGGAATTAATATTTTAAAAGATTCATGACCATATAAATATATCCTTAAAACCATTTTGAAAACATGGAAATTAATGAGAACAATTAAGAAGAATAAATATTTAAAAAATTTAAAATGATGTTTTATTTAAATAGTAACTTTAAATGAATCGTTTTGAAAACTATTTTATGAAACATGGACATGGAAAATAAATATGTCCATGTAAAAACATACACATAAACAATCTCGGATAATAACGAGATTAAGGAATTAACCCTTACCTTGAACTTTCTTTGGTCGAGGGTATGTTAACCACTTTTATAATAGTTAAATAATTTTTATTAAATTATAAAATAACTACATACTTAAATATGATATAATATATGATCTTTTAAAATTGATTTATTAATAATATTTTAGTAGTATCATTGTTTCGGGTGTTAAATGATTCATTTTCATTTATATGTTTTGTTAAGTAAGTCATGTTTGTTATGGATAAGATGTTTTTGATTGATATCCAAAATTATATAATGTTTGTCAATATTATTTTTAATAATCAAATGAAAATGATTCTTGAATAGTTACGATGGATAATGAATCTCATCACGTTCGTGGAGACAGTAATCCGTACGTACGCACGAACACTAATTCCAATTTTTTATTTTAAATGGAAAGAAAAAATGATACATAGGTATATTATTATTCCAGTATAAAATAATATTTTATATATGTTACATATGTTCATTAACATGATCCTTTATACGTTCCATGTATGGTATGAACGAGTCATATCACTTTGAGGGGGCGGTAGTCCGCACTTCCTCAAATGAAATTATCGTATATATACAACATGAAAAGAATAAAGGTACAATATAAAATAAAATTACAGAAGCTTATAGATAAAATAAATATCATAAATATCATATATAATTATAATGCCAACATAATGGACACCATAATAGGTGGTAGTGGAATACTGAACAATTATTGTATCGTGAGGTAGTAGGTCGCCATCCACAGAAACATTATGTTCTATACCTATTAAATGGTGGTATGTGTAATTTTCGTTCAAATAATTCTCATAAAACAACCTATTATATTTAGGATACTGGTGTTTTTATAAAATAAATGAATTAACAGAGTTGGGGGGGGGGGTGAAGTAAAATAAAAGAACAGAATTTAAGAGGAGATGTTTCCTTTAAATTGGGTTACTTGCATTGGATTTAACCAAAAGGCTTCCTTGAAGTGCCTTAATCCAAAGTTAAGGCTTCTTGGAGAAAGAGAGGGACATGGGGAGATTAATTGGATAGAGTTTGGATGTGAAAAGGGGCTTGAGAGGTGTGATAAATGGGTTAGAGGTGGGGGGTTTTTATAAGGGGGAGGAGGGACTCTTTAAGAAAGATTGAAAATATTATTTTATTATATAATTATTTTCGGTTTCTAAATGTCCATAACTCATAAAAGTAGAATCTAAAATGACTCATCATTAAAATATAATCACCCAATAAGAACAAGATAGGTTTTGGATATTTTTTTAATATTTCAATCTCATTTATTTAAATTATTCATTAATGAGCTAAACACTGCTTCATTATTGTGTCATAAATAATTTTATTTATTTGAAGTATAAAAATTATAAAAAAAATACCATGATGAAGGAAATATTTTTAGATTTCAAATGAATATTTATATTTTAAAACATAACTTATATAACCCCATGTAAAAATTGTATTACTAAAAGATATATGTTTATGTCATTTTTTGTCTTACATTAAACTAATTAATATAAAGTATCATTATAACTCCCAAGTTGCTCTATGTGGTCGAAAAATTTACCCAAGGATGCCCATGGTCGGAAATGTATCAACCAATAAGAATAGGACACATTTTAGGGTAATTTAATATTGTTATAATAATATGTTTTTACCATTATTTACCAAATTTACCCTTTAACCATGGTAAATAAAATATTTGCTGAAGTAAATATTCATAATTTATAAAAATAAAAGCTATCTATTCACACATTTTATACCTCATGATTAAAAATATGGAATATTTTTTTCCAAATTCAAATCATAGAAGTTGCAGAAATTAATTTAAAATTAATTCCTGTTGTCAAAATAGAAAGCGTGTTTTTATGAAATAATAACTATCAAAAGATTGACACTTGTTTATGTCCAGTATAAATGTGAAATTACATAAAATGATCTAAATTATATTAAATGAAAAAAATATAATCTAATTATTCATCAAAACCACTCAAATGTATAATTTAACACTATAAATTATTTTGATTAAAAAAGATGTTTTAAATTAAAATTTAGTATTTTTCACTATTCATCAAAATAAGAAAGTCATCAGAAAAGTACCAAAAATTTATCCAAACTAAATTTTTATGTCCCAATTATAAATAATAATTTAGTTTCATTATGTTTAAAATATAAAAGTTCCAAATATTGGTTTTTTAAAAAGGTTCACCATTAAAAGGCGGTAAAATTGCATTTTTCGAAAAATACTTCTTTTATCTGAAAAAATGATTTTTTTCTTATATTATGTCTATGAAACACATAATATGGATTTTAAAATTATATTGAGTATATAAAATTCAAAATTCAGTTAATACTATTCATAACCACTTTTTGAATGACTAGTTTGTTTAGTCGTGGTGCACTCGAACTCGGTATTGCGTGTAGCGCAAGTTATTGAATTTATTTGAAGAGATAACATACTATGAAATTTGGGGGTGTTATATTATCTTATCCTTAAATAAATTACATCCTTACAAATTGAAATTTTTCTTTGAAAATATAAGGTTAGAAATAGAAAAATATCATTGTGGAAAACCCACATCAGAAATTGGGTTAATAAAATTTAGTCTTAATAAGAGGGAAAGAGAAACAAAAAAGTCACCATCAAATTATAATCTTGATTAAAAGAACATTGGTGGAAATTAGAAACACATAATTGGAGGAAAACGTAAATATTTATAGGGATTGATTGAGGTCATCAATCACAAACAAGTGTAAAATTGACGGCCTAAAATCCATCAATCTATGATGATATAAAATATCATCGGTTAAAAAAAACATAAGGTATTAGGATAACCGATTTTTGGTTTTAATATACCTTCCCTAAAGTTTAAGAATTAATTTATTCATAGAATAAGAGAGGATAAAATTTACTTGACAAGTATAGTTTCATCTTTCAACTAATTCCTACCACAAACTCATCTTTCACTCCAAAAGATAATAGAATTCAGAAAAATTCTATTTATCCTAATCATATAGGGTACCAAAAATAATGAATTTATAATTAATTTGTCAGAATATTTAAAAAAACAACATTATACAAACTAGGAAATCACATATGATAGTGGTAGGTGATGTTCCCTTATCGCCCTTCAGTTGAGGGTTCAAATCTCGCGACCTTGCCGGACGCGGCGGGTTGTCACCCGGTCTCCGTGTTGTCCTTTTTATGACAATACAAAAATAATCGTAATAAATTCTTTAACCTTATCATTTTATCCTATTTCAAACATAATTTATTCCATCCTTTAGAATTATCCATAATACATCTATCCGAACTCACAATCCAAAATTTATAAGGAAGGTCATATAATATACTTGTGAATACCTTCATCGTGTATTCTCTTAAAATGTGATAATAAAACGAATTTCCAGAAAACCATATTTGAATAGGTATGTAATTTTTTATTCCTTCTATAAATCATAAAATACTGGATATACTACTTAAATCCAAAAACTTTTTAATCAACCACAATGATGGAATAATAAATTCATTAATTAATTCCAAGGAAGTCAATAATATCCAATATAATTTATCCAAATCGATCATCTCTTATTCTAAAATCAATACCACATTATGAGGACCATATTAATGTTTATATTTACTTTAACCATGTATTTTCCAAAAAAATTAACCTTCTATTTAGGCACTTTTCTTGGACCCCAAAACCTCAAATCCTTAATGAAATTGTACTATAGTACAATCCTTATATACTCCATAATTATTATAACCAGTACATCATTGATATATCACTTAAATGACATAATTATTTAATATCAACATAAAAACACTAGTCATTACTCTTCATCTTTCATAATACCATAACATGATTATTATCCAACAACATCATTTGTGGTATAATCGGATTATTGGGACATTGATTTGCATAGTGTCCCAACTCTTTGCAGATGAAGCATTGTACATTTGAAATATTTTTCTTACACTTTCAATCACATACCTGGTGTCCTTTTTCTCCACATATATAACAAACTCCCTTTACCTTCAAGCATGTAACAAGGTGATTCTTTCAACATTTATCACATATGGTAAAATATTTTCTTCCCATCTTCCCTTTATTCATCTTTATCTCTACCATCATTTTATTCTCTTGCTTCCCTTAAAATCCATATAACTCAGAGAATTCTTTACTTATCTTATTAATGAATTATACAATTTCTTCATATGATGAGAATACGTGGGAAACTATTTACCTTCTAAATGTTGGCTTAATACCATGAAAGATATGATCCTTCTTACTCTTTGGATCATGCATATTGCTGAATTTATCATTCCTTCTACTAGGCTCCATTTCTAAATAATGGCATACACTAGGTTAGTTTATGAATCTCAATGCATAATTCCAAACTTTTAAAATGCCCAATGTAAATTTAAAAGATTATGCATAAAATCTATAGTCATAAGATATTTTATTGAGGAAGTATTTACTCCTAAACCCTTCATAATGTCTTGTAAAAAAATATGAATTATCCTATGGATATCCCATGGGAGTGTCATAACCAAGAGTGAAACAAGGCCCTTTGTCATGTACCAAGATACCCCAGGTCATGCTAGAAACTGCTTGTCAGAGTTTTTAATCCTTGGTACATTTGGGCCAGAGCTGCCACTACCCGCTCTTATCCAGACAAGGATGTATTTCTTTGAAAATATACAAAATCTCTACATTACCAAAATTCAAGGAAATTATTCTATACTAATCCTCAAAGTCTATCTTAGGGTAATGTTTCCTAATTAGATTTTATCTAAATATAGTTTACAATGCTATTGAAAAACTTCCTCTAATACAAACTATAATTCCCTGACCCCAGAATCCTGGAGTTGGTGCTTTATTTTAATACATTGGCATGATTACAGGGAATCAAGTACCGAAGGACCGATCGATTTAGCAGTATTGGAAAATAGATTACATACATGAATGTTACATTACACTTTCTGACATACAACATAACATAAATAATCCTTTGAGAATTACATTGTTCCCTTATCTTAACCATACATATCATAAATAAATCACTTCTTGGGATCCAGGGAAAATAAAAAAAAATAAAGGGGTGAGATCAAGCGCTCAGTAAGAGTAAGTAATATATCAAAAGATAACATAAAAATTAGCCCTGATGAATAATTGAAAACACATTCCTTTAAAAATGATAAATATGAACACTTTATGGTAGGAATATGAGCTAAGTAAATAATTCCATAATAAAACATAGTCATGGGTATTATTCTAGTTGAATAAATGCATGAACCATCAATATTATTTTCATAATGAGGGAATATATAATGCGGGGCATTCTGAAACATTTTGTCATGGTCTCGGCCAAGACATCTAAAAATGATTAAGGCCTCGGCCAAAACCATATATCAAATTGGGAAAGGTCTCGGGCAATTCCATGTCTAATTTTCTCATGGGACCTACCGATGCACCGAGGAGCTATAGCGGGCTCCACCTGTCACTTACTAAGTCCAATACATTCCTCGTATGAAAAGGTTGAAACATAAAATAAACATTCCTATTAAAACTAGCATACAAAATGTCAATACATTAACCATAAACCATTAATGGTATAAAAATATCACATCCATAGTAAAAGATATCATAAATCATTCAATACAATATGGAATATTTTATTATAATAAATGAACCTCAATAAAGAATAATATCCAGTAAAGGATATTGATATTGTTGAAAATGATCAGTAAAACTCTTTGAGTGAAATACCATGTTTTTATAATTTATAAAGGAAGGGATTTAAAATCTATTTTTGAATCAAAGTGTCCCATAACACTTTGAAACTTTTTAAAGGAATTAGCATTTTAAAACATTCATGTCCAAATAAATAAATCCTTAAAACCATTTAAAAAACATAGACATTAATGAGAATGATTTAGAATAATAAATATTTAAAAAATTTATAATGATGTTTTAGTTAAAGAGGAACTTAAAAATAATCCTTTTGAAAACTCTTTTATGAAGCATGGACATGGATAATAAATATGTCTCAGTAAAAACATTCAAATAAATAATCTCGGATAATAATGAGATTAAGGAATTAACCCAAAAGTTGATGTTTCCTTGGTAAATGGTATGTTAAACTCTTTTATAATAGTCAAACCATTGTTATTAAATTATACAAGAACTATATACATATATATGATGTCATATATGATCTTATAATATTTCTTTATTAATAATATTTTAGTATTATCATTGTTTCGGGTGTTAACTGATTAATTTTCCTTTATATGTTTTGTTATGTAAGTCGTGTTTGTTATGGATAGGATGTATTTGATTCATATCCAGAACTATATTATGTTTTTAAATATTATTTTTAATAATAAAATAAAAATTATTCTTGAACGGTTATGATGAGAAATGAATCTCATCACGTTCTTGGAGACGGTAATCCGTACGTACGCACGAACGCTACTTCCATTTTTTTTATTTTAAAAGGAAACATAACCAAATGATACAAAGGTATATTATTATTATAGTATAATATAATATTTTATATATGTTACTTAAGTTCATTAACACCATTCTTTATACGTTCCATGTATGGTATGAACGAGTCATATCACTTTGAGGGGGCGGTAGTCCGCACTTCCTCAAATGAAATTATCGTATATATAAAACATGAAAAGAATAAAGGTATGATATAAAAGGGAATTAAAGATGGTTATAGATAAAATAGATAACATAAATATCTTATATAAATAAAGTTCCATCATAAATGACACCATAAGAGGTGGTAGTAGAAGATTGAACAATCATCGTTTCGTGATGTAGTAGCTCGTCGTCCACCGAAACATTATGTTATATAACCATTAGATGGAGGTATGCGTAAGTGTAGTTAAAATAATCATCATAATAATAGCCTAGTATATTTAGGATACCTGTGTTGTTATAAAATAAATTAATAAAGTGAGTTTTGTGGGTCGTAGAAGTAAAATAAAAGACAGAACTTAAGAGGAGATGTTACCTTTAAATCGGGTAACTCCCTTTGGTTTGAACCAGAAGGATTATTTTAAGTGACTTAATCCTAAGGTAATGCTTCTATAAGGAATATAGGGATGTAGGGAGATTAATTGGGAAGAGGGTGGATAAACCAAGGTGCTTGAGAGCTGTGATAAATGGGTTAAAGGTGATCGATTTTTACAAGGGGGAGGATGGGCTCTTTAGGAATGTTTGCAAATATTATTTTATTATAGAGTTATTTTCGGTTTCTAAAGGTCCCAAACTCATTAAATTCTATGATAAGATGACTCATGTTCAAAATAATATCATTAAATATGAATTGGTTAGGTTTTGGATATTTTTTTCATTTTTATAATCTCATTTATTTAAATTATTCATTAATGATGTAAACAATACATCAATACTATGTCATAAATAACTTGATTTATTTGATATCTAAAAATTATAGAAAAATACCATGATGTAGGAATTATTTTTTATCTTTTAAAAAAATATTTATAGTCTAAGATATAACTTACATAACCCCATGTAATTTTTTTTTACTAAAAGATATATGTTTATGTAATTTTTGTCTTTACTTTAAATTAATTAATATAAAGTGGAATTATCACTCTCAAGTGGATCCATTTGGTCCCCAAATAAGCCCAGGGATTCCCATGGTCTAACATGTATCAACCAATAAGAATAAGAAACATGTTAGGGTAATTTAATGTTATTATAATAATATTTGTTTACTCTTATTTACCAGATTTACCCTTAATCCATGACAAATAAAATATTTACTTAAGTAAATATTCATAATATTTAAAAATACAGGTTACCTATATATAAAATATGGACATACTAATTCCAAATATGGAATCCATTTTCCAAATTCAAAACACACAAGTGACAGAAATTAATTTAAAATTAATTCCCGTTGTCAAAACAAAAAGTGTGTTTTTATGAAATAATAATTATCCAAAAATTGACACATGTTTATGTACAGTTTAAATATAACATTACATCCAATTACCTAAATTATATTAAATGAATAAAATATAATATTATTATACTTTAAAACCGCTGAAATTTATAATTTAACAATATAAATTATTTTGATTAAACAAGTTGTCTCTAATTAAAATTTAGTATTTTTCAATTTTCATCAAAATATAAAAGTTATAAGAAAAGTACCAAAAATTTATCCAAACTAACCTTTTATGTCCTGCTTCTAGAGAATATTTATTTTTTAAAATTGAATATATAAAGTGTCAAATACTGGTTTCTAAAAAAGGTTCGTCATTAAAAGGTTGTAAAATTGCATTTTTTTAAAAATTATTATTTTATCTGAAAAAAATTAATTTGTTTATTTATTATGACTAAAAAACACATAATATGGATTCTAAATTTATATGTAGTTTATAAAATTCAAAATTCTGTTAATACTATTCATAACCGGTTTTTTAACGGCTAGTTTGATAAGTTGTGGTGTGGCCAAAATCGGTGTTGTGTGTAGCGCAAGTTATTGAATATCTTTTTAGAGATAACGAACTATGAAATATTGGGATGTTAAACCAATAAATTATATATCTTGGAGAAGTATTATTCTCCACACAGCTTATTGAACAAATCATCAATTAGTTGGAGATGATACTTGTTCTTTATCGTGATTTTGTTAAGCTCAGGATAATCGATGCAAAGGTGCAATGACCCATCCTTTTTCTTGATGAATAGGACTGGTGCACACCATGGTGATGCAATTGGGAATATAAACCCTTTATCCAGATTCTCCTGTAGTTGTTTCTTCATGTACTCAAGCTCCACAACAACCATTCTAAATAGAGTCTTAGATATTGTTAATTCCCTAGGAATAAGACCAATTGATAATTCAACAACTATTCTAGGATGAAGACTAGGAAATTCCTCAAGAAACACTTCAACGAATTCCCTCACAATAGGCTTGTCTGCACTATTGGTTGCCTCCTTATACTCAATCATTTGAGCTAGATACGCGTGCTCATAGGGCATTAATATCCACACTTGTGATGATGGTGCTAAAGAAGATTCATCTTCCTCCTTTCACTTTTATAGAATCGGGGGTCGATTCTCCACATGGAGAGTGATTTCCCTCTCATTGAAATTTATGTTAGCTCTATATGAGGAAATCCAGTCTATGCTGAGAATTACATCAAATTACACCAGAGGGAGTATGACGAGGTTCTCTAGGAAGTTCAATCCACAAATTATGATAGGGGAGGAGTTATATGCATGGGAGGAAATGATCTCCCCATTATCCGTAATCACTGAAATATGTAATTCCACGATTTGGGGTGGTGTTGAGATTGTTCTACTGAACATCCAGGATATAATAGAATGTCTAGAACCTAAATAAAAAATCACTTTCACTATTCTTGAATTAATAACTAGTGTACCTATCACCATTTCGTTTTTAGGGTTCAATTCAATAGTAGTGATGGGAAAATCTCTCCCTTTCTGACTTGGCAGTTGTGGGTTGCCTTCAAAAACCTTTGCTTAGGGAATCGATTTGCAATATCCCCTAGTTCTTTGTAGTTGATGCAATGAAAAATGCATTGAGAGTCAAATGGACCATTCATCTCCTCTATCGTAGCTGTGGGTTTTTCTTGTCGGCAGTTAACAGATAGGTGTCCTTATCTTCCACACCTAAAGCAATTCCTCGTCCCCTTTAAGAAATTTATGGGGTGCTTCTTTCCTCACCTTTGGTAAGTGGGGTGCTGGATCTTATTAGCACCATTGTGTTTATCCATAAGACTACCAGAATTGAAGTCCACCTTATGCTTCTTATCCCCATGATACGCCTGAGATTCATCGCTCTCTATTTCGACCTTGAAGGTACATCGGACAATTTAATCATAGCTGTAGATGTCACAGATCACGAGGGCTTTCTGAAGGCTATGTTTCATCCCACCAAAGAAGCAGTCAACCATGTATTATAGGGTAAGGACAATGCTAGAGACGTATCAAGAAATACTTGTGTTGTTTTCCTCATACACTCTGACAAATTCTTCATCTTTTTGCTTGAGGGAAAGGAAGTCCCTTTCCATCTTAAGTTGGAGAGTGCATGTAAAATATTTATCAAAAAAAATCTTCTTCAAATTCTTCCATTCCAACGCCTCAATCTCCTCCTCAGGCTTCATATTATTGATCAATGTCCACTATTGATCACCTTCACCCTCCATATGATAAGCCACAAGGAGAACCTTCTCTTGTTCAGAACATTGAAGGATGGAGATGATCTTTTCAATGGAGTTGATCCATTGTTCGATTATTAAGGGATCAGCTGATCCATTAAAAGTAGGAGGTCTTTGTCGCATGAACCTCTCGATAGAGACATGTTATTTATTGGGGGGGGGGGGGTGAACGTTCTAATTAACCCATGTTTCTATTAAATGATTGAGTATACTGAGAGAGTATCATGACAAAGTTCTCGATTCCCGCTCCCATTGGATTGGGGATCTCATTAGAACGGTCATCGCAAGTATCTTCACATCAGTTGTTAGCCTGAGTCCTCCTATTACCGTCCATTAAATGGAATAAAAGGAAAGTTTGGGGTAACACATAAAGGGTAATCCACAGAAAAAATAGATGAATTATAAATATTTTTTATTTCCTTAACTTATGAATCTATAGGCTTTAATCAATGTTATCCATGATCTACTTTCTATCATATATTATTAGAGGAATTTTTTTAATTCCATTAATAATGGTTCATACTAAGCTTGTGAATTTACCAATGAATATCCCATGGGAGTGTCATAACCAAGAGTACAACAAGGCCCATTTTCATGTAACAGAATACCCTAGGTCAAGCCTAAAACTCCTTGTCGGGGTTTTCACCCCTAGGTATATCTGAGCTAGAGCCGCCTCTACCTGCACGTATCCAGATAGAGATGTATTTTCATGATAAACCACTTACTCAATACCCACCATAACATTAGTTTTTTTCATTATACTTAGTCTTGTTTATATGGCTTCACTAGGGTTTTATAATAATATTCCCAAAAAATAACTAAACCTATCCTCTGATTCCAACTATAACAACCCTGCTTTTTATTATATTCTTAAACATGATTTATTACATAAACTATTTAATTGATAAAACATGGAATAATGATAGGCCTAGTGTATTTGGGTATCAGGAACATTACATAAAAACTTAGAACATAAAACACACAACATCATTATTGAAAACATATTTAACATGACCAATACATTCCCTCGTACTTAGCATTGCAGGGGATAACCTAAGGACATGCATAAGAAAAGGGTGAGATATAAAGCCCAGTAAGGGAATAAACACAGAATAACATGAGGAATACAATACATGTTAGTCAATAGTCATATTAATGGATCACAATAGAGACATGAACATAAAGTCATGATAAATCATGATAACCATAACATGGAAATATGGCAACAACACTTGACATAGAATTAGCATGAGCCAAGGCTCAATGCACATGGAGCATGAGTACACCCTCTTTGCACATAAAGCATGAGTAAAAACGCATTTCACTTGAATTATAATGAGTCAAAACTCATTTACAAAGGCTTTGAGTGAAGAGGAAGAGGGAGCTTGGGTGGGTTTATATAGGAAAACAGAGGGAATTCTTTATTATTTAGGTTTGGGACACCACATATTAAACTAATCAAAACCACAAACTAGAACATTGTTTTGGACCATGTTTTTTGAAAAAGGGGTGGGGGTGGGGGGGTGTAAAACAATATTTTATATGGAAAATGTCTGAACTTCTTAAAATAATGGTGTTTCTTATGTGGAGGTGAGTCACACTCTTAAGGAAAATAATTTAAAAAGATAAAATGTTTTATATGTCTTGGAGGGTCCACTAAGGCTTTTTAAAATAAATCAAATAAACGTAAAATTAAAATATTTTAATGCCAAAACATATATTGTTTGAACATAATATTTATATTATTTTATTATATCACTATTGGGTCATTATTATGTCATAAAACACATTATATAATTAAATGGTGTTCAATTTTTATCCAAAAATTTGACTATCTTAGTAAATTATGAAAAATTCACTGTTGGATAATTTTGACATCCTGATCCCAAAAATAGTATTCATTTTATCTAAATAATTTTCTAAATATGTGAATTTTTTATTTTAAAATAAAAAACAACATTTATCGAAAAAACATGGATTTTGATATAAACAGCTTTCAAACCTTAATAAAAATTACAATTGCATTCATAAAATTATACGATCATTTATATTTAATAAAACGTTGTTTAATAATAATAAAAATATTTTATCAAAATATTATTTAATTCAAAAATCCATTAATTAAACAAAATAGATATCTTAGTTGAATATTAACTAAAAATACTATTTGTGGTTTAAAAACTATTTACAAACTAACAATAATAAAAAGAATGTATATTCTCTAACAAGAATAATGTACGTAATTGTAGTACTTGGGTATTGTTACATAACCCCTTAAAACACCTGAATAAGACTGAAGGGTAAGGTGTGTAATGGTGGAAGACTCTTGGGGTGGCTCAGATAACATTACTCGAATGGTAATCTCTATCAACATCCACTTCTCTCATAGGAGATTCCACTCAAGCTTAATGTAATCAAGCTCGGCTTGGGCCTGGTCAAGAGAAATGCCCAATGACTACACCTCCTTTCTAATCTTTGAAAAATGAGCTTCATATGGAGAATGTCTACTGGATGAGGCCATCACATCCTTTTTCTGAGTAAATTAGATTTGTTAAAGCCCTATATTTATACCTATCATGTGATCACTATTCAATGTCTATATTAGAAACAATCAAAATTCATCATGTTATTTTAAAATCCAAAACATAAAACCAATTAAGTGCATGCATTTTATGTAACAATAAAAAGGCATCTAAATTGACCAAGATGAATTATCATTAATTAATTTTTTTGGGTCATTACGAACATATTTTTCCTCAACTTTATCTCCCATATTAGATGTGTTCTTGTCGAGCTCCGAGTCAGATGTCATTATCATTATAGTCGTACAAATTTGATTGTGCAAAGATGTTAAAAGGAAGATGTATTTAAAATTAATGTGCACAGTCCTATGATGTTGCACGTGTGGTTAAAAAAATGAGCTCAGGTGATAGAGGATGTTGGAATTGGATGGGGTAGTGGAGTTCACCTTAATGTTGGAAGACATCACAATTTTTCATTAGTGGATAGAGGCGATAACATGTTTGGTGTTTAGGTTTATAGAAATAAACAGGGGTTTACCCCATGATGGTTAATTTTTTTCCTTGTGCATTCATATTTATTATAGTTTTTTTTCGGATAGGCATTAAAGAAATGATTTAAGGTCTAGTTTTATTTAAAATAATGTGGTTTTTCATTTTTCTAGTGATCATTTCAACAAATTTAGTAGGTATTGTGCATGAATGATCTAGTAGTCAACATCGTTTTGATGGATATGTGTGTTCACTCTTATCATCCATCATTCCATAAACATGAATCACTGAGGTGGAATAGAGGGGTGACTTGCATTGTGTACTTCTAATCTTGGGACCAGTCATTGGATATATAGCATCATGCAGGTAGTGTAAGCTTGGCTCTACATAGGCACTATCGGGTGGGCCACTCGAAATAATGATGATTGTATAGAAACCATCAACCAACCCTTTTATTGAATGTGGATTGAGGGGTTCTCATCAGTGTTCCATCATCTAGATTGAAGTAATGGGTCAAGGTTTGGGGAATGATAAGATTTGATTAGAACCATGGTGAGATACTCACATTCATATGGGTGACATTATGATTGTTTTGTTGTTTTGACTTATTATTGTTTTCTTACACTATACATTAGTTCCCATCTTGGACATTGTGCTGATGGTATCCTATTGGTTCACATAATATTTTCATCCAAAGGGCCTTTCAGACTTCTTCTGGTATTATAAAAAGTTCCACTAGGACCAAAGTTCATGTTCAGGTTACCTATCAACCCTATTTAAAATAGTATTTACTTTTTTTTAATAATTATGGATTTTGTTCCCATATATATAAAAAACCCCCAAAACATTAAATTTTCTCATATAACTATGAAATATCATAGGTTTTTGTAGGTATTATTATCTTATTAATAATAATGGTTTATAATGAAAATATTAATTTATCAAAGAATATCCCCTCAGAGTGTCAAATTAGGTTAACAGTATAGGAACAATCATCATGAACCCTAATGATGACCGAGATATATTCGACCAACTCTTTTTATGGTAATTACCCTTAAATGAATCTGTTTCAAAACCATGAAAACTTTTAGTATGTAGATATGAATGTATTTATCTAAAGACCACATAATCTCAACCTAACCAAAACTATTATGATATTATCCCAAAAATAAACATATCCTCAAAGTCTGTTATATGGTTATGATCCTTAATCTATGTTTTACTAGATATAGTTCCCAAAGATTGTAGTAAAATTCCAATTATTCTAAATGTAAATAACATATCAATCATATCCTAGAGTTAGTGGTTAATTCATTACCTTATAATTAAAAATAAGAAATTACATCCCAAAGGATATAATATTTTAATAGTCTTGGTAAATTAAATTCGTAATTAAATCTCACATTACATTCGAAACCACGAGATTCAAAATAGTATATTATTTAAGAAAATCATTATTAACGGTAGAATATAATTTAATATCAATCATAATACAGTTCCTGAAATATTAAGGAAAGGAAATAATAGAAATGGGTGATCATAGATGCTCAGTAAGGGTATGCATACAATAGAGTCTAACATGGAATTGATAAGGCATGAATAATATAGAATGAATAAAAGGTTATCAAATAATTCCATATAAATATTCACATGATATTGAAACTAATACATGTATTTTATAACTATTCCAATAATTTCATGAATATCAATAAATTATTTCATAATTATGTAATGAAGAATGTTGGACATATTAAAAATATATTCAAGTCCTAATGCCAAGTCATCAATACAAATGGATAAGGCCTCGGCCAAATACCCACCTTAGTTTTCATCATGATTAATACTAATTAATTATGGGGATATTTAATTTTGGTACCCACATGTATATTAATATGTCCATTCAATTCATTATATGAATAACCAATAAAACTTAATAAACATGACTTAAAATCAATAATTTCCCATATTTAATGAACTAACACAAAAATGAGATAAAATTCCCCATATAAAATTATCATAAACCATCTAGATATTTGTAAGAACCCGAAGCTTCTTTTAAGGTATGTTTTTTATTTTCTTCCCATTTTTGTGGAAAAAGGAAATTCTAGAAATTTTCTAAGTACATGTCGTGTTCTTTATGAGTACAAACTATGTACTTCCTTGCTACAGGAGGCCGTGTGCTGGCTGTATAGTAGACACACACACAAACGTTTGGGAGTGAATTGGATACCACTTAACACGTAGTATGGAAAAGGCGATTACACACTATGTACTTAAAAAGTACACGTCATGTACTTTATTTTTTTTCATTAAAGGCACTAGGGTCACATATAATCACTAGAATGATATTATTTTAGGCCCTGTTTGACCGAGAGCTCCGTATGGACGTAGATCTTTGATGAACCCCCGATCCTCCGTTTGTTCTCCGAATCAATCATCATTGGTTGTGTTGGAATCACATCAGTGAGTTCTCTCTTCTTCTTGCGCCTCATTTTGTGATTTCTCTTCACTCATGAGATATCGTGGGTTGAACATTTTGGATTTTTTTGTAGATCATTGATGTTATAAGGGGATTCAAGAATTGTGGTTCACTTATAGGGATCTCCTAAAATCAATGTAGGTGGTCTTTTCCTTTCTGTTCGATGTCTTTGAGTATTATTTGTAAATTCCACCAATACCCTTGAACGGGGTATTTCATGTTTACCGTTTCTACCCTATTGTTTTCCTTCCACGGTTGTATGCCTGTGTAGAGGTAAATTGGTTATGAATAAGGATAATTGATATGCTTTGGATTTATTTACCTTGCATGTTCTATTACGACCGATTGGTCATGTTTAGCTAGTTTGGATGCCTTGCCTGTTTTCCATGCCTGTTGCTATAGTATAGAGATTTTTTTTTCTGACATGCTTTTAATGTTGTAGACTATTTATCCAAGTAGTTTTGTATGTTTAGATGGCCATATTACACTGATATTCTCATTGACCTACATAGGGTCGTGAGAACCTGGTTGTAACACCCGATATTTTTATGAGTAATATATTGTTTTTTTGTTATATATATATCATCAAAGGAATCTTTCACTACACACTAGCTTGACTTACTTTACACGTAATAACGACCTTCCTCGATAGCTAGCGTTGTACGCAATACCGAGTTTCACCAAACGACGATATGCTATTAAAATATTATTTAAAATACCTGTTATGAATAGTAATAAACACTTTTTGAAATTTTATCTTTCAAAATGGACCTCATTTTTGGATTCGGAATACCGAAATTAGCCTAGGGTGAAATTTTGGTATTTTTCTGAAAACTTTCAATTTTTGATGAATAGTGAAACCACTAAGTGGTAGGTTAAAAACTGAATTTTGCATAAAAATTAATTTTACCGCTTCTGTGAATGAAATTTAGAAAATCCGACAGACACGGTTGATATCAGTAAGTAAAATGTGGTTCAATGAGATAAAAATAATTTTTTGGTGAATAGTAACTTTTTACTTTTTTTTACTGCGGTTAATAGTAAATAGGGTAACTAAGGGTAAATATGATATTACTATTACCCTAACACATGTCCTAATTCTATTGGATAAGTTTAATTCGACCAAAAACAACCTTATGAATATAATATGACCATTTAGGTCCACTTGGATTAGATTATGACATTTAATATTATTTTATTTAATGAATAGTTAAAATAGTTAAAATCAAAGTTTAATAACTAAAACATTTTTAATATGGGGTTATACATAAGACAAATTCGACTATAAATATTCATTAGAAAGATAAAACGATTTCCTACATAATGATATTTTATTTATAATTTTTAGACTTTAAATAATTTAATTTATTTATGACACAACAATGGTGCAGTAATTACCCTTTTAAGGAAATGTTAACATAATTGATGTTATAAATGCTCAAATAAATGTAATTTGAGACTTTTTATGAATTACACTAATTTTCTAGGTTACTATGATATATTTGTTATGATTTAATCAACTTGGTTCGAACATATAATTCTTTTATGACTTTCACAAAAAAATCATATATCAAATAGTGTCAAAATTGACACAAAATAGTTTTTAAATAAAATATTATATTTTTAATTGTAATTTTATTCCAAAAATCTAAGGTTCTGCCACATGACTTATATAAGGATATATATATTAATAATAAACAACTTGGGGTTCGTTTGACATGTTATAGTAAGTGTATTAACCATATAATATAAGAAAACAAAAAGTCACGGTAAAAGTTAAATTATTTAACTTAGAGTTAAATCTAATTGATAAGGTTAAAATAATAACCTAAACATATCTAAATCCTATTTTTTGATAGGATTTCGACCCATACACACTTTACCTTCGAAATAAGACCCTTTGGAACCATTATAAACCGATTTTGACATTAATATAAAATAATATTTTGAGATATTCCTAAGGTGCCCCTCTCCTCCCTTATAAAAGGGCACCTCCTCCCCCTCCTCCTCACACCAATTTGAGAACTCAAGCTCGGACAACCCCTGACAAAATCCCTTATCCACTTCCCTAGAATAATCCTAGAGGTCCTGGTCTTCTTCAAAGACCAATCTTAGTTCCCTAAGTGGAGGATTCAAAGAGGCGTTTCAAAGAAGAGGTAATATCCATTACCGATCTTTTCAATTTATTTCTTCTTCAACTTCTTCTTCTTTAGTTGTTTCATGATAAAGTAATAACATCAGTATTACTTACATACTGATATGTTATTATAAATATGAAACAACCCTAATTCACCTTCTATCCACCCTACGGAAAAATGAAATCACCGCGCGTGCGTACGTACGGAATACCGTCTCCACGCCGTGGTGTAATCTATTTTCCACCATCACCTTACAAGGATGGGTATAATGGTGTAATGAGTAACTATATATGATTATTATAAAGTTATATTGATACTGAAATAGTATAAATACACTTAAATACAATTCCACGATCATGGGAACAATATAATCGCTCGTGCGTACGTACGAAATACCGTCTCCACGATGTGATGTGACTCGTTCTACATGATCATCATTACATAGTAATTATATAAATGAATTGAATGAATAAATATGCTATATGTTACACTAATACCATTCTGGATATAAGGTATCTATAACCTTAAAAGAAGAATAAGAATTTATTCGGCAAAACACGCATAAGAACAAAAGGCAATAAAGACCTGAGTAACAAGTAACAATGAAATATTACTAATAAGAAGCTAAGAATATGACCATATATGATATTATATCAATATGTATGATTCTGGAATAAGTCAACAACATTATTTAAACCATTATACAGGAGCTTCGGACACGTACAAAGCAAATCGGACCTAAGGTAAGGGAAGTATCACAATCTCATTTTTATCCAAGATTGTTTATACTTTGGTATTTACTGGGGTGTATTTTATCATCCACATCCATGTTTCCTTAATATGTAATATTATTTCCATCCACCTACAATTTTTTAAAACCTATTTTACCCTTTGGTGAGTTTCTAGTAAAAGATATGAAAGGAATCTTTTGTCGTTTTTCGTAGGAGGTATTTTTTTTGACTTTTCCGACAAAAGTACGTGAAGAATGTTTTTTAACTTATACGGAAAGAATAGATTTTTAAAACATTATTTCCAAGAATCTTCCTTTATAAGTTTTCAAGTTTATTTTTAATCAGCTTCTTTTAGTTTATAATTGTATGACATGTTAAGAGAAGAAAAGTGTTTTTGAAGTAGAAAAAATATTTTCCTCAAGAATGGAGTTCAAATGTTTTATCAAAATTATTTTCCATATAAGATAATATAGGGTTCTGATTTTATCCCTATTATTACATTGATTTGATTATGTTTTGAGGGAATTATTTTTATGAAGTCATTTACCTTATATGATTTGTTTTATGATGTCATGATGTTTCAAGAATCCCATTTTTGTTATATGTGTTATGCGATGATGTATGATTTATGATTATGTGGCACACATAAGAAAGAATTCCTTATAATATGGGTGGGACCTATATCTACCTCCAATGCATTGGGTAAAGATTTATATCTCATGAGATAGTTATGGCTGGAACGGAAGGTTATTTCGGTTCAGTGATACAGGACTGAAACGAGGAGTGAACTCGGTTCAGAAATGGACTTTGTCCGCTAAGATAGTCTTGGCAATGAGTCATGACTAACAAGAAATGATTTTCCATGATTATGTGTGCACGCCACAAAGTTTCAAGTTTTATGTTATGATTATGGGGATCTCATTTTCACTTCTATGATTTATTCCATGTTAAGATATTATGATCTCTTTTGCAGGTTATGATTTTCAAGAAGATATGATATGATTTTTATTTCCTTTATTTGCCCTTGCTGAGCATTTGAGATCACCCTTTTTTGTATGTTTTATTTTCCCCAGGTCAGGAAGATGGATATTAAGTAGAATATGCTAAAAGGGACCCTAGATATGATGAAATAAATGGGAGACACTGTAGAAGATTTATGAACCAGTTGTTTATGTTTCCCAGTTTCTAAAGACACTATACCTATACGGTCCTTTGTGGTTTTGTCGTATGTTGTAATAAGTGTGCTTCAATTTTGAAGTATTAACAATGTATGTAAAGTATGGGTCGTTATAGTTGGTATCAGAGGAAAGGTATAGTCAACCTTTGGAAACTAGGATGTGAAAGCCTTAGTAAGAACCCTAAGGATAAGTGTAAGCATAGAACACAATCTTAGTGTTTTAGAAATGGCCATGAATAACCTAGGATAAGACCTTAAGCGTGAAAATTTTATTCTTGAATTATGTGGTTTTCCTATTATAATTAGTGTTGCTCACACTATTCTTCTTGGTTTTAGTCAATGGCTGGAACCCGAAGGAACTGTGTTAATGCGGAATGTGATGGGCAATGCAATGATTGTCCCCTTGAGCAACCAAACGACATGGGAGCTGGAATGAAAAATCTTGTAGCCATTCTCACACAACTTTCTCAAGCTATGAATCATGCAGGACTTCCAAACGAGCAAAGGAAGGAGCAACATTCTGTTGAATCCTTCATGAGGCAGCGTCCACCTTCTTTCAGCGGGTCTACTGATCCATTAGTTGCTGAACAATGGATTAGTACTACTGAAAAGATATTTTCAGTTCTACAATGTTCTGAACATGATAAAGTCATCCTAGCAGTGTATCGTTTGGAAGGAGATGCTGATCAATGGTGGAATCTTATTAAGAATACGAGGAAAAGGGATGAAATTGAGTCCATGGAATGGGACGAGTTCAAGAACTTATTTTTCAATAAGTACTTCCCTCTTATTCCCCGAACAAAGATGGAGAAAGAGTTTCTTGAACTGAAGCAAAGGGATGATGAATCTATTGGTACCTATGAAGCAAATTTTACAAGACTTGAAAGGTACGCTTCTGGTATTATAATCCAACCTGAGAGTAATATCGATCGATTCTTTAGTGGCTTAAAGCCAAGTCTTTGAAGGGCGTTAGCCATAAGGGACTTCAATAGCTACGAGGAAATCATTCAATGTTCTCTCAAAGTCGAGATAGAGATTGAAGTAACCCATCAGTCATATGGGTTTGATAAGAAGAGGAAAATGGAATTCAAAGGAAAATCTAAAGAACACACTGAAAAGAAGATGAGCTTTCCCTTATGCTCAAAGTGTGGAAAGAAACATGGAGGGAGTTGTCTTAAAGGGACAAGTAAATGTTTCAAATGTGGAAAGGAAGGTCATCGGGCATTTGAATTCCGCAATAATGGGAAGAAGATTTCTAATGATGCAAACAAAGGAAGGGATACACAGAATGAACCTACTACACTTCAATGTTTCAAGTGCAATGAGATGGGGCATTATGCCAATCAATGCCCAAATCCAATGGTTGATGATGATGGTCGACGTCAACAAAATCTTAAGGCTAAAGACAAAGGAAAGTCACATGCAATTTCTATCAGCGATGTGGAGTATGATAATGAAGTGGTGAAAGGTACACTTACCATCCACTCTAAAGTAGCAAATGTTTTATTTGATTCTGGATCCACCCACTCTTTTATTTCTGAAGAATTTTCTAAGGGTATCACTGTATTACCTCAATAATTAGCTGTTGAGTTAGCTGTGACAACACCTAATGGCACATCAATTGCATAAAAAGTTTATAATTCTTCTCCAATTGACGTTTGTGGGAAAGTGATTCCTGCAAATCTTGTGATCCTTCCTTTAGTGGAATACGAGGTGATTCTTGGCATGGATTGACTTTCTTTATACGGAGCTCATATCAATTGCCAAAGAAGGGAAGTCACATTTCATATTCCAGATCAATCTATGATCGTCTATCAATGCAAGGATGAACATAACCTTCCAGTGGAAATTTCTTCCATTTTATGGGTATTGATTCCACTAAATGAAGGTTATTTATCTCAAATGGTTGGTGAGAAACTCTCGATTAAGAATATGCCCATCATACGGGAGTTTGATGATGTCTTTCCAGAGGAATTACCGGGTCTTCCACCAAATCGTGAAGTTGAGTTTTCAATAGAACTCGTACCGGGTTCTTTGCCTATTTCAAAGACACCTTATAGAATAGACCCAATTGAGTTGCAGGAATTGAAGAAGCAACTCCAAGAGAATCTTGATAAGGGATTCATACGCCCTAGTGCGTCACCTTGGGGAGCACCTGTTCTATTTGTTAAGAAGAAAGATGGATCAATGAGACTCTGCATTGATTATCGAGAACTTAACAAGATCACTATCAATAAAAAATATCCTCTCCCACGCATTGATGACTTACTTGACCAACTACGCGGAGATCAATACTTTTCCAAGATTGATCTTCGTTCAGGGTATCATCAATTAAGGGTCAAAAGGGAGGATATACTAAATATGACTTTCCGTACAAGGTATGGACACTATGAATTTATAGTGATGCCATTTGGTCTTACTAATTCCCGTGCTATCTTCATGGATCTAATGAATAGAGTCTTTAGAGACTATCTTGATCAATTTTTGGTAGTCTTTATAGACGATATTCTTGTCTATTAAAAGATAAAGGAAGAGCATGAAGATCACTTGAGAATTATATTTAAGACCCTGAGAAAGGAGAAGCTTTATGCCAAATTTACCAAGTGTGAATTTTGGCTTCAAAAAGTTGCATTTTTGGGTCACATAATCTCAAAAGAGGGGATATCTGTGGATCCAGCAAAAAAAGAGGTTATCGAAAGATGGTCGAGACCAACAACAGTAACTGAGATCCAAAGTATTCTTGGTTTGGATGGATATTATCGACTTTTTGTAAAAGATTTTTCACGATTATCTAACCCACTCACCAAGTTGACTCAGAAAGGAGTTAAGTTTGTTTGGACAGAGGAATGTGAAGAGAATTTCAAGGAGTTGAAAAGAAGGTTATCCAGTGCACCTGTGCTCACACTGCCTTGTAGTGGAGAAAGGTTTGTGATCTACAGTGACGCATCCTAGAAGGGATTGGGGTGTGTTCTTATGAAAAATGATATGGTGATAGCTTATGCCTCACGAGAGTTGAAAATCCATGAGAAAAATTACCCAACACATGATTTGTAGTTAGCTGTGGTAATCTTTGCATTAAAGATTTGGAGGCATTACCTTTATGGTAAAAGGTGTGATATTTATACTGATCATAAAAGTTTAAAGTATATTTTCACACAAAAGGAGCTGAATATGCGTCAAAGAAGATGGTTGGAGATGATTAAGGATTATGACTGCTCAATCCATTACCACCCTGGGAAAGCAAACAAGGTGGCAGATGCATTAAGTCGACAAGACCATGCTAGTTTATCCATGATGAGGATCACAAAAGATCCAATATTTATGGATTTACAAAGGATGGATATTGGAATTATAATGGAAGGGGAAAAATCTTATCTTTCTCAAATGAATGTTCAACCATCTATACATGTGAAGATTAAAGAGGCACAGAAAGAAGATGTCGAGTTACAAAAGAAGGTGAGAAATGTTCCTGAGTTCAACCTTGATTGTGATGGGATAATAAAGTTCAGGAATCGGGTTTGTGTTCCTCCCATCCCTGAGTTAAAGAAGGAGCTGCTGGATGAGGCTCATAGTTCTTCATTCTCTATTCATTCTGGAAGCACGAAGATGTATAGGGACCTGAAAGAGTACTTCTGGTGGGATGGAATGAAAAGAGATGTTGCTGAATATGTCTCTCGATGCTTGGTTTGTCAACAAGTTAAAGCTGAGAGATAGAAGTCTAAGGGGATGTTACAACCATTAACCATACCCGAATGGAAATGGGAAAACATCACTATGGACTTTGTCACAGGACTTCCTAAAACATCCAAAGGCAATAATGCTATCTGGGTCATAGTTGATCGTCTTATAAAGTCTGCACACTTCATTTCTATTAGAGAGGATTTCTCTCTAGATCAGCTTGCCAGGATATATGTAAAGGAAGTGGTAAGATTGCATGAAGTACCACTTTTTATTATATCTTATCGGGATCCGAGATTTACCTCGAAGTTCTGGAGAAGTCTTCAGCATACTCTGGATACAGAGTTGAGTTTCAACACTGCTTATCATCCTCAGACAGATGGTCAGTCTGAGAGAACAATTCAAACCCTAGAAGATATGTTGAGCGCTTGCTCTATGGATTTAAAAGGAGGTTGGGATCAACACCTACCTTTGGTGGAATTTTCTTATAATAATAGCTTTCACGCCAGTATTCAGATTACTCCTTATGAAGCTCTCTATGGAAAGAAATGCAGGACTCCAACTTGCTGGGATGAAGTTGGGGAAAGAAAGCTATTAGGACCTGATCTCGTTGATGAAATGGCAGAAAAGGTCAGATCTATTCAAAAACACATAAGAGCAGCTCAGAGTCGACAGAAAAGTTATGCCGACAACCGAAGAAAAGACCTAGAGTTTGAAGTGGGTGATAAAGTGTTCTTACGAATATCTCCCTGGAAGAGGGTTATGAGATTTCGAAAGAAGGGGAAGTTGAGCCCTAGATATATCGGTCCTTTCAAAATACTGGATCGTGTTGGGAAGGTAGCTTACCGATTGGCGCTTCCACCGAATCTCTCTTAAGTTCACGATGTGTTCCATATATCTCTCCTGAGAAAGTACATACCTGATCCTTCACATGTACTCAGCTCAGAAGTTGTACCGCTGGAGCAAGATCTTTCTTATGAAGAACAACCAATAGAGATTCTGGATCGTAGCGAAAAAGTCCTATGAAACAAGACCACTCGATTGGTGAAAGTTTTATGGAGGAACCACCAACTTGAAGAAGCTACATGGGAGCTTGAGGATATGATTAGGGAGAAGTATCCTCATCTGTTTGTTACAAAGTGACAAATTTCGAGGGCGAAATTCTTTTTAAGGGGGGTAGAATGTAACACCCGAGATTTTATGAGTAATATTTTGTTTTTATGTTATATATATATCATCAATGGAATCTTTCACTACACACTAGCTTGACTTACTTTACACGCAATCGCGACCTTCCTCGATAGCTTGCGTTGTACGCAATACCGAGTTTCACTAAACGATGATATGCTATTAAAATATTATTTAAAATAGCCGTTATGAATAGTAATAACCACTTTTTGAAATTTTTTCTTTCAAAATGGACCTCATTTTTGGATTCGGAATACCGAAATTAGCCTAGGGTGAAATTTTGGTATTTTTCTGAAAACTTTCAATTTTTGATGAATAGTGAAACCACTAAGTGGTAGGTTAAAAACTGAATTTTGCATAAAACTTAATTTTACCGCTTCTGTGACTGGAATTTCGAAAATCCGACAGACACGGTTGATATCAGTAAGTAAAATATGGTTCAATGAGATAAAAATAATTTTTTGGTGAATAGTAACTTTTTACTTTTTTTTACCGCGGTTAATAGTAAATAGGGTAACTAAGGGTAAATATGATATTACTATTACCCTAACACATGTCCTAATTCTATTGGATAAGTGTAATTCGACCAAAAACAACCTTATGAATATAATATGACCATTTAGGTCCACTTGGATTAGATTATGACATTTAATATTATTTTATTTAATGAATAGTTAAAATAGTTAAAATCAAAGTTTAATAACTAAAACATGTTTAATATAGTGTTATACATAAGATAAATTCGACTATAAATATTCATTAGAAAGATAAAAATATTTACTACATAATGATATTTTATTTATAATTTTTAGACTTTAAATAAATTAATTTATTTATGGCACAACGATGATGCAGTAATTACCCTTTTAAGGAAATGTTATAAATGATCAAATAAATGTAATTTGAGAATTTTTATGAATTACAATAATTTTCTAGGTTACTATGATATATTAGTGTTGATTTAATCAACTTGGTTTGAACATATAATTCTGTTATGACTTTCACAAAAAAATCATATATCAAATAGTGTCAAAATTGACACAAAATAGTTTTTAATTCAAATATAATATTATTAATTGTTATTTTATTCCTAAAAATATAAGGTTCGGCCAAATGACTTAGATAAGGATATATATATTAATAATAAACAACTTGGGGTTCGTTTGGCATGTTATAGTAAGTGTATTAACCATATAATGTAAGAAAACAAAAAGTCACGATAAAAGTTAAATTATTTAACTTAGAGTTAAATCTAATTGATAAGGTTAAAATAATAACCTAAACTTGTCTAAATCCTATTTGTTGATAGGATTTCGACCCATACCCACTTTACCTTCGAAATAAGACCCTTTGTAACCATTATAAACCGATTTTGACTTTAATATAAAATAATATTTTGAGATATTCCTAAGGTGCCCCTCTCCTCCCTTATAAAAGGGCACCTCCTCCCCCTCCTCCTCACACCAATTTGAGCACTCAAGCTCGGCCAAACCCTGACAAAATCCCTTCTCCACTTCCCTAGAATAATCCTAGAGGTCCTGGTCTTCTTTAAAGACCAATCTTAGTTCCCTAAGTGGAGGATTCAAAGAGGCGTTTCATAGAAGATGTAATATCCATTACCGATATTTTCAATTTCTTTCTACTTCAACTTTTTCTTATTTAGTTGTTTCATGATAAAGTAATAACATCAGTATTAATTACATACTGATATGTTATTATAAATATGAAACAACCCTAATTCACCTTCTATCCATCCTACGGAAAATGAAATCACCGCACGTGCGTACGTACGGAATACCGTCTCCACGCCGTGGTGTAATCTATTTTCCACCATCACCTTACAAGGATGAGAAATAATGGTGAAATGAGTAACTATATATGATTACTATAAAGTGATATTGATACTGAAATAGTATAAATACACTTAAATACAATTCCACGATCATGGGAACAATATCATCGCTCATGCGTACGTACGGAATACCGTCTCCACGATGTGATGCGACTCGGTCTACATGATCATCATTACATAGTAATTATATAAATGAATTGAATGAATAAATATGATATATGTTACACTAATACCATTCTAGATATAAGGTATCTATAACCTTAAAAGAAGAATAAGAATTTATTCAGCAGAACACGCATAAGAACAAAAGGCAATAAAGACCCGAGTAACAAGTAACAATGAAATATTACTAATAAGAAGCTAAGAATATGACCATATATGATATCATATCAATATGTATGATTCTGTAATAAGTCAATAACATTATTTAAACCATTATACAGGAGCTTAGGACACGTACAAAGAAAATCGGACTTAAGGTAAGGGAAATATCACAATCTCATTTTTATCCGAGATTGTTTATACTTTGGTATTTACTGGGGTGTATTTTATCATCCACATCCATGTTTCCTCAATATATAATATTATTTCCATCCACCTAAAATTTTTTAAAACCTATTTTACCCTTTGGTGAGTTTTTAGTAAAAGATATGAAAGGAATCTTTTGTCGTTTTTCGTACGAGGTATTTTTTTTGAGTTTTCCGACAAAAGTATGCGAAGAATGTTTTTTTAACTTATACAGCAAGAATGGATTTTTAAAACATTATTTCCAAGAATCTTCCTTTATAAGTTTTCATGTTTATTTTTAATCAACTTCTTTTATTTTATAATTGTATGACATGTTAAGAAAAGAAAAGTGTTTTTGAAGTAGAAAGGATATTTTCCTCAAGAATGGAGTTCAAATGTTTTATCAAAATTATTTTCCATCTAAGATAATATAGGGTTCTGATTTTATCCCTATTATTACATTGATTTGATTATGTTTTGAGGGAATTATTTTTATGAAGTCATTTACCTTATATGATTTGTTTTATGATGTCATGATGTTTCAAGAATCACATTTTTGTTATATGTGTTATGCGATGATGTATGATTTATGATTATGTGGCACACATAAGAAAGGATTCATTATAAGATGGGTGGGACCTATATCTCCCTCCAATGCATTGGGTAAAGATTTATATCTCATGAGATAGTCATGGCTGGAACGGAAGGTTATTTCGGTTCAGTGATACAGGACTGAAACGAGGAGTGAACTCGGTTCAGAAATGGACTTTGTCCGCTAAGATAGTCTTGGCAATGAGTCATGGCTAACAAGAAATGATTTTCCATGATTATGTGTGAATTCCACAAAGTTTCATGTTTTATTTTATGATTATGGGGATCTCATTTTCACTTCAATGATTTATTCCATGTTAGGATATTATGATCTCTTTTGTAGGTTATGATTTTCAAGAAGATATGATATGATTTTTATTTCCCTTATTTACCCTTTCTGAGCATTTGAGCTCACCCTTTTTTGTATGTTTTCTTTTCCCCAGGTCAGGAAGATGGATATCAAGTAGAATATGCTAAAAGGGACCCTAGATATGATGAAATAAATGGGAGACACTGTAGAAGATTTATGAACCAGTTGTTTATGTTTCCCAGTTTCTAAATACACTATACCTATATGGTCCATTGTGGTTTTTTCGTATGTTGTAATAAGTGTGCTTCAATTTTGAAGTATTAAAAATGTATGTAAAGTATGGGTCGTTATACTGGTGTAGTAGACTTTAAGGAGAATTGACTGAGTGAGCTTCCTCAGAGATTCTTTGAGAACTTTAGGATATAAGGGGGATTGACCGAGTGAGCATCCTTAGAGAGGCTTGAACAACTTGGGGATATAAGGGGAATTGACCAAGTGATATTCTTTAGAGAGTCCTTGATTTATTTATACTATAAGAGGATTGGCCGCTTGAGCTTCCTTAGAGAGTCTTTGTTTTAATTGTACAACCTGGTCTATAAGGGGAATTGACTGAGGGAGCTTCCTCGGAGAGTCCTAGACCTTGGTTCTATGAAAATTAATTGACAGTGTGAGCTTCCTCAGATTGTCCTTGACTACCTTAGACTGTACAAGTAACGGATTGTGCGAGCTTCCTTAGAGAGTCTTGCTTTACCTTTGACTATAAGGGTAATTGACGGTGAGCGCTTCCTCAGAGAGTCTTATTATAACTTATGACTGAACTAGAGGGGTTAGGATGCATGAATATCCCAGAGGATTACTTGTAATTCCTAGGTAGGACTAGAGGGGGTGTCTGTGAGTACTTTCCATAGGGTTACCTATTAGAGGTTTAACAGTTTGTTTCACTATTGCTTGATATTGTAACTGTGGATTGTTTACAGCTGATCACTTTCCTATTTACTATTTTCTATACTTTTACCTACCATATATTCACTGACTATTAGGCACAGATCTTTGGGAGGTTTCCTATAGGGATTTAGTCTCACACCCTGTTTGGTCCATGCTTTTAGGCCCAAACAGATTATATTGTTGCTGGTATAGATAAGGGCAAGCACCCTTCTACTTCAGGTACTTGATTTCCTATGGAGTTAGAGAGCATGGGCCCAGGCCATGGCTTGTTATGCTGAGGAGTTTATATGCTTTCTTTTTTACTTTGGTTTAGCACTATTTTACTCCAACATTGTGACTTGTTTGGATGTTTCCTAGGCATATGTATCATGCATCATTTTATTTATATTCTCCAGTTTATACTTTTAGTTTTCTGGTGTTGCTGTTGTATGCAATTATTACTACTTCTAATCTTGTATTTATTTGTTTAATTCCACTATGTACTATACCAATGAGGTAATAGTTTCCCCACAATCACACCTAATGCCCTCGCTGCTAGTCGTCAACCTTTGGCGTTCAGGGAAATGCGCTTGAGGCTATGTGACCAATCGGGTAATCGACGCCTCTGGGTGACTTCCGGATCTAGGATGTTTCAAAGTGGTATAAAAGGGATTCTTTTCTCTTGATTTACTATTTGGATCCTTTATCCAGGGATATGAAAGAATAGGTACTTGGTAATAAGCTGTGCCTGAGAGTAGCTAACCTGTGTATAGGGAAAATCCAATCTACCTCGTTAATTGCAATTTTTCTTATTTTGTAATTATTATAATTTATTTGATTTCACCTTGAGTGATTCAAATGATTGGTGATGTTGTTATTGATATTATTGAGTTTCTATTTATGTTTCAACCTGATGAGATGAGGATATTCCATCTCATGCATCATATAGGCACTTTCTAGAAATCACTTTTCATGCATTTTTTCCATGCCATCTAGCATGCATTAGTGATTGCATGTTGTTGTGATAGATGATGTGTAAAACATGAATGTTATTGTGATTGTTTCCTTGATAAAAATACATGTTTTTTGATAGGGTATTGTTTTCTGTAGAGTTTTTCTTGAATGAATGTCAAACTTTGGTTCTTGAGGTGTTATGGGCCCTCATGGACCAGAATTTGGTGGATCATTGCCTTGTTTGACAAGTTATAATGTGTACAAGATTCCAAACTTTGATTCGCAGGGATTATGGTCCCTCACAGATCATAATTTGGCACTTTCTTTGCATGTTTCAATGTTTTCTGGGTTCCAGGGTAGTTTATGAGGCTTACTGTCTAGAAAAACCTAGAATACACGCTGTGTAATGTTAAGTTCATGCCATTTGTTCTTCTGTTCAGGAAGAAACTATTTTTCTTAAGTGAACTTTGTGTACTTTATGTACACTCCATGTATTCTCTAACCATGTCATAAGCTGCGTGGGCAGAGACACAGGATGGGGAAAGTCCAGTGGGAACATGCCGTGTACCAGAGGAACACGCCATGTAGTGTCGACCCTGAGTCCACCCGTGTAACAAACAACATGGAAGGATAAGACCTTAATCTATACACGGCGTGTACGAGTTGAACACAACATGTAGTATTACCCAGGTACCTGGCCATGTCATGAATAACAAGGGTTGGTTTTACCCTTTCACATACATGCCATGTCCGCCTTGAAATTGCCTTGTAGTCTGACCCCGGTACTCGGCCGTGTCATGAACAAAAAAGGTCGGTGTTATCCCTTCTCATACACGCCTGGAGCATGACATGTAGTGTAATATGTGTGTTAGGCCATGTCACTAACAACACGGGCCAGGTGATGCTTGTCTAGTACACGCTGTGTCTATCTTGCACACGCCGTGTAGTCTTGTCTTAGGAGACCTGTGTGGATTAACTGTGTTGAAGGACTCAGGAAGGGGAAAAGGAATCAAGTACACTCTGTGTTTTAAGAGAACACACCGTGTGTCTATGGTGTTACATGACCCTGTTAGGAAGGAGTAAACGCCCATGTAAATGACTTCAGGGAACATGCTGTGTAGGAAATTTACACATCATGTAGTCATGTTTTGTAAAACATTAGTGCTTTATTTCTCCTGCTCCCTTCTAACACTCCTTGTTTTTAGTCCTTGATAATCTTAATCTAAGGTGTGTGATTGACCTTGCAGAATCATGCCTCCGAGACGTCCTTCGGTTGTGCGCCAGTTTCCAGACGGTGATCTGACAATGGACATGGCCAATTAGGGACTACCTACATATCTTCCTGTTGTGCCAGCCTTGGCCCCAGCAATTGTACCAGACATAGGTGCTGATGCACAGTTCATGGAGGTATTTCTAAGGATGATGCAGACCTTTCAAGGAGCGGCACCTACTACCCCGTTGATGGTTGATTTGATGATGGTATTTTAGCAGCATCATCCTCCCTCTTTCTCAGGGGATGGAGGACCCCAGGCTGCAGAGTCATCTCTAGAAGCCACAATGACAATTTTCGAGCAACTGGAGATACCTCCAGAGAAGAGGGTGAAGCTCGCTACCCACATACTCTGAGACTCCTCCAAGAGGTGGTGGGATGTGATCTCACAGGTGGGATGCCAATAGAATATGTCTCGGGATGAGTTCCGGCACATCATCTACGAATAATTATAGCCGGAGACCTTGAGGGACAATCGAGCCTGAGGGTTCATGAGTCTGGAGCAGGGTACTCTTACTGTTATGGAGTATTCCTCTCAATTCACAGATCTTCAGTGTTTTATGCCTATTCCAAGTGGTGATGAGTCATTCCTTGCATGGAAGATTGTGGATGGTCTAAGGCACGGCATCCTATCTTAGGTGAACATCTTTATGTTGACTTTGATATCCTCTATCATCAACTAGGAACTGATCATAGAGTTCAATCTGAGGGATTATGGATCTGTGAGCTAGGTCGGTTCGGCATCGAGAGTTAGTGCACTGACAGCTGATAGAAGGAAGCACCACAGGGAGGCTGCACGAGGAGATCAGAGTAGGTGAGATGCATCTTTCGGTATCCAGGTGGTGTGCTACATGTGTGGGAGAAGTTGGTATATGAGGCCACGTTTCTCGAGAGACCCAGTGGAGTGACAATCTTGCGTCAAGATGGGTCACCTTATTGTGATTTTTTCCGTTCTTGTCACCAGCAGCTGGTGACAGTGGTTCTTCTATGACTCCTCATTCAGGAGAAGCACCACCCGTTTCTCAGTAGTCTGCGAACTGGAGTTCTTCTGACCGTTCAGGCCATGGTGGAGGTCGTGGCCATGGTAGCCATTCACCCGTTTTTCAGCGACATCATGGCGTATCCACTATGAGTGGCCAGGCATGGTCACAGAGCCGTCACATGGGCCAGACTTTTGCAGTGGAACAGACCTAGCAAGAGCAGGATCCCAAACCTTCTACCGTTCGAGGTACAATTTTAGTAGCCTCAGTTTTAGCTTCTTTTTTTTTGATACAAGTGATTCACATAGCTTTATATATGTTGCTATCGTGGAGATCCTTGGGATCTGCATCTTTTCTTCTACTGATATCTTGTAACTAGACACTACGTTGGGGACAAGAATGGATAGTTTATATCGGTGTAGAGAGTTCCCTATACAGGTTGGTGGATGTCACTTTCTATGGTACCTATATGCCCTAGAGATGATAGGCTATGACTTCATTATTGTTATGGACTGTTTAGTTCCATTCCAGGTAGTCATCGACTATTATTGTCGTAGGGTGAGTCCCATATCACTAGAGGGTGGATCTTTTATTCATAGGGGAGAATGGGATGTCCAGGCAAGCATAGTGGGTCCAGAGCATCATGGGTTGCGAGGAGTTAGAGCCTATATTGATAGTCTTTATCTGGATGACCAGGGGAGTTCACAGTTAGACTTTCCTTCAGTGGTGGATCATTTCAGAGATGTCTTTCCAGAAGACTTTTCAAGTTTGCCTCTGGATCACAAGGTAGACTTCTCAATTGATCTTGTGACATGGAGCGACACTGGTGTCCTTTACTCCTTATAGGATGGATACACTTGAGTAGTAGGAGCTCAAGAAGCAGTTAGAGGAGTTGCAGGCAAAGCGTTTCATCTAACCCAATACATCTCCTTGGGGTTTGCATGTCCTTTTGGTGAAGAAGTCAAACAGTACCCTTAGGCTTTGTGTGGGCTATCAAAAGTTGAACTAGTTGATGGTCAAGTACCGATATCCCTTTCCCATGATTGATGATCTCTTTTTTCGGCTTCGAGGAGAATGAGTGTTCTCGAATATTGACTTGAGATCCGGTTATCAGAAGTTGCATGTTAGACTATCTGATGTACCTATCACAGATTTCCGGAGCAAGTATGGTCTATACGAGTATCTGGTTATGCCGTTCGGTCTCACGAACACATCTGTAGTTTTCATAGCACTGATGAACCGACTGTTCCATCCATACATAGATTCATTCATGGCTGTCTTCTTAGATGATATCTTTGTGTACTCTCACAGTCGACATGACCATGCTACCGATCTTGAGATTATTCTGAGTACACTGAGTGAGCATCAGTTATATGCTAAGCTCTCAAAGTGCCACTTTTGGTTGGATCAGATTCACTTACTGGGTCATGTTATCTCCGAGATAAGAGTATCAGTACACCTAGAGAAAATGAGAGCTGTAGTTTCCTAGGAGTATCCGAAGAACGTATTTTAGGTGACAAGTTTTCTAGGGCTCGCTGGATTCTACAGATGTTTCATATAGGTCTTTTTACGCTTAGCAGCACCGCAGACAGGTCTGACTAAGAAAGGTGCAAAGTTCTTATGGTCAGATTCTTGTGAGTCAGCCTTTCAAATGCTGAAAGGGAGGTTGACATCAGCACTAATACTAGTCTTGAACGAGCCAACAAGAGCTATACTGTTTACTGTGATACGTTAGGTATCGGGCTAGGATCTATGCTTATGTAGAGAGATGAGGTCGTTGCATATGGGTCTCAGCAGTTGAGGCCACATGAGTGGAATTACCTGATGCACGAAATGGAGTTGGAAACTATTGTTCATGACTTACACTGTTTGAAACAATATATTTTGTGAGAGTATTTTGTGGTTTTCACCAAACACAGAGGTCTCAAATACATCTTCACTCAGCGTGATCTGAATTTGATATAGTACAGGTGGGTTGACTACCTACAATCCTTCGACTTTGTGCTTGCCTACATGCCTGGGAAAGGCAATGCAGTTGCTTTTGTGTTGAGCACAAGGACGCAGATATAGGAAGTTCAAAAGGCCAATAGTGAGTGGCATCTTATGGTTATGTTATCTGAGATGTGTTTGGAGTTTCATGACAGACAAGGGAAGACTTTTCTATTGTATGTAAATGTTACCTATACAATTATTGATGGAGTTCAAATGAGGTAGCTATCATATTCTGAAGGCCTAGTCCTAAGGGAGAGTGTGTCAGGAGAGGACTCTATTCCTTATTGGACCATAGGCGAGGATGAGATATTCTATTTCAAGGGGCGTGTATGGGTTCCAGCAGATATATGCGAGGAGCTGATGTGAGATTTTCATTTCTTAGTTTGGGCAGTTCATCCTGGTGTCACCAAGATGTATCATGATCTGTACCATTAGTATTGATGGCTAGGTATGAAGAGGGATGTTTCTTGTTTAATCATGAGATGGTACACTTGTTAGCAGGTGAAGATAGAGAATCAACGACCAGTAGGGATTTTGCAGCAGTTACCCATTCCCAAGTGGAAGTGGAATGACATCATGATGGACTTCTTCATCGGTTTGTCGAGGTCTCTTAAAGGGAATGACGCAGATTGGGTTGTCATTGATAGACTCACAAAGGTTTCTCACTTCTTGGTGATCAAGGATACCTTCAGTGTTGATGAGCTGGGATGGTTGTACATCCGAGATATTGTGCTTCTACATAGAGTTCCACACTCCATCGTTTCAGACAGGGATTCATGTTTTACTTCTCATGTCTGGAAGGGGCTTCAGAAGGCTTTGGGTACAAAGGTACTTTTGAGTACTGCTTACCATCCCCAGATAGATGGCTAGTCTGAGCTTACGATTCAGGTGCTTGAAGAAATGCTCCGAGCATGCATTCTGGATTATGGAGGTTCTTGGGAGAATCATATATCTCTTTTAGAGTTCACCTACAACAATAGTTTTCAAGAAACTATTCAGATGGTACCTTATGAGGCTTTGTATGGTTGGCTATGCCGATCGCCCTTATGTTGTCTTGAGGTAGGAGAGGCAAGTTTTCTAGGACCTCGTCTTATTCAGGAGACGACAGAGCAGATAGAGTTGATTCGGAAGAGGATTGCTACTACACAGTCTTGACAGAAGTCTTATACTGATATGCAAAGACGACCTATGGGATTCAAGGTCAGGGATCCAGTTTTCCTATGTGTCACACCGAGGTTAAGACACAAGAGTATTATGAGACATGGTAAGCTTTCACCGAGGAATGTTGGGCCGTTTGAGGTGTTGGAGAGAGTTGGGCTGGTTGCCTATCAGTTGTAGCTACCTCGTAGGTACCGATCTATGCACGACATCTTCCATATTTCTTAGCTTCAACGTTACGTTTCAGACTCGTCACATGTCTTTCATCCTGAGGAGTTTGTGCTCGAATTGGATGTGTCGTTTTAGGAGCATCCAATCTAGATCGTGGATCACAGTACAAAGGTTCTATGTGGCCGGTCTTTTCCTATGGTATGAGTGATATGGCAGCACGGGCAGGTCTTGGACGAGACTTGGAAGAGGGAGGCCGATGTATGAGATCAGTGTCCGGAACTGTTGGAGGTTTCTTCTTCTACGCCGCTCTAGGGAAATTTGGGGACGCGTTTCTTTAAGGGGGGATGTTTTTAAGAACCTAGATCTTCTTTTTAGGTATGTTCTTCCTTTTATGGTCATTTTTGAGGAAAAAAGAGATTCTCAAAATTTTCTAAGTACATGACGTGTACTTTATGAGTACACACCATGTACATCCTTACCGCAGGAGGCCGTGTGCTGGCCGTATAGTAGCCACACACACGATAGTGTGGGAGTGACTTAGAGGATGCTTAAAGAGATTTACAGAATAGGTGAGTACACGCCATGTACTTAAAAAGTACACGCTGTGTACTTTCTTTTTTTCATTAAACACATAGGGGTCACGTCTAATCGCCAGAATGCTATTTTTTTAGGTCCCGTTCGACCGAGAGATCCGTACGACTGCAGATCTTTGACAAAACCCCAATCCTCCATCTGTTCTTCAAATTGAACACCTTTGGTTGCGTTGGAATCACATCAGTGAGTTCTCTCTTCTTCTTGATCCTTGTTTAATGATTTCACTTCTCTCGTGAGATATCATGGGTTGAACGTTTTAGAAATTTTTGTATATCTTCAATGATCTAAAGAGATTCAAGCTTCAAGGTTCACTTATAGAGATCTTCTAACACCTAGGTAGGTGGTTTGTGCCTTTCCATTCAAATTATTTGAGTATTATGTGAAAATTCCACCAATACCCTTGAACATGGTATTGGGTGTTTACCATTTTACTGCTGTTGTTTTCTTGCCATGATTGTATGCCTAATTAGAGGTAAATTGGTTATAAACAAGGATAATTGCTAGGATTTGGATTTATTGACCTTTCATGTTCTGTTACGACCGATTGGTCCTGTTTAGCTAGTTTGGCTGCCTTGCCTGTTTTCCATGCCTGTTGCTGTAGGATGGAGAGTTTGTTTTATGAAATTATTATTTTGCTAGAGACTATTTAGCCAAGTAGTATTGTAGGTTTACTTGGCCATATTACAATACTATTCTATTTGATCTACACAAGGTCATGAGAACCTGGTGTATTAGACTATAAGGGGAATTGACCAAGTGAGATTCCTCCGAGAGTCTTTGAGCACTTTAGGCTATAAGGGGGATTGACCGAGTGAGCATCCTTAGAGAGCCTTGAACTACTTGAGGATATAAGTGGGATTGAACGAGTGATATTCCTCAGAGATTCCTTGATTGATTTAGATTATAAAGGGATTGACCATGTGATCTCTCTCAGAGAGTCTTTGTTTTAATTGTATGACCTGGGTTTAAAGGGAATTGACTGCGTAATCTTCCTCAAAGAGTCCTAGACCTTAAGGCTATAAGGGGAATTGACCATGTGAGCTTCCTCAGAGAGTCCTTGACTACCCTACACTATATGGGGAATGGACTATGTGAGCTTCCATATAGAGTATTTCTTTAACTTTGACTATAAGGTGAATTGACTGTGAGCTCTTCCTCAAAGAGTCTTATTATAATATTAGGACTGAACTAGAGGGGTTAAGTTGAGTGCACTTCCCAGATGGTTTCTTGTACTTACTAGGTAGGACCATAGGGGATAGATATGAGTACATTCTATATGGTTACCTTTTAGAGGTTTTGCTATTTGTTTCACTGTTGCTTGATATTGGAACTATGGATTGTTTACTGCTGAGCACTTTCCTGTTTACTATTTTCAGTACTTTTACCTGCCATATATTCACTGACAGTCAGGAATAGATCTTTGAGTGGTTGCCTACTGATATTTAGTCTCACATCATGTTTGGGCCATGCTTTTAGGTCCAAACAGATTATATTGTTGCAGTTATAGATAAGGGAAAGCGCCCTTCTACTTCATGTACATGATTTGCTGTGGAACATAGAGAATGGGACTAAGCTATGGCTTGCAATGTTGAGGAGTTTATCTACATTCTTTTGCACTTTGGTTTAGCACTGTTTTATTCTAGCATTGTGACTTTTTTGGGTATTTCCTAGATATATTTATCATGCATCATTTTATATATGTTCTCCAGTTTATACTTTTAGTTTTCTGCTGTTGCTGCTGTATTCTATTTTTATTGCTTCTTCTCTTGTATGTATTTGTTTACTTTTTTTGTGTACTCTACCAATGAGGGCATTGTTTTCCCACTATCACACCCAAGTCCCTCACTGTAAGTCAGCAGCCTCTTGCATTCTGGGAAATGCGCTTGAGGCCATGTGACCAACCGAGTATGGGGTGCCTCTGGGTGTCTTCTTGATCTGGGACATTACAATATTTAAAAATTATGGTATTATTATAATATATCCCCAAAACAAAACAACTAAAATAAATTGTTTTTTTCATTTATGAATATAAATTTAATAAAAATTTCACTAAGAAATTCATGATTAAAATACACTTTTCTCATTAACATTTAATTTTAAAAATTTATATTATTTTTGGGAAAAACTTTTCTTTGAAAATAACCATGGAAAAATATAAATAAATATACCAATCATTGATAATTAAATATTCTTTGAAATTTGTTTCTTAAAATGTGAGTTAATACAATTATTATTTTCACATATTTAATAAAAATTCAAAAGTACCTCATTCAGAAAATGAAAAGAATATTTCATGGACTTTTTTAAAAAAAATTCCATTACTGTTAAAAACAAATTTAAAAAATCATAGTATCATATTGAAAATGTTTCTGAGAACATTTTTAGAAAATAAGGATATGGAAGAAAATGGATTTTTTATTGAAGAGATAAATATAGATAATTTTCCTTTAAAAATGTTTATTTGGTCTATTGTGTACATAAGGAGAGGAAAATGAAAGGAAAACAAGAAATTTGCATAAATTAATAAAGAGAAGTCAATATTTTGTCTTTATCATAGAAATGATAAATAATTCTAAAAAAGGATACTTAAATATAAAAAATCTTGAATAATGTAGTATTATAAAATGAACACTTACAAAGACCATATCATTGAAGTGCGAGTTAATCATTGAAGTCATTATGCATAGAAAATGTAAATACACATATAAAAAGTCTAAATAAACCATGAAATAGTCATAGGTAATTACACATATAATCTTAGGATATCAAATACAATGAAGAAATAATATAAACCAATTAAAAGAAGTTGAGTTATGAAACCCCTTCCTTCATGCCTTCACTTCATTAAACATGATTTAAAATCAAGTATAATAAATTTTAATTATCTATAATTCTATAAAATAATTATTTTCATAATAATAATTTCATATAATATTGACTTATAATATTTCATCTCCCATTTATTAATAATTCTTTATTTAAATCATCATTTTTAGGTGTAAAATATTTTTTTTCTTAGAAGTTTTGGTTCAACAGTTTTGGTACTTTAATTTTTATATTGGTTACATAATATAAATAATTTTAATATTTACATAAATATCATTCGTACTCATTATATACATATTAATTATCCTTTATGAAAGGTAGATACAGAAAAATGAATTAAATCGATCATAGAGTTGGTAGGCCGTACATACACTGTAACACTGTTTTAACATTTTAACAGATTGAAATGAATATAGGTAAGTAATAATTAACCATAATAGTCTTATTATTATAGAATATTTAAAATATTTATTCATTAAATATATATTTAGTAACATTTATGTAAATCCGAAATTAAAAACGAATCACATCACTTCCTGGAGGTGCCAATACACACGTATGTATAAACAACATTATCCATTTCCAATGGATTGGAAGGTAAGAATAAAATATATGAAATTATAATTCTATATTAATAATTATATCGTAAATATCATCTAAAAAAATAAAACCATTATCATAAACATCCATTAAAAATGGGGATAAAAAATGAATTGAATCACTACATAGATGTGGTTGTCCACACGCACGCTTGAGTGAAACATTCACATGAAATTAGAAGAAATAGAGGGAGGATGTTGGTTTTTAAATAAGAATAATAAAATTTTAGTATATTTGTTTTAAAAAAAACTATAATTTTATAAATAATAACACATATTTAGAGGTGTTATAATAATAAATAAATTGAAAGAGGTCGGGTAAGACGATTACCTCCTCTTTAGTATTCCTCTATTAGATCATTTCTTAAGGACCCTTTTAATGGAATTTGAGGAAGAAAAAAACTATAATTCAATTATAGGTACGTTTATAATATAATTTGGAATGGTTAGGTAGAGCTATATAGCTTAATGTGTTGTAAATAAAAGAGATTAAGGATATCTTTTTATAAGGGATGGGAACAATACAAATGGAAGTACAAATAATTTTGAAATATAATTAAGTAATTCTAATGAAAAATGATTCTAGAGGACTTAATATTATATGAAAAAGAAGATAATATAAGAATATCATCATCTAATGAAATTTATGAAGGTTCTGATTCCATTTTAATATTTATCTTTTGGTTTAACCCCTTCTTAGTTATCAAATTTTAACCATAACTACGTTAATGAAATTTTCAATTTTGAGGGGTTCTAATTTTATTAGAACTAAATATATATCTCATAAATGACAAGGAAAGACATTTTTTACCATTGAAATTATTAATTTTCTTCTTTAATTTTTTTTTCATATTTTTTAGATATTTTAAGAAAATATCATTAATGTCATTTTGGACATTATTCAATTACATTGACATTTAAGTCATCAAAATTGTTATGGAATTTAAAAAACCATTAATAAATACATAAAATGTTATAGTAATCTAATTTTTTAGGAAAATAATTCTGAAAAAAATTATTACTTTTAAGATTTTAAAAATCAATTATTTTATTCTACTAAAAGTGGAATAAATACAGTGTCAGCATTACCTAAGAATTTACAGCAACTATTTAGTCATTTAAAATTATAAATAAATTACCCAGATAAAATATTTAAGTATTCATTAAAATAAAAATATATTACTGAATGTATCCTCTTTTTATGCATAATACAAAATTTTAGATACATTAATGTCAAGAGAGTGACATTTTGGATTTTTATATAAAACAATATAATTTCCATTACAAAGAAAAATGGCACAAAAATATAATATATTATAATTTTTTATGTATGTTGTAAAATTTATTCTCTAAAATGAAATAAGTAAATGGTTTTTGTGGATATTATGGCCATATCTCATAGTTTTAACCCTGTTTCACCTATTTTACACTTACCTAGATGAACAATATTTATCACTATTACAATTCATAATGAAAAGAATAAAAGTAACCTATTTTAAAAAATAAAACTCCTAAATCTGTATATTTTTTACTTTTTTCGTGATTCAGCCTCCATATGTGAAATACATCTAATTTAATAAAAAAATTTAAATCATAATGAAAAAGAGTTCTTTGACAAATGGGTTTTTAAGAATATAAAATAACTTATATAAAAATCATGAATAATTTTAATTAAAATGGATTTATTATGTCACTAAACATCCAATGAATCATATTTCACATTAATTTAAAATAAAAATACAATTATTCTTTCAAATTAATTGAATTAATGAAAACTTGACTTTATTTGATAAATTGTTACTTTTTTTATTCAATAAAAAATCAATCAATTCATAATAATCCCAATATTTCACCCTAATTTAATTATGATATTTTGATATCAATAAATATTTTTTTATAAAATATTATTTCTAAATGTTCTACAGATTAACAATAATTTTCATTCACAAATTGAAATAAAAATTCTTTTTGAATAAATACCTTTTGAAGCACAGAATGACTGAAAAATAATTTATTGTTATTTCCTAATAACTAATCAATATATTTTTACTGAGTATTACCATTATAAAAATATTTCATAATTTGGTTAAACATATTCACACCCACCAATTCAACCACTATGTTATAACGATAAAATTTAAGTAATATTTTTATAATATATCTTAATTCACTTAAAGATCATTATTACGTGTTAAGAAATCTACCACACATATTATAATTTTAAAATATTCTGGTTGTTTTATATAGTTTAATGATTTAGCAGACCAAGTAAATGGAAAGAAAAATCCATCATCACTGTTCACTAAGATCATGTAAATATTCCAACTCATATCCCTTGGGAGTGCCTCACAAGGTGTGCAGTCTTAGGTTCACTCATTATGCATCCTGGTGATGATGTAGTCAATTCTAAACCAACCATTTTTTAGTTTATTATCTGTAGGTTCAACTATAACACAAAAAAATCCACTTTATAGTATCCATGTAGGTATATATTTTCTAAGAATATATTAACAAAATATATTTTTCTTCTTTCACAGTGGAAAATATTGTTTTTTAGAATGGTTATGGTAAATATTGAATCCAAATAATACACGACATGGATAAGAATATAGGATTTTTAATTCCATAAATTTCATGATTAATATGAAATTAATTTTTCCATTTAAATGAATGCCCCCATGGAAAATAAAACAGGTGGTGATTATAACATGTGTCCCAATGAATGAAAATTGATATAAAAAACCCCACATATAGAGTGTGTATCAATTTAATCATCGCATATTAAATTAAATAAATTTAAATTTTATTATTAATTCATCTAAATAAATAAAATATTGATATAAAATTTCAAATATTTTGTATATATACACCATTTAGAGGAAAATATGTGTATAAATAACATGTCTCGAGGAGAGGAATTTGTGATGTAAAACCCTACCCTCAGTTTATGAATTCCATGAAAATACATTAAACACAAGTATAAAAAACATAATTATCTTAATAACTTAATAAAATTCCCTACTCATGTCCATTTTCATTTTTAATCTTCATAAATAGTCATTCCCTATATTAATTCTACCAATTTTTTCTTATGGCGTGTTTATAGTGTTAATAATTTGTACTAGTTTCACAATAATAGTGTATATATTCATTATTATTAGTAAAACCATCATTAAAAGATAATTTTGTTTACTATTATTTATTATTTATAATAATTTATTATGTTTCAAATTATTTTATTGAGTTTTTTATTTTTTATCTTGGAAGATGATATTAATAACAAACATGTTATGGTTATTCTTGAAGATTAATGTGTGTTTTCTTAGTTAATTAATTAAATACTGATATAACATAATCAGAACCAAAAAAATAATTATTTACTCATTTATATAATATTATACTATTAATTATGTTCACATATTCATTCATGATATTAATTTATAGTATTTTTTATTTAGGACATAAAATTGATATAAACTTGAAAATACAATGATTTAACGAAAGTTTATGTGGTGGTTTCATTATAAAATCATTATAAGATAATCGTATTGATATTTTTTAGTTTTATTATTAGTATATATCATATTTGAAAGTAATTATAATAATAAATAATTTATATTAATGCCTTACATAATTTGAAGAAAAGTTTATCCTCTCACTACACTTATTTTATATGATAAAATTTAAAATGATTGTTAGTTAATCATATCATTAATAGATTGGAAATTTTTTAATAATATAACATTAATTATATCATAGACAACATATTATTAATTTGATTGAATCCTTTAATCTATCTTTGTAGGGTGGTTATGGAAAATTAACACACTGTATTATGGGGGCAGTAGTCCAAACAATGCATGAATGACAATTTTGTTTTTCAAAATGGAAAGGGAAAACTTGATGAATGTTTAATTTTTAAAAAATAACAATATTAAATAAACTATATATAATAAACAGTAATATAATATTGCGGAAAATAATTTTAAAATTTAGAGAGAAAAAAAAATTCATTTGGATAAAGCGAAAACATATGTTGAGAAATTTGAGTTTCTCTATATGGGATCCTTAGAATAAAACGACATAGGATAATATATTATTACTAGAAGCTATATAAAGTGAATGATTATTCTAGGGGAAGAACAAATGGTTGGATTTCATGAGTATTCAAAATTCTTTATAGTGTCTTTAATTTGTGGTGAGAGGATCCTTTTATAGTTAGTGAGAAATAAATTTCTATAAACACTTCTACATAATATAAATCGACTGTATGTTAAAAATTTAAACACCCTAAAAAAATAAGGAATAATGGAGTGTAGAATAGATACAGTTGATCCAAACATAGAAAACTAAATTATAGAAATTATTTTATCATTCTTTAATTCCTATGACCCATGAATTATTACTATTACTATTTTATCTCTTATTGTGAAAACTAGTGTTCACCTAAGGAAAATTAATCATTATATGTAAAAAATAAAGTAGTCCATATTATATAATTTATGTTATAATTAATATTTTAAAATTAAAAATTTCAGTTTTAAGATAGATATTCTATCAAAATAATATCTTCATAAACTTCTATTTTATACTTATATACTAGTAATGGCATAAAATAAGTAGTATTAGTAAAATCAATAAATTACACTATTCACATACAAATCATTTTTTTAGAAAAATACCAAAAAAAATCTTATTATAAAAAATTTATTAATAATAATAAAATAATTTTATTTTTTTAAAATAAAATTATATCATTTATAAATTAATCTTTTAAGTATGGTTATGAGTAAAATATCTTTACTGTTAGCATTGCATGATTGTTAATAATAGAGTGATTACCTGTTATAGTGGGGTATTAGGTATTAAATCCCCTATAATAAATAATTTAATCCTTGAAACTATTCTATATATAATCTATTAAACATGTGTGGATACCCCTTATTTTTCTATTCTTCATGATCCCAATTTCTCTATTCTAGTTTGTGATTTTTTCAATGGACATAAACCAACTGAGTTCTTTGGTTAGGTAAAACTCTCTCTCTTGTGTTAGCAATCTAGATAGGGTATTTATTATAATACAATTCAAGACACAAATATGTTCCCTCATATGTGATCACATGGATTTGATTTTACATGTATTTCCTTCGAAATGAATCATGGAAAAAATATTCTACATTGAAATTGTTGAAAAAATGGCCAATTAGTAAGAAACATACCCAATTATTTATAGTATTTCAAAGGTCCAATGATCATAATGCTAAAATTACCCTTTTATCCATATATTAATAATACATTATATGCTGTACCTTCATGAATAAACAATCCCTAACATCAATTTCTATGTCATTCCTATGATTATTAGAATATACATTTATTCTGAATTGGGTGATTTTGGTTGCTTTAATGCAATCTTAAATAGTGAACACATTAAAAATTGTATCCTCTACGAGCTCTAGGAGAACTAAATTTATTTTAAAATTTTCATTCAAATGGGATGCAGTAGAAAACCTATTCCCATACAATACTTAAATGGTACCATCTAGATGCTCATATGGAAGCTATTATTGTATGAAAATTACACTAATGGTTGAAACTGATCCCAAATACCTTGAATGTCATGAGAACCAGATAGAAGTATATCCTCTAAAGTATAGATATTCCTTTTAGACTTCTCATTAGTAAATGGATTATAATAAGTTTATAAATTCATCTCAGTGTCGATATCCCCTTTAAGAATATTTTATAATTTTGATATTAACTAAGGGTCATAATCAAATATAATAGATAATGATTCCCTAGGATGCCTTAGGATTTTTTTAATATATATATTTGAAAGGTGATACAGATTTAGATATTGTATTATCTCTTTAAAATGGTATGAAATAATAAGATGATCAATGATAACCTCTATAGAATCAATATTCCATGGAGTCATTGGGAATCCATTGATAATATCCATTATAACAATGTAACACTTCCATATAGGTATAGGAAGAGGCTTAATTTCCAATTTAGTGATTTTAATTTATCTTTTTTCTATTATAATAATAAGAATCTAGACACATAGTCTAAAATTTCCAAGATAATAACTTCCCAATAAAAATGTTATCTAAAATACCTATATAACGTTGTTCTACCAGGGTGTTTGGGGAAATTTAAGTTAAGTTCTTAATATATTTGTTCTCTCTTTAACTATTCTATAGATTTAATACACAACCACTTTAAAAGTTTCAACACTAGATATTTATAGATGAAATATTTTAATTTCCCATCATTAACTACTTTAATAATCCAATGAAAATCCTTTTCAACCCATTGGGAATTCACTATCTTTTTATTAATGATAGATTAAAAATTTCTTAAAATAGGAAAGATTTCTACCATAGAATTTAAATCACCATATCCATCGTTACAATAAATTTTTATAATGGATTATTGTTAATACTCATCATTGTTAATATTCTATAGTCCCTTATACATAGTGTGTCAACCACCTTTTTTGATTTCTTAGGGTGGAAGTGTATTGATGAATCATTGTCCTTGAGTAGTCCTAACCATCTTCTTTACCTCATGTTTATCTCTTTTGAGGTAAGATATCCTTTAAATACACATGCTTTATCTATATCTATTTATATATATCCCATATTTTCCCGTAGTGTTAGTTTCACAATCTTTTGAAAAAATGATTACAGATTTCAACTCATGGTCATAAGATGGATAGTTTTGTTCCTAGATTTTCCATTTCCTTGATGAATAGTAAATAACAATATCATTTTTATTAGGATACCACAATGTACCTTCTTCTATGCATAACTATGTATTAAAAATACTTCATTACCCGATGGTATTGTTAATACTGAATTATTAATCTATCTATTATTGAGCACTTCAAAACAATCCTCAAATTCCTTAGACAATGTGAATTTAATCCTATTACTTATTAACTTTATTAACAGGTGGGACAACAAGGAATGTTTTTGATCAAACTATCAATACTGACATGACAATCCCAACAAACATTGAATATCATTTATTTTCATCGGCCTAGGCCATTCTTTTAATAGCTTTTTATTTAAAGGGTTAATAGATATCACATCCTTGGAGACAATATGGATGAAAAAGAAACATCATTATGCCAAAATTCACACTTTCTATAATTCTAAAAGAATTATTTTTTTCTAAGAGTCTCTATAATTATTTGTAGAAGAATATTGATCCATTCATTGTCCTTAGAGTATACCAAGAAAAAATTAATGAACACTAAAAACTTATAATTATATTCCTTGAATAATCTATTAATCAAATAAATAAATATAAAAGGTTAATTATTTATTACAAAAAAGAATTACAGTAATCTCAAATGTCCATACATGGATTGAAATTCCATCTTCAGTATATCTTAATCCGTCACCATTAATTGATGGTAATTAGTAAAATATCAATCGTGGAAAAATATTGGTCTCCATGAAGTTGATAAAATAATTAATAAATTCTCATAAAAAGATACATATTCTTTATATTAATGATATTTATCTATATATAATTTATTTAAAATCTCATATATCCATCCTTTATTTTCATAAATAATATAGGTTATCCCCATGGTGATAAACTGTTCCTATAAAGACCCCATCAATAAACTCATCTAACTATTAATTTTACTCTAACAACTCCATTGGTGTTTTTTAATATAGAGTTCTAGATATATTCCATGTATTATGAATTATTTCAATAGATAATGCAACTTGAAACTCTGGTGAACACAATGTATCCCTTATGTATATCATCAATGAATTATTGTACCATGAGTACATATTCTATTATTTTGATATCTTCCTTATCCATATATCAAACTTGATCTTCATCTCAACCAATAATTTCATTATTTAGAGCTATAGAGGGAAGATATATAGAATATTTAGATGATGATGTTTCCCCTCAATAGAAAACAGATCCTGCCGCACATTCATAAATAATAATATCATTATCCTAGAAAACGTTTTCATTATAAATTGATAGCCAATCCATATGATGGAGAATAAAAAAATAAATAAAAGGTATGATAACTAGGTTTGTAAACAGGATATGACCATAAATCATAATTATAATTTTCTAACACATCATTATTGACATCTTATGACCACTATGTGTATTAATTGATAAATCCTCTATTATGATTCTAGGAATTTATGAAATGTTTTTGTAAAACAATGAAAAATAAAGGAGTTTAAAGATATAAAATAAATAAAAAATTATCTAACGTTGAGGAAATGATTATAGTACTTTCCACCATGTTATTAGGAACTTTAACAACAATTGTGGTAATCAGGTAATTATTTCTTTTTTCCCTAGTGATTTTTTGAGGTAATTTCTTTTTACATTTTTCATCTTGGTTTGTATAATTTCCCTTATCCATAAAATTAAATAATTGAGCAAAAAAATATTCTACCATTTCATTTCATTGGTTATATTTATATAATTTTAATAAAAAAATGTATTTTTTATCCTGTAAACTATAGGGTGTTTCTTCCCATAGTAATCACAAATTGTAAATAAAAACCTTCATTTTTCCCCATTTCTGCATCAATCATCTCATAATGCTCAAATTACCTACTCTTCTATATATTTTCCTTGCATACATACAACCTATATAACTACTTTTCCATCTTAATGGAACAAGATACTATATCCTCATATAAAGAGATGTTTTTAGAGATCAACACCCATTGAAGTATAGACATTAAACCATGAATAAAATGATATATCATTATTTATGGTATATGTACTACTCCAAAACATTCTTATATGAAATTTAAATATTACCATCATATTTAGTGACATTTGCATCCTCTTTTGTCAAATATTTTGGCACCTCGTTTCCATTTCCCCTATATTCTCACAAGGGAAGTATTTTAAATTTAATTCCTCCAGACATGTTCCCAATACCGTGCACCTAATCTCCTCTTACAGTTTGGTGTTTTGATTTAGAGACCAACATTGTTCTAAATATCCCTTCCGATGATAAACAATTGTGAATAAATTTTCATTTTCTCTACTTCCCAAAGTGAGAGTGATCTCCTCTAGGGACTGAATCTATTTTTTATATAGTAATGGATTAGTATATTCACTAAATTTTTAAGGTTACTGTCATATAAAGTGGTCCAACATATTTCCACTATGTGTTTTTTTGAGAATGAATCTATATACAGATGAGATTATTTTTAATAACCTTATTCAAATACCCCATTATGGCTATAAACTAATTATCCATAACACCAGCATTATGAACATGTTTCGGGGGAATATACCTGAATTGACTATGAGTGTTGATGAGGATGAAATTCTTATTATTAGTCAAAATATCTCTAATATTATATAAAAATAATTTTATAATGATATTGAATTTTAAAATACAATTCTTATTAAGTTTTGTAGTGTGTACCCTAGAAATATTGATGTTTTTATAGTACTTCTGATATCTCACTTGTTTCCTCTAAATATAATCACCACAGTTTATTTTAATCATTATCTGATACCCACTATAACATCATGGACTTCATAAAACTTAATACAGTAGTTATATTACATTATTGGTTTAGGATACAAGAGTAACATAAGGATCCAATAGTTTAGTAGTCTTGGTAGACTATATATATACATACAATAAATTTGAAGAAAAAAGATATAAAATAAAAATATTTTGAGAACATAATTATCCCTACCGCTAAATACATTAAATTTCCACCTATTACTCTTTTAGGATTCTATGGAAATAAAAAAAATAATGGTTGGATAATATGATTAGTAAGGAGTAGTATAAAGTGAAAATATTTATATCATATGCATGGAATAATTGATATGGAACGAATAAATGAATAGCACAAAGCCATAATCAACTAAATATGAGGGTAATCTATATCTATAATAATAAATGAACACATGGATATCAATAATAATTTATATCCTTCAGATTAAATGTATAATATTGTACATAAATACATGCCATCAAGGTTTTAGGCCAAGATACTTTCATATTATAGGATGATTTATACATAATGACCCAACCTATTTTGTATCATGAGACCTTTAAATGCACTAAGGGGATATATAATTTCAATCCCACCAATCAATAGATTAATTCGAATGCATTTACCAAAGAGTCATCAAGACCTTTCATAAAATTCCCTTAGGAAACTCTAATAGAACAAAACCTAGATATCTATATAAGGATAAATATGGAAATAAAATACATCCCCATTAAATAGTATAATGTTAATGTATTGGATAAAATACCTTAATTATCATATAATATATGGCTTATTTTCAAATTAACATGAAATAAACAGAACAAAGAAATAAATTAGTTATGGTAGTTTTAATGTACTGTGTAATCCATAGAAGATAGTGATTCTGTTAAATAGTTTGAATTGGTATTAGACCATGGAAATAGTTGGAAAAATCCTTAATCATGGTTAATTAAGATAGTTTTAATATTCTAAATAATATCTCATGGTAGCGTCTCTCTCTGTTTGTAGTCTTAGGCCTACTCATTAAGCATCAAGGTTATAATTGAGTCATTTCAACCAACCATTTTGGGGCGATTAACATGGTGTGAATCTATTCTAGAACCACATCCACATTCTAGTATCTATATAGGGACTTATTTTCTATGATATTACACACATATTTACGTTACAAAAACCTAGAATGGTTCTTACCCATAAAAAAGATTGATTTTTACAATGGTTTTGGTAACAATTGAATCAAAATAACAAGAGAGACGGATAAAAATATATACTTTTAAATCCGTTAAGTTTCATGAGTAATATGGAAAATATTCTTCCATTTCAATGTATGAACTAAAAAAATTAAAAAAGGTGGTAATTATATCATGATTCGTAATGAATAAAAATTGAGATGGAAAACCAACATTTATGGCTTGGGTAGAAATTCAATCACAATCTATTAAAAGATAGTATTTGAAATGGATCTTAAAATACCATGAATGAATTTATTTGATTATATAACATCTCAAATAGGATATATATATGCAACACATAGTAAAAACTTGTTTTATAATATAAAACATGTCTCAAAGGGAAGAAATTAAGATTAAAACCCCTTACCTATGGTTTTGACTTCAAAAAACAAACATTAACATCACATATAATAAATGTAGTTATCTTAATCACTTAATAAGGAAAATTAATCATACCCATTATAATTTATAGTCCCCATAAATAGTCATTCACTATATGAGTTTTATCAATTTTACACATCGTGCATTTATAGATTTTATCATTCTAAATAGTTTCATAATATTAGTTCCAATATTAATTATTCTTAGAAATTTTATCATCAATAGATCATTAAATTTAATTATTTGTATGATTTATAATTATTTGTGTTTTTTAAAATTCCATTTATGCGTGTTTTTGTCTTTATCACTGAAGATCACATTGATAACAATATGTTTTCAGTGATTGTTGATGATCCAAGTGTTTTTTCTTAATTTATTAATTAATTACTTAAATAACATCTCCAAAACTAGAAAATAATTATTTAATAATTTTAATAATTTTACATAAGAAATTATGTTCCCAAATTCATTAATTATATAAAGTCATAGTATTGTTCAATTTTGTGGTAAAAGAGAACCAACCATGATAATACAACGATTTAATGAATGGTTATGAGGTGGGTTTTTTGTTATATAATTAAACGAGAAGAATAATGATATAAATTAGTTTTTATCAGGGTGATATATTATAATTTCACTGAAGTATTAGAAGAATAAATTGTTATTAGGACATTACATTATTTGAATACAAGATTTCCCTCTTCGTAAACTTATTTTAAATGATTAAATTTAAAAAGATAGTTTTTAGATCAGATAATAAATATGTTCACATTTTTTTTATTACAAAACTCAATCGTATTATTAAAATAATATTTATTCATTAATTAAATCCTTATATAATTCCTTGCAAGGTGGTAAAGGAAAAAAATCATGTTGCGTCATGGATGTGGTAGTCTGCACAATGCATGAATAAAAAAATCATTTTTCTTAAATGAAAATATAAAATTTTCGTATTTTTTATTTAAGAAATTTAAAAAAGTTAAATATATAAAAAATACTAAATTTATCATAAAATATTTAGAAAAATAAATTTTAAATGGAGGGAAAAAGGAAAAGGTGTTAGAAAAATTATTGAAATTATGTTGAGAACTTTGGGTTTCTTTGAGAGGATTCCATTGAATAGATGGGATTAGGCTAATAACATGTTACCATATGCTCAATATAGTGAAATATTATTCTAGGGTAATGATAAATGGTAGGGTTTTTGGAAGAAACATAACAATTAGGATTTATACAAAGGGGTGTTGATAAACCCCATTTAAAAGTGTTGAGAATGAAAATTTACCAAATAATTCAAATTAATATAAAGGGAGAACAAGTTTAACACATAATTTAGCAATAAAAAATTAAAAATATTGGATTATGAAAATATATTAGGTTTATACAGAACTTATACACTCAATTATTAACATTATTTTATCATTTTTTACTCCCATTACCTCAAGAATTATTTCTTTTTACATTTTAGCTCTTATCATGCTAACTGGTTTTTATGTAAGGTAACTTAATATTTATACATAAAATAAAGTGATCATTATTTTATAATTTTCACTTAATAAAGAGAAATTTAAAATAAATGTTTTTTCCCAACATCTATAAGTGTAAAAAATAATTTTAATTGAATAAATTTATAATATATCAGTATGAGTTTTGAGATAAATATTACTTGGGTTCTAAAATATAAATCTTGAGTTTTTAAACTGTAATAAATATTAAAAATGTATAATTCTCATTATAAATATACATATTTGTTTTCAATAAAGTGATTTTATTAATTTTTTATTCATATATATATACTGATAATGTCATAAAATTTTCTATGTTATTAAAATTGGTATGTTTTACTATTCAACTAAAAATCAATGTTTTTAGAATAATTATAAAATATATTTTTATGAAAATAAATTTATGATGAATAAAAAATAAATTTTTTAGGTCAAAAAAAATTTAAATAGTCATAAATAAAACCATTAAACATACATATGAATAATGGCTCTTTAGAGTGTGCATTGTGTGATAATTCAAGATAATGGGTTTATCAAATACAATAGGGTCTCAGATATTACAACCAATAAGTGTACTATATTATAATTACTAAACCATTATATATTGAAAAATAGTATTTTTATGATATATATTGATTATTCATGTAAAATGATAAAATATTTATATATGTATTGTTTGGGTCACCACCAAATCTCTACCAATTTACATGTCCTAAGTGTCTTTGTACCCTTAGGTATATTTGAGGGAAAAAAATATAATATTTTATTGATTCAAAAAAGGACAAAATAATCCCTGAATTGGGGGTGAAAACATTATGAAATAAAATAAGACCTATGGCATCAGTTTGTTGTCTCAATTTCAGTTCACTGTGACGTGTTTTTCTTATAATTCAAAAATTTACTTATATATGGTGTAAATAATTCCCTATTTACATCGTATATCATAATTAAGTTTTTATTATTTGGAGTTTCACATTCATTTAATCTTAAGCTATCTGTTTTCTCTGATTCAAACTTTACCTATGTGGTAAGGATTGTTGTTAACATAATTTACATTTATTAAGGTATAACCATTATTTACAAATTCTATCTTTATTATCATTATTTCATAAACTATATGAATGTATTATATTTTAGTCCATATTTAATTTATGGTATTTATGTTAAATATTTACATTTCACCTCCCTTTGGTTTATCATTCTAGAAAACCTTTTCTGGTATATTCACTTGACCTTATCGATTCATTATGGTCAACATTTTTCTCTATGTCTATATTAATTATATTGATTTAATTCATTTATTTTATATAATTAAATTGTTGAATAAGGCCATTTTCATTAATATTTGAATTTCATTAAAGTTTAATTTTTTTAACATTTTTTATATGACTTATTGTTTTTACTTTCTTTACAAAACTCAAAAATGAATCTTCTTTTTTAAAATTTTCTTCTTGAACAAAGTTTCACACTTTAACAACTATTTTTAATTATCAATCATCCTTTCTATGTTTCCATGGGTTGTCAAATAACAAATTATTCCCATTTTTTAATAAATAATTCATTTTAAAAATAATTTTTAATATTTTAGAAGAATAAATAAATCGATTTTCATTCCACGTAGGTATATTTTATCTTCTCCTATAAATTTATTATCCTTAAAATATTTTATTATAAATAATTCATTATTTAGATTTATTTTTAAATTATTGTTTTTAATATTACCTTTCCAAACCTTATAAATGTAATTTTAATCTTAATTATATGTATGTTTTTACATCCATGTTACAAATGAAATATGAATTTTTTTATTTTATTTTCATTAATTTTACTCTAAAACAATTTTTTTATTTATGTTATATTTTTGATTCATTTATTATCACTAAAAATTCCCAAATTTATATATAGTTCATACCTCACCATTATTTTTTTGTTTATTTTATTTATAACTCTTCATCTCTCTCTTAGTTTTTTTCTTCTTTATGTACGTACTCAAAAATTTCATATATATATATTCTATAAAATTTAATTTTTTTATATTGTGTTTTCTAGTATTGAATTAATTGTTTACTCTTAAATCTAGATTTATTCAGTTTTAATGGTGATTACTAAGAATTATATTCCATTTATTGACTCCATAAATATTGAAAGTACATATACTTTTTATATAAATATTGATGTTTATAGATTTTTAAGGATTGTTGGTTATGTATTGTATTTTTATTTCATATGAATAATACATTATAATTAATTATATATTAGAAGGGCCTAGAATTATATATCTCCCTGATTCATCTATAGGTCTCGTAAGATAAACTAGCTTTGATATTTGGTGTAAACCATGCCTTTTTTTGTATGATGTCTTAGTATGATTCCTTGTTATTCTATTTGTCATGACTTGAATTATTTATTCTGATAGTATGAAATTAGTAATTATTGACTATTTAATTATTTAAATTATTATTTTATCCATGGATATATAATATTATCACATTATAATTTATACGGGATTATTAATATTATTATTTCATGACTTATTACTCAAGCCATGTTTTCCCAAGACAGATTGTATTGTATGTTACCACTTATTGAGTATTTATATCCATAATTCTTATATTTTATTTTTTACTTAGGTAGTTAATAAGTGTCTTAAAAATTATACGGATGATTAATTTTTGGTTTAGAGAATTTTATAGGATATTTTGAAGACTTATTGTTAAATAAGTCCCTAGTTTTATGGAAAATACCCATTTAATGGAAACTTTTATGGGTTTTATTAGTCAATAATTTTTAACAACTCACTAAAACACTAAAGATAATTTTTTTTGGGTATTTATATTGGTCAATTTTTTAAATTGATTTAAATATTTTGGATTTTTATATTTTGATCACTTAAAACAGTTTCATCGGAAGTGTGTAATGAATGTGTTTTAAGTAATGAATTCAGTTGTACGGGTCAGGGGAATCACAATTGGTATTTAAGAAGATTTAAATAAATTTATTGGTTTGGATTTTATCATATTGGGATAAATTAATTATTGTTCATACTATTATATTTTTATAAGTTTATGGTTGAACATAAGTTTAATGGAATAAATACCCCTTTTGAAGAATTATGTAATTATATTTTATGGTGATTAATAATATTTTTAATATTTTAATATATTTTTCTAAATAATACATGAAAAAGTTAAAGTTAACCGATAGGGTAGGTATGTAATTTGTGTTTACAAAAATTTTGTTTATTTTGGGAAAAAATTAATATCTTTTTGGTCATATATTTGAATATGTAATTTGATGATTCTTATTATATTAATGTTGTTTGGTTGTAATGGATAAGTCATAGTTATAGGAGCATATTATTCCATGATTTTTTGGATTATTACATAATAGGAAATATATTGATTTAATTATTATTTGGAATTTGGACTAGAATACATTAGTGGAATCCCTAGAGATAAATATAGAGACTGGAAAACATTCATTAAAATTTTAGTAAAGTAATGAGTGTTTGGTTATCAAAAAATGAAATCGCTATAAAGATACAAACAAGGGGATGTAGATTTTGGATTGGATTTTCCTTGTGGTAATATACTAGAAAAATTTTGGTTTTATGTTAAAACTATATTCACTTAGGGGATAATAAAAGGTATTAATGCACACCTGGTCTAGAAATAATAATGGATAAGTGTTGGATGATTCAAAAACCCTTTATAAACCACTATGAAATATTTAAATACATTTTATAACATGATTCATAACAATATTAATAAAATAATCATCTTTTTTCATTGATGAGAGAAATTAAAATTTTGAGTACACAATTTATTTATTAGAGGTATGATGTAAAACTCTTATATTCTAGTATGTTTTTTCCTTTAAATAAATAATATATTTGTTGGGCTCCTCATGTTTTAATAATGTTTTAATGATAAAAAATCTTATTCAACCTAGTTAAATCTGGTAAATTATATCAAATCATTTTTATTAATGTTTAAATTATTCTCATGCTTTAAGAAGAGCAATTCAAGATCTTAATTGATCTATATATAGTTTACTTACTATCTTTGATATACTATCATAATACATTCCTTGACAAATGCTAATGTTTAATCCATTCTATTATCATCATTGATTAAGTCTAAAAATAGTTACGTTGAAAAGTCTGAGACACCATGAGTCTGACACTAGTTATGTCTTTCTGACACCGTGAAGCAATACACCATGAAGCAAGACACTGTGATGCAGACACCGTGAAGCAGACACCGTGAATCAAACACTATGAAGCATACACTGTGAATTAGACATCGTGAAGTAGACACCGTGAAGAATCAGACACCGTGAAGTAGACACCATGAACAAGACACCGTGAACAAGACACTGTTAACATTGAGACATCGTGACCATGAGACACCGTGCCCGCAAGACACAGTGACCATGAGACACCGTGAACAAGACACTGTGACCGCGAGACACCGTGACCACGAGACACCGTGACTATAAGACACCATGATCAATCCAAACACTGTGTGAAGGAGACACCGTTTCCATGACATACTGTGACACCGTTTCTTAAACTATTTTTTCGTTTTTCCATTTACTCTCTAACTTTCATATTTGAAGGTTTTAAATGTACTGACATAATTCATTTTTCTTTGTAGACATATCATCTGACAGTACGAAGTATGAGGTGTGGTATCCATGCAACCTGTCAGCTCCAACAAATGCATTCTAAAATAAAAGAGAATTGTATCGAAGAATCATGGATCGTGACATACTAAATGAAAAACAAGGTTGTGAGAACGATAACAAAGAACACTGAGAGAATTTCAAAAGGAAGGATCATCACATGAATGCAACCCGACTCTACTGAAGAACATATGAAGAACAGTAGAATCTAGATAACATCTTTGCATTGATTAACCTCAAAAAGAACACAATCTGATTCACGACACTCTGTTTTACAAATGAGGACTGAAGATCTCCATCTGCTTCATCTCAAGAAGTCCAAAGCTGCAAAGACTAACATTGGGAGAATTTCTAAACCCATCTCCATTTTTCTGCTCTATTGTGTATCTATTTATTAACTTTCTAGAAGAGTGTGTACATATAGAATAACACACTCTATATTCTACATTAAACTGAAGGACACAAGATATACTTACTCAACTATTCTTTTACTCTTGTTTCTACCCATGAAGAACTGTGGATGAGGTCCCTGTGTGGACTGGTTATTTTTGTCCCCACAAAAACTGTGGAAGAGGTCCCTGTGTGACCTAGACAGTCTGTGTACTATTGTTAACCCCGATCTAGGGTGTGGATCAAAGTTTATTTATATAAACTGCTTAGTGGTAGGTGATCACCAAGTGGTGTATATTAGGTCTCGTCTTGAGACTGAACCACTTTTTTCATATCCCTTGTGCTTCTTAATTTAGTTTTCTCTATTTTTATTTGTTTACTGTATAATCCAGAAATCACTAATTTCACTTTGATATTTAGTCTTGGAAAGAAGTTATAATTGGGTTGTCTTTGTGAAATAACTTAAAAAGTAATATTAATAACACAAATTACGATTACTAAGAATTAATCAAACTGATAAGAAGTTACTTAAATAGTCAAACTCTTATAACAATATAACCTTGATTAACTGGGATGTATTTAATATTTGGGGAAACCTTTTTAGAAATACTTTTTATAGAAATTTTTATAGTTACTCAATTCACTACTCCCCTCTTGAGTAATATACTCCGACCAACATTTGGTATCAAAAGATGTTTATTATGACTCTGTTTAATCTTATTCAATTGTGATTGTAGTTGTACTTTAAAGATCTATAGTTGTAGTTTTAAGATTTGTAAATTTCTATCAATTCTAAATTTCAAGATCTTTTAAAGTAAAAAATTATTATTTATAATAGATTGGAAGGTTCTGCAACCAACATAAAACCATTCTTTAATGGAACCAATTATGCTCAGTGGAAAATTAAAATGAAAATGCATTTAGAGAGCATGAGTTTTGAAATTTGGTCATCCATTATAGATGAATACAAAATTCCTGCTACTAATATAATCACATGGGATGAACCTACCAAATATGCATACAATAACAACTGAAAATCTATGAATGCTTTATACTGATTCATTGGAGATTAAGAGTTCAAAATAATTTCTTCTTGTAAAAATGCCAATGAAATTTAGGATACCCTTTAAGTCTCAGATGAATGATCATATAATTTAAAAGAAATGAGACTTAATACTTATACCATTAAATATTATAATTTTAATATGAAAATTTATGGGCCTATTTATGACATGTATCTTTGGTTCAATGAGATTGTCAAAATAATTATTTCTCTAGGAAGAGAAGTCACTACCAAGAAATAGATCATGAGAATCCTTAGATGTCTACCTGATAGATGGAGGGGAACCTCTGTCTCTATTAGAGAATTGTGCGACATCATAAAACTACCTGTAAAAGAACTCATAAGGAATCTTATGATGTATGAGGAAGATCTAAAAGTCAACAAGGAAGAGGAGGATGATCCAAAGAGGAAATATGTTGCATTCAAGACCACCACTTCTAAGCACATAGACAATGGTAAACTGGAACCTTCTGTAGAATGCTCCACCAGTGAAATATATTCATCTTACAATGACAAGGAGATGGCTCAACTAGCCAGAAGATTAAAATGATTTTAAAAAAATAATATCTTTTTCATAAATCCTAACTTCAAGGGAAAATATGACCAAAAAGGAAACTTGAAGAAGGACTGGAAAAGAAGTGACAAGACTGATGAAATTTTCTTCTATGAATGTAAGCGTAAAGAACATATAAATACTAACTTTCCAAAAATCAAGTACAAAAAGAAATATGAGGACAAGGAAAGGAGGTTTAAAAAGGAAATGAAAGCAACCTGGAGTGATTCTGAGGATAGTTCAAGCGACTCAGACACATTACATGTTGAACATGCTAACAAATCCAATATGTGTTCTATGACAAACACATCTGAGCTAACATTGGGATTTTTGTGCATAACTCACATTATTCTAAAGATGAGAGTGACACTAAAAAAATGAAGAATGAATAAATGTTTGAAAAATGTAGCATTCTTGATGGAACATGCAATGAACTAAAAGAAAAATATAAATAATTATAGAAACATCATGATCTTACCATAATTGTTAAATCTGATATCATAAATGAAAAAGAAAAAAATGCTCAACTACTCAAAGAAAACAATGAATTAAAAATGTCTAATGATCAATTAAAGAGTGACTTAGACAAGTTTCCCAATGAGAAAAATACCCTTACACAAATTCTAGGAAAACAAATTGCCTATAAATACAACACTGGCATTGGTTATCAACCTGGTAAAAGAAACTTTAGTAGAAAAATTTTTGTTTCAAAATCTAGGACATACAGTTTTACTACCAGTACTAGACTAAAATAAACTAATTCAATCCATGATACATATTCTACGGTTTCACATTTTTGAGGACCAAATAGAGTTTATTTTTCAAATACATTAAACAATGCTTATAAGAAACCAATGAGAAAAATATGGGTTCTTAAAGCACTTATTAATAATATTACTGGACCCAAACAGGTATGGGTACCAAAATATGTTTTTGATTAACGTTTTTGAAGGAATGTTGTTTAAAGAGCTCCTGCAAAAGTCTATAGTACTTGGACAGTGGATGTTTAAGGCACATGACAGGATACTACTCATGCTTCAAGAACCTGATAAAAGTAGATGGAGGAAAAATCACATTTAGTGACAATGACAATGGAAAAATTATTGGCCTCAACCAAATAGGTAACTCTAACTTAGTTTTAATTTCTATATTTATATTTTTTTGATGGTTTAAAATATAATATTCTTAGTATCGCACAATTATGTAATTATGGATTTCATGTTATATTTGAAAATGATGATTATAATGTCTTTAATTCTAAAGATGAATTAGTATTTTCAGAAGAGTAAAACCTCATGTAAATAAAAATAGTGAAATTACATTATTTTATATAATAATATTATTTATTGATTTTATTTTTTCTAATAACAATTTATTAAATTTAATGGTTATAAGATAAATAATTAATGGACGTGGTTAAAATAATTCATTATTAAGAAGACCTATTATTTAATGAATTGTATTTTCTGAATATATGTTGTATTTTTATAATTATGTTTGACATTATTAAAGAATTATTCTCATTAAATCATTCAACTTTAAATCTAATATATTAACACTAATTAATTATTAATTCATAGAAAATAAAATTAAGAACACATAATGTTTAATGTTAATTTTTTTTATGAAAAACTAGTTTTCATTATATTATATAATTTCATCTAAATGTTAAATTCTAGTGTTCTAAAATCATAATTTTATATAAAAGTATACATTTTTTGAATAAATATTTTTATATTATATTAGGACGAATTTTTTTTTGAGGAAGTTAATATATTAGAGAATAATAAAAATACAGATTTTATGAATCCTACTACTGTTAGGACAGCATTATAATGTAACCATGACACTATAATTTTTGATACATTTCATTCTACTAAAAAAATATATAATGTATAATATAATGTGATTAAAAATATTATTAATAATTTAGAAACTAATATTTTATATTTTGGAACATAAAATTCATTTTATCCTAATGAAAACTATTTTTTGTTCATTGTGTTTAATGGAGTGGTTGGAATGTTGCATTCCATTTTTGTGATAATTTAAATGTAAAATAAAACAATTTCTCTAATAATAAGACAAAAAATTTCATTTGAATCAATTATATTCAATATTACTTGGACTAAATAATAAAATAATCAATATTTTAACCCAAAACACCCTCTCCTCAAGTATAAATACCCCTATTATATTCATTGGAAAAACAATTATTATTCAATTCACAAATCCAATGATATTCCATTTACAATATATTAGGTATATTAGAACCATTAGGTAAATTTTCATGTTGCACAACCCAAATCATTTAAAGTTTAATCTAGGTAGATAATATTTCATAAAGAGGAGGTGAAAGAATGAAAAAATAAATCAAGACATTAAGTAAGGGGTTTTATATCAATTTGAATTTCACGATGCATGTTTCTTATTATACATGATATAATTTTATATAATGAAAATACTACCCCGTTAAATTATTACATATTAAATATTTTTTATTATTTGGATTTTAACTTTTATTTACACCCCATATATTTCTTTTCTTTCAATTCATATGTTACCTAATTCATAATAGTTATTTTTCACAGAACCTAATTTCTTTAAGAAACAAAAATTATTCTTGAACATCATCCATCATAGTGTTATTATACTCCATATTACTGTACTATATTTTCCCCTTATTATTTTTTAGGGTTCAAAATCCATATTGGCATTTCAACTCATATTGGTTTATAATTAAACCAGACTATTTCTTGAATGTTGACTCATCTATATCTCATATTAAAAGTTGAGAGTATTTCTCTTATAGATCTATAATATTTATAAGTATTTATTTGATGTTAATCTTTGTACTAAAATAATTTTTTATGGGTTTTTCCTTTATATTTTTATTTTTAAAAATATTTAAAAGAAATATATTTATCATTTTCCACACTAGTAACTTCTTACTATTTTTATGAAAGTGTGAAATTAATTTTTTTAACAATTTTATACATGATTTAAATTATCGAATAAAATCAACTAAATTTTTAACCAAAATGAATAGTGAATTTTTTTTAAAAAAATACTATTGTTTCAGTGAAAATGAGTTTATTAGAGGATAATATAAAATAATAAGGGTTCAACATGACCTAAAACATGTAAAAAAAATACAATTTATGCCCATATTGAGACCATATAAATAATAAGGTTTTATAATGAATAAATTTTAGGATATGTTAATTATAAAAATGTTGGTGTAATTGATTAGTTTTTAAAATTCCATGTGTATCCTTTTTCCAACTTAAAAAAGGCCACCTACTCTCCAACCCTCTTAACTCTTTCAAATACATTTTTATCATCCATTTCCCACAAAAATATATGAATTAATCCCATAAAATTATTATATATCCCTTTGTTTGATCAGAGATACATCCTTGGAATGATTTTTGTGAAAACCTAGAGAACTTGTCCGAAGAAGCGGTAACATTATTAAACGAGCATTTTTATTTTGTTTCTTCTTCAAGTTACTTAAAATATTATTAAACCATTATTATATGACATCATATTTATATTAAATATATTAATATTTTTTTTATGATTATGTAAATACATGTATCCATACATTCCTTTGTTAAATGGGATATGAAATCTTTGATTATGTGTGCGGTGGACTACCGCCTCATGAGCCAACACAACATGTTTTCCATCAACACATGTTGTGAATGTAGGTAATTATGTAATTAATGTATATATATCATATTTACTGTATTATTATTCTTATGCAATTATAATATCACATATATATTCTTAATTTTGATTTTTATTAAAATATGATAACATCACTTGTGTCTACGACATACTATTGACTCACGATGTGATTAGATTCATTTTTCACTTATAATTTACATGAAAATTAATAAGGATTAATTTTATAAATAGATGTGATATATATGACATGATATTTATTATTTAAAATTAAAATATCACCACTTACTAACCCTTTTAATCATTAATTGAATGATATCATCGATCATATGTACATACGACCAACTTTCTATATGAAGTGATGTGATTCATTTTCCATGTATTACCATTAATAATTTTTTTCAAAATGTATCTAAATAGTGAATATTATAATTATAAAATTAATAAAATTTATATTATATATATATATATCCTATATGAATGATATAAAACTCTTATGACAAAAAACGCAAGATAAAGAAAAGAAAGAAATTTATGAAGTAATGGATATAATGAAGTGTTATTAACAAATTATTGGTAAAATATTATAAAATGATCATAAATGATATTATAAATATAAATATGGTTATGGTAAAAGTTAATATAATATTTAAAACCACTGCACTAGAGTTTAGTGTGTGTTTAACCAAAATGAATTTTGAGGTATCACACTTCATCACAATTTCACTTCATTGAGGCATTTTTTAGTGTTATGCACCTTATTTATTTTATATGGTTTATATAGTTCCAATTTATTATATAATATCATGAAAATTAAAATTTAATTTTATTTGATGTTTTATTTTGATTTATTTTATCTAATGGGATTTGACTTAAAAATTAACATTTTGTAAATAATTTCATAACTCAATTTCTTTTCATGGACTTATATTACTTCATCATTATCTTTATAATTCTAGATTATGTGTGAAATTTTTTTGACAATATTATGATTTATTTCAAATTATATTATTTGGATTTAAAATTAATTGATTTATATTATTTATTGATTAAATATCAATTCAATGTTATGATAATTGTAAGGGTTTATTTCCCAGTCTCATTTTAATCGAGATTGTGTATGCATGAATTTATATTGAAGTAAATTATTTGATAATTTTATAGTAAATCAATTTAATTTTATTATACAATAGTTATCCAAGAAATATTCATGTAATAATACCAATCTCAAGTATTTGGTAAACAAAATCACCAAGTAACCTTTTTTAATAAAAAATGACTTTATTTCTCATTTGGGTCAAAAATACTTTTTCATTAAAATCCATTTTTTATATATAAATTTTTGAAAATTATTCTATCTTTCAAAATTGTGATTTATTAAATATATTTTTACCCTTATTTGACATTTTTTTAAACATTGGAAGGTATCTTCCTATCATTTTCTATAGAAGGCCAATTTGGATTTTATAAAAAAATTGAAAGGAATCCTAGTTTTAACGCGTACGACATGAATAAAATATACATCCATCATGAACACTCAATGTTTTAAAGAATAAATTAAATTTATTCAAGGTTATTTTCAAATGAAATTATTTAAAAAAATTGTATGATCTTTTGGTTTAAAAAATACATTCAAACTAAAAAATTTATTTTCCTTAAGAATATTTTCAATGACAATGTTACGTTATTTCAATTAATCAACAACATAAACCCTTTATTTTTCTTATGATCCATGTGTTATATGATATATTTACACCATCCTTATTATTTCTCTAGATGTTTACGACATGTTTTACCAAGAATGTTTTGACATTCTAAGTATTGATTAACTTTTGTAATCATCAACTTTGACATAAAATATTCACTTCTATATTATTATTGGAAAACATTTCCACTAAATATAAATATTATTTTTCATGTATATAATTATTACTTAAACCGTATATCATTTTCATATATGGTATTTTGTTTAAAATTTATACGATTGGCTATGAAAATTATTTCTAATACTTATTCGTTACTTTTTACATATATTTATTGATAAGGAATATTGATCCTAAATTAAAATGATCATTAAGTAAAGAATTATATCTCAGGAGATCAAAATATATAAATGTAAATGATATAATATTTTTAATATGTATGCATTAACATAAAGAAAATATTATTTTTTACTATGTATATATTTACATGACGTAGTTATTTTTTTCACCATGTGTGTATGGATATAACGTACTTATATTTATCTATAATGTTATAACGATCATCGTAGAGTATCATTGACCTATTAATTTATTTTCTATTCATATGGTGATGAAAAAAATTATATTATGTCACCATGGTTCATGATTTCTTATTTCAATTTTTTATGTCCTAGAATATGTTATGATTTCATGATCATCCTTTTATCATTATAAATTTATCTTCCACCATTTATGATAATGTTACCATACCTTATGATCGTATATAATAATTCATTTTTATAATTCCATTATAGAAATCATTTTTATCAATTTATTTATTTTATTATGTTTACGATAAAATGGTAAATACTTTAGGACTCATTGATATGTTTTCCCCCTTACTATGTGTTTGAGAACACCCTTCTCTTAGATTTACCATTTCTTAAGGTAATATTGAAGAATACCATGTATGATATCTCTATAATAAAGTCAAATTTTCCTAATTTTATAATTAAAATGATAGTGTATTTTAATATAATATGATTATAAATATAATATCCAAATATTAAAAACCATTATGTTATGGAAGTATGATTTAAATGATAGTTTTAATTTGTAATAATGTGAAATGGGTTATTATATATATACACATTATTCATTGGTTTTATTAAGAATTACATAAATAATTGATAGGAAATTTACGTAATTCATTTCAAAATTAGGTCAAGGTTTCACACACATTTCCACATGTCATATTTCATTTCATTATACCCCAAGACTGATCCCTCAAAAAACCTCATCAAAATCCCCAGATTAATCCCCTTGCGTAAGCACAAAGGCCATATCCCATGACTATAAAATAATCTTAGTTCCTGTGATATTTTTAATTATCCTTGGATTGATATGTCATAGATGATATCTAGAATGATCAGTTCAAACTAATCACCAAGATAAATATCATATGGTTAATACTAATTCATCCTATCACACTTTAAATACAAGAATTATGGGAACCCAATATATTATTCCAACGGTAATATATAATTAGAACCCCTCCCATAAAAATACAAATATTTTATAGTTATCTATAAAACTAAATTTCTATGTAGTATTATTATCAATTAAATATAAACAATATAGTATAAATATAGTAGAAAAAAATATACTATTAATATATTCCCAACAACCCTAATACCACCTTCTTATTGAACAAACCATTCATCTTAATAATTAAATATAAATTTTTTACTTGAAATTCCACCATTTATTTTTTTCCAATTTATTTATAAACTTAATATAATCTCATGATCAAACATCTTTTATTTTCTATTCATATCCAATAAGGACTATACCATGATTTATATGACTATATGACCCAATATTCTTGTAAATAACCCTATCATATGAGATTTCTTGTAAAATTAAAATCCATCGAATAAAAAAATGATAAAATGACATGTTACCCAATTAACAAACATTAGTCACAAATATAATGGGTTATATATCACCATATATAGGTTCTTAAACATAGTCTATGAACCATATATCCATGTTAATCACCTTCCACTAAGGAAAAGACAATTATTATAACTTTAATATCATAAGATAAACCATATTCTCCTACACTCCCTCTAGAGATCTCATCTATATCGGGTTTTCCCACACCCAAAACGAAATTCTATAGGGTTTAACACCCAATGGGTCACTTTTTTCTTTTAATTTTTTGTGTCATTCATTCATTTTGTTATTGGGGGTCAGAAATGGTAAAAATATGAAAAATAGGTTGGGGTGCACAATTACCACCTTGTTAGTTCTAGCCATGAACCCAAACCATATGGATAGTTGATATATTTTTTCAATGTTTTTTTATGATTTTAATAAGGATTACTAAATTATGGGTAATTATAGTGAAATTGTGTGCCTTTATATAGAGATTATATTTAGGGTTCTTGGATGGTGAACAGTTTTCAAGAGTATGATACCAAAAATTGTTGCATATATAGTTTTCTTAAAAATTTGAAATGGCCAATATACCCATGTAAAATAAAATTATATCTCTCCTCCATTTTCCCAATTTACCTGAATTATATTCTTATAATATTTAAATTCATCATCCTCCTTAATCCTTTTATAGTTTCACTTTCTTTTAGTGGAGTTTCTCAAGGTGATCACATGATTCCTTCTATATTTCTCCATCCACATTCCCAATGTTCTTTTCTATTATTTGGTTCTATTATTTACATCCCCTAAAATTACATAGTGGAAATGTATTTTTCTAGGTATTAGAAATTTTTATTTTAGTTATGTCACCCAAATCAATAATTCCCCCTTTAAAATGAAGTACAATGTGACGATAAGTTTGTATCATGAGGAGGTTTTGGACTAAGATATCAAACTATCACATTGTGAATTTGTTTTTTCTAAGTGTCAGAATTATTAATAGGTATTTAAAATGAGTTAAACCATATTAAACGAAACAAAATAAGATTATGATAAAAAATTATGTTAGATATAAGAAATCATAAGTAAGGTGCACTGAAATACAACTAAAGAAGGCATTGGTGGCCAACTTCGATCTTGGGACTCTCCCATTATCATCGTATACATATTAATTCCAATTAAATTATTCAATTTATACCTCAACGCTTTATGGTTTAAAACTATAATTAATATCAACCAAATTGATACCTCAAGTATGGGTTTTTATCCTCTTATATACTTGATCAGATTACCCAATGACCTCTAAGAAAGTGAAGCTAATTGAGCTTTTTGTACTCAATTGGGAGACCTTTCCCAAATATATTTAGAAAAAAAGACAAATATTTCATAGTAATAATTTTATAAATGATCGAGAGAATAATATATGAATCTAAAAATAAAAAAGAAAGATACCTATTTCAATAAAGAAATAAATTAACCTGAAAATTTAAAAGAAAAGTGACTACAGTTAAAAACACAAATTCAAAAAGAAAATGCCTTCATATTTTTAATTCCTACCACTACTTGGAGTTTAGAAATTTAGGGATTGATTATCATCAATTAAACTACTATTCTCTATCATATATTATCTATATCAACCCCTCATTCAATCCAATCATTCTTTTAAATGAAGTGAAGATGAGAATATAAAGAAGAGGAGGGATGTAAATCATCTCTTCATATTTTTATCTCTATAGGGTTGAATCTATTTTCTCCACCTTCCCAGTTGAGTATCTTATAAGGTTTTCTAGAAAAAAATTAAATAATAAATTCTCTATAGACCCTCTAAATTTCAATTCATTTGGTTATTTTTTGATAATATATCAATTAATTACTTTTGATACTAATTTTATCAGATGTGACCTCCATATTTATACACATTGACTCATTAATATACTATATTAATGTTTGAATATCCCAAGAAAATGAATAAGAATAAAAAATATGAAGTACTTTTCCCCCACAATCTATAATAAACTCATTTAAGGGACCTTATCAATATTTATTTCATATTTATTAATTTTATTTTAATTAAATGTTTCAAAAATGTTTTCAACAATGAATGATTTATCTGGGCTTCAAAATGTTAGGATAATAATTTAGACCAATTAAAAAAGATACATCCCAAGAATATAGAATCCCCCCAAATAACTAATTACTCAATTTTTATCTATAGAGAAATATTTATGCTCAAAAAAACAAAAGTTATTGAAAAATGTTAAATTTCCAGAATTGAGCAATTTTTAATTTTAACATCAAAATATCCCTACAACCCAAAAACAATAAAATTACTATCAAATTGTTAAATTGTTAGGGTATAAATAATTTAGATACATATTAATGATAGTTGTAATATTTTTTCTATCAATTATCTAACACCTAACACTTGAACTACTAGAAAAGTGGGCATCAAAATTAAATTAAGGAAAATTTAAAACACAAAGTAGTGAGGTTCACCATTTTGTCACAAGAAAACAAAAGATATCATGCCTCATGAAAAAATATATTTAAATTTATCCATTCATATAATTCAATACATTTCCACTTATTGTATCTTCCCATGAACACAATACACTTACCACATAACTATTTTCTCTCAACACACAAATATGGATTTTCAAAAAAAAAACTGTTCTCATCAAAAAACCTGAATGAATCACCATAGGATAGATCAATTTATACATATCTACTGATGTGATAAAATAACATGTGATACTAGTGAGTAAATTTTTGGTTTTTATATGGCTTTAGGTTGATAGGTTTTTAATGTAAATAAATTATGAGGCCAAATAATGAGGGTTTAGAGTTTTTCAAGAAAATGATGCATGATTTTAGTTTTCACTCATGTATGATCTCCTCCATAATCCCCTAAAATGAAAATAATATTTAAGTATATATGAATATATATTTTTCATCCCACACAATCAATGTTTCTGTAGTAAATAATTAAAATTTTCTACTGTCTCTTTTTTATAAAGCTCGAGATAAGAACAACTTTCTTCCTTTGAGAGCTCTAGATAGGCAGAAATCTATTTTCATTAAAAGATATATAAGGGACACAAATTCAGAATAAAAAACAATTTTTTAGTATCAAACAAATATATTTGAAATTATAGTATCCACCCAAAGAAACAAAAAATTATTTTTCACCCCTGAAGGCATTCCCCCACACTTAAGGTATACTACATCCTGTATTTTTACTTCCACATCCGATTGGAAATGGGAAATTGGATTATAATTTGGCTAACACAACACGTTGTACATGGATACTAAGGGATACAAAATATAAAATGTAAATGTAATTAAAAATTAAAAATAACTCAAAAATTATTCATTCAAATCTAATTAAATGCATCAATAATTTAAATTAGAATTACCTAAAATCTCATATTTTGATAGAAATACATCATGTTATAGCTAAATAAAGAATGTATTGGATCTGTTAATAAATTAGGTGAATGAAATTAATATTTAAAAAGGGTTTAGAAGCCTCATATTAATGGGATATGAGAAATAAACACTATGAGATGTGTCATGCAATTTAAAAATTAGAGGCAATTTCAATAAATATCAAAGGTTTTGAACTTGAAACAATATCATTTTTAGAATTAATTTCTGTTCTCACTCAAGGGATCAATTGGTTCACTCATTGAAATGGAATTCAAAAATAATAATGATAATCATTTATGATCACATGTTTTTTTTATAAATTTTTTTAAAAGAAACCACACAAAATTTGAAAAAAAACACATAAAATCCTAATCGACCAAGAATTTTCATACCCCACAATTATTTTTTACAATATCTTCATTGTGAATAGTTTATATGTGAAATGAAAACCAAGAAGACAAGAAATAATAAAAAAATTGGGATTGAAAGACACAACGTGGTTTATTAAAAAACAACAGGCTTGAGATATCCTCCTAAAAGCTGCAACATAGAAACCTATAGAAAAAAAACTATCATTTTTTTGAAAGTAATAAAAGAAAAAGAAAAATAAGGAAATGGTAAAGAACCTTAGTATGAACCCCCCAAGTTGGAGTTCATATTTAACTTCCTATATTTATGCACTTCTAATTGGTTATCCCTAATATGAAAGAGGGTGTGGTTTTTCCCTCATGTAGAACCAAACACTTTTTTCTCAACTTTTCTACAGCTTCTACAACTTTTATAATTTCCCAAAAATAGATTTCTTCAAGTTACACTACATAAAATTGATTTTCCGGTGATGTATTTGATGAGGGAAATAATTTGTTGGAAACTTTCAAAGAATATATCTTTACAAATAACAATTTTTTTGATATTCAATTCTAGGATGTGGTTTGTCTTTAGTTTTATCTTAAAACATGATTTATTATTTGAAAAATTACTTGTTACCAAAATAATCGTTTAAAATAATGTACTCTTAAATATGGTGAAGAATTATTTCTTAAATAAGAACCTCCAAATCCTATTCATCTAAAAATTCATTCTCCCCAAAAGAAACATGCATTAAATCAACATGGTAAAAAATAGTTTACAATTTATCATAAAAGTAAACTAGAAAAGGTAAATCCAAATTTGAGACATCTCCATGTGTTTTGTAAGGATATAGCTCTGTTTCACAAGAAATTTCCTTATTTTATATCTAGGAAATAATTTTTTTAAATCAGCTTCTACATTATAGACAATTCTTTTATAATTATTGTCACAATTTCAAAAATCATAAGGATCACACTCATCAATTTCATTTAATAATAGCTCTAGTTCATTAAAATGTTGGTAAAGAATGAATGGGTGAAGTGTTTCTTCCCACATTGGAAAATTTTGATACAATTTCTTTTAATTTTCAATTTTAAAAAATGATTTTCCATATAAAATATCATTTTCTATAATTTCATCACAATAATTTGTAAATTAAATTTGATTTCTTAAAGACACATCAATTGGTTAATTAGTGATAATTTCCTCCTATAAAATTTAAAAAGATTATTCCAAATAAATATTAAATTTATCCACAAATGGTTTCTCAATATCAAATTAGGATGGGATAAGATTTTCTATTACTTTATCATATTGTTCATCTTTCAATTCTTTTAATTTAGTGGAAATAATTTGAACTTTTTTGTTTAATTGTTGAATCTTAGATTCTCGGCTGTGAAGCGCAAAATAATTTTCTTGGATCATGAAATATTTTTCATTTAATTGAGATTAATAAAAATACTCATTAATAGACTCCTCAAATCATTGATAATAAAGCCAAGAATATGAGTATCCAATGAAAGAATATTTTTTTAACTTTTACTTTGAGAACTAAAAATTAGGGGCTAGAAATACTAGATATTAAACATATATTAGAAAAAACATAGGAGAAATACCTAGAAATGTAACCAAATTGGTATGGGGTTTTCAATCACATTATCCCAATATTTAAGTTCACTTTTAAAATATATTACACTGGTGACCACGTGATTGCCTCATGAGGAGGTTGTGGGGTACCCTAGTAAACTATAACTCAGTTAATTTTTTAAATATAATAATTATAAATGGTGACTTGAATTAAGTTAAATAATTTAAATGAAACATATTCATATTATGAAAAGAAAACATGCATTAGAAATTAAAATTCATTAGTAAGATGTGATGGAAAAAACAAACTAATGAAGGAAATGGTGGAAAAACTTTGATCGCCAGATACTACCTTTATCATTGTGAAAATATTTCATCCAATTAAATAATACAATTTATACCTTAATACCTCAAGGTATTAACCTACATTGACCACAAACTATAGAGATACATCAAATAAGGGTGTTTTCCCATATATGAATTGGATCTCATTACCCAAAGACCTCTTAGAAATTGAAACAAATTGACCTTACTATGCTCAATGGGGAGACCTCACCCAAATAAATTTAAACAACATGAAAATTAATTTATAGTCATAAATACATGATATAGAGAAAAAATAAATGAAATTTTTAAAAAATAAATAAAGATACCTCATTCGACCATGAAAAGAATCGCCAAGATAATTCAAAAGAAAAGACCTTCCAATTAAAAAGAAAAACTCAAAATGGAAATACCTTCACATTTTTACTTCCAAAAATCACCTAGAGTTTATAAATTCATGAATTTGTTATAAATAATTAAACTACACATCAATATAATATATACTCCATCATATACCCCCTTAAATCCAAACATAAGTTTAAATGAAGTGATGATGAAAATATTATGATGAGGTGGGGTGGAAATACTCTATCCAATTTCCTATATCTCGAATGTTGGATATATTTTCTCATCTCCCAGGATTAAATGTTTTATAGGATTTCTCTAGATTAATTTTAGAATATCTATTATCTATTAAACCTTTAATGTTTAGGTCAGTTGGTGTGATGGTGAATAATATGTCCATTTATTACTAAAGACAATTTTTTTCTTACTGATACGTTCCTTCACATTCCTCTATATTGACTCATATATATAAAGTATTAATGAGTGCTGTTTCCCATGAAAATTATCATAAATTTTAATTGTGATGTAATATTTCCTCTCTATTTGAAATCACCTAATGTTTAGGCACATATTGGCAGTTATGGATCATTTAAGGATCTTTTTTTAACAATTTCCACCAAATAACATTCCCAATTTCACTAATTTTTTTGTGCCTCAAAAAGTTATAATAATCATTTAAATTAGTTTATATGGTGTATCCCATGAACATAGAAAACCTAAAAATATTTATTAATCAATATATATTAAGAAAAAAAATTATTCTTGAAATAAAATGTTATTTAAAAATTTAAATTTCCATAATTGATTTTTTTAGTTTTAACATCAAACCATCCTAAAATACAAAAAACTGAAATTAATCTGAGATTATTAAATTGGTAGGGTTTAAATCTTTTAAATACATATTAAAAAAATTGTATATATTATCTCTATCAACTCCCACTCACTTAGCACCTGGAATCATGGACAAGTGATTATCAAAATCATATTAATAAAAATTCTAAACACATAGTAGTGAGGTCCAATAATTTATCTCCATGAATCAAAATATATAATTTCTCAACAAAACCAAATTAGTTAAGTTATATATTTATATCATTTAATTAATTTCCACTTATTTTATACTCCCATTCACATAATAAACATACATATCATTAATTGTTTCTCAAAACAAAAATATTTATTTTCAACAAGGATTTCCTCATCCAAAAAAATACAAGAATAACCATAGGATTAATAAATTTCTACATCTCCACCTGATGTTATTCAAGAACATGTGATTATAATGAGGATTTTTTCAGGGTATTTTGGTTTCTTTAGGTTGGTAGGTTTTGAAGGTAAAAATATTCTGAGTCAAAATAAGGATCGTTTGGTTCTTTTTGAAACAAAAAATGCATGATTCTAATTTTAAATAAAGTATTATATCCTCATTAACCCCTTAGATGAAAATAAAATCTTAGAATAATGGAATATCTCTTTTCTATACTACACATAAATATTTTATCACAAAAAATGATTTTATCTTCACTATGTTTTTTGGAAATCCCCAAGTAGGCATAGATTTATTCATTTTATAGCTCTAGATTGGCACAACTCTCTTTTCCATGAAATTTATATAAGGGAATAAATTTGACATAGAAAAATCATATTTTTAATAGTAATAAAATATCTTTATATCATTATTATCCAACCAAAGTAACACCAAATTACTTTTTACACCTAAATAAATTCCCCCAACAATTAAATTAAATTATATCATAATTTCTCTATTACAAATGATGTTGGAAAGGGAGACTTAACATGTAATTTGGATTACTTAATAGGATGCACATGGATACTATGGGATCTCAAAGATCAAATTTTTAGAGAATGAAAAATTAAAATGGATTCACTAGAAAAGGGGGCTTCAAAATACAAATAAACACCTCAATAATTTAAATCACAAGTAAATTAACCATACATTTTGTACAGAAAGATACGATGATCTTGTTAAAGAAAAATTGGATTGGTTTTCACAATAAATGAGGTGAATGCAAATATTATTTCAAAAAGGGTTCATAAGACTCACATAAATGATACTTTAAAGATAATGATAGTGATATGTGGAGTGATATTCCTAAATTAGAGGTCTTTTCAAGAAAAATTATAATGTTTTGAACATAAAATAAAGTCATTATCATCATTAATTTATGCGAAGTTTCAAGGGATAAATTTTTGACTCCTTATAATGATTTTTAATAAGGAAAATGATAGTCATTTAATATCAAAAGATTTTTACACAAATTTTAAAAGTAAAACACATAAAAATTGAAAAAAACAAAAATTCTAATCTACCAAGAATGTTCCTCCTTACATACTTATTTTTTCCATTTCATAATTGTTAATAGTTTAAATGTGAAATAAAAAATAAAAATAGATAATAAATGATTAAAATAGGTTATAAGGAAAGAACCGACATGGTTTATTGAGTAGTAGATTCCTTGATCTATCCTCATAAAAGATGATTCTTAGAAACCTACTTGAAAAAAGAAAGCATAAAATTTTATTGAAATTAATTAAAGAATAATAAAAAGATAAAAAAGGAGAAAGATACCTAGTATGAACCCATAAATAGGTGTTATGATTTCACAACCCATATCGATACAGTTAAAATAGGTTATCCCAAATCAAACAGAGGTTGTAATTTCTTCATCATGAACCAAAAAAATGAATTTATACAATCTTGTTAAGCTACAATGACTTGTATAATTTCCTAAAAATATATTTCTTTGGGTTTACCATGATGAAATTAATGTTATAATATATTAGTAGAAATGGGAAAAATGTAAGGTATATGGACAATGATGTTATCTTCACAAAAAACCTCTAGTGGTTCTTAAAATTCAATTCCAGGCTGTGATTTTTCTTCAGTTTTTTCTTGAAAAATGACATATTTATTAAACAAATACTATAGACCATGATACTCATATAAAAAATTACAATTCTAAATAGAGATCACAATTAGTTCTTAAATACCATCCTATAAATCCTCTTCATAAGAACACTCACTGACTTTAAAATAAAAAGGAATTAAATATACATTAGAATAAATATTTAACAATTTATCATAAAAAACTAGAAAAGGTATATCAGGATTTCAGATATCCCCATATTTTTACCAAGGATTTATCTCCATTACACAAGAAATTTAATTATTTTATAGCATGAATATAATTTTATTAAGAAAAAATTAAATATTATCAACAATAATGTTTAATTAGTTTTTGAATCACCAAAATCAGATAGATCAAACTCATTAATTTATGCCGCAAATAGCTCAGAATCATTCAAATTTTCTTCATGAAGGAACGAATCACATGTTTCTTCTTCCTTGTAAAAATATATATACAAAGGATTTTAATTTTCAATTTCAAAAAATGGGTTTGTAATGAAATTTCATTTTCAAAAATGTTATCCCAATAATATTCTAAAGACCTTTGATTTTTTAAAGAATCATAAATCGGTGAATCAGTGATAATTGTTTTCCTTTAAATATAAAAATGAGATTCCAAATTAATTTTCAAATTACCCAAAAAAATTCTTCAATAAAAAATTTGGGTGGGAAAAGCTATTCCATTTTTTATCATAATTTTTAGCTATGAAATCTTTCAACTATTTTATACCAATGGAATGCATTTTAACTTGTTTGCTTAATTAATGAAGCATGGAAGCTCAGTATTGAAGAACCAAATAATTTTTTTCGGATTATGATTTCATTATCATTTAAATGCGATCTTAAAAAATTCCTATTACTATACTCATTTAATTGTTGATAATCATTCCAAATATAGGAGTATCCATTGTTGGAATCCTTTTATTTGTTTTTTAGATAAATCTATTTTATTAGAAAAAAATACTAAAAAATCAAAAAAAACCAAATAGGAATCCTCCCCACCAATGGATCTAACTTTTAGTGGTGTTTTTCTTGTCATGTTACTATTTTCAATGATTTACCCATCCAAATGAAGTATAGTGGTGGACATTGGGTTATCTCATGAGGTGGTTGCGTGCAACGATATCAAACTTTCACTTTGTTAATTTGTTTTTTTAAAATAATTTATCTAAAAAGGGGGATTTGTAATGAATTAGGCTATGTTATGTAAAACAAAATATGATATTGAATATAAAATATACATTAGATATTATAAATCAATGATATTTTAACTAAAAAAACAAATGTATGTAGTGGTGGGAAATCTTGGATCCTTGGACACTCCCTTTATCATTGTTGAAGTATTTATTCCAATTTAATTATCCAATTTATACATCAAGAAATCAGGTTATACACCTATATTTACTAGAAATCATATTAATACCTATTGTACGGTTGTTTATCCACTAATTAATGTGATCATATTACCTAAAGACCTCTGAACAACCAAAATTAATTCACCTTGTTGTGATCAATTGGGAGACCTCGCCCAAAAAAATTTAAACAATGATAGAAATAATTTAAAATCATAAGTTGTTAAATGATCCATATAAAAAATAGATTATATTGAAAACAATAATGAAATAGACCTACTTAAATCAAGGAATCAACTTCTAGGATAATGTAAAAGAGAAGATCTTACGGTTAAAAACACAAACTCTAAAGGCAAATGCCTTTGAATTTTTTCCTCCCTCCCACACCTTGAGTTTAAAACATCATTACATTATTATAATAATTAATTCTAATATTATCCATAACATATTCTCTATCACATCCTCGTCTTCCAATCCAACCATCCTTTTAAATGAAGCGATGATAAAAATATAAAGAAGAAGAGGGGTGGAAAGCTTATGTCCGGTTTTCTGTCTCCCAGATGATGGATCCATGTTTTCCTCCTCCTAGGAAAAATATCTTATGAGGATATTATAGAGAGTTTTTTGATGATTAATTATCTTTCAAACCCTTATAGTTAAACTTATTTAGTTTTTTGGGGAATAATATATTCATTAATTACTAAATATAAATTTTTCTTACTAAAGTGACCCTTAATGTACCTCTACATTGACTCAATAATATAATCTATTGATGAGAGAATATTAAAATTAAAATTATCATTAATTAATTTTGTGAAGTCCAATGTTCTCTTAATATTATATCACCTCATTTAGATGTATATATCAAGAGTTATGGTTCAATTAATGAAGGTAGTTTAATTCTGTTGTCCAAAAAACTTTCCGACATTAAATGATTTATTTGGGCATAAAAAAGATCGAAAAAGTGTTTTTACATGTTGAAAATGATGCATCCCATGAACATATAAATCCTAAAAATAAATAATCACCCAATTTGGATCAATAGAAAATATTTTATTCTATAAATACATATGGGATTGAAAATAGTGAAATTTTCAGAATTGATAAATTTTCAATTATAATATAAAAAATTAATAAAATCTAAAAATAATGAAATTCATCCCAAATTATTAAATTGTTGGGGTTTAAATAACATAAATAATAATTAAATATTTTGGAAATATTATCACCATTAGTGATGGCTCTCAATGTTATTTGTATTTGTTTCTATGCTTATGAGGATCCATTCCTTCCCATTCTTTTCGTGTATGATTATGGTGATGAGTTTACATTGAATTTTTCTTCAGTAACTCTATACAGTGGACTATAAGTCTGTATCTCCATTACTTAATAAATTTCATTTGACTTTTTTTGTTCTATTATGCTTAAAATTGATGATTTTGGACTTATTTATGAGTATCCCTTATTTTTCATGTCATTTTATTTGGCAAGCATGTGGTTCTTCAAAATATTTAATTAAAAAACTTTTTTATTCTGACATTTTGATTGAAAAAATTTTTTAAATAGGATATTGTTTCTAGATGGGTTTTCAAAAAGGGGTTTTCAATGGTTTTTTGAATGATATTTTCTTAATTTTTAACTATTAAACTTGTGTAAATTCTTTCTGATTATTGGTGTTATATTTATAATGAGACTCTTCTTATATATACTGCACATAAGACAGATTAGGTTGTGTTGGATAACCTAGACATGTGATATTATAATATATTTTTTCGCACAATATAGGGGTTTTTTCTACAAAGACATTGAGATATATTAGAGTTTGGGTTAATTTTCCAGTTCACCTATATACACTCTCATTATGTGAGTGTGTCATAGTTATAATTTCCATTATAGGTTTGATACTATGTTACGCATGTTGTGGGTTTTTTATTTGATGAGATATGATATAATTTTATGATTTTATTATTCATTTTGATATTATAATAATGGTTGTTTTATTTTACCTTGGTAACATATTTTGGTTTTTTAAATCATTTTTATTTTGGATAATGGTTATATTTATAAAACTAAAGGCATTTCTGAAAAAATTTATAACCCTTGTTTTATAAAACAAAAATTATATTTCAACAATTATTTTTAAAACTAAAATTGATGGTTTCTACAAAGAAATATATTATATAGATTCATTGTGGTATCTGACCAACCATTTACCTCACACCCTACATATTCAATTGGGTGTATGTAGAGTTTTTTCGCATATGATGTTGGTAAGGGGAGATGCATCATGTATTGTAGAGGACATTTTGGACACATCCTGGAACCTTCATTATTGGGACAAGTTTGTTACTATTATGTGTTCTACGGTGGTCTCATGAGTTATTTTGAGAAAAATCAATGTTTTAGGGAGGATATATGATAACAAATAGAGGATTATGACCTATAAATCCATGTACCCTCCATGAAACTAGGTTTTTACGCCACCTAAGGAAACTCCCAGGCTTGGTTCATGGTTCTCCAAAGTGTGAAGAAAAGGTATGAATAATGGTAAAATGTAGAAATTTTTTATGTTTTCAACTTTCGTTATTTTAGTTTGATATTATGTTTTTTTATTTATGATTAAGTGAGTTTTATTTTATATTTTATTAACTTCAATTTATTTTTTATTTTGTTTTGATTGAGTATTATGTTTCATGGTTTATAAACTCTTCTTCCAAAAAAGGATCATGTTAATTATAAAGAGGGATTTGTGGAGAACACTCAATTAGATAACCCTTTATTTTATCCAAATATTTTTGAATATATAATTAAAACCATCTATTTTATGATGCATGGATGTGATGAAGATGATGAATTGGTGATGGTCCGTACATAGGAATTTACCAAGAAGAATAGACCCACATCTACAGGGAGAGAGGTTCCCAAGAACCTCAAGAGTGGGTAGAGAATTCTGAAAGCACAATTTAATTCCATTAAAAAATTAACTATCTATTGTATGTTTTGATATATATAGATGATTGAATATCTAATATGAAAATGGTGGGAATCTATCATATTAGAAATTTTCAATGAGGATGTCACATAGGAAGTGGTCAAGGTAATGTTCAATCATCAATTCTACCCTAAGATGTAATGAGTGGTAAAGTCCACATAGTTTTCCACATTGGATGTACCACCCAAGACTCAATTATTAATAGAGAACACTATATTTTAAAAAAACTATAATAAAATGGAAATTTTTAAATTTCAGGTCCGAAAAATTCTTATTTAATATGATGAATATTGATTTTGAAATAACTAAGTCAAAAAAAATCCTAGAATGTGTATTTATTTCCCCATTTAAATAATATTTGAAGAATAAAAAATTGAAGTATGTAAATATTCAACGTTTTATTTGAAATAATGTATTATAATATGTGGAATTAATAATTTTTTTACTATAAATTTGTTAGAAGTACAGATAATATCATTTGGAGGCAAACATAGATATTCTTCTTCTTCATAAAACCATTTTTAAGAAAGGCCTAATTTCTCCACATTTTAAATAATTAAAATAATCAATAATAATGAATGAATAACATAAAATTTATATAGAATATATATATAAATATTAATTTAAATTGATAAAATTATTATTCCTATTAATATAGTAAATATAATACCATTATATGCCTAAAGAAAATGAATCTCCTGAAAAACCATTTTTTTGACACAATTTTCAAATCTACTTGTTAAATACAATTCTGCAACTTATCAAAATTGAATGATATAAAATAGATTAAATATTTGTATTTAAATTAATTAATATTATTTAATAAGTTAATTAAATGTTTTGGTCATAATAAATAGTAAAAATAGTCAACAATAATTATAATGGTTAAAGTAAAAATTGGTTTAATGGTGGGTTAATCTATTAAACAATGGGTCAAGATGACATAAAAAATTTCTGAAATGTCACTGGTCGTTTATATTTTGACCTTATCTGTTTCCCAAAAGAATAAGAGCCATTGGGGATCCATATTTCAATTAATGTGACATAATATTATTGAAATGTTTTCAGAAACATATTTATTTTAAAATAACTCCCTTATATAAAAATGCATTTTAGAAAATAATCATATATTCAATGATAAAAAAATATAATATTCTAATTTTAAAAATATATATCTTGGAAATTTGGAACCAATATGAACCTCATTCTCTAATAATTTAACTCACCCACTCATCATCTCTACAACCAGAGAAACTCACATTTTTTTTCAGGTAGATTCATAGTGAGGCATTGGGTGACGAACCTTAAGGAAGGCTGGTATTTATAATCCCCAAAATTTTATTCAAATAATTTAATGATTGTTTTTATTTTTTTATAATTAATTCCAAAATGTGGTGAAATGTTCAATATATTTTTCTTTCCCATTAAGTATTATATTATTTTTTATTATTATATTTTTTTTTATTTTTTCTATTTTTATTCGTTATCCCTTTAAAAATTTCAATTTATCAGGTGTATAAATATTTTAAAGAGAATATATTTATACATATATAACATATATTTAGGACTAATATATTTTAATATAACATTTTAAATTATATAAATTTTAAATTTTGAAATTTTAATATATATATATATATCAACATATATTTGTAACAATTTTTTTTATTCTTTTTTCTTTTTTTATCTTTTTTAAACCACACACATCATATTTATCATTTATTTATTAATTTATTATTTTCTTTTACCCACCATACATTCCCCACACATGACTAATTTTATTTTTTTTCTTCCAACCCTTTCACGTCACACCACACATATATATGTATGATAGGCTATTAATAATTTAATTAATTTTTAAATATATATATATATACATACATATATATATTTATGTATATATATATACATATATATACATATTTATATACACAGAGAAATATATATATTCTATTTTATATATGTAACACATATATTTCAACTTTAATATATAACACACACACACACACATATATATATATAAACATATTAATAACATATATTATAAAATATATTTTAAAACATATTTTATTATATTTATATAATGTGTATAAATTATTAAATGTTTCTATATGTATGTATAACATATAAATATATATTTGGTTCCTTAACAATTAAGAAAAGTGAAACTATTATTATTCAGTTATTTACTTATTTAGTTTTTTTTTACAATTCTTCACTCTTAAGGAATAGCATATATACCATATATATTTTATCTTATATTGTTTTTTTCCTGTATCAACATGGATCACACATGTTTCTTTTTTTTGGGGATTTCTTTCACCACACACGTATTTCCCCCACACACACAAACACACACACACACATGTATATATTAAACACTCAATCATTATGACAAATATAAAATATACTCATATTATATATATATATATATATTTAAAATAAACTTATTAAAAAATTAATCCTCAGGTGCCATGTGTCTGTATATATATATATATATATGATATTGACATACAATTAACCTGGTAAATATGTGTGTGTATATATACACCAAATATTACTGTATATATATATATATATTCTTCACATACATAAATATATGTGTGTGTTTTTGTGTGGGTACTTATATGGTTATTAATATGGTTTACCACATATAAATATAAACATATATTCAGTATATGTTTATTTATATATTCAAATATATTTACAAGAACATAAAAATTCTTACTATAAAATTAAATTTTTCTTAAAATGATATATATATATATATATTATATTATAATTTTTTTATGTAAAATATAAAATTAATTAAGAATTAAAAAGTTAATTTTATATTTTTAAAGATACATTATATTATTATGTAAAGGTAATTTAATCCACCAACCTCCTTTATATTTCATATTCTTTTACCATCATCAATTATGTCTTAATACTTACAATATGATAACACTAATATCTCCAATATATGGAGATGTTACTATGTTTATGACATAACATTTATCCATCTTCTTCTCCATTAAAATAAGAAATAAAACTATCATTCTTGTGTATGGAGGACTACAACCTTGTGAAATAACGTAATTAGTTTTCCATTATCGAATATTATGGATAATCGTAATGATATAATAGATGAATATATATATATATGCTATATATAACATAATATTAATTTTTTAAATTTAATATATCACATACTTTCTTACCCTTTCACCCATTATGGAAATGACAACATTGCTTGTGCGTACATACGACCAACCACATTCTGAATAGATTTGATTAATTTTCCATGTTCAAATTTTAAGAAATATTATAAACATTTCTATACTAAAATAATTTGATATTTATTAAATTAATATTATTCGAAAATTATGGAACTATAATATATTTATAATAAACATAACTCCCCTAGAAAAACATGTATATGAAAATAAAGTAGTGAACACTAGATTCAATGGTAATAATTAAACATTATTGATGAACATGTGACAAGATGATATAAAAAGATCACATATGATAGTATATATTTTAATATGGGTTTGGTACAAATTATTAACATTTTTGAAACCATTATACAAGAGAATAAATTACGTTCAACTAAATAGAACCATGAGGTAAGGGATTTTATAGAAATTTACACTCTATTGATACATATTTGTCATTATGAACATTTTCACTTTTATGTGGTGGTTACACTAACCCTTTGATATATTTAACACAAATTATTATTTATTAAATATTTATTAATGAATCAATTCTAGTTTAGTTTTTCGAAGGGATATAATTAAATTTTTTCCAATGAGTTGCAAATTTATTTTATAATTCTATATTCTTTTAGGATTTTATTTATTTTAATTAATGGAATATTATCATTCATCCTTCATAAGATCATATCATTTTCTTATAATTTTGATATTTCTGTAGATTCCATATTTTATTCCAAATATTATTCTATTTTTTACTTCAATAATGAAAATAAATGTTTAAAAGTAAAACTGATTTTATTTCTATTTTAATTAACTATATTTCTTATCCATGCCCATATTATTCAATTTTTTTTGGAAAAAGTTCATTTTATTAATCAAAAATTTTAAAAAGGTCATTTTATTTTTTCCTTAAATTTTTAAATGTTATTAAAAGAATATTTTTTATGTTTAAAAAACTTCCCCTCTATCATTAATATTCTAAAAAATTTAGTTTATTTTGAAAAGTTTCAATTATTTTACCAATTATGATCATTAATTAAATAGTATTTTAGTATTTAACTTCTACATTCATGATTTTTCAAAAGGTCATGATCTTATTACAAAATCTATATTTCCAACGAATAGATATACATATCTTATCCATTTTAATCTTATGTTTGTTAAATATCTCTTATAAAATTAAATTTATTATGATTATTTTATATTAAATTTCACTTAAATGTCCATATTATTTATCAGTAATAATATTATTTCTTAAACTATTTTTCATTTATATATATGATGTATTACTTTGATATTTATTTGATTAAATTGGAAAATATTGATATTCCATATTGGTTTCTTAACATAGGCATTTTTATTAAGGAATATTGTTTAGGAATTTAATTTTTCATTCAATATATGATTAATAAATTGGACATGTAGTGATAGGTAGGACTCAGATATTGATTACCCCTCGATGCATTGATAATTATCATAAGACCACTCTATTATTCTTATTAAATGATTTTTTGGTGTATACTGATCAATAATTTTAATCTTTCTTGGTGAAATGTCTTAATGGTATAGATATCATGATTTCTAAGATTGTGATTTCCAATCATTAGAATTTACATTTTTATGAATTTAGTAATTATTATCCATAGTTATTTTCATTTATATTATCCATAGATTCATTTCATTAACATGTTATTGATTAAATGGAATTTTTTAAGTTATTTACCAATCTATATTAATTATTACTTAGATAATATTTATATATTTTAATGTACATAAAACTTAATGATAATTTGATCTCACTATTGTTTTATTTTTATTTCCCTAGTATATGAAGAAGATTTATTTTAATGAGATCAAGGATTCTGAATGTTTTTTATTACCATGAAATATATTTTATTTCAAATTTAAAATGTGTATCATGTATGTATATGACATGTAAATACTACTAAACTAACCATTCTATTAGGATTATCCCCAATATCAATCTTAATATAATAAAGTAACCACTGGCTCTGGTTTGCTCAAGAAGTGGTTATTACAATTGGTATCAGATTATGTTTAATAGAAACATTAGGGACCATATATTAAAATACATATACCAGAGAACATAACCTAATAATAATCCTTAAAAATATTTATAATTATGTAACAAAATCTTAAAGTATTGGTAAGGTAGAGATTATATGGGTTTTCTTAAAAACAAATCACTGTATGGATACTATAAGTGGATGTGGTTTTGGTACATATGAATCTAGGGGTAATAACTCTGAAAAGTGTGGGGTTGAGTATATCTCATCCATCATTCTATAATATCGTGAGTGTTCCATTTCAATGCACTTGGTTTGACACTTTTTTGGGATATTCTTTGGTTAACTCACATATTATTTAGAAACAAATATTAATAATTTGAAAATATTTTTTTGATTTAAATACTATCATAAAGAGGGGATAATTTTTTATTTATATTAACATTGCCTAAATTTTTAATTTATGTTAAGTGTTACACCGTATCTTGAATTTTACATTATGATTTAAAATTCATAATGTTATGAACTAATTCATTATATACCATTTTTTAGAAATGGTTCCTAGTAGAATGAATAATATCAACACTCATGGAAAATGTAGAAATTTATTTGATTGGGAAGAAAATTCATCTGGTATTAGAACTGAGATGATTATATCTATATTAGGGTATAACAATCAGGTTATGTTGAATATCATTTCCTAAATAAAGCAACCTTCTTATTCAGCAACACGATTCCCCTATGTTGGATCACTTAAAGCATTAAAATATCCCATAATTTAGTGGGACTAATAATCCATTAGTTGATGGGAAATGGATTAAGCCACTTGAAAAGATATTTATGGCCCTGGGATGTGATAAAATGGAAAAGTATATACTATATGTAAATTGTCTAAATGGTGATGCAAATAAATGATAGTTCATGATCAAAAATATTTAGGGGAATATTAAATAGAACACATGGAATGTGAAGCTTTTTATTAAACCTTATTTGATAAATATTTCCTTCTTTAGAATTATAATGAAGTGAAGATTTGTTCCTTAGGTTAAAGAAAAATTAAGAAACAATTGTTACATAGTACGAGGATACATTTAAAATATAGTTCAAGTATGCTTCATATTATATACATAATACAAAATTCATTATTAACCATTTCTTTCAATGGATAAGCGATGTTTTCAAAGGTCACTAGTTTCTCAAACATTTTCATCATACAATGAAATAATATTAAGAGACATCAAAATAGAGAAATAATTTTCTATGTTAAATAACCAAGCGTAATCAAGAGAAGTAGAGATCTTCTAAACTCTATGAAAAATGGAATTCATCAAAGAAGAAGAAGAAAAAAAATGAATAAATTTCTATCATTTGAAAATTATGGAAACAAATATCTTGTAAAATTAATTAAGGGAATGGGAGTGTGTTACATGTGTGGTGAAAATGGTTATCTAGATTAGGAATGTATGTTAAAGAAAGATACCAATTCTATCTAGTTCTTAAAATATAATAAAATATGGAATTATTCAAACTAAATTCACAAGTTTCAAAGGAATCTACCTTAGAATAGGAAAAGGCCAGAAGGGGAAGCTTATGTAATCACTATTATTATGGTTCATGTTCCCAATGATTTTATGGTAGCTACTTGAATCATAGACATAAATTTATCTAATGTTTTACCTGATTAAGAATCCTAATTAACTTTTATATCTCCCACATATTCCATGAATATTAGATATTTTCCTAGAATAATAATAATAGAGTTGTTAGTAAAAACTCCTTGTGGAAATATCACCACAACAAGTATGTGTGAGGAAGTTACCACTACAAAAAATGTTATATATTTGTAGACATTATTATCGTACATATGGTTTACTTTGATATAATCCTTAGTCTAGTATAGATTAAAAAAAATGATAATGTTTTTTATTAAAAAGTGATGTAATAATAATCTTTTATTATGATATGAAATTACTTGTCCTTATAGTGGATAATTAATCAACTGAGTCTTGTATAGATCAACCCTCGTAGAAATTATGAATGGGATTATTGGGGAATAAGATCAAGAACACTCTACAGATAGAAAATTTAATCTTCAAACCAAAAATTTTCCTATTGTATATGAATACATTGATGTATTTATTGAAGATTTTATAGGACCTCCACAAGAGTGTTATGTTCAGTTTTGCATTGATTTAATCCATGATTAATGATCAATATCAAAGGCTCACTAAAGAATAGACATATAGAAGTAGTGGAGTTGAAGAAACAACTATATGAGTTTTGGATAAGGGATTTATTCACCAATGTTATTCACCTTGGGGATCCATATTCTTTTTATTAGGAAGAAATATGGATTTAGCGACTTGGGTTTTGGCCCTGTCAGAACTTTGGAATATTCCTTTGAATGATTCCAGAGTTAGGCGCGAAGATGACGTGTGATTCCGAGGCCCGGTGTGCTCGAATTTAATTTTATAAAAATATTAAGTTTTTTATACTATGCATGTGTCGGGGTGTGTTATGTCCTAAAATGTATCTCATAATGTGAATATGAGGGCACAGTTGTGTCTGGAGTGTGCCGTTTACCCTAGTCGGGGTATGAACTTTGCGGGCATGAGCCTACTATGAGAAAATCCACCAGGGGAATTTTCATAAACAAATGGGAAAGTTTGTTTATGAGTGTCGGATCGAATAACTCCTAAACAGAGTCTTAGATCACAATTTTGAGTGCTTCGTTGCATTTAGAACACCGTGTTTACCCTATGCATGACATAATTTTAGTCGGCACCGGGTGCCGGGTCGGAGGCTTGTTTGAGCGGAGTTAAGATGATGTTTTTATTTAAAAATAATAATAATAATCAATCAACCATAATCCCCCATCTCCCTCCTCCCGTAGTCAACCTACCTCCTCTCCCTCATCCATAGTTTCTTTTCCAAATCGAGCTGCATACGTCCGTTTTCAGCACCGATCGTCAGCGGATCGAGCTTCAGGGCGTCACGGGCGTCGTTCTGCTTGAAAAGCTTCGGTGATCCGCCAATAGGTAGGCGATTTGTGTTTTAACCCTCGATCCCATTTCTGCTGTGTTTTTCTTCATTATGAATTCATAGCAATGTATAAGGGGTCCCGAGGGTCACACAGACTCTTCCGAATCGAAAAACGGACCACAGGGGTGGTCCCGGTGGTCCGTGGAAGTCTCACCCGCGCGGGACCAGCGCGGCGGTGCCGGTGCCGACGAGGGGCAGCCGGGCACAAAGGGGTGGGCTGTAGTGCTACAGAGGGCCGCTGGTTGGGGAGGGCTGGCGGTGGTGGTGGCTAGGCCGGGCCGGCCGTGGCGGCCCGGTTCAGGCCGGCCAGACCGGCCAGGTGGAGTCGGTCCAGTCCAGTTTTCGTCCATGGGTTTTTTAAACCCCCGCATATTGCAAACCAGATGTCTGTTTCACCCACCGTCTATGGAAGAAAGACCCTAGAATTGATACAAACCTTTTGGGATAGGTTCAGGAATTTTTTATGGGTTGGGTCTGTGATCCGGGGTCACGAAACTTTGAATTATAATAAAATTTTAATTATTATTCAACGTCGACTGACCCTAACTTTTTCCTGCAACGTCTATTTGACATACTGTTAGTGTAATTGAAATTCAGATGGTAAAGCGGACATTTTGAGATAGATTTTGAGTTTCAGGACCATGATTGGGGTGTGGGCCCTATGAGGCCCGGTTTGGGCGTTTATGGAGAAACACAACTTCCTCACGAGGAGTCCGATTTTTGTAGATGAACAGTCATTCCTCTGTGTTTTTCCGAGAGAATCGAAAATATGCGATCTACTTGAAGAGTTTCAGGAGTGTGGTGCAGGCCTCGCTCGCGATGGCTTCGGTGAATATTACATTTTTCACCGGGTGTCTGTTTGGTATGATTGAGTAGTCTATCCCGTGTGTTTTTATGAGAGGATCGCAGTGGTATGATCTGATTGACGAGTTGGAGGATCGTAGTGTGAGACCCACACGATATAGTTATGGAGAACAGTCCCTTTTTCACCGGTTGTCCATTTCGGGAGAGTAAACAGCCTATCTTGCAGGTATTTTCCGCATGGGTTGCGATGGTGGCCTCAGTATTGGCCTTGGAGGTATGCAATGTGGCGTTGTGGTGGGTCTCTCGGGTTAATGATATTTGGACCAGTAGTGGTTGAGGGTAATCTCTTGGTTCATTCCTATGAGGGTTCAAGCAGCATCACAACCTTAGTATAGGTTTGTGATCCTCTCGATGGGATATTTAATCTGTTAGAGTTGGGGCATCCCTCTAGTGGGCCCGGAGTGGGATCCTCTATCATCGTTTCCCTAGATTGGGTTCTTGGTATCACTGTGACCGCTTATCCCTGGGCTGTGATCCCCTATATAGCAGGTTAACCTCATAGGGTTTATGACCTCATCGGGAATATGATCCCCTACGCAGGGGGCTATTCTTAGTAGGGGTGTGGCATCATCAGGTATACAATCCCCTACTCGGCGTGAGGATTATAGTAGGGTTGCGGTATCATTGGTTATATGATCCCCTACTCATTGTGTTGTTTCTATAGGGTTTCATCATCATCAGTTTGATCCCCTAGAGCGTGAGATGTACCAGATAGGGTTTCTATATCGTTGTGACCAATCTGACAGGGGTGATGATCCTCTATCTGAGTGTCGTGTTTCTGTCGAGCGCCAGATCGGGTGGGGGTATCCCCCAGCGGATCCTGGGGGTGATCCCCAATATGTGAGATCTACGAATGCTAGATCAGGTTGTGGTATCCCCCAGTGGATCCTAGGAGTGATCCCCTATTTGTGAGATCTTCATATGTCAGTGTCGGTTCTGGTACCCCCTAGCAGACCCTAGGAGTGATCCCCTATCCTATAAGTTTGGTGTTTATGTTTTTCCAGTGAGGTTTCTTCAGTGATGATATATGAGGATCATGATCTCTCGGGTGAGCATCTGAGATGTTTGTGTGGGAACCGATTGAGTTTATTTCGCAGAAGAGTGTCATTTGGGATGACAGTGATCATGGAGTGTGCTCTCATGGTTTTGAACCTTTGCTGGTGATGAGGTCGGTACCTCATGTGGCTTGTTGCATCAGCTGAGTATATCTGGATATTCATGGTATATGTATGGGCATATACCTGAGCGGATCTTCAAGGTGTATGCATAGAGATACATCTAGATTAGGCTTACTAGTTGTGTTTAGTCGAGGATGGTCTTGAGATAGAGTTTCTCTCTCATCTGGGTTCTCTCTCACTGGGATGAGTGGAATGTTTCCATTCAGTTTCTCTCTTTTGTTTTGGGGTTTTAGGGTGCCTAATGAGTATTGTTATACTCACTCTTGCACATGCATTTCCCACACATGTTTGTGTCTTGTTTAGACCATAAACCTTTTGACGGAGTCCCAGAAGAACCTGAAGCAGGAGGAACTGAGTGAGCGGGACTGACCATGGAGTCTTACCGGAGTTTTGCCGAGGATCTTTCCGGTAGTACTTTTGGCAGCGTACCCGTTCATTCGAACTGGTTGGACGCCTTTGTAGTTTTCTTTTAGTGGGCCTTGTTTTTCATTTTTGTACTTATATTGAACTCTGGTTAGGGATAGTTTTATTCATGAATTTACTATTCAATTTTATATATTTCTGTACTATTTCATGGAGGTGTATGTGGGTGCGTGTGTATAGGTACCTTAGGCTAATTTCTCCCTTGTGTGTGATAGCCTAATCGATGCTAGTTTCCAACCCCTGGACTATTAGAGGTGGGCTTGGGGAGTCACGGATCGAGCCCCATTGGGTTGGGTCGTGGAAGAGTGGTATCAGAGGAGGTTCCACCTTTGGGATCTCAGAGCATAGTTGTTCTAGTTGTGAGGTTGATTTGTGATGAATAACAACAGTGTCAAAATGTTTTGAGTTCTTCTTTCAGGACATGGACTCTAGTGTTGGTGCGGCAGTCGACGTATCCTATCACTAGGACTCTAATAACCTACCTTTTGACTCAGGACGTTTGGACACTAGTCGTAGGGACATAACGGTATTTGAATCATATAGGTCTGGGTTTTTGGGTTTCCCTAGTTCTTCTTGAGTCATCTCTCCAGATAAACTCTTTGACTATGGAGTGTCTTGATTTTATTTTAGGATGCCTCTCTGATGGTAGCCAACGAGGGTTTTAAAGCGGGATTGTGGTGACGATTCTCCCAATGTAGAGGGTGTAGACCAGGGCGCAGGTTCTGAGGCTGCTCCTCCAAGTGGTACACCAGTTGAGCCACTACCTGTCTAGAAGATGGTTGTGTTGGGAGTGCAGGATAAGGTTGTACGCAGGCTGAGTGCACTGAATGAGTTCCAGAGGCAGCGACCTCTGAGGTTCCGGGGTGATCTAGACCCTCAGGCAGCTGATGAATGGCTCGAAGTAGTCACCCGAGTTTTCCGTCTCGTGAGGACACCCCCAGATCATATGGTGGTCATAGAGGCAATACTTCTGCATGGTTCGGCCAGACGATAGTCTAGTTTGGTGATGCAGTCCCACGATGAGGAGACACTCACATGGGAAGATTTTGAGAATCTTTTTAGGGAAGAGTTCTATCTGGGGACACTAAGGTTAGTGAAGATTCAGAAGCTTCTGCAGCTTCGACAAGAGGGCGTGATAGTGTTAGAGTTCACAGCGAGGTTTATAGAACTATTGTGATACTCCCTAGATATGGTTCAAGTCTTGTTCTATTAGGCTCAGACATTCAAGCAGGGCCTACGTAGAGACATCCGGGAAGGTTTAGTTTCCTTCTATTTTCCAACCTATGCTGGAGTGCTGAAGCAAGCCTTGGTGGTGGGGAGCTTTTTGGATAAGAAGATTCAGTATATCAGTGTTAGGAGTGTGACAGCTGATACGTCGGCAACTGGTAGCCGGCGGCAGGCTCAAGGGTCTGGATGTGGCTGATGTTTCAGGAGGCGACCCTAAGATGGAGGATCTGAGGCTTAGGGATCATAGGGATTGCATGCCAGTTTTGGTCAGCCATAGGAAAGGTGGTGTAACACTTATGATGGTTAGGTACATCTTGATAGAGATTTTCCGACCCGTTGTGTTGCTGAGAGGGAGCCAGTTGATAGGCCGCCTTGGAAGTGACAACGTCTCATGATTGGAGGTCCGCAGGGCGATAGACGTGGCGATAGAGCTGGTGCAATAACATGAGGTGGTAGGCGGTATCAGATGCCACCACCACCACCCCCAGGTGGTCCACGATGAGCTCCGGGAGATGGAGGGTGATGGCGAGGATAATTGCATGCCCTAGAGGATATTGACCTAGAGGCTCCATGGAGGGATAGAGGTACACCTTGTGTCCTTTCTACTTTCTGAAGCAGTTTCCATAGAAACTTCTTAGTGGTACTCTTCCCTTTCCGTTGCTTGCTAGAGTTTTGTTCAGGGAGTTGGTAAGACCATGTGTGGGTGTTGTTCTACGTGTTTTTATTGCGTGAGGAAGAGGTATCCTTCCCCCACTGAGTTGAGTTTTTGTGACGTGATCAAAACCATGTGGGCGAGTTAGTGCCATCCAAAGCGGATAGTGTTGAGGTGTGGTGGATGAGTCCCTATGACTTTGTGTTTGGACAAGGGTGTGTGTTGGAAAACTTGCTAGCATGAGAGACCCAGTTGAGATTCCAGTTTATTTCTTTGTGCTTATGGATTTTTGGGGAAGAAAAGTTCTAAGGTGGGGAGGATGTAGCGACTCGGGTTTTGTCCCTATCAAACATTGGAATATTCTTTTTATTAATTCCAGAGTCGGGCACGAAGATGATGTGTGATTATGAAGTATTAATTCCAGGTCCGGTGTGCCCATAATTTATTTTATAAAAATATGAAGTATTTTTATATTATACACGGGTAGAGGGTGTGTTATCTCCTAAATGGTAGCTCAGAATAGGAATATGAGGACATGGTTGTGTCTAGAGCGTGTCGTTTATCCTAGGCGGGGTATAAACATTACGGGCGCAGGCCTACTGTGAGAATAGCCACCAGGGGCATTTTTTTAAATAAATGGAAACGTTTATTTATGAGAATCGACTCGAATAACTCCTTAAAGAAGTCTCAGATCACAATTTTGAGTGTTCCGTTGCATTTAGAACACCGTGTATACCCTAGGTGCGACATAATTTTAGTCATCTTCGGGTGCCCGGTCGGAGGCATGTTGGTGGGGAGTTAAGATGATTTTTTTATTTAAAAATAATAATTCAAATCAATCAACCCTATTCTACCATCTCCCTCCTCCTATAAGAGACATCCATCCTATCCCTCCTCCTCTGTTTCTTTTCCAAATCGAGTCACCAACGTCCATTTTCAGCACTGATCGTCAGTGGATCGAGCTTTAGGGCGTCGCGGGCGTCGTTCTGCACTCGAAGCTTCAGTGATCTTCCACCAGGTAGGTGATTTGATTTCTAACCCCCGATCCCATTTTTTTTTCTTCTCTCTTCATTTTGAATTCGTAACAGTGTAGATGGTGTCCCGAGGGTCAGGCAGACACCTCCTAATCGAAAAACGGACCACCGGGGTGGTCCTGGCGGTCTGAGGAATTCTCGCCGGCACGACACCAGTACGATGACACCGACGAGGGGTATCTAGCCACGGTGGGCAGGCACGGCAGGGCAGCGGTGGCTTCCTGAGGCGTGGCACCATGCCGCATAGCGTGGCGGAGAGCCATTCTCCCGTGATGAGGTGTGCCGTCAGCGGCGGCGGCTGGGCTGGCTCGGGCAGCCCGGTTTGGGACGCTGCCCCACAGATTGCAATCTAGGTGTCTGTTTCATGTTCAGTCGGTGGTAGCACAATCCTATGATTGAAAAAAACCATTTAGAATATGTTTGGGAATTTTTTCCTGTTTGGGTCCATGATCTGGGGTCATGAAACGTTGAATAATAATAAAATTTTAATTATTATTCAACTTCGACCGACCATATCTCTTCCCTGGAGCGTCTGTTTAACGTTCCATCAGTGTAATTGAAATATAGATAGTAAAGCAGAAGTTTTGAGATAGATTTCAGGTGTCGGGACTGAGATTGGGGTGTGGGCTCCACGAGGCTCGGTTTGAACATTTACAGAGAAACACAACTTTTTCACAATGAGTCTGATTTTGGCAGATGAATAGTCGATCCTGTGTGTTTTTCCAGGAGGATCACAAAGGTGCGATCTGTTTGAAGAGTTTCGGGAGTGTGATTTGGGCCCCACCTGGGCTATCTTCGGTGAATCATACTTTTTTTCACTGGGTGTCCATTTGGGATGATTGAGTAAGTGATCCCGTGTGTTTTTTAGCGGGGATCGCAGTGGTTAGATCCACTTGATGAGTTTAGGGATCGTAGTGTGGGCCCCACACAGGCTAGCTATGGTGAATTGTTCCCTTTTCACCAGTTGTCTGTTTCGGGTGAGTAAACAGCCTATCCTGCGTGTTTTTTCCACGTGGATCGCGATGGTGGCCTCGTTATTGGCCTTGGACGTGCGTGGTGTGGCGTTGTGGGGGGTCTCTCGGGTTAGTGACTTTTGGACCAGTAGTGGTTGAGGTTACTCCCTTGGTTCATTCCTACAAGGGTTTGTATGAAATCACAACCTTAGTATAGGTTTGTGATCCTCTGGATGAGATGTTTAATCTGTTAGAGTTGTGGCATCCCTCCGATGGGCCTGAAGTGGGATCCTCTAGCATCGTTTCACTAGATCGGGTTCTTGCTATTGTTGTGACCACTTATCCCCGGTCGGTGATCCCCTATCTAGCAGGTTAACCCCATAGGGTTTATGGAATCATCGGGAATACAATCCCATATGCAGTGGGCTGTTCTATGTAGGGTTGTGGCATCGTCAGGTATACGATCACCAACTCAGCGTGAGGATTATAGTAGGGTTGAAGTATCGTTTGTTATACGATCCCCTACTCAGCGCATGGTTTCTGTTGGGTTGCGGCATGGTCAGTTCGATCCCCTACAACATGCGATGTACCAGATAGGGTTTAGGTATCATCACGTCCTTCCTGACAAGGGTGACGATCCTCTATTTGAGTGACGTGTTTCTGTCGAGTGCAAGATCGGGTTGTGGTATCCCCTAGCGGACCCTAGGAGTGATCCCCTATCTGTGAGATCTTAGTATGTCGGTTTGGTTTTTGGTACCCCCTTGCGGACCCTAGGAGTGATCCCATATCCTAGGAGTTTGGTGTTTATGTTGTTTCAGTGAGGTTTCCTCAGTGAAGATATATAAGGAGCATGATATCTCGGGTGAGTGTATGAGATGTTTGTGTGGTACCCGATGGAGTGTATCTCTCAGAAGAATTTCATATGGGATGACAGTGATCATGGAGTGTGCTCTCATGGTTGTGATCCTTTGTTGGTGATGAGGTCGGTACCCCATGCGGCTTGGTGCGTGAGCTGAGTATATATATATGTTCATGGTATATGTATGGGCGTATACCTGAGTGGATGTTGAAGGTGTATGTATGGAAATACACCTAGATTGGGCTGACTAGTTGTGTTTATCTGATGATGGTCACGAGATAGAGTTTCTCTCTCGTCTGGGTTCCCTCTGGCTGGGATGACCGGAATTTTTCCTTTAGTTGCTCTCTTTTATTTTGGTTTTTGGGGTGCCTATTGAATATTGTTATACTCACCCCTGTATGAGTTTTTCCTACACATGTTTGTGTCTTGTGCAGACCATAGGCATTTCGATGGAGTCCCAAGAGGACCCAGAGCAATCGGTGCTGAGTGAGCGGGACTGACTGTGGAGTCTTACCGAATCTATGCCGGGGAGCTTTCCGAGGGTTCTTTTGGCAGTGTACCATTTTTTTCGAGTTGGTTGGACGCCTTTGTAGTTTCATTGTAGTGGGACCCATTTTTCCCTTTTGTACTTCTGTTGCACTCTGGTTTGGGATAGTTATATGCATGCATTTACTATTGGGTTTTTTATATATTTTCACTGTCGCATGGAGGTGTATGTGGGTGCGTGTGTATAGGTACCTTAGGTTAATGTCTCCCTTGTGTGTGATAGCCTACTCAGTGCTAGTCGCCAACCACTATCCTATTAGAGGTGGGCTTGGGGAGTCACGGCTCGAGCCCCATTGGGTCGGGTTGTGACAGAGTGGTATTAGAGGAGGTTCCATCTTTGGGATCTCAGAGCGTAGCTGGTCTAGCTGTGAGTTTGATTTGGGTTGCATAGCAGCAGTGTCAAGATGTTTCAAGTTTTGCATTCAGGACTGGGATTCTAGTGTTGGTGCGGCGGCCAACGTATCCATTCACTATGACTCAGATAACCTACCTTTTGACTCATGATGTTTGGACATGAGTCGCAGGGACATAATGGTACATGCATCATATGGGACTGGATTTTTGGGTTTTCCTTGTTCTTCTTGAGTCATCTATCTAGATATACTCTTTACATATGAAGCATCTTGATTGTATTTTAGGATGCCTCCACGATGACAGCCAGAGAGGGTTCCACAGCGGGATTATGGAGATGATACTCCCGGTGTAGAGGCTGTAGACTAGGGTGCATGTTATGAGGATGCACCTCCAAGTGGTCCACCAGTTGAGCCACCACCTTTCGAGCAGCTGGTTGTGCCGTAGTTCAGGATGAGTTTGCGTGTAGTCCGAGTGTGCTGCGCGAGTTCTAGAGGTAGTGACCTCTGATGTTCCGGGGTGATACAGACCCTCAGGCAGCTGATGACTAGCTCAAAGCAATCACCCGAGTTTTCTACCTGGTGAGGACACCCCCAGATTAGATGGTGGTCCTAGCGGAGAGCCTTCTTCATGGTTCAGCTGTGTGATGGTGGAGTTTGGTGATGCAGTCCCATAATGAGGATATGATCATGTGGGCAGAGTTTGAGCAGCTCTTCAGGGAAGAGTTCTATCTAGTGGCACTGAGTTCAGTGCGGATTCAGGAGTTTATGTAGCTTAGGCAGGAGGGTATGACTGTGTCTGAGTACTCAGTGAGGTTTACAGACCTTTCGCTCTACTCCCTGGATATGGTTTGAGACCTATTATTTAGGGCTCATACCTTTGAGAAGGGCCTATTCAGAGACATCCGGGTAGGTGTGGTTTCCTTGTGTCTTCCCACCTATGTTGGAGTGCTGGAGTGAGCCTTAGTGGTGGAGAGATTTATGGCTGAGGAGATTCAGCCCATCAGTGTTTGGAGCGTGGCAGATGAGACATTGGAAACTGGTAGCCGACAGTAGGCGCAAGGGTCTGGAAGTGGCAGACATTTCTGGAGGTGACTCTAGGATGGAGGATCTGAGGCTCTGGGATCACAGGGCTAACATGTCTGTTTTTTTTCAGCTGTAGGAGAGTCGGTGTTATGCTTGCGACAGTCGGGGACATCTTTCTAGAGATTATACGACCTGTCATGCTGCTGAGAGGGAGCAGGTCGATAATCCGCCTTGGCAGTGACAAATTCTCATGTTTGTAGTTCCGCAGGGCGACGTACATGGCGATGGAGCTAGTGAAATAGTAGGAGGTGGTAGGCGGCATTAGATTCCACCACCACCACCCCTAGTTGGTCCACACCGAGCTTAGGGAGTTGGAGGGAGAGGGCGAGGACAACTGTATTCCCCAGTGGCTATTGACCCAGAGGCTCTACGTATGGATAGAGGTATGCCTTGTGTCCTTTCAACTTTCTATAGTAGTTTTGATAGACATTGTTTAGCGGTACTCTTCCCTTTCCATTTCTTTCTCGAGTTTTGTTCAAGGTGTTGGTAACACACTATGTGGGTATTGTTCGGTGTGCTTCGAATGCATGAGGAAGAGGGATCCTTCCCCCATCGAGACACATTTTTGTGATGCGATCAAAAGCGTGCAGGTGAGTTAGTGCCATCCAAAGCGTATAGTGTGGAGGTGTGGTGGATGAGACCCTCTGACTTTAAATTTGGACAGGGGTGTGTGTTGGAAAACTCACTGGCATTGGTGACCCAGTTGAGAGTCCAGTTGCTTTCCTTGTGCTTATGAATTTTCAAGGAACAAAAGTTCTAAGGTGGGTAGGATATAGAGACTCGGGTTTCTGCCCTGTCAGACTGTAGAATATTCCTTTGAATAATTCCAGAGTTGTGCGTAAAGACGGTGTGTGATTCCGAGGCCTGGTGTGCCCAGAATTAATTTTATAAAAATATTAAGTATTTTTATACTATAAACATTAATGGGGTGTGTTATCTCCAAAAATGTAGCTCAGAACGGAAATCTGAAGGCACGGTTCTGTTCGGAGCATGGTGTTTTCTCTAGGAGGGGTATAAACTTTGCAGGCGCGGGCCTGCTGTGTGAAAAGCCACCAGGGGGATTTTCATAAATAAATGGAAAAGTTTATTTATGAGTGTCGTCTCAAATAAATCATGAAAAGATCCTCATGTCACAATTCTGAGTGTGCTGTTGTGCTCAGAACGCCGTGTTTACCCAAGGCGTGACATAATTTTAGTCGGTGCCGGGTGCCTGGTCGGAGGCGTGTTAGTGGGGAGTTAAGATGAAGTTTTTATTTAAAAATAATAATACAAATCAATCAACCCTATTCCCCCATCGCCCTACTCCTACATGTGATGTCCCTCCTCTCCCTCCTCCTCTGTTTCTTCGCCAAATCGAGTCGCAAACGTCCGTTTTCAGCACCGATCATCAACTAATCGAGCTTCTGGGCACCACAGTGGTAATTCTGCACCTGAAGCTTCAGCGATCCACCAACAGGTATGCGATTAAAGTTCTAACCCCCGATCTCATTTCTGCTGCATATTTCTTCATTTTCAATTCATAGCAGTGTAAAAGGGGTCCCGAGGGTTGCTCATACCCCTCCGAATCGAAAAACGGACCATCGGGGTGGTCCCGGCGGTCTGTAGAAGTCTCACCGGCGCGACGAGGTGGTGCGCCGCCCAACGCAGTGGAGGGCCATGGTCTCGTGGTAGGGCGGGCTGCAACGTGGCGGAGGGCCGTCGGCTGGTGTGGGCAGGCCCGGTTCAGGCCGGCCGGAGCGGCCAGGTGGGGCTGGTCCGACCTAGTTTTTGGTCGGGGTTATTTAAACCATAGATTGAAAACCAGGTGTTTGTTTCACATGCTATCTTCAGAATCACAACCCTAGGATTGATACGAACCATTTGGGATAAGTTTGGGAATTTTTTCCGGGTTGGTTCCGTGATCCGGGGTCACGAAACATTGAATAATAATAAAAATTTAATTATTATTCAACTTCGACCGACCGTAATTTTTTCCTGGAGCATTTTTTTGACGTGCCATCAGTGGAATTGTGATCCAGATGGTAAATAAGAAATTTTAAGATAGATTTTCAGGTGTTGAGATCAAGATTGGGGTTTGGGCGCCATGAGGCCCAGATTGCGCGTTTATGGAGAAACACAACTTTCTCACCAGGAGTCCGATTTTGGGAGATGAATAGTCGATCCTGTGTTTTTTTTCCGAGAGGATCACAAAGGTGTGATCTGCATGATGTGTTTCAAGAGTGTGGTGTGGGCCCCACCAAGGCTAGCTTCGGCGAATAACACATTTTTCACCGGGTGTCTGTTGGGGACGATCGAGTATGCGATAAAATGTGTTTTTTAGCGGGGATCATAGTGGTATGAATCTCTTGATGAGTTTTGGGATCATAGTATGGGCCCCACATAGGCTAGCTATAGTGAATAGTTCCTTTTTCACTGGCTGTCTATTTCAGGTGAGTAAATAGCCTATCATACGCGTTTTTCCCACATAGATCATGATGGTGGCCTCGATATTGGTCTTGGAGGTGCGTTGTGTGGTGTTTTGGCGGGTCACATGGGTTAGCGATGTTTGGACCTACAATGGTTGAGGGTACTCCCTTGGTTCGTTCCTACGAGGGTTCACATGACATCACAACCTTAGTATAGGTTTGTGATCCTCTAGATGATATGTTTAATCTGTTAGAGTTGTGGCATCCATCTGGAGGGCCCGGAGCGGGATCCACTAGCATCATTTCCCTAGATTGGGTTCTTGGTATCGCTGTGACCACTTATCCCTGGGCTACAATCCCCTATCTAGCATGTTTACCCCATAGGGTTTGTGTCATCATCGGGAATATGACCCCTACGTAGTGGGATGTGATCATTAGGGTTTTATAATCATCGAGTATATGATCCCCTACCTATCGTGCGGATTATAGTAGGGTTATGGTATAGTTGGTTATGCGATCCCCTACTCAACGCGTGGTTTCTGTGGGGTTGCAGCATCTTTAGTTCGATCTCCTATAGTGTGAGATCTACTAGATAGGGTTTCAGTATCTTCATGACTATCATGACACGGGTGACAATCCTCTATCTGAGTGACATGTTTTTGTCGAGCACCAGATCGGGTTATGGTATCCCCCAGTGGGTCCTGGGAGTGATCGCCTATCTGTGACATCTACAAATGCCATATCGGGTTGTGTTATCCCTCAGCGGACCCTAGGAGTGATCCCATCTCTATGAGATCTTCATATGTCAGTGTGGGTTCTGGTATCCCCTAGCAGACCCTAGGAGCGATCCCCTATCCGAGGACTTTGGTGTTTATGTTTTTTCAGTGAGGTCTCCTGAGTGACGATATCAGAGGAGTGTGATCTCTTAGGTGAGCATCTGAGATGTTTGTGTGGGACCTGATGTAGTGTATCTCTCTGACGAGTGTCATTTGGGATGACAGTGATCATGGAGTGTGCTCTCTTGGTTGTGAACGATTGCTGGTGATGAGGTCGTACCTCATGTGGCTTGGTGTGTGAGCGGAGTATATCTAGATGTTCATGGTATGTGTATGGGCGTATACCTGAGTGGATGTTCAAGGTTTATGTATGGTAATACACTTGGATTAGAGCTAACTAGTTGTGTTTAGCCGAGGATGGTCACAATATAGAGTTTTTCTCTAGTGTGGGTTCTCCCTGGTTGGGATGAGCAGACTGTTGGCTTTCAATTTCTCTCTTTTATTTTGGGTTTTTGAGGTGCCTGCTGAGTATTGTTATAATCACCCCTGTATGGGCTTTTACCGCACATGTTTGTGTCTTGTGCAGACCATATGCCTTTTGAGGGAGTCCAAGGAGGCCTCAGAGTAGGCAGAGCTGAGTGAGCAGGACTGACCGTGGAGTCTTACCGGAGCTATGCTAAGGATCATTCCGATGGTGCTTTTGGCAGCGTGCCCCTTATTTCGAGCAGGTTGGACACCTTTGAAATTTTCTTTTTGTGGGACCGGTTTTTCTATTTTTTACTTCTATTGCACTCTGGTTTGGGATAGTTGTATGCATGCATTTACTATTCATTTTTATATATCTCTGCACAGTTTCATGGTGGTGTATGTGTGTGCATGTGTACAGGTACCTTAGGATAATTCCTCCCTTGTGTATGATAGCCTACATGGTGCTAGTCGCCAACCCCTGGCCAATTGGAGGGGGGCTTGAGGAGTCATGACTCAAGCTCTTTTGGGTTGGGTCATGAAAATGGATCAAAGAGGTTAATCATTTATTGTATGAAAAAATTATATTAAATAAAGAACAATTGTCATCGACCTCAAATTTATGAGTAATTTACTCAACTTCATGGAGATCAATATTTTTCAAATATTGACCTTGTTTATGGGTATCATCAATAAAATGTAATGAACGAAGATATTTTGAATACATATTTCAAATGTGTTATGAACATTATGAATTTAGAATAATCATATTTTGATTAACTAATGAACCATATGTTTTTATGGATATAATGAATAAACAATTCAAGGAATATATTAAAAACTTTGTTGTTGTATTCATTAATGACATCTTGATGTATTATATGATCTATGAGGACCATGAGAAATTATTACAGATCATTCTCAAGGATCTTGGAGGAAAAGAGTTATATGGGAATTTTAGAAAGTGTGAGTTATAACTTCAGGATATTTCTTTTGTTTGAAATATTATATCCAAGGATGGAATCATATTTAATATTGTGAAGACAAATAATGTCAAATAATTTCCTACACCAATGAACATAACTAAGGTATGTAGTTCCATTGGTTTGGAAGGTCACTATTGATGATTTATTCAAAAAGTATCCTGATTATATAACCATTTAAATAATCTTACAGGAAAAGGGTTTATGATTATATGCACAAAATAATTTGAGTAATGATTTAAAGAATTAAATATGATATTTTTCAATTATATGATTTTGATTCTACCATAAAAATATTACGTGTTTTTGATATATATTGATTCATTAAATAAAGTACTTGTTTGTGTCCTTATGCATAATGATAATGTTAATTCCAATGCCTAAGTATAGATATTGAGTGATGTAAAGAACTATCAAACTCATGTTTTAGAGTTATCATACCTAATATTAGATTTTATGATATGGATAAATAATCTCTATGATGAAGTATGTGAGGTATACATAGACCATAAGAGCCTAAAATACATATTTTCATAGATAGAGATAAATATGTGGGAAATGAGATGGATCTAATTACTCATTTATTATGACTACTCAATACACCACCACCCAATAAAGGAAAATAATTCATTCGATGCATTGATCATGAAAGATATTGTACTTTGGACCAAAATGAGGATCAAAAGGGATATTATATTAATTGATCTAGTAAATAAGGATATATGAATTGATAAGGAGTGGGGTATATTACCCATTTTTTCACATAACTACAAAACAATATTTATTCATAAATATAAAAAGTTCCCAATATAATTATAGAAATTTTATGATGAAAGTTAAAGGTTCTAATGATGTGAATTTTCATTAATTTTCTTGTTAAGATAGAATTTTGTAAATTGGAATAATACTATTTATTCTAGATATAACTGAGCTAAAAAGGGAACTTATGGGTGATGCTTATAGGATGAATTTCTCTGTAAACCGTAGTAGCACCAAGATGTTTAAGGACTTGAGGGAAAAAAATTTATGTGATAACATGATGTAAATTTTTTTTGATTTTTTGTCAAGATTCATGGGGTGTTAGTAAGTGAAGGCTGATATACAACATCATAATGGATTCATGAATCCTTCTAATGTGGAAATGGGATGGGATAACTATGGACATAGTTCAAGGACTTATGACAACTCTTTGAAACAATAATTCAATATGGGTTATTGCTGATCGCCTTACCAAAACATCACATTTAATTCATATATGAAAATATTTAAATCATTATTTCCTTGAAAATATCTATATTAATAAATTTTTAAGATTTTATGGTGCACAAATATCAATTTTTATCTGATTATGATCCCCATTTTACATCAAAATTATTGAATATTATTCAGAACACTCTTGATACCGAGGTTCATTTAAGAACCACTTACCATCCTCAATATAATAAATTGTCTATAAAGACTATTGAAAAATTATAATGCATGATAAGTTCATTATCACCTAACTTTAATGTTATGAGGAATTAATATTTAACGTTGGTCGAGTTTCAAATTATAATAGTTTCCATTGAAGTATTCACATGTGATATATGTAGCATTTTTTTTGAAAGATATTTCATACTCCAACTTATTGGGATGAAGGTGATGAAATAAAACTTATAGGCCCAGAACTTGTTGAGGATATAATAATAAATTTAAAGTCTATTTAGGTTCATATGAAAGTATCTCAACGTATGAATAAGCGTTATGCTAATAACTAAAGGATTGATTTGTAATTTATGGTTTGAGATCGTTTGTTCTTGAATGTACCTAAATGGATGGGTGCAATATGGTTAAGTATGAAAGGGAAACTGAACCTCAGGCACAACAAAACATTTGAAATTCTAGAAAGAATTGTAGCTACGAATTACTATTTGGAAACAAGATATATACTATCTAAAGTAAATGTAGTATTCTATATATCATTGTTATGGAAGAACATGACAGACCCTATGTATTTTATCACCTATGAATAAATATATTTCGATCATGATATATCTTAATGGGATGATCCTATCAAGATTCTTGAGACTAGAGAGAAATTATTGAGGTATTATATTACCTTAATAAAAAAATTACATTTGAGAAATCAGATAATGGAGTAAGAAACATGGGAAACATAGGATGTTCTCAATTATAACCACACTCATTCTTTTTTAGGTAATATATATGATAATTTTGAGGAAGAATGTTTTATAAGAGGGAAGAATGTTACACCCAATCCAAAATTATAGTAACTCAGTATTTTATTTTAATTAAACTATAATGAAATAATCATTTTAAAATTTCAAGGCACAAAAAATATAATTTGATAGGATGATTATTTATTTTTAACTTATTGGGTTAAAATAAGTCTAAAATGAATTTTTCAAATTATTCCCTCTGAAATAAATTTTAGGAATAATTGAAAATGAAGTATTTAACTATTCCAACACTTAATTATAATAATTTTTTTATAATATTTTGGATGGAAATTTTTTTACTATAAATTTTATAAAGATAAATATAATATCTTTTGGATGTGGAAAGGGATATTTTTTCAGGAAACTGTTCTTTTAAGGCATAACATATTCCTATTTAAAATAATTAAAAAATATTTAATGAAGAATTACGTAAATTTAATTTATAGATTATATATTTAAATATTTTATTTTAAATCCATATATTGATTATTAATATTCAAATAGATAAAATGTTATCGTTTTATACTTGAAAAATAAATTTATTGATTTTTTTAAACATGATTTAGTAGTCTATTTTTAAAATTAAATACTCATACATATTTAAATTGAATTTGAAAAAATGTATCAAATATTTTTAAAAAATACAATTTTATTATATATTAAGTTAAACCTATGTTTTATTATTTAAAAATAGAAAAACAGTAAATGTTAATTATCATGAATAATGTTAAAATGGGTTTACTGGGGGTTAATATACACAGATATGGTTAAAATGAACTAAACACTTTCTGAAACCCAATTGGTTAGTTTTATTTATAATATTTAATTTTCACCCTATAAATTGATCCATTTTGGGTCCTTATTTACATGAAATGTTAATAATAATATTTAAAAACATTGATAAACTAGAAGTGTACCACTCACCTTAATTATAAAATGGCACCCACTCTCATCACTTATTAACACTTATCAAGAAATTTATATCACAAAATCCTAGAAATCTCTATTCTCAAAAAACATATACATATTATAGGGTCTCTTTAATTACAAAATAATAAACCTAGGGTCCCTAATGAGATATCTAGAGGAGTTTCTTCTAGGCAAAGGTAATGCTCTTCCCCAAGCTCTTTCTTTTTTACATATTCTTTTAAAAAATAAATTATTAACTAAGACTTATAATATAATAATTATAGTATATCCCATTTAAAAAAAAGTTATTATATATATTTCACGATATTTATCCATCCAATTATTCATGAAATGGGATATATATCTATTTCTCATTTTTATGATAGATTTTTGTGTCCTGAACCGATGTAATTCCTTTTCCATCACTGAAACATGTGGATAGTTATAAGTTTTGAACCAATGTATAAATATGATAATTATGAAAAAATGTTGATTCTATAATTTTTTCATCTACTTCATTACACATTCAACCATTAATGAAGTTATAATGTCGCTCGTGCATAAGTATGACCTTCCATTTCAATAAAGTGATGTGTATCATTTTCAAATTTACAATTTTTATATTGATTATAATAATATGTCTAATGAAGTAATATTAAATTTATGAAATTAATATAATTATACTAATGATGTAACTATATCCTATTCACAATATTGGAACATCTATGAAAAAACATGAATAATTACATGAGGCAGTTAACACATGAACCAATAGTAATAAAGATATATTATTAATGATTAGGAGAAAAGATGATATAAGAATATAATATATGATATTATAAATATTAATATGATTAATTTATAAATTAATAACATGTATGAAACCATTATTTAGGTGGTTAAACATTTTTCAACTAAAGAGAAGCACGAGGTAAGGGATATTATTTCAATTTATAGTCCATTGAGACATAATTGTTATTATAAACCTATTACAATTTATTTGGTGTATATAATGACTCTATGTGGTATTTAACATTATTTCAAATATATTTATGATGATTAATGTTTCAATACATGTTTATTCATTAATGTTTTTACAACATTAAATTTATCAAATCAGTATGAATTTACTTTATAGACTCACATTATTTTGGGATTACATCTGTTTTTGTTGAAGGAATATTAAAATTTATTCTTCATATGCTATAAATTATTTAATCCTCTATATATGTAAGGATTTATTCAATTTTCTTGAAACATTTTTTCAATATTGTAATTTAATCAAGAAATTAAAAATTAAAAATTAAAAATATCTCATTTAATCAAAGATATTTTTCTTCCATGTCTATATTTTTAATTTTTTTTTAAAAAGTATATATTTTTAATCAAATTATTTTTTAGTTAAATTTTACATTATAATTTATTTGTTAAATAGTATTTAGGGAATCTAACTAATTTTTTTAAAGGGGATCCTTTTTACATTCTTTAAAAAAATAAAAAAGGAATGTTTTTAACATATAAAACATTTATGAACTTCCCAACCACCGTAACCATTTTAAGAAATTTATCTTTATCAAAAAATATTAAATTTTATTAAAATATATACTCTTTAATGAATGTTTAAATAAATATTTCACTTTATTTTTCATCATTATTTCAAATTTTCATTTTTTTATTAAAAACCATATATTTATTATTAACCGATGGCTATATCTTATCCCGTATTTATTTAGAGGTCATTAAAACTATCTTGAAACATTAAATTTATTTTGATAGGTATAAATTATATTTAACTTAAAGTCATTATTATTTATCATGTATATGATTATTTCTTATTTTATAAATCATTTATATATATGTTGAATTACTTTGAAAGTTATTCGATTGACTGTGGAAATATTGGTATTTTGTAATCATTATTAAATATGAACATATATTAATAATACATATTTTTTTGAATGGGATTGATAATTAAAAATATGGGGAATTAATTTAACATGTAGTTATTGGGGGCTCTCGGTTATAGATATCCCCTCAATGCATAGACACGACTCATGTGAAACAACACTTTGTAAAATTAAATGATTTTTTGGTCTATACCTACATAGTGTTTAAAACTATATTATAATATGGTCTTTCTGGTATAGATATAATTATATGTGAGATCAAGGAATAAAATATTAATAATTTAAATCATTAGTAATTTACTAATTGTTATATATGAGATTTGTTTACATTACCCATGGACTGATTTCATGCTCAAGTTACTGATTAAGTGACTTGTTTTTTTTTAACAATTTACCATTCCATATTATGACTTATATAATTATTATATGTTTCTATATAAATAACCTATATTGTGAATTTTATTTTATGATTATTTTTTTTCTTTTCCCCACGACATAAATAATCTTTCAATTAATGAGATCTTTTATACTAAATGTTTTCCATTACTATTCTTAATATTTAATTCCAAATGTAAAATGGGTATCATGTATGTATTTAGATATCCAAGGCTACTAAATTGATTGGTTATTTGGGATTATAACCCCTGTATTTATATAAATGTAATAAAGTTACCAAAATATCTTGGTTATTAGAGGCAGGGATATTACATTATAGCAAGGGGATCATTCTGTGATGGAGTATGCCAATCAATTTTCTTAGTTGGTCTACCTTTATTTCAATATCATCATGAATTATGGACTTAAAATCTCTGCACTTCATGATGGGCTAGACATTAGAGGTTTTTTTGCGGAATGTTCTATTTTTATTTCCAATATATCATTAGGTAGTAAATGAGGAAGATATGAATGATAAATACATATAATGATTGAATTGTTTGGGTGGATCCTCTAACACTGCAGGGAAGACATATTTTCACTTCATGTTTGAAGAGGAATCACAAGGAGTCTCAATAGTATAACAACGAGATTATGTTGAATATTATTTTTCATAATCTCTTAGGTCCTTTAGGGAGTAAAATGATGGTGTGATATAAGTTTGGGAGTTTTAGGAACATTATGTATTATTTCTAGGAATTTCATAGAACTTTCCACTAATGTAGGCTCAAAGTTCTTTGAGATTTATTTTTTCAAAATACTCTAAACAGTATGGTTTGATAATATAAAACCAATGCCTCTATGAAGTATTTATATGAATATATGGGAGTATTATCTCAACCCTATGTGACGTTTATTATCATTCTACTTGGAAATATAAAAGTGGTTCTGAATATTGGTTCTTATATGTGGCTGATAATGTGTATGAAGATTTCAATACTGGGTTGGTAATCATTAGAGTTATGGTATTTAATTCATCTTCTATTTTTGTAGATGTATTTGACATGGGTGTATCAAATTCATTTATTTCAAATATATTTAATTATCTTTTGGGTTTTAACCTATTTTTTTTCATATATGGTGCATATATCCACTCATTTGGGAAAACTGATAGAACAAATTTTATGCATCTTGAGTGTTGGGTGATCATTATTTATTTTGAGTTTTCATGGGATTAATAGTTTTAATCATTGACACATTTGACATATTTCATTTATCATGGAATTTATGGTGAGTGATATAGTTCATATTTTCTATTTACATCAAAAGGTTCTATTTATTTTCCATGATGGAAACACTCAACCATTAGTGTGAGTGGAATCCAAGGCCAGATAGCGAGGGACCAATTCTTCTGAATGATATTTCAATATATTTCTTGTTATTAAATTTGTTTCTTGATGTAGTTTAATGTAGTATACATTTTCAACTTCCCTTAGTAGTGGGTAGGTATCATGAGGATTTTCCTAATGAATTGAATATATTATCACCCATGTGGGAGTTAATGTTCTATCTTGTTCTACTATGGGGGATGGGACCATATATTTTCCATCATCATCAAATGGAACTTGCAATATTGAATGGATTAAAGTTTCAGCTAAATGATATTAAGAGAAATTGTTTTTTCACAATTGTATATAAATATGAGTTATATTAGTACTCTTTGGAAACAAGGTTCATAGAGGCCACTAACATTTCATTGATAATTGTAATCTCAATGAAGCTGAAACTAATAATAAATATATGTTTCCTCATATAAAAAATATATTTGACCAAATCCTTGGAGCATGTTTTTTTTCTAATATTAATCTCAGATTTGGTTTCCATTTTATTAAGGTGAAGGAAGTAGATATTCCTAAGAAAAATTTCCATATTAGGTATGGAAATTTTGGTTATTAGGTTATATCATTCAACTATATTAATATCCGTGAAAATTTTAATGGAATTGATGAACTAGATCTTCCATCGTTGTCTTAACACTATTTATATATTGTTTATGGATTGCATATTGGTTAATTATAATATTATGGGGAGTATGAGAACTATTTGGGTATCATTTTAGATCCCTTTAAGGGCTATATTATATATGTATATATTGTTTTTTAATTTCATGTTATGACTAAAATTAGTAAAACTATAATCCATTTTCTATCTTATAAATGATTTTTTATCCTAGGAAGATCCAAAAAGAGTTATCTTTCAACAAACTCAAAAATTTATTTGATATCAGGAGTTTGTTAAGTCTACTAGGATTATAGAGAAACTTTATATAGGGAATCACCAGGTAAAAAATCTCACATTTCACATTTAACCTAAAAGGGGGAGAAATTCATTTGTGAGGATAAATTCCATTGATCCTTTATGCATCTAAAGGTAAAATTGATGATGTATCCCAATTTGATTCAATTGGATTTAGTATTGGGATATTTTTTTTATTATGAAACATAAGGCATGGGTTTGGGGTGTGTGTTGATTTTTGGTGATAATGTTATGGAATATATCTCTCACCAATAATTCTTTCATGAGAGGATCTACCCCACCCAAGACCTAGAGTTGGTGGGCATGATCTAATATATACAAAATTATCATCAATAATATCTCAGGTATAGGTACATTGTGTACTTTGATCATAAAATTTAAAGTACATATTCAAAAAGTGGGGTGAATTCTAAGATATAGGTGGTCAGTTGACTATCTCTAGACATTTTGTTTCTATTTGGACTACACTATAAGTAAAAGGAAATTATTTTTGTATTCCCTAAGCTTGATGTTTCCAACTCAATGGGTGAAAACCATGGTGGATTAATAGGGTTTGATGATGTTAATCATTGTGTTTTATCTATATTTGGAATACGATATTGGTGAGATGATCTTTTTAGGTCCATAAGTCACACTATAATTAGATGATAAAATTAGGCTTCATCAGGTGTTTGATCTTGGTTGTTAGTGGATTATAGAAATCATAAATGGTTGGGAGACCTCACATAATGTGTCTCAATTTCCCCATAGTTCCATCTATTATGAGAATAGGTGTATAGAATATTCAAACTTTATGCATGAAATGATAGAAGGTTTCAACCATTATAGATAGGTCATCGCTACAGAAAAACCATGATGTTATATCATCTAAAATTCTAGTATCCATGGTATAGAATTAAGTGGGTAGTTAATGATTATGAATCATATATTTCTTCCTATTAAAAATCAGTGATGGGTATCTGAATCATGAAGGATTATTATAGCCTAATCCCATTCTTGTATGGAGGATGTCTTACTTCAAGGATGTGATACTCTCTAGTATTTCTTTATCTGCTACCTTTCCCATTTTCCTTTCATCCTTTCCATTGTGGTCTCACATAAACCCTCATCACTTGTGGATGGCTTCTTGGTGGTTGAGATTTTTGAAGAGAAGCTTGTTGAAGTTTCCTACTTCACAATTTGATATTGGAGGCCCAATTTGGACATGATAAACCCCCTTTGGAATCTTTTAGGTCCCTCATTGCCTCAAGGGATCTGCAACAGCCGGAGGTGGTGTCTTCACTCTATATGTTTTCCTTCTGCATCAATATTTTTAATAGTTAATACTTTGTGCGTGTCTGGTCTCGGTAGGATCAACATTGTGGATATCAACATTTTTTTGATGTGATGGTCTTGGGATGATCACTTCAACCAAGACTTGTGTATGGAAGTGGCGTGGATCAATCTTCCCAGGCTTCAACTTCCGTCCCACAACCCGACCATCCTTTAATCCATAAGAGACATTATGGGATTCTTCTAATGCACGAATGTCTCAACTTCTACTCTTGAATATTCTGATTATCCTCAGATTTGTGGGGATATGAATTTGTATGTGAATCCCCCCCAAGGATCCTAATCAGGGTTGGTAAAGGCTTCATTTTTAGTGTTCTTTTCTCTTCTATGAGGCTTGTGGGATCCAAGGTCACTCTGCGGCTTTTTGTCGAATGAAGAAGTTTCCAACTGAGATCCCTGGATGTGATCCAGGGTGATTGTATGAGATTGGAATTGGTGGTGCCTCTTTGTTAGGGTATTATAATCAAGCTGTTGTGATTCTTTCCCAAACATATGTTACCTCCCTTCCAGGCGGCTGTGAGGACATCCCAACAGCTCTGACGGTTTCAAATTTGAACCATGAGGTTGTCCCTGGTAGAGCCCACTCCCAACTGACCGGTTTTACCTCCCTAAATGGTCATCTAACCCTTTTTATAATAGGTCCCGACCCTTCCCCCATTGTCACCTATCCCTATATCCCATCCCTCATCTAGTGAAAATCTATTCCTCCCCTAATCCAATCGGTCGGTGCCCCTGCCAATGCTACCCTGAGGTACTCAGCTCTGGCCCTATGCTCTGACACGCTATTTCCTATCCTAGCCTTTTATCCCACTCATCCAATTTGGAATTCCTTAAGTCCTTTGAATTCTTCCATTGGGCTTTAGTCTTAGGAGTCTATGGGATCTGGTGCGTCTGCTATTCTAGAAGGTGTGAGAAAGGCCACTTTTGTGGCCTCTAGATATTCTTCTAGAGAGGTTATCCTCTCCATTTTTCTGAACTATTCTCTTGTATGAGTGAAATCTCCCCCCGAAAGAGCATCCAACAGGTTCCTAGTTTTGGAGAAGATTTTATAAGTGGCATAAGTGATGTATTTTTCTCCAGTTCTCCATACTCTCCCCTCCCCAAAAGTTATTCAATACTTCTCCTAAGCATGTAACACATGCCAGGTCTATAGATGTTTCTAAGTCCAAGAATATCTATAGTTCATCTCCTTATAGTCGAGGGACTGATCCTCTTTTTAATCATTTTTTCATTCATTATCTGTAATGTGAGGGGTTTAGGAGAACATGCTAAAACCTATTTCATGTCCTTCAAGTCCATGCACCATCTTATTTCCATGGAAGTTAATATTGAGAACAAGTATGAGGTTTCGTGTACGGCAATTTTTGGTAAAAGAATGGGATCCCCTCACTATATGCATGTTATGCCTTCCAACTATCACATATGGGTGTTCTAGAAGCAAGGGTTAGAGGTTGATATTGTGGATATATCGAATCAATGCATCACCACCAGGGTGTCTTCTAGTAGTTTGGATAACATATTCACCTTCGTTTATGGAATCTGTGACCCTGTGGAAAGACCCCTTCTATAAAAACACCTCAAAAACATTCAAGAATCCAATAATCCTTGGTTTATCAGGGGAGACATCTACACAGTGGAAAAGGTGACCGAAAAGAATGGGGGATTAAGAGTCTTAACTAATGATATGTGGGATTTTACACTCTGCATGGTATCCAAGGGTCTCATAAACATGGTGTAAATTGGAAAAAATACACATGGTGTAATAACTGCATAGGTATCCATCACCTATGGAGATTCCTAGACAGATGCCTATCTAATATTCAGGCTATGGATTCTTTCGATCAAGATTCTATCACTTAACTCCCTAGACTACTCTCTAATCATACACCCATTCTAATTGTTTTGAAAAGATGATTATCAGGGTCGAGGTGTTCCTTCTATTCTTTTGACTGGAATAAGAGGGAGGGGTTCCTTCCTATGGTGAAGGCCACATGGGAATTGGAGGACCACGGTGATTCATGGACTAATCTCTTCTACTACTTGAGATGTCTCAAGAGATGCATCAATGATTGGATTGTTAGTAATCCCAAGGAAGACAACAACTTTGATTATCCCTAGGAGGAAATTGTGTAGCTGGAGGAGGCCATCCAGACTAGTTTGGATGATGACATCTTTGTGCTGATCAATGACAAAAAACCCCTTTTGGGTGAGAAAATACTGTAAGTGGAGCATATATATCCTGATAAGTCACGGGCTTTGTGTTTGAGGGAGGGGGATCAGAACAAATCATTTATTCATGCCTATCTGAAAGAGAAAAAATAGGAGTGGAAATATCAATATTAAACAAGAGGATGGTAATTCACCATAGACATTGATGTGGTAGGAAACCTTGCTTTTCCTTACCATAAATATATGTTATCCAACCCAATCACCACCCGATATGATGATATCCATGCAAGAAGTTGGGAGGAAATTAACATAAGTTCCATGCATGATCTAGTTATAAATTAAAATAACTAAGCATTAGTGGATATTCCCAGATATAAGAAGGTTAGATAGGCTACCTTCGGCATAGGCAAGGATAGTGCGCTATGTCCTGATGGGTTCCCCTAGGACTTTTACTTTGATACATGGGACTTCATGAAGCCACTGGTCGTCCATGCAGTCCATGATTTTTTATGGGGGTTATCTACCCCGTGGGGTTCTCACTTCCCATATATTACCTATCCCAATGTGCAAGGATCTGACATTCATTTCCCAATACCACCCAATATTCCTTTGAAACTTATCCTATAAAATTCATTGTTACATGATATCCATAAGGCTGAGAAACATTATTCCATGGCTGGTGTCGGTCGACCAATATGATTTTGTGAAGGGCAAGAGTATTCAAGGGGCCATTGGAATTGCCATGGAATTAGTGGGGTACATCAACAAGAGGATAATGGGTTCCAATTATGTCTTCCAAGTGGATATGGACAAAGCATAAGATAGGATCAAGTTGGGATTCATCATATGGGTGATGAGAAATCTTGGATTTTAGCAATGGTTTTGTGAATTGTGCTTCAGATGTTTCTCCTTATCTTGGATTTCTATCTCCTTCATGGGTAGGGGGTTCGAGTTCTTCAAAATAATCAGATGTGTGAACCAAGGTGACCCAATTTCCCCTACCATTTCATTTAGTCCCAACAAGCCCTCTTAGGGAATATTCACCTTAGATTGGAGGAGAGTAGGGTCACTCTGTATGCCACCATGTATGGGAGTCTCTCAATTTCTCACCATATGTTTGTGCATGACATTTTAATGCATTCCAATGAAAGGCAGATATCCCATAAAAACCTCATGAGCATCATGGAATCCTACCAGGAATGAAGTTTCCAGATTATAAATTATAGTAAGAGCAAGGTCTTAATCTGTAATAAGTGTTTTGGGAGGAGATTCCATACCATTAAAGATTTCATGGGCATGTAAAAGAGACATCTCCCATTGACTTACCTGGGAGCTCCTATTTCAAATGGGATGATCAAAAAAAATTCTTTGAAGATACTTTCAACTGCATTACTAGAAGAATCTGTAATCAGAATAAACAATTTCATTCCTTTGGGGGATGTGTCACCCTTATCAATAGTGTCCTCAATTCGATCCATATGCATTTTCTCTCAATCTTCAATCCAACAGTAGAAACCATATCAAAAGATGACAATGTAATATCTATATTCTTTTGGGATTCCAACTAAGTGTGGAATTTCCACTATGCCTCTAGGAAAAAAAAATGGAGAAACCTGTGGAGGAGGGTTGTGTGGGAATATGAAATATCACAAAGACCATACTTTCCATGCAGGCTCAACTGGAAAGTGAGTTTTTTGAAGGGTCCTCCCATTGGGTGAGTTTTATCAGAGATAGGTTTGGGGAACGGTGGGAGGATTGGTTAGGAAACTGAAGAATCCTCTCTGACCTTGAAAAATGCATGCTCTCCCATTTGACATATCTCAAAGTACACACCTGATGGTTGATTGGAAGGGGCGATATAAATATTTGGCAAGGCAATTAGGCTTACGATAAGATCTTCTTTATGGGGTTTCCAACACCAATAATATACTTTAAAGAATACATTAGGCACCAAGTGCTGATGAATTATATCCTTAATCCATATTAGAAGAATATTTTCTCTCATATTATTCTCAATGAGATCTGAACCGATGTTGCTTCACTAGCGCACCCTATAAAAGAATGTCTAGCAGTAGCTACATTGATTTTATGTGTGGAAAAGGTTACAGGTATGAGATGGCTTTGATCCTATGGTGCAATGAGATCCCCATGAATATCTATTCCCTATTATGATGTATTGACCAAAAATCCCTTATGATGGATAAAAATTTTCTGCATAGAGGGGTGAGCACATTTTCTCATTTCATATGTTGTACGAACCCTCAGATGAAGACCACTGAAAAACTTTTTGTACATGGAGATTGGGAGACGAGGCTTTGGGGGTACATGAGTTCTTGATTTAACTTTTCATATAGCTGGGATGATTTCCATATGATTTTATTGAGCTGGTTCTACAACTACAGTTCATCTGAAATAGAGAGGAAGGGTCGTGCCATACCAGTGGTGGATATTTTCCAAAACCTCCAAGATGCTAGGAACAAAGAAAGCGATTTCACATCTCCATAATTTAACATCCTATAGGTTTGAACATGAGAATTGGTGTCATCCTTGGTCTCCTCATTTGTGGAAGAGAAGGTTTATACACTCTCTGCTCGCTAACGTCTAGAACACTACCATCTGTGGGTCCATGTTCTAGGGGCCATGGGAGATGGTTGAAGTGGACACCACCATACTGGGGGATAAAAATCAATATCAATGGATCTTTTTTCTAATTTTGAGATAATTAGTGGTTTCATAGTTTGAAATACATTTGGTTCAGACATTTTCAGCTTTAAGGATTTCAACTGCAGGGGTTCGTCTTTGGGTGTAGAGATAAGAGCCATAAATATTGTCTTATCCATGTGTGAGTGCCTCAACCTCAAGGTGTATGAAGTTAAGTAGGATATATCTACTTCTATCCACTTGCTCCAAGGTAGGACCAAATCTCCTTGGAATCTTACCTACCCAGTAAGATAATGGAGATGTAAAATCAAGCAAGGCATGACTATCAAGAACACTTGGCATAAAGGTAACCATGCATCGTACATCTTGGCATGGGAAGGAAGAGTAGATGAAGGGATTATTGTTTATAGATGTTTTGGATCCTTACCAAAGAGATGCAACTATTTCCTTCTCGGTGATGTTCTTGGCCTCCATCACTTGAGGACCCCATAAGAATTCGTGGGATTCCCCTTCCTTTTGTCCTTGTATTCATCTTTCTCCAAACATTTAATAAAAAAAGTATTTTTCATGCATTCCATTCCAGTATGTATGTGGAATATAATTTATTTAAACTATATAATTGTTTTAAATCCATCTCATAGTGGTAAGAATTTAATATTGGTGATTATCAAACAGTTGATGAAATTATCCCAATTTATTCATATTTAGGAATTGATAATGGTGAAATAATGTGGACATGTCTATGTCTAGGATATATTGAAGCATCATGGTGTGACTTTTTTCAGATGTTATGATTGATACATATAATTGATTCGTATTTGTATATGTTTTTTTAGAATAATTGGCTTATATATTGAAATTTTTCATAGTGTATCATCCTCATGAGGATGGTCTGACTTAGTGGGCTATTCAAATTATTGAGGAAATATATCATGTGTCTGGAAATAATTTTATAATATCATGTGGAAAAAATTATCTCATGTTAAATTTTCATATAATAATAGTAACCAGGTCTCGTTAAAGTTATATCCCTGTGAAGCATTAGGTAAACAATTTTTCTGGTCAACTATATTATGGTCACAATTGGGTGAGTAATTCTTTTGGTGACCAATAATTTCATTAGAGAAAACCATTAAGAGTCAATTGATTCATAAGACATTTTTTATGAATCTAATTCACTATAAATTTTATAGCAAACATTTTCAATATCCATTCAGGTTTTCCATTGGTGATCAGGTGTTTTTAAAATATTCTCATTGATTGGGACACCATTGATTGGGAAAGAAATGCATGTTTGTTCTGTGATATGTTAGGCCATTTTATATAGTTAAGAGTTTCAATAAACTATCTTAAAAAATATAATTACCATTTCAAATGAACACTACTAATGATATATTCAAATAATTCAAGTTAAAGAATTATTATCTAGACCAATCTAAAGTGATTGAGTGGGAGGATTTGGATTTGGAGAATGAAGAAACTATTGTTTAGTAGAATATTCGAGTGTTTAGTGTAAGTATATCCATATAGTTCATCGATTATTGTAGTGTGGTGGGGACAGAAATGGGTTTTGGGAGCATGATTCCTTGGTGAAAGAGTATCAAAATATTTTATTTCCTTATGTAGTGTGATAGGGCATTTTGGGGGAAGAAAGTGGGATAATATGTAGAATTATAACATATACCTAGTTTTTCATATTAATTTAGTATTTTTTCCATTAATTGACTAATTTATTGATTGTTCTATATGTTTGGGGTAAAAAAAAAGTAAAAAATTGGAATCATTTTGAGGTACACTATTAGTGCTTGATTACTTATAACAGTGCACCCCGACTATACAGAAGGAGGATGAGTTTTATATTTTTTAAACATGATTGACACATGTTTTACCAAAAAATATAGAAATATAGGAAAATTGGGAGTCCTCATTTGGATCTTAGTCTTATGGATCTTGGTTGCAACAAATTTATCCAAAACATGTGGATTTCTCAGTTTTCCTAAAAATGTAAAAAAATCCATAGAACCATTCAGATTTAAGTATAACTGTAACAGCCCGAGATTTTATGAAAAATATTCTTTTTAATTTCATTAATGTCTTGTGTTTTATGCTACACTAAAATGATCTTTCACAACACGCATCCTTGACTTGCCTTGCATTACACACAATCACGACCTTCCTCGATAGCGTGTGTAGTACACAATAACAAGTTTCACTAAACAACAATATGCTATTAAAATATTATTAAAACTAGCCGTTATGAATAGTAATAAAAACTTTTTGAAATTTTGTAAATTTTATTTTTCAAAATGGAATTCATTTTTGGATTCGTAATATTGAAATTAGCTTAGGGTGAAATTTTGGTATTTTCGGATAACTTTCATTTTCTGATGAATAGTGAAAATTACTAAATTTTAATTAAAAACAACCTTTTTAATCGAAATAATTAATAGTGATAAATTATTAATTTGAGTGGTTTTAAAGTATATTTAGAATATATTTTTTCAATTTAATACAATGTTGTTCATTGGATGTAATTTCACATTTAAACCAGACATAAACAAGTGTCAATCTTTTGATAGTTATTATCTCTTAAGAACACGCTATTTGTTTTGACGACGGGAATTAATTTTTAAATTAATCAATGCAAATGATATGTTTTGAATTTGGTAAAATAGACATCATTTTTGAGTTCATAATATCAAATATGTCTTAGGCCTAATTTTTGGTATTTTTCTGGAAACTTTCATTTTTTGATGAATAGTGAAACCACTATGTGGTAGTTAAGAAAAATGAATTTTTCATAGAACTTAATTTTACCGCTTTTGTGAGTGGAATTTCAAAAATCTGAGAGACACGGTTGATGTCAGTAAGTAAAATTTGGTTTAATGAGATGAAAATAATTTTTTTGAATAGCAACTTTTTACTTTTTTTACCATGGTTAAAAGTAAATAGGGTAATTAAGGGTAAAAATGATATTATTATCACCCTAACACATGTCCTAATTCTATTGGATAAGTGTAATTCGACCAAAAACAACCTTAGGAATAAAATATGACCATTTAGGCCCACTTGGATTAGATTAGGACATTTATTATTAATTTATTTAAAGAAGGGTTAAAATAGATAAAATCAAAGTTTAATAAGTAAATCATTTTTAATATAGGGTTATACATAAGATAAATTAGACTATAAATAGTAATTAAGAATTTAAAAAGATTCCCTACATAATGTTATTTTATTTCTAATTTTTAGACATTAAATTATTTAATTTATTTATGACACAAAGATGATGCAGTAATTATCTTATTAATGAAATATTGACATAATAGATGTTATAAATACCCAAATAAATGTAATTTCAGACTTTTTATGAAATAAACTAATTTTCTAGGTTAATATAACATATTTTTATTGATTTAATTTACTTTTTTAGAACTAATCATTCTGTTATGATTTTCAAAAAAATCAATTACAAAATAGTGTCAAAATTGACATAAAATAGTTTGTAAAACAAATATTATATTATTAATTGTTATTTTATTCCTAAAAATCTAAGGTTCTTCCAAATGGCTTAGATAAGGTTATATATATTAATAATAAACAACTTGGGGTTCGTTTGGATTCTTATAGTAAGTTTATTAACCTTATAGTATAAGAACACAAGAAGACACGGCAAATGTAAAATTATTTTACTTAATGTTAAATCTAAATGATAAGGTTACAATAGGAACCTAAACATGTATAAATTATATTGTATGAGAGGCTTTAGACCCATACCCACCTTAGATTCGAAATTAATCAATTTGGATCTATTTAAAACCGAATTTGACTTTATAATAAAATAACAGTTTTAGTTATTCCAAAGGTGCCCCTCTCCTCCCTTATAAAAGGGCACCTCCTCCCTCTCCTCCTCACACCACTTTGAGCCTTCAAGATCGGACAAACCCTTCCAAATTCCCTTATCCACTTCCCTAGAAACATCCTAGAGGTTCTGGTCTTCCTCAAAGACCAATTTTAGTGCCCTAAAAGGAGATCTCAAAGAGGCGCTTCAAAGAAGAGGTAATGTCCTTTACCGATTCTTTCATCTTTTTTTCTTATTCCACTTCTTCTTCTTTGGTTGTTTCATTATGAAGTAATAACATAAGTATCACTTATATACTGATATGTTATTATAATTATGAAAAAACCTTATTTCACCATCTATCCATCCTACGGAAAACGAAATCACCGTGCGTTCGTACGTACGGAATACCGTCTCCACGCCGTGGTGTAATCTATTTTCCACCACCACCTTACTTGGATGGGTATAATGGTGTACATAATAACAATATATGATTATTTTAAAGTGATATTCATTCGGAAATATTATACGTACACTCCAATACTATTTCACGATCATGAGAATGATATCATTGCTCGTGCGTACGTACGGACTACCGTCTCCACGACGCGATGAGATTCATTCTCCACGTTAACCATTCATGAATGATTATAAAATATATATAATAATTAATAATGAAATATATGACATAATAATGATTCTAGATTTAGGTTTATATATATGTATGTCATCTACTTAATTCCACTCAACTCAATAAAGAAAAGAAAACAGCATTCATGCGTACGTACGGTCTACCGCCTCCATGAACGGTGTATTTCTTTCCATTTACTGATCTAATATATATATATATTCTGAATATATATTATATATAAATCATGTTTTATATTCTGGAATTAAGTAATCATGATCTAAGTAATCATATGAATAATTACAAGTCAAAACACGGACGACAAATGAAAATATTTTACCCAAAACGCTCTTTAACATGGAATTTACAAAAGAACAGGTAATATAAAGCCATAAACGAACCATATATGATATCATAACAATGAGTATGATTCTGGAATAAGTCAATGACATTATTTAAATCATTATACAGGAGGTTCAGACACATACGAAGCAAATCAGACCTAAGGTAAGGGAAAATATCACAATCTCATTTTTATCCGAGATTGTTTATACTTTGAAATTTACTGAGGTGTATTTTATCATCCACATCCATGTTTCCTCAATATGCAATATTATCTCCATCCACCTACAATTTTTTAAATCCAATTTTAACCTTCAGTGAGTTTTTAGTAAAATATATGAAAGGAATCTTTTGTCATTTTTCTTACGAGGTACTTTTTGACTTTTTCGAGAAAATTATGAGAAGAATGTTTTTTTAACTTATACGACATGAATGGATTTTTAAAACATTATTTCCAATAATATTCCTTTACAAGTTTTCAAGTATATTTTTAATCATCTTCCTTTAGTTTAGAATTTTATGACATGTTAAGAAAGGAAAAGTTTTTTTATTAGAAAAGATATTTTCCTCAAGAATGGAGTTCAAGTGTTTTATCAAAATTATTGTCCATCTAAGATAATAAAGGGTTCTGTTTCTATCCCTATTATTACATGGATTTGATTATGTTGTTATGGAAATATTTTTATGAATTCTTTTATCCTATATGAATTGTTTTATGATTTCATGATGATGTTTAAGATTCTCATTTTTATTACATGGGTTATGCAATGATGTATGATTTATGATTTTATGGCACACATAAGAATGGTATCATTATGAGATGGGTGGGAACTATATCTCCCTCCAATTCATTGGGTAAAGATTTTATATCTCTTGAGATAGACATGGCTGGAATGGTAGGTTATACCGGTTCAGTGAAACAGGACTGAAACGAGGAGTGAACTCGGTTCAGAAAGGGGCTTTGTCTACTAAGATAGTCTTGGAAATGAGTCTTGACTAATAAGAAATGATTCTCTATGATTATGTGTGTATGCCACAAAGTTTCATGTTTTTTGTTATGATTATTGGGATTACATTTCACTACTATTATTTATCCCATGTTATGAAATTATGAGCTCTTTTATAGGTTAAGATTTCCAAAAGATATGTTCTTATGAATATAACATGATTGATATTTCTTTTGTTTACCTTTACTGAGCATTTGATCTCACCCTTTTATGTTTTCTTTTCCCCATTACATAAAAAAAGGATTTAGGTTTAAAAAAAAGAAGATCTTTATGGGAGATGTTGAAGATCTTTCACCACGATTAGAAGATTATATTCCGAATTTCCTAAGACACTAAAATATAATGGTCCTTGTGTGTGTGTTTTTGTTATGTACTAAGTATTCTGGAAAAGTAATGTAATGTCCATGTACGTCAGGCTTCATGTCTCTACAGTTGGTATCAGAGGAAAGGTTTAGTCAACCTTTGGAAACTTGGATGTGAAGACGTTAGTGAGATCCCTAGTGATATTTCTAAGGTATGTTTAGGGATGTCACTAAGGATAAGTATACATATAGGATACAGTCCTAGAACTATGGTAATGATCATAGAATTTAAGCTAAGATGTTAGATATTGAGGATACCCCCCCTTTATTATGTTGTTTTCCCTAGCATGATTTTTTCCTCTCAAACTATTCTTTTTGGGTTTTAGATGATGGCTGGAACCCGAAGGAACCGTGTTGATCAATGCGATGGACAATGCAATGATTGTCCTCCTGAAAAAACAAATGTTATGGGAGATGGAGTGAAAAATATTATTGCTATACTTACACAAGCTATGAATCATTATGGACTTCCAAATGAGCAGAGAAGGGAACAATATTCTATTGAGTCCTTCATGAGGCAACGTCCACCTTCTTTCAGTGGGTCTTCAGATCCAATTGTTGTTGAACAATGGATTAGTACTACTGAAAAGATATTTTCATTTCTTCAATGTTCTGAACATGATAAATTCATCTTAGTAGTATATCGTTTGGAAGGTGAAGCTGATCAATGGTGGAATCTTATCAAGAATATGAGGCAAAGAGATGAAATTGAGTCCATGGAATGGGGAGAGTTCAAGAACTTATTTTTCAATAAGTACTTCCCTCGTATTCTTGAAACAAAGATGGAGAAGGAGTTTCTTGAACTAAAGCAAAAGGATTATGAATCTGTTGGTATATACGAAGCGAATTTTACAAGGCTTGCAAGGTATGCATCTGGATTTATCATCAAACCTCAAAGTAAAGTTGATCGATTCTTCAGTGGCTTAAAACCAAATATTCGAAGGGAATTAGCTATAAGACACTTCAGTAGCTATGAAGAAATTTTTCATTGTGCTATCATGGTAGAAATGGAAGTTGGTGTTACTTATCCATCTCATAGTTTTGACAGGAAATGAAAGATGGAGTTCAAGGAGAAATCTCATAATAATGGTGAAAAGAAGATGAATGTTTCCTTATGATCAAAGTGTGGAAAGAAGCATGGTGGAGATTGTCTTAAAGGGACTAGAAAATGTTTTAAGTGTGGAAAAGAAGTTCATCGAGCAGCTGAGTGTCGAAGTAATGGAAAAAGGGTTTCTAATGATGTGAATAAAGAAAAGACTGCAGAGAACGCACCAACAACACTTCAATGCTTCAAGTGCAAGGAAATGTGTCATTACGGTAATAAATGCCCTAATCCAAGGGTTAGTGATGATCGACGTGAGCAACCACTTAAGGCAAAGGACAAAGGGAAGTCACATGCGATCACCATTGGCGATGTTGAATATGACAACGATGTGGTGGAATGATTAAGTTTTTATGTAATGGGATTCCAGAATAATGTTGTATATAGTATCGTGGAATATTGGAATATTTACGTTTTGGTCTATTCTGGTTTTTAGTAATTTTATGGAATTGGTAACCATGAAAAGAGATTGAAATATTTTTGGAAAGCAGATGACATGCACATAATGAAGGGATAAAGAGAATCTAATATGTTTGATAGTATTCAGGAGATCATGATTGATATAGGGACTAAGTGATATCACAGTTTGAGGATATAGAATTTTGAGGATTTTGGTATGTGGAAAGTGTTAACTTTTAACTGCATTGATGTTTTCACTAAGGTTCAATGGATATTAATTCTTCAAGAGAATACATGATTAAGGCATTCACATATTTGTAATTTGACCAACAAGATATATCTTATGATATATGGGGGATAAATGATGGCATTCACGTGATCATTTTCATTATACTATGAGCTTGGACCGAAGTATTTTAGATAAGCCTAAAGATTGGAATGGATTATGTTGGACATAAGTTAGTATTGTTTAATGATAAAACTTTTTTGATATTGTTGATGGGATGTTATAGTAATATAGCTTTAGAAAAAGGACAACCTGTAGGACGGGCGACATCCCATCGCGTCGGACAAGGCTATGGGAATCGAACCCACAACGGAAGTGCGACTGGCCTTTATCGCCTTCCACTGGCCTACAAGAAGTCCCAGTTTAGAAGAAACTAGTTTTATTATATTAAGTAGTATGATATATGAAGTATAAGTCCATTTTAGGAACCATATATGATTAATCTCACTATAGATGGACTTATGTATTTTTTGATAACTTTTCTAACCTTTTGTTTGAGACAGATGGAATAACCCATCATTCTATCACATGATCTTCTAACACATCACGAATGAAAAATTCAACTTCATTTATTTAAGAGATGAAGTGGAAATTGTCCAAATAACAACAAACGTTGAGACTATACCAAAATAACGAAAGTATTTCTTCTAATTCCAATTTCATCAACTTTAGGGAAATGATCTTGAAAACCAAAAATGTTGTCCTAGTGCTCTTATATCTGATGAATCAAATGGTACCTTAGATCATCACAAATTTATGGTTTTGTGATTGCTGGATTTTCCATAGCCATGTTCTCTACAACTCTCCATCAGAACATGATGGTTAGATTTCTCTCCCATATCCATATTTTCACCTATGTGGAAACCCAGTGATTAGTTTATTTGGGTAACTGTTACGTTTCATACATTTGTTTTTAAAGATTGGATTTGGTATTCCTTTTTACGATGTGGGTTTCTATTAAAGAATCTTTCTAATAGTAAACCATTTATAACCCCGACGAATTTCGAGGGCGAAATTCCTTTTAAGGGGGGTAGAATGTAACAGCCCAAGATTTTATGAAAAATATTCTTTTTTAATTTCATTAATGTCTTGTGTTGTACACTACACCAAAAGGATATTGCACAACACGCATCCTTGACATGCCTTGCATTACACACAATCACAACCTTCCTTGATAGCGTGTGTAGTACACAATAACGAGTTTCACTAAACAACAATATGCTATTAAAATATTATTAAAACTAGCTGTTATGAATAGTAATAACCATTTTTGAAATTTTGTAAATTTTATTTTTCAAAATGGAATTCATTTTTGGATTCGTAATATCGAAATTAGCTTAGGGTGAAATTTTGGTACTTTTCGGATAACTTTCATTTTCTGATGAATAGTGAAAATTACTAAATTTTAATTAAAAACAACCTTTTTAATCGAAATAATTAAGAGTGATAAATTATTAATTTTAGAGGTTTTAAAGTATATTTAGAATATATTTTTACAATTTAATACAATGTTGTTCATTGGATGTAATTTCACATTTAAACTAGACATAAACAAGTGTCAATCTTTTGATAGTTATTATCTCTTAAGAACACGCTATTTGTTTTGACGACGGGAATTAATTTTATATTAATTAATGAAACTGATATGTTTTGAATTTGGTAAAATAGACATCATTTTTGAGTTCATAATATCAAATATGGCTTAGGCCTAATTTTTGGTATTTTTCTGGAAACTTTCATTTTTTGATGAATAGTGAAACTACTAAGTGGTAGTTAAGAAAAATGAATTTTTCATAAAACTTAATTTTACCGCTTCTATGAGTGGAATTTCAAAAATCTGAGAGAAACGGTTGATGTCAGTAAGTAATATGTGGTTCGATGAGATGAAAATATTTTTTGGTGAATAGTAACTTTTTACTTTTTTTTACCACGGTTAAAAGTAAATAGGGTAATTAAGGGTAAAAATGATATTTGTATTACCCTAACACATGTCCTAATTCTATTGGATAAGTGTAATTCGACCAAAAACAACCTTAGGAATAAAATATGACCATTGAGGCCCACTTGGATTAGATTAGGACATTTATTATTAATTTATTTAAAGAAGGGTTAAAATAGTTAAAATCAAAGTTTAATAAGTAAATCATTTTTAATATAGGGTTATACATAATCTAAATTAAACTATAAATAGTCATTAGAAAGATAAAAATATTTCCTACATAATGGTATTTTATTTTTAATTTTTAGACATTAAATAATGTAATTTATTTATGACACAATGATGATGCAGTAATTATCTTATGAATGAAATATTGACATAATTGATGTTATAAATACTCAAATAAATGTAATTTCAGACTTTTTATGCAATAAACTAATTTTATAGGTTAACATGACATATTATTATTGATTTAATTTACTTTTTTCGAACTAATCATTCGGTTATGAGTTTCAACAAAATCAATTACAAAATAGTGTCAAAATTGACATAAAATATTTTTTAAAACAAATATTATATTATTAATTGTTATTTTATTCCTAAAAATCTAATGTTCGTCCAAATGGCTTAGATAAGGTTATATATATTAATAATAAACAACTTGGGGTTCGTTTGGCTTTTTATAGTAAGTTTATTAACCTTATAGTATAAGAACACAAGAAGACACGGTAAAAGTAAAATTATTTTACTTAATGTTAAATCTAAATGATAAGGTTAAAATAGGAACCTAATCATGTTTAAATTCTATTTTATGAGATTATTTCGACCCCTCCCCACCTTATCTTAGAAATGAATCAATTTGGAGCTATTTAAAACCGAATTTGACTTTATAATAAAATAATAGTTTTTGTTATTCCAAAGGTGCCCCTCTCCTCCCTTATAAAAGGGCACCTCCTCCCTCTCCTCCTCACACGACATTGAGCCTTCAAGCTCAGCCAACCCCTTCCAAATTCACTTCTAAACTTCCCTATAAACATCCTAGAGGTTCTGGTCTTCCTCAAAGACCAATTTTAGTGCCCTAAAAGGAGATCTCAAAGAGGCGCTTCAAAGAAGAGGTAATGTCCGTTACCGATTCTTTCATCTTTATTTCTTCCTACACTTATTCTTCTTATGTTGTTTCATTATGAAGTAATAACATAAGTATCACTTATATACTGATATGTTATTATAATTATGAAACAACCTTATTTCACCAACTATTAATCCTACGGAAAATGAAATCACCGCATGTGCGTACGTACGGAATACCGTCTCCACGGCGTGGTGTAATCTATTTTCCACCACCACCTTACTTGGATGGGTATAATGGTGTACATAATAACTATATATAATTATTGTAAAGTGATATTTATTCTTAAATAGTATACATACACTCCAATACAATTCCACGATCATGAGAAGGATATCATCGCTCGTGCGTACGTACGGACTACCATCTCCATGACGCGATGCGATTCATTCTCCACATTAACCATTCATGAATGATTATAAAGTATATATAATTTTTAATAATGAAATATATGACATAATAATGATTCTGGATTTATGTGTATATATATGTATGTCATCTACTTAATTCCATTCAACTCAATAACGAAAAGAAAACAGCGTTCATGCGTACGTACGGTCTACCGTCTCCATGAACGGTGTATTTCTTTCCATTTACTGATATATTATATATATATATATATTCTGAATATATATTATATATAAATCATGTTTTATATTCTGGAATTAAGTAATCATGATCTAAGTAATCATATGAATAATTACAAGTCAAAACACGGACGACAAATGAAACGATTTTACCCAAAACGCTCTTTAACATGGAATTTACAAAAGAATGGGTAATATAAAGCCATAAGTGAACCATATATGATATCATAACAATGAGTATTATTCCTAAATAAGTCAATGACATTATTTAAATCATTATATAGGAGGTTCAGACACATACGAAGCAAATCAGACCTAAGGTAAGGGAAAATATCACAATCTCATTTTTATCCGATATTGTTTATAATTTGAAATTTACTGCGGTGTATTTTATCATCCACATCCATGTTTCCTCAATATGTAATATTATTTACATCCACCTACAATTTTTGAAATCAAATTTTACCATTCGGTGAGTTTTTAGTAAAATATATGAAAGGAATCTTTTGTCGTTTTTCGTACGAGGTACTTTTTGACTTTTCTGACAAAAGTACGAGAAAAATGTTTTTTTAACTTATACGGCATGAATGGATTTTTAAAACATTGTTTCCAAGAAGCTTCCTTTACAAGTTTTCAAGTCCATTTTTAATCAACTTCCTTTAGTTTAGAATTTTATGACATGTTAAGAAAGGAAAAGTGTTTTTAGTAGAAAGGATATTTTCCTCAAGAATGGAGTTCAAGTGTTTTATCAAAATTATTTTCCATCTAAGATAATAAAGGGTTCTGTTTCTATCCCTATTATTACATGGATTTGATTATGTTGTGATGGAAATATTTTTATGAATTCCTTTATCCTATATGAATTGTTTTATGATGTCATGATGATGTTTAAGATTCCCATTTTTATTACATGGGTTATGCAATGATGTATGATTTTGTGGCACACATAAGAATGGTATCATTATGAGATGGGTGGGACCTATATCTCCCTCCAATGAATTGGGTAAAGATTTTATATCTCATGAGATAGAAATGGCTGGAATGGTAGGTTATACCGGTTCGGTGAAACAGGACTGAAACGAGGAGTGAACTCGGTTCAGAAGGGGACTTTGTCCACTAAGATAGTCTTGTCAATGAGTCTTGACTAATAAGAAATGATTCTCTATGATTATGTGTGTATTCCACAAAGTTTCATGTTTTAAGTTTTGATTATTGGTATTACATTTCACAACTATGATTTATCCCATGTTATGAAATTATGATCTCTTTTGCAGGTTAAGATTTCCAAAAGATATGTTCTTATGAATATGACGTGATTGATATTTCTTTTGTTTACCCTTACTGAGCATTCGATCTCACCCTTTTATGTTTTATTTTCCCCAGGACATAAATAAAGGATTTAGGTTTAAAAAAATAAGATCATTATGGGAGATGTTGAAGATATTTCACCACGATTAGAAGATTATATTCTGAGTTTCCAAAGACACTAAACTATTATGGTCCTTGTGTGTGTGTTTTTGTTATATACTAAGTATTCTGCAAAAGTAATGTAATGTCCATGTATGTCAGGATTCGGGTCTCTACAATAACACTCCCCCCATTCACCATTTTTGTGACACATATTCCTCTTATTCATAGATTCGTCCTCCTCTATTCCCATGTGGGTTTCTTATTATTTTTTTGTAGTTCTTCATGGTATACCTGTTATTCCTCTTTGATTTCCCCATCCCTCTTCATATTATTCCTTTTTCTTATTTTATTCTATTCTTCCCAAGATCTAGTTCACCATATTTTCCATATTTATCTTTATGGATGGGTTTTAATATTATATATCTTGGTTATATTCTTTTCAGGATCACTCTCTTCCAATTTTGGTGCTTTGTAGATAAGAAGATCAGTTAAAATCTTATTTTAGGATAGTTTATCTATATAGTGGACAATTCCATATAATTATGTTTTGTACTCTAGTTTACTATTATTTTTTGGTTATATTATTCTTCATTTTTTATTGGTTAATATTTTATTGTTATCCCTACTTATTCATGGATTTTTGTATGAAAATGTGTTGAATCAACTTGGTCTTTACATTAAGAACATTTTTATTCCCACTGGGTTTTTGACAAATAAAATAAAGACACTTTTTACTCAAAATGGAATTTTAAAAAATGTTTTTAAAGTAGATTGTTTTTTGAATGGTATTATATTTATTTACAAGACTTATAATTATGGAAATTCATACATATTATTTGTGCTAGTTTTTATGAGACATGGATTGTATGTGTTTTATATGGGAGACCTTGGGATGTTTTTGGTATCCTAGATGGATATTTTTGTAGTATAGTTTGTATACTGGATGGGGTTTATTACCATTGATATTCCCATATATAATGAAACATGGGTTATTTTCTAGGTTCACCTAGGATAGCTAGTGTATTGTGATCATGTATTAGTTATTTTTTTGGAGAAACTAATTTTGTTCCAATATATCATAATTTTTGTGTGTTATGATGATTAAAAAATATGATTTTTAATTCTAATGAATTTATCTTATGTGTTTTTAATTATACTATCATTAATGGAAATTATTTTATGCTGACTATAAGTGTTTATCTTATGTCATGTAAAGTGTTTAGTCTATCAAAAAGAATTTTTTCTCATGAAAATCGAAGAATATTATTAACCTAATCAGAATAAAAAAATCTATGTTGGATGTTTATCACAACATGTATGATAATATATAATTAAGAAAATGGAATAACTACTACATAATTCCAAGAGAACATTTCATTCAGCGTTAAGTTATAAAAAATCATTAATTCATAAAGCATTATCTTATACTCATTATAAGAATTAGTGATAGTCAAGTATCACACTTAAATAACATATTTTTCTTATAATGAAGTATTATCTTACACAATGTTTAATTCAATTATCTTTTGCATAATATAATTCAATGATTTTTTTATCTTACAAATTTAATAAGATATTTATTAATATCCCTCAAGGAATTGTTAGTTCCCACTAGGTCCCCGAATTTAGAAATTAATTAAAACAAATAAAACAAAACACTAAACTACATGTAAGTATAGGATATGAAATTATGAGGTCAAATCCACAGAGATAGGGTTGGATGAAATATTAAGTAAATAAGATAAACCTTTAATAATTTCAAAAACTCTAAACTACTAAGGGTTGGATTATTGTAGAATGGGGGAGAATATAATATAAAATGGGTGCCAAGAAATAATGATTTCAGGTTCATGGGATGAAAATGTATAAGAAAATTAATTAACAATCATTAGTCATCATAATCGGGTCTTATCAAGTTCAATGGTCATGATAAACACTCTACATCAAAAGTTCTCCTTTTTCGTGGTCAGGTACTTTAGATTACAAAGGATGGGTAATACGAAGCCTTATTTAAACATAGGTAAGGACAAACCCAATGGTCATGGTCGAAGTATAATCCCTACTTTGCATATTAAAAAGATATATTCAATATAGGCAATGTTCATGTGCAAAGAAAAAAAATAAACCCAATCCCGAACCCCAATAACAATGGTCATAAAAGAAGAATTTGGAAAGTGGATAGAATTGAAGAGAATTTATAAAATCCGAACATGAATTTCGTTAATTAAAAAATACCATACATTCAATTCCCCTTCATCATGAATTCACTGGAACAAATAAATCACCCGCTCATGCTAATAACGAGAGGGTGTATAAAAATAATTAAATAAAAATCCTACAGAAGTAGCGATGTATGTGGGTGCGTCCTTCATAGGTAACCCTCAGAATATCTTTATATGTTCTGTTTAAATTGGGTGTCCAAGGGAACCTTTATAGGCATTTTCCCATCAAAACCCACAACATATATTACAAGTATTTTCTCTGCATGTCTCCCCTGTCACGAAGTGTACTAGTGGTACACATCACGTACCTCAGATCTGGTTTTTCCATCATTGTGTCAAATCCACAGATTCTAATTTGACTGTTTGGCATTTTTCATGACGTTTTCTAAAGGTACATGTCTTGTAATCATGATCTGTGTTCTCCTCCGCATCCACATGACTCTTGCTGAATTATCGTTTATTAATTGGGAACTTTGAAGGTCTTCACATCATGTAATAATGGTACACGATGTGTACTAGTCGTTCACATCATGTATGCTCGTCATGACTTGTTCTACGTGGTCTAGATTATGTCATGATCTGAAACTAAATGTTGTGTACTAAAGGTACACGTCATGTAGGTGATCTCCTCCAAACATTCCTACTCCGATTCGAGTTCAAAATTCGTTTTTCGTGTCGCTTATCTTCATTCACGCCTCGAAGTGTCTTTAAAATCATTTTTTTCCTTTTTCACATATTCTATGTTTCTTTCCATAAAACATAAAACCACTCATATACTCAGAAATTGTAAAGAATATTCATTTAAATACAGAAATCAATACATTAAAATCCTCATGATTTTATGCATCAAATTGACTTATCAAATCCCCCACACATGAATTCAGACTTATCCTGAATAATTGAATCTCAACATATTATAGGGGAATTTCACCTTTCCCTGAATTAAATTTAGTTTTCATAAAATAAATTTATAAAATGGAAAATTAAATATGAGAGCATCATTTGAAGAAAATTCATCAATGCCTAATTTTCCAAAGAAATAAACGAACCAGGTATTTTAATTTTTTTTATTTGAAACAACCATGAATTTTTATTCATTCAATTTTATTTTTCAATTTTTTATTCATATGAATGTCACATGTAATTTACCATACATGAAATTTTCCACTCATTATCAGGGTACAGATGTAAATAGTGTTTAGCACATACCTCAAAAAACATTTAACATACCGTAGGCTTGAAAGGCATCCAACATCTCCACCGAGTAAAGATAGAGATCACAATTAATCATAAGGGATTTAATATTTAGGATCAAATGACTCAGAGGCTTCAGGGTAGGTAGGTAAATGATGTAAAAAGTAAATCTCAAAAAAGAGGTTTGACTTTAAAGCATTTTTCATGATATTATAATTAACTCACTAAATGTCTCCTTCACAAATGTCATTTCACCCTTCCCCCAAAAAGGTCAACTTGGGACCATGATACATGGTGCAACGATAGAATTAACATCTCTTTCCATTTTTTTCTTTTTATATTTTTTTTGTCTTTTAATAAAGTTATTCTTTGGAAAAATCTCACATTCATCACCTAACCGTATACGATAAAAAATCATTGGTTTGAAAAATGTTAATTTTTGATCCACCCAATACAAAACCCATTTTTTTCATTTTTTTCAAATGTTTTTTTAGTAAGAGAGGTGAATAATGAATTAGAATAAATGTTATATGGCCTTCCCTAAATTATAATGGAAAACCCCACATCAAAATATCCACAATTAATTATATCTCGATACACCCATTAATTTTACTCCCCCAAACTTATTCTCTGAAATATCATGAAAAACATTTAGTGGAAGGTAGGAATGGATACAATTTTCTTCTAACATTACTCATTTACTAAAAGAGATGTTAATGGATTCTATGGGAGTAAAATGGATTAATAAATGGTGGGTCTTAGGATAAGGTAAAATCAAAAATAATAACCCAATCATATTAAAAATGATTCTATTCAGTCCCAGCTTTGATAAGATGAAATGAAAGTTCTAGAAAGAAATATACCCAAGTTTCTTAAGAAATATACTATAAATAGAATGGTAAATATTTGGATTAGTGGATGTCACAGGAATGATGCAAATGGTTGGGACATTAACTCATTGAAATACATATGAATAATTAAATCAATTAAGTAAAACATCAGAAATTCAAAACATGGATAGATCATAGAAAATTTTCATATAAAATTATTAACACGATCCTCTAAATCATGATTTTTCAAATCCTAATACAAATTATTATCTCTACTAATTCTTTATCCATTTTTCTCATCCAAATATGTTGAAAAAGAAATATAAATACATGGCATGACAATTATCTTGAGTATTTTATACCCCATAGATCATTTTGAGTAAATAATGAATAAAATGAGGGGAACCCAATTTATAATTACAGATTAAAAAAAATAAAATGTTGGAAATAAAGTATATTAATGTAGAATTGAAACTCTTTACCCCCTTTTAAATCGATGTTTGAAAACTGGCAGCACATGTATTGTTTGCACTAGATTCATGATGTGTAAATGGTCTTCCAGTGTCTATTCATTATTCATGCCACTTGTTCATTTGATGGACCTGAAAATCAATTTAAAAAAGTGTAAGTATATGACCTTTAAATATCCTCAAGAATATAAGGGTAATTGAAATTAAAAACTAATATAAAATTAAATTCTAGTAAAGCAATATGTCTAAAATCCTAGAATGCAATAAAAATTCAGGTTGCCTCCTAGAAGCTACTCTTTTTTAACCAGTTGTTTAGCTTGACCATACATAGGTTAGCTAATATGAGTGTGTTATAAATCTAACTATCTCATTTTCACCCAATTATGACTGTGAAAACTTCCCAGATCATCTTGACACTTCCACCATGGAATTGGCGTAGACCTTAGAAGAATTTACAAGAGTCTGAACATAATGAGTATCACTAGCATGATCTCGGCATTGATCGAGACTCAGTAAAATTATTCTTCTATAATGTTTGGTTTTACGTGTGGAACATATTTAATGATTTATTCATGTTCATCCTTCATCTCATTAACTTCTTCATTTAATGATAATTAAATTTTTTCTTCTATGTAGTCAGAACAATGCGCATCTTTCTCTTATTCTTATTCTTCTTGAGGTGCACTTAGAATTTACAGAAATTTTTTCATAAATGTGCATACCATCATATCTTCATCATCTTCTTAATATTTTTCATCCTTAGGTTGCAGTTATAGTTTTGTAAGGAATCTTGGTATTATCTCAATAGAAATGGTTCCTTTTTCATTAATTTCATCTTCTTGCTACTACCTTCTCTAGTGTGCTTCAGACAATTCGAGTTCTGTGGAAGGTTCACCCTCTTCATCATCTTCTGATCTAGAAAAATCAAGGGAATCAAGATTAAAATAAAAAAATCATTAGAAGTGGATCATACCTATGCTTCATTGTTCTTGATTTTGTGTTTAGGACCCTTCTTTCAGAATTATGGATCTAGGCTACGGGGTGTTGTGACATCAATGCTTGGGTATAGTTGTGGGAATTTGTATGGTTTACTAGTCCTTTATTTAGTATCAATGAGTAGTTGCGACATGTGACCCAATATGCCGGTGAACCCCTCCTTGGTAGTCATTTTTCTTTGCAGTCCTACGATTACAACTAAAAATACCTAGTGTGCTAAAAATTAATAAAAATGACAATAAAAATTCTATGCTAAAATCAAAAAATATAAAATATGAGTAATGACTATTCCAAAATTATTCCACTAATAATTCTCCACTCATATCCCTGGTAATGATTCCAGAAATTTGATAGCCCTATGGGCATCGTTATTTCCCACCTATTTACCAAATTTATAAATTTAAAAACATGAATCAATCAGACCACTAAACTACAGGGTAGTATATGATATGCTAGTCCGAGGTCAAACCCACATAGATAAGGTTGGATAAAATGTTAATTAAAAAATATAAAACTATTTTAATTACGAAAAATCTAAAATATTGTGCATTGGATTGTTATAGAATGGGGGAGAATACAACATACAACAGGTTATGAGGTTCAATAATTTTAGGTTCATGGGATATCAATGTATAATATAATTATTTAATAATCATGCAGTTATCAGAATCAAGTCTTAGCGAGTTCAATGGTCTTGATAAATGCTCTCCATCTAATGTTTTCATTTCTTCATGGTTAGGTACTTCAGATTATAAAGTTGGATAACCCAAAACCTTATTTAATCATTGGGAAGGAAAAAACTAGTGGTCATGATGGAATTCTAGTCTCTATATATCATATTAAACAAATGTATTCAATCTAGGCAATGGTTATGTACAAAGAAATAAAATAAACCCAATCTAAAACCACACTCACAGTGGTCATGCAGTAAGAATTAGAAAACTGGATAGGATTGAAGAGAAAATATGAAATCCCAACATGAATTTAATTAGTTATAAAATACCATACTTTCAATTCCACTTCATCATGCATTCACCGACACAAATAAATCACCTTCTCAGGCTAATCATGTTTGGGGGTATAAAAATAAATAAATAAAATCCTATAGAAGTTTTGAAGTAGGTGGGTGTGTCCTCCACAGGTTCCCATTGGTGTTTCTCTATCAGATATCCTTCAAATGGGGGTCCAAGGGTTCATTTTATAGGCATTTACCATCAAAATGCACGACCTGTGTCACCTGCATTTTCTCTATGTGTCTCCCTCGTCATGACGTTTAATTGTAGTACAAATTGCCTTCCTTAGATCCAGTTCTTCCTCTACCATGCCGAATCAACAAACACTACATTGACTATTTTAATTTAATTACGAGGTGTACTAAAGGTACACATCATGTAATCTTGGTCCATGTTCTCCTCCATATCTGTTTGACTCTTTCAAATATCATTCATTAATTTGGAACTTTATCTATCGTCACATCGTGTACTAGAGGTACATGACATGTACTAGTCCTTCACATCATGTATGCTTGTAATGACTTGTTCTACGTAGTTAGTAACATTTCATTATCTGAAACTACACATCTTGTGTTGAAGGTACACGTCGTGTAGGTTATGTGCTCTAGAATTTCCAGCTTTTCTTCAACATAAAAATTATTGTGTTGTGTAACTTCGCTTCACTCACGGTACGAAGTGTATTTAAGCTCATTTCCACTGCTTTTAATTCCATTTTCACATATTTTATGTTTCCTACCACAAAACATAAAACAAATCAAATCACTCACAAATTGTATAGAATATTCAATTAAATAGATAAATCAACACATTAAAATACTCAAAAATGTATGCATGAAATTCACTTATAATTTTTCTTCTGAGAGTTATCTTATCGGTTTGATATCTTATGAAGATATAACTATTATATAGAGTGGTATGATTACTTTTGTAATTTCTTAATAGTTGATTTCAGGCTTTAGATCATATCAGATATGGTTTTTCCCATTTATGGTTTGGTTAATTTGTATAAAATTTATTTTTTCCATGAATAAAAAGATCACAAGAAGGATATGATTTCTATTATGGATGTTGCATAATTATTTTCTAAATTTGGAATGAATGAATGCATTCAATTTTATAATTCCTTATTAATGGATTATTAATTCCTCCATTTTGACTATATTGTATACTTATGATCCAAATAAAATAGGAGATATAAGTGGAACAGTTATCTATTATATGAAAAGTGATGAGAAGACATGATATAGAAACTTATTGAGATGCACACACATAGATGAATACTTAGATAAAAGTGTCAATGAGAACTTGTAAATACAGAAAATATCATACAAATGATCATGTGTTGTGATTTCAAGTTTATTAGTTTCACTGAAGATCATCCAGAGTTATACCTTGAAGAATGTCATATTTTCATAATGTATCTTCAACTATCATTAGTTTCTTCTATAAATTATATGGTATAATAGTTCATAAAAATTTTATTCATATTATATTGTTTACAATAATTGTAAGAGAGTGTATTAAGTACATGAATATTTTTTTCAAAGGGAGATCCTGGTTGATATCTCTTGTTCCATTGAAATAAGTTACAACTGATTCTACTTAGCTCAGACACCATTGAAAAAGGTCCGTCATTGTGAAAATAAATAAACTCATATATTATAATGTTGGTGGAGTCGAGTATGGTATTTCTTTTCCTTGAACCATTATAAATATATTGGGTTCAAACACATTATGTTATGCTTTTATATTTGTTTTCCAAAATATTTGAACTCACATGCCCTGAAGAGGTATCTTTACATCAAATAAAATTTTAGGTAATAAATTTACCCCCTTTTGAGTTTTCAGCGATCTATTATATGAGACAATAATTGGTATCAGAGCTGAAGACTCTTGAGTTCAAAACTGTTAAAGGTTTAATTGTAAGTATCTATTTTCAAATGGATTCTATGGATGAAAACTAAGAGGGTATGTTAATGGTTATATCACATTAGTTTAATGGTGAAAATTATAATTGTAGAAAGGATCACATGAACATCTATTTGAAGGATATTTTTTTAAAAGTTAATCTTTATGTAGTAAATATCTTTGAAATAACAATGAAAGGACATAAAACATGGAATAATGAAACCAGAGTAGTCTATGATTTGAATTCCATGTCTATTAATGATATGATATATATATTAGGACTCAATGAGTTCATCAAAGTTTCTCAGTGTCAAAAAATATATTAGATGTATAATACTATATATTTTTCTTTATTAAGGTACAAATAATGTTAAGGCTCTTAGACATGACATTTCAAAACATAAGTTTGAAAAATTAAAAATGAATGATGGATAAATCATCACTCAAATGAATGGAAGACTGAATGAGATTTTGAATAATGTTACTACTCTAAGAATACCTATCTCTAAGATTGATAAAACATTAAAATATCTATTATTATTACCCACCAAGTGGATTGGAATCTCATACACCATCACATAATCAATAGAGGTCAAAAATTTCAAAATAAAATATCTTAGTGGAACTATTATAATGTTGGAAGACAAAATGGAAGCTGATGATGGATAATATGAAATGGTCACGAAAGAAAATTATCCTTTAAAGGTTTCTACTTTTAAACACAATAAAAATAAGAAAGGAATAAAATTATATGAAACAAATAAATAAAAACATTCCTCAATCTATAATGAATTGAATGATGAACTTTCAAAATTTTCTTGATATTTTAAATAATTATATAACAAGCAAAGAGGTTTTAGAAGACTATTCAACAAGTATATGATACATGGAGAAAACTCTATGAAGCATGATTTTATGAGATAATGAATCTAGTGAAGGTATTGGGATTCTAAATGTAATCTTTTGGGGTGGGGATTTTAGAAAATTTCATCTTTGGAGGGACAAAACTTATCATCTCTGATAACCTAAGCCTCAGTATGGTATGAAGATCTTATATACATTAAGAGGGAACATAAATTATAACTGATAAAAATACCAATTTAGATATGAATCCATGCTCAATAGAAACTTTTTACCTTTAATAATTTCCTATAGTATCCATAGAATGATCCCTCTAGATCTTCAAGATGTGGTTCAAAAATCAATTGGAGCATCGCTCATTGAATTCCAAGTGCTAGCACGGAGGTCCGATGACACCTTATATAATCTAATGAGCACCAAATTGACATGACATCATTGTGTAATGGATAACTTGATATGAATTCCTGGATTGAGAGTCTCTCTCTTTAGAATGTGAGAGAGGAGAGAGATTCTCTGGATTTCTTATAGTGAATTGTACATGGTGAGAGCCTCTCTCCTCATATAAAGTGTGGATTTTCAAAATACATGATAGGGTTCCCTGTCACCTATTTATTTGATGTCCACTAAATAAATAATTATTATTAATTAAACTACACAAATATTATTTATTATTTTATTACATACCTATAATATATATATATATATATGTACATGTATATGTAATATTACATGATAAACCTAAGTCATTTTAGTTGAATCATAATTTTTATTTAATATTAAACGAACATGGAATATTAAAATAATATTCACTCAATTAATATTCTCTAGTATTTAATTAACTTATAAATACATTAAATAAATTCAATATAATTATTAATAACTTGAATAATAATTAATTAATTTATTTATCAGTGATCGATAACTTTGACAACAGTCAGACCCCGTGGTAGCCCCCAACAATTCTAATATACCTATTCAACTAAAATTGGAGGATTCTTGAATACACAATTATCTGTGATCTTTTAGGACCTTTATATCGATAGCAGGGAATAAAATCCACAAACCAAGAGTGGAGTCTCACAACCCATCAAGGAAACTAAAAAGACAAAAATTTTCATAGAAATGAAAATGAACCTACGAACACTAACTGTGTACTATAATCACTTTGTCCTTAAATATATAATAATGTAGGACGCACACCTGTGTTATCACCCTTTTATGGATTTATTATTTGTTGATATAACTAGATGAATGTACCTTTTGACTACTTTGGACAATGAATTATGAAGGTAATACCATCCATATCTACTAGTCTAGAGATATATAACTTCCATAACTTGGAAGAGAAAAATTATTTCTTGACCATTAATAAAACACCATTACACCAATGGCACACCCAACACAAGATACCTCACCAAGATTTCATTATTAAGGTTTTGTATTTACACCAAACTATGTGTTCAAATGGAACACTGTAATAATTATCTCAAGTCATGAGACCAATACATATGTCTATTGTTAGAAATAACTTATGACACCCAAAACACATGGTGTTCCAATTGGAGGGTCTGCCATCATGATATCACTACTAGAGATCACCAAATGCGAACATCCTGAGAAGATGTCTCCATGCTTATGATCCCCCAACACCTGATAGTCAAATAGAAATTGTGTCCATTTAGTATAATATATCTATACCATATAACTTTTTTTACGATTAATTCCATAGTATCACGAGGTTCTCATTATATCCTGGTATCTACTATAACCTTTTGATATGGAAATTAATCGATAGAAATTACCATTAAATAGTGGATGCTGAAATATTTATACTATAATGGTAACAATACATCATGTATATAGAAAACTTACCTCTAGTAGTAATGATTTTCATGAGGTGGTAACCCCAAGTATATCCCTTTGTTCAATTGTCAAATATTAAAATCATGGATAGTACCAGTAATAGAATCACCATTATGATAAAACAATACTTATTAGGTTTTCTTCGAAGATATGGAGAAAATATTTTCATTTAATAACATTTTTTAGTATCCTTAGAAGCATCAACATATTTAGTATTTGTATGTATGGCTACCAATTGATGATATGATCTTTTATCACTCATATCCTTAGAATAACTATGATACTACATTAAATTGATATGAGGAAGACTAGTTTGTAACCCATCATAACCAGTATACCTTTTTCTCCGCACACGAGGTACATATATTTTGTACCTTCCCAAGTATAATCAGATAATACTAACTACTTTACTTGCAGTTTTTTAGGATACAACTCATTTTTTCTTAATATAATTAATATATGGGAAATTTCATTCTTGTGTACTTATAATAGAATATGTGACTGGAACATCACTAAAGTGTATTGAACTCAAATATCAACTTAATATCCTAAAATTCCATTCTATATATACATGGATATATTTATTCCATGTGACACTAGAAAAAATTATTCTCTTGAACTATTACATCTTTTATTTTTAATACCATGTCAGTATATGTATGATTTACTAGGTCCAATAAACAATTAGATATATCTTAGTAGATCGTTTTCCCTCGAGTTTAGGTTTCTACTTTAAGACAATCACTAGATAATTACTTTCATAATGGTCTTAGCTAGATATGAAACTAGTATTTGTATTCTATATGTTACTGAACATATATTACCTAAAAAAACTATCCTCCCATGAAACTTTAGTAGAAACATGAAACAATTCATTCCAAATGAATATTATAAGATCTTATTTTTTACTTTAATCCAAAATTTGATTTTAGTAACTTCAATCCTTTATTTTTATTCAGTGACATAACCATCCCATTCTTATTACGTCATTTAGAACGCATATAAGTTTTTTATCTTGAAATCTATCTAACAATTTAAATGATTGTAGAATATTATCTATGAAAAGTAAATTTCTAATGGATATAGGCATACTTAGTTTAACAAATTGATCCTTATCAGTAATAGGCTTGTACCATCCATGTATCATATCACATGAATACCCACCATAATATTCAAAATAATAACCCCCTTTCATTTTGATACGTGGAATCCATTATTGAATTTTAATTGTTCTTTTCAATCTTACATGATATCCATATATTCCTTACTTGTATGAATTATTAATCACAATGAATAATTTATCACTAACTGAAGTGAAAATAAAACCATCCCTATTGTTTTATCCTTCATATGCTGTATGTATTTCTAGAACATTCCTTTTCCTCATGCACTTATGGAACTTGTTACTATGCCATCTACTTGTGTATCTACTGAATTGAATAAATCCAAGTCAATATTTCTCCAACAATCTCAAGTAGAGATTCCCACCCATATATAGAAATATAGTCTATCACTTGGCCACTACTTTTCCATCTTAGGGATTTATGTAATATCTTATTCTACCATTAGGATATATACTTAGATGCAAAATTTGTTTATCTTAATGAAAGTTTGTTTATATTCTAAAAAAATATTTTCATCTAAACACATTTCTTATGACATAATTGATTCACATCATATGATGACTTATATGATATTCATTTTTCATGATAGTGTTTATATGGTTATGACATTTCCCTATTATTTTCAAATCTTATTATAAAATATGATGAATGTTTTTGCATGTTATATCATTAATACTCATTACATAACCACCCTATTTTATAACATGTGAATTTAGTAATTTCTCTATGATACATTTTTTATCAATGTTATCTTGTAATAATTATCATTGATCCTACTTATAAGAATCAATGTCATGCTGTAGATAAAGTAATTTTTATTTAGGAATTACTCCACACTATATTATATATATTGATGAACACTTGGTCAAGATATTCATTGGAATGATGGAAAAAAGAAACTCATATCATCTGAACAAAAAAACCATACTTTCTCTTTCTTGAATTACTAAATGTAATCCTATGAATTATATTTACCAGTAGATTACCCTTGGAATAGTTCTCACTCTTCTATTGAACTACTTCTGAAATCTTTGTGACATACCTTTATTAGTAAAGGTTTCTTTGTCCAAACTAAATAAGTAGATAATACCAATGTTATTTAGATATAATAAGTATAAATAAAAAACTAGGTATATCCTTGATGTAAACTTTTAGTTTTACTTGACAAAGAATTATCAACCTGACAATTAGAAGTTATGTGTTTCTCACCACTGACCTATGAATAACCCTTTCTCAGCCACATAGAGAATACATATTACTTCTTGTAATGATTAAATTATTTAATAGGTTATAATATTTTGATACATATATGTGAAAGAAATATTTTATTTTATACCCAAGAAGTATTTCTGAAACATTACATTTTATATTGATGAATATTCATTAAAGAAAAAGTGGGTAATTTCTTCTTTAATCCAGTGAGATCCATTTAAACATCCTTAAATTAATTTCATGTTATGAAAAAAATAACCACCTATTTATTAACCAAAATAAATTATTTGAAGTAAATTGAAAATATGCCTTTTCCATTGGACTTTACATCGAACTTTTTCTCTTAGAATTTCATCTTTTTCTCCATAGGAATTAAAGATATATCTTTCATTAAGTTATTATTTACTTAGAAAACCACACTGAAAAGGTAAAAGAGTGTTGAATCCATCCAATTCATGTTGTGACCTTAAATTAAATTGGATTAATGGGGGAAAGAGTGGGATTCCCTGAAATGTCATGATTTTCCATTCATATTTTCAAAAATCCAGTGCAATCATCCATTTTTATATCTTGCTTCATTTTCTCCTCATAAACTTTTTGGTGATGAGACAACTTGTGTAATCATCCATGTACTGATGTTTTAATTGAAATAAATATCAGATGATGGTGATGGAATGATGAAATAACCAGCATATTCCCTATATAAGAGTCTCCTATAATAAAATTCACACCCTTGCTTCACGAGGTATCTTAATAGATACTGGGACACCAACACCTTGAATTTCTGAAATCATAGTAGTTTGCGTAGGTTCCTATACTACACATAAAAATTATTGCTAGTTTGAAAATTTATTTTTTCAAATATTTGTCATAGTTTATATTGTGTTATAAATATACATTTTATAAAAAATGAAAACCAATATATAAGTACTTTTATCTTGATTTCCAAATTAGACATTATTGATTCATTAATTGAATTATTAGATGATGCCCACTTTTTCATCAAATTCTAGGAACCCACCATGCTAGAATTGGAATATTATATTACTTGAGTATTCTAGTGAAAATGATCATTGATCATCATATTATATTCTACAATATACAGATATTCCATGAATCAGATAGTTCACGGTATGATTTTGACTGGCCAACCACATTAACTCGCAGCACCATGATCTGTCGAGTAAAGTCTCAGCTTCTTAGAATCATAACATTTATTACATATATTCTTTCCTCTAAAATGATAACATGTTATCTATGGATAATACTTACAACCAATTTAGTTATTTAAACCCATAGTTCTCATAAAAAATCCCCATAAGTAAGAGCAACCCTCAACTATGGCATGAAGAGAACCACAAACACCTGGTTTTTTTTTCAAATTTGAATGATAGAAGGTGATTTAATGACATAATATTTATATGAGTGGTTTTTTTATTTTTTTGTCTCAATTAATACTATCTATTTATATTAATCTTGTTGTTTCCTTATTATTGCGGTCACAACTAAAAATTAATAGAAAAAACCTATGTCGCTTTTTTATGTATTTTATTATTTATTATTTTAAATTTTTCACAGATGTCACAAAATGAAAAAAATAAATAAATGCATAAGGGAAATTTACTTCTTTATTGGTCTTGAGAAAATAATAATGGTTTCTCTATTTAAATTCAAAGGACCAACCACAACCAAAGGGCATCATATCTAAATCGTCACTTGACTCGTGATGCAGCTCGCCCTGGTCTAGTATGTCTCATTAATATTTGGAGTAATGCCTTGACATGGAATTTACGCATCTTACACTATCCTCATCTAGGTGTACCACCTCATATTGGTGTGTTCCACACCTTGTGTCATCTTTATCAAGGCATACAACCTCATCTTGGAAGGATCCACGACGTAGACCTTCCTCGTCTAATTTACAAAACAATACTCGTGCACATGTGAGAGGGAATATGGGTGAAATGTACATAAAATAAATAGGACACAGATTCCCATATACAAATTTACTAAAAAATAAAAGATGGAATGATGTATGTATTAATTAATTAATTAAAATCATCACTGCAGTTAACATAATTAATTAAATAAAAAGAGACATATATACATAGTCCAAACCATTGATCAAGACTGGTCGGAATTATTTATAAGGTTATAAAATTAAATTGTAATAAATTTTAGTGTGAGGGGAATTAAAAAAATAAATGAATTAAACATTAAAATAATTTATTTAATTCACATCAAGTCCATTAATTAATCTTATTTTAATACAAAAATTTTATTATTTAAAAAATTTAATTTAATATATAAATTAAATTAATTGGACTTGGGTATTAATATAATTATTTTCAACAAAAATTATTTACTTTAATTAATTTAATATAGATTATTGGTTGGATGCTGAAATACCTCTCTGGCCAATTTCGGGTCATGCCTCACCCATGCACACTCAGAAAGGTTTGAAAAAATCCCGTTTTATGCTATTCTTGGTGAGGAAGGTACACCGAATCCTATTATGGTTTACGATGACCAGACCACGACTCTTTAGAGAAAACCATCCCCAATTATATGAACTATGAAAAATGACTACTACACTGTAGAGGTTACGTCACAGGTGCAAGGCATTAGCACCGATCAACTGTATGGAAGGCCTTAGTTGGAGTCACATCACCTGTCAAGCTCATAACGATGACAAATTCCATGATTGTGAAGGGGTTCAACCATTCATGGTATCACATAGAGGAGATAGTTCAATACCATGGGACCCTACCCACTGTTTGTGGAGAGGAAGGGAGGCTGAAATGTGAAGGAGGAGGATGAGAGAACTAGTGGTATGGTGACCAGTCAAGGAGCCTGTAAATGGACCTGTGAGGAGGGTGGTGGTCCATTAACATAATGGTGACACACGCATGTTCATGATAGTGGGATGACTGATTCAGGTGGCCACTAGTAAATATGATATGGAGGTCACGATATTGTAGCCTCTAAAGGGAGGAGGTGATGTACCAAGGTGGGGAGCAACAATGGTGCTTCAGTGGAGCCCACAATGGCCAGATCTGATGCTGGGTGATAGTAGTGTTATGGGGGTACTAAAGGGGAGTAGGGGAGGAGATAGACACCTGGTAGGTGTAGGAGGCCTATGGTCATGGACGATAGAATATGGCCATGTCTTCTCAAAAAAAATCCAAAAACGTATATTTTTTTATATGAATCCAATTTTTTCAAATGGAGACCCCACCCACCATTTTTGTTTCTTGTGTTATTTACATGGGATATAATGTTTTTGATTCGGTTATGGAAATTCATTGCATGTATTGTTTGTATGAATATAAAACACATTATAATATAATAATAATAATAAAATTATAATAATAATTATACTGAAATTATAATGAAAATTACAAATATTATGTAATGTCCCTGATCTAGAAACCACACAACAGGTTTGTCACATGATCTCAAGCGCATTTCCCCAAACACCAAAGGATGCCGACTAGCAGAAAGGGCCCAGGTTTGATAGTGGGGAAATTATTCCCTCATTTTTCAAAGTGTAACACAATAGAAAAGAATTATAACATTCAACTGTTGAAGCAGTAAACTATTTGAACTAGAAATGAACAACTGTAGTAAAAGATAACCAATGGTTATATATAAAAATGCATCATGTCACTATTTCTATGAAAGCATACAAAATAGGATACACTGCAATATAATACAATACAACTCAATGTACATGGTATATAAAACAAAACAAAATAGAGTGAATAGAACGCATCAGCATCGCAAGCCTAAGCTCCATCCCATGCTCTCATACTCCTCTGCTAAAATCATGTACCTGTATAGGTACTCTTTCCCCTTTCAACACCTGTATCAATATAGTCTCTTTGAGCTAAAGACATGACCCAAACTAGTTGTGAGAAATAAATCCTAGTAGGCACCCACCAAAGGCCCGTGCCCAACTGTCAGTGAAAATGTGCAACAACAGTGTGCAAAAGTAAATGCAGTAAACTAGTAAGTACTCAAAAGTAATTATGAGTACCAGTTTCATTTCCATTTTAATATTCATTTAACAATTCCAATCCTGTGCTTTTTCTTGGTAGGTATATCCAAAGAAAATCACCACAGTGAATCTTCTAAATAACCACGTCCTCTGAAATGTAAAACCTTACCCTCAGGTAATCATAATCAAAACCCTCAGGTGATTTCCCTCAGGCTAAACGCATATTTCCCTCAGTCTTATGAGATAATACCCTCAGGCACGGAAGTACAGTCCTCAAACATAAGTAAAGTTACCCTCAGGCTAACCAACACTGCCCATAGGCTAAGCAAAACACTACCCTCAGGCTAAATAGAACACTGACCTCAGTGGCAAATAACCGGGCTGAGCACAAAGCATAAAGAGAGAGTTTATATAAAATTTCACTAAAGAGAAGGCATTACACATTATAATCATGGAATACCGTCAAGTATCCTGGCCAAAAGGATAAATAGAGGAACTCACCCCCGGGGTGGTCCTAAATCCAAGCAGCGATCCCAAACAGCAGTTTTAACTTATCATTATATTATCAATGAAATTATAGATATCTTTCAGAAAAGGCCTCATCCATAAGACACCCCAACCATGGGTTCATAGCACAATGATACAAAACTTCAACTCAATAGTTGGAAATAAAAATGAGACCACCTACCTCAATCGCCCCTGATCAATATACGCGAACGACGCCTTCCAAAACGGCCAAGAACGACATAGATCTGGGATAAACTAAAACCCATTCAAATGCAAATAACATTCCCTCAGGAAATAATTGGTAATAAATACTCCAGGAGAAGGAAGGGCTCACATGTGTGGTTCAAAGGAGATCAACGGCGTAGGAATCGGGGTCCCAGTGTGCGGTCGGGAGATCCTCCAAGGTCCGACAGTCTATCCCACACTCCAAATGAACCCACTGCCTTCTCTACCAAATGAGGATGCTACTACTTGTTTTAAGAGAAAAAAACAAACTACACGATGTGTACTCTCAAGTACATGACATGTACATTTTATTTTTTAACTGTTCCTTTGGAGGCTTCTATCCATCGCGATACTATTAATCTGTCGACATGAGTACATGACATGTATTCCTGATTACACGGTGTGTACTATCGCTCGGCTGGCGGCTACTTCCACCGCCTAACTATTCACCTGCCGACTGAGTACATAGCGTGTAGTCTGTTTTTACACGTTTCTTCACTGGTGGGCCTTCACACCCTGTGTACTCATCCCACACGGCCAAAGTACACGACGTGTGTAAAATTACATGGCGTGTAAGTACATAATTTTGTATTTTCCCCATTATCCTTATTTTCTAAAAAACACTTAAGGAAAAGAGAAAAGAAGAAAACCATACCTCAAATATACGAACTAGGTTCTTACAAACTTCCTCCCACGAAACAATTCACCGCCAAATTTCCCTTCCAAGGGTGGAGAAGATAAAGCTGTGAACAACTCTGGCCACTGAGCACGTACATCGGTCTCCCACACCCAGTTTTTGTCCTTCACTCGGCCATGCTTCCATGACACCAGTACGAGAGGAACTAACCATCCTCGGAGAAACTTCATGCTCCTATCAAAAATACGAATTGGATTCTCTTCAACGGATGCATCGACCTGAATCTCAACTTCCTCGGGATAAATGAAGTGAGACAGGTCTGAGTGATAACGGCGCAGTTGAGATACATGGAAGACATTTTTCCTATCCCAGTACCTCTATGGTAACTACAACCGATAGGAAACCGACCCAACTCTCTACAGAATATCAAACGGCCCCACATACCTCGGGGAAACATTACCATGTCTCTTGATACTCTTATATCCCAGCCTCAGTGAAACACACAAGAAAACACAATCCCAGACCATGAACTCCAATGTTCGTCTGCGGCGACTCGTATAAGATTTCTGATGAGACTGTGCGGTAGCCATCCAATTCTGCTTCAACTAGACCTACTCTAAAGTCTCATGTGTGAGACGTGGTCCCAGTAAAGCTGCCTCATCTGGCTCTAACCAACAAAAAGGTTGTCGGCATGGCCAACAATATAAAGCCTCGTATGGTTCCGTCTCAATAGTATCCTGAAAACTATTATTATAGAAAAACTTGACCAGGTGTATGTGCTTCTCCCAAGAGCCCTCAATGTCCCGAACACATGCGCACAACATGTCCTCAAGCACTTGTATCGTACACTCTAACTGACCATCGGTCTGAGGGTGGTAACCTGTGCTCATAAGAACTTGTGAACCCAGTGCCCCCAAAAAACTCTTCTATAAATGAGACGTAAAGCAGACATACCTATCTTAAATGATAGAATGAGGGACCCCATGAAGGCATACTACCTCTCGGATATACAAATTTCCGAGCTCATCAACAACGAAGGTCTCCTTGATCGAGAAAAATTGAGCTACCTTTGTAAGTCTATCCACAACAACCCACACGACATCACTACCACAAGGTGACATCGGGAACCCAGCCACAAAGTCCATCACATCATCATCCCATTTCCACTCCAGAATGGGTAACTACTGTAACAGTCCAGCTGGCCTCTGATGCTCCGCCTTCACATGCTGACAAGTGGATCATCTCCCAACGAAACTAGCTACTTCCTATTTCATACCCGACCACCAATACTAACATCTCAAGTCACGGTACATTTTCGAAACTCCGGGATGAACTTCCCAGTATGATGCATGAAAATCCTGTAGAAACTCCTCACGTATATCCCCCGGAACCCACACTCATCCATACAAAAACAATACCTCATCATCTCCTATCGTCCAACCAAGATGAGGGTCCTCACTTGCCACCGAATATCATAGAACTAGGCCTTCCGAATATGATAGATGTCTCATCCTCACTCTATCCAGGAGGGTAGAAGTCACAACTAAGGATGAAATATTGGTTTTCCCCTGACTATCGTGCACCTCCAAATGAATCTCAGAGAACAAAGCATAAGCTGCAACTTGCCATTGGCCTCTTGCACTGCCTGTGTTTGAGTCTTCCTACTCAGTGCATCTACTACTGCATTACCCTTACCAGGTGTATAAGCAAGCTCAAAAATGAAGGAATGAAGGTATTAGACCCACATTTACTATCTAAGGTTCAATTCACGCTGATTAAAGATGTATTTGAGACTTTTGTGGTCAGTGAAAACCAAAAAATTCTCTCCCAAGATATAATGTCTCCAACAGCGCAATGCATTAACAACTGCAGCCAACTCGAGGTCATGGATCAGGTAATTCCTCTCATGTGGTCTCAACTGCCAAGACCCATATGGAACAACTCAATCGCCCTGCATCAACACTGCTCCAAGCCCAATACATGATGCATCATAGTAGACTAGATAGCTCTTCCCTTGCACAGTATCAGGATTTGTGCTAATGTCAACTTACCCTTCAACACCTAAAAGGCAGTCTCGAAAGCTTCTGACCAAATGAACTTCACACCCTTCTTAGTTAAACCCATCAACAGTGCTGCTAAGTAAGAGAAGTCCTGTATAAAATTCCTTTAGTAACCAGCCATCCCCAAGAAACACCATATTTTAAACATGTTCTTGGGCTGCTCCTTGGAAACTGATTCTCTCACCTTCTTTGGGTCTACTGCAACACCTACCTCTAAGATAATATGACCCAAGAAGTGAATTTGGTCCATCCAAAAGTGGCACTTTGAGAGCTTAGCATATAGATGATGCTCTCTTAGTGTACTCAATATGATATCAGGATGGGAGGCATGGTCAGGTCGAGTGTGAGAGTACACCAAGATGTCATCCATGAAGACTACCACAAAAGAATCTAGATAAAGGTGGAACACATGATTCATCAGAGCTATGAAAACTACTAGCGTGTTTGTGAGTCCAAATAACATGACCAAGTACACATATAAAACATATCTGCTCCGAAAGGCTATAAGTGGTATGTCTGATGGTTTCATGTGCAACTGATGATATTCGGATCTCAAGTCAATCATCTAGAACACTCATGCACCTCGAAGTTGATCAAACAGATCATCAATCCTCGGTAAGGGATATCAGTTCATAAGCATTATCTGGTTCAGTTTCCGATAGTCCACACAATGTTTAAGGGTACCGTCCGCCTTCTTTGAAAACCTGACCGGTGAACCCAAAGGAGAAGTATTGGTTCGAATAAAACCTTTTGCCCGCAACTCCTCCAACTACCTCTTGAGCTCCTAAAACTCTGGTGTAGCCATCCTATAAGGTGGAATGGACACCGGTGCCACTCCTGGAACAAGCTCAATAGAGAAATCCACCTCACGCTCTAGATGTTGACTTGAAAAGTCATCTGAGAAGACATCCCTGAAACGATCAACCACAAGAGGGAAAACCTTCTGACAAGTTCCCTGATCATCCAGATATAAACTTTCAATCTGGGCTGTGACTCCAACTCACCCAGGATGCTCTAGTCCAGCTCGGCTCACCTGGACATCCCATTCTCCCTTGTATAGAAACTCTCCACCCTCTGGTGTCGTGAAACTCACCCTTTGATGGTAGCAATATATAAAGGCTCGAAAAGGTACCAACCAGTCCATCCCGAGAAAGAAGTCATAGCTTGTTATCTCTAAGACATAGAGGTCCCATAGAAAGTGACACACACAAACCTCTAGGGGGAACTCCCTGCACTGATTCACACCATCTGTTCTAGTCCCCAATTGAGTGTCTAGCAGCATATCTTCAAAATAAGAAGAAACAAATAGCCCAAGGCTCTCCACAATGACAACAAATATAAAGCTATGTGTAGCACCAGTATAGAAAACGCAGAAGATAAAACAGAAGAAACTAGAATAGTACCTCTGACAGTGGATGTTCTGGGATCCTGCTCATGTTGGGTCTATTGCACTGCATATGCCTGCCCAGTGCCGCAGCCTTGCAACACAACCCAGCTACCCGGAGCTAACACGCCCTACTGTCTCTGAGATCGTGGTGTCTGGCTACCAGGGACACGACTATCACCTATGCCTTCATTCCCTAACGTATTTCAGTTTCTCAACTGGTAAGAAGCTTCTGGTCCTGCTCTCGCATGCAGAGTCTGCACAGAACCCCTCCCACTAGCCACTGGTGGAAACGAACTGCAAAAAACGCTGGAGATGACCCATATTTCCAGAAGCTCGACACTCTACTGGGCCATGTAGACACTGAGGTCTCTTGTGCCCCTCTCTACCACACTGGTAGCAAATGACCTGGCCACCTAAAGTATTCTTCTGACTAGTACTACCCCCGTGAGAGAAGTTCATCGACCTCTTCCTCTTTTCAGTATAAATAGTACCCAAAATTGGTGTCGAACCTCCCTGGCCCACACCACTAGATTCTCGCAGGTTCTGCAACGTAATCAATGTATGGTTCACAATAACATACTCGTTAGGTGACCTGATAACAATCAACAGTGCTCATATGTGACACCGAATAACATCCTCAAAGTGTCTATCCCTCAATGCCTCATCACCCACCAGAACTGGTGCAAAACGCTGAAGCTATGTGAAGCGAGCAGAATAATCCATCACGGACATGGCACCCTACTACTGACTCATGAAATCTAGATTTTGATCTTCCATCAGAGTCTCCATGAAAATGAAGTCATAGAATGCTGCCTGAAAATCATCCCACACGATGTCTTGGTGATGCTCAGACTGTGTGGTAACATCCCACCACCTCTTGCCGGAATCATGCAGCTTGTATGTAGTGAGTTGGACCCTCCTCCCAGGAGGTGTCTCCAAATGCTCGAATATCATCTACATCGATTCTATCCATGACTCCACAGCCTATGGTCCGCCATCTTAAGAAAATTTAGGTGGATGCTACTGCTAGAAGATATGAATTAGCTCTGCCATAGATGTGGCGGCCTGCGGTGCTCCCTGGATGGTCTACATGAACAGTATGAAGCCTTCAAGGAACTGCGCATCTGTGCCTATGTTTGGTATAATGTCAGGCACCACATCTGGCTCTGCTAGAGGATCCATCGATAGCCTATGGCCTATCATCTCTGGAGTATAATCATTGCCACTCTCCTGGGGAACAATGTGAGGTCGTCTCAGCAGCATGACTCTACAATGTCAACACACGCCTTAGATAAATGTTTTCAAAGACTGAAAATGAGGAGACCAAGAAGGGAACAGGAGAAAGAACAAATTCAAGATTTACAAAACTTGACTACATGGAATGTATAAATACTACAAAACATGTTCTCACATGCCATCCACATGGGCGGGTACTTCAGCTAAATCCAGTCATGTAACAACCCAACTACATAACGTGTTGTCTTAACACACGGTGGGTACTTGAATCCTTTTTTCCCTGCCCGAGTCATTTTACATGGCTTAATCCAGACAGATCTACTAAAACAAAGCTACACGGCATGTTCAGAGGTAGACATACTGTGTACTCTACAAGCTTTCATCGGCCCGTGTTGTTCATCACATGGCTTGTGTACCAAGGTCACACTACACGACATTTTCCAAAAGACACAACATGTTCAAAGAAGCCCCAGACCGACTCGTGTTGCTTGCTACAAGGCCGGATACATGGATAACACTACACGACATGTTCTAGGCCGACATGGTGTGTACTAGGAAAGATAACACTGCCCTGTGTTGTTCGTGACATGGCCGGGTACCTGGGTAAGACTACACGGCCTGTTCAAGGTGGACACAACGTGTATGTATTACAGTTTATTACATCCTTGTTGTTAGTTATATGGGAGAACACTGGGTCAACAATACACGGCGTGTAAAACCGGTACATGTTGTGTTCCCCCCTATCCATTCCCTACCTCGTGTCCCCTGCCCACATGGCCTATGTCATGGGAAGAGACTACACGCCGTGTACTGAGGGTAAACGCCGTGTACTTAAAATGTTTTTATTTCTTCCCTAAAAAAAGAACACATGGATTGTGTCCATAGAACTACACAGTGTCTATGCTGGGTTTTCTAGACAGTAATCCTCAGAAAATACTCCGAAACTCAGAAAAACACGGAAAAAACACCTATGTTCCAAATTCTGATCCATGAGGGCCTATATCCCCGTGAATCAAAGCTTGGCATCTTATACATGTTATAACAATATAAAAATGTTGATGATTCACCAAATTCCAGTTATTGAGGGCACATACTCTTCAAGAACCAATGTTTGGAGTTTATTCTATAAAAAACTCACACAAAAATACCCTATCAAATAGTAGGTATTCATCAAATCAGCTATCACAACAACATGCTTTTCTAGTACAACAACTATCAAAACAACATGAAATTTCTAATTCACCTACATGGCATGGATGAATTCATGACATGTGATTTTAAGAATGTTCCTAAATGATGAATGAGATGACATACCACCATCTCATCGAGTTGTAACTAAATAGAACCCATGTATAACATATAAACAACACAATTACAAGTGTGTCACCCTACGGTGAAAATAAAATCAACTTTAAAATTGGAAAAATCAGAATAATTGAAATAACGAGGTAGATTGGATTTTCCCTGTACACGGGTTAGCTACTCCCAGGCATAGCTTATTACAAACTACCATTCCCGTCCTATCCTTGACTATGGATCCAAACAGTAAGTCTAAGAGAAGAACCCCCTCGGATAACACTTTGTATCATCCTGGATCTAGAAGCCACACAAAGGGTGCCCCAAACCCGGTTGGTCACATATCCTCGAGCACATTTCCCCAAAATCCAGAGGCTTCCGACTACCAGCGAGGGCCCAAGTATGATAGTGGGGAAACTATGCCCTCATTTTTCAAAGTGTAGCACAGCGGAAAAGAAATATAACATTCAACAGTGGAAGCAGTAAAAAAATTTGAACTAGAAATGAACAATTGCAGTAAAAGATAACCAAAAATTATATATAAAAATGAAGCATGTCACTATTTCATTAAAAGAATTCAAAACAGGATACACAACAATATAATACAATACAACTCAAAGTACAAGGTACAAATAATAGAACAAAATAGAGTGAACTGAACGCAGTAGCATCAAAAGCCTAAGCTCAGTCCCATGCTCTCCTACTCCTATACTACAATCATCTACCTATATAGGGACCCTTTCCCCTATCGACACATGCAAAAATATAGTCTGTTTGGGCCAAATACATGACCCAATGAGGGTGTGAGAAATAAATCCCAGTAGGCACCCACCAAAGGCCCATGCCCAACTATCAGTGAAAATGTGCAACAACAGTGTGCAAAAGTAAATGCAGTAAACTAGTAAGTATTCAAAAGTAACTATCACTACCAGTTTCATTTCCATTTTTATATTAATTTAAAAATTCCAAGCCTATGATTTAGCTTGGAAGGTATATCCAAAGAAAATCATCACGGTGAATATTCTAAATAACCATGTCCTCTGACATGTAAAAACTTACCCTGAGGTAATCAGAATCAAAACCCACAGGTGATTGACCTCAGGATAAATTAATATTGACCTAAGGAGTATGAGATAATACCCTCAGGAATAGAAGTACAATCCTTAGACATATGTAAAGTTACCCTCTAGATATCCAACACTGCCCACCGTCTAAGAAAAACATTGCCCTCAGGCTAAATAGAACACTTCCCTCAGGCACAAATAACCAGGACGATCCAAAAGCATAAACAATCAATTTATATAAATATTCTCTCAAGAGAATTCATTACACATTATAATCACGACATCCCCTCGGGTAACCTGGCCAAACGGATAAACAGAGGAACACACCCCCAGGGTGGTTCGGGATCCAAGTAGTGATTCCAAATAGAAGTTTTAACTTATCATTATATTATATAAGCAATTTTAGATATATTTCAGTAAAGGCCTCAACCATACAACACCCCAACCATGGGTTCATAGCACGACGATACACAAATTCAACTCAACAGTCGAAAATAAACATCCGACCACCTACCTCGATCGCCACTGATCGATATATGAGAACGAAGCCTTCTAAAATGGCTAAGAATGACATAGAACTGGGATAAATGAAAACCCATTCAAATGCAAATAACTTTACCTCAGGAAAAAATTGTCAAGAACTACTCATGGAGAAGGAAGGGCTCACCCGTGCGGTTGAAAGGAGATCGACAACATAGAAATCGGGTTCCTAGTGTGGGGTCGGGAGATCCTCCAAGGTTCGGCTGTCTATCCCAAACTCCAAACGAACCCACTACCTCCTCTGTTAAGTGAGGAGGCTACTGCTTATTTTAAGTGAAAAAAACAGACAACACAATGTGTACTTTTAATTTTTAACTGTTCCTTTGGTGGCTTCTTTCCACTGTGGCACTGTTCATCTGTCGACATGAGTACATGGCGTGTATTCTTAATTACACGGCATGTACTGTAGCTTGACTAGCACCTACTTCAACCGCCTTACTATTCTCTTGCCGACTGAGTACACGGCTAGTAAACACTAAGTACATGACGTGTAGTCATTTTTTATAGGTTTCTTCACCAACAGGCATACATTCCCTATGTACTCATCCCACACGGCCAAAGTACATGGCATGTGGGAAAGTAAATGGCTTGTAAGTACAGAATTTGGGATTTTCCCCATTTTCCTTATTTTCTCAAAAACACTTAAGGAAAAGAGAAAAGATGAAACCCATACATCAAATATAAGAACCACATTCTTACAAACCTCCTCCCTTAAAGCAATATGTCACCAAATTACCCTTCTAAGGGTGGTGATGATAAAGCTGTGAACAACTCTAGCCGCTGAGCATGTACATCGGTCTCCCACTCCTAGGTTTCTTCCTGCACTTGGCCATGCTGCTATAGCACCCATATGAGAGGAACTGACCAGCCTCAGAGAACCTTCTTGCTCTTATCAGCAATATGAATTAGATGCTCTTCAAAGGATGCATCATCCTGAAGCTCAACCTCCTCGGGATTAAAGACACGAGATGGGACTGAGTGATAAAGACACAGCTAAGATACATGGAAGACATTGTTCATGACCCAATACCTCTATAGTAACTGCAACCGATAGGCAACTGACCTGAATCCCTCTAGAATCCCAAATGGCCCTACATACCTCGGTGAATGTTTACCCTATCTCGTGAGCTGCCTGTTTCCCAAACATGGTGAATCACGCATGAAAACCTGATCCCCGACCACAAACTCCATGGTTCTTCTATGGCGATCCGCATATGATTTTTTATGAGACTGTCTGGTAGAAATCCACATTTGTATCAACTGGACTGGCTCTGAAGTCTCTTGTATGAGACGTGGTCCCAGTAAAGCTGCCTCACCTACCTCCAACCAACACAAAGATGATCGTCATGGCCTACTATATACAGCCTCATAAGGTGCCATCTCAATAGCTTCCTGAAAACTATTATTGTTAGAAAACTCGACTAGGGGTATTTGCTTCTCCAAAGAGACCCCAAAGTCCAGGACGCATGCGCGCAGAATGTCCTCAAGCACTTGTATCGTATGCTCTGACTGGCCATCAGTCTGAGGGTGGTAAGTTATGCTCAGAAGCACCTGTGTACCCAGTGCCCTCTGAGAACTCTGCCAGAAATGATACCTAAAGAGGGCGTCTCTATCTGAAATGATAGAATGAGGGACCCCATGGAGGTGTACTGCCTCTCAGATATACATCTTTCCAAGATCATCAAAACCAAAGGTCTCCCTGATCTGCAAAAAGTGAGCTACCTTTGTAGGTCCATCCAAAACAACCCACACGACATCACTACCTCAAGGTGACCTTAGCAACCCAGTCACGAAGTCCATCATGACATCATCCCATTTCCACTCTGGAATGGGTAACTGCTGTAATAGTCCGTATAGAATCTGATGCTCCACCTTCACCTGCTGATAGGTGGAACATATAACAACAAAACCAGCTACTTTCTGTTTCATACTCAGCCACCAATACCGACGTCTTAAGTCATGGTACATTTTGGTAACTCCGGGATGAACTACCTAAGATGAAGCATGAAAATCCTCCAGAAAATCCTCATGTATATCCCCTAGAACCCACAATCGTCCATGGAAACACAGTACCTCATCATCACCTATCATCCAACCAAGAGGAGGGTCTTCACTTGGCACCGACTCTCATAGAACTAGGCCTTCGAGAATCTGATAGTTGTCTCATCCTCACTCTATCTAGGAGGTTCGAAGTCATAGCTAAGGATGAAATGTTGGTTTTCACCTAACTATCGTGCACCTACAAATGCATCTCCGATAACAAATCCATAAGCTGACACTCGCCATTGGCCACCTGCACTGCCTATGTCTGAGTCTTCCTACTCAGTACATCATCTACTACATTACCCTTAATAGGTGTATATGCAAGACCAATGTCGAAGGACTGAAGGTATTATACCCACCTTCATTTTCTCAGGTTCAATTAACGCTGAGTAAAGATGTATTTGAGACTTTTGTGGTCAGTGAAAACCACAAAATTCTATCCCAAGAGATAATGTCTCCAACAACGCAACACATGATCAACTACAGCCAACTCAAGGTCATGCGTCAGGTAATTCCTCTCATGTGCCCTCAACTGCCGAGCCCCGTACGCAACAACTTGATCACCCTGTATCAACACTTCTCCAAGAACAATACATGATGCATCAAATTAGACTGTATATCTCTTCCCTTGATCTAGAAGTATTAGGATTAGTTCTGATGACAGCCTACCCTTCAGCTCCTAAGAGGCTGTCTCGCAAGATTCTGACCAAACGAACTTCACACCATTCTTTGTTAAACCCATCAACAGCGCTGCTAAGATGGATAATTCATGTATAAAATGCAAGTAGTAAAAATACAACCCAAATAAACTCCGTATTTTAAACACATTCTTGGGTTTCTCCCAGGAAACTACTGCTCTCACCTTCTCTGGGTCTACTACAACACCTGCCTCCGAGATAATATGACCCATGAAGTGAATCTGGTCCATCCAAAAGTGGCACTTTGAGAGCCTAGCATATAGATAATCCTCTCTCAGTGTACTCAATACGATCTCAAGATGGGTGGCATGGTCGGGTCGAGTGTGAGAGTATGCTAAGACGTCATCCACGAAGACTACCACAGAAGAATCCAGATAAGGGAGGAACACACGATTAATCAGAGCCATGAAAACTACTGGCGCGTTTGTGAGTCCAAAAGAAATGACCAAGTACTCATATAAACCATATCTACTCTGAAAGGATGTATGTAGTATGTCTGATGGTCTCATGTGCAACTGATGATATCCGAATCTCAAGTCAATCTTAGAGAACACTTGTGCACCTCGAAGTTGATCAAAAATATCATCAATCCTCGGTAAGGGATATCGGTTCTTAACCGTTAGTTGGTTCAGTTTTCAATAGTCCACATAGAGTCTGAGGGTACCATCCGCCTTCTTAGCAAACAAAACTGGTGAATCCAAGGAGAAGTACTAGGTCGAATAAAACTCTTTTCCTACAACACCTCCAACTACCTCTTAAGCTCCTGAAACTCTAGTGTAGCCATCCAATAAGGTGGAATGGACACTGGTGCCACTCCTGGTACAAGATTAATAGATAAATCCACCTCACGCCTTGGAGGTAGACCTGAAAAGTCGTCTGGGAATAAATCCCTGAAACAATCAACCATAGGAGGGAAAACCATCTGAAAAGTTCCCTGATCATCCAGATATACACTTGAAATATGGGTAGTGACTCCACCTCACCCACTATACTCTAGTCAATCTCGGCACACCTGGACACCCCATTCGTCCTTGTATAGAAACTCTCTACCCTATGGTGATGTGAAACTCACCCTGCGACGGTAGCAATCTACAAACGATCGAAAATATACCAACCTTTCCATCTCGATAATGAAGTCATAACACGTCATCTATAAGAACTAGAGGTCCCATAGAAAGTGATGCCCACCAAACTCGAAGGGACACTCCCTACACTGATTCACACCATCCGTTCTAGTCCCCAACAGAGTGTCAAGCGCCATAATATCAAAAGAAGAAGAAACAAAGAGCACAAGGATATCCAAAATATCCACAAATATAAAGCTATGTGTAGAACCAGTATCGAAAAGTGCAGAAGATAAAACAGAAGCAACTAGAATAGTACGTCTGACAGTGGAAGGTCCGGGATCCTGCTAATGTTGGGTCTATTGAACTGCATATTCCTGCCCAGTGTCGTGGCCTTGTGACACAACCTGGATACCCTGAGCTGACCTTCCCTACTGTCTCTGAGATCTTGGTGTTCGACTACCATGGCCACGAACCCCATCTCTTCCTGCACGCCCTGACGTATTCCAATTTCCCGACTGGTAAGAAGCTACTGGTCTTGCTCCTGCATGCGGAGTCTGCACAGAACCCCTCCACTAGACAATGGTGCAAACGCCGTGAAAAAACGTTGGAGATGAGCCGTTTTTTCATAATCTTGGCACTCTACTGAGTCATGCAGACACTGAGTTCTCTTGTGCCCCGCTGTACCACACTAGTAGCACATGACCTGGCCACCTGAAGCATTCTTCTAACTAGTACTACCACCGTGAGATAAGTCCATATACCTCTTCATATTACCGGTAGAAATAGTAGCCTAAATTGGTGTTGAACCACCCTAGCCCACACCACTAGCTTCCCACAGGTTATGCTCTATAATCAGTGTCTGGTTCACAATAGCATGCACGGTAGGCAACCTGAAAATGTTCACGAGCACTAAGATGTGACACTGAAGACCATCCTCAAAGATTCTAGTCCTCAACGCCTCATCACCCAATAGAATAGATGAAAAATTCTGATGTTATGTGAAGCGAGCAGAATAATCCATCCCTGACATGGCGCCCTACTGCAGATTCATGAAATCTCAAGCTTGATCTGCCCTCAGAGTCTCTGGGAAGAATATGTCATAGAAGGATGACTGAAAATATTCCCATGCCATGTCTCAGTGATGCTCAGACTGGGTGGTAAAATCCCACCACCTCTTGGAGGAATCACACATCCTGTATGTAGTGAGCTTGGACCTCCCCCCAAGAGGCATCTCCAGATGCTCGAATATCGTCTTCATCGAATCTAGCCATGACTCCGTAGTCTGTGGTCCTCCATCGCCTAAAAACATAGGAGGATGCTGATACTGGAAGATATTCTTCAGCACTTCTATATATGGGGCGGCCTGCAGTGCTCCTTGGAAGGACAACATAAACTGCATAAAGCCTTCACAGAACTGTGCATCCATGCCTATGTCTGGTATAACAGCTGGCACTGCATTTGGCTCTGTTGGAGGATCCATCGGTAGCCCATGCCCTACCGTCTCTAGTTTATTCTCATTGCCTCTCTCATGGAAAACAACACGTGGTCTTCTCGGCGGCACGACTCTACAAGGTCAACACACGCCTTAGATTAAGGTTATCAAATACCGAAAACGAGGAGACCAAGAAAAGAACAGGAGAAAGAAAGAATTCATGATTTACAAAACATGACTACATGGCATGTATAAATAATACACTGTGTGTTCTCATATTCCATCCACAAGGGCGTTTACTCCAGTTAAAACTGGTTGTGTAACACCCCAACTACACGGCATGTTGTCTTAAAACATAGCGTGTACTTGAATCCTTCTTTCCCACTCGAGTCCTTCTACGCGGCTTAAGCCACACGACTCTACTAAAACAAAGCTACACGACGTGTTTAGAGGCAGACATAGTGTGTAATCTACAAGCTTTCATAGGCCCATGTTGTTCGTCACACGGCTTGTGTACCCAGGTCACACTACGCGACGTTTTCCAAAAGACACAGCATGTTCAAAGTAGCCCCAGACCGACCCGTGTTTCTCGCTACATGACCAGCTAAACGGCTGACACTACACAGCATGTTCCAGGTAGACACGGTATGTACTAGGAAAGATAAAACCGCACCATGTTGTTCGTGACATGGCTGGGTACCTAGGTCAGACTACATGGCGTGTTCAAGGTAGACACGACGTGTATATCTTAATGTTTCCTCCATCCGTGTTGTTAGTTACACGGGAAAACACCGGTTTAACACTACATGGTGTGTACTACTAGTACACGGTGTGTTCCCCCAAGCCATTCCCTACCCCATGTCCCCGCACACACGGCCTATGACATGGGAAGAGACTACACAACGTGTAATGAGGTTACACGGTGTGTACGTAAAAAGTTTTCATTTCTTCCCAAACAGAAGAACACACGACGTGTGTCCATAGAACTACACAACGTGTATGCTGGGTTTTCCAGACAGTAATCCTCAGAAACTACTCTAGAACTCAGAACAACACAGAAAAAACACCTAAGTGCCAAATTCCAATCCATGAGGGTCCATACTCCCCAAAAATCAAAGCTTGACATATTATTCATGTTATAGATAAATAAAAACATTGATGATTCACCAAATTCCAGTCATTGAGGGCCCATATTCTTCAAGAAAAAAAGTTCGGCGTTCATTCTATCAAAACCTCACACAAAAATACCCTATCAAATAGTAGGTATTCATCAAATCAGCTATCACAACAACATGCTTTTCTAGTACAACAACTATCACAACAACATTAAATTTCTAATGCACCTACATGGCATGGAAGAATGCATGAAATGTGATTTATATTAAGTGCCTAAATGATTCATGAGATGACATAACCTCATCTCATATGTTTTCATCTAAATACAACCCATGTATAATATATAAACAACACAATTACAAGTGCATCACCCAATGGTGAAAATAAAATCAACTGTAAAATTTAAAAAATTAGAATAATTGCAATAACAAGGTAGATTGGCTTTTTGCTATAGACGGGTTAGCTACTCTCGGGCACAACTTATTACCAACTACCATTCCTGTCCTATCCCTTACAATGACTTCAAACAGTATGTCAAAGAAAAGAACCCCCTCCGATACCACTTTGTAACATCGCGTATCCGGAAGCCAAACCATGTGTTCCCTGAAGCTGGTTAGTCACATGAACTCAAGAACATTTCCCCAAACGCTAGAGGCTTCCGACTAGTAGCGAGCGCCCAGGTCCGACAGTGGGGAAACTATGTCCTCATTTTTCAAAGTGTAGCGGAGCAGAAAAGAAATATAACATTCAACAACAGAAGTAGTAAACAATTTGAACTAGAAATGAACAACTGCAGTAAAAGATAACCAACAGTTATATATAAAAAGGCAGCATTTTACTATTTCTATGAAAGCATCCAAAACATTATACACAACAGTATAATACAATACATCTCAAAGTACAAGGTACACAAAACAGAACAAAACATAGTGAACAGAATGCAACAACATCGCAAGCCTAATCTCGGTCCCATGCTCTCCTACTCCTCTACTACAATCATGTGTCTGTATAGGGACCCTTTCCCCTATGGACACGTTCAGAAATATAGTCTGTTTGGGTCGATTACATGACCCAAACAGGGTGGGGAAAATAAATCCCAGTAGGCACCCACCAAAGGCCTATGCCCTACTGTCAGTGAAAATGTGCAACAACAGTGTTAAAAAGTAATTGTAGTAAACTAGTAAGTACTCAAAAGTAACTATCACTACCAGTTTCATTTCCATTTTAATATTCATTTAACAATTCCAAGCCTATGCTTTAGCTTGGCAGGTATAACCAAAGAAAATCACCACAGTGAATATTCGATATAACCATGTACTCAGACATGTAAAACCATACCCATAGGTAATCAGAATCAAAACCCTTAGGTGATTGCCCATAGGCTAAACGAATATTTTCCTTAGGCGTATGAGATAATACACTCAGGCACAGAAGTACTATCCCCAGACATAAGTAAAGTTACCCTTAGGCTAACCCACACTACCAACAGTCTAAGCAAAACACTGCCCTCAGGAAAAATAGAACACTGCCCCCAGGCACAAGTAACTGGGCTGAGCCCAAAGCATACACAAGTAGTTTATATAAATTTTATCTCAAGAGAATGAATTACACATTATAATCATGGAATACACTCGGGTATCCTGAAAAAACAGCTAAACAGAGAAACGCACCCCCGGGGTGGTCTTGGATCCATGTAGTGATCCCTAACAATAGTTTTAACTTTTCATTAGATTATCTATGAAATTATAGATATCTTTCAGCAAAGGGATCAACCATACACCACCCCAACCATGGGTTCATAGGACAACGATACAAAAATTCAACTCAATAGTTGGAAATAAATATCTAACCACCTACCTCGATCGCCCCTGATCGATATACGCGAACGTTTCCTTCCAAAATGGCCATGAACGGCATAGATCTGGGATAAATGAAAACCCATTCAAATGAAAATAGCTTTCCCTTGGGAACAAATTGGTAAGAACTAATCAAAAAGAAGGAAGGGCTCACCCGTGCAGTTCAAAGGAGATCGATGATGTGGGAATCAGGTTCCATGTGTACGGCCGATAGATCCTCCAAGGTCCGGATATCTATCCCACGCTCCAAACAAACCCACTGCCTCGCTACCAAATGAGGATGCTACATCCTATTTTAAGTGAAAAAACAGACTACACAACATGTACTCTCAAGTACATGGAATGTACTTTTCATTTTTTAACATTTCCTCTGGTGGCTTCTTTCCACCACAGCACTATTCATCTGTTGACATGCATACATGGTGTGTATTACTGATTACATGGCGTGTACTGTCACTCAGCTGGCGGCTACTTCCACTACCTTACTATTCACCTGCCGACTGATTACACGGAGTGTAAACACTAAGTACAAGGCATGTATTCATTTTTTACACATTTCTTCACCGACGGGCCTACACACCCTGTGTACTCATCCCACACGGCCAAAATACACAGTGTGTGGAAAAGTAAATGGCGTGTAAGAAAAAAATTTGGGATTATTCCCCATTTTCAATATTTTCTAAAAAACACATAAGGAAAAGAGAAAAAGAAGAAACTCGTACCTCAAATATAAGAACTGGGTTCTTATAAACTTCCTCACTTAAATCAATTCGTCCCCAAATTTCCCTTCCATGGGTGGAGAAGATAATGTTTTGAACAAATCTGGCCACCGATCACGTACTTCAGTCTCCCACTCCCATGTTTCGTTATGCACTCATCCATACTGCCATCGCACTCGTACGAGAGGAACTGACCGACCTCATAGAAACTTCGTGATCCTATCAACAATACAAATTGTATGCTCCTCAAAGGATGCATCAGCCTGAAGCTCAACATCATTAGGATGAGAGACATGGGATGAGTCTGAGTGATAACAGAACAACTGAGATACATGGAAGACATTGTGCATAGACTGATACCTATATGGTAACTGCAACCAATAGGCAACCGACCCGACTTTCTCCAGAATCTCAAACAGCCCCACATACCTCGGTGAAAGTTTACCCTGTCTCTTGATCCTCTTGTGTTTCAACCTCGGTGAAAGATGTTAGAAAACCTGATCCCCGACCATGAACTCCAAGGTTCGTCTATGGCGATTCGAAAAAGAATTATGACGAGACTGTGTGGTAGCCATACACTTTTGTATCAACTAGACCTGCTCTAAAGTCTCCTATACGAGATGTGGTTCTAGTAAAGCTGTCTCACATTCGTCCAACCAACACAAAGGTGATCAGCATGGCCTACCATAAAAATCCTCGTAAGGTGACATCTCAATAGTTTCCTGAAAACTATTACTGTAGGAAAACTCGACCAGTGGTATGTGCTTCTCCCAAAAGCCCCCATAGTCTAGGACACATGCGCGAAACATGTCCTCAAGCACTTGTATCATACATTCTAACTGTCCATCGGTCAGAGGGTGGCAATCTATGCTCATAAGCACCTGTGTACCCAGTTCCCTTTAAAAAATCTTCTAGAAACGAGATGTAAAGCGGGATCCATATCTGAAACGATAGAACGAGGGACCCAATGAAGTCGTATTACCTCTCAGATATACAACATTCCGAGCTCATAAACACTGAATGTCTCCTTGATCGGTAAAAAGTGAGCTACCTTTGTATGTTTTTCCAAAACAACCCACACGACATCACTACCTCAAGGTGACATTGGCGGCCCAGTCACAAAGTACATCGTGACATTATTCCATTTCCACTCCGAAATGGGTAACTATTATAATAGTTTAGCTGGCTTCTGATTCTACACATTCACTTACTGATAGGTGGAACATCTCGCATCAAATCTTGCTACTTCATGATTCATACCCAGCCACCAATAAGGATGTCTCAGGTCACGATACATTTTGGTAACTCTGGGATGAAATGCCCAAACTGAAGCATGAAACTCCTACAACAACTCCTCTCTTATATCAATTGGAACCCACACTCATCCATGGAAATGTAGTACCTCATCATCGCCTATCGTCTAACAAGGATGAGGGTCCTCACTTTCCACCGAATCCCATAGAACTAGGCCTTCTGAATCTGATAGTTGTCTCATCCTCACTCTATCTAGGAGGGTTGAAGTCACATCTAAGGATGAAATATAGGTTATCCCCCGACTATCGTGAACCTCCAAATGCATCTCAGAGAACAAATCCATAAGCTGCGACTAGCCATTGGCCTCCTGCACTGCCTGTGTCTGTGTCTTCCTACTCACTGCATCAGCTACTACATTACCCTTACCAGATGTACAGGAATACTCAATGTCAGAAAACTGAAGGTATTAGACCCACCTTTGATGTTTCAGGTTCAATTGACTCTGAGTATATATGTATTTGATACTTTTGTGGTCGGTGAAAACCATAAAATGCTCTCCCAAGAGATAATGTCTCCAACAGCGCATTTCATGAACAACTGCAGCCAACTCGAGGTTGTGTGTCAGGTAATTCCTCTCATGTGGCCTCAACTGACAAGACCCATACATAATAACTCAATCGCCCTGCATCAACACTGATCCAAGACTAATACCTGATGCATCACAGTAGACTATATAGCTCTTCCCTTGCTCTGGATGTATCCGGATTGGTGCTGATGTCAACATACCCTTTAGCTCCAGAATGGCTTCCTCGCAAGCTTATGACCAAATGAACTTCACACCCTTCTCATTTAAACCCTTAAACAATACTTCTAAGTGAAATAAGTCCTATATAAAATGCATGTAGTAACCATCCAGCCCCATGAAACTCCGTATTTAAAACACTTTCTTGGGCTTCCCCCTTGAAAATACATCTCTCACATTCTATGGGTCTACTGAAACACCTGCCTCTGAGATAATATGACCCAGGAAGTTAATCTGGTCTATCCAAAAGTCTCACTTTGAGAGCATAGCATATAGCTTATTCTCTCTCTGTGTACTCAATACAATCTCAAGATGGGTGGAATGGTCATGTCGATTGTGAGAGTACACCAAGATATTGTCCACGAAGACTACCACAAAATAATCCAGATAAAGGTAAAACACACGATTCATTAGAGCCATGAAAACTGCTGGCACGTTTGTGAGTACAAACAACATGACCAAGTACTCATATAAACCACATCTACTCTGAAAGCGTGGAAGATGTATGTTCGATGGTCTCACATGCAACTGATGATATCTGGATCTCAAGTCAATCTTCGAGAAAACTCATGCACCATGAAGATTATAAAAAATATCATCAATCCTCGGTAAGGGATATCAGTTCTTAACTGCTAGCAGGTTCAGTTCCCGATAGTCCACACAGAGTCTGAGGGTACCATCCACCTTCTTAGAAAACAGTACCGGTGAACCCCAAGGAGATGTATCGGGTCAAATAAAACTATTTTCATGTAACTCCTCTAACTGCCTCGTGAGCTCATGCAACTCTGTTGTAGACATCTTATAAGGTGGAATGGACACCGGTGCCACTCCTGGAACAAGGTCAATAGAGAAATCCTCCTCACGCTATGGAGGTAGACCTGAAAAGTCATTCGGGAAGACATCCCTGAAACAATCAACCACAGGAGGGAAAACCTTCTGAAAAGTTCCTTGATCATCCAGATATAAACTCGAAATCTGGGCTATGACTCCACTCACCCACGATGCTCTGGTGTAGCTCGGCTCTCCTGGACATCCAATTATCCATTTTGTAGAAAATCTCTGTCCTCTGGTGACGTGAAACTCACCCTGCGATGGAAGGAATATTCAAAGGATCTTAAAGATACCGACAAATCCATCCTGATAATGAAGTCAAAGCTCGTCATCTCTAAGACATAGAGTTCCCATAGAATGTGACACCCACCAACCTCTAGGTGACACTCCCTGCACTGACGCACACCATCTGTTCTAGTCCCCAAAAGAGTTTTCAACACCATAATATCAAAAGAAGAAGAAACACAGATCCCAAGGCTCTACACAACGTCCACAGATATAAAGATATGTATAGAAAAAGCATAGAAAAGTGCATATGATAAAATAGAAGCAACTAGAATAGTACCTCTGACAGTGGAAGGTATGAGATCCTGCTCTTATTGGGTCTGTTGTACTCCAGATACCTGCCCAGTGTCGCGGCCCTGCGACAAAGCCTAGCTACCCTGAGCTGACCAACCCATTGTCTCTAAGATCTTGGTGTCTGACTACCATGGCCACGACAACCACCTCTTCCTGCACACCCTGATGTATTCTATTTTCCTGACTAGTAATAAGATGATGGTCCTACTCCCACACACAGAGTCTGCACAGAACCCCTATCACTAGCCACTTCTAGAAATGCCCTGCAAAAACGCTGGAGATGACCCATCTTGCCACATGATCAGAACTCTACTGCGTCATGCAGACACTGAGGTCTCTTGTGCCCCTCTCTACCACACTGGTAGCATATGACCTGGCTACCTAATGTATTCTTCTGACTAGTACAACAACCGTGAGAGAAGTCCATCTTCCTATTCCTCTTGCTGGTAGAAATAGTACCCGAAACTGGTGTCGAACCATCCTGGCCAACACCACTAGTTTCACACGGGTTCCTCTCTATAATCAGTGCTTGGTTCACAATTACATGCATGGTAGGGAACTTGAAAACGTTCACCAGTGATCGTATGTCACATCAAATACCATCCTCAAAGCATCTATCCCTCAACGCCTCATCACCCACCAGAACGGGTGCAACACACGGATGCTATGTGAAGTAAGCAGAATATTACATTAGTGACATAGCGTCCTACTGCAGATTCATTAACACTCGAGCTTGATCAGCCCTCATCATCTCTGGAAAGTATAAGTCATAGAAGGCTGCCTAAAAATATTTCCATGCCATGTCTCGGTAATTCTCAGACTGGGTGGTAACATCCCACCACCTATTAGAGGAATCGCGCAGTATGTATGTAGCGAGCATGACCCTCCTCCCAGGAGGCGTCTCCGAATCCTTAAATATTGTCTGCATCAAATCTAGAAATGTCTCCGGAGCCTGTGGTCCGCCATCCCCTAAAAACGTTGGCAGATTCTACTGCTGGAGGATACGCGTCAGCTCTGCCCTAGATGTGGTGGCCCGCGGTGCTCCCTAGAAGGTCTGCATAAACTAAATGAAGCCTTCACGGAACATCTCATCCACGCCCGTGTCTGGTATAACAGCTGGCACAACATCTAGATCTACTGGATGATCCATCGGTAGCCTATGGCCTACTATCTCAGGTGTATACTTATTGCTGCTCTTCTAGAGAACAATCCGTGGTCATCTCGGAGACATGACTCTACAAGGTCAACACACGCCTTAGATTAAGGTTATCAAAGACTGAAAATGAGGGGACCACGAAGGGAACAAGAGAAATAAATAATTCATGATTTACAAAACTTGAATACACGTCGTGTATAAATACTACACGGAGTGTTCTCACATGCCATCCACATGGGCGTATACTCCAGCTAAAACTGGCTGTGTTTCACCCCAACTACACAACGTGTTGTCTTAACACATGGCGTGTACTTTAATCATTCTTCCCTGCATGAGTCCTTCTACACAACTTAAGCCATATGGATCTACTAAAACAAATCTAAATGACATGTTTAGAGGTAGAAATAACATGTACTCTAAAAGATTTCATCGGCACATTTTGTTAGTCACATGGCATGTGTACCCAGGTCACACTAAACGGTGTTTTCCAAAAGACACGACGTGTTCCAAGAATCCCCAGACAGACCCGTGTTGCTCGCTACACGGTCGGCTACACAGCTGACTCTACACGGCGTGTTCCATGAAGACACAATGTGTACTAGGAAAGATAACACCACCCCGTGTTGTTCGTAACATGCTCGAATACCTGGGTTAGACTACACAACGTGTTCAATGTAGACACGACGTGTATTTCTTAAGGTTTCCTCCATCTGTGTTGTTAGTTACATGAGCGGACACCGGGTCAAAACCACAAGGCGTGTACAACCGGTACACAGTTTGTTCCCCCAATCCATTACCTACCCTGTGTCCCTACCCACACGACCTATGATACAGGAAAAGACTACACGGCGTGTACTGAGGGTACACGACGTGTACGTAAAATGTTTTCATTTATTCCTGAATAGAAGAACACACGACGTGTGTCCATAGAACTACATGACGTGTATGCTAGGTTTTCTGGACAGTAAGCCTCAGAAACTACTCCGGAACCTAGAAAAACACGAAACAAACACCCAATCGCCAAATTCTGATATGTGAGTGCCCATACTCCCCGCAAATCAAAACTTGGCATCTTATACATGTTATATAAATTAACACATTGATGATTCACAAAATTCCGGTCATTGAGGGCCCATACTCTTCAAGAACCAATGTTTGGCGTTCATTCTATCAAAACCCCACACAACAATACCCTATCAAATAGTAGGTATTCATCAAAGCAGCTATCACAACATCATGCTTCTCTAGTACAAAAATTATCACAACAACATGAAATTTCTAATGCACTTACATGGAATGAAAGAATGCATGACATGTGATTTCTAGAATGTGCCTAAATGATGCATGAGATGGAATACCCTCATCCTATCAGGTTGAAACTAAATAGAACCCATGAAAATCATATATACAACACAATTACAAGTGTTTCACCCAACAGTGAAAATCAAATCAACTGTAAAATTTGAAAAATCAGAATAATTGCAATAATGAGGTATATTGGATTTTCCCTGTACATGGGTTAGATACTCCCAGGCACAACTTATTACCAACTACCATTCCCATACTATCTCTGACTACAACTCCAAACAGTAAGTTAAAGAAAAGTACCACCTCTGATACCACTTTGTAATGTCCCAGATCCGGAATCCACACAACGGGTGCCCCAAACCCGGTTGGTCACATGACCTCAGGTGAATTTCCCCAAACGCTAGAGGCTGCCGACTAGTAGTGGGGGCCCAGATATGATAGTGGAGATACTATGACCTCAATTTTCAAAGCTTAGTGCAGTGGAAAAGAAATATAACATTCAACAGTGGAAGCAATAAACAATTTGAACTTTAAATGAACTACTGTCATAAAAGATAACAAACAGTTAAATATGAAAATGCAGCATGTCACTATTTCTATGAAATCAGCCAAAACGTGATACAATACAATATAATACAATACAACTCAAAGTACAAGGTACACAATATATGACAAAATAGATTGAATAGAATGTAACAGCATCGCAAGCTTAAGCTCGGTCCCATGCTCTCCTACTCCTCTGCTACAATCATGTACCAGAATAGGGACCCTTTCCCCTGTCGACACCTGCAGAAATATTGTCTGTTTTGGTCGAATACATGACCCAAATAGGGTGTGAGAAATAAATCCTAGTAGGCACCCACCAAAGGTCAATGCCCAACTATCAGTGAAAATGTGCAACAACAGTGTGCAAAATTAAATGTAGTAAACAAGTAAGTACTCAAAAGTATCTATGTCTATTAGTTTCATTTCCATTCTAATATTCATTTAACAATGCCAAGCCTGTGATTTAGCTTGGCAGGTATAACCAAAGAAAATCACCATAGTGAATATTCTAAATAACCAAGTCCTTACACATGTAAAATTTTAACCTCAGGTAATAAGAATAAAAAACCTTAGGTGATTTCCCTCTGTCTAAATGAATATTTCCCTTAGGCGTACAAGATAATACCCTCAGGTAAGGAAGTAGTGTCCTCTGACATAAGTAAAGTTACCCTCAGGCTAACCAACACTACCCACGGGCTACGAAAAACACTGCCCTTAGGCTATATAGAACATTTCCCCCAGGAACAAGTAACTAGGACATGCCCAAATCATAAACAAGAATTTTATATAAATTTTCTCGGAAAAGAAATCATTACACATTATAATCATGCCATACCCTCGGGTATCCTGGCCAAACAATGAAACAGAGGAATGCACCCCTGGGGTGGTCCTGGATCCAAGCAGTGATCCCAAATTGCAGTTTTAACTTATCATGAGGTTATCTTTGCAATTCTAGATATTGTTCAGTAAAGGCCACATCCATAAGACACCGCAACCATGGGTTCGTAGAACAATGATACACAAATTCAACTCAACAGTTGGAAATAAACATCAGAACACCTACCTCGATCGCCCCTGATCGATATACGCGAATGTTGCCTTCTGAAATGGCCAAGAACGACATAGATCTGGGATAAAAGAAAACCCATTCAAATGTAAATAACCTTCCATTGGGAAATAATTGGTAAGAACTACTCAAGGAGAAGGAAGGGCTCACCCGTGCGGTTCAAAGGAGATCGACGACGTAGAAATCGGGTTCTCGGTGTGCAGTTGGGAGATCCTCCAAGGTCTGGCCATATCTTCTATGCTCCAAATGAACCCACGGCCTCCTATACCAAATGAGGAGTCTACGGCATGTTTTAAGCGAAAACAGCAGATTACATGGCTTGTACTCTAAAGTACATGGCGTGTACTTTTCATTTTTTAACTGTTCCTCTCGCGGATTCTTTCCACTGCGGCACTGTTCATCTGTTGACATGGGTACACGACGTGTATTCCTGATTACATGCCGTGTGCTGTCATTCGGCTGGTGGATGCTTCCAGCACCTGAATATTCACCTACCGACTGAGTACACAACGTGTAGACACTAAGTACATGACGTGTAGTCAGTTTTTGCACATTTATTCACTGATGGGCCTACACGCCCTGTGTACTCATCCCACACGGCCAAAGTACATGGTGTGTGGAAGAGTACATGGCGTGCAAGTACAAAATTTGGGATTTTTCCCCATTTTCCTTATTTTCTAAAAAACACTTAAGGAAAATAGAAAATAAGAAACCTGTACCACAAATATAATAACTGGGTTCTTACATATTATAATATAACATTTTTCACATATTGGGTATTATTTCTAGTGAAGGAAGCTACGTGGATCTTCGATGGATCTTGATCCAAAACAATCATTGAAAATTTTAATACTTGAGATCAAACTAAAACTTTTAAGCATATCCAAATTTTCAAATTGCCATAACATGGCCATTGGAAATCAGATCAATTTTTTTTCTGAACTGGTAGGAATTAATTCTAATACACTACTTAATTTAATGAAAATCAATTTATATTTGGTTCACAAAATTTATACATTCCCTATCATACCAATTAAAGGTAGTGGGATGCTAAAAGGTAGTTCTTTGGATGAGTAAATTATAATTTTTCATCATCGGAGTAATGATACTTGTATCTGATGATCCAAGCCTTGGTACAGTCTGAGGATCTCACATAAATTAAAAGGGCACATAAATTAAAACTGAAAACATACCAGTTCTGATCTGAAGTTGTGGTCAACCTAAATTCATCATTGGTGATTGTTTCTTATATGATACATATGAGGACCCTAGTAGATCATCAATACATTCTTCAAAAACCTGTTGGAGCATCGATTCTTGAATTTAAGGTGCTAGCATAGAGATTCGATGACACATTCAATGCTACGAAGATCAACGAATTGAATTTCCTTCGATGTGTAAGGTAGAACATGATCCAAACACCTGAATGTATATTCTATCACTCTAAGAAGTGGGAAAGTATTTATAGGCTATTCATTTATCATAGTGAATTGGAAATGGAGAGATAATCTCTTCTATAAATAGTAGATGTTCAAAATACCTGATAGGGTTCCCTGACCATCATTTATTTAACATCCAATGAGTAAATAATTATGTTGAACCAAGAAACATCAATACAATTTATTTTATTATCATATAAATGTATTATATATATAATATATTAGACGATAAACCTATTTCAGGTAACTCAACTCGTAATTATAGATTAATATTAAATGAACCTAGAATATGAAAATAATATCCATTCAATTAATATTCTGTAGTATTTAATTAATAATAAATTACAATAAATAAATCCAACCCAATTATTCATAAATTGAATACTAATGAATTTATTTATTTATCAACAATCTATAACATGAACAACACTTAGACCCTGTGTTGGGGCCCACCATGTCTATTATACCTACAAAACTAAATATGAAGTATTTTGAATATTTTATTATGTGGGACCCTCTAAGAACTTATCTCTATGGAAGTGAATAAAATACACAGTCCAAGAGTGGATTCTAGAAACCCATCAAGACCCCTGTAAGTACCCAAATCTTCATTTTAGGTATGGATCTCTATTTCAGGTTGTTTTTTAAGAAAAATAAAAAAAAATGAGAAACTTCTAATTATACGCCGTGTACATAAGAGTACACGCCGTGTACCTGGGTACTGCGTACAACCATTTACTAGCCGTGTAATGGTAGAGTGCATGACTGTGTGGTGATCTGTCAGACCACCTAAAGCGAGGGACAATTGAGTCTAATACATGGCATGTACTTTTCATGACCACACCGTGTAATTTTCTTTTTTATTTGATAAACTAGATCGAGGTCACATCTCATCTTCGGAAACAATTTATTCTCCCCTTAGTTCATACATGATAGTGACAAAATGCCGGTGAACATTGAAACCCTTCCAATTCTCCATCCAACCTCTAATTGAGACGATGTTGGGTGCGTTGGAATCCCACTGGTGAGTTCTAAATTCCCCTAGAGCATCTCTTCTTGATTCCTCCTATTTCGTGAGTATTTAAAAGTTGAACATTGTTCACATTTTTTATAGATCTACACCCTTTTTGGCCGATTCAATGGCCTATGTTCAAGAGCATTGATCATACGACATCAAGGTAGGTGGTTTGTGCCTTTTGTTGATTTCCTTTTGATCATATAAGCTTAAAGTGCTACATACCCATGTTTGGGGTATTTCTTAATTTTTATTTTAAGCCTATTTATCACTTGATATGGTTTGATTTTTTGATAAAGGGTAGTTTGTTATGCATATGGTTGTATACTATGGTTATGGGACACACCTTGGGTGCATTTCCTTATTCAATTATTAGTGTCTATTTGGTCTAGGATACCTATAATTTTGACTTGTTTCTGTTCCTTGTTTTGTTAGGAAGGAGTTGTTGACTTTATGAAATGCCTGTGATATGCATTGTGGAAGTGACCAAGGGAAATTTGACCATGATAACATCCAAAGGTAGGGTCATTTATGTATGCATTTTTTTATGTTGACCTAGTGGTATTGTTTGTGAGAGTTTCCTGGTTTTCAAAGAATAGAGGTGTTAGACTGTAAGAGCTACCCAAAGTTTTATTATCAAATGATTTGATGTTATGTTAACCAAGGGGTATTGACTGTGTGAGTTTCCCATATTTTTGTTTGTAAATGATTAGTGCTATGCTAGACCAGAGGGGTTAGAACATGAGAGCTACCTAGAGGGTTGCTATAAATGTTTTCTTGTTATGATGGACCAAGGGGTTTAGAGTATTAGAACTTTCCCATATGGTTGTTATTGAATAATTGAATGATTGTGATGAGTCTGCCAAGCCAAAGAACAAACTTTCACTCTGTCATACTAGATTGATTATATGAAATTCTAAGACATCTGTTTTGTTACTATTACATATGGGATATAGAGCTTACGATAGATCCCAAGGTTTACATGATCCAATTGATTTAATAATAAATGAAAATTTATGTAATTGGAAACTTTATGATTTTTTACATTTGAGTATCTCTTATTTTATTTCTTCATTTCTGTATATTACATTATATATATATATATATATATTCACTGATATTTAGGAAAATATATTTTATTTGGTACCTACAGGAATTTATCTAACACCCTATTTGGGTCATGATTTTTGACCCAAACAGATTATATTGTTGTAGGTATAGATAGGGGTAGTCACCCTTCTTCATCAGGTACTTCATTGTTGTTGGATTTAGAGAGCATGGGACCAAGATGAATCTTGAGATGTTGTTGGATTTTATTGTTTTCCTTAACTTTGGTTTCAATATTGTATTTACAACATTTTTACTTGTTTGGATTCTTTCCTAGACACATGTGACATGCATCATTTATATGTTCTCCATGTGTTATATTACTACCAGTCTTACATAGTCTACTTTTTTTGTATGGTATTACTACTTCCAATATTATTTACCTTTAGCTTTGTACTATTTATACTTTGAAAATGAGGGAATTGTTTCCCCATTATCACACCATGGCCCTCACTACTAGTCAGCAGCCTCTAACATTTGGGGAAATACGGTTGAGGTCATGTGACCAACTATGTTCAGGGCACCTTTGGGTGGTACCTAAAAGTCAGATGTTACAATGTTTTATCATAAAAGTTTTATTGTTTGATTTTCCTTACTCTTCGGATCCTATATAATAGGATATGAAGGAAGAAGTAGTTGGTAATAAGCTGTTCCCAAACATAGCTAACCCATTTACTGGGACAGCTAAGTTATCACGAATTTTGTGATTTTTTCTTGGTTTTCAATTTTTATAGTTTATTTGATTTCACCGTTGGGTGATTAAATTGTTTTTTTCTATTATGATTTATATCATTGTGTTTATATATATATTTCAACCCAATGAGATGATGGTATGCCATCTCATGTATCATATAAGCACCTGCTAGAGATAACATGTCATGAATTATTGTTATGCCTTTTTGGGGGAATTAATTGATTGCATACTGTTGTGATAGATTTTGTGCTAGATATGCATTCTATTGTGATAGATTTTATGATAGAATACATGGTATTTTGATAGGGTACTGATATATTTAATATTTTATTTTGATGGATTGCATGCTTTGGTCCCTGAGGTGTATGGGCCCTCTTGGTTCCGAATTTGGTTGATCATGTTTTAACTTTTCTTGAATTTTGTCTTGTTATGATGGGAAAAAGGATTCCAAAACTGACTCGCAGTGAGTATGGTCTGTCATGGGTTAGAAATTTTCATTCCTTGGACAAAATTTTACATTTTTTGGGTTCCAGATAAGTTTCAGAGGCTGATTATCTAGAAACCCAAACAACACTGCATGTGGTGTCATGAAAACACGCTATGTGTTCTTCTGTTATGGAGGAAACCATTTCTCTTAAGAAAGGGCCACGTACTGTATGTACACGCCATGTTGTATTTGACCATGTGAATGAATATGTTGGTAGATAAAAAAGGTCGATAAATGTTTGGTAGAACACGTCGTGTACTATAAGTACACACCGTTCTGTAGAGACCATGTATCTAGTTGTGTGAATAATGACACAGGTGGACGAAATTTGGGTGGTACACACCATATCTAGATTGAATACGCTGTGTGGTGGTTGACCGTGAGTCATACCATATGACTAACGACACGTGTGGATATAAATTAGGTGGTACAAGCCGTGTCAAGTGTGAACACACTATGTAGTGCTACACCGAGAGAGAACTGTGTAGTTCTAGCCACGTAGAGGAAACTTGGAAGGAGTAAAAAAATTAAGTACACTATGTGTCTCAAGAAGAACATGTTGTGGGTATGGGTTATTACATGACCAGATTGGAAGAAGTACATTCCCATGTTAAAGCTTAAGAGAATATGTCATGTAGTGGTTCTACATGCCATGTAAACCTCTTCTATAAAACATGAAAGCATTCCTTCTCCTATTCCTTTACTGAATATTTAAGTTTCTATCCGTGATAATCTTGAAATAAGGTGTAAACTTGACCTTGTTGAGCCATACCACCAAGAAGTCCTCCAGTTGTACGCTAGGTAATTGGCGATTAAAAGACACCATAAATGGAAGATTGGGAACTACCACAAGATTCTCCCATCATTCCCATTTTCGCACCATCTGTTATACCGAATGCAGGTGATGATTCATAGTTCCGTGAAGAATTTTTTGAGGATGATTCATACTTTTTAGAGAGCACCACATCCTACCCCGAATATGGAGGAGTTCACGTGGGTGTTCTAGTATCATTATCCTCCCACCATTTTAGGGGATGGAGGGCCTCATGCTGTAGATTCATTGTTGGAGGCTATGCTTGCTATCTTTGAGAATATGAATATGCCTTCAGAGAGGAGGGTGAAGCCTGTGATGTACATGCTATGGTATTCCACCAAGATATGGTGGGATGTTATCTCACATGTGGGAGGTCATTGGGATATGGACTAGGAAGAGTTTTATAGGACCTTCGTTTGTTACTTCTACTCGAGACATCGAGGTCTAATAAATCCTGAGAGTTCATGCATTTAGAGTAGGGCACTATTTCATTGATGGATTAATTGTCTTGTTTTACAAATCTTTAGTTATTTGCAATTATTCTAGGAGGTGACGAGTTATCATTGGCGAGGATATTTGAGTATGGTCTCAGGTATGACACCAATCATAGGTGAATGTTTTTAGGTTGACTTCAGTGAAAACTATAGTGAATCAGGTGCTGATTACCGAGCACAATCTCAGGTAGTTGGGAGATGTGAGCTAGGGAGGTTCAACATCTAAGGATTTTACTCTTTCAAAATAGAGTAGTGATCACCTTATGGAGATTTCATGTGATGTATCTTCAGGTACCCAGGTGGTATGCTACTAGTGTGGGAAGAGTGGGAATATGAGACAACATTATCCAAAGGACCCAACCGAGTGCCGATCTTGCAACAATATGGGCCATCTTCAACATTTTTTTCAGATGTTACCACTAGATACAAGTTATTGGGGTTCTATTATGACTCCACATTCAAGATAAGGACCCCCAGTTTCACATCAGTTAGGGAACTAGATTTTGTTAGGCTGTTCATGTTGAGGAGGTGGTTGTGGCCGTGGTATTCAAGATATAGGTTTTCAGTGATAATATATTGGATCAGCTCAAGGTAGTCAGGGTGGGTCATAGGGCTGTGGTATAGGTTAGTGTTTTCTAGTGGAGAAGACCTAGCAAAATTAGGATCCCTGACCCTCTACAGTTAAATGTACGATTCTAGTTTCCTCAGTTTTAGTTTTGGCTATTTTTGATACAGTTACTTCCAATTTTTTTATATCTGTTTTCATTATGGAGAGCCTTGGGATCTTTATATTTACATTCGATAATGTAATAACACTAGACACTCCGTTTGGGCTTAGGACAACTAGTGTACAAAAGTTCAAGGAGTGACCGCTTATGGTTTGTGGGTGTCACTTCTTCTGGGACCTCTATTTCGTAGAGATGAAAGGATTTGTTTTAATTCTCAGTATGGATAGGTTAGTATCATTTTAGGCATTTTTTACTTCTATCACCGTAGGGAGAGTTTCACATCACTAGAGAGAGGGTCGTTTCTACACAAGGGAGAGTGGGATGTCTAGAAGATTAGAGTTGTACCTGACCATCATGGGATGGAAGGAATTAAAGCCCATATTTCTAGTTTACATCTGGATGATCTGGGGACTTCACAAATGGAATTTATGCTTGTGGTGGATCATTTTAGTGATGTATTTCCAGATTAATTTTCAGGTTTAATTCTTGAGTGTGAGGTATATTTCTCTATTCAGCTTGTTCCATGAGTGGCACCATCGTCAATTCCTCCTTATAGGATGGCTACACTAGAGTTACAGGAACTTGAGAAGCAGTTAGAGGAGTTGCATAAAAAGGGTTTCATCTGACCCAGTACTTTTCCTTGGGGTTCGCCTATCATTTTTTAGAATAAGGAGGATGGTACCCTCAAACATTGCATGGATTATTAGAAGCTTAACTAGTTAATGGTCAGGAACCAATATCCCTTACCTAGGATTGATGACCTCTTGAATCAACTTTGAGGAGACTTAGTGTTCTTGACGATTTAATTGAGATCCGGTTATCATTTGTTTCATGGTATACCTTCAGCTATATATATTACAACAATTCAGATCAGGTATGGTCTATACAAGTATTTGGTCATGCCGTTCAGTCTCAAGAAAGCACTAGAAGTTTTCATTGAACTGATAAAATGAGTTTTCCGTCCTTAATTTTGTTCTTTTGTGGTAGTATTCATGGATGATATCTTGGTGTACTCACATACTCAACACGACCATGCTACCCATCTTGAGATCATATTGGGTACACTGAGAGAGAATCATTTATATTTCAAGATCTCAAAGTGCCACTTTTGGATGGACCAGATTCAATTATGGGGCCATGTCATCTCAGAGACATGAGTATTAGTATACGTTGAGAAACTAAAAGTGGTAGTTTTCTAGGAGTAGCCAAATAACGTCTTTGAGGTACAAGGTTTTTTGGGGATGTCTAGTTACTATAAGCAATTTATACAAGGATTTTCATGCTTAGCTACACCATTGATGATCCTGACTGAGAAGGGTGAAAAGTACTTGTGGACAAATTCCAATGATTAAGCCTTTCTAGAGATGAAAAGAAGAATGACTTGAGCACTGATAACAATTTTTACAGAGCCAGGAAAGAGTGACACCATTTTCTGAGATGCATCAGGTATTGGGCTAGGAGAAATTATTATGCAAGGGGAATGAGTCATTTCATATAAGTCTCAGTAGTTGAGGCCACATGAGAGGAAATACCAGATGAACGATCTTGAGTTTGCTGTAGTTGTGCAAGATTTACCCTGTTGGAGACATTATCTTTTGGGAGAGCATTTTGTGGTATATACTGAGCACCAATGTCTCAAGTATATCATTACATAGAGAGATCTGAATTTAAGTCAAAGATGGTGGGTTGAGTAACATAAATATTTTGACATTGATATTTTCTACACACCTAGGAAATACAACTCTATGGCTGATGTGTTGACCTAGAGGACTCAGATATAGGTAGTTTAGGAGGCTAGTAGTGAGTGAAAGCTTATGGCACTGTTCTCTGAGATGCATTTGGATGTGCATGATAGATAAGGGTAGAATATTATTTCTTATATAGATAATACCTATACTCTTCTGTATCAAGTGAAAATGAGGTGGATATCATATTTAGAAGGCCTAGTCCAAAGGAAGAGTGTGTCTGGTGATGACCCTACTCCTAGATGAACCGTAGAAGAGGATGAGGATTTTCATTTTCTAGGGAAGACATGGGTGTCAAAAAACATACATGAGGAGATTTTTTTATATTTTCCTTCCTCATTATGGGAAGTTCATCCTGGTGTCACTAATATTTATTGATATCCACACATTTCGTATTGGTCACCAAGTAATAAGAGGGATATCGCTGGTTTCATTATGAGATGTCCCACCAATCAGCAGGTGAAGGTGGAGCATCAGTGACTGGAAATGTTCTTACAACAGTTACAAAATCCCGAGTGGATGTAGAATGATTTCATGATGGATTTTTGGACAAGGTTACTAAGGTCACCTTGAGGTAATGATGTATTTTGGGTTGTTATCTACAGGATCAAAAAGGTTCAAGACTTTCCACCGATTAAAGAAACATTCAGTGTTGATTATCTTGGAAGGTTGTACATCTAAGAGATTGTAAATTTTCGTGGTGGTCCATACTATATCATTTTAGACAAGGAAAGCCAATTTACATATCATGTCTGGAAGAGATTACAGTGGGATTTTGTTACACATGTACTTCTGAGTACATCTTACCAACCCAAGATAGATGGAAAGTCCGAGTGAATGATTCAAGATTTTGAGGACATGCTATGAGCATGCATCTTGGATTTTGGGGGTTCACAGGAGAGACACGTACCCCTAGTATAGTTTTTGTACATTAACTATTTTCATGAGATGATACAGATGTCACCTTATGAGGCTTTTTATGGCAGGCCATACTGATCACCCCTATATTTTCTGGAGGTAAGATAGGTAGATATGTTGGGAACTTGTCTTTTCCAAGAGACCACAAAGCAGGCGAAGTTGATTTGGAGGAGGATTAATACTACACAGTCTTAGTATAAATCTTATGTCGATCGACAAAGATGACCTACAGAGTTTGAGGCCAGAGATTTGGTTTTCATACGTGTCACACTGAGGATGGGACACAGGAGGATTAGGATACATGGGAATTTTTCACCGAGATACGTCAGGCCATTTGAGTTTCTGGAGTGAGTCAGGTTGGTTGCCTATCAGTTGCAGCTACCCCAGAGGTACAATTATATGCATGACTTCTTTCATGTTTCTCAGATATAGAGTTACTTTTCATACCTTTATCATGTTTTTAAACCCGAGGAGGTTGAGTTAGTGGTGGATGCATCCTTTAAGGAGCACCTTAATCAAATTTTGGATTTTAGTACGAAGGGTCTCAATGGCATGTCTATTACCCTAGTATGGGTGTTATGAAAGCACGAGAAAGTACATGACGATACATGGGAGAGGAAGGTCGATGTAAGATCACCATGGCCAGAGTTGTTTGAAGTTTCTTATTCACCACCCTTGGAAGGAAAACTTGGGGATGAATTGCTTTAACGAGAGAAGTTTGTAATAACCTAGATCTTCATTTCAGGTATGGATCTCTATTTGGGGATTTTTCTAATAAAAAGAAATAAATGAGACATTTTTAAGTACACTCCATGTACTTAAGAGTACCCATAGTTTTATTGGGTACTACATAAATCCATGTACTGCCTGTGTAAGGGCCGCGTACATGGTTGTGTGGTGATCTGGAAGACTGCCTAAAGTGGGTGCCATTTGAGGCGAATATGAGGCATGTATATTTAATGAACATTTCTTTTAATTTTCTTTTCATTTGATAAATAAGAGTAGGGTCAGGTCTCATCTTCGGAAATACCTTCTTCACCCCTCGATTCATACAAGAGAATGATAGAACACCAAAGAACTCTGAAACCCTCCCGATTATCAGTCTGACCTCTAATTGAGATGCTTTCAGGTGAGTTGGGATCCCACCAGTGAGTTCTCAATTCCCCTAGAGTCTCTCTTCCTGATTCCTCCTATCTGATGAGTATTTCAAGTATGGATGTTTTTGACTTTTTTGTAGATCTAAACCATTCTAGGCCTATTCATGGGTCAACATTCAAGAGTGTTTATCATACGACATCATGTTAGGTGGTTTGTGCCTTCCCTTGATTGTGTTTGGATCATATATGATTAAAGTGACACATAACCATGGTTGGGGTATTTATTTATTTTGATTTTAACCCATTTTATCACCTACTCTGGTATGATTATTTGATAAAGGGTAGCTGATTATGCATAATTCTATACACATTCATTATTGGACACACCATGGGTGAATTTCCTTATTCGATTATTCATGGCTGTTTGGTCTATGATTCATATTGTCTTTCATTGTTTCCATGGATTATTTTATTAGGAGAGAGTTTTTGATTACCTAATATGGCTGCGATATGCACTATGGAAGTGACCAAGGGGAATTTGAGAATGACAGCTTCCTGAGGTAGGGTTATTTATGTATGAATTGTTGTTATGTTGACCTAGAGGTATTGACTATGATAACTTCCAGGTGGTCATAAACCATAGGGGTTAGACCGTGATAACTACCCAAGATGGTCATTAATAAATGATTTGATGCTTTGTTGACCAAGAGGTTTTGACCGTGTGAGTTTCCCAGGTGGTCGTTTGTAAATGATTAGTGCTATGTTGTACCAGAGGGGTTAGAGCCTGAGAGCTACCTAGAGGGTCATTAATAATTTTTGTTGTTGTTATGCTTGAATAGTGGGTTTAGACTGTATGAACTTTCCCATAGGGTCATTATTGAATAATTTAATGATTATGATGAGTCTTCCAAGACAAATCAAAAACATAGACTTGGTCTTATTGGATTTCTTATATGGTCTTCTAATACATCTATTTTGTTACTATTACATAGGGGATACAGAGCATAGGCCAGATCCCATGGTTTACATGATTCAATGGATTGAATAATAAATGAAAATGAATGTAATTGGAAACTGTATGTTTGTTTACTTTAGAGTATCTCCTAGTTTATTTCATCATTTCTCTATATTACCTGCTATATATATTCACTGACAGTTAGGCACAGATCTTTTGGTGGTTTCTTATAGGGATTCATGTCACACCCTATTTGGGTGATGCTTTTAGATCCAAACAGATTATATGGTTGTAGGTATAGATAGGGGTAGTCACCCTTCTTCATCAGGTACTTGATTATTGTTGGAGCTAGGGAGAATGAGACCAAGCTGATTATTGTGATGCTATTGGAGTTTACTATTTTTCTATACTTTGGTTTCAGTATTTTATTTCTATAATTGTGACTTGTATGGATGCTTTCCTAGACACATGTGACATGCATCATTTTTATGCGCCCCATTTGTTAAATTACTATCATTCTTCCACTATTTACTTTTCTTCTATCTTATTACTGCATCTTATATTGTTTAACTTTGGCTTTCTGTTGTGTGTAATCTGCCAATGAGGGTAGAGTTTCCCCATTATCACACCATGCCCCTTGCTTTTAGTTAGAAACCTCGGGTGTTTGGGGAAATTCACTTGAGGTCATATGACCAATCGGGTTCGAGGCACTTTTGGGAGGCACCCAGAATCGGGATGTTACAGACCCTAAAGAGATATGGATTTTCATAACAATGACAAACAATTTATGAACATTTACTATGTTCTATAATCTATTTGTAATTAAATTTCTCATAAATCAAGAAACTCAATTGTGTCATTACACTTTTATTTCATTACTATTTGTTGATATAACCAAAGGGATTTAACTTTTGACTGATTTAAACATAGGTATATAATGGTAATATCATATCGATCTTCCATGAATGAGATATATATCTTCCTTAATGTTGATTTAAAAATTCCTCTTCTAACCATTCAACCAATTCCATACCACCAATGAAACATCTAAAACTAGCTACCTCACCATGATTTGATTATCATGTGTTTTTTATTCCATCAATGTGCACGATCAAATGTCACACACTGATAATAATCTCAATTCAAGAGACCAATATATATGTCTATAGAGAGAAACAAATAATGATGACAAAAAAATTGGTTTTCTTATTGGCTGGTATTCCCCCATGATCTTACCACTATAGATCACCAAGTGAAAACATCCGGAGAAAAAGTCTCAATTCTTATGATCCCAAACACCTAATAGTAAAACATCAACTATGTCTAATAAGAATGATGTATATGGATCATACGACCTTTGTTTAAGATTGATGTCATAGTATCTCAAGGTTCTCATCATAGCTTGGGATCTACTATGACATTTTGATATGATAATTAATCTATGGAAATTAACATTAAATAGTGGACGTATAAATATATACACATTAATAGTAATAATACATCATGTATATCTAATTGTATACATGATATGTTAATCAAATTTTCTATATAATTGGGTCTAGAGAACCCACTATTACAATAGCTAGGACACATAAACCCTAATTTTCCATAGATAAGAGATTCTAAAAATTCAGAAAAGGTATACTTCAAGAATATTGAATATAATAAAAAAGATAAGAAATAATAAAGTCCATATGGAGGGCTTCTGAAGATTCTAGTGAATGAAAATCCTTATAATCAAAAGCTGATGCTCTTAATTAAAATTCCTACTTACTCATTATATAAAATTCCTATGAGGTACATTATTACTACTCCTCTAAGAATGGGAATGAATTTGAAAATTTAAATTGACCCCATAAAGAATTAAATGAATACTTAACTACTTTATAAACTAAGTATGAATGATTTAAATATAAAAAAATATCATATGAACTACTATAGTAATATTTTTATTAATAGGACAACCTAATAAAAAAATTGGATTGGAAAAATTAATTTGTAAAGTATACTACCTCATAAAAGAAAAATTTTAAGATAATAGAGAACATATTGAAGGAGTTTCAAAACATCAATGATTATGTAAGTGTTTTCACTAAAGGGGAAGATTATTTAATTAAGATAACATTTCAATGAAAATTTAAAGAAGAATAGTTTGGAACATGAAGTCAAGGGTAAGACCCAATATTTATAAAAATTATTTGGTTCCTTGTTCTAAAAACAAAAACATATCCAAATTTACCTATTTTCCTTGTGTAGAAATATGAAATTATACTAGCATCTTTAATATGAAAATTCTATAATTCATAGGATTTAAAAATGCTTTTCTTAAAAAACTATTCTTAAAATTGTCTTAGGATTTTCTCAGGAAAACATATTTGGGCCTCTAAGCCTCATATATCTTACACTTCTGGAACCAGATGAGTTTGGGTAAAAAAAAATTAAATTTTCTAATCTATCATTAATGGGAACTAGAAATGAAAACAAAAATGAAAAATGGTTTTTGAGTAGTTGATATTCAAGTAATATGAGTGTATATTTATCTAACATTCACTCACTATCCCTGATAAATGTAGGATATGTCACATTTGGTGATAATGAAAAAAGATTTTTTTTTGGAATTGGATTTTTTATAAATACTCATACAATTCTTATCATTATAGAACTTTTTGTTGAGGGCTTGAATAAAAACATGATATATATTTCTCAACATTGTGAAGATGGTTATTTAGATTATTTTTTTAGAAATGAATGTTTAGTTTTCATAGATATGTCTCTCATGATTATATAAACTAGAAAAAAATTCTACACATTAGATATTAATTATTTGTGTAGAAAAATATATTTTTATGAATGTTGAAACTAATGAATCATGTATTTTTATTATAATTCATGAAAATTGTAATGTTCAATCCCTAAAAAATTTTATATAAGAAACATTTTTTTATTAACTTCCAAGTCCATACATTTGAAAAAAATATATCTGATTCATGTCAAATGGGAAAGAAACACAAGCCATATTTTAAATCAATTAATGATCATTAATAATATAGACCTATAGAGAATAACCATAGGGATCTGTTTAGTTATACTATAATTGAAAACCCTCCTTGTAAATTGTTTTTCTATTTATTGGTTGATGGATTTTTAATATTTATATGGGTTTACTTTTTAAGATATAAAAATGAGTCATGTAATTTTTCTTATTGATTTTAGTAATCTTGTTACAAAAAAGTCAACACCCTTTCTATTAGAAGTTACCATGGAGGTGAATTTGAAAATAATGAATTTTATGAATATTTTATAAATAAATGTATTAAAAATACATTTTATGACCACAAGACACCTCAAAAGAATAGTTTTTTTTGATAGGATAAATATGACGTTAAAATGTGCTAGAACCCTGTTATGTGAATATAATGTTAACACACATTTTTGGGATAAAGATATTAACCCAGATTGCCACATCCTCTATAGAATTCTAATAAGACCCATTATAAAGAAATCTCCCTATAATTTATTGAATAATGTAAAAAAAGTTAGGATACATTAAATTATTTTGATATAAGGTTTACATATTAAACACTAAGGAAGGTTTTTGTAAATTTTATCCAAAATATGTTGAAGGTGTCATTTGTGGCTATTCATATACTTCCAAAGCCTATAAAATTTTCAACAAAAGGTGAAGGATTTTTTAATAATCAACTAATGAGATTATTGATTAATGTGATCCTTTTGATCAAAAAATGAATGAAACTGATATGTTGAATGCTTCCCATAATTACATGAGACCTAAATTTATCTTTAACAACAACAATTATGATGATTTTGAATATAAAAAATCTTGATCAGAATCCTACAAGAGTTTTTTCTAGTTAACAACATTGTCTATTTTTAAGATTACCTAAAAATAATAAGGACCACCCATTAGAAATAGTTATAAATATTAGATGAAGGTGTTATAACTAAAAGATATATATGGAACCTAGTATAATTATCTACCTCTATATCCCAACTACAACCCAAATATATAGATTATGATTTATCTGATGAAATTTTGTTTTTACCTATGAAAGAATAGTTAAATCAGTTCAAAAGGAACAAAGTATGGGAACTTTTTGATAGACCCTCATACTGTCCTATTATTCTAAGAAAATAACTATTTATAAATAAACAAGATGATCGTGGTGTATTCAATAGAAATAATTCTAGATTAAATGAGAAAGGATTCGATTAATAATAAGTTATAGATTATGAATATAAATTATCCCCGATATAATGATTAGAATAAATTAGGATCCTTAAAAAATTGCATCTTATATGAATTTTAATTTTTTATCACATGGATGTTAAATTTTCTTTTGTAAATATAATTTTAATGTAAGAAGATTTTTTAGAACAACCTACTGTTTTTGAAGGCACTCACTTTCAAAATTATATTTTCAAGCTTACTGATGTTCTATATGGACTTTAACAAGTACCGAGATTATGGTATGAGAGATTAAGATTTTTTATTTTATCAAATATGTTTTTAGGAGGAATGGAATGTCTTATATTATTTATGAAAACTTCAACCTAAAAATTATTTTAAATATAAATATATGTTTTTATGTTAAATTTGGATGAACGAATCAAATATTATGTAATCATTTTTCAATAATTATTCCAATTAAATTTTAAATAAGTATTATGGGTGAGTTAAACTATTTTTTATGAATTTAAATTCACCCAAAATATTTTCGAAATATCTTAAAACCAATAAAATACATGATTCATTTACTTATGAATTTTGGACTTGGGATCATTATGGTTTATTCAAATTCTATGAGATCAAATATTAAATGTGACATGGGTGTGACTAGAAACCCAGTTAATGACATGATGTGTAAAGTAATCATTTGAAGTCTATTATATATTATTTCAATTAGAAAAGACATTATGTTTTCATTATATATTAATGAATACATTTAATATATTCAATAATTATCTCATTTAAATTCTTCTAAAATAATTTTAAGATATTTAAATTGAAATGAGTCTCTTTATATTATTTTCAAAAAAATTATAACATTTGTATAACTTCATATTAGGATGCTTCTTTTTCTAGATGTTTATTATATTCAAAAATAACCTCATGGACATATAATTTTATTAGAAAATATATATTATTTTGGTTGAGTAAGAAATAACACTTTATATAATTATTAACTAATATATATGAATATATATTGTGTATGAAATACAAATTAATACATTTTGGATTTAATTTTAATATTGTTACAATAAAATGTGATAAAACAAGTGGTATCGACATTTTAAAAAATCCAATATACCATTCTATAACAAATAACATAGATTTATGACATTATTTCTAAAGAGATCATGAAAGAAAGAGTGATATATCATTAGAATTAGTTTTTAAATAATATAAATTAGCATAAATATGTAATAAAACATTAAGTACTAATAGATTTTATTTCATCCAATCCATTTTAGGTTTATTTAATTTTCTTTGATTTTAATTTTACGTAGTATATTATTTATTTTACTAATGTAAATATTATAATTATTCAATATTTGGAATCAATTTTTCAATCCCTAGTCATATCAAATAAGACACATCACCTAAATTCTATAATGATTACTATGAACATCACTGATATTCCCTTTAACTAATGCTAAACAAATGAATTTTATAAAATTTAAGCATCAAACCTTTGAAATACATCGAAATCTCATCTATATTATGTCAAAAACTTTTTTTAGAAAACTTATAATCATTCAAAACATTAGAAGACTGCTGAAAAAAAATTAGAAAAGGGTTTATCTTCAAGAGGATTCATCATAAATGTTTAAGTTGGTGAGTAATAGATTTCATATTTCTAGATTGAACATAAATTTTACCTAAAAATGTGATCAACTGTCAGGGATGAAATTTTTTCTTGGGATAAATAAGATCCATGTTTTTCATTGGAATGGAATTTTATAAGTTATATGACATAATTATATTTCATTTTTGTGATAATGAAGATCTTTTCACTACGACACTGAACTAGAAACGTTAATCAATAACCTCTCTGGTAATGGATAAAGTGTTTATGTTCCCTCATGAAGGTAATGTAGACAACACAACATAATTTGTGGTTGTAGATGAATTAAATCTACTTAAAATCATAAATATACTATTTGGAATAGTGGATGATGAAAATAAACAAGTGAAGGATATGAAACCTAAAATAAAATCCATTATAATGTTTATTCAATCTGTTAAAACACAACACAATTGTGAGTATGAGAAAGTTAGCTTTCAAGACGATAATTTATTTGTTTATGATTGAGAATCATGTAAATCAGATACAATATATTTTAAGGTGTATAAATAATGTTTAGAATATGTATCATAAATTTTATTTGTTTAGAAGGATACTAACCTTAATCATTTGTAACGTCACAATTTTTATGCATGAAAATAATGTTATTAATTGTTATAGATTGATAATAATTAGTGAAAACATCTTAATGAAAAGTGGTTTCTACTAGAATTCATAATTATGGAATTTAATATATGTAACTTTAATGAAGATGCTAATGTTATTCCCTCTTTGACTCTGGATGAGTCATCCCATCTAGCAGTTACCAATGGATTTATTTCCAAGACCACTACTCATATACCAATTTTAATAGAAAAATCAGTTCAAGGTGTAGAAGAAGGATATATTATTGATGATGAGGCTATTTTTTAAAGGAAAATAAGTGTTTCGGTTTTTTAATATAATGAGTAAAACAGTCCACAATCTAGTTAACCTTCTCCTTATTCACATCCTTCTTCTCTTCCAGTTTCCATTGATATAGAATGATTAGCCTCAACACACAATAATTTGATTGCTTTAATTCATGAATGGAAAATATCAATAATTATAGGTGCCACACCAATTTTTTAAACTTCTATATATGGAGAGTTGAATAAGTTGGATACACAAGGAATAATCAGATCAAAATCGGGATAATTACAATATGCCAGATAAAACCCACAAGATGGGGATTCTTGATGTTTGAATGTTATTCAGGATAGATAATCTCATGTTCTTATAGTGTTAAAAAACATATATGTTCTTAATATTGATAAGGATGATAGTGATATAGCTTAATAGAACCAATCTATGTTTATTCATGGTGTAGAATACATGACAACACATTTGGTTGATTAAAAAACGAAATTTGGAATCTTTGTGAGATTAGAATTTCAAAGAATAGGGTTAATGAAATAAAGTTCTAGGTTCAATGTGTGTTAAAAAAAATAGGTCATCAGAACCCTCTAATGAATCCTCGAATCAAGTGGATGTATTATCAAGGTTCTAAGGGTTTTCTCTATCTATAGACACAATTATATCTTTCATTGCATTGATGCAATGTGATATTCAATCTAAGTAAATAATATTGGGTATTAAATGGGATATAATAATTGAAGTTAGAAGTTTGATAGTTTTTACTCAAGAATAACATGTTTCCATTGATCAGTATAAATTAGAGATATCAACCTTGTTTAAAAAAAATTCAAAAAAATTCAATATCATACATCTCAAGTACAAAAGTATGTCAGTTTCATTATTAGTGTTCTGGAAAAAATAGACTAATATTTTGTAAACAAAATTGATGTTTTATAAAATTAGTTTGAAGAGTTTAATTAGTTAGTTATTAATAGTATAAATCCATAGTCATTATAATATTAAGAAGATAAATAATAGGATAATCCTTTTGTTAATCCTGAAGAATGACAAGTGTCTATAAGATAAAAAGAAATTGTTTCGATTTATTTTTTTGCTAGTATGTCAGATAATCAGTTTTATGCACTGAAGAAGTTAATATCATGTTGTGGAAAGAAGGGGGATATATAGATTTTATTTGGAAATTTCTCTCATAATATCTATAAGGTATTCAAAACCCTCATATATTACTATAATAATGACATGGTGAGAATAATTGACACTTGTGATAATGATCTATTTCATATTTTAGGGAGATGTCTGACATGACCCCATATTTTCCGTCACCATGATATTACCACAAAAAGAATAAATGAAATATTTGAACCTTATGAAATATATAAAATGGACAGTCTCATATTTTTTGATGTAATATCTATATCTTTTTATAAAAAATCTTTTAAGATATAATTTTCTCTAACAGATATATTTGATATGATGATATTTCATTAATATTTTTTCAATATCCAATCCACTTCGGTAGGGATCACTCGAAGTGATAGAGTGGTCCTTAGAGCATGTTTACTGATATTGAGTGATGTTTTTGTTAAAACGTAAAATTCTCCTATTGCTATATTCTCTCTACCGAATGTATATACACTATCTTTCAAGAAACCAACTCTAAATAGTTTTTTCATGCATGAGAACTAACACACATCCATGGTTTTTCTGTTTTTTTAGATGGTGTTTCTTGAAAATTTTAATGGAGTTTTTAAAACATTTGAATAGTGTTTCTAAAATATTAGAATTGTGTTTCTAAAATATTTTAATTCTTACATGGTTTGTTTTCATGAAATTAAAACATTTTTCTCTTACATATTAATGTATTATTGAATATGTGTTTTTATCTTTCACACTTATTTTTATCATCCATTAACTATTCTTGAATTATGATTTCATTTACTTTTTTTTAATATTATAGATTATATGGAATGATTTTATCTAGTTTCTTAATTATATTAAAATAATATTTTTTTTCTATCTCTCTAATAAAAAAACATCATAACAAATTATATTGATGTTTAATTGTGTTAATTATTTACACTCGTTCATGTGCTATATTAACTATATTCAATTCCCTTATCTTAATTATTTTTGAAATTACAAAAAGGCTGAGAATAAAAAGGATTCAAAAATATTATTTTGAAGAATATAAAGAAGAATGAAAATAGTTAAACGTTTTGATTTAGGGGGAGAAGAATAAAATACATAAAATTTTGTTTTAATATAATTTTATAAGATTTTTTATTTATATTAAACGAGTTTGATGATCATCAAAAGGGGTAATTTTTTGGATAGACTTATGTTGTTCCAACATATAATAGTTTATATGTGTGTTGATGATGCAAAAAATCTGTATTTTTTTCTCTTGAGTTTATCTTAAGTGTTTCAAATTAATCATTTATCAAAAGAATTTATATTACCGTAACTATAATTGTTCATTTTATGCTGTGAAAAATATTCAATCTATGGAAATGTATTGTTTCTTATGAAAATAAAAGAATATATTCCAACTACATATAATTAGAGAACTACATGTTGGATGTTTATCTTACTAAATATGAGAATGTCTTACAAATAAAATGTACTAGCTACTATATTATTCAAATTCAAAAATTTCATTTAGAGTTTATTTATTAAATGTTGTTATCTTATAAAAAATTTATTTATAAAATATTATCTTAAAAGAATAAAAATATGTTTTGAAAGTTAAGTCCCATACTTCAGTAACATATTTATCTTATGATGAATAATTATCCTATGAAGTGCTGAATTTAGTTTATCTTATGCACAATATTATTCAAATATATGATTTATCTTTTGAATTTATTTATAAATTTTTCTTCTGAGAACAATGCTATCAGTTTGATATCTTATAAGGATCTAGCTGTTATGAAGAATGTTATGATTACCTTCATAATATCTTGATAATTAATTTCATAATTTTAGATCATATCATATAAGGTATTTTACATTTAAAGAAATTTATATTTTTATAAAATTTGATATCCTATTAATAGAATGATCCAAATAAGGAAAAGATTTCTGAAATGGATATTGGAAATGTATCACCTATATTTGTAAATAATGGGCACGTTCCATTAATATCCTTTCTTATCAATGAATTATCAATTCAACCATTATGATCATCTCATATTCTTTTTTTCGAAATCAATGAGAGGATATAAAAGGAATAGTAAGATAATGTAAAAAATGTGGTGATAAGACAAGATATAATGAAATATTAAGATGCACACACACTGGTCAATTTTATGATAATAGTAATAAAGAAAACATGGACATAGAAAACATCTCATGAAATAATTGTGTGATGTTCTTATGAGTTTATCATGTAAACTGAATATCATCTAGGGAATTATGTTTAATACTATCATCTTTTTAGGATGTATCTTCAACTATGTTCTGTTTTTGTTTACCAAAGTGTGCTTCAATAGTTCATAAAAAGATTATTCTTATTATTTTTTTTACAATCATTGTAAGATATTGTGTTAAGGTCATAAATAGGTCTTGTAAAAGGGTAGACAGTTTGTAAGTTTTTGTGCCTTTAAAATAAGTAACAACTTCTTATAATCAACTAAGAGGATATTGAAAAGTTTTTTCATTATGAAAATAAAAAATCTCGTAGCGTATATTATTAGTGGAGTAGATTTGGGGATTTCTATACCTTGATCAACTATAAATCTTATATGTTCTATCCCTTTCCATTATTATTTTGTACTTTCTCAACCCATTTTTCTGATGAAAAATATTTTATCTCACATTTTTTGGAAGGAGTGGTTTACATCAATGAAAATTTTAGGAACTCAATTCACCGACTCTTTGGTATTTAGTTATCCATTCTATAGGAAAAATTCAATTACCATATTTGGTTAGATTCTATTTTGATCATGTTTTGGGTGTTGTGACTTATTATTACATGACTAAAATTTATTCTTTGTTTATTTACATTGATATTATGATTATGGATACTAAATACATCCTAGGTTACATTTTATGGTATCCTTATTCATGTTTAATTTGTAGCATGAAATTTCTTTGAAAAAAAGGAATTATAAAATGATCTTTACTATTTATTTTATAGAACCAAATGGTTATTTTAAAAATTGTATTGTAAACTAGAACATATAGTTTATATTGTGAATGGTATTATATGTATTCATGGTTGTATCTTACTAGAACATTACCTCAAACATTGGATATTCCATTGGGCCTATACAGACTGGGTTACATCTGGTACATGTAAATGGAAAAGAGTCATGTAATATGGAGGTGAATCATGAATCCTTCATCATTCTTCATGGTTGGGGACTAATGTTTTCTATAGGTCATAGGTATATATCTCTGTAGAGTTCTTTGGGGATGAAATAGAGGGACCCTTTCATTTTATCTATGTATCTACTTTGTTGGTCATCACATTATTTTAGACTCAAGTATTTTGTGATTTCATCCCATATTATTTGTTTGTTTATAAAGTGATGTTGGAAATATATTTATTCTTCATGATTACTTGTACTCAATTTAGATTCTAATTATTATTATTATTATTTATTTTATATCTATAGTGAAGGTTCCATACATAGTGGAAGAACCTGTTGGGTTAATAACTAAAATCACTTTTTCAGAATTGATGGATCATTCACTAGTGTGTAAGATGTAAACATCTTGACCAATGAAAATTTCCATCACATATTGAAATAGAAAATACTAGAAACCATTAATATGACCATTTTAATGATAAATTTATAATTAATACAAATATTATTGGAAGAAGTAATACTTTATCATAGCATCTTTCTTCCTTGACATTATTAATTATCTAAAAAAAAAAATCCTTTTTTGGGTTACCAACTGTGAGCTTATTGGATCAAAGTGTAGGATAACGTTATTGGATATTGAAATTTGATAATTTAATCTCTAAATAATAGTTATTGGTTTTTAGTTACATTCATAGTATATCAATCTTATAGTTTTTTTCTTCTTTATCACTTCACGATCGTTTGATTTAGAAGGAGTTCCTCCCATTCTTAAGAAGACGAGGGAAGGAATAATCAAGTTAGAAGTCCACTATGGGAAATGATTATTAGTTCTCGATCAAAAATACATAATATATATAACCATCAACATATAGAGTTAGGGGTGTGGATAAAATATTATTAATTCTATATTATCCCGTAAATAATATAATTAACCATATTTAAAACCAATATATATTATAATAATATAATTTTATATATTATTAAACAACTGGTACAACAATAAATATTATTTTATAGGATTTAGAGTTTATATTTTTCATCGGAAAGATTCTTGGTCCATTCATCCTCGTTATCATATATTGAATATCTGAATAATTATTTATCAAATATTTATTAAAATAATAATTTATCTATTATTTATTCAATAAAATTATTTTCACGGCCTAAAAAATAAAAAAACATTTAATTTTCAACAAATAAAATCAATATTTTATTTACAATCAAGTGAAAAAATATTTATTTAAAATATTGATTGACCAAACATGAATAAAATTAGTTATTAGAATTTCAAATCATATTTAATCCAATAAATATATTCAAATAGAATTAAATGGATATAATCAAAGACAATTAGTGTGAGACCATATAAGATTCTTTATTATTGGTATTCGATGGGGTTTCCTGATGTCTAAGATTACTATCTATAAATTGGTTATGATGCCCAAGATAATGAATTTAATGTGATAATTATAATAACCATATACAAACACATACAATGTAATTAAATCCATTTTTCACAATGTCTTATCAGGTTTCACATCTGTTTCATTAACCTATATTGCTGATAATTCTTTCTTTGACACTATAGAACAAACATGTTTTTACACCATAGACAAGGACTTTAATTAAATAGTTCCATTTAACTCAAATTCACGTGATATCAACTTCCATAAATATATAAGGAAAAAAAATCCTTCCTTGATATATTTATTAATACAATGTCATTTGGGACTCACCCCTAATACCCTACTTCTCGAGAATACATGTCATCAGAGTTTTGGTCAGTAAATGTATGTGCATGAGTTATAAAATAAATTAACTATAATTTTAATGTATACAAAAAAAATGTTCATAGAGATAATACATGATGACACATAAACATGCATAATTCCTACTAGTTGTTATTTTCTCATAGTCTGTTATCTTAGAGATTACTAAGGGGAAATGTCAAAAGATGATGTCTCATCTATTTACATGTACTCACACCTCAAAATTTTAATTCTAATTGTCACATAATATAATGTTATATGTTTATATAACTATATTAAATTGTATCATCATAACTTTTAAATATTCTCATTGCAATAAGAAACAACTATGTCCTTATCAATGTGACCGATATAGTTGAGAATTATTACACTAAATTAATTTAGAGAAATGATGAATATATAATAATATGATATATTAATATTAAAATACTTTAATATACATGAAATTAAATGTACAAAGAGGTTTTTCTTGAACAACTAATACAAAAGACTCTATCTTGAATAGTGAAAATTACTAATGACTTTCAATCTACTAGACCAGGCATGATGATCATGATTCTTCAAAGTTAATTATTTTCCAAGGTTTATTCCATGTTGTATTATATTGATTTTATAATCATTATAAATTCACCTCCCTATTAAAAATTCCATAATTTATGATAATTCTGATGAATTTACATTAATTTCTATTCTGACCATGTCACCTTAACTAGATTCACCGCTACAATATTATCATAATTATGTATGATATGGTATTTAGAAATAGTTATAACATCAAGATTATTGATTAAGTATACAATCCCAAATAATTATTTAGATACCTCAAAACTAGAAATATATTTAGACGCTTTTATAGAATCTATGACCACAACTTGTTTTGAGCTCTTCTAGCTCACAACACCTCTATTGTGTGCGAAGATTCATATTCTCATTGTTTTCAAATAATTTTTATCTATTTGGAAACTAGAATCTACATATCCTATAATGTCTTGTTCCTCATATACTCTATAACCCAGGAATATATTCTTATTTTTCAACAAATACTTATGTATAGTCTTTAATATAATCCAATGGTAGTCACATGGGTCATATTGATATAATCCTTCCACACCGAAGTCATAGGTGATATATTGCCTAGTACATAGCATAACATTCATGAATGATCCAATCACTGATGTTTATGGAATCCCTTCAGTCCTTTTTCTTTCCTCATGTTTCAGAGGGAACATTTTCTTAGAAACATTAATGCCATACAGTATTAGAAACAATCCCCTCTTATATTGTTCTATACTAAATCTCATTAGTCTCTTTTAAATATATTTACCGTGAATTATAATAATCGATCTATTGGAACGATCAAGATAGATATTGATACCAAGAATATATTCTACCCAATTCCTTTATTGAGAGGAATTTATTCAACCAGATATTAGCATAATGCCAGGATTATATCTTATTTATAATAAGTTGTATGTCATCAAAATAAAATATTAATTTAATTACCACACACCCACATAACTATTTATATACATAAGGATCACATTTTTTCTTTATTAAACTAAATTCATGTATTAATTTAGAAATCAATATTTTCCAGGACCTAGATGATAACTTTAATCCATAAACAGATAATTGAAATTTGTATTCATTTTTTCCATCCTTTGGAGTCACGTACCCCTCAATTCATGTCGTATATACATCTCCCTAAATGCTCACATTAAAAATGGACGTTTTTAAATATATTTTCAAAATAACATTCTCATAGTAAGATTTAATATCTAGTTGAATTTTGAATGATTTCACTATAGAAACTAGTAAAAGGATTTTAGCATAGTTAAGAACTTGTTAATATTTAAACCATTTTAACGACATCCATTCATTATAAGTATTGAAATCCATATAAATTTCAATTTTATTATTGAATTAATTTTTTCGTCTAATAGTATTTACATCCATTTGAATATCTACTGAAATCCAAAATCTGTTTTGGTACGTGGAATTCATTTTAGGATATATAGATTATTTTAACCTGGGAACATTTATAGACCATTCTGGTTTTTTATATTTTACAAGATCATTATTATCAACTAATAACTAGTAACCATACTTGGTGACTACAAACCAATCCATTATAGTTCTCTAACCTCTATTATTCTACTATATAAAACTTTTTTCTTTGTAACACATTCTTCCATGGGTGTTTGTGGAATTTTTTCATGGTCCAAATTTAATATACGTTTATTCGAGACATCATCAATGTCTATGTCTCTCCCTTTATATATTTTAAAGATTTTATTGTTCTAAAGGAATATTTCATGTATTACCACTATCATCCTTTTGATTGAATAGATGTATAGGTAATATCCCCTTGATTCATTAGAAAATCCAATAAATTTATACTTTGTTCCTCACGTTGAAATTTTGTTACCTAAACATGCCTTAAAAAAATAGTTGTATCCTCACAAAACAACATGAGTTTCTTTCCATTACACAATTGTATTGGGATCCCGCCATCAACTATAGTTGGAACATTATTTAGTATGTTTGATTTTATCTATAATTTTTATCCTAAAAACTATAATTGAAATATCACATAAATCATTATTAATCTCAACTTTTCTAATAATTTATTGTTCCTCCTTTAATGTAAACCATTTCATTATGGTGTAGAAATAGGAGTGAGTTGATAGAGAGTCAAAAACTAATGTAATAACTAATGATATCTTGATTGAGGTATTCTCCACTATGGTCTAAGTGGAGTTTCTTAATCTTCTTACCAGGATGGTTATAAACTGCTTTCTTGTATTACAAGAGTCTCTAAAAGGAATCAGACATATAAATTGTCATATAGACATATCTGTATATAATAAAATCACCAGTATAATTTATGAAGTAGTATTATTGACCCCTTGCGTCAATAGTAAGTTTTCCACACAAATAGGTATGAAAAAATTCAATAAGGTCTGTGGGCTGTTATACTTTCTCAACAAATAGTGATTTTTTCATTTTTCCTTGTAAAAATGCATGAAATGTAGAAAGTGGACTTAGTTAAAAGGAATCTAAATTTATATCTTGGTATAATTTAGATTAACTATTCTCTAAATGGCCGAGCTGATGATTTCAAAATTTTGTGCAGTATGAGTCATGAAAACAATTTATATTATGAATTGTAATTACCAAGTTTTTTTAATCTAACACATAATGACCATTATTTAAATTTGAATTTTGATAAAACAAATGTTATATTTATGATAAAATTATTATTTATTCATGAACATGAAAATAAATCTAGTTGTATCATGTATATATAACAAAATAATGTTTTTAGTAATAGAATAAATATAATAACAATATTTTAAAACCAAGATCACTCTCATCGACAACATAAGGTGGTAGACCGCAATTATAGTGATAGAAAGTCTAGAACTATTTCATACTCATAGATAAACGTACCCTTAATCAATCATAAAAAAATAAACTTGGTTACCATATTTGAATACAGAGGTGAGAACCACATGATGTACCAAATACAGAATATACATAAACAAATTTATTGCTCTTAATAAAAAATGAAAAAAAGATTGCCTTTATTTATCTATCTTAGTACAGTTTTTTTACTGGTGACCATTCACGCCACATGAAATAGAGATATCATCTTGCTCACATAAACAACACTCGATCATTATATTCTTAGAAGGGATATTCTTAGAACATTTGGGATAATAGATATTCTCTTGACACATCCTTTCGTTCACAAAATGTATGAAAGTATTTTCATGATTCATTGCTTTAAAAAGATGGAAAATTAATTTTATAAGATCCACAAGATACATCTCTATATTTTTCATTGTAAAATTAATAAAAAATCTAGTGAAGCAATGTGGTAGTGATATAATAATAATATTGATTCCCTATTCATCAGGGAACTTATACCCTAGAACCTCTAGGAATTACATCTTTCAAATGAGTTTGAATACATATGGCCCATATGGTTCACCATGTCAAAGATTACTCTAAAAGAGGACCATGGATATCTTAAACCATTTCTATATCTTTCTCTCATAATATAGACCATGGAGATAATAGAGCATGATATAAGAATATATATCTTCATGAGGATTCATGAGTACACTAGACATATATGATAACATTAAAATATGAGAAAGAACCACCTCACTCATGTGTCTATCATAGATATAGAACTCTTAATTACTCACCTCTTATATAGGTAGACTAGGTAGGGAATATTCTTGCATGTAATATTTATTTTCATATCATAGCACAACCCATAGGCATTTAAACCATTCATTGAATGTTACTTCTAGTAATGATATTGAATTTATCTAATATAGATCATAATTATATTAGGAAGAATATATTTCCATTATTCTATAATATTAAAATAGTCAATTTTTAGTAGTTTTCTTGATAGAAATTATATGAGACATAATAATAACCAATATTTTATTTTGTATCTCAACATTTTATATTTTACCAACCTCCCTCACTATAAGAATTAAAATTCATAGTTGGTTAGGAAGTATAGTTGAAATAATCTCTATACCCCTTATCCTAACCCAAGAAGAGCCTCAGTCATTTACTTGAAATAATTTTGGTAGGTAGTTCTTTTTTAATAGTTATATTGTACCTCCTTGATCCATTTTTGTGGACTCCCAAATCCAGAAACCCTTACTTGAAATTCATTAATACATTCCTCTATGTTACGTACAGTCTAATGGGGTCTACTTTTCTTGATGTAAATAGGATAAGTGAACACAAATATTTCTAAATAATTCCATTATAAAAGTATGTATCCCAACCGGGGTAATTAGAACACTTAGTTCTATGTATTTCATTCCAAATCAAGTAATGGAAGTATTAATGAATTAATATTATCTTGAGGATTTTTTTTTATTTTTTTCATAATGATAGATTGTTTTATCATTTACAGGTTTTGTAATTTTTAATTGAATTCTACTTAAGTGAATGACCATGCTTTGATAAAACATTTATGAATAATACATTTATTTAAATAAAATAAATTTAATATAAGTCTATTTATTTATGATATTCTGGTCATATATTCGCAAAATAATTAATGCATATTACATAGTTAAATAAATAAATAAATAAAGTGGTCATTTATTTCCACTTTTGACATATTTGTGGAACTATAAATAAACATATGGCCTAAGGGAAATCTTATTATGATAGTCTTGGCATGAGTTCTACTATTCCACTTTTCCACTTATGTATCACATGAGAGGTTTCATATTCTTTCCATTTTTAACTACTTTAGATGAATTTATAACTCACATGATGGTGTGATTTACAAAAATTTACCTGGATATTCAGATCCTATATAACAATGGAGGGAGGGATCACTTAAAGGACTTCATATTTAATTTAATGAATAAAAATATAGAAGCAATGTAATAATTTAAATTAAATAAAACCAATTCATAGATGGGTATTTCTTAAGATCATGAATGACCAAACACATTAGAAAAACACAAAATTAGACTTGTTAAAAATCATTTATATTCATTCTTTATTATTATGTTAAACATGATTTAGTTAATTAATTAATTTCATTTTATCTCAATGACCTTCCAAATTCTCTTGAAGATACCCATCATGAATTCATTCCAGAAAAATTATAGCATGAACAATAATTAAACATAATTATGTTAAATTAATTAATAACTTATGAATTATTTAAATCCTTATTAGATAGTCAAAAATAATTGGGGAAAATAGTACAATTAGGTTTTACTGTCTCAACTAATTATTTTGATGTCATTTAATTATGTCTTATTAGTGATACATTACACTGTGTACTTTTGAGATACATGATATGTTCCTAAATTTATGTGTTCATGAGATAAAATATTAGGGATACAGTGTGTACATTTTATGGACAATAATACATGTACTAACTAACTATATTTCATGTATCACATTATCTATGTGTCTACATAATCCACCGAAGTACCCTGTGTGTTCTTCAGATGTTGGACTTCAATAACTTCACACTAGCTACACTACATGTGTTCCTCTAACCATGTTTGCATAAACCTACAATTAAACCAATGTGTATTTTAGAGATTTAAATTAATGAAATAAACAGTATGTATACTAGCTATGCAACACATATTTTTTGATTACATCATATGTAAGTCTCACACCCTTATCAAATATTTATTTTTTCAAACGGTTAGTGTGAATATCATTGATAAACCATGAAAACAACATGACATATACACTTTCTATATGATGTGATATTTGACATGTCATTTTCTATGTCGGCTCAGTCTACACATGGTGTGAAATAAATCTATGATGCGTAATAAATTCATAGTATGTTGTGTATCCCATGACACATATAGGTGAGGTGCACCTGGGTGCATGATGTGTAATCTATAAATTCAATTTTAAACCTATTCTCATAGGCCTAAATCCTGGGCACATCACATTGGAATCTCCGGACATTATTTATATGTTCATAGTCATGTAAGAAAATTTGAATACTGAATAATGAAATTGTATTTTTGAATAGAAGTTAAATAAACATCACATTAAATAACGAATAATCTAGAAATGGAAGACATAACCATTATTTCAAAAGAAACAATAAAATAAATGATTTTAAATTTAAAACATTATCCCATTGATACAACTTGAAGGTTATGAATGTAGTGATTGCACCTGGTGGGAGATTAACAATACTGGTTTTCTTATATTTGATGGCAATTTATCTAATTGTTCATGATTTAAATTTCATAAATAATTAATTTCCCCATCAAATATTGACATAAAAAATCCCAAAATCTATAGAGAGGATACATTTCATGTTAAATTTATAATTTATTTAAATATGATTAAAGGAAATAATGAATTTTATTAAGAAATTTCTTTATCGATGTTGTTTATCATCATAAAATAATCATTGTATATTACCATCATTGTTATAGGATACAATTAGAGAAATAATCTAGTGGTGATAAAAAAATAATCCTTTTATCACTAAACAAAATTGATTCATTTTCAGTTTCTATCATAGTGGATCAATCATCTTATGTTGTTCCTCTTGATCGCTTCAATGTCCATCAGGATGGAAGGAGTTATTCTCATTCATGAGAAGATGGGAGAAGTTAGAATCATGTGAGAATTCTATTGTGTGCAATGATTCTTTGTTCTCAATTATCCCCACATAATAGATGTATCCATCTATTTATAGATTTAGGGCTAAAGATAAAATATTATTTACATTCATATCATCTCTTAAATGATATAATAAACATCTTCTTACCAAATTTCATATAATAAGAATAATAATATTATTTTGATGGTTTTTCCTAACCGGTGCAATAATAAATATTATTTTATTAGCTTAAAAATGAGTATTAATCACCAACCAAAATCTGGGTCCATTCATCCCCGAAGACACTTATTGAATACCCAAAATAAATATTTATCAAATATTTATTCATAAATATTTATTATATTCATATTCTTGAAAATAAATATTCATTATATATTTATTCAATTAAATAACAATAATAGTCAAAATCTATATAATAGATATTTATTAATATAAATAATCAATGAAAATTGAATATTTTTTTCTCCATTTGAAAATAATATTTTCTCAAATAATTAAATTCATACAAAATTTAATGATGATAAATGGAAATATGTGTGACCCTCTAGGATTATTTTCCTTTAACATTATGTGGGCATGTCCGAAGTCTAAGATTATTTTCTAGGAACGATTTAATAAATTTAAGAAAAAAGGTAATGTTGGTGTGAAATTAACCACACATGAACACTTAAAATGCAATATAATACATTTTTCAAAATATCTCATCAAGGAGGTCACACATATGTTCCATCAACCTATATTAATGATACATATTTAATTTACTATTTAAATAATACACAACATTTCACCATGGAAGTTGAATTGAATTGAATTATTTCATTTCAATCAAAGTGTTGGGATGCCACCTTCTATAAATATGGAAATGATAAATCCTACCCTGACATATCTAAAAATAAATTTCATTTGTGATGCACCAAATATACCCTACGTTCTAGGAACATATGGAATCATGGTTTTGGTCCCTAAATATAAGTTTGTGATTCATTAAATACATTAATATAAATCTTAAATTCTATGTACCATTACACATCCTCACATATAATAATATCCATTGAAACAAAAACACATAGAATTCCTATAGTTCTGTCTATTCTCATAATATCTTAGCTTGGAAATTACTATGTGAAAACAAATTGAGATTAAGATTCATCCAATTTTGAGTACTCACACCTGAAAGTCAACTTACTATATGTCCCACAATATAATGTTATATTACCATAGATCTATATTTAAGAATATCATAATATCATTTCAATTTTCACATCATAGATGGTAATTTTTATTAACTTATTCATGTGACATATACCATAGGACATTATTACACTAAAGTTATGCATAAAAATGAACAATATGTAATAAAATATATGGTTAATTTGAAATTCTTCGAATACACATGTATTCCAAATTAAAAAAGTTCGTTGAAGAACATAAACTCCTAAATAATGATATTTAATGTACAGAAACATATTATTGATTTCTGGTTAGAATCCTAGTGGTGATTTATTCTGTTCTTATTATAAAATACTACCCAATCGATTATTTTTGATTCCATGGTTTTTTTAATCAGTATATGATGATTTTCAATCCCATATATGGAATTTTGGAGTTTTGATTTGGTTGATGTGTTGTGTTAATGAATGAGAGTTTGTTGTAAAGGTAAATTTCATCTAAACTTTCATGTTCATCTCATGGTGGTATCATTATCAAGTTATTTGTATTGAATTAATTACTAAAGAGATAACATAGTAAATTATTACACCATTAATAATAAATTCATGAAGACAATAAATAATCCATTATCAATTCATATATTAATTCAAACCTTTCTATTTTCAAATCCATTTTGAAAATACATAAAAGTATGAAAATTTCTTCTTATATTTATCTACCATATCCTAGATAGTAAAATAATTTAAAAAAATATTTAACACCAATTATTCATTCCATGGACCTATTAAACAAGAAAATTTTTAGGTGAGGTCACTAAATAACACTATATACACATCATCGTATTCTACGATCCACTGACGGGCGATGAGGTTATAATGAAACCACATGGGGAGACTGTATTCCTAACATAAATGGAAGAAATAATAAATAAATATCAGAAAAATACATAACTTTTATGATAGGTAGGTTTTATTTATAATTGAAACCATTCCATGATATGTAACAATACCATATTATAAGAGAATATAACTCATATATGTGAAATCTTTATGCACTGAAGTATATGTCTCGATTCGCTAAACTTAAAATATACTTGAATAATCATGTAAAATTTTATGAATACCCAGTATATTATCCATGGAATCACTTTGGACCTATAACCATGTCCCTATAGAGATCCGTTATCTAGATAACCCATACTAAGGCTTGTACCATAGCCTAAAATTTTACAACAAGATCTACATGCCCACATAAGTGCACATGTGGCTTGTGATCATAAAACTTAGTAGGCCCCCACCAATGGTTCCCCTAATAATTGTCATAATATATTCATATACATGTAATAGATGAAAAAAATTCTAAACATCATAGGTGATACACCCGTCATCCCATTAGGTTCCCAACAATTCACCCTAATGGTAAACTCAAACCTACATTATCTAGAATGGAAATAGAAGGATTATCTCATATTCTAATCACATGATACAGGTAAATGAGTCATCAAAATATAAATAAAACAAAGGTAAATGATGTATGAAATTATAAATGACATGGGTGAATGTTGTATCCCCATGAAACTGGAAACAATTAATGATTTATAAATATATAAAATAAATTGGAAAATAATGTAACATCAATACACAATTCATTGGGAATGATAAATCACAAATACTTACTCAAGTGAATTATGTATCCCTTACGATGAATGAAATACCAACAGTACTATAAATAGGATGAGTGATGTATCAAAAATAGAAAACATAAGGTTAATATTACATCTCCAATATAAAACTATTGGTGAGTGATATATCACTAATACTAAGATAGGTAAATGATTTATCATCTAAAATGAACGAATTATCATTAATAATAGGTATATCTTAAATTATATATCACCAATCAATAATATAATGGATGAATGACATATAATCAATATAAATTATAATTGATGAGTGATGCATCAATATATTTTAAAATGGTGAATGACATATGATTAACATAGCTAACAATGAGTGAATGATGTATCACAACTAGGATAAATCATACCCCCACATAGTCATCAACATCAGCATGATGGATTTAAATTTAGGAATTAAATCCTATAATGAACATACAAATAGTGGGTCTGGCCCCCATCCATCTGTTAGATTAATCATTATAACTAAATGACATAAAAGGAATGCAAATATGTGTAAAAAACATCAAAATCAAACTAAAGAAATCCTAGAACACATATATAACTTACTAAACCACATGTGGAATATATCATAATGTATCTCAGTACTATACTCAGGGTACTATCACTATCCATGTCACTTGCATCCCAACGAACCTATAAGTAAATAGGTTATTGCAATGAAATATAATCTAGAACTCTCATAACTTACAACTAGTGTGATATATAAATATAGACTGTAACCCATAACACAACTTATATAAGTTCATTAGATATGAAAACCACATATAATTCAAGAATTATATCACAAAAAATTATTCATTTCTTCATATCTTATAAATTATATGTTAGTCATATAGTTTATCTCAATCCTATATTACTAGTTCGTTCACTTGATGACTCAGTGAAGAGGCTCATCAATAACACCAAATCTTACTATAACTCCCATGGTGAACCATTCATAGGGAGTTTATCTCATATGGAGTCATATATATAATTTCTTATTTTGTTTATCTAAGCATATTGAGATCAATAAAGGTAGTCCCAATACCAAAACAGTGATTACCCTCTTTTAATAACCCATAACAAAGTGAGTTGTGCTCGAAAATAAGATCTAGTCTCACTCTCAGAACATCTCCCTATGTGATCCCCATTTAGAAAAACCTGAATACTCTCTAAGTCACTATATCTCACTCTCAAAGTCATATACCCCTTGGGATCCCAACCTCACACTAACCTAGAATTCCCCTTAGGAACCATTATTCTAAATGGATAAAAATCTAGAAACAACTATCATAGGACTTATTATGATTCAATTACAACTAAATATCCATTGGTCACATAAGGGAGTTGGCCTCAATTCTATCTCTAGTTACTCCAAGTGTCTTATCCTAGCTTAAAAGTTGTGAAATATTTATAATAATATATATAGTGGTAATATTATGTAACAACTAACTCAACAAGATTTATCACATTATGATATTTTAGACCTATATATTTGACCTTTATCTAAGCCTAAACAAACCACTATCCAGCAATAGAAGACTGCATTTCAATCGAGGAATCACTTATATTAATAATGATACAATAATAATCAACTTACATTAATCCTGAATTTATTCTATGAACATGATTTTAGATTATTTTTTTGGTTATTTTCTAGTTTTCAAAACCCCAATCAATGGATTTTCGTCATTTCTCTTCACATTCTAGGGTATACTTCTGATAAAAACGTAAACAACCAACAATGATTTTTCAAATAAAAAATCCAAAATTAAAAACATTAATTAAAAAACTATGTAAGTGTCTTAAATTAATAAAAAAGATACATTAACACGAGTTTTAAACCTCCCTTAACCACTTCATGTATTTTCAAATAGTCAAAACATTTTGTTGACAATATTTTTCATTTATTTTTGGAGTCATGATGAAATCCAATATTTTGTAAAAGGATTACCAGGTACCCAAATGGTGGGTTTTAATATTTATGTCCTAAATTTGTTTCCTCCTATTAAATTACATGTACAAGGATTACAAGGTACCCAATACACATGATCTAACCCCCTTATTTCCAAATAAGGGGTACTTCTTCCTGGTTTCTCCAATAGGTACTCAGTGCTATCAGACCAAGGACATAGTTTCTTATTATAACCACATATATTAACTATTATATATACAAAAAATCTTGATAGTCTCTCAATATATCTTATACTAAAACATCCAGTACATATAACTTCTATTAATTATTTAAATCATGTCAAAAAAATTAATTTCCTCTCCAAATTAAAATTTACCCCAATTTAATTCCATTAGAGAATATATTTTTTAAATCCACCAACAAATATGGATGTGATCTTTATAAATAATATGGATACTATTTTTTGTTGTTTATATGCATTATATATTTGACATTTTCATGGAATTTGTTATATTATCCATATTTTTTTATTTGTAGAGTGATACTTATTGTCAGCTTTCTGAATAAAATTATTTAACGAGTCATATATGTTAATGAGGGTGTTTATAATTTAGAAATTTGAATGATTAAAGTGTAGTATGTTGTGATTTTTGAGGTATAGAGAGTTCTATTTCTGAAATTTTATCTAGATTACCTCAGGTGGGTTTCATTGTTGAAGACGTGACAATATATTATGATTTTTCTTCTAATGGTTATTATTTATGTGACGTATTGAACCATTTTTGTTGAATAAATAAACGAAATACTTACTATGCATGTATACCTAACATTAATTTTAAATAAAAATTTATATGATATTTTTTTGTGGAGTTTTCATGTAGTGTTATCTCGATGACTAAGGTTCATAACAGAAGCTTAGTTTCAATGAATTATTTTATATACCACTAAGGTATATAGGTTCATTAAATTTTATTATGCTTTCTAGTTTTGTGATTTTTATATATTTTTATCAATATTTTTTTAATTTTTTATATGATATTTATTCCCATGTATTATAACTTGTTCTAGATTGTGGTGGTTTCATTGTCTATGGTTATCATTTTTTCTCTTGCTGTATTCCTCGTCCTTATTCCATATCAGTTAATGAATCACATTTGTGATATTTTTACCTTTAAAACTAGTCACCTACCCATGGCATATTAGAGGTAGAAATCTAAGTCCATACTCAACAACATAGATGATTTAGAGAGGAGTAGTAGTGGGGTGGGGTATTGAAAATCGAGTTAATGAATATTTATCTATTGATACACTAAATAATACTTTCACAATGGATATTATATATCTGATATATAATATTGATTTATGTATAAAATATCAGTACACTATACATCATTATACCTATAAATAATTTAGAAAATGACATGAATATATATAGGTTTATAGAATACTAAACTATTTTTAAATTACATTATTAATTTTATAGATCTTTTAGCTAATTTTTTTTTCATATAATATTTTATTCTAATAAATTAAAATGTTTTTTTGAGAATATATAACATCATTATTCATAGAAAATTTCATGATAAATAATATATAAAAACAATTTTTCTTCAAAGTCTATATAAAATTTAGAAAATGTATAATAGAACATTTTTTTTCTCAAAAAAATATTTTCATACTATATTTTATTTTATTTTTTGAAATTTTAATTATTTTTTTTGTACCTATTAGTTTAATTATTCATGTAGAGAAAAATAATCTATTTTTTCTAGAGTATTAATATTTTTATATTTAAATGTTTTCATAAGTATTTTTCGTTATATCTATTTTTACATGGAAGGGGGTATTGTATTTTAGATGGAGATTTATATTTATTTTAGAGTATCAAAATAAATTTTTTATTGATGTTGTAAAATGATGAGTCAATTAATGATAAAATTTTAAAATAATTTTTTTTAAATTATTGGATGTGGTTCTTTTTTTATGAATTAGTTGGACATTTATGTTAATTAAGTGAAATATTTGAATTTTTGTGAAAGGGAATCAATTTATCCAAAAATTGTTGAGCATAAGAAAATATATATTATTTTTAGTTAACAGTTAATTATAATCATTAACGTTGTAGAGATATTTCAAGGAGGTGAACTGATTCTGAAACAATTTAATATAAATATGTTATAGGTGTGGGTTTCGATTTTATGTATTTTAAAAATAATATAACTAATTTTATATATAAATATTTGTAAAAAGATATATTTGATTTGTTACTATGGGTTCCATGTGTTTTTTTAATGTTCTTATTGTCTCAATATAAATGAATTCAAAAATATTCCTTCATGTTAGTATGATTATAGGTATATAAAGAGATAAATTTTATTTATCTATTGATATTTGAAAATAAAAGATTATATCTGATGATTAATTTTTTTATTTTCATTATATATATAAAATAAATGCATGGAAATGATATTTCATAATGTGTTTCAAGGAAATGTACTCAAAAGTGAAAAATATTATCTTATGTAAATAAGTTTCTTAAATTAATGATTTGAACAATGTATAGAAATGGTAATAAAAATGAATCTAGTTAGTCAGTTTTAATTGGGATTTCATGCTCAAAATAATTACTATAAAATATAATTTCAATAATTTGATGCTTATATTCGTTGTTTTAATATCTTTTAACCCATTTAGTTAATTAATGATAATTATTTAAATGGATTTTCTTGAGGAAATTTTTTCAATTTTCTTATAAGGATGAGAATCATGAAATTAATTTGTATTAAGCATTTCTTAGTTTTACTTTAAATATAATAAAATACATGTGAATTATTAAATATTTATTAATATTAATATTTTCAAAACCTAGGCTTGTTTGCTGTTCTATTTTTAGTAGTTAATTATGGAACGATAATATTTGGATTTTATAATATCTTGTGAATAATTAATATACATTAACAGACAATTAATTTTATTTTAGATCTCAATTTGGGTTTTGTTCAAACATTCAAATAAGTATTCCTAGAAACTATAATGGCTTTTCAGTAACATTTTTGTACTAAGTTTATAGTTAAATTACAAGGAATGTAAAATATTACCCAGGAGGCCATAATATTTTAGCTTTGGAGTGTAAAATTTCTCAATCTAATGATATTTTTCTTAATATATTATCATAAATGACTATGGGAGTTGGTAAATGTATTTATTCATTTATCCCTAATATTATATTTGTGAAGTGAGCTAATGGATATTTTCAGGTTCAATTTTTTTTATTAAAGGTCCTTATATATTATGGAGTAATTTAATTCCATGTTTCATAACATTTGAAAATATAATAATTAAATGTTATCTATATCCAATATATACTATTTTTATGAAGAAATTGTCTTGTAAAATATTTCAGTGAAATTTATTGAAGGGATGTATATATATTTTTATGAATAAGGGGTTTGATGATTTATTATCACACTATATGAATTGTATTTTTAATAAATCATTAATAAATATTTTTATGTTTTTTTATACAATTGTTTCAATTTATTTGGGTTAACATATATATCATTATTATTAATGATACAGTAATGTATTTGGAGTTTCTCTATTTTTTCATAATTTTATAAATAACTTTATTTATAATTATGTTAGAGTAAAATGTTATGAGGATACACATTATAAGTATAATAAAATTATTCTTTATATTTACAAGTATAATGAAGATATATGTTTTCTTATGGTGTATCCTCATTTATTGATAAGGAATCCACATTTTTCTCATGAAATTAAAAATTTATACTTAACTTTGAAGATGTTTCAAGTAATGTTTTTATGGTAGTTTTGTAATTTTTTATATCAAAATTTAAGAACAGATAATAGGTAATATTTTTTATATTTAGTACTAGATAACTGATTTTATTAATTTTTTTCCTATATCATGAAATATTTCGAGAAAATAAAATGTAAATTTAGATCATGGGTAAATTTAATTTTAAATTTAATGAAGATAATAATTTATTTATTCAGATTTTGTTTAATATATTTTTTATTTTACATATGTAAAATATGGATTATGTGATATTTTTTTTAAATTTATATTATATGATAAAACATTTTTTAAATGATTACTTATAATATAATCATTTATTTAATAATTATTAAAGAATAAAAACATAGAAAATAAAGAATCAAATGTAACAAAATTTATCTTCATATAAAATATAGTTTCTCCAAATATTTATATTCGTAAAATAATTTAATATATTAATTAATTATATTATTAAATTTGTAATAACATGTGTAATAACTAATATTTTAATGTTGGGAGTAATGTTAATCATGGGAGATTTTTTTTACAATTATCACATAACATTAACATAAGCATAAAACATTTATATATCATACAAAATATTCATTAATTAGGATGACATGAATTATTATTTATAATATTTTCAATAATTATAGAACATAATATTGGATAAATATTTACTTCAAGGTAGAAAAATAAAATTTCCATGAAAATATAACATCATCAACCATATATCATTTTCAATAACAAAATAGCGACTACAACAAAGAAAAATCCCAATATGTAATTGTATATTTTCCATTAATTATTAATATTTCTAAAATCCAATTAAACTAAAACGATCTATGAGAAACTATAATTAATATATTAAAACCTCTAGTAAATTAAAATTGAATTCAATTAGAAATTCATAAATGTTGAGGATAAATAATGAATATTATTTTATTTAAAAAATGGTTGTCTACTAAAGAAAATTCTTAATGTTTTTTATTTCATCCTAATAAATCAAATCCATCAAATTTAAAATATAATTGGGATAATATGTAATATTTAAATGCCTGAAAAAAATATATCAACATTCATATAATTTTTAAACGATATAAAATAAGATTACTAACACAGAAAGATTAAGGTTCCTTTTTTCCATTAAATTAATTATTCAATATATTTTATTTTCTTATATGGATATATTTTTTAATATTAGAATAAAAATTTTGTAAAATGAATTTGATTTTTTTATTTCATCATATCAAAATTGCCATAGGATGAATTTTTGGGATATGTCTAAAAAAGTTTTTTATATTGGTTGGGGTCAATTCAACTTTATTAAGGAATGAACTTCCTCTTTTTAACTCGGTTGAGAGGTAACCATTAAGTAATTTAAAGGAAGAGTATCTGATATTCCCATTAAAATTTGATATCCCAAAGGACCTGTTTCTTTGAATTCAAAGGAGTTGACCCGATGGCCCATGATGAGTAGCGAAACATCGCATCATGATCCCTTTCCTCCCACTATGATGTCATCCCAACCAATAATCATTTCATTGCACAAGCCCAACATAAATTCCTAGAAGAGCTCCCTTATTTAACCCACATATGGGTAGAGGGCCAAATGATTGGTTTTAGCACACCCATCACTCTTTTGAGCTTCCAACCTTGCATCACCTCAAGTATTTACTACATTAAAAGCTATAATACATCATTTATTATGTAATTTAATCACCATTCTCATGATTTGTATACACATCTACAAAAACCACCACGTTGTGCTAAAATTTTAAATTATATTTATGATCACCTCTCTGTACCCAGTTTTGAGGGACTTCTTATAGGTTCTGACACACCGATCAATATTCCTGTCACGACCCGCCCTCGGGGTCCGTGCCGTGACTACCCCAAGCCCGCCTTCCATAGGCCAGGGGCTGGTGACTAGCACCAAGGCATAAATCCCGATAAAAAGGGAAGGCATTGCCTTTGTAAGGTAAACAAACACCACAGAGTAAGCAAGCGGAAAGTAAACACTAAACTAAAGCAGAGTACAACTGAAAGTGCGGAAAAGTAAATGGGCCAGAATACAAACCCAAAACTGAAAGTAAAGTACAACTCGAAAGGGAAAACAGCAACTGTAAAGTAAATGCCGCTACACCGAGCTGTCCACTGGAAATCCCACCTGAAGGGTGGGTACAGATAGCTCCTCTGCTCCACAGGTCCCACCGTCTGCTCTGTGCACGTCCCGCCCAGTGGTCCACCTCCGGGTACCGTCCCGCTCTGCAAGCCTCAGCTAAGGTCAACGCTGTCCGTCGTCTGCAACCAACACAACGTAGTGCGGGCAAAGCCCGTGCAGGGGTGAGTATAAGCTACTCAGTAGGGACCCCGAGACCCCTGAAGGTCTCTCAAATCCACAAAGGATAAACCACGAAGAAACGTATAATCACGAAGTAACAACCGACACTGCTTAGGTATATGCCCATACATATACCTAAGTCATCAATTCAAATACGCTCCAACCTCCGAGCCCAAGTACAACTCAGTCCACATAGGAAAGTAAACGTATTCCACACAGGAAAGCAAAACGTAATCCACACAGGATTGCACAACACAATCCACACAGGAAAGCAACAGGATTCAGCTCACACAGGTATACTTCTTCAAAGGAAGATAAAGATGATCACTGATCCATCTAAGTCGTCGGACCCACGAAGGATCGATAGGTAACTAACCCTCGCAAAGACCCACACAGGATCGGGCCCACACAGGACCTGTAGGCGCTGGTTCACACAGGACCGCTGAGCGCAAGGACCCACACAGGATCAGACCCACACAGGATCGGGCCCACACAGGACCTGTAGCACTGATCCACGTAGGATCGCTGAGTGCTGTAGTCGTCGTCGTCGAATCCACACAGGATCTCTGTACTGTCGTCGTCGCAGTCAGAGTAGCAGTAGTAGCAGTAGCAGTCACAGTAACAGTCGCAGCCAGCACTAGGGTTCCTGCACACAACAAGCTCGTTCGGAGAGTCCGCTCCACGAGCCGAGAGGCTGATACATCAACTGTCACGAAAAACAGATTTGATGTATCCAAAAGTTCCGTATCGTCAACAGGAACTCATCGCAACAGACGGCGCGTCGATCGGACGCCCGGTCTGAGAGTTATTGGCATTTTCGTCTCCGGGGCCCGGTTGGTTTTTAAGGCAAAACCAACCCGACCGTACTCCACCTGCGTCCAAACCTCGGGCGGAGTATGCCAAAAGATCCGTCTCATTAAGAGGAACACAACACGGCTGACGGCACGTCAATCGGACGTCCGTAGCTCAAGATATGAGCGTTTCCGCTCCGAAGGCCCAGTTGGTTTCGTGAACGAACCGACCCGGCCGAACTCAAAGTAATCCGAAACCTTGAGTGCGATATACTGAAACGACCGTCTCGATCCAAGGATCGCGTTGCCGCAGACGGTTCGTCAATCGGAGGTCCGAGGCTCAAGTTATGGCCAAAAGATCGAAACTGGTTCGAAACGGGGGGGTCCGGGTCCGGGCCGACCCGGCCGGCCGGCCGACCGGCGGTGCGGCGGCCTGGCGGCGCGGCGGCGCGGCGGCGTGGCGGCCGCGGCGGCCTGGCGCCGCTCGGTGGCTGCACGCGGGGGGCTAAGCCCCCGCTTCCTGGGAAGGGCGGCGGCGGCTACATGCCGCGCCCCCCCTTTTTTTTTAAAACGCCCCCCCCCCCCCACGTGGGGGGCCTGTTTGTGCGGAACCGGGGGGCCGGCTGCCCCCCCCCCCTCAAGAAAACGCTCCCCCCTCATTAAGAGGGGGGTTTTTATGTGATTGCCGGGGGATTAATTCCCCCGGTTTAATGCCATCCGGCCGGCCAGCTGGCCGGCCGGTTTTCTTCAACGGGACCGGAAATTCCGGTCCCCCCTTCGGCTTCCGACGCCGGCGGCCCGGCCGCCGGTGTTCTCTTCCGCCGCGGCCCGGAACCGGCCTCGGTTTTGGTCATCCGGCGCGGTGCGACGGCACCGCGCCCCTCCGCCGCATCTTGATTTCTTCAACGCGGCGCGACGGCGTCGCGTTCTTGATGTTTCTTCCATGGCACGGCGCGACGGCGTCACGCAATAAGGATTGGGAGAATATCCGCGTGGTGCGTCGGCACCACGCCACCTTGATTCATCCACCCGCAAGCAATTCAACAAGAACGATGGAGGGGGGTTCGGCCGTGTTCGTGCGGTCCGGCCCCCTCACGTTAAAATAATAACTCAATTTAAAATATTCAAATTCCTCACGTTAGTCATGCGAACCATGAGCAACAATAGAATAATTAAACAATAAACAAAAACCCCTACCTTGGGTATAAGTTCTAGGATTTTCCAACGTCCGCGGAAGTCAACGTCGCGGAGATCGGGCGTCGCGGTCGTCGTTCGTCAATTCCGTTGACGAAGAGATGTGTCCGATGTGATACGTCGTTGGCGAAACCTCTTATGTCGACAAAGGGAATCCGAGGAGGAAGCAGCGTTCCCTCTCGTTGACACGGAAGACGAAGAAGAGCGGAGCGGCGTTCTTCGTCGGAGCTTGAGCGTTCTTCGTCAAGATGAGCGTTCTTCGTCAAGATGAGCGTTCTTCGTCAAGATGAAGAAGATGGAGGAGGAGCTCTCAAAATGAAATCCACACAAGTTGGCTAACAAAATAAAATAAGGTCCCTCCTTATTTTATTTACCAAGCCTAGGAATTAAAAACATCAAATTCAAAAACATAACACTTAATTAATTAACATGTCATGTGTAATTAATTAGATGTTAAGTTTACAAACATTAAGAGGGAGAGAGGGGAGTTTAAGGGGGAAGTTGAGAGGTTTAGGTTCGTGTGGGTCCCACCACACTTAATCCTCTCAAGGGAGGTTAAGTGGGTGTGGGTCCCACCCCTAACTCCTTTTGAGAGGAGTTAACCTACAAAAGTGAAATAAAAAGAATCCACATTTTTTTATTCAACTTTTTATAAATCTCCCAAAAACTAACTTTCAACCCGCAACAAACGCAACTTCCGAAAGGGTCTCTTTAAGCGAATATCGGTGCTGCGAGTTCATCGGTGCCCTCGGATTTCAATTCCGAGCACCGGATCAAAATTTAGGAAAACCCGCTCGTTCGTTCACTGAACGTACCCGAGCCAAACTTCGTAAATTGATTCCGGGCACTCCGGGACTCGGAATCAGGTGCCGTCAGAAACCGCGCTCTTGTAAAATTCTAAAGATAATTAAGAAAAAAAAATTTCCCTTGAATTTTACGGGTCTTTACATTACTCCCACCTCAGGGCTTTACGTCCCCGTAAAGATACATCAAAACTAGGGAAACAAATGAGGGTACTGAGCACGCATCTGAGCCTCCCGCTCCCATGTGCTCTCCTGAAGATTCCCGTGCTGCCATCTGATGCGCACAAGAGTTATCGATCGCCCACGCAGGACCTGCTCCTGTCGATCCTCTATCTCCACCGGGACCTCCGTAAAAGTCGCCCCATCGTCAACGTCAAGCTCCCCATGGTCAATGATGTGCGTCGGGTCGTGCACGTATCTCCTCAGCTGAGATACGTGGAAGACGTCGTGCACCTGGTGCAACTGAGGTGGTAGAGCTAGGCGATAAGCCACCACACCAATCCTGCTGAGAATCTGGAAGGGTCCGATGAAGCGCGGAGATAACTTGCCGCCTCGACCAAATCTCCGAATACCACGTCGAGGTGAGACCCGCAAGAAGACGTGGTCGCCATCCTCGAACTCTAGTGGCCTCCGCCTCCTGTCAGCATATGACTTCTGCCGGCTCTGAGCTGTCCTCATCCGCTCCTGGATGACCTGGACCTTCTCTGTCGTGGCCTGGACCATCTCCGGTCCCACCAGTGCTGACTCTCCGGGGTCTGTCCAGCACAAAAGAGATCTACAAGGTCGGCCGTACAACGCCTCGTACGGTGCCATCCCGATGGTGGAGTGGTAGCTATTGTTGTACGCAAACTCCACCAAGGGTAGGTGGTCCTCCCAGCTACGACCAAAGTTGAGGAAACATGCGTGGAGCATGTCCTCGAGTGTCTGAATGGTCCTCTCCGTCTGACCATCCGTCTGAGGATGAAAGGCTGTGCTCAGACGTAGCTATGTCCCGAACGCCTCCTGTAACCCCTTCCAAAGCCGGGAAGTAAAGCGAGCATCTCGATCGGAGACGATAGATGATGGCACGCCGTGGAGCCACACAATCTCCTGAACGTAGAGACGTCCCAAGTTCTCCACTGAGCCCTGCTCTCTGATGGGTAAGAAGTGTGCTGACTTGGTGAGTCGGTCAACAATCACCCAGATGGAGTCGTGACCTCTGGAAGTGCGTGGAAGTCTAGTCACGAAATCCATAGATATGCCGTCCCACTTCCACTACGGAACCTCCAAGGGTTGTACCAAGCCTGCTGGTACCTGATGCTCTGCCTTTACCTGCTGACAGGTGAGGCATCGAGAAACGAACTCTGCTACAGCCTTCTTCATGCCCGGCCACCAGTGTTGTCGTCTGAGGTCCTGGTACATCTTCGCCACTCCAGGATGTACCGCCAAAGGAGAAGTGTGAAACTCCCTCAGCAATTCCTCTCGCAAAGCGACTGGTACCATGGTACGTCCTCTGAAAAGGATGTCGTGCTCTGCTCCAAGGGAGAAACCATCAGGTGCCTGTCCCGAGGATATCTGTGCACGCCGTGTCTCACAGTCAGCGTCCCCACGCTGTGCCTCCCTGACTCACTGCAGTAGTGGAGGGGTGACTGTGAGAGACTGGAGGAAGGCTGCTCCATCTCTATCCACGAAGGATATCTGCAAAGAGGCTAGCTGCTCCGTCGCCTCCTCAAGTAGCTGAATGCCCGTCCTCCTGCTGAGGGCATCGACTGCTACGTTCCCCTTCCCAGGAGTATAGACTATCTCAAAGTCATAGTCCTGGAGGAACTCGATCCATCGCCGCTGTCTCAGGTTCAGGTCCTTCTGAGAGAAGATATACCTGAGGCTCTGATGATCGGAAAAGACTGTAAAGCACTCGCCCATCAGATAGTGTCGCCATGTCTTCAGAGCGAAGACCACTGCTGCTAACTCCAGGTCATGGGTAGCGTAGTTCTGCTCATGCTGCCTCAACTGACGTGATCCATAGGCGATCACGGCCCTCTCCTGCATCAGAACACATCCGAGTCCGGTCCCTGATGCATCGCAGTAGACTACGTACCCTACTCCCTCCTCAGGCAACCTCAAGATAGGTGCGCTAGTCAATCTCTGTCTCAGCTCCTGGAAGCTCTGCTGACATCTGTCTGACCAGACGAAGGGTTTCCCCTTCTTCGTCAAAGCTGTGAGTGATTCCGCAACTCTAGAGAAGTATGGAACGAATCTCCGATAGTATCCAGCTAGTCCCAAGAAACTCCGAACCTCAGTCACGCTCCTGGGTGGCTCCCAGGCTAACACAGCCTCAATCTTCGCGGGATCCACTGCAACTCCCGCCTCAGAGATAACGTGACCCAAGAAGTGGACCTCACGTATCCAGAACTGGCACTTCGAGAGCTTACCATAAAGCTGGTTCTCTCGGAGTGTGTCTAGTACAACTCGCAAGTGATAGGCGTGCTCCTCCTCTGTCGTAGAGTAAATCAGAATGTCGTCGATGAAGACCACGACAAACCGATCGAGGTATGGCTGAAAGATCCTGTTCATGAGAGCCATGAACACTGCTGGAGCATTGGTTACACCGAAAGGCATAACCAAGAACTCATAGTGGCCATACCGACATCTGAAGGCCGTCTTCTGCACATCCTCGTCTCTAACTCTGAGCTGATGATAGCCTGACCTGAGGTCTATCTTCAAGAACCACCGTGCTCCCTTGAGCTGATCAAAGAGGTCATCAATCCTCGTTAGCGGATACATGTTCCTCACTGTCACCTGGTTCAGGCGACGATAGTCAACACAAAGTCGCAAGCTCCCGTCCGCCTTCTTGGCGAACAATATCGGGGAAGCCCAGGGTGAAACACTGGGTCGGATGAACCCCTTGCCCTGCAAGTCCTCCAACTGTACCCGTAGCTCTCGAAGCTCGGCGGGGGCCGTCCGATATTCTGGAGTGGATATCGGGGCTGTCCTGGGGTACAAGTCAATATAAAAGTCTACCTCTCTGCGAGGAGGTAGCCCTGGAACGTCGTCAGGAAAAACGTCCACAAACTAATCCACCACTGCAGGAAAACCAGGACTCCGCACGTCAACTACTCCAAGGATAAGGCTAGCCAACTGATGAGTGATGGGCTGTCCTCTCCTCCGCGGAAGTCCATCCTGTGCTGCTAAGGCTCCCTTCTCGCCAGTGAAGGTGAACCTGCTCCCGTCGGTGCGTACACATCGCACCTTGCGCCTAAAACAGTCAATCTGTGCATGGACCGTAGATAGCCAATCCATGCCCAAGATGACGTCGTAAGGCCTCGACGCTGCTACAAGAAGATCCCAGCCGAAGCTCTCGCCTCCTAGAGTAAGCTCACACTGCCGGCACCAGTGCGTAATCATCGAGTCTGCTCCCGTAGGAGTCTCTAGCCGTAAGGATCGAGCCAACGGCTCTGTCGGAATCTCCGAGCTCCGAACAAGGGCAGCGGCTATGAAAGAGTGACTCGCTCCTGTGTCTATAAGAACTACAGAAAGGGTGGAGTAGACACAGATAGTACCTCGAATCATCTCGGGTGCGCCGTGGTCGTAGGCCTCTGCTGCCTGGAGCTGAGCCTGTCGCTGCCCGCCATCTCCCTGTGGTCGGGGTGGACCTCCTGGTGGTGGTGGTGGTAGTGCCTCAAAGCGTCGGCCACCACCGGCTGCTCGTCCAGCTCCTCTGCCTCGTCCGCCTCCTCCCTGCAGACCGCCACGGTCGACCCTCTGCCTCTGCCTCGGTGGTCCATCAACTGTCTGCTGCTCCTCGGCACAGCGGGTCGGGCAGTCACGAGCCATGTGGCCCTGCCCGCCGCACGAGTAGCACTGTCTGCCTCTCGTAAGACTGGCTCTGCGCTGTGTGCCCCACACTGCTGATCTAGTGCCCTGAGATCGTCTGCCAGAAGGTCTGGTCTGTCTGGACCCCTGAGTCATCCGTCGACTGCCTGCTGCAGATGACTCTGCCACGTGCCGCCCTGTGGTGGGTCTCTGTGCTGGTGTAGACTCAGCAAGGAAGCTCTCGATCAGAAGGGCCCGCTCCAGTACTCCTGTCTGAGTCGGTATGCTGAGGGAGATCAGCGATGCCCTGATCTCGTGTCTCAAACCCTGCTCGAAGGTCCGGGCCCGGAAGAATGGGTCTCGTACCATGTCGGTCGAGTAGCGCGAGAGATCAGTAAATCTCGCCGAGTACTGTGCGACCGTCATGCTGCCTCGCTGCAGCTGTAGAAGCTCCTGGATACGCACCGCACGAAGGGTGGCTGGGACGAACTCCGAGCGGAAGAGGCTCTCAATGTCCGTCCAAAGAAGAGATGCCTCATCGTGCACATGGAGCATCAGGCTCCACCATCGTCCTGCTGCTGCGTGTAGTAGGCTCGCAGCGAGGATCACCATGAGGTCTGCTGGTGTCCTCACTAGCCTAAACACTCGTACTACTGCCTCCAGCCAGTCCTCTGCTGCCTGGGGATCCGTCTCCCCGCGAAACCTGGGCGGTCGCTGGCGCTGAAACTCATGCAGTGAGCTGAGGCGACGTGCATCGTCAGCGGCTGCTGCTGGAAGCATCGGGGGCTCGGCGGGTAAAGCTACCGCCGGTGCCACTACTGGCAAAGGGCCCTGCACCGAGGCCTCGTCGCTCGGTGGGCTGTCGTCTCGCTCGACTCTCGGAACCCTAGCTGGCTGCCGTCGTGGGGCCATCCTGAAAAGGAAACAGGTGCGCCACGGTCAGAACAGTATACCTGGTGAGCAGATATAAGTAATCACAAAGAAAACTTTGAAACACACACGCAATCAATGTTTTCGTGCATTAAGTCGGAAATCAGAATTCAGGGTCCTGGTGTACGGATACGTCGGCCGCCGCACCAACACTGGACTCCCTGGACTGATAACCACACTCAATACGATAAACATTATTGCTTCACATATAAAAGATCAGAGTTCGCGGTAGAACCGAACTCCTTTGATGCCAATTTGTCACGACCCGCCCTCGGGGTCCGTGCCGTGACTACCCCAAGCCCGCCTTCCATAGGCCAGGGGCTGGCGACTAGCACCAAGGCGTAAATCCCGATAAAAAGGGAAGGCATTGCCTTTGTAAGGTAAACAAACACCACAGAGTAAGCAAGAGGAAAGTAAACACTAAACTAAAGCAGAGTACAACTGAAAGTGCGGAAAAGTAAATGAGCCAGAATACAAACCCAAAACTGAAAGTAAAGTACAACTCGAAAGGGAAAACAGCAACTGTAAAGTAAATGCCGCTACACCGAGCTGTCCACTGGAAATCCCACCTGAAGGGTGGGTACAGATAGCTCCTCTGCTCCACAGGTCCCACCGTCTGCTCCGTGCACGTCCCGCCCAGTGGTCCACCTCCGGGTACCGTCCCGCTCTGCAAGCCTCAGCTAAGGTCAACGCTGTCCGTCGTCTGAAACCAACACAACGTAGTGCGGGCAAAGCCCGTGCAGGGGTGAGTATAACCTACTCAGTAGGGACCCCGATACCCCTGAAGGTCTCTCAAATCCACAAAGGATAAACCACGAAGAAAGGTATAATCACGAAGTAACAACCGATACTGCTTAGGTATATGCCCATACATATACCTAAGTCATCAATTCAAATACGCTCCAACCTCTGAGCCCAAGTACAACTCAGTCCACACAGGAAAGTAAACGTATTCCACACAGGAAAGCAAAATGTAATCCACACAGGATTGCACAACACAATCCACACAGGAAAGAAACAGGATTCAACTCACACAGGTATACTTCTCCAAAGGACGATAAAGATGATCACTGATCCATCTAAGTCGTCGGACCCACGAAGGATCGATAGGTAACTAACCCCTGCAAAGACCCACACATGATCGGGCCCACACAGGACCTGTAGGCGCTGGTTCACACAGGACCGCTGAGCGCAAGGACCCACACAGGATCGGACCCACACAGGATCGGGCCCACACAGGACCTGTAGCACTGATCCACATAGGATCGCTGAGTGCTGTAGTCGTCGTCGTCGAATCCACACAGGATCTCTGTACTGTCGTCGTCGCAGTCACAGTAGCAGTAGTCGCAGTAGCAGTCACAGTAACAGTCGCAGCCAGCACTAGGGTTCCTGCACACAACAAGCTCGTTCGGAGAGTCCGCTCCACGAGCCGAGAGGCTGATACATCAACTGTCACGAAGACCAGATTTGATGTATCCAAAAGTTCCGTATCATCAACAGGAACTCAACGCAATAGACGGCGCGTCGATCGGACGCCCGGTCTGAGAGTTATTGGCATTTTCGTCTCCGGGGCCCGGTTGGTTTTTAAGGAAAAACCAACCCGACCGTACTTCACCTGCGTCCAAACCTCGGGCGGAGTATGCCAAAAGATCCGTCTCATTAAGAGGAACACAACACAGCTGACGGCACGTCAATCGGACGTCCGTAGCTCAAGATATGAGCGTTTCCGCTCCGAAGGCCCGGTTGGTTTCGTGAACGAACCGACCCGGCCGAACTCAAAGTAATCCGAAACCTTGAGTGCGATATACCGAAACGACCGTCTCGATCCAAGGATCGCGTTGCCGCAGACGGTTTGTCAATCGAAGGTCCGAGGCTCAAGTTATGGCCAAAAGACCGAAACTGGTTCGAAACGGGGGGGTCCGGGTCCGGGCCGACCCGGCCCGACCCCCCCTGGGTCGGCCCGGCCGGCCGGCCGGCCGGTGGTGTGGCGGCGGCGCGGCGGCGCGGCGGCCTGGCGCCGCTCGGTGGCTGCACGCGGGGGGCTAAGCCCCCGCTTCCTGGGAAGGGCGGCGGCGGCTACATGCCGCGCCCCCCTTTTTTTTTAAAACGCCCCCCCCCCCACGTGGGGGGCCTGTTTGTGCGGAACCGGGGGGCCGGCTGCCCCCCCCCCCCCTCAAGAAAACGCTCCCCCCTCATTAAGAGGGGGGTTTTTATGTGATGGACGGGGGATTAATTCCCCCGGTTTAAGGCCATCTGGCCGGCCAGCTGGCCGGCCGGTTTTCTCCAACGGGACCGGAAATTCCGGTCCCCCCTTCGGCTTCCGACGCCGGCGGCCCGGCCGCCGGTGTTCTCTTCCGCCGCGGCCCGGAACCGGCCGCGGTTTTCGTCATCCGGCGCGGTGCGACGGCACCGCGCCCCTCCGCCGCATCTTGATTTCTTCAAAGCGGCGCGACGGCGTCGCGTTCTTGATGTTTCTTCCATGGCGCGGCGCGACGGCGTCGCGCAATAAGGATTGGGCGAATATCCGCGTGGTGCGTCGGCACCACGCCACCTTGATTCATCCACCCGCAAGCAATTCAACAAGAACGATGGAGGGGGGTTCGGCCGTGTTCGTGCGGTCCGGCCCCCTCACGTTAAAATAATAACTCAATTTAAAATATTCAAATTCCTCACGTTAGTCATGCGAACCATGAGAAAGAATAGAATAATTAAACAATAAACAAAAACCCCTACCTTGGGTATAAGTTCGAGGATTTGCCAACGTCCGCGGAAGTCGACGTCGTGGAGATCGGGCGTCGCGGTCGTCGTTCGTCAATTCCGTTGACGAAGAGATGCGTCCGATGTGATACGTCGTTGGCGAAACCTCTTATGTCGACGAAGGGAATCCGAGGAGGAAGTGGCGTTCCCTCTCGTTGACACGGAAGACGAAGAAGAGCGGAGCGGCGTTCTTCGTCGGAGCTTGAGCGTTCTTCGTCAAGATGAGCGTTCTTCGTCAATATGAGCGTTCTTCGTCAAGATGAAGAAGATGGAGGAGGAGCTCTCAAAATGAAATCCACACAAGTTGGGTAAAAAAATAAAATAAGGTCCCTCCTTATTTTATATACCAAGCCTAGGAATTCAAAACATCAAATTCAAAAACATAACACTTAATTAATTAACATGTCATGTGTAATTAATTAGATGTTAAGTTTACAAACATTAAGAGGGAGAGAGGGGAGTTTAAGGGGGAAGTTGAGAGGTTTAGGTTCATGTGGGTCCCACCACACTTAATCCTCTCAAGGGAGGTTAAGTGGGTGTGGGTCGCACCCCTAACTCCTTTTGAGAGGAGTTAACCTACAAAAGTGAAATAAAAAGAATCCACATTTTTTTATTCAACTTTTTATAAATCTCCCAAAAACTAACTTTCAACCCGCAACAAACGCAACTTCCGAAAGGGTCTCTTTAAGCGAATATCGGTGCTGCAAGTTCATCGGTGCCCTCAGATTTCAATTCCGAGCACCGGATCAAAATTTAGGAAAACCCGCTCGTTCGTTCACTGAACGTACCCGATCCAAACTTCGGAAATTGATTCCGGGCACTCCGGGCCTCGGAATCAGGTGCCGTCGGAAACCGCGCTCTTGTAAAAATCTAAAGAAAATTAAGAAAAAAAAAATTCCCTTGAATTTTACGGGTCTTTACAATTCCACGTTCCCCACTCGACAATACTGCGTATAGTTATATTGGACTTCATATATGATGTGTTGCACTGATCAGTTGGATATTATGTATCACATGTTTGTCAATGGTGTACTAATTACACAATAACCCGAAGAACTATGGTGCCCCTAAGGACATGTGGCCCTAAGGCCCAAATGAAAGGCTCATGGGAACAATTTGGGTGAATTGAACTGTTGCATCAATAAAAACAAAAATAACAAGGAAATACACCCCTAGTAATTTTTCAACCTAGAGATTTTGGAATCAAACCAGGATAATGTAATACTTTTATATAGTTTAGTTAGAAAAACTTATCTTTTTTTGTTCCTAAGTTCCATAAATATCCCCAAGGAGGCCCAGAGCATGACTTAAGTTCCCCAACTAATCAATAACCTTTAATTACCCTGTTCATAATATGAACAATGTCTGAGTTTTAAGGGACATGAGCCTATGCCAGTTCCCCAAAGTAGAAAATGGTACCAACCAGCTCTACCACTCAACTAACACCCTAGGGGTGAAATAAAATTATAACATCTTTTATCACATTTTATATGAAGAGTGAAAATATATTTTTTACATATTTTATAATTTTTTAGACCTTATAATGATACAATAATTACAAAATGATTTAAAAATAATTTTTATTAACAAATATGTAATTGTTGAAGTGGAATAAATTATTCAATATTAATATTTCTAAATTATAAATCTAAGTTTTATATTTAAAAAATAACCTGTATTTTATTCTAATAAAAGATTTTTTTATCCTTTTATTCAATTAAGTAATTACATAGTTACATTCATTTTTTATAAGTTTTAAAGTCAAATAAATATTATATATTTATTAATAAACAAATGAGTATTTTGATAATCAATTCAACAAATTATTTTTGGGTAAAATAAATTTCAAGATTAAAATATAAATTAAAAAATGATTTTCATTGTGTTTTTCATAGTTATATTAAAATTAGTATTTAATTAATCTATAAATTGAATATTTTAAAATAGATATAATTTTTTAATAAGAAAAATAAATATTAGGTCGTATGATAAATTTAATTTTTGGTAATAGAAGTTAGTTATCATTGTAAATGTTTGTCGCCACTATAAGGGTTAAAATGTTCAAAATGGGGTTAAACTAAGAGATAATGCCACCAATTATTACTAAAACATTCCCAAATTTTATTGGTTCGGTGGATTACATCCATAATTTATCCTATATTTTAAATTGGATGTGATTGGATCCACTTTTGATGAGAAAGATATTTATTATCTTTAAAATTTCAGAATATTTTCAACATTGTCACTTTCAACACTTATAAAAGGAGTTTCCCCCAACCCCATCGAATCCAATCTAAAAAATTAAATTCTCTAATATATTATACCTTAATTATATCTAAAATTGTCTTACCCATTTATTTTAGACTAGTCTCCCCTAGTAGTTTCCAAATCCCTTCTAAATCAAGAAGGTTTTTAAGAGAAGATGAAAAATCATCTACCTAATTAATTTATCCCCTCTAATCATTCTTCACTTTTTCAATTCTACATGTTATTACATATGAATTATAAATACATTATCATATTTAAAAAATAATTAACCTTATTTATATGAAATTTTATTTTTATTAATTAAAATTTTCTAATCTGTTTTGTCATTATTACACTCTTTCACTTCGGTTAATTTTACAACTTACATGAACCGTGATATATTGATTATATATTAAATAATTAATAAATATTAAATTGTTTTAATATTATATATAATAATGAAGTTATGATGCTCCCATTTTATTTTAATTATAATACTATAATAATATCAGTCCAAAAGCAAACATATCCAATTAATTCAAATATTATCTTATTTTGGTCTATTTAACCGCATATATGAACAATGCTATAAATACTTTCATGGATATTATAGAAACATAATTTCATGAAAGTGTTGATATTAATATATAATTTTTGTTTATTTTGTTTTTAAATTGTAATAATAGAATTTAAAATAAACATTAATAACCAAAATATTTTACAATCACTATAGGAAAACATGATAATTTCAACAGGATATTATCCCCTCACAAATAGTAAACAACGTAGAGTTATATAGGATAGGATTTATATCCCCTTGAAAAAAACCCTATGTTTGGTTGTATTTTGGTTGGTTCATGAGCTTCGTCATAAATACATTTTTCCCCAACATGTCATCACATGGGATACAATTATTTGTGATAGAATTTATATTCTCTTTGTAAATAAATTTATTTGTGACAAGATCCCCTCCCATTATTGTAAATTAAAAATTAATAAACTTCCACAAAAAATAATAAAATTATCAATGAAAATACACATTTAATCATAAATAATATGTTTATAGGGAAAATTAATGGTATTTAGGGTGGGTATCATTTTCCAACAATTTGGTTATCTATCGCTAATGTGATTTCGATCATTTAAACAAGTATTTATTATAGGATCTATTTGTGATCAAATCCATCTCAAATAAAATTGTTTATGTGTGATGTTGCATCATATGTTGTTTTTGGAAAATAATATAACCTTCATAACCCCCACAAAACCATTATTCCATCATAAGTTGTAAAATCCACTTCTACTTTATATCTCAGTTTTCTCTTTACAATTTTTAATCTTTAGTCAGACGTTTTTAGGATCCTATCAATTCATTTTTTTCGATAATGTTTCCTTTTTAAGGAATTATTTTAAAATTTTAAAATTGTTAATTATTTTACTTTATTATATATTAGTAATATTTAGAAATAGTTAGTATTAATTATTACTAAGTGGTTGTAATTAGTTGTAATGGATATTAATTATAGATAAATAGTACTAGCTAGTAATAATTGATAATAATTATTAATACATAAATTAATTCAGAAATAAATATTAAATAATTAGTAATAATTAGAAAATAATTATCAAATCACTATTGATAAGTAACAATATATAGTAATAATTTGTAAAACATAATGAAAATTATTACTTGTAATAATAAATAATAATAATAAAAAATTAGTAATAATTACAAATAATTAGTAATAATTAAAAATAATAATCATTAATTAGTAATAATGGGTTATAATTAATTAAGATGAGCTATAATTGAAAATAATTAAAAGTAATTTGTAATGATTTGTAATGGTTTATGAAATTAGTAAAACATATAAAAATTTAAAATAATTACCAATTGATCAAGAAGTGATGGATGTGGTGTAGGTCTTAAAGGTGCACTATGAAGACGGTGAAGCCAGCTAGGAAAAATCTCAGAAAATGGAACTTTCACATTTCATGGGTTCTGAGATTCCCAATGGAGGGCCCTCTCAGGTGTTAGATCTAGTTATTAATAATAATATATAGAGTATTGAGGCATAATTTGTTCTACATGGTAGTCCAAATAATATTTCTAATTTTATGCGAGGATATGGTCAGTGACTATGGGCATCATTAAAGGGTTCTACCTCAGAAACGATTCATAGGAAAGGTCCATGGGCCCATATTGAAGCCAAAATAAATGTATTCTTATAAATATTTTCTATAGGTAAGAGATATTTAATCATGTGTATTTCAATTGACAAGGGTGAATAAGAATTGTGGTCTGAAGACTCATATTGATGAATCTACTTTCATTGGATGTTCTCGAACTGGAGGTGCATCACTTTAGGCCTAGAAATTTTCCATTGAATTTATAAATAAGATTATTCCAAGATTCAATTGGGAGCCTCTAACTCATTATTTTTGAATCTCAGAATACAGAATCTTCATGAATGGTTCATCGAATTCACTGTGTTATAGGTGAAGGGAACTTTTTCATAGGTTTTCATTTTATTCCATTGTATCAATTGAATTTTAAGGAATCCAAAATTATTTATCATATTGCTACCATAATTGGTATTTCACTATAGTTGGACAAGGATGCCAATCATTTGAAGTATGAACACATTGTGAGAATGTTGGTTGAAATTTTTCATAGATCTAATAATATTGATAATGTGAGTCTCACCACTCCAACTAATGAAATTAACATCATTATGGGATATGATAAATGTTCATACACTTTTCATATTTCAAAATCTATTGGTCATTTTACTAAAATTATTAAGTAGAATTATTGTGAGCTTTGTTTTTTGAATAGGAAAATTTCTAATGATATTTTTGTTAATGAAAAGGGAAATAGTAATTTTTTTCTTTGGACATGATGTCTGTGGTTCAGTCAGTGGTGGATGGAGACATGGTTTTATCATCCTAATTTTTGAATTATGGGACCGGTTTATCATGAACTTTGAAGAATGGTTCTCGGACACTCATGGTCCCAAACATGTGGTGCCTTTAATAAAGATCTTGTAGATTCAGTCTCCAAGACTCAGTGTTCTAAACAACCTTCTTGGTTTAGATCATGTTATAGTGAACAGTCAAGTCAAAATCATAGAAATATTACCCAGGAGGATATTGAAGAGAAATCTAATTAGGTTTGTGCTTCAATTAAATATGCCCTGTTAATTTAAATAAAAAGGTCTCTGCTGCCTTCAGTAGGCCTTTAAGAGCTAGATATGTTGGGGGACTCTACTTCACACTTTTAGGTTTCTACAGAAGTCTCTTGGATTGGCTGAGTTTGGGATGAACCTTAATTCAATGATATTGGATGCATAAACTTCTGGTCAATGTGTTGAGGGATAAAATAATATGTATGGTGCTAAATATAAAGGTGATTATGCACAATATATGCATGAACAATTTTAAGGATCATAGACCCATGTGATGAATTGAATGAATATTTTTTAATATAGATTGAAGATCAATTGTTTTCTAACTGTTAAATTCAAAAAGAGTACTAGATAAACTCTTACAAGATCAGGAAAATAAAAATGAAAAAAATATCTGGTACCAAAAAGTATTGGCACTTCTGCTCTCAGATTAAATGAGGGGGAAATATTAAACTTTAAGGGGTCGAAACCTAATGGTAATGGGATTCCTATTACCATGGGGCACTTTTAAGGTATTAATACAAAGACAATTCCCCTTGGGCCTCTGATGAAAACAATTATGCATGTTGTGGGAACATTAGCTGGTGAGTTTTTGGACACATCCAGTGATCAAACGTTGAATGATAATTTATGCAAGGTACATGCGACTACCATAAATCCATTTAGAGTTTTTGACACATTGAGAGAATAGCATAAAGTTGATGAGTAGGGGGATAAGAGAAACAAATACTCTCTGAGAGACCTCCATAGAGAGGAGATCTGGTATGATGATGGTTAGATCCACATTGAGAAGGAAGATGGGAGTGGAGGAGTGAACCAAGATGGTGTCTTTGGATGTGACTCGGGAGACTCAGATGATCCGAATGACACTAGACAACACATCAAAAAAAATGAAAGAGTGGTTGTCATCCAAGAAGTCATGGATGCCAGGTTGGCCGAGTTAATTAGGGTTCTCTTCCTAATGAGAAACATAAAATTGGTTACTAGTTTATCAAAATCTTGTGTATGTGACATTTTATAATTGATGAGGGTGGTTTTTCTTTGTTAGACCCCATCCTCTGTGCTTTATGTATTTACGTCTTTTAAAAAAAGGGAACCACCCCATCCTTAAAAAAATAGTTGCCAATAATTACAAATAATTAGTGATATTTAGTGACAATAAGAAATAATTAGTAATGATCACTAATAATTAATAATAATTAATAATAATTAACCACTCATAATAATTATTAATAATTACAAACAATTATAAATAATTTGTATTAATTTGTAATAATTAGTAATATTTTTTAGTAATTAGAACTAATTACCAATAATTACCTGTAATTAATGATAATTATCATTAGTCAGTGATAATTATTAAAAATTCGTAATAATTATTAACAATTATTAATAACTTAAAATAATTTTCGATGATTAAACTAATTATAAATAAGTATTAATTATTACCAATAACCAGTAAGAATTAGTAATTATAAACAAAAGGGAGTAATAATTAGTTATACTTAACCAAAATTAGTACAAAAGAAAAATAATTACCAATTATTAGAAATATTAACAAATCATTACAAATAATTACAAATAATAAGTAATAATTTGTAATAATTAATGAATGTTAGTAATAAATGAGAATAATTAACGGAAATCACTAATAATAAGTAATAATTATAAATAATTACCATTAATTACCGATTATTTCTAATAATTAGTAATAATTTACGAAAATTGAAAATATTTACTAATAATTTATAATAATTAACCATAATTAAAAATAATTAGTAATAACTAAAAATATTTACTAAAAATCACATATCAGAATTAATAATTAGTAATAATTAGTAATAATTAATAATAATTAGTAATAATTCGAAATAAGTTTTAATAATTAGTAATAATTACAAATAATTTGTAACCATTAGTACCAATTAAAGATAATTACTCTAATTATTAATAATTAATTATAATTAGTATTAACAACCAATAATTATGAATAATTACAAATTAATTTCAATAATTAGTAATAATAACCAATAAATGGTAACAACTAGTAATAACTACAAATGGTTAGAAATAATTAGTAATAGTTACCAATAATTATCAATAATTTGTAATAATTTGTAATAATATTAAATAATTTATAATAATTACCAATAGTTCGTAATAATTTGTAATAATTAGAAATAATTAGTAATAAGTATAAATAATTAGTAATAATTCAAAATAAATAGGAACAATTTAAAATAATTTCCAATAATTAGTAATAATTAGTTATTATACTTTATAATTACAAATAATTTCCAAAAGTTGGATATGTATAACAATAACTAAATTAAATTAGCAATAATTTTTAATACAAAAATTAGAAATAATTAATAATAATATAAATTAGTTACAAATAAATTGTAAAAATTAGTAAAAATTTCTGATAATTAGAAAAAACTAGTAACTATTACCGATAATGATTAATAATTGGTTATAATTATTAAAAAGTTATTCATAATTAGTTATAATTAACAGTAGTTATTAACAATTAACAATAATTTCTAATAATTATTAACAATTAACAATAATTATTAGTAATTAGAAATAATTTTTAATAATTATCTATAATTTGAAATAAACACTGATAAATGTTGAAACTTACATATAATATAAAATAATAGTTTTTAATAGCTTCATAAAATTAAAAATAATTTTTTATAATTAGTAACAATCAAAATTATTTAGAATTAATTAGTAATAATTACCATTAAATTGTAATCTTTTTAGTTAATTAGAAATAATTAATAATAATTAACAATAATTAGTAATAATTACAAATAATTAAAAATAATTAAAAATAATTAAAAATAATTAAAAATAATTAAAAATAATTAGTAATAATTAAAAAAAATTTGTAATAAGTAATAGTAATTAGAAATAATTACGAGTGAATATTAATAATTGATAACAATTTCCAATAATTTCCAATATTTATTAGTAATTTCCAATAATTTTATATAATTACAAATAATTAGAAATAATTACAAATAATTCATAATAATTAGTAACAATTACAAATAATTTGAAATAATTCCCATTAATTAGTAATAATTACCAATAATTTGAAATATTTAGTAATAGTTCACAACATTAACTAATAATTAGTTATAATTACCTATAAATTCTAATAATTAGTAATAATTATCAATATGAAGTATTAATTTGTAAAAATAACTAAGAATATTCAATAATAAACAATAATTAGTAAGATTTCATAATATTTTCTAATAGTTAACAATAATTAGAAATAAATAATTCATAATAATTAATAACAATTTATAATAAATTCAAATAATTACAAAAAAATAAGTAATAGTTTCCAATATTTTGTAACAAATATCAATAATTACCAATAATTAGTTATAGTTCGCAATAATTAATAATAACGAGTAATAAATATTTATAATTAGTAATAATTAGTAATAATTTTTAATAATCGGCAATAATTAGTAATATTTACCAATAATTTAAAGTAGTTATCAATAATCAATAATATTTATTAACAATTAATAATATGTCGTAATCATTGGTAATAATTAGTTATAAATTGAAATAATTAGTAATAATAAGTAATAATACCTACTAAATAGATATAATTATTAATAATTACCAATTATTTCCAATAATTTCCAATAATTAGTAATAACTACCAATAATTAGAAATAATTTCCCATTATTATTATTACTTACCAATAAATAGTAATATTTTTAAAAATAGAAATAATTATGAATAATTTAAAATAGTTACCCATAATTATGAATAAATACCATTTATATATAACAATTACCAATAATTAGAAATAATCACAAAAAATTAACAATAATTACTAATAATTAAAAATAATTACAAATAATTAACAATAATTACAAATAATTATTAATAATTATCAATAATTTTAAATAATTACCATTAATTTGTAACAATTACTAATAATTAAATATAATTAGAAACAATCAGTAATTATTATCAATAATTAGTAATAATTACATATAAGTAGTGATAATTAGTAATAACTATTAATAGTTATTAATGAATTTAGTAATTGCTAATTTTCATTGACAATTATTTATAATTAATAATAGTTACAAATAATAAGTTTTTATTTGTATTAATTTTTAAAAATTCATAATGTTTAGAATGAAATTATTATGGTCAATATTTTTTGGTAGTTAGTAATAATTTATGATATTTAGTTTTAATTTATATTATTTATCGATAACTATTAATAGTTACATATAATCTATAATTTTTTGATATTCTTATAATTTTCTAATTTCATATCTTACTTTTATCAGGTTAATCATATAATTTTTTTATTTTTAGAAAACATTGGAAAAAGAAGTATTTGAATGTTTTTATTATAAGATCATGATTGAATAAAACATATCCAAGATCCAAATGGTTTTGGTATAAGTCTAGTAAATATTGAGGGTGTTGAATCTTTTTTATCATTTTCATCAAAAAAACAAGATTTTTTATCAGAACGTACAAGCAGATTCCCTTGTATGAAATATGATATGAGGATATCTGACGAATTTTATAACACTGGGATTCATTTATTAGTTTTTAGTTTTTTAAAAGATTGTGTTTTTTGTTATCAATATGGCGAATGAAATTTAGGAGAAGATATGAACAATTTCTTCTATGATTCATCATAGTTTAAAATAATATTACACATGGTTGTTTTAATTTCTTTTTGACAAACATAAAGTAGGTATTTTATTTCAACCTTGAAGTTAGAAACATCTCAATTTTAAGAGTTTCTGAGGTCTGCTACATATGATTTATATCTCAATTACAATATAAGAAAATTTAATGATGTTTCAAAATATTTGGTTGTTTAATTAGATAATATAATATAAATGGGTTTTTATCAAATAATTTCATTTTTTATATCAATGTTACCCTAGGGAAATGTGTTCCCGAAAACGTTATATTAAAAAAGTTGTTAATTCATAATTTGGATATTGGTTACCACAAGATCCATGCATGTCCAAATGATTTCAATCTATATTATGAGGAATATAATATATTATTATATTCTCCTCCATGTGGAAATAGAGGTATAAAGAGGTACAAAAAGTAATGTCAAAATTTGTTCTTGTTAAAGATTAGATATATTTCCAACTTATAACTAGATTTCCATGTTTATTTATGTATCAAAAAAAACATCACTAATAACTCAAAAAAATCCAATATTTATATTAATAAAATATTAATTCATCATAGTGATGGTGATTCATAAAAAAATATAGATAAGATGGATCTTTCTTTTTCTTCAGAAACATTTAATGTGTCATTTCATCTTTCTATGAATAGTTTCTGGAAATTTATTTCTTAAATTAGTCTAAATTCTTATAGGATCATCTTTAGAACTCATTGTAACTTACCTCCCTCAATTTCAATGAATGATCCACATATATATATATATATATATATATATATATATTTGAAATTAAAAATTACATGACATATACAAAATAACATTGATATTTACGTGAAGACATTGATTGATGATTAAAATATATTATGTAGTGTATTGACAGTACATATAATGTAGTAGAAAAACAAAATTTCATAATGAAATTTAGATTATTGTGGATAATTTAAAGAGATGGACCCATAAAATGAAACAAAGGTATTGATTTAAAATATATTATATCTTTATTTCCTCCTATTAAATTAGAACCATCTATAAAACAACAATTAATAAATGTCTTTGGGAAGGATCACTACTAAAAAATAGTTCTTTTTTTGGGATATGTCATTTTAGTTAAATTTAGTGGTCTATTATATGTAAGATATCATGAATATTATGGTAAAATATATTGAAAATATATTTTATATAGTTATTTTCACACCTAGTAAGACTAAAGACATTTTAGAGGCATGATTATATCATTCCCCAATTTTTAGTCATCTAGATCTTGAGTTATTTGAAAATGGAAGATCATATAAGTAAATAAATCCAAAATAAACTTATTTTATACCCATACAAATCATTTTTTAGTATAATAGTTGGATAGGATTACAATTAGGATCAATGTGTTAGAATGTTCATATTAATGGATTTAAAAGTCACTAATTTCATTTTATAACGGAGAGACTACTATAGATTGACATTTGAGGTTTTATATATTATTTTAGTTGGGATGTTATAATATAAATATCATATTCTTATAAGATAGTTGTGTAGAGAAAATAGACTATGATACACTGATCGGGCCAAAATATTATATTGTTTTAATTTTATGTAAATTGGGGAAAAGTCAACTAGATTTCTCTGAATTAATGGAACATTTAATATTATATATCACACATAATGTAAAATGTGGAACCATATAGTTATGATGTATGTAACCATAACATATATTCATATAGAAATTGAAGAAAAAAAAATTTAACTAAGCATCAGTTCAATGGTAATTTTTATAAGCATATTTCAAGAAGAAATTTAGTTTTTCCTATTCCAATGTTTTAATATCAAATATCATTCAAAACACTATTGAATGAATTTTATTGAAGGAGATGTTTTATATGTAATGAACCATCAAATATTAGTTTTTAATTAACCTGAACACATCTTTGGGGGAGTTCATGAATATGGTATTGCAGACGAAGAATAAAACAAATCTAATACGTATATTCTCACAAATTATGAAGGAATAATTAAAATTTTATAATGAGTTGTAATTTTAGATATCCTTTATATTTTTATAAAAGTGTATTAATATAAATTAATTTTTAAATTAAATGATATTCATATTAAGATATAGTCCACATAAATTACACCAGAAACTCTTGAGTAATGAAAACAATGGAATTTTTCCTACCGGTTTCAAAGAAAATTGAAGTAAATTTTTTTTGGTCGAATATATTAAATAAATTTATTATTTTTTATATTACTAATTATTTGTTTCAAATTTTCTATTATCAAAACTTACAAACAATTTTGATAATCAATTATGTGTAATGAGTAACCCACCATCTAAATTGGATAAATATTATAATGCGTATGTGGTTAATGTATTCCAATTTCATGCAAGTGGATATGGTGAATAAAAAAATAATAGGGGAATTTTCTTAAAAGTATTTAATCATAATAAAAATGATTTTTACTATTATGGACTTATGGATGAAACCATTGAGTAGTGTTATTAGTTATTGAATTTTTTAACAATGCTTAAATTTCATAAGCTTGATACTGATATAGTATTGAAAATTCATCCACACCATAGAATCATGGAAATTAAATATATAATCCTTATTACAATAAAAATGAATTTTATGTTGGATTATCAAGAAGACAAAATATATTATTCAAATTAGTGTGAATTTTATGAAATTTAATTAACTGGTGGAGCATAACTAAAATTAAAACTCATGAAAATTAGTTTATGAAAAGTTAAATCAGTCATTATGAAGTGAAATTAATTGAAAATTTTCAAGATACATCACCAAATATATCTTTTACATGAATAGATAAAAATATTGGCAACAAAACACCACAGTTATAAGACTATGGTGTTGATAATTTTGATGATGTATCAAATTAGTTTGAAATAGAAAGAGATTATGAAGATGAATCCACTATAGAAATTGATTATGGAGAGAAGGAAGACAATGATATTGACACCATTTAATAAAAATATGGGAATAAAGATGAAGAGTGACACAATTACATACTAGTTATAATGATTATTAATATATAATACCAGTTTTCAATTATTTTTAGACAAATTTTTATTTTATGATTCTGGTGACTTGCGATGATATCGATTAGATGTTAGGTACCCTCAAAGATGTTATACTTCCTAGCGATGTACTTGATGACTCACCATCTGTCCCATAAGATTCTTCCACTATATCATCATAAACATGGATGAGTTATGGCCTACCTCAATTGATGATTCCCTACCCTATAAGTAGGCAATGTCCACCTCTGGATTTACATCCTCGCACATGGAGGCATGTTCAATTGTGTATTTTAGTTGATTTACTTTGATTATCATTAATTTTTATTAATTGATTTATATAATAGTGGTTTTTTTATTTTTTATTTTCCCCATGGGTTTTCACACATATCTATTAGGGGTTATTCTATGAATTTATTTTCTAGATAACAAGTAACGCGAGATTAAATTCACATTAAAGTTCATCATCACATGTTTGATCATTGGATATTATGTAATTAAATAATATATATTTTTAAATTTATTTGATCATAAAATTTTTTTTTCATTATTTTTATGGATTATGGTATGCTGTTTATGATATAATATGATATACTATCTGGGATTCATGGGTGATCATAATTCTCAAGCATTGTCATTAGTGTTTTCACATTCTGAAAAAGATATCCATGGAGAAATATGGAGCCACGAATTTTAACCAGCCTTGTTGTAGCTATTAACCTAATTACATCTCATCTCATATTTGTGTAGGATTGTGATCCTACAAAATCTGAGATAGTTTTTAGAGGATATCATCATCATGATGATAGATCAAAGGGAGATATGATGTCAAAAATAGATGTGGTAATTGTATATTTAGTATTCACCAATGTAAAAGGGTAAGTAATTTTATTAAATAATTTTTATATAATCCAATTTTAAAATTTGTATTTTATATTAATATAGTAGGTTCAATATCTCCATGTTATTATGTTAGTTGTTTTTAAGTATTTGAAAATTGATTCGACCACTATAGAGTTTATTAGTTACCAACATCATCATATTATGGTAAGTATATATTTTATTTGTTTTTTAAAATAGAAAAAATTTATATTTGATGATGCCCACCAAATGAGAATTGAAAAAATCAGAAGGGAAGAAATACTTAAATATGGGTATTATTTTTCTAGTAAAAAAATGGAAGAAAAGGTGGTCATAACTCATGGATCCCATAATCCTCAAAGAGAAACATGACCGTGATACCTTCATAAGGTCACATGAAGGTTAAATGCATAACAAATTATCCAAGGGAGATCCTAGAAATCCCCTTTAAGAATTCCATTTTATATTTATAAGAAATCCTAGAAAATCGGTGATGACATGAAAAATACTAGATGAGAACCCCCAGCTCAAGCATATTATTAGGCGGAAGAAACCTGAAAATCCATCAAAAGATCCTTGATAAAATGGGAGAAAATTATCCTAAAGGTGGGAGTATCTTCCCATCATAAAACTCATGAGAAATAACCATGAATCTCTTAAGGAATTTATGAATCCCCAGTAAAATGTGTCCTTGGTCACGGAAGAGCTCACTAGCATGTCACCACCCTTACACGAAGAGATTCATACTTTTCTAGGTAGTCTCACACTCCCCCTTTGGCTGCAAAGACAAAAATAATGGGTTATCCCTGAAATTCTCACACATCGCCACATGTTCTTTTGTTTCTCATGTGATGCATCATAGATGAAGAGAATAATTATCTCCAACAACATTAAATAAATTTGACAAGACCCCTAGGCCCTTGTAAAATAAACAAGGAAATAAAAAGGGGATTTTCGGGATCCTCTTTCTATCATAAACATCATAAATCACACCCCATATGGTTCACAATACACCATAATTTCATAGATACATGTCCAAATCACCATACGAGAGCCCACTGGCATGTCACCTTTGCCACACGAAGGGCTTTGGACATATCATAGTAGCCTTGAAATCCCCTTTTGGATCCATAAAGAAAAAAATGGCATGTCCATGAAATGATCACACATCACCATATAAACCTTTTTCGGTCAAATGACATATAACTGGTGGGGAGAGGGATTTCCTTAGACAACACTCATGCACGCTCACAATATCCCCAAGCCTCTGAAAAATAAAAAATGAAATAAAATTGAAAATTCATAAGCATATGTTGGTCATAAACATTTTTCAACATTCTCTTACACTATGATATTACTTGAAAAATACATTCATCATGACATCCTAATCTTATAAAGGCCCCCTAGAAATCTATATTTGACTCGTAGTGGATCCCAGAAAAGTGTCCTAAGGTCATGTGAATGCCTTTCAATAAGAATCTTAATCTCGACAATTCCCTTGGACATGTCAAACTCGCAACATTAAATCCCCTTGACTTTGAAAAATTATTTTGATAGATCATATTAATTGAATACAATACAATAAATGGGGTGTTGATGGGATGTTCTTGCGGTCACTAAAAATCATGGGTTTCCCTCAAAATGACCTATATAAGGATCTCAAAAAACACATAACATCAAATACCTCCACTAACTCTGGAAGAAATTTTCAAAACATGTACCACCCAAATCATCAAATAATTATTGTTGAAAGGCCTATAAATCCCACACCCATCATCAAAAATGATATCCATAGATCCTCAAATTGATGCACTAAGGTATTAGATAAAATATCTGATAGTTACTGATCTTGATATCAGAAAGGTTTTCCATGAGGTAAAATCTAGGTAAACACCTTATCTTATCATGAAACATGAATATTCCCTTCATGTGATCACTCATATATCTTGCGATTGAATCTGGGTTTCTTATGGGAAGGACTTACCACAAAACTAATTAGTCACATGAGACTTAATCAAATTAACACTGAAAAAATCTAAGTAATATGCAATAAAAGAATAGAAAAAAGAATAAAAACACAATAGACTTATTCAAATAACATATTTGATGATCCTCATGAACTTCTCATGAACCAACCTAGTCATGAGACAACACCATGACATGTCACATAGATCACATGACACTCCTTTATTATATTATTTGGATCATGCTAGGTCTTCTAGACATGTCAAATAAAGTCATATATCACCCTTTGGGAATACCACCCATGTCCTTCAAAACCACATTATAATTCTATCTAGACCTCGCGATGAACTCAAGACATGTTTTACAAATAATATGGACACATCAATGTAAGTCATCTATGTCTTGAAATGGTATTCAAATAAGCCAACTAACTCTCACGACATCCTTTAGACAAGCCATTCAGATCTTTCGATGTCCATTGTATATGTCAGAACACTTTTATGATGACACCCAAACCTATAATCAAGGATGTGTAGCACCCTATAGACATGTCACAATTACTATTGACATGTTCTCTAAGCATTTCAGAAACCATTCATAATTAAATAATGGAAATTTTGGTTGATCATGTGACACCCTCCAGAAAGGTCAGCCAAGATCATTTAATGAATTATAGGATAAATGATCTCGGTCTAGTAATTTCATATAGAAAACTTATCCTTGGTCATGTGATAGATTCTAGTATCAACCATCTATGTATTATGATTTTCTCTATAAAATTCAACCTTATCCATTCCACAACATTCAAATGTCTCATATAGATAATGTGATATACCTCGAAGAAGCATACTAGATCATGTAATTTTCCTTAGACATGTTAAGAAGTCATCCCCCAACATGTTAGGAACACAATCAAGGAATTCCAAGAAGAAAATAAAAATATGTCAGATAGAAAAACAATCTACATCAAGGTGGAAGCTCAGGACTTGATAACCATGGCCATCCTCCATATTGGGAAATCCCAGTGTGTAAACCCCAGTTTAATAGAACTATAATGAATCTAAATAATTCTATAAATATGTTACTTAGGATTACTTCTTAAGATTTGAGCCCCATAATAAACTTCCAATGGGATGTCCAATCACATAAGTCCCACATCCATAAGTAGTGATACCGGTCATTTCCCATCCTTTATTTCCTACACTGAGCATAGTTCATGTGTCCTTAAGAAGTTGAAATGATCCTATCATTCAAAAAGGGGAACCATAGTGTTGAATACCTGATCAATGGAATTATATGGAATGTAATATATATAAGGACAATGTAAGTGTGTAATCACCAACCTAATGAACTATAATGACTCTAATAACTTCCATTAATAGGATACATAAGAAATCATATTTTGGCCTGAGATCAAATGGGAATCCAATTCGGTGTAAGACCTATAATGTCTCCAACATTCCAACCATTGAGACCCAGTCACTACCATTGGATGATCATAACTCCTCACCATTGAATGTTTTGGTAAACAACTGAACTATAATGACTTGTATTCATATTAAAACTAGGACACACATGACACCTTCTTTTTGTCCGAGTCCTATATTAAAAATCCAGTGTGTTATCCAATCAAGTAAGCCCTAAATGTGGATGATTTCATGTTATCCCAATTTTCTCAAACTGAAAATAGTTCACATGGTTTTATGGACTCACAATGATCACCACATTGGAATCATGAATCTCTACCATCCAAGGAAGCCTTAGTGTGTATGTCCCGACCATTAACATGATATAAATACCCAACATAAAAGGGTATCTACCCTACGGAATGTCCCATGGGTGTGATAGAACTATGGTAACTATGATTACTGTCATAGAAATCATACATAGGATATATCCTCAATATTAGTCTCAAATAATAGGATCCCAAGAGACCACATATATGTCATTTGTATAGAAAATTCAACTACATGTGTTGAAAAAAATATATGGGTTTTGATTCTTATTATAAAACAATATATATAGGATGCCTCCAAATGCATTAGTCCCACAATTGAAATATTAACCACCACCCTGGATAAAAATAGACTCTGGAGTGCATAGTTATTCAACTTCAACATAAAATAATCTACCCACCAAAGGGAAATGAATTAATAACCTAATATATATACCCATGAGTTCACCAACAAGACCCCCTTTATTTATATATAATGAAACTTAACCTTTGATCATTTATTTACTGTAACTAGTCCTTTATTGGGATTTGGATAAGATGTTTGAACATATATATAAGAGGGTCTTAGAGTAGGCAATAATTCCCCCCAAAGGGTGTGATGAGCGCAACCTCCCATCCACTCAACCAATGTAAGTTCCTTATAATCTTTTGGTATGAATCACCAACTAACAAAATTCCATTGGAAAGTAGGTCTCTACCGAATTATTGATGCTAGAACCATTGGACATCTCTAAGAAAGATTAACAAATATTGAGACTGATGAGAATGATTGTGCAAACCATTGAACCCAACATAGTCAAAACACTAGAAAAAGTCCATCCACATATTGTTGGTGAAACCGAAATGGTGATCCAAATGTGAATCTATCAAATAAAATAATAATTGGGTTATTATCCATCAGTTCAATTATTTTTAAATTTATAATGCTAAATAATTGGTGAACATAATGCGAAACTCTCAAATATCATGATAATTGGATGACAATGTCATAGATCTTATGTTAGATCCATTGTATCCATTTTTCTCATGAAATAATTATACCCTTACATTGAAAATCCCATGTGGGTAGAATGGATAAATAAAGAATAAAATGATGATTTTTTAACCCATGAATATATGATTTAGCGTATATCACACCTATAATGGTTCACTGATCAGTGACCTTATTCCATGTTTTTTCCTGACTGAAAATACTTCTCCCATCGACAACACCTTGGTCTAGGATATTATCTTCTTCTAGTGAATGTTATGGAAAATAACCTACAACTGAAACCCATATGGGCCTCAGAATGTCCTCACAGACCCTACATAATCATCATAGTGTCGAGAATGATATTTTCATGGAATAACATTAACATGGAATGTTCCTAACTATCGAGGCTTCCAGCAATGTTCGTTATGTGCGGAAACCAATAAGTCTGCATTATCAAATGAAAGTCGCAATAAATATAGTACCCCTCATTTCCACAACCAACTTCTTTATATTTTTATCACTAAAGAATAAAAATCAACACCTTATGTATCTTAAAAAGGCGGAATAAAAAGATTACTATGGATCCATTCCGATTCAGGGGCCACTGAGAAGGGATCCTTTTAATTGCCATCATCAACACCATCACACCAATACCCATCAGTCTCCTGATAAAGGTACCACCCGACAAACATCCACCTCTAACACCTATGAACAAGAAACATAGAAGACAGGTCAGGTGAATGTGGATCTGAATTACCGTGATTGGGATCATATCCCCACTCCTAGTAATGATGTATATCGATGTATTTTGATAGTAACTAGAGAATAATCTAATATCCATACTCGCTCTGAACAAGTATGTCATTATATTCCAATATTTGTAAGGGTGGAGGTACATATCCCTATCCCCATGTATGAAGTCCATTGGCATATTCAAGTATCATAAGTATGAAAAAACTAGGCTCATATCATCGCTTTAATCAAAGATATACTCTAGTATATAGTGGATAATGAAAATGTTTAGGTTATATCCCAACACAAACTTTTCTAAAATTCCATTACATGTTAGCAACAATAAAATAACTCCACTAAAATATCTCAGAGCTAGTAGAGACACATGGATATGCCCTATTCTTCTCCCCAAATCTAGGAATTTCAATACTATGATCAGAATGAAAAAGTGGTATCTTCCAAGAAAGAAAACATTCTTGCTATTATCGATCAGGATTATTATTATATTATGGTAATGGAAATGGTTCCAGATATGGATAATATTATCCTAGCAACTAGGGCTCACCAGGATAGACTGGAACATTCCTTGGGATAATGGCACATGCTTATCGAAAAAGTCTGGTGGCATATTTCAGTGGTCCATGCTCAGGATCACAACCCTTCTCCCATTACATACGTCTATCTTTATATTCTTGTAGGGGATGCATATTAAAACCTAGATCATATTTCATTACCAACCAAGGCTCACCAAGTGAGAGTATCACATGCCGCAGGATAGGCTCAAATCGATACCACAAAATACCAACACCATATTCCAAAGTCTTTGTATTAGGATTATACTCTTATTATGAATGAGGAACTCCAAGTTAGAATGGAATATGCATCAGTAAATGGGAATATTCATATTAATAATGATGAATATTATTAGTATATTCAATTAGATTCCAAGTAGTGGTCTCATACTCATAAAACACCAAAAAATTATAAATAATGTTCGACAACATTCATATAGTAGGTTCATAAACCCACACAATTTCAAAAAGATGGTTAGAATATTCTAGTTACATTGAGGAATAAGGATCATATCCTTAATCAACTCAATTACAATGTCCATGAGGTTTTTAGGGAAACATTCTAAATACCCCAAGGGTCCTTTAACTATTCATACAATGTAAAAGATGATCATCACCATTATACTAATCCTAATGGTAGTGTGGAGATGGTTACTATGTACTCCACTCTTGACATCCTTCGTGGTCAACCTCTCCATGGTGATATCTCACATAGACAAGGAAAACCTCCCCTTTCCTAGACAACCTCTATATAGAGAGGTTTTCAAAACTCATATTCCTTGGTATAGAGGGGTGCTCAAAGCATCAGGGTCAACCATATATAGTTCCCCATCAACATCCAATAGTACTCCTCTATAGTTAGAATAAAATCCTAATAAAAATATTCTGTGGTATGATTAGATGGAGGTTTGTATGTATAATGAAATAGAAGAAGTATATGGAAAACTTTATCCATCAACAACCTACCTAGAATGTTATCTCATATTTCCACTTGTCACTATGAGATCAAATATGAGATAGAGAAAGAATTCATTCCTTATCTAGGCCAAAATATTTGGGCAACACATCAATGAATAAAGACTTGATGCCACCCTTAACCAATATATGAGGGTCACCTTCAGACCATCATGATAATTTATTTTCAACTTGACCTTGCTATTATCTCCATGGAATGACATCCAAAACCTGAAAATCATTGTAGAAATCTACAACATGCTTTCTACAATTGCATCACAACTCATTGACAACTGACAGCCGAAGACAAGTAATGTACTCATATTCAAGGATGGGGAATGTGTGGAGTTTCACACTTAACAAAAAATCCTAGAATAGAAGAACCCCTATGATATAAAGTATTATAATGTCATAGCCTCTAGAGAAATCAAGGGGACCAATAACACTCAGGAAAATTGGTCACTACAACAAAATACCCCCACTTAAATAGTTTACGAACATCATGAATAGAGGAAGAGGATAGACAAAAAGAATTTAAACAGGGACCCTCAGAGTAATAGGAATGAGTTTCAAACAATGATTCTAAATCTGAAATCAACCGAATGTAATCCTATAGAAATTAAATCTCATCATGGGCTTCCATCTCACCCAACTCCTACATGAGTGTAGTTGTACAAAATTAAATAGGTTGCAATAATAGCTAGCACAACATCCATCTATGATCAAATATAGCCTTCTAGGATGGAGTAATATCTACCACCACATCCGCCTATTGGATTATCATTTCCTAAGTGGATTTTGGGCACGGTGGTATCATCTACAAAAAACCCCATCCCACTAGGATGGAGGAATTTATATATCTATCATCATTACTAATTTAAACATCCCATTAGTGGGTCCTAGGGAAATAAATAGTAATTCGAAATCATCCTTTTCCCATTGGGATGTGTATGTTTATATCTAAATCTCCATCACCATGTTAAAAATCCATAGAGAGGGTCCTAGAGAAATAGACGATGATTTCTCATCAACCCAGAACATTGGATTGATGAGATTTATATCTCAATTTCCATATGAGGAGTCATAAAATCCTAAACAAGAATCATTTGAACCAATGAAAAATTATTAGACAATGAAAACTATTCCCCTAGATATCCCCAACCTGAAGGTCTGGGGGAATTTTCATCATCATCATAACCACATAGAGAATTAGTCTTCTCTTGGTTGGGTGGTAAAATTCAATGGTCAACACCCCATATGTTTCTCCAAGAATACGAAAAACCTCTTCAATTTAGATCACATTCGACAACCACGATCAAAATATCTCTCAATGTGATTACACACTAGGCAAGATAGCGGGAAATACAAAGAGAGAAAATATTCCCCATATGTATTTCATAAAAAAATATCATAACATGGACAAGGGTTTGAATAACTAACATAATATTTCAAGTGAAGAATCATCTTGTTGTGTTGAATGTAGTGATAGAACAACAGTTCCCTAATACACCTCCCTTAATTTCATCACAATCAAACGAATAGATATGGTGGATCAATACATAGATTTAGAGTGCCAAAACATGTAAAACATACCACTATATGAGGGTTATTTTAATGAAATAACTTTGACTCCATCCAGCTGGAACCAAAGAAGGATCTAAAATTTAGGACATCCAAATATCGATTTCCCACCTCCCTATCAGAAAACTACCACAAATAAAGGGAAAGGTATTCCTTTATCTTAATCACAATCCAAAAGAGTTGATTTTAATTTTACATAGGAACCATTTTCAAAATGTTATAATAAGAATCAAAATTTCATACTACTCAGATAATAGCTACTTGGGGGAAATATTCCCACTAGGTATCATATTCTGGTCAAGGAGAATATTCCTCCTCTTATAAGTGTTAATGTTCCATCATGAATGTAACATGATCATCAAAATTACTTTGGAAATATGAAGTCAATATATATAAATGAGGAAGTAAAAAATGATTATGAATTCCATCATTTGCGAAGATAACATCACACTCTCATTGGTGGTCACTCAGTCTTTACATGAGTTAAAAGTTCGTGGGAGACGAAGACAATGACACAACACCAAGACTCGATCACTCCCTATAGATGAAAGGAATTTAAAAGAATAATACTTCTAGAACTTCTCAATTCCATAGAGTCCATGTACGCTCAAATATAATCCACATAAGGGAGAATCACACCTCTATAGCCTAAGAAAAATCTATATTCTGAATGGGTGGATGACACTTTGCGTCTAACCAATTCTGGAAATCCACCCTTTTCCACCTTTGAAAGCATGGGAGGCCCTGAACAACATATAAAACACATCATATCATTATGTGGGAATATAATTGACCCTTTAGACTAGTAGGAGGTATCCAAGTTGAGGTTTTTTATATACTCTGATTGGTCCATCCTTTGTTTGGTAAAATATCTTTCCAGTAGGACCCATTGTTGGATAGGAAGAGGTTTATCATCAATAACTTTGACAATTCATCTCCACATTGAAGAAAATGAAAATTATCTACATAAAGAACTACATGCATTGGGAAAATAAGAAGGTTTATAAATTTAATGATTAATAAACTAGTTAATCCTATTCACTTAGTAACCCTCCCTTACAGGATAAATTTATGGAGGTATGAGATAAAAAGATTTGGGATGAGTTGCTGACACATCTTGTACCAATGCAGAATCTTGGTGGGTTCTCTAAGTTCACAGGAACATCGATTTTTTTGGAAGATTCTATTCAGAGAACCTGAGATATATCTTGTCTCATTCCTTTAGTAGTGGGGAAAATCCTAGAAATGTACAAGCTACCACTATTAACCTCAAACCAGCACAAGTTCCCATTCAGGAAACTAATAAGGTCTTAAACTACAAAGTGGTTCCTGTTGTGTAGAATAAACTAAAAAATTTCTCTATGATAGAAGCAGAGATAATGCAGGGTGTCCCAATATTTGAGTAAAAGTTTAGTAAAACATAATAGTTTCGAAATGAAAAATTCCTCCATTATTTCATTATTATTGTGGACCATAACCTGCTCAAGATACCACAACCCAAGATTCTCAATAAGGTCAACCTCACTGACCATCCTGACTACTTCCCTTTACAGAGAACTTTGGGTCATAATATCAAAAAATTATTCTACTCCAAATAAATCCTTCAATGCAAGGAAAATTTCTGAAAGGTGGGGTTAGAAAAATTCCATGAGAAGGTAGAATGCATAGCCATTTCCTTGTCCGAAGAATATGGTGATTGGTATAAAGTTACGGTCATGTGTGGACAGAAGATTAAAAACTGATTGACTCAGAAATTTTTTGACTAAGATCATTCCCCCATGAGAGCACATCTACATAGACCCACAACAACCCCACCTCCTAAGTAGGTGAAATCAGATACTTCTCCCGAAGGTGTAGACAACAATTAAATACAATAAGATATGGAAGAGGGAGAGTAATTTTCTACTCCTATGTAACATATAACATTTGTATTTTTCTTCCCTACAAGATCAAAATTACATGTACCACACCACCAACTTGAACCCTTATTGGAAAATGATATAATATTTGGTTTTTCAATGTGATTAACGTGGAATACCCATTCTAAAATGATGAATATAGCTTATATTATGAGTTCGAAACACCAAACTAGGGAACAAGAGGATGTAAGAACAGGACCTGAGGTTATAAGGGACAAAAAAATGTCTGGAAAGAGCCAATATTTCAATCACATTCCCATAGATGGCATATATGAAGTTAGGAACCAAGGTCATTCCTTATACAATACCCATTATTGAGATGGAGGTATCTCGGAACCCCCTAGCAGTCATCTGCACCTAGTTGAATTTCATGATTTCCCCATGGGGTGAATATAACTTAAATTATGAGTGTGAAACACAAAAATAGGGAATAGGAGGATGCAAGCATGGGAACCAAGGATAAAAGTGACAACACAAGCATGGTCAAAGCCAATATTTCAGTCTCGTTCCCATAGAATACATATATTCAGTTAATAACCAAGGGAAGAAACTCCAAAATACACATCATAGACATGGATGTATCTCAAAACCCTCTAGAATTCAACTACACCCTGTTATATTACATGATTTCCTCATGGGGGTTCGATTACCTAATCAATCCATCCAACAAGGTAGGACACCATGAACCTCTACACTGGTAGAATATTCTCCATCAGCCTCTTCATAAGAACCCATATTTTCCCCCTCAAATTACTAATCTCTTGAGACACATATCTATGATAAACCCTACCTCAAGAAGTGCTAACCCTAGGATAAAAAGTACCCCTATTTGAAACAACTGAAGGTTGTCTCGACCAATATCTTAATCCACAATGTGGTAAATCTTTAGAAATAAACTATATAACTACTCATTGAATCACTCTAGATCACATAATAGTTTTATAGTTAAGTCACTGTGAACGAGGTCCATTGAATAGAGGCCATTTTAATTGAATTGAATGTTACCATATCAATCATAGAGAGAGATGAGGGATATATCATAAGGGGACACATCAGAACACCTATATGTTTCAGGAAGACTAAAAAATGTTGAAATTTGAAGTTATTTGATTGAATTTGTTTTAGGATCATTATCATCCCGATTCAAACCTTCCAATGTTTGGGATATAGGGAAGGGTATTTGGATTTTAAAAAGATGGCCATTGAAGGGTATGATATGTTTGAGTAAAGACAACATTGGATGGTCAAACTAAAAGATCAATTTTTGGATCTGACATATGATGTTATGTTTATGGTTATCTAGTATGACACACCATGTTATTTAGTACTAAAATGTCTTTGACTCGACAGTAACATGGATGTACCTTCAAAATTACATCAACGTTTGACATACCCCATCAGTGGAATGTTAGGCATACTAAATGGTGATAGTGTACCATTTTAGAATTTCAAATCCACATATACTGATGAATGTTTCTATAAGAAGGAAGTTAAAAAACCAACCATTGATGATAATATATGGGTTTTAGGCTGCAAAGGCCTTGTGACCACCCCTTTGTGTCCCTAGAGTATTCTCAATAATAAATATGTGCTCCCCATAAATCTATTTTAGGTATTAGACCTGATCCCAGATGTCCAATCCCCTTCTTCCCCTAGTGACACCAAACAATACAATTAGCTATGGAATATCTCTATAAGGACCATGTAAATTGGGGATAATAATGTTTATTGTCATAGACTCTCTCACATCAGAACCGATTAAGATTCCACCATATTTCTATCTCTATCTGATAATACCTTAAAAGACTTAGAGGTGGAATAAGAAGTGGATGACCTCAAGAATGACCCTCCTCCATTTAAGGAAGGTGTCTTCACCACCATTGATGAGATCCGAAAGTTAAATACGGAAACAAAAAAAAAACCTTGGACTGCACTATTTAATACTACCATGACCCTGAGGGAATATGAGATGTACATCACATTTTTAAATCTACACCAATATGTGTTCAATTGGAACTATATAAAAATTTCCAGACTGAATTTTGATGTGGCTGCACTTCATCAGGGATTACCAGATGACCATCTAGACCTTATGCAGTAAACCAGGATGATGATACCCTATCATGATACTAATGTAGAGGTGGAATTTTCCAAATTAATCAAATTCAACATCGTCTAATAAGTGAAATTCCCATGATGAATTTAAAATATTATCCCCATCAAGAGAAAGAGTGGGAAGACCTTAATCGATATTTCTCAATGGAATAATTTGAATTTTGAATCAAAGAACTCTCGATGGATTAAAATTTATCTTCCAATCCATATCCCTCATGTATTAGTTTTCATGGTACAATTAGATAATGATGGACCCTAAAGATGAAGAAGACACTTCCTTGAGATCACCCTGAGGGATATTTTTCTATCATGTCATTCCCTTTTTATTAATGAATTTATTTTCCATTATTAAACATCCATGGATTATATATTTATTCTACTATTGGGGAGAATAGCTGAATTTTGTGTCAATGACCTCGTTTTCTAATCTCGACAGTGATGTGATCACTTCACTAATCATCTAATTGTCTTCGAGAAACTATGGTAGAAGAGTTTGAATATGAATCCATTGAAATGAACTTTTATTGTAACATCAAGGAATATCCTTGGAATTTTGGTTTGCCACCATGGAATAGAGGTTGAACGAAAGAAGACTAGTTTAATTTATGCAATGTCACCACTAGAAATCTCAAGGAAATTATGAGATTCTATGGGCATCAGGAATACAATAATTTTTTCATATCCAAATTTCTTGGAAAATCTATCTATTTCACCAGGATAATTAAGAAAGGGATCACCTATCAAGAGGATGGGGGAAACTAATAATCCTTTGAAGGTATCAATATGGATATACTGCCCCCACCAATTCTAATTACATAGGTGGATGGAAAGAAAATCATTTAATATGTGGAATATATAGAAGGATCAGTTGGTATAATCCTAAAACTAATGAAGGACATAAGGAGTGAGAATAGTGTCTATTACACCTATCCAATAGTTATAGGCACTAAAATTTGATACTCAGAAGTTGAGAAGAACAACCCCTCACACATATTTTCTTTGCACAAAATAGGAAATTGCTTATTGCACCAAGAAGTCCATCTAGAACCTCATATTGATCTGATAAAGTATATCCTTGTCCTCTCCATACTATAAGGGTTTCTCACCCAATGGATAGCCATTGTGCAATAATATGACATATATCTTGTGTCACAGAAGGTGGTGAATGGGAAATACATAGATGATTTCCTCACAGAATATCATGCCTCATAATGCACAGAAGTGTACTCTGAACTCCTGGATGAGGAGGTTTTCTACGCCCATGACACTCTCCAGGCATGGGAGATGTATTTTGATGGTTCCTCCCAAATTCCAATAGGAAAAAGGACAGAAAATAATAATATCAATCCTATTTTATTAGGTATTTTATTTATTTCTATCGATAAAAGATATTTATCCCCACACATCGTCACTATCGAAAGGCTACAAAAGTAACGAGGTAGAATACGAAGCCTCTGATGAAGAGGACATCAAAATAGTGTTCTGCCGATCATGGAAGATGATCACACACTTCATCAATGGACTCCCAAGCGCTATGTCTGGAAGAAATAGACAGACTATGCTCACGGTTACACGAACTGTGTGCTGGGGGAGTGGATTCCTAGTGCCCTCATATGCTCATCCAATATCTTATGGCAGAGAATATCCGAGAGTATGATCACAGGCTCATTGTGGGATGGCATCAGAGGAAGGAGATGAACATCAAGAAGCTCCAGGAGGCTGAAAATGAAGTCCAACACCTAAAGATCTGGGCGGATGAGCACTCAGCCTCACTCAATTCACAATCTGAGCTGATCCTACGATTGAGGGCCCAGCTGGAAGAGGTGGAAGAGTGTATGTGGAAGGCTTTCGAAGAGGTGGCCGTTATTCAGGCTAATGTAGAGTGGGCCTGAGCTGAGGCTGATGAACTACGCCCCATCGCTGCTGAAGAGGAGCGGGAGCTGAGTTGGAAGCAGCAATTACTGGATGCCACAAGTCGAAGAGTGGTGGAGCTGCAATACTCTTTTGATGGGGTCAATCCGTCCATGGGGGGAGTTGACCCCCGGGTACTGTAATGATTACAAACCCTTAATTGTACTTCTGTGCTTTGATTTTTTTGAGTTTCGTAACATGCGTGAGTTCCATTGTTCGGACTAGTTCATTGCATCCTTACAATGTTTGCGGAACGTCAAGCGACAATTCCCTAAGCTCATGTGGGTCGGTCCTGATGTGAGAAACAAGAGATATTTTCCTCATTGCCCCATCCAAACATAGGATTTCAATCCAAGATTCGGGCATCCGGGGTTTGGATAACTAGTCCAGATTTCTGGGAAATGGGAGAGACCTGACTAGAGAAAGAAGTTCTCAGAACAACTGAATTACTATTTTTCCAGCGTGCTCTTGTGCACGAACGGTGCAACGCCAGGGGTGCCGAAATCGGTCCGAACGGATGGGAATGGGAAGTGTGAATAAGGATACCCAAGATTCGGAACACTGTGGGGGTGGCGTGAAAATGGTGGATAGCTATTGACCGTGGCGAAAACACATCATCCACATCGCATCAACATGAAATGGGGATGACAAATGAGGGTTGACCGCTAACCATGTTCGCAACACGGGGACTAACTCAAATATCGTTGATCAGTCTTCTGAGACGTTGTCCCAGGATAGCAGGCGGATGATAGCTCGAGCATCCATACTGTTAGGGGGTCCATCCAAACATGACCAGTTTTCTGAAACATTGGGCCAAGACTGCAGGCGGACCATAGATCGAGCATCCATACCGTTAGGTGGTTTCTCTAGACATGAAAGGGGATGAGAGTCCGAATATGGGGCACACGAAGCATGGGATGTGGAGTGATGGTTTGTTCAAAAATGATCCAACACTCATTAAATTATGCCATCGTGGTGGGAGTACACTAGATGGGTGCATCGGTTTGATTATGGATCATTCCTTCTTTCAGAAAAGGCCTCTCTGGAAAGAAGTTTTGTCACTTCCTAATGTCATCTTTGGGAATCCTGAACTTGTTAGGGGCAGAGTTATAGTTGTACGGTCCCCTACGAGGGGTCCGGACATTGGGGCGGAAAGGGGAAGATCGGGATTTATGATTCATGTGGGCTGGACCCTAGGAAAAATACCAGGGTGTCCCTACATATCCCATGAGGATGGAAATCAAGCCCCACATAGTTCTTGGAGCACAATTTAACGTCACGTAGGGCGATAAGAAGCCTGGTTGCACTGGTACGCATCCTACCAAAACTACTAAGCCCATGTGAGTCATGCTTGATGTGGGAAACAAGAAGTAATGGGGGAATTTCCGGACACAGGAAGGGGTAGGTTAGGGTGAAGGGGTTCTCGTTGAATATAGGGCCAATGATGCTAACACGTCCATGTGGCGCACCTAGATGCGCGAAGAGATAAAGACGAGTATGTTGAAATTTCACTTGAACATGAGGAAGTAGAAATGTGTGAATCATGATGATCGAGATTTGGATCACAATGATGGTGGCGTGACGATAGAGGATAACTGTTGACCGTGGAGGAAATGAAGAATCCACATCGTGTTAGCCTGGAGTGGAGACAAACAGATTATGGCCGACCGTTGACCATGTTCGAAACACAAGACCATGCCACAAATGTTGTCAAAGATCCGTAGGGACGTTGGCACAAAATGATTGGAGAGACCTTAGGCCCAGTATCCATGGAGATCCCTTAAGCCTAGAATCCATGTCGTCCGAGAGTCCTTTTGGATATGGAAGAGGATGAGGATCCAAATAGTGAGCTCACAAACCCTGGACATGGAATGGGAGGAATGTCTCCATGAAGATTCCACACTTATGGATCCTTGTCAAAACGAATATGAATACATTAATGAGACGTATTTGATAGAGGGAGTCGAGTCCCATCCCATAAGGAAATCGTTGTTTAGGGTCGTAGAGTTCGGACCATGTATGGGAGGAAACACAGGAGGAACATGGTGGGGTAACTCAAGTACCCGACTTGAATGGGAACCGAGGGTTCTGACCACCACGTGCTTCTCGGAAAGTTTTTTGTCGAGGGACTGAAAATGAGAGTTGAGATGGGCCTAAAGAAAAATCCAAATGTGTTACTATGTACCCCATGGGGATGGGGATCAAGCTGCATGTAGTTATCGAAAGGGTCTTAGTTTAAGGTCTTAGAATTCGGACCATGAATGGGTAAGGAGAGTAGAAGACACACGGTAATGTGGTTACAAAACCCAACGTGAATGAGGACATAATCCCTACATACCATGTGTTCCCTGGGGAAGTGTTCAATTCGAGCAACTAAACACGAAATTTAGGCTGGGCCCATGGGGAAGTGCCTGGGCACTCCTACGTATCTCATGAGTATGAGAATCAAGCCATACGTAGTTCTAGAAAATGAAAGGGGAACACGGGTATAGACTTCTCACCCAGAGAAGTGGTATTTGATAAATCTTGTTTGTCCTTTAAGGTGAGTGGTTTTTTTTGAAGCGACAGACCAAGGGTAGCAAGCTCTGGTGTTGCCATAAGAATCAAGCCACAATAGGCGTTGACCAATGGAATGGCATATGAGAAATACCCGACATTACTTCTTCTATGATGAGGTCATCACAATGCAGTTCTGTTTCTCTTCGTGCAGCTAGGACGATAATGTCACGGTTTAGGGTCATGTGATAGGACCAAGCATGCATTTTAACATCACGCAGCGCATACGTAGTAGAGATGATGCTAGGCGGGGAAGGGGTACGGTGCCATGAAACATAACCGAAGTGGATGGGGATGTGATCCCACATCACACCGCACGCAGTTCTGAGATAGGAACCTCGGTCCACGGGGCACAAATAGAGGTGAGAGTGAAAGGGGAATGAGGAACTAGCTCCCAAAAGAGTGGGACTCGGAAACAAGATATCTAGGTGACCCATCACATCCCATGGGGCTGAGGATCGAGCCGCACATATCCCTTAATGAAGATCATATTTTATGGTCTTAGAGCTCGGACCGTGGGAGCCCCGATGGACACCGTATTGTATCTTTGTCCCCTTGACGTGCAAAGGTGCATTGAGGGATAGTGCCAAGAGTGTCGAGATTCCACCTAGACACAATGGGGTGGAACATAACATGAATCATGAAACCGACATTCAAGGCCTAACAGGGCTGGCATGACGACGGAGGATTACTGCTGACCATGTTTTCAAAACAACATCTTTTTACATTAGCCTTAAATGGGGACAAAAAAATGAGCATCACCCGATTACCATGTTCACAACACAGGATTTGTATCAATTTGTTGTCCAAAACCCTCAGGGGTGTTGTCCAGTAATGGTAGGAGAGCCCTTACGAGTGGTATATAGGCCATTATTGGGGGTCCCTTTGGTTGTGAAAGATGATGGAAGCATGAATGAAGGGTAAAACGAAGCTTGAAAAGTTTATGGAACCTGCCTAAGTTGAATCTGACACTCTTGGTCCTAGACCAGAGTACTCTTAACACATGGGAAAACCATTTCAAGGGGTCGAGGGACTCAACCTAAAGGCGGAAAAGAAATGGAGTATTCTCAAGAGAAGGGGGGAGTGTTTCCAAAGACCCTATACCACACCTATATATCCCCCTCGTGGAGAAGGATAGGCCAAGGGTCCAAGGTGAAATGAAGATTTCTGGGAGATGGGGCTGGACGCGAAGCCTAGACATTCGGGTGGTCCTACGTATCCCATGAGGATGGTAATCAAGACATAAATAGTTATCAGGAATCCATTTACCATCATACAGGACTAAGAGGGGAGTAGGATACCTACACACAAATGAGGTGTATGGTATGAAGAATAAACTAACGTGAATGAGGATATAATCCCACACCACACCATACAATCCAATAAGAGAGGACCTAGGTCGGAGGCCAGAAAAGTCCAAAAGGAGTGATAGTTAAGCTTTGGTCAGGAAGGCCTCACCTACTCTCATTTTAACGTCTTGTAGTGAGGACAAGGGCCGAGGGACCGAAAAGGCCAAGGGGCCTGAGAAGGCCAAGGGCATCAGTCAGGAAGGCCTGAACAACTTGCAGTTTATTGTCATGCAGTGAGGACGGGGGTTGGATAAGCTGTCTCTTTCGGGGATGTGTATGGTATGGTGAGTAACCTAGTGTGGATGAGGACTTAATACCACACCACACCACACAATCCTATCATAGAGAACTTGGGCCAGGGGACCGACAGTTGGCCCTGACCAGAAAGAGTTCGTCGCTTCGGGATGGGGCAGAACGAATCACTACACTCGATGTTTGGGACATCTTGGGGTGGACCTGAAGATCCAGGGTGGCTGTTGACCATGTTTGGAACACAGAATACTTATGGTGACCTAATATGGGATCAACAAATGAGTATCGACCGCTGAGCACATTCGAAATGCGGGACTTGTATCAGATTGTTGCTTGGCGACCTCGAGGGCATTGGCATGGAATGGTAAGAGGGCCCTTAGGCCTGGTATCCATACCATTCAGGGGCCCTTCCAAATGGGGAAAGAGATGGAATCCTATTCAAGGAGTGGGTGAAGCATAGCTGTACCGATCTACAAAAGAGGTGAACATCTCCCAGGAGGGGGACGTGCAGCCAGATCGGGGCTAGATTGACGTGAAATGGGGAAAAAGTATGCACCCTACCATATCTCATGACCCGAGGGGATGATTTTGGCTTTTGGGCTGGGCTAATAGTCAAATTTTTTTGGCGTTCCTATGTATCTCATGAGGATGGGAATCAATCCGTACATAGTTCTTGAAGGCCATGCAGTTTAACGTCGTGCGGTGAAGACAAGGGGAGGATAGAAGAACGGGAGTGGGAACATGGTGCGACCATTATAATCTTCGTATGAGTGGGTCTAAGGAAGACTACTCTACATCGTGCGAGAAACCTCCTAGGAAGCTATACCCAGGGGGGATAGTCAAAGAGAAGGGTTTGGGGATGGGCTCAAAACGAAGTGGCTGAACATTCCTACGTATCCCACGAGGATGGGAATCAAGCCACACGTAGTTCTAGAAGCACAATTTAACGTCATATAGGACGATGGAATGCATCTCATCTGGGGATGTGTATGGTATGATGAGTAACCCGACGTGAATGAGGACATAATCCCATACCACACCATACAATCCCACAAGAGATCTTAGATCAAGGAAGGCCATGGGGCTTCAGGTTGGGCCTCGGTCAGGAAGGCCTGACCAGCTCACAGTTTATTGTCTTGCAGTGAGGATGAGGGTGGGGGCCTGGAAAGGCCAAGGGGCCTGAGAAGGCCAAGTGCCTCAGTCAGAATGGCCTGACCAGCTTGCATTTTATCATCATGCAGTGAGGACAAGGGAAATATTAGTTTAGGGTCATAGAGCACGAACCATTTTGCATTTTTTTGTCATGCGAGACAATAATGAGCAGTTTAACATCATGATGGATGAAGATGAATAGTTTAATGTCATTACAGATGATGATGTAGTTGAACGTCATGCAGGAAGATGTTGCAGTTTAAGGTCATGCAGGACTGGATAGTTTAAGGTCCGGTAGGACCATCGTGCAGTTTAGGGTCATGCGGGACCACACAGTTTAAGGTTGTGCGGGACCGGGGTATAGTTTAGGGTCATGCAGGACCCTAAGGATTAGGAAAAGTATTTCTTGAGGAACTTGGCGTTGGTGGGAGGAGTTATGCCCTCACCACCCGCGGTTACCATGGAGTATGCTCCATTGGTCCACCCAAGGCCTTCAAACCAGTGAGGCTCTTAGGCTACCTCAAGGCCTTAGGGCCACTTGAATATATAGATGAAAACCAAGAATATTACAAAATGAAAAGGCCCCAGATGCAGATTTAGAGTAGGAATATTCATTAGATCATATATAACGAGAAATGGACGTATGAGAGGGTATGTCATTTCCATCTGGACCAAGCTTGTGAATATATGAACATGATAGCTGGCCAGCCTACCATGAAAAAGTGGGGGCTGACATCAAGAAATTTTCTATGGAGGGGATGTTCCAAGTTTTCTGTCTGGGATGATTTTTTTGAGACTTATGGGTCATGAAATTATTAAGCCTACATTCCTTTTAAGGGTTCCCCCTCATCCCATGAAAGATGGGTTATAAAAAATAAATAAAAAATAAAGTCATTTTGGTGATTTAGATTAAGGTATAAAATATTTATATAATTATGTAATATATGATTAATATGTATAAAATTATTATAGAAGATGTTATAAGGGGTCTGTCTTAGTAGGAATCCACTTTAAGATTTTTTCCATCATACATGTAATTCTTATTGGAAAATTCTATATTTACAGATACATTTATTTTTTTGTGGCGTGTATAAATAAATATGCATTTTATCATAATTTCATATAAATCACTAGATTCAAAAATACAAATAATGTTCTATACATCCTACTCCATAAACTCAAAAATACACTAATGTTGTAACAGTTTTTTCATCTGAATAGTCTTTCATTATGTTATCAATTATTTTCATTGATATAGATCTATCAAGTCTATTATATTTTCACTTATCTATCATATATGTTTTTTCTTTTTATTTAGGGAATTTATTTTCTCTCATCAAAATATTATACATTATTCAAATTCCTCAATCCATAAAATTCTATGTTAGGAATAATTCATACTCCTTCTAATGGACATTTTTCATTCATTAATATAATTTAATTCTTTCCAATTCTTTCCATTATTATTTTTAAATAAAAATATATATCATTTTGAAGATTTGTTTAATTAAATTCATCACTATTAAATAATGGATATTTATTACTATTTTAATAGATATGGTTTTAATTAAGGTATTTTCTAATAATACATGAATTAATTTTTCATGATTGAATAATTTATCTTCCACTACACATTTCCTTTTCAAAACCTTTATGTAATTTACAATGATCATCTGTTTACATTTAACATTAAAATGAAGTTTGGAATAGTCTTCATGATAACATCAAAATATGAATTTTTTTAAAATGGCCTCACAACTTATTCTGTAATGATAATATTACGAAATATTTTTTAAAGAAACACTGATATCTTTGTATAATTATCCTTTTGAATTATATAGTTCAATATACTAAGATGTCATCTTTTATTAATTAACCCCTTAATTAATTTTTGAAATACTAATATTGGGTGACTAAATTTTTTGCTATCAATTAATCCATTTTGATTTTATTTTACATGATACTAATTGGAAATTATATGAAACCCATTTTCTTTCCTTTTAGATTCAAGGAATAATGAAATATTGATATATTTTGGCCCAATTATATAGGGATGGTGAAGTGTGGGGTAATATATAGTTCTATAATTCATTGGTTAATATTTTTTATATCACGAGATAATGATATTGAGAATGGTCATGATGTGATATTGTTTGTGCACATGAATGAGAGACAAAATGTTGCAATTAACATTTTTCAAATGATTGAGTGTGGTCACAACAAGGAAAGATATGTTAAAAATACTAATATTGGCAACGATTGCATTATCATTGTTTACAATATTGATATAGTACATGATAAAATTATCTACGTTCATAAGATTTATCATGTGTAAAAGATGACTAGATATATTCAAAATTCAACGATTTACATTTCTCATTATTTTGCCACATTTTTATGTTATCTTCCTATGTTATAATTCATGACATGTAACTATTTCTGTATAATTTTTTACTCTTACACAATGGAATATGTTTGATCATTTGAGATTACATATGCTTCAATTATGTTTAAAACTATTATTTATTCATGTTCTTCAGATAAGATATTTCATCAATGCCAATGACCTCTCTTGACTATGATCTAACCCATGTTTACATGCATTTTTTACCACCCTAATATTTTTATCTAACTACATTAATATATTTCCCATTCCATAGGTTATTAATATTACCATAACCTAAGAGACATCTAAAAGGGAAACAATTATGGTACGATTATGGAAAAATGTTCACATATATATGTCATAATATTTTTATACATCTAATATCCAAAAACATAAAACCTTACAAATTTATAATTTTGTGAATACTTGTGAGATATAATTTTTAAATTATAGAAATATATGTTTGTTTGGATTTGGTGTTCCCCCATGGTGTCAAATATGTTTGGTAAAGGATGTGTTTTTAGAATGGGACCAGAGAGTATAGGCCTCAGGCATCCTAATTAGTATCACATTAGGTTTTCGTTATTTTTGGTTTATAGTATAACTATTTTTGGGGTTTATTTTAGTTAATTCCGGATATTTATTGAGAAATGTTTTTGAAAACCCCTTGGATATGTCCATGTATAGATAAATTCAAGATATTTTGGTAATGAAGATACCGTGTGGCATTATAGTAGTATGATCCCAATCTAGATAAAAGTAAGTGGATGTGGACTCTGTTATAGATGCACATAGGGGTAATAATCTTGTAAATTCTGTTTGGGTATAAAATTGATATTCACTCTATACATGATAAATAGGCCTTTGACTACATTTGGTTTGACCCTTTAGGCGGATATGTTTCCTTGGATGATAATCTCTTGATGAATCATTTTAATGAATTTGAGAACATTTTTATGGTATGGTAGGAGATAATTCTAGAAAGTAGAAAATAAATAACCAAGATTAAAATATAGAAGTTTATAAGTGAGGGTATACAAGTTTCATATGATTTTTTTATTTAGGGATAAATGGTTTCTACTTATAATTATCATCATTGCTAGATTTCAATTAATTATTATAAATGGTTGGATCTTGGAAGAAATTAGTTAATAATGAGTGTTAAAAAAAATATGATGATTTTAATAATGAACCATCAGATGAGATGGGATTTAGAGTAAAATGACTCTTGGTAGTAATCTCTAAACTTTCTGAAGATATTATGTATAATTTGAATCATTTTTATTATTAAAAGAAACTAGAGAAAAATAAAATTTCACTCAAGTCCTTATAATTAAATATCCACCCTCCAATATTAGGTCTTTCAACCCAATAACTGTTGACTAGTGTATTAATTCAACAAATAAATTTCATGTTATCTTTTTATTAGACTATGAAATGGTTTTTTACACTCTATATATTAGATTTCTAGGATCACAAATGGTGGAACCTTATTAAGAATATGATGAAAAATAAAAATGTGGATTCAATGGAATTTTTTGAGGATCAAGGAAATATTCTTCATTATATATTTTCCTTGAATTAATCACATGAAGATGGTGAGATAATTAATTAAGTTAGAGAAAAGAGAGGATAATTCTATATATAGTTAAGTGGTTAACATCATGAGACTCGCAAGTTGTTCCTGTAGTTTTATTTCTAATACAAGAGTTATTTTGAATGATTAGTTATTATGATGAAATGAAGTATTAAAAAGGGATTACATTTATGTGTATTTGGAAACATTACCTATATTTTTTTATGTGAATTGAATGTGGAAATTGAAGATAAAGACACAAAATATTTTAATGAAAAGAAAAGGAAGATGATTTTTTTAAAATAAAATAGATGATCTCATGAAAGAATGAAATTAAATTCACCATCATACCAAATATATGAGAGAAATGTCCTATGAAATTTATTAAAATGAATAAGGAAATATTTCAATTTTTATAAGCGTTTCTTAAAAATCATTATTTTGGAGAAGGGGTGATGAGTTTGGAAAATATAATGATGGATAATAATTTCTAATGATTTAAATTTATCATGTTAAGGAACTATGGAAATTTATTCCCTAAACCAATGTCCAAAGAGGATAATAGTCAAGAGGAGCCCCCACAACCATTAGTACTTAGAAGAGCCTGTGAAATCACTACTATTGATTTGGGAAATTAAAAAGTAAGGGTAAAAAGTACAATCATCATCAAATCAATAAATTAAAATTTCTTATTGGATTATTTTTTTACTAACTCATTAGTATATATACTGATTTATATGAATTTGAATGGTTTATGAATATTGGAGATGAATCATTAGAAGTATAATAGTTTCAATCCAATTCTATAAACTTCTATAAAAGAAGTTTTTTTGTGGGTCTTAATCTTATTATTCCCCCAATAGTAGAATTTTATTTTTGAGGCTGACTATATATCTCAATATAGATACCATATAAATTTCAAGACTAGGGAATCCTAATTTCAATTAAAAAATTTATTATATGTTAGTTAAGGGATAATAATGAACTCCTTATCAAGATTTATGGTAGAATAAGGGTAATAATATTCAATCATAAGATGAGTTACATAGTCTTACCTCTGTTGGCGTGGTTGAAATTTAATTAAAAAGTATATACTGAGTCATGACTACAATAACAATACCATAGTCTGTTAGAGAAATTTAAACTCAGAGGAACTATTTTTTTAAATATTTTTAGAATTTAATGCCTTGAAATTTTAGAATTTATTTTCGAAGAATTAAAAACTATTTTTAAATAAATTACTCCACAAACAACACTGAAATATAAAAAGATTAAAAATAGTTTAAATATAATAATAATAAAAATTATAGTAAATAAAAAAATGAATCAATTATAAATACATATAGTTTGTGGATAAAAAATTAATAAAATTTAATGTTAAAAACAATTTTTTTTCAATGAACATTTTTATGGGTTTTGGATTTTATCCTAATAAATTATATATATCACATTTCAAAAATGATTATGATATTATTTAAATTTCAAACTACAAACTAAAATATAATCTTTCATTTTATTATTAAACTATATGAAATATGATTACAACCACCCTATGATTAAAAGTCATTTTTTCTATAAAATTTGTCTTTATTATATTTGTCATTTTCCATTAAAAGAATAATGTATAAATTTTAGAATTTGAAATTAATGAAATAACCTTCACTTTTTATTTAATAATATTAATATTTTATTATTGTATATATTTAATATTTTTCTAATATGGTGGGTTTTTAGGAAAAAATTGAGAACTATAATTATTACAAATTCTATCACTTTGAAGATTATTAGGATAAGATAATGGTTTAAAATTTTATAAAACCATTTTACAGAAAACATATTTTTATAAAGGAGTAAAATAATTTATATTTAAATATTATTTAATATTTATAAATATATGTTCAACATTTTGAAACATAATTGGTACTTTATTCTAATAAAACTATTATTTTTCCCTTTTTTCATTAATTAAGTAATTAAAAGGATATATTTGGGTTTAGATCAGTTTTTAAGTCAAATAGAACTTATTGTTTCACTTATTAAGCAATCATAATAATGATATTAAATTTGATATGCTGTTTTAGTATAATATTATTTTTATAATTATAAATTATTTTTTTGAAAAATAGTTTTTCATTGTGTTTTTCATAACTATATTAAAATTGATTTTTACCAACTCTAAAAATCGAATATTTTAAAATTTATGTTACACTGAGAATAATAATTATAAATGTAATTAAATAAGGTGAACATAATTTTTGGTCATAGGAATGAGCTATTAATGTAAAAGATTGTCATCATAATAAAGATTAAAATGGGTTAAAGGGGGTAACCTAATAGATAATCCCACAACTATACCTATCATATGACCCAATTTGATAATATTAACTGATTTTGGGGTTAAAATATTCTTTCTTTAAAAGATTTAAAAATTGAATTACATATCATAAAAAATTAATTAATTATATTTAAATGTTTTAATAATTACTAGAGTGTCACTCCCCTCACTTATAAACGGATACTTCAGTTACCCCTTAAAAGACATATAGCCTTTGGGTGTTAAATAATCAAATGATAGGGATTTACCAATATTATATCTTTAATAATCAATGATTATTTCAATATATACATGACATATAATGTCTTGACCAATGAAATTAATTCCAAGACTATTTAACAATATATTTTCAAAATCAATACATAGGATCATCACATATTGATTTATAATTTATTTAAGTAGTATGATGTATTAATTATTACTTAATTAATATTAAAACTCTATATTTTACCACTATTTTATTTTAGTTTTCAAGATTATATTTCCTTGAGTAGGGTTCCACACATGCACCTCAACACTCAGAGAAACATCATAAGAATCTCTGAATGTTAGCATGGAAGATCTTAACTAATGCTTCATTAATCATCGATAACCATGAGAATATCTATGAAGAATGAATTTAATTGTTCTATCTATAATTTATAGGGGTGATGGTGGATGATCACTCACTTTTTTATAGAATTAATGGAGAATAAATCTCTTGTGCATGATAGGTTTCTCAAGATATAATTGTGCATAAAAAACAAATGGATAGAGTATAGGTTGGAAATAATATATTGGGATTAAATAGTTCTAGGATTAGAAAATAATAATTTCACATTTGGACTTAGTACCATAATTAAATCCTTAAAAACCCATGTCCAAAAAATAATAATATTATCATTTTTCATTGAGTGCTCAAAAATCATGGATTAATTAAATATAATTTATTGATTGAATTTCATAAAAAATTACTCAAATAATATATTATATATTTGATTCCTCTTGATACCTATTAAAATATGTTTTAGATTCCACCACAATATTTATATTCCCTGAATAATGAATATTTATTTAAATAATAAAAATCACATCTTTATTCAGGAAATAATAAATTAATATTATATTAACTAAACTAAAAATAAATATTTAATAAATATTCTTCTCATAATTATTCCTTTGAAATAATCATGACTGAATATATGTGATTAAAAAAACAAGAATAATTATTAAACCCAATTTTGGAATAATAATTATTCAACGAGTTAAATAATAATATTTAGATGATGTTCTGGATATAATTAGTATGTTCCCTATTTGCCTCTTTCTCAAATGAATTAGGTGGATCTGCCAAAATTATAGGGTTATCATATATGATCATTCCAAGTATCCCATTGATAAAGAAATAAATTTTACAATGGAACATAGCCACATATTAATGCTTAATGTGTAATATAATCCTTTTATCATGAGATATTGAATTAAACAGGTTTAATGTTATTATGATAAATCTATTTGATTTATTTCTCTTTCATTTACATTATAGAAATAAAACTATACAAAAAACAACATGGAGATGGATTTATTTAACATGTTTCATTTATATTAATGGTCATGAGATTTATCTTCTATTAAAGAGAATAAGAGAGAAATCCATTCTTATAAAATTCCTCGATGAAATATTACTCCAAAACACCCATGTCACACTACGTCATCAAGAACTCATATAGTCATCCTTTTTATCAAGACATAAATCTACATGACTAATAATATAAATTAATAATAATATTAAATTCTATTGTTCAATACACATTTCAATAGATAGTAACACCCAATGACACATATAAATGTGGATCTCCTTATGGTGCTTCAAATTCCCAAAATTACCAATGGTAGGAACTACCAAGGCTGTAAACTATGAGAATTATTCTTAATGTAATACCAGTCTCCACCACTGTTATCCTTTTTAATTTTGACCCATCAAATGATATCATCAAACTATAGGGTTTTTTTAAATAAAAACATCATGTAATTTCTAGATATTCATCCTAGAGGCAAGCTACTACAACCATTAAATTCTACCATTATTCTTAGTACATTATCAAATGTACTACATAAAAAAGAGGGATAACTATGGTGTGAGCATAAGTTTATTAATATTCAAAAAATTAAATTCAGTAATAATGTTTATAGAAGTTGGTTCTAGGACCCCAACTCCAAAATACTCTAACAATCACTAGATCCAACTATTAACAACCATTTTCCCACTAGATCTCACATGATACCTATTATTATTCTATTATAAGTATTTAGTAAAGGGGTCTGTCACATTAATTTTAATGGATACTCTTCTCACCACAACTTCACCTCTCCATGAAAAATGCATCATAATATGATGCATCCAGAGTATATTCTTTTTATACTTATATTACCTTGGGTCTTTTATGAGAGATATATCTATAGTATTATCACTATATATTTGTATAGGTTCTTTACTTCTAGTAACTACATCAAGCTATTGAAAAAAAAAATTATTGTTGAAATATATACCTTGAATTCATCATAAGACACTATATACTCAGAATCTAATATCAAATCCATGATAAATGTGTAATTTGATGACTTTCATGTCACATATCCCTTTTTCAAACTAAAAAAATCATAACTTTAACATTAAATCATTATGATCTATTGAAAAATGAGTATTATAATAAAACAATATGAGTAGTTCCTCATCACATCCACACACCTGGAACATATTACATGTTCTTATCAGATTCTTATGGATATCTTTAACAGCATGCCAATGTCATTATCCTAGATCATATTGATATTTTCATACCATGGTTAAGGCATTAGAGACATCAAGACTAGTACGTGTCAATACATACATGAATAATATTATCGATGCATTTTATGAGATATTACTCTTTATATCTTTATTATATTATCGTTGGGGAAAATTTTTCTTGGGAATATTTATACAATTTGACACAATAACGAATACTTTGTTGGATTCTTCCATACTAAATTTATTTTTTATTTGGTCAATGTATTTTCTTTGATGTAGAATAGGTTTTTTGGCCTATCTATCTTTAATGATAATGATCTCTAGAATATAGGAAGCCTCTCCGAAGACCTTTATAGATAAGGACATATTTAACCTGTCCTTATCTAATTGTATTACTGGTATATCATTTCCAATAAGTAATATGTAATCAAATTATACTGTTAGGATAAAAAATATAATCTCATTGAACAACATTTAAAAACATGGATTAAATAATTTTTAGTGAAATCAAACTCTTATATGGGTTCATTGAGTTGAATAGCCTATGACATGGATCCATGATTGAATGCATAAATGGATCCCTATAACAAAGAGATTTATTTGGTATTACATTTATTCATAACCATTTCAGTAATTTAATGTATGAATCTTATTAAATATGATAATTAAGGAACGTTTTTTAAGCAATCTATAAAATTTCATTGTAATTGTAATAGACTATAGAATTGATAGTTCTGATGTATTTAAACACAGAAACTGAAGAAAAGGATTAATCAATGCCAATAAACAGACATTTATTACAACCTTTATCCATTAGACGTTTTTTTGGCATTTACCTTACCTTTTGTGTCATGTTTTCACTAGATTATCCATTTTTGCCAAATTGGATTGACATCAGATAGAAGATCGAATATAACCAAAATCCAGTTCCAATAAATGGAATTCATCTCATTGATTTTGAGTATAATTATTCTTCTTTGACATATACTAAAACATGAAAAACGTAATTCATATTTTTCATACACCTGGAATTAGGTCTTATTATTCTTAGAAAAATGCTTCTCAATAACTTTAGACATAGTATGAGAATTGGGTTCCTTTTCCTCTTTCTTCCTTTTCTTGTTCACTATGATTATTGTTGGTTTTTCATGACCATTTTGTTGTTATATTGGTGAATGAGAGTAACAGGTTACAACCTTTTTTTAATCACAAGTTATCATGTTTTTATTATCAATATTACTAGATCAGGTTTTATGAATTTAAGAACATAATGAGATTTAGGGGAATATCATCATTAAATTTAATGCTTAATATGTCTAAGTTATCGAGGTATAAAATTAACATGACTACAAGATAACCATATAACACTGAATATCCTCGACTATGCGTCAATAGTGCATTGGAGATCTCACATCATTCTCATCAAACCCCATCATTTTTGAGACCATGTAGAAGATAATTTATCATATACAGAGACATATCCCCATATTACTTTATAAGCTCATTGTACATGGATGGCTGTATGAAATATTAGACCTCTTCTGCATCATCCAAATGTTCTATATGGAGAGAAAACTTTCCATCATTAACTTTCCACCAGGTTCAAGAATGTTTTTTCCATAAAATATAATTTCATTTCATGGTATAGAATATTTTGAAACCACAATTTAAATTCATGGAAATGAGTTTTAAAGGGAATCTTTTTCCTCTCATTAATAGATCATAGTGATATAGTTTATGTCATGTTAGTTTCCATATTTATAATTGAGACAGGTGGAATTTTAGTAGATTATTTTATTTATAAAATTAGAATATAAATATTATATATATTAATCTCTCACTATTTTATCAAAACCCAATTTCCCTCACCATTGTATTTTGACCATATCATTGTCAGGATATTCTAGAGGAAGTTCCTTTTATTAATCTTCCTATAACCTAGAATTTGGACTGAAAAGTAACTCAAAGTGTATTAGGTAGGCATAATTTCCCTAACAATAATAACTTGCAGTTCATTCATCTTTTTAGTGGACTCCTCAATCCTAAAATCCACTATTTTTATTTCATCAATCCTTTCTTATTTGTTACACTATGTATTACTTTGGTAGTCAACCCTTGATGAAAACTATGTAATGATGACTATAAAGTTATGTTCGAATTCTATGATAACTAAAAGAACCCTAACTTCACATGATCATAAACTTTGAACTATTGTTTTATTTTAAATTATACAGTAGAAGACCATATCAACTGAATATATATAATTTAGGGATGTTATATTTATTCCAAACTTACCATTTTATAGTTATTGTATTCTTATTAATATTAATTTTTATATAATTATGTGATTAACTATGTATTAGATAAATTTTATACAAAATCTAATTTTTTTAATTTATCTTGTATAATAGTCAATTAATTAATTTATGTGATTATGAAAAAACATCCATAATGAAATTAATCATTAAACTCAATAGAAATAAATTAATACAAATAAGTACTATCTTGAGCCATTCTTAAAGGTTAGATTATCTAGATGATGTTAAACAAATCAACTTTATAGGCTGAAAACACCTTGAACATAACATGGTTTGTGTTTCATTTTTATAAATATATTCCCATATTTCTCTTTTATTTATATTCCCTTGGTTTTAAAGAAGAAACCCCTCTATATTATATATAGATCTATTAATTAGATATGATTTTAATGACCGTTCTTTTCAGGGTGGTAGGGATTTTTTGTTTTTCAATTTAAATCTCTTAAATGACCATAATATTGATGCATAATCATGTAATGGTGGTATTATGTTCAATTGAAGCTTGTTTGAAGCCTTGAGCCCAAAAATGAAAAGAAAATATTGGGTTACATAGTTAGGAAAGACCGAGCCGCCTAGCCTGCATGTTTCTCAAAACCGTGTTGTTGCAGAAAATGGGTAAGAAAGGGACACACATTTTTCTATAACTGCATGACCATGAGCAAACAAATTTGAGACCGATTTTAGTTTTGGGATATAGAATTATTTCATGTTCTTATCATTGTTAGATAGATTTTGTGCCTAACTATGTAGTGTTCCCATAAGTAGAATTGAATATTTACGGTTGGTGCATGGTTTCACCATTAGTGCGATCAAACTGTTTCCCCTATACTTTGAGGTGAAATTAAAATTTTTACCACATTTATCCTTAAATATAATTTATCTTTTTCATTCCCAATTCTATCATTTTGAACTTATTCTCCCTCTCATTGAGTTTAAAATACCCTTAACTAGGCATTGATGTATATCCCATGTTTGGCATTCGAATCATGATTCCTTGGAAGCATCAGATCCGTCTCGATAAACACTTTACGTATCTTGAATCATATCAATGTTTATTTATGAATCGGTCACACTGTTTATATGCAAGATCATTTTCCAAATTTTCATGTAATTGTACTATTTATCTTATCTCTTCCAACCTAATCCAAATCTTTGTTTTATATAGAGTGACAAGTCATCTACGACATTGAGGTATATAGTCTCCTCATTTTCCCTAAGAGTTTTGATGCCTCATAGCTATGTTGTTGTGCCGAATATCAACTTTTTTTGATCATTCAAATTTAATTGAGTTATCCATTTAACAATGACCATTTCTTCTAGATACACACCCCTTGGTCTCAATATAGTGGTTTATAGGTTGTTTATGACATTTATAGACATCACTTGGGTGTGTCTTTTGAAATTAACCCATTTAGTTAACAAATAAATATCTTAGAAGACCATTTAGATTTTGTCTTAAACATAAAATGGAATTTCCATCAATATGTGAATGTTATACGATGAAAATCACAACTTAGTTATCTGGATAAACCTATTATTTTAATTTACCATGTTGAAAATCCCTTTATTTGACCATGAAACATTTCCAAATGTCCCATTGACCTCAGTAAATTTAAATTACATGTTGAATTAATTGAATGGGTTGGTTTTATATTGTAATCCCTATTTGTGGAGGTTTACTTTTTCCAAAATTAATTGAAATAGTTTAAATTAAATGAACTATAAAGGGAGGGAATTCCATTCCATCTATTACATTTTATTTGATTCCTTATATGAATTGTAATGTTTTATTAAAATTTAGTTAGACCATTGATGTAACGAACAAAAGTTTCATTAATGGAAATCCCCCTTGATCTAATTAAATGTCCCTTTATATTTATATAAAATGTCAACTTCTTTGGTTTTATGTTAAGAATTTTGACCGTTGCTAATATAGCTATTGAACAATGATCTCATGATTAGTATAAATATAAGACTTTAACAAATCCAATTTACTCAGACAAAGGAAGCAATGGCCTCATCCAGTAGAATTTCCCTATACGAAGCCCATTTGTCGAAGCTTGGAAAAGAGGTGGCATCTTTGGGCTTCTCTCTTGACCAAGACCAAGTTATGTATCATCTTTTCAAGCTCGAACATGACCATCAATGGTAAAAGTGGAAGTTGATTGAAATTACCACTCGAGTGATTTATCCCAGCCACTACAAGAGTCTGTCACCATCGCAAACCTTACCCTTAGTTCTTATACGACTGTTTTAAGGGGTTATGTAACAAATAAGTAGTACTATGTTCATGTAAATTATTTTTGTATATAGCAATGAATATAATTTCTAGTCATTTTTGATACATGGTAAATAGTTTTTAAAGTATAAATGGTGTTTTGGTTATTATTTAATTAAGAAATCTATTTTATTAAATTAAGGTATTTTTGAATTAAATAATATTATAATAAAATAATAAAATTATAATTAAATTAATTTATATTAAATATAAATGATCTTATAATTTTATGAATGCAATTATAATTTTTATTGAGGTTTGAAATCCATTTCTGTCAAAACTAGTGAATTTTCGATAAATTCAGTTTTTATTTTAAAAGTGAAAATTAACATATTTAGAAAATTATTTAGATAAAATAAATGTTATTTCTGTAATTAGGACGTCGAAATTTTCCAACGGTGAATTTGTCATAATTTTCTGAGGCTGTCAAATTTTTGGGTAAAAATTAAATACCGTTTAAATATATAATGTGTTTTATGACATCATAATGACCCAATAATGATGTAATAAAATACTATAATCATTATGTTCCGCCAATATATGTTTTACCATTAAAATAATTTGATTTTGGGTTTTTTTGACTTACTTTTCAAAGCATTAATGGACCCCTCAAGACTTATTAAACACCTTGTCTTTTTAAATTAATTTCCATGGGAGTGTGACTCACCTCCACATAAGAAACCTTATTATTTTAAGACTTTCGGACTATGGCCATATAAAATATTGTTTTCCTCTTCCCTTTTCCAAAAACCATGGGCAAAAACCATGGGATGGTTTGTGGTTTGGATTAAGTTAATGTAAGGGGACCCAAACCTAAATAATAAAGAATTCCCTCACATTTCCTATATAAACCCACCCAAGCTCCCACTTACTTCTCACTAAAAGCCCTTGGAGTTCGTCCAACCTCTTCCCTACTCTCTCTGGAATACTCCCAAGGTTCCCCAAGCTCACAAGAAGCCTCTCACAAGCCTCTCTCTATCCTTTGGAAGCACACTTCCATGTAAGGGGTTTTTTCTTCCTTTCTCTTTTTTGTCCAATTTTATTTAAGTTGTTTTTCCCTTTTAATTTCAATTATTAATGTTGGGGTATGGTTTCAAACATCCCTCATACTACCCTATTTGTTTTTTAATGATGGGAGACCCCTTTCACTCTCATTAAATTCATCCCATGTACACCCATTACTATGTCGAAATTCTGAAAGGAACCTCTCTCTCCTCATTTACATTCAAGAAATACATTTGTATCATAAATCTAAACTCCATTACAATTGTTGGGACATGTATCTATATGACCTCCTTACTTTCCATTACATGTAAATATGATTAGGAACCCCTTTCTCTCTCATCAACCATTTTTATGAATTCTTATGTCACGTCCTTACGCTGCTGAAATCGCACCGATTTTCTAAGCCAATGCCATTGTGTAGTGAATACCATGCCCATTTCTCCATCAAGGGTATTCAACTTTATGCACATTTACTTATTGATTATAATTTTTCATGTATGAATTCCACATTCCATTATCGTGAAATAAATGATTATGTTTTATGAATCCATGTTTTATGATCCGTGCGACACACTTATGCATGAAATGAAATGTTTAAGAAGGGTGCGCCCATATAGCGCTCTAATGCATTAGGTAAAGTATAGTATCATGATACGTCATGTGTAATGAGTTTTGAATCATGCTAATTCAAGTGAAATTAGGGTTTACTCATGCTTTATGTGAAATGAGGATTTACTCATGCTCCATGTGCAATGAGCCTTGGCTCATGCTAATTACATGATAAGTGTTGTCGCCACATTTCCATGTTATGATTATCATGCTTTATCATGCCTTTATGTTTATGTTTCTTTTATGCTCTATTAATATGACTATTGTCTAACATGTATTGTACTCCTCATGTTATTCCATGTGTACTCCCTTACTGGGCTTTATAGATCACCCTTTTCTTATGCTTGTCCTTAGGTTATCCCATGCAATGCTAAGTACGAGGGACTGTAGTGGTCATGTAAAGGATGTTTTCAATAAAGATGTTGTATTTAATGTTTTAAGTTTTTATGTAATGATACTAATCCCAAAAGACACTAAACCTCTCAATCTTCTTTATTGTATCAAGTGAATTTTTATGTAATAAATCATGTTTAAGTTTGTAATAAAAGTAGTGTTGTCATAGTTGGTGTCAGAGGATAGGTTTAGTTATTTTTGGGATTATGAAACCCTAGTAAAGCCTTAGATACAAGACTAAGTATAATAAAAATATACCTAAGTTTTGGTAAGTACTTAGTTAGTGGTTTATTAAACAAATACATCCTTGTCTGGATATGAGCAGGTAGAGGCGGCTCTTGCACAGATGTATCCTAGGGGTAAAACCCAAAAACACTACTTTGAGCTAGAATTGAATGGGAACTGGTGCACGACAATGGGCCTTGATACAGTCTGGGTTACGACACTCTCGGGGGATATGTTTTGATAAATTAAAAAGCTTAGTATTAACCCTTATCAAGGGAATTAAAAAAAATTCCCCTAAGAATATATGTTAGAAAGTAGATCATGAAAATCCTAGATTGAAGCCTATAGATTCAAGAGTTAAGGAAATAAAAGTTTATTTATAAGTCATCAACTTTTGTATTTGGATTACCCTTTATGTGTTACCACTAACATTCCTTTTATTCTAGCCAATGGCGGGCAATAGGAGGACTCGGGCTTATAATCATTGTGATGATCAGTGTGATGACTGTACTAATGAGATGCCCAATCCAATGGGAGCGGGAATCACGAACTTTGTCATGCTTCTCTCTCAGCTAACTCATGTTTTGAATAGAAAAACGGGTCAAGAGGAATGTTCAACCCCCCATAATATAGAACAAGTCACTATCGAGAGCTTCATGAGACAAAGGCCCCCTACTTTTAATGGATCATCTGATCCCAAGATCACTGAACAATGGATCAACTCCATTGAAAAGATATTCTCCATCTTTAAATGTTCTGAACAAGAGAAGGTTCTCTTGGAGGCTTATCATATGGAGGGTGAAGCTGATCAATGGTGGACGTTGATAAAAAATACGAAGCCTGAGGAGGAGATCGAGGCGTTGGAATGGAAGGATTTCCGGAAGATGTTTTTCGATAAATATTTTCTGCACACCCTCCGGCTTATAATGTAAAGGGACATCCTTTCCCTCAAGCAAAAAAGATGAAGAATCTATTGCAGCGTATGAGGAAAACATCACAAGGATTGCACGATAAAATTCCAGCTTTGTCGTTACCCCCGAATGCATGGTTGACCGCTTCTTTGGTGGGATGAAGCCAAGCTTGCGGAAAGCATTAGAGATCCATGAATTCGACAGCTATGAGGAAATTGTCTGATGTGCCCTCAAGGTAGAAATGGAGATCAGTGAATCACATGGGTATGATGGGGACACGAAACGTAAGGTGGACTTCAATTGTGGTGGTCTGATGGATAAATCCAACAGTGCTAAGAAGATCCAGCACCCCACTTAACAAAAGTGCAGAAAAAGGAACCCTGGAAATTGCCTTAAGGGGACGAGAAAATGCTTCAGGTGTGGAAGAGAAGTGCACTTAGCTGTTAACTGTCAGCAAGAAAGAACCGTGGCTGCGACAGAGGAGAAGAACACTCCGTTAAAACCTCAACGCGTTGTTCAATGCTACAAATTCAAAGAACTGGGTCATTTTGCAAATTAGTGCCCTAATCCAAGGGTTTTCGGAGACAACCAACAACCTCCAAGGTAGCAAGGAAGAGCTTTTGCCATCACTTCTACCAAAGTGAACCCCGACAATGAAGTGGTGAAAGGTACGCTAGTTATTCATTCAAGAATAGCGAATGTACTTTTTGATTCAGGTTCTATGCATTCTTTTATATCTCGAAAGTTTAGTAGAACAATCCCAGCGCCACCACAAATCATGGAAGTAAAGATGTCGGTGAGTATGGAAAATGGGGAAATCATTGCATCCCATGAATATAAGTCCTCCCCTGTTTTAATCTATGGATTGAATTTCCTGGAGAACCTCGTCATACTCCCTATGGTGGAATTTGATGCAATTCTTGGCATGGATTGGCTTTCCTTATATGGATCCAAAATAAATTGTTGGGAGAGGGAAATCACACTCCATTTGGAGAATCGACCCCCGATACTTTACAAGTGTCGGGAGGAAGATGAATATACTTTAGCTCCATAATCTCAAGCATGGATATTACTGCCCTATGAGAACGCGTATCTGGCTCAGATGATTGAGTCCAAGGAAGAAACCATCCTTGATGAAATGCCTATTGTGAGGGAATTCACTGAAGTGTTTCCCGAGGAACTGCCTGGTCTTCCTCCTAGAAGAGATGTTGAATTCTCAATTGAACTTATACACAGGGCTTTACCAATATCCAAGACTCCATATAGAATAGTTGTTGTAGAGTTTGAAGAGTTGAAGAAAAAACTACAGGAGAATCTGGATAGAGGGTTTATATGCCCAAGTGCTTCACCATGGGGTGCAGCAGTCCTCTTCATCAAGAAGAAGGATGGGTCAATGCAGCTTTGCATCGATTATCGTGAACTTAACAAAATCACGATAAAGAACAAGTATCCTCTCCCAAGAATCGATGACTTCTTTGATCAGCTGCGTGGAGCACAATACTTCTCCAAGGTGGATTTGCTGTCGGGATATTATCATGTAAGGGTGAAGAAGGAAGATATCCCCAAGACTGCTTTTCGTACAAGATACGGGCACTATGAATTCATAGTAATGCCTTTTGGACTCACCAATGCTCCAATAATATTCCTGGACTTGATGAATCAAGTCTTTAAAGATTACCTGGAAAATGTTTTGGTAGTTTTTATAGATGATATTCTAGTATACTCCAAAACCAAGGAGGATCATGAGGAGCATTTAAAAACTGTATTAGAGACTTTGCGCAAGGAGAAGATCTATGAAAAGTACAGAAAGTGTGAGTTCTGGTTGAAGGAGGTCTCATTATTGGTCCATATCATCACAATAAATGGGATATCTGTGGACCCCTCCAAAACATATGCAATTGAGGGATAGATGAGGCCAACATCGGTAACAGATATCCATAGCTTCTTGGGTTTAACTAGATATTGTCAATGATTTGTGAGAAATTGTTCACGATTGTCCAACCCTCTTAACAATCTAACTCGAAAGGGCATAAAGTTTGCTTGGAGTGATGAATGCGAAGAAAGCTTCAAAGAGTTGAAAAGGAGGCTTATCACTGCGCCCGTGATCACTTTACCCACAAGTGGGGAAATTTTTGTTGTTTTCAGTGATGCTTCAAATAAGGGTTTAGGTTGTGTGCTGATGAAAAATGATAAAGTTATATACTATGCCTCAAGGCAGTTGAAAATCCATGAGCGAAACTATCCAACACATGATCTGGAGTTGGCGGTGGTGATCTTTGCCTTGAAAATCTGGCACCATTATCTCTATGGAGAGAAATGTGAGATATATACTGACCACAAGAGTCTTAAATATATATTCACATAGAAAGAGCTTAATATGTTCTAGAGAATGTGGATAGATCTCATCAAGGATTATGACTATTCAATACATTACCACCCTGGGAAAGCGAACAAGGTGGCAGATTCCCTAAGTAGAAAGGACCGAGAAATTCTATCAATGATGAGAATTAAGAAGGATCCAATCTTCTTAGACTTGATGAAGATGGATGTGGGAATCATAAAGAATGGAAAATCATCAATCCTTTCACAAATGATTTCTCAACCATCTCTTTTTTAAAGGTTAAAGGATGCTCAAAATGATGATGTGGGAATTCCAGAAAACGTGGAAGCTATCAAAAAAGGAAATCCTCAGAGTTTAATGTTAATGAAGAACGAATTGTGCGGTTTGGGAAAAGACTATGTGTTACATCAATTCTAGAGATGAAGAAGGAACTTTTTGGATAATAAACATAGTTCAAATTTCTCTATTCACCCAGGGAGCACAAAGATGTTTAGAGATCTCCGAGAAAACTTTTGGTGGGATAATATGAAGAAGGAGATCGCTGAATATACATCAAAGTGCCCGATGTATCAGCAAGTGAAGGCATAGAGGCAGAAGTCTAAGGGGATGATGGAACCATTGCCCATACCAGAATGGAAATGGGAGAACATCACCATGGAATTTGTCACTGGACTTCCAAGGACATCCAAAGGCAACAATGCAATCTGGGTTATTGTGGATCATCTTACAAAGATTTCACACTTCATTACTATTTGGGAGGTTTTCTCTTTGGATCAACTGGCACAGATATATATCAGGGAAGTGGTAAGGCTGCATGGAGTACTACTATCTATTTTTTCTGACCGAGATCCAAGATTCACCTCTAAGTTTTGGAAGAGCATTCAATATGCTCTGAATACTGAACTGAACATTAGTACGACCTATCATCCTCAAACTGATGGCCAATCTGAGCGGACTATCCAAACACGTAAGGATATGTTGAGAGCGTTCTTGATGGACTTTAAAGGAGGATGGGATCACCATCTTACTCTGGTTGAGTTCTCTTATAATAATAGTTTCCACTCGAGTATCCAAATGGTACCATATGAAGCCCTTTATGGGAAAAGGTGAAGAACACCGACATGTTCGGATGAGGTCGGTGAACGTAAGCAGCTTGGACCAGAAATGGTCGAAGAAATGGTGGAGAAGGTGAAAACCATTCAGCAGCATATCAAGGTAGCCCAGAGTCGATAGAAGAGTTATGCAGATAATCATCGAAAAGACCTTGAGTTTAAAGTTGGAGACATGGTGTTTCTACGCATATCTCCGTGGAAGAAGGTCATGAGGTTTGGAAGGAAAGGGAAGTGATGTCCAAGATACATCGGACCCTTAGAGATTCTTGATCGTGTCGGGGATGTGGCCTATCGAATAGCACTTCCACCTTCCATGGCCAAAGTTCATGATATATTTCATGCATCCCTCTTAAGGAAGTACATACCGGACCCTTCACATGTACTCTCTTCTGAGGTGGTACAATTGGAAGATGATATTTCTTATGAGGAGCAACTAGTGAAGATCTTAGATAGTAGAGAAAAAGTTCTATGAAATAAGACAATGCCCCTCGTCAAGGTGTTGTGGACAAACCACAAGTTTGAAGAAGCGACTTGGGAATCAGAGGAAATGATGAAGCTGAGTAACCCACATTTGTTTTAGTGTGGGAAAAGGAAAATTTCGAGGGCAGAATTTCTTAAGGGGGGAATATTGTAATGACCCAAAGTTTCATTAATAGAAATCCATCTTGATCTAATTAAATGTCTCTTTATGTTTATATAAAATGTCAAATTCTTTGGTTTTATGTTATGAATTTTGACCGTTTCTAATATAGCCATTGAACAGTGATCACATGATTAGTATAAATATATAACTTTAACAAATCCAATTTACACAGACAAAGGAAGTGATGGCCTCATCCAGTAGAATTTCCCCATACGAAGCCCATTTGTCGGAGCTTGGAAAAGAGGTGGCGTCTTTGGGATTCGCCTTTGACCAATCCCAAGATGAGTTTCATCATGTCAAGCTCGAATGTGACCGTCTACGGGAAAATTTGATGTTGATTGAAATTACCACTTGAGTGATGTTATCCAAGCCACCCCAAGAGTCTGTCACCTTCGCACACCTTACCCTTAGGTCATATGCGGATGTTTTAAGGGGTTATGTAACAAATAAGTAGTACTATGTTCATGTACATTATTTTTTTATATAATAATGAATATAATTTCTAGTCATTTTTGATACATGGTAAATAGTTTTTAAAGTACAAATGGGGTTTTAGTTATTATTTAATTAAGAAATCTATTTTATTAAATTAAGGGATTTTTGAATTAAATAATCTTTTAATAAAATATTATAATTATTATTAAATTAATTTTTATTAAATATAAATGATCTTATAATTTTATGAATGCAATTATAATTTTTATTATGGTTTGAAAGCCATTTCGGTCAAAACCCGTGAATTTTCGATAAATGTCGGTTTTTATATTAAAAGTGAAAATTAACATATTCATAAAATTATTTAGATAAAATTAATTTTATTTCTGGAATCAAGACGTCAAAATTATCCAACGGTGAATTTTTCATAATTTTCTGAGACAGTCAAATTTTTGGGTAAAAATTAAATACCGTTTAAATATATAATGTGTTTTATGACATCATAATGACCCAATAGTGATGTAATAAAATACTATAATCTTTATTTTCGGCCAATATATGTTTTACCATTAATTTAATGTGATTTTGGGGTTTTTTACTTACTTTTCAAAGCATTAATGGACCCCTCAAGACTTATTAAACACCTTGTCTTTTTAAATTAATTTCCATGGGAGTGTGACTCACCTCCACATAAGCAACCTTATTATTTTAAGAATTTAGGACTTTGTCCTTATAAAATATTTTTTGCCTCTTTCTTTTTCCAAAAACCATGTGCAAAAACCAAGGGATGGTTTGTGGTTTGGATTAATTTAATGTAAGGGGACCCAAACCTAAATAATAAAGAATTCCCTCACCTTTCCTATATAAACCCACCCAAGCTCCCACTTCCTCCTCACTCAAAGCCCTTGGAGTTCGTCCAACCTCTTCCCTACTCTCCCTATAATTCTCCCAAGGTGCCCCAAGCTCCCAAGAATCCTCTCACAAGCCTCTCTCTGGCCTTTGGAAGCACACTTCCATGTAAGGGTTTTTTTCTTCCTTTCTATTGTTTGTCCAACTTTCCTTAAGTTGTTTTTCCATTTTAATTTCAATTATGAATGTTGCTGTGTAATTTATAAAATCCCTCATACTGACCTCTTTATGTTTGAATGATGGGAGACCCCTTTATCTCTCATTAAATGCCTCCCATGTACACCCGTTACTATACCGAAATTCCGAAAGGAACTTCTCTCTCCACATTTACATTCAAGCAATACTTTTGTATCATGAATCTAAAATCCATTACAATTTTTGGGACATGTATATATATGAACTACTTACTTTCCATTACATTTAAATATTATGAGGAACCCCTTTCTCTCTCATCAACTGTTTTATGAAATCTTATGTCACGTCATTACGCTGCCGAAATCACACCGATTTTCTATGCCAATGCCATTGTGTAGTGAATACCATGCCCATTTCACCATCAAGGGTATTAAACTTTATGAACATTTAATTATTGATTATAATGATTCATTTATGAATTCCACATTTTTTTTATCATGGAATAAATGATTATGTTTTATGAATCCATGTTTTATTATCCATGTGGCACACTTATGCATGAAATGAAGTGTTTAAGAAGGGTGCACCATTATAGCGCTCCAATGCATTGGGTAAAGTATAGTATCATAATACATCATGTGCAATGAGTTTTGACTCATTCTAATTCAAGTGCAACGAGGGTTTACTCGTGATTTATGTGCAATGAGGATTTACTCATGCTCCATGTGCAATGAGCCTTGGCTGATGCTAATTCCATGTTAAGTGTTGTTGCCACATTTCCATGTTACGATTATCATGCTTTATCATGCCTTTATGTTCACGTTTCTTTTATGATCTATTGATATGACTATTGTCTAACATGTATTATACTCCTCATGTTATTCCATGTTTACTCCCTTACTGGGCTTTATAGCTCACCCTTTTCTTATGAATATCCTCAGGTTATCCCATGCAATGCTAAGTATAAGGGAATGTAGTGGTCATGTAAAATAATTTTTCAATAAAGATGTTTTATTTCATGTTTTATGTTTTTATGTAATGATCCTAAGCCCCAAAGACACTAAAAATCTCGATATTCTTTGTTGCATCAAGTGAAGATTTATGCAATAAATCATGTTTATGTTTGTAATAAAAGTAGGGTTTTCATAATTGAGATGTATGAGAGGTAATTCCTTATGCCTATATTATGTATATACATGATCCATGATAGTGGTAGTGGTATGATGGTAAGGGTTTAGTTGAGCAGGATGATATCACACATCCTTATATCGAGTGCTGAACATGATGTCATGCACCACTAACACTATTAAGATTGTGGGATAGACGCACCACATACCTTTATTAGAGTGACAACATGGAGACTCACTCAACATATTGAGTGTCATGCATGACATATCAAACTCCTATTAGGATATAATGAATGTACCATATTGTTTGACCATATAGTCTCGTTAGACTTCTCATGGATGTCTGAGTTTCTACTCAGTCTAGCCAGCAACTAGTACTCCATGTATATAGCCACTTATGTCCTAAAATAATTTGTTCTTAGAGGGGGATGAAATATATATATCTAAACTATATATATTACTACAATATATATATAATGATCAAAATTCCACTCTGACCATGAGATGAAGAAGGTAGAGCCTCTTGATCTACTATATGAACTTGAGCGACATGTTATTTATTTATCTGGAAATGCTTATTATTTCATTTTATACCTAGATACTGTTTAGTTGAAAGAACTAATCAGATTGCTTCTAGAAACCAAAGGTGGTGGCCTATTGAGATTTTATCTCACACCCTATTCAGTCTACCTTCAACACCCGAGAATATTATTTTATTACAAGTTAAGATAAGGTTAACGGTCCATGCAACTATTTGTTGATATGTTTTTCGAATATATGGAGAATATGATCAAAGGATGAAGAATAAATCTGATATGCTAGTGGATAATATCTTTTCTCTTCATTGATTTTTGTATAACATGATCTTATTCCATTTAACTTATTACACATCTTGTATATCTGAATTTCATACATCTATGTATCAACAATTCTTTAACGGATTTTGTATATTTTTATCAGTTTTTTTATTATTGTTCTTCCACTACATATTTATTTATTCAGCCTGATTGTATATACTTCTACTACTATTGAATGTTTATGCTTATATATATTGTTGCACTATAATTAAGGGCCATAGTATCCCCACTATACCCCCATTACACGATCACTGCTTGTTCTCTAGTGTATGGGGAGGCATGCTTGAGGCCATGTGACTCATCGACTAGTGACACTAGTGATGTGTATCTCTGGTCAGGATGTTACAAAGTGGTATCTGAGATTTGTTTCCTTTTCCTTACTATTTGGTCATTCGATATGAGACTAGGTGTTAATTTTTATAATTAACCATGTTCTTAGTTTCATAAATCCCATGTATATTGGAAGCCTAAATTACATACCATGGGTAAATAAATTTATTGAATATTCCATTTATAGTTGATATGAGTTCACCATTGGGTTAAAAACATGTTTGATGATGTTATTGATATTGGTATTATTGAAATAATGATTTATTTACCCAGGACAAATGTATCACGACTCGTCCCCCGGGGCCCGTGCCGTGACAACCCCACACCTGCCTTCTATAGGACAGGGGCTGGAGAGTAGCACTGAAAGGCGTTTTCCCTAAAACTGGGAGGGCAATGCCTTTATAACCTGCAAACTCGCTTAACCAAGTACACATCAAGATACAAACACAAGAAAACTGTATAACCAAAAGAGTGTTGAATATAAAAAGGGACCGGAATACAATCCCAAATGGAAAGTACGAGTACAACTGTGATACAATACAACTGAAGAAAAGGAAAATTCAGCTACTGGGTCATCCTTCTAGGTTCTTACCAGAAGGGTAGGTACATATCACCTCTTAAGCACTCCACGTACACCCGTCTCCTTTGCCTACCGACACGCCGTATGGTCTTCCTCCTGGTACCATCTAGTCCTCATACTCTCAACCTCAGTCAGTGTTGTCTATCCTCTACATCCATCCCAACATGGTGCGGGCATAGCCCGTGCAGGGGTGATTATAATAATACTCAGTAAAGACCCCAAGACCCTAAAGGTCTCACAAAATCCACCAACGATAAAACAGAAAGTATGAAATCAACAGAAAACATTTCTTAGTTATAATCCCATACATATAGGTATGTTATCAAGTAATCCATCTCAATCATGAAGAAAACACATAGGTACTGACTCTGCTCACACCTGTATTTATTCTTGGTATAATATCAAGTAAAATTCCTAGTCACAACATCAAACACCTCAGCTTTTGAAGAACTCTTCCTCTATCAATTACAGTGGTCCAATAGTGTCACACATAGGCACTTCCCACTAACCTTGGACTTTTGGGGTACTCTTCATATCCATTACTATCGGTCTGCCGCTTCACAAAGAGGTGCTCCCCTTGTGGCCAACTGAGGTACTCCTCTTGTCGAATACCATGGGTTTACCGCGTCACCAAGGCTCTCCCCACCATGGGTCTACCGCATCAATAAGGTGGTCCACACTTGGCATGTCAAGCCACTCCAAGTTGAAATAGTTAGCAGTCATCAAGTCTCAGCCAGCTACTAGGTCTCTGTACTATACTCGCTCGTCTCCGAGAGGATTTTCTCCACAATCTACAGGTCGATACTCCAAATTCCACGAAGTCCCATGAAGAAGTGTCTCATTGTTCCGCCACATCATAGGGGTATCAAAGTAACAGATGATGCTTCAATCAGATTCTCAATCTGTGAGTTATTAGTTCTTTACTCCTGGGGCCCCGGTTGGATTAATTATTGATCCAACATGACCATTCCCCATATTAATCCAAAACACAGTGGTGTATCACTCAAAGGATCCATCTCCCTCAAAGAATTCCAATGCTGCTGACGGTTTATCAAACGGACGTCTGGTGACAAGATTATAGCCAAAAGAGGTAAATGGGTCATACTGGGCATGGTTCCGGTCTGACCCAGTCAGACCGAATCATCCCGGACCAACCTTGGCCGACCCGGTTCAGGTCGACCCGGCCCGACCCGCAGTGTGGCCCGAACTATTGTGTCCGGCCCGACAGACTGTGTGGGTGGCTCGACCGAGGGGTACCGCGAGGGCGTAGGGTGGCTCGACCGAGGGCAACACGAGACCACGGGGAGGCTCGGCCATGGAGTGGCAGTCCGGCAGTGGGGTGACAGTCTGTCCATGGGTTGGCGGTCTGGCCATGAGGCGGCGGTCCATCCGTGGGGAGGTGGTTCGGCCGCGGGGTAGTGGCCCGACTGCACGGGGGAGGACCAGCTGCGCGGGGGTGCTGTGGTCCGGCCGCGGGGTGGCGGAATGGCCACAGGACGATGGTCTGGCGATAGGGCGGCAGACCGACTGTGGGGTGGTGCCTCGACCGCGGGGTAGCGGGGTGGAACTGTTGCCTTTTTCGCAACCGGTGGGTTTTCCGACCGCCGTTCTCGTTCCCTAACCATGGATGGTTGTCATCCTACCCCTTCATTAATAAAATCACACTATTTTCGAAAGGGTCAGACCATGTTGGTTTGGCACATACCCTCCGCGTTAGTGTGGTAGCATAAGGCTCATCAAGAACATGAACATGAAAGAATACCGTCAAGATTTACAACATCCCAAATTGTTTCATTCCCAATCAACAAAGAAACCAAGGTAAGAATATGGGAAGAATATTCACATGAAAATAAACCCCCACCTCAAGTTGTTCATTAACGTTGGTGCGTGAAGGATGTACGGACGTCAATTCATCATAGATGAATACATCCCGCGTCAGATGAAGTCCTGAGGAAGAATGTTAATGTCAAGGGTGGCGTTCTTCATTGGCAGAGCGTTCTTCATTGGCAGAGTGTTCTTCATTGAAGAACTTGTTCTTCATTGGAGAGATTCCTCACAATTTTAATTTTTAGCACAATTTCATATTAGCTAAATTGATTAACAAATATGGAATGATTTAATGTGGTGCATTAGCATAATTTAATGTGGAGGAATCTCAAGAGGTTCCTCCACATTAATGAGGGAGTTGAGAGGATTCTCCCTCATTAAGAGGGGAGTTCAAGAGGTTTAGGCCTTGGGTGGTCCCCACCACCATAACCTCTCATGGGAGTTTAAGGTCTACTAGTCCCCACTTCTCAACTTCCACATGGATTGGTTACAACAATAAAAAAAATGTGTGTTTAATTTATTTTATTATTTCCATGAAAAACCCAAAAAATATCTTTCACCCTGGACCAAATGTCATCGAGGTGAATGTCTCCTTAAGCGAATATCAGTGCTGTGAGTTCAACGGTGCCCTCAGATTTCAATTCTGAGCACCGGTTCAAATATTCGAATAATTTTCTTGCATGTTTACTGAACGTACTCAAAAAATGTTCATAAATTCATTCCAGGAACTCCAGGCCACGGAATAATGCAACGCCAATTTTCACGGACTCATAAAATTACAATTTTTAAAAAATAATTACAAGGAAATTCCAGGTCTTTACATTCTCCCCATCTCAGGGCTCTACTTCCCTGTAAGCCAAAACTAAAACTAGGTAAACAAGTGGGGGTACTGAGCATGCATCTGAGCCCCCCATTATCATGTACTCTCATGGAGGTTCTTGTGATTATAGTGAACGTGCACCAGAGGTATCGACCATCCACTATGGACCCACTCCTGTCGATCCTCAATCTCTATCACCTCACCTAGTAGCTGTATACTAGTCCTCATGCTGAGTGCATCTACTACAACATTCCCCTTCCAAGGAGTATAGACTATCTCGAAGACATAGTCCTGGGGGAACTCAAGACAATGTTGCTATCTCAGGTTAAGGTTTTTCTGAGATAAGATATACCTGAGATTCTAGTGATCATAGTACACTATAAAACGCTCACCCATCAGATAGTGCCACCACACCTTCAAGGAGAAGACCACTACTGCTACTTCTAGGTCATGGGTAGTGTAGTTCTGCTCATGTTGTTTCGACTGTTGAGAACCATATGTGATCACTTCTCGCTCATGTATTAGAACACATCTGATTCTGGTCCCTAATGCATCGTAGTAAACTACATACCCTACGCCCTCCTTTGGTGGCCTCAAGACGGGGGCACTATTCAGCCTCTCCCTCAACTCCTGAAAACACTACTGGCATATCTCTGACCACATGAAGGGTTGCCCTTTATTTGTCAAGGATGATAGTGGTGCTGAAATTCTGGAAAATTTTGGAACAAACGTCCAGGAATATCTAGCCAACCACAGGAAACTCAACACCTCCGTCACACTCCTGGGTGGCTCCCCAACAAGTACCGCCTCAATATTCAATGGATCCACTGCAACTCCAGCCTCCGATAATTCATATCCTAGAAAGTGAACCTCTTGAATCTAGAACTGGAACTTCAAGATCCTACCATTAAGATGGTGCTCTTAGAGTGTGTCTAGTACTACCTGCAAATGACATGGATTCTCCTCCTTAGTAGTCAATTAGATCAGAATGTCATTAAAGAGGACCACTACGAAGCGATCAAGGTATGGATGAAAGATTCTATTCATGAGTCCCATGAACAATTCTAGAGAGTTGGTCAAGCTGAATTTCATAAACAAGAACTCATAATGGTCGTACCAACACCTAAAGGACATCTTCTACACATCCTCATCTGATACTTTGAGCTGGTAATAGCCTGATCTGAGGTCTATCTTCGAGAACCACTGTGCTCCCTTAAGCTGATCAAAGAAGTTGTCAATCCTCAAGAGTGGGTACTTGTTCTTCACGGTCACCAGGTTCAGGCACCGATAGTCAACACAAATCCTCAAGCTACCATCCAACTTCTTGGAGAACAGGATCGAGGCATCCCAAAGAGAAACACTGGGCCGAATGAATCTATTCCCCTAAAAGTCCTCTAACTGTACCTACAGCTCACGAAGCCCTGTGGGACCCATCCAATATGCTGGTGTAGATAATGAGTGTCATCCTGGGGTACAAGTCAATGTGAAATTCCACCTCTTTGTGAGGAGGTAGACCCAAAATATTATCATTGAAAAAATCCGCATACTGGTCTACCACTACAGGATTGGTCAGACTCTCTACATCAACAGCTCTGAGGGTAAGGCTAGAAAACTGATGAGTGATCGGCTGCACTCTCCTCCAGGTAAGTCCATCCTATGATGCAAAGGATCCCTTCTCGCTGATGAAGGTAAACTTGGTATCATCAGTGTGAACTCACAACAACTTGCACCCAATACTGTCCATCTAATCATGGACTGTAGATAACCATCCCATACCCCAGATGACGTCGTAAAGCCTCGACGACACTACTAGGTGATCCCAGCCGAAGCTCTCACCTCCTAGAGTGAGCTCGCACTACCAGCACTACTGCGTAATCATCGAATCTGCTACCGTAGGAGACTCTATCCATAAGGATCAAGCCAAAACCTCTGTTGGAATCTCTGAGCTATGAACGAGGGCAGTAGAAATAAAAGAATTTCTAGCATTAATGTCTTTAAGTATTACAGATATGATGGAGTAGACACAGATCATACATAATATCATCTCCAGAGCACCGTGATCATAGGACTCAGCTACATAGAGCTGACCTCTCCCCTGAAAACCTCCTCCCTGCGATCAAGGTGGACCTCCTGGTGGTGGTGGCAGTAACATCTCGAATCTTCACCCACCACTAGCTATATGACCAGCTCCCCTACCACGTCCGCCTACTCCCTATGGACCTCCTAGGTTGAACATCTGTCTCTTTTTGGGTAGTCCTTCGACCATCTTCTGATCAACTGTAGGGCGGGTCGGATAGTCACGAGCCACATGACCCTGCCCAACACATGTGTAACACTGCCCGCTTCTGGTATAAATGGCTTCACCTCGGGTGCCCCCGCACAACTAATCCTGAGTCATGCGGTCGTCCACCTATAGGTCTGGACCCCTGGGAACTCTATGACATCTTTCTAATACTAGATGAAAAATAATACACTACGTGATGACTAGTAGTGGGTCTCGCTGCTGGTGACTTCTCAAAAAGGAAACTCTCCACCAAGAAGGCTCTCTCTAAAACCCCCGCCTATGTCAGGATACTAAAAGAGATAATCGAAGCCCTGATCTCTCTTATGATCCCCTACTCAAAGGTCCAGGCCCTGAATAATGGGTCCGACACCATATCTGTGGAGTTGCGTGAGATGTCAGTGAACCTCACTGACTACTGAGCTACAGTCATGCTGCACTGCTGAAGATAAAGAAGCTCATATATGTGCACTGCATGAAGAGTCACTGAGAAAAAATCTGCATCATTAGGCCCTCAAAGTCTTCCCAGAGAAGCGTCACCTCATCGTGAACCTAGAGCCTCAAGCTCGACCATATGCCTGCTGCTTCCAGTAGAAGTTTGGCAGGAAGGATCACCATGATATCAGTTGGTGTCCCTACGAGTTGTAAGACTCTCACCATAATCTCTAGCCAATCCTTAGATGCCTGAAGGTCTGTCTCTCCCCTAAACCTAGGTGGAATCTGGCACTGGAACTCATGTAACACACTCAAGTGGCGTGCACCGTCAGGTTCTAGGGCTAGCGGAATCGGTGGCCCAACAGGGAGTGGTACCGCTGGTGCCTCAACTAGTGCATCTACTAGAAGAGGGCCCTACACTGAGGCCTCGTCGCTCAGTGGGCTATCAGTGTGTACAACTCCGGGGACCCTAGCCGGCTGTCTACGCAACTACATCATGATAAAGAATAGGTGAGCCATGGTAAATAGGTTATACCGGGTGAGATGAAAGTTATACTGGGTGAGCTGACTCAAAATAGAACAAATAAAACATTTGAAAACACACACACAATCAATGTTTTCGTGCACTGAGTCAGAAATTAGAAGTCAGGGTCCCGGTGTATGGACACGTCGGCCGCCGCACCAATAATGGATTGCCTAAACTGATAACCACAAACACTACACTTAACACTATTTCCATTAAAAAGAAAGATCAGATTCATATGTTTTATGGTAGAACTGACTCCTCTGATACCGATTTTTCACGACCCGTCTCCCGGGGCCTATGCCGTGACTACCCCATGCCCGCCTTCCAAAGGCCAGGGGCTGGAGACTAGCACCGAAAGGCGTTTTCCCTAAAACTGGGAAGGAATTTCCTTTATAACCTGCAAACTCATGTAACCAAGCACATAACAAGATATGAACAAAAGAAAATTGTATAACCAAAAGATTTTTGGAAGTAAAAAGGGGGCCTGAATACAAGCCCAACTAGAAAGTAGAAGTACAACTGTGATATTATAAAACTGAAGAAAAAGAAAATTCAGCTGATGGGTCATCCTCTGAGGTTCCTACATGAAGGGTAGGTATAGATTTCCTCTTTATCAATCCATGTCCACCTATATCCTATGTGTACCAACATACGATACGGTGCACCTCCAGGTACCATCTAGTTTTGGTACACTCATCCTCAATCATGGATGACTGTCGTCTACGTCCAAAACATCAAGGTTCAGGCATAGCCCGTGTAGGGGTGAGTATAAAGATACCTAGTAGGGACTCAGAGACCCTCAAGGTCTCAAAAAATCCACCAAGGATAAACCAAAAAGTATGAAATCAATAGAAAACCTTACTTAGGTATATGCCCATACATATACCTAAGTTATCTAGTAATCCATCTAAATCATAAGGAAAACACAACGGTACCGACTCAGGTCACTCCATGATTTATTCTAGGGGTAGTATCAAGTAACATTCCCAGTCACAACATCGAACACCTCAGATGCTGGAGAACTCCTCCTCTATCAAGTACAGTGGGCCTGCCGCGTCACCCAGAGGCACTTCCCACTATCCTTGGACTACTGAGGTACTCTTTATGTTGAGTACTATGGGTTTGCCACATCAAACGAAGGCACTCCCCATCATGTCATGCTAAGGTACTCCTACTATCGAGTACCATGGGTTTTCCACGTCACCAAGTTGCTCCCCACCGTGGGTCTACCACGTCAACAAGGTGCTCCCCACAAGGCCTGTCAGGTCACTACGAGTCGAAATGGTTCACAGTCGTCAAGTCTCAGCCAGCCACTAGGTCTTCGCACAATGCTCACTCATCTTCAGGAGGATCCGCTCCACAAGCTACTGGTCGATAATCCAACTACCATGAAGTCCCACGAAGAAGTGTCTCAAAGCTCCACCATGTCATAGGGGTTTCAACGTAATAGATGACGCATCAATCAGATGCCCAGTTTGTGAGTTATTAGCCTTTTAGTCCTAGGGGCCTGGTTGGATTAATGCTTGATCCAACCTGACCATTCCCCATCATAATCCAAAACACAGTGGGGTATCATTCAAAGGGACTGTCTCGCTCCTAGATTTCCTGCACTGCTGATGGTTTGTCAAACGGAAGTCCAATTCCATGGTTATGACCAAAAAAAGTAAATGGGTCGTACTGGGCCCGGGTCCGGTCAGACCCGGTCGGACCAAATCGTCCGGACCTGGCTTGGGCCGACCCTGTTAAGGTCGACCCAGCCCGCAGTATAGCCCGACCTGATAGGCCGTTAGGGCGGCACAACCGAGGAGTACATTGAGGGCGCGGGGCCTCTCGGCTGTGGGCTGCAGGAGACAGCGGGGTGGCTCAGCTGTAGAGAGGCGGTCCGACCGCCTGGCAGCAGTCTGGCCACGAGGTGGCAGTCCGGCCAAGGGGTGGCGGCTGGTCCGCAGGGAGGTGTTCCAGCCGTGGGGTGGCGGTCCAGCTGTGTGGGGGTGGACCGTCCGCATGGGGGGGTGGGGGGGGGGGGGGGGTATGGCCTCGTGGGGGCGGCGGTCCGGCCTTGGGCCGACGCCTTAGCTGTGGGGCGACAGTCCAGCCATGTGGTGGTAGACCGACCGTGGGGTGGCAGACCAGCCCCAGGGTGGCGCCTCGGCCGTAGGTTGGTGGACTGGTCATGGGATGATGGTCCAAATGGGGGGCGGCGCCTTTGCGCCATCGCCTTCTTCGTGGCCGACGATGTTGCCAACCACCATTCTCATGCCCCAAAAATGGATGGTTTCTGTCATCCTCCATCGTGACGAACACCACAAGATTTGCAGAAGGGTGATACCATTTTTGTTTGGACCATACCCTCCATGTTAGGGTGGTAGCATAAGGCTCATTGAAAACATGAACCTAAAATAAGAACATCAAGATTTACAACCTCCCACAATGTTTCATTCTCAACCGCAAAATAAATCAAGGTATAAATATGCTAAGAATATTCACACGCAAATAAATGCCTACCTCGAGTTGTTCGTTGACGTTGGTGCGAGAAGGAAATACGAACGTCGATTTGGCATAGATGAAGAGGTCACACATCGGAAGATGTCCTGAGGAAGAAGGTCGAGTCGAGGTCAGGTTTTTTCACTGGCAGAGTGTTCTTCAATGGTGGAGCATTCTTTGTTTAAGAACATGTTCTTCATTGGATATATTTCTCCCAATTTTAATTGTTGGCAAAATTTCAAATTAACTGAATTAATTAACTAAGTTGGCACAATTTAATTTGGTGAGTTGGCATAATTTAATGTGTAGGAATCTCAATAGGTTCCTCCACATTAATAAGATAGTTGAGAAGTTTCTCCCTCATTAAGAGGGGAGTTCAAGAGGTTTAGGCCTCAAGTGGTCCCCACCACCATAACCTCTCACAAGAGGATAGGATCAGGTGGTCCCCACCACTATAACCTCTCATAGATGGTTATGGTCTGGTGGTCCCCATTTCTCAACATTCACATTGAGTGGTTACCACAAATAAAATAAATTTTTTGTTTGTTTTATTTTATTATTTACCTGAAAAACCCAAAAATTATCTTTCACCCTTAACCAACTACCATCGAGGAGAAAGTCTCCTTAGGCGAATAACAACTTTGCGAGTTCAACGATTCCCTCAGATTCCAATTCTTAGCACCAGTTAAAATGTTAGAAAAACCTACTCACATGTTTATTGAACGTCCCGGAAAAAAAGTTCAGAAATTCATTCCGGGCACTACGGGACTCGGAATCACGAGCGTCAATTTTCACGGACTCGTAAAATTCCCATTTATTAAAAAAATTACAAGGAAATTTCATGTCTTTACATAATTAAATGGGGTATTTTCATTAGTATATTCATCATAAGAGGTATAATAAGATTAATACACCATGCATTTTTTCATGTCACATCTATTAATAGCATGCATTTTTTTATTGAATATTGATAGTGCCTTTAATATGTTTTGAATTGTGAGGAAACATTTTTCAATGATTGGAATACAAAATTGATTCTTAATGTACATACATTAAACATACAAAATTTTCCAAAATAGATTATTTTTAACACCTTAAGAAATCAATAATGTCATATTGAGCCATGAACCATTGGTATCATGGTATGGATCATGTTATGGTGTGGATTAATGAGATTCCTTATTTTGGGCTATAAGGTATATGGGACCTTATGGACCAGAAATGGTAATCCACCTAATTTAAGCATTTAAATTGAATAAAATATTTGAACAAGCACACATTTAAAATGAATATTTTTTTAGGTGAATTTACTATCCTATGAATGTTAAATATAGACATATACTTGAACCTGACCGTATTAGTTGGAAGTGGGATATCTATTACATTCATATTAAAATTTGGTCTCTTCTACCATCTAGACCTAGATTTTCGAGTAGCCATATAGTAATGACCATTTTTGTAGGAATTATTTACTCCTATACCAGTTTCTTATCTTCAATATTATTAGTGGATTAAATATATTCTGAGGAATTCATTTGGCATTGTAGAATTATTCTTCCACGACGTCCTTTGGACACACGCCTGGAAGGTGGTGATGATCATGTACCTGAGGTGAAGGGCTATGATCTTATAGTTATTCATCCTTAAATTTAACCTATGGAACCACTTCCTAGTCTATAGAGTGGAACTGAAACCCAGTTCTATGTGGGTTTTGATCATATATTGTAGAACAAAAAAGGTGTTGTTTGACCTTCCATGATCCTGGTAGATTTGACTGGTAAATTTCTATAGTACAATCCTCACATAAATTCAGGGGATAGAAGTTAATAGGTCAAAGGGTCATATAACAAGGATATATTATCTATTTTTGAGAAACAAAGGATGCATATAGAGTAGATGGTAAATATTGATGTGTATATTCTATGTGACTATTTCATGTGATGGTGGAACATTATCACCCAAGAAGATCAACATTTTGATATGTTTTTTTAGATTTATAGACAATACACTATAACTATTTCTTTCCCTGGACTCTAAGGGATGAAAGATATAGAGAATTCATGAATTTCTAGTAGGGAATAATGTCATTTATAAATTACTCTTCCCATTTTACTGAGATGTAGCAATATGATCCTACTATAGAAAGTGATGAACTTCTGACTATAATGTGATTTGGGGATGGGATAGTGTATGCCATCTGGCCACATGTCATGGATTTTTGGTTGACTACCATTTCAGAGATCTTGAACTAGGACCTTATTATAGAGTTAAACTTGATGTAATCGGATGGTTCGAGTAAGGGAAGTTCATCACATATACAAACCATTGGTTCTTATTCTTGATGAAATATACATTTTGAATATACTAGTGGGAATAGTAGTAGTCAGGATCCTCATGCATAAAACTTTATTATATTTCACTAGTGCGGGAAGTTGGGACACAAAAAACCATAGTGCTTGCATGATCTCGCAGACTATAGTCGCTACAATAGGATGGGGAATATCCAACACTTATACATGAATTTACCTCAAGTTCCTTGAGATAAGGGATCTACTCATACCCCATTTTCAAGAGAAGGTACAGTAGGATCATTCCAGGAAGGAAACTGGAACACCACCGATCGATCAGGAAGAGGTAGTAGTTGAGTTATAGGTATTATAGCTTATGATTCTCTATGCCAGTAGAGGGGAATTTCTAATGGTAGAAAAGAAGGGACTCAGGTCCCTAGTATAGGCCAGTTACATGCAGTCCAACCTGAGCCAGAGTAGTAGAGCATTAAACCATCTTCAGTTCAAGGTACTATTATATTTTTCACCACTTTAGTGTCTCATCTATTTGAAACAGAAGTGTCTCACACTATTATATATAATAATTTAATGGGAATTTTGGACCTTGGGATTAAAAATATTCATGTAGTTTAGTTTCCTGATACCCTATTGTGTATTAAATTAGAGGGAGTTCTACATTTTATGAATTTTCCAATTTAAATATGCGGATACCTTTTCATGTTGAATATTTTCATCCTCAACAAGAAAGGATTTGATGTAATCATTCGCATGGACTAGATGGGTCCATATTGAGACCAAATTGACTATTATCACTATAGGGTGACGTTTACAGCATCTGAAGGTGCTATACACATGCATAATTAAGAATGGGATGTTAGTGAAACTAGATTAGGACCCAAGAAGCCAAGGAAAGGTGATGTGATAGTATAGTTTTTTAGTATTTTTCTTGGTGAAATGGGGTTACGTCCCAGTATCTTTCATTCAATGGTGGAGAATTTATTATACTTCTTTTCCAAAAACTTAACCGGTCTACCACTGGTGGGAGCGGTAGAATTCATAATTGGGCTTATTATAGGAACAACACTAGTGACCATTCCTCCTTATAGGATAGAATGTTAGGAGATTTTGGTGATCAAGATACAATTGAAGGATCTAAGGGATAAAGGCTTTATACACCACAATAATTATCCTTGGGGTTCACAAATTAATTTTGGGAAAATGTTGAAAATACCCTTAGGCTTAGCTTAGATTACAGTCGGTTGAACCATCTCATGGTAAAGAATCAATAACCACTTCCTAGAATAGAAGAACTCTTCGATCAGCTATGAGGAACGACAATGTTTTCAATGATAGATTTGAGGTTGGGCTATCATGAGGTTTAATTTAAGTCTTCATACATACCACATAAACCTTTTAGGAGCATGTATAGTCTTTACAAGTACTTGGTCTGGCTATTTTGACTCATGAATGAAATTGAATTCTTCTTTGATATTTTGATTTGGGTTTTCCACCCATATATAGATTCATGTATGGTAGTCTTTGTTGATGATTTCATGATGTAATAATGCTCCAGAAAAGATCATAACAGTAATATTGAGATCATACTGAATACAATAAGAGTGCATCATCTATATGAAATTCTTTGTAAATGCCACCTTTGGATCAACAATGTTTTCTTCCTAGGGAATATATTCTCAGAATCAGTTGTTTATATAAACATATATAAAGTGAGATATTTAGTTACTTAGGAGTATCCTAAGAATTTATTTTACATATAATGTTTCTTGGGGATTTTTGGTTATTATAGGAACTTTATCCCAGATTTCTTAAGCATTATAGTTCCACTGAATAGCATAAAAAATAAGGGTAATAAATTTGTATAGAAAGAAGCATGTGAAAATGCTTTTCAAGATATTGGGGGGGGGGATTAGAATTTATCCCCAATATTTATTCTTTGAGAACCATGCATGATATAGGGTATATATTTTGTCCCAATAGGTTTCGATCATGGATATATTTTTATGTTGTACAAGCGAGTCATTGTGTACAGGTCTTTTCATTTGAAGTTTCATTAGTAGAATTACCAAGCACATGACCACAAGCTCATATATGTTCTACAGTCCTTACACTTTTGGAAACACTAACCACTTTGATCTCCTAGATAAAAAAAGCATCAAATATATCTTCATAGAGTGTGATCTCAATCTCAGGTAGAAAAGGTGGGTTGAGTACCTACAATAATTGTATTTTGAGCTTGTCTTCAAGCCTGGTGAAGGCAATGAAGTAGTTGATGCACTAAGATGAAAATCGTAGAAACAAGAGGTTCTATTGTCCAGTGATTAAAGGTAGGTTTTGGCCTTATTTATAGAGATGAGAATTGAGGTTTAGGAGAAACACGGTCAGACTATACACTACTCCTTAGCAGTGACTTCTACTATTCTGGAATAGGTACGAATGATGAAAATATCAATCCCCAATGGACTTTTAATAAGGGAAATAATATCATATGATGATACATAATCTTTTTATACCATGGATGGGGCTGATTCTTTATGATTTCATGGGTGTGTATGGGTCCCAAAATACATCAGAGAGGAGAGAATGCATGAATTCCATGCCTCAACATAGACAGTTCTTATAGGGGTCACCAAAATATTTTGTGACATATGGAACCAATATTGGTGTCCTAGTATGAAACATGATATCACCCGCTTTATCACTCAGTGTTTCAACTATCAGCTAGTGAAGGGAGAATGTTAATGATTGATTGTGATTTTATAGATGTTGTCTATTCATGAGTGGAAATAGGATGATGTTTCGATGGATTTCATGACGGGTAAACCTAGACCACTGTGTGGAAATGACTCGATGTGTCTTGTTGTTGATCATTATATGATGATCACTCAATTCTTACCCATGTGAGAGACCTTCTCAGTTGATGAGTTATGAAGGTTCTACCTTATGGATGTTTTACATATTCATGGAGCTGCACTTTAAATCATTTGAAACAGAGAAACTCACTCTACATAATGTTTATAGTAGGGGTTGTAGAAGGCCTTGGGTACACATGTTCTTCAGAGCATGAACTATCACCCATAGACTGATGGTTATATGGAGCGTACGATTATTGTGATAGAAGACATGATCAACGCATGTGTCTTAGATTTCTGGGGTTATTAGGAGAAACACATTCCCATTATTGAGTTCACATATAATAACAACGTTTGGGATATCATTGAGATGGATTCTTATAAAGACTTATATGGTAGGCCTTTCTACTCACCTCAATGTTGTCTTGAGATATAGGGAGCTGCTATTCTTGTACCATGTCTCATGCATGAGAATATATAATATGCTTAGTTGATCAGAAAGCACCCAATGATAGCTTAGTCCAGTCAATTGTTTTATGCACAAATACACCACCAACCTCTTGAGTTCATGGTTGGAGACATGGTTTTATTTTGAATATTACCCAAGATATTCCATAGAAATATTTTGAGGTAGGGTATGCTCACACTGTGGTTCGTTGTACCCTTTGAGGTTGTGAAATAGATCTGACCAATGACTTACCTGAGAGAACATCCTTAGAGATACATGACTACTAAATTTGTCATTCATGTTTCTCATTTTATATAACTATTAAAACCTATCACAAAAATTTTAAACTGATGAGGATGAATTGGATATGGATACTTTTTAACACCTTAAACTTTCATGGTACATTTCCCATTGAATAATGCAATAGCCCGTATTTTATGAAAATTTGAGTTTCTGACACACCGCTACCAATCAAACAAGCCGTTATGAATAGTAATAACCACTTTTTTAAATTTTATCATTTTTATTATTCAAAATAGATTTCATTTTTGAATTCAGAATATCTAAATTAGCTTAGGGTGAATTTTTGGTATTTTTCTAAAAACATTCAAATTTTGATGAATAGTTGAAAACACTCCGTTATTGGTTAAAAATGACTTTTTATTTAAATAAATATTTATTTTATTTGAATTTATTTTAGGTAAAAATAGATACATAATACCTATATATGTTTAATGTAATTCATTTGAGTCATTTTATAATATGTTTAGATATATAAAAAGTTTATTGTACTTTTTATCGTCTTTTACACACCTCTTAGGAGCATTTGAAAATTTGCATAAACGATAATTTTAACAATTATATGAGTTGAATTTAAAAATTCCAAGAGACACATTTAATATCAGTATGTAAAATCTGGTTCAATAAGATGAAAATATTCTTTATTGAAGAGTAATTTTAACTTTTATTTACCACCGTTAAAAGAAAATAGGGTAGTTAAGGGTAAAAATGAAATCATAATTACCCTAAAACAAGTCCTAATTCTTTTGGAAAACTATAATTCGACCTAAAAATACCTTATAAATAAAATATGATCCCCTTTGGTCCACTTGGATTATATTAGGACATTTATTATTATTTTATTTAAAGAAGAGTTAAAAGAGTAAAATTTAATGTTTAATAAGTAAACCATTTTTAATATAGAGTTAAACATAAGATCAATTCGACTATAAGTATTCATTAGAAATAGAAATATATTTCATACAAAATGGTATTTTATTTATATTTTTAAGACATTAAATAATTTAATTTATTTATGACACAAGGATGATGCAGTAATTACCTTATTAATGAAATATTAAAATAATTGATATTATAAATATCTAAATAAATGTAAATTGAGACTTATGATAATTAAAATACCTTTATAGGTTAACATGACATGTTATTATTGGATAAATAAATTTTATTCGAAGTGATAATGTTTTTAGGGCTTTGAATAAAATCAAATACGAAATAGTGTCAAAATTGACATAATTGAGTTTTTAAAAGAAACACTAAATTATTAATTGATATAATATTAAAAAAAATATAATATTTCTACAAAAGGACTTAGATAAGGTTATATATATTATTAATGAACCACATGGGGTTCTATTTTCTTGTTATTGTATGTTTATTAACCATATTATATAAAAATACAAATAGACATGCTAAATGTCAAACTATTTAACTAAGAGTTAAACCTAAAATATAAGGTTAATATGATGACCTAAACCTATTTAAAACCAATTTTTGAGAGGTTTTTGACCCCTAATCACCTTATAATTGAAATAATTCACTTTAGAGACATTAGAAACCGAATATGATTTTATTTTAAAATAATATTTCAAGCTTTTCCTAAAGTGACCCTCACCTCTCTTATAAAAGGCCACTTCCCCTTCTCTTAATTGCACACCTGCATACCCTTTATTCTCAGCCTATCCCAACCCAAATATCATACTAACATTATTCCATTCATCATAGATGGATTACATTAGTCTGAAAGCCAACTTAAGGGTCCCTTTTGATCCAATCAGTAGGAAGAACCTGAAGAAGAGGTAAATATTTCATCACCTCTTTCAAGTTCTTCTATTCTTGATCTTTCTCTTTATTTATTGTTTCCATTATAAAATAATAGCTCCATAATATTCCATGTAATGTTATTTTATTATAAAAATGTTACAACCATATTCATTATTCTATCCATCATATGAATGACAAAGTCACCATACGTGCATACGTACGGGTTACCGTCTCCATGAATGTGATGAGATTCATTCCCCATCGTAATCATTCAAGAATAATTTTCATTTTATGATTAAAAGTAATTTTTATGAACTTAATATAATTCAGATTATGAATAAAATACATCCTATACATAACAAACATGGCTTACGCAACCGAGCATACAAAGTAAAAAAGACCATTTAACACCTAAAAAGATGATACTACTAAAATATTATTAACAATGCAATATTGGAAGATCATATATGATATCATATTTAATATTATGGTTATTTTATAATTTAAAAAAATTTATTTTTCTATTATACAAGAGGGTAACGCACCATCTACCAATTAAATTTACATGGTAAGGGTTAATTCTAAAATCTCTTAATTATCTAAGGTTGTTTTTACGTGAGTATCTACTGGGACATCATTATCATCCACATCCATATTTCAAAAAATATTTTGAAAAGGAATTTTTTAAGATTTTATGGAAGGGACTCTATAACTAGATCACCATTTTAAATGGTTTAAATATTTATTATTATAAATCATTCTCATTAATGTGAATGTTTTCAAAATGGTTTTAAGGATTTATTTATATGAACATGAATGTCTTTAAAATGATAATTCCTTTCAAAAGATTCAAATTGGTGTGGGACAATTTGATTAAAAACCTTATTTAAATGTATACATTTCTAAATTGTGTGAATTTTAAACGTTTTCATAAAAAGTGATATTTCCCTCAAAGAGTTTTACAAATCATTTTCTTCTGTGTCAACGTCCCTTGATGGATTTTAAACTTGTATGAAGTTGATTTATTCTGATACAAATCATCCATATTGAATTGAAGGTTTTGTGATATGTTTGACTGTGGATATGTTATTTTTATACCAATCATGGTTTGTGGACAATGTATTGACATTTCATATGCTAGTTTTAATATGATTGATTATGTTATGTTTTAACCTTTACATATGAGGAATACATTGGAATTAGTAAGTGACGGGTGGAGCCTGCTATAACTCCTCCATGCAACTATTGGTATAATGAGACAAACTAGTGTCTTGTCACAAGTCCTTGACCAAATCTTATTTTTAGTCTTGGAACAAGGACTCGACTATGTGGTTATGAAGTCTGGCATTATGCATTCCATCATTATGAAAGTGGATATTGATATTGCATGTGATTATTCAACTAGTAGATTATTAATGTTAATAAGTAAATGGAATTATTTGATTTTATCTTTGTCATATTATGCTGATATTTAAGTTTAAAATTCTCTTTTTTAATATTATACATTACCTTAATTGTTTATGATTATTTATGAAAGTTTCTGTTATACTGTTATCTTTACTTAGCATCTGAGCTCACCCCTTTCTATGTTTTATTTTTCTCAGGATGGGAAGAAGTATTCTATGGTTGACCTCTAGTGATAGGAAAAGGATGTAAGTCTGTTCAAAAGGGGAAAAAATGTCGTTAATGTTTTTATTTCATGATGTAATATTAAACTTATGAATGTATCATGTACTTCAAAGGATACTAAACTGATCAGTCTTTTAGGATATGATTCCTTTTATCATGACAATGTTATGTAATAATGAACTGACTCTGGGTAACTGGGGTTGGGGCATTATAGTTGGTCTTAGAGGAAGTTTAGTACAAATCTCGGAAGCTAGATTTAGACAAACAATGATGAGAGAACATTACCCTAAGATAGACATTGAGGATTAGTATAGAAGAACTTCCAAGAATTTTGGTACTGTAGAGATTTTTTTATTTTTCAATGCAATACATCCCTGCCTAGATATGAGCAGATAAAGGTTGATCTTGCACATATATACCTAGGGGTAAAACCCAAAAACACGGCTCTGAGCTAGACTCAAACGGGAACTGGTGCACGACAATGGGCCTTGCTGCACTCTTGGTTACAACACTCCCAGGGGATATTCTTAGGATAATTATCATTTTATTTACAAAACATTATGATGGGTTTATGATTATATACTTACTCAAAGAAAACATTTTTATTATTATGGATTATATTAATAAACTTTTCAATTTACTTTAACTACTTTACATGTTTGGAATTATGTATTGTGTTTCATAAGCTAATATAGTGTATCCCATTGTTTAGAAATGGTACCTAGTGGAAGGAATGGAAACCATACCAATGCACACAATCAATGTTAGGATTACCCTCCTACTATAGATAATTATTGTGGAGCTGGTGAAGCAACTAGTGCTGATCAATTTATCACCATACTGGGATAACTCACTCAGGTTATGAATAATAACATTACCCGTATGGATCACCCTATTACACTATGCAGAGGATAATTGTTAGACCGCTTCATGAGGTCAAAACCACAAAAATTCAATGGGAGTACAAATACATTAGTATCTAAGCAATGTATATATTCCTTAGAGAAAATATTTCATGCATTGGGGAGTAGCGAAAGGGAAAAAGTTGTAATGGCAGTTTACTGCCTCACGAGAGATGCAGATCAATAGTGGTCATTGATTCAAAAAAAAAGGAATATGATGAAGTATAAAATATAGAATATAGGGATTTTAATGAGTTTTTATAATAAAAATACTTTCCTCGTGAATACTGAGTGGATATGGAATGGAAATTTTTGAGTCTGAGACAAAAGGAGGATGAGAATGTCGCAAAATATGAGGCTAACATTACAAGGTAAGCAAGGCATGTAGAAGATTATATACGTAACCCAAAGAGTAAGATTGATCGATTATTTTATGGGTTAAAAACATTTCTCTAGAAAGAATTAGTCTCACATTCCTTCTCATCGTACAAAGATATAGTCTCAAGCGCTATCAAGACAGAAAAGGAATTCTCTAAGTCTTACGACTTTAAAGAAAAGCTAGAGAAAAAGAGATCCGCGGAACACTATAATTATGGAAATAAGTAGAAGAAGGGAATGTTGAATATACATCCTGTGGTAAATGTGGGAAGAAACACCCTGATACTTACTTAAAGGGAATGTGAGTCTATTAAAAGTGTGGTGAAAAAGGCCACCAATATCATGATTGCAATGGGAAGAAAGATGTCATCAACGCTAAATGTTACAATAGTAGATAAAAGGGAAATTATGAAAATGAATGTCTTATGCACCAAGGAAACATACCCCAGAAAAGGCCTAGGGAGCAAGGGAAAGCTTATGTAATCACTACTACGGAGGTTGAAACTCCGAAAGATGTGGTGGTAGGTAAATTAATTGTTTCATCAAGTTTAGAAAATGCTTTATTTGATTCTAGATCATATATTTGTTTCATATCTTCCTAGTTTTCTATGAAAATTAGTTATTTTCAATTTGACTTAACAAGGGAGTTGTCAGTCAAAACACCTAAGGGAAGTATCATCACAATAATGTTTTGTGAATCAGTTCACATTAGGGTATATAAATGTTCTTTATCTGTTGATCTCATCATCATACTCATTATTGATTTGATATAATCCTTGGAATAGATTGGATTTCTAACCATGATGTGGAAATTTATTGTAAGAATTTTAATGTTATAATTTTCGATAATGACAAGGAGTACCTTATCATTAGAGAAGAAACGTCACCACATGATTCTTATATAGATCCACCCCCAATAGAACTTATAAATTCAATTATTAGGGAGGAAGAGAGTGAAATAATTATGGGTGAGAAAAAAAATGTTTGAATAGAGGATGTTAATTTTTTGTAAGAATATGTTGATTTATTTCCAGAATATTTACCTAGACATCCTCCAGAATGAGAAATTGAGTTTTCTATTGATTGAATTCCTGGTTCGAGGCCCATATCGAAGTCCCCTTATAGAATGGGCATAGTGGAATTAGTTGAACTAAAGAAACAACTAGAATAATTGAGTAACAATGTATTTATTCACCCTAGTGTTTTTTCCATGGGGTGCCCCTGTTATTTTTGTTAAGAAGAAAGATGGTTCTATGAGGTTATGCATTGACTACATGAAGATCAATGATATAACAATAAATAACAATTATCCCCTACCTCGTATTGTTTTTTTATTTGAACAACTTCATAGAGCTCCATATTTTTCAAAGATTGACTTATGATCTAGAGATCATTAGTTGTGTGTGAAGAAGGAAGACATTCCAAAAACAACATTTTGAACCAAGTACGAGAATTATGAGTTTATAGTAATACCTTTTGGGATAAATAATGCAACCATTATCCAAGATCACACATAAAGGGGTTAAATTTGATTATATAAAAGAGTGTTATGAATGATTCAAAGAACTAAAGAAAATATTAGTCAATGATCCTATATTGAATCTACCGTCGAGAAATGATGTGTTTCTTATTTATAGTGATACTTAAAACAAAGGACTTGGTTTTTTCCTTATGCAGCATGATAGAGTTATTGCCTATGCATCATGACAGCTAAAAATTCATGAAAAAAACTATCCCACTCATGATCTTGAGTTAACAACTGTAATAATTTCTTTGAAGATATGAAGACACTATCTTTATAGCGAAAAATGTGAGATATATATACTGATCATGGGAGTTTGAAGTATATATTCTCATAGAATGAACTCTATATGAGGCAAAGAAGATGGATTGAACTACTTAAGGATTATGGTTTCACTATACACTACCACCCAGGGAAGGAAAATAAGGAGTCAGATTCTTTTAGTAGAAATGATCATGGAGTATTGAACAAGATAAGACTTGAAAGAGATCCTATTTTCATGGATCTAGTAAAGATGGATATGGGAATAACCATGGAAGGTGAAACATCAATGTTTTTTCAAATGGTTTCCAAACCATATTTACTAGAAAGGATAAAAATTTCTCAGGCGGACAATGAGGAATTTCAAATTAAAATTAAAGATAAGAATGATGGGAGATTGATCGAATTCGTATTTGAAGATGCAATTTTGAAATTTGGGAAGAGACTTTGTGTCCCTAACAAACCTAATCTAAAAATTGCATTTATGTATGATGATCATAGCTCTAATTTACCTATACAACCTCGGAGAACCAAGATGTATAGATATTTGAAGGAATTTTTTTGGTGGGACAACATGAAGAGAGAGATTGCTGATTTTGTGTCAAGGTGTATGGTTTGTCAACAAGTGAAAGCTGGAAGACAAAATCCTATAGAAGTAATGAAATCACTTCCCATACATGAGTGTAAATGGGATAATATTGTGATGGAATTTTTTATTGGGCTACTAAAGACTCCTATAAGGACTGATGCAATATGGGTAATTGTTGATCGTCATACCAAGTCAGCGTATTTTCTTTCTATAAGATAATATTTAACACTTGAACATTTATCGAGACTATATATTAATGTAGTTGTAAGAATTCATGGAGTACCCCTATCGATTGTTTTGGATTGTGACCCCCATTTTAAATCAGGATTCTGGAAAAGTCTTCAAAAAGCCTTGGATACAGAACTTCGTTTGGGCACTTCCTACCACCCTCAAACCGAAGGACAATCAAAACAGAATATTCAAGCCTTAGAATACTTGTTGAGATCTGGGTCACATGACTTTCACGGTATTTTGGATCAATATTTACCTCTGTTAGAATTTTCCTATAACAATAGCTTCCATTCAAGTATTCAGATGGAACCATGTGAAACGTTATATGGAAAGATATGTCTCACACCAACTTATTGGGATGATGGTGGTAAAAGAAAATGCATAGGCCCGGAACTTGTTGAGGAAATTATGGAAAATCTGAAAGTTATCCAAACCCACATTAATGCAGCTCAATGTAGGAAGAAGAGCTATGCCGATAACCAAAAAATGATTTATAATTTTAGGTAGGAGATCATATTCTCTTGAAGGTATATCCATTGAAGGGTGTTATACATTTCGGTAAGAAGGGTAAATTTAGTCCCAGGTACATAAGACCTTTCATAATTCAAGAATTAATTGGAGTTGTAGCTTAACATTTAGAAATGCATCCAAGTCTCTCCAATGTTCATGATGTGTTCCACATATCACTGTTGAGAAAATAAGTGCCTGACCCAACGCATGTACTCACCTATTATGAAATTAAACTGGAACTGATTTGTCTTATTGTGAAGAGCCTATCAAAATTCTTGATATAAGAGAACCAGTGCTGAGAAACTAGATGACTCATCTGGTAAAATATAAATGGAGACATCATAAGACAGAAGAGGCAACTTGGGAACCCGAGGAACTTATGATGAAGAACCACCAGAATCCTTTTGTGTGGTAGTATTCTAGAAATTTAGGGGATGAAATTATTTTAAGGAGGGAATAATTTAACACACCAAACTTCCATGTTACGTTTCCCTTTGAATAATGAAATAGCTTGCATTGTATGCAACTTGAAGATTCTAACACACCACGACCAATCAAACTAGCCATTATAAATAGTAATACCCACTTATTGAAATTTTATTATTTTATTTTCAAAATGGGCTTCATTTTGGAATTCAGAATATTGGAATTAGCTTAAGGTGAATTTTTGGTATTTTTTTTGAAAACTTTCAATATTTGATGAATAGTGAAAAACAAAGTGTTATTGGTTAAAATCGACATTTTATTTAAATAATTATTTATTTAATTTAAATTTATTTTAGGATAAAATAGATACAAAACACCTATACATGTTCAATGTAATTTATTAGAGTCATTTTATAATAATTTAAGATATATAAAAATTTTATTGAACTTTTTACCATCTTTTACCCACCATCAAGGAGCATATAAATTTGCAAAAAACATAATTGAAACTCTTATTTGAGTTTTAATTGAAAAATCCGAGAAACACGATTAATATCAGTAAGTAAAATGTGGTTAAATAAGATGAAAATAATTTTTGGTGAATTTTAATTTTTGAATTATATTTACCACGATTAAAAGTAAATAGGATAATTAAGGGTAAAAAAGATATCGTAATGAACCTAACACGTCCCAATTATATTGGATAAGTGTAATTCAACAAAAAGAATCTTAGGAATAAAATATTATCCTTTTTGGTCCACTTGGATTAGATTAGTACATCATTATTATTTTATTTAAAGAAGAGTTAAAAGATTTAAATTCAAAGTTTAATAACTAAATAATTTTTAATATAGGGTTAAACCCAAGATAAATTAGACTATAAATATTCATTAGAAATGAAAAATTATTTCCTAAATAATTTTATTTTATTTATAATTTTTAGATATTAAATAATTTATTTTATTTATGACACAATGATGATGTAGTAATTACCTTATTAATGAAATATTAAAATATTTGATATTACAAGTATCCAAATAAATGTAAATTGATACTTCTGATGATTTAAAATAATTTTTAGGTTAATATGACCTGTTAGTATTGATTTAATAAATTTTATTTGATGTTATATAGTTTTTATATCTTTCATAAAAATCAAATTCTAAATAGTGGCAAAATTAAGATAATTCAGTTTTTAAAACAAATACTATATTATTAATTGATATAATATTCTCAAAAATATATGTTTTGGAAATAGGACTTATATAAGGATTCATATATTAATAATGAACCAAATGGGGGTTCTATTGGCTTTTTATAGTATGTTTATTAACCATATAATATAAAAATACTAATAGACTTGGTAAATGTCAAACAATTTAACTAAGAGTTAGATCTAAAAGTTAAGGTTAAGATGATGAAGTAAACTTGTCTAAAACCAAATGGTTGAGAGGTGTTAGACCCAAAACCACCTGAGCTTATAAATAATTTATATTGGAGCAATTATATACTGAAAATGATATTATTATAAAATAATATTTCAAGCTTTTCCTAAAGTGACCCTCACCTCTCTTATAAAAGGTTACTTCCCCTTCTCTTAATTTTACTCCTCCAAACCCTTTGTGATCGTCCAACCCCTAACCAAATATCCTCAAAACTTCCCTAAATTCATCCTAGAGGCTTTCCTTTGGTCATAAATCCATCTTAAGGATCCATTTTGATCAAATAAAAAGGAAGAACCCGAAAAGAGGTAAATATTTCATCACATCTTTCAAGTTCTTTTCTTCTTCCACTTCCTATTTTTTGTTGTCTCCATTATAAAATAATAAATACAGTATCTTCTATATACTATGATTTTATTATAAAAGTAGTACAATAATATTCATTATTATATTCATCATATGAAGGACAACGTCACCATACGTGCATACGTTCGAAATATCATATCCACAAACACGATGAGGTTAACTCCCCATCGTAATCATTCAAGAATAATTTTCATTTTAGGTTTATAAATAATGTTTAAGAACCAAATATCATTATGGATGTGAATAAAATACATTATATCTGTAGAAATCATGGCTTACAAAACTGATCATATAACGGAAAATAGATTAGTTAACACCCAAAATGATGATACTACTAAAATATTATTAACAAAGCAATATTAGAAGATCATATATGATATCATATTTACTTATATGGTTATTTTAAAATCAAATAACAATTATTTAACTATTATATAGGAGTTTAACATACCCTCAACCAAGTAAAAGTACAAGGTAAGGGTTATTTTTACTATCTCTTCATTATCTGAGGTTGTTTTTACATGAGTATCTACTGGGACCTGTTTATCACCCACATCCGTGTTTCATAAAAATATTTTAAAAATGAATATTTACAAATTTTATGGAAGGGACTCTTTAACTATATCATCATTTTAAATGGTTTAAATATTTATTCTTCTAAATCATTCTCATCAATTTCCATGTTTTCAAATTGGTTTTTAGGGATTTATTTATAAGGATATGAATGTTTTTAAAATGTTAATTCCTTTCAAAAGTATCAAAGTGGTGTGGGAAACTATAATTAAAAAATGTATTTAAATGTATTAATTTCTAAATTGTGTGAATTTTAAATGTTTTCTTGAAAATGCGATCTTTCTCTTAAAGTATATTAGAAATCATTTTCATGTATGTCAACATCTCTTGATGGATTTTAAACTTGTTAAAAGTTGATTTATTATGATACAAATATTCCGTATTATATTGAAGGTTTTGTGATATGTTTGACTGTGGATCTGTTATTTTTATACAATTCATGGTTTATGGATAATATTTTGACATTTCATATGATATATTTAATATGATTGTTTATGTTATGTTTCACCCTTTTCATATGAGGAATGCATTGGACTTAGTAAGTGACGGGTGGATCCCGCTATAGCTCATTGATGCATTGATAGGTCTAATGAGACCAAATAGTTTTTTGGCATAAGGCCATGACAAACTCTTATTTTTAGTCTTGGCACAAGGCCTTGACTATGTGGTCATGAAGTATGGCATTATGCATTCAATCACTATGAAAGTGGCTATTGATATTTCATGTGATTATTTGACTAGTAGAATATCTATTTGAATACGTAAAATGAAATATTTGATTTTATCTTTGCCATATTATGCTGATGTTTACATTGAAAGGGCTTTTGTTTTAGTATTATACATTTCCTTAAATGTTTATGATTATTTATGAATGTTTCTGCTATATTCTTATCCTTAATGAGCATCTGAGCTTACCCCTTTCTATGTTTTATTTTTTCCAGGATGCGACGAAGTATTTTTTTGGTTGACCTGTAGGGATAGGATAAAGATATATGTGTGTTCCAATGGGGAAAAATGTTTTCAATGTTTTTATTTCATGACGTAATGTAAAACCTATGAATATATCTAGTACTTCCAAGGATACTAAACTGATCAGTCTTTCAGGATATGATTCCTTGTATTATGCCAATGTTATGTAATAATGCACCAACTCTGGGTAACTAGGGTTGGGGAATTACATAATATCTTAGAGGATTACTTAGTTTGTATTTCTGATCAAATCATGATGAAACTCTCTGGAATTTCAGTTCCTTTGGTACAAGTGTTATGGTAGGAAAATTGTGTACATAATGAGACCTCAGAATGGGAAGATAGTATAAATGTTCATTAGATGGATCTCTTTGTAGATGATTATTCTTTACCCTCATAAGGCTAAATCAAAGATGAGTTTCTTTAACAAAGGGTGGTTGTGAGGACCTGTATTTTCATGATAGTACAAATCATTTGTTTTTCAATTTAAATTCCATAATTTACCCTAATATTGATTCCTAATGAAATCATGTGGCTAAAGGTGTTTATGGGGATTGTTTGGATCCCAGATCCAAAAAAGGGAATAAATGACTAAGACACATGGTTAGGAAAAACTATACCTCCCATCGCACATGGATTCCGAAACATTGTAGTTTCATATAGTGGGGCCACACAGTTTGTCTGAAACTGTGTGACCCTTGGTGCAGTACTGTTTGGATGGTTGTATGTTTGGAATAAATAATTTTTTAATGGGTTGAGAAAAGTTAGATAAACCATCGAATTAATCATCTGGTGGGACCATATGTACTAGTTAATGGTTCATGGTTTGCACACGGTCTCGCCAACATTGTGGAAAAAACATGCACGATTATATTTTGAAATGAAATTGAAATGTTTCCATATTTAAACCATAAATAAATATTATATTTTTCCATTCCAAATTCCATAATTCCCCACTTTTCTCCAGCCCATTGTGTTCTAAATCTCATCAACTAGGTATTGAGGTATCTTCAATGCTCGGTGTGTTATTTGTGATTCGTCAGAAGCATGAAATCCATCTTAATAATCTCTTTTAGTCTCTTACCTCCAATCTAAGTTTATTTCCAAATCCATCACACTATTTATATGTGGGATTGTTTTACAAATTTTCATTGGTTTGGAGAATATCTCAAATAACATCCATTTTACTCTAAATCTGAAACTAATACCGAAATTGAATTGTCTACAATCTTGAGGTAGGTTGTCTCATTGTTTTACCCATCAGTTTTGATACCTCATAGCTATGTCGTTGTACCACACACCGAATTTTTCTGAGTGACTCCTTTTCATTGAGATCTTCATATCAAATTTTTCATTTGAAATAGATAAAATGCCTTTAATATTTATTTAGTAGTTTAGATGTTGGTTATCACATTTATGGACACCCCTTGGTTGTTCCTTTTAAAATTGTTCCTTTTAGTTATTTGATAAATTTCCTAGAACACTATTTATATTTTGGATTAGTCTTAAACTGAAATTTCCTTTGATATGTGATTTCTATAGGACCTGAATCACCTCTTAGGTGTTTGGATCAACCTATAATTGGAATTTACCATGTTGTAAAGTCTTTTTATTTGACTATGCATCCATTCTAAATGACCCATTGACCTTAGTAAATTGAAATTCCATGTTTAATGAATTGAATTCACTATTTTATTTAGGATGGCCTATTCATGAAGGTTTTAGTCTTCCAAAATGAGTTTAAATGGTTTAAATGAAATTAATTAATGAAATAAAATAAAATATATAGGTTAGACTGTCTATGCCATATATTTATTGTTATTTAATTCTTTATAAGAATTGAAATGTTTTATTGAAATTGATCTTGGCCATTGAGATGTATGATTTCTAATTTATTTTAACTATATTATTTATATAAATACTCCTGTATAGAGGTATTGGGATGATGGTATGGGTTCATTTGAGCATGATGGTATAATTCTCTCTTACATCGGGTGTTGAGAATAATGTCTCTCACCACAAACATTATTATGATTGTGGATTTGATGCACCACATTACACTATTTGAGTGATGTCATTATGACTCTATAACTATCTCGAGTGACATGCATGATGTATAATAATCATATTGGAATGTAGGGAACACACCCTATTTCATGAGCTTATATGATCATTATACTTGTCATGGATGTCAAAGTTATGCCATGGTCTGACCAATGACTAGTACTCAAAGTATATTTTCACTTAAGTCTATGCATTACTAGTTCACCTTAGTGGATGAAATATATATAACTAAACAATAAAAATATTTTTTCTATATATATATATAGAATCTAACCAAACTTACACTCCGTCTATGATCTGATGAAGGTTGAGCCATCATTTTTCATATAGTACCCGGAGCGGAATATTGTTTATTTATTTAGAATTTCCACTTATTTATTTTTATAACTTCACACTGTTTAGTTACAATCACTACTCATATTAATTCTAGACACATTTTGTGGGGACCAACTAAGATTTTATCTCACAACCAACTTAGGCTTCCTTTGGTACCCATGATGATCATTTTCTTACAGTTCTAGATAACAGAGAGAGACTTGATACATGTTGTTGATATATTTTTAAATAGATGGAGAAAAAAAGAATAGGACTAATCATATGCTCGAGATGATAGTGTAAAACATTTTTGTTCTTTAGTACATTTTTATAGCATGATTCTATGCCAGTTCCTCTGTTCCTCCTTTTGAATTTCTATTGGATGTACATCTATGTATTGACACTAAATTAGAGGATTTTGACTGTTGTTATCAGTAGTTTGGTTATTTTTTATCCCCCACCACTTTAATTATTGTGTATGATTTTATATTCTTCTTATCATATTGTATGTTTATGCTTATATCCATTATGAAACTCTTATTAGAGGGTATATTCTTCCACACCATACCACCTTCACACACTCACTTCTTGTCAGAAGCCTCTAGCATACGAGGAATCATGCTTGAAGCCATGTGACCTATAGACTCGAGGCATGGGATAAGTGGATCCTGGGTCAGTACGTTACAGATATACAGGTGAGGGAGTCACAAATATTGATTTAGGGGTTTTATATAAAAGGAAACCAAGGGAATACATGCCCTTACATAATCATAGGGGGAAAACATGTGTTCTATTAATTTAATATAATAATAATAATAATAAATTAACAAAAAACTGATAACTTAATAAAATATCATCAATGCTCATGATCATCCTCACACATGAAAAAAATTATTCATTTTATAAACTAGAATTTAATCCATATCCATCCTATTTAAGACGAATCACTCTCAAATATATTAAATATATATTACATTTAATCAGTTATTTTATCAAAATTATCCTATAAAAATTATTGAGTTTATCATCATGAATGATTTTAAAAAAATGAAATAAATTATGTAAAATTTAATAAGTAAAAAATATATACCATTGGAGGAAATACGATGAGTACCTCTTGAAACTACATAGTATCTATGATGGTCATATATTCTTAACTCATATAGAATGTGGAATACAGGTATTCTCTCGTAATTTCAAGGTCTGTGTTATTAAATAAAAAATAAACGGGAAAATGTTGTTAAAATTTTATATTATGATATTTATGTGTCTAGATTAATCGGTGTATTAATAATTATACATGATTTGTATAGTTTAGTATTGTAATGACCCCTCCCCCTAATGAATAAACCTCATGACACAACAAGCCCTAGGATAGAAACTGAAAGTGAGGGTATGATAAGAATACATATGTGATATAATGACCCAAGCACGATGTATATTAATAATACAAATTTCTTAGATAAATATTCATTATATTTTAAAAATTAAATCTTAAGGATCATAATAGTTTAGTGCCTTTGGAAACTTGGAATATATTTATCAAAATTGTAAAAGATCTTCAACATCTTCCATAATGATCTTCCCCTATACTACTAGTACTTAAATTATTTCATTGTAATTTAAAGAATTAAAACATAAGAAAGGGTGATTCTAGATTCTTAGTAAGGGTTGGAAAATAATATAAGAGCATATGAATTTTTTAAGAAAAACAGGAACATAACATTTGAATATCAAAATACTGAGTCATGAAATAAATCTTAGTAGTTCGTTAGGAATAAATCATAGAGGAAAATTAAACATGATAACATAGATTTTGTATAAAACATGAACTTATGGAAAACACATAATCATATAAAATAATTTCTATATTAACCAAGGCTCAGAGCCAAGACCATCATTGAGGAAAAAGTCCATTACAAAACCATGATTACTTGCCATTCCTACCCTGTATTACTAAACTTTCTTTACTTTTCATTCTTGTTACATATATATGATGAGATATAAATCATTACCCAATGATTTGGCGGGAGATATTAATCCAAACCATCTCATAATGAAATCATTCTTACATGTACCATAAAACATAAACCATTCCTCATAACATAACCCAAGGAACAAAAAATGGGTTTCTTAAACATCACTCCATCATAATACATATAAAATAAATAGATTTCAAAATAATAATTCCATCATAAACACAAAGGAATAAATGTAATAGTAGGATTATAAACATAACCATGTGTCATATTATTTGTAAAGTAATTATGATAAAATAATCAAAATTAATTATTGAGGAAAATATAATTTCTTCTTCAAAAAAGTTTTATTTTCTAAAAATGCCATGAAATTTTAAAAGAGATTAATTTAAGTGAAAATAAACTTTAAATCCTGTAAATGAAGTTTCATGGAAATATGTCATTATGAAAGTGTAAGAATCCATTCATTCCATATAAGTTAAAAACACATTCTCCTCATACTTTTGCTATAGAAGTCAAAAAGTGCCTCTTATGGTAAACAAAAAAAAAGATTTCTTCCAAAAAATGTAGTAAAAGTAAAAAAATGGGGAAAAATGACTTTAAAAATACATATAAGAATAGTAACCAATTTATAATTTTTTTTTGAAAAAACACAGACTAGATTATAAATATACCCCCAGTAAAAACTTATGTATAAACAATCTCAGATAAAAATGAGATTGAAAAATTATCCCTTACCTTAGGTCTGATATCATTCATATGTATCCAATCATCCTTTATAATTATTTAAATAAGGTTATTGGAGTTTTAAATAATCATAATAATTTTTATGATATCATGTTTGATTATATTATCATCCTCTTTTTTGTAACATTTCATTGTCACCCGTTATTCAGATATTAACTACTTTATGTTCGTATGTATGTTTTTTCGAATAATTTAATGTTACACATATTAGGATAAATTTATATCATTTAAAGAGTGATATTAGTATTATATATATCATATTTATTCATAACATTCATTTACATAATCATGTTTTAATTATGATCATGTAGAATGAATCATATCACATCGTGGAGACAGCAGGCCATATATTTGCACAAGCAACGATATCATTCAATTAATGGTTAAATGGGATGGAATATAATAGTATATCAATTATAAAGAATTTTTATCATGTAATATTAATTATTTAAAATCATTTTACTCATCTTTATACCCATCCAAATTAATTAATGTTGAATAAAAAATTACACCACTATGTGGAGACGACAAGCCTTACGTACGCACACATGGTTATATTGTCATTCGTATGATGGATAAAAATATGCATAAGGTTGTTCAATAATTATAATAATATCTCATCATTTATTATAAAATGGATTTATTACTTTATTATGGAAAAAAATCAAGAATAGAAAGTTAAAGAATAAAATAATGTCTAAAGAGGTGAAAAATAATTAACTCTTTTTCAGGTATCTCCTTTTGATTTGCACAAAAAACCTATATATGATGGATTTCTTCCGATAGTGTGTTCGCTACGATGAATGGAGGGATGTTGGGAGCTTATTAGAGTAGAATTTGGATGATCCAAGGGGCTTGAGAGGTGTGATTAAGTGAACAGATGTGGTGTCCTTTTAAAAGAGGGAGGAGGGGCACTTTAGGAAAAGTATTGAAATATAATTTTATTATAAATTGATTTTTTAATTTTGATAGCTCCAAAGTGATATATTTCTGGGATACGATAAATATTGTTTGAAATAATATCATATAATAATTTTTGTACATCTATTTAATTTATTTTAAACCATATTGTTTATGTTTACCCTTAATTACTCTCTTTTAATTTTAATTAACATGAAATTTTTTAATTATTATAAGGGTATTACGTTTACTTATATTGGGTAAATTTTCCATTATTAGACAATTAATTATGTTTACAACCTTATAGAATCCAATTTGTAATTTTAAATTATTTTCATTAGTTTTAAATAATTTAAAAAATATCAATAGTGCCCAATTTTACACAATTTGTTTCACTAAATTTAAAAAAATCGAAAAAATATATAACTTCGAAACAAAGCATTGAATAGTCTTATAACATGTCATTTCTCCTAGAAAACCCATGTATGATATAAGTTATTTCAAATAATATTTATATTTATATTTATAATATCATTTATTTTATATTTATCTTAATAAAATAATTATTTTATCACTATTGTGTCAATATTTATGGAAATAATTTAATATATAAAAATTCAAAATAAATTAAAATGATGTAGATAATTTCATTAGATTTCTAGAGACTATTTAGGTTCAATGATTTATCATGTTTATAACAAAATTAAAATTACTATACATATAAGAGATAAGAGAATGACATTTAGTCACTTTCTTTTTTAATTATAATTACATCACTTTCATGAAAAATATTCCATTAAATGGATCAATTCCGACCCTTAGGTGATATTGGTCGACTTTCATTCCTCCAATATGATTTTGGATAGTTTTTGGGTAATTGTTTTATCTTTTTCATACTTTTTGATACCCTAATTTACCTGAATTACATTTAAATGTGCTAAATAAAAATTACCGTAGTGATAGTAATTAATTTAAAATTAATTCCCATTGTAAAAAAGAGAAAACATATTTTTTAAAAGTAAAAACCATCTAAATATTTATGTGTGTTTATATATAATTTCAATGCGAAATTACTTCCAATTACCAAAATTAGATTCATTGATAAAAAAAATTATTAAAATTTAAAACCAAAAAAGGATAACCTTTCTGTATAAATTAGATAAAAAAGATGTTTTAAATTAAATTGAAGTGTTTTTCGCTATTAATTAAAAAATGATTATTATTAGAAAAATTACAAAAAATAATCAAATGTATATTTTTATGTAATTATTCGAAATGAAATTTTTATTTAATTAAAAAACATATAAAATTGTAAAAAACTAGATTTAAAATGGGTTCTCCATCAAAAGGTGGTAAAACTGCATTTTTAGAAAAATAATCATTTTATTAGTAAAATAAAATTTGTTCTTATATAATATTTAAAAAATTTATATGATGAATTTTAAAAATTAAATTGAATATATTACATATATATTTAACTAATAAAATCCTTAAAGAGTGATTTTATTGTTTTATAGACTCACTTAATTTCACTTAAATAATACTTTTTAGAAAGAAGTTAACACTACTCATACCAACCATTATAGTGACTATGATATAATATTTAGTTAAATATTAAAATTTTTCTTACATTTAATGAATTATATAAAATAAAATAGAAATTGTTTGTAACAAAAGACAAGAATAGTGTTGTGTATACTGTAAGATAATATGTTGTTGCATACGGGACAAGCTAATCTTGGTGTAGTGTAAGACACAAGAAATCACAAAAATTAAGAAGAATATATCTCATAAAATCTATGGTATTTAGATTATACCCCCCTTAAAATTTATTTCTCCCACAAAATTCATTGGGGTTATAAAAGGTTTACCACTTTAAAGTTTCATTCATATAAACATACATCGTAAAAAGGAATAATAAAACACCATTTTACAAAGGAAATTTAGAAACATAATGGTTTCCCAAAGTAACACGTCACTAGTTTTCCACATAGGAGAACATAAGTGGGAAGTGAAAACATGGATATGGTTGAAAATATATAACCATAATTATTTGGTGGATAGTAATAGAGAACATAGTTTTGGGAAAGTTAACTATCAGAAACCCATAAATTTGTGATGAGTTAAGGGACAATATGATTCATTAGATAAGAAGGTACTAAGATAACATTATTTTTTTAAAGATCCTTTCAATAAGTTTGAAGAACAATACAAGAAATACTTACTTTATTTCCATAATATCTCACCATTGGTCATTTCTTGAACAATTTCCACTTCATATCTTAGTCAAAGAAATGAATTTGAATTTATCATTCCTGAAGTGTTATAAGATCATGCGCTCCATAAATATATTGATAATCCATTCCATATTTCTCAAAAAAAGGATAACATAGATTATCCAGAATGCATAATTCCACCTATGGTGAAAAAATACATTAATCTAACAAACTTTAATTGCAGTTAAGTTTATACTATCCATAACTATATAACCATACAATCCTTCCGAACACTAAAAATATAAAACCTTAGATAGAGGAGAACTAAATAAGTTTAACATTTATATCAAAAATCACATAAGGTAGTTCCTGTTTTTCACATTTCAAAAATGTGAATACCTTAATCATGCATTCTCTTGAGTCATGGTAACAACCTGAACTATCACATATCCTTATTGAAAACATGCATGTTTTCGTATACCTAAGTCCAAAAAGATGTAATCTTCATATGAGATAGCATAACCCACATTTGAATAAATCCTTAACTAGTTTAAATTTATCCATTATCATCCAATTTACTTATTCCTATCCAACATACCATTATCCAAATTAAATTATCTCAACATCATGTTCATATTAAGGATTATCCTACCCAAAATCATGTGTTTTACAGAAACATCACATTATTACCTCAATAAATTTTAGTGGTTACCAGTTTCACTAAACATATAGTAGAAAATACATGTATTAAATAAAAATTGACCCCTATAGAGATATTTCATTATTCTAAAATACAATAAATGTGATTCTACCACATTATTCTGGAATCCAATTACATAAACACTCAATCATTCCACCAATTAGTTTTCATAGTCAACATCATTAATAGTGGTAGAATGTAATTTTCCTTTATATTTGGCCTTAATAGGTTGTTTAATTTTATCATCATTGATCACCCTTGTAATTGGGCATTGGTTAACATAATGCCCCATTAAATTGTACTTGTAGCATTGAAGTGTGTGTGGTGCATTCTATGTAGCCTTTTCTATATTCACATCATTAGTTACCTTTTTATCATTACTTCAGACCTCAACTTCCTGATGAACTTATTTCCCACACACAAAAAAATTTATAGTCCCTTTAAGATAGTCTCCACAACGCTTCTTTCCAAACATTGAGCATAAGGAAACACTCGGCTTCTTTTCACTATTGTTTTGAGATTTTTTTTAACTCCATATTTTTCTTCTTGTCAAAACCATGAGATTGATATGTAACACCAACTTATATTTCTAACTTGATAGAAAAAAGAACAATCTATTCATAAAAATTAAAGTCTCTTATAGGTAACACCCATCGAAGACATGGTTTTAAGCCAAGGATGTATCGATCAACATTACATTCATATTTGAAGATAAAGTCTGAATCATACCTTGAAAGTCTTGTAAAAATTTCCTCTTATGTACGAATAGATTAATCATCCTTTTTCTTAAGCTCAAGGACCTCCTTTTCTATTTTCCTTCGTATAATATGATGAAAGTACTTATTGAAAATAATGTTCTTGATCTCATCACATTACATGGATTCAATTTCATATTGTTGCCTCGTATTCGTGATTAGAGTCCACAACTAGTCTATATCACCTTTTAAATGAAAAAAATCCAACATGAATTTATCTTGTTTTGAACAAAGAAGCATCAAAAATATCTTTTCAATGGTAATGATCTACTATTTAGCAATGAGTAGATCAGAAGACCCACGGAAAATGTGGAAGTTTCCTCATGAAGGACTCAACAAAAGATTGTTCCCTTCTCTAGTCATTTGGAAGTACATAATGATTCATAAATTCTGTAAGTATAGAAATAATATTTTTTATTCTATATCACAAAACATTTGTTTCTTTAAGAGGACAATCATTTTATTTGCCATTTCGTACAACATTGTCATGATTACTTTGGGTTCCAACCATTCTCTAAAACCCAAAAAGAATAGTGTGAGAGGGAAAAACCATACTGGGAAAACAACAAGTTCAAGGAGGGTTTATTTCAAATCTATAAAATTAGAGGTTTAGTTCTAGGTTATTCATGATCATTACCATAATTCAAGGACTTAACCAATAATTATACATATCCTTAGGAAATCCCAGAGAAATATCTTTAGGGATATCACTAATGTTTTCTGTATTATTGTTCCCAATAGTTGACTAAACCATTCCTTTTATACAAACTATAACAACCCAAGCATGAAATATATGAATAATACACATTTTTAGATGAATATTCATTACATTTTACAAATACATTCCAATAGACCATAATAGTTTAGTGCCTTCAAAAACATGGAATACATCCTTCTAACTTGTGAATGATTTTAAACATCTTCCATAATGATCGTTCCATTTAGAAATCCTACTTAAATTATTTCTTTATAACCCGAGGAATGGAAGAAGGAGAAAGAGTAAACATAGAATCCCATTAAGGGTAAGAAAAAAATAGAATAACATATGATTGAAAAAAAAACATGAATATAACTTGTTAATATCAAAATGCTAAGTCTTGAAATAAATATTACCAGTTAGTAAGGAAAATATCATAAAGTAAAATTAACCATGATAACATTGCATTGGAATAAAACACAAACTTGTAGAAAACACACAATCCTAGAAAATAATTTCAATATTTGCCAAGGCTCATTTCCAAAACCATCATAGCATATAAAGTTCATTACCAAACCAGGTTTACATACTATTACATCCTTGTATTATTGAATGAAATTTCCATTTAATTGGATTCATTTATATATAATGAGATATAAGTATTTAACAAATGCATTTTAGAGAGATATAGGACCCAACCTTCTGATAATGAATCATTCTTATATGTGCCACAAAAACATATACCTTTCATCATAGCATAACCCAAGAAACAAAAATGGGATTCTTAAACATCATTAAATTATAATCTATATAAAATAAATGTATTTAATAAAAATAATTCCATTATAAACAAAATAAAATCAGAGTAATATTATGGAATTAAACATAACCCTATTTAATATGAGATGTAATATAATTTTTTATAAAATACTTGAAATTAATTCTTGAGGAAAATATCATTTCCTTCTTCAAAAATAATTTGTTTTCTCAAAATTCCATGAAATTTTAAAAGAGAATATTTTAATTTAAAATAAAAATAAAATATTGTAAAATAATATTCATGTAAATAAGGTGTTTTGTATGTTTAATAACCCATTCCTACTGTATAAGTTAAAAAACATTTCCTTGTACTTTTTCCGGAGAAGTAAAAAAGTACCTCATATGTTAAATGAAATGAATATTCCTTTAAAACCGTGAAGTAAAAGTATAAAAAAGGCAAAATTAATTTAATAAAACAATGATTAATATTAAATATTTTACTAAAGTATTTTTATAAAACATGGACATTGATGTTAAATTTACCCCCAGTAAATACATACATATAAACAATCTTGGATAAAATGGGATTAATAAATTATCCCTTACCTTAGTACTGATACCCTTTATATATATCTAAACCTCAAGTATAATTATTTATATAATGTTATCAACTTATTAAAAAATCATAATAATATATATGATATCATATATGATTATATTATCATCTGTTTGTTAGCAACATTTCATTATCGCTTGTTATTCAGATATTAGCTGCTTTAGGTTCTTATATAAGTTTTTTTGGATAAGTTCATGTTCCACATATTAGGTTATAATTATATAATTTATAAAATGATATTATTATAATATATATCATATTTATAAATTACATTCATGTATATAATCATGGTTTAATGAAGATCATGTCGAATAAATCACATCGCATCATGGAGACAGTAGGCAATACCTATGCATGAGGGACGATATCATTCACTTAGTGGTCAAATGGTATTTAATTAGATGATATATTAATTATAAAGAATAATTATAACATTATAATCATTATTTACATCAATTATAACCATCTTTATACCCATCCAAATTAAGTATCGTGGAATAACAAATTACACCAAGACGTGGAGATGGTAAGCCGTACATATGCACACATGGAAATATTTTTATTCATTGGTTTCATAAAAGGTGGTATAAGGCATTTCAATAATTGTAATAAAATATCCTCATGTAAAAGAAACTATATTTATTAATTTATTTTGTAAACAACATAAAAATATGAAGTAGAAAAAGAAAATAATTTTGAAAGAGGTGAGAAAACAATTACATCTTTTTCGAGTATCTCCTATTGATTTAAAAAAAACTGCTCTCCTTAGGATGGGTTTACTCTCATGTTTGGTCACTATAATAAAGGTAGGTATGTTTAGAGATTAGTTTTGTAGAAGTATAATGAGCCAAGGGTCTTGAGATGTGTGAGTAAGTTGGTAGATGTGGTGGCGTTTTATTAGTGGGAGGAGGGGCAGTTTAAGAATGTCTTGATACATTATTTTATTATAAATTGATTTTTTAATTATAATAGATCCAAATTGATATCTTTATAGGCTAGGATATGTATTTTTGTAAATAATCCCGTCGAATAATTTTGCGACATGTATTTTTTTTATATTAAACCTTATCTTTTCTATTTACCATTAATTTCTCTCTTTTAAATTTAATTAAGGTTACAAAATTTTAATTATTAAGAGGATAATAAGTTTACTTATATAGGGTGAATTTCCCATAATTGGACAATTAATTAACTTTTCAACCTTATCAAATCTACATTGTAATTTTAAAATATTTTTATGAATTTTAAATAATTTAATACAATATCAATAGTGTCAATTTTTATAGTTTAGATTTCATTGAATTTAAATAAAATCCAAAAAAAGATATAAATTTGAAAAAAATTATTGAATAATATTATAACATGTCATATTAAACGTTCAAATTCGTGGATGTCATAAATTATTTCAAATAATATTTATTTTTCTATTTATAATATCATTTATTTTATATTTCTCTCAATACAATAATTATTGTATCACTACTGTGTCAATATTTATGGTAATTATATAATATAAATAAATTATAAATAAATTTAGATGATTTAGATAATTTAATAATATTTATAGAGACTATTTATGTATAATGTTTTATCATGTTTTTCACAACATTAAAATTATTATACTTATAAGAGATAAGAGAGTGACATGTTGTCACTTCCTTTAGTTTTAATTATAATTAAATAAAGTTCATGAAACAAAGTCCATTAAATGAATCAATCCTGACCCTTAGGTGATAAAGGTTGACTATAATTTATAAAATAGGATTTTTAAGGTTTTAGGGTTATTTTATTATATTTATCATGTTGTTTGTCACCCTAATTTACCCGATTTAACTTTTAATGTGGTAAATAAAAATTACCGTAATTACTATCCATAATAACAAAAAACAATGTTTATCCAATTAAAATAATTTCGACCCATTAATTCCAAATATGGAATCTTTTTTTCTAAATTCAAATCATATAATCTTTAGTAATTAATTTAAAAACAATTTCCATTTTCATAGCGATAAAATTTGGTTCTTTAAAAGTAAAACCCATCAAAATATTGATGTGTGTTTAAATCTAATTTCAAAGTTAAATTACCATCAATGACTAAAATTTGATTAAATGATAATAAAAAATATATTTACACATTAAAAGAAAATAAAAGGATAAAACTTCTGTAGAAATCATATTAAAAAGAAGTTTTAAATTTAAGTGCAGAATTTTCCAGAATTTATTAAAAAATAAATATTATCAGAAAAATATGTAAAAATTAACCAAAGTAATTTTTTTAATTTAATTATTCAAAATAAGAAGTTTATTTTGTCAAAAATAACTTATAAAAGTGTAAAAAATTAGATTTGAATTGGGTTCACCATCAAAAGCGGGTAAAACTACTTTTAAAAAAACCTTCATTTTATCTATAAAATTTAATTTGTTCTTATATCATGTATAGAAAACTTAAAAGATAATATTTAAACATTAGATTGAATATATTAAATATATATTTAACTTATAAAATTCATAAAAATTAATTTTATTATTTTATATACTTACTTATTTTCATTTAAATAGATTGTTAGAAGGAAGTTAATACTATTCACATAAGCCATTATAATTACTAGGTTATAATATTTAGTTATTACTTGTACTCAGTCTTGCGTGAAAATAATTCTATAAAAAAACATGAAATTGGGTGTGACTCAATCCAAGAATAGTTTTTCATATACAACAAGATAATAAGGTGTTGTGTATTGGGAAATCTAATCTTTTTTAGCGTACAACACCAGACATCAAAGTAATTAAAAAGAATCTATCCTATAAAATCTTTGGGCGTTACATTAGAGGAATTACCTTCTTGGAGAACATTTAGAAGAAAGGGTTAAGAATGGAATAACAATAAAAAACTTCATATATATATTCATATGAAACAAATCACATGTTAATAAATTAAATTTGTTATAGTGGTATAACAACCGATAGGATAAATAAAAGTTCCAAAAATATGGAGGTGAAAACAACCACGAATTCCAAATAGATCCTACAAGACCACAAGCTAGAAATATCCATCACAATCTATAAACTTCTCCACCTAACTAGAAATATTTAAATATATACATAGTTTGGGAATAAAAATATACCTAGTAGGGTTCTCCCCAGAGCCTCCCAAACAAAAGATAAAGAAATCATGCGGAAGAATAGTGAAAAAGTGTGAAACTAACTCATCACATAAACAAGTATACTATGTTACTAGTCTCACCAAGTCTAACTGTAAATAAGTATCACATACAAGAGAGAATATAATATAATGATGAAACATATTGGATACCTTGCCCCTGTATCGCCATTGGTTTTCCACACTTCCCAAACATTAAAAGTTCTATGTCATCTATCTCTAAATAGGCTTTCCTAAAGACACCATGGAAAGGCATACTAATAAGAATCTCCTGCACCACATCATAAAATAATCCCATCCACATAATCATATATATAGTAACAAAGCAGTTCTAGGATCTACCACAGCCTGTATGATGTGTGTCATATATGAGGTATTAACCCTCACACCATCACAACCCATACACTGAGTATCAACACAAGTACAACATATGTTATGCTCATCATACCTGTAATAATCCTTATGATACTTTTTCTAGGGATATATATTTGTAAAATCCAAATGGAATTACATCCCTCTACACAAATATATGAGTAAAATAACCACAGTGCATACAAAAACAGGTAACTAGAAAATATATATTTGTAAGGGTTGGTGTCCTGAGAACCAAGTGTTTTGTACTTTGAATACATAAATGTTCACATATTATATATTTTTCATTGTTCTGCATGACAATAATATAATAATGTCCTTGAATATTTGTTGCATTGATAAGGTCATGGAAGATCCCCGCTCTGATGATAACCTTGAAATGCTATAACAATATTCTTAAATAAAGTTCTACGGTTGGATGCCATACTATGATAGGAAACGTAGTATACAGATCGTCATGTGTGAGTACTCGTAAGAAGACGAGACACTCTCTCATGGAGTTCGCACTTGGTAATCTCCAAGATATGAGATTATGAGAATAGACCTGCCAGTAGCAATTCTACATGTCTTGGTGTCATCAAACATAGATATCTACGAGCGTGTGTAATGGTACTTAGATTGGAAGATTATCATTAACTCATGTAAGGACTCGCGCACCTAGATTTACTGATGAAAACGGTCCCGCAGACAGTTGGCGGGAAGTAGGGTGCGTTGGGTGCGTCATGAGTGACATGTTGTTAATGGATAAGTCAATGAAGGATTTTTCCCTTCCATTTATGGAAGTTGATATCTCGTCCCTTTGATTAAAATAGAACTGTTGCATTAAATTCCATGTCCATGGTGTGAACGATGAGTTTATTTCAGGTAGTCGAAGAATGACGAATCAAGCATATAGGTTTTTGACACAGCCATGAAACCTGATTGATAAGATATAAAGACAAAGAGATTAAGTTGAACAGTAAGTGTTCTTATGAGGTGATATGTCAATGCGGCGTCAACTTCATTCTCTTGGGTTCCTTGACCCGTTTCTAGACAGTAATCTTGGACTTTAGGCAAGCCCGCCTAATGCCAACGAGAAAGAGGCCTAGAGGGTCACACACTAAGTGTATTCAAGTATATCAAGTAGAATAAAGATTATTCCCGTATATGGTTTAATAATTATTCAAGGAATCCTAAATCGTTATAATGATGGAGGAAGAAGGAAATGAAAAACAAGATATACACTACGTGTATTAAAGATTACACTCCGTGTATTTTTTCATGGAAAACAATTACGTGTCGTGTATTAATAATTACACACGGTTTAGTTTTCTTTATGGAATGGAAATGAATAAATGAAAACAAGATATTCACGTTGGGTACATTAATTGTACATTCCTTATAGTTTTCAATGAAAAACATGTACACACCATGTATATATTAATACACGCCGTGTAGTTTTTTCAGTCAGGATTTTGAGGATATAATATTGTTTTAAATGATATTTATTATAATCATCATGGGCGCATGTCAAGGAATTAATTATTCGACATGGGGGTTTCAAATAAGAGTCAATGGAATAAATAAAATGTGTAACACGTTTATTTATTGTCATAACTCTACAACCTCAAACCCGATTATAAATATCCTCACAACCACAACACTTTTCTAGTGCATAACACACAAGAGAATTTTTTAAAGTCCAAAAGAACTTCTTCCACCAAGAATGCTCTCAAGACTGAGAGAGATCATCTTCCATCGGATCAAGACGATCTAAGGCAGAAAACGCAAGAAAAGGTTTCTCCAAACTAGCACATGGAGTCTCCTTTGGCGATGTCCCGAGATACGAGGTACACATGTGGATCATCGCTAGAGGAAGTCTACACTTGGCTTCTGTGACGCAACGAAGAATCACATTAGAACGTGATCAATAACATCAATGAAGAAAGAACACCCAAAATTTATTTCTTTTCAATTAATTAAATTAATTATAATCAACCTGTAATGATCCTACTTTTTGGTTATGGGACTTTCTATTTCTTTTGTCAATTTCTGTGATTTGATCCGTGGAGACTGGTGTTTATCGTTGTATTGATCCTGGATTCATCATTTCTAATGACAAAAAGCCAAGTAGGAACATCCACCCACGTGCTTCTTCTGTTCCCAGAACCTTCAAATGGTATGAGAGGGAGGTTACAACGTTGATTATAGTAATTTAATTTTCTTTAATAATTTACGCATTTATATTTGATTCAAATTGAAAGAAATTGTTATATAAATCTGAATAAATGAGATCTGTTCATCCTCATTTGTTTCTCGATTCATGTCTCCGAAACGGCCTTTTAATTTTAATTTTGATTAAAATAAAAACGAGGAACACATCCGGGGGAGTAGCTCTTTCTGTCTGTACAACACGGGATTACCCGTTGTGTACTTAAAACTACACGCTGTGTACTAAGGTTCAATGAACCGGAACTGGTCCTCCAAACCACTCCATGTAAATTGAATATGCCTAAGTGTTAATCACGCCATGTTGACCAGTTTTAAATGGTGCATGGAACCGGAATACACAGCGTGTATGTTAGAGAAACATGCTGTGTAGTCCATTCCAGCCCAGGTGAAACCGTGTACAAAGATAAGTCGCGTACCGTGTACACAGGATCGCTAGGCCGGTTACCGCATAACAAGGAAGTACACACCATGTATGATTCATCTACACGCCATGTACTCCAAAATTTCTATATTATAGAAAACATGCCAAAGCCCCCGATGTGTACTTTGGATAAATGGTGAAAAGAAATACAAGCCGTGTAATTATAAACTACACATCATGTACTTTCCAGAAATGGAATTTCACCAGGTTTCCTCCAATGTACAAAGACCCGTACACGGAATATGGATGAGAAGAATCTCAAGGAAATTCAGAAAGGAATTTAAGATAAAGAATTGATTAATTATAAGATCATAATTAAGTGAATTCGAGCACAACTTATCTTAAATTAAAGAATGATTAAAAGAATATGAATTCTAAATATGCGTAAATGTCGTTGCATGATATGGATGATCATGAGCTAGACCAAAGAACCTTTGTATGTGTATGGTTTCATTTAAATTTATTTAATTTAAATTTGTTGGCCTGTGAGCCTTCTTCCAATAAAATGTAGGGCCTGCGTGACCATGGTTTATTTAATGTAAACCCATGTTATGGAGGATCTCCCCAAGCTAGAGGAGACGGTTAAAATCCTGAAGTCGAGGAGAAACCGACGCAAGAAGATACAAAGGTGGACAGGTGGGAGCTGTAAAACCCGAACCATCATGTTCAAGGTGTTTTCCCTAGGTCAGGGTTAGCTTATCAAAACTGCTAGATAAGTTATCCAAATAGAAGCTCATGATCATACCATCTAATTTTATTTCTATCTAATTGCATGGTTTATTTTTTATGTATGTGTTGTTGCGATCACATAATTAATAAAATTAACAATCATGCAAAGATGGAATAAAATAAAAACCGGACTATGCGTAAACATTATCAAAACATGGTTAATCACTTAAGCAAGCATCACTTAATATTAACAAGCATGTGATAATGTGAAACTACACTTAAAGGACTAAAATCCCTCAAAACCATATTAAGTCAGACCAAGCCTTCCATTAAATGATTAAGTGAAGGACTCAATAAAACTATATGTTTGAGCAACCATTGTTGGGAAACTTAATTTTATAAAGGAAGCCCTTATGAATGGTTTCGGGTTAACTTAACCATATTACATCAAGAGAAGTAGCCCTTTCTAGACTTTGTGTAATATTGGAGTCAAGATTTGACGAAAGCCAAGTCAGGATTTCAGGATTGGGGAGTCCACTCAAAAGATCAAGGAACTGAAAGCTCACAGTTGGAAAAGCCCTGCCTACCTAAATACCTTCAAATAGTTTGACCAACCCTTGTTGGGGTTATACGAAGGGGAATATGAATCCTTGCCACTAAAATGTCAATGAAACTGGACATTTTGAGTTCAATGGTGTGGGCCATTGGGACTTGATAAAATATTGGGAGAACTAGTAAATTAATTCATTATTTTTCATAAAATGTAATCACGAAAGTACTGATAAATCTGCTCTTTTAATTTGTAGAATTGAAATGACAAACACGTCAACCACATTTTCTCTGTGATCAATTCTGGATAAATACAATATCCTCACTGGAAGTATCTTTCAGGGATGGTTTAGGTGCCTCCGGGTTATCCTACTCCATGAATGAATGTTTTACGTGTTGGAGTCCTCACTTTCTGATTCTCCTGCCCTAGGGGTGAGTGATGAAGATTTCCTGGTCTATGATAAACATTTGAATGATGCTATCGACATTCAATTTTTGATTCTATAATCTATGTCTAGTGAGCTCATGATGTCTCACGAAGACATGGATGCCTATAGCATGCTCGAGAACCTCCGTGGTCTATACCCGGAGACAGAAAGACATGAAAAGTTTGAGATCTCCAAGGATCTATTTCATATAAAGCTTGGAGAGGGTGCCCCATATAGGCCTCATGTAGTCAATCTCATTGGATACATTGAGCGCTTGGAGGTTCTAGGGTTTAAACTCCCCAAATAACTGGGCACCGAACTCATTCTTGCATCACTCCCCCAGAGCTTCTTAAACTTTGTTGCTAATTTCAACATGAACAACATTGATAAGTCTCTATCTGATCTTCTTATCCTTATTCTCCAAGTAGATAATGACATGAAGCGTGAAAATCCTTCTGTCCTTATGGTGAATAAATGGAAAGCGAAGGAGAAGAGATTTAAGCCCAAAGATTCTTCAAGGCCTTCCATGAAAAGGAAGATAAAAGGGGAGGCAAAGGAACATGATGCTGTTTGTTTTGCATGTGGCAAGAAGGGCCACTGAAAGAAAAACCACACCAAACTAAGGAAGCAAGGGGAAGCTTCAGGTGCATTTGTTATCGAATAAAATATCTATGATTCTACTAATTGGGTATTGGATACTGATTTTGGTGCTCACATCTATATCCAAATATAGGAACCAAGTATATTCAAGAAGATTGATCGAGGGGAGGTAGATCTACGAGCAGCCAATAGATCAAGACTTGCTACTATAGCTGTTGGGGACTACCACCTCACATTGCCTACTGGGATGGTCTTGGTTTTGAAAGGATGTTATTATGTACCCTCTATAACTGAAAAAATTGTTTCAGTATCCAGATTAGATACTGATGGATTTATCTTCATGTTTGGAAGTTGATGTTGCTATTTTTATAAAGACAGAATTTGTTTTGGTAGGGCACATTTATATAATGGCCTTTATGTGTTACACTACACAAACCAAGTGATGGAAATAGATAACAAAGTTAATTCACATGACTTATACCACACCCAACTTTGGCATCACCGGCTAGGTCTTGTCAATGAGAAATGTTTGACAAAATTACATCAAGATGGGTATTTAGATGCTTTCAAACTAAAACCACTTGGTGTATGTCATGCGTGTCTACAAGACAAAATGACCAATGATCCATTTAGTGGGAAAGGTGAAAGCGCTAAAGAGCTTCTAGAATTAGTTCACACAGATGTGTGTGGGCCATTTACAGTTGAGGAAAGGGGTGGGTTCTCATACTTCATAACTTTTACTGATGATTTTAGTAGATATAGATATATCTACTTAATGAGGTATAAGTCAGGTTCTTTTGATCGGTTCAAAGAATACAAGAATGATGTTGAGAACCAGCTTGGTAAGAAGATTAAGAAACTCCACTTAGAAAGAGGAGGAGAATATCTTAATCAGGACTTCATTGATTTCTTACGGGAGTTTGGGATTATATCTCAACTCACTCCTCCTTACATGCCACAATGGAATGGTGTATGAGAAAGGAGGAAACAAACCCTGTTGGACATGGTGAGATCAATGATGATTCATGAGAGTCTTCCATTATTCTTTTAGGGATATGCATTAGAAACAAAAACACACATACTAAACCAAGTACCAACTAAATCGACAAATGGTATTCCATACGAGTTATGGACTAGATGCAAAGCCATGTTATCAAATTTACATTTGTGGGGTAGTGAAGAATTTATTAAGGCCTCCTCAAGTAAAAAACTTGCACCCCAAGGAACAAAGTGTATCTTTATAGGATATCCCAAGGAAACAAGGGGATATTATCTATAAAACCCCTCAGATAAAAAGGTTACAGTGGAAATACACGCCATATTCCTTGAGAGGGAGCACATCTCCAAAAAGAGATGGTGGGAGCGAGATAGACTTCAATGAAGTCGAGGCTCAAGATACATAGGAGTTGGTACAATAATAGATTCCACAAAGCCCCGTGGAAGAAAAATCTGTTCCAGAGACACAAGAACTGTGTAGGAGCACGAGAGTGGTAAAAGAACCAGATTGATAAGGGTTTCTTGTCACCAAGGATGGTGACTCATTATTGATTGACAATGATGATCCTCTTACTGAAAAGGAAGAATTTTAAGGCACAGATGATTCCAAGTGGAAAAAATCCATGAATTTTTCAATGGATTCTATTTACCAAAACCAAGTCTAGATTTTGGTAGATCCTCCAGTTGATGTAAAGCCTATTGGTAATAAATGGATATTCAAGATGAAACTGGACATGGAGGGGCAAGTCAGCACCTATAAGGCACGACGGGTTGCAAAAGGTTTTAGAAAACTTCAAGGAATTGACTATGATGAATCCTTTTCACCGGTTTCAATGCTTAAATCCATCAGAATTAAATTGGCCATTGCCTCTTACCATGACTATGAGATTTGGAAAATGGATGTCAAAACACCTTTCCAAAATAGGAACCTCTAGGAAGATGTCTACATGACACAACCTGAAGGGTTTGTGACTCTAAAGGATTCCAACAAGGTATGCAAGTTTCAGAAATCCATTTATGGATTAAAGTAAGAATCAAGGTCATAGAAGATTCGTTTTTATGAAGATGTAATGGAATTTGGATTTGTTAAAAAAGAATCTAAGACTTGTGTCTACTAGAGGTTTAGTGGGAGTGAAATCGTCTTCTTAATAGTATATGTTGATGAAATATTACTAATTGGAAATGAAGTACCTGTCTTACAATCAATTAATGAATGGTTGCATAAATTCATCTCCATGAAAGACTTGGGAGAGGAATCATATATTCTTGGGATCAAGAACCATCGTGATAGAGCCAAGAGAATTTTGGGCCTGAGTCAATGTACATACATTGACAAGATACTGAAGAGATTCAGTATGGATCAATCCAAGAGAGGATTGTTTCCAGTGTCACATGGCATTCATCTTTCCTAGAAAATGTGTCCTCAGACACATGAGGAATGTAAGAGAATGGAAAGGATCCCTTACGCATCTGTGATTGGGTCAGTCATGTATAATATGCTATGTACGAGGCTAGATGTTGCTTATGCATTAAGTGTGGTAGGTAGATATTAAGCTGATCCAAGAGACTTCCATTGGATTTCTGTCAATGATATCCTTAACTATCTGAGGCGTACTAAGGATATGTTCCTGGTTTATGGAGGAGATGACGAACTAGTCATCAGAGGACATGTATATGCTAGTTTCCAGACTGATCAATATGACATGAAGTCACAGACTGGATAGATCTTTAGTTTGAATGGAGGTGCAGTGAGCTGGAAGAGCTCAAAGCAGAGTGTGGTGGAAGATTCTACAGTGGAGTCCGAGTATATCGCAGCTTCTGAGGCAGCTAAATAAGCAGTATGGATGCGAAGCTTCGTCCAAGAGATGGATGTAGTACTGAGTAGTAATGATCCTATCACACTCTATTGTGATAATACTGCAGCGGTGGAACTTGCAAAAGAGCCAAGGTCACATCAGCGGACAAAGAACATACTTCAGAAGTATCATCTCTTGAGAGATTTTTCTTAGAGAGGTGAAGTTGCAGTGATTAGTATTTCCACGAAAGACAATGTGGCAGACCCCTTGACTAAACCCTTGACTCAGCAGAAACATGATCATCATGTGAGGTCTAGTGGACTAAAAGTCGTAGGAAGTTGGCTCTAGTCCAAGTGGGAGTTTGTAAGGGTTGGTGTCCTCAGAACCAACTGTTTTGTACTTTGATTAAATATATGTTCACTTATTATATATTGGTCATTGTTCTGCATGACTATAATATAATAATGTCCTGGAATATTTGTTGCATTGATAAGGTCATGGAAGATCCCCGCTTTGATGAGAACCTTGAAATGATATAACAATATTCTTAAATAAAGTTATACCATTGGATGCTATACTATGATAGGACACGGAGTATACAGACCGTCATGTCCGAGTACTCGTAAGAAGATGAGACTCTCTCTCATGGAATTCACACTTGATAATCTACAAGATGGGAGATTATGATAATAGACCCACCAGTAGCAATTCCGCATGTCTTGGTGTCACCAAGAAATTTCTATCTACGAGCGTGTGTAATGGTCCTTAGACTGGAATATTATCATTAACTCATTTCATGACTCGCGCACTTAGATTTACTGACGAAAACTGTCACGCAGACAGTTGGCGGGAAGTAGGGTACGTTGTGTGCATCACGAGTGACATGTTGTTAATGGATAAGTCAAGTAAAGATTTTTACATTCCATTTATTGAAGTTGATATCTCGTCCCTTTGATTGAAATAGAACTGTCGTATTAAATTACATGGCCATGATGTGAACGACAAGTTTATTTCAGGTAGTCAAAGAATGAAGGATCAAGCATATAGGTTTATGACACTTCCATGAAACCTACTTGATGAGATATCGAGACAAAGGGATTAAATTACACAGTAAGCATTTGTATGAGGTGATATGTCAATGCGGAATCAACTTCTTTCTCTTGGGTTCCTTGACCCATTGGTAGACAGTAATCATGGACTTTAGGCAAGCCCGTCTAATGCCAACGAGAAAGAGGCCTAGAGGGTCACACACTAAGTGTATACAAGTATCTCAAGTAGAATAAATATTATTCCCGTACGTGGTTTAATAATTATTCAAGGAATCCTAAATCATTTTAATGATGGAGGAAGAAGGAAATGAAAAACAAGATATACACGAAGTGTATTAAAGATTACACGCCGTGTAGTTTTTCATGGAAAAAAAGTACACGCCGTGTATTAATAATTATATGCCATGTAGTTTTATTTATGGAAAGGAAATGAATAAATGAAAATAATATATACACACCGTGTACATTAAATGTACACGCCGTGTATTTATTAATACACGCTGTGTAGTTTTTCCCGTCAGGATTTTGAGGATATTAAATTGTTTTAAATGATATTTATTATAATCAACATGGACGCATGTCAAGGAATTAATTATTCAACATAGGGGTTTTAAATAAGAGTAAATCAAATAAAAAAACGCGTAACATGTTTATTTATTGTCATAACTCTACAACCTCAAACCCGATTATAAATATCCTCACAACCCCAACTCTTTTCTAGTGCGTAACACACAAGAGAATTCTTTCAAGGTCGAAAGAACTTATTCCACCAAGAAATCTCTCAAGATTGAGAAAGATCATCTTCCATCCTATCAAGATGATCTACGGCGGACAACGCAAGCAAAGGTTTCTCCACGCTAGCACCCGGAGACTCCTTTGGCGGTGTGCCGAGATACGATGTACATGTGTGGATCACCTCTAGAGGAAGTATACACTTGGCTTCTGCGATGCAATGGAAAATCACATCGGAACGTGATCAATAACATCAATGAAGAAAGAAAACCCAAAAGGTATTTCTTTTCAATTAATTAAATTAATTATAATCAACCTGTAACGATCCTACTTTGTGGTTCCAGTACTTTCTATTTCTTTTGTCTATTTCTGTGATTTGATCCGTGGAGACTGGAATTTATCATCGTATTGATCCCGGATTGATCAATTCTAATGACAAAAACCCAAGTGGGAACATCCAACCACATGCTTCCGCTGCACTCGGAACCTTCAGTATTAACCCTCAAGCCATCATAGCCCATACACTGAGTATCGACATAAATACAGCATATGTTATACTCATCATACCTGTAATAATCCTTATGATACTTTTTCCAGGGATATATATTTGTAAAATCCAAAAGGAATTACATCCCTCTACACAAATATATGAGGAAAATAACAACCGTGCATACAAACACAGATAACTAACAAGATAAGAGTAAAGGGATAGTGCATGTAGTCAATAATCCATCTTCCCACTTTGATATTGAAAAAGACCCTCTTATATTGTAATTAGAGCCCACAAACCATAAATAAGAGTGGAGACAAATATTAAATAATATAATATACATGATATAATATATCTCACCACCATACTATGGGCATAGATGAGTCCTAAGCACTATGGATTCTGTCATCTCTCAGAAACCTGCCTACCACTTCTAGGAACCAAATTTTTTTTAAGAGAAACAATAATGAATTCTTTTTTTTATCATTTTTTTCATTAATTATTTTAGCGGCATTATATTAAACTTTAACATTATTTCATGTCACATTAATTCACCATAACTATAAAGTACAATCCCTATAAGCATAATCCAAACTAAGTCTATGGTTTCTCGAGATTATCATATTCTTGGCACTTTAAATCCAAAAAAACCACCCCATGGGTTAAGAAGTATTTATTAATTATTAGAATAATTATATAATCCATGTACTAATGGAGAAATATTTTAAGATACCACCAAGATGAAAAATGAAACAAAAAACACCAGGCTATATCTAGCTGTGTGGAAAGGAGTGCATAGGAAAGAATAAACCTGACTATCCACAATTAAATAGATTTATTTCAAGAAAAAAAATCAACTTTATCTCATCAATGAGTAATCATAGATAAAACACATTACATAATTTATAGTTCTATCCCTCACACCCACATGTATAAATCAATACATCTATCCCACACAAGAACCAACTAATTCCACATCATCCGGGCCTCCCGAACCCCATCACATCATCTATATTAGGATCATTCATCTAACGATAATATCACAACTAGAATAAAATATGAAATGTAGATAAAATCATAAAAATAATTAGAAAACAAATAATAAAATCCATTACGAAAATATAGGCCCAAAAATTGGCCATCCAACCTTGACACATAAAAGAGTTTTCATGGTTTGAAATGCAAGGCACTCGACATTTTTAAGAAGATGAGAAACTAAATCCATAGAAATTAAACTTATAAAGCAACCTATTTGATTAAATATTGAATGAATATATTCATTATTCATATCATACATATTTGGTAATCATAAGGCATAAAAAACAATAAGATATTAAATAAAAAACATGCCCTTATCATTAAAACTTGTTTCAAAATAATAAGATAAGTACAATTAACATTAACATTACTTTTAAATAAAACATTATAAATTATAATTATCATTATTAAAATTATTAATCAATTACATTAACAAGGTATAACACATTTAAATAATCATCTTCATTTGATCAATTTGATTATCATCAATATAAAAGAAACTCTGAATTTGTTACAATATGACTGTAGTTTAATTTTGAATACAACTAATAAATTAATTCTAGATTTATGATCTTTATCATATTAAATCAAGAAAAACATAAAAAATAATAACATTAAAATTAATTTAGATAATAATAATAATGATATCACACTATCTTGCAATTTAAGAGGCAAACCATTATCCCAATAGAAATCAACAACATGTGATTTCTACAACCAATTATTTATTAATCATTTCAAATAATTATCAGGTTAATTAAATTTACATAATGGTATAAAAAAATGAAAAAAATAATAAAAAATTAAAATAAATAGGAGAATAAATTAATCCCCTACAGAGAATAATGAATCGCTATATGATTTTCTACACTAAAAACTCGGGGCATGTACAGGATGGAATTGCTGATCAAGAAAACAAGCCACTAACATAAGGGTTCCATGAGTCCATGAGAAGGGTTCTAAAATTTCCATCCTCGTGATAATACACTTAAGGAATAATAATGTAAATTATATAAATTTTTGAGTCAATAGATATAGGATGATTATAATTTCATATCGTATAAAGTTCAATTAACCGATTACTATGCGTCCCATTAAATTCCACATGGAAAGACTCATTCACAGCCTCTACTATATCATAAAACCAAGGATATTATTTTCATGATTCATTAGTCTTTGAAGGCTATTTTTTAACACATTAAAAAGGTTTACATGTCCATTTTCAGGAAATTGGTAGAAATTTCTATATAGGTGATTTCATGTATCCAGAAGCACCACATAGCTAATTGCCCCCATGTAGTAATTTTAACAAAGAAAACCACTCACATAGTTGATATCTCATGTATATTATCCATATAGTTGATAAAATTAGATGATATCACATGTTGTTGATCGATCGTGTTGTTGTTCAGTTGCATAGCCGATTTCTCATAGAGACAATCAATCATGTAGCAGATCCATGTAACTAATCCTTATATCCAATCTATATTGTTGAATTCTCATGTAGTCTATCACTAATGTATTTTTTCACTTATTTATCTAATTCCTCACATATACGAACACTCTTGTAGTCGATCCACATAGGTGATCTTGGAATGTGGTCATTCCATCCATATAGATGATTTCTCATGTATCCAAGTGCTCATGTAGCTGATCCAGCCTTCTAACCTTTTAATTCACATATCCAATGCATCCATGTATCCGATATAACCATGTATAAAATAGCATGTATTCAATTCAACTTTCCAGGAATTAGGTTCTCACCAAAGCCATAAACTGCATATTCACAAATTGGAACCCTAACACATTGTGAATTTACCCTCCTTATAGATTTTTGCAACCAAACACCCCCATACCTACTCTAGGCCTTTTATACAAAGCATGGTATATGGAAAAATGAATATTATTATATAGATATATCTATTCCCATATATTAGGTACCTCTCAAACAATTATCGTCTTTGATAAACAAAGTTTAGAGATAAAATGAAAAAGGGGTCATTTGAATAGTCACCCCATTAGATTCCACTAAAATGAGAGAAATGTTACTATAAATAAATGTGAGGGAACCATCTCATAAAAAAATGTAATCATCCAAATAAATAACAATGAAAAATGTTATGTGCTAAACATTTAAAAAATGGGGGCATTGAGTGTTCATCAGTTACTCTCATTTCTAGGTATCATCCTCCCCAACACCATTGTTACACAAGACAAAAACAAATGGAATATAACACCCTAAAAAGACTTCTCATAGTAGTCCTGGAATTCTAAAATCCACTCACATCAACATAATTTTTGATCTCCCATAATCGATGACATAAGAGTCCTCATGAAGATAACATTGGAGATGTAACACATGAAAAATCATGAATTCAGATCATATGTGGGGGAAGTTATATCCAATGAAGCATGTATATTTCTTAAACCAAAACCTTGAAAGTCCAAAAAAATATGTAGAAATATTACTCCCATGAAAAAACCTTCACTTCCCCGAACATTGAGTCACCTTGAGAAACACATGGTCTCCTATGTCAAACAAAAGTGATCTAATCCTATGATTGGCCTATGACTTTTTGAAAAACTACCATACCTTCATACGTTCATGAATTATTAGAACCATATCTATCATATTTTTTAGTACTTACAACATAATAATTACAACCCATCCAACCCCAGTCAATCACATTAGATAACAAGAATGTTGGCTATAAAAAATCTTCAAACGATGATATATTGATTGTTAAGTAGATACTACTTTTGTAATAAAACATGACCAATGTCTAGTGTGTCATCCATGAACACCCAAAATATAGGTCACAAGAGAACAACATGTGTTTAAGAGTCTGGGTGGTCAGTTCTATCTAACCATTCCTCTAAAAATGAAATGTAGCGCTAAGGAATAAGTATGATAAAAAATACTTATGGAGACCTATTCACACCTTAGAGTTAAAATGAGGATCATGATTAGATATGATCATCCTTCGCCCCCTATGGAGTCAAACCACATCCTCAATATATTGCATCTACAAAAACATCACTGATCTCGACCCCCATATTTTAATAAAGAGGGTTGATTTTGTCAAACGTTCGACAATCACCCATATAGCATCATATCCTCCATGGACTTGAGCTAAAACGGTAATTTAGTCAATCAATATTTCATTCTCGTACATTGGGGGAATCTAATTCTTAGAGAAAACCATAGGGAATATAGTTCTTAACCAGGAAATTTTTGAAGAACAAACCTTAGGAAACAAACTCTACAACTGAATTCTTCATCCCACTCCCTAAAAAGTGACATCTTAGAGCTTGGAACATATTCATCACATAAGGATGTACCAAAAAATATGATCTACGAAAAAAAAGTAGAAACATATCAGAAATAACCCAATAGATAGATTTCTATACCTGAAAAAACATCTATTTCTATCAATCATCATACTAACCATCAGGGAATCCTCAAAAACACAAATGCATCTTTCTATAACTCTATCCCAGAATCACATAACAAGAAATACCCCTACTATACCAATGATGAATATAATTTCATCATTAAATGAATACATATTCCTCAAACCTATAACATATGTAAATTAATTTCTTAGTGTTTTTTAACCACCCTCCAATATTCTTCAGATTCACCCATGAAGTCTCTAATTGACATCCTACTCAGTGCATCAGACAAAACAATTCCCACTCTTAGCATATAAACAATTTAAAATTCATAATTATACAATAATTCCATCTTTTAACCTTGAAATAATCCTAATTCACTCAGGGATAAGACATTACCCATTATCTTATTATTAGTAAAAACTATAAAACACTCGTCGATGAGGTAATTATTCAAAAACATCAAAGAAATATAAACTCCCACAAACAAAATATCATGGGTAGAAAAGTTATACTCATGGGTACATAATATCTAATACCAAAAATAAAAAATTATATATACTATAAAAAAACAAAACTAGACCCAAGATGTGAAGCATTATATAAAACTTCATTATAAACTTCTTCTAATAGAAAACAAAGGATATGAACACTTACCAAATTATCCTATATAGACTCAAAAGATAACTCACACTGGTTAGTCCACAATAACACATAACCCTTTTAAGAATTGAATGTCACACTTTTCGTAACTTGAGATAAATTGGTTATGAACATCCTGTGATATTTTATAAGACAAAAGAAACTCCACACCTCTACCAGTATAATGATGGATTCCAAATACACAACCACCTAAATCTTCATAAAGATCCCAAACTACTCCCTACTAAAACAAAACATGCCCAATGGAATGAAATTCATGATCATTGAACAGACAAATTGAAATATTAATGAATTTGTACTCATGGAGAATAACTCCCAAAATGGCACATTGATTCTCTAAATTCTACTCCTCAGATACGGAGTAAGTAGTGATGTTCCCATTTAAAATAATGATGAAGTTATCCTTGAAGAATCTGAAAACTATGTTTCCCAATTCTATAAACTCTTCTAGAGCATTCATTACACCAAAAGACATCTCAACGAACTCATAATACCCATGAAAAAAATGTAGTCTTCGATATATCCTCAACCTTAACACATGAATGATGATATCATGACCACATGTAAATATTTTAGAATCATCTTTCTCCCTTCAAAAGATCTAGAAAATCATGATTATTAGAAAGTGGAAATAGGTTATTCTCTATCACTTGTTTCAAGTAAATATAATCGATACAAATCCAGAAAAATCTATGATCATTCTTAATGAAAAAAATTGGTGCATTACAATTTGACACACACGGCCAAAAAAAACCTTTATATATTTTGTATTAGTGATTTAATTGAAACTCTCAAAACTAAAAAAGAAACATTTTTATAAGAATACATCGTGAATGGAGAAAATAATTTCCATAGATCGATTCCAAAATCAAACTCTCATTGATGGGGTAATGCTACAACCTCCTATGGAATGTCATCATGGAACTCTTTTATAATCCTAGAAAACACTAGTAGCTAAACATATGACGATCTCATAATCAAGTCATTCATAAAATTTGACAATAGTGGAATACACCTCTGACCCATCTGAGTCTCTCACTCACCAAGGAAAACCTTTGGTTCTCCATCAGTATTATAGAACACTACCTAGCACTTAATGTAATCCACGATATACTTCACTGAATACAACCAATACATGATGATTATAATGTAATATTCATATATCCATAAACATAGTATATTTACCCAAGATAAATGCTTCCCAAATAAAAGTTCTCTATATTTACATACATCATACAATTTAGGTCCACCTGAAATTGGTGTAGTCAACGTCGATTTTACTAAAATCCTATGCACCTCATTCCGTAAATCATAGACAAGGTCATGTGATATAATACAGTGATTCACTCTTGTATAAAAAAGACCCCATTTATAATATAATAAAAGGGTACCCTGAATAACAAATATCTTTCTCGATGATGGATGTATTGAGGCATGAAGCTAAAGATGGCCTACTCCATGTCCTCTCTGCAAAAACTGACGACCACCTCTACAACCATGCTATGCACGCTATTGATGTAGAGTGTCTCAATGATATAATCTGACTACCCTATATTCTCTCTATTGATCCCATATTTGCAAAACCTACTAATTATGCCTCAGTTGAAACTTGATTAATAGAGGGACTAGTGGGGGAGCACCTAATACACACTAAATTCTCAGAATGGTCTTGAAATCTCACTACTGATGACCTCATCATCCATAAGAAAAAACCATGTTCGATCCATTGAAATAGGTCTAAGATCCACCACCCCTATAGAAATGAGAAGATGAGGGTTGGTACCAACCCCTAACTGACTAAAATATCTTATATATAGGAAAATGGGTACACATAACCATAATTATACTTCAATGGGATTCCTAATGACTCCCCTCTCATGATGATATTATTATGGGCAATATATTCTCAATGAAATTTTCTCTTGATAGAGCCTTGAGATAATACTTCAACATAAATGGAGTGACCAGACACTGTATCTCTAGATTCATAGACTCCTAAAAATTCTTCTACAAGGTCTCCTAATTTGGAAAATTTTCTAAATCATATAAGTGAATAGTCCTCTAATGGATTTCAAACTCTTACCCCCTAGAATCCCCCTACAAATGGGTATGAATCTCTTGAAGATTGGAATCATTCATGGTTAAAGAAAGAAAGTCTTCCTGGAATTGGTCATGGACCATAACCCATGAGACTACTAACTCCTCATAATCCATCTGAAATAAGAGCCACTTATTCTACAAAGCTCTATGTATCATCATCAATGAAAATAATACCCAGTGCTCCTTCATATAATACATCATACTGAATTATTTCTCAACCTCCTCCACCCAGTACTTTATGAAAGCTTCAGAAAATAGCCCCCCAAGATTTTTCATAATCTGGAACTAAAACATTATAAGTTTCTCATCTTTGTTTCATCTTTTTCGGCCTCAACTATGTGGTTATCATAAAAAAATTCATGTTGAAAACCCTCACCACTCTGCTGATGTGGATTTAAACATATAGTCATTCATATAAATGAGCAAAATAATAGACTCCTAAAACTAGAATAATGAATAATTATCATTTCTTAATTAATTATTTTTTTTATCTTTTTGGGGTTTTAACCTATACCAAGGTCTACATATTTCGAACACAGTTACAAAGAATAATGATGCTTCATCCTTTTCTAGTTATCTACTCTGTAACTAGCATCAATTCATTTAGTAGATTCATTAAACATAATGGTCAATTCATTAGGCTATATGGTTCCTTAAATAGAAACGTATCAGATGATATCTCATGTTTACATAACTTACATAACATAACTAACACAATTTTCCAACTAAAAGAAGAAATTTTACATATTCATAACTCAAAACTCCTTCCTATCACATAAGCAGAATCTATGATACGAATTTTTCATGACCCCTTAACCCCAAAGAGTACCCCTCCTAGTTTAGAAGTGGGAGGAAGGTGATGGAGGCATCCTCATCCCCACCTACAGTAGGCTTGGGGTTGGGAGCTAGCACCAAGGGTATTACAAACATACATATTGGTGGAATTACCATATAATAGAACATGAAGAAGATATGATAATAAGGATACACCAATCAAAACCCTCTCAAATATATATTTATAAAATAAATCCATTGTGATTACATGTAATTTCATATAACACTATGACAACTAAAAGGAACACTACAAGTATAAAAAATGTATAGATGACAACAACCACTAATCCCAAACATCTCCTATAAACCCAATAGCTAGAAATATACACAATAATATCCAAAATAATCTTACTGATCTAAAAATAGTTTATATATATATAGGGTGAGAATAACTATATACTCAGTAAGATCCTCCCCAGAGCCTCTTGTACAAAAGACAATGAAAGCATGCTAAATAATAGTGAACAATTGTGAAACAAACTCATCACATAATTATATATATTATGTTACCCATATCACCATGTCCAAATATCACCATGTATTGAATTTACAACACCATATAACATAATAATAAAATGGTACCTCGCACTCACTTCATAACTGTTCTATCACTCATCCTTAATGTCACATGTCCCGTGCTATCCATATTTAATATAATCTAGCCTAAAGACAAATGTGTAAGGAATAAAAACATAAAACCATGCATCAAATTATCACATGATCCAATTAACATAACCTTATATAGTTATTTATTTTTTCTAAGAGCCACCACAACTTATATGATATGTATCATACGTCGGGTATTATACCTCAAACCATCACTACACATAGACTGTGTAAGTACCTCATGAAAACACAACCTATACACATCATCCATATAATAATCATTTTTACACTATATCTGGGGATACATATGTGTGAATAACAAGAATACATCATAATTCTATATACACATATACGAGGAAACTGTCTACCATGCATACCAGCATAAGTAACTATCAAGATAAGAGATCTATGCCAGAGGGGGTAGTCATTCATTCACCATACTAGTTGGATGTTGGGAAAATACCATCACAGAGTCTACTAGGACTTAGTAATCCTAACTAACATGGGTGGGGAATTGTATGAAATTGAATAATATAAATGATATAATATATCTATTAAAATCATGATGTGAATAAACTATTCCTAACCTCAATAGAAGTTATCATCTCTCAGAAACCTAACTACCACTTATAGGGACTAAATATCATATAAGAACATAATAAGTTTAAGATCTTTATCAATTAATTCATTTATTTTTATCATATATTCTCATTAATTAATCTATTATAAATTAAATTACCACTAAAATTATTTCATTATACATCCACTAACCACCCGCATGGAGTTCATGCCCTCCAGAAAAAATCAAAACCAAGTCCATGGTTTCTCAAGATTAACATATTTTGAAAATTTTCCTTCCAACAACACTAGCCCCCATGCTTTCATAATTATTTATTCATCATCCGCATAATTCGATACTCTAGGTACTCTAGGATAAACATCTTGAGATACCACCAATATGAAACATGAAACCAAGAACACCCTACTAGATCATGTAGTGGGGAATGGAATTTAGATAAAATAAGAAAATTTTCAATCAGTAATTAAATAGATTCATTTAAACATATCATACACCTTTATCAAATAAACATGTAATACCAAAATCAACCCGTTCCATCATATATGGTTCAATAACCAACACTCACATTCATATCCTAATGCATATCACCATCATAGGTGTCAACTACTATAACACCATCCAGGCGTCCCTGACCACATCACACTAGTCATCCAAGGAATAGCCATCATATGATCATATCACATCATGAAGAGGATATAAAATATATAAAAGGACAAAAAATTATTTAGAATTAATAAATAAATACCAATAAGGAAATTTAGTACCTAAAACAAGGCATGTGACATTCACACATAAACAAGATCACATGGTTCCAAACTCAAGGAACTCGGCCTTCTCAAGAACAAAGGAAACTCAGGCCCTAGAAATTAATAATAAAAATCCTGTTTTAATTCCATCATGAATTAACCAATTCACTATTAAGAGGTTATAACTATAGAAAACCCAAGTAACCATATTTAATAAGATATCAATAGAAAAAAATGCACTTAACATTAAGAATAGACTAGAAAAATATAGCAATGTACCATTCTCATTAACATGTATTTTAATTCAAACATTATCAATAAAAATTATCATTATTCACACTATTTATCAATTCCATTAACATAGAAGAACACATTTAATTATTCATCTTAAGTACATCAATTTTCTTATCACCAATTTATAAGAAACCTTGAAATATTTAAAACATCATACTTCTTTATTATGTAATCTAATTAATCAATTAATTATATTTTTATGTTTGCTACCATATTTCATCAGTAACAAATTTTTAATCCATATAATAACAATACATGCTAAAAATTATAACAAAAATAATATACTATATAGAATATCAAGTGGAAAACATTTATCATGATAGAAATGAAAAGTGTGTGACCACCACAAAAAATAATTTATTCATATCATTTAATAAATATTAGGTTAATTCCAATTCCATAAAATGGGATAATACATTCCAAAATTACAATTATATTTAAATAAATAAGTGAAGAAATGAATCCTCTATCAGAAAGAAAGTATCTATTCATGATTTTCGACACTAAAAACATGGGCACGCACAAGATGGAATCATCATTTGAGATACTAATCCAATAATGGAAGGGTTACACAACTCCAACTGGAAGGTTATAGAATGTTCATTCTTGAGAGAAATAAATAAGTAAATAAAAATATTATCTTCATTTATGATTCAACATATATGGGATGTTCAAAAATTTATAACACAAAAGATCTAATTAACCAAATATTGTGGATTTAATTAAAATTAACATGGAAGGACTTGATTACAACCTCATACATCTCATAAATTTAAGGATAAAATTATCCACAATGAATATGATTTTAAGGGCCCTTGATTTACACCACAAAAATTTCATCATTTCTATTTTCACAAAACTTGAAGAAATATTAATCTGGGTGATTTCATGTAATTGATATAACCACATAGATAAAAATCCCAAAACATCCATTTTCACATAGCTGATCACTCAACCAGCTAATCAGTCATGTAGTTGGTCCACATATTTGATCACTCACATAGCTAATCACGTATGTATCTGTTCACTCACACATCTAATTCCTCAATCAATGGATCTATCTCATATGTAATGAACATAACTGATCAATATTTCTGATCCCATAGCTGATTGATCATGTAGTTGATCTATCACATATCCAATCTCTCATGTAGACAATCACCCTCATAGATGGCCACTCACATAGCTGATGATCTATCTATGTAGACATTCCATCTACATAACTGATTTCACACTTATAAAATTGATCACGTAGAAAATCTACATAGTCGTTCCGACCACATAGTTCTTCCGTCCATATAGATGATTTATCCACCTAACCAATCAATGCATGTTGTTGATTTCACAAGGATAATTCGACTTGTTTTAAATCAATATCTCACCCAATCCATGGTTGACACGTTCAGGATGTGAAACCCTTATAAGTTAAGAATTAAAAATACATCTATATTTTATTATCCAAACAACTATGAAGCCTATTTGGGAACCTTTTGAGCACTATAGGATTTGGAAACACACAAAGACCTAGACTGGATAGATCCCAACCCTTAAAAAATTAATATAGGAGTTAATTATATATTTAAAATATATAATACCCATCACATGAAATGTATGAGTGAAATAAATGGAATATGAAGAACATATTGATATGGTTTAAATATTGTAATAAATTAATTTTAATTTAGTTTCAATTAATTAATATATACGGTTTATATTATGTCACTACACATCATGTATAGTTACTCATCTTGTATCAGTGAATCAAACCTCAGGATTGTCTGTGTAATCCTACCACATATATTAGTGAAGTAGATAGTTTTCACCTCAGATACATTTCAATTTACTTTAATTTACATGGTTGTGAGTAACTTGTGCCTTGTAATAAACACTAGAATCAACATTGACTAATAAACTAAATGTTGGGTATTCACGTTATACACTGTATAGTCTGGATCACATTTATGCAAGATTTACCAGTCAAAATGTGATGTTTATTAATTACACACAACCTAAAATAAATTCATGATTTTCGAAATTAATTCATTAGTTATCCTACTAAATTAAACCCCGTACATTGTGTGTACCCATATGAAACACATTGTGTATTCTTGCTATGTCCATCTAGAATCCTTAAATCTTGCAGATGAGTTCATTGAATTTTTCAAATTTATTATTAATAAATTTTGTAGTGGCACTGTTTTTTAGCTATTTTGTACCAAATGTTGGATATATGGGTTTAAGAGTACGCCAAAAGAGATGGCAATGGTGATTAAAATGACACCAAGTGTAACTTTGTTCTATAGATCTGCAACATTTTTTGGGATTCAAGATGATATATAGTGGATTCCTGACATTAGTTCCTTAGCATAATGATGTTATGATAGGGAATATATAGGTTATTGCATCACATGAGTTTCAAATCTCATTAGTTAACTTCACTGAAAAGTGATACTTGAATTACATGAAGACTTTTTCTTTAGCATGTATCCCTCTAGGTGAACCATCTGGTGAGATGAAATTGAATCATGAGGATGAATTTAAATCTCAATACCTAAAATGAAAACTTTTACCACAGATTTTTTATGGTAATTTTTTTAGATTTATTAAAAAAGAGATTTTTCCTAGTCATTTCATGGTAGGGAACTATTTCAGAGTGAATAGTGTATCATCGACACTTTATCATTGGGAGAATTGGGATTCCAATGGGTTAAAACCATGGGAACTTAGAAAATGTGGTATGAAATATTTCCTTGATATTGGGTTTCCCTAAATATAATTTTATTCTATATTGGTGTTTCTTCTATCATAAGTTATAGTTGAGTTTATAACTAAAATATAGTTCATGAGGATTGAGTTCAATCTCTTTGGAGATAGGGGATTTTTGAATCTAGGAATGAAGTCCGAGTTTCAACATTTATGAGGAAATAAAATTTTATTTGAATGTTTGGGTTCATGTCTTTGTTCTGAAACTAGATATTTTGGCATCCAAAAATATTGTTTGGAATTTCTATAGTAAATTGAGTTATAAAAAAAATGGATTGAAAATGTAATAATATATTCATGGTTACTCTGCTAGAGTTCATATTGAAATTAATTATGATTTATATTTAAACAAATGGGTGGTGTTATCCATAAATGGTTTTAAACATAACTTTTTTGTTTAATATGAAAATTTTAAATCTTTATGCTCTATTTTTAAGAATATATGACATTAGAGGAGAACATTTATGAAATTTGTGACATCCACAAGTGGAAATAACATTTCAACATATTGGATAAAATTAAATTAGTAGGATCTAGGTATTGATGATGCTCGCATAGATAGTTAATGTGGATAAGATATCTACATACCTTAAATAACATAAAGAAAAAAAATACTTTCTCTAAATATTTTTTAAGGTAATATTACTTTTGATGAAACCAATATAATTTAATTTTATAAGAATATATTTTATCATGGTTTTCTTCGATACATAAAATTAAATGTCTAATAATATATATTAATAATAATCTCAAAGTACATAGAATAACACTCACATCCACAGATAAAAGCATCCAATTACCCAAATAAATGTTTATTTCTTACTAGTGGGTCCAGTTATAATAATATCATATACTAAAAATCACTAAGGATGTATACCATATTATAACACCTCAATTTATTTTGAGTATTCACCTCTTATATTATTTATTTTTTGTGTCTTTTAAAATGATATCATCCAGCTATAGAACGTATATTTTAATATTATAATTGTGAATCTTCAAAGTTCTAATCATAGAAGGAAACTATTACGACCTTTCAGTGAGACATGTACATTAATGATATTATCACATATATTATGACACATAGAAGATAAATCATGGTGTGACCAGAAATTTATTAATATTTTAAATAACGAAGACAAGAAATCTTAAAATACATAGAATATTATTGAATAGAAAAAACTTCACCAAGAAATTCTAAATTGATTTATTATCCTAGCTACTCTACTACATTTACTTCATAAGAAATACTCTCTAATGTTATTTATCTAAGGCTATCTAGTGATTTCCAAAATCCATTCTAAATTTATAAGGTCTCCAAGAGATGATTTAATCCTTATATATATTGATTCTCACTTATAATATCATTATTCCATTTCTTTCTTTATAAATCTTCTTTAAAATTATTTATCACTATATATTTAAATGTTTGAAGACATTATTTATAAGTAAATGTATTATTACAATTATGAAATATTTTTTTCTTATTCATTCAATCATTATAACACACTTGTTTTTGGGTTTGTTTTATCACATACATGAATGGCATTTTAATGATTATATCATGAATGATTAATAAATTTTAAATATTGGTAATATAATACAACAAATAGGAATTTATTATGTTCTATTTGTTTTGGAATTATAATAATATAATAAAATTATTCCATAATAAATGATATCAAATCCATTATATAAATGTTCTTGTTTTAGTTGGTTTAACTTTAAACGTGAAGAATGAAATGGATATTTACCATGGACTATTAGGGGAAAATAATTTATAGTAATATGTGATATTAATATATAATTTTTTTATTTCTATAATGGTAATATTATTATTTCAACACAACATTAATAAATAATATTTTATATAATAATGGATAGAATGATAAATTCCCTTTATATTATTCCATGAAAAATCATACATAATATATACATGGGATTAACAGAAAATACTAATACATTATAGGAATTATATTTTCCTATTATCTGACCATTCATTATAGGATGAACATAAAAGTATAGAGTGGAAACTAGATCTTTTGTACAAAAACAAATAAGTAACATTCAAAGCATGTAATTTCCAATAAATAATATTAACTAAAAATTAGTACATGTTTTTAATAAATAATCTTAAGAGATAATTAAAAATAATAATAAATATTTATGAGTTTATTTAATATTTCTATAATGAGTTTTCTTTAATTATGCAGGAAGATAGATTGTTTCTGACAAAGATGTAATCCATGGTAAATATTTCTCATCTCATTTTTCTTTCTTTCATACAGATGCAATATTGAGAGTTGTTTATTTTTGTGTGGGGTATATACTACCCTATATATTTTCAAATATATTTTTCATTAAATTAATTGAATTTAAAAATCCATATCATGTTCTATTTTTCACATTAATTTGATTCAAAATATACCAATTTTTTAAGGGTCTCCATCAATTAAATTTTCTGTCATTGAGTAATAGATTATATTTCATTACTAATATTTTTTGTGATTATGTAGTGAAACCATCTATATACTATACATGATATTTTTTATCTATGAAAAATTTATAATTTATCATCAATTGTTTTTCTCTTGGATCAATTCCCTCTTTCGTAAAAATAACATGTATATGAATAATTAAAACTCTTTCTAATGGAACTTTTTCTTCAATTTCCATATTTTTATACTATCCAATAATCTATTTTATTATTTTGTACAAAAATATGTATTATTCAATGTATCTTCATATTTATTTTTATCTCTTCTCAAAAGAAAAAATTATTAGCTCTATAATTAATGTGGGTTCTATTAATTGTATTTTTGAAAAATAATGTAATTTCTTTATCATGATCAGATATTTTATATTCCACTATATCATTATTTTGGAAAAACATTTAAATTTTCAAAATACTTTTTTATTTAGAATTATTTGTAATATAATATTGGAAAATATATTTATGGAAGATTATCAAAAAATTACCATTTTTAAAGTGACTTATAAATCCTTCATTTAATACAATATTAAGAAGTATTTTCTAAATCCACATTTACATCTTGTTTCCATTTCAGTCTTTATGTATAATATATCCATCTCCTATGAATTAATATTTTATGAACCACCATATAAATAAATTTATGCAACACTATTTTTAATGAATTATTTTTTTGTATTAATTGATCAAATTTTGATACCACTTTATTAAATACCATTTTGAAATGATATAAAATCCATTTTATTTAAATAGATATTCAATTTATAATGAATGATTTATATCTTCTAGAAAATATTTGTACGCATGATCCTATGTAGGTTCTGATATATCCCTATAATATATGTTTTAATGTTTTATATCTCATGAAATAATGACATTGAGCAAGGACACGATGTTGTTAGATATTTTCACAAGAATATGAGTGAGAAAGAATAATCTAACTATGTGAAAACCATAAAAATTGGACATGATGTAGATATAAATGTAAACAAATTGAGATTGGAGATAAAACAATTAGATATTTTGACATGATTTAGAGTAGACATGATGTTGTTAGGTGTGAGGGTGGATATGATGAAACTAACTATTATGAGAATTTTATGATTTCCTATACTTATTCTTATACGACATTCTTATATTATATGAATTTTTTGTTCTTTGATACATGAAATAATTATCTCAAGATTCTTCACTCTTATTACATGTTATATGTTTGAGAATTTTATATTACATTTAATTATTTCTTATGAAAAAATATTTTTGGTTTAAGTTATTTTAATCAAAATTTTCACCCAAGATCATGTATTCTCTTGTTTATGATCAAACCCTTGATGACATGTTGATATGTATTGCCCTTAGAGAGTGTTTGGGATCATCCAATTGTTATGTATTAAATTTTATGGGTTATAAAGAAGGCCATAACCTGGAATATTTTGAGAGGGGGATTTATTATTACATGATTAGAGAAAAATAATAAAAAATGTTTGTGATAATATACTATATCTAAATTTAAAAAACACTAAGCATTTATAATTATGGAATTGTGTGAGTAATTTTGAATTTATATGAATATACTGGAGTTTGGTTTGATTTATCTCACTTGTTATCAAAGCATACATGTTAATAATGGGTTTTTAGAACAATAATGGGGAACAAAGGATAGGGGAATCCTAAACACCTCATATCTATTGTGTAAGTCAATTTATTAGTTTTTAGATTTAATGAGTGGAAAATTATAATTTTGGTGGTGTAATGGGTTAGAAAATGTTTTTTAATTCCCTACAGTGTTTCATGTGGGTAGAGTGAAAAGAAATCATGTTTCTAAAGAGTTTAAAACCTAAGAGAAACTGATTTTTGTTGGATTTGAATTGATAATATTTAGGTTTATACATTTTTGAACTGATTGAATGGAGTTTTTTCTTGAAGTTATCTTGGGTGTATGATATTTACTGAATTTTTAAAGGATTTAAGAGACTACGTAACATATTGTGATGGATTTAGAATGTGAATAGGAATCCTGGTGGGTATCACCATGTACCGGGTGAGGGTATATGGTTTGCTGGAAAACTATTTGTGGCCATGATGTTTCTAATGTAGGTGCACTAGGAACTCAGTACTTCCAATTTTTTTTTATAAAATTGGGATGTCACAACCTGTCCTCGGGGCCCGTGTCGTGACTACCCCAAGCCCACCTTCCATAGGCCAGGGGCTGGCGACTAGCACCAAGGCGTAAATCCCGGTAAAAAGGGAAGGCATTGCCTTTGTAAAGTAAACAAGCACCACAGAGTAAGAAAGTGGAAAAGTAAACACTAAGTAAGAACAGAGTACAAATGAAAGTGCGGAAAAGTAAATGGGCCAGTATACAAACCCAAACTGAAAGTAAAGTACAACTCGAAAGGGAAAATAGCAACTGTAAAGTAAAAGCCACTACACCGACCTGCCCACTGGAAATCCCACCTGAAGTGTGGGTACAGATAGCTCCACTGCTCCTTGGGTCCCACCGTCCGCTCCGGGCACGTCCCGCCCAGTGGTCCACCTCCAGGTACCGTTCTGCTCTGCAAGCCTCTGCCACAATCAACGCTGTCCATCGTCTGCAACCAACACAACGTAGTGCGGGCATAGCCCGTGCAGGGGTGAGTATAAGCTACTCAGTAGGGACCCCGAGACACCTGAAGGTCTCCCAAAATCCACAATGGATAAACCACAAAGGAAGATACAATCACGAAGTAACAACCGACACTGCTTAGGTATATGCCCATACATATACCTAAGTCATCAATTCCAATATGCTCTAACCTCCGAGCCTAAGTACAACTTAGTCCACACAAGAAAGTATATGTATTCCACACAGGAAAACAAAACGAAATCCACACAAGATAACACAACACAATCCACACAGGAAAGCAACAAGATTCCGCTCACACAGGTATACTTCTTCGGATAACGATAAAGATGATCACTGATCCATCTAAGTCATCGGACCCACGAAGGATCGATAGGTAACTAACCCCCGCAATGACCCACACAGGATCGGGCCCACATAGGACCTGTAGGCGCTGGTTCACACAGGACCGCTGAGCGCAGACCCACACAGGATCGGACCCACACAGGATTGGGCCTACACAGGACCTGTAGCACTGATCCACGTAGGATCGCTGAGTGCTGTAGTCATCGTCGAATCCACCAAGGATCTCTGTACTGTCTTCGTCGCAGTCACAGTAGCAGTAGCAGTAGCAGTAGCAGTCACAGTCGCAGTCGCAGCCAGCTCTAGGGTTCCCGCACACAGCAAGCTCGTTCGGGAGGGCCCGCTCCACGAGCCGAGAGGCCGATACATCAACTGTCACATAGTGAAGAGTTGATGTATTCAAAAGTTTCGTATCGTCAACAGGAACTCAATGCAATAGACGGTGCGTCGATCGGACGCCCGGTCTGAGAGTTATTGGCTTTTTCGTCCTAGGGGCCCGGTTGGTATTTAAGGAAAAACCAACCAGACCGTACTCCACCTGCTTCTAAACCTCGGGCGGAGTAAGCCAAAAGATCCGTCTTACTAAGAGGAACACAACAAAGCTGACGGCACATCATTCGCACGTTCGTAGCTCAAGATATGAGCGTTTCCGCTCCGAGGGCCCGGTTGGTTTCGTGCACAATCCAACCCGACCGAACTCAAAGTAAAACAAAACCTTGAGTGCGATATTCCGAAACAGCATTATCGATCCAAGGATCGCATCGCCGCTGACGGCGCGTCGTTTGGAGATCCGTAGCCCATGTTATGGGCATTTGAATCCAAACCGCTCGGTAACGGGGGTTTCAGGCCCGGGCCGTCCCGGCCCGAGACCCCCCGGATGGCCCGAACGGGGTCGACCTGGTCTAGCATGGCCCGGTGCGGCGCGGCCTGGCCTAGTGAACCGGCCAGGTGCGCCAGTTCGGCGCAAGGCAGCGCGCTGGGCGCGCTACCAGCTCGGCCGAAGGCCGAGCTCGCTGGAAACGGGGGGGGGGGGCGCCTACCCCCCTTTGTGAAACTGGCCCCCCTCATAATGGGGGGCCAATTTAACCGCCCGGGGGAATTTAATTCCCCCGGTTTGCACCATCCCGGCCATCCCGACCTGGCCGGCCGGCTCCTTCTCAACAGGACCGGCAAGGGCCGGTCCTCTTCCATCTTCCGGCACCGGCGGCCCGGCTGGCCTCCGGTCATCACGTCCCGCCGCGGCCAGGAACCGGCCGCGGCGCCTTCGGTTTCCTTCGACGTGGTGCGACGGCGTCGCGTTCATGATATTCTTTCCACGGCGCGGCGCGACGGCGCCGCACAATATTTTCTATGTGATTCCCGTGTGGTGCGATGGCACCACGCCATCTCGTTTCATCCGCAAGAAAATATTCAAGAACAAAGGAGGGGGGTTTGGCCGTGTTTGTGCGGTCTGAACCCCCTCTCGTTATATGATAACACTTAATCATTTAACCTCAAGGATCGTCATGCTAGAACCAAGAACATGATTAAATAAATTAAACAACAACAAACCCCTACCTCGGTTTCAAGAACGATGTTCGTCAACGACCCGCGGAAGACGAGCGTCGCGGTGGTCAGCGTCGCGGAAAAAGGACGTCGACGTCGTGAAGCGAGGATTCGAAGTTCATTGACGGCGATTTCGTCGGGGGAAACCGTCGCGGAAGAGATGACTCTGAAGAAGTACGTCGTCGGTGTTGCGGGTATGGCGTCACGGAAGACGGTTCCCGAGAACGTGGCGTTCTTCGTCGATGTCCGAAAGTTCTTCGCGTTCTTCGTCAAAGTTTGAAGAAGAAGAAGGAAGCTCCAAAATTCTCTCAAGGTGGCTAGAGAATTCTAACCCAAATAAAATAAGCTAAAGTCTTATTTTATTTACACAACCAAACCATTTCGAAATTCAAAGGTTTGAAATTAAACAACTCAACCCATTTAATAACCCAAGTTGTCAAGTTCATTAAAAGAGGAGTTAAAGGGAGTTAAAAGAAAGAAGGTGAAGTGTTAGGGTTCGTGTGGGCCCCACCACACTTAATCCTCTCAAGGGAGGTTAAGTGGATGTGGGTCCCACCCCTAACTCCCTTTGGGAGAAGTTAACCAACAAGTTAAAAATAAAATGTGTTTCCACATTTTATTTAACTTCTTTTAATTTTTCCCAAAACAAACTTTCATTCTGCATAAAACGCAACCTCGAAAAAGGTCTCCTTAAGTGAATATCGGCGCTGCGAGTTCATCGGTGTCCTAGGATTTCAATTCAGATCACCGAATCAAAAGTTAGAAATTCCCGCTCATTCGTTCACTGAACGTACCCGAGCCAAACTTCGGAAATTTATTCTGGGCACACCAGGCCTCGAAATCAGGTGCCGCCAGAAACCGCGTTCTTGTAAAATTCCAAAGAAAATTAAGAAAAAATTTCCCTTGAATTTTACAGGTCTTTACATTACTCCTACCTCAGGGCTTTACGTCCCCGTAAAGATATATCAAAAACTAGGGAAACAAAAGAGGGTACTGAGCACGCATCTGATCCTACCGCTCCCAAGTGCCCTCCTGGAGATTCCTGTGCTGCCATCTGATGTGCACTAGAGGAATCGACCATCCACGTAGGACCCGCTCCTGTCGATCCTCTATCTCCACCGGAACCTCTGTAAAAGTCGCCCCATCTTCAATGTCAAGCTCTCCATGGTCAATGATGTGCTTCGGGTTGTGCATGTATCTCCTCAGCTGAGATACGTGGAAGACGTCGTGTACCTGGTGCAACTGAGGTGGTAGAGCCAGGCGATAAGCCGCCTCGCCAATCCTGCTGAGGACCTGGAAGGGTCCGATTAAGCGCAGAGATAACTTTCCGCCTCAGCTAAATCTCCATATACCACGTCGAGGTGAGACCCGCAAGAAGACGTGGTCTCCATCCTCAAACTCTAGTGGCCTCCACCTCCTGTCAGCGTATGACTTCTGCCGGCTCTGAGCTATCCTCATCCGCTCCTGGATGACCTAGACCTTCTCTATCGTGGCCTGGACCATCTCCGGTCCCACAAGTACTGACTCCCCAGGGTCTGTCCAACACAAAGGAGATCTACAAGGTCGGCCGTACAACGCCTCGTACGGTTCCATCCCGATGGTGGAGTGGTAGCTGTTGTTGTACACAAACTCCACCAAGGGTAGGTGGTCCTCCCAGCTACGACCAAAGTCGAGGACACATGCACAGAGCATGTCCTTGAGAGTCTGAATGGTCCTCTCCGTCTGACTATCCGTCTGAGGGTGAAAGGCTGTGCTCAGACATAGCTGCGTCCCGAACGCCTCCTGTAACCCCTTCCAAAGCTGGGAAGTAAAGCGAGCATCTCGATCGAAGACGATAGATGATGGCACACCATGGAGCCTTACAATCTCCTGAACATAGAGACGTCCCAAGATCTCCACTGAGCCCTACTCTCTGATGGGTAAGAAGTGTGCCGACTTGGTGAGTCGGTCAACAATCACCCAAATGGAGTCGTGACCTCTGGAAGTGCGTGGAAGTCCAGTCACAAAGTCCATAGATATACCTTCCCACTTCCACTCTGGAACCTCCAAGGGCTGTACCAAGCCTGCTGGTACCTGATGCTCTGCCTTCACCTGCTGGTAGGTGAGGCATCGAGAAACGAACTCTGCCACAACCTTCTTCATGCCCGGCCACCAGTGCTGTCGTCTGAGATCCTGGTACATCTTCGCCACTCCTGGATGTACCGCCAAAGGAGATGTGTGAAAATCTATCATCACCTCCTCTCGCAAAGCGATTGGTACCATGATACATCCTATGAAAAGGATGTCGTGCTCTGCTCCAAGGGAGAAACCATCAGGTGCCTGTCCCGAGGGTATCTGTGCACGCCGTGTCTCACAGTCAGCGTCCTCACGCTGTGCCTCTCTGACCTGTTGAAGTAGTGGAGAGGTGACTGTGAGAGACTAGAGGAAGGCTGCTCTATCTCTATCCATGAAGGATATCTGCAAAGAGGCTAGCTGCTCCGTCACCTCCTCAAGTAGCTGAATGCCCGTCCTCCTACTGAGGGCATCAGCTACTACGTTCCCCTTCCCAGGAGTATAGACTATCTCAAAGTCATAGTCCTGGAGGAACTCGAGCCATCGCCACTGTCTCAGGTTCAGGTCCTTCTACGAGAAGATATACCTGAGACTCCGATGATCAGAAACGACTGTAAAGCGCTCTCCCATCAGGTAGTGTTTCCATGTCTTCAGAGCGAAGATCACTGCTGCTAACTCTAGGTCATGGGTAGCGTAGTTCTGCTCATGCGACCTCAACTGACGTGATCCATAGGCGATCACTGCCCGATCCTACATCAGAACACATCCGAGTCCGGTCCCTGATGCATCGCAGTAGACTACGTACCCTACTCCCTCCTCAGGCAACCTCAAGATAGGTGCGCTGGTCAATCTATGTCTCAGCTCCTGGAATCTCTGCTGACATCTGTCTGACCACACGAAGGGTTTCCCCTTCTTCATAAAAGCTGTGAGTGGTGCCGCAACTCTAGAGAAATCTGACACAAATCTTCGATAGTATCCAGCTAGTCCCAAGAAACTCCAAACCTCCGTCACGCTCCTAGGTGGCTCCCAAGCTAGCACTACCTCGATCTTCGCGGGATCCACTGCAACTCCCATCTCAGAGATGACGTGTCCCAAGAAGTGGAACTCACGTATCCAGAACTGGCACTTAGAGAGCTGACCATAAAGCTGGTGCTCTCGGAGTGTGTCTAGTACAACTCGCATGTGGTATGCGTGTTCCTCCTCAGTCGTCGAGTAAATCAGTATGTCGTCGTTGAAGACCACGATAAACCGATCGAGGTATGTCTGAAAGATCCTATTCATGAGGGCCATGAACACTGCTGGAGCATTGGTTACGCCAAAAGGCATAACCAAGAACTCATAGTGGCCATACCGACATCTGAAGGCCGTCTTCTGCACTTCCTCGTCTCTGAATCGGAGCTGATGATAGCCTGACCTGAGGTCTATTTTCGAGAACCACCGTGCTCCCTTGAGCTGATCAAAGAGGTCATCAATCCTCGGTAGAGGATACTTTTTACTCATTGTCACCTGGTTCAGGCGACGATAGTCAACACAAAGTCGCAAGCTCCCGTCCGCCTTCTTGGCGAACAATATCGGGGAAGCCCAGGGTGAAATTCTGGGTCAGATTAACCCCTTGCCCTGCAAGTCCTCCAACTGTACCCGTAGCTCTCGAAGCTCGGCGGGGGCCATCCGATATGCTGGAGTGGATATCGGGGCTGTCCCAGGGTACAAGTCAATATAAAAGTCTACCTCTCTGCGAGGAGGTAGCCCTGGAACGTCGTCGGGAAAAACGTCCGCAAACTGATCCACCACTGCAGGAAAACCAGGACTCCGCACGTCAACTGCTTCAAGGATGAGGCTAGCCAACAGATGAGTGATGGGCTGTACTCTCCACCGTGGAAGTCCATCCTGTGCTGCAAAGGCTCCCTTCTCGCCGGTGAAGGTGAACCTGCTCCCGTCGGTATGTACACATCGCACCTTGCGCCTAAAACAGTCAATCTGTGCATGGACCGTAGATAACCAATCCATGCCCAAGATGACGTCGTAAGTCCTCGACGCTTCTACAAGAAGATCCCAGCCGAAGCTCTCGCCTCCTAGAGTAAGCTCACACTGCCGGCACCAGTGCGTAATCATCGAGTCTGCTCTCGTAGGAGTCTCTAGCTGTAAGGATCGAGCCAACGGCTCTTTTGGAATCTCCGAGCTCCGAACAAGGGCAGCGACTATGAAAGAGTGACTCGCTCCTGTGTCTATAAGTACTGCAGCAAGGGTGGAATAGACACAGATAGTACCTTGAATAATCTCTGGCGCGCCGTGGTCATAGGCCTCTGCTGCCTGGATCTGTGCCTGTCTCTGCCCGCCAGCTCCCTGTGGTCGGGGTGGACCTCCTGGTGGTGGTGGTGGCAGAGCCTCAAAGCGTCGCCCACCACCTGCTGCTCGTCCAGCTCCTCTGCCTCGTCCGCCTCCTCCCTGTGGACCACCATGGTCGACCCTCTGCCTCTGCCTCGGTGGTCCCTCAACCGTCTGCTGCTCCTCGGCATGGTGGTTCGGGCAATCACGAGCCATGTGGCCCTGCCTGCCGCACGAGTAGCACTGTCTGCCTCTCGAATGACTGGCTCCACGCTGTGTGCCCCGCACTACTGAGCCAGTGTCCTAAGGTCGTCTGCCTGAAGGTTTGGTCTGCCTGGACCCCTAAGTCATCCGTCGACTGCCTTCTGCAGATGACTCTTCCACGTGCTGCACTGCGGTGGGTCTCGACGCTGGTGTAGATTCATCAAGGAAGCTCTCGATCAAAAGGGGCCGCTCCAGTACTCCTGTCTGAGTCGGTATGCTGAGGGAGATCAGCGATGCCCTGATCTCGTGTCTCAAACCCTGCACGAAGGTCCGGGCCCGGAAGAATGGGTACCGTACCATGCCGGTCGAGTAGCGGGAGAGATCAGTAAATCTCTCCGAGTACTGAGCGACCGTCATGCTGCCCTGCCGTAGCTGAAGAAGCTCCTGGATACGCACCGCATGAAGGGTGGTTGGGACGAACTCTGAGAAAAAGAGGCTCTCAAAGTCCGTCCAAAGTAGAGATGCCTCATCGTGCACCTGGAGCATCAAGCTCCACCATCGTCCTGCTGCTGCGTGTAGTAGGCTCGTAGCGAGGATCACCATGAGGTCTGCAGGTGTCCTCACTAGCCTAAAAACTCGTACCACTGCCTCCAGCCAGTCCTTCGCTGCCTGGGGGTCCGTCTCCCCATGGAACCTAGGAGGTCGCTGGCGCTGGAACTCGTGCAGAGCTCCAAGGCGACATGCATCGTCAGCGGCTGGTGCTGGAAGCATCGGTGGCTCGGCGGGTAGAGCTACCGCCGGTGCCACTACTGACAAAGGGCACTGCACCGAGGCCTCTTCGCTTGGTGGGTTGTCGTCACGCTCGACACTCGGAACCCTAGCTGGCTGCCGTCGTGGGGCCATCCTGAAATGGAAACAGGTGCGCCACGGTCAGAACAGTATACCTGGTGAGCTGATATAAATTAATCACAAAGAAAACTTTGAAACACACATGCAATCAATGTTTTCGTGCATTAAGTCAGAAATCAGTAGTCAGGGTCCTGGTGTACGGATACGTCGGCCGCCGCACCAACACTGGACTCCCTGGACTGATAACCACACTCAATATGCTAAATATTATTGCTTCACATAGAAAAGATCAGAGTTCGCGGTAGAACCGAACTCCTCTGATACCAATTTGTCACGACCCGTCCTCGGGGCCCATGCCGTGACTACCCCAAGCCCGCCTTCAATAGGTCAGGGGCTGGCGACTAGCACCAAGGCATAAATCCCGGTAAAAAGGGGAGGCATTTCCTTTGTAAAGTAAACAAGAACCACGGAGTAAGCAAGCGGAAAAGTAAACACTAAGTAAGAACAGAGTACAACTGAAAGTGCGGAAAAGTAAATGGGCCAGTATACAAACCCAAACTGAAAGTAAAGTACAACTCGAAAGGGAAAACATTAACTGTAAAGTAAAAGCCGCTACACCGAGCTGTCCACTGGAAATCCCACCTGAAGGGTGGGTACAGATAGCTCCACTGCTCCTCGGGTCCCGCCGTCCGCTCCGGGCACGTCCCACCCAGTGGTCCACCTCCAGGTACCGTTCTGCTCTGCAAGCCTCAGCCACGATCAACGCTGTCCGTCGTCTGCAACCAACACAACGTAGTGCGGGCATAGACCGTGTAGGGGTGAGTATAAGCTACTTAGTAGGGACCCCGAGACCCCTGAAGGTCTCCCAAAATCCACAAAGGATAAACCACAAAGGAAGATACAATCACGAAGTAACAACCGACACTGCTTAGGTATATGCCCATACATATACCTAAGTCATCAATTCCAATACGCTCTAACCTCCGAGCCCATGTACAACTCAGTACACACAAGAAATTATACGTATTCCACACAGGAAAACAAAACGAAATCCACACAAGATAGCACAACACAATCCACACAGGAAAGCAACATGATTCAGCTCACACAGGTATATTTCTTCGGATAACGATAAAGATGATCACTGATCCATCTAAGTCGTCGGACCCACGAATGATCGATAGGTAACTAACCCCCGCAATGACCCACACAGGATCGGGCCCACATAGGACCTGTAGGCGCTGGTTCACACAGGACCGCTGAGCGTAGACCCACACAGGATCAGACCCACACAGGATCGGGCCCACACAGGACCTGTAGCACTGATCCACATAGGATCGCTGAGTGTTGTAGTCGTCGTCGAATCCACCAAGGATCTCTTTACTGTCGTCTTCGCAGTCACAGTAGCAGTAGCAATAGCAGTAGTAGTCACAGTCGCAGTCGCAGCCAGCTCTAGGGTTCCTGCACACAACAAGCTCATTCGGGAGGGTCCGCTCCATGAGCCGAGAGGCTGATACATGAACTGTCACATAGTCCAGAGTTGATGTATCCAAAAGTTCTGTATCGTCAACAGGAACCCAACGCAACAAACGGCGCGTCGATCGGACGCCCAGTCTGAGAGTTATTGGCTTTTTCGTCCCAGGGGCCAGGTTGGTTTTTAAGGCAAAACCAACCCAACCGTACTCCACCTGCGTCCAAACCTCATGAGGAGTAACCCAAAAGATCCGAATCAGTAAGAGTAACACAACAAAGCTGACGACACATCATTCGGACATCCGTAGCTCAAGATATGAGTGTTTCTGCTCCGAGGGCCCGGTTGGTTTCGTGCACGAACCAACCCAGCTGAAATCAAAGTAAAACGAAACCTTGAGTGCGATATACTGAAATGACCATCTCGATTCAAGGATCGCATCACTGCTGACGGCGCGTCGTTTGGAGATCCGTAGCCCAAGTTATGGGCATTTGAATCGAAACCGCTCGGTAACGGGGGTTTCGGGCTTGGGCTGTCCCGCCCCGAGACCCCCCGGATGGCCCGAACCGGGTCGACCCACCCCGGACAGGGTTGACCCGGTCCGACATGGCCCGGCGCGGCCTCGCCTGGCGAACCAGCCAGGCGCACCGGTTCGGCGCAAGGCAGCGCGCTGGGCGCGCTGCCAGCTCGGGCGAAGGCCGAGCTTGCTGGAAACGGGGGGGGGGGGGGGGGCGCCTGCCCCCCTTTGTGAAACCGGCCCCCCTCATAATGGGGGGCCAATTTAACCGCCCGGGGGAATTTAATTCCCCCAGTTTGCACCATCCCGGCTGGCTCCTTCTCAACAGGACCGGCAAGGGCCAGTCCTCTTCCATCTTCCGGCACCGGCAACCTTCGTCGTCTGGCACGGTGCGACGACACCGCACCCCTCCGCCGCGGCCCCGTTCCGGCCGCGGCGCCTTCGGTTTCCTTCGACGCGTCGCGACGGCGTCACGTTCATGATAATCTTTCCACGGCGCGGCGCGACGGCACCGCGCAATATTTTCCGTGTGATTCCCGCGTGGTGCGACGGCACCACACCATCTCGTTTCATCCGCAAGAAAATATTCAAGAACAAAGGAGGGGGGTTCAGCCGTGTTTGTGCGGTCCGACCCCCTCTCATTAGAGGATAACACTTAATCATTTAACCTCAAGGATGGTCATTTTAGAACCAAGAACGTGATTAAATAAATTAAACAACAACAAACCCCTACCTCAGTTTCAAGAACGATGTTCGTTAACAAGCCGCAGAAGATGAGCGTCGCGGTGGTCGGCGTCACGGAAAAAGGACATCGACCTCGTGAAGCGAGGATTCGATGTTCTTTGACGGTGATTTCGTCGCGGGAAACGGTCGCAGAAGAGATGACGCCGAAGAAGTACGTCGTCGGTGTCGCGGGTATGGCGTCGCGGAAGACGGTTCCCGAGAATGTGGCATTCTTCGTCGATGTCCGAAAGTTCTTCGTGTTCTTCGTCAAAGTTTGAAGAAGAAGAAGGAAGCTCCAAAATTCTCTCAAGGTGGCTAGAGAATTCTAACCCAAATAAAATAAGCTAAAGTCTTATTTTATTTACACAACCAAACCATTTTGAAATTCAAAGGTTTGAAATTAAACAACTCAACCCATTTAATAACCCAAGTTGTCAAGTTCATTAAAAGAGGAGTTAAAGGGAGTTAAAAGAAAGAAGGTGAAGTGTTAGGGTTCGTGTGGGCCCCACCACACTTAATCCTCTCAAGGGAGGTTAAGTGGATGTGGGTCCCACCCCTAACTCCCTTTGGGAGAAGTTAACCAACAAGTTAAAAATAAAATGTGTTTCCACGTTTTATTTAACTTCTTTTAATTTTTCCCAAAAATAACTTTCATTCCACATAAAACGCAACCTCAGAAAAGGTCTCCTTAAGCGAATATCGGCGCTGCAAGTTCATCGATGTCCTCGGATTTCAATTCCGTGCACTGGATCAAAAGTTAGAAATTCCCGCTCGTTCGTTCACTGAACGTACCCGAGCCAAACTTCGGAAATTTATTCCGGGCACACCGGGCCTCGGAATCAGGTGCCGTTAAAAACCGCGTTCTTGTAAAATTCCAAAGAAAATTAAGAAAAAATTTCCCTTGAATTTTACGGGTCTTAAATGGGAAAACCCATATTTTATTTGTTTTAATTTTATAACACTTTGAGGTTCTTACTCCTACCTTTTTTATATCAGAGGGAGATGGACAACATATTCCGCTTTATCTAATATGATATCCATGATTGATCTTGGATATTTTGTTCTTATTAACTTAATTAGTTTAAAGTAGGTCCCCAATCTTCATCCCTATTCTTTTTTTACCCATGTTCTCTAATATAGTCGGATGGGAGTTAGGGATTTTTCATTATTTACAATTGGGAACAGTTGAATTAGTACCATATGATATGGATATGTTTCTTGTTAGCTAAATGAGAATATAAGTTGGTGATTTCTAGATGTTTCATATTGTTTTTCCATAGTTATTCTATTGATAAAATTTATTTTATAATTTTTAAAAATATATATATTGAATTTATTAATGAACCAATGTTAGGTGTTAGGGTTTTTTTCAACTATGGGAACATGGGTGTGTCAAGAGTGACTAATACCCCATTGATTGATGTTTTAATATCATTATGTCATCTAATAAATTATATATTTGTTATAATGAAATTAATTAACTATGGAATTAATTTTTTAAATTAAATATTATGGTATTTTTATTAATTTGGATAATTTTAAATGGATTTATGGCCTCAAATATGTGTTGGATGGTTGGTATGGGCCTGAAAGAACATATGAGATAGTGACTAATTGGTTCTTGAATTTATTACTCCATTTTGAGGAAGGGAATCCATAACAGTTCCCTATGGTTTATAAATTTTTTCATGAATTTTTTATCTACGACTTCACCACAACATGAAATTGACCAAAAAATAAATTTAACTATCTCCCATTAAAAAAATATGATTTTTAGGATTTCAAGGTATATAATGAATCCTCTAGTTATTAATCCACAATTCATTCACTTCTGAAGGTCACATGATTAATCCCAAATGTTCATAATTTATAAACTGGGACACTTGGGGATGTTCCTTGAGTGATGGAATATTGCACAAGACCATAATTATAGACCTTATGCTCCTTATATAATCGATAGGTGTTTAAATGAGTGATTATAGTGTGACTAATTACCCTGGATAGTTTCTTTTACCAAAAATATATACGTGCTTCTAAGGCTATGATTGGCCTTCCATTTTGACAAAGATTGCGCTCATGGCCACCGATGCCTATAAGGTGGAAATTAATATATTTGGAATTATGACCTTTTTAAAAAATAGAGATGTTTCTATTGTATAAAATAATTTAGATGGCATGTATTAGATTCATGTAATCTCAATTCAGTGGGAGATGTGTAACTTATGTGAGGTATGCCTGAGGCTTGACCAGAATGGTATATTAGGGGTTCCCAATTAGATTATTTGGATGAAATTACTAATTAATTGAGTGAGTTCTCTTACCCTATTCTAGATTGTGGAAATAATATAGTCCATATATAAGTTATGGATATATAAATAGGTTATGAATGCATGGAAATAACTTTATTAGACTTAATGTGATTTATACATTATTCTAACTAATTTTTTTGGTATATATATCATTTCCTGTGATGTGAAATATGTCACCTTGTGTTCATAATTACATTATGGTTGATTGTGCCTAGTTGTTCTATTTTTTTATGATGTAGATGATTTTACCCATTTTAATATGTGTTTTTGATCATGGTATGACATTATTAATCCCTTAAATATTTCCTACAGATTTGATGGAATACCCAATTTGACAATGTGGCATGTGTAATGGTATATATTTTCCACTTACCATCTAATTATGAGGTCAAGGTAATTATTTCTATTATGGGATATTCTGGTCATGTGGGATACACTTACCAATTACCTTTATATCCATATAGCATGTTGTTTAGGGGTGTTATGACCATTATGTGATAATCTCATTAGCTGGAACATTATACACCTGGTATTGGGATGTGATTCCCACTAGGACCTATAACACATTTTCCACATTGTCATGGTGATAATGGTAATGGGATGAAATTCCCAGTTATTTAGTCTTACCATTGGTAGTGATATATATTGTCCATGATGTGATGCTTCCATGGAATTGGATGTCATAAATTTAGATAATGATAATTCTATGACTTGATTCCCTCTCTTATTATATAACCATGACTAGGATCAATTTTCCATTTTTTAGATACTCATGGTTAGGGACGTTATTCCTTCTTATAATGAAGTTGTCGGGATTAGATACCCAACTATGTGTTTTTTATCTAGGATGATACCCCTAATTAAAGACAATTTTTATAGGGAATCTATTCAAATTGACTTATATTTGATTTTGGAGGTTATTCCCATGATTGTGACTATGTTATCAAGACAAATATCCAATGTGTTAATGATTTTGGTAACTTTAGGAAATTATGACCACTATTATGTTTATGTCATTAGGATTGATTGACCTTTTTTTCTAATGAAACAAATGTAGAGCCTTTTGGAAATTGATTTTTACTATAATCATGATTCCTAGTTCATTTTTATGTGATATGTTCTGAGACACCCTGAATCTGGTCGAAGATAGTATGGTCACACATGGGATGTTTTGTAACACCCATGTTTGTGACATATTTTTTTATTACCTCTAATAAAAAAAATATTTTTTATTAGAACATCACATTATTAATGAAGCTTCTAAAAATAGATGTATTAGAGAAACTATTACTGGTATCCTAATCTGTTGTACTCACACCCAACATATGCACTATAGAACCGAAAAAAGAGTTTGTGGTTGATGGTTTGGGGATAATTTAAGAGGAATGTATTATATGGTAGAGTAGGTAGACTCTAGATGGAGTAATAAAATGGTACAAGGCAAGGACTCAAGACATAGGTTTTTTGTAGAGAATATTATTTTATTTTTTTAGATAGCATGTTCTTGATCAACCTCTTGGTGAACCAACATTTATGTTTCTCCATCAAACAATTATACTACTTATTTTCATTTTATGGGATATTTTTACTAATGGAATCTAACTATGTTATATATATTTATTTGGTTTATATATGGATGGCTATTTATTATATTATATTCACTGTCTTTTATATATATTTAAACCTAAGAGATTAATTTCTATTCACTTCTTACATACACCCCCACTATAGATCATAACCCTATATTTCATGAAAAAGTACACTTGAGGATAATGGATGAAAAATAGGTCATAGTGCATATGAGCTAGATCGGGAACACTACATAATTAATTAGACCATACAAGGTAACTATAAAATGAAAAAAATCCATAAAAAAATGTTGGTCGGAGTGGAATCTCTATAGGGGTGAATTGAGTTCCTATTTAAAATTATTGTTAAAAACATTATGCTGAAGAACCAAAAAAAATTTAAATGTCCATGTTAATTAAGGCAGTATAGATATAAATATTTAGTCGGACAACATGTTTCTCAAAGGGTGATTAGTCCTCTGTTGAATCAATATAAACACTTCTTCATCTTTGGAAACAAGTTTACTGAATTAAACACATACACACACTAATAAGAACAAACTATCAGAGTGAATGTAAAAAAGTTATTTTTTATTGAAATTATAATTATCAGAAAATATACAAAACAGATTAATACAAAATATAGAACACACGATAGTTAAACAAGAGCTTGAGTCCATGCCGAGACTTAATCCTCTCTACTTTGTGATCACCTGCCACGAAGTAGTTTATATAAATGATAAACTTGATTCATATAATATATCAGGATTTAGAACATTTTTTCAAAACTATCCAGGGTTCGCACCCTCTACCACAGTTCTTCATGGAAAAAACAAACAATACAGACCACACATAGTCTCTTCCACAGTTGTACATGGGAAACAAAGTGTATGTGAAGATCGATGTGTGGATTTTCAGTATCCTCTAGTTCAAGCACATGAGTCCGTGTTTGTAACAGAAAGACCCACACACTTCTTAAAAATGTAAAATAAAAGAACACCGTAGACCTATGATTATATGATTGAGTTTAGAAAGATCTATATGATTTCAGTTCAGCTCTTGACTCCTTGGTGTGAAGAATTTTCTGTTAGGTTCGTTCTCTAGAAGTTGTCATCAAAACAGAGCGCTGCAACTCCGGGTTCTATATTTTAGGAAGTAAGTGTTCTGCTTCTTCTGTTGATCAAGTGTTGATAAAGTATAAGAGGCTAATTGAATTTGTTCTCCCGAAATGATCTTCTTGAGATTCTTGGTTTCATAGTGTAAGTGCTCGAATGGTTCTTCACGGTTCTCTTTGATCTAGTGAGTAAGATCTTTATCATGTATTCCTCTATTGTTTCACGCTTATTAGGTGTTTTTGAATTTTTTCTTTCACAGCCTCCTCTTTTATATTTGAGATTCGACAATAGGAATAAGTACACCACGTGCGGTCCTCCTCCTGCCTTGTATTGTCCCCAGATACGGTCTCTTGATTTGTCTAAAATCAGCATTAATTAATGTTCAAAGCATTAAATTTACCACATATGAACATTAGAATAATCTTACAAATTTGAAAAATTATGGTGTATAAGGGTAAGAATCGGTAGACTGGTAGTGGTAGCCTTCACAATGGTAGGTTTCAATAGTAGGTGTGCATCAGCTGCCTTCATCGGTCGCCTTCACCCGTAACCTTACATCTGTATCGTTGCATTAGTAGCCTTCAACAGTAGCCTTGAATCAGTAACCTTTAGTGGTAGACTTCTCATCAATAACCTTATTTATGGTAACCATCATTGGTAACCTTCTTCAGTGACCTTCATCAGTGAACTTTAGCTGCAACCTTTCATCGATGACCTTTAATCAGTGACCTTTCTATCAGTGACCTTTCTATCTGAGACATTTACTTAGATAAATATGACACTGTAATGTTAAACAGTAGACAAATTAGATTTATGAGACATTACTATCACTGGATAGAGACTAAATATATTAATCAAAAATGATTATTCTACATTATAAACATGATCATCAGATAAACGAAACAAGATTTGGGATTATCAAAACAGGTGAGTCCAACAATCTCCCCCTTTTCGATAACCACAAATTATGTCAGTATTTTTGAATCCGGGTTAAGAACATTTTATAATATCATCAGAGGTGTGTATATGTACAATTTAACCATTTTTTTGTAGATATTATATATATACAATGATTCTAGCTAACTTAAAAACTTTTCCCCCATTTAGGATACTTAAAATTAAAACTTAAATCTTCTCCCCCTTTGTGATTAACAAACTGGAAGGATAAGAAAAAGTAAAAAAAGGATTTTATGACTACTGATGCAACATTACAAGACACAAAAAGTGTACAATGATCCTTGTCAACTAAGATATTTGACATTAAATCCATATTAGAAATATCCAAGGGAGCTTTGTATTTGGAATCTGAAGAGTTAGGTCTTGAAGATAGAGGAATAGGCCTAGGGATGGTGGTTAGCAGTGTAAGAGGAGCTACTATAGAGGAATAAATAGACCTATAGTGAGTATATCTCTGAGGAATCAAAGGGGTAATGATTCTAATTTCCTATGAAAAAGTCATCATTGGTGCAGTACTCGTAGATCCTAAAGCAGCTGAGGAAGAAGGAAATGCTGGAGGAATAATGATGGGAGTGCAGTCCTCATGGAGGAAGGGTAAAATATGATTTTTGAAATCCATAATAATACATCCTTTTATTTCCATAGCTGAAATAAAATCATCATTATTCTCTAGAAATTTCTCAAGAGCAGGAGTCGACTCTCTGAGTCTTCCAACATGATCGTTAAACGCCCGAGTGATAGGTGGGATCCTCATGTTATCCAACAAAAACTTAAAGTGAACATCCATTTGATGCTTAGTGTGCACCATTTTGTAGTAGAAATAATCATTCTCTTTGATGTCCTTATTATCTTGAGAAGCTTCCATTTGGTAATCTCCCACAAGATTATAAATTTCACTGGTGGTGGAAATGACCTGGTTCATAGACTGAGGATCTGAGGTACTAGCACCAGAGAATTTCTACACTGCATCTCTAATAACCGATTTGAAAGCTTCAAGATAAACATAAGGTGCGGCTGAAGAGGAATCAGATGCACATAGAGGTTCCATATTGAAAGACTCTATCTCCTTAAAAGATTCATTCAGCCCACTAATTATCCTCTTCACATATTCATCCTATCCACTCAAATGTGTCTCCATAGATTTCTTAAAGTCATCAAACACAATGACCATATTCTAAACCACACTTTTAACATATCTAAGATCTCTGTCCACTTCCTCCCTTGAAGCCATATAGGAGTCTAATATACAAATTGACTACCTCACAAATTTCATAGATTCTACCAAGTTTCTGATTTGATTGTGACATTTCTTTACCTCATGTGGCAAGGCTGAGCAAGAGATAGAAACTTTCCTTTCCACTGCAGATGTCCTATTTTCGTGATTGTGAGCTACTGTTCTCTCCATATCAGTAGATTTATCATCAAAGTGTCTCTTCAAATCTGACATCAATGATTCCAGATCATCATTCATTACATAGTCTCAAGGAAAAAGCACTACTGGTTGTACAATAGTATTCTCTGTAACAGAAGGAATTGGAGGACTTCTGATAGGTTGTTCATAATCAATGCCTCTATAATAAAGGCCCAAGACCAAAAATCCAGGGTTTTATGACCAATATTCTATCCCATGAACCACAAAAAATGAACATATAACAACAATTTTCTCCCCCTAACTTGGGGAATTATCCTGATCAACGACATTCATCTCTACCATACTTCCTTGATCAACTGCATCAACATGAGAGTTAACCAACACCTCTTCTATATAATCTTCAACTACTTTCATTTCAATTCTAGATTCAACCAAATCAGCAACCTCTTAATCTACAATTTCTACCATTTCTATATATTCTATCAGAGGACTGAGTCTTTTAAATTATTCTTAACTTTCACCAGCAGTTGTCTTAAAGTCATCATGACTAGATTTAGTGTCAGATTCATCCTCTAAGGTCTCTCTAATGTCTCTTAAGACTTTTTTATCTCATTATTCCTCACTAGTTTTCTCATCATCAGTATCCCTTAGAATAGTATCTCTTCTAGGAAGTCTTTTTGAAGGGCTAGGCTCACTAAAAGATACAATATTGGAATGTGGAAGTTTGAGATCACTCTTTTCGTCTATAGGAAAATCCTCTCTGACTTTCATAACAACAAAATATTCTTCTTCATCTAAGTATGCATGCTCCACTTCATTAGGCTTCAAACCAGGGTCTCTATTATCCTTAGGCCTAGTAGGATGAGTAACTAGGTTGAATTATTTATATATCTTAACCTCATCATTTACCCATCTTCTTTGCCAAGGGTTCCAACTGATCTTCATAAACATGCAAATCATCTTGGTGATGTATATATTTTCTCTTACAACATCTGTTTCCTCTTTATTTATAGAAAATCCTTTCACTTTCCACATTATGGATATATATCTAACATGAAACAAATCATTGGATTTGGAACTAGGATTTTTCATATCCTCTAGATGAATCATTTTCAATCTATACACATTTATCTTCTATCCAAGATTTAATAAATACAGAAGACATACATATTGATATTTCAAGGTAGCAAAGTTCCATCTTCTTTGACTCAAAACATGCTGAACAACATTAATCACCAACCTGTTTTCTCATTCCATTTTAGTAGAAATAACATTCATAGGGATCCCATTCCCTTTCAGTTCATCCAAAGATTGTTCATAATAAAAGAAATCACTAGTGGCAGGTACCACTCTTGATTAGTAATAAAAAATCCTTTCACGTAGAACTCATAAAAAATTAGCCCATTCAACATAGGAGAAGCTCACAAATACCCCATTTACCATTGAAGACATTCAATTCTCATCCTCAAAGTGATCAAATTTCATAAATACCTAAAATTCCTTCACTAACTTTGGGTAATAAGGTCCATTGTTATTTGCAATGAATTTGACCCATTTATGAGCCTTAAGTGCCTTCAACAATAGAGAGCTACTCGACATTAGCCATTCCGAGCTTAGTTACTTATCAACCACGATTTAACTCTTTAAAAAATGTGGTATGATTATCTTTTCCACTACCTGGCTTCCACTACTCGACCCAGATCAAGGTCTCTTTGGATTCGGCCCATCTCCCTCACCACTGACCAACAGTCTCTTCAGTCCTTCCACTTCAATTGGGAGTGGTTCAACAGTTTTAGCATAAGGTGAGATTATAAGATTAGGGATCAAGGGGTTCTTTAGAGAGTAGAAGTGGATATAAATGTAGTTTATACATTAATTTTATCATTTAGGGATCAAAAAAGGAATCAAGTAAAGGAAATAACTAATACTAAAAATGTTTCAGATTCTGGATGAAAAACGTGAAGTCTTGGGAAAGTCAACCATCAGTAAGGTGACAATGGTGAGGTTCCTAATGGTGAGGTTCAATAGTGAGGTTTCGAATAGTGAGGTGCAACAATGAGGTTCCTAACTGTGAGGTCTAACAGTGAGGCTCCTAACTATGAGGTATAATGGTGAGGTTCCTAATAGTGAGGTTTGTAACGGTGAGGATCCTAATGGTGAGGTTTCTAATAGTGAGGTTCCTAACAGGGAGGTCCAAAGGTGTGGTTCCTAATAGTGAGGTTACAACGTTGTGGTTCTTAACGGTGAGGTTCCTAACAGTGAGGTCCAATGGTGATGTTCGTAATGGTGAGGTCCAACAGTGATGTTACAAACATAATAGTCTATCATATGTTTGATGTAATTTAATCTCTCTAAAATCAAAGTCTTTTTGAATATATCATCCAATTGATGTACAATGCCAAAAAATTCAATATTGGTATCACCTCTTTGATTATGGTATCTCAAGAAGTGATGTCTCACATCAATGTGCTTTGTCCAAGCATGAGATAATGGATTTTTAGTGATGTTAATAGAACTTTTATTATCACATTTTATAGAGACATGTTTGAGTTGATATCCATAGTCCAGTAAAGTGTGTTTCATCTATATAATTCGAGCAAAAAATATACCAGTAGCTATATATTCATCTTCGATAGTAGATAGTGCAACATAATTCTATTTAATTCTACACCATGATACTAGCGACTTTCCCAAAATGTGACATGTTCCATAGGTTCTCTTTATATATAACTTGAAACCAGTAAAGTCATCATTAGAATAACTTGTTAAATCAAATAATTGTACTCTTGGATAAAATAGTCCTAATTTTATTGTATACTTGAGATATTTAAATACCCTATAAAAAAAAGGTAAATGAGACTCTTTGGGAATGTCTTTAAAACATTCACACATGTATACACTGAACATAATATTAGGTATTCTAGCAGTAAGATAGAGCATACTTCCAATCATACCTCTATAATTGGTTTGATCCACCGATTAACCAGTTTCATCAGCATCCAACTTATAGGTGGTACTCATAGGTGTATCACTACCATTATTTCCATCAAATCCATACCATTTAAAATGATTCTTAGTATATGTACTCTGATTCAAAAGAATACCATTTTTATTTTGAAAAAATTCAAATCCATGAAAAAAATTTAGTTCCCCCATTAAACTCACTTAAAATTCATATTGAATCATATTTGAGAAATCAGTAAATTAAGATTTTTTTTACGATCCAAAAATAATGTCATCTACATAAATATATACAATTAAAATATCTTCTGAAATCATTTTAATACAAATTGTAGGATCCGATATTCCATTAGTAAAATCTTTTGAAATAACAAAGGAACTATGTTTTTCATACCAAGATCTATGAGCTAGTTTTAGACCATATAGGGGTTTAGAAAGTTTAAATACATGATTTAAAAAATGGGGATTTGTAAAACTAGGGGTTGTTCAATAAATATATCCTCAACTATGTACCCATTTAGAAATGTAATTTTGACATCCTCTTGAACATGTTTGAAATTCAGATGAGCTGTATATGTTAGTAGTATCCTAATGGCTTCTAGTCAAGCCACAAGTGAGATGGTTTCCTCATAGTGAATTCATTCTTCTTGACTATATCCTTTTGCAAATATTCTAGCCTTGTTTCAAACTATGTTTCCAGATTCATCATCCTTATTTCTAAAAACCCATTTAGTGCCTATGGTCAAATTGTCTTTAGGTCTTTCTATCAATTCCCAGAACTTGTTTCATTCAAATATATTAAATTCTTCTCACATAGCTATTAGCCAAAATCAAACATTGATTGCATCATTGATATTTTTAGGTTCAATCTATGAAAGAAAGGCTTCATGATCAACCTAATTTCTTAGAGAATCTCTAGTTTGTGTTCCTTTATTTAGATCACCTAGTACAACATATAAAAGATAATTATTGAGTGTTCTAATACCTCTAGGAAGAGTTGAACTAGACTTTACATGGTTGTATATAGGTTCAGATTCACCAAGTTCGGATTCAAGAAAATTTCTAGAACATGTTGTTTTTACGAAGGGTTCACTGTCATTATCATTAAGGTCCAGAATTGACATATCATATTCAAGATATTCAACAAAGGTTTTGGGTTCATGTGGATCAGTCTAATCAAATTTTACATGAAATTATTCTTCCACAAATTTGGTTCTCTTATTGAAAACTCTATAATCTTTACTAATGATTGAGTAACCTAGGAAAATTCATTCATTACTCTTAGAAGAAAACTTGTCAAGATAATCCTTAGTGTTAAGGATAAAGAATTTTCCACCAAGAAAACTAATGTAATTAAACATAGGATTCATATTATTCCGGATCTCATAAGGGGTTTTCTTATGAAAATGTCTAATTAAGATTCTATTGATAATTTAACAAGTTGTATTAACAGCTTCAGCCCAAAAATAGATAGGTAAATTACACTCATTTTGCATAGTCCGAGAAATCTCTTAATGTTCCCTATTTCTTCTTTCTATAAATCCATTTTATTTAGGTGTTCTCGGAGATGAGAAATTGTGATTATAGCCATTTTTTTTAAAAAAAGATTCAAAATCTTAATTTACAAACTCACAGCCATGATCACTTCGCAAGGTCTTAATTCTAAGTCCACTACAAATTTCTATAGATTTGGAGTATTTATTGAATTATGTTAATGCTTCAATTTTGTGAGCTAGAATGTATACCTAAGAATATCTTGAAAAAACATCTATAATAACATAAACATAGTGATTCCTATTTAAACTTGAAACTCTAGATGGTCCAAACAAATCCAAGTGAACCAACTCAAGTGGCTGAGAAGTAGAAACATTTTTCTTTGGTTTGATAGAATCTTTGTGTTGTTTTAATTTTTGACAAGGATTACAAACTTTGTTAAGTGGGAATTCCAATTTAGGAAAGTCTCTCACTAAAACGTTCCTAGTTATTTTCCTATGGGAGTGCACATGGAAGTGTCCTAATATTCTATGCCATAACTAGGATTTCTTAAGAAAAACATTATAAAAGAATTTTTTTTCTTAGCTAAAGAATTTAAATCAAAAGCATATACATTTTCATTTATAAGAGTTGTGAATATTTGAAACATTTTTAGAGTTAAAAACAATACATGCATCATTTTCAAACATAACATTAAAACAATTATCACAAAACTGATAGATACTATGTAAATTGTATTTTAACCCATCTACAAAAAGTACTTTTGAAATTAATATAGTATTAGGGTTACCAATTTGGCCTAAGCCGACGATATTCTATTTAGAATTATCACCAAATGTGACATGTCCACCATCATCATTAATTAAGCTCTTGAAGCATGAATAGTCACCTGTCATATGTCCTGAACTTATGCTGTCCATGTACCAGAGAGTTTTACAAGAGATCTTCTGAAAATTTTCCTGGAAAACAGATTAAGTGTAGGGTGTAACTGGTACCCAAATTTTCATGGGTCCAAAGTGGTTAAGATGTAAAATTTTTGGAACCCATACATGTCTCACAAATTTCCTATAATAAACAAATATGGTTTGAGACATGAACACTTTGTTAGGTACTTTATAAAATTATTTGTCAAAATATGGTCCAGAACTTGAACTAGCAGTGAACAGCCCAGATTTTGGAACAATTTACTTTTAATAATCCTTATATTTCCTGGTTGATATCCTAGACTAGTTGTATATTTTGGAGAAATTTGTTTCCATATAAACTGAGTCAATGTATCTCTACCTATCGTAAACTTTTCAAGATCCCTTTTTAATTTCTCATTTGATAATTTAAATTCAGTATTTACTTTTAATAGATGAGCACATTTTTCTTTCCCAATATCCATATCAGACTTATAATTAGAATTTAAACAATGCTTTAATTTTAATAAGTTATATTTATCCTTGAGTTCATTAAAAGTTTCCTATAACATTCCACAATATTAAAATAGTTCATCCATAGTCATATTATCCTAATTATTTGATTCACTTTCATTCCTAGAATAATAATAATTATGTATATGATAATTGGGTGTTACGTTAGAAATTTCTGTCATGAAACACAGGTTTTCATGGTTGTTCTTCTCAATATCATAAGAGTCAGATCTACTAGAGCTATCTTCCAAATAACTCCAAGTAAATTTGATAGAATTTTTATATCCCTTTCCCTTGTCTTCATATTTCTTTTTAAACTTCATCTCGGGGAAATCAGCCTTCATATGGCCTTTTCATTTACACTCATAACAGACTATTTCATTTGTGTTGTCATTCCATTTTCTGTCCTTCTTTCACTGTTCTTTACTATCATACCTTAATTTATAGATTGATTTTATAAAGAACTTATTCATACAATATATCTTCTTGAATCTCGTTGAAGGATGAGCTATCTCATCATAACTATCAGAGGTTGAGTCTCCCCTGGTGGAAGTGTCTATAGGATCTTGAACTTTTTCTATATATTTTCTCTTTGAGGTATCAGTCTTGAATTCTACAAATTTTTTTCTTGGTTCTTCATATGCTTCTTGATTTACCTTAATATCTTATTCGTATATCATAAGGTTTCCAATTAGTTCTATCACTGGTAGCTTTCCTATGTCATGTGACTCTCGAATAGAAACAAAAGTTCTTCTCTATTTGTCAGTTAGACATCAAATAAACCTTATAATCTGATCCTTACAGTCTAATGGTTTCCCAAGAAGACTCATGGTGTTTACTATTCCATTGAACCTGAGATACATATATGATACAAGTTCATCAGTATTAATTTTGAAATTATCATATTTAATAGTATAAGTATTTAATCTCATTTCTTTAACATTGGTTGTTTCCTCATGAGAAACATCCAACGCATCCAAAATTTCATAAGCAGTTTTACTGGTAGATATTCTATTGAATTCTTCAACACCTAGAGAAAAGTACAATGAATTCATTTCTTTATAGTTATTTGTATATATATATTTATTCAATTGAGACCATGTGTCCCTATCAGTAAGAGGAGAATCATTTTGTTCTTCAATTGTGTCCTAGATTTCCGAACCCATGCCCTCCAGATACATTTTAATTTTTAATTTCCACTGAGAATAGTTATTACCATTAAATAAATGTGACCTTTTAGTAGAATCACCCTCAATTATGTTATCCATTACTAAATAGAATTTAAAATAACTGAAAATTTAAAAATGATAAAAAATTAAGACCTTTAAGATGAAACTAAAATAATAGTTGAAAAGAATTTGAAAACTTTCACTACAACTCATATAGTAGAAATAAAAATTTAATGCCTTTGATAACAAATTTTGGTCGGAGTGGAATCCCAAGAGGGGGGTGAATTGAGTTCCTACATAAAATTTTGGTTAAAAACGTTATGCTTAAGAACCCCCAATTTTGAAATTGTCATGTCAATTAAGGATATAAAGATATAAATTTTTAGATTGTAAATAGGCTTCTCAAAGGGTTTTTAGTACTCAGTTGAATCAGTGTAAACACTTCGTCATCTTTTGAAACAAGTTTACTAAATTATACACATACAAAAACTAACCAGAACCGACTATCAGAGTGAATGTAAAACTGTTTTCTATTTTTGAAATTTTATGAAGTGAAAATAGACAAAACTGAATATTACAAAATATAGTACACGGTAAAGTTAAACAATAGGTTCAGTCTCAAGACGAGACTTAATTGTCTCCACTTGGAGATCACCTGACACTATGTAGTTTATAGAAATGATAAACATGATACACAACCTATATCAGGATTTACAATAGTTTTTAAAAAACTGTCTGGGGTTCACACCCTTTACAATAGTTCTTCCTGAACAAAAATAATACAAACCAAACATGGTCTCTTCCGCAGTTTTATGTGGGAAAAAAGGGAAACTGAAGTTTGATGTGATGATTTTTAGTATCCTTCAGTTCAAGCACAAGAGACAATGTGTGTAATAGACAGAACCACACACTTCTTAGAAATGTAAAATAATAGAACATATTAGAGCTAAGATTATAAGATTGAGTTTAGAAAGCTCTTTGTGTTTTCCGTTCAGCTCGTGATTTGTTGGTTTAAAGAATTTGTGGTTAGAGACTTTCTCTAGAAGTTTTCCTCAAAATAGAGTGTCATAACTCCTGGTTCTAGATTTCTGGAACTGAGTGTTATTAATATTTTTTGGATTGAGAGTTGATGAAGCATGGGAGGTAGCCTTGAATTTTTTCTCCCGAAATGATCTCCTTGAGACTCTTGGGTTCACAGTGTAAGTTCTTGAATGATTCTTCCTTGTTCTCTTTGATCTAGAATGTAAGTTCTTTCTCATTCATTCCTCTATTGTTTCATGATTCTTCGATGTTTTTGTATGGTTTCTTCCTTGTTCTTCACTTTTATATTTGATATTTTACAATAGAAATAAGTAGACCATGTGTGGTCCTCCACGTACCTCTTACTGTCCCTAGATGCAGTCTCTTGATATGTTTAAAATTACCATTAATTAATGTTAGAAGCATTAAATTTACCAAATATGACCGTTAGAATAATATTAAGAATTTGAAAAAGTATATATTAGAAGGTTAAGAATCAGTAGAATAGTAACATCAGCCTTCACAACAGTAGGATTCAACAGTAGGTGTGCATCAGTAGCCGTCATCGGTAGCCTTCAGTGATAACCTTACATTGGTAATCTTGTATCGGTAGCCTTCAACTGTATCCTTGAATTAGTAACCTTCAGTGATAGCCTTATCATCAATAACCTTCTCAACGGTAACCTTCAGCGGTAAACTTCATCGGTGACCTTCATCGGTGTCCTTCATCGGTGACCTTTCATCGGTGACCTTTCATCAGTGACCTTTCTATTGGTGACCTTTCTATCAGTGACCTTTACTTAGATAAAATTTTCACTGTAAGCTTAAATAATAAAACAGTGAGATTAAATATACATAGGTATCACTAGATAAAGACTATAAATATTAATGAAACATGATTATTGTATAGTAGAATCATGATTAGCACATAAATGAAACATGATTTGGGATTATCAAAATTTGTCATTCCAACATAAATAGTAAGGCATATGTTTAGGACAATCATGTTAGCTAATGGTACAACCTAAAATAATATAAAATTAATTTTGACACACATAGATACATAGTTTTCCAAATATTTATGCTAATTATTTTTTGAGGAATATGATTTAAATTTATTTTTTAAATCTATATTTTTATCCTGAAATCTCTATTACCTATCCAATTTATCTTCAGCTGATTTTTGTTTTATGTAAGGGTAAAATTTGTTCTTCTATAATAATTAATGAAATATTTCTTCTTGATTATTAACAAAACTGATGCAAAATCAATGTTATTTGAAGGATTCCATCACAAAATTTTATATTATGGCTTTGCAAATATGATTTTCGAAAAATATACATGTTTTTTACGTAGCTTAGATAACTTAAGAAAGGTTATATATTTTTTTATGTATTTTATATCTATTAAGGTGATTTTTAAATAAATTTCATGATTTAGTTAAAATTTTCATTTTATACAGTGAATATGAATTATGCAATATATGATTTTATTATAAAATTATGATTTTATTTGAATTAGTGTTTTTATTTTAAATATATAATTTCACCAGATTGATTTAATTTTTTAAATATATAATACTTTTCATATTGATTTTTATATGAATTTGAATAGAAAATGCGTTTTTGAGATTTTTTGGATTTATCTCATTTTGTATATGTCTTTGTCAATAATTGATTTTCAGAGACCATGTTTTTGAAACTTCTTTGTTTCTTTCATTTCCATCTGATTCCTTAATACTTTGAAATTAATTGAAAAAATAAGGAACAATAGAGATAATCACCACATAGTATGTTTCTGAGATTTAAAATGGGATTTGCACATTTGTGATGATAAATTTAGATAGAATTATAGAAAATATGTATTTTAAATTAAAATTTTCTTATTTATGATTTACATGGGAGGATTTTTTTAAAACATATATTTTCAATTATATTTTGAGGAAATAATATTTTAGAAAACATTGATTTTATAAAAAAGTAGGAGAACGAATAATTTTCCCATTGATTTAGAAAATGGGGATTTTTTTTTGGTTTGTTAAAATCGGATATTTTAATGGAATGTTACAAAAATGAATTTTTAAAAAAGATAATTTAGAAAAAAATGACTAATAAAATTTTTAAAATCATTATTTGTTAGTGTTTTTTTGGAAAATAGTTGAATTTTGAAAATAATGTTGAAAGTGGTTTTGGGATTAAAAAATTATTTGAATAAATCAAGTTTCTTTAGTTTATTTCATTCTTCAATATTGATTGAAAATGAATATTGGGATTTATCTTGTATGGAAGTTCCTTGTAGTTATTGAGTAAATTTTAGTATGTTTATATTCACCACTAACATGTGATCTTTAGTGGACATGAAGACATGACTATTCATGAGGTAACTATGTCATGTCTTCATTTTTTAGAGGTATGATATAGTTCTAGATAAGATTTATTTTGGAGTACATGGTTGTACATAGTTTAATTATTTTTATTATGTTTTGAATGTGTTATTTTGGATTCAAGGGAATGTTGGATTTTATATGTGTATTTATTCTTCTGTATTTTTATTCAAAAGTGATTTCATTTTAAGTATTTTTTATTCATTAGTATGTTATTATTTAAATTTTTTAATTTAAAATCATTACAAAAATGATTTAAATTATCCTTAATTACTTATCGATATCCTACGATATTCAGGGGATTCAATTGATGCATTGTAACACCCTAGATATCATTTAAAAAATTAGGAATTCAAGTTGGGGTGTTAAAAAATTATAAAATCAAATGGTTTTTGAGTTGATGCATAAAAAGTTTTATAGGTGTGGAAAATAAGATCTTTGTGACTTGAAATGAATACATTAAAAAATATTTTTTAACCTCATTATATAGTGAAGTATGAATTATAGAAAACATCATGCAGAATAATAGTCTATGATAACTTCATAAGAATACTATTTATCCCATGTAAACCTAATATTGATCAAAATTGGAAAGATTGAATGCATATTTTGAGGAAGAAAAAAGAATTTTATTAAAAAAATATTTTTTTATAAATTCTTAGAGTGAAATAGATTTATAAAAACTTAATTGTTTTTGATTTTATAAAGTGATTTTTGAAAGGATTGATTATTATGAATTTAATGGAATTGTTATGATGAATGATTGTTAATGAAATTTTCCAAGAGAATATGAAGACCCCATGATACAGTAAGGAATGTGAATTTCTTAAAAATGAACTATAATAATATTATATGTTTTTATTATGTTATATTTTGGAAAATATTATATCCAATGTAACAATATTTTTCTTAAAAATAAATGAGGGATATAATTCAGAATACATACTCTTATAGACCATCAACTTGTTGGATCTATTTTTTCAGCTTATTCAAGGGCATTGGAAGGGAATCAATTCATGATTAAATGAGAATGTTTGAAAGGATATCATAGTTTTTGACATAGAAACACTAATTATTTGGGATTTATGTCAGGATAGGGATTTCAAAGAAGTGATTATGGAATATTAAACATATTTTATAGTTATTATATATTCAATAGACCTCAAATATTGATTTTGGGATATATATTTTCTTGGAGATGAATTATATTATCATGACAATGGTTGGGGGAATGAAAATAGTATATGTATTTTTATTGGAGGTTTTTTGTATTATCATTAGATATTAACACTAAATTAATTTCTATAAAATAGAGTGGCCAAAAGAGTTTCTATATTTCAAGAAAGGTAAAAATTCATTTATAGATCATGTCTCAACATCTTATGTGATTATGAAGAATGTACTGGATTTGGTGATGAGAGGTAATCTTATTCAATAAATGTTTGAGATATGATAACAACTAAAGATATGAATGAGGATTATTTAATCAAATATACCTATAGACATAGAGGTCATAATGATGAAAATTTCTTAGATGTGGTCTTAATGGATTTGAATAACTTTTTTTCCCTTCCATTCGAGTGTTGAGGATTGAATTCCATCATTGGAAAAGAAAGAGTATGAAGAATGTATTTTAATATAAGTAAACCGAAACTACATCCTAGGTATCTAAGGGTTAGGGTTCATTAGAGTTATTATATATTGGTAATGTGGGACACTATAATATGATATTTATAATTCATCCATGGAAATTCCCTCTATACATGAAGGTCAAAATTTGAAAAAAAAATATTAAAATTGGTTCTTGTATGTGAGTAGCACTATCTTGTATACCAATGTGATAGACCAAGGACCTAAGGAGATGTACTAGGATAGGATAAGTCTAAGAATCATGGATGAGTGGTTAGGACTTCTCTAATGTAAAAGAAAATTAATTTATAGTTTCTAGGGAAATAATACACTTTGAGTGGGCATCATTGAAAGATAATGCTGATGTCAACCCATCTAAGGTGTTTGGTACCATTATAATAAATTTTATCATTATTCATATATTATTTATACTAGTTATTTTATTTTATTTAACTATTAAAAACTATTTTATATTTAAACAATTCATGTGGATTTTAGGTCATATTTAATGAGGATACCATCTTTTTTAGAGAGATCCAAACAATGATTTATGTTATTTTCCTATTCAATCAAGAATAGAAATTTGAAAATTTTATAGATATTTTTGGTTCATGAAACACAAGTATTTAAAAAAATCATTGAAATGGATTGGATGATTGGGATAGAGATGCAAATTAAATTTTCTAATATTCATGTTCTATTTATTATATTAAATGGACCTATCCATAGTTTCACGGGAGATTGGGATATTTAGCAAATTTGGGATGGTTTTGCAGATATTGATGTATTATCAATATGATATCAGTTATTAGGATTAGTGAATTGGCCAATATATGGACAGAATTAACCATTAATTACCAATCAAGTGGATCAATATCAATATGTTTTTCATTATGATTTCATTGTGTTAACCTAAATATAATATTTTAAGATTTAAATTGACTTAGTTCATTGGATTAAATCATATTTTATTATCTTTTTATCACATGGAATTAGTGTATTTGTGAGTATTTATGGTGTAGTTAGAAGAGAATTATAATAATGAATTCCTTCAACTCTGTGTCTCCAGAACAACACATTATTTTTCATATATAAATTGTTACATATTGTTAGATTAATATTATATAGAAAACATTATGATCCATTTTAGAACTATAAAGGTTTATTATCCTTATAAACATGTATACATAGAAAACTAGTTCATAAAAATCTACATCATCTCCCACTAAGTTCCTTAAAATTATAACCATTCTTAGTAACATCATAAATAAAACCATTATTCAAATCATAGGGAGAGGAAATCATAATAATAGGTGAGCACATATTTCAAGTTATGGAAATTATAATAGTTATCAATCTAAGATCATATAGAAGAATAATATATGAATAAGTTTATAAGATAATGACCATGTACTTCAGATTATATACCAATATTTCATATATAATTAAAATTATTCATGGAAAAAATTATCATTTATAATGAAATCACTCATAAGAGTGAGGAATCATCATAAAAAAATCACGATTCATGAGTTCAAATTATAATACTAAAAAGGTTTTATCTATGTGGGGAAGAATTATTAGAAAAAAACATATTATAAGTCATGATTAACTACAAATACCATCATATCATAGAGGATAAAGAATAACAAACTATATCTCATATAATACTGTATTAAGAACCCCTAACTATTTTCCATATTGGATGTATCACATCAATTCATTTGCAATAACAATCTCCTCCAATATAATGATTTACCTAACTTAATAGAGGGATATAATGTTACCACCCATAAAATAATGAAAAAATATTATGTATTCAACATTATCATAAAACATTCCTCATATTATCATATCCTAACATGTAAAAATGAATGATGTTTTATACAAATTTCATCATTTCATTATTGCATTAGCCATGGAAAAAATGGGTTTCATGAAAACCCATAATTATTATAATGACCCACACTATATTTATCACTGATAGGAGAGGGGTGGATCACTGGTTTTATTATGAATTAAATTTCATTCAAATTAATACTCTCTCACTAGGTGAGGTTATCAATTAACTCAATATTTTCTATCAATATCAATTTGTGTGGAGTGGTAGTAATAGAGATTGAAGCACACAATATTTAGGTGTTTCGGTAAAAATACATACTACTTTCCATGTTGGTTCCCAAATATGGGTTATTAAATATCAATTAAGTGATTAAAATGATCCATCTATAAATGAGGGGCTATGTTTAATTACAAATTAAATTGAAAGAATTCTTCTCTAACTATAATAACAATACTCCTTCTACTCCTAGATCCTACCAGAAGACTTAAACTTCTCTCGATAACAACCAAAACAAATTATATCTAATTAAGAAATGATCCAATATAAGATGATATTTATTATACCTCCATGATCTTTTATGATATGAATTTATATTTTACTCTTCAAGTATCCTCAATATGTAATAAATATATTTTTTTTACCTTGTACGATTAAATTTTGATCACTTGTAATGACTAGTTTCATAGGTGCAACAATGATCAGGTGATTATTCAGTCTATTTGAAGTCCCATCCTCAATATAATGTGTGATAGTCGTGTAGAAAATGTTGTTCAATATTTTAGACATGAAAAAAAATTCACAATATCATACTTCTTCGTCTCTAATAATCAATTAAATTCAATAAAGTACACCTCATTCATGAGTTACATGACACAGAAAACATTAAGAAGAATGTTTATATTAATTATTTTTCTTTATGTTTTATTAAATTTATTGTTTTGGGTATCTCAATTATGATTTAATGGATTGAAAGGGTTATATGTGAATGTTTTCTGCCAATCTTATTCACTGAATCATGTGAAACCCATGAACCAACCAAGGTTATGCGACATATTCAATATCTGCACAAAAGAAAATAGACACTTAAAAAAGATATCAATATCTATCTATGGGGTTTGTATCAATATCTTCACATGAACTAGATGTATCATAGGTGTGTCTTAATGTTATTTATATGACAAATAAGGTGACATGATATGCCCTTCAAATGACACTCAGTGTGTCTGTGCCTTCCATCTCAACTACCTTTATTGGATTATGCCAAACTTCTTCACATAAGAAACTGTCCATGATTCCCTTAACAATACATTAATTTTGTCAATTTTTCCATAAAATGACTGGATACAAAAATAGGTTTTATTTATTGAGACATAGGTTGTGTTTTTGGGTTTTCTTTCACTATATACTTGTTGTGTTTACAAATTTCCGCTCAACCCGTCCATGAGAGAAAAGGTGTTTGTGGTTGAGTCATTCTATTGTGAGAATGAATTATCCAAGTGTGTACATTCTCTTTAAATTTTTGAAACATAGATGGTTAAAATGAATCTCCATCACATGATTTATAAATTAATAGATCCTTTGTTTCATGAGTTACAATAGAGATATCAGAAAAGTAGCACCAATACTCCCAACACTTCTTCATTTTTAATATTTGGTGTGGCTCCTTTATTCAAGGATTTTTTATGCACTATTCAAACAACCAAGTTTCATAGGATCATTTGAATGTTTATAATATTGGTATCTCTATTGAATTCTAGGATGATCACATAATCCTCCTGTGACTATTTCTTCTTTTCATGATCACTCAATTGATCACGCAATGCCTCAATTGACATGAACTAAAAATTCAGAATAATCCAAATGAAAATTCATGTGAAAGGTGAGATATTAATGATGTTTTATATATTCATGTGATGGATTACATGGTTTTATTAACTTGATCACATGATCAAAATATCATCATATGATGGATTCATGTACTGCTGCTCAATCTAAAAATATCCACAGGTTTTTAGGACATGATTTCAATGACTACTTCACCACAGTTGTTAGCATGAAAAAAGGTTGCATGATTTTTATTAGTTGTTAATCCTTGTCCTAAGCCTTTGATATGTCATGTGGAGATGACCTATTTTCACTATCTCACAGTGGATTACTATCTTGAAGTTCACACGACCGGTGAACTAATAAAGGGGACAAATACGATGGGCTCATTAAAAATTGTGGGGAATGGTATTTCAATAGATATTATAGATCAATCCATTAAAATATTTATGTTGTATCCACATTTTTAATCATAGGTGATTAGTACCCAGAGCCTCCATTTCTCACATCAAATTTTAGTAGTTCTTTTAATCTAGTATATCATCAAATCCATGTCACCTTCACTTTTAGTTGGCTACTAGGGATTAGAACTAGTTACATAGGTACACAAAATGGGCTTCATCCTAAAGGGTTACCCGACCAAACTATGCTCTCATCTGATCACACACACAAATGGCCTTATACATAGGCACACCAACACAAATAAGGATCTATGATCCTCAAGACATATACACTACTATGGATTCTATTTCCTACCTCCATGGGTAGGCTCTCCAATGGGGGTTCTCCACTTAGGCCCCTTATAAGTGGTCGAGGTCTAGACTATTTGGAAATGTGCATTTGGCCAAAAATGTTTAGTAAGGACACCTTAAATATTCATAGAAAAATATCCCTCTATAGGAATGAAATTCAATAATTACACATCCTCAATCACTAAGACATAAACCATTCTAAAAATTCCATAATAATTAATAAAGTACTTTTTAATGGCCATATTTCACTTCCAATCATTTTAGAAATGTGAAAAATCCTTAACCAAATTTGTTTCTCATTTAGGAAAACAATAATCCGCAATCAGTTTTATCCAAGTATAATTTTCCAAGAATGATATCAAATGTCATTATATGTACCCATGACATTTCTCTACGTATCACCACTTTATCCACATATGAATTAAAAAATATTAAAACATAATTTACATAAAATTATACACTTGATTTAATAATATACTCATTTGTAATTTTTTTAAATATCCTTTTAAAAATTCAATACATGTAATAAAAAATATCTCACCCTTTTAAAATAAAATTCAAAGGATAAGTGGTGGATTTATCTTACCTAATTTTTCTTAAAATAATATAATCATCCCCATTATATGATATTTCCAAGATCAGTTATAGGAGAAGAATGATCTCACATAGTTCACTTATTAATGATACTTCATTTAATAATCTCTAAGCCTACATTGGCTAACTAACTGTAGAAAAAAAAAGATAGATTCAACCAAGGATGTATACATAATCCATAAACACCATGCATGTGAAATAATGCTCCAAATATACGAAATCTATTTCATGGGGATGTAAATAATCATATTTCTCAATGGAATTTTAAATCCATCACATAAACAAACAAAAAATTGGAAATTTTAGGTGAAAAAGATAAATCACCCATTTTTATTGTTTAATAATCAATTAAACACTACCCCTTATTTGATAAGATAATAAAATTAAGAACATGGGATAGAATTGTGTTTAGAATAACTTGACAATTAATGTTGAATTACTCCCAAGGTTTTTATATTCAATATCAAGGTTCCTCCCCCTTAAGAGAAGAACACATAAATTTCATTTCATGGATGTTATCAAACATTATGAAGTACAATACTATCATGATATCCAAAAGATATTACATCATAACTCTCTTTAAATTACTTGAATTATTATATCAAAAGATATAAAATAATTAAAACTAAGCAGTGAACTATTGGTTTCTAATATGTAACATTCAAACTATGATCTTCTTATCAATCTAGTCTAATTTTTTATACCAATATCAATGTGGTATGATTTTGTTTGGAATCATTTTTCTATATTGAGTCTCATTAGTTTGAATATCATTTTTCTTCCCATAAAATTCATATTTGCGTTGAATAAATATTTTCAACTTAGTTTTATGGATATTGAAGATTCCAACTGTGGATAACTTATCATTAACATGCATCTATTTTTTTCAGACCACTTTATCATATTTCTATTTTTCAATCATCTCTATTTTCTATAATTGCTTAACTAGTTTAATAGATATGGACAAATAACTAGGAATTCCTTCCACCCAAAATCATTTTCCTCAAATTCATCACATGACTTGTCATTAGAATTATTTTTCAATATCCTACTTTAATAGAATAAATATATTCTATTCACAATGATATATAACATTCCCTAGCATTATGACCTTCCAAATTGAGTCTGCATCGACATCATCCAAAATATAAAATTTGTTCTGCTTAGATAGGTGTGGAACAGATCTGTTCATATGTTCTATTCATTCATATTTTTTGCTTCGATTTCTTTTGAATATATTCAAGGACTCCCTTAAACTTTTAGTTTGTCTTTCTTTACATTTAAATTTCCTTCATACCCTTTTCTGAGTTTTTCTAAGAGTTCATTGGTAGTTTGGAGACCCATGACCTTTGTGTAGAAAATTCCTATTAGAGACATAATGTAAGAATTTGGAGCCATTTAATCTATATCTTTATTTCAATTATCATCATGTGTCATGGTAGAATCATCAATAATGGTTAGAGAACCCACTTTTGTAACATCTCTTACTTCTATATTGAGTGATTGAAGATAGGGTAGCATCTTATTATTCCAACTATGATAATTCTTCCAATAAAATATTTGATCACCACAACTATTGACGTAATTAATATTATCCATATGTCGAAATGCATCATTGATCATTATTTGGAACCTAATACCTTGATACCACATGTAGATGCCTAGGATGGATTTACCATAGGGAGGAAATGGGTAAAGAAGTGGTTTATTTTTACAAATTACTATTATTTGAAATTGAACCTCTCCATATTGCAAAGGTTATCGATTCACTCGATATTATCTATCAATCTTACAAAAAATTTAGTGGTTGTAATATAGAGTGAACTAAACAATATTATCATGGTTTATTAAAAATTTCAACTTCGTACTACGTCGGTCCCTCAATATGGATTATTTACTATAAAATCTATGATTTAATTGCTCTAAATCCACATGAGAGACTCTTTTTTATTATAGCTCCAACTGAACGACATCTGATGTACCTCCAACTTTGATAAACCTTCTACTTCGGGATCCAAATAGAAGACTTCAACTACTACCAATACCAAATAGATAAAATCACATACGATAAAGGATGGTCCACTGTAGGATGATCATTAATATTTCACCAAGAGCTTGCTAGATCTGAATTTCTCATGAACTATTCATGTATCATTGAAAGGAAATAAATATGTCTATCATCCTTGCTCAATTAAATCATTATCATCTGTAATGAATAATTTCCCCAGTGATAAAATGGTCAGGTTATGCTTCCTTCAGTCTAAATTCCCAGACTCAATAGAGTGTGTGAAAGAGGTTCACACAATGTTCTTGAATATTTTATACAAGATAGACATTTCAATATCTTGAAATTATTCATATTTAATTGTCAAATAAAATCATTCTAGTGCACTACATGATTGGGTTTCATGGAATCCAAAACAATAAAAAATATATTAATATATATTATTTTACATTATTTCTTATTCAATGTCTTGTTTTGGGTATCTAAATTATTATTTCATGGATTACAAGGGTAAAATGAAGATTTTTTCTTCCTCTCTTATTCAAAAAATCATGTTAAGTACATGATCCAACCAAGGTTATGAGATATGGTCACTATCATCACATAAGAAATCAAACACTTCATATGATCTCAAGAACTGTGTGAGAGTTAATATCTTAATATTTTCATAAAACCATTATGTCTTACAGGTGTGTCCTCAAGTGTTTTCTCTAACCTAGAAGGATACAAGAGATTTTCTTATTGTTAAAATGGGCAGTCTATTCCTTCATTCTCAACTATATTCAAAATAATTCCTCAAACTCCTTTTTCATAAGAATGTTTTTATAAGTCCCTTGTTATGAAAATAATGACATTTGGGTCTTCCTTATTGTGATTAGAGACATCCATAGGTTCTAAATAATGAGAAATATTTTTTATTGGGGTTATCTTTCACTCGACATTAGATGTGTCTACAGCTATACCATTAACCATTTCACAAGACAAAATGTGACTGTGGATAGATCCATCATTCTCGTGAATTTATCATTTGAGTGTGTTCCACCTCATTTATTCAAAATAATGATGGTTTTCATGAATCTCATTATCATGATTTAAATCATCTAGGATCCTCTATTTCAATTCATACTATTCTGATATCATAAAACCTACTGAAGTACTCTTGGATCTTTCATGGTTTATATATGTGGTGTAACTCTAATATTCAATGCATGTTGAGGTCCCCTTAAAATGAGTAAGGATATAGAGTTATTTTGAATTCAATTATTATTAATATCTATTCTATCAAATGAAATGATAATAAGATCTCCATGAAGACTATATATTCATTTTATGATCACTCTATTGATCATTTAATGGCTTAGTTGATATTATCACAAAAATACTAATAATCCAAATGAAAATTCATTTAAAATAAAATATATTTATGTGGTCATAAATATTCATGTTTGGGATTCAATATCAATGTTTAATTAATCACATGATCAAAATATCATAACCTGATGGATTCATGAATTTCTAATCATTCTTTTGACAACCAGTGGTCTTTATGTTGGTATTCATGTGATGAAATCGTCATACTCATTTGTGTGAAAAATAATTTTTAACACTTGATATTGTTTTTTCTTCCTTGTATCAAGCCTTCTACCTATACAACAAAGATGAGTGGTTGTCTTTATCTCATAGTGGTTGAATTTCTTGAAGAATACACAATCAGTGACCTCATCAAGTGGAGTAGGATTATTGGTTCATTTAATCCTATGGGAAATTGGATTTCAACAGATGAGTGAGATAAATCCAGTTGTCAGCTGGTATTGTCTCTAGATTTTTAAATATGGGTGAATCGTAATAGTGTCCTCCACAAACGATATCAACTTTTGTAGCTCCTCACCTCTACTATTTCATCAAACCCATGCCACCTACACTCTAAGTAGGCTATTGAGGAAGGGTTACACACACACAGACACAATGGGCTTTGTTCAAGTAGGATATTTCCCCAGAATACGAATTCTTCTAGGTCCATGAACCAAAAACATAATACCCCAGCTCAACCACTCATAACTATCTCTATGATAATAAGATCTTATACATGACCTTGGATACCAATATTTTCTTCCTTTTCTATGCTATCACATGGGGGTTGACCCCATGGGTCCCACTTTTAGTTGTTGAGGGATATCCCATTTGGTCTTATGCAGTCTCCCAGTCATTTTTAGTAATGGAACTATACAATACATAGAAAAATATCCATGTGTAGAAATGATATTTAACAATTTCATCTCCACAAACACTAAAACGCCCAACCATTATCCAAATCCATCAACCATTAATAAATTCATTTTTTCATGGCCATCTTTCACTTTTACATATTATTAAAATGTCCTAACTCACTAAGACCATTCGTTAATCACTTACGATCACTTCAAACAATATTCATATTTATCCAAGGATAATTCTCAAAGCACAAGAACCATGTCCATTAGTTAAATCACTAAAAAATCTTCATACATAACCACATCATCCACATCTCACTAAATATATATTAACAAAATGTTGACAACAAATAAAATAATAGGCTAAAAAATTATTATATTAAACCACACATATAATGAATAGAGTTGGTATCATTGGATATTATCCCTAGTAAATCAAAATTATGATCATATGATGTTATCATATGTCAAAGATCCATTTAAATTTTCAATAGAATATGTCATTAATAAAATACTCTTTTAATTTTGAAGTCACCAATTTAAAATCAAAAATAAATATTAAAGAAAAAAATTTATTTGAAAACAATATTGGGTACTTGGAGTGGAATATTCAAATTAGTTGGAATTAAAGAAAGTAAGAAATTTTTTTAATGTTTTTTACATTATAATAAAATTTCTTTCACATTTTAAATAAAAAGTAAAAATTAAATCATTTAGAAATTGAAAAGAATACTTATTTTATAAATATATATAAAAAGTAAATCACTAGTAAAAATTATATTAAAAAATAATATAATAATAGTAAAATCATTATTGTAAACATTTTAAATTAAACAAGGACATGGAAAAAAATATTCTTAAACAAAGAGGAAATAAATGATGTTTTTCTTAAAAAAACAAATTCTGAACATTTTTATTTTCAAAAAGATTAAAATGATACAATTTCGTAAATATTCCATGAATAAATATAGTTGAATAAAATAAAATGGTTTTATTAAATAAGGATCATATAATTTCCCTTAATGTAAATTCTTGTATAAACAATCCTGACTAAAATGAGTTTGAAATATAAAGGCCTTACAACTTAGGTAATATATGAATTGTAAGACCCATGAATGAAGAAATTCAAATGATAATTTAAATATCATTAAAATACTAATATTCCTAATATAACATTTCAAATGGGTAGTATATACAACTCACAAACATAAATAAGTGCATCCCAACATATATCTCTAAACGAAACAACTGTTGGATCCAAGGATGTTCATTCCTAATAATAGAGTTTGGTTTGGGCTTGTTGTCAATATGCACATGGATGACTATAGAGGTTTAAAGGAAAGTGGTTATACGTTTGAGGCTAAAAGAAGTACTGAAGGCCTACGGTAAGGGATTAAGGCACGTAGTGCACAATGAAGGCACGCGGTGCACGGTGATGGTGTGAGGTTCCTGGTGAAGGAAAGCAGTAAACGAAATGCTACCAAAGAAAATTCACAGCAAAGGTATGTGGTGAGGATATGAGGTACGCGGGATGTTGAGGTTTGGAAGGATTTTTGTGTTTCAAATAATAAGATCGGTATACGATGTAGCCTAACAATACAATGATGTAGTTCTGTTTATAGGGAATATTGTACCACATTGGAAATTTGAGTAAATCAGATTACCGAAATTTGCGGAGTTACATGATAATTTAAGGAACAATAATACCTTTTTTTAAAGGATGAGATGGGAGATTAAACTTTAGGGAAGACATTCTGTGACGTCTGAAGTGGTACGTAGTGGAGAATACGGTACACAGAGAAAATAATCCTTATAAGGAAAAACATACGTGGAAGGCAGTGTGGATTGCTTAGGTATCTGTTGCAGTACACAACAGAGCAAGGCTGTCTGCGGAGCAGGATGATACACAGAGGAGTGGAATAGTGCATAGAGCATGGTAGTAATCCAAGAAGGGTAGTTAATGGAGGTGTTGGACAATACGTAGAGGAGCTGGATGATACGCAAAAATAGTAGCGGTACATGGAAATAACAACATTGCACGAAACACCTAAGGAAGCATGAAAATTGAAAAAATTATTTTACGAAATTAATTTTAATGACACATTAATATATGGGAAAATAAATTTTATCTATGGGTGATTGCTGGACTTCAATAGAGCATCCATTTATAGTTGAGGATGGATGATTTAATGCTAAACCATTGATTCAACCTTCGTGTCGTTAAACTAAGTGAAGATTATTCCAAAATAGTGAGCAAGGGAGAGTGAACGAAAGTGATCTGAGGGACACAGTGTGCTATCCCAAAATCATTTTAAAGGAAATGCACTTGGATCATATTGACTGTGCTAAACTCTTGTAACTCACAACTTGTGATACTTATTGGTTTTTGGTACGACCGAAACACTGTTGGAATACACTTCTTGGACATATCCCTTAGTTGTGAGCCAAGTAAAATTGATGTGTCATTACATTGAATAATATTGTTTATTTTCTACAATTCCTAATCAGATAGGTTTAATAGGTTCCTACCAATGTGGGAACAAGATCAATCAGATTGAAAGAAAAAAATTACACCCTTACTCACCTCTCCTCTCTCAAGGTATTTTGGGGTCCTTCATGTGGTATTAGTGGGAGGTTGCTGGTGTTGAATTTTCCTGTCATAGAGAAACCAGTATTTGGGGTGTTCCCATCTTTGATAGAAGTAATTTTCAATGATGGAGAAATAGAATGATATCCACATAATATCACTTATAATGGATGTCTTATTTTCTACTGTGTTGAGAATACTAGTCACTGATCCTACAACAATTTCAATGACAGATATAGATAAGAAATTTTTTGATGCTGATAAAAAATCACAAAATGATCTCACTTCATCCATTTATATTTATATTTATCTAAAGGTAATGAGTTGTACATCTTCCAAGTCAATGTGGGATAAACTGGAGAATATTTATCAAGGATATAACAATTTAAAGGAAGAAAAACATTAATTTCTATACAAAAGTTTTGATGATATGAAAATGCACCCTGATGAGAATAAAAAATCCTTTTTAAATCAAATTACTAAAGTTTTAGGACCTATCCCAGGCTTGGGTGAAGAAATCAAATACATTGACATAGTGAAGAAAATATTGATAAGAACTTCACCCCTTTAAAATACAAATGTGTTACCCCTTGACGAAAGAGATCTCTCCAAAATCTTAGTGGATGATCTCCGGAGAAATAAATCAACTTATGAAATTAGAATCAAACTAGAAAAATCTATGACTCGTGTGAGAAATGGAATGGAATTCAAATCCATGGACAAACTAAATGTTTCAGGAGATAGAAGCGATGAATATGATGAGGAAAATGAAACTCTTTCTCTAATTTCCAAGAAGCTCAAGAAGGGAACTGAAAAATTTGAAGGCAAGCTACCTCTAGCTTGTTTTCATTGTAGAAGAGATGGGCACATTGCCTCTTAGTGCTCATGAAAAGTTTATGAAAAAGAGTGCGAAGTTGGAAAAATGTAGATTCCAAAGAAAAGATTCTTCAAAAAGGAAAAAATCCAATTAATAAATGATGTGAATAAGTAGAGTTTTGTGTGTGAGGAGGAATGTGATGATAATTAATTTTTTGAGGAAGAAGATCCAGAATTTAAGACCGCAAACCATGGCTCAATGATGGCTACCATTGAAAAAACATAACCATTGATAGATAAAGCTAAATATAATAAGTTGAACTATAATGTCGGTACCAAGTTCTATATTAAGGATTATTTTGGTAATCATGAGTTTAAATGTAAGATATGAAATAAATGGAATGAAAGTTTGGAGGAATCATCAGAATATATTGGACAGTAGGAAGAAGAAATTGAAAAACTGGAAGAACTGGTGAAAGTACAATCTGCACTCCTTAAAAGCATTGACGATGTTGTGGAACTAAAAATCTGAATTTAATAACAATAAAAAGTTATCAGTGACCTTGCCTTGAGACTGTAGAAGATGTACCAGACCATTAGGGACTCAAAGAATAATTTTTTACAATGATAATTAAAATCGAAATTGAATCAATTTCAAAATAAGAAAAGCAGAAAATACAATTTTAAATGTTCTCAGATACTGAGCTGCCAGAGAGAGAAAAACATGGTTATGATGGAATTAAAAAGATCTAGAGTGATGAAATACAAAAATATATGGGAAATAGTGGAATTGGTTGTGATCTTAAAAAAACAAATGCTATAAATAATGGGAGTCAGAATAAAGGCAAGATAAATGTTGATCATGTTGAAAAGCCACCAGAAGTGCTGAAAAAGAAACCCTTAAATCAAACAGAATGGATAACTAAAGATTATCCTCAAGTTACAAGAAATTATAGGTAGTCAAAATATTTTCTTAAAGAGTAAGTAATGAGGAGGATTAAAAGTGAGAAGAAATTTCTTTTCCTGAAGTGTCAGTTTTGAGTCTATCTGGGCCATACCATGTCATACTACAAAGATGTTAGGAGCTATATAAATGTCGAAGAGTTATCAGATCAAAAAAGGAGTAAATATTCATATCCTAGTTCTTATAGAATAAATAATTTCCATGGATATAGTTTTCACTATTCTAACATTGGCCATAAAGCTACGTATTGTAGGCAGAGGTATGACAAGAGAAATTCCTTCAGGGCTCCGAGATGAGTCAATAATCATCAACCAGAGAGTGCTGCTCTTTCAAATAGGTTTTCTCCTATGGAAGAAGAATTTAAAAACAAAGAACCCATGTACATAAAAGAGATAATTTAAAGACCATCAGTGTCCTATGCTAAATACAATATCTCCTGGAAAGAAAAGAGGAAAAATCGAAAAGTCTATGTTTTTAGAAGTACCACTAAAAGGTAAAAAGAACAAAAAAACCTGGATTCTTGATATCAGATGTTCATCCCACATAACAGGTAATGTAGTACTATTCATGAATGTCAAGAAAAAGGTCTATGGAATAGTGAGGTTTTGTAATGATGGTTCTTTGAAGATAAAAGGCAGTGGAAGTACTAAGCTAACTAATGAAGGGATGAAGAAAAATGAAGTCCTTTTTTGTAAAGTCTATGTCACACTGTCCTTAGTGTGAGTCAACTATGTGACACATGTCTTTTTGTGACAATCATTCAGAATGGATATACTATAAGAAGATAGTCTGGGAATTCTCTCTTGAAAGGCAACATAACAGATAAAATCTTATATCAATTTGACTACGAAGAGAACATTTACTACAGAATAGTTGAAGAGGAAAACAACTTATAGCATCAGATATTAGGATATATCAATAATTAATACATTTAAAATATTTATAAGATGATTATAGTCATTAATATCGCTAATCTAAAATGTGAATGAGAAAAGACCTGTGAAGCTTGCATGCGAGGGAAACTAGTATACTGTTCCTACCAGCCAAATAAGTAACGAGCATCAATCCTCTTTGACCTCATCCGTAAAAATATATGCGGCCAATAAATGTTTCTAGAACACATAAAAAAGGTAATTTGTTCTTATCATAGATGATTATGGTAGAATGACATGTGTGATCGTTATACACAGGAAGTGAAAAGTGCTTGATTTCATGAAAACCTATCATTGAATTTCCAAGAATGATACTGGATGGAAGATCAATGTCTTGCGGTCTAATAATGGAGAAGAATACACACCCATTGAATTTGAAAATTTCATAGAGAAGAATGGTATACAACATGAGGTGGTAGCTGTGAGAACTCCATTACCAAATGGAGTTGTTGAGCATAGGAATCGATAGGTAAACAAAATGGTGAAAACAATGTTTATTGAGATTTGTATTAATCAACATTACTGCAAATAGGAAGTACAAGCTATAGTTTAAATTCAAAATTGAGCAGGGAAATATATCAGTGAGACAAAGACACCATATGAATTGTGGTATGGAAGGAATCCCTCTTTGAAATATTTTTCTTTCTTTGGAATAAAAATCTTCTTCTAAAACAAAGTACTAAACTAGGGGATGTTTTGAGACAATGAAGATGAAGGGGATATCTTTGATACTAAATGAAAATAAATGCTGACAAGTGTTTCAATAAGATCATGAGAAGAACTATGGAATGAAGTGATGTTAATATAATCAAAGAGAAAAACGCGAATGCTTCATGGAATTATTATACTGATATGATAGATGATGAAAAACAAATTGAATATGGATCAAATGCTAATAAAAAGGTAGTTGAAGGTGTAAAAAACTCTCAGGGGTCACGTCCTGATATTGACTTAGAAGAATCATAAAAGGAATCCAAAGCCGTAGAGAATTTAGTTGAACCTGAAAGGGGAAATATAATAGAAGATATTGATAACTTCAACATTACTGGGGATCCGAATGAACCTGCACAAAAAAGGCGAATGAGGAATAATGAATAATCTACATTATATCAGTGGTAGAACCATCCTCTTTTGAATATACTGAAAAGGACGATTCATGGGTGAAATTAATGAATGAATAGTTATATCATATTGACAAAAATGAGACATGGGATCTTTTTAAAAGGCATGAAGATCATAATGTGATTAGTACGAATTAGATCTTCAAGAACAAAATTGAAAAACCTGGAAATGTTATCAGAAATAAAGAATTCTTAGTCTGTAATAGATATTCAGAAACAAAAGGTGTTGATGGTGTGGAGACATTTTATGCTATTATGAGACTGGAGTCAATTTGGCTATTTCTTTCCATGGAAATCAAAATTGGTTATAAAGTGTATCAAATGGATTTCAAGACAACATTCATAAATGGATAATTGGAATAATAATTCTATATTGAACATCCACTAGGATTATTATTTGAAAATGATGAACTGGTGATTTGAAAATTAAAAAGAAAGATTTCTATGGCCTAAAACAGGCACCAGAGGCATGGTACTCTCGGCTGGAGTCTTATCGGAGAAAGATTGTGTTTAAAAGAGGGGTGGATCACAATATCTATGTGAAGAACTCCCAAAAAGATCCGTTCATGGTATTGATATACATGGATGATATTATTTTTGGTGGAAGCATACATGAATCAGTGGAGGAATTTTCCACTCAAATGAAATCTGAATTGGAAATATCCATGATTGGTGAACTCACATAATTGTTAGGGTTGAAGGTACTTCAGAAGAAAGATTAAACTTTCATTTCTATAGAAAAGTATTCAAGAGAGTGCCTAATGAAATTCAATATTCATGATTCAAATCTAATGATGACTCCGATTGCAGTTGGATCAAATATCAGGAAGTAGGAGGAAAAAACTTCTATAGATCCCACTATGTACTGAAAAATCATTGGAAGCCTATTGTGCCTAATTGTGACATGGAAAAATATTGTATTTTCTACTTTCCTTGCGGCCTATTTTCAGAGAAATACAATGGAATAACATATGATGGTAGTGAAAAGAATCATGAGATACATTCAAGGTACAAAAATTTATTGGTTATACATTTCTACAAGACAAGATAGTGAACTATCATCATTTTATGATGCTGACTGGGATGTAGATGTAGTGGAAAAAAACATTAAATGTGGTGGAGAATTCTATATTGGGAAGAAATGTGTTGGCTAGTTATACAAGAAGTAGTAAATTACTTCACTTATTAGTTCTGAAGATGAATATATATCTGCTACCGAGGCATTCACTCAGTTACATTAGATGAAGAATAAATTGAGTTTCAAAGAATATAAGGTGAAATAAACAATGGTGATTTACTATGATAGCAAGAGGGAAATTGATCTTACCAATAATCGTCTTCATAATTTTCACACAAAACATATTAAGATCAGATATCACTTCACCATGGAAAAAGTTGAACCAGACATGATCAATATGGACCATGTGGGAACAAATGAACAAGTGGCTGACATTATGACCAAGCCACTATCAGAGGCTGTGTTTGAGAAACATCGGTTGAACCTTGGTGTTCATCTATCTCCCAGTGTATAAGGAGGTTACAATATTCCCCTATCCTTAACTATTTTAACTATGTTAATCTGTTTTTGGAAGTATGGTAGGTTTATGGGCGAGATAAAATCTAGGTGTAGATTGTTATGTACTCTAAAATGTTTACATACCGGTCTTTGGGATTTATTGACAATGAGGTATAATGGATAAATTCAATAGATTCAATGGATAGTGATATTTTTTTTTCTAGATCAAGATATGCCAAATCTATAACTATGGGTGAGAAACAAAAAGAATGAGAACTCAATTAATGCCCTCTATCTTCTCTTCTACATAGATCACTACTCAAGTAGTCTTAGATTGATGTATGTGTTTTTTCTTGAAGGATAAGGTTTTGATCATGGTTGGCACATCAGTGAATTTATCTAGAGATTTCTAAAAAACCCAAAGAGGGAGATTGTGGGAACCAAGGATATTCGTTGCTAATAATGGTGTTTAGTTTGTTTTTATTTTGAATATGTACATGGATAACCAGGGATATTTCAAGGAATGAAGTTATATGTTTGAGGCAAAAAGCAGTATTGAAGGCCATCTGTACGCGGTGAAGGCACGATGTGTGCGGTGAAGGCACACGGTGCATAGTGAAGGTACGTGGTATGCAGTGAAGGCTTGCAGTACGCTGAATGATGCCAAAAACAGTTCTTAGTAATGGTATACGTTCATGACATGTGGTATGTGGGATTTTGATATTTGGTAGGATTTTTGGGGTTCGAAAAATAATAGCAGTGCGTGGTGGAGCCTAACAGTACACAGATAGAGTTCAGTTTACAATGAAGATTGTCTCAGAATGAAATTTTTGGTAAATCAGATTACCGAAATTTGTGGATTTAATTTCCTATTTAATGAATAGTAATCCCCTTTGTCAAATTATAATATGGGAGATTAAACATTCAAGAAGAAATTCGGTAATGTTCGAAGTGGTACGTGGTGGGTAAGAAATTACACATAGAGAATCATCTGCGAAAGGAAAATAGTACGTAGAAGACAGTGTGGTTTGTGCATGTAGCTCTTGTAGTACGTGGTGGAGCAAGGAAGCACATGGAGCAGGATGGTACATGGATGAGTGTATAAGTATGTGGAACATGATATTACACCGAGAAGGGAAGTTAACGGAGGAGTTGAATGGTACACGGAGGAGCTGGACTATACGTGAAAGTTGCAGCGGTATGTAGAAACAACATCAATATGAAGAACACCCAAGGAAGCACGGAAATTTACTAAATTGGTTTGAAAAATTAATTTCCATGACATATATGTGTATTGGAAAATAAATTATATCTGTGGGTTATTATATGACTTCAATAAGGAATCCATTTACTGTTGAGGATGCATAATTTAATGCTAATCAATTGAAGTGACCATCAAGTAGTTAAACTAAGTGAAGATTCATCAAATGCAGTGAGAATGGGGGAGTCAGCGGGAGTGATCTGAGGGACGCAATGTGATATCCCAAAAACCTTGTAAAGAAAGTGATCCTGGCACAAAGTGACTATACTAAACTCCTCTAATCCAAAACATGTGAATATTAGTAGTCTTTGGTATGACCAAAACACTCTCGGAATATTCTCCATGGATGTAGCCCTTAGTGGTAATCCAAGGATAGTGTATATGTCATTGATTTCATGTGATTGTTTATATTCTTCACATACTCTTCAAACAGGTTTAATAGGTTCCTACCAATGTGGGAACAATATCTATCAGTTTGAAAGAAAAAGTTGATACCTTGATTCAACCCTCCCCTCTCTGGGTGTTCTGGGGTCCTTCATCAACATTTAGTTGAATAACCCTTACCAATTGTGTCATATCCAAATAAAAACCTCATGAAATTTAATGAATTTGATTTGATTTTAAATCCACAAAAATATAATTATAATCATTATAAAAATATTAATGTTTTTTATAGACACAATACAAAGGAAATAGGTAGTGAATATGGCCTAAGTGTCACAAACAAAAAATTTAAACGAGAAACCCTTACCGTTAGTTCCTTATCTCTTTATACACTTTTAAATATATAATAAAATAAATATAATTTTAACAAAAAAATTCAGAGCCATATTAATTCATATCATACAATTTATCATTCCTTTATAATTTCTATTTATCCACATATTAATACTTGTTTTTTAAATGAACTATCAGGTGATAACTTGTAAGTATCCCATGTATGATTCAGTTTTATCATCGTAATACGTACATAATGGTCATGGTTAATTCATTTAAATTAATTTATTCATTAAATAATTATAATATTTATTCATTATATATACTTTTATAAATTTTCATATAAATCAGTGTAAAAATGTATTACATCACTTTGTTGGGACGATAATCCCTACGTATGAACTAGTGATGTTTTATCCCCTATCTCATAGTTTTAACCCCTATATCCCATTTTTTAGAATATAGGTGACATGAACTGGTCACCCAGATCGTTCCCCCAAATAAATTTATTAAAAAACAAATGTTATATTGTGTGTGTGAGGTGTAAAAAGATTACACCAACATGGGATTAATGGGGGTTAGGTACATATGAATATTTTAAGATAATGAGAAAAAAATATAATTTTACCTACAACAAGACCCTACCAATAGTAACAAAATCATTGGAATAGGAAATAGTTAGGAAACCATACCTAGCCTCAGAAAAAGGATAATAGAAGTGGAAGAATTCTAGAAGTTGAAGACTTTCCCAATATTTATCATTCATTTCTAAAATGAATCAATGAGTATGATAAACGTAATACAAAGGATGGCATGCTAGTGGAGTTTATAACCCAGGATGTCTGTATAAGAAAATTAATAATATATCAAAATATTTTACTCTTTTGTGGTAATCAATATAAATATTTAAGGAAAAGTGACTCATAGGAGGAAAATGGTTGAATTTATATAAAAATACCATTAAATTTTGGAAAATACTATATTTTTATGAATTTAAATTCATTTAACTATATATTATTTAACCTAGGATGCAATTAAAGTCATTTCAAGAATATTCACATAGTTTTATTTTAATGATAAAATGGTTGAAATGGAATTACGATCCAAAAAATTTAAAACAACAATATTATATTATAATTATATGCATTATTTTGGGAACACGATAACTCTTCCAAATTGAATTTCATTTAATATTGTTAAAATCAATGATTTTATTTTTATATTACTTGAATGAATACAATGTCGATGTTGCAGAAACATTTAATATAATTATTCTATCTTAAAAAATTAAAAATAAACATCAATGATAAAAATAATAATTTTATTTAAAATAACCAGTTATCAAAAAATTAATATCTTTTATCCCCAAGACTGAATATTTTATTTTATAAAAGTAAAGAGAGTAACATTTTTTATTTTTTTACTTAAAATAATATATAAAAAGTTATCACCTAAAAAAGGAAATAATTTAAATTACATTTATTCTTATATGAGAATCATCAAAATAATCATATATAATACGTTAAATTAATATTTTAGGGTAAATATAAAGACTCATATCATAGTATTTAACATATTTTACTCATTTTACAATTATCTTGGTGAACAATATTTTCAATTATCACTACTCATAATGACCAAAATTATAATTGATTTATTTACGAAATTATTAATTTATGGTCATTAAAATAAAATATATTTTTATATAAAATATATATTTATATATGTTAAAAATACATTCAAAATAATCCATCTAAGCACACTGAAAAATGATTTTCCAGAATAATTCATTTTAAGTAAAATAATGTTTTTATACTAAAATTAAGCATTATGTTGCTTCTAATAACATTAATTGGATTATTATTAATGAAATAATCATCTTGAACTTTTAAAATCAATATAGAAAAATGATATATCTTAAAAAAATGAAAGGAAGTTTTTTTAATGAAATCAGTATTTTTTTCTATTCACTAAAAGTTAATGTTTATAAAAACTTTTAAAAAATTCACCAAAATAATATTTTAAAATGATAATTTCAAAAATTATTTCAATTTTACTGAACAAAATTTCTATATGTGGTATAAGTTGATTATAATATTTTCAACCAAAAATAAATAAAATCCATTTTTGATAAAACAATTTTTTAAAACATTAAATAAATTTACTAAAAAATTGGCACTTAAATTTCATGATGTAATAAATACATTATATTTATGTTTTATATATATATATATTTCCCAATGTTGTTAATACTATTCATACCTATCAATTTAGAGGCTATATTATAATATCATGGGGTCATTGTTTATGTTTTTTCTTGCCTATAAATAAATGTATCATACACTTAAAATTTATTTAAAGAAAAATATATTCTAAAATCTATTATTGTTAATTTAAACCCACTTAAATAAATTTTACCCTTTAAATTTTTATGTTGATAACCAAAGGTCAAAAATTCGAAATACACTTTTTTTAGAACCCACATCATTCAAAGGGATAAAAAAAATTTATTTGAAAAGGGGAAGTGGGAAATACAATGGTTAAATGAAATAAAAATTAACTAGGTTCCCAAAAAAAGGGAAAATTGGTGAGATTAATAGGAGAAAAATAACACCCTAATACTAATGAAGAGTGTTTCAAAATATGTTCATGATAAATTAGATGAGCACAAAACTATAAACTATTGATGGGTTAAAATACTGTCAACACATCAGACATGAATGTAATGGAATAACAATTTAATTTCATGATCATTTTCAAATATTTATAAGATTATTTTATAATGAAAACATAGAATATAAGAAAATATAAATAATTGATTTCAATCCATTTCATATGCATAATTTAATCACTTACTTTAACTTCAATATATTTCCAATTAATCTCTTACTTTGAGAAGTGAATATTGAAGATGTTTGTTTGAATTTATAAATCAATTATATTACCTTTTAATGGATCCTGATATTGATAAAATAATAACAAGTAATTCCTCAAGACTCTATATATTTTTTAAAACCAAAATAGTTATCACAAGTAATCCAATATGGATGAATATCATAAATTAACTTGTAAAACCTTAGCAATAACAACCAATGTTCAACCTAACTCATTTTTACCCCTTAATAATCCTATAAAATAAGTCTTACCAATTTCAAAAGCCAATATTTTGGAAATAATGTCAATAAAATTTAAAAACACATAACATTAATCCATAAATAATATAAAGTCACATATAATATCAAAAACATTAATTACATGCCCATATATTATCTTAAAATAAGGTAATCATTTCTTATAAGAACATGAATCACCATTACAACTGAATGGAAATATATATTTCTATAGAAACGCATTATATCAAATATATTCCAAGAAAACCAAAAATTAAATAATACTCATCAAAATAACCTAGATAACTTTTTCATCCAATCAATAACCACCTTAAAGGACATCGAATCTGCCCCATTTACTTTATCAATGTCTGTCAAATATTGATCTCAACTAAACATTAACATATCATCACTAGGAAGAAACTATGGGTTATCATACCCTCAATCATGTTTTTACCATAAAATATTTCATTTAAAAAATTTATTTCCTTGGTTATCGATGTCATTAAACAAATTCATTGAAATTATTAAAACAAAAACTACTTTAGAACAATTCATAGATGTTTCTTGATTATTATAATCAAATTTACACAGATAAAACAGTATTAAAAAATATATATTCCATCCCAATGCATAATCACCTCAATCATTCTAATTCCTAATGAGGAAATTAACTCATAATAACCATCATATTCATTAATACTTTATTCATATTCAAATTCTATTAATATATTCATAATCATAAAAATAAAACTATATTACACATAAAACAATTCCTATAATGTTCTTATATTTTACAAATAGGATACCGATCATTATAATGCTCACACCTTCCAAATTTAAATCATTCAACCATTTATGGTAACTTATAAGAACTAGTATTCTTATTCATAACATTAATAAATATTTTCCTTTTCTCTCCATAATTAATTGGTCTATGACCTCAATTTCCACACACTAAAATTCATTTAATACCATTCATATATTTCCCAGGTGACTTTTTCCACATTCATGAAAAGTAGAAGATGAATATTCCATATTCCACTGTCATTTTGAAACTCTATTTTTAACTTATATAGTTTTTTTTGAAACACACCATTGATCAAGTTGTTAATCAAATTTTGTGATATATGATGTGGAATAATCATAATATTTCACTTTTTATCACCAATTAGATTTAGTTTATCATGATTAAAATCACAACATAATCCATCACATTCAGTGTTAACATAATTTTACATGATTTCTGCTATGGAATAATACCAAAACACATAGTGTTAGAAGCTATAATAATAGAGAGAAATCACGAATAATAGTTATTAGGGTGAAAATTAATGAAACTTTATTTTTAAAAAATGATAACAAAGGGTTAAACAAGGTCATCCAAAATCATTTTCAATTTAAATAATGCATATTAGTTCATAAAGAATCATAAAATTAAACCAAACTTATCCCCTAAAGTGTCTAGATAGGTCTTATGTCTTAGCCCCACTCATCATGAACCAGTGAAAATCGAGTAAATACCTAATCTTCCAAATTTAGAGTTATTACCCCTAGGTGAATACTTTATACAAAATTATCCACATGATAGTATATTTAAAAAAGAAATATTTTCTAGGAAAACCACATGCCTTTATTTACCTATCTTATGTTGTTATCCAAATCTTATACATACCTGAAATATTATCACTAATTTTTTTCTCATCATATCCACAAAAAATAACTAAACACTTCCCCAAAACCAACTATAATGACCCATACTTTTCATATGTAAATATTAATTATTAATATATAAATATTCGTCACATAAAATTGTGATCTAAACTAGAACCATAAATGTTTAGTGTCTTTAAAAACATAAAAACATAAAATTATGGTTTATAATAATATACATTATTTCCCATTATTTTTGTCTCAACTAGATCCCCAATTATATACATAATAGTTAAAACATTATTCATATAATGGGGATAATTAAAAAAAATAATGGGTTATCCTAGATCATCAGTAAGTTTAAACATTATAGATATCAATTGATGATCATTTGGAAGAACAAGATAATAATAAATGTGTGATATCATGATCATAACATACAAAGTACATACTAAATATTTCATAGATCATAAACATGATTCATGTAATTGAACATTATCATTTAAAAAGGCATGAATCGTAAGTGTGGAAATCATCACACATCAATAATGATCCATGAGTTCAAATCATACTCATAAGACACATAAAAATAGCATGGAATCATCATAGACATTGAAAATTAATTATATGTCATTTTTTATTATGAAGACCATCATTTCAAATAGAGTCAGGCATTAATACATGTTTCATATGTGATAGTGGAATAAGAATCTCCACCTATTTCCCATATCACAGTGGATCATGAACCCCTAGCTATTTCCCATCTCTGATTGATCACTTTATCTTGGTTACTATAATTATCTAATGAGGTATTTGTATTTATCTAATTACTTGGGGGGATCTAATTATACGTCATTTAACATAATTAAATCCATACATATGCATTCCACATGATCATAAAACATAAATCATATCATCATATCATAAACTATAGAATAGAATCAATATTTTTAAATATTTAATGATTTGATCATAGTCTACCCTATGAAAAATAAATGGGTTTTATAAATATCTCATCATCATAATCATAAAACATAAAAAGAAAGAAAAGGATAGTATTATCAGGTAATAGTTCTGTTAAATGATAAGTATCATTAAATGATGTTTTAGTAGATGAACAATACCTTTAAAAGATCATCGGTATATTTCATGAACAACATACCCTTTTCCAAATACAATATATATTTTTTAAATGAAGGATTTCAAAAATATGAAGTAATTATTTTTCATTCATAATTACCTTGTATACTTTTAATAAAATATTCATTTCATTGAGTTTTCATGATGGATGAAATGTTTCTCATGCTATTTATATTAAACCAAATATTATTTTCCCATTTTGGTTAAAATTCAAAAGTACCTCAAATGGAAAATGAAAAGAAAATTCAATTCATAAATTTTTATTGACGTTTATGCATGGGTAAAAAATTATTTAAACAATAATAATATAATTTTAAAAAAGTATATTTTTAAAGAAACCACGTGCTTGAACGAAATAGATTCCCATACAATGTGGAAATGAAGCTATTTTTCATAAAAAAAATCATAGTAATCTTAATTACCATATAGAGGAATATGATAATATTAAACTAAATTTAAATGAATAACTAGATGATAATAAAATTAAATGGTTTTATAAAATAAATATCATTTAAATTCACTCAATGAAAATTCAAGAATAAAAAATCATGATTAAAATGACATAGAAAAATATATCCATTACCACTGGGTAAATGGTGAATCATAATCCCCATTAAGAATAAAATAAAAATAAAATTTAAATATGTTGAACATAATGATGTTCCTTATATTTTATGGAAATTTTTAAGTATGTACACCTCAAAAATTTTAATATGTGCATAAAAACAGACATGTCTCAATGAAACAATGTTAATATGAAGAACCATTATTGCATTGGTTACTATGAATAAAAACCTTATTAATGAGAGAAATGTAAATATATTTTTAAATCCATATAAATATCATGATATGAATCCTAAGATAAATTCAAGGAATATATCTACACAATAGAAAAAAATAAGGGAGGATAAGGAATAAGTCCACAAAAAATACTAATTAGATGGGAAACTATTACCTTATATTACATATTACTTCATATGAGTTAAAATATTCTATAAAATAAATATATAATAATTATAAATTTATTCAGGACTATATTAATACATAAAATACCAGGTATATTTTCATTATAATTTTGAGTTATATTTTTATTAACAATTTCTTAAATAAATTAAATAATCATGTGAAAACTATTTTGTTTTCCATGCCGGTTTTGGTTCAATAGTTCTAGTACATGATCCTTGGCCAAAATTTAACAATTTAAAGAATATTAATTATGAAATAATTATCATATTTATTTATCATATAAAATTTTATAATTATTCAAATAATGCTATGTGAAAAAATTAATTACATTACTTTAAGGAGATTCTAATCATAAAAAATGCACGAGTGTTGTTACAATATTTAAATAATTGGAATAAAAGACATGTAAATAATAATAAATAATCCCCAAATAATTATTATAGAATAAATGTAAAAAAATATTTATTAAATATATCCTAATTTGAATCCATGACAATTATAAATTAATAATGAATATCATTTCTTCGTGTAGGTGGTGATCTACACACAAGCACAGACAACAACATTATTTTACAACAGATGGAAAGGTAATAAGGTAGATGTGATACTATAATTATAGAAGTATAATTATATCATATAAATAACATATAAATATTAAATTTGTTTTAACAACTAACCTGGATCCCTGGTGATGGAAAATGAATCATATCGCTATGTGGAGGGGGTAGTCCACTCACACCCATGAGTGATACATCCATTTCACAAATGATGTAAATTATATGGATAAAGTTTATGAAATAAAAATAATAAAATAATTGTATACACGATATAATTGGCTTACTATATTGAAATATTTAGATAATATTAGATAGAGGTCGAATAAGTAAAATGAAAATACACAATTTAGAATATTACATTCTATTTGGAGAACCCCATTTAATCTCCCCTTAATGACCCTGTGGATGGTATTTTAAGGAGAAACAAACATCTAGAACATCTATATGGATATTTAGAAGAGGTTTGGACAGTTTTTTTTCAAGATAAGTGGCTCAATATGTTTGAGAAAAATAGGATAGGTGGTTTCCTTAAAGACGAGTGAATAGGGACATCTTTAAAATTACATCAAGAAATAAATTAATATTAATTAATTTTATAACTCTTTTGTATAATAATTTATATAATTATAATATAGGATTTAAATAAGTTATAATACACTCATATAATAATAGTTATCCAATTAAATGTTATTTATTTTCCATTATCTCATAGGTTTAACCCTCATTATCCATTGTGATAATAACTAATATATAGATGTTTTTTAATCTATATAGGTCACAAATATTAATATTAAATGAAAATTCATACATACATTTCCAATGAATGATATTATATACTATATCTCATTCATGTGTCCAAATATAATTTTTTATGAATTTTAAATCAATTAATAATATATTATTATATATAAGTTAATTTTAATGTCATTTTTGGGACAATTCCCAATGTTTAGTTTTAATGATTTTGATATTGAAATTTAATATGAATCAAAAAATTTAAAAAATAAATATTATGTAATATTTTTCTAAAAACATTAATAGAACATGAAAATTCATCAAAATCGTACTACTTTTAATATATTAAAAAGATATCATTTTATTTTTCTATTACTTGAACAAATACTCTATCGATATTGCATAAGAATAAAACATAATTATTAAATCAATACAAATAAAAAATAAATTAGAATGATAAATAATTAATTGATATTTTAAATAAGCATTTAAAAACAAAGATAACCACATTTAGTACTAATGACTAAAAATTAGTCTTAAAAAAGATAGTAACATTTGTTTTATTTACATAAAATAATATATAATTCAATATTAATTTAAAATGATTTTTTTCATTAAATTACATATTGAATTAGGATCATTAAAAAATAAATATAAAATATATTAATGGGATGTATTTAAGATAATTCAATTCGTTATCCCATATTTTTAACCATGTTTTACTTATTTTACAATTACCATAGTTACAAATATTTACAATGGGTTATGTTCATAATGTAATAAACTAAATGTAACCTATTTAAAACATTTGGACAAGATATTTCTAAATATGGAATTAATTTTATGAAATTGGATTTCTATAATTAATATAAACCATATATGAAATAAAAATTCAGAACACTAGGTAAAAAGATTTAAAAAAATTAATTATTAAAATGATTTTATATTAAAAAAAAGGAAAATTTTATTTTCAATGAATATAATTGGTTTTTTTTAAAAAAATGATCTGATGAAATTTTAAAATCAATTCAAAAAATCGAACTTTGTAAATACTTGAATGGAAAGGAAAGTTTTCTAAATTTTTTTATTTATTAGTATTCACTAAAAAATAAAATATTTTATAAAATTCCATAAATTTCACCAAATATAAATTTCATATGAAAATTTTAAACATAATATCATTTATATCGAATAAAAATTATATATATGAAAATATAAAATTATATCATTCTTACACAAACAAATTTGATACCTTTTTTAATGAAAGTATAATTTTGAAACATACAATGACATGAAAAATTAAGTAATTATATATTATCCATTAATAAATAAATTTTAATTATGTAATATATATAAATATATATTTCAATATGTGACTAATACTATAAATATAGATCTATTTAGTGTCTATGTTAAGATATATTATAGTTAGTTTTAATCTCGGTGTTTCATGCCAAGTAACCTGTTGAAGACTTACAATTTATTTACAGAAAAATATATTATAAAAACTTCTGGTGTAAAATTCTACCACCATAAAAAAATATCTCTAAGACTTTTAATCTTTTTAATAAAAGGTTTAAAATTTTGAAATCACTTTTTGGAGAAATGATAATGTTCAAAGGGATCTTGAAAATTTCATTCAAAAAAGGGGAAGGGGGAGACATAAAGTTTAACTAAAATTACAATTAATCATGTTTATAGATAAGGACATTTGTGTATAGATAAAATAAATAAATATAGGACAAAAATAACTTCTAATAAATATACATATTGTTATAGAACATGTTCATGAGAAAGTTAATAACTATAATATACTAAAATAGTGGGGGTAAAGGACTATAAATTAATACAAAATTATGGTAATCGAATAAAATTTTTATTTCATGATAATTTTACTAAAGTTGAGGGATTAAATTAATATCAATATATAGAGAATGAGAATATATAATTACATGATTTATTTCAAATTCAGAAGAAAAATTTAATTTTTTGGTTTTGTTTCGATAAATTTATACTACATATCATACTCTAAAAAATGAATATCCAATATTAATTTCCTAGTCATATAATAGTAAAATTATCAATTAACATATCATATGATCTAAAAAATAATGATATTTCCTTAATCATGGATCACTGTATTTTCAAAAACCATAAAGAATAGTACATATTATCCAATATTGATAAATATAAAACATTAATCTCTAATATATTAATCATAACACCCAATGATTAATGTAATCAATTAGTTAACCTAAATAATCCCCTAAAATCTATCTAAATTTTTTCAAAGACCATAAATATGATAATATATTCGCTAAATTTCTAAAATCAACTTAACATTCACCCTTAATGAATATAAAGTAGCTCATAATTTCTAACTCGTGAATTGCATGACTATATATTCTTTTAAAACATGATAATCACTTCCCAAAACAACCTAAATCACTATAAAAATCAATGTAAAAATATATTGTTCTAAAAAATAACTCTTTTTAATATATTCCATAAACTTAAAAATTGTACAAACCTTATAATAGTTGACCAAAATCACTTTGTCATCTAATCACTAAAAAACATCAAGGTCGCAAATACTATTCAATTTACTTTAACAATGATAATATTTAATTTTTATTTAATAATAATTATTATATCATAACAAGGAAATAAATAAGGTTTATCATTTCAGCAATCATGTGTTTTTTTATAAAGTACGACCTTACAAAAAAAACAAATTTCTTAGGTTATCTATGTCATTCCAAATCTTTTTTCAAATCCTGAAAGAAAATATACGGTAAAAAATTCTTGAAATGTTTAATGATTATGATAACCAAATTATCATTGATAATATAATTTAATAACACAAATCTTGAGTCCTAACACAAAAAAAAAATTCAATCACACAACTTCCATATTAACCCATTAATTATGACTCATCATCTTAGACCTTAATAATTCATTTATGTCATATGTCATTTATATAATTTTTGTTATCTATTGAAAAACATTAAACATAAACCCTTTTTTTCCCTTTATCACTTTTTCCTCTGAGGAAATATATTTTCAAAATGACCATTGTAACAAAATTTAAAAAAAACCATCAAAAAACCATATGAAAATCATTACTATCATCTATTACGTTAACTAATATTTTCATTTTTTAATCAAAAAATACATTCTCTATATCATTATATTTTACATTGATATTTTTTCCCATTCCATTGAGACACTTCCATGGGTAGTCCTTCCCACATTATTAAAAAGTATGAAGATAAACATTATTTCTTCTATGATTTTTCTTATACTCTATTCTTTACTTATATGGTCCATCCAGAAACCCACCTATGTTCAGGTTTCAATGATATTTTGAGATAGATGATTAGGTATAATAATAAACATTCAAATTTCATCCCCATTTTCATTTATAATATTATAAATAAAATCATCGTATCATCTGTCACATTCAGTGTTAACATAGTTCTTCCTTTTAGCATCAATTATCTTAAACTAAAAAATCATATTGTGACAAACAGTAATGATATATAAAAATCATGAAAAAATTATTAATAAGGTGTCTAAATCGTGATAGATTCATTTTAATTTATGAAACCTTTTTGTTTAACATTTTATTTAAACAGTCATTATCAATTCAACTAATTTATAATGGTTTATAAGAAAAAGTAGAATTAACCCAAGCATATCCCCTGGGAGTTTCTATCAAGGATTTTAATCTTTGTCACACTGATCATACAGTTGCGATAATTGAGTTCATAACCAATCCATCCATTTCATAGCTATTACCCCAAGGTGTATCCCTTATGAAATCACATCAACTTGAAAGTATCCATATAATGATGCATCTTACAGTAAAACCACACATCATTATTTAACATAACATTTAATATTATCCTATACATAGGATTACCCTAAGGTATTTTTATAAATAAATATCATCCTCATTCCCAAACATAACTAAGACCTAATCTTATACCAGTTATAAAGACCCAAAACTTTCATAGAGAAATATTACATCTCATTAGATGAACATTCAATACATAACATTATGATAAAATTCATAAATATAATGGTTTGGTGTATTTAGAAATAATTAAACATAAAAAACCAATTTATGAATATATACATTATCACTCTCTATGTACTTAAAAACTAGAAACATTCATAAACACTTCATAATTAAATAAATTATTCACATCCTATGGAAAATAAAACAAAAAAACCATTATCATAGATTCCTAGTAATGTTAAACTGAGGATATATTATTTGATGATCACATAAAATAATAAAATAATCATAAGGGTATGAGATATTGAGAATAACATGAAATGTTCACACCCAAAACATCAAATATCACAAACATAAGTCATCGAATAAAAAATCATCATTCCATACTAAATGAATCATAAGTGTGGGGAATCATAAAAAATCAATCATTAGATAGGAGTTCAAATCATAACCATAAAAACATTTCAAAAGAGTATGGAACTATCATAGGATATGAAAATGTATCACTTGTATTAGTTAATGACTGTGACCATCATATAATAGTAAATTAGGTATAACCACATGTTTCCCATAGCATAGTAGATCAAGGATCACCACCCATTTCCCTTATCATAGTGGTCCAAGAACCCGATACAAATTTCACACATTGGATTGAGAAAATTGAATCATTTCCAATAATTATATATTGAAATTTAAGGATCTAAATTTTTTTGGATGGATATAAAGGAAACACACATATTATAATGAAATTAATATATATTTTTTCCATAGTATCATAAAACATTCATCATGATATCATAATATAACCCACAGAAAGGAAACATTTTTGATCAACATTCCATCAATTTATCAATGAATAAATTGTGGCAAATAAAGTGGTTCCATTAAAATATCACCAAAATCATAAAAAACAATCCATACGAAGAATAATTATATTATCACTAGATCATATTCAAAGTAAATCATATGTAACATCAATAGATTTTATAAAAGATGAAAATTTAATTTAAAATATTATTGGAATACGTTTTGAGTAAAATACCTTTATCATTATAAAATCACTTATTTAAAATCAACAAGTTTCAAAAAAATAAGATATTTTTTTATTTTAAAATAAATTTGGATACTTGTAAATGAAGCATTAATGAATTTATTAGTAATCATAGTTGTAAATTTCACTCATGTTTTGAATATTAAAAAAAATCTCCCTTTACATTTTTAGTAAAAATTCAACGGTTCCTCAATAATAAAATAATAAAGAGAATAATATTAAATATATATATATAAAGTAAATCATATTTAAAAATAAAATTTATAATCATATTATAATAGTGAAAATAATACTGAAATAACATGAAATAAAAAATGGACATGGAACAAAAATATTCCCATCCAAATAAGAAATTTAGCATGTTTTTCATAAAACAATTATCGATAAATTTAAATTCCAAAAAAGGAAATTGAAACTATATATTGAAAATTACATGAATAAATATATGGTAATAAAATTAAATGGATTTATAAAATAAGGTTATTTTAATTTCCTCAATATAAATTCAAGAATAAATAATCCTAACTAATGTAAAATTGAATCACAAACCCCGTACCAATATGGTATGTCTTAAATCATAAGCCCCATGATGGAGTAAAATAAAATGAAACATTGAATCTAATTAAAATTTTATATTCATGATATTAAATTTAAATGGTATAGTATATTCAACTCATAAAAATAAATAGGCATGTGACATCAAACATATCTTAACAAAACAATATTTAGAGGAAGAACCCATGATGCTTTTCTAAACTCGAAGTCAAAACCTCCTGAAAGAGTGATCCTTTGAATGGTTTTTAATTCACAAATATTAGCATTATAATCACCATAAAATTAATTTATGAGAAATACATAAACCAAATAAATGAAACAGGTGGGAGATATGTCATAAGTGTCATATAAATAAATGTGAGATGAGAAATTCTTACCTCAAGTCTGATCATACTTTGTATTCTATCAAATATCTAGATTAAGAAATATTGACTTATTAAAAATATATTATGGAATCATATTCATAAATAAATTAACATTTATCTTTTATATATAATTTTATTTTATTAATATATTAACAATTTTATAATTAAAATGAACATTTTTTGGAATAAAGATCCATTTTCCATGCATATTTTATTTTAGATCCTCTAATACTATCAACTACATAATAATTTCGTAATACCAAGAATAAACATCATTATAAATTATAATACTTATCCATATTGTATATTTTTTTAATTATTCACATAAAGAGGTAATGAAAAATTAATTATATCTCTTCATAGTGATTATGTTTCATTCATATACTTGATTGATGCTTCCATACATTAATGTTTGGAACAAAATAAAGAAAAATAATAATTATCCATTTTTTACTAATTATTATATAATAAATATCATATATATTCATTAAATATACCCATAATACTTTTTAAAAAAATAATTAAGGAAAAATGAATCACATCACTTCATGGAGGTGGTATTCCACACATATTAATGAATGATTTTATTGTTTCACAATATATGTATTGGAAATTAGGAAGATAAGATATTATAATTACATAAAAATAATTATTTTATAAATATAATATATAAATATTAATTATATCTTGATAAAAATCCATTAGTTATGGTATTGGAAAATCGGTCATATTGCTATATGGAGGTGGTATCCCACGCGCACACATGAGTGATACTTTCATTTCAAACTCAATGAATGTTAATGGATAAAGGATATTAAACCATGATTAAAAAATAATAGCATATTAGAGATAATTTTGTTTATTATATAATAATTTTTAAAACATATGTTTTGGTGGTAGAATAATATATATAATGAAAACGCTCTGTTAATATGGTTGCCTTCTCTTTAATGAACTTCATTTTGATCTATCCTTAAGGAACTTAGGGATGTTATTTTTAGGATACCATGTCTTACATGAGAAAGATATGGATATTTTTATGTGGTTATTTTAAGGTTTTGTTGTGTTATATGGCTCAATAAGTGTAGGGAAGAGATGAGAGGTGGTGTTCTTAGAAAAGATAAGATATGGGAATCCTCAGTATTAGATAATATATTAAATTAATATAAATTATTTTTTAAATTAAGTGACTCAAAGTTAATATATTTATATAATATAATTAATATAATTTGATTTAATCTCATTAAATAATTCATATACAACTTTAGTTGATGTTTTAACCCTTATCTAATAGTTTAACCACCCCTATTGACCCTTTTGATATTTTCATAACGGTAAAATATTTTCACACTTTGTGGGTAAAGAATGGTACTAAAAAAGAAATGTGAATGATTAATGGAAAATAATTTATGTGACTGATTTTATCCATTTTACTTGGATGATGATATTATTTTTATTAATTTTATTTCATTTAATGAAATATTATTTATGATATGATACCATCAGAGTCAGTTTTAAGACAACAAATTTGAATTTAAAGACAACAACAATATGATTTATTCCAGTTAATTTTTTTTAATTTCATCACTATTATATCATATTTATCTAATTTTTTTGGGACATAAACTCAACCTAATTGTAATAATTTTAGTATTTCTAAAATATGTTATTTTACTTGTCTATAAGTTGAACAAATACTATGTATGCATTTCATAAGAATATAAGGTAAAATTTCCATCACTAAAAAATAAAAATAAATTAATATGGAAAAAAAATTAATTCACATTTTAAATAACCACTTATTACGAAACATAACCTTATTTTATCTATATTAATGAATAATTGAGTTTTTAAACGATAATATAGTGATATCATATATTTTTATTCACCTAAAATAATCTATAAGTCACTAATAACAAAAAATGACACATAATTTTTGAAACATAGAACATTAAAAGTGGTTAGTTGAAAAACATTTTTATGTATATTAATGGAATATTTTAGCATAATTTTAAATCTTTATCTCATAGTTCTATCCCTTCTTTGTGATTTTTACCCTTTCTATAGTGACAAATATTTACTATGGATACTATTTATAATACACAAAAAATAACATTTTCCGATTTCTCAAATTTGGATATGCTGATTATAAATATTGAATCAAAATTATCAAATTTGATCCTTATATTTGGTATAAATTCATTTTTAAAGGTCCCAAATAAATGATGACAAATTATTTTCTAAAACAATGTTTTAAATGTACCCAATGTTTTTTTCAGAAATTTAAAAATATTTTTGATTCTAAGGAAACTAGTTGAATTATTACTATACAAAATGAAATAATGAATTTTTATAAAATAATACAAATATGACATTGAAAATACTTTTATTGATTTGAAATTTTTATATATAATAAATAATTTTAACCATTCAATGAAAAAAATTCACAAAATTATCAAAATTACACCCTATTTTAATTTTTATATTCTTATTTAAAAAATGATACCATTTTTTAAAATATAATTTATAAACTTAGAAAAAATAACTTTTAACATTCTCTCACAGAAATAAATAGTAACAATTTTTGAATAAATTATATTTTTGAAATATAAAATTATATTACTGAAAATTGATTACTTATATATTATTTATTAATAAATATTTTTGATTTATTAATATATATATATATATATATATAATATGTTTAATCCAATTCATACCTCTATATTTAATGTCTAGGTAATAATATATCATGGTTCATTTTAAACTTGGTGTTGCTTGTTAGAGAATCCATCAAACCAATACAATTTATTAGAAAAATAATATTTTAAAATATCACAATGTTATATTTTTTACTTGGGTAGTACTAGTTCTATTTATCAATAAGGATAATGGTATCATGAAGTTATGTATAGATTACTTCAATAGAATCTAACTGATGTGGGAAAAAACCATTTCCGTTACCTCATATTGATAATATAGTTAACTAGAAAAAGTGGCTCATTAGTTTTCAATGATTTTCCATAAATAAATTAATTATTAATTAATGGTTAGATAAGATAATCATACCAAAAATGAATTTCTAATGATTTTTTTTCATTTTGATTTATATAAAGTAATTTCAATTAATCCTATGATGGTTAAGTTCGTGGTTTATTTTGAATGATAAAATAATGTATTTGAAATATTTTTTTTTGTTTTCTTGGATAATAGAAATTATTAATACTGAAATTTTCAAATATAATTTCTCTTATGGTGGAATTGAATAAAAAGAGATCAGTTCTTTAATAGAATATTAAAATCGATGAGGTGTTAATAAAATTAAACAGTAACCTTTCATTGGACATTGGATTAATTATCCTAGAAACACAATTTGGGTTTGAAGTGTAGTATAGTTCATTATGATTTTTCCTAGTATATATCATGATATAGAGTTTTATAGTAGTGTCCTATGGTTATTAAGATACAAATAATCCTGAGGAACATTACTCTAATCATGAAATGGAATTAAAAACCTTTGCAAATGAATTATTGGGTTTGATGAATTAAAATTTCAATAATAAATTCTAGTTATATATAAGTCATATGTGTTTGAAATATATTTTATCATTTAAAGTGATCATTCATATATAACATAAAAAGGTGTAATATTTTAAAACATTTTATTTTGAGGTAACAAATATATTTACAAATGGGAATTTTGTGGTGGATTCCTTGAAAAAATGTATATTTACTAGGTAGTGAAAGAGCCTGGGGATTAAAGGTAATTGATGGGTTGGTTAAGGGAATTTAACATTGCGGTGAAAGAGGTAATGGGTGTTGTGGGTCTTTCTATACTCTATGTGTAATCCATGTTATTAGATCTATTGTGTAACATTCCTACTATAGCTGACCTCCACCATGAAAAAACCAGAGTGTTACGTACCATAAGCACTCCTCCATGATCTTCAGATGTTTTGACGTATAACAAGAGAATGTATGTAAAATTTTGATATTATAATCTATAAATTGTAAATAAGAATAAAAAACACATGATGAAATTATAATAAACTGTATTACAATATAAAATGTCAAATATCACCATTTTATCTATAATTCATCAATATGTAAATTATAAAAAATATATAATATAAAATGAGCTATTGTAATGTCACACACGTCATGTGGGTATAAATAATATTGATTATTTATGATCACAAACAAAATTGACAAAAAATAACCTAAATTTGAGTGATACCAAAAAAATTTGGTCTTGAGTCCCATATCAACTTCACATCCCTACCCTAACTCGGTATCTCTAACCCAATAATCCACAACTAGGTCATTTCCATTACCTACCACATGAACCATGAAATCATCCTGGGTGCCCTGAAATTCAAGATTGGCATGTATATAATACAATTTTTTACCACCATTGGTGTCTCTATGAAATTAAAAAATATGTGATAATACTTATGTGAAATAGAGATAATTATACAAAAAATAGTAATGACAAAAAACCATTACATCCTTGGGCCACATACTGACATATTAGATGTATCATGCCTATATTTTCTAGTTCCAAAGTCAAGTCTAAACATGTCATATAACAACACCAAGGGTTTTCATAACCGTGACCCGTAATATCATCTTATAAGGATCCATAATACTGAATATAATTACACACAACTTATGGTATAAATATTTAAGTGATCATTGTAAAGCTAACTAGCACCCTTGAGACATATCAGGTAATAAACACATCTAACATGTATCTCAAAAAATACCTTGGTAGGTACCCAACTCATATGATAAGATCATCCAAAGATGGAATTAAAACTGAACTTATCCAAAACTTTTCCAAAATAGGTGAGTTTTAATTTCAAAAAAACACATTCCAAAAATAACACTATAATTGACATTATATCCAACAACATACAAAAATATCCTAAATGGCTAGGGTTGGAATTACAGCCAATCAATATTCAATCAACACACCCTCGAGTTTGCATTAAATAAAAACAATATATCCAATATATTATATATATTGTTCTCCATCCACATTTTACCTATTCAAAGCCGTATTGTTCTTATTATAACTACTAACATATTAAACATATTCCTAGGTTATCAATACACCCATTTTCCATTGAAACATATTTCTAGAATGGAATTACACCTAATCTTGTACCCAATATAGCCCGGGGCTGGCATTGTAACCATACTTGTGTAAGTGTCATAACCATTTAATATGACATGTATATTTTACCACATTGTATAAATCACATAATAAATTACAAAAAAGATAGTAAAACATATCACATAAATATATATATACCACATGGGTTAACATGGGATATGCACTCACTAAAAACAATTATATACATCATATTTGGTTAGTTCATCATAATCAACAACATTTTAACCATATTACATCATAAATTTTTTCATTGAGAAATAATCTAGGGAACCTATCTAGACCACTAATAATTAATACAATCCAGTAAAACCTTTTTGGATCACAATATCCCATTTTCATATCACCTTGGTATATGGTGGGTCAATGAATGACAACCGCCTAATGTTCCACTCAAGGGGAAATAAATAAATAATATTCATTATTAAATAATATATTATATTTAGTGAAACCACATTAGGAATTATTTTTGAGAATTCACACATGGTAGATGGGTCATGTATACAAGAACACACATACCACAAATATAATCCATCCAAAAAAGAAATAGAGCACCTACCTCAAAACTATAGGTGAAATTTCATGATATTTACATCATATTAATTAACATATCATGGAATGAATAAAATAATATTTAATGATATAATAAATTAGTTTATAACATATATAAAGTGGAAAGATAACGATATAAATATAGAATAGAGCTAAGAGGAGTAATAACCTTGCCAACGATGATCCACTAGCATAGAAAAATCCTAAATTTCATAATGAATAGAGACGATCCAATTTCTAAAAGGAAAAATTTATAGAGTAGAGATAGTGGGACATGCATCCTGTGGTAAATGACATTAGTGGGAATGTTTTATTTTATGAATTTTATTATTTAATAAAAATAAAAAATTTAATAAAAAGATACATAATTACTAACATAGATCTTTCACAGTATCCCTTGGGTAATAAGTACCCACCATGTACCTATTTTGTGACCATTTACCACAAAATAACCATTTCATAACAAATCCATTTCACTTATTGCCTTTCTGAACCCCATACTTGTCAATTGGCAAACTAGTGTCATATATTTTCAAGATAAAAGTCGCAACATTAAGACTATCTACCTAAAAACTGACCCTCAGCCCTTGTAAACTACACTAAGATCCCAATATATAAAAACACACATGGTTTGAAGAAAATTTAAATCAATTCATATCATAGGACTTACTAGGTTCCAAATGATCCCCACCATATATCTTCTCATTTCCGAGTTGTATCACTTGACATCACCTAAAGAAATTTCTTCCCAATAAATACACAATTCATCACCCACTACCAAATCTTTTGGATATGAATCTATAGCTATATAATTCATGATTTTGTAATTGTCATTCCACATTAGGGAATTAATACTTTAGTCACGTACATGATCCAATAATTCCTTAAACGACACGTTACCCTTGATATTTATGTCAATGATTTTAATCACACGAGATGGTTCAGGAGGGTATCTTTGAAATTAAGATATATGGAAGATATCATTACAACACAATATATCTGAGTAATAAATAATTATCATATCATAAAATATATTCTATCTATAATGTTAAATTCCCATACAAACCCATGTACCATCGTTATCAATTTCTAAATATAGTGCACCAATTGGGGAAAAAGTATTATAAATTCACGTTTTTGAAAAAAAAACTATGGTGTGGATTCACAAGTATTCATATGAATATTTCCAACATTATGTGGTCACTAACCACTCCATAATTTTATAAATATTTTATTATTCTACATACGAAAGTCTTATCCAATAATAGAAGATTGTCATTCCTCTATCTAATACTGAGGGGAAATCACTACCAATCAAACAATGCCTAAATATGTTTTACCAGGATCCTTTACAAAAAACTATATTTATAGGATTTATCTAAATGTGTGATATTTTTCTCCCAGGATCAACATAAATTAGGAACATGTGACCATAACATTTCCTCTATTACATAGACAATATAAAATATATTGGGTTATTTTTAATGTATGGTTAATAGAAATTTAATACACCTATGTTTCAAGAACTATTAGAAAAAAATTCTAGAAGAGTAGTGTGACTAATGTTTAAAAATAATATATGCTACTTATTTTCAATGAACAAATAATCACTACCTTTTGAACATATAACATACCCATCACATCGACTCAATAGGTCATCCCAATCTATAGAAAATGTGATACCTTTTTCAACTTAATACCCAATATATATAAGAATATCAACTCAAAATCCCCATCATGAATTAAATAATTTAATTATACATAAACTAGTTAGTAATTGTTAGTAGTTACAGTATACCCATGATTTATAGATTCATGGAATTGTCTTATAAATTGGTGATGTGTCATGGGGAAAACCCAACTATGTATTTTTATAAGAACCCATCCTCACAAAATTAAATGACCATGAGTTTTTAGTCATTAATTCACAATTTATTCCTTCCCAACAATAATTATGGTTTAGAGTTTTATATAATTAGGTCATAAATGTTTCATAACAACCCATATATTATAATGAAGACACATATACTCATTATCTATTTTACACACAATTTAAAAAAAATTAGAAAAATAATTTTCATGATTAATCAACATATATTTCAACATGAAAAACTTGTTTTCCTTATACATCCATAAAACATATGAAAAACATTTTAAAACATGGTATATTATCTAAAAACATATTGTTGTACATAAATGTAATATATCTATTTGTCCAGGGAAAACATGAAAACTTATAAAATATTTTCCTCTATTACAATATTCTTTGAGAGTATGAAATAAATCATATACACATGAAAAAAAAACAACTATAATAAAGCCATTAATAACTATATTATTAAATTAGAAAACCTTTTATTAAATATAGAGAATTATATTCATAACCATTTTTGGAAATAATTGGAGTCCAATCAAATCCCTAGGATAAAAATATCTGGTTTACTCCCTTATTTATTCAGACAACGATAAGGAACATAACCTAATGGATTTGAGATTTTTAATGAGGCTTACACATCCTACAATCTATATTTTGATCACCTATAATATATGCTCTATCGGGTTCACCTGTTGTGTAAGATGTATTGGGATCATCCGTCGTATAAGTTATACCAAAGTTACCCATTCATACAATCTATATTTAGAAAGTATATACATAATATATAATGATCATGTACTATATAATGAATAAAACATTATATTAATTAACTATTTCATCATAAACCCATTTTAAAAAATCATTTTCAATCATATGAAAAAAACATTCAGATAACAAAATACACATTCCTTTAAAAAAATTAAAAAAACACATTTCCAAGAACAAAATGTCTAGAGGGGATTTTATTCAAAGAAGACATGAAATATTAAAAAGTAGTTAAAACATAAAAAAATGAATATTTATGTGAGAGATGAATTTAATTCTTTATACATTAATATAGAACATTCTTTCAACCATTTATATAGAATTTCAAAACCCGTTCATTATAAAATACCTAGAAATATTACTTTTCAAAATCCATTGAAATAAATTCATTAGAGGCATTAAATTTTATTAATAATTTATTTTTTTCCATATATGTATATCCATAATGTTTTTATGAATATGGTCATAGATAAAATGTTTTTGGAAAAAAATATTTTAAAATTTTAAAATGAGGAATTACATAAAAGTGTCCCTTACCTCATGTCCGACTTGTCAGGTACATTATTTATTTTCCTAAAAAATTATTTCACTTATATTATTTCTTAAGAAGATTATTAATCATTATTATTAATTTAAATTTATTTTTTACTATGTTATATTTAATTACTTGATCAATGTATTGACATTGGTCATTTTGATGATAATCAACTAATATGTACAAAATCTCTTTGGTAGATTGACTATGGTAAAATATGTTATTATTTAATCATATCTAGAATGATAATCATGAATTTATTATAATACTTATAAATAATTATTACTTATAAACCAATTGTTAATGATTTTTATGAAAATGAACTATGTTATAATCAGAGAGAATGTAGGATGTAAGTACACATGAGTAATGATTCCAATTTACAACCATTATGATTGATGGGAGGTAAGTACAATTGTATCCATTTTTAATGATTATTATATGATAAATATATTATTATTTACTTAAATAAAAATACATATAGTGTCAATGTTATGTGGTCATGAAAAACGAATCACATCGCATCTTGGAGGTGGTATTCCACACGTATACAAGAAGGATGTTACCATTTTTCAATGGATAGAAATTTAAGAAATTAGTGATATATTAGTTCCCTAAAATTATAAGTATTTAATGAATAATATATATATATATATTAAATATATCATTATAAATAGACCTGAGTTGTAGTGATGAATAATTATTTATATTGGTTTGGAAGAGGGTAGTATTCCGTACAAATGAATTATGGCTTCGTTACCCATTTGATGGAATAAGAGGTGGATATAAGTAATTCAACTAACATAACACCATATTAGTATAAGGAAGATAAATGTTTTATTTCATCATGTTGAAGTATTTTTAAAGGTGTTATAAGAAAAAATAGAACCAAAATATTCAATAAAAAGATAAACCTCTTCTTTAGACTCACTCATTTGACTTACACCATAATCCCTTTAAGGATGGTATTGTGTAAAGACCTGAAAATTTCAAGGAAAATTTTTTCTTAATTTTCTTTGGGATTTTACGAGTACACAGTTTCTGACGGCACCTGATTCTGAGGCCCGGTGTTCCAGGAATCATTTTCTGAAGTTTAGCTCAGGTACGTTTAGTGAACGAATGAGTGGGTTTTCCTAACTTTTGAACCGGTGCTCGGAATCGAAATCCGAGGACACCGATGGAATCGCAGCGCCGGTAATTGCTTAGAAACACCTTTTCTAGAGTTGCGTTTTCTTGGGTGTTGCACTTAAATTTTTGGGTTAAGTAAAAGAATAAAATAAAATGGTGCAACCAATTTTATTTTATTTTAACCTAAGTTAAGTGGTTGGAGTGGGACCCACTATATCCTACTCCACTAGGTTGGATATATATGGGGTGGGGCCCACACGAGCCCCACCTATTCATTTCTTCAACCCCCTCCTTTAATTAAGTAACGCACCTGCACCCCCTTTAATGAAAGTCAACCCTTGCGTTTATGTGGATTAATAAACGCCACATTAGTTGGGAGGTTTAAACTTCAGAATTAATTCAATTAAATTGAATGATTCAATTTTTGAATTTCAAAACGTTTGACTTGTGTGTTAATAAAATAAGACAAGTCTTATTTTATTAAAGGGGTTCGTTGTGCGAGAGGGCTTGGGAGAATTACTCGAAGCCCTGAACTTTTTTTCTTCCTCAACAAAGAATGTGAAGAACGCAAAAGAACGCCGACCTCCGACGAAGGTCGACAAGAACGCCGGATCCTCGGAGATCGATGACGCAAGGCCGATGAATCTTTTCTCTGTGATGCGACGATCCTCTTTCCGCGACGAACCTTTGACTTTTTCTTTGAGGTAGGGGTTAAATTTGTGTATGTTTATATTCTCGTGGTTCTTCAATTATACAACAAAGAACTCAAATCAACTCAATCTCAATTTGATCCGTGAATGATATATTTTGCGGGTTTGGAATATTTATTTGCGGGGGAAATTTTTGGGGAATATTGTATAAATTACGTTTAAGTGATTTTTGCCCCGAGCATGGAAGATTATTCTGTTGAATGATTATTCAAATTACTAACGCGGTGGGTACAGACTAACGAACAATTCCGGACCCACCGCCAACTTTTTGTCGAAGTGCGGATCAACGGGTGATGATAAGGTAGGCTGCAAAGGCATTTTGAACCCTTCGCAATAATCTAAAGCTCGCGGGAGGACCACCGGCGCATACGGAAATGAATACTGACCACCGGAGCAACTCTGGTGGTCCGCGAAAGGTGCTTCCGGCGCGCCATGCCAGCGCGGCGGCAGGCACCAGCCGACCACCCAGAGGCGGCGGCGCCCTGGCACGCCTCCGGCAGAAGCCGCCGCAACGGAGGAGGGATCACGCGGCTGCGCGGGATCCGGAGGGGAGACGCGGTGCGTCGCCGCGTCCGCTGGTACGGAGTGGCCGCCACGTGGGGGCCGCGGTTTACAAAAAGGGGGGGGGGGAAGCGCCCCCCTCCTTTAATTCACGTGGTCATTTTGGCCGAGCTGGCTGCTCAAACGCGGTAGGCCAACCGGCTGCCAGTCGGGCCGGGCAGGGTTAGACCGGGCCCGAACCCCCTATTTTCAGCGGGGTTTGGTAAAATTCCCATATCATGGGTTACAGACCTCCGATCGATGCACTATCAGTTGCGATGAGATCCTTGGATCGAGACGGTCGGTTCGGTATATTACACTCAAGGTTTCTTAGAACATTGGGTATGGCCGGGTTTGTTCAAACACGAAACCAACTGGGCCCTCGGAGCAGAAATGCTTATAACATGAGCTCTGAACGTCCGATTGATGTGTCGTCAACTTTGTAGGATTCCTCTTGATGAGATGGAACTTTTGGCATTCTTCACCTGAGATTTGGATGCAGTTAGATAGTGGCCGGGTTGGATTTTACCAGAAATCCAACCGGGCCCCATGAACGGAAAAGATGATAACTTTCAGACCGGACGTCCGTTTGATGAACCATCAGCAGCGTTGGTGATCATGTTGGGAAACGGTTCCTATGAGTATACCCTATATGGGATTGGGGTACAGTTGAGATACGTCCGGGTTGGCTCGTACATGAAACCAACTGGGCCCTTGGGATGAAAAGGCTAATAACTCACAGACCGTGCGACCTATTGACGCGCTGTCTGTTGTGTTGAGACCCTTGTGACGAGGTAGTCCGTTAAGATACTCCTTCGTGGGACCTTGTGATACTTGGATTATCAACAGTAGCTTGTGGAGCAGACACTCCCGGAGATGAGCTAGCAGAGTGAAGAGACCCAGAAGCTGACTGAGACTTGACGACTGCTGATCGATCGACTTGAAGTGATTCGAATAGCCCAGTGGGGTGCGTTTGGTTGTAGTGGAAGACCCATGACAGAGGTGGGCTTGGTTGTAGCGGCAGACCCGAGGTACTCGACAGAAGTAGTGCCTCTGTAGGCTATGAGGGGGTGTGCTTGGTTGTAGCGGTATACCCATGGTAGGATGTGCTTGGTTGCAGCAGTAGGCCCACAGTACTCAACAGGTGGAGTACTTCAGCAGTCCAAGGTTAGTGGGATGCGCTTGGTTGTAGCGGAAGACCCACTGTATTCGACAGAGGAGGAGTTCTCCAGCAGCCGTGGTTTCGTTTTCATGAATAAAATCATGGTTTGAGCTGAGTCTATGACCTATGTGTTTACCTCATGATTGAGATGGGTCACTTGATAACTTAGGTATATATATGGGCATATATCTAAGTAGAGGTTATCCATTTATTTCACAACCTTTGTGTTTCCTCATGATTGAGATGGGTTACTGATGACTTAGGTATAAGTAAGGGCTTATACCTAAGTAAGAGTTATCTATTGTGTTTCTGCTTTGTGGTTATCCTTTTTGGATTTAGAGAGACCTTGAGGGTCTCAGGGTCCCTAATGAGTATCGTTATACTCACCCCTGCACGGGCTATGCCCACACCTCGTTGTGTTCGATGCAGATGACGGACAACGCTGACGGAGGCCGAGCGTTCAAGGACTAGATGGTACCCAGAGGTAGATCTCATGATGAGTCGGTACCGGGAGGAGAGAGACGGACGAATGATCGCACATGGAGTGCTGAGGAGGGCATTTGTACCTACCCTTCAGGTAGGATCCGTGGTGGAAAATCCAGGAGCTGCGTGTCTTCTTCCAGCTGCTTGTCTTTTCTGTTGTACTTTTGTTTTGTTGTAGGTGTACTTTCAGTTGGGTTTGTATTCTGGCCCATTTACTTTTCATCACTACTTTTGTACTTAGTGTTTTACTTCCGCTTGTACTCTGTGGTGTTTTGTTTACATTTATAAAGGCAACGCCTTCCCAGTTATCGGGAATTACGCCGTTGGTGCTAGTCGCCAGCCCCTGGCCTATGGAAGGAGGTCTTTGGGTAGTCACGAAACTGGACCCGAGGACGGGTCGTGACAAATTTGTATCAGAGGATGTCGGTTCTACCGTAGAATATAGAACTCTGATATTTCTTTTCTATGAATCAATAGTGTTAAGCATACTGAGTATGATTTTCAGTTCAGGGAGTCCATTGTTGGTGCGGGCGGCCGATGTATCCATACACCAGGACCCTCACATCTGATTTCTGACTCAGTGCACGAAAAAACCGATTGCGTGTGTGTTTTCAAAAATATTCTTTTAAGTCATCTCAAAACAGGTCAGTTCACAAGGTATAGTCTTTGACCGTGTCACATCTTTTTCTTTCAGGATGCCTTCCTGCGGATGACCAGAAGGTAAATGAAGGACCTCCCAGGCAGAGGTAGAGGTTCGATCGAGGCGGACCACAAGGATCAGAAGACCGTGGAAGGGGAGCTGGCCATGTAGTTGGAGGTGGATGACGCTTCGAGGTGTTGCCACCACCGCCACTAGGAGGTCCACCCTGACCACAGGGAACAAGTGGACATGGGAGAGCTCAGCTTCAGGCAGTAGAAGCATATGACTACAGAGCTCCGGAAGCAAGTGGACAAGAGCGGAACTAGTGGTATCTTTTTGTTCTTCGTACTTCTAGTTCCATGTTGTTGTTACATTTGTGTCATTGTACTATGAGCTGAAATAATAAAAAGACACTTAACTTTGTGACATTTGATTCCTTCCTTTTTGTTGTTACTAAGAGGTTCCGGTTTAAAAACCATTGACTTGACCCTCACTTTGAGATACCTAGTGGAGGAGACCCAGTGACCACACACTGATGATGACAGTGTGACTCAACCCTTAGAGGCGAGAGTGACGGTTGGATATCTTGGTAGTAACGTCGAGGCCTTACGACATCGTCCATGGAAAGAATATATCATTTATGTCTGGATTGACTGTATTAGGCAAAGAACATGGTTCATCCAGGGGATGAGACCTGATTTCTCTTATCGGCAAAGAAGAAATCATAGCAGCTCTTGTGGTACCAGAGATGGTCCAGGCCACAACAGAGAAGGTTCATGTCATCCAAGAGTGGATGAGGACATCTTAGAGCCGAAAAAAGCCTTATGCTGACAACAGGTAGAGACCACTAGAGTTTGATGATGGTGACCACTTTTTCTTACGGGTCTCACCTCGATGTGGAATTAAGGAGTTTTGGATGAGGTGGAAAATTATCTCCACGCTTCATCGGACCCTTCAAGGTCCTCAGTAGGGCAGGCGAGGTGGTTTATTGCTTGACCTTTCCACCTCAGTTGCACCGGGTGCATGAAATCATCCACATACCTTGGTTGAGGAGATACGTGCATGATCCTTCACACATCATTGACCTCAGGGAGTTGGACGTCGATGATAGGGCGACATGCGCGGAGATTCCAGTGGAGATCGAGGATCGACATGAGCGGGTCCTACATGAATGATCGATTCATCAGGTGCGCTTTCACTGGTAGCACGGGAACCTCCAGGTGAGCACATGGGAGAGGAAGGCTCAGATGAGTGCTCAGTACCACATTTGTATCCCTAGTTTGTGTTAAAGCTTTATGGGGATGTAAATCCCTGAGGTGAGATTAATGTAAAGACCTAGAAATTTCCAGGATTTTTTTTAATTTTCTTTGGGATTTTACGAGTACGTAGTTTTTGACGGCACCTAATTCCGAGTCCCGGTGTGCCTGGAATCATTTTCCGAAGTTTAGCTTGGGTACGTTTAGTGAACGAATGAGCAGGTTTTCCTAACTTTAGAACTGGTGATCAGAATTGAAATCCGAGGACACCGATTGAATCACAGCGCTGATAATTTCTTAGAAACACTTTTTCTAGAGTTTTATTTTCTCGGGTGTGGCACTTAAATTTTTGGGTTATGTAAAAGAATAAAATAAAATGGTGCAACCAATTTTTTTTTATTTTCACCTATGTTAAGTGGTTGGAGTGGGACCCAATATATCCTACTCCACTAGGTAGGATATTTGTGGGGTGGGGCCCACACGAGCCCCAACTATTAATTTCTTCAACCCCCTCATTTAATTAAGTAACAAACCCGCACCCCCTTTAATGAAAGTAAACCCTTGCATTTATGTGGATTAATAAACGCCACATTAATTGGGCGGTTTAAACTTCAAAATTAATTCAATTAAATTGAATGATTCAATTTTTGAATTTCAAAACGTTTGACTTGGGTGTTAATAAAATAAGAAAAGTCTTATTTTATTAAAGGGGTTCGTTGTGCGAAAGGGCTTGGGAGAATTACTCAAAGCCTTGAACTTTTTTTCTTCCTCAATGAAGAACGAGAAGAATGCGAAGAACGCCAACCTTCGATGAAGGTCGACAAGAATGCCGGATCCTCAGAGATCGACGACGCGATGCTGATGAATCTTTTCTCCGTGATGCAACGATCCTCTTTTCGCGACGAACCATCAACTTTTTCTTCGAGGAAGCATTTAAATTTGTGTAAGTTTATATTCTTATGGTTCTTACATTCTAAAACAAAGAACTCGAATCAACTCATTCTCAAGTTGATCCGTGAATGATTTCTTTTGCGGGTTGGGAATATTTATTTGCAGGGGAAATTGTTGGGGAATTTTGTATAAATTACGTTTAAGTGATTTATACCCTGATCATGGAATATTATTCTGTTGAATGATTATTTGAATTGCTAATGTGGTGGGTACGGACTAACGAACAAGTCCGGACCCACTGCCAACTTGTTGTTGAAGTGCGGATCGACGAGCAATGATAAGGTGGGCCGCAAAGGCGATTTCAACCCTTCACAGTAATCAATGGCTCCCGAAAGGACTACCGGCGCAGACAGAAACGAAAATGGACCACCAGAGCAACTCCGGTGGTCTGTGGAAGGGGATGCCGGCATCGGCCGGCCGCCCAGAGGCGGCGGCGCCCTGGCATGCCGCCGACAGAAGCCGCCGCGGCTGAAGCCCCGACGGAGGAGGGATCCTGCGGCCGCGCGGGATCCGGAGGGGAGACACGGTGCATCGTCGCGTCCGCTGGAAAGGAGTGGCCCCCACGTGGGGGTCGTAGTTTCTAAATAGGGGGGAGGGGCACCGCGCCCCCCTCCTTCAATTCACTCGGTTGTTTTGGCCGAGCTGGCCGCTCAAACGTGGCAGGCCTACCGGCCGCCAGCTGGGCCGCCCAGGTCGGGCCGGGCCGCCCAGGTTAGGCCAGGCCGCACCATCCGGGCCGGGTCGCGCCCAAATGGGCCAATCCCGAACCTGGGTTGGGTCTACCCTGTTTGGGCCGACCCAGGGGGTCTCGGGCCGGGTTGGACTGGGGCCGATCCCCCAATTTTCGGCAGGTTTCGTTCAAACGCCCATTGCATTGGCTACGGACCTTCGATCGACGAACCGTCAGTTGTGATGTGATCCTTGGATCGAGATGTTCGTTTCAGTATATTAAACTCAAGGTTTTAGAGAACTTTGGGTACAACTGGGTTGGTTCGAACATGAAACCAACCAGTCCCTCGGAGCGAAAACACTTATAACATGATCATCGGATGTCCGATGGACGTGCCATAAACTTTGTTGGATTCCTATTGATGAGACGACACTTTGGGAATACTCCACCTGAGATTCGGATGTAGTTGGATAATGGCCGAGTTGGATTGTACCTGAAATTCAACCAGGTCCCTCGAACAGAAAAGCTGATAACTTTCAGACCGGACGTCCGTTTGACGAACCATCAGTGGCATTTGTGATCATGTTGGGAAATGGTTCCTATGAGTACACTCTATGAGAATTTGGGGTACAGTTGAGATACGACCGGGTTGGTTCATACACGAAACCAACCGGGCCCCTGCGACGAAAAGGCTAATAACTCACAGACCGGGAACCCGATTGACGCGTCGTCTCTTATGTTGAGACCCCTGTGACGAGGTGGTCCTTTGAGATACTCCTTCGTGGGAACTTGTGATACTTGGAGTATCAACATTAGCTCATGGGGCGGACCCTCCTGGAGACGAGCTAGCAGAGTGCAGAGACCTAGTAGCTGACAGAGACTTGACGACTGCTGATCGATCGACTCGGAGTGATTCAGATATCCCAGTGGGGTGCGCTTGGTTGTAGCGGTAGACCCACAGCGGAGGTGCTCTTGGTTATAGAGGTAGACCCGCAGTACTCGATAGAAGGAGTACCTCTATAGGCTATGAGGGGGTGCGCTTGGTTGTAGCGGCAGACCCATGGTGGGATGTGCTTGGATGCAGCGACATGCCCACAGTACTCAACAGGTGGAGTACTTCAGCAGTCCAAGATTTGTGGGACGCGCTTGGTTGTAGTGACAGGCTCACTGTACTCGACAGAGGAGGAGTTCTCCAGCAGTCGTGGTTTTGTTTTCATGAATAAAATCCTGGTTTGAGCTGAGTCTATGACCTATGTGTTTACCTCATGATTGATATGGGTCACTTGATAACTTAGGTATATGTATGGGCATATATCTAAGTAGAGGTTATCCATTGATTTCATAACCTTTGTGTTTTCTCATGATTGAGATGCGTTACTGCTGACTTAGCTATAAGTAAGGGCTTTTACCTAAGTAAGAGTTATCTGTTGAGTTTCTGCTTTGTGGTTATCCTTGTTGGACATAGAGAGACCTTGATGGTCTCGGGGTCCCTACTGAGTATCGTTATAATCACCCCTGTACGGGCTATGCCCGCACCTCATTATGTTGGATGCAGATGACGGAAAATGCTGACGGAGGCCAAGCGTTCGAGGACTGGACAGTAACCGGAGGTAGATCTCACGGCGAGTCGGTACCCGGAGGAGAAAGACGAATGGACGATCGGATGTGGAGTGCTGAGGAGGGAATCTGTAGCTACCCTTCAGGTAGGATCGGTGGTGGAAGATCCAAGAGTTGCGTGTCTTCTTCCAGCTTCTTGTCTTTTCTGTTGTACTTTCGTTCTGTTGTAGCTTTACTTTCAGTTGGGTTTGTATTCTGTCCCATTTACTTTTCAGCACTACTTTTGTACTTGGTGTTTTACTTCAGACTATACTCTGTGGTGTTTTGTTTACATTTATAAAGGCAACGCCTTCCCAGTTATCGGGAATTCCTCCTTTGGTGCACGTCGCCAGCCCCTGGCCTATGGACGGTGGGCTTGGGGAAGTCACGACACAGGCCCCGAGGACAGGTCGGGACATATTGTGCAAGATCTAAGACCTATATAACACAATGACGGATATTTTTAATTGATTTATGTTTGTAATGACTCATTTATAGTTCCTAAAATTTATATAGAATAATGTTTTGGGTTTTATTTTTTTATGTGATTAGAGGGGCAATTTTAGAATCACTGAAAGGATTAAATTATTTTTCATGAAAAAATGACTCAAAATCTATCTTATTAAAACTATAGATGAATATGAGTCAAAATATCCTTTTAAAATGCTTTTTATAAGCTGATGTGATATTTCAACAATTATATGTTGGTTTTAACCCCCTTTAAACCTTTCTTCATTACGTGGTATAAAAAGAATTTTCATTAAAGGAGTCAATAATGTTACTATAAGAGAAAAAGTGACCAATTAATTGAAAATTAATGACATTATAAACCATAAACCATTCAATTGGTCAAAGATATGATTATTAAGAATTTTAATGCATATAATATACAATTATTTATAACAATATCTTATTAATTTCATATTTTTGAACTATTAATTTAATACTACATGAAAAACAACATAATAGAAAAGTGAATTTAAATATATTTGTTTTACGCTTACCTAACAGGTTTTATTTTTATAACAGAGACACATACAATATTAAATCCCCAATTTATATCACTTTTATCATTTTTAGAATCATTTATTTTATATTCCAATCAATTAAATAAATATAATGTCAACCTTGGGTAAGGACATAAGATAATTATTTTATCACAAAAAATTAGAAATATATTTATGTCCTAAAAAATAAATATTCTCTTAAATAAGAAATTATAACCCGAAATAATTTGTTTTTATCTGTGTTCCAAAATATTATAGATATCAGTAGCAAGGGAGTGAATTTTTTGACATTATATTTACATAAAATAATAAAAATTTATAATTAAGGGAAATTCACATTAAATTTACAAAAATTAGAATATTGAATTGAAATGTTTGAAACACACATATCCAATAAAATTAAAAAAACTGTTAAGGAGAATTTTAGGTCATATTAGATTATATATTCACCTCAAATACCTGATTTATTCTTTTTGTTTATAAAAAAATACAATGGTTACTATTCATAATGATAAAAAATAAAAGGCACCAATCTACTAAATTTCAACCTTGGGATTAAAAATACGGCTCCCACATTTCATGACTGAATTTCAAAAAATTAGAAAATTTAATTTCAAACTAAGCATATAAAATGTGATGAAAATATTTTTTCACAAAAAATACTTTTAAGTATAAAAATAATTTTATAAAAAAATTAAAGTATAAAATTAATTCCTAAGACCATAATAGGATTGTGTTTAGTTAAAATTAAACAATGAAATTTCAAAATAATCTAAAAAAATATTTCTTTTTGTTTGTAAATACATGAGAATAAAAATAGTGTTTTCAAAGAAATCTATATTTTTTTACAATCCTTTAAAAAATAAACAATTATTGAAAAACACCAAAACATCACGCAAGGAAAATATTTATATACTAATAAAAAAAATTATTATATCAAATAATAATTCCAATATTTTGAAATCATGAATCTAAATAAAACTATATAATTCTAGAAAAACCATTTTGTTTAGAAATAATTCTTCTTCCTTTGAATTGGAAAACTATCTAATATTTTTATAATGAATAGAACTTTATAAAATATAATTAATAAATTCAAGAAAATTGTTTATCTTAACTTTTCCGAGGCTTTTACTTTATTCCCTAATTTTTTAATTGCCTCCTCACAATTTTTTCATTGTATAAAAGTAAGAGGATATCTTTCCCTTTTAGATTTTTATGATTACTGGTTTCTTCATCAACCATATAGTTTTTTCATAAATAATTAACTTGATGAATAACATTTTTTTTTCATAAAAAATTGTATCTATATTAATTAATATGCAATTTTTATTCATCTTAAGAATGATTATCTACCATCTGAACAAGTTCTAGTATAAAAACATGAGATGAATTTAGAACCAATTTTCATATCATACAAACAAACAATTTTTTATTTATTGGGGATAAACACAGAGAAAAGGAAACTCATTAGGATATTAATCCAACATTATCTAGAAATTTTTATAGTCAAATTAAATATGAACTATGCTTACATTTTCTAATAAAAACCTATAACCCTTTTCGTTGGAGATACATTAAGAAAAAATGACAACATAACAGGAATGTAATAAAATTTATTCGGTTATCTACAAAACCTTTCCACATTCAATCAGCTGTCATCAAAATTTGTTTAATAATATTCACCTTCCCAAACATTTCATCCACCAAATATAATCCCATCATCTTACTTTCTCCAAATTCATCTCAAAAAGCTATATTTTGTCTCTGATTTCGATATTATTCCTAAAAAATAATCAATTTTATACTAAAATGAAAATAATCCTTATAAAAAAAATTAAAACTATAAAATATATTGATACCAACTTTCAATGAGGTTCATTGAAAATTATTGATGCATTTAGTCTGAGGAATGAATCATTTTTTCAGACTGTCAATCATATTGAGGTTAAAAATATTTACTAAGATTTAGTTTTGTTTCCAATGACTAATGAAGTTCTCTAAAAAAATTATAAGTGAACCTCGGAACATGGTCAGTTAAATTTAATAGAGGAAATCCATTTAACCTAACTATATTAATGAAATAAAGTCAATAACGCCGATCTAAAGACATAAAATCTTTAATGGGAAAGAAATGTGTCAATTTTTTTAGTCGACCCATAATAACACAAATCATAATATTACATCAAGATGTTTTGGTAATCCCACTATTAACTCCATGTATATAACTTATCATTTCCTATCTAGAACCATGAAATGATGAAGTATCACCTTCTTTAATTGTCTTTCGCCTTTAATCTTTTTTCAGGTATACTATTTCATTGTAAAGTAAATAATATATCTTTTTTAATTTCATCCTACCAGTATTAATCCTAAATGTATCTATACATCATAGTTATTCTACAAGGAATAGAAAATTTGGAACTGTGAGTGTCACTAAATAATTATATCTACAATTAAAGGTTATAAACCACTCATAATTTCCAACCAAATTTTTTAACACCTTCTTCATCAACATTGAACTCTAGAAATTTATCCTTCTTAATAGATTCTACCTTTTAATATAAAACTTAATCCACTTTCTATGATTTTTTAATTCTTTGGGATAGATGTAATTATATTATCACCTAAAATAAAATATAAGAAGTTCATACATAACAATTAATAAGAAATAATTCGTAAAATAATTATATAATGTTTCATGTTATACAAAAACATTCTCAATATAGTATTATCATTTGGTCTCAAATCATCAACTAATTTTTTATTTTCTAATCTATTAGTGAATTGTGTAGTAATATTTCTTAATCAGTTCTAGGCATCTTCATTTCCTCTTATTAAACTATTTCTTGGAAAATATATACATCAAACTTTTATAACAATTATATATCTCACACATTACTACATATAAATGATTCCACTATATGTTTATATAAAAAATCACACTATCTAGTTCTGTATAACGTGTGTGATAATTTATCTCATGAGGTTTTAGTGCGTGTGAAGAATAAGAAATAACCTTATCATTATACATAAGAAAATAACCATGTACCTTCAATTAAGTATCATTATATGTGAATGTTTCACCATTTCAAGATGATAGTGTCAAAAATAGAACAATCACCAATCAATTTTTTTAGTTCCCAGAATCAATTATCAGACTCCTTCATTTAGATATATAGAACTCTTTCTATGCTAACAAAGTCAATGAAATATATAACTGATAAAAGTTTTAAAAAATCCATCGAAAGTAACCTACTAATTTAAGAAATCTATGAATATTTGTGTAATTTTTTGGTCTTATCAATTCTATAATAACAATTGTTTTAGTAGTTTTGATAGTGTTTCTATATTTAGATATAATATTAACGATGAATGGAATTTGTTGTAATAAAAATTTACACTTATGAAATTTCTCACATATCAACTTTTCTTAGAAGATTTTCTAAACTATACATATGATTCCCTAATGATAATTCAGAATTATATAATATACCGATATATCAACAATAAAAACAACTATATAATTATATAAATGGTCACGGAGAACACTATTCATAAGATCCATGAATATAACTAGTGCCTGAGAAAATCCAAAGGGAAAAAACTCATAAATCCCTTGCCTAGTATAAAAAGCCATATTTCTAATATATTCCTCCTAAAAAATAAACGAATTATACTATGACCTGATATCAATATTCATAAGATACTCTACTCCCTAGAGTTAATCAAACAAATCATCTTCTTAATATGTTATCAATTGATTGAGATTATTTAATATTACTTTATTAATATATTATATTTAATGAAACATCTCTGGATTTATTTTTGAGTACTCACACATGGTCCATGGGTCACATATACAATAACACACATACCACACATATAATCCATCTAAAAAAATATGGACCTTCTTCTTCCAAACTATCGGTGACATTGCATGAGATTTACATAATATTAATTATCATCTAATAGAATGAATAAAATAACCTTGAATAATGAAATAAATTTGTTAACAACAAGTAGAAAATGGACCAATAAAGGGATAAACCTAGAATAGAGCTAAGAAGAGTAATTTCCTTGCCAGTAGTGACCCCTATAATAGAGAAATCGTGAATTTCATAATGTATAGAGATGATCCAATTTCATAGTGGAATTATATTTTTAGAGTAGAGATAGAGGGAAATGCGGCCTTGGGTAAATGAAATTATTGGTAATTTATTATGCAATATATTATATTATTTAGTATAAATAAAAAAATAATAAAAAATGTAACATAAGAACTCACTGAGATCTTTCCTAGAATCCCTTAGGTAATAAGTACCCACTAGGTGCCTATATGAACGGAATTTACCACAAAATATTCTTTTAAAAACAAATATCTTCCACTTAGAGCCTATGGGTACCCATTACATTCCAATTGGGAACATAGTGACATATATTTTCTAGATAGAAGCCCTATAATCAGGAAAGACTACCTGAAAACCAACCCTCAACCCTTATTATCTCCACTACCATCACATAATAGAAATTCACAAAATGTTTGAAGAAAATTTAAACTAATCCATACCATAGGACATAATAGTTTCCATAATATCCTCACTATATAGAATCTCATTCTCGAGTTTCATCACTTGACATCAACAAAACAAATTTATTACTAATAAACCCACAATTCAGCCCCCACTCCCTTATCTATTGGATATGACTCTATAGCTATTGCATGCATGCTTGACATATTGTCACTCCACATTGGGTATCTCCACATTAGTATAATACATTCTCCATTCATTCCTCAAATGATATGTCACCCTTCATATTGATGTCAATGATGTTAATCACGTGAGATGGTTTAGGATGGTATCGATGAAATTGAGATATATGGAATATATCATTAACATAAAATTATCTTTGAGTAACAAATAATTATATTGTCATGAAACTGATCTTATCTACAAAATTAAATTCACCTACAAACCTGTGTTCAAATAATCCTATTACTGGATAATAGTGCTCTAATTGAGGAAACAATATTATAAATTTACATTTTCTCACCCAAAAAATTAGTGTATCAATTCAAATATCTTAATATAAATATTTCCCACATTATGTGGTCACTAAGAACTCCTCAATTTTGTAAATATTATCTTACTTTATGTAAAAAAGTCTTATCTAGTAATAGAAGATTCTCCTTCTTCAAACTATTAATGAGGTGAAGATAACTACATATCAAACAATGCCTAAATATATTAAACCTAAATCATTTCCAAAAAAATATTATTAGATTTGATCTCAAAATTTGTGAGACATTTCTCCCATGAGATACTGAAATCTAGAACACACGGCCATAACATTTCATCTATTGCATAGACAATATTAATATATTATTTATTTTTTGAAGGTTGGTTAGTAGTAATAAAAAACACTTATATTTGAATAACTATTAGAAAAACCTGCTAGAACCGTGGTGTGACTAAGGTTTCCAAATAATTTATGCGACTTATATGCACTTCACCAAGTTTCACTATGTTTGGAACATATAACATACTCATCCCATTAACATAATAAGTCACCTTAATCTATAGTAAATGTGATACATTTTTGAACTATTTTGAAATAACCCATACTTAATCTCTAAAAGAATTTGAACTCAAAATCCCCATCATGAATACCATCAATTAAGTATCCCCAAACTAGTTAATAATTTAGTGTAGTTATAGTATACCAATGATTCATAGATTCATGGATTTCACATGTAGATAAGTGAAGCATCATGAAGAAAAACCTAATATGTATTTCAAAAAGAACCCATCCTTAAAAAGTTACACGATATTGATTTTTTTTCAATAATTTACATTTTATTCATTTCCAATGATCATTATGGTTTATAGTGTCATATAATTAGGTTATAAAACATGCATAACGACTCATATATTATAAATCATACAATTATACTCAGTATCAATTTTCCACAAAATTGATACATTTAAAATAAAAATAATAATTAAAAATCATCATGGATTTGAACATGAAATATTAATTTTCTTTACACATCCTTAAATCATATGAATGAAATATTAAATCATGTGATGTAGAAAAAAACATTTTATGGTACATAAATGTAATATATCTGTTTTTCTAGTGAAAAACATGAAAACCTATAAAAAAATTTAATTTATTATAATATTCTTTGATCGTGTGAAATTAATCATATACACAACAAAAACAAAAACCTTTTTTATATAAAAACCATTAAAACCCATATCATGAAATTATAAACCCTTTAAAAAACATAGAGAATTATATTCAGAACCATTTTTGGAAATTATATGAGCCCAATTAAATACATAGGATGAACCTCCCTAGTTATCTTCCTTATTATTTCCTTCGATGATAAGGAAAATTACCCCATTCGTTAGAGAGATATAATGGGGTTCATCCATCCTACAATATATATTGGGATCACCTATCATATATGCTCTATCGGGCGCACATATTGTATAAGATGTATCAGGATCATCTATCATATAAGTTGTATCGAGATCACCCACTCATATAATTTAAATAGAGATCACATATACATCATATATAATGATCATGTACTGTATCATGAATAATTTTTTAAATTCACCATTTAATCATAAAAATCTTTAAAAATCTTTGGTAATCATATGAAAAAAAATCAGAAAATGAATACCAATTCTTTTTAGAAACCAAATTTTAAAAATAAAAACAAAAAAAAATAATTTGACTTTTTTATATTTAAAGAAAAAAAAGAAATCTAGATATTTAGAATAAACATAAAATATTTTATTTGGAATTGGGAAAGGAAAATAATTACATAGATGTAAAAATAGAATATTCCTTCTGATATTTGTAAAGAAAGTCAAAACATGTTCAGTATATTATACAGAAAAATATTCCTTTTGAAAACCTTTTTAATAAATTTACAAAGGAATAAATTTTATATATAATTTATTTTAGTCCATATAAGTATACCCATAAAAAATTTGAAGAACAAGGACATGAATGCTTTTTTTTGAAAATAAATATATAAAAAATTTAAAATGAGGCTTTATGTTAAAGCGTCGCATACCTCGAGTCTGACTTGTCACATACATTCTTTGTCTTTATGAAAATTAAAATTATGTTACTAATATACTTTCTTAAGAATATTTTTCATGTTTATTGTTCATTTTATTTTATTTTTACTTTGTTATATTTAATTACTTGATAAATAAATTCACATCAGTAATTTTGATGATGAATAACTAATATGTCCAAAATGTTTTCGGTAGGTTGAATATGATAAAATAAATCATTATTTAGTCACCTCAATAATTATAATCATGAAATTATTATATTTTTAAAAAATTAATTTAACTTATAATACCAATAATCAATTATTTTTATGAAAATAAACACTGTAATAATTAGGGAGATGGTAGGCTTTACATACACATGAGTAATGATTCTATTTTTCACCCATTGTGGTTGAAGGAAGGTCAGTATAATTTATTCCATATATCATAATTATTATATTATAAATATAATATTATATATATATATATAGTTTCCATGTTTTTTTGTCATGGAAAATTAAAAACATCGCATCCTGGAGGTGGAAATCCACTCATATGCATGAAGGATGTTATCATTTTTCAATGGATGGAACTATTAGAAAATAATGAAATAATACATTTCTAGAATAATAAGTATTCCATGAATTATATATATATATATATATTAAATATATCATTTTAACTATCCCTGAGGGTTAGTGATGAATAATAAATTACATCGGTTAAGAATAGGGGAGACTTTTGAACACATAAATGAAAGTTTAGTTTCCCATTTGATAGAAGAGGAGATTGATAAAGGTAATTCCATTAGCATAACACCATATTAGTATATTTAAGTTAATATTTTTATTATTTCATCATGTTGATGTATTTTTGAAGCAGTTATAAGTAGAAAAAAACCAAAATATTCTGTAAAAATCTAAACCGCTTTTTTATACATGATCCTTTGATTTACACAATAATCAATTTAAAGATGATATTTTCCAAATCCAGGATCTCAATAACGCAAGGAGGTATTTTTAATGGATTAGGGGTGGGAATTACCAATGAAGAGTGCTCAAAATTGGCATGTAATTGCATATTGAGGTATCACTTTTTTAAGGGATTAAACTGGTAAATTTAGAATTACTAATATGATTAAATTAATATAAATTAATTTTCAAGGAACAGTAAATCCAAATTAATCTAATAAAAACTTAGGATGAGTATGAGTCGAAATATATTCTTCTAATGTATTATTTTCAAGTTAATGGGATATTTCAAAAATTATATGTTGGTTTTAACCCCCATTAAACCTTTTTTTTATTATCGTGGTATTGAACAAATGTACATTAAAGGAGTGAATAATTTTACAATAATAGAATATTTGACCAATAATGGAAAATCGTTGATATTATAAACCATATGCAATTTACTAGGTCACTGATAATATTCTAATAAAAGTTACATCTTATAATAAAAAATTATTTTTTATAAAATTTTATAAATGACATTTTTTGGAACTATTAATTTAAATCTAGTTAAAAAACAACTTGATAGAAAATGAATTTGAATATAATCCTTTTAACACATACATAACTTGTTATATTTATCGTATATATACAAATACCATAATAAACCCCAACATTATATTAGTTTTAACATTTTGAGAATTATTTATTTTATATTTCTATCAATTGAATAAATATAATATCAACGTTGGGTAAGGAATTAAGGTAATAATTTCATTACAAAAAATTATAAATATATTAATTTCATAAAAAAATATCTTAATTAAGAAATAATTACCATACATAATTTTATTTTATCCTTATCACAAGATCTTTTAGAAATCAGTAGAAAGGGAGTGAAATTTTTGACCTAATAATAAATATGTTATAATCGAGGGATTATAACTTAAATTTAGACAATTTAGAATATTTAATAATAATTTTTGAAGCACAACTATCCAATAAAATTTTAAAAAATAGGGCTAATTTTAAGTTATATCATATTATTTGATCACATAAAACACCCAATTTATTCTTATTGTGGTGGAAATATTTATTATGGTTACTATTCAAAATGAGATAACATAAAAGGTACCAATCTAATAAATTTTAACCCCATGATTAAGAGAATGTATCCCATATTTCAAAACATAATTCAAAAAAATTACAAATTTTAAATTAAAATTAAGCATATAAAATGAAATGAAAATATTTTTTAATAATTGTTTTTAGGTGCAAAAATAATTTTATACAAAAATTCGAGTATAAATTAATTTTAAAGAACTTAATTAGATTATGGTTAATTAAAATTGAATAAATATTTTTTAAACTAATTCAAAATAATATTTTTTTTACTTTGTAAATACATGAGAATAAATATAGATTTTTAAAATAAATTTATATTTTTCACAATTATATGAAAAATAAATCATTATATAAAAACACAAAAACATCACCCAAATGTAATTTTGATATGCCAATCCAAAAAAATATCATTATATCAATGAAATATTATAAAATTTGGAAATCAAGAAAATAAGAAAAATTATATAATTCCAAAAAACCTATTTTATTTATAAATAATGATTTTTCCTTTGAACTAATGAAATTATCAAATATTTATATAATGAATATAAATATATAAATTATAATTATTAAAACCTGTAAAATTGATTACTTTAACACTTCATGGGTTTTTTATTATTCCCTAGTTTATTTTTAAATTTCATCCTCACAATTTTTCATTACATAAAACTAAGGGGATATCATTCCCTTATAGAGTTTTTAAGATTCCCATGTTTCTTCTTCAACTATATAGTTTTTTCATAAAAAATTAACATTGTAAATTATGCACCAAATTTTGTCTATATTCAATAATATGTAATGCTTATTTGTTATAAGAATATTTATCTTAAATATAAACTTGTTCTAGGATTAAAATAGGAGATGAATTTAGCATGCATTTTAATATCATCAAAACATCAAATACGTTATGTATTGGGGATAAACACAAAGAAAATTCCACTTGGTTTTAAATTGATAAAACATTATCCATGATTTTTTATGGTGAAATGAACGATGATGTCTGCTTCTATTTAAAAAATAAATAAAACCCTTTTCCTTAGAGACACTATGAAAAACATGACCACTTACCAAGAATTTAATATAATAAATTCTGTTATCTACATAACATTTCTACATGTATTTAGCTATTGTAAGAACCCAGTTTTTGCTGCGAAAGACTTTGTAATATTCTTGATGTTATTCTAGAGCAGCGCTATAGCGACCCAAATATTACAAACATGGTTAATACTTCAAAATTTAAGCATACTTATTACAAAATATAACAACACCATGAAAGGACCATATTGGTATAGTATCTTTAGAAGCTGGGAAACATAAACAACTGGTTCATAAATCATCTACACTGTCTCCCATTTGTTTCATCATATCTATAGTCCCTTTTTGGAATATCTTACTTAATAACCTTCTTCCTGACCTGGGGAAAGAAAAAAAACAAAAGGGTGAGCTCAAATGCTCAGTAAGGGTAAACAAAAGAAATATCAATCACATCAAATTTATAAGAACATAACATTTTGGAAATCTTACCCTGCAAAAGAGATCATAACTTCATAACATGGGATAAATCATGGTAGTGAAATGTAATCCCAATAATCATAACTTAAAACATGAAACTTTGTGGCATACATGCATGATTATATAGAATCATTTATTATTAGTTAAGACTCATAGGCAAGACTATCATAGTGGAAAAAGTCCATTTCTGAACAGAGTTCACTCCTTGTTTCAGTCCTGTTTCACTGAACCGGTTTAACCTGCCATTCCAGCCATGTCTATATCATGAGATATAAAATCTTTACCCAATGCATTGGAGGGAGATATAGGTCCCACCAATCTTATAATGGTACCATTCTTATGTGTTCCACAAAATCATAAACCATACATCATAGCATAACCCATGTAATAAAAATGGGAATCTTAAACATCATGACATCATAAAAAAATTCATACAAGATAAATAAATTCATAAAAATACTTCCATCACAACATAATCAAATCAATTTAATAATAGGGATAGAAATAGAACCCTATATTATCTTAGATGGAAAATAATTTTGATAAAACACTTGAACTCCATTCTTGAGGATAATATCTTTTCTACTTCAAAAACATTTTTCCTTTCTTAACATGTCATACAATTTTAAACTAAAAGAAGTTGATTAAAAATAAACATGAAAACTTGTAAAGGAATATTATTGGAAATAATGTTTTAAAAATCCATTCATGCCGTATAAGTTAAAAAAAACATTCTTCTCATACTTTTATTGGAAAAGTCAAAAAGCACCTCGTACGAAAAACGACAAAAGATTCCTTTCATATATTTTACTAAAAACTCACCGAAGGGTAAAATTGGATTTAAAAATTTTTAGGTGGATGGAAATAATATTAAATATTGAGGAAACATGGATGTGGATGATAAAATACACCCCAGTAAATACCAAAGTATAAACAATCTTGGATAAAAATGAGACTGTGATATTTTCCCTTACCTTAGGTCTGATATGCTTTGTACGTGTCCAAACCTCATGTATAATGATTTAAATAATGTAATTGACTTATTCAAGAATCATAATTATAGTTATGATATCATATATGGTCATATTCTTAGCTTCTTATTAGTAATATTTCATTACTACTTGTTATTCGAGTGTTTATTAGTTTTTTGTTCTTATGCATGTTTTGTCGAATAAATTATTACTCCTCTTTATAGGATATAGATACATCATTTAAATAATGGTGTTAGTGTAATATATATCATTTTAATTCATTCAATTCATTTATATAATCATTATTCAATTTAGATCATATAGAACGATTCACATCACATTGTGGAGACGGTAGGCCATACGTACGCACAAGAGATGATATTGTTCCCATGATCATGGAATTGTATTGAAGTGTATTTATACTATTTAAGAATCAATATAAATTTACAATATTCGTATATAGTTATTTATTTTCACCAGTATAGCCATCCAAGTAAGGTGGTGGTGGAAAACAGATTACACCACGGTGTGGAGACGGTATTCCGTACGTACGCACACGCGGTGATTTCGTTTTCCATAGGATGGATAAGAGGTGATATAGGGTTGTTTCATATTTATAATAACATATCATTATATGAAGGATACTAATGTTATTACCTCATAATGAAACAACTAATGAAGAGGGAGTAGAAGAAGAATGGAACTTGAAGAAAACCGTAGAAGGTATTACCTCTTTCTCGAAGTGCCTCCTTTAAACATTCTCTTAAGGAACTAGAGTTGGTCTTTTGAGAAGACCAGTACCTCTAGTAGGTTTCTAAGGAAGTGGGGAAGTGAAATGGGTAGGGTTTGGCCGAGCGTGATGGGTAGGGTTTGGCCGAGCGTGAAGGCTCAAATTGGTGTGAGGAAGAGAGGGAGGAGGTGCCTTTTATAAGGGAGGAGAGGGGAACCTTTGGAAAGTGTAGAAATATTATCTTATTATAAACTAATATTCGGTATAAAAAGGTCCAAAAATCATTAAAGATGAATATAATATGACTCATGGTCGAAATAAAATCATCCAATCAGAATTGGACATGTTTTGGAAAATATTGTAATCATTTTAATCTTATTTATATAAATCATTTATTAATGAGGTAAATAATTCATCATTATTGTGTCATAAATAATTTAATTTATTTGGTGTCTAAAAATTAGAAAACAAATATCATTATGTAGGAAATATTTTTATATTTCCAATGAATATTTATAGGTGAAAATATAATTTATATAACCCCATATAAAAATTAATTACTAAAAGATTTTTGTTAATGTCAATTTTGTCTTTAAATTAAATTAATTAATCCAAATTGTCATTGTCACTACCAAGTGGCTCAATGGGGTCCCAAAATCGACCCAAAGATTCCCATGGTCGGACACTACTCATCCAATAAGGTTAGGACAAGTGTCAAGGTAATTTCTAATTATTATAATATTATTTTAACCTTTAATTACCTTATTTACCTTTAACTGTAGAAAATAACAATTACCATAGTTACTATTCATAATATCAATAAAAAAGTAACCTATTAACATAATTTGGACCCACTGATTCCAAATATGGAATCCATTTTTCAAAATTCAAAACCCAAATGTTTCAGTAATTAATTTAAAATTAATCCTGTTGTTAAGCAAACGATTTTTAAAAGTTAAAACATTGCCAAAGATTGAAATTTATTTACCTATGAATTCAATGTAAAATTAATGCTAATGACATAAATTATATTAAATGGTAAGAATATATTCTATTTATACTTTTAAAACAATCAATATAAATAATTTAACCATATAAGGTATTGCGATGAAAAAAAGTTGTTTTTACTTAAAATATAGCGTGTTTTTACTATTCATTAAAAAATGAAAGTTATCAGAATAATATGAAAAATTTATCCAAAGTAAATTTTTATATCCTGATTCTAAAGAAGAATTTTATTTTGAAAGATTGAACTTATAAACTTTTCAAAAACTATATTTAATGTGGGTGTTCCATCAAAAGGGGGTAAAACTACATTTTTTGAAAAATACTTCTTTTATCCAAAAAAATGATTTTGTTTTCATACCTCATTCTAGAAAATGTATAAGATGAATTGAAATGTTATAAAATTAAAAATTCCGTTAATACTATTCATAACGGCTAATATTATAATATATCGTTGTTTAATGAAACTCGGTATTGCGTACGATGCAAGCTATCGAGGAATGCTGCAATTGCGTGTCAAGCAAGCCTAGCTAGTGTTGTGTGTATTGAAATATTCCTTTGATGATTTATATAACATAAAAACAAAATATTTCTCATAAAAGTCTCTCGTGTTACATTCTACCCCCCTTAAAATGAATTTCTCCCTCGAAATTCGTCACTTCATAACAAACAGATGATGATACCTCTCCCTCATCATATTCTCAAGTTCCCATGTAGCTTCTTATAATTGGTGGTTCCTCCATAAAACTCTCACCAAGAAAGTGGTCCTGTTCCGTAGGACTTTTTCACTACGATCCAGAATCTCTATCTTTTGTTCTTCATAATAAAGATCTTGTTCCAACGGTAAAACTTCTGAGTAAAGTACATGTGAAGGATCGGGTATGTACTTTCTCAGGAGACATACATGGAATATATTGTGAACATGAGAGAGATTCGGTGGAAGCTCCAATCGGTAATCTACCTTCCCAATATGATCCAGAATTTCAAAAGGAACTATATATCTTGGGATCAACTTTCCCTTCTTTCCAAATCTCATTACTCTTTTCCAAGGAGATATTCGTAAGAACACTTTATCATCCACTTCAAACTCTAGGTCTTTTCTTCGGTTGTTGGCATAACTTTTTTGTCGACTTTGAGCTTCTATTATGTGTTGTTGAATAGATCTCACCTTTTCTGCCATTTCATCAACAAAATCAGGTCCTAATATCTTTCTTTCCCCAACTTCATCCCAGCAATTTGGAGTCCTGGATTTCTTTCTATAGAGAGACTCATAAGGAGCCATCTGAATACTGGAGTGAAAGCAATTATTATAAGAAAATTCCACCAAAGGTAGGTGTTGATCCCAAACACCTTTTAAATCTATAGATAAAGCTCTCAACATATCTTCTGAAGTTCGAATTTTCCTCTTAGACTGACCCTCTGTCTGAGGATGATAATCAGTGCTGAAACTCAACTCTGTATCCAGAGTATGCTGAAGACTTCTCTAGAACATTGAGTTAAACCTCGGATCCCAATCATATATAATAGAAAGTGGTACTCCATGCAAGTATGGGTAATGGTTGTAACATCCCCTTAGACTTCTGTATCTCAGATTTAACTTGCTAACAAACCAAGCATCGAGAGACATATTCATCAACATCTCTTTTCATGCCATCCCACTAGAAGTACTCTTTCTCGTCCCTATACATCTTCGTGCTTCCAGGATGAATAGAGAATGAAGAACTATGAGCCTCATCCAGAAGCTCCTTCTTTAATTCTGGGATGGGAGGAACACAAACCCAATTCCTGAACATTATTATCCCATCACAATCAAGGTTGAATTCAGGAACATTTCTCACATTCTTTTGTAACTCGACATCTTCTTTCTGTGCCTCTTTAATCTTCACATGTATAGATGGTTGAACATTCATTTGAGAAAGATACAATTTTTCCCCTTTCTTTATAATTCCAAGATCCATCCTTTGTTAATCCATAAATATTGGATCTTTTGTGATCCTCATCATGGATAAGCTATCATGGTCTTGTCGACTTAATGCATCTTCCACCTTGTTTTCTTTCCCAAGGTGGTAATGAATTGAGCAGTCGTAATCCTTAATCAGCTCCAAGCATCTTCTTTGGCGCATATTCAGCTCCTTTTGTGTGAAAATATACTTTAAACTTGTATGATCAGTATAAATGTCACACATTTCTCCATAAAGATAATGCCTCCAAATCTTTAATGCAAAGATTACCGCACCTAACTCCAAATCATGAGATGGGTAATTTTGATCATGGATTTTCAACTGTCGTGAGGTATAAGCTATCACCATATCATTTTGCATAAGAACACACCCCAATCCCTTCATGGATGCATCACTGTAGATCACAAACCTTTCTCCACTATAAGGCAGTGTGAGCACATGTGCACTGGATAACCTTCTTCTCAACTCCTTGAAATTCTCTTCACATCCCTCTGTCCCAACAAACTTAACTCCTTTCCGAGTCAACTTGGTGAGTGGATTAGATAATCGTGAAAAATATTTCACAAAATGTCGATAATATCCAGCCAAACCAAGAAAACTTCGGATCTCAGTTACTGTTGTTGGTCTCGACCATCTTTCGATAACCTCTATTTTTGCTGGATCCACAAATATCCCCTTTTTTGAGATTATGTGACCCAAAGATGCAAATTTTTGAAGCCAAAATTCACCCTTGGTAAATTTGGCATAAAGCTTATCCTTTATTAGGGTCTTTAATAAAATTCTCAAGTGATCATCATGTTCTTCCTTTCTCTTTGAATAGACAAGAATATCATCTACAAAGACTACCGCAAACTGATCAAGATAGTCTCTAAAGACTATTCATCAGATCCATGAAGATAACAGGGGCATTAGTAAGTCCAAATGGTATCACTATAAATTCATAGTGTACATACCTTGTACGGAAATCCGTCTTTGGTATATCCTCCCTTTTGACCCTTAATTGATGATACCCTGAACGAAGATCAATCTTGGAAAAGTATTGAGCTTCGCGTAGTTGGTCAAATATGTCATCAATGTGTGGGAGAGGATATTTGTTCCAGATAGTGATCTTGTTAAGTTCTTGATAATCAATGCCAAGCCTCATTGATCCATCTTTCTTCTTATCAAACAGAACTGGTGCTCCCCAAGGTGACACACTAGGGTGTATGAATCCCTTATCAAGATTCTCTTGGAGTTTCTTCTTCAGTTCCTGCAACTCAATTGGGGCCATTCTATTTGGTGTCTTTGAAATAGGCAAAGCACTCGGTACGAGTTCTATTGAAAAATCAACTTCACAATTTGGTGGAAGTCCTGGCAATTCCTCTGGAAAGACATCTTCAAATTCCCATAAAATATGCATATTATTAATCGTGAGTTTCACTCCAACCATTTGAGATAAATAACCTTCATTTAGTGGAATCAGGACCCATAAGATAAAAGAAATTTCCACTGGAAGGTTATGTTCATCCTTGCATCGATAGACAATCATAGATTGATCTAGAATATGAAATGTGACTTCCCTTATTTGGAAATTGATATGATCTCTGTATAAAGAAATCCAATCCATGCCAAGAATCACATCAAATTCCACTATAGGAAGGATCACAAGATTTGCAGGAAGCACTTTCCCAAAAACATCAATTGGAGAAGAATTGTAAACTTTTGATGCGACTGTGGTGCCATTAGGAGTTGTCACAGCCAACTCAACATCTAATTGTTGAGGTAATACGGTGATACCCTTAGAAAATTCTTCAGAAATAAAAGAGTGGGTGGATCCAGAATCAAATAAAACATTTTCTACTTTAGAGTGGATGGTAAGTGTACCTCTCACCAGTTCGTTGTCATACTCCACATCACCGATTGTAATTGCATGTGACTTTACTTTGTCTTTGTCCATAAGAGTTTGTTGACATCGATCATCATCATCAACCATTGGATTTGGGAATTGATTGGCATAATTCCCCATCTCCTTGCACTTGAAACATTGAAGTGTAGTAGGTTCATTATGTGTATCCCTTACTTTGTTTGCATTATTAGACATCTTCTTCCCATTATTTCGACATTCAATTTCCCGATGACCTTCTTTTCAGACTTATAACATTTACTTTTCCCCTTAAGAAGATTTCCTCCATGTTTCTTTCCACACTTTGAGCATAAGGGAAAACTCATCTTCTTTCAGTGTGGTCTTTAGATTTTCCTTTGAATTCCATTTTCCTCTTCTTATCAAACCCATGTGACTGATGGGTAACACCAATCTCCATCTCAACCTTGAGAGAACATCGAATAATTTCCTCATAGCTATTGAAGTCTGTTATGGCTAACGCCCTTCAAAGACTTGGTTTTAAGCCACTAAAGAATCGATCGATATTACTCTCAGGTTGGATAATAATTCCAGAAGCATACCTTGCAAGTCTAGTAAAATTTGCTTCGTAGGTCCCAACGGATTCATCATCCTTTTTCTTCAGTTCAAGAAACTCCTTCTCAATCCTTGTTCGAAGAATATGAGGGAAATACTTATTGAAAAATATGTTCTTGAACTCGTCCCATTCCATGGACTCAATTTCATCCCTTTGCCTCATATTCTTAATAAGATTACACCATTGATCAGGATCACCTTCCAAACGATACACTGCTAATATGACTTTATAAGGTTCAGAACATTGAAGAACTAAAAATATCTTTTCAGTGGTACTAATCCATTGTTCATCCACTAATGGATCAGAAGACCCGCTGAATGAAGGTGGATGCTTCCTCATAGAGGATTCAACAGAATGTTGCTCCTTCTTTTGCTCATTTGGAAGTCCTGCATGATTCATAGCTTGAGAAAGTTGTGTGAGCATGGATACAAGATTTTTCATTCCAGCTCCCATAACGTTTTGGTTGCTTAGGGGGACAATCATTGCATTTCCTGTCGCATTCCACATTAACACGATTCCTTCAGGTTCCAGCTATTGAATAAAACCAAGAAGAATAGTGTGAGAAATAGTAATTATAATAGTAAAACCACATAATCAAGAATAAAATTTCACACTTAAGGTCATATCATAGGTTGTTCATGGCCATTTCTAAAACACTAAGATTGTGTTCTATGCTTAGACATATCCTTAGGTTTCTTATTAAGGCTTTCACATCCCAGTTTCCAAAGGTTGATTATTCCTTTCCTTTGATACCAACTATAGCGAACCAAACTTTACATATATGGTTAATACATCAAAATTGAAGCATACTTATTACAACATATAACAAAACCATGAAAGGACTGTATAGGTATAGTGTATTTAGAAACTGGGAAACAAAAAAAACTGGATCATAAAGCATCTACACTGTCTCCCATTTATTTCATCATATCTATAGTCCCTTTTTGGCATATCATACTTAATAACCTTCTTCCTGACTTGGGGAAATAAAAAATACAAAAGGGTGAGCTCAAATGCTCAGTAAGGGTAAACAAAAGAAATATCAATCACATCAAATTTATAAGTACATAACATTTTGGAAATCTTACCCTACAAAAGAGATCACAATTTCATTACTTGGGATAAATCATGGTAATGAAATGTAATCCCAATAAACATAAATTAAAACATGAAACTTTTTGGCATACAAACATGATCATAGAGAATCATTTATTATTAGTCAAGACTCATAGCCCAGACTATCTTAGTGGACAAAGTCCATTTCTGAACCAAGTTCACTCCTCGTTTCAGTCCTGTTTCACTGAACCGATTTAACCTGCCGTTCCAGCCATGTCTATCTCATGAGATATAAAATCATTACCCAATGCATTGGAGGGAGATATAGTTCCCACCAATCTTATAATGATACCATTATTATGTGTTCCACAAAAATCATAAACCATACATCATAGCTTAACCCATGTAATAAAAATTGGAATCTTAAACATCATGACATCATAAAACAATTCATATAAGATAAATGAAATCATAAAAATATTTCCATCACAACATAATAAAATAAATTTAATAATAGGGATAGAAACATAACCCCATGTTATCTTAGATGGAAAATAATTTTGATAAAACACTTGAACTCCATTCTTGAGGAAAATATCCTTTCTACTTCAAAAGCATTTTTCAATTCATAACATGTCATAAAATTTTAAACTAAAAGAAGTTGATTATAAATAAACTTGAAAACTTGTAAAGAAATATTTTTGGAAATAATGTTTTAAAAATCCATTCATGTCTTATATGTTATAAAACATTCTTCTCGTACTTTTGTCAGAAAAGTCAAAAAGCACCTCATACGAAAAACGACAAAAGATTCCTTTCATATCTTTTACTAATAACTCACTGAAGGGTAAAATTATATTTAAACAATTGTAGGTGGATGGAAATAATATTACATATTGAGGAAACATGGATGTGGATGATAAAATACACCCTAGTAAATATCAAAGTATAAACAATCTCGGATAAAAATGAGATTGTAATATTTTCCCTTACCTTAGGTCCGATATGCTTTGTACGTGTCTAATCCTCCTGTATAATGATTTAAATAATATTATTGACTTATTCTAGAATCATAATTATTGTTATGATATCATATATGGTCATATTTTTAGATTCTTATTAGTAATATTTCATTTCTACTTGTTATTCGGGTGTTTATTACTATTTTGTTCTTATGCGTGTTTTGTAGAATAAATTCTTATTTCTCTTTATAGGATATAGATACATCATTTAAAGAATGGTATTAGTGTAATATATATCATATTAATTCAATAAATTCAATTATGTAATCATTATTCAATGAAGATCATATAGAACAAGTCGCATCACATCATGGAGACGGTAGGCCGTACGTACGCACAAGAGATGATATCATTCCCATGATCATGGAATTGTATTGAAGTGTACATATACTATTTCAGAATCAATATCACTTTACAATAATTATATATAGTTATTTATTTTCACCAGTATACCCATCCAAGTATGGTGGTGGTGGAAAACAGATTACACCACGACGTGGAGACGGTATTCCGTACGGACACATGCGCGGTGATTTCATTTTCCGTAGGATGGATAAGAGGTGAAATAGGGTTGTTTCATATTTATAATAACATATCAGTATATTAGGGATATTGATGTTATTACCTCATAATGAAACAACGAAATAAGAGAGAGTAGAAGAAGAATGGAACTTGAAGAAAATGTAGAAGTTATTACCTCTTTCTCGAAGTGCCTCCTTTAAACATTCACTTAGGGAATTAGAGTTGGTCTTTTGAGAAGACCAGTACCTCTAGTATGTTTCTAAGGAAGTGGGGAAGTGAAATGGGCAGGGGTTATCCGAGCATGAAGGTTGAAATTAGTGTGAGGAAGAGAGGGAGGAGGTTCCTTTTATAAGGGAGGAGAGGGCCGCCTTTGGAAAGTGTGGAAATATTATTTTATTTTAAAATTATCTTCACTTTCAAAAGGTCCAAAAATAATTAAAGATGAAAAAAAGATGAATCATGGTTGAAATAATATCATCCAATCAGAATTGGACATGTTTTGGAAAATATTTTAATCATTATAATCTTATTTATTAAAATCATATATTAATGAGGTAAATACTTCATCATTTTTGTGTCATAAATAATTTAATTTATTTAGTGTCTAAAAATTATAAAAAAAAATAATTATTTAGGAAATATTTTTATATTTCCAATTAATATTTATAGACGAAAATATAATTTATATAACAACTTATAAAAATTAATTACTAAAAGTTTTTTGTTAATGTCAATTTTGTCTTTACATTAAATTAATTAATCCAAATTGTCATTGTCACTACCAAGTGGCTCAATGGGGTCCCAAAATCGACCCAAGGATGACCATGGTCGGACACTACTCATCCAATAAGGTTAGGACAAGTTTCAAGGTAATTTTGAATTATTATAATATTCTTTTAACCTTGAATTACCTTATTTACCTTTAACTGTAGTAAATAAAAATTACCGTAGTTTCTATTCATAATATGGAAAAAATAATAGTAACCTATTAACATAATTTGGACCCACTGATTCCAAATATGGAATCCATTTTTCAAAATTCAAAAAACAGAAGTTGTAGTAATTAATTTAAAATTAATCTCATTGTTAAGAAAATGAGTTTTAAAAGTTAAAACATTGCCAAAGATTGAAATGTTTTTACCTATAAATTCAATCTAAAATTAATGCTAATGACATAAATTATATTAAATGGTAAAAATATATTCAATTTATACTTTTAAAACATTCTATATTATAATTTAACCATATAAAGTATGGAGATGAAAAAAAGTGGGTTTTAATTAAAATATAGCATGTTTTTACTATTCATTAAAATATGAAAGTTATCAGAAGAATATGAAAAATTTATACAAAGTAAATTTTTATATCCTGATTATAAATGAGAATTTTATTTTTTCAAATTTAACTTATAAACTTGTCAAAACTGGATTTAATGTGGGTCCTCCATCAAAAGTCGGTAAAATTGTATTTTTTGAAAAATACTTCTTTTATCCAAAAAACTGATTTTGTTTTCATACCTCATTCTAGAAAATGTATAAGATGAATTAAAATGTTATAAAATTCAAAATTCATTTAATACTATTCATAACGGCTAATATTATAATATATCGTTGTTTAGTGAAAGTCGGTATTGCGTGCGACGCAGGCTATCGAGGAAGGCCGGGATTACACGTAAAGAAAACCAAGCTAGTGTTGTGTGTAGTGAAAGATTACTTTGACGATTTATATAACATAAAAACAAAATATTTCTCATAAAAGTCTCGGGTGTTACAAGTTCGTTCAGACGGCGTGCGATTCCGAGCCCCGGAGTGGCCGGAATTAAATTTTCATATATTCACACCGGGAACGCCAAATAAATGGGATAACTCCTAAACAGTGATCTGGATCAGAGATACGAGTGTACACATGGGTCTGGAATGGGGTGTTTACCCTATTGACGACATAAAACTTGTCGGCGCGGGATTTTTGGACCCCTCGCTTGCTTTCGAAACGTTAAACGGATAAATTAATTAGTTAATTTATTCGTTTAATGGTTAAACAAGAGTATCTCTTAAACGGTGGCTCGGATTGGAAAACTGAGGGCATCGTTGAGTTCATAGCATACCTTTTACCCTATGAGGTGTATAACATTCGCGGGCGCAGGTCGTCTATGAAAAATGGTCCCAGGGGTGTTTTCGTAATTTGGAAGCATTGGGCGTGCAGCTTTATAACATTTAAATGAAAGCTCATAATCAAATTCTGAGACCACTGTTGTGGTTGGAGGGTGGTGTTTACCCTTGGGGAGGATTAACCACGACCCCGTCGAGAGTTTTGGATGCGGGCAAATTTTGAGGTTTTAAATTAATTAAGAATTTAATTAATTAATTTTATTTAAAGAATCCCTCACACCAACTCCACCCCATTGCCCAATACCTGGCAGAAGGAACACACCATGGAAGCTCAAGACCCTCCTCCCATATCCATCCTCTCCATGGAGTGGCGGCCGGTGAATCGTCGTGAAGCTTCGGGCGAAGCCCCACGAGGTAGGATTTGTCGTTTTCATTTTGTTTTCCCGCACCTACGTTGAGCTTGTTTGATCATGTCTAATTGATGTTGTATTTTCGAACAAATCCCATGAATGTTTAGTATAATTTTTCCCTTTCCAATGCATTTTTTGGATTCAAAATCGGAGTTCGGAGGAGGCCGGGGTTGATCGTCGTAGTTTGCGGGTTTTCCGGTGATTCGGCGAGCCCTGGCACAGTGGCGGCTCAGTTCCAGGGTGCTGGTGGCGTGGCGGACCCAGGTGTAGGTGGAGGGGGCTCCTTGGAAGGCAGCGCGGGTGTCCGGTGGAGTGGCCAGGAGGAGCGCCTCGGCGCGACGGCGGGTCGCCAGGGAGCGGCGACCGCAGGGTCGCGGCGAGCGACCCCCATGCGGCGACAAAGACCCACGCCCCGCGGGTCTTCATGAGGCTACCGCGACTGGCCCTCATGGATGGTCTACACGAGGACCACGAGTCCTCGGCCGTCCTAGGCCAGGCGGACCGGCCGGTCGAGGCCGGGCGGACCGGCTGGTCCAGGCCAAGGGGCCTTTCCCCCTCGGTTTTCAGACGCCCGTATTTTCTGCTACTGGTGTCCATTTTGAGTTACGTCTGCAGTAGTGGAACTGTATCGACAAGACAGACCTTTTGAGATGGTTTCGGGAATTTTTTAATCCCGAAACTAGGGGCCTCGGAGGCGTGACACGTCTTTAAGTGTTTTGACGTTTTTTCGGGGGATCTTGTTTTGGACGGCGTGGACGCGTATGACGTCAATTTTGAACGTCGTCAGTGGGGTTGGGACCCTGGAGACGGGGTGAAGCTTTCCAGGGTGGGTTTAGCCGTTGAGGCTGAAGTTGAGGCTCAGGCCCCACGGCTGGTATTTTGAGCTGTGTGCAGCGTTTCACGACTTTTTCATTAGATGTCCGATCGGGGCATGCAAGCAGTCATTTTTGGATGTTTTTCTGAGGGAATCGTGTTGGAACAGTCTTCCTGCTGTAATTCTGCATGACGGTGCGGGCCCCACGAGTGTCGTTTTGGTGTTGATAGTGATTTCCCATCATTATCACCAGGTGTCCATTTTGGACAAGTGATTAGTCCATCTCGTGTGCTTTTTCGAGAGGATCACAACGGCGTGATCCGTCCGTTTAGTTTAGGGACTAGGATGCGGGTCCCATGAAGTGATGCTCATGTGTGGTGCACTGGAATGCATCTTTTCCCCCGAATATCTATTGCGCTCTAGGGAGCTGTCTTTTTGACGTGTTCTCCTGAGGGGATCGAAATTATACGATGCGCCCATCTGTTTTCGGGGCCGAGGCACAGGACCACGGGACGTCGTTCGGGCGTAAGGCGGTATTGGTGACTTTTACATCGGATACCTGTTTGTGACGAGTAATTAGTCGATATCACATGTTTTTCCACTAGGATTAAAACGGTGTAATCTGTTCAGGTGATCAGAGCCTCATGCATGATATTATTAAATGTGGAAGCATGGAAGGTGCTCTGGTGGTGGTTCGTCCTACCATGTTTGTAGAGGACCCTTGGTGTGTGATCATGCACTCTTGGGAGAGTGTTTTAAATGATTCATAAGATGTGGTTGGTTGTGACTGGGACTTTGAGTTGGAGTTGTTAAGTTCCCACAATCACGTTGACGTTGGGTGTCGTGTGCATGTTAGCCTATGGGCTGAAGACGTGGTATACTCTTGGAGTATACAGGAGTGCAGGGAGGTACATGTGGATGTTGGTACCTGAGAATGCTTTTTCTCTTGGTTGGGGTTGACTTGGGGCCACATGTCGTGTGGGGCCCATGTGCATTCCGTGCTCTGCTTTATGTACTTTTGACCTCTCGTGACGTAGAGGGTTCTTCTGTTCTTTCTTGTTGACCAGTAGAGTTGAGTTTTCCCCCTAGTTCTGTTCTCGTTTGGCTGGCAGAGATGGTTTGGTTCTTCTGTTGCTTCAGCTATGAGGGGTTTCAGTACTGTGCCCTTTCACCGGACTGCGGCATCGTTTGCGACTATGAGTGTTCGTAAAGTGTGTGTGTTTTCCCCACTTTCTGGGATGAGTTTTCTCAGTCCGCTTCGATATTGACTCAGCAGATTGGAGTGTGATCACCTTGAGAGGCTTGGGGAGTTTCTCCCGTTGCTTTTTGTTCCCTGGTAGAGTTCCTGTGGATTCGGTGTGACCAACACTTTTTGCAAGAACCAATCCTCTACCCCGGAGGTTGTTACCAGCAGGATTAAGGTTGTTTCCAGCTGGGTTGAGGTTGTTTCCAGCAGGGCTGAGGTTGTTTCGAGTAGGAATCACTAGTGGGTTACCATCCAGCAGGGATGGCCAGTACAACAGTGTTCACCTCGTAGTACCATCCAGCAGGGATGGCCAGAGTAGTGTCGGGCTTACCTCCAGCTGGGCTGGGGATTGGTCCCCGATGCCGGGATACCTCTAGCTGGGCTGGGAAGTGGTACCTGATGCCGAGCTTATGTCTAGCGGAGGTGGGCAGTTGTCCTCGATGTCGGGCTTACCTCTAGCGGGGCTGGGCAGTGGTCCCCGATGCCGGGTTACCTCCAGCTGGGATGGGTAGTGGTCCCATTGCTGACATTAGCTGGGTATCCCTCCAGTGGATTACCATATTATAGGATTGGGCAGTGTGGCACCTGTCGACTCTTGCCGAGTCTCCCTGTAGTGGGTACCCGTTGACTTCCAAGGACCCTCCAGCAGGGCTGGGCAGCGGGTCGCCTGTCGACTTTGAGGAGACCTCTCGACTGTGAGGCAGTGACGAGTTGTGGTTTGACATTCCCCTAGAACACTCAAGTATGTGGAGCGCTTTCCCCACTGAGACACATCCTTGTGACACGACCTAAAACTGCGCGGGCGAGTCAGTGCCGCCCAAAGCGGATAGTGTCGAGGTGCGGTGATTGAGCCCTTGACTTGTAGTTCGAGGCAGACGTGCAGGATGCTGGGCATTGATAGTGTTACTTCTATGACTATTGGCTACTCTATTCTTGGGCTGAGCTACGGGATGGAGATCCACTTATGATCTTGTTCAGGCTTCTTGTTTGAGAATATGGTTATGTATATACCTTGTTCCAGTACCCACTTCTTGGGCTTGGTTACACTCCCTCTATAAGAGGCGAAGACACCCGGGGTTTGCCACGTGCTTTCCGTGTCTAGATTCCCATGGTTAGATGAGTCTACTCTCCTGATATAGGTAGTGAAGACTCGACATGAAGTTCATCTTCTCACCGTTTCCAGCTCCTTGTGTCTGTACGAGTCTACCTTCTTTACTCTTGTTTGGTTGAGCTGGACTCTTTACTGCACTCTCAGGTGTACCTTTCTACTTTTTCCTATTCGCTCTGCTACTCACCCTTCGTCACCTCCTTTGTTGCTCCCTCGAGCCTTCGGGTATCCTACTGAGTATTTTTATACTCACCCCTGCTTGGGATTTTCCCGCACTTGGTGTGTCCTTGCAGACGACAGACAGGTTGGTCGTGACGTCAGAGGAGCTTAAGAACTTCGGAGCTTGGGCCGCATGCGGTGGTCGGAGTCGGGTTCCAGGTGGGGGACCCTTCTAGCTATTTACTTTTTTGTTCACCTGTTGCCGGGTTGTGGCACTTTTCTATTTGGTCGCGTATATTGTCCATTTTTTCTTTTCAGCACTTTACTTGTACTGTTAGTGGTCGCTGCACATTTGTGGTTATTTATAGTAGTTTCCCTTTTACTTTACTTGTCTTTTCTCTTTTACTCTGCACTTTTGCATTGAGTGTGCTGCGTGTGTGTGTACAGGTACTTAGGTAAAGGCCTCCCTGAGTTGTTGTGCCTTAAGCACTGGTCTCCATCCCATGGCCTATGGAGGCGGGCTTGGGGTAGTTGCGGCTCGAGCCCGTGTAGGGTCGGGTTGTGACAAATATCATCATATTTTGTTAAATCATATTCACCTTTTTAAACATTTCATCAACAATACCTATTCCCATCAAATTCCTTTTTCCAAATTCATCACAAAAAGCTGTTGTCTGTCATTAATTTCTATATTATTCCTCTAAAAGAATCATCAGTATACTAAAAAAACTATTGTTATAATAAAATTAAACCAAAAAATATATTGATACCAACTTCGCTTGTAATTCCTTGAAAAATCATGAATCATGTATTATGTCGTATGAATCATTTTTTTAAACATTAAATCATATTAAGGATAAAAATATATACTAATATTTAGTTTAGAACCCAATAACTTAAGAATTTCTCTCAAAAAGTAAAAAGTGAAGATGGGAACACAGTCAAATACAATTAAGATAGGAATAGAATGTAACCTAATTATATCAATGATATATAGTCATGTAATCTAATCCAAGGACATAACATCTTGAATGGGATGGAAATGTGTTTATTTTGTTAGTTGATCCCTAATATCCAATAAAATATTACATCGAGATGATTTGGTAATACTACAATTAAATCGATGGATATATCTTATAATTTCCAATATATAACTAAGAAAGGATGAAGTATCACTTCATTACTTTTTGTTATCCTTTAAGTTATTCAAAGTAAAATATTTCGATTTAAAGTAAATATTATCTCTTTTAATTTCATCCCACAAGTAGTAATCCTAAATATATTTATACATTTTATTTGTTTAATGATGAAAGGAAAATTGCAAACAATGATCTTAAATCAATAATTATCTCTACAATGAGAAGGAATTATCCACACATAATATCCTACCAAATTTTTTAACAACTTATTCATCATCATTATTATAGATAACATCACCAATTTTAATAGTTAATTACTTTTAAAAAACATGATCTATGTATATTTCACACCAATATCTATACAATTTCTCACCTTCTTAATATGTTATCAATGTTTTCAGATTATTTAGCATTACTTAATTAACTATAAAATCCATGTTATCATGATACACTGAAATAAAATCTATACCAAATATAACATAAACTCTATTATATGTAATTCAATTTGGTTTTAGTAAATTTAATCCCACTAATAATTGTAGGATGATTCTTATAAATATATGTTCATTTAATATTTCTATATAGTGTTTTCACCAAAAGATATATCATATTTTTATGAGGTGATATTCCAATTTTAATATCATATTTCTTTGAAAAATGTAATGTGATGATATAGAGTCAAATAGGGAATCAATATAATTTTAATAAATAATTAATGCACCTATCAATACTTAATTAGAAGGGACAACATGAACTGTACCAATAGAAAATGATTTTTTCATATATTTTAGCTACCTATATATCTTATTCCACCTAATGTAACTAAATTTAAATACAAATAGGAATAATTCCCCAAATCAATGAAATTAAAAATGGTTCCCGTTGAATGGGTAAATATTACCATATTCATAGATTGTTTAGGAATATTTTTATTATAGTCACGATCCTTAATACAAAATATACTATAATGGTAATAACTTCCTTATTTGGTCATAAATTTCTTAAAATGACGTTTACCACACCTGGAACATGTTGGAGTATTATCTCATGATTCCTTAGTTGACTAGTTCTATGTTTTTTTTCATCCTAATAACTTCTTACACTTGTCAACATGAGGAACATATATGTCAACAAACTCAAATTCTTAATATTTTTTATCAAATTCTAATAATTTTTTATCAATTCTAATTTAAAAAACCATAGACAAATATTTATCTATAAAGATATTAATAAGTGTATCCCATAACATTAAATAATACTCACCCTCTATATATATGGTATTTTTATCCAAATACCACTATTGACCTCCTTCACCATCAAAATGATAAATTAAATGAGTATCATTTTGAAAATGTAAACATACCATGACTTCTAATATATTTCTAAGAGCAATAATCCTTCATTTTACTGTAAATCGATATAATGATCCAAAAAAATCCAAACGGTTCAATTTTATTTCATTCTAGACTATCGATACATTCCTCTGTGGTAATTCTACTTGCTTTATATCATGGATTCCACCGCCATTTATAACTTGAAAAAACTATGCCATCACTACTACAAACATATTAGTTCAAATTTACTTTATTTTTAGATACTAATTTGGAAGGACATTTTACTATTGGTACCATCCTACATTAGTTACCATGTTTCCTCTATGGAAAACAATTAATGAAAATATTTATTATAGGAATCAACATTGAAATATTAATCTTATAAATATTTTAAAAATAAAAAAAATTAATTAGAATATATCAAGGGAATCATATTAAAACTATACTAAACTATAATATTATCTAATCCTTCATTCTAATGTCGAATATAATTTCATAACCTTAAAAAATTACATAATCTTGTGTTTTTAGTCAAGAATTAACGTTCTAGCATTCTCTAGGGTCATTATAGATTAGAGTTTTATATAATTTGTCCATAAATCATGCAAATAACCCATATTTTATAATGTGGGAATTCGTACTCAATATTCATTTTTAACATAACAAAAGACATAAAATAAAACATATATTATTTTCATGAAAAAATATTCATGCCTTTAAATTATAATTATTCTTTGTTCTTACCCATCGTAAAACCCTATTAATGACATTTTAAAATGTCGATTGAGAACAAAAAGATCAGTTAGTGATATAAAATTTATAAATCTATTTGTCTAGTGTCAAATATTAAAAATCATAATTTTGTAACCTTTATCACAATATTATATGTTCATATAAAATTAATAATATCTATATGAAATCCTATAAACTTTTTTCTCCTTGAAAATATTTATAACTCGTAGAAAGAAAATAGATACTCATTTAGGTATCACGTGAAATTATATTTATAAATTTTTCTAGAAAAAAATCTCTCCAAGCTAAAGATATTGTATATACCTCCCTAGTTTACACCATAATTCATTGTTATGATGAAAGGGAACACTACACAATTAATTTGAGAGATATAATTGGACTCACCCGTCTTATAAGCTATATCAGGATCTCTCATATTATAAGCTCTATCGGGTTCACCGATAATATAAGATGTATATGTTTCACCCACTCATATATGTTGTATCAGGATTACCCATTCATAATCTATAATAAAAAGTACTATAATATGAATAAAACATTTTATTTTTCACATTTTCATCAAAATACTATTAAATACTATTTTAAACTTATATGAAAAACACATTTAGATATTGAAGTATAATTTACCTTTAAAAACCCATTTAGAAAACTAAAATACCAAAAAATATGAATGATGATTTTAATTTTAATTAAACATGAAATAAAATAAATTACTCTAAACATAAAATAACATTTTTGGATGTCAGAAAAGCCTTTGACATCAGATATGTCAAAATAAAACATTCCATTATCCTTTTGTAAATAATGTCAAACCACGTTCCACATAAATTATATAAAAAATTACTTTTACAAACCTATGAATGGAATTAAAAAGGGAAATAAATTTACATTTTAATTTATTATTTCCTATATAAGTGTTTATGAATAATATTTTTAACAATATGCTCATCGATGAAAAATATTTATAAAATAAATCATCAAAACATTTACAATGATAATTTAAGTTAAAGCATTTATTTTTACAGGCCCAAATCATAACATACATTATTAATCTAATTGAATAACAAAATTAAGTTAGTTATTAATTTTATTATGAAATATTTTTAATTTTATTATAAATACTCTATTATTTATTTCTATGTTATTTGAAAAACATAACCAATTAAATGGACATCATAATTTTTGATGATATTCGACATATATGTCCAAAATGAATTTAGAAGGTTTAATATAGTCAAATATGTAATTATTCCATCATACCCATAATATTAATCATAAAATAATTATATCATTTATAAATCATTAATAATTTAAATTCATTTATTAAATATGGTTATGATAATTGAACTATGTTAAAATCATAGATAAGAACGTCGTACATAGACATGAGTGATGTTTCTATTTTCAAGAATCATGATGGAAAGAAGGTAAGATAATTTTATTAATATAGATTGATTGTTTATTCATAAATATCATATTATTTTTATAAATATACTTATTTGGTTTTCATGTGATTTTGTTATGAAAACAAATATCTCTTATTGGAGGTTGTAATCCACACACCCACAAAAATGTAATTATTATTTTTCAATGGATGTAAAGGTGAGAAATTATTTAATATATTATTTAAAAGAAATTTTATCTTGTAAATATTAGAATATATATATATTTAAGTATATCATTATAACCAAATATGATAGGAGGTTATGTAAAATGAAATTCCTTGGTTCGCGAGGTCATAGTCTTCCGTACACACGAACGACGAGTTCATTTCCAAAATATTCTAAATGTTTGAGAGGATATGGATATTGGTTATTAGATTAACAAAAAAAACCAAAATATATTAATTATTATGGGTTTATAATTTTATAATGCTTTGATAATATTTTATGGAGGTAAAGGAAGGAAGAAATAAATCTAAAACATTTAGCTAATAGATATAACGCTTCTTCAAAAAACCTTATTTGATTTAATTACGAATATATATAATGATTTTATTCTGAAAAAAATTCCTATGATATTTTTGGAGGTACGTTAGGAATGGATTTATTTATGGATTTTCTAAACTAGTGTGGACAAAATGTGTTTGGAAGAGAGGAAAGGAGGATCCCTTTTATATGTGAGGAAAGGGGAACATTTATAATTACTTAAAATAAAAAATTAATAACAAATAAATATTCATAGTAAAATGGATCCCAATTAAAATATTTAGAATATATGATGATCAAGAGTGTAAATATTTTAATATAAAAAAATATGGACAAGTTTTGGTCAGGTTTTCACCCCTATCATTTGGTCTTAATCCATGCTAACTATTTTTTTATTGGCATGGTATCAATGTACTTTTTCGTAACGAAGTGAAAAAAGTTAATATAAAATGAAAAAGTTACTCATAAATAGACAATGGAAAATATTATTAACCATAATCCTTTCACATATCTTAATATAACATGTTAATGAATTAAAAATCATTCAATAAAAAATTATTCATTACAAAATATATTTAACATAATTTTTGATACTATACAATTAATTTGACTCTGAAAATATCAAGATAGAAACAGAAATATAGTTTATTTTTTTCACATATCCAAGACTTGTAATTTATATATATATAATATTATAATAGGATAATTTATCCAAATTATATAATTTTTAATAAATTTAATATAGTTTATTTATTTTCCTATTAATTAACTATAGACATTGTTGGTGTGGCATAATAATTTATGGGAATTATTTCAATATAAAAAATTAGAAACAAAATATTATTAATAAAAGAAATAATATGTCTCTAATATATCCATTTCATACTTGACTTAATCTTTTTATATCCCTATAAACAAATATTATATACATTATGTGAAATAGAGTGACATTTTTTAGTTTATATTTAAAAATAATAATAAAAATTCTATAATCAATGGAATATTTATTTTTTCTCACATATTAAAATATTTAATTATAATTTATATTAAAAAATATAAATTTAATTAAAAAAAATTTAGGGGGGGTTAGGCCTTATCACATAATTTAGAACATTAATTATATGATTGACCTCTATCGAGATGACATATATTTATCATGGTTATTATTAATGTTGACTAAAAATAAAAAAGACCTATCAACTAAAGTTGTAACTCTTGATACTAGACATTTATCCAATTTTGATGAATTTTTTTTCAATATTATCATAATTAAATTTTGATTTAATCAGACAAAAAATGATGAAAACATTTTTTTTATAAAAATCCCTTTTTAGTAAACACAAATTTGATATCAAATACGTGTATAAAATTAATTAAAAAGAACATAATTAGTTTACATTTCATTAATATATAATACCGAATTTTAAAATTTATAAAAAATATAATTTGAATTTGTATATAATTTTGTTAAAAAATATTTTTCATAAAAAACTAATTTTTAATATAAATTGAGACATAAATAATTTTAGAAAAATTACAAAACTTCTAAATAAGATAATTTTTATAATCCTATCTCATAAATGAATTTATTTTTTATAGTTAAATTTCTATAAATCTGAAATTAATATTTTAAATGAAACCATATAATGCATGAAACCACAATTTGGTTAGAAATGATGTGTCTTTATTTTTTTTGAAATGTTACCTAATGTTTTTATACTGAATATAACACAATAAAATCCAATTAATAAATTTATGAATATTATTTATCTTAATATTACTTGGGTTTAGACACATGATTCATCCTAGGATACCAATATAATTTGTTTATGACATGATATATCTTTTTTAACAGTTGGTTAAATCCCCTCTATAGGCATGTGAATCCCACATCAAATCCTCATTCACACATGTAAGGACTGACTCTCGATCGTAAACATATAAAATCTCACCATCAGACTTAGAATAATTTAATGGTGGATCCCAACCATATAGACTTCCCCACATAAATTTGTAATCAGAGTTAGAAAACTAGATCTCCTTTACTTTATCATGATGTGAAGTGGTAATGCTCAAGTTTGTGATGGTATCTCTACAATGATACTTAGTGAAACTGAGACACTTTCGAGTTAACAATCTCATCAGCTACAACTGATTACTTGTATTATGAGATACCTAAGAACAAATATTCCTACTAAAAGCATCATCAATGATGTTACCCTTTCTAGGATTATATTTTATCTCATTGTAAAATGACTGAATATATTCGACCCTACTTTTATTTTAAAGGATTTAGTTATGTGATTATATACATTAGGCACTTATCTTATATATACACTATGAAAACCCAAAAAACTATTTATGCCAACATATCAATGTGTGAACTACTACCACAACCTCTAAATCATAAGATAAATAGTTCTACTCTTGCGACCTTATTTGCCTAAATACATAAGTAACCAAAGGTCCATATTATATTAGCATTACTCCATAATCAACTCATAATGAATCATAGTACATGATATACACTTTATCTATCATTGGTATGTTTAAAATAAATGTGAAATTATATATTCCCATCATATCCTAGATATATATCTCGGAAGGATTGAACAAATGGAACATCACCTTTGTCATAGTCTGAGACATTATCACTTTGTTCCATAATAAAAATTCTTCTAGAATCATCTGACGTCACATTCCAATATCAAGAATCAATAAATCTATAAAAAATTATTATTTCACTCTTATAAAAGAATATATGTGGCATTATTAGGGTAAACTGATATTATAGTCTTTGATATCATGTTCTATAAGAAGAAATCCTCACTAATCAAAAATGGATGTTCAAATTTTTTTATAAATCAAATACGGTGTCATTGTACTCATTTTGATATGTAGATATCATGAATAATACTAATGTTATAGAAACTACAGTAGAATATCATCATCACTAACAACTGATAAAGTTTCAATATATGGATGGAAGACCTAATTCATTATGTCTATAAACACTAATTGAATGATCATTAAGATGAAAATCATCACGAGGTATTCATATAGCCTTTGCATTCTTCTATATTTTTAGTGAGGAATATTAGAATGAATAAAAAATTGGCATTGAACCAACCTCTAGTTAATATTAGAGAACCATCTAGATCTGATTATCTTGGAAAATAGGTCATCTATATATGGAATATAATAGAATACATGGATCCTCACTAATTCATCTTTTTTAAATATTCAAAGAACCAAAAAGAACCATCATATATCTTCTTAAATAATACCAAATCACCATATGGGAACATAATCAACTGAATAATCCCTACTAGGCCTCTATATAATACTTCAGAGTGGAATTTTGAAGAAGTATTCAGGGATATCATAATTGTACTATCCTAAAACACGACAAAAGATCTGTTTTCATATCCACTCAACAGAAAAAACAATACTATTTTTTAGATCAACCCAATGGTCAATGGTTAATCCTAAATATAATACCTAAAAATTCTATTCCCTGACATGGGAATATAAAACACCATCAAATGATAAGAATGATACTCTATGATGATAATAATAAATGTGTTGATGATACAGAGTAAACTAATCCACCCCATGGATCACATAAAAACTACCAATAACTTATATATATAAATATATATATAAATCTAATTCATTTATATATCCAATGATCAAGATGTAACACTCTGAACAATAATGAATTCTCTATGATCACACCCATATATGAATATCAAAAAATTTTGCCCCATATAAATTCTATATTTTCAAGCCCGTATCCCTAAAAAATTGTGTTGATATGAATGGTCATAATGAACTCATATCGAAAAAATTGATAAAATGGTGGACATCACTAAAACCATCTAATAACTCTTAATGTCCGAAAATCATGACTAGTAGGAGTTATATCAATAGAATAAAACAATTCTAATGCTTTAACTTGATATCCTATATCCTAGAATAAATATAAGGTATCACCCTAATGATATTTTTCCCCTGTCAATGGGTACCACATCTTCTTATGTTAATTGAACAACAAGAGGAACCATAATTGTTACACTACTATAGTCCTGTAAAAATTTCTCTATAGTCTCATGTGTCCGTATAACATATATAACCAGCTGACTATAGAAAACTCCAAAAAACCATATAAACGTCCCCAAATACCCACAAAATAAATAAGCAATTATTTATTGATGGTACTGAGATCACACTAGAATATAGCTTCTACACTAGTAACACTCAACAAAACATCATCCTTGATTTGAAATAGATGAACCACCACTACAAAAACTCTACTCATCGATACCTAAGATAGAACAATAATAAATGTGTTTCATTCTTCCCAACGACCATCCAACGGTCCTATTAGAACAATCCAACAATACATAGACCTTACCTCCATTAAATTTTCTCTTAGATATGTAAAAATTATTAAAATTCTATGAAAACATGAGATACAGAAATGATAATCTCCTAAACCTGAATCATACACCTCATACCATCCTAAAATAAGTAATCCTTATGTACCACATCCCCATCAAACAGTTTTGAAAATAGTGAATCTCTATGAGAGACACTGTATAATCCATAATAGACATATCCCTCTTAGTGAGGTACATGGGATCCCATGTAAATTCTTCCCTCAGTGTATCTAAGAGGAAATACTCAACACAATAGGCCTAGAAATAATTCATGGATAATCCCATATACTGGAATGTTTATATCAATATATCCACTAGGTTTTAGATGATTTCTATAATATATATATTTTAAACATCTCTCTCCTCACATGTATTTTCTTTATATAGTTTAAGATAGTCTCCACCGACTCTACCTTAGATTCAATATCATAGGATCAAACCTCACCATTATGAGGGGTAGATGTTTTATATAATAAATATTCATCAACTCAAAAATAAATATCCAAACTTTTGTAGCATCTGTATCTATAAAATACACCACATTCACAAAACTCTATCATTTAATCGAATCCATTATTTTTACTATTCATATAGTGGGTTATCAATTCATATTCATTGGGGGAATGATTGTACATACCCACAAGGAGATCTACTAGAAGTTATTGCAGTTTAATTTTTTATGGTAATAATTATTCACTTAGAAACACATATATAAAATTTAAAATATCAAATAAATATACCCATAACTCTAGTATTATATATCTATAACCATCTAAAACTCTGACGGTCAAAAATTTATATAGTATCCACATAATGGATTATCTTGTAATAAGAACAAAATTAAAACCATAAGTTTTGTGACATTGATTGAAATAATAATTTCATATAGGAAGACAATATATAAGTTGTTCTTGATGATTTAATTAAATAAATCCTATATTAAAACCATGATTTCCAACACCAAGAATAAAATTTATTTTAATTTATGTCTTATGTTATAAGAATAATGCCTGAAATCATGATCTCTTATCACCCAAAGAAAATATTAATATAATAAACCATAAGTCATCATTAATATTCATAAAAATCATGAAATAATAATACAAAAAAACAATGAAGAATTATACCATCCAAGGTAACATTGATATTTCATGTACATGGTAATATACTCTAATGTATAAGGTTCATCTATTTTTTTGACCTTATCTTTCTCAAAATACAAGTCATTAGAATAAAAAAAGGAGACATAAATGTTTTGATACAACTTTTTTGTCATTCCATCTTAGGTTACATCAATCAATAATGAATGGGGGAATTACATTCCTCAAACGTGAATCCCCACATGCAATAGGTTCTAGACCAATAATTAGGGTATATGTATAACATGGGGAAAATAACACTTCATTAGTAAATATGAAACAATATATCATGAAATAGTATTAAATAGAAATAAAATTATAAAAGTAGAAATCTTCACAATATATCTATGACAGAACCATAAGTTAAATACCATAAAAGAGCTACATAATATGAGCTATTGTAATGTTAAAAAAATCATAAAAGTATAAGCAAGATCTTCTGAGAGTCATAATATTAAAAATAGTCCCAAAACCCAAAATAGTGGATAAAACCTATAAAATAGGTCTCGAGTCTAAAATGAGTCAAATATCCAAACATTAACTATTAATCACTATCTCAACCACCCATTTTAATACCTTTTCCCATACCTGTGTCACAACACATGAAATCTAGTTGGGTTATAGGGTACCTAAGCATGGTGTGTGTAAAACATAGTGTTCCACCACTAATAGTGTCTATAAAGAAATCTAAAATATGATAGAATAATGATCTGACATGTGAATAAATATATTAAAACATCAATATTATATTCTCATCATATCCCTATATCTAATCACGACCCTTCAATTGTCTATGATCATATCATTCAATTCTAGTTTTTTTGACATGTATAATGATAATTTCATAGGAAAGGAAGATATCCACTTGAAATATCATCTCATAAGGCTCAAGAATTAAAATTGAAAATAAACATAACTTTGGAACCATGTATTCCATGGTTATAAGTACACCCAACTCAAACCACTGAAGCATCCCTGGTAAGAAGAACACCTTACATGTATCTCAATAAATTCTATTGGATGCATTACCCATAACCCAAATTACATGAATATAATAGGTGAAAATAAAAATATCCTTTAAAAAAGCTACCAAAATATCCAAAAAAAATTACACATAAATGAATTCAAAATATCAAAATATTTTGAGTACACACAAACAATTACAATCATGTCTAGAATGGCCAAGGTCTATATTAACCCAAAAAATATTCAATCAACAAACCCTTATGTTGGAATTACATATAACCCCTTATTTATCATTTACTTGTTTCACATTAAACACAAATTCACCAAAAAAAAACCCCTTAGGTATTTATTATACCCAATCACATATTAAAAATATTATTGAAAATCTATTTCACCAAACCCTTTTAAAAAATAATGGTTGGCCTTATACCCAACCTCATGCACAATATATCCCAATTTTGTTTTTACACAAAACATTGCTCAAGTATCAAAAAAATGTTATAATCATATAGAATAGAACCAAAAGGTATAAATCACATCCTATAGTATAATAGAGACAAAACATTTATTATATAATCAGAAAAACTCTAGAATATTCAACAGAGTATAGAAACATTTCCAACACCACTATATACTTTACATTAGGTTGTATACTCACACGTCGCCTTTTTAAAAAATTCCCATTTCATTATGAGTCCATAGACATGGTATACTAAGAAACTTATACCTTCCATTACCTTGATGTAATATTTGATTCCTATTAATCTCTAATATGTATTTACCAAATTAATTTCACTGCTTGTTGATTGTCTTTCCCAATTTTCATATCACTTTGTTAAATGTTAAGGAAATAAATTACTATTGATTCAAATACCACTTGAGGGTAAGAATTATATCCATATTATTTTTTAAGTAATTTATTTAATTTAATAAACACCATTTGGTTTCATTTTGGAGAATTATCACATTATAGTTAGGTTAGGAATAACGAAACACACATGTCACATGTATGTTATGATGTGAAAGGATAAGTACCACCTATATTAAAACTATCTAAGAACTCTAAACATATTTCATTAAAATAATTTACCTCTCATGAAATAAAGCAGTGAATCAATCAAAGCACTATATATTGTGTCATCACTAGTATAAAATAATAAGATAACGAGAGGAAATTATAATAGAATAATGATAAGTGATACCATTACCCATGGTGATCTCCTAGGTTAGAAGACTCAAAAATCAGACAACAAATAGAGTAGCCACAGCTTTGGATAGAGAAAATATGGAGAGATATGAGAGGGAAAAATTTGTGTAATGGGGAAAATGAAAATAGTTTGAAGGTATTATGTTTTGATTTCATTAATTCAATTAAAATTAAAAAAATTATTAATAGAATTAGCTATGTAATATCATTTTAACCACCCAACATCTATCAGGTACCCATTCTATGTCCCTGACCACTTCCAACCACTCAAATACACTTGATACCCGATTCAAGTCCATTGAGTAATCAATCCCCTCAATCATCAAGACAGAATCCCCATCACCGATACTAATTACCCAAAAAACAAACACCAAAAAATCGAAACCATCAAAATTATAAAAAAAACCAATCTACAATTATTTGGGTGGAAATTTATATTAATTCATACTCAATATGTTCTTGGTGTTATGGGGTGTGGTATGGGTAGTTGTTTGATGAGAAATATGGATGGATAAAGAATATCCCAAAAATTTGGGTGATAATTGGGGGATGATAAATTGTGACAGATCCTATTCTTTATTTCGGAGTATATATGTCGGTTCATATAGATCTCAAGAGTAATATATTAAAGTATTTTCAATATTAAAGATGGTAATTATATATTAAAGATACCCAAATGTATCATGACATCTTATGTGAATTTTTTATTCTGAAATGAAGAAGGATGTTGATATATTTTTCATGATTAATTGATTTCCCAAAATGTGAAGGAAATTTATGGATGACCAGTTGGATTGATGAATTATTTACTTATCCTGGCATGGGAAATGGTATTATTTATGTATTTACATCATGATTGGGTTATCAATTTTAGCATAAATATATAATGGTATTTCTTCTATAGTGTATTTTCTAAAAATGTCATTGAATTTATTTCCTATATGAGAGTAATTTTTATGTAATGAGGTCTGAAATATTTATATAAATTATTCCATTATACATCAAGTTATTTTAGTGTATTTCCTATTAAATATATATCCATAGTTTATATCGATTATATGAAAGGAACTCTATAATTCTATGGATATGTAGATGAAAGTGAGTACACTATATCTTTGCCAAACAAATTGAAATAAAATATTGTTATTTGGGTTATAGAAGAAAATATTTGGGTTGGTTTTATTTGTTTCCAAATATCTTAGGGTGATCATATCCCGTTAGTAGAATTCATTTATACTACCTGTTATCGATTATTGATTCATATGGATTTATTTCATGAATTGTATGGTCATCCATTTTATTATCTATTCAATTAGGTTAATATTGGTGAGTGGAATATTTTGGGGTCTATTTTTTTGTTTGATACTATTTATTGGATTAAATTATCATAGATTTGTATAATTTTATCTCAAATATGGAAGGGGTATGATGATAATAATCAATTATGACCTCTATGATTTAAATATGTAAGCTATGTGTTTTTAATAGTAATTCATTTGTTTGGTCATAGATAAATTTGATAGAAAAGTAAATTGATTCACTGGTGTGCGCAACCATTTGAGATTATTGAGAGAATTAATAATGCTAGTTATTTTTGTTTTCAACTATAATTATTTGATGTGAATCATAACTTTTCCATGTTTCTCAGGTGAATAATTAACATCTAAAGTTATAACATCCTATAACTCCCAATTGCATTTAGACAAGGCGAAGTTGGTATTTGGCCTTTTGTCACATCCCTAATATACTAATGGCTAGAAATAACTGAAAATGGATACAAAGAATGTTGGGGAAGGATTTTACCTTTTGAAATAAAATAACTAACCAAATATGAAACTAACATCTAAAAAATATATGATGCATGAATAAGACAATACAACAAAACGTATACTCGATAATAATAACCCATATCATAGTACCAATATAAACAAATGAAAATCACAAGAAAATTCTAAGACACATGAAGATTTGAATACACCCAGATGACATAATCCCCAGAAACCTCACCAGGATATACACTCCAAATTAAATTCCCATATAATTAAGAATCTTCACTTGAGAAATAAAATTTCTTACATATTTATGTGTTCCCAATAGTTTCCATCTGCAATAACACTAATTGGAACACCTTGTTACCATAATTTATATAAGATAGTTGAAAACCCATTTATAAAATTTATATGAAAATCCTAAAAAATTCAATGTAAAATAGCTTAAAATTTTCTAAAAACATTTCTTATTATTTGGAATTCTCATTCCCTTTTCCACAGACACACACACAAACCCATGGATGCTATTTTATAGTTCCATTCTCACAAACAACCTCACCTCCATCAGTGAAGTTGTCATTAGTAATCCAATATCTTTAGACCAAAATGGTACACACCCAATATCCTAGGTCACTTAGTTGCACCAAAATGTTACATGACCCTTATTCAGGGTCACCTAAGAAATGTCAAGTCTCACCAACCTTGAATTCTAAATCTAATAAAAAATTTAAATAAAAACCTAGAATTTCAATAATTAATTTTTAACAAATAACACACATCTATTGAAATTATACCAAACTTTTGAAACCATCACTATAACATTAATAAACAATGAGGGTTTCCTGAAAACCATTCAATTCACCAATATCCATTTTATAAAAAAATGGATCTCAACCATGAATTAGAAGATATTCTCATAAAAACATCAGAAAATATTTAATAAAATTTTTTTCTTCATGTTACAAGTCATGTAGAGATGAAAAATATTCCCCATATTTATCAATGATTGGAAAAAACAGAAAATAACATTGCAAAATCTAGATCAGAGCTTGGATATTTTGTCCTTCAATAGATTCAATAAAATATTATCAATAATACCATCACATAACATATATATATATATATATATATCTATATAAAACTAGATATATGGTTTCACAATAGAGGTGATTAACTTATCCCAGAAGAATGGGTATGAATAAGTAATTGCTGATGATTCTTGATCTCCAACATGCTTTTATTTTCCAAAACGGTGATCCTAGAACAAATTGATGTGTCTCTCAAGATTTGGGACAGATACAAGTTAGTGATATTAAATAATTAAGGAAGTAATGAGCCTTTTGGGGAATAATTAATATTAAGATAAAATAATTTTAGGTTTCTAAATATATTATTTGTTGTTTTACTACACCATTTTCTATTCTGTATGCCAACTATGTAGTGCTACTATTTAAAGGACAGACATCACATGGTTTGATAAACTGCGAGCCAATCATGATTTCCCATATTTTTTATGGTTCATGTTAACACCTAGGAACTCACATGGTCTGATGAAATGATGCACCAACTATTTTCCTACCCATTTACTCCAGAATCATCTATAACAACTTTTTAGTTGCGGTGCATGGTTTCTACTAACTTCTCAAAAACCATGAACCTCTAGAAACAACTCCAAAACATTTCTAATTCTCCTAGGAATACTCCAATCATAACCCACGTATTTAATATGATCAATGTATATAATTAATGATCCATGTAACTATAAAACGGTGTTCTACATTCTCCCCACCATATGTATTTTCATCAAAAGAATGTAGAAAATTTGTTTTGTATAAAAAGTCATCATTCCATTTCTCCTATATTTATTTTTCAAACCCCCATATTTATTCTTCATTCCAACAATGTTTCTATAAAACCTTCTCTAGAAAAATTAATTTCACATGGAATATATTTGGATTCCCTTCCACAATCTGTACTGAAACAAGAATCAATATAAAATTCAGTTCAAGATCAACATTGTCCAGTGGTATCACATGGTCAATATCTGGTTGGAACTTATTCAATTGAGATACATGAAACAAATTATGAATTTAACTAAACCATGGAGGTAGATCCAGCTAATATAATGTCTCGTCAACCCATTCTTGTACCAAAAAAGGGGTAATGAATTGAGGTTACAACTTTCCATGCTTACTAAAATGATAGTACCCAGACCATGAAGAGATTCTTAAGAAAACATGATCAGACACCAGAAATGATACGTATAATTGACATTGATTTAGATATGATTTTTGATGTCTCTAAGCCATCACGAACCTTTTCTAGATCAATATAATTTTCACTGTTGTCTCTTTCATAGGTCTTGTTCTAAATAGGGATGTCCTACAAGTTTCTATATAACAATGTGGATAGTGAAAATTCCATCCATACAATTATTCAAAAGGATCCATTTAGATCGATTCCTAATAAATATTATTGTATGAAAACTAAAATGATGGAATATTCTTGTAAAATGGATAATTAAAATTTATTACACAAACCATGATAATTTCTACTAATGTTTGGTTATTTCATTAAAATTTTCCCTCCGTTTGAGGATGATAATTCAGTCTCAATGTCAACATATTTCCAAACAAAATCTATAAGGATTTTTAAAAAATATATTTAATCTTATAATCTTAGTCAGATAAAATAAAAGCTGAAATTTATAGAATAAATTTCACTATTTTAGAGTTTGGATGAGTTTTTTATGTTATTAGTATCACTAATATTGATCGAGTGGGGAAACATTGTGAGCTGATCCTCTATCACCCTTATGAAATTTTGTTTCTTAACCCTTAATGATAGGATTTTTATAAAATCCATTGCTATATTCTCTTACGTTCACTGGGGAATTGATAAATTCTGTAACATACTATCTATTTGAGAAATCATTGCCTTGACATGTTTAAGGGTTAGGCATCCTGAAACATAGTACACTATATATATTTTTATACCAACCCATCATAATTGGACTTTCAACACCTTATGAATCTTTTTAATAATAGGATTAATATCCCATATTGAAGGGTGGTAGTAACATGGAATTCATTCTACATAAGATAGAGGAATAACCATTCAGTCTATAAATGATAACACAAAACACCCATCTATCTTTTACCCCTAAATTTACTCCCCACCATTGAGTTTTTACATCATGGTAATAAATTTAGGATCTGATGTTTACAAATTTGTAACCAAGTCAATGAAATCATGAATAACATAAACCCAAAAGAAAACTTAAACATCACCTTATTCTGTATAATCTAGATGCATAACATCTATGAATAAAATTGATCTTCTATTTATCTAAATTTAATTTATAAATTTGGGCATATGAATTCGTACTCAGGTAGGATACTATCGAATTTCCATTACCCAATGTATATAAAGAGGAAAAGTTAAAAATTGGAAGATATTATATCCATATTATTTTCCATATACTCAAATATCTTTTTGAAAAAATGCAAATAATTCTTTTATGATCTTAATAAAATATAAATTTGTTACCAAAAAATAAAATAATACCAAGTATTTAATTCTTGTACTATAGTAGCCAACTCAAATTCATGTGTTGGGTAGTTATATTTATGAATCTATAATTTTCATGAATCATATAAAACAACATGATCTCCCTACATGAGAATACATCCCATCCAAAATCTTGAGGCATATAAATATACTAAATAGCTACGTCTGAACTCTAGAAATATTGGGATATGTGCTGTTGTAAGTGTAAACATTAGTTATTTTAAGGATTTCAGTCATTCATCATTCCATTGGAAAGGAACACCTTTCCTTATAATTGATGTTGTAGGTGAGGCAAAAAAATAAAAAAATACAAAATGTCAGTAATATCCAAAAAAAATCAAGTAAACTGCATATCTAAAAGAATTTTATTTAGTGTTATCCATTATTTAACAACTTATATATTTTTAGAATCAAAAAAAGCTATTTTTTATCAAATAACATGGAAATGGAAACATACCACATGTATCCAAATGTCACACTTACATATATTATCATAAATGCGATGATCTAGAAAGATACAAAAATCTATAGCCAAATGATGTTCAGGATCCACTTATTTTATATAATACACAAGAAATTCAACAAAAATAACTAATATAAATGAATTTATAAAAATTTAAAATATTTGAATCAAAAATTCCATAAACAAAGTTTTTATATTTGTAATACCAAATTGCATATTAAAAAATGACTAATTTCTGTATCTTCTTCTAAAATATACCCTCAAAATATCCTCATTCAAAACATATAGTTGGTGATATCCTAAATGTTAATCAATTTTAGTAAACCTTATAGACCTTCTTAATTTTTAAAACAAATCATCAATTCATAGAAAAGGATATATATTATTTATAATAAGATGTTTAAGATTATGATAATATTTAAAAATCATAAAAGTTCCATCATCCTTACTCGTAAAAAAACATAAGCTTCCCCAAAAGACATTGATACTTGAACGAACCCCATAATTTATAACTCTTCTAACTGAACAATCAATTCTCTCAATACTTTCGGTTTCATCAAGTAGGATCGATGTGAAATAGGACCGGTTCTTGGTAGGAAATAAATTATAATATTTACTTCTATCTTTGATGTGAATACATGAAATTATCAAGAAAAATATCACGAAATTTGTAAATGATAGTTGAAAAATATGTATTTAAAATCTCATCCATAGATTTTAAAGTAAATTTTTCTTCCTGATAAGATATTTTTTTAACAACCTATGAACAAATTCACAGTCTAATTTCATTTACATCTTAATTTACAATAAAGAGATTCTCAATTCCATCAATGGATGTGAAATTAACCTTTCTAGAATAATTTTCAATGGGAACATTGATGACTTTCAAACAATACAAACACAAAATAGAGACATATATATCCTTACCAATAAAATATAAGTACCAAACAATTTAGTTTCATCGATAGTCATATAATAGGATTTACACATAATGTTTTGTCACTATATTCTTCCATGAGAAGATCATTACTTAAAAAAATATTGAATTATCACAACATGATAACCCATATGATTAATGACATCATAATAAATAAATTAGCGGGACACAACCATATCAAAAAAATAATTCTAAATATTATAATTCAAAATAATTGAACTTATAACCATTTGAGGACCCAAATGACATTCCATGAACACTTTACCAACTCCATATAATTTCCTTCTCACTATAATTTTCTATTTATTAGCATGTTGGGATTTCCTAGGTCGTAGAGTCATGGTGTTTCTATAATTTACTTGTATTGTTAGGTTCTAAGGATGGGAGTTATTATACTCATCTCCTCTAGTCGAAGTATACAATGTCTATGAAATATGATATGTTTCTCTAGAAGTAAAAATTTGAGCACTGAAATAATAATGATGAAGATTTCCCTTCTAATTATAATTGCGACAAGATCTAGGTGGTGTTGTATAAACTCATAACATATTCTCAAATGAGTCAAAATTAATACATCCCATACATCATTTCGGTAGAGGTGGAATGTTTTTTAATACCATGATCTAAATAAGAGGTGTCCCACTACTCAGGAAGTAGCTTTCCCCCTTTAGCTAATTATTATCATTAGATTTCTTAGCTGTTCCCATATGTATAAACTTCATTTCTACAACCATATTTCATAATACATCCCTTTCTCCAAAAAATACTCTATTTGGCATCTATATATTTTTTGTAATGAAATGAATGGTAATCATTGAGGGAATTTCCAAAATTTATCTCCATTATCATTTACTAAGAGACTATATAGCTTCATGCTGATAAATTACATTGTTCTAGAGATATAATACATTTTATGATAGAATTGTTTATTGAAAATTATTAAAATTCCTCCCAATAAATTTCATTCTCACATTTAGCATGAAATTCTAAATTCCACCATTCGGGTATTTGTTCCTCCAGAATATACATTGCTGACTTTTCTTTCACCTCTGATAGTCTCCCATAGATATAAAAAAATCAATTCATCATATCCAAATAGATAACTACTTTTCTAGTTCATAATCCATCTGAAATTGTGGTGTGTTCTTCTTTGGGAACTAATCCAAATGGTCATCTTGTTGCGGACCATAATTTTGAATATCCTAATCCCTGATTCAAAAATCCTAGACAAAACATTATACTAGACATTGATTCAGCTTTGGGTCAGTTGGAATCACATTTTTAGAAGCTTATTCCACTTGATCTATAAGATTTCTACCCAATTCCATTTTTTACAGAAGACAAAAAAGATCTAGTCTCACTCTTTAACAATATAAAGATTTTTAATTCCAATTCTCTTGAGAAGCACATATCATTTTCATAGATTTCCAATATCCATCCAATGTAAACATTTGTGATTATTTTTAAAAATACTAGAACCATTCTCTTTAAACCCAATCTATTTTAACCATTATAATAATTCAACAGATTTTTGTACCATTTAATAAATCATTAAACCCAAAATTAATAGCGAATTCAAAGTGGGATGTCATACTTATATTTTATTCCATGATACTCACATAGGATAAACCTATTAATAAAAAGTAAAAACAAACCTAGAAGTATCTCAAGATTTTTTGTACCCAAAATGATTGGAAACTTGTGGTTTAAAATAAAAGGGTTGGCTATGAATTCTTATGCTATAAATTTCAATTTCCAACATCCTATTTCTATGATAAAAACCCATCCTATGGAATAAAAATTAATGAAATCATTTCCCACTCGTGGAATAAAAAACAACTTTACCATTTGTGACATCCCACACCACAATATTGTCTTGAGAAGAGGTGGAGGTATAACTAGGCCTTAGGTGACATCACCAAGACAGAAAAGTGTGGAAGTAAATGTAAAGGGATTCAATGATGATTGGGGAGTATGATTTTTGATTTATAAGTAAAACAACAAAACGATTATAAAAAAAATATGAAACACTATATCACTAATGATTAAAACAATATATCTATAGGTATACGAAACAATAAAAAACCATATTAGAGTACCAATGGAAATGAAAGTCAATAACCGTAAAATACTTAGATAATCCATGTACCAATTACACCAAAACAACATAATCCTACAAAACCTAGAAAATATCCATGATCCATCTATTATGGCCATAAAATATGGACGCATATATAGAGAATTATGATAACTTCCATTTTCATATGTCCTGATATATGACATCTAAAAATATACTGATGGTCCCAATAATGGGTCGAGTATAAAGACTATAGTATTTCCCCATTGATTACCCAAAATGAGGCAACTAAGAAAAAACATGTTATCACAATTTATATAAAACATTTTAAATGTAGTTTAAAAATTGTATATCAAAACAATAATTAATTAATAAGGGAAAACAATTATCAAGATATATAACCGTTTCTGTTATTTTCTATTCTAATTACGAAAAAAACATTAATATATTCATTCTAATTAACATTTAAATAGTCATGTGTGGTCTCTTATAAACCCAAAATGATTTCACTAGGTTTCCATTCTCCTTGTGACCTTATGGAACACTCCCCATACTCTATGAAACATCCATCTACCCCAATGGTAAATAAACCATATTTATTGTCACATGTGAAATGACGAACTCACAGTAACCATGTATTAAATGTCCCATACAAAACCATTTCACATTAATACCATGTCATTATAAAAATAAATTTTATAAAACAGAAATTCCTCTATTGAAATCATCCCATAATTATAATACCATTATTTTAAAATTAATAAAAAAGAGGGTTTCAAAAAATTTGTTCAATTAACTTCTTTTCATGACATAAAATACTATATATCCACCAAAAATAACATAAGATTCCAACTGAAATTTCTAGAACCCATTTAATAGAATTTATTCATTCCCGTTATAATTCAAGTAGAGATGATAGGGTTACCACCTACCTCGCAATGGTTGGAGGAAATAAATAATGATGCTACAAAACTCTAGATGTGGTCTTGGATATTATTCCCTTCAATATATTCATTCAAGTTTCATTAATATTCTCACAAAATAACATAAATCTATATTCAATGGACTACATATTTGGTTATGGGAATGAGAAGAATTATGGATCAAAGAATAACATGGTAGAATGAATACTTACTGATGGATTCAAATGTCTAATAAATTTTGATTGAACTATATGTATCATATAGATTGAAGGAAATGGACTTTTAAGACATGGGAGGTATAATAATTTGATATCCATCATAATTAAGAAACAAATGATTCTTATAGGGAATAATTCATATTGGATTAACAAATTTAGGGGGTGCAACTATGTATCATATAGTTTGGACTCATGGTATAGAAAACCCGGTGCCAACCATGTGTAGCTACAATCACAAGGGATAACACTTTATTATTACATCACTAAGCTTTAAAAAACATGTTCCAACCATTCTTTCCCCTATATCAAAATTTCCATAGTTTTCTACGGGCACTGACAAGATTTAGTGAAACTTTTCACCACTCGTGTTCCTCTCAGGTTACACTAAAAACATGCTTCGTAGTTTCCTAAAGGAGGTGTTTGTTTTATAAAAACTATTCAAAAATCTTGAATCTCAATAAAACCATCCATAACAACTCTAAAACACATGAAAAAACTCCAAAACATAACTCAATTCATATCTAATCTGAGAGTTCAAAATTAGTGGTTCCTTTACCTAGAACTGAGGGTGGTACAATATTAAACTAAATTCTAGAGGTGGAAAGTAGTTGATTTATATATAGATATATCATTTATATAGATACATATTTTCATTATAGAATATAAGAATAATATTCTTTGGGTATTGATTATTTTATTAGAATGGGTGATTTGGAATCATGAGTTGATGAAGTAAGAAACATGGGAGAGATAAGTGGAGATGAGGTAGAAATGCATAAATTCATTCTACGAGTGTTGATCCTAATAATATTTTACAGATGAAAATGTTATTTTGTTTGGGAAATTTTAATTCCATGGATTAGGTAGGTGTGGTTCCATTATGGGTTTGGGATATTATAGGATAAAATTTGAGTTTTGGAGTGGAGGAGGTAAGTAAATTAATGGGTTCCCAATTAGATAGATTGTTTGAGATAACCATTTATGAAAAAAATCAAATTGAATATACCATGTGAGGAATAAAATACAGTTAATTATATATTCTAATCAGAATTTTTGGGGAACATGATCTTCATTTTTCTTCTAATTTCCAATTTATCTCCCAAAACAATCATCACCATTCACTATCTGACATATATGTTTTTATGGCTTCTTAGGGGTAAAACTAGGGATTATCAATAAAAAACACATTTCCTTTTATGTTTATTATATTGATGTTAAATATAAGGTATTGAATAGATTCAATTATATTATATGACCATTAGTATGAGAATGTGGAAATTTTATTAAAATTGAAATTTATGTAAGTGTATTCAACCCCTTTAATGATATTATAAAATTTATTTTTCATCATTGATTTAATTCGATAGTTTGTTAAATGTAATTATATTTTTAGGTGAATGGTTTACTTTTCACGATTCATGGAATATTATAGAACATTTATTTTTTATTGAAATTGGGAATTTATTTCCATTGGTTTTGTGGATTTGAAATAATGTTTTTTTTAAAATATCACATAAGGTTTGAATTGAATTTCTTGGGGTTGGTTCGGTAACATTCACATAAAACACATACAACCACATCCTTTCTGGGTGGTTATCAATTAGGGTTTCTCATGGAATCGAAAACACCCAATGGATCTCATGTATATGATGACTCATTAACATGCATTCCAAAGGAAAGCAGTCATTGGGGAATTTGGAAAATGATAAATAAAAAATCACATTGGTTGAGAGGATGTGATGTGTGGGTCGTCAAACCCTTTGGGGGGGGATTATTCCCCACTCCAAGACTCTCATAAATATTCATGATATGTTTTTGAATCATTCATTAAACTCCCAAGTATGAAGTAAGTCACCCTAGAATTAAAAATCAATTATTAGCCTTCATATAACATAAAATAATATGAATGTATCCAAGGATCATTAATGTATTGAAGTTTCATCATCTATGGTGATATATATTTTCATACGATTATTTCTACCAATGATAATCTTTTTTCAGAAAATTTTTGATTCATCAGTTGTTTATGATTAGGATGCTCCTTTTAATCCATGTAGTGGGGATATATGTAGTTTTTCATCATCATGGGAGATGAGAGTTGTTTAATGTCATGATCAAAACAATAATATGTGCTTCATATATATATACTTATGAAGGAAATCATAACCCGTGTAGTACGTTATAACTTCATAGGACACAAAATACCTTTTAAGGACATGTTATGAGGACCAAACTGTGTAGTTTAATTTCACTCAGAGAGGATGTTTATGTGAAATGTTCCTAGTCAAGGAGTGGTGTGGGACTTATGCTGAAGAATCCTAATGAACCTTTAAGGGAATTATTCTTTTATATTAGAAATTATCCAAATTATATTGTGTCCCAGATAGAAGTAATATTTATCATGGGTTTTTGGTTTTGGACCACAAGGAGGATTCCTACGTATCCCAATTGGATGAGAATCAATGCCCACATAGTTCAGTTGTGAGGGCCCACATCTATAGAGTCCTAATAATTCTTTTAATGAAATATAATTCATCCCTTATTAAGGATGTATTGTGTGTATTACACCATCTAGGATTATTACCTAGTGAGTGGTCTGTGAGTAATGTGTCAACTTAGGGAAATATTGATGCTTGGGGCAAGGCTTGCACTTAGGTGGATACCCAAGCGGTGTTGGGTTTGGATATCATGGAGGCTTCCTATATATCCCATTTGGATGAGAATCAAAGCCAACATTGTCATTTTATGTGAGTACCAGTGATTATGGAGGCAGTACGATGGTTGGTATTATAAAAAATGGTGACCTTTGAGAGGACTAAGGAATGATTTCTGGGCATACATTTCTTAAGAGGATGACACAGAGACAAGGGCCATGAGTAATGTATCGACTCACGAAGATCAGATGGCTTGGTTGGGTATGACATCAAAGATGATTCAATGGTAGTGTTGATTTTTTACATTATGGAGTCTTCTAACATATCCCTTTTGGATGGTAAACAAATCCCACATAATTAGGTTGTGAGGACACATGCCTATAGAGGACCTATGTGGTTTATTAAGAGGAATATCAAGAAGAAGATTTTCTACTGAGACATTATTATAACCATCAGTATTCCAGGATCATCTCAAACCTCTAATCCCATATGAGTCCTGATTGGATGTGTTAAACAAGAGTAATCAAATTATTCATCAAATATCACGATCCGTTATCCATAAGTGGAAGAGGTTGTGGCTATGCGAGACGAAGAGGGGGCTTTGTCATTCCTGTATCCTCTCCCATTTTCTAACCATGATAGTGACATCTGAAAACCTTTTTGGATACTGACCAACTAGAAAGACAAGGGATTACTCCTGGAGTGATGTTGTAGTTATGTTTTTAGATAAGTTATAATGATACATTATATACCATTAAAGGGAAAATAAAGTGTGATCCTCATCCTCCCCCCCCCCCCGAGAATAGTTATTCCCTTGTCATATATTTGACGAGGGAATAAAATGGTTCTAGACTTAGTATCATATATTGGGAGATCCCTAACATAGAACTTGTGGTTAGTTTCATCAAAGATAATGGGATTCATAATTTCATTCACCCAAAGACCATTTCCTCCTCGTAGGATAACTATGAGATAGCTCTAACCAATGGATTGCATAACCAAATTAGAGTTATGTTGGTGTATATGTTTACATGGTATTTAACGTACGGAAGCCCACAAAGAGGAGTAACCCCCCCTAGATGAGGGATCCAATGTATGGAAATATTTATCATTAGTGGCTTGAAATAGGTATGGGAAAGTTATTCATTCTGGTTAAGTCTTTTCGAGTAGAATTTGTTTCATGTATGGTGATCTATGAGGAGTTGGAAGTTATTTTCACGTGGAAGGATTCCACAAGATAAAGATTCCATTGGTGAAGGAAATCCAGACAAAAAAACAAGGGATATTCTTTACTCTATTCATTATGTGTTTTCCTAGGTGCCATTAGAATGGTTTCATATAGGTCCTATATGTGTAAAGAGACCTTCATGTAGTTCTTAGCAACTAGGGGGAAGGTATACTCATGAATAAATATTGTGTTTAAGACTATCTAGGGACTTTAATCCCAGAATCAATGTTAATTTGATCCTCTTTTGGATTTTTGATATCATTCGGATGTATTTTTGAGGATATTGGTGAATGGACTGCATGACCAGAGCTTGAAGAAATATTCTGTTTTTTAGTCTATCAAATGAGGAGACACATGGTCTTATTTATAGGTAAATTTGGAACCATGATTGAAGGTGGTATCATTCATAGGTACTCTGCATATTTAAACCACATATTTGCCTCACACATGGGTGGACAATCTTGTTTTCCAGTCAGGGGGAGTTAAGTGAGCCTTCTGTATCTTTAGCTGGGTGCTCGTAGGTTAGTTTAATTGAGTCCCCATGATCATTATTAGGACTCTTCAACCCTATAATACAAAATTATTTTTTAATAAATGTTTTCATGAACTATAATGAAATTGAATTAAAAAAGGTCTCTCTTTGGATTGGATCGGATTAGAAGAATATATTCTAGTCCTAAGGTAGGGGAGGAAATAATTCTAAAGGTCGCACATGTCACCCATGAAGGTTACACACACATGTTAGTAGAGTAGTTCTAGTGTGTAGGTCTTAAGAATAGACATAAAATTTCAATAAATTCAATTAAACCTCCGACAAAGATTTACTTCTAATTTCATGTTATTTTTTCCCATCACATAGATCATCAGTATAATATTTCCGCACATTTAATTTCCACAGGCCATCTAATGAATTTCCTTGAAAATGTACATGGTAGAGTGACTTGAGTGAATATTATAAATTGAATAAACTAGTTGAGGGTCCTGTAAGAGGCACTGGACGATGGACCTGTTAGAGGAACCTTTTTTAGGGTCCTGTACAAGGACCTTAAGTTTCCAACATAACTAAACTTTTTGAACTCATGATTTTTATTTTAATGAAACTCTTGATGTATTTTGTAGGTTTTTTATGGATTCCCTGATGGTTTCTTATGAAAAATTTCCCTCATGTGTCTTAGATATGCCAAAAGATGTTGGGATAGACTATTATGACATGTGTGATTCGACTCTCCCAGACATGGAGAAGCACTTTCCACAGTATTAGCATTAGTATCTGTGAGGTAACTATCTTTTTCTATATGGTCATGGATTTCTAAGATACGCTCTCACCATGAAGGCTCAATTTTACTTTATAATGGCTTAGTTTATATAATATACCAATTCCACCCCCACCAATGTCTCTTCTCATGTTTTATACAATATATAATATATTATTCAAACTACATATTAGATGCACAAAAAACTATTTTACCTTGGATTTGAAGAATCACCACTAAGAGTAGAAGCCTTACTACTATTAGTCAACCATCCACACTCTCTGGATAGAGAAATAAAAATTTTATAAAGATGATTTGGACTTCTGATCTAAAGTTGTATATATTCATCAATGTACGTGTCCATACTCGGTGGGCCAAACTATGGCAACCCTACTTTTTATTACACAATTAAACATAATTTATTACATAAACATAATTAGATAAAACATATAAGATAAATAGGTATAGTGTAATTGATGCTTAGGATCATTACATAACAACTTAAAACATGAAAAAAACATCTTTATTTAAAACATCCTTTACATGACCACTACATTCCTTCATACTTAGCATTGCATAGGATTACCCGAGGACATGTATAAGAAATGGGTGAGCTATAAAGCCCAGTAAAGAAATAAACGTGAAGTAAAATGAGGAATACAATACATGTTAGACAATAGGCATATTATTATATCACGATATAAGCATAAACATAAAAGTCATGATAAATCATGACAATCATAACATGGGAATGTGGCAGCAACAGTTAACATGAAATTAGCATGACCAAGGCTCATTACACATGGAGCATGAGTAAATCATAATTGGACATTAATCACGAGTAAAACCTCATTGCACATGAATTAGCATGAGTGAACACCCATTTCAAGTGACATATCATGATACTTTTCTTAACCCAATGCATTGGACTGCTATAAGGGTGCACTCTTCTAAAACATTTCATTTCATGCATAAGTGTGCCACATGGATCATATAAATGGATTAATAAAACATAATAATTAATTACATGATAAAGGAATGTGGAATTAAAACATGAAACATTATAATCAATAAGTAAATGATAATAAAGGTGAATACCCTTGATAGAGAAATGGGCATTGTATTCCCTACACGATGACATTGGCTTAGAAAATCGGTGCAATTTCGGCAGCGTAATGGCGTTATGTAAGAATTCATAAAAATGGTTGATGAGAGATAAAGGGTTGTATCATCATATTTACATGAAATGGACAGTAAGGGGGTCATATAGATACATTTCACAACAATAGTAATGGAATTTAGAGTAATGATACAAAATAATTGATTGAATGTAAAATGGGAGAGGGAAATTCCTTTCGGAATTTCGACATAGTAACGAGTGTACATGGGATGCATTTAGTGAGCGAGAAAGGGGTATCTCATCATTAAAACATAAATAAGGAATCATGGGAGAGGTTAGAAACCATACCCCAACATTTATAATTGAAATTAAAAGGCATAAAAATTAAATGAAAATTGGAAAAATATGAGAATGGAAGAAAAAATGCTAACATGGAAGTGTGCTTCCAAAGGCTTGAGAGTGGATTCATGGGTTCTCGGGGCACCTTGGGAGGATTCTAGAAAGAGTAGGGAAGATTGTTTAATAACTCCAAAGGCTTTGAGTGGGGAGGAAGTGGGAGCATGGGTGGGTTTATATAGGAAATGTGAGGGAATTCTTTATTATTTAGGTTTGGGACACCTCACGTAAAACGAATCCAAACAAAAAACCTGCCCATTGTTTTTGCCCATGGATTTTGGAAAAGGGAAGTGGAATAAAATATTATACATGTCCAAAGTCCTAACTTCTCAAAATATTGGGGTTGGTTATGTTTAGGTGAGTCACACTACCAAGTAAATCAATTTAAAAAGATAGGATATTTAATTATCCTTGAAGGGTCCATTAATGCTTTGTAAAATTAGTCAAACAAAGAAAAAATCACATTATTTTAATGGTAATGCATATATTATCCGAACAAAAGAATTATTTTATGTTATTAAATCACTATTGGGTAATTATGATGTCATAAAACAAATTATATAATTAAACGGTATTTAATTTTTACCCAAATATTTGACTGTCTTAGAAAACTATAAAAAACTCACTGTTGGATAATTTCAAAATACTGATTCCAGAAATAATATTTATTTTATCTAAATAAATTAATAAATATTTTAATTTTTAATTTTTATATAAAAAACGATGTTTGTCGAAAATTCACGGGTTTTGACAAAAAATGGCTTTCAATCTATAATAAAAATTACTATTGCATTGATAAAATTATACAATAATTTATATTTAATAAAAAATTATTTAATAAAAATAATAATATTTTAATAAAATATTATTTAATTAAAAAATCCATTAATTCCTCAAAATATATTTATTAGTTGAATATTAACTAAAAATACTATTTGAGCTTTAAAACTCACATACAAGGTAACACTAAAAACATGATGGAATATTTATTATTATATACAAAAATAATATACATGAACATAGTGCTCTGGTCTTGTTATATAACCTCTTATAACAACCGCATAAGACTGAAGGGTAAGTTGTGCGACGGTGACCGACTCTTGGGGTGGCTCGGATAACATTGCTCGGGTGGTAATCTCTATCAACTTCCACTTCTCTCGTAGGCAGTTCCACTTGCGCATAACATATTCATGCTCAGCTTGGGCTTGGCCAAGAGAAAATCACATAGACTCAAACTCCTTTCCGAGATCTAACAAATGGGCTTCATATGGGGTGCGTCTACTAGATGAGGCCATCACTTCCTTTTTCTGAGTAAATTTTATTTTTTTAAATCCCTATATTTATACTAATCATGTAATCAATATTCAAAGACTATCATAACAATGGTCAAAATTATTAACCATATTTTAAAATCCAAAAACATAAAACCAAAGAAGTTTTCATTTTATATAAACATTTTACATAAAGAGACATTTAATTTGATCCAGAGAGATTTCCATTAATGAATATTTGGGTTGTTACAATCTTCCCCCCTTAAAAAAATATGACCCTAGAAATATTCTTTTCCCAAAAAAAAATTTGTGGGTAACTCTGCTTCATCATTTCCTTTGATTCCCACGTTGCTTCTTAAAACTTGTGGTTTCGACACAACACCTTGATGAGGGGCATTGTCTCATTTCATAGAAATTTTCTATACGATCCATGATATTCACGGGTTTCTCCTAAAAAAAGGTCATCCTTTAATTGTACCACCTCTGAAGAGAGTACATGTTAAGGGTCTAGTATGTACTTATTTAAGATGGACACATGAAAGAAATCATGATACATGGCCATGGTAGGTGGAGGTTCTAGTCGATTGGCTACAGCCCCGACATGATCAAGAATCTCGAAGGGGCCGATATACCTTGGAATTAACTTCCCTTTTTTCCAAACCTCACGGCCTTATTCAACAAAGAAATGCGTATAAATACCATGTCTCTAACCTTAAACTCGAGGTCTTATAGATGGTTGTCTACATTACTCTTTTATTAACTCTGTGATGCCCTAATATACACCTGACTGGTTTTGACCTCCTCCACAATTTCTTGTCTGAGCTACCAAAGATCACCAACCTCGTCCCAACACGACGTTTTTATGCAGCTTTTCTCATAAACGACTTCATATTGTGCCATTTGGATGCTCGAGTAGAAACTGTTTTTATAAGAGAACTCAACTATAGTAAGATGTTGATCCCATCCTCCTTTAAAGTCCATTGAGAATGCTCTCAGGATTTCCTCAAGTGTTTGGATAGTATGCTTGGATTGGCCATCATTTTGAGGATGATAGGACATACTGAAGTTTAGTTTAGTATTCAGATCATGTTGATGACTCTTCCAAAAATTAGAGTTGACTCTTGTATCTCAATCATAAAAAATAGATAGTGGTACTCCATGAAACATTACCACATCCTGATATATTTCTTTCCCAATTGGTCAAATGAGAAATCCTCCCAAATAGGAATGAAGTGTGCAGCCTTTGTCAGACGATCCACAACAAACTAGATTACATTTTTTCCTTTGGATGTCATTGGAAGTATGGTAAAAAAGTACATGGTGATGTTCTCCCATTTCTATTCTGGTATGGGAAATGGTTGCATCATCCCCTTAGACTTCTACCTCTCTACCTTCACTTGCTGACACACCAGACACTTTGATGTATATTCAACAATCTCTTTCTTCGTATTATCCCACCAATAATGCCCTTGAAGATCTCGGTACATCAATTTGTTTCCTATGTGAATAGATAAATTCGAACTATGTGCATCATCTAGAAGTTCCTTCTTCATCTCGAGAACTGATGGAACACATATCCTTTTCCCAAATCTCACAATTCCTTCTTCATTAACATTAATATCCAAGGACTTCCCTTTTCCGATAGCTTCCACTTTTTCCTGAATTCCCACATCATCCTTTTGATCATATTTTATCCTTTAAAAAAGTGATGGATGACAAATAATTTGTGAAAGGATTGATTATGTTTCCTTATTTATGAATCCCTTGTATATCTTTATCAAATATAAGAATATTGTATCATTTTCAATTCTCATCAATGATAAAATCACTGGGTCCTTTCAACATAGGGCATCTTCCACCTTGTTCACTTTCCCAGGGTGTTAATGGATTGAGTTGTCATAGTCTTTGATCAACTGTAACCATCTTCGTTGGTGCATGTTCAACTCTTTATGTGTGAATATATACTTGAATCTTTTGTCGTCCGTATATATTTCACAGTTCTCCCCAAATAGATAATGTCTCCAAAATTTCAAAGAGAATATCACTGAAGCCAACTCGAGGTCGTGTGTTCGATAGTTCTGTTCATGAAATTTCAATTTCCTTGAAGCATATGCAATGAATTTTTCATTTTTCATCAACACACATCCCATTCCCTTCTTTAAAGCATCACTGAATACAAAAAAAAGTTCTCCACTTATGGGTAAGGTGAGCATGTGCGCAATGATAAACCTCCATTTCAACTCCTTGAAGCATTCTTCACATTCATAACTCTAAGAAAACATTACTCCCTTTCGAGTTAGCTAGGTAAGAGGGCCAGACAATCGTGAAAAATCTCTCCTAAATTGTCGATAATATCCTATAACCCCAAGAAGATATAGATATCTGTTACTGATATTGGCCTCAACCATCCCTCAATTGTATCTGTTTTGGAGGTATCCATAGATATCCCATTGCTTGTGATGATATTACCCAAGAATGAGAACTCATTCAACCAGAAATCACACATTATGTAATTTTCATAGAGCTTCTCCTTCCACAAGTTCTCTAGTACAGTTTTTATATTCTCCTCACAATCCTCCAGGGTTTTGAAGTATATCAGAATATCATCTATAATTACAACCACAATTTTGTTCTGGTAATCTCTAAATACTCTATTCATCATGTTCATGAAGATTTCTAGAGAATTAGTGAGTCCAAAAGGCATTACTATGAATTCATAGTGCCTGTATCTTGTATGAAAAGAAGTCTTGGGAATATCTTCCTTCATCACCCTTACTTGATAATATTACAACCTCAAATCCAATTTGGAGAAGTATTGTGCTCGATGTAGCTAATTGAACATGTCATCAATTTGTGGGAGAGGATACTTGTCCTTTATCGTGATTTTGTTAAGCTCACAATAATCAATGCAAAGGCACATTGACCCATCCTTCTTCATGATGAATAGGACTGTTTCACCCCAAGGTTAAGCAATTGGGCGTATAAACCCTTTATCCAAATTCTCTTGTAGTTTTTTCTTCAGCTCCTCAAGCTACACAAAAACCATTCTATATAGAGTCTTGGATATTGGAAATTACCTAGGTAAAAGATCTATTGAGAATTCAATATCTATTCTAGGACGAAGAACAGGAAATTCCTCGAGAGACACTTCATCAAATTCCCTCACAGTAGACCTATCTTCTAGGATGGTTGTCTCTTTAGACTCAGTCATATGAGCCAGATACGCATGCTCATATGGCAGTAATATCCATACTTGATATAATGGAGCTAAATAAGATTCATCTTCCTCCTAGCACTTATATAGAATCAGGGGTCGATATTCCATAGGGAGAGTGATTTATCTCTCACGACAATTTATGTTGGCTCTATATAAGGAAATCCAATCCATGCCATGAATTGCATCAAATTCCTCTAGAGGGAGTATGAAGAGGTTTAATGGGAATTTCAATCCACAGATTATGAAAATGGGAGGAGTTATATTCATGGGATGCAATTATTTCCCCATTTGCAGTACTCACCAACATCATCACTTCCATGATTTGTGGTGGTGCTGGGATTGTTCTACTAAACATTCGAGATATAAAAGAATTCATAGAACCTAAATAATAAATTAAATTTTCTATTCTTGAATGAATAACTACCTTACCTACCAGTAAATAATTTTCAGGGTTCACTTTGGTAGTAGTGATGGAAAAATCTCTCCCTTGATACCTTGGAGGTTGTTGTTTGCCTCAAAAAACCCTTGGCTTAGGGAATTGATTTGCAAGATGCCCTGGTTCATTGTATTTGTAGCAATGAACAATACAATGAGGTTCTATCTGAGCATTCCTCTCCTTTGTTACAACCACGAGTTTTTCTTTTTGGTAGTTAAAATCCAAGTTCCCTTCTCTTCCACACCTAAAGAATTTCCTCATCCCCTTCAGGCAATTTCCAGGGTGCTTCTTTCTGCACCTTTGGAAAGTGGGGTGTTGGATCTTCTTAGCACCGTTGGATTTATCTATCGGACCACCAGTATTTAATTCCACGTTATTATTCTTATCCCCATGATACCCCTGAGATTATTCGATCTCCATTTCGACCTTGAGGGAATATCAGACAATTTTTTCATAGTCGTCGAAGTCACTGATTGCCAACGCTTTCCGCAGGTTAGGATTCAGCCCACCAAAGAAGCGGTCAACCTTCAGTTCATGGGTAACGACAATGCCAGATGTGTATCGTGAAATCCTTGTGATGTTTCCTCGTACTCTCTAATAGATTAGTAGTCTTTTGGCTTGAGGGAAAGGGATTCCCTTTACATCATAAGTGGGAGTGTGCACAGAAAAAATTTATCAAAAAACATCTTCTATAAATCCTTCCATTCCAATACCTCAATCTCCTCCTAAGGATTCGTAATTCTGATCAACTTCCACCATTTATCAGCTTAACCCTCCATAAGATAAACAACCAAGAGAACCTTATCTTGTTCAGAACATTGAATGATATAGAAGATTTTTTCAATGGATTTAATCCATTGTTCAGTGATTGAGGGATCAGATGATCAATTTAAAGTAGGATGCATTTGTCTTAGGAATCTCTCGATATCAAATTTTTACTTTTTAGGGGGGGGGGGGTGAACGTTCCTCTTGACCCATGTTTATATTTAATGCTTAAGTTAACTAATAGATATGTGTGACAAAGTTCACGATTCCCGTTGCCAATAGATTTGGAATCTCATCTGTACAGTCATCACATTGATCTTCACATCGGTTGTTAGCCTGAGTCATCCTATTAACAGCCATTGGCTAGAATAAAAGGAAAGTTAGGGGTAACACAAGAAAGGTAATCCAAGGACAAAACTAATGACTTATAAATAAATTTTATTTCTTAATCATATGAATCTATGGGCCTCAGTCTATGTAATCCATTATTTACATTCTAACATATATTCTTAGTGAATATTTTTATCCCTTAATAGTGATTCATACTAAGCTTGTGAATTTAGTAACGCATATCCCTCAAGAGTATCATAACCAAGAGTGAAGCAAGTCCCGTTTTCATGCACTAGTTCTCGTTCGAGTCTTGCTCAAATCATTTATTTTGGGTTTTACCCCTAGGATAGATCTGTGCCAGAGCTGCCTCTACCTGATTGTATCCAGACATGGATGTATTTTTTTGATAAACCACTTACTCAATACTCACCAAAACATAGGTATTTTTTTATTATACATAGTGTTGTCTCTAAGGATTCACTAGGGTTTTCTAATCCTAATCCCAAAAATAACTAAACCTGTCCTCTGATACTAACTATGGTAACCCTGCTTTTTATTAAACAATTAAACATAATTTATTACATAAATTTCATTTGATAAAACATAGAAGATAGAGGGGTATAGTGTCTTTGGGGCTTAGGATCATTACATAACAAGTTAAAAAATTAAAAACAATATCTTTATTGAAAACATCCTTTACATGACCACTACATTCCCCCGTACTTTGAATTACATGGGATAACCTGAGGACATGCATAAGAAAATGGTGAGCTATAAATCCCAGTAAGTGAATAAACAGGGAGTAACATGAGGAATACAATACATGTTAGAAAATAGGAATATCATTAGGTCATTATAGAAGCATAAAAATAAAGGCACAATAATGAATGATAATTATAACATGGGAATGTGTGATCAACACTAAAAATGGAATTAGTATGAGCTAAAGATCATTGGAAATGGAGCATGAGTAAATCCTCATTACACATGAAGAATGAGTAAAACCTCGTTTCACTTGAATTGGGATGAGTAAACACCCATTGCACATGGAGTTTCATGATACTGTTCTTAACCCATTGTATTAGAGCGCTATAAGGGAACACCCTTCTTAAACATTTCATTTCATGCATAAGTGTGCCACATGAATCATATAACATGGATTAGTAAAACATAATCATTTATTCCACTATAAAGGAATGTGGAATTCAAAAATGAAACATTATAATCAATAAGTAAATGTTCATAAAGGTTAATACCCTCAATAGAGAAATGGGCATGGTATTCACTACACAACGACATTGGCTTGGAAAAGTGGTACAATTTCAGCAGCGTAACAGCGTAACGTAAGAATTCATAAAAATGGTTGATGAGAGAAAAATGGGTGTCTCATAATATTTAAATTAAATGGAAATTAAGGGGTTCATATAGATACATTTCCAAACAATTTTAATAGAATTTAGAGTCATCATACAAAATAATTGCTTGAATGTAAAAGAGGAGAGAGAAATTCCATTCGAAATTTCGTCATAGTAACAGGTGTACATGGGATGAATTTAGTGAGAGAGAAAGGGGTCTCACATCATTGAAACATAAATAGTGCAGTATGGGGGAGGTATGGAACCATACCCCAAAATTTATAATTGAAATTAAAAGGCATAATAATTTAATAAAATTGGACAAAAATGAGAAAGGAAGAAAAAACCCTTACATGGAAGTGTGCTTTCAAATGATTAAAAGGGGATTCATGGAAGCTTGGGGAACCTTGGGAAGATTATAGAGATATTAGGGCAGAGGTTGGACAAACTATAAAGGCTTTGAGTGAGGAGGAAGTTTGAGCTAGGGTGGGTTTATATCAGAAAGGTGATAGAATTCTTTATTATTTAGGTATGGGAAACCTAACATTAAACTAATCCAAACCACAAACCGCCAATGGTTTTTTCCCATAGTTTTTGGAAAAGGGATGTAAAAAAATATTTTATAAGGCCAATTTCCAAACTTCTTAAAATAATGGGGTTTATTATGTGTAGGTGAGTAACACTCCCAAAGAAATCAATTTAAAAAGACAAGATGTTTAATAAGCCTTGAAGGGTCCATTAATGCTTTGTAAAATAAGTACAAAAACCCAAAATCACATAATATTAATGACAAAAATATATTGGAGGTAAATAATGATTATAGTTTTTTATTAAATCACTATTGGGTCATTATGATGTAATAAAACATATTTTATATTTAAACGGTATTTAATATTTTCCCAAAATTTTGACTATCTCAGAAAATTATGAAAAATTTACCATTGGATAATTTCAATGTCCCAATTCTAGAAATGATATTTATTTTATGAAAATAATTCTCTAAATATTTTAATTATCACTTTTAAAATAAAAATCGACATTTATCGAAAATTCACAGGTTTTGACAAAAAGTGGCTTTCAAACCTTAATAAAATTTTTGATTGCATTCATAAAATTATAAATTAATTTATATTTAATAAAAAATAATTTAATAATAATATTAATAATTTATTAAAATATCATTGAATTAATAAATCAATTAATTCATCAAAATTGATTTCTTAGTAAAATATTAACTAAAACTACTATTTGTGCATTAAAAATTATCTACAAGGTAACAATAATAAAATGAAGGTATATTCATTATTATATAAAAGAATAAAGTACATGAACATAGTGCTAATATCTTATTACGTAACCCCTTATAACACCCACATAAAACCGAAGGGTAAGGTGTGCCATGGTGACTGACTCTTGGGGTGGCTCAGATAACATTGCTTGGGTGATAATCTCTATCATCTTTCACTTCTCTCATAGGCGGTTCCGATCGTGCTTAAAATATTCAAGATCGTCTTGGGCTTGGTCAAGAGAAAATCCCAAAGACGCAACCTGCTTTCCTAGCTCTGACAAATGGGATTCGTATGGGGCAAGTCTACTGGACGAGGCCATCGCTTTATTTGTCTTAGTAAATTGGATTTCTTAAAGCCATATATTTATACTAATCATGTGATCACTATTCAACGACTATATTAAAAATGGTCACAATTATTAATAGTATTTTACATCCAAAAACATAAAACCAAATAAGTTGACATTTTATATAAACATTTTATATAAACATTTTATATAAACATTTTATATATAGAGACATTTAATTTGATCAAGAGGGATTTCCATTAATGAAAGTTTTGGTCGTTACACAAACTATTTAAGAATTAAAGACTGACCAGCATGATATCATCATCAATGAGGATATTTGGGTGGAGATAACATATCATTATAAGAACATGAACATCTTTACCAAATTTCAAAGCCGATGGAGTCCTTTGAAAAATTATTTTTAACAAACAAAAAGAATATTCAACATTATACTGTGGTATGTCTAAAATATATCATCATCCCCTATCCATTTAGATATATATAATGATTTTATCCCATTAAAGGAAACATGAGATGGTGGTGAAAGGATATTGATATTAGACTATGAACTTTTGAAGGTGGATTAATTGGTAAGAACATAGATTCTCACCCAAGGGGTTATATTTATCCTGAAATGAGGATGAAGTCCTTCATCAAGCATGAAGAAGAAGTTACCACATGTCAGTGCCCAATGGCATTCCCCACCATAGAAAACCAAATAATTCCTAGAAAATTTTGGCCAACATTGTTTCATATAAATTTCACCTATTGGGGTATATGGTAAATCCTATGATTTCTATGAGTACCTAGTTGGCAATATCCCTCATGATGTGGCTATATTCCTACTTGCTTCCGGTCCACGAATCCAATGATAGCGTTAAAAAAGGGACATTTGTTATAGAAACCAAACTAGCATAAGGTAGCCATATAGGCTTCACTGCCCTTTTTGTGGAAAAGGCCTATCAATTCCTACTATAAGCATACAATGGGAAGGCCCCATCTAGAATTTTATGACAATTTAATGTTTTATGGTGGTGGATTGTAGCATAGTTTAGTCACTACACGATGCTATGTGGTGTTCAAGTCCCTAAAGGCCTCTTTTTATAGTTTATTTAGGTTTTTTCTAGTATCAATCCTACATCCATGGTATATAATGAAATATTTAGAATTCTGAAGATATCAATATAATTCATCTTCTTCTCATTTGGAGATTTATTTGGAATTTTTTAAAAAAATGGAATAGATAAAGAATACCTTAGTTTATACATGATTGGAGTTAGATACAACATACTAGTGGACCATATTGACAATGAGATAATATGATTTTCAAATGATTCAAATTTATTTACCCACTACTTTAAGTATCGACAACAGTCATGAACATTCCACACATGAAAATACAGATTGAAAGACACCCAATGTTGGCCTGATAATTCATATCCATATTTCAATGGTGGTTTCTCAAATATCAATCAATATTACTATATTTACTGCATTGATCAAGGCTCAATCTGGGTATGCCAATGCATGGAGTTAATCATACCTTCATAGGTGTGTTAATGAAAGGCATTCCCTATGTCACAATGATGAAAACCGTTGGTTAGGGAAGGCATGGTTGGTAGTTCAAAAATAAAGGTGTTGATGATTTATCTCTAAAGTAATTAGGGTTTTCTCAGTCCTGGGCCACGAAGAAATCTAGAGTTAATAAAACCACATATTCTAGATCAAGGCCGTACAGTCATTATCTCTATGTAGAGATTTGGGTTCTTGTCACCAAGTCTTATGTGATAGTAGAGAGATCTGAAATGGATTTGAAGTAACAAATATTCATAGTATTCCTCTCATCGAGCCAAATTCTATCCTAATTATGTGAAAACCTAGAAATCGAATCCTAGTAGGGAATAAATCATGGCATGAAAGAAATGTGTGTATTTCTTATGAATGGAGTGCACCTCATATAGCTTGGGGATATGTGATCACCCAATGACCATCAACCTAAAAACCATTTGACTAATGTGAGGAAATATGGTTGGGAGCTACAAATGTTGATATGGGAAATTGATGATCAAATCTCAGACACAAAGCGAGTATCCAACCTATTTGAAGGAGATGCTACTAAGAGAGAAATTGGTCACTCCAAGGAGAAATACGTTAACTATGTTAACCCCAATGAGGTATAAATATCTTCAACTTTCGATTTTTCTCCCTCATACACCATCATGAACTTAGTGGGGATATATATCACATTTTTGAAGAGAAGAACAGAAACTATAATAAAAGGTTACCGAGTCATTGAAATATGGGCACATGAGCACCCAAATTAGTGTACTGGTGGATTCTTCTGAATAATGGAAAAAAAATCCTCAAGCCAGAGAAAGACAGTGAATGATATGGAAGGAGAATATTTTTGACCACCAACTCAAGTTCCTATTTCTGAGATGATTTATATGAGACTCCTATAGGTCAAGATAAATAACAAAATTGCATGGTGAAGCTGGCATGTAGAATGAACCAGAATAATAATTTTCACTATCCATTCAATCAAACGACTAAATTGATGAACTTTATTTTTACTATAAATTCCTTTAATATGTTCTTCATCTATTTCATCCCTTAATGGGTATGTAAATTATCCTTTAAGAGCTGATAATGACAAAATTGAGGAGGATAAACTTAGGAAAATAAATACATCCCATTAATATATAATGTTTCAAAAGATTATGTCCCATCTTCCCCAATTATTATAGAGAGTGGAAAGAGTCTTGGTAATGTCAGATTCAAACTATAATGTTTTTTGTGTTGTTTCAAACTTTTATTTCCTCATGATATATCAAATATCTGTCATATACAAGAGGATCATGAAGGGGTCAATGTCAGTTCTTTCAGAAAGGTATGGTAGGGACCTCAGATGGTTTGATGATGTTCTTGGTGCTGATACTAGATCCACATGGATAGAAAATGCCCTTTATTTCAAGAGAATGGGGTGAGAAATCAATGGTAGAGCTAATTTGGATTAAGATCCACTCGTTATAGATACCCCTACTGGTGAGGATGTTGTGATATTTGTGAGTATACATAATCAACTAAAAGATAATCTTACAAATATTGAATAAATTTTAGAAAAGGTAAATACCACCACCTTTTTTAGGGGTTCATGGAAATTGATTTTTTAATGGAAGGACATGAAATTTTATCTTCCAGTCATTTTTAAAGAAAGACAACCTCCTTAAGTTTTATTTCATACCTCAGATCATGACCGGTGCATATTTTTCTGGAGAAATAATATTCACGTAAATTAAACACCAAGGAATTCAATTCCACCTAGCTTCTACTACTAAGGGATAAACAAGTGAGGTCCTTGAAGTTGGCTATTACTAATATCCCTTGATCTAGATTTAATAATAAAAATAGGGTTCATTTCTTATTAGCAGTTTCTTATCTATAATGATGAGGTTCAAAGTACCAAGGAGGTAATAATCCAAATAGTTGATCTATCACCAGGTGCGTATTATTAACATATTTGTTTTCTTCACTTCCATTGTTGTTTTCAATACATATGATGTTGATGGTGGGTTTTATTTTATATGTAGTGTAATTGAACTTGACTGTTGAACCAACATAGGAAGATTCAATGTCTATATTTTCAAAACTGGTAGGTGAAACTAATGCTTTTTTGGAGGGAGTGAAAAAGGTGACTCGTTATATGAAATAATACCATATACATCTCTACCTACAAGGGAGGATCTGAACAGGACTTGAAGATGTAAGTTTATCTATACACTACATTCCATATCATTTGGTGAGACATTTGGAAGATAATATCTTGGAAATCATATAAAGACCTATAATCTTGAATTGATCAAATTCTAAATATATATTTCGTCATAGGGAATGGTGGGTTTTCTTACCACATGATCCAACAAGTTGTAATGTTGATCATTTGTAAAATGGAATAGAAGATAAGGTTGTAGTAGAATGAGGCACAGATAGTAGGCCAGTTTTAAGATCTCAAGAATGTTGTGTCCCTAGAGGAGAGAAATCATGCCATTGAGGTGTAGGAGCATCATAATTATCTAGAATAGAAATATCTTCAAGATATATGTATTTAAGAAAAACTAAACTCCATATTGGAAGATATGGTACAAATCTACCATTCTTTAAGAGGGTGTTGGTACATGGTAAGGATTCTGTGGCTATATATAAATGGGATATTCTTCATGATGAATAATCCAGTGAATCACAACTAGCTATGTTCCAAAAATATATGGGAAATTCTTAATCAATAGTTCAACATATCAAATCCTATGTCCATTATCACATATAAATTTGGTAGAGAGAATCTAGTATGTGGATCTTCCTCTCCATTTTTGAAGATAAATGAATAGGGTTTTTATTTGGAATCAATTGTTACTGCATTCATATATTCATCCAAATAATTATAATCTCAACGATAGGGGTGATGGAGCACTCTAATGTTTTCCTAGGTCAATTGACATAGTGAGCATAATTAAATTATTTTTTGGGTTATATAAAAAACCCTATAAAAGTTGTTTTCTTTTTTTCATAACCTAGTCTTTCCTAATCCTGATATGAAGAATTCATAGTGAACAAGACATGGATTTTTATTATGCCTCTTTTTATGGGAGTTCATCCTAAAATATTTGTGAATTTTTTATTTCACTTCTCAATTATTACTTTAACAATACATGGAATAAATATACTATGCTTTTATTCATATTTTATCTTAGGTACCCTTTGCGTGTTTCCAATCTGGTGGGTATTATGTATCTATTTGTTGAGTGTTTAATGTTGTGAGGGATAGACAAAACGAATTATTTTTTAGGTTTAATCAATTTTACCATGATGTTTGGTATGACGATTCAAAAACAAAAATTGGAATGAATGTTTTGACATTCCATAGAAACATGAAAGGGAACGTTGTGTACTGATTTTGTGGTTCTTAGATGTAAATTAATATACAATACAAGTATGTGATTAATGGCTATAGAACAAGAAGAAAAATTGGTTTCTAGTATAACATTGTTAGGGTATCTTTGAATAGAAGAGGTATCTATTGAGGAAAAATGTTCCACTTGTTTACATACCCTTTTTTGTGGGATACTTCATAAAACAAAAACTAATGAATATTAAATGATAGTCAAATAAAAGATTAATCTAGATGAAAATCCCTTTAGGTGGGATAATTATGAAAAAACAACTAGGGAGAATTAATAAATTACAAAATAATTGTATCATTAGGCATTATAACATCTTATAACCAATGGTTAGGAAAATTGTGATTATTTGGATTTATTGACACCATGATGAGTGGTTCTCAAAGGGAAGGTGTCTGAGAATGATTATAGAATCCATACTAAAATTATCCATCAATGGTAAACCAGTCATACATTAATTTATAATGTGTAAAGGAGGTTACATACATTTATATGGAAGAAATATGGGGGGGGGAGGTCCCTCTCTAACAAGAGTTGAAGAATGAAATTGTTTAATGACGTGTGGCCGGGAAGTGGATAGTGAATTATAATTTCTAAAACATAAATCGTTTTTATATTAAAAAATCTTGCAAATAAGAAGTTATATTATACAATTTAATTTAATTTTATAAGTATAATGAATCTACAATTTAATATCCTTTAGCTATGATTGAAAAAATTAGTTATTCTCTATTGAAGGAAATCTATACGAGAATTTTCCACCACTATAATCTATGAAGGAGGAAGGTTGTAAGTAGCGATCTAGTGTTACTAGATATGAAAATTTTTATGTGTGAAAGGCATTATTAAGATGTAATAGTTCTATGATTAGAATAACGTAACTCTAGTTAACAAATGTTTTTGGGTAAGAAACTACAAAGGAAAATAAGGAATATTACATCACAATAAAATAGTTAAATCCACTTCCTGATAGGCCCTTTTGGTGGGAGACATATGCAATGAAAACTGGCACATTTTACCGCATAGACAGAAAATAGTGTCCCCATGATAGTTAAATTTTATTATTGATGGCCGAAGGATGTTTTTTGAGATTAAAATTTCACATGAAAAGAGTTTTGTTTGTGGAAGTAATGTTCTTTAATATGGAAGGGGAATTTGAATTCAAAATTTACCTAGAATGGGATATATGATTTAATATATTGCTTGGAATGAAAAATAGGAAAATATGGAGGCTTTTTTATTGAGGCTGGTCCCAAAAACAAGGGTCTGAGTGTCACAATTTATCTCATTTGAATCTGAACCAATCCATACATAGTTATATAGAACCATGTTGTTTGAAGTATTTATTCTTGTAATTATCATGTATTTTAATGTCATTAAACAAGGAATATATAGTACATATATTTTTTGTTCATTTGAATAGGGCGACCATCTCCGGGAAAAAATGGGTAATATGAGGCCTACCAGACCATGGTTGTTCCAGTATATTTATGACATGTGGGAGGAAATTATACTCCAATATATTAGGAGTTCTTAAATTGGTAGAAGTGATATGGGAAAAAAATGTGATGGATGACCATGGGCCATAGTCTAATATTGGGTTCTATCATAATATCATTGGGGGAATACATAGATGGAGGAGGATTCTACCTATTATAATTGTGTCACCTATTGAGAAAACGTTTTTTGGATGACATTATGAAAATCCAAAGAGGGTTTATTACTATATAGTCATAAAGTGGCATCCTTTGGTTCATATGACCTTTTGGTGGGAGACTAATTCAAAGCCAACATGTTCATGTTATAGAATAGTTTGAATATGGTTTTATTACATATAGAATATTCTCTTTATAGTAGTTTGTGAAATATTATAATGTTCCAACATTTTACAAGATTAAGACTATGATGTGTGGAAGGAATATGTCTGAAGCATTTGAATAGAAATTTTAGTGAAGTGTAGAGACCCTTACATAGATCTGACTCATATATAAGTGGGGAATTTCTTTTTACGAGATGAACTACTAAATGAGGGAATCCAAATTAATATATCCTACAGATATCTTTGTTATTATAGTGGAGAGGTGGAAGTTTTTTACCCCATGGCTAGGAATTATACATGATGTCCAAGAGTCACTATGTATCTCATTGTAATGAGAATCACATACATGTAGTTCATTGAAAATATTGATGTTTAACATCCAATAGTAAGGAAGAATGTGAATCGATGTGAAAATGGATTATTGTGTATGGACCAAAGTATAATGCCTAGGTTTCACTACATATCTCATTGGAGAAATAATCAAGTTACACGTGGTTATAGAGGATGATTCTGCATACAAGTTGAATTATTATACAGAGATGGGGATTTAAATTTTTATCATGGGATCATGAATTTGGTGAGAACCCATATTGGAAACTCCTATGTAAACCAAAATCATACAATAGGAGAGTTGGTGTATTTCTCATATTGCGTCTAGACTAAGTTTTTTGATATTTCATATCTCATGGACACAAGGATCAAGACACAAGTATTTTTTAAACAACAATGGAAGTTAATGTCATGTGAAGAAGACATATTGTATTCCATTTAGGGTCTTGAGACCAGAATCTTATTAACCACGATGTGTATTGATATTCCTTGACCACGTGTGGATTTTTTTACTAAAACTCCAAATCCCACATGAGCTATGCTTAATGTGAGAATTAGGGATTAGAAAAGGTTTCTTCCACCAAAAAAGTTGATAAAAAAATGGATAGGGGAATTTTGAATTCTTAGTGGCTAGACTAGGATGTATTTTCCATGAATCACAAATTTTCTCATCATAGTGAGAATCAATCCATACATAGTTCATCAAAAAATATATTTGTGTAGGTATGAACTATACATAAGGAGGAGAAAGGGGATTTTTTATATTTTTTCTGGACCCAGAACCAGATATTTGGGAATCACTATGCATCCTTTGATGGAAGGAATGAAGCCACCCATGGTTATTGATGAAATTTTGTGGGATACTAGCACTGGAGATTGTGATATGATCACTCACAAATTTAAATGTTATGAAGTTTTTTATCATGAAATTAGTATGTAAACTTTGATGTTTTTAATCATGTGGCCAGGATGTGACAATAGAATTTATTTTCTTGTGACAAGGAAGTTATGATATGTAGTTTAATTTTGTATATATCATACAATGGTGACTTATAATTTTGGGTTGTAAAACTATGATCATATAGTGTTCCTTTTAAGGATATGAATATAGGACAATGGTGATATGTTGTTTAATGTCCTATTGGAAGGATGCAGGTTTCTTGCAGTATACCATCTATCATTGTGGAAGGAATATCATTCTATTTATGATCATATGAAAAAGACTGACTATGTAGTTTAACATTTTCAACTGATACATATCACTCGTTTTCACCCAAATTAATTTTTGAGAAACCCCACAATGGTTGAGGTTTAATGAGATCCCTATTCATTTATATCATAGAATAATATTCATTAAATTATACCTTGTGTATGGAATAATATTCCTTGCCTTTTTGTTCAAGCATTGGTGGCTTCTTCCCTAGTATCATAGGATTCCTAAGAATAAGTTCTAATTCCTATTAGATGAATGAAATCAGTGGGAAAATCCTACTATATTCCCATAGTAAACAGTTTTGATGGACCACTAGGAGTTTCATGGTATGAAATATTTTCTCATTGTTTCTTTCTAATTCATCCAGTAATATATAGGAATGCTCATCCATGGATATATGATCAGAAATGTAAATGTAGATTGAGGGAAATTTCACATCAATGGGAAGGACTACTTTGATTCCATATAGGAGTGAATACGAGGTTTTTTATGTGGGAGTATAGATTGTGGTTTGGTAGGCCCACATAGAAGGAAATATATTTTTAGGCTATTCCTTTTTATCCTTATCCAATACATTATGTTGTATGCTTGATTAGTTATTATTGAAGGCATCAATCAAAACATTAGTAGATCCACAATATTGGGTTGAGTGGATGGATTTGATATTATACTACTAATATAGCATCTCCAACCCAGCATATCATAAATTACTTTCAATATTCATCAGAATTTTATAAGGGACACCTAATCTAATAATTATGTTGGCTTTCATGATGTTTCCAATTCTTTTGGAATTTTTTTTTCGAGGTATCTCCCTATAAACATTAGAGAATTAATCAATAGTATTTAGGGTTAACATTAATTTCATTTACATGGTTGGTAGATAGAGCCCTACCATATCTATTACCTATATAGAAAATTGAAAAGAGTATTTGAATATATGTAGAAACTATGGTGGTAGATGGGTGAAGTTGGAATGAGCTTGAAATAAGTGAAATTTCATTGTGAATTTTGTAAACTATTTCTATATTGAAGACCCAAAGTACAAAATACATCAAATATGATTAGATATCGAGAACCATATCTGATGGGAACCATAGGACCCCAAATTTACTTCATTAATTATAGTAGTAGTCTCATCACCATCAAAGCATTTTTGGATGAATCCATTGAAGCTTCATTTATAATGAAATTTTTGATTATTTATGCTACCATAAAGATTAAATTTCATTTCTCACCATCCAGTATTCTCCTTTTTTAGTCGTCCAACAAAAGAACCAAGTCTTGCATGTAGTCTACAATGGGATTAATCGAACCATTCATTGGAGAAGTTTGATTGACAATGGGATGGACCTCATTGATCTATTCTATAATTAAATGAAACACATGTTACACAATTTGATGGAGTGAAATAAAAATCACTATTTCATCCATATTTGGATCTACTAATGATGGTGAAAAACATTCCAACGCATCTACTTAGGCATTCTATGATTGTGGGATGTGAGTCAATGTTGGATTTGAGGGGATTTCTACCATTAACCCTTAGAAACTGTCAAGATGGGGGATTATATCTACTTTTATGTTGGAATAATATTTTTTGATCTATTTAATTATAGACTACAATTATTACATTCACCTATAGGCATTCTACTTTTATTTGAAGTACCAATTCCACGAATTCAATGGGGGACTAATATTCTATCTCATTGATTGCAAAACCATTAGGCAACAAAATAAAGTAAGCAAATAATAAAATTACCTGAGTGATAAAATAAACTCCTAGACAGACATTGTTGAGATTGAGGACTTCCTTTATATTCACTATTATACTTATGGATGAATTATAAAACTAAATTTCACCCATATGATATTGTTAGTAGATAGAAAATTTCTCTTCATCTAGAAACTCAGTATCTAGTAATTCCTCCTCTATTGTCGGTTGTTCGGTAAGAAACTTTTACATGGACTAGCCTTTCCCCACTTTACAAGGAATTATGTATATGTCAACTACTTCATGATAACCTATAATTATTCCAATAATCATATTAGGATAAGATATATGGGGATATATTTGGGCAGGTTATTACAAGAGACCGAATGGACCCCAAGGTGCTACATGTCATGTCCCATTTTCTAAAATGTAAAGATTAAAACCAGGATACACTTATTGATATCCAAATTACAGTCCTTGTTTTTTAGAATGGTTTCATCGAGATAATAATTTATTTTATTTGAGGTTTCATTTTTTATGTGATGTTATTTCAAAGTGATTTTTCTAGTCTTATATCATACAAAATGTGTGACTTCTCATCAACATGTAGAATTAAAACTAGTGTAATCAAAAGATATTTATTTATACTATTTAACTACTCATTAAATTCATTGTTCCACCGATATGTGACCCCCTTCTTCATCAATTCGTCAATGGATAAACAATTTCCACCAAGGATGGGTATACAAAACTGCATGCATGAAATGTGTCTCTATAAACCCCTAAATTCATATCAGTTTTATGGTGATGACATACTAATGATAGCCTTGGTATTATTGTGTTCATAATTGATTCCATGATGAAATAGAGTGATGATGAGATAATTTCCTAATATTACCACAAAAGAAAATTTCAAGGGTTTCATCATCAATTTATGTTGTCTTAGTTTGATGAAGAAGGCTTCAAAATCAGCTATATGGTCAAAACACTTTTGGGACATAACCACCAAATCATCAGTGTATAATTTTAAAAAATTAAATATTAAGGGATTAAAATGTGATATATGGAACATTGTTATGTGTAAAAAACATTATTCAATACAAAGGGAATTACACGATAGCAGAATACGTCTTGGGAATCCCTGAATGTGGTGGATTATTCAAATTCCTAGGCCATTTAAATTTGGTTGTAACCAAAATTGAATTATGTGAAGGAGATGGATTGATAAAAATATATTACATCAATCCATAGGTCATTGATTGGAACTCATAAGTCATCTTTCAAGTAGTGCTACTTGAGATATCTATTTTCCTTGCACTTTCTAATTTTCCCATTATTTTTCTTTACCAAGATGATGTTGGATAGCCATTGGCGATATTAAACATCCATAATAAAGTCATACTTGATAATTTTTTCCCCTTCATCTTAATTTTTTTGGATGTGTGAGTCGGTTATGTCCTTTTAGCTACTCGCTTATATCCTTGATTATTTTTAGGAAGGCCTCGGCTATTAGAGGAAACCTTAAGATAGAGGCTGGGAATATCTATGTAATTCAATGTGAAAAAGTCACAATGTAGCTTTAGGAAGGTGGTGTATACATCTTGTTCTTAAGATTTAATGTCTACATAAATCAATGTGGTGTTTTATCATCTTTCTTACATAGATTTATTTCTTTAAGTTTGTCAATAGTGGTAGTGAAACATTTCTCAAGTGCATGATCAGAGTCCACATGGTCTTCCTCCTCTTCTTATTCCTCCTTCTCGGCCTCTTTCACCTCTTCGTTGGTCTTAAGGAAATCAAGTGATTAATAATATTTTTGGGAGATTTGGATGGAGTCAATATGTGTACATTTAGAGGGGGAGGTAACAATTTTTGACCCAACTAATGTTGCAGGGTGTTTCTGATGTTCCAAAGGGTAGGAAATGGATGGAGAATGAGCATATTCATTTTTTATCTGGGAAATGACAACCTATTCTGAAATGGCTAATGAGGTAGTGATTTTTTAAGCACATAAAAATAAATGAGGGAATTCTCACTCGGCTGTTTTTCATTTCTAGAGAGTTGATGATTTCTCTAATGCTATTGGGTTCAGTTGTCATGGCCAGTATCATGAATGTCACTGAATATTTTTATTAATACAGACCCACCTCTTTGATCTGATTGATGTAAAACACATACTCTATACTCGTATGTATAAATGAATTATATATGGTCATTTCCATACCATTTAGTTAATTTTTTCTAACAACATCATCAATCATGGGATATTTTCCTTCCCCCTAGTAAAATACAGCTTCAATGTATTGTGATTTATAGGATATAAATTGGTATTTTTCACCATTAAATGTTATAATTTTACCATTAATGAAATTTTTGAGGCATTGGTGGAATGATAAGGTAATATTCATTTGCTGACATAACCAAGGAATTACAAATAAAATGTAAGAGGTCATATCATAGAGAACAACCAGGAATTCAGAGTTAGATATGAGATCCTTGAATTGAGTATGAATATTGATATCATAGAGAGGATTTTTATTTCTCTTGTAATAACCATATAGAATTATAATAGAGTGGGATAAGTGGGAATAATTTTGTTAATTTTGAAAAAAAAAATTAAAACTAGAATGAGTATGACTCATGAGTGTCTTTCAATGAAGGCTTGTTGGATATCAATGTCATTTATCCTACAAGATATATAAAACGATCTAATGCTTCCTTGAATAATTGATTATTATTCCTACTCCATAAAATATATTTTTTTGGATTTATTCTAGGACTATACCTATAAATTATAATTCGATAGCAGTAAATTTATCTTAAATGTCTTGAGGGATTGAAAAAGCCTCTACAAGAACTTCATAGAGGTCTTTCGATTGACTCAAATCATCCATGATTGAAAAATTTTCCAGCACTAGGGGTAATTTATTTAAATTATCTATCTTATGGGATAATGGTATTTGATTCACAACATGGGTATTATCTTTCCTATAAACATTAGGAAGTGATTTACATGATATTGTCATATTTTCCCTGGGAGAAGGATTTGATGGTGCTTCTTTCCTTGGTGGATTAGGTTAACTAAGTTTGCATATACACCGAGGTTGATTGGTATATGACATCCCATATAGTATATCATTGTGAAATATAGGATTGGATAAACCCATTGAATGTGTGGTGAATATTTCTTTCTCCTACTTAGCTCACTAAATGACCATTCTGTGTGTTTTGTCCACATATATGGTTCGAGAAGGGATGTTTAAGGGGTATTGATTTTCTTCACTGCCACGTCTTCCACTACATCCTCATATCTAGTGGCCTCTACCCCTACTTACCCAATCATATGTATGGAATTTGAGTTCATATTCACTCAAATTATTGGATAAGGGATCCATTAAGTGAATAACATTAATGGAACCAAATATAAACTCTTCATTTGATGATGAATCCATCTAACAGTTCAAATGTTACTGTAACGTTTGGTGGGGCATCACTAATTTTTCTAGGCTATGGGAATAAATATTAAGAGAGACAAAATTTATTTCATCCTTAGTAAAACTTAACATTTTAATGTTTTATTTTTTCTCATCGAACCATTTATATTCCTAATAGGCAAACTTTCATAGGACTGGGGAATAGATGGAATCGGCTTTTCTATATCAGATGTGGCTGGGGGTATTGTTTTCTATTTAAACTATGTTTCGAGGATGGAAAGAGTTTGATTAATCATATTTTTTACCACGCAATCACTAAAAATATTTACACCCTTTTTTAACTTCCTACCATTCATTACCCTCCTTGATATTGGTAGTAAAAACCCATGCTACTAGCTGTGGTGGATTGTACAACTTCACAGGCCCGGATTCTACCATTTTCAATAGGATTTCATTCGAAAAACCAGCTATATTATAAGATAATATGTTTGATGGATGTATAAATATGTCATCAAATATTTTATAGAATCATGTTTGGGCCTCCTGGGCATCAGACAATTGAACAAGTTGTTATCCAATACTACAATGAAGTAGTGGGGGACTTGATCATCTAAAAAACAAAAATCATTGGCCTTTATATCCTCAAACTATATTTTACTCTACTACATTTTCCTTCCTAATGTGGTGGTCATTTTTTATAATGAACAAGAGGGGTAACACATGATATGGTAAGGGATTTGGAGCTAGAGTCGTTGCGTGAGCTTGCTTATGTTTAATGGTGGAAGCCACTACATTCATTTTTCTCTTTCCTTGAGATGATGAAATTAATTAGGACTCATCCTTTGTTCATGAAAAAGAGTCCTATATTATTTTAGAATTCCATTTATGATAAAAATACTTTTATATATTTTATAGGAATGTGGGGAATGTTAAACTCATCCCAAATATTCTCTGTACAAATGGTCAGCAAATATTAATGAGGAAGCTGTAAGCTAGGGATAATGTAAACCTCTTCCATAGTGAAATGAAATTTGATACTCTATCATTATCCCACTATTTGGAGAATTAGAGGTGAATTAATTTCATCTTCTACATAATCATGCTGTATTGGAAGAGAAAAATTTGACAAACATGTTCCCATCATATAATTGACCGAGATAGTAGAGTGATGTACTATATAACGGGTGACCCCTACAGTGTTTAAATAGAGAAAATTAAATTCACTACATGTTTTTGTGAAGGGTTACCAATAATGTGATCATAGTGGGAAATTAAATATTCCAAATAAAAATTTGGTTCCCCATTGAAAATTAAATATATAGGGTTCCCACAATTCGAATGGGGAAGGGTCGGATCAACCAATTTGCATTAAGGGTTCTTTTCTAGTTGTATCATCATAATCCAATCATCTATAGCTTATAATAAATCCATTAATTACACACTATTATTTTTTATCCATTTAGTAGTGTCAGGATAGAATGGATCTTGAATGGGGGAAACAAATGGTAGGGCGAACTATGGAGGCTCTTCCAATATATGTCATGGGTATCCTACATGGGAAGACTAATAAGGATGTTATTTGAAATATTCTTGTTATGTACCCAATGTATGAAACTCCTACTCTACTACTTTGGGATCCAATTATACTAGTTTATGATACCCCAAAATGAGAAAATGTTTTGGATCCACTTTGGCTACTGAGGCAAACCCTCAATATTGAGGTACTTTAGTTGGGAGTGCATGTAGTGGCTCTAGTTTTAGATCATACATAGAAGGAATGTTTCCCCGACATAGTTATATGATGAGTCTTCTCAATTATTTCATCTAATAATATTTTTGAATAAATATTTTCTCATGTGTAAGGAATTAAACCAATTCATATGGTGGGATAGGGTCAACATTTCTTTTACCCTTTTCTCAGAGGGTGATATCAAAGGAGGTAATAATAGAGGGGTTGAGGGAATGCACAAATTTAGAGTAACCCTCTAGTTTAGAGTATTAACATCTCCATTAGTAATTTTAGTTCGAACTATATTAGTAACTAAGACATCCCCACTCCGATCCTTTATATTGGACTCATGTTATCTAGGGTCTACAAGGATGGTGTAGATGAAATTCACCGATGCATAGTGCGTTGAATTAATATCATTAGACTCTTTTTCAGACCTCAATTGTTTCCACACTCAACGAGTCATTGTCTTCTCTTATATAATCGTGCATTGGGGAGTGTATAATGGGAATAATATGATTGGAATGTATTTGGTAGCAATATTTTTCCTATTTCTCAACATTCCTTCTCCATATGTTTCATGAGGCTCTTATACGTGGTCTATCCAAATCGGATGCTTACCTATAGTGGCATTAAAAATAGTTTGATTGGTTGGGATGTCCTTTATCATATTGGATGGAATATGATCCATGGGAGATTCAGTGAGTGACCACCACCTTCAACTATCTACCGAATGAGAAATGATTTTACTTGTCCAAGATTGGGAATCAAACATGATTGTCATCATACTCCCATGTTACTCATAGTTGGAGGGTTTTATCATTATTAAATTTTTAATGGGAGGGCTCTTTTGTTGAAGTGAAACTCTACAGCAGAAATAACTTTCATAGTGGACTCCATTATGGGGAGGACTTCCATTATGGCATGATATCAGACTATTAGGAGATTTATAACATAATATACCTTAGATAGTACCATTAGGGTGGATAAAAGAAATGGTTATAATTTAATTGTTTTAGATTTTGGACATGCAGAGGGATTTTGTGACTCTAATCCAGAGATGGGTCCTCGAGATTGATCAGATTACGGACATAAAGAAATAATTTATGGTGAAGTGTCTGAGGAGGACTTATAAAACTTCTATTATCATTACCTAAATATGGTAACTAGAGAGGTGGACCTTGAGATACCACAGATAATAATATGAGGGCTTCAAGAACCGTATAATTGAGTATAGATTGATCATATATCAACACATTATTTCCAGCTGTCTCGGATGACACAACATTTTTTATTTATTCATGTGAGTGACTATGATGACTTTTTAAGGAAATTGGTTTCCATGTACAGAATATTTTTTTACTAGATCTGATATCATCGCTTGAAATTTACAACTAGTTGTTGTCATTTTGGATGGGGTTTCCAAATACCTTAGAGAGGCCATATTAATTGGATGATTATATCCAATTATAATGGGGGTATGAATCTGATCTAGTTATTTATTTATCATTGGGGAATTTGGCCCATGACTCTCTTGGAAGAGATAAGAGTTTTATGTCTCCACTAGAGAGAACAATTAATGAGTCGCCCCTTTTTTGGGGATGATGTTGTGTATCTGCCCCCTATCACTACTGTATCTGTTATGATGTCATGGCATGTTTTGAGGAAGTGGGAAGGAATTCTCTCTATCCTGTTCACTAATTTTAGGATGTGCCTTGTAACATTAGTATCTAGAATATGGATATATGCCCACTTAGAGGCTGGAGCATGGCCGTGTGCCTACTGCTATCCCCCATTTTTTGTCAGCGGGTTCTGACAGTACTCAGGTTTAGTAGAATAGAATTCGGTCTACCCCCTATTCATCATAAGTACTTCTAGTTTAATTCTATATATAATACAAGATGAATCTACTAGAAATCATGAAAAATATTGGAATTTGTGGTCTCTTGGTCACAGTTTTCCATAAAAGTTTATTAGTGGTATTATTTTTATTCTTCTAGATGAGGCATCTGGTTGGATTGGTTGAATAATAACATTTATATCAATAAAAATTTTCAAATTGAATGAATTCAAAATTTTAGAATCTCAACTATCATGATCTGTCCGAAAGATAGATACTGTCATGCTCTAACCTCATTACAGTTATTGTCATGATATATCCTCAAAATAGTTTAAATATTTGGCTATAAACCCTTCCAAATTGGAACAATTATTTGTCTTTTGAGGCATGTAGATTTATCAAGGGGATATAAATGCCAAAATTTCATAGTCAATGCCCTATGCATTCATCATATAAATAAAAAATAAAAATGAATCAAAATTCCCTAACAAAATAAATAACTATAATTATTGTGAGAACTAGTCATATAGAATATCAATTATTTCCCCAGTCAAACAAAGTATAAACTATCTAAGAAATATGATGAATTATTTCATTATATTATATAATAAACATATAATTAATCAATTTTTATTGACATAGAATAAAATATTAAATAGATACCACTTGAATATTTCTTGATAGAAATACACTTTTTACATTGAAAATAATTCCTAAAATCTAAATATTTCACACGTAATAAATACATAATTTTAATTAAGAATAATGTTTTAAACATGTAATGTAAGATTCAAATAATTAACATTGAATGATGGCCTGATATTAATTTCATGTCACATAAGTTAAAAAATATTATTTTTTCGCATTCGTAAGGAAATTCATAATGGTTCTTTTTTGGAATGTGATGGAATAATTTTTTTTAAAACAATTTTGATTTAGTAAAAAATTGATAAAAATGAATTTAATCAATAATTTTGGAATAATATATTGATTTTTTGAAAAAAATTAGAAAACATGGACATGGAATATAAATATTCCTCATCACTGAATTAAAATGAAACAATCATGAATAATGATGACATTGTAAAAAAACCCATATCACTTTATAATAAGTTAAATAAAAATCCCCATGAATGAAATAAAATAAAATGAAACATTAGATATTATTATGTCAAATATATTAATCATGTAATATATAAAAGAGGATTTATATATAGAAAAAATAAATAATTAATGAATATGATATATCTCTCAAGGAAGTAAAAGTGAGATGAGAAACCTATAAAACGATCATATCACTGAAGAGGGAGTTATTAAAATTAATCAATTATATATATCAATTATAAATCCGTATAAAACTATTTGAGATAAAAATAATATAATTTTAATTAATTTTAATCAGAATCATAGAAATACATAATCATTGAAGTATCAGTTTAACCTAATGAATGTAAATTGAGTTAAGATATCCCTTACCTTTCTTTTTTCCTTTAATTGAATGTTCATTAATGTTCTGTATACTAGTTTAAATAATTTTTTTTATTTATAAGATAATAATATTCATATTTATAATATCATATAATATCTTCTTAAATAATCTTATCACTATTTTTATTAATAATAATTCGTTATTACCCCTGTTTTGAGTGTTAACTGCTTCATATTCCTCTTCATGTTTTTTCATTTAAGTACCAGTTCTTGTGAATAGAATGTTATTAAATAAAATTAATATTTATATTAAAGTAATTTATTTCATATTTATTAAATATATATTAGAATAATTTATAAATGGGGTTCATAGAAACTGAATTTCATTACTTCATGGAGATGATTAGACATACGTATTCATGAGTGACTATATCATTTATAAATGATTCAATGTGTAATAAAGTGGATTATATATAAATTTTATAGAATTAAAATCTTGAAACATATACTTTATTTATTTAGTATTTTTATAATTATAACCGTCCTTGTAAAGTGGTGATAAAAATCTAATTACACCACTATGAGGAGACTGTAAGTTGTATATACGAATGTGTAGTGATTTAATTTTTTATTAGGTTGATTAAATGTATAGTATAGTTTTGTCAAATATATTTAAATTTAAAATGACTCAAAACATATTAGTTTCAATGATAATATTACTATTCATCTAAATAAATTAATATAATAAATATAGATATTTTTTAACTAAATTTATACCCTTATATTTGTGTTAATCCATAATTTAATTTCTTTAAATATTACCATGAAAAAATGGATTTGTAAACATTGAGGTTTAATATAGTTTTTATAAAATGAAAAAAGAAATAGAAATGAATCTTGAATGAAATTTTGTCATATCCTAATAAATTTTCTGAATAGATGTATTTAGAATTTTTTTTCAATTAAGAAAATATTATTTACAGTAAAATATTCGTAATGTCAACTTAATGAAAAAGTCATTACATTGAATTTAATAATTCCATGATGATACTTTTAATTTAAAAAACAATTTTATTACATCCATAAAATATCTTGGTCATCTATAAAAATAATTTTTCACATTATTTATCTAATAATATAATTATTTTAATATTTTTGATATAATTTATTTGATTTTTCCACTAATTAAATAATTCATATATTAGTGTTTTTCAAAATTTTAAGAAAATCGTTTCATACCTAAATATTTTAAAAAATATTATTATTGAAATATATATTTTATCTTTCCAATTACTATTTATATTTGATTATATCCTTTAGATAACCTCATTTAGAAAAAATTGTAGTTACTAAAATTAATTGTTTGATATCTTTCACTTTCCATTAAATAATATATTCTAAAGGTCATAAACTCATACAAATAGACATGAGTTTTCTTATAAACTAATATTAAATGATTATGGTATAAAATTACTCATCTACTAATGTTTTTTAATGTTATATGTTCATTTTCTAGTCATTATAATATTACTTTGGACTTCAGTTACCTAATTTACACTTTACCGTGGGAAATCAATTACCAAGGTTTCTATTCGAATGAGAAAAAATTTAAATGGGACCTATTTACTGAATTATTTTCTTTAGAATCCAAACATGAAATCCATTTATCAAAAATAAGAAGTCAAATTATGTACAATTTATTTTAGAATTAATCTCTCAATTTTATGGCAACGTTGTTTTCATGAAATATTTATTTTGAATCCCAAAAATATAAGAACACAAAAATAAGTAATATATAGATTAAAATGAAATTAAATATATTATATATAACAAAATTTCTCTTATGTTACTTTTATATCAAATTTTATTCATAATTGTACTTTTTTGCATAAATAAAATTCAATTTTTTTATTTTTTTTATTTTTCTCTATTCAGTAGTATCTTACAAATTCCCTATAAGCTAATTGTAAGACACTAATTTAAAAAATGATTTTTTACAAAATAATAATAATTTAATTTCAATAAATAGATTATAATATTTAGTCAAAAAATAAAGAAACCCATTTTTTTGGAGAAACCATATTTTTGAATAATAAAATTACTTTATAAAAAATTCAGTGTTGATACACAACTAAAAACATAATAAATTAAAAATAACTAGGGAAAAGTTGTTTTATTTTTTCTATTTTAAATTTTATCCTACTTTCCCATATCCCCAAACTTATATTAAACTCTCAATCCATTAAATCATTTCCTAGGATAAGCCTTTCCATAATTATTACATGTAGAAAAATCATTCTTTCCCTTCTTCACTTTATCCATTTTATGTCCACCATTTTATTCATACCATGTTTTCCTTTAGAAAACTATGTCTTGTAGTATTATTTCATTCTTTCAATAGAATGAGATACTATATCCTCATATCTTGGGAATTTTTGGGAGGCTAATTCCCTTTTAAGTATTGGTTGATTCCCATTGATGAAATGGTCAATCGTACTCAATGGATTACAAATGTATTCTACAACATGATTGGATAACCATGTAATTTTAGTTTCACACATAGTGAAATTTTATTATTCCTTTTTTTCTCAGAAAAAATAATTTTATCTCTATTTATACTTTTTGTTCTTAAAGAAAATATTTTTCATTGAAAATTTATTTAAAATCCTTCCAAATTGTTCTTGTTATTTTGTCCACACAGTTACTATGCTGAATTAATTACGACCATTGATCTACATCATTTGAGAGATGATAATATTCCCTGAAAACCTTACCCATTTAATTACTTCCCAAAGAGATTAGTTTCTTCCCTAAATATATTACCCATTTATCCTCTACAATGGTATTCATAGTTCTATTGAATGATGGAGGTTTCTGATGAATAAAGTGGTAAATCATTTTTGAAGCACATTGTTGATTAGTAGGATATTCAATAAAGTGAAGGTTATTTCTCATAACCTAATTCACTTATCCAAATATTGTTATTATTATTTTATCCCCAGCCACAGCTACAACCCATCATTATTAACCTTTTTAGAGGGAAATACCAATGTGTATTGATATGGCTTCCATCTCTTCTACTAGGAGCCACTTCTTAAAAAAGTCAAACACTAGATTTGATCATAACATTTTTTAAACATAATTTATATTTTCAGAACTAATGAAATACTGAATATAAAATTGCAATTTAGTTATAAATAATCCCAAAATCATAAGGATGTATTATTTTTGTATACATCTAAATTCCATCATTGAGTTTGATTCAATAATATACGTTTTATTAAATCCGGTTCCCATGAATTATACTAAAATTAATTATATACCGACTACCACAACCCCAACCCCATTATCACAAAGTTTGGGGTTAATGTATTACATTAGTATAATACACATGTAATCTCATCCCAAATGATAAAATAACCTAGTAATATTGGTTAAATATATACATACTTGAAATTGAAATTATATTTCAATCATAATATACGCAAAGTATTATCATTGAAAATACCATTACAAAACAAAGAATAACCCTGCATAATCAATCACAAAACACATCCTCATTTCCTAGGAAAAAATAAAACATAACAATATGGTGATGTCAAATTCTTAGTAAGGGGTAAGAATACACTAAAATATATGAGTAAATAAGGCCTAAAAAGTATTAAATGTTAAATAATAGGAAAACAAAACATTTAATAAATAACATGAGCATAGAATGGAAATAATAAATGGTGATGAAATAATCCAATATAAATAATCACATGATAATGATACTAAACCATTGCTATTATATAAATATAATTATCACATGAAAATAAAAATATTATTCCATAATGTTGGAATGAATAATTCAGGACGTCTAATCTATCATGATCAATCTTTAAGATATTTATAGTCATGATCTATCATCATGATATTTTCTACCAAGATCTATCCAAAAAACAATTTTACTTTGTGGGTAAAAACCTAAATGATTTGGTGAATTAATTTTCCTCATGTGTCCGATCGATTAATCAAGATGGACCTTCGAGTACTATTTCCAATGAGTTCCTCATACTAATAAACAATAAAACTGAATCAACATGCCATAAAAAATCCATAACTGTCTATATATGAAAAATAAATCATTTCTGTATTAAAATAGATCATAAAACATCGATGAAATACGATGAATGGTCTCATTTTATTACATCCTTAGAATAGGTTTCAAAAAAATATTTTTACATCCATGAAAATAATTTAATGATATTATTAGAATATTCTGTTTTGAAAATAACCTTTTTTTGAAAATAATTCCTAAAATCTAAAAACTACAACAACAAAAATAAATAAATCAATTTCCATTAATTTTTTTTGTAATATCAAAATATTATCTGTAAATAATTATGGATAATTGAAAGTTGGATGTTCCCTTCATTATATATAAGTTAAAAAACCGTCTTTTCATACTTTTATAAAACATTTCATAATGTACCTTGTTTGGAAAAAGATAGAATGGTTATTTTTTAAACATTTTGTAAAAAGTAAAAAATGAGTAAAAATGACTCCAAAAATCATATAGAAATAATAAAATTATTTTATTTGAGTTCTTTTAGAAAACATGGACCTGGAAGAGAAATATTCCTCACCAAACCCATAATATAAATAATCCCATGTAATGATGATATTGTGAAATAAACCCTTAACATATTGTAATAAGTTGAATCATATGAATCATGAAATAAATAAAACAAAATGAAACTTTACGTACCACGAAGAAAAATTAATTCATTATATAATAGAAAAATGAGGTAGTATATACACCATACAAAATAAAAAAAATGACAAATTTGACATATGTCTCAACGATTTAAAAATTTGACAAGAAACCCTTACAAAGATCATATCATTGAAGAGGGTGTTATTTAAATGAATTGATTATGTATATAAATTATAAATACACATAAAAAATGTGTAAATATAAATAATATAAATAATATTCATTTCATATATAATAGTATCATGACAAAATCAATGAGTATAAGATTATCTCAATGAATGTAAAGTGATTCATAGAATCGATGAACATTTCATTTAATTCAATTAAACATCCTTTATACTCCATTAAAAATGTTTATATAATTTTAATATTTTATTATATAAAACAATTAATATTTTGGATATCATATATGATCCTCTTATATCATCTTATCACCCATGGTTTAATACTATTTCGTTAATACCCTTTCTCCAAGTGTTAACGACTTCATATTCCTATGCATATTTTGACTAGTAACATGAATTTATTTTATATAATATATAGTTAAATCATCTAAATAATTATTTAATGGTCATAGATATTTTATATATTCATTATGTAATATTTTATATTCATTTTTGAATGGTGGACGTAGAAAATGTAGCGCATCGTTTCGTGGTGACGGTAAGCCGTATATATGCCTGAGTTATGATATCTTTTATAAATGGTTGAATGGGTAAAGAATTTGATGATATATTAATTTTATAAAATCTATATATTTCATAATTTCTATATATATCCATTATTTCTATCACTATAATTATCCTTATAAAGGGATGATAAAAACGTATTACAATACTATATAGAGACAGAAAGTCGTATGTACAAACATGCGGTACATTGATTTTGCATACAATGGATAAATGGTAGAATATGTTTTTAATAACAATAATAATAATATAGTTGTATATATATGACATTATAGTTTATTGTTAAGAAATAAGAAACATGTGAAAAGGATGTATAAGAAGAAATAAATTTTGAATAGTTGATAAAGATGATAACCCATTCTTTGGTGGAATTCAAGTAGATTTCTTCATAAGGTAATTAAGTTTGGTATTTATAGTTGACTAAAACCTATATAACATGAATAAATAATTTTATAAAAAGTGTGTACAATAAATGTTCTATCTAGATGGATCATATTGGTGTCATGAAGTAAAGGAAGTGGATACCTTGTATAATAGAAGTGAGGGGAACTTTAGGAATTTCTTCAAATATTAATTTAATATAAATGAATTTTCAAATCTTAATATCTGAAGAAATATTAATTTATAAAATAATATAATTATAGGTAGAATAACCTAATTTAATTGAATTTAGATATTATTGTCTAAATTTCTACCCTTATCGTTTGGTTTAAACCCACATTTAACCTCTTTTATTCTTACTATAACAACATCATTTTCTAATATATATGTGTTAATATAATTCTTATCAAATGAAAAAGACTAATAAATGAATCATGTATGATATTTTAAATCATACCCCAGTCATTTGGATGAATTTTATATTTTAATGAATTTTTTATCATTTAATAAAATATTAATTACTATAAAATATTCACAATTTAAATTTCATGAATTATTAATTACATAGGCTTCAATAATATCAAGGTAGTGAATATAATTAGATTCCACTATTTAATTACATAAATAAAATTTCAGGTTCATCAATTGATTAAATTTATTATCTCAAATTTTATGTATTATTAATTTTTTTTTAATATCATTTATTTTATTTTTTTCCTTTGGGTAAATTATTAATACCTCATCATTGGTAAAGATTTTAATGTAATGATTTCATCGGAAAAAATATAAAATAAATTACTTTGATTAAGATAAATATTTAATATTTAATATCAATATTTATAGTGGAAGATATAATCTATATAAACCCATTTTATAAATGTTATATTGTTTAAAAATATGAGTGTGATATCTTTACATTTTCATTAAAAAATATATTATAAAGGCCATAGTCTCATCCAAATGGTCATATATCATAACACATAATCCTATATCATAATATTTGATGAATAATTACCAAAAATAATAAACCAAAAATTTTATTTATGTGTTACGATCATTTTTATAGTCCTTATAATTTTATTTTTGACCTAAATTACTCAATTTAAACCTTACTGTGGAAAAAACATCCAAGGTTAGTATTCATATTTAAAAAAATATAAATAATTACTAAAAACAAAGCTTTTAAATCTAACTATGGTTTAAAATTTTCAAAAATTTAAAATACATATTCTTTAGGATTTAATTGAAAATTAAGTTGGAAAAATGTAATGAAAAACATTTTTACAGAAAATATGATTTTTAAACCAAAAAATGTACATTTACAAAAAATCCTAGAGCTACTGCTTTCTCTCACTCATCACCCCCCTCATGGTGAGATGAAGTTTTTCTCTGACATGCGTCTCATTCTCCCACTCTCATTCCCTTTTCTTCCCACTAGATCTTCCCTGATACGACCTTAACTCTTGTTGTGGGAACAATCACAAATAAACCCCATCTTGATTTAACATGAGGAAACTATGGTGACTTTGGAATCTATTGGTAGTGGTATTCTATGAGCCTCTTCCTCTAAATTTTTAGTTTTTCCTATTCGGGTTTCTCTCTGTCAGCTCTCGCATCTCCCGGCTATGGTCCTTCCTGTTAGTACTTCTCTTATTCCATTATTGCGTTACTAACTATGAATAAACACATTTTTAGTCAAGCATGATGGAGTTTTTAGGCAGTTTGGGATGGTGGGGTGTTAGGGCTAAAATAAAACTCATCACAATTTTCTCAGATTCCTTCCTTTCATTGTGCATTCCCCTTCATGGTCTCTATTATTTATCAATGAATCATTTCTATTCGATGGTTTTCAATTTCACATTGAGGATTCAATACACAATGATGTTTTTATTCTTTATTGTTTCTATTCATGTTGGTCGGTTTCATTTAGAATTGATGTGGTTATCGATGATAGAGAAGATGGGGTTTTATGTATTCTTTGATTAGTTACTCGATTCAGTTTTGGTTCTTTGTTTCTACACCAACGGTGATGAGAGATTCCATTTTGGGAGTTTCTAATATTCATGTTGATGGTGGTGAGTAATGATGTCTTCATCATCCAAGGTTTATGGAGATTAGTAGTCTCTTATAGTGTGTTGCTTCCGAAGATGGGTTGCATAGTTCAAGGTGACATCTAGAGTCTATCGGGATGGTAGTCCCTCATCTTGAGGCCAATTTTGTTTCCATCATATAAGTATGATTGTGGTTATGTTGTACATTTGGAATTTTGAAATATGTTTTGAATTTTGAAATCTACATATATCTATGAGGTTATCTTTCAAACAACAAGTGGTTTCTGAAAATAAAATACATGATATTGAAATAAAAAAAATCATTAAGGGAATTTTTTATTTAAATAAAATAATAGTTTTATAAAAATCGTGAATTTTCAAAATTAACTAAAATCAAAATAAATAACTCTAAGATAATTAGAGTATTCTGATTTCAGAAAATATATTATTGTTAAAAAACATTTAGTATAATTAGAAATTTATTATAATATTTACTTATAAAAATCATGAACACCATTTTTGGGAGAAAACATATTTTTGAAGAATAAAATTAATTTACTAGAAATTATGTTTTTATTCATAAATAATTAATTAATACCTTAAAATGAGTTAAATATATATATATATATATGTATATATATATATCCTAATTTAGTTAATATTATTCATTATTACCATTCTAAATGATAGGTTAAAATGATCACTTATTAATATTTAATTATTTCTTTACATAGGTTTTGTGTGGAATGTAATACATCAAAGAGGTTAAATTTAATTAAAATTACTCATAACCTATAATATTGTAGTGTTACAGATATATTTTTTTGATGGTAAAAATTGGACATTGAAAAGATAGGTTCATTAAAAAATATGATCTTAATCTTTTTAATCTAACACTTTTAAGGGATGTTATTAAGGAAAATAAATGGATATAATACATAATAACCTAGAATATAAATTTGGGCTTATATCATTATAAAATCATAAGTCGGATTATAAAAATCATTTAACAATAAATTTCAATAAAAATAGAATAATCCAATAAAATGTAATTGAGTTATAAAACAAAATATAAAAATTTATTACTTTTTTTAATCCAAATTCATTGGAATATTGAAAATAATATGTTTTTATGAATCTCTTTCATTAAAGAGTATTATAGTGACCCTAATTTTTTTACATGACTATTAAGTCATTTTAAAGATAAACAACCCAATAGAATTACATATTTAGGATCAAACAGTGTAGGATCTTATGAAAATTAGGAACACACATAAATTTTTTATAATAAATCATAATCATTTTTTAATTACCTATTATATAGCTTTATAGTGTCCCTAGAATTCCCCATAGTACCAGAAATCACATTAGGATATACATCAATGAAATGAATGAGTTAAATCCATGTAAAAGGATAAGTATGAACATGAATCAATATACCATGGATGATAATAATCACCCTAATCAAATCATAATCATAGTATCATTATGATAATAAAGATAGAGATCATTAGATAAAGGTAAGGAATTTGGAAATACATAATATTAAAACGACATGTATATGTGGTCAAATACAACATATATTTATGAACAAATATAACATCATGTCCATGCATAACATATGTGATAATTATAAAATTATTATTGTGAAAAATTAAAGCACAATATTAATGGATATTTTATATTACCTCATGAGATACATCATATTATCCAATTGATTATAGTTCTATTTAATTCCATGTGAATAAATCACATCTAACATTTACATAATCATTCATGCTACATATAACATATATCAATCAAATTCATGATTCAATCTATGTAAAGGAATGGGATTCGTAATAATTTTATAAATAATTCACTAATAAATAAATATTATGGCTCCCATGTGAAAACAGAAAACATAAATGGTATAAAAATCATCAATCTTTAATGAAGAAATCAATATCAAGAGGAGTCAAGATGTGTTTTGGAATGAAGTGTTCTTTTGGAAAAAAACATTATACATTTCATAAAACCATGTTGAAAACATATCTATCCATGAAAAGATAACGAAAGAAAAATTATATTATATTTAAAGAAATATAAATGAATATCCATATTGATATTGTTGATATTGATGGAAACCCCATGGAATTGGATTTGGGTTTTAGAATCCCCATACCATAATTCTCTCTTAATTACATCAATTTTATGCCTCATGAACAGTAAACAACTATTTATAAAAAAACGAAATAGAAGAAAATTATTATCTTTAATAAAAATATTTATCAATTATAATTATTGGATTATATTTCATATTTTATGTTGACAAAATTTATGTTATTTGAGATCTTATTTACATTAAAATTTCACATTTTGCAATGATTTCCCTGTTTTATTAGATGTAATTTATAAACTAGTATAAATAATTACAAAAATATGAAATAAATGAAATTACATATATTTTTAATTATATATAATTCATACTATCCCTCCACAATGGTTGTTATAAAAATTGTCTTGACAATGTCTCTATATGTGGTTGACCGACCATTAATAGGACTTTGTCGAAAGTGCCAGAAATGATAGTATGAAATTTCAATTTTTTATAAATATGATAATTATATTAGTTTAACATCATTTATATAATGTGAACATAATTTATAATAAATTATTTAGTATATTTTTTCGAAAGGAATTAGTTAAAAATTAAAAAGAAAAGAAGAGAATATGGATTATTTTATAAAAACACACACTCTCCTAAGTGTAGCTTCTCTTATACGACACTATAACATCTTGGTGGTTGGTGTTGGATTTATCCAGAACGTTAATATGGATTATAAAAGGATTAATAGGTTAATATTTGGAAAGATCAAGGGCTTTGGAATGGATTAGGGGAGTGGTTTTCCACGAGGTGGGATATTGGCTATTTTTACGTGAGGAGAGGGGTATTTTTACAATAAAATATTTAATAACATAATATATCCAAGGAAAACATATAATAGAGAGTAAATGAAATTATAAGTCATATATTAATATAATATATATTTTTATTACTTAAATCATATTTATAAAATGAATAAATGAGTTTATTAAAAATGAAAGTGGAAGGAAATAAAAATTATTATTTTAAGGAATCAGATTTGACTTTAGGTTTGGGAAATTTTCTCTTAGGCGTAAAAATTAAATTTATTGGATTTTTATGAACCCTTTATTAAATTAAATATTCCATGGATAAATTTAAATGGATATAAATTTTTGTTTCACCAGTACATCTTGAATGATGTATTGTGAGTTACATTAGTTATATGAAAACTGTATTTTTACAATTCACTCAATAATTGAATTATTTCTAAAAATTACCAAAAAATTTCCAATGGGTAATTTCAACATGACGATTTCACTAATAATATTTCATTTATCAAAATATAATTGATTTGGTAATTTTAATTTTTAATATAAAAATATTTATTTTTAAAAAATACTTTAATGTATTATTTGTAAAAAATGTTCTTATATTTTCTTTGAAATTTGTATTCATATTTTTTATTTTATAGAATAATAAAATTTATATTTAAAGAAATTAATCCTGATAAATATTATTTTCAATAAAATTAATTAATTGAGCTAAAATTTCTATTCCAATAGCCATGTAACTATTCCTAGTTTTTATATTACTATTCTAACAGTCACATTACTATTCCTTTGGTCACATTACGTCCAATATAAACTACTCTATTATTTCAATCTATATTCAAATAAATTCCTATCAAGGTTCTGTATTCTTATAATGATTCTTAGTTTACTAATATTTATCATCCTCTCTATAGTCTTTGCTAGGGGCGATGATTCTATTAGATTGGGGTGATTCATATTTTCTTGTTTTAGATTTTCTATTTTATAGTTTTTGTGTAGTTTTATTGTTTGAAATTTTAATTAGTTCTATTTTTTCGTTAATGTAATTGTATTTTGTAATGAAATAATTTTTTTCTATTTTCTCTATATTGTATATGTGTGTAATATTATATAGTTTAATAAAACACACACTTATTCATGAAAAAAATGTTTACTAAAAACACTGGGTTGTTACATCCTTCCCCTGTTAGAATATTATTTCCCAAATTCTCAACTCAGGTTAATTATTAGGAATAGGTTAGGGAACATTTTTCATTTTTTATAAGGATCTATAGTTTCCTCTTCATACTTATGGTCCTCCCACAAAACTTTGATAAGATAATTTGTCTTATTGATTAGAACTTTGTCTCCACGGTATAAGATTCCAACCAATTCCCTTCTTATGAGAGGTTATTATCCAGTTGCACCACAAATGGGTTCAGTACATGTGAGGAATCTGGTATGAACTTCCTTATGAGTGATACATGGAACATTTTATGAAATTCATCCATACTTGGTGGATGTGAAAGCTGATAGGAAACTACTCATATACGATCAAAAAAACACAATGGTTCAAATGTACTTTTGGATATGCTTCCCTATTTTACAAACCAGATGACTCTCTTCTATGGTGATATTCCAATAAAGTATTTGTATCTAATAATTAATGAACTCCAATTACCTTTAATGGTTGTCAACAAAGCCCATTTTCTGACTCTAAGAAGATTTTATAATATATTGGATAGGTTGAACATTATCTGTAATCTCTAATATAAGATCAAGTCCATGTATCTTTCATACCCTAATGTCATCTCATCAAATTATAGTTCTACATCATTTCCCATATATAAAATCACATAGAGCCATTAGAATACTCGACTAGAAGATTTTTTATTTTATAACTAATAAAATTGGACTTGATGTTCAAATTTACCTTTAAATTCCACTAAACAGGCAATAATAATGTCCTCAAATGTCTGAATAGAACTTTTCGATTGGCCATTAGTTTAGGGGTGATTGGTAATGCTGAAATTCAATTCATTACTCAATGCATGTTGAGTTCTTATCTGGAATTTATAGATCATCCTTGGATCGTGATCAATGATGATAAAAATTCATTCCCATGTATCCTAACCACTTCTTTCACATATATCTTAGAAATTTTTAAAAGCAAAATATGTTCCCAAATAGAAATAAAGTGGGAAGGCTTTGTGAGTCATTTCACTAAAACTCATATCTCATTGTCTTTTTTGGATGTATTTTGGAGACCAGTGACAAGGTCTATAGTGACATTCTCCCATATACATGTTGGTGGAGGCAATAGTTGCATCATCCCATTGGACTTTTGTCTTTCTAATTTTACTTTATAACATACCAAAAACTATGAGATATATTCTACAATCTCCTTTTTCATGTTTTCCCACAAGATATTTTCTCATATATTGTGATACATCCTGGTAATTCCAGGATGGTTAAAGAAATGTGAGCTATGTGCATTAACCAATAGTCCCTTATTTATCTCATTTTATTAAGGAACACAAAGACTTGTTCGAAATCAAATCATGTTATCACCATTGTCATGTAACTTTTGTGTCTTACCTTCCATTAATATATTTACATTTTATTGAATCTCTAAATTTTCATTTGTTATACTTTGATCTTCACATGGATAGAGGGTTGGGAAATAATTTGGGAAACATATTATGTATTCCCTACCATTATGATTTCTAGGTCCATCCTTTATATTTTCATGAATATGGGGTCTTTCTCAATTATCATCATGGATAGAGTTGGAGATTCTTTCATGCTAATTACATCATCTACCATCTTTTCCATCCTAGGATGATAGTGAATAGAGAAATTGTATTCAATGATTATCTCTGACAATATTCTATGACACATGTTGATATCCTTTTATGTTAATATCTAATTTAGGCTATTCGGATTGGTACATATGTCTCACATACCACAATAGAGATAGCACATCCACATCCATAGAGTGAAGATCACATGTGATAATTCTAGATCATTCATCGGGTAGTTATTCTCACATAAATTTAAATGTTTTTTGGTATATGATGTCCCATTATCATTTATCATCACCACATAAACAAATCTAATATTTGGAACAAGATTTTATATCACAACGAATTCTTCACGTGTTGGTAGTGTGATTACAGGTGAAGTTACTAGCCTTTTTATGAGCACTATAAAGAACTCCTCAAATTCTTACATCCATACATACTTAACTAATTTCAATGTTAAATTCATTAGAATGCAATATAACATTGTTAAATTTCTCACAAAACAACAATAGTGCCATGCCAATTGAATAAAACTATGGATTTACATTACACTAGAGGGTCAGGTCCATTCATCAATTGCCAATTTTTTAAAGGGTCCATATAAATTCCCTCACTTAAGATCACATCCCCCATTAATGAGAGTTGCTATATTTATAAGTCACACTTACTAATCATAGAAAACATTTTCTCTATCCTCAATATCTCTAACACAATCCTTAGATTTTCTTTGTGTTCGCACTTTATCTTGTAGTAAATGAGAATATCATTGATAAACACAACCAAAAATTTGAAAAGGTAGTACCTAAAGAATATATAAATAAAACCAATTAAGATTAAATGTGAATTTGTATGATGGAATGGTATAACTATGAACTCATAGTGCCTATGGCTTGAATGGGAAGAAGAATTCTAAGTAAAATTTTTCGTCAATTTAAGTTCATGACGTCAATAAGGAATAAATATCAAAGAGAGGTAGTGAGATACTCTTAGTATATTTATTAATTCATCAATATAGGTAAGAGGATGCTTATTATTTATAGAGATCTTGTTAAGATCCTAGTAATTGATATACATCAACATTGATCCATCATTCTTCCTTACAAATAGCACTATCACACCCCAAGGTGATGCACTATGGCGTATGAACCCTTTATCCAATTTCACTTGTAGCTACTTCTCTAAATCTACCAGGGTTGATTGAGGATATATTGTAGGGAAATTTTGTGATATGATTAACTACACATATGAGATTTATTAGGAACTATAATTCATGATCTGGGAGAAGTCAAGGAAACTCTTTGGAAAATACATTAGTCTATTTCCTAAAAATAGAAATTCTATCATGGTTGATACCTTCCTTTGAAACAGTCATTTGAACAAGGTATTATTCTTCATAGGGTAACAACACCAACATTATTAATGGATTTTACAAAGGGGGTTCATGATCATCCTTGCAATTTTATAGGATAATTGGATGGTTTGAAATATGAATTTAGATTTACATCTCATTGTAGTTGATGTGCACTCGATATAATGAGAGCCATTCCATTCCCAATATATCATTAAATTAAACTAAGGGAATTATTATGAAATTATCTAGAATTATATTTTTATATACACTAATAAGATAAGAGTCCAACATTTGGGTGGAAATGATTTCCCCACTAGACATTTTTATGTATCACTCCACCTCAAGGGGTTGGGGATTCAATTAAAATGTTCTTGAAAACATTTATGATATCATGGAATGAATACAACCAAAAAAAAAATCTTCCATTATTTAAGGAAGAAGAAGTGTACCTTATATGAATTTATTTTCTTTCCCTACACCAATATTAGTTGTGGAATATGCTTTAAATTAATTTTTTGGCTATAGTGGTTGCTGACACTAATTACCCTAAAAGAATCAATGATTTGTATACTAGATTTCACAGTGACCTTGATACTAATGATTGAAGCATTAAACGATTTGTGGAACATTAAGAGGTTCCTGATATTGGAAATTATTTTTTATACATTACTATTGCAACATTTTAAAGAAAAATAATATAATAGTGTTACAATACCATGATCTAATGTTTTACTTTCATTGGAAAATTGTAACCATACTTAAATTTTACATAATAAAAAATAAATAATATTTAATTCATTATTCTCTAGATTCCTATTGTTCCTCATGTACTACTTAGTATATGATGTCACCTATGGATATGCATTAAATAATGGGTGATATAAAAGTCCAATAAGAGGATAGATAAGAATAAGAATCAATATAACAAGGGGGAGCATAACCATAATAATAAAAAACATAATCATCAGATCATAATAATAATAATTAGAGTAATAATTAAGTAATAGAATAAAATTTGAAAATAAATAAAAATTAAATATCATGTATAGAGGTAAAATAAGACACATAGTTGAGAACAATGATATCATCATGTTCACGAATAACTTATGTGAATAATCGTAACAACATAATTGTGAATAAAAACACAATCATGTTTAGGAGTTTTGAATATTTTCTCACATGATACAACATATTACATAATGAATTGGATAGATATATAATTCCGGGTGTGACCATCGCATCATAAAATTTATATAATCATTCATGCCACATAGAATGTATTTCAATTTTTTTCATAAGTTAACCCATTGAAATGAAATAAGTTTAATGAGAATTTCATAAAAATTCATTCCTAAATAAAATTTTGCGTACCAAAAATAAAAATGGAATATCATAATCGGTATACATTTCATCAATCTTGACTGAAGAAGAAATAATTTCAAGATAAGTAAAAGATGTGTTTTAGAAGGAAGGGTTATTTTTAAAGAATCATTTATTTGTCATAAAATTAGATAGGAAACACATATATACTAGTAATGAAAAGTCAAGAACAAAAAAAATTATTTCATAGATATTAACATAATATCCACGATGAAAATTTTCTTGGAAGTGGAATGAAAAAAATAAAGGAAATTCGGTATGATAATAGCCTTACCTTGTGTCTGAACGATTTCTTGAGTTTAATATCCTGAATAAGAAAATTTTATTAATGATTTAATAAATACAAAAACTATTTTACTTTTCTTATATTCGTTATAATTCAGTATGTTCTTTTATGGCTGTTTGGATGATTCATAGAGTTCAATTTCATCATTGGGGAGTGTTAGTTTTCATGGATTTCATGATCAGTTCATTTGAATACATGTTTTTAAGATCATGTAAAATGAGAATAATTTTTTAAAATTGAAATTATATGTTATTAATTAACTTTTAGAAGTATAATTGGTATAACATGTTATTTTTTTCTAGATATTAGGATGATTCATTAGATTATAAGTAAATAAAAACTGTTTATGTAAATTTTGGGGGTTTTTGATCACAATGAATTATTTTTGTTCTATCATTTAGTATTTTGTATATATATTATTTGAAAAAAAATATTATAACATAAATTTTACAATATTTTTCATCCATTATAATAGTTTTATTACCATCCATGAATATGCTGATGGAAAATTATAATTTTTCTTCCCTGAAGTTAATAAATCAACCCCTCTTAGATGACATTTCCATTTTTAGAATAAAAGAAAGATGAAAGGAGGTTTGCTGATAGATTATTCCATTATTATTAAAAATTAAAGTATATATAAGTTTCTATATTTATCATTACACTTGGATAGTGGGAGGTATAGAGAGAATAAGAAAATAAATTGACAAGAAAATAAATTTAAAGAAAAGAAAGATGATTTTACTTCTCGAATCCTTCTCCTTAGAAACCTCCAAAAAGGGATAAGATTTTGTTTTCTATAAATTGATCCTAGACATAGAGTAGGGTATTGGAAACAAAATTGATATAAATTGGGATAGGTTAAAAAAATATATGGTGTGACTTGAAAATGTGGTGAGGGGTTATATTTATAGGGAAGGAGAGGGGTGTTTTCTAATTATTTTATTTATTGTTTTATTATTTTTTGTCACATCTATTAATAGTTTGAGAATTATCACTAAATATGTAAAAAAAATTAAGTATATTTCGTGATTATGGTCTTAAATCATCTATACATCATCTATTAATCCATAAATATTATATTTGTTAAATATAGTAAATTATCACATTTCACTATTTACAAAATATTCAATTATTTCATAAAAATCCCCAAAATACTCCTAACAAATTTTTAATGTTTAGAATTCCAAAATAGAATCAATTTTATGAAAATAATTTTCTAAATATGGTAAAATTAATTTGTAATTAAAATCATCAATAACATGAAAAATACTAATTCCAAGATTAGTACTAATTTTACAACACAATGAAAAATTAACTAAGGGATCATAAAAATATCTTATAATCAAGTGAAAAAATGTTATATGATGAAAATAAAATTTCCATTAAATAAAAAAAATTTTAAAAAATTTTAATTAAATATAAATGTCTTATAAAAATACCAGAAATTAATTTTTTCATATTTAAAACATTTATATACCTATACTGTTAAATAAATATACCTTATTTTATTTCATAAAATACCTTAATATTATTTATACTTTTATCGGTGATGTTAATATTCTATTAGTGTAGATACTATTACTAAGGTTCATATTACTATTCAAAATTTCAAGTTACCATTTCATTAGTATAAGTTCTTTAAATTCTAGTAATACCTCTTGTTGCATTCATTCATCATTTATAAAGTTTGTATTCTGTTCACTTTTTTATTTTAAGTGATGTATACTATTAAAAATAATCCTAAGTGAAATTTAATTGATAAAATTATTATTTGTAACATACTTTCCCATTTATGAAATTTTACCCTCAAAATTTCATTTTACATAAATAGGTGAGGGTATTTCTACTTCATCACTCCATTCGGTTCCCATGTTGCCTCTTCGTACTTACAGATTGGCCATAATACTTTGATCAGGTTAGTATTCATGTTTCATAGAACATTACCTCTATAGACCAATATATTTAATAGAAATTCAAATAAGAGAGATTATTTTCCAAACTTCCAATCATTGGATTCAATACATGGTAGGGATCTTGTGTATTCATCTAAAAGAGAGATACATAGAATAAATCATATACTTGAGACTTGGTAGGTGGAAGTGCAGCTCAACAGGCCACATCTACAACATGATAAAAAATTTCCAAGGGGTTGATGTACCAAGTAAATAGCTTTCCCTTCATCCCAATTCCCATTATCCTCTTCCATTGAGATATGTGGAGGAATACTATATCTACAAACTCATACTCTAGGTTTCATCAATGATTTTATTTATAGTTATTCTATCGTCTCTGTGATGACATGATGTTCTAATGAATGGTTACATATTATCCATAGTTTCCTCAAGCATTTGAGGCACCAGATTTTTACATTCACTGACATCATCCCAACATTCATGTGATCATCATAATTTCCCATAAAGGGACAATAAGGATTCATTTAGATGCTTGAGTGGAAACTATTTTTGTAGAACTCATCCAACTGTAGATGTTGGTCTCATGTAGCTTCAAATACTATGGAAAACTCTACCAAAATGTATTCTACTATTTTAATAGTCCACCTATATTGGATAGTAGTTTGAGGATGCTAATCCATGGTGATGTTCATCTCATTATTTAGAACTTATTAGAGACTTTTCCAGAACATGGAGGTGAATATCTGATCTCGATCACATAAAATCGACTGTGTAAATCTATGAAAACATTCCATTATTATGATGAATATAAACTCATATTGATACAGTTAGAAGGAGTTTAGAATTTTGAAAAATTGATTTACCTTTTTAAGATGACCAACAACAAACTATATAACATGGTTACGTTTGGATGTCTTTAGAAGTACAGTGAAAATGTCCATGGTGATGTTTTTTCATTTACCTATTTTCGGGGTAAATTGTTGCATTATCCCTTAAGACTTATTCCTTTCATCCTTCACTTGATGATGTAATAGTAACATTGATGTATATTCCTTGATCTTCTTTATATTGTCCCTCCATTATTTCTCTCGGAGATCATAATACATATTTGTGCTCCATGGGTGAATAGAGAATTTTCAACTATGTGCATCATTTGAAATGTCTACCTTTATCTCTAGATTGGTTGGTACACATAGTTATGACCCAAATCATACAACTCGTTACTCATCATTTTTGAACACTTTTTATTTATTCTTTTTAATTTCTTCAATCTTCTTTTTAATTTCCACATCATTTCATTGAGAATCCATTATTTTCTCTGGAAGGGATAGTTGAGTGACCGTTTGAGAAAAAAATTCTGATGTTCCTTCCATAATGATTATGATTTCCATTACATTCAAATATAATAATATTGGATCCTTCTCAATTCATTTCATTGATAATTTTAAAGGATCCTTCATACATAGAGCATACTCCACTTTATTCTCTTTTGAATGATAGTAATGGATTGAGTATTCGTAATCCTTGATGAGATATAACAGTCTTCCTAGGTGTATATTAAGCTCATTCTATGTGAATTTATATTTGAGGATATTATGATCAGTTTAAATTTCACACTTCTCCCTATAGAGATTATGCTTCCAAAAATTCAAAGTGAAGATCACAATTTCCAACTCCATATCATGCGTGTGATATTTTATCTCCATAATTCTCCACAACCTTATGGTTTAGGCTATCACTATATAATTTTTTATCTACAAGCATCCAAATCCCTTATTTTAAATATCTTTGTATACAAAAAATAGTTCTCCTTATTTCGGTAGTTTGAGTAATGTTATAGTAATAAGCCCCGTTTTTACTCATTGACGAAGTCTTCATTCATTGGTCGAAACAAAATTTTCTCCCTTCCAAGTCATCTTGGATAGTGGAGTTTACCATTATGCGATGTTCTTCAAAAATATATGATAATGAACATATGGACCAAAGAAAATATTTATATCTGTTATAGATATTATCATGGGAAACTCTTTGACTTCCTTTATCTTATAAGGGACCAAAGATATTAAATTTCTTGGTGATTAAATGACCCTAGAATAATACTTCTCATATCAAGAACTCAAATTTACTATACATTGCATACATTTTATCACATCTTAATGTCTATATCATATTATTTATATTCTATTTAAGTTCCTCCTTTATCTTGAATTATATTAGAATATCATTTATGAAGACTACAATAAATTTGTCATTGTAATATATAAAGACTCTATTCCATAAGTCCATGAATATTTATAGTGCATTAGAGTGTCCAAAAGGAAAAAAAGTAAATTCATACTTTCCATACCTAATTCGAAAGTTAGTTTGGAGAATATCTTCTTTTTTGACCTTTAATTGGTGATATCCTGACTGAAGACCAACCTTAGAGTAATACTTTTCCCCATGTAGTTGATAAAACAATTCATATATCCATAAAAGGGGATACATGTTCTTTATTATTATTATTTTCATCTCATGATAATCATTTCATAAGTGCTTCAATACATCCTTATTCTAGATAAATTAGAATGGCACGCCCAATGTTGAAGCACTCTAGCTTAAAAAACAGTTGTCCAAAAATTATTATAACTAATTATTCAGTTCCTCAAACTCAATGGTGTCAATTATATATGGTTTCATTAACACATGAATAGATTTAGGAATATATTAAATTAAGAACATAACCTCTTATAGAATAGGAAGTCCTAACAATTGTTAAGTTAACACATTAGTGTAGTCCCTCATAATGGTTATGTCATTGATCTTGATTCTCTCCTTTGACTCAATCCTTTGAACTAGAAACTATTTCTCATAATGCAATAATATCAACAATTGAGAATATTTTTCTTAAGAAGATAAATACCCCTCCTTAAACTTTTATAGTATTAGGGGATTCATTGGGATATAAATAGTGATCTCCCTTTCTCGGCAGTTGATGTTTTCTTTGTATGAATATATCAAATATATTCCAAATATAGAATCAAACTCCCCCAAAGAATGTTAGAAGCGATTTTCTGGGAGGTCCACTCCACAAAAAATAAATTTTGGAGGATTTATATACATTTAAGGTAATAATTTCCCCATTTTATGTTCTAATAGATAACATAAACTCCATATTATGATATGGTGTTTGAATGGTTCTACAAAATAAAAAAGATATAAAAGAATGTGTGGAAGTAGAATGAAATTGTATATTTCTATTATTGAATGAATAAATATAATCCTTGTCACCACATTATTTCTAAGATCCACCATAGTAGTAGTGGTGGCATAATATTTCCCTTTCTCATTTTTCTTTGGTGGATGTAGACTCAAATTACCATATCAGAATCATGATTTAGCGATATGGATTTGACAGTTCTCTTACTACCTAAATTTGAAACATAAAACCATGGGTGGTTATCTTCTTTCCTCCACCGAATATTCCTAATTACTCTCATCTCTTTGACATTCATGATCTTGGTGGAATTCTCTACCAAAATTTAAGCATTTCCACATACCTTTGAGGTATTTCCCATAATGATTTAGTCCACATTTTTAACATGTGAGTGGTTGATATTTATTTCCAAATTTTCATTAGATAATCCGAAATAAGACTATATAATTAGTTTCTTATCACCATATCTAAGGGACCATTATCCAAACTCTATATCCACTTTGATAGAACAATGAAAAATGTCTTCATAAATTCTAAAGACTCGAATTGTTAGAGAGCCTTCGGAATTGGTGAATTTAAACCACTAAAGAAATAAATATATTATAATAACATTATTGATATCCAATCATGAGTCATTCCTTTAAATCAATGTGAAATTTGGTTTCATAATACATGAAAGATTCAACTTCCTTTTTCTTCTACTCTATGAATTCTTTCTCTATTATTAAATGAACAGTTTAATGAAAATAATTGTTAAGAAATACATTATTAAATTCTTCCCACTCCATCTATTCGGTTTTTTCCTTTGGCTTGGTGTTCTTAGTCAACACCAGTAATTTATCTACCTCCCCATATAAATGATAGATGAACAGAGTCACATTCTCCGTCTCAAAATATTGAACCATATAAATTATATTCTTTATTGAGTTATTTTAAAATCTTAAACTAGTGTATTAGAAGATCCACTAACCATCAGTGTTCGTTGTAGATAATAGACTCAATAGCTTGTTTCTCCCTTTTAATTGAAAAAATGTGTTCCATTTTATACAGGTTATTGATCATATCCTGTGTCCAATGGGTAAAAATCAACATTAAAATTTTTACTCCATTCTCCTAAGTAATTGGGGATGTCATTCCATAAATAACTCCAACGACCCTCAAATGGGGTTTTGGATTGGTTTTCCTAGTTCCCAACATTTTCCAAAATGGAAAAGTCTTTATGAAAAATTAATCCAAAATTCATGAATTAATAATTTATTCATCTTTGAAATTAACTCTCACAGAATTTCTTGTGGGGTAACTATGATAAAAATTATTCTAAAACAATGCTTTTGGGTACCTACATACACATAGTCTCATACTAAGGGTTTTCACTAATTATGTATAACAAAATTTCATAAATTATCTAAAGAGTGATTTGATAAAAACTATAACGACCCTCATTTTTCTTACATTACTATTAACTCATTTTAAAAGAAATAATATATTAGTGTTAGAAAATCAGGATCCATTAGTTTACTCTGTGAAAAATTAGGACCATACATAAATTTTAAATAATAAAACATTATTGTTATATTATTCCTTATTCTATAGATTCTTTTTTCTCTCATGTATGTAGTATATGTAGTAACCTTTTGATATACATCAAAAAATGGGTGATCTAAAAGCCCTGTAAGAGGACAGATAAGAACATGGATCAATATAACCTGGGTGATCATAATCATCATAACCAAAAAATAAGCATGCGATAATAATAATAATCATAAGAGGAAGAATTAGGCAATGGAATGGAATATGGACATGCATAAAAATGAATAATTAGGTCTTAGAGGTCAAATACCACACACTTTGGTGAACAAGGATAACATCATGTTCAAGCATAACATATGTGAATCATCATAACATTATCATTGTGGAAAATGTTAGCATCATGTTTTAGAATATTTGACATTTTAATATGAAATATATAAAATTACACAATTCATTGGAGTTCTATTTATGTCATATCACACTTGACACATCCTAAAATTTAAATAATCATGCATGACACATATAATATTTTACAATCATTTCCTTAAAATAACCTCTAGAAAGGAAATGTATTTAATTATAATTACATCAAGAATAATTTCAAGAATAAACATTGGATTTACAAAAAAATGGAATAATATACATCATATAATAATCAACAATCTTTAGAAAAGAAGAAGTAACATCAAGAGAAGTAGAATAAGTGCCTTTATAAGGAAACGTTATTTTGAAAAAATCACATATTTTTCATAAAACCAGATTTGAAAAATGTATATCACATAAAAGAAAATTTAATAATAATGAAATTTTATTTTAGGTATTTTAAAAGAACATCCACACTAAAATTTTGAAAGAAAGTGGAATAACCAAAAGAAAATAAATTTACTTTTAGAATCTCTTTACATTATGTACAAATGATATATTCAATTAAATATTATATATAATAAAATTATATTAATTAAAAAGCAAATAAATAACATCTTATAAATGTATTTTATTTATCAAAATTTTATTAATTTATTTTATGGCCATTTTTATGACTTGCAGAGTTCAATTTCATCGTTTATGAGTGCATGTTTTCATTGTTTTCATGATCAGTTCACATGAATACCTATATAAAAGTTCATGTAAAATAAAAATAATAGTCCATAATTAAATTTTATTATTACTAATTAACATCTAGAAGATTAATTTTTTGTATATATCAATTTATGTTTTCTAGAAATGAGGATGATTCATTAGATAAAAATTTAATGAAAATTGTTTAGGTTAGTTTTTGAAGTTTTTGTTCCCAAAAACCCATTGTTTTATCATTTTGTATTATATATATATATATGTTAATTACATAATAATAGAAAATTATAACATATATTTTCCAAATATTTTCCACCATTATAATGGTCTTATGACCATCCTTGAAGGTGTTGATGGAAAATGAAACCTTGTCATCATCAAACGTGAAAAAACCAACCCTTAAAGAATAATTTTTCATTTTTTGAATAAATAGGAGAGGAGAAAAGGTTTGATGATGTAATTTTACATTATCATAATAACATGACACTATATGTATGTTAATTATGTTATCATGAAACTTGGATTAGGGGTAGTTAAGATATAAAAAGAAAATAAAATAATATGAAATGAAATTAAAATAAAAGAAAGGGGATTTTACCACTTGAATCCTTTTCTTTGAGAGCCTCCTTAAAGGGAATATGATTTGGTTGTTTTTTAGACCAAAGGATATTGGACATTTTTGAGTATTTTCAAAAGTGTATTAGACATAAATTGGACAAGTCTCAATGTTTGGAAGGTGTGAGAAGAATAGGTGGTGAGGGGTGGTATTCATAGGGGAGGAGAGGGATGTTTCTCATTAATTTATTCATGAGTTTATTATTTTAGATGATAACATTTAATAGTTTCAAATTTATCACTAAATATATTAAAAAATTAAGGATATTTCTAGATTACTTTCTAAAATAATTCATACAATATTTATGGATCAATAATTCATATATTTTTTTAAAATACTAAATTACCATTTTCAGTATTCACCAATGATTCAACTATATTATAAAGACCATAAAAGATAACCTTAACTATTTTTCAATGTATAGAATTAAAAAAGGAACTCAATTTTGTGAATATAATTATCTAAATATGATATATTTAATTTTTAATTAAAATCATCATTTACTTAAAAAATACTAATTTTTAAATTATAACTTATTTTATAAAATATTGAAAAATTAATTATGTTTACATAAAATTATATTATAAAAATAAGTTAAAAAAATTTTAATTTATGAATATATATTATAAAAATAATTTTTATTTTCAATAATTAAATAAATTATAAAGTTGTAACTAAATATTTACGGCTTACAAAAATACCAAACCATAATGTTTTAAAACTGTAAGCATTTATTAACTTACAACATTAAATAATTACATCATATTTTCAATAATAAGATTCCTATATTTTATTTATACTTTCATAGTTGATATTGCTATTCTATTAGTTGAATTACTCTTCCTAAGTCCATATTACAATTATAAATTTCTAGTTACTATTCCATTTGTATAGCTTCCATATCTTCTAGAAATACCTCTCCATTTATTAATTATTAATTTATAAATTTTGTGTTGTGTTTTATTTTTATTTTATGTTCATTATACTATATAATAAAGCTACATAAAGGTAAATTTCATTTATAAATTATTGGTTGTTACATGCCCCATTTACTCCATCATGTTAGTCAGCTTATTAATTTCTATTAAACATTCTAGAGCATGGTGCCCTTCTCTCCCACCATTGATGCATTTACCTATCCATTTGAGACAATTCCAATGATTCAAATTCCCATATTTTTTACATGTATGTAGTTGGATCCTCTTTCCAACTTTTCCATTTGACCCTCCAGCTTGAAAATCCATTCTTATCTTTTTATCTCAATAACCGCGGGATGGTTCTTTGAACTCTATCTCTGCATTTAGAGAACATCAAACGACATCTTTATAACTCCCAGATGTATTGGATTCCAAGAGAATTCTGAATGTGTTTTTAAAAACACAAAACTATCTATTAATTTTATATCATTGTGGATATAAAACCCCATTGTGTATCATGAAATCCTTACGAAATTTACATCATAATTTGAGATAGATTAAACTTCATTTTTCATTATATCTGTGAATAATATCATTATACATGTTCAACGGATTGAGGGAAATAATAGGTAAGAAATCTATTAATAAATTCATCCCACTCCATCTCCTACAAATAATCATTTCTCTAGGTGTTATTTACCAACTACAATTATTCATCAACTTCTCCACCTAATAATAAACCACAAGAGTCACCTTTTCCTTCTTAGAACAATGGGTCACAAAAAATATCTTGTCAATTTAGTTAACCCATGTTCCTGAAACAAGTGGATCGAATAATACACTAAACATCACTGGTTGTTTCTACATAAAGTAATCAATGACTAGTTGAACCGTCTAGGGTGATGTCAGATGTTCAATATGATTCATGTTATTATTTATAGCATGAGATAGCTCAATAAGAATCACCTTATAGTTTTGAACTCCACCTCCCATAACATTGTGGATTTCATTCGGACAATCATTTCATTGTCTATCACATGGTTTATTGGAATATTTTCTCCTAGTTCTCACAATTTTATAAAATCATAATGGTTTGAGAAAAATATTAGTCAAAAAATTATGAATAATTTATGATTTTGTATAGTTAACTATAAAAGAATATTTTATCGGATCCCTATACATATAATATTTCTGAAACAATGTTTATAGGATGCTTAAATAGAGTTTTTATTATCATGAGTATTTTCACTGATGTTATTTAATCATAATTCAAACATTAGCTAAACATTCTTTGATACCAACTATAGGGTCACTACTTTTTATTACATGACTATTATATCATTTCAATGATAAAAAACCTTATAGAATTACATATACATGATTAAACATTAGTGTCTTGGTAAAATTATGACAATACATAAATTTTATATATTAAAACATACACATTATTTAATTCCTTATTCTCTATATTCTTAGTGTCCCTTGAATTCCCCTTAGTATAAGTATTCACATGAGGATATACATCAATAAAAGGGGTGAGATAAAAAAATAGTAAGAGGATAACTAAGAACAATAATCAATATAACATAGGTGAGCATAATCATCATCACTATAAGAAATGAATAGTGTCATTAAGATAATCAGGATATGAATCATTAGATAAAGGTGTGGAATTTAGAAATTCATAAAAATGAGAGGGTATGGATATGCCATCAGGCCCAACTAGTGATTGCATAGGAAGCCTAGACAGAAATCCATGGAAAGGTGGATAGATACTATCATGATGAAGACGTTGGGGAGGGTTAGTTCTTCGTAGATAGTCTGGTGGAATTCTCTAAGACATTTGGGTCATGTAATGTCCTAAGCCTACGGGCCTTGTAATCACTGAGCCTACGGGCCTTGTAAGGGTTACCCCTCATCCCTTGAAATGGGGGTGATAAAAAATTCACTAAAAATGAAGGCCTTCAGGATATTTTGATGAATTAGAGTTCTATATAATTATTGGTGCACCCATCACACTATAACATTTACATAATCATGCATGCCACATAGAATGTATATCAATAAAAGTCATTAAGTAACCCATATAAAGGAATGGATTTCTTGAGAACATAATAAAGAAAACATTATCTAATAAACATTGGGGTTCCTAAATAAAAATGGGAAAAAATCATAGGTATTAAAATCATCAATCCTGAGTGAAGAAGAAACAATCTTTAGAGGATGAAAGAAGTGTTTTGGAAAGAATATTTTATTTGGAAAAACCATTACACCTATCATAAAACCATGTTAGAAAATTTTATATCCATAGAAAGAAAAGGGAAGAATCATGAAATTATATTTATTGGAATATAGATTAATATCAAAACCAATTTTTTTAGAAAGAGGGAAAACCCAAGGAAATGGAGTTAGGTTCAAGAATTATGTTACCTTAATTCGTACTAATTTTTTTCACTTTTCACCTCCTGGATAATAAACATATATTTTTAAAAACAATGATATTGAAGTGAATTATGGAAATTTATAATAATAAGTATTAATTATAATCATAAAATCATATATTAGTTTTCATTGATTAAATTGAAGCATTTTGAAATCATGTTTTACAAAAAAATTTACCTTTTTTGCAATGATCTCTCTACTTTATAAAATAGAAATTATACAGTAGTATAACATACTATTGAAGGGTAAAATATGTAATGTTACACATATTTTAATATTATATATATTTCAAAATTTTCATCCATATATGGTAAACTGACCTTTAATGAGACATTGTCGAAAGAGTGGTAATAGAAGGTATAAAATTTTAATTTGTCGTAAATATGATAAATATAGTTGGATAAAATCATTAATATAATTTTAATGTAATTTTTAATAATTTTTTTATTTTATGGTTTTGAAATAAATACGGTAAAAATAAGAAACAGAATAATAAAAGGGGGAAAAGATAATAAAGACTTACTATCTCCTTTGTGTAGCTTCTCTTGTATGATAGTATTACTATTTTTGATTATATTTCTATTTCTCCAAAATGTCCATATGGATTATAAGAGTCTTAACTAGAAAGATTTGGGTGGATCATGGGATTTTGAATTTTTGGGTGTAGTGGTTTACCAAGGGGAGGTAGAGTAGTTATTTATACTTGAGAAGAGGGGTATTTTTAGAATAAAATGTTGAATAAAATAATATATCAATTTTCAAGATTGTAATAGAGAATTTCGGAAATAATAAATAATAAATTAATAAAATGTAATTATTATAAGTCATTAGTCCCTATTTTTAATTTGAAATCATTATTTTATTAAAATATTATGTGGAAATAATAAAAAATGTTAATTTTAAAGTTTAATTTTTGATTTTAGGTTTTTTAAAGTTATTTTTAGGCATAGAAATTATTTTTATGGTATTTTAATGAATAATTTATAAAATAAAATATAATTTATATGAATTTAATGTTCTATAAAATATTATTTCATAGTTATTTCATGAATGATGTAATTTTAGTTACATCATGAATGATATAATTTCAGATTCACCATTTATGTGAAAAACATTATTTTCACTATTCATCTGAAAATTGCACAAACTCTGAAAATTTGAAAAAACACACCCATGGATGATTTAAATGCGTTTATTTAAAAAATTATATTTACTTTATCAAAATAAATTTCTTAAATTGGTAATTTTGATTTTTAATATAAAAATAATGATTTTTACAATATAGATTAAAATATAATATATTAGAATTATCCTTTTATTTTATTTGGATTTCATATTGAGGATATTTATTAGTTTTCATTATAACATTTAGATTTAAATAATTTAATCATGATAAATATTATTTTGATTTTATTTTTTATTTGAGGTGACATTATTTTTCCAACTATTTAGTTATTAGTTCTAATGGTTACATTACGATTCTAAGAGTCACATTACTACTCCAACAATCACATTTCTTACTATATATACAAATAAATTATTTCACAGAATATTAAAATAAATTACTCTAATGGTTTTATATTTCTATATTTTTTATTTGTATTTTCCATTTTATTTATAGTTTTTAAAGTGGGGGAGTTGATTATAGTAGATTGAGAAGATCCATAATTTACCATTTTACCATTTCAATTTTATATATGTCGTACAAATGTACTGTTAGGAATTATAATTCATTTCATTGATGATTAATGTAATAGTACTAAGTAATGAAATATATTATTTTTTATTTTCCTTGTATTATTTAATGTATAATATTATATAATTTAATACATCACACATTAATTCATAATTTTTCTACTGAAACTCGGGGTTTTTACAAGTGTTGTATAATAAAATCTTTTATTGGGACGTATATAAATAATTTAAATGATAAATTGGAATACAAACTCAAAATATTGATCAATATAAGGAAATTGAGAATAAAATTTAAGAAATTTTTTAATAAAAATCCCTTGAAAGAGAGGGAGATATCCTGAAGTTGATGTTCAAATACAATAATTAAATTTTATTCATGATACAATATTAATAATTAAAACTATATATTCAATTTAAATTAAGTTATATACATAAGTAAATGTGTCTGAAAAAAGTAAATTACATGATGAAACCTTACTGTGTGTTTTGTTAAATCATACTTGCTCTAAAATTGTTAAAAACCACAATCTTCCTTGTAATTTACCTTGAATATGGTTTTCTTAAACTAAATAATGGTGAAAAAATTATTTTTAATATGGAGGAGGGTTCTTGGACCTTTAATGTTATAGATTTTCATGATAAAATTCTTAGGATTGGTGAGTGTGGAGGTAATGTGAATATTAGCATTTTACCCCTGAAGGTAATGGTATTATTTAAAATTCCCATTGAATTTCAATAATTTTATTCCACTATTAAATTATCAGGGGAATAAAAATAGAAACAAAATGAATAAATGGTTGGTGTATGGTCAAGAAGCCCATCAATCATCCACTCAAAATCATTTTTAACATGTTTTGGGTTTTTCCAAAGTAAAAGTCGTCTTTTCATTTTTTATTGAGGTATATAAAATTTCAACCTAGAAAATAATTTTAAATAAAAAAAATTAAAATTCACATTCGAAACTAATTTAAAACATTTTTTTCTTATTTAAAATTTTTTTATTTTAAAAAATTTATTAATTTTTAAAAAGTTTATATTAAAATATAATGGACTTAATTGCATAGTTTTTTTAGAAACTAAATTATCTAGATTAGAATATAGGTATAAGGTAAATTTATAATTTTATCTAATTTCCATAATTTATTTTACTAATTAATAAAAGAATAAATGATATGAGGCTTTAAGAGAAATAAAAAACAAAATTTCACCTTAATAATGTATAATGATACAAAAAGATCAACAATAGTTTTCTATTAATGTTACAATATACTTTAGATATAAAAATGTTGAATAATGCTTTTACAGGTAGAAAGAGTATTTATAAAATTAATAACATGTTTTCATAAATATGTACTTGATTATATAATTTTTTTATTTTCATGAAGATGATTAAATAATGATAAAATTAAAAAAGTCATAATTTTCATAAACCATATCTTTATACTACCAATCAACTCCTTTAAAAATAGTAAAAATATCTTAAAATGTTAATTTTAATATATCAAATTGAAATAAATGTTTATTTTATAAAATTAAAATTCATAAATTATAAAAATATGGTTAATTAATAACATAAAATATTATGAAAATACTATTTTTTAGGAAAATGAAGTTTTTTATATTATTTATTTCATATCATTAAAATAATATGTAATTTTATGATAAATTAATACTAAAGAAATATATACATATGTTATTATTAAATAATGATAATGTTATTCCCTTGAAATAATACCCTAATATCTTGAAAATACATATTTTACATAAAGAGTGTTTAGAAAAACTAAGCTTTCAAAAAGTATACATGTTTATAATATCTATAAACATAAAAGTAATTCATTACATATTGATATAATTCTAATTTCTATATATATAAACACAGAGGATCTTTATGTAATATCTAAAAATTAAATAAGATATAATTTTTCTATCATGTGGGGGATTAATTAGAATCGATCATGAGGAAATCTCTAGGATATTAGACTTTTTATATATACACATTTTCTAAAACCATAATTTTCCGAGTTTATCTTAGGATTGGTCTCGGGAAAAAAAGTTAATATACATATCTTATAAGCATAGATATATGTTATTCATAAAGAAATAATCCACTTAAAGATTCCATTTATTCCTACATTCATTATTGATTTTTTAATATTGTCACTTCATTTTAAACCTACCAATTAATTTATATATTTTAAGAGTGATATTGTATATTCATATTATATAAAGTGTTTTGCTTTTTTTACATTGTAAAGTGTTTTAAACAACAAATTTTTTAAAACAATTCCTATAAATAGAATATATAGAGAAATATATGGTATTCACATTCTCCATCATAAATAAATTACATTCTTAAAATTTAAATTTTTAAATAGAAATGAATATATTTAAGGGTATCTATAAAATGAAATGATATTTAATTTTATAATAATGTATCAAAAATATATATTGACTCAGAATAATCATATTCACAATATAATAATTATTCATAACCATTAGAGTAAAATACCTCTCATGGTGTTCTATTAAAACCTATTTTATTCTTCCTTGAGTTCATAGATGAGACCTATAGTGAAATATTATCATAAATTGGTTTGAAATAGAAATCGTGATTACCTATTTTCATAATAGATAAACCCAAAAATCCTATCTATTATCAACACCATGATTTCAAGATAATGGTTTTATGAAAAAGTTTAGGTCAAATAATGAATCAATGAAGAATGATCATCCTCCTCATTACGCTCAGTTTTCTCCATGTCCATAACCCTCTCAAACCTTTTAATAGTCACATCATCCACTACACTAGTCAATTACATCTCAAGATTACACCCAACCTAGGCCACCAACTTAAATTGATAACCACTCTTCTGCATTCCCAATTGATAAACAATTCATTGTGCTTATCGTCCAATAAAACCATCTTAATAAAAGAGTGCAAGGGGATGGATTCCCAACCATGTTCACTCTGGTTGTCTCTTCATGTGTCCAAAAAAGGCTTTCAATGTTATAAAATATTTCCCCAAAAATACTACATGGAATAAAATGATATGGGAATTAGACAACATTCTATGATTATTCCCACCCTTGCATTCACTAGTCAGGCAACCTCATTGTAATATAACCACAATGTCTTGTTGCACTATGGGCGGTGTGGGGTGGGGGTGGGGGTTGTATTCTATGTTTTCAATCGTAAAGTCTATTTCAACTTATATATAAATATTAAAGGTATACATTTGGTGGTGGTAATTTATTTTGATTATGATGATGATGATTTTTTTTGTTTCATTTTATGTTGTGTAAATATCAAGCTATATTTTTAATGGCTTCGGGTCTTGGTTTACACCCCCATACTATTATTTTTCAATACTGAGGATGTTGTGGGTAATGGTACCATGATTGGTTAAAATGATAATCCACTACTAGAATAATGAAAAGTGTTTCTAATGGTCCCACAATAAGATTTATATTCACATAAAAGTTAATTTAAAAAATATATTTATCATAAAACAACATAACATAAATGAGTTGTATTATTAGAATGAAAAATATACATATTTCATTAGTTTGAATAGGGATCCCAAATTCATAAATCTGATTCATTGGATTTTTCTATCAAAAAAATTCCCATCATTGAATGTTGCACAATCCTAGATTTGTTTTTGTGAATGTGGTGGCTTTTTGTACCCATCATCTTTATTATCCTTGGTATTATGACATTGAATTTGATAATGCTACTCTTTTCTACACATAATGAATTGGGTCATTAGTGGTAATTTTGGATGTACATATTATAATCTCATTATTCTAATGAACCCCTCTAATTTCATAGGTATGTGTTATGCTTAAGGACCCCATTTCTATAAGTAAATCATCTTTTGGTCCCCTTTATGTATTTCCCTCGGGTCTTCATTAAATATTTTATATATATAGGAAATTAAATATTTTCCCCCTTATTCATCTTGATCAATTAATATTTAATGAGACACCATTATTATATTTTTTCATGATCTTGGTACTTTTTCTGTATGTAAATTTTTAATCATATTTCATTGTATCTAGTTAGGCTTAATCGAAAGGTTTCTTAATCTATCTCCCATTCCAATGGTTATTTTTCTAAGGAAATATTCACATAGTCCCTCATATCAATGTTTCCATCGTGTCTAATGCATTAACAAAAAAAGTTATGCATGAGTGACAAAACATTATCATTAAAAAGAAATTATCATATTCATAAATGGATTACACATAAAAACATGATTTACTTTTATATTATCATTTTTTTCTATAGTTTATTATTTAAAAATATATCAATCTTAGTTTTACATAGGTTGATTTAATGTGCGTGATCTTATAATTCACAACAACAACCCTAAGAGTATCAACGAAAATAATGCCTCATGGTGGTTCTTATTGAGAATATGATCAACCAAAAATTATTCCCATAATTTTTTATCTAGGACTATAGTCTTCGACCCAGACATCATGAAATATATTGATGATCATGTCAAATCTCAACCAAACCTTTTCAGGGTGGTTACCATTAAGTTCATATATGACATAACTAAATCAACTTCCCATCATCTGTATAAGGATGTATTTCTTGGATGATAACCTAGTAAAGACTTTGAAAATATGTCATGATGTCATCCTTAATATAGATTCATCTATGGAATGTTCAGGCTGATCATATAACCTAAATATAAAATGTAACAAAACTAATATATAAAATAACTAAACCACTCAATATTACAAATAATGGTTACCTAATAAAAAGTAAATAATTAGTCAATATCATGATTTTAAAATATGTCTATCAAATAGTCACACTACCCAAATACTGAATGTATTAGTTTCTTAGAGATTAACAACATATGCCTCTTAATTTACAATTATTTCTTCTTATCAAATCTCCTCTACATTCCCCTCCAAACATTCCTAAATTTATACTTATTATCACAACCATAGGAATATATTTAAAAAGAAATGGGTGATGTCAAATACCAAGTAATGGAAAACCTATCATTTTGAAATAAAGGAGAGATCAAAAAAAAATGAGAATACATGAATTAGAATAATTTTTTTATTAAAAGGGAACATGAATCAATAATATTTTTCAATAAGAAAAAAAATATAGACATCTAACATTAGATAATCAAAACATTATCATAGAATGATTAAATAAAATGAATCATATAACATGATACATGAATTTTTTAAAGAATAGTTGAAAAAAATAAGATTTATTTTATTTGTAATTATAGATGCCTTTCTATATGTTCACACATAAAATTGTGAGAATATATGTCCACCATCACACTCCCTCTTGGTGAACCTAGATACTGACTGATCTCTTCACATAAAATTTTAGAACGAATAAGATATAATACTTTGATCAATGAAATAGAGTGATATATAGTCCCCACCCATAATCAGATCCATTTATAAATTCCACCTTAAAATCAATCACCACATAATAAAATGACCGCTATAATGGAAAATGGGATTCCTGAAATCACCAATTGATATATAACCCATGAAAGTAAAATTATGTTTCAATTTTTTTTTTCAAAATGATGTCAATTCAAATTTCATCAAGAAATATATATAATGATACAAAAAAATCTCAAATTATGAATACATCGCAGTATTAAATGGAGTTTGAATCATGAGACATAACGAAATTAAAATAGATTTTTAGATATAGTGAGGAAAATGGAAGACAATATTTAATATTTATTTCTGAAAAATTTGAAACATATTTTTAATTATAAATTATAAACAATTTTAAAAATATATTTCATAAATTATCAAATAATGTTTAAAAAAATTAATTTGAAACAATATTTGCAATATTAATCATTTAAAATGCAATATTTCATTTATACAAAAATTCTAGTTGAAGGATAAATGTTATGAAACATGAAAAGATGGTACTTTTAAAAAGAATAGTTTATATTAAAACTCACATCAAATAGGGAGTTAGAAATTATATATAGAAAAGTGGACAATTTAAATAAGTGGGTAAGAAGAGAGAAAATATAATAAATTTTCAAATAATATAGGAAAAATCATATAAAGGAAAAATATGGACTAGGAAAATAATTGACCATTAGCAAATAAATGAATTATTCTTTATAATATGATACATTATAAATGAGGAAATATTTATAAAACAATGGGTATAAAAACATATTTAAAATAAAATAAAGATATATTATATCATTATATCATTATATTTATTATTATAACCAACTGTTAACTATACGTTTCAATTAGGAAGACTATAAATCCATTAATGTTAATCGAGTTGTCAAAAAATTATATGATGTTAGTGATTTTTGAATCAAAAGTTATTGGATGATTGAAACGACATGGTTCTATAAATAAAATAAATTATATAATATATTTTTCGAAATTAATACATGAAAATTATATACACCATATAAATAAGAATCTGGCACACAAAATTCAAATACAACTCAATGAAGAAAAATAAAGATGGAAAAGCCTTCAATATTAAGAAAATAGTATAATAAAAATTAATTCAACGAGAGAGAACATGAATATGAAGTTTAAATACAATTAATAAATATTTTTCATGATATTTTATAGCTACTTCTTGCTATACACTTAATTTAGATGAAACAATGTCTATATATGGAAATGTTCTTTAAAGAATAAATCTTTAAGATGAAACCCTTGCATTGAGTTTCTTCCCTCTCTTCCTTTCTATAACCTTTTCTAGAATGTGAATTTTCCTTGGAAATGTCCTTTTACTTGGATTATTTATTAAATATAATGGGTAATTAATTATTTTTAAACATGGTATAAGGTTTTAAGAAGAGTAATGTTTTAGATTTCTGAGAATAAATTTGGTGGAGGGGTGATTCTTTTAGTGTCAGAAGCATTATAAATTTATAACTAAACGGAAAGGTAGTTCTGTAAATACCCATTGAATTTCTATATTGTTGTTTCACTATTAAAGGGTAAAGGGATTCAAAAAGACCTAATTAGTTAAGGGGTAAGGTTTGGTATATCAACACCTTAAATATACATTTAGAGAAATGTTTTGTGCTTTTTCCTTTTGGTCAAAGGCATTATAACATTTTTTAGGGATAACTAATTATTATCTATATAAATCAATTTAAACAAAAGTAATTAAACTTTACATTATTAAATATTTTATAAATTCATAATTTGAAATTTTAAAGTAATTTTATGAAGAAAAATTCCTAAATGTGTAAAATGTTAATTTTTAAAATGACACATATAATCAAGCAAAAAAGAACTTTTTAGAAAAAACCATTATTAAGAATAAAATTTATCATTAAGGTAAAATTATTATGATTACAGATTTGAAATGAATAAAATAATTCATTGTAATCCATATAAAAATTTTGAGGCTTTCAAAGCCATCAAAAACTAAATTTCACTATAAAAATGTCTGATTTAAACAAAATTAATAATAAACGATATTTTCATTAATGTAACATTTCACATAAATTTATATATTTTAGAATAATGTTTTAAATGTTAAAATAATATTTTAAAATGTCAAATTGTATTCCTTAAAAACATATTTTATTAATAAAAATATTTTCATGTGTTTTATGTCATGACTTCATAATTAAAAAACTAAATAAATCCTAATTCTTTTTAAACAAATATTTTTTTACTAAAAAATGAACCTTTTTTGAAAAAGATAAAAATTTAATACTAAGTAAATTTTCATATGTATAATTGAAAAATAAATTTATTATAATTATAAAATTAATTTTTTTTATATTTTTAATTTGATATATAATATATAAAGAGAAGATCATTTTATAAGGAAATTATTTTTTTTATTAAATATATTTTGACTATAAATTACTAATTAACGATTCATTATATTTTTATTCATCCAATAAATATATTTTTCATAATTGAATAATAATAAAGGTAGTTTATTAAATTAAAACAAATATTTTTGGAATTAAATTTTAATTCATAATGTTATTTGAAAAATGACCTTTCAAAAGTAAAAAAATAGGACATATCTATTAATGTAAATATAATATTACATGTTGATAAAATCATACTTTTTTCTTACATAACACCTTTTAATCTCAACGTAATACCTAAGCATCCGACAAGATCTGGTTTTAGTTTTTTATGGTGGTTTAATTAGCGTGATTCTTGTGGAAATCTCAATGAGATTAAACTTATACCATATATGGTTAATTGACAATAATAAATGGTCAAGTTAATAATTGAATTGGATTTTGTAAAAACCATGGGAATCTATCCTTATTTCGGGATTATGAGATAAGCTTCATAATGAATAATTACTCTTTCAAATTACATTTCTTACTATATTTTTTAATATTTATTCAATAATGTAAGTTCAATTTAAAACAACTAATTTAACGAGTATGCTTTAATTATCATATTTATCATTCATTTAATATAAAGGATGTGTTTATTAGATTTATTTTATTATAAAGTGTGAAACAATTTATTTAATATTTTATTTATTTATGATGAATATACAATGAAATCATAGGTTTTTACAGATGCCAATGTCCATTTAGTGATGGTTCTAGCCAAAGCTTGTGTTTGTCCGAAATTTACTATTCCAGCCATTTTATTGACATCAATACACCTTTATCCCTCCCAAGAAACTAAAAAATATGAATATGTTAGGATGTGACTCTAACTATATAAAATTATATTCTCTCTACACCATCACCTAATCCATTTATTATTTTACACATGAACGGTATCCTTATCTATGGAAGCCCCACTCAACCTTCTTATTTCATACCTTCCATGACATAGAAATCATCTAAACATGATATTAAATTCCATGACTAATTTCCTTACCTCATAACATTAAACTGCACTATAAAATCCGGTCACATCATACTAAAATATATTAATTGAGCTAGATGTTATTTGATTACTACTAACTATGATATTTATGATGCCTCTATGAGGTTAAAACCCAAAATCATTCACCTTCGAAATCTTTAATCATGAGATAATATTATTTATAAATCCATTTATATCATACCTCATTAATCTAAATTTTCAATATTCTCATATGTCCCTGTGTCAGTCTATACTCCCAATGTAATCATGTCTACAGTTGGGAGAGCCACAATCCCTCAAGAAATTTCAATTTCATTATTAATTGGGGAACATTTTATATGAGCTCTTACCCAACCCCATAGAGTCATATTTCTTTGGAATCCATTCAAATTCTTCATCATCGGCCCATATTCCATTTGATAATCAATTTCCTTTCACCAAAGTCATATTCCCAGACAAACAATCATATTTAGACCATATTATAGATGAGGTCATATCTTTCTTAGGGGTCCATGTTCCAATGCATACAATTAATAATATTATTTATACATATTCCCAATGAATCTAGCCAATAACATGAGAGAAATATTCTATTTTAAATATCAATTAATGAATTTTCATTGCTTTATATTCCAATTGATTTCAACCAGAATGGGATTGTCAAGCATGAGTCCCACACCTACCACTATTGGGTACAATATAACAAGTTTTTATTACTATGGGATTTTATTCTTTACGGATAAATCCTTTTCACATGATATTAAAAGACATTATGTCTCTCATTAAGTAGCATATAATTATAATAGTATTTATTCCATCTATCTATATATGTCTGAAACCCTTATTATGTTCCTAATCAAAACATTGTTAACACTTAATACCATATTGGATGGAAGAAAACTCTATAGTGACATATTTTTTTCTATTTTATCAATATTTTTGTAAAATTAAGCATTGGTAATTTAAAAAAATATAGAGAAAAATTAATACCTAAAAATGTTCACATAAAAAAATGTCAATGGTCATTTTTTAGTATTGGGTTTCCAATCACTCATCGATATTTGGGAAAGAATCATGAATTCATCATAAATCTATATGAAAGTCCTAGAGTATGAAAAATTCTTTCTAAAATGGTATATTTGAGCCTAGCCTCTCATCCTCTAGACTAGAACACATTCTATAGTGTTGTTTGTAAGGTTGGAATGACCACAGTCATTTGGAAAGTAGGTTTTCACTAAAGTAAAACACTGCAAGGGTGTCATGTTTTCTATTTCATGAACACCTAAAACTAAATAAAATAAAAGAATGATCTATTCATAAGTGTCCATGTGTAAGGAAAAAATAAAATGTGAACCTAATGTGACTCATTTAATAACCAAATAAATAACAAGGTTTCTAGCACATCGATCTATTTTCTTTTTCATGTTCAACAAAAACAAAAAGTGTTAACCATTTATTAATATTTATAATATTCTTGGATTTAAAAATATAGTTCATTAGTACAATATTTTAATTTGTTTACACAAAAACTCTATTGTGGTTATTTTAGCTATGAAAACATCAAGATGAACATTGTTTATTTGTGATACTACACAACCAAGTGTTCTTGTTTGAGGTGTTATTATACATTAAGTATACAATTCTAGGTCCCCCTTAAATGAAAAGAATTTACCACTCCATAATAAAAACATTCATGCAGATCAGCATCCATAGGAGTTGTGGTCGCTAGAACCTAAAGAAATACATCACCCTTTCAGGGCCTCCACCTCCTTGTCGAAAATAATTTAATGGGAGTACTGGAAAAAAGGTTTTATTCTATAACTACATACTATATGTTAGAACCTTTATGAACTAAATCCTTATATCACATCAAACCAAAATAAAGTTTCATCAAATATAGGGGAACCTATTCCAACTTATAACTGATTCAAGTACCTATACCTAGAAAAATAGATCTGTATATTCTATATAAATGTAGTTATATTTTGAGGTTATCTATTAAATATCTATTTTGAAAGTGTCTCTTATGACTAAAGGATAAGAAAAGGTGCACATTTTAAAATCCCAAACATTAATATCCCCTTATACAAGTTCCTGCTAAAAATATCATCCAGAACATTAGAAGAAAACAGATGGAAAGGCATGAATATCTAACCATATGCTTTACAAGGTATCAACTTATTTTGAAAATGATTGTAGAAAGTGATAATAGGAAAATCATGGTAATCATCAAGGTGAAGGTATATATTCCATCTTTTATAAATGATGAGCAATTTTTTAGTATATTCTAGCTGTTACTTGAGAGTGAGATCATATCCCTGATCAAGATCAGGAGGAACGTCACTTTATTTTATGGAATCACAAGAGTAGTATCATATTCAAACATCCATCAAAGAGTCATGCTAATAATCTTTATAATAATATCAAATGTTAGAACAAGTCCATTACCCCATTTCATGTATGGAAAACTATGAAACATGTCAGTGTGTAATTAATGGAGGGATCCTATTTTTACTTGGTATTAGGTAAATATATAATAGTGTAATTAATTGGAATTCTAAACATCACCATCCAATTTTATGGATCTCATCGGTGACTTCCTTTAATGACATGTGAGTCACCAAAAAACACATCCATCCAAGAAGGTATGAAATCACCCCAATGATATATTCTAATATTATACCTCACTAAAGGTAGGAAATAAAATTAGTATATTCCCATTTTCTCCAAGTTATAATGGCTAATATGGTCGAGGTAATACAATTATTATCCACGGTGTCCTGAGATTCTACCTACAAACTATTATAATGGGTGAGGTTCTTTAGTTTTAAAGTCATTCTACATGATATTCAGATAAAATTTTTTGGAGTTCCACTAAAAACACATGTCACAATGTCTCTCCCCTTATAAATACAATGATCGATTCTGAAATTTTTTGTCATGATGTCATCTATAAATGGACTCCTAATAAAAAAATATATTTTTAAGAATGTTTTCCCCATTCTAAACCATTAATTTGTTATAATTAAATTCCTTTCTAAGGAATTTTTATGCATAACCACTATAAATATCATATTTATATTTAACTTTCATCACAATAATATTGTTTTCCCTTGTCTATGCTATGATAATAGTTTACTCATTCAAGGTTTCACTCTTATGGTCATGGTTCGATATGTCTATAAACTCAACTATAGTCAATGGTACATTATCATCATCCATATAAGATTTGTTTTAAATATAATTTTTAACCACTTACTCACCCAATATACATAGTCCCCTTTCTTAAACATCATAATAATCAACCACAATGGTCAAATCAAGTCGAATAATTCCTCCTAGAGATGACGAGGATGGCATAGAAATATTGAAATAATCATCCAAGGATAACGTTATGATCATGTTCTATCCCATTTCAAATTCAATGTAAGACATATTATAGTTATTGAAGGATGATTTTATGACATTATTACATAAAAAATTTGATATATCATTGATAATATTGTGTCCTACCACAATCCTTATAAGATGTATGACAAGTATCTATAAGAATTATACAGTCTATATAATTTAACTGACTTTTACACTCACCCATTTTATTAAAATATATTATAAAATAAAAACTATAGTAACTTGTGGCATTATTATACCACATATTAAGGTTAAATTGGTTGATAATCAATAATTAACCATTTTTCATACATATATATGGATGGGGTGAGTGCATAAATTTGAATGTGAATCTACCATCAATGTAGTAGTGTGACTCAAAAAAGGAATCATGCAATTTCATTTCTATGTGAGACTCCATAAGCCCAAATATCATATCTCTATTTAGTCAATCCAATAAATTCCATCCACCTTTATGTGAAAAAGTGGTGTTAGGGAATGGATATGGTCATTGATAGAATCCTTAGTCAAGCTTACAAAAAGTATTCATCATTATCATAGCTGATATGGGTGATGATCTAAAACACAAGACAACCTCTAAAGAAAATAAGTCACATTCTTAAAAGGATTTACAGCTATAAAATTCCAAATTGGAAACACTCAAAATCAAAAACACTACATTAGAAGATTCTTTGGCATCCACCTAGGAGCATCCACAACCTGTAAGGCTACAAATTTTTTTACCACCACCTCCTCCATGCGTATCCTAAAATCATTGATAGTTTCATGATGTGATAATTTTAGGATCGTGTACAGCCTATCCCTTATTTATGAGGGAATTAATTTCATTACATTAATGGATTTCAGTATTTCAAGTCCTCGTGGGTTTCCTGGATAGATGGAACCCCTCACTAATACTATCAGTGTACGACACATATCTACAATTTATGGAAAACATAGTAATGAAAATCAGAGAATCCCTTATTGTACCAATATATAGATCAATAGAAGTAGAATATCTAACAATAAATATTAAGCCTCTTTGTGGGTATATCCTAATATGGTTTTCTATGAGTTATGGCTTAAAGGTGGACCTTTCCATACTTTTTGATGAGGGTAATTGAAATGAATATTTACTATAATATTTATATATGGGAGACTGATTATTTTTTTCAAATAATTACATTGAATATCATTATTAATAATCAATAAGTGGATACAAACTATGATATATAAGTCATGTAAAGTGATGAAGAGACGATGCCCTATGATGTGGTTAAAACCAAAGAATGTGATGAGGGTGTGAATACCCAACTTCAATGGATGAACTGGAATATAGAAGATAAAAATAATTAATTTCCATTAACAAAAAACACTTCAATTAAATAAATGGTCATATCAATTGATTTATGAAACTCTCTTGCCTTAAGATATCACCTTTCACTCTACTAATAAAAAGCTATAGTTTTATGAGGATTCGATAAACTATTTTAAATGACCTTGTTCTGTGTTACTGAAAACAATTATTTCTATTTATAATAATATTCATTTCATAGTGGATGATTAAACTCTTATTAACCATTATGTTTTCTATTATCCGTTGAAAATAGAGTTTGATCATGTGGTTGTGTCTAGGTCAAAAAAACGTGTTTATTTGAATAAAGTGGTTGAGGTCAACCATGGGTTTTCACAACTGTAATAATAGTTTCAATCTATCTAATAATGTCATCAAAGAGTTTATTGAAATGGGATTTAGCGGTAAAAATATGTAAAGGAACCACATTTTGTTCCACTGGGAACCAACTCAAATATATTGATTAGTATGTTTTTACTCTATAGATCCTCAGATCAATAATGTTTGTCACATATTCAAACAAGTCCATCGAATGAAGATGTTCCCTAGTGTATACTTAAATTAAAACATATCTTTAATGAGTGGATAAAACTACCCTTATCCTAACATTTGGAATATTATATTTCCAAAATGTCAATGTCATGAGATAATTGGATCAAGACCAATCACATTTCAGGTCCTCATGTGGCCATATGGTTGGGACACATGGTAAAAAGGAGGCATCTAAACATATATGATTTATGAAAAATATAAGAGGGTGACATTGTTTTTGTAAAATATCTAGTTACCCAAGTATATAACAGTATAAGGATACCTTGTTCATTAGATATTATAATATTTAAGCTATATTATATGGAATATTATAGTTTTGACCTATATAATTTAAAACAATATTAAAATGTGATGTTCCATGACCTCATCACCAAATTGAAATATGTAGGGTCCCCAACCCCAGTAGCCTAGTGTTGGTGCTTTACATTATTACATCAGAATAGATACAAGACACTAATCCCAAAGTATCAATTAGTTTACTTTTTATGGAATCTATATTATATACATGAAAACTACAATATAACATGAAATGGAATACAATATAGAATCACCAATGGTAATATGCATAAACTCCTAGATTATCCCATGCAATTCATTATAATATACATCTTTGCATCTTGGGGAAAATTATACCATAAAAAATGTGTTATATCATATGATTAGTAAGGGTATGTAATATATCAGAAGCTAATATTAATAAAAATACATGGTAAATGTCTAGAAAATATTTCATCAGAACATAAACAGGGGAATAATATAGAAATAATAAAATTTGAATAAACAATTCCATAATAATAAGCACATTATCGAGAAGAATAACCATTGAAATTATACTAGTTGAATATTCACATGGATTGTCAATTAATAATATCATGATTATGGAATTTATAATTCTAGACATCATATACATACCGTTGAGTCCTCTGTGAATATAGTTGAAAATAAATGGTCAAGGTCTCGGCCAAAATCCATTTTAATATAGTCTCATGTGACCTACCATGCATCGAGTGTCCATCTTGGGGCCCAAAAAACACATAATATGTCAAATTACATCCTCATATTGATGGTGTTAATCATAAACAACATATACATATGAATGGTAAATAACATTCCCCAATCAGTAAACATAATCACAAACCATTCTGAGTAATATGGTGAATGGAATAAAAGTTTCACACCAACAATCAAACTGATCATAATCCATTTAATTAAATACTATAATAGATAATAAACACAGATAAATATTAAATCATAATATTAAATATATTTATTAAAATTGATGTAAATAATATAATAAAATCATCATGTAATTCTTTATATAAGCACCCTTTTATACATTATAAAAAAGAGATATTTTGGAAAAATCATTTGTATTGGTCATGATTGTTTATAAAATACCAAAAATGAAAAAATATATTTTTTCAGGAAAAAAGTAGTTCTTTTATACAAATATTGGTGTTCTATGATATATTATGGATGGTAATTTAAATTTTTTACAAAATCGAGAAGTTCCCTTTAATCAGGATTGCGTATCGGGAAGGATTGAGAAGAAAACCTTTCAAAATATGTATCTCCGCATAAAATAAAGAGAAACATGATATGTATACCTGAGTTTAGAACATATAAATATAATTTAGACTAATTATATAAAAATAATGAATAAATAAATTTATCTAAAGAGGGAGAAAGCATAACCAGAATGAAAATGGACATTCGGGAAGAAACCCTTACCTTATGTTTGGAAGTGTTACACAGGTTACCTTAATTACAAACAAAATAAAAATAAATCCATTAATTAATTGATTAACAAAATAATAAAAATTTATTTTATTTGATATAATTTCATTAATCACATTTATTTTCTTTTTTATTATTTAAAAGATACAATTTTATCGTTCAGGAGTGTTCGTTTCCTTAGGTTTCTTGATCGGTTTACTTGTACTTGAGTATGAAGGTTCATGTAAAATGGGAATATATATATATATATATATAATTCAAGTTATATGTTATTAATTAACATATATAATATTAAATCGTCATATAAGCCTTTTTGGTTTTTTGTTTGAGGATGAATCATTAGATAAGATGTTTGTACAAATCGTTTAGATTATTTTTGACATTATTCGACCATCACGTACTAGTTTGGTTTTATTAATTAAAATTATGTGAATATAATATTTATAGGAAACTAAATAGGATATAATAAATATATTATAATTTTTTAACCATAAAAATATTTTTATGACCAGCATTGAAGGTGTTCATGGAGAATGAAAATGCACCATCCATGATGTCAGTAAATTGACAAATCACAGATGATGTCTTCATTAAAGAATAAAATAGAGAGAGAGAGAGAACATATTTTGATAATGGATCCTTTGTTAACATGATATAATTATAGTATATATACTAAACTGAATTTATCATGTATCTTTGGAAAAGTTAGGTGAGGGAAGGATAATAAAATAAAAGAAATTAGAAGTAAAAAACAAAACAAAATATAGTGGGGTTTAACATCTTAAATCATCCTCCATGAGAACCTCTTTAAATGGATTGGTTTTAGAATTTTGTTGAGACCAGAGCCTCCTAAATCTAGGTGATTATATTTGGAAGATATTGTTTTATAATTTTGACAAGGCTTAAATCATGGAAGGTGTGAGGAGAAGGTAGGGTATTTTTAGTGGAGAAGTGGGGTGTTTTGGTTATTTTAATCGTTTATTTATAATTTAGGCTAAATAATATGAATAGTTTTATAATTATCAATAAATATGTTAAAATAATTATGTTTAGTTATAGATTATGGTGGTTAAATCTGTGATGAATCACGAAATTGTGTATTTAACTTATAATGTAATAATACTGTAAATTACCATGTTTCACTATTCAACAAACTTCGAGTATTTTAGAAAAGTCACAAAAATTATCCCAAAACATTTTTAATCTATATAATTCAATAATGGAATTATTTTTATGAAAATGATATTATAAACATGAGAAATTAAATTTTTAATAAATATAATCATATATTCAAAAAATAAAATTTTTAATATTACAACCGATATTATAACACCGTAAAAATTAACTAAGGTCTCATAAAATTATACTATAATAATAAGACACTATAACATTAATATATGAATAAATTTTATGTGAATAAATTTTCTTTTAAATAATTATATTAATCATATAATTGTAATTAATTACTTATTTCTTATAAAAAACACTTAATCTATCATTTTTTTAAAAATTATTTACTTATTCCAAGATATAGATATATCATATTTTTATTTACATGATTCATCAAATATATATAAACTTACAAAGGTGAGGAAACTATTCATTTGTCTGAGTTACTATTCATAAGTGCCATGTTACTATTCCTAAGGTCATGTTACTATTTTATCAGTATTTGTCCCTTAACGTTTATAAATACCTCTTATTTCATTAATTATTAATTTGTAAAGTTTGTATTGTTTTATCTATTTTATTTTATGTGATTTATACTATATGAAATAATTCTAAGGGAAATTTCATTGATATAATTCTTGATCATTACATTCTTCCCTCGTAAAAATTCATCATCAAATTTCCCGGATTGTCACCTCATAAAAAGATTTGGTTAGTAATTACTCATATATTCCTCAGGATCCCATGTTTCCTCACAAATATTATGATTTTTAAAATGTACATTTACCAATCGAGTCATCCAGCTCCTCGGCACTAGTTTATTAGTGTCCAGAATTCAGATAGTCTCTTCATAGTAGGATACATCAAGATCTAATTATATTCCATCAGAAGCGAGGACATGTGTTGGGTCTCCCATGTACATACATAATAAAGATATGTGGAAAACATTGTGTAATTTATAAAGGATAGGTGTTATTTACAAACAGTAATCCATAACTCCAACTCTTGCCATCATCATAACATTATTTTTATTCAAGAAAAGAAATCATGAACAAGATAGAGTGGAGAATCCCTCAACACCAAGAGAAGAACTAAAGGGTCCTGAAATAATGAAGCCTCATGGAATCCCCTATAAAGATATTAACACCCTTGGGATTCATTATATTCATAGTGGGAATAAAATAACCTCTGAACTAGTGACATCCATCAAGGATAGGCGATATGCTACTTTGTTTCCCTATCACCATGTATGCTTCACTATGGTGATGTTATCGAGTAAACTTTGACACATTCTGATGTTCTATTAGATCGACTATGGTATGATTCCAATTCCATGAATGGAATTTTGCACTATAAAAGAGTCAGTTTCAGTTTCAAGAATGGCCAAAACCCTCTACTTGTAAAGACTATGCCCAATGAGCAGCGCTATGGCCTCCGCCTGTAGAGAAGAGCCCTGACCTAGTTTGATAGAGAATGAAAGGAGGACTGATCATCTGGAATCTCGAACCACATCCATATCTTTTATGACACCCATGGATAATAATCCATCAGTGTTGATCTTCAAATCTTTAGATAGAGGGTACCAGTGAACCCAGCGATTGCCAATGCAATTTTTTACCTCATGGGTAGCACGAGCTTTGACATAAAGGAAATCCATAGAGGTGCGTCCCCCCAGTTATGAATGACATAGTCCATGTTAAAGAGGAGGTTTCTCATGAAAAAAATAATGGCACGAGTCGATTTGGATCCCCCATCATGGTTAATTTTATGCCTTGCCTTCCAAAGACACCCACCACCAGCACGCAGAATCACGGTTCATGCCATTTTTTCCGGGCTTCCTTCACCTAATAAATGATAAAAATTATCTGGGAAGGGCTGGTCTACCATGTAATGAATAAGGATAGCAAAAAAATCACAAAAAAAATTCCACAACTCATGCATCCACTCACTTTCAAAGAATAGGTGCCCCCACATTTCAAATTATGGACCTGACTACACACACAGCTGGAGGACAGACATATCCTCCATTGTTTGATGTTCTCATATGTTGGAACCAACCCTTTACAAATCCTAAAGGTAAGTAAATTTAATTTGGATGGATTAAATTTTACCCAGAGAACTTCATCTCATGGATCTACATGATGTTGCATGTTATTAATGTTGCAAAAATCCTTGAGGTGAAGCATCCTGAGGGAGGAGTAAAAACACATCTATCAGGGTCAGAGTTGATATCAATAAGATCGAATTATTCTATATTATCCTTCTCTGGAACTTCGCTAATGAATGTAGTAATAAAACTAGCTTCCCTAAAGAAGGTGTGGGTTTCTAGAGACCAAGGAAAACAGAGAATAGTGATGCAACATTTTTTTCCAGAAGGAGACCTCTCCATTCCCAACCATTCTGTGGGAGTGCGGGTGTAGAATGGAGATCATGGGGCCAATTATCGACCAAAAAGGGGAGGTTAACCCCTTCCCTTTGATCTTATTCTCTGAGTAGATATGCATGGAGATCTCCTAAAGGGTACGTCATTCTAGGATTCTCTATGCAAGGAGATCATGCTTGCAACAAACGGTATCCTCTATATTGCAAATAGTAACTCCTCATTCACATGTCGATCACACCATCTTGTTCCAAGCGACCCGGGGTTTTTCCCCTCTAAATGAGTATCCCATATGAATCTATCTAGGATTTGATCAATGTTTTAATAACACCTTTGGAAATGTGAGGTGACGATAAGGCATGGAATAAAGTTCCTAAAAGTACACTATTGATCAGTACAATCCAGTCTCCAAAAGAAAGATATCTATTTTCCAGTTAAGAACCTAGACTTTAATCCTACTGATGAGCGGGTTGAAGTCGAATATATTTAGCCTTCATGACGAGATGGGGGAACCTGAGAAATATATTGGGAGAGATTCTAGTTGCATACCCAAAATAGTGCTCACAACCAAAACCTGTGTGGGTTAGCACCTCCATGAGAGGTAGAAGGTTATCTTGTTGTAGTTGATAACTTGCCTTCTCTAGTGACTATACTCTTCCAACACTTTGTTGAAGCAATGTAAGGAACATCTCGAGGATTTCATAAAAAAATGATATCATCATTGAATATGAGTTGAGACATGCCTGAATCATTCCCCCTCCATCTGCAATGTAGGATGTCCCCATTTTTAATTCCTAGGTGAATGAGATGGCTCAACAACTCTTGGACAAGAATGAAGAGACATAGAGAGATCAGGAACCCATTCCATAGTTTGTTAGTGGCTTTATAAAACCATAGGATATCCCCATAAAGATCATTGAGAGCTATGAGGAGCTGAAACACAGAAAAATATTATCAAGGTTTCAAGAATTGAGTCCCATACCTACGACGACTCAGTTGATGAAGCTCCATTCGACCCTATCAATATCCTTATTCATATCGAGTTTAATGGACACTTTAAAAAAAATTAAAATTAATTTCTTTGATTATTTTCTTGGCCATAAAAATTTACACTTGAATTGAGCAGCCCTTAACAAATCCATGTTGATCCAACAAGACCCACTGTAGAAGATGAGTGTCCAGCTTTGAAATAATGATGCATGCCAGAATTTTATATGGGACATTGCACATGCTCATTGGGTGGTAATGAAAATTAGAAGTTGGGTTCTTGATCTTGGGGAGGAGAACTAAGGTAGTGGGACATGCAAAAAATGGTAAACTGCCACCCCTAAAGAAGTCATGGATGTAATAATTCAATTATTTATTGAGGATGTCCTTGGAAGTCCTATAAAACGCACAAAGAAATCCATTTGGGACTGCTGCACTATCTGGGATTAGGTGAATAATAGATTCTATAATCTCCTTCTAATTCGGGATATAGGCCAATAGTACATTATTCTGATCTGAAGAGAGGGTTGGAATCATATCAAAGATATCTATGTTCTCGGAGGTGTATTCATTGGGAAGAAGGGCATTGGGTTCAGAAATAAGCTCTAAGAATAAGGAGTTGGCCAAGCCTCCCACCACATCCATGTCCTCTGTGAGAGACCCATCCACCAACATGATACAAGGTTTCTTATGATTTTTCTTCTCTTTATGCAACCCTAAAAAAATAGGTCTTTCCATCACGCTCTTTGAGCTACTTGATCATCACCACCTCTTTTGAAAAGCGTTCTTGCTTTAGAAGTAAGTCCACCAGATGAGCTTTTTTCTCGAAGAGCTCCTCAAAAACCCAATCATCCAATATATCTTCCAGAAGAGTCTCTAGACGTTCAATATCCTACATGGTGGATTGCATGGCCCCATTAATCAGAGGTATATATCTAGACCATTATTGATGCTTCATCTTCAGTCGATGCAGATTATTATGAAGAGTGGACTAATTAGTGCACTAGGAGGATTCATCCTAGGAGGTTCGAACCAGATCCAGGTAACCATGGAGGCTAGACCAAAGCTGGCTATATCTAAACTTCTCTTTGGAATCTTGGGATGTAGAAAATAAGATTAAGATAGGGGAGTGATCAGAGATCCCATGAATCAGATGGATAACATTTGTACTAGAAAAGGAGGATAAGGCCTGAAGGTTGGAAAGAAAATGATCCAAATTACCCCTGAACTATCATTACCATGTTAATTATTACACCAGTTAAAAATGTATCCAATGAAGCTGAGGTCCAATATCCCCTTAGCTGCCATTAAATAGTTAAAATTGAGGCTGGCCTTCCAGGGAAAAGGGCCCCTGACCTTCCTCTCCACTGGATCTACAACCACGTTGAAATTTACCCAAACAATCCACAGTACAGGTCCAAGATCAAACACAATGGTATCTTTCTATAATATCTCTCCTTAGTGCATGTCATAGTTCCCATAGAAAAATGACACCAAGAAATTGTGATGAATTAGATTCTAATTAGCGGTAATGTATTTTTCACTTGCTACCACCCTAGTCACATTGCATTTCTTGCGCCCAAAAATCCAAATATGGAAATTATTGGGGTCAGTGTTCATATAGCCAAGCATTTTGAGCATTTGAGTGTAGTCTTCAATCCTGTATAGATGTTGTTTGTGTTCGTAAATGGCCACAATAGCCACCTTATATTTAGAGATTTCTGAGGCCAGAAAGTCATCCTTCATCTGGATGCCTATACTCGAGGCAATCTAAATGAGAAATGGAATCATTTTGAATAGAGTATTCTCGGATTGGCTCTATAACTGATTGCATTCTTGTAGTGGGCAGACAAAATCCCCTCCTGGGCCCTGGATCTGGATCTAGTACATACCCCATTCTCATTATATTAGAGAATTGCTGGTGTTGGGGTGCTAAAAGGAGAGAACTGGCTCCGCTTTCGTTGAACACAAGGAGGAGGAGAGGTACCTACTTTATTCCGGGAAGGAGTGTTTGAGGACATCCGAATGGTCAATGCAGAAAGAAGGGAAAGAGAGGATATTTGAAATATCAGAGGTTGGGAGACCACCATGACTTCACACTTTTTAGTATATGCAGATATACCAGGCTGATATAGAATAAAGTGTTGCAAGGCTCTAGAAAACGAGGTGGTGAATCCATGAATCACCATCTACGTCGCTTCAAAAGAGAGATGCAATAGATGGAGGAATGAAAAAAGAAGAAGAAATACATGTATGGGAGAAGCCACATTGGAGAAAAGGGAACTAGGGCTCGACCGGGTGGAAGAGACTTCATATGAGTGGTAGGAGGAGGCTCCGAGAAAACCCCGGGTGAACTCGAGGAAGCTTGACATGAAAGCGGTGGTGGAGGGACCACCTTGACCTCCATTCAAACAGAAAAGAGAGGGACCTTTTTTCCCTCTCAACCACTTTCTATAGTGAACGAGCAACCAAAAGGCCTCCAAAGAAGTAAAACATATAAATCGTTACCCTATAGAAGGTAGTGGGACCAAAAAATAGGGACGATAGGGTAAGAAATCTCATACAAATCGATTTGCGAACCGTAAATCAGAAGTTCGATTTGATCTAGTGGGCGGTGGGAGAGGTCATCTACCACGCAGATACATTCCACTAAGTAAGATAAGCTGCATTTGGTACCCTCATTCAAACACAGAAATCTCCCAAGAGAGTTCTTGATCTCTTTTTGGATTCCCCCATTCAGAAAGGGGAGAGACATACCAAGATGATTAAGCTATACAACAGCCGCTAGACACTCTTTTCCTTTATGAACATCCATAGACCATCGAGAGAGGTTGAAGATCTAATTACCTAAATACTGCGGAGCCTTACACCACACATGAACACAATCATATTACGAGGAAAAAATGAGGTATAATGAGCATCTACGAAGCACCGAGATCTGTGCCTACTGGAAAAGTACCTGGAAAGAAACACAGTGTTGAAAGGAAGCCATTGGTGGCCAAGACACGCCAAACCGGGTGATGAGAGTCCATTTCAGATAGGCCTTCACCTGTTTAAAGGAAGACACCAGAACATCCTGGAAAATATGCCAGTCCCCCCATGATGGTAGCATCAAAAAAATGGGAACCTTTAGGAAAAACTAAGGAGAAGATGAGGACAGACAACAAAAGGAATATAAATGTAGAAACCAGCACCAGAGTACGTGCAAGGAGGGTCTGGAGAGAGGGAGGCAAGGATTGGACCAGAGGTGGCACCAAATGGGGAAACCAAATCCATCGACGACTATGGGTCTTCAGACGGGGGGGGGGGGGGATAAGAGGTGGAGGTTCACACTGTCGGAACTAACGAGATCTATGGAGGCTAGGCCTGGGGGTGTCATAGGTAGAAAATTTTGAAAAGTGGAAAGTGTGTTAGGAACGTTCATTGAAGTATCTTTTTCCTCATCTCCCAACTCTCTCCGGTTTTTCAACTCTCTCTAGTTTTTCAAGAGGCCCAATGTATATGGGGATTATTTTCCCTTTCTTCTAAAATCTTATAACACCCTTCCATATAGGTGCATTCAAGAAAAGATGATATCCCACTTAAAATAAAAAATCCTTCATTTGATTATCGACATTGAAATTTTTCCTAGTTTGAGTATCCTTTATAGGGTTTTTAATAGTTTTTACCATTTCTATTATTTCCTCTACAAGATATGGTCTTGTAAGCTTCCTTTCACCAACATCAAACCAATAAGTTGGGGTATAAAATCTCATTCCATAAAATGCTTCAAATGGTCCCATATAAATAATTGAATAGAAAATATTTTTGTAGGAAGATTATACCAAATGAAAACATGATCCCACACACCTTGAAACCTGAGGGAGAATGATCTCAATATGTCTTCTAAAGTTTGGATCTTTCTTTATGATTACCAGTCAGTTTGAGGATGATAAGTAGTACTCAACTGAATCTCAGTATCAAAATATTTCTTAAATATTTTCATATATTTTGATGCAAATAATGAATCATGATTAGATACAATTGAAATAAGTCCTCTATAATCTCTTACAACTTCATTAATATAGAGGCTTTGAACGTACTCCAATGGAAAATCATCCCTTATAAAAAGGAACTGTATAGATTTGGTAAGTCGATCCATAATTACCAATAATACATGATACATTATTGGAGTTTTTGGAACTCTAGTGACATAGTCCATAGTAAAATCATCCCATTTACATTTAGTAATACATAAAGAACTCATAAAACCTCTATGGTGTTGTCTTTCAGCCTTCACCAATTAAGACACTCGACATCTTGATACATAATCATCAATTTCTCACTTCATATTATCTCATAAGAAATGTTCCTTCAAATCTATATCTATCTTAGTGATACCAAAGTGTATAGAGAAATACAACATATGTGCATCATAAAACTAATTCCTTTTTAAGCTTGATTATAGTGGGAGCATAAATAATCTTCCCAAATTTCATAAATCCTTCCTCATACATGAATTCTATAAACATCCAATCATTCAATGATTTAATTTTTCTTCGAAAATTATCATCTTCTTACCAAGAAAAATTAATCCTATCCAATAAAAATGGTTGGGAAACATATTAAAATTTTCATGATGATTCACCTTCATTGATCATTTCTATATCCATTTTCACTAGATCTATGAACAAATGATCCCTTTCAATCAACATTTTATTAAAAATCTGTGATCCTTCTTTCTCAATGCATTAACTACCTTATTTTTCTTCACTAGATTATAGTGTATTGAACTATCCAGATCCCTGAGTAGCTCGAGCCATTGAATTTTCCCCATGATGTGTTCTATATGTGTGATTATATATTTCAAGATATTTTTCATATATATATATATATCTCACATCATTCACCCTAGAGATATTGTCTCCATATATTTAGAGTAATGATTATGAATGCTAAATAAAGTGCATGAGATGGAATTTTCAATTTAAGAGTTTTTAATAACCTTTATGAATAGGAAATAACACTATCATTCTCGATTAGAATATAACCATGTCCTTTAATTTATACATCACTATAAAACAAAAATCCCCCATCTCATAATGGTAGAGTCTAGATCGAATAATTCACTAATTTCAACATAAATTATTCAAAAATGCCCTCTCATTCTTTTTTCCATATGAACATAACCCCTTTATCAATAATCGTCGATAATGTGTTATCTAATTAAAAACAATTAATTGAAAGTTGATAATAACCTACTAAAACAATTAAAATATGTGCCACAATTATCTTCATTGGTGTAGACCTTTCTTGAACCAACTTTTTATTCATTGCACAAACTGATATTCCATCCTTAGAGAAAATATGGCCTATAAAAGTAATTGATTGAATCCAGAATTCATACTTTCTAAAGATCCCATATAAAATATTTCATTTAATAAATATTTAAACAATTAGAAAGTTGTTCTCATGGTCTTTATAGCTATGGGATTCTACCAAGATATCATTAGTAAATACCACAATAATATCACCTTGACATTCCATGAAAACTCTATTCATTTGATTAATAAAAACATTGGGTGAATTAGTCAGTCCAAAAATAATTTCTGTAAAATAACAATGACCATACCGAGTATGAAATTTGATCATTGGAATATTTTCCTTTTTTACACACAATTCTTGATATCTAGAATGAAATTAAATATTCAAAAAATATTGAGCTCCATGATGTAGATAAATTAAATTATTAATTAGAGGAATATGATACCTTTTCTTTATTATGTTATCATTTATTCATCTATAATCACTATAAAGCCTCATGGATCCATATTTCTTCTCAAAAACGAGAAGAGGGGATCCCCATGGGGAAATACATGGGCCAATAAATCCTTTATCACTCAACTCCCCAAGATGTTTATTCATATCCACTATCTATATAGTGGACCTTATATAAAGAGTCATTGAAATTTGACTTTCATTGGGGACAAAATAGGTAGAAAACAAGATATCCTTCTCTGGAGGATGTCAAGGTAAATCCTATGGAAACAAATAATTTCATTTTTCACAATATGTACATACTCAATTTGAATATTTCTCTCCCTATCAATCAATAATGCTTTATCTTCATCCATATTAATTTCATTCAGCAGGGCTATTGGGGGAGGATTGGATAAGAACAAAATAATGAATTTTATACCATAAATATAAGGGATTCTACATCTTCCATACAAATTGTAACTTCCCTCTACATATAATAGAGTTTTGTATAATATTTTGAATGCCAGTTCATACGAATGATTATGTCAAAATCAACCTTATGTATGATGATATGTTTGGAAACTATAGCATGCATATGTGTCACATAGAGGACTAACTCACATAGATTTGTTGCAATGATACTTCCCTTTTGATTTTTCACTGAAAAAACATTGATTAATCCAAAAGGAAATGTTTAATAATCTTTGAAAATTGGTAAGATATAAAATTATGTGATGATCCAGCCTCAAATAAACCACATTATTCCAAACATCATTCTCTAAATTTGTGATCATATAATCATAGCCTTGGTCCCGTGGCCTTTTTTGGGGTATGTTTTATTGATGCATAAAACAATAATTTTTATATTGTCCTGTATCTATAAAATTGTAACATTGAAAATATGTAGCTTCTTTTATTCCATTGAAATCATAGGCATAGTGGCCTTTTTCTTCACAATTTCAAAAAATTCATTTTCCTTTTGAGAAAGAATTTGGGATTTTCATTCCACAAATATCACACATAGGAATGTAACCTTTTTTATTCTTACATTTATCCAATTTTTCTTTTACTGCAATATTTTTCTCTTTTTCCCTCAAAGACATAAGACATAGATAATTCTCTTTCTGTGTTGATAGCACATGAGACTATATCTTTGTATGATGAAAAAATTTGGGAGAAAATTCTCTTTTAGGGGAGTGGGTTTAAACATTCAAATAATAAATTAAAAATGAACCCTATATTATGTATGTTGTATGAGGAATTACATTCTAACATTGTAAATATGGCTTCATACTTCTCAACGTTCTCATTTTCCCTTTTTTATACTCAATAATTTCCTCTCCATATCATATTTCTAATCGCATGGGAAATATTCCTCTAAGAAAATTTCCTTAAATATGTCCATTACATATTTAAACTTTTATCCTCATCGTTTTTGTTTTGAATCAAGGAACACCATTGATCAAAATCTCTTAAGAGAATATAGACATCTATGATGACATTCACCCTTTTGTTACACCCCATAGTGAAAAATACCATCTATAAGGAACTTATCCTTTTCTAAACTACATATGGTTTTGTAGTCTCATATACTAGGAAAGTTCGGATCAGGCACACCTGATCCCCAAAATTTATTAATAAAAAGTAAAGGTGCATAACAAGATGCAAATACAATTAGAAGAAAAACTACATCACATCAAAAACATAACCCTCACCATCACCATAGTCTGACATCGCATCAGCATCAGCAGATTCCCATTCTGATGATTTATACTGTTTAAAGAGTTGGATATATTGTTCCTTTCGTTTCAACTGATCTGTAGATAGTTTCTCTTTTTTGGGATGTTTACCATTATCTCTCCTACCAACATCAATAGGATCCCCTCTATCTTTTTTGGTGGCAGATATCGTTGACACCATTTTAGGCAATTGTAGTCTCATATAATTATAGGGTCTATTGTCTTATAAAGAGTTCTAAAAATTATCCTCCACATTGTGGATCATGATACTCTATATGGGTAAGGTTATTTTTCATAACTTGATTCAGCGGTCCCAGTATATATATATGTTTATCATCACTAATCAAAACTTCATTACCTTCATAATTATCATTCATAAGAGGGAATTCTTTATTTGGGATACACACAATATTGAAGTTTCCATTCCTTCCACAATGTTCTATTTATAAATAATGACATGCCTTAAATTAGGTTATGAATTGTAATTCATAATCTCAAAATAGAAAAACACATGAGAAAAAATAATATTTTATTCATAGATAATGACATAATAATAAACATGGTTTCTTTCAGGACATATTAACTTTTAAATCCATCTGATTTTTTTTTATGGAAAATACTAATTATCCTAAGAATATCCCATGGGATTGTTAATTCATGTGAAAAGTAAAGATCATTTTCATGTTCGATTTTATCTTGATTGAGTCTTGTGACACCTTGTTATAGTTGTTTCCCTTAGGTAAATTAGTTCTACAACTACATCCAATTTTATTATCTTTAAAGGGATGCATTATAAGAAGACCCACATATTATCTACCTTACAAAAAATTCTAGGATGTTCTTCTATACTCAAAATAAAATTAAATATAAGGTTTATATTCTTTATTTTATGTTTTATAAATCTAGTTTCCTTGTTTTCTACTAAACTTCCTATGATACTAATGGAAAAGACCCCAACCCCATTATCCTGAAGCCGGTGCCTTAATTTATTACATTAGCATAGATATAAGTCACCAATACAAAAGGAAATATCAGTTTAATAGTTTTGGGATCTAGATTACACACATGAACACAACATTACATATTGAAATGAAATAAAAAATATCTCTTCGATTTGGTAACACAAATAACTTTATAAATTATCCCTTGAATTCATTCATAATATACATCTTTACATCAAGGGGCAGGATAAAACATAATAAAGGGGGGAGATAAAATTCACAGTATGTGTAATTAATATAGAGGAAGATAATATAAACAATTAGTCCGTGGGATTGACTAAAAAACCATTCCATTAGAACATATACACTATCATATTATAGAAATCCTAAAATTTGAATATAAAATTCCACAAAAACAATAAAATTAGAATAAAGCATAAAAATGGATATTTCACAAGTCATGTAATCACATTTATTATTAATTACTAGTATCATAATGTGATAATTCAAAATTATGGACATCATAAACATACCATTTAGGCCTCAAAAAACACATATAAAAATACATTTTTAAGCCCATTACCAAAATACATTTTTGTTTTGTCTCATGAGACCAACTAATGAAGAATAAGGCTATAGCTGGTCCCATTCATCAGATAATGAGTCCTATGAATTTTTCATATTAATGGGGTTAAACATAATAAACATATATATATGAAATGTAAAGATCATTCCCCAATCAATAATCGTAATCATTAACCATCCTGAGTAATATGTTGATTGGAAACAAAGTTGAAAATCCAGAGTCAAAATGATTATAAACTCTTTAATATAACATATTTGATGATAAAAAAGAGGTAAAAATTAAGACATAACATCCAATAGAGATTTTAAATATAATAATATAATCTAATAAAATTATTGATTAATTATTGATAGAAATTACAATTTTTTAACTTTGCAAAGAAGATTTCTTTTCAAAGATTCAATTATATTTTATAAAAAAATTGTTTCTTATAACATATTATTTATGGTACTTTTAAACATGTAAGAAATTGAAAAGTTTCATTTAATCTGTCTTGCATATCATAAAAATTGAGAAAGGATCTGTGTAAAATATGTATTTAACCATAAGAGAATTATGAACTAATTAGGGTACATGATTTAAAAAAACATACAAATAATTTAGAATAATTATATAAAAATAATTAATAATTAAATTAGTGAAAATATGGATAAATCATAACCCAATTTAAAATAGAGTATTGGGAAGAAACCCTTACATCATGCTCTAAAATGTTCTATAATTGACCATAATGTCTTGGATAATAAAATTAAGTCTATTAATTAATCAATGAAGAAACTTTTATACATGTATTTGATTTAATATAATTGTATTAAGTCCATTTTTGTTATTTTTACGAGTCATAATATACAATTATATCGTTCAGGGGTGTCGGTTTCCTTGGTTTTCAGGATCACTTTACCTGTACATGAGTATGGAAATTCATGTAAAACGTGAATAGATTTGAAGGATTGAAGTTATATTTTATTAACAAAAATATAAAATATTTAAATTTTATATAATATTTTTTAATTTTTATTGTGAGGGTGAATCATTACATAAGAGTTTAGTGATAATCCTTGTAATTATTTAGGTGGGGTTTCCATTATCACAATCATGTTTTTTATTAATCAATAACATGTGTATATAATCATTCCATATAATTATAGAGGCTATAATAAATATATTATAGTTTCTTTTGACCATAAATATTTTTTATGACCATCCTTGGAGGCATTAATGGATATATAAAATGCATCATCCCCGATGTAGGCAAATTGACACATCATATGCGATGTTTTCATTTATAGAATAAATTAGAGGAAATGATTTTGATGATTTACCATCAATTAACATGATATAATTGTAGTATATAGATGATACTGGAGTTATAATGTCTCTTTGGACAGCGAAGGTGGAAGACAGATAATAAAATAAATGAAATTGAAAATACAATAAAAGAAAATAAATTATATTTTTACCTCCAAAATTCTCTAACAGGAGAACCTCATTAAAGGGTTTTTTTGGTCTTTGGTTGATAAAAAATCATTATATACAGGTTATATGGTATTTAAAAGATTATTGGTCAAAATGTTGATATGGATTGAATCTTGGAAGGTGTGAGGAGAAGGTGTGGAATTTTTATTGGAGGAGAGGAGTGTTTTTTTGAATATTTTAATTATTGGTTTATTTATTTGGGTCAAGAATATGAATGATTTATAATTATGACTATAAATATTAAAATAATGATGGAGAGTTTGAGATTATGGTTCCTATATCACTGATGATTTAGGGAATAGTGGATTTACCTTATAATTTAATTATACTGTAAATTACTCTATTTTACTATTCACCAAATATTCTGATATTTTAGAAAAATCACAAACATTAAATATAACCATTTTTAGATGTTTAGAATTAAAAATTCAACTGAATATTATTAAAATAATTTTCTAACATGAAAAATTAATTTTTATGTAAATGTATCATTTATCTGCATAATAAAAAATTTAATATTACAACGAATTTGGCGACACATTTTAAAATTAACAATGGTCTCAAAGTTATACAATATTCATAAGGGAAATTATATTAAAATATTAAAATATATTATAAAAATACATTTTCTTTTAAATAATTATATCAATTATAAAAATTAAATTAAATATTTATTAAATAAAATTAAATACTAACACTTAATTTATCATTTTGGAAATATTTTTTTTTACTATTAAATGATATAGATATATCATATTTTTATTTATAAGATAACAAATTTTATTTATAATTTCATAGGTGATGATACTATTAATTTGACCTATTTACTATTTATAAGGTTCATATTCATGTTCATATGTTAATGTTACTATTTCATTGGTATAGGTTTCTTACCATCTAAAAATACTTCTTATTTCATTCGTTCTCCGTTTTTGATGTTTTTATTGTTTTTACTAAGTGATTCAATGTGATTTATACAATATGAAATAATTCTAGAAAGGTAAATTTCATTGATTGAATCATGGGTCATTATAGAAGGTCTAATATACATACTCAATACAAAAATTCAACATGATAATCAACATGGGATATATATTGAGAATCTCAATTACAAGTGATAGATGCCACAAATAATGTTGATGTACCTTGGAGGATTCTAGGATTTTTTTTATTTGTGGCACCACATCTTGATAAATCTATCTTAACATGGGTAAATTCATGACTTATTAATGATACTTAGGAATAAAGGGAAAAATTATCGGTAATTGTCAATACTACAAGTAAAAAAGAACAAATAACTAGCATGTCACCCATGAAGGCTCACTATCTCCCAAAATATCTCAAAGAGTTACAACAATACCATTAAACCATCAACAAGAAAAAATGATATAAAAAGAAATCCTATAGTATGAGGACCAAAGGGAAAAAAACTCTTTAAAAAAAGAGTAACTTTTAGGCAATTTCATCTTATCCATGAAAAATAATATCGTAATGTTGATTGACTGCATAAATAATAATGTATTTGGTTTTAGTGATCTTCATGGTTATTAACCATACCAACAAATGATGAGCCATAATATTCTATATAGATTCACCTCTGATTATACATTCCAAATGATAGGTGATTCTAGAGTGGAGGAATTGGGGGAATACCTATCATAAGTGGACTTTTGTGTCGATTATCCTACCAGAAGAGGAAGATGATTATATATAAGTAACATCTCATCATATTTAAAATTTTAGTAAGTCAATTACAAAAAAATATCCAATAAAAATAATGATGTTATTAGAGAACAAATCAATCAATCATTTTTTCCCCAAATACTTATATTCCATCCAAACCCTTTCAATCAAACTCATAACATGGTTGTATGTTTAACCTACCTAATTAGAACATCATATATGAAAAACGTGTTTCATTAACACCCAAAATAGTCTAGGGACTCATGGATCCCCCCTTAATTCATAGAATGAGAAATTCCCATCTAAATTTGGACATCGTCACCTAAAGAATAATATTACTACTCTATTAATTTCATTCATATTGAAAACATCTTCATTGATAAAATATATACATATGAACATAAATTCCATGTACATAGAAAATGATCCTAATGAAGATTCCATAAACGTTCGGAGAAATAAGGAAGATATTATGGTAGAGGATCTCAAAGTCTATGACCAATCACCACAAAAACCATATAGAAAACTAAAAAAAGTGAAATACCTTTAGCAAGAACGACAGAAATATGGGAAATATTTGTATTATCCATGATTTTTTCAAACCTAATTTTCATGGATGATCGTTTGGTAGGTGTATGGTTGTCTGACCATCACATTAAGGAAGGAATTATAACTCACCATCACCCATAGAAACCAATAATTCTTTATGTTATAAATATGAATATGATCCATCCAGACCAAATTCCGCAACCTCCAAGCGAATGGCCATGTAGAAACTGCACATTGGGGAGCATCATCACTTGGTATAAAATTATAATATCATTATAAAATTGGTTTTCATCTCAACTATTATTTTATTGTTATTTGTTTCTAACATCACAAAATAACATAGGATGAACTTTTGTAATACATTTATATCACACATTTTTCTGGAGTTCAGGTCCTAATGGATCTGGTATATCATGTAGGGACCACAATAGTATAATTCCATACATTTATGTCATTTACATAACTAGATCTAGAAGCCAAAATATAGGGTAATGTAAAATAACTTTATATATCATAAAATATACACTATTTGGAAAATATTTTATATTTAATTAATAATATATCTAGGATCAATATAAAATTAATAAAGATTCTATGAATCATAGGATATGTTAAGGATCATCTATCTCCCTCAATGTTGACCATATATGGGTATAACAAAATTAAGAAAAAATAATTTTAGAATTATTGAAAGAAATATTCAATTTAGAGATTTTATATCAATCTATGATATTATGGTTTTATGGTAGGACATTTTTTTATTTTTATTTTGGGGATTATGTGGCTCCATAGACATATAATTGTGCCATCATCATACCAACACTAGTTGATGTATGCTAAAAAACATTGATTTTAGATTACTATTTGGAAATCAGATCCCCTCTAAATCTTATGAATCTCTATATACCGAAGTAGTATTCAACAATACAGATGGAATGAATAAAATTATGTGAAGAAATATTGAGTTTACTACTTTTAATGGCTATGAAAAAACCCATAAAATCCCGTATAGACTACGTATTGACGACAATGTATTCCCTATTAAACTAATTGAGGAAAAAGTAAATATATATGGTGATACTAAAGCCTAAAGGCCTTTCATAATTTTTTGTGTGTAACATCTATCTCATATAAGGAGAGAATTTTATATGGTGATAACAGGTTATTCATGGTAAATAACACTATGGGATATGGATTATCGAAACAATATCCCTTACTAATATCCAAGACACATGAAGGTCCTTACATCATCCTTAGGATCACATGATACCACCACCTTATACAATGATATGGTCATCCAAATGAAAAAGTTCTTATACCAATTTTTTGAGATAATAAGATTTTCATCAAAAACCTGAGGATACCATTATTTTATAATCACATTAAAAATATATAAATTACTCATTGTCATAAAAAAGAGATAAATATTTCAATATAATGTCTTGTGATTGTTAAAATATCCATTAATATCCCAATCCTAATAACATTAGGGCGGAGGAATATGAGGAATATGGATTTATAGATTCCTCAATAGTATATGAAGAAGGAATATCTTTCCTCAATAATGAGATCATACATGTGAATGACATTAAATAATAGGATTTATGACCAATAATAATCAATCCATACATAGACCTATAAGAGTAGTAGTAGTACATATCTTTCATAAAACATTTTTGTGATTTTTTCATCTATAGGTATTTTAAAATTATGGTATAGAGTCTAAATGAGTCTAACCATTATCATGGTTATACATATATCTACTAAGATATAATTAATGAAATGAGAAGAATGCATCCAACTCTCACTACTGATGTAGAATCGAGGGATGAAAATATCATAAAACAAAACATCATTAGGGATGTTTACTAATGAAGCCGTTGAGGAAGATAATTATTATGTAGAAGAAGAATAGTTTGATCTAGGTCTACATTAACTTTATGTACCTCAATAGGAATTTATTAAAATATGATATTTTTGTCCTGATTATATAATTTTTGATCAATGCGATTTCTGGAATTAATGTCCTCTCTTTCATATATGTGTATTCTAGATACAATAAAATTTCTTTATCCTTAGATTATAAGGAATCCACTATATTTAAGAAACCCTAATTATTTATTTATAACAATTAATTCCCATTTCCATGATGAATTTTAGTGTTACATATGAATTCTCCATTCATCACTTCTTCAAATTATTCATGTAGAAAACCTTGTGGTGCTCTATGGATAAACTCTTAGTAAAATCATATTGTTGGTTGATCACATTATAGACCATGAAAGTGGTTTTTTATGTTCTAAAATTTCATGATAAAAATCAATCCCATATAGTTAAATTCTAGGATTATATCGAGGATATTTCACAACCTCACGGTATTCCATCATTATATCAACGTTGAACATAAAAACATTAATAAAATTCTAATTAGGCCTATACCCTATAATCTAAAAAAAATTAAGAGGGCCCATTGGAATCACTAAAACATTAATATATTCACCAAAACTCTTTCTAAAAAATTATTACAATTTAAAAATTCAATAAATAAATGGATAACATACTAGTGGGATGAAGAATTTGAGAGAGACTTCAAAGACATCAAATAATATGTCCTCAGTATGGTAATCCAAATTCCAATATTTATATATAAAAATCATATCTTATATGGGTATCCTCTAGATAAATATATATATTGAGTTATCATTTAAGGGTGATGTGGGAAATTAAAATAGTATATATTATCTCAGTAGGCTCATATTGTACCCCAATATGTGATAATCGAATATTGAGAATAACTACTTGGGCTTACTCTTTGTAGAACATAAGCTATGATATTTTCTCCAACATCATGAAATCCATTTAGAGTATCATACTGATCATCCCATTTACATTATAAACTAAAAATGTTTTGATAAGACATATGGAATAATTGAGAGTTATCCCACATTATTGTTTCCATTTTTCTCATTTCCCAAAAATTAGTGAAGGCGCAGAAAATGGTAGAAATTATAATGGAACACCCTACTCTATAAAGAGGGCCATTGAACAAAGATCTCTAGGATATGCAGGTCTTATCCATATATTGTATTTTACAAGAATAGAGATGTACATTGATACTTTCACTTAAATCATGAGGATCATATGTATAGTTATCCCAAAAGATAATTGTGTTAGTTTGGGGATTATTATCTTTCCACAATCCAACGTATTCATTATCAATTCATTCATACTAATGTGAGGATGGATTAATAATAACAAGGAATATAATGAAATGATATCTACCTTGGGTATAACCATATTGAAAATATTTCCCTGCGTTAGAAAAAGCGGAAAATATATGATAGTGGTTAAAAAATGAATTGTGAATAATCTATCAATATGAAAGGGAAAAACCCTCAGTGTGACTATGTTCAAAAATTGAAATTAGTGTTCCCCCTCACGATGACTCTGAATTATTTCCCACATTCATGAAACACAATTTCAGATGCTTTAGTTAACGTGGAAACCACTCTAGTAGGTCCCAAACATAGACACGATGGTCAACCATATTTTACATCTATTGATAGTCTCATCATTAATTTATAACTATTTTGGATGAGATCAACATATTCCTAAATTACCCCAAATAAGGTGATCCAATATCATAATTAGTTCATGCAATCAATTACTGGATTTCCCCAATTCTATAGTACACTTATTACATGTTCACTCCAAAATAGTGATCTAAGAGAAGATTTATCATCAAATAGGTAAATTCACTGTCTATAAGGGTTTCATATCTCATATGGTCTAGTTAAAATGAGGCATTGATGTAATTATCCCTAGATGAATCAAAGGGATGGATATTTGCATCCTACTGTAATATGTTCATTCTGTCACTTGCATCACTATCTAGTTGGTGACGAGTCACCCTTATACAATAAGAAAAAATTGTTATTTTGTTACATCAATGACCATATTTTAATTGGAGTTTATGAATAAATTCCCTTACTTTTAGGTACATGTTAGATTCATCCATTATCCCCTAGTGTTTTTTCACATCACCAAATACTAATGATATTTTTATGATCATTTTATACCCTTGGGAAATGTCACCCATAAGAAAGAGGAAATTCATGTTTATTGTTATATTCATCCAAATTTTTTCTAAATAAGAACAGGCTGTACTACTATAATATTTCGTACCATAGACCCAACTATACCATACTTTTAGAATATCCTTTCATTTATACTGTTATTTATACATGATGTATTCTTACCATTATAGTTATATATTTCTCCATCCATAATTTAATGGAAAATTCCACATATTATTTTTCTTATAAAAAGATTGTAGAAGATCCCAGGCTATAATGAGAACCTCATGATATAATTATATTCATCTGAAATAAATTTTGGATGGTTTAGATACATTTTACTGATTGGATATAGTATATTCATGACTATTAGGTGTGGGGGATCATAATAAATGATACTTCTTTTCATTATGTTTACATTTGGTAATCTCTAGTAATGAGATCATGAGAAAAAACCCACCAATAGAAACACCACATGATTTGGATGTCATTTTTTGTTCTTATCTATGGAAGTTTGAATTGGTATCTCGACTTGAGATCACTATCAATGCATTCCATTTGATCACATACTTTGATGCATGGAAAAAATCTTGATATTAAAATCATAACAAAGTTTCTAGTGGTGGGTGCGTCATTGGTGGTATGTAATTGGTTTAATGGCTAAGAATGTATTTATTTCTTAAGGGGTTTGGAATTAGTATATCACTCTCATTATTGATCGGGATGTTAGAACCTTCATAAATCATTGGAAAAGGTAGTGAAAAGTTAAATACATCTTATTAAAGCAACAAACAATAATGAGTGTAAAGTGGGAGGAAACAGTGTGTTACATACTTTATCAGATATCTAAATAAAAATAAGATTATATTACATAGTGTGTGTCCGTATTTTAGTAGAAGTTGTTATGATTGCCTTATCTTTTTCTGGGCCATGCTGTGTTTCTAGACTCCAATCATAGTCTAAGGAATTTATTCACCACTATCAAGATAAAGGAATATTGGGAAACACACAATAACTTATTCAATTGTAAGAACTCAGTTCTTGTTTTAGAGGTACGGTCTTCTTCTATTCCTTTTCCTTATGTGATTTTGAGAGAATACGGAAAAATGGGAAATATCCTAAATTTTGAAACTACACGGCATGTACTTTGCCCACACGCCATGTACTATTGGCCGTTTTGGGATAAGTACACATAGAGTGTAGCCTCGCCGTCCACAATGGGTGTAGGAACTGACTACACTCCGTGTAGTGGTCCTTTACACGCCGTGTAGTTAGTCGGCAGGTTAAAAAGTAAGGTGGTAGAGTTGCGACCAGCTGGGCGGCAGTACACGCCATGTACTTGGGAGTACATGCCGTGTACTCTTGTCGGCATATGAACAGTGTGGTTGTGCCGCCAATTGAACAGTTTAATGAAAGGAGTACATGCCGTGTACTTTGAAGTACATGTCGTGTAATTTGTTTTATCGGCTTAAAATAGGCAGTAGCCTCCTCATTTGGCAAAGGAGGCACTTGAGCCATTTTGGAGCCAAAGGAGCAGGCCGGACCATTGAAGATCCGCAAGGAGTTCTTCTGGAATCCGATTCGGATTCGGACGATCTCGTTGGAACCACATGGGTAAGCCCTTCCTCCTCCTGGTACCATTCTTGCCAATTCTTCTCCCAACGTATGTTATTTACGTTTGAATGGGTTTTTGTCTTAGTTAGATCTACGCCGTTCTTGGGCGTTTCTGGAGTCGGCGTTCGGGTATAGAGTTCGTTGACGTTTAAGGTATGTGGCTTGGTGTTTATTTTCCAACTGTCGTGCATTTATTTGCGTTTTCGTGCCACGAACCAATGTTGGGGTGTCATGTGGCTGAGGCCGTTGCTATATTTAATGCCGATAATTGCATAGGTGATTAAATTGTGATAAATAAATGCTGTTTGGGATCGTTTCTTGGATCCAGGACCATCCTGAGGGGTGTGTTCCTCTGTTTAGCCGTTTGGCCAGGATACCTGAGGGTATGCCTTAAATGTAGTAACTATAGAATTTCCTTAAGAATAATTGCTTGTTAACTGAATTTTGATATGTTGGGCATGACCCGGTTACCTGTTTAGCATGAGGGCATGGTTGTGATTAGCCTGAGGGCGTGACTGTTTTAGCCCGAGGGCTGTCATTATTCCACCTGAGGGCAACCTTTCATGCCTGAGGGCTTGACTTCTGTGCCTGAGGGAGACACTTCGTATGCCTGAGGGTGAGAATTTCTGTTACGCCTGAGGGAAATACCTACGGGTTGGATTCTGTATGGCCTGAGGGAAAGCCTGAGGGCGTGGTTTACTATTTTATCCTGAGGGCACGGTTCTAGTTGTCCTGAGGGCTTGGTGTTGTTGAGCACAAAAATGTTACTAAATAAAAGGAATTAAATGAATAATAAAATGGAAATTTAACTGTTAAGTTAGTTACTTTTGAGTACTTCTTAGTTATTACATTCTACTACTGCACACTTGTTGCATGTTTTAAACACAGTCAAGCACAAGCCTTTGGTGGGTGCCTATTGAGATATGTTTGTCAGACCCTGTTAGGGTCATGCTTTTCGGCCCAAACAGATTACATTGCTGCAGGTGTAGATAGGGGCAAGAGTCCCTATATAGGTACTTGACTGTTGCTGAGGAGTAGGAGGGAATGGGACCGAGCCTAGGCTCGTGATGCCGCTACTACCTATTTTACTTACTTTGCTGTACTCTATTTTCTGCTATACTGTATTGATGTATAACATGTTCTGGCTGTTTTCTTAGAACTTGAACCATGTAGCATCATCACTTATATACTGTTGGTAATATCCACTGCTGTTGTGTATTTCAATTATGTATGGGTTACTTCTTCCGCTGTTGTTGTATGTTTATTTTGGTATTCCGCTGCGCTACACATTGATAAATGAGGGAATAGTTTCCCCACTATCAGACCTGGGCCCTTGCCGCTAGTCGGCAGCCTCTGGCGTTTGGGGAAATGCGCTTGAGGTCACGTGGCGAACCGGGCTCGGGGCACCCGTTGCGTGGCACCCGGGTCTGGGACGTTACAAAGTGGTATCAAAGGGAGGTTTCGATCCTCCGACCTGTGGGTTATAGGCCCACACGGGTCGAAATTTGACACTTGGGTGTTGTGGTTCAGTATTTTCTGGGTTCCAGAGAAGTTTCTGAGACATAATGTCCGGAAACCCAGATTACACGCCATGTAGAACTTCATACACGCCGTGTGTGTTCTTTTGTTCGGGAAGAAAAGTGAACTTTTTGAGTACACGTTGTGTACCCTGAGTACACTCCATGTAGTCTCTTCCCATGTCACAAACCTTGTGGGTGGCGACACGGGGTAGGGAAGGGCTTGGGTAAAACACGCTGTGTAGTTTTGTACACGCCGTGTAGTGTTGACCCAGAGTCCGGCCGTGTAACTAACAACACGGGTCGACGAACTCCTTGACAGAACACGCCGTGTCAGTTATGGACACACCGTGTAGTGTGAAGTAGGGAGTCGGCCGTGTAACTAACAACATGGGCCGGTGTCACCTCTTCAAGAACACGCCTTGTACCTTTGGGACACGCCGTGTAGTATTGTCCAAGGACAGACCGTGTGGAATTAGCCGTGTGGCTGGGAAACGGGATGGTGTACACGCCATGTGCGTGTGTAACACGCCGTGTATAGTGAATCCTAGTAGTCGGTCATGTCACAGATGACACAGGTATTTGGAAAATAACACCGAACACGCCGTGTAGGTATTATACATGCCGTGTGGCCTTGTTGAAACAGAATCCGTGTGGCTTAACCGTGTGGAAGGACCCGAGCATTGGAAGGGAAGTCAAGTACACGTCGTGTAGTCAGTGTACACACCATGTAGTCTTGTTTTGAAAATTTTAAATACCTTCTTCCTCTTGTTCCCTTTGCGGTTCCTTTGCTTTCAGTCTTGATAATCTTGAATCTAAGGTGTGCTTTTGACCTTGTAGATTCATGCCACCTAGACGACCGCGAGTTTTTCTCCAAGAGAGCGGCAATGATTATACTCCGGGGATGGTGGGACATGGTGTACTAGTTGATCCCCCTGCAGAGCCAGATGCGGCACCCGCTATTATACCGGACACGGGCGCGGAGGTGCAATTCTGTGAAGGCTTATCGCGGTTAATGCAGACCTTTCAGGGAGCACCGCAGGCTGCCACAACTATGGCTGAGCTGATGTGTATCTTTCAGAAGCAGCATCCGCCTTTGTTTTTAGGGGATGGAAGACCATAGGCTACAGAGTCTTGGCGACGATCGATGCAGACTATTTTCGAGCATCTTAAGATGCCTCCAGGGCAGAGGGTCAAGCTCACGACTTACATGCCGCGTGATTCCGCCAAGAGGTGGTGGGATGTTACCACCCATTCTGAGCATCATAGGGACATGGCGTGTGTGGATTTTCACACAGTCTTCTCTGAGTTCTTCTTTCCCAAGAAACTAAGAGCAGATAGAGCTCGAGAGTTCACGAATCTGCAGCAGGCCGCTATGTCGGTGATGGACTATTCTGCTCGTTTTACGGAGCTTCAGCGCTTTTCACCCGTGTTGGTGGGTGATGAGATGCTGAGAGCCAAACGCTTTGAGGATGGTCATCGGTATAACATCTGAGCACTGGTGAATGTTTTCAGGTTACCTACTGTACACGCGATTGTGAACCAGTCATTGATTACAGATAGTAACCTGCGAGAATTTAGTGGTGTGGGCCTGGGCGGTTCAGCACCAGTTAATGGTATTATTTCTGCTAGTAAGAGGAAGAGACTGATGGACTTCTCTCAGGGTGGTAGTACCAGCCAACCAGATTCTTCAAGTGGGCCGATCAGGTGCTACCAGTGTGGCAGAGAGGGGAACAAGAGGCCACAGTGTCCACGAGACCCAGTAGAGTGTCGAGCTTGCGGCAAGATGGGTCATCTTCAGCGCTTTTGTAGGGTGTTTCTACTAGTGGCCAGTGAGAGGTGTTCTATGCAGACTCCGCGTGCGGGAACAGGACCAGTGGCTTCTTACCAGTCAGGGAACTGGAATACGTCAGGGCGTGCATGCAGAGATGGGGGTCGTGGCTGTGGTAGCCAGACACCAGGATCTCAGAGGCAACAGGGCGGGACAGCTCAGGGTAGCCAGGCTGTGTCACAAGGCCGCGGCACTGGACAGGCATATGCAGTGCAATAGACCCAGTAGGAGCAGGATCCCGGACCTTCGACAGTCAGAGGTACTATTCTAGTAGCTTCTGTCTTGTCTTTAGTACTTTTTGATACGAGTGCTACACATAGTTTTATATATGTACCCATTGTGGAGAGCCTTGGGCTCAATGTTTCTACTTCTTCTGATATCTGGACGCTAGACACTCTGTTGGGGACTAGGACGGTTGGTGTGCGTCAGGGCAAGGAGTGCCCCCTTGAGTTTGGTGGGTGTCACTTCCTTTGGGACCTTTATGTTCTGGAGATGACGAGCTATGGCGTCATTCATGGATGGACTGGATGGTTCCCTTTCGAGCCTTTGTAGACTGCTATCATCACAGGGTGCATTTCACGTCACCAGAGGGCGGGGAGTTTCTATACAAGGGCGAGTGGGATGTTCAGGCGAGTCGAGCTGGACCAGAGCATCATGGGTGAGGTGGAGTCACAGCCCAGATTGCGAGCTTATATCTGGATGACCAGGGGACTTGTCAGACGGATTTTCCTCCAGGTTTCAATCGTTTCAGGGATGTCTTCTCAGATGACTTTTTAGGTCTACCTCTGGTGCGTGAGGTGGATTTCTCTATCGATCTTGTGCCAAGAGCAGCACTGGTGTCCATTCCTCCTTATAGGATGGCCACGCCTGAGTTGAAGGAGCTCAAGAGGCAGTTAGAGGAGCTACATAAAAAGGGTTTTATCCGACCCAGTACATATCCTTGGGGTTCTCCGGTCCTCTTTGCGAAGAAGGCGGATGGTACCCTTAGGCTTTGTGTAGATTATCGGAAGCTGAACCAGTTGATGGTTAAGAATCGATATCCCTTGCTGAGGATAGATGATCTGTTTGATCATCTTTGTGGAGCACGAGTGTTCTTGAAGATTTACCTGAGATCCGGATATCATCAGCTTCACGTTAGACCATCTGATATACCTCTCACAGCATTCAGGAGTAGGTATGGTCTATATGAGTATACGGTTATGCCGTTCGGACTCACGAACGCGCCATCAGTTTTCATGGATCTGATGAATCGTGTGTTCCATCCGTATCTTGATTCCTTTGTGGTAGTATTCGTGGACGACATCGTAGTGTAATCTCACACTTGACACGACCATGCCACCCATCTTGATATCGTATTGAGTACAATGAGAGAGCATCGCCTATATGCTAAGCTCTCGAAGTGCCACTTTTGGATGGACCAGATTCACTTCCTGGGTCATATCATCTCAAAGGCAGGAGTTGCAATGGACTCAGAGAAGGTGAGATCAGTAGTTTCCTAGGAGAAGCCTAAGAACGTGTTTGAGATACAAAGTTTCTTAGGGCTGGCTGGTTACTACAAACGTTTCATACAGGACTTCTCCCGCTTGGTAGCACCGTTGACAGGTCTGACTAAGAAGGGTGTGAAGTTAGTTTGGTCAGAAGCTTGCGAGACAGCTTTTCAGGACCTAAAGGGAAGGCTAAGATGAGCACTGATCCTGATACTCCCAGAGCAGGGGAAGAGTTATACAGTTTACTATGATGCGTTAGGGATTGGGCTGGGAGCCGTTTTGATGCAGGGTGACCGAGTTGTGGCGTACGGGTCTCGGCAGTTGAGGCCGCATGAGAGTAATTTCCCGACGCACGATCTCGAGTTGGCTGCAGTTTTGCATGCGTTGCGCTGTTGGAGACACTACCTGTTCGGAGAGCATTTTGTGGTTTTCACCGACCAAAAAAGCCTCAAGTATATCTTTACTCAGCGTGACCTGAATCTGAGGCAGAGAAGGTGGGTCGAGTACCTACAGTCCTTCAATTTTGAGCTTGCCTATACACCTGGAAACGGTAATGAAGTAGCCGATGCATTGAGCAAGAAGACTTAGATACAGGCAGTGCAGGAGGCCAGTGGGGAATGGCAGCTTATGGACTTGTTCTCTGAGATGCATCTGGAGGTGCATGGAATTCTGGGACAGACTTATCTTTCCTCGTTATCTATGACTTCTACCCTGCTGGACAGAGTGAGGAAGAGGCAGGTATCGGTTTCAGAAGGCCTAGTTCTACGGGAGTCGGTGGCAAGTGAGGACCCTCCTTCCGGTTGGACGATAGGTGAGGACAAGGTTTTGAGTTTCCATGGACGTGTATGGGTTCCAGGGGATATAAGCTAGGAGCTGATGCCAGAGTTTGATGCTTCATCTTGGTCAGTTCATCCTGGGGTTACCAAGATGTACCGAGACTTGAGACGTCAGTACTGGTGGCTGGGTATGAAGAGAGAGATACCTGGTTTTGTTACGAGGTGTTCCACCTGTCAGCAGGTGAAGGCAGAGCATCAGAGACCAGCTGGGCTGTTACAACAGTTGCCTATTCAGAAGTGGAAATGGGATGATGTTGCGATGGATTTCGTGACGGGTTTCCCAAGGTCACCTCATGGCAATGATGCCGTGTGGGTTGTTGTGGACAGACTCACAAAGGTAGATCATTTCTTGCCAATCAAGGAGACCTTTGGTGTGGAAGAGCTCAAAAGGCTTTATATCCGAGAGATCGTACGTCTTTATGGGGTCCCTCATTCTATCGTTTCAGATAGGGACGCCCGCTTCATGTATCGTTTCTTGCAGAGTTTTCAGAGGGAGTTGGGTACACAGGTGCTTTTGAGCACAACATACCACCCTCAGATAGATGGCCAGTCAGAGAAGACGATACAGGTGCTAGAGGACATGCTGCGCGCATGCGTCCTAGACTTTGGGGGCTCTTGGGAGAAGCATATACCCTTAGTCGAGTATGCCTATTACAATAGTTTTCAGGCAACTATTGAGATGGCACCATATGAGGCTTTATATGGTAGGCTATGCTGATCACCTTTGTGCTGGTTTGAGGCAGGTGAGGCAGCTTTACTGGGACCACAGCTCGTACAGGAGACATCTGAGTAGGTCCAGTTGATTCGGAAGCAGATGGCTATTGCACAGTCTTGTCAGAAGTCTTATGTTGATCAACACAGACGACCTTTGGAGTTTGTGGTTGGGGATCAGGTTTTCTTTCGTTTTTCGCCAAGGCTGGGACACAAACGGATCAGGAGAAAGGGTAAGCTTTCGCCGAGGTATGTGGAACCATTTGAGTTTTTGGAGAGAGTCGGGCTGGTTGCCTATCGGTTGCAGTTTCCGCAGCGGTATCGAGCCATGCACGACGTCTTCCACATGTCTCAATTGCATCGCAACCATTCAGACCCGTCTCACACCTTTCAGCCAGAGGAGGTTGTGCTTCAGCATGATGCGTCCTTTGAGGAGCATCTGATCCGTATCGTTGACAGGAGCACGAAGGTTCTCCGAGGCTGGTCAGTTCCTCTCGTACAGGTTCTATGGCAGCATGGTCGAGTGCAGGACGAGACCTGGGAGCGGGAGGTCGATGTACGTGATCAGTGGCCAGAGCTGTTCTGTGCTTTATCTTCGCCACCCTTGGAAGGGCAATTCTGGGATGAATTTCTATAAGGGGGATGTTTGTAAGAACCCAGTTCTTGTTTTAGAGGTACGATCTTCTTCTTTTCCTTTTCCTTAAGTAATTTTGAGAGAATATGGAAAAATGGGAAAAATCCTAAATTTTGAAACTACACGCCGTGTAGTTTTCCCACATGCCGTGTACTGTTGGACATGTTGGGATAAGTACACAGGGCATGTAGCCTCGCTGTCCACAAAGGGTGTAGGAACTGACTACACGCCATGTAGTGGTCCTTTACACGCTGTGTAGTTAGTCGGCAGTTCAAAAAGTAAGGCGGTGGAGTCACCGCTAGCTGGGTGGCAGTACACGCCGTATACTTGGGAGTACATTCCATGTACTCTTGTCGGCAGATGAACAGTGTGGTGGTGCCGCCAATTGAACAGTTAAATGAAAGGAGTACACGCCGTGTACTTTGAAGTATACACCGTGTAATTTGTTTTTTCGGCATAAAACAGGCAGTAGCCTCCTCATTTGGCAGAGGAGGCACTTGAACCATTTTGGAGCCAAAAGAGGAGGCCAGACCTTTGAAGATCCGCTGGGAGTTTATCTAGAATCCAATTCGGCTTCGGATGATCTCGTTGGAACCGCATGGGTAAGACCTTCCTCCTCCTGGTACCATTCTTTCCAATTCTTCTCCCAACATAAGTTATTTACATTTTAATTGGTTTTGTTCTTCATCAGATCTATGCCATTCTTGGGAATTTCTGGAGTCGGTGTTCGGGTATAGCGTTCGTTGACGTTTAAGGTAGGTGGCTTGGTGTTTATTTTCCAACTGTCGTGCGTTTTTGTGCGTTTTCGTGCCATGAACCAATGTTGGGGTGTCGTGTGGCTGAGGTCGTTGCTATATTTAATGCCTATAATTGCATAAGTGATTAAATTGTGATAATAAAATGCTGTTTGGGATCATTTCTTGGATCCAGTATTATCTCTGAGGGGTGTGTTCCTCTGTTTAGCCGTTTGGACAAGATGCACCAGGGTATGCCTTAAATGTAGTAACTATAGAATTTACTTGAGAGGAATTGCTTTTTTACTACATTTTGATATGTTGGGCATGGCCCGGTTACCTGGCTAGCCTGAGGGCATGGTTGTGATTAGCCTGAGGGTGTGACTGTTTTAGACCGAGGGCTGTCGTTATTCCGCCTGAGGGCCACCTTTTGTGCCTGAGGGCTTGAATTCTGTGCCTGAGGGCAATACTTCGTATGCCTGAGGGAGAGAATTTCTGTTATCCCTGAGGGAAATACCTGTGGGTTGGATTCTGTATGGCCTGAGGGAAAGCCTGAGGGCGTGGTTTTCTGTTTTAGCCTGAGGTCACGATTCTAGTTGGCATGAAGGCTTGGTGTTGTTGAGCACAAAAATGTTACTAGATTAAAGGAATTAAATGAATAATAAAATGGAAATTTAACTGTTAAGTTAGTTACATTTGAGTACTACTTAGTTATTGAATTTTACTAATGCACATTTGTTGCATGTTTTACACATAGTTGAGCACATGCCTTTGGTGGGTGCCTATTGAGATATGTTTCTCACACCCTGTTTGGGTCACGCTTTTCATCCCAAACAGATTACGTTGCTACAGGTGTAGATTGGGGCAAGAGTCCCCATACAAGTACTTGATTGTTGCTGAGGAGTAGGAGGGCATGGGACCAAGCCTAGGCTCGCGATTCCATTGCTAGCTGTTTTGATTGCTTTACTGTACTCTGTTTTCTGCTGTATTGTATTGATGTATAACATGTTCTGACTGTTTTCTTAGAACATGAACCATGTAGCATCATAAATTATATACTGTTGGTAATATCCACTACTGTTGTGTATTTCAATTATGTATGGGTTACTACTTCCGCTGTTGTTGTATGTTTATTTTGGTATTCCGTTGCGCTACACATTGATAAATGAGGGCATAGTTTCCCCACTATCAGACCTGGGCCCTTGCTGCTAGTCGGCAGCCTCTGGTATTTAGAGAAATGCGCTTGAGGTCACGTGGCGAACCGGGCTTGGGGCACCCATTGCGTGGCACCCGGGTCCGGGACGTTACATCAATAATCATCCTTATTTAGTGGAATAGGTATATTATACCTGGTGGGCCCCACTGAGGTGTTCAATTATTTTCAATTTTATTGATCACCGATAAATAAATAAATTCATATTGCTATAGTAATGAGTAATTTGTATTGAATTTATTTATTAACTGTATTTATAACTAAATATGAGAAAATATTAATCGAAGGAATATTATTTTTACATTCCAGTCTTGTTTAATATTAAACGGGATTGACAGTTCAAGATAAATGACTCGAGTTTTATTACATAATATATTATTAATATATACAAACCTATTTGAAATAATAATAATTAATATTGACATAGTTTAGTTCTCCATAATTATATGATTAATGGAAGTTAAATAATCAGGGGTCGTAGAACCCTATCAGGTATTTAGTACATACACTATAGATAGAGAGAGAGGCTCCCTCACAAGTTATTATTCATTCATTCTTGAATGATATACTCTCTATCCTCCAGCTTTCTAGATATAGAGAGAGTCTCTATCTTCAATTGATGATCCATGAATACATTTATGTATAGTAGGTAGAGGACCATGTTGATCAATGGGATATCTAAGGCATCATTCGATCTCCATGCTAGCATGTAGAATCTGACAATCTACAATCTCACAGATATTTGAACCATGTGACGATGATCTAGAGGGATCTATTTATGGATCCTTTTATCAATGATCACCAGTGAAAATAAGATGTAGAGCACAACATCATATTGGAAATGTATTTTTATTAATTTTATTTTTAGTGCACTAATTTATTATACGTGATCCTTGGACTGTAGTGGGGCTCAGATCATCAAAGACTACAATTCTCACTGTCCAAATGATAATTTTATTAAATCCCAAGTCCATCGGCTTCCTCAAAGATAATTGTAAAATTAATTGGTATCATTGGGAGTCACATAAATTATATGAGATAAGAAAATTACAATTTGTTTAAATTTATGTAGAGGGTTTAATTTTGGTTCTAATATATCCAACCATGATTCGATAGGAGCTTGTATGTCCATGTATTGGAATTTTGAAAAAACACATTATGGATCGTGCATGGTTTGATTTGGAGTATTAAAATTGAAAAAAAATGATTTTTTTCAATAAAACTACTTGTTCCCACTTGGGAGGTTTAGAACAATTTTCTCAGTCACGGGAACTAATTTCACAAGAAATGTTTTCTTATTGTTTTATAATAATAAAATAATATTAATAATAAATCTATTATTATAATTTTATTATTATTATAAATAGAAGGTTGCCTTTTATCATTTTAAAATTTTTAACTATGGGCCAATTTTTTGACATGGAGGGTGGTAGACTTTATATGGATATATTATGTGTCATTAATAGTTTTTATTCAAAGAAAATAAAAGTAAAACAAATGTAGGTTAATTAGGGGAGGGACCACTTATCAGTTACCACAAGCTCTCATTTATACAAGCTAGCACAACTCCAACATGTTCGAGCTCTGCTTCATAAGGGCCTATGGTTTTCTTCCTCTACTAACATCTCATTCCACCCTTGCCATCCAGCCCCTATAGCTCCGTTCCAGCATTCTTCTGCCGAAAACCTCGACAGCCGAAGCATTGAGCATGAAGACCTCCCCATTCTACCCTGACCACCTGTTATGAAATGTGTATGCCGAAGGAGAAGATAATATGAACCATGATGCATGAATTGGATTCCCAGTCCAAAAGGGTTTGATCTGACCCCATGATGATTGTGAAGGTTTCTTAGTGGAAGTGTCTCCCAGGGATTTCACCAAAGATTTGGGAAATATCATAAATCAATTTTTTATAACCCCAATCCACTATTTTAGGTTGATGTTTGGAGAATATATTGGATTAAAAAATGTTAATCATGAATCGATCTCATAATCACTTATTTATAAACCCAAAATAGTAGAAGTTACACCGGTTTAGTCTAACTGTTTTTGAAGAGAGGTGCTCATTCAAGATTCGAATAAACAAATCCCTATGGTTACAACTAATCGATTCATAAGTAATTTTTAATAACATATTTTGTTTTATTTTTTTATTCTGTTATATATATATATTAATATATATATATATATATATATTATATATATATTTTTAAAACACTTTTATAACATTTTGATATATATATAGAATGACCGAATACCATATTTTATTTTTATAGGAGAGGAGCTATGAGATTCTATCCACACATTCCAATGTGGTATTCCCCCCACACTTTTAAAAGTCATGTCATCATTCCATGTAATGAGTGTTTTGAACAATAAAACATTCCTTATTTTAATTAATATTTTATTGAATAAAAATATAACAATCCCCCACTTTTATTCATAAATATTAATTCTCCTGACCACAAGTTTATCATTATACATAATAAAGGTATCTTTTAATTTAAAACTTTACATAGTTTGAATATATCAAATTTTATTAGATTTATAAGTTGTTAAAACAGTAAACATATTAACCTTTATGATGAACCAAGAAAATCATACACATAATGAACATTCATCCAACATCTCATTTTTTAGCTCTTTTATAACCACGTACTTATATAATTTTCTAGAAATATCTAAGGGGTAAACCCATTAACTCCAATGAGAAGTGTCACCACTTCTACGTTTACATTGGAAAAATATTACAATGTGCTTCCATTATGATATCACATAACACGTGAATTCTTAATATTTTGATAAGTGTTTATAAATCAACCTTTAGTCATAATGAACAATATTGATACAAACAATTGGGGCTATAATTGTCATCATAACCAATCATCTTTGTAACTTCTTTTTACCCATTAATCATTTTTAATAGGATCTACACCAAAAATGGTTTGGGTTTCCATTGATGGAATAATTTGTTCATTAATATTTAACCCCATGTACTTATTAGTTTCTTGAATAATCTCTCTTGACTGAGATATTTTAAATGGATCTGCAAGGTTTTTACATGATCTCATATAAAAAATTGTTATGGCACCATCTTGTAACAATTGTATCATGTAATCATGTTACTAACTTATATGCCTAGAATATACATTGTACATGAATCTATATTCCCTTGATAAAGTTGCTTCATTATCACAACTGATAGAGATAGGAGGCATTGTCCAAGGCCATAATCTAATATCCAATAATAAAATCCTCATCTATTGAGCTTCCTTCCCACATGCCACTAAGGTCATAAATTCTTAATACATGGTTGATTGTTAAAAACATGTATGTTTCTAACTTACCAAAGAAATAGCACGACCGCCATTAGTGAAAAACCATCCTGAAGTATATTTTTTATCACCAATATGGGTAATACAACATGCATCAGGGTATCCTTATAATACAAGTGAAAATTCATTATAGTATATTCTTAAAACATTTATCTCTCTCATGTATACAAAAAATTAATGTTATACATCTCCAATGATCCACATTAGAATTACTAGTATATTTAATCATTTAGCATACCTCAAAAAATATACCAGGTATTCTACAATGCATCACATATATTAATGAACCAATTACACTAGTATTCTCATGTAGTTTGTAACGCCCCGACCCCAGCTACCCAGAGTCGGTGCATTATTACATAACATTGGCATGATCACAAGAAAAATCAATTCTCGAAAGACCGATTGGTTTAGTAGCCTTGGAAACACTAGATATATTCATAAGTTTTACATTACATCATAAAATGAAAAACTACTACAACAACATAATGTCTCCATAATCCACACTCATATCCCCACATAATATCCCTGCAGGTCATTCATAATTTACTTCTTCACTTCCTGGGAAAAATAAAACATAGAAAAGGGGTGAGCTCAAATGCCCAGTAAGGATAACAATATAGCGGAAACTTTCATAAATAAGAATAAAAATTTAAGGTAATGTATAACTAAAACAAAAGCCTTTTAAATATGAACTTTCAACATGGTATGGCATAAATAAAATGAAATAATGCCATTTACTTATTCACATGGATATTCTACTAATCGAATAATCACATGCAAAAAACAATAACCACTTTCATAATGTTGGAATGCATAATGCCAGACTATCATAACCACATAGCCAAGGCCTCGTGCCAAGATTACAAATAAGATTTTGTCAAGGCCTTGTGCCAAGACACTAGTTTGTCTCATGAGACCTACCGATGCAATTTTTTAGAAGATACTTACGTTTAAAATTGCTAAAATACACTCCAGTGTTTTTCTGAAAACATTATGCAAGCGTCTGAAAACAAAATAACTAATTCTAAGACTTCTCGACTAATTACAGGCCATGATGGGTCCACTCCCAATCCCTTCCTGTCTACCAAACTCGAGAGTCGGGTTTTCTGAAAACATTTTTAAGCTTGCGTTAAATACGTATACATTTGCACTGGATTTTCATATATTTGAGAGAAATATATCTTTTTTTGAAATCATTTTAAAATAACATAATTATAAAAGAAAAACATTATTTTGATAATATCCTTACAAGCGTTTAAGGGAAGCTTCAAAGGTGTAATAATGGAAGAGAATAACCGCACCTGTCGTATAAGTTAACAAAAAAAAACATTCTTACCTTAATTTTGTCAAAAAGGTTAAAAAGCACCTTGTTTGGAAAACGACAGAAAGATTCCTTTATAAACCTCTTATAAAAAGTCAAACAAGGGTATAAATGAATTTAACCCATATTCTTGTAAATAGTAAAAATGTTTTGAAATACATTTTTAAGAAACATGGATGATAAAGAGATCCCAGTAGATTATTACGTATAAACAACCTCAGATAATGAAGAGATTGTGAAATAAACCCTTACCTTGTACTTTTCCTTGGTTGGGGTAGGTTAACCTCCTGTATAATGGTGAAATAATTTTTATTAAATTATAAAAGAATCATATACATTAATATGATATCATATATGATCTTTTAATATTGATTTGATAATATCTTAGTATTATCGTCGTTTCGTGTGTTAACTTACTCATTTTCTTTTATATGTTTTGTTACATAAGTCATGTTTGTTGTACCTTATTCATATAAAGAATGATATCAAGTCCTTAAACATCATTTTTAAATCATTAAATGATAATTATACTTGAATGGATACGATGGAGAATGAATCTCATCGCGTTCGTGGAGACGGTAGTCCATACGTACGCACGAACGCTACTTCCATTTAATTTTTATTTTAAAAGAATCGAATCCAAATGATACATAGGTATATTACTATTCCAGTATAATATAATATTTTATATATGTTACTTAAGTTCATTAACACCATCCTTTATACGTTCCATGTGTGGTATGAACGAGTCATATCATTTTAAGGGGGCGGTAGTCCGCACTTCCTCAAATGAAATTATCGTATGTATATACAACATGAAACAAATAATGGTATGAAATAAAATGGAATTACAGAAGCTTATATATAAAATATATATCATTAATATCATATTTAATTACAGTTCCATCATAATGGCCACCATGAGAGGCGGTAAGATGTATTTGAACAATCATCGTTTCGTGAGGCGTTAGTTTGCCATCCACAGAAACATTATGTTCATCATCCATTAGATGGAGTTGTGTGTATGTGTAGTTGGAATCCTTCTTATAACAACATCCTAGTATATTGAGGATACTGGTGTTGTTACAAAAGAAAGGAAATAAAAAGAGTTTGGGGGTTGGAGAAGCAAAATAAATGAAAATAATTTAAGAGAAATCGTTACCTTTAATTTAGGTAACTCACTTTGGTTGGAACCAAAGGACTTCTTGAAATTCTTTCTGCCTAAGGGTAAGCTTCAAGGAGGAGGAGAGGGATGTGGGGAGCTTAGTTGGGAAGAGTTTGGACGAGCCAAGTGGCTTGAGAGGTGTGAGGAATGAGAAGAAGTGGTCTCCTTTTATAAGGGAGAGGAGGGGCTCTTTAGGAATGTGTGAAAGTATTACTTTATAATATATTTGTATTCGGTTTATAATGGTCCAAAAATCATTGAGGTCGAAGATAAGATGACTCATATTCTAAATAACATCAACCAATTAGAATTGGACAGGTTTTAGATAATATTTTAATCATTATAAACTTATTTATTTAAATGATTTATTATTGAGGTAAACATTGCATCATTATTGTGTCATTAATAATTTAAATTATTTGATGTCTAAAAATTATAAATAAAATATCATTATGTATGAAATCTTTTTATCTTTCTAATGAATATTTATAATCGAAAATCCAACGTGTATAACCCTATGTAAAAATTGTTCTTCTAAAAGATGTAAGCTTATGCCATTTTTATTTTTATTTTAACTTTATTAATATAATGTGTCATTATCACTTACAAGTGGATCCATGGGATCCCAAAACAGACCCAAAGATGCCCATGGTCGACCATGTATCAACCAATAGGGTTAAGACACGTTTTAGGGTAATTTAGTATTATTATAATATTATTTTGTTAACCCTTATTTATCGGATTTACCCTTTAACCATGGTAAATAAAATATTTACCGCAGTAATTATTCAAAATGTGTAAAAATAAAAGTTACCTATTTACATAATTTGGACATCCTGATTCCAAATATGGAATCCATTTTACTAAATTCAAAACACAGAAGTGGTAGAAATTAATTTAAAATTAATTCCTGCTGTCAAAACAAAAAGCGTGTTTTTAAGAGATAATAACTATCAAAAGATTGACACTTGTTTATGTTCGGTTTAATTGTAAAATTATGTCCAATGAACAACATTATATTAAATGGTAAAAATATATTCTAAATATACTTTAAAACCACTCAAATTCACAATTTGTCACTATTAATTATTTTGATTAAAAAAGTTGTTTTTAATTAAAATTTAGTAATTTTCACTATTCATCAAAATATGAAAGTTATCCGAAATGTACCAAAATTTCACCCTAGGCTAATTTTGATATTCCGAATCCAAAAATGAAGTCCATTTTCAAATATAAAATATATATAATTTCAAAAAGTAGGTATTACTATTCATAACGGCTAGTTTGATTGGTTACAGTGTGTTAGAACTTGGTGTTGCGTACAACACACGCTAGCGTACCCTGGAAGCTTGGGATGTTTCATTTTAAATTTTTGATGTCCCCATTTAGTCAAAAAGTTTAAAATATAGTATCTAAAAAGGGTTCACTATTAAAATTTGGTAAAAGTGAAATACTGAAAATGAATTTGTTCTTACATTATGTCTAAGAAACTCATAATATGGATTCTAAAATTATAAGGATTATATAAAGTTTAAAATTTAGTTAACACTATTCATAACCTCTTTTGAACAGCTTGTTTGGTAAGTCATGGTGCGATTGAACTTGGTGTTGCGTGTAGTGAAAGTTATTGAATTATTTTGAAGAAATAACACACTATAAAATCTTGGGGTGTTACATAGTTCTACAACTCTACCCATATTTTTTAAAATCGTAACACTAAAATCAAAAGGAGTATTAGGATCCTTGAATCCAAGATGATCAAATTTATTTGAAATTTTTTCAATGTAATGGGACTAAATAAAGAATAAACCCCAATATTTTTCGAACATTAGTACCTAGAATAGTATCAATAATTTCATGATCCTTTATTTTAATCATAGAATATAAGTAAAAGTTTTCATCAATTACACCAATCATATTGGTTCCAAAAATTAACATATCATCCACATATAGAGACACCAAAACAAGATATTATTTTTTAAAAATTGAATGAACACATTTATCTTCATTGTTATGATAAAATACATTAGATAAAATAATAGAATAGAATTTCTAATTACATTTCATCAGATCATGTTTATGATCATAAAAATAGTTAATTAGTTTACATACATTGGTTTCTTTACCCAATAAAATAGAACCTTCTATTGGTTCCATGTTAATCTCTTCATTTAATTCTCCATTTAAGAATAATTTTTCACATCCATTTTATGAACATACAATTGATTAATTAAAGTTAAATAAAATAATATCACTATTGAATATATTCAAGCTACATGGGAATAAGTATCAAAATAATAAATCACATAATTTTTTCTAAAACCTTTAGAAACAAATATAGATATAAAAGCTTCAATGTTACCATTAAAATCATATTTCATCCTCAAACCGAATTTAATACAAATATTTTTTGATCCTATTCGTAAATCTATAATGACCCATGAATTTTTCACCATAATTGAATACAATTCTATATTAATTTATTATTTCTAAAAAGAAACATCCCTAGAAGTCATAGATTTTTTATAGGTCTTGGGTAATCTTATGTAGTTAATACCATAGGATAATTATTTATAAGATGATTATTTTGATCTCCTTAAACATAGAAAATTATGGAATATAGAGAAATGATATCTTCCTATATATGTTTTGAACTCTATTTAAGTTTAACTGGAAAATCATCATTATTCACAACTATTGTATTTGAATTATATAAAACACATGAGTTAGGGGTATGAGGAATAACTTCCTCGACAAAATTTTTATAAAACAAATTTTCAAAAATACTATAAACCCCATTATTTAAAAATTATATTGGCTCCAAAATCCATAATTCAATGTGATTTTCAATTTTATTTAAATGCAACAAAAACCCTTTAATTTCCCTTGGACCAATTTTAGTTCATTGAGAATCAGGAACACTATAGTAATATAAACACACCAATAATTTGAAATAAAAATGATTCAGACTTCAACGTATCCATCTTTTATAAGGGGATAACTTAGTTTTCTTAGGGGAGATCCTACTATAAATATGATATACAGTCAATAATTCATCGCTCCAAAATTTTAATTGTAACATATATTTATTAATCATGCAATTTAGTATTTTCACTAAAGTATTAATTTATCCTTTTAGCTAATACATTTTATTGATGTGTGTATGATACATTTCTTGGGTTAATTTTACCATTTTATTCACAGGACTCACTAAACTCATTCATAATGTATTTAACACCTCTATCTGTGTGGAATACATTAATATTTTTTTAATTGGTTTTCAACATCTGATTTATTCTTATTAAACATAGTAAAGGATTCATCCTATGTTTTAAGAAGAAAAACACGCAATATCTATTGTAGTCATCAATGTAAGTAATAAAATACATTTTTACTTCAGAAGATAATAATCAATCTAACTGAAAGATATCAGAATAAAATAAATCTAAAATATTATTATTTTTTCAATACTATGAAAATTATTCTTATCTATTTTAGATTATACACATGTATTTATCATTTATCAAAATAATTTCTAATTTTTATCAATTTTATCCTATTCATTACTTTTAATGAATTATAATTAGCCTTTTTTAACTGATATTGCCACAAATTAGAAGATTTAATCACCTAAGTAGATGATTCAATCATATTATGAATAGAAAGTTTATACATTCCATCATTAGAATACCCTTTAGTTACAAAAATTTATCCCTTAGACAAGATAACATTGCATGATTCAAATGAAACATGAAACCTCTTCTTACATATATGATTGAAAAAACAATTTTCTTTAGATTTTCAGGGATATAGAACACATTTAGAAGTGTCAACTTCTTTACAAAAGTAAATTATATTCTTTATGATTCCTTGTCTGTTGTCATTGGTGAAGGCATTATTTCCAAGATGTACTTTCTTCACGATAGTAAAATAGTTAAATGTTTTGAACATTGAATGATTCATGAACACATGCACCATTTTTGTAGAAAATAGAAACCATACCATCTTTATCGAAGTCATATTGATTTTAGATATCATTGAGTCAAGATTTTCTTCAGTAAACATATTTTCAGCGGATCTGTCAACTTAGTTTTGATAGTGACATTCCATTGCCAAATCCCCTTTTTTTCCAAAGTACGAAAATTATCTTTTCTTCTAGAAAGGATTGAATTTATTCTTTAATTGTTTAATTTTCTTCTTTCCATGTAAGGAGAGGTTTGGTTATGTATTTCCCTCAAAGATATTAACCTTGGTATCTAATTTTGAAGCCATACCCAAATCTCTCAACATGGATTCTTCTTCAAGATGATAAATATTTTTCATTTTCCCCATGGAAATTTCATCACTCTTTTTTATGAGTGATTTAAAAAAATCATTCCACATAGGTGTCAATTAAGAAATAATTTCACCCACTTGAAAAAGTTATACTTTATTAATCTTGTGGGAAAGTGGTTTATTTCCTAAAACATAAAGCTCAATAACTTGCTCCAAAACTGGCTTATTATCAACCATATTATAGTTTAGATACTTTTTAATAAGAATATTAATGGGGACCTCCTCATCCAATTTTTATTTGAATTCGAGTGCATATCAAATCTATTGGGTGGTCTTCATTTCGATAAAATATTTATAAAGATGATTTGATAATGTGTTAAGAATATTTCCTCAACAGAGTACTTCATCATCTTCATGTTTCTTCATCATCTCCTAAATGTGTACAACATGAATCACGTAAATGGGAAATCTATCGGGAATTGAAGTGGGATCCTCTGGAATGGGGGGAAGATTCAGTTCTAGATTGTAAGAAATATTCATTATCATGAGAAGAAACATAATCTTATCTTACCATTGGGAGAAGTTAATTCCATCGAAATGGTCATGTTTGAAAAAGTCTCGGTTCATGAATTTAATAGATCCAGAATCCATCTAAAAGGTTTTTCCTTTGAGATGGAAGCATATTGATTTTTAGGAAATGTGTTGGCGAAAGGAGAAGATAATATGAACCTCGATGCATGAATTGGATTCAATTTCAAAAATAGTTTGATCTACTCCCACTTTGATGATGTAGGGTTATCGAAGGAAGTATCACTATATGATTTCACCAACGGTTAGTGGAATATTAGGCACCAATTTCTCGAGACCCCCAATACACCTATATTGGGGTAAGTCTCATGAATATCATGGATTAAAAATAAAATCATTAACAAATATGAAATCATGGCATCGGTTATTTATAAACTCAAATGGTGTAAGATTCACCGGTTTAGTCTACCAGTTTTAGAAGAGAGGCACCCCTTCGAGCATCAAATAAAAAAATCCCAACGGTTACGAATTATCCAGTGATTAGTTATTTTTAATAAGATATTTTATTTTGTTATTTGTTATTTTGTTTTTTTGTTATATATATATTTTAATTTTTCATATTATATATATATTTTAAAAACCCTTTATTATTATTTTGATATATATATATTTTATTGAAATACCAAATCCCATAGATCCTTTTATAGAAGATGAACTATGAGATTCAATAAAAACATTCCAACGTTGGATTAGCCACCTTTAAAAAGACACCACATCAATCCAAGTGAAGATTTTTTTGACCAAAAAATACAATCCCTATTTTAATTAATAATTTTTTTAATGAAAATGTAACACCACCTTCCATGGTCCCTCTATTGCTACTCTTTTGTTTGTCCTCTGCCTATGTTAAACTGTTACCCTTTCGATGTCTAGATCTAGCCAGATCCCATAGAATCTCGACCACTGACTCCTCCGATGACCATTGATTGGGAGTCCCTATCCCATCCATATCGAGGGACCAATGTCCGTAGGTGATGCTATCGTAACCCTGCCTATGAGATACAGTCAGTAACAGCCCATGATTTTATAAAAAAGTATTCTTTTTAATTTCATTAATGTCTTGTGTTGTACGCTACAGAAAAAGGAGCTTGGTCTATATTCATCCTTGACTTGCCTTGCATTACACGCAATCACGACCTTCCTCGATAGCGTGTGTAGTACGCAATACCGAGTTTCACTAAACAACGATATACTATGAAAATATTATTAAAAATAGCCGATATGAATAGTAATAACCACCTTTTAAAATTTTAGAAAGTTTATCTCTCAAAATGGACTTCATTTTTGGATTCGGAGTATCAAATTTAGCCTAAGGTGAAATTTTGGTACTTTTCAGATAACTTTTATATTCTGATGAATAGTGAAAATTACTAAATTATAATTAAAAACAACTTTTTTAATCGAAATAATTAATAGTGATAAATTATTAATTTGAGTTGTTTTAAAGTATATTTAGAATATATTTTTAAAATTTAATACAATGTTGGTCATTGGATGTAATTTCACATTTAAACCAGTCATAAATAAGTGTCAATCTTTTGATAGTTATTATCTCTTAAGAACACGATATTTGTTTTGACGACGGGAATTAATTTTTAAATTAATTAATGCAACTGATATGTTTTGAATTTGATAAAATAGAAATCATTTTTGAATTTATAATATCAATTATAGCATAGATCTTATTTTTGGGTTTTTTCTGGAAATATTCATTTTTTGATGAATAGTGAAACCACTAAGTGGTAGTTAAAAAACTGATTTTTTCATAAAACTTAATTTTACTGCTTCTGTGAGTGAAATTTCGAAAATCCGGGAGACACAGTTGATGTCAGTAAGTAAAATGTGGTCCAATGAGATGAAAATAATTTTTTAGTGAATAGTAACTTTTTACGTTTTTTTACCACGGTTAATAGTAAATAGGGTAATTAATGGTAAAAATGATATTATTATTACCCTAACACATGTCCTAATTCTATTGGACAAGTGTAATTAGACCAAAAAAAACCTTAGGAATAAAATATGACCATTTAGGCCCACTTGGTTTAGATTAGACATTTATTATTAATTTATTTAAAGAAGGGTTAAAATAGTTAAAATCAAAGATTAATAAGTAAATAATTTTTAATATGAGGTTATACAGAAGATAAATTCAACTATAAATATTCATTAGAAAGCTAAAACTATTTCCTACATAATGATATTTTATTTTTAATTTTTAGACTTTAAATAATTTAATTTATTAATGACACAATGATGATGCAGTAATTACCATAATAGTGAAAAATTAGAATAATTGATATTATAAATACCTAAATAAGTATAATTTTAGACTTTTTAGGAATTAAACTACTTTTCTAGGTTAATATGACATGTTAGGATTGATTTAATTAAATTTGGTAGAAGTAATCATTCTGTTATGAGTTTCAAAAAAAATCAACTATTGAATAGTGTCAAAATTTACCTAAAATAGTTTTGAAAACAAATATTATATTACTAATTGTTATTTTATTCCTAAAAATATAAGGTTCGGCCAAATGACTTAGATAAGGTTATATATATTAATAAAACAAAACTTGGGGGTCTCTTGGATTATATGGTAAGTTTATTAACTATATAATATAAAAATACAAAGTGACATGGTAAATGTCAATCTAATTAACTAAGAGTTAAAACTAAATGATAAGGTCAATATAATGACCTAAACATGTCTAAATTATATTGGATGAGAGGATTTTGACCCATCCCCACCTTATCTTAGAAATAACTCAATTTGGAGCTATTTAAAACCGAACTTGACTTTATAATAAAATTATATTTTTAGTTATTCCAAAGGTGCCCCTCTCCTCCCTTATAAAAGGGAACCTCCTCCCCTCTTCGTCACACCACTTTGAGCCTTCAAGCTTGGCAAAACCCTGCCAATTTCTTCTCTACACTTCCCTAGAAACATCTTAGTGGTTCTGGTCTTCTTCAAAGACCTATTTTAGTTCCCTAAAAGGAGGTCTCAAAGAAGCACTTCAAAGAAGAGGTAATGCCCGTTACCGATTCTTTCAGCTTTATTTCTTCTTCCACTTCTTCTTCTTTAGTTGTTTCATTATGAATGAATAAAATAAGTATCAATTATATACTGATATTTTATTATAAGTATGGAAAAACCCTATTTCACCATCTATCCATCCTACGAAAAAATAAATCACCGCGTGTGCGTACGTACGGAATACCGTCTCCACGCCGTGGTGTAATCTATTTTCCACCACCACCTTACTTGGATGGGTATAATGGTGTAAATAATGACTATATATGACTATTATAAAGTGATATTGATTCTGAAATAGTATAAATACACTCCAATATAATTCCACGATCATATGAACGATATCATCACTCGTGCGTACCTACGGAATACCGCCTCCACGATGTGAAGCGACTCGTTCTACATGATCTTCATTTCATAATGATTATATAAATGAATTTAATGAATTAATAAGATATATATTACACTAATACCATTTTGTTAATGAGGTATATATAACCTAAATAGAAGAATAAGAATTTATTCGACAAAACACGCATAAGAACAGAAAGTAATAAACACCCAAATAACAAGTAGTAATGAAATATTACTAATAATAAGCTAAGAATATGACCATATATGATATCATAAAAGTAAGTATGATTCTGTAATAAGTCAACAAAATTATTTAAATCATTATACAGAAGGTTCAGACACGTACAAAGCATATCAGACCAAAGGTAAGGGAAATATCACAATCTCATTTTTATCCGAGATTGTTTATACTTTAGTATTTACTGGGGTGTATTTTATCATCCACATCCATGTTTCCTCAATATGTAATATTATTTCCATCCACCTAAAAATTTTTAAATCCAATTTTACCCTTTGGTGTATTTTTAGTAAAAGATATGAAAGGAATCTTTTGTCATTTTTCGTACGAGGTACTTTTTGACTTTTCCGACAAAAGTACGAAGACTGTTTTTTTAACTTATACGCCATGAATGGATTTTTAAAACATTATTTCCCAGAAGCTTCCTTTACAATATTCTAAGTTTATTTTTAATCAACTTCTTTTAGTTTAAAATTTTATGACATGTTAAGAAAGGAAAATGTTTTTGAAGTAGAAAGGATATTTTCCTCAAGAATGGAGTTCAAGTGTTTTATCAAAATTATTTTCCATCTAAGATAATATAGGGTTCTGTTTCTATCCATATTATTACATTTACTTTATTATGTTGTGATGGAAATATTTTTATGAATTCCTTTATCTTATATGAATTGTTTTATGATGTCATGATGTTTAAGATTCCCATTTTTATTTAATGGGTTATGCAATGATGTATGATTTGTGATTTTGTGGCACACATAAGAATGGTATCATTATGAGATGGGTGGGACATATATCTCCCTCCAATGATTTCGGTAGAGATTTTATATCTCATGAGATAGACATGGATAGAAAGGTAGCTTATACCGGTTCAGTGAAACAGGACTGAAACGTGGAGTGAACTCGGTTCAGAAATGGACTTTGTCCACTAAGATAGTATTGACAATGAGTCTTGACTAATAAGATATGATTCTCTATGATTATGTGTGTATGCCACAATGTTTCATGTTTTAAGTTATGATTATTGGGATTTCATTTCACTACTATGATTTATCCCATGTTATGAAACTATACTCTCTTTTGCAGGTTAAGATTTCCAAAATGTTATGTTCTTATGAAAATGATGTGATTGATATTTCTTTTGTTTACCCTTACTGAGCATTTGAGGTCACCCTTTTATGTTTTCTTTTCCCCAGGATATAAAGAAAGGTTTTTGTTAAAAAAAAGGAAGATCTTTATGGTAGATGTTGAAGATCTTTCACCACAATTAGAAGATTATATTCCGAGTTTCCAAAGACACTAAACTATTACGATCCTTGTGTGTGTGTTTTTGTTATATTCTAAGTATTCCGAAAAAGTAATGTAATGTCCATGTACGTCAATCTTCGGGTCTCTACACAGTCTGTGGTGGTCCTGCGATGTTGACTAGAGGTCACCCTTGTAGCGCCACCCCTATCCATTGTGATGACAAACCCACCGGTTCTTTTGTATCAAATTGATCGGTATTTCCACATCCCACACCTGCGAACCAAGGTGGTTCCACTTATATCAGACCAAGCATCACCGCCAGGAGGGTGAGGCAACCATAATGAGTTTTATGCAATATATATCATTCGAAATGTATTTAGGAGGGTATGTTTGATGTGGTACAGATATGGCCAGTCCTCACTAACCTAGATTAGTTGATCATTGGTTTATCACAACACAAAATGTGTTTACACTAATTTGGCGTTACCTGCATTGGGTTTGAATAGGTTTTTCAGGTCACATGTTAATTAAATTGAACTAATTAATTAATTTTACTATATAATTACATTAAATTAATTAATATAGTAATTTTGGTTTAAAATAATATTTTTAATACCTGAGTGCTAAATCAAATTAATTCTTATTTTAAAATATTTAACTAAATATTTTAGATTTTGGTATTGAAATTATATTAATTAGTGGATTGAAGTAAATTAAATTTTTGGAATTTAATTTATTCACTTAATTTAATTAAAATACATTCCCACATTAATTTATTAAAATTTAATTTTTAATCACGTGTTAATTATACCCAGATCCAGGTATTTAGCACTAAAATTTGTTTATTTTCAGTTAATTAATTAATTAATTGTTATTTGACTACCGGTGATGTTTTTAATAATAAGTTAATTAATTTATGTAATGTGAATCATTATTTTCTGTCAAAATGTATATGGGTAGACATTTTCAATCTATCATTTTTACAATGCTCCCCTTATTCCCCTTACTTGTGTAAAGATATTTTTTTACAATTGAGGAATATGATGTATGGTGTGCATCCCACTAAGAAGTGGCAGTTATCCTTGAAGAAGATAATGTGTGACGTCGACCTCACAAAGATGATGTGGTACTCCATACATGATATGGACCCCACAATGACATTGGACAATGAATCCATTAGAAATAAAGGCATGCCACAATGATTTTATATGTAGTTCAATAAGAGATAATGAAATATTCCAAGGACAAGTTAGTGGTAAATATACCTTGTAATATTCCATTAAGTAATTAAGGAGTGATCTAATGAAGTATAATATATGTTTTGTCAAAAAATATGAGTTTCTTCAAGCCAACATACTGAAGTATATTTTGACCAAGAATTCTTCCATCATGATAATGTAGCATTGAGAAATTCCAAAGTGCACAATACATTATCTTCATCATGACATTGATGTCAATAATAAGTATCATTAATAAGTCATACATGTTAACATGGATCAACGAAACATAACAAGGACAATTTCTCAAATGCACATGTTATACATCAATGTCATGATGTAAGGAGGATCAATGTTTCCACATGCAGAGACATCCATTATACCTCAAGACATGATTTAAAAATAACTACGGTATCCCATAACCATATTATAACTGTCATAAAAAATGGATATCATATTAGTCCTAAAATGATTTATATTTATAATTTCATAAGAATGTATGTTTGTATCCAATGAATATTTTTAGATATAAAAAAACATTCATCAAGAGAAAAACAATATGTATCTAAGTATATTTTCTAACAGTTGTTTAGGATATTCCAAAATCCCTAAGATAGAGAAGTGGTTGTCATGTGACAGACTAAATTTCAATATAAGGGTAAACATCTCCACTTGAAAAAGTGGGAGAAGGATTCAGTTGGGTTTAGTAATTGCCGAAGAAGCACAAGTAGTTGGAATATGAACTAGTTCTGCAAGAGTTGTGGAATAGGTATGTTCTAGAGACACATACTGCATAGGATGGTTAAAACCATAGTGATGGTTTCATATTCAACAAATATTGTGATACATTATTAAGTAAGAATAATAACTCATACAAGTTTGGTAGTATTTAAAAACAAGCTAAAAATGAAAAATTTAACTACAATTCAATAATGGATTACTTGTATCAAAGTGGAATGTGGATTATTATATTGAATATTATAGTTGGTATTAAAGTGAGTTCTAACATGGAAGGTACAAGTGATTTACCAGTGGGGTCAGTTGGTTAGGCCAACTCATTAGTCACAAGTCCATTAGAATTTTACATGTTATAGTTTATTTTTTATGATAATTTAATTTTACATGGGATTCCAATACTAAATTTCAAGGAAGGTGTCTATATAACACAACTATAAAGGGATTATGACACTAGTGGATTCCAAGAAATGTTCAAAATTACTAAAATCTAGTTCATGATTAAATTATGTAATAACATATTATAACATTCACTTGGAATGAATGTGTGCCACAAGTGAACAAGAGGTTTGTGAGACAACTATTGTTTTCCAAGAGAAATATGTTTGAAAACACATGGAGAATAGATATTATAATTATATTTAGTAAGGAAAATGATTAAAGTAATTCTCCAATGATTTACTTTAATTAGAAACATAAGTCCATGAGATGAGGATCTACTGAGTTAGATTTAACTATTTCTTGGACCTAGTCAATTTCACATACAGGGACATGCTATTGAAAAATAAAAGTTGAAAAAATTAAATAGATTTATTATTTCTAGTGTCACATGGCATAAATCTCTCCATGTAGACATGAAAATGAACAAGTTGAGAAAACAGGGTGAGTTGGATTCCGTAAGATTTGGTGATGGATCAATCCCATATTCCATGATATGTACATAAATTGATATTTTCAAGATATAATTTATAGTCGTCTAATATCTGTTATTTCTTGGAGAACATAATGTAAAGAACAATGAACTATCAAATTGTAATTTGGAATGTACAAAATATTTGAACCTACTATATGCGGAATATGGTATACTAGTTAATGTTGATAAAAACTAGTATTCATAGAGTAATAAGATCTAATATCACATTTAGGATAAGGTTTTGAGTGAGACAATCTCATAAAATCTTGTGGTAGTCATACCAATAAAACCAAGTAAGTAGCATCTTCTAAGACAGCTAAAAAGTAGTTATTAAATTCAAATATTTCTTTCAATTCATGGAATGCAACCTACCATGTAAGGTTTTATAATTAGGTCAATTATGATACTGTTACTAGAAAAGTTACAATGTTTTCACAGTGAACAAAATGGATATACTCGAGGATACCGTCTCTAGATATGATTAACACAAGTATATATGGCTGCATATATTAGAATTTCCAGGTGGTGGAAACAAGGAAGGCGCAATAACTGAAGATGTTACTAGAAGAAACATCGTCGTTATCATGTCAGTGCTAACACGGTTGGTTAGAAAGATGGCTCTAGTGAATTTGGGAGTGATGCGATAGTGGGTTCCGTAAACACAACCATACAATACATTTATAATTGCATTTCATCTATAAAGTTATATATACAAGATGTATTTTTACCATTATAGTGTATATATTTTTATGTCCACTATGTAATGGTAATTTATATTGATTAATTGTCGTATCAATAAGTTATAATTGATCCTAGGAAATAATGGGAACCTAACTATACTGTGACATTAATAATGAAAATGTCATGTTGTCTTGATACATTTTACCTTCATGGAATAGTATATATTTGAATATTAGGTTTTGGGGCCCATAATCATTGAGACTTATTCTAGTGATGTTTTTAATTGGTGGCCTCTAATTTTGGGATCATGTGAAAATACATGCCAATAGTAACTACATATTTTTTTGGTGTCACTGGTTATTTCTATCTACAAAAATGTGTATTATTTTCTTAACTTGAGATCATTATCAATGTGTTCCATTTGATCAGGTACTTTTATTCATGGAAAAAAATATGATATTTAAATAATGGTGACATATCTTGTGACAGATTCTTCATTGGTGGTATGACCTTGGTTGAATGGTTCTGAATGGATTTGGGGCTTCAAGGTATTGGATATAATATATCTTGGTACTTATTGATTATGATGGTATTACCTTTATAAATCCTTGGACAAGGTAGTGAAAAGGTAAATCCATATGGTTAAATTTAAAAATAATAATAATAAAGGGTGATGATAAAATTGTGTTTCTGGCTTTATGACATATCTAAAGAGAGAGAGATTATACTAAACAGTGAGTTTCCGTAAGATGGTAGTCACTTCTTTTAATATACTTGGTGATTTAGGGTCCTTTATGGGTTTTATATTTCAATATTGGTCAGTGGATTTTATTCACTTCTATCAAGATATGTTTCTAGAAGGTCATGCATAATATCATATTAAAGAATCCTCCATATTCAGTTAAATGTGTATATCAGATTTGGTGGGCCCCACCAAGGGATCGGAGTATTTTCCATGTTATTGATCACCGATAAATAAATAAATTAATATTATTATACTAAAGAATAATTTTTGTTTAATTTATTTAATAAATGTATTTAAAATCAGTGCAATATTATATTATTCATCCAGGTTTGTTTAATATTAGGCAATAATGATGGGCCTAGTAAAATAATGGTGGGTTATCATGTAATATTATATATATATATATTGCAGTTATGTGTTAAAATAATTAACTATATTGACACTATTTAGTTTTTCATAATTAATTTTTTAGTGGATGTTAAATAAACAGGGGTCAGGGAATCCAATCAGGTATTTTGTACATCAACTATAAATAGAGGGGATGTCTCATGAGTGACTATTAATTCAATCTTGTGTAAGAGAATATCCTTCCCCGCTCTTTCTAGAGATAGATTATCTCACATCAAGTGAGGATCCAAGGAGACCATCGATTATTGAAGGTAGAGGATCACAGTTATCATCATGATGTTGAAGGAATCATCTGATCATCGTGCAAGAACCCAGAATCTATGGATCGATGATCCTACAATATTTTGAAATCTCTGTGGATTTTCTAGAGAAATACTAACATGGATCATTCAAGAATAAATCATGGACGAAAATTTTATTTTGAGCATTGATTCAGATCTGAAAATGGTATATTAGGAGTTTTATTTTTAGTGCTTTGATTAATTATGTGTGCTCCTCAGACTATATTGAGGCTTAGGTAGTCAAATATGATATGTATCAACATTCTAATGAAACAAATTTAAAATATATGGCCTAATAAAATCTACTACGACTCTGGTACCTTCATATACTCTTTATTCAATTAAGTAAAAAGACTCTCATAAAAATTGTGATATTTACCTTCATAACTTGATTCACTATCCCCCAAATAATAATGGTAGTTAATGAAAATATTTTTTTTTTGAGTTGAAAATATTTATGAGAACTAAAACCTATGGTCTACCCATTCATCCCTCTTTTATATTCTCGAAAATGGACAAATACACGACTTCAAAATGACCTTGTCCACCTTTCATAATTGTTTTGGATTAGGATGATAATTCATCTCCACTAAAACTAATGCATACATTGATACATTTCCACAGTAAAAAAAATAATGTTGCACATGGGACCCTATATTCTCTTTTATAATAGAATTATTATTTTTTATCCCCTAGAATCAATTTTCTTATATTTTAGATTCCATATGTCACTATCTCACCAAATATAGGCAATGTCAAATGTTACTTGATGAGATGGAAAGAATATAGTAGAAAATATTTCATACATTAGAAAATATTTAATTCCACCATAATTGTGTTTTTTGAATATTTAGTATGAATATTCTGCACTACTCATCTACCAAGGGAGGTCTCATATCGGTTATCATAACATTGATGATACTAGGGAAGAAGACTTCAAAACATGAACCAATGTGGCAGGGACCATACATCATACATAATAAATACTCCCACAGATCAAACTACTTGGATAAAATGATTTTGAATCATATCAAACCCCCCAATTAATTAAGGATTTATCCTTAAATAATTTTCATAATTTGTAATCAATATTCTTATCACTATAGTTATGTGATGTAAAAATAAATGAAATCATAATAATATAATTACTAAAAATATAATAATAGAATCATCACCATAAAATGTTATACTATGTGGTCAAGCTCCAAGTCATATTAAATAATAATTCTTCATATCATCCAAATAAAATTTTGTAAAACCAAATGACATTGTCCCAATCTCATGGAAAAAAATTATCAATTTCTTATCATGTATTATATTACATTGTACATATTCTAACCTCATTGAAATGGATATTCACACTTTAGGATTTATATCAATTATCTTCAATATTGAATAACTATGTGTGGCTTTATTCTAGACCTCATAGGATTTATAGTGTTTCTCAGGTACTTTACCATGGACAATACCTCAATTTCACCTGTACAAAACCATTTTGATACAAGGGAAATAAATTATATAATATATCTATTTGGGTGTGTGTTCCCTATGAAATAAAATTAACATATCCTATATGTCATCCACATCAATAATAGATCATTTAGTATATGTTTATTTATCTATAAACAAATTTTTAGGAAAAATATACTCTTTATTTATTATATACATGCCAAATCTATATAGAAATTCTTATAAAAACTATATGAAATGATCGATGATATATAAATATACATATTGAAGTATGAGGTAAAATGTTAGGGATGTATTCACAGGTTATCCCAAATATAAAGACCATTCTATTTGACATAATTTTGTGATGACCATACCTCATGTGATTTTAAAAAGTGAAAAATTACCCCACATACCACTCAATCATTCTAGAAACACCATTTTATTGTCCCTATAAACATTAAATTGTTTGAAATATTAAAAATCCCTTCATATGTTCCCTATAATACACTATCTAGTAATATAAATAATACCATAGTTATCTCTAATTTCTCACACCTAGAAAGACTCAAGTGTGTTTATTCCTCCTATCATGAATTATAATGAACGACACGATGAAGATGTGATATATCTATAGGTTAGAAATGTAACCCATATTACATTACATCAAACTGATTAACATAAGTTTCAGTATACAAGAACCGTTAAAACATTTGTGGTAGATTTTTGGTGAGACACATTTTCCATGCATGATCACTAGATCCATATGAGATCCATCTTCATTCATTGATCTACATTCAGGGGTAATGATCCCTTATAAAACCTATATGTGTCTGGATTCCTACTCTAATTGGATACAATGTGACACCTGTATCCCATATCCTAGTCCCAACTAAAAATCCTATCGACATAGAATTCCCCTCATAATATTATTCAGGTATCCATATCCATGTCGAGTTTTCTTGATGACTCGATGTTAGGGTAAAACTCAATTCCATCCTCTTTCACATGAGTTTGATTTGTGTTGATGTGAAAGTTCGAGGACTATATATGTCTTGATTAATAAAAATATATGAAACATATATATCATCTATCTTAGTCCTATTATTTAATTTCACTAAAATACAAAACAATCTCATTATTGGATTCAAGTAATTCATAACATGATTAGGATCGAAGAAAGGTTGTTTCCTATTGTGTAAACTAACGAAGATAAATACTTCTCTAACGCGGTTATAAATTTATAAATCTATATTATGATATGATGTCCCCATTTTTTAGACATGAACAACTATTTAATTATTTGAAGATGATAAAAATCACAAAAATTGAATTCTTTTAACCTGGTTTAATACTACAAGAAATTTGGGCCATCCAACATAACATCAAATTTGTTGGAGTGCCCTATTTACATGACCTAAATTCTATGTGTGAGAGCTACATCTATAGAGGGGTTCTTGATATAGGGTTTTCCTTTAAACAAAAAATTGTATAAAACACTCATTTTAAAATATAATATACTAATTTTTAGGGACTCATATAATATGAGAATAATGTGTGTCCTGATTCTTATGGGTTTAAAATATGTAGTGGCATCTGGTTCATATACTGTGGTGATCAAAAATTTATCCCAAGGTGAAGTAATATCATTATATCTAGGACCCTCAGACTATGATATATATAGAGAATTTGAAAAAACTATCTTCCCTAGAATATAAATAATTATGATCCATAGAAATTTCATTAAATCATCATTCTAGGGTATTGAGATCCTTTTGAGCATTGGAGTAATTATTCCTAAATTATATTTTTTGATAATCATTATGATGAATCAAATCATTTATTTAGGTGGACCAACTCTTGGGCGATAGTGAAGGTTATTTGTTTATAATCATTTCTATTAGACATGATTAAGAAAAAATCATTGTAAATCTAGTTTTTGAGTGCCACAATCAACCTTCCTATGTAAAATTTATTTTCAAAATGGATTTATATAATTTTATAACTATTTTTAGTGTTTCTAGGATACTGTGAGAAAATAATTCAAGTAGATAGAAATTTTATGCACATAAACAATTGGTAATTTTTTTTTTCATTCATTGGTATAAAAACATATCATTTAATGAAAATAAAAAAAACTTGAGTCCTTATAAATGATTATAGAACATCACAAAAGACCCTATACAGAAACCCAAAGCTATAAAAAAATATTTTCACTTACATAAATAAATTTTATCAAGCCCAACTAATTTTATAGTATTTACTTCTTCAGTTGGGGGGGGAGACTATCCCTCATCGAATCATTTCGCTTTTTTCCTTTTATACTAGTGTAAAATAGTTTTTTATTGTGTTCTTCATACTCTTTTATAGTTTTATCCTTTTCCTATTAAAGAAATAATATGTGGGAATCCTTTTAAACAACATGGTTTTGTTTCTATGAGGCTGTGTCAATGCAATGGTACTCACTTTGAAGAACTATAGCATAATGTTTTGTGGAATAATAATTTGATTATAATTCAAATAGTATCACTGGTCAAATATATCTATATCATTTTATTCTATAATTTTGTTTAATTTATCATTAATTTCTTGATATTGGAAGAACTCTCCCAAGAGGGTCTTAGAAATTAGCTTCCTTAGGTTTTCCCTTTAACATTGATGAGTAGTGTGGTATATGTTTGAGAAACCTTTTTCAAATTTAGTTTCATTGTTGGATAGTGGGATATATTCTGGGATGAAATCACATTGGAAAATTTTACTAAGGGAAAATTTCTTGGAATCTCTTTCCATCCTGATGATTGTTGGAAAAAAGCCACTATAGGCTCCTACTCATGAGATATGAAAGAAAAACATTAAATGATAGAAAAATATCTTATTATGAAACCACTACTAATAATATTGGAGGTAAATGTTCGATAATACCAAATTAAAAAAAAGGATATGTGAATACTCCTCTATTTATATAAATGTGTTATCCTTTACATCACCTGAAATAGAAAATTCCTTTTGTAATCCCGCCTGGATGGGTGTCTTTATTGGTTTAATTATAAGAAAATTATTTTTTATTGTGGTCCTAGTTCTGGTTGTGTTTTAGTCATAAGATCTTCATCCCTAAAAACTAGATCCTCAATATTATTAGAAGAAACAACTCTCTAAGATAGGTTACCAGAAGGACTCTCATGGCCTTCCTCTGGAATGTTAGATAGACACATAGTATCTTGTGTTTTTTCAACTAATGATTCATAATAAAAAAGGTTATTGTAGTAAATGAACCACATATAAGGGGTTTGAAATAAGTCCTAGAAAATCACATCCTTACAGTCCCTTCTTATATCTTTTAGCCTCATAGTATGAGTTAGGGGACTCAATTCTTGGAAAAATATCATTAATTGTTACATCAACCAGGGAAAGTATGAACACACCTTATTTAAAAAGGATAATAGGGGAGTCTATAATTGTTTAATTAAATCAAAAATACTTTTATAATCTATACTTAAAACATCTCCTCCTACTCCATAGAGAATATAAGTCAAGTTTACCACTTCTATTGTTTTCTTCATTATGGATACCATCTCGATAACACATGTCTAAGATTATAAATAAATGATCCACTTAGTGATAATGGGAATTTATATAGATAATTAAAAGGTGTAGAGATATGATTATTCAGTTTCTCATAACCCCCTATGTATGTATTTATAATGGCATGTGGATTTGTGAAGAAAAATCAACAGTGCAGTTACAAACTAACCCTGGAGGATACATGTTTGGATAAGGATATATCCATCTATATTTTATTGAATTCAAAGGATGGTAGGATTTTTTCCAACCACTATAAAAATAGGTATTTGAGGAGGAGGGGTGGGAGAAAGGTATCTATTCATTTCTTATTGTGTGAGTTATTATCCTAGGGATAATTTCCATACCACCTGAGGATAATATCTAGACACACTAATGGGAATCAATTGATACTATAGCATTGAGACTTCAATGATTTCAAAAACATATATGGACTACTCAAAATAAGATTTTTTTTATCAAATATAGTTTCCTCTAATGAAGAAGTATTTTCAAATAGGAATGACATCCTCCTGATTGATATATGCAACCCACACCAGAAGATCAGTTGACCACACTTTATGTGTTACCACATTCCATCATTTCTTTCAACCATCTCGAGGTAGGTATCTAGTTTGGAGTTGAATAATTTATTAACTCTATCTAGTGAAGCTAAATTTCTACCAGTTTGGGTTTTCTTTAATACATTGAAACATTAAGAACATTAATATCCTTGAGTTGAGGAATATGGACACCAGTATGGTTAATTTATCATAACTCCATATGATCAAGGGATGCGAGAATGTTATATGAGAATTGGTTAGCCTTAAGGTTTATATTGTATGAAGAATCATTGGATAATGAATATAAATATATAGTATCCATCTATTTTTGGGTTTTCTGGGACTCTCCCCCACAAAAATTGTTGTGGTTTCTCAAGATTAGGACTTTTCGTGAGAGTGATTGTCAAACCATCTCAACTCAACCTCTATTCTCATTGGTTCCTCCACTATAATTCATAATGTGGTTCATGGGTATCGATGGCCTAATGAATCAAGGGAATTGTTACCATCATTCTATGTGGGAGATTTTTTATTAGACTACTTCCCTTGGCCTAGATATACTATAGTTAATACCAAAAGAATGCTATTGGAAATTATTCGTCTAGTATGTAAGTATAATCATGAATTTGTATACCCTCCATCATCCTAACAAATTCATTTAGTAGAGTATATTTAACCTTCACCTAGAAGTCCAACTGGCCCATCATTACTCATAGTATTCTTTCCATGAATTTATGTCACTTATCTCAAACATCCATCAGTGGTTACATGTTCTATTGTTGAAGTAACCTAAATATTCATAAAAACCAATAAGTTATACAGTTTGCACAATTTATCTCTCTATACACTCAACAAAGAAAGGTAGGATCTCATAGATATATTTTATGTGACTGAGCTTCAAAATCACTGCAATTATTGTTAAAAGTTTACTTACAACAACCAAAAACATTTTACAAATAAATATAACATCATTTTAGATGAATATTATATACATTTAACAATAATACAAGCGTAAAGACCAGAAAGGTTTTGTTTAATTAAAACAATCAATAGACAAAAAACTATTACAAAAAAGATATCAATCATTGTAGAGACTCATGCTAAACACAACATAAATAGTACATTAATATTATTATTTAAAAAAGATATCTCATAATTGTTACACAATAAATGGATGGATATGTATATTATATCAAATATTGTCTGTATAAAAATAAATTTTTTTCTAAAATTGTGAAAATTTATCTATAATCATGATCCTTTAGATATTTTCGTGATATCTCACATGAAATAATCATCTTCTGAATCTGGGGATAAGAAAAAAAAGAAATGGGTGAGCACATATTCTCATTAATGTAAAGACATATCATAATGTTTTTGATATTAAACATGAAAGAGAATATTATTAAGACATAAATATTTTCATATGTGATCAAAATTCAATGTTTGATAATCATGAAACAAGATAGTGAAACATAAGATCATATAAATATCATTAATACATCATAAATTTAATGACACATATCCAAAGAGAATTTTACTTTTATATAACAATCGAGTATGATATTAAATTGAAAATTAAATTAAAAGTTAATATGGTGTATCCATTAGATTATTTAATATCATGATACAATACATGGAAATGGGGAAAACCCATAATCATAGATTAGCTATAGCATTATGAAAACACAATTTATGTACTTCATGTTTTGAACAAATTGAATTCCCACATATGATTTTCTTAAATAAAATTCCCACACATCGTATTATGATTCAAAAAATGACAATGATTCATATTGTGAATATAATAATTGAACGCCCTTCAGGTTTCTAAAAAATTCAAAACACACACATAATATTGTGTAAAAAAATACCATGCTTTACGTCATAAAAAATTACCATGATTCATATTGTGATCATACAAATCTATTATACTAAAAATTAGGTCTTGTTTGATATATATCCTTAGCTAATTAAATGGAGTTAACATATAACCCTACAAATCAAAATCAATACAAACATGTTACATTTTAAAATCAATAATAATAATATCATAATGATCTAATTTAAAGGGAATGGGTTATTTAAAACTGTTAAAAAAATCAAATTACAAGAACATAAGAAACAATATAATAGAAAAGCAAAAATTTTAAAAAAATAAACCAGTTCATAATAACATATAATGGGTTATTAAATCAAAAATTCATGAAATTGAAGCCTTGGAGGGTAAATAGATGTTAAAATAGAATGTCTTGAAAAGACATTTTCATGCATTCATAGATATGAAAATTTCAAGCAATATTATTATGTAGGGAAAGAGAATACTTTTGAAAATATTACATCCAAATAAATAAAACATTGAAATTTAAAAAAATAATATTGGAGAAGATAAACTATTTTCAGTGAATTTACTTTTAAATAAATCATTATAAATCAATACGGTAAAAAAATAATGATTTCAAAATAGGAAAGTGAATGAATTTTGGAAACATTTAATTTTAAGAGAACCCTTAATAATAGGTATTTGAAAAAGAAACAAGATTATAAAAAATATAATTGAAAATAATTTGAAAAATCATACTTCTATAAACTACCATTATTGATATAACTTGAAAAATATATTATTTTTCAAAAAAGTTATGTAAATTTTTATTATAGATGATACATTAAACAATTAATTAATTATGGAAACATGGAAGTAAAACACTGTTTTAATAAAGGAAATGAGAAAACAATTATAAATTAATTAATTTTAAATAGAATCTATAATAATGGAAACATTAAATGTTAATAGATTTTATCAAAATAGAATGTAGAGTGGATGATACAACCATTTATTTTGAAAGGGTTGAAGAATCAAGCTGAATGTTTTGAAATCGCCTTGTGAAAAACCCCAATCATTAAAATGATGATAAAATATTTATTTTAAAATAATTAAATAGATGACAAGGATCATAGGTGTTAAAAAAATTCATTTTTATTTTATGGAATTGAAAACATTTTTGGGATGTTAAAACATTTATATGGTTCAGTATTCAATTATAATTAATCATAATTATTCTAAAAAAAATAATTTTCAAAAACCTATGATTCATAAAGGAAGAATATGTTTGTTTGAAACAATATCTACACCAAAAAAGTTTTAATAGAAAACATAACATCAATATATTTTATAACATATCAATATTGATAGATAATAGTCAATGAAGATTGATTATGACCCAAGGAAGACATATGATTTTCAAAAAGTTCCTACAAGATGATGTGAATTTAAATCAAATGTTCATCGAATAAAGAGATCAAAAATAGCCTTTTTTGAAAAAAAAACCTAAAAGTTAATTAATGATATAATATCTTTTATAGGATTTATATAAAAATATAAATATAATTAGTTACATAAATAAATTTATCTCAAAGAAGTAAATTTTTTAGATGAAACCCTGACGACCTGAGTAAGAATTATATAAATAAAATAATAATGGGAGATAATGGAATTAAAATTTAAATAACATGAATAAAATATAATTAATTAAATTTTACATCAATTAGTTTTTATAAATTACACATGAAAAAGAATATGCGTATATATACAATGAATGTCTCAATGAATAGAAATCTGAAAAAAATCCGTTACATTGATTCATTTCTTAGTTAACCAAAATAAAACCTCAAATAAAAATAAATAACATAATATCATATTAATAAAACATATTTAGTAAAATATATATTTTTATTCATCATTATAATTATTTTCATTAGGGTATTAATTTGTTATAGTGTATTATAAAAATCCACTATTAACAAATTTTTAACTAATTTTTGCATGTTCAAATAATTAGATATAATTACCAATTAATTGATAAAAATTTAACAATTAATATATAATTTAATATTTATTAATATATAAATTAGATATATTTATAATTTTAATAATTTAGTCCATATTTATTACTAGAAATATTATATGAAATCTAAATTGATAATGGATCAATTTAGAGAGTTTATCAAACAAATATTACTCTTTAATAATTTGTTATATAATTAATGCTATATAAAAAGTAAAATATACGAATCATAGAATTAATATTATATTATAATATTTTTGTTTTTGATATTTCTATATTCATCCTCAATAATATTTTAAATCATTATTTTTTTCGGTTGTTAAACTGACCAAAATTTGAACATGGTTTAACTCACTTACTATGTATGGTGAAGGAGGTGTTTCTTTCTTCAAAATATAATTATGATATTATTTTAATGATATTATTTTTTATATATTAAATTTAATTATTAATTATGATATTTTTTTAATTATTTTAAAATAGGAAGAAACCAAAAAATAATTCTTTTTGGAGGAGATAGTTTGCACACATAAACGATTTACATTCCACTATTTTTTGAAGTGGGTAAAAAGGAATAACTAATTGTCTTCCATTAATATAAAATAATATTTTTATATTAATAATACTTAATAAATCATTTTATAATATGATAAAGAGGTTATTACTTATAAGATAACACTTATTAAATATAAACTATGATAATTCTCCTGCGTAAGATAAATTTTTACTATGACATCAAATTTACATTTCAGAACCTTCTTCTAGATACCATTATTTTTCTCAGAAGAGTTATTTCCATTCAAATTTCAATGTATTCTCTTATAATATGAGTTAATAATCTTATGATAAAATTATTCTTTTCCATTTTTGTTCCCAATTAACTGAATATGTTTCTTAATTATTATTAGACAAACTTCTTTATTAAGTTAAATACATCAACACACTATGTATGTTATTAATCTAGAATAGACTATATATGTATATCCTATTATAATATTTTATATACTACAAAAATTAAAATATTTATGTAAAATAATCACAATACATCATATCCCACTACACACATAAATGGAAAACTAACTACAGCACCAAATAGCACATGTAAATTCAAAGATAAGAGAGTGGGGTCATCAGGGGTAGTCATCCATCCACCATCCCAATGAGTTATTTGGGAAAACCTCATCCTAATGTCCACTAGTTGTTAGTATCCCTAACCGACATGGGTGGGGTAGCGAATGAAAACATGGAATGTACATGATATAAAATAACTCCAAACTACACTATGGAAATAACTCAGTCTTAGACTAAACTAGAGAAAGCGTTGCATGGACTCTTGGATGGAAATACTATGACTATATATCCTATAAGAACATGTGAATATGAAAGAGGTATATTAATTAATTATTCCTTTGGAAACAATTTATTCTTTTTGATTAATTCATTTTCCATTACATAACTATTAACATTATTACAAATTATATTAAATTGACAATCAATATGTTAAGAACTAGAGTAACATTAATTACCACATGAAAAAATCCAATCCAAGACCCTTGGAAATCAATATTAATTTCATTTATAAATTTGAAATTCTATCATAAACCAACACTATGGGTTAGGAATTATTTTATCATTATTAGATTCATTCCAAATCCATGTACTCTAGGAAAACCATCCTAAGCTACCACCATGAGGAAACATGTGACCATGAACATTATAATGCACCATATAGTGGGGAAAAAAGTTAGATAAAACAATCCACTCATCCATCAGACATTAAACATTTTCATACGAGAAAATATTAGATCTCAACATCTTATTAATGGGTTAGATGAGTTTTAACCCTTTCTATCACCTCTGTTTCCTTTACTGACACACACATGAATTTACCGAGGCATCATTCCATTACAGGCATCATATGATGTCACATAATATCATAAGGATAAAATCTATAGGAAATTACAAATTTATATAGAAAAAACCAGCAAACGATAAGGAAACTAGGCCCTTAACCAAAGTAATTTTATGTTCTTTTGAAAATGAGCTCTCGTGACTCCAAAAAAAGTCACTTAGCCTTCCCAATAAAATGGGAACATCAATCCCTAGAAATTATATTTATCACAAAAATGGTTATTACTTCATATTGATTTAACAGATTTATGTATTAATAGGTTTCAACTATGGGAACCAAAAAAATCCTCTGATAAATGGTTATCAATTGAAGGACATGCTCTTGGAATTTAATATGGTTTCAACAATCATAGTAAAGTACCATTATAAATTAAAATTCATTTTCAATTATTATCATGATGTGTATACATGATTCACATTATTTATCGATTCCTTTGATCACATGAAATATGAATTTTAATTACACATGCTTTTTGAATCAATTTAATTAATGTAACATTACCTCAACAATCATATTACAAACCTACCCATTTTCTAAATATTCTCAAGAAAATTAATTATCATTTAATCTCATATTTATTTTCTATACCAATTTTAAATCAATAAGAACATGATAATACATATAATAATCCAACTTATTAACAAATAAATGAATATATAACACACTATTTAGAATAGTTTGAGACAAACCGCTATCACGATATAAATCAACAACATCATCTCGCGATTTCTATCCAATTCCATCATTTTTGGTTAAATATTTATTAAGATAATAAAAAATCTATAAAAGTTACTAGAACATTCTAAATTTATGATTTCAAAAAAATAAAATATATAAAAATAATAACCTACCTAAAAATACAGCAATATACCTCACTTGAGAACACACAATGTTATAGATATCCTAAACCTCTCCCTCATAAAATAAATCCATTTGAGGATGTCAAGACATAACTGAAACAAAAAACCACTTAGAAAACCCCACTAGAAACTTTTTAAATCATTCACTATTACATGGAATGAATAATGGATGAAAAATGAGAATTAAAAAAAAAGTTCTGATAAAAAAGAGATAAATAAATCACATTGGATCACCAAGGATGAAAGAAGGATGGAAATTTTCAGTTCCCATTAATGGGATATTAAAACATTAAAGATAATAAAAACTTTCTATTAGAAAAATGAGATCAGACATAGGGTTTGAAAATCCCCCATACCATTTCACAATTTATTAATATGTTTCAAAGTGAATTTTCACAGCATGTAATACATTTACACGTCGTCTAAACTTAACTGTTCAGTTTGTACTAAAAACAGATCACATTTTTATTAATTAAATACAAAAATAAAAACATCATAATTTGGCCCTATAGATGACATTAACAGTACATACACAAAATGTAATATTGAAAGGTCATTTAATATCCTCGAATATATTATTTCATATCCAAACACCTCCAAACCAATTTTTCTCATCCTATGATCTTCATGAGACTCAGTAACACATAAATGTCTATTATACATGGATATGGGCCCATAAATTTGATATATCTATAATATTTCTCATCCTTAGGAATCTAAAACAAAACATGAGGAGAAATGAAAAGGGGATATCCAAGATTCCACCTCGTGAGATAAATCCTAGAGATATCCCCATATTAGAAGATCAACCACCTTACTTAGAGGAACCAACTGAAAAAACGTGAAATAAAAAAAAATTAACTCTTAAACACTCTCTTATGAATGATACCTCCCAAATGATAGTAAATATACCAAAATAAATAATTTAAAACCATATCATAAACTATTAATGTCTATAATGAAAAGAAAAAAATGTTACAAGTAAAGTGATAAACATCAAATAGCTCGAGGTAGTGAGTGATCATATATGTCTCACCTTACCAGGTAAACCCCTTCTCGCCACTATTCCACCAAAACACACAACCCAAGGGAATAGAACACTCACACTACAACTTCTCCTGGTCATCCTGGATCTCCATTTGTTACTCATAGAAGGTAGCACCATCCTCAAAATTGATATCACCCTAATAGATGACATCATATATTTCCTGAAATTAATGATGGATCTATGATGCATGAAAACCATTTTTATCTAGATTTTTGGTGGGGGTGTTCTATCTGATACTCCACGACACAAATAAGATCCAATACCTTGAAGGGCCCAAAAAACTGTGGAGAAATCTTAGTAACATGACCAAAACATCACTACCCATTATGAGGAGTCACCTATAAGAACTAGTTATATCTAATCTTGATCTCTAGAGGTATCCTCCAATGATCATTAAAAGATTTATGATGACATTGAGATAATTTTATATTTTGACGAATTACATAAACTATTATGACCCTATTATGTACTAGTTTTGGTTTGAGAATCATAACATATCCTACCCCAATCTAGAAACGAGAATAAATAAATTTTTATCCATAAAAAGAATTAAATGATTTCATAATAATGGTGGGGTGGAAACTATTATTTTAATAAAACTCTACCAATGGATGGTGCCTCATTCGCAATCCTCTAATACCCATGACACAAGACTGCAACATGTCATCATGAGTCTGGATAATGCACTATGTCTGTCCATCCATCTATGGATTAAAAGAGGTCATGAGTAATAATTGATAACTAACTACGTGCTGGAGACCTCTCCATATCGTATAGGTAAAATTAGGATCCTAATCAGAAATGATCATCCAAGGGTCTCCATGGAGTCACACCTCCTCCTCCGGATACATTCTTGAAAAAACATCCACCGGTATCAACTCCATTATCACAATAATTTGAGATTAATTAATGATACAATCCAATGTCACCCATATTTCATTATAGCCTACGTAGGTTTAAGGTGAACCAGAAATGAATTATATCAGTATTTTATTGCACATCCACTGAGGATCATCTATCGAGTAGAGAAAACTACCAGGAACATGATGCTCAACCATTACCATTTAGAAGACCAAACATTGAGAAACAAACTATGCAATTGCACACTTCAACCCATTCATGAAAATACCTCTCAAATCTTGATAGATCTTTCTCATGAATGGATGTAACATCAATGTAGATATATGGAAATACCAAATAATAATCTCATGCATCCCCATAAGAAGGAATGTCCTTCCCTAAAACAACACATAGTGTTGTCCATACTCAATCCAACCCTCGGGGGAATCACTAAAAACATCCTCATCACTCTATATCCAAACATTATATTTCACAAACTAGGAATCCTCGAGATTATAAACCAAACATGACAGAACTATTATCATGGAAAAGAATATTCTTCTTCTATCCTATAACATATCAAGTTTAATAATGATAGTTATTCCATCACTCTCTATGAATCCTCAGATTCACACATGGAATCACTATGTGAGTTCCTACTCAGTGCATCAACTACAACATTCTATTTTTAAGGAATATATTAAATGTCATTGTCATTGTATTATTATAATCAAATCCACTGATTTTGAATGAAGTCCATGTAATGCTGAGAGAATACTTACCTTGGGATGTTGTGGTCAGTAAAAACCAACAAAGGCTCAATGATGTTGTAATATCCTCACAACATTAAATAAAACACTGCTTCCATGAACATATAATCATTGGTTTCATATTTTTTCTCATGGAGATGTAACTACTGAGTCCCATATGAAATAAATAATTTATGATGCACCAGAAAATACCCCAAACTATGATGTGAAGCATCACATAAAAACTTAAACTGAACAACCTCATCTAGAAAACAACGATCATGAACACTGAACAACATATCCTTAAGGTATTGAATTGTTACGTGACACTATTGATTCTATAAGAATTAAAAATCATTCATGGTCAAGGCTATTAGAGGAGTCAAAACCTGAGGTAAATTGGCTATGAAACTCTTATAATATCCCACAAGACCATAGAAACTCTTCACCTCTACCACTATTAGAGGGGATTCCAAAGACTCATACACCTCTATCATAGAATGATAAAAAAATAATATCTTCTAGAGCACAACATGGCCTTTAAATGAGCTTCTCCAGATCATAAATCACACATAAAAAAATATCTAAATAAGTGATCATGATAGAGAACTCCAAAAATGGCATGAAGATGCTCTTCATGCACCTAATCAAACATGGATTACACAAGGATTACATCGATGAAAACCAACAGGAATGTATCCTGAAAAGATATTACCACCATGTTCATCATCCCCATTAAAATTGATTTTCAATTAACCACATTTAATGAAAAAAACTATACAATGACAACAAGAAAAGATTTTTTTGAGTATCCCCATCCTTCCCCCACATCAGATGATATCCTAACTACAAATTGAAATATAATGACCAACCTGATCATTTTTGCTGATAGAAGAATTCATAAATCCATATAAGAGTATAATAGTTCATCAAAATCAATTCATTCAGTAGATGATAATCAATACAAATACAAAAAATCACATCATCCTTCTTCCTGAATAAACGTGGTGAACCCCATGGTGACACACATGGTAGGACAAAATCTCATTTCCAGTAATCATTGATCATTATAGGTATATCTCACAACATAGAAGTATCCATCATATTTTTGGATACATCGAGACAGTATACATGCCTATTTATAGATCAACCCTAATATAAATCTCCTTTTCAGGAGAAAATGCTACAAACTCTTCTGGGAAGTCATCACAGTAATCTTCCACAACCATGGGGAAACCAATAGGTGATGTAACATCCTATTACAGATCGGAATGGTATGACCATTAATGTTGTTTTTTCCTTTTTGGTTGACTTGTTATAGATGAGAATGAATTTTTAGTCTACCAATAATGGTGATTTTAGATATTTTTTGGACCCTAAACTTTAGCTAGTCATTTCGATAGGTTTTTAGAGGGTTACTCACAATGTAACTAGGTTACACAATGTGTAATGGTCCCCAAATTCATAATGTGAGAATGTTCATGTTATGAGAGGATTCACACCATGAATGGTTACAATATTTGATGAGCTATTTCATGTCATGATTCATTTAATAAATATTTTCTATTTAAAGTAACATATTTTTTTGTAGTTATGAAACCTATGTATTTCATGATGTGTAGTGGGATTACATGTTGTGTAATACCTAGAATGAAGTTTTTAAACATGTAGAATAACTAATATTTTATTTTACCTTCCTATCAAGTTTCAGTTCTATCGAACCAAAGAATTCATTAGGTGATCTTGGATCCCCCAACCCTTTCGAGTCCCTTCATTTATTATTTGATCATCGTTGCACTTACGGTGTGGATTCATGGGAAAGTATTCTATTCATACATCAATGTTGCCTCTTTATCCTCCATGTTATTTCAATGGATAATATTTAAATTGATGGATCAATGCTCCATAGTGTTGGATCTCATTTTTAGGTTGAGATTTTAGTTCTTATACACATTCGTTCTCATTTAAAGGACCCATTATGAGCGTTGGTCTTCAAGAAAAGTTGGTTGATTATGTTATATTTGGTCAAATTATTTAACCATGAATTGATTTATATATTTCAATTGATGACTTAAATTCAATCGCTTAAATTTTTAATCAAATAGAATGATAAAACCCAATTCCAGTGAATTTGGATATTTGATATTGTTTTCACATGAAAAGTGGGAAAACCCCTAATTCTATTGAATTGGAGAGCATTTATAGAACTCAGTTGTTTGAAATTTCTTAAGTTATATTATAAATTTTATTAAATCTATTTCAATTAAAATTGAAATTTTAATTGTGTAAATGAATTTTGAAATTGTTTTAATTGGTTTTTAATTTATCTCAAACATTCAAAAAAGTATTAAAATGGTTTGATAGAAACCTAGTGGTTGTATCTTGTAAAATTGAATATTTTTTATTAAAAAATGTTTTGGTATTAATTAAAAATTTGGATTTTGAATTGGGGGAATGAGATTAATTTTTTTTTAAACGGTCTTAAAATAAATTTCTCATCATTTATTATGTAAGAGAACATGTTATCCTAAGATAGTTTGTTAGTTATATGGACACAGTAAAAGATTGTAAAAATGTTCTAAAACATAAATATAGTAGGTCACATCCCTAATAGGATAGTGATGAGTCACTTTTGGCTATTATCATAGGGATGTGTGTATACACATATTTTTTTAATTACTTAAGGGGTGAAGAGTCCTATAGCATGGAACATTTATACATATATTGAATATTACCATGTTGCTCACTTATTTTATATTTGAGATATAAATATATAACAATGTTTTTAAACTGATTACATGACTTCTAAACTTATATTATTTTTTTGATATAAATAATTTATTTATTTAATTATTTTTAAAATATCACATCACTTGTAAAGATTTAACTGAATGTATTTTCTATCATTTATACTGTATAACATTATCTGTTTAGATATTATTTAAAATTCCAAAATTATTTATTATACAATTTAAATCATTCCTCTGTTTAATTTATTATTAGAATCAATTATGGAATTCATGGTGATAACTTAATGGGTTTTTTAAATCTCACTCTATTTTTTACATAGGGTGTTTATAGATTATCTCCTTCTAGGTTCGAGCAGAGGGACACGATCTCTTAGTGGCGGATCTAGCTATTATACCTTAGTTGTGGTGAGTTGTGTCCTTAAGGGCTTTATTTTCCCCTATTTTTGTGCTTGGGTCATATTACTCTGTTATTTAATTCCTTTTGGACTTATGTTACATTACTCTTGGTGGTGTTTCTTTTTTATGAATATTTAATTTCTTATCTTTATTCTGCTATGTTTTGTGGAAAATTAATCCCACGTGGATGTTGTATGATTCTAGGTGCTAGTCGCCGAACACTGGGGAAAGGAAATGACCTTTGGGATATGTTTAGGATGGCTCAGTTATCGAGTTACCAGGGTACCCAGGCTGGTTCTTGATAGGAGAACCTCTGATGATCTCAACCTCATATCGACTATAAATAAAGATAGGGATGTAACACACCTCTGACCTAACCGATGGTCTCACTCACCCACAAAAACTGTTGTCTTTCCATCATCATCATAGTAGAAAAAATTCCTCCAAAATAAATCCAAAATATCCTATATTTAATAAAAACAATCCATGATATATATTATATGATATGAATGTATCCACATTCATAGAGAATCTCCCCATAAGCAGTGATCCCCCATTAATAGCTCACAGTCTCTATATACTCCTTACATGTCAGCTCGACCACCAACTAATGTAGTCAATACAAGAGGAACTGGAAGACTCTCAAACTCATGTCCCAAAGTACGTAAGAGGGTAGGTGATATAATGGAGTGAATCACTCCTAAATCAAACAAAAAATACACCCATGTAGAAAATAAGAAATGGGTACCCCAAATGGTGTCTGGCTCACCTAGAGTTGGAAATGCTAAAGCATGAAGCTTACCAGACATACCCATGAAGCTATTGATGACCAAATCCATGGTCTATCTATTATATCTGTAGATCTTGGTTGTTTCAGTTGTTTCCTCTTCCTTCTACATCTCTTCTTTGAAGATCCACAACAGGAGCACCCAACTCACACTACATTGGCTAATACAACCTCAATGGTGGAACCTAAAGTAAAACACATGTCACATAATTATTTATTTGAAATACCAATCACTATATCCTCTTATGATCTCAACCAATATAAAAAAAACATTTATATTATTCATTGACAAAGGTATGAGAGCTGCCACCATTTTAGAAACGAGATGATGAGTATTGGGACCAACCCCCCAAATGACAAAAAATACCGATGTATGGACAACTAGGAACCCCAAACCATAGCTATACATCATAATGTCTCCTAACAAATTATATCTCATAATGATCTACTTATGAACAGTATCCATACTATAAATTCATCTCTCGACATCTCCTCGAGATATGTTTTCATCATAAAATCTGTGACCTAGAACTAGATTTTTGGACCTAGTTCCCCCTACAAATTTTTTATCATGGCCTTCTATTCTGAATATATATCTGAATTATATCACAAAAACATCCAAAAAAGTATCCAATCTCTCAAAATTTTGAGATCAACTACCAAAGGTATGAAGTCCCTAGAGACTGGACACCTTCACGATTGAAGAATGAAAACCTTCTATGAACTAGTATTAGAAATTCTCCCATGAGACTGTCGAATACTTTCAAACCATGAGGAATGAGAAACACTACTTCCTCCGTAGTCTACACAACATTATTATATAAAAAACAACTTATCCTTCCAAGCATAGATCAAACTAAATGATATATCCACAACCTCAATCAAGTATTATGTGCTAGAATCGATGACTAAACCCTCATACATCTTCATACATTGGTTCTAAAATTGTAGAAGTGTTCTACTCGTTGTTTCGTCGTCTTTGACCTCTACTCGATGGTGATCTTCTAGAACATCCTGATAAACATCATCAACATGAACATGATGAAGGAATAGACCTACATCCATACCTCTAATATGAAAAGACTATTAGATAATAAGAACTAAGAATAGTAAATACATAACCTTAATTATTTAATTAATTATATGGTCCATTTTATTGTATCATCTCAATGTCTACCCTTTTAAATCATAGGAAAACTAATTAATGAGGCATGATTTGTTCCATGGTCTCTTACTTGTAACCAATATCAATTCATTTTGAATCATCATTAAACCTATAGATCCCTAAATTAGATAATTAGGGTCATTAAATACCCTTTATATATCTGGTATCCAATGTTTACATCATTTTAAAAATTAGATGGCACTATTTTCATACCATCCAATAAAACCTCACCTTTTTAAAACTCTAAATTATATCCTATATCTCCAAAAATAACACTGATAGCGCTCTATCACAACCCCCTCCACACAAGGATATTGAAATTAGGTGAGAGAAAATGACTTCCCCCGTCTCACCACAAATAGGCTTCGATTTATCGATTATAAATGAGGGTATAATAAACTTGTATTTGAGAGGCCTTAACCTCGAGGGGAAATATGAAAAAGAGATAGATCAGAATGATATAATAAACAAAACCTACAAAGGCATATATATATATAATCAAACCCAAGAGGGTATATGAAATTTCATATAGTACATAACATCTAAAAATAATAATAATTACAAAAGGTAAATAGGAAATTGACCATAAATCCCTAACATCTCCTGATAAAGCCTGATCTTGTAAAATTCATCACGATTACCAACATTCTCATACTGACCTAATAAGGGGATTATATATACATAAGTTAAGAATAATATTATACTTAGTAGGATCCCCCTTGAAGCCTCTCATGAAAAAGATGACAAAATCATAGAAAAGAACAATGAAGAATGACAAAACGCAATCATCACCAAAATATGTATTCTATGTTATAATACTCATTATAGCTGACTCTCACCAATTATTTCATACAAGAGAAAAATAATATAATAATAAAACATCATGGGTAACATTCTCCTTATTCCCCACTGGATTTTTTCTCTTCCCCAATGTCACGCATCTTGGGCCATCTCTCTCCAAAAGTAACCTATCTCAAAGACACATGGGGAAGGCATCACAAAATGTGCCTCATGCATAAAATAATCACATTATTCTTTATCATGTAATCAAATATATCATATAATTAGTTTTTAGGAGCCACAATATCCCATATGATGTATATCAAGCATCAGGTATTATGCCACAAGCTATCACAACCCATACAATGAGTATCTGCCTCATGCCATCAAAGACTATACACGTCATACCTATGATAGTACCTTGGATACTATATCATGTAATACATGTATATTAAACAACTAAAAAAGGACACATTCCTCTACCCACATATATGGGACAACCAACCACCTTGCATACAAGTACACAAAAAACCCAAGAGATGAGAGCTGGGCTTGAGGTAGTAGTCATCCATCAATCCTCCCACCGAGATGTTGGTGAAAAAAAACCCTTTGTGCCCACTGGGTTTCTACCACCAAAAACACATGGGTGGTTTAACATATGAAATCATAGAATATAAATGATATAATATATCACAAAACCACACTATGGGTATAACCATGTTTTATACTCAAGTACATCTAATGTCCCTTGGACTCTTACATTCTTCTGGTAACACCAGATATCCTATAAGAAAAAAGAATATAAAATAGACATGTTATTTAATTAATTTAGTTTTAAACCATTTCATTCATGTAATAATTTTATTATTCATTAATTTAACATTAATATTATTAAACATAAAATTACATTGAAAAACAAAATGTCAAATATCAGAGTAAATTTCATTCACTCCTGGCATAATCCAAACCAATTAAATGATTTATCAAGATAAATATATTTTAATAATTTTCATTATATTATTATCCAACCCCATGGGGTACAATCTATTGAATCATTATTTTCACAATTTAATATCCATGTACTATATAAAAACCATCCTTTACTACCACAATGAGGAAACATGAAACCATGAAAATACAACTTTCTAAAGTAGTGGGCATTTAAAATATGATAAAACAAAAAACTTTACATCATTCATTAACCATATTCATAAAAAATAAAATCTTCTATCATCATCTAGTCAATGGTAAATCCCATCATTAATCCATCCCATCACCACCAATTCCACCCTAGAAACACACATGCATGTACTGATGTATCTCACTATAACAAGCATTATCCACTACCATGTCATATCACAAGGATCGTATCCAGAGAACATCACAAAAGAAGAAGTAAAAAACAAGGAATCATCGAGGAAACTAGGAACCCCCAAAAAAGCACACAACATTCTAATTCAAATGATATCTCATAACTCAAAAAAGATAAATTTATATTCTTAAGAAAATAATGAACTGATACCCTAGAAGTTATCATTATCACACATCAATTTTTTTTATTCCATCATGAATTAACTAATTCATTTATTGAAATGATATATATATATATGGGAAACATAATCCATCAATTGAGAAAAATAATCAAACTAAAAACAAGCTCTATGTATTTATTTTAGTTTGGTGAACCCTAGAAAAGTACCATTCTAAATTAAATTTCCTTTAAAATTATAATCACCCATCATAAAGTTACATAAATTTATTTATTAATTCCATTAATCACCTAGAATATCAATTCCAAATACACATTTATAATGTAAAAATTTAATTACCATTAAATTACATCATAAATCATATTACTAACATTCCTCCTCTCTAATTATTCTCAATCCAAATAACTATCAATTAATTTAGAATTTATTTTCATTACCAATTTTTTATCATGAACAACATGATAATCTACATAATAAAAATGTTAATAATAGATCAAGTTATATATATCACATTATCAATAAAAGTTTTAGGCAAACAGCTATCATGGTATAAAGCAACAAAATTCACATGGGATCACTATAAAATTCCATTAATCAGGATAATTTTTTAGTAGGTTAATGACATCTCCATCCAAGGGGATAAAACATGATCAAATTAAAATTTCATATAAATAAAAAATATAAACAAGTACCTTACGTCAAAAGTCATCAACATTCACTAAAAAAGAACATACCATGTTATGGCTCTATGGCCACCTCTCACATAATAATTTCATCCATTCAAGGACTCCATGATACAACCAAACTATACAAATAAGAAAATTTCATTTGAAACTGGTGTGACCATTTTACTTGACAGAGAAAACATATTTTAAGGTAAATGAGACCTCATAAAAAAATACCAACTAGAAACTGATGCGGAAGACATGTTGGATCAACATGGATCGAAGATGGATACCCAAGAATAAATTCTCATTGAAGGGATCTTGAGTATCCAAAGGAAGGACCCATTGGAAACAAGAAAAAAAGAGCAGCCACAGGGCTTGGGAAACCCTAAACCCACTAAAAAATTTATCAATGCACTAAAAATGGGATTTATATAGCTCGTAATACATTTATACGTCATGTAAATTTCAGCGTTCAATTTTCATGGAGAAACTCATCACCTTTTTATTATTTTACGATGAAAATTTAAACTTTATGAATCATTCATACACATTAATTGAAATATATATAGACAATGTTTATTCTTTATACATCATGTTTTCACTCTCTTTTCATTATTTCACAAGTAAGCTTCCTAGTCAACTTATATACTTCTTCTGAGAACCATAAGCCTTGAAAAAATTTAAAGGGTTAGTCTACTCGGATCCATCCCCTTACATTATCATTTCCCAAGGGTGTCACTATAAATGTGAGAAGTATTAGGACCAATCATTATGTATAAGTGATGTTTGAGATAATAATAAATCTACCACATTTGGGTTTGTTACCCATAAGTGATTATATAGAACCACTACATCAACATTCTAGTATTCAGACTGGGATGTATTTTCGAGGAAAACCACACTCATTTATTTATGAAAACATAGGGTGTTCTCTTATAAATTGACATATCCTATGGGTATAAACTAATATTTTTTCATCATATATCCCAAATGCTACTAAAACATTATATTATACCAAATATAGTGACCCAACCCTTTTATACATTAATGTTACATCATTTTAGATAAATATTCAAAACATTTAAAAAAATACACACAATATGACAATACATGATCAGTGACATTTGTAACTAGATATATGTGAAAATAATATATAAATGATACACATAATTTCCATTATATTCTTTACAAGTAGATCCCTTAATAGACATATTGTACCTAAAACATTTCTTCATCCTAGGGAAGGGATACAAAAGAAAGGGTGATCTTGGATGCTTAATAAGGGTAAATTGAAGTGATGTCAATAAATAATCATATGTTTTAATAAGATAATCATGAGGTTATGATTACATAATCTTGAATGATTATAATCATACCCATTCAAGAAATTATCTTTAATTTTGAAACATAGAATAATGGTTTGTATAAAAAAATACATAGAAAATAAGTGTAAATAATCATCAATAACCAATAATGATGTATGAGAACATAATACAAGAATAATAAATATTTTTATAGAATTTATATGAGTAATTAAAATTATTTCGTAAGATATGGATCACATATAATACTGTCATGGGGGATTGGTTTCACTCTCCATTCCCTCATTTCCATAGTCATGGTTCACACCCAAAACTATTTTATTGGATAAAGTACCTTATCTAAATGTTTACACTCTCTATTAGAGTCCTTACTATCTAATTATATATAATTCTTTATAAAATAAATTTTAGGGAAGTATAATTATATTTCCATATGGGACAAAATTAATTTCATATATATGTGCTCCATAAGATCACAACACATTCCTCCAATCAATATATCATAATACATGGAAAGGATATGAGTTTCTAAAAAATTTTATCATCTCAATTATAAAACAAATACAGTAATATTAAATATGGTTAAATTATATCATATTCCCCTTATATCAATAGAATCATAACAAATGTTGGTATGGATTGCAATTCCTTTAAAAGATCATTAGAATAATTTTTGGTGAAAATACCATTTCATTTTGAAATCACTTATTAAAAATATTTAAATTTACAAAATAGTAAGGGAAATAATTTATTTGAAAATAAAAAATGATAATTATAAATGATTCATTAATAAAAAATAGTTTTCATGATGGTGTGTATATCTATTTATGTAGTTTTTGTTAAAAAACTCATTTTACATTTTTTGGTAATAATTCATAAGTGTATTATTTGGAAAATGATAAGAAGATTCCAATACAAATATTCCAAAATTTACAAATAGATAAATAATAATTTATTGAATCTTTTTAAAGTAGTATAAATATTATTTAAAATATTTTAATAAACATAATTACACATATAAAAACATTCATGATCAAAGAGAGAAATAATGTCTGGTGTCAATAAAAGCATTATTTCAGTTTCATGAGAACATAAAATGATATAAATTAAATGAAAATATGTAATATAATAAAATATAAATAGTATAATGTGGTAATTTTTTTTAGATATGGGTCATAAAATTTCACCCTTATAAATTTAAGAAAAAACAACCTTGATAAAATTGATATTGTAATATAAAACCCTTAAAACTATATTTAATTTTGAATCATTACACAAAATAAATAAATAATTTAAAATTATATTTAAATAACAGTATTAAAAATATATTCATCATATAAAATATAAAATGTGTCATATATAGACCACATTATGGAATGGAATTTGTGAATATGGAATATATCTTATAGAAACAAAACTCTGATGAGAATCCCTAACCTCAAGTCTGTCCTCCATCACATTCTCTCAAAAACCATGTATACATAATATTAATTTAATATAATAAAGTCATAATACAAAATTAAAACTTGTAATGCCATACATGGTTTACTTATTAGATCTTATCACCAAATTCATTAACAATATTTATTTATCAATATTATTTCTTATGTTAGTTGCTCTGTTTTCAAACATATTCTGGATTAAAAATTATGGTTCATTCATGTTGACAACAGTTTATTCATATAAATAAATTTAATAATTATATATATATATAATATTAATTATATATTTATTTATGAAAAATAATATAAACTAGGGATGTAAAATGAATTATATCCCTACATGGAGATGGGTTTGTGTATATATATATGAGTGATGCATCCATTTTTTGATGGAGGGAAAGAAATAAAGATAAAAATAAAACCACAAATTGTGAACCATTATTGTTTCATAAATATTATATATATAAAATAAATATAATATAATAACCTACCATTTAATATGAGGATGTAAAATTAATCATATTGATACATATATAATAAATTTCATATATAAACATGAGAGAAACTCCCAAATTCCATTTGTTGGAGAAGATGTGGTAAATGCTTGTAAAAAAATTATAATAAAATAGAATTATATTGAGGAAATTTTATTCATATTTATAGTATGTATAAAACAATTTTATATGATGTATTTGATGAAATAAATTTGAGTGATTTTTGTTATGAGTTTTTCTTCTCTTTTTAGTTACCTCATTCACTTAAACTGTAAGACTTGAAGGATTCGTCTTAGAATAAGACCAGGATATGTAGGATGAAGGGAAGAAATGTATTAATGTTTTGGATAAAGTAATTTATTATATAATATGATACAATCAATTGAATAAGGGAGGAAAGTGGTTCTCTTTTATAAGTGAGGGGAGGGACAAACTTGGAATATAAGAACTTAATGTTATAAAGTTATTTTCATGGAAAAGAAATTAAAAAATGGGAATGGATTTAAATTTATGATTATATAAGACTAAAATATATTCAATAAATATGAATTATTTAGTTTTTGATTGAAATAATAATTTTATCTCCTAGTTTAAGTACATTGTAAACCCATTTTAACATCAACCACTGTATATTTTTATTTTAACTATTCACTAAGAACGAATATTAAGTTGAATATATTATTTTATTGTAATTATTATTATTAAAAAATGGAATCTATTTTACCATATTTAATTTATATATAAGTTGAAATTTATTTTTAAATAAGTGTATAAACCTCAATAAACACCCATTTTAGATATATGCATTTTTAAGCAGAAAACATAATTTAATTCCGTTAATTTTCATGTAGAAACCATAAAATAAAAGATAAAATATATTAATAAAAATATATTCTATAAATTTAATTAAAATAAATAATCTTCAGATTTTAATTTAATATAATATGATTAAAATAGTTTTTGCGCATAGAAATGGGTTTTAATGTGTTTTAGGCCTATAAATTAACTTATATTAAAATAAATTATAATAGTGATTCCTATGTTATAAAATATATTATTATTATATGAAATTATGTTTAAATTAAAAACCTAATAGGGATTTTAGTTGAAAATAAATTTCGTTATTTACAAAAATGCTATTTTTTACAGTTCAATGAAAAATAAATCTTTTTATGAAAAACTTAAAAATTCTATCGCAGATAAAATTGAAAATTTTATTTAAAAAATTATATTCATTTAAAAAATATTATTCCTAAAAATTTTGAAAATTAATTACAATTTCTATGTAAAAAAATAAATCAGAACCACCCTCGAAAAAAACAAGAAGCAAAAAATGACTTAAATGGAAAAAGAGAAATTATTTATTATGAAACAATTAATAGATATTCAATATTTAAAACCATTATAAATATTTTTCATAATGTTTTTTTTACTACTCATACCTTCAAATATAATGACTAGATTTTATTGATTTTTTATATCATATCTTATATCGAGGTTGCATACAAGTCAATCTATTGAATACATTAAGTTTATTTCAAAGGAAATACATTAAAATCATAGGGTGTTACCATTATGGTTAGTTGATCACTATATGATAAGAGGTTATAGATTTAATACAAACACAGAACCTTTTATTTATCTTTTTTACATTAGAAATGGAAGAATAATGCGAAATATTTCATAGGTAATGAGGTGGAATTGGATTTATGGGATGATAACTCCACTATGGAGTGCATATGACTTCAAATTCACTACCATCAATCCAAAAAACAAATGAAATATTAATGAAATTTAAAAAATTTAATTTTATGTAGATATATGAAACAATAACCAATGGTTCATTGAGAGTAATAGTGCCTCCAGTCCCACATGTTCTCCTGACACAGAAATGGGATCCATCACTAGTGATTGAATCCTAATTCCATTATAGGACTCGTGAATTGGAAGAAGATAGGTGGTCAATAAAATTATAAAAATGAAAATTATTATTATTTTTAGGAAGTAAGAATAAAAATTTGAATCTTCTCATCATAGTGACCATGTTCACATAAAGTTTCATACATTTTCTATATCCCCCACATTTCTATTGAAGGGAAACATGTTGGACTCAAAATTCATACTCCATTACCATTGGGTTTTTATATGGTCTTAATTTATTATTTATTTGGGATATTAACTCATAGTTGGATTCATTCTCCAATATCATTGAAGTAAAATATAATAATTCATTAGCCAATAATGGCGTCTTCTCAAAAATTCCCCAGGCCATTTTTAGTGGAACGAACTTAATAGTCACAGCCCTAAGGATGAGTTTTCTTATGACTTGGTATATATAATATAAATTGATAGATTCTTCATTATGTGTTATCTATATGTTATTATCATATATATTGCATTTAATCAATAACTCTAGTACTGAACTAGAGTTATTAAACTCATATCTTAGATAAATCTTTATAGCTTCAAAAATATGGACCTCATCAAGTTCAATTTTTAAATTCAAAACTAATCCTATAATCCAAGAATTCCCACACCCATTTAATCCCAATTCCTCTAAGTTTTCATAGATAAAATTATTTGTTTCATCTATTAAATTTTTATTTATAGGATTAATAAATAATATATTTATGAAAATGCATCTAAACCTTTGATATGTGTGGATATGTGTATGATTCCACCATAGTGTGATGAATCAAACATAGTGGGTCAGACCACCTTATTTATATAAACACCCATAATAGAAATATTGTCTCTAGTTACATTTTTTTCATGAACTTAGAGAACACCATATAGTTACAAGGAACTGAGATTACCACATCCATAAAACTACCACACAGAAATAGTGGGTGAAACATAGAAAAATATACTTCATAATGATGTGTCTTATTATTTTTTTCGGAACATCAATTGGTTATATCATTGATAAAATTAACCTGGTCCAAAAATCTTATGTATCTTCTCAATATGGATCAGAACACCAGTATTTAAAGTTATAACTATGTTTAGAGAAATTATGTCTTCCATATAAAAAAAGGCAAATCAAAAAAAAATTGTTGATAATGCACCGGATAAGAAATAATTCCAACTGTGGAGAAATATTTTACTGATTGGGTGAAAATTCAACAATGTAAAAATACATCTCCCCCATGATTTTCACCTATTTCCTTCACCTAATCCCTTCACAATAGTTTTTCACCTTGCCTCATCTCTTCAAAGAATTAGTGAGCTATATCTCCCATGTCCTTATCTGATGATACATGACATATATCAACCTATGATCCTAGTGTTTGTTTGCTAGGGGAGGTATAATATTGTAGTTTTGTGTGTACCTTATCATATAAGGAATAACTATGGAATATAGAGGTGGTTTATTTTTTAATCATTTATGGATGGGGTGTAGACAGTGGTCCCCCGTCCACTATTTATAATCATTGCATGATGTGTTAGAATTCACAATATTCATGAGAAATTAATATTCATATGAAGCACCGAGAACTATGGAACACATATATCACCCAACACCAGAAAGAAATTGCAGCACAATAGATAATCAAAAACACCTATCAAGACATTTTAAAAAAAATTCCCCTTCAAAATATTTTGTTACAAACATATTATGTACACATCATGATTGAATCCTCCTTGTTCATATTAGATCCAATCATAATTTTGGTATTTTTTAAGATCTCCTTATAAAGAATATGTCAAAAACATGAAAGGTAATTAATATCTTGGAAGGATGAAGTAATAATTCCCAAATAAGGTACCATTGTTTTTTAATAACTCACTAGTATATGCCCAAAATTTAGCATCCCCGTTATCCTTATTTTCACCACATAAGTGAATAGGTTGAGGATTCATATTGATCCTATAAGCAAGACATTTATTCCCTACCACCTTGGGCTATATTCCCAAATTCACATATAAATAGGACCCACGAGATTATCATTTGAAACATTTTTGATTAAGAAGATATGGTCCCAATCTATTCCTTCTCTATCCTAACCCCCGTGTTTTCAAAACCCTTTAGGCATTTTATTTATGAATGTTTTTACCAAATGATATGGTAACGATGTAGTTATGGGTTTCAAACCTCAATAACCTTAATGAGAATCATCATCCTCCTAATTTAATTAACACTAGAGATAATTATCCTTACATACTTATTCAATTTATTTTCATTCATTCGAAGGATTTATTAGAGGTTCCAAATTACTAGGGAGAAGCAAATATTACGTTCTATCTCCAAAATTATAATTTCACCATAGTTCCACTAGGGATCTACTTCACCAATGTATGTCTAGGGCGATGCATCATTCATTACCTTACATGGAAGAATCTTCTTTCTCTCACTTACTAAGGTGAATACCCTTTTCTCTCTTTTACAAGGGTGAATCAACTTTGTGAACCTTTAATAGTTAAAAGCCTCTTTTCTCACCCCCACTAATGGAATGTTCCCATATATCCCACACTAAATAAAATCCACATTCCACCTTCACTTGGGTGAACCTTATTCTCTCATTCATATTCTAGGGAACTATATTTACCATGTATTTAATGACAAATAATCTATTATCCAAAGTCTCATATATGAAACTCCAATTAGTATGGAATCTTAAAAATGAAATTTTCTTACATGATCAATCTATCGAGCATACCAGAGTATCTTTTCTCTGATCATGAAATTACAATTATAAAATTCTTCTCCAATAAAGAATCTGTAAATGATAGGATCAAAAAAAATTAAATAATAAATTCCCTTGAAAATAAGGGATTATATCATAGAGAATTTCTTTTAATCAATAGGACACCTAAATCATTTTTTCTTTCATCATGTTGAATTAGATTTTCCTCGGGTCTTGCTAGGTGCTAGAGTACATGTAGAAATGGAGGTATCCATAGGTGGAATAAGTCCTATATCTACCCTTATATTCCACTAACTAGGAGTAGGACTCCTTCATCTCTGAGTTCATACCAATTAGTATGAAACTATGATGGTGGACCTCATACTATATATTGTCGCTGATAGTCTAGGACTTTACCTAAACCACTTATTGGTTTGAGATTTAAATTATAGCCTCATGTGTATAATGACTACTCAATACTCAATTCACACACCATTAATTACATGTATATCCTTACAGTGTGATGTTAAACTGCATGGTATAGTCTTATCACAACACTTTCAACTGTGTAACTTGATTTATGTATTAAATTAATCCAATTAACTATAATTCATAGGATACTTATCAAAGAAAGAGAGAAACACCCACGATTCCTAGAATTATAATGTAAAAAATGAACAGATGATATTCTAGAGTCCATAGTTTAAGGTGTACCAACCTCGTGAAGATTCAAAAATATTGGGAACATTTTTACCAATATAATGTACAATACAATATTTCACAATCCATGTTCATTATTGTTCATATTTTTTAGCATATCTAATATAGTGTCCACCTAGATCACTAAATGGCCCACTAATTAAATCTTTGAGTTCATTATGGATGTGTCAACTATTTGAAGTTGATCTGGTAGGATCTATATGTTCAAAATGAAGAAATATACGTTTTGGTTGTTGATGGAAGTTACTTTTTTGAATTTGAATTTGAAAATTATGAATTGGATCAAAACCATTGTAATTGGTTTTTTAAATGTAATAGTGTTGTGGATATTAATAATAAAGATAGTGTTGTGTGTTTTAGTGGTAAAATTGGGATGTAAGAAGAATATAAAAGTAAAAATAATTTATTGTGAAAATTAGAAAATATTTATGATTTTGTATTTTAGTGTTTATAGATTTAAGAAGTTATTAAAGAGAAGAAATTCATTAAAAGAATATATTGGTCTGGAAGGATTTTTATTTTTAAATTTTATTAATGATGAATCTGTGTGGTAAGGACTATCACAATCATGAAATTTTTTTTAGACATATATAGGTATAAACCCAACTCATTGTACCTAAAAATTGAAACTATTAGGTTGTATGATCTCAAATAAATCAAAATCATTCCATGTACTAGAATTCTTTTTTTGAGAGAAAAAATTATAAATAAACTTTTTCCTTTCATTGTGTGTTAGATAGTGATCGAAATTTAATTTAATCGATGGAGTGTGTTGTTTCCCCATGGAAACTCAATCAAAAGTGAATCATTAATTATAAACACTAATTTATTAATTAAAAATACAAGAGGGTCCTTTTCAAGTGGTATTATGTTCCCCTAATTAGTAAATTTAAGTTTGAATTTTCTCAAAATTGGAATATGTTTTCAAAGAATTTATAGTGCTTCTCATGGGAAATCTCAATTCAGTTAATGATAAAAGTAATGAAACATTTAATGATAAAAATATTTAACACCTGCAATGATAAGAGGATTATATAAAATATATCTATAATTTATGATCTTTTGGAAGTAATTATTAATTCTGTTATTGCATTAGTTGAAGGGGTTTCTATAAAAGAAACCAAAAAGATTATTTTGGAATAATATTTCTACAAAAAAATTTATATTACATCCTCTACCTTGTAATTTTATTTTTTAAGAGAAAATGACTCTAGAAAAAAAAATATTTTGGAAAAAGTTCAGAATATCTATGAATGAATGAATAATATGAATCGAGAAAAGCTGCAGATTTAGAGATATAAATATGAATATATCTAGATGTATAGTGATGGAAATATTGATATTTCATTCATAAGGGTGATATAATTTTGATAAAAATAAGAGGCTATATTGAGAAAGTGGAACATACTGAAAGTATTTATTTTTCTGTATCTTACCAGATAATTTTTATTTTTAATAATATTATATAGAAGAAAAATATCCAAAGGATAATTCAGTTGATGATTTTCATTATTATTTTAATATATTATAGAATAAGAAATGAAAATTCAAAAAAAAATAAGTTATGAAAAAAAATTCTTATAAGTACTCAACGAAAAATAAGAATAATACGAGGTTCGAGGCAAATTATATTAAATTTTTAGACTCAGAATCAGATTTATAATAGAAATTTGATAAGTTTGTTTATTAAGTATCTAAAAATATAAACTATTGAGTGGTACATATTAAATGTAATGTTAAAAAAAATCATTAGGCATGGAGAAGTTGGTCATTATTCTCTAAGAATTACCAAAATTATTTGAGAATAAGTTGGTTACCCAACTTATTCCCCAGAAATTTATTAAAATGAAAAGAAGAAACAATGTTATTACATGAGGTTCAATGCATTTGCATCAGTTGGAAATGTAGATCTTACATAATGAGAGGCAATAATGAAAAGAATCGTCATTATTAGTGAAAGACACCATCTTCCATGTTGTGGTGATTTTTTGGCCTAAAAATCCAAGATGTCTCTTTGATGACAGTGCACTTGAATAGAAAAGAAACAACTACTATGAATAAAAAAGACGGTCAAATTCAAATTCACTTAAACCGTCAATTTCTATGGTCTATAAAAAATTCATTCATATATAAATATGTAACTACAATAAGCTTTCACATATTCAAAACCATGATACCTATGGATACTATCACATCAAAAAAAACTCGCTGCAGAAACAAGCCCAATATTTTTAGTTGGACATGGAGTGAAAAAGAAGAATTTGGATTAACAAAAGCATATAAATCCAACAAAACAACAACCCCTTAATTCCCAATGTAAGGCATTCAAAAGCATATTTTGCATCCCATTATCATTTTTGGGAATCCATTCAATGTTCATTTAAATTTTAGAGAACATATGATCCCATATTTGAAAATATTCATGGAAAGTAATAACTTATCTTGATATCTTTGAAATTTCCCGCAGTCATTTTTTCAATCCAAGAGTATATCACTTCATTGAGACCATCCTTAACATTCCATACATGTTTTTTATTTTTACGTATCACTTACCAATTATCTTCATTAACAAATGGGGATGGGTCTTTAACTATATCTTCTTGACGATGGACCAGGTTCACATCAACACATAATCCGCCTATTAAATTATTGATATAATTGATGAAGATTAAGAAATTTAGCTGTTAATATATTTTGATTACATTTTCCCATTACTAAGGTTAACTATGACGAATTCACTAGAGATTGTTTTATTAATTTTAATGGAAATGAATGAACTAATATGGAATTTTTATTGAATGTAAAACTAATAAGTTTATTTAGAACTTCACTATGTTATAGAATAAGCTATAAAATATTAATAAGGAAATTCATTATTCCCTAAAGAATTGATTATTACACATTGAAGTGAAAAACATGTGGTAAAAAAAGTAGAGAATTTGAATAAACATTTTCTTGAAAAAAATTATTCAATAATCAATATTGATTAATTAATTAAGATAATAGAGAAGGATGTCAAGATTTTATAATAGAAATTGGTGATTATGGAAAATAAAATTGAAAATCCTGTTTAAATTTCTTAAACGCTATTCATGATAGGGGAAAAAACGAAGTAAGGATAAGGATTATAGAAACCAGAAAATATTAGTACAAAATGATTATTAAATCACTAAGAGAACAATTTATTGGTCATTGAATAAGATTAAAACCAGGGAAAAAAATTGTAGCAGAAATAATTGATTTTCCAGATTTTTGGAAATTCTATGTGAATTTCATTTTTGTGAAGAAATATATTAATGTTGTAGTCCATGTTAATGAATGGAAATTTGATGATAAGAAAAATGAGTTAGGAGTTTTTTGAATAAATATACTCAAGAATAATGGTGGGAATAAGGTTGAATAAAATGTTTTCATTTTGGGAAAACATGATGGTTTGAAATTAAAATATGATTTTATGGATATTTATTAGAACTATAGAGGATTTGGGTACATTGAAATGATGTTTCGGTCTCATTATCAAATAACATATGTGTTATGATTGTTTTAAAGATAAAAATTATGTTGATTAACCACACTAAAAGTGAAAATCATAGAGAAAATATAATAAATATGGATTGAAAAATGATAAAAGATTTCAACCATTGGATAAATTTTGTAAATGATATGAGAAATGATGTAATATTTTAAATGGATGTGTTTTTCAACAACCATCCCAATGGTTCTCAATAAGGTGTTCTTCAATATATTAGTAGTGAAATGATAAAGGAAAAGATAAAGATCTAGTTTGCGATGATACTAATAAAGATACCATTAGTGAATGTCCATTGATTTTGGAAAATGTTTATTCCTCACATAGGATAGAATATTTAACCCACCTTAGGGATGTTGAAAATTTTTAATAAGGATATGAGAACTTTAAAAATGATTGGTCATTAAAATTTAATGTATTTGGGTGAGAATTTATTATCAAATAACATTTGAAATCTAAGAGTATATTGTTTGTTGATGGAATAAAACACTATATTCTCTGTTCGTGTTAGTGATGTGATGAAGGAAATAATGTGATATTTTAAAAGATATGTTTTTGATTAGATTTAAAGGTGATTCATATTGAAATGAGTAAAATAGATATGAGTTATTTTTTAGATATATGATGCTATAAATAATTTTTAGTTTAGTATGAATGAAGAAACATTATTGTGGAATCTAGGAGATAGGAATTTTGGATAAATAATAAGTTTATGATGATTAATTTAATTGTTTTAATGATTTTACTATGTTAATTAAATGTAATCCACTTTTCAAAATCTAATGTCTTTTAATACTGTATACAATAATGCTGAAATAAAATATACTAATACATTCGAGATAATTCACTTGAACAATTTTAATCTCATGAGTATGTAATAAAAACATGAAGATTAGAATTTTTTTCATTTATTGATGAAATTACTCATATTACATATTTTATGGTTATAAAATATAATTCAAATGTTATAAAAAGGTTAAAAAATTTTAGGATAAATGCTTAAAAATAGTCTGGATACAACTTTAAAATGAATTGAATTGATAATTATGATGATTATTTCTTATATTATTTAAAAACTATCTTGAAAATCATGGTATCCCTCTAATAAAATTATTGAACCATGCAATATAGAAAAAATGGGTTTACTTAATGAATCAAATATAATACTTGTGCATAAAAAATGAAATATTTTTTAAAGTATAAAAAATCTAATTATATATAGATATAATCTATTTGAGTAGTAGTTCATATTCAAAATTATTTATTTTATAAGATAAATTATCATATATCATCATATCTAACGTGGAATATGAAATATAAATGTTCCATGTTTCGATAAGTTTTATAAAACCCTTAAATTATTAAATTTAATTTTGAAAATATGGTCTAATTAGAAACAATTGATGTTAATGGTATCTTCAAAAGATATCGATCATATTTAAAAATATATCGTTGTCAAAAAATATATATAGAATATTTGTACTCATATTTAATTAAATGTAATAAAATAAAAAAATAATGTTAATTAACGTAATGATACATGTACTTGAAGTGATGATGATGTAACAATTTTCATGAAGTAACATGATGGTATTTCAAGAAATGGTGAGAGTTCTAAAAAATTTCAAACAGGTGACTTTGATTTATAAATTTCATGTGATGAGAAAAAATCTTGTTCATATATTCCAAGGACAAGAAGGAATTATGATGTTTGAAATATCACTAAAAACCATGGAACACAAATTCATACTAGATGAACATTGAGGATAGACTATCTAAAATATTTATTATCATAAGTTGAAATAGGAAATAATAAAGAAGAAATAAAACTTAAATAGTGGATTAATGATATGAATAAATAGTTAGATAAGATAAAAATAATTATAATGTGGTTTTGGTACCCAATCCAAGATATAAAGACATTATATTGTCAACATGGGTGTTCTGAATCTGGATGAATATAAAATTTGGAGTGGGAATAATTAAAAAATTAATGGTGTACATAGTATATTCACAGTTTTATGAAGATAATTTCAACGAGACCTTTGGATTAGTTGTAATGATTTAAACCATTCAAATATTTATTGATATTGTAGCACACAAAGGTAATGTAAGATCTTTCACATGGATATCAATTAATCATTCCACAATATTTAATTGGAAGAGGTGGTTTCTATTGAATATCCATGTTGTTTCTTACTTAGTGAAGATGAGACATGTGAATGTCGGTTAAAATATGATTTATATGGGCTATAACATGCCTCATGATCTTTATATTCTATACCTGACACCTATTTAATGTGTTCAAAATATAAAAATGTTGACTTCAAAAAATATTTAACTTAATGTTTAGAATTAGATATTTTTCATTGTGAAAATTTAGGTAGATTATATTATTTTTTCCAAGAACTGATGAGTTTTTTTAAGAGCATTCCAAATCAATTAAGAATATTTTTGTGATGTCTATTCTTTCTGAGATAAAATACTTCCTTGGACGATAAATTTATTAAGAATAAGATTAGATTTTTTTCCTTAAATATATGTATTATAATGAAATATTGGATAAGTATGGAATAGAGTATTATAATAATATTTATACACCAATTTAAATGGAAATAAAATTAACTAAAGAATAATAAGGAAAATAAGTTGGTCTCAGGGAGTTCAATAAGTTGATTGGAAGTTTATTTGCATTATATATTCAAGAAAGAATATATTTTATATTTTTTAACATTATGTCAGATATCAAATTGTATGAAAAATTATATCATTTGATATATAGAAAGAAAATACATAGATATATAAATTCCCATAGAACTATGAATTGAATTTTTATAGAAAAATAAATATTTATTTGTATGGTTATTCAGATATAGACTGGGTAGGATGTGTTGAAGATGGGAGGTCTACATCTTATGTTGATTTATATATTATGAAAATTTGTGAGTTTTTCATTCCAGGAAGAATAATTTAATCAAATTGATAACTAGAAAAGGTGAATATGTGGCATATAATCATACCTCAATATGAATTATGTGGATGAAGGTGTATTTAGAAGACCTAAAAGTAGAATTAAATTTACCATTACAATAAGGATGTGATAATCAATGTATTATTATTGTTTAAAAAAAATCCAATCTAAATTCAATATATAATAAAATTTATATTAATTATCACTTCAAAAGATACGTAGTGGAATATAATAATATAAACATTAAAAAATTCCTATAATGTAGAAATTTTTTGACATTTTTGCCAAACCATTATCAAAAAAGAATTTTAAAATAATAGGTTGATATAAGGTTTTCATAGACATTCATTATTATTATATGGTTCGTAGTTTTTTCCTCAATATTTTCTTGTATTTAATGAGTGTGAAGAAATGAATATTTAAATATTTCATATATTTTTATCTTCATATTTTTTAAAACAAAGAGTATTTAATATAGTGGGAGTATACATTGATATATGTTACCTTCTCTTGAAAATAATAATATATTTATTGAGAGTTATTTGAAGGGGTGATCTATGATGTTTTCATGTGTGAACTATTTTTCCAATTAATTTTATGTAGTTTCAGATATTCTTTTTCAGACATTAAAATGTTGATGATGTGATTATTGTGTTTTCATTTAGGATTTAGAGGCTTGATTTATGGAAACTTCATATAGATCAGTATATTATAGACATCATGGTATTATTTATAATATTTTCTCATGTTGTACACCAAGTTATCCCACACATGATTAGAATTATTTTATGTTAATCTATTTTTATGTTTTTATAGTATCACGGGGATTTATATTCTATGGTTGAAAAAAATGAAAGGGGGTTTATTTATCACAACAGTATATGAGATGGTTGTTGTGATAAGTGAGGTTAAAGAATTCTTGAATATGATTTGATTTTGTGCATTAGATTTTTTTCAATTCCTAAAACAAATTTTATGTCAAATTAGATGATTCCATGTAAGATGTTCCTAACTAAGGTAAATATAATTATTTGGTTATCAATTTTTTAAATTTTAATTAATTTTGAATATGGATAGATAAGACAGGGTCAATCCATGGAGGCCATGGCCATGGTGTAGGGAATTGTGATGTGAGGATTTCCCAAAATTAACTACCCATAACCTAGAGGTGGTCAATGTCAAGATGGATAGTAAATATTTGTATTTCTATTCCCATAATACAAGGAGTGTTAAAGAGTGTATGCTAAAAATATTAAAATAGAAAGAGACCACACCATTGGTTGTTCCTATGGTGTACTTATGGTGTTCCTATATCACTAGAACTCTACTACACAAATTATTTTTTCTGTTGGTGGTTTTGGTCTACATGAGAATAATCAGTTTAGAAAATCCATTTGGGAAGGATAACAGCAATGGTTTGACCATATGTAGTCAAAATTTTATGTTGCATTCCAAAATGAGAAAACCTAAGAGACCATGCCCATAAATTATTATATCATTACAAAAAAATTAGGAACACATCTAGTATGTTACTTTTTAGATCATTCCATTTCATAGAAATAAAAATGGTTCAACATGTCAAAATAAGTGGACACAAATCATATTGGTTCTGATTCACTTCACAGGTAATTTCAGTAAGAAATTATTATGGATAAGATCTTATCACCATTGAAAATAAATTCCACTATATATGGAGGTAAACACCATAGTTCCCAACTGTGTTTCTTTTACCCACGAAACAATAAAATTATCCACTTCAAATTAATAAGGGAAAAACATTGAGAACATTTAATATATATATCTTGTAAAATTTATGCATGTTGATGGTCAATATTTAGTATAGGGTTAAATTTTTGTACATCGGTATTTTTGAGAGATCCATGAAAATTTTAAAATATTTCATAGAGTCCCATAAAATGATAAATTCCCTCTCAAAAGGTGTGTATGCATCGACCCCCATCATCTTAAAAAATGTGAAATCCATGGTACCATTAGTAATGTATGAATGATCGTACGACTTGGAAATGTATGTCTGAAATAACTAAAAATGTTTTCATGGATTTATGTTAGATATTTAATTTTTATCCCAATCCAATTCCACGAAAAAACATGATTCCATGAAAAGCGTCCAAGTGGATTGAAATAATAATAACTCAACAAAATATTTTATAAAAGAACAAACTAATTTAGTTTTTGTATAATAAATAGTAAATAATGATATCTATTGATAAAATATATAATATATTTTATTTCCATAATAACTAGTACATATACACACATATTACCATATACACATACAATTATATTGTATTCATAGAACATTATAAATTTGAAATAAGAAATATCATTTATTTTATCATTTCATAGTGAATATTTTATAAATAATTGGAACATAATCAATTTTTTATTGAATTTAAATTATTTAATTAAACAAAATATATTTATATATACTCTAATAGATTTAAAAAATATTATATATGGATATAAAATTATATAAATTTTTGAGTGTTTTATATAAAAATATATTATAAAAATTTCATACATACTATTGTGATGAAATATTATTTATCTTCCCTTTTGCAATATATTTTTTTGAATTATGCCATATAAATTCAGTATTTTCAACCAAAAGAATTATAATTTATTTTATGTTTAAAAAAATTAATAATGGTTTTTGATATATTACATTTTCATAGACCTCTTAATTTTATTTTAGTTTTTTGGCTTCCTTAATAGTCATAATATTTAATTATTTTTCATATTCACATATTTTCATGAATAAATTTTTAAAATTAATGTTTGAATTTTGTAATAATTTATAAATATACAATTAATGATAATATTGTTCATGTTTTAACACTCATATTATTCAGAATGATGAATTTTCATATAGTTTTGTTCATTATGTTCTATAATGAAACCATTATCTATCATATATTAAGATAAGAAAAGTTTATGTTTTATATTGGGATGTTTAATATACGCTACAACCAGAATTGATTTCTTATTTATATATTTCTATATCTTATTCCTATAATGGACCCTATTTAAGTTTTCTATTCAATATTTTTTTCATTTATTATAATCAAAGTCAAAATGAACTTTGTAATTTATTAAATATTTTTAATTTGTAATATATTTAAAATTAAATTTCATTCCACTTTCCCTTTTATTGATGTTTTATTAAACTTTTTATTCCATTTATCTTCTACATTATTATTTTTATGTTATTATTGAATATTATTTTTTTGAAATCATATGTTTTGAAGAGTTGTTTCAAGGACAATAGGTTTATCAAGAGTTTTTTCATTACTCACCACTACTTGTAAGCAATATTGCTTAATTATTAAATTTTTTATTCTTTTTATTGGCAATACATATTAGGATAATAAATATTTAATTTTTATTTTTACACTTCGGTATGTTTTTTCTCCATATTAGTTTAAATTTATAAAGATTGCTTCCACCCACTAGCATTTCGAATGTTCTATTTTGAAAGTAATTGTTTTGGTACGTATATGGAATTTAGAGTGTTCAAATTCTAAATTAAACTAAAAAAAATATATTTTGTTATTATATTTGGATTATTATTGGGCTCCATTCCTCTAAATGTGTATTTCATTACCTCTTTACTTTTAAATTGGTTTTCAATATTTAAAATTTGTTTTGATCTTACGCTAATTCATATATTTGTATTATATAATATTAGTTTATGAATTCAATTGTTTTTCTATTTATTATTTATATTTATGTTGATTATCCAAATAAATAATCATTTTATAGTTCAATATCATCCTATTTGAGGGTTTTTTATATTTTTATTTGACCTTATTTTTTGATGTATTATTTTAGATAAAATTTATTTTTCATAATTTTTTTTATTTTACCTAAATTTATCCACTATTTTATTTTTACTAGTTATTGATTCTCTCTGAAATTTATGGAATATACCAATATTATACAAAATTCATAACTATTATCCTCGTTTGGATTTTCATGAATGTTTATTTACTCATGTTTTTCTCTTTCATAATCATCGTTATCTTATTCATTATCTTCAATATATATTTTTGTTTCATCATCATTTTCTTCATAATCACCATCTCTATCTTATTCCTATTCTACTTTTATTTGAAATCTTGTTCATTTATTTTTTATCATGAAATTTATCATAATAAAATTATTATTTTTAAAAGTGATATGTTTATTTAATTGAAGATAATTTTTAAAGAAATAATTTATTTACCTATTGGTTTTATTGTTTTAATAGCTATTTAAAATGTGGTTTCATAATTTTAAAATAGTTTTATAGGAATAAGATATATATATTTTATAATAGTTATTATTAAGTTAACTTGAAATATTAAACTAAATATTTTTATTGGCTTTGATTAATATTATATGATATAATCTAATTGTGATATAATTTCAATAAAAACATTTTATTGGTGTATTGGAAATAAAATAATTGTGTTTAATGAAACATATTTCTTCATAAACGTATAGATATTATATTGTATCATATTTTAATCTTTTTTATAAATATCTATTTAAATTGAATTAATAAAGTAAAATTTATTCCTTTTTAAATATTAGATGCATTATTTTTTACTCATTCATTATGTTGTTTTTCAAATAATTATTGTTTATGAAATTTTGAATATAATTTAAGATAATACTAAATTAATCTATAATTTTAATTAATGTTATGGAATAAAATTTCACATAAATTAGTTATTGGATTGGGTTTTCAATTAGGTGTATCAATGTTTTAAATTTTTCATTACCCCATTAATGATTTTCACTATTTATATCCTGAATGAAATATATATAGATCCAATTTAGAAATATTCTATCCCATTCTATGAATACATGTTGAAATATATAAACAAAAAAAGTCTTTGGAATGTCTAAATAGTCAAGGATTCTTATTCATTGCATTTCATTGAAAGCTCTCTCCTATAACATGTGTCTATATATAATTTTAGTTTCATAATTTCTTTTTTAGACATTAGAAATTTTATAGAGTACATGTATGATATTGATATATGTTTTTTCATGATCTATATATTTGGTAAAATTATTTCAAATTTTTATTAATTTTAGTAACAGATCAGTTTTTTTCTATGAATGTTTTGCAGAAATTACATAATAAAGACTTATGTAGTGTTTTTTTGGTTTTTTTCATGGAAATGAACTTTTATTTAATTAATGATTGTTTTTTATGAATAAATATCATATCAAATATGAAAAATAAATACATAAAATTTAGTTATTTATTAGTCAAAAAATTAATGTGTTGTTTACATTTACATATAATAATTTATGTATATCATTTATATTGATATAATCATTTTTCTAAATCATAAATAAACATGATGATGGAAATAAAATAATATTCACATTACATATTTTATTTTTTGGTAACAAAATAAAATCATATAAAAATATTCATTACATTATAATATATATTGTTCTATACATCTAATATTTAATAAATATTTTTCCACTAAAATATATATATTTATATAATGTAGTCGTAGTCAAAAAGTATCAAATGTGTTTACAAAAAATAAATTATTTACAGACTGAACATATAATTACTATTATATATTTTATAAAAAACCGTTATATATAATCACATGGTAAAATAGTTTTCTATTGTAGAAAAAATATATGTATATAGTCAAACTTATTCTTGAATTTTTTATTGGATAAACATATAATAATTTATAAAAGAAATTTAATGCAACAAAATACATTGAAAAAACATTTTATATATATAGAAAATATTTCCCTAATACATTTGATATATTCACACAACCAAATCTTATTTAAAATGTGAACAAATATATGTAAAAAAAATTAATATATGAACACAACATAATATGATTATTACAGTTTTATTGGTAGAAAGTTATATTATTTTTTGTTATAAAATATTTAAGAATATAACATAACATCTAGTAATGTGAAATATTATACTTATAAGTTTTTTTAATGGAATATAAAATATAATACCCAACATGGATTTTTTACCTAATATAATATAGTGGGAAAGGCATGTTCTATATATAATATATATTTTCACAAAAAAAATAACATGTTAACAGAATGTAATCATATTAGATAGAAAATAAAATGTATTGTCCAAATAAAATTAAATTATAGATATAAAAATATGGTAATAATAGTTTTACAAAAATAAAATGATATAAACATTTACGTTGTTATAACTCTATACAAAACATAACTTAAATTTATGAAATTGAACATATTTTTGAGATATTTAGTCACTAAAAAAATAAAAAACACCCAACATAATTATTTATATAATCAAATAAATTGGGAAAAATATATTAAATATATGGAATATATTTTCATAGAATTTTTTTATATTTATATAATGTAACCATATTACATGAAATATAAACTGTATCGACTAAAAAACTTATTTATGGGATTGAACATAAAATTATGATGATATTATTATGTACATAACCTCATAATAATTATTATATAATATTATTTTTTAAAATAAAATGACATATATGTATAAAATATGTAATATAATATATGTAATATCCCATTATTTAACAAAAACATAATGCAAGAATGGAAGGAAATTTATTTTGAAATAGTATAATCAGTTTGAGAAAAAAACATATTGTATATATGATTTATATTTCCACAAAATTATTGATATATGAATATTCAAAAATAATATTACATATTCTAAACAACATTTTAGAAATAAAATTATTTAACAGATAAAAACAATGATTATTACTATATTTTTAGAGACATGCCATGATATGAAATTATGGTATAATGTTTTTTCATATAACAAAACGTCTATGTATGAAATATAATATACATAAGAGTTATTTACTAACTAAACATGAAATGAGATAACCCAAATGATATTTTTTAATTAACATAATACATTGTATATATCATGATATATAAATTAGTAATATTTCCATGTAAAATTTGATATATATTAACATTTTATAATCTTATTACCAAAAAATTAAATTTGTTTAAAATAAAAAAATTATTTTCAGAATAAATAGAAAAAATGATTATGAAATATTATAGGAAAAAAACATGATAGAACCTTATTTAGTACAATATAATTTTAGATAACAGAAAATATTCCTATAGAATATGATGCATTTAGTAGTTTTTTATAGTCCTAACATGAAATAAAATAAAAAAACATTTTATTATAAAACAATAATATGGTAAAGAATTATAAATTACATAAATTTCTACAAATATATTATGTATTCATATAATAAAACTTAATTAACTATATTATTAAATGTACGTACAAAAATAATTTTTTTTACTTTCAAAACCTAATATTACTACAAATTACATTTTTATATGTATACCTTTATATAAAAATTATTTTTAATAATATTTTTAATATAATTTGACTTCTATGTAAAAAATATAAAATATTATTGAGCTATTAGTTTACTAAACAGGAAATAAATATCATCAGAGGTGTCTTCCATTGACCTACTTTTCAAAGGAAGATGCATACTTTCATTACTTTGATCATTGTTTTGTGCTAACTGGAATGTTTATTAAATGAATACCCTCACTATATTTCCTTATAAGAACACCAGAAAATAATGGATTTGTGAATTTTCATGTAGGTATATTGAATTCTTTATATGTGGTTTTATAGATTTCATTTGAAAATGATGATTATTGGCTTTGGAGGAGATAATTATGGTCCTTCAGTGGCGTGTCATGAAGGTATTGAAATGGTCTCTATACATTTTCAAAAACTCTAACCCATATGTTTTTATTGTTTGAATTATATTTATTGTTTTTCATTTAGTTTTTAATCAAAATTCCTTTTTTTGATTTATGGTATAATTGGGAATTCCCTCATAATATATACTGCTACTATGATTCAATCTTGACCCTCGGTATCTAGAATCCTGAGATAAGTAGTTATATCATAATCTATTCCATCTCAAATTTTTGATTCAATATGGTGACTATGGATTTTTACAAGATTTTTTCTTTGAAAACATTCCATTGTACTATAAATAATGATTAAAATTTGGACATCCAATAACAGAATTTTAAAATAGTCCTCATAATGCACATCCCCATATACAATTTAATTCAATATGGGTTAAAAATGAGAGAATAAAGGGGTGTTATTTAAATTTTTTGGTCATACATGGGATCATGTTGATAAGGATGTTAACTAGAAGATTACTAGTACTTTTAATAATAACCCCCTTTTTCTAACATCTTAGGTTTTCTAGTTGTAGTGCATAATCATTAGGATAACAATGAGTATTGGGAGCCTCCTAAAAAGTGTGATCCATTTACATTTGAGACCAAAAAAGTTGATCAACCCTTCAAAGGGGAGGAAAATTGTGTCCACCCTAATTCTTATGAGACATTACATGATAATTATGAGAAAACTTATCAGATTTAGGATTATTTTATTAAATAGTGTTTTAAAAATTTTAAAAGACCAATGGATGATTTTTATGGTTTTACCACATCAAGTACTAAGAAGATATGAAATTGTAGAGATTACTCTATCATTGATAAAAACATTAGGAAGACAATAATTGTGATAATAGTGATCACATTACTATAATGGAATATTATTTGAATGATGAGAAATTGGAATTTCTAGATAAACAAGATTCATAGATAGAGAAGCAATAGACAATTTCATTTCATCAATATAATAATTTTGATATTTCTGGCAAGCCACATCTTCAAATCAAAAAAAATATTGTTCATTAGAGTAGTGGAGGAATATAATCACAATCTATATTTTAAATTTAGATAAATTATAAAGAAATAAATCTTCCATGTTTTTTTATGATGGTTTCCATTTTATCATTGTGCTATTTAGTTATTTGCTTGATTTGATACTCTTATGGTGATGCTAATGATCATATTTTGAATTTTTTTCCATGTGGTTGATATTTCACAATTTATTACATTGCATTCTGATGTGAATTTTGTTATTACATGTATACAATGTCATATTTAAGGGTATCATGTTCTTTTAGGTGGATTTAATAAACTCTAATGCTATAGAAGATTAATTTTTGGGTGTAATATAGCTTCTACAAAATTTTATGGTATTATTTTCCTTCAAGAGATGATGCCCTAATACATTAATATATAGTTCCTCTAGACTTCCATTGGACTGTAGAATTTTGTATGGTTGCTATGGTTTCTTCCCAATGGATTATATTTTTTTAGGAATATTTTCCTGTTTGGATTAGATGATTTATCTACAAGTAGGGAGTTTTAATATTTAGAAAATATTATTTAATCATTACTTTTTTATATACATATTTTTGTTGAAGGTTGGATTTTTTTGGAGTGAAACTTTTTTAATGCTCTGTTTGGGTATAATATTGAAAAACATGATGTAACTCTCCTTAACTTCCATATGGTTCAATATAATTACAAATCATTTTTTTCATTGTAAAATTGTATTTGTTTAATAAATTTTTGGATGCATGTGTTGGGCAACCAACTCATGCCTCGAATTTTAATTATAAAACATATTTAAAACCTGATTTATTCATTAATAAGTATATTTTAATATTAGAATATTTTCGTTGAAAAAATTGAAATTTTTTTTTGTAAATGAAATTATTTGGAACACTACATAGAGTAGTAGTATCTCATTAATGTCACAAGAGTTTCCATGTAACATGAAATAAATTGTAAGAACCTGGACCTCCCTTTTAGTTTTTTCTTTCCTTTTTCTGGAGTTTTTGATAAAAGAGGAGTTTCTGGAAACATTTTAAGTACACACCGTGTACATTCTAAGTACATGCCATGTACTTCGTTGCCGCTCGAGGCCATGTGCTTGCCGCGTCATGGCTACACACATGTCCATGTAGGGGTGACATGGAGGACACCTAAAGTGGAGTAATGAAAAGATGTGTACACGCCGTGTACTATAAAAGTACATACTGTGTACATTCTTTTTTTCATTAAATAGACTGGGATCACGTCTTAACCCTATAACCATCTTCTTCTCCAGCTTCTTCAACCAAAGTCGTCCCGTACGGGCCCAAATCTCCCCGATCCCCCAAGACTCTGTTCATCTTCCAAGCCGACCGCCATCAATTGAGTTCGGAACCATAGAGGAATGCTCTTTATTGTCCAAGGGATTCATTGCCCAATTCATTCTCTTTATCATGTTATCGTGGTTTGAGCGTTTTGGATGTTTTCTAAGATCTAATATGTTACAAGTATATTCATGAATCTAGGTTTGAGTATATCAATCTCCTAATGTCGAGGCATGTGGTTTGTTACTTTTTGTATAAAGTCTTTGAGTATTTGTGCCAATTCCACCAATATCCTTGAATAGGGTATTGAGTGTTTTCTGTTCTTCCCTTGTTGTTTGTTGATTTTCTTATATGCTTGAGTAGGGGTTATTGTTTTTGAATAGGTTTCTTTTCTGTGCTTTGGATACTTTGCCTATGCATGTTTTCCTTTTTATGACCGATTGGTCCAGTTTTTCCTATTAGGATATTTTCAGTTCCACGCCTAGTTGTAGGATGGTATCACTATTATTCCATGTTGATTTGCTGTAGAATGTTATCCAAGGATTTCTTTAGGTTTACTTGGGCCGTTACATGATGCTACAATTGTTGATTTTACACAGGGATGTGGGAACCTAGCGTAGTAGACCATATGGAGAATGGACGTAATGGATTCTCTAGAGTGTCTTTAATTTACGATGCAAGACCACAAGGGAATTGACGTTGAGTTCTTCCTCAGAGAGTCTGTAGTTCCTCGACATGGGACAGAGGGGGAATGAGATGTTGAGTGCCTCCCTAGAGCACCTTTAGTATGATACGAGACTATAGGGGGAATTGATGATGAGTGCTTCCTCAGAGAGTCTATTCATTAACTGAACCTGAAGGGAGAGACTATCTGTGCCTCCTAGAGGGTTGCTAGTGCTTTTGGGTTGAACCATAGGGGTTAGGCTATGAGAACTACCCGAAAGTTTACCTGTTTGTTTTACATGCTTGTGTGGATGCTTATCTATTTCTAAATTATATGCTACTAACTGTGGATTGTTGCAATTGTGTACTTTCCTGTTTACTGTTTCTTTACTTTTACCTGTCATATACTCATGGACTGTTAGGCACGGTTCTTCAGGTGGTTTCCTTCTGGGAATTTTATCTCACACCCTGTTTGGGTCATGCTTTTTACCTATCATATACTAGTTTAGCACGCTGCGTAGTATGAAATAGGTACCCCGACTGTGTCACAAACAACACGAGTCATGTTATCTTTTCACATACACATCGTGTCTGAATTTTACATGCCATGTAGTTTGATATAGGTACCCGGCCATGTCACAAACAACACGGGTCGGTGTTATCCATTCTCATACATGCAGTTTCCTTTTGGAACACGCTGTGTAGTGTGATCTAAGAACATAGGCCGTGTCACTAACAACACGGGCTAGGTGAAGCTTGTTATGTACATGTCATTTATCCCTTGAACATGCTGTGTAGTTTTGTCTTAGGAGAGCGGTGTGGATTATCTTTGTAGAAGGACTCGGGCAGGGAAGAGAATTCAAGTACACACCGAGTGTTGGGACAACACGCCGTGTATTTGGGGTGTTACATGACCAGTTTAGGTAGAAGTACACGGTCATGTAAATGACTTAAGGAAACATGTTGTGTAGTCTTTATACACACAGTGTAGTCATGTTTTTTAATTTTTAAATGATTTATTTTTCCTGTTCCCTTCTTACGGTCCATGTTTTCAGTCCCTAGTAATGTGATCTAAAATTTGATTTTGACCTTGTAGAGTCATGGCACCGAGACGTCCTCTGGCTGCACGGAAATTTTCAGACGGTGATCAGACACCAGATATGACTGATTAGGGACTTGCCACAGATCCTCTTATTGTTCCGGCCTTGTCACTAGCAGTGATACTGGTTACGGGCGCTGATGCACAGTTTAGGGAAGGCCTTCTGAGGATGATGTAGAACATCCAGGGATCACTGCCTCCTACCTCGCCTATGGAAGGCTTGACGCGAGATTTCCAGTAGTAGTATCCTCCCACCCATTTAGGGGAAGGAGGACCTCAGGCTTCAGAGTCATGGTTGGGAGCCATGATGACGATCTTCGAGCATCTAGAGATGCCTCTAGAAAAGAGGGTCACGATATCTACCTACTTGCTACGAGACTCTGCCAATAGGTGGTGAGACTTGATCACACATGAGGGTCATCAACAGGTTAGGGCATGGGAGGAGTTTCATTACGTCTTTTACGACTACATCTATCCAGTGACCCTGCGGGATGACCGAGCCTGGGATTTCATCAGCCTAGAGAAGGGTACACATTATGTCATGGAGTATTACTCTTGTTTCACCAAGATTTAGTGCTTCACACCCCTCCAAGCGCAGATGGGTTGTTCTTGGCAAGGAAGTTTGAGGATGGCCTCAGACGGGAGATCTGCTCACAGGCGAATATCTTTAGGCTGACTTCTTTTGCTTCTATCATCAACCAAAAAATGATTGCGGAGTGAAACTTGAGAGATTCTGGAGTTGAGATCCATGTCAGTTCTGCTTCCAGAGTTAGTACTTCACCATCTCACCGCAGGAAGCACCGTAGGGAGTCAACGCGTAGTGATCCATGGTGGCGAGACGCTTCTTAAGGTATCCAGGTGGCATGATACCAATGTAAAAGGGCTAGACATATGATACCGCAGTGACAGAGAGACCTATTAGAGTGCCAATACTACAAAAAGATGGGATACGATCAACGCTTCTTCTAGGTTTTCTCACCAGCAGCTGGTGACATGGGTTCTTCCATGACTCCCTATTCAGGAGCAGCGCCACCGGTTTCTCACCAGTCTGGGAACATGAGTTCTTCCAGCTATTCAGGCAGAGGCAGAGGTCGTGGTCGTGGTGTTCAGTCACCGGCCTATCAATGACAGCAGGGCGGATCAGCTTAGAGTACTCAGGCATTGCCATAGGGTCATGGTACAGGTCCGACTTTCGTAGTGGAGCAGACCCAACTCGGGCAGGACCCCGAACCATCTACACATTGAGGTAAGATCTTATTAGCCTTAGTTTTACACTTCTCTCTTTTCTATATAGGGGATTCACATATCTTTATCTCATTTTCTATTGTGGAGAGCCTTGGGATATGTATATATTACTCTACCGATATCTTGATGCTAGACACACCGTTGGGGGCTATGATGGCTAGTGTACATCACTGCAGGGAGTGCCCTCTAGAGGTTGTGAGGTGTCACTTTTTAAGGGACATTTATGTCCTAGAGATGATAGGATATGATTTCATCCTCAGGATGGACTGGTTGGTTCCCTTCCAGGAATTCATCGACTCTTATCGCCGCAGGGTGAGTTTCATATCACTAGAGGGTTGATCTTTTCTTCATAGGGGTGAGTGGGATGTCCATGCGAGCAGAGAAGGACCCAAGAATCATGGTCTTTGAGGAGTTATAACCCGGATTTCTAGTCTATATCTAGATTCCCAGGGGACTTCACAGTTAGAATTTCCTCCAATGGTGGATCGTTTTAGAGATGTCTTTCCATAAGAAATTTCAGGTTTTACTCCAGAGCGTGAGGTAGACTTCTTGATTGAGCTCCTGCTAGGAGCAGCACCGGTGTCCATTCCTCCTTATAGGATGGAGACAACTGAGCTACAGGAGCTCAAGAAATAGTTGGAGGAGTTACAGGAGAAGGGTTTCATCCGAACCATTACTTCTCCTTGTGGTTCTCCTGTCCTGTTTGCAATGAAGGTAGAAATCACCCTTAGGCTTTGTGTGGATTATCGGAAGTTGAACCAGTTGACAGTCAAGAACCGATATCCCTTGACTAGGATTGATGACCTCTTTGATCAGCTTCAAGGAGCCCGGGTGTTCTAAATGATCGATTTGAGGCCCGGTTATCATCATTTGTGCGTTAGACCATCAGATATACCTCTTACAACCTTCAAAAGAAGGTATGGTCTATAAAAGTATACGGTTATGCCGTTCGGCCTCACGAGCGCACCTACAGTTTTCATGGCACAAATTAACCGAGTGTTCCCTCTATACATAGACTCCTTTGTGGTTTTCATCATAGATGATATCTTGGTGTACTCTCACACTTGTCACGACCATGTTACCCATCTTGAGATTGTTTTGAGTACACTGACAGAGAATCAGTAATATGCTATGATCTTGAAATGAAACTTTTGGATGGATTAGATTCACTTTTTGGGTCACGTTATCTCAGAGACAGGAGTTTCAGTAGACCTAAATAAATTGAGAGCAGTAGTTTCTTGGTAGCATCCGAATAATGTTTGTGAGGTGAAGAGTTTTATAGGGCTGGCTGGATACTAGAGACGCTTCATATGGGATTTATCATGCTTAGAAGCACCGTTCATAGGTCTGACCATGAAAGGGGTGATGTTATTATTTTCAGATTATAGTGATTCATCCTTTCAGTAGCTGAAAGGGAGGTTGACTTCAACACCTATACAAGTCTTTCCAGAGTCGGGCAAGAGCTACACTATTTACAGTGATGTTCATGTTTTGGGCTGGGAGCTATACTTCTGCTGGGAGATGGAGTCGTTGCATTCAGGTCTCAGCAGTTGTGGCCACATGACAGGAACTACCCGACACACGATCTCGAGCTGGCTGCAGTTGTTCATGTCATACGCTATTGGAGACATTATCTTCTGGGAGAGCACTTCGTGGTTTTCACCGACCAAAAGAGTCTCAAATACATATTCATCCAACATGATCTGAATCTAAGACAGTGTAGGTGGGTCAAGTATCTACATTACTTCGACTTTGATCTTACATATACACTTGGAAAGGGCAACGCAGTGGCTGATGCATTGAGTAGAAGAACTCTGATATACGCAGTTCAGGAGGCTAGATGTGATTGGAAGCTTATGGATCTATTCTCTAAGATACATTTGGAGGTGCACGATAGACATGGGCGTACTTTTCTATCTTTTGTAGATATTACCTCTAATCTTCTAGATTGGGTATGAATGAGGTAGCTATCAGACTCAGAATTCCTAGTCCTTCGGGAGAGTGTGTTAGGAGAGGACCCTCTTCCTGGATGGACAGTGGGAGAGGATGAGATCTTGAATTTCCAAGGACGCGTATGGGTTCTAGTAGACATACGTGAGGAGCTGATGCAGGACTTTCATTACTCAGTTTTGGCACTTCGGCCTGGTGTCACTGAGATGTATCGTGATCTAAACCGCCAGTATTGGTGGCCAGGTACGAAGAGAGTTATTGCTGGTTTTATCATGAGGTGTTCCACTTGTCAGCAGGTGAAGGCAAAACATCGGCGACCCACAAATCTTTTACAGTAGTTAACCATTCCCGAGTGGATGTCAAATGACGTCGTGATGGACATTGTGACCGGTTTGACTAGATCTCCTTAAGGGAATGACGTAGTATGGGTTGTCATTGACAGACTCACGAAGGTTGCTCAATTCTTATCGATCAAAGAGACCTTCAGTGTTGATGAGCTAGAATGATTGTACATCCAATAGATTGTACATCTTCATGGAGTTCCACACTCCATCATTTCAGATAGGGATGCACATTTTACTTCTCGGTTATGGAAGGGGTTTGAGAAGTCTTTGGGTGCACATGTACTTTTGAGTACGGCTTACCATTTCCAGAAAGATGGAAAGTCTGAGCATACGATTTAGGTGCTTGAGGATATGCTCTGATCGTGCATTCATAACATTGGAGGTTCTTGGGGGAATCATATAACTCTTGTGGATTTGTCTGATAACAACATTTTTCAGGTGACTATTCATATGGCACCTTACGAGGCTCGGTACGGTAGGCCATGCCGATCACGTTTGTGCTGGCTGGAGGCGGGAGAGGCAGCTTTGCTGGGACCTCGTCTTGTTCAGGAGACCTCGGCCCAGATAGAGTTGATTCGAAAGAGGATGGCTACAGTGTAGTCTCAACAGAAGTCTCATGCTGATCAGCGGAGAGGACCTCTAGAGTTCGATGTAGGGGATCAGGTTTTCCTGCGTGTCGCAGTAAGGTTGGGACACTAGAGGATTCATAGACAGGGTATGCTTTCACCATGATAACTCGGGCCGTTTGAGGTGTTTGAGAGAGTTGGGATAGTTGCCTATCGTCTGTAGTTACCTCAGAGGTACCGGGCTATACATGACATCTTCCACGTTTCTCACCTCTGACATTACTTTTTAGACACGTCTCATGTCCTTCAACCTGATGAGGTTGAGATCGAAACAGATTCATCGTTTGGGGAGAATCCTATCTGGGTTATCGATCGCAGTATGAATGTTCTCCATGGTCGGTCGGTTCCTCAGGTACAGGTGCTATGGCAGCATGGGCGAGTAGAGGATGAGACTTGGGAGAGGGAGGCTGATGTACGATCATAGTTGTAGGAGATGTTCCGGGTTTTTTCTTCTACGCCTTGCTAGGGAAATTCGGGGACAGATTTCATTAAGGGGGGAAGTTTGTATGAACCCGGATCTCCCTTTTAGGCATGTCTTTCCTTTTTCTGGTGTTTTTTAGAAAAGATGAGTTCATGAAATTTTTGAAGTACACACTGTTTACTTTATAAGTAGACAATGTGTACTTCATTACCGATCAAGGCCGTGTGCTGGACGTGTCATAGGCACACACACGACCATGTTGGGTGACATAAAGGTCGCCTAAAGCAGATTACGGAAAATCCTAGTACACGCAGTGTACTCTAAAAGTACACGCCATGTAATTCCTTTTCTTCATTAAACAGACCAGGGTCACGCCTTAACCCCAGAACCATCTTCTTCTCTAGATTCTTTGACCAAAGGCATCCCGTACAACCATGAATATCCTCTAAGCCCCCAAGCCTTTGTCGGTCCTCCGAATTGACCACCGTCTATTGCATTGGGACCGAAATGGAAATCTCTTCATTCTCCTAGAGCTTCGTTTCCCAATTCTTCCCCTTTCTCAAGTTATCGTGGGTTGAGTGTTTTGGAAGTTTTATTAGATCTATGACTTTCCAAGGAGATTCAAGCTTCAAGGCTCAAGTATATCAATCTCCTAATGTCGAGGTAGGTGGTTTGTGCCTTCATGTAGAAAGTCTTTGAGTATTTGTGCAAATTCCACCATTAGCATTGAACAGGGTATTACGTGTTTTCTATTTTTCCCTTGTTGTTTTACTTCTTTTCTTATATTCTTGAGTAGAGGTTATTATTTGTGAATAGGGTAATTTACTGTTCTTTGGATGCTTTTCCTATAAATGTTTGCCTGTTTATGACCATTTGGTCTATTTTTTTCTGTTAGGCTATCGCCAGTTCCATAACTAGTTGTAGGATGGTATCACTGTTCTTCCATGCTGATATGCTATAGAATGTTACCCAAGTAGTTCATGTTTTTTACTTGGTCGGTTACGCGATGTTATACTTGTTGATTTTACAACGGTCCTTGAGAACCTAGTGTAGTAGACCATAGGGAGAATGAATGTAAGGGATTCTCTAGAGTGTCTTTAATTTATGATTAGAGACCACATGGGGAATTATTGTTGTGTGATTCCTCAAAGATTCTGTAGTTCGTCGATGTGGGAAACATGGGGATTGAGATGTTGAGTACTTCCCCAGAGTGCCTTTAGTACGATACGAGACTATAGGGGAAATTAACGGTGACTGATTCCTCATAGAGTCTTTTCTTTAGCTGAACCATAAGGGTGAGACTGTCGGTGCCTCTTAGAGGGTTTCTAGTGATTTTTGGTTAAACCATAATGGTTAGTCTATGAGAACTTCCCAAAAGGATACCTGTTTGTTTTAATTTCTTGTGTGGATGCTTATATATTTGTAAATTATATTCTAGGAACCATGGATTGTTGCTATTGTGTACTTTCCTGTGTACTTTTTCTGTACCTTTACCTGCCATATACTCATTGACTATTAGGCACAGATCTTCGGGTGGTTTCCTATTGGGTTTTTTATATCACACCCTATTTGGTTAATGTTTTTGGGCCCAAACAGATTATATTGTTGTAAGTATAGATAAGGGAAAGCGCCCTTCTTCTTCAGGATCTTGATTAAACTTGAGCTGAAGAGCATGGGACCAAGCCGATGCTTGCGATTCTAAGGAGTTTCTCATCTATTGTTTTTCTTTTTCACTGTGTTTTAGTACTGTATTCATCATTGTGACTTGTTTGGCTATTTTTCATAGACATATATGTATCATGCACCATTTACATATACTTCTGCTCCATTTGTTTGTTTGTCAGTATTCTACTGTTATTGTTGTTGGATATTTACTACTTCCGCTATTGTATGTGTTGTTACTTCTGCTGTGTACTCTACCAATGAGGTCATAGGTTCCCCACTGTCACACCCAAGTCCCTTGCTTCTAGTCGGTAGCCTCTGGCGTTCGGGGAAATGCGCTTGAGGCCATGTGACCAACCGGGTACGTGGCGCCTCTGGGTGGCTTCCAGAACATGGGCGTTACATAAATATTATACTAGATGGTTTTGAGACTATGTATGGTGAATTAGAACTCTTACAAAGTTACCAAAAACATCTCAAGAGACTAAAACATTATCCAATTCTTTGGAATAATATCTGCAGACACCCATCAAAATAATAACATGTACCTACATAAATGTGCCACATAGATCATTTAACATAAGAACATATTTCATCTCACATAATCAAAAAATAAATGATTTTGGATTAAATATATTTTATTAACCAATAAAATAGGTATAGTAGTGTTAAAGTGAATACCCTCGAGTGGAAACTGAAATGGTATTCAAAATAAAATGGGCTGGCATTGAAAAATCACTATAAATTTTCATTAGCATATTAGTATTAATTGAATGGTCATAAAATGGATTCATGAGATCGAAAGTGGAATTTAATAATTTATAATCCAAATGGTATATATGATGTATTTCTAAAAATTTTGCCAACATTATGAATTGGAAATAAAAGGCATAAAATTAAGAAGATTCATAAATAAGTAAAAGATAAAGAGGATAACTTACTTAATTTAGGCATAGCAACATCTTTAGAAGATGCTATAATGAGAGGGGATTTGTGATAGAATTGATAGGTCATATATTTAATATGATAGTTATATTTATAAATTCCAGACATCAATACGAATTGATATTAATAATGTTAATTATAAATAAGGTTCTTGAATGGGGAAATGGAGGGAAAAACCCATTAATAAATTTAGGTTTTGTAATGGTAGAGTATAAGGTCAAAATGATACGGGATATGTGGCCTATCATTGAAGTAAACTCATGTTTATATAATATTGTTGTTTATAATCTCATTTAAATTTAACCAATTGATATTCAAAAGGATAGTTTTAAATAAGGAGTTTGAATTGAAAAGATGAGAGATTGGTCCCATACCATTAGAGGGTGATTCGAAAAGTATGGTATGAGATAATTTAGAGCATGGGGTCACCAAGGAAAGACGCTAGATATTGGATGGAAGAGTAAGTATGTTCTATATGGTTTTTGAGTAAATAATAAGGGGATATTGGGCTGATTTAAATATAAAAATAGAGTGGAGATATTTATTATTTCCCAAAAATATGTTTTGGACTCCATATTATAAAGTAATAAAAACCAAAAATATTATAATGGTTTTACCACAAGGATTCTTAAAAATAGAACAAAATTTAATTATATTATAAATCTAATGTCATAAATCATTAAAATATTACCCTCGTGATGTGGAACAAGGTATTTTTTAAAATGAGATGATTTTAAAACCAAAAAATAATATATATGTTTAGTAAGAATCATAAAAAAATTATAAAACTCTTCAAAGGACATATAAAATAAATTATTTCAATTTGGAAATATTGATTACATCTTTTATAGATTTTTTGAAATATACTACATCTTTCTTGGGTCATTATGATGTCATAACAGATATCTTATTTAATTTTTACCCGAAGATTCTCCCATCTCAGAAAATTATGAAAAATTCACATTTGAATAATTTTAAAGTTATGATACCAAATAAAATATTTATTTTATAGAAATAGATTTATAAATATAGTAATTTTATCTATTAAAATAAGAGTTGATATTTATTGAGAAATGATTTTTTACCATATAAATTTTAAAATCGTTGTAAACATTATATCTAATATAATAAAATATATATTATCATTTATATTAAATATATTATTTTTAATATTATTAAAATAAAATATCATTTGTTTGAAAAAAATTAATTTATAAAAAAATTATGGTCTCAAATAAAACTATATATTAACCCAAATACAATTTATGTTTTAATGTATAAAAAGATAATTTTCATCAAAATAATTTTTAATCATTTATAAATAAAAAATATACTAATTATTATATTTAAATTAACATAAATATTTATTCTAATAGATTTACTTTTTTCTTGTCCCTATTAACTATTTTTACCCTCAATTAACCTATTTCACTTTTACTGTGGTAATAAATATTTACTACTATTACGAATCATATTATAAAATAAATTTGATTAAAGTATTAACAAATAGTAATTATGATGAACAAAAATATGGGATATATTTTATCAAAACAAATCCATATACATCAAAGAATTTAATTTAAATAAAACCAACAATCATGATGAAAATTCATTTTTGGGGATATTATTTTTCATGAAAGATATAATTTTACTTTTAATCTTTAATTATTAACATTCACTATATTATTTTCAAATCATAATGAATGATATATAGTATAAAAAATACAATTAAATCCTTCCTCATTATGGTTTACTTTAATTAACTATAATGATTAATCATTATGCATTTTAAAACACTTCTCAGAAAAAATGTCTTTTCAAGATAAAAGTAATCTTATTCTAAAATGCAGTTTAAATATTATTTTAATGTAATTTATATCCTTAAATATATCCCAAGAATAATTATTTAAATTTTAATTAAAATTAAAAGAATAAATATACTTTTATATTAAATAATTTTTTCAAAATAAATTTTTGCTTTTAAATAATAGGCTTGTTTAACAGTTCAATAGAAAATGAATATATTATAAAAAATCCCAAAATTTTACTCTATGTAAATTATGATATAATGATTTAATTATTTTTTCAAATTTTTTCTAAATTATTTTTTTAATGTTCAATATATTATATATAATTTTTAAAAAAATTAATAACTAAAAAACATATTTGAATGTAACATATTTGGAAGAACAAAAAGACATTACCAAAAATTGAGTGATTATTTATTAAGGATTTCTCAATAAATTTATATTGAGAATGAAATAAATATATATTTCACCAATTATTTATTCATATTCACACATGAAAATTTAAAGGATATTTTTTAATTTTTGTATTTAAATAATCATTATTTCTTCAGGTTCTGTTTTGTGTATCAAATATGTTAATGAAAATAATTTTATCTTTTAAAATCTCTGTCCATTACAAGTAACTATTTTTAGTTTTGAAAAAACATGTTTTATTGGATACAATTATAATATTATTGTGATAAAAACTAATTACATGAGTTATTATAATTCAAATATATAATTAATATTCATTTTTATTTAGTTAATCTATGTTAGGATTCTACAAATGCTTACATGAGTTTGATTTTAAAAAGATATTTTTTGGTTTTTCCTATATGATTGAAAAATATTTATAATATGTAATGAATTTTTTTGATTATATTAAAATCATTAATTATTATTTTATTATTATATGTATTTAATTTTCTTACCATTACAAATATGACTTTCTTTTTGATATATTGAATTATAAAATTGATTCTGTTGAGTTTTTATGGATTTTTTTCTATGAATTTAATTTGAGTGGAGAAATATGTGAATTTATTTTAAACCATTTGATTATTATTATACTTCATACTAATTTAGATAGAAGGTCTTAGTGGAAGAATTTTATATATGTATTAATATAAGTTCTTCACTATTTAATCCCAGATAATATATTGTAATTGGGTGTTAATAATCATTTATAGAACTTGTGGGGAGCATGGGTGGTTAGAATTAATATTCTATAATAAGGATGTGTCCATTTATAAAAATTATAGTTTTGGTATGTAGAACTGATTATCCCATGATGATCATATTTACATGGAAAATTATATTTTAAATGGTGTTAATACTCGACATTTCTTTTTCAATGTAAATAAAATGTTTTATATACTCATGATATAAAAATAAGAATTCTTATTGTGACTACCATAGTAATGTTTGATGCTTTTAAAATTGTAAACTTATGTGTTTTCACTCTTCTAATTTAAATACATTCATGTAATTTATTAGTACGGTAGTGTATAAAATATTTGTAGGTTATCTTATATGGTTTCATACCCCCTAATTACATTTAAACCAGTGGTGTACATGTATATTTCATAGTATTTTATATTTCAGATACAATAATACTTCACTCTTGATATATGTTTGATTATAACATCATCAATGGAGTTATTTAGAATTTGGAATGAAATCGTGGATAATTTTTACATGGGTATCGTCAAATATTTATTTATGTTTTTTCATTGATCATTTATGAGATGAAAATGGATTCATTTTATGAATTTACCTCATAAAATTATTCTATATGTATATATATACAAATTTTCTTGGATGAAATGTTGTTTTGTGATTCAATTCATGTATTATTTTTAGTATTCAATGTTATGATATGTTTAGATTCATTTTTGTATAAAAATAAAATTTTATTTTTGAATTATTATACCAATGTTTGCGTGAATATATCTAGATTATTAAAAGGATTCATTAAAATATTTTGATTATTTTAAATATGTTTTAATTTTTTCCTTCATTTTCATTAATATAATCAGAACTATTGGAATCGAATGGCAGTTGGGAAAACACTTTTGGTTTGTGATGTGTTGATTTGGTTATTCAATTAGACTATATTGATTGTTATTATACAACATATACATATATAATATATTAAATTTTAACCATTTCATTGACTATATAGGGTGTAAAAACATAATATGAATTCTATACGAAACAAAATCTATTGGGATAGAAAAATGTTTTATATTTATGCTATATAGTTTCACATGTCATTTTATGAATTCATATAAAGTAATCATAAATCATATAGAATAAAAGTTTTATTTTTAAAAACATTATTTATAAAACATAATATTATTATTGAATTTTTAAAGATAAAACATGAAATCTATTTATATTGCGTAATGTTGGTACATATAAAATAGAAATAATATATAAAAATTAATATATTTATCAGTTTCTTATGAAATAATCATTAAATTAAAAAAAATATTTTTTAAATAACATCATATATTTTGATAGATCATGTTAAATTTACAAAATATATTTCTATATTAGTCAACTAATATTCACATAATTTAATTATGTTAGATATAAAATAAATTTTGTTTTCAAAAACTAATTATGCTTAGAAAATAATATGATTATATTAGTTTATTGATGGAATAAGATATATGTTAATATATTAAAATAATTTTAACTAAAATGTAATTTATATCATTTTTATATTGACTTAATAACATTCAAAAATATATAATAATATTCTTCTTTCTTATATAACACACTAATTATTGATAAAATGTGATATATTTATTGTATATATTTTTATAAAACATTCCTTAGAGAAGAATTACTTATAAAGTAATCCTCATATAATATTTTTCATTAATTATCTTATATTAGTTAATTAAAATATTATTATGAAACACTATATAATAATTATTTGAAAACATCATATATATAAAATATATGGATGTTTTTTATACAATAATAATAAATTGATTAATAAATAGAAAGTCCTTTCATGACATAATATAAGGTGGATTTATTAGTAGTCCTGTATATAATAAAATATAGGATGGATTAAAAAAGAAACACAATTATATATATATATATAATTATTGTTTTAATGGAATACATTAATAAATTATTTGACCAACAAAAAATAAATTTCGGGTATTTCTCCTTTCATTGACGTCCCACCCCCTTCGTAACAATTCTTCTAGCTTGCTGCTTTTATCATTTTCTAACATGGTGATTGTGAACCCAGAAACTCCCAATAGATCCTATATCAATAAAAATATATTCTATTAAGGATTTTAATATTTAGAGTTGTGTAGTCTCCCGGGTTTCTGAATAGTGATTATTTGGAATGAACATTCATCGAGCGGGTGATTAATCTCATCACACCATTTTGGAGGGAAATACTACTTTTTACTCTAGGACACTCTTGTAGATTTATATAAAATTTTTGAATACATTAAAAAATACTAGAATGTGGATGGTGATACATATGATGATGATTGGACCTTGAAATTGAAATATGTAATCATATGTATCTATTAGTGGTTTTTTATCATTGTTCTTGACTAATTAATATCAGTTAATATTACATATTTATTGTTTAAATTAAAACTACTATGATCTCTCGAATTTATGTCCATATTGGTAGGTAATGGATATTGTGTATTTATTATTAAAACTATAATATTTTCTTCTAACATATACATGTTAATGGAATTAACACCCACAGAGTTCTAGGCCACTTAATAGGGCACATATCTCTTTTTACGGTCATGCTAAAAATAATGACTGACATAGTTAAATGTCATGAGAAAACTATAACTAGATTATATATTCCTAATGAAGTTTTTTAGTTGACTTATTAAATATAATCCCTTTCTATTTTACCACTAAGTTAATATAAACCAATGAGGACAATTATCAAAGGTAAAAATGATTTTGATGGTAATTTGTATAACCTATAGGGAATGGGGTCTTCCAGGTATGGGAATACTTTTTTCAAGAATGTAACCTGATAAATGATATACTATAGAAAATGTGGACCGAATGGATTAATTTATTATTTTAGATGGGATATGGACCAATGAGTATGGGTGTCCAAACTTATAGAGAAAATGTACCGATGAATAGGGATTTATGTAATCTTATAAAGAGAATATACCTAATAGAAAGGATATAAAGGATTTATTATATTGTGTTTAAACAATGGGGGGTTCATATTTATACTATTAAATATTTATCAATTATCATATTGTTCATGTGATATCATCTACTTTCTTGAAATAAGATTATGCCATGCAGTTTAATGCTTGGTCATAAAGACCTTATTGTACATTTTTACATCTTCAAAACAAGGATTCTTGTATTTTAAAATATGTCATAATAGTAGAATGAGTGGGGATTACACATATTGGGATACCATTATGCGACTCACTCAGAAACTATCAGGATTATTCCATTAAGGATATAATGATTAGTTTATGTATTACACCAATGATGGAGTCTTGAATGAGAGGAATTATTATTACAATAATGGAATGGTCAAATAATATCTCTAATCCCACATGATACATGATATGGATGTGAAATAAGGTATAACATAGGATTATGCACATTAAATGAGAGTTTCCAATTGGATTTTAATGGGGCTGATGCACCGATGTCTCCTGGTGTGAGTGTCCCTGGCTAATTCATGTAATCACTAGTAAGAACAATCTTGGGTTTTAAAGCTAAAAGATAATCCCACCATATAGTATTCATTCTCTTTGGTATACATATGATGGGAATGAAGGTAGGAGGTGTATGGTGGTAGGTTGTGTGTTGATGTAAGATAAATATGGAGGCAATAGTATTATGGTCCCATGTAGTAATGATTATGGGATTACCTGAGTAAGATTTTATTAATGGTATGACTCATGGAATAAAGAATAAATATATCACTATTTTATGAGAAATATCACCATTACCTCTATTACTATATTTATATTTATCATGGGAATACGTGATTTCAAATCCCATAGGGGCCTTGTTATTTTAAAAGGATAACCTAGAGATTTCTATTATTAGAGGACTTAATTATTTAAGTGTTTCATATTAGCGTGCATTCCCTGATCATATGTATCAGGATGTTTTGAAAGAGTCTATAAGTATTCCTTTTTAGTGTTTTAACCTCTACAAAGGGTGTATGTTTATGTGTTAATGGTTTACTTCATCAATATATATAATATTGATGACGGAGGAACCAAAATGGATCACATAGTATCTATTAATATGGTGGTCTATAATTATTTTAACACTAGGAGGGAATTTAAACACATAGTGGCTTTCGTTTAGGGTACTACACTGAATCACATCCACATAACATCATTCACATGGCTATATCCACCAATTTAATTAAGAGGATCATTTAGAATGGTGAAACAATATTCACTAGTTAGGGAGAATTAAGGTAGGTGAGGTGACCAAGTGTAGGTTTTTCTATGTAGTGCAGTTCGGTTAATGAAATATACCTAGAAAGGCCCATGTAGTGCAGTTTTCAAACTATAATATTATAAATAGTGATCTCCTACTAGATATTAAATACGACTCTCTCAATATGGACCAATTAATTATTTACTTAGTATCATTCTTTTATTTATATATTTTGAATGAATATTTCATCTATTAACAAGCATGGGTTCCAAATCTATACATTAAGGAAGAATATTATGATAAAAACTTGATAGAAGATGTGCATAGTATCATCATGGACTTTCCAAATAATAATTATTCATTTTATACACTAGGATATAATCTGAGATAAATATTACATCCTCTAAGGGGTTTAGAATCTATTGAATGGATATAGATTTAAGAAAAATTATTGGCCAATTAGGATTCACATGGGACATTCAATCAGTGTGTCATAAACTATGATATGATCATATCCAAAGCCATAATAGATTTAATATTCGCTTAATACATGGTGATTATGTTGAGAAAAGTATTCTTTGTTAAATATTCATATCAATAAATCAGGTATCAATTCCTAATCATAGACAATGCTTTCAAAAATGAATAGGCCTTTAACAGATAATGACGGGTTCAACGAGTACGGATAATTCATTGAAGGATATGATTTTTCTGAGTAATTTCATCAGTTTGGTGTGTAACTGGTCCCAATTTAATTTATGAAATGGAAAAATGACATGTCTCTGATTTTTTCACACTTATTGGATTCATCCCATGTTAAACAAATTTAATTTTTATGATTGGAAATGTGACAGGACTTAATAATATTACCCCCATCAAAATTGATTCTGGTCGATATAAAGATGGTACTTTTATAATGGATCTTAAAAAAACATGTGTCCACCAAGTGATCCATGATGGGGATTAGGCAGTTGACCTGAGCCAAAAAATTGGATAGGCTCCCATTAATTTTTTCTATATGAACTTTGACCATTCATCTAGACATAACTCATCACTATCTATAATTCTCCTACCATTGTTCACATAATCCGTATCCAACATTCAAAATTACACACACTTATTAGTTTTATAGTTGCCTTAATGTGATATTTCATAATATTAATTCAACCATGTTGTATTTACATGATTATGGATACATAATGGTAGTTCATGCCATATGTTGATGAAATTTATTCATTATTTTTAGAGATGGAAAATCTCTTGGAAAACAAAATTGGTTCTATATAACTCTTGGAGTGACGAGGGTATCCCTTACGATCAATTAACTTGTTCTAAACTTATTTTGGGGAAATATGTGAAGTTAATATCTTTGAGAAATATGAATTAGATTCATAATTATGCTGGTTAGGTGGTAGGGAAAAGATATGTCTTAGCCTAGAAGGGTGTGCTTTATTAAATAGATTATTACCTCTAAATTCATGTACTAATTTTCTCTCTACAGATATCCAAGAATCCTCATTAGTTATCTTAAATGCATGATGAGTAACTATTTATTGTCATGGTCAGTTTATGAATGGAAACTGAGAACCATTTCTTGGAAGGAATTCATCAAACCCATTTAAATGAGGGGCCTTGGAATCAAATATCGTATGATTTTCAATTATGGTATTATTAATAAATTTAAATGGAACCTTTGAATAATTAGTGACTCCTCTATTGAATTATTATCAAGAAAGTTCAAAATGATGATTCTTAATGGGTATCCTTATTAAATTACCTCATCTTTTTGTCCCTCCCCCAGACATACTTTCAATGATATCATGTAGAATTCCAAATGGATGGTTAGTAAGTAGTCTATCCAAAATTGATGGAATACTCCTTGGAAGGAAAGATCTTTAAACACCATGAATGTTTTTTATAAAAGTCATAGAATAAAAATAACTAATCTATTGGCTCAATGTAGAAATATTTATGGCATTGTTCCTCCCCAAGCTATCCTGGAAATATAGTTCTACACCTTCATGGATGATGACTAACTAATTTGGCAGACAAATCAGAGTAATAAGATTAATTCCAAGGAATACTACATGATGCAGTGTGATGGATCTGTTAAAACAACAACATGGATACTTAGAATCATATAACATTTTGTTAAAACATCAATATTTATATTTTGTTGTATGGTTTGTAAGAACCGACTACCGAGACATGATCAATTAAGGAAGGATGGGAAGAAAGTTGAATAGCATGTCACATATACATGTGTGCTGATGAAACTGTGAAACATGTTTTTATTAAATATACATTTTCCCAAGACCAGTAAAGTTATGTTAGTATCCTATTTAGAATATATATTTGTATCTACTAGTATCTAGATGATTTAATTTTAGGCATCATCAAGTGTTGAAGTTGTGAATAGATTCAAAATATACTTTTGGTGGAAACTGTATCTATCATCAAATCGGTTTCTATAGAAACTGACTGAAAATTACTTTTTTATTATCAAAACACTTTAGAGGCAGAAATTGAGAAACCCCAAAATCAGACTGAACAATCTCAAAACAACACAAGAAGATAAGGGATATAATCCAAATAAAACAACCGGACCTACCCCACCCCAGAAAATGAGTCATGATAAAAAGACTTCACCAACATAGGACCCTTCAGAAAATAGTCTCGTGCATAGAGCATGGACATAGTACTGATGGAGAAGCCATACCCTCTCAAGCATCCCAATCCAAAAATCCTCCATCGATGAAGACTTCGTGCTCTGATCCTCAACCGGTGTAGGTCCAAGTAAAGAGTTGTAAATAAGCACCAAAAATACAAACAAAGAAATCCGGCATGAAAAACAAAAGGGTTTCACATTCTCACAAACAAGACCTCTCAAAGAAACTAGTCAAAAAAACAAACTTGACCAGAATCACTAAGAAGAAAAATATTATTACCTGAATCTCTCTCCCTAAAATATATCCAGGACAGAGATGAAACTTTTACGTCATCAACCTCTAACATCTTCTTCTCAAACTCAGAATCATGTTGATCCCACGTCGGAATGTACTCATCAATTCTGATTTCCCCTCTGTTAAACCCCCTACCAGAATTGAGTCCTGTTTATTAATCCATAAAATTTGTTCCTCATTAAGGGACACCTCTAGCAACCTCCCCATCATCCTAGCTGCCTACACCTCAGTTGCATTGAGCATCAAGACCTGCTCCCTCACCGCATCTTCAGAACTTAAAAGGAGAACCAATTCATCATCATTCTGATCCCCTGACCTCTAAAGGTGATTAGACTCCTTTTCTGTCTTCTCATCTTTCATCTTCTTTGCAGAGTGAGTCACTAGAGGAGGATGTAAAGAAGTGTAGTGTTTCTTCCCCTTCCTCTTCTCGTAACCCATAATGCTCCTTGGACTTGAATCCTTATCTGCTGATTGACCATGTTCACCCCCTTTGGTATCCTTCACTCCGGCCCCAGCTCCCTCACCTAGGGTAAAGGATTTAGAAATCTCATCACCCTTTAAAAGGCATCCAAACCTATTGCTCAAAGAAACTAATGTTGGAATCGGGTCCTAACCCCCTCCCACATTAACTATTTGAACTTCCCTTACATACATATCACCACTTCCATCCAAAGGCTGAATCCCCATACCCAAACTAGCATCCCTATATAACGGCATCCTTCCATTAGCCTCGCCTTGACTGGGCTTCAAGAATCCATGCCCCATGAACTGAGGCTTCTTGAAAAAGTCATCAAAAACCACACCCTATAAGGCACAACCTGATTGGTCCACAGAACACTCCTCGTTGGTTTCAAGTTCACATTCCCCTGTAGGTCTAGTCTGACTAATTCTGGCCACCACATTACAATTCAGCACTGATACTGGTCTTCTCACACCACTAGGATCACCTATCAGTCTACTAAAAAAATCTGGGACTCTCGGATAAAGAGGAAAATAAGGATCCTTCCCCTTCCTCACCTTGTTTTCAACAAAAGAATTGAAATCTCCCAAGCCAACTGAATTTCTGCCACCCCCTTATCATCATGGTTTTGACAAAGTTTGTGATTTTGACTGCTTTCACAAACCAAACCCTGCCCTACAAATTGATGACTGTTGGCCCCCAAAGAAGAGGAACTATCCTTTAAAGTGCGCTAGGGATCATTCACCAATTCCTATGTCCAAAGCACAATTTCTTTTCCACATAAATTCACACCTTCAACTTCATCCACCTCAACCCGCGATGCTACTGTTTTACCCCTATCCCTGCTCCTCACTTTTTCCTTGGTCTGCTCCGATGCTCCCAACACTACGAGTTAGACACCCTGCCTTGTCAATGCTTGGAACTGAACCATTAATACTGCTTCCTTACTGTTGTTTCAACAATCTTCCCTTGGTGACCTCCCCTTCTGCATGATTCGCTCACATGACCCAGCCACCGGCAAGAATAGCATAAATCCACCAATTTCTCATAGATGACTGGTTATTTACACCAGACCTACTCACAATCCTCTATCCACACATATTCAATCGGTGATTTCGACACGTCGACCTCCACACACATCTATGGATTGATCAGATAACAAACAATGGTGGTACGTGAATCAACACAAAGTAATCGACCCACCACATTCCCTAATATTGACATAATTGTAGAATTATAAAATGGAAGAGGAATATGAGGAAGACTTACCCAAATCAGAACCATATGAGAGTCCCGGTTTAGATAGAAGTTATATCTCCACCGAGACAGATGGAAACCGCAATCACCGCACTTCTTGGGAGCACATGACAGAGCACGAACAAGGTCCTCCATCGAAGAACATCACACCATCAAGTTTTTCTTATCAAACCGACCGAAAACCGACCGATCATGAACTCCCCAAAAATCGAATACAAACCTATCGAAGACGTCCACCAAAGGACGTTTGTTCCTAAACATTGCAACCAAAGTGAGATTGAGAAAGCTCCCTGCCTCTATAAACATCAAAGCTGATAAAGGAATCTCTGGCACGCCATCTAAAAAAACAGGGACCTTCGATTCCAGGTTAATCAAGGGGAACCTTGGGATCGAATCAGGTTTGGTGAAAGGGATAAAGGCACATTGTCAGTCATTACGAGGATGACGAGTATCCTCTTCCCTCGCACTGGTTAGTGGAGAAGGGGGGATCTTCGCTGACCCCATTAAGGTTTCACAAATAGTGCTAACCCCATGGAGTAAACACATAGATTATATAGAAAGAAATGCATGTTTTCTTGATAATTAATCACCATCCATTCATGTAGGTACTCCTCCCATTCAAAGGGAAATAAATTCTTATTAATATATATAGGTTATTTCGATGAACAATAGCTTCACAGACCTCAATATCCTTCAATATATGAAAATTCTATTTAGACTAAGTAATCCTTTGAGACTAAAATCAATTATTTGTATCCCACTAATTTCATAGTCAAAATGTTAATTTTTTATCAATCAAATTATGGAAGTCATGGACCCTCAAGTTGCGGGGGTGTTATCCAAACCCACTAGGGATTTGTCAAAGGCTTCTTCCATAACATTATAGGGTAGGGAATTAAATTTGAGGATGAGATATGGACCATCACTTATTCTATAAAGTCTGATTTCTATCATAATTGTAACTCAATATGGATTGAATCAGACTATGAACTTTCTGTTAATTCGATCAATGAATGAACCATAAATGTTCCATAGATAATCATACCTCATTGGATTCTATGTCTCAACCATTCCAATTATCTCAATTTAACTATTGACATTTCAACATGAAATCTAATTATGTGGAAAATACATTTTTGAAGGTAGAAATCATGGAAATGAGCAGTATGTGGTCATTTACGACTCCTAAATACTATGTACCAATGGTGGATGTAGATAGGCAAGATGTGTCCCAATACCACCATTGTAACCCCCCTATAATTATAGTCTATGTACTTATACTTTTTATTTAATAATTATTAGGGCTAGCTCTTCTAGACCCAATATATTTTTGGTAAAGGTAGGCGTAATCAATAGTTGGCGATTATTTTGAAGAGATAATGTGGTGAATCATGTAAGTGTTACAAAATCATGTGTGGTGAGTATTTGGTGAATATTTTTGGCCTTTTTTCTGAATTCATGTTTCTTTATTTATAAAAACTATGAATCCATAACAACATCATCATTCTACAGATGTTTCTATATGGAAATCAAAGATGAAGAAAATTCTTGAGATTGGACACTATCATTATTTCATCATGAAACAACAACAACTATCATATCTTATGGAATATGTTGTTCAGGACCACCCTTTATCTGAAATTTTACCATTATATATTTTTGTGATATTGATCAAATCTCTAATTCTCACTACAAAATAAGGGATCAAACTATATAGATGGTTTATTATACACCAATTATTGCCTCATGGAAATATCTTAATTTTGGATAGAATTATAATGGAAAATTATTGATCAGATCATAATGTCCTAAGGTACATACCTCTCTCCATAAAAGAAGATTTATGAGTAGTGGCAAAAGAAGTATAAAATTTGTTATCAATCATGTGATGTTTTTATGATATACAAATCTTTATTTAGACATTGATATGGAATCTAAGAAGAGGTGGTTCAAACAACGTGGACTAGGTCTTGTTGTTTTTAGTATAGCATGACTATAATGAATTAAAATATGATCTAATGGTTGTATAATTCTAAGAAGAAATTTAGGATTCCCAAACCAATTTTAATAGGACTAAGTATCGTTTCCTAGATGTCATCAGTTTATGATGTCTTGATACAAATAACATCCATTTGGTCCATGGATATGTTTTAATAAGCTAAAATGACATAGAGATCATCTGTTGATACATGATTCCTTGAGATATGTAAAGTGAATATATTCCTCAAATATCCTTATTGGATAATTGTGGAATCAAGCCCTCAACATACTATAAATTACATTCAATGTGGGAGGCATGTGATGTGAGATGACATTCATTCCACTAGCGTGTCATAATGCCCATTTTGGTTGTTATGGGGATTTTACTATATGGAAGAAGAGGGTACATTTCATATTCATCCTTAGGGAGTGTATATATATGGTTAGCTTGGTTTATCATTAATTTAGTGAATCTTCAAATAGATTTATGATTCTATTTTATATGAGGGTTTTTGGGTTTCCCACATTTTTTCATCAGTTAAACCCAATTTTAAAATGGTTCAAAATACTTCTCAGAATAGAGGATATACAATTTAGATGTTTTGATATTTTACATTCAAATTTTTCTAATATTATAACATGTATTTTAGACTCATCAATGTATGGTGGATGTAATTTTTATTTTAAATGTAAATATAGATTGAAATATACTTTCATTTGACTTTAATTCTATTCTCTCAAACAGAAGTTGTATTTGGTAATAAATTGATTCTTTATATTAATCTGTATAGTATATAAACCCTTTTGAACCTGAAGATATTTTACCATTAATTCATGGTGCCACTTTATCATTTCAATCACCATATTTTGTTTCCCATTATTATCATAGGGATTTGATAATGGGTTCCTTTAATCTTTTGTAGTGTTTAGTTGAGTTCATGAATATAGTTATATTTATTCATGTCCTATTGTGGTTTTATTTGGGTTTTATGAAACATGACTATTGATTTATTTATGTTTTAAATATCAAGTTATTGAGTCCTAAAACAAGCTAGGGATTTTAGAATACTCCTTCCTATTTATGTTAATTTATTTTAATTTTATAATATTATTTTTATTAGGTTGATTTTTCTAATTATCATAAAGAATAAAATGAAACATTAAAAATATTTATGGGGGAAATGAGTGTTTATAATATATAATATATTGTTATATGTTATTTTATATGAATTTATTCTTATCAATAATCAATAATTTGGTAACCAAAGGTTTCTATAGATTTATATTCTTTATCACCTTTAATAAATGGATAACTAATAAATGTTGGTAATGAATTTTGTTGTATTAAAAGCATTATATTTGATAATGGCTTTTACGAATGAAGTGGTTAAATAATATATATATATATATATATATATTTGATAAGAATGGGATGTTATAGTGTTCATTTCTTTGGTAATTAGTTTTATTTATTTATCTCCTTGTGTGGTTATCCTAATTAGGATTCTTATGGTCAAGGTAGTGGTATGTTGTTTTTATAATATAGTGTATGGATTTAAAAAACCAATTAGTAATGGTGGGAGTTGGAAGAGGTGGATTGATTCTTTTGATGTTGAACTAATATTTTTATGGTTGATGTTTGGTGGTAGAAATGTAGTGATTGGAATGGTGTGTTTAGGAGGTTTTGTGGTTATATTTTAGTTTTCTGATAACTTTTATTTATACAATATTGAAATGTAATGTTTTTTGTAATGGTAGGTTTTGATGGTCAGAATTAAAAATTGATTTAAATGATAAGGAAAATGTTTATATGGGTAGGAAACATTTAAATTCAATTGTTTAAATTAAATATTTACTATTAATTAATTGTTAACATTAAATATAATTATTTAATGAAATAATGTATGAGATGTGGTTAGTAATTATTAATATATAATTAATTAATGATGTATTATATAATAAGTATTTATAAAATATATCAGAAATTTGAATTATTAATGATTAATTAAATATAATTGTAAAATTTTTTTATGGTTATATAATTGGCACATGCATGGATTGTTTTTTAATAGTGATTAAGTGGGTTCATTGCATTAAAGTAATAATTTAGTGGCTATTGTGGGAAATGTTTGTGTTGGTTTTTCATAAAACCTTTGGTTATCCTATTTATGTATCTATTATAAAACAAACATTCATATTATTTATAATACATCACCTTACATGTTGGGTAACCAAATCAATACACATATGGTTTTGGGTTCTAAGGGTATTCCCCATCATTCATGTTTTAAAGGGAATGGATGGATAAATTCTACATATTCTCCCCCACCTCAAATATATTATACATTCTAATGGGTCATTATATATATAAGTTATAAATCATTTGGTTTTGGTGTATATATTAAATATCTAACTTGGTTATATAGATATGGTGTTGATACATTGTGGGAGTCATGTATTTTTTGAGGAGGGTGAATGATTTTTTACATCATTTTTATGATACCCAACTAGGATAAGGATGTGATGTGAAATCTTGATGTGTTCGTGTCATGTATTACATGGTTTCAATATAGGGATTTTTGGTTATGTGGTTATATTAAAGGGTTCTAAGCATAATATATGTATCATTATGATATAAGAGTGACCAAATAAGTGGGGATGTTGACTTAGTGTACCGTATTTATTTATATTATTATAATACTATACTAATATAATGGAATTGGACATTGGGTGTCCAATTCATGGTGAGGTTTTGTGATATATAACCTTATATTGGTTCATGTTTGTTAAGGGGATTGTTTACATAGTCATTGGTGTGATTTTCCAGATGTGTAGAAGAGGTTTTTAGAGTATCCTACTATATATAATTATATTTTCATCTATATAAATATATTTATATTTTATAGGATTCAAGTAGGTATTTTCTATTTACGATGGTTCATACTAGATCAGAGAGCTTGCTATTTACTATTTTTTTTTGTTTCCATTTGTGTTTATAAATAGTATTCTATTTTAAAGATATCAGTTATTTATAAATCTTACACATGATATATATTATTTTTTATTACATTATATAGAGTTTATTAGATGATTACATCAACAATAAAATTATTATGAGGGTACTTCACCCCATTTATTTGTGATTATAACCATGGTTATACTCATTAATTTATTTCCTCCTAGAGGTAGGCTTTGGGGCCCATAGTCACCATAACTAATAACCCATGGGGGGTTCCTGGTTGGGGTGGGTCATGATATAGTGGAATTTGTTTTAAAGTATATAATAAGGATAAATATTTAGTTATGAATTAGTTAGTATTATATTGGTTTGTTTGGGAAACTGTATTGGTTGATATTATCATATGATATAGTAAGGGTGAACGCATATGATACAATATTTTAGGGTCTCATATGATCAAATCCCTAGATCCTGATTGTAATTAACATACTTGGTATGATGATTTTGATTATATGAAAGAGACCTAAGATCTGTATACACAAAATAATTGATTACACATGCATCTAAATGTATGTGAATATAGGAAAACATGAGGAATATAAATAAATAATCTTATATTAAATGATGTGATCTCAAGCTTTAGAGTTTTATTTTTTTCATATAGAGATGATAGGTGTTCATTTTCCACATGTTTTTTATATTGGAGAGTTTTGTAATGATTATTAATCTTACCAAAGGTTGTTAACATGGGAATGGATGTGAGTCATAAAAGGAAAATTCTATGTGTCTTTAAAATTTAGAGATTGATGAAGATTGTTGAGGACTGTAATTGATCAAAATATATAGCACTGTTGAATGAATATATTTATTTCCTTCTTATAATGACCCAATATTTTTATATATATTTATTACATAGTTCTAGATGAATATTCAATATATTACACAACACACTTTTGAGGACCATAATTATATTGTTTCATTAAAAATTAGTTACAAAATATTCTAATTTGGTGAAAGATATTCAATATCTCTCTTAAATATCTCCCCATTTAATAATCTTCAAAAAAATACCATAATTTAAAATTTTAATCATAACATAGGGGACAAAATCATTTGAAAGGGGGAGAAAATATTCAATAAAAGGTTAAATTAGGTGAATACATAAACATAACATTATCATAAGTGTGTAATAATTTGAGATTAACATTTTAAAACCATTAAATGTATATCAATGATCATAATCTTGAGTCATGGAATCAAGATTGATAGTCATCATACATGAATCACCAGAAGAGAAAATAACATGATCTATGAATGCTCAAAATTATAATAAGACATCAAATTTTAGATTACACAAAAGAATAGAGAATTATATTTCATGTCTACCCACCAAGAAATTTAAAAAATTCTAGGCTAGTTATAACAAATAGTGTACCTGGTGTAGGCTTGGGATGACATCCCATTTAACCTATTTCAGGCTTGTTATCACCTCATATAGAACCTTTTTTAGTATTTGGAATACCTCACATATACCCTTTGATCTCAAATAATATTAATCATTAACCAATGTAGTATAAGTGTATATAGGTCCATTATATAACATAACTAATGTCACACATAAGTTTTCAGAAAGATTATAAAAAATTAAGCACATCATATACAAAAAAAATGTAATGGGTTTCATAAAAATTTCAATTTATCATAACCTGTAGAAAAAAGATAGGTTTCACAATAATTTCATCATTTCATAATAGAATATTCGTGGGAAAATAGGTCGGTTTCATATAATTTTCATAATGGTATACACTAGTTAACATAAATAAGTTTCATATAAATCATTTTTTTGATAAAATATTTAGATAAATAATAGAGATGGTATTCTTAGTTCATATCATTATCAAATAATATGTTACATCAAAGTACGTCATCATAGATAGGATATGATTTTGAAAGATGAAATGGAATACTTATCAATAAAAATAACATTTTATTGAAAATTATTTTTTAAAACTAAATAATCATAAATTTATTTGGAAAATAAATCTTCGAAAAAATCCTAAAAAATTATAAAATAATATTTAATGAAATAAAATGATTATAACTATATAAAATTATGTTAATTTCATACTTATTGAAAGGACCTGACAATAAATGTTCCATATTATTGTTATTTAAACTAGATTTATCATCTTTACAATCCCAAACCTCTTTTCTATTTAGTGTATTAGAATTATAAGACATAAATCATACATATCATCCCACAAGCATAGAAAGTGGGTAAATTTGTAAACATTGTCTGCTTTATTCATATTATAAGAGTTTTAAAATTAAAACACAAAAATCTGTTCATTGATAGTCTTCATAACATTCATATTGGCTTATACATTCATCTTACCAATTCTTACATCATGTGAGAAAAAATTAATTACCCGGGATGAGAAAAATATCTTAGTAAGGGATATAAAAATAATGAGTGAAATAGTTAGTCCATGAATACTTATAAACACATGAAATAATTTTCAAAAACACATACTTCTCACCCATTAATAGTCATATACTTACTTTGTGAAACATGAGATTTACATAAATCAAATAGATCATAAATATAGTGTAATGTTATCATGGAGAATTACTTACATAACATTGTAACCCTCACATATACCTTATGATTCGTAACTCTCACAGCTACCTTACAATGTAACCCTTACAATTACCTTATGGTGTAACCATAGATGTTACACTTGGAGTAAAGACATGACTAACCTCCCACATACATATAACCAATGCATTGGATGGAGATATAGGTCCCACCATTATTCATAAAAAATTTCCAAGAACAATAACATAATCATAAAACATGAATAATTGTATAAAAATAATTCTTTTGAATTTCATAAAATAGAATTTAAAAGATGCTTTTTAATGGAAATTACCTTACAAATATACTATAATTGGATTGAGAATTAATATAATGTAATGGATATGTATATAAACTATAAATAATCAAAAAATCATCATACAAATTATCTTAATCACACATAATGAAAAAAGTAAAAGGTTTACCCATAGAATGGAAAATGGGTAAAGAATTAACTTACCTCAGGATTATCTTACGTGAAACATGATTTAACCTCATGTATAATCGATAATAGAGTGTTAATAATATTTTAGAGAAACATATTGATGTTTATAACAGCTTATGTGATCATTTTATATCATCATCCCACCCATTAATTAATAATATTTTGTTCCTTCTATTTTTAATCTATGTTCCTTATAAGATTTCAAAGGTCGGTTCATAATGGATTTCCTTTTCGTATGGAAGTGAATATACAGAAGTGGAATGAAATGGTATTAATATGATTAAAAACTATTAAATGTTGTTATAAATTATTTTGGATATATTTTATGAGGAAGAATCATTATATAAATAATTACAGATATCTATTTACATCATTTTGGTGACTCTTTGATAATCACAAAATAGTTCCATATATATATAAAAATATTATGTTTATATGTAAAATTTGGAACATGAAATAGGATAAATGATATACTTTAAAATACTTTTGAACAATTAAAATTGTATAATAATTAGTTTTGACAGGTGTAATGTTAATTAAAAACACATTTTCCATGATTTCAGTAAATCGACACATCACATGCGTTGTTTTTAATTTTTAGAATAAGAGGAATATGAGGGGAAGAATAATGATGAAGTTTTTCTATAAAAATGATAACATGAAAAAATATATAATATTATTGAGCTTTCATTCATGATGGATTAGGGGAGGGGAAGGGAGTATAAGAAAAGAAAAGGAGTTGAAGAAAAAACACAAGAAAAAGAAAGAGGATTCTTACCTATTGATCTCTTCTCATTGAGATCCTCCTTAAAGACTTTGGTTTTGGAATTTTGGTGAGAAAATATGGTCTTGGACGTGGGGAAGATCCATGTGAGGAGAATTTATTATAATTTAGATAATGATAAAATCATGAGAGGTGTGATATGAATAGTGGTTGCTTGTGGATTTATATTGGAGGAGAGGACGAGTTTTCCTTTATTTTAATCATTAGTTTAATATTTTTTCTCAAGACTATAAATAGTATTTATTTTGGTTTGAAAAAATAGTAAAGAGATAATTATATTTTGAACCAGGGGTTCTTACATCTACCATGATGCTAGTAATATTGTATTTTACAGATATTGTATATATACAATAAATTACCGTATTTTAATATTCCTCACAAATTCAAGAAATTTAGAAAAATAAAATTAAAGTCATAGTAACCATTTTATCAATATGTAGAATTCTAAAATGAACTCCATTTTTTGAAAATATATTTTTATGTAACATTTATTTATATTTTAAATAAAATCATGATTTATTCAAAAAATATCATTTTTAAAACATTAACTCCTTCTATATCATCATGAAAAATTAAACAATATCTCATTATCTTATAACCATATGACTATAAAATAATAATAAGATTTACTATTATGAAGGTTCATATTACTATTTAAAACACAATTAACAAGTGTATGTTAATTATAACCAAAACACAATTTGGTTTTATTAAACTCCAAATAAAATACTGATCACAAACATAAAGGCCCATTTTTTGAAATTTAAATCATAGAATAGGAAAAATTATGTTTAATGTATTTTTATAGATATCTCCTAAAAATATTTTTTCCAATATAGTATTAGTGTTTCATGAATTTTATTAAATTTAATTTAAACCCTTTTGGTGTTACATTCTACCAATATTATAGAAATTCCATCATCGTAAATTTTTGATTTACTTATTAAATAAATGAGGGTACCTTTTCTTCAGAGCATTTTATGATTTCCATGTTGGTTTTTCAACCATGTAGTTTCTCCAAAAAATATTACATAGTGGATTTCCTTATTCGACAATACTTATTCTCTTAAATAATGAATCTAAAGAGGTTTCTCTTCACAACAAAGGCTCTCTTTCTATGCAACTGCATCTAGGCTCAAAACACAAGAAGAATTTAGCACATAGTTTCTCAATATCAAAACATGAAAAACATTGTATGCCAAAGATAAACTCAGAAGAAAAGATAATCAGTATGTGAATGATCAATATTTATATAGGATTTCATAAGGACCAATACACCATGGACATTGCATTACATTCTTACCAGAACACATAACACTTTTCCATGGTGAAATTCTAAGAAAAACATGATCACATACCATGAAGGAAAAGTCATTAATCATGTTATATGCATATATTTTCTACATACTTTAATCTATCCTTATGTATTATTGGATCATCTTTACCTTTTCTGCCACTAACTGAAAATTAAATTTTTATATGAATTTAAAAATCTTTTTTTGGGTGAGAAGAAACTGGGCCATACCAAAAAAATAATAAAATTCCAAAATCAAAAAAATAATGGGATGGAATTCATGATTGTTTCAAAATTAAAAATTAGTATCACAACCACACTGGGACACCTCAGGACACAAATCATAAAAATTTTCATAACCTCGTCCTCTACTAATCCGTGTCCAATAAACAACCTTTCCCAAAATTCATCACAAAAAGATGGGGTTTGATAACACATTACATTCAATGCCTTAGAAGGATACATCTATAAAAAGGAATAAAAAATTTTATTCTAAGAAAACCCTTCTAATGAATGATTTTGGTCCCATCTTCCTTAGTATTCCAATGATCATGGTCAAAGTATATCCTCTAATTTCTAAATTTTTCTATTAGCCTGTCCATAAGATTGAGGATAAAAAGCAGTGCCAAAATTTAATCATGTGCCTAAATAATTTTAAAGGCCTTTAAAAAAGTTTAAAGTGAACCTAGGATCATGATCAAATATAGTGGAAATTGGAACTCCATGTATCTCCAGAAGCCCTTTGTGGTGTAGTCGAGAAATATGATCCAATGATGTAGTATCATTAATAAGAAGAAAATGTGAATATTTATTTAGCTGATCAACAAGAACCCAAATCACATTATTACCCAAATATGTCTTTAGAAATATCACAATGATATCTATAGATATATTCTCCCAATTCTACTCCAGAACTGCAAAAGGATAAAGCATCCTCTTTAGTATTTGTCACTCTAATTTAACCTATTGACAGGTCAAAAATTTCATGGTAAAATCAATAGTATTTCTTTTAATACCATCCCACTAGTAATACTCCTGACTATCTTTGTACATATTAGTACTTCTAGGATGAACTAAAAATGGTGAACTAGGAGATTCACACAATAATTCACACTTTATATGGGAATCAAAGTTCACACAAAAATATTTATCCAAATATCATAACACAATATTTATCAAATTAAAATTCATGAAACATACCCATTTTAACTAATTCTTCCTTTTTCTATAGCTCACAATCATCCTTCTGCACTTTCTTAATTCTTTTTTAGACAGATGAATACACCCAAAACTAAAGGAATATAGTGAAATTTTTTGAACCAACAACTTCTAATCCAAAATTCATCAAATCATTAATCAAGGGCTCATGTTGTAATTGTAACATGTTTAATGATATATTTTGTCTTCCATTAAAGGAGTATTCCACATTGTTTGATTTTCCAAGATAGTAATTCATCATTAAATCGTAATTCATTTTCAATTCAAGATATCTTCTCTACCTCATTTTTAGTTCATTCTTAGTGAATATATAATTCATACTTTTATGGTCGGTATATATTTCATATATGGATCTGTATAAATGATGTCTCTAAATTATCAAAGAAACAAACCACAAATTCTTATTCCAAATAATGTGTGGGATAATTTAACTCATGATTTTTAGTTTTACTAAAGAATAATAAATTACCTAATCATTTGTTATCAGAACACAACCATTTATCTTCAATGAAGCATCACTATTGTTGAAAAACTCACCATTTATTGAAGGCAGAGCTAAAACTGGAGCATTCACCAATGTCTTTTTCAGTTCCTGAAAACAAAAAACACATTCTTCTATCCAAAAAATAACCCATTTTCATGTTAACCTAGTTAGCGGGATATATAAGTATCCATATTTTTTAAACATATCATTGTTAATAACCCACCAATATACAAAAAATACAAATCTCTATATCATTTTTAGGTCTTGTCCAATCATCAACCAATTTTCTTTTGGCATGATAAACTATTATTCCATCATTATTTTCAATATTCCCAAAAAGAGGAATCATTTGCAACCAAAATTAACTACTAATAAATTTTCAATACAGTTTCTTTTCTAGTATTGATTGCAAAAAACCCTTAATTGTTTTATGCTAATCTTTCCTTTTAGAATATAAATTAATGTCATCAGTAAACCCAACCAAAACCATATCCAAAAAGTCATGAAATATTGTGTTCATAAGATCCATGAATGCAGTAGGTGAATTGGTTAACCAAAAAAACATGACAATAAATTTATAATTCTCATATCTAGTACGAAATGTAGTCATTGGGATGTCTTCCTCATTGACTATCAACTAATAGTACCCGGACCTCAAGTCAACATTCAAAAAATAATATTCTCCCTGGAGCTGATCGAACAAATCATAGATATGATGCAAACTATACTTGTTTTTAACAGTGATGTTATTCATGAACCTATTATCAATATATAGTCTCATTGAACTGTCCTTTTTTATCAAATAAGACAGGAGCACCCCCTGGTGAGGTTCTAGGTCAGATGAAGACTTTATCTAAAAATTCCTACAATGGTTTTTTTAACTCCAAAACATCCATTTGAGCCATTTGATAAGTGGTTTTTGAAAAAAAAAAGTATTAGGAACTATTTCAATAGTAAATTCAACATCCCACTTAGGTATAACACTGGGTAACTCATTAGAAAAAACATCAAGATATTAATTTACCACTGGCACATATTGAATCTATACAATTCTATGGTTTCAAAAAAATGATCTAGACAACTTTCATTTCCATAATTAAATAGTTTCTCAACTTCCTTATATGTTATCAATTTTATAGTTTCATTCATGAATACCATCTGAAAATATTTCGTAAAAACAACTTTTTTAACTCTCCAATCAATCAAGAAATGATAAAAGAAATTCAATCCATACCTAGAATGACATTAAACTATAATAAGGGAAAACCAACAAGTTTTAAATGTAATTACGTTCCACAGAAAAACAACACACAGATTCTTATAATTCATATTTTCTATAATATTCCCCTGATGTATTCACAATAAGTTCTGATCTCATTTGTTTAGGTGATATTTCCAATTTACAGAGAATGTAACCTAAATAAAGGAATGTGTTGACCATGTATCAAACAAAACATCCGAAAAATCGGAGTAAACAAACAAGGTACCTGATAAAACTTCATTAGAAGTCCCGACGTCTGGTGATATAGTTTCAAATGATCTCACTACAGTATTCTACCATTGTTCGGTATTCCTTCCACCATTCAGATATTTCTTTGGGCGTGTATTTTCATAATGAACCATCTCGCCACATTGGAAACACTTTACAGTTTTCATATTAATATTATTCTAGGATAATTTTTATTACTATCTTAGACCATATGTCCAAACATACCACATTGAAAAAACTTCCCGGTTGGTATGGCATTCCCCTGGGTAATTTTTATCTCACTTTTTACAATATAGATTCTTACTATAAAAATTAATTGATTGATTCCCATCAATCACTTTTCATCTGGACCAATTCATATATTTATTTTCAAGGTACATGTTTTCTTCTAAAAAATCCATTTCTACCCTCTATATACATTATTCATGTTTCTTATTAGTTTTGAACTCACAATAAGCCAATTTCCTTAAGTATCAAGGCTCCATACTACAGTATGATGGTTTATTTTTCTATAAAGATATAGATTATGATTTGAAGCGTACGTTTCCATATGTGTCAATTTGACTTTATACATGACCAACAAATATTCATCCTTCTACTTTAGTTCAAGGAATTCTTTATCTATCTTAAGTCAAACAACCATTGGAAAATATTTTTCAAGGAAAAAACATTTAAATTTATCCAACTCTAAGGTATAAATACCTTCACTATCTCTGATATTATACACCATTATCCCCCAATGATCATCAGTACCTTCAAAATGATTAATGGGAAGACATAAATATAGATTATCTAGATATCCTGTAACATAGAATATCATTTCCAGGGATTTTATCAATCCTTCAACCACTACCAGGTGATAATATACACTAAAATAAGGTGGGTGTTGCCTTATAAAATGTTCCATTATAATCATATTCTTTTGTGGTAGCTCTAATTTTTATCATACATGAATGCCACTGCCATTTATTTTCTACATTAGCTAATCCATTACTATCACAAACTTCTTAGTTCCAATTCCCACCATTCCTAGTTGTAGATTCAAATAGATATCAGCCTCATGGTTCTTACCAACATCAGCTTCCATTTTTCATCTTTTAAAAACATTCTGAATAGAAATATATTAGATGAATAAACATACAATTACTTAAATTCTATATCATTTCATAATAAAGATATGTTTTAAATCATTGATTATTTTATATTAAAATCATATTAATTCCTAAAGTTTACTAAATCGTGCTCTGATACAAAATTTAAGGCCCCGACATTTAAATTACATATTCTATTTATTTCATCCATATTTAATATATTTACAATCTCAAATATCTTTTCAATTCAGAGTTTTATATATTTAAAACATAAATCATAGATATCAACCCACAAGAATACAACGTGGGTAATATTTTAAGCAATATCTATTTCATTCATATTACATGTGTTTTAAATAAAAACATGAAAATATTTTAATGGATAGTCTTCAAAACATTCATCTTGGATTCATCATTCCTATTACCAATTATTTCACCCTATAAAAACCATTTAAAAACTGGGATTAAAAAAATTATTAAGGTAAATAAAATTAATGAGAGAAATTGTTAATCTATGAATACTTATAAACATATGAAATCATTTTCACAAAGACATACTACTTACCCATAAATAATCATAGACTTAATTTATAAAAAATAGATGTACAGAAATCATAGAAAACATAAATAGATCATAAGGGTTTTTTATACCATTACATACTTGATTTTTTAACCCTCACCGCTACCTTAGGATTTGTAACCCTCATGGATACCTTACAATGTAACACTCATTGCCACCATATGTTGTAACCATAATAGTTACACATGGAGTAACCATAAAAACAACCTGAAACATACACAAACCTAATGAATTTGAGTGAGATATAGGTCCCACCCGTCATCATAAACAATTCCCAATAACTAAAACATAATATTAAAACATGAATAATTTAATAAAAACATTTCTTTTGAATTCTCTAAAATAGAATTCTAAAAGAATATTTTTAATGGGAATTCCATTATGAATATAATATAATTAGTTTGATAATTAATAGAATGAAAATAATTTTTGTATACACTATAAATAAACACAATATGGAATAATATAAATAAAAATGCATCATATGAATAATGTTAATACTACACAATGAATGAAGGATAAGGTAAATATAGAGAATAGAAATTGGGTTAAGAATTCCCTTAACTCAGGTTTATATTGCATGAAACTTGTTTAAACCTAATGTGTAGTGGTTATAAAATTGTTATTAATATTTATAAGAAACATATTTTTGTTTATAACACCGTATCTGATCATTTTATAACATAAATCTTCCTATTAATTAATAATATTTTGTTCTTTACATTGTTTTAGGTGGGTTCTTTGCATCATTTCCATGGTCGATTCATAGAACAGTTCCTTCTCGAATAGAAGAGAAACACCATATGAATAATGAAATTATATTAATATTTTTACAAGATATTTAATGATGTCATAAATCATTTTGGTCATGTGTTATGAGGATTATTCGTTTGAAAAATCATCAGTGATATCTGTTTGGATCATTTTGGTTGTCCATTGATAATTATAAACTAGTTTCATTATATAACATTATATTATGTATATATGTTAGCTCCAGAACATGAAAGAGGTAATATCATAAACATTAAAGTTTTTTTAAAGAATTAAAATGGTTTTATATTCATTTTTGAAGTATTTAATGAAATAAAATACACACCGTCCCTGATTTTTGAAAATCAGAACATCACAGACAGTGTTTTTTTTTCAGAATATGAATAAGAGGGGGGAAGAATGGTGATGAATTTTTTTTGAAAAAATAATAAAATATAGAATATATAAGAATCAATATCTTTCATTAATCTTTTATAAGTGGAGGGAAAGAGAGTATATGAAAAAAGTAATTGAAAAGAAAACATAAGAAAATTAATGTGCATTCTATCCTTTTGAAATATTCTCCGTGAGATCCTTCTAAATGCCTTTAGTTTTGGTCATTTAGTGATACCAGTAGGTCTTGGGCGTGGGGAAGAGCCTTGGGAAGGGTATTGGGAAGAATTTGAAAATTAGAAAATCTTGGGAGGTGTGAGAGGAAGAGTTTCAGTTAGGGTGGTATTTATAGTGGAGAAGAGGATGGGTTTTCTCTTATTCTAATAACTAGTTTAATATTTTTTTTATCAAGAATATGAATAGTCCTGATTAATGTGACCAAAAAATATTAAAGAGAGAATTTGAGTTATTATAAATGGTACTTAAATCATCTATGATTCTAGTAAAATCATATTTAAAAAATAATGTATATATATGGTAAATTACTGTATTTTATAATTCATTAAAATATACAGGAATTTCTGAAAGTTCCCAAACATTCACCCTAACCATTTTTAGAAGTGTAGAATTCAGAAATGAACTATTTTTTTAGAAAATAATTTTCTAAATATAATTAATTTATTTTCTAAATAAAATAAAAATTTATTTGAAAAATAACTATTTTAAAACTATAACTCATTATATGTAACCTTGAAAAGTTAAACAAGATCTCATTATCTTATAACCAAAATAAAAAAAAAATAAAAAAATTACTATTCAAAAGTTGATGTTACTATTCATATTACAATTCATAATGGTGTGTTACAATTCACCAAATATCAACTTGGTTCTATCAGACTACAAATAACATACTGATCCCAAATGCAGATATCCATTTTTCGAAAATCAAATTATAGAGGTGGAATTTTTTTTTATCATCTAGATTATAACATCTCTTAAAAAAGTGTTGTTTCATAGAGTATTAGTGTTTTATGCATTTTATTAAATTTATTTATAAACCTTGCGGGTGTTAAATTCTCCATTCCTTCTTTAAATTTGATCATCAATATTATTTTATTTTGTTACTAAACAAGTGATGCTAACTTTTCTGCATAGCTTTTTGAGATTCACATATTGAATATTCAACCATGTGGTTTCTCCCCAAAAACATTACCTGGGGTATTACCTTATTTCTTAATACTTATTCTCCTCAATAAATAATTTGAACAGGTTTCTCTTCATACGAACGGCTCTCCTCCAGCGGAACTGCTTCTGGGATCAAAACATGAGATGAATCTGGCACATAAATTATCATCATTAAAACTTGAAAAACAGTGGGTAACTAAGGTAAAATCATAGGCCAAGCTACCCGGTAAGTGAGTGGTCCAACTTTATCTAGGATATCATAGAGTCCAATACACCATGGACATAGATTTCTATTCAAACCAAAACTCATAACACTTTTCCATGGTGATATTCTAAGAGAAACATGGTCACATACCTCAAAATAAAAGTCTTTCCTCCTATTATCTACATAACATTTTTATCTTCTTTAATATATCCTCACATGCTGATGGATCATATTTACTTTCTAAGACACTAATTGAAAATTATATTTTTATTCTATTTTTGAAATCCCTTTTTTGGGTAACTAGGAACCATACCATGCACGAAAATACCAAAACACCCAAATCAAAAAACTACTTAGGAGAAATTCATGTTTGATTCACAATTCAAAATCAGTGTCATGATCACAGCAGGATTCCTTGAGACACAAATACTTGAAAGTTTTTTAGTCACTTCCTCTACTAATTATGATCCAATAAACATCCTATCCCTAACTTCATCCCAAAAAAATATAGTTCGACACTGCTTCCCATACAATGCCTCAAATGGTTTCAAATGTATACTAGAATGTAAACTGTTATTATATGAAAACTCAACTAAATAATGATATTGATCCCAACTTTAATAGTAGACCATTGAATATTCTTGAATAAAATCCTCCATCAACTGAATTTTTCTCTTGGTATGTCAATACTATTGAGGATGAAAAGTATTTCTTAAATTTAACTCTCTACCTAATAACATCTGATGGCCTTTCCAAAGGTTATATGTGAACCTGAGATCACGATTAGATAAAATGGAAAGAGAAACACCTTGTAACCAAAAAATATATTTGAGGTGAAGTTGAGAAAGATGATGTAAATACATAGTATATTGAGTAGGAAGAAAATTTGTAGATTTAATCAGCCAATCAACAATTACCCAAATCATATTATTCCCCCGATATGTCTTTGGTAGTCCCAACACAATGTCTATGGATATATTCTACCATTTCCAATTTGGGAATGGAAAATCTTGAAGCATCCCCTTTGGTAGTTGTCTCCCTTCTTTAACCTATTAACATATCAAAAATTTCATGGTAGGATATCCAATATCTCTTTTCATTCCATCCGATCTATAATACTCTCGTAGTTCTATGTACATCATAATACATCACGAATGAACAGAAAATGAAAAATTATGAGTTCACAAAACAAATTCATTCTTATGTTAAAAATAAAAAGGCACACATAATCTTTTTCAAAATATCAAAACACAATCTTTATTAAGGTTAAATTATAGAAACATAAAAATTTCATCCAATTCAACCTTTTCCTATAGCTCACGGTCTTCTATCTGGTCATTCTTGATTCTTTTTTACAAAGATAACTGCATTGAAACATAAAAAAATTTGGTAATTTCATGTACCAAACACTTAAATGAAATAATTCATCAAATTGTTAATCAAGCGTTGAAGTTATAATCATAACATGGGTAATAAAGCATGATGTATTTAACTTGAGGAATCCTCCTCATTTTATTTCTTTTCTCGAATTTTAATTGATCATGAATTCTTAATTCATTATCAATTTAAGCCATATTCTCTACCCCTTGATTATATCTTTCTCATTGAAGTTATACACCAGACTTTTATAGTCGGTATATATTTCACATTTTTCTCCATATAAATGATGACTCCATGTTTTTTAAGCAGAAAACCACAGATTCAAATTAAAAATAATATGTGGGATATTTTAACTCATAAGGTTTTAGTTGTCATGAAAAATTTGTAATTATGTTAACATTCATCATCAAAACACAACTATATCCCTTCAATGAAACATCAATATAGATGAAAAAATCACCATTTTTTAAATTTAGTGCCAAAACTAGAGCATTCACAAATATCTTCTTCAGTTCATTAAAGCAAACATCAAATTAGTCAATCCAATCAAATTTAACCCATTTTCATGTTAACTTAGTTAGTGGGCTAGATAACCTTGCAATGTATTTATCATACTATCATTAATAACATGCTAATCCAAGAAAACTATGAATTTATGTATCAATTTTAGGTCTTGGAAATTCGTCAACCACTTTTTCCTGGTAGGATTAACTATTATTCCATCATTATTTACAATATTCCCATGAAATGAAATATACTACAACCCAAATTCACACTTCATGAATTTTATATAATTTTTTTTTTATTTTAAGATTTGAAAAAGAACCCATATATGTTTTTCATGATTCACATTAATTTTAGAATATAATAGAATTTCATCAACAAACACAACCACATGCATATCAATGAGCACATGAAATATTCTATTCATATGATTCATTAAAATAGATGGTGAATTAGTTTACCCAAAAAAATTATAAAAATTCATAATGATCAAATCTTGTATGGAGAACTTTCTTGGAGATGTATGCTTCTTTAACTTTCCATAGATGTTAACCTGACCACATGTCAACCTTTGAATAACATTCTGGTCCCTGATGATAATAAAATAGATTGTCGATATGAGGCAAAGGATACTTGTTTTTAACAGTGATGTTTTTCAAGGATCTATAATCAATGAAAAGTCTCATTGAACCATATTTCTTTTTAACAAACAAGTTAGGGGAACCCCATGGTGAAGTGTTGGGTCAGATAAATCCTTTATCTAATAATTCATGAAACTTCTTTTTCAATTGTAAATGTTCAATTTGAACTATTCTAAATGGGGATTTTGAAATTGGAATAGCATTTGGAACTAAGTCAACCGAAAATTCAACATACTTATTAGGTATAACAATGGGTAACTCATCAAAAAAACATCAAGATATTCATTTACCACTAACACATCATTAATCTGAACATTTCCCTTATTTTTTTAAAAACAATCAAGATAACTTTAATTTTTATCTTTCAATAGTTTCTTAGATTCCTTATATGTTATCAATTGACTGGTTTTATTATTGTATAAAAAGTGAAAATATTTCTAAAAAACAACTTATGTAGCTGTACATTCAATATTAACATGATAAAAAAATCCAATCTACACCCAGTATGACATAAAACCCTATTAACGGGAAACCAAATGTTTTGAAGGTATATCATTTCCATTGAAAAGAAAAAAATGATTCTTATAATTCATATTTTCTATAATACTTCCCCTAGTGTTTTGAAAATTTGTTCTAGTCTCATTTTTAGGTGATATTTCTAAAATAGAAAAACCATTTCCAAGAAATAAAGGTATGTGTAGACCCATATAAATAACATTAGAAAAATCTGAGTAAACAAACAAGGTACCCGATACAACATCATTGGATGCCCCAACGTCTTATGAGGTAGTCACCAATAGTTTGGAATGATTCCATCATTCAGATATTCCATTGGGTTGGAATTTACATAATGACCTATCTCACCACACATAAAACACATTACAATTTTCTTATCATGATTATCCTTATGATAATTTCCATTAAAATCTTGGGAAATATGTCCAAACATACCATAGTAAAAATTGTTCCCTGTTTTGGTAAGACATTACCTGGCCTGCTTTTTACCACACTTTTCACAAAATAGATATTGAACTATCTTTCCATCAAATTTCATTGATTGATTATTATCTATCACTTTTAATTTTTACCTGTTATTTAATTTGTTGTCAAAGTACATGTGGTCATCAGAAAACTTCATTTCTACCCACTACACACATCATATAAGTTTCTTATATCTTTTTAAATAATTGGAATCCAATGTAATTTGGTATCTTGGATTCAATCGTGAGTAAAAATAGTTGATTTAGATGTCAAGATGCATTATAATATTTGGAGCATACCTCATCAATCTGGTGATGTTTTCTTCATAAACATCCACTAAATCTTCCTACTTTTTCTTCAATTCAAGTTATTTCTTATCTATTGTAGGTAAAACCACCTCTAGAAAATATTTTTTGAAGAAAACTCTTTTAAATTCATCCCACTCTAAGGCATCATTTCCATCTCTCTCCGTGATATTCTTGAAAATTAACCACCACAAATCAAATTCACCATCAAAATGATAAATGGAAAGACTTAACTATTTATTATATGATCATCCTATAACATCGAATATTATTTCAAAGTATTTTATCTATCCTTGATCTACTACTAGATTAGAAGATCCACTAAAATCATGTGGGTTCTACGTCATGTAATATTCAACTATTATCACATTACTTTATGGTATTTTTGGTTGTTCTCTTGCATGGATTCCACCACCATTGTTTCATGTGTAAGATGAGACATTACTATCAAAAACTTCTCATTTCCAATTCCCACCATTTCTGGTTACAGATTCAAAAAGGATATCAGCCTCTCAGTTCTTTCCTACTTTAGCTTCCCTATTTCATCTGTGAAAAACCATTCGAAAAAGACAAATCTTAGATGGAGTAACATGGTTATCTTCAAATGCTATATCATTTCATAATTAACATAAGGTAAAAATTATTTATTGTACTCTATTTACATCATACTATCTTCTAATGTTATTTAGACCATTATCTGATACCAATTATAAGTCCATGGTGATAAACATTACATATTATAGTTATATTAAATAGACATAAAATCTTTAAAATACCAAAGATCTTTTCATAATAGTTTTTTTGAATGTATGGACATATATTATAAAATTCAACTCAGAAGTATATAATGTTCGTAAAATTTTAAACAATATCCATTTAATTCATATTATATGAGTTTTAAAAAATACCATGAAAATAATTTCATGGATATTCTTCACAACATTTATCTGGGAATATTCTTTTCTCTTACAAATTCTTACACCTTATAAAAATCATTTAAAGACATTGGATGAGAAAAAAACCCTATTAAGGGATATAAAAAGTTTGATAGAAACTGTTATTCCATGAATACATATAAACAAATGAATTAATTTTCACAAATACATACATGTCACCCATAACGAATGATATACATACATTAGGAAACATGAGATTTAGATAAATCAAAAAAATCATTAATAAAAAATTAGGATATCTTGGGCCAAAAATTACTTAATATTGTAACCCTTATGGATACATTAATATTTAGAACCCTCACCGCTACCATAAAATGTAACTATCACAGCTACATTTTGGTGTAACCATCGTAGTTACATTTGGAGTAACCATATGGTCAACCTCTAACATACACATACCCAATGTATTAAAATGATATATAGGTCATACCCTTAATCATAAAGAATTAAAAATAACTATAAAATAATAATAAAACATGAATAATTTCATGAAAACATTTCTTTTGAATTTCATTATATATAATTTTAAAAGAGAAGTTTTAACAGAAATTCACTTAAAAAATAATATAATTGGATAATGAATTAAGAAAATAGAAATAATATGGGTATAAACTATAAATACACATAATGAATAATAATATAAACTAAAAATAATCATAATAATAATCTTAATACCGCACAATAAAAGAATTATAAGGCTAACCCATATAATGGAAATTTGGGTAAGAATTCCATTAACTCATTTTTGTGTCACTTGAAACTTGTTTAATTATACATTATAATAGATAAAAGAGAGTTATTAATATTTTAAATAATAAATTTATATCCATAACACCTTATATGATCATATTATAAAAAACTTCTACCAATTATTTAATATTTTTTTTTCCGTTGCTTAGGGTGCGTTCTTTACATGATTTCCATGGTCGGCTCTTAAAGGATTTCATTATTGAATGGAAGAGAAACTCAAAAGGTGGAATGTATGGTATTTATATGTTTATATAATATTAAATTATTTCATAAATAATATTTGTTATATGGTATGAGGATGAATCATTAGATAAATCATTAGTGATATCCGTTAGGATCATTTTTGGAGTTCTTTGATAATCAAGAAGTAATTTCATTATATAACATAATATTACATATATATGTTAACACCAAAAAATGTAATAAAATATATCATACACATTAATTTTTTTTCAAACATTAAAATGGTTTTATAACCTGTTTTTTTATGATGTAAAGGAAATTAAAAAAACATCATCCATGACATTGGTTAATCAGCTCATCAAAGACGATGTTTTTATTTTTAAAATATGAGGAAGAGTATGGGAAGAATGATACTTATTTTTTTAAATAAACAATATAAAATCCCGCATATATAATATTCTAGAGCTTTCATGCCTCTTGGATATGGGACAGGAAGGGAATTTAAGAAAAGAAAACACAAGAAAAATAAATAGGATTCTTACCTCTTGATCTCTTCTTCTTGAGATCCTCCTTAAAGACCTTGGATTTGTCCTTTTGGTGAGAAACTATGTTCTTGGACGTGTTTAATATCCATGGGAAGGTGATTTGGTAGAATTTAGACAATTCTCAAATCTTGAGAGGTGTGAGAGGAAGATAAGGGTGAGGGTGGTATTTAGAGTGGAGGAGTGGATATGTTTTCCAATATTTTAATAATTAGTTTAATACTTTTCTCAACTCTATGAATATTGATGATTCATGTGACCAAACATTGTAAAGATATCATGTGAGTTCAAACCAAGGGTGCTGGAATCTTCTATGATGCTAGTAATTCTGTATTTAACTGATAATGTATATACAAATTACATTATATTATTTTACTATACATAAAAAATTCTAGAACTTTATAAATATCCATAATATTCACCCTAACCGATTATTGAAATGTTTAATTAGAAAATGAATTCAATTTTTTTTAAAATAATTCTCTAAATATGATTAATTTGATTTTTAATTAAAATCAAAATTCAGTGGAAAAATAACAAACTTTAAAACTATAACTCAATATATAACACCTTTAAAAATTAAACATGATCCCATTATCTTATACCCATAAGACAATAAAATAATAATATCAATTACTATTCATAATGGTTATATTAGTACTCATAATGGTATGTTACTGTCCAGAAAAAATCATGTTGGTACCATCAAGCTCTAAATAACTTACTCGTCGCAAACATAGATGTCCATTTTTCGATATTCAAATCATTGAAGCGAATAAATTGTGTTTAAGGGATATCTTAAAACTATTTCATTAAATTAAATTTTTGTCATAGAGTCTTAATATTTCATGAATTTTATTTTATTTATTTATAAAACCTTGGAATGTTACACATTTTAAAACAAATATTCCTTTAACATTTTTTGTAAAATCTAAATAGCGAATATTTGGAAAATAAATTTATTATTTCATTAAAATGTATTTTAAAAGGGGAAAATGGGTTATTTATATAATAAATTATTATTATAATTTTTTAAAAAATTAACATGTTTTGGCGATGTTCTTTTTTAAGATAAATGGTTTTTAACCGAAATATTGATTTTTCATAAAAAACACATTTTCAAACTCTTGAGTACAAAAATTGAATAAAATTAAGGGAAAATATTTTCTAATAACATAACTTGGGGATAATAAAAATATTAATTTTATTTTTATATTTCTCATAATATTCCACCAAGTAAATCATAATCATTAAAAATTCGGATAAACATTAAAAATTACCGTAACATTTATTATCACTTTGGTATCTTTGAATAGTAATCCTCATGAAAAAATATCATAAAATAAAGAATAAAATAAAACTAAGAACAATAAATTCGTGATATTAAATGTAAAATTGGATGTATATGGACCTCGTAAAGATGATTTGTGTTTAACATAACCATATGTCTCAAAAAATCCAAATTGAGGAAAAAAAACACCTCATCGATTTGGAAACTTTTAAACTGAAAAAACTTTGAAAGAGTGATCCAAAAATGGATACATAAATACTAATAATATTAATTATAATAACCAACTAATAAATATTTGAGTATTACATACACTAAAAAATAAAACACGTGGTTAATATGGCATCTGTAACATATAAAAATAAATGTGAGATGGAAATCCATAACCACTTTTGAAGTTGTTTGGATTGTAATAAACAATAAATAATAACATCAAATAAAACATTAAATGTAATTAAAATGACGATACTAATCAATTATCATTTAATAGGTGCAATATACACTGCCCACAATAAAATTGGATGGGAATTTTAATATGACTCTTAGAAATAAAAGAGGGACTAGAAATCCTTTATCATAAGTATCGACTTCTATAGTACTAGTTGGAAACACAAGTATAATAATTATAATTTTAAAATAAATATATTATAGAATAATTAATACATATATAATACCATATATGTTTTATATATGTCCTTTTATAACACATTTTTTAATAATTCCATTTTAATGTCACGTATCGAGTAATATCCGCTTTGTTTTGTGTATATGTTTTTCATTGTTATTTTCAGTCCTACTAATTTGGTTACATAGAAATATTCCTAAAAATATTAAGAAATAATTAAGTATCACATTTATTCAAACATTTTACTATTCATATTAATCATGAAATTTGGTTTTGAGAAATTATGTATGATACAATCATAGAGATGTTAGGCCGCAAGTACGCATGAGTAACTTTTCCATTTTTCAACGATAATTATTAAAATGATTTAAGTCATATATTGTCATTAAAAATTGATAAATATATAATAAATACAATAAAATTTCTCCAAATATTGTTATAAATATCACTAATATGGTGTGTTGATGAAAACAAATCGCATCGCTTCAAGAAGGTGGTAGTACACACTCACATGAAGGATGTTTTTATCATTCAGTGGGTGAAATGGAAATAAGATAAATGATATATTACCTTTAAAAAATCATATATATGTAATAAATATAATATTTATTTAATTTAATACATATATATTCATTAACATTATCATTATTATAATCTATATAATGTGTTAGTGAAAAAGAATAATGTCACTATGTGAGATGGGACTCCACTATACACAGGATAAAAATTATCATATCTACTACTGAATGGAAAGTGAAAAAGTAATATATTATTTGATAAATGAGTAGGTATAATTATGTAATTAATTTAATATATATAATTTTTACCGATCACTATACCCATCTATGTGGGGTGATAATGGAAAAACTAATGACATTTGTTCACTAAGTGGTCATCCACCATTCACATGAACAATGATTTTGTAACCCATTTGATGGAATTATATATGGTTTTAGGTCATTAAATTAACATAAAAAATATATATAAATTTTTTATAATTTTTATATTTTATCAAAATAGTATTTTAAGAATCTAAAAAGGTGGAGGAATATATAAAACAAAAAAACTCATTGAAGAACGTTACCTCTTCTTTGAGTAACCTGTTTAGGTTTTCCCCAAAAGAATTAACAGGTAGTCCTTATTCAAAAAATAAATCTTATATGGTTCTAGTGGTAATGTTTTGGAATTTATTTTTTCCATGATTTGTTAATCGATAATGGTTATAATGTGTTATGCAGATAGTATAGTCGACAACCTTTTATAAGTGATATAAGTAGAACACATGTAATATTTTGAAAAGAGAGAGGATTACCCAAATTTTCTTCATGCCACATAGAACCAATATGAATTATTCCTTAACATATAACATGATAAGGTCTATATAAGTCATTAAATTCTATTTAATGAATTTTTATGTCATTTCATCCCTTTTTATTTTAGTTTAACAACATGATAAATCAATTTTTAAGTTAACTACAATAAATAATTTATATTGTTTGCACTATTAATTTTGGAAAAAAATTATATTTAACTTATTAAATAATATGAATAATTTTGATTCCAAAAAATTTAAACCATTTTTTCAAATTAAATTAACAAAATTTTAAAATTTTATTTTAAATTAATCCCATAGACTGCGTGAATTTTGGTTTTCCTAAAGAAAATGTTGTAAAATTTTCAAATTGTTTATAAATGATTTCAAAAGAATTTTTTTTCAATCACCTAAATTTTATTAATAAATATATATAATGGATATAGTTTTAATTTAAAAGAAATGACAAAAATAATTTAACTTTATAAATAATTCGAACAAAATAAAAATTTCAATTAAAATTTAATATTTTGACTATTCATAATAAATTAATATTTTCTAAAAATTCATAAAAAAATCACCCTAAGATAAATTTTATACGATGAATTCATGAATGAAAATTATTTTTTCAAAAATGTTATTCAAAAAGGTTAAAAAATATTTTTAAATTATATATTTAAAATGATTTCGACAGAATTTATTTCCGAAAACTAATGTGTTTATCTGTCAAATTTTATTTCTTCTTATCTATTTTATAGAAGTTTTTTTAAATGTTTTACAATATATATAAATTTTTAATATATTTAAATTAATTCATCCAGTTTGATTTGTTTAATTTATTGAGGTTAAACATGTCTCTGTGCATAAAAATAGTATTCTAGAAATACAATTCCTTTATTTATAAATAATTTTTATTTTTATTTAAAATTAATTGATCACCAAATAAATAATTATTTATATATATATATCCGATATATTTTTATAAAATAATTAATCTTATTCATTAATAACATTAAAACATCTAGGTGATAAATATCATATTAAATTATAATATTTTAGCAGTATGTGTCATTTCATTTAAAATTGGTGTTTCATGCATCAAAAGGTACACTCAAAGTTGAATGAAATACATGATAAACTCAATGTTATTTTTAACGAAAGATAAACATAGTTTTAGGTTTAAAAAATATCGAAAATATTATTTTTTATTGAAAAACAATATTTTAGAAAATATTTGGGGGTCACATTCCACCCCACATAAAATGTATTTCACCCTAAAAATCCATCAATATGTTACAAAAAAGTGAAGGTAATACAACCAAAAATTTTACTTATCATGTAGTTTTCCAAAGATGGATGTTTAAAAAAATAATTTACTAGGTTATTGATCTTGGTTTGTAGAATTTTCACTACACCAAAATCACTACTCAATATTCATCAAAAGGAATAGCATACTACATCAGTACTACCTATATGTTTTATAAGGACCCGACCTTAAATATTACATAATCTAGAATTTAATGAATAATTCACATTGAGGATATTTTCAATTTTAGTGTTTTAGAGAATTAGGTATAGCAATTACATTACAACTTGAATATTACATGTAGACACTACTACTCATTATCCATTTTTCATAAAATAAAAACACATAAAAAGAAACATGTCTAGTTCCATGTTATAGATAGCATGACTTTTCCTTGATCCCATCCTTGACCCAATTCATCTTTAAGTACTATGGAAAAAATTTAAAAAACATGGGATGAGCATAAAAATCTTAATAAGGGTTATAAAATAAAGAAGGAAAACATTATCCCTTCAATAAATACAAATCAGTGAAACCATAATTTTGAATCATAACATACCTTACAAAATCATAAAAAATATGAATAACACACACAAATCATAAATTATAATGGCTACTTATGGCATCCATATCAAATGGAAATTGTAGCTATCACAGCTACATATTGAGTTACACAAGGAATACCCATCACAAAATATTCCCCAAATCCCTTAGGAGAAACATCATGTTTACCTCCAACACGTTACCCAATGCATTGGAGAGCTATCACAGGTTCACCCGCACTAGGTTTATCACGTAACCACTGGTATACGTAAACAATGACCAATAACCATAACATAATAATAACACATAACATAAGTATAAAAAAAGATAACATTTCCACATTCCAATATATCAAATCAAGATATTGAAATTAAAAATTATTTATCGAATCATTTTCAAAACCATTTAAAAAGAGATTTTTGATTCAAAGTGTCCCATACCACATTGATGCTTCTAAATTAATTGTCCTTTGAATACATTAATGTCCATATAAATAAATCCTAAAACCCATTTTTAAAACATGGATGTTAATGAGAAATATTTAGAAGAATATATCCTTAAAACATTGAAAATGATATTTTAGTTAAATAGTTTTTTTTAACAAAAAGAGGGACGCTTGAATACAAATAATTGAGGAATATAATTTAATAAAAACATTATATTATCATGAGAATAAAGGTACTCATGATATAATATTCCAAAAGATAGTATATACCCCACATAATAGTGAATTGGTCTATAATAATAATGAAGTCTCAATGGAACGTAAATTGAGATGAAATCCCTTATAAAGATGGAATCCTTAGATTAAAGATAAATCGGTTACATAATTATGTGTGATGAATATAAATACACACAATATAAGTGAATATTAATTGTAAAACGATCAGATTTCATTCACACATATTTGTAGAAAGACATAATCAACAAGTATAAGATTAACCTAATGAAATGAAATTGGGTTAAGAAGTTCCTTTACAGAAATTTAATAGCCTTACAACACCTCTTTAAAATTCATAAAATGAGTTGATGAAAGAAAAAGGGTATCTCATCTCTTCGGTATAAAATTTTTAGAAATAAGGATATATAATAACATATCCCAACAAAATAAGATGTAAATTAAAAGACATAAAAAAAGAAGTCTTCTAAAAAGAGGAGGGTGAAAGGTTCCCTTACCGATTTGGCAGCATAAAAAACATACGCCACATGAAAGAAGGATCATGAAATGAGGATGTAAATACTCATAAATGAATTTATATTACAAAAAGAGTACAACCATTGGAAATAAATACCCCACACAATGAAAATAGTTGCAATATAGCATAAATCTCACAAGAATAAAATGTGAGATGAAAACTCCTTACCACAGAATAATCAACCGAGTCGTATGCCCAAAAGTTAATATCCATTAAATAAATCACAAAATACCATGAATATAAAATGAATCATGATATTATATATCAAATGGATGTACACAATACACCACATTCAATAAATTAGTGGCGAACAATGGAAATCTCAAGGAATTAAAAGTGAGATATGAAATCCCTTACCTCATGTCTGATTTGACTCGATCATTCTTTACTCATCTGAATAAAAAACTAAAGTTAAATTATAATTGCTTAAGAACTTTTTTCAATCTTATTATTCCTTTTATATCACTTATTACCATTTTATAATCCTTATGTAATCATTTAAGTTAATAACGACCATTTTGTCGATATTTGGTACCTGAGTCAAAAATGAACACCTTATATTTACAAGTTGTCCATGTGGTCAATAGTGAATTATATACAGAATGAAATTATTTATATATATATCATATATATCATATATATCCAGTATATATATATATTTATTATAGTACATAACATTTAGATGTAATAAATGAAATGCACTGTTCATGGAGACGGTAAGCCGTACGTACGCATGGACGCTACTTCCATATCTATTTCTTATTTTAATTTAATTAAAAACATAATGATACATAGTTATATTATAATTCTAGTATAATATCATAGGCAATATTATTAACTCTATCTTTTATACTTCCCACGTAAGACATTAACGAGTCATTTCACTTTGAGGGGTGGTAGTCCGCAGTTCCTCTAATGAGATTATTGTATTTACCCACTATGAAAACCATAAAGTATTTATATAAATGAAAAAATACATAATAATAAATAAAAATAATATATCATATATAAATATTTTTCCATCATAAGGGCCACCATGAGAGGCGGTTCGAGATATTTGAAAAATCAATATTTCGTGAGGCATTAGTTTTCCATCCACATAAACATTATGTTTTTTCACCCATTAGATGGAGGTGTGTATAAGTGTAGTTCGAATACATCTCATAACAACGTCATAGTATATTTTGGATACTTTTTTTGTTACAAAAGAAAGGAAAAAAAGAGTTTAGGGGTTGTATAAGTAAAATAAAACAAAACAATTTAAGAGAACCAATTACCTTTAATTTGGGTAACTCCCTATGGTTTGAACCAAAGGACTTATTAAAGTGCCTTATGCCTAAGTTAATGTTTATAGGAGGAGTATAGGGATGTAGGGAGCTTAATTGGGTATAGGTTGGGTGATCCAAAAGGCTTGATAGGTTTGAGGAATTGGTTATAAGTGGTCTCATTTTATAAGGGAGAGGAGGGGCTCTTTAAGAAAGTGTGATAATATTATTTTATTATATAATGATATTATGTTTCTAAAGGTTCAAAAATCATTATCGTCTGAGATTAGACGACTCTTAGACGAAATAATATCATCCAATAGGAATTGGACATGTTTTGGATGTTATTTTAATATTTATAATCTTATTAATTTAAATCATTTGTTAATGAGGTAAATACTACATCATTATCATGTCATAATTAATTTAACATACATGATGTTTAAAAAATATAAAAAAATACCATGATGTGGGAAATATTTTTTTCTTTCTAATGAATAGTTTTAGTCGAAAATATAATTTATATAACACCATATAAAAATTTATTTACTAAAATATTTTTGATTATGTCATTTTTTCCTTTACATTAAATTAATTAATCCAAAGTGTCATTATCATTCATAGGTGGCTCCATGGGGTCCCAAAAGTTACCCAAATATGACCATGGTCAGCCATTACACATCCAATAATGTGAGGACATGTTTTAAGGTAATTTTGAATTATTACAATAGTCTTTTTACCTTGAATTACACTATTAACCTTTAACCGCGGTAAATAAGTCAAAAGTTACTATTAACCAAAAATTATTTTCATCTTATTGAACCACATTTTACTTCTTGATAATGACCATGTATGTCGGATTTTCTAAATTCAATTCACAGATGCGGTGAAATTTCATTTAAATGAAAAAGTCAGTTTTTTTAACTACTACTAAGTGATTTCACTATTCATAAAAAATGAAGTTTTTTAGAAAAATACCAAAAATTAAGCCAAATATTTATTTTATATTTTGAATTCAAAAAAGAAGTCTAATTTTAAAAATTAAAAACATATAAGTTGCATTAGTTAATTTAAAATTAATTCTCATTGTTAAATCAAATAGCGTGTTTTTAAGAAACAATAATTATAAAAAGATTGACACTTGTTTATGTCGAATTTCAAAGTGAAATTAATTCCAATGACCATAATTGGATTAAATGGTCAAAATATATTCTAATTAACCTTTAAAACCAATTAAAAATATAATCTAACTATATAAATAAATTAGATTAAAACACAGTTTTGAATTAAAATAAAATATTTTTCACTATTCGCCAATGAGCCCGTACCCGAGTGGTAAGGGATCCTGCTTGGCATCCAAGAGACCCGGGTTCAAAACCGGGTGGAGGAGAATATTCGGGGGGGGGGTACTATAGCACTACTTTAGCATTACTACAACAGTACTGTAGTAGTCACTGTAGTAGTTAATGTTCAGTACTGTAGCAGCTGGAATTGTTCCCCCAATTTCGGCCTTCGGGCCACCTGTTTGGGACTATGGGTCTCTAGGGCCTTTGGGTAATAAAAGGCCTTTGGGCCATAGGGATTTCGGGTCACGTAGACCATGGAGTATCCCAGTTCACATAGAACAGGCCGTAGAAGAGGATGAGAGAAACAGAAGTAGTAGACACCAGATGCAGAGCTAACTGGATTGGAAGAATGAGAGGGTATGACAGCCGCCATCGGGACTAGGCACCGTACATCTTTGTACAGGGAAATTCTATCCGATCATAAATTCAAGGTTGGGAGAAAGAATATCAATGATTCATGATGTTGTGGAGGGTCAGTTCTAGTGGGCTAGGCCTACGGGTCATGTAATGGGCATGGTATGCCTCTCGGCCTTCGGGTCATGTATTGTGGGTCATGTCGGGCCTTGTGACTTGGGCCTATGGGTCATGTACGGGTTCCCCTTCAACCCTTAAAAGGGGTTTTATCTATAATAAAATAAAAAATAAGGTCTTCAGTCCATTCAGTCACTATTCATCAAAAAATGAACTTTAACAGAAAAATTCCAAAAAATTTCACAAAGTAAATATTGATGTCCCCATTCTAAAGAAGGATTTTATTTGGTCAAATAGAATGTATTAAATTGAACAAAATTATTTTTAAATAGGGTTCTCTATTAAATAGTGGTAAATCGTCCTTTTAATGTAAATTATGCTTAAAATTAGATTCATTCACATTTTAAGCGTCTAACGTTTATTGAATAAATTTAAATACATTTAACAAACATGTATAATCATATTTTAGTTAGTTTTTTTCAATCCTGCCAATAAAATGGCTAGGATTTTACTACCATTTAAAATAATAATATTATATTATTAGTGTGCAACATAAGATTTCAAAGAAATCCATTATTATGTATCGTGTACACTATTGAACATATCAACCCGTTTAAATTAAAATTAATATTTAATTCAAAAATATTAATAAATATGAAATATGTTTTATTCTTTATTTACCAGGGATGTTACATCCTTCCCCCCTTTTGGGAATTTCATCCTCAAAATTTTAAAACTAGGCGCTGAAACTTCACTAAATGTCCCACATCAGAATAGAGTCAGTAATAACATCATTTTAAAAGAATGATAGAGAAGTACAATAGTCACCTGAGATAACCTGTACTAGGATTACATGTAAGAAAACATGGATATGCAATAGAGAAAAAATGGTCAAGTTCTGATGGAGAGCGATATAAAACATGATTAGGAGAAAGTTAACCACGAGAAAATCACAAACATGTGATATGTTAAACGATATTTGATTACCCAGTAGGAAACGTAAACCAACAACATTTTTGTTTTACATTCCTTTTCATAATTTGGAAGAATTAATTTACTACATAGAATAAGAACATATGGAAATTTACGTACCTTCAAGTAGAGTTTCATCCTTTAATAAGTTTCTACCAAAACTTATCTTTTCTCCAGAAAAAGAGCATTAAAAAAGTCTTTTTTACATGAAAAGCACAAGAATCATCTTCTGGATAATCACATAATTCACAAAAGAATAATTATATATTTCCCTTGTCTTTAGACATAAACAAAATAAAAATTGTTAGTGTGAGATCAGATAATATCCAAAAAGGATACTATTTTACAAAACGAAAAACTACTCTTAATCTCTAAAATTTTTCAAACAAAACCCAAAGTTCAACAAAGACTATTAAAAAAAACAACTTTCTGTAAAATTCTTCTAAAGTGATCCAAACTATGATTGAAACCCAAATCTCATAAGGATTTAATTATATAGTCTTACAAGATAACATTTATCTCCAAATAACAACCATTACTCTTAAAGTCTCATATTTCAATGTAATTAACCAAATTAAATGTTCTCCATGATAGGATAATCATTCCCATAAACAAACCAAATCGTCATATGTCCACAATAAAAACAAATATTCTTACAAACTAAAATTTTAATAATTATTCCACAATTGAAATCCAGATTATTCTATATTCCTTATGTATATAGTGTTTCATCAAAAGAGATAATTTATTCCACAACAAAATTTATCACTTAATCACTAAATCATTTTTCTATACTAATTATATCCATTTGATAAAACATAAGTTCCAAAAATCAACTTAATCTTGTTCTATAAAAACATTTTACTAAAATAATAAGTCATATTAACCTGGGACTTCAAGTAGGGTAGTGGTAAGAGGTATACCATTGTCACCCTTTAGTTGTGGGTTTTATTCCTAAAGCCTTTCCAGATGCAACGGGTTGTCACCCATTCTACGGGTTTTCCATTTTATAAAACTCAAAAATAACCATAACATGTTTTAACCTCAATGGCTTCCTTGTACCTATAATTTTCATTCAAATTCATTATAATCTTAACATGTTAATTCTTGATGTCTTATTTCACCACCATATGATAAAATAAAATGATCCCCAAAATTTAGAACATCATACCTTGATCATGGTGTCCATTTGGTTTCATCGTCATCATGTTCACGTTGGTAGAAGGTCCATGCATCACAAAAATGATTCAGAGATACTTCAAAATCATTTTCTTCCTCCATCCAAATACACCTTGTACAACATAGGTTATATGGTTGTTCATAGAAAAATAGTTTTGGAAAATAATCATGTATGCCATATAATTTCAAAACATCTGATAAAACATGATTTCTATAAAATAGTCAGACCGAATATGAATGGAAACATTCAATTAATGGTATTTTTAAAATACCATAGGTATTTCTTGAGATACTATATTGTAAAAGAATATATAAATAGGTTGCTCAAGGGACTCCTAATTCATCACCTTTTTTAAAATCATAATATGAATTAACATCTTATGATAAGGTAAAATATTTGAAAATGCATTTATAATATTTTCCATTCTTGAAAATATGACAATATTGTGAAAATAGGATTTCTCTAAATACAACCCATGATCCACGATGATAACGAGGTATAGTGGAGGTGTTTGATATCTTAAAAAATAGCTTTCAAGTGAGTTTTATTCTAGAAAAAGATTCACAATCATCTGAGCATGACTATGCAATAATTATTGAATGCATGTCATTAGGAAGAGATAGGAATTTTGTTTGAGATCCTCCTATTTACATTTATAACTGATTTTCCTTGATTTGAAAAATGTATAAAACAAGTATTTAACTAATATAATTGACATATGGACTAACCATGTGTCTAACGAAGACTCTTAATCCCGAAATTTTTCTAAACCGACCTCTGATACTAACTATAAGGACCCAACCTTAAACAATACATAATCTAGAATTAAATGAATAGTTTACATTGAGGATTTTTTCAGGTGTAGAGTTTCAGGGAATTAGGTATAACAATTACATTACAACTTGAATATTACATGTAGACACTACTACTCAGTATCCATTTTTTTCATAAAATAAAAACACTTAAAAACAAACATGTCTAGTTCCATGTTTTAGATAGCATGAATTTTCCATGATCCCATCCTTGACCCTGTTCATCTTTAAGTCTTGTGGAAAGCATTTCAAAAACATGGGATGAGCATAAAAATATCAGTACGGGTTATAAAAAAAGGAAGCAAAACATTATCCCATCAATAAATACAAATTAGTGAAACCATACTTTTCAATCATAACATACCATAGGAAATCATATGATTTATGAATAACACACACAAATAATAAATCATAAAGGTTACTTATGGAATCCATATCAAAGTAACATTATAGGTATCACAGATACATAGGTATTTACATTTAGAATACCCATCACAATATATTCCCTAAATATCTGAGGAGAAACATCACGTTTACCTCCATTACGTTACCCAATGCATTGAAGAGCTATCACGGGCTCACCAGCCCTAGGTTTATCACGGAACCCCCATATAAATAAAGAATGCCCTATAACCATAACATAATCATAAAACATAACACAAGTATAAAGGAATTATAACATTTCCACATTCTTATATATCAAATCAATATATTCAAATAAACAATGCCTTTTCAAATAATTTTCAAAACCATTTAAAAAGTGATTTTTGAATCAATGTGTCCCATATAAATTTTAATATTTTAAATGAATTATCACATGAATACATTAATTTCTATATAAATAAATCCTAAAACCCATTTTTAAGACATGTAAATTAATGAAAAATATTTAAAAGAATATATCTTTAAAACATTTAAAACGATATTTTAGTTAAATAGTTTTTTTAACAAAAAGAGGGACGCTTGGATACAAATAATTGAGGAATATAATTTAATAAAACCATTATAATATCACCAGAATAATGTTATTCAAGATATAATATGCCAAAGGATAGTATATACACCATATAATAGTGAATTGGTTCATAATAACAATGAATTCTCCATGTAATGTAAATTGAGATGAAATCCCTTATAATGATGGTATCATTAGATTAAGGATAAATCAATTACTTAATTATGTGTGATGAATAAATAAACCCAATATAAGTGAATATTAAGTGTAAAACAATCATATTTCATTCACACATATTTGTATAAAGACATAATCAACATGTATAAGATTAACCCAAAGAATTGAAATTCGGTTAAGAAGTTCCTTTACAGAAATTCAATGGCCTAACAACACATCTTTAAAATTTAGAAAATGATTTGATGAGAGAAAAAGTGTATCTCATCACTTGGACATAAAATTTACATCAATACGGATATATAATAACATATCCTAACAAAAGAAGATGTAAAGTAAAAGACATAACCAAAAAAAGTATTCTAAAAAGTGGAGGGTGAAAGGTTCTCTTACTGATTTGGTAGCATAAAAAACATGTCATGACCCGTCATTGGGGCCCGTGCCATGACTACCCCAATCCCGCTTTCCATAGGCCAGGGGCTGTCGACTAGCACCAATGCATAATTCCTAGTAAAAAGGGAAGGCATTTCCTTTGTAAAGTAAAAAAAAACACCATAGAGAAAGAAAGCAGTAGAAGTAAACACTAAGTAAAAACTGAGAACATCAGTAAGTGCGGAAATGTAAGTGGCCCAGTATAAAAACCCACAGTGAAAGTAAAGTACAACTGGAAGGGAAAAAAGAAACTTTAAAGTAGAGCCGCAGCGTCGAGTCGTCCACTGGAAGTCCCACCTGAAGGGTGGGTACAGATAGCCTCCACTGCTCCTCGGGTCCAGCCGACCGCTCCAAGTACGTCCCGCCCAGTGGTCCACCTCCAGGTACCGTCCTACTCCGCAAGCCTCAACCATGATCAACGCTATCCGTCGTCTGCAACAAAAACAACGTAGTGCGGGCATAGATTATGCAGGGGTGAGTATAATCTACTCAGTAGGGACCCCCGAGACCCCTGAAGGTCTCCCAGAATCCACAATGGATAATCCACAAAGGAAAGATACAATCACGAATTAACATCCGACACTGCTTAGGTATATGCCCATACATATACCTTAGTCACCAATTCCAGTCCGCTCCAAACTATGAGCCCAAGTACAACCCAGTCCACACAGGAAATCACAACCCAGTCCACACATGAAAGCACAACCCAATCCACAAAGGAAAACAAAACAGGATTCAGCTCACACAGGTATACTTCTTCGTAAGATGATAGAGATGATCAGATGTTGCCACTGATTCATCTAAGCCATCAGACCCACAACGGATCGATAGGTACTAACCCCCGCAATGACCCACACAGGATCGATCATGAAGTTGAAACCATAGCTATTTGGAATCTCCTTCTCTATCAAGTTCAGTGGGTATGCCGCTACAACAAAGCGCTTCCCTCTAACCATGGACTGCTGTAGAACTCCACCTATCGAGTACTATGGGCCTGCTGATACAACCAAGTGCTTCCAACCATGGGTCTACCTCTACAACCAAGCGATCCTCTGTCGTGGGTCTGCTGCTACAACCAAGAGCTACCCGTGCTGCTACAACCGAGCGCTCCTCCGTCGTAGGTCTGCCTCTACAACCAAGTGCTCCTCCGTCATGGGTCTGCCGCTACAACCAAGCGCTCCCCCTCATAGCCTGCAGAGGTACTACTTCTGTTTATTACCATGGGTCTGCCGCTACATCCAAGCGCTCCTCCACTGTGGGTCTGCTTCTCCAACCAAGCGCTTCCCACTGGGATATCCGTAACACACCGTGTCGTTCGATCAGCAGTCGTCAAGTCTCAACCGGCTCTAGGGTTTTCGCACACAACATGCTTGTTCCGAGAGGGTCCACTCCACGAGCCAAGAGGTTGATTCATTAACTGACATGTAGTCCGAAGTTGATGTATCCCAAAAAGTACCGTAGTGGTCACTGCCGATCCCACTGAGGATTCCTGTACTGTCTTCATTGTCGTCGCAGACGCAGCCCGCTCTAGGGTTCCCTCACACAGCAAGCTCATGCGGGAGGGTCCACTGCATGAGCTGAGGGGCTGATACATCAACTGGCACATAGTCCAGAGTTTATGTATCCAAAAGTTCCATATCATCATCAGGAACTCAACGTCGCAGACGTCGCGTCAATCGGGCGCCCAGTCTGAGAGTTATAGGCTTTTTTGTCCCAGGGGCCCGGTTGGGTTTTAAGTCAGAACCAAGCTGACCATACTCCACCTACGTCCAAACCTCAGGTGGAGAATGCCAAAATATCCGTCTCACTAATAGTAATCCATCAAAGTTTATGACACTTTAATCGGACATCCGGAGCTCATGTTACGAGCGTTTCCGCTCCGAGGGCCCGGTTGGTTTCATGTACGAACCAACCCGGCCGAACCCAAAGTATTACGAAACCTTGAGTGTGATATGTCAAAACGACCATCTCGGTCCAAGGATCGCATCGCCGTAGACAGTATATCGATCAAAAGTCCGTAGCTCAAGTTATGGGAAACAGACCGAAAAGGTCCGAAAACGGGGGGTCTGGGCCCATACCGACCCGGCCCAACCCCACCTGGGTCGGCCCGAACCGGGCCGACCCGACCCGGGTTCGGGTTCAACCCGGACGGCGCGGCCCGGCCCGGCCTGGGTGGCCCGGCCTGGCCTGGGCGCGACCCGGCCCGACCGGCGCGGGCGTGGCCCAGCTGCCAGGCAGGTCGGCTCGGCCGGTTACGGCCGAGCAGAGCGGGGGGCATGCTGGCCCCACGTGAGGGAACCGCGGCCCCGTGTGGGGCCACCCTTTTTAGCGGACACGGCCGGGCCACCGCGTCCCGTCCTCCTTCGGTTCCGTGTGGTCATGGGACCGCGTGCTGCAACCACGACTGGTTCCTTCAGGCAGCGCGCCGGGCACCACCGCCTCCTGCCGCCGCCGCCGCCGTGCCAGTGTGGCGCGCCTGCGGGCTACTCCGCGGACCACTGGACAAGTTCTGGTGGTCAGAATTTCACGCTGTCTTCGCCAAAGGCCCTCCTGGGGTCTGTCCTTCACTACGATGACCCCGCATTTCCTGTGCGTCCTGCTTTCTCGACGTCCGCCGTTTCGCACGCCAAGAATGAAAGGGGCGGTGGGTTCAGACTTGTTCATTAGTCCGCACCGACCGTGTTAGCGGTTTTAAAAGTCTCACAACAATTTTAAATCATACACCGCGGGTATAAATCACAAATATTTAAAAGAATCAACCCCTACCTCGTCGTTGTCTTCGGACATGAGTTCTTCGCGGGATTGACCGTCGCGGAAGAAAAGGATCGTCGCGTCAAGGAAGGGGCATCGCGTCGTCGCGGTACATGGCATCCCGTCGGCGTCCTCCGAGGGTTTAGGAAAACACATAGATTTAATTGCACATTTAAACCCATGTTGAGGATAAAATCCACAATGAATTAGAGAACCGCAATCCCCTACCTCAAGCAGTTGATGATCAGATATTATTGCGGGGAAGAAAAGTTGTGAAAGAAGCATCGTGGAAGGAGAATCGTCGGCATCGCGGAACACGGCGTCGTGTCATCGATCTCCGAGGGTTCGGCGTTCTTCACGTTCTTCGGGTTATTCGCGAAGGAGGATGAAGATCTCAAGCCATAGAGTCTTCTCCAAATCCTCTCAACAAGCAATCCTCAAAAAATACATGCATTGGTCTTATTTTATTTACATTCCAACAATTTGAAAAACATGTTAAGAAATGAACCATTAATTTGGTGAATTTATGGTAACGTCTTAACTGTCCAATTAACATGAGCGTTAAGATTTTTAGAAAATGCACTAGTTGACTTTCATTAAAGAGGAGTTTTCACGGGAGTGTTACTTAGAGGAAAAGGATCGGTGGGCCTCGTGTGGGCCCCACATCACAAATATCCTACAAAGAGGGTAATATATTTTGGGTTCTACCCTATCCGCTTCAACTTAGCTTAAGTGGATTTATGTGGCTTTAAGTGGCTTTAAGTGAAATAAAATAATGTTGTCGCACCACTTTAATTTATTTTCTTAACTTAACCCCTAAAATTAATAACCACACCAGAGAAAACACATCTCTGGAAAAGGCGTTTCTAAGAAAATACCGGCCCTGTGATTCCATCGGTGCTTTTGGAATTCGATTCCGAGCACCGGTTCAAAAGTTAGAAAATCCCGCTCGTTCGTTCACTGAACGTACCCGAGCCAAACTTCGGAAAATGATTCCCGGCACACCGGGCCTCGGAATCAAGTGCCGTCAGAAACTGCGTTCTTCTAAAATTCCCAAGAAAATGAAGAAAAAAAATTCCTTGAATTTTACAGGTCTTTACATCACTCCCACATCAGGGCTTTACATCCCCGTAAAGATACATCATAAACTAGGGGAAAAAAAGTGGGTACTGAGAACGCATCTTAGCCTCCCACTCCCAAGTTCTCTCCTAGAGGTTCCCATGCTACCATCTGATGTGCACTAGAGAAATAGACCGTACACGTAGGACCCACTCCTGTCGATCCTCAATCTCCAATGGGACCTCCGCAAACGTCGCCACATCATCAAAGTCCATCTCCCCATGGTCAATGATGTGCATCGGGTCGTGCATGTATCTTCTCAGCTGAGATAACTGGAAGACGTCATGCACCCAGTGCAACTGAGGTGGTAGAGCCAGGTGATAAGCCACCTCGCCAATCCTGCTGAGGACCTAGAATGGTCCGATGAAGCATGGAGACAACTTTTCACCTTGGACAAATATCCGTAACTCACGTAGAGGTGTGACCCGTAAGGAAACATGGTCACCAACCCCAAATTCTAGTGGTCTCCGCATCTTGTAAGCACAAGACTTTTACCAGCTATGAGCTGTCCTCATCCGCTCTTGGGTGACTTGGACCGTTCTAGTCCTACAAGAGTTGCTGAGATTTCTTCTTTGCCAAAAAGAGAAATCCAGTATCTTCCCCTGGATGAACCATGTTCTTCGCCTAATACAACAAATCCCGTCATGGATGATACTAAACCATAGCAAGGATGACGTCGTAAGGCCTCGACGCTACTACCAAGAGATCCAACCGTTACTCTCGCCTCCATGGGTTGAGTCACACTGTCGGCATCAGTGTGTGGTCACTGGGTCTCCTCTAGTAGGTATGTCAAAGTGAGGGTCAAGTCAACGGTTTTTAAACTGGAACCTCTTAGTAACAACAGAAAGAGAGGACAGGAAGGTAAACACCAAAAGGAAGGTGTCTTTTCTTACTGCAGCTCAAAGTACAAAGACACAAAACATCTAAAAACAAACATCAGCAACGCTAGAAGAAGCATAAACAAAAGTATCCAGGTCTGGAGCTAGTCCTTCTCTAATCCATCTGCTTCCAGAGCTCCATGATTGTATGCCTCAGCTGCCTGATGGTGAGCTCTCCCATGTCCACCAGCTCCCTGCGGCCGGGGTGGACCTCTTGGTGGTGGTGGTGGGAACACCTTGAAGCGCCGTCCACCTCCAGCTGCAGGCCAGCTCCACTTCCATGGTCTCCTTCTCCATGTGGTTCGCCTCGGTCAAACCTCTGCCTCTGCCTGGGGGGTCCTTCGTTCATCTTCTGGTCATCCGTACGGTAGGTCGAACAGTCACGATCCATGTGACCAACCCCACCGCATGATTAACACTGTCCGCTCATGGTAAGTCGTTGTCCACCCCAGGTGCCTCGCACAAACGATCTTGTGTCGCGCGGTCGAACACCTGTAGGTCTAGTCCTCTTGGACTCCTGCGTCATCTGTCTACTACCCGCTGCAAAAGACTCTGCTGCATGCCGGCTAGTGGTGGGTCCTGTTGCTGGAGACTGCTTAGTAAGGAAACTCTCCCCTAAGAGGGCTCGCTCCAACACTCCTATCTGTGTCAGAGTGTTGTGAGAAACAACTGAAGCTTTGATCTCTCTCCTGAGCCCCTACTCAAAGGTTTGGGCCCTGAAGAATGGGTCCCGTACCATGTCCGTCGAATAGCGTGAGAGATCGGTAAACCTCTCCACATACTGGGCTACTCTCATGCTACCCTTCTGCAGTTGTAGAAGCTCCTGGATGCGCACCGCACGGAGGGTGGCTGGGATGAACTCCGAGAAGAAGAGGCTCTCATGGTCCGTCCAGAGAAGAGATTCCTCATCGTGCACCTGTAGCATTAGGCTCCACCATTTTCCTGCTTCCGCGTGCGGTAGGCTCACTGCGAGGATCACTATGAGGTCTGCTGGTGTCCTCACAAACTGGAAAACTTGTACCACTGCCTCGAGCCAGTCCTCGGCTGCCTGGGGGTCTGTCTCCCGGCGGAACCTGGGCGGTCGCTGGCGCTGAAACTCATGCAGTGCACTAAGGCGACGTGCGTCGTCAATGGCTGGGGCTGGTACCATCGGTGGCTCGGCGGATAAAGGTATCACCGGTGCCTCAACTGTCAAAGGTCACTGTACCGAGGCCTCGTCACTCGGTGGGCTATCGTCACGCTCAACTCTCGGAACCCTAGCTGGCTGCCGTCGTGGGGCCATCCTGAAAAGGAAACAGGTGTGCCATGGTCAGAACAGTATACCTGGTGAGCTGACACAATGTAATCACAAAGAAAACTTGAAACACACAAGCAATCAATGTTTTCGTGCATTAAGTCGAAAATCAGAAGTCAGGGTCCTGGTGTACGGATATGTCAGCCGCCGCACCAAAACTGGACTCCTTGGAATGATAACCACACTCAATACTCTTAACATTATTGCTTCAAATATAAAAAGATCAAAGTCTTGGGTTATGCTGTAGAACTGAACTCCTCTAATACCAATTTGTCACGACCCGTCCTCGGGGCCCGTGCCATGTCTACCCCAAGCCCGCCTTCCATAGGCCAGGGGCTGGAGACTAGCACCAAGGTGTAATTCTCGATAAAAAGGGAAGGCATTGCCTTTGTAAAGTAAACAAACACCATAGAGAATGAAAGAAGTAGAATTAAACACTATGTAAAAACTGAGAACAACAGTAAGTGCAGAAAAGTTAGTGGGACAGTATACAAACACAAACTGAAAGTAAAGTACAACTGGAAGGGAAAACAGCAACTGTAAATTAGAGCCATAGTGTCGAGTCGTCCCCTGGAAGTCCCAACTGAAGGGTGGATAAAGATAGCCTCCACTGCTCCTCGGGTCCAGCCGACCGCTCCGAGTACGTCCCACCCAGTGGTCCACCTCCAGGTACCGTCCTGCTCCGCAAGCCTCAACCACGATCAGTACTGTCCGTCGTCTGCAACCAAAAGAACGTAGTGAGGGAATAGCCCGTGTAGGGATGAGTATAAGCTACTCTGTAGGGACCCCGAGACCCCCGATGGTCTCCCAGAATCCACAAAGGATAATCCACAAAGGAAAGGTACAATCACGAAGTAACATCCGACACTGCTTAGGTATATTCCCATACATATACCAAAGTCACCAATTCCAGTATGCTCCAACCACTGATCCCAAGTACAACCCAGTACACATAGGAAATCACAACCCATTCCACAGAGGAAAGCACAACACAATCCACAAAGGAAAAAAACAGGATTCAGCTCACCCAGGTATACTTCTTCGTAAGACGATAGAGATGATCAAATGTAGCCACTGATTCATCAAAGCCATCGGACCCAAAAAGGATCGGTAGGTACTAACCCCCACAATGACCCACAAAGGATCAATCATGAAGTTTAAACCATAGCTATTTGAAATATCCTTATCTATCAAGTTCAGTGGGTATGCCGATACAACCAAGCGCTTCCCTATAACCTTGGAATACTGTAGTACTCCACCTATCGAGTACTGTGGGTCTGCTTCTACAACCAAGCGCTTCCCACCATGGGTCTGCCGCTACAACCAAGCCCTCCTCTTCCGTGGGTCTGCTGCTACAACCAAGTGCTCCCCGTGCTGCTACAACCGAGCGCTCCTCCATCGTAGGTCTGCCGCTATATCCAAGCGCTCCTCGGTCGTGGGTCTACCGCTACAACCAAGCGCTCCTTCGCCGTGGGTCTGCTGAGGTAGTCCTTCTGTTGAGTACAGGGGGTCTACCGCTACGACCAAGCGATCCTCCGCCGTGGGTCTGCTGTTACAACCAAGCGCTTCCCACTGGGCTATCCGTAACACACCGTGTCGTTCGATCAGCAGTCGTCAAGTCTCAATTGGATTTAGGGTTTCCGCACACAACATGCTCATTCAGGGAGGGTCCACTCCACGAGTCAAGAGGTCGAAGCATCAACTGACATGTAGTCTGGAGTTGATGTATCCCAAAAATTACCATAGTGGTCATTGCCGATCCCACAGAGGATTCCCGTATTGTCTTTATTGTCGTCGCAGACGCAGCCAGATCTAGGGTTCCCACACACAACAAGCTCATTCGGGAGGGTCTACTCCATGAGCTGAGGGGATGATACATCAATTGACACATAGTCCGGAGTTGATGTATCCAAAAGTTCTGTATCGTCAACAGGAACTCAAGGTCGCATACGGCGCGTCAATCGGACGCCCGATCTGAGAGTTATAGGATTTTTTGTCCCAGGGGCCCGGTTGGTTTTTAAGTCAAAACCAATCCGACCGTACTCCACCTGCTTCCAAACCTCGGGCGGTGTAAGCCAAATGATCTGTCCCACTAAGAGTAATCCATCAAAGTCGACGACACGTCAATCGGACATCTGGAGCTGATGTTACGAGCGTTTCCGCTCCGAGGGCCCGATTGGTTTCATGTACGAACCAACCCGGCTGAACCCAAAGTATTCTGAAAGCTTATGTGTGATATGTCAAAACGGCCATCTCGGTCTAAGGATAGCATCTACGCTGATGGTATGTCAATCGGAGGCTCGTAGATCATGTTATGGCCAACAGACCGAAAAGGTCCGAAAACGGGGGGTCTCAGCCGGGACCGACCCGGCCGGCGCAGCCCAGCCCGGCCTGGGCGCGACCCAGCCCAGTCGGCGCGGGCGCGGCCCGGTTTCCAGGCAGGTTGGCTCGCCCTGTTACGGCGGAGCAGAGCGGGGGGCATGCTGCCCCTGCATGAGGGAACTGCGGCCCCGCGTGGGGCCGCCCTTGCCAGCGAATGCGGCCGGGCCGCCGCGTCTCGTCCTCCTCCGGTCCTGCGCGGTCACGGGACTGCGTTCTTCCACCGTGGCTTTAGCCATGACGGTTCCTTCCGGCGGGCTGCTCCACGGACCACCGGACGAGTTCCGGTGGTCGGAATTTCACGCCGTCTTCTCCAAAGGCCCTCCTGGGGTCCGTCATTCATTGCGAGGACCCCGCATCGCCCGTGCGGCCTGCTTTGTCGATTTCCGCCGTTTCTCACACCAAGAACGAAGGGGGCGGTGGGTTCGGACTTGTTCGTTAGTCCGCACCCACCGAGTTAGCTGTTATAAAAGTCTCACAACAATTTTAAATCATACGCCGTGGGTATAAATCACAAATATTTAAAAGAATCAACCCCTACCTCGTCGTTGTCGTCGGACGTGAGTTCTTCTCGGGATTGATCGTCGCGGAAGAAGAGGATTGTCGGGTCGTGGAAGGGGGCGTTGTGTCGTCGCGGTACACGGCGTCGCGTCGACGATCTCCGAGGGTTAAAGAAAACACACAGATTTAATTGCACATTTAATCCCATGTTGAGGATAAAATCCACAAAGAATTAGAGAACCATAATCCGCTACCTCAAGCAGTTGATGATCGGAGATTGTTTCGGGGAAGAAACGTCGTGGAAGAAGCGTCGCAGAAGAAGGATCATCGGCGTCACGGAACACGACGTCAGATTGTCGATTTCTGAGGGTTCGGCGTTCTTTGCGTTCTTTGCGTTCTTCGCGTTCTTCACATTTTTCGCGAAGGAGGATGAAGATCTCAAGCCTTAGAGTCTTCTTCAAATCCTCTCAACGAGCAATCCTCAAGAAAGACATGCGTTGGTCTTATTTTATGTACATGCCAACAATTTGAAAAACAAGTTAAGAAACAAACCATTAATTCGGTGAATTAATGGTAACGTCCTAACTATCCAATTAATAGGAGCGTTAAGAGTTTTAGAAAACGCTCCAGTTAAGTTTCATTAAAGAGGAGTTTTCACAGGTGCGTTACTTAGAGGAAAAGAAATGGTGGAGCTCGTGCAGGCCCCACCTCACAAATATACTACCAAGAGGGTATGATATTTGGGGTTCCACCCTATCCGCTTCAAATTAGCTTAAGTGGCTTTAAGTGGCTTTAGGTGTCTTTAAGTGAAATAAAATAAAGTTTTTTCACCACTTTATTTTATTTTCTTAACTTAACCCCAAAAATTAATAACCACACCCGAGCAAACGCAACTCCGGAAAAGGCATTTCTAAGAAAATACCAGCACTGTGATTCCATCGGTGCCTTCGGAATTCGATTCCAAGAACCGGTTCAAAATTTAGAAAAACCTAATCGTTCGTTCACTGAACTTACCCGAGCCAAACTTCGAAAAATGATTCCGGGCACACCGGGCCTCGGAATCAGGTGCCTTCAGAAACTGCATTCTTGAAAAATTCCTAAGAAAATTAAGAAAAAAAAATTCCTTGAATTTTATGAGTCTTTACAAAACATATGCCACATGAAATAAGGATCATACATTGAAGATGTAAATACTCTTAAATGAATGTTTATTACACAAAGAGTACAATCATGGGCAGTACATACACCACACAAGGAAAATAGTGAAAATATAGCATGAATTTCATGGGAATAAAAAGTGAGATGAAAACTCCTTACCACGAAGTAATCAATCGAGTCGTATGAAAAAAAGTTAATATCCATTAAATGAATCATAGAATAAAATGAATATAAAAATAATCATGATAATATATATCAAATGGTTTTACACAATACAACACATGCAATAAATTAGTGACAATCAATGGAAATCTCAAAGAATAAAAAGTGAGATAAGAAATCCCTTACCTCATGTCCGACATAACTCGATCATTCATTAATCTCAGGAATAATAAACTTAAGTTAATTTATAATTTCTTAAGAAATTTTTTCATGTTTATTATTCCTTTTATATCACTTATTAAAATCTTATAAACATTATGTAATCATTTATGTTAATAACGTTCATTTTATCGATATTTGGTACTTGAGTAAAAAATGAACACCTTATATTTACAAGTTGTATAAGTGATCAATAGTCCATTATATCCAGAATTAAATTCATTATTTTGATATTATATATATCATATATATCCAGTATATATATATTTATAATAGTACATAACATTTTGAGGTAAGATATGAAATACACCGTTAATGGAGACCGTAAGCTGTATGTACGCATGAACGCTACTTCCATTTCTATTTATTTTTTTAAGAGAATTAAAAAAATGATACATAGATATATTATAATTCCAGTATAATATAAAATAAAATATTATTAACTCCATCCCTTATACGTCCCATATACAGCATTGACGAGTCATATCACTTTGAGGGGGCGGTAGTCTGTACATCCACTAATGAGATTATCGTATTTACCCACTATGGAAACCATAATGTATTTATATATATGGAACAATATAGATGCATAAAAAAACATAAACATAATATATATCATATATAAATATTGTTCCATCATAATGGCCACCATGAATGGAGGATGGGGATATTTGAACAATCATCGGTTCGTGAGGCGTTAGTTTTCCATCCACAAAAACATTATGTTCTTCTCCCATTAGATGGATGTGTGTGCAAGTTTAGTTCGAATAATTCTCATAAAAACATCATAGTATATTGATGATACTGGTTTTTTTAGAAAATAAAGGAATAAAAAGAGATTAGGGGTTGGAGAAGTAAAATAAAAGAAAACAACTTATGAGAAATTGTTACCTTTAATTTGGGAAACTCATTTTTGTTTTAACCAATGGAATTATTGAAGTGCCCTCCACCTAAGGTAAGGATTATATGAGGAGTTTAGGGATGTATGGAGGTTAATTTATCCGAGGTTGGATGAGAAAAAAGGCGTGAGAGGTGTTAGGAATTGGTTATAAGTTGTTTTTTTATAATGTAAAGGAGGGGCTCTTTAGGAAAGTGTGGTAATATTATTTTGTTATATCATAATATTCAGTTTCTAAAGGTCCATAAATCATTAACGTCTAATATAAGATGAATCATAGTCAAAATAATATCATCTAATAGGAATTGAATAGGGTTTGGATGTTATTTTAATATTTACAATCTTATTTATTTTAATCATTTATTAATGAGGTAAACACAACATCATTACTGTGTCATAATTAATTTAAATTATGTGATGTCTAAAAATTATATAAAAAAATAAAATGATGTAGGGAATCATTTTTTCTTTCTAATTAATATTTAGAGTTGAAAAAATAATTTATATAACACCATATAAAATATAATTTACTAAAAAAATTTATTTATGTCATTTTTGCCTTTATATTAATTTAATTAATCTAAGGTGCCATTATCTTTCCAAAGTGGCTCCATGGGGTCCCAAAATATACCCAAAGATGCCAATGGTCGGCCCCTACTCATAAAATAATGTTAGGACATATTTTAAGGTAATTTTGTATTCTTACAATACTCTTTTTACCTTGATTTACCCTATTTATCTTTAACCATTGTAAATAAAAGTCAAAAGTTACAATTAACCAAAAAATAATTTCATCTTATTGAACCATATTTTAATTCTTGATGACAAACATGTATGTTGTATTTTCTAAATTCAGTTCATAGAAGTGGTAAAATTTTATTTAAATGAAAAAGTCAGTTTTTCTAACTACGACTAAGTGATTTCACTATTCATCAAAAATTGATGTTTTCCAGACAAATACCACAAATTCAGCCTAATATTTAGTTGATATTCTAAATTAAAAAATGATGTCTATTTTGATAAATTAAAAACATATAAGTGGAATTAATTAATATAAAATTAATTCCCGTTGTTAGAACAAGTATCATGTTTTTAAGAAACAATAACTAACAAAAGGTCGACACTTGTTTATGTCCAATTCCAAAGTGAAATTAATTCAATGACCAAAATTGGGTTAAATGGTAAAAATATATTCTAATTACACTTCAAAACCAATTAAAAAGATAATATAACTATATAAATAAATTAGATTAAATGATAGTTTTGAATTAAAATACAATATTTTTCACTATTCATTAGAAAATGAACTTTATCAGAAAAAATCCAAAAATTTAGACAAAGTAAATTTTGATTTACTCATTCTAAAGAAGGATTTTATTTGTCAAATATAATGTATTAAAGTGACAAAAATTATATTTAATGAAGTTTCCTCATTAAAAGGCAGTAAATCAACCTTTTAATGTAAATTGTGCTTAAAATTAGATTCATTCACATTTTAAGCCTCTAACTTTTATTAGAAAAATGTAAATACATTTACCAAGCATGTATAATCATATTGTAGTTAGTTTGTTTCATTCCCTCCAATATAATGACTAGGATTTAACTACCATTTAAAATAATAATATTATATTATTAGTGTGCAAAATAAGATTTCAAAGAAACCCGTTGTTGCATATCAGGTACGCTATCAAACATAGAAACCCCTTTAAAGTAAAATTAATATTTAATTCAGAAATATTAATAAATATTAAATATGTATTATTCATTATTATCCTTGGATGTTACATGTATAGTACCAGTGAAATATTATGTATGTACATACAGATGATAGTTGAATGGAACACATATTTAAAGTACGAGTGGATCTATATAAACATTAATCCATAATTGATCATTCTGATTTGATGAATAATTTAAAACATTAACAAAATTCCGATGTCTTAGATTTCCATTGTATCCTAAGAAAAATTTCCACCTTTGTATTTCATTGGATAAATATACATTTTATATCTTACTCCATAAAATGAAGATGAATTTTTTATTCATGAAACACTGATGTATCACAAGATCAATAACAGAATGATAAGTTTTCCTAATATATTTAGTAAAAATGATTTAATTTTTAATATGATATACATAAATCATTATACGGTGATATAATAAAATTATATATAAACCATCATATAATTTTCAACATAAACTATTATAGAAATGGGAAACCTTATAATATTTCAAAAAGATTAAAATCCAAAACATTAGATATACGCTCACCCAATTCCCAAAAATAGTTTTTCATTGATACCCCAAACAATTTTAATTAGCACTTAATTATAACATACCAAGCATAAAAATACATTTATCTTGTATTATCTTGAAAAAAATTGATGAACTGAAATACCATAAGAAATAATGAAAACGTACATGTTTCATTATTCATTAACAAAATTATTCTTATGGAGATATTCCATAAATCAAAAATTGTGACGATGTCTATCAATAATATCATTAATCACATTGTCTCTAAATCATTGATCTATTCCAAGATAAGAAATTATATCAATTTTAAATAATCCATTCAATAATCTCTTTATCCAAACTAGAAACCATATTCTAATCATGAATAACATATTAAGATTCACATTCCCTTAGACATATATTTTTCATAAAATATAACCTTTCCATTAATTCACTTTTATAAATTATCTATTCCTTTAAACTAACTATTTCAAATCCATTAAGAAAAACATCCACATAAGAATCCTTATGTATTTCAGGATTATTGTAAAATTATTCTTGAGTTTCAATACAAAATATACTCAATCATTCCAAATATTCCTCAAGATTTTATATATGCTTTATCTTATTATTCTTTAATTCATGTTCCCTATCATATGTCATTTGTAGTCTCTTCACGTCAAAAGAAAAACCACTACCTGAATTATTTTTTGATGATTCTCTTTATGAGACATCCCTATAGGTCATTAATTTACATAATGCCTATAATTTAAACATTTAATACATTCATAAGTCATTGATAACATAGAGAGACCATTATTATCACACATTTCACTAAATGAACATTCTTTTTCACCATGAAATTACCTAAATTGTGTACTTATTTTCCACACTAAAAACATATTATCATCCATTTGAGACATTATATTGATTTATTACTCCATGTTTTTTACATATAATAAATTGAATATTATTTCTTCCATGGTCACCACTTCTCAAACAATTAGAGAAATATATCATTCTATTTATTTTTTAGTTCGGGAGTTGGTTAAGGTATACATTTTTAACATTATTCCTCTAAAACGGATTAGTTATATTGAAAATATCATTATCTCTAGTCTTCATAACTTTTTTATTAACATCATAAAATTTAACATGAAATTATATGTTAACACTATTATTTCATGTTCTATCCAATAACTAAAACCAAAATTGTCACTAATAATCATGAAAACCACATAATTATGAATAAAAAGCTTATAGGATGTCTAAATCATGAAAAATTGTATTGAATATATGAAACATTACGTTCATCCAATATCATTAATATTTATAATCTATTAAAATAATTTATAATATTTGTAATTATTTTGTAAATTTACAAAGCATATCCACTGGGGGTGTCAATCTAGGTGTACATAAAGTCCCATTATCATGCAATAGGTGGTGATCGAGTCCATTTCAATAAAAATGTTTTTTATTTATTATCCCGAGGAACCTCTCTTCCAATACCACATACACTCTTAATATCCATGCATGGATGTAATATATGGAAGCCACATTTCATATCATTTTCAAAAATTCCACCACATTCATATAATTTGACTCTTCCTTATTTTTTATCCTTAGAAGAATTCATTGAAATATACTAAAAAATATTCCTTGGGATCTCAATAATTTTTTTTCTCATTTTCCAATAGTTATTGTATCTTTTTATTCGATAACAACTATAGTGACCTATGAATTTCATATGAATGTATTAAATATTTTTATATAAATATTAATAACATTACACATCCCACACATTCTAATTATAAGATTTTAGTTCCATTGAAGACTAAGTACTAAATGATCTAATTTGGTGTATATATTCAACATCAAGAAATGATCTCCCCCATTAGTATAATTCAATAACATACCCTACTAAAAACACATTATTTATAAACTTTTAAATAAAACATAAAAAAAGGTTCTATATGTTCAAAAAGTGTAAATAAGGGAAATAAATAAACATAATGTGAGCATAAGTGTTCAATTACATGAGAAAAACATTTCAAAACCATTAATTTTATATCATATATAATATTTTTGAGCCAGGGAATAAATATTTATAGTTTAGAGGACATAGATTTTAATTAAATCCAATAACATGATAAAGGAGAGAATAATATTTCATTAAGATCAAACATTATGGGGTATTCATATCAACTGAAAATCGTATGTCAATGATTCCCATCAAGACAATCTTAACATGTTAGGTTTATGATAAAATCAAATTTACCTACTTTAATCATCGGGAAACCTACCTTGTACGACCTTTTTTACATTGTATCTCCTCCCTTTTACCCTTTTTTTGTCTTTGGAAAAAATATTTTGTTCCATTTGAGCTCATATAACAGTAATTCATAACCATTGAATTGGATGAAAATAAATGCCACACCCAATATGTTATGAAAACCACACATATGTGTGCCATAAGATTAAAAAAAATTAATTATATCATTTCATGTGAAACAAAAAGAGTTCAATTAACATTTTATCAAATAATAACCTATGTAAAATATATTGGTTTCATAATTATTTAATTATTTCAACACATCATAACCCAAGGAAAATGAAATGGGGTTTATAAGAATCTTATTATGGTATAAACCATGGATGTGAAAAGAGTTTCATAGAAAAAATTGATAACAAACCTTTTAGAGAAATAATATTAATTTTATCCTTGAAACATATCCCCAAAAAATAATAAGTTATATAAACTGATGTCATCTTAGATAGAGAATGATTTTGAAAGATCACATAGTAATTGTTTTAAATAAAATAAATTTTTTAGATATAATATTTTCAAACTAAAATTCAATAAAACAATTGCATTTTTTTATATTTCCTTGATAAATTAATATTAAGGTTATAAAAAAATTATATTCATAATCTTATAAGAGTATATTCATTTCATACATGTCAAAAAAATTCTATTTACGTTCATAGTAAATGGAAAATGGGAATTATTTAAAAAATATCTTGATGATTCATTTCAAGAAAAATTAAAAATTAAAACATGGGTTAAAATTTCATTCATATATAATTTTAATAAAATTTGTAAACATTTTTAAAATAATTTTTATAAAAAATGGTTTTCAATGTAAAATGGTTTTCAACAGAAAAGTAGATTTTACCATAAAAATATTTATGTACTCTATAAAAAATAAATATAGTACTAAAATGGTGAAAATTTTTAATCATTACATATATATAAGATATTAAATTTCCATAGTTTGATGAGACTTGGAGTATAATATTATACAAATTGTAAAATAAAAAAATCTGGATAAATGGTTAGATTGTAAAATAATATATTTAACGCATTGGTAACATTGAAATGAAATCCCCATTAATGAATATAGTAAAATAGAACATAAGATATCATGACAATGAATATAACCATGACATTAATTTTCATAGGTTCTTTTTATACAACTTGTTAAAGAATATTGTTTCATAACATAATCCTATGCCTTAAAGAATACAAATTGATAAAAAAATAACATATTTATTTTGTAACCTTTGAAATGTAATCCCCTTGAACAGGATATACCCAAATAGATAATTTTATACAACTTTTGTCACTATTGATAACAATAAAAACATACAGGGTTTATATATTAACCATAAAAATACATTTTCTGAATAGAGTATGTTTCTTACTAAAAAAATAAAAGTGATATAGAAATACCATACTACTCCAATAATCTTTCAAATTGTAATACTTGATAAAGAATATTGAAAAATGAAAATTTAATTTCTATTAGAAGTAAGATATTAATTATAGAAAATTTAAATATTTTAGTATATAAACCTCATAAAATAAATGGGTGGTGAATTTTTGTATGTCCCCAAAAAATAATAAATAGACATGAAATATCTTATAGTAAGTCTCGACTTACATAGTATTGGTATTAAGATTATATGTAAAATATATAATTTTATTAAAAATTTACAATATAACCTCGCATACATATAAAAACCCTATATTACATAAAAATGTCATTTTATTAACCATTAATTAACAATTCCATGTTAATGTCATGTTTCGGATAATAACCTCTTTCTTTTATATATGTTTGTATTTTTTTTCTGGTACTCTTAATTTGATCATGGTTAAATAATATATAGAATAATAATAATTAAATTAGTATCATATTAATACAATATTTATAATTTTAATACCATTCATGAATGTTGGTTTTGAGAAATTACGTTATAACGATCCTGGAGGTGGTAGGTCATACATACACATGTGTAACATTTCAATTTTTCGATGATCACTATGGAATAGAGATAATTGAGATTGTATCATAAAATAATGGTAATAATAAAATAAATTACATGTTTTTTCTATAAATATAATTATACATATTATCAATGTGGTGTGCGGTGAAAAGGGAGTCACATCGCTTTGTGATGGCTACAATCCACATGTACACAAACGATGTTATCATCATTCAATGGGTAAAAATGTAAGAATAAAAATGGTGTATTACAGTTGATAAATTAGAATTTTCTCATTAATAACATAATAACATCATTTATATCACATATAATCATTAATAATTTCTATATTGTCTTCCATGAAAATCATTATTGGAAATGAACCACATCACTTTTTGAGGTTGCAGTCCATTACACACAGAAGTGACATTATCGTATCCCTAACAAAATTCACATTAAATTCATAAATTTTATATAATGGATAAATAGGTATTATTATGATATAAATATAATATATATATATATATATAGTTAACATACATCTTCATAAAAAACTATGATAGGTGGTAATGGATAAACAAATAACATCTCTTCATGAGGTTGCAGTCCATCGTACACACGAATGATGATTTAATAACTCATTTTTTTGGATGTAAAAATGTTTTTATGTCATGAAAATAACATAAAAATCATATATATGGAATATACTGAGTTTATTATATCATCAAGGTATAATAATAGTTAAATTAGGTAGTTGAATAAATAAAAAATGATCATTTAATAATGTTACCTCTTTTTCAGGTAACCTCCTTAGGTTTACACCCATATCATTCCTAGGATGGATTTATGACAATAATAATACCTATTGGATGATAGGAGGGATTTTGGGAAGTTATTTGGGTAGATATTTTACAAAAAAAGTACTGAATGTGTGATGAAAAGAAGATATTGGGTGGTATTTTAAAATCGAGGTCAGTTACACAATTAAAATTGTTTGAATAGAAAAAGATAAACCCACATTTTTAACATGAAAAAGGTTTAAAAATATACTTTTATAGAACCTATGACATTATTAGATCTAAATAGTTTTAAAATATATATATTTTTACAATATTTTAGATCATTTAAACCGTTATATTTTTAATTTAAAACACTAAAAAATATATTTTTCCAATAATAGTTGAAATTTATTTTTACAATTTTCCCAATTCTTTTGGATAGAACAATAATTTTTAGTTATAAGAAAATATAAATTATTTTTATTCCACACTTGGAAATAAATTTTCCAAATTAAATTTCAATAAGTGGAAATTTTTTATTTAACATTAATCCCCTAGATGTGACAAGAAAACATGTTTTCAAAAAGAAAAGGTTCAAACATTTATAAGGATTTTATATCAAATTTCAACATTAAATTAATTTTTATTACATAAAATATATTAATATATGTATATAATTTAACAAAATTTACTTTATTCCCATTTTAATATAAAATTTTACGTTATTACTAATTTAATCAAAAAAGTGGTGGTCAATTAAATTTTATTAATCTGCACTATTAATATAAAATAAATCATTTTGGTTAATTCAAAAATTTTTACCCAAATATAATTTTTATATTAATACTTTAGAGTTGGATTTTATTTTTTCAACTAAATTTTTATCTTTTTTAATAAATTAGTTTTAAAAAATGTGTGAAAAAAGAGTGAGTAAACTTTTTTTAGGAAAAATTGTTTTAATAATAAAATAATATTTATTATTATATGTTTTTGATAAAACACATAAGATTAATATTTAATATTTTATTGAATATATAATATATATAAATTTCATTAAAATCATTCACTCAAAGATTTTTTTAATTTACTTTGCAAAAACATGTTTCTGTGAGTAATTTTTTTTCAAAAATGTTGTTATTTTAATTTATAATTAATTTATCACCAATGAATTCACATTATATACTTAATTTGAACTTATATTCTCGTGTTTTATTAAATAATTCACATATACATCATTCCAATGTATTAGGGATAACTTTCAAATTAAATAATAAAAATTTTATAGTATTTTATGTCTCGTTTAAACTCTATTAAGTGTGTATTTCATGTTACAATAAATGTTGCTTATAGTAAAATGTAATCTCATTTATACATATAACCCAAGATAACTCATTGTATCATGTAATAGATAATAGAAAAATATTAATTTTATTTCAACAAAAAATTTTATAAAATATCAGGGTTTTACGCTTATTCTTTATTTATTATAAGAAGTATCATTAGATCCCACTATTTGTTAGAATGTTCAAAGGATCTACATGTTAGTGGGTTTTTCCATTCCATGGGAATCATGAGTAGTTAATATCATCGAAGAAATAATCCTATAATAAAATACAAATATAATTTTCTTCATAGATGCTAAAGGAAGTGAAGTGAACGAAGTTTATTTAACATTATTAGTGAAAAATGATCATGAATGTGCTTAGAGTTTATTTAGGGGGCATTCTCAGTTTCTGAAAATAAATCCTCATATGAGAACGCAAGAGCATGATATTTTGGGGAGATGGTTTATCCTATTACTCAATATCATGATAACCCATTTACATTTCTTATATATCCAGAGGTGGTTCCTATGGAATGGTAAATTGATAGAATGAATACACAATTATTATCTCTTTAGGTTATCTGTCATCATAGAATTTTAATGATTAGAGTTAGGGAAGACGGTTCCTGGATTTTAATGGAGTCAATATTTCAACAAATAAAAAATCCCACCTCAACCATATTCTTCATGAATTTATAAAAATGATATTTCTCATGAATTTACTCTAAGATATATCCAAATTACGTTTCCTACTGAGGTCATGGTTATTAGTGATTTATGTTCCCAATGATTTTTGGTGTTCCAAACAACATAGGAAATTACCATCATGACTAGTTTGAATATCAGTTACCTCTGAATATTTTCATAACTAAGGATTAATATTTATTCTTCTTTCATATATAATATATATTAGGAAAAGTGTATCAATGTTGTGTCCCTAATTAATATGGATATATTTATGATAATAATCATCTAGTTATTCATCAATAACACAAGAGAGGTAGAGGGGTCATGCATGGCCAGTTTCATTTCATGGTGTTATTCATATCCAATGGGAAAATGATCATCTGTGTTGACATATTTTTATTTTATACCTGGGTCCCTGATGTTATTATTTATAGATATTTTTATTTTATTATTTCATGAACCATGTATTATACCTTGGTACTCTAGGTGTATAGGATTTATGTTCCCTTGATGTTGAAAACTATTTTTAGAGGTTAGTATAGTCATCACGATATGATCATGGGTTGTTAGATAATGTTTGGCCAATATAATTCATTTTTGTACTTTTCTATGAAGATATGATAATGTGATGTCATTCCTATCATGGTTGGGTTATAATTTATGTGTATATGGAAAATAATTATATTTGGTGGATATTGGAATTATTTAATTTGGAATGTCAATGTGTTGTGTTCTTTTTCCATTGAGATATTCATATGGATCATTGGAAATTAAAGATAATTTATTTTTCTATAATAGTTGTCATTAGTTTTGGGGGATATAAATGATGTGTTATTTCCTAGGGTTATTTAGTAGTGTGAATATTATTTTCCTAAAAACATTTTTATGAAGCCTCATCATTGCGATTTTGGGATTAGGATAGGGTCAAGGTCCTTTGTGTCAATAAATTATATGGATTCTTCTTAGATTTCACTATTTGAGTAACAAGATTCAAGGGTTCAAAAAATAGATTCATGTAGAAGTGTCCCATTCAGCCATGTATGTCACCTTAGAGTGCTGATGTACAATTCACCAAGAATATGAATGTCATAATATTGATGTGAATAGATTAATTATTATTGGATTAGGTGACAGTGAAGAACTATTTCCCCTTACAAGGAGAGATAATTTTAATAGTCAATTGAAGGGATACAACTAGTTGTCTTATTTCCTCGGATGTGGGTGAAAGAGGAATATGTCATGTAGTCTATATTTAGGTGTTGTTATGGGAACAATTATTTCATTGTGAATATATTTATTTTTGTAAATTCTCAACATGTTTTCATGTGACTTATAAAATCAATCATTATTCAAATCCTATATCAATTCATGGTTGAATTAATCGAGGAAATTCTTTTGTGCTCAATGTTATAGGAGTATTACGCTAAGAATATGAGTACTATTTTATATGTCCTTCAACAACTTCATGTTTTTGGGAAATTTTCCATGTGAATATTTTATAAGTGAATGTAAATTTTCATGGAAATTTGGTGTCTCAGTTAAGTTTAGTAGATGACTAATTAAGGATTCACGTAGTCATTTCCTAGAAAACACCCGAACATTTCATATAAGTTCATAGTTCCCAAGGTCATGTAGAATATTAATAAATGTTTTTATTAATTTTTCATATATTGAGGAACCTTGATATCCTTTCCATGGAATGAACAGTTATTCATATAGACTGATCGGTGTTGGGAATCTTTTGATTAATTTATGGACAATTTAATCAGTTCCCATGTTCATTAATTTATAGAGTAAGTGATCATGTTAAATATATTTTGTGATGATAAAAATCAACGATTAAGTCATATTGTAATGTGGTATAGGGAAGTTATTTTAGATATTTATATGTAGTTACATCCCCATAAGAGTGACTGTTCACACATGATCTCATGTTTGTGGAAAGGATGTTTGTATTGATTCTCTTGCAACATTGACTCATTGTAAAATATTTAATGGTATCAATTAATAAAAAAACAAAGGGTATATAATCTATTGGTGGAATTTAAATAAATATCAATGGATTTGGATGGAGTTATTATAGAAAAATGAATTAATGTTCTCCTAATCATTGATGAAAGGGAAACTTTTTTTAATGCATTGAGTATGATGTTATGAAGAGTTTCCGTCTATGTGTCTAGAGATTTATATACAGTGAAGTGGGAGTTTAATACAATTCACCTTAACATAAAAGAAATAATTATTATTAGATTCCAATATGAAATTAATTTATATTCATTATTATAATACCATATTGAGGTGTTACAGTTAAGAGATCATGAGGAAAAGGTTTTGAAGGATTGTTCATTTACGGTGATGCTCCTAGTGTATCGTCAGATAGAAATTTTAAATATGTGTTATTTAATGGGAAATTATTTATTAAATAAGTAATATTAGAGGTGGTTACTCATTAGTTTCATGTATCACAATTTTTTATATGATTTAATATTTATTATGTATCATTTAATAAAGTAAACATTTTTATGGACATGCATAAAGTGGATAGTTGTAGTATTTGGTCCAAGGTATTTGGTCTGTCAGTAGGTGAATTTAGATAAAAAAGTTTCTATATGTATGATATATATAGTGGATTTCCTAGAGTATAAGTGTGAGGGTATTTCAATGCATTTATCTACTAGTTTTCCTCAACATAAAAAGTGTGGGATGATATTTGTGTTATCATGGAATATTTGATGATGTTGGATTTTTTAAAGATTAAGGATTCAAGTTATGTTTATTATTTGGTGATTTATTATTTGAATGAGGTAGTAATGATTTATTTTATTAAAAGGTAAACCATCTCTAATTGTTAAATTCATTTAACCTCATGGGATTGGAGAATATCATAGTGAGATATATGAAATATATTACACTTTGTAACTGTTTTGTATCATCAAATGGATGTTAAAACCAAGTGGATGACTTAATTTATTGATGATACATTGCATTCCTAGGTTCTAGATTTTGGTGGATTATTAGTGGATCATATGATTTTGGTTTATAATTCAATTGATAATAGACAACAATCTTGTAATATCATGAATCTATTTGAGTCGTTGTACAGGTGGCCTTGAATATACCAGTTTTGTTTGATTCTGGTTGTGGATTTAGTTGTTATTGGGTTAGATATAGTGTAGATCATGACTAGAAATTATCAAATTATTCATCAATTGATAAAGGAAAATCCATTATTTAAAAATTATTACTTGGACGGGAAGAGGAGGCCTTAGGAGTTTACGGTTTGAGATAATGAATTTATTTTTTTTCCACCATCTTATCCTAAGGATGATAGTTTATGTAAATATTATTTTTCTTTTGTTTAATGGTTTTTTCAAGATAATGGGACACATTAGAGATGTTTTCTATTTTTTATATCCTTAAGCATCACTGGACATAATCTAAAAGAGCTTATATGTGTCAAAATCTCATCGTTATGTCTCCAATAAATCCGATGACATTCATTAGGGAGACGTAGATATGAATGGTGATTTATATATTCTTGGAATATTACATTTATATTTATGATCTATAGTAGGAGGTGTTACCTGGGTGAATCATTCTATTGGTTTAGGTCTTAAAGAGGCATGGTGGTATGAAAAAATGTATGTGGCATCATCATTCATATATTAATTTTAGTACCTATTGTTTTTTAATCATTATTTATCCTTGATTTTGAAATATTTTTTTTCAATTTATTTGACTGATATTATTCAATCATATTGTTTTTAGGTTCTAAAAACTCATCATTATGGTTTGATAATTATCTATTAGGGTTATTTGGATTTTTTGGTTGGTTTTTCCATTTCTAGGTTATTTTCAACACTTCAAGATGAAAATCCATTGAGATGAATATAAATAAATTACACATATCTTTATGGACTATTACATTGCGTTTTTCAGGTTATGGATGTGTCTGTTGGGAACATAGAGTTTATTCAATGGCGAGACATGGATTTATAGTATGTTGGTTTTTGTAATTCATGTTTGGGGGATACTTTTTTATTTTAGAGTGTTTCAATGCTATGAGAATAGTGGATTTGAATTTCAGGAAAATATGAGCAGTTTTTTTATTTGAGGTTTTAGCCTTGGAATTTTGGTTATTAATGGATTTTATAAAGTCATATTATTGAGGTCGGTTCCTAGTTGTTTTTAAATAATTCCTTCTATAAATAGTGGAGGGGTATAATTCCCTTTTTGGTGGTTGTGGGGTCACCAAACTATAATTGTGAGAATCATTTCGTGTGTTTGGTCACAAGGTTACTATAAAAAAGAAAATGGTGGTTCGTATTCACAATGATAGATATTCAATGCAATTTAGGGTTATAAACAATAGAACTATTTTGGGTACGTCCACATCATAGTGACAATAAAATATCATTATTTAAATACAAAAATTATTATAATGAAATTTTGGGTAATCTCTTTCTGAGACCCCATTTTTCATATACATGTTTAACAAAGGCTGTGGATGTTGTTTTGGAACTCACTATGTCATAGTGGAGGATGGTTATATAATAATTTTATATAGTGGTTGGCCTCTCCTTTAGTTAAACTTTACAAACATTATCTCAAGCACTATTTGACTACATGACTTTCTCTAGTGCTTTACATTAATCCTAAGAAGATCCAATTTTTTTTGATCATGTAGAAATGTATCTTTGATAAAAGGATATTAATTGTCTATATAATCCATATATATTACTTCTACTTTTTCTTGTAGAGTTATGGTGGTTGGTTTATTCTGTCCTGGGTAGTCTATGTCTGAATTCTTGATCTGTGTTTTCTGAGATAATATCATATAGTTTATTTTTTAGGCTTATTGGTCCTTGATCCTTCATTTTTTCATAATTATAGTAAGTAATCATTAATAATTCACCTTTTTATTTATATTTCATTATGAGATTTGTATAATGTTGTATATATTTTGTGGATAGTCCAAATTATCCAAAGTAAGACAATCAAATAGCAAAAGAAATTTATAACAAAGAGGTCTTTCACAGGTAATTGACATTGTTTCATGTTATTGATTGTGAAGTACTATTCTTGATGATATTCAATAGTGTGATAACACAAATTTAATTTGGATTCAAATTTTATCACCTTTCATAATTTTATTTCTACATCATGTTAGTAAATAATGGGGTGGTATAAAAATAATTATCATTGATAATATTTTTTATGCATGAGGGGAATAACTAATATGAAAGTATAATAATAAAGAGGTTTGGATTTTGTTCATTGATATCATAATTATTGTAGATTTATTTTTTGTTTTCTTTGGATACATGTAGTGATTTTTTGGGTCTTTGTATCAGGTTATTTTGTATAAAATTTGGAGGTATATATTCATTATTCTGTGTTTGGAATTGTTGATGTGGGAAGATGTGGAATGATGAGAAGAAAAGAAAATGAAATTTTAGGGAGGTGTTTTAACATATAATTCAGTATTAGGATACACCATTAATATTTCCTATGTATTCAGAGGTGTAAGATAAGGAAGTGTAAATTCAAAGGATGAATTCAAAGTTTGGATATTCTGAATTGAGTAGTCATTATAGAAATGTTGAGATAATAGTTGTGGAAGGAGGTTCTAGGATTTATTGGTAGCTTATATTGAGTAAACATGGATCCAACATCAAGAATATTATTCATGATTTTATAGAAACATTATTTCTCATGTATTTACCCTGATGTATATCCCAATTATGTTTTTTGGACATCATGGTCATTTTAGAATTAAGTTTCTGACAATTCTTATGGGTAACATGACTTAGGATATTAGCTACAAGTCCAGTTTAAACATTAGTCATGGAGAGACCGAATTTTTTCTATATAATAATTTTGAATATTTTACAAACAATTACAGAGCCAAGTGCAGAGAAGACATATTATTTTGTGGCCCGGTGTGCTGAGAATAAATCATATTAGAATATTATGTGTTTTTTACTATGCACGTGGCAGAAAATTGATACCTCTTAAACCTGTGATTGAATTTGAAATACAATACCACAGTTGAGTTTGGAACATAGTGTTTAACCTAGGAAAGACATAAAATATATTGGTGTATGAATTTTTGAACCCTCTCTCATTGGTGGTATGTTAAATGGTTTAATTAATTTATGAATTCATTCATTTAATATTCAAAACACAAATATCTCTCAAACTGTAACTTGGATTCGAAATCTGAGTATAGGGTTTAGTCAGGAGTATTCCATTTAACCTTGGTTGGGTATAACTTTTTTCTATGCATTCCTTCTATTGAAAAAATTCCTCAAGGGTATAATTGTAAATAAAATTATTAAATAAATTTATTTTATTTGAAACTATACAACTAATAACATCTAGTCAGGGAATTAGATTAGAAATCAGAGACCACTGTTGAGTTCATTACGTAATATTTTCTCTAGGTGTGACCACAGTTGAGAGGGCATGAGAGATTCTGATTTTGAAACCACTAAAAATTTCTAGTAGATATGAGTTTTGATAAACAAGGTAGTGTTTTCTAATTTCTCTCTTGGATGGTGGAGGTCTGGCAGACATAGATTCGATGTCGGACTTTATCCGATCATAGTGAAAATAAAGGTTCTAGTAGATCCGAGAGTAGTAGAAACAATGACATATCCAAATTCAAGGTATGATTTCTATTTCAAATTCAGCATCACCTGAGGGAATCTTTTGTTGTCATTTTCGATTTCTATTCAAATTCATTATTTTAGAATCCTTTATTGATGGCTGAACTAACAAAATCGATGGTCAATTTTGACTCGGGATCTCCCGTTCTTCACGTTCTTAGCATTCATCACATTTTTCATTGTTCTTCAATGATAAACATTTTTCCATTCTCAAATGACACTTGATCTTGGATAATTCACCCTATCTATGAATCTATCGACCTGAGGGGTCCCTATCTATTCTAAAATCACGTTTTTGGCTCCGAAGGAGGCGCATCACAGATTGGAAGTGGCGTCTACTTTTCTCCATGTCGAAACAGCAATGGATCATCACCCTGAGGCTGGCATAGGGAAACTCTTATCTTGAGGACCACTGATCTAGACTAGTAATTTTTTTGGTCAACCGGGGTGTTTCCCGGTGGCCCACAAAAGTTCTACCTGTGTGTCTGTGTCGCATGGTGGTGGAAGATCACTACGAGATAGAGAAAGGCTGGATAGGCTGCGGTTGTGTCCTGTTGTCACGGCACACATATAGCATCCCACCTTTTTATCACATAAACTTTCATTACATTTTACAAAACCGAGGATCTTTAAGGTTTAGTGTATTGGAAACCAGGAACTTTAAATATGAAAACATAAAACATTCTTCTAAAACACTTTAAAGGCTTCTCCTCATGTTCATCCTTGGTTCATTACTGCATCACATAACCTGGGGACATACATCAAAAGAAAGGGTGAGCAAAAAGCCCAGTAAGGGAAACAAGAGAAACATTTTATATGTGAACTTGAGATACTTCAATAAGGTCATGAAAAGAACTTTAAGGCATGAGAATGAAATCATGAGGCATATCATAATAAAAATATCATTTTCATAACTTGAAGATGTGGCTACATCATTTAACATAGACAATCATGAACATATCACCAAGGTCCATCCCCAAGGAGTCATTTGAAAATTACCAAGGTTATTCACCAAGGTATCGTGAAAATTGTAATCTCTAGTGGTTACATCATTACCCAATGCATTGGAGCGTTATCAGGGAGAACCCTTAAATTTTCCTTTATTATCATGTGATCCACAAATATCATCATAAAAAATTTCATAAATAACCCATATAGCATAAAATAAATGGGTTTCATTTCATAATCATAACGTTTTAAAAACTGCTTTAAAGACATGATCATTACGTCACTTTAAACACACAGAAAGGGAAAGCGGTTATCATGTATGTAAATCCCATAATTTATAATAGAAAATTTTTGTATATATGTGAATAACCCTGTAGAAATAAGAGCTTTCAGTATTTACTTAATAACATGAAGTAATTTTTAGAAAAATAGAGAGGCATTTTGAGACGAAAATTCTGCAGCACAACGGCTACGTTACAGGGTTTTAGAAAACGTTGAAAAGAGAGGGGACATGGGTCAAAGAATGATAAATGACCTGTAAAACAGTATAGGGACAGAATATTAGGGATTTAAAAACATGGTAATGAAATTTGAAAATATACCATATGAAATGAAGAACATGAAAGGAAGACAAAAATAAGATTTCTCTTATGAAAATTCGGCAGCCTAACAGCGTTACATAAGATTCAACTAAAAATGAATTGATGATGTCAAATAGGTTCTCTCATCATATGAACATAAAATATCAGTATGATAGATATAGATATCATACCCCAAAATAATAAAAAGGAACTTGCAATACTTGACATGGAATTAGAACTTTGAAAAGGAGAAGGGTGAAAGAATCCCTTAAAAATTCCGCAGCCTAACGACATCACTTAAACTTCAACAAAAAAAAATGAATTGATGAGATCAAATAGGGTATCTCATCATATGAACATAATATTCCAGTATTATAGATATAGATATCATACCCCAACATAACCAAAAGGAACATGAAAGAACTAACATGAAAGTAGAACTTCAAAACGAGAAGGGTGAAGAACCACTTAAAAATTCGGCAGCCTAACGGCGTCACTTAAAACATCAAAATACTGAATTGAAGAGATAAAATGGGGTCTCTCATCATATGATCATAAAATATAAGTATGATAAATTTAGAGATCATACCCCAACATAACAAAAAGGAACATGAAATAATTTACATGAAAGTTGAAATTCAAAACGAGAAGGGTGAAGAACCACTTAAAAATTCGGCAGCCTAACGGTGCCACTTAAAACATCAAAATACTGAATTGAAGAGATCAAATGGGGTATCTCATAATATGATCTTAAAATATCAGTACAATTAATTTAGAGATCATACCCCAAAAAAGTAAAATGGATCTCGAAATACTTTACATGTTAATAGATCTTGAGAAATGAGAAGGGAGGAAGAATCCGTTACAAAAATTCCGGCAGCCTAACAGCGCCACTTAAAACTTCATAAAAGGAAATAATGAGAGTAAGATGGGATCTCTAATTATGTGAACATTAAAAGGGCAGTAAGAGGAGTATAAAATAACACCCTTTAACATAAGAACATGGAGCATAAAAGAAATTACATAAAAGAGATTTCTTGAAAAGAAAGAGAGAGATCAGATCCCTTACCTTAAAACATAAATCTTAAAACTCATGGGTTGGGACCATGAGGGCATGGGGGCACCATGGGAGGACTCTTTGGGAGGTAATGAGACCAGAACTTCGTTGGGGGAGAGTGGGGAGTCGAATGGATGAGAGGATGGCTTGGTATTTATAGGGAAAGTGAGGGGACAAGGCATTAATGGCCAAAGGACACCTCATTAGTGGTTTTGGAAAAACCATGGGCTTTCCCATGGTATTTTCCCATGGTATTGTCCACATGGGAAACCTCATACCTTATCTTACTATTCATAAGTTGACCATATTGATTACATACTTAATAAATCATTTAATGATGTCATTAGACACCCGTAACTTAAAAACTGTATTTTCACTATTCATCAAAAATTCAACTTTCTCAGAATAATCCCAAAATTTCACCTTAACCAAATATCAATGCTCTGATTACAAATATGATCTCCATTTTATAAAAATAATTTTCTAAATATTTTTAATTTATTTTTTAAATAAAAAAACTATTCACTGAAAATTTATTTTTTCAGAAAAAACCCCAAAAATTACCATAGCATAATATCGGTGCTCTGAGTTCAAAAATGAAATCTGTTTTATAAAAATAATTTTCTAAATATTTTTAATTAAATTTTTAATTAAAAACACTATTCACCTGAAAAAACTAATACTTGAAAAATAATTTATGAAACCGTTATTAAACCATTTTATTGAATCACATTACTTAATCAAGGTGCCTAGATTATATTAATACTTTTTTTAAGTGATATTACTAATCCATTTGGACACATTAATAATCCTAATCATAAAATCACTATTCATAATTTACTATTCATCAATAATTAAGTTGATCTTATTAGACTCTAAATTTTGTACGGAACATAATTCTAGAAAACCATTTTTCGAAAATCATTACACATTTTTAATTATTTAAGGTTTACACAACCATTTTTAAAATATCCTTTTTCTAAAATTCATCAAAAATATGCATACTATATTTATCCGGTCATTTGAAAATTCATAAACTTCATCATAAGAAGAAATCCCAATTTTTATTTAAAAAAAAGGATTACACAAGGTAGTTACGGTCTCTTTACATAGCCCCTTATCACACTAGCATAAGACCTAAGTGTAAGGTGTGATAAGGTGAGAGAATCTGAGGGAGGCTCGGCTAACATCGCAATAGTAGTAATTTCTATTAGTTTGAACTTCTCGCAAAGGCGATTCCATTCTAGCTTCACACGATAAAGTTCGGCTTGGGTTTGGTCCAGAGCAAAGCCTAGTGGTGCTACCTCCTTCCCAAGTTCTGTTAGATGGGCTTCGATCGGTCCAAGACTACTGGGTGAGGCCATCGAATCGTCATTCTATAATAATTAACCAAGATTATTTGTATTTAGAGGCAATAATCAAAACGTTTAGTTTCCAGTGGTCATATTGACCAATGGTCATATAACGGTCAATGACCAACGGTCTCATTTTAATTATACTCATGTTATCAAATGAAACATTTTTGTTGAGTATAAAAAATAAAATAAAATAACACACAAAATTAGGAAACAATATTTATTCAAAATTTCGAGTCGTTACAATCTTCCCCCCTTAAGAAATTGCATCCCCGCAATTTTTTTTTTAAAATTGGGTTTTGAAATTTCCTTGAAAGTCCCACATCGGAAAAGGAGTCAGAAAAACAATTACTTTAAATGAATGAAAGGGAAGTACAATGGTCACCCGAGTTAACCCATACTAGGATTCCATGGAGGAAAACATGGACATGGAAGAAAAACAAAGGGTCACGTTTTAGGGGAGAGTGATAGAGAACATGATTAGGAGAACGTTAACCATAAAAAAATCCCAAACATATGATGTGTGTAAATGGTCTTTGATTACCTAGTAGGAAACGTAAACCAACAATGTTTTTGTTTTACGTTCCTTTTCATAATTTTGAGGAATTCATTTACAACATTAAACAAAAACATAAGAAAATATACCTATCTTCATGTAGAGTTTCATCCTTTAATAAGTTTCTACCCAAAACTAATCTTTTCTCTAAACTATGAGCATTCAAAACTACTTGGTCTCATCAAAACACAAGAATCGTCTTCATAATCCACAAAAGATTAAATATATATTTCTTCTATCTTTAAACATTATCCCAAAAACAGAAAGGGTAAGGTAAAACAACTCTTCAAAAAGAAAATAATCCCATAGGAATGGAAACTACTTTTAAATCTTAAATGTTCCATGGTACTACCCAAAGTTCATCATAGTCCATTCCATAAATAACGGTCCTTAAAATTCCTCTAAATAAACCAAACTAAGATTGAAACCCAAATACAAGAAGGATTTGATAACATAGTCTTCCAAAATAAACTTCATTGTTTATCTCCAAACAACATCAATCACTCCTAACATCTTATAACAAAAGTATCCAACCTAAACATATTTTACCCAAGATAGGTTAATCATTCCCATATGTAACCTAAATTACTATAAGTCCACCTTAAATTCATCGATTCTTCAAAATATAAGTCAACCTTACTCCTCAATGAAAATACCGTAGTAATCTATTTACGTAGATCATATAGGGTCCCCAAAATTGTGAACGTCTTCCAAAATAATAACCATATTTTAATCCCCTAATCATCCCTGTCATATTAATATGACAATCGTCGCATTTCTTATCACATTGGTTGTTGGGACATGTTCTTCCATTTCCCACCATTAACTAAGAAGAGATAGCATAATTAGGGGCTTAAGTACTTAGCTAATAATCATGAAAAGGAACTGAAAGCATATAAGGATAACTTGAAGAAGAAAAGTATACCCTAACTTGTGATCCCCTAGGTTCCCATCTAGGTTATCCATGATCATGTATTCTTATGTGAATCTTTATTTTATTTTATCTTTGTTCCTTTAACAATGGTTCATACTAAGCATATGATTTTACCAAAGCATATCCCCCGGGAGTGTCGTAACCAAGAGTGCAGTAAGGCCCATTGTCATGTACCAGTTCCCATTCGAGTCTAGCTCAAAGCGGTGTTTTTGGGTTTTACCCCTATGTACATCTGTGCCAAATCCACCTCTACCTGCTCGTATCCAGACATGAATGTATTTGCTTGGCAACCCCTTACCCAATACTCACCAAAATACCAGGAAGATTTCCTATTTTTTTAACTTTTCAATAGGGTTCTTCCTAGAGTTTTAATATCCTAATTTCAACAAATAACTAAACAATCCTTTGATACCAACTATATCATCCCGGATTTTTATCACATAAACTTTCATTACATTTTACAAAACTGAGGATCTTTAAGGTTTAGTGTCTTGGAATCCAGGAACTTTAAATATGAAAACATAAAACATTATTCTAAAACACTTGAAAGGATTCTCCTCATGTTAATCCTAGGTTCATTACTACATCACATAACCTGGGGTAATACATCAAAAGAAAGGGTGAGCAAAAATCCCAGTAAGGGAAACAAGAGAAACATTTTACATGTGAACTTGAGATACTTCAATAAGGTCATGAAAAGAACTTTAAGGCATGAGAATGAAATCATGAGGAATATCATAATAAAAATAACATTTTTATAACTTGAAGATGTGGCTACATCATTTAACATAGACAATCATGAACATATCACCGAGGTCCATCCCCAAGGTGTCATTTGAAAATTACCAAGGTTATTCACCAAGGTATCGTGAAAATTGTAATCTCTAGTGGTTACATCATTACCCAATGCATTAGAGCGCTATCAGGGAGAACCCTTAAATTTGCCTTTATTATCATGTGATCCACATATATCTTCATCAAAAATTTCATAAATAACCCATATAGCATAAAATAAATGGGTTTCAATTCATAATCATAATGTTTCAAAAACTGCTTTAAAGACATGATCATTACATCACTTTAAACACACGGAAAGGGAAAGTGGGAATCATGTATGTAAATCCCAGAATTTAAAATAGAAAATTATTGTATATATGTGAATAACCCTGTAGAAATAAGATCTTTGAGTATTTACGTAATAACATGAAGTAATTTTTAGAAAAAGGGAGAGGCATTTTGAGACGAAAATTCTGCAGCACAACGGCTACGTTACAGGGTTTTAGAAAACATTGAAAAGAGAGGGGACATGGGTCAAACAATGATAAATGACCCATAAAACAGTAAAGGGACAGAATATAAGGGATTTAAAAACATGGTAATTAAATTTGAAAATATACCATATGAAATGAAGAACATGAAAGGAAGACAAAAATAAGATTTTTCTTATGAAAATTCGGCAGCCTAACAGCGTTACATAAGCGTCAACTAAAAATGAATTGATGATGTAAAATAGGGACTCTAATCATATGGAAATAAAATATCAGTATGATAGATATTGAGATCATACCCCAAAATAATAAAAAGGAACTTGCAACACATGACATGGAATTAGAACTTTGAAAAGGAGAAGGGTGAAAGAATCCCTTAAAAATTCGGCAGCCTACCAGCGTCTCTTAAACGTCAACAAATAAAATGAATTGATGAGATCAAATAGGGTCTCTCATAATATGAACATAAGATTCCAGTATGATAGATATAGAGATCATACCCCATAATAACAAAACGTAACTTGAAATAACTGACATGAAAGTAGAACTTCAAAACGAGAAGGGTGAAGAACCACTTAAAAATTCAGCAGCCTAACGGTGCCACTTAAAACATCAAAATACTGAATTGAAGAGATAAAATGGGGTATCTCATCATATGATCATAAAAGATCATTATAATAAATTTAGAGATCATACCCCAACATAACAAAAAGGAACTTGAAAGAATTGACATGAAATTCGAACTTCAAAATGAGAAGGGTGAAGAACCACTTAAAAATTCGGCAGCCTAACGACGCCACTTAAAACTTCAAAATACTGAATTGAAGAGATCAAATGGGGTATCTCATCATATGATCATAAAATATCAGTACAATAAATTTAGAGATAATACCCCAAAATAATAAAAAGGAACTTGAAATACATTACATGATAATAGATCTTGAAAAATGAGAAGGGAGGAAGAATCTGTTACAAATATTTCGGCAGCCTAACGGCGCCACTTAAAACTTCATAACACGAAATAATGAGAGTAATAGGGGATCTCTCATTATGTGAACATGAAAAGGGCAGTAAGAGGATTATAAAATAACACCCTTTAACATAAGAACATGGAGCATAAAATAAATTACATAAAAGAGATTTCTTGAAAAGAAAGAGAGAGATTAGATCCCTTACCTTAAAACATAACTCTTAAAACTCAAAGGATGGGACCTTGAGGGCTTGGGGGCACCATGTCAGGACTCCTTGGGAGGTAATGATACCATAACTTCGTTGGGGGAGAGTGTGGAGTCGAATGGATGAGAGGATGGCTTGGTATTTATAGGGAAAGTGAGGGGACACGACATTAATGGCCAAGGGACACCTCATTAGTGGTTTTGGAAAAACCATGGGCTTTCCCATGTTATTTGCCCATGGTATTGTCCACTTGGGAAACCTCATACCTTATCTTACTATTCATAAGTCGACCATATTGATTACATACTTAATACATCATTTAATGATGTCATTAGACACCCGTAACTTAAAAACTGTATTTTCACTATTCATCGAAAATTCAACTTTCTCAGAATAATCCCAAAATTTCACCTTAACCAAATATCAATGCTCTGATTACAAATATGAACTCCATTTTATAAAAATAATTTTCTAAATATTTTTAATTTAATTTTTAAATAAAAACACTATTCACTGAAAATTTATTTTTTCAGAAGAAACCCCAAAAATTACCATAGAATAATATCGGTGCTCTGAGTTCAAAAATGAAATTTGTTTTATAAAAATAATTTTCTAAATATTTTTAATTAAATTTTTAGTTAAAAAATACTTTTCACCTGAAAAACTAATACATGAATAATAATTTATGAAACCTTTATTTAACCATTTTATTGAATCACATTACTTAATCAAGGTGCCTAGATTATATTAATACTTTCTTTAAGTTATATTACTAATCCATTTGGACACATTACTAATCCTAATCATAAAATCACTATTCATAATTTACTATTCATCAAAAATTAAGTTGATCTTATTAGACTCTAAATTTCGTACGGAACATAATTTTAGAAGACCATTTTTCGGAAATCATTACACATTTTTAATTATTTAAGGTTTACACAACCATTTTTAAAATATCCTTTTTCTAAAATTCATCAAAAATATGCATACTATATTTATCCGGTCATTTGAAAATTCATAAACTTCATCATAAGAAGAAATCCCAATTTTTATTTAAAACAAAGGATTACACAAGGCAGTTATGGTCTCTTTACATAGCCCCTTATCACACCAGCATAAGACCTAAGTGTAAGGTGTGCTAAGGTGAGAGAATCTGAGGGAGGCTCGGCTAACATCACACAACTAGTGATTTCTATTAGTTTGAATTTTTCGCAAAGGAGATTCCATTCTAGCTTCACACGATGAAGTTCGGCTTGGGTTTGGTCCAGAGAAAATCCCAGTGGTGCTACCTCCTTCCCAAGTTCTGTTAGATGGGCTTCGATCAATCCAAGACTGCTGGGTGAGGCCATCAAATCTTCTTTCTATAATAATTAACCAAGATTACTTGTATTTAGAGGCAATAATCAAAACGTTTAGTTTCCAGTGGTCATATTGACCAATGGTCATATAACAGTCAAAGCCCAACGGTCTCATTTTAATTATACTCATGTTATCAAATGAAACATTTTTGATGAGTATAAAAATAAAAAAAAATAACACACAAAATTAGGAAACAATATTTATTCAAAATTTCGGGTCGTTACAACACACACAGGGTAGAGGCCGATGGATGGAAGGCTAGCGAGTTGGAGTGGAATCAAGGAAGACTAGGCCGACCGAAGTAGGCCATCTAAGGTGGGGCGGACCGGTGAGACTAGGTCGGTCCAGCTAGTTTGGGCCTAGTCAGCCCGAGCAGAATTAAAATTCTCCTATCTCTAAAACAGTGTGTTTTTTGTGTGTTGTCTATGACCACATGTTTCAATCAAAGAGAGGACATTTTGAGTCATACATGGTAATAATTTCTACAGGATCGATTCTTGGTGGGACTAAGCTTCCAATAATATTAATAATAATTTAATTATTATTATTTGGGAAACGTTCACTAGACCGTACATCTACATAAGATGTCTGATTGATGAGTTATTAGAAGAATTGTGACACTAGACATGAGGTGGACCTTTCCGAAATAATTTCTGGTTCTTAAAACAATGTTGGGGGATTGGGCCCCATGAGCCACCTTTTTAGTGTTTGCATTGAAATGTTAGTTTTTCACCGAGAGTCTGTTTTGGAAAAATGAGTAACCAATACTGTGTGTTTTTCTAAGGGGATCACAATAGTGCAATATTTTTTTTCAATCTCATGGAATTGGAACCACTAGGAATTATTTGAACACAATGATGTGGAATGAATTTTATTCATTGGGAGTCCATTTTGGGTGATTGAATTGTCGATCCTGTGCATTTTTCAATAAGGATCACAATAGTGTGATCATTTGGTTATCCAGGGATACTCAGAAGAGGCATGACTGTAGAATTACATTTTCTTCCTTCAGATCAATAATGAGAAACATGCACTCGTCAGCCTTTTGGCTAGAGGTTTTATATATTCAGTGAGTACACTTGAATGCCTTGTGGATACTAATTCGTAGTTTAATACCTGAGTACAGCTAGGATCATGGATAGATGGTCATATGTGGTCACACATTAGGTGGGACCCACACACTCCATGTAACACTCTATTAATCTTATACAACTCATATCAATTTCTTCTAATCTCGTATTTTGGGCTACGAGTAGACTATCATATGTTTGTTTCACGTAGAACACAATGGTGCCCTCCATAGTGGCTTTTGAGATTCATTGTGAGATTTTCATGATTTGATGTTTGTCTAAGGAGATAATCGATGATTACATTAATGGTAGTGATGTTTTCAGAATCACAAGAGTAGTACATGATTACCCTCTAATGGGTCTAGGTGGTGAGTTTCACTATTATCTCTTCAAGAAATACCCTCTAGTGGGGCTGGGCAGTGAGGTTGGACACTTACTCTAATGGGAATACCCTCTAAAATGGATGGGCAGTGACGTTCTCCAATTACTCTTCCAAGAATACCCCCCAACACGACTGGGTAGTGAGGTTCCCCGATTTCTCATCAGGACTTACCCTATAGCGGGGCTGGGTAGTGAGGTTCATTTTTTACACTTCATGGATTACCCACCAGTGTATCACCCTCCAGTGGGGTTTTACAATAGTTTTCACTAATGAATCGGTGAGAAGACATGTTTCAATGTGCCTTTCGACTAATGATAACTACAGACACTTTTCCCATAGAGATGCATCCTTGTGATGTTACCTTAAATTGTGCGTGCAGGACAGACTCTCCAAGGAAGATATTATCAAGGTGTGATGATTGAGTCCCTCTTACATGTGTTTTAAAGAAAGATGTGTGGGATGATGGGAATCATTATTTGTTACATTAAAAACTATTATCTACACTTTTCCCTGCCCGAGCTGTGAGATGGAGATCCCCTTACTCACTCATTTTGGATTCTGTGACTGGGAATATATATATATACTTTTTCGAGTACCCAGTCATTGGGTTTTGGTTACGCTCAATCAAAGAGAGATGAAGATGTGTGCGGTATGCCAGATGATTTATTTTTCTAGATTCTCCTGGTTGGGACACTCTACTCAACTAATATAGGTAGAAAAGACTCAATGAGATGTTCAACTTTTCTCCATTTCAATCTTCTTCTGTTTGGTTGAGCTTACTTCACTACTTTGTGGGGTTGAGCTACACTCCATTACCATATACTTTGCATGTACCTTTTTCTCCCTATTGATCCCTTCTTCAGTACTTCTCTTGTAGCTCCACTGAGCCTTCAAGGCATCTTATTGAGTGTCTTTATAATCAAACCTACTTAGTATTTTCCAGTACTTGGTGTACCCTTATAGACTACATATATGTTGATTGTGAGTTCATATGAACAAGGGATACATGGTACTAAGACCCCATAAGGTTGTCGTGACATGGGATTTCAGGAGTGGGGATCCACTACCTTTATTACTTTGTCACATGTTGACATGTGGTGGAATTTTCAAGATGGGTGTGTATTTTTTCCCATTCCCTTTCACCTTTTAATTTATGTACTTGTACAATTTAATGTTTGATTCATGTTTTTAGTTTATTTATAGCACTATTGTTCCTTGTTTTATTTTCCCTATTCACATTTTCATTGAGTTTACTGTAAGTGTGGGTAAAGGTAATTAGTCAAAGGCCACCCTGAGTTTTTTGTAACTTAGGTGCTAGTTTCAGGACCTTGTCCAATGGAGTTAGTCTTGAGGTAGTTGCGACTCGAGCCTTGGCATGGGTCGGGTCGTGAAAAAGTGGTATCATAGGTGGTTAGTTCCATGGAATGATGTTCCGATGTCCCCTAAAAAGAGATCAGATGGGTTTTTGGAAAGTAATGTCAATGTGTCTTGAGAGAGGCTATTAGTCCAGGCAGTCTAGTGATGGTGTAGCGGTGGATGTAGCCATTCACCAGGAACCTAATTACCCTCTTTTTGACTCAGAAAGATGAGACATTTTTTTGAAGGAAACAATGTTAGGTTCATTATATTATATTGAGTCTTTGACTGCCCTTCTTGAATCCTCTCCCAATAGTTTTTTATATTTATATATATATATATTCTCATTTGATGTTGGTACTCCTTGATCAGATTCAGGATGCCTCTACGATAACAACCATCCATCGTACTAGCTTCGTTTCATGATGAAGATGTTGGGAGCGACGAGGCCTTTATTTAGGATCCATCATGGGATCCCCTTCCTCCAGGTGGATAGGTAGCAATACTTCATCCTGTTGAGAAGCATACCACCCTAGAATAGCTGTATGAGGTTGTGTGTAGGCTGAACACGCTCCACGAGTTCCAATGTAGAGACCACTGATGTTCTGCAGTGAGAAATACCCTCATGATGTAGAGGTTTGTCTAAATTTTGTAGTCCTCCTCTTCATGATTGTGTTGAAACTATTAGACTATATGGTGGATTTGGAAGCCTACCATTTTCCATGAACTATCTTGGAATTTGTTGATCTGGGTTACTCAGAAGCATGATGAGTCATTACTCTCAAGGGATGACTTCTACCAACTATTTCATGAGGAGTACTACCCCTCATGCTTATACTCCATTCAGTTTCAGGAGTTTCTAGAGCTTTAGTAGGGATAGATAACGATGGTAGATTATGAAACTTGGTTCGTAGACCTAGATCGTTACTCTCTAGATATGATTCGTGATGGCTACTTCAAAGCATGGATGTTTGATAAGGGATTGTTCAGAGATATCCATGTTGATGATGTGAACATGTATATACCCACCTATCTTAGGGTGCTAGAGTGAGAAATATCGATAGAGAGTGTTCTGTCAGAGGGGTGCCAATTAACATAAATTGGTAATGACCCAATGGAAATGAGACATTAGTTGTGACTAGAAGATGTTAATTGGTAGGTCCTCAATGTAGGATACATCCCCTAGATAAAACTCAACATCATGGAGAGGGGAAACGTAGTACATCAAGACAACCCTAGGATGGATAGAACTATTCTTGTGAAAATAAATGTCACATGGCACGAGAATACTCGCCCAAATGTGAAATGATTTCCCAGATGTTGGAAGAAGAGACACCATAGTAGAGGAAATGTAGTGATCAAGGATCTCCCAAGTGATGAAACAATAGTCCCTTGTGAGGAGATGCTTCTAGATGATTATAAAAAACTATAGTTGGTGGATGACATTGTGAGGCCCTTACACCACCACTTGGTGCCCCATGTTTGGCTGAGGGAGTTGGAGGCCGGGGTCGCGGGCAGCTGCATGCTATGAATTTCTACATTAATACAGTGTGAAAGATATGTAAAGGTATAGTATGTGTCTATTATACCTTTTTTGGAAGAACATTTTAGTCACTATGTGAGGTACCCTTTCCTCCCATCTTCTTGCTTTAGGTTTTACCATGGTGACATTAGGTGTTGGTTTAACCTTGTGTTGGTGTTGTCTGATGTAGCTTAGAATGAATTAGGAAGAGGGGTACTTCCCCCATCAAGACTTGTTTTTGTGAGTTGAGTTAAACCATTAGGGTGAGTCAATGATTGTCATCGTGGATAATATTGTGGTGTCGTGGATGAATCCCTCTAACATTTTCATTCCGAGAGGAGTTGTTATGTGGAGTGTTTGATAAGGTCCTTACTTTACTAATGGAGTATTCATGTTTGAAATTTTTTTGTCAGGATGAAGATAGTGGGTGATGTGTAGTATCTAGTTTGGGGAGAACTCTCCTTCCAAGGGGATAGAAGAAACTTGGGGTATGCTATGTGATGTCTATGTCTTGATCCTTACAGTTGGATGAGTTTACTAACCATTACGATTTTTTGGTACCTTGTGTACACAACTTCTTGTCATGATACTATAATTATCAAGTACATGTGTATGTTATGCATACCCTAGGAATAGTAATACACATCTCACCATATGGTGTTGGTAGTAGTAGTCTTTGACCCTAGCTTTTGGAGACACTACCTTATTAGAGAATACTTTTTGGTTTTTAAAGACCACTGAATTCCCATGTAAGTCTTCACCCTATGAGTCCTACAGCTGAGGTGGTGATGTGGGTTGTTGTTCCTATAAAAATACGACTTTGAGGTAGTATATAATATGGTAATGGTCAAAATTGTTGTGGATTCTCTTTATTAGAATTCCTAGGCACGTCTAGTGTGGGATCTTTTTGAGTAGTTAGATTCCTCACAGCTAGCCCAGGTAATGCATGAGGGTACCACATTACTTCATTCTATGGGGTTGAATCATTCACTTTTGGGGAAAGTAGTAGAGTCTCGGTTGTGATACACCGAATATGAAATCTTGCATTACTAGATATCAATGATTGTTTCACGAGTTCGATATTTTGAATGTGGGAATCACAAGACCATATTTTAGAGAAAAAAATGATTCCAGTCCTCACACGGTATGTAGAGGTTCACCTAGGCAATTAAACTATCATCTAATGTTAATTGGTAAATTTGGGACTATGAAAATGGAAGGCGAGGTTGCCTACCGCCTTCCCCTATCCCCTCAGTTGATGTGGGTGCATGATGTCTCCCAAATGTCACATCTAAGAATATTCATGCATGTTTTTATGCAATTCATTAGCAAGAGAAAACATTTTGTGGGTAGACAAACCCTTTGGTTCATGTGTGGTTCCTTCATGGAAATGAGTAGGTTTTTATAGGAGTGGGAGAGATATGTGTGATCTCAGTATCTTGAGTTGTTTTCCAAGTTTTTTTAGAGATAAAAAGCTTAAAGTAGGGAATGATGTAGAGACCCATTTTTTCCTTGTAATACCTTTGAATATTTATACATATATTTCTAGAGCTAGGCACTGAGATGATATACGATTATGAGGACTGGTGTGCCCAAAATAATTTATACGAGAATATAGTGTGTTTTTGTACTATGTAGGTGAAGTAAATGTGATATCTTATAAAAATTTGATCGGATATGGAATCAAAGACCACGATTGGGTCTGGAATGCAGTTTTTACACTTTCTGAGACATTAAAATATGTCTTCACTAGAATTTTTGGAAACCTCAATCATTAGAGGTACATTAAATTGATGAATTAATTTATTAATTCATTCATTTAATATCACAAACACTAACATATCTCAAAAAATTACTTGGGTATGAAATCTGAGTATACAATTTAGTTTAGAATGTTTTATTTACCCTATGTTATGACTAACTTTTTTGGCGCATGCCTTCTATAGAAAAAAGTCTTAGAGGGTAAAAATGTAAATAAAACAATTAAATAAAAATGTTTTATTTGAGATGCTAGATCGAATAATATCTAAACAGGGAATTAGATTTGAAATTTGAAAACCACCATTGAGTTCGTAACATGGTATTTTTTCAAGGGGTGACATTTTTTTAGAGGTCACATGAGATATATTATTAGGTGACCACTGACAGTTTCCAATAAATAGAAGTTTTGACAAATGAGCTAGATTTAGCTAGTTTCTCTCTTGGAGGGCATAGCTCCGACCGATTGAGATTGAACATCTAAAAATCATCAAATCATGTTGAAAATACATTTGTTATTAGATCAGAGCACAATATGGAGAATGATGTATCCAAATTCAAGGTAGGATTAATTTTATGGATTCTACAACCCTCGATTGAATCTGTTGCTGTCATTTTCGATTTATGTTGAAATATGTTGTTTTAGAATCCTCTTTTGAATGAAAATATAACAAAAAAAATCATCCATTTTGATTTGGGAGTGCCTTTTCTTCATGTAATTCATGTTATTCTCCATTCGTAGAAGATAAAACTTTTTCTATGCTTGAACGACCTCCAATCTTGGAGAAAGACCCATATATGAGATGCTCTCAACCCGAGGAGTCTTGATTTGTGATTGGAGTTGAGTTTTGTGTTCTTTAGGAGGAGCAGTTGTGAGAGGACGTAGTAGATACTACTCAATGCATTGAAAAAGTAACAAATAATCACGCATAGGCTGGCACAATGAAGATCTCATCCTGAGTACCATCAATTTGGTCTCCAAAATGTTTTGGGAAACCACAGTGTTCCCTATGCCCTGCAGAAGGTATTCAAGTTATAAATGGGAGAAATGGGGCCACGAGCCTAGCCGGGAGGGGCGGTACACATCTAGTATGGAGGATAGTGGTGCCAGCTGGTGGTCGGGGCAGACTTGCTGGAATGGGATGACCCATACAGTGGGGGACCATTCGGGCTGGGTAGACCTCAAATGCTCATATATCCCAAACGGAGTTTCTGTTGTGCATACTGTCTATGGTCACACAGTACTCCTAATCAGAAGGACCTTTTGAGGAATGTATGGGAATGTTTTTTTGGTCACAATTCTTAGTGAAACCAAATGTCTGATAATAATAATAATAATAATAATATAATTATTTTTATTTGGGAAAATTTCATCGTATCGTACATCTGCATACGCCACCTAATTAACGGTCCATCAAAGGCCTTGTGAGAATAGATTTGAAGTAGACTTTTCAGTACTAATTTCATGAACTAAAACCAAATTTTTTTGTGTGGGCCCCATGAGCCCCAATTTGGTGGTATGTGGTGAAATGTCACTTTTCACCGGGAGTCCATTTTTGACAAATGAATAGACAATCCAATGTGTTTTTCTAATGGGATAACAATGTTTTGATTTGTTAGATATTTTTTAGGATCGAGGAGCAGGCCCCACGATCAATATTTTCATACAATGTGGTGGATTGTATCTTCTTCATAGGAAGTCCATTTCCGACCAATGAAAAGTCATTCTTGTGGTTTTTTCTGAAGGATCAAAATATTGTTATCTGTTTGGTTTTCCTGGGACTTTTTTAAGTGGAAGTTTAGTAGAATTACCTAATCACCCTTCAGATGAGTAAAAAGCAAGATGAGTCCGTCGTCCATTTGTCTAGAGGTAACATGTACTATGGGCGTACACCAGCATGCCTTGTGGGAACTAGCTCATAGTTTAGTACCCGAGTATAGCGAGGTACATGAAAAAATGATGAGGTGGGGTTACACATCGTGTGAGCGCCACATGTGCTATGTACCACATTATTAATCATCTTCATCTCATATCTACATCTTCTAAACTCAGATTTCGGTATGCGAGTATCCTATCCTGAGTGTTTTTTCATGTAGAATGCAATGATGCCCTATATAGTGTCTTCTGAGATGCTATTTCAAATGTTCAGAGTGAAACATCTATCCAAGGTGATGTTCAATGAAGATAGTGATGGCAGTGATGTTTTCAGAATCACCAGAACAGTACCATCTTACCCTTCAGTGAGGTTGGGTAGTGAGGTTCGCCATTCTCTCTTTATGAAATACCCTCTAGTGGGGATGGATTGTGAGTTTAATAGTTTAATCATCCGAGAATACCCTCAAATGAGTTTGGTTTGTGATGTTCACTGATTACTCTTCCATTCTTACACTATAACATTGATGGGCAGTGAGTTTCACTGATTACTCTCTCGGAATGACCCTCCAGAAGGGTTGGGTAGTGAGGTTTTTTGTATACTCTTTAGGTATTACCATACATCATATCACCCCTCACCAGGGCTAGGAATTTATGTTCACCAAAAAATCAAATATGATACATGTTTTCAAATACGTTTAGACTCATGAGAAAGAGGGTCATTTTTTTCACTGATACGCATCCTTGTGACGCGACCTAAAACTATTCGGCTGGGGAAAACCCACCCAAAATGGATAGTATCAAGGTGTAGTGATTTAATACCTTTGGATTTTGTGTTCAATGAAGGAATATGGGGATCTCATCATTGTTGGTGGTTACTTCTAAAACTGTTGGATACTCTTATCTGGGGCTAATCTATGAGATGGTGATCCCGTTAATCCTTCATTTGGGCTTCTTTGACTGAGCATATATATATGTATCCAATTTCATTTAATAACTCATTGTGTTTTGGTTACTCTCCTTCCAGTAGAGGTGGATATGTGAGGGGTATGAAATTTGATTTCCATGTCTAGATTCTCATTGTTAGAGGAGTCTACTATCCTACAATTGGTAGTAGTGACTCAATGATAAGTTCATATTCTTGCCATTTTGATCTCTTTATCTTTGGACTATCTTACTTCACTCTTTTTTTGGGTTGAGTTTCACTCCTTTACCATATTTTTAGACTATACCATGTTCTCTCTATTTCTCCCCTCTTAAATAATTATATTACTACTTCCCAGAGCCTTTGTGATATCTTACTGAGTATTTTTATACTCAACCCTACTTGGTATTTTCCTGTCCTGGGTTTTACCTTATAGACGTTAGAGTGATTGATTGCCACATCAATGGAGTAAGGGATATGGGGTACACGGACCGTGGGTGGTGGTCATGAAATGAGATTCAGGAGTGGGGCTCTCCAAACTACATTACATTTCACTAATTGCTGGGTTGTTCCACTTTTCAAGTTTGGTGTGTATTTTTTCCCTATCCCTTTTAGGTTTAATTTTCTGTACTTGTATATTTTAGAGGTTAATTAATGTTAGTGATTTACATATAAAATTTTTTTATGTTGTTTTCTTTTCCCTAAGAACTTTTCAATTTAGTTGGCTGCATCTGTTTATATGTTCATAGTCAAAGGCCTCCCCATGTTTATTTTTCCTTCGATACTAGATGTCATCCCCTGTCATATAGAGGCGATCTTAGGTAAGTTGTGGCTCGAACCCCAACATAGGTCCGGTCATGTCAAGTTATCTCAAAATATTTATATATATTAGGATCAACTATTATTTAACCTTATGAGAGAAAATACATTAGAAAAAGGGTATCAATGTTATTTCCCTCATCCATATAGATATAGGTTTGAGTATAATAGTGGAGTTATTAATCAAAATAAATTTAAAGTAGAGTAGTCGGGTGTGGTCGGTTGCATTTCATGGTGTTATTTTCATCACATGGGCCAAATACCATATAGGATAACATATTAATATTTTCTACATTGGGTTTTAATGTGTTTGATATTAGCTTTTTTTCATGCACAATGGTATATAACGTAAGACTCTATGTGGATATGCATTTAGTTCGCATAGTGTTGAAAACTTTCGTTAGAGGTTAGATTATTCTTCATGATCTGTTAGATGGTGGTGATCTAATGTTATAAAAAATTAAGTAATTTTTATAAATTTTTATATAGATATGATAATATTATTTCAATCATATAATGGATTGGTTATACTCTATGTGTTTGTTTTCATCAATAAGCTTTGTTGATAGTGGAATTATTCGATGTGGAATGATAATTTGATGTGTTCATTGGTGAGTGTGAAATTAAAATGTGTCATGGGAATATATATATACATTGGTATTGTATGGAAGAGTTTTTAATGATTTTTGTGGAAGTAGAGGATGCGTGGATTCCTAGTGTTATCTGGCAGTTCCCAAATATTGTTCTTGAAAATTTTGTTATGATACCACATCAATGAGATTTTGGGATTTGGATAGGGTATATGTATTGTGTGTATCTCATTTCTATGGATCCTTATTAGAAACCACTTTTTTGTATCAGGATTCAAGGGTCCAAAACAATGGTTTCATGTAGAAGGGTTTCATTTAGCCTAGTGTCTCCCCTTAGAGTCCTTATGTGTTGTTTTTTCAAGAATGTGAATGTGATTTTATGGATGTGCATCGATCATTGAATAATATATTAAAATATAGTGAATAAATTTATCCCCTTATGAGGATAGAATAATTTCTTGATCTATTTAAGGTATCCATCTTTTTTTTAGATCAATATACTATTAATAATATTTCAGATGTGAGTAATGTAGGAATATATCATGTTGACTACTTTTAGTTGTAATTATTGGAAAAATAAATTCTTAGTTAAGATATTCAGTGTCATAAATTCACAAGATATTATCATGTGACTCATGAAATATATAATTGTCATGTTTCCATAACAATTCTTTGTTTCATTCACTAACATAATTCATTTTTATTCAATGAAAGTGGAGGGTTATGCTAAGAATATGTCTAATAATTTGTAATTCTTAAAACACAATAATTTTCATTGGAAATTAACATTTTGAATGTTTTAGAAGTATAGGGAAATTTGTTATTGGAATTTTGTGTCACCTTAGATATTATTAGTCAATCTATTAAAGATTAAACCTGCTATTTATTTAGATAATCAAAATAATTTCACAGAGGTTCATAGTTCCCTAGGTCTGGTTGGCTATTAGTATAGAATTTTATATAATTTTTCTTTCATTTATGGACCATATATATTCTTTAAAAGGAAATATAAGGCCTTTCTTTAGACTGATTAGTGTTGGGAATTAATCTACTAATTAACGTAGAATTTAATCAATCCCCCTATTCATCAATTTCCCTTGTAAGGGATTATTTTCATTGAATTTTTTTTATGATTATCATATTATATTGGGGTGTATTCTTATATAGGATATGGTGGTGACTAAATATATGTATAATTTGGTACATCCTCGAAAGTTTTATTGTGCCACACAATATCTCGAGTCGGATGTAGTGATATCTATGTAGAATCTTTACCAACATTGCATCATTGAAAAATATTTTATGGTATATAAAGATCATAGATTATCTTATACATGTTCTCTTAGTTGTATTTAATATATATAAATATGTAGTTGTGTAGATTAAAAATAAAATAATGACTCCATGATCTCCATGACATTGCTTGAAGGTAAATAGTTGGTTGATGCGATGAGTAGAAAGTTATGAAAAAATATTGTTTGCGTATATAGGGAATCATAGAGATGTATAAGGAAAATTTCACTAATTAACCTTAATATAAAAGAGACCATTGTATGAGGTTTCTCATATAATATTACATTTTAATAATTATTAGAACATCTAATTAAAGATTCCAAACATGGAGGTATTGAGGTAATTGTTTGGTGGGATTATGTAATTTGTGGTGATGGTCCAGAGTTATGGTCAAAGGGTAATAAAAAACATTTGTTACTTATTCAGAAATTATTTATTACATTATTCATGTTGAAGGTGGTTCCCCATGTGTTTTATATCTCACAATTTTTTGTACATCATTATGTATACAATATGATTAATTCTATAAAAATTAGTTAATAAGGGCGTGGATAAATATGTTATTGGAAGTATTTGGGATGTTATGTTTGGTCTATTGGTAGGTGAATGTAGAGAATCATGTTTCAAGTTGTTTAGTATATTAATTATATGTCATATATTATAAGTGGTAAGAAATTTAAAATTATTCCTCTACTAGTTTTCCTCTGTTCAAAATGGATTAGGTGATATTTGTGTTATAATGGATTTTTTGATGAAGTGGTCTCATTTCGTAAAGATTATGGAGTAAATAGATGTTTTGTATTTAGTTATTTAGTATATTGAAGTGATAGTATAAATATTTGTGAATATGAGGTATAATATCAATTAATGGGATACTCATTTCACCTTAACATTCTAGAGAAGATTATATTCTTCTCTACGATCTCTATTACACTTTATAGTTCTGTTTTATCATCAGTTGGATGGTCATACCAAGTAGATGAATTTGATGATGAGTGAAATTTTGTGATCATGTGTTCCAGATTATGATGTTTAACTGATGAATCATATACCATTGTATTGGTATTCCTATAATAATAGTTTCCAATATTCCAACATCATGTATCTATTCCAGTCATTGTACAGGTGGTATTCCATATTTCAATTTTGTTAGATTGAAGATCATGATTCAGTGGTCTTTAGACCAGATCTTGGTCCGATCATGATTGAAAAGGATCAAATGATTCATGGAAGGATAAAGGTAGTGAAAGAATTTTAAAATTCTTATGTAGATATGAGGATGAGGCCTTTGGAGTTCGAGGATCTGTATTTATAATTCATAATAAATTTCTATCATCATATCTAGTGTGGGTTTGGATAATGAACTAATATTTCAACTTGTTTTATAAACTCGATCATTATTTTGTGCTATATCAGTATGTTGTACTATCTTTTACACATTCCTCCATCATTGAAATAAATCTCCAAGTGCTTCAATGTTCTATAAGTACATCTATATCTTCCTGATGACTCCTAGTATACTGATCAAAGACCCTTAGATAATAATGGATATGGATCATTCATGGAATATTCAGTTAATATTTTTGTTCTATAAGAGGAAGTCTTGGAAGGGTCCATCATTCACTCTATTCATGTCTTACAGAGGAATGATGGCATGAAACAATATATGTAGTAACATGTGTAGAATATGCACTCTTAGTCACTAGAGTTTCTTCAAGCCTTGATTTTACATGATATTGAAATATTTTATTTTATCTTTATTTGATTTTTATTATTCAATTCATGAATTTTTTACATTATAACTATCGAATCAATACTATTTTATAGGTATCACATGTGGTTATTTTGATTTCATGGTTAGTGTCTCCCTTTCTAGGTTAGTGAGGAATATTAAGGACGAGAATCGAATGATTGGTATCTAGAAAAATTATTCCGCTGTTTATAGACCATAACATTGTTTCATTCTAGTTATTAAGGTATTTGGTAGGATCTTGGAAGTTATTAAATGGTGAGAGGTTAATTTATAGTATTTTGGGTCTTATAATGGACATTTTGGGGAGACATTGGTTATTTTTTGGGATGTCTCAAATCATTGATAATAATGGATATAATTTTACGAAAATTTTAGTGGTTTAGGTTGTTTATGGTTTGAGTTTGGGAATCTAGGTGATTAATGTCTTGGATTAATTAATGTTACATGGATTGGTTCCTAGTGGATTTTAAGATAATACTTTTAAAAATTGACGAGGTTTATAATTCTCTCTTTGGTTTTCATGGGGACACCACACCATAGTTCTTAAAATAAAATAGTGTGGCCGGATACAAAGTCATTATATTGAAGAAAATTGTGGTTCATATTTTATGTAGTGTATATTCAATGGTATTTATGGTTAATAATGATATATCTATTTCCGATACATCCAAATTATATCAGTTGTCAAAATCATTTGTAAAATTCTTAAATAGTTATCATGAAATAGTGAATATTCTCTTTCAATGAGCAATGATTTCATATCCATCATTGACATAGTCCATGATAGTGGTTTTGGAACACACTATGTCATGGTGAAGGTTGGTTGGATGTTTTTCATAAATAGGGGTTGTTCACTTCTTGGTTCAACATTATATCTATTAAATCAAACCCTAATAGACTGTAAGTCATTACTTGGTGCTTTCTATTCATCCCTAGATGATCTAAAACAAAATGATAATTTTTAAATTTCATCTCTTATGAAAGGAAACACATTCTATCTCATCTCCATATAATTTAGTTCCCATTCTTCTTGTAGGGTTAAGATAGTATGTTCCTTCCTTATTGGGTAGTGTGTGGCTGATTTCATAAAGAGGGTTTACTGAGACAATTTTTTATATTGTATTTGTTTTAGTTGTATTGGAGCTTTATTGGTGTTTTTTATCCTCATTATATAAACATATCATTGAGGCTTCACATATATATTTATGTCTAATTATGACAATTTGTATAATGTTTTTTTGCATTGGGTGGATAGTATAAATTAACCATTGTAAGATCATGAAAGGGATTAATAATTCTTTATGAATGTGGTGTTTCACATGTGATTTAATTTGTTTTATGATTTTTATTGTGATATTATTTTTTGTGATATTTTCTACTATGATAACATAAATTTATTATGGATTCATAAATTTTACCACCTTTTATAATAATGTCACTATGTATATTTACTAATTAACATGGTTATATAAAAATCAGGATCATTGATAATTTTATTTATTAATGAGGTGACTAAGTAACTTATAAGTATAATAATAAGGGGGTTGGGAATTTGCTTTGTTATATAATATTTATTGTTGATTTTTTTTTGTTTGGTTTTCTTATAATCATTTATGTGATTTTATATGGCCTTTCTAGAATGATGCTTTGGAAAAAAATTAGGGGAATATATTTTATATGACTATATTGGAATCGTTGATGTGGGAATATGACTAATGATGAGATGGAAAGACCATCATATTTTGGGGTTGTTCTTTATCCAGTTATTCATTATCATGATACCCAATTAATATTTCTTATGTATCCCAATGTTTTATACAAGGAAGAGGAATCTTAGAGGCTAAGTTCATATTTATTATCTTCTCATGTGGGTAGTCATCATATCATTATAAAGAACTTGTGTATTTGAAAGAGGATCATGGATTTCAGGGTAGTTGATAATTCAAAAACAATTAGTAGAATACCAACATGTTCTTCATGATTTTTTAATGACAATATATCTCATGAATTTACCAGGAGCTCTGTCAGAATTAAGTTTTCCTATAGAGGTCACTCCCAGTATTAATTTTATCTCCCAACCATTCTAGGGTTCAATATGACTTAGGATGATAGCTTCAAGACCAGTATGAAAATAATTTACCTCTAAATATTCTCTAACATCAGGATCGATAGTTTATAACCATCCTTTAGAAGATATATAAAGGCATGTGTATCAATGTGGTGTCTCTCTTCCACAAAGATATATGTCTTAACATAATCGTCAAGTAATTAATTTACTAGTTTTGTATGGTATGGGATTCGTACAGGTTGAGTTTCATTTTATTGTTTATTTATAATCCCATGCGACAAATATCATCTATGCCATGATATTATTTTTTCTATGTTTTTTTTCAATGTTTTTGATTATATAGTTTTTATTTTCATTATATCATGAGATATTTTCTATACCTTAGGACTCTAGGTAGATAGGATTTTAGATCCCATGTTGTTGAAAAATCTAGTTATATTTTAGTATAGTCTCCATGATGTGATCAGGCATTGTGAGCTAATTTTGGGCAAAAAAGATTCGTTTTTCATTTTTTATGAAGATATGATAATATGATATACTTCATGGCATAAGATAGTTATAACATATTTGTGTTTGGTGATGAATTACTTTTAGTGGATAATGTAATTATTGGATATGGAAAGTCAATGTGTTGTCTTAATTGGGGAGTGGGGTATTAGTATGGTTCACGAGAAATTAGAAACATATTGTCTTGGCTGGAGGGTTTGTCATTGATTCTTGGTGAATGTAATGTATGTTTATATGAAAGTGTTACTTGGTTTTTACATGATATTTTTTCCATAAAAAGTAGTTAGATTCCCCTTCAATTGGATTCCGAGATTGGGATAGTGTTTTAGTCCTACGTATCACTAATTTATAGGGATCCTTCTTAGTTTTCACTTTTTGAGAAGCAAGTTTCAATGGTTCAAGACTATTGTTTCATGTAGAATTGTATCATTCATCCCAATGTATAACCTCTGAATTATAAAGTGTTATTCACTATTATGGAAAATGTTATTCTATGGATATGTTTAGAGTATTGATGATTGGATTAGGAGATAGTGAATAACTCTTATCCCACAATGTGAATAATTTATTTTCTTGATAAATTCAAGGATACATATAGTTTTCTAATATCAATTTCAGGATTACACTATATGTTGGTGATGGAGGAATATATCATTTATAATAATTTTAGTTTCCATTATGGGGACACTGAATTCCTAGTGAGGATATTTAGTATTTTAAATTCCCAATGTATTTTCTGGGGCCCCATGAAATATATCATTATTTAGTTCCTAGGTCAATTAATGTTTTCAGTCATTGACATAATTCTACATTACATGAATCCAAAGTAGGATTATTATATGAATATGATACCTATTTTTAATGTCCTTCAACACATTACATTTATTGTTAATTGTCATTGTGAATGTTGTATAAGTGTATGTTAAATTTTCATGGGAATTCAATGTCTCAATAGAGATTTATTGTTGATCCATAGAATATTGAATCAATCATATCATGGGATGAACCATTAAATTTAAAATATTTCCAAGTTCCCATGGTCATTTAGGATATTCTTAGATATATTTAACAATTTGTTTTTCAGATTCATTTAAAATTTATATTCATTATAATGAATGAAAAGGCCTTCGAATGTATTAATTGATGTTGCAAATCATTCAATTAATTTATGGAGAATTTAATTAGATCCTTTGTTCAATCATTTTTAGATTAAGGGATCATGTGAAAGGTATTATGTGATGAAGCTGATCTTATATTGGGTTGTATTATAATGTATGAGAGAGTAGTGATTTCATATATTTCTAGGTAGTTACATCCAAACAAGTGTGATAGAGCCACCCATGGTCTCAAGTTAGTAGAAGTGGTGTTTGCATTGATTATTTAGCAACATTGCCTCATTGGAAATTAATCTATGGTCTCTATTGTTGAAAGAATTTAGGGTATACAATCTATTAGTGGTATTTAAATCTATATAAATAGAGTTGGATGTAGTTTTCAAATAATAATGACACCATGTTCTCCTACACATTTATTGATCGAAACATATTTTCTGATTCCCTCAGTAGGAAGTAAAGAGCATATGATTTATGTGAATCAAGAGATAAATAAAGAGTGATGATGTAGTCTATGCCAATGAACATTAATATAAATTAAACCATGGGTAGAGTTTTCTCATATAAAATAATTTTTTTATTATTATACCAGCATATTGAGGAGTATCACTTTAGAGATTTTGAGGTAATGGTTTTCTGGAACTGTATCATTTGTGGTGATGTTATTTAGGAATTATAGGAGAGTAATTAGAAACATACCTTATTTATTGGAAAATTATTTATAACATCAGTTATGTTTGTGTTGCTTCCTCATGACTTTCCCGTCTTATCATTGTTTGTATACCTTTTTATATCAAATATGTATCATTCCTTAAAAAATAAATTAAGGCCTTGGGTAAAGTTGTTAGTGTTAGTATTTACGATGTGATGTTTGGTCTATCAGTAGGTGAATGTAGAGAATCAGGTTTTGATAGTTCTGATATATCCATTACATTTATTTTAGTATAATTGGTAGGATATTTAAATATAATTCTCATATATTTTTCCTCTATTTAAAATTGATGTCAGGAAATATCTATTATCATAGGTTTGTTGATGACATCATCTTAGTTTTTAATGATTAAGTACTCATGTGATGTTGATTATTTGGTGATGTATTATGTGTGTTAGATTATAATACATTATTTAATTTTGGTGTACAACATATTTTATTGGGATATTCATTTCAAATAATGATTCTAGAGTTGATTGTATTATACTCTAGGATATCTATTACTCTTTTTTACTATGTGTTTTCATCATATGAATTACCATAGAAAGTAGATGATTTTTATGATTGGGGAAATTTTGAGATCATGTGTTCTTGATTATGGTGGTTCATTGCTGAATCACCTACATTTAGTTTAGAATTCCAATAATAATAGCTACATATGTTCCAATATCATGGATCTACTCGAGTCATTTTAAGAGTGGCCTTTCTCAAATATGTTTAGTTATATTGGGGGAGGGGATTTTGTGGTCCTTTGATGAGATATGTTACATATAATGACTAAAAATTATTACTTTATTCATGGAATGAAAATGTTAGTGCAATAATTTAAAAAGTCTAATATGTGTAGAAAGAGGTGACCTATTGAATTCAAGGTTTGTGTTAACAAATTCTTAATTTTATTCCCTCATAATATTGAGAGGGTCATTTGTTATGTACAATGTATTTCCCCTTGGTTTAAACATTTATTTAGGTTGTGAGGCCATTTTAGAATTATGTACTATTTTTTATAGATTCCTCCATCACTAGACTAAATCTACAAGCACGTTTATGTGTCATTAATTCAGCAGTATCTTCCTGATGATTTTCATTCCACTGATTGTAGAGTCTTTGATATTAATGGTGATATTATATTCTAGGAACATAAATTAATATTTATTATCTATAAGTGGATTTTATTCAATGGTTCATCATCACCTTGGTCTATGTCTTATGAAGGCACGGTGGTATGACAAAATGTATGTCAAAAAATTGGTCCTAGATGCATTCTTAGTAACCAATTTTTTAGAGTCTTATTTTTACCTAATGTTGAGGTATTTTATTAATTTTTTGATTGTATTGATGTTATTCAATATTTTTTTGGTTTATAGAGTTGTAATCATTACACTTTGATATGTATCTCTTGGGGTTATTAGGATTTTATGGTTTTCTTTCTCATTTTGGGATAGTTTTTACTCTTGATGTTGACAATCCATTGATATTAATCTAAATAAACTATTCATCCCATTATCTAATATTTCATGTTTTCTATCAGGTGTTTTATGGGTTTGGTGTGATCGTGGAGGTTATTCAATTTTTATTAGTTTATTTAATGTATGTTGTGTCCTATAATGAATTTTTTGGGGGAGAGTTTGTATAACAATCGTGCTTTTTATTACATTTCTATTACTTCATCAACATAAAATCATTACACAAAGAGGAACTAATGGTTTACTGTCTTCGTAAAACTAGGGAAAAAAATAATTTATACAACATAAAACCTAAAAATTCATTTAATTCTTTCTTCTCTAGCTTCTTATTGTCCATTGAGTTCTCTTTAGTACATGCAGTAACTAGGGGATATACATTAAGAAGGGGTGATCTAAAAATCTCTATAACAGGATGGGTAATATCATGTAAAAATATATAATTGGGTGATCATAATCATAAAATTATCCTTATGAGAGAAATAATTAGATAAAGGCATGGAATGTGAAATACATTAAAAATGAAACATCATGTCTTAATGGTCATCTACCAGACATAGTTGTGAACAAATCTAGAATTCTGATCATGAATATTTAAAATTCCTCATGATATAAATCAATTACACAATTCATTGAAGTTCTATATAAGTATGGGTGCACCCATCAGATCATATCATTTACATTGCATTATATAATTCTGGCAGAACATGTCCATCATAACATTTACATTAATATGCATTCCACATAAAAATAATACAAATCAGGGAAAAAAATAACCCATTGAAAATAATGGGTTTCATTTAATAATGAATACATTCACTAATCATGGTATCCCAAATTAAATATGGAATATCATACTTGATATAGGATTCTACATCTTTGAGTGAAGAAGAAAAAATCTCGAAAAGTGTTTTTTAAGAAGAGTTATTTTAGAAAACATTATGTTTTTCATAATATCAATGATGGAAAATGTTTATCACAAAAAAGTTAATATTATTATAAATAAATTATGTTAATGGAATATACATTCTGAAAATGGGATTAAAGTGGGAAACCCTAAAGAAAGAGAGGTGGGATTGAGAGTTTCCCATTCCTCATGTCTGAATAGTTTATTCAGTTTAATTTCTTATATAATCACATTGAATTCATTAATTAAAATTTTTAGGAACATTTATACATGATTATAGTTAATTAGGGTTTTATTAGGTTCTTTTATTCTTCTTGGAATGAATTATATAGTTTAATATTTTTATTTTTGATTGTTCATTTTAATAGTTTTCGAGGTCATTTTGTTTGTATACATGAATGGAAGTTCATTTAAAATAAGGATAAACATACAAAATTTTTAGTATATGTTACAAAATATCATCTAAAATCATACATTATATATGAAAGGAATTTTTTATATACCTCTCAGATGATTCATTAGATAAAAGTTAATGATGATCGTTTAATTTAATTTTGACAGGTTTTCAAACACAATGAGCTCGTTTTGTTTTATTATTTTTTATTATGAGTATAAGTTATTTACATAAGACAAATAGGGTTTTAGAAGATAAATTATTATATTTTTTAACCATTTAATGTTTTTTTAATAGCCTTTAAGTTGTTTGAGTAAAATTAAATTGCATCAACCATGATGTTGGTAAATTGGAAAGTCACGAGCGACAATTTAATTTTTAAGATAAAAGAGAAAGATATAGGAATTTATTGTTGGATGTAACATTAAAAAGATATAATTCTAGTATATGTAATGAACTGGGATTATAATTACATTTGTATAAGGATAGTTTAAAAGAGTGTAGTAATATAAATATAAATTGAAAGGAAAATAAAATAAAAATAGAGAGTATTTATCTCTAGAATTTTCTTCTCGAGATCTCTCTCAGGGAACCTAGGCTGGGTCATTTGATGAGACCAAGAGGTCATGGATTTCATGAAGTGGATAATGAAGAGTATTGGTTTGAATTTAGGTACATCTCAATTCTTGAGAGGAGTGAGGTGAATAGGGTGTGAGAGGTGGTATTTATAGTGAAGGACAAATTATTTTCTTATTATTTTAATCATTAGTTTATTTTTTTCTCAAGGAAAAAAAAAGTGATTATTATTGTAACTAAATATAGTAATCAGGGAATGTGGTTTTGAAACAATTGTCACTTACATCATCTAGGACTCAAGGATGACTCAAAAATTGACGTTTTTAGTATTTATCGTAAATTATCAAATTACAATATTCACCAAAAATTCAATTACTTCATAAAATTAAAAGGATTTAACAATATACATTTTCAATGTGTGGAATTAAAACATAAACTCAACTTATAAATATAATTTTATAAATATTATTAATTTAATTTTTAATTGAAATCATTATTTACATGGAAAATACAAATTTTAAAATTATAACTGATCTTTTAACACTTTGAAAAGCTACATAAGATCTAAAAAATTATATTAAAATAACTAGAATTTTTTTTATAAATACGTTTTATGAAAAAATAATTTCTTTTAAATTATTAAATTAATCATATAATTGTAATTAAATATTTACAACTTATAAAAATACCAACACTTAATCAATAATTTTTAAAATACTTACTAATATGTACTTTGATTTAATTATATCATATTTTAACTTTTATGATGCCAAAATTTTATTTATGATTTCATGGCTGAGTCTACTATTCATTTGGCTGGTTTACTATTCAAAAGGGTCATAATACTATTCTAATGGTTAAATTACCATTTCATCAGTATTGGTTCATTAAAATATATAAGTACTTCTTATTTCAAAAATTATTCATTTATAATGTTTTTATTTTGGACTCTAAGTGATTTTATGTGATTTATACTATGTAAATTACTAATAAAAGGTACAAATTCCATTGATAAAACTTTTGGTTTTCAAATTCTTCCCCGCTATTGAAATTTCTCCCTTAAGATTTTGTTTTACATAAACATGTGAGGGTACTTCTCTATACTCAAATCCTCTGGTTCACATGTCTCTTTTATTAAACGTATGGTTCCTCTATAATAGTTTGATAGGTGGGTTGAATTGTTGTGCAAAACCCTTATCTCACCTATCCAGAATGTTTACTGGCATCTCCTCATAAGAGATATTATCTTCCAAATATACCACCTATAAATTCAGTACATGTGAGGTATATTATATGTACTTACTCAGGAGTGATATATGGAGCACATTATGATATTGATCCACATTTGGTAGTTGTGCAACCTAAAATACCACATCTCTAATCCAATCCCGAATCTCAAAGAGAACAATGTACCTTTGGCTTAGTATCCATTTCTGTCCAAACCACATGACTCCCTTCTAGGGTGATATTCAAAAAAAGATACTATTTCAAACATCGAACTCCAAGTCCGTTCAATAGTTTCTTCATAGATCCTTTGTTGACTCTAAGATGCTTTGAAATGCTTCTTGATGGCTTGATCCTTTTCTATAATCTCTCTCACATGATTCGGTCAATGTTTCATTCTTTCAATAACATCATCGCAAAAGGTTGTCATTCTACATCTCTTTCCATATAGATCATCATATGGATCTATTTGTATACTCTAGTAGAAGCTATTATTGTATGGGAGATCATCCAATGAAAGATACTGATACCATCCACCTTTTAATTCTAAATACAGGGATTATAGAATATCATTGAACGTATAAATATTCCTTTCAGATTAGTGATCAGTTTGGGGGTGATATACCATTCTGAAATTCATTCTAGATCTCAAGTCATGTTTATGTATCCTCCTAAATTTTTATATGAGGCTAAGATCATGATCAGAGACAACTAAAAGTGGAACCCCATGTAGTCTTGCAACTTCTTTCACATATATCATTTCACGATGTTCAAGTGAGATATCTTATTGAATAATGGTAAAGTGTGCATTATTATTGAGTCGGTCCACCACAAACCATATCACATTATTTCTTTTTTATATATTTGGGAGACAGGTGAAATGTTCCTAGTGAAATTATCCCTTTTTTACATGGGTATACTAAATGGATGAATGATCCCTTTTGGATTGTTCCACACTTCTGACTTTCTGACATACCAAACACCTTAAGATATATTCTGCAATCCCCTTCTTCATGTTGTCCCATGAGATGTTTTCTTTGACATAATGATTCATCATGGTATTCCCATGATGGATAGAGAACATTGATATATGGGAATGATCTAATATATTATTCCTTATCATATGTGATGAAGGAACATAAATCCTTTTCCCAAACCGAATCAAACCATCATCAATGATTTTTAACTGTTGCATCTTACCATTCTTTACTGCATTCAACCTTTTTTGTTACTCTGGATCATCACTTTTTGCCTCCATCATCTTATCTTGGATATATTGTTAGGAAATAATTTTGGAAAGGTGGGATGTATTACCTGCCATTATAATTTCCTAATCCATCTATTTTATATCCAAGATTTTTGGGTATATCTCAGTCCATAAAAAGGATATAGTAGCATGTTTCTTTCCTCTATGAGGACCATCTACCTTATTCACCAATCCAGGATGATAGTGAGTAGTTAAATTTTATACTTTTATTAGCTATAACTATATCCTTTGATGTATGTTGATCTATTTTTATGAATATATAATCTATCATATTGTGATTGTTGTATATTCCACACTTCTCACCATAGAGGTAGTGATGCAAAATTTTCAAGGAAAAAAGCATAGTTATTACCTTCATATCATGCATCAGGTGGTATTTATCTTGTATCTTCAACTTTTGTGAGGTGTATTCTGTCACATTATCATTTTTCATGAGTAGAAACCACAATCCATTCTTATAAGTGTCATTGTGTATCGCAAAATTGTCTCCACTTTTAGGTAATGTTAGTATAGGTTCATTGATAACCCTTATATAGCTCCTTCAATATTTACTACTATTCGGTCATCTAGACATACTATACCCCGTTCCTTGTCAAATTTGTTAGTGAGGTTTACTATCCTGAAAAATATCTCTCAAAACATCGATAGTAACCAGATAAACCAATAAAACTCTAGATTTTTACAACACTAGAGGGTTTGAGCCATTCCTCAATCACCATTCTTTTTGAAGAGTCCATATAAATTTCCTCACTTGTGATCACATGCCCTAAGAATGTGAATTTCTACATCCAAAAGTGACACTTATTGAACATGGTGTATAATGTATCTTCCTTCAATGTCACCAACAGAAGACATAGATGTTCTACATGTTCCTACATTCTATTAGAGTAGATGATAATTCCATCAATAAACACTACCAAAAAATTTTCAAGGTAATTTCTAAAGACTCTATTCAGCCTGTCTATGAAGATCATAGGAGAATTAGTACTTCCAATGGGAATCACTAGAAAATACTAGTGTTCATACCTTATATTGAAGGATGTATTCTGAATATCATTCTTCTTCACCATTAACTGCTGATATCTGAAACGAAGATCCACCTTTGTGAAGTACGAGAATATCTCAACAGATCAAACTAGTCATCAATCATTGGAATATGATACATGTTATTTATGGGGATTTTTGTGTTCCAAATAATTAATACATAGTCACATTTATCCATCCTTCTTCATGACAAAGAGCACTAGCACACCCCAAGGTGATGCACTAGGGAATATTCACCCTTTTTCCAAGAGATCTTGAAGATGATTCATTAACTCCTCTAGTTTGCTGGGATCTATCCTATAGGGACACATTCAGATAAGAATAAGTCTAGTTATGAGTTCCAATAATAACTCTACATCACTATCCTGGGGTATTCAGGGTAACTCTTTAAAAAATACATCATATTATTCCATCATAATGGGCATTTCCCCTAAGTTTATACCTTCCTTTGAATCAACCAGTTGAGTGTGGTATGATTTTTTTTTCAGTAAATCAACACCCAAACTATTGATGTATTTTTCAATGTATATTCAGGACAATTAGTTAATTTGTAGAGGAGTATGATATGGTTTATAATAAGAAAATATATTTCATTTTTTCAATAGATGAGGTGTAATCAATAAAATGAGATCAAATAAATTCTCAGTATAACACTGAATTCCACCAAGGGATGTATAATGTGATTTTCTGGAAGAACATTTCCACATTCACAAATAGGAGAATAATAAAATACTTGGGTTGCAATGATTGTACCACTTGTTGTTTTATAGATATTTATACAATAAGTTTTTTTGTCATTGATTCAATAGTTCTAAAAAACAATCAAGCTATAATGTAATGTGTAAAACCATAATAAAATAAAACATTATACATTCATCAGTGAAAAGTAATCATGCCTTGTAAAACTTCATTTTATTTCTCCACTACCATAATAATGATAGGATAATCCTTTCCTCTATTCTTTTTCTTTAGTGCATGATGATGTTGATAACCATTGAGGACATGAGGTTTAGTGCATTGGCTTGCATTGTTACATTGACCCATATAGTTGTAGAAATGAACCATGGGTGGTTCTCTCTTTTCCTCCACCAAATTTTCTTATTGCCTCATATAATTTTAATATTCTGAGCTTGATGTCCTTCTCTCCCAAACATGAATAATGTCTCTATCCATTTGAGGTATCTCCCATGTTTTTTCTTCCCGCATTATTGATATGTGGGTTGTTGAGTTTTCTTTCCACATTTCTCATTAAATCCTCCATCAAGAAACCCTATATTTATTTTCACATCAACATAGTCTTGGGACAATTATAAAAACACTATCCCCAATTTGAGTGCAGATCTGACAACTTCTTCATAACTACCAATGCCAAAAAAATTATGATCCTTTTGAAGGTGTGGTTTTAAACCACAAAATAATTTATCCATATTTATATCATTTTTTATAACAAAACCCAAAATTTTCATTGAATGACCTAAGAAATTTTTTTCATATTCCATAATAGTTTTTTAAAACATTATATTCAACTCTATGAGTTATATCTCTATCATTGTATGATGAGTTATAGGGAAATACATATTAAGAAATATTATCATAATGTCTTCCCACTACATCTATTCAATTTTATCCCTCACATTTTTATTCTTAATCAATACTTAATAATAGTCGGCCTCTTCATCTAGATGATAAATATCTAGTGTCACCTTCTCAATTTTAGGAAAGTGAATCATAAAAAATTTATTCTCATTTGAGTTGACCCATTTCTCTACAATTACATGATCAAAAGATACACTAAAAATTGGGGGTAGTTGCCTCAAAATACACTCAATAGTAGTTCTTCCATCTATAGTGAAGGAGGATGTTCCACATTATTCAGGTTATTTTTCATAACCTAAGATAAATGAGTAAGAATCACCATGAATTTTTAACTCCACCTCCCAACGCATTGGGTATTTCTTTCAGGAAATCATTGCATAGTCCCTCACAAGGATTATTAGCCTTGTTTCTTATGGTTCCCACTACTTCCTAAAATAGATAAGGTTATAACAAACATAATTCAGTAAGTCATAAAAATCAATACCATTAGAAAATTTACTCTAATGTAATATCTTATAGGATCCCTATGATTATGATATCTTATTTTGTTCTTACATATACATAGTCTCATACTGGTGGTTTCACAAAGGTTATTTAGTCCTAATTCCCAAATTAACTAAACTATCCTCTTATACAAACAATAGTGACCCTACATTTTCCTACATTAATATTAAATCATCAATGTAAAAACATTAAACAAAGGGGATCCAAAGGTTTAGTGTTGTTGGAAAACATGGACCATACATTGATTTTACAACATAAATCATAAACATTGATTTAATTTCATCATCACTAGATTATTATTTTCCCTTGTGTTCTCCTTAGTGCATATAGTCATATGACGATATACATCAAAAAGGGATGAGATAAAAATCCCAGTAATTGGATATATAAGATCATGATACAATATTTCATGCATTTAGAATAATCATAACATCATCATCATAGGAGGAAGCATTATATAATGTCATGGGATACAAAAATCCATAATAATGAAACATCATGTCTTAGTGGCCAATGCCCCCCCCCCCCCCGCGGCCTCGCTGCGCCGCCCCGTGACCTACCACACCGCTGCATGGCAACCCCCCCCCCCCCCCCCACCACATCCTGCCTCGCTACCCCACTTCCCTCACCGCCCCATGGAACCCGCCGCCATGTAGACTCACCGCGCTGCCCCGTAGCCTCGCGGGCCTCGGCGGCCCTCCTCAGACCCACCACGCTGCCAGGAAGGGCCACCCAACATGGATAGGATCAGACCGAACCCTGACCCATTTTGACCCATTTACGCTCTTTTGACCATAATTTTTTCACCAGACGTCCGTTTGACGAACTGTTAGTGGTGATGGAATCCTTAGAGAGAGGAGGTTTCTTTTTTATTCCCCAATAGAGTTTTGGATAAATATGGGGAATAGTCGAGTTGGATCGAGGATGAATCCAAGAGGGCCCTTAAGGCTAAAAGGCTAATAACTCTCAGACATGTCATATGATTGATGCACCGTCTATTGCATTGAGAACCCTAGGATTTGGCGGACCTTTGGGATACTTATTCTAAAGTCTTTGTGGCAGTTGGAGTATCAACCAATGGCTTGTGGAGCAGACCCTCTCGGAGATGAGCAAACATAGCACAAGAACCGAGTAGCTGGTAGTGACATAAAAAAGATAACCTTTTGGGTCTGAGATTAAGGGTCCCACATGGAACTACTCTGGGATTCCATGTGGGGCTACTCGAGTGATCCTGTGAGGTTCATCACCTAGCGATCTTATGTGTGTCAGCACCTAGAGATCCTATGTGGGTCAGCACCGAGCCATCCAATGTGGGTCAGCACCGAGAAATCCTGTGTGGGTCAGCACCAAGAGATCCTATCTGGGTCTGATGATGATTAGTGATCCTTCGTGGGTCTTCCTCTTAACAGAGTGAGATTATTTAGTAGATACATATAATCATCTCTACTATAGTACCTAAGTTATACATGGTGTGAGATGAGTCTGTACATTGTGGTATCATTCCTTCATAGTAATACCATGGTGGTATTCTTCTTTGTGTAATACATGTTGTACTTTCTTTCATGGTATTCCTTACTTTGTGGAACATTTGAGCTTTGGGATTTATGTTGGGATCTTTATTTTCCTCATCATTGAGATGGGTTTACTTGAAAACATAAGTATATGTATTTTCATATACAGAAGTGGGGGTTTCAGTTGATTTCATGCTTTGTGGCATTTCCATTGTAGATTTTTTGAGAACATGAGGGTCTTGGGATCCCTATTGAGTATAGGTATACTCACCCTTGCACAAACTATGCCCTCACCTCATTGTGTTTGGTTTTAATGAAAAACAATGCTAACTGATGATGAGACTACCAGGACTAGAGGTAGCTCAGAGGTGGACGATATTCGAGGCGTATAGCAGAGATAACCGTTTGATAGATGTACCTACCCATCAGGTTGGATCTTTGGCAGGTAATCGCAGGAGCTGTTTCAGTGTACATGTACTTTTAGTTTCTTGTACATTCTAGTTGAGCTTGTATTCTGGCCCCTTTTACATACTTTACTCACTCTATTTACTTTTCAGTTTTACCTGAGTTTTTATCTTGCTTTGTGCTTGGTTGTGTGTGTTAGAAGTTAAAAAGGAAATGTATTCCTTGTTTAAGGGAATATTCTTTTGGTGTTAGTCACCAGCCCCTAACCTATGGAAGGAGGGCTTGGGGTATTCACGGCACGGGCTCCAGGGGACGGGTCATGAAAATTTGTTATCAGAGGAGTCGATTCTACCATAGAACATTGGACTCTAATATTTTAAACAAAAATAGTGTTATTTTTAGTGAGTGTGGTTATCACTTTAGGGAAACCAGTGTTGGTGTGGCGGCCGAAAAATCCATACACCAGGATCCTGACTTCAGATTTCTGACTCAGTGCATGAAAACATGGATTATTTGTGTGTTTTGAAGGGTTGTTTTGTGTTATCATTGAGTTATATCACCAGGTATAACTTATTAAGCATGGTACACTTGTATATTTTTAGGATGCCTCCACACAGACATCCAGCTGGGGTTCTGGATGTAGTACACATTGATATCCCATCGAGCGACGAGGCCTCGGTACATGGACCTTTTTGAGAAAGGCACCAGCGAAGGCACCGGTGGTGCCTTTACCTATTGAGCCACTAATGCCACCAGCCCCAGCAGTAGAGGTTGAACGCCACTTGATTTCATTACATGAGTTCTAGCACCAGAGGCCACCCAGGTTCAGGGGAGAGACAGACCCACAGGCAGCTGAGGATTGGCTGGAGGCCGTTGTGAGAGATTTCTGACTGGTAAGGACACCAACTGATCTCATGGTGATCCTTGCCGCCAGTCTACTATAGGATGTAGCATGCAGATGGTGGATCATGATGCTCCATGCTCATGATGAGGTGAAACTTCTCTAGGAAGATTTTGAGAGATTGTTTCGGGCAAGTTTTTTCCTAGCAACTCTTCGTGTTGGGCACATATAAGAGCAACTTCATCTACAGAAGGGTAGCATGACTGTGGCTCAGTACTGAGTGAGCATCACTGACCACTAACACTACTATATAGATATGGTGTGATACACATTCTTTGAGGCCCAGAACTTCTATCAGGGACTCATACGGGAGATCAGGGCTTCGATAATCTCACTTGGCATCCCAACATAGGTGGGGGTGTTAGAGTGAGCCCTTTTAGTGGAGATTTTTCTTCCTTAGAAGCCACCAGCAGCGAGACCCTCTACCAGTCATCATGTAGCTGAGTATTCTACAGTTGGAAGTAGACATATGTCGCAGAGGTCCAAGAGGACAAGACCTATAGGTGGAGGACCGCATGGTTCATGGCCAATTGTGCGAGAAACCTGAGGTAGAGCCAGTCATGCCAGGAGCGGGAAGTTTTACGCATGCGGCGAGAATGGTCACATGGATTGTGGCTGTCTGACCCGCCGTAAAAATGATCAGCAGATGGTCGAGGGACTGCCCAGGTTGAGATAGAGGTTTGAACGAGGAGGGATGCAGGAAGCAGTAGGACGTGGCAGAGGAGCTGGCCGTGTAACTGGTGGTGGGTGACGATTCGAGATCTTACCGCCACCACCACTAGGAGTCCCACCCTGACCATAGGGAGATGGTGGACAGAGGAGAGCCCAGCTTCAGGTAGCTGAGGCCTATGATCTCGGTGCACCAGATATAATATGAAGTACGATCTATTTCTACTCCACCTTAGTAGCAGTACTTATAGACACTGGTGCTAGTAATTATATTACTTCCACTACCCTCATTCAGAGCTCAGAGATTCTGATGGAGTCATTTTCTTAATCCTTATGGCTAGAGACTCCTAGGGGAGCGGATTTGACAATTAATAACTAGTGCCAGCAATGTGATATTACACTAGGGGGAGAGAGCTTCAGCTGGAATCTCATAGTAGCAGCATCGACGTCTTACGACATCATCTTGGGTATAAAATGTTTATCTACATTCCATGCTAAGATTGACTGTATTAGGCACATAGTGCATTATGTCTGCACATATGGGACCAGGTTTACCTTCATTAGTAAGAAGGTACCCTTTACAGCGCAAGATGGACATACCTGGAGGAGAGTCCATCCAATCACTCATCCGTTGGCTAGCCTTACCCTCAGAGTGGTTGATGTGGAGAGTCTGAGTTGTCCATTAGTGGTGGACCAGTACACAAATTTCTTCCTTGATGATGTTCTGGGTCTACCACCTCATAGAGAGGTGGACTATTACGATGATTTTTACCTTGAGAAGACACTGATATCTACACTAGAGTATCAGATGGACCCCATTGAGCTTCATGAGCTACGGGTATAGCTAGAGGACTTACAAGGGAAGGGATTCATTCTGTGCAGCGTTTCTCCTTGGGCATCCCCAATTTTGTTCCCCAAGATGTTCGATAGGAGCTTGACACTTTGTGTTGACTATTGGTGCCCAAACTAGGTGACTATGAAGAACAAGTACACACTCTCGTGGATTGAAAACCACTTTGATTATATCAAAAGAGAACGGTAGTTCTCGAAGATAGACCTCAGATCCGGATATCACCAGCTCAGAGTATGAGATGATGATGTGCAGAAGACGACATTCAGATGTTGGTATGACCATTACGAGTTCTTGGATATGCCATTTGATGTAACCAACACACCAGCTGTTTTCATGGGACTCATGAACATGAACTTTCAGCCATACCTTAATCGCTTTTTAGTAGTCTTCATCGATGACATTCTGATCTACTTGGCTACTGAGGAGGAGTAAGCCTCTTTTTTCAGGTAGTACTAGAAAGACTCTGAGAGAACCAAATTTATAGTAATCTCTCAAAGTGACATTTATATATTTGAGATGTTCTCTTTTTGGGACAAGTCATCTCGGAGGATGGAGTTGCAGTGGATCCTCCTAAGATTGAGGCGGTAATTTCTTGGCAGCCACCAAGGAGTGTGACGGAGATATGGAGTTTCTTGTGTTTTTCTTGATACTATAGGAGGTTTATGTCATATTTATCTAGAGTTTCAGTACCTATATAAGCAATGACGAAGAAGGGGAACCCCTTCATGTGGTCGGAGATATGCTATAAGAGTTTTCAGGAGCTGAGGCAGAGGTTGACTAGTGCCCCCATCTTGAGTCTTCCATAGGAGGTTGTAGGGTATGTAGTCAACTATGATGCATCATGGAACGAGCTTGGATGTGTTCTAAGGAAGGAGTGTGTAGTGATCACATATGGTTCTCAAAAACTTAGAAAACATGAGAAGAACTACACTACCCATGACCTTGAGTTTTCAGCACTAGTCTTTGCCTTGATGATGTGGTGACCTTACTTTATGGGCAAGTTATATACACTGTACTCTGATCACTGGAGTCTCTGGTATATCTTCTCACAGAAGGACCTGAACTCGAGATAATGACATTGGCTTGAGTATGTCCAAGACCATGACTTTGAGATAGTATATACTTTTAGGAAGGGGAACGTTGTAGCAGATCCACTCAGCAAGAGATATGGTATACTGCTACTAGGTGAGGTGATGGAGTAGCTGGCCACTTTGCATATATCATTTGTGGATCGGGATGGAGAAACTTTTCTTCAGTTTTTAAAGTCACTCCCCCACTTCTTCTGTGGGTCAGGGAGGCACAGTGTGGGGAAATTGATTGCGAGGCTCAACCTGCTCAGATATCCACAGGGCAGCACTTGATGGATTTTCGGAAGGTGGGGAGGACGTCATCTTCTTCAGAGTACATACCATGGTACTAGTATCACTTCTAGAGGAACTATTTAAGGAGTTCCACACATCACCTCTCACTGTACATCCAGGAGTGGAAAGGATGTGTCAGGAACTCCAAGGACATTAGTGGTGGCCATGAATGGATAAAGCAGTCACATTGTTGATCTCTTGGTGCCTCACCTATTAGCAAGTGAAGATGGATCATTAGGTACCAGTAGTCTTGGTTCAACATTTGGAGGTCCCAATGTGGATGTGGGATGGGATATCCTTTGAATTTGTGACAGGAAATCCACATAAATCCATGGTCCATGACTCAATTTGGGTGATCGTTGACCAACTCACCAAGACGACCCACTTCCTACCATTTAGAGAGCAGGGTTCAGTAGAGAGCTTGGGATGCCTCTATGAGTAGGAGATTTTGAGGCTACATGGAGTACCCTCGACGATTATCTCGTATCGTGATACATGATTTAATTCTTGTCTATGGAATGGGTTGTTGGAGACTTTCGTGACGCAGCTTCGTTTCAGCACCACTTTCCATCCTCAGATGGATGATTAGACTAAGCAATCCATTCAGATCATCGAGGACATGCTATGTGCGTTCGTCCTCGACATTATTCACAACTGGGAGGATCTCTTTCCTTTGGTGGAGTTTGCGTACAACAATAGATATCACTACACCATTGGCATGGAACCTTTTGAGGCGTTGTACGGGCGACCTTGCAGATTAACTTTGTGCTGGACTGACCGAGGAGAGTCAGCACTCATGGGAAGAGAGATGGTTCAGGATACCACAAAGAAGGTGCAGATCATCCCAGAACAGATGAAGACAACACAAAGTAGGCAGAAGTCATATACTGAAAGGATATAGAGACCTCTAGAGTTAGAGGATGGTGATCACTTCTTTCTACAGGCCTCACCTCGACGAGGTTTATGGAGATTTGGCCGAGGAAGCAAGTTATCTTTGAGGTTCATCGGGCATTTTTACGTCCTCAATAGAGTTGTCAAGGTGGATTACCACTTTGATCTTCCACCTCAACTGCACCGGGTACATGACATCTTCCACGTATCCCATCTGAGGAGATACGTGCCCCACCATTCTCAAATCATCAACCACGGTGAGATGGACATCGATGATGGGGAGATGTTTGCGGAGGTTACAATGGAGATTGAGGATAAATAAGAGCATGTCCTTTGTGGGTGGTCGATACCTCTTGTGTGTGTACATTGGTAGAACAGGAACCTCCAGGAGAGCACATGGGAGCGGGAGGCTCAAATATGTGCTTAGTACCCCCACTTGTTTAACTTGTTTTTGATGTGGTGTATATTGACGCACAGCCCTAAGGTGGGGAGAATGTAATGACCTAGAATTTAGATGTAATTTTTTTAAAATAAATAGGTATTTTATGAGACTGAAAAAACTAACAGCATGTGATTCTGGGGCCCGATGTGCTTGAAATGAATTTCAATTTTTTTTTTCGGGTATGTTTATTAAGCGTGCGATCAGGTTTTTTTATCTTTTCAACAGGTTCTTGGAATTGAAATCTGAGGACACCGTTGAACTCGTAGCGCCTGTATTCGCTTAAAGAGACTAGCACCTCGATGATAGTAGTGCAAGAGTGAATGTTAGTATTAGGGTTTTCCATGGGAATAGAAATAAAACAAAATAATATTTTTTTGGTTAATCTACCATTAGGATATGGTGGTGGGGACCACCTAAGCATAACCTTCCATGTGGGTTATGGTGGTGGGGACCACCTGAGACTTAAAACCCCTTGAACTCATTTGATCTCCCTCTTAGTGGGGGGAGGAAACCTATCAACTTCATCAATTAATTTTATGTGTCAACATAAAATTAGATGTTAAGTTATTAATTTTATGTTGGATATTTCTTTTCCATTTTGGTTGAATTTGGAAAAGGATTCGAAAAAATGGATTTGGAGGGAGAAGCTTTGGACGATTATTTTCTCCAATGAAGAACGCATTACCCAATGAAGAACACTCTAACCGACAAGGAATATCTATAATGACGAATGAAATGACAATCAAGGAAAAACTGAAGTCACCAACTTCCATCTATCCCCAACTACTTCGTCTTTTTCCACACGACCTCAGTTGAAAAATCTCCGAGGTAGGGGTAGTTATTGAATTATTGAAATTTCTTGATTAAAATCCTCATTCCTAGAAAGCATGGTGAATGCAGATCAACCAAAACGAGTTGATCCATGATTCATATGAAATTGTAGAGTTGACATTCTTGATTCATGATTTTGATACACCTCTTTCTACCACCCTAATGCTGATAGTGTGGGACAAACAAACATGGACCGACCACTCTGCTGTTCTACATGAATGGTGTACCCATCACGCTGGAAGAAGGGGGCATTGTGCCATGGAGATGAATGAATGCGGCGACCGTCACATCACCGACCACGATGAAGGTGACTATAACGACCCATACTTTATATACATTGTTATTACTTCATAATTTAAGCACACTTATTACAACATATAACAAAACCAATAAAGTACCATATAGGTATAGTGTCTTTAGAAACTGGGAAACATAAACAACTGGTTCAAAAAGCATCTACTTTTCCTCCCATTTATTTCATCATATCTAGAGTCCCTTTTTGGCATATTATACTTAATAACCTTCTTCCTGACCTAGGGAAATAAAACATACAAAAGGGTGAGCTCAAATGCACAGTAAGGGTAAACAAAAGAAATATCAATCGCATCATATACATAAGAACATAAATTTTGGAAATCTTAACCTGCAAAAGAGATCATAATTTCATAACATGGGATAAATCATAGTAGTGAAATGTAATCCCAATAATCATAACTTTAAACATGAAACTTTGTGTCATACAAACATAATCATAGATAATCATTTCTTATTAGTCAAGACTCATTTCCAAGACTATCTTAGTGGACAAAGTCCATTTATGAACCGAGTTCACGCCTCGTTTCAGTTCTGTTTCACTGAACCGGTATAACCTACCATTCTAGCCATGTCTATCTCATGAGATATAAAATCTTTATGAAATGCATTGGAGGGAGATATATGTCCCACCCATCTCATAATGATACCATTCTTATGTGTGGCACAAAATCATAAATCATACATCATTGCATAACCCATGTAATAAAAATGGGAATCTTAAACATCATGACATCATAAAACAATTAATATAAGATAAAGGAATTCATAAAAATATTTCCATCACAACATAATCAAGTAAATGTAATAATAGGGATAGAAACAAAACCGTATATTATCTTAGATGGAAAATAATTTTGATAAAACACTTGAACTCTATTCTTGAGGAAAATATCCTTTCAACTTCAAAAACATTTTTCCTTTCTTAACATGTCATACAATTTTAAACTAAAAGAAGTTGATTAAAAATAAACTTGGAAACTTATAAATTAAGCTTCTTGGAAATAAATTTTTAAAAATCCATTCATGTCGTATAATTTAAAAAAACATTCTTCTTGTACCTTTGTCGGAATAGTCAAATAAGTACCTCGTACGAAAAACGACAAAAGATTCCTTTCATATCTTTTACTAAAAACACACTGAAGGGTAAAATTGGATTTAAAAAATTCTAGGTGGATGGAAATAATATTATAAATTGAGGAAACTTGGATGTGGATGATAATATAAACCCCAGTAAATGCCAAAGTATAAACAATCTCGGATAAAAATGAGATTGTGATATTTCCCTTACCTTTGGTCCGATATGCTTTGTACGTGTCCGAACCTCTTGTATAATGATTTAAATAATGTTATTGACTTATTAAAGAATCATAATTATTTGTATGATATCATATATGGTCATATTCTTAGCTTATTATTAGTAATATTTCATTACTACTTGTTATTTGGGTGTTTATTACTTTTTGTTCTTATGCGTGTTTGTCGAATAAATTCTTATTCTTCTCTTTAGGTTATAGATAACTAATTTCCATAATGGTATTATGGTTATATATATCATATTCATTCATTCAATTCAATTATATAATCATTATGAAATGAATATCATGTAGAACGAGTCGCATCACATTGTGGAGACGGTATTTCATACGCACGCACAAGTGATGATATCGTTCCTATGATCGTGGAATTGTATTGGAGTGTATGTATACTATTTAAGAATCAGTATAACTTTATAATAGTCCTATATAGTCATTATTTACACCATTATACCCATCCAAGTAAGGTGGTTGTGTAAAATAGATTACACCACGGTGTGGAGACGGTATTCCGTACGTACACACGAGCGGTGATTTCTTTTTCCGTAGGATGGATAGATGGTGAAATAGGGTTGTTTCATACTTATAATAAATAATCCTTATATGAGTGATACTTATTTTATTACTTAATAATGAAAAAACTGAAGAAGAAGAAGTGGAAGAAGAAATAAAGATGAAAGAATTGGTAACAGACATTACCTCTTCTTTGATGTGCTTCTTTGAGACCTCCTTTTAGAGCACTAAAATAGGTCTTTTAAGAAGACCAGAACCTCTATGATGTTTCTAGGGAAGTGGAGAGAAGAAATTGGCAGGGGTTGGCCGAGCTTGAAGGCTCAAAGTGGTGTGAGGAAGAGGTGGAGGAGGTGCCCTTTTATAAGGGAGGAGAGGGGCTCCTTTGGAAAAACTAAAAATATTATTTTATTATAAAGTCAAGTTCAGTGTTAAATAGCTCCAAATTGATTTATTTAGATGCTAAGGAGAGGATGGGTCAAAATACTCTCATCCAATATAATTTAGACAAGTTTATTTTCCTATTTTAACCTTATCATTTATATTTAACATTAAGTTAAATAATTTTACTTTTACCGTGTCTTCTTGGGTTCTTATAATATAAGGTTAATAAACATACTATAAGAAGCCAAACGAACCCCAAGTTGTTTATTATTAATATATATAACCCTATATAAGTCCTTTGGCCGATCCTTATATTTTTAGGAATAAAATAACAATTACTAATATAATATTTGTTTTAAAAACTATTTTATGTTTATTTTGACACTATTTAGTAATTAATTTTTGTAAAAATCATAACAGAATTATTAGTTCAAAAAAAGATAATTAAATCAATAATAACATGTCATATTAATCTATAAAATTAGTGGAATTCATAAAAAGTCTCAAATTACATTTATTTTGGTGTTTATAACTTCAATTATGTCAATATTTCATTAATAAGATAATTGTTGCATCATCATTGTGTCAAAAATAAATTAAATTATATAACGTCTAAAAATTACAAATAAAAAACCATTATGTAGGAAATCGTTTTATCTTTCTAATGAATATTTATAGTCGAATTTATCTTATGTATAACCCCATATTAAAAATGATTTACTTATTAAACTTTGATTTTAACTATTTTAACCCTTCTTTAAATAAATTAATAATAAATGTCCTAATCTAATCCAAGTGGGCCTAAATGGTCATATTTTATTCCTAAGGTTGTTTTTGGTCAAATTACACTTGTACACTAGAATTAGGACAAGTGTTAGGGTAATAATAATATCATTTTTAACCTTAATTACCCTATTTACTTTTAACCGTAAAAAAAGTAAAAAGTTACTATTGACCAAAAAATTATTTTAATCTCATTGAACCAAATTTTACTTACTGAAATCAACCGTGTCTCTCGGATTTTTGAAATTCCACTCACAGAAGCGGTAAAATTAAGTTTTATGAAAAATTCAGTTTTTTAACTACCACTTAGTGGTTTCACTATTAATCACAAATTGAAAGTTTTCAGAAAAATACCAAAATTTCATCCTAGGATAATTTCGATATTCCAAATCCAAAAATGAAGTCCACTTTGAAAAATAAAATTTATAAAATTTCAAAAAGTGGTTATTACTATTCATAACGGCTAGTTTTAATAATATTTTAATAGCATATCATTGTTTAGTGAAACTCGGTATTGCGTACAACGCAAGCTATCGAGGAAGGCCGCGGTTGCGTGTAAAGCAAGCCAAGCTAGTGATGTGTGTAGTGAAAGATTCCTTTGATGATTTATATAACATAAAAACAAAATATTTCACATAAAAGTCTCGGCTGTTACATTCTACCCCCCTTAAAATGAATTTCGCCCTCAAAATTCGTCACTTTATAACAAACAGATGAGGATACCTCTCCCTCATCATATCCTCAAGCTCCCATGTAGCTTCTTCTAATTGGTGGTTCCTCCATAAAACTTTCACCAATCGAGTGGTCTTGTTTCGTAGAACTTTTTTGCTACGATCCAAGAACTCTCACTCGGTTGTTCTTCATAAGAAAGATCTTGCTCCAGCGGTACAACTTCTGAGCTGAGTACATGTGAAGGATCAGGTATGTACTTTCTCAGGAGAGATACATGGAACACATCGTGAACTTGAGAGAGATTCGGTGGAAACGCCAATCGGTAAGCTGCCTTCCCAACACGATCTAGTATTTCGAAAGGACCGATATATCTAGGGCTCAACTTCCCCTTCTTTCCAAATCTCATAACCCTCTTCCAGGGAGATATTCGTAAGAACACTTTATCACCCACTTCAAACTCTATGTCTTTTCTTTGGTTGTCGGCATAAATTTTCTGTCGACTTTGAGCTGCTCTTATGTGTTGTTGAATAGATCTGACCTTTTCTGCCATTTCATCAACGAGATCAGGTCCTAATAGCTTTCATTCCCCAACTTCATCCCAGCAAGTTGGACTCCTGCATTTCTTTCCATAAAGATCTTCATAAGGATCCATATGAATACTAGATTTAAAGCTATTATTATAAGAAAATTCCACCAAAGGAAGGTGTTGATCCCAACCACCTTTGAAATCCATAGAGAAAGATCTCAACATATCTTCTAGAGTTTGAATTGTTCTCTCAGACTGACCGTCTCTCTGAGGATGATAAGAAGTGCTGAAACTCAACTCTATATCCAGAGTATGCTGATGACTTCGCCCAAACTTTGAGGTAAATATTGGATCCTGATCAGATATAATAGAAAGTGGTACTCCATGCAATCTTACCACTTCCTTTACATATATCCTGGAAAGCTGATCCAGAGAGAAATCCTCTCTAATAGCAATGAAGTGTGCAGACTTTGTAAGACGATCAACTATGACCCAGATAGCATTATTGCCTTTGGATGTTTTAGGAAGTCCTGTGACAAAGTCCATAGTGATGTTTTCCCATTTCCATTCGGGTGTGGGTAATGGTTGTAACATCCCCTTAGACTTTTGTCTCTCAGCATTAACTTGTTGACAAACCAATCATCGAGAGACATATTCAACAATATCTCTTTTCATGCCATCCCACTAGAAGTACTCTTTCAGGTCCCTATACATCTTCGTGCTTCTAGGATGAATAGAGAATGATAAACTATGAGCCTCATCCAGCAACTCCTTCTTTAATTCGGGGATGGGAGGAACAAAAACCTGATTCCTTACCTTTATTATCTCATCACAATCAAGGATGAATTCAGGAACATTTCTCACCTTCTTTTGTAACTCGACATCTTCTTTCTGTGCCTCTTTAAGCTTCACATGTATAGATGGTTGAACATTCATTTGAGAAAGATAATATTTTTCCCCTTTCATTATAATTCCAAGATCCATCCTTTGTAAATCCATAAATATTGGATCTTTTGTGATCCTCATCATGGATAAACTAGCATGGTCTTGTCGACTTAATGCATCTTCCACCTTGTTTGCATTCCCAGGGTGGTAATGGATTGAGTAGTTTTAATCCTGAATCAGCTCCAACCATCTTCTTTGGGGCATATTCAGCTCCTTTTGTGTGAAAATATACATTAAACTTTTATGATCAGTATAAATATCACACCATTCAGCATAAAGGTAATGCCTCCAAATCTTTAATTCAAAGATTACCGAAGCTAACTCCAAATCATGAGTTGGCTAATTTTGCTCATGTATTTTCAACTGTCATGAGGCATAAGCTATCACCATATCATTTTTCATAAGGACACACCCCAATACCTTCTTGGATGCATCACTGTAGATCACAAACCTTTCACCACTACAAGGCAGTGTGAGCACAGGCGCACTGGATAACCTTCTTTTCAACTCCTTGAAATTTTCTTCACATTCCTCTGTACAAACAAACTTAACTCCTTTCCGAGTCAACTTGGTGAGTGGATTAGATAATCATGAAAAATCTTTCACAAAATGTCGATAATATCCAGCCAAACCAAGAAAACATCGAATCCCGGTTACTGTTGTTGGTCTCGACCATCTTTCGATAACCTCTGTTTTTGCTGGATCCACAGATATCCCCTCTTTTGAGATTATGTGACCCAAAAATGCAACTTTTTGAATCCAAAATTCACACTTGGTAAATTTGACATAAAGATTCTCCTTTATTAAGGTCTTCAATATAATTCTCAAGTGATCTTCATGTTCTTCCTTGCTCTTTGAATAGACAAGAATATCGTCTATAAAGACTACCTCAAACTGATCAAGATAGTCTCTAAAGACTCTATTCATTAGATCCATGAAGATAGAAGGGGCATTAGTAAGACCAAATGGAATCACTATAAATTCATAGTGTCCATACCTTGTACGGAAAGCCGTCTTTGGTATATCCTCCCTTTTGACCCTTTATTGATGATACCCTGAATGAAGATCAATCTTGGAAAAATATTGAGCTCCGCGTAGTTGGTAAAATAGGCCATCAATGCATGGGAGAGGATATTTGTTCTTGATAGTGATCTTGTTAAGTTCTCGATAATCAATGCAGAGTCTCATTGATCCATCTTTCTTCTTAACAAAAAGAACAGGTGCTCCCCAAGGTGACGCACTAGGGCATATGAACCCCTTATCAAGATTCTCTTGGAGTTGCTTCTTCAATTCCTGCAACACAATTGGGGCCATTCTATAAGGTGTCTTTGAAATAGGCAAAGCACCCGGTATGAGTTCTATTAAAAACTCAACTTCACGATTCAGTGGAAGACCCGGTAATTCCTCCGAAAAGACATCATCAAACTCCCGTACAATTGGCTTATTCTTAATCGTGAGTTTCTCACCAACCATATGAGATAAATAACCTTCATTTAGTGGAATCAATACCCATAAAATCGAAGAAATTTCCACTGGAAGGTTATGTTCATCCTTGCATCGATAGACGATCATAGATTGATCTGGAATATGAAATATGACTTCCCTTGTTTGATAATTGATATGAGCTCCATGTAGAGAAATCAAATCCATGCCAAGAATCACATCAAATTCCACTATAGGAAGGATCACAAGATTTACAGGAAGCACTTTCCCACAAACATCAATCAGAGAAGAATTATAAACTTTTGATGCGACTGTTGTGCCATTTGGTTTTGTCACAGCTAACTCAACATCTAATTGTTGAGGTAATACGGTGATACCCTTAGATAATTCTTCAGAAATAAAGGAGTGGGTGGATCCAGAATCAAATAAAACATTTTCTACTTTAGAGTGGATGGTAAGTGTACCTTTCACCACATCGTTATCGTTCTCCACATCGCTGATAGAAATTTCATGTGACTTTCCTTTGTCTTTAGGCTTAAGAGTTTGTTGACTTTGACCATCATCATCAACCCTTGGATTAGGGCATTTATTGGCATAATGTCCCATCTCCTTACACTTGAAACATTGAAGTGTAGTAGGTTCATTCTGTGTATCCCTTCCTTTGTTTGCATAATTAGACATCTTCTCCCCATCATCGCGGCATTCAAATGCCCTATGACCTTCCTTTCCACATTTGAAACATTTACTTATCCCTTTAAGACAACTCCCTCCATGTTTCTTTCCACACTTTGAGCATAAGGGAAAGCTCATATTCTTTTCAGTGTGTTCTTTAGATTTTCTTTTGAATTCCATTTTCCTCTTCTTATCAAACCCATATGACTGATGGGTTACTCCAATCTCCATCTCAACTTTGAGAGCACATCGAATGATTTCCTCGTAGCTATTGATGTCCCTTATGGCTAAGGCCCTTATAAGACTTGGTTTTAAGCCACTAAAGAATCGATCGATCTTAATCTCAGGTTGGATAATAATACCAGAAGCGTACCTTGCAAGTCTTGTAAAATTTTCTTCATAGGTACCAATAGATTCATCATCCTTTTGCTTCAGTTCAAGAAACTCTTTCTCCATATTTGTTCGGAGAATACGAGGGAAGTACTTATTGAAAAATAAGTTCTTGAACTCGTCCCATTCCATGGACTCAATTTTATCCCTTTGCCTCGTATTCTTAATAAGATTCCTCCATTGATCATCATCACCTTTCAAACGATACACCGCTAAGATGACTTTATCATGCTCAGAACATTAAAGAATTGAAAATATCTTTTCAGTAGTACTAATCCATTGTTCAGCAACTAATGGATCAATAGACCCGCTGAATGAAGGTGGATGTTGTCTCATGAAGGATTCAACAGAATGTTGCTCCTTCCTTTGCTTGTTTGGAAGTCCTGCATGATTCATAGCTTGAGAAAGTTGTGTGAGCATGGCTACAAGATTTTTGCATTCCAGATCCTATAACGTTTGCTTTTTTAGGGGGAAAATCATTGCATTACCCGTCGCATTCCGCATTAACACGGTTCCTTCGGGTTCCATACATTGACTAAAACAAAGAAAATTAGTGTGAGAAACACTTATTATAATAGGAAAATCACATAATCAAAGAATATAATTTCACACTTAAGGTCTTATCCTAGGCTATTCATGGCCATTTCTAAAACACTAAGATTGTGTTCTATTCTTAGACTTATCCTTAGGGTTCTTACTAAGGGTTTCACATCCTAGTTTCCAAAGGATGACTATACCTTTCCTTTGATACCAACTATAACAACCCATACTTTACATACATTGTTATTACTTCGGAATTGAATCACACTTATTACAACATATAAAAAAACCAAGAAAGGACTGTATAGGTATAGTGTCTTTAGAAACTGGGAAACATAAACAACTGGTTCATAAAGCATCTACTTTGCCTCCCATTTATTTCATCATATCTAGAGTCCCTTTTTGGCATATTCTAATTAATAACCTTCTTCCTGACCTGGGGAAATAAAACATACAAAAGGGTGAGCTCAAATGCTCAGTAAGGGTAAACAAAAGAAATATCAATCACATCATATACATAAGAACATAACTTTTGGAAATCTTAACCTGCAAAAGAGATCATAATTTCATAACGTGGGATAAATAATAGTAGTGAAATGTAATCCCAATAATCATAACATAAAACATGAATCTTTGTGGCATACACACATAATCATAGAGAATCATTTCTTATTAGTCAAGACTCATTTCCAAGACTATGTTAGTGGACAAAGTCCATTTCTGAACCGAGTTCACTCCTTGTTTCAGTCCTGTTTCACTTAACCGGTATAACCTACCGTTCCTGCCATGTCTATATCATGAGATGTAAAATCTTTACCCAATTCATTTGAGGGAGATATAGCTTCCACCCATCTCATAATGATACCATTATTATGTGTGCCACAAAATCATAAATCATACATCATTGCATAACCCATGTAATAAAAATGGGAATCTTAAACATCCTGACATCATAAAACAATTCATATAAGATAAAGGAGTTCATAAAAATATTTCCATCACAACATAATCAAGTAAATGTAATAATAGGGATAGAAACAGAACCCTATATTATCTTGGATGGAAAATAATTTTGATAAAACACTTGAACTCCATTCTCGAGGAAAATATCCTTTCTACTTCAAAAACATTTTTCCTTTCTTAACATGTCATACTATTTTAATCTAAAAGAAGTCGATTAAAAATAAACATGGAAAATTGTAAAGGAAGCTTCTTGGAAATAATGTTTTAAAAATCAATTCATGCCGTATATGTTAAAGAAAACATTCTTATCATACCTTTGTCGGAAAAGTCAAAAATGTACCTCGTACGAAAAACGACAAAAGATTCCTTTCATATCTTTTACTAAAAACTCACCGAAGGGTAAAATTGGATTTAAACAATTGTAGGTGGATGGAAATAATATTACATATTGAGGAAACTTGGATGTGGATGATAAAATACACCCCAGTAAATGCCAAAGTATAAACAATCTCAGATAAAAATGAGATTCTGATATTTCCCTTACCTTTGGTCTGATATGCTTTGTACGTGTCCAAACCTCCTGTATAATGATTTAAATAATGTTATTGACTTATTAGAGAATAATACTTATTTTTATGATATCATATATGGTCATATTATTATCTTATTATTAGTAATATTTCATTTCTACTTGTTATTCGGGTGTTTATTACTTTTTGTTCTTATACGTGTTTGTCGAATAAATTCTTATTCTTATCTTTAGGTTATAGATACCTCATTTACATAATGGTATTAGTGTAATATATAACATATTCATTCATTCAGTTCATTTATATAATCATTATTAATTGAAGATCATGTAGAACGAGTCGCATCACATTGTGGAGATGGTATTCCGTACGTACGCACGAGTGATGATATCGTTCCTATGATAGTGGAATTGTATTGGAGTGTATGTATAATATTTTAGAATCAGTATAAAATTATAATAGTCATATATAGTCATTATTTAAACCATTATACCCATCCAATTAAGGTGGTGGTGGAAAATAGATTACACCACGGTGTGGAGACGGTATTCCCTACGTACGCATGCGCGGTGATTTCTTTTTCTGTAGGATGGATAGATGGTGAAATAGGGTTGTTTCATACTTATAATAACATATCAGTATATGAGTGATACTGATGTTATTACTTCATAATGAAACAAATAAAGAAGAAGAAGTGGAAGAAGAAATAAAGATGAATGAATCGGTAACAGACCTTACCTCTTCTTTGAAGTGCTTCTTTGAGACCTCCTTTTAGGGCACTAAAATAGGTCCTTGAAGAAGACCAGAACCTCTAGGATGTTTCTAGGTAAGTGGAGAGAAGAAATTGATAGGGGTTGGCCGAGATTGAAGGCTCAATGTGGTGTGAGGAAGAGGGGGATGAGGTTCCCTGTTATAAGGGAGGAGAGGGGCTCCTTTGGAAAAACTAAAAATATTATTTTATTATAATGTCAAGTTCGATTTTAAATAGCTCCAAATTTATTTATTTCGAAGCTAAGGTGGGGATGGGTCGAACTCCTCTCATAAAATATATTTTAGACAAGTTTAGGTTCCTAGTTTAACCTTATCATTTAGATTTAACATTAAGTTAACTAATTTTACTTTTACCGTGTCTTCTTGTGTTCTTATACTATAAGGTTAATAAACATACTATAAGCAGCCAAACGAACCCCAAGATGTTTATTATTAATATATATAACCTTATATAAGTCATTTGGCCGAACCTTAGATTTTTAGGAATAAAATAACAATTACTAATATAATATTTGTTTTAAATACTATTTTATGTCAATTTTGACACTATTTAGTAATTAATTTTTGTGAAAATCATAACAGAATTATTAGTTCGAAAAAGGTTAATTAAATCAATACTAAAATTTCATATTAATCTATAAAATTAGTGTAATTAATAAATATCCTCAAATTACATTTATTTTGGTGTTTATAACATCAATTATGTCAATATTTCATTAATAAGATAATTACTGTATCATCTTTGTGTCATAAATAAATTATATTATTTAACATAAAAAAATTACAAATAAAATACCATTAGGTAGGAAATAGTTTTATATTTCTAATGAATATTTATAGTCGAATTTATCTTATGTATAACCCCATATTAAAATTGATTTACTTATTAAACTTTGATTTTAACTATTTTAACCCTTCTTTAAATAAATTAATAATAAATGTCCTAATCTAATCCAAGTGGGCCTAAATGGTCATATTTTATTATGAAGGTTGTTTTTGGTCGAATTACACTTGTCCAATAGAATTAGGACATGTTTAAGGGTAATAATAATTTCAGTTTTACCCTTAATTACCCTATTTAATTTTAACCGCAAAAAAGTAAAAAGTTATCATTCACCAAAACATTATTTTCATCTCATTGAACCACATTTTACTTACTGAAATCAACCGTGTCTCTAGGATTTTTGAAATTCCACTCACAGAAGCGGTGAAATTATGTTTTATGAAAAATTCAGTTTTTTAACTACCACTTAGTGGTTTCACTATTGATCAAAAATTGAAAGTTTTCAGAAAAATACCAAAATTTCACCCTAGGCTAATTTCGATATTCCGAATCCAAAAATGAAGTCCATTTTGAAAAATAAAATTTATAAAATTTTAAAAAGTGTTTATTACTATTCATAATGGCTAGTTTTAATAATATTTTAATAGCATATCATTGTTTAGTGAAACTCGGTATTGTGTACGACACAAGCTATCGAAGAAGGCCGCAGTTGCATGTAAAGCAAGCCAAGCTAGTGTTGTGTGTAGTGAAAGATTCCTTTGATGATTTATATAACATAAAAACAAAATATTTCACATAAAAGTCTCGGGTGTTACAGTGACGTACTAAGGGAAGCCAGTCAAGCTGGCCGTCGGTGAAGGCACAACACCCCACCACCCCGTGACGCTCCACCACCCGCGACCTCATCCATTCGCGGCACCACCACTTTGTCCTTCGTTGTCTGTGGAATTACTACCTGTGGCCTAACCGCGCCGCCCCGCTACCTCACAGCGCCGCCCCAAGGCACCACCGCCCACGACCTACCGTGCAACCCCAAGGCCTGTCGTGCATCCCCACGCCATTGTCGCCCCACATCTGGCCACACCCCCCTATGGCCACTACTGCCCCGTGGCCTCGTCGTACAACCCCGCAGCCTCGTGGCCCTACGGAGCCATCTACGGCCATGTGGCCACACCTCTCCACCAGGCAGAGCTACAAGGCCGGACCGCCCAATGTGGGTCGGGCCGGACCAAGCGGGTCGGGCCGGGTCGGACTAGACCTAGACTCATTTCGACCCATTTACGCTCTTTTGGCCAAAACATTCACACCAGATGTCCATTTGACGAACCTTCAGCGGCGCTTGAAACCATGGAGCTATATGGTCCCTCTAGTGTGCCCCATTAGAGTTTTGGATAATTTTGGGGAATGGTCGGGTTGGATCGAGCCCAAATCCAACTGGGACCTTGGGACAAAAGGGCTAATAACTCTCAGACCGTGCATCTGATTGACAAACCATCTATTGCGTTGAGACCCCTATGACATGGCAGTCCATTAGGATACTTGTTTGTGAGACTTTGTGGATGTTTTAGTGTCAACTAGTGGCTTTTGGAGCAGACCCTCCCTTAGATGAGCATGTGTAGCGCGAGAACCCAATTGCTGCCTGTGACTTAAGGAAGAAAACCTTTGTGGGACTAAGATTGAGGGTCCTACATGAAACAAATCTAGGATTCAATGCATGACTAACCGAGAGATCTTGGGTGGGTTAGCACCTAGAGATCCTATGAGGGTCAACACCATGCGATCCTATGTGGGTTATCACCTTGGGATGCTTTATGGGCCAGCATCGTGCTATCCTATGTGGGTCAGCACCGAGTGATCCTTTGTGGGTCAAAACCTAGAGATCCTATGTAGGTATGATGATGATTATCGATCCTTCGTGGGTCTGCCTATTAACAGATTCAGATGATTCTATTATTACATCGAGTCATCTCTACTACTCTACCTAAGTTATACCTGGTGTGGGTTTAGTTTGTACCTTGTGGTATTTTTCATTCGTGGTAATACCTTGGATGTATTCTTCTGTGTGGAATACATGTGTGGTACTTGCCTACGTGGAATTCATTCCCTTATGGATCAATTGAGTTTAGTGATTTGATTTGGACTCTGTGTTTTCCTCATGATTGATATGGGTTTACTAGATAACTTAGGTATATGTATGGGCATATACCTAAGTAGGTTTGTCAGTTTATTTCATGATTTTTGGATTATGATTTTTGGATTTTATGAGACCTTCAGTGTCTCGGGGTCCCTATTGAGTATCGTTATACACACCCATACACAGGATATGCCCGCACCTCGTTCTGTATGGTACAGACAACAGACAACGCTGACTGAGGACTAGAGTACCAAGACTGGAGGCAGCTCGGAGGTGGACCTTTTATGAGGCATACTACAGAGATTACTATTTGAGATCTGTACCTACCCTTCAGGTAGGATCCTTGGTGGGTAATCATTGGAGCTATTCCATTTTACTATTACTTTCAGGTTCTTGTACTTTCCAGTTGGTCTTGTATTCGGGCATCTTTTACTTACTATACTCACTCTATTTATTATTCAGTTTTACTTGAGTTCGCATCATGATGTGTGCTCAGTTGTGTGTGTTATAGGTTATAAAGGCAATGACTTCCCAGTTTTATGGAATGTGCCTTCAGTGATAATCACAATCCCCTGGCCTATAGAAGGTGGGCTTGGGGTAGTCACGGCACGGTCCCCGGGGGATATTCGTGACAATAATTCCTTTAATAATAGATTAAGGGGTATAATTAATGTTCTAATTATCATAGGGTCACCAAACCGTAGTTCTTAGAATCATTTAGTGTGGTTGGTCACAATGTTAGTATATAAACATAAAATGGATGTTCTTGTTCATTATGATGGATGTTCAAATGGATTTAGGGTTAAAGTAAACATAACTATTTTAAAAACATCCAAATCATAGTGTCAGAAAAAATACTTTCTAAAATTCCATAATGGTTTTGAATAAATAATGGATAATTTTCCTCACAGTCTTGACATATAATATCCAACATTGTATAAGGCCATGATAATAGTTTTGGGACTCACTATGTCATGGTGAAGCTTGGTTGGGTGTTTTTTATAAATAGGTTATATCCACACCTTTGGATCAACTTTACAATAATTCTCTCAAAACCTAGTTTACTACAAGGCATTCTATGCAACTTCCAAGTCATCCCTTAAGAACCTAAACCAAATTGATAATGTGGAAATTTCATTGTTTAATGGTGACACTTTCTCCCTACACTATATATATTTTAGTTCCCATTTTTATATTTGTTTTATGGTAGACGGTTATTTTTGCCTTGGGTGCTGTATAGCCTTGTTTATGATGAAAGTTAACAAACATTTGGTCATGTAGTTGATTTGTTAGGTTTATTGGTGTATGATCCATAATTTCTTCATCTTTATAGTAATAAATAATTAAGGAATCTCTATAATATTTATGTTCAACTATGTTATTTTTATATTGTTATTTTTATTGGATTGTTAGTATGAATTTGTATAAGTTACATAATGAAATGGCCTATAAAATTTATAGAAAATTGGTTTTTCAGATGTGATTTATATTTTTTCTTTGATTTATTGGGATTTTTTATTCTTGACAATATTTTCTACTATGGTAACAAGAATTTATTTTGGATTTATAATTTTTATCAACAATCACATTTTGATTATAAATTAAATCTAGTAATGAACATGGTTGTATAAAAATATGGATCATTGATAATATTGTTTATTCAAGAGGTGTATAACTACTATGGAAGTATAATAATAATGTTTTTGGGATTTTTTCCATGATATCATAAATATTGTTAACTAATTTTTTTATTTTCCTATTATCGTTGTGGAGATTTATGTGGTATTTATATCCAGATGTTTTGGCTAAAATATAGAGTTTTAGATTTATTATTCCTAGTTTGGAATGGATGTTGTGGGATGATTTGGAATGATGATGTGGATTTCATTTTTTTGGTTTTGTTTTGGGGGATATGAGTTCATTTATGTGGGGTTGTGAGAATGTTGTGTGATTTCATTGTAGTTATCTATTGACACTGTTTAATTCTGAATGAATCATGAAGTAAGTGTTAATGGGGTGTTATTATGGTTGAAAGTAATTAATTATGTAAAAATAGATTAAAAGTAGTATTTTCAAAGGAAACAGAAAAATTGAATTTTTCAAATCATTTAGTAATTTAAAACAAAATTAGATTGACATTAAATATGGGTGAAAAATGAAATAATAAATAAATAAAATTCATAACTGTAAATATAGAATTTATAAATAATTGGTTATCAGATTAATTTTTTTATGGATAGAAGAAATGTTAATAATGAACTATGAGTCAAATGGAATGTTATTAATAATCAGTATTGTCATCTTATGTTGATAGGTATGGATAGTTTCTGGTGCAGTGATGGAACATGGCTAGTGGGTGGATGTGATGACGTTGTGTTAGTTGTGGGTTATGATTGTGTTGGATTGGAATTATCTCTTTGGTTGGGATTTTTATTTGAATATTTTAAGTGATATTTCTTATTATTTATAATTCATGTTCACCCAAATATGTTGACTTGACCAATTCCTATATGGTTTTTTATTATGGGTGACATTCCCTACATTATGGTTGTAGTGGGAACATATAAAACTTTGTTACTATTCTCCATTCCCCATTATGACATTTTATAGGATGTGATGGATTCAGATATGAATATATATAAATGGGTTGTAATCTATTTTTGTTTTTGTGTATATGTAATTTTTAACCTAGGTCTATTATTTTTATGTGCATTTAAGGTGGGGTTTGTGCATGGTTGGTGAAGGTAAAAAGTTTTATGTCCTTCATGTTCACCATACCTTATTATAGTGATGAATATATGTTTCAATAATTCTTCAATTTATTTTGGTATTCTTTTTTAATATTTAAATATGTTTATATGTGTTGAAGAAGTTTTATGAAATTCATCGAACCATATGCCTTACGCTGTTAGGGTGTAAGAGCAACATGATCAATAAAGATGTTAATGAAAGGTACCTTTATGATAAATTTTAATATGATACTATTTTAACAAAAAATAATGTGATATTCGGAAAGTGATCCTTATTCTTTTTTTGGGATAGTCTTCCAGAAATTTTGGGTGTGTTGATTTTCATGTTTATCCACTAAGGGGTTTATATAATTTTAACAAATTTCATGAGACATTTTTGGAAGGACCATAATGATCATACATGTACTCTTACAGAAATAAAAAACAACCCATTTTAATAGGATTTGAATATGTGGATAGTGAAATATAAAATATTTTCTATAAAATGGTGGTTTTACTGTTGATGTTTTTTTTGTTTCTATTAGTGTTGTTTCATGGTATTCAATTTTGACACACAAAATTATGTATAAAATTTATATTTCTTAGAGAATGGGTTTTATTTTGTATTATATGGATTTTATTAGACTACTGTTTTCAATTTATTTTCTTATGAAGGTATTTCCTTATATTTATGCTTCTTTATAACCATAGTTATTGTCATTAACCCATGGTCTATGGGTTGACAGCTTTAAGGGTCACAGAAGCCTTCATTATTGGATTGAGAGGAGTTCTTGGTGGGGGCTGGTCATGATAATAACATGAAATAAATAACCTTGGGACTACAAAGATATATAAATCACATAATTTTAATCATCATGGAAATTATGGAGGTAACGAACTTATTATAAATGATCATTTTATAAACCTATGAACGTAAAAACATTTTGAACAAATGGAATTTTTCATAGCTGAAGGATTATTTAAAATATGGATGATTAATAAATTAGAAATGTGGAATTTTAAATAAACATTAACATGTTAAATAAATATAAATATGGCTATAATATTTTTAAATAATAAATCAATGTTTTTTATATAATATTTTATAGAATGTTCGACCAAGCGGTAATCTAGGAAAAGGTGTTTTTACCTCTATATCAATTATTTTATAAATATATCCTGTTGTGGTAAAATTTTCTCTTATCTAGTATTTATAATATCCCATATAAAAATTCTATAAAAATATATAATTGACTCATGGGATTTTTAATCCAAATACCTATTTACGTGACTTTTGATTCATATACACCCAATGTTGTAAGGGTTTTCTTGGCACTGTTTTCATTTATTTAGTCATACAATTTTTATTTTAATTTTTCAATGTATGTATGATAATTCGTCAAATAATATGTCTTATATTATATCTTCTCTTTTTTTGGGAATTTATTTATTACCAATCTAAACGTTTTTCATAATAGTTATTTATTTGTTAAAATATAATGGTGTAAAAAAGAATTTTCACCCTTTAAATTAAGTATTTCTATTAAAAGTCTATATTTTATTCATATAAAAATTATTTTCTTAATTATAAATATGTATTGCATTGTATTTTAATTATATTATTTTAAATTATATTTAAATTTATTTTTTTACTCTTTCAAATATTGTGGTAATTTTAACTCCATTCAAAATAGTAAAATAAAAATTTTCATCTTCAATTGAAATTTCTTTATTTTAATCCAATTATCTTATAATATTTCTTTAATTATATCGATGGTTCAATTATTTTTAGTTTTCATAATAATTTTAGAAGTAATTTTTTTTCAAATTTTCATTAAAATTTATAAAGGGTCTTTGTTTGGATTTTAAAAGAATGACAGTAACCCTTAATAAAAAACCATTCAAAATTTATATTCCATTTTATATAATTTATCTAGATAAACAACTACCTATTAATAATTTATATCATTCAATTTTACCCCTCAAAATTCTATTATTATATAATTCTTTTTGTGAAATAATTTTAGGTATCATTAGATCCGATTTTTTTTCTTATTATATAACACCATATGAATATTTTTTTAACATATTTTATTTAAATGGGTAAATGAACTAATGATAAATGGTTGATTTCATATAGAACACATACATATTTTTTATTACTATGTATTCGGTGGGCCTAGTATTATATTTCCTTTTAATGCATTAAGTGAGGCATTATCACTCATAGAATACCTTGGGTAATAAGTAGTGATCCCTAATGGAGTATTTATTAGAAAATTTGAAGTCATTTAGGTACATGATGCTAGTATTTTCATAGTAGAAAACATTGAAAAATGATATGAATTTAAATTTTAATCTTCTTCTGAATTCCTAGGATATGTTACTCGTGTTTTTTACTATAGGTTACACGCTCTTATGAAATGACATATCAAATATTTTTTGATTATTATTTTATGATTTTATATAATTATAAATTAATATATTTTTATTCTTTAATTATTAATAATTTCTTATTATATTTCAATGATTTCATTCCATTAATCAGTTTATTTATTTTATTATGATGTTCCTCTCATTTTGATGATCTGATCATTTTTTCCCACTAGCACATTGAAATATTTTCTCATTATTGGGTATTTTAGATTTCCCTTTCCAATATTTCTCCCTCTTCTCTACGTAATGATGATGATTATTATGTATCAAATATCTCTAATGGAATTAAGTATGAAGAAATTAATTTAAGAAGTATAATATGTATCAGTAAATATTATTGTTATATTTCAATTCCTTTATGAAACAAAACCATTAGTTTTTAGATTTCATTTTATTTCCTAAATTTAGTTCACATTTATATAAAATTGATCAAAATATATGTAACTCACTCATTGGTAATACTCATATTAACTTTTAAAAATACACATATATGTTCTTATTATTAAAATTAACATCAAATTAGAAATAAATCACTAAATAGTAGTAACATCATAACACTATGTTTAAGGTATCAAATTGGTTTTTTATATATTATTTATTTTTGTAGATGATATCTTATTGTTTAAATAGATTATAATTTGATATTGATTTTCCATGAATTTTGAGGTGTCTAAAGTAAATGGTTTTCATCCATTCATTAGTGGTTAAGAGGCATATGGGTGTGTCTTGACAGTGTATAGAGTTCTATAACAAATATGACTATATATGGTCCATCAACTAGCTAGTGAGAGCCACCTATTAACCAGTTGTGGATGGAAGTTGGATCTACCTTTAGAAATCCCATTGACTAGTTAGCGAGACCCACTTTCTAGAAAGGGATAGGTAGTTTCCAAATATAGGAATGATGGAATAAGTGTATTCCTATAATAATCCCACTAGCCAACCAATAGGAGCCAATCATTTTTCCGATGGGACTTCAAGAAGAACTAGAATCATTCCAACCATCACTATCTTGTAGGTGGGATCTAGTGACTATACAGTGATATTTTTCTAGATGAATAAGGAAAGAATTGTCTTGTAATTCCACCATATGAAAAGATTGTTCTATTTGTAATATATTTCACTTAAAAACTAATTCAACCATGACTACTATACAGGCTCCATTAGTTTTGAAATGTCTCTCCAGAAGATTAAAATATATGGATCGAATTGTTAGTTGATGTGTCGAATCACTTCTTATAAGTGTGATAATGATTTTATCATTGTTTCTCCCCATATCATCTCTCTATATACTTCAATGAGAGTAGTGGATCAATGTATTATTGCTGGACCCATGGTAACAATTTCTATTTTTTTACCTATGATTCAAAATTAATTTATTTTATCCATTTCAAATATAAAATTTTGCATCACATGTTGGTGATTAACGATAAAATGATTTTGGTATGTGGTTTCATATGTAAATTCATATCAATATTAACATTTTATTATTCTTTATGTTTATTATGATATGTAAATGACTTCATAATCTATATTATTTTTTCTTGATTAATATATTATAAATGTATAGTTTTTTTATGTATTTAACCCCTGAGGCATGTCTTTTCAAATTATGTGATGTTTTCTAGAAAATGAATCTAAATTGAAATCGATTATTTTGATGAATTCTTGTGAAAAGAAGTCATGAAATGATTTATTTTTATAAGTTAATTAACTTATCTTAAAAGAATTGAGATTTTATGGAATCCATTTGTTGTTAGTATTTTAAAAAAATAGAATATTTTCATAAATGACTATTGATTTGATTGAAATGATTCACTAGACTTAAAGGAATAATATTAAAATGAAATATATACAATTATTTTTCTATTTAAATGAATATAATTGGAGAATGGTTATTTAAGAGGGATGTATTTTTCCTTTTCTCTATATAGTCTTGATATCTAGGTTTTGTGCACACCGTTAGCCATAGATCCTTGATATGTAATAGAATGCTTGAACAAACCTATCATTGGATCACTTAACCTTGTATTTATTATTGAATATGATTTATATATACCAATGTTTATGAAATTAATTATTCATTATTGTTTAATAGGGATTCTTAATAATACAATATTTATGTAAATTCACTTTTATAATTTTTTCCTACTTTTATTGGATATGATTTGAAAAGATTGTTTTATTATGAATTGTGAAAAAATTATTATTTTTTGTTTTATTTAAAATTATGAATAATTGGATTATTTGATATGTAATTCTTATGGAAATAATGGGGGGATCCTACTAGTAATTTTTACTCCAACCCTACATTTTCATTTGAGTCATTTATGAAATTCTTATACTACGTATGAGAAAATTATAGGCACTTATGGTATGTGGTTTGTATTTTGGAGCATGGGACCATTAAGGATAGTGGTGACTAGTGGAGCATGTTCTCCACCTATTAAAAAAGATCATATAATTATGTCATTGATAGTTATCCAATTACTAATATTGATGTATTATTTCTAGGACATATTCTTATCTACATTATCAAACATATCTCTTGATGAATGTTTTGGAAAATCAACTATTTCTGTATAAGTTCATCTTTTTTTTACATCTTTTGGATAAATAATTTCATCATGTTTTCTTAAAATACCCAAACATTAGTCAATATCCCTTAGGGACCAAGAATTATTTTTTAGTATATATCATGATTTATTCATGTAGAAGTTTATCGGTTTATCTAGGCAGGATTGTAAAAAATTGGTTTCACAGGAGGGTCGGACCACTGTTTAAATTAATAATTCATTTTTGGATGTCCTAATATACATGATACTATATATATGTGTCTAGATAGGTATGTTACAAGTGAGTTCATGGATAAACCTAGTCATATATAGCATTATGTAACTATAGGGAGTAGAAAAAATGTTTCTTTAAGAGGTTCTTTTTTTTCTAGACATTTCGCTGAATATTGATATATGATTTTTCTTCCCAATATAAATTATCATTAATAGAGTGGATGATATTTCCCTCAAGATGGTTGTTTATTAATTATATTTTGATGTCATGTTGTGACATACCACCAAGAATACATTAAAATAATCTTCAATAAAAAGTTCCTGACGATCCACATTATGTTAACCCACCAATTAACCATAAACATTTAATGGTTGTAGTGCCTGTTTTCCATGACCAAAGCCATGTATCAACTCATGATCTTGATTAGGCTATAGGGTTAGAACCAATGTGGTAATTTTAAAGATCATTCCTATGATTTTTTTATCAATACCACCATATTTATAGGGAATAATTAATCCTTGGGATTTAAGGGATTGGTTTGGAATGATTGAGAAACTCTTTGAGTTATTAGTGTCACGAGATTCCCCGAAGGTGAAGTGTTCCATCATTAAGAATGAGAACCCTAAAAGGAGATGTTGGGATAATGTAGTTATTGAAAATAATAATGATTCTATGTAGTATTATTGAAATCAAGGATACACTTATAGATTAACTCTATCTAGAATTGATATTCTCATAAAACTCTATATACTTTCTCAACCTTCAACATAGAGACTGTATAGTGACTCGGTTTAAATATCATTTTACTAAATTATATCATATACCACAGAAGGGATTATTGAATGAGAAACTTATGTACTAGAGGATCCATATTAAAGTTTGATTAGATATCCAATATTAGGTCTTTATTCTAATTCATTCATCATATTTAAATGTTCTGGATAAGGATATGATAGACCGAATAGACATGGATTATAAGTCAGGGTTTATGGTATTTTATCATACTCATACTGTTACATTCAATGTTCATTTATGGGAAGGGAAAAATGAGTTAGTATTATAGTGAAAATAGTAGTGGTGGACTTCATTATAAAATATTCTTCAAATGAGTTGTGGTATACAGTATAAGACCATATACTTATTTATAATTTGGATATTTTTAGACCTCAAAGAAGACTTGATTTGTGGCATTGAAGATCTATATATCTTTTGGATGAAAAAAACGCTTCTATCAGGTTTTCTATGATTTTAAATCATTACATAGTGGTATGATCTCTTTAGCATCAATAATATATTTGGTGTGGTCAGATAGTTCAAGAAAAATGGATTCATATCTATAGGAATATATAATAAAGAAACATTATATAGTAGACATGTATTCAGAGGTAAATGATATAGGTCTTGTAATAATGAGAGGTAAGATTAATGTTACTTCATCTTCAGTTACTACATTAATTGCTTTTGGTTCCTCTTATTCTTTTGTATCAAATCTGTAAATTAATTTTATATATATTTCATTATATATCATACATAATGTGATATATATTTAGAATACTCTTAGGAAAATGAGGAACAAGTGCATTTAAAGCCTTTATGCTTTCGGATTCCCAAAATTGAGCTTGTCTTGGCATTTTTTGTTCTTTATTTGAAACCACTACAATTAATTCTTGGGGTAGATTAGTTAGTTTCTCATAAATCCCATATTTACAGTTCTCTTCATTGAATATCCTTTTTTCTACCCTAGATAAGAACTCTTATGTTTTTCAGTGAGGATGGGACACAAGGGCTAGTTGATTAGGACCTCCTATTATGGAGTTTTGTAAGATGATATCCATGTATTCCATTAAATTGGGCCATGAATCTTTATGTTGTGATTTTCCTTTGGTATCTATTGAGTTTTTGAATTTTATTTCCCACAAAATTTGTATCCCAATAAAATAGATGAAGGTATATGTTTCTATTGAATTTTTTTAGGAATTAAAACCATATTTCCCCTATTACCTTAAGAAACCAACTATTTTGAGAGAATTTAAGGATGTGTTTAATGACTTGATGATCAAATTATTTATTCCACCTAGTGTTTCTCCTTGGGAAGAACCTATAATTTTTCTCAAAAAGACAGACTGAACCCTTGGTATGTTTGTTGGTTTTCAAAAGCTCAATCAATTTACAATTGAGATCAATTATATAATTCAAGATATTAATTATTTATTTGACTATTTATAAAGAGTGAAGTGGTTCCCTAAGAATGATCTTTAGTCTGTTTGTCACTAAATTAAGATCAAGGAGTCTTATTTTGATAAGATATATTTTAGGAGAGGGTGTGTCCATTATGTGTTTTTATACATCTTTGTGAGTGAAATAATCTTATCTTATTTGAGGAATTTAAAAACAATATTTTTTACAATTACATTGATTAATTAAATATGGTATTAATTTATAAAATCATTTTAACATTATAATAAAGGATGATCATGTCTTCTATTTGATATAATTTTTGGAGATCATTAGTTAGAATTGAAATTATGAAAATATTTCTAAGTAACATTTCTATATATTGGAGGTGAATTTCATGGGGCATGTGGTCTTAGAGCATGAATTCCCAATTTATCGTGAAAAATTGAAATCTAACCTATCTTGGGAGGAATATTTTTTATTTAGAGATTATTGGTAATGGTGGGGTATTAATATAGGATCATAATAAATTTATCTAAGTTTGTTTCTCCTTTGAGTTCTCTATCTGATATGGGATATATGTTACTTTGGTGTTTTATGTGTTGAGAATCCATAAATAAGATGAGTCATCATTTTAATTCATCCCCAGTGTTAAATCATTCAATATCTGGAATGTACTATATGGTATTCTATGATCCATTCAGATTCGATTGTATTCTCATATAAGGTGATCACAAGGTATTATATATTTTTTAACTTCTTCCTCTAGATCATAACTGTCCTACACAAGATCATGAACATGTTGTTTTGATGTATACTCATAATAGTTGGAAACAATAGATTTTTGGATAATGGGTTTCCATTTACAATAATGCCCAAATCATGAGTTAAATCTTATCTAAAAGATATTTTCTTCATAGTAAAATGATATTGTTATATTAATGAAATTAATTTCAATTTGAAATTTCCTATACCAATAGATAATAAAACACTATTTTTGATACATTGATTAGGAAAATATCAGCTCTTTATGTGATCAAATCATTAGAAAAAACATTTTTTGATGTACTGGTTATGAATAGTCTCTCCAAGATCTATTTTCAAGCATATACTTGGGAGTATATAAGCACTTTCCTGAGTTTGTTTTTTCTAGAATTTTGTTGACATTATGTATTCTCGATATGACCCTCTAGAAGTATCAACATGATGAAAATTTACAAGGCATCAATGATTATTTATATTGAAGGGATACCATCAGTGAAATGTATTTATCTTTATAGAGTATATTTTTATTTTGGAATTGTTTTGGAAATCCATCTCAAAAAATCATAAAATCATTTGATATTTTTTATACATTCCATGTTCTTGGATCACTTAGACATGATGACCATTGTTTATGATATGTCTCACAAATTCATGGGAGTTTTTATGAAACTAGATATCACATATGTTTTCTAATTATTATACCTATAAATATGTTATGGTCTTGTATCACATGTTTTTTGGTTTACATAATCTCCATCCTTTTCTGAATTAAAATTGGGACGAGTTATTAATCAAAAATATGGATAGTTTTCAATGTACTCATTGGGGAAATAATTATATGTTGATAGTGATTGAACGATTAACCTAATTTTCCCAATTTATTCCCATTCATGACATGAGAAAAGTTGTGTAATTGGATATTTTGTAAAAAAATGAAATAATCAAATTTCATGGTGTCCCATCAACCATTTATTCACATAGGGATCCATATATCACATTAGGATTCTAGAGATGTCTCTTGGTTGGAATGACATCCTGGGTAAAGTTTATCATGATGTAATATCCTTAGAAATGTGATTTGATGGAAAAATATATAGAGTTTCAATTTTTCATGTTTCATGTTTTTGTCCTTTAATTCGGATAAGCTTATGATTTAAATTTGGGTATGGTTGAGTTTTCCTATAATAATAGTTACTATTATTCTAAAAATATGTCACCCTATTGGCCTTGTATAGACAACCCTAGAATTCTACACTTTATTTGTATGATATTGGTGATTCTTAACTTAAGAGTACTAGTTTGTTCAAGGAGATTATGGAAAGGATATAGATGATTCAACAATCATTAGTGTCAAAACAAATCTGATATATTTCTTAAGTTGATCTTAATTTATGTCCTTTGAAATCTAGGTTTGAGATCTAGTGATTTTAATATTCCCACATCAGTTTGGTCACTAATGGTTTGGGAAACATGTGATGTTTTCATCTAGATATGCGAGAACAGTTGAGGTTACAGAGTTAATTTTTATTGTTTATTACAATTTTTATTTCAAACCATATATGATATCAATCCACAACGAGATTAACATGTTATAGCTTAGAAAATATCATTCAAACTCATCTAATGTTTTGAATTGGTAGGATATCAATGTGGAACCCAAAATGTCTATGACTGAGTAATCAGTTCATATTGTTTATTTTAAGATTAATTTTATTAAAGTAAAAAATATATATATAGTCTGGGTTGTATGGAAACATGGTTTTTATTTTAATGAAATTTTGGAGAATAATTCCTTTATAAGAAATGGGTCAAATAATTTTGCATGGATGTTTTGTATTGATAGGTATTATGTGGGCATAGTGTATATAGGGGAGGGATATTTTTAACATAATAACACATTATTTCTAGTATAATCCATGTATTGTAACAAAAATAATTTATACCCAAGAATAAATATGTTTGTTTGAGTTTTTTCTTTCTTTTTGTTTCATTTTCATGACATTTTTGGGGTTAGAGGATGTGGTTTTGGTACCCAACTGAGTGGATGTGAGTGTTTTAAGAGTTTACATAGAGAGTTAAAATGTAATTATAGCGAAAATGGCTACATGAAGACCACCATCTAGTATATGAGGCCCATTAGCCGGTCAGTGGAATGTGGGATGTAGGTTCATCCTATAAGATGTCCACCGACGAGTTAATGAGATTTAAAAACCTTCCAGTGGAATGTAAGAAGTTTTGTATCATAATAAGAATCCCATTTACATGCCTATAGAATCCCACAGGCTAGTAATATGGACTTCTAGAATTTCACTCATTATATCATGTTCTACCAATTAACAGGTGGGAGGTAGTGGCTAGCCGATGAAGTTGGTGAGGAAATTAATGGTTATATAGTAATTATTCCACCTAAAAACTATGTTTTTGTTCTAATATATTCTCCCAAAATCTAATTTGGTCATTTTGAGAATCCCTTGGGGTGGTTTTGGCTCATCCATCCACTATACCTAATAGATCAACGTACTAATTGGTGTATTGAATTTATTTTTGTATGTGTAATCTTAGTTTGACCATGATTTCTCTGTTACTCCTCTATCTATTTCTCTACACTTATTAGAAAATTGTTGATCCTTATTTATTAATGGGTCTTGATTATAATTTGGGGGTTTGAATATGGGATTTATCTTTGGTAGACTTTATCCCTTTAGAATCTCATATTGAGGATATTGGGTTCGTGATTATTAATACCAATATTGAAAAATATTTTTTAGTAAGAAAATTCCTATCAATTGAAACTTTTTATTATTATTTATTGTAAATTGTATTTCAAAATTATTTAAAATTAATTATTTTAGTTTCTTGATTAATATTCTCTAAACAATTGTGGCGTGTTTCTATTGAAGACCATGGTTACATACTTCAAAATAATGTGATGATTTTTGGAATATGATTTTGAATTAAAATGAATTATGATGTTTATTTATTGATAATATATAGAATAAAATAATTAATTTATTGAAATCAAATGGGTTTTAAGGAATGATTTTCGATAATACAATTTGATAGTTGTTTTTGAAATTTAATGAAATGTTCTTAAACTAGAACATGGTGTTGATTTAATTTATTGATTGAAATAAAATTAATTTGATTGAAATAAAACATATCCCGTATTATGTTGTATTACATTGATTAAAATGAGAGAGTATTAAGGTTTGTGGGAAGAATACTTGATAGGAAGGTATTTATTCTATTTAGTGACATATTAATTAAGAAACTTTTATTAAACTATGATGAGGGTATAGAGTTTACTCACGGGGGTGTTCTCCTATTTAACTATAGTATTGAAATATAGGGTCTCATAAACACGTGTGATATCCCTATTAAATAATATCATTAATTGTCATAACTATGATTATATTTTTAAAAATTATTAATATGTTCCAGTGTTTATAAAATGATTAATGTTGGAATTTTTATTGATATGTTTAGTCAATCTTGTATTGATGGAAATTCATATTTACAAATTTTTCATAATTATTGTAGAAATGAATATAAAAGAATTTTTTTATGAATTATTAAATTATTATGATGATAATATTTATTTAAAACAATCAATTTTTTGATTTTTTTATTATTTGGAATTTTCATGTAATTCCTGGTGGTATCATACTCAGGTAATGTTTCTCACATAATAATTTTGTCTTTGGTCATTTGTAGGATTTATTCTGCTGGGTATAGGAAAAGCAAAGGAACCAAAGAGTCTAGGTGTGTATTCTTGATAGAGAGACCTTAGAAATAGAGTTTACTGATTGAGTATGTTATGCACATGTTATAATTAGAAATCCTGATGATATATTTGATGGTTATGTGATAACTAGGGTTGATTAATATTTTTGTAATTTTATCTGTATATATTTAGTTACTTTTCTTTTGATGGATGTTATGAAATATTAATGGTAAATGACTCCATATAACTATAATTTATTATTATAGAAAATGATTCCCTCATTTGTTATTTTAATAATCAGGTTCTATTTACAAAACTATAAGGATCCAAAATTCTTTTCATGTTATGTAAAAAATAAATTGGTTTCTTGATTAGGGTGTTATCCACCTTGTTTCATGATTGGTGTTGTCCAAAATTTATTTCATTATGTAATAAACATAATCTATAGTTTGAAAAAACATATTGGTTTTATTTATTACTATTTCTAGATTTATATGCATATATAATACAATTCACAATTCAAAAAAACATGGAAATAAATTATTTGATTAAATATTGAAAAAAGTATTATTTTTTTAATTCACAAAAGGGAGATGGTTGATTTTATATAACCTTAATACTAAAAATAATAAAATAATTTAATCTTCTCACTTTTCAACAATGATGTGAATATTTATTGGATTCCTTATACCATATGAAGTACATGGAATGTTCTTTTTTAGAAATTAGAACATTTCTATATAATTATTCATGATTTAAAGGTATATGATGTTTCTTATTCTAATATAATATTATTTATTTAAATATATAATGTTATTATTAGATAATGGATTTGAGGTGTACCATAATATTATAGAATAATTTTATTAGGATTGTATTAATTAGTACTACCATTGATTATATGTTATAGTACATTCGTCAAAAATGGTGTCAAAGGGTTTTTGGGATTTCATGTAACAAACTAACCTGTATATTCTAACTTAATACTAAAACCATCATTCCACAAGGCCTAATGTGAATTCATGATGACCATATAATGGAACTTGTGATTGGATTATTAATAATATGAGGGAAATAATACCCCCTAATAAAATGCTTAAAAATATAATAATTTAATTTACATATACATCATGAAATTATAAAACATTTTTCATTTAATACCTAAATAAATAGAAAAAACATTATTTTGTTCATATTAATATAATAGCCAATATTTTCATATATAATTGTATTTTAATTATGGTAATACCACCTTCCCCTTTTTTGTTTTGTTATGAAAGTGTGATAATGGGAAGTGATAAAGGTGGAACATCCCATATTCTTCCTTTGTAAAATGTAAAGACAAATTTTAATAAGTTAATTCCCATTTCAATCTTCTTTTAAGGCTTCCTATTTTCTCTTTCCAACATGATGTCTCAATAAATTGGATCTTTCACAGTAATGGTTAAAGTATACTAAATATGAAACTATAATATAAAAAATCATACCCAATTTTCATGATTTGGGAAATTTTTTAATATGGTTCAATTTAATGTCATTAATTTAAACCATGGTTATATTTCTATTGTAATGTAAATAAAAAGCATTTAAACAAAATAGTTAGAATACCTTATTACCACATTTTTATGTCCTATTGAAAAATGTTTTTAATGTTTCAAAAATGATTTGTTTCATGTAGTGAATAATAATAAACAATGACTTAGGAATAGAAAAAGACACACTCTATTAATTTAATAAATAAATAAAATTCTATTACAAAGGAGATAAATAAAACATAGTGTAGATATCATGGACAAAATTAGAGAAATTTAAATCCAAAATAAATTCATTTAATCCAAAAGACCAATATGAATACAAATTTCCAACATCTTTCTTAGTTAACGAAAGTGTAACTTTATTACACATATGATAGATTCAACAAAGAAAAAAACATTATCTTTAATATAGGTTGATCATTTCATCAATTATATATAAAACCACTAGGAAACAATCGTTAACTTATTCTTGATAACGTGTAAATGGAAAATTGAATCACCTTCAACCTATAGTCTTTTCCTCAAATGAATTATAGGATTCCACATTTCGTGAATAAAAATAAGTATTTAAACATATAATGTAATAAAATAACATGGTGACGATTAGAGGAGCCATTAATTAATCATATAAGATTTCTAAATATCATATCCCAAAATACAAATGATGGTAGACCACACGTGTGTCCATAAATATTAAAATTAATAAAAACAATGAATAGATAGAGTGGCCATTCATACTTATGATAAATTTGTTTCCTTAGAATTAATTTAACACCAAAATATATGATGATAATAAATTCACATGAGGTTTTCTATATAGAATCATATTGAATATTAATTGCCCCATGGATATCCATAGGCATGTTTGACCAAATTGGTTTTAAATTGGAATCATTTTCAACAAATATATATATATATATATTTCAGATTTTAATATATTTAATGAAATAAAAAATAACTAGATTATGGTAAAATATTGTTTACCTTCTTACTAAATTACTTTTCCAAGAGTATATCAATAAAATCTAAAATAACACTTTTATTACTCAAATTGAAAAAAATAGATTAAAATTTTAAATACATATTCTTACCAAAAAGGTATCCCTAAAATATAGAAACATGTAGTCATATTTGATTTCCATTATACCATGACATATATATATGTAATATCTATACAAAAAAGAATTAATCTTCCATCATTAGTAACTCTATTATGCCAGATTGTTTAGATAAGAATAAGTCATAATGGAGGAATACAAATCATAAAAAATTTAGTAACTAATATTGTCAGCCAAATTTTTTTTTCCAAAATTATGCAATAATATTCTTTGGTATTTCGAATAAAATATCAATTAATTATATATAAAAAGAATCATCATTATTGATTTTTTTAATCATTATTGTCATTGAGTTTGTAAAATTGATAGGAAAATAAAATATTGTTTTTAAATGAATTACTATAATAGATTAGGCAATTATGTGTTTGGGGATATAAAAAAATCAGATAAAACATTATCCAAATAATGGGAATTTAAAAAAATCAAATTATTATTTATATAAGGGTTCTAAATACATTAATAATAATATAAATATAAGTATCACTATTTAATGGGAAAATAAATTATTAAAAAAAAATTTATTACCTTTTTTGTATGGGGATAGATTAATTTAAATGGAACTAGTATTTTTTCGAAATATTGTGGTGATCATTGGAGGACTGGAGTGATTCTAGAGGGGGTTCATATGAAAACAGTATGTAAATACGGAGGATATGTGATGTTGGAGGGTTTCACATCAATTATTTGATGTTCATGGCTTGGGTAAGGCTGGTTCATAGGGTGTTAATTGGAGTGTAGTTTTTTTTGAGATTATATACTTTGAGGTTATGTTTTTTTGGGATATTTGAATCATAATATTTACAAGACCTAAAAAGGGGGTTCAAAAACATAATAATTCCATATAGAGTATACCAAAAAAGTATACAATGCCTCAAGATTTTCATAAAATCCAAAATCCACTAAAACTATAGGAATTCCAAATCAATTTTTTAGGAGAGTGTGGATCCCTTTAATGTGGACTAATCCTTGGTTTTCCATCTTTGATCTGTCTATATCAATGGTGTGTTCTTTCATTGTTTTCCATTGGGTTATCCATGAACAATCTTTTTTCCTCCCATTTATTATTTCCATGTGATGGTGGACCATATCCATGTTTATAACAGAGTTTAATTATATTGATTTTTATTTGGTTTTTTCACAAATTCCTCGGATGGATGCTACTTCTTAAGATAGAGGTGTTCGGGATCTAAAACATTGACCCTTTCTTGTGTGAAGTATGTTGACTCATTTAAGGGAAAGTATTATTTAATTGTCTTTTTATTTACAATAAATCATAAATTTAGAATGTTTTTTTCCTTTTCATAGAAATGTAAGAAAAATAATTATTAATGAATTGTATTAATAATGAATTGGTAGTGATCAAATATTGGTGTGCTCTGTGCCATAATTGCAGATTGCCTCTTGGTTTTCTATATTGTTTGTAATCTATTATAATTATTTTATCATGTTCTTATTCTTAGAGTATTATATTGAAATTAGCAATGAATATAAATAAGAAATTAATTTATTATTAATTTCATTAATAATTATATTATAGGAATATCTGAATATGAATTTTATGCTTGATTTATAATGATCAAATTAATGCAATTCCAAGGTTAATTAAATGTGTTTTCTATTATAATAGAGTTTATAAATAATGTGAATAATGATATTTATTTTTTAGAAATATAATAAAAGGCTTGTTAAATAATAATGGTACTTCTCATACATTGATGAAATAGGTTTAAATTGATGAGATCATGTTTGATCATTTGGTAACATTTTATAGATTGCATCCTAATATTTCTTATAGTTGGAACACATGAATAATAAATTAAATAATTTTAAATTGAATAAATATTGGTTGTTGAATTAATATAATTACTAGTCAAGATTTTAATATCTATTATATAACACATGGTTCCTTTATTTAAGATATTTTACATCTCATTTACATATAGAGGCTAAATTTCTTATTTTGAAGCACCATTTTCCCATTTAGCTATGCATATTTGTTCCTATTAATTTTGTTTTTTCTCTAAAAGTGAACATCACATTGAAATGTGATCTGGCACGAGATACCCAGATGTGATATAGTTCTAGGATAGTTTAGCCAGTGATGGTTGATGCGATATATGGGTATGAAGACCAAATATTATTGCAATAATTGACACATATGATGGCGAGATTCGTGAGAATAAACACGTGGGTGTAGGGGTTGTCATTAGAGATGCTGTAATGAGTTTAATTTGGGCATACTATCTGATTTGTTGAAGAGATATGGGACACTCTCTTATGTATCTCTTAAATGGTTGATGTATATGTTTCTTGTTTTATCTGTATTCTTTTCACACCTGCATGAGTTAGCATGATTTTTTGGTTTCATGTTTCATCTCAGTGGTAGTTTATTATGGATATTAAAGAGTACCTAGTCTATTAGATGATTACAATATTGGATAAATAATTCATAACCCATGAGGATAGTTATGATGGAATGAAGATGTTGGAAAGATGTTATTATTGATAAACCATGTAAGTAATTTGGATTATGCTCGGAGGGAATGTAATTTTCTCTGATTAAGAATGTAATTTAACATGGATAAGTTTTTAATTAATGTATAATGAAATATTTAATGAAAACATATGAAAAAATTAAGCAATGTAATCTTTTTTGAAAATAATTTTTCACTAATAGCATATGACGTCTCAGTATTGGTGAATGGGAGTTTGAACAACATTAACAGTAGTAAATTCTAGTAACAGATTATTACATTTGTGTTGTTGTGAAATATATTATATTATAACTATTTTGTGATTTCATATGGTTCTCCACCCATATTGGTCAGGGAAATGGACACCCAATGGACTCTAGGAGGGTTTTCCCCATATTCATTATGGGAGGACGGATGGATGACAAAATCCTCCACCCTTGGTCTCTACTATTGGAAGTTAGTTGGGCTCGTATGCACATTTTATATTTTACACAAATATTTGAGTAGTGGTATGTTATGGATTGATTTATTTTACACACATGTATTTTAGGATATAGTATCCAAAAGAATATTATATGCATGGCATGTATCAGTTGTGATGGATTGTGGTACCCTACTCGGTGTATGGGTTATAATGGGTTGAGATATAATACCAGATGTATGATAAATATCATACAAGATATGGTGGTATCCAAATTATTTTTACTATATACAAATAATTGGATATGATTATGTGGTGATGTTATGTACAATTTTTATGTTGAAATGACATTCCTAGGTGACATTAGGATGAATTATTTTTGGTGGAGATGGATGAGGACATGTGACATTGGGTAAAAGGGGAAAACTAATGGTTAAGTGGAAGTGGGAAACAGTTTATAATTTATTATTATATTATATTCCCAACTTTATTTGACACATGGTGAGACTTATCTAATATTAGGCTAGGAACATAGCATATCTGTGTAGGTGATGAGTTTGGTTCAGTATTGTTCAGTGGGATTTTTCATGCTTTCTTTATCATCAACACTTGGTACTCTATAGATGATCAAATTGGGTATACTGTTATGATCTCCCAATGTATATGAAAATTTGTTTTCAAATAATATGATAAATCTCAGAGATCATGATAGATATTTCTAGCTTATGGTTTTGTAGGAGTTTTTTTGGCTTCTTGACCACTCCACTATTTACCTTTTTTATAATAGTAGTTTTACATTGTATTCTCATACTACAGTATGGAATTTCATTATTTCACATGGGATATAATTATATATATATATATATTTGCGTGTTTGATCATATATTAATTGTCTTATCTATCTCTTCCACCTTTTGTTCTAGAGGGTAATTACTTTTATTTGCATGTTTATTTTACCCTTGGTGATCATCACCAACCTAGGGCCTCCTGGAGGTAGGACTCGATTTTTCAATGCCACCCTTTGGTGATTATTATCCCACGATGAGTACACTATGGGGATATGGGGTCACGATATAATTGTATTAGAGGTTGAGGTTGAGGGATAGAATGATGTTTGGAGTTATGAAGAGGTGAGGTTGAACAGGTGGGAAGAAAAATAGTGTGAGATTTAAATACATGATGTAAACACAAGAGACCTGCTAAGAAATGAGTACTTATGCCCCCCTGTGATCTGGTGTATGAACCTAAATATTTACAAAGCCTGCTAAATTGATTAATAATAGTTTTATTTTATATTCTAATGAAAAAGAACACTCACCATTATTTTTTTTGTATGTATTTTACATGGGAAAAACATGTGATATGTTAGAACCTTAAACAATATATAAAATAAATATTTAATTAATTTTGTGTCTTCCATCATCTTGGTTTAGTACCTCTAATACATTTTTCTTTTTAAATCATTGATCTACGTCGATATCCTTATCATGTTCATGCTGAATATGTTTAGCATGATTTTCTATATGATTTCTATAGAGTACAGGTCATAGATAATAAAAAATGGAGTAGTATTATTTGATAATTTCAGTGTTGGATTCTTCGAAAGAATGAAGGATCTATTTCAAATTCTTCCATAAAAGATTTGTTAGAGGGGGATGAGATAACATTCTATTTGATCTATTCTTTTATTGAGAATTGGGTTTTTTTGATGTGATAATTATTTATATAGTAGTGAGTCAATGGTGGTTATCATTCCACATAGATCATGAGGAGTCAGATGTCTCATGGATTATGGTGTGAGAGTAGTTTTGAGAATAGTTTTATTTTTACACTATGAATGTGGCCCATTTTCAGGATACTCTTACCCGTCCAAGGGGTGAGTTCTAGTGTGGTAGTGCTTGGTATCCACATCAAGAAAATTCTCAGATATGATATATATGTGTTTCTAGTTAAGGAAGAATGGGTGAGTCATTTGAATGAGGATTTATATCTAGAGATCTAGTTCCAGGTCACTGGTTTTATTCTAAGGATGTATATGAAGGGGCTTCCATGAGAAAAGGATATTGAGAGGACCCTAAACCGAACCAAATCATCACAATAGGGGAGTCTATAGGGGTTTTTAATAGCCCATATAAACTCTTTTCTAATAGGTCAGGGATTTTCAGAAATATTCCAATTGAAAAGATGTATTTTATTTTCTTTAGCGGCTATGTTATTTCAACATTGAGAGTTCCAGACCATTCTAATCATTTAATGGGCTCTAGGTTTAACAATACAGATTCATTTATTGAGGCAGTTTTAACTGAGGTAGTAGTAGCATGGTTCTAAAATTTCATATGATTAGAGGTATATGGTACAACCATTGTACAATAATTATATTATCCCAATCCTAATATTGTAGAGAGAGTAAGTATTTGTGGTCATTAGAATGGTCAGAGACATCATAAGGTAGGTTGAAGACAACTTCAGGCATTACTGTTGTTAGGTCTAGGTTAGATGGATGTCGTTCACGATTTATATTTCTTGTTTTGTAAATAGGTTCCTGATTTTTATGATTTATGATTTATTCACCAATTTATATTTCCTAGACTTGTCCGTGATTTTTTACTTGAGGTAGAGAAGCTTCCAGTACCCGTGGTCTTGACTATGCTAGTTTAAATTCATTTAGATGTGTAAGAAGTATGGATAGACTAAGAGGTATTACTGGGGAATCACTACATTGATAGATACTTCAAATTATTGTGGATAGAACAATATTAATTCATTCCTAACATTTATTGGGTTTATTCAGTGTTGGGTATCGTTCATTTTTTCAAGAGTTACATTGTGTTTTATGTTGATGAGGGAGTGACAATAGTGTTTTTTTTGCAAGAGCTTACATTGTATGGATCATAAGAATTTTCCATAATTATCATCCATGATAAAAGATTTAGTACTAACCTCATTAGAGTTTTTAAACTTGATGTTTTATAGGTTTTTGGAAGATTACCATGATGTATTTGTAGAGGAGGTTTTTTCATTACCACCTTTATGAGAGATTGATATTAGGATTGAGTTATATAAAGGTGTGTATCATATCTCAATGTATCTTCTATGATGATTACACCAGATTTACTAGTGATATGAGTTGATATCAATGATCTGTTATTGAAAGGTATTGTATTTCTAGGTGTTCCACCTTGGGGGGAAACAGTTTTGTTCTTGAATAATGATGATAGACATTTGTGGCTTTATATCAATTAGTATTTCATGACCTAAGTAAAAACATTGATGTAATTCTAAGAACATAGTTAGTGAATTATTTAAATACAATTTCATGATTACGAGGAATCACAACCCAAAGGACTGATCAGTTTAGCAGTCTTAGAGAATAGATTACGCGTATGAACATTTAATTAAAATTCAAAACATAAAATAAAACATAGATAAATATTTTATAGTAACACTATTGTACTTGATTAACAATATATATCAATAAAAAACACCTATTAGGATCATGAAAAATTAAAACATAAGAATGGGGTGATCTTCAATGCTCAATTACGGTTAACAATATAGCAGAAACTATCATAAATAATAATTAACTTTTATTTTAAGGTATAAAATTTAATCACAAAACTTTTATACATAATGGTGAGCATAATATGGTAATAATAAATCAAATAATTCCATTTAATCATTCACATGGAAACTATACTAGGTTAATAATCACATGTCATATCAATAACTAATTTCATAATGAGGGAATGCATAATGCCAGAAATCATAACCACAATGTCAAGGTCTCATTCCAAGATCATACATAAATAGAAAAATCCCAAGATACATTGTCTCATGAAACCAAATAATGCATTAAGGGGATATATTAGTCCCCAACCCTCACTTACTATGTCCAATTCATTACCCATATGAATAGGGTGAAACATAATATAAGTATTTGTATTAAAACTAGCGTACAACAGGTCAATACTTTAACCATAAACCATGAATGGTATAATAATAGACCATCCATAGTCAAACATAACATAAAACATTAAATGCAATATGGAATATTTGTAACATAATAAATAAACCTTAATTAAGAAATAATCCGATAATGGGTTTTGAAAGAGATGAAAATTATCAAATAAAATAACTAAAAAAATTGGAGAGAAATAGACCTTTTTAATAGGATATCATTTAAAATACATAGAACTATAAAATTATATATTTCATTTAAAAGTAACCATGTAAACATGTAAGGTATTATTCAAAATGTAAAGGCATCATAAGGATGGAAAATATCCTCTCATGCTGAATAAGTTAAAAAACATTATTTCTCTAATTTGTTAAAAATGTCATAAAGTACCATATTTAGAAAACGATGGAATGATTCCATTCATTACATTTTATAAAGAGTAAAACATATTTAAAAATGAATTTAAACAAATGTTGAGAATACTATGAAATAAATTATAAGAAACATTGATATGGATGACAATGATATCCCAGTAGATACTTTTATATAAACAACGTCAGAAAATAATGAGATTGTGAAATTAACCCTTAACGTAGATCTAATTCCCACCACACATGTCTAAAAAATGTTTAGTGGTTTTTAAACTTTTATTAACTGTTACCATAATTATAGTATTATATATTATATCATAAATGATTCATTTATGACTTTATATTTCTCATTCATTTAACAATTCCATATTAAATCAACTTTTCAGGTAATAATCGCTTTATTTATTGTACATGTTTTTGATTGTTATTATTAATCTAATTAGTTAGATAATTATATAATTAATTTAATAATATAAAACATGATTTATAATTCAAATATATATTCAATATAAATATATATATAATATAGAATACAACATAGTGTTCAAGGAAATGGTAGTCCATATGTACACATGAACATTATTTCTGTTTTCTTATCGTATTGGATAGAAACAAGTTAATGATATATATATATATATATTATTACAAAATAATTATTATGTTATAAATTTAATACTTATTCATTATATATATATAATCAATCTTGAATGGTTAACACATAGAATGAATTTCATCATGTCACAGAGACGGTTGGTCATACGTACGCACGAGCGATGGTATCATTACCATAATGGTTTAATAGAATGTAATTGGATGGTATATTGATTTTATAGATTCATAGTATTGTCATATTATTTATACCCATTATAATCATCATTATACCCACCAGACCATGGTAGTTTTCAATAACAAATTACACCACGACATAGAGATAATAAGCTCTATGTACGCACAGATGATGAAATTGTCATTAATAGTACAGATTAAACAAGGAATATGGTTGTACCATTAACATAATAACATTAAAAATATACATTATACTGGATTTATTACTTTAGATTGGAAACAACTTAGGAAGTCGAATTATAAAAAGAAAAGTACATTGAAAGAGATAATAAAACAATTTAGTCTTCTTTGGGTATCTCTTTTTGATTTGAAAAAATGACTCATTAGGTTTCCCTTTTCCCCATATTGTGGCCTCTAATATAAATTGAGGGGTGTTTTGTGGAATCTTGGGTAGGTTTTTACTGAACTAAAGGGTTATATGTGGTGTGAGGATGTGAGGGAAGAGGATTATTTTATAAGGGAGTAGATGGGCACTTTTGGAAACTCTCAAAATATAAAACTATAATAAGAATATTGTAGATCCAAATACTCATTAATAGACCATTAATGAAAATTAAAAAAACATCGAACCATATCCTACCACGTTGTGATTATTTAACATTTTTTAATTTTATAGTAATTTAATTTTCAATTAATTCAATCAGATATAATTATTTCCAAATTTAAAATCATTCATTTAATTTGACTTAAAATACATTAGGATATAGTCATAATTTAAGTATTAGGTTTTCATGCATCTATAATATATAATATAGATCTAATAAATTAATTAGAAACATTAATTTGTTCAAAATATATAAAATTAATATTCTTAAAATCATTTATTCTAATTTTATGTTGATTAAAAAAATATTTTTTTAGAATTGAAAATTCATTTAGGGTAATTATATAACTTCTAATTTTTTATAAAAAAAATTCATAATTAAACTTATTTAATTTATGTCAAATTAGAAATTAAATTCTTTTATGAATTTATTTTGGACCTATGTGGACACATAAATGTTATTAAAATACAATATAGAGATATTTCGTAACTATCTTTGATTTAAATAATAATTAATTAATTATCACGGAACCATTTCCATTAAACAGCTAAAAATATAGCCTATTGTGATATGGATCTAATATTATTCATAAAATTATTTGAGAACATGTTATGGTTTTTTTAAACCTTATAATTTTTATTTTCCCATTATTAATCAATTTAATTTTAATTGTTGTAATAAAATTTTACATATTAAAATTTTATAAATATTTACATATATGTTGTAAATTGTCGATAAATGTACATTTTATAAATATTTATACCATATAATAATTTGTTTTTATTTTTTATGTTTTTTACCTTTTTTTCAAATTATTTAATAAGTTATTATGTTTATAAAATATCAATAGTGTCAATTTTTTCACTATTCATAACATTGTCTTTAATTAAAATACAAAAAAATATAACATCTCAAAAAAAATTTAATAAATTCTTAATATGTAAAAATATCCAATAAAATCAATGGGTCACATTAATTAAATAAAATTATATTTCTTTTATGACTGTCAAAACCATTTATTTGATATTTATATTTATAAACTAATTTATACATCACTATTGTGTCATCAATAATGAAAATTATTTAATCTCTCAAAATTATAAATAAAATCCTATGATGTATGTAATTAATATATCATTTTAGATACTATTTATAATCGATGTTATAAACTATTTATCACAATATTATATTTAAAATACTTATTTAAAATTAGAGTGAGACATTTTGTTGCATTCATTGATTTTAATATTATTCATGTCGCATTCATGGAAAAATGTCTATTAAATTATTAAATTTTATACCACAGGTGATACAAGTCTAATATAGTCATATAATATTATTTGATAAGTACTAGGGTTATTTTATAATATTATTTAATCCATTAATTACTTGATTTTCCATTAAATGCCGTAAATAAAAAATTAATAAAGATACAATTCCCAATAAAATAAAAATAAAATAAACATATTTAAAAAATTTAGACACAATGATTAAAATTGTGGAATATATTTTTAAAAATGAGAAACACAGAATTTTCATTAATTAAATTAAAATTAATCCCATTGAGGGACTGAGAAAACATTTTTCTAAAAAAAAGTAAAAACCATCTATAAATTGACTTGTGTTTATATCCTATTTTAATGTGAACATAATTCCATTGAACTAAATTATTTTAGAAAGTACGATTATAGTATAATTATATATTTAAACCATCCAAATATATAATTTAACACCATAAATAATTTCTTTAAAAAATTTTATTTTAATTAAAAGATAGTGCTTTCACTATTCCAGAAAACATGAAACTTATCCGAATAATACAAAAAAGGATACGATTTAAATATTGATATTAAAATTTTAAACTAGATATTTAGTTCATAAAATTTAAAATAAAAATTTTTCACAAACTACATTTAAAATGGGTGCACCGTCAAATGGTTGAAAAACTGTATTTTTTTTGAAAAATACTTCTTTTATCGGGAAAATTGAATTTGTTTTTATATCATGTCTCGAAAACATTTAAGATTTATGTTAAATTTATATGGAATATATAAAATTCAAATTGTGGTTTAAAATAACAGTAACCTTTGATTTAATGGTTAGGTTATATGTTTTTTAAAATAATATTAATTTATTAATATTTTATTGTTCGATAAAAATGGGCATTGCATATAATTAAAGACAACTCATTGTTGTGTGTAGCATAATCCTAAAATGGTGATTAAAAAAATAAATCATTAAAAAAATTAATTCATTCAGAAATAAAAATATTGGAAATCTTGGGGAGCTACATTCTACCATCCTTCAAGAAATTACATCTTCGCAAATTAAAATTACACATAGATAATAATATAATGATACTAAAAAATAACTTTCTGGATAACATACAGTAGAAATATAGATAATAAAATATACCCTTAATAATGAGGAATGATAAATGTGATGGTCGCCCCCAAATTAGAATTTCATATAGGGGAATATTATTGGCAAGTAAAGATGTATACTTAAAGGAAAATGTAAATTTTAATATGGAATTAATGAGGTCATAATGAAAAAATATTAAATAATAAATGGTAAAATTTCGGGCCTCAAATCCTTAAATCTATGATGGTTTAAAATATTATTGGTTCAACAAAATTTAAGTATTAGGTTAACACAGTTTTCAGATACTATTTCATAGAGTTGAGGGGTTATTTTATTATCCAAATGAGAACTCTAGAAAACATACTTGATTCCATCAATAATATCCTTCAGTTATTCTTCTATATGATTTCACTTTTTTTGTTCACATGGATATAGATAATATATATTATTCTTTATGCATGAATCACTTTTAAAAAATCAGATGGTACATGTGTTTTTCATTCAACCTTTAAATGTTTACTAAAATCAAAATGATTAGCATATAATGTCAAATAAATCATAATTAAAAGTTATATAAAAATATACAATTTTCAACATAACCTATTCCATCCTTAAGACTCAACCAAAATTCTTCCATATGAATCCTACATCTAAAAATGTCTCTAACATTCTAAAATACATTATATTGTCTCAGTAAAATAATGTAACTGTTGTTTTCAAATACCACCATCAGCTTAAAAACTATAACAAAATTATTCATACTTTCAAATACATGACGAATAAGTAAAATTGTACAATCCTAATATATCTCATGACCCCTATAACCAAAGCACTAATGATGAAATAATTATCAAATCGAAATAAGAAATAATCATAATCATTCCACATCACTCTTAAACCCTTAACTATACATCAAAATTATATTTATTAATACCTCCTTCATTTAATTTCAACTTCTTAATATTTTCATCATCCACAGTATAAAAATTTCTTGTATAACCATGCTGTTTTTTACCATTTACCATAACTCAATGAAAAAAGTGATAAACACAAATCCAAGTGATATTCTCATGAATAATCATTTATAATATCTCTAAATGAATCCATATTCTTACCCTTAGATTTTTCTATTGGATTAATCCATGTTATCCACTACCAAATCAAAATGATGATATCATATACTTAGACTTATCCTCAAATTCATTCATAGGGTTATCTTTTCAAATCAATGTTTTCTAAATGTAATTTTCAATATTGTCGGTAAACATCATCATATACCAGCTATAACTCTATGAACTTAAAATCCTATAAGGAGTTCATTATTGAAATACATTTTCATGATAATAAGGAATTTTATACCAAAAAAACGGATAAGTTTAGTAGTCTTTGAGAAAAAGATTACTTATAAGAACCTTTAATTATAATTCCAAAAAAATTAATTATAGACAATTATTTGAGAATTACATTATTCTTATCAATTAACCCTGTATGTGAATCATAAATCACTTCGAAGAATGTTTTTAGAATAAAAAATATATAAGGGGTGATATCTAATGCTCAATATGAGTAAACAATATAGTGGAACCGTCATAAATAAGAACAAACTTTTATGGTAAGTTATAAAACTGATCCACATATCATTAAAACATAGTATTTTGAAAAGTATGGAAAGAATAAAACATAAAATTTCATTTTAACATCCACAAGGATATTTTTATAGTAAAATAATCACACGGAATATCAATAACTAATCTAATAATGAGGGAATTCATAATTTCAAACTTCAGAACCACAAAATCAAGGCCTGATGCCATGATCATACATATGTTGGTAAAATCACAAAATAGTTTGTCTCTGGAAACCTAACAGTGCATCGTGTTGGTATAGTGGGACATTCCTGTTATTTACAAACTAAATTACATTCCTCATATGAAATGGGTGAAAAATACAATAAATATTTTTTATTAAAACCAATATACGAAATATTAATACATTAACCATAAACCATGAATTATATCTAAATATCTCATTCATTGTCGAACATATTATAAAAAATTCAATACAATATCTAATATTTCATCCTAACAAATAATCCTCAATTAGGAATAAAATACCACAAAGGATGTTCACATATATGAAAATAATCTAAAAACCATTAATAATTATTGAGAGAAATATCCATTTTTTACTTTGAAACCATTTAAAATTCATGCGATTATAGAAGAACCCATTTTTAGGAAATTAAACTTGCAATAATGCAAGGGAAGATTAAAAATGTTAAGGAATTATAATGGAGGAAAATATCTACTCATGGTTAATAAGATAAAAATTCATTCTTTCATTAATTTTTTGAAATGGTCACAAAGCCAATCATTTGGAAAACGATGAAAGATTCCATTAAAAACATTTTATAAAATTAAAACATCAGTCAAAATGACTTTAAAATTTTTTTTATACTTTTTTGAAATAAATTTTATGAAACATGGACATGTATGATAAAGGTGTCCCAATATATACTTGTGTATTTATTAGTTTATATAATAAGGAGATTGTAAAATTAACTTATAATTTAGATCTGATTCCATTTTATGTTCCGTAATTTCCAATATAGTGGATTTAAAAATATTATTAATATTTTTATGAATCATAAAAATATTAATGATATAATATATGATTCATTTATGACATTATATAACCGGTTCATTTAACAAGTCCATTTTAAATCAATGTTTTGAGAAATAATCTCTTTATTTATCATATGTGTTTTGACTTGTTATTCAGAATCATTTTAGTTAGATAATGAATTAATTTCTTAATTAATAAAAAACATCATTTATATATAATTTATTTTCTTATATAAATAGACCAATGTATATATAATATGGAAGGGAATACGCCGTTCATGGAAACAGTAGGACATACGTATTCCAGAATGTTGTCTCTTTTTTTTATCATATTGGATGGAAGAAAATAAATGACACACACACACACATATATATATATTATAGTAATATTATTTTATCATATATTTTGTAATTACTAATTATATATATTTTTATAATCATTCTTGAATTGTTAACATGGAGAATGAATCTCAATGCATCGTAGAGACGGTAGGTCGTACGTATGCACGAGAGATGGTACCCTTAACTTACTAGTTATATGGTATGAAATTGGGTGGTATATTAATTTTACAGAATTAGAATCATTTCATAACATTTATATTCATTATAATAATCATTATACTCCTCCAAATATGGCAGTGTAGAATAAAAAATTACACTATGACATAGATACTATAAGTTGTACGTACACATGCATGGTGAAATTTTTAATCCTAAGATGGATAAAAAGAGGAATATGGTTACAGAATAATCATAATAACATAGTATAATATATATGATACTGGAGTTATTAATTTATTATGGAAACAACATAGGATAGGGGATTATAAATATAACGGTTTTTTGATGGAGTTGATAAAATAATTACCTCTTCTTCGGGCATCTACTTTGGATTGGCACACATGGACTCATTAGGTTGGCTTTGTGCCCAACTTATTGCCACTAGTATGAATTGATGGATTTTTTAAGGTGAATTTATTTGTTTTTTTCTAATCTAAATGGATCAAGGTGGTGTGAGGATGTGAGGGAATATGTTTCTTTTATAAGGGTGGGGAGGGGCACTTTTGGTAACTCAAAAAATATTAAACTATAATAAGATTATTATAGATCCAATAAATTAAAAATGAAAAATAAATGAAACATACAATACATGATCTACCATATACAATCCCATTATAATTATTTAACAATTTTTGTATTTTTAAAATAATTTAATAATAATTTAATTCAATAAGATACCGTTATTCCCAAATTTAATACTATTCATTTAATTTGACTTAAAATATATTAAGACAATGTGGGAATTAGAATATAATATTTTCACATATCTATAATATATCTTCTTTATCTCTGATAATCATTATATGCATTAAATAATTAAAAACATATCAAAATTAATATTATTAAAAACAATTATTATTTTTTATGTTAATTTAATAAATATTGTTTTAGAATTGAATAGACTGTTAAGGTTATTATATAACATCTAAGTATGAAAAATAAATTTACTGAATCAAAATTATTATATTTATATAAATATATATCAAAATATATATTTATATACATTGATAGTTTCATTTTTTATGTGGACATATAAAATATATTATAATACAGGATAGTGATATTTTTTTAACTATCATTGATTTAAAAAATATAAAATTTATTTTCTAGTAAATCTATCTATTAACCAACTAATACTCAATATTAATATAATTAGGATCAAATATTCTTCATCCAATATTTTTAGAAATTTTTTGGTTTTATTTAAACCTTATAATTTTTACTTACCCTTAATTTATTTATTTAATTTTAAATGAGGCAATAACATTTCAAATATTAAAAGGTTATAAATTATTACATACTTGGTGTCAATTTACAATAATTGTACATTTAATTAAATTTTAGACCATATAATAACCATTGTATATTTATAATTATTTTTAGTATATTTAAATAATTTAATAAATTAATTTTTTTAAAAAATATCAATAGTGTCAATTTTAAAATTATTCATATCATTGACATTAGTTAAAATCAAAACTGAAATATACCTTTGAAGAAAATATTTTAATATACTAATAACACTTCATTTTCACCTATATAATTTGTGGAGCACCATAATTAATTCAAATTATATTTATTTTAACATTTTAAAAACACTTGATTTGTTATTTATATTAATAATATAATTTCTTAATCACAATTGTGTCATCATTAATGGTAATTTTTTAATCTCCAATTTATTAAATAATTTACTATGATGTAGGTAACTAATTTATATTAACAAATAATATTAATAATTGATGTTATATCCTAGGTAACCTGATATTAAAATTAATATACTAATATAAAAATAGAGTGTGACATTTTGTCACATTCATTGATTTTGATAATATTCATGTCATATTCATCGACATGTACCCATTAAATAATTTCATTTAGAACATTAGATTATAGGGGTAAAATATTTTCATCCAATATGATTTTTATAGTTGTCAGGGTAATTTTATAATATTATTTTTATCTTTAATTACACAGTTTCTTCTTAACCTCATTAAATATAAAACAAACTAATGTTACTATTGATAATGTCAAAAAATAAAAGAAACATATTTAAATAATTTAAACACATTGATTTAATATATGGAATCCATTTTTCAAAATTTAATATATAGACATTGTAGTAATTAAATTCAAATTAATCCCGCTGATGGAATGAGAAACCATGTTGTTTTTAAAAGAAAAAACCATCTATATATTGACTAGTGATTATATCAAATTTTAATGTCAAAATAATTACAATGAACTAAATTATATTAAATGAAAAAAAATATAATCCAATTGAACATTAAAGGAATAAAATTTATAATTTAACACTATAAATAATTTTGTGAAAAAAGTGGTATTCAATTACGATGTAGTATTTTTCACTATTCATTAAAACATTAAAGTTATGATAAAAATTTAACAGAAGTAAATTTCGATATTATAGTTTCAATGAATAAGTCCATTTTTTAAAATTGAATATAAAAAAGATTCAAATAATATTTTTTATATAGGTTCTCACCCAAAAGGTGGAAAATTTGTATTCTATGAAAAATACTTCTTTTACCCAAAATATTGAATTTTTCTTATATAATGTCTAAAAAACACATAATATGGATATTAAACTTATATGGAATATATAAAATTAAATATGTGGTTGACACTATTCACAATAGCTAATTTAACGTCCATGTTATATATTATATTAAATAATAATATTTAATTAATATAGTATTGTTTAGTAAAACTGGGTCTTGCGTGTTACACTATCCAACTAATTGTTGTGTGTAGTGTATGATTAACATGTTTTTTCATAAAAACAAAGATACTAAAAAATTAAATTTATTTAAAAAGGAAAATATTGTATATTATCAAGGTGTTACAACAGAACCACTATCCTATTCCATGGAGAGGTTATTTATTTGTTTAGTTTAAGGGAGCATGTTGTTTATTGAAAATTTATTTGTAGTTTGGATACCAGTAGATGATGGTGTTGGATGAGGACTTCCAGAAGGATTATTTGCATTGTTTTCATGAGAATTATTAGTTTGTTTTGATCTTATTCAGTGTAATGAATTCTTGAGTTGTGTTCATAGGGGTTGATGAATTATTTTTTCATAGATTTTTTGGAAGATTTCATTGTGGTTTTCATTGACAACATCCTAGGGTAAGCAGTATTTCAGGATGAGCATACAGGGCATCTCCATGCCATTTTGGGAGTTCTTCTTTATGAGAATATTTTCATGAAGTTGTTGAAAGGAATTTTTTATGTATTTTTCTAAAGTGTTTATTTTTTTAAATATGGTGTACCTATAGATCCATTGATGAAAGAGGTGTTTTTGTCTTGGGTATCCACCAAGGAAGTAACATAATTGTGGATTTTCCTTAGTCTTGTAGGTAATTACAAGGTGTTTATTTCTGATTTTTATTGGGTTGTGAAACCTCTGACAACCTTTATGCAGAAGCATAATGTGTTCCCATGGACTTACCAAGGTCACATAGCTTTTGAGTGCTTGAAGGAGAATTTTTTCATTTCATCAACCCATCATTTTTAGAAGGGTGTTTTCTGTTTTAGGTTTTCTATGATGCTCCACATCTTGGATTGTTCTGAATTATGATGTAAAAGATATTTTTTTTGTTTATTAGGGGATTAGATAGTATTATAGGATATATTTTCCAGATAAAATTGAAATCATCTTTGGTGGAAATGTATTAGAGCAATATTTGAGGTATTCAGAGGTGGACGTCTAAAAAGAGTGATTTTTTAGGAAATGTTTCTAACAGTTGGTCTGAGGATGGAAAACACTAGGTGTTTTTCCATGGAAGGAATCCAATTACTTCAGAAATGTAGTGGATATTTCACTATGACTTCTAATGTTATCATTGGATTTTACATACCAATATGATAAATATGTACCACGCATTCATAGTTCAGGTTTTGTGGCTAATAATGAATCATTTGATTGTAGAGTTTGTTTCTCAATGCTAGATCTTCCATAAGTTGTTATCCAAGAACTATGTTCCTAGATGTTTTTCTCAACCATTAGATATTCCCTATTGAAAGGGGGAGAACATCACACAAGAAATAATTAATATTTTACCTTGATCCTAGGGAGACTATGGTTTTATATGGATGATAGTGGATTTTTTGATGAGATCATACCACATTATAGTTATTATGGATTTTATTTTTATAGATGTATCATCAAGGATGTAGCTTGAGGTGGTGGTGTGACTCCATAGAGTCCTAAGAGTGATCATATCTAATAAAAATCATCATTTTACCTCTTGTTTATTATTAGGTATCCATCATAAATTTGTGTCTTAATTATTTCATAGAACTACGTTCCATATGTAGATGGATGGTCAGACATAACAGAACATCCATACTCTTGATGGAAGTTTTCTCTCTTATGTACTAGATTTTAGTGGTTTATAGATGAGTAAAAATCCCTTGGCCAATCTTTTTTTCAATAATATTATCCACTAAAATTCTTGTATATCCCCATTTGAATCATTAATCAATTTAACTTTCAGTTCTCTATTATGTAGGACTGGGGTCGAAGAGTCAGTGATTCTCATGACATGATTCATACAAAATATGACAGAGATTGTGCGTGTAATTCTTGATGCAATGATGTGAGTTTAATATCATTATAAATCCTACGTATATCATAGTAAGAATATTATAGAGTCCAATGGTGGAGATCAGAAGTTCTTGAAGGTAGCTTATCATCATGGGATGTGTTGGGACCATGTTAGATAGATAAGAAAGTAAGAAGAGTTTACTATTACAGAGTGTTGTATTTTGTTGTTAAAGAAGATAATCAAATTCACTTCGTAAAGGACATGAAAATTAGATGATGATTTGATGAAATGTAATTCAAAAATATCGTAATTTATGATAACTTATGATGCATTTCTTATAAAGGAAAGGGGGAGAAACAAAAATTCCAGTTATATACAGTTTTGATTGGAAGCAATGATGTTGTAGTAAGATATTGATGTTTCAGTACTTCCCATTGAAAATATGATGATGCTAAAGCTGTTAAATTAAAGGATACATATCACTATAGTGGATTTTGTGATGAAATTAAAATAATTGATATTGGATGCAGTGAAGATTGCAATGGGAAAGTAATGTACAATCTGGAGGCAGCACAAAAGTACGTTTTAAGGAGGTGCCGTTTTCTAGTTTCTTCCAAATTTAAGGGCGTGAAAATTTGAAAATGAAGATATGTTTTTTTGAAAATTTTGTTGTGTACAAGTTTGAAGATGGATTAATATGGTGTGCACAAGTGGAGTTCCATGATTAGAAAATGAAAATAAAGAAAAAAAGAGGGTTGTGGGAAAGATTGGGTTTTGCATGATGATTAGTTATTGCACACAAGATTAAAGGGAGATTGGAATCTTGCGCGAAATGCATGATTCAAGGTCCAAACAATGAAAAATGGAAAAGTTATCATGTTTGTGAAAGATTCAAAGAATTTTGTGAAAGATGAGGTTGGTGTAAATGATAATTATGATCCCAATGCGACGTCAAATGGAATTTTGCATGACGCGTCAGGATCATGCATGACAGATCAGGGTTTTTTTCTTGTGGGGATTGACTAGGTCTATAAACATAAGGTGACCCCCTCACATTTAAGATACTTGAAACATAGAAAAATCCCACGATTTGAGGCACAGAAAAATATTATGAAAATAGGATTGAACAAATGAAATAGATTTGCACGTAATAAAGAGAATTTGTGTGCAAGAAGAGAGTTGCATACAAGATTGAAGTTGCGCGCAAGAGGTGTTTCATGAAAAAATTAAAACCTTGAACATGTGGCATAAAGGTTGCACACAAGATTGCTAAATGGGTGAACAGATGATTTGGGGTCTTCGCACGTATTCAGGTGTGTGTAAGATAGTTCTTACTAACTTCTGGGTAAGAAAGTGAATATTTATACTTCAAAGAATACACCTGTTCAATTGTAAATAATCATTGAAATATTGTAATTCCCTATTTGTGTTAAGAGGGTGCACACACACATTAGGATTTTTATCAAAGTGCTACATGAGTGTAAGGTTATATCCTACTCATTGTATTCCACATGAAAGGATTTTTTTTCTAATGGATTGTGTGGTACAAGATTATTTTCATACCATAACAAGGATGTAACTACTCTTGTTGAGTAGTGAACCTTGTAAATCTTGTGTTCATGTGGTTGTGTGTGTTTATCAGACAAGAAACTATTTAACAGGAGGAGAATGATGTTTCAAAAAGAAGGAAACATAAAAAGTAAAATATATCACTTATTCACACCATCCCCTTCTTAGTGACACTTAGATTTTTATTAGGAACTTCAGGAATAAATAGTGAGGTCATGGGATTAAGGGTCTTCCCATGTTTTTTGCCTTCCAATGAGTTGGGTCTCTTCATATCCATGAGGCATTGGATAGCACCCCCCATGAGGATGGGAAGGATACATGATTTTTATCTTGTATTATAGAACTATATTAATCATTGAGAATACTCCCATATTATCTACTATGGAACGATCGAGGTTAAAGATGATGATACCATAAAAGGGTGGCCTATAGGGATCTAGGACCACTAGAGGAAGGAGTTTCATGTGCATTATATTCACTTTGTTTATGTATTTTGGAGGCATGGTGGCATGGGGAAAGTAACTAGGAATGTGATTAATAGATGCATATTTAGTACAACAAGTTATTTTATTTTTATATTATCTATTATAATGTTGTTCTATTATGGACAAAGACCATTCTGTTTTATGATATGGTTTTTGATTATTTATGATAGGGTATTTTATCTCATTTTATTGGTGTCACTCTATGAGATTTTTTCAGAATGGGTTGTTTCTATTTCATAGTTTCAATTTGTTCCACAAATTGGTTACTCTAGATCCTAAGATAGTGAGATATTTGAGTGGGATATCACATGGTTTATTTTTGAATGACTCATTTTCATTTTCTATGTGGGTTTTGATTTGTATTTTTGATTATGAAAATTATTTTTGTTTACTCTAATATAAGTCAGTAAATCCATGTAGTCAGAACCTATATATATTTCTGATGCTTTGGGTGCTCATAGAAGTTCTAAAGTGATTCGAGAGGGTCCTGCCTACATAAATCTAGAAACAAGGAGAATAAATGGTGTTTAAGTGTTTCATATCATGTATTTGTAGTTCACACCTTGGGAAAATCTAGTTCACGGGGCCTCAGATGGTGTGTAAATGTTTTGTATTTAATCCATTGAGGTGTAGAGTGATTAAGTAATATTTTTTTGCGATCGAGCTGACGATCAAGGTGATGAAGGTTTTAAGTGTTGTCTTTTGTTTTCAATGTATTTTTAGATGAATGGAAATCCCATTACTTTGTTTTTTGGAAACAATTGTTTTGGGTTTGATTTGAATGTAATCATACCCATGTTAACTATGAAAATTCTTTGCTGATTTTTATTTCATATAAATATAGACATGTTTTAAGAAATTGGGATGTAGTCTTAATATAATAAAGGGTGGTGAAAGAGATGAAACCAATCTGAAATAAATTATCTTCAGATGGCAGAGAGAAAGTAGTGGTACCGATTTCTTTTCAAAACAATCGTATCAAGATTGAAGAGGTGGTGCCGATTGTTTTTCAAAACAATCACATTCATATTGAAGAGGAAATTCTAATTGATGAATCGATTACTATAAGAAGAGAAAGAGAATGTCTTAATTGTGTTTCAGAACAATTGGATTCTTCATTGAAGTAAAATAAGTGGTTTTATTTTCACTATACCAGCTGCTTACGATTTCACTGTAGTAGCTGCTTATGTTTTTACTCTAATGGGTGCTTACGATTTTAGTGTGGTAGATGGTTACAATTTATTTGTAGAAGATGGTAATGATTTTATTTTAGAAGTTGGTTATGATTTTACTGTAGTAACTAGTTACGATTTCACTGTAACAAATGGTAATGATTTTACTATAGCATGGTGGTTACGATTTCGCTGTAGTTGTGTGATTACAATTTCACTACAGCAGTGTGGTTACAATTTCATTATAGTATGGCGTGTGGATTGAAAATGTGATGCAAAGGAAGAGTAAGAGATGTTGTTGATTGTTTAAAGATTATAACCCATGTATTGTAACCAGGTTGTAGAAAGAAAGAAGTGGTACTGATGGAAAGTGGTACCGATTGAAGAGATGGTGCCGATTGAAAATTAATCAAATTCAGATTATTTTGTATCATACACAGAATTATTGTATCCAGATTTGATTATATTTAGGATAAAATTATCTAGACAATTTTTATTTAGAAATTATCATTCTTGGGATGAGATGAAATTAACTAAGTAGGAATAATTGAAATGTTATAATACAATCCAATTTAATTATAACGATGTTAAAGATGATCCTCAATTATTTCAAAGACATAAAGGTAGTGATGATACAAGAACATGTTGCTGAATGAAGTGTGATTTATCATGTGGTTAAAGAGAAAACAAATTTGAAGGATAATGGTGAAATAATTTTCAAAGGGGGTGCCCTTTATTTCAAAAGAGTGATTGTATACCAATTAGATAAGTGAATTGCTTCAAACACATTCAATTGGTATAATATCATGCATTATTTTGAAGAAATAATTATGAGATAATCGGTTTCACAACCATCTATTTCTCATCAATTTTAATTGTATTATCAATTGAAATGGGAGTATAGAAAAGAAGTGATGAAAATTTTAGAATATTTGAGAAGAAGGAAGAAGCATTAATGAAGTCAAAATTGCTCAGAGATTTAAAGAGAAATTCATATTTTGGGTGAATTTATGTGAGTGAGGATTTCTTTTGGGATTAACATCTGCACATGTTTTGGGTCACCTATAAATGGTGTAGATTACATTGTACTTGTGGGTATAATATAAGAGAGAGATGATCCGGGTTTCTAGAGAAAAGAAGAGATCAATTTCATTCGGATTGAAAATTGTTTTGGGTCGTAACGATTAATTCATATTCTATTCGGCATGTAAATTGTATTCAGAAATTATAGTGGTTCTAATTCAACATTATTTTTTCTATCTAAAAATAGGATTGGTATATTTGTGTTGAATGAATCGTAATGGGAGCTTGGTATTGAGAAAATCATACTGGAAGCATTGTTTTGAAATAATTACTCATAGAAGATTGGAATCAGTGCTACATAAAAAATTACAGGTGGTTCTAACCTTTCTTCTTGGGTATGGAATTCATGAATTGTATTACAATTTGAATACATTTGTTGAATTGAAAATAAGTATAAGTAACATGAGTTGTTAAAAAATAATTTTATTACCATATTGTGCTAATCGGGTGCACACACACTAGTGGGATTATTTCATACTAGTACACGAGTGTAAGGGTACTTCCTACTCATTGTTATCCAAGGATTGTTTCCTATGTCGAATGTATGGTATTGGAACACATCCAAGCCATACCAAGGACGTATCTATTCATATAGAATAGTTAACCCTATAAATATTTGTGTTCCTGTGGATGTGTTTTGAGTTCATTTTCAGTAGGGAATTGAAATTTCTCATATGAGGTGAAGGTTGTTTCAATTGAAAAGAAACATAAAAGTAAAATAGTATAACTAATTCACCCCCTCCCTCTTTTAGTGATACATTACTCTGGCTGGACACTTTCAGTTCGTATTAGAGGTAGGTTCCCTTCACTTTTCGTTGCTGATGGAGAATGTGAAATGTGTGAACAGTAAAATTATTCCAGTCATTGATGTAAAGAACAATCATATTTTTAATGATATAATGTTTCCATATCTTAGGTATATCAGTTATTATGTTCTTGAAGCTATAATAGTTGGATTTCCCCCATTGATCATAGTGCACCACTTACACCTTTTGATAATAAGTTTTTTGAGAATTATGGAAGGGAAAAGAATGATATATTATCATCACTTTCTGAAAGTAAATTCTTGATAGTGAAAGGGTTTTCCATAGTTAATGGTGTATGGGATTAGTTGAAAAACTGATACGAAGGCAATAAAAAAGTGAAGAAGTCAAAGATACAAATGTGGTGATTGAGGTATGAATATTTGAAGGTGGGTCAACATGAATCTATTGGGGAATTCGTTACCATGGTAAATGACATAGAGAATAATATCAGACGTCTTGTTGAAATGTTGATAAGATCTACAGTTGTTGAAATGTTCTTAAAAATTTTACCTGACAAATTTGAAGCACTGGTTTCTCCTTTGGAAGATAGATATACAAAAACAATATATCTTGATGATTTATTTAGAACTCTTATGACTAATTTAACAAGAAGAGAGAATTATATAAAGAAAAAAACAATGTTTTATAGATGAAAATCTTTCAAGGCTATGAAGAAAGAAATTTAAAATAAGATTTTTATTGAAGTTGAAATGGGGATTCCGAACCTGAAAATAATGTATCTATAAATCTCAATGAAATCCTATACTTTTTTATAACAATTTTAAATGAGGTAAAAAGAAATAAATAGGGAATCATCCATTGAAATGTTTTGAATGTGGAGGTGTTGGTCTTTTTGCGGCTAATTTTCCTCAAAGAAAGAAAGAATATTATAGTGATATTGAAGAAAAGAAGATAATGAGAATATGGAAGAAAAAATAAGAAAAAGGTAATGAAAATAAAGTCATCAAATAAAAAATAAAGAATATTCTTGTACAAAGATGACAAAGAAGAAAAGAGTGATGTTGAAACTGAACAATCAATTGTGTATGGTAATGAAAATACTTTTATTGCAATAGTGAATGATGAAGAATTCAAAAGTAGCAGTTATTAAAAGGAAGAAACTCGACATGAAATACATCTGAAAGAAAAGTTGAAACAATGTCTACAAAAAATTAGATTTATTTAAAAGAAAAGAAAATATGGAAGATGAATGCTCAAGAAATCAAGAATGTTTTTCTCGAGATAATTTTATGATGATTAAAGATATTAATGATATGAATAAATCTCTTGAAAAAGAAAACATTCTTAATGATAATTTAGAGGTAATGTTGAAAGTAATAAACGAAGAGTTTGAACTTGTTCAAAATAACTCTCTAAGATTAAATGAAAACCATATGTTTCCAAAACACTATCACTAAAGTTGGTGAATGTTATCGTAATGAGAAACTGGAGAAGGTTCAACAAAAAATCTTCAATGAGTGAGAAGAATAATGGAATTGTTTTTTAAATGAAGAAAAATGTGAATATAATGTATGTGGAAATGACCAACAAGGATGGTAATGTTTCGAAACATTCAGAATCTAGAAATATTTCCAATACCTCTTGTTCCCATAATTCAGAAAAGAAAGAGAAAAAGGATAATGAGAAACACATTCACAGCATTGTTCAGTATGGATGTTTTAGAGGCAAATACTCTTTCTATGGGAATTACTCGTATTGTGGTGGATTTAGGTACATACTAATTATTTGTTGGTTCAATCAACAATATTAAAATTATCCGACAGGTTCTGAATGGGTAAGATTGACGGGGAGTCAATCTTGTGAATGTATGAAAAATGAGAAGGGTTTCATGAAGAAATATGACAACAATGATGTGAGGATTGAAAATAGTTTCCAAACCATTGAAATTATTTTTTTTATGTGATAAACCTACACAACTTTCAAAGGGATGTCTTGTTTTCTTACCGGCTCAGCAAATGATTCTCAATTATCAAAAGATGAAAATGAAGAATGAAAATAATGGATAAAATATATTGGTCATTGAAACTGCATTAAATGCTATGAAAGTAGAATGACCAGGGATACATTATAGTTGGTGTTCTTCTCACATGATAGGAGGATTGAAATTGTTGAAGGATGTGAATGATTTTATAGAAGGAACAATGAAAATTGAAAATGATGAATCATTGAAAATCAAAGGTGTTAGGTTAGCCATCATTGGAAAAGAAAAGATGAAATCGAAGAATACATTATATGATGATGGGGTGAAACACAATCTGCTAAGTGTTTCACAATTGTGTGATGAGGGTCACAAATATTTATTCAAGAAAGATGGAGTTTTTGTAAATAGTAAAGAAGATAAAAGGATTTTTACAATAGGCAACATACGAAAGGAAACATGTTTTAGGATGGTGACCCACAAAACACTTGTTACATAAGTATGGTGGAAGAGAATCATTTATGGAATAAAAGGCTTGGACCGATGTCTCAGAGAATCATGATCATGTTATCTAAAAGTGACAGTGTTTGAGACATTCCTAATTTTCTTATAATTAGAGATAGGGATTGTACTATTTGTTTGAAAGGAATGATTACAAATTTTGTTCATAAGAAAGATGAAATTTGTTCAAAACAACCCTTGAAGCTGATCGTTTTCGATATATGTGGTCCAATGAAAAAAACACACATAATATGCTTTGAAAATGATTAACATTTTTAGAAGAGAAGCTGAGAAATAATGTGAGTATTCTATGAAGATGTTACAAAAAATAATGGTGGTGAATACATAAGTGAAGAGTTTGAAACATATATTAATAATCATAGAATTTAGAATGAGTATAACACTACATAAACTCCCATGAAATATTGGGTTGCTGAAACAATGAATAAAAGCCTTGTGGAAATGGGAAGAACTATGTTACTTGAGCATATCCTTTCACATTACTTTTTAAGGAAACCCATGAGTACTACTGTTTATATTCAAAACCATTATTTCTATAGGCCTCAATCTGGTATGAATCCCTATGAATTGTTTCAGAGATGAACTCCAAGTTTGAATCACTTTAGTGTTTTTTGGAGTCCTTGTATTATAAAGAATAAAGGCGGAGTCTATGTTATTTTTATAAAAAATGTGTGGATAGAATATTTCTCAAATACTCTTCAGAAGGAAGATGATTTATATGATACAAAAAAATTAAAAGAATTTTTGATTCTTTTGATGTGAATGTTATTGAAGTATATACGAAACAGAAACATGTTTCGGAAATCAATGAAGTTCAGAAAGTTGAAGAAAACGATTCTAATAAGTATGTAGAAAATATTATTTCTTCTAAAAAAGAATAATCAGACTGAGATATTTCCAGTGATGAAGGGAATCAAAAAATTTATCCATATTTGAGGAAACATGTAGAAGTACAAAATATAATTGGTGTTCAACATCATAAGTTTAATACAATATGAAAAAAAAATTCCATTACACAAACTTCTTTGTTTTCAATGCTGGAACAGAATGGTGTGAATGATTATTTTGAGCAACCATAATGGTTTCAAGTCATGAATGAATAATTGGATCAGATTATAAACAAAAATATATGGGAACTCGTATCCAAGCCTAAAGAAAAAACCATCATTGGAAGAAAATCGGTTTTCTAGAGCAAGCAGAATAAATAATGTGAAGTTATAAGAAACAAAACATGATTGGTTTGCAAAAGGTATGCATAGATTGAGGGTATTGATTTTGATAAAATAATTTCTCCAGTGTAAAGGCATGAAACAATCATAATCATTCATGATATTTCTACACAATGAGTCTACAAGATCATTCAAATGTATATTAAATCTGCATTCCTAAATTAGGATATTGAAGAAGAAGTTTATATTCAAAAAACTTTGGATTTGTTATTGGAAAATATGAAGGTTATGTGTATAGATTGAAAAAGTAATTGTGTGGCCTAAAATAAGCTCTGAGGGAATGGTGTTCCAAATTTTATACATGCTTATGAAATATAAATTTTTACAATGGAAGGGTAGATAGAAATTTTTACAACAGAGAAAGTCAAGAGTATTCCCTCATCGTAATTTTTTATGTTGATGTTGTTATATTTATCGGGAATGGTGGAAGATTTTGTGAAAGCTTTTCTAATGAATTGAATAATGTTTTTGAAATTCTCATGATTGGATAAATGAAATACTTTCATGTGTTAAAAATCCATCACATGAAAGAAAATATTATCCATTTGAATGAAAATTATGAAAAAGAAATTCTCAAGAGGTTTGGAATAGATAATTAAAAACCTATTTCCAAAACCATTTCAATGTGAACAAAATTGAGTAATGAAGGGGAAGTAAAATAAGTTGATAAAACAGAGTATCAGAAGATGATTAGAAGTCTATTTTATTTAACTGACTCAAGACCCGACATTGTTTATGTTGTTACCTTATGTGAATGATTTTAGAGTGATCCAAGAGAACCACATCCTATTGCTGGAAAAAGAATTCTCAGATACATCAGAGGCACAACATAATTTGGAATCATTTATTTTAACTCATATTGTGTTGATTTATTTGTGTATTCTGATGCATATGGGGAAGGAAATGTTGATGATACAAGATCCACATTTCATTGTGTTTTTGGGAATTAATTGTTTTAGTTGGAATTCGAAGAACAAAATTCATTAACTACCAGTATGGATGAAGTTGAGTATGTTTCTTCTACTCAAGATGCAACTCAACTTCTGTGGAAGAAAACAAAATTTGAATACTTACCTGTTGAAGTGATGTTACCCTTACTCGTGGGATTTTACAATCAAAGTACAATAAATCTCCCCAAAAATAAAGTACAACATTATCATTCTAAGAATAATGATATCAAATATCATTTTATCAAAGGGAATGTGGGGAATAATGAATTGAACCTAAAGAATGTTCCAACATCATAACAAATGGATGATACCTTCACAAAACTTTTATCGAAGGAATTATTATAAAAAATGAGGTTGGAGATGGTTGTCCAACCACTTTCTCTTCAAGGTTGAGGTATGTGTATTTGTCTCTTATCTCATCTTACCTTATGCTTGAAGGGGGAGAGTTGTTTGGTTTCGTAAATTTATTTCAAAGAAGAGAGAGTTCGGGGTAATCAATGAATTCAGCATTCATTAGTGTGTGAACTATTCTCTCTATTTGTTGGAGTGGTTGTAGGAAAAGAAATATAATTGTTTTCATTGACAAAAGAAGAGCTGAAATAGGTGGTCATGATCACTTTTATTTTGGATAACATGGTTTTTCTATTAATGATTCTTGTTTCCAATAATTAGCTATCTCACGTAGTCATAGAATTGTTGATATGCAATCCATTTCTTCAGTTTAAAAAGTTCAAATATTTATGACACTTGGTTGAAAACAAAATCAATACGGGAAGATTTTTGGGACCAAGCTTATGATCAAGGTGATGAGGATTTCAAGTGTTTTCTTTTTGTTGTCAATGTATGTTTTGATTAAAGGAAATCAGTTTCATTAGTTTTTTGGAAATAATTGTTTTGGGTTTGTTTTGAAAGGAATCTGACCCATGTTAACTATGAAAATGCTTCACTAATTTGTATTTATTATGAAAAATGAGTTGTATTGAGGAAATTTGATTCGTTATTGATATAATAAAGAGGGAGTGAAAGATATTATTCCAATACAAAAATAATTATATTCATATGGAATAGAGAAAAAAGTTGTGCCAATTGTTTTTCAAAACAATCATATCTAGATTGAAGAGGTTGTGCCGATTGTTTTTCAAATCAATCATATTCGGATGTAAGAGGAATTTCCAATTAAAAAATTCATACAAATAATAATATAAATAGAAAGTATTGATTGTGTTTCAAAACAATTGGATTCTTGGTGAAAGTAAAATAAGTGGTGATGTTTTCACTGTAGCAGATGCTTACGAGTTCACTAGAGCAGCTGCTTATGATTTAACTCTAGCAGATGATTATGATTTCACCGAAGTAGGTGATTACGATTTCCATGCAGCATATGGTTATGACTCCAGTGTAGAAGGTGGTTACACTTTCAGTGTAAAATCCAGTTATGATTTTACTATAGTAGAGGGTTACGATTTCACTGTAACAGATGGTTACGATTTCAGAGTAGCAGGGTGGTTACGATTTCACTATTACAGTGTGATTATGATTTCACTATAGCAGTGTGGTTTCGATTTCACTATAGCATTGAGTTCCATTTGAAAACATGATGTTGAATGAAGAGTAACAGATGATGGTTGTTTGTAAAGGATCATAACCAGATGTATCATAACCAGGTATTAGAAAAAATGTAGTGGTACCAATGGAAAGAGGTGACGATGGAAGATATGGTGGTGATTGAGAATGAATCAAATTCAGATTATTTTGTATTGTACCCAAAATGATCGTAACCAGATATGATTGTATTCAAGATAATAGTATATTGACCTTTTGTATTTATAAGTGACCATTCATGGGATGATATGAAAATAAAGTTGTTGGAATGAATGGAACATTATAATACATTCCAATTGAATTCAAACGATGCTAAAGCTGATCCACAATTATTTCAAAGTAAAGATGGTGTTCATGGTATAAGCACTTGTTAGTGAATGAAGTGTGTTCCCTCATGTGGGTAAAGAGAAAATAAAAACTAATGAGACTAATGAAATAATTGTCAAAGGGAGATCCTTTCATTTAAAAAGAGTGATTATATCTCTCATGGAGAGGTGTATTTCTTCAAACACATTCAATTGGTATGGTATCAAGCATTTTTTGGAGGAAATCAATATGAGAGAATTAGTTTCAGACCCATTTATTGCTCATCAATAGTAATTGTATTATCAATTGAAATTGGAGACTGAAAAAGAAGAGAGGATTAATAAAGAAGATTCGATAAGAATTGATTAGTGTTGACGAAGTCATAATTGCTCTGATATTTATGTATAAATTCAGATTTTGTTGAATTTATGTGAGAAGAATATTTTTTTTGGATTCCCACATAATCATGTCTTGGGTCACCTATAAAATGCATGAATTACATTGTAATTGTGGGTCTAATAAAAGAGAGAAAAGTGTTGGGTTTCTAGAGAGAAGAAGATATCAATTCCATATAGATTTACAATTTTTTTGGGTGATGCTAATTCATTCATATTCTATTTGGAATGAAAATTATATTCATGAATTGTAGTGGTGCTGATTCAAAACTATTGTTTTCTATCTGAAACTCGGTTTGGGATATTTGTATTGAATGAATTGTAATGGGATGTTTGTATTGAAAAAATAAGACTAGGATATTTGTTGTGAAATAATCATACTCAATGAAGATCGAACTCAGTACCTCTTAACATAGTCCAGGTGGCTCACAGTTTTCTTATGGGTAAAGAATTAATTAATTGTATTAATATTTGAATACATTTGTTGAATTGAAAATAATAACATGTAACAAGAGTTTTTAAAAAACAATTGTATTACCCTATTGTTCAAAGATGGTGCACACGCACTAGTGGGATTTTTCATAGTTCTACACGAGTGTAAGGGTACTTCCTAATCATTGTAATCCAATGATTGTTTTCATAGTCGATTGTATCGTATTGGATCATTTCCAAAGCATACCATAGACATATCTATTCTTATTGAATAGTGAATATTATAAATCTTTTTGTTCATGTGGATGTGTGTTGAGTTTTTTTTTCAATAGGGAATTCAAATCTCTAACAGGAGGTGATGGTTTCTTCAATTGAAAAGAAACATTAAAGAAAAATAGTATCACTAATTCACCCCTCCACCTCTCAGTGAAATATTACTCCGAATGTGAACTTTTATATTTGAAGCTCATCATTTTTATGATTTGAAAAGGGGTTTCATGCTAAATAAATTTCATTTATAGAGCCCTAAGAAAGGTTTTAGTGTGTCAGTTTTTCCTGAAACATTATGACCCTATGAAACACTAGGAGTCTAGAGACCCTATCTCTTAGAGTGTAGGGATCCCTTCAATGGGGATCAAAACATGGATAACAATATTTGATTTGTGGTGATTTAATTTTTGTTCATTCTTTGTTTCCAAGAATATTCTCTTTGATCGATGTCATTTCCACCCATTTCATATTGAAATGTTATGGGGGATCATATGTATTTTTATGTTGGAGTTTTGTTGAATTTTTTATGCTTCAATTTTTTTTCATCCAATTAAGAATAATGCTTCCGGTGGGACAGGTGATCGTGATCCACAACATTTATCAACTATAATTTGAATAACATTGAAACCATGGAGGTAGGGGATTCACTACCTCTATTTTATTAACATTAAATCATAAAACGATAATGGTTTATCACATTGCATATAAATTTAATTAACCTAATAATTATTGAAATGAATTAATAAATAATTAGGTAGAGGTCGCATAATGATGTGATTTTTGTGGTGAAATCAGTTTATAGCATGATTTACTAGAGTGTGTGATATTAATGTTATTCTTTCTTACATTTTTATTATTCTTGGAGTAGTATTTTGAAATTGGTAAATAATGTACAAGTATAATAAAATGATAACTAATTGGATTAGGAATTACAGAAAAGTAATTTTTTAATCCGTCGATTCTTGTAATTTGATAATGATAAAATTGATTCATTTCTCTTCTTAATTAAATGTGTTGTTTCATGATAATATAATTGATAAAGAAAATAAAGCATGATATTTCATATTGATGCTAATAATAAGAGTAACTTTAAATAAGAACCCAACTTCTCATAGTTTGATGAAACTGTTTTAAATGCTAAAGAAAATGTCTAATGGTTCAATAGATTGTTATTAATTGATTCATTAAGCCTCCCATAGATGGAACATATTAATAATGGAATATTTAAGTCAAGATGACATAAAAAATATTTTTTTGATAAAGAAATTTTGTAGGTTCCATGTTTCCCATATTCATTAGAATGCCCAGTTCCTTGAGATTAGAGCCATGTGAGCTTGTTTTCATGGGGAGGAAGAATTCATTTAATGGATTAATTTCATTATTAGATATGCTTGTTTTTTCATTATAAATTGTGATGTTCTCTATATTTGAGCTTATCTATGTGATGAGATATAGGGTAGGGAGGCCCATTTGTGATATGATCCTTATATGGATGATCATAGGATGGCTAATGTGATATGTAGACTGGGAGTCCGGTTTGATATGGCGATAGATGATGCTTTTGATAAGGATATGAATCAAGATATGAATGTGGGTGTCATGGATGAAAATAGAGATGATAGAATGAGTTGATGCTGGGATTATCTATTGATGTGAAGGTGAGATTTGGGTATCTCACTCAGGAATCTATTTAATGTAAAATAGTTGGGGTTCCTTTTTTTCGTGAATTCTATTCCCCACTACTTGAGGCAGCTAGATGTGGTCGGATGCATGTTTTTGCTTTACGTTAGATTTTGTTGAGTTTTCCTGACTATATAGATTATAATATGAATCTAATAATTAATTATTAATTCAAAACCCATATGTTCTGTTAGGATAAAATGTAAATTATAGAAATATGTTAATCTAAATACGCAATGGACATAGTTTGTATTTTTTTTGGAGGGCATAGACACTGATATGATGATTAATATAATGTAATGTTGAATAATATTAATGGATAATTAAAAAATAATGAATTCATTAACATATGTAAATGAAAAAATAATATATGTAATTTTATATCTTTTCAATTATTTTGTTCTTATAGGATATATGGTATTAGTTGTGGAAGCCCGAATTGTGAGTGATGTGGGCTAACATTGTGTCTATGACCAAGTGATTCCCTTAGCGTGGTTGTGATATATATTTTATCATGTATATTTTTTGTTCATATGATTCCACACCTAATTAATTTAATGAATATAACACCTAGTAGACTATATGTGGGGATTTTCCATAACGTCGTGGTGATAGGATGGATGGTTGAATACCCCCTCTAGCCTTAATCTCTTTTCAAAGTAGTTACTTATGTTGGTACGTACATCGATTATTTTTCCCAAATATGTGTGTAGGGGATACGATGGATCTAGGATATTTCATAAACATGTGTCTATATATGTCAAAACCAATGTATAACTGCGGGATTGAGATTTATATATTGTGATGGATGGTGAAACCTTACATTGTGTATGCGATGGATGGTGAAACCTTACATTGTGTATGCGATGTGATGGATTGATGAATAATACCCCATGTATTCTACTTGTCATAAAGGTTGTGTTCAATTATGAAATATACATGGATTCTATATATAGTTACACAGATGGGATGATGTGATGTACGAGGTTCGTGTTGTGATTCCATTCACATATATCTTTGGGAGATATTATTTTGTTGAGAGATGGCTCAGGTCATGCATTATTGGGGAGGAGAAACAAACTAGTGTGGAAGATGGAGTAGGATACTAATGATGTTTCAGTATTATATTATATTATTTCTTGTATGTAATACATGGTAAGAATAAGTCATTATGAGACCAAGAACATAGTATACATGTTTAGGTTATGAGTTTGTCTCACTATTGGTCCCTCTGATTTAGCATGAATTAATTATCTTTTGCACGAGAGGCTTCAGGGTGGATCCTAGTGAGTATACTATTATGATCACCTTATGTATATATAAACACATTAGGCCAACATGATATGTATAGATATTAGTATAGATATTTCTATCCCATGGTTTTGAAGGATCTATTTGGGAAACATGGCTTCTTTCGTATTGGATTTTTAGAACTTAAATTTTTAATTCTATTTGATATAGTATTGTGTGAAATTGTTTGTTTTAACAAAGTATTTCATTTTATATACATGTTTGGGAAGGTTTTCATTTTTTTATATCTCTTATCTCCCCATTACACATGTTTTCTTATAGGTAAATTCCGACCTTAAGAAATTTTATTATAGCCTTTAGTGCAAGTCTCCAACCTCGGGACTACTGGAGGTGGAACTTGGGAAGTCTCTATCTCCCTTCATAGATTTATGGCCCAGGTGGGGTACAATATGGGAAAAGAGGTCATGCCATATTTATATTTTTACAATGTATCATTATTGAGGAAACATTATATATTCCTCTATACTAAATAAAAGGTACATGATACAGTTTTTTAGTAGATTTGGATTGAAATAAATGATATTTTTCCCCAATACCACCAATCTCAAATGTATTGGTACATTTTATCGAAGTACCAATTATCATCATTTCTCAAGGACACATCCAGTCCAGTAGAAATTAATTATATTTGTCTCTACCCCCTTGATAGGATCTTTTGGATATGAGTATAGATAAAATTAAGGTGAAAAAATTATGTTTATGACTTATTTAACCATATAGGTCATGGCAACCTGATATTGTAAATTCACCTTCCAACCTTCTAGTTTAGTTAAAATAATGGGACTCATAATTTCAAAATATTTATTTATATCTCTTACAAAAAACCAAGGTTCTCCATGAATGGTATCCCTCATTATATTGAATTTATAAAATTTGAATCCCATTATTTATAGAATTAGTATAAACCATACAAACGATTATAAATTATTTACTCCAACTAATAACATAATCATCGTCCCCTTCATAGTGACGAAATGTTTTCTAATGGTCATAAAGTATTGATGAATTAATTTAAATGATAGTAAAAATTCATTTTAGTAAATATGATGAGTCTTGGAAAATGATTCCTAGAATCTTTAATTAGGGATAGCAAGATATTTCTTAACTATTCCGTGAAAGATCTTATTTAGTAATATTTTACTAATTCAAAAAGGATATCATGGAAATTTTATCCATGACTAAAAAATATTGAAAAACTAATGTACCCATGAGGATACTTATTTTGGAATACTGAGAGCTTTATTCTATGTAAGATATTAAAAATTATATTTATAGTCTAATTATAGAGAACACAATCATACAAACACCCAAAATAACAATTATCAAATAAATCATTCTAATGCATTAGAAATATCAATTTCTAAATTTATTTTAGATTTTTTCCTATTTAAAAGTAGGCTAAATAATTCATTGGTTTTTGAAGAATAAACATTTATTATTTTCCATAGTGTAAAGAATAATTGATCTAACGAAACAATCTCTGTTATAATTTTTTACCTATAAGTATGAATTTTATTTATTAATTCTCTGATTGTATAATAAATAACAGTTTTTTTGAAATATTTTGTATTATTGGTTTGATAAACATTACGATTAATAAGTATGAAACACTAATTTATTTGAAGATAAATAAAAATTAAAAAATGTTATTACATAGTGATTGGAGCATCATTCAAAATAATGTCATAAAAATATATAAAATAAAATATTATAGAATCTATCATGTATTGATGAATTATATGATTTAAATGTTGGATCGATTGTAAGATAGATATGATACTGATTTTAGTATCTAACTATGGGGTAGATACTCAATATACAAGAGGTGGGTGAATTATATACTAAATAATCCTTAAGGAAATTTTGTATAAACAAAATTCACAACACCTATAAGTTTTACTAATTTTCTTGATTACAAAATAGTGATTCTGAAAATGGGATTCTAGAAATGAAACTTAAAAAAAGGTTACAACAACAAAGATTCTACCTTAAAGTGTACTAAATCCTATTTAATCAGAGTAAAAGTCTATGGATGTATAAGATAGTTATAATTTCCTCAACAATGAAAATTACAGCAGAAAACCAAATTGAAACACTATAAAAAAACAAGAAGTAATTATTTTTACCCAATGAGAAGGGTATCCAACAACCTTGGGTAAAGGTCCCTAATTTATAAATTCAAGAAAGTCAGTCTTACCCAAACCCAGGTTATACCTCAACTTGAAGATTGGTATCTGTCATGCTATCCCCGAAAGTCCTCAATTTGTAAAGAAAATCATTACCTCTGGCTTCACAACCCGAAGTCTCTGATTTTAAGGAAATCACACCTATCCACAAAGCAATTCTTCATCATGTAAATTTTGAACAATCCGTTCAAACGTTATGCACGAAGCCTGAGAGTTTATAAGGGCCTCTCTCTATCTAGAAATCACTTCAAAAACATGTAAGTAGATTCTGCCAAATGTTGGTCTGCCAAAGTTCTGATCTCGTTCAAATGAGCTCTTATTTATAGGCATGGCTTCAACAGTCATCTCCCTACACCAATAGTCATATTTTTCCTTGAATTTCATAGGGACCTATAGATGTGTCACTCAAAAAATGGTTAGTTAGTATCTGAATGCATGAGATCGTTTTATAACTAAAACATGTGTAAGAAAAAATATGATTACATAACCAAAATAATTTTTCAGAGTGTAAGCAAAAATATAATTAGATAACCCAAAACATTTTTCAGAGTCTAAGAAAAAATATGATTACATAACAGAAATCATTTTTTGGAGTCTAAAAAAACCTATTCAGAGTCTATAATACATGTATATTCAGATTCAGTTTGTCAGAAAAATTTGGAGTTTTAATACTATAGATTTCTAATTCATAACTAATAAGAGTTCGGAGTGTGAATTTTGAGAACTCGGAGTTAGAACTCATAAGATTTCAGAGTATGAATTCAGAGAACTCAGATTCAGAACACATAAGAGTTTGGAGTCTAGATTCAGAGTACTTGGAGTCAGAACTCATAAGAGTTTGGAGTCTGAATTCAAGGAGCTCCAAACCTAAATTCGGATCCTAAAAATAAAATGCTCAATATCTAAGTATTATATGATTCTCAGGTTTTGGATACGAAACCGAATTTTATACTTAGTCAAAATGAATAATGAAAAACATGGTAAGGATAAATTTACTTAGGGGAGGAAATTGTCTTTATTAATTTAAAACATAGGGTAAAATGAAATTTTCCTTAAGATAAGGTGTTTGTGATTTTCAAACATGAAGAAATTGTAATGTCATAAAGAAACCTTATTGACTCAAAAATCTCCAAAAATAATGAAGGAATGGAAAAATCATAATGAAACCTTATTGACACAGAAATATCCTCATTTTTAGAATACACAAACAGCCATACGAAAAAGAATATAAGGACATAGAAAATATTTTTCTAGACTTTGAAAATAAAACACATATCCCTTAACACATGGGCAAAGATGTATACGACTAAATCCCCCTTAGGCTTTGGAACACTAAAGATCATATTCTAGATTTCCAGAACGCGATTTTTCATTATCTTGAATATGGAAATCGTTGTAATGAAAACTCCCCCATATATGAAATCCCCCTTACTTAGGGATATTTATTATTTACTTAGAATTATTTTTCATTTCTCACACTTTGTGATTCTAAAAAAGAAATATAGGGAATCGTAAAAAATTATGGTACCTGAAATATTAGTATAGAACATCCAAACAAAAATGAGCAACCAAAATTCCATTAAGATTAGAAAAATTTATATAACAAGGAAAATGAAACAAAAGATCAGATTTAAACAAAAATCATTCTTCCTTTTTCTGGGGCATCAGCATCTTCACTATTGTTTTGAGCTTCTTAAGCTCCTTCTGATCTTCCTATGCTCATTTGAGAATTTGATCTTGATCCTTATCTTTCTTCTCTAGATCATTGATTCTGTTTTCCTAAGCCTTGAGAAATTTAGCCTGAGCCTTCAAAACATATTCCTGCTTGAAAATATTTTCTTCTCTTTAAATCTGAAGATCACTTTTTCACTTCAAGATTTTAGCTACAGAATACAGTTTCCCATTAAAATCCTTAATCTCTTGAATCCAAGAATTCTATATCAGAGTCAATTTTTCGTCAAAACTACTTATTAGATTCTTGATCTTACCATCTTCAATGTAAAATTACTCCTTGACACTATGTTATAACTCATCAAGATCTCTCAAATATTCAACAGTATTCTTTGACCAACTAACCATTTATTTATAAGACCACTTTTTGGCATCTTAGATAATGAAAGAATTATTGAAATCACCCTCAATCTTAACACAGTTGTCCATCACCATGAATATTAAATCAAATTTTTGATTCAAGGTGTGTTAAAGCATCTAACATCACGAGTCAATGCTTGGAAAAATCGGAATGGTCCCAAGGATCTTTTTCAATTACTGAACATCAAAATCATGTCCAAGGGATAATGATTCCGAATATGAATTTTTGGTTGGTGAGGGCTATTTCTCCAACTCAGAATGTTTCCCCTTTGATGATCCATCAGATTTATTCTTCTTGACAATAGCATTACCAAGTGTATCTACAACCACATATTTTCCCTTATCAGTTTTCAGAATGGCTTTCTCATCCAGTGATTTATGTTCACTGTCTGCCACTTGAACAATTGTATATTCATCTATTTATTCTTTCTTATCTCTTACCTCAGCAGCCTCATGGTGAATAAAGTCATGATTAGAACTTTCTTCCTCAGAGATATTATTCACTTGATCTTCAGCCTTGTCCTATACTCCTTTCTCATCTATCCTAGGTGTATCCAACTTTGAATATTTTGCTTCTGATGTTTGGATTTAGAGCTTCTCGGATAGTCTTTCTTTCTCAAGGAAATCTACCACTTAATCAAATCTGTGGTGTTTCCACTGCCTTATTCTTCTTTAACTTATTGTACTACTTCTTCTTCTTCCCTTTCTTTGAATTTTTCAGGATTGGAAAAACTCTTCCCCAGAGTTTCAGGTAAGGAATCTACCAGGAAGGATTATGGTACAGGGATATTCTAGGATTCTTTCTTAGCATCCTTTAAACGATATTGGACAATATCTTCTTCATTCATTTTCATCTTTTGTTTATTTTCTTTTGCTTGATTTTCAATCTCATCAGTAGTCTTTTATTTTAAATATTTATCTTTAGAAGGATCCAAACCAAAACATGGATCCCCTTCTTTCTTATTTTTTTATCATTACTCCACATTGTTAAAACCTCATTAGGAAATTCTTTTTGCTTCTTAGGTTTTGGAGGTGCAGATTGGGATTCCTTAGCTTTTGGAGTTTTTTCTTCCTATTCTTCTTCTTTTAACTTACTTTTCTTTCCTCCCTTTTTGGATGGTTCAACAACTTCTTGTTTTTTCAGAACAACTTCATCTTCTTCCTCTGGTAGTTCATAAAATTCTCCAGAGTCTGTAGAAAAACCAATGTTCATTCTCTTCAGGGTATCATCACTGACTTGTATTACTTTGAAATTCCATGGATTCGAGATGCAAGGAATTTTATAATAATCTAAGCACCGAACAATTAACTTGGAAAGAATAGTTGGATACATGATTATCTAAGCCTTCATGTTTCCATTATTGATATTCTCAATCGTAATGAGAATATTATTAACCAAAATGATCTTTCATTGGTTCACCGAGAAATCATAGATATACATGTCACTCTTCATTAAAGTGTCATTGTCCCCTTTTCTTGGAATTTTGAAACCTTGATCCCATAATTCGAGAATACGATGATTTTTAGACAATTGAGAGATCTTTAGAGTCTTGAAATCATAGAGTCCAAGACATGCCATAGCCTTGTCCTTAACAAAACATCCTTCGATATCTGGTAACTTATGATAACAGAACTCCACTTCCACTTCGTATGGAATACCAACCAAACCAGGTACCTTGGTATATGAAAGAGCATAAGTATTTCCATAGATCTTGAACGAAAACATCTCTCTACCTTCTTCCTTAAAGAAACTGACTGATTCATACAACACAACTTGTAAATCTGGATACACCAAATCTTGAGCCCTTGGCTTTGATACAAAAATGGTCTCTCGTCCATTCATCTTAATGTTTTTCGAGATAACCAAATCATACTTTTTGATGAAGTTTTGATACACTAACCTTTCTCTATAGACCTACCACTCCTATATTGGATTGATAGTAGACGTATCTTTCCGATAGGATTCTTCTACAAACATTTGGAATTGATAAACTCTTGAGAATCCCAAATGACCTTATGTAGAAGGGATGAACATCAGCATGCGAGAGCTTGAGATTAGATGTGCGACAACCATCAGGGGGTCCTTTTTATAGGCATTTGATGCAACGATTCATCTTCCAAACTCAATAAAAAGGCTGAAAACCCTTCTGATCAAATTTGACAGTTGATATGATAGCTACAAGAAAATCAAGGATCTGATCTGTTGTTGTTTTTTTAATAAAAAAATTCAGATTTACAGAAAAGAAAATCCTAATAATATAAAAACAAAGGAAACAACCCGTGTAACACCCGAGATTTTTATGAGTAATATTTTGTTTTTATGTTATATATATATCATCAAAGTAATCTTTCACTACACACTAGCTTGACTTACTTTACATGCAATCACGACCTTCCTCGATAGCTTGTGTTGTACGCAATACCGAGTTTCACTAAACGACGATATGCTATTAAAATATTATTTAAAATAGCCGTTATGAATAGTAATAACCACTTTTTGAAATTTTATATTTCAAAATGGACCTCATTTTTGGATTCGGAATACCGAAATTAGCCTAGGGTGAAATTTTGGTATTTTTCTAAAAACATTCAATTTTTGATGAATAGTGAAACCACTAACTGGTAGGTTAAAAACTGAATTTTGCATAAAACATAATTTTACCGCTTCTGTGAATGGAATTTCAAAAATCCGACAGACACGGTTGATATCAGTAAGAAAAATGTGGTTCAATGAGATAAAAATAATGTTTTGGTGAATAGTAACTTTTTACTTTTTTTACCGCGGTTAAGAGTAAATAGGGTAACTAAGGGTAAATATGATATTACTATTACACTAACACATGTCCTAATTCTATTGGATAAGTGTAATTCGACCAAAAACAACCTTATGAATATAATATGACCATTTAGGTCCACTTGGATTAGATTATGACATTTAATATTATTTTATTTAATGAATAGTTAAAATAGTTAAAATCAAAGTTTAATAACTAAAACATTTTTAAAATGGGGTTCTACATAAGATAAATTCGACTATAAATATTCATTAAAAAGATAAAAATATTTCCTACATAATTATATTTTATTTGTAATTTTTATACTTTAAATAAATTAATTTATTTATGACAAAACGATGATGCAGTAATTACCCTTTTAAGGAAATGTTAACATAATTGATGTTATAAATGCTCAAATAAATGTAATTTGAGACTTTTTATGAATTCCACGAATTTTCTAGGTTACTATGATATATTATTGTTGATTTAATCAACTTGGTTTGAACATATAATTCTATTATGACTTTCACAAAAAATCATATATCAAATAGTGTCAAAATTGACACAAAATAGTTTTTAAATAAAATATTATATTATTAATTGTTATTTTATTCATAAAAATCTAATGTTAGGCCATATGACTTAGATAAAGATATATATATTAATAATAAACAACTTGTGGTTCGTTTGGCATGTTATAGTAAGTGTATTAACCATATAATGTAAGAAAACAAAAAGTCACGATAAAAGTTAAATTATTTAACTTAGAGTTAAATCTAATTGATAAGGTTAAAATAATAACCTAAACATGTCTAAATCCTATTGGATGATAGGATTGAGACCCATACCCACTTTACCTTCGAAATAATACCCTTTGGAACCATTATAAACCGATTTTGACTTTAATATAAAATAATATTTTGAGATATTCCTAAGGTGCCCCTCTCCTCCCTTATAAAAGGGCACCTCCTCCCCCTCTTCCTCACACCAATTTGAGCACTCAATCTCGGCCAAACCCTGAAAAAATACCTTCTCCACTTCCCTATAATAATCCTAGGGGTCCTGGTCTTCTTCAATGACCAATTTTAGTTCCCTAAGTGGAGGATTCAAAGAGGTGTTCCAAAGAAGAGGTAATATCCATTACCGATCTTTTCAATCTCTTTCTTCTTCAACTTCTTCTTCTTTAGTTGTTTCATGATAAAGTAATAACATAAGTATTACATACATACTGATATTTTATTATAAATATGAAACTACCCTAATTCACCTTCTATCCATCCTATGGATAAATGAAATCACCGCGCGTGCGTACGTACGGAATACCGTCTCCACGCCGTGGTGTAATCTATTTTCCACCATCACCTTACAAGGATTGGTATAATGGTGTAATGAGTATCTATATATGATTATTATAAAGTTATATTGATACTGAAATAGTATAAATACACTTAAATACAATTCCACGATCATGGGAACAATATCATCGCTCGTGCGTACGTACGGAATACCGTCTCCACGATGTGATGCGACTCGTTCTACATGATCATCATTACATAGTAATTATATAAATGAAATGAATAAATAAATATGATATATGTTACACTAATACCATTCTATATATAAGGTATCTATAACCTTAAAATAAGAATAAGAATTTATTCGGAAAAACACGCATAAGAACAAAAGGCAATAAAGACCCGAGTAACAAGTAACAATGAAATATTACTAATAAGAAGCTAAGAATATGACCATATGTGATATCATATCAATATGTATCATTCTGGAATAAGTCCATAACATTATTTAAACCATTATACAGGAGCTTTGGACACGTACAAAGAAAATCGGACCTAAGGTAAGGGAAATATCACAATCTCATTTTTATCCGAGATTGTTTATACTTTAGTATTTACTGGGGTGTATTTTATCATCCACATCCATGTTTCCTGAATATGTAATATTATCCACCTACAAATTTTTAAATCCAATTTTACCCTTCAGTGTGTTTTTAGTAATGAATATGAAAGGAATCTTTTGTCGTTTTTCGTACGAGGTACTTTTTGACTTTTCCAACAAAAGTACGAAGAATGTTTTTTAACTTATACGACAAGAATGGATTTTTAAAACATTATTTCCAAGAATCTTCCTTTATAAGTTATCATGTTTATTTTTAATCAACTCCTTTTAGTTTATAATTGTATGACATGTTAAGAAAAGAAATGTGTTTTTGAAGTAGAAAGGATATTTTCCTCAAGAATGGAGTTCAAATGTTTTATCAAAATTATTTTCCATCTAAGATAATATAGGATTCTGATTTTGTCCCTATTATTAGATTGATTTGATTATGTTTTGAGGGAATTATTTTTATGAAGTCATTTACCTTATATGATTTGTTTTATGATGTTATGATGTTTCAAGGATCCCATTTTTGTTATATGTGTTATGCGATGATGTATGATATATGATTATGTGTCACACATAAGAAAGGATTCATTATAAGATGGGTGGGACCTATATCTCCCTCCAATGCATTGGGTAAAGATTTATATCTCATGAGATAGACATGGCTGGAACGGAAGGTTATTTCGGTTCAGTGATACAGGACTAAAACGAGGAGTGAACTCGGTTCAGAAATGTATTCGTCCACTAAGATAGTCTTGGAAATGAGTAATGACTAACAAGAAATGATTTTCCAAGATTATATGTGCATGCCACAATGTTTCAAGTTTTATGTTATGATTATGGGGATCTCATTTTCACTTCTATGATTTATTCCATGTTAATATATTATAATCACTTTTGCAGGTTATGATTTTCAAGAAGATGTGATATGATTTTTATTTCCTTTATTTTCCCTTACTGAGCATTTGAGCTCACCCTTTTTTGTATGTTTTCTTTTCCCCAGGTCAGGAAGATGGATATTAAGTAGACTATGCCAAAAAGAGACTCTAGATATGATGAAATAAATTGGAGGCAAAGTAGATGCTTTATGAACCAGTTGTTTATGTTTCCCAATTTCTAAAGACACTATACCTATATGGTCCTTTGTGGTTTTGTCATGTGTTGTAATAAGTGTGCTTCAATTTTGAAGTATTAACAATGTATGTAAGGTACGGGTCGTTATAGTTGGTATCAGAGGAAAGGTATAGTCAACCTTCGGAAACTAGGATGTGAAAGCCTTAGTAAGAACCCTAAGGATAAGTCTAAGCATAGAAAACAATCTTATTGTTTTAGAAATGGCCATGAATAACCTAGTATAAGACCTTAAGCGTGGAAATTTTATTCTTGAATTATGTGGTTTTCCTATTATAATTAGTGTTGCTCACACTATTCTTCTTGGTTTTAGTCAATGGCTGGAACCCGAAGGAACCGTGTTAATGCGGAATGCGATGTGCAATGCAATGATTGTCCCCCTGAGCAACCAAACGATATGGGAGATGGAATGAAAAATATTGTAGCCATGCTCACACAACTTTCTCAAGCTATGAATCATGCAGGACTTCCAAACGAGCAAAGGAAGGAGCAACATTCTGTTGAATCCTTCATGAGGCAGCGTCCACCTTCTTTCAACGGGTCTACTGATCCATTAGTTACTGAACAATGATTTAGTACTACTGAAAAGATATTTTCAGTTCTTTAATGTTCTTAACATGATAAAGTCATCCTAGAAGTGTATCGTTTGGAAGGAGATTCTGATTAATGGTGGAATCTTATTAAAAATACGAGGCAAAGGGATGAAATTGAGTCCATGGAATGGGACAAGTTCAAGAACTTATTTTTTCAATAATTACTTCCCTCGTATTCTCCGAAAAAAGATGGAGAAAGAGTTTCTTGAAATGAAGCAAAGGGATGATTAATCTGTTGGTACCTATGAAGAAAATTTTACAATACTTGCAAGGTACGCTTCTGGTATTATTATCCAACCTGAGAGTAAGATCGATCGATTCTTTAGTGGCTTAAAACCAATTCTTCGAAGGGCGTTAGCCATAAGGGACTTCAATAGCTACGAGGAAATTGTTCGATGTGCTCTCAATGTTGAGATAGAGATTTGAGTAACCCATCAGTAATATGGGTTTGATAACAAGAGCAAAATGGAATTCAAAGGAAAATCTAAAGAGCACACCGAAAAGAAGATGAGCTTTCCATTATGCTCAAAGTGTGGAAAGAAACATGGAGGGAGTTGTCTTAAAGGGACAAGTAAATGTTTCAAATGTGGAGAGGAAGGTCATCGAGCATTTGAATGCTGCGATGATGGGAAGAAGATGTCTAATGATGCAAAAAAAGGAACGGATACAAAGAATGAACCTACTACACTTCAATGTTTCAAGTCCAAGGAGATGGGGCATTATGCCAATCAATGCCCAAATCCAAGGGTTGATGATGATGGTCGACGTCAACAAACTCTTAAGCCTAAAGACAAAGGGATGTCACATGCAATTTCTATCAGTGATGTGGAGTATGATAACGAAGTGGTGAAAGGAACACTTACCATCCACTCTAAAGTAGAAAATTTATTATTTGATTCTGGATCCACCCACTCTTTTATTTCTGAAGAATTTTCTAAGGGTATCACTGTATTACCTCAACAATTAGATGTTGAGTGAGTTGTGACAACACCTAATGGCACATCAATCGCATCAAAAGTTTATAATTCTTCTCCAATTGACGTTTGTGGGAATGTGCTTCCTGCAAATCTTGTGATCCTTCCTTTAGTGGAATTCGATGTGATTATTGGCATGGATTGGCTTTCTTTATACAGTGCTCATATCAATTTCCAAAGAAGGGAAGTCACATTTCATATTCCCAATCAATCTATGATCGTCTATCAATGCAAGGATGAACATAACCTTCAAGTGGAAATTTCTTCCATTTTATGGGTATTGATTCCACTAAATGAAGGTTATTTATCTCAAATGGTTGGTGAGAAACTCGCGATTAAGAATATGCCCATCGTACGGGAGTTTGATGATGTCTTTCCAGAGGAATTACCGGGTCTTCCACCAAATCATGAAGTTGAGTTTTGAATTGAACTTGTACCGGGTGCTTTGCCTGTTTCAAATACACCTTATAGAATTTCCCCAATTGAGTTGCAGGAATTGAAGAAGCAACTCCAAGAGAATCTTGATAAGGGATTCATACGCCCTAGTGCGTCACCTTGGGGAGAACCTGTTCTATTTGTTAAGAAGAAAGATAGATCAATGAGACTCTGCATTGATTATCGAGAACTTAACAAGATCACTATCAAGAACAAATATCCTCTCCCACGCATTGATGACTTATTTGACCGACTACATGGAGCTCAATACTTTTCCAAGATTGATCTTCATTCAAGGTATCATCAATTAAGGGTCAAAAGGGAGGATATACCAAAGACGACTTTCCGTACAAGGTATGGACACTATGAATTTATAGTGATGCCATTTGGTCTAACTAATGCCCCTGCTATCTTCATGGATCTAATGAATAGATTCTTTAGAGACTATCTTGATCAATTTGTGGTAGTCTTTATAGACGATAATCTTGTCTATTAAAAGAGCAAGGAAGATGATGAAGATCACTTGAGAATTATATTGAAGACCCTGAGAAAGGAGAAGCTTTATGCCAAATTTACCAAGTGTGACTTTTGGATTCAAAAAGTTGCATTTTTGGGTCACATAATCTCAAAAGAGGGGATATCTGTGGATCCAGCAAAAACAGAGGTTATCGAAAGATGGTCGAGACCAACAACAGTAACTGAGATCTGAAGTTTTCTTGGTTTGGCTGGATATTATCGACGTTTTGTAAAAGATTTTTCACAATTATCTAACCCACTCACCAAGTTGACTCGGAAAGGAGTTAAGTTTGTTTGGACAGAGGAATGTGAAGAGAATTTCAAGGAGTTTAAAAGAAGGTTATCCAGTGCACCTGTGCTCACACAGCCTTGTAGTGGAGAAAGGTTTGTGATCTACAGTGATGCATCCAAGAAGGGATTGGGGTGTGTTCTTATGAAAAATGATATGGTGATAGCTTATGCCTCACGACAGTTGAAAATCCATGAGAAAAATTACCCAACACATGATTTGGAGTTAGCTGTGGTAATATTTGCATTAATGATTTGGAGGAATTACCTTTATGGTGAAAGGTGTGATATTTATACTGATCATAAAAGTTTAAAGTATATTTTCACACAAAAGGAGCTGAATATGCGTCAAAGAAGATGGTTGGAGCTGATTAAGGATTATGACTGCTCAATCCATTACCACCCTGGGAAAGAAAACAAGGTGGCAGATGCATTAGGTCGACAAGACCGTGCTAGTTTATCCATGATGAGGATCACAAAAGATCCAATATTTATGGATTTACAAAGGATGGATCTTAGAATTATAATGGAAGGGGAAAATCTTATCTTTATCAAATGAATGTTCAACCATCTATACATGTGAAGATTAAAGAGGCACAGAAAGAAGATGTCGAGTTACAAAAGAAATTTAGAAATGTTCCTAAATTCAACCTTGATTGTGATGGGATAATAAAGTTCAGGAATCGGGTTTGTGTTCCTACCATCCCCGAATTAAAGAAGGAGATGCTGGATGAGGCTCATGGTTCTTCATTCTCTATTCATCCTGGAAGCACGAAGATGTATAGGGACCTGAAAGAGTACTTCTGGTGGGATGGCATGAAAAGAGATGTTGCTGAATATGTCTCTCGATGCTTGGTTTGTCAACAAGTTAAAGCTGAGAGACAGAAGTCTAAGGGGATGTTACAACAATTACCCATACCTGAATGGAAATGGGAAAACATCACTATGGACTTTGTCACGAGACTTCCTAAAACATCCAAAGGCAATAATGCTATCTGGGTCATAATTGATCGTCTTACAAAGTCTGCACACTTCATTGCTATTATAGAGGATTTCTCTCTAGATCAGTTTGCCAGGATATATGTAATGGAAGTGGTAAGATTGCATGGAGTAACACTTTCTATTATATCTGACCTGGATCCGAGATTTACCTCGAAGTTCTGGCGAAGTCTTCAGCATACTCTGGATACGGAGTTGAGTTTTAGCACTGCTTATCATCTTCAGACAGACGGTCAGTCTGAGAGAACAATTCAAACCCTAGAAGATATGTTGAGAGCCTGCTCTATGGATTTCAAAGGAGGTTGGGATCAACACCTACCATTGGTGGAATATTCTTATAATAATAGCTTTCACTCTAGTAATCAGATGGCTCCTTATGAAGCTCTCTATGGAAAGAAATGCAGGACTCCAACTTGCTAGGATGAAGTTGGGGAAAGAAAGCTAATAGGACCTGATCTCATTGATGAAATGGCAGAAAATGTCAGATCTATTCAACAACACATAAGAGCAGCTCAAAGTCGACAGAAAAGTTATGCTGACAACCGATGAAAAGACCTAGAGTTTGAAGTGGGTGATAAAGTGTTCTTACGAATATCTCCCTAGAAGTGGGTTATGAGATTTGGAAAGAAGGGGAAGTTGAGCCCTAGATATATCGGTCCTTTCGAAATACTGGATCGTGTTGGAAAGGTAGCTTACCGATTGGCGCTTCCACCGAATCTCTCTCAAGTTCACGATGTGTTCCATGTATCTCTCCTGAGAAAGTACATACCTGATCCTTCACATGTACTCAGCTCAGAAGTTGTACCGCTGGAGCAAGATCTTTCTTATGAAGAACAACCGATAGAGATTATGGATCATAGCGAAAAAGTCCTACGAAACAAGACCACTCGATTGGTGAAAGTTTTATGGAGGAACCACCAACTTGAAGAAGCTACATGGGAGCTTGAGGATATGATGAGGGAGAAGTATCCTCATCTGTTTGTTACAAAGTGACGAATTTCGAGGGCGAAATTCTTTTTAAGGGGGGTAGAATGTAACACCCGAGATTTTTATGAGTAATATTTTGTTTTTATGATATATATATATATATATCATCAAAGTAATATTTCACTACACACTAGCTTGTCTTAATTTACACGCAATCGCGACCTTCCTCGATAGCTTGTGTTGTATGCAATACCGAGTTTCACAAAACGACGATATGCTTCTAAAATATTATTTAAAATAGCCGTTATGAATAGTAATGACAACATTTTGAAATTTTATCTTTCAAAATGGACCTCATTTTTGGATTCGGAATACCGAAATTAGCCTAGGGTGAAATTTTGGTATTTTTCTGAAAACTTTCAATTTTCGATGAATAGTGAAACCACCAAGTGGTAAGTTAAAAACTGAATTTTGCATAAAACATAATTTTACCGCTTCTGTGAATGAAATTTCGATAATCCAATAGACACGGTTGATATCAGTAAGTAAAATGTTGTTCAATGAGATAAAAATAATTTTTTGGTCAATAGTAACTTTTTACTTTTTTTACCGCGATTAATAGTAAATAGGGTAACTAAGGATAAATATGATATTACTATTACCCAAACACATGTCCTAATTATATTGGATAAGTTTAATTCGACCAAAAAATCCTTATGAATATAATATGATCATTTATGTCCACTTGGATTAGATTATGACATTTAATATTGTTTTATTTAATGAATAGTTAAAATAGTTAAAATCAAAGTTTAATAACTAAAACATTTTTAATATGGGGTTATACATAAGATACATTCAACTATAAATATTAATTAGAAATATAAAAAGATTTCCTACATAATTATATTTTATTTATAATTTTTAGACTTTAAATAAATTAATTTATTTATGACACAACGATGATGCAGTAATTACCCTTTTAAGGAAACTTTAACATAATTGATGTTATAAATGCTCAAATAAATGTAATTTGAGACTTTTTATGAATTACACTAATTTTCTAGGTTACTATGATATATTAGTGTTGATTTAATCAACATTGTTCTAACATATAATTCTGTTATGACTTTCACAAAAAATCATATATCAAATAGTGTCAAAATTGACACAAAATAGTTTTTAAATCAAATATTATATTATTAATTGTTATTTTATTCCTAAAAATCTAAGGTTAGGCCAAATGACTTATATAAGGATATATATATTAATAATAAACAACTTGGTGTTCGTTTGGCATGTTATATTAAGTGTATTAACCATATAATGTAAGAAAACAAAAAGTCACGGTAAAAGTTAAATTATTTAACTTAGAGTTAAATCTTTTTGATAAGGTTACAATAATAACCTAAACTTGCCTAAATCCTATTGGTTGATATGATTTGGACCCATACCCACTTTACTTTCTAAATAAGACCCTTTGGAACAATTATAAACCGATTTTGACTTTAATATAAAATAATATTTTGAGATATTCCTAAGGTGCCCCTCGCCTCCCTTATAAAAGGGCACCTCCTCCCCCTCCTCCTCACACCAATTTGAATACTCAAGCTCGGCCAAACCCTGCCAAAATACCTTATCCACTTCCCTATAATAATCCTAGAGGTCCTGGTCTTCATCAAAGTCCAATCTTAGTTCCCTAAGTGGAGGATTCAAAGAGGCGTTTCAAAGAAGAGGTAATATCCATTACTGATCTTTTCAATTTCTTTCTTCTTCAACTTCTTCTTCTTTAGTTGTTTCATGATAAAGTAATAACATCAGAATTAATTACATACAGATATTTTATTATTAATATGAAACAACCCTAATTCACCTTCTATTCATCCTACGGAAAAATGAAATCACCGCGCGTAAGTACATACGGAATACCGTCTCCACGCCGTGGTGTAATCTATTTTCCACCATCACATTACAAGGATGGGTATAATGGTGTAATGAGTAACTATATATGCTTATTATAAAGTTATATTGATACTGGAATAGTATTATTACACTTAAATACAATTCCACGATCATGGGGACAATATCATCGCTCGTGCGTACGTACGGAATACCGTCTCCACGATGTGATGCGACTCGTTCTACATGATCATCATTACAAAGTAATTATATAAATTAATTGAATGAATAAATATGATATATGTTACACTAATACCATTCTGGATATAAGGTATCTATAACATTAAAAAAAGAATAAGAATTTATTCGGCAAAACACGCATAAGAACAAAAGGAAATGAAGACCCGAGTAACAAGTAACAATAAAATATTACTAATAAGAAGCTAAGAATATGACCATTTATGATATCATATCAATATTTATGATTCTGGAATAAGTCAATAACATTATTTAAACCATTATACAGGAGCTTCGGACATGTACAAAGCAAATCAGACCTAAGGTAAGGGAAATATCACAATCTCATTTTTATCCGAGATTGTTTATACTTTAGTATTTACAGGGGTGTATTTTATCATCCACATCCATGTTTCCTGAATATGTAATATTATCCACCTACAAAAGTTTAAATCCAATTTTACCCTTCGGTGAGTTTTTAGTAAATAATATGAAAGGAATCTTTTGTCGTTTTTCGTACGAGGTACTTTTTGACTTTTCCGACAAAAGTATGAAGAATGTTTTTTTTAACTTATACGACAAGAATGGATTTTTAAAACATTATTTCCAAGAATCATCCTTTATAAGTTTTCAAGTTTATTTTTAATCAAATTATTTTAGTTTATAATTTTATGACATGTTAAGAAAAGAAAAGTGTTTTTGAAGTAGAAAGGATATTTTCCTCAAGAATGGAGTTCAAATGTTTTACCAAAATTATTTTCCGTCTAAGATAATATAGGGTTCTGATTTTATCCCTATTATTACATTGATTTGATTATGTTTTGAGGGAATTATTTTTATGAAGTCATTTACCTTATATGATTTGTTTTATGATGTCATGATGTTTCAAGGATCCCATTTTTGTTATATGTGTTATGCGATGATGTGTGATTTATGATTATGTGGCACACATAAGAAAGGATTCATTATAAGATGGGTGGGACCTATATCTCCCTCCAATGCATTGGGTAAATATTTATATCTCATGAGATAGACATGGCTGGAACAGAAGGTTATTTCGGTTCAGTGATACAAGACTGAAACGAGGAGTGAACTCGGTTCAGAAATGGACTTTGTCCGCTAAGATAGTCTTGGCAATGAGTCATGACTAACAAGAAATGATTTTCCATGATTATGTGTGCATGCCACAAAGTTTCTAGTTTTATGTTATGATTATGGGGATCTCATTTTCACTTCTATGATTTATTCCATGTTAAGATATTATTATCTCTTTTGCAGGTTATGATTTTCAAGAAGATATGATATGATTTTTATTTCCTTTATTTTCCCTTGCTAAGCAATTGAGCTCACCCTTTTTTGTATGTTTTATTTTCCCATGGTCAGGAAGATGGATATTAAGTAGACTATGCTAAAAAGGGATTCTAGATATGATGAAATAAATGGGAGGCAAAGTAGATGCTTTATGAACCAGTCGTTTACGTTTCCCAGTTTCTAAAGACACTATACCTATACGGTCCTTTGTGGTTTTGTCGTGTTTTGTAATAAGTGTGCTTTAATTTTGAAGTATTAACAATGTATGTAAAGTATGGGTCGTTATAACCCGCAAGTAAAAGATGATTACAAAAAATTAGGAAACATAACATACCTTTCAGATTACTACGAAGATTATTCATATTGAGAAAAAAAATTCTTCATGAAGAATTTTAGATTCTGAAAATTCCATTATAAAAGATAAATTTGAAAACAAAAAACTCTATTACTAAAATTTTGTGTACGAAAAATCTTTATTATGAAAATTTTAAGTATGAAAATCATTATTACGAAAATTGTGAGTACGAAAATATTAACTAAGAATATTTTAATTATGAAAACATTCATTAAGAAAATTTTGAGTTTGAAAATCTTCATTACAAAAATTTCGAGTATGATAATCTTCATTACAAAAATATTAAGACTACGAAAATATTTAGACTATGAAAACTTTTAGACTACAAAAAGTTTTAGACTACAAAAAATTTATGATGAAAAATATAGAAAATTATACTATGAAAATTTTCATAACGAAATATTTGAAATTTTGACTATGAAATTATCATTATTAAATATTTGAAAAATCTGACTTGAAAATTTCAATACGAATGATTTTGATCTAAATAACAAGAAAATGTACCCCCACTATGAAAATGAGTTTATTACTATAAATAGATTGGTTTTAATAGAAAGTTAACAAGGAATATAACCTTATAGTTATCATTCCTAACTTCTATTTAATGTCTTCAAATCTATTATAGGGTAATGATTTTGTGAAAATATCAGCAAGTTGATCTTGTGTTCTGATAAATTGAAGAATGATATCCACTTTATGTGTGTGATCCCTAAGAAAGTGATGCCTAATATCTATGTGTTTTGCATGAGATTGATGTGCAATGTTTTTAATAAGGGAAATGGTACACATATTATCACACAAATTTTGTGTTTTGGTAAAACTGAAATCATAGTCTGTGAGTGTGTGTTGCATCCACAACACTTGAGCACAACAAATTCCACTTGTTACATATTAAATTTCATGATTTGAATGTGCTACTGAGTGTTGCTTCTTGCATGACCAAGAAACTAATGAATATCTTAAGAAATGACACATTCTGGATTCACTTTTTCTATCCATTCTACATCCACCAAAGTCAGTATCCGAAAAAAATCTTTAAAATCAAATCATTTTTAGAAGTATAAATGAGTCCTAAATCTATGGTTCCCTTTAAGTAGTGAAAAATTACTTTCACTGACAGTAAATGAGATTCCTTAGGATTGGATTGATATCTTGCACATAAGCATAATGAAAACACTGACTCTGGACGACTTGTTGTCATGTAAAGTAAACTTATTATCATTCATCCAAAAGATGATTGATATAATAGTTTCCCAGATTTATAAAGATAAAGTGTCTATGAGGTACCAATGGTAGTTCTAATACTCTTAGTGTTGTCATATAGATACTTTTTAAGAAGATATTTAATATAATTATGTTGGGATATATAGATTTATTCTGGTTTTTGAGAAATTTGAAAAACAAGTAAAATTTTTAGCTCACCCATCATACTCAGATCAAACTCATATTTCATTAGATCCTCAAAGGAATCAGTTAAATATTTCTAAGTTGAACCAAATATAATATCATCAACATAAATTTGAACAATCAATACATTTTCTCATCTTTCATTATAAAAAGGGTTGGATCTGCATTTCCCTTAACATATTTATTTTGAAACAAAAATCATGTAAGCCTATCATACCAAGCTCGAGGGGATTTCTTAAGTCCATAAAAACCTTTGGTAAGTTTATAAAGATGTTTAGGATGTTTTGTATCTTCAAATCCAGGAGTTTTTTCACCAGAAACATTCTCTTGTACAAAACCATTATCGAAAGCACATTTCACATCCATTTGAAAAAGTTTGAAATTGAAGAATGCTGCAAAGGTATGTAGAATATGAATAGATTCATGTCTAGCTACAGAAGCATAGGTTTGTTCGTAGTCTATTCCATATTGTTGATTATAGCCTTTATCAACCAATCTAGATTTCTTTCTTAATATGATTCCATATCCATAAGATTTATTTATGAAGACCCATTTTACTCCAATAACATATGTTTCCTTAGGAATATCATCCAAGGTCGAGAATTTATTCCTTTAGTACTCATTTAGTTTATATTTCATAGATTTTATCTAATCATCATCACCTAAAGATTAATCAGTGCTTTTTGGTTCTAATTGGAAAAGGAATGCTAGATGTTCTACTTCATTCCTTAAGGATCTTCTAGTCCTTATAGGTTGATTTACATTTCCAACAATACTATCACTAGGATGATTCTTTAGAAACAACTGATTCGGGGTTTGTAAAACCTGTTCATCAATAGAGTGTAGGAATCATTCTACGGTAAATGCTTTAGAAACATCTTCTTGGACATTTTCCTTATCAGAAGGATCTTCTAACAAAGGTTGATAATCAATTTTTGAATATACATCCAAAGATGTAGGTTGGGGTTATTTGAAAACAATTTGATTAGTTTCATCAAAATTAATATGTACTGTTTCTTCAATAGTAAATAGGTTTTTATTGAAAACTCTGTTGGCCTTAGATGTTGTGGAGTACCCTAAGAGAATTCCTTCATCAAATTTTGGTGCAAATTTGTTTAAGTTATCTTTAGTATTAAAAATTAATACCTTGCAACCAAAAACATAAAGTAGTAAAGTCTAGGTGTTCTACCATTCCATAACTTGTAAAGAGATTTATTACGAAAAGGTCTAATCAAAACACGATTTATAGTGTAACAAGCTGTACATACAGTTTCAGTCCAAAATTTTTTGGCTATAGAAAATTCACTCAACATGGTTCATGTTATCTCTAAAGTAATTCTATTTCTTCTTTAAAGAACACCATTTTGTTGATGTGTTCTTGGTTCTATGAAATTATGAGTAATAATTTTTCTACTACAAAAAGCTTCAAAATCAGAATTTTGAAATTCTCCTCCATGATCACTATGAATAGTTATCAAAGGAAGGTTTTTCCCATTTTTAACTTGGGCTCTAAAACTTTTGAAATGAGAAAATGAATAAGATTTATTTGCTAGAAAAAAGACCCATGTAAATCTAGTGTAATCCTCAACTAAGAAAAATACATAATATTTTCCTCCAATGCTTCCAGTTTGTGTTGGTCCAAAAAGATCCATATGCACCAACTGTAATGTATTAGTGGTTGAGACTTCACAGACTGATTTAAAACATGATTTATGATTCTTTCCAAATTGAAATGTATTACAAACTTTAAAAGAATCAAATCTAAGCTCCAGTAGATCCTTAACTAGTCTTTTCTTATAGAGATTGCATAGGTTCCTAAGATTACAGTGTCCAAACCTTCTATTCCATAACCAAGAATGATCTTCCATTTCACTATGGAAAGGTAGATATTTCTTCCGGAGATCTTTTATGTTTAGTGTATAAAAATTATCTTGCCTACTAGCAAAAAGAATAAACACTTCCTTGGAATTGTGTTCTAAGAACTTTTCATTCCTAAAATCTACAAGGTAACCTTTATCAAATAATTGAATTATGCTAATGAGGATGTTCTTAAGAACCCTCAAAAATAAAAAATTTGAAATCAATGTTTTTCCAAGAATAACCATGTTACCTTTACCAATAATTTATTCCTCAGCATTATATCTGGATGTCAGTTTTCATTTTTTTGTCTTGATAATCTTTTCAAAGAAGTTTTTGTTACTAGACATTTGCCGGGAACATCCACTATCCATATACCAAGTATTGCTATTGGTATTCTCTTTATTATCCTGATAATAGTAATGTTAGAAATTCGGAATCCAAACTTTCATAGATCTAGAATTTTTAGACAATAAAAATTTGGGTATCGAAATCTATTTAGAAAAAAATGATTTATGAAATCCAACATATTGAAAATTATTCAACGAAAATTTTTTCTTTTAATTCCCACCACACACTTACTAAAAAAATGGCTCTGGTTGGAATAAAATAGTTGTTTTTGTAATCATGTTTTTTGTGAGTATAACTTACTATGGTAGCATTTCCTTGAGGTTTGAGTTGAGAATACATCTTGCCAGAATTTTCATTACCAGAAGTAATGTTTTCAAAGATGTTTCTTAAGAGAATATATTTATGATCTTATTCTTATAACTAAATTCATATCCTCAAGAATTATTTCCTTAGAGTTTTATTTTTTCTCAAAAATATTTATTTTTAGAAAGCATTCTTAAGATCTTTAGAATTTTTTTCCATTTCAGAATTTACTTTCTTAAGGTCTTTAGAATGTTTTTCGATAAGATCATCCTTATCTTTATGATCTCTAGGGTGGTCTAAAATCGCTTTTGTAAGAATTTATTCCCTAGTATTTTTCTTGTCAAGTTTCTTATAAATTTTACAATTTCTTGCTTCTAACAACTTGGAAAATCTAGATACTTCATCATATGAAGGTATTTCTTCATTATCTTAAGATGATGTATCTTCGTTATAAGTAATATCTTCAAAATAGTAATTCTTATCAATAGCTAATTTTATTAAAGACCTGGTAGAGCGAACCGTGGAAATATGACATTTATTTGGGAAAGAAGTAATGGGAATGATTCCAATATTTTTCTGAGATGATGATTCATATTCAGAAGATTCACTTTCCAAAGAGTCTCTACAGCCAGCACTCGAAGTTTAATTTTCTTTAAGACTTTTCTTGTGCTTCGAACGATATATCATCTTCTTTTTTCTCTCTAAATTCCTTTCCTTATTTTCCATCATTTTAAATAGAGGGCAATCAAGTCTGATATGACCCATTCTTCTACATTAATAACAAGTATCTTCCACATCCTTCTTATCTTTTTAGTCACTCTTCTTGAAATTATTTTGATAGTTCTTCTAAGATACTATCTTCTTCATTCTCTGATCATGATTAGCTAATTCAATATCAAACTTTCTATATCACTAGATTTTGACTAAATAGTGACTTTATTTGACTTCGATCTAGTTACTCTTTCTGAAGTCTGGGCTTTCATATGTTTTGATGTAGTTGAAAAAGCAACTCCTCTATTCCCATTCTTCTATTTAACATTATCAGCATCTCTCTTCATTCTAGTCTCATGCTAAAGAAGAGTTCCAAATAGCTCATCTAAGTAAATCATGGTGACTTTTTTATTCTCATCAATTGTTGTCCTCTTAGACTCCCACTCATTTGGCATGATGTCTATGATCTTATCTACAAGGGCCTCATCATCCAAACCATTTCCTCCTATAGACTATAATCTTTTCACAATATTCATAAACCTTTGCGTAATATTGCATATAGGTTCTCCATAAGGAAAGTTAAATCCATGGTATTCAACTCTCAATATAACTCTTCTTGTCTTTATAACTTTAGAAGTACCAAAATGCGTAACTTGATGTTTTCTCCAGATACTGTTTGCACCTTCACATGTAGATATTTGACTGTAGATGTTTCTAGTCAGGGAACAAAGCAATGTATTTCTAACTATGAAATTTACTTGATATTCTGATTTCTCATAATTATGAAAAGTTCTCAATTCCTTATTAGGAATATTACAGTCTCTAGTCAGCATCAGGTAGTTCTCATCTCCAGTGATAATAACAAAAATCCTCATCCTATCTCTCTAGTACTCATAATCATTTCAATAAAAAATAGGAGGTCTGGTAGGATTTAGATTGTCGATAGAACTAACATTTAAAACTTTCATCTTATGGAAAATCATTCCACACAAACATGTTAGTAAAAAAAGTGTGTTAATATTCTAAGAAAGTGATATAGAACTACATCATCTCTATGAAAAATGTGAATCCAAACTTTATGAGACTGAAAATATGATTCCTAAAAAAGGAAAATGAATATTTCTATTCTGAATCTAATGGGGAGATTAATTTAGATTTAACCAAACCCTTTGATACCAATTGTTGGATCAATTGTAAGATAGATATGATACTGATTTTAGTATCATAATATGGTGTAGATACTCAATATACAAGAGGGGTGAATAGTATACTAAAAAATCATTAAGGTAATTTTGTATAAAAAAATTCACAACACCTCTAAGTTCTACTAATTATATTGATTCTGAAAAAGAGATTCCGAAAAAGGGATTTCTGAAATAAAACATCACAAAAGTTTACAACACCCAGGATTCTACCTTGAAGCATATAGAATCCTATTTATTGATTGTACAAGTATAAAGAAATATAAGATAGTTATACATTCCTCAATAACCCAAATTACAACGGAACACAAAATTTAAACACTACAAGTAATAAGTAGTAAATATTTTAACACAAAGAGAAGGGTATCCACAAACCTTGGATAAAGGTCCCTTGATTTATACATTAAAGAAATTCTTTCTTACCCAAACCCAGGTAAGCCCTAAATTAGAATATTGGTATCTGTCTTGCTATCCCCACAAGTCCTCGGTTTGTAAAGAAATCAACACCTCTGACTTCACAACCTGAAGTCTTTGATTTTTAGAAAATCTCACCTCTGCACAAAGTAATTCTGCATGAAGCAAAGCTTGGACAAGCTGTTCAAACATTCTGCATGAAGCCTAAGATTTTATAAGATCCTCTCTCTCTTTAAATCACTTCAACAGCATTTATGTATGTTCTACCGAAATTTGGTCTTCCAAAGATCTGAGCTCCTTCAAATGAGCTCTTATTTATATGCACAGCTTCAATGGTCGTCTCCCTCCTCTAACAGTTATTTTTTTTCATTGAATTACGGAGGGACCTATACACGTGTCACCAAAAAAATGGTTAGTTAGTAACTGAATGCACGACATCATTTTATATCCAAAACATGTGTAAGAAAAAATATTATTACATAACCAAAATCATTTTTCGGAGTATAAGGAAAAATATGATTCCATAACCCACATAATTTTTCGAAGTCTAAGCAAAAATATGATTACATAACTGAAATCATTTTTCTGAGTCTATCCAAAAACTATTCGGAGTCTATAATACATGTATATTTGGATTCAATTTATCTAGGGAATTTGGAGTTAGAATTATATAGAATTCGGAGTTTGACCTCATAAGAGTTTAGAGTCTGAATTAAGAGAACTCAATGTCAGAACTCATAAGAGTTCGGAGTCTGAATTCAGAGAACTCGTAGTCAGAACTCATAAGAGTTCAGAGTTTGAATTCCAAGAACTCGAAATATGAATTCGAATCCTAAAAACTAAATGATATATATCTAAGTATTATATGATTCTGAGGGTGTGGATATGAAACCTAATGTTTACATAGGCAAAATTAATAATGAAAAACTAGGTGAGGATAAATTTCCTTGGGGAAGGAAATTTTCCTTATGAAAGTAAAACATAGGGTAAAATGAAATTTTTCTTAAGAAAAGGTGTTTGTATTTTTCAAAACATGAAAAAATAGAAAAGTCATAAGGAAACCTTTTTGACTCAACAATATCCCAAAACATTAAGGAATGGAAAAGTCATAAGAAAATCTTATTGACTCAACATTTAATGTAACAATATCTTACCAATTTTTTTCATCAATTGGAAATAGATATAGTGAAGTTTTCTAGATTAGATGAAATAAATTATATTTAGAACTATTAAATTTTAAATGAAAATATTCCTTGATGGTATCCATAAAAATATTTAAAATTTATTGAGATGGATATTAACTAATAAAAAAATATGGATAATAGTTACATAAATTTAAAATGATGAAAAAGGTTTTTTCCATTTGTTTATAATTAGAAAAGAATATAAATATTTGAATCTATTTCACATTTAATCATCAATATTATTTTAAATTGTCCCCGGATCATGTTCTATTTTATGTTAATCAACAGTTCCAAATTATATTTTACCAAAACTGCATCATCAAATTTATTTTTTATTAGAGTCACTATTATGATAATTCATTAGGTTTGGCTACATATTCATGATATCCATATCATATTTGTTTAATCGCTACCAAATCTATGTATTTAGTAAAAAAATAATTCATTTGAGCTTCAAAGATATTATTTTGATTCATCTAAAATTTTCATCTTCATTTCTTACTAGTGTAACAATACTACTACATAAATTAGGGGGAAGTAGTGAATAATTAAATCTAAAAGAAATATAGAAGGATATATTCCCTTAACATTATAATTCCTCAAATATTAGAGAGTTTTCATAACCGAATCTAGATAAACTGTTTCTTAAAATATAGTTAAAAGGATTATTATCAACCATTGTGATAATATTTCTCTCATGAGTACTATATTTAATTAATAAATGACTAGAAATTGAATTTTCTATTATGAAAAATATGGTAAGGGGAATCATAAAGGTTTTGGGAAGGAAATATTCATGAGTCCCAAGGTAATCCCATTGAATGATATTATTACATCCCATTGTTAAGGAACATTTACTAAAATATTTGTTTAGTACCTATATAAAATCACATTTGAAATCAAGAAGATCAACCATCTAGTTCCACTCAGACAAACAGTTAAAATTCTATACATCCAGATAAATAATGCTCTTATAATTCATAATAATAATGTTAATACTCCAGTGTCATGAAAAGATGAGCATTAGACAATTGAAAATCATAAATGAGTCATATTAAATTTTAAAAATATTATTTGTATTGGTCCTATAATGATTAATAGCAGTTATCACATAATGATATTCCACAAGAATAGTGAATAGATTGACATAGAAGGAAGAATATTCCATGATAATTGAAACTCGATAGTAAATGATACGGTAAAATCCTATAATGTTGTTGGGGGTTTGGCTTAGTTGTAAGCACCCTGTAATACTACATGAAAAATGGGGGTTCAAAACCCATTAGGCGCAGGTACTGTAGCAGCACTGGAGCGGCACTATAGCAGTGGTGGTACTGTTGATCGGTGGGTACTATAGCAGCGGCAGGGCACTGTAGCAGCGGTAGTACTGTGTGGGTACTGTAGCAGCTGAGTTACTATTCAAAGAATGGAAATTAGGCCATAAAATTGGTCCTACAGGCTATGTTATGGGCTATAAGCCCGCTGGGCCTTCGGGCTATGTAATGGGTCTCCCTCTACCCAGTTAAAAAGAGGTATTTGATTTTCTTTAATAATGAAAATGAGGCTTCGGCCCCAACCTTTTAAAAAAAATACAACATCCTATAATGAAACCAAAAATATAAAAACCATATGTATTTAGCTTATTTCCTTTCCATATAGCCTTTTATCAAACCAAAACCCAGTTATTCTCTTAAATGTATATAGAAATAGTTGAAAAATTTATATCAAGCACTATGATGTCTAATTTCTATAGATAAGAACATGATAGTAAATCTATGAAATAAAATAATAATTTATTGAATGAAATATCAAAATTATCATCATGGTAAATAAAATTATTATAGTCCCTAAAAAATAAAAAAAATTTATCAATTCCACCAACCATGGAAATCAATTCCATTTAAAGAGTTATTATATTAATTTAAAATTTATAGATATATATATATAAATATAACTGCAATAATAAAATATAACATTTTAATAGAAACACCACTTTTAATATATTTGTCACCAATTAAATTAATTATAAATATAATCCAAATTAATTAAGAACTATAAATTTTCAACAACTAAAATAGAAAATTATGAGTAACCAAATATAGTCAAATAACCTCCAAATTGAAATGTACAAATTTACTAAATAGAACCACATGTTCAATAATTATAATATATAAATGATCAATTTTATAATACGGTGATGGTGGATTAAAAGAATTTTATTACTATTCAGTATTTGTTAATTATGAAATAAGAATTTTGTTTTAAAAAATACAAGCCACTAGTTTGGGGATTTCTTTTCTTATCAACTTTCTTACCTATTTTATTTCATCTCTAACTCCTATTTTAATTAAATATAATTATGAAAAATTGGATTTATGTATTGGTTCTTTAATCACCATCTCTTATATAATCCTTTTATTAGGGGCATATTATTCTAAAAATTATCATAATTCATATTCAATGTGTAAGATTTGTCATATCAAAATAATTTTTCCAAATAATGGATAGAATCCCGAACTAAGAAACCTCATTTTTTATCTAAAGGTGACTCTCTTGTAAATTAAATTCTATCAAGAACATTATAAAAACATTCATCATTTCCTAATATTATTTTTCCATGATTTTCTACCATCGTCCACTTTAGTTTCATTATAATCATCTTTATTAGTTACACCAAAATTATATTTACTATAAAATTATAGAACATGTACTTCCTTTAGTGTTTGATAACTTGTATCTTTTGAATATGCATTCATACTAATTTCATCATTTGGTAATATATCATAAATATTATATTTCTATGAATCTATATTTAATCTATTAATATATTATCATTCCAACTGTGATGATAGAATACATAGTTAATAGATAATAACCTATATGATCTTCAAGAGCTATCAAAGATGATAACATTCCTACAATCTATAAAAAGTGGTGTTTTGTATATTATAGGTGTAAATTAAAGTATTCACAAGAGTTACTAGAATAACTACATGAATCAAAGTTGATCAAATATTTGTCTCCATTTTTATTATTAATTAAAAACCAAATTGATCCTTCTTTATCCCTATAGCTAGCATGATAGCGGTGCCTTAAAAATAGTTAATATCCCATAATAAGTTAAATAACCAATGAATCTAATTAATATAATTAACCCCAATTATTATGTGTAACTTATAGTTTCTTAAATCCAAGGGATTAAATTGGGAATACCATTTCTATGTTTAACGGATCCCAAGTCTAATCTAGAAACATCCAAATGTGTATTCCCTATCTGAATATGAATGGGGATAACAACCAAAGAATATCCATGTCTAATGGATACCATATAAAAATTATTAAAGCCATAAAATGTAGATATGTTTTAATGAGATCATGGAATTTATATAGTTCACTTACCAGTGGTAAAATAACTATTAATGTTATATAAATAATACAATCACTATGTTTTTCATTGATATAGTTAGCATTCTTTGGAATGTGATCTTTATTCCCCTCCATGATTAATATTCCCAAAGTGGAATCCTTAATTTATGTGAAAGAACATCATATCTTAATATTTTACTTCAATGAAATTATATTTTGTTACTTCCATTCATGATTTATCACTATACACATGATCAATATGACTTTTTCATTATATATAAAACATTCTATGAAAACAAAATAAGAAATCAATGATTTTTATAGATTTTGGGTAAGGTTATCGATCACCTAAATAAGCAATTGAGTTCAACTCTCTCAACATCACCCATATATAATAATTTTAATAATAATAATATTATTATTAAAAGATATATAAATTATAATCATACAAAAAATATATTATTATCAGTGAAATATATATCTAATATACACTCTTTTAATAATTTTAACTATTTTTAAAAATTGTAACTTAAACAATATCACAGATTTGAAATTAATTTACTCACTTTGTATGACATATAATAGTCCCATAATAATAAAAATATCCAATTGAGAGGTTTTCAGATAAAAAATAAATGTTTAATAAGGTTTTTAAAAATAATCCAATTGTCATTAATGGTCCATATATCCTAAGACCAACCTTGTATAAAAATTCAACTCAGAGAGAAATACAGACAACATTCATGAAATGTACAACCAACTATGAACAAATTATTCTCTAAATAAAATTATTACATAATTTAAAATTTTAATAGAAAAAATACATTAACATATTAATACAAAATAAGTTGTTACATTTCTTATTTGTGAAGAGGGTTCATATTTGATCAATTTCCAAATTTGTTTTTTTAGAACACCATTAAATATTATAAAATGGATGAAATGTATTTCAATGTCAAATCAATCATCATTTAATCACTATATATAATTAAGGTCATAAATAAAATTTTTTCCTCTATACTATTATTACTTATCTCAATTACGTGTGTTTGAGGGAGATTACTAAGAAAAAAACTCAGGATCTTTCCAACATAAGAAGTATAGATTCCACTGGAATCCATAGATGATTTATAAAGGCCCATGACTCTTAAAAAGGTGTTTTGAGTTTCTTTCATTAATTGAGGATGACTATTAGAGTTGAAGAGATAATTGATTTGGATAAAAAAAATAAACCACACAATAAATATGATAAATAGTTTTATTTTTGTAGGAGTAAATTAATCTCTAAAGTATATTGAGAATCATTTAGAATATCTTGTAGCTTCCTTATTTTACTCGTATTGAATAAACATTTATCACTTTTGATAATTTTATATTTCAATAATCATATTATATAAATTGGTCTAGATAATAATTCATCTCTAAGAATCATATCCACTGAGAAACCATTTAAGAGATGCAGGAGAACACCAGAAAACACAAAACCTAATTTTTTATATCATAGGTCTTATCATATATAGTGATATAGGTATCTCATGCCAATAAAAATGTACATTCCAACATATATCACTACCCATGATATAAATCCATATAATGAACTTTTACATAATAGTTAATCATTAAATAGGATTCACTTATTTTAGTGCGTATCAATAAATATCCCACTCAACCTAAAATATAATAAGTATATTATAAAAAACATCATAACTATTTATTAATCAGTCCAAACGAATTTGTATATGGTTATAAAACTCTATTGATATATATTAAAAACATTATCCAAACATTATTTTAGGAAAAAATTATGTGACCATAATGGTCTTTATAGAAATGAATTAATATATTAAAAAAAAATTTATAAAAGTAATCAATGATTATCCATTATAAAAATAGAATTACTACTCAAGCTATAAAGGTTTATTTTTTGATCTAATCCTAATATTCTCATATCTCTATAGGATCATTCCCACTTAATGAAATGTAAATTAAATTTTTAGTCTATGTGAGATACCTAAGAGGGGTGAGGGGAATTGAGTACCTAAATAAATTTCTATTTAAATAAAATTTTAAATTTATCCAAAAAATTAATAAAAACACATAGTTAATCAAAATAGTAGATATATAAAATTTGAATATTCAAATAGATTCTCAAAGTAGGATCATGGTTCAATTAAAATATTCATTTAAATCACTCTACTTTTTGAAACTACAATCCCATATCAAAGACTCAGTATTGAACACAAATTAAGTTTAGCTAATAGAATAATTTTTGGATACTTTTTTTAAAATAGAATCAATTTTTGACTTTAAAATACAGAGAGGGAAACAAATCAAACATATAGTGGAAATAAACTAAGAGGGTTTGGTCTCAATAAAATAGTTAATCCCTTCGCCATAGAAATCACCCAGTAGTGTTTAGTTTATTAAAAAAATCATCCACATCCTAGATCAGGTTTTACAAACAAAATCATACTATTTTTTATAGTCATAAATCCTATTCCATAGTTATATTTTGGATAAAACAATTACATATCACACATGGCTACTTCCATAGATTTCATGGGTATAAAAATGATGAGATTTCAGATAGAGTGTCGAGAACTCTCTAATTATGTAAATGACAATATTATTATAAATTAACATATTAAGAATAAAAATATTCATTATAAATAATAAATAGAAATGGGATGTTATTATGTATGAAGATAAGAGATTCTTCTTAATCTGAACTTCTTCAGATGTTCAGAGGTCCTAAAATATGACATATAAAGGAGCTCAAATAGGTTTCTCAAAATATGTGGAAAAATATATCATCATGAAGTTTTTTAAAGTCCTCCTATTTTTAATATTTTGATTTCCAAAATCCTTCCACATGAATGATTGTTATAGATTATTTTTTACATGTTCACATATTGTTGAGTTAATATGGTTTTCCATATTTCTTTTCCATTCCTTCATACTTGGGGGATATTGTTAAGTCAACAAGGTTTCCTTTTTACTTTACAATTCCTTCTTGTTTTGAAAATCAAAAACACCTTATCTCATGGAAAATTTCTTTTTACCCTATATTTTATTTATATAAGGAAAAATTTACTTCCCCAATGAAATTTATCCTTACCATGTTTTCATTGTTCATATCATAATTCTGTTTGAAACCAAAACATCACAATCCTATAAATACCTAGATATCAAGCATTCTGTTTTAGAATCTGAATTCTCAGAATTCTGATTAAGAACTCTTCTGAGTTATGACTCTGAATTCTAACTACGAATTCTGGTTACGAACTCTTCTAAAGTTATGACTCCGAATTCTAATTACGAATTATGGTTATGAACACTTCTTAATTTCTGACTCCGACTTCTAAATATGAATTATGGTTAAGAAATCTTCTGAGTAATGACTCTGAATTTTGATTATGAATTATGGATATGAACTCTTCTGAGTTCTGACTCCATGTTCTCTAAATTCAGACTACAAACTCTTATGAGTTCGGAATCCGAATTCTCATGAACTCGGACTCCAAACTTTGTGAGTTCAGGTTTTGAATTCTTGTGGATCCAGATTCCAAATTTCTATGAAAATCAGACTCTGAAATTCTATAGATTTTTGGTTTTGAATTCCATGAAAACTGAATCCGAATATACCTGTATTATAGACTCCAAATTAAATTTTTGTTAGACTCCGAAGATTCATATTTCCTTACATTATGAATATTGGATTTTATTTATGTAACCATACTTTTTTCTAGTACTTGTTTTGTTATAAAACGATGTTTTGCTTTCAGTTACTAACTAACCGATGTTTGAGTGACACATGTACAGGTCCCTCTGAAATTCAAGGAAAAATATGACTGTTGGAGGAGGGAACTGACATTTGAAGTTGTGCCTAAAAATAGGAGCTCATTTGAAACAACTCACTACAAGTTGATCAATCTAGAGATTACATACTGCTGAAGTGATTTCTAGAGAGATAAGTTTTAATTCTTTGTGTGTACTGGTCTTGTTGTTTATATTTTTTTTGTGCGACTCTGAATGTTTTTGGGTACATTCGAGGGATTGTGGGGATATGAAGACAAAGGTGCCGACTACATTGATGTTGAGGGTTTCCTTGCTGAGGAAGAAAAAGGTGCCAACTACCTTGATGTTGAGGGCTTTCCGGGATAGGAATACAGTCTTCGAGATTTTTTTTTCGGGCTTACCCTGGTGTGGGAAAGACATACTTTCTTGATTGTATAAATCAAGGTACCTTTATCCAAGGTTGTTGGATACCCTTCTCTTTGGGTTAAAAGATTTACTACTTCTTACTTGTTTGTTTCAAGTTTTCCAATGCATTTTATTTTTTGAGTAAAGTATAACTATATTATACTTCCTTATACTTGTATACTCTGATTTAGAATGATTCTATACGCTTTAAGTTGGAATCTTTATCTTTATAAAAATTCATTAAGTTTCATTTTTTGGAACCATATTTTCTGGATTTACTTTCTCGGAATTATATTTCCGGAATCAAGAAATTTTGTAGAACTAGAAGTTTTGTGAATTAAATTGTTTAACCATGTTAAAAATAATCATCATTAAATGTCCCAAAAGATTTTGTAAAGTATACAATTCACCCCCCCCCCTTGTATATTGAGCATCATTTGATAATCCATATAGTATCTCATTTATTTCAATCCTACATTTGGTATTATAGAATATGTCATACTAACATACCATCTCAACAATTTGTATCAAATGAGGTTTCCTTTAATCCTGAACTAATCTAATTATTGGCTTCAGATTTTTGGTTCAATCTGAATTAATCTCACGATTAGATTCAGAAGAGAATTCATCTTATTCTTCTATTTTTCGAAATCATATTTTATTGAATCAGTTTTTCAGAATCATAATGTTTGCATTCATTTTTTCTTTGAGATACTCTTGTTCTATTTTTCCTTGCTCAGGAATATTTTATTTGTTTACAAATTTTTCTATTACAAGATTCTGTGGAAATAATTTTCTTTAAGATGGAATAAACAAATGTTGGTTCCATAGACAATCTCAATCCAACTAGACCACCTATTTTTGATGGAAAAGATTAAGAATATTTGAGAGATCGAATGAAACTTTTAATATCGATACTAGAGTTGATAATTTTGTTATTCTTACTAGAGGATATAAATTCCCTGAAAAAAAAGTTAGTACCTTCACAAATCAGGAAAATCATGAATATCAACTGAATTATAAGGTACGCAGTACTTTTCATTGCTTGATGACTAGAAATATATATATATCCAAATTTTATCTTCTGAAGCATAAAATTTTATTTGGAAGAAACTTGAAGTTACTCACTTGGGAACTTCCAATGTTATTGAGATAAGAAGATCCATGCTCAGAGCTGAATATCATGGATTTAACATTCCTTATGGAGAACCAATATGTAAGATTCCACAAAGATTCATGGATATTCTGAATAGTTTACAATACATGGGTGAGAAAGGATTAAATGATGAACCTCTTGTTGATAAGATCATAGATATCATTCCCAATGAATGAGAATCCAAGAGGACTGCAATTGATGAGAACAGAAAGTTTACTCAGATTACTCTTGATGAACTCTTTGGAACTCTTCTTCAACATGAGATTAGAATGAAGAGATATGATGATAATGTTAAGAAGAACAATGGAAATGGCAGTGCTTCTTTTACAACTACGACAAATCATTTGAAATCCAAGACTCCTTAGAGAGTTACTAGATCTAAATATAATAAGGTTTTTATCCAATCTGAATCTAGTGGAAGTGAATCCTCAGATAATGAGTTACCAAATCTTGCTCGAAGATTGAACAAGATAGCTGGATGGAGGAACTTTTGATCTAGATATAAAAAGAACAAAATGAAGGATAAGTAATATTCAGAAGTTAAATGTTATGAATGCAATAAGGATGGACATATAAGGCCTGATTGTCCCATTATTAAAAGAAAATAAAGAAAGGAAAAGAATTCTAATCGAAACAGAAAGAAGTACTACAAAGCTAAAGATAAGATTGTCTTGAAAGATAATGACACCTGCAGTGCCAATGGTGGTGACTCTTCAGATGAATCTTCAGATTATGAATCTTCTGGACAAAAAAATCTTCGTCTAATAGAAAGACTACGTATTTACAATCATTTTTTATGGATAAGGGACACAATGCAGAATCTATGACCAATATACCGTCGAAGGCTAATGATAGTTAATATTTTAACTCTTCTGATGAAGAATCCTTATCTGATGAGGATAGTACTTTACCTTCCTATTAAGAAGTTTCTATGTTTTCTAAACATCTTGAGATTGAGAATTCAAAACTCATGAAAAAACTTGATAAGGAAAATTCCAGGAATACTATTCTTACTAAGGAAATATATTATCCTTCTAAATATCTTGACAAGGAAAGTGTTGATTTTTAAAGTATTTCAAAAAATCTTGAGGAAGTAAATTCTGAGAAGAATAAACTTTATAATGATCTATAAAAAGTAATTTATAAGAAAAATGTTTTTGAGCCTAAATCTAGTTCGAAATAAAATGTTTTAGAAAACAAGAACTAGGTTATCAAATAGAAATATGAAATATTTTCCTTGAGGAAGTGTTTGTCAAACTTTACCTTATGTATAGAAAATTTTGATAAAATGTATTATCAAATCTATCCTCTAAGGAATAGTTCTGGTTTTGGTTATATTGGTTATAAACCGATTTTTAGTAACAATTATTTTGTTCCTCAATGTGCTCTATACTGTACTATTTGTCAGTGTGGTGGACACTGGGAAAACAAATTTCTTTACACAAAACCAAGTCTATAGGATTTCATAAATCCTATTTTTCTTAAAATATGCGGGTGCCTAAAATTTTGATTTCTAGGAATTATGGATCCAAGCATGTTTGGATTCCGATAACCCAACTTTTTCTTATTTTCATTAAAATAGAGAATGTACCAACATCAATACTTGGTACATGGATAGTGGATGTTCTTTGTCTATGACTAGTGACAAAAAATATTTTGAAAAGATTATGAAGACAAAAAGAGGAAATTTAACTTTCGGAGATAATGATCAGGGAGAAATTATTGGTATAGGTAACATTGTTATTCATGGAAAAACGTAGATTTCAAATTTTTTATTTGTTAAGGGTCTTAAGCACAAACTCATTAGCATAAGTAAATTTTGTGATAAAGGTTACCTTGTGAATTTTAGGAATAACATGTGCTTAGTACACAATTCCAAGGAAGAGTTTATTAATTATTCCCATAGGTAAGAGAATGTATACACAATATACATAGAAGACATTAGGAGCCAAGATCTACCTTCCCTTAGTACTTTCCACTACTGAAGCTGAATATGTACCAGCTGGAAGTTATTGTGGTCAAGTGTTGTGGATACAACACACACTCACAAAATATTGTATGAGTCTTACCAAAACACAAATTTTTTGTGATATTACAAGTGCCATTTCAATTAGTAAAAATCATGCACATCACTCTTATGAAAATCACATAGACATTAGGCATCACTTTCTTAAGGATCACACACTTAAAGGAGACATCCTTCTTCAATTTATCGGAAATCAAGATCAACTTGCTTATATTTTCACTAAATCTTTACCCTCTAATAGATTTGAAAACATTTAATAGAAGTTAAGAATGACAACCATAAGGTAATCCTCCTTGTTAACTTTCTGTTGAATCAATCTCCTTATAGTAATAAACTCCTTTTTATAGGGGGAGAACATATGTTAGGAAGTTTTTCATGATTTTCGTAATGATTTTTTTTCATGTTTTTTGTAATAAAGTTTTATTTCATGTTTTTTATAATGATGTTTTTCATGTTTTTTATAATGAAATTTTTCATGTTTTTCATTGTGAGGATTTTCATATTTTTTCGTAATGAAGTTTATCATTTTTTTCTTAATGAAGTTTTTTTCATGATTTTCGTAATAAAGATTTTCATAATGAATATTTTATTAATGAAGATTTTCATACACAAAATTTTCATAATAAATATTTGCTCTGTTTTTTTCTTAATGAGTATTTTCGTAGTCAGTTTTTTTTCTCACGTTTTTTTCGGAATCTAAAATTCTTCAAGAATAATTTTCCTTAATACGAATATTTCTTCTTCAAAATCCGAAAGGTATGTTTTCATTCTTAAGTTTTTGTAATCACTTTTTACATGCTGTTTTTTTAAATTTCTCTGATTCTAGTTTCCTTAAATCTAAATGTTTACTTTTTAAAACCTCAATGGATCAAATCCAACCAAATTTTCCTTCAACTATCATTTCAATCATCAAATCTGATCAGAAAAATTCGCAGCCATTATATTAAGATGGGAAGATGAACAGCCTCTTCAAACACTTATAAAAGGGGACCCCGACGGTTTTCCCACATCATTTAACAAGCCTTTGCGTGTCAAATCTCTGCCTCTATAAAAAATCATATTATAAACTTCTCAGAAGTGCTCAATTTCGAATGTCTAGTGAAGTTCCTTCTTAAGAGATGTCTACTATCAAGACGATTACAGAGTGGAAAATATACAAGGAGAGGTTGGTACATTGTATATTCTTCAACAAATATGACTCTGCTATCTCGAAGAATATCAAGTTTAATGGATGGGAGAGTTTATCCATTTCGAAGCAAGGGGCTCAAGATCTTGTGTATCAGGATCTACTCATTGTGTTTTATGAATCAGCCTGTTTTTTCATGGATGATGGTAGAGAAAAATTTTCCTTCAAGAGTTATAGAAAAACATATACACTTTCATACACCAAGGCTGCTAGCTTGGTAGAATTATCTTATGAAGGAGAGTCAGAATTTTGTTCCCACAAGCTGTCAGATGTTCAAGGGAGTTTTGTAAAAGTGAAGGTAATGAAATTTCTTGGACTTACAGATGTCAATACAGCAAAAATTACTCACTTTTCTACTATAAATTGGATTCTAGAGTTATGGGTTCAGGGTTTTATCATACCGAGAAAAGGTTACAAGGAAACTCCTAATAAAAGTGATATGTATATCTTGGATTTTTATTGGTAATTTCAAGGAAAATAAATCTGATGATGCATATTCTCATTACGATAGGGATGATCATGAATGGGAATTTGAAAGCATAGATAATCATGTATCCTACCCAACTCTCAATTTTGATAGTTTGGTGTCTTGAATCATTCAATATTCCTCACAGTTCCAAGCTGAGGAATTGAATAGTGATGTTAGAAAGCGAGGAATCTTTGAAAAGAATGAATGTTGGATTTTCTAAAGATTCAGGAGAGTTTTGTGATCTTCCAGTAGAAGAGGAAGATGCTGTTCCAAAAAATGATGAAGAGGATGAACCATAAAATAAAGGAGGAAAGAAGAGGAAGATGAAGGAAGTGGAAGAATAAGAGAAAACCCCTAAAGCTAAGGAAACTCAATTTGAACATCCAAAACCCAAGAAGCAGAAAGCCTATCTAGATGTGGTAGTTTCCATGTGGAGGGAAGACAAAAAGATTCCGAAAGAAGTAAAACCACAATTCTTCTTGGATCTGGGTGAGGCCAAGGCATTGAAAGATAAGACATTAGAAGAGCTTGAGAAGCAAGCCAAAGAAATGAAGTAGAATAAGAAGATGTCAGAAGCCGAAATAGTACAATATCTTTTGAAGGCTACTGAAATAGCATCCAAGAATATTCTGGTACCACAATCTTTCATGGTAGAATAATTACCTGAGACATCTGGGAAGAAGTTTATCACTCCAGAAAAAGTACTTGAAAATGTTGATGAAGAAAAATAAGCTATAGATGAAGTACAAGTATCTTAAAGTATTGATGATATAGCTGATCTGATACAGCAAGTTGAATAATTTCATAAGAAGGAATGTGCTTCCGAGAAATTATCAATCCGGACATCTCAAGCCAGATCTTCAAGGCTTGCTACTCCTGGGGTTGATGAAAAAACTGAAGTGGAAGTGAATAAATTGTATGAGGAAGAAATATATAATAATCACTTTATTCATCATGAGGATATTGATGCAGGAGAGAAGAAAGAAAAAATTGATGATGATAAGATTTTTCAGTTGTCTGGAAGCTAGTATGAGTCTCAAGATAAAGAAGCTGTTCCGAGAACTAATATGGGAAATCAAGTGGTTGTTGATATCCCAACGATTGAAATTGTAAGGAAGAAGGAATCCAATGCATCTTCTATGAAGAAGATGGTTAAGCTATAGGAATAACCATTAACTAGAAAAGTTTCAGATTTTGAATCATCATCTCTGTAACATGATTTTGTCATTCAACATCTGAAAAACAATTTGACACCATTCCGATCATTCCAACCATTGACACCAGATCTCAGATGCTCCAACATAGCATGATTCAAAAATCGGATTCTGTATCCATAATGATGGATAGGTGTGTAATGATTGAGGCTGATCACAAGAACATCCTTATCAACTACGATGACCACAGAAAATCTTGTAAGAAAGTGGTCAACTGGTCAAAGAATATAGTTGAAGATTTGAGAGAGAATGATGAGTTTCAAGAGGATGTTAAAGAAACTTTTTGATAATCAAGATAGGAAAATCAAAGATCTCACAAATAGATTTTGAGAAAAATATAAACCTTGAACAGAATACTCATATTCAAGAGATCAAATATCTGAATGGGAAGTTGAACTCTATTGCCTAAAGCTGGAAGAGGTAAAGGGATATTTGGATCATGATTGAAGAAAATTTAGTGAAACAAGATCACCTGTTGAAAATTCGGGTAGAGGCTCTGAAGTCTTAGGATGATAGGACCAAATTCTTAGAGAAGAAAGCAGACGAAGATCACAAGGAGCTCAATAAGCTGAAAACCATTGTGGAGAAATTGATACCCAAGGAAAAGGAAGGAAAATAAATCTGATCATTTGTTGTATTTTTTCCTTGTACAAATTCTTCCAATATTAATGAACTTGTGGTTTCTCGTTTTTGTTTGGATTTTTTACTAATATTTTAGGTACTATATTGTTTTCCATTCCGTCAAATTCTTTTTTGGAAATCAAAATGGGGGAGAAGGAAAAATAATTCTAAGTAATGAAGAATTATACCTAATTAAGGTGGGGTTTATCTAAGGGGGAGTTTTCATACAGATATTTATGTACTCATGATATTAAAAAATATCATTCCATAAATCTAGAATATGATCTTTAGTGTTTCAATGCGTTAGGGGGAGTTAGTTGTATTCATCTTTTCCAGTGTAAAATTGGAGATATTTTTTATTTAAATGTCTAGAAAAAATTTTCTAAGTCCTTATATTCTTTTTTGTAAGGATATTTTTGCTTTCCAAAAAGGGGTATATTGTTGAGTCAATAATGTTTTCCATATAAATTTTCCATTCCATCATACTTGGGAGAGATTTTAATGTCAATAAGGCTTCCTTATGACATTGTAATTCCTTCTTATTTTCAAAATCACAAACACCTTATCTCAAGGAAATTTTATTTTTACCCTATGTTTTACTTCTATAAGGAAAAATTTCCTTCCCCATGGAAATTTATCCTTACCATGTTTTCATTGTTCATATAATAATTTTGTTTGAAACCAAAACCTCGGAATCCTATAAATACCTAGATATAAAGCATTCTGTTATTGAATCCAAATTCTCAGAATTATAGTTATGAACTATTCTGAGTTCTAACATTGAATTCTAATTAATAATTATGGTTAATAACTCTTCTGAAGTTCTTACTCCGAATTCTATTTATGAATTATGGTTATGAAATCTTCTAAAGTTCTGACTCTGAATTCTGAATATGAATTCTAGTTACGAACTCTTTTGATTTCGGACTCTGAATTATGATTATGAATTCTGGTTACGAACTCTTCTGAGTTATGACTCCGATTTCTATGAATTAAGACTCAGAACTCTTATGAGTTCTAGCTCCAAATTCTCACCAACTCTGACTCTAAACATTGTGAGTTAAGGTTCTGAATTCTTGTGAATCTTGATTCCATATTTCCTTGAAATTTAGATTCCATAATTCTATAGTGTTCAGGTTTCAAATTCCTAGAAAAACTGAATATGAATATCCTTGTATTATAGACTCCGAAATAAATTTTTTAGACTTCGAACATTTATATTTCCTTACATTCTGAATATTGGTTTATATTTATGTAACCATATTTTTTATAACACTTATTTTGTTATAAAACTATATCGTGCATCCAGTTACTAATTAACCATTGTTTGAGTGACATGTGTATAGGTCCCACCGAAATGCAAGGAAAAATATGACTGTTGGTGTATGGAGTTGTCCGTTGAAGCCGTGACTATGAATAGGGGATCATTTGAAATATCTCACTACAATTTGATCAATCTAGAGATTACAACTTTCTAAAGTGATTTCTAGAGAGAGGCTTTAATGATTTGTGCATACTGAACTTCTTGTTCAGATTTTCTTTGTGCGACTCCGAATGTTGTTGAGTGCATTCGAGGGATTTCAGGGATAGGAAGACAGAGGTGCCGACGACCTTGAAGATGAGGGATTCCTTACTGAGGAAGATAGAGGTGCCAACTACCTTGATGTTGAGGGCTTGAGGGGATTGGAAGACAGACTCCGATCATCATATAGAGGGCTTACCCTGGTGTGGGTAGGACATACTTTCTTGAATGTATAAATCAAGGGACCTTTATCCAAGGTTATTGGATAACCTTCTCTTTGGGTTAAAATATTTACTACTTGTTACTTGTTTGTTTCATGTTTTCCACTGTATTTTATTTATAGAGGAAAGTAAAACTATATTATACTTCATTATACTTGTATACTATGATTTAGTAATATTCTATACGATTTAAGGTAGCATCTTTATCTTTGTAAAATTTCATTATGTTTCATTTTTATGAACCATCTTTTCAATATTTACTTTCTCAGAATTATATTTCTAGAATCAAGCAATTGTGTAGAACTAGAAGTTTTGTTAATTAACTTGTTTAACACTGTTAAACATAATCATCTTTAACAGTTCCAGAGGAATTCTTTAATGTATACAATTCACCCCCCTTATATATTGGGCATCACTAGATACTCTATATAGTATCTCTTTTATTTCGATCCTACATTTGGTATTATAGAGTATATCAAACTCACATACCATCTCAAAACATATTACTCTTTGTATCACTTATATTAGATATAAACAATAAAGAAAATTTCCATTTGAATTTATATCACCATTGGTTTAATTATTTGTAGGATCCTTGTAATCAAGACAAAATCTTGAAATTATGACATGTTCCTTAATGAATATATGGGTTAGTTTTACTATAATGGTTCAATAATCAACTTGTGGCTGAATATATTTAATTAATTAGGATAATTGTTTTAATAATATTTATAGGATAAGAGTATGTATAATAATACTAACAATCTGTTTGTAGATTTATGAATTGTAAAATTATTTTGAAGATGGATGGTCATTAGAGGTAGATGATTTCTAGAGGTTTCTAATAATAGGAATACAATCAATGAATGATAGAAAAGATCAGAAATAGAACATCCTTGTGGTAAATTAGTTCTGACGATAGATCTATAGATGGTAGATATGACATTCAGTATATCTATATGACAGTAGATCTCTTTTATCATATATATCTTTATTGGTATATCCCTCTTGAGGTAGATCTTTTTACTAGTAGATCTGTTCTATGGTAGATACAGTCTACCGGTAGATCTGATAGCACTATCAATAGATTGAATGAATAGAAGATAGATAATTATAGCATTTAGCAGATATTCTCCATCTAATGGTAGATCATTGGAACTAATTATTGATCATCACTTAACCATATTTTATTGTTAAATTTAATGAGAAAATGAATAACTATCATAAAACATTGATCTTTTTAGAATCATAAAAAACAACAATGATCATTAAAATAAGGTGTTTTAAAAAATGTATCATTTTTTATGATAATAATGGAATTTATAACAATGTATATAATAATATATAGAGATACATATAAATAATTATGAAGTATGTTATATATCACATTTCAAATTATAGTTGTGATAATTACCTACTTAAATGTGATTAAAGTATAATCCATTTTCTAGATTGTATAATAGAATTATAAATAAAATAAAATAAAAAATATGAATAAAAAATTATTAATTAGATATATATTTGAATATTATATTCCAAAATGTTATAAAATGAAAATAATGTACCTATAAAAAACTAATCCAAATCTGCACCACTCAAGGGTTGATAAGATGAATAGACCACTAGATCTTTTACCTTGCTTATAACTAGAGATAAATAGGTAGAGGAAGAGGGTGTAGGATTAGGATAATGAATTTATCAGATCATAACATCCCTATGATTCCTATCATCCTAAATTTCAATATTGAAAAATATGAAATTATATAGGACTGTGTGATGAAAAATGTGAAGATAAATTGGATGAAAAATTAATATCCAAAGGTGGAACTATTTGGTATACTTTCAACAAGATCCCTTATTCAGTAACCTTCTAGTAGTCCCCCACATTGGTGTCCCTATATTATATTCACCTCCCTAACCATCCCTTAATGATTTTTTTCTCTGGTCACTATCATAGCTGGATTTAGCAGCTCCTTGGTTTCTGGAAGTTCATATTGTGGCCCCACAGGTGATATCAATGGAGGGTTCCCCTACATTTGAATTTTCTCATACGAACATTGAGGAAGTTTCATTCCTTAATCTGTGGATCTTTATAGAATGATTTCAGGTGAACATTCCCTCCCTTTCCTTCTTACAGATCTCTGTGGCCCCATAGGGTCTGTCAGTGCTAGTATTGTTCTCTGATCTGAACAGGAAGTAATTCTATATTATCATTGAATCACGGGGATACATCATGGTGGGATGATCTCATGGATCCCATTAGGTTTTGATATAGAACATTAATCACTTTCATTTTTTGATTGAGGCACATGAGGGAATCGACACACCTCAAGATGGGGTGTGGATAAACCCTCATGGCATGCCTCTTCCCATTCACAATCATAGATTCTTTAAATTCATTATAAAAATATTGGTATATTTCAATGTGTGGTTGATAGGGCATATGGTCTCTTCGATTATTATATTGAGCTTATCTGTATGGAATTGGATATTTCTAAGTCCCTTCTATCGCAGCTTTTTCTCTAGGTAGGTGAAACTTATTAATGGGGGAAGATGATTGTTTTTCCATCACTGGTATTTTTCTGTACTATATTCCTTATACATAGTCACTATCTATCATTCTTTATCAAATTGTGCCATGATCATGCATTTAGTTCTTCAAATCGTTCGTATCCGGGCCCCTCTTCAATGAAAGCACCAACACCCCCCTTCCACCCATGATTTCTTGGTTCCCATGTTTTATCCAACAAGAAGTTAAGTATGATCTTCATAGTTTGGATGATCATAACCAATTCCACCTCATATCTTGGATAAGTATCATTCCCACTTGAACAGATCATGGTATGGATCCGGTTTATCATTAGTTCCCTTCCATTCTAGCTCATACTTCTCTTATTTAGAGGGATACTGCATGGTTAACCGTTAATTCCTTCCCCACTCTCTCATCAATAAAAGAAAAATGATACTTTCAATCCTCTTTCAAGAAACTATATTCTCCATTCCATAACATCCTCCAGTGTCTCTCTGCTAATAATATTTAATTTCAATTGATTATTATCATATGTGAAGGATGAACCGAAGCTTCCAGGTCTACCTTATTTGTCCTTGTCTAGTGGTTTATGCACTAGATTCCCATCCATGAAATCAATACCATGTTATTTTCCACATGGATAGTTTACTAGGATTCTTGGTGTCAAATCCAAGAAACAGAATTTCTAATTATATCCATCCTCATCTAGAATACCAGTTTCCTTAGTGCATGGATTAAAAAGGACATCATTACAACTAAATTCCTCAAATTAAAATCCCCTATGATGGTAGTTCTAGAACACAACTATATACCCTCTAAACATGAAAATTTCACAAATAGGACATAGATGTGAAATTTCATACATATCCATTTGAAAAATCTCCACATTTGGTTATTCCAGAATTCTAATTTATCATTTGATCATATGGATGCGTCAGATCAATTTATCTGCACAAGAGTTACTACAAGTGATCCATGTTCTCCTTTTTATTTTATGTACATAATATATGAGTAGCTCAGTAGAGATATCTTATGACATTATTTTAACTCATTCATCATGCGGAACATTCCATGGTTCGTATGAGGAAATTTCAACATTATTGTGGTCCATTTTTAGAATAAGGGTGTGGGTGATTTCCCTCAAAGGGGTAGTCTGTATTTTACTTCATTTATATCGAGCAGTAGACTTATAGATCTAGGATATGTAGGAAAAAAAATTTCATAGTGAAAAAATAACACTGTAATTAGGTTCAGTTGGAGTGCAGTGATTTGTTTCTTTCAAACTACACTTCCACTTCTTCCTTTCTAGATAATAAGGTAACCCATCTTCCGATGGCCATTTTTGATCAATGATCTCTCCACATTGAGTTTTTTCCAAAGAAATTTGGGGGAATTGGTTCCTTGTTTTTATTTATTTGAACCACACATATAGGGTATCATCATGTCATGAAATAATATTGGGATAGGACCTCATATCATAACTAGTGTTTGGGTCTTCAAACCCAGCTTAGGCTTCTAAAAGGATATCTTCATTCACAGAAAAATATTCATCCTCTATGGACAGAGGGCATGGACAGACTCTTGGGTTATTTGTAGCATATTAAATTTCTCTATGATAATGAATGTGATGAGGATATATTTAAGGAATTTTATTATAATAAATTTCAATTAGATGGCATGATTTTGAGATGTTAATGGGTGCCTTATGACAAATAATGCATTAAATGGATTAGAGAAGGTGATTGAAATACTGCATACATTCAAGAATGCATCAAATTGAATTTCTATATTATTAGAACACATATTTTAATGGTGGATGGTTCCTTATAAAATGATTGTGAGGTGGTATGTGGAATGGATGAGCTTCATTTTTTGTCTCTTATTTCATATCATAACATGCGCAAGCACGAAGTTTATTTGTGGGTCCAAGAATTAATATTTGATGCCATCCTGAGATTAATATCTGATATCAATAATAGGAATATTGATGAAATACCTATTAATAAAGAAAAACTTGATTCAATTTAAGCACTCAATTTAGAAAGTGAAGATAAGATGGATATAATCCTTGGAAATTCCTATATATATTTTGGTATCTAGTAAGGTATGATTTAGTGTAGTAAATCCAGGATTTCTATAGAGGTGGTTGTCTCCTCTAGGTGGGAGAAATACCAACCTTGGTTCCCATTCATGAGATCAAAGATCCATATTCACTACATCATTACATATCAATCAGATTTTGAACCATCCCTATATAGTAATGGAAGGTGTCCTCAACAAATGGTTATCCACACACCTCCCTCTTTGGAATCTCGAAAGAGAAACATGATTTTTTATATGGAAAGGTGATATAAGGTGTTATCAAGAATATCTCAAGAAATGGTGTGAGACATCAACCAAAAGGTTACCTGATCCAATATTTCCATGAAATTATATACTTATAAATCCATTCATAGAGTTGAATGGTGTATCATCATTAATGTTATTAGTTGCATGGGTTTGTCCTCCCTGTCAAATGACATGCTTTTCAGGTACTTTAGTTCAGCATGGCTATACATTTATTTTATTGGAGAAGTTATGAATTCTTTAAAATTGTTCACGGACTAAGGCATGGTGATCGTCAATCACCTTGATTGGATATCATTGCTAATTATTCTCTTAATAATGTCATTAACCACAAAATTGTTTTTGATTAATCCGAACTTATATCTATAGCTCCAGTGTTGAGAGTATATTCCATATGATTATTTTCAATGACACCATCATTTTTATAATAAAAATATATGATATATATCTATGGAATCAATATAGTTTTGTAGGATTACAATATACAGAGTGTAAAAGTTGTGATTAATTGAATGTTTTGTATTTTTATTCCCAAAAGATGCTTGAGCTAATGTGTGGTTTATTTGGAGAGAATCATGGGTACGAAAAGAAGAGAATTACCTCTTGATTAACTGGGTGATCTGAAATATTATGATAGACTTCTATTTGCATCACTTTGATATAATTGTTTAAAAAATACCTAGGCATATTCTATACTAGAATTACAGGGTCATATTCATTAGAGTAAGACTTAATTTGAATATCTGTTTTCTATCATCCATTCCCCTACATGATTTTTTATCCCTTGATATTCCTAAGGGAGTTATGATCGGAATTCCAAGCATTATAAGATCCATCCACTAGGACACACATTTTTTTGGAAAACAACATTAGACATCCTAGTAAATATTTTCTCTGTATTTTAGTAAAGGATGCATTGATGTAAGAAAGGTTAGTGTAGTTATGATGAGCTTAAATGAATGGTTATCATGGAAATTTATTGAGGGAGAAATATTCTGGAATAAATATATATCTACGATGTATAGGAATGACCCATGATCCACAAAGGGAAATATTCATCTATGTGGAAAGTAGTTCACCATGACCTTTAATCACTCTTACTCTACTCTCTATGGTTAATTTTTCTTGGTATTATTTTCATCATATTTCTAAACTGGGATGGTACAGTTGTGGGTTTTCCATGATTATATACACAAAAAATCTCCTTTAATGAGGCATGCATGCATGCATGTTTCATCCATGAAATATATGATGATATCCAATGTGAGTTCTTCAAGTGTATTGGCATGAATTATGATCCAAACTAAAGGTTTTTTTAACTAATCCTCATCCAAGTCATTATATGCTATATAATATTGCAGAATGATGATGGACACTACCAAATAAATGAATAGGGTAGATCTTATGGTGCAAATATATATATGGAAACAATTTTTTTCCAATGGAATGTTAGTAAGGACTAATTACCCATTTAAGAAAACATGAAGCACATGGATATCAATATTGTCTCCAAATTTTCGTGATGAAAATTCCAATTGGATGAAACCTTTAAGCATTTATTTTTCGATGAAGATTGGGAGAGCAAACACTATATAGCTCATTTTATTGTTTTATAGAAAGTACCTCTATTGGGATTATTAACATATCCTTTTTATATGTATGGTTCCATGTTTTTAATGACTAAGATATCAAATGTAATGGAAGAACTATCATTCTCACTGTTGGATGCTGATGTTTTTGAGAATCTCACAACATTGCTGGATATTGAGGGAAGATATCCTATGACTCTTGAGTAATATTTAGTATAACAAACTACATTTCAAACATTATAGAAATAATCCAAAGTATATAATACGATTCAATTCATTGATAACTAAAAACCATAATTGATATGTAGTCCACAATTCTAAATACGTGTCCTGCGAACTCAGTTCTTTGGCTCCCCCATAGCACCACACCCAAACATAATATAGATGGGTCTTGTGTTGTGGGTGTTGTGTCGGGAAGTCTTCTAATTTTGTAACCTAAAGTATATTTCATCCATGAATTCTTGGATTCCAATAGTGTTGGAGAATCCCTACCAATAAATCACCTACAATATATATGGTTTTGTGCCTTTATAATACGGTAAGATTGGTGTTTGCGGTGGTTGAAAATGACTACCCCTGATCTATTGTGCTCTTTATGATTATGGAACCACCCCATGGTCAATCATATACCATATGGAATGATAAATAAAGAGCATTTCAAACCAAAGAGATAGTCTACATACATTGTGAGAGAGGAATAATGTTGTTGACTGGCAAGCTTCTATTGCACCAAACAATACTCATGGGGGAGTGGTTATTTTTTCCGGAATTAGATCATTCCCCCCATTAAGGTACTAATCTTGTTTATGAGGATTCCCTTGGCATCCATTATTGTATTCACCCATAGCTTCATATCCGTTTTCTCCTCATAGAACCCTATGTTTCCCTATATATAAATTAATTTACATTGAGTTGATATTTTAACACACTCATTGTATACATCCTAGAATATAAATAAATAATTTCATTGGTGGTATTAAATTTATAATTATAATCCTCATTTAAGCATTCCCTAACTGTATTATATGTATTTTCCCCATTTTACTTTATCTAATGAGATTCATCTTTATGATATAATGAAATATCCACCAAAAAAACATTTGTCACCTCTCTAAGAAGAGATTGGATATCATCTATGAAAACTGAAGGAACAAGAGGTAGGGTACTAAATGTGGAAGAACTAGCTATAATAAGAGACAAAAATATATCTAGAATAGAAAACATCCATTTAAAAATGATCATTCTCATCTCATTGATGCTGGATTTGGATCCTTCCATCTCATTAGAAAACTACTTATTCTCAATATCCAGTTGTTTCAATTTTAGTATCATATTTTCATACATACGAAAGATCACTAACTCAAATCTCCACCTAGTATTATATTCACAGTAGTTAGTATTTAAATGAGGGTTGGTTCTATAGATTAAAATAATTTATAATAGAATTCTCACTCTAAAAGAATCTAGATCATATTTAGTTACATAACCAAAAGGTAGAGGAGGAGAAGGTGGAGGATACACAGTCCTCTTTTATCATGGAAGGTCCAGCTCCATATATCCAGATATAGCTACCTGATAAACCGATAAAAAATCATCCAACATAACTTATTCATCTATCTGTTCAAATAAATATCTGTTATGATCTTTTCCATCAATGGAGACATAATTTCCACTATGAAAATGTGGACTACAATAATCATCACCCTCTTTACCATCATCTAATTCTGACTCTGATATGTTAGTACGTAACTAAGAAGCTCCATGTGATTTATCCACCTTATTAGCACTATCATAATATATATACTCATTATGATTGTCAGAAGTTATTGGATAAAATATATGATTTCATAAAGCATGAACATTTGAATAAAATTGGTTACCTCTAGGAAGAGATCCTTTTCTAGTACAACTATATTGAGTAGCATTAGCTGTGAACTTATAATTAAACCTACATAAAGTAGAAGAACTATGAGAGTGATGTGATTTATCTTCCGTTGAATCATTACCATAATAATTTGTAGACCCATTAAATATATTATTTTCATTATATAATTCATCATTTTCTCTTGAGATTTTATAAGAACCCTTGTCAAATTTTTCAGTTGGGGTTCTTTTTTCTTATGATTTTTCACCTTCACAAGGTAATATTTATTTAAAATAATGATGAAAATATGTACTAAATGTTCCATAGGAAGCATTTTGGACTTTGAAAACATCAGTTTCACTTACCCTGTTGAAATATCAACATGATCTTTATATTTTTTTTGTAGCTTCTTCTTCCCCAACATCTCCGTTAGATAAAGAAACTATGGATTTATTTTTCCTCATTATAGGATCATCCATATCTCTAGTTCTGGAAGGGAACTAATCTAATTTAAATTGATCATAGATTTTATCATTATCATCCACTCATTTATTTATATAATGGTTCCAATTAACATTCATCATCATACATATAAATTTCTTTAAACCAAAACCACCACAACTAATTACAACCTATTCATCTTCATCCACATGATCTTTGTATTCAAACCTAGATTAAATGAATTTAGGGTAAATCAATGAATTTTATATATATGTTTCATTTATTATTTCCATCATATGAACCATTAATTATTTTCACATGTTTGTATTATCACCTATTTTTTGCAGAAATGAAAAAAAATATCCTGATACCCAATGCTGCTAATTTTCCTTTTCCAGTGACAATACATGACATCAAAAAACACAAAAAAACTAAAATCCCAATGAATATCTATATAGTTATTCATCTACAAAATGAAATTACCATTTAATTATAATAATTAATCCACATAAATAAAAAAATCATTCTTACATGGAATAAATCCCTAAAAATCAACAAATAAACCATTATGAGGTAAATTGAGACCCTTAGTGATTTGTTTGAGGAAAAGATAACATTTTTCATTCAATAAAACTCGTAAAAAATATTTTTTTAACCAAAATCATGCTGTAAAAAATGATTATACATCTGAACCAACCTAGGATAGAATGTTTGTTCATTCCTTAAAAACCATTGAATCTATCAATGGTTTATGATCACATTCGTCATCTATTTATTTTTATAGGATAATAACATACTTCATGTGTTTGGGATTCTTCATTTAAACAACAACATATTGTGATGTTTAACCTAGGAATGTATTTGATTGGTATTTTCCTTCAATATATGAAAAAATACTTCATTTTACTCTCACTATATTCACACTAATTTGAAGGATTAAGGGAAAAGAAAAAGATTTTTGTTGGTTGAGAAATAATTGAGAATATATGGTTCAAAGGTGGCATGAGATATGGGTTTCTCAAAACATATTTCTGAAAATTTAATAATTTAGGTATTTAGAATTGATGTGTATAATAAAATGTATATGAATAAACCTAATAAATATTTAAAAAACAAGGATTACCATATCCTCATAAAAATCAATGTGTTGATCTCAAATAGTGGATCAACAATTGTTGATCACTAACGGTGGATAAAAAAATTGTATATCACCAATGGTATATCATAAACTTTAGATCACCAAAAGTATATATCCAATGGTATAATATTTTTAAAAATTAAATGTGAGAAAATAACTAATCAATGTATATCATACTATATTCATGTGTGATATAGAATAATCTCTTATAATGGAAAGGATTTGTAAATATTACATCAATTCGATGTCTCATCCCAATGAATTGAGGAGTTAAATTTCCTTTTTGGAAATGATCTATCAAAAATTAATTTTTTAAATGTGTCTTTTTTCTTACAATGAGATAAATGGATTTGAGTGATGTTTATTGCACTTGTATTTAAAAAAAAATTGGTACACATTGAAATTGATATCCATATTCATATAATGTGTATTTAAACTATGAAATCTATGTACAATTTCTTTCAATAGGTATGTACTCAGTTTTAGTAGTCTATAGTGAATTATATGTTTAATTTTACAACACCGTGAAACTAGTGACATCCCTGAAAGGTGAAATGTTCGATAGTTGACCCTTATATCTAGTATACAAGCACCAAAATCTATATATGAGTAAATCACTGAAAAAAATTATTCTCCTCCATGGAATAAACTCTAAATTGGTTGTATACTTGAGGTAATTAATTTTTTTTAACTAAACATAAAACTTATTATGTTGGATTTGAGGGAAAATGAGAAAATATAAATACTATAAACAAAATATCTGGTCACATAGAAGTTAAATAATTAAAATTTTCTAATAATACTATAATAAATGGTTTAATCAACATATTTTAAGGTTTTATCAAGATTCATATTATAGGTTTCACTCATGGTAGTATCAATGCTATTTATTCTATCCACACTAAATTATTTTAAAGGCTATCGTGTGTAATTAGTTTGACATAAAATAATTCTATATAAATTTTTACAAATTTAAAATAAAGAAAAAATTTTATGTCACCCCTTAAACTAATTTGAAAATAAATTTTCATTATTTCATATAAATCATCAAATAATAAATTTATATAATTTCCAGAATTATATCAGAAAAATGAAACTTTACTACTATAATATAATCCTAAATTCATTTTATAAATATAAAAGGTCATATATACCTTTTCAAAAACTTTTTTAATTAGAAAAAGATGATCCTATCATTCCATTCTTTATGAGCTTGTTTTTTACCATATAATACTATTATTAATTTAAAAATCATGATTTAGAATGTGATGAATTATTAAATCCATGTGTCTATCTAATGAAATCATACTCAACTATATTAACATTTAATAATTAAATAATAAAAGAATATGATATAGTTTTAAATTGAAATGTCATGTATAGGCAAGTAACATTCTAGATGCATCAATATTAGATTTCAGGGCTACGGTTTCCCCGTATTCAGTACCCTCCTCTTTACTATATCCTTATTTGAAAAATATAGATTTGTTTCTAACTATTTTCCTCGAATCATTAACATTATTTATAAACACCCATTTAGTTTCAATATTTAAAATGTATTTAGGTCTAAACAGAAGATCCCAAACATTATTTATTTCAAATTTATTGAGTTCTTATTACATTCCCATTACAAATAATTCATCATTAATTACATATTTTTTTAGTTTCTTGTTTTCAAAGAGATATTGATGTTAATCCAGATTTCTAGTATACCCTATTGTTTAGTTACTCAATATAGTCTTCCAATTACATCTTATAATCAACTATATTTATGAGTTTTAACAATTCTAGGAAAATAAATGTTGGATATTTCATTATTGTCCATTGGTTTGGGTTAAGATAGTTCATCAGAATAAAAATTGTTTTGTTTATGTTTCATAGAACTATAAGAATATTTAACATTTATCTTTAGATTATATAGATCATAATTAAGTATTTATAAAGAATTCTTAGAATCATATGGATGTGTTTCTTTAAATATCACATATATTCATTCCTCCAAAATCGTATTCTTTATATTAAATACCCTATATTACTTACTTGTTCTTGAATATACAAGGAAATTTCAATCATTTCTCTTGGATAAATGTTTTTAATAATATACTTAGTATTGAAAATAAATATATTAAAACAAAAAATTATAATATAATTAACGACTTATTTTATTCCATTCCACATTTCATAAGGGGTCCCTATCAAAAGATTAATAGGTAAATCTTTTTTAACATTGTAATAGCCAATATAAAAATGTTCAATCTAAAAATAATTAGGTATATTTGACTCATTAAACATAGTCCAATGAATTTTTTTGAAGGTTTTTGTTTATCATTTCTACTATAGCAATATGTTTTGGTGTTCTAAGAGAAGAAAGTTTATGATTATAGCCATATTGTGGTCATAATGATTCGAAATAATAATTTTCAAACTCTGGGAAATGTTCACATCATAATGTCCTAATTCTATGTACAATAATATTTTCTATAAATTTATTATACATAAATATATAGTAAAAAGATTCCATATTTAGAGATAAAAATAATTACCATGTGTGTCTAGAATATTCATCCACTAAATCATCAACATAACACTTCCCATTTAAACTTGAAACTCTAGATGGTCTAAAAAAATCTATTATAAGAAACAACAGTGTTTAACAATTTAAAACATCACTCTTGTATTTGAAATATATTTTTTTTAGTTTATCTTTTTGGAATGGGTTACATATTTTATAATTTGAGAATTCTAGTTTAGGAATGTATTTATCAAAACCATTCCTATTTATATTTTTAATAGAATGTTTATTGTAATTCACTAGTATAATATTCCAATGTAAATAATATTTGTGAATAGAACATAGACATGAACTTTTTTGAGAAAATAATGAATCATAGGTAACAATATATTCATATTAATTTCTCCAAGCATTGAAAACTAAAATATTTTCAAAATTAACAATTTCTATGAATTTTTTTAGAACTTATATTCAAATCCATTTTAAAATATATAATATATTATAATAATATTAATCTTCAATACATCTTCATATACACCTTTTAAAATTAAAACATTATTGGATTTCTCGATTTGAATTTTTTTTTATTTTTCCTTAGGCAATGAAATCAAATTTGACATGTCAAACATTAATTGTGATTAGGTTTATGGAAATTGTGTACTCCCCATTCATGTTCTTAGAGTTTCTAGTATCTACATAACAAAATTTCTTACTCAATTTTTTTAGAATGCTTCCAATATAATACATTCAAACTAAAACATGACTTTGGTACCCATATCTTTCTAGTACATAGTGGTTACTAATAAGTACTTTTAGAAACCATAATTATTTAACAATTTTCTTGTAGGATAATATAATACTTTTATAAACAAAGCATTTTATTAGGTCCTTATATATAGGAAGTATCAATAACACTGATAAAACTAATAAAACAAATAAATTTAGTTTTATTGACAATTATTTATCTAGGTTATTGTCTAATTAATGTGGTATATATAGTTACAATTTTTTTCCAATAATCATGGTTAAAGTATTACATAAATTTTTGAATCTCTCCATATCCATTTTTAATTTATCATTGGATAATTTTTTCTCATATTTTTATTTTAGTAGTTTAGAATTTTCAACCATTTATATATTATGATCAGTTTTATAGTGAGAAGAAAATTCTTGAATATTCTCTAGAATTTATATTTATCATTATTTAGTTGATTGTTTACTATAGAATAATACAATATTCCAATATATATTCACTGTACGTGTTTTATTCACAATTTGTATCATCAAAACTATTAGAATTACCAAAATGATACATATAAAAATAGTAGATACGTTATATGTCTTATTTCATAAAACACATAATTGATTTACAATGATTACCCTCTACAGCTTAGTCAAAATTACAAGAACTATATTTTGAAGATATAAATTTTTTTCAATTATTTTTTAAATATTTTATCCTCATCTTCATAATTTTTAAAAAACATTTCTTACTACATTATTATTTGATATGAAATTTTCTCTTATATTCATAAAAATAGTACTTCATTTGTGGAATCATCACTTTTCTTTTTTTTATCTAGTTACCTTTATTATTATACATGTAATTTTGTTATTTATTATTGAATAATTAGTTCCTTTTGTAATTTGGTTTGAATATTAGGTCTAAGTGATACATTTATTCATCATTTCCAAAAATATAATTCCCCATCAGATGATATTTATTTTTTAAATATCTATTTTTGGATTTGAATTAAAACTATTAAATAAAACTGACCACATATTTGGATTATATGCTTATTGTTTTTTCTATTTAAGTTCATCATCAAAGTTCATGATATTTACTATTATCTCTTTAAAAGGATACATACCAATATCACATGATCTGTCTGGTAAAAATATCTCCAAGAACACCAGTTAATCTTTATTAGTAATTTTTTTTAACAATTTCATGTGTCATGTTTATAATATCTTTATATGTGAGATGCAAAACAAAAAATTTCATTCATTAGGTTTCATCTTAAGGGTTATTTAATAGTATAATTATTTCAATGAATTTATTTTAAATATTATTCTTTTCCTTTATAAATATCCAAAGTGTCCTAAATCTCAATTGCATTAGTATATGTAGTCATTCTATAACAATATTCATCTCTGAAAAAATAATTATATTAATTCATATTATTATAGTAATTTTTATATTAATCATTATTCAGATCTCCCCATTTTTCACTAGTAATTTTGGGTAGTTCATATTTATTCTCAATGACATCCCAATGTTGATACACATGATTTCAATATTCATTTTCATTTTATTATTCCATTCATAATAATTTGTATCATAAAAGAGTGACTAAATTTTAGTAGTTCCCTTTTGTCTATTATTGTCCATTAATATATAACTTTAGAAAAAAAGTTACGAACCATAAATTTTAACTACATCACATTAAATATAAATTTATAAAGAAAATTTTATAAAACATTTTTCTTTGAGGGTGTAACTCAATAGTGGAGATTAGTGATTTAATTTTTCTAAAAAAAATTAAATCAATGAATACAAAAATACCTCATTACAATAAAATCACCAATCTAATCAACTGAGTAGAAATATATAATTTTATTTTTCCATTTTCTTCTCAATGTAGGCTCCATTATCAATTAAATTATATTTGAAATCACTTTAACTTTCGTAGTTAAATTAAATAATCTAATACTCTATGTAGAACATAAATTATAAATAATTATCATTGTAATGTATTTCTATAAATTCAATAATAGATATAGTTTTTAACATTTAAATATGGAATCAAGAACTAAGAAAAAAAATATAAGAAATAGAACAAGAGTTATTGTCTCGAGCTAATACTTAATCCCATCCACTTGGAAAACAACCATTACCAAGTAGTTTATAAAAAATAAACCTAATAAATATCAGATATCAATTTTTACAATCAAAATTACAGATGGTTATCTAGGAATAAAGAATATTCCATAATTATAAATGGGATAAAAAAATGTATATGTCACACATGACCACTTCTATAGTTCATGTGGGTATAAAAATAATGAAATTTTAGAGATATGCCAAACACTATCAGGTTAAGTAACATAAACTATATTTTACTGGTAAAAAGAGTAAAAATAAACATAACTCAAATATAAATCATGAAAATAATGGTATAATTACTAAATAATATAAAACATGATGAATATCTATTTGAGTAGATTATAATGTTCAAAGGTCCATGAATCTGTCACATAATGGAGCTCCAATATTTTTCTCAAAAAATAAGACGGAAAATAGAGTTTCATTATGGTCTAAAATGTACTTTTCTCAATACATTGGCCTCTAAAATACATACAAAAATAAGTGTATTACAAATTATTTCGGTTCTATTCATGTATCATCAATTTTATAACTGATATTGTATACACATAGCTTCAAGTGTGTTCTTATGAATTTATATCTCTCTAGGTCCAATTGTCCATTGGATCATCGTAATGAGAATAAAACCATGAAAGTATTACCTTTTCATTAATTCATATGAGGTGTATTTTAAGAAAAATGATTCTTAGTACATAATGTAGCTAACTACAATTAATTACATAAAGAAGTAATTGAAAGAATTAAATTTGAATAAGGTTAAGCGAAACGTCAATAGAACTCTTGATATAGATCACTAAATGGCAGAATTAATATAATGGTGGTAGATGATTTCTTATGATAGATCAGAATGGTGGTAGAATTAGTGGATTATAGAATAAATTAGTTCTAGATCAGTTATGAATTTTGATGTAATGGTAGTATATCTGACTGGTGGTAGATCTATCTAGTGTCATATCTCGTTATTGGTAGATCTATTTAGAGGTAAATATAGTCTTCTGATAGATCCTGTTTCACTAATAGTAGATCATTTGAAGTAATGGTTGATCAATATAGCCATTAATATATCTTACTAAACATACAGTAGATCAACTGAACTAACTATAGATCAGTATATAAAAATATTTTTTGGTAATGTTTTCAATAAAAATATTTTCTATAATAGAAAATTGATAATGTTTCCAATATAAAAAATATATTTTTTGATCATTTAAATAAGTATGTGGTATTATATATATTATTTATACTCATATAATCCATATACTCATGGAATTAAGTGACTAATATGCATGGAACATATAAATCATATTTTCCCAATTAATAAATTCATTATCACTAATATATAATGAAATTTCTTAATGAATATATCAAATATCATTCATTTAAGTAGTTTATCACAACACTTGTCACTAAATTTAGTATTTAAATGTATTATTTTAGTATTATTGAATCATTTTCCTAGAGTAATTTTATTAGAATATAAGAGGAAAGATCATGTCATTGATAAAACCGACTAAAAACATGATTCCAACAAACCTAACTGCACCTAATTATCTCAGCCTCAATGTGGGGGTAATAAAGGTTTTAAAGTAATAAGATTTACATGATATGTAATTTAACATCATTAAGAAATAATGATTTAATATGAAGTGTACACCTATAAGTGTATTAGTAGTCATATTTTATTTAATGTTTTATGTGTCTCGAGTTATGTCTGCATAAAAGTCTCCACATACTATATTTTTATTCTACATTATATATTATTTTTTACTTCTACTCTTGGTATTCCTAACATATCATGATAACCCATATTTATCCATAATTTTGTTATATTAGGGAAATTTCAATGTTATAATGGGGGGGTTATCATTCCACCATTAATGATTAATATATATAATATACATGGGTAAATGATAAATAAATAATTTATTCATAATAAATTCATGATAAAATTTAAAACTATTAAATCCAAGATAGAATTTATCTAATACCAAAATATTTCATATTACCTTTTTTATTCTTCTATAGAAATATTATATCAATGTGTTTTATAATGTTTCTTTACCAACCACCTAAAATATATTTCCATCACCTCGGTCAATGTTTTCTTGAATGGTATTTTATTTTTAAAATATTTTTATGGTCATTTGGTGAGACAGAGGTTCATTCTCGTGAAAAATAGCCCAATTTGTTTCATAATAAATCTCAATTCCTCACCCACTACTAAGAAAGATCTATATTTTCACTAATTAAATTCTAATTAAAACATTTTCATTTAAAAAATATATTGTTGTGATGGACTCTACCTCTATTTTGAGTTATGCATAATAGCTTGTTTGGAACTCTTCTAACTAATAGATTCATCATTAATATAGAATAAGAAACTAGTATTATATAACAAATCCACTCTCCCTATTTGGAATCTTGGATTAGTTTCATCTTTTATAGTGATATCATTTTTTCCTCTAAATACTAAAAACATAAAATTACTTATTCTTATATATCATCACTTTTATTCATATAAATCCAATGAATCTCACCAGAACTGGATTTGTATATACTTTTATGATCAAAAGATATGTGATTTTGGGTCTAGTACATATAATTTCATACAAGATATATATCATAAGAGATATTTTATAGTCATACACCTCAATACTAAATCATTCAAATGGTGTTAAATCAATTAGGATTCATTCCATCAAACCCTTGTATATCCACCTTATTAGAGTTCTCAATTATAAACCACATTTGAAATTTTCCAATGTTGGGAGAAAATACCTCAAGGGAACACTGCAACATTTTTGTCTTGGTTGTTTTTTTGGACAAAGTAGGTTTCCATAGTGAATTTTCGAGTTCCAGATATGTTGTTGACAGTCCATGTTGACAAAGAAACATGATAGAGGAATGAAAGATCTGGAGGAGGTACAAAAAGAACAGATACAAGGTGACGCCGTTTTCTAGTATTTGCCAATATTTATGGGTCCAAAATTTAGATCTTGGTGAGCATCGTGAAAAGTGGATATCCTGGAAGATCTCATCAAAATATGGAAAAAGGCATTAATTGTGCAAAGATTGGCTTCATGGATTGGATTTCACAAAGATGAGAAAAATGTTGAGCGTGATGCTTCACGATTACGTCAAGCTTCGCGAATGGTAGCGTTGAATATAATTGTGGTGGTAAAGGAAAATTTGAGTGGAGATTTGCATCATGTGAGTGAATCATCATGGAGAATACCCGATGTAAGTGATAAAACACTCCGCGATTAGGACACGCTTCGTGATCGAAAATTTCCATGGTGCTTCGCGATTTTGAGAGAATTTCGGCGGGAACTCTGGAGCTTCGAGATTTGAGATGACGTGGCATTGACTTCACACGGAGGTTTTGAGAGTCGGTGGAATCTCCAATAAATAGACCTTGACTCCCTCAGAAGAAGAAGAGTTTTTTTCAAAGAAAATATTTTCCTCTCAGCTCACAAAGTTGATTCGCGAAGGCAGTGTGCTTCTCGAAAGAATAGCTTCGCAGGGGCTAATCTAGGTATGTGAAAGTTGTGAGCTCCACATTGTCTCAGTTCTCTTCATAAGGGAAGTCGCTCTGAGACAACTTGAGCATTTCAAGAGTGCTTTGTGAGAGTGCTTTGTGAAAAGGCAAGAGCTTTGTGAAGGCTTGTTTGAGCTTCGTGAAATTGGGAGCCTCGCAAAGTAGGGTGCTTTGGAACAGTTTTTTCAATGAAATTTCCTAGTGTTTAGGGGAAAAGGAGTATTCATCAGTGGATGAAATTTGGAATTCAAATAGAGCATCTGCATATAGTATAGGATTCATTCATTAGTGGTAATGAATAGACCTACAAATCTATAAATGGTGGGTGGATCTTCTGAAGAAGCAGTGAGGTCACTTCAGTTGAGAGAGCAGTTAGTTCTGACATTTTGAGGGGTTGTAAACCAAGAAGGATATTGAGTCTGCTTCAAACTTGTAAACAATAGTGCGCTTATAATGGAATTGGTACATCGGCACACTGCCAGTGTATGCTCCTTGAACGTAGCCCAGTGAGGGTGAACCATGTAAAAATCGATGTGTCATGCGCATGCATTAAGGTTTATTCATACTCTACATCAGGAATGATAGAAAAGAGGGTTTCGTCTATCTGAAAAACAAGATAAAAAGGGGAAGTTGTTTTAATTTGTCATACCATGATTCACCCTCCCCCCTCTTAGGGTATCATGCCTATAAGACATAACAACCTATATATACAATTTTTACTTTTCCCTAAAACTGCAATCAATTTTTCTCTATAGATCTTCATACAGAGTTTGGAGACTACATCACTCATATATTTCATTGATATTAACATTATAAACAATAGTATACAAAATTTAATGATGATATGTTAATTTTTATGGGTATTATATCATATATATGTATAATACTAAAAATATAGTAAAAAATCCCACTAACCTTTTCTTATACACAAGAATCATCCATGTCCTTGATAAAACAAAACAATTTTATTCCATCATCACATATTATATTCTAAATCAAATAGAAATTCCCCAAATCATAAATAGTCTATGGAAATAAGAATACATTAGCATGTCATTTGGAAATATAAATGCTTAATATTGTATCACATTCATGTCCTCATCAAAATTCCTACTATGGAAAGTGAATATAACACCCATTTTATAGGCTTCATAAACATAATGAGTTTCTATGGAATGAAATATCAAAATAATATTTATCATCAAAATTGGAGTAAAATCGTTTTTATAGTCAATACCATGATTTTTCATGTATCCACTATCAAATATACAAGATTTATAAGTAGACTATTTGCCATATATTATTTTTTTAGTATGGAGATCATAGTTTTACCCTATGGGTATCACCCATTCTAATGTATCTTCATGGTCCTAAACATGTATTGTGTACATAGATTCCTAATCATATCCCTTTACTATATACATTTCTCATAATTAGAGCACTCAATATTCACAAGATAGGTAGATAGATCATCATATATTAACCTTAGGGCATCGTAATATTACATATTAACAATATATCACACAATATCTTGAAAAAACCTTCAATGCATTTATGGTTACTATATAAAATGATATTAATATTTTTCACCTCTTATAAACCAAGTACACTTTTCATCTTGGGAAAAAATTACTTCTCTATGTTCATATTCCCTCCCATATAATCCTCGGGGATAACTTTTCATCCCACAAAAATCATCACATCATTCCACAAACACTTTTTGTTCAGTGAATTACAAAAATAATATCTCATTATTTCTATATGATAAGAGTCAAGTATGTTTATTTCATATTTATGATGTTTTCTTACCAAAAATCAGAATCGAATATCTGTTTCACTACCCCACATCTTTATAAATGTAAAATTGAGGTTCATCCAAATGAAATTTACATATAATTTATTTATGAATTCTTTTGATGGATTATTATTATGTAGGAATATAACACTTTCCATAGGCTATCTTGAAAATGTTATAAGAAGTTCACACAAACTTATCACAAATTATACATTGTCAAATAAGCTATAATTTACCCTCTTAGACACAATATTCAATTATTATATTCAATTAAAAATGAGTTCTAGAAAAATACCAAAATTTCTTCAATGATGAGTAATTTTTTAGATTTATTATTCACTAACATGGTCACATTATAGAATAATAATACTCTTTATCAATTAATTTTTTAGTTCACTTTTGTACAAATTGAAATTTTTAATGCATTAAAAATTTTATCAAATAAGAAAAACATAGCTATTTAAATTTATATTATTGATAATGGTAGTGAATTAATTATACCCAACACTTAGAAGAGTAATCATTAGTCTACAATCATTAGTATATGTTTTTTTAAAAGATTACTAGGTATCCAACCTTTAAAATAAATGGTTCATGGTTATTTTTTTATATCAAACAATATTCACATGTGTCAAATAAGTTTCTATAAAATGATTGAAACATTAAATCTCTATATTTCCTTTAGATACATTTCTAATTTATACTCTCTATATGATACATCCAAATAGATGTTGTGTTAAAATCGACATTGACCTTTCTATATTGAATATTATTGATAAGGTTGTTCATGCCTAGAATATATAAATCATTCACCACATTCCAAATTCCATAAATAAATTCATTTGTATATATTTGATAACTCTTGTCTATAATAATTAATGAGAATCCATACATTTCAATACAAGATATAGAAATAGAATTTATATTTTTGGATGGAATATATTATCAATTTTTAGTTTTCTAAATTATCCCCTAGGTATACTTAGATAATGTGTTTCAACCTATAATGCATTAAATAATTCCCCATTTAAAAAAGATTCATATTTTAATATTATAATTAATTTCTTCATATTTATGATTTTGTTTTTATTTTTATAAATTTGTGATGCACACCATGTATCAAATACTCATGAGTTATAATTAGATATATTTATTTATATAACATTTAAATTATCATAATCAAACTAATTCTCTAGGAAAACACTTCATAACCATAGAAACCAATCATGAATTTTATTATACAGTATGCCTATATGATATATCTAGAAGAAGATCATGATCCATCCCATAATATAAGATAATATAAATTTTTTGGTGTCTATCATATTTTATATTTTTCATCAATGACTTTTAATAAAAATAATCCAACTAAAAAGATGAGAGGCACAATATTAGTGGGCTAAGATCTATACTTTAATAAATTTTTACTTTAAACTATTAATAATCTCAAAAATATATATTTTGGTTTTCTATCATGAAAATCATGTCACATATGATTCTTAGATACTTGAGTGGAATACAATTTCCCAAATATGTTGTACAACAAAACTCTAACCTATTCCTTCAGAATCTTATCTAATAGGTTTTACCATATAAGCATAATCTTATAAACATAATGGTATTAGGTTACCTATCTATTCCAAAATTATATTTCACCATTCCTTAAATAATATAATCCATGGGAACCCAAAAAATGATCATACAAGATTCAATGATATAAGTAATGATATATGTCCTCATTTGAAGTAATATCACATTTAATATTTGAGTAGTTCACTTTGTATCACCAAATAAACATCTTATGTACATTAATTTTAATTATATTTTATCTCATATAATCACCATCATCTATTTATGTGTTCCTTTTTTTGTTCTCATGCTTTAGATGATTTGTTTTTGGAATCCATATTTTTTCTTCCCAATAAATATATTCAATCCAAATTAATTTTTAACCCAATAAACAACAATTATTTTATATCTTTATACCAAATATAAATTCTAGAAATAACCATGAATAACCAAATTAGTTGGATTCATAAGGAATAATAAAAAATATATGTTAATTACTAGAATCATGTGAATTCAAAAATACATAAAAAACATACATATTGTAACTAGTAGCCGACCCCAAATTTTATAAATAGATAATCACTTCTCAGGATGGTGAACATTCTGATCCAATATCCCACTACAAATGATTAAACACATAAAAGATAATTTAATTAAACCATAATAATATGTATTAAAATTTGAAAATAATAATTAATATATATATTAAATCATATAAATATATAAAAAATTGAGTTCGTGATAAAATAAAACTAAATCTTATGTTGTAATAACAAAAATATTTTTTCTAGTATGAATATTTTATAATTCATTATTCATAAAATAAATTAAGGAATAAATAATACTCAAATGATGCTAAAACAATATATATAATGTTATTTAAATAATAATAAAATAAATTAATTAACATGTCACTTATTAACTAAACATGAGATAATAATTTAATCATTTTATGTTTTTTTATTTATAAAAATATTATATATTAAAAAAAATAATTTATAAAAATATATAAACTATATGAATTCTATATAAAAGTAAAAAATATTTTATGTTTATATAATAGTTTATAATAATGTTTCATTCGTATGTTGTGATCAAATCAGTGGATTTCGTTGTTTCTATCAATGGAGGCCTATCTATTTTTAAAATATTTGTTAGCTAAAAAAACATTTCAAAATTTAACATCTATATTAATATAAAAAATCATATATATCATTGTATTAATTTTTTTTTAAACACCATCTCACCCATCACAACCAATGATAATGCTTATGGAAACATTTTATATGTTGAAATACTATGGGGTGCAAGAAATTTTTTAATGACCCAAACTGTAACTAGAAATATCTAGTACTCATTTACCAATATAGAGTATTAAAAAAATATAAATTTTATTATTCAATTGATATTAGACTAATATGTGCAGTGAAATTACAATTGACCAAAAAATAATTGATAAAAATATTTAAAATTGTATTATTCTTCCACTTTTTATCCAAAAATAACATGTAGATTTTTTTTCTAATTTTCTAGAGAATTAAGGAAGAAAATACACGGTCTATATCAAATTATAAAAATGGTTAAATTATAGTGGAAGGAAATTTGGGACAATGATGACATAACAAATATGATAAAATTAATAAATATATATATTCTATATAGATATGTAGAATGTATAAAATATATATATCAAAGAAAGTGAATAAAAAAATTTGAAATAAAAATAAAAATCATAATGATGAATTTAATAATTTTTTATTTAACACCTTGTTATATTATAATATAATTTATTTTTCAAACAAAATCAATCTTTTTTAAAATTTGTGATTTGTGGAACACCTGGTTTAAAAGAAAATGACACTCTTAAAATATTAATATTTAAACATGACCATTATTACCAAACCATTAAATTGTTGTGTATAAAGAAGAATAAATAAATTATGAAACATACTTTTTCAAAATTTATAAAAAATAATCAATGGATATCTATTTATTAGAACTGGAATAAGAACAACTTGACTGATAATGCTTTGTTTAAAAAAGTATTTTTTTCAAAATTCATGATTAGTATCTCATTGTCCTCATTAATTAAAATTATAAAATATTAAGATCTTAGATTGAATGAAACTTTATTCTTTAAATCTAAATATATAAATTTTCATATGGTATTTTTTGGAGTTTTTATGAAAATTTAATTTTTTTAAGAATAGGAAAAACACTATTTTTTATAAAAAAAATACATTTGTATTTTAATCATTAAAAAACCCATTTTATTTGAATGTCTTTTAATAGTAAAATTATTTATCTTATATATTAATTAATTGAATATTTTACTAGAAATAGTTTTATAAAAAAATTATATATTAAAAGTTTTGTAACATTCCAAATATTTTCTTTTGGGAAAGCATTTTTCTGATAAATATGCACGTTTAATTTTATATTGAATTATGAAAATTCAATGATTTTTTTGGGAGGATTAATTAATATTTATAATCATCATGATTTATGTTATCCAGTTAGGTCAAATTATGTTTTTACCATATTGAATAGAGGATATGGTAAAATATATTTATTATCATTAGGGTTGAAATAGGTTTAGAAGGGGGTTAAACAAAAAAGATAAGGGTAAAAATGATACAAAAATATTAATTCATATAATTTGAACATATTGAGAACTTTTGTCATATAATTCTTGAATAAATTTCATTTTGGATAGTTCTTCATGAGAAACAAATTGTGAAATTCTGTCTTTCAAAAAATTCCAACAATGTTCACTTGAATATATATAAATGGCCACACCCTCATCCCCTATCCAAAATTAAAAATAATTTTTTTGAAAATAAATACCCAAATAAATTCTGTACTTCCCAACCCTCATACCAAAATCCTTTTTTGATCATAAATCCAACCTATAAAGGGTTCTAATGCACAAAAAAAGAAGTCATCAAAATAAGAGGTAACGTCCTTAAATGAGTTTTTTATTTCTTATTCCACATCCTTATAATATTATTAAAGAATTATTATGTAATAAAAATATAATATTAAATTTATTGATATGTTTTTATGTTAATTTAATTACCTAAAAATACATCATCCTCCCTCAAATGGGAAATGAAACCGTTGATCATGTGTACGGTGGACTACCATCTCTTGTAATGACATAATTCATTTCACATTTTCATCTCTCATTGTTAGATATAATGATGTATATAATTTTTTTATATGAAATAATTTATACGATTATAGTTTTTTAAATATAATATGAATTCATAAATTACATTCCATTGAAATATGATAATGTCTCTCATTTGAAAGGCGAACTACAACCTCATGAACAGATGTAATTCATTTTTCACTTACGCTTCATAGTAAAGGTAACATGTAATAATTTGAAATTTATATATTATATTCATGAAATAATATAACTTATTTAAATTTAATATATCATTTAATTTCTTTACTTATCATCCATTAAATAAATGATAACATTAATCATGTCTAAAATAGACTACTTCCTCATAACACGTTGTGATTCATTTTTACTGCATCTTCCCTTGAATTGTATGTGTAAGGTTATTTAAAGAATTAATATAAAATTTATTGTATAATTATCATTATATAAATATGAAATAATAGTCACCTTCCATCATATAATAACATTGACAAATTCAAAACATTACTCATGTGTATGTACAACCTAAAATCTCCATTATTGTTACATAGATCATTTATCATAACAATATTTCATGGTTTGTTAAAAGAGTATAATTTGTTTATTAAAATGGTATCTATGTCATGTTTTACATTATATATATTATTAATAAATATTCTATATGAACATATTCTAATTTCTAATATGATTCTAGACATATGGTCCATTTATCTTTAAAACGTTTGATGTGAAATTATTGGCTTATGTAATTTATTATGACACCATAAAAATTAATCTAAAATGAATAATAAACATTATGAATATTTTTAATAATGTATATAATTGTAATTAGTTTACTATTAATAAATATAATGACTGTATATGAAAAATAGGGCTCATGGTTTGGGATCTCTCTAAAACACCATTTACATGAGGTTATCAAATTTCTCTTGCTAACACACTTGTCTCTATATTAATGATATTAAATGATTCTAATTTTTTTGATATTTCTATCCCATATTGACTAGTCTAACTATATCTTCATTTTATGGTGTTATAATTTCTTTATTATCATTTCTCAAATTCCATCGTTATGAAATTTACTTCATTTATGATATGAAGAAAGAGTACCAAACTTATTTTCTTTCCCTGGGTAATTACTATATTGTGCCATATGATTGATGCTTTTGTGGGGAATGAATATATAATTATAATTTTATGATGGGTGTACCTCCATAGAACTCTAATTAATTGGATAAATTTTTACCTTCATGAGGCATGATATAGGGAATTAGGTATTGAACCTAATCCATTATGATACTTTTTCTACCATGTGATATAGTTTAGAATGTTAGCCATAACTCATGTTTATGTCATGTTATTTATTGATTCCAAATTACATATTATTACTTAATATATTTATACAATGATATGTATGTTAATATTAATCAGTATTAGTTATGTACCTTCTATTTTATGACATCATGTTATATCATTGAGTCACATGTTATGCTTCCTTAGCATGCTTACTCCCTTACTGGATTTTTAGATCACCCCTTTATGTACATATTCCAAATGTTATCCCATGTTGTTTTAGAAGCTCCAATGTATATTATGATATCACTATTAGTAATAAATTATGAATTCCTTGCTTTAGTTTCATTTGATATGTTATTTAAAAAGTCTTACAGAGGTACCACACCTTTATGGTCATTTTTATTAATTAGCAAGTATTTTTTAAGAATCATCTTAATTTTTTAAAAGGATTTTTTTCATATTTAATATCATAAATATAATTTCAATTAATCAGTACAGATATCATACAGAACTAGGTAATAATACACTAAACAACCAAGCTGTTTCTTCTCATGATACTAATCAATATATGGGGGATATACAATTCCTTCCCCATCTATCACTTAACAAGTTCAATTCATTCATCATATAAAAATAAAATGCATAAATAACATTTAGTAGATATTTTTTTCATGAATAAACTTTTATATCTACATTTAAATATAATTAATAAATATCTACGTTTAAATAATGTGTATATAAAATTTTAATATTTTCCTAGTAAATTAATAATAAAACATTTTAGGTAAAAATACTTTAATTTTATTCATTTAATATGGTATATTAACTCCATATATAGTAATTAATCTACGATCAAGTAAATATTTCATAAAAGATAAATTTTGTAAAAGATATGAAATATATCCATGATAGTAATTAATATAAAATTAAATGGAAAAATTAATTTCAATAAATATATATATATTGATATATAATATAATCACATTAAATAAAATGATCTGGGAAAACCCCTTATGATCAACAAAGGATATGAACAATAAATCCATTTGTTAATAAATGAGACCATAAATTAATCATAAATTATTTAAATGTATAAATGTGTGAATTCCGGACCTAGGACTTGAGACATTAAAAAAAATATTAGGAGTAAAGGAAAAATATGGGAAAGAGATTTAAATTTATAAATAAACCATTACCTTGATCCGTAGTTTGTTTAAAATTCACTAATAACATCCAAGATAATAAAATATTATTTAATAATTAATATATTTATATCACTTTTAAGATTATTTTAATTATATTATTATATTAAATTGTTTTTTATCTGGTATTATTCATTTATTTATCTAAAACGTCTTGTATATGTCATTTTGGGTTTATATAATTCATAGTTCCAAATCCAATTTGATGTAATGGTATTTATAAAATATCACTAGAAAATGATTACATACACTTTAAATGTGTCGTAATATATTTCCCATGTCATTCGTTAATTAATAGAGTTCCATTTCTCAATATATTGTAATAATTCATAGAATATTCCATGGTTGTCAGGTTCTTGACATGTATAATTATTAAATCTTAACATCATTTTTATAATTTTTATTTTATTATTTAAAAACCATGAACCTGTCATTTTTTATTATTAATTTTATATTCAATCTAGAAATAAATTTGAAATATTTCATATAAAATTCATAAGTTAAAATAAACCATCATTGATCACTCATATAGCGTAAATCCACCCTTATAGAGGATGTTAGATTTCACTATTTTTTTAAAATATGAAAAAATACTAAATTTTAAAAATTATAAAAATAACATAAAATATTTTGTTATTTTTAACATAATCATTATTTAAATTATAAAATTTTTAATTAGAGAATTCGAATGAGAATATATTTTTAAAGACTTCTTCCTAGTAGCCTGGAGGCAGAGCCTTACATTATTTCCTTGGTACTTAGTACAAGAAATCACATCTCAAAGGAGTAAATTGTTTATTACTCTTTGGAAACTAGATAAATAAATTAAATTTACATTACATTTAAAAACATGAAAATAAAACAAAAATGGATTCACTCTGAATTTTAATTTTCTCATTAGTATATCCCTACATAACAACCAAAAAATACTTCGTCATATCCTAGGGAGAATAAAATATAAGAAATGGTTGATCTTAGATACACATTAAGGTTATACATATAGTGGAATCTATCATAAAACAATAATAAACAACAAGGAAACGGGAATAACTAGAAACACATTGTAAAGACCTGAAAATTTCAAGGAATGTTTTTTCTTAAATACCTCGTAATTATACAAGTCTGTGGCTTCTGAAGACACTTGATTCTGAGGCCCGGGGTGCCCGGAATCAATTTTCGATGTTTAGCTCGGGTACATTCAGTAAACGAATGAGCGAGTTTTTCTATCTTTTGAACCGGTTCTCGGAATTGAAATCTGAGGGAACCGATGAACTCGCAACACCGGTAATAGATTAAGGGGAACTTTACTGCAGTTGAGTTTAAAGCGGGTTGTGTGATAAAATTTTGGAGTTTAGTAAAAAGGTTAAATAATTTGTTAAAACAAATTTATATCTAAGGAAGTTAAATTCTCTCAAGTATGGATATATGAGAGGTGGGGCCCACATGAGCCCCAACCTCTCATCTTTCCATAACACTCTCCAACCCCCTTTATTACCCCTTCATTTTAATGTGACAACCCATTTAATAAAGAGACCATTTCTCTCTCCCTCTTTAATGGTGCCAACACTTTAATTGATTAAGTGTTTTGAATTTGAAAAGGCATGACATGTTTATTAATAGGGGAAGCCTCTTTTTAATATGAGTTGGAAAATATTTTGTAGAATCTCAGGGTTAAACTCTATAGAAATTTAGAGATAACTTTAAACCTCCAACGAAGAATGGTTCTCCAACAATGGTCCTTCCAAGATCTTCGACGAAGAACAACCCTTCAACAGAGGTCGGATTCTGACGAGTCTTCGACGCTCAAGCTCTAACATGAATTGTGAGGTGGCCACAATGATCGACGTCAAATCCATTATATTTCTATGGCTCAACGATGCTTGTTAACTATAGATCATTCTCGAGGTAGGGGATTAATTTGAGAATGTTAATATTCCTATGATTGTTCACTTCAAAAAAAAAGAACGCTGATCAACTCATTATCATGTTGATCCGTGAATTTTTTTATTTTCGGGAAGGGAATATTAATTTTCTGGGGTATTTTTGGGAATTAAGTTCAATTTTAAATGATTAAAATTCTTCCTTGTTAGTTGTTGAACATTATTGTTGTTCGACCATTTGATAACGCCTAACGTAGAGGGCGCGGGGTGAACAAACACGACCCGACAACCCTCGGCAAATTGTTTGTTCATGTGCGGATTGATGGTGATGATGAAATGGGACCACAAAGACATTTGAAAGCTATCGCAATGAAGAGAAGGTCCTGGGAGAACCGATGGAAAATATGGCGGGCAAAACGACCACCAGAGCGCGTCTGGTGGTCCGCTGAAGGTGGAGGCTGTGCGCCGTGGCGACACCGGTGACAGGAGGCGGCGGCCGGAGCCGTCCGGCCGAATGGATGCGGCGGCACCCCAGCATGTCATCGGAAAAGACCCACCGCAGTTGTGCCACAGCGGCAAGGCGGTAGATCCCACGCGGCCGCGGGATTTGGGATGACCGAGGAGACACTTTGCGACGACGGTATCAATCAGTGCCCCCCCCCACTCTGTGGCATCCGCACGGCCACACTGGCCGAGCCGCGACTGGCTACGTGGTCGGGCCCTGCCGGTCGGGTCGGGCCTCACCAGCTGTGCCGGGCCGCGCCCAATGGGACCGGACCCGGACCCGGGTCGGGTAGACCCGATTCGGGCCGAACCAGGGGGTGTTGGGTCGGGTCAGACTGGGCCATACCCCATATTTTCAGATCATCATCAGTTAAATTCCAATAACATGAGTTGTGGACCTCTGATCGAAGCACCATTAGTTCCATAGGATTCCATGGATTGATACGGTTGTTTTGGTATATAACACTTATGGTTTCGGCGAAGTATGTGTACGACCAGGTTGGTTCGAACCTGAAACCAACAGGGCCCTCGGAGCAGAAATGGTTATAACATGAGCTCCAGACGTCCGATTGACGTGCCATCAACTTTGATGGATTCATCTTGATGAGAAGGTCATTTTGGTATACTTCACCTAAGGTTTGGATGCAGTTGGATTATGGCTGAGTTGGATTGTACTCGAAATCCATCCGGGCCCCTAGAAAGGAAATATTAATAACTCTCAGACCAGACATCTGTTTGTTGAACAGTCTACGGAATTGATAATCATGTTGAAAAACGCTTCCTTTGAGTATACCCCATGGGATTTCGGGGAATAGTTGAGATACGGTCGGGTTGCTTCATACACGAAACCAACTAGGCCCACAGCACTAAAAGGCTAATAACTCACAGACCGAGCGTCCGATTGACGCACCGTCTGTTGCATTGAGACCCCTTCGACGAGACAGTTCTTTTACGATACTCTAAATGAGTTTTGTATGACAATAAATATCAGATGGGATAGAAATGAGCGTATTCCTAACTGGGCCCCTGGAACGGAAAAACCTTTATCTCTCAGACTGGGCCTCCGATTGACGCATCGTCTGTCGCGTTGAGTTCCAATTGATGAGACTAAACTTTGGGATACATAAACTATGGAATTTGTGACAGTTTATGTATCTACCATATTCTCTCGTGGAGCGGACCCTCTCAGAATCGAGAGTGTTGTGTGTGGGAACCCTAGAGCAGGTCGTGACTGTGATGACGATGACGACTATACTTGGATCTTATGTGGGTTCGGCAGCGAGGATGACTGTACATGGATCCTATGTGAGTTCGGTAGCGATGACGACTCTACTTGGATCCTCTGTGGGTTCGGCAGCGATGACAACTGTACTTGGATCCTACGTGGGTTCGGTAGGGATGGTTATTGTACTTGGATCTTCCATGGGTTTGGGAACGATGACGACTGTACTATGTGGGTTAGGTAGTGATGATTACTGTTCTTGGATCCTACGTCGGTTAGGTAATGATGACTTCTGTACTTGGATCCTATGTGGGTTCGGTAGAGGAGATGATTCAGAGGCTATATCTAATCATCTCCACCCCTCTTCGTGAGAAGTATACCTGTGTGAGCTAAGTCTTGGCTTTCAATCATTATCTTTGATATGATTGACTTCTTTCCTGTGTGGACTGGTTGTTCTTGGGCTTGGAAAATGGAGTCATACTGAGATTGATAACTTAGGTATATGTACGGGCATATACCTAAGTAGTGGTTATCCTACTGATATTGATAACTTAGGTATATGCATGGTCATATAACTAAGTAGTGCTTATCCGTTGTTTTCATAACCTTTGTGTTTCATCATGTTTGAGATGGGTTACTTGATAACTTAGGTATAAGTATGGGCTTATACATAAGTAAGGGTTATCTATTGTGATCCTTATTTGTGGTTATCCTTGTTGGATTTAGTGATACCTTGAGGGTATCATGGTCGCTATTGAGTATTGTTATACTCACCCCTGCATGGGCTACGCCCACACCTCATTGTGTTGGATGCAGACGACGAAAAGTGCTGACAGATACTGAGTGTACGAGGACTGGACGGTACCTGGAGGTGGACCTCATGACGAGTCAGTACCATGAGGTGGACATCATGACGAGACGGTACTCGGAGGAGGTTGGCAGGCGAGAGCGTTGGGGAGGCTACATGTACATACACTTCAGAAAGGATCTGTGGTGGACGGCCCAGGTACTACTTCTATCTTCCATCTATTTTTCTTTCCTGTTGTACTTTCGTTTAGTTGTAGCTGTAATTATCAGTTGGGTTTGTATTCTGGCCCATTTAATTTTCAGTACATTCATTGTTACTTTGAGTATTGCATTATCTTGTACTTTGGTTGGATGTGATTATGTTTTATAATGGAAATGCCTTCCCAGTTATCAAGATTTACGCCTTTGGTGATAGTCTCGAGCCCCTGGCCTCTGTAAGGCCAGTTTGGAGTAGTCACGGCACATGCACTGAGGACGGGTCGTGAAAAATTGGTATCAAAGGATTCAGTTCTACCGCAGAACTCTGGACTCTGAAAATTTTTTTCTGTGAAGAAATAGTGTTAAGGGTACTAAGTGTGGCCTTCACTTCAGGGAGTCCAATGTTGGTGCAGCGGCCGACATATCCATACACCAGGACCCTGACTTCTGATTTCTGACTCAGAGCACGAAAATGTTGATTGCGTGTATGTTTCCAAAATTTTTCTTTATGTCAGCTCAAACCAGGTCATCTCACCCGTTTTTAATCATTTGACCATGTCACATCTGTTCAGGATGTCTCCACGCAGACAGTCAGTTGGAGTTACGAGAGGGTAGTCGATGACAGCCCATCGATAAATGATACTCTGGTGTAGGGCCCTCTTTCTATATTGGCACCATCTGGTGGTGTACCAGAAGCACCACCACCCATTAGGCAGCAGATTCCACAAGCCGTACTAGTGTACGGTGCATGCTGACAGAGCGCATTGCACAAGTTCTAGTAGCAGAGGCATTCAATGTTATGAGGCGAGACAGATTCCCAAGCAGTAGAGGACTGGATGGTGGTGATTGCTAGAGTTCTACACCTAGTTTAGACACTAGTAGAGCAGATGGTGATATTATCTGCTTGTGTTTCCCAGTGAGTGACCATGAGGATGGTCGGCATAGTGTTGGTACTTCGGTATGTGGACTGATGCCTGAGATAGTACCTTCAGGTAGTGTGCCACCTATATCACTACCAGTTGGTCAGCTATTTCAACCAGTGGTACTGGTAGATGACGCCTGTAGGCTTAGTATCTTATACTTTTTTCAGCATCAGATACACCTCAGGTTCCGAGGTGAGCCTGACTCACAAGCGGCTGAGGAATGGCTTGAGGAGGTGGCTGATAGTTTCCTAGAGGTTATACAGCTTTGGCAGGATAACATGTCGGTAGATGAGTATTCATCAAGGCATACCGATCATTCTGGATACTTGATGACTACGATATGAATAGTGCTTTAGAGCTGGGACCTCAGAGTGAGGTGTGTCTAAAAGACATCCGAGCCTGCACATATTCACTATGAATTCCTACTTATGCTAGGGTTCTAGAGAGAACCGTTGTGGTTGAGAATTCTCTGGCTGAGTGGATACAGCCAGTGAATGTTAGCCGTGGGAAAACAGGAAACTAGTGCCAATCTCGGAGACTTGGGAATGTAAAATGTTTTAATAAGAGGAAGTGTTAAGGACAGATGAATCTACAGAGTAGCAGAAATGGAAGCATAGCTGGGAGAGTAGCATGTGGTGGTGTACATTTCGACATGTTACAACCACCCGCCTTTGTAGTCCCCACTAGGCTCAGGGAGCAGTAGGGAAGGGGAAGAGAGTAGCTGCATGTGGTCAAGGAGTGTGACCCAAGGTCTCTAGGAATGATTCGAATTACGGACTGTGTCTACTACTAGCGGCCGTAATAACAGACATTGATACGAATCATCCCTTCCTTCCACGAATCTTTTCCCAGACCTAGAGTTTTCGGTTAAGCCATTGACTTGACCCTCACATCTAGAGATAACATTGGGAGGAGACTCGATAATCACACTTACGCCGATGGTGTGATATGACCCTTGAGGCAAGTGTTTTAGATGAAACCTCTTGGTGGCAGCGTCAAGGCCTTACGACGTTAGTTTGGGTATGGACTAGACAACCACAGTTCATACATATATTGACTATATTTGGGAAAAGTTTGTGGTTTACCTACAATGTTGGGATGGGTTTTCCTTGGTTGGTGAAAAGGTATCCCCAGGCAGCACAGTATGGAATCATCCATAAGTGGGTGCAGTCAATCACTCATGAGTTGGCTAGACTTAGATTTGATCCAGACTTCTCCGGAGTTGTTCCACCACTTTTAGCATTGGCAAAGAAGGGGAAAACCCTTCGTGTGGTCAGGGATATGCCAGCAGAGCTTTTCAGGAGCTGAGGTAGAGGTTGACCAGTGCGCTAATTATGAGGCTACTGGAGAAGGTTCAAATCATCAAGGAGTGGAAGAAGTCCTCGCAGAGCAGGCAGAAATCCTATGTTGATAGGAGACGGAGACCACTGGTGTTCGAGGATGGGGACCATGTTTTCTTATGGGTCTCACCTCGACGAGGTCTGCGGAGATGTGGTCGAGGCGGCATGTTATCTCTGAGGTACGATAGACCTTTCTAGGTCCTCAGCAGGGTAGGCGAGGTGGTTTACCGCTTGACCTTTCCACCTCAGTTGCACTGGGTCCACGATGTTATCCACGTATCTCAGCTGAGGAGATACGTGCAGGACCCTTCACACATCAACGGCCACAGGGAGCTGGACATAGATGACATGGAGACATTCACAGAGGTTCTAGTAGAGGTTGAGGATTGACAGGAGTGGGTCCTATGAGGATGGTCAATTCCTCTTATGCGCTTTTGCAAGCAGCACGCGAACCTCCAGGAGAGCACATGGAGAAGGAGGCTCAGATGCGTGCTCGATACCTCCTTTAGTTTCCCTAGTTTGTGTAATATCTCTATGGTGACATAAATATCTGAGGTGGGAGTAGTGTAAATACCCAGAAATTTCAAGGAAATTTTTTTCTTAAATAAAATGGAATTTTACGAGTCTGTGGCTTCTGAAGACACTTTATTCCAAGGCCCGGTGTGCCCGGAATAAATTTATGAAGTTTAGCTTGGGTACATTTAGTAAAAGAATGAGTGGATTTTTCTATCTTTTGATCTGGTGCTTAGAATTAAAATCTGAGGGAACCGATGAACTCGCAACGCCGGTAATAGCTTAAGGGGACCTTTACCGCTGTTGCATTTAAAGCGGGTTGTGAGATAAACTTTTGGAGTTTAGTAAAGAGGTTAAATAATTTGTTAAAAAAATTTATATCTTTGTAAGTTAAATTCTCTCAAGTGTGGATATATGAGAGGTGGGGCCCACACGGGCCCCAACCTCTCATCTTCCCATAAAACTCTCCAACCCCCATTAACACCCCTTCAATTTAATGTGACAACGCCCTTAATAAATAGATCATCTATCTCTCCCTCTTTAATGGTTCCAACACTTTAATTAATTAAGTGTTTTGAATTTTAAAAGGCATGGAATGTTTATTAATAGAGGAATCCTATTTATAATTTGGGCTGGAAAATATTTTGGAAAATCACATGCTTAACCTATGGAGAAATTTAGAGAGAACATTAAACCTACGACGAAGAACGGTTCTCCAACGACAGACCATCCATGATCTTCGATGAAGAACAATACATCAATGGTGGTTGTATTTCGACGAGTCTCTGATGCCCAAGATCTGATATGAAGTGTGAGGAATGCGCAATGATCGACGTCAACTCCATTCTCTTTTTGCGGCTCGACGATGCTTGTCAACTGTGGATCTTTCTCGAGGTAGGGGTTTAATTTGAGAACATTAATATTACTATGATTATTCCCTTATAAAACAAAGAACGTGGATCAACTCATTATCAAGTTGATCCACGAATGTTTTTATTTGCGAGTTGGGAATATTTATTTTTGGGGGTGTTGTTGGGAATTAAGGTCAATTTTAAATTATTAAAATTATGCCTTGTTAGTCGTTGAACATCATTGTTGTTCGACCTTTTTATAACGGCTAAGGCAGAGGGCGTGGGCCGAACAAACACGACCCGACAACCCTCCGCAGATTGTTTGTTGATGTGTGGATTAATGGGGATGATGAAATAGGACTGAACCAACGTTTGAAGGCCTTTGCGGTAAATAGTAGGTCTTGGGAGAACCACTGGCAAAAAAGGTGCGAAAAACAGACCACCAGAGCGCGTTCGGTGGTGTGCGGTAGGTGGCGGCGACGTTCCATGCCGGCTCGGTGGCCTCAGCAACCGGTGGCGGCGGTCGGAGCCGCCCGACTGCCTGGAGGCGGCGGCGCCCCCGAAGAATACCTACTGTGGCTGTGAAGCGGCGGCGAGGCAGTAGATCCCATGCGGTCATGGGATCTAGGATGACCGGGGGGGCGCTTAGCGCAACCGGTATCAATTAGCGTCCCCCCTCCCCCGCTCTGTAGCATCCGCTCGGCCACGCTGGCCGAGCCAAGGCTTGCCAGGCAGCCGGGCCGCGCAGTGCCAGGCCGCACCGGCCGGGCCGGGCCATGCACAAATGGACCGGACCCGGACCCAGGTCGGGTCGCCCGGTTCAGGCCGACCCCTGGGGTGTTGGGACGGGTCGGACCGGGCCCATACCCCCTATTTTCAGATCATCTTTAGTTAAACGCCCATAACATTAGTTGTGGACCTCCGATTGATGCACCATCAGTTGCGTAGGATTCCTTGGATGAAGATGGTCTTTTAAATATATGACATGCAAGGTTTCGGTGATGTATGGGTATGGCCAGGTTGGTTCGAACCTGAAAACAACCGGGCCCTCGGAGCGGAAACAGTTATAACTTGAGCTCCGGATGTCCGATTGATGTGCCGTCGGAATTTATGGATTACTATTGATGATACGGTACTTCTGGTATACTTCACATAAAGTATGGACATGGATGGAGTATGTCCGGGACGGATTGTACCCGAAATCCAACTAGGCCCCTAGAATAGAAATATTAATAACTATTAGGCTAGACGTCCGTTTGACGAAACGTCAACGGAATTGGTAGTCACGTTTAGAAATGCTTCCTTTGAGTATAAACCACGGTAGTTCGAGGTACAGTTGAGATACGAATGGGTTGGTTCGTACACGAAACCAACCAGGCCCTCGGGACAAAAAGGCTAATAACACACAGACCAGGAGTCCGATTGACACGCCGTCTATTGCATTGCGATGCCTTCAACGAGATGGTTCTTTTGTGATACAATAAGTGAGTTTTGGATTACTATGTATATCGTCTGGGTTATAAATTAGTGTATTTCTAACCGGGCCCCTGGAACGAAAAAGCCTTTATCTCTCAGATCGGGCGTCCGATTGACGCGTCTTCTGTCGCGTTGAGTTCCTAATGACGAGATAGAACTTTGGGATATGTTAACTCTGGAGTTTGTGACAGTTGATGTATCGACCCTCTCGGCTCATGGAGCAGAACCTCCCGGAATCGAGCGTACTTTGTGAGGGAACCCTAGAGCTGACTGCGACTGCGATGACGATGATGACTGTTCTTGGATCCTACGTGGGTTCGGCAGCGAGGACGACTGTTCATGGATCCTCTATGGGTTTGGCCACGTTGAAGACTGAACTTGGATCCTCTGTGGGTTCGGCAGTGATGACTAATGTACTTGGATCCTACACAGGTTCGGTAGCAATGGTTACTGTACTTGGATCCTCCGTGGGTTCGGCAGCGATGATGAGTGTAATTGGATCCTAGGTGGGTTCCGCAGCAATGGTTACTGTACTTGGATCTTACGTGGGTTCGGTAGCGATGACTTTTGTACTTGGATCCTATGTGGGTTTGGCAGAGGAGGTGATTCAGAGGCTACATCTAATCATCTCCACCCATCTTCGTGAGAAGTATACCTATGTGAGCTAAGTCATGACTTTCAATCATTATCTTTGGTATGATTGACTTCTTTCCTGTGTGGACTGGTTGTGCTTGGGCTTGGTTGTTGGAGCCGTACTAAGATTTCTAACTTTGGTATATGTATGGGAATATAACTAAGTAGTGGTTATCCTACTGAGATTGATAACTTAGGTATATGTATGGGCATATACCTAAGTACTGTTTATCTGTTGATTTCATAACCTTTGTGTTTCCTCATGTTTGAGATGGGTTACGTGATAACTTAGGTATAAGTATGGTCTTATACCTAAGTAACAGTTATCTGTTGAGATCATTTTGTGTGGTTATCCTTGTTGGATTTAGTGAAACCTTGAGGGTATCGGGGTCCCTACTGAGTATTGTTATACTCACCACTTCACTGGCTATGACCGCACCTCGTTGTGTTGGATATGGACGATAGACAACGCTAATAGAGACTGAGTGTACGAGGACTGGATGGTACCCAATGGTGGACCTCATGACGAGTCAGTACCCAGAGGTGGACTTCACGATGAGACGGTACTCGGAGGAGGTTGGCGGGGGAGAGCATTGAAGAGGCTATCTGTACCTACCCTGCAGGTAGGATCTGTGGTGGACGACCCCGAAGCTGCTTCTATCTTCCAGCTGTTTGTCTTTCCTGTTGTAATTTCGTTCAGTTGTAGCTGTACATTTCAATTGAGTTTGTATTCTGGACCATTTACTTTTCAGCCCTTTCTTTTATACTTAGTGTATAACTTCCGCTTGTACTCTGGTTGGATTTTTTTATGTTTTATAATGGAAATTCCTTCCTAGTTATCGGGATTTATGCCTTTGGGGCTAGTCGCCAGTCCCTGGCCTATGGATGGCGGGCTTGGGGTAGTCACGACACGGGCCGTAAGGGCGGGTCGTGACACACATTCCCCAAAAACATAATCTTTAGCATAATATGGAATGAGTAAATTCTAATAAAATATTATCATATAAATAATAACATGATAATGAAACATTACCATGGATAATATGGTAGTTGAATAATCACATGGAATATCAATAAATATTCTAATACAATGAGAATTCATTATAACAGACATCATAAACAAACTATCATCCATTTTTGACAATAATATACTATTTTAAAGTGTTCATGCCAAGAATATAATAAATGGGTAATGGCTTATCCAAAACCCTATCATGTATTTCTCATGATACCTACAAACACATCTATGGGATATAGCAGGCTCTTTCCAACACATACTATGCACAATGCATTCTTAATATGTAAGGGGTGAAACATAATTAACATATAGTTTTATATTGAATCTCTAAAATGAAATGATGAAAACTTCCCCAAATCACTAAACATATTCATTAAGTATACAGATTATTTTACAGCATGGTATCAAGATAGTACATCTCCAGTCCAAATGATTATAAAAAATTCAAAAAATATAGTATGTTGTTTCATAATTTATTATCCACAATTAATAATAATATTATCTTGGAGGTTTTGAAATATATGGAGATATAGAAAAAAATCAATGATTTGTTTTTGGGAGAAATTCCCTCATTACATTGGAAAAACATATTTAAAAATATATTCAATTATAAAAAAAAAATTAATTTTCTAATAACCACAAAAACATTTTAACTATTTTTTATAAGTTTAAGGTATTATGATATCATTAAAATCCACTCATTTCGTATAAGTTAAAAATTATTTCTTTTAAATTTTGAAAAAAGAAACACTTCAACAATAATTTTTAGGAGAAAATGTGAGCATTAACCGAATAACTCAACTAGTCTTATTAGGATTAAATCTACATAGAATATTTTTAAATAAAAATATGTATTATAAATATTCATTTAAAACATAATAATAGCTTAAAAATAATTTTAACAGTTGTTTCACCCAAATAATATGAATTAGGTTAATAATTCCCTTACCACGATGCAAACAGTCAAATCATATACACCATAAAATTAATGATAATAAAATTAAACATTAAATACCATTAAGTTAAATATATTCATGATTATATAAATAAATTTTACTTATACATACACCAAAAATAATAGTTATGTGGTGAATGTAGAATATCTCACAGAAATAAAAGTGGGATGAGAAATATCCTAACGTTAGGCCCATTTTTCACTATTCCTATTCAAAAATCATGTATAGTGGTCTTGGAAATATTATTAACTTATAATGGAATTATATTAATATTTACGATATCATAGTTTAACCCCTAATAATTTTTACCACTCATATATTATTAATATTTAATCATTTCACTATTTCATGCCTTAATTTCATGGCTTCTCATACTTGTTCTATGATAAATGTTCTAGTACAATTGCATGGGTTATATAAAAAAATCTAATAAATAACCATAATTTCATTAATATCATATTTAACTATTAAATACACTTTCATAACATCTTTTGAATGTTGAACATTTAAAATGAATTACATCGTTATGTGGAGATGGAAAGTCGTACATACACAAGTTCGGTGCATTCATTTTAAATAGGATGGACTAAAGGTAAAATATAATTATCTCATAACCATAATAAAAACTAATATTATATATTACACTAGAGAAATTATTTTTTAATGAAAAAATGGTAAGGGAAAAAAATAAGAAATGAATTAGAGTGAGTTGGAAAAAAATGATTACCTCTTCTTCAGCACACTTTCATTATATATCTTCTTAAGGGATGTATAGTTGGAATTTTTAGTGTACAAGGATCTAAAAAACATGGATAATTATGTTATAAGGTTAAATTTACTAATTTATGTAGATCTAGAAGGCTCATGTTGGTGAGATGAAATTCAGGGAGTAGTTTCCATTTATAATGGAGGGGAGAAGTGCCCTTTAAAATCCTCAAAATTTTTAATTATATAAAATCCATTTATTCTATATACAACAAAATTGATAAGTATTCGAATATCTGATAATATATGGTTATAATATTATACCAAATTAAATATTTAAATGTTTTGGTTTTCCATTAAACATTATCATTTTGATAGACTTTATTGAAAATATTTTATGTTTTGTTTTGTTAACAATTTATTAATAATTAAAAGGTGGTAAATTTCACTTATAAAATTAAAATTGGACTATAAGTTAATAATTTATGAATTTATAGATCATATAATAATAAATTTTTCTTTTAAAATATTTCTCTATTATTTTTATGTAATTTAACAAAATATTATTGTGGTAAAATATCATTACTCCAAATTTTGACATTATACATTACATTTTCCTTAAGAAAAATAAGAATGTAATATTAATTTGAACATAAAAATTTAATAAATTTATAGTATTTCTTAAACATTCATAAAAATTGCGTATCACAATTATTTATTCAAATTATATTTATTTTAATATTGTAATATTATTTATTTGATTGTTTCACTTGTCAAATAATTAATCCATCATCAGTGCATAATTATTTAATGTATTTATTTAATTTTTAATAATTAAAAATAAAATACAGTGATGTGGATAAATGTTTTTGATTTATCAAAAATATATATAGTCAATAATATCATCTTAATAGAACCATATTTCAAAAAAATGTAGTTATTAAAATATGAATGTGTAATCTTTGTCTCATATTTAAATAAAATATTATAAATATCATAACCTCACAAAAAATGGTTTAAAAAATCATAAATATATTAATTCAATGAAAATACATTTATTATGTTAATAGTGGACAATTATATTCATTCATAAAGAACATTTGATATCATGTTAAGTGATATTTGTGATTTTCATTAATAAATTATATAAAATACATTCTCTAGGAAAAGTGTCCAAAAAATAACTCTAATTGTAACAATAAGTATTACGGTTTTAATATTATTCATATAATAAATTTTTAATGTTTTTGGGTAATTTTATAACCCTTATCATATTCTGTTTATAATAAATTACCATGTTTACCGTTAAATCTTGTAAAACTAATTTTTTTTACCAGAATTACTATTCATATTTTAAAAATAAACGGAGTCTATTTACTAAATATTGTCATTATGATTCCATATATGGAATCCATTACAAAAAAGTCAACACAAAAAATTGGTATAATTTTTTTTAAAATTAAACAATAAAGCACAATTAAGAAGAGTTTTTATAATGTATTATTAAACCCAAAAATTGTATAATTCCAAAAATGGTATAATCATGAAATAAATTATGTTATTTATACATAAATATTATTTAATTAACATTTATATCAAATTAAAAACATAAATATAATATTAATATAATAAAACTGATAGTTTAATAAAAATCCGTATTTTTCATGAATCAATGGAAAATAAATATTTACAAAAAAATACAAAACATTCACTCTATGATAATTTTATCATTCTTATTTTAAAAATGATATTAATTTTTTTAAATATAATTTATTAAAATTCGATTTTTTTTATTTAAATAGTGCTCCATTTAAAGGTTCCAAAAATGATCTTTAAAAAAATATACACTTTTTAAGTGTGAAATATTATTTATTATTATCATTTTCTATAATTGTTTTAGGGATGAACCTAAAAAACTTTCATTCAGTATATAATATTAAAATTTCATAATGTGGTTAATATTATTCATTCACCGAAATTTTATGGTAAGGTTGTAACGATCTCAGTTTAAACAGTATATCATGGTTTTTCGCTCGATTTTTCTTGCAATAAAAGAAAGCTAAATAGTTAAATTTAAAATAGACTTACAATAAAATTTAAGGGTGTTACATTATCCCATAATTAAATAAATTATGTCAATTCAATTTAATATTATTATTTGTAATCGTGGTGTTCTCATTTCTAAATACCCTTGTTTTAATCCAATGTTATGAAAATGATTTGTAATAAATCCTCTTAAAAGAGGTAATGTGAAATATGAACATCACTACAAAATCAGGAATTTTATTAGGATAAAATTAGTGTGAATTGAAAATATCGACATAATAAAAATCCTAAAATCATGCTTTGATGGAGAGTGATAGGGAAAATTAGGATTTGAATGTCTTCCATCACAAAATTTTAAATTTTCAAACAATTAAAAGATCATTGATTTCATAGTATGAAAAGTAAACAGATAACATTTTCTTCTAAAATATTTTCCTATAGTTGATGGATTCTTTTAATAAAGAGATAAGAACATGTAAAAATAAAAATATGTGGTTTCTATCCATGTTTTCATCATAATCTCATAATTTTTTTATGTTTCGATCTATTTCTACTTTTTCCCATATAACTAGAGATGGATATTAAAAATGATTATTTAATTATTAAACCCCTTTTAAACAATCAAAAGGCACATAATGTCTTCATTCAGACTATAAATGTTTACTAAAACCAAAAATATTATCACATGTTAAAAACAAATAATAAATTCCCAAGTTTAACTTAATCCATTTCCCTTGTAGTTATTGTAAATACTCGTCCAACATAGGACTGTCCACATTTGATGAAAACAACTTTTTGAAGGATGGTCAAAAAAATTTATAAAGTCAAATTAACATTATATATCCCTAAAAAGTAATGTAGCTCGTATTTTCACATGACTAAAATGTGAATACCTTCATCGCCTTATATCCTTAATGAAGACATTAATGTTTCTAAATATATAAAGAATAATTATGGTTTTTGAATAATTATATATCTCATGATTCATATAACATGATTATCAAAACATAAATTATGAATCAAAAAAGGCAAATAATTATATTCTTCCACTTTGACGATAGTTATATTAGAATATTGTCCTTGGTCTATTTTTTCTTTAATGTTATATTCCCTATAAACTGAAGTAATTCTTTCAATATTTCCCCATATCCCTACAATTTAAGGATTTAACATTATAAAATTGTTTATTTACTATGAAATCATAATAATGGTAGCCTTTTCCCCCACACTATATTAATATTGATTTTACTTTTCAGCAAGTATAGGGTTATTTTCATGTGAAATTATCACATGGGGGAAAATACATATTCCCCTTCATATCCTTATCTATATTTTTCTCTATCATACTCTACTTATTTTTAATCCTTTAATATTCATAATACATAAAAAATTATTTATTTATCACTATAAAATGTGATATATTTATATATATATAATGATAATGTTTGGGAGCCCAGTCCCCTTCAAATAATATGATTAATCCCATCAAATTAATAGTCAATATTAATCATTGGTTTTTTATGTAGTTTGTGTAATGCCTTGAAAATTTTATAAAATTTACTTAACATATAGAAACTTTATCTCCTTGGTGTTTTGAATCAATGATCACCATTGATCCGCATCTCCAGAGAGATGATAAACTGAACTAAAAACATTCTACCTTTCATTACATCCCAATGATAGAATTAAATTTTTTATGGATCTTATACATTGCTTAAGTATAAATGGATTTTTAGTCCAATTTAATGTCGAATCTTATTGATGCATAAAATGGTCTGACATTATTGCATCGTGTTTTCGATTAGCAGGATGCCGCATTAGGGAACTTTTATTGCCCATTATGTGAGTCAGTTGTCCAAATATTGTTATAAATTGTTGAAATCCAGCTACAACACCAGTAGTAGCATAAATATATTACATAGGGGAAAATCCTTACATGTAATATTTTCATGGATATGGTCTACATTACATCCACATTGAAACATTTATAGACAATTTTATATGCTAGATTAGATCTTATAATTCTAAATCATAATTTATAATCTCAGAACTCATGGATAAAATTATCCTAAAATGAAAATATATGTATAAATACTCTCTAAATCCTAATATGGGTTTATTTTTGAATATTTCAAAATTACATTATAGTGTCTCGTTTTCTAATATATGTCTTCATAAATATAGTTCAAAAGTTTTTATACTATACTTGCTATAATAAAAATAGTAAAGACCCCACTCCCTGTAGCCTAAAGTGGGTGCCTTATATTATTACATTGGTAATGAGTACAAGCGATAACATATAAAGGAATGAATAGTTGAGTGTTTTTATAAACTAGGCACATAATTAAAATTCCAATTACATTAAAAAATATAAAAACAATACACAATTAGTGTCCTTTAGAAACTCTTTTTTTCCCCTTATAATATCACTGCATAAAAAACACAAAATACTTCCTCATATAATGATTATAGTAAAACATATGATATTGGTGATATCAGATTCTTATTAAGGGTGTACATAAATAAAAAGATATCATAAAAACCACTAACAGTAAGGAAATTTGAATAAATAAGAACAAATGATAATAAAACCCAATCCTGGGCATAATATTGAAGTAATGCGATCTATTCAAATAATTAAATATAAATAGTCATGTGGGAATTAAACATAATTGTGGCTTTTTTAATTCACGAATAATATTATTAAATATAAACAACTACTCTCATATTGAGGAAATGGAGAATTCATGACATAATAAAAATACTATGAAGGGATCATGAAATGTGTCTATTATTTTTAATTCTTCATGTTAAGAATCTATTTCATGGGTAAGGGCTCATCTCAAACCATATCATGTTTGTCTCATGAGACATACTTATACATCAAGGAGCTACAATGATCTGCTCTCACACATAACTTTTTCTAATGAATTCCTCATATGAAAGGGGTGAAACGTAATCAATATATACATTCATATTGATATTGTATATGAAATGTGAATAATTTCCCCTAATCACAAAACATAATAATAAACTATCATGAGTAATAGAGAGAATGGTATCATGATTTTATGTCCCTAATCAAAAATAACATATCCAATTCAATAAAACTTGGATGTTATTGTCATATTTGATCAACCTCAATTAATAATAATATTCAACATTAATTGATTACATAGATTAAAATAATCAAACAAAAATCACTAAAAATTTCCCCGGAGAAATACACTTTCTTACTTTCGTAAATATTATTCATAAAACTACACAATAATAAGAGAATGTTTTTTAAATAAACATATACACAATTCCAGAAGACAATAAGTCATCAAGGATGCTGAAAATCCACTCAAATCATATAAGTTAGAAAAAAACATTTATTTTAAAATTTTAGATTGTGAAACATTTAAAAGAGTATTTTCAAATGTAACTATGCATGTTAGACAAATGAATAAATTATGTGAGTTATGTTTAAATCAACACATTTTTTTAAATAAATATTAAAATAATAAAAATGAATTTGACACATAATTATAGAATTACATAGTCATTGGAGTTTATATACAACCCCATAAATGTAAATGGGTTTAAAAATTCCCTTACCATGACACAAACAATCAAACTATATACCCCAAAAAAATTTTGATCATAAAATTTAATAGTTTATACTATAAAGATAATTAGATTAGTGATATATTACATAAAATTTATGAATACATACTCCATACAGAAGAATTATGTGGTGAATAAATCATATCTCATAGAAGTAAATGTGGGATGAGAAAAACCCTTAACATACATCTAATTTCCACCATATGTGTCTGAAAGTCATGTATAATGTGTTTTCAAAAATTAATAACTTACAATAAAATAATATTTATATTTATTATATCATATATTAGAACATTATAATGTTTTTAACACTCATTTATTAATAATAATTTTTAATTTCACTACTTTAGTTCATAATCGCATTGTTTATCATGATTGATTTTGCGTAGCAGTCGATTGAATATTGTATTATGGAACACATAAAACATTTATAGATAAACCTTAATGTTCTAAATAACACATTTAATCATTAAATATATTTTTATAATCACTTTGTACTTTTTGTCATATAAATTGAACTACATAGATATATGAAGAGGGTAAGTCGTTCTCACATACGTGTAGTACTTTTGTATTTCATAGGATGGATAAAAGGTGTAATGTGGTGGATTCATAATAATTACATATCATAGATTATAATAGAGATATTATTTTTTATGGGAAACAAAACATGAAGAGGATGTTAAAGTAGAAATGAATTTTAAGAGTTTGTAAAAACGATTACCTCTTCTTCAGCGGACATCCATTGGATATATTCTCATGGACCCAGAGATGCTATTTTTTGTTAAACATGACCTCAAAAATATGTATATGGAAGTTAACAAGGTAAATAAAATGATTATGGCCAATCTTGAAGGCTAATGGTAGTCAAATTAATTTAAGGAAGGGGTTACCTTTTATAATATTTCTTATGGGTGCCCTTGAAAATTTGTAAAATTAAAACTTAAAATAATAAGTATTTTTATTAATAAAACTAAATGGTAAATGATTATAATATAAAATGATATGTGGTTGTAATATAATCATTCAAGAAAATTTTGACATGTTTTGATGTAAATTTAAACCTTATCATATTTTTTCCTTTACTTGTCAATATTTAATTTTAATTATCTTAACAATTTATTTAATTTTAAAATGTGGTAATTTTTAATTAAAAATTTTCAATTAGAACATAAATGAATAATATATGACATTTGTGGCGAAATATTAATCATTTTTTGATTTTAAATATTTTTTAATTATTTTTATATAATTAAATAAAATATTATTTTGATAAAAAAGGATTAGTGTCAATTTTTACATTATTCATTACATTGGCCAGAAGAAAAAAAGACAACAAGATAAATTCAAACCAAAATATTAAATAAACTCGTAATTTGTAATAATCATCATTAAAAAACTTGGATAACCTTGATTAATTCAAAAAAAAATTAATATTTTCAATATAATTGATTTGATTGTTTAATTAATAAAATAAATACCTCATCATCATTGTAGAATAATTAAATGTAATCATTTATTTCAAAAATTATGAATAAAAAGAATTATGAATATAAATATGTTTAATTTCAAGATAATATCAATAGTCCTATATATATTTTCTATAAAATCACATTAAATATAATATAATTTTTAAAATAACAAGGTGATATCATTGTTTTTCTTTTAATAAAATGTTATATATATCATATCCTCAACTAAATGGTTCTTGAAAATCATAGATAAATTAATTTCATGAAAATAAGTTTATTTTCATCAAAATGTAAATTTATATTAATTCAAAATGTACCTTTTTCACATGTGTACCCATAATATATGTTTAAGAAAAAGAAAGTGCCATTTGTGATTTTATTTAATTTAATTAATAATAAAATCATTATATTGGAAATGTGTCTAAAAATAACTCAAATTAGAACATTATGTGTGAATAGTTTAATATAAATCCTAAAATAGTTTTTTATGGTTTTGGATATTTTTATATCCATTTTCTTATTTTTTCACTCTAAATTACCATATTAACTATAATTGGTGGAAATAACAAATGCTTTCCCAAAAATAAACTATTCATATTGGAAGATTATAAATTTATCTTATTTACTAAATTCATTCCTTATAATTCTAATTATAAAATCAATTTTTCAAAATTCCATACACCGTATTTGAAAATTATAATTTAAAATGAAACTGATAAAACAAAACTATTTTTTTTAAATGCATTATCTGACCCAAAAATATAATTATATCAAAATAAGGTATATTTATTAAATAAATTAGATTATTTATAAAAAAATATTATTCATTTTATATTGATATCAAATTTAATCTTAAATATAATTTTAATATAATGAAATTGATAATTTTATAAAACATTATATATTTCCCTATTCACTATAAAGTAAATTTTTTCCAAAAAATACCAAAAATTCAACCTAAGTTAATTTCGAGATTCAATTTTAAAATTAAAGGATATATTTTGATAAGAAATTATTAAACTCTCAAAATATACTTTTACCACATATTCACATTGAAAAGGTGGTTTAAATGCCTTTAGAAAAGTATTATCTTTTATGCATAAAATTTCATTTATTCTAATGTTATGCCTATAAAAATCATTTTGATGAATGTAAAAATATTTGATTTAATATATAATATATAAATTTAATCATGTGGATAATATTATTCATTCTATCCAATTTAAGGACTTGGTTATAATGGTAACATTTGAAACTGTATTTCATGGTTTTAATCTTAGTGTTGTGTGTAACATAAGCTATTAAAGATGATAAATTTAAGAGATACATACCATTAAATATAAATTTGTTACAATAATATTTTTAAAACCTGTATTTTTAATATCATAATATCTTATAGAAAAGGATTCAATGATGGGTGATAGGAAATCCCTTATGTTTAATAGACCAAAATGAGGTTAATATTATGACAATAGAATATTGTTAGAAGAAAAATAGTATATTAAATAGATTTTTTGAGGTAAAATAATCTCAAATAAGATTGAAAATAGTGACATGGGAACTATTATATTTCTCTTCATGTCTTCTCCTTTGGATTAAGTCTAAGACCTCTAATGAAGTTTCATTTAGATAAAACAGATCCATAGAGACATGTTTAAGAGATTTTGGAGAGGAATATTCATGGAAATTTGATAATGTAATGGGTTTTTTATGTGAGTAGAAATAGTTGTTGGAGTAATGATTATATATTTATGAAGGTGGGGTATTTTAGAATTGAATATTGTTAATTTTATTATTTAAAATGGGGGTCATTACATTGTACTAGTTACTATAAATTTTATTAGTTTCTGAATAAAATAATGGTGTTTCATTGACATTAAAATATACTAAAAACTAATGGGATCATGGAAATATTTTATAAAAGTATAATAAAAAAAATTATTAATTAAAATAAGATATAATTCAGGCATACAATTTAATAATTCAGTTTTCAAATTCTAAATATTTTTTTAAATTAATTATTATTTTCTCTAAAATACATATTAATAAATTAGATATTTTTAAAAAACATTTAGTGATATATATACATGGTGATATCATAATTTTTTTTGTTAAAACTATATTTTTTTCACTATTTATCTATAATTAAAATTTTCTCGAAAAATAAAAAAATAACTCTCAGATATTTTTTAAATGATAATGAAAAAAACTAATTACTTTTATAAAATTAGAATTTTACATTTTAGAGAAATAAATTTTAAATAAAATCATATGATACATTGAAAAAAAAATTATATCAATTTTTTCATTTTTTTTTATTTACTAACTTTTTATTTGTTATTATTTCTTAATGATTATATATTCGAAAATTAATGATATATATATTATATAAATAATATTTATAATATTTAATATAAATTTTAAACCAAAAATAAATATAATTCATGTAATTTTAATATTCAAATTCTTAGGTAAGAAATATTGTTTATTTAATAGGATAAAAAATATTAAGATTTATACTTATTTATGTTCAATTTTGTTATTAAGTCTATAGAATTCTAAAATATAAAAATAAATTTTTAATAAATTCATATTTAATTTCAATGAAGTTTACTACTTTTAACCATCAGGTTACAATTTCATTGGTCTGTTATTATTTCTGATGGTGAGTTATCATTCCAATGGTTGAATACTTATTATAATACATATAAATTCCATATACTAAAATTTATCAAATCCACTATATATCTATCATGGTTACATACATTCTCATTATAAAATTAGGAACATGCATATAACAGAATGGTTTATTTTTATAGTGTCATTAACATACGTGATACTTCAAGTAGAATGAGTTGATGTATAATTTCAATTTCTTGTATTTTTATTATAGGTTTTTATTATCTCAATAAATAATTTACTATTTTATGAAGTGTATTAATAATTATAATGTGATTTTTTACATTGCCATTCATAGTCATCCAAGTGAATTTAGCTCTTTAGTTTGGTACAAACAATATCTGAAATAAAAGGACGTGTGTTGTAATGAAATACTTATTATAAAATATTTATTATTACATTCTATAGTATTAATAATTTCATCCTTGGAATTTGGGGTATTCAAGAATCCATATAAAAAGATTGTTATTTTTCATTATTTGTTACCTCAGACTCCCATGTCACCTCTTCCAAAACAATATTCGTTTTATGTACCTTATTTAGATGATTTGTGTTAGTCTACAACATATTGTCTCTAGTGTCAATATCTGGATAGGCAGGTTCTCATAGTAAAAGTTATGATCAATCATTATTTATTTGGTGTTGATTACATGTATTGTGTGTAGATTATACTTCCCTATATTTTCAAATGGAATATATAATTTATTTTATTGATATTGTGTGGGGTATACAAATAATAAGTAAATTTTTCAATTATTTCTATAAAATATAAAGGCATAGTGTAACATGAACAAAGATGTCCCTCCTAACAGGAAATTATAAATTCTTTATGTAGTGATTGTTTTAAATTGTGATAATTTTCTTACTGAAATTCCAAGTCCTCTATATTATTATCAACATAAAATATTTTCTATTTATTAAGATACCTGGATATGTTTTTGGATATCTTACACTTATTTCATTAGTATCCTCAACAAGGTAATACCAAATTATTTTCCTTTCTCTCACTTAATCTTATTATATTGTAGTAATGTCTTGTTTCCCCCGAAATTATTTTTGTGGTTTCATTAGAATGTTTATGTGAAATATATTGTTTTTTTAATTTTACTTGAGGAATGTAAAAATCCCATGTTCCTCTAAAATCAGGTTGGAATGAATTCAACATTTCATTTATTGTTTAGATAATACATTTACAATACTCCTCCATTTGAGAATTATATGTGGTCCTCAAATGTTAATTTGTTCTCTTTGTTTTCTAAAGAGTACTTAAAAACATTCATGTTAGGGTCATGATCCAAAAATAATAATTGAATATCAATAAGTGGCCTAAAAACCACTTATGACACTAGAAGCATAATAGAAACTAAATATTAGACATTAATTTGAGTGTTCTATACCAATCCTTCCACTATTATAAAAGGTGTAGGAGGCTAGCACCATGAATAAAATGGTATATAACAAAAGTATATGGATATACATAAAATTACTATATAATGTCATGTATATATTAAAAAATGTCATAAAAAGTAATCATAACACATACCAAAAAAACAAGAATGGTATAAATCCAAATATATCATAATGATGAATGATCATAAAGTATTATATCATATATATTCCATGTAATGACAATAATAACATGAATAACACTATCAATATCCAATAAATGATCTTCAAATATCAAACTACAAGATCTATTTGTCTTATGAGAGCACATTGGAATTGCATGATTTCTACAAAATCATTACATCGGTTTGAAAATGGCCCATATATGGGTGATTATTATTATAATTAATTGAGAAACCTAAAAAAGTGGGAAACATGATGGATATTGAGAATAAAAAATAAACCCATATATTCATTCTACATGTAATCATGGTCAAGAATCTCAAAAATCATCATAGCTCAACTCCACTGAACACTTCTTATGAAATAAAAAAGAATGTCCAAGTCACTAAAAATCCAAATCACCTAAATTTTCTTTCATAAAATACTTCCACATTGTGCATTTATGGAATAATTGAATAGATACCAGTGATGTATTGGAAAACTCCTCACATGAGAGGGTCCATGACCCCTATATAGAAACTACACCGATGTTAGTGTAGTATAGATCAACCAAGGGTGTTACATTGTCCATGAGTAGAACATGTATTCATAACCACTAATATGAGAATGATATACTCTAATATATACAGGAGGGAAGTATTTCATAGTTAAATATTTCTCCAAGAGGGTTCTAACCTCATGGATTCTTTATAATCAATCAACCACATCCAATATCATATATACCCAATAATAAATCTCTAAATATGTGGATAAAATATAATTCCTATATAATAATGTAATACCAACCATTATTTGTTACATTATGAAATTATTGGAATCGACTACTTATAAAATTAAAAATCTAACCAGGTTAGAAAGATGTATGGAATATTGGACACCACGAGTACACAATTTGTTTATATAGGGTCCATGACATGTGGGACACTAAGGCAGACCTAGTTTTGTCTTTTGACCATGCAATCCAGATCATGTTTCTGAGTTAATAACATTAACATGAAGTATATTATGTATTGAACTACAAAATAAGTAAGTATTATAATATGGCTATATGATGAGATACCCCAAAATCTATACTTTAAATTTATTTAGGATACTGTTTGTTTTTGTTTTACATGAGTACGCTAAATATAAAACCTCTACATATCAAAACACCATTCCTAAAATACATGGAATTTCTAATGTGTCACATGTTGTGTGTGTTGAATGTGATGAACTGGAGTGTATAGAGAGTACATAATGTGGAAATTTGTCTTATGATATATGGTTTGTGACCTAGATTAAATTTTTAAGGGATATTTAACAAATTATGAAACCCTAGTATCACATATCATGGATAAAAAAGTATATTATATTTTGTATTACACGAAATCTAATTTGAAACATTGAATCATCATGAAACGAAACTCCAAGAAATGAAACACTACCTCTAGCTCGAACCATTATTATAAGTATTCACAAATATGACACCCATAGATCCTCAATTAGACCACACTGTGATAATTAAAATTATCCTATTATCATCATGTACATAATCATCTAAACATTCACTGAACCTCACCCAAAATTTTTCTTTCATAATGTTCATATGATTTAAATCACAATACAGTAGTTCTCCACTATTATAGTTTCACATAATAACTTTCCAATTAATGAAAGATAAATGGAAGTAAATATTTGAGAATGTTATGTATAATTAAATACAAACCCCAAAAATAGTGTTGTGCATGGTTGTATCAAAGGCACATGTATGGGAAAATAATAATTTGTTATTCATGGAAGGAATCTTTATATGGGATGAAAACCATTGAGAAACGTTAATTTTAAACCATTATATTTTCAATGATAAATAATAAAAAAAAAATATCCATCACCATGAAAAAACCAAATTATTAAAAAAAATATTCCATTTAATAATCTCAAAATAAAAACTATGAAAAAACATGGTGGTTTATTACCCATTTCCTTGATGTTAAAATTAAATAATCAATTTTTTTTATATTTAGGTTATCACCATTAAAGAGAAAAATTAATAAGAATAAATTTAATTCTTAATGTGGTGAGAAAAAAACAAAAATAATAATTCAAATTCATATTGTTAAAACCGTTGTTTATTTTTATGTCATAATAATTCATCAAATAATAGTGGTCATAAAATGAGAATGTTTAAGAGCATAAATTCATTTTTGCATTGAATTTTAATAAATGTAATGGGTAATATATTCAAATATTATTCCTTATATAAAATCGTATTATTATTATATTGTATTTTATTCACTCTCAACCTTGGATAATATAATTCTAGATGAAAAGAATTTTGATACTAATGGATGTGGTAAAAAAATAATATGATGTCTTTCCTTAATATTAATACGTCGTCACTTCAATTATTTTTTTCTGAAACCATGTTTGTAATCACTACAGTTGTGTAGAATACAAAGAACATAAAACATTTTCTTTGTTGTTCCCAAAGAGTGTGTATGTGTGATTGAGTGAGATAGAGAGAGATAGTTGAATTTATCCATGATTTTCCTTTCGATAATGGAATATAGTCAGAGGAAGTAGAGTTTTACTCAAAAGTTTAAATAGGGATATATTAAATAAGAATATCTGAATTATTTAACCATAAATCTGACCAAAATGTTGTGAATTAATTTTGACTCATAAAAAATTAATTACTTCCTTAAATTGTGCATTATTATTCATTTTATGAATACCCGACAAGAAATATCTCAATATGGATACATGAGAAACATCATTAAATATTGTGTCCATATAAATATTCAAAATAAAAAAATATACATTTATTTGGAAAAATATGTGATTTCAATAGAGGGTTTTAATTTTTATCCTAGAGGTTTGAAGACTTTCCATTAAAAATTTGCATCTCTAAGGAAAAATCCCATGTACCACACACAATACCATGGTTAAAAGTTTTATACTATAATTCTTTTAGGAGTTATTAAATGTACTAATTTTAATGGAAAAAATAATATATTATATATATGACATATTTTAAAAATTTATATAATGATATATTAAATGAACCATACTTTATATAATCTATAAAAAGAATATTAAAAATATTAAAAATATTAATTTCATAAATTCACCTCTATAAATCATCATCACAATTGATGATTTTCATTTCAAATTGAACAAGTAATTGAAATTTGTTAGGGTATTTAGTTTTTTTTTCTCACATTCCCTAAATATATACTAGGTATTTAAATGAAACCAATATACACAAAACAATAGAATCACAGAACCTAGAAGGATCATATCCCACTCATCTTTGATAGACACATGTTATTCCAGAAATGTAGTGTAATCCTTGATATCAACATAATCCTTATTTATAAAAGAGTATGAATCTTGCATATAACACTTCATTCAAAACATTTAAAAGATATATTTCATCAGGTCCATATTATAAGGACATTACTGGTAATTTGAATGCTCAATTACCCTTATTAAACTATGGAGGTACTCCAATTATCTATGTAAATAGATTAGTCCCCCAACCAAACAATGTAAAACAATGACAATGTGAGACCTTCATGAAGACATGATCTCACTAAATAAATTAAAAATCCCGCTATATTTCATCGGGATACTATATTTTAGGGATCAATGGTATCCTTATATTATCATGCGTCGTATATATTTTCTCCACCATAAGTTTCATGAAATCGATACCCCATAGTAGATTACATGAAAATATTTATCTAATAAATGGGTGACATGTATGTTATTCAATAATAGGATATAAAAGGATCATTAAACATAGTATTATGGTAATGTTTTTACAGAAACTCTACTATTGTTACGGGATAGACAGAATTCATTCCAAAAATTCAACACGCATACTCATTAAATGTCCTGTTTTTATTGGTGTGGAATTTTATATTCATATCCCGATGGGTACCAAAAAACTCTTTAAATAACATCAATTAATGGAACATGAAACAATAATTACATTTGATGAAAATAATTGAGTTTAAACTATATAATATCAAGATATAATCTGTGTATAGATGACCCATGACCTCTATTGAAAACTACTTCCAAATAGATGAAATTGAGCAGACCTCATTTGTCAATGGATAAATAACCAAGATAGATTCATAGACCTTTATTGATGATGTAACTCCTTTCATAAAATACATATAAAAAATAGCCCACATCAAATTAAAAACATTGAGAGATTGGATCAATCCACTTTTAACCTAGTTATTTTCTATGAACTACTAGTAGGTGAGGCATCATGATATTAAGGAATAATCAACCCTATAATTGGCCACAAAAATCATTTCTCTATTTCCAAGTGAATATTAATAAATATATATTGCACCACAAAAGTGAGGGTATAGAAATCCATTAATACATCCTCACTCATTAAATAGGAAACCAATATTCACCTATGAATGTGGATAAAATACTTCCCACCTTTGCAGAATATCTTCGTATAGTCTCTAAAGGGAAACTGGCCACATATATTCAAGCAGTTAATATCCCCATGAAATGGATCCTTTACCTAGTGAATAAGTGTATGGATGAACACCATTAATTAATGGTAAAAACAATTCCCATACAACCTCATAAAATTGTTGTAATAGAGCCAAAACATGGTATCATTATTGATCAATTGAGTCTGGGATTTCCTACTGGGGGAATTTATCATCATGTTTCCCATCCCTATAGTGTATAATATCTCATGGTTAAAGTACTATAAAAATACAAACAATCATATCTTCCTTAGCTTGAGTTCTCTATGAAAAATGATAAATGGCAGTCTATTATGTTTAATGATGATCACAAATCACTCACCTATAAAAAAATAACTCCATATATTTTAAATGAACACTATATTAACTATATACAATTCCTATGATTCATAATTCTACTCATGGTGTCCCAAATTAAAAGACTGATAATAATTGATTAAATTTCACTAAATTATCATGAAACCAAGACCACACATATATTCATCATAATAATACTTATATTCCAAACATTTATTAGGTAAGGAAAATACAAGGGAACTACTAAACCCTTCTTCCTTCACAAAGAAATATCTCTAAAATTTCATGAAAAAATGAATGGATTCCACTACCATGAAAGGTAAGTCCTAATGTATATAATTTTAGGGAAATTTCCCTTAATTATTAAGTAATAACCTACTAATACAATGGAGTTGTAGTCCTCAAACACCATTTTTTTGGTTTTATCCCATCAATACCTATATGTTGAAATTCTCAAACTTCGAAAAATATAGAACTTTTCTTTCAATGGTTTTCTATATAGTTTATTATCACAAATAAAATATAGTAATTTAATAAAATCATTAGTATTTATAACATATAATTAGGAATTAATAATGAATTAAATGGTGAAAACCAATAATATTATTTATGTAATTCAATAATTTCTAATTCAAGATTACCGTTAAAATTAATGTGAAATTTCTACACCAAATAAAATATCTAAAAAGTCAAATTTTCCATAACTAATCTTTTACAATATCCTTATAATGGTCTCTTATTGGACATTAAGTTGGTGATACCAATACTTGAGATTAAAATTCAAGAATGATTTCACTATTTTCATTTTTTCAAAGAGATCATCAATTAATCTAAGTCTTTTTTTAGATTGTCACCTAATTGAGGTAGCAATAAAAAATAGAAATTCCCAAACTACAATGAACCATTTTGAAGAATATAACAAGAAATATGTTATATGACATAGGAAATCTAATAGATCATTCCTATAAATAATCTCCAATCATCACCTTTATCCCTTTAGCTCAATTTGGATCGTCTGAAAACATGGTGAAGATAACACTACAGTCTTGGTGTGTAAATAGATACCAAAATAAACAATATAAAAGTTGGTAATCACTGGGGCTTCATCATGGAAAACTTTCATGTACATCCCTACTATTATAGGAATCTATTTCCTTATAGAATAAGTGATAAATAGTTCCATGCTCTCTAATAGATGGGTAATTGACTGGAATCCCCCGAGGGGTAGCTATGATCAGTCTACCTGAGTGTCCCTTTCACCGATAAATGTAAAATTCAACCCATATTCCTAGTAAAATATAAACATATGCTTATAGAAATATACCCAAGTTTAGATGATTAGAAATTATTTTATTCTAAGAATTTGGTTTTTATGTATGGTCTCTATAATGACAGTTTCCAAATAAAATATATCTCTTCTAAGAGTAAGATTACATAGATAGAAGATATGATAAAGTGGATGACTGATGAATGTAAGAGTCTTTAAATGATTTTATCCATATAGGATATCTATTAGGACGTCTATATCATCAAATATAGATATAGTAAGAAATAAATAACATACACTACTATTAATGAGTATGAGTTAAAAGTTATATGTGAAATTAATCATACCTAAAACCATGTTGGGAAATTCCTACTCAAAGACCACTACTAAAAACATTAATCATCTTCGCTAACTCCTAAAACATAACCCTATCATGTTATCATTGTGGTGTTATTGTAGAGAGTGGATGAAATCACCATCCACCCATATCTATTCTCATACCATTATATCTTCTTATATAGTCACCTTTTGGCGGGCCACCATCTCTACCGAGGTGATATCTGAACAATGATCTGCCTCTATAAAGAGTTTCATCCATAGTACAACCATATTCTTTAACTATTTGCAATATGTTATGTATACTATGTCCAATTTCTCACTTCCTGTAAAAGTTAAATTTTTATTATCGTCTATTTATGGGGAAATACACTTCGAACCATATGCTACATACCACAAATAAAAATATTGTTAAAATGGATTACATTGATTCTATAACCTTGTATGATGTAGAAAAATATCAATTGGGAATGGCTTATCTTTTTGAAGTCATTTTATAGCTATTGAACCTATCTTTTACACCATTAGTAAACAATAAACAACAAAATCATTCTCTTGAACTCTTTTATATATAGAAACACATAGGGGTATAATCTGAATTTGAATAATCTACTAATGGGCTTCCTCAAACTTCTCAAATATATTTATCATGAATCATATCATAGGAATACTATATACAGCCTATAAAATGTGATTAATATTGATAAGCCATTATATTTCTCTACTGGATGTCTAATATTGCAAAATATCCCACTATACAAATAGTATATTGGGAACACTCTTCTTTGAGAGAAATTCAAAATATCTAATTAGATGAATATATCATCATTCTTATACTACATGATCCATGAACACTAGATTCCTAAAATTACATAATGAAATACCATATCATGAATCATCATATTGTTGGTTGAAGTCTAAACAATATGAAAAATATGACAAGAAAAAACCAACCAGTCTTGTACTATCCCATGATGTACCTCTCCCAGTAACCTATAATGTATTTGTCTGAAGAAAATATAAATTTCATTCAACTTGTGACTAGTTTCATCTTACAACTTGTGGAATATTTCATACCCTTTTAGAAGGTATTCTGTCTTCTAAATGGGTATATGATCATCTCTCAACTACTCTATTTTGGAATCACCTCCATGTTATGCTGTTGAAATAATGTCTCATCACTCAACATTATAGAGACATAGGAAAAAATTGGGTGCATGGTCTCAATATGGCAATGCTTCTAAAGATTATATGGCTATATACAAGGTGGAATCCTATGTTTAATAATAGTATGATACTTATATTATATCATAGCATGAAATAAGGACCAATGATGATAATTAATAATTTATAACTAAAAAACTCTATTATATATGTATTTTCTCTTTAAACCTCCTAATTGTTTATTATTGTGAGGTGTTAAAATCAGGTTATCATAGAATGGATTATTGGTTTTGTCAACATTCCACTAAAAGCACAATTTTAATTGGCCTTTTAAGCAACTCATAAACCCTTAGTAGTGTTTCCAATTGAATTCCAAAAAAATCTGCATACGACAAAAAAATATAAACTTCATACATTATAATTTAACAAATATTATTCATTTGTAACATGACTCGGCCTGCAGAGACCCCTCTGGTGTAGGAAATAGGCCAACAATGCCACTCCAAAAAAACATTCAATAGGACATGTGCAACTTACTAGTACCAAGAAGGCATATCACATATATATGTGTTCCTAGCCAAAAATCATATAATGACCCTCAAATCACTAGTATAAGGTATATAACAAAGGACCACAAGGATATAAATAAAATTATTATAGTACAACATGCATGTGATGATGATAAGTATCCTAGCAGTGTAATGAAACCTTAACCAAATGACCTGGAAATGTAAAAATCCCAATTTCCACTAATTATGAAAAAACATGAACAAAAATAGAACATGGAATCAATGTTATTAAAACACTATCATGATCACCACTTTTAATAAACCCCACTATAATCCACTATAAATAAAAGTGTACTAAAAATTAGTCCTTTGAGACCATATACGTTATTTATGTTATCTAATAGGTCATGAAATTTTTGGGGAATAAGTATCTTGTAGTGGTTAGTATAAATATATCCATCAAGACACCAAAAAACGTGAATGTAATAAAATAAACTCATATTAATAGTATAAATTGAGATATTTTTTAACAAGTAACTATGGTCAAGAAGGTAATCATTATTTCCAACATAGCTCTTCTGAGGTTGTAAAATGAATGGAACCTAAAAAATTCAAATAAAAAAGAACCCAAATTACAGGAAATATATAAAAAAACAATTCAACATTATTCATTATTAGATGAAATGTATGGGGACTCATACCTCAAAGGAAAACAACCTAGTCAATATAGTAAACGATTTCTAAGGAGAACATGTATCTTAAATAGTGTAAAAACCCAAGTAATGTTATAATATATCTTTTTCATATTTATTTACTATATAGCTACTAAAATATATAGTATTTTCAAAAACATATGTGATAAAAATAGTTTTATGGTTAAAAACATTATTTTTTAAAAAAGTAATTTTTTACACCGTATGAGGGAGAATGAATTTTAAATTAAACTTTTGACACATTTTTAAGTTATATTTGAGAACAAATATTCTTACATGGATGAGTGGCATAATAATTTACTTTTTTAAACATTTTGGCATTTTTATGATAAATTTCATATTTTAATTAGTAGTAAAAAATACTACATTTAAATTCTAATATCCTTTGTAATCTAATTTATATATATTGTGAAATTATTATTTTAGTTTTTTTAAAAGAACAATTAAATTAATTTGGTATCATTTAATCTAATTTAGGTAATTTAAATAAATTTTATAATGAGATTAGATATAAAAACATTGTAAACATTTGAGTGTTTTACTTTAAAAACCAATTTCTCATTTAGTCATTAGGATTTATTAATAACTAATTTATACCAATTATTTATTTTAAATTAAAAAAAATTATTTCATATTTGGAATAATATTCTCCAAAATATTTTAATATGACCCTTTTATTTTGAACATTATGAATAGTGACTTTACTAATATTTTTATTACCAATGATAAAGGTAAATCACGTAAATTAAGGAAAAAAGAAAATTATAACTAATATAAAATTACCCTAAAACATGTAAAAATATTATTGGAAGGGTTTCATGTGACTAGTATAATCCTTGGGTCGATTTTAGGACCACTTGGATCCCGTTGAATGAATATAATGTATTTATAATATTATATTCAAAGAAAAGTCATTTTTGATACACCTTTTTTAATAGGTAAAGTATTTTAATATGATTTTATATAGAGGATATATTTGACGAAAAATACCATTTATAAAATTAGTAATATTAACTACATTGTGATAATTTATTTATAATTATTATTATATAAGTTGTTATAGTAAATGGTGACACAATGAGGATGCATTAATAGCTTAATTAATTTAAGAATCAAAATAAATGATATAATAAATAATATAACAAATATAAATTGAAATTATTAATACCATACCTTAATTTTTTGAATTATATTCACATATTATTTATAATTTAAAATATTTGGTTTTACTATATCATGACATTATTATATTTTTTTTAAATGTAAAGACATGAATAATCACAGAACTTTCACTAAAGGTATTTTAAATTTTAAATATTTTATTAAATGTAATAAAATTTAAAAAAATATAAGATTTAGAAATCTATATGTTATATGTACTAAAATTATATAAATGATACTTTTATTTTTAGTTTGGAATGTTATGGTAATTATGTTGACCCATAATGTGTAAATTAGTTAATAAAATAGTAAGAATTTAAATGGTTAAAATAAAAAGATATGGATAGAAAAATTATTCAAAACTTATATAATTTTAATTGGATGATTATATATTAACCCATAATCATCCTATAATATAAAGAAATCATATTGTAAGCATTTATAATATTAAAATAATTTATATTAATTTAATATTTTCAATAATTATGAAAGTTTTCCTCCCCTCACTTATAAAAGGGAACTACATACTATCATTTCATCACTCTTCAAAACCATTTTAGTTAGGCCAATATCTACATAAATCTATACAGTAATCCACCCAAACATTTGTAGGATAATATTTTGGCAAGAAACCAAACTCAGAGGTGTTAAGGTTGCAATTGAAGGACACCCTTTGAAGAAGAGGTATCAATTTTATGTGTTTTTATTTTATTTCTTATTTAACTTCCTTAAAATCTTCATCATCCATGATGAAATAATAACTACCATATAATAAATATTATAAGATTTCATTATTTTAATTTAATCACTTAAATTTATTTCCACTTTCTCCAAATGGGATATGAATTAATCATTTGGGGGTAGGTGTGAACTACCACCTCCACGAAATGAGATAATTCTTTTTAGAAAAGTGACTCTCAAGGCCGGTTAAAATTATGGGATTAATGTTAATATGTGATATTAATGAAATATTAATCATTATAATATAAAAATATAAAAACTAATTTTTTACATTCCAGGTGCATAAAAATGATAACGTCGTTCATGTGTACGTGTGAACTATAACCCCCACCATGCGATGTGACTCGTTTTTTTACACCACATCACTTGTGTAGTATAGATAAGTAAAGTTAAATGATTAATAGGATATAAATTATGTTATGATAATTATTTAAGTTTAATATAATAATTACATTCTTTCTATAAAGGTCAATTAAAGATGAAAAATGTTAGTCATGCACACATATGACCTATTGTCTCTCGTATTTCAGTTTTGTTCATTTTTAATAACCATACATAATGGATTGATTTATAAGTATAATATATGTATAAAAATTATAATAATTTAATGAATTACATTCCAGAGATGATGGACTTTTGACCACATGGACTATTGACATCATACTAAGTTCATGTTAGACTCAGGTACCGAATATCAGCAAAACGTCGGACCTAAACATAAATAAATATGTAATTGTTATAACATTGTAATAAGTGCTATAAAGTTAATAATAAACTTGAAAAGGATATGAAGAAACTAAAAAATTAACTTAATTTTATTATTCATGAAGATAAATAACATATGTGAATAATCTGTCTCATGGAAAGTGAAATCATCTCAATATTTATTAACTGATGCATCATTTGATGTTATGCAAAACCTTATTTTAAAATGTGTATAATAAAACCTTGAAAAATTACTTTAATTAATTTTTTTAAGAAGTATTAATTACATATTAATTTTTTTAATTTCTTTATAAATGACAAATTTTATTTTTTTAATGTAAATTGAGACAACCACTTCTCTGACGCAGTAACCATTAGTTGAAATTTGTCTTCCTCTAAAATATTTAATGTTTTTTAAAGAAATAAATAAATACCTTATTACCTATTTTGGTTATTTTGGTGTTAGAAATTCCTATGAAAATAGATTTATTATCTTAAAATCTTCAAATGAATCCTTATAATATAAAATCAAAATTTTTTGAGTGAAATGATGAAAATGGAATTATTTTTTGTGTTATTATTATATAATGGTAATTTTGAAATTATTAATTGTGGTTATGTGATAACCTTTAGTGCATTGGGTATGAAATTTGGCCGTATGGATATTCAATTTGTAAGAGTCCCATGTATGGAAGTGGACTGCATGGTAATTACATTTAAGTATGACTATGTCAAGAGAAAAAATTATATGTTTTATGTGATTTCTATAGTTTTATATAAATTGATTTATTTTAAAAATTAATGAAATAAGATTATATTCAAAGGAAATTGTTTAATAATTATTTCTCATAAAAGGTATTACATTAAGATAAAGTATCCCTGGGTTTTCATGTTTTCAATAGACTAATTGTTTTCATACAATATGTATCCCTTAGTGATATTTTTATGATCACACAATGTTTTGAAATGTGTTTCTTAGGATATAAGGGAGAATAGAGTTGAGGATGGGATAATAGAAATATTTTGAGGAATAAACATGAAAATAAACCATGTTCCATTTAATGGTTTATTTTTTAGGAATGAAATGGATAATATTCAGTATTTTTTTCTTTTTATTTCTATGTATATTTTAAATATGAGTTATGGAATAATTATCAATAGCCAAAAACATGAAAATATATTCAATTATAAATAATGTAAAATTATTAACATAACTCAATATTTTTAATGTTTTAAGATAAGTCCTTATAGTTGATATCATATGATGTTTTAGATAACATTAGATGTTTGGGTGATATTTGTAACATAACATGAAAGAGTTTACCTTATGGTCAAGTTAAAAGGATACAAAATTTGTAGATTACAATGTTACTTCATCTAAGAAATTTCTATTCAGAATGGTTTTCCAAAGAGGAAATAATGCAGGAGTGCTTGGAAGGAAACATAGAAGAAAACATCATTCCAAATCAGTATCCTAAGATAGTTAAGATCTGAAATGAGTAGTTTTTTTATAGTTATTAGTTAGTGGACATTAGTGATAAGTGATGGTGGTGTTCATGAAAGATAGAAACATGATCAACCAGAGATAAAAATGATGATAGTTGAGCATTTTATGAGACAACATCATGGATCATTCATTGGATCATCTTACCTCATTCCATATGAGGTATAGATTAAATCAATATAAATGATATTCAACGTTATGGTTTTTTCATAGCACCAAAATAAAACCATTTCCATTTATTATTTTGAAACAGAAGCTATTTAGTGGTGGAAAATGGTAAAACATATCTATGAAAGTAAAATAACAACTTCCACTAAATAGAATAAAATTAAAAATAAATTCCTTGATAAAAATTTTCTTTTTTATGTTAAACATAATATGAAAGGGAAATTATGGGAATTGAGACAAAAGGTGGATGATTCAGTGACTTTATATGACGAAACTTTCAACGGTTTGGCAAGGAACATCCCAAATTTAACCCAGGATGTTGATAATAAGATAAATCTATTTTATTTAGGATAAAAGCCAAGATATCAAATGGAATTATCTTCTCATGAGTTCAAAATAAATTTGAAATTTTTCCTTTGTGTTGAGAAGGTTGAAATGGAGTTTTCTAATGATCAAGTATTTCGTGAGAGCACAAAAAACAAGAGGTCCAATTGGCAAGCAATGGGAAAGACTTCGACAATGAAATTTTATAGAAAAAAAATCTAAATTTCCAACTTGAGATAGGTGTAGTAAAAATAATCGTAGAGAATTTGATTCAATGTATGGGATGTTATTCTGATCTGGTATGACTGATCATAATTCTCATGACTACAATGTATATGACCATGAAAGAAAAAAAATCCAGATGTACGATGTTTAAGTATCAATGAGTTAAGGAATTATACTAATGTGTGTCCAAAGTAGATTACCCCATGTGGAAACCATAAATAACAAAAGCATAAGGTCATGTACAAATAATTTTATAATTTTATGTTATATATAGGATGATCATATGAATTTGTTACAAGTATGTTATGGATTTTGTTTCAAAATATTAGAGTACTCTGATTAACATTGGATCATCAAAATCATTCATTTCTAAGATATTTCCAATTATATTAGAAATATCATCTCGTCAATGTGATATAGAACTTCTGGAAAAAAATCTAAGAGTAAGTATTAAAGAAGACATGATTTATAGGAATCTTCCTAATTAAATTATTGGTATGGTGTTTCTTGAAAATATTTTTTAACTTCCCATAGTGGAGTTTGATAACATTTTGGGTATGCATTAAATATAGGTTTATCATTCTAAAATAAATTGTAATGACAGTAATGTTTTATTAACTGATTTCATACCTTTTATAACATTCCAAGAAGCTGGGAGATTGATTAAATATGGTAGTGAATGCAATCTAGCTCATGTTTTTGAAACGAATGAAATTGTTTTTATTAGTGACATTACAGTATTGAATGAATTTAGATATTTTTTCCTAACAACTTTCCTAGTGAAGTTCCAGACTAGGATGTTGAATTTATTATTGATTTAGTGCACGATTCTAAGACTATTTATATACACCCTTATCGAAAGGCACAATTAAAATTGATAGAAATAGAAAAAATAGTTACATGAATTGTCTGGAAAAGGTTTCATTTGAACTTACACTTCACCATGGGGTGACCCTATATTATTTTTGAAAACTAATAATGGTTCCATGAGACTTTTTATTAGTTATATATCCTTGAATAACATCACTATAAATAACATGTATCATTTCCCTCATATTTATGATTTGTTTGATTAGCTCCAAGGTCGTCATTATTTTCTGAAGAATGATTTTGAGGCCTGGGTACCATCATTGGATGGAGAAGGAGGATGAGATTCAAAAATTAATATTTCTAATGAGATATGAGCATTATTTGTTTTTATTTGTTCCCTTTGGGTTATCAAATTCTCATTCTATATTTATTAATCTCATAATGGGAGTATTTCATCAGTTTTTAGATTAGTTATTTGGTAGTTTTTATAGAAGAAAGGTTGGTATATTCTAAATTTTAGGAGAACGATTAATGTCACTTAAGGATTTTTTGGAAAAACCAAAAAATAAAAGAAAAAAAATTAAATGTTCATTAAGAGTGAATTTTGGGCAAACACATTTCTTTCTTTGATCATATTCATTCAAATAATATCATAATGGTTGACCCTTAATAACCAAAGTTGTTTAATAGTGTACATGAATTCTCAATGATACATAGATTTATAGTTTTTATGGATTAAATGGTTATTTCTAATGGTTTGTTGAAAACATTTCTCGGTTGTTTATCCCATTAACTAAGTTAACTTGTAAGAGTGTTAATTTCATCTGAAAAAAATGTGATGACATTTTTTAATAACTAAAACAAATGTTGTTAAATGATCCAATTTTTTTATTTCCTTCCTAAAATTTTGAATTTATTATCTATAGTGATTCTTAATTGAAAGGGCTTGGTGTTTTCATAATGCAATATGATCAGATAACATCTTATGCTTTACCTTAGTTTAAACCGCATGGGTTAAATTATCTTACACATGATTTGGAATTAGTTATTTTTTTTTGAATTAAACATTTGGATGAATCATTTGTATAGAAAAACTATGAAATATATAATAATCACAGAAGATTCAAGTAAGAAACGTTGGGAATATAATCCATTGGTTAATTATTTTATGATTTTTTCTTGGATGATGTTGTCGTTGTAGGAAATTCTTCTACTTTTTCAAGTGTTAATGCAACCATCTCTATCATACATAATTAGGAAAGAATAGAAGAAATATAGTGAGTTATAGGAAAAGGTTGAATAACCTTAAATGGGTAATTTAGCTGAATTTAACATAGATAATGATTGTGTTTTGATATTTGGGATGATATTATATGTGCCTTGTGATTCACAGTTGAAGAAAGAGTTTTTATGTGAAGCTCGTATGGGCAGAACTAAGATGTAATGAGGCCCTTAAGAGTATTACTGATGGGATGGAATAAAATCAGATTTTACTAACATTACCATGATGTGTTTTACTTTTCAATAGTTTAAAAAGAATAAATATTTCCATATGGGATACATTACCCTTTTCTAGTTTAATAGTGGAAATAGGAAAATATATACACGGTTTTTGTTATGGGATTACCTAACACTTCATGAGGTAACAATGTGATTTTCATTATTGTTTGATCCATTAACATGATCATTTAATTTTCTTTAAATTCAAGATACATTATCTTTAGATTAACATTCTAGGTTGTATATTAAATGGATATTCAGGTTATATGGGGTTCCCCTCTCCATTGAATCTGAACATGATCCCAGGATTACATATATCTTTTGGAAATTCCTTTAGAAGTTGTTGGGTGCAGAATTAAATTTTAGTACATATTTTCATCCTCAATCAGTTATAAAATCAAAATGAAAAATTAAAACATTGGATGATATGTTATTTTTTTAATCAATTGGTTTCCAAGGTAGTTGGGATCAACATATTTCTCCGGTTGAGTTTTAATATAATAATAATTTTCATTCTATTTTACAGATGGAACTATTAGAGGCATTATATGGAAATAGGTGTCGAACAATAGATTTTTTTGGATGAAGTTTGTCAAAGGAAGTCCGTGGGACTAGAATTTATAGAGGAAAATCCAATGAAAGATAAATTGATATAGAGACACACGAGGTCAACACAGAATAGGAAGAAAATTTATGCAGATAACCAGAGGAAGTATATTTTTTTCATGGTAGGTGATCATGTCTTTCACAAAGGTTATCCTCGAAAAAGTTTGATATGTTTTTTAGAGAAAGGGAAGTGTATTCCATGGTTTTATGTGGCCAATGAAATCATAGATAAAGTTGAATCAGTTGAAAACGTAGTTTCTTTATCTCTATGTTTATCACAGGTAAAAAACATTTATCATGTTTCAATGTTAATAATGTACTTGCAATATCCATCTCATGTTTTGAGTCCAAAAGTAGATCAATTAGAAAAGATTTCTTATGAGGAAAATATATTGTATATTATCGACCATAGATATAAATTGTTTTCTAATTAGTTGATATATAAAGTTATTTTTTTGTAGAAAAAATATGGTTTTTGATGCAACATGGGAATCTGAAAATGATTCGAAGAGAAAAATAGACCCAATTATTTAATAAGGGAATAAAGTTGGGAGGTTGAAATTTCCAAATTGGGGAAAGAATATGACAACCTATGTGATGAAAGAATAAGTATTTTTCATATTTATTAATTATATATAAATTATAGGAGTAAATATTTTCATTAACATACATGAAAAAACTAGTTGTATGGTTTAAAACATTGCATTTTCAAAAAAGGCATTTTGCCATGTATTGATGAAAAACTCATTTTAAATTTAATTTTGGAACCATTGTAAGTTATATTTGACAAAATAATCAAATTATTTAGAACTAGGACAACTAAAGCTTCTTGGGTTAAATTTTTGTTATTTTTATTATAGATTTAATATTTTAATGAATAGTGAAAATATAGGATTTTAATTCAAAACTGCTTTTATCCTAATTTATTTTTATTTTAAAATAATTATAGTTATTTGTTTTATAGTATAATTAAATTATTCTTTTAATAATTAATACAATTAATGTCAAAGTAATCAATTTCATATTTGAATTGGATGTTGTACAATGTAGTTTCTCCACGGTTTGAAGAACTGTTGGGATAGGCATAGTTTTCCCAATTTTTTTTGAAATAGTTGGGATAGAAGAGAATATAACCCCCTTATGTAAACAGTTCATTAAAATCATTAGGATATATTTCATAATATTTCTCAATGGTTTTTTGAAACTGTTGGGATAAAAATCAAACAAATCATCATGCGATTCTGATCATGATCCGCCCACATTGCGCCCTAAACGAGAGCTCCATTTTTCCAGCGTGAAAACCTTCTTCCCAACAACTCATTTTTTTTATATTCAACATAATATATGTATGTTATAACTCTGTTTTATGTTGTACCTCCATTTATTCCATTTTTCATTCAGATTTCTTTGAAATGTGGTTGTTTTTTGTTTTTTTTGATTATCGCTAAACGACAGCTCCCATATTCGTTGTGAACACCTCTTCCCAACCTACGATCAATCATTGATTCAAGCAAGTGTTTTTTATTCTACCTCTAATAGATGATAATACAGTTTCTCCTATTTCCCAAAACATAACACATGATTCCATTAGTAGAATATCTATTCAAATGATGATTCATCGAGTTCTCAAATTTGTTTCTATGGAATGTTATGTCATTTCATAGAGTTACTTTGCACACTATTCCACTACATAGAGTACCTTTTAGGTGTTATATTGAAACCCTTTTGCTTAGAATCATGGTTCACGTCTTATAGTGATATTTTAGTGATTTACTATTATATTGATCGAACATGGTTGTCAGTTCTCAAATTGTAGGGAGACCTACTGTGGGTATCCATTTAGTAATTTATTATTCAAGGAAATGGGAGGGGGTTGTGTAGTGGGAGGGGGGTTGTGCAGTGGTTGGGTGGGGCTGCGTAGTGGGAGGGGACCATAGGGGGGTTTTGTAGTAGAAGGGGGTTGTAGGGGGTGTGTAGTGGGAGTGGGGGCAGTGTAGTGGGGGAGGGAGCTGTAGGGGGTGGTTGTGCAGGGTGGGGGATGCAAGGGGTTAGGGGGTGTATAATGTGGGGGGTGGGGGCTATATGGGGAGATGGGGGAGGGGTACTGAAGGGGGGTATGCAGTGGGAGGTGGCCGCCTGTAGGGTGGTGTGTAGTGGGATTAGAAGATGTACACTCCCAACCCTTAAATCATTGAAATCCATGACAAATACATGTGCCTTTCCATATCTGATATATATAATAGCACATCCTTAAGCTATTTTGTCTATACATAGACCAAAATACTCTTCTATCTCAATTTACCGATATTCATTGTCCAAAAATTTGATATGACATTGAATGTGGATGTACCATTCCCACATTCCTAGATTACACCAACTAATCAATATAATTAATCAATCCCTTCTGTGGGAACTCCCCCCATAGGATTTACCAACCTCATCACTTCCCAACTAAAGGTGTCAATATCATGGTGTTTTTAAAGAATCCATCATCCCATAACACCCATATTTGAAGCATCACACACCATCATTTAACACATCCCATTATATTCTCATTTCACAATCACACCACAGATGATGCCATTAAAATACCACATAAAACTCAATGATCATACAAGTCCCGCATCAATCATGATGCCCATATATTAACAACAACTTTTTAATTCAAAAATCACACATTACCCTCATGCACAAATTTCAATAATAAAAATCTAAAAACCACAGTCACATGCTCAAAATGTAACTCTAACTATCCTGGGCTCTCTGAAATGTGAGTGGGCTCTCACTCCTGATGCCCATATATACCATGTTAAATTTTCTAGAGGCATAATGAAGGATTCTATCTTTCTCTTGGTTTTTGAGTGAAATAATACCGCATAATCAACATATCATGATTTCAATAGACTGATGACACTTTGAAAAAAACCATCCAACTAAAATTTATTGTTTTTTATTACATATTGTATGATTTATTGAGTTCATTATATATCAATTTGAACTCACCTAAAACAATGGATAGTTAAATTATCTATGGATAGCTCGCCCATCCCCTGTACATCCAACCCCCTGAACACCCATCCCACCCCGGCGAGACACCCCCTACCCCCTATATATCCCATCCACCCATGTGGACAGCCCGCCCACACCCAGGACACCCCCAACCCGCCAGGACTGCCTTGTGACCCCCGAGGATAGCCCGCCCACCATCCTGAACACCCCTTATCCCCCTAGATAGCCCCCCACCCCCGTGGACAGCCCACCCACACCCTATACACCACCTTCCCCCCCTAGGACAGCCCCACCACCCCCGTGGACAGCCTTCGCACCCCTCCATAGACCCCATAACCCCCAAAATAGCCTTATCACCTCCGAGGACTGTCTTCCCACCCCCTAGACACCCCTACCCCCTGGACACCCCTCACCACATGGATAGCCAGCCCACCCTTGGACACCCCTACCCCTAGACATCCCCTCCACCCCTGTGGAAAGCCTCCCAACCCATAGACACCCCTACCCCTGGACACCCCCCCCTCTACCATGGATAGCCCCCACCCCTAGACACCCTCTACCCCCTGGACAGCCTCGCCACCCCCCCCCCCCCATGTGGACTGCTTTCGCGGTGACCTGGACAAACCGTACCCACCTGAACAGCCCCGCCACACCCGTGGATAATGCGCCCACCACCCTAGACACCTTGTACCCCTGGAAAGCCCCCCTCCACCCCCGTGGACAGCTCGGCCACCCCCTTGGACACCCTGTTCCACCTGGACAGCCCCACCACCCTCGTGGACAGCCCAACCACCCCCCCTGGACACACAGTACCCCATAGAAAGCCCTTCCAACCCCGTGGAAATCCTGACCATCTCCCGAACACCTTGTACCCCCTGGACTTCCCAAACACCTCCACAGATAATGCCCCCACCACCCTGGACAGTCGATCCACCCCCATGGATAGCCTGCCCACCCTCTGGGCACACCGCCCCCTAAACACCCCTTGATTGCTAGTCCACCCACCCCCTGGACACCACATACCCCTGGATATCCCCACCACCCCCGTTGATAGCTTTCCCACCCCTTGGACACCTCTTACACCCTTGGACAACCCTTCCACCCTTGTGTACAACCCGCCCAACCCCTAGACACACCATACCCCCTAGATAGCCCCCGCCCTCGTGGACTGCCCGCCCACCCTCGTGGACACCCCTACCCTTCTGGAAATCCCCGCCACTCCCGTGGACATGCCGCCCACCACCATAGGCACACCCTACCCCCTAGACATCCCACTCACCTCCGTCGATAGTCCTCCTACCCCCTAGACACCCTGTACCCCCCTAGATAGCCCCACGACCCTCTTGGACACCCCCCCCGTCCCCCTGGATACCCCGTACCCCTTAGACAGCCCTACATCCCCCGTGGACAGCCCGCACACCCCCTGGACACAATGTACCTCTTTGACAATGCCTCCACCCCCATTAATTATATACTAGTTAGAAAATATATTTCCCCAATCATTTTTCATATTCATGTTGCATCTGACTGTCCATATTCCAACTGAAATACTTCCCGATGGACCAATTTCTTTTCATTGGAAGTATCAAACTAAATGAGATATGTATACATTAAATTCCTATGTCCGTAACAGGAATCATCTTGATGGTTCTATTGTGAATGGTTACATGGATCAATAATATATCTATTTATGCTCTATTTATTTGTCTAATCTTACTACAAGAATGAACAGACCAATGAAAAACCAATAAGAATAGTATGAGAAAATTGAACCTAGTTTTCCATTTCTTCCACAAACAAGAGTAATTCTTGGATCATACACATTGACGGCATTAATCCTTGAAGAGCGGGAGATATCACATCGCATAGTTTTGTTCAATTATTATTTGTTCGACTACTACATCTTGTAAGTAAATTGTATATTTATATCTTATATATATATATATATATGTTAAAATATTCCTATTTTTATCTATAGGTATCATAAAGTGATGACAAATAGAAAGAATCATTTTTTTTCGTCGATGAGGTGGGAGACTTTTCATAGCAAAGAGTTTTCTTCTTGGTTAGAAATGGATGTAATAAGCTTATTGTTTAAAATAATTAAAACAATAATTATTTATGTTTAATATTGATTTATATTTCATGTATTGACTGTTCTTATTGACTCTGTCTCTGAAGAAATAATCGCTTTGGTTTTTGGTCCAAATAACGTGGTTCATGGCTGTAAATCAATTGTTATAAATTGGTACAAATTTTTTATCACTAAAAATTAAAATAACATAAGAACACAATATTATTGTGTTATCATTACTGCCACAACAGACTGATATGCTAGTGCAACAGATTGTAGAGCACTATTTTAAAATGTAGGTTATTATGGTGGCATTGAAAAAAAATATTGTATTATTATTCTCATGGATGATTCATGCTGATGAAATGTATGTGGTTTGTTTCGATGATGAGGCATGGCACATTTATTGATGATTGTGGATTTTGAGTAATTGATTTGACTCACACACTTTCTACCGATGAACCATGTGTATTGCTGTCAATGAAAAAAAATTATGTCAAACACTATCTTCGACCTGAATTTGGTGTCATTATTGAAGTAATTCCAAGAAATATTTTTTATGATGTTGTTGAATTAATTGAAACCATCCCTACAGCCATTGGAAACAATCCATTTATTACTTTTGATGACTCAAATAGCTAAATTGTTAGAGTTGAATTTGAACATAATGTTGTGGTGGGAAATATAAAAAATCATCCATTCAGGCTCTCAATTATTTTGGTTTACCTCATCTTGGGCTGTTAAGGTTGGTAATATTAAAATTGATTTAATATTTATTAGAAATATATTGTATCCGACTGGACTGTTTTATGAATTTTCAATGTTTATTGGTTGGAATATTTATTTGAAATGAATTTACTAATTTGGAATTGAACTGTATTTAAACCTACGAAAACAACATTTGTGAACATTTCACTGCTTCAACTATGATTTGTATATAATTTGTATGACTCTAAGACCTCTCTTTATCATTTTATGGGGTAATGAACATGATGGTTTGTATTCTTCTACAAAACATTTATTGAAACTTGTATCATCTACCTGAGCTAATGTAATTAAATTTGTCCTACATTTAGAAAACTTCTTTACTAGTTATGAATCTCATAGAATCAATGTTCATTGATTTTAATAGACTAATGACACTTATTAAATAACCATCCAACCCAAATTTAAATTTATCTATTACATCTTGACTGATTTATTGACTTTATTATATATTGGTTCAATCTTACCTAAAACAATGGTTAGTTAAATTATCAATGAATGCATCTATTACCTCTCATTTATTTTGTTTATTGGGTTACACATTAGTTATAATTTTCTATTTACTTCCATGTTTGTATTCACATGAAGGATGTGAAACCAATTGAAGAGAGGTGATAAAAACATATTATGGACAACAATCGTCGCATGACTGAACTGGGAATTTCACAACTACTGCCTACAATGAGTATTTTATTTCAAATATATTTATTTAAATAATATATAATGTCATGTGATTAATTTAGTTTTAAATTTTTTTTTCAGGATCCATCAATTAGGGGAAACGTTTTTGATGAGAATCCTTGTAGTGTTCCCAGCACTCAGGGAGTTCATACGAAGGGGGAGGTATGAGAGCTAGACGATCTAGTCAGTGTACCAGACTAGACCCTGCCCCTCCCATGGACATACCATCCATACCACATTCTGATCCTGGTGTGCCATAAGAGACACAAATGATATTTAGGCCTCCCATGCTTTCACCCCGCTTTACATCTGAGCCACCTCACCAGTCTCTACCATATTTGATGATGATTCCAACTACCCAGGCAACATTTGACCATCCAACCCTGTAATATTCTTTTACGTCTGAAAACTTATCTCCAGGATTTTATATTCCATATTTTTCGACTCCTATTCCAGCCGAGTCTATCCTTGTGGATCATAAATTTGGACCCACTCCATCTGTAAAGGGTGTTCCTTCAGTTTCTGAGGATCCAACGATTCTCATTGATCAGGATACCGCAGGTATACTTATATAACCCTAAAAAATTTACACCATTATTTATTTTCATTATAACATGTATTGATAAATTTTTTTTCTTTAATAATAGATACATTTACTGGTAAGAGGTCGGGGTGGTGGCATACACACATGAGTGTGGTGTGGAACCGCCGTACGTAGTGGATGGTGGACTGCAATAAATAGAGTCTGATGATTGAAAACACAGGGTAGAAATGTTGGAGTTTCTTGGCGAAGCTTTCCAAAAAATCCGAAGTCATTCCTCTTAGCCCGCTCTCATGGAGACAACTTCCAAATAAAGTCAAGGATAAATCCAGGGTTAAGATATGGGTAAAAAAATCTATTTTATTTAATGAAATATATTAATTTTTGTATTTATATGAATTAATATTTTGGTGTTAGCTGTGGTAAAATTTCCCCAATAGTGAGGGTGCACAACCAGCATGTCTAAAGGATCTATGTGAGCTTTGGAGAAAATATAAGCATGAGTTGTACATTGGATGGCGTGCTAGAGTGGGCTCACAGTTAGAGGCGGTCTCTGTCATGGATGATTTTCCATTAGAACTGTTCCGAAAGATGATTACTCATTGGATGACTAGCCAATTTATGGTATTAATCAAATTAGAAGTATTTAAATCAAAACTTTCATGTTTTTTGTTAATACTACTTATTGAATTTTTTTAGGATTCATCTGGAAGAAATAAAAAACATTGATGCTATAAAATACATATGTGCATCGGGATGTACTACGATGCCTGATCATGAAAGGCAGTAGGTATAATAGTTTATAATATTTCATTACGACTTGAAATTTCTATTGCTTTCTCAATAATTTATTCAATTGGTAAAGGTGTTATATAATTTTAGTTATGAAATTACCGTTTTTTCGGTATCTTATTTTTAATTATGGTTTCGAAAATTCTTTTTCATTGTAGAGTAATAAATTGTATATTGAAGGATGTGTGCCTCAAGCAAAACTGTTTTTCTGGAATAGAAAGAAGAATGATGGAAGTGTGGTCAATGAACCAAATCCGCAGAAAATTGTATGTTTTAAATTAATGAATTATAATTTTAATATATATTTTTTAGCTTAATAATATATTTAAATTTGTAACAGGCTACTTTAGTGGCCCTTGATGCTGAGGAACCTGACAATTTTTGGGTCAACAATCACTTTTATTAGGTGTTGGGAGATGAGCACCCCGATAGAGTATGCTGCCGACCTAGAAAGAGTATAATTCTGGTGAGGTATTTTCCCTCCTCAGGTACGAGTTTTAGTGCCACCAAGTTACAGCAGGTTAAGGAATAGGTAGAACAAGTAGAAAAAAGGACATAGAGAAGGGAGAATAGTCTTCTAGGGCCAACACTACATTTATGAAACTGATGGATGTTTTACATCCAACAATTCCACTAGAGGCCATCACTACTTGTGATGAATATATTTCATCGATGTGTTCTATATATGGTGAACCAGGTGGGTTTTCATGTGTTGGTCATGATGATGGAGAGGAGAAGGCTGAGGTGGAGGAGGAGGAGGGCGAGGAGGAGGCTGAGGCAATGGTGGAGGGCTATGAGGAGGCCGAGGCTGAGTACTAGGGTTAGGAGTAAGGCAGGGATGATGATGGGGACGAAGATGAGGGAGAGGGAAAGGGTGATGATGATAGTAAGGATAGTGATGGTGATGAGGGGTATATTGATCCATTACATTTTTGACTAATATTACTGACCTTTGATGTTTATTTACTTGTTGTTCCTAAATATATGTGTGACTTGATAGGTCGCATTATCTTTATATTTGTATCTATAAATAATACAACTTGACTTGATGATTTTTTGTGACTAATTCACCCCTCCCTTAGACAGCTCCCGACCCCTAGACACTCATAACCCCCTGGACAACCCATACCCCCATTGAAAAGCCCCGACACCCTCGTGGACAGCCTGCCTGCCCCAGGGATAACCTCCCCACCCTATGTTCATGGGTTGTCCAGTTCTAGGTGTTTATTAGAACATTGATAAAATATCGGTAGTTCCATAATATTTTCCCCATAAATGAAACGTTAAATTTAATGATTGACAGGAAATTAGATTCTAAATGATTTAAATGAATATTTATATATTATGAATGCTTTATTTTTAAAAATCATGGAAGTTTTGAAGTCCGCCTATTTTAATGAAATTTAAATTTTTTAGTGGAATTTAGAAAATTTGTTATCTGAATAAAAGTTGATATAATAAAATTATTTTTTTAAACTAGAAATATTTTCTTAGAAAATATTTAAATACCATCCCATGAAAATATGTAAATACCATCCAATGAAAATAGGTTAATTGGAATGCAACACATATAGGTGGTGGATGGTCGTTGCCCAAAGGTCCTAATGTGATTGATGTTTACACTAGATATGTGATCAAACTATTACATGGGATATGTCTAAGTATTAATCTTATTGGATGTTGTGTGACTTGATGATGTGTTGTTATGGGTATTGTTTTACCAATCTGTTTCTTATACCTTAAATATGAAGATTTTTGACATATAGACTTGTATTATTTATCTTTCTATATTTCATAGGAAAAAAATTCATCATTATTCTTGTATTATTTATGGTTCGGGTAACCAATCTGTGGGGTTCAAGAATTACCATCAGGATATGTTAGAGCTAACTCATGTTGCAGTGTACCTTGATATACGAACTGGTTCATGGTAGATTATTATCATAGACGAGGATATGTGTCTCTCCTTGATGTTGTTATCCATTCTATGTTGTCCTGGTAGACATGAAGTATGATTTCAGGAACATGTGAGGTTGTAATGAGTGATTTATTTGGTCATACCTCTTTTTCCCAAGCTGTATGTCACCTTGAGAATTTTGTAAAAGTATCATTGGGGAATGTTTTTAACTGATTCTATTTAAAATAGTTAATTATGATTTCATCAAATTCATATTCATATATCTTATATTGGAGCTATTGATCTATGTATCTTTTTTGATTCATTTAGTGTCACTTATTAATATTGAGTAGAATCATCCCTCGTAGATGAATCATTAATAGACCACATGATGATGTTATTTTTTAACCACAATAAGATTGTCCCAATGTCGACAAAATTGTGGTTGAGATAGTTGTCTGTGCTATCTACGATTTCGGACACGAACATGATCTCGTTCATGTTCATTCTCATGTTGTGGTACCAAAAAATGATTAATCAATAGATCATGGTAATGAATTTCTTCTCGAAAAAACACTAGTGTTCTAAGGAAAAATAATATTCATCAAACTTTGTATTAGTCGAAAAAGATAGATAAATTATTAATTTTCTTGGAAATACCTATTATTATTAATGTAAAATGTGATACCATCACGATGGAATGAATTGGAAGGATATAATGGAACTCTACCCCCTGGACATCCCCCCACCCCCGTGGACAGCCCGCCCACCCCCCTTGGACAGCCCCTCCCCTTGTGGATAGCCCACACCTCCTGGACACCCTGTACCCCCCTAGACACCAGCTACCCCCTAGATAGCCCGCCCACACCCTTGGACACCCCATACCCCCCCTGGACAGCCAAACCACCCCCGTGGACTGCCCATCCACCACCATGGGAACCCCCTCCCCGTGTGGAAAACCCACACCCCCAGGACACCCTGTACCCCCTGGATAGCCCTGCCCACCCCCGTGGACAGCCCACCCACCCCCAAGAGATCCCCCGTATGGAAAACCCCCCTGGACAACACCACCCAACCCCGTGGATAACCCGCCCACACCCTAGACACCCCTACGCCCCATGGCCAGCCCGCCCATATCCCCCCGATACAGCCTGCCCACCCCCTGGACACCCCTACCCCCCAGACAGCTTAGCCACTCCTTTGGAAAACCTACCCACACCTGTGGATAGCCCACCCACACCATGGACATCCCGCCCACCCCCTGGACACCCTATACCCTCTAGGAAGTACCTCCCACCCCCATGGACTACCTACCCTCCCCCTGGACACCCCCTACCCCCTAGACAGCCAGACCACCCCTTTGGGCAGCTCGCCCACCCACTAGACACCCCACCCCCCCCCCCAAGACACCCCCACCCCCTGGACACCCCAACCGCCTAGAAAGCTCCCCAACCCCCTAGACACCACCCCACCCCTCAGGGACACCCCCCCTAGTCACCAACCCACACCTAGACACACCCACGGAAAGCCCCCCCCCCCACCCCACGGACACCACCCAACACCCTAGTTACCCCCATGGACATCCCCCAAACCCTTGACATCCCCACTGCCCCACCCCCATGGAAACCACAATGGACAAACCCTCCCCCACCTCACCACCATGGAGAACCCCCCCCCCCATCCCCCTGGACAGATTGTACCCCCTAGACAGCCCCACCACCACCATGGACAGCACGACCCTCCCCTAGACATCCCCCCTATGGACAACCCCCATCCCCTGGACACACTATACCCCTTGGACAAACCCCGCCCACCCAATGGAGACCCCATAACCCCCGGACAGCCCCGCTAACCCCTGTGCACTGCCATGCCGACCCCCTTGGATCGCCCCTCCCCTCTTTGACAACCCCCACCCTCATGGACAGCCCGCCCATAACCCTAGATAGCCCCACCCCCTGTGGAAAACCCGCCCACCCACAATACAACACATACCCCTTGAATAGCCATTCCCACCCCCGTGGATACCCCCTACCCCCTAGACAATCCTGACCCCCATGGACAGCCTCGCCCACCCCACTGGACACCCCCAACCCCTAGACTGCCCCGCCACCCCCGATGACAACCCCCACCCCCTGGACAACCCCCACCCACTGGACAGCCCCCACCACCAGGATAGCCCCCACCCCTGGACAGCCCCCACCCCCATGGCACCACACCACACTCCTTGGAGATCCCCCCCAACCCCTGGACCCCCCACCTACCAGACCCCACCCCACCCCCAACCCCTGGAAAGTCCTCCAACCCCCTGAACACCACCCCACCCCATAGACACCCCCATAGACAGCCTCCCCCTCCTGCAACGGACACCAGCCCAGAACCCTGGGCACCCCGATGGATAGCCCCCACCCCTGGACAGCCCCCCCTAACACCCTTGGATAACACCCCCCCGGACACCCCCATCTCCCGAGACACCCCCACCCCAATTAAAAAGCCACCCAAACCCTTAAACAGCCCCCAACCCCCTGAATTCTAAAATTAATTTTTCATTTATTTAATTAACATCTAATTTATATGTCTATTGTGTATGGGCATACTTGGTTTATGTGTATACTTGTGGTAATTACCTGATGAATTATGTGTTAATTCAGTATGTGTGTAGAGGGTAATTAATTGAAAAATTGTAGGTATTCATATTTATGTTTGAATTATGTGTTTGATGAATTCTGTATGAAATCATACAAAATTTTGTATTAATTAATACATAATTCTATATGTATTGTGTAGGTATACTTGTTAATGGTGTATTGTGTTACTTATTGTATTTTATGCAAATACTCTATTGTGTATGAATTTTGCAGGCTAGCTACTGGAATTGATGCAGCTACATAGGGGGAGGACACCCAGCCGTCTTGGAGCTGCATATATAAAATGTATATGCCAACGGTTCACAACCGTCATAATATGTTTAAAACCAGAACTTATTCCAACAGTTTTATGATAACCATTGGTATAAGTATATGCCAACATTTTTTAAACTGTTGGAATATATAACTTTACTTGAGATTTACCAAAGGTTAGTGGAAAACCATTGGTAAAATTCCATACCAACGATTTATACAAGCGTTGGTATAAAGATCCTTCATGCAATTACGCATGGTTTAAAAACATTGTCAAACATTTACAAAAATGGTTTACTAAAACCATTCGTATATATTGATTTTCTCAGACATATCCCAATGGTTCTCAAAGAACCTTTAGGACATTTCTATACCAACGGATCAAGACCCAACGATTTGGAAAACTGTTGGTAAATTTTATACCAACTGTTGTCCAGCCATTACCAATAGATTTAAACTTTTGGAAAAGCTAAAATTTCTAGTTGTGTTTGTGGAAATAACAAATGTTTTCCCAAAAATATATTACTCATATTGACAGATTATAAATGTATCTTAATTACTAAATTCATTCCTTATAATTCAATATATAAAATAAATTTTTCAAAATTAAATATACCGAATTTGAAAATTATAATTTAAAATCAAACTGATAAAACACAACTAAAAATAGTTTTTTAAATGCATTATCTGACCCAAAATTAAACATATATTAAAATAAGTTATAATGATAAAATAAATTAGATTATTTATAACTTAATATTATTCATTTTATATTGATATCAAAATAATATCAAAAATATAGTTTTAAGATAATGAAATTGATTGTTTTAGAAAAAACTAAATTTTCACTATTCATTAGAAAGTAATTATTTTCCAAAAAGTTCAAAAAATTAAACCAATTTTCATTTTGAGATTTATATTTTAAAATTAAATAATATATTATCATAATAAAATATTAAACTCTCAAAATATAGTTTTACCACATATGCACCATGAAAACGTAGTTTAAATGCCATCAGAAAAGTACAACCACTTATGCCTAAAATTGCATTTATTCTTATGTTATGCCTATACAAATCATAAGGATTAATGTAAACAATTTTTATTGTATATATAATATACAAATTTATTAATGTGGATAATATTATTCTTCTTATCCAATTTATAGACTTGGTTATAATGGTCACATTTTAAACAGTATATCTTGGTTTTAAGCTCGGTGTTGTGTGTAACATAAGTTATTAAAGATGTTAAATTTAAAATATACATACCATAACATATCAATGTGTTAAAATATTATATATAAAACCTATATTTTTAATAACATAATATCTTATAGAAAAGGGTTCGATGATGGGTGATAATAAATCCTGCATGGTTAATTGACCAAAATGATGTTAATATTATGATAATAGATCCATGTTAGAAGAAAAATAGTATATTAAATATATTTTTGAGGTAAAATAATCTCAAATATGATTTGATAGAGTGACATGGGAACTATTACATTTCTCTCTATGTTTTGTCCTTTGGATTAAGTCTAAGGCCTCTAATGAATTTTCATTTATATAGACCAGATCCTTAGAGACATGTCTACGAAATTTTCGAGAGGAATTTTCATAGATATTTGACAATGGAATGAGTATTTTATGTTAGCATAAATACTTGTTGGAGTAATGCTTATATTTTTATGATGGTGGGGTATTTTAAAATTGAATATTGTTAATTTTATTATTTTAGATGGGGGAAATTATATTGTACTGGCTACTATAAATTTTATTAGTTATTGATTAAAATAAGGATATTTCATTGACATTTAATTTAAAGAAAACTAATTGGATCATGGAAATAATTTATAAATGTAAAATAATAAAAATAATTGTTTTATTAAAATAAAATATAATTTAGCTTTACAATTTAATAATTTGGTTTAAAAATTCAAAATATATATGTTAAAATTAATAGTTTTTTTCCCAAAAAAACATTTTAATTAATTAAATATTTTTTTAAAAAAATTAGTCATATTTATATCATGATGATTCCATAAAAAATTTGTTTTGTTAAAACTGTAATTTTTTTATTTATCAAAAATTAAAATTTTATCCAAAATTAAAAAAATCACTCTAAGATATATTTAAAATGATAAGTAAAAATACTAATACCATTTTATAAAATTGGAATTTTACATTTTAGAGAAATGACTTTTAAAAAAAATCATATGATATATTAAAAAAATATCTCAAAAAAATATTTTTTTCATTTTTATGAGTTACTAACTTTTTATTTGTTATTATTTATTAATGATTATATGTTTAAAAATTAGTGATATTTATATTATAGACATAATATTTATATTATTTAATTAAACTTTTAAATGAAAAATAAATCAAATTCATGTACTTTTAATATTCAAATTCGTATATAAGAAATATTTTTTTTAATAAGATAAAAAAATATTAATATTTATACTTATTTATGTTTAATTTGATTAATTAGTCAATAGAATTCTAAAATTTAAAATTAAATTTATTAATAATTTAATATTTAATTTCTATGCATTTTACTACTTTTAACCGTCAGGTTAACATTTCATTGGTCTGTTATTATTTTTGATGGTCAGTTGTCATTTCAAGGGTTGAATAATTATTATAATCCATATAAATACTATATACTTAATTTATTACTTATTCTATCTACTTTTATCATGGTTACTTACATTTTCATTACAAAACTATGATCTTGCATCCAATCGAATTGTTTAATTTTATAGTGTTATTCACATGCGTGATACTCCAAGTAGAATGATTTGAATTATAATTTCAATTTCTTGTAACATTATTATAGGTGTTTATTATCAAAATATAATATTTAGTATTTTATGAAGTGTATTAATTATTATAATGTGATTTTGTATATTCCCATTCATAGTCAATCAAGGGAATTTAACTCTTTAGTTAGGTGCCAAAAATTTAGTAATAAAAGGACATCTGTTTTAATGAAATATTTATAGTCAAACATTTATTAGTATATTCTATACCATTAATAATTTCATACTCAGAATTTGTGGTATTCAACAATCCATATAAAAATTTTGGTATTTTTTTCTTCTTTGATAACTCAAACTCCCATGTTACCTCTTCCAACACATGGTTACTTTTATATACCTTAATTAATTGATTTATATTAGTCTACAACATATTGTCCATAGTGTCAAGATATGGATAGGCTGGTTCTCATAGTAAAAGTTATAATCAATCATTATTTATTTAGTGTTGATTACATGTATTATGTCTAGATTATAATTCCCTATAATGTTAAATGGAATACATAATTTATTTTATAGATATTGCGTGGGGTATACAAATAATAAGTAAATTTTTTAATTCAATATATAAAATATAAAGTCAAAATGTAACATGATCAAAGATTTACATCTTTACAGGAACTGATAATTCCATTCTGTAGTGATAGTTTTAAATTTTGATATTCCACTTATTGAAATTTCATGGTATATATCAAATTATAAACAAAAAATATTTTATATTTATTTATATACTTATATATATTTTTGGATATCTCACACTTCTCTCGGTAGTATCATGAACAAGGTAGTAGATAATTAGTTTCCTTTCTATCACATAATATTATCATACTGAAGTAAATCCTTGTTTCCCCAATAATTATTTTTATGCTTTAATTTGAATGTTTGTGTAAAATATACAGTTTTTTTAATTTTATTTGAAGAATGTACATTTCTCATGTTTATATAAAATCATGTGGTAATAAAATCAACATTTTTTAAGTGTTTAGATAATACTTTTAGAAAACTCATCCATTTGAGAATGATATGTGGTGCTCAAATAAAAATAAATTTTTTATGTTTTCTAAATACTAATTAAAAAACATTCATGTAATGTTGAAGATCCAAAAATAATAATTGAATATCAACAAGAGGCCAAAAAACCTCTTATGTCACTAAAAGAATAATTGAAACTAAATTTTGACATTAATTTGAGTGTGATATACCAATCCATCCACTATTATAAACCGTGTAGGTGGCTAGCACCATGAAGGAAATGGTATATAACAAAAGACTGTGGATATACTTAAAATTTTTGTAGTGTATCATACATATATTAAAAAGTATTAAAAAGTAATAATAACACATAATAGAAAAACATGAATTGTATAAATACAAATATTTTATAATGAAGAATAATCACAGACTATTATATCAAATATAATCCATGTAATACCAATAATAACATGAATAACAGTATCAATATCCAATCAAAGATCCTCAATAATCATACTACATGATCTATGTCTCTTATGAGAACACCTTGCAATTGCATGATTTCTACAAAAACATTACGTTGGTTGGATAATGGCCCAGGTAATTGTGATTATAATTATAACTAATTGGACAAAATAAAAAATTTTGGAATCATAACAGATATTAAGAATAAAAAATAAACCCATATATTCATTCAACATGTAATCATGGTCAAGAATCTCAGAATTCATAATAGCTCACCTCCACTGAAGAATTCTTCTGATAGAAAAAAGAAATGTTCACGGAATTAAAAAATACAAATCAATTAAATTATCTTACATAAACTACTTTCACATTATCCCTGTATGGAATAAGTAATGAGATATTAGTGATGTGTTGGAAAACTCATCACCTAAGAGGGTCAATGACCCCTATATAAAAACTACACCCATTTTTTGTAGTATATATCAACCAAGCGTGTTACATATTCCATGAGTAGAATAATTATTCCCAACCACTATAAGAGAATTATATACTCTAATATATACATGAGGGAACTATTTCATAGATAAATATTTTTCCAATAGGGTTCTAACTTCATGGATTCTATATAATAATTCAACCACACCTGACATAATATCTACCCCATAATAAATCTCCAAAGAGATGATTCAAATATAATTACTATATAATAATGTAATATAAACCATCATTTTTCACATTACAAAATTATTATAATTGACTACTTATACATTAAAAAATTATAACCAGGGAATAAATATGTATGGAATATTGGCCACAATGAGTATGCAATGTGTCTATATAGGGTCCATGACATGTGGGCCACTATGGCCGGGCTAGTTGTATCTTTCTACCACCCAATACATATCATGTTTCAATGTTAATAACATCAATATGAAGTACATATTGTATTTAACTACAAAATAATTATGTCTTATACTAAGGCTATATGATGAGTTACCTCAACAACTATACATGAAATTTATTTTGGATACATTTTGTGTATGTCCTACAAGAGTACGCTAAATCTAAACCTCTACATATCAAAACACCATTTCTAAAATACATGGAATTTCTAATGTGTCACATGTTGTGTCTGTCCAATGTGATGAACTGGAGTGTATAGAGAGTACATGATTTTAAAATTAGTCTTATTATATATGGTTTATGACCCAAAGTCACATTGATTGGGATATTTAACAAATTATGAAACACTAGTATCACATATCATGTATTAAAGATTATTTTAGATTTATTATTACAAAAAATATAATTTTAAACATTTAATTTTTATGACACGGAACTCCATGCAATGCAACGCTACCTCAAGATCACACAACACCAATGAGTTTTCCCAAATCAGACACCCATAGATACTCTATTATACCTTACTATGATAATTAACATTCTCCTAATATCATCATGTCCAAAATCATCTAAAAATTCAATGAACCACACCAACACTTGTTTTTCAGAATGTTCATATGATTGAAATCATGATTCAATAGTTTTCCTCTATAATAGTTTTACAAAATAACATGCTAATTAATGAAAGATAAATGGAAGTAAATATTTTAGAATGTTAATTATAATTAAATAAAAACACAAAAAATAATATGTTTGTACATTGTTGTATCAAAGGTCACATGTATGGGAAAATAATGACTTGATATTCATCGAAGGAATCTCTCTATGGAATGAAAAACATTGAGAAACATTTTTTTTCAATGATTATTTTTTCAATGATAAATAATAAAAACCATAATATCCATCACCATGAAAAAACCTAATTAGTATAAGATAATCCATTTCATAATCTCAAAATAAAAACCATGAACAAACATGGTGGCTTCATACCCATTTTTTATGTTAAAATTAAATAATCAATTTTCCTATATTTAGGTTTTAACCATCAAAGATAAAAATTTATAAAGAATAAATTTTATTCTTAATGTGGTGATTAAAAAAAAATTAACAATTCATACTCATATTTTTAAAATGAAGGTTTATTTGTATGTCATAATAATTCATCAAATAATATAGTTCAAAAAATGTGAATGTTTCAGCGCATAAATTTAATTTCGCCATGCATTTTAAGAGAGGTAAAGGGTAATATATTTAAATATTTTTTCATTTATAATTTGTTTTTATTATTATATTGTATTTTATTCATTCTCATCTTTGTTTTATGTAATTCTAGAAGATAAGAATTTGGATACTAATAGATGTGGTAAAAAATAGTATGATGTCTTTCCTCAATATTAATACATCATCACTTCAATTATTTTTTCTCAAACCCTATTTCTAATCACTACCATTGTATTGAATACAGAGAACATAAATAAATTTTAGACATTGTTCCAAAAGAGAGTGTATGTGTGTTAGTGAGATAGAGAAAGATAGTTGAATTTATCCTTGATTTTACTTTTGATAATACAATATAGTAGGAGGAAGTATATTTTTACTCAAAAGATTAAATGGGGATATATTGAGTAAGAATATCTGAATTATTTCACCATAAATCTCACCATAATGTTGTGAATTAATGTTGACTCATAAAAAATAATTACATCCCTTAGTTTTGGTTTATTATTTATTTTATGAATAACCTACCAAAAATATCTTTATTAAGATACATAGGAAACATCAAGAAATATTATGTCCACTTCAATATTTGAAATTAAAATATCTATACATTTATTTGGATAAACAGGAGATTTCAATTAAGGGATTTAATTTTTATCCTATAGGTTTGAAGACTTGCCATAAAAAATTTGTCGCTCTGAAGAAAATTCCCATGTTCTAGACACAATACCATGGTCCAATGTTTTATACCAGATTTATTTTAGGAGTTATTAAATGATCATATTTTAATTGAAAAAATAATATATTATATATATGACATATTTTAAAAAACGATGAAATGATAAATTAAATGAACCGTAATTTATATCATATATAAAAATAATATTAAAAAAATTTAAAGTAATAATTTTATAAATTCACCTCTATAAATCCTCATCACAATAGATTGTTTTAATTTCAAATTAAACAAATAATTGAAATCGGTTAGGGTATTTAGTTTTTTTTCTTTATAACATTCTGTAAATATATATTAGGCCTTTACAAGCAACCAATATACACAAAACAAGGGAATCACACACCCTTGAAGGATCATATCTCACTCATCTTCGATAGACACAAGGTATTACAGAAATGTAGTGGAATCCTTAATATCAAAATAATTCCTATTGATAAAATAATATGAATCGTTCATATAACACATCATTCAAAACTTTTGGAAAATATATTTCACCAGTTCCGTGTTATAAGGTCATTACTGGTAATTAGAAACCTCAATTACCCTTATTAAAATGTCAAAGTAATCGAATGATCTATGAAAATAGCTTAGTCTGAAAACCAAATTTCATTAAACAGTGACTATGTGTGTCCATCATGAATCCATTATCTGACTAAATAAATTAAAAAGCCCTCTTGATTTCATCGGCATATTCAATTTTATTTTTATATTATATCTTAATATGATCATGGATCATATTTATTTTCTCCACCATAAGTTTCAACTAATCAAGACCCCATAGTAGATTACATGAAAATATCTATCAAATAAATAGGTGACCTATATATTCTCCCATAAAAAGATATAAAAGAATAATTTAACATAGTATAATGGAAATGATTTTACACAAAATCTACTAATGTTATAGGATAAACACCATTCGTTACAAAATTAAACATGAATACTTCTCAGACATCTTGCTTATATTGGGGTGGAATTTTTTATTTAAATCTTGATGGGTTCCAAAAACCTCTTTAAATCACAACAATTAATGGATCATGAAATAATCATCACATTTGGAAAAAATTATTTAGTCTAAACTATATAGTTTGAAGATATAATCTATGTATAGATAACCCAAGATCTTTATTTAACACTTCATCCAACTTGAAGAAATTGAGAAAACATCATTAGTCGATTAAGAAAAATATATATAGTTTCATGGACCTTTAATGATGATGTAAATCCTATCATAAAATAAATACAAAAACTATCCAACATAAAATTCAAAACATTGAGAGATTGGATCAAACCTTTTTGAACCTATTTATTTTATTTGACCTACTGGTATGGGAGGCATCATGATATTAAGTAAAGAAAAATCTACGCTATAATAGGCCACCAAAATCTGTTCTCTATTTCCTTGTAAATTTTCATAATTTTATATTACACCACAAATGTGAGGGTATGGAAATTCATTAATAACTATTCACTCATTAAATAGGTAACCAATATTCACCCATGAAAGTGGATAAAATTATTCCCAACTTTTTAGAATATCTTTAGATAGTCTTCAAAGGGAAACAGATCACATATATTCAAGAAATTAATATCCCCATGAAAGGGATCGTTTAGCTAGTGAAGAAGTGTATGGTCGAATAATATTTATTAGTATAATGAAACCCTATAAAATTGTTATAATGGAGCCAAAACATGGTATCCTTATTGATCAATTAATTGTGGGATTTCCTACTGGGGGAATTTATCAACTTGTTTCCCATCCCTCGAGTGTATAATATCTCATTGTTATAGTCCTATAAAAATACCAACCATCATATCTTCCTTAGATTGAGTTGAATATTAAAAATGATAAATTTAAAGCCCTTATGTTAAATAGAGATCACAAATCACTTTTATCCCCTAAGTACAATTGAGATCGTTTGATAAGATAGTTAAGATAACAGTGTTGTCTTGGTGTGTATATGGATACCAAAATAGACTACCTAGAAGTGGGTAATCACTATAATTCCCTCAAGGAAATCATGAATGTGCATATATAGTATTAGAGGAAACTATTTCAATATAGAATATGAAAGAAATAGTTTCATTCTATCTAATAGACGAGTAATTGATTGTAATCCCACAAGGGGTAGCTATGATCATTATACATGAAGGTCCATTTCACCAGTAAATATAAAATTCAACCTATATTCCTAGTGAAATGTAACCCTATTCTTATAGAAATATACGCAAGTTTAGATAATTGTAAATTATTACATTATAAGAATTAGTTAATTATGTATGGTCTCTATTATGATAATTTCCAAATAAAATATATCTCTTCTAAGAGTATGATTTTATAGATAGATGATATGAGAAAGTGGATGACTGGTGAAAGTAAGAGTCTTTAACTGATTTTATCCATATAGGATATCTATTAGGACCTCTATATTATTATCTAGGGATATTTTAAGAAATAAATAACTCACAATAGTATAAATTAGTATGATTTAAATGTAATATGGGAAATTAATCACACCTCAAACCATGTTGGAAAATTCCTACTCAAAGACCACTATCAAGAAAAATTATCATCTTAACTAACTCTTACAACCTCACCTTATCATGTTATCATTGGGGTGTTATTGGAGAGAGTGGATGAAATCACCATCCACCCATAGCTACTCCCATACCATTACATCTTCTTCTATAGTCACCTTTTGGTGGGTACCATCTCTACCTTGGTGATATCAGAACTATGATCTACCTCTATTAAGATGTTCATCCATAGAACAACCATATTCATCCACTATTTCCACTATGTTTGGTATAATATGTCCAATTTAAAACATCCAATAAAAGTAAAATTTTCTTTCTCTTCTATTTAGGGTGAAATACAATTCGAAATCTATTCTACATACCACAAATAAAAAGATTTTAAAAATGGATTACTTTAATTTTATAACCTTTTATGATGTAGAAAAATATCAATTGTTAATGGCTCATCTTGGTGAAATAATTTTTTAGATATTAGACATATCATTAAAACTATTAGTAAACAATAAACAACCAAATAATTTTCTTGAACTCATGTATATATAGAAATACATAGGGGTATATTCTGAACCTGAATAATATACTAAAGTGCTTCCTCAAAATTATTAATTATATTTATCAAGAATCATATCCTAGGAATAAATATAAGGCCGATAAATAATGAATAATATTGAGATGCCATTATATTTCCCTACTGGATGTATAATATCGCACAAGATCCCACTAAAAAAATAGTATATAAGGAACAATAATCTTTGAGAGAAATCTTAAATATATAACAAGATTAATATATCCTCATTGTTAGTCTACATGATCAGTGACCACTGGCTACCTAAAAATTTCAAAAAGAAATACCATATGATGAATCACCATATTGTTGGTAGGAGTTAAAAACTTAATGAAAATTGGACTAGAAAAATCCAACCAGTACTGTACTATAATATGATGTAACTCTCATAGTAACCTTGAGTGTATTTTTATCAAGAACATATAAATTTGAATCAACTTGTTATTAGATTCATATTACTTCTTGGTGAATATTACATACCGTTTGAGAAGGTCTTCTCTCTCCTAATGGGTAGTTGATCATCCCTAAGCTCGTCTACTTAGGAACCACCTCCCTGTTATGCCGTTGAAATAATGTCTCATCACTCAACAGTATAGAGACCTAGGGATAAATTCAGTGCATGGTCTCAATATTACAATGCTTCGAAAGATGAGATGGATATATACAAGGTTGAAACCAATGTTTAATAATATTATTCTACTTTTATTATATATATTATCATTAAATGATGAAATGCGATGAGAATTGATAATTTAAAACTAAAACACTCTATTATATATCTATTTTCCCATTAAACCCACTAATTGTTTTTATATAGTGATGTGTTAAAAATCAGGTTATTATAGAATGGATGATCGATTATGTCAATATTCCACACAAATCATAGTGTTAATGGGTATTTTAACTAACTCACAACCCTTTGTCATTGTTTCCAATATAATTTCAAAAGCAATCTTCATACGACAATAAAATACAAACTTTATACCTTATAATTTAACTAATATTATTCATTTGTAACATGACTAAGACCGCTAAGACCCCTACGGTGCAAGAAATTGGCCAACATTTCCCCCCAAACAAACATTCAATAGGACATGTGCTAGTAAATATCACCAAGAAGGAATATCACATATATAAGAGTTCCTATCAAAAAAACATATAAAGTCCCTCAAATCACTATGTTAATGTATATAACAAAGGACCACAATGATATAAATAAAATTAGTATAGTACAACAAGCACATGAAGACAATAAGTATCATAACCATGTAATGAAACCTTAACCAAATGACCTAGAAATGAACAAATAACAATATCCACTAATGATGAAAAAAATGAAAAAAATAGTTCATGGAATAAATTTTATTACAACACTAACATGATAACAATTTTTAATAAACCACACTATAATCCAATATACATAATAGTCCACTAAAAAATTGTCCTTTTAGACCAGATATGATATTTATGTTATCAGATTGGTCATGAAATTTTTGGGGAACAAGTCACTTATAGTGGTGTGTATAAATATATCCACCAAGGCACCAAAAAATTTGATTGTAATAAATAGACTCATATTAATAGAATAAATTGATATATTTTTTAATAAGTAACCAAGGTCAATGAGGTAATAATTATTTCTAGCTTAGCTATATTATGGTACTAATCTCAATGGAACATGAAATATGAAAATAAAAAAGAACCCAAATTAAATGAAATCTTTTAAAAAACAAGTCAACTTATCCATTATTAGATGAAATGTTAGGGGACTCATACCTCAAAGGAAAACAAGCAAGTCAATATGGTAAGATACTACTATAGAGAGAATATATCCTAAACACTGTAAAATCCTAGGAAATGATATAATTTTCCTTTTTATATTTATTAACTACATAGAAATTAAAATAAATATTATTTTTAGTATCATATATGATAAAACTAGTTTTATGGTTAAAAACATTATTTTTTAAAAGGAATTGTTTCTACCGTTTGATGGAGAATGAATTTTATATCAAATTTTTCACACAATTATAAGTTATATTTGAGAAAATCATCTTAGATGGATGATTGGAATAAAAAATTATTTTTTAAATCATTTTGGTATATTTCAAATAAATTTTAAATTTTAATAAATAGTGAAAAATACTACATTTAATTTCAAATATCCTTTGTAATATAATATATATATATATTGTTAAATTATTATTATAATTTGTTTAAAAGAACAATTATATTAATTTTGTATCATCTAATCTAATTTAGGTCATTTAAATCAATTTTATACTGAAATTTGACATAAAAACTTTGTAATCGTTTGAGTCTTTTACTTTAAATTTTTTTTATCATTTTGTAATTAGGATTGATTGATAGCTAATTTATTCTAATTATAAGTTCTATATTTAAAAAAATGTATTCCATATTTGGAATAATATTCTCCAAAATATTTTAATATGCACCTTTTATTTTGGGACATTATGAATAGTTACTTTTTTGAAAATTTTTATTACCATAGTTAATGGTATATCAGGTAAATTAAGGTAAAAATAATATTATAAATAAAATTAAATTTCCCTAAAACATGTCAAAATATTATTGGATTAGTTTTATATGACTATTAGAACCCTTGGGTAGATTATAGGACAACTTATGTCCACTTGGATGAATATATTGTATTTATAGTATTATATTCAAAGAAAAGTAATTTTTGATACAATTTTGTTTTTAACAAGTATTTTAATATGATTTTATTTAGAGGTTATATTTGACTGAAAATATCATTTACATAGAGATAATTTATTTATAATTATTATAAAATAAGTTATTAAATTAAATGGTGACATAATGTTGATGCATTAATTTCTTAATTAATTAAAGAATCAAAATAAATGATATTATAAATAATATAATAAATTTAAATTTAAATAATTGATACCATAAATGAATTTTTTGTATTAAATTGGAATGTTATTGATAATTTAAAATAATTTTTTGACTATATCATGACATTATTATATTATTTAAAAATGTAAAGACATGAATAGTCTCTGAATTTACAGTAAGGTATTTTAAATTATAACTATTTTATTAAATGTTATAAAATTTATAAAAATATAAGATTCAATAAAATATATGTTATAGGCACAAAAATTATATAAATGATATTTTTATTTTGCGTTTGTAGTGTAATGGTAATTTGTTTGATGCACAAAGTGTAAATAAGTTCATAAAATAGTACTAGTTAAATGGGTTAAAATAAAAATATATGGATAGAAAAATTATTTAAAACTTCTCTAATTTTAATTGGATGATTATATATTTACCTATAATCATCATATATTCTAAAAAATTAATATTTGATCCATTTGGAATATAAAAATAATCTCTATTGATTTAATATTTTGAAGAATTATGAAAGTTCCCCTCCCCTCACTTAAAAAAGGGGACTACATCCTATCATTTCAGTACACTTCAAAACCGTTTTGGACAGAACAATATCTACCTAAATTTCATTCCATAATCTACCCCCACATTCATTAGTATTATATTTTGGCATGAAAACATACTCACTGGTGTTAAGGTTGTAATTAAAGTAGACCCTTTGAAGAAGTGGTATCATTTTTTATGTGTATCTCTTTTATTTCTTCTTTAACTTCTTTAAAATATTCCTTATTCATTATGAAATAATAATTCTAGTATAATAAATATTATGAGATGTTATATTTTTAATTTAATCACTTTAGTGTATTTCCACTTCCATCAAATGGGTTAGAAATTAATCATTTGTTGGTATGTGTGAACTATCGCCTCTATGAACCGATATAATTCCTTTTCCACAACCGAATCTCATAGATGGTTATAATGATGGGATTAATGTTTGTATATGATATTCATGACATATTAATCATTATAATATAATAATATAAAAACTAAATTCTTATATTCCCGGTGCATAAAAATGATAACGTCGTTCATGTGTCTGTGTGAACTATAACACCCACCAAGCGATGTAATCCATTTTTATTCACCAAAACACTTTGATAGTATACATAAGTAACATTAAATGATTAATATGATATAAATAATGTTATGATAATTATTTATGTATAATAAAATACTTACATTATTTCCATAATGATCAATTAAAGATGAAAAATGTTACTCATGCACACATATGACCTACTGTCTCCCGGATTTTAATGTTGTTCATTTTTCATAACCATACATTCAGAGTTTATGTATAAAAATTAAAATAATTTAATGAATGAAATTACAGAGATGATGGAATTTTTACCACATGAACTATTTACATCATACCAAGTTCATTTTTTACTCAGGTACCGAATATCAGCAAAAAGTTAGAAATAAACATAAATAATTATTTAATTGTTATAACATGGTAATAAGTGATATAAAATGAATAATAAATGTGGAATGGTTATAGATAAATTAAATAATTATGTTATGTTTATTATTAATGATGATAAAGAACATATGTGACGAATCAGACACATGGTAAGTGGTTTCATCTCAATCTTCTTTCATAGAAGCATATTTTGATGTTATAAACAACCTTATTTTAAAAGGTGTATAGTCAACACGTGAAAATTAATTTCATTAATTTTTTTTAAAATGTATTCATTATATATTAATTTTTTTGACTTTATTTATAAATAAAAAAAGGTATGTTTTTAACAGAAATGGCAACAATCACTTCTCTGAAGCTGTAACAATTAGTTTATATTTGGCTTCCTCTAAAAGAATTAATTTTGTTAAATGAAATAAATAAATTTTGTATTCCCTTTTTTGGTTATTTTGGTGTTAGAAATTCCTTTTAAAATAGATTTATTAATTTAATATCAGGAAATTATTAGTTATGATTTAAAATGAAATTTTAAGAGTTAAATGATGCAAATTGAAATTTTGTGTGTGTTATTGTTATATATTTGTACATTGGACATTTTTAGTGGTGTTTATGTGATAAACATTAGTTAATTGGCTATGAAATTTTGTGGTATGGACCTTCCATTTGTAAGAGTCCCATGCATGGAAGTTGACCTCATGATAATTACATTTATGTATGGTTATGTCCTATGATAAAATTAATGGTTTTATGTTATTTATATAGCTTTATGGTAATTGTTTGATTTTAAAAAATAAATTAAATGCGATTATATTACAGTGAAATTATTTAATAATTATTATTCACGAAAGGTATTACTTTGAGATAAATTATATGTGGGTTTTTGTTTTCAAAAGATTAATTGTTTTCATACATTTTGTACCCTAAGTGATATTTTTTGGATCTCCCATTGTTTTGAAATGCTTTTCCTAGGATATAAGGGAGACTAGAGTTGAGGATGAGATGATGGAAATGTTTTGAGGATTAAAAATGAAAATAAATAATGTTCCTTTTAATGTATTGCTTTTTACAAATGAAATGGATATTATTTTAAGTTTCTTCATTTTATTTCTATGTATTTTTTATGTATGAGTTATATAATAATTTTCTAAACATAGAAACATGAGAATATATTCCATTATAAATAATGTAATATTATTGACATAACTCAAGATTTTTTAATGTTTTAAGATAAGCCCTTATAGATTATATCATATGATGTTTTATATAACATTACATGTTTGGGTGATATTTCTAACATAACATGGAAGAGTTTACCTTATGGTCAATTTAAAATGTTACCACATTTGTAGATTACCATGTTACCTCATCTAAGAAATTTCTATTGTGAATGGTTTTCCAAAGAGGTAACCGTACAGTAGTGCTTGGAAGGAATAATTGCAGAGAAAATCATTCCAAACCAGCATCCTTCGATGGTTAATATTAGAATTGAGTAGTTTTTTGTAGTTATTAGTTAGTTTAATTTAGTGATAAGTGATGGTGGTGTTTACAAAAAACAGAAACCTGATATACCAAAAAGGAAAATGATGATTGTGAATAATTTTATGAGACAAAATCATGGATCATTCATAAGATCATCTTACCCATTCCTAATGTGGTATGGATTAAATCACTAGAAAAGATATGTAACGTTATGGGTTTTTAGAGCACCAAAAGGAAACTCTCTGAATTTATTATTTTAAAGGTGAAATTGTTCAGTTGTGGAAAATGGTTAAACATATCAATGGAAGTGAATTTATTGATTCCATGAAATAAGATAAATTTAATAATATATTCCTTGATAAATATTTTTATTATGTCTGTTCAACAAAATATGTCTGGGAAATTATAGGAATTGAGAAAAATGGTAGATGATTCAGCTGCTTCATATGATGAAAATTTCACCTGTTTGTCAAGGTACGTTCTAAATTTAACCCAAGATGATGATAATAAGATAAATCAATTTAAGTTAGGATATAATCCAATATATCAAATGTAATTATCTTATCATTAGTTCAAAATATATGTGAAATTTTTCCTATGTGCTGAGAATGTCAAAATTGAGTCTTATAATGACCATTTTTTCCTTTAGAGCAAGAAAAATAAGAGGTCCAATTGGAAGGAAATCTGAAAGAATTCGACAAATAAGTTAAAAAACTAAATTTCCATATTGTGATAGGTGTGGTAAAAATAATCATAGATAATATCATTCAATGTGTGGGAAGTGCTTCTGATCTGTTAAGAATGGTCATATTTATCATGACTACAAGGTATATGACCATGAAAGAAAAAAAAATCCAGAGGTAAGATGTTTTAGTTTCAATGAGTTATTGAATTATACTAATGTGTGTCAAAAGTTTATTACCCATGGTGAAAACAAGAAATATCAAAATCATAATGGCATGTACAAATAATTTTCTAATTTTATGTTGGATATGGGATGATCAAATGAATTTGTTACCAGTATGTAATTGATTTTTTTTCAAAATAATCTAGTAATCTGATTGACTTTGTATCATCAAAATCATTCATTTCTAAGATATTCCTAAATAAATTAGAAATATATTTTATTTAATATGATAGAGAACTTCTTGAAAAAAATATGAGGGGAGGTATTAAAAAAACATGATTTATAGGAATATTCCTATTAAAATTATTGGGATGCTCTTTCCTGAAAATCTAGTTGAACTTCCCATACTAGAGTTTGATATCATTTTGGGTATGCATTTAATATCAATTTATCATTATAAAATACATTAAAAAGACAATAAAGTTTTATTAAATGATTTCATACCTTTGATAACATTCCATGAAGCTGGGAGATTGATTAAAGATGGCAGCGAATTTAATTTGGCTCATGTTGTTGAAAGGAAATAAATTGTTTTTATTAGTGACATTATAGTAGTGAATGAATTTAGATATTTTTTTCTAAAAAATTAATTTGTCTTGTTCGAGACATGGATGTTGAATTTCTTATTTATTTAGTCAAAGATTATAATCCTATTTCAATACACACATATCTAATGGCTCAATTGGAAATGGTAGAAATTGAAAAAATAGTTACCAGAATTGTTTGGTAAAGGTTTCATTTGAAAATACACTTTATCATAGGGTGAACCTGTTTTATTTTTAAAAAATATTTATGGTTCCATGTGAATTCTTATTAGTTATATATCATTAAATAACATCAATATTAATAACATGTATCATTTTCTTCATATTGATGATTTGTTTGATTAGCTCTAAGGACCTCAGTATTTTCTAAAGATTGATTTTGAGGTCTTGATACGATCATTTGATGGGGAATGAGGATTACATTAAATGGATAAAATATCTAATGAGATATGATCATTATTTCATCTATAGTTGTGCCCTTTGGGTTACCAAATTCTCATTCTATATTTATTAATCATGTAAAGGGATTCTTTCATCAGTTTTAGATTAGGTTTTTGGGTGTTTTTATAGATGACATTTTGGTATATTCTAAATTTCAGGAGAAAGATGAAAGTCACATAAGGATTTTTTTTGAAAACCATAAAATAAAAAGAAAAAATATTGAATGTTTTGTAAGAGAGAATTTTTGGGGAAACAAATATTTTTCCTTGATCATATTCTTTCTAATAATTTCATAACAATTGAACCTTCAAAAACAAAATTTCATTAATAGTGTACATTACATTCCAATGTAACAGAGATTCATAGTTTTCAGGGATTAAATGGTTATTTCTTACGGTTTGTTGAAAACATTTCTCAGTTATTTATCCCATTAACTAAGTTAACAAGTAATAAAGTTAATTTCATCTGAAAGATGTGATGATTTTTTTAGGAACTAAAACAAATTTTGGTAAATGATCAAATTTTTTTCATGCCTTAATAAAATTTTGAATTTATTCTCCATAATTATTTTTCATTGAAAGGACTTGATTTTTTTAATGTAATATGATCATGTAACTTCTTATGCTTCACCTCAGTTGAAACCACATGAGTTAAATTATTGTGAACATTATTTGGAACTAGCTATTATTATTTTAAATATAACATTTGGAGGAATCATTTTTATAGAAAAACTATGAAATATATAATGAAAACAAAAGTTTCAAGTATGAAACATTGGGAACATGAACCTTTCTTTAATTATTTTATGAATTGTTTCTTAGATGTTGTTGTAATTGTAGTAAATTCCTCTATTTTTTAGGTGTCAGTGCAACCAACTATATCATACACAATTAAGCAAGAATAGAAGGAATAGAGTGAGTCACTGAAAAAGGTAGAATTAATTAAATAGGTTAACTTACCTGAATGTAACATTTATAAAGATTGTGTTTTGATATTTTGGAAGAGATTATATGTGCCTTGAGATTCACAGTTGAAGAAAGAGTTTTCATGTGAAGCTCATGTGGGCAGAACTAAAATTTACTGAGATCTTCAAGAGTATTACTAGTGGGACCAAATTAAATGAGATTTTACTAACTTTACCATGATGTGCTTTACATGTAAATAGTTTAAAAAAGAATAAATTTTTACATAGGGGATACATTACCCTTTTCGAGTTCTATAGCAGAAATGGGAAAATATATTCGTGGATTTTGTAATGGGATTACCAAACACATCTCAAGGTAACAATTTTATTTTCATTATTTTTGATCGATTAACTTCATCTATTCATTTTCTATATATTAAAGATACTCTATCATTATATTATCATTCTAGGTTTTATATTAAAGGTGTAGTAATGTTACATGGGGTTCCCCTATCCATTGAATCTGATCATGATCCGTGGTTCACATCTAAATTTTGGAAATTACTTCAGAAGTTGTTGAGTGCTGAAATAAATTTCAGTACATCTTTTCATCCTCAATCAGATGGATAGTCCAAATGAAATGTTAAAACCTTGGATTATATGTTACTTTATTTTCAATGGTTTTCCAAGGTATTTTTCATCAACATATTTCATCGGTTGAGTTTTTATATAATAATATTTAATATTCTTCTATACATATGGAACCATTAGAGGCATTATATGGAAAGAGGTGTCGAACACTATATTTTTGGGATGAATTTTGTTAAAGAAAGTCAGTGGGACTAGAATTTGTAGAGGAAAATAAATTGAAAGATCAATTGATTTAAAGACACAAGAGGTCAACTTAGATAAAAAGAAAATATATGCAGATAACTTGAGGAAGTATATTTCATTCATGGTAGGTGATCATGTCTTTCTCAAAGGATCTCCTCGAAAAAGTGAGATTTGTATATCTAAGAATGGGACGTTAATTCCATGGTATGTTGGAGACAATAAAATCATAGACAATGTTGAATCATTTGACTACATAGTTTCTTTATCAATGATTTTATCACTGGTAAACAACGTTTACCATGTTTCAATTCTAAGATTGTACATGCAAGATCAATCTCATGTTTCGAGTTCAAAAGTAGATCAGTTGAAAAAAAATTCATATGAGGAAAATCTACCCTAGAATCATGACTATATATAGATAGTGTTGTCTAATTAAGTGATTTATAACGTTATTTTTTTCTGAAAAAAATCTATATGGTTGTTGATATAACATGAGAATCTGAAAATTCTATGAGGGAAAAATACCCCCAATTATTTAATAAGTGAATATAGGTGGGAGGATGCAATTTCAAAATGGGGGAAAGAATGTCACAGCCTATGTAATGAAATAAAAAGTATTTTTTATATTTATTAATTATATATAAATTATTTGTGACAATATCTATAGTAACATACATGATAAAACAATTAGTATGGTTAAAAACATTTTTTTTTTCAAAAAAGGCATTTTGTCAACATTTGTTAGAAAACCCATTAAATATAAAATTTTGACATTTTTATAAGTTATATTTGAGAAAATAATTATCTTAGTTAGAACTGGTACAACTAAATTTACATTAATAAATTTTTGATATTTTTTTGATAAATTTTATATTTTATTGAATTATGAAAAATGTGGGATTTTAAACCAGAACTTCTTTTAACCTAATTTATTTTTGTTTTTAAATAATTATTTTGATTGATTTTAAATTATAATTACATTAGTTTTTTATTATTTAATACAATTTATTTCAATGTAATCAATTTCATATTTAAATTGGATTTAAAAACTATGTGAAATATTGAACGTTTTACATTAAAAACTATTTTTTCTCATTCCCTCTATGATATTAATTATTAATTAAAATCATCCAATTTATTATTTTAAATTTGAAAAATAATAAATTACATATATTTATTTATAATTTACAATAATTAATAATATGGCACTTTTATTTTTGAACAGTATGAATAGTAACTTTTGTAATATTTTTATTACAACAGTTAATGGTAAATCGGGTCATTAAAGATAAAAATAATATTATGAATAATATAAAAATACTCTAATAGTTTTTAAAAATTTACTTTATGAATGGGATCTGACCAAGATCATCCGTGCACTGATTTTAGGACCACTTGAATCCACATGGATGACTTTAATGTATATGTAATATTATATTACATGAAAAGTAATTTTTGTTACACTTTAGTTTTTTACAAGATAAGAATTTTAATATGGGGATATACAAAATATATATTCAACTATAAACATTTTTTAGAAATATAAAAATATTACCTACATCATGGTAATTAATTTTTAATTTTTATAAAATAAATAATTAAATTAAATGGTTACACAATGAAGATGTACTAATTACTTAACTAATGAAAGAATCAAATAATCAATATTGTAAATATCAAAATAAATATAATTTTATACAATATTATCTATATAATTATTTTATGTATATCATTTACATGTTATTTATATCTTAAAATTTCATTTCCGACTATATCATAAATATATGATTTTTTAATAAGTCAAGAAATGAATATTTTAAAAATTGACATTAATTGTAATTTAAAATATAAATATTTTACTAAATGTTATTAAGTTTATAAAAATAAAAAATTTATCCATGTAGTAGGGATAATTCCAAAAATTTCATAAATGAATCTTTTATTGGTCTATAGTAATGTTATGATAATTATGTTGACCCACAAAGGGTAAATGACATAAAAAATGGTAAGAGTTAAAAGCGATAAGATAAAAAGGTAAGGATTAATAAAATATTCAAAACTTTTTTAATTTTATTTTATGATTATATTTCAACGTATAATTATCCTATCTATGAACTAAATTAATTTTTAAACATTTGGAATAGAAAAATCATTTATGTTAATTTAATATTTTGAAAATTTTCATATGTTCCCCTCCAATATTTTATAAAAGGGTACTACATCCTGTAATTTATTCACACATCAATATATTCTTAAATATCTTCCTATAATCCCTCCAAAAATTGTACAAGAATTATTTTAGCCGTAACACCATTTTTATAGGTGTTAAGGTGCTAATTAAAGGAGACCATTCGAAGAAGATGTATGATTTTTTATGTGTTTCAATTTTATTTCATTTTTCCACCTCCATCATATATTATGAATTCATGATGATAAAATATATCTTGCTTCCAAAATATACTAATATTTTATTTTTGTTCATATCATCACCTAAATCTATTTCCAATTCTATCATATGGAAAATAAATTGATCATTTTGTTGTACGCGTGAACTATCACCTCCAAAAACCATATAATTCATTTGCCATAACCATCTAACATGACTAGTTATTATGATATAATTAATGTTAATATGTGATTTACATTAAATATATATTTTTATAACATAAATATATTTCAATTATGTTAATACATTCCATGAACATGAAAATGATAAAGTCGCTCATGCGTACGTGTGAACTATCAACTCCATAGAGTGATGTGATTCATTTTTATTCACAACATCACTTGGATAGAATATATAAGTATATTTAAACTATTAATATTATATTAATGATGTTATTATAATTATATTAATATTAAATAACACATACCTTCTTTCTATAATGATCATTGAAAAAAAGAAAATGTTAATCTTGCATACGTAAGACCTAATATCTCCATGCTTATAACGTTGTTCATTTTGCACAACCATACTTAATGATTTTATTTGTAAGTATAATTTATGAATAAAAAATATAATAATTTCATGAATATTATTCTACAATAATGGACTTATGACTACATGATCTATTGACATCGTACCAAGTTCATTTTTGACTTAGTTACTGATTATTGAGAAAACATCAGGCATTAAAATAAACAATTATATAATTGTCATAACGTTATAATAAGTGATATAAAATGAATAAAAACCATGAAAAAGTTTATTGAGACATTAAATAATCAAGATATGTTTATTATTAAAAAATATAAATCACAGATGTGATAAATCGGACTCAAGGTAAGCGGCATCACCTCATCCTCCTTTCATTGAAGAATATTTTGATGTTAAACACCACCTTCCTTTATAAGGTTCATAATAAACACCATTAATTTTAATTTAATTAAATGGATTTCAAAATTAATATTTATATATAGATTTTTTTACTATCTATATAAACCAAAAAGTAATTTCTTTTAAATGATAGGGCGACAATGACTTCTCTGACGCCATAACTGTTATTTGATATTTGGCTTCCTCTACAAACCATAATTTATTTAAAATAATAATAAATAACCTCCTCCATTTCTTGGGTATTTTAGTATTGAATGTTGTTTTGAAAATGTATTGATTATTAAAATATTTTTATATTATTCTTCATGATTTTAAAAGAAATTTAATAAGTAAAATGCCAAAAATTGAAATAATTTATGTGTTTTGTTTATATAATTGAACTTGGGAACATAATTAAAAAATAATGGTTGGATATATGATAAACAATAGATTATTGGATATAATATAACCTCTAATGCATTGGATATTGATGGATTTCATATGGATATTCTATTTATAAGAGTGACATGTATGGAAGTTGACCACATGGTTATTAAATTTAATTCTGATTATGTCCCATGTTACCTTTATATGTAATATGTGATTCTTATGGTGTTATAGTAATAATTTTATTAAAAAAAGTAATGAAATGGGATTATATTTATATGTAATTTTTTAGTACGTCTTGAGGGTGAAAGGTATTACTTTATGATATTGTATGCATTGGTTTCATTTTTTTTACATTTCTAATAGTATTCATTTATTATTTATCCATTGTTGAGATATTTTTGATCATTTGAAGTCTTCAAATTTTTTTCATAGGATTTAAGGTATAACAGATTCAAGGATAGGATCATGAAAAAGATATGATTATTGAACATGAAAAGAAACCATGTTTCATTTTAAATGTTTTTGTTTTATAAATTTGGATACTGTTGGAAGTGTCAAATTTGTTTTTATATAGATTTTTATGTATGATATACGGCCTAATTTAAAAAATATCTAAATCTAAAAATATCTTCAATGATAAATAATGTAATATTATTGACTTAACTCAAGATTATGTAATGTTTATGGCTGGTTCCTTATAAAAAGTGTGATGTGAATTAGTCAGGAGGGTTACCTAGTCCATGAATTGATGACACATGCCTCAATAATATTGGAGAACTACCTAATATAATTTATATTTCGAACACACTTACCCAATTGATTGCAAGTGACTAATGTTATTATGGCCTTCATGGGTTTATTATAAGCATCCCATAGTACTCTCCATCATCTCCACATAGTTTCTAAACTCTAACGACTCAAATGAAGTGAATATAAGCCCAATATGATGAAGATAAACAGACCATCACAGAATTGGAGGAAAAATAAAAAGACTTTTCTACGCGTACATCCCAAAATAACATTTTAAGGGAAATTAATATAATATATGGAACAAACACATCTACGGTTTGTACCTTTATAGTACATAGTATGTGAGTCGCTCGAGGAAGGAATGTAATGTGATGTCATTGTGCAATACTTTATTTTCATATGATTAAATGTAATTAATATGAAGAATAAAATGTGTTTAATTATATGTAATGAGCCAATATTTTATAAATTAAATAATCTAACTGATGCATAAATTTTTTATTATGTAATGTTGTTATAAAAAACAAATGCACAATATAACATTTTTTATTTTATACCATTATAATATATATCAATAATTATCATGTTGGACATAAATAAAATTAATAATGATAACCATTATTATGAGTGTAATTATATAATGTAAATTAATATTAGTACATATTGTGGGTTATGTTAAAATCTAATGGACATAGATGGAAGACACAACGACCATGCCCTATAAATCCAAATTATCAAAGCATTTGTGGGCAATAGAATTTCTGGGATTTTCCCATGAATAGTCCCAACATAGTATTTTATTGATAAATCATAAGAAAAACAATTTACTGAAGAAGTACATTATTATCAGGATGACATCCCAAACAATATTCACAAAACAATCCCATGATAGTACCACCAAAACAAACATACCCCATGGGGAGTGTATTGTGTAATAGTAGGTTATGTATATAGACCCCAGTAGAATGATTTTTTAATTTTTCATTGAAATAAAATTATTATTATATTTATAACCGTTCATTATTAGTTTATATATATATGAATATTCATGAGTTTTAACAAATTATATTTTAATATGATAAAACTAAAATTGTGTTTTGGAAAGCATATAAAAAAAATTAAAAACATTTTTTTGATAAATTCAATAATTTTGAAACAATTTTTATTTTAATATTATATTCTTATTGTATATATATATATAAATGAAAATAAATTTTAATGAAGTAATGTATAATTATTATAATGGTAGAAAAGTTGTAGTATTCAAAAAAAATTATTTTTTTAAATGTGGTGTTTTATATAAATAAATAAATCATCATATTTAGAAAATTATTTTGGTAAAACTAATATATTTTTAAATCATAATGTCTAAATAAGAATATGTTGAATGTTTTAAAATTTTCATAAATAGTTAAATTGTTGGGTAAAAATAAAATATAGTATTAAAATACAATACTTATTATGACATTATAATGCCCAAAAGTCATGCAATAAATACTATAAAAAGAATAAATGAGCATAATAAATTTCTACATTTAAATAATGTATTTTTAATGTTATTTAATTACTTTTACAAACCATAATTGAATACTACAAAACCTATATTATAATAAAACATGTAAATAATAATCATTTATAAACATGAATCACTTCCACATCGTGAATAGAACAATTGTAAGTATTTTGGTTTTTATCTGAATAGAATATTGAAATTACATATTTTTTAGTTGAAACCATAAGAAATATTAATAATATTTTTTGTGGGTTTGATTTTCTGTATCATTGAGTATGAATCCTAAATTCAAAAATTAATAAATAACCCCCCTATATTTTTCTATAAATAACCACCCATCATCCAATCCCACTTCACTCAAAACCCATTAATCTTTAAGTTATTATACATGAACATCTTTAAATCCCACAATAGGTGTTAGAAATATCTTAATGTTATCTTTATAATTAATTTTTAATCACAACCTAAAGGTATGCGCTAATATCCTTTTTATTTATATTAATGTACATTGTTGGTGTTGATCTCATATACTTATTAGGTGCCGCTAATGGGGGCAAATCGATGGTACCCTATTTTCATGAACTCTATATCCTTTTAAATTGAACCTATAGAATTGATTTATTGACATACTCAGTTATTTCTCATAGCCTAAACTTCATGTACAGAAAAAATTAAGATAGATAACCACATTTTATATTCAATGATTGGAATAATGGCATACTCCTTCCCATGTTGGTTAGAAACACTGACATAAATAATCATTACTATATACAAAAGTGAAGTATACTATTTTTACACCGCTATTATAATTTCCCCTCAATTGGTTACACACCTCAACTTATCTTCTTATTTGATAGGTTATACATCCCAATCACAAGACTCAAATAGCTAGGATGTGACCTCAGTTAGAATATTCCCTTTAACTGTTAATGAAGAGTTCAAAAGATATTCTTCAAATATATTTTTCCATCAAAAGAAATATTTATTCCCTAGTCTTATTTTCCTCCCAAAGAACATAAAAAATGTTGGTCTTATTAATCCTTCAATATATTAAGCTTCATGAAATACTGACCAACTCAACTGGTCTCAAAACTCATATTCTCTCTTTAATACATGTATGTATCAGGTTATCAAAATTATTTTGTACAATATATTTGAAGAGTTTAGAAATATATCTCATTACATATTATTTATCCACAATATTCAAAATTTATATATGAATAATTAATAAATGTGCATGGGATAATAACTCATTATTTAATGATATAAAATCAATCCACTAAATTCATAGTTTGTTGGGTTTATGGGATAATAAATTTATTGTCCTTAATATTAAATATGAAAACCCATATGTTGGCTGTCATATTTACACATTTTGAATATCTCAAATACTGTTGGTATTTTTCTTTATAATTAATACCTGAGGGTGTCAGGTTTTTGGCTTCATCCATCTAGTAGAATCATCATTGTGAATAATTTCAGGATTTATTAATTCGTTATTATTCACATTGTCTCTTTGTTATACATAGTATTATTGAATTACGTTTATTTATATGGTATGAAATAATTGAACCATGTCTTAAATACCAAAAAACATACACTCTTGATTATTAATTATTTCTACTTATTTCTTCATAAATAATATTAATTTTGATTATCTGTAGAAAAACTCATCGCATTTCCTCTTAATAAAAAAAATAAAATAATTGCGTTCCTCTATAAATAAAATAAAATTTAATGAATGTGAAATGTACCATAACACACTGGAGGTATGTGATAATCAATATTGTTTCATTGTATTTCCTTAAATGTAAGTTTAACTATAATTATTTTTCATTCTAGTCATACATTTTCTTTAATACATGAATTTAATTCATCTCATGGATCAACAAAATTAGAAGTGATGTTGAACTTGGGTTTACAATTCTTCCATGGAAATGCATGAATATCCTGTGCAACGACTGATTTAGACTTGTGAATATTTAATGGAAAAAACCAAGATCATAGAAAAGTTCTTGATTATAGCTCATGGATATGAATTATCACATATTTATATGATTACTGGAATAACAATGTACCGATTAACCCTTGATCATCCGATTGAATAACAAGAACACTCTTTTATTATTGGATGTCTCCAATGTAATAAATTGATCTAACCAGATAGTGGATGAAATATGTGAACATTTTTAATTCAACTGAATAGTATCCACTTCATCCCTCATCCCACATCTATCTTGTGAGTTTTTGAGAGCTTTATTAATATCATCCATGTTCTATACACCCATTGAGCTAGTTGTGAGGATTGTAACCTACATTACTTTACTCATGGGCTTCTTGAGTTATACCTAACCTATGATTCCACAACTTCCCACAAGTATGACTACTTATCCTCTCATGTGGTCCCTAATTGGACCAATATTAACATGTTCTCCCTCCAATTCTCTAAGTGGGTGTTATTGTTCTTCCTTTGACTATTATATAAAGATAGAGGTTTATCTATCCACCTATGCAGGGGTTCTAGATACTTTGGATGGATTAGGAAGTTGGCATTTTTTAATAATAATAATAAAGAGTTATCTAAATATTCCCTAAATACCAATAAAAACCCACAATTAATATTTATCAACATATCCCTTAAATATTTTCCATTCTGTATATATATATATATATATTGATGAACATTACATAAGTTAATCATTCATTTAGAATTTACCTCTAAATCATGTTGTCAAAATTGTACACATCATCAAATTCCGTTTTCATAAGTCATTAAGATAAAATATCTATTAAAATAATCTTTATATTTAATATGTTGAATTGTTTAAGAATAAAAAACAATTACATTAAATGGGTCCACAAAAATTCTACAGGAATTAGCACAATATCAAAATTCGGTAAACACATTGAAAAATAATTCAAATCAAATACAACACTCTAGAACATCAATCTCCCTCTCATCCTTTTATTTTAATATATTGTCACTTTATAAAAGTGAATATGTGTCCTCTATATTTACTCGAATGTATTTTCAATAAATGAAAATTATATGCAGGGTGTTTCCATATCATATTTCTTGTCAATTTTTTTAAAAAATATATCGTCGGACAATTAAAAATGATCCAATAGTTTAATAATCTTTGTGTATACAAGGGATAAAATCGAATATAAAAGAATAAATATACAACCAATGTGGTCAAATTTATCTATTAAATATTATTATGTCGGGTACCATGCTAAGAAGACCTCAATTTCCATTATAATGATTTTTAAAGACAAGAAGAACAAAATAATCCTCTAAAATTAACAACTGCATCAGAAACATAAAATTCATAAGAGTAAATCCACCTTACATCATTTTTTATCATCCATGAACTCCCACATAATGAATATGATCAATAAAATTATGAATTAGGGATGAGAGTTTGATTGTAATATCTAAAATATTATGTAATATCCAACCCATTGTATGCACTAATTAATTATCATTAAAATTCATGAATTCCATGATGAAAAATTATTCTTCTTCGATTCTTCATAAGATATATCATAACACATGCAATAATAATAAATAAATATGAGTCTTAAGGTTTTTATAAAACAATTTATAGGTCTTGTGATTTCATTGAACATATTACATTCTATTATTATAATCACAAAACATTTTCAGTTGTAGGTAAATTCTCCTGAAATATACCACATTGTTTCTTGGAATAATATTTTAAGTGTCAAATTATACCAACAAGAGTATAATTTTTGACAGTACCTAATATAAAACAAAAAAAATAGTATCTGAAGTTTGAAATTCTAAAATTATTCCTAATATTTTAGGAAATGTAATATTGATCAAGGAGATCCTTGTTATTCATAGTAGGAGAAAATAATCTTGACCATTATTCTTATCATTCATCCCCACCACATGATAAATGTTTCCTTACTCAATATTTTCTACGATTGTAACTTCATTACCTGAATCATTAGATGAATCAGCCATTTAATTTTTATTATTATTAATCATATCTTTGTTAGTGTGGAGTAATTTTTATTATTATACCATATTTTACTCTGGGGTTTCTCCTATTCCTCATTAAATTCATGTTTCTTTTCATTTTTTAGACACTCATAAAAATTTTCCCCAGGATATTACCATTCCAATATTTTGGTAATTTTTTATGTTCCCATTTTATTTTCCAAATATTTTTTAATGTAGTGTAACACTCTTATTTAAATCAAATTAACCTTACTCATCTTTAGAGTCAATGGATTCAACAATTTCTTACCAATTTAATTTTATTTTTCTCATTACTTCAGTGTTCATAACTACTTTGAATTTATTCTTGAATGTAGGTGTAATTCTCATTTCATATGAAATGAGTAAATCATCAATATCATTAATAAAAAAATATTTTCATTCTTAAATGTTTTTATTTTTAAATTAATACCACCTAGAAAATTCTTCTATAGTTTTTGATAGTAATGGAATCATAAATATTCTCATAAAACCCACTGATATTTATCAAAATATCATTAACTATTGTGAAATAATTATCATTGTTTTAATCATAAATAATTTTGATAAACAAAAAATTTCTTCTCTATCCCTATGTCATGGATTCCTTCAAATGTTTTTTTAATTATTACAATATTTTTAATTTCTATCTTTTTTTCAATTGTTATTTGATGACCCAAGACCATGGTAAATGACTTCTTTGACATGGATATTAGGACTTTTTTTATCCTATAAACCTATAAATTCTTCTTGTTATATTTTTTCATTGGAGATTCTTCAATAATGTCTGAAAAACCTAATTTGTAAGTATATTTTACATATAGGAAAACTAAAAATAGGAATGTTGGCATCTGAGTTTTCAAAATATTATATTTTGAACCATTAAAACTATGACTTTCTCTATTTTTTAATTTTTGAGATTCTCCATCTATACAAAAACATATTTCATCTTTAGAGGTAACCCTCCTCTTATCTAATTATAGAGCCAAATAACATGTTAGGTGCCATTAAGAGGGGGTGAATTAGTGTTACCCTTATTTTATTATTTTTTCGCCATTTTAATTAAAATATCATGAACGTTAATATTCATGATCCACTATATGATATATCACAGTATCACTTTCATATATAGTAATAATGAAGAAAATGAAGCACATACAATTTATGGTGGTTGGATAAGAGTATCACTCATTGAAATGTCAGTCAGTTATGTCTACATAGATTCTCATTGATACTTTCTAAAGTGAATAAAATGTGTCAAATGCCTCATTAAAAATATCTCTACACTTTTTATATCCACACAACAACTCCTATTCACATATTTTATTGAGACCCAAATTAAAATCATCTAGTAACTAGTTAAACACATGAGATAAAAGATTATTATTTAATGGTGATCCATAGCTATAATATTCATATTCATATATATAATTCCTTAAAAAGAATTTTGGACTCCCATTAATTTTGAACTTTTTCAAGAACATCATTAATACTAATATGGAGATTGCTTCAATAATATAATAATATCAAAATATGATCATCCCCACGGGTCTCAAAACTCACCTTATCTATTAGATACATGGATATATCAAAATATAGAAATAATATAACATAATGGATGTAAGGTACCTTACAATGTTATTTAATAACTCATTCTTCCTCACATGCATGCATAATCTATCCACACACAAAAACTAAAAATGTTTGTGTGATAATACTTCATTATTTAATTATTTAAAATATTTCAATAATATCCTAATTTATATGTTTTTGAGAGTAACACATTTATTACCCTTAATTTTAATAATGAATAATAATTGGTTTGGTATTATATTAACTCATTTCAAATACCCTATAAAATTTTGATATTTTAAATCCTCATGAGTACACAAGGTTGTCTGGTTTTTTGGATTCATCCATTACATGAAATCAAATATGTAAATACCTTAAGGATCATGGTCATCATTATTCTTTATATTGTATCTTTTCAATGAATAGTATTCATGAATCATAATTACATATGTGGTTAATAAATACAACACATCAACATGTATAACTGAAATATCGAGCTCTTTATGATTTATAATTTCTCATTCTTTCTTTATAGACAATATTCATTTTGAGAACTGATATGATAAAATAATCATGATACATCTTCAAACTATAATACATGAAGGATTAGGATATTTAATCATACATGTTTCCTTGAATGTGTCATAAATTTTGGTTTGATGCACGTATGTGAAAAACCTCTTTTCTTCATTTATATTTCACACATGCAAGCATAACTAAATGTATTTGAAATTTTGAACATACATGTGAATTAATCCAATAAATAAAATTTTATGAAGGATCTATTTTGTATGGTAACCTCATGGATCAAGGTAATTTTTTTATTCTTATATGTTGAAGAATATCATGTGTATTCACTAGTCTAGACTCACCTAGATCTTATTGGAAAGTTTATCAATCATAGAAGTCTCCTTCATCACATCTTGTCATTTGGAATGATACCCTAAAATTGTAAATTGTAGAATGATATTCTTTTGAAACTTGGATCATATGAATGTAGAATAAGTTAAATCAAAATTTATTAGATAACTTTAGTTTAATAAATTAATCAAATTAGATGACAGATGAAACATGTGTATCATTTTAACATGGTTGGATATTATCCACAATATATCGTAGCCCACATTTTTATTTTGAGTGGTCGAGTGATTCATTATTATGATCCTTATTCAATAGACCTACAAAGATAAAAATAGTGTTTTTCACCCACAACATGTCATATATGGGATTCATATGTCACACCTCAACTCCGATAGGCCACCTTCCCACTAACATTCACTACCTATGCTCAACTATGAGCCCTATGAATCCTATTTTGAACCTATGATCCATCATTCACTCCATGTTGGAACAATGATTCCTATTTATTATTCTATTAATATATGAATTTCAAAATACCTATAGAATCAATGGTTATATATCATTAATTTCATATAAGTAGCTGGACAATTTTTGTTAAGTCCATAAATTATTTAGACAAATATTCAAAGAAATCATCATAAATTTTCAAGGATCCTTTCTCAAAATTACCCATTAAATATTAATCAATAAAATATATGTAAACATATATTTTTCATGTCCTTCACATACATATCACATTAATTTATCATCGAATATTTTTATTTTATTTAAACAATGTGCACTTCATCATATTCATTTTTCACAATTTTTTATTTGTTTAGATCAATTCAATAAATAATATTTTTGAACATGAAGTACTATTTAACAAAGGAATATAATGAGACAATTATATAAGAATAAAAACATTATTAAAACTCACAAAACTCATATTGACACAACATTGGAAACCAATTCAACAATCATCCTCAAAATTGTTTACTAAGAATTTTTATTTCCAATTTTTCATTTAATAATGTCCTTTTAAACATCCCATTAATTTCATTATAATTCCCACATAATGAGATAATAAATTTCACTATCATTGACCCTTTAGACAGACTATTATAAATACCCCTAATGTTGTCAAAAGTATTCTAGGATTTTATGTGAAAATAAATTGAGTTATGAATACCCATCCCCATTTACACTCAACTTTAATCAACTAGATATAATTTTTGATTGTTAATTTGATACTTTTATATATGTATACCACATTCCATAATCGTTGGATTAAAATTCATGAAAAATATTCTGATATTGTATGATATAATTGGAGAACAATATCAATTAAATGATATAAATATGGTTGGTGGGACCGAAATTATACATATCTCCAAGAGACTGGGTAATGTTTTTCACTCATGAGATACCATTTGTAGTACATTGGGGTTTAGCCTAAAAAATAATGTAATTTTTTCTTGGTAGTTAGAATTTACTTATTCTTATGATGTCATGTTTTATCTTGGAGAAATACTATTATATTGTGTTGATATTTTAATATTATATCATGATTCAATGTTGATGTTTATTATTTTCACATTGTAATGTCACCATGATCTACTTATCAACATACTTGTGTTACTTTCATCATGTTATGCTATTATTATTCACGTACTGGGCTTTATATATTCCCATTTTTTTATGAACATCCACAAGTTATCACCTAATATATTAGAAGATCAATAGAATATAAAGGCATATTATGTTATTTTTAAATAATTATGTTGTATCCCAATTTCATTTAATTGTGATATGTTACTAATTATCCAAATACACTATGCCTCTCAATAATTTTTAGTCGTGTTATGTTTAACATAGTTGAATTGATCATGAAAAAAGTGTATAAATGATATGGGTTTTCATAGCTTGTATCAAAATAATGGTTGAGTTATATTTTGGTATTATTATTTGAAAAAAATTTCAAATCCTTATGGTTAAGAATAAACATATAGAAAATGAATAAATTTTGTTCAAGAATAGAGTTTTTTTTTGATAAAATATATCCATACATTATTACTAGAATGTTGATGCAATTTTTGAAGAGATTTACATAGTGGGTACCAGCCAAAAAATGGGCAAATTTTTTATTAACTACATCAAAACCCAATGCATTATAAATTTTCTGAAGGATTTAAAATGGTTGATAAACTCATAGTGTATTTTATTTAAATAATCGTGTTCTTTTTACAAACCATTCTAATGGTTATAAAAATGCCTATAAAATGTATTGTCAGGAAATAAGTAATTGATAACATGTATTGAAACTATAACACCTTGATATCTTGTGTAATATTTATCTCAAATGAACATAATATTTTCAATATTTTTCATTAAAGAGAAAGCTGAGGGTAGGTTTAATTACATGAAAAATTCAGTTCAATCAAAACATGACATACTATTAAAATAAATGATTTATTATCATAGTGATCACATATCCAATAGAATATTGGGTATAAAAATGATTATCCATGTTATAATTATTTATGTATTAAAAATTTATATAAATTTAATTTTCAAGTGGATAAATAATTTTTAACTAAAATAATATCCATTTGAAAAATAAATGAAATATATTTTTGGGAAACTGTTTTTAGGCTAATAAACTTTTTTTTCTTGAATAAATTAAACCATTAGTTTTCATGAATTAATATAAATAAATTTATATATTATATATTCAGTAAACTTTTTTATGTTCATCTTAGGTGTTTTATAGAAAATTAATAATTATAATAAATATAATTTTATGCTTAAATTTTAAAATTTAAAAAAATTATTAACTTTTGTCCACATATATTAAGAATAGTACTAGATAGTTTTATAATATTTCCTTAAAAATGTTTTATATTTTTCAAATTAAAATATAACTATAATATTATGGTTTCTCTTTGAGAATTCATTGAGAATATATTTTTTATGAATACTAAAAAATAATAGTTTTTATTAATAATTGTGTTTTCTTATAAAGAATTTTAAAAAATAAATTCTTTTTTCATACAATTTTAAAATAAAAAATATTTTATATGTTAATAAATTAATAAAATTTAGTTCATTATAATCATAATAAAATTGAATTTTGATACAAAACTCTTTCAATCATTAGATAATTTTCACTTCAAAAGTCGTCTTTCTTAAGGTAGCAGTGGGATTAATATGAAAATATATTTTTCTTAGTATATTAATATAATAGAAAATAATTTATAAATAATTATTGATTAACTATAATTTATATTATCTAATATGTTATATATAATTTTTTAACACTAATTTATTTTAAAATAAGTATAATTTAATTACTTTTGATAATGTAATTATTTGTTTACTGGGGGTTAAAATTATAAGATATGGGAAAAATTAAAATAAAACATTCCAAAATCAAATTATATCGTTATATTTTAGTTTTACATTTCATATTAAGGAACATATAGTTATTTTGAATGGTTTTTCTTAGGACTTAATTTTCTAGTTTGTATTTTTTTTGAAATATTTTGAAGTAGTTTCCATGTGGCCTCCTTTCCCAAACAAAAAAAATGACTCAACCACTCATCGCATATTCACATCTATCAATACATATAGTTAAGAAAAAAAACTACCAAAATACCTCTCCAAAATAATTATCTATGTTCATTATATGATGGTTCCCCAAAAATATGGACACAATTACCCTTAATAAGAGATACAAATGAGGTTCTTCTATGAAATGTTAATTTTATTAACAGTGATCCTGATTTTTAATTCTTGTTTCCCATCCCTAAATTAAATATTAATACTTAAAATATTATAAATATTGTATATAATATATACTGAAATGTTATTTTCTTAGTTTAATATCATAAATCCTTCCCCTCTTCAATCATTGTTCTACTAAATAATCATTCATGTGCTCTGCGGACTACCACATCATGAACCATATTTATTCAGTTTCCATCACTACCTCTAATTTATGTATAAAATGTGGGATTTATTATTTATATGTGATATTTTTGATATTAGTATGCATATAGAGTCATGATATCATATATTTATTTTTCATTTCAGTCCATTCTAATATGATTATGTTGTTCATGTGAACTGGAGACTAACTCCTCATAATGTTATATAAATCATTCAAACTTTACATGGAAGGTAACCAGGTTGGTTTAAATAAACATATGTGAAATATATTACAATTAAAATTACTATATTTTTGAAATATATTATTTACCATTTATTATTTCATTCTTCTACAAATAGAAAAAACATTCTAGTGTTTGTATGACCTATCGTCTCCAAGAATGGTGTATTTCATTGTCTATATATAATATTTATGAGTCACTCTAAATACACGAATATAGAAAATAGATCCTAATTATATAAAGTTTAAAATTATTTATATTATTTTTTAATTATAAACTTAAGGTGACCAAAAATATCAAATCAAAACATACAAGAGGAGCCAAGTAGTGGTTTCCTAAAACAAGAATTTAACAAGGAATTGTAAATAAAAAGGTAAAAAAAGGACATAAGTAAAAAAATATATTATAGTATATATATTTGTGTGTGTGTGACCTTTTTTTTATTTAGTTAATATTTTCATAATAAAAATATATTTGTTATACAAGTTTTTTGATTGTGTATAATGGAATTCTAGACTTACGGTAATGGATTTATTTTTCACTTTTGGTATTTATATGAGACACATTCCATTATGAAAATGATTTTAATTTATGTTGTTTATATACATCCAATTAATGTATTTTATGATTATTTTACTTAATATTATGGGGCTGTAAATATCTATTTTATGATATCTCTTTAATGGGGTTTACGGTTCAAATTTTACCAAGGAGGTAAGAAATTTTTTGTCTCAAATTTCCTTCATTAGGAACCCTCCTGAGAGTGGTACCAAGCTGAATGTGGACGGTTCATTCAAGAATGGATGCATGTGAGGGGGCGGTCTGCTCAGGGATTCAAATGGATCAGTGTTCTTGGATTTCAGTGCGTTCTATGGTCCAGGTAATTCTTTATGTGTGGAGATGAGGGCCTTTCTTACTGGAATTTCTCTTTGCAAAAGGTTCGGTCTCCAGGTTGGGTCGATTGAATCGGATTCCGAGATTCTGGTACGATCTCTGCAGGGGAAATACAACCCTCCATGGGATTTGATCTATCTCGTTAGAAGATGATCGAAGGAAATCAATGATGGTTGCCGGGTCTATCATATATGAAGAGAAGATAATTTTGCAGCGGATGTGCTTGCTCGTGCAGGAATAGAGGAGGAACCGTTGGTGATCTACTCCGCTGTTGGATCCCTCCCACAGGAATGTAAGGATGTTATCCGGGGGGATGCCCTTGGACTTCATCATTTTCGACCCCCATGATCTGTATCTTGCGGTCGTCCTGACCTTTTATAATAAAAAAATTAATTTTCGTCGTCGTAGGAAATAAGTTATGCGATACACATATCTTATTTGATGAGGGATATATAATTACCCTCATAAATTATATAAGGAATATATTTATTTTAATTATATTATTAATTTCAATTAATGTAATTATTTTAATTCTATTATAATTAAAATATATAAAAATGATAAGTGTTTAGAGTTATGATCACATAGTTTATCAGGTTAGATTAGGATTATGCTTCTAGTGGGGAAATATTTTTATTTATCTCTTAATAAAATCATGAATTTTAATGTATTCTAGTTGTGGAATGAGAATATATTTTTCTTATGATTTTCCTCTCATTATAAAGTCATGAATTGAAAATATTATTTCTATAAAAAATCATCTTTATTTATATCTTCGGTCTGAAACCATTATTATCCAAAACCATTATCTCTCAAAAAAAGTAAAAAATACTTTATTAAATTACAACAAATGATTACAAATTATTACCCTGGTTTTATTTTTAAAAAATATTTTTAAATTAATATGCACATGATTTTTCAAATAATTCATGTTTGGATTTGAATAGAAATGTAGAAGAAATATTTATTTTTACATTTTTAGTATAAACAAAATTTACCACTGTTATGAACATTATTTAATTTGAATATTACATTATAAGTATTCTAGTTATTTTAAATGAAAATTATTTTCAATTTTTTATGATTTGAAATGTGTTTTCCAAATAAGATATGATATTTTTGTCAACAAATGGTTTAAATTAATTTTTAAGATTACATTTTAATTTTTAACAGTTATATACAATGAAAATGATTTGAAAAATAAATTTAGAATATTTTATAATGAAATTTTAATAAATTTTTTGGTTTCCTCAAGAAACATTCCTTGTGTCTTTTTAAAATCATTTTATATCTATGGATACATCTATTGATGCTACCTTTGATTTATTAAGGATATGATCTAAGGATATCATTCATATTCGTTCCCTCAATGGCTTTTATTTATGGTGGCATAATTTTTATGAAATATATTTCACTTATAGGGGTGAAACCATAAAGAACATTTTATGAAACCCACTTCATTTCATGGGTTATTATATGATTAAATGATTAAATGGTTATGAAACCTATACATTTTATACATGTTATGATATAATAATTTTTTTATGATACCCATTTTTTAATAGGTAATGATATGATTAATGTTTTATGATATTTTGGCACACATATATAAAATATTCATTATATGATGGGTGGGACATATATCTTGCTCAAATGCCTTGGGTATATACTGATTTATCTTGATATACAAATGGGAGAAATTAATGGTCTTGATCCAATTTTCTAAACTAGTGCATCCTGGCCCATTATGGAAGATTGGATCATCCTAATCCACTTCGGGTAACAGGTGCATCCTGACCCATAGTAGGAAATATGTTATAATTTCTTTTAAAAAATGATGATTATCTTGGTTTTATACCCTGAATTATGTTCTTTTCTCTATTTATTCTGGTTCCACACTTTAATCACATGATATTATGGTTCGTGGTTGATTTATGATGAATTCCCACTCTAATGGACCATGTTTTCTAAAATGATATTGTTTTACCCATGACTCATGTTATAATCTATGGCTGGTTGGGCATGAAATAAGTATGTTGTGTTTATTATAACAATTTCTTATTATTGTCTTTTTATTTCATATTATCCTAGATTAATATATCTTATTCATGCCTTTACTTAGCATCTGAGCTCAACCTTTCTTATGTTTCCTTCCTCAGGTTATAAAAAAGGTTTAGGTAGGGTATTCCAAATAGAAGTACTATGTTGGAAGTTATTAGTGGATGATGTTGAAGATCATTCACAAAATAATAATTTTTTTATATTCGTTTAATTCAGTAAAATATTATATTTCATGGTTATGGGTTCATTAAATATATAAAATATTTATCTAAAAAGATGAGATATTTATATATGAAAATCGTTCGTCACTATTAATATTATCAGAGGATATGTTTAGTTAACCATTATAGAAAAGTAAGAGAAAACTTTAGTGAGATCCACATGGATATTTTTAAGGATATTTCTAGGGATGAATCTATGTATAAGTCAAATTATGATTCAATGTATAAAGAAAATTCAAAAGATCTTTGTCCTAGGAAAGAGAATGTCATTTTTAGGAAATTATATATCTATCATTACACTATTATTTGATGTGGATATATGATATAGGTACCTAGGAATAACATCTCTGAGAAGGGTGAATTCAGGTAGAATTGATCGTCAGCATATTCACGAAAATAGTCATCACTGCACACCTTGTTTGACACTCACATGGGACATTAATTGGAAATTTAATAACTCTTTACAACCCATCAGGACATATTAAAATTGTGAACATGAAGGACCTATGAATAAACTAAGGTGAACTCAATTAAAAATAATGTTTTATGATTTTAATGACATATATGTGAATTTTATTTATTATTTTATTTCCTATAATGATTATTGTAATATAAAATATGTTTATTTGGTTTTAGTCAATGGTAAGAACCATAAGGGAATTGATCATCATATAATTTGGTATCTAATTTATTTATTACCACCCAAATGTAATGAAAACTAGGGTGAAGAATATTGTTATTATAAATAATTAATTTTTATGATATATATTTAACAACTTTTGCATAAACCAACTATATAACTCAACAAAGGAGAGATGGATGGAGTTTGTATAGAGTACAAGTATTATATACCATATAAAAAACATTATGTTTTCTATATACTGAGAATTTGGAAAGAAGAACCCAGTTTGATCCCTTAGAGTAATATGATGTTGTTTTGATAATGGAAAATAAGGACACAAAGTACGAAATTGTAGATGCAAATTAGTTAATTTGTTTTAATACAGTGGATTAGAAAAATGGTATCCCTAGGATATCATTTATGATTGAATTTTTGAAAATGTGGATAGTATGTTAGTTAAGATAATTGATATACAAATTAGAAATATGATGATGGGAATCATCAATGTGGTATGAGTACTAGTTATACATATGACGATGGGGATAATAAAAATTGAATATCAAATGTATGGGTTGTTCCAAGAGAATTCATTAATATAAAATTGAGAAGAATGAATCAATTTTAGTTGATTTATGTGAAGATATTACTAATAATTCCAATTGACAGAATCCAATATTAATGAATATTATAATGAAGCATAGTTAATAGTTTTTGAAGGAACTAAAATGATTTATGTGTTTATATAATATGAATGAAGTATTTTTTATATGAATTATGAAATATATAATTATTGTTCAGTATATGCTTTTAATTATGGATTTTCAAAAATATATTGGATGGTGATGAGGACCAAGAAAATTGATTTAATGGTAAGGTGATATATTGAATAAGAGAAGATATACCATTATATGTAGTTGATGTTAAGATAATTTTGCTTATTTTTGTGAATGAAATGATTGATATGACTAAAGAAAATTGGATATTATTGATTACCATTGACCTTATTAATGATTTGGTGAAATATCAATTTATGTTTTCCTTGATTCAATTTATGGAATTATTAGAATTATGGAATATATTTAATAATCCATCATTTTATTCAAGGAATGATGATGTATGAATGTTATCATTAAGGGTTTATGATAATTTTACTTATTTACATGATTAATGAAAATATATGACCATTGAATTGAGATATTTGGATTGTGGTAATCAAGAGATTACATAGGATATTTCATCAATTAATGTTAATTTAATTTTTTTAAAATCAAGTGACCATGTTTAAAATATGGAATTTTTTATAGGTTATATATTTAAGCCTTTTTGGAATGCTTTAAGGTATATTTATGATAAGGATTTAGAAATTATTATATTATTTCAACATATAAATATTTATTTATAATATATTCCAATAATTTTGTTTTTTATAAAAACTAGAGATAAAAGTAATGAATTATAATTATTTTATGGATCTTATTTAGTGCTCTAGACATTAATTATAATCTCTTATAAAAAGAGTTGTTGTGGAAATTTATCAATGCACAACCAAGGGATGATAATATGATTATTAAATTGAATGAAATAATGAATGTAAATATTCTCATTAAAATTACCCAACATTATGAAAATGATATTAAAATAATTTTTTTATATTTTAATCATTTTTATGATGTTAATAACCTTTTTGACACCACTTTGGTTTATCGATTTTCTGTCCTTACCTTTCAATTGACTATGTTCTCTATCAATTTCTACTAATATTTTCTTGTTAGTTTTTTCTTATATGTGCTTGTTTTCACTTCCCACCTATGTTCAACTATATACAAACCAATAATTTGTTATTCCAAATGATATTTTCACATCTATTTCTCTTTTTTCAAGTGTAATGTTGTTTAACCGATTTATGATGTGGGTTTACAACAATGAGATTTTTAAAATTCTAACCCTTTCTAACCAAGAAATAGCCGAAATTTATAGGATTCAATTTATTTAAGGTGGTTATAATAGAATACCCCAAGAATTGGTGAAAAAAAAAATTTCAAACAAATTTATTCTTTTTAAATATATTTTTTAAAGGAAACACGAAGTTTATATTTTATTAGATACAACACTGACATGAAAAGATGCATTCCATACTATTAAAATTTTATTATTTAATATGATAGTTATCACCTAGCCATTAGAATTGTGTGTACAAATAAAACATACTAAGTTATGAAAATATTTGTTTTACATATGTATGTAAAATGAATTCATTCATCACCATTTAATTATAAATGAGAATAAGATATATTTTTAAAATGAAGATGTCTTTTTTTCATAAATTGTTTTATGTAAAAAAATGATTTATTAAATAAAAAATTAAAAAATTGAATTATTTTGATGAAATATACGTATTATATATTTAATAAAATATTTCAAATAAATGTTATGTTTTTTCTTAAAAAATATAATAATAAATTATTTTTTCCCTTAAAATGGTATTTTTAAAAAAAATCTATTTTGTTGCCTTTTTATATCTTATTTAAAAAATGATTTTATAAAAATTTAAAAATTTGATTTAATTTTTGAAATTATAATGTCGAAATTATCATATGGTGAATTTTTACACTTATTTGAAAAGATATAATTTTCGATGAATATTGAATCTAATAGTTTTTATAATGAATAGTCATTGTATTAAATATTTTAAAAAAAAAATTTATTAATGGTTTTAAAAAATAGTTCTAGTATATATCAATTAATATAATTCAGGTTACTATAATAATTATAATATTGTATTTGGATATAAATTTTTTTTAATGTTTTGAACATTTTATCTTTAAAAACTCACATTAATGATGTTAGAAAAATTAATTTCAAATTACGAATTTAGAATTATATGAATGGAATTTGGTAAAATAGATTATATATTTTGAATTATAATAATTTATTATATAAAATAAGTTCCTTATTTACAATAATTAATTCAAAAAATTAGAGAAATTATTTAATTTGGTTTAGTTAAAAATGGGTTTACCTTTTCTTATCTTAAAAAGATATATGTTTAAATGATTATAACACTGGTAAAATTTAAATTGGTCTCCATGTTTCAATATTATATATTCCATGATATTATAAATATTAACTTCAAGGATTTCATTGGAATTTCGTTTTTATTTTTTAATCTTTTGGTAAATTCTGAATTATTTTCAACGTTGGATTCTTTCCTTGACTTACAAAAGTCCACCACCACCCCTCACTTAATCACACCAATCAGTCCACATAATTCATCCCAATTATAAAATAACCCCTCATAAATATCCTTATCCATGTTCTATATCTAATTTTCAACTTAAAAGACTAAAACTAGGGGTTTATAATAAGATATCCAAAGGAGGTTCTTCTAAGAGAAAGTAATTTCCCTCACTAAGCTTCTTCTTTTACTCTCTTATATTTTCATATTCAAAAATTTGTTAAATAATAAAATATAACAAATCCATTATTTATTATAAACATAAATGTGATTGTGTTATTTTAATTTATTATATGTTTATCCTCTTTAATCAAATGGGTTATGAAATCATCATTCATGTGTCCTGCAAACTAATGCCTCGCGAAATAATGTTTTTCATTTTCCATAACCAACTCCCACAGATAAATACAATGATTGATTAATATTTTATATATTTTATTTATGCTATTATAATTCCATTTAAATCATCATATAACTTGTTTTTTATTACTTTCTGTTTTGTTAGAATATGATAATGTTGTTCATGTGTACAGAGAACTACCACCACACAAAGCAATGTGATTCATTCACACTTTACATAGAAGGTATTAGGGGTGATTCTAATAAAAAGATGAAATATTTCTGAAATGTAATTATTACTTATTTTTAATATATTATTTAACATTTATTCTTTATTTCCATTGAGAAAATAGAAATAATGTTCAAGTTTATGTACAACCTATTGTTTAAATGAATAGAGTATTTCATTTTATATCTCTAAAGTTTATAGATTACACTAAATACATGTATTATGAATATATATCATATTTTTATCATTTTTTCAATTATATATATTGTGGAAAAAAATAAATTTAATGGGAACAAAATAAGCAAAACATGCACAAAAAATCAGTCACTGACAGAAACATGATATTGACATATAATTATTAAAAAAAAATTAAGGGTAATAAATAAGTAATATGTTGATTGATATATATATATATATTTTTAATTAATATATATATATATATATATATAAATGTTTTATTTATTATACATAATTTTCTATCATGTGTGATGGAATTTGAGACTTATAGCAATAAATTCCCCTCTAACGTTTATTTATCTTTGAGACGCATGCCACATTTAATCTTTAATCCTCATTTTTTATTTTTATAAAACTTTAACTCTCTCAATGAATGTGTAAAATATAAAATCATATTTTGCATTAATTATATTAAGTTGAGACTTAGATTGATATCATGGAAGTTGAACTCGTTTCAGAAGGAGGCACTCAATTTTCTCTATGAATATCAAAAAAATTAGTAACTATTATTTTTTAATACAAAAATATCAATCCTATCACTAATATGATAATTATAATTTATTTTTTTGAGATTTAGATATCCATTTAGGTTCTATATTTTTGGAGACTGACATTTCAATGTTTACCAAAGGGGGAACAAATTTTTGTCTCAATTGTCCTTCATTAGGACATTAGTTATGTTATGCACCTATATTCTTATATGAGGTGTATATACTATTACTTTGATATGTTATATAGTGAATAAATTTATTTAAATGATATTATATGTTTCATTTAATGTTATTATTTCATTGGTATTATGATTCAACATTAAGAATGTTATAAGAGTGTTATGCTACAATCTCATCATTTATCAAGACTGTTTATGACTATGTTGAAAATAATAAAATATTATGATATATATTTGGCGAATAATGAATTCCCTTCTCCTATATTTTTTTTGGGAGAATAAATTTCTTCCCTTAATTTTCATCTCCTTATGAAATCTATATTTCATATAAATATTTTGAAGAAAAATAAACATTTTTCCCATCATCGATCAAAAATCTTTCTTCTTCAAAAACAAATTACTCTATAAAAAATATGATAATAAAATAAATTAACTGATTTATTAATTATATTTTTACATATGTTTTACATTTTAAATTTTTACAGAATCCTCATGTATTATTTCAAAAAATTCATGTTTGTATTTTAATGAAATGTTTAATGGTATATTTGTATTAACATGTGCGACCAGAATGAAATTCCCTTTTACAATTAAAAATATTTAAATTTAATATTACTTTATAATTTATCAATTTTATTCTCCATCCAATGGATTTTCAAAAAATATTTTCTTTAATTTTTTTTCAAATTTTAATGAATATTTTCTTTAAGAAATGTTTTCATATATTTTTGAAGATTCCATTACAATTTGTCACAGTTATTTTCAAGTAAAAGGATTTATGAAAAATTATAGACATTTCTTATATAAGAATATTTTCAATGAAATGTTATTTCTCTCAATAAATGTCACAATTATCTTTTCAAAATCATTTTACATCTAATATAACATCCATTGATGTTACCTATGAATTAATGGGGATATTATCCAAGGATATCATTCTTATTCATTATCTAAATGTCTTGGGGTTATGATGGCATGTATTTTCTAAAACCTATTTATCTTAAATGGGTTATAAAATGTGAACAATATTATTAAACATGATTCCTTTCATGGTTTATATTATGATTAGAAATATAATGATTTTGAAACCTATCACTTTTCTATATTTTTTTATATGATGAAATATTTATGAAATCCATTTCAATTCATGGGTTTAGATATAATGAATCTATTATGATCTTTTGGAACACATGTGTCTGATTTTAAATATGTAATGGTTGTGAACTTTATCCCTCTACAATAAATTGGGTAACGATATATATCTCTTGGGATAATAATGGGAAAATATAGATGGTATGGATCTACTATGGGAAACAGGTGTGTCCTAATGGATCATCAGGGTAGTTGACCTTGAAATATGAAATGTTTTTATATATTTTTTATGGTACCACAAAATTATGATATGAAATTGTGTTTCATAAATCTTTTATGTTGATTTCATACTCTAATGGACCGTGAAATATGAAATGATAATTTTTTTATTCCATCACTCATGTTTATAATCTATGACTATTTGTGTATGAACATTTTAAGGTATATTTGAGATCATATACACTTATTCTTATATTATTCATTCATATGATCCAAGATTTGTATCTCATAGGGTTACACTTTCTCAGCATCTGAGATCACCCTTTATTATGTATCTTTTAATGTTTATGAATAATTTTATAGGTATGATAGGTCTAAGGGGAATACTATGTGTGATGATATTTGTGGAAGATTTTTAAGATAATTCAATAAATAATATGATATTGATTCTATTATCCAAAGATAAAAAAATCATATAGTACTTAGGCAAGTTTTCCTGAAATTTATATAATATTCATCTAAAAAGAAGTGATTTTTATATATTAAAATAGTTGGTTTCTATAGAAACATTGAAAATAATAATCTAAATAATGTAGGTAATTTATGTGATATAACTTATATGTTCATTGATTTCATTTATAATCATAATTGTTTTATTGTTATCAAATTTAATATTAATTTATTTTATTCAATGGATCAAAATATGGGGAATCTAGTCAACACATAATTTTATGGAACATAGATAACATCCCAAATGAGTTTACTAGACCTATAGGAGTTGGTGTCATGATATTTATGATAATAAATTGTCAGTTGAGTCATGTTTTGAACTTAAACTTAGTAAGAAAAAACACATATTAAAATTAAATAGAAAGCTCCAATTGAGATTATAATTAAATAGTGGGCTCTATATTTTAGTGGTTCATTGTATCCATTGATCAAATAATAATGGTTAAACACCATGGAAATTTTTTATCTATTATCCATTGTTACGACTAAGATAATTATTTTTTTGATGTTTATTAGATAGAATGAAATATAAATCCATGGTGTATATTGGCCAAGGATTCAAATCCATATGATGAAATTCAATATATAAAGTGGAAGGAATTCAAAAAAATGATTTTTGATAAATATTTTCATCAAGCACATTGAATTTAAATGGTGAAAGATTTCCACAACCATAATTAATTGTGGGTGAATCCATTAAGGTAAATGAGGAAACCTCACAATACTTCCATGATATTACTTATACATAGTCATTGACCATAAAGGTAATGTTGTAGACCTCTTTAGTGTAGGTTCTGAATGAAGAAAAATCATGTTATGGGTCATTACAAACATTCCTTTTTTCCTGATTGATGAAAAATATAATATTTAAACAATGATAAACACCATGATTGCTAGAAATGAATTAATGGAAACAAAAAATTTATTAAAATCCATAACTATAGAATATGATCATCCAATATTATTTATAATTAATTTAAATAATTAAAAAATATTCCTTGTGATAATTATTACATTATTGATCGATTTTAAAACAGATATAAGTTGTGTTGTAATCACAATGTAGGAATAAATAGAAAATTACCTCTATAAATGATCCACATGTCTTCAAAAAATGGCCAAATTCACCCATGGAATCTATGGGTGATATCAAGATAGATTATAAAAAAAATTTCATTCTCATTCGATCGCCACAATAATCACTTCAAAATCATTCTACATGATCTCCCAATACTTGAGAGTAGATGATTAAGGAAGACCACTATCCACTCTTAATGCTTTCATGGACATGGGATCTCTCTAGGGCTTCAAAAATATTCTCTAGATTCATTGTGCGCAATAAAATAAAGTAATAAGGGATCTTGAAAAATAACATAATTGGGTATATATACCCATTCTGTTTAAAAACAAATATTTTCATAATTTCCTTTTAATATTTATTTATTCCCTTCCGAACCCCATGTTTATAATAATAGTAATATTTTTATTTCCCAATATTCATTTAACTTGAAAATTCAAATTAAATATTATTTATTCAAAAACTATTCAATATATACTATTTATCACCTGGTAATTAATCTTGGTCTTCAATTACTCTACAATATTTAAAGGGCCATGACTAATATTTATTTATTTATAAAAAATATCACTGTATTATAATCCAATAAATAAATAAATATAATATTTTCTAATTATGAAATAAATAATTATTTAATATTCTTCTCACATAATAATTTCTTGAATAACTGGTGTAATAATATATGTGATCAAGAATACATGAATAATTATTAAAAAATCTGTGTGGATAATATTTATTCATCTTGTTCAATAAAAAATGATGATATATTATTTAACTAAGGCTCTGGATAGACTTAGTGTGTGATACTTCAGGGCTCTGTCTAAGTGGCAGTAGGTAGAGCAGCCTAAAGTTCAACGATAGCTTATAGAAACACACTATATAAACCATATAAAAGTAAATTCTATAACAATATAATACCTCATAAAAGAGGTTAATTTTTAGTATAATATCATTATCATTATATCTCTAATCAAGAATATTACATGCTAGTGTAATTAAATGATGTGGTTGATTTCTCATTCTCTTACTTTCTAGAAACTGAAATATCTTATAGAACAACACGACCATTAATTTATTTAGTCTATATAATTTCAATAAATGGGAATGATATATCCACTTCTATTAAATAAAATTAAGGGAAAATCATTTCTCACATTATTCAGTAATGCAAAATAACTTGTGACACAACCAACATGTCTTACCTCTCTACAAACATATGTCACCATGGGTTTTTCAAATACATCAAAATAATCAATTAACAATGAACATTAATAATAATTATAAATTATAAGTGTTAATATAGATATACACATACAGAATCATCTAATAAAATATATAAATTTGGATTTTCTACCGGCATGTGTCATTCTTATAATATTATAAACTATATATTACAAAGGGTTAATAGTTTGGAAATATTTATGAAAGTTCTACAAGCCTCTTACACTGATAGAGGGAATCATTTATGTCCCAAAATTAATATTATCTGAATATCTATCAAATACTTATTAATATTGTCGAATCACTTCTGGGATCTCATCATTGTGGGGAACTACTATGACCTTTTGTGGGAAAACTACTGTTATGATATTATCACTAAATACACTATAAAAAAGAAAAAATCCTGATATGATAATGATTTTTTAATATCTAAAACAATGAATAAATGTCGTCATATATTATTTAGAATTTGGATCAAGGGAACTATCTCCAATCAATTTCAACTTTTAAAATAACCAGTGAAAAACAACATTCACTATTATAGCTCTCACATGAAATTGAAGATTACACTCAGATATGACTTTAGTTAAGGGGTCTATCACATTTCCATCAGTAGGTAATCTTCTAACTACATCATGTACACCAGGGTAAAAATCCTTCAGGCGGTGATACTTGTGGAGTATGTGATTCTTATATTGGTAAGACCATGGATCTTTTCTAAGATCCACCACTATAGTGTTATCAAAATACAATGTGGTATGGTAATTACTCCAAGGTACCACAACATTATCCTGGAAAAGATTCCAAATCCAAACAGATTTCATAGATGTATCATAAGCCACTATATACTCAAAAAATACTATAGAATTAGAAAAATGTGGATATTGTGTACTCTTCCATCTCATATCTCCTCTATTTATATTGAAAACATACCATGACTATGAATTTAGATAATTCTTATCTTCAAAATACAAGATTTAGTACAACCCTTGATGACAATCTCCTCGTATCCTCCTCACACCTGGAACAAATCCATATTTCTTCTCATATATTTGAGTATAGACTTAAATATATACCAATTTTGTACTTTATGATATTCTTGATATCTTTCTAACATGTTGAATGAAAATGAGACATTAATTCTTGTACATAACTTATAATAAATTATTGAGTCTATCTCTAAATTTATGGGATCTTACTCATTTTCCCTTTCTCATATTGCATCTGAGGACACATATTATTTTAATGATATATACTATATAGAAATAGATCTAGTACCAAATTGGATTATTCCATACTAAATATCTTTAGATTATGATTAAAGTATATACATTGAATTAGTCCAATAATCCTCTTGAATATATCATGAATGATCTTAATCCCTGGAATATAGGTTATATCACATATCTTATTCATGAGAAACACTTGTTTAACCAATACTTAATAGATTACAATAATGGTATGTCATTAACAGTACGTAATATTTAATCAACAAAGAGTGTTAGGATAATGACTGCAACGTCAAAAAACCTCTAGTAAACAAATGGATTACATTAATTCCTAATGAAATTAAAAAATTATAACTTCATCAAGTCAAATTTTCCATGACCTATACACATTATTCAATCAATAAGTGGATCTCTGAAATAATAAAATCAATTTTTTACCATCTAATGTTAAAAAACCATTTAATTTTTCAAATATACTTCTCTTTTAGGATTCTAATTAATGAAATAATTTTTTACATTGATCTACCAAATTTTATAATCATGATACGTATCTATGTCAAGTATACATTTTATGGATTTAATCATGGAACTTTTTGAAAGGTTTTTGTAAAAGTCAATTCATTGATGGTATTTAATTCCTGTATACAGTAGCCATTATTTATGGGTATTTTATTAACATTTCATGTCCATATTTCCTATGAATATCCATTTTCACTCTATTGGCTTTATATCAACTGACATATCAAGCAAAACCCTAACATTATACTAATTAATGGAATAAATTTCTAATTTATGTATTATTTCCATCATGATGATGCAGAACTCTCTACTACCCATTTATAAGATAGAGGTTCGTCTTTTTCAACCAATAATGAGTCACCCTATCTGGTTACTCGAAAATGATATCTCACAAGTACTATTACCTCTCTTTTTATTATACACAGTACATGTATTTCATGAACTACAACATACATGTGGACCCGTGTACTTTTTTCTTATACATAATCTTGTCTATCTTGAAAATAAAAATCATGTAAGTAAATTTTCTCCCACTATCCTTTTTGAGGATGTTCTCCCCTAAAGATGTAATAGTTGTTTATAAATATTCACAATCTCAATAGAGGGTTTGTACAGGCGATATACCTTTCATTCCATATGATACACTATAATTATACACTTTGTTCCCCAGGGTACTAGTTTGTTGAATGATAAGGCCTTAACTAATTCCTCACATCACCATACATGTGTATGTGACAAAAAAGGTTTCTTTTCATGATATAACTGAAAATGAAATCAATTTTACAATTTATTTGTTACTCAATTTAATATATACACTACATTTTTTAACTTATATACACCTAGGATAATAGATGATCTGTATGGCTGATCATCAAATTTTCCATCTACAATATGGTAAAAATCCTCCTTTAACTAACACCAGTCCACCATTTTGATTATCATGAAGTTATTTGGGATTGAATCTCAAGCTCATGTTGAATGTTGATGAACTCATGGTTAAGGTATTGACCACTAGGATATGATTTAAGATTTTATATATTCATTCCCATTTGATTATCTACATAATTATTAAATTCATTGAATTTCTTGAAGGTCTCAAACTTATACCTCATTAATTAGACATATCAATATATACTCATTTAATAAGTAAAAGTTATAATGTAAGGATAAACACCTCTATGTTCTACTCAAAATATTCTATACACATAAGTGTCAACCAATCCTCTATAAATTATGCCCCTTAACCATATCCATCGAATAGAGGTTTGGTCATTTTCCTATGTAAACATGAATGAAATATTTCAAAATATTGCTTCTTAAAAGAACCTAAATAACCATCTCCAAAGATATTTGATTACAATGTCACATTTTCATGATCAATATTGCGATTCCATAGCTAGGTATCGTAAGATTCTTGTGAACATTATTAATTATATACTGCCAATACATGGTTTCTTAAATTTAATACCTATATACCACTATTTTAATGTGTGATACAATAAAATAATTTGTATTTATAATAGAAACAACTTTTATTTACAAACATGAAAATAAATCCATCTTCATCCAGTCATGATACATTTATTTAACAATTTGTAATTATTGGTATATAATAACAATCATTTAAAACCAAATTTATTATGGTTGAAAATTTAAGATGGTAGTCACCAATGGCTAGAGAAATCATTATCACCCTATTTTTAACTAGAATATCCTCCTCACCTCTAGAAATATTTCAAAATATACATGGATCATGAATTCAAATAAAAATCCGAGAAAGAAAAGATGTATGTAATTCCAATTGTTTAAATATTCATACAATACACCTGTTAATGAGTTTACCTTTAGCATCACCATGCTTTTAGGTGTAGTTATTCTTCCTGTGGTCTTTCTGTCCACATGAAAAACATGCTATCTTTTTCTCATTGACATACCTCCGGATCTTCTTCATATTTGAGGGTGGAGATCATGACATAGAGACTTGTAATGATCCCTAGTCACATTCAACATGTTATTCCATATTATCAATTATAAGAACCATGTGCATTTCATTATCCATATCCTTACCATCTTAGAGAGTCAAAGTGACATTTCATAAAAGAATCATCTCAATATTTATCATATTATAATTTACAGTAAAAATATATATTTTATTTTTTAGTTATGAAAGTATGAGATCTATGTGAAATTATTTTGTGAATTTAATCCTTAAGATGACTCTGAATTCAATGTAACCATTAATCATGACTACATAAGGCACATATGGCATTAAATCTCTATGAATAGTTGGTGAAAAGTCATTGGATATCTCAAATCATTCCTTTCTCACATTTTATTGATAGATATCCTAAAGGCGATACATCATGTTATACTCATCCATGTCCTCATGTTTCCTTAAAATCTTATTGTTAATGGATAATATAAATCACTAAAAATATGTGGAATCATTAAAGTATTTCTCATAGAGAGTTAGCTCTTCATCACTAGACCCATTTCTAGCTACATCAACCGTAGGTTCTTCTAGCACATATAATTTCCTTTCACAGTATAAGAAAATGCATAAAATACTTTTACACTCTTGTAAATTTGGGTCAGTGAGAAGGATATAATTCTAAATTAGAGATCACAGTGATGTGTTTGAAGTAATTTTTTATCTTTAATTCTAAAAATAAGATGAGAGAATATTTAGTACTTTATCTGATAAATATTGGACAATAAAATAATTATTATATTTATTAACATCCCAAAAAAAATTAAATCCTAATTAACCTCATTATTTTTTTCATAATATATTGTTTCTCGAACATTCTAATGGTAGGGATCAATATTCCCCTTCTCAGTACCCCATTTTTGTTTGGTAAAGAATCCTGAAATGTGTTTAGAAAGGAGTTTATAGTTACAACTACATTTAATCACATTTTATTGATCTTTTGAGTAGACTCTCTAACACTAGAATTATTAAATTTTATTTTATCAACCCCTTCCTATTAGCTACACCAAGTCCAACATTTCTAATTGGCCCTCGATGTGATCTATGTTATGCCCAAGAAAAATAACAAGTTAGAATAATCTGATAATTGATGGAAAACAATCCTTGGTTGGTCAAGAACATTGAAATACAGGTTAATTTTGTCAGAAGTAGTGTAAGGTTATAAAGACATAATATATATTATTATTTAATTATATTGTTTATGTATATTCTGCAAATTATAATATTTAATATCTTCTTGTAAATATTAATTGGATTTTCATGAGTGATTAACCATGTCTTATATTACATTAACGCCCAAGAGAATTTTTTTTATTTCATGCCTGTTAATTAATTAATTCGTGTTATCAGGACAATAAAATCCTAATGAAACAAACATTTAACAGGATAGAAATTAAATAATAATGGGGAGTGATCATGAGATCTTACACATGGTTAGTTTATCTAGAGGATGTTAAACTAATCAATGACCTATTGTGGAAACACCTTAATGCAATTAAAGTTCACGTTATAGATTTTGACCCATCCACCTGTATATCTCTCTTGGATTGGCTTTTCCCTAGCTCCATAATTGAATCACCTACACTGACATGGGAGACCCATACATTGCATGTGATTTTAATCACACGCAGGTGGAGGGAAGGGTTTTACATAAAATAATCCTTGAGCATGTATCCCATTATAAAATAAAATAAGTAATGGAATTAATTCCAATAAAATAATTTATTAATAAATTAAAATAAAACAATAACCTACAATGTTCTTTTCTAAGATCATGATTATCCAAATCCAATGAATTATGCATTTAATAAAAATAGAATTAAATTATAACTGTTCTTATTTCTGATAAATCATGACAGAATGAATGAATTATATTATTTAATTAATCAATTATTTTATATTAATTCACATCATAATTTACATCACATTCTATTCATTAATAATTTTAATACAAATAAATTAATATATTTAAAATTTACATGATGCATGAATGTACCATGGATGAAACATGTTGAGTACCCATATGAAAAATCCAAAATGTTTTATACTCATATACTCTTTAATATTGTAACATGTGGGACACATGAATTATTACATATATTCATGTTTTGTATTATCAACTTAATGATAACATGGATTACATGATTTTTCAGTCTTCTAATATCATTCCATACATGTAAAGTTGTAACTATAAAAATAATCATACATGATAAGAAGATCTGAACATTATTTAAATATTAACAAAAGAATTAAACTTATTAAAATCCATCACCGTGAATATTATATCAGGTTAATAACCACAAAAAGGACATGTTTATAAGGCTTATATTTTTTTATAAAATTATTTTTGTTCTACATAATTTCTTAGTAGTGCATGGTCTATGTATTATGTATACATAGTGTGTTTATGTTCTCACCATATATTGTTTCATATTCCTAGGGACTCAGCGTGTAATCATGCAATAGAGGAATATGGAGTACATGGAATGTACATGGGATACACAACATTTAGTCTCCTAGTTAAAAGGTCACTAGTCATGTAGGTTGTGTAAGAAGACACACAAATGTCTATGAATAATTGATTACAAGCCATGTATGGAAATTAGAAATCATGTACTCTAACTTTCCATGTGACATAATGGCCTATTTAACACATGATGTAAAATTAAATTCATCAAATGTAATAAATACACATGATTTTTATTAATTCTGAATTAATTCATGTTGTATTTAACACTAGTACACAATGTGTACCTAGGGGTTATACTAAGTGTACTCTTGTGTTAAATGTCTAGATTCTTTTGTACCTCCATATATTTTCATCCAATTGATTTTAGAAATAAAATTATTCAATTAAGTTATATATACATGAAAAAATAGGAATATGTGAATCCTAAAATACAGATAAAACATGATTAAACATGAATTGAAAACCAATTACATATATGTAAATCAATATATATAATTTAAATAATAATAAATAATTATGTAACCTCATTGTTCATATGTGTATGTTCTTGGTGTAGTGAAATATTTTAAAACTTAATTCCTAACATTTCATTTACTAATGATCGATGATCAATATGATATTTACAAAATGATTAACATAGTGATCAATAGAATTGAATCCCTAAAAAATGAATAAAATTCCAAAACAAGAGTGTTGGATCATCACATATTATCTATAATTAATTTCATTAGTTAAAGATTTGAATTTTTAGAACTATTTCTTGATTGATGGTTATAAGAATAGATATAAATTGTACCATAATTTTATTTCACGAATTATTCTAAAATTTCATTTGGTGAGGATCCACACATGTTCCATAAATCATTGAACATAGCCATAGAACGATATGGGTGCTAGAATGATTGATTCATTTCAGTAGTGTGTATTACTTTTTTTGTATTCCAGTACAAGGAAATGAAAGGCATCATAGGGAGGTGGCGAGGTTCATGTCAACTGGGACGGGTAGTTAGTGGTGAGGTGGTGGTGGGGTTTATATGACATCGCTTAACGTAGCCATTGTTTTTAGTCCTTTTCAGTTAGACTTCTTGTTTGGAGTTATTTTACAATTATATTTGTTCAGTTTTGGTTATTTTATACATAGTTGTGGAGTATATATTTTTTAGTATTCTAATTTTTTTCTTTCTTGTTATATATATGTAGGCCATGCGGTTGTTCATGTTGGTAAAAATTGTGCCCCTGGTTTATACATTCGATGCCCGGGTGCTTATCACCATCTAGTGGGGATCGGGAATTCCCTTTAGGTATGTGAAATTTTGGGTTGGGTGGCGGGTTTAAGGGAATCCCAAGTCGGTTCGTTAAACGGTCTTGAAAAATTTAACCATCAAAAAATCCTAAACATTGTATGTGTAATAAAACCATTGACTTCCTATTAAGAAATGTGAACTGAAAACATTGTTTTTCTGTAATCATTTTCTTATAGTTGAGGGGTTATTTTACTTCCAACATTAACAACCCAAGGAAACATATTTTCATCAAAATTAGAGTTTCATCCTTTAATATATTACCAAAAAATATCATTTTTTTCTCTTAATTACAGGTTTTAATTATTTATTCCTCACAAATTTGAATTAACTTATTCAGATCAAAAAATCCCCAAAAGAATAACTATTTATTCATAATATATTTAGAAATTAACAAAAACCAAAATTCTTAGAACATGATAATATAATTACCAAATAGGATATACATTTATATAATGAAATTCACTTTAATCACCCAAAATTCCACTTAGATAATTATATAAATAAGTATTCTTAAATTTTCTAAAAAATAGTCATGCCGAATATTGAAAACCAAAAATCATAAGGATTTTATCGTATTGTAATTACATATAAATTTAATATTCATCTCAAAAAATTTGAATTACTTATATAAATAATTCCCATGATATGCTAATAATTTCCATAAATAATAGGAACCTCCATAAATACACAATAAAATCATATATTCTTAAAAACAATTCAACTACTATTACTCAAATAAATTTCAGTAATATTATATTTACCATAATCATATTGTGTTCTATGAATGAGAATTTACATCATAGATCAATGTATTTTACTAAAAATTTAACTTCATACTTATATATATTTCATGTAGGTTAGTGGTAGGTGTTTCACCCTTATCGCCATTCGATTGTTTTTTTATACCCTGCGACCTTACTGAAAGTGGTATATTATCCCCTACCTACATGTTGTTGTTCTTGTAAAACTGCATAATGCTTACAAAATAGAAAAAAGAAAATATTTTTAATAAATCACCTTAATATATTCAAAATCTATGAACTATTATATCCTCAATGGGTTTCTCATTCATTTCATTTAGAATCCCCAAAAATATAATAACACATAATTTCAATAAAATCAATTATCATATAAATCATAAAGTTTATCAATACCTTTAATATTATAGAAAAAAATGTAAATGTATTATTTATTAAATAAATTTCTCATATATACAAAACCAATGGGTTTTATTCCGATAAAAATCATCAAACAAATCCATAATCATGATCAACTCTCATAACCTAAAACCTTAAAACAATGTTTAATAATTTAAACATATGATGATCATTAAATTCATAACTCATGATTGTGTCTATAAATATTATTTTAATGAAAACATATATGATTCCAAAATCAATATAATACATTATCCAATTCATGTTTCATATAACAATAATATTATTTGTTAAATACATATTCAACACATTTTCAATCATATTTAATTTTAAACTAGTTCCTTGTGGTTATTGCTATTGACTAGAACCAAAATTCAATTTGTAATCATTAAACTAAATTAATTAGAGTGTGATATCAAATAATAATAAAATATTAATCAAATTATTTTTAAATCATGACACATTCATCTCAATCTATGTGTCTTTATGTTTAACATTTTTTACCCATCACCAAATCTAGAGGGTGTTTCCTATACTTAGTCTTATCCTCAAAATTCAGTAATATGGTTATATTAACTAATATATGTTTTATAAATCTTGTTACCATGGTTTATACTAAACTTCCTTTGATACTAACTGTAAAAACCCAACCATAGAATCCTAAAGTTTATGGATATATTTTTACATTGGCACTGGGAACAAGGAATTATATCCCTATAGACCAATCAATTTAGGAGTCTTGAAGAAGTAGAAAAAATACAAAGAACCCTAATTACATTGGTAATTAAAAATTAAACATAAAAAGTGAAATAATTTTATGCCTTGAACTCAATCAATCATTTCATCTTGATATCATAGGGAAAATATAAAAAGTAAAAGGCTAAGATCATATTCCCATTATGAGTTATATACAGCATAAGGTAGCTTGAATAAATATTTCATAAACTATATTTTAATATAAAATTATTTTACTCACATTAAATTGAATATATAACATTTATATCATGAGACAATAATGAATAAAAATTATTGAAATTAAATTAATTGTAATAAAATGTATGTTAATCAATAACTTGAGAACAATGTGAATCCAAAAATATTTCCATAGTGAAATTTTTATAAGTAAAAATAACTAAATTATTAGTGAATTAAATTATTAATAATTTTTTATTCGGATTCTCAGACATATAATTCATTTACCATCTTGAAAATTCATAATAATGTTTAATCATTAGGGTAAAAAACCAATTTAACTTAGCCAATATTTTCATCTCATTAAAATATTTATGCATCGAGTGGATTTACTATATAATGTCCTCCCATGAAATAAATGAAAAACTCATTCATCATATATTTAAATTATATATTTCATTCATTAATAAATAATATATATATAAAAATATCTATATGGAAAAAATATTCTGATTTAACATTATTTCACCAATAATTCAAATAAATTCAATACAGACATTGTATTTATAAATGGAATAAAGTTATGGAAAAGATAAGATTAATCGATTTTGAGTATCAACTATAAATCCATTCAAAACAGGTGTAATTAAAATAGTATACAATAAAAATAGATTTCACATAAAATCATTCCATGATATAATCAATGAAGTAGAAGTTTAACCAAAATAATTGGAATTGTGTTAATAAATTCCATAACACATTGTATTTTTTCGAATCTTATTCCCCATGATAGAATAATCTTCGCAAAAATATTAAATTATTTTTAAATAAAGAGAGTAATGATATAATTTATTAATAGGTACTTATATACATCCTATAAAATAAATAAGGTGTGACTATAAAACATGTCCCATAAAAAATGAGAAGAAAATCACTTACCTCATACTTCCGGTTAGGGGTGTGTAATATAACCCAATGCATAATAGTTTTATGAAAATTATTAATTCATGATAGAACCATAGTCATACTTTTTATATCATATAAAATCATCTTATATCCTTTTATTAATCTCTTTATTAAAAAATTTAATTATATCCATCTTTTCAAGTGTTAATTTCCTTATTTTCACATGTATATTTTATCATGAATGTCTTATTTTTTTTATAATATAAATGATTTATAAAAATAATGATATTAATATTTTAATTTGATATAAAATCGTTAAATATATTTTGATAATTGTTCTAGAATGAGGAACATGGAAAATTAATTGCATCACATCATAGAAACGGTAGACCGTATATACATATAAGCGATGATATTTTTCCATTAACGTGTGTAACAGTAAAGAATATGATGTTATACAAAATTTTATGAATTTATATAATAGAATAATTATAATATATATATCTGTGTGTGTGTGTGTGAATTTTTGACATCATTAAAACCTTACTTGTAATGTGGTGATTAAATAAAATAACACAACATCGTGGAGATAGTAAGTCAAACATACACATGCGTGGTGCTTTCATTTTTCATTGATTGTATAAAAGGTCAAATATGGTCATACCATAATCATAATAATAAATCATAATATAGATAATTCTATATTTATTACTTTATCTTGAATGTAACTCATTAATATAATGTAGAATATGAAATAAACTTGAAAGAGTCAGTAAATATGATTGCATTCTCCTAAAGAATCCTCCTTTGGATATCCTCTTAGGGATATTAGGGTCTATCTCTTAATGATACCACAACTTCCATAATGTGGATAAGGAATTTTATAAGATAAATGGGTAGGATTACATCAAAATGGATGAATCAAGGTTTTGTGAATTTTTGAAGGATTCGGTTCCCTTAAATAATTCATGTTAGGTTTACTTTTAAAATTTCTCAAAATATAAAAATATAAAATGGGTATTCTCGATATAAATACCTAGAAATGTCTTTTAAAAATTTGGTGATGAATTATAAAACATATAATATCTCCATTTTCATTAGTTAATTTATTTATGGCATTTTATTAATTCAATAAAATATTATATTCATGGAATATCATTATAGACAAATTTGATACTATTTGTTACTATTCATTTTAAAACAAGAAAAAAGTGTCCAAGATAAAAAAATATTTACTATGACCTATAAATTTATGAGTACTCATTATAACTTTTGAATCATCTCTATTATCAAAAATAGAAATTATATTAATATTTTCAATATCAATAATAGGATTCATTTATTAATTGAATAATTATTACATCATAGTTGTTTAAAAATTTAAGGTAATTATTTCTTCACTAAATTTTTTAAAAAAATTTCTATGATGTAGATAAAACTGTCAAATTTTAAAAATCATGTTTATAGTCTTTAAAATCATCTATATGACATCATATTATAAATATTTTACGTATTTAAAACAAGTGTATGACATGGTGGAATTTTAAATAAAATATTATATGTTTAAAAAAAATTCTTAAATAAAAATGGTCCTAAATTATAACCATGAATTATTATGTAAAATTATTAATCATAAAATAAAATTTATATAAGTGTTTTGGTAATTTAGTTTTTGTTATGATTTTAATTATAATCATTTTATTGATTTTTCAATTACTTAAATAATTAGTACATCTTTGTTGTAAAAGACATTAAAGGAATTATTTATTCCCTAAAAATTAAAAAAATAATCAATTGAAGATAAATATTTATTTTCTCAATATAATTTTTACTATTGAACTTCAATTATAGAAAACCATATATGAAAAAGTATAAACTATGATAAAACCATATTGGGAACAATTTGATGTTCCCAAAAATAAATCACTATAAGGGGCTTAACATTAACCATAAGGTTCCAAAGTGTCATAAATTCTTTACATGTGTGAATTTTGATAGATACTAACTCATAAGAAATTTACCACTTGTTTTAGGGTAATTTGATCATCCTTATAATCTTATTGTTTCCCTTACATACCTAATTTAACCTTAACTGTGTAATAAAATTACCAATGTTAATATTCATATTGTCTAAAAATAAAATAGAAATATGCACTAAATTTGGAAGTCATGATTCCAAATATGGATTCCATTTTTCAAATATCAAATCATATATGTCTAGTAATTTAATTTTACATTGAAACAATAAAATTCAATGAAAAACTATTTTTCAGAAGAAAAAAATTCTTTTAAAAGTAAAAACATATTTATACAAAATTATTCCTGGAAATTTATTCAAATGAACATAATTGGATTATTAATAATATAATATAACTTATATTACATTTAAACAAAAAATAAAAAACAACATTTCAATGCATGAAATAAGAATATATTTTTTGATAAAAGTTGGTATTATTCACCATTCACTAGAAAATATATTTTTTAAATTTACTAAAAATTAACTCTTTGAAAAGTTTGAAATAGTTATTTAATAAATTAATTATTATTTTTATTATATAATTTATAAAAGTGTAACAATTTTTTTTAAACAAGTGAGCCACTAAAAGGCGGAAAACTGCATTTAGAAAAATATATCTTTCATGCATAAAACTTGACTTGTTCTCATCTTTTGCCAATCAGAATCTGTTGGAAAATTGTAAAAACATTTGATTGATTTTATAAATTTCATTAATATATTAACTAAATTTAATTAAATTAGTTTATTATTATAAATTCTATTTTCAGCATAAAAATATTTTTTTATAATAATTATTACATTAATATTAAATTTGTATTTAAATTAATATCTAGTTAATTGGTATCCAATGTTTTAATTTTATTTTGTGTAAATATTATATTTTCATAAGTTAGTTATTCATTTTCATGCCCTTCAATATATCATCTAGGTTGTAATAGTCACATTTGAATGATAATATATAGTTGTTTGTTTAAGCTCTATGTGGTGTAAGTTGTATGATATCGAACATAATGTTTCCTTTTTAAAACAAGATATGTTACAAGCTATTTTAAAAGAATTAAAGAATAAACTAATTAGGGATTAATGAAAAAACTGATAATATTTATCGATGATATTCTTTTCTACTATAAAAATAAGGAGGAATATGTGGTGTATTTGAATCTTATGTTCAATAGCATGAGAAATGAGATGTTTTAAGTGATGTCGAGTATATATGAATTTTGTACAATGTATATTTTTATGAAATAATTAATACATAAAATTTAAATATTTATATCGTTTTGAGAAAAATAAATTTTAAAGATATCCAAGACCTATATTAATAACTGATATCCTGAGTTTAGGTGTATTATTTTGGTACTATCATCGTTTGTTGACAATATTCTCATGACTATGAAGCCTAATAACCAAGATAAATCAAAATGAGGTGATGTTTTATGGAATGATTAATTTAAGTTAATCTTTATAGAGTTAAATAAGAGTATAATAACTTCAAAAATTCTTACATTACCTACCATTGTGGATAAATTTGTGATCTATAATGATACAAAAAAATGGTTAGGTTTTTTTAATCATGAATCCAAAAAAGTGATATAATATCCCCCCTCCTATAAATGATCCATGATTATAAGAAACCAAAAAATGATCTACAACTGGTTGTAGTGATGTTCTCATAATTAATTTTTGTGACATTATCTATATGTGGATAATTGGGGGATATATATGGATCGTAAAAACCTAATGTTTTTGTTCACACAAATGGATATCAATATGTTCTAATGTAGGTGTTTGGACCTGATCATGTATTTTGACTATTTAGTATATTTCCATCTTTTCAAGATGAATAATTTTTATATTCTCTAAGTTAAAAAGATCCCAAAACCATATCTATTATGATGATAAAAATGGATCTAATCTACATTGACATTAAAATGATGGAGATGGGAATTCGAAAAGGAATGTCATATTACTGTTATAATATAACTACTTAACCATAGTTTCTTGAGAGGATGAGGGAGGCCCAAATAGATATTATTGAACTATATAACATGGTAGTGAGAATTATGGAATTTAACTTGTCTAAATATGGATTTACATGGTTTGGTACCTATATATGTTTCCCATAAGAACTAGAACTAAATAGGGGACTTAAATATTATATGTGTATCTCACCTTTATCTTCTCATCCCTGTAGAATAAAGTCATCTGTATAGATATTAATAAAAAACCATTGTGCTAACATGAAGTGATAGATTTCAGAATTTGAATATAGATGCTTTATACACCAACAAGTCAAAGGAGAAAAAACATGTCAAATGTTATGTTTCTATCACTAGCTATACCAGTATGGAAAAGGTAAAACATAACCATGTATTTGTAATATAAATCCTTATAACATCGGATGGAATAACCAGATATAGGTGGTAGTAAATTACTTTAAAATGTATAGACATTTCATTCAAATAATAGATGATTTTATTATTGACCAAATCACTAATATATTAAAAATATAAGTGGTGAGACTGCATCGTCAACCACACTTCAATGTATATAATAACGATTCATGGTTTACATTGATGTTCTAGAGAAACATTCACCAAGAGTATGATATGTAAATGAATATAGGTACAAATTTTCACCCTTTAATTGATAGTCATTATGAAAGATCCATTGTAGAACTAGATAATATTATGAGATTATGTTCAATGGATCACCAAGGATACTTGTATTATCATCTCAACCTAATATATTTATAATATAACAAGGATTTCCATTCATGCAATCAAATGGAACCATATTAGGCATTATATTGGAATATTTGGAAGACAATAACTTTTTTTGGATAAATTTGGATAGTGGAATATGATTGGACCTGATTTTACCTAAAAGATGATATGGAAATTTCAAAAAAAAATTAGTGTTATAAGAAATCCAAACAATGTAGATAGTGTATCTATTTAGAAAATTTATGATGAGACCATGAGTTTGAGGTTAAAGATAAGGTCTTCCTCATAATTCACAATGGATGAAAGTAATGATGTCTTGGAATAACTAATTGTTTAGTCCTTGATATATCAGACCGTTTGATATCTTTTACCATTCCATGGTTGTGGACTACCAACTAGTACCTCCACTTAACCAATATAAAGTACATAATGAGATCCATGTAACCCTTTTAATTAATAAAATAAAATATCCCTCACATGAAGTAAATCTATATATGGTTCCATTAGAGAAAAATATTTCATAGAAGTTGAATATGATGATGATATTAGAGAATAAAGATACTTTTATAAAATTCTAGAAAACTCACCTTGCCAATGTATTGGGGTTAAACCTCATGTTTTAAGAGAATGTATGGTAACCAAGAAAAATAATGAAATAGTATCACCCTCTACTATTTTAGTGTGAAAATGAAATTTCAGGTGTGAAATTTATGAACAGGGTAGAATATAATATCCAAAAAATTCATAAATAAAATCCCATTATGAAGGAATAAATTCATTCTTGATTAATTATTTAATTGAAATTATATGCACTATATTTGATTATAAATTTTTGAAAATTAAAAAATATATCTACAATTACACCTTTATATTAGAATGACCATTGAGTAATATAAACATTGATAATATATAAATTATATACAGATAATTAATATTAGTATAAACATGGGGTTATAAAAAACTACATGAAAAATAATTAATAACTTAGGGCATCAACTAGTATGATCAAACACTATAAATCCCATTTAGTGGATCTTCTGAGGGATATGGCATCATTGTGAATTTCCCATGACCTTTCCCAAGAGGATATCAATAAATAAAACAAGATTTAGATTCTTATGGAATAATTTAATGTTTATGAATTTCACCTCCCAATCCACGTTCATCGAGACACACTAATAATGTTGGGTAATGTCACACCATTCTCTTAAGGTTTACGACAGGGAAATAAAATGTTTTCTATCTAGACCATAGTATATTTTAGTTGAAAGTTTTCTTTGTAGAAAAATAATGATAATTTTTATAACTCTTAATTATTAATATATATATATTACTATAAATATGATCATGAAAACCATATTCCCATGAAGAAATCAAAAATGGTATTTAGTGAATTTATATTCACTACTACAAAATTGCTCTAGTACCATAGTTTATCTAAAAGTGATTAGTATAAACCCAACATATTGAATTAGTTATTGTGAGGAAGGTTTATATGGGTTATTACTCAATAGATATATTCCTATTTTTATAAAATCATTGATATATCTGGGGTCTATATTCATTTTTCTCTTGAATTGTGGCTATAGAAATCACTAGGAAAAAATATGTGGGATGTTTGTAAGAAAATCTATAACGCTGGTTTTTTTGATAAACCAAGGTTATTGGTATATATTAATTTTATATATCACGTTTTTTATAAAACTATATCTATATACCATATCTATAGTAATGGTATCAAAGAAACCATGGCTACATGGTCCCCATGTACTAGCTATAACCATGGTTATATGAAACTGTGGCTATAGACCATATCTATATCCACGGTTTTAGAGAACTGTGGATATAAGATCCTCATGTATTAGATATATCCATAGTTTAATGAAACCATTGAAACTAACCACACTTATTTTGATGATTTCAATGAAACCATAGAAATATGTTCTCTACATATTGGTTATATCCACTATTTTAATAAACCCTAGTTGTAGGGTTCCCAAGTAAACGTAGCGAAAAAAATCTCATAAGAAGGGGGAGAGAAAGACTATGGACACAATATTAGACCTCTTGAAACTATTAATACTATATATATTTGAATAAATAATATTTTATAATAATTGTTTTAATAACCTGTATGCTTGTAGTGGAAGTTTAGTGTTCAAATCTTGGTGGTGTCATTTTATCTGAAAAATACATAGCAATGATTTCAGGAACCGTGGAAATAAAATTTATATAAATTTTTTATTAAACCATAGAAATACCCACCATGAGATTTATATATCACTTTATATTATGGAAAACATATAAGTATACTTATATAGTTTAAATTTATATGGTAATATATTGTATTTCCAAAATGGAAAACTGTTGGAATGACCCTTCCAACTATGCCTATTACACTTTCTACATTGGATGGATTTTGCCACTGTTGTTAAACCATAGTCAAAGGTTATATTTCTATAGTGGAAAACCATGGAAATAGAAAATAAAACAATAGTAAGAAATTATTTCTTGTACCCATGAAAACATGATCGATGACCTACATAAACTATCGATATAGTCTATAACAAATCTTTATTTTCATGGTTATATGTGAAATTTATAGTTCTAATTGTTTCAATTAAGGCACCATTTTTTATGAATTCAATATTTTGTAACTATATTTTAATCATATAATATTATTATTAAATTATTATTATTCTTATAGGAGTTATAATATAATATAATGAAGTAAAATGTAATATTTATATGGTTTAGACAGTTGTAAATTTTATAAAAAACATTATTTTTATTTAAATGATGGTTTTATTGGTTCGTTGAAACTCCTCATATATTGAAAATAATTTCAGTAAAATTTTTATTATTATTTAAATAATCATATATATATTAGAAAATATTGATTTTTTTAAAAAAAATTATATTTATAATTTTTATATAATAATTTAATTTGATATATATATATATATGGTATGTATTATCATATTATAATATTCTAAAAGTAATGTAAAAAATAAAATAAATGGACAAAATGAACCAAAATACATTTCACCATTAAATTAATTTAGTTTTTATGATATTATATTAATATTTCAAACCATTAAAGAGTCCTCCAAAACCTATATTAAATTTCTGAATTTAGAATATAGTTATATACAAATAATCACTCATTTCCAAAAAATGAATGTTTTTATTTTAAGGAGATTTTATTATATAACAATAAAATATTTAAAATAATTCCCTTTGTCTAGAACGATGTGAAAATACAATGTGATGGTTTTTTGTTTTTATTAATGTATTACTCATTGTTAAAAAATGAGAGCATAATTTTATTAATAATGTCCTTGTATTTTAATATAAATACCCACCCAAAATACAACCGATCTTAAATCAAAATCCATTAATCATTTTTATTATCTCTCTTTACCTTGTTAAATCCCTCTAACCTGTTTCCACAATATTAATATGATCCTATTGAGTCTTTAGGAGCCCGCCCCTCATATTAACGTATTATCTCCTCATCCTTTTCCATCAGGAACATTTTGTTTAATGACTTATGATTTCTATTTTAACAAGTTTTAATTCTTCTTAAAAATAATTTTTTTATTATGATTCATATTTATTTATAGAACACATTTTATTCTCATTAAACCATTAAATGATATTTTATATACACCCATAATGTTAGCAATTTTTTGGGGATTTTCAATGACAATATATTGTGTTTTGAATACACATACACATTTTCACTCAAGTGAATTCTCATATACATACATATCCTTTATTTATTTTGTATCTCAATTTATTTAACCAAAAATAATTAATAATGGGATAATATGTGATGATGAATATTAGTATATAATATGATCTATATGGAACATAAATTCATGTACACGACATGAATATGATGGGTAGACCTGAAATTATTCCCGCATACGAAGAATTTAGAAATTTTCTATCTCATGACATACCATGTGTGGTTAAATGGTTGTAAAAAATAATATTATTTTATAATTTCATGGTGTTTATCCTTGACTTATTCAAATGATCTCATTTTTATTGTCAGTGTCATTCTTATGTTTCATGAAGTAATCATCATATATCATTTTTTAATTGTCATCTTTATAATTCTCTCAATTTAATGTCTCCTACATATGCCTATTTACTAAAATGTATTACTTTACACGATTTATTCAATGATTATTCACTTATTGGGATTTATATCAAATCACATTCTATGCTATATTCTCATTTTATCCTATGTAGTGTTAAAAAAAATAGAATATATAAGAGTGTTACAATGTTGTTAAATAATTTTCTTAAATACTTTTTTAAATTTTTTTAATATATATGTATAATTAATTAAATACACCAGTCCCACTAATCTTTTGGGAATGTTTTACATGTACATTAATGTAATCGATCATGAAATTAAGTGTATAAAAGATATGGGATTCCATATTAATTGTTCTTTATGGTGTGGAATTTGGTTATACAATGAGTGTAAAATATTTTTTTACATGATTTTAATATATGATAGAAAATGTATAGGTCCTAAATAATTACTTATTGTATACATATTTTACAGTTTGATCCACCTTTCCCAAAATATAGCTTGTGTGACATGGAACATGCAATGTGTGTCTAAAACATTAACCATGAATGTATATCGAGTTCATGTTAAGGGACACTGTCATGTATGATATTTTATAGGACCAAATTTTACATGGACTATGATATTAATAAAAATAAAAAAAACATATCACTATAACTCACAAACATTGTATGTGTAATATGAATGATTAAATGGACTATATTCAATAAAATTGAATACATAAATCCTAGAACCCCATTATTTGAGTCATTAAATCTTCCTATATATGCACTATATGTATAGAAAAACTAAAATATTAATGGGGCCTCCATCACATAGCTTTTAGGTATTCTATCCATTCATTATAATTTATATATTTCTCTATAAACCATTCATTTAGTCATGTGAGACACTCATTGAATTGTAAATTAAATGCTCCCAAACACCTTATATTATGCTTTTTAATCCATGTGTTTCTTAATGTTATAATATTTTAATATAATAATGTTTAATGGTATATAAGAGATCAAAAAATTATTTATCGATTGAATAATCGAAAGCTAATAAATAGGTCAGCACATGATTACATCATAAATTTCAAGTATGAGAGAGGAACCATAATATATTCACACTAGGAATCTCTTAATGAGATGAAAAATATTTAGATTCCATACAATTTCAATTAATAGGTTATTAATTATAAATAATGAAAATAATAATATTCATTACTATCAATAAGACTCATTAGACAATAATAATAATAGATGTGAAGTTATTAATTAAAATATAACATCAAAACATAGAGGAATATATTCCATGTTAATCCAATGTTCAAATCCTATAATAAAATTTATAAAATTTTGGTTGATATAATAAAATAATAAAAATTATTGAAGACTAATTTAATTTTCTCATGTGAAGATAAAAAAATCACATTTTGTTAATTTATATAAATATCAATAAAACACATAAATGTTTGATGTTATAATAAATTCTCATACCATCAAGGATGTGTAATGATAATTTCTTAGAAAAAAAATTTATTTTCTTCTTGATTTTAATGGGAAGAAAATTATGATATATTCAAATATTATTCCTTTCATAACATCCTATCAATTAATATAATATGAACAACATATTGAATTTTATCCTTGATCATTGTTAGTTAATATCATTTTATAAGAAACTATTAATAATAAGAGGATATATTAAAACATGGTAGCAATTGGACCCACCTATAAGGTGATAAAAAATAACTTTTCTAATGCATAAATATTTTGTGTTCATTATCACCTCCAACATGAATCATGTGGATAACCAAATTACTATTCATCAAGAAATTAAGTGATAGAGAGATGAATTTCTCAATGATATTGCTTCCATTAGGGGAAGATAGTTTCAGCAGGTAGAATACATCTCATATCTTCTAATGAGGAAATTCTGCATAAAAAGGCAGATTAATTTCTCAAAAAATCCCTCCATTAAATCATGAGTTTATTTCAACTAATTAAAAATTATAATTTAATCCAATTATGAGGACTGGTCATCTTCATTAGTAATATCTTCTAAAAAATATAACTAATATTCCAGATATGAACTAAACATTTTTATTGAGGACCTTCCATATTCCATAGTAAACATATCGACATATTTTTATAAAATTATGTTTTATTTACATAAATAATTATAAATATATATATATAGATCGAATGAATTATATGAAATGTTTTCAACACTATAAAATTGTTTTTTATTTTTTTTTAAATTAAATTGTGTATTAGTTTTTTAAGAAATCTTATTTTCTTTTGTATATTCCAAGTATTTTTATCGTTAAAGGGGGGGATATTTGTACCTCACTCTCTTAAAATAATTTAAAATCCCACAATTTGTTTTGGATTGAGGTAGTCAATACTTGTTTTTCTACCTTCATTAGTTTTCTTATAAGACTACTCCTAATAATGAAACCACATGCAATTTGGAAAAAATTACTAATATTTTCTTTTACACAGTGTTTCAATGAAAATAATATATTATTAAAAGTAAATGAATCTAAGGAAATTTTGACCCAAAATTTATGGATGATATTTTTATTGGGTAATCTTAATCAAGTAATGTATAGTGGGAGTCTAATAAAATAATAAGGTACTTAAAATGATAAATTTTAGTCAAATTTGATGAGAATTTCCCTGAACCTCAACCCTAAATTGATGGTGGTGGTGTTGACAATGAAACTTTAACATTAAATAATCCAGATACATATAAATAAATTGATGTTTTGGAGTAACCACAATCGTCCCATTTAACTAAGTCATGTGTGGGATCAATAAAATATCCATTATAGAATATTTTAGGTTAGTTTCAAGTTGGTACCCTTATGAAAAGGTTGTATTTAACTGAGGTTGAAAATAATTATTTTGTTTCACACGTAAAACTGCTAAGAATATTTAATTCTATTAATGTTGAGAGTCAAATAGTTTAATGTAAAAGGAATTAAAAAAATCTAAAGAGAATAAAAATTTTAATCTTATTGAATGGCCTGATGATCATCTCATTATTGGATAAATAACGTGGTTAATGTAATATCAATAATAACAAAACTAGAACGATAAATAAAATGTGTAATCTTGAATAATTAATTAAATAAAATCAATTAATTTCCACCATTTGTGGAATATAATCTGTATGATTAATAATTAAATTCAATGACTATTTATTATTATTTTTTAAGTGATCATAAATGTTCATTTTTGAATGTTTTTATTTACTACAAGGCTTTTACGGACAAACCACTCGGTTTTACAGGATCATAATTCATAAATAATTATTTTATGTTATCTAATTAAATTTATGGTTAAACAATCCCCTCAATCTATGTATTAATTATTTTATAGTTCTATGTTAGATAATGATTTTAAAATTGTAAATTTCATTTAACATGTTTTGAGAAATATTTTTGACTATTTTATTAATTAGTCAAATTTATAAGGATGATAGAAAAAATTTCATTTAAAAATAATCACATTAATTTTAAATGATTTTTATTGGTTGTATTAAATTCTAAATTGGTTTTAAAAAATTTCAAAATATATTTATAATTTTTTGAAGTCAATGAAAAAGTCATTATAAAAATTCAAATTAATGAAGTTATTTAATCTCTATTTACCTAAAAAATAAATATAAAGTGATTAAACAAAAAAGAATAAATGGATTTGAGTAAAAATAAGACTATTTATTTTAATAAAAACAATGATAAATCTTATAAAAGTGATATTGAGAAGGTACAATTATCCAAGAAAAATAATAAAACATGAATAAGAAAAGGGTCCATCCATTATGAAAGAATGGAGAAATAATGGAAATAAATAGAGGTAATATATTATCATTGGGGTAAAAAGGGGTAAATAAATTCATATATCCCCTTTTTTATAAATTTAATGAACAAAACTAAGAATTCCATCGGAATTTCTACTTTGAGTGTATGTGATGATTACCTCTCCTCTTCCGAATAAAGTAATGATAGAACAAAATGTATCATGCACAAAAATAAGGTATTTAATGAAGTTAACTATCCAAATTGTTTCCATTCTAATTTATCAAACAATTCATTTTCTTCAAGAAAATTAGATTATGAAGAGTTAGTATATTTATTTTATGAACACACCACGATATTTGAAAAAATATCAAATTAATGTCATAAAATATTATTTAAAAAATTCTAATTAAAATGAAGATATATAATTAAAACTAAAAGAAAAATATAATATTGAAAGACTAAAATTATAAATTAATATTTTTAAAAAATTTATTGTTATGTTCACGAAAGGTGATCAAGGTTTAAATAATCTTCTTTTTTCTTATTGATATCTAAAAATTGATATTGATTTTGGATTAAAAATCATGGAATTAACATTTAAAATAATATTTATTTTTCAAAAGGGTTAACATAAAATAATGTTTTCATTAATTTTAAAAAATATTGGAATATTATTACTGAGATTAATTGTAAAATTATCCTTATGGTAGCTTAATTCAATTGATTTCTTCATAATACCTTATTTTGGAATTATTATTGAATATCAAATGCTAATGAAGTATGGCTACAAAAATAACTTTCATCTAACACATGTTGAACCAAAAATTGAGTTCTAATGTACATAGAGTCTTTATCATTCTATGTAAAAAAATCATCATTAGAAAATACCATGTAAAAAATTATACTTGTATAAATGGGGGAATCGATAAAACAAGTCCAAAATTTCATTAGAGATAATATTTAACAGTCATATTGACCCCCTTACACCTCCAACCTAACCCTTATACCACCATAAACTATAAATACAATTCTTCGGAGTATTATCAATAAGTTATATAGATATACCAATAACTCCATATTTCATTAGTGGTGGGAAATGAGCATCGGCTAAAACATTTCTTCCCTTGTTCATCCTTTTTAGATCCCTTTATAATTCATTCTTTTAACTCATTGATATCCCCTTTTATCTATATTATTATTTAAATGTAATTTTATCTACATTTTTATAGATGTTAGATGAATTAATAACTGGTTTTATTCCTAAAAACAATATTTTTTCAATTTATAGGTTCAGTTATACCATGAAAATTATGTAATTTATTTTTAGGTTCTTGGTAACTACAAAATCGAAGAGATTTTTGTGGTTTTTTGGAAACCAATGAAGTAATTTTTTGTTTATTTCTTCTTTTTTGATAACTCTAATGTTAGGATCTATTAATTCATAGTCTCTCAATAAAATTATGGGTGAGATATAAGGGATCTTATTGAGCTATTTTCGAAAACGAATTTCAAATTACACCACTAGTCTTTTAATAAAATTATACATCATTTACATTTTAATTTATTTCAATATATTATTCAGTTAATCATTAATAAAAACAATCTCATTATCACATAACATATATAATCCAATCCCTCTCATTATTAATATTTTTTACTACTATTCTTATATATTTGTATTGTTTTATGACTCTATTATTAGTTTTAACCTATTACATTATTTCATATTAAATTATTAATAGTATATTCACCCCAATATTTTAATATTACTCTCACTGACATGTAATCCGATCCATTAAAAGCCACATTCTACCATTCTTCTTGGATGTCATAGGAAATTTACTAAAAAAAGACTATTGTGATATTATCTCTCTTCCCAATTTTTATATGGATGGGTTATGTGATAACTTTTGAAATATAAACATTTAAATTTACATTCTCATATATAAAACACATTGGAACATTGTAAAAAATATTATTCAAATGTTATCCAACAAAATCTTTCTTTTTAGTCACTATAATAATTATGATTCTAGGCTGTATAGGGAAATTGAGAGGTAGTCTTCATGTTAATATTATTTGTTCAGCATAGGATCTTATGGTTGTAAAACTATTTTACAAAAAATAAAACCTTATTCTTATAGCTACAGTTTTTGTTTTTAATTTATTTTAATACAAATTTTTTATATATTTTTATTTAAATCTTGAAAAAATCGTGTGAAAAAATTTATTTATTCATAAAATGATGGATTTGGATATTTTTTCAAAACAATTAAATATTGAAATTTTTAAATAAAATATATGATTTTTATGATATATATATATATCAAATGGTCTTTGATTTAGTTATTATCTAAATAAATAGAAAAAATTAAATTTTTATTTGTTATGATTTTAATTTAAATAATAAATTGGAAGTTGTTGTGAAGGTTTTTTTATTTTAATGATAAGTCTTAAAATCCCAAGGTTTTTATTTATAATATATATTATTGTGATATATTTTTATTTCTCTTTTTTAAATATCATATTTTATTGTTACAATATATTTGATATTTAATTTCTTTATCGTTGATGGATAATTTTCATATGTGTATGTCTTTAATACATTATCAATATATGAATGATTTTCTACTCCAATAGTGTGGTGAATTTTTTTAATTATGTATGAGTTCCATAGTAAAATATGTGAGTAAAAATAAATCATGAATTTATAATATGAAGTGGTAAGTGACTATGAGTAAAATTAGGCTTCATATTAGTGAAAATATTCTTTTTCATATGATTCATCATAGAGAAATGCATGTGTTATCTCACTAGATAATAACAACATGGGATAACTCATTCAACGAATATTTGCTTATGATATAAAACAATAGTTCAATACTAAAAAAACAACTGTCGAGGCCCTTTGATGATGATAAAATTAAAATAATGCCACTAAATATTGTGATGTTCAACGGGAATGTTGATCAAGGATTAAAGAGTAAGAATCACTCGAGTCTGGTTATCGAGAAACCATTGTGTAAATCAGTGGAAGGATAATAAGAACTAATGAACCAATAGATGAACACCATGTTTATAGAAATAACCAATGATTTGAGGGAAATATCTGTGAATTGGATTAAATAAGTTCAAAAAATTACGTAATCTATTTGTACTGTTGTTCTCAATATTGAATTAATGATGAAGATAGAGATTAAATTATCTTGAGTTATATGTATTAGGAATTCATGATGAATTCAAATCTATTTATTATTGACTGGTCTCTATAATATGGGTTTATATTTCTTCTTGAGGATGATCTTGACCTAATATTAGTCAGAGAAAGGAGGCTCAAAGAACTACTATTTTGAGGTTATGGGTTTGATTGACGAAGATAAACTCTATGTGTCAAAAAATAAAGTTATACCTATAGAAAATGATGAGATTAAACCTTTCCATCAAACATAAACTAATGTGGGAATTATATAAAGGTGAATATTATCCCAATGAAACATGGAGAAGGGTTGAATTATAAACGAGATTACTATTGTGAACCCATGAATATATTTGTTAGGGAAGTTGGGGAAGTACAAGATTTGGTAGCTGAGGATGTGTGCATGGGTTTACAAATCCTTTCTGGTAGTGCCTAATGATTGAGATCAATATAGATGACTTGAGAGTGGGTAGTAAAAGATGATGGGAGATGATTATCTTGTCAACTATTAAGATAGCGGTAGTCATGAATATGGAGACATGTTTATTTGAAATAGTAAATTAATTCAATAAAATGAGGAAAACCATGATATGATTTCCGGTGTTTGGTACATGTTAGTCAAACTCAAGATCAATAATGTAATTATTTCAAGTAGGGTAATTTGGAAAAATAAAAATTTTATGAAACAAATTATCACAATAAAAGAATAATAGATTATCAAATGAGGTTCAAAAATAGGAAAAATTTCAAAAACATGAAAAATATTTCATTTATGAGTTAAATTTTATGAATTAGAGGTTTATAAAAGAGTCATATTTAGTGAAAATGGAGGCATAAATTCATAGGGAGAAATAAGAAATGTATTTCTTAGATGGGAAGAAGTGGAAGCTCTTAGGATGATGTGATCAATAGGGAAGATCTATATAAGGATATATGGTTGAGAGGAAGCAATATTGATATGGATTTTTCCCATATCCTCTTACTTATACTTTGTTTTACCAAGCTTTTAGAATGAAATTATTTGAAATATAATTTATTTTAAAAATTATATATGAAAATTTATTTGTGGAATAAATTTCATTAAATTAATTTTTTTACACTATTCATGTTATCTTTTATAAATTTGGTTCTTGTTCTTCTACATAATTTTCTTTAGAACAAATAATATTTCAATTTTTCATGAATTAATGATGGTTTATATTGTTAAAAATAAACAAAACTATTAGTATCATTTTTTTGAAATTATTCTGATATATTTTTTTATTTAAATTGATGTATAACACATCAGTACTGAATAATAGTTCTAACATCACAGTTTTAATTCCATTCATATCTCGTGTCTCTCTTGAAAAATTTCATTGAAAAACTAAAGAACACTTCCCAAATCTAGCTAGCTTTTTCACCTTAGTCACGCCTCTCCATTCACAATAGGTTTCCAATTAGTATCTAGGATTTAGTACATTATGTGAGGAGTCTATAACCTATTTATAAAATAAGTAAAATTGTGGAAATAAATAAAAAATAAACTAATATAAATGAAAGATAACCTGAAAAATTTCCATAACCTGTAATATCTGATATCACATGAAAATATAAAAATATGAACAAATAAAAATTGTCTAATGTTGAAATTATGGAATGCCAAATATGTGTTAAGTTTCAAAATAAAACACTAATGAATGGCACACTAACATCTACTAGGAGTTACTAACATCATGCCTGGTTCCCTCATCCATGATCCATCCTAACTCATCCATCTAACATAGGGTTCTTCCTCATATCATATCTTGTAAATAGAATTTTTGTTCGGGCACTAATGAGGCATCCCATGTATGGTGTGAGTAATGCACTTTATCCCACCACTAATAAAATATAATGATATATTAAGTCAATAAGAGTGTAAAAAATTGTATAGAGAATAACGAACATGTAAATAATAAATATTTGTTTACATATAATTATTCTGTTAATAATGACATAAAACCTCAGGTTCATGATGAAACTAGAATAATGAATACTTCATTCTCCCCATTCTAGATTTTGAAACATCCCCTATAGGATAACACATTTGATTCTTTCATGGGATTCAATTATTCGTTTAATCAATATTTTATATTAACATAGTAGTGGCCTAGAGCTAGAGTTTGAAAACCCATGGGTATTTGAAGTAGAATTACCTAATTTAGAACCCATTACTTACAAAGAATACATAAATATATTTTGGGACTATATAGGAATTCTGGAACTCCATGGATATTTAGAGAAGTAGCCCCAATCACAAAACCTAGTAACAAATATCACATATCAGGTTTCCATATTTGTATCCATTTAACCCACTACTATAAATTATAATTCATACCATTTTCATAAATTAATCATTTAAATCATATCAGTACACCCATTGTGTGTCTACCAAATTAACAAACCATTAATCAATCAATGTCTTAATCATGTTTCTTAAAAATTTCTATTCAACATTATCAAAAAATTACATAATAACAAATTCAACCAATTTCGATATCATAGAGGACAAACAATCTATTAAATATTCGATTTAGAATAAAACAACCCAATATAAAACATCAATATCAAAATATCATAAATTCATTTATAATAAAGACTATGGGAGTTTAAAATTAGCAAACCTACCTCATGATTCAGGATGGTTGTTCGTAAATTCAAAATCCCCAAATTGATGGGGAATGAGAAACATCCCAAGGCAATGGAAAATATAAAACTAATACCTAGGTTCAATATCCAAGGGATTAAGATCTATCAAAAATATGATCTAAACAACCTTGAATGGAGGAAAAATCACCTCACTTTTTCAGGAAAGAGAGATGGGATAAATATGAAACCAAACAATGAAAACAATCACATTCCAGTGAAGAGGTTATCCTTTAAATTGTTATTAGGATCACCAAGAGAGGGGTTTTCGGAACCTTTTAATCCACCTAGGAGACACCAAAATCAATGAAAATAGGATATGTCCATGTCGGGTTAGAGTATGGTAAAAATTGTGGGGTTTAAGAATTTTTTTAAAATTTCAGGGGGAATTAAATATTGTGATCTTGGTTTCCTATGTAGGGGCACACAATTTCAAAAAATAAATTCCTTAACTATGTGTATCTACATATGGGGGATACAATTTTTCTTAAGGTTAACATGGTTTGAAAAACCATTCACTAATATTGTAAACCCCTGTAGTTTTGGGGTTCAAGGTTTGGGAGGGTGGCTGAATTGTTTTGCCAAACCATGGAGTAACAGTTCTCCACCTCCTATCTTACCAAAATAGGGAACACAGTTTCCTACGACAAGATACATGGTTTTCCCTAATTGCGTTCCAACCATTCATATCCCATTGGGTTTCCATGATTCTAAAATTTCAAATGAAACAAACCAACATAAAAAAACAATAGATGTATCACCAAATAAGAAAAAAGGGTACCTGAAAATGAGTAGGATACAACTTCAAAATAGGTCAGGATATAAAAATCTCAACACCTTATAACATATAATCCTCAAGCTATAATCCAATGACTCATTATGATTCTGACGTAAAAGTTTTGTTATAATTATCCAGTATATCCATTTATCTCTTCTTTTTTTCAACTGAACACAACTATGATGGGGGCATACATGAACTATTAGCACAATCATTCCACAATACACTTTCTCACTATGATCTGTAACATGAAACGGATTACATGAAAAGGACACATCAGTTTTAAGACCACCATCATCAAAATAAAACACATAAAAAGGGTTAGAGTGAGACTTTTGAAGTTGTGATAGATGAATAGCCTCACTCATAACACTATACCAATGTGCAATATCCAATCAGTACACCACCATCCCAATTATCTCCACAATATCAAGAGTTTTGACAATCCTGAGTGCTAAAATTCCATGTCTCTATATCTTTTATTGACCAAATCATTGAGACACCAGAAAGAATACATGATCACCCACAGAAAATTTTATGGGTCATCAATGGAGATCATTATATGAATTCTTCTAACTCAAAGTCATATTCATATGGTTTTGAGTCAATTGAACCTTCTCTGATATCTCATGTATGAGACTCAATCCCAAATATGAATGCTCACCTAACCCCATCTTGAATATAGGTGATCTTATTTTCCTACCATAAAGAAACTCATATGGTTCCATCTGAATAGATTCCACATAACATTTTAGGAGAAATCAAAGGGTTCAAAATGTTCCTGCAATTAACCAATAATGTTTAGGTTGAAATCCCATATGATAAACTATAAAACATTTTTAGTATCTTCTAATTGACCTTCTGTCTATGGGAGGATTTTTATTCTTAGTAATACATGGTACCTAATGCCTTTTATAATACCTTCTGTATGGATGAATTGAAACGGTATTCATGGTATGAAACTATGGTCTGTGTTATCTTATATAGATGGACTCTATCACAAATGCACAAGTCTGCTAACTAATCCTCGGATATTTCTTAACAAATAGTCATGAAATGGTATACATACTTTATTTAGTCTACAAACACCCATATTGATTCACTACTTCGTGGAATCCTCAAAAGTTCCAACATGATGTCCATGGTAACATCATTCATCTACCATTACAGAATGGTAATTTGATGTAGTAAACCACCAAGTCATTGATGCTTGGTCTTCACCAGCTAACAGGTATATCATGGTTTCATGAAACATACAATATCATTTTTTTCAATTCTGACCACTAACACTATTAATGTTGGTCATGATATTTTTTTTGAACATGGATGCACCTACCACATCAAGGTAGGAAATCAATGTTTAATCTCTTATGGAACACTCATAGGTACAACAACCTGGTTTTGGGAATATATGTTTTCATCCTTGTCTATAATCCCATTAGAATTTGACTCCCACTTAAAATTTACTCCCTTATGGACAAACACTATAGATCCTCATACATCCTTTCCCTAATTTGGATAAAAAATGTGGACCCCCATGATATTGATATTAGTTTCATCTTCTCCTAGCCATCCTATACCACACAATGCTTATTTGTCTATAAATTATCATGATCCTCTCAGAACAAGACTATTTAAATGCCTACGTATTCTTTTTTATACACAGTGCTTTAGCAACACTATTTCCCTTCCCAGTATTATATTGTTACATAAAATCATATGATTTCATATAAAGAACCCACCTCATGTTTTAGAGATTCAAATTTCCTTATCAGGAGTTATAATTTTTTCCAATGTGGTATAAATACACAATAATATTTTCACCCAACAAATAATTCCACCAACACTTCAAGGTATATACCATTGCATCTAACTTTGAATCATGTTTACGATTATTTAATTCATGTGGCTTCAACTACCATGACCTACATGTCGTAACATAACCCACCATCATCAAAAAAATATCAATATATTATCTCTTATGCATCATAAAATACGATCTACTCCTCACCTAATTTTGGTAGGATCGAAATAGGGGTGGTAATAATATGCTTATTTAACTCATTGAAGGAAATATCGCCTGCTCTAGACAATTCAAATGTGATCTCACTCATGTTCAATCGATAAATTGTGTTTTCAGTGTGGAAAAATTACTTGATGTACCTTTCATAAGATCATATTAACTTAATAAATAATTGGATATAAAAAACATTTTTGTGATGCTACCAAGAAACCGAAACCTAAAAAATATTTGGGTTCACGGACACACCATTCCAAAATATGATGTGACCTAAATAATGTAACTTTCCAATCGATAAATGACACATAGATATCTTAGAATATATATGACACTCTCTTAGTGTACTTAATAAAATTTCAAGATGTTAGTCACGATCGTCATGGGTATTTGAGTAGAGTAAGATGTAATCCAAAAAAAAACAAAAAAATATTCCATTTATATTGGAATATTTTGTTCATTAATTTATTATACATTATCATTGTGTTCATCAGTCCGAATGTAATCATGATGAACTCATATAGAACATAACCACATCTGAAATAAATATGTGGTAGATTATTTTGTATAACTCTCAACTAATGATACCCCAATATTACGATAATTTTGAAGAAATAAAAACATAAAATAAGATAGAAAAAGTGATTATTGATATGTAGATTATGATTTTAGTTCATAAATGTCATCTGGTTCATATTCTAAAAATCATGACATAAACATGTGGTCATGTCAGACTACATATAAAACAAGACTCGGGAACCCCAAGTTGAAATACTCAGAAACATAAATCCATCATCCATCAACTATTCTAACTGAGTCTTATTTTCCAAGAGCTCTATTTTTTCATTCTATGAGGTGGAAAAGACATAGGTTCATCTCCATTCCTATGATCGATTTGAAACTCAACATCCCTCTCATGTGCAATCCAGTATAATTACTTATGAAAACCATCCTAACATTAATCCACATGTCACGAACTATCCCAGGGAGAACCTGAACCGGTCACCCAAGCCAGCTCACGGCAAGTCCCGAGGGGCATTCCCGATCCCCCCAGGATGGAAAATAGTGTCGGGCATCAATGTTAAAAAATTGGGAATGATTTGGAAAATAAATGATAAAAAAAAGTAAATAAGAATAAACAGAAAAAAAACACTAAACTCTAGCAGAGGAAAAAAAACAAACAGTTGACATAGCTCCATGTGACCCTTCAGTCACCTCCCAACCAAGGCCAACATTGCTCCCAAAATGAGAAACTCAACCAAGAAAACTTGAACAAGGGAAGCATGTGGCTGAAATGATAAAATAGGTGTGATCATTAAAAATGGTCAGTAGGGATGCCAAAGTAAACCACAGAATCCAACCAATACCACTTTCCATAAATAATCACAAAAAACAACAGTATCCACATACAAAGATAGAGATATAGGGTTTTCATATTTTAAAGGAAAAAGGATCATGAAGTTACCATTTAAAAAACTAACACACGCCACAACCCATTTTCCCCAAAACAATGCATTTCATGAAAACTAAATTTCTAATCCATGTTTATCACATTTGTGAAAAAGAAGAATATGTAATAAGTAAATGCTAGAAACCAAGTGTAGGTAAAAGTAAACAAGAAGATAGAAGCAATAACCATGGGTGATCCTAAACATCACTAGAAAACCCCTTGACAAACTCAGTTTCAGACTACCTGCCGGCGTGGTACTCCGTAGTCAACAACTAACTTGCCTCCCAAATAGCCAACTAGTGGAACATCACTCCTAGACTGTCCATCACTCCATGGGGTACTAACCCGTCTAATCAGGGCTAGAAAGAAACCTTCACTCTATAATTTATAAGATTCTCAAGAACCCCTGTTTATTTCAATAATACTGTGTAAGTAGGAGGCCCTCGCATGCGTGACTCATCTCACCGAACTTGCCAACCCCTTACACGTACACCACTACAAGACAACCCTTGAAGTGAAGTCCCCCTGTAGAGATTCCCACAAATATGTATGAATGAAATTCTTTCACATTCAACAATGTGCCAACCGGGCCTTCACAACATGTGCAGTTTCAAAACATTTCATAAATGAGTTAAGTTGCCAATCAGGCACACATACTTTTCCCAAAAGTCAGTACAAACACCCAATTCAAAACCCAATACCAAACGGGCCTTCAAACCGAACAACCATTCAAATCACACCAAAGGCCAAATAGGCCAACTTCTTTTCATCCTTATTTGAAATACAAAACCATTCCATTAAAAGCCACGTTTTATGAAAATATAGTTTTTATGTGTCATTTCCATTTGGAGGCACATCCATGTGAGCACCTAGTGCTCCCATGGATCTGCCAACACCCAACGGAAAATCTATCTTTTAGATGAATCACCTTAGAAACCATTTTCATAAAACACTTTGAATTGAAACCAAACCCAATCTTTCCCAACACTTTATCAACGCAAAAATCATCCTTCAAACCAACCATCATTTCCAAAAAAATTCTAAAAAAAACTTTTGGTTCATCATTTTGTCAAAAAAACACACCAAACCAAATCTTACATTTCCAAAAAACAATCAGTATTAGTTACGAACTAACACATCACATGAAACTCAATTTAACATTACCAAGAACCAATGCATTTCATATAAACCAACATCAAAAGCCACTTTCAGAAATTTAAAACAACAATATAACTATGTCAGATACTTTTCATAAACACAATAGAAATGCAAAGATATCAAAGAATTAATTGAAAAAATTAAAGTACTCAATGTTTGAATCAAAAAGGGGAAATGGTTGGAAACACCTACCTTAGTTAACCCATGTCCAAAACAGACGCTCTTCCAGTGGCAACCATCTTCACATGTCACACAGTCGTGCGCATGTGTCTTTGATGTGCATATATACATATATATATATATACCATACACCTATATACCATAGGTATATATATCCTTTAATGCAAAGAGCGATACACTGCTAAATTAATAATTCAGTTAAAGCCGACTCTGGACCAGATAAGGACCTCAAGGGTCCGAAACTCAATTCCACATTTAAATTGGTGTAAGAATATATAACAATGTATAAATATATCATTAACCAAATATTGGCGATAAACGTGGTCGCGCTCACCCGCGGTTGTCGGAGTGTGGTCCAACGGTCCTGACAAGCTGCCCGCACAACCATGAACATATAAACATGTCGCCGCATTTAACTCGAGTCACGGGCTTCGACCAAACCAAATCAGATGAGGAAACAATAGCGATGTGAATTTAATTTTAAAAATAGTCAAAATAACATTTGTCACTTAAGCAAGAAAATCATCGTAGACGCATATTGACATAAACCAAGAACCGGCTCAAAATATATTATTAATCAATTTTAAAAATATCAGAACTCTATAGAATGATAATTAAGCGCATAACAAAGCTACGAAACAGGTTTTAAAACAATAAGGAAGAGTGAAAACATTAATAGAGTGCTCCGGAAATAAAAATACGTGAAATTACCTCCCTCAGAGGGGCATGAATACAATTGCGCCTCAACAGAAGGGAGAAAATAACCTTACGGACCCCTCGCATACCTAAAAAAAGAGGAACACACACAAACAAAAATCCCTCAATTAGGGTTTGGACAAATCAAAGAAAACCATATGAAAAAATGAAAAATAAGGATATATGAGAGGGGGAGTCACATCGTTTAAGGGTGGTGCGTCCGGAGCTGGCGGGGACGGCCGGAGCAGGTGGGGTCGACCGGGGCATTCGGGGTTGACCAGAGCAGGTGGGGTCGACCGGAGCAGGTGGGGTCGACCGAAGCAGGTGGGGTTGGCCGGAGTAGGTGCAAGCAGTGGCGAAGGGAGGAGGAGTCCGGGAGGGGGTTGCGGCTTAGAGATGATGAGGTTGGGAGGGGTGTTGCGGCTTAGAGAGGAGGAGGCCGGGAGGAGGGCCGCGGCCGGAGGGAGCTCCGGTAGGAAGCGCGCATGCAGGAACAGACCAGGGGGGCGCTGCGCAATTCCGAAGAAGGGGGGGGCTGCGGCACGACCCTAACCCTTCTATGTTTTTCATTTTTATAATAATAATAATAATAATAATAATAATGATGATGATTATAGACATATATACATATATAATCATATATAAACATATATAAACCTACTTATATAAACATAGATACATATATACATATATATTTATATAAACATATATATAACATATAATAACATATTAACATATATGAACATATATATAAATATATATACACATAAGCATATAACGTTAAAACATATTTATTTATAAGCATATGTGTATATATATATATACACCTATAAACATATATACACATACGTGTATATATATACACATAATGTTAAAACATAAACATATACAGACATAGATACACATATATATATATATACACATATATAAACATATATAGATACATATACATATATCTACACACATAACGTTAAAACTAGATGACCGTGTAGTATTTGCGCACCGTACGGTACCCAAGTGAACAGTGCGTCTTAAATGTACGATGTTCGCGCACTAACCCTAACCATCAACTCATCCTAACATCAAAATGTTAAATTGTAACTCACCCGCACTTACGCAAAAATACTCGACGCCAAGAGAAATAAAATAAATAAAATGACTAAAAAATAGGTATGACAATTCACCCCACCACAAACATTTTATGCCCCCAGAAAGTCACAAAGCCAACAGTTAGCATAACTAGAGTCTTTGCCCAGGAAAAAAAAGAAGAAACTGAGAGGCTCGGGGTGACCACTACCAACACAAGTCACACCCGACAAACGCAAGTACAATCATTGTTTGAGGTTGAGGGGAGAACACGGGAGGGTTCTCCCCACCACAGAAATTTACTATCACGGAAACATTGAATCTCGAACACAGCACCCCAGGGGGGGAAACGTGGGAACTCCCGAACTGAATTCATCCTACATTCTCAAAGCTAGCAGAACAACTCCAGCACTATGATTCAAACTATTCCATGAAGAAACCGACACACTGAGACAGTAGGAAGGAGGAATCCCTTACAAAACTCAAACACACTAAATGAAAACTCACGGAGAAGCGTCTGGCCTAATAAAAATCCCAGAAACGACACACATTAATTTCACAGGACCAAACATTCCCCTAATGTCCACAGCTAAGACCATCCTGAAGATCAGAACTGTTTCGTTTAGTCATGGAACCTACGCCTTTCCAAGAATTTGAATGATCTAGAAACTATACCCAGAGAAAATGAGGCCACTTGGATTGTGGAAGAACAAGCTCATTGCGCGACCACAAAAAAGACGAGATTACAATGAAGGCAAGAATATGACAAGAAAACATTGGATATTTCCCTTCTAAAAGCTGAAAAAATAACACGAAGCCAGGTTCTATGCACCCTCAGCACCTTCTGACTGTGCACGAGCTTCACCCTGAGACCTGCGGTTGGGGTTCTGATAGATGAAGCATGCCCTTCCTCACAATCTGGTATTTTTATTATCTAGTCCCCAAATTCTTCCTCTTCTGGATGATTCAAACAACCACAATGGTGGCATGTTGTCAAAGGGATGCATGATGGGGGCTTAGAATGCCCAAACTGGCCATACTGGTGGCACATAATAGAACAGTTAGACAACAGGAAGTCAAAACCGATGAAGATGGTGTCTTGATGACATGTTCCTCTGGCATACACTCCTTACCAGATGGGGAACCAGCACCGGAGCCAATTATAATTAAACACAACCCAATCATCAATGCTAGTGAGACATCCATCTTTAATAGTCCAGAACTGGACCCTCAATTAAAACTGAGACGGTGCGAACCCTTACAACCTTGGGATTTCCCATCCCGAAGTCCCACACTAATTCCACAACCACACAACTACCTCTAACAGACTTTGATTACCTTAATAGATACAACACATTAAAAGAACTTAAAATCTCGTATGACTGAATAGCAACCTTAGCGACGTTTCTGGACAACCTACTTAGAACAGCATAAAAACAACAGAATTGTGGTAGGCATCAAGCCAAACCTCAATCAATGAAACAACCCAAGTCAAAGGCAACAAGCACATAAACCTAACATATACTAACAAAAGTAAAAATTGTTTTTCCAAAACCCATCATTTAATTTAAATTTTTAAACTCGCCTATGGCCCCTTATGGACTATCACATGCGCGTTCACCCAATCCTGGCTACATCGCTCACGGACAAGTGCTCTCACGCATGCTATGCACATATTAATGCACATGTGATCCTCTATAAGGAATACCAAGGTTCTAACACTTCTTTCCCTTATCAAATCCAAACAAGCAATAAAACATTACAAATCGAAACACTCCCACATTAAAACCCAATTCACAAATTTCAAAATAGTTTTAAAAGAAACACTTTTCCATTTTAAAACCACTTTCATTTTTAACACACGCTCACATCGACCGAGATCAAAACGAAACAAAGTCAACAAAAAACCACCGGAACAAGGAACTAGTGCATATGCCTAACTCGGCGACATGGTGGTCAGCCATATCCCATGTAAGGTATATCACTAAAAGGACCTTAAATTGGACACATGGACACCACATGGGTCACCACCCAATTTGAGGCCACAACATGAACCAGTTCGCCTTCATTATCATCCCTCAAACCATAACAACCAAAGGTAAAAGACTCAAAACCCAGACTACCCCTAGTAACACAGGTCTCGTCACGGGCGGTGGTGATCAAGAACCAAATTTTAACATACCTCCTGAGTCCTGAAAATTCCTAATCTCCTTCTACCAGAAATCCCAAAAATCAAGAACTTCCCTTTGATACCATTTTGTCATGACCCGCCTCCCCGGGCCATTAACCATATCATCTAACCCCATAAGTATCCTGTAATACATTTGTTTCCTTCCCAACACACCATCGGCTATTACTCACTAGGGTCACTTATCAGACTAATGACGTTCCCCATAGGCCAACACATGTTCTTTCAGTGTGTTTTGTCCTCACTCGCACACACCCTGGGAAACATCCCTAAAGGTCAGCCATCCTGATTACTACTCTAGGCCAAGCATGCTTAACTGTGGAGTTCTAATGAGGTAGGCTCTCGAAAAGAAAGGTGCATCTTTTTTACATTAGTGGTAATATTTATCCTTTTTAGTGTCATCTTTTTTGGGGTGTTACATTATCCACCCCTTTAAAGCAGAATTCCCTCGTTGTGGACCCCATGTAACGACCCAAAATTTTGAATAAATCTTGTTTCCTAATTTTGTGTGTTATTTTATTTTTGATACTCAACAAAAAAGTTTCATTTGATAACATGAGTATAATTAAAATGAGAACGTTGGGTTTTGACTGTTATATGACCATTGGTCAATATGACCACTGGAAACTGAACGTTTTGACTATTGTCTCTAAATACAAGTAATCTTGGTTAATTAATATAGAAACAAGATTGATGGCCTCACCCAGTAGTCCTGGACCGATTCAATCCCATCTAACAGAACTTGGAAAGGAGGTAGCACCACTGGGCTTTTCTCTGGACCAAACCCAAACTGAACTTCATCGTTCGAAGCTAGAATGAAATCACCTTTGCGAGAAGTTCAAACTAATAGAAATTGCTACTTGTGTGATATTAGCTGAGCCTCCCTCAGATTCTCTCACCTTAGCACACCTTACACTTAAGGTCCTATGCTGGTGTGATAAGGGGCTATCTAAGGAGACTGTAATTTCCTTGAGTAATCCTTTGTTTTAAATAAAAATTGGGATTTCTTCATATGATGAAGTTTATGAATTTTCAAATGACCGGATAAATATAGTATGCATATTTTTGATGAATTTTAGAAATAAGGATATTTTAAAAAAGTTTATGTAAACCTTAAATAATTAAAAACGTGTAATGATATTCAAAAAATGGTCTTCTATAATCATGTCCAGTACGAAATTTAGAGTCTAATAATATCAACTTGATTTTTGATGAATAGTAAATTATGAATAGTGATTTTATTATTTGGATTAGTAATGTTTCCAAATGGATTATTAATCTAACTTAAAGAAATTATTAATATAATCTAGGCACCTTGATTAAGTAATGTGATTCAATAAAATGGTTAAATAACGGTTTCATAAATTATTATTCAAGTATTAGTTTTTTCCGGTGAATAGTTTTTTTAATTAAAAATTAAATTAAAAATATTTAGAATATTATTTTTTAAAATGGATTTAATTTTTGAAATCAGAACATTGATATTTGGTTAATGTGAAATTTTGGGATTTTTCTGAGAAAGTTGAATTTTTAGTGAATAGTAAAAATACAGTTTTAGGGTTTCGGTATGTTTAATGACATCATAACTGTGTCATGATGATTCCATGAGATATTTTAAGGTATGTTCTACTAAATGGGATAAATTATTGTATTATTTGTCCCAAGTGGTCAATACCATGGGAAAATACCATGGGCAATCCCATGGTTTTGCCAAAACCACCAATGATGTGTCCCTAGGCCATTAATGCCTTGTCCCCTCACTTTCCCTATAAATACCTAGCAATAATCTCATCCATTCGACTCCCCACTCTCCCCAAACGAAGTCCTGGTCTCATTACCTCACAATAATTCCTACCAAGGTTCCCCCAAGCCATCAAGGTCCCAACCTTTGCGTTTTAAGAGTTACATTTTAAGATAAGGGATCTGACCTCTCTCTTTCTTTTCAAGTAATCTCTTTTATGTCATTTCTTTTATGCTCCATGTTATTATGATAAAGAATGTTCTTTTATATTATTTTTACTTCCCTTTTAATTTTCATATAATGATATATCCCCTCTTACTCTCATTATTTCGTTTCATGAATGTTTATGTGGCGCCGTTAGGCTGCCGAAATATTTGTAACGGATTCTTTCTCCCTTCTCATTTTCAAGATCTAATTTCATGTCAAGTCTATCAAGTTCCTTTTTATTATGTTGGTGTATGATATATATATCTATAATACTTATCTTTTTTCATCATATGATGAGAGACCCCATTTGATCTCTTCAATTCATTATTTTGACGTTTTTAGTGGCGCCGTTAGGCTGGCGAATTTTTAATTGGTTCTTTCACCCTTCTCGTTTTCAAGTTCTACATTCATGTGCAGTCTTCAAGTTCCCTTTATATTATGTTGGGGTATAATATCTATATATATCATACTGATCTTTTATGATCGTATTATGAGATACCCAATTTGATCTCCTCAATTCATTATTTTGAAGTTTTAAGTGGCGTCGTTAGGCTGCCGAATTTTTGAGTGGTTCTTTCACCCTTCTCATTTTCAAGTTCTACTTTCATGTCAAGACTTTAAAGTTGATTTTTATTATGTTGGGGTATGATCTCTATATCTATCATACTGATATTTTATGATCATATGATGAAAGATCCCATTTGATCTCTTCAATTCAGTATTTTTATGTTTTATGTGGCTCCATTAGGCTGCCGAATTTTTAAGTGGTTCTTTCACCTTTCTCCTTTTTCAGAGTTCTAATTCCATGTCATGTCCTGAAAGTTCCTTTTTATTATGTTGGGGTATGATATCTATATCTATTATACAGATCTTTTATGATCATATGATTAGAGACCCTATTTTATCTCATCAATTCATTTTTGGTTAAAGTTTATGTGACGCTGTTAGGCTGCTGAATTCTCATAAGAGAAATCTTATTTTTTTTCTTCCTTACATGTTTTTCATTTCAAATGGTATGTCCTTAAAATTTCATTACCATGTCCATTAATCCTTCATGTTATGTCCCTCTACTGTTTTAGGGGTCATTTATAAATGTTTGACCCATGTCCCCTCTCTTTTCAATGTTTTCTAAAACCCCAAAACATAGCCGTTATGCTGCAGAATTTCCATCTCAAAATGTCTCTCTATTTTTCTAAAGTTCTTTTATTTTATTAAGTGTATACTCAAATATCTATCTTCTATAAGGGTATCCACATATGTACCAAGTTGTTCTATTTTAAATTCTGAGATTTACATACATGAGACCCCCTTTCCCTTTCTGTGGGTTTAAAGTGACATTTTGATCCTGTTTTTAAAGCAGTTTTTAAAACGGTATGATTATGAAATGAAACCCATTTCTTTTATGCTATATGGGTTGTTTATTAAATGATTTATGATGATATATGTGGCTCACATGATAATAAATACATGTCAAGGGTGCGCCCTGATAGCTCTTCAATTCATTGGGTAAAGTCTTAATCTCTAGAGATGACCTTTTAGACTGATACCTTGGTGAATAACCTTGGTAATTTTTAATGACACCTTGGGGATGGAACTTGGTGAAATTAAACGATTGTCAATATTAAATGTTGTATCCACATCTTCAAGTTAGGAAAAATGTTATTTTTATTATGACATGCCTCAAGATTTCTTTCTCGTGCCTTAAATTTCTTTTTCATGACATTGTTGATGTATCCCATGTTCACATGTTAAATGTTTCCCCTTGTTTCCCTTACTGGGCCTTCTACTCACCCTTTATTTTGATGTATGTCCCCAGGTTATGAGATGAAGTAATTAACCTAGTATGAATATAAGGAGAAGCCTTTAAAGTTTTTATGAATAATGTTTTGTGTTTTCATGTAATTTACTGGTTTCCAAGACACTAAAGCTTAAAGATCCTCGGTTTTGTAAAATGTAATAAAAGTTTATGTGATAAAAAGGCAGGATGCTATAGTTCGTATCAAAGGATGGTTTAGTTATTTGTTTAAATTAGAATATGAAAACTTTATGAAGAAGCCTATAGAAAAGTTTATATATAGGAGATCTTCCTGGTATTTTGGTGAGTATTGAGTAATGGGTTGCCGAGAAAATACATCCCTGTCTGGGTACGAGCAGGTAGAGGTGGCTCTAGAATAGATGTACATAGGGGTAAAACCCAAAAACACTTCTTTGAGCTAGACTTAAACGGGAACTGGTACACAACAACGGGCCTTGTTGCATTCTTGGTTACGACACTCCCGAGGGATATTCTTTCGTAAATTTATAAGATTAGTATGAACCATTATTAAAGGAACAAAGATAAAATACAATAAAGATTCACATAAGAATATATAATCATGGATAACCTAGTTTGAAACCTAGGGGATCACAAGTTAGGGTATACTTTTCTTCTACATGTTATCCTTATATGATTTAAGTTCCTTTTCATGATTATTGGCTAAGTATTTAAGCCCCTATTTATACTTTCTCTTCTTAGTTAATGGTGGGAAATGGAAGAACATGTCCCAACAACCAATGTGATAGGAAATATGATGATTGCCATATAAATATGACAGAAATGATTAGGGGATTAAAATATGATTATTATTTTGAAGACATTCACTATTCTGGGGACCCTATATGATCGAGGTAAATAGATTACTACGGTATTTTCATTTAGGAGTAAGGTTGAATTATATTTTGAAGAATCGATGAATTTAAGGTGGATTTATAGTAATTTAGGTTACTTATGTAAATGATTAACCTATCTTGGGTAAAATATGTTTAGGTTATCTACTTTTGTTATAAGATGTTTGGAGTGGTTGATGTTTTTTGGATATGAACAATGATGTTTATTTTGGAAGACTATGTTATCAAATCCTTCTTGTATTTGGGTTTCAATCATAGTTTGGTTTATTTTGAGGAATTTTAAGGACCGTAATTTATGGAATGGTCTATGATGAACTTTGGGTAGTACCATGGAACTTTGAAGATTTAAAAGTAGTTTTCATTCCTATGGGATTCGTTATTTTTGAAGAGTTGTTTTACCTTACCCTTTCTATTTTTGGGATAATGTTTAAAGATAGAAGAAATATATAGTTAATCTTTTGTGGATTATGTGATTCTCTATAAGATAATTCTTGTGCTTTTGATGAGACCAAGTGTTTTTGAATTCTCATCATTTGGAGAAAAGATTAGTTTTGGTAGAGACTTATTAACGTATGAAACTCTACTTGAAGGTAGGTATATTTACTTATGTTTTTGTTCTATGTAGTAAATGAATTCCTCAAAATTATGAAAAGAAAGGTAAAACAAAAATATTTTTGGTCTATGTTTCCTACTAGGTAATCAAAGACTATTTACACACATCATAAGTTTGGGATTTTCTCGTGGTTAACATTCTCCTAATCATGTTTTCTATCACTCTCCCTCAGAACTTGACCCTTTGTTTTTTCATACATATCTATGTTTTCCTCCATGGAATCCTAGTATGGGTAATCTCGGGTGACCTTTGTACTTACCTTTAATTCTTTTAAAGTAATAGTGTTACTGACTCTTTTTTCGATGTGGGACTTTCAATGAAATTCCAAAACCCAATTTTAAAAATTGCAAGGATTCTATTTCTTAAGGGGGAAGATTGTAATGACCCAACATTTTGAATAAATCTTGTTTCACAATTTTGTGTGTTATTTTATTTTTGATACTCAACAAAACTATTTCATTTGATAACATGAGTATAATTAAAATGAGACCGTTGGGTTTTGACTCTTATATGACCATTGGTCAATATGACCACTGGAAACTAAACGTTTTTATTATTGTCTATAAATACAAGTAATCATGGTTAATTAATATTGAAACAAGATTCGATGGCCTCACCCAGTAGTCTTGGACCGATCAAAGCCCATATAACAGAACATGGGAAGGAGGTAGCACCACTGGGCTTTGCTCTGGACCAAACCCAAGCCGAACTTCATCGTGTGAAGCTAGAACAGAATCTCCTTCGCAAGAAGTTCATACTGATATAAATTACTACTCGTGCGATGTTGGTCGAGCCTCCCTCAGATTCTCTCACCTTATCAAACCTTACACTTTGGTCCTATGCTGGTGTGACAAGTGGCTACGTAAGGAGACCGTAACTGCCTTGTGTAATCCTTTGTTTTAAATAAAAATTGTGATTTCTTCTTATGATGAAGTTTATGAATTTTCAAATGACCGGATAAATATAGTATGAATATTTTTGATGAATTTCAGAAAAAAGGATATTTTAAAAATGTTTATGTAAACCTTAAATAATTAAAAACGTGTAATGATATTCAAAAAATGGTCTTCTACAATTATGTCCAGTACGAAATTTACAGTCTAATAAGATCAACTTGATTTTTGATTAATAGTAAATTATAAATAGTGATTTTAATAATATGATTATTAATGTGTCCAAATGGATTAGTAATATCACTTAAATAAAGTATTAATATAATCTCGGAACCTTGATTATGTAATGGGATTCAATAAAATGGTTAAATAATGGTTTTATAAATTATTATTCAAGTATTTGTTTTTTCAGGTGAATAGTGTTTTTTAATTAAAAATTAAATAAAAAATATTTAAAAAATTATTTTTATAAAATGGATTTAATTTTTGAAATTAGAGCATTGATATTTGGTTAATGTGAAATTTTGGGATTTTTCTGAGAAACTTGAATTTTCAGTGAATAGTAAAAATACAGTTTTAGGGTTTCGGTTTGTTTAATGACATCATAACTCTATCATGATGATGCCTTGAGATATTTTAATGGATGGTCGAATAAAGGGGATGAATTATTGTATGAGTTGTCCCAGTGGCCACTACCATGGGAAAATACCATGGGCAAGCCCATGGTTTTTCCAAAACCACCAATGAGGTGCCCTTGGTCATTAATGCCTTGTCCCCTCACTTTCCCTATAAATACCAAGAAATCCTCTCATCCATTCCACTCCCCACTCTCCCCCAACGAATTTCCAGTCTCATTAGCTCCCAATGAGTCCTCTCAAGGTTCCCCCAAGCCCTCAAGGACCCAACCTTTGAGTTTTAAGAGTTACGTTTTAAGGTAAGGGATCCGACCTCTCTCTTTCTTTTCAAGTAATCTCTTTTATGTCATTTCTTTTATGCTCCATGTTCTTATATTAATGGATGTTATTTTATATTAATATTTATTTCCTTTTAATTTTCATATAATTAGATATCCCCTATTACTCACATTATTTAATTTTATGAATGTTTAAGTGGCGCTGTTAGGCTGCCGAAATATTTGTAACAGATTCTTTCTCCCTTCTCATTTTTCAAGATCTACTTTCATGTCAAGTCTTTCAAGTTCCTTTTTATTATGTTGGGGTATTATCTATATATCTATCATACTTATCTTTTATTATAATATGATGAGAGACCTCATTTTATCTCTTCAATTCAGTATTTTGAAGTTTTCAGTGGCGTTGTTAGGCTGTCGAATTTTTAAGTGGATCTTTCACCCTTCTCATTTTCAAGTTCTACATTCATGTCAAGTCTTTCAAGTTACCTTTTTATTATGCTGTGATATGGTCTATATATATATCATACTGATATTTTATGGTCATATGATGAGATAAACCATTTTATATCGTCAATTCAGTATTTTGAAGTTTTAAGTGGCGCTGTTAGGATGCCAAATTTTTAAGTGGTTCTTTCACCCTTCTCATTTTCAAGTTCTACTTTCATGTCAAGACTTTAAAGTTCTTTTTATTATGTTGGGGTATGATCTATATATCTATCAGACTGATATTTTATGATAATATTATGAGAGACCCCATTTTATCTCTTCAATTCAGTATTTTGATGTTTTAAGTGGCGCTGTTAGGTTGCCGAATTTTTAAGTGGTTCTTTCACCTTTCTCCTTTTTCAGAGTTCTAATTCCATGTCATGTATTGAAAGTTCCTTTTTATTATGTTTGGGTATGATAACTATATCTATCATACTGATCTTTTATTTTATTATGATGAGAGACCCTATTTTATCTCATCAATTCATTTTTGGTTGAAGTTTATGTGATGCCGTTAGGCTGCCAAATTCTCATAAGAGAAATATTATTTTTTTGTCTTCCTTCCATGTTTTTCATTTCAAATGGTATGTCCTTAAAATTTCATTAACATGTTCATGTTTCCTTCATGTTCTGTCCCTCTACTTTTTTAGGGGTCATTTATGAATGTTTGACCCATGTCCCCTCTCTTTTCAATGTTTTCTAAAACTCCAAAACATAGTCATTATGCTGCAGAATTTCCGTCTCAAAATGTCTCTCTCTTTTGATAAAGTTCTTTTATTTTATTAAGTGTATACTCAAATCTCTCTCTTCTATATGGGTATTCACATATGTAACAAGCTGTTCTATTTTAAATTTTGTGATTTACATACATGAGACCCTCTTTCCCTTTCTGTGGGTTTAAAGTGACATTAAGATCATGTCTTTAAAGCAGTTTTTAAAACATTATTATTATGAAATGATAACCATTTCTTTTATGCTATATGGGTTGTTTATGAAATGATTTATAATGATATATGTGTCTCACATGATAATAAAGACATGTCAAGGGTGCGCCCTGAGAGCACTCCAATGAATTGGCTAAAGACTTAATCTCTAGAGATGACCTTTTAAACCGATACCTTGGTGAATAACCTTTGTAATTTTTAATGACACCTTGGGAATGGACCTTGGTGAAATGAAATGATTGTCAATATTAAATGTTGTAGTCACATCTTCAAGTTATGAAAAATGTTATTTTTATTATGATATGCCTCAATATTTCTTTCTCATGCCTTAATGTTCTTTTTCATGACATTGTTGATGTATCCTATGTTCACTTGTTAAATGTTTCCCCTTGTTTCCCTTACTGGGCCTTCTACTCACCCTTTATTTTGATGTATGTTCTCAGGTTATGAGATGTATTAATGAACCTAGGATGAACTTGAGGAGAATTCATTCAAGTGTTTATGAAGAATTTTTTATGTTTTCATGTTTTATGTTCCTGGTTTCCAAGACACTAAACCTTAAAGATCCTCAGTTTTGTAAAATGTAATGAAATTTTATGTGATAAAAAGGCGGGATGCTATACCCCAAGCCTCAAACCTAGGCAGTGCCTAAGCACTACTGACTGGGTATTGGCTCTGATACCATTTTTTCACGAACCAGCCCAGGGCGAACCAGAACTGGTCACCCGAGCAGGCTCGTGGTGAGTCCCGAGGGGCGTTCATGATCCCCCTGGGATGGAAACTAGTGCCTGGCATCAATGTTAAAACATTGGGAATGATTTGGCCCATAAAAGAAAAAAAATTAAATAAGAATAAACAGAATGAAATCACTAAACTCTAGCAGCGAAAAGAAAAAAACAAACATTAGACGTACCTCCATGTGACCCTTCGGTCATCTCCCAACAAAGTCCAACATTGCTCCCAAAATGAGAAACTCAACCAAGAAAACGTGAACAAGGGAAACTTGTGACTAAAATGATAAAATAGGCATGAGAATTAAAAATGCTCAGTGGGGATGCCAAAGTAAACCACAGAATCCCACTAAGACCACTTTCCAGAAACAATCCCAAAAAACACTAGTTTGCACATACAAAGATATAAAAATAGGGTTTTCATTTTTTAAAGGAAAAAGGATCATGAATTTACCATTTCAAAAACCAACACACGCCACTACCCATTTTCCCCAAAACAATGCATTTCTTGATAACTAAATTTCTAATCCATGTTTATCAACTTTTTTCAAAAGAAGAACAGGTAATAAGTAAATAATAGAAATCAAGTTCAAGTAAAATTAAACAAGAATATATAAGAAATAACAATGGGTGATCCTAAACATCCCTAGAAAACCCCTCGACGTACTCGGTTTCCGACTACCTGCTGGCGTGGTACTCTATAGTCAATAACCAACTAGCCGCCCTAATAGACAACCAGTGGCACATCCCTCCTGGCATGTCCACGACTCCAGGGGTACTAACCCGTCTAATCAAGGCTAGTAAGCAACCTTCACTCCATAATCTATAAGACTCCCTAGAACCCATTGTGATTTCGATTATACTGTGTATTTATTAGGCCCTTGCACGTGTGACTCATCTCACCGCACTTGCCAACCCCTTACACAGACACCACTACATGACAACCCTCGAAGGGAAGTCCCGCTGTAGAGATGCCCACAAATATGTATGTATGAAATTCTTTCACATTCAACAAGGTGCCAACTGGGCACTTCACTTCCTGTGCAGTTTCAAAACATTTCGTAAATGAGTTAAGTTGCCAATCGGGCACACACAATTTTCCAAAAAGTCCATACAAACACCCCATTCAATACCCAATACCAAACAGGCCTTCAAACGGAACAACCATTCATCTCACACGAAATTCCAACTAAGCTAACTTCTTTTCATCCCTCTTTGAAATACCAAACCATTCCATCAAAAACCTAGTTTTAAGAAAATATAGTTTTTATGTGTCATTTCCATTTGGTGGAACATCCATGTGAGCACCTAGTGCTCCCATAGATGTGCCAACACCCAACGAAACATATTTTTTTCAGAAGAATCACCTTAGAAACCATTTTCATAAAACACATAGCATAGAAACCAAAACCAATTCTTTCCCAACACTTTATCAAAGCAAAAAAGCATCTTTCAATCCAACCCCCATTTCCATAAATTTTCTAAAACAACCTATTGGTTCATAATTTTGTCAAACAAACACACCAAACCAAATCTTACATTTACAAAACACAATCAATATAAGTTACGACCAAACACATCACAAGGAACTCAATTTAACTTTACTAAGAACCTATGCATTTCATATAAACCAACATCAAAAGACACTTTCAGAAATTTAAAACAACAATATAACTATGTCAGATGATTTTCATAAACACAATATAAATTCAACGATATAAAATAATTAATTGAAAACATTCAAGTGCTCAAGTATTAAATCAAAAAGGGGAAATGTTTAGAAACTCCTACCTCGGTTAACCCATGTCCAAAACGCACGCTCTTCCAGCGGCAACCATCTTCACAAGTCCCACAGTCGTGCGCACGTGTCTTTGATGTGAATATATATACATATATATATATATATAAATATATACACCATACACCTATATACCATAGGTATATATATATTTCAATGAAAAAATCGGGACATTGCTAATCTAAGAATTCAGGTGAAGCCTACTCTGGACCAGATAAAGACCTCAAGGGGCCACAACTCGATGCCACATTTAAATTGGCATAAGAATACATAACAATGTATATATATATCATTACCCAAATATCGGCGATAAACATAGTCGCGCTCACTCGCGGTTGTCGGAGCGTGGTCCAATGGTCCTAACAAGCTACTCACACAACATTGAACTTATAAACACGTCTCTGCATTAAACCCGAGTTGCGTGCTTCGACCAAACCAAGTCGGACGTGGAAACAATAGAGATGTGAATTACATTTTAAAAATATTCAAAATAACATTTGTCACTTAAGCAAGAAATTCATCGTAGACGCATATTGACATAAACTAGGAACCGACTAAAAATATATTCTTAATCAATTCTACAAATTTTAGAACTCTATTGCAAGATAATGAAGCGCATAACAAAGCTGCGAAAAAAGTTTTAAAACAATAAGGAAGAGTGAAAACATTAATAGAGTGATCAGGAAATAAAAAATACGTGAAATAACCATCGTCGGAGGGGTGCGAATACAATCGCACCTCAACGGAAGGGAGAAAAGAACCTTATGGACCCTTCACATACCTAAAAAAAGAGGAACACACACAAATAAAAAGACCTCAGTTAGGGTTTGGACAACTCAAAGAAAACCCTTAGAAAACACGAAAAAGAAGGATATTGGAGAGGGGGTGGGAGTCACACCGGATGAGGGTGGTGTGGCCGGAGCTGGCGGGGTCGGCTGGAGCAGGCGGGGTCAGCCAGAGCAAGCGGGGTCTGCCGGAGCAGGTGCGAGTAGTGGCGAAGGGAGGAGGAGGCCGGGAGGGGGGTTTCAGTATAGAGAGGAGGAGGCCGGGAGGAGGGCTGCGACTTAGAGAGGAGGAGTTCGGGAGGCGGTCTATGGCCGGAGGGAGCTCTGGCAGGGAGCTTGCGCGCAAAAACGGACCAGGGGGGCGCTACGTGATTCCGAAGAAGGGGGGGATTCGGCGCGACCCTAACCCTTCTATTTTTTTAATTTTTATTCTAATAATAATAATTATTATTATTATTATTATTATAGTTATTATAAACATATATACATATATAAATATATATAAACATATATAAACCTACTTATATAAACATAGATCCATGTATACATATATATATATATATATAAACATATATATAACATATATGAACATACTAACATATATTAACATATATATAAACATATATAAACATAAGCATATAATGTTAAAACATATTTATTTATAAACATATGTGTATATATATATACACCTATAAACATATATACACATACATATATGTATATACACATAATGGTAAAACATGAACATATAACAACGAAGATACACACATTTATATATATACACATATATAAACATATAAACATACATATACCTATATCTACACACATAATGTTAAAACTGGATGACTTTGCGGTATTTGCGCCCCGTACGGTACCCAAGTGAACAGCGCGTCTTAAACGTACGGTGTTTTCACACTAACCCAAACCATAAACTCATCCTAACATCAACATTTTAAACTGTGACTCACCCGCACTTATGCAAAAACACCCAATGCCAAGAGAAATAAAATAAATAAAATGACAAAAAATGGGTGTGACACCACATGGGTGGAAAATAATCATACATCACATCCATATCATCTAGAAATGTTTTTTCAACCTTAGTAGTGAGATCCCCTAGTTGATGATGAACTGGACCGTCACACCCAACATTGATATAACAATCGCCATGATGAATATAACTTTTACCATTTGGATGTGTAATGGTCACTCTACTATGGTAAAAATAAAAGTGGGCTTGGAATGCTACCAACCAGTCTACACACAAAATCATGAAAAATTCAGACATGTTGTGTATGTAATGATCCATAAGATAATAATACTCTCCAATATTGGGAGAACACCCCTTACATAAACATATGTCCCTCAACCTAACTCTTAATTTTGAGTTGATCATCATTACCCCACTCCTTAACTACATAGATAGACTGAAACCATTCACAAGTTATGAATATATATAAGAATGGAAGGCTCTTGTATCATATAAGGAACTAGAAAGTGTTGAATCTGAAAAAATAGTTCATCTAACTATCGATGAACTTACCTCAGTACCCATAAGTGTCGGATGAACAACTTGAAATTGTCTTTCACTTCTTCCCTATGTTGCAGTGTTTGTCCCATGTGTTGTACCAGTCTACTTATATAGGCTCCCATTCCACGAAGTACCATGTACACTACCTCAACCAACTCAACTAATAGAACACCAAATTCCATAATGATATTGGGATGAATACCTCCTACTAGTTTTTTGGTTCATCCTAGTATCCCATTAATAATTATTGGTACATGGTTTTTGAAATCCCTCACAAGTGACCCATTCTTGTATAACCTCAGAACTCCACTAGTGTCCTTTCACATTGTATAGGAATGTGTCCTAGACTACCAAACTTGTGAATGTATATATGGTTACTATAATAAGTAACTTATCCATATCCCTAGATACCGTAGTTTCTATTTTCCTGGTTAACATTTTTATAGCAACTCTTTCTAGTATTGGAAGGTGTACCTCAAGATTATCTAGAAGTAACCACCTCCATTCCCTTAAAATCCTACATCAAGTTCCCATAATAAATGAGAGCCTCATTCAAAACTTCTATAAACACTATCAACTAAATGATATTAACTAGTGATTTAATATCATATTTAATCCAATATTGAAATTGTTTTTTAGTATCGTTATCTCCTTCCAACCACATGCCAAAACATTATAAATCAGTTAAGGTATAGATATAGTCCATCAAGGACAACCTCTATTGGTTGAACCACATATACTCATATTCCCTATACTTCTTGAGGATATTAGGTAAAAGTGATCCTAGAACGTCTCCAATAATCCCATCAATACCATATTCTCTTGCTTCCCATCGTGATTACGAATGTCCCACCAATTCTTCTCTTGACCACGTAACATATGTACGGCTAGCTTGAATCTCTTTTCAAAAAGTAGATACAAATGGTCAAAAAACATATGGATAGACCCATTCCAAAACTCAACAACCTTAGGTCCACCCTCTCTGGTGAATGTAGGAGGCTGCTAGAATTGGAAATCTCATGTCTTGTTGGAAATAAATCATTAAACTTACTATGGGTCCCTTTCTATAAACATCATAAAGAAAACAAAATTCATGGAACATCTCTCTCGACCCATCAACTAAAACAATTGGGTATTCTAGATATATATCTTAATGAAAATTGTGATCCATGTCATGTCGTCCTTCAAAATGTGTCATCATGGATGCATATATCTATAATTAAAAATAGAACTTTAAGGATACATAACACATTATTAACATATCTATGTATGAGGTATTCACATAAATCAATTGCAATTCAATCCCCTTGCATGCCACATGGTAAAAAACAAGGCACTGTCACTACCCACAACTATCCCTCGATTGGGTCACGAATGACATTGGGCATATCATTTCCATTACTAATGTTTCTCATTAGACACCCATTTATCTATTTGAATTTACCACATTTATCATCATTTATAATTTCCAATTTTATATTAAGAACATTTTAATTTACTCCGCATAAAGAATCATTTCATTTTAACATCTCAACCAAAACTATATTTTCAATTTGTGCCTAAAAGGATGCATTTAATAATTAATACTAAGTTACTAGAATGATGCATGACCAAACTTTGTCTTATATTAGGACATATAAAATCAATATAAATGTTAGTCACTTAAGTTGAAGTAACTTTCAAATATAATAACAACATCAAAAACAAAAATTGCACCCTGGGTACTTCGTTTATTCCCTATACAAGGGCTATATACTTCCATACATGAGCTCATGACCAATTACTATCACATCATACTATCCTCTCTACTAGTCTGAAATTGTAAGACAACTGAAAAAATGAACCCCTCCATTGATATCCAATTGTTACAATCCAAACTGGGTGCCACATACCTAGGACTAGAGTAGGATGGCTATGTGACCTCAGGCACACCACCCCATATTCCAGAGTATACCGACTAGAAGAGTGGGTCTAAAAAATAACATTGAGAGAAAATAACATATTAATAAAATCATTACAATACATGAAATAAATAAACAATATCCAAATAGTAATGGATAAATATAAGAATAATTTCTGTAACCAATAAAGGCCAAAATCAAATGATAATTAAAAAATGGGTTAAATGACCCCAAACCAAGGAAGTATGTATGATATGAAAAATTTTATCAAGTGTCAAACTAAAACCCCAAATAAAGATAATACAATATCTCACATGCACACCCTAACATCATTCCTAGTTCCCTCATCCATTCTCCATCCAAATTCAGCAATCTACAATATGATTCTTTTCCTAATAATGTCTTGAAAAGGTGAAGTCTATTTGGGTACCTATCAGGCCTACTGAATAGGTTGTGAGTACACCTCAATAAAGCATAATAAATATGGTTTAAATAAATATCATGTCTATAAATGTGAATGTGGTTTTATAAAGAATAAATAACAAGTTAGTAGTAAATAGTTTCTGCATTAAATTAATATTTAAATAACAACATAAAATAGTAGGTTCACTATGAACCCCAAACCACCAAAAAATGTGTCATACAATTGGATAGTATGATCCATCCACCAAGGGATAACAAATATCATTCCCTCAAGGGTTTCTATATTCATATAATAACAATTTCACTTTATATTAAATGGGGCCTTGATTTGTAGTCTTTCACTATATGGGTATTTCGTGAATCAGTGACTATCCCAAAAACTATAGATCACAAAAATAAAAAAATACATTGGGGTCATATAGTGGTTTCCTAGAACCCAATTGGTATTTTGAGAAGCAATCAATGTACTATAACCTATTAAAAATTATCACATCTCATGGTTCTATATTTACAAACAATTTCCAATAAATACAAAAAATAATTTTTCAACCCATTTCATAAAATAATTATTTTGATAATATCGACACACGCCATGGGTTTCTATAAAATTCATAAACCAATAATCAATAAATTTAGTAACCCCACTACTTAAAAATTTCATTATCAAATATTCAACCAAATCTATTATCACATATTCAAAAAAATTCATTATCACATGTGAAAACTAATTAATTAATTAATTAAATTTATGAAGATATTTCCAAATGTTTAAATTTCAATTTAAAAATCACATAAATAAATTTATAATAAAAAATATGTAGATTGAAATTTTAACCACCTAAAAAATATTTTTAATTGTCATTCGCCAATAAAAAATCACCAAATTAAAGATTAAAGAAAAAAATCACAATGATGTCGATGATATAGGAAAAATTAATAATTATAAAAAAAATGGATTAATTACAATAAGAACATAGATCTGAACAACTTTCATCAATGTAAAACCCGTCCATCTCATTAGTAAAGAGAGATGGTAGAGATTTCCAACAAAATAAGGAACATACCCAATTAACAACAAGGATCTTATCCTCAAATAAGAACTTTGATTGGAATATTGTGGGGTTTTAGGAGACATGGGATCCTCCAAAGACCCTAAAAATCTAATGAGATGTTTTCGTTCCATGTGGTCCTGAATAGTAGTTAATGCAATGGTATTTCGGGAATGTTTTAAAAAATCGATGTGGAATTAAATCCCATGTGAATGGTTTATTAGGAAGGGGAACACACTTTTCAAAAGTATTTTACTTAACCATATGGCTATAAATAGGGGTTAGACAGTTTCTACTTAGTGAGACATAGTGTTTCGAAATATGTGATTGCCATGAAAACCCCCACTATTTCAGGGTGCACAATTTTGGAGGGTTGTCACACTATTTGGGAAAACCATGTACCGGTTGTGTGCCACCATCTATCTAACCAATTTAGGGAACATTGTTTCCTAGTACAATGTAAAAGATTTAACATAACTTTCTTCTAACCATGCATAACCCCTTGAGATTCCAAGTGTCTATAATTTGACCAGAAACCCCTCAAAAAAACCAACAAAGTTTTAACAAAAACATGGAAAATGTGTACCTAAAATGAGCATGAGACATCTCTAGAAAAGTTTAGGATCATACTATGGGAATTTTTTCTCTGAATATTGAAAATTTTATAGTTTATAATGAATGAATTATCTTGTTTTAAAAATAAAACAAAAAAATGAAATTACAAATTAATTTTTTTATTACATGTTTATTTTTATCATTTAATCCCCTTAAAACATTAAATATTCATTAATTTCATCACTATTTCATCATCAGTACTCTCCACTAACTGACATCACTATTTTTATTTTATTTTTCCAAATTTTATTTTCCTGCTTATCTGGATTTGGTTTCATAGATTTGACACACTACCTCTCTGCAGCTGTGATACTACATTCCACTATACTTTTTATATGTAAGTAAAATTGAAAAATAAATATATTTTGAGTGGAAAACCTCATACTATGATTTTAAACATTTTATAGGGGAGGTTTCATGAAAAAATTAAAAACTCAAAATTTCAAAAATAAAAAATATGTTATTTTTTTAAAACTATTTTTCTATTTTTATTAAGTACGTAAAATAAAAATGAATACATCAATACTGGATACATAGTATAGAATCTTCAAATACTGATCTAAATTTACTTATTACTAAAATAAAATAAAATTGATACATCCAATGAAAACATAGAAAAATAGAAATAGATAATTTTTAACTATTAATGATATTAATCTTAAAATTTCATTTTTCAAACTCCATCTAGTAATCAAATTGTTCAGATAACTATTATAAAGTTTTCCAACATTAATATTTTAAATTAACACTCCATGTTTTGAGTTTTCTCAAAATTCTATGAAATATGAAATTAAGGAATCCCATCTCTCCTTGTTTTATACTAATAATTTTCTTATTGATATGGATTATTTGGAATTAATTAGGTTATTTTATATTGTTTTTCAATTGGTACCTTGAAATAGGTTGAGTGAGGAAGAGAAAATTTTTTGGTTGTTCCCATTCAGTTAATATAGATAATGCTGAAGCATGTTTAAATTGTCATATAATGATATATTTTATGACTACGTGAAATTACTCTATATTTTTTGAAATATTCTGTTTCTAATTAAATTAAATTATTATATATGTTTCATTTCATTAGAAACTGAATATAAATTTATTTATACGAAAGAAGAAACTTATTTTTTTTATGAAAACTCATGCTAATCTTGTTATACACAAAACACATAGATTATCTTATGGTACATTTAAAAAAAATTCCCTTTTCTATACACAAAACAAAGTACCATCTATATCATGCTTTACATGTAAGGATGGGTCTTACCAAACTACAAAATACTGTTAAATTGTTTATTAAAATATTATTCTAGTTACCACATAGTCATTGGAACTGGATTTATGATTCATATTAATTAAATAATGAAAATTTGATTTAAATTTATATATAAGATGAATAATAGGTAACTAATTAAATATAAATGAAAATTAAAACCTTTTTTTGAAAATATTCTAAATATTTTGTTTGAAAATAATAGTTATTAAATCAATTATGTTTTACCTTAATAAATTAATACAAACCATTTTGATAAATAATATAAATTTTGTGTAAATATATATTATATTAATTATGATATTTAAAATTCATTCTATGTGTTTTCAAGATAAAATATGAGAAGATATCAATTTTTATGAATAAAAACATATATTTTATCAAAAAGTAAAATTTACCACCGGTTAATGGAGAAACCATTTTAAATATAATATTTTTTTATTTTATAATTTTTATTGAAAATAATAAACTCCTTTATTTCAATATAAATAAAACAATTTAATTTAATGTGAAATATTTTTTTTTCTAAGAAGTTTCATTTTCTGAATAAATACTGAAAAATACTAAATTTTATTTGAAACTTCTTTTCTATCTGATTAATTTATACATTTAAATATTATATTAATTTTATTTAATGTATAATTAGATCAATTATACTTAAATTCATCCAGTTTTGGTAATTGAAACCTATTTCATATTGAAATTGGATATAAAATAATTTCTATCTTTTAAATATTTTTACTATAAAAACAACATTTATAATCTCATTTGTGGGATTTATATTAAAACAATTTCTACCACTTTGATGATTGGAATTTTTAAATATGGATTCCTCATTTGGAATAAGAATTTATAATTATGTATAATAACATTATTCTAGTTTTCCACAAAAATAAAATTAGTGAACAGAATTAAACAAAAATATAATGATGAATATAAAAACCAGTTTGCATTGTTTCAAAACTATAAATTATGTGTTTTAATAACATAGAAACATGCCCAAAATTTATTGGATGGATATTTTCAGGCCAATTAATCACTTTTAAAAATTTATGGAAATTATTGGAGGCATATGATATAGGGGGATCTCATCATTGTTTACATTATTGTATTTATATTAATGTCACTCCTCCGACACTATAAAAGGCCAATCACGAACTAAATTCCTTACACCTATACATCCATTATATATATATATGTAATACACAAATTCCCACCACAATTACCACCCTTAATCCTAGAATCATATTATTTTTCATAAATACATCTAAGGAATCCCTTAGGTAAAAACTAATACGAGTTACACATTGATTAAGTAAAAACAATGGACAATTTATTTTGTTTTATATTAATTATCCTCACCCTAAAAAATTATTATTACATGATTATATAAAAAACTATTATCATAAAAAATCATAATTTTTTATTCTTTGGATTAGACCTATAATTTTATAAACATCCATAAAATGGTTAATGAACTTACGGTTCATGTGTATGGCCGACTGGAACCTAATGAAACAATTTTGTTCTCTTTTCTTATACCACATATCATAGTTTGTAATTATGATAGAAAATTGTTTTTATATTAAAAATATGATATTTACTATTTCTTTATGCTTCTGGATTAATTATATAATAGATGACTTCAAAATTTTCATTTTGGGGAAATATGATAACTTCGTTTCCAGACATGTAGACTACCTCCTCTTGAAAGTGATGTGATTTGTTCACACATTACATTTAATGTATTAAAGATGAATTATTAAATTAGTATTATATATAATAAATTGTAATTATAATTTAATGTTAATATATATATATATACATTTATTTAATTTATATTCATTCATTCAATACGATGAGAAGATGGAATCAACATTCATGCGTACATACGACCTACTGTCTCGAGGAGCGGGGTATTCAATTTCATATATCTATTTTTTATATATTAATATAAATTTTAATATAATGAATATATATGATATATAAATAATAATTCAAATTATATAAATAAGTAAATCATTATCTAATTAATATTATCAATAATAACATGTTAAGACTCATATGATAAACAATGCAGCTATTACATGAAATGAAATTTTAACATGGAATTGTTAATAAAAGGGAAATATAATCTCATGAGTGAATCATATATGGAATGGTATATATGAATAAGGTTCTATTATAGATTTATAAAAAAATTAAATTTACTATATATTAGATTTGAACATGTATAAATAATGTCAAGACTTAAGGTAAGAGTTTTCTCATCTCACATTTTATATCCATGAGATACATTTTATGTTCACAAATATTTCCTTTAGTATGGTGTATATAAAAAACAATAATTTATTCTATTATTCCTATAATTAAATTGTTGGGTAATTAAATGTCGATTTTATCAACTCTCATTCATGGGGTTTAAGGGTCAGAATGTAACAATTCTGTAACTAATTTTGTCTCATTTTACATTCTTTGATATACATTCCATGTTATGGACCTTTATTATTAAATGATGAGTATATAATTACATTTCAAATTAGATATCATTAATATCATTCATTTCATAATATTTTAGTTTAATTTAATGTTATTTTTTCATGGTTATTATGACTCATTTTTACCAAATATATAACAACTTATTGTTATAATCTCATCTTTAATCGTAATTGTTTACGATTATGCTTTCATTGTTGAAATACTATGATCCATCACTCTAGAACTCTCATGAAATTTATTATCATCCAGTAATTCAGGATATCATTATGAAATGAATTATTTTTCTACCCCTTGGTAATTATTATTATAAAAGAAACCTTTTTATAAATATATGACTTTAATTTTATTTTTTGTCGAACATTGGTGTTATTCAAAAACCATATTTTCTAAAAAGTTTTAAAAAACGATTTCAGGATAATATTATTAGATTTAAATGTTATTTTTAAATAAATGGATTTTAAATTTGTTTTATATAATTCTATTTAATGTTTCAAAAGTTATTTTCAATTAAAAGTTTTTCAGAAAAAATTCAAGCTTCTATTTTATGTTTAAGTTGTTATTTTCAATGAAAATGTTTTCAAAGTGTTTTCAAGATTCCGTTATGAGAATTCAATGTTATGTTATAATAAAATGTTTTAATTTTTTAATTATTTAAAAATATTTTTAAAAAATTGAGAACAAATTTTATTCAATAATTTTTTTAAATGAAATTATAAATCACTCTTTATAAGTACATGATTTTCTAAATATTATTTTGAATGGGAATTTTAAAGAACGAATATTTTCCTGATGAAATTTCTCATGTGATCCTTTATAAAACATCACCATATAATATGATATAATTTTTTATAGTTTATGATTCAATGGGGATATGATACAAGAATACCATTTATATTATTTCTTGAATGGTTTATGTTTAGAGGGAATGATGTTTTTGAGACCAATTTCTCTTCAATTTGTTATATTCTATAGAAACATACTTCTTTTCACATGTTATGTTTTATTGATATGATTATAACACCAATATATTTTCCATATGTAATTATATTATTAAATTTTTATGATAACAATTTCATTTAATGTGTTGTGTTATTATTATTATTTATAATATTTTGAAACACAAATATATGACATTATTATGTGACAATTGGGACCTAAATCTACCTCCAATACAATTGGTAGTGATGGATGACTCATGAGGGTACATGTTATTCATAAACTTGATTAAATGTTCAAACATTATGCATGAAATTGAGTACATGTTCACAATGATATTCATCAACCTAGAATCATGTCCATAAGTTAATGTGAGAATATTTTTACATGTTCAAAAAGAAATGAGTGAACTATATTATATGTTCATAATGTTATGTGTGAACAAGATTACATGTTCACAATATTATTCATGAAACTAGTTTTATATCCACAATCATATGGGTGGGAATAATAACATGTTACCAATGTTATTATTAAAACTGATTACTTTTTTATAATGTTATTAATTGACCACATTGGATCTTTATAAGTTTATTTGTGATACAGATAAGATGTTTACAGTGTTATTCAAGAACTACGTCACATATTGATACGGTTACGTGTAGATCTGATTTCATTCCGATGAGTATATGCGACGGAAATATTTCCTGTTTATTTACATAATCATTGAACCTATTTCTACTTATATGTGTTTAAAATATTATAAGATGATTTATATTCTGAAATTATTTGTCTAATTCATATGTTTTTTGTTTATGACTTATGAACGTGATTACCTTATCATTTATGTCTTATTAAATACTAGTCACTCTGCCATTACATTTGATTACGGACATTGATTTTTAAGGGTATGATCTTATAATGATATAATTATGTTCTCATACCCTTTTTCTCATGATTATTCTTACATATCCCTTATTTTACTCTTCCTAAAAATCTTAACTCACCCCATTCTTATATTTCCATTCCCATTTTTATAGAAAATTGTTTCTGTGTAAAAGTATTAGATAGGTTTATCTTGATGAAGATGTTGATGTTATTTCACCAAAATAGAATAATGTGTTCCATGTTTCCAAAGCCAATAAAATATTATATTGATCGGGAATTTATTTTTTTAATGTACTAAATAATCAAATAAAAGGATGTAATATCAATGTATTTTAATCCTGTGTCTCTATAGTTGGTATCAATGTAATGGTTTTTTCAACCTTTTGGTACTAGTATGTGAAAAAAAATATCGATATCCATAGGATATTTCTAAGGATATGTCATGGTACATATCCATTTATACGCATAAGATGTATTTAATTTAAAATAATGTGTCACGATTTACACATCTAATACTCAATATGTCATGAATATGTGGTTTTTTGCTATAATAAGTGTTTCTAAAACTATTATTTATTATTTTAGTCAATGTATGAAACCCAAAGAAACGGTTTCAATGAGTAATGGAATAAAAAATGATATGGTAGTACCCTTGTAGAAATTGAATATTATGGTATTTTAAATTAAAAACACCATTGTTATGCTTTCTCAGGATATAAAACATGGTGAACATGTAACCGCTAAAAGGGGGGAAAATACTTTGTTGCATCCTTCATGAGTTATCTCCCACCATCATTCTGTTTTTCTATTTTTCTGTTAGTTTAGGAACTATAGATTAATACCATTGAAAATATAGTTTATGCTTTCATGTTTCCAAATCATTAAAAGTTCTTGTTGGTTTCCTACCATCAATTTGGTGAGGTAGATCAATGGTGGAATCTTTTCACGTATAAGATACGAAAAAAATAAATTTAATCCATTTGTTAGGATGAGTTCAAGAACTCTTTTTTCAATAAGTAATTTTTTTATATTCTTCTTATGAATATGTAGAAATATTTCCTAGATCATTATATATAGGATTACGATTCATTTGTTTCTAATGAACGAATTTTTAAAAGAATTTCAAGGTAATATAATGGATTTATAATTCATCCTGTAAGTAATATTGACCAATCCTTTAGTAGATAAAAACAAACTCTATTAATGACATTATCCATAAGGTTCTTTCAATGATATGATGAAATCAATTCGTGTTAACAAAAAGTGGAAATAGTAGATGGAAACCCTCTCGGTTTTTGTGATAAGACATGTAAAATGGTGTTCCATAGAAAATCCAATGATAGGCGACATCTAGAGAAGAAAAGGTTTCAATCACCTACATGTGAGTAATATGGGAATGAGAACATAGGTTAGTTCCTGAAAATAATAATAAGGTGTTTCAAGTGTGGGAATCCTAGAAATCATGAAAAATAATATAGAATTGATGTATATAAAAAAGTTAATGAAATTAATAGAGAGAAACCTAAAAAGAGTACACCGCACACACATCAGTGATTTACTTTCAAGGAGGTTGGGAATGATAAAAATCAATGAACCAATCCAAGGGATAATATTAATGTAATCTTATGCAATAATAATGGATGAATTGAATCATAACAACTAGGGAAAGCATATCCTCTCCCCATAGTTTAGATTTTTAAGATTTGTTTTTATGAAAAAGATCAATGAAAATATTATTATCTATAATTTAGTGATGTTTCATGTTATTATTTCCTTATTAGTGGTTTTTTAATAGTAAAATCACATTTAATGTTATATTGGTGTAAGGATGAAGCCATGTATCCAATTACAATGTTTTGGGTAAATGATAAGATCCTATTTCTAGAATAAATGGTGGATAATATTTTTAATGGGTTATAAAGTGAAAAATCTTTAGATTGGTATATATTAAACATAATATGTGTTTGTAGATATTTATGTTATCATATTTCCATATGAGAATTAACGCATATTGGATAAAATGTTCGAAATTATTTTTGATAAATATTTATGGTATTACTGACCATTATATTTATAGATATTGTGATCTTAAAATTATTTTTGAATGAAAAATTCCCCTTTATATCCTAGAATAAGTATTCATGTGGAAATCTAAAAAGGCACACCAAAGGGTAAAGTTTTCCTAAAAATATATAATCATAGATTCTCGTGAAAATAATTCAACTTTTAAGAAGAAGGGTCATGAAATAAGATATTGTCATGTTCTCATAAATTTTTTAGGATATCAATGATTTTTTATTCCTCTTTGAGTTATGTCTTTTTGTCATTAACATTCTCATGAAAATATTCCATATAACCCTACATCGGAACAAGATAGTTAAAATTTTCTTCCACATCCATGTTTTCACATTCAACATAGGTTCTCCAATGTGTAGACCTTGTTATGAGTTAACATGGATAAACATTATTTTCCCATCCTTGCCTTTTTAATGGAATTTTTAGCATTCCATTTTATGATGTGGTATTATCTGAAAAGAACATTCTTGTATTAAACGATTGACAACCTAGATAATTTTTTTTAGAGAAATTACTTTTACTGTGTGTATAATGTAACACCCTAATATGTTTTGAAATATTCTCTTTTAATGAACTTAAACTATTGAATATTTTATATTTCATTCAACACTGAATATAGCATGTGTGATATAAAAACATAAAGATATTATTTATTTTAAGCAATAACACACATAGATTGTGCTATACAAAACACAGAGTATCTTGTGGTATAGATAAAATTTTTTTGAGTTTTTATTTCACTCAATAATGATTCTTATTGATATACTTCTTCTCACAAAAGGACGAGTTTTTTCAAGCGTCAAAATACTATTAGGGTTGTTATTAAAATATTATTATTATTACTACATAGCTGTTAGAATATGAGTTATGAATAGGTTAAAATAAAAAATAAATATTTGGTTTAAACATGTATATATGATGAATTATTAGGTTCTTAGTTAACAACAAATGAAAATAATACACTTTTTTGGAAAATATAGAAAATATTTTGTTGGAATTTTTTTATGAAATAAAACATGTTTTACCTTTATAAAATAATTATTTTTTTGATAATTGTCTTTAATGAAACAGATATGTATATATATGTTATTTCAAATATTTAACATTTATATTATGTTTTTTCATGATAATAGATTGTAAGAAATCCTATCTTATGAATAAAATCTATACTATTTAAAAAATGTAATTTTACCACATTTGAAAGGAGAACACATTTGAAATAAATTGTTTTACATTATTATATTTTCTACATGAAAAAAATAAACTTAATTTTTTATATAGGAAAAAAATATTCTTTGGGGGATTGTTTTCTATTTTTCTAAGAAGATTAATTTCTTATGAATAGTGAAAAATATTTAATTTTAATTCCATACTTATTTTTTTGTCTAGTTTCGTTAAATACATAAATTATACATTTATTTGGATTAAATTTATGGTTAGATATATTATAATAAATTAATCCAATTTAGGTCATTACAACCAATTTCACAGTGTAATTAGATATATAATCATTTCAAACATTCGAACATTTTAACTTTAAAACCCAACTTTCTCATCCCATCTGTGGGATTAATAATAAAAATATTTATACACTTTTGTGAATATAATTGAAAAAAATAGATTCCATGTTTCAAATCACAATAATTATTTATTCTTAATATGGATAAATTATTTTTTTCACCAATATTATTGTGGAATGCAATTAAAACTAATTACGATGATTAAGGTAAAACGAGTTTACATTATAGTTAATCTTTAACTTTTATATACAAATAAACACAAAGCGTGTCCAAAATCAATTTTATGGTTATATTTATACCAAGTACCATATTGGATATAATTTAAAAAATTATTTTTTCACATTACGTATGGAGGCCCCTCAATAGTGCTTACTTTTTTATATATGTATGATTTTTAATACTCCTTCACTATAAAAGGGAACTCACCTCCCTCACTTTTTCACAAATCTGAAGCAGGTTTTATTATAAAAAACCTACCCAAATATCATAAAAATTTTCATCCATTCATCTTATAATCATACCTTTGTTAATAAATCCATCTGAGAAATCTCTTTGGCCTAAACTAAGATGAGCTACCCAAATAAGAGGTAATAGATTTCAACAAGTTCTTTTGTTTTTTCTCATTCACCATATCCTGAAATATTAACAATCCATGATTATATAATAAGAAAAACTTCCTCAATATACTAATATTTTGTTATTATTAATATTTAAACTACACTTAAACAATCATTCTATCAAATGTGTGAAGATTGTATCAATCTTCTCTACGATGGACGACAACCTCATGAAATGATGTTGTTTATTTTTTAAGTTACCTCCTATAATGGTTGGTAATTATGATGAAAATTTTATTTTTATATGTTATATATAATATTTATTATTAATTAATTATTATTTATTCAATATATGACACATACCTTCAAGATTTATATTTTTTCAAAATATGATAACATCATTTATGGACGTTTGGACTACAATATCCTCAAAGTGATGTGATTCATTAAAACCCTAAATTGAATGTATTAAAAATGGGTTTAGTAAACATATATGATATATGTACTATTATAATTATTATTTAATGGTTATATATAAACATTATTTTAATTTAATTACATACTTTTTCAATATGGTAAAAAATGGAAACAATTTTTGTGTGTACGAACAACCTACCATCTCGAAGACCAATGTATTCCATTTAATATATATAAATATATAATAAATTATTATAAATATTATTATACATAATATATATCATATTTAAATAATGTTTTAAATTAATTAAAAATGTAAATGACGATCTCAGTGTGCGGATCAAAAATTTCCTACCAAAATATGAATGATAAACAAAGTAGTTATTACCTAAAATGATCATTTAACATTGAATTGTTAATAAATATGTCATATGATGTAATAAGTGAGATATATATTTTATGATAATTAGGAATATTGTTATATGGTATATTTATAATAAACTTATATTAATTATTCAATAGTTTTTAAGGTGTGAAAAAATTCAATACTTAAGGTAAGGGTTCTCTTATCACACTTTTTATATCCATGATATACATGCCATGTTCACAACTCGTTTATAAAGTCCATTTTATATACTACCTATTAGTGTATTCCATGATTTTTTTATATAATTTTTTGGTACTTACTTATCCATTTTACGATCGCTTACTCATGAGGGTTATGGTTCAAATGTTACAAAATCAGTAAGGTAATTTTGTCTCAATTTTCCTTATATGAGATAAATTCTATGTTATGATCTTGTATTGTTTTATGAGGTTTATAAAATGGCCTCTAACATATTAAATAATTAATATCCTTATCTTCATGATATTATATTCTTCATGTAATTTAATTCATTCATGGGGATTATGATTCAATGTTACCAAATTTGTTACTGTATATTGTAATAATATAATAGTTTATCAAGATTATTTAGGATTTTGATTCCATTGATAAAATATTATGATCTATATCCTAGTAACTGAAATTCATTTTCAAATCCTAGGTTGATTTTTTATAACTTCATGGAATGGTATCCTTTATCAAAATTTTGTTATTTAAGATAATTAAGAAAACATTTTTATGAAAATCTAATGTTATGTATCCTTTCAATCAGAAGTCTATGTTCTTCCAAAACCATATTTTAAAAATATGTTATATATTGTTTTTCAAAAATCCTTTATATTTTTTAAAATTTATTTTCTATGAAAATTATTTCCCTAATACTTCCAATATTCTTTTATAATTTTATATGGTTATTTCTAAGGATAATATTTTTTTATAAAAATCAATCTTATATTAAAAGTTCTCAATGTTACATTCAAAGAAATTGTTTTCAAATTGTTTATGATTATTTTATAAGTTTTAAAAGTAATTTTTAAATAAATCATGTCAAAATTATTTCAATATTCATCTATATATTTTCAATTTTACTTTGAATAAAAATGGATTTCAAATTTTATTATGATTTAAAAAGGAGTTTTTCAAATTGGAAGAAAATTTTTCCACAAGAGATATTTTAAATGAAATTGTAGTGATTTATTTATAGGAGAATGGTAATTAAAATTGCTATATTAATGTTGTTTTTATAGAAATTATATTTTTTTATAAAATGTTCCATGTGATCCTTCATAATACTTCTCCTTTAAATATGACACACTTCATTACGGTTTATACTTTAATGGGGATATGATACAATAATATCATTCATATCATTTCTTGAATGGCTTATGTTTTGATGGAATGATGTTTATGAAACCTATTTCTCTTCCATGAGTTATATTCTATTTAAACCACATTCTTTACATCATTCATGCTTTAATGAAATGATTATGAGACCTACGTATTTTCTATAGGAAATGATATGTGTAAATGATTATGATTCTCATTTCATTTCATGGTTAATGATTTAATGAATGTTTATAATCATGTATAAGATATATTTATGATTTTATTTTCTAATGGGTGGAACATATATATCCCTATGATGCATCAATTAATGTTGGATGACTGATGAGACTACATGGTATTTGTAAACCTGATTACATGTTTACAATGGTTTTAATGAACCTGAATACATATTCAAATTGTTATTAATGGACATGGTTTCATGTCCACATGTTTATTGGTGAACCTGATTGCATGTCCACAATTCTTTGAATGAACCATATTACATGTTTAACATGTTATTCTATAACTTTATTACATGTTCAAAATGTAATGAATTGACCTAGTTTCATTTCCGTAAGATTATTTATGAGCCTGATTATGCGATCAAAATGTTATCCATGAACATAATTATATCTTTACATTGTTATTCAGGGACCTTGATTCATGTACATATGTTTATGCATATCTGTAACACCTTGATGTTTTTATAAAATATTTTCATTAAATAATTATTCAATAGGTTGTGTTGTACATAATTGTGAGTTTAAATGAACTGTGAGATTCCATTGGTATAAAATGACCATTATAATATAGCATTTATTTCAGTGGGAATAAATATAATTAACCGATAAAAACATAATGTTAATTATTTGGAAACAAATTACTTATAAAAAATATAAACCAATTCAATGTAAAGGAAATATTTTCATTTTTGTACAAATAAATTAAATTAATTACAATTAGAAAATGAAATTAATGAAGTATATATATTATATGTGGGTTGAAATATTTTTCATATTCATTCGATATATATTTTAGTGATAGGTTTGAATAAATCATATTTTATGTATAAGAACATATATTTTGTAGAAAGGTAATTTTACCACCTTTTAAAGTAAAACCATTTATAAATTAAATTTTTTTACAAAGTTATAATTTTGTTATGAAAAAATAAACTTCTTATTTTAAATTGGGATATAAAAATTATTTTGGAATAATTTTTGATATTTTTTTGATAACATTCATGTTTTTTTTTGAATAGTTAAATTATATTACTTTTTCATTGAAAAATTCTCTTTTAATAAAAATAATTTATATTGTAAAATTATATTATTGAATGGTTTTAAATTATAAATAGGATATATTTTTATCATTTAATATAAATTTGTCCATTCACAATAATTTTTCATTGAATTTAGTTATAAAAACATTACAATATTTTTCAATGTCTTAACTTTTAAAACAGGATTTCTCATTCTTACAATGAGATAAATTTTAATTTAAATACATAAAATATTTTTAAAAAAAATTGGATAAGTGGATCACATATTTTGAATCATTAGTTTTAAATTATTTAACAAGATATTTTTTTTTTTATAAATATTTTATTCGGTAATTTTTTATTAATGTGGTAAATGGATAAATATGTTAATTGACGGTTATAATAATATTATAAATTTAGACTTACAGTTGTACTAATATCTTTTATGAGTGTTTTTAAACCTATATAATTCTTGGGTAGAAATTTATCCTTCGTATGTAACTTGGTTGAGATTAATACATTTAATTTAATTATTTTAAACAAATTAAATATGTCATATTCAAATTTTTAGATCGATATAATTTATGATATAATATTATATTGAAGATAAATATGATGAAAAATACTATTTTTAAACATAATATTTTTTTATTTATCATGAATATTAATTATCAATTTTTAGGAAATAAATCATAACCATTATATATTATACATTAATGATAGAGAGATTATTTAATTGATGACAAATCAATAAAATAATTTTTATTAAAATTATAGTAACTACAAAAAGATAATAAAACTGTACCAAATATTTTCAATTGAGTATATATAAACCATATTCATTCATGGGTCACGTTATTGACCATTTGGATACTTCTGGAAAAGATTATGAAATCTATAATATTTTATTTAAAGTGACATTAAAGTTTTCATGTTCTTGTTTTAATAAATTTAACATTTTTTGTAGGATTTTTTAGAAGAAATATATTACTATAAGTATTATCTTTAAATATAGAGGATTTATCATCATCATATTATATATTTTATTCAATAAATAAGTATGTTAAATAGTTACACAAAAATAGTTGTAGTATTTATTTTATTAATGGAGATAATAAATAAATGATATTAATAATATTAATATAGCTACAAATATTTATAGTTAATATATACAATAAATTGTAAATATTACTTTTACCAATTATGAAAATAATAAAACTTTTTTTATTTTAAATTGTCACCTTTATATTTTTAATAATTAAGTAACGACATAGTATCAAAATTGACACTATTCGTCGTTTATCAAAATAATGTAATATTGCATTATTTAAAAATCAGATTTTTTTTTAAAATATATAATTATTATTAAATGATATAAAAGGCTCTAAAATATTTATTTATGTTCTTATAGGCATCAAATAAGTAAATATTTTACTATTTTAATACACAAATATCTCTTATTATAGTTAAAAATTAAATAGAATATCTAAGTGTTAACTAAAAATGATAAGGTATAAATTGGGAAAAATACATTTATAAAATTTATTAGATGATGATATTACAATCATATATAATATCAAATTCAAAAAAAATCAGTTATTTGGATGGGATTTGAATTTATTATAATTACTATTTTTTGGAAATTCCAAAGGAAACCCAACCTCAACTATAAAAGGGAACCTCCTCCCTCATTTATTAATAAATCATTCAGCATTAAAATTCATCCATAACATTAATATTTACCTTATATGCATCCCTAATCTCATTATATAGGTTCTGTTCTTCTCATACCACCATCTTTTGTTTCATTAAGTTGAGATCTTGATGGATCTCAATGAAGAAAAGGTAGTCTATTTTACCGACTCTCTCAAGGTCATTTCTTATTCTACATCATATTTCTTTTTTAGTTTCCATTATTAAGTAATAAATCTAATTTAAAAAAATATAATGATAAATTATTATGTTTATGGAACAACATTATTCCACCTTATATCCATCCTCCAAAAAGGAAATCATCATGCTTGTGTACGAAAAACTTATTGTTTCCACACTTTGGTATAATATGTTTTCACCACAACATTACTTGGATGGGTATAATTATGGAAATTATAAGTAAACATAATTATTATAAAAATTTATTTATTCTTTAACTATATATATATATATATTCCACTTCCATAATATTTTATAATTAATGGAATGATATCATAGTTTCTGTGTACGTACGACCTACGGTCACCTCAATGTGATGCAATTCATTATACATAAACTTCATTAAAGTGTTATTATATAAATGCATCGAATTAATAAATATGATTTATATTATATTATATTAATTCTATGAATTATGTAACTATATCCTATAAAAAATTATGTGGACTTATTCGATAAAACATGCATAAGAAAACAAAGTTGTTTATACCCGAATAATAAGTAATAATGAGTTGTTATTAACAAACAAATGATTATATGGTTATATATGATATAATAAAGAATATTATAATTATGTAATAACTCAATGAAAATATTTAAATCATTATAAAGCATGTTTGGATACATACAAATATTATCATGCTTAAGGTATGTGGTAATTTCACAATCTCATTAATATCGTACATTGTTTATATGTAAGTATTTACTAGAGAATAATAATCATCCAAATCCATGTTTTCTAATTATGTAATATTAATTTTATTATTATACAATTTTTTTTATTTCAATTTCACCCATCAGATATATTTTATTCAATTCTATTAAAGGATTCATTTTTCATTTTTCGATATGAGGTGGTTTTTTAGTTATCTAATACAAGTACGAGAAAAATGATTTCTTTTAACATATATCAGACAATGGGTTTTTAAGTTTTAATAAAACTATATTAATATGATGATTCCTTTAAAAAAACTCATATCTATTATAAAATAAATTATTTTCTTTAAAATTGTGTATCCTTTTGAGAAAAAAATGTTTCTGAAGAAGAAAGGATATTTTATTCATGATTTAATTTCAAGTGTTCTATCCAAATTATTTTCCATCTAATATGTAATTATTTAGTAGGATTATGTTTCCTATATACTATCCCAATTTTTATTATGTTTTATTATGTTTATAATTTAATTCTATTTATGAAATCCATTTTTTTATATAGATTTTGTTATGATAGAATGATGTTTAGGAAACCCATTTTATTTTTGGTTTATGCTTTGATGAATGATTTATATTTATGTGGAACATGTAAGAATGATTTAATTATGGTATTGGTGGGACAAATATCTCCCTATAATGCATTGGGTAAGGATTTGTATCACATGAGATAGACAAGGCTAGAATGGGAAATGATATTGGTTAAGTAATACAAGGATGAATGGGATGTAAACCAAGTTCAGTAATGGACTATTTCCACCTTGATAGTTTTAAAAAATTTCCTTCGATAATATGAAATGATTTTATATTCTTATGTTCATGCCAAAAATTTCATGTATTATGTTTTGAATTTTGGTAATATTTAAATTTAGTCATTAATAACTTTAATGATTTATATCATGACATGATATCCCTATCATTTTATATGCAATATAATATTTTGAAATATTATGTTATTATGACTTATGATTATTATAAGAATGATATCCTTCTTGTTTACCCATACTGATCATCTGAGATCACCATTTATTTTGTTTCTTTTCCCCAATTTTTGAGGAAACGAATTAGTATGATATGAAAATAGGGGTATAGATATGAAGGAATAAGAAAGAGACATTATATACATATTATGAAAAAGTTGTTTAAGTTTACCAATTTCTAAAGAAACTAAACCTATACAGTCCTGGTGTGGGTTTATTTATGTTTTTTAATGAATATTCTTCAATTTTGAATTAATATAAATATAAGTAAAATATGTATTGTTGTAGTTCGTATTAGGGAAACTTATTAGTTATCCTTTGGAATCTAGGACGATAGAATGTTAGTAAAATCTCTAAGGATATGCTGATTTATTGGTTCCAATCCTAGTATTTTATAAATAATCCTGAATATCATAAGATAAATACTAAATTTTAAAAAATTTAAATTTTATTCTTGATTATGTGGTTTTCCCATTATGATATGTGTTTCTAATACCATGATCCTTGGTTTTATTCAATGGATAGATCCCCATTAAACTATGTTAATGATGAATGCGATGGGAAATGAAATTATTATCCTCCTAAGATATATAATGTCATGAGGGATAGAATGAAAACCATTAAAGATTTGATAACACAACATTCTAAATCTATGAATAATGTATGACATCCAAAGAACAAAGGAGGGAAAACAATTCTGTTGATTCCTTCATGAGGTAGAATCCACCAACTTTCAATGGGTCTTCTGATCCACTAATGGATGGAAAATGGATTAGTACCACCAAAAATATATTTTTAGTTCTCTAATGTTTAGACTACATAATGTAATATTATTATTCTGTTATTTAGAAGGTGAATATTATCAATGGTGGAATCTTATTAAGAATACAAGTCAAAGATATGAAATATAATCCATGGGACGGGATGAATTCAAGAACATATTTTTAAATAAGTAAATTCCTACTATTATTCAAAAAAATACAAAGGATGAGTTCTATGAAATTAAAAAAATGATGATGAATCTATTGGTACATACAAAGAAAATATTTAAAGACTTTCCAGCTATGCATATTGAATTATTATTCAAAATGATAGTAAAATTGATAGATTCATTATTATCATAAAATCAAGTCTCTAAAAGGCATTATCCATTAGGGACTTCAATTGCTATGAAAAAATAATTCTATTTCATATCAAGGATGATATGGGTATTGGATTAACCCATTATCTATATGGGGTTGATAATAATAGAAAAATGGAATTCAAGGGGAAATATAAAGCCCACACTAAATAGAATATTTAGTTTCCCTCACACTAAATGTTTTGAATTAAACAAGGTGGAAATTATCTTAATAAGACTAAAAAATCATTATGTGTGGGAAAGAAGATCATGAAGTAGTTGAATACCAAAGTGATGAGAAAAATATGTCTAATGATGTGAGTAGAGAAACAGAAACACAGAATGCACATTATAAACGTCAGTGATACAAGTGCAAGGAAATGGGGAAACATAAAAACCAATACCCTTATCCAAGGGTTATTGATGATGATCTATGTTAGAAATTAATTAATGGAAAAGTAGAATTTAAGTCCCATGAGATCACAATATGTGATGTGGAGTACGATAATGAAGTTTTGAAAGGTGAACTTATCAACCACTATAAAGTATTAAATGTTTTATTTTATTCTGGATCCACCCACTATTGTATTTTTAGAGAATTAATTCGGGTTTCACTATATTACATCATCAATTAGATTTTGATTTAAATGTGATATATTCTAATGTCAGAATAGTCACATAAATAGTTTATAATTCTTCTCCAGTTGAAGTTTTTGGGAATATGCTTCCTACAAATCATTTCATCCATTATTTAGTGTAATTTAATGTGATTCATGGAATGGATTGGATTTCTGTATATAGAACTCATATCAATTTCGAAGATTGTGGAGTCACATTTCATATTTCAGACCAATCTATGAGCCTCAATATATTCAAGGATGAATATGACATTCTAGTTAAAATTTCTTCCTTCTTTGGGTCTTTGTTCCTAAAATGAAGGTTATCTATCTCAAATGGTAGGGGGAGCTCACTATTAAGAATTAACCTATTTTAATGGAGTTTTTTTTATGTCTTTTTGGAATAATTGACCAGTCATCCACCAAATTTTGAAGTTTAGTTCTCAATAGAACTCATATCGTGTGATAGGACTATTTCAAACACACCTTATAGAATGACCCTAGTTGAGTTACTGGAATTGAAGATGCACATAAATTAATATCATGATAATATATTCATACACACTATTGTGTCACCTTAGTGTGAACCTATACTGTTCATTAAAAAGAAATATAGATGAATGAGACTCTCTATTGATTATAACGAACATAACAAGTTCACTACAAAGAACAAATATCATCATCCCGGCATTGTTGAATAATTCAACCAACTATGCATTGATCAATACATTTCAATGATTTATCTTCATTTAGTATATTATCAACTAAGGGTCAAGAAAGGGGTTATAACATTGATGGAATTCTGTATAACATTTGGATACTATGAATTTATAGTGATTCATTTTGGTATTGATAATTCCCTCACTATATTCATGGATCCAATGAATAGAGTCTTTAGAGACTATCTTGAACCGTTTGTGGTAGTCATTATAGATGATATTCATGTATATTTTACAAGTATGGATGATCATAAAATTCACTTGATAATTATACTGATGACCTTATTAAAGGATAATCATTATAAAAAAATTACAAAGTGTGAATTTATTCTTCATAAAGTTTCATGTTTGGGTCACATAATCTCAAGATAGGGGATATAGGTGGATCCAACAAAATAGATGTTATTTAACATTGGCATAGTCCAACAATGGTAACTTATATGTATTGTTTTCTTGGTTTGGATTGGTATTATTGGTGTTTTGTGAGTCATGTTTCATGAATATCCAATACACACTCCTAGTTGACTCAAATATGAGTTATGTTTGTGTGGATGGATGATTGAGAAGAGAGTTTCAATGAGATAAAATAAAAGTTATCTAGTACACATGTGCTTACCCAGACTTGTAGTAGAGAATTTTGGTTGATCTATAGTGATTCTTCCATGAAATTTTTGGGATGTGTTCCCCTAGAAAATGATTTAGTGAGGGATTACTCCTCATTAAATTTGAAAATACATGAGAAAAATTACCCAGCTCTAGATTCCAAGTTTTTTGTGGTAATATTTTTTTAAGGATATGGAGGTATTATCTTTATTGTGAATGGTGTGATATTTATACTGATCATAAAAGTATAAAGAATATTTAAAAAAGAAAAATTTGATTATGAACCAAAATAAATGATTATAGTTGATTAAATATTATCAAATTTTTGATACTTTACCACCTAGGGAAAGCGAATAATGTATAAGTTGTTTTTATTTAAAAAGACCATGATTTCATATCCATGATGAAGATCAGAAAAGATTCAATATTTATGGATTTACAAAGGATGGATATTGAAATTTTGAATGAAGGGGATAAATAGTATATTTTTCAAATAAATGTTCATCCATCTATATAAGTGAAAATTACGGATGCCTAGTATGAATATGGTGAGCTACAAAAGAAGGTGATAAATTTTCTGGGATTCAACCTTGATTGTGATGGAATAATATGTTTCAAGAAACATTATTTTATTGCTCTTATACTAGAACTAAAGAATTTTTTTTTGGATGAGGCTCATAATTCTTCATTCTCTATTCATCCTATAATCAGAAATATTAACATGGACATGAAATAGTATTTCAAGAGGGATGGAATGAAATGAAATGTTGTAGAATACGTCTCTTTGTTTGTGGGTTTTCAGAAAGATAATGCTGATAGGTAGAAGCCTAATTGGTTGTTAAAACCATTATTCATACTATAATGGAAATGGGAAAACATCACTATGAAATTTTTATTGGACATCACAAAACATATAAAGTCCACAATTCTATATGGGTTATAGTTGATCACCTTGTGAATTTGAAGCTCATAAATTCAATCATAGAGGATTTATCTATTGATTAGCATTCCATGATGTTTGTAAATGATTTGGAAAGATTTAATGGAGTACCAATTTTCATTACATCTGATTTGGATCTGAGGTTTACATCGAATTTTTCAAAAATTCTTCAGCAGGATCATGATACAGAGTTATGTTTCAACACTGATTATCATCCTTAGACATATGGTATGTCTAAGATTAAAATTCAAACAATAGAAATAATGTTGAGATCTTTCTATATGGATATCAAAGGAGTTTGGGATAAACACATATATTTGGTAAAATTTTCTTACAACAATTTATTTCATTATGAAATTCAGATGGATCCTTATGAAGTCCACTATGGAAATATGTGTAAAACACCAAATGTTTTGTATATATTTGAGGAATGAAATATATTAGGACTTTATATAGATGATGTTATGCAAAAGAGGGTTATATCTATTCAATAACACACAAGAGAATCTAATAGTTGACCAAAAAACATTTTTCTAATAATCGATGAAAAGGCCAATAATAGTAAGTGGGTGATAAGGTGTTTCTATGAAAATATTTATTGAAGTGATTAATGAGATTTGGAAAGAGGGTAAAGCTGATCCTGAGGTATTTCAATCCTTTTGAAAATTCACATTGTTCTGGGAAGGTAGCCTATAGATTGGAACCTCCACCAAAACTCTATCATGTTCATCATTTGTTCCATGCATCTCTCCTAATAAAGTACATTCAGATACATCACATGCACTAAACTCAGAAGGTGTATAACTAGAGTAAGATCATTCTTATTAGAAATAGTCGATAAATATTCTATATCATAGATAAAAAGTACTACAAAACAAGACAAGCTCTTCTGTTTAAAATTTTATAGCAGGACAACCAATTCATGAAAGCTATGTGTGAACTTCATGATGTGATGAGGCAAAGGATTCTCATATTTTTTTTATCCATATGATGAATTTATAGGGAAAAATTCAGTTTATGTGTGTTAGAATGTAACACCAAGATATTTTTATGAAATATATTCTTTAAATAATTCTTCAAAGGCTCTCATTGTATGAAATCTTGAGTTTAAAAGAACTACATGATTAAATTGGTATAAAATGACCCTTATAACCTAGAAATTATATTATTGGGAATAAATAAAAATATATTATAAAAATATAGGGTGAATTATTTTACTACCAATTATTAATATAAAATATAATCAAATAAAATGTAAAGTAAATATTTGTAATTTTTTAATAATAAATTTGGTTAATTACAATTAGTAAATGAAATTAATAGAATATATATGATATATATTTTATAAAATATTTTTGATATTCATCAAATAGACATTTTAGTCATAGGATATGAATAAACCTTATTTTGTGTATAGAATTTTATATTTTTTAAAAGGGTAATTTTATCCTATTTAATGGAGAACATTTTTTAAATTAAATTTTTTACACATTAATACTTATTATATGAATACATAAACTTATTCTTGTAAATAAACATATAAAATTTTACTTTGGATTAATTTTTGATATTTTTATAATAACATTCATGTTTTGATAAATAGAAAAATATACTAAATTTTAATTGAAAACAAAATATTTCATCGAATTGATTTGTATCATTAAATTATATTATTGAATTATTTTAAAGTATAAATTGAATATATTTTTATCATTTAATATTATTCTTGTCTTTGTAATTAATTTTACAATGAATATAAATATAAAAAATTTAAATCTTTCACAGTGTTTTCACATTAAAAGATATTTTCTCATTGTGAAAATGAGATTAATTTTAATTTCATTACTAAAAATTCAGTGTGTTGAATTTTTAAAAATGCATTCAATATTTTTATATTGTAGGCCCAAATTATAAAAATATCTTTAATATATTTTAGGGCATTATGAATAGTAAATTTGGTGATTTATTATTAATACGTTAAAAGGGTGAATCAGGTAATTAAGGATAAAAATTATATTATATATTTTCCACAACACTTCTCATAAATTCATTTAATAATTATATTGACCTAAACCACTATTTGGAAAAAAATTATCCTTTAGAAACCACATTGATGAGATTATTTAATTAAATTTATTTTATTTAATTAAAAGTTAAATATGTCTTACTATGATTTTAATTACTATATATTTTTCAATATCATGTTATACGAATGATAAATTTGATTACAAATATTATTTTTAATTTTTTGATGTTTTTATTTATCAGTTAATTTTTTTAATTTTTTAGGAAATATATAATTAACTTAACATATTATAAATTAATGATGAATAAATGATTAAATTGATGAAAAATAAATAGAATAATAATTCTTAAAATGATAATAACAATTAAATGACAAGAACACTTCACCAAATCATTTTGATCGAGTTTATATTGACCATCTTCCTCCAACGGTTGATTAATTAACCATTTTAATCCATATAGAGAATATTATGACACTTATAATATTTTATTTTAAGTGATGTTAAAGTAATTGGATTGATTTTTTAATAAATATGACATTTTTAATTTAGGATTTTTCAGAAGATATATTCAACGATAAGTATTCTGATAAAATGTAGGGGATTTTTCTTCATCAAAATATTTTTTTATTCTTATTAATCAAATATATATGTGAAATAATTAAAAAATTGATTCTTAATTATATTATTAATGAATATAATAAATAAATGTTAATAACAATAGTAAAATAAATATAATATGAGATAATTAATTTATCCAACAAGTTTTCCAGATGCCTGTAAACACATATTAATATAATAAATAATTAATTTTGAAGTTAACATGATATAATTGTATTTTTATTAATCAATTAATTGTATAATATCAAAATTGATATTATTGATTGTTTATCAAAATAAAGTATTATTAAATAATTTAAAAAATGAATGTTTATTTGGTCATGACCCATCCCCGGGGCCCGTTCCGTGACTACCCCAAACCCGCCTTATATAGGCCAGGGGGTGGCGACTAGCACCAAAGGCATAAAACTCTATGCTAGGAAGGCATTTCCTTTATAAATTGTAAACACACACAATTATTGTATAACTAGAGTAAACACTAAGTAAAAACTATATACAAAAAGGAGTGTTGGAAAGTAAAAGGGTTCGGAAGTACATGCCCAACAGTAAAGTACATGGAAACAGAAAAGTAACAGTACAACTGAAAGAAAGTACAACTAAAGAAAAGTAAGTAGCTACTAGGTAGTCCTCCGGGGTTCCTACCTGAAGGCTAGGTACAAAGGACCTCCTCAGCACTCCACGTCCGTTCGTCCGCTCTGTTTACCGTCATGTCGAGTGTTCCACATTCAGGTACCGTCTAGTCCTCAAACTCTCTCCCTCAGTCAACGTTGTCCATCATCCGCAACTAACACAACGAGGTGCAGTCATAGCCCATGTAGGGGTGATTATAATGATACTCAGTAGGGACCTCGAGACCGCCAAGGTCTCACAAAATACAACAATGATAAACCACAAAGTATGTAATCAATGGATAACCATTACATAGTTATATGCCCATACATATACCTAAGTTATCTAGTAACTCATCACAATCATGTGGAAAACACAACAGTCAATGACTCTGCTCAAAGAAGGATTTTATTCTAGGGCTAGTATCAAGTAACATCCCCAGTCACACTGTGAGAACCTTAACTGATGGTGTAATCCTCCTCTATTGAGTACAGTGGGCCTGCCACGTCACAGAGAGGTGCTTCCCACGATCTTGGACTACTGGGGTACTCCTCCTATCGAGTACCATGGAACTCTTATGCTCACTCATAGGCGCTCTCCCCTGTTGGTCTTCTGCACTCACATAGAGGCACTCCCCCTCATAGCCTACTAAGGTACTCATCCTGTCGAGTATCATGGGTCAACTATGTCACACAGAGGCACTCCCTACTTTGGGTAATCCGCATCACATAGAGGTGCTCCCCATTAGACTATTTGAAACACACTGAGTCGAAAGGTTAGCATTTGTCAGGTTTCAACCATCTACTTGGTCTCTGTACTATGCTCACTCGTCTCCGAGAGTATCCACTCTAAGAACTATAGGTAAAATATCCAACTATCAAGAAGTCCCTATTAGAAGTATATAAAATGTCGGCCTCATCCTAGGGGTCTCAACGCAAAAGAATGAGAGTCAATCAGACGCCCGGTCTATGAGTTATTGGCATTTCCGTTCAAGGGCCCGGGTTGGATTTTAGGTTCAAACAAACCTGATCGTACCCTAACTGTGTCCAAAACTCAAGTGCGGTATTCCAAAAAATCATTCTATCTCTAATATTTCAGTCCCCCACAGATGGTTCGTCGATCGGACACATGTAGCCCATATTATGGGAGAAAAGGTGAAAAGAGGCCACAGCAGGTCCGGGTCTGGTCTGACCCAGTAAGACTGACCAGACCCAACCCGAGTCTGAACCAGGGTCCTACCTGGTCCGCGGGTCCAACCCAGTCCACGGGTCCAACCCGGTACATGGGTCTAACCCGGTTCGTGGGGGAATCCCGGCGTGAGTGGGCGGCCCAACACAAGGGGGCGGCCCGACCCGCGGTGAGTCTGGCCCTCCCTGGTTCTGGCCCAGCGGCCCGCAGGGGGTCCGCATAAGCCGCGTCCAGGGGGAATCCACGCACCCCTGGCTCTTGAACAGAAAAGTTTTTCGGGTGGAGTCCCAACCAGTGCCAAGAGGCGCCAGTCCAACTCACGTGGGACCAAGAGGGGTCCAACCATCCATGCTGGCCGAGCTGCCGGCCGCTCAACACCGCCAATGGCTGGCCTGACGCCGGCCACCCCTGCTCCTCCACCGCTAACCACCCTGGCTGCGTCTATCCTCCTCCACGTGGAACATTGCCATTGTTCCCGTCCGCCATGGCCCATCCTGGCCTCAACCACCTTCTCCATCGTGTGAAGTGATGACATCGCTCCCTTCCAGCAACCCGGTAGCCTTGTGTTGTCGATATCTTTGCGGCCAGTCCGACGCCGGTCGCGTTGCTCTACCGACCTCTGTCGGCCACGGTCTGCTCCTCTGGCGGTGTTGTTGTGCCGCTACCATCGTCATAAAAGGATGAAAAATGGAGGGGAGAGGAGGTTCATGTTCGTGCGGCCCGCACCCTCCGCATTATGATGATATCAATTGGTAACAGAAGGAACAATATTTGGACGATAAAAAATTGGAACAAGAATCAAATATAAATCCCCCTACCTCGTATTGTTTTCATTGACTATGTCTCAGAAAGAGAGGCATCGATTCGTTAATGTCGGAAAAATTATAGGATATCCGTCTTTGGCTGATGACCGTTTAGAGGTGACGAAGTAGAAGAGATTAATCTTTGCGGTTGGCTCATTCTCTTTTGGCAGAGTTGAAGTTTGTTCTTTGTTGGTGAGTTCTTTCTCTCCCAAGCTTCCTCTTTCCCTAAACTCCACCCAATGGAAATTCCAACCAAAAATAATGGATTAAGTTAATCCATTATTTAATTTGTGGCCCCAAAAATTCAAAAGAATTCAAATCGGTCCAATTAATTAATTGAGGGGGGTTTGGAACTTAAGGAGGGAAGTTCAAGGGTTCTCCCCACATAAATGGGGGTTTTCAAGGGTTACAAGCCCGGGTGGTCCCCACTAATGATATCCTCCCAAGGAAGGTTAGGTGCGGGTGGGCCCCACCACCGTAACCTCTCATGGGAGGTTATGGTGTGGTGGCATCCACTACTAACCACCCCTAGGATGTTTTAACCACGAAGCATAAAAATAAGATTCACATTTACTTTTATTTAACATTTTCTTAAGAACTCTAAAACTACCTTTCATTCTCCACCAACAGTTGTCATGGTGAAAGTCCTCTTAAGTGAATACTAGTGCTGCAGGTTCAACAGTGCCATTGAATTTCAATTCCGAGAACTGGTTCAAAAGTTATAAAATCTCACCCGTACATTTGCTGAACGTACCTGAACAAAACATCAGAAATTGATTCTGGCACACCGGGTCTCGAAATCAAGCATCATAAATTTTCTCAGACTTGTATAATTCCCATGTATTTAAGAAAAAAAATTTCCATGGAAATTTCATGTCTTTACATTATCCCCACCTCAAGGATTTACGTCCCCGTAAGATTCAACTCGAACTAAGGGATCCAATTAGGGTACTGAGGACGCAACTGAGACTCCCGCTCACATGCACTCTCTTGGAGGTTCTCATGATGCCAGCATACGCACACCAGAGGTATCGACCACCCACGTAGGACCCTCTCTTATCAATACTCAATATCTATTGGAACTTTAGTTAAAGTCTCTCCATCATCGATGTCCTGGTCCCATGGTCGATGATGTGGGATGGGTCTTGCACGTATATCATCAACTGAGATACATGGAAGACGTTGTGCACCCAGTGCAACTGAGGTAGAAGAGCTAAGTGGTAAGCCACTTCACCTACTCTACTAAGGACCTGGAAAGGTACAATGAATCCCAGAGATAACTTTCCTCCCTGGCCAAATCTTTATATACCTCATCAAGGTGAGACCCATAGAAAGACGTAGTTTCCATCCTCAAACTCCAGAGGTCTCTGTCTCCTGTCATCATACGACATCTGTCTACACTGTGCAGTTTTCATCCACTCCTGGATAAACTACACTTTCCTTGTGGTAGCTCGTACCATCTCTGGTCCCACTAGTGCTGACTCCCCAGGGTCTGTCCAGTACAAGGGTGATCTGCAAGGTTGCTCGTACAATTCCTCGAAAGGTACCATCCCTATAGTGTAGTGATAACTATTGTTGCATGAAAACTCTACAAAAGTCAAGTGATCCTCCCGGATATACACTAAGTTAAGGACACATGCATGTAGAAGGTCCTCGATGATTTGAATGGTCCTCTCGGTCTAACCATCTGTTTGAGGATGGAAGGTAGTTCTCAAGAGAAGCTATGTCCCGAAAGCCTCCTAAAACCCCTTCCATAGCCGGGAAGTAAACCTTTCATCATGGTTGGAGACAATAGAAGAAGGTACTCCATGAAAACACAAAATATCATGTACATAGATCTGTCACATTCTCTCAAATGATCTTTACACTCTAATTGGTAGGAAGTGGGCTGACTTGGTGAGTTGGTCAAAAATCACCCAAATTGAGTCATAAATCATCTATGTACGTGGAAGACCCTTAACGAAGTCCATGGATATCCCATACCACTTCCACTCTAGACCTATAAGGGTTTTACCAAGCTTTCTGGTACCCAGTGCTCCACCTTTACTTGCTAAAAATTGAGGCATCGTGAGACAAACTCAGATATTACGTCCTTCATACCTGGCCACCAGTGCTGTTATCGAAGGTCCTGGAACATCTTCGCCAATCCTGGATGTACCGATAGAGGGGAAGTGTGTAACTCCATCAACACTTCCTCATGAAGTGCTACTGGTACCATGGAACGTCCTCTGAAGAGGATGATGTTCTCCCCACCTTCAGAAAATCCATCAAGTGCATGCCCTGTGGATATCTGAGCACGTTGTGTCTCACAGTAATTGTCTCCATGCTGCATCTCCATAACTCGCTAATGTAGTGGGGGAGCGACTATAAGAGACTATAGATAGGCTGCTCCATCTCTATCCACAGATGATATTTATAAGGCAGCCAGCTGCTCTGTCGCCTCTCCTAGCAGTTGTATATCAGTCCTCCTACTGAGCGCATCTGCAATAATGTTCCCCTTACCAAGAGTATAGACTATCTCGAATTCATAGTATTGGAAGTACTCATTCCAACATCAATTTATCATAATCAGGTCCTTCTGAGAGAAGATATATCTGAGACTCTTGTGATCAGAGTACATGGTAAAATGTTCTCCCATAACATATTTTCACAACATCTTCAAGGTGAAGATCACTGCTACTAATTTCCGGTCATGGGTAGCGTAATTCTACTCATTTTGTCTCATCTTACGAGAACCATATGCGATCACTGCTCGATCCTGCATCAGGACACACCAAAGTACCATCCCTGATGCGTCGCAGTAAACTATGTATCGTACACCCTCCTCTAGAAGCCTCAAGATGGGGGTAATAGTCATCCTCTTCCTCTGATACTGAAATCTTTACTGGCATCTATCCAACCACACGAAGGGTTTCCCTTTCTTTGTCCTGGATGATATTGGTGCTTCAACTTTGGATAAGTTTGTAATAAATCTCTAATAGTATCCAGCCAAGCCCAGAAAACTCCTTACCTCCACCACACTCTTGGGTGGATCCCAAGCATGTACCGCCGCAATCTTCGTTGGAGCTACTATAAATCTATCCTATGAGATAACATGTCCTAATATGTGAACCTATTGAATCCAAAACTGGCACATTGAGAGCTTACCATAAAGCCGGTGCTATCAGAGTGTTTCCAGAACTACCTGCAAATGGTAGGCATGCTCTTCTTCAGTAGTCGAGTACATCAGAATGTCGTCGATGAAGACTACGACAAAGCGATTGAGGTATGGCTGAAATATCTTGTTCATGAGACTCATGAACACTTCTAGAGAATTAGATATATCGAAGGGCATAACGAAGAACTTGTATTTATCATAACAACACCAGAAGGCCATCTTCATCACATCCTCGTCTTGAACGCAGATTCGATGATACCCTGATCTGAGGTCTCTCTTCAGGAACCACCGTGCTCCCTTCAGCTGGTCAAAGAGGTCGTCAATCCTCAGAAGTGGGTACTTGTTCTTCATGGTCACCTGGTTCAAGTGATAGTAGTCAACACAAAGCCTCAAGATCCCATCTGCCTTTTTGGAGATCATAATATGGTCCTCCCATAGAGAAATAATGGGAAAGATGAATCCCTTCTCATGCAAGTCCTCTAGTCTTACCCATATCTCATGAAGCTCAGTGGGAGACATCTGATATGCTTGTGTAGATATTGGTGTCATACAGGGGTACATGTCAATGTAGATGTCCACCTCTCCGTGAGGAGGTAGTCCTTGAACATCATTAGGGAAAGCATATGCATACTGGTCCACCACTATAGGATAAGTCAGAATATCCACATCGACTGCTCCGTGGGTAAGGCAAGCCAACTATCGTGTGATCGGTTGAATCCTCCTCCGAGTAAGTCTGTCCAGTGCTGCAAAGGTTCCCTTCTCACCGGTGAAGGTAAACCTGGTCTCATCAGTGCAGACACAACGCACTTTGTGACTAATATAGTCAATCTGAGCAAGCTCTGTAGATAACCAGTCCATACCCAAGATGATGTCATAAGGCCTCGACACCGCTACGAGGGGATCCCAGCAGAAGATCTCTCCTCCTAGAGTAAGCTCACATTGCCGGAACCAGTTCATAATCATCGAGTCTGATCCCGTAAGAGTCTCTAGCTGTAAGGATCGAGCCAGCAGCTCGGTCGGAATCTCTCAGCTCCGAAAAAGTGCAGTGGCAATGAAAGAATGACTGGAACCTGTGTCTATAAGAACTGAAGCTAAGGTGGAGTTGACACTGATCGTACCTCAAATCATCTCTGGAGCGTCGTGAACGTAATCCCCAGCTTCTTGTAGCTGAGCTATCCCCCGTCCAACCGCTCCCTGTGGTCAGGGTGGACCTCCTGGTGGTGGTGGTGGTAACACCTCGAAATGTCATCCACGGCCAGCTGCACATCCAACTCCTCTGCGACGTCGAAATCCTCCCCACAGACTGTCTTGATTGAACCTATGCCTCTGCCTGGGAGGTCCCTCAACTATTTGCTGATAATCAGAACGGTGGGTCAGGCAGTCACGAGCCATGTGACCAAGCCCACCGCATGAGTAACACTATCCACTCCTATCATGTCTGGCTTGGTCTCCACTTAGGGTTCCCCACACGACTGATCCTGATTCATGCGGTTGACCAACTGTAGGTATTTTCCTCTTGGACCTCTGAAACATCTGTCTACTTTCAACTGTATAATATCCCACTACGTGTCGCCTAGTGGTGGGTCTCGTTGATGGAGACTGCTCAACAAGGAAACTCTCCACTAGGAGGGCTATCTCTAGCACCCCTATCTGAGTCAGGATGCTGAGGGAGATCATCGAGGATTTTATCTATCGTCTAAGACCTTTCTCGAAGGTCTGGGCCCTGAAAAATGGGTCACACACCATATCTATGGAGTAGCGTGAGAGGCCGGTGAACCATTCTGAGTACTGTGCTGCTATCATTTTATCGTATTGTAGATGCAGTAGCTCCTATATCTGTACCACATGAATGGTGGCTGGGAAAAACTCCGCCCAGAACAAGCTCTCGAAGTCTTCCCAGAGTAGTGTCACCTCATGACGCACCCAGAGAATCATGCTCCACCATCTACTTGTTGCATGCTTAAGGAGACTCGTGTCAAGGATCACCATGAAGTCTACTGGTGTCCCTATCAGTCTAAATACTCTCACCGCAACCTCCATCCAATCCTCATCCACATGTGGTTCCATCTCTCCCCTAAACCTGGGAGGCCTCTGTCACTGGAACTCGAGCAACGAGCTCATGCGGAATGCATTGTCTACTACTAGGGCTGGTGGCATCGGTGGCCCAATGGGAAGTAGTACCGTTGGTGACTCCACTGGTAATGGTCTCTAAACCGAGGCCTTGTCGCTCGGTGGGCTATCAGTACGTACGACTCTAGGGGATCTAACTGGTCGTTCACGGGGAATCATACTGAATGAAACAGATGTGACACGGTCAAAAAACTATACCTAGTGAGCTGACCTGGTTGAGATGACTTAAAGAAAACTTTTGGAGACACACACGCAATCAGTGTTTTCGTGCACTATGTCGGAAATCAGAAGTCAGGGTCCTGGTGTATGGATACGTCAGCCACCCTCACCAACACTAGACTCCTTGTACTGTATACCTCACTTAGTACCTTTACCACTATTTCTTCATAGAAAAAAAGATCAGAGTTCTATGTTCTGCGGTAGAACTGACTCCTCTAATACCAATTTGTCAAAACCTGTCCCCGGGGCCCATGCTGTGAATACCACAAGCACGCCTTCCATAGGCCATGGGCTGGTGACTAGAACCAAAGGCCTAAAACCCTAAGCTATGAAGGAATTTCCATTATAAATTGTAAACACAGACAATCAGAGTACAACTGGAGGAAACACTAAGTAAAAACTATATACAAAAAGGAGTGCTGGAAAGTTAAAGGTGCCAGAAATACAATCCTAATAGTAATGTATAAGGAAACGGAATAGAAATAGTACAACTGAAAGAAAGTAAAACTGAAGAAAAGTAAGTAGCTACTGGGTCATCCTATGGGGTTCCTACCTAAAGGGTACATACAGATGACCTCCTCAACACTCCACGTCCGTCTTTCCGCTCCGTGTACCGTCACGACGAGTGGTCTAACTTCAGGTACCATCTAGTCCTGCTACTCTCTACCTCATTCAATGTTATCTGTCATCTAGAACCAACACAAAGAGGTGCGGGCATATCCCGTACAGGGTTGAGTATAATTATACTCAGAAAGGACTTCGAGACCCTCAAGGTCCCATAAAATTCAACAAGGATAAACCAAAAAATATGAAATAAACGGAAAACCATTACATAGGTATCTGCCCATACATATACCTAAGTTATCTAGCAACCCATCTCAATCATGAGGAAAACTCAAAAGTCAATGAATTGGCTCAAACCATGATTTTATTCTAGGGATAGTATCAAGTAACATCTCTGGTCACATTGTCGGAACCTCGGCTGATGGGGTACTCCTCCTCTATCGAGTACAGTGGGCCTGCCGTATCACACAGAGGTGTTTCCCACTGTCTTGGACTGTTGTGGTACTCCTACTATCGAGTACCATGGATCTGATGCGCTCACACAGAGGCGCTCCCCACTGTGGGTCTTCCATGCTCACACAGAAGCGCTCCCCCTCGTAGCTTGCTAAGGTACTCCTCCTATCGAGTACCATTGGTCTGCTGCATCACAAAGAGGCGCTCCCCACTGTGGCTCTGCCGCATCACATAGAGAAGCTCCCCAATGAACTATTCGAAACACTCCGAGTTGAAAGGTCATAAGTCGTCAGGTCTCAACCATATACTAGGTCTCCGTACTCCACACGCTCATATATGGGAGGATCCGCTCCACGAACTATAGATCGATTCCCCAACTGTCACTAATTCCCTAGTAGAATTATCTCAAAGGTCCTCCTCGTCGTAGGGGTCTCAACGCAAAAGACGGTGCATCAATCAAATGCCCGATCCGTGAGTTATTGGAACTTCTGTTCGAGGGTCCCATTGGATTTTAGGTTCCAAACAACCCGAATGTACCCCAATCATGTCTAAACCTCATGTGGGGTATTCCAAAAGAACCATCTCTCTCTATGCTTTTCTTCGCCATAGACGATTCATTGATTGGACACCCGTATCCCATGTTATGGGAAAAAAGGTGAAAACATACCATAGCTGGTCCGAGTCCGACCCTGTCCGGGTTTCTGACCTAGCCCGGGGGGGGGGGGGGGGGCTCGGCCGGAGAGGGCGGTGCAGCCCGAGGGGCCGGCCCGGCACACTATGGGTCCGGGCCGGCGGCCCCACGGCCCGTGGGGGGTCCGCCTCAGCCACATCCAGTGGGAAGATGCATGCCCCTGGCTCCAGAATGGCAGAGACATTTATGTGGAGTCCCAACCGGTGCCAGGTGGCATCGGTCCAGCTCGTGTGGGACCCAGAGGAGTCCCACTCCTCCCTGCTGTCCAAGTGGCATGCCGCTCCACACCGCAAGTGGTCGGTCCGACGTCGGCCGCCACTGCTCCTCCGCAGTGGCCCGTCCTGGTCGAGGCTCTCCTCCTCCGTGTGGCGCAACGGCGCTGCGTCCCCCTTCTCCTCCGCACGGTGCGCATCATCATGCCCTTCCTGCAACCCGGTGGCCTTGCACTGCCGGTTTCTTCATGGCTGACCGACGTCGTTCACATTGCTCTGCCACCATCTATCTGTAGAGACCCGAATCTTAACGTACATAGACATTACATTACCTTTGCGGAATACTTAGTACATAACAAAAACACACACACAAGGACCGTAATAGTTTAGTGTCTTTGGAAACTCAGAATATAATCTTCTAATCGTGGTAAAAGATCTTCAACATCTCAAATAAATATCTTCTTTTTTTTAAACCTAAATCCTTTCTTCATGTCCTGGGGGAACAACATAAAAGGTTGAGCTCAAATTCTCAGTAAGGGTAAAAAAAATATCAATCACATCATATTCATAAGAACATAAATTTTGGAAATCTTAACCTGCAAAAGAGAGCATAATTTCATAACATGAGATAAATCATAGTAGTGAAATGGAATCCCAATAATCATAACATAAAACATGAAACTTTGTGGCATACACACATAATCATGGAGAATAATTTCTTGTTAGTCAAGACTCATTGCCAAGACTATCTTAGTGGACAAAATCCATTTCTGAACACAGTTCATTTATCGTTTCAGTCCTGTTTCACTGAACCGGTATAACCTACCGTTCCAGCCATGTCTATCTAATGAGATATAAAATCATTACCCAATTAATTGGAGGGAGATATAGGTCCCACCCATATCATAACGATACCATTCTTATGTGTGCCACAAAATCATAAATCATACATCATTGCATAACTCCTGTAATAACAATGGGAATCTTAACCATCATGACATCATAAAACAATTCATATAATATAAAGAAATTCATAAAAATATTTCCATCACAACATAATCAAGTAAATGTAATAATAGGGATAGAAACAGAACCCTATATTATCTTAGATGTAAAATAATTTTGATAAAACACTTGAACTCCATTCTTGAGGAAAATATCCTTTCTACTTCAAAAACACATTTCCTTTCTTAACATGCCATACAATTTTAAACTAAAGAAGTTGATTAAAAATAAACTCGAAAACTTGTAAAGGAAGATTCTTGGAAATAATGTTTTAAAAATCCATTCATGTCGTATAAGTTAAAAAAAACATTCTTCTCGTACCTTTTTCGGAAAAGTCAAAAAGTACCTCGTATGGAAAACGACAAAATATTCCTTTCATATCTTTTACTAAAAACTCACCGAAAAGTAAAATTGGATTTAAACAATTGTAGGTGGATGGAAATAATATTACATATTGAGGAAACTTTGATATGGATGATAAAATACACCCCAGTAAATGCCAAAGGATAACCAATCTCGAATAAAAATGAGATTGTGATATTTCCTTTACCTTAGGTCCAATTTGCTTTGTAAGTGTCCGAACCTCCTATATAATGATTTAAATAATGTTATTGACTTATTCCAAAATCACAATTATTGTTATGATATCATATATGTTCATATTCTTAGCTTCTTATTAGTAATATTTCATTACTACTTGTTATTCGGGTGTTTATTACTTTCTGTTCTTATGCGTGTTTTGTCGTATCAATTCTTATTATTCTCTTTAGGTTATAGATACCTCATTTCCAGAATGTTATTAGTGTAATATATATCATATTCATTCATTCAATCCATTTATATAATCATTATGATATGAATATCATGTAGAACGAGTCACATCACATCGTGGAGACGGTATTCAGTACGTACACACGAGTGATGATATCGTTCCGATGATTGTGGAATTGTATTGGAGTGTATGTATACTATTTCAGAATCAATATCACTTTATAATAGTCAAATATAGTCATTATTTACACCATTATACCCATCCAAGTAAGGTGGTGGTGGAAAATAGATTACACCACGGCGTGGAGACGGTATTCCGTACGTACGCAAGCGCGGTGATTTCTTTTTCCGTAGGATGGATAGATTGTCAAATAGGGTTGTTTTATACATATAATAACATATCAGTATGTGAGTGATACTGATGTTATTACTTCATAATTAATCAACTAATGAAGAAGAAGTGGAAGAATAAATAATGATGAAAGAATCGGTAACAGACATTGCCTCTTCTTTGAAGTGCTTCTTTGAGACCTCCTTTTAGGGCACTAAAATCGGTCTTTGAAGAAGACCGGAACCTCTAGGATGTTTCTAGGGAAGTGGAGAGGAGAAACTGGCAGGGTTTGGCCGATCTTGAAGGCTCAAATTGGTGTGAGGAAGTGGGGGAGGAGGTGCCCTTTTATAAGGGAGGAGAGGGGCACCATTGGAATAACTAAAACTATTATTTTATTATAAAGTCAACATCAGTTTTAAATAGCTCCAAATTGATATATTTCGAAGCTAAGGTAGGTATGGGTCGGAATCCTTTCATCCAATAGAATTTAGACAAGTTTATCTTCCTATTATAACCTTATCATTTATATTTAACTTTAAGTTAGATAGTTTTACTTTTACCGTGTCTTTTTGTGTTCTTACACTATAAGGTTAATACACATAATATAACAGGAAAAAAGAACCCCGAGTTGTTTATTATTAATATATATAACCTTATCTAAGTCATTTGGATGAACCTTAGATTTTTAGGAATAAAATAACAATTAATAATATAATATGTTTTTAAAAAACTATTTTATGTCAATTTTGACACTATTTAGTAATTAATTTTTGTGAAAATCTTAACAGAACGATTAGTTCGAAAAAAGTTAATTATATCAATAATAACATGTCATATTAACCTAGAAAATTTGTTTAATTCATTAAAAGTCTCAAATTATATTTATTTGGGTATTTATAACATCAATTATGTCAATATTTCATTAATAAGATAATTACTGCATCATCGTTGTGTCATAAATAAATTAAATTATTAAATGTCTAAAAATTACAAATAAAATACCATTATATATGAAATATGTTTATATTTCTAATGAATATTTATAGTCGAATTTATCTTATGTATAAACCCATATTAAAAATGATTTACTTATTAATCTTTGATTTTAACTATTTTAACCCTTCTTTAAATAAATTAATAATAAATGTCCTAATCTAATCCAAGTGGGCCTAAATGGTCATATTTTGTTCCTAAGGTTGTTTTTGGTAGAATTACACTTATCCAATAGAATTTGGACATGTGTTAGGGTAATAATAATATCATTTTTACCCTTAATTACCCTATTTACTTTTAACCGTGGTAAATAAAAATAAAAGGTTACTATTCACCAAAAATTATTTTCATCTCATTGAACCACATTTTACGTACTGGAATCAACTGTGTCTCTCGGATTTTTGAAATTCCACTCACAGAAGAAGTAAAATTAAGTTTTATGAAAAAATCAGTTTTTTAACTACAACTTAGTGGTTTCACTATTCATCAAAAAATAAATGTTTCAGAAAAATACCAAAAATTAGGCCTAAGATATATTTGATATTATGAATTAAAAAATGATCTCTATTTTACCAAATTCAAAACATATCAGTTGCATTAATTAATTTAAAAATTAATTCTCATCGTCAAAACAAATAGCGTGTTCTTAAGAGATAATAACTATCAAAAGATTGACACTTGTTTATATCTGGTTTAAATGTGAAATTACATCCAATGACCAACATTGTATTAAATTGTAAAAATATATTCTAAATATAATTTAAAACCACTCAAATTAATAATTTATCACAATTAATTATTTCGATTGAAAAAGTTGTTTTTAATTGAAATATATCGTGTTTTTACTATTCATCAAAATATGAAAGTTACCAGAATGATATGAAAATTTATCCAAAGTAAATTTTTATTTCATGATTCCAAAGAAGAATTTTATTTTGTAAAATTGAACTTATAAACATGTCAAAAACTAGATTTAAAGTGGGTGCTCCATCAAAAGGCGGCAAAACTGCATTTTTAAAAAAAATACTTATTTTACTCGAAATATTTATTTTGTTCTTATACCATGTTTTAGAAAATGTGAAAGATTAATAATAATGTTATAAGATTCAAAATTTAGTTAATACTATTCATAACGGCTAGTTCATAATAATATTATAATAATATATCGTTGTTTAGTAAAACCTGGTATTGCGTATAACACACGCTATCGAGGAAGGTCGTGATTGCGTGTAATGCAAGCCAAGTCAGGGTTCCGTGTTGTGAAATAATCCTTCGTTGTTTCATATAACATAATCCAACCATATTTCATTTATACACTGAATATATATATATACATATATACTCAATGTTGCGTAGAATAACTATTATCAAAATTGTGTGTAACACGATCCAAGAATAATGTTGCGTATACTGCAAGCCAATACGGTGTTGCGTATAGCGCAAGGTAATCTTGGTGTAGCATAAAACACAATAAATTAATGAAATTAAAAGAATATTTTTCATAAAATCTCGGGGTGTTACATTCTACCCCCCTTAAAATGAATTTCGCCCTCGAAATTCGTCAGCGTTATAAATGGTTTACTATTCGAAAGTTTCTTTAATAGAAACCCACATAGTAAAAAGGAATACCAAAACCAATGTTTAAAAACAAAAGTATGAAATGTAACGGTTACCCAAATAAACTAATCACTGGGTTTCCACATAGGTGAAAATATGGATATGGAAGAGAAATCTGACCATCATGTTCTGACGGAGAGTGGTAGAGAACATTGCTATGGAAAATCCAGCAATCACAAAGCCATAAATTTGTGATGATCTAAGGTACCATATGATTCATCAGATATAATAGCACTAGGACAACATTTTTGGTTTTCAAGATCATTTCCCTAAAGTTGATGAAATTGGAATTAGAAGAAATACTTTCGTGATTTTGGTATAGTCTCACCGTTCGCCGTTCTTTGGACAATTTCTACTTCATCTCTTAAAGAAATGAAGTTGAATTTTTCATTCGTGATGTGTTAGCAGATCATGTGATAGAATGATGGGTCATTCCATCTGTCTCAAACAAAAGGTTAGAAAAGTTATCAAAAAATACATAAGTCCATCTATAGTGAGATTAATCATATATAGTTCGTAAAATGGACTTATACTTCATATATCATACTGCTTAATATAATAAAACAAGTTTCTACTAAATAGGGAATTCCTGTAGGCCAGTGGTAGGCGATAAAGGCCAGTCGCACTTCGGTTGTGGGTTCGATTCCCATAGCCTTGTCCGACGCGATGGGTTGTCGCCCATCCTGCAGGTTGTCCTTTTTCTAAAACTACATTACTATAACATCACATAAATAATATCAAAAAAAATTCTATCCTCAAACAATACTAACTTATGGTTAACATAATCCATTCCAATCATTAGGCTTATCTAAAATACTTCGGTCCAAGCTCATAGTATAAATAAAATGATCACGTGAATGCCATCATTTATCCCCCATTTATCATAAGATATATCTTGTTGGTCAAATTACAAACATGTGAATACCTTAATCATGTATTCTCTTGAAGAATGAATACCCTTAGTGAAAACATGAATGGAGTAAAAATTTAACTCTTTCCACATACCAAAATCCAAAAATTCTATATACTCAAACCATGATATAACCTTCTCCTTATATCAGTCATGAGCTCATGAATACTATCAAACATTTAATTTTCTCTTTATCCCTTCATTATGCGCATATCATCTACATTCCAAAAATATCTGAATAACCTTTCATGGATACTGGTACCATTAATCATAAAGTTTCAAAACTCAAGGAAAGACAACAGTGTAACAATCCTTAGATTTCTCTTTATTCCATAGTACCATGAGATTAATTATACAACATTACACATGATAAACATGTAATAATTATACTACATTCATAATCCATTGACCGAGCTTCAATAATTCTTTCATCTCACATATCATTTGTAGTCTCTTCATCATCATCAACATGAATACTACCCACACGACCATACTGATTCTCTTCATGAGACTTTCCCTTAGGGAATTGGTTTGCATAATGCCCGTACATTCCACATTTAAAACATTTAACCATTGTTGATGTCGTAGCAATACCATTATCCTCATCCATGGTGTTAACTGAACCTTTTCCTTTGCACTTACTAGCTTTGTGTCCTTCTTTTCCACACCCAAATCATCTTCTAGTTCTTTTGAAACATTCTCCATGATGCCTCTTCCCACATGATTTACATAGGTAAAATTGAACTTTCTTTCCTCTATGATCATCATGAAACTCCATCTTTCTCTTATTAGCCGAGTCAGGAAACATAACAAATTTTACTTTATTGATCATATTATGAGATTGCTGATTCGGCATAATAATGATGTTTGGACTTCCGAATCCCATTTCATTTGGTTTCTCATGAAGAATATCATTCCATTATCCATCATATCCTCCATTATCGTGAATCATCTTGTTTCCAGCCATTTTCCAAAAAGAATAGTGTGAGAGGAAAAAATCATAATAAAGGGGGAGTAAATTCAATATCTAACATCTTTATTTTAATCTAATATCGTTACCATAGTTCTAGGACTATATCCTATATGTATACTTATCCTTAGGGACATCCCTAGACATACCTTAGAAATATCTCTAGGGATCTCACTAAAGTTCTCGCATCCTAGTTTCCAAAGGTTGACTAAACCATTCCTCTGATACCAACTGTAGAGACTCGAAGCTTAACGTACATAGACATTACATTACTTTTAGGGAATACTTAGTACATAACAAAAACACACACACATGGACCGTAATAGTTTAGTGTCTTTGGAAACTCGGATTATAATCTTCTAATCGTGGTGAAAGATCTTCAACATCTCCCATAAAGATCTTCTTTTTTTTAAAACTAAATCCTTTCATTATGTCCTGGGGGAAAAATATAAAAGGGTGAGCTCAAATGCTCAGTAAGGGTAAACAAAAGAAATATCAATCACATCATATTCATAAGAACATATCTTTTTGAAATCATAACCTGTAAAAGATAGCATAATTTCATAACATGGGATAAATCATTGTAGTGAAATGGAATCCCAATAATCATAACATAAAACATGAAACTTTGTGGAATACACACATAAACATAGAGAATCATTTCTTGTTAGTCAAGACTCATTGCCAAGACTATCTTAGTGGACAAAGTCCATTTCTGAACTGAGTTCATTCCTCATTTCAGTCCTGTTTCACTAAATGGGTATAACCTACCGTTCCAGCCATGTCTATCTCATGAGATATAAAATCTTTACCCAATTCATTGAAGGGAGATATAGGTCCCACCCATATCCTAACGATACCATTCTAATGTGTGCGACAAAATCATAAATCATACATCATTACATAAACCATGTAATAAAAATGGGAATCTTAAACATCATGAAATCATAAAACAATTCATATAAGATAAAGGAATTCATAAAAATATTTCCAACACAACATAATCAAGTAAATGTAATAATAGGGATAGCAACAGAACCCTATATTATCTTAGATGGAAAATAATTTTGATAAAACACTTGAACTCCATTCTTGAGGAAAATATCCTTTCTACATCAAAAACACTTTTCCTTTCTTAACATTTCATACAATTTTAAACTAAAGAAGTTGATTAAAAATAAACTTGAAAACTTGTAAAGGAAGCTTCTTGGAAATAATGTTGTAAAAATCCATTCATGCCGTATAAGTTAAAAAAAACATTCTTCTCGTACCTTTGTCAGAAAAGTCAAAAAAGTACCTCGTACGAAATACGACAAAAGATTCCTTTCATAACTTTTACTAAAAACTCACCGAAGGGTAAAATTTTATTTAAAAAATTGTAGGTGGATGGAAATAATATTACATATTGAGGAAACTTGGATGTGGATGATAAAATACACCCCAGTAAATGCCAAAGTATAAACAATCTCGGATAAAAATGAGATTGTGATATTTCCCTTACCATAGGTCCGATTTGCTTCGTAAGTGTCTGAACCTCCTGTATAATGATTTAAATAATGTTATTGACTTATTATAGAATCATACCTTTTATTATGATATCATATATGGTCATATTCTTAGCTTCTTATTAGTAATATTTCATTACTACTTGTTATTCGGGTGTTTATTACTTTTTGTTCTTATGAGTGTTTTGTCGAATAAATTCTTATTCTTCTCTTTAGGTTATAGATACCTCATTACCAGAATGTTATTAGTTTAATATATATCATATTAATTCATTCAATTAATTTATATAATCATTATGAAATAACGATCATGTAGAACGAGTCACATCACATCGTGGAGATGGTATTTCGTACGTACGCACGAGTGATGATATCATTCCTATGATCGTGGAATTGTATTGGAGTGTATCTATACTATTTCAGAATCAATATCACTTTATAATAGTCATATATAGTCATTATTTACACCATTATACACATCCAAGTAAGGTGGTGGTGGAAAATAGATTACACCACGGTGTGGAGACGGTATTCCGTACGTACGCACGTGCGGTGATTTCTTTTTCTGTAGGATGGATAGATGGTGAAATAGGGTTGTTTCATACTTATAATAACATATAAGTATTTCAGTGATACTGATGTTATTACTTAATAATGAATCAACAAAAGAAGAAGAAGTGGAAGAATAAATAAAGATGAAAGAATCGGTAACGGACATTACCTCTTCTTTGAAGTGCTTCTTGGAGACCTCCTTTTAGGGCTCTAGAATAGGTCTTTGAAGAATACCAAAACCTCTAGGATATTTCTAGGGAAGTGGATAGGAGAAATTTGAAGTGGTTGGATGAGCTTGAATGCTCAATGTGGTGTGAGGAAGAGGGGGAGGAGGTGCCCTTTTATAAGGGAGGAGAGGGGCACCTTTGGAATAACTAAAACTATTATTTTATTATAATGTAAAATTCGGTTTTAAATAGCTCCAAATTGATATATTTAGAAGATAATATAGGGATGGGTCGAAATAATCTCATCCAATAGTATTTATACAAGTTTAGGTTCCTATTTTAAATTTATCATTTATATTTAACTTTATGTTAGATAATTTTACTTTTACCATGTCTTTTTGTGTTCTTACACTATAAGGTTAATAAACATACTATAACAAGACAAAAGAACCCCAAGATGTTTATTATTAATATATATAACCTTATCTAAGTTATTTGGCCGAACCATAGATTTTTAATAATAAAATAACAATTAATAATATAATATTTTTTTTAAAAACTATTTTATGTCAATTTTGACAATATTTAGTAATTAATTTTTGTGAAAATCTTAACAGAATGATTCGTTCGAAAAAAGCTATGTAAATAAATAATAACATGTCATATTAACCTAGAAAATTAGTGGAATTCATTAAAAGTCTCAAATTGCATTTATTTGGGTATTTATAACATCAACTATGTCAATATTTCATTAATAAGATAATTACTGCATCATCGTTGTGTCTAAATAAATTAAATTAGATAATGTCTAAAAATTATAAATAAAATACCATTATGTAGGAAATATTTTTAGCTTTCTAATTAATATTTATATTCGAATTTATATTATGTATAACCCCATATTAAAAATTATTTACTTATTAAACCTTGATTTTAACTATTTTAACCTTTCTTTATATAAATTAATAATAAATGTCCTAATTTAATCCAAGTGGGCCTAAATGGTCATCTTTTATTCCAAAGGTTGTTTTTGGTCGAATTAAACTTATCCAATAGAATTAGGACATGTGTTAGGGTAATAATAATATCATTTTTACCCTTAATTACCCTATTTACTTTTAACCGTGATAAATAAAAATAAAAATATACAATTCACCAAAAATTATTTCCATCTCATTGAACCACATTTTACTTACTGACATCAACCGTGTCTCTTGGATTTTTGAAATTCCACTCATAGAAGCGGTAAAATCATGTTTTTTGAAAAATTCAGTTTTTTAACTACCACTTAGTGGTTTCACTATTCATCAAAAAATGAAAGTTTCCAGAAAAAGACCAAAAATTAGGGCTAAGCTATATTTGATATTATGAATTAAAAAATGATGTCTATTTTACCAAATTCAAAAAATATCAGTTTCATTAATTAATTTAAAAATTAATTCCCATCGTCAAAACAAATAATGTGTTCTTAAGAGATAATAACTATCAAAAGATTGACACTTGTTTATGACTGGTTTAAATGTGAAATTACATCCAATGACCAACATTGTATTAAATTGTAAAAATATATTCTAAATATACTTTAAAACCACTCAAATTAATAATTTACCACTATTAATTATTTCGATTGAAAAAGTTGTTTTTAATTAAAATATAGCGAGTTTTTACTATTCATCAAAATATTAAAGTTACCAGAATGATATGAAAATTTATCCAAAGTGAATTTTTTTTTCATGATTCCAGAGAAGAATTTTATTTTGTCAAATTTAACTTATAAACATGTCAAAAACTAGATTTAAAGTGGGTGTGCCATCAAAAGGCGGCAAAACTGTATTTTTTAAAAATACTTATTTTACCCGAAAAATTTATTTTGTTCTTATACCATGTTTTAGAAAATGCGCAAGATGAATAATAATGGTATAAGATTAAATATTTAGTTAATACTATTCATAACGGCTAGTTCATAATAATATTATAATAATATATCGTTGTTTAGTAAAACCCGGTATTGCGTACAACACACGCTATCGAGGAAGGTCGCGATTGCGTGTAATGAAAGCCAAGTCAGGGTGGTGTGTTGTGCAAGAAACCTTCGTTTTTTCGTATAACATAATCCAACCATATTTCATTTATAAATTGAATATATATATACATATATACTCAATGTTGCGTAGAATAACTATTATCAAAATTGTGTGTAACACGATCCAAGAATAGTGTTGCGTATACTGTAAGCTAATACGGTGTTGCGTATAGCGCAAGGTAATCTTGGTGTAGCATACATCACAAAAAATTAATGAAATTAAATGAATATTTTTCATAAAATCTCGGGGTGTTACACCGTCATCCGCAGTTTGCTCTTTCAACAGTATTGTTGTACCGCCGTTGTCATCATTAAGGGAAGAAAAACTGAGGGGAGGGGTCGAGCCGTGTTCGTGCGGCCCACACCCTCCACGTTATCATGATAACAATTGGTTACATGAGGAAAAATATATGGACTATGAATAATGGGAAAATAATCAAACTTAAATCCTCCTACCTCATATTGTTTTTTGTTGACAATGTCCTGAAAGGCGGGCACCGATTCATCAATGTTTGAAAAAGAATAGGATATCCGTCATTGGTGGAGGAGGGTTCGGAGGTGAAAAAGTCGAACACATCGTTCTTTGCAGTCGAATCCTTCCCTTTTGACATGTTTGAAGTTCATTCACTGTTGGTGAGTTCTTTCTCTCCTAATCCCCCTCTTTCCCAAAGCTCCAGCCAATGGAAATGCCGACAAAAAATAATGGATTAAGTAAATCCATTATTTAATTGGTGGCCCGAAAAATTCAAAAGAATTCAAATGGGTCCAATTAATTAATTGATGGGGGTTTAGCACTTAAGGAGGGAAGTTAAAGGGTTCTCTCCACATAAATGGGGAGTTCCATGGGTTACAAGCCCGGGTGGTCCCCACCAATGATATCCTCCCAAGGGAGGTTATGTGTAGGTGGGACCCACCACCATAACCTCTCATGGGAGGTTATGGTTTGGTGGCTTGCACCTCTAACAACCCCTTGGAAGTTTTAACCAGAAAGCATAAAAATAATCATCCCACCTATTTTTACTTAACTTTTTATTAAAAACTCAAAAACTAACTTTCATTCTTGACTGTCTTCCATCTAGGAGAACGTCCTCTTAATCGAATACCGGCGCTGCAAGTTCAACGGTTCCCACAGATTCAAATTCCGATCACCGGTTTAAAATTTATAAAATCACGCTCATACGTTTACTAAATGTACCCGAAAAAAACTCCAGAAACTGATTCCGGGGACACCGGGCCACGTAATCAACCCCATAAATTTTCACAGACTCATAAAATTCCCATGTATTTACGAGAAAACAATTCCACAGAAATTCTAGGTCTTTACATATTTAATATATAGAATAAATAATCAATTGTTTATAATGTTCTTATGTTTTCATTTTTTTCTAATTGACATCAAATCAGTGAATATTGAACCCATCTAATATTGAAATATTTATTACCTTAATTAAAAAATAAATAGAATTTCTATTTTTTAATTAAAATGATGATATCTAAATTGATAAAAATACATGTATAAAATTTATCATTTAATTATATTACAACCTCTGATCATCTCATCTATGAAACTAACACATTTCATAGGTTTTTGTACATAGATTGAATTAATTATATATTAATATATTTTGGAAATTCTAATGGGACCCCTAACCTCAACTATAAAAGGGGAAATCCTCCCTCATTTCGCCATACCTCATTGAGCCTTAATGTTATTCAATCCCCTAAAAATTACCTTTATAAACTCCCCTAGTAAAATTCTAGAGTTTTCAATCTTCATAAAAGACCATATTAAGTTCTTTTAAGAGGAGATCTAGAGGGATCTCGTCAAATAAGAGGTAATATCATTTATCAACTCTGTCAATATCATTGCTTCTTATACTTCATCTTCCTTTGTTTCATCAATTAATAAGCAGTAAATATATAATAAAATATATACTAAGATGTTATTATGGTAATGTAACAACTTTATTCTACCTTCTATCCATCATTAAAAAAAACATAATCACCCCACATGCGTACATACAACATACCATCAACATTCCATGGTTTAATATTTTTCTGACCACCACTTCACATGGATGGGTATAAGGATGGAAATAACAACTCTATTTGATTATTATCAAATGATATTCTTTCTAGAACAATGTATATAGCATAAAAATCCATAGAATTTTATAATTAAATAAATAATATCATTGATCGTGGGAATGGATGGCCAACCATCTCGAATAAGAAATTCGATTCATTCTATAGGATGAAAATTGAAGAATGATCATATAAATTTATATATTTAAAAAATATGATATATATTATATTAATAAAATCATGGAGATTCAATAACTATAACCAAAGAAGAATAATTAGAACATATTTGAAAAAGCATGCATAAAAAATGAGGCCATTTATACCCAAATAAAGAGTCTCAATGGAATGTTATTAAAAAATGATAATATAATCATATATGATATCATAAAAAATAAAAATAATTCTTAAATAATGTAATGAAATTATATAAATCATTATATTGGAGGTTTGGAAAAATATAAATGATATCATACCTGAGGTAAGGGAAAAGTTCACAATCTCGTTATTGTCTGAGACTGTTTATACATAAGTATTTACTAGGTTATATTTATCATCCACATCCATGTTTCCTAAATATATAATATATTTTCTATTCTTAAAAATTTCTTTAAACTACATTTTATCATTGGTTAATATTTATTAAATGGAATGGAATAAATCTGTTGTTATTGGTTTAATATAGGGTTCTTTTTAACTATCTGAAAAAATTATGACAAGAATATTTTCTTTTAACATATACAACATGACATATTTTTACATTTTCATATCAATAAATTTTCATTAATCTTAATTTACATGATTTCAGTGTTATTATAAAGGAATTTATTTTCTTTTAAAACTCTGCGGAATTTTAATAATAGAAAATCTTTTTAAATAAGAAAGTACCTTTTCTTCATGAAATAATTTCAAGTGTTCTATAAAAATTATTTTCAATCTAATATATAATTCAATATTATGGTTATGTTTCATGTATATTATCCCTAATATTATTGTTTTTGATTAGGTTTATAATGGAATTCTAATTTTGATTTCTATTTGTTTAATATGGATTATTTTATGATGGAATGATGGATAAGGAGCCTATTTTATTATTTGGGTTATGCTATGATGAATGATTTGTGTTTTTGGGGTGCACGTAAGAATGATTTCATTATGATATGGGTGGGACATATTTATCCTTCCAATTCATTGGTTAAATATTATTATCTCATGAGATAGATAGGTATAAATGGGGAAATGATATCAGTTCACTAATACAGGGCTGGAACGGGAAGTAAACTCGACCTAGTAATGGAGCTTGTATACTGTGATAGTCTTGTAAATGCACCTTGATTAATATTAAATAATTTTACATCCAAATGTGTATTAAATAAAATTCAAATACTTATATTAAGACATTTGGTAATTTTTTTATACATTCTTTATTATATTTTATGATTTATCTCATTGCATGATATGAAGTTCTTTCGTATTGAGGAAAATACATTCAAATTTCTTGTTCTTTTATCTTATGATTATGATATGATTGTTATATCCCTTGTATAACCTTACTAAGAATCTAGGCTCACCATTTAATAGGTTTCTTTTTACCTGGTATTGAGGATTATTATTAGTAAGATATGTCAAAAATGAGTATTTATACGAATGAATAAGTGGGATACAATTTAGATCCCTTATGAACCAATGGTTTATGTTTTGTAGTTTATAAATACACTAAACCAATATAGTCATGTTATAATTTTGTTATGTTTTATAAATAGTATTCTTCATTTTTGATGTAATATCTACATATTTAATGTACGTGTAATTATAAAGATCCTAATCAAATGTTCACAAGGTTATGTGTAATCTTGATTACATGTAAAAAATTTATTCTGTGGACTTGGTTGCATGTCCATAAGTTTATGTGATTGAATGATTCCAAGTCGTTAACATAATGAGTGGACCTATTTCTACATAAATATTTTTACAATGATATCAGTAGATTTATATATAAAAATTCCATGTTTTATTCTTATATTATGCTTTCATGGATTATGATATCGATTTTATTATTGTTCATGTATTGTGAAATATAGATCATTATTCCTTGAATAATGATTATGGTATATGATATGCATGGTATGATATTTTAATGATAATATCATGTTCTCATACCCTTATTCTCTTGATTATGCTTTCATATATCCTCATTTATCAATATTTAGCATCTGATCTCACTCCTTTATTTATTTATATTCCTAATGTTATAAATAAAGGTCATTATGTTAGAGTATTAAAGGAGAAGATCGTTATGGATATGTTAAATATCAGTCAACAAATTAGAATAATGTGTTCCATGCTCCCAAAGACACTAAAATATAATGGTCCTCGGGCATGTATTTTTTCCATATACTAAATATTAATATAAAATGATGTAATATGCATGTCTGATAAGCCGGGGTTGCTCTTTTGGGTGAATGTTTTCAATGCATATAGTTTGAAATTTTATACTTGGAATTTGACAATTGGAGTGAGGACTAATATTTTTGGTTTTGTATTAGAAATGGGAAATTATTCCATCATCATTGGGACAAATTTTATTTATTTCTTAAGACAGGTCCTAGTCATCTACTTTTCCCATGTCTATCAATGAGATCATTATATAATTTAATAACCTCTTACCATCAAACCATAGTTTATCAATAATTTGGAGGTGGTTTATTTGATATGACAAATGAATAACTAAATAAGTCTTCATTAAAATATTATTTAACTATAAAATATAAATGTTACCGGAAAAAAAATATCACAAGGAGAGAGTTGAATTATGTAGAAAATAGAATTAACAATTATAGTCAGTTGAGTTCACATTGTAGTTAATGTTATAATTATTATATGTTTGGGAACACAATGACTTATTGTTATAATTATAATGTACATGTATAGAAGTATGAAATTTACCAGTTTGTAAAATTATTGGTTAGAAATATGGGTTCTATTAATCCTTCTTTCAAACAATTATAACTGTGGATATAAGAATAATCCAAACATTTGTTGGAGAGGGTAGTGAGTTACAAAAATTGTAGTTTCACCTAAATTCTCACTACAACCAAGAACTTATATTTAAAATAAATATATGGATGACACCTTTATTAATCAAGGGGGCGAGTGGTATGATCCATGAAATTATAAGTATGTTTGAATCATAAAAGGTTGAGGTTGATTTTAAAATGGTTTAGGAAAACTATAGGATTTTCAAAAAAAAATTAAAAATGGGAAATAATTGAATTAGAAATTGGTTATGAAGATAAGTGGAGGCTATATAGTTATACAGTGTTTGAGGAAATGTAATGGTTTTTAACAAAATAAGTTATCCTAAAATCATGATAATGTTAGGATATACCCAAGGTAAAATGTTTTGGAGGTTTTATTTAAATTTGATAATGAAAATTACGAAGATAACAAATTTGGAAAGTGGACACCAAGGTCCATAAAAATAAGAAACATGATTCAATATATAAAATAAATAAGTAATAAGTGGAATATTATGTGAGAAATGATCATACAGGGGAATATGATGGTTTTGGCTAAGAAAAAACAAAAAGAACAAATTGTTCACCAATTATTTACTCCATCCATCCTCTTCCCCCAATGGGTTAATCAAAAAAGAATTTGACAATACTATCTAACATTTCATAAAAATTTTATACGATTGGAAATGAAAATTCTATTTCCTGAGGTATTTAACAAAATTCCATCATATGTTAAATTTTAAAAAATATATATAAGATCAATAACTGTAATTTTTATTTAATTTCCACTATAAACATAATTGAATAATGTATTTTTTTCCTAATACTAAAGATACCAAAAAAATAACAACACCACTATATCTTTTTTAACCCATATTGAATAAAATAATGGGGGTAGATATGCTATTTGTGTTACTTATGGGATACTTTCAACCTTATTCATAAATACTTATGTTAAAAACATGGTCTTAAGGAGTTGAAAAACACTAACATTTCTCTATATTTGTATAATAGGTCCATCATTGGACATATTAGAAGGGTGGAGGACCTTCTAGTCAATATGGGGATTCTCATATTACCCACTAAATTATATTTTCTTGAAATAGAGCTAATAATATTAAATTCATCTTTTCCATACCATTCCACTGAACTAGAGGGGTAATAAATAATGACTCAAATGGAAAAATAAATTTTCAGGTGAGTGATATTAAAAAATATTTAGATTTTATCAATAAATCTACCCATGAATAATGTTTTATGTTAAATTATGTGACAATGAGGTATTCATATCTGAGATTAAAAATGATTCTCCTGAACATTAGGGAGAACCGATTGAAATGTTATATTTTTCATCACATTAAGATAAACTATATTTAATGTAAATCCATACAAGAACATAAAATATAATGTAGTCAATATAGACGAATTATGTAGGTCATTTTTAAGAATAATTATACAATTAAATGTGAAAACTACTACCATTTTAAATGTATCAATCAAGATGTTGGAGACAAATCATATCCCTCTGTTAACATGGAAACCCATTATTGAGAACCCAACATAGAATATGATTTTTTTTCATCTTATTTTATGTGGAAATTTTTTTGAGTTCTTTTCATTAGAAGAAGATTGTCTCAAAATATAAGAATCTAATGATGTTTCTAGTTTAGGATATGCTATTGTAAAATGAGATATTGTTCAATATGAAAAAAATACCTCTTGAAGACTACTAAACTAATATATGATTTCAAACCTATCATTTATGAGTTAAATTAATTTGAATCATATGAGGATTCCGAAATACAAATTTATTGTTTAGAATTCAATATCATATGGTGGGATAATACTCTCTTGCATGATTTTCAAGTAGTTTTTCTGATTATTTTATGAATATTTGTGAGTATTTTATAGTTTTTTTGAAATCCATTTCTCATATTTTAAATCTAACTATTTATTGGTGAAACGGTTACAAGTGTTTTTAAAATCATTTTTTTCTAGGCTACTTTCACCTCTTATGGGTGATGTTTATAACATTTTTTTATTAAATAAATGTGAATATTAGGAGTTGTCCTTAACTATTTGAAAATGTTGAGAATATTTTTATTACTATTGAAATTATAAAAAACGTGTTAATATTTTCAAATGTGTTTATAGAAAACAATATATGTGCATTAAAAAAGAGGATTCTTTTTTATAGTTATTATGTAATAATATTATGGAATAATTTTATCCTAAGAATTAAAACCCAGAACTGAATTATAGGAAACCCATGGTTTCATAATTTACATATTTTATTTTTATTTAAAATAAAAAAGCCCTCAACTTTTTTTTTGAATCCAAACATAAATTTAAAAAAGGGCTACCCTTTCTCAGTCTTTCCCTCAGTTGAAATTAATCTTGTTCGTCAACAAGAAAAAATAATTCTTTTTGAATTATCATGGAGTTTCAATACCAAATCATCTCACTATTTACATGGTTTCATTTTAATGATTATTGATGACATCCTAGTTTTAATAATTAAAAAATAATTATTCCAATGAGACATTGATGAGGTTAAGATAACACTAAGGTGAAGTAAATCCATTTCCATTTTTTAACAAATTCTATGAAACCATCATGTAAAGGAACCATTAGTATGGAAATCTATCTTTATATAAAAAACCGTCAGAGGACATATCGTTAGTGTATTAATGTGGTAATGTGTGAGACACCATCAAGATTTCATGCCTCTATAATCAATATTTGGAAATCTCTAAAAAACATCACTCTTGACCTTCTCTTAGAGGAGTCACCACCAAAAATATTGATGACTGGTAGTTGAGATACTGCCAAAAAAGTGAATTTTTGGTGAAATACAAGACACCTCCAGCTCTGTGTCACTATTGTAAGGAGACACCGCCAGACCACGATGCACCATAAGAATGAGTCACCACTAGACTAAGACACTACGAATATTTTTTATTAACATACTTTTTTATGAATTATTACTATAGGTTATATTATATAATATTCCTTCGTTTTCTATTTTGATGATTGTTTCATAAATTTCCAATAGAACGCATTGATTTTAGTTTCATAATAACAACACTAGGAAGTAAGATACTTGTGTTGACATGGATTTTCTACATGTGGTTTCTATAAAGATTGAATGAATACACACTCGTAAAGAGTGGCATGAATTGTATTGATAGAATGATATGATCTCGAAAATTTTAACATAAAAAGGGCTGAACTCAACTGCAATGAATAGAAAAAAGATTATTCTTGGATGGGAAGAAAAAAACACATCAACATATTTTCATACTAGCACTAGTAAAGAACATGAGTCTATCACACACTGTTTGTCTGATGTTTTTCAAGAGAACCTTACTCAAGTGTCACATCATAATGAAATCAAGAGTAATGAGGTACACTAAAATATATCGAGAACATATATCTCTACTCTTCTATATTTCTCTATTCGGTTTATTTATTACTAAATTTTAAGAAGTGTGTGTGTACATACACTATTTTATCACACACACACACTATCTATTTTTCTAAACTAGAAGATACATGACATCTTCCTAAACTCCTTTAACTTTTTCCCATGGCTAATAGAGGAACATATATTTATGTGGCCTATTTATTTTATACAACCACATTAAATTGTGGAAGATATCATGTGTCACATGGATAGTTTGTAAAATATTGTAAAAACTAATCTATATTGTGTGTCAGCTTTTCTATTTTCTATAAACTACTTGGTGGAAGATGATCACCAAGTGGAGAAAACTTTGTCTAAGCTTGATATTGAACACCTTCTTTCAAATTACTAATGTGTGTTTTTTACATAATTTATACATTTAAAAATGATAATTTTATTAACTATAACCAAATATTCACTTTGATAGTTTATCATAATTTGTTTTCATATAGTACTATGATCTATTATATTTATTTTAAATCATTGAATCATATTTTATATTACTCATCAAATACCTAATAATTCGTTATGAAATATTTTTAAATATCAATATCAATATAATACTACTTATTTTGATTTATTTAATTTTTTTTATAAAAAATGGTGGATTTCAAATTAATCTATTTTTAACGAAAGTTTCTATTGGGTACTCAATTCACACCCTCTTGAGATACTCATTCTGACCAATATTTTTAATCAGATGATATATTTTCATTGGTATTAATGTTTTCATATTGTTTTAACAATAAATTTATTTAATATTTCAAGATCATACATTTATTGAATTTATCAGTTTAGTTATTTAAAATGGACCTACATTTTTCAAATTGGTAAAAATTATTCTCAGTGGAAGAATAAAATAAATGTTCATATTGAAAGTAAGGGTTTTGATATTTGTTCTTCTATAGAAGTTGAATATGTTATAGTTGATAATTATAGATGTACCTGGTATGATGAAAAAAATATAGCTTATGATAGTAATTGTAAATCTATGAATTCCTTTTATTATTCCCTTGGAGTTAAAGAGTTTCATATATGTTCTTCTTGTAAAATAACATTTTTTATTTGGGATACAATGTATCATTAACTTTTGGGAACTACATATAATAATGATATTATAATTAATGATCATACTATTAAATATGATAACATTTAAATGAAGCATGATGAACCTTTTTTTGACATGTATCTGACGTTTAAGGATAACATCAACACAAAGAGATTACATGGAAAACTAATATATAATAAGGAAGGGATTATACGATAGTTGAGATGTCAACCTGAAAGATGGAAAGGCACATCTATCTCTATTAGAAAATCTAGTGATATGAGAAAAGTTATATTCAAGGAGTTGATTGGAATGCTTATGATGTCTAAAGAACATATAAAGGTAAACCATGAAGAATATGAAGATCCTAAAAGAAAATTAATTTCCTTCAATAATACAAAATCTAGAAATAAAGAAAAGGAAAAAAGAAAAGGAGAGTGTCTAAGATTTTTTTCAAGTGATTGTGAATCTCTACCTAGCAGTGATGAAGAGATGGATCACCTAGACAAAGGTTTATTATGTTTTATAGGAAAAATAATTTAAAAAAAACAAAACTAGAAAGAGAAGTATGAATCCAAATGATGTTATAAGAAATATCAGAACATGGATGATGATTCAAAAGATGTTTTCGATTATTAATGTAAAATGAAATGAAATATAAAATCAAAAACTACAATGTTGAAGTATAAAAGGATATATGAGTACATAGGAAAAATATAAAATAGGCTATTAATTCCACATGGGTGATTCTAAAGACCACTCTATTGATTTGGATTCATTACATAAGGAGATGTGTGACTGAGAGAATATGTGTTTCATTAAAAAAATTGATTGAGGTGCCAACATTACCCACTAATTATAATATTCTACCTATGAATAGTTTTTAAGATCAAGAAAATGAAAATAATGATGATGATATGTCTCAATAAGAGATGTTTGGATATTTTAGAATGATGGAAGATACCTTTAATGACTTTAAGTATGAATACAATGTTTTTAAAAAGATTTAATGCTTTATCAGTCCATTTTAAATATGATCTATATATTGACATATATAAATATTCTCAACTTCTTAAAGAAATTATTAAACTCAAACATTAAAATTATCAATTAAAGATATGTTTGGAAATGATTACAAATGGTTGAAAATTATTACTCAAATGTTGGGTAATCTAGGTACATAGAACAATTTAGCATGAATTGAAAATCATCATGGATAGGGGAAATAATAAAAGTCTCCTTTTTTTCAAAATCCAAATTTATAGTTCCTTTAAAAAATATTTTTCAAAAGTACATAGTAGTTTTTTTATTTCTATAACATTTCATTCTATTTATTTTTCAAAACCCATCCCTTGGGGCCTCTGTCGTGACATAACCCCATCCCACCTCCTAAAAGCTATGTGTTGGAAACTAGTGCTGATGGCGTTATCTTACATGTTGGAGGAATTATACAGAGTAACTATATTCACGAACATGCAACCACATCCCAATGATAGAAAAATAAACAAGCATTCCACTAAACAACCACTGAGTTCATGTACAACTAAGAGTCAAATTGTCTCTAATACATACAAAACAAAAGACTAACTAGAAAACATGAAAGTACAACAGAAACTCTGGATAACGATCCACTAAAAACCCCACATGTTGGGTATGTAACAAGTATCCTTTGTATAACGTAGAAGTACATATCAACTACCTATTCTTAATGGGAACCACTAGGACTTGGGCCACCAGGTCCTCCATCAAGGCAGTAGTCATCAGCCAAAGAAACAACACATGCGAGCGATGACCGTGTAGGGATGAGTGAAAAAATACTAAGTAGGAAACCCAAAAATTACATGGAAATACCATAAGGAAATCCAAAAAAACACAAATCATGATCACCATGCATGATCATGAAGAAATATAGCTCACACGAGGTATATTATAGAGTAGGAAAGTAAGACCATTAGTCATATTGCTGAAGATCATGAGTTGCTGGAGAACGCCTCCTAAATGAGTGCAGTCGGCCATCTGGGTCACACATAAGCTACTTCCCAATAACCTAGGACTGATGTGGTACTCATCCCTAATGAGAACTATGGTTATGTAGTGTCACATAGAAGCTCCTCTCCACAGTGTGCTTTCTATGTCTCATAGTATCTGCTTCCCACCTATGGCCATACTAAGGTACTTCTCTTGTCATGTACTGTGGGTCTTATGGGTCACATAGAATTCCCTCCCCACCATGGGCCAAGAGGTTCACATAGAGGCCTATTCCAATTTTTCCATAGTATCTAATCCACATAGGGAATCTCACTATTAGTATTTAGGTGTCACCCAAGTGAATGGTTTTCGCAAGTAGCACGCTTGACCTCAGGAGAACCGCTCCCCAAGAAATTATTTAAATTTCAACATCCATGAAGTGATATTTAGAGTGTTTTAAAATATACACCTCATCATGAGGGTTAGAATTCCACAAAAAAGTCATCAATCGGACACCAGGTTTGAACAATATTTTCCTTTTCGTAAAAACGGGCGAGTTGGGTTTGTGTCAAATCTGCCCTGGTCTGACAGACCCGACCCCACCATGTTCGGGGTCCATCAACCCAACCCAGGTCTACTGACCCATCCTAGATCTGGATTGGCCCAGCCTGGGTCTGGTCTGTTAGGCCACGGGTCTATCCCACTGGGTGGGGCCGGCCCACAGGCATTCCCAGTCACTAGAGGATGATTGGTTCTCTATTGGTAGGTATGTGGTTGGAAGCCACTTCTGACTCACCATGTCCTCACGGGTCATCCACGAGGATACCTCTTGGATGAGATCAAGTAACCATGGATTTCACAATGCCTCTAGCCAATCTAGCTGGTCGAACACCCCTCACATGGTCCATCGACCACATGCTCTAGTGAACCACAGCTCATGGGTGTGGGCCTCTCCACCAAAACGATGTGGGGATACATTTCTGCTACTATCCTCTGGGCCATACGGTGGATCGTCTTACCATGCCATTATTGTGCTGCACCTCTAGCCTACAGCCGCTTCCACGGGCCACCGCTGGAACATGGGAGGGATCTTATGTGGACCACTATGTAAGCACTGTTGATCTATTCTTTGCACCGAATGTGCCTCTATCCTCTATGGTAAATTGACTTCCATGTGAGGGCATTGAATCTGCATTTCTTCCCCTTTTAAAATGATGGCCCATGAAGAACACAGAATCAGAGGGGCTCAGGCCTTGTTTGTGACATCCTGTACCCTTCACATTAGAGTTTCAAAATAGGGAGAGGTTTGGGGATTATGTTATACTAATAATAATTCATTCCCAAATATAAATCCCAAGAAACATTACTGTCCCACAAGAATGAATGATCTTCGGATCAACATGTCTATGTTTTGATCTCAGTTCATCATTTATAATGAATAATGGTGAAAACATAAAACAATTAAACCACTACCTCGATAGACATTTGTCTTTGGAGCACTCCACCATTGAGGAATCAATATCTGTTATCATTTGTTTCTTCATAGTCGCATTTGTCATAATGTGTCAAAATTTCTAGAGATCCTATTCACAGTCCTAAATCATTATAAGGGGGAAATTTCTCCATAATATCATCAGAGGAAATTACATAGTTTAATTCCAAACTCTTCAATGAGTTATCCTTATTAAAAAAAGAAAACATATCATAATGTTTCTATTACGTTGTGATGTCGCATCATTACGCTGTTTCATTTATGAAACAATGTATTTATTAAACTTCAAATAAATAAGGTTATTCTGCAAATAAGAATCCAATATAGGGATTCCATTAATGTATCTCATCGTCGCACCACAACATCAACATCCACCACTCAATTGTGAGGGTAGAAAATAAAATATTTTTTTTTGGTTATTTTATTATTTTTCTGAAAAGAACAAATATGAACTTTTATATCTGACCCCTTTTGGTCGATGTTATAACATTTCTAGGTGAATATTGACACTCTGAATTCAATGGTACCCTCAGATTTGTGATCTGAGTACCATTATAAAAGTAAGAAAATCCCTCTTGCACATTAACATTAACGAACATAAAAAAGTTCAAAATACCATTCTGGCCTCACCGGGCCATGTAATCACGTGCTGTCAAAGCATGTGTTCTTGAAGTAATTTCACATGATTTTTAAAAAAAATATGAAAATTACGGGACATTACACTCTTCCCACCATAGGGATTTAATTCTCGGAAATCCAAAAAAAGACTAATCAATGAAATGGGGGTACTTAGTACGAATCTGAGTCTCCTGCTCCAATGTGATCTCTCAGAGGTTCCCATGCTGCCAAAAAATGTGCACCAGGGGAATTGAACCTCCATAAAGGACTTTATCTTTTTAATCTTATATCTCCACTGAGAACTCCGCAAATGTCACCCCATCGTCCATGTCCAGCTCACCCGAACCGATGACCTGCGATGGGTAATGCAAATAGCTTTTCAACTGTGACATGTGAAAAACATCGTGCACCCGATGCATTTGTTTTAGTAGATTTGGGTGCTATTCCACCTTTCCAACTCTGCTAATAATCTAGAATGGTATGATGAACCACAGAGATTTCCAGCCGCCCTGACAAAATCTTTGCAATCGCCACCTAAGTCAGATCGGAAGGAAAACATTGTCTCCCTCCACGTACTCTATGGGTACCCATCTCTTATCAGCATATGATTTCAATCTACACTACGACTACATAGAGTAGATTAAATTTCTTATGATTTCTATGATTTATTCATGATTTTATGAGGTATGTTAATTTTCTAATGTTTTATGAGTAAATTATGATTTTATACATGGACTAATGTTTTCATTTCATAATTTTATATCTCTTACTGAGCATTTTATGCTCATCCCAAGTTTTTGAAATGTTTTTCACTGGTCAAAGGAAAGGTACATGATGTGATGATAGTGTCAATGAAGTTTCAAGAAATAATCCATGTTTTATTTTAATTATGATTCCACTGATGGGAAAAACGAGTACTATATTTTATGTAACCACTTTGTTTAAATGTGGTATGTAATGCATGTTTTATGATCTAATTCTCTAAAACACTAAATCGGAAAAGATCCTCGAGGTGTATTCTTGAAAAATCTCTATATTAAGTAATGTTTAAGGTTGGGGGCTTATAGTTGGTATCAGAGGTCGGTTTAGATAACATTAGGAGATATAATTCTATTTAATGATTATCCAAAAATATTTTTTTTATGATAAAATTGAAATGATAGAGAATTTTAATATTACCATGTTTCTTCATCTAATACATTTTTGTTCATAATGGTTTTCCGTAGAGTAAATAGGGAAGCAGTGCTAGGAAGGCATATAGAAGGAAATAACCTTCCAAATCAGCATCCTGAGATGGTTGGAATTGGAACTAAAGAGTTTGTTGTAGTAATGGAACAGTTGACTCATGCGATAAATGGTGGAGGTATCCATGCATAAGATCATCTAGATCAACCGTAGAGGAACATGTCAGTTGTGGAACATTTCATGAGGAAACATCCCCCATAATTTATAGGATCATCTGAACCTATGCTAGATGAAGGGTGGATTAAAGCACTGGAGACGATTTTCGACGTCATGGGGTGTTCAGACAATCAAAAGGTTAGTCTTTCTTTTTACCATTTAGAGGGTGAAGCAGATCGGTGGTGGTCGATGATTAAAAATATCAGGGACACTGATGAGATTGATGCTCTCGACTGGGATGAATTTAAAGTTATGTTTCTTGAGAAGTATTTTTCTATGGATTTTTGAATTTGGATGGAAAATAAATTCTTGTAATTGAGGCAAGAGGAAGACTCAGTGGCTTCCTATGAAGAAAGGTTCACTCGATTGGCATGGTATGCTCCAAATTTTATCCAAGACCTTGATAGGAAAATCAATCATTTTTACTCGGGATTAAAGCCAAAATATCGAAGGGCATTAGCTTCTCGTGAGTTCAAAAGTTATGAAAAGCTTGTTTTATGTGCTGAGAAGGTGGAAATGGAGTTTTCCGATGATCAAGTGTTCTATAACAACCAACAGAAGAAGAGAACGAGGTGGCGGGAGAAAGGGAAGAATTCTTCAAAAAGTTCTGATGGTAAGAAAACTAAGTTTCCAGTTTGTGATAAATGTGGTAAAAGGCATGCTAGGGAATGTCTTATGAATTATGGAAAGTGCTACCAATGTGGTAAGATGGCACATAAGGCTCGTGATTGCACTGAAAAAGATCAAGGTGATGGTAAGTCCAGATTTGATTTACAGTTAGTGAAATGTTTTAAGTGCAATGAGATGGGTCACTATGCAAATGAGTTTCCGAAAAAGAGCTCGAGTGATGGGAAGCAGTTAGACTACAAGAAGAAAGGGGTGGTGAAATAAATTGAAACTACTTAAGCAGATGTTGGGCCATCAAATGAAGTTGTATCGGGTACTTTGTTTGTTTTTTCAGATTATGCCAGTGTGTTGTTTGATTCGGGGTCTACACATTCTTTCATCTCTGAAACATTCTCTAGTAAAATGTTAATACCATATCAAGGAATGACTCCTGAACATGTGGTAAGAACACACGGGGGAAATGTTGAGGCAAAAAAAATTATAATAATCTTCCTAACGTTATCCGTGGAAAAAACCTACTGGAAAACCTTATTGTTTTATTTCTAGTAGAGTTTGATGATATCCTGGGTATGGATTGGCTCTCTATTTACCCTGCTAAGATTGACTGTAGAGCTAAAGAAGTTTCTTTTCAGAAAGAATTTAAGCTTTTGTACAAGAATGAACCCTTACTGTTGATAACATATCAAGAGGCCGAGAAACTTGTAAACGATGGAAATGAATGTTACCTTGCACATATCATTGAAAACAAAGGAACTATTTAGATTAATGATGTGCCAATGGTAAATGAGTATCCTGATGTTTTTCCTGATGAGTTTCTGGGAATAATACCAGATCGAGAAGTTGAATTTACTGTTGACTTAGTTCCTGATGCTAAGCCAATTTCAAAACCCCCTTATCGAATGGCTCAAACTGAACTTTTAGAGTTGAAGGAGCAATTTCAAGATTTATTAGAGAAAGGTTTCATTCGACCTAGAACATCACCTTGGGGTGCTCCTGTTTTATTTGTTAAAAAGAAAGATGGTTATATGAGTCTTTGCATTGATTATAGAGCCTTGAAAAAAAGCACTGTTAAGAAAAAATATCATTTTCCTCATATCGATGATTTGTTTGATCAGCTCTAGGGAGCTCAGTATTTTTCAAAGATTGACCTGAGATCGGGGTACCATTAGTTTAAGGTAAAGGAAGAATATATTCTGAAGACCGCATTTTGTACAAGATATGTCCATTATGAATTTGTAGAAATGCCTTTTGGGCTAACCAATCCACCTACTGTATTCATGGACTTAATGAATAGAATTTTTCAGGAGTTCTTAGATATGTTTGTGGTCATTTTCATTGATGATATTTTGGTGTTTTCTAAAATTAAAGAGGAGTGTGAAAGACATTTAAGGGTTATTTTGAAAACCTTGAAAGAAAAGAAATTGTATGGGAAATTCAGCAAGTGTGAGTTTTGGTTGCAACAAATTTCATTCCATGGTCACATTGTTTCTAAAGATGGGATAACTGTTGATCCAGCAAAAACAAAGGTTGTTGAAGAATGGCCAAGACCCACAAATGTAACTGAGATTCGTAGATTACTTTTTTTGGTAGGCTATTACCGAAGGTTTGTTATAAATTTTTCACGGTTATCTAGTCCAATAACTAATCTAACTCGGAAGGGTGTTAAGTTTGTCTGGATAAAAGAATGTGATGATTGTTTTCAGGAGTTGAAAAGAAGATTGGTGAATGCTCCAGTTTTGACACTACCTTCCATGAATGGGGAGTTTGTTATCTACAGTGATGATTCATTGAAGAATTTGGTTGCGTCTTAATGCAGAATGATCAGGTAATTGCTTATGCTTCACGATAGTTGAAAACTCATGAGGTAAATTACCCTACACATGATTTGGAATTAGCTGCTGTTGTTTTTGCTTTAAAAATTTGGAGGCATCATTTGTATAGAGTAAAGTGTGAAATATATACCGATCACAAAAGTTCAAAGTATATATGCACTCAGAAATAATTGAACATGAGACAGAGGATATGGCTAGAAATAATCAAGGATTATGATTGTATATTTCATTACTATTCGGGAAAAGCAAATAAAGTGGCTGATGCTTTGAGTCGAAAAAGTAATGCATCATTAACAATGTTTCATTTGGAATGTGATCCTTTGGTTAAGGATTTGAAGAAATTTGGCATAGAAGTTGTTGGTGCAAGAAGTCCTTCTCTTTTGTTTTAGGTATCAGGGAAATATTCTCTATCAGATAGAATAAACAAGCATAGAAGCAAGACAATGAGTTCCAGAAAAAGGTAGAGATGGTTCAGAAGGGTAAGTTGCCTAAATTCAATGTTGATAATGATTGTGTTTTGAGATTTGGGAAGAGATTGTGTGTGCCTTGTGATTCACAGTTGAAGAGAGAGTTGTTATGTGAAGCTCATAGTTCTCTGTTTTCAGATCATCCTGGCAGTACTAAGATATACAGAGATCTGCGAGAGTATTACTCGTGGGATGGAATGAAAAGAGATATTGCTTATTTTACTGTGAAGTGTTTGACATGTCAACAGTTTAAAGCTGAGCGGTAGTTACCGAAAGGGATGCTTCATCCTTTACCAGTGCCAGAGTGGAAATGGGAGAATATATCCATTGACTTTGTTGTGGGATTATCGAAGGCATCTCGAGATAATAATGCAATATGGGTTATTGTTGATCTCTTGACTAAATATGCTCATTTCATTGCTATAAGAGATACTTTTTCCCTAGATCCACTTTCCTGTTTGTATCTTAAAGAGATAGTCAGGTTACATGGAGTTCCTCTCTCCATTGTATCTGACCGTGAACCCAGGTTCACTTATAACTTTTGGAAAGGCCTTCAGAAGTCATTGGGTACTGAATTAAATTTTATTACAGCTTTTCATCATCAATCAGATGGGAAATCAGAACGAACAATTCAGACATTGGAAGATATGATACGTTCTTGTTCGATGGATTATCAGGGAAGTTAGGACCATCATCTTTCTTTGGTTAAGTTTTCTTATAATAACAGTTTTCATTCTACTATATAGATGACACCATTTTAGGCGTTATATTGGAAGCAGTGTCGAACTCCAGCTTTCTGGGATGAAGTGGGTGAAAAGAAGTTGATGGGACCGGAAGTGGTAGAAGTGTTGGTGGAAAACGTTCTGCTGATATAGCAACACATGAGGACAACTCAAAGCAGGTAGAACAGTTATGTGGACAATAGTTGGAAGGATCTCTATTTTGTGGTAGGTGATCATGTTTTTCTCAAAGTATCACCATGGAAAAGTGTGATGCGATTTGGTAAGAAAGGAAAGTTGAGTCCAAGGTTCATTGGACCATATGAAATTCTGGAGAGAGTTGCATCAGTTGTATACAGAGTGGCTTTACCTCCGAGTTTATCTCAGGTAAACAATGTTTTTCATGTTTCAATGTTAAGGAAGTACATGCCAGGTCCATCTCATGTTTTGAGTCCAGAGGTAGTTCAGCTGGAAGAGAACCTATCCTATGAGGAACAACCGATCCAGATTCTTGACCATAGGGAGAAGGTGTTACGGAATGAGGTGATTCATCAGGTAAAGGTTTTTTGGAAAAACCACATGATTGAAGAGGCAACATGGTAATCTGAAAATGCAATGAGGGATAAATACCCCCACTTATTCGATAAGTAAATAAATTACGGGGACATATTTTTCTAAAGGGGGGAAGGATGTAACATACAAAGTAAGTAATAAATAATGGATATTTTTATCTATTTATATTTATGAATTAGATAGTGTATTAGAGGCTTAAAATGAGAATACATCCAATCTTAATCATGGAATACACTAATATTTTTAAAAGATTGTTTTACTGCCTTTTGATGGGAAACCATTTTTAAATCAAACTTTTGACAATTTTATAATCTCTATTTGTCAAAATAAACATATTATTTATGATTGGGATATTAAAATTTACATTGGATAAAATTTTGGTATTTTTCTTACAATGTTCATTTTTTTAATGAATAGTGAAAAATACTGCATTTTACATCAAAACTTCTTTTTGCATCTTATTTAATTATATGGTTAGATTATCTTTTTAATTGATGTTAAAGTGTAATCTTAATATATTTTTACAATATAATCCAATGGTGGTCATTAGGATTAATTTCACTTTGGAATTTGGCATAAACTAATGCCATACTTTTCATAGATATTGTTTCAAAAAAACCAGCTATTTGTTTTGACAATGGGAATTATTTTTAATAAATTATTGCAATTAATGTGTTTGGAATTTTGTAAAATGTATTACATATTTGGAATCGGAAGTTAAAATTTATGTAATCAATACTCTTTTATTTTTGGACATTATGAATTGTAACGATGGTAATTATCTTTAATTAACTTGATTAAGGAGTAATCGGGTAGTTAAGGATAATAAAATAATATCATAATAATAAAAAATGACACCAAAATGTGTCCTAATGCTACTGGTTGTCTCATGGACGACCATGGTATGCCTTGTTCCAAACTTGGGGACCCCATGGAATCACTTTTGTGTGAAAGTGACTTTTTATCTTCTTATTGTTAAAAAAAGTTAAATATAACAAAGAATGTATCACCTGAGTAAAAAAAATTTAATTTTGTCTACATAAACGATATTTTGAACTATAAATATTCATTGGAAAGATAAAAATATTTCCTACATCATAGTAGTTTTTCATAATTTTTAGACATTAAATAAATTAAATTTTTAGTGACATCATGATGATGCAGCGATTACCTCATTATTTAAGGATTTAAATAAAATAAAAAGATAATGTAAAATCTAAGACCTACACTTGTCAAAGACCTATTGGATGAGTATATTTAGAACCCTTATCACCTTATCCTCGAAATACATCAATGTGGAACCTTTAAAATCCGAAACTCATTTGAAAATAAAGTAACATTTTGTAACTTTCCAAGAGTGCCCCTCCTCTCCTCTTATAAAAGGCCCCCACCTCAACCTCCTTACCCACACCTCTCAAGCCTTTGGCTCGGCCAACCCATGCCCATTTTGCCTCTACACATACCTCTATTACTACTAGAAGCATCACTTTGGGAATAATTCTTCCCAAGGAAGCCTTTGAGCTCAAATCAAAAACAGTTAACAGATTTAAAGGTAGTGTCTTCTCTTGTGTTCTTATGTTTTATTTTGCTTCTCCAACCCCCTATACTCTTTTTATTCATTTATTTTGTAACAACTCCAGTATCTTCAATATACTAGGATGTTGTTATAAAAATAATTCTAGCTACACTTACACACACCTACATCTAATGGTTAAATAACATACTGTTTCTGTGGATGGAGAATTTCTGCCTCATGAAACGACGATTGTTCAATATTCTTCTAACACATTCAAAGGTGGACATTAATATGTCACAATATTTATATATAATATGTTTATGTTTTCCTTAAGCTTCTGTATTTTTAATTTATGGAATACCTTTATGGTTTCCATTATGGGTATACATGATATCTTCATTTTAGGACGTGCGGACTACCGCCCCCTCAAAGTTATTTGATTCATTAATACCATACGTGGTACATATAAATGATAGATTTAATGATATTATATATGATACCATACTGAAATTATAATACTATTATGTATCATTATGTTTTAATTCCATTAAAGTATGAGATAGAAATGAATGTAGCATTCATGCATACATACGACTTACCGTCTCCATGAACGGTGGTTTTCATTTCTTATCCCCAAATGTAATGTAATATTATAAGTACATATATATAATGGATATATATGATTTCTGTTACATCTAAATTATGAATATAATTCTGGAATTAAAATATACATATCTCTCATTTAGTTTTAATTCCATTAATATGACATAGAACTGAAAGTAGTGTTCATGCATACGTACGGCATACCGTCTCCATGGTAATAAGTGATATAAAAGGAATTATTAACATGAAAAATATTCTTAATCATGTAGAAATTATCTCAAGTTTATTATTCAGGAGATTAAAGAATGATCGAGTCAAGTCAGATACGAGGTAATGGACTTCGTCTCAATATCCTTTCATTGATCCATATTTTGTTTTATACACAACCTTATTTTATAAGGTGTATAAACCCCATTTAATTTTACGTTTATCCAAAAGAAATATTTTTATAAGAAGCGTTTTACGAAACGACAAAAGGGAATTTTTTTTCGTACGTATGCAGCGACAATGACTTCTCCGCCGTCGTGACCATTATTTGAGTTTCGGCTTCCTCTACAAGCCATACCTTTTTTTAAATGAAAACTAAATACCATGTTTTACTTTTTATTTTAATTTTTTTATTGAAAATGGTTTTCATAATGTTTTTATATCAATGTGTTGTATTGATATCCTGTGATTGAAACGTGGAAATGTTAAGTTTCCTTTATGCATGTATTATGTGATACGATTATGTTATGGTTCTTGGGCATTATTACGAAGACGGGTGGTTCCGTGATAAACTAAGGGCGGCTGAGCCCGATATAGCTCTCCAATGCATTGGGTAACGCGAAGGAGTTAAACGTTAAGGTTTCTCTAAAGAGATTTATGGAATATACTGTGATGTGTATTCCAAACATAACCAAGAGGGCTACTCCCTATGTAAGAATGTTATGAATGCCTCAAGTTACCTTTATGTCTTATGATTTCTATGATTTATTCATGATTTGATGAGGTATGTTAATGTTCTTATGTTTTATGAGTAAATTATGATTTCATACCTAGACTAATGTTTTCATTTAATACTTTTATATCCCTTACTGAGCTTTTTATGCTCATCCCAAGTTTTTGAAATGTTTTTGACAGGTCAAGGGATAGGTACATGATGTGATGATAGTGTCAATTAAGTGTCAAGAAAGAATCCATATTTTATTTTAAATATGTTTCCACTGATGAGAAAAATGAGTACTATATTTTATGTAACCACTTTGTTTAAATGTGGTATGTAATGTATGTTTTATGATATAATTCTCTAAAACTCTAAACTTGAAAAGATCCTCAAGGTGTATTCTTGAAATATCTCAAGATTAAGTAATGTTTAAGGTTGGGGCCTTATAGTATCATTATAAGCGGTGGATTTAACATTTGAAATAAATAATTTGGTTGATAAACTGGAAAGCATGAAAATGGAGAACCATTTGTGGCCACATCATAACATCGAAAATATCTTCAGAAACATATTTAACATTACCCCAAAACCAATCCACCAACAAGATAACATCTCAAAATGAAATGAGAGTATGAATTATAGATCATAAGGTAGAATACCAAATATAAAAATTTTCTATGACATAGGATAAGCCATCCACAAAACCGTCAGTTTATAACAAGCACAACAAATTGTCAACTCAAAATACTTTTGAAAAAAAGTAAACTAACGTGGTGGATTTTCACATTCACCAATGGTGTTTCATCAAGTATCACAAACATTAACATTTATGTTCCACCCCAAGAACTAAAATACCGTTCAATAATATCCATTCATCTGTATATCCACAAAACATTTCATGTGAGAACCCATGAAAACACTAAATGAAACAACAAAACACCGTCATTGTAAAATTAATTATGAACCTTACAAAGGAACATTAACCACAAATTCAAAAAACCATTTTCAGATTTCACAAGAAAAGTTACGCTTAATCAAGATAAATTTGATTAAAAAACAATCCATTTAGTTTATTAAAACTTCCAAAAACAACCATTCTATTACAAATACCCCTTTCCCATTTTTTTTCAAAAAATCAGCACTGTCTATTTTCATAATCTGACAACCACAAAGGCCAAAACCCCTTCCCATAAATACACTAGCTGCTCAAAACCAAATTTCCAAAACCAATTCATCGTATTCAAACACTTTTCAACAGGCCAAAAAAACCCATTTAAAACTAATTTTAAGAATTTCTTTAAAATTATTCACACTTTCAAATCCTTTTATTTTAACAAACCCAAGTGTAGATTAGGGAAAATCCAATCCAATTAAATCATTTCCACTTCCACCAAAAATTGGGTTTCACAAAAAGAACAACCTTACAAATCCATTCTCATATTTAATTTTTCAAAACCCCTTTTCCACTTTTAAAAAACTAACCACTCCTTTAAAATTCATTTTTACAAATCTCACACAAGGATTTTCAAAACAAAAATTTAGAAATCCAGAATGGTCAAAGAGACCCAAAAAGGTAACTAGTGTCGGTGGGTGAGTTGACCATATGGTTGGTGTCCATATGTCAAGAACAACACCAACATAGAGAGACTTATTAAGAACATTCCTTGGCTCCATATGGCTTTCCAGGACTGGTGAGCTTAGGGGTGACATTATTCAGACTCCCCTTGTCATATCCGAACTCCAAACAATCAACAAGAACCAAATACACCAATAAAACCAAACATACCATAGAAAGAAGAGGATCAAAACTTGAAAGAGTTTGTGACACTCTTCCTGAACTGACCCCCAATGTCCCAACAATCCTACTCCATATACCATGACATACCCCAAAAAAACAAGGGCTCTCTAAAAAAAGGTCTCCTAAGAGTCGACCTCCTCTTATACCATTTTTTCACAAACCAGCCTGAGTCGACCATGAACCGGTCATAAGGTCCAGCCCGTGAAAAGTCCCAAGAGGTGTTCTTGATCCTCCCAGGATATCTACAAGAACCAAGGTAATCAATAGAGTACACAATGGAACTATTTTTCCCATATATAAACAATCAAAAAAACATCGGAAAGAAATTGACAGTCCAAAATACATTTATATAAAAACTGAAATAAACATTATTTGTACAAGAAACTGAAAGAAAAACTAAACCAACAACTCAAATGACCAAACCTAATAACCAACTAACTCTAATTTACCCTTCTGGTCACTCTTCTACATAATGATCACACGTCACCCAAGGTGATCGTACTCAAGCTGAAACCGACAAAGGGATAAAAACAAAAGAACACTATATGTGTGAGTATTAAAACTCAGTAGGTTAGCCCAATATTCTATTCCCAATGCACATCCATCAAAATAAAATAAAAATCAATTTCAAGTTTTAAATACAACATATAAATGAATGTTTTCCAAATAAGGTATTATGATATATAAAATAAATTACCAGTCAAAAACATTCATTTATTATAAAAAATAATGCTAGTAACAATTCCCAAAGAGATGCAACTTCAAAATGAAAATAGTTTTGAAGATGGATGATTTAAAGAATTTACACTATTAAATAAAGTACAACCACTACTGAATTCTCCAACCAAACACATGGTATGCTGACAATGAGTATGAAATAGCCAGTGAGCATAAGTCACGGGAACACTCTTAAGAACTAGTTAGTTGTGAGCCCCATGTACCACGTATCTCATTGACAAGAATCCATAATAAATATCTGTTCTTGTCCACATGAGACACTAGTAGGGAGTATAACCCTAAAATAGTGGCCCCCCAAATACATCTTCATCATAGTTTAGTTATTTTTGTCATTGTCAAACAAGCTACATGAAACATGGGCCAAACCCCACGGAATCAATAGCATACTAGTACACGTTCATCCACCTAGATACCTGAGATTCCCTTTAGTGCTCAATAAAGTTATACATATTATCAAATACACTTTCTACATCAAAATGACATTAACAAACCATAAACACACAAACATCCCGCAAATATGCTTCACATTTTTTTCTTGAATCAATAATCCACTAAAAAGAATTGTAAAACAATTTCAAGGAGTATAACGAGGCCTTGCACATAAAATCCATAAAAATGCTCTTTAAAGGCCAAAAACCCATCAATAACATAAAAACCCGGATTTAGAATCCCCAAAACTAATTAATAAATCATATTCATGGAATATAAAATTGACCCAAAAGATATAACATGAAATACCCACAGAAAGCATTTTTACAAAAAAACAAATGCCAAACGAGCCCTTAAGCCTTTCTCAAAACTATACTTTGAACAATGTATGAATTTAAATTTTATTAAGGAGGTGTATACACACCATCAAAATAATAAATACACTTTCATAAATCACTTAAAAAATTCATCTTACATATTCAAAACACAACCATTTTCATAAGGATGTGAAATAGGCCATTTTCCGAAAACTCGAGAAAAAACTTGATGTAAATCAAAACCCATTTGTTTTTAAAACCAAATAGAAATTGGAAAGTAATATGAGGAACCAAAATTACATTTATCATTCTTCAAATTAATTTATAAATCCAAAAAAATAATTTTTAAATCAAACATAACACATAAAATACAACTGGGAAATTTACAGAACACAAGACATGTCCTTTCAAACAAAACAATTTATTTTAAACAATTCACAAAGAATAAAACACAAATTGATGGACATATTTTATAAAAGCTATTGTTCAATATTCAAAATACCGTAACCAGATTCTAAACCTCACCCAATTGTTTTAAATGATAGTGGAACATTTAAACAAACACTTGGTGTAAACTTTAATGAAAAAACAACACTAACATTCACAAAACACGGATTAAAAAACCATTTTTCACTCCAATAAAATTATCCAAATATTGAAAAATAATAATAAACATATGTATCAGATTATAATAATAAGAAAATAATGAATCTTAAAAGATAAATGCATGTGAAAGGGATATCCTCCCTCAAATCCTTGGCATAATGGAAACACACAACCAATATCATCATCTGAGGGTTTACAAACCCGAAACCTATAACGACCAGACCCAAATGAACAAAAACCCAATAAAAATCACAGGATAGAAGAACCCTAGGTCATTCATGACTATTGTTGATTATAAAACCAATAAATAATGAAAGGAGGAAGAAGAGGGAGGATAAAGGTTAAGGAATGTCACCTTTTCAACTAGAAAACTCTTTGTCTTGCATTAGATATGCCCCATAGGGAAATGGTAATGGCTTGAAACTTCATGGAGTGTCTCTTAAGGTCAGGAATAACCACAAGAAGAATCTTTTTGGGAAAAATAGTACTAATAGAATGATTTATTAACACAATTATTCACCTTCATGATTTTGGATGATTTGAGATACATTGAAATTTTTTCCATAATCCTCGCCTCATATGAGTTCTAAAGAGGTACCATTGATAATGGGGTTGAGTATAGGGGAATTGGATTCGATTGGGAAGTGTATGAACCAACAAATATTAAACATTTAATAAGATATAAAAGAATCAAATTAATTTTTTCAATGTTGGAAATGGGCCCATGGGCTTGCCCACCTAAATAAGTAACCCCACTTCACCATTATTATGAATTTATAAGGGGTAAAAAATGATATGGTAGTTTTAATATGTTATTGCATGACATATGGGAAGTGTAATTTGTAAAAAATAATAAAAATGAATGAGTTGTAAAAGAAAAAAAATATGTTTTTAAATCTAGAAATGTGCCCACTATTGGCCCAAATCATGAAGTAACAGCCCTTTCTCCAAAAACACATAAACAAGAAATGGAGAACTCAAATTATAGAGATTTGACACATATGGATGTTCAAAACCCAAAATTAATAACACCCAACACCCTATAAAAGGATCGATAATTTTAGTGAACCAGATCAAAACCAAGACATTAAAAGATAAAAAAAGGGTGTGACATCAACAGTTCCCTTAGATTTTGATTTGAGCACTGGTTTAAATTTTAGAAAAACCCTCTTTAATGTTTACTTAAAAAAATTTATAAAAAGTTCAAAATTCCATTTAAGGCTCACTAGGCCTCGGAATCACGTTCCATCAAAGCATGTGGTCTTGAAATTATTCAATAAAATTAATAAATATGACGGAAATTCCATGAAATTACATTGTTGGAAACCCATTTAAAAGCCCTGATTACTATCATTTATCGAACTAAACATATATGGATACAATTGTAATTTCTTGCATAGATTCTTATGTGTGAAAGGAGTTTTTATACCTCTAGTAGAAGTATTTGGTACTTGGATAGAAATTATTCAAGACATGTGATGGTATATTATCCATTCTTTAAGAGCCTTATTAAGATTGATGGTGTACATGTCTCATTTGGTGACAGTTCTAAGAGAAATATCATCAGCCTTGGCTATATCTATAACACTAATTTAGCTTTAATTTCTAATTATTTTTATTATTATGGATTTAATTATAACATTCTAATTATAAGTATGTGATGATATTTTTAGTGTAAAATTTGATAATGATGTTTACAATGCTTATAATGATAAAAAAATTTAATTTTTACTACCTTGAAAAATGATAAGGTATTTTCTATTGATTGAAATTATATAGTTTCACAAAATAATTCATGATTGTACTCCTTTCATAAAAAATAATTGTCTCTAAAATATGAGACTAATACATTGGAATATTCACTCCCATAGAGATAAAACTAGGAAAGGGACAGTTGGGGATCTTCTTAAGATTGATATCCCAATTGAAAAATTCTTCAACCCCTATCAAAAAGGGTAACCACAAAATGTTTATTTTTATTTAAATAATTATGTTTCATCTTATCTATCTCTTTAATTGGTTCTCATGGATTTTTTTGGACCTTATTGAGTCTCTACCCTTAATGGGAAGCACTATGTGTATGTTCATGTTGATGATTTCAATAGGTATATATAGTTATACTTTTGAGCTCCCAAAATCAACGATTTATCTTAATTTTACATGTATTAAAATTCTACATAAAATTATAGTTCACATAGAATTAATACCGTATGCAGTGAACAAGGTAGTGAGTTTGAGAATAAATATTTTTAATATTTGTTTCACCCAAAATGGCTACACTCATAACTTCTCTTCTCCTAGGAACCCACAATAGAATTGATTTGTATAAATGAGAAACAAAACATTACAATATATAACCATGACCATGTTTAATGAGTATGAACTACATATATATTTTTTGGTATAGGTTATCAAAACAACCTGCTACATTATCAATAGAGTGTTGATGAGACCTATCACTATGAAGACCCCTTACATGATAAGGAATAATAGAAAACCAATGGTTTATTAATTTAGAGTTTTTGGTTGAAAATGTATTATTCTTAACACTAAAGATAATTTAGAAAAAAAATTTACCAAAATTAATTAGGGTATTTTAATTTGTTATTCAATCTTTACAACATCGTATAGAGTTTTAAATAAGAAGTCCAAATATGTGGAAAAATCCATTCATGTCAAATTTGACGAGATGTGTCACGAACCAGGCCGGGTCGTCATCCGACCCAACGCCCAACCCAGTCCGCGACATGGCCCGAAGGGCGTTCCCGATCCCCACGGGCTGGAAACTAGTGCTGGGCATCAAAAAAACTAGTGGAAAATGGTTTGGCCCATGAAAAAGATAAGTAAACATAAACTGAACAAGAAGATAAATAAAAGAAAATAAATTGAACAGCGTGGCAGAGGATAAAGGAATAAACAAAGAAACGTGACATACCTCTGGTGACCCCGTGGATCACCACGGTACGACAATCACACTCGCTCCCAAAAGCGATCCAAGACTGGAACCTGCAACTGAAAAGTAATGTAGGTGTGAGCACCGAGATGCTCAGTAGGAAAGCCAAAAAAATAACCACGTCCTATGCCTCCGCCTTTAATAAGAAATCCAAAAATGCCAGTTTGAAATTAAGATATAAAAAAATAATGTTTTCCCTTCTTTTCAAATTCAAGTAATGAGTTTGCATTTTCAAATAAATAATTTCACACTTACTACATTCTCAAAATAGGTTCCAAGAATGCATTAACATTTCAAAATGAAAAGAAACCAGTTTGGAATAAAATGTGATTTTTACAAACAAGACATCAGGTATGAAACAACTAAAAAGAAGCTACATCACAAGCAGCATGTTACAAACGAGCACTATGGGAAATCCCAATAGGCAGCTAGAACAAGTGGGAACCTGGGGACCTCGTACCTCGGTGAAACGTGGCTTAGAAGGCCATGACCCTCAGAAAACGTGGCTTAGAAGGCCACGACCCTCAGAAAACGTGGCTTAGAAGACCATGACCCTCAGAAATTCATATGTTTAGTTAGTGTTGTTGCGTCAATCCTGCTAGACAAACTGGGACGGACCCCTGCCGTGTCATCTAGCGTACTATTCTTGGTCACCCACCTAGATACCCGGGTTTACCATTGTGCTCTATGCCAAAAAGGTTGTGAGCATTTATCAAAAGAAACGAAATGAACATCACACTTTCTTTATCCTAAAAACTCGCTAAACCTCTCACCACCGTTCTCCCTCCTTAAGCGCATTCCCCTCTTGCAAATTACATAAAGCATAAGCCCCAACATTAGGCACATATTCGTACACTCAACATACATGTCATTTTCTAAAACTAAGGGGTTTGCCTTAGGAGGGGTTTTTTTTCCAATTTTACAAACCATTTCAAAAGGGCCAAACATGCTTTATGGTTTCACAAACAATAGTTTTCATTTTTGAACATATAATCCTCTAAACTCTTTGAAAAACCTTTTAAAAATACCAATTTAACAATCTACATGTTACACATAAAAAAACAAGCTTGAACTCTTTCTTAAAATGATGAAATTAATTTATGAAAGTCCACATGGCATTTGTAATACATTAAATTTTTCCAAAACAAATGCATAACCATTATTAGCGAATGCACCCAGATTTCATAACATGTAAATATATCATATATATACATATAACATATTTTCAAAGAAAGCAAGAAATTATGAAATTCAAACTAAAAACATAGTCATAGGAAACCTACCTCAAACATGTCGCTATTTGCCGATGGTCACTCGAACCGACACTTGGCGCACACACGCACATGAATTTATACATATATATATATACACCCCTAGCTGCATTGCACATATTCCCCGCGCCATGAGGGAATATGTACAATGAGGGCATATATATATATATATGCCTTACCCTATGCATGTACGTGTAGGAGTTCCGGAAACCCGCAACTTGAAACCATTGTAGCGAGGTCCAACGCACTACACAAATAATTTAATAATACAAATAAACACATAAGCAATCTATAAAACATTTCAGAAAAACACATCACATTAACGCACCCAGATAAAACAAGATACGATGCACCAAAAGTGCCCCAAAACACAATCTGCACCCCCTTTACCACTTAACAAATCATTAAAACATTTTATGAACCAATTATAAATAACAAAATGAAACTTTTTATCAATAACACACCCAAAGCCAGCTTCAACAACCAAGCGCACATTGAAACCACACCCAAAACACCAACTGCATCCTTTATACAGTTTGATAAAACAACAATACATTTTATAAAATAGTTATAAGAATCTTGACATAGGTTTTTCAAATAAAACACACTTATACCATAATAATACACTGCCAAACAAAACAAACGCAATTTAAATTATTTCAAAAACTAGTATCGCACCAAACAAAATTAATTAAAGAACATCAGAAATTAATTAAACATGGAAACTGATTGATCGAACAAAATTCATATGCAGAGACACTTACCATCGGTGTCGAAACATCAGAATTTCGGTGCGAAAATTCAATTCCTCTATATTCGCACCAAGATGGAACGAGGATGAACCCTAAATCAAGAAATCAAACAAAAAAACAACAATACAAATGGAAATCACACCCCAAATGAAAAAGAACCCAAAACCCTAACTAAGAGGGAGGGTGCTTACCAAAGGGGGACACATAGAGGGAGGATGAAGCTGGCGGGATTGAGGTCGTCGGAGGAAGGAGGCGCGCCGTGGAGAGGGGCACTCGGCCGGAGATCCAGAAGCAGGCGGGGGGGGGGGGGGGGGGCGCCTGGGGCGGAGGCCGGACGGAAGTCGGGACGGCGGCGGGAACGCCTAGGCAGAGGCCGGAGGTGTCCGGGACGGCAGCGGGTGCACCTAGTGCGTATACCGGAAGGAGGCCGGGACGGCAGCATGCTCAAGGTGGGGGAGGGGGTGGTTGCGCCGTGATCGGGAGAAGGGGGAATACAGGGGGTGCAGCGTAGGGTTTGGGAAGGGGGAAGGGACAGAAAAAAAAAGGAATAAATAAATAAAATGAAAAAAAATAAATAAATAAAATGAATAAAATGAAATAAAATATATAAATAAAATGAAATAAAATAAATAAATAAAATGAAATAAAAATAAATAAATAAATTGAAATAAAATAAATAAATAAAATAAAATAAAAATAATTAAATAAAATGAAATAAAATAAATAAATAAAATCTGAAAGAATGAACAAATTCCTAATTAAAATATTTACTAAAATAATAAAAATAAAATTATTAACTGTGAACGGACACCACACACGGTCTCACGCGCGGGGTCGCGTGCATGGTTGTGTGTCTCAAAAACAACAAATTCAATAACAAACAATCCCTTAACAAAAAAAGGGGTTGTGCAGGGCGCGCATATGCTGACACGTTCATATAAAAACGAGATTTTCTTTTAATTTTAAACCAGTTCAAAACGCAGTTCAAAAACGAGACCCAAACTAATTAAAATAGTAACTTAATTAATATTAATACTAATAATAAAACTAAAATAATAAAACCAACCAAAATAATATCATTCTTAATTGAAGTTAGACACTGCGCATGATCGCGTGCACGGTCGCGTGCACAATCACACGCCCGATCACTAGAGCAGTGCGCGCTCGGTTGTATGCGCGGTCGCACGCCTAGTTGTGCGGCCATGTAAAAATAAATTTAATAGAATAGAACAATCTCTTATTAAGAATGGGAACCGACCACAGTCGCGGGCAAGGTCGCGCACCCCAATAATGACACATTTAATAATAAAACATTGTCTAAAAGTGATTAGGCGCTACAGACGGTCGCGCATACGGGCGCACACCATATAAGATCCCAAATCCATCTTAAAATAGAACCAATTCAAACTGCAACTCAAAATAATGACCCAAAATAATTAAAATTAAATAAAGTATCCGGTCGGGGTGTAACAAGATGAATCCACAGAAACCTAAAATATCTATAGGAAAACATGAGGATGATTTTTCTTCTCTGAATCTAAATTATAATCCCTTAGAAACTGTTTTCAAATAGGTCAAAAATTATCAAGTTTTACAAAATTTCTAGAACATTTTGAACCTGAACCTATAGAACCAGAAGTGACCATCCCATCTTTCTCTATAGTTGTTATAACTATACAATTTTACCCCATATATTTTTTTGTAGTACATCAAGATAAAGGTACACAAACTAAATCTTCTCTAAGAATTCAGGTTGAATATAATTCTTTCATATCACAACTTGAACCTATGAAAATAAATAATGTAATTACTGATGAATTATGGTTAATAGAAATACTAGCTGAATTAAATAAGTTTGAAAGAAACATAGTATGAGAACTTATAGATAGACCCATGTACTCCTTTATTATTTTTACTGAATGTATATTTATGAACATAGTTGATGAGTCAATCAATATAGTTAGATATAATTATATACTTGTTGCACAAGGATATAGTCAAGAGGAAGGAATAGAAAATGAAAAAACTTTTGAACCTATAACCAGATTTGAGTCTATCATAATCATTATTTCTTATGCATTTCATCTAGATTTCATGCATTATAAAATATATGTAAATAGTTAATTATAAAACAGTTTTATAATTATTGATTTTTTATAGAACAACACCCTGGTTTTCAATATCCTCACATTGGAAATCATGTTTTCAAATTAAAAAATTTATTTATTTGGTTTCAAATAGGCTCCTCCCTCATTGTTTGATTGGCTCATCAATTTTCTAATTGAAAAAGGTTTTTAAAAGGGTATTGCTAATCCTACAATTTTTATAATAATAATTTGAAAATATTTATTTGAAGAAAAAACACATGTTGATTATATTATTTTTTCGTATTCATGAAATAATTTTGGAAATAATTTTTCCAAAATTAGAGAAAAAGAATTTGAAATTATATTAATGGCCGAACACAAATTATTTCTTGGAATTACAATCATTCACAATAAGGATAGATGTATTTCAAATCATAGTAAATATATATAATATATTTTAAAAAATTATATCATGGATAGTACTAGTATTAGTGACACCCTTATGAGTGCCACATGTAAATTTGATCTTGGTGAAGCTCAGAAACCAAGGGATTAGATCAGTTATAGTGGTATTATTTGTAGTCTTCTCTACTTAATTGATAGTCAACCAGATTTAATGATTAGTTTGTGTATTTTGTTCATTTTCAAATAAATTCAATTGAGTAACACATAAATATTGATAAATTTATCTTCAAATACCACGAGTATTCAACCAATTTAGTATTCTTTTTTCCGAGAGCCCAATCATTTGATCTAAAGAGTTATTATGATGATGAATTTGGAAGATGAAACACATATAGAAAAAGAACCTCTAGAACATGTCACTTTTCAGGCAAGTTTCTAGTTTAACACCTTAGAAAAACATTACATTCCATTAAAAATGATTGAATATGGATACATATTTATGGGCAGTTGTTGTGCTCCATTTTTTTGGATGAATCACACTTTACTATACTATGGATATAAATTCTAACATGTCCCCAAAAACTATGACTACACAAGTTCTATTAACATTTCAAAGAATCTTGTTTCCTATTCTAGGACAATGATAATTGATATAGGATATCACTTTTGGGGGGATCATCTTCCAAAAGATGATATCCCTTGGGTGTTTATTGGAACTGAACATAAGTTAGCTAATAAATTTAGAAATCCTTTGAATTCTAAGATAATGAACTATATCAATCATGAATTTGGACTGATTAATTTTGGGTGACACATTTTTGGGTGACACACCACTTGGTGACACGCCATTGGGTGGCATACCGTTGTGTGACACACCGATGCATGACACACCATTGATTTACATACCATTGACTGCCTAATGCCTTTGCGATTTTTTTGATTATTTGTTTTCAAAACTTCTAGTTTTATTTTTTAATTTTTTTTATGACATATTTTCATATACTGAAACAATTTTTTCTTGTATTTATATTTTGATTTTTTAGTATTATTTTTATTTTCCATATACATAAATCAAAAATGATAAAAAAAAATATATATATCTATTATGAACACACCTTGAGCTTAGCATGATACTCTAGAATAATTAATTCCGAATCCCATTCCAAACATTTATCTTCCAAACTTCTAACCCTAATAATTTCTATTAACCTTTGATATATCAAACTAAAATGTTAAACATGCCACAGATGAATCACCCTTCCAAATCCTCTATAAGATAACTATGACTTTCTAAGAAGAAAAAGAAAAAATAAATTTTGTTGGTTGTTGTAGGACTAGTTAACCACAACCTTGACAAAAGATTTGTAGCAATTTAAATGGAAGTTGAATCAAAATGGTTTTTTTCAAGCAAACCTATATTAAAAATTGTTATTCAATGAAACGGTTGTTTGAATTGGTTTTCCTTGAATGAAAAACCATTTTATAAAAAATTGGTATACCAGTTCGATAATCAAGTGGAATTTGATTTTAAATAAGATGGCGTTGACAGTATAATAATTATTATAAGAAGACATGAAAATTTTTTATTCTAAGAAATGGGTTGAACTTCTTGGTTTACCTCATGATGGAATTTATTATGGCTAACATGGAAGTATTCTTGAAGCCAGTGAAAGTTTTAAATATAGGGATTCACTTTTTGTGCTAACAGAAGAGGGGATAACAAGATTATATATTGAATATAATATATATTAAGAATATAGGTTCTTTTTTCAATTCATTCTACTCATGTTATGTTCCAGGAAATGTGACTTCACTAAATTAAGATAACATGATGTATATATATTTTATCTAATTTCATAAGGATATTAATAAGTTTGTGTATATATCTCATGGATTATATGTGTGAAATGATAAATCTTATCTCAAGTTATAATTCATTTATCAGCCTAATGTTAATTTTTGCAGTGTTAAAAGATATGGGAAATGTAGCCAAGGATGAAGAAATAGTTACAGACTGTGGTGGTTTCTATATTTCAAGATATATTTGTTCAAGGATGAAAATTAACTAAAACCCCAATAAAGGATTGTGGGTTTGTGATAGTGATAAGTTGTATACTGATTATAATTTAGTTAATCATCCTATGAGACCATGGGATGTTGTTGATCTAGGAATGGAGCCTGATGGGGATTTAAAATACTCTGACGAGGAAGAAGAATCTAGTGCAAGAGAAGGTGTTAAAAAATAACTATATATCAAAGATGGTAGTGACCCAGAAATATAACTCCAACCTTCTCTTATTATATATATAGATAAAATTATACCTATGAGACTGCTAATAAGTTAGAATTTTGTAACATGTGATGTATAATACACTGAAGTCTTATAAAAGTATCAATTTAATAGTTATTTTAAAACACACGATGATGATAATGAGGAACAAGATAATGAAAATGAAAATTGAGATGATAATAATGGACATGGAAGGGATATTAATTATGATTATGATTTGTAACTTTGTGGTTCACCTTTCAGAATTATAAATAAATATATTTAGATTCCTCCAAATCTTCTTCCCTCACCTAGTAAGTCTATTGAGAAACTAGATCAGTATATAAAAGTGTACCCAAAGATTAAATAACAAGATACACTTTTTATAGGGGGAGAAATACTCATTATTTAATCACTTAAAAAGGATAATAATACTAGTAAAACAAGAATGTGTTCATATAGTGATGGATAAATAGTTTCTAATTCTTCTAAAATGGAACAATTTTTTGTGATTACTATTGTGGAATAGCATGTGATTGAGCATGATAAAAAAGAAATTACTTCCTTTAAGGAAGGAAGTGATGTTTAGTTAGATGTTATGGCTCCTAATGATCCTCTTGTCAAAAAACATATATAATTTTATTCTATTATTTTATAGAACGGTGACGTAAAAAAATAAAATGTTCAAACTCTTGATACCTATATGGTAGAAGTTCTAGTTGGAGGAAAGTCGGCTGATAGTAAAGTTGTTGAGACAGTGGTAACTACCTCTATTATTGTTTTTTAAAAATCTCTTATGGTACCTCCTACAACTATTTCTATAGTTTTTGTACAGTCTTCTATTAGTGTTTTTGTTAGTTCTCTTTCCTATAAATGGGGCGATCCTTTAATGTATGAATGGGGTAAATTCAGTTATGTAAGGTGTTTACCAAATGATGGTGGACCTGATTTTTGATGTAATAAATATATAAAGGGATATATGATTTATCAAATTGAAATGGGATGTTTTTTGGAATGTTTTACTTAGTGAGATTACCTATACAAGAACCTATCACTCCAACTCCTTCTTTTGTGTTAGTTAATATTGTCACAAATTGTGACTTGAATGTTATTAGTGAAAATATGATTTCTAATTTGATTAATTGGTCGAAGAATCAATCTCTTCTCCTCAAAAAATTAAGTGAGAATGAGTTATATTATATGTTCGAGATTGTGTTTTTCCAAATAAAACATAACATGATGCATAAAATATATGAGATATAGATTGAACATAAGAATATTATGGTTGAACTGAAATATTCGACGGTTTTAATAGAAGGAATGAAAATTGAATTTACATTTTTCATGGTATCAATTCCTAAATGGATTGAAAATATTACATATTTAGCCTATAGGTAAAGTTCTCCTCCTCCATTATTTAATTCTAAAGTCATCCAATCTGGTGTCAGAGAAGAGATAAGAGATGCCTCAGCTAGTGATTCTGGTTGTGTAACTGATTAAACCCAATATACCTTGAGTAGAATTAGATATAAATATCACCATGTTCTCATGTTGATTACCATATATACAAATGAAATTAAAGATGATAGAGAAATCATTGACATGGAAATTTGATATTATCTATCATGGATTTATACCAAGAGTTAAATGGATGAATATTACAAATTCGTAGCTCAAAATTTAAGGATCATCCCTATGAATAAGGCCTTTAAAAATAATGTAATAGATTTAATGGATATAGTTCCTATATTTAACAGATTTATAAAATATAAGGGTAATTTAATTTTCACTATGGAAAGAGGTTTCCAGATCAGCATTAATTTTATAAATCACATGAAGACTATTCTTTATGTTCATTACCAAAAAGATGTCCCTCAGGAATCAATCCCTATTACTCATCAGTTTTCTACCAAATTAGGAGTTTCTCATGATCCCCAAATACATATACCTTTAAGATTCCAACCTTTTCCAATGTCTCCTATTAAATATTTGGGAAAAATCCATCCAATTGTTATTTCAGAGGATCAAAATCCATGCTATACATATACTATCATATGATTTTCTATCAATTCAACCTCATTCCAAATCTACTATGTTATAATAAGTGAATCCTATGGATAATGGAAATTACCAATGGAACCCTCATCAACATCTTGATCCTTTCTTGTTATTGACATGGAATTTTTTTCTTTGATACAACTTTGAATGTTAAAACATTTTGAAAACAATTTATAATGTATTAGATAATTATCCTTCAATTATTCAACATTATTTTTTTTACTTTTATTATCTACATTGTGCAAATTATTTACCATTTTAATATTCCAAAAGAGGGATAAATTCCTCTATTGAAATTAATCAGTGGAGTTTCCTTTGATATCTCATTGTTTTTATTTTTTTTCCTTTAATAAATGATATTTATCTTTATGTTCTCAATTTATATCATTGATACCATCTACACATAAAGTGAATGATAAGTCTTGATTTTTATTTTTAGCCTTACCTTTGATGTCATATTCCATGTATGTGATATTCTTAATACATGAATTGTTCACATTTGATATAATGATTTCTGATCATCAAAACATGGGGAGATTTTTTACCTTAAATATTTAATGATCACAAAATTATTATTATAATGAGTGACTATTGAGGTTAAGACTACTCTAAGGCTATGTCACCACCATGTTAGTTTTTTGGACAATAGCTAAGACTCTTCCAGGTTAATACACCGACTACATTAAAATACTGCTATGTCTGAAATGACGTTAGATGATATACCTCTAGAGTGAAAAATTGGTAAAGAATGAGACACCATCAAGTTGTCATGACACTATATTGTAAATTTGGAAATGTTTGAGACATCACCACCTTGAACTGTTGTCAGGGGATTCACCTCTTGAATGATTATATTTAGCCAGCTAAGATACCACCAATAAAGTGAATTTCTTGTTTTTGTCAAAGACACCACCAAATCTGTTTCAACGTTAATTAGAGAAACCACTAGACCTTGAGGCACCATCAGAATGAGTCACTATCAGACTAAGCCACCTCCATTATTTTTTTAATATAATTATTTTGAATGATTAAAAATATCTATATTATTTAAGTTTATTCCATTTTTTATTTTAATTATTGTTTCATAAATGTACGACTAAACAAATTAAAGAGAGTGTCCAATGATGTATATGAAGAAGAAAGATATTTTGATGCACATGGATATTCTTCATATAGCTACTATTATGAAAGGGAGAATACTCGTTCATATAGAGTGGAATAATGTATAATAATAGAATGTTGAGAGCTCAGACTTACTGAACATACACAAAGATAAACATTATTGAAAAAACTCTAAGTTATTGCATGTGATTTTGAAGAAAAAATCACACCATAACATCAACTAGCATCCACATGTCAGGAAAGAGAGTATATAATAATCCATTCTTCTATTTTTTTCAAGAGAACATAACTCAAGCCTCACTGAATAGTCAAATCAAGAGTCACGAGCTACACTACAACAAACCGAGAACTTCTATCTCTACACTTTTAGATTTATCTATTCTGTTAATTTGTAATTACATTTTGAGAAGTTTTTGTGTGAATACTCTATTTTATCACATGTACATAGTATCCTGTACGAAACCAGAAGACACTCAATATCTTCTCAATATTATATCATTCTTTTTCAAAAAGATAATTATTGTAGAGTTCCTTTTGAGGACTATTTTTTGTTACTGTCACGTACAACTATGGAAGGGGTCATGTATGAACTTTACCATTTATAAACAATTGTAAAACCCGATATATGTTGTGTATCGAATATTTTATTCTATAAAAACAACTTGGAGGATGGTGATCACTATGTACAGATTAGTAAGTTTCATCTTGAGACTAATCATCTTGTTTAGAAATTACATTGTGTGATTATTTTACATTATTTCTTTCTAAATAATGAAAAAAAATTAACTATAAACAAAATTATCACATGGGAATTTTATCATAATTTTAGTTTATATTGTATTTTGATAAATTAAATTGATTTCAATTGTTTGAATCCTATTTTTTATTCTTCCACTGAGGAAAAAATAAATCTTTAAGAAATATTTAGAAATATTAGGATCTACAACATACTACTTATTGTGACTAATTGGGCTATTTTAAACAAATTGAGGATTTTTAAATAAATACCTTTTTAATATATGTTTTTATTTCATACTCAATTCATCCCTCTAAAGCTCTCACTCCCACTAAAAATATATTTTACTAGATTTAGTTATTGATATGTCTAAATCCTATATATTTTTAAAAGTTAGAAAGCAAATGTTACTCCAAATACTTTAAGGTGGATTTATTGTTTGATTGAACATAAAAGAATAATATAAATTACTAGGGGTTGTCTCTTTGTTAATATTTTTATTCATCCTTATAATTTTCATTTTTTTATCTAACAATATACTAACATGATATTTTTATATACGATAAAATTGATATTAATATTGTTTAAATATCTCTATAAAATCTATGTGTTGGGGATGTTTTATATTATTTTAAAAATAAATATTTTTTATTACTTTTTTTAACATATGGGGTATTATATTTATTAATTATTATTAGATAAAAACTATTGATAAATAGAAATGAAACATTTTTTATCCCCCAAAAAAAGTATTTCAATTGTTAGAAAAAAAGGATTTTATTTTAAAGTGTTGTTGTTTTCAGAGAAAATTGTTAAATATTCTGTTTCAGGGAAATCACTTGAAAATACTATTTGTCATTCCCTAAATAAAATTCATGGACATTAAAAACTTGATGAAAAATCTTATTTTAATTTTTGAAATCATAATGTTTCTGATCTTATTAAAACATATGAACATGTTTTTCAACATTTTATTTAACAAACAAATTTTTATCGAGATCTATTTTAATTTTATCCTCCATCATGAAGTGAAAAATTTGGGAAAACCTAGAATTTTATATTTGAAGGAGGGGTATATTTCTTGATTCATACTATGCTTCATGAAGTAAGATTATATATACCCATATCATTTTTCAAATTAATATTTTTAAATTTGGTTTTCTTATTCATGTTTTTAAATTTTAAATAACAATTTGGGGTTTCGTTTCTAAATTAGGATATAATTAATCATTTTTATTTCTACATGTGTGTAATATGGTCACTCCAATTCATTTATAACATGAAAGAAACTTTTTCTAGGAAATTTTGTGATTGTTTTTAAAAAAATTAATTGAATGTTACTTTTTATTGGATTTAAACTAATAAAATTACATATATATTGAAATTTATATTTTTATTAATGGATGAGTATGATTAAATTCTTGTTTTAGTTACTAAACTAACTCTACCATCAGTTTTTTTAATTAATATAATCTAGTTAAATATATTTGTCTATTCTCCATGAGTAAAAAAGATATACTTTAACAGATTAATAAATAATAATAAAATTTGGTTAATGTTCATTCAAAATTTTAAAATTTATTTATCTATGTAAAAATAGAAACCAACTTTTGTTTACCATTTTTCTTAATGGTAAATTTCTCATATGATACCTAAGACATGCTATGGGGGAAATATTTGTTGAAATTCACAACATGGTTTTCAGTATTAATAATTTTTTAAATTTACTTTCCTTCCAATAGATATGATTTTTCGATTTCATGAGGATTGGAAATAAAATATTTATAGAGGTAATTTGATACTAATTTATTTTTAAAAATTGTTTACACATATTTTGAATTAAATACTGATGATGTGGGTCCAAAATGTGCATTAATTAATAAAATTGAATTTTGGTCATTTTTTAATCAAGATTCTTTTTATTTTTGTATGAATGCTATGATTTTAGGTGAAAAATATCTCAAACGGTATTTTTTCAATTTTTTATATAATTATTTTTAATAAAATTTGATTGATTTTTCTATTACATTAATTGAAATAATATATTATAGTTTAATGTAAAATGTTATTGGATTTTTAGGTTAATATTTAAAATTTTCAATGTTATAATTTTAAATATAAATTAATGAAATATAGTTTTTTTAAATTATAATTACATTATACAAATATATTTTAATTTTAATTTTTCATCTTCCACTGATAATTTATGAAATTTTTGATATATTTTGGAATAATAATATAGTAGTCATTTCCTTCTTCAATTTATAATTAATAAAATGTAGTTACTTATTAGATCACCTGCTGATAAATATGAGGGAAGTATAAGTCATGAAAATTCAAATGAAAAAGAAAGTTCATATGTGTAAAATTTATCTTCAAACATGTGAGATGTTTTTTTTTGTGAGTTAATATATATAAGTGTATTAGTCATTTATATCTATTTTCATCGAAATATCCATTCCAAAAATAATAATGAAAAATTCATGATATTATCTTACCTTAGACAACACATGTCAATTTGGAGTAAAATCATATATCCACACCTGAATGAAAAGAAAATTGGATCTCTATCTGCCACATATTTTCTCACACATAGAGAGATATAGATTCCTCATAAATGCATTCTAATCAAATGAGGTGGATGTGAGAATTTAAACATTGAATTTGGCCATAGATTCCACCAATTCATAAAAAAACTAGTTTCAAAACTATAAAAATAATTTTTTTGAAGCATTATCAGAATGTTTAACTCTCAAAAAATATTTCTATTGGCTGTACATAAAACCTAGGGGTCTAGTTCATCTCATGGGATTCAATTTTAATACATATATAGTATAAGCTGACCCATGAAATAAATGTTATGGTAGTTATAATTAAGAATTTATTTTATCCCAAAATAGAATTAACAAAATCAAAGAAAACCCTCAAAAATATTTACCCCATTCGACTAATACACAAATCACTTTGAAAAATATGTCTCATTTTTTTTAGAGGCATAAATTTTGTGACCACAACATGTAAGTTTAAAAAACACTCATTACACATAAATTTATATGAAAAATATGTATCAATTTTGGGTAAAAAGAATTAATTTCATGCACATCGTATGGAATTTTACCAAGTTCATAATGCACTAAAATAACTAAGTGATATGTATTTCATTTTTATATTAGAGTTAGAAATTGTATAACATGTCATTTTATATTAATATATTCTCATAGTGCCTTTATCGCTATATAGATTCCCATATTATGTAGGTACTTGATTTGCAATTCCTATAAATTCTAACAACAACATCAGGAATAAAGCGTATTGGAAAATTTAAATATTATTATGTGAAAGTAAAAGAGGTAAATTGGGATTTATGGAAATTATGTATCAAATAAAATCATATGTGTCAAACAAGGGAGGGTCCTTATGATTTAATCACATGAAATCCCTACTAAACAAAATCTTTCTGTAAACAGACATCATGGAACACTAAACAAAAAACATTACACAACTACCCCTATGGGAGAATTTTTATATTAATGCCCATTATTTGTGTTTCTATATGAGAAGCCACTTTTAGTATTTTTTATTTTCCAAACCTCTTGGGAATAGACATGTGAAACTAATTCTATGTGGGTAACCCTTTTTGAAGAAAATCGTGGGTCTCTCACGGAATATTATGTGGTTATTTGATGCATACACATAATCCTTCGAAAACATACATTTTAATCCTTATCCAAATGTTTTCTACCACGAGGAAACCACCCCCAAATAGTAGTTTAATATCAGGGGCGGTACACGGTCCTTATCCATTAGCCTCATCCCATTTCTATCTTCACTAAGTCCCATAAAAAATTAATGCTTACACTGAGTCAATTTGAACATATTTTTTGGTCATAATTCCTCCATCCATATCCTTTATCTTAGTTAATTCCTTCAGTATAGAAACTCATCCTGGATTCTCTATACACATTGATTTGATATATAGAACTACTTTTTAGAAAAAAAAATTGAGTAGATGTATTTATCTTGATTTCCTTATATAAATTCTTCATTTTTTATGTAATACCCTAATTATTCTATCCTTCACTATAGTCACTATCCATGTTAGATAAATCTAGCATGAACGTATGAAAAATCGTCAAAAATTCACCATGATATGATATAGTCCCCTTGGATAAGTCATTACATCGAGTTGATATAATCTTCTTCTTTATAACATTAACCTTCAGTCAATATACTCATCTCAAAATATTTTTGCATGTAGAGTAAGTATACTTCTCCTAGTAACTATATTTGATATTCATCTGAGATGTAATCCATATACATATCTTCTCTTCTCATTCCATAACTACATGATAAAATAAAATAACATGGGACTCCTATTATTTGTAAACCTCAAATCATATAATCACTGTGAATCATGTACTATGATTAGTATTTAAGGGTATAACATATGTAAGAACAACTTTATCATATGTTTCCAAGCCTTTTAATAATCAATATTATATGGGTTTATCATGCATAATCTCAATATAAAATCATGTCTTCATGCTATTTATATAACATGAATCTACACATGATATCTCTTTTGTGATCCCCACTCAATATCTATTATCTTCACACTTTTAACAATGTCATATCTCTCACAACAATAATAAAATTTATGGTCTTAAAGGATTAATTGATTGATCTCATAGCATAATTGACATCTATTCCAAAAATGAAAATAAATTCTGACCTATTTAAATTTAAACTACATAAAACATGACCATTCAACATGAAAATAAGCTACCCAAACCATTAACTGTATTTGAATTTACTACATGCCTCTTAAATGACATGGTATTTGGTTCCTGTAAACAGGGATATAATGGAATCCTCTATAAAGTTTAAACCCAACATTTTTAAAACACTACTTTTTCTAATCTGACATGAATAATATGACATGTCTCAACTTTAATCCAGATACTCTTTGTTTTCCTCGTTTACATGGAATTACATTTAATGTGATCCCAATTGTTTACTATAAAACTACTTTGTTATGATAATAGTACATCCTTATGATGAAACGTGTAATGATAATCATCCTTCTCTCATTACAATCTATGGATTCCTCTTGTGATAATCCAGAAATAAACCATGCATTCTCTTAATTAGTAACATGTTGATTGGATAAACTAGAAAGTGAAAATCATTTATATGTACCACACTAAATATTTTTTGGAACCTTATTCCTATTATCATTACCACATACCACTATCCTTCATAGATAAGTCCTTATTATATAAGCTTAAATGTTATTAAGTTTCTCATTAAGTGGAACTATACTATGTTTCTTATGACTCTCTTCATTGGGATATATTGTGAGCCCTCTTGTGCACCCGAAACTCACTCCACAACATAGAAAACAACCTAGATGAAAATAAGCACATGATTTATCATTTAGTAATCTTTAAAATAAGGTATCAAGACTTAATAAGAGAATGATAAAGTTCATCTGATGCAAAAATGTGTTCATATATCCACATGGTTTTGAAATGATTATTGTAGTAGGGTAACTAATCCTTCACTAGGATTTTGGAAATGTTTACGAATATATGTTAAATATATAAATGTTCAATGATGTATGAAACAATCCCTTTTAATGGTTTTTTGTGAGACTAACCAAAAATCCTCTAAACCAACATTTATTTTAAAGCTTAATGGGAAAAACTATTAACAACTTACCTTTGGATTGAAGGCTTGCAAAGATGTTCCTTCCTATCTATCATAGATGTGGGAGTGCATTAGTGTTTAAATTTGAAATAAAATTTATGTAGAGATTATTTAATCATATCATTTATCTATTATATGGCTGAGATAGATCAATATATGTTGCGTCCAATTGAACTAATACCAAGGACATTCAAATTGGAGAATCTGAACATGAATTCATTGAATCTTGTGAGGTTATATTGGTTTGTGTATCTCATATTAAAGGGAAATACTATCTGAGGTCATTATGTTGGGAAAATCATGTGATACTTGAAGGAATAATTTTCAAATCTAAAGAACATATGAATTAACCCCAAATGGATGAAGAAGACTAATGAAATGATGGGAAATCGATTAAATCAAACTGAATAAGTTTAAGAAAATCAATTGAATTTTTGAATTGTAATTTATTATTTCAAAATAAAAATATTTTTGAGGCATTGATTCTCTAATGTGTATGTTATTTTTAATTGGAGGATAATTTATTCATGGTGATCAATTAATTATATTAGTAAACTGGTTTGATTTTTCTTATTGTATGTGAGATCAACTTGGTATTAGTTGAATGAAGGATCATTTAAAAAGTTTTATATTGAGAATATGGGATTGATAGATTAAAATGAGATATGAATATTCAATGTATCAATTTTGGGACATGGATGAAGATTATCTAAATCTCACTGATGGAAAAAGAACTCATGCTGAACTCAGATATAGGTGAATAGTTTATCAACAAATCAAGGATATGGGGTGATATAATGACCTAATATTTCACTTTATATTATCCATAAGTAAATTTTATATGAATTAGAACGTTTCACACACTATACCAAGCTAAAATAAATTACCTATAAAAATCATTGAGTATTAAATATTTAAAGTAAAACAAATCTGTTAAATTAATTTTGATAAATTTACTTAACCATATTATGAAATCAATAATGAAAAGTATATCCCATGATCAGTTTATGATATTTTTCTTATATATTTATAAGAATATTATATTACAATATTTTAACAAATAACTTTCCATCTTCAGAATTAATAGTTTATAAAAATAATTAGGAGATTTATGAAACTATTTTCTAGAAAAAATATAAAATTTTATGTTATATTATAAATTTAAAAAAATACTACATTTCTAGCCTATATTTTAAATTTTAGAACCTAGGTTATATTTTTCTCATGAAATTTATTATAATATATTATAGAATTATTATATAAAAAAATTATCACTATTTGAAATTTTATAATTTAAAAGTAATTTTATACTTGTAATCATTATTTTCAAATTTGTTAATGGGGTAAATTTAATTTTTATACATAAAATTTCCATTTTAAATATTTCATACCATGATGAAAACATTATTTTTCAATGAATAATATTTTTCTAAATATTGTAATTTTTAAATTATGTTGATCAATTTTATAATTTTACTCTAATATAATGTTTATGAATATATAAAAATGATTTAAAATTAATTTAGTATTTAATAAATTATATATATTACTACGAAAAACTAATTATTATAATGAGATTTATTTTTCAAAAAAAAAATTTCAACACATTATATATTTTAAATAAAAAAGTTTAAAATCTAATATGTAGACAGTGAATGTGATTAAAAAGGTTCCATGTTTAGATTAATCGTGCTAAAATTTTGAATGATCACCTATTTTATATTTTTTGCTATAAAAAAATACCATGATTAATGTTTTATCATAATGTATAATTGTTACAATAGGAAATATAATGTGTCATGAATTTTACTAAATAAAGATTAAATATATAACCTATAGAATACCTTTGTTTTTTGGGAATTTCAAACCAACATGTTTCACCAACATTTCTGAACCAAACTAAACTAACCTTTAAGAAATTTTTTTTATCCCACACCATGAAATCATTTAAATTAATTTGTCATTAATTATAAACTATAAAAGGTTATCACATCAAAACTTTTTAAGGAAGAAAAAAAAATTTGGAATTACCATAAATTTATTACCAATTTACATCTACTAATTCCTTTAAACACATTTGGTATCCTCAATCCACAAAAATGTTCCTCAAGCCCTTTTCTTCTAAATGATACATCAATAGGATTTCTAAATTCTCAAAATAAACATTATATACCTTTTATATCCATTTCATCATAACTCTCTTCCATGATAATCCAGAACCATCTAACATTATGTATATAATTTCATCATTATAAATAATATTCTAAAATTTTATTTTATTTACAGAATATCCATTATCTATTAACCACAAATTCTAGCATAAAAAATGTAAATGTTTCCTATATGCATGTGGGGACTATTCTCTCCATGAAAAACATATTTTTTTAACAACAACATTTATGGATGGATATAAAATGGATTATTGAATATATATATATATATATTACTAACATCATTAATTGTAATCATTAAATATAATTTATAAATTATATATGTAACATTTCAAAAAAGATATCATTGTAAAACTGACCACCTATAACAATCAAACCTGGAAAAAGATGATTTTCTTTTTAGTGATAACACCTTTTACATTTACCTACATTTTTTATATATTATAATTTCTAATTAATAACCATAATAACAAATAAAAATATAATTGTACTTTAATTATAATGATATTATCCAAAAAATACCTCTACTATTTATGTTCTCACACATGGAATGTAGCATACTTTTTTGGGTTTATTTAACCACCAAAATTAAAAATGATATAAATTTGAATCATATATGGAGTTATAGAATTAATGTTTGAAAATTAGATTTCAATAATGATTTAATATTGGATTAGTGTTGGTAATATAAACATTTAAATCATTAATTATGTTATCACCATTCATTTAAAGAAAATCATCGAAACAAGCTCATCAACAATTTCATCTACAAGAACTATAACTAATACCCTCATATAAAAAAAATATATATTTTGTAAAAAATAATAAATAATAAATTATACTACATTTTAATATCATATAATGATTAAATTTATTACAATAATGAACAATAACAACTTGATTTTGTAACCTCTTAAAAATGATCAATATTCCTCACACCCAAAATTGAAAATGGATAATACCTAACAAATAAACATGCAGAGAATGTTTAAAAATGATAAGAATGTATATGAATAACTTTCCAATTCATGTAATTAATATAATAATAATTTTGTAAAATATTTTTATTCACTTCCTGAAAATTAAGAATTAATAGTTAGGGACTTTAGAAAATGAAGACCCTTTATTGGATTTATGCTATTTTTTTATACATCAACCATAAATTATCTTTATTTAAAAAATATCATTTCTACCTATAATTTACACATATATATCCGAAGGTAAAATAATTCCCTTATTCAAATCCCTATCCATGAATTATTTTTTTTTATATAATTTCAATACATTGTGAATATTTTTTATGCTCTTAAGTGTTAACTTCCCATAAATGGGTCTTTTTTAGGACCACATTTTCAGTTTCTTCCAATGTAATAGATTTTTGTTTTGAAATAAAAATATCTAAAAATTCAGGTAATCTTCATTTTCCCCTTTTAATGATCATATTTGTTACATTATTTTTTGATTTTTATCTTATTTTCATATCTATCCCAATATGGATCTATTTTCCTTGATGTTATATTTTATAAATAATATTATATATTATTTTATGTAGTTCATATTTTAGCTTATTGTATGTGGTGTAAATTTATTTTTTATGTGGTTATTATTTTGTTGAATTTTGAATGTAATGTAAAACTGATTCATATTTATGGGTTTTAAAGTTGTGATCATTTGATATTTTCTTGTGGCAGACATGTGTATTTTTAATCTTTATGTGTCAGCAAATAATTATCGATACTATTAATATAGTGGGTAATGATTTAAATATCTTTATACTATGATGAAATGAATAGTTTTCTCAATCAAAATTGGGAAACTTTTTCATTATTTACTCGCTAAGGGATATAGGATCAGATTCCAAATCTATTATGAGAAATTTGTAGCGATGACTGATATACTATGCAAAACATGTAGTGAATTTGGATTCATAATGTTGTGTTTCATGGAATATGTTTTTAAGACACTAATTTTATAGGTGATTAGAATATTATTCTTAGCTCATGATTTATATATCATGTTTCTATAGTATTTACACCATGTTATATATATTTTCATATGGGATTAGTTATTCTCTTATCATACAATATTAACAATTTTTATTGTTCTAAATTCAATTAAAAGTGATTTTACACATGTGTGTGTTTCCTAAAATGCCTCTAATATAACCATATGTAATATATTATTATGTTTGTTTCTTACTTATTGTAAATTTTAGCCCACTCATTTCTTATGATTCCAATTCCATGGGTAGGAGGATGAGATTAACTTGGTTATTGTTTAGAAGAATCCTAATATAATGAATTAATTTGGTAATTTACACAAGAATTTTAATATTATATTCTTCTATAGATATTCCCTAAAGACACTAAACTTTTAAATTTTCATGATGTCGAGTACAATATGTAATTTAATTTTTTAATAATTAAAATGATATAAAATATTGTAATGTTTTTCTTGGTTCACCTCAACTATTATCTAATAAGGGTTTAGGTTTTTTTTGAAATTATGCTAGTTGACTTTGGTATTAATGTTAAATAGTCATTGTAAAAATCCAATATATGAGTCTAAGTATATGATGATATCTTGAAATATTTTTATAATTTACATTAGTTTTATATCTATGATATACTTCCATGTTTTGATTCTAAAATTGGAAATATTCTCAAGCACATATGTACCTAGGGGTAAAAACACTAAAAATGGTGTGTTGGGAATCAAGACAATCATTATGAGGTGGACTAAAAAGAGGCATAACTAAACACTAGACATGAATATTTTTTATTATTTTCTTTGGTTTATAATAATCTCATTATGAATAATTGTGAATTATTTATCTCTTTTTTATTTTGAGGGATAAGGTTTTGATGAATGTGAGAACCCAAGTGAATACAACTTAGGATAAACTAAGAATGACATTGGTTGAAAAAAATGAATTGTATTTCAATATAACAATATAAATGAAGTGGATGTTTTAAAGTTCAATTAATTTTATTTGATTATAATTCAACTATGTTAGTAATTTTGTTTCTCATGTTAATAAATGTTATTTTTTTGATGGCTTGAACCAGAAGGAACTGACTTAATAATGGGTACTAGGGAAACTTTCATGAATTTTTGAATGATTAAACCATTAGAATAGAATATATACTATGCAATATATTGATTATACCAAACTGGAGATTAAAGAATATGGTAACAAATTTTACAAATGTTAAAGTCTCATGTTTACTAAAGGATGAAAGGATGGAGTATCGTGAAAGTTAAATCATTTAAGATTATAAAGGAAGGAATATTCAGCCATATATTGGTGAAAAATGTGGGATGATTCACCAAGTAATAAAATAAAGGGAATTTTAAAATGATTTAATAATATAATAGGGGGTCTCTAATCATGTAACAACTATTGGAAAATGAATAGGATAGATATCGTGATTGGAGTGGAAATCATGAATCTAAAGGAACCACTAATAGTCCAACATCTCTAATGTGGAAAGCATTTACATTATCAAATTCAGAGTCACAATCCCATTAAGGATAATTGGTATGTGTGTGGAAAACTGACAAAACAAAGGAAATAAGGTGGATCCTATTTAATTACTACCAAAGATATGGATTGTGATACCTAAATCCTCTTATACAGAATTTTTAATATGTGTTAATTTTTCTAGGAACTCTATGTTCCCTAGATATTTTCTATGATTTCTACCAACCAAACATGTTCTATAAAAAACAACTTGTTTTATACGGGTCTTACAAAAATTTTTAGGTCTATGTAAATATAAATAGTATTATGTTTCTTTTATATTGATTTGGAATGATTCTAGTAGTGGAGTAAATTTTTATGCCATGGCTCATTAATCTAAAATAGTGTATAAATTACCCACATCATCTTAATTATTGAAATCTTCTTCGTGCAAAATACGACATCCAGATGTTTTCAAAGGGAGATATTAATGTTACTACAACAGTTAACTCCTGCAGTGGGTTATCACTGTCATTATCTATCATTATGATGTTGTTACATGTAGGTCCCAACATTTTCGTAGAATTTAAAGAACCATTGCAATTTTGGATATAGAATTAGAAAACTCTTTAGTATCATTAGAGAAATGGGACACAATGTATATGTTAAAAGCAGGTAGGTCCCACAGTGACTTTGGTGTTGAATAATATTTGATAATCATCTTGATCAATCAAAGCATGTGATCACAAACTATGTGTAAGGAAATAGTTCAGTCATTCAATGGTTATATACAAGAAAATAAAGATCCACATAGAGTGTATGTAGTGGGGGTATCCATTCCAAAAAATATATAATGGTGGGATTCATTGACCGATCATCACATGGACAGTTGTAACAAATATGCTAGATTTAGGGTTCTTATTTGTTGAGTGTTGTGACATAGATGAGTGATAATCATGAGAGAATAAAGGCCAGTGAAGAAAAGTTATATAGTTCCAATTGGTTATGAGATTTCTAAACATAAATATCAATTGTACTTATATAAATTATAATCATTTTTTATCAAATTAATCATTGAACATAAACTTTATGATGGAAAACCCATGTTGTTGTAGCATGGGTGTGAGAGATAGGTGTGTGTGGTGTATCTATTTTAAAAATAAATAATCAAATTTAACACCTAAAACAAATTTATGATGATATATTTTATGAAATATTATTATAAAACTATATAAATTTAAAATATTATTTAACACCAAACTCGGAGAGTGATTTAACACAAATGGTTATGGATAAATGAAATATTATTGTATTTAATAATAAATTTGATTAAATATTATTGATATCAGATTATGAATGTAAATCACAAGATATATTATTAATACCATAAGATAACTTTTTCATTAAGTAATAATTAAAATAATGTGGATCGACATATAAGGATGATAATATAAGGACGTTAGAATTTAATGTATATATTTCATAAAAATATTTTATATTAAATAACATTTTTGAGACACTATAGAAAACCAAAAAGAAAAAACATGATATATATATATATATATATATGAATATTAAATATGACTTTTAAAACCTATCCATTAAATTTTCTAATATAATTCGATGTAACTATATTACAAAATCAATATATTATGTAATAAGATTTTTGATCAAGAATCATCAGTATTCCTTATGAATCCCATTTTGTTATCCCAAAAGGGATATAGATTCAGTAGGATATTCCCAAGGATAATAAAAATAAATAATCGAACAAATACAGTTTGGGATAAACTGTATACAGGGGATGTTCTAGCTTTTGGACATTTCCACAAGATCGATGCTAGATGAACAACCAACTAAAAAATCAAAAACATTTTATATGATGTTTTAGTATTATGTGAAGAACATACGTGATTTTTTAAGATTACATTTAGAATATATCAACATGTAATAAAAAAATTATATGTATAAGAATATAATAAACATTTCTACTTTTATTAAAGTCATTTTTTCTCAATTCACATTATGCTTTGAAATGAATTTTCTAGAAATCTCAATTTTATTTCAATGAAATATTTCAATTTTTATTAAATACTAAAAATATATATTGATTTTATGAAGGATAATTCCATTTTAGATTAGTTATTAATTTATTTTAATATAGAATAGTTAATATATCAAAATAAGTTTTCCTAAGAAAATATATTTCAATATATTATATGTTATTGATTAAATAATATGTTTTACAAACATTAATTTTATAAGTTGAAAATATTTTCTGCATATATGGATTTATAATGTAAATATTTTCAGAAGTTAAATTGAATAGTTATTTGTAAAGAAATTATCAACTGGGGAATGGTGGAATATAAAACATTCAAAAATAACAAGTCTTTTGGGATTATTTGTTTATAAGATTGATTTGAAAATTTTCGAAACCCTTTAAATGTTATGAAACACATTTCATGTGTAATATAAGAAATTTAGAAATATATATTCTTAATTACAAACATATATTTATTTTTTTACAAAAGAATATGTTTTGTTCTTATTAAATTTTTTTCAATAAACTATAAACATATTATTTTTTTCAATTTTAGAAATTAAATTGTATGAAATTATTTAATTAAATATAATAATAATTTTAAAATTATTTAGTAAATATAATTTTATTTTTAGGTATATAATTACATTGGAAATTATTTGTATCAATGATAAAAAAATAATTTTTTAATGATTAATACATTTATAAATATTATGTTTTTAAATAAATGAATTACTTTTAAAATTAGACTATGATATGATGATTAATTATATATTAAATATAATTATTCATTTCCTAATAGGTATGTAATGTTCAATATGTTTAATAATAATTAATGACTAAAATTACATTTTAAAAAATATATTTTCCACACATCATATGTTTCAATTTAAAAAATAATATTATCATAATAGATAATTTATTTGGATTCAATGGAGTATAATTTCATTTCAAAAATATATAATTTTTTTATGAAGGGAAATTTTATAGTTTGTTTGATAAAATTACAAACATTGTTGATATCTATTCCTAGTTAATAGGTGTTAAAATAAGTTATATAATGTGGCATGATTTTCACCTAAACAATTTAAAACATAGACCATAAACAATACATTTTTAATATTTTAATGTTTTACCTAAATATCTTAACAATATTTCCCCACTTAGATAACCTAACTCTCATGTAATTCCATTATTAACAGCTATAAAACATTCTTTTTGAAGGATTTGCCCATATTTCACTTATAAAAAGAGATCACTTCCAATATTTTCAAGATATACACTTTTTTAGAGATTCCAATGTAAAAATCAGAAAATAAATTTTTATAAATTTCATAAAAATGGTTTCTAGAATGTATTCTACAAAATTTACCAATATCATCATTTTTAATGTATAATTATAGAAAAGATCTGAATTTTCATTATAAGCAATACATACCATTTAATTTCCTCTATTTATCTTTTCCTTCCACCCTCCACAAAAATAATTCTATAAATGTGTATATAGTGACATTATTATATATAATATACAAAAATTTTATTATATTAACATCATAACCATTACCTACTCTCCATCGATTTGATAAAATAAATGATCATATTGCTCAGGTTTATGAATGGTCTTCTACCTCAATTGACGATATGTATTCTCTCTTCATCACCACCTTTCAGAAATTGTTATATAATTGGGTTTAGTGAATATACATATTATTTATGTCATAAATTTTATTTATAAATAACATTTTTTAATTATATAATTAATATTAGCATAATAGAAATATTATAAAACTAACCAACTAAATGGAATGTTCAAGTATATAAAATGATTTATTTATAAGTGAGAAGATATTTTTTATTTATGTTCTTCTTATAACTCTTATTAGTTATAAATCATCAATTTAATAAAATCTAAATAATGTCAATATAATTTTATTGATAATGATATTATAATAAAATTAAATCTTCCTTGTAAATACTCATATGTAGATTATAGCGTACTCTTATTGGGTCCATTTAACCACATACATGAAAAATGATATAAATTTATATCATGTACGTTATTAAAGTCTTAATAGTAATTATTATTTAGTAAATAATTATTTTTTAGTTTATCTTTATATAATTATTTTACTCATTAATTATGTTTCCACCATTTATTTTATACAAATTACTGAAACATTCATATTGTAAATTTCATTTACAAGAAGCATGTAAAAATTCATATATAATGGAAGTATATGTTTATAAAAAATTATATAACATCAATTATGTTACATTTAATTAATGGATAAGTTTATACATCAGAAGAATAATGAATTAAAACACTATTATTATGTAACCCCTCAACCCCAGATTCCTAGAGTCAGTGGATTATTTTATTACATTGGCATGATTACAAGGAATCATGTCCTGAAAGAATGATTATTTTAGAAGTCTTAGAAAATAGATTACATACATGAACGTTACATTACAAATTTTTATATAAAATAAAAATAATAATCCATTTAAAAAGGCATTTTTCACTCAGCTTAACCCTTCATCTCTAACATAAAACACTTCCTGGGATCCTGGGAAAAAAGATAAGAAAGGGGTGAGCTCAGATGATCAGTAAGGGTAAATAATTTAGCAGAAGATATAAACATTTTACGGAAAGATGTGTAATAAAACAACAGCCTTTTAAACATAAACTAGAAAATAATATGGAAAAAAATGAAACATTACCATATGAACATACAATGGGATATTCTAATAGTAGAATAAGCACATGTAATAACTAATTTCATAATGAAGGAATGTATAATTCCAGACATTAATTTCATTGTCATGGCCTCATGCCATGACCTATGGGAAAACTGTAACCAGACCCAAACCCAAAGAGCCTTTGTAACCGGACTCCATCCCGGAGAGCGTCTGTAACCGGACTCCAACCCGGAGAGCCTCTATAACAATACTCCAACCCAAAGGGTCTTCTGTAACTGAATCCTAACCTGGAGGTCTTACTTTTACTGGTCCACCACCCAGAACGTACTCGTCCAATACATTCATCATAAGAAAAAGATAAAATATAATAAAAACATTCATATTAATACTAGCATACAAAATGTCAATACTTTATATATTAACCATAAATGGTATAAAAATAACACATCCATAGTCAAACATATCAAAAAAACATTCAATATAATATGGATGATTTGTAATATAATAAATCTACTTCAAACAATTTTAAAATATACTAAAGGATGTTGAAATAGATGAAAATGGTCAGTAAAATTCTTTAAGAGAAATACTCCTTTTTCATGAATTCATTTAGAATTCTCACAATTTATAAAGGTTTTAATTTAAAATGGACTTATGAATCAAATTTCCCCACAGCAATTTGAATATTTTTAAAATAATTATCATTTCAAAGCATTCATGTCCATATAAACAAATTTGTAAAATCATTTTGAAAACATGGACATTAATTAAAAGGGTTTAGAAAGATAAATCTGTAAAACCTTTAAAATGATGATCTATTTAAATATAAAATCCCATAAAACCTTAAAATTTTCCTTTTGAATTCATTTTTATTAAATATGGGTATATATGATAAGTATGTACCAGAAAATACTTACATATGAACAATCTCGGATAATAATGAGATTGTTGAGATTACCCTTACATCATTGTAATCAATCGAGTCATATGAACAGTAGTCAATAACCATGAAATGAATCATATAATATCAGTAATTTAAAAGGAATAAATATAATATATATCAAATATCATTACACAATACACCACATGCAAAGTGTTGACCAATGGAAATCTCACAGAATTAAAAGTGAGATAAGAAACTCTTTACATTTCACTTTCCTTTGGTCGAGGGTACGTTTAACCTCCTGTATAATGACCATTTTATGTTATTATATTATACCAAAACCATATTAATATTTATTATATCATAAATGATTCATTCATGACTTCATACTTCCCATTTAACAGTGATTTTCATGTTAAATTAACATTTCGGGTAATAATCATTTTCTTTATCGTACATATTTTCACTTGTTATTCTTGACCGCATAATTTAGATCATGATTTAAATACTTCAAAAATAAAATCCTTGATTCATATGTCATACATATTTGGAATATAAATATTTATTATAGATAGATATATGAAATGGAAAACACCGTTTATGGAGATGGTAGGGCGTACATACGCCTAAAAGCGGTTTATGTTTTCATATCATATTGAATTGATGTAAGTGAATAAGATATATGTATGTACACACACACACATATGTATATATATCTAGTAGTATTATTATGTCATATATTACATACTTATAAGTAATAAATATTTTTATAATCATCGATCAATGGTAAACATGGAAATGAATCTCATCGCGTCGTGGAGACAATAATCTGTACGTACGCACGAGCGAGAATATCATTTCCTTAAATGTGTAGAATTGGATGGTTTATTTATTTTACACAGACATTATAATGTTATTTTCATTATTTATATACTTATTACTCATCCTTATATCCATCCAAATAACATAGTGTTGAATAACAAATTACACCACGACGTTGAGACGGTAAGTCGTACATATGCATGCACGGAAACATTATCATTCATAGGATGGATAGAATAATGAATATGGTTATGAAAAATTTATAATAACATCATAGTATATATAATGTACTGGAGATACTATTTTGTTATGGTAATAAGAAATAAATATTAAGTGGAAAAATAAAATAACATGGATGAGGGTGGTTAAATCATTACCTCTTCCTCAGTCTCTTCCTTTTCATTTGATTAAAAGGTCCCCATAAGTTAGCTTTATGACCAAAGTAAGTCCTATATGATGAATTTAGGATAATTTTGAGGATATTTGGGAATGTTTTGGATGATCCAAATTTCTTTGGATGTTTGAATTTGAGATATGGGGAAGTTCCCTTTTATAAGAGGGGTGAGGGGGGGTCGTAGGAAAAACATAAAATATTATTTTATAATAAATTAAGATTTGGTTATAATGGCTCCATAATAAATTATTTAAAGCCTAATGTGGGGATGGGTCGAAAAACACTCAACCAATAGGTTTTAGACAAGTTTATGTTACCATTTTAACCTTATTTTTTAGATTCAACTTCTAGTTAAATAATTTATCTTTTACCTTGTCTTCTTGTATTCTTACACAATATGGTTGATAAACATAATATAAACATACAAGAGAATATAAAGTAGTTCATTAATGACATATATAATATTATTTAAGAACTTTGGTTGACCCTGATAATTGTTTTAATATTATATCAACCAATAATATATTATTTGTTTTAAAAATTAATTTATATCAATTTTGACACTATTTGGATTTTATTTTTGTGAAAGTCATAAAAACCATATCGCTTAGAAAAAAATTATCTAAACTACTCTAACATGTCATATTAAACTATATAATTAGATGAATTCATAAAAACTCTCAAATTACATTCATTTGGATATTTATAATGTCAATTATTTTAATCTTTCATTAATAAGGTAATTACTGCATCATCATTCTATCATAAGAAATAAAATTATTTAATGTATAAAAATTATAAACAAAATAAAATTATGTAGGAACTGTTTTTTTCTTTCTAATGAATATTTATAGTCGAATTTATCTTATGTATAACCCAATATTAAAAATGTTTTAGTTATGAAAACTTGAATTTAACAGTTTTAACTCTTGTTTAAATTAAATAATAATAAATTTCCTAATCTAATACAAGTGGAACTAAAGGATCATATTTATTTCCTAAGGTTTTTTTTTGGTCTATTTACACTTATAAAATAGAATTAATACATGTTTTATGGTAATTAGAAAATCATTTTTACCCTTAATTGCCCCATTTACTTTTAACCATGGTAAAAAAATCAAAACGTTACCATTCACCAAAAATTATTTTCATCTTATCGAACCACATTTTACATAATTATATTGATCGTGTATCTCGGATTTTTGAAATTCAACTCAGTGAAGGGGTAAAATTAGGTTTTATACAGATTTGCAAATGCTCCCAGGAGGTGGGTAAAATATGGTAAAAAGTTCGATAAAATTTTGTATATATAAACTTATTATAAAATGATTCCAATGAATTCCAATTATAATATATAAGTATTATGTATCTATTTTTACCTAAAATAAATTATAATAAAATAACTAATTATTTAAATAAATAGACGGTTTTAACCAATAATGTATTATTTTTCACTATTAAAAAATATTTGAAAGCATTCAGACAAATACCCATAATTTACCCTAAGCTAATTTCAATATTAGAAATTCAAAAATAATTTCTATTTTAAAAAATTAAACAAATATAAATTGAATTTGTTAATGTAAAATTAACTCTTGTTGTCAAAACCAAAAACCTTGTTTTTAAAAAGTAAAATCTATCAAAATATTGACATGTGTTTATATCAAATTTAAATGTGAAATTACTTATAATGACATAAATTGTATTAAAAGAGATAAATATAATATAATTATACTTCAAACCCATTAAAATTCATAATTTATCACTCTAAATTATTTCAATTAAAAAAGTTGTTTTTAATTAAAATTAATTAATTTTCACTATTCATCAAAATATAAAAGTCATCAAAAAAGTACCAAAAAATTTTCCAAACTTAATTTTTATGTCCTGATTCTAAAAATTAATTTAATTTCATTAAATAGAATATATAAAATTTTCAAATGTTTTTTTAAAAAAGGTTTCTCCAATAAAAGGCGGTGAAATTGCATTTTTTGAAAAATAGTTATTTTATCTGAAAAAATGAACAAGTTATTATATTATGTCTGAGAAACACATAATATGGGTTTTAAAATTATATAGACTATATAAGATTCAAAATGAAGTTAATGATATTCATAACCACTTTTTGAATGGTTAGTTTACTAAGTTGTGGTGAGCTCGAACTCAGTATTGCGTGTAGTGCAAGCTATTAAATTACTTTAATGAGATAACATATTATGAAATCCTGGGGTGTTACATTCTCCCCTCCTTCAATAAAATTATTCCTTTCAATTTTAAATTGTTCTTATAAAATAAAAGGTTAAAAATAGAAAAATACCTTTGTGGAAAACCCACATCGGAAATTGGGTTAATAAAATTTAGTCTTAATATGAGGGAAAGTGAAATGAAAAAGTCACCACCAAATTATGATCTCGATTAGGTGAACATTGGTTGAAATTAGAGAAACATATTTTGTGGAAAAAATGTAAATATCAATATATAGTGATTGAGGTCATCAATCAGAAATGAGTTTACAATTGAGGGCCTCAAAGCCTTCGATCTGTGGTGATTTAAAATATCATCAGTTCAACAAAACATAAGGTATTATGATAACACATTTTTAGTTTTAAGATCTCTTATTTATGATTAAGAATTTATTTATTCATAGAATAAGAGGGAATATATATATATATATATATACATGACAAGTAGAGTTTCATCCTTTAACTAATTTTCACAACAAACTCATCTTTCTCTCCAAAAGGCTTCAAAAAAATATTCTATTTATCTTAATCATATAGGGTTCAAAAAAAATTAATTTATAATTCACCTATCAGACCTTTTAAAAAATAAACTACATTATATAATCTAGGAAATCACGTTGGCTAGTGGTAGGTGATGCACCCATGTCGCCCTTCGATTGCGGGTTCATGTCTCACAGCTTTTTCAGAAGCGACTGGTTGTCGCACGGCCTATGAGTTGTCCTTTTTATGAAAATCCAAAAATAACCTTAACAATTGTATCCAATTTAAAACTTTTATCCATTCTAATCATTAGACTTATCCAAAATACTTCTATCCAAACTCAAAGTCCAAAATTTATAAGGATGTTTAACATAATGAATATCATTTTTTTCCACGTAATATCATGTGAAAAACTTCATCTTGTATTCCTTTAAAACATGGTAACACCATGATTTACCATAAAACCTTATTGATTACATTCAATCCCTGTTAATATTTATAGAATACTGGATATATTCCTTATCTCCAATAATTTTGAATATTCCAACAATGATAAAATAATCAAACTCTTAATCAATTCTAAGGAAGTCAAGAATATCTAATATAACTTATCCAAATCAACCATCTCTTATTCCAAAATCATTACCTCATTATCACAACCATATTAAGGATTACCTTTCGTTCAACCATGTATTTTCCAATAATTGTATCTGACTATCAATTCACTTTTCTTAGAACCATATAATCCAAAATTATCAATAAAATAGTACTGTAGTACAATCCATATTTATCTCCATAATTCATATAACCAGTATATTATTGATACAACACTCAAATGAAATAATTCTATAATAACAATATAATAACAATGTTCATTACTCTTCATCTGAGATAGTATCATTACTGGATTATTATCCAATAGCATCATTTTCGGTATACTCTGATGACGGGGACATTGATTCTCCTAGTGTCCCAACACCTAGTTGATGAAGCATTTAACATTTGAAACCATTTCCATACCCTTGCAATCATGTACTTGGTGTCCATTTTCTCAACACTTATAACAAACTCACATTCCCTTCAAGTATTTTCCAAGGTGCTTCTTTCCACATTTATCACAAATGGGAAAATATTTATTTCCCCACTTCTCTTTATCTATATTTCTATCTAACATCCTTTTCTTCTCTTACATCCCTTCAAATACATAGGACTCATAGAATTCCTTACTTATCTTATTAACACATGATAATATTTCTTCATATATTGAGAATACATGGGAGACTATTTCCCTTATAAATGTTGGCTTAATTCCATGAAATATATGATTCATCTTACAGTTTGGATCATATGTATTGTTGGATTTCTTATTCCTTCTAATATGCGTCATTTCTAAAAAATGGCATACACTAGGACAGTTTCTTAATCGCAATGAGTAATTCCAAACCTGAAAAATACCTAATGTAAATTCAGAAATTTATGGATATAATCCATAATAACAAAAATGTTTTCTTTGATGATGTATTTACTCCTAACACATTCATGATGGCTTGTAATAAAAATGTGAATTATCCGAAGCATATCCCCCAGATGTGTTGTAACCAAGAGTGCTGCAAGGCCCATTTTAGTGCACAAGTTGCCATTCAAATCTACCTCAAAGAGGTGTTTTCGGGTTTTAACGCTAGGTACATCTGTGCCAGAGCCGCCTCTACCTGCTAATATCCAGACAGGGATGTATTGATTGGAAAACTCACAAAATCTATACCTTACCAAAATTCTCGGAAGTTCTTATATACTAATCTTCAATGTTTATCTTGGGTTAGTGTTCTCTAATCAGAGTTTATCTAAATCTATTTCCAAGGTTTGAACTAAAATTCCTATGATACCAACTATAAATCCCCGACTCAGGATTCCTAGAGTCGGTGCATTATTTTAATACATTGGCATGATTACAAGGAATCCAGTCCCAAAAGACCGATCAGTTTAGAAGTCTTTAAAAATAGACAACATTAATGAATGTTACATTACACATTCTAACATACTAAAAAAATAATCCTTTGAGAACACCATTGTTCCCTTAGCTTAACCCTGCATCTCAAACATAGAACACCTCTTTGGATCCTGGGAAAATACAACATAATAAATGGGTGAGCTCAAATGCTCAGTATGGTTAAATAAATTAGGGGAATCAATAAACTTTTAAGGCAATATGTGTAATAAAACACAGCCTTTTGAACATAAACTTTAACATAATATGGAAAGAATAAATAGAAAATTACCATATGAACATGCACATGGATATTCTACGAGTCGAATAATCACATTTAATAACTAATTACATAATGAGAGAATATATAGTACCATACATTAATTTCAATGTCAAGGCCTCGTGCGAGGACCTATGGGATAACTATAACCGGACCCAAACCCGAAGAGCCTCTGTAACCGGACTCCATCCCAGAGATCCTCTATAACTGGACTCCAACCTAGAGAGCCTATGTAAATGGAATCCATCTCAGAGAGCGTCTATAACCAGACTCCAACCTGGAGAGTCTCCTATAACCAGAACCCAGCCCATAGGGATTACTTTTACTGATCCCCAACCCGGATGATACTAGTCCAATACATTCATCATAAGAAAAGTTTGAAATATAACATAAACATTCGTATTAAAACTAGCATATGAAATCTCAATAATTTATCCATAAACCATGAATATAATAAAAATAACACATCCATATTCAAACATATTACTAAATATTCAATACAATATAAAAGATTTGTATCATAATAAATCAACTTCAAACAAGTTTAAAATCCATTAAAGGATGTTGACATAGGTGAAAATGATCAGTAAATTGCTTTGATAGAAATACCCCTTCTTCATGAAATCATTTACATTTCTTACAATTTATAAAGGTGGTTATTTAAAATGGATTTTTGAATCAATGTGTCCCATACCAATTTGAAACATTTTAAAATAATTATCATTTCAAAACATTCATGTCCATATAAATAAATACTTATAATAATTTTGAAAACAAGGACATTGATTAAAAGGGTTTATAATAATAAATCTTTAAAACATTTAAAATGATGAAATATTTAAGAAAACCCTCCAATAAAACCTTAAAATGTTACTTTTGAAATCATTTTTCTAAAATATGCGTATTTATGATAAGTATGTTCCAGAAAATACTTACCATGAACAATCTCGTATAATAATGAGATTGAGGAAATAACCCTTACCTCGTTGTAGTCAATCGTTCCATATGAAAAATAGTCAAAAACCAACAAATGAATCCCATAATTTCATAAATATAAATAAAATGATGATAATATATATCAAATGTAAGTACACAATACCCCACATTCAAATTTGTGAACAATGGAAATCTCACGGAATTAAAAGTGTGATAAGAAACCCATTACATTGCACTTTCATTTGGTCGAGGGTACGCTTATACTCTTGGATAATGACCATTTTATGTTATTAGATTATACCAAAACCATATTTATATTTATTATATCATATATGATTCATTTATGACTTTATACTACCCATTTAATAATTGTTTTCATGGTAAATTAACATTTCGGGTAATAACCACTTTCTTTATAGTATGTATTTCAACTTTGTATTCTTGACCATATCATTTAAATCATGATTTATATACTTCCAGAATAAAAACCATGATACATATATCATATATATTTATAATATAAATATTTATTATAGATAGATATATGAAATTTAAAACACCATTAATGGACACGATTGGCCATACGTACGCATAAATGTTGTTTCTGTTTTAATATGGTAATGAACGAAAGTAAGTGAATAAGATATATGTAAGCACATAAATACATAAATATATATATATATATAGTAGAATTATTGTTTCATATATTACATATTTATAATTAATATACATATTTATAATCGTCGATGAATGGTTAATGTGGAAATGAATCTCATCACGTCGTGGAGACGGTAATCCGTACGTACACACGAGCGACAGTATCATTTCGTTAAAGGTGTGTAATTGTATGGTATATTAATTTTACAGAGACATTATAATGTTATTTTCATTATTTATATACATATTACTCTTCATTATATCAATCCATATAACATAGTGTTGAATAAAAAATTACACCACGACGTGGGGAAGGTAAGCTGTACGTACACACGCATGGTGACATTATCATTCATAGGACTGATAGAATAATGAATATGATTATTCCATATTTATAATAACATAAATATATATATAATGTACTTGATTTAGTATTTTGTTATGGTAAAAACAAATAATGAGTAAGTGGAAGAATAATATAACTTGAACGATGGTGGTGAAATCATTACCACTTCTTGAGGTTCTTCCTTTTGATTTGATCAAAATGGCTCTATAGGTTGGATTTGTGACCAAAGGAAGGCCTCTAGGATATAGGTAGGTTAGTAGGGAGGATATTTGGTTCAGGTTTGGCTGAGACAAATGGATTTGGAGTTGTGAATTTGAGAGAAGGGGAAGTGCCCTTTAATAAGAGGGGTGAGGGGTACCTTAGGAAAAACTTAAAATATTATTTTATAATAAATAAGAGTTCTCTTTATAAGGGCTCAAAAATGAATTATTTAAAGTCCAAGGTAGGGATGGGTCTAAGAAATCTCTCCCAATAGTTTTTAGACAAGATTAGGTTACCATTTTTACCATATCTTTTAGATTTTACTCTAAGTTAAATAATTTAACTTTTACTGTGTCTTCTAGTATTCTTACACTATATGGTTTATAAGATTACTATAAACATAAAACAGAACCTAAAGTGGATAATTAATAAAATATATAGTATTATTTATGCTCTCTGGCTGAACGTTATATTTTTAGGAATATTATATCAACCAATAATATAGTATTTGTTTTAAAAATTAATATATGTAAATTTTTACATGATTTGGTATTTTGTTTTTGTGAAAGTCATAAAGGCCTTATCACTCTGAAAAAATTTATCTAATCAACCCTAAAATTTCATATTAACCTATAAATTTTGTGGAATTAATAAAAAGTCTCAAATTACATTTATTTAGAAATTTATAATATCAAGTATTTTAATCTTTCACTAATAAGGTAATTACTGCATCGTCATTGTGTAATGAATAAATTAACTTATTCAATGTAAAAACATTATAAATAAAATACCATTATGTATGGAATCTTTTTATCATTCTCATTAACATTTATGGTTTCATTTATCTTATGTATAACCCTATATAAAAAATGTTTTATTTAATTTTTTTTGAATTTAACAATTTTAACTCTTCTTTAAATTAAATAATAATAAATGTCATAATCTAATATAAAGTGGACATAAAGGGTAATATTTTTTACTAAGGTTTTTTTGTTCGAATTAAACTTATCCAATATAATTACGACATGTGTTTAGGTAATTATAATATCATGATTACCCTTAATACCCCTATTTACTTGTAACCGTGGTAAATAAAAGAAAATAGTTATTGTTCACCAAAAATTATTTTCATCTTATTGAACAAAATTTTACTTAATGATATTAACCATGTCTCTAGGATTTTTTAAATTCCACTCGTAGAAGTGGTAGAATTATGTTTTATACAAATTTGCAAATGCTCCTAATAGGTGAGTCAAAGATGGTAAAAAGTTCGATAAAATTTTATATATCTAAACTTATTATAAAATGACTCCAATGAATTACATTGATCACATATAGGTATTATCTATCTATTTTTACCTAAAATAAATTTAAACAAAATAACTAATTATTTAAATACAATGTCGTTTTTATCCAATAACGCAGTGTTTTTCACTATTTATAAAAAATTGATTTTTTTTAGAAAAATACCAAAAATTCACCCTAAGCTAATTTTTATATTCAAAATTATAAAAGGAATTATATTTTACCAAATTAAAAACATAGAAGTTTGATTTATTGAAGTAATATTAATTCCTGTTGTCAAAACCAAAATACGGGGTTTTAAAAAATAAAAACTATCAAAAGATTGAAATGTGTTTATGTCAAATTTAAATGTGAAATTACTTATAATGATGTAAATTGTATTAAATGATAAAAATATAATCTAATTATACTTCCAAAACATTCAAATTCATAATTTATCACCATAAATTATTTCGATTAAAAAGTTGTTTTTAATTAATATTTAGTAATTTTCACTATTCATCAAAATATGAAAGTCATCAGAAAAGTACCTAAAATTAATCAGAATAAATTTTTATGTTTAGATTCTAGAAAATAATTTAATTTATTAAATTGAATATATAAAATTTTCAAATATTGGTTCTAAAAAGGGTTCTCCATTAAAAGGCGGTGAAATTGCATTTTAAAAAAAATACTTTTTTATCTGAAAAAATAAATTTGTTCTTATATTATGCCTACGGAACACATAATATGGATGTTAAATTTATATAGAGTATATAAGACTCAAAAATCAGTTAATACTATTCATAACATAATTTTGAACTGTTATTTTAGTATGTTGTGGTGAGCTCGAACTCGGTGTGGCATGTAGCGCAAGCTATTGAATTACTTTAATGAGATAACGTGCTATGAAATCCTGGGGTGTTATAGATTTTAAAACTAGTTCAAAAAAATTGAAATAACCCACTCCTAAAATTGATCGTGGATAAAAAATAATCGAATAAAATATAGATAATATTTATAAATTAAGGTAAATATAAATAAAAAATGTTTTGATATAGGTGGTTAAGGTATTTATTTTTCTAATATAGGTATATAATACACTTCTGTGGAAATATTATTTAAGGTTAAGGTAACTGGGTAACCCAAATTTCAATATTTTGGTAATATAGTATCTTTTGAACTTTGACCTTAATATTCTATTAATTCGAGACTATCCTTTTTATTAGTATAAATTTTTTATTTCTACCTTTATTTTCCTTATTTTTTGAAGTCAAAAAATATTTTTACAAACAATATTTTACAATATTTATATATCCCAAGGGTTTTATAATGATTTCATCGAAAACAGTCATTTATATTTAATATAGAAATAATTATAATAAGAAAATATAAACATTCATCAATCAATGTAATCCATCAGAATGAAGGTGTGTCAGATACATCAGAACAACTACTATTATGATAAGTGGTTAGACATATTTCATATTTATTTGACTGAAAATATTCATCACCATTAGACTGAAAATAGTTGTGGCACATAAAATTAGTCTTCATTTAGTTTATTAGATTTACAAAAAATATTAATGCTCATAAGACTATCTATTGTTTATAATCAGTGTGATTGGAATTAAATATATTGAATGTAATTCATGATAGCATTATAATGGTTCAAATAGAAACAACATTATACATTGAGGTACATTTCATTCTTAGATTTCATGAATCAAAATACATATCATTATGATCATTTAAACTAAATAATGTTTGAGGTCATTCCAATCAACTCAAAAATATTACTATTGGAGGATATCCTATAAATAGGATATCATATAAAGAGTTGGGAGGTTATTAATTTTTAACATAACGTGTCTAAAAATCACAATTTTGGAAAATCTGATTGATAATTTATGTAATTGTTTAGAGAGTTGTAGTTCTACAGAATCTGTGTGAGGATTTTACATTCCTTGGAAATATTTCCTTGGTATTTGCTGTTTCTAATCGTGGTCTGGTCAATGGATTTCTAGAATTGGAAGATGGGTGGATATGATATATCGGTTCGTGCGATTCTTGGTTTACGGTGATAGGGACAGTTATCATCATATGTAGGGGTTTCTAGTTTAAGAAAGAAAGATCTAATTATGATCCATTAGATCGAGTGATTCTAGGGTATTGGAATATAAAATTATATAATAAATCTTATTGAGGTATTTCCCAGTAAGGAAAGACCAACCATTACAGTAGGAAATGAAACTATGGATATCATAAACCAATATATTAATCTTACATTACTCTTGTGGATAAATATTAAATTCTTTTTTTCATCTTATATGTCATTCATACTATTATAAGCTTCATTATTTACTTGCTTTTACAAGATAAGTATTCCACTACATATAAATTGAAAAGTCAGTTATATACATATCATTCCATTAAACTATTTTATTAGTTGTCTGTAATATAGATAATTACCCTAATATATCATAAAATTACTAGATAATATTTTAGGACTCTGATCATCAGGAAAAAACAGGGTCGTGTCTTTTTATTAAAGGTGGTTTTGTTATCTTAGTCAAAAAATTGAAACTATAATTCACCATCCTCCCCACTTCTAGAAACCTAATACTATTATCATAAATCAATTATTATCATTGGTGGTTCAAATATTATTCTTCATGTGTTTTTACTCTTGTTATATATTTCTGGTTATTACACATTATTATAAACATCATGTCAATAAACATTTATTACACTAACATGTTTTTTCACAAAATAGTTTCAATTTTTATAATATAGTGGGGTTAAATGGTGGAACCCTAGAAAAAATGATTCCAAGAAGTCCACCTACTTTTTTGTGATTATTTTGAATAATAGAGATATCAGATAGAGTCTTTCATTATTGAAACTGGTGTTTATAATTTTCCGATGCTTTGTGGTTGTTACAAGATTCCTAACTAGATATTACTATATTTAAAAATCACGAAAAGTAGGAATATCAACTAAATTACATATAAATGAACTCCCATTTCTATTTTTTGATGTCGTATATATATATTCCTATTTATTAATTTGAGTATGAATCTATTGTTTTGAATAAATGGAATTAATATATTTTTGAATATTTATATTTTAAAAAACATGAAGATATTTAATTTATTCTGATTATCGTGCAATTGATTTTCATCTTTAAGAGTTTGTTTCTAAGATGCACCAATGGTTTTTGATTGTTAAAAATATGTTACAATCTCTTTGAAGGAATTATCCTACAAATAAAATTCTAGTTGAAAAAATCATAGAGATCATATGGGCTAGTAAAAACCCCTAATGGTAATAATGGAAGGTTATTCGGTTGATTGTGTTCTTCAACAAAAAAGGATTTCATGGATAATTGTGGAGTTCTATAGAGATTGTTTGAATGATATTTTACAATGATTATTGGAAAAGTAATGAATACCCATTATTCAGTATAGATAATTGTATATACAAGCTGGCATTGTTTCCTAGTGTTTTATAAATTTTTAGTGTCCAATATATAGATATTTTTTTAATCATTGTGGATGTTATATTTCATCCAATGCCTCGTAAGAATAATGAAATGGAATGACATTATCAAAGAATCCGTTTCTCAAAAATTTGTTTCATGAATTTTTAGTGTATCATGAACATGTGAGGAAAAAAGATACATCTCTTTAACTATGAGAAGTTGAGAAACATGATTGCACAATGAAAAATGTTACATCTCCACAACAATGGAAAGCTTCATGAAAGGTTAATGTTTCATTGAGATTCATGAAAAAGTGGATCATTGAGAAAAAACTGAAGAACCTCATGAAAAGGTTACCATTAGGATAAAAGGTTATGAAATGGGAGGAGAGGCCTATTAATAGGCCTCTACCAACAATAGAAAATATTGTATGACATAACAATGATTTTATGGCCCCTAATTATTGATGGTTTATCATTTGCGGGGTTATTTAAAAACATTTTCAATGAAAATATGTTCATGAAGGATATAAAATCTAAGTGAAATTTTTAATCATAGTCAATGTATTGAAGATCATGAATGACATAAAATCTAATCGAAATATTTATGCTTTGATATGGATAAGTGAGCATCGTGAATGTGTAGGAGCATTATAAAAGGAGGTTTCTTTAGGATGGTATGTGGGCATCATGAAAGAGGTGAGGGGAATAACTTGTGAATATATTGTAAATTTATATTCATCAAGTGGGTGAAAGTGGTAGTAAAACAAGTAATATACCTATAGTTGAGGATTTATTCATTTTTGAAATTGAAGAGACCTAAATAACCATAAATAGTGTGTGGATATTTTCTGGAGAAGTGATAAATGGAATGGAAAGAAGGTTCTCCTTTCCACCATCAGTAATCCATAGAATGAAGATTGAGGGAGTGATCCATGGGATGCCTGGAGGTATTCCTAATCTATATATTGGAAATGATGTTGGGTATATAAGTGATGTATCCCTAACCATGAATTAGTATTGAACCTTATTAAATATGATTCATTGATAAATTGTCATTTTATTATCTTTTGACACAGCCCAGGCAGAGTATACCAAGTAAAATTTGTATTTATTTTTGATTATTTCATTTCTGTTCATACTTCACTACCAGAAAAGTAGAGGATAATATTTTTAAAGAAGAAATAGGGTTTGAATGGGAAGTTATTTTAATATTTCAATCCCTGATTCACCTCCCCCCATCTCAGGGTATCAAACCATGTTGGGAGAAAAATTAGTAACATCATGTTACTATTTTTTGGTACTACTGAAACATGATTTTTTATTATGTTTTAGGTGGGTCTCATTGAGGGGTTCTAAGGTGATTTTTTAAAAAAATTTGAGGTATCTTGTATTGTGAATTACTGTATCAATGTTTAACCAAACCCTATTCCCACCTAGTTAAAACCATATAGACCCATGCATTGGAAGATTCCATGTTTTTTTCATTGCATAAAAAATCATTCTCCCACCAAGTAGAGGTGATACACACCATTAGGGGGCACAAGTATAGAGTGGTCTATTTGAAAAACCATGTGGACCTACCTAGAAAACCATGCTTCCATACATTTTTGTTTCTAGAAATTATTTTAAAAATTCATAAACCGGTGAATAACTTTGAACTCGACCATATGTCTCCATATATCTACTTCCTTTGTGTATAGGGATCTCAAGGACCCCTTTTAGATTTTCTAAAACACTTACAAAGTTGAGATAATATTATTGAACATCATTTTATTCCTCTATGGTTTTAATCCTTGACCACTGTTTCTAAAATTATTTATTGGAATTTCACATTACTTGTGTAATTTTATGTAATATTTGTGACAATGATAAGTGGTTATGTTGATATTTACATGTCATAAAAACATTATTTTTATAATTTAAATTTAATTTATTTCAATTGAATTATGAAAAATGATCTCGATGATGATTAGGATTTGAATTTATTTGGGATGCATATAGGATAAAACACCTAAATACATATGGAATTGAAAATTGGTGTGTAATTGGAATTTGGTAGAATTTTATAAACCGATTTTTAAAATATATTTTGATAAAAAAATTCGGTTTACCTAATAGAACCTTGGAAAAAAAATTAGCCTAAAAAATTATGAATTGATTAAAAAAATTTGGTTATTAAATGGAAATTTCCACATCCATATAGAATATGGAGTAATTTTATTTTAAACTAATCTAAAATAATTTTCTTATTATTTATTGATTGATTATGAATATGAGAGTCTAGGTAGTTAGTATGTCATTTGGGATAATCATGATAGCAATGTAATTCCCTCTAAAGGAATTTATGCTTTGCAGCAAAAAAAGTCTAGTTCATTGGATATTATCCCCAGTGGGATATTAATGGGTCATAGTCATCCAGATAACAAGATATGTGTGTATGCATTTCTATTATCAAAGATAGACCGTTGGAGAGCATCATAACTAGTAACCATCGTATAGGAAGACAAATGACCATATTTAATATTGTGATCACTTTGATGAGTATTCCATTTATTATGAAGTAAATTACACATTAAACGTTATTTAGATAAATAATTTTTTTAAAATGATTAATGAATCCATTGATTGAAATGCTACATCAATTGAAATGAAACCCATTTTTAATTTTAAAAATGAAATTGATATTTAATTCATATTTTATTTGAAATTGAATGTATGATTTGGGTTATTTATTATAGAAAAATATTATAGAACACATGTGGAGACCCTAATGGTATTTTTTTCTCACACTCTGACTTTACCTTTGGGAATTTCTAGATTTACTTCTTCCAGTTTTGAGAAAGAGGAAAGAACCACTTGGAAGTAGTAGTTATTGATGATTCTTTGGGATTATAGTGTTCTCTCTATTGAGTACAGATTATTTATCTTATTCTCCTTATTATTTTGTGATGTAATATTTGGGTTTTGATAAAAAAAATTAATTATTGTACTATATATTCATCATGTTTTTTTGAGAATACTAATATGTAACTATTTCATCCTCAATTTATGTGGAAAAAAATTACCAGTTTTATCGTGTTTGATTCCAGGTGTAATTATCCAACCCATAGGGGTTTGTAATTCCCTTCTAGCCATGTAAGGAAATGATTAGGTATTATTGAACTAGGTTATATTGGATGGTTTTGAAAAAGTGGTATCATAGGTTCTTGTAATTCATCATTAGAGGATGTTAGTATGCAATTGAGAGATCTCCTTGTTGCATATAAGTTAGTTGTGAGTGAGTTCCTAAAAATAACTCATCATAATGAAATATTTGTATCTATGGATGGTGTGGAAAGGATTTCTTGGGGATTATTTATAGTCTTTTCTCTTCTTTTGAATTACATAGGTCAAAGAAAAAATATTTTTTTCTTGTCTGATGGGATTAATATAACACATTTCTCTTATTCTACTGTGAATCAAAGAAATCTTTTATTAGCTTCGTTTTTTATTACAGAAGTTTTATAGCATCATGAATACATGATTACATGTGTATAGTATCTAGAAAGAAGATTATAATGGACTATAGTAAGAAATTTCCTCCCATGGATCAGATTATATTTGAGGATATTTTATTTTCTATCTAGGATTTGGGATATGAATCTTCACCTTTCCCTATTCATTATCCAGATATGGAACCTCAAAGGGATGAGTATTGAAATAATGATCAAGAGTTTCTTAACTATAATTCACTAGATTTCCGAGTATTGAATAATCCTCATGAGTTTGAGGATTAGTTTTTGGAGAGTTTATCTTTGGTTTCTATTCTTGGAGACACCTGTTGATCTTTTTTTTTTAAAGGCATGGGCCGGGAAACAATGCGTGTGATGGCCCAGCCCATGAGTGGTTACGTGGTCAGGCATGCAGTGGCCCGAAAATCCCCTACCTTCCCCAGGCCCACCCAAGGGGTGAAGCCCAGTTCTCCAACGGGGGCCGGCGCTGCGTAAACGCTTGGGTAACTGGCGTGCAGTCCTGCACAGCGTGTGGTGAACATGCTTTTTAAAGCATACCCCCTGACAGGGTTCGAACCCCCGACCTCCCCTGAGGGATGCAGAGCCTTCGACCACTCCACCATGCCCACAGGGTTCGAACCCCCGACCTCCCTTGGAGACACCTGTTGATATCAAGGAGAAATCTGTCACATTTAAGCTAGACATAAATTATAGAAGATGGTGGGACATGATGGTAATGGGAAAGAATCATGATGGTATAAAGTGGAATGAATTTAATTTTATTTTCAAGGACCATTTCATCTAGAATCTATGGTGTTATATACCTCTTTAAATTTTCAATCTCGAGAAGGTTGATAGGACCATGAGAGAATATGTAAACTGATTCATTAAGCTCTTGTAGTTTATACCTAAGATAATTTGAAAATATAAGATGAAGTCAAAATGGTTCAATATGGTACTTTGATATGATAATTTTTATTGGGTTTTCTTACTAAATCAACTTTCTTTTAATGATTTTCTTGATAGAGAATTGAAGGTTGAGCTAGATCTAGCTAGAAAGTAAGTGTTCATTTGAGTTCCTTTTTTTTCCCACTGGCAGTTATATGAGTTACGTTGATGAAATGAGAAATTTTTATAAGTCTTGTGGGGGATCATAATAAATGGTTTCTTCAACACATATTTTAGTTAATATCGATGGTATATTTATTTTCTACCAATCTTGAATTCATAGAGACTCAAAATAGGTTTTCATTAAGGTAGCCAATATATGATCCTACTATAGACATTTAGGTCCCTTTTAAAAGTTATTTAATTTCTATTATTCTACATGTATTTCCACAATATCATCATCACCTACATATATTATGGAGAAATATTTTTTGTTAGGTGTTCAAGAGGAAGACATCTTGAATGAATCTTCTTCATGCAGTGGAATAATGTCTAAAGGAACTAGATATGGGTCTAGTGACTATGAGAGGTACAATCACTATAAAATCATATATAGTTACTACTTTATTTGATATATGTGTATATTATTAGTTCATGTACACTTCTATTGTGAATTTTATAAGTTTTCATGTGGATATTTTATCTTTTGTGATGGATATTTCTATACCTCTCATAATGAATAGGGAGTATGAGATCCAATTCCTTTCTTGTGTTTTCTATTTAATGAAGAATGATCTTACTTGGTTTTTTATAGTTATTGATGTTCAGAATTTATATGTTATTTTTCCTATGGATATGATCATTGATAATAAAGAATTATTTTATTATTATCTTTGACGAGACTGCCTTTTTTCACATGATGGGGTGTGTTGTTTCATTCAGGGAGAATGGGACCTAAGGACGAATATATCTATGCCTTATTAACTAGAGTTGGGGAATGTTATATTGTTGTTTTCATTTTATCTGGATTAATTATTTTTGAGAGATTATCTCCCCTAGTTTTCATCATATTTTCAGATGTGTTTTTCTTCAAATATCTATGGTTTGCTACTGGAAAAGGAGATTTATATTTCTATTAATTTACTACCTTGTACCCACCAAGTCCTTATTCCTTCTTAATATATGATCTATATAAACTGAAATAGTAGAAGAATAATTTTAAAAATATAATAGATAAAGTCTTTATATGAATCAGTGTGTCACTATGGGGAGTACCTATTCCATTTTCTATTAATAATGATGTAACACATCACCTACTTATTGGTTTTAGAATACTCATTCGAGTTATGATAAATCACAAGTGTCTGTTTCCATAGATTTATGTACTTTTTGACTAGTTGAAATCAGAAAAGATTTTCTTCTAATATTAATCAATGATTTAGATAGAATCATATGAGATTAAAAGAATATTATATTCAGAATTTCACCTTCTGGATCATGTATAGCCCTTATTATTACATTTTCATACCATTTGGTCTAATAATTTATTATGAAATCATTATGGATTTAATGAAAATGATCTTCAATGAGTCTGTTGTTACATTCATGGTGGTATTTTTGGATGAAATATTTGATTTCTCTATGTACGAGGAGGATCATGTTCCTAATATGAGAGAATTTATGTAATTTTTTAGAAACCCCTGACATTATACCAACCTATCAGAATGTTATTTACGGAGTCATGGTGTATATTTCTTAGGACATGTTTTTTGATAAAATATTATTTTCTGGTTGATCATAAAAATATGAAATATGTTATGACATGGGAGAAACCACATAGTGTATTCAGTATTCAGAGCTTCTCATATTTAGCTTGATATTATTATCAACTCATAAAGGATTTATAAAATTAGGATTCTCTTATGACTACCCTAACTCAGAATGTAGAAAAGTTTTCATAGAATAAATAATGTTTGTGTTTTTTGTGGAGATGAAATTCCTTTTAACTTCTACACAATTGTTGATACATCATGAGTCCAGTCAAGGATGTTTGGTCTTCTATGGTGCATTATGTTTAGGTTTGTGTTGTGTTCTTAGAAGGGTGATTACATTGTTTTCTTTGGCTATCAATATCTTTGGTTGTATGAGAAAAATTTCCCAACCCATGATCTTTATTCTATTATTTTGAGGCATTAACATAATTGATAGATCCATTTACTATTTATAAAATGGATTACCATGATTTCCAACGACATGAGGTTCAGTTCAATATTTTCTAAAAAATTATTGAATATATGACAGAGGAATCAGGTGGAGTACATTTATTCATATAAGATCAATATTTACTATACATTAGGGAAATATAATGTCTTTTTAGATAATTTGAACGTGAAAAGACTTACCCCTACGATGAAAGAATCATCCCAAGAGTGGATGTTAATTGCACTTTTTTCATATTTTCACCTTCGAGTTCACGAAATAGGGACTGATATTTTCCCGGATAGTGTTCATTTAAACTCCCATCTTCATGAGATAATTCTTTAAGAACATTTGTTGGATGATTTTTTCATTGGAATTAGGAACTCTCTTTATAGTGAGGAGACCATTGATGTATGGTTTTTTTCAACAGAGGGTCTCTTATGTCTCTAGAACCGGTATGTTGTGCCCATTCTAGTGAAAAAGGTTTTGGTGGGAGATTTCCATAATTCCTAGTGGTTCATGCTCCTATGATCCACAAATGCATTCTATATTATCCAGTTAATATTCAAGGGGAATGGTTTTATATATGGAATTACTTCTTTTATATCTCATTGTTATCCGTGACAACATGAGATGGCCAAGCACCAGAGACCTTTTTGTTTCCTTCAAACACTTCCATTGATTAAATTCAAGTTGGGTGAGATCTCTATGGACATTGGGTAGGGTTTCCATATAACAAGATAAAGTAGAATGTAATATATATTTTTATTGATTAGATAACTATATTGAATCATTTCATAACCATTTATAATAAAACAAATGTTTAAGTGTTTGAGAATCTCTTTGTGAATGAGAATACTAATTTTCATAGAGTACTATCTACTATAGACTCTGATAAGGATCCCCATTTTTCTTCTCTCTTTTGGATAGACCTTTACGAGGAACTAGGATCTAATGATCATTCCATCACAACATGTCATCCGTATCAAAATGGCTAGACAGAGAGAGCTATAATGAATCTTGGTGATACGATTTAATGTGGCTTTATTTAGTTTAGAGGATATTGGGATATGTATTTTTGGATGGTTGTTTTTTCTTATAACAATAGTTACCAATATGTAATATGAACGGCTCCTTTTGAGGCCATGTATGTACAACCTTGTAAATCTCGATTATCATGGTTATAGATCATTGAATATTCTTTGGGTGGACTGATCTTGGTTCAAGATATAAATAAAAAGATTCTGTTTATTCATCAGAGGATTTTTATGGAACAAATCCAATAAGAATATTATTATGATTTCCCTCATAGACCATTGGATTTTTCATTTCGTGAACATGTGCTATTAAAATATTCACCTCATTTGGTTAATCGATGTCTTTGGAGGAAAGGGAAGGTTGATCCTCATTTTGTTAGTCCATTTGAGGTTATTGAGAGTGTGGGGATAGTGGCATATCATTTATAACTTTTACTAAATTTTAATTCAATACATAACATGTTCCATGAATTAGGGAAATAGAAATAGGTTTCAATCACTCTCAGGTTCTGAGGTGGAGTGATCTTGATGTAGATCCTAATGTATCTATGACTGGTCATTTGATTACGATAGTTAATTTCAAAACCAAGGAACATAATGGGTGGACCATACATTTTTTTGGAGTGATATATGAAGAAAATTTCTGATACACATGATACATAGGAGATATTTTCACTAATAATATAGTAGTGAGGTGATTTTTTAACATGGAGACTTCTTGACAAGATTTCTAGTGACATAATGTTTCTATGATCAGATGTTTGTAACATCATGTTACAGTCTTCAAGTACACCTCAACCATATTATTATCATTATTTTAGGGTCTCATTTAGGGGTTCTTCGGGTGAATTTTTTATAAATTGTTAGGGATCTTGGGTTGTGAATGGTTGACACTTTTTTTTCTCAAACCATTCACTACTATGTGCAAACCGTGATAACAAAAAAGTTTGAGATTTCATAGTTAGTTCATGGTTATAAATTTTTTCACCAACAAAGTAGAAACTATATTCCCCAACATAGGGGAACATGGTTATTGATCACGGTATTACAAAACATGTTTCCCTACCCAGCTAACAATGCACACATACTTTTTCATTTCTCAAAATTCATTTAAACATTCATGAAAACATGTATATCCTCCTATTCGACCCTCACTCAACATATATAGTTTTCAATGGTTAATAGGGACATCAAAGACCCCATTTAAATCTTCCAAAACCCTTACATAGATGATCAATTCTAGGATAAAATCAGGCAATTCCTCTTTTGTTTGATTTCATGATCATTGTTGCCGACATTCTGTCTTCGAAAATCATACTGTCAGTGTTGTGTTATATTATACTCACGATAATGTTCAGTGGTTCCATTTAGATTTTCCCTGCTATAAACACTAAATTATATTCATTTTAAATTTATATTATTTCAATTGAATTTTGAAACCCCAATTCAATACAAAATGGAATTTGAATGTATTATTATTGGATTTTGGTGAAAACCCCCATATCCATTGGAATTTGAAATTGTCATGTGATTCTAATTTGGAAGAATTTATGAAATTGATTTTGGGAATAATAGACTACATTGATTTGATATATTCCTATGAATGGTTTTATGTTAATAATTTCATGAATTGGTTAAAAACCAATGTTTTAAATGGAAATTTCTAAATTGAAATTGAAAATGGAGATGTTTTATTGTAAATAGATTTAAAATAAGTTTCCCATTTATGATTGATAGATTGAGAACATGTGAAACATGTTATTTGGAATGTTATTTGAAAAAAACTCACTTATAGGTTAATTCCATAGTAATGTATTGAAACATTAAATGTCAAACAAAAACCTTGTTCAGTAGCTCTTATTTCCAATGGTATATTGAGGGATATATTTTGTTTGAGCCTAAGGGACGTGTGTGCGCATTTCTGTGATAAAAAATTGAGTGTGTGAGGTTCTCATAATAAGAATCGATCGAATAGAAGTAAAGATGAAAATTTCTCAAGATGTTATTACGTTGACATATACTCCATTTATTGTGAAATACATTATACTTCCCTAGTGATTTATATATAATGTTTTATATAAAATCGTTACCTAAAGAATTTTTTGAAATAACATATTCAACTGAAATAAAAAATATTATTTTAAATAATAAATTGAACATCCATTCCTATTTTATTTGAAATTAAAAGAATTATTTTTTTATTTATTATAGAATCTTCTTAAGGAACACTTGGTGGGACCCTACTGGGATTCCAGATCGCACCCTACATTTTCCTTCAGGTAGTTTTAGGTTTCATTCATCCTTATTCCGACAAGGAAAAATCACCATGAAGTGGTGGTGGATTTTGATGATCCATTAGGCTTGGAGAGATGTGTCTATTGGGTCATGGGTGGTTTATAATGTTCTCATGGTACTTTGGTGATATACTTTGAGGGATTCCATAAACTTTTTTGACTTCTGATATAGTCTCAATTGGATGTTTTCATTGATCATACTAATATATAAATATTTATTCCACTATTTATTTGAAAAATCATTCATGGATTGTCCTTTTATGATCTCTAATGCTAGTTGGAAACCCCTAGGGGTTAATACCACACATCAACCCATTTCGGGACATTCATGGGTATCAACCAACTAGGGTATTCAAGATTTTATTGTACATAAGCCAAATGATTAGGATTCAAAAAGAACTACTTTGTATCATAATAGACAGATTATAAATCTTAACCTTGATGATATTATTGGAACACTCATGTAATACATTGGAATATCATAAATTTTAGATTAAAGTATGGAATTAAACAAAATGGATGAATTTATTTGCAACTATATTTAATGATCTTATCAAATCTCAATCATCTGAGAATGTATTAAAATTTTATAATAATAAGAAATTAATTATTTAATCATATATTTTTTCATCATAAAAAATAGGAAATTAAATAATGAATCCTTTTAGAAGGATGAATATGATTCTTGGTGATTAATATTTTCATTTATGATATAATAAAATTAAAAAGTATAATTGTGAAATGAAAGACTCTACAAAATTGATTTCTCATGAATAATAAAAGTACAAAAAAGTTATAATAGTTTTTTTAATGATTAATAGAAAGGATAAAAAATGGAGGAATTCATACATAAATTCATATTATTAATATAATAAAAAGTGAAATAAATATTTAAAATCTCATGAACCTTTTAGTAAAAGTGGAAGATATAGTTTTTATGATGATTCTATGCACAATGAGAGTTATAGATGGAGAAATATTTTTTAATTTGACAAAATATGAAATGTGAATAAATGAGTTATAGAAATGTTGTATTCTATAGAATATATTAAAAACTATTCTTTTAATGTAAATTACAATGATAGTGATGAAGAGAAAAAATATGCATCATTTTATGTGGAATATTCATCATATGAAGTTGATTATACTTTAACTAGATAGAATTAAATGTATAGGTTTTCTAATATACTTAGAAATGAAAATATAAAAGTGTCAAAAAAGTGTATAATTCTAAAGAAAATATACTATTATAAAACTCAATAATTACTAAACATCTTAATAAAAAAATCTGATATTTCTAATGATATTGTTAATAATGATTTTGAAAAATATATAATTTCTAAAGATCTTGAAAATTAAATTTTATATAAAAATGGTTTAAAACTGATTTACTAAAAACATATTTCTACATCATTTTCAAATGAGGATTAAAACAATATGTACATGTAGAATATGAAATTTTATGATTTAAAAAAAATAATTATATGTTTAATTTTGTGTTGGAAGACATTGATAAAACATATATGAAAATTAGATATCATATTGATATTTTTGGAATGGGTTTTACAAATAAATATCCTATTTTAATATTAATTACTATGTTCCAAAGAGAGCTCCATTTAAAACCAAATTTAATCTTTGTGGAATTTAGAAGAACAAGTTAGGTTTAAATAAATTGCAGTATTTAGGTTTTCATAAATAATATTTTTCAAAAGAAATGACATTTTATAAATGTATATATGTTGGAGAAATGTTGTCAATTATGCTTTCATTTTATTTATAATATAACAACCAAGAAGTTTTGGTATCTAATACCCTAATGACTTTATATTTAATAAATTTAATAATGTACCATGAATAAAATTAGTTGTTAGATAGATATTTTTTTAAGACACATACTAGAAAGACATATTTCTTCAAGAAGATCATGAATATAAAAATTTGTAAAGTCTCATTCAGAGATAATACTCGAGGATAGATTATCAGAATATGTAATATTGTTCTACCTGGAAAATATTAAATTTAAAATTACTTATTTGTTGTAGAAAATCAGAAAAAACTTATTTTTATAAATCAATTAGTGATTTGGGTTATATTCCAACCTTTATGAATGAAAATTTTACTATTCCTAGTTCTAGAAATGTGTTTATTGTTTCTTCCACTCATCATGACAATGATTACAGAAGATTATCAGAAGACCATAAGATCCAAGATCTAAAATGTATCTTTGTAATGGTTGATAGATATTGGTTATATAATAGAAAATTATGAAATGATAATCTTAAAAAATAGTTATTTTTTCTATAAAAATTATAGAGTATGACCTACAAGAGCTTTGGTTTGATACATAAAAATTCTATAATCTATGTAAATTTGGTAAGAAACATATTTAATGTTTTAATTATATTTGTGACATATCAACTTACGATGCATTATATAATGTTCACATGGACTTTATTCCCATACACAATCTATAAGTTTTGATTTAAAGTACTATGTATATGTTTTCGCTGATGATTACACTAGATATGCACGGGTCTACTTTATAGAAAAAAGTATGATTCCTTTAGTTGTTTTAAATAATTTTTATATAGAATTAAAAATTATAAAATCCTCTTCTTGAAAACTATTCATATTGATCATGATGATGAATTTTAAAATTATTATTTTTAAACATTGTGTAGCGAAAATATTTTTATACATAACTTTTTTGTCACCTAGAACTCCATAGAATATTATTGTCTTCGAAAGAAGAAATAGAGTTATTGAGGTGATTACTAGAAGAATTCTAAGTGAATAATTAGTTACTAAATTTTTTTAATAGGAAGATGTTAGTAATTCATATTATACTATAAATCATGTTTTAATTAGAACATTAGTTAATAAAATTCAACATGAATTGTGGATATGATGAAAACCAAAACATTCATATACAAAGTCATTGCATGAAAAGAATTTATCATGAATACTAAAGAAAACTTACAGAAGGATGATCCAAAATCACATGAAGGAACATTTATAGGTTTTTGCACAACTATGAAGATTTATATAGTTTTTAAAGGATATATAAGAACTATTTAGGAATTAGTACTTTCTAATTATGACAAAAATGGTTCTTTCATTTCCAAAAAACCCTAACATACATATTTGGATATTATTTCTAAAACTAATTTTAAACATCTTTTATAGAGTAATACTCCAGAGGAAACAAGTTAAGAATATGTTTTTTATGTATTTTCTTAGGAATATTTCAAACATATCATTGAAGAATATATTTTTAGAAGACCATGAAATCAGTTTTTTCTTAGGAATCGTCGTAGTGAAACAATTATTAGTGGTGTAGATCAACCTGTTAGAAATAAAAGTTCTTTGAGAAATGAAATTAAAAATACTGAATTATTATCATAATTCAAACCTAATAATCCTAATGACTCTTTAGGTAATGATTACTGGATAATGGAAATGGAAAGTAAACTCAATGTGTTTGAATGGACCCTTGTTTGTATGTTGGTTGAATTACATAAATATTATTATATAATTGGAGTAAAATTTTTATTTTTCAATAAAATTGAAAAATGGGGCCATAGTTAGAAATAATGGTATACATGTCATCAAATATTAAAATAAAAAAAATTATACACTATGAAAAAAATTTATCTGATAGTCATAGTTGATCTTATTAGAATAAATCTAAATTATGAAACATTCATAAATGTCAAACTAATTCAAATGGATGTGAAGTGTTATTATCTGAAGGATATATACAAGAATAACTAATTTTTAGAAAAACTAAATGTATTTGATAATATAAAATATCAGAATCAAGTTTTTAGAAGTACTGAGGAACTACATAGGATTAAATAAGTAGAGTTTGGTGTGAAAGGTGTAACAATCCAACCCCAGTTACCAAGAATCGGTGCCTTATTACAAAACATTGGCATGATACAAGGAATTGTATCCCAAAAGACCGATCAGTTTAGTAGACTTTGAAGTACTAGATACCTGCATAAGATTGACATTACATCATGAAACAAAAACATCAACAACATTTTTTCCCATTTGAACACTCTTATATCCCATAGCCTATTATTTCAGGTTAATCATAATATAATTTTTTTCATCATGGAAAAAATAAGACATAATAGAGGGGTGAGATCAGATGCTCAGTAAGGTTAATAATATAGGGGAAACTGTAATAAATATGAATAAACATTTAAGGCAATGTATAAGACTAGAACACCAGTCTTTTAAACATAAAAATCAGTATAATATGGAAATTATAAATCAAATAATCCAATTTAATTATTCGTATGGATATTATACTAGTCGAATAATCAGATGTAATAACAATATCCAATTTCATAATGATATAATGCATAATTCCAGACTCCATGACCATATAGTGAAGGCCTTTTGTTGAGACTACAAATAAGATTTTTTCTAGGCCTTGTTCTAAGACACTAGTTTGTCTCATGAGACCTACCGTTGCATCAAAGAGCTATATTAGGATCGACCCGTCACTTACTAAGTCTATTCAATTCCTCATATAAAATTTTTTAAACATAATAAAAACATTCATATTAAAACTAGCATACGAAATGTCAATACTTTATCAATAAACCATGAATAGTATAAAAAACACATCGAGAGTCAAACATATCACAAAACCTTCAATATAATATGGAAGCTTTGTATAATAATAAATCAACCTAGATCAAGAATAATATCACATAATGTTTGTTGACTTATTAGAAAATGATCTGTAAAAATATTTTAGATAAATATCTTTTTTTCTTGAAAACATTTAAAAGTCTCACTATTTATCAAGAAGCTGTTTAAAATAGATTTTTGAATCAAAGTGTACCATACCACTTTGAAACTTTTAAATTGAATTTAAATTTTTAGACAATAATTTCCATATAAATAAAACCATAAAACAGTTTTTAAAACATGGAAAATAATTAAAAAGTTTTAGAAGAATAAATTTCGAAAACATTTAAAATTATATTTTAGTTATAGTTTCTTACCAAAAGAGAGATGCTTGAATAAAAATAATAGAAGTAATAAATACTTTATAATATCCTAAGAATAAAGGGATTCATGATATACTATGTCAAAGTAATGTATATACACCAAATAAAAGTAAATTGGCGCATAACAACAATGAAGTCTCAATGGAATGTAAGTTGTGATGAATTCCTTTATAAAGATTGTATCATTTGGTTAAGGATAAATCAATCACATAATTATGTGTGAAAGATATAAATACACTCAATATGATTGGATTTTTATTTTAAATAAATCACAGGACATTCACACATATTCTTCTAAAAACAACACCAATGATATGGATGCTTAACTCAAGGAATAGTAATTGAGTAAAAATTACTGTTATCATATTTATATCAATGAATTGAGAATTTATCAACAGAGTGATTATGAGAATAAAAACTGTATCCACACAGAGGGAAGTGGAAATTACTAAATAAGTAAATAAATAGGGATTTCACACATAATCTTGTATTAATGTAATCAATTAAGTTTGCGTAAAATTGAATGAGTCAAAATTAAATTTGAAGTTCCCTTACCGATTTGGTAACATACGAAACATACACCACATGAAAGAAAGATTATCCAATTATGATGTAAATACCCATAAATTAACGTGTATTATGTAAACAATACAATCATGTTCAGTATATATACCACACAAGGTAATAGTGGAAAATATAGCATGAATCTCACAGGAATAAATCTGAGATGAAAACCCCTTACTACGTAGCAATAAATTGAGGTGTATAACCAAAATTTATTAACCACCAAATTAATCATAGAATACCATGAATATTAAGATAATGATGATAATATATATGATATGATAGTAAAAAATACACCACATGAAATAAATAAGTAGTGAACAATGGAAATCTCATTGAATTAAAAGTGAGATAAGAAACCCCTTACCCTGTACTTTTCTATAGTATAGGGTTGGTTAACATCCTGGATAATGGTGAAATCATTGATATTTAATTATAAAAGAACCAAATACTTAAATTTAATATCATATATTATCTTTTATTATTTCATTGTTAATGATATTTTATTAGTGTCGTTGTTTGGGTTGTTAACTGATTCGTTTCCCATTATAAGTTTTTTTACGTACATCATGTTTGTTATGTAAAGGTTGTGTTTGATAAATATATTGGATGATATTAAGTTATAAAAAATTATTTATAATCATAAATTAAAAATTATTCTTGAATTATTACGAATAGGAATTAATCTCACTGCGTTCATGGAGATGGTAAGTTGTACGTACGCACGAGAAAAAATATCATTCTTTTGATGGTGAAATCATATATTATTGGATGGTATATCATATATATAGAATCATTAACATTTTATATTTATTATTTAAATCATTTAAACTCATTATTATACCCATCCAATTAATGATGTGTTTGAATATCAAACTACACCACGACATGGAGAAGGTAAGTCGTACGTACGCACGTATGGTGACTTTGTCATTTATAGGATGGATAGAATAATGGATATGGTTTTACCATATTTAAAATTATATAAAATTATTTATAAGGTTATGGATTTATTATTTTGGTATTGAAACAACAAATAACGAATAAGTGGAGAAGAAAAGAATTTGAAAGAGGGTGGTGAAATTATTACCTCTTCTTCAGGTGTTTCCTTTTGAGTTGATCAAAAGAAATCATTAAGTCGGCTTTCCGATAAAATTAATGAATATTGGTTGATGTGATGGATTTTGGGAGGATATTTGGGTAGGGTTTGACCTAATCAAATGGCATTTAAAGTGTGATTGTGAGAGAAGGGTAATAACTGTATTATAATTGAGGTGAGATTCATTTTAGGAGAACCTTGAAATATTATTTTATAATAAAATCATTATCGGTTTCTAATGGAACCAAAATACTTTATTTACTATATATGGTGGGTATGGGTCTAAATTATCTCAACCAATAGTTTTTATACAATTTTTGGATACCATTTTAATCTTATCTTTTAGATTTAACTCTTAGTTAAATAGTTTAACTTTTACAGTGTCTTCTTATATTCTTACACTATAGGGTTAATAAACATACTCAAAAAATTCAAGAGAACCTAAAGTGGTTCATTAATGAAATATATAATATTATTTAATCCATTTGGACGAACCTTAGATTTTTTTAGAAAATATTATAACAACCAATAATATAGTATTTATTTTAAAAAATAATTTATGTTGATTTTGACACTATTTGTTATTTTGTTTTTGTGAAAGTGAAAACTTCATTATCACTTCGAACAAAATTTATCTAATCAACCATAACATGTTATATTAACTTATAAAATTCATTTATGGCGTAAAAACATTTAAATTATTTTTTTTTTAATATTTATAATATAAAATGTTTTAATATTTCATTAATAAGGTAATTACTACATCATCATTGTGTCATAAATAAATTTGATTATTTAATATCTAAAAAATATTAACAAAATACCATTATAAAATAATATCATTTTATATTTATAATGAATATTTATAGTCTAATGTATCTTATGGATAACCCTATATTAAAAATGGTTTAGTTAATACACTTTGAATTTAACACTTTGGCCTCTTCATTAAATAAAACAATAGTAAATGTCCTAATCTAATCCAAATCGACATAAAGGATTTTATTTTATTCCTAAGGTAGTTTCTTGTCTAATTAAACTTATCAAATATAATTAATACATGTGTTAGGGTAATTATAATAACATTTTTACCATTAATTACACTATTTAATTTTAATCGTGGTACATAAAAGTTAAAAGTTACTATTCACGAAAATTTATTTTCATCATATTGAACAACATTTTACATAATGATATTAACCATTTCTATTGTATTTTTAAAATTTATTTCCCAGAAGTAGTAAAATTATTTTTATTCAAATTTTCATATACTCTTAGATGGTGAGTAAAAGACGGTTAAAACTTTAGTAAAATTTTACACATCTAATATTATTATAAAATGAAAAAAATGAATTACATTGAAATTATATAGGTATTATATATTTATTTTTAATTAAAATAAATTTAAATAAAATAAATAATTATTCAAATAAAAATTTTGTTTTAAACTATAATGTAGTGTTTTTCACTATTCATCAACAATTGAATGGTTTCAGAAAAATACCAAAAAATTAACCTAAGGTAATTCTGATATTCCGAATTCAAAAATGAATTCTATTTTTTCAAATTAAAAAAACATAAGTTTCATTAATTAATTTAAAATTATTTTCCGTTTTCAAATCAAAAAGGAGGCTTTTGAAAAAGTTAAAACTATCAAAAGATTGACTTGTGTTTATGTCAAATTTAAATGAAAAATTCCATATAATAAACTAAATTGTATTAAATGATAAAAATATATTCTAATTATACTTCCAAACCATTCAAATGAATAATTTAACACTATAAATTATTTGGATTTAAAATGTTGTATTCAATTAAAATTAAGTATTTTTCAGTATTAATCATAATATAAAATTTATAAGAAAAGTACCAAAAATTTATCAAAATAAATTTTTATGTCCCGATTCTAGAATAGAATTTAATTTCATTAAATCTAATATATAAAAGTGTCAAATATTTGTTTTAAAAAGGTTTTTCCATTAAAAGGTGTAAAATTGCATTTTTTTTAAAATACATCTTTTATCTAAAAAAGAATTTGTTCTTATATTATGTCTTTGAAACACATAATATGGATTGTAAAATTATATGGAGTATATAAAATTCAAAATTCAGATAACACTATTTATAACCTATTTTTGAACAGCTTGTTTGATAAGTCATGGTGCGCGAGAACTCGTTGTTGCATGTAGTGCAAGATTTTGAATTACATTAAAGAAAATTACTTACTATAAAATCTTGGGGTGTTACGTTCTTCCGCACTATTGTATATTGCATCCTCAAAATTTTAAAATTGGGCTTGGGAACATCATTGAATGTCCCACATCTGAAAAAGATTCAATAAAACTATAACTTTAAAATAAATAAAGAGAAGTACAAAGGTCACCCGAGATAACCCATAATTGGATTCCATGTAGAAAAATAGAGATATAGAAAATAAAATAAGTGCCATGTTGTGATGCAGAGTGATAGAAAACATGACAGGAAAAATTTAGCAACAAGAAAACCACAAACTTATGATAGGATAAATGGTCATTGGATTCCCAGTAGAAAAATTAAATGGACAACATTTTTTGTTTTAAGTTCCATTTCATAAAATTGAGGAATTAATTTATGATATTGACTGCGAACATAAAAATATATGATTAGTTTTTATGTATAGTTTCATCCTTTAATAAATTTCTATAACTAATTCATCTTTTTTTCAAACGATGAGTATTCATGATGACTTAGTCACATATGAATCGCTAGAATCAACTTCTAGAGAATAATATGATCCACAAAGGATAAACTATATATTTTCCACATCTTTAGGGATTATCCAAAACCACAATGGTTAGTACAATACCAATTGATCCGCAAAAAGGATAAACCATTATGAAAAGAAATTCTAATCTTAAATTCTAAAATTTAACGAACAGTACCCAAAGATCAATAAATACCATTCAATAAACAATTTTACTTAAAATTATTCAATATAATCCAAACTAATATTGAAACCCAAAACATAGAAGAAATTTATTACGTAGTCTTCTATATTAAATTGTATTTACAAATAACATCAACTACTCTTAAAGTCACATACTTAAAATTAAATAACCTAATCACATATTCTCTTTGATAGGTTAAACATTTCTACAAATAACCCAAATAACTATAAATCTACAATAAAAACATATATAAAAATACACCATTACTCCTAAAATGAAATCCCATAGTATTCTATTATCCATGGGAATATAGTGTTCCCAAGAGAGAGAACATCATCCCAAATAACATTTATCACTTAATCACCAAATCATTTTCCTATACTAAGGATATCCATTTGATAGGACATAAGATCCAAAATCAACTTATTATTGATCAATAATATAATTTAACTAAAAACAATTAGTCACACTAACCAGGGACTACACGTAGTCTAGTTGTAGGGGATAAATCCCAATCGCACTCTGGTTGTGGGTTTGATTCCCAAAGCATGGTCTAACATGATGTGTTGTCACACGGTTTGGGTGTTGTACTGTTTCAAAAACTATATTTTATAACATTCCCAAATGGAGATAAATTTCTGAAAATAACCATATCATAATTTCACCACAAATGTTATCTCATACCTCGCATTTTCATACCAATGTTTAAAAACTATTAATTGCCTCAAATTCAAGGATCATATAAACCCAAAATGTTATTTATAACTATACCAACAATAGAAAATTTATTTCTTCCTAATATATCATTTTTCATATAACAAACTACAGGGTTAAACATATAAGGGAAAAGTCTTCCAAAGTAATCCCATAAACAACAATCACTAATACTTTTAAACATTTCACCATACATTTATTTCCACATACGTTCTTCCTTGACCAAGAGGTTATCCTATAGAATTGGAAATTCACTTAGGTAATGACCATGTCCCATACATTTATTCCAAATGACTGTAAATGTATTCTTGGGATCACTTTTATTTTCTTCCATTGTACTCTTCATTTTTCCTTAGCAATTATTTACTTTATATCCTTCATTCACACACATAAATCTTTTATTTATTCCATTGAGACACTTTCCAAGGTGTCTCCTTCCACATTTCTAGAATGATGCAAACTTAGATTTCTTTTCTCTATGGTTTCCACTATTGTAGTTCTTACCATTCACTGCCTTTATCTTCTTTGTTGGGTCTAATAGTTGGTTAATATATATGTTGTTCATCATATTTTTATAAAACTAATTATTTATGAACAAATTATATTTTACACCTATCAACATTCCATTTCATTGCTAAATTCCACCATCGTTCCCACCTTGTGCATATGGTTCAATGTAACTATGACTTCCATGGAATCCAGCCCTTGAATAATACAAGAAAGCATAGTGTGAGTCATAAAATAATTTATAGAATATCATAACACCTTATTTTCAACCAAAAACAACTTAGGATTAACCAAGGCTATTTATTCACATCTTATATTAAAATACCTCAAATCGGTTTGTAAAGAAAATGTGAATTATCCTAAGCATATCCCCCGGGAGTGTCGTAACCAAGAGTACAAAAAAGCCTGTTATCGTGTACCAGGATACCTTGATTCAAGCACAAAACTCTTTGTCAGAGTTTTCACTCCAAGGTACATCAGTTCCAGAGCCGCATATACCTTCTCATATCCAGACATTGATGTATTTCTGGGAAAACCCACATAATATTTACATTACCAAATTTTTTGTATGTACTTCTATACTAATCCCCAATGTCTATCTTAGGGTAGTGTTTCCTAATCAGAGTTTGTTTTTTCTAAATATAGCTTCCATGGTTTTTATTAAACATCCTATGATACCAACTATGATGCCCAGTCTCCAGTTTCCCAGAATTGGTGAATTATTACATAATAGTGGCATGATATAAGGAATCATGTCCCGAAAGACTGATCAGTTTAGTAGCCTTGGAAGTACAAGATACACACATATGTTTTACAATACATCACGAAACCAAAAAAACAACAACAACTTTGGGTACCCTTTGAACACTCTTATATCCCTTATCCTATTTTTGAATGTTAATCGTAATATAATTATTTTCATCATGGGAAAAATAAAACAAAAGAAAGGGGTGAGCTCAGATTCTAAGTAAGGATAACAATATAGGGGAAACTGTCATAAATAAGAATAACCATTTAAGGAAATGTATAAGAGTAGAACACAAGCCTTTTATGTTTAAACATCAACATAATATGGAAATGATAAATAAAATAATGCTATTTACATATTCACATGTATATTCTACTAGTTAAATAATCTCATGTAATATCAATAGCCATGTTCATAATGACAGAATGTATAATTCCAGACTTCATAACCACATAGTCAAGGCCTTGTGCTAGGACTACAAATAATATTTTTTCATGGCATTGTTCCAAAACACTAGTTTGTCTCATGAGACCTACCGATGCATCTAGGAGCTATAGCCGGTGCCACCCTTCACTTACTAAGTCCAATGCATTACTTATATGAAAAGGATTAAACATAATATAAACATTCGTCTTAAAACTAGAATATAAAATGTTAATACTTTATCCATAAAGCATTGTATCCCTCAGAATTCTGGGATGACCTCCTGGTTGGGAGATTCAAACTTTCCGATCAGTTTCTAATTTGTTTGTTCGTAGAACCGGAAACATCCAATGATTCCACATCCATTTGTACCTACTTTCCAATGGTAGGCTCTTCATTAGTTTTTGAACTGATGAGGCTTAGGAATTTTCATTGGTCGAGAGGATGAGAGGTTGGACACATCACACCTTTTTAGGGGAACTATTGTCTATTCCGGGACTCTCTTTATAGATTTATGATATATTAGTGAAACCTTATTATATTAACAAGTATAAAATGAGCTTTCCTTCAGTTTTTACAATCAATGATTAAATATGCAAGAAATTTTAGAGAATCATTTATAGGTATTCGAGGTTCCTCATCAATAGAGAATCATTTGTATCTATTTAGAGATTCGGGGTCAATGGTATCCTTCAAAACATTTATATAAAATTCTCTTAGTTATTATGATGACCAGGTTGGTTTTTAAGCCACTCAGTTGGGCACTTGAAGTTTATTTTCATTGAGAAGGACATGAATTATTTCAGAGTTGGGATCGACCCCGTAGATGGGCTACCTGCATATCCTTTATTTTGGAAAAGGAATCAGAACCCACGTAGTCAAGTAAGGGGGTATGATGTTTATTATTGATGACTCAAAAAAGGATTTCATAATTACTTTTACCCTCTAAGATCACGTGAGTCATGCTCGGTGTGAGAAACAAGAGGTATTGGGAATAAAATAGAAAATTGGGCCATGAAATATGTAATCATAAGAAATGGTTTGGGGATTATGTATGTATGACTGCCCAAATAAATGAAGGTTACGATTTAATTTTGGGAGAAAATCCAGAAACAGGGTCAATAAATGTATATGTGCTTCATGGAGATTTGAATACTCTAACTTGGGACTTATTCCTGAATAGGAAACCCAAATTAGGAGAGGATTGATAATTGGGTTTTACTCCTGAGAAGGAATCTCAGATCAAACGTAAATTAGGACTGGTTAAAGAGAAATTAAGGGACTTGGGGTTTACTCATGAAAAGGAAGCTCAAAATTATGACTGGGACTTATTGCTGAAAAGGAAGCCTAGGTTAGGGGACTTGGCTCTTACTCCTGAAAAGGAAGCCCAAAAATTATAACTGGGACTTACTCCTGAAAAGGAAGCCCAAAAATTATGACTGGGACTTACTCCTGAAAAGGAAGCCAAGGTTAAAGGACTTATAACTGGGGATTATTCCTTAAAAGGAGACCCAGGTTAAGGATTCTCTCATCTTAAAGGATGAGGTTGAGTGAATGAACTCTCACTTTTTAGTGACATAAATATGTAAAAATCACTATGTTTTGAGAGATATTCAACAGAATTCCTTTCAGATAAGGAATTAAAATCAAGACATCATGCCATAAATGGCTTTGAAGAGTGTCTTGAAGACTGAATCATGAATAGGAAAGGTGTAATGTCTTAAGAGGGGTAAAATGGGCAAGATGGGCACCCAAAAAGGAAGGGCGCGCAAGTCTTGGAAGGCGCGCAGGTACTGCGCGGGCGCACAAGTATTGGTCGCCCAGGTATACCTGCGCGACATGTGTGGGGACTTGTGCGATGTTCAACCAGCATTGAAATACTTGAGCGACTCTTTATTAAAGCCTTTAGAATCCTCTTAAGGTTCTTCCAGAAAAGGGACACGCAAGTTCTATCGAAGGAGTAAGGCGGCGCGCAAGTGTGGCCACTTCCCTTAAGGGCTGGCCACTCAGGCGCGCAAGTGTTGATGAGTTTCAACACATAGGCTTTCTTTCCTCTCATTATATCCTCCGTTCTAGGTAAGAAATTACATTAGAAGTGTTCCGGAATCTTTGAGAAGAGACTTGGGCGTCGGGAACTTCAATCTGAGTTTCTGGAAAAAAAACCTCCGGATGGGGGGCCCACAGGGTCTATTTATAGGCAGAAGAAGACCCTGGGCGGTTACCGGGCGGTTATCACTTAGGTCGCGCAAGTCACTTGCGTGCCAATGTGCGTCGCGCAAGTCCACTTGTGCGACTATGAGGAAACTTGTGCGGCCTATGGGCAAAGTTATCCTTGTTCATCCCTTTGTCAATTTTTCATGTTTTCTTCAAAGGTAAAACCATTTTAATCTCAGAACTTCCCCTTTTCCAATCTTTAGATTCTGTGGCGAAAGGAGAATCAACAAAATTCCCCCCTCAGAGTTGGATCCGAAGAGAAATAGAGGATTTGACACTCAGGAAATCGAGTACATCCAAAGGAAAAGGTTGTGCGCAAGTGTTCAATGCGCAGAAGGAAGCGTGCAAGTGTGCACCATGCAGGTCTTGAGCGCACTTGGTATGGCACGCAGGTAGGCCCCCTGGTCTATAAATACACAGCTTTTGGCCGCGTATAGCATCTGATCCTGAATTTCTCGAGCTCTCTCCATGCAAGCCATCTTCGCCACGCAAGTCTCTTCTTTCCACTGTTTCCTCGCTGCCGCGCTACTCTCAAGGAATTTTGAGTTGTGTAGTGTCACATGCAGGCCAAATATTTTCGCGGCACTTCCAAACTTGTGCGCCATGTTTTTGACTTGCGCGCCTTAATGCCTTTGCCATTTTTTCAAATTTCTTCACAAATTTTATGAAAAATAAACCCATTTAAGAGTTAGTTTATTCATCTTTTGTGCAGATTTAGTGGTTCCAAAGGGAATTGGAATGGTTGATGAACTCGCTATCAAGCGGATTGATGACATGATGAACATCATTGGCCATGATTACTACGATATTTGTGACAACACTCTCCCAGATTTGGCTAAGTACTTGAAGAAGTATCATCCTAATTTCCCACAGAGCATCTATCTGCCTCTGTGTGGTCATGGTCATCTGCAAGGAGTAAATTTTCCAAATGGAAAGAACTATACACTTGAAATGCAGCTGCACTGCTACTCCTCTATTTCAGTTATGTTGTGCATTAAGAGCAATAACATTGTTATGAACTTTAAAGTTCTCCTTTCATGCCATTTCCGTGCAGATATTAAAATGACAAACCCATGGGCTGAAATTTTTTCCGCTTTCGGTTGGTGTAGAGAAGACAAACATGGCATTAGAGCAATGTCTAAAAAGAATACTATCTCCAAATGGATCTTTACTTCCAATGATCCATTCTCAAATCCATGTATCCATCTTCCAAGTCTCTTGGACAGAAATAGAGTTACTGTTTGATCAGCAGAAAATTTTCTCAAACCGCACTCAAGAACATTCTTTTACAATTGTTCCAAGAAGAGCTAGTATCACTGCATCTCTTATTATATCCAATTGAATGAATGAATTACTGGTGGTTTCTGATGAAGCTCAGGATTCCGTAAATCAAATGAAGAGTTATGTTGAAAGCCTTATGTAATTCCTGAGAAAAGGAAGATAGTCCAGTCTGTGGATGTCCTTCTATCTTCTGTGTATCAATGAAAAACACTTTCATCTTCAAACATTTGTACCTGCATTTTCTTGCTACCTGCTTCAAATTTGCTTAAGCCAATGGGCCTAGTATGCATAGTTTGATTTTTTCTAGGATTATTATAAATAACCCTAAAAACTTTGAATATTTTAATTGCTCAATGTTACCTAAATTATACTAAAATTTATATTTAGTGAGCTGGAACTTGACTTTTATTCAGAGTTCCTTTGTCTTTTGTGGGCAGTTTAAAGTCATGCATGCCGGACATATAGGGTCTAATGTTTAAGGTCGAGATAGATTTGAAAAAAATGGATTAAAATTGATTCAATTCCTTGAAAATTTATCTGAAAACATATTACCATACTCAATTATGAGAGAAAATATGTAAACAATGGGTTAAGAATATTTGAATCTGAGGAATGATATGAAAAAGAGCTAAAAGGCATCAGAAGAAGTAGTTTTCAAGAATGAAGTTACCATCATTTAAAAAACCCGTTAGGGGTTGAATTATGCAGGGCCACCTAAGGGCATTGGTTGCATAGTCAAATAAATAGAATCTTTTGTCTGACAAGTCTATTATGTGGACTGTTTATGCAAGGCCACCTATGGGCACGTGCTGCATAGTCAGGCAAAAGAACTCTCAGAAATTTACTTTCCTAGTGCTAAAATCCAGTGAAAGTTTATGAAGATTCAAATTTTCTAAAGTATAGAGTTTGTTGTATGGAAATAGGTACTTGAATATGAAGAAGATAATTCTGAACAAGACTATCGAAGAATTGAATAGATATCACTCCTACGAAGGTCTGAACCAAACATAGGGAAAGATAATATAGAGAGTATAAACCATAGACATGAATACTTGCAGATCATGAAAAAGGACTTGGGACAAATATGTTAAGGAAGGCTATTTTTTGCAGATCCCTACATACTGTCTTTTAAGAAAAATAAGGACAATAGAGGAATTCTTCCAAAGAATGAAGTTACCATTATCCAACAAACTCTTTAGGGGGTTGAATTATGTAGGGCCACCTAAGGGCATTGGCTGTATAGTCAAATAAATAGTATTCTTCAGCTGACAAGTCTGTTATGTGGACTGTTTATGCAAGGCCGCCTATGGGCATGTGCTGCATAGTCAGGAAAAGGAATTCTTAGAAGTTTGACATTTTTTTGACTAAAAGTCATGAAAAGGGTTATGAAGATCTGAAAATATTTAACGTTAAGATTATAACACATAAAGATGGGTATTGCCCAATGTATACATAGATACATAGGTCAATGATAACCATAATCATGTTGTGGCTGTGTCCTGAATTGAAATTTTGGACTTCACTACATATCTCATAAGAATGAGAATCAAGCCATATGTAGTTCTTGAAATGCATTGTAACGTCATGCAGGATGAATGTATGAGAGATCTTAGCTTAGATTCATAGAGCTTGGACCATAACAATGAATACACAGTGTGTGTTTTCATGGATATTTTTCATCCAAGGGACTGAAAGTGAAATTTGGGGTTAGGCCCAAAAGAATGGGGCTGGATTCGAGGGATACTCGAACGTTAATACATATCCCATAAGGATGGGAATCAAGCCCACGTATTTCTAGAAATACCCTTTGTACAAATTTGGTTCGTACATGTGATGGGTGAAAGGGGACATTAGTACAATGATGGTTTAACCCGAGATAAAATGTTTAGGCATTGCCATGTATGCACGTTGTCTTTTGAAATGAAACATGATTGAAAAATCAATGTAAATAATGGTTCCCTATCAAATGTGGAAATCAAAGAGTATTGTAGTTTATTGTCATACCGGACAAAAGTTTTGTATAGTTTAGCGTCGTATAACAAGGACGAAAGTGAATCAAATGTAAAGATATTGATTATAAGGGTGGTTTCACAAATCAACATCGTATGAGATGAAGGTGAACCGAAGTGAAGAGATTGTTTTTGGGCTTGAACCTTGAGAGGTTGCCTATGTACCCAGCCTGGAAGGCAAGGATCAAAATCCGTGTAGTTCAATTAAAGAATAAATTAATGATCAAATTATTCTTGGGGACAATGACCTAAAAATGATGTTGGGACTTACACATGGTTAGCATCCCAAAGAGAGTGTTATGGTTGATTTTTTCTCTAAGTTCACATGATTCATACTTTTTGTGAGAATCAATAGGTAGAAACAACCTTAACGATGCACATTTTAATGTCATGTAGCTGGGACAAAGTACAGTTTAGCGTCATGTAAGACGTATCAAGGACTTTCTGTACAGTTTAGCGTCATGTAGATAGGACGATGGGGACAATACAGTTTAATGTCATGTTGGACAGAAAGGGGGACTGCGCAGTTTAATGTCATGCAGCAAGGACAAAATAATACACCATTTAACGTCATGTTGGACGCATTAGTGATTATGTAGTTTAACGTCTTTACCGACATAAGCGACTTTAAAATAGTTTAGGGTCTTATTCATGGACCGTTGCTGTATAGTGTAACGTCGTATACCAAGGAAAAACTGGTACAGAATAGTTTAATGTCATGTTGTAGGGACAATACAATTTAATGTCATGTTGGATGAAAGGGGGACTGTGCAGTTTAATGTCATGCAGTGAGGACAGATTAGGGATTTTTTTCTTCAGTTTAGTGTCATGATGGAAAAAAAGTGTGAATAGTTTAGGGTCATACTCATGGACCATGGATGGTGTAGTTTAATGTCATACAGGACCATGGTGTAGTTTAAAGTCATACAGAACCTTTTAGGGAACTTTATCACAGTTCAACGTCATGTGGGATGAATTTGCAGTTTAATGTCATACTGGACCATTGCTGTATAGTTTAACGTCGTATAGCAAGGAAGAAGTGGTGCCGCACAGTTTAGTGTCATGTTGCAGGGACATATACACAGTTTAACGTCTTGTAGGACATATGAAGGGACTTTTCAGTTTATACAAAATACTTCTTCAAAAATCTGGCATTAGTTGGAGTAGTAATGAGTTCTCCATCCATCGAGATTAATGAATAGGCTCCACTGGAGTAGACCCTATGTATTGAATAAGGTCCTTCCCATTTTGTCTCAAGATTGGGAGGTTTCCTTCTTGGTATCATTGGAGTTTTGAGAACTAATACCAATTCTCCCAGAATGAATGAATGTAAACGAACTTTTTTGTCAAAATCTCATGCTATTCGATTCTGATAGATTTCCAAGTGGTGCAAAGTGCACAATCTTTTCTCATATAACCATTCTAATTCATTCAATCGCTTTTGGGATTGCTCATATGTAGATAACCGATCAAAAATGGATAATCTGAGTGAGGGAAATTGAACTTCAATTTGCAAGACTTCTTCTGTTCCATATACCAACGAATATGGAGTTGACTGCGTTGCATTGCGGGTGGTAGTCCGATAAGCCCATAAATAATGAAAGAGTTTATCAGGCCATGAACTCTTATCTTTATCCACCATCTTTTTCAGTAAATTTGAAAGAGTCTTGTTAAAGGCTTCTATTTGTCCATTGGTCGCCGCATGATACTGAGATGAATTGTTGGATTTAATGTTGTATTCTTGATACAATTTCTTCACCTCAGAAGAATAGAAGTTGGTGCCATTTTCCGTCAATATGGTATGAGGGACACCAAATCTAGTAATGATGTTAGACTTGATGAAGCTAACAATGTATTTAGAACTGACTTCTTTAAGAGGTACTGCCTCTGCCCATTTGGAAAAGAAATCAGTAGTAGTAAGAATTTACTTAAACTGCTTGGCCGTAGCTGAAGGGTAAGGTCCCACCACATCCATTCCCCATGTGGAAAATGGCCATGAGTATTTAGCTGAATGAACCAACTCTGGAGGTTGATGAATGAAGTTGGCGTGTACTTGGCATGAATGACACTTCTTTGTGAAATTAATACAATCTTGTATCATTGAAGGCCAAAAGTATCCAAGCCTTCGAATTTGATCAGACAATCTATGTCCAGACTGGTGGGCACCACAGACTCCTGCATGCACTTCTTTCAAGACAGACATTGTCTCTTCACCATCAATGCATCTGAAGAGAACTCCATCAAAACCACGTTTGTATAGAATTTTCTCTAGGTGGTTTCGGCTATCATAAAGTGTAAAATTGACCACATGTCGCCGAATTTGTTCTTTCTCGGCTCTATCAGGTGGAAGTCTTCCATTTTGAAGGTATTCCCTGATAGGTGACATCAATCCTGTAGTATGACCATATATTTTAGGAATGGGACTAATTTCATTAATTTCCTATGTTCTGGCTTGAACATAAGGTGAAATTTTATGACGGTGGGAAATACTGATGGTTGTCTCGTCCCGATTTGGATCTGCTAGAGTTGTGGCTATATTAGCCAGCGCATCAGCTTGAACATTTTGTGATCATGGGACATAAGAAAATTTCGGTTCTGAAGGGAATTCCGCCATTAACTCTCTAACGTAATCATACAAAGGGATTAATTCTTCTTTTCAGATGGAATAATCCCCATTGACTTGTTTGATTACCAGGTATCAATCACCTTTCACCTTTAAGTGATTCACTTGTGCATGAAGTGCTAACTCCAATCCTGTGATAAGAGCTTCGTATTCGGCTTCATTATTGGTACCACCTTTCCACAGTAAAAAGGAATAATGTAACAATGCGTTATCTGGATAAATGAGAACAATTCCTAAACCAACTTTGTAGAATTTAGGATTTTCCATTTTCTTCCCTGTTGGACTTCTGGAAGCACAATCAAAATGCATTTCCCATGTTTGAGGACTCTCTTGAATAGAGAAAACTTCCTCACCAGGGAGTTCAATATTTGAAGACGTGTCTTCCACTGATGGATGTTCAGCCAGGAAATTAGCCAGAGCGTGGCCCTTTATTGCCTTTTGAGACACATACTGAATGTCAAACTGTTGCAAAATAACTGCCCACCTTGCTAGACATCTTGTAAGCATTGGACGACTAAGGATGAATTTGAGCGGATTATCGCGAGATACCAATTGGACCTCGTGATGTTGCAGGTAGTGTATCAGTTTCTGAACTGCAAAGATTAATGCCAGGCAGCACTTCTCAATACTTGAATACCGGATTTCTGCATCAAGCATAGTTCTACTGAGATAGTAGAGGCTATTTTCATTCCCAGCAACATTCTTTTGAGTAAGAATGGCACCCAATGATCACTCTAGAGCTGTCACATAGAGGATAAGTGGTCTTCCTTCAACAGGTGGCATGAGTACCAGTGGACTCAAGAGGTATTTCTTGAGAACATCAAACGCTTCTTGACATTCTTCATTCCACTAGTAAGTGACTCTTTTTTTCAATAATTTGGTAAAGGGTAAACTTTTTCCTGCCAAATTGGCGATGAAATGCAGAATATAGGCTAAGTTTCCTTGAAGTCCTCTTAATTATTTCAAATTATGAGGATGTGACATACCAAGGATTGAATTGGTCTTCTTAGGATCGACATCAATACCACGATGGCATACAACAATGCCGAGAAATTTCCCTGAGGTTACCCCAAAAGCACATTTTAAGGCGTTCAACTTCAAATTATGTTGTCGAAGCTTGTGAAATATGACTTCCAAATCATCCAAGTGATTAGAACGTTGTTTGGATTTAACCACCAAATCGTCTACATAGCATTCAACAAACTTCCCTAAGAAAGGATTGAAGATACGATGTATGGCACGTTGATATGTTGCACCTGCATTCTTTAAACCAAAGGGCATCACCCGGTAAAAAAACACACCTTGAGGGGCTCTGAAGGCTGTGGATTCCTCATTTTCTGGGGCCATTCAGATCTGATTATATCCGGAATATCCATCCATGAAGGAAATTACTTCATAACCAGCCGTCTCATCAATTAATAGTTCGGTAATCGGAACTGGGAAATCATCTTTAGGACAATACCGATTAAGATCTCTGAAATCGATGCAAACCCAAATTTGTCCGTTCTTCTTCATTACAGGGACAATATTAGCCAAGCACTTGGGATACTGAACTTCTCTGATGAAGTTAGCTTTGATCAGCTTATCCACTTCAGCTTCAATTTTGGATGCATACATTGGGTGTGTTCTTCTCGCGGATTGCTTAAATCCTCGATGTTCTTTTGGTAAACCCAAATGATGAGTAGCAACATCAGGATCAAGCCCAGGAATTTCTATATAGTTCCAAGCAAAAATATCTTTATTTTTCTTTAGAAAAGAAATATTAATCTCTTTCTATTCAAGGGTCATGGCCGCATTAATTAAAGTGGGGTGTGGATCTTTCTCTGTACCCATATTTATTTCTCTGAGTTCATCCACAGTGGTAGAGATACCCTCTTCAAATGTTGGAGGAGCATATCTAAGATCTTCCTCTTCCTCTTCATCATGTGCTATTTTTCCGTTTCTACTTGCATAGTAGATGACAAAACAAAATTTTCATGATCATAAGAGATGTCAAAATTTGCACATTTTGAAGAAGAAGCTTCCATTTCCGACCCTATTGATGATAAAGGGTCTTCTTTGAGAAATAAAGAGGAGATGATGGATTGAGAATTGACATCATTATTCGCCTCCGATGTTGCTATAACTTCTTCTGGCCTGATTGGAAAAGTATAGACCTATTGGATTTCAGCAGATGAAATGAAAATGTCACCACTTGTTCTTTCATCACTGTTTGGTAGGTTACCAATTTATCCCATGTTGTCTGGCTCGATTGCCGTAATTGACATTATGGATCTTTCCATAAGAGTATTTTGATTTGGGCCTATTTTGTCAATTTGACTGATAGGTAACACATAATCTATACTCACATGTGTAAATGGATTTATTGGAATCTTCTCCAAACCATATGGAGCATTAACTTTGGTAATTTCCTTTATTATAGATTTCTCTCTTCCCTTCATGTGATAAAATTCCGCCTCAATGTATTGAGACTCACATGTCTTGAATGGGGCCTTATCACCATAAAATGTTCCAACTTGACCATTAAAATAGTATTTGAGACATTGATGGTATGATGAAGGGATAGCCACATGATGATGTAGCCAGTGTCTTCTAAGCAAGACGTTGAAAGCCGAGTCTTGATCAACAATCATGAAATCCGAATTGGATACAAGATCTCCAAACTGAGTTCTGAGTGTAACTTCGCCCAGTGGTTCTTGTTCATTTTTATCATATCCTTGTAACAACATGGTAGAAGGAGATAAATCAGATTCCGTGAGGCCCAATCGACGAAGCGTACGAATGGGCATGAGGTTGACTCATGAACCATTGTCAATGAAAGCTCTTCGGATATCTACACCATCGATTTTTCCTGATAAGTACAGAGGTTTTATGTGTCCATTCACAACATCATCTTCATCTTTATTAGTAAAATATATCACTACATGGAATTCTGCAGGATTATTCTCTATGTAATAGACTTCAGATGCAGCAATTTCAGCTTCAAACTCCGGAGGACTTGACAAAGCTTCAATGAGTTCTTCCAGAAGATATTTTGATAGATTTAAACCATCCAAAATTTATAACATGGCTAGTACTTGGGCCAAGTGTTTCAATATATCATACTTTTGATCTAGAGTTCTGCGTTTCCCAACAGGAATATGTGGTTTAGCAGGTACCTTGGAAGCGGATGCTTTGGAAGCTGATGCATCTTGTATTGGGATAGAAGTTGGCAACATCCTTGGTTTTGGAAGATTAGACCGATTAGATCCATTTACTTGCTGAGATAAAGAAGTTGGAACCTTTAATTGGTCTTCCAAAATAACTGTGCCAAGATTGAGTTGGTTATTGGCAGAAGAAATTTCTTGTTCTTTTTGAGCTCGCTGAAGGGCTCTACCACATGTTTCTACTGCATACACAGTGCTAGTAGGGGTAGAATTGGAGTAGTGCCTTCGGAAAGATCCACATCTTCCCCTGTATCCTGAACCTCTGGAACATCCTTGGATTCCCTTATTTGATACAGGGAATTCAGGCTCATCAAAATTGAAATTATGACTGGAATACAGATCTGTTAATTGAATCATATTAACAGAACCGAAGATTAACTCTTCGTCTGATAAAGACTCTGCCAGATTAGCCTGTTTAGGCTGTGCCGTTTGATGGGGCGGTGCCCGTGGCTTTGAAGTAGATGGAATAAAGTCTTCTTGAGTCAGAGATAATTTAGGCTTTGACGCATACTCATCTTCTTCTGATTATTTTTCCTTCTTTGAATCAAACCCTTTCTTTGAGGACTTTCCCTATGACGAAGAGGTTTTTACTGCAATATTCATGGTAGAAGACACAATTGGTTTCTTTAATTGTGTTCAAAAATGGCATGAGTCTGATTGATTGTCTTTCTGACCATCCAATTATCATACTTCTGTGCATTTCTACTTTTGACTTCTTGCCATTCACCTTCATCCTCTGGAACGGTAGCAGTAACACATGCTACCTGAGTCGAAGAACCTTTCAACTTGACTTGTCCCAAGTTGACCATCTTTTGAAGGAGTTCTTTGAAGACAAAACACTCCTGTATGGGATGCCCCAACATTTGATGAAAGGGACAATAATTGGGACAGTCTTCATCTCCTTCCTTGTTTGGTCTCTTGGGCACTGGTAATTGAACCAAATTATTTTCCAGAGCTGAAATGAAGTAACCAAGAACTTGCTCATTTCAGAAAGAGTATGTTTTACTCTTCAAATCCTCAAATTACTTTCGTCGTTGATCTCTTTGATCAATTGGACGAAACGGAATTTGTTGTTGGCGTTCAGGAGGTGGAGCCCTTCGAGAAGATGAAGGTTTTGAAGTAGAAATAGGTACAGGCGCTTGTTTAAGCATAACATTAGCAGTTTCTGCTTTACCCATTCTCCTTCCTGGAGTTGATGGAATTACACGAGATTTAGCCTTAGCCTGTATAAGGGATTCTTCAATATTCTGAGCGATTGAAGTATGGTCTCGAAACCCTCCTTTGTATTTCATAGGGATCAATGGCGTGCGTAATTCGTCATGCAAATTTTCCACACAGATTGGGAATAGCTCCTCCTGAGGGAGTGCTAAACTCAGGGAATATGTTAATCCCTTCGAGTGAGCAATGAAATCAGAGACTCTTTCATTCTCCCTTTGCTTGAAGTTTGTAAGATCGAAAACTGTTGTTTTTGGCAACGTTGATCTGAACTAATGAAGGAATATTTGGCGAAGATCCTCCCATCTGATGATTGACCGGGATTGCAAGCTTGTATACCAGACAAAATATGGTCCCTGCAAGGTTCGCATAAAGCATCTGAGTGTCACTGCTTCTTGCTGCTCTGGAGTTCCCATCATAGGATCACAACAAGACACGTAATGTGTCAAATTTTTTTCATGGTCGCCTAATCCATTGAATGTAGGGAAAAAAAGGTTTCCAAAACTGGATGGAGGAGAAATTGAATCTACCTATTCAGGGTAAACTTTCTTTTCTGGTTGAACTTGTGCCTGTTTCCCTTCTATAGTTTCTAACCGAGCTGTTAATGACTCAATAGTATTCATTAACTTTTCAGAAGAATCCAGTTGAATTTGGTCTTGGGTAGGTGCAATGAATGAATCTTGGACAGATGTGGTGGTTGGTGATGCAACTGATGGTAGTACTACCAACCGTTGTTGCGCTTGACCCGTAGGATAAGACATCTAAAGGTGTACTGATAAAGGAGGATATTCCTGATCAATCTCAGTAGCTACAACAAATTCTTTCAGCTGTCGGACTCCATCATTCTTAAGAAGAAGACTACTCTGAAGTAGTTCTACATTCAACCTTCTTAATTCTTTTATTTCGTCCTCCTGTTGTGCAAACCTTTTCTCTAATCAGAGCGATTGACCTTCTCCATAGGATGGATATGTAACCTGATTCTTTCCCCTCCCTTTGTTGGATACTTTTTGAGAGATGGAAGTGGATTACCTAGGTTCTGAGTAATCCTTTGACTTTGTGTACGCACACCTTCTTCATTTGAATCAGTGCGTACATTTTCTTGAGCAGGACGCTCTTCATCTGAGTTCCCTGAGTGAGCCTCCTCTGGTGGATTAGCAACAACGACATTGATGACATTGATTGATTCATAATGCATCACATCCCTTCTATCAACATTTCTGTGATATTGTCTTCTTTCATGTCTTTGATGAGACATTTCCTTTTTTTGATTCAATCCTTTAGGAACTTCTTGACGAGCTATAACTTGGAGGGAATCTCCTGATAATTTGGCTCTTCGTTCCTCTGGGGGATTCTTACCCAATCGAGAAAAGACCGACATTCTCTAAGGAGGGGATTGATGATTTGAAAGAGTCCCCAGTCTTGTGAACTCGGGATGTTCCTGTTGTTTCCACTCAACTCCTCGAATCCCATTTGTTGATTCTGAGGGTTGGGTTAAAGGAGTCCCCAGTATGACAAGCTGGGGTGGCACTGGACATGCTATGTCTGAGATCTTAATAAAAGATCTCTTGATCTTGCGAATATTAGTTTGGAAATTAGTTGGATGCATTAACCTGTATCCACTTTTATCACCTTGTTCAATAGACCATTGGATGATTTCTGAAACTTCTATCATTTGAAGATGTGTTTGGTCCATACGAGAGGCTTGTGCAATATTCTCGCCTGCTTGATGTAGGAGAAATTCAACAACTTGTTCTCTATATGCTTGATTTTGAGAGGAACTAGTTGAAGCCTGTTCTTGAGAAAGCTTTTGATTACAAACAAAGCCCATTGACTGTGGCCGCCCATGGGCAATAACATTGCATGAGACCATTTTCGGCGGGCTTTGCAGACTGGAATGAACTATGAAATGTAGTGCTCCGTGAACACCCCATCCACTGATATGAACACCAGATGGGGCATTGGTAATTAACTGACGCAATTTTCTTAGTGCGCCAAGGCATGAACGTTGAAGGGTTCTCTGCTGCTTTTCAGCCTTCAGATACCGAGAGACTGATAGAGATGCCAAATCAATCTGACATTGTAGCCCTTCTATTATCTTAATATTATTTTCATATTCATCATAAGATAATACCTTCTTCTTCAATTGACAAATAGTTTTCCATATGTTGAGACGGATATCATGGACTTCATCTTCCATCAACTTTTTTGGAATGTCATACTGGGAGTCATCCAAAGGCTAAAACATGACTGGTACCTCACTTTTCGCCAGTTTTTTCCCCATGTTCAGCATTTCCACTTCATCATTAAATGAAGATTCTTCTACCTGTTTTGACCAAAGTTGGCGTTTCCTTGTTGCTTCATCGGATTCAACAAGATTGGTAGAGATATCATTGATCAAACTAGAAGATGCATGACTTAGTGGTGGTTCGGAGAATGACCTACACCCTAGGCTATCTTCTGATTGAGAATGTATTTCACTTGCTAGTGATAAAGAATCATACATGACTGGTTTCGCATTTGCAAATGCCTCAAGATAAGAGGGCTTTCTTGGCACTACATTGACCACTGGAGTATTTTCCAGGCAATGTGAATCACTACTTCGGAGAAGACTTTCGCAGCGAAATTCATCATCATGGGGAGGACCACCATAATGGGTTACATCAAAAGATGATATCTCTTGATCCTTGGTTTCTGACCACACAGAGGGTTCCTGTGGCTCTCATCTGAAGACAAAACTTCAAGATTGACCGAATTGTCAAGAAGCAAGCCTTCATGAGGAAGTGTATGTTGAAGACCTTCAGAATTAATGTTCCTGTTATTAGGAACTGAGGGAGTAGAATCTTGAATTACAACAAATAAATGTCAGAGGGCTTCATGAACTCCAGCATCGAGCAAGGCCTTGTCACAGATTGGCCTTTGATCTCCTAACTGTGCTGGGATGATCATTTTCTTAGATTCCTTCTTACTCGCTTTGGAAACCACTTGTTGAAGAAAGTGGTTGTTCTAAGCATGTGTATGTGCATGATCAGAAAATATGGTCAGGTTAGGCTGACTATATTTACTCAAATCATGTGTATGTGCCTGACATGGTTGTCCGTATGATATGGGGGAGTATGCCCCACAACCCTCTTGGACTGGAACAGATGTGTGTGTCTGTTCCGGAGTGAATCGTTGATGTGTCACTCCAATGATGGGGATAGATTTATGTGTCTTTCCCTGAGATGATGCTGAAGCTGTTATGATATCATGGCAATCATCTAGAATATGAGCAGGAATTTGCTTCTTCTCTTTCACCATTGAAAAAATATGCTTGGTGACTTCAGCTGTCGGAACGTAGATATACGTCCATTCCAGGCATGGAGTAGGTGTATGTACCTGCTCCTGTCCTCCTTTTCCTGTCAGTGAATCCTGACAGTACTCAAGTGTGGGGGTAGAGAGTTGAGTCTACCTCTTATTTGCCGTCGGAGATTTCCGACTGACTTCTCCGTGCACTACCAAGAGAGACTGTTGGTAGGCTTGATTAGTATTAGCAGGTGTATGTGCCTTCTGATTATACTTCGTCAAACGCGGTTGACGAGATCCATCATATGTAGTTAGGCGAGCTTGTTGACTAACTAATGATGTATAACCAGATGTATGTTCCTGCCTATAGTACTCCGCCGCATTTGCCTAGCGGGATTGGCGTGATGCTTCCAGACGAGTCTGCTGGACAGCAGAATTAAAACAGGCAGGTGTGTGTGCCTGCTCATTGTTCTCCACCATGTTAGGTTGGTGGACTTCTCCAGAGATGGTAGGAATGAGAACCTGCCCATTGTTAACCGGATTCTGCCTCTGGCGGTTTGTCTTGTCTGCTCGGGTTTGAGGAACCTGAGCCGAACTCCTGGAGTCAGTACCCTCATCATGTTGAGGGTGCATTGCCGCACGAGTCTGGCGGAAATTATTGATGGGAGCCCTCAGGAAGGACTCCTGTATTTTTGAATTAAGGTCCTGAGGGACCTGCTCATTCACTTCCTTGGAGTAAGGGAGTGAATGGAAATTGCATTCCGGGGATAATGATCCGAAATAGTTGGAGACGGTAGTCAGCACCGCCTGCCTCTTGATCACTGGTCATCGTTGTCCGGACGACCTGTGTGAGTTGTTCACTTGGAGGGCCTATTGGGTAGCCTCCAGAGTTGGGATGGTACTGTGTTGATGGTACTCCTTAACCAGCGCATTTGATACCCAGCGTTGAAGACGCTGAGTCGGTGATGTCATCCTCAGAGCAGACGACAATCCATTAGGAATAACAGTAGTGGTATTTGCATCAGCAGTATTCACAGGTGTGAATTTGAGAGCAGCCATTATGGAAATACAGAAGATCTTGGAAAAGAGTGCCTGTTTGATATAACAGACGTAATCAAGATAAATTCAACTACTTCATCTTTTGGATGAGCACCCATGTCAATGATTGTTTTTGTTAGCCCTCATATTGAGTTTAATATAGGGGCTTAAAAAATAGGTAAAACATCATTTTAATTTGGTTAAGGATTCACGTCGGGTTCAACATTTTTTGTTTCCCTTGAAATTCGGGGATGACCTCCTGGTTGGGAGATTCAAACGTTCTGATCGGTTTCTAACAGGTTTTTTTTTGTAGAACCGGAAACATCCAATGATTCCACATCCATTTGGACCTACTTTCCAAAGGTAAGCGCTTCATTAGTTTGTAAACTGATGAGGCTTAGTAATTTTCATTGGTCGAGAGGATGGGATGTCGGACTCATCACACCTTTTTTAGGGGAATTATTGTGTATTCCGGGACTCTCTTTATAGATTTAAGTTATGTTCGTGAATCCTTATTATATTACCAAGTATAAAATGAGATTTCCTTCAGTTTTGACAATCAATGATTAAATATGCAAGATATTTTAGAGAATATTTTATATGTATTCGAGGTTCTTCATCAATAGAGAATCATCTGTATCTATTTAGAGATTCTTGGTCAATGGTATCCTTCAATACATTTATATAAAATTCTCTTGGTTATTATGATGAACAGGCTGGTTTTAATGCCACTCAGTGGGGCACTTGAAGTTTATTGTCATTCAGAAGGACATGAATTATTTCAGAGTTGGGATCGAACCCGTAGATTGGATACCTACGTATCCTTTGTTTTGGAAAAGGAATCAGAACCCATGTAGTTCGAGTAAGGGAGTATGATGTTTATGATTGATGTCTCAAATAAGGATGTCATAATTTCTTTTACCCTCTATGCTCATGTGAGTCATGCTCTGTGTGAGAAACAAGAGGTATTGGTAATAAAATAGACAATTGGGCCATGAAAGATGTAATTATAAGAAATGGTTTGGGGCTTATGTATGTATGACTGCCCAAATAAATGAAGGTTAGGATTTACTTTAGGGAGAAAATCCAGGAACAGGGTCCATAAAGGAATATGTGCTTCATGGAGATTTGAATACTCTATCTTGGGACTTATTCCTGAAAAGGAAACCCAAATAAGGAGAGGATTGATAATTGGGTTTTACTCTTGAGAAGGAATCTCAGATCAAACGTAAATTAAGACTGGTTAAAGGGAAATTAAGGGACTTGGGGCTTACTCCGGAAAAGGAAGCCTAAAATTATGACTGGGACTTTTTCCTGAAAAGAAAGCCTGGGTTAGGGGACTTGGGGCTTACTCCTAAAAAGGAAGCCCGCAAATTATGACTGGGACTTACTCCTGAAAAGGAACCCAAAAATTATGACTGGGAATTACTCCTGAAAAAGAAGCCCAAAAATTATGACTGGAAATTACTCCTGAAAAGGAAGCCCAAAAATTATTACTGGGACATTCTCCTGAAAAGGAAGCCCAAAAATTATTACTGGGACTTACTCGTGAAAAGGAAGCCCAGGTTAAAGGACTTATAACTGGGGATTATTCCTTAAAAGGAGACCCAGGTTAAGGATTCTCTCATCTTAAAGGATGTGGTTGAGTGAATGAACTCTCACTTTTTATTGACATATATATGTAAAAATCACTATGTTTTGAGAGATATTCCACAGAATTCCTTTCAGATAAGGAAGTCAAATCAAGAAATCATGCCATAAATGGATTTGAAGAGTGTTTTGAAGACTGAATCTTGAATAGAAATGGTGTAATGGCTTAAGATGGGTAAAATGGGCAAGATGGGCACCCAAAAAGGAAGGGGCATGCAAGTCTTGGAAGGGACGTAGGTAATGCATGGGCGCGCAAGTATTGGTCGCGCAGGTATACCTGCGCAACATGTGTGGGGTACTTTCGTGATGTTCAACCAGCATTGAAATACTTGAGCGACTCTTTATTAAAGCCTTTAGAATCCTATTGAGGTTCTTCCAGAAAATGGACGCGCAAGTTATATCAAAGGAGTAAGGCGGCGCGCAAGTGTGGCCACTTCCCTTTAGGGCTGGCCACTCAGGCGCGCAGGTGTTGATGAGTTTCAACACTTTGGCTTTCCTTCCTCTCTTTAGATCTTCCGTTCTAGGTAAGAAATTACCTTAGAAGTGTTCTGAAAGCTTTGAGAAGAGACTTGGGTGTCGGGAGCTTCAATCCGAGTTTCTGGAAAAAAATCCTTTGAATGGGGGGCCCACAGGGTCTATTTATAGGCAGGAGAAGACCCCGGGCGGTTACCGGGCGGTTATCACTTAGCTCGCGCAAGTCACTTGCGCGCCAATGTGCGTCACGCAAGCCCACTTGCACGACTATAAGAAAACTTGCGCGGCCTATGGGAAAAGTTCTCCTTGTTCATCCCTTTGTCTATTTTTAATGTTTTCTTCAAAGGTCGAACCATTTTTATCTCAGAACATCCCCTTTTCCAATCTTTAGATTCTGTGACGAAAGGAGCGTCAACAACCATGAATGGTATAAAAATAACACATCTATAGTCCAACATATCACAAAAACATAAATACTATATGGAAGATTTGTATCATAAAAATTAACCTCGATCAAGAATAATATCCCATATAGGATGTTGACATAGTCAAAAATGATCAGTAAAAATATTTGAGAGAAATATCCCTTTTTAATGAAAACATTTTGAAGTCTCACTATTTATCAAGATGTTGTTTAAAATAGATTTTTGAATCAAATATTCCCATACCACATTGAAACTTTTAAAAGGAATTTAAATTTTGAATCATTAATGTCAATATAAATGAAACCTTAAACCCATTTTTAAAACCTGGAAATTAATTAGAATGATTTAGAAGAATACATTTTTAAAACATTTAAAATGACATTTAAGTAAGAGTTCCTAACCAAATGAGAGACGCCTGAATTAAAATAATTAAGGTAATCAATACATTATAATATCATGAGAATAAAGATATTCATAATATACCATTCCAATGTATAGTATATACATCAAATAAAAGTGAATTGGCGCATAACAACAATGAAGTCTTAGTGGAAAGTAATTTGAGATGATTTCCTTTATAAAGAATGTATCCTTAAGTTAAAGATAAATAAATGAAATAATTATGTGTGAAAAATATAAATACACTCAATATGATTGGATATTCGGTGTAAATAAATCCTAGAACATTCACACATTTTCTTGTAAAAACAACACCAATGACTTAGATGTTTAACAAAATGAATAGAAATTGAGTTAAAATTACTCTTATCATGTTTATATCGATGAATTGAGAATTTATCAATGGATTTTTTATGTGTAAAGAAAGTATATCCACAAAAATGGGAGTAGAGATTAATACTTTAATAAATAAATAGTTACTTCACACATAATCTTGTAGTAATGTAATCAATGAAGTTTGCGTAAAACCGAATGAGTGGAAATTGAAATTTGAAATTCTCTTACCGATTTGGTAACTTACGAAACATGCACCCCATGAAATAAATATCATCCAATAATAATTTAAATATCCATAAATTAATTTATATTATGAAAACAATTCAATCATGGGAAATACAAACACCACACAAAAGTTAATAGTGGAAAATATATCATGAATCTCATGGGAATAAAAGTTAGATGAAAACCGCTTAATACGTAGAAATAAATTGAGACGTATGACCAAAAGATAATAACCACCAAATGACTCATATGATACCATGAATATTAATATTATCATGATAATATATATCATATGGTTGTACACAATACATTATATGCAATAAATAAGTGGGGAACAATTGAAATCTCATGGAATTAAAAGTGAGATAAGAAACCCTTTACCTTATACTTTTCCATAGTATATGTTAGGATAACCTCCTGTGTAACGGTGAAATAATTGTTAATAAATTTTAGATGGACCAAATACATAAATTTGATATCATATATTTTCTTTTAATATTTCTTTGATAATTATATTTCAGTAGTATCATTGTTTTGGTTGTTTACTGATTCATTTGCCTTTATATGTTTCGTTACATAGGTCATGTTTGTAATGTATAGGTTGTAATTGATTATTATTCAGAATGATATTAATATCATAAAAATTATTTCTAATCAAAAAATAAAAATTATTCTTGAATGATTATGATGGGGAATGAACCTCATCGTGTTTGTGGAGGCGGTAAGCTGTACGTAAGCACGAGCGACAATATCATTTATTTGATAGTGAAACCATATATAATTGGATGGAATATCATATATTAAAGATCATTAACATGTTATATTTATTATTTAAATAAGTTATACTTATTATTTTAACCATCCAAATAATGAAGTTTTTGAATAACAAACTACACAACAACGTGGAGACGGAAAGTCGTACATACACATGTATGGTGCCTTTTTCATTTATAGGATGGATAGAATAACGAATATGGTTGTAATATATTTATAATAACATAATATTATGTAATAGGTAATAGAGTTATTATTTTGTTATGGAAACAACCAAGAAAGATGAAGTCGAAAAAGAAAAGAACTTGATACAGGGTGGTGACATTATTACCTCTTCTTTGGGTGTTTCCTTTTGAGTTGATCAAAATGGATCCTTAGGTTTTATTTATGATGAATGTAAGGACTATAGGTTGATTTGAGAAAATTTGGGGGGATATTTGTGCAGGGGTTGGCCGAACCAAATGGAATTGGAGATGTGATTTTGAGAGAAGGGGAAGTACTTTTTTATAAGAGAGGTGACAATCACTTTTATAAAACCTTGAAATATGATTTTATAATAAAATCATATTCGGTTTATAATGGCTTGAAAATGATTTATTTAGAATATAAGGTAGGTATGGGTGGAAATAAGCTCAACCAATTGGTTTTAGACAAGTTTAAAATACCATTTTAACCTTATCTTTAAGATTTTACTCTTAGTTAAATAGTTTATCTTTTACCGTGTCTTCTTGTATTCTTACACTATTAGGTTAATAATAATACTATAAAAATACAAGAGACCATAAAATGGTTCATTAATAAAATATATAATATTATTTAATCCCTTTTTCTAAACTTTATTTTTGTTAAGAATACTATATCAACCAATAATATAGTATTTGTTTTAAAAAATAATTTATCTCAATTTTGACACTATTTGGTATTTTGTTTTTGTGAAAGTCAAAACAACCATATCACTTCAAAAAAAATTTATCTAATCAACCCTAACATAATATATTACCCAAGAAAATTCATGTATGGTATAAAAACATTTAAATTCAATTAATTTTATTATTAATTATATAAATTATTTTATTATTTCTTTAAAAAGGTAATTACTACATCATCATTGTGTCATAAATAAATTTTATTATTTAATATCTAAAAATTATAAATAAAATATCAATATGTAGGAAATATTATTATATTTTTAATGAATATTTATATTAAAATTTATCTTATGTATAACCCTATATTAAAAATATCTTAGTTAATAAACTTTTTATTTAGAAATTTTAACTCTTCTTTAAATAAAATAATAATAAATGACATAATATAATCCAAGTGGACCTAAAGGATCATATTTTATTCCTAAGGTTTTTTCGGTCAAATAACACTTATCCAATAGAATTATGACATGTGTAAGGTTAATTATAATATTATTTTTACATTTAATTTCCCTATTTACTTTTAACCGTCGTTAATAAAAGTCAAAAGTTACTATTCAAAAAGAATTATTATTATCTTATTGAACAAAATTTTACTTACTGATTATAACTGTGTCTCTTGTATTTTTTAGATTCAATTTACAGAAGTGGTAAAATTAGGTTTCATTCAAATTTTCAAATTCTTCAAGATGGTGGGTAAAAGGTGAAAAAAAGTTCAATAAAATTGTATACATATTATTTTATTATAAAATGACTCTAATTTATTAAGTTGAACTTATATAGGTATTATATATCTATTTTTACTTAAAATAAATTTAAATTAAATAAAATAATTATTTAAATAATAAATTTATTTTAAACTATAATGGAGTGTTTTTCACTATTCAAGAAAAATTGAATGTTTTCAAAGAAAATACCAAAAATATAACATATTATAATTTTTACCTTCCTAATTCAAAAATTAATTCTATTTTACCAAATTAAAAACATATTAGTTGAATTAATTTATTTAAATTATATTCCTGTTGTCAAAACTGAAAAGTGGGGTTTTTAAAAAGTAAAAAATATCAAAAGATTGACATATGTTTATATCAAATTTTAATATGAAATTACTTATAATGACATAAATTGTATTAAATGACAAATAATAATAAAATTATACTTTCATACCATTCAAATTTATAATTTAAAACTAAAAATTATTTCTATTAAAGAATTTGTTTTAATTTACGATTTTGTATTTTTCATTATTCATCAAAATATGAAAGCTATCAGAAAAGTACCAAATATTTATCAAAAATAAATTTTTATGTCCCTATTCTAATGAAGAATTTAATTTCAATAAATTGAATATATAAAAGTTTCAAATATTTTTTTTAAAAAGGGTTTTCTATTAAAAGTTGGTAATATTTCATTTTTTGAAAAATACTTCTTTTATCTAAAAAATGATTTTGTTTCATATATTATGTCCAAGAAACACATAATATGGATTCTAAAATTATATGGAGTATATAAAATTCAAAATTCAGTTAATAATTTTCATAACCTCTTTTTGAACAACTAGTTTGATAAGACGTGGGGCGCTAGAACTCAGTGTTGCGTGTAGTGCAAGCTATTGAATCACATTAAAGAAAATAACTTACTATAAGATATTGGGATTTTACAATAGTTAAACTAGATTTTTGTTAACTGAAATATTTTTTAATAATGTTCCATAACCAAATCATTTTAAAAAATATTTTTATAAGAATAGTATGATTTTAAAAATATTGGTTTATTAAAATATATTTGGATTAACTCAAAATAACATAATACATTCCTTTGTGAATATTATGAAATATTATTTTAACATTAGTAATATGGATGAGTTAACAAACTTTCTAGTTTTTCATATTCCAAAAAAATGAGAAGGATATTTTATATCTCAACATATTTATATAACAAAACTGATTAATAACATTTAATATGAATCACTAAAAGTATTATTAATCTAATCGAGACCTAAAATACGTTAGATATTGATGAAGAATAGAAAATAGTTGAAAAAATACTTTTATAGTTATGATTGGATGTTTACATTACATAATAGATAGTTGTCTGTATTTTATGTTTTCAGTATGATTTTTTGTTTGATATCAAGAAAATACAAAAGTGTTTCATCTTAATGTTGTGAAATTAAATTTTTATTACCTTTTAGGAACTATAAATTTTGTCTATTTTACACTTCTGGAAGTGAGATAGTGTTTAAAAGGTCATTAGATACTGACATTGGTGTACGTAAAATGGTTTAGAAAAGTACATTAAGAAATTTTAAAATAATTTATTAATCTTTAGTTTCTTTTTCATATAATAAACAATAATTTTTATCAATTACCACTAATAATGTTGATTATGTGGCATCTAGAAATTTTTGTGCTCAGGTGTTGTGGATGTTACAAAAACTCATTGGATAAGACATGAGTTTTACTACAACAAACATTTAATGTGGAAATGGTAGTTTCATTGAATTAAGAAAAACCCATTACATTACTTCTGTGTGAATAATATAGGATTATGACACTATTTATTTTAAGATCAAAAATAACAAGGATATATCATTTTACAATTCATCAGAACACAAGAACAACTTGAAGATATTTTTACTAAACCACTTTTTTCTTATATATTTGAATACCTTAACAAGATTCTAGGAATGTTCGATATTAAATGATCGTTTTTATCTATATATTTTTTAAGAATAATCATTTATTAATAATTTCATTCTCAAAGGGGCAGTATATATGTTGTTTAGTTTTCTAAAATCGTTACATTTAAAAAAAACTATTTTAATGGAACGTTTTGTTTAAAAAAATATGTTACCCATTGTTTTCATAATTCTTTTACTGGTTTTAGAACATTTATAATCTTTTAGGAATATTTGTTTTTATAAAAATTACATAGTTTATTTTGTCTACAAATATACTGGATCTGGAGTTTGAATTAAAATTTTAGAGCACTGAAATTGCAAAAAAAAATTATCGGCCAATAATTTAGTTATAGAATTTAGCATAACCAATATAAATTAAAAAAACATATAATAACAAGTTACTCATATAGAAAAAAAATATACAAATAAATGTACTCTTATTTTAAAATTTCTACATATTTATTACATTATTTTATCAATGTTGTTGTTTAAGAATCCTTTTAGTTTAAAAATTTTTATTTCATTAAAAAATTATTCATTTTCCATGCTAGGATATTCATTAATATGATAAATTTTTTCTTTAAAAGCATTAACATTTTATAATTTTCATTTAAATCAATCTTTGAATTAGATTTCGATCTTCAAACTAGAAAAGTATATTTAATATAATTTTTTATGTTTTATGGAATATGAATCATCTCCCCCATACATATATATGTGTGGGCCACCCCATTCTCCCACATTGGTTATTAAAAAATTCAACCCCAACTCTCACCACAATTTTTAGTTCACATTCCGGTTATTTTTATTTTTCTGATTTTCCAATCCACTATCAGTACACTAGAAACTATATAATATTTTGAAAAATTATAGTTTTTCTAAGAAAGGTTGGTTGAAATGTGCTGGTATGAAATAATTAATCTATTCATAATAATAATATTAAATTTTTGGTTTGTGAAAAAACAGTTTAGAAAAAAAAAAGAAAAGTATTTTGTAAAAAACTACTCGAAAAGGGTTAGGTAATTTTATATTTCAATGATGTTTCTTTCGAATGATCATAAGGAAGAAATAATTTTCACTATTTTCTAATTAATGGAAACTATCATATCAAAGTCTCCCTATAAAAAATTAAGAGGAAACAGATGAATTATTAAGAATTCAAAGTGATTTCGGAACAAAAATCATAAATGTGACCTGATGAACTATTTTTTTGTTTAAATTTTGATGAGTCCTTGGAGTTGAAAATTAAAACAGTGATTAGATAAAGGAGGAAGAATATAAAAATAAAAAAAAATATTTGACATGGAAAATCCATTGAAAATCTTCTAAAGGGAGTTGAAAATCATTATAGAATATAGTTTTATCTGTATATCCCTTATCAATCATCAAATCAGTTATATTTTTCAGAACCATTATCTGTACCGATCAAACAATCTTTGATGCTAGTTTATAATTTTTGAAAATTAAATAGTTCTTTTATTGCTTCTATAATTTATAGGAAAATGAAAAGATAGAGTTATGGTAGAAGAAACTCAAGTCTCCTTCCCAGTACACGTTTATAATCTAGATGAAAATATGAACATACAATCACATGAGAAATTTGGAAAAGTTGTTATATTACTATTCAATAGTCAGAATAAGAACTCAAATAAGATTAGGATGAACAAGAAGAATAAGTAGAAATAGATATATGTGCAAAAAAAAGAGGATGATGGATGCTCGTAAAAGTTATTCTCTATGTCAACTAACATAACATATTTGTTGGATATTAATCTAGAGATATATGTTTGTGATGATATGAAATCATCATCCAAATAAGATGAATAAGATCATCTATCTAACATGAATGTATTATAAATATATGAAATTGATAAAGCGGAGGCTATTAAAATATTTTTAGAAGATGGAAATGTTTCTATCAAAATAGTATATGAAAAATTATTAATGAGAGAAATTTTCTGCTTAACTACACTACAAGTCTCAGAAGTTTCATCAGAATAATCAAAATCTGCTACAACATTGACATAGAATAACGTTGACAACATTTTTGAAATTTTTAAAAGGTTAAGTTACTACATACCATATCTTGAAAAAATTATGAACAACTGTAAAAGAAATCAGTACTCCATGAATTAAAAATTAGAATCAATGAATATCTTAACAGATAAAGTTATCTAAAATGAATAAAAAATAAAATCCTTTGTTACAAATTCAAAATAACACAGGATAAGTTTTATACATAAAAAGGGATAGTCAAGAAAAGTTGATATTAACCTGATAGAACATGATGATCAATTATTTGATGTTAATAAACTGTCTCTTGAATATATTGGCTCATATACTATGTTCTCATATGAGGTTTCATACAGTGTTACTATTATAGATGAGTTCAATGATATGACTGACAACTATGATGAAGAAGTCAATATTCTAAAAGAAAACATTATCAACATGGAATTAGAAATCAGCAAGCTACGATCTTATGATGATGATGTGTTCATTATAATGGAATCGAATAAGAAGATCAGTGAGGTGGAAAATAATATTAAAGGTAGAGGTTTAAAAGAAAATAGTTAGGGAATAAAAAATATTGAATATTGAATCATGAATTTCAAAATCCAGAACAACCCATGAAGATGAAAATAAGTTTAAGAATATTATTCTGAAATATTATTAGAAATAAATAATTCTTTTATCTAGATAATTCATGTATTTTAATTTTTTGAATAAATGTTTAATATGAACGACTTTTTATCCAAATTATATATATGTTTGTGTTAACTTTTTCCAATTTATTTGGATTTATTTTTTTATTATATATATGGGATAAATAGTTTGTTCACATATGATTGCTTTGTATGTTATATTTTACTAAAACTTTATGATGACCATCTTTACTATTTTTTTTGTAACATACAAAGATGATTAAATATTGAATGAGAAACTTTGGGGGAGAGGTTATGAGACCATATGTTTTGGGATAATTTGTTTAAATTAATGTTTATTTAAAAAGGGAATAGTCCCTTGGGATATTATCTAAACGGGTAAATTCTTTATAATGAACACTTCTTAATAAGTGGAAGAATTATCTGTAATAATACATTCCAACCGGTTTAAAATGATGTAGAAAATTAAGGTATTAACTTGGGTAGATTTTATATATGATAATGTAAATAAATATCATCATTATATATATCCTCGACGTTTTTAAAATTAAAAAGTTTTACAAGTATTTAAAAGTTATTTATTTTTTAATTTAGGTGTTGGTGTTTTTTCATTTCAAAATGGGGTAGATTGGTAAGTCAAAAGTTTTACATTATAAATTTCTATTATTTAATTTTTCAAATCTCATAAAAATTCTGCAAAAATACTAAATTTATGTATCCACAGTTTATTAGTATTGTTTTTAGAAAATGTTATTTTAAAATAAACATATAAATAATTATAAATTATAATAAATACATAAAATTATTATTCAATCTGAACCATCAAACCAAAGTTGTGTATGTTACATCAGATCATCTACTATTATGGCCAATGGTTGTATTTATATTATGTATATCATGAATAAAAAATTCAAGAACATGACACAAATAAAATAGTTGATACATCATATTAATAGTTTTTATGTTTATCATATTGAAAATTAATTGCAATGTCAATCAAACTATACAATGACCATAATTTGAGTGATTATAATTACATCTATCAAACATAATAGATAAAATCAATGTAATTGTTCTAAAAAAATAATGTTATAAAATTAAGTACAGTTCATTCTTAGTTGTCAAAAATCAATATCAATATAATTATAACATATCAAGGTGAATTTTATCTGATTCCATCACAACTCACTTGTAAATATGATTGTTGGAGGATTTATAATAAATATGAGGTCATATAAAGAGTTGTGAGATGATTAATTTTCAATTAAATATATCTGACCATCACTCTAAAGAAAAATACCTTTCCAATGATTTGTAGTTATTTATATTTTTTTATATAGAATCATGGTGAGGATTTTTAATTCCTTACAAATTTTGATTTTATATTTTTTCATTTCTGATGACTGACATATTGAGTACTTTTAGGGTTATGAGGACAGGTGAATATAATCTATTTTATTGAGGTATTTTGGGGAAAGGAAGTCAAAGACTATTATCACAATATCAATATCCTTCTGGTATAAAAAATATAGAACTGATTTTAATCCATTTTTGAGGGATTATAAGGTATTAAAAAAATCGATACCAATCATTATATCAATTAATTTCGTCATAATGAATGGAAGTCCTATAAAGTAGATATTGAATCTATAGTTATATTAATTTTTGATTTCCCACAACACTAAATCTTAAGGCTAAACTGTAAATTATTTAATTAATCTTGTATGTCATTATTACTATTATAATATTTTTTTTACTTCTCTTACAAGTTAAATATTCTGATGTGCATAAAACATTAGAATGGTTTTTCTTCATATATATTTCAAAAAAACATTAATGTATTTACTTTGATACCAATAATTATCTCGAAATATCAGTTAGTTACATGATATTATTTTAGCACTATGATCAATGAAAAAATATGAGTCTAAGCATTTTCTATAAATAGGTTTTTGGTTTCTCCTAGTTTAATTTTTAAACTATAATTCACCCCCACCCACTTTTAGAAATATTATAATCCAATGATCCAATACATTTACTTAGGATTTTCAATTTTATTACCTTTAGTAAAATAGTTTATAATTTCAAAACCACTTACATGAATTATTTTCTATTCCTTATAATTATAATATGTTTTGAATAATTCCCACTAACATAACTATATATTTATATGAAATAGATCATTCATTCATCACCATATTTTGGATTCCTCCAATGTTCACCATTCTTATTTTTAAATCCAAATATGTATCAATTAATTTGATATTCATACATTCGTATTAAAGGTATCCTTGGTTACCTTATTTTGATATTTTTCATTTGTATTCATCAATATCTCCAAATGGATCTATTTTCCAATAAGATATGTTTTATTAATCACCCCCTAAATAGTTTTATAAAGTGTATCTATTGGGTGATTGGATTTGGTATCAATTGATAATATTTATTTAGAACTTATTATGATACAATTTTAAAATTATTGTTAAACAAATCCTTATCTCTTGGTTTTAATAATGTGACAGTTTAATGTTTTCTTGAAACACACATGACTATGGTTCATATTTAGGTGGTGGATTGGAACTATATATCACTAAAATTCATTAGGAAATTGATTACATCTCATAAGAAAATGGAAAAATGAATATTTCTTCATGAACCAAAATGCGAAACAGGTAATGGCATCTGATCTTCTTTGGAAAATATCTTGTGATGATTAATCCTCAATATGAAACATTTGATGATGTCGAATACAAAATGTTATGTTTTCTATGAATATGTTGGTGGAATACCTATTTCATATGTGGCTACATTACAATAATTACTTCATTTTTTATGTCTCGTATTTTTCAAGTCTTTAAACTAAGATATTTTTTCTTAATATTTTGGATTATAGGTTCCCTAGTCATTTCATGTGAAATGTTTTTATGTAACTATGTTTAATTAATCAATGATCTCTATCAAGTATATCTTTTATCAAATTCTTATAATCACATATTGGGTAATATAATGATATGTTCATTTATCATATATTGTGTATTTAACCAATCCTTTTTCTTATGTTTCCATTTCCTAAATCATGGGGATAAGTTTATCATTGGAGATGTTTGGAATATGACCTCGTATAATTTAATTATTTAGAAATTTTCCTAGGAAATGAAAATTATGTTTCTTATGTAGAATGTCTCCAAAGACTCTAAAATCATGATTCATGTGATATTAAAATTTTTATGTAATGTAATTTATCAGTCCAAGAAATGATGTAGAATACAGTCATGTCTATATTGGTTCACCTAAATTGGTATCAAAGTAAGGAATAGTTATTTTTAAATATTAGGCTAGTTACCGTTATAATTTGTGTTTGAGAGACATTGTAACAAACCTAGGGAGAATTTTGAGTATATGATGATATCCTAACATATTTTTATGTATTTGTTACGTTGTTTTATGAAACAATCTATGCAAGAATACTAAAAGTGGATGTTGGATTTAGAATAGACGTGTTAAATGGTAAAATCCATAAAATTGACATTTTTAGTAATAACTCAACCTTCGCATGATGCATGATAAATATTAATACCTATACACTTATTAAGAAACTCCTATGGGATATTATTTGGTTGATCATATACTCATTACAAACCAATATGATGAATTTTTATCTTTGTTACTTATAGGGATAAGGTTATAAAGAATAAGAGACCAAAAATTAAGCTAACCAAGGATAATGAATGAAATATATAAGTTGAAATAAGGGAATTATGGTCCAATATTTCAATTTAAAAGAAAAATATGTTTTAATGTTGAATTGATTTTAGGTTTATCTTAATTATTCTATTTTGTTATTATTTCTCCCCCATGTTAATCATTTATGTTTTATAGATATCATGAGACAAATGAAAAAAAAATTACAATGTAACCAGTGTTTAAATCCAAAGTGAAAAAAATAAGATAAGGATAAAGATTCATGAAAATAAATGTAATGATGATTTTTTAAGAATGAATATTTAACCACTAATATATCCAATGTGTCAGAATGAGAAAAAATTGAATTGCTTAATTGGGACAAAGAGATGGTCTACTTATGAAAGTGGGTGTTATAAGGAATAAAACTACTATAGAATTATAAAGAGCCTGATTAGAATATTAGGGTTAGAAATAATTAATACAAAATAACCATTAATTCTCCAATGCATCATGTTTTTAAAAATTAGACATTATAAAATTTAGTGTCATAATCCCATGGATGATAAGGGTGATATGAATGATCTACTACAATATCCAAGGGAACATGGTGGATCGTGTTCGATGACTACTAATGAGAATAATTATGATGACTAAATTATCTTCATCATAATTATGAATATGGGATCTTAATTATCATATATATAAATTTACTAGATTATTTTATATATTTTACACTCGGATGATTTATTTAAAAAAATCTAGTTATATGGGGTTTTCATATAAACATTAATGTTTATAAGAGTTAGTATATTGTTATGGGTCCTTGATATAGATTACACATGACTATGGTAATGGAATAAATATTCAATTAATAAACTAAATATTTACTAATCATGGGTAGATAACAAGAAACATATACATTATTGAAAAAGATTATAGATTTAAGGAAAATAACTTGAATCACTTTAGAGAGAACATATAATCAGTGCCAAAAATAATAGTATTAATGGATTAAATATGTTTTCATCCATAAATTCATGACCATTGAATATATGCTTCAACATTTCTATAGAATTTATAAGCAAAACTTCAGTAGTGGATGTTGAATGTAACCCCCATCACCATAATTATCATAACAAGAAATAATGGTTAGGAAAAAAGGATGATTTCAGTTACCTCTAGGTTAAGGAAATTTAATGAATAATATTTGATAGAAACTAACATGTGATCCCATGAAGCATGAGTGGGAAATAGTTCAAGTATTGAAATTATCTTATTTGGTAACATGAAGAGCCACTCAGAGATAGAATCTAAGAGAATTCATCACCTTCTAACCAATATCTCGGATGGATTCCCAAAGTGGGAAGAAAAAGAACTGATAGAACAAGTGGGTGAGGAGATTGGTGGTTTTCTTATGAGGATAGAGACATCAGAAATAGGATAATTTAGATAGCACAAAGACTAATGTGTTGGATGCATCTCCTCTAGAACGTGTCAGTATGGGTATGAGCCAGGATCTCAATGATAGTTATGTGGATGAGAATCATTCTTAATAAATATCATCAATCATCCGCATCATTCCAATGGTAGAACCGAGTCATTAAAACATGGGGAGCGATATATCAGTGTGTGTAGTGTATCTATTTTGAAAATATTGAATCACATTTCATCCCCCAAGAGAATTTATGAAAAAATTTCATTGCATCTCTCACTATAAACTCATGAAAAAACAAAATTGGACTTCACACCAAACAATGAGAGGATTATAACAAAAATGGTTAGGGAAAACACAATATAAAGATTATATTAAAGACTAGTAAATAGATACTATTATAACCACATTAGGAAATTAAATATCTATTTATCTTATATCTTCCCTAATGTAACTTAATTCTTATGTAATAAATCAAATTGTACAGATGAAATCTATTTGAGGAGGGAAAAGGTAATGGAATGTGATTTCACAATATATTTTCATTAATAAATAATATATTATATAGCTTATTTTAAAAATTATCAAAAATTAAAAAAATATAATTTAGAATATAAATCACGACCATTTAAACATATACATTATATTAGCTAATATATATTAATGTAACCATATTAAAAAATCAACAAGGAATATAGGAATAAATGGAATCCATGAGTTGATGTATTCCCCCATGAACTCCATTTTTCAGAGCTCAAATGTTTGGTAGCTTCAATATAATTTTCCATGGACCATGTAAAAGGAAAAATAGTTCAAAAAACAATTTGACTAAAACTATATACTAGAGAACTCTATCCGTTTGTATATTACCACAAGATCTATGCCAGCTAAAACAAAACTTGAAACTACAATAAGAGAATATATGATTCTTATGTATTCATTTGTGATTATAATATTATATGGAAGAGAATTTAGGATTATATGAAAATTCAAGTAGATATTTATATTTATAGGTATATCATGATTTTTTATACATTTTGAAGGTTCATTTTTTTCTCAATTCACATTTTTCTTAAAAATGAATTTTTTAACAATTGGTATTTCATTTCATGGTCGAATTTTTTATAATTAAATAATAACAAGATATATTTATCCTATTAATAATAATTAAACATAATATTAAGATAAATTTATATGAAAAGTAATACTTTAGATACGAAGAGTAATTTCTTCGAAAAACACTTCTTCAAAATATTTTATATTTTTAATGAAAATTTTAAACTTAAAATTTTAAAATTTTAATTGGAAAAAATTATATTATGTTGGGATTTATCATGGATGTTATTGTTTAATTTTATTTTTTGGAAATTTCTTAAAGAATCGAATTTTTATAGTACAATATATATTTTTTACAAATATAGGGCTACTTAAGGAATTATTAGTTTCTTATAATGATTTATTAATTCGTAAAATACTTTTATAGAAAAATTATTCATGTATAAATAATAATTTAAATAAAATATTATTTCTACCAGTTTTCAAACTTTTATATAATGTTTGATGCATAAATAATTTTTTCATAATATTTTTATAATATATTATATACTTATTAATTTAAAATTTAAATTTAACACATTTAAAAATTAAGTCATATAAATTGATTTGAATATTATTAATAAAAATTTATAATTTATTTAATGGGGTCATTCACAACTTTAATTTGAAGTATTGAACATGAGATCTCATTGTAGATAATTATTTTTGATAGGATCGCATCACAAATGACTTGTTGGAGAAAAATTTTTTTCAAATAGTTTTCATTGTGATAACTTATCAAAAAAAACTATTTTGGACACGTAGAAATTCCATCAAAAATAATCATTATGTTGTATAAAAATGACTTTTCCGAAGGGAGGTTTCAAAAATTATAAATAAGTATTTGGGAAGGGTGGATTGTATAATCACAATTAAATAATAATATAAAATAAATAAAATAAAATATTAATAATAAAATAAATAAATAAATAAATAATAATAAATGATATTCACAACATTATAAAAACTGAACGGTATAGAAATGTAAATATAAAAATTAATATAAATATTACAAAAAAATATGTAAATTCAATTGTTTAAAAAAAATAAGTAAATAATTAAGTTCTTCATATAGAGGAAGTGATGGAGGTAACTCCATCCCTAAACTATATTCAAACATTGCATGTACTCTATCATCTTATCATGTTGTTACTCTGAGTATTAACACATATCTTCAAGTTACTATTTCTACTATCGATAGAGCCCTTCTAACACCCTATTAATAGTCTATATAAGATTATCCTGATTTTGTATCTGGTCCTCATACTATATAGAAGATGATGAAGACTCTCAATGATCACCCCTTTTTTCTAGATGTTAAAATCATAGTGGTATAATAATAACTCTCATACTTCAATCATGAGTTGATACCAACAACTAGGTTTATCTTGAAGGGATACTGAGTTCCTTTTTTCTATGTTAAGTCAACAAATCCTACTACACTATTGGTATGATCCCTGGTCACAGTCATAATCTCATCATGTGAGTGAGTATTTGCAGCCTTAAAGGACTCATTCAATTGGAATTGAAATTTATAATAAATAAAATATTAGTTTCAGTTTTTTTTAAAAAATTATATTGACCCCTGAATGATGCAAGAGACCACCTACAATATCTCCACTGATAGGATCACAACAAAAAAATATGTACTAAAAACATTAATCCATAATAAATTTAATGTATCAATAAATGGATTCAAATAAAAATTGATATTATTTCTTCAAGGTGTTGGAGTTAATAAGGTCAAAAATATATATGGCTCGTACATCAACGTCTATGTATGTAAATTTAAAAAAGATATAAAGACTATCCAAAAAGAATATTGACTACCATAAGAACAATATGGATAGAATCTGTTAGTATAAAGAAAAAATCACATGTTTCAAGCTTCTAAATTAAATGAAAGATTCACTTGGTTAAAATGATTCCATGAATCACCATCACTATGATTATTTAATATTTTACCAGATGAAATATTGGTTTTTTGACATGACATCAGGGATGATGTGTTATGAGACATAAATAAATGTAGCAATCTTAGTGTAAGTGGGAAATAAAAAAACCTATATTACAATTTTGTCATTCCTAGTTGACCCTCTTCATACCATTATTTTAAACATATATAAAAACTAACTAACAAGTCATTTTAAACAAAAATTTAGATGAAATAATTTTGAATATACAAGTATATTCTGAGAAATAAGACCCAAGTTATGAAATTACCACTTTCTGTCCTAGAAATTTATTTTTCAAAATTTTATTCTGAAAACAGTTCTTTAACAAATTATAATATTTGTTCAAAATAGATATTTAGCATTCCAATATCTTATGTAGTAGATATAAACTTGATAACCACTAGATATTTTCATATCTTACAACCAGTATGTAAGTCATCGACATAGTATATCGGCGATTCATAAAATTTAGATGGTTCCATTACAAGAGTTACATCAATATCATCCCGATTTTCAGTTTTATGAACTGATAAACTATAAACATCTGCCAATAAATTTGAAATAATGATGGATGTGGATCAAAATTAATAGTATCTTTTGTAGAACTGCATCCACCATGTTGATTTGAAATCACGTAATCATTTAAAAAACTATAATGCATCAAATTAAACAAAATGTTTTCAAATGTTTCAAACCTATCTAGATCACATTTATTACATGGAAACACAATTATCCCTTGTGATTTTTTTTGATTATACAAATGATAAAAATGCTTGAAAACCCTTAATATATACAGGATTTATAACAAAAACATTTGGACTCCAATTATGATTTTTTAAATCATCATTATGTAATAAATATTTTTATGGACTTTCATATTCTATATTTATCAAAATCATAGGTAATCAATAAATTTTTATAATTAATTTGACATAACAAAAGATGAGATAATAATAGTATGAAATTAAAAAATAATCATTTACTTGTAAATTTATTTGATTTTATCTATTTACCTCTAATTTCTATTTTCAACATTCTTATTCGATATTTACAAAAAAATATAAAATTAACAAAGTGTTTATAAATTGTTTTATATGAGGAAAACAATGATATAAAATTAGTATTAAAATACAAATTTATATTTTACCTATAAATATTTTCAATTTATATATTTCTCACTTGTTTTTACTAATTGAAACTTATTTTAACAAATTATGACTAATTGTTACTAATTAATGATAATTTTTACTATTTATGATAATTTAATTCTTATCTTTACAAATAATTATTAATTACCTATAATGTTTACCAATTGTTTCTAATAAGCGTTTTTTAAATAATTATAGTGAATTACCATTTATTTACCATCACATTATACTTTTTGCTACTAATATTCACTAATTATAGTGATTAAACATTAATTTTTACTAATTTACTAGTAATGTTTACTATGTTTTAATAATTACTACTAAATTTTATTATTTACTATGATTTACTACTACTTTTACAAATTTTTACCATTCACCTCTAATTTTTAATAATTATAATGATTAATTATTAAATTTTTCAATTTAAAACTAATTTGTTAAAATTAATGCTATATTTTACTCAATACCATTTAATTTTACTAATTATATAGATTTAATTCTTTTTTTATTATTTTTGAAAAAATACCACTAGTTTTTAATAATTTTCCTTAATTATCACAAATATTTTATATTTATAGAGAATTATGGTTAATTTTTTCTAATTAAACCAAAAGTGTTGTATTTTTTACTAATTATAGTCATTTACCATTAATTTTTACTAATTAGCACCCATTGTTATTCATTACATTTTTTTACCATTTATATTTACTAATTAATTGTATTTTACTAGTAATTAATAATAATTATAGTTATTTATCGGTAATTTTTACAAATTACAGCTAATTTTAAGTATTTAAGATTAATGTTTTATTTATTATAGTAATTTAACATTCATATTTAATAATCATTACTAATTTCGACTAGTTATTACTATATTTTACTTATTACTAGAAATTTTTAAAATTTTTTGTAATTTACCCTTAATTATTTCTAATAAATACAAATCTTTACTAATTATAGTGATTAAACATTGATTTTTACTAATTTACCATCAATTTTTTCAATGTTTTCGAAATTACCACTAAATATTATTATTTTTAGGGACTTAAAACTACTTTTAAAAATTATTAATTACCACTAATTTTTAATAATTATAATAATTTATATTTAATTTTTACAAATATCCACTAATTTTTGATAATTTCTAATACTTTTACTAATTATAGTTAATTTATCATTCTTATATATTAATTTTTTGTTTTTTTACTAATTATGAATAATTACCGATAATTTTTACTAATGTTTTCTAATTATCACTAATTTTTAATATTTATAGTGATCTATGATTAGTTTTTACAAATTCATTATTCCTTATTGTAATATTTACTAATTATTTCTATTTTTTATTAATTTTTAATAATTTCATGTTGTTCTTAATAATTTTACTCTCTTACCACTATTTTTTTCCAATTTTAACCATTTCCACTACCTTTTTCTAAATTTTTATAATCCCCACTAATTTTTACTAGTAATGTTAATTTTTTTTAAATATTTCAAAATAAGGTTAATTTTTATTAATTTGAAATAATTCCTCTTAATAATTCTAATTATTAAAAATTATAGCATTTTACCATTATTTCCTAATAATTACTACTAATTATAACTAATTGTCCTGGTTTAACATTTGTTTTTACTAATTAAATTTATTTATTAAATAATTCTATAAATTAACATTTTTCATTACTAAGATCTAGAAATTATCAGTAGGATCTATTAAACAATACTATTTTTATCAATTTAAAGTAATTACTATTAATAAAAGCAACATATTGATAATTTAAAAAAACTATTGAAAATTAAAAACTATTTTTTTAATTCAAAACATTACAACTAATTAGAGTTAAATATTTCTAATTTATAATAACTACCACATATACACCATCATCTTTTTTGTTTTTTCTTATGCCAATAATTCTTCTCCTCATCCTCCTAACGCTTCCATTGACACATCACATCCTTGATGTCTCGTTGAGTCCCACCTAATGAAAAATTAGGACATTGATAGCACAAATTGGTCTGGGATTTTACAATCTTAAGGTGATGAAACCAATTTATGCCAACCATGTAAAAAATTGTCAATGCTCAACACCTAAAAATTTATCCAATGTTTCATTTTTAGTTTTCTAGTAATTTATAATAATTTATATTATTTCATAGTAATTTAGAATAGATTTTTCTAATGTAAAATATATTTACTAATTTATACTAATTTTATATTTTTAAATGTTTTTATAAATATATAAAAAATATTATTAATTTTTGTTATTTTATATCAATTTAATGTAAATTTATAATTATTTTCAGTTTATAACAATTATTCACTAAATTATACTATTTTTTAATAATTATTATTATTTATTAGTAATTACCATTAATTATTACCATTTACTGCTAATTATAAAAAAATAGTACTAATTCAAACTAATCAATTCTAATTTCCACTTATTATTACTAATTGTTTAAATTTATAATAATTTTTTACTAATTTCCACAAATTATTACCAATTTAAACTAAATATTACTAAATTTTTACTAATTACTAAGAAATATTACTAATTATTACTAAGTACTAAAAATTAAAACTAATTACTACTAAATAGTTGAGATTAATAATAATTATATCTAAATAGTTTCAATTGAGAATAATTATTATTTCTTAAATTTAATCAATGGAAAGAAATGATAACTAAATCTACTTAAATCTAATTATTACTAAATATTTATTATTATTATAGAAAAAAAATAAAACAATTAAAATAAAAATTAAAAAGACTAAATAAATACTACTGAAATGATTTTTGTAAATACCCGTCAAATTCAAGTAAAATTTTTTCTTAATTTTCTTTGGGATTTTACATGAACGTAGTTTCTGACGGAACTTGATTCCGAGGCCCGGTGTGCCCGAAATTTCTATCCGATGTTTTGCTCGGGTACGTTCAGTGAACGAATGAGCGGGAATTTCTAACTTTTGAACCGGTGCTCCGAATCGAATTCTGAGGGCACCGATGGAACCGCAGCACCGATAATTGCTTAGGAACACCTTTTCCAGAGTTGCGTTTTCACGAGAGAAGTTGATAAAAATTGTGGAAGTTAAAATAAAAATTTAACTACAATTTTTATTTTCCTTAAGTGGATTTATGCTTTGGGTGGAAGTTGGGTAACTACCCAACATCCCTTGGGAGATTATTAGGGTGGTGGGGCCCACACGAACCCCAACCCTTCACATTCCTTAACTCAATAAACTCACATTTTAAATATGATAACTTAAGTATTAATAACTTATGTTCTTAATGATGAGTGAGTTTTTTGTGTGTGTTTGAAATTCAAACTAATGTCTAGTTAATAAATTAAGTGTGGGCTTAATTTATTTTTGGGTTAGATTTTTTTGGTGGAGTCTTTGGGAGAAAGGGGCTAAGGACTTGAGGAATTTCTTCGTCTTCGATGAAGAACGCGAAGAACACATCGGTCTCCGACGAAGAACGCCGAGTTCTCAGAAATTGATTATGCGACGTCGTGTACCGTGACACCATCGACGTCTTCTTTCACGATGCCTCTTCCCACGATGAATCCTCGTTCGACGAACCTCCGTTCAAGCTCTCACGAGGTAGGGGTTATTTAATTTTGTTCGTGAATTCTACCTTTTCGTTCTTCATGGAAATACTACCAATTACTATCGATTAATGAGAGGGTGTCGGACCACACAAACACGGCCGACCCTCCTCCCATTTTTCCATGTTATTGTTTCTAATGTGGTTGGAACGGAAATGGCGTGGTGTCGTCGCACCGCGCGGGATCGTGCGGCAAGGAATGCGCGGTGACGTCGCGCCGCACCGTGAAATTGAACCAAGTCGTGGCGCCGTCGCGTCGCGCCGGAGAACCGCAAAAGCACCGCGGCCGGGGAGGGGTCGTGGCGTAGGGGTGCGGCGCCGTCACGCCGCACCAGACGAATGAAGGCTGCGGCCGGTACCGGGCCGCGGCAGAGCGTGGGAAACGGCGACCAGAAATGGGCCACCGGCGTCAGAGTAGGACCGGCGGCCGGAAACGGGCTGCCGGTGTCGGAGCAGGGAGGGGACCGTCTGGACAGGAGAACAACCAGGGGTTAAAACCCTCGGCTGGCCAGCTAGTTGCCCCCATTAAGGGGGGCTGCAGTTACAAAACATGGGGGGGGGATGCACCCCCCCCCCCCCCCGCAAACCGAACGGCTGGGCTGCCAGGCCGGGCCGAGCCGCGCCCAGCCAAGGCGACCCAGGGGGTCTCGGGCCGGGTCGGTCCGGGCCCGAAACCCCCGTTTTCGGACCCTTTTGGGTCTTTTACCCATATCTCGGGCTACGGTACTCTGATCGACGCGCCGTCAGCAGCGATGCAATCCTTTGATTGAGACGGTCTTTTCGGTATATCGCACTCAAGGTTTCAAGGAACTTTGGGTCCAGCCGGGTTGGTTCGTACACGAAACCAACCGGTCCCTCGGAGCGGAAACGCTTATAACTTGAGTTCCGGACGTCCGATTGATGTGCCGTTGAAGTGGTTGGATTCCTCTTAGTGAGAAGGATCTTTTGGCTTACTCCGCCCGAGGTTTGTATGTAGGGGGATTACGGTCAGGTTGGTTTTGAATTAAAAACCAACCGGGCCCCTGGGATGAAAAAGCCAATAACTCTCAGACCGGGCGTCTGATTGACGTGTTGTCTGCGATGTTGAGTTCCTGTTGACGATATGGAACTTTTGGATACATCAACTCCAGACTTTGTGTCAGTTGACGTATCAGCCTCTCGGCTTGTGGAGCAGACCCTTCCGAACAAGCTTGTTGTGTGTGAGGACCCTAGTGTTGGCTGAGTTTGGGACATTCTTCATACACTGACCCCCCCAAGTCCCAACAATCCTACTCCATATACCTTGAAATCTTCCAAAAAACAAGGGCTCTCTAAAAAAAGGTCTGCTAAGAGTCGACCTCCTCTTATACCATTTTTTCACAGACCAGCCCGAGTCGACCATGAACCGGTCATAATGTCCAGCCCGTGAAAAGTCCCAAGATGCGTTCTCGATCCTCCCAGGATATCTACAAGAACCAAGGTAATCAATAGAGTACACAATGGAACTATTTTTCCCATATATAAACAATCAAAAAAACATCGGAATGAAATTGACGGTCCAAAATAAATTTATATAAAAACTGAAATGAACGTTATTTGTACAAGAAACTGAAAGAAAAACTAAACAAAAAACTCAAATGACAAAACCTATTAACCAACAAACTTCAATGTACCCATCTGGTCACTCTTCTACATAATGATCACACGTCACCCAAGGTGATCGAACTCAAGCTGAAACCGACATAGGGGATAAAAATAAAAGAACACTATATGCATGAGTATTAAAACTCATTAGGTTATCCCAATATTATATTCCCAATGCACATCCATAAAAATAAAATAAAAATCAATTTCAAGTTTTAAATACAAGATATAAATGAATGTTTTCCAAATAAGGCCATATGATATATAAAAAAAATTACCAGTAAAAAACATTCATGTATTATAAACAATAATGCTAGTAACAATTCCCAAAGAGATGCAACTTCAAAATGAAAATAGTTTTCAAGAGGGATTATTTAAAGAATTTACACTATTTAATAATGTACAACCACTAAGGAATTTTCCAACCAAACACATGGTATGCTGACAATGAGTACGAAATAGCCAGTGAGCACAAGTCACGGGAACACCCCTAGGAACTAGTTAGTTGTGAACCCCATGTACCACGTGTCTCAGTGACAAGAATCCATAATAAATATTTGTTCTTGTCCACACGAGACACTAGTAGGGAGTATAACCCTAAAATAGTGGCCCCCAAATACAACATCATCATAGTTTAGTTATTTTTGTCATTGTCAAACATGCTACGTGAAACATGGGCCAAACCCCACGGAATCACTAGCATACTAGTACACGTCCATCCACCTAGATACCCGAGATTCCCTTTAGTGCTCAATAAAGTTATACATATTATCAAATACACTTTCTATATAAAAATGACATTAACAAACCATAAACACACAAACATCCGGAAAACATGCTTCACATTTTTTTCATGTATCAATAATTCACTAAAAAGAATTGTAAAACAATTTCAAGGAGTATAACGAGGCCTTGCACATAAAATCCATACAAAAATGCTCTTTAAAGGCCAAAAACCCATCAATAACATAAAAAACTGGATTTAGAAGCCCCAAAACTAATTAATAAATCATATTCATGGAATATAAAATTGACCCAAAAGATATAACATGAAATACCCATGGAAACCATTTTTTCAAAAAAAAAACAAATGCCAAACGAGCCCTTAAGCCTTTCTCAAAACTATACTTTGATCAATGTATGAATTTAAATTTTATTAAGGAGGTGTATACACACCATTAAAATAATAAATAAACTTTCATAAATCACTTAAAAAATTCAGCTTACATATTCAAAACACAACCATTTTCATAAGGATGTGAAACATGCCATTTTCCGAAAACTCGAGAAAAAACTTGTTTTAAATCAAATCCCATTTGTTTTTAAACCCAAATACAAATTGGAAAGTCATATGAGGAAACAAAATTAAATTTATCATTCTTCAAATTCATTTATAAATCCAAAAAAAATAATTTTCAAGTCAATCATAACGCATAAAATACAACTGGGCAATTTACTAAACACAAGACATGTCCTTTAAAAAACAATTTATTTTAAACACTTCACAAAGAATAAAACACAAATTGAAGGACTTATTTTATAAAATATACTGTTCAATATTCACAATACCATAAACAGATTCTAAACCTCACCAAATTGTTTTAAATGATAGTGGAACGTTTTAACAAACACTTGGTGTGAACTTTTATGAAAAAATAACACTAACATTAACAAAACAAAGAATAAAAAAACATTTTTCACTCCAATAAAATTATCCAAATTCTGAAAAATAATAATAAACATATATATCAGATGATTATAATAAGAAAATAATGAATCTTAAAAGATAAATGCATGTGAAAGGGATATCCTCCCTCAAATACTTGCCATAATGGAAACACACAACCAATATCATCATCTGACGGTTTAAAAACCCTAAACCTATAACGACCAGACCCAAATGAAAAAAAACCCAATAAAAATCATAGGATAGAAGAACCCTATGTCATTCATGACTACTGGTGATTATAAAACCAATAAATAATGAAAGGAGGAAGAAGAGGGAGGATAAAGGTGAAGGAATGTCACCTTTTCAACTAGAAAACACTATGTCTTACATTAGATATGCCCCCATAGGGAAATGGTAATGGCTTGAAACTTCATGGAGTGTCTCTTAAGGTTAGGAATAACCCCAAAAAGAATATTTTTGGGAAAAAGAGTACTAATGGAATGATTTATTAACTCAATTATTCACAATCATGATTTTGGATGATTTGAGATACATTGAAAAGTTTTCCATAATCCTCGCCTCATATGAGCTCTAAAGAGGTACCATCGATAATGGGGGTGAGTATAGGGGAATTGGATTCGATTGGGAGGTGGATGCACCAACAAATATTAAACATTGAATAAGATATAAAAGAAACAAATTATTTTTTTCAAAGTTGGAAATGGGCCCATGGGCTTGCCCAATACCTAAATAAGTAACCCCACATCACCATTATTATGAATTTATATAGGGTCAAAAATGATATGGTAGTTTTAATGTGTTAGTGTATGACACGTGGGAAGTGTAATTTGTAAAAAATGATAAAAATTAATGAGTTATAATAGAAAAATAATATGTTTTTAAATATGGATATGTGCCCACTATTGGCCCAAATCATGAAGTAACAGCCCTTTCTCCAAAAACACATAAAAAAGCAATAGAGAACTCAAATTATGGAGATTAGACATATACGGAAGTTCATTACCGAAAATTAATATTAACCAACACCCTATAAAAGGATCGATAATTTCAATGAACCAGATCAAAACCAAGACATTAAAAGATAAAAAACGGGTGTGACATCAACAGTTCCCTTAGATTTTGATTTGAGCACTGGTTTAAATTTTAGAAAAACCCTCTTTCATGTTTACTTAAAAAAAGTTATAAAAAGTTCAAAATTCCATTCAAGGCTCACTAGGCCTTGGAATCACGTTCCATAAAAGCATGTGGTCTTGAAATTATTCAATAAAATTAATAAATATGACGAAAATTCCATGAAATTACATTGTTGGAAACCCATTTAAAATCCATGATTACTATCATTTATGGAACTAAATAGATATGGATACCAAAGTAATTTCATGCATAGATTCTTATGTGTGAAAGGAGTTTTTATACCTCTAGTAGAAGTATATGGTACTTGGATAGTAATTATTCAAGACATATGATGGGATATTTTTCATTCTTTAAGAGCCTTATTAAGATTGATGGTGTACGTGTCTCATTTGGTGACAGTTCTAAGAGAAATATCATCAACCTTGGCTATATCTATAACAATAATTTAGCTTTAATTTCTAATTATTTTTATGATTATGGATTAAATTATAACATTCTAATAATAAGTATGTGATGAAATTTTTAGTTTTTAAAGTTGATAATGATGTTTACAGTGCTTATAATTATAAAATTTATTCAATTTTTACTACCTTGAAAAATGATAAGGTATTTTCTATTGATTGAAATTATATAGTTTCACAAAATAATTCATGATTGTACGCCTTTCACAAAAAATAATTGTCTCTAGAATATGAGACTAATACATTGGAATATTCACTCCCGTAGAGATAAAACTAGGAAAGGGACTGTTGGGGATATTCTTAAGCTTGATATCCCAATTGAAAAATTCTTCAACCCCTATCAAAAAGGGTAACCACACAATTTTTTTTTATTTAAATAATTAAGTTTCATCTTATCTATCTCTTTAATTGGTTCTCATGGATTTTTTTGGATCGTGTGGAGTCTCTACCCTTAATGGGAAGCACTATGTTTATGTTCTTGTTTATGAATTTAATAGGTATATATAGGTATACATTCGAGCTCCCAAAATAAATGATTTATCTTAATTTTACATGTATTAAAAGTCTACATAAAATTATAGTTCACATAGAATTAATACCGTATGGAGTGAACAAGGTAGTGAGTTTGAGAATCAATATTTTTAATATTTTTTTCACCCAAAATGGCTACACTCATAACTTCTCTTCTCCTAGGAACCCACAATAGAATTGATTTTTATAAATGAGAAACAAAACATTACAATATATAACCATGACCATGTTTAATGAGTATGAACTACATATATATTTTTTGATATAGGTTATCAAAACAACCTGCTACATTATCAATAGAGTGTTGATGAGACCTATCACTATGAAGACCCATTACATGCTGAGGAATAATAGAAAACCAATGGTTTATTAATTTAGAGTTTTTGGTTGAAAATGTTTTATTCTTAACACTAAAGATAATTTAGAAATTTTTTTTACCAAAATTAATTAGGGTATTTTAATTTGTTATTCAATCTTTACAACATCGTATAGAGTTTTAAATAAGAAGTCCAAAACTGTGGAAGAATCCATTCATGTCAAATTTGACGAGATGAATCCACAGAAACCTAAAATATCTATAGGAAAACATGAGGATGATTTTTCTTCTCTGAATCTAAATTATAAACCCTTAGAAACTGTTTTCAAATAGTTAAAAAATTATCAAGTTTTACAAAATTTCTAGAACATTTTGAACCTGAACCTATAGAACCAGAAGTGACCATCTCATCTTTCTCTATAGTTGTTATAACTATAAAATTTCACCCCATATATTTTGTTGTAGGACATCAAGATAAAGGTACACAAACTAAATCTTCTCTAAGAATTCATGTTGAATATAATTCTTTCATATCATAACTTGAACCTATGAAAATAAATAATGTAATTAATGATGAATTATGGGTAATAGAAATACAAGAAGAATTAAATAAGTTTGAATGAAACATAGTATGAGAACTTATAGATAGACCCAAGTCCTACTTTATTACTTTTACTGAATGTATATTTATGAACATAGATGATGAGTGAATCATTATAGTTAGATATAATTATATACTTGTTGCACAAGGATATAGTCAAGAGGAAGGAATAGAAAATGAAGAAACTATTGAACCTATAACCAGATTTGAGTCTATAGGAATCATTATTTCTTATGCATTTCATCTAGATTTCATGCATTATAAAATTTATGTCAATAGTTAATTATAAAACGGTTTTATAATTGTTGATTTTTTATAGAACAACACCCTGGTTTTCAATATCCTCACATTTGAAATCATGTTTTAAAATTAAAAAATTATTTATTTGGTTTAAAATAGGCTCCTACATCGTTGTTTGATTGGCTAATCAATTTTATAATTTCAAAAGTTTTTTCAAACGGTATTTCTAATCCTACAATTTTTATAATAAAAATTTGAAAATAATTATTTGTATAAAAAACCCATGTTTATTATATTATTTTTTCATATTCATGAAATAATTTTTGAAATAATTTTTCCAAAATTAGAGAAAATGAATTTGAAATTATATTAATGGTTGAACACAAATTATTTCTTATAATTACAATCATTCAAAATAAGGATAGATGTATTTCATATCATAGTAAATATATCGAATATATTTTAAAAAATTATAACATGGATAGTACTAGTATTAGTGATACCCTTATGAGTGCCACATGTAAATTTGATCTTGATGAAGTTGGGAAACCAAGGGATCAGACCAGTTATAGTGGTATTATTAGTAGTCTTCTCTACTTAATCGATAGTCAACTAGATTTAATGTTTAGTGTGTGTATTTTGTTCATTTTCAAATAAATTCAACTGAGTAACTCTTAAAATATTGATAAATTTATCTTTAAATACCTTCAGTATACAACCAATTTAGTATTCTTTTTTCCTAGAGCCCATGAATTTGATCTAAAGAGTTATTATGATGCTGAATTTGGATAATGAAACACATATAAGAAAAAGAACCTCTAGAACATGTCACTTTTCAGGAAAGTTTCTAGTTTAACACCTTAGAAAAACATTACATTCCATTAAATATGATTGAATATGGATAAATATTTACTGGCAGTTGTTGTGAAAATTTTTTTTGGATGAATCACACATTACTATACTATGGATATAAATTCTAACATGTCCCCAAAAACTATGATTACTCAAGTTCTATTAACATTTCAAAGAATCTTGTTTCCTATTCTAGGACAATGATAATTGATATAGGATATCACTTTTGGGGGGATCATTTTCAAAAAGCTGATATCCCTTGGGTGTTTATTGGAACTGAACATAAGTTAGATAATAAATTTAGCAATCCTTTGAATTCTAAGATAATGAACTATATCAATCATGAATTTGGACTGATTAATTTTGGGTGACACACCATTTGGTGAAACACCATTGGGTGGCATACCATTGTGTGACACACCGATGCATGACACACCATTGATTTACATTCCATTGACTACCTAATGCCTTTGCGATTTTTTTGATTATATGTTTTCAAAACATACAGTTTTATTTTTTAAATTTTTTATGACATATTTTCATATTCTGAAACAATTTTTTCTTGTATTTATATTTTTATTTTTCAGTATTATTTTTATTTTCCGTATACATAAATCAAAAATGATAAAAAAAATTATATCTATTATGAACACACCTTGAGCTTAGCATGATAATCTAGAATAATTAATTTTGAATCCCATTCCAAAAATTTATCTTCCAAACTTCTAACCCTCAGAATTTCTATTAACCTTTGATAGATCAAACTGAAATGTTAAACATGCCACAGTTGAAGCACCCTTCCAAATCCTCTATAAGATAACTATGACTTTCTAAGAAGAAAAAGAAAAAATAAACTGTGTCGGTTGTTATAGGACTAGTTAACCATGACCTTGACAAAAAATTTGTAGCAATTGAAAGGGAAGTTGAATCAAAATGGATGTTTTCGAGCAAACCTGTATTAAAATTTTTTATTCAATGAAAAGGATGGTTGAATTGGTTTTCCTTGAATTAAAAACAATTTTATCAAAAATTGGTATACCAGTTCGATAATCAAGTGGAATTTGATTTTAAACAAGATGGCGTTGACTGTATAATAATTATTATAAAAAGACATGAAAAATTTTGATTCTAGGAAATGGGTTGAACTTCTTGGTTTACCTCATGATGGAATTTATTATGTCTACCATGGAAGCATTCTTGAAGACAGTGAATGTTTTAAATACAAGGATGCACTTTTTGTGCTAACAGAAGAGGGGATAACAAGATTATATATTGAATATAATATATATTAAGCATATAGGTTCTTTTTTCAATTCATTCTACTCATGTTATGTTCCAGGAAATGTGACTTCACTGAATTAAGATAACATGATGGATATATATTTTATCTAATTTCATTAGGATATTAATAAGTTTGTGTGTATATCTCAAGGATTATATGTGTGAAATGATAAATCTTATCTCAAGTTATAATTCATTTATCAGCCTAATAATAATTTTTGCTATGTTAAAAGCTATGGGAAATGTAGCTAAGGATGAAGAAATAGTTACAGACTTTGGTGGTTTCTATATATCAAGATATATTTGTTCAAGGATGAAAATTAACTAAAACCCCAATATAGGATTGTGGGTTTGTGATAGTGATAAGTTGTATACTGATTATAATTTAGTTAATCATCCTCTGAGACCATGGGATGTTGTTGATCTAGGAATGGAGCCTGATGGGGATTTAAAATACTCGGACGAGGAAGAAGAATCTAGTGCAAGAGAATGTGTTAAAAAATAACTATATATCAAAGATGGTAGTGACCCAGAAATATAAGTCCAACCTTCTCTTATTATATATAGAGATAAAATTATACCTATGAGACTGCTAAAAAGTTATAATTTTGTAACATGTGATGTAGAATACACTGAAGTCTTATAAAAGTATCAATTTAATAGTTATCTTAAAACACATGATAATGATAATGAGGAACAAGATAATGAAAATGAAAATTGAGATGATAATAATGGACATGGAAGGGATATTAATTATGATTAATATTTGTAACTTTGTGGTTCACCTTTCAGAATTATAATGAAATATATTTAGATTCCTCCAAATCTTCTTCACTCACCTAGTAAGTCTATTGAGAAACTAGATCAGTATATAAAAGTGTACCCAAAGATTAAATAACAAGATACACTTTTTATGGGGGGAGAAATACTCATTATTTAATCACTTCAAAAGGATAATAATACTAGTAAAACAAGAATGTGTTCATATAGTGACGGATAAATAGTTTCTAATTCTTCTACAATGGAACAATTTTGTGCGATTACTATTGTGGAATAGCATGTGATTGAGCATGATAAAAAAGAAATTACTTCCTTTGAGGAAGGAAGTGATGTTTAGTTAGATGTTATGGCTACTAATGATCCTCTTGTCAAAAAACTTATATAATTTTATTCTATTATTTTATAGAATGGTGACGTAAGAAAATACAATGTTCAAGCTCTTGATACCTATATGGTAGAAGATCTAGTTGGAGGAAAGTCGGTTGATAGTAATGTTGTTGAGACAGTGGTAACTACCTCTATTATTGTTTTTCCAAAATATCTTATGGTACCTCCTACTACTATTTCTATATTTTTTGTACAGTCTTATATTAGTGTTTTAGTCAGTTCTCTTTCCTATAAATGGGGTGATCCATTAATGGATGAATGGGGTAAATTCAGTTATGTAAGGTTTTTAGTAAATGATGGTGGACCTGATTTTTGATGTAATAATTATAGAAAGGGATATATGATTTATCAAATTGAAATGGGATGTTTTTTAGAATTTTTTACTCAGTGAGATTTCCTATACAAGAACCTATCAATCCAACTCCTTCTTTTGTGTTAGTTAATATTGTCACAAATTATGACTTGAATGTTATTAGTGAAAATATGATTTATAATTTGATTAATTGGTCGAAGAATCAATCTCTTCTCCTCAAAAAATTAAGTGAAAATGAGGCATATTATATGTTCGAGATTGTGTTTTTCAAAATAAAACATAACATGATGCATAAAATATATGAGATATAGATTGAACATAAGAATATTATGGATGAACTGAAATATTCGACGGTTTTAATAGAAGGAATGAAAATTGAATTTACATTTTTCATGGTATCAATTCCTAAATGGATTGAGAATATTACATATTTAGCCTATAGGTAAAGTTCTCCTCCTCCATTATTTAATTCTAAAGTGATCCAATCTGGTGTCAGAGAAGAGATAAGAGATGCCTCAGCTAGTGATTCTGGTTGTGTAACTGATTAACCCAAATAGACCTTGAGTAGATTAGATATAAATATCACCATGTTCTCAAGTTAATTACCATATATACACATGAAATGAAAGATGATAGAGAAATCATTGACATGGAAATTTGATATTATATATCAAGGATTTATACCAAGAATTAAATGGTTGAATATTACAAATTCGTAGCTCAAAATTTAATGATCCTCCCTATGAATAAGGCCTTTAAAAATAATGTAATAGATATAATGGATATAGTTCCTATATTGAACAGATTTATAAAATATAAGGGTAATTTAATTTTCACTATAGAAAGAGGTGGCCAGACCAGCATGTATTTTATAAATCTCATGAAGACTATTCTTCATGTTCATTACCAAAAATATGTCCCTCGGGAATCAATCCCTATTACTCCTTAGTTTTCTACCCAACTAGGAGTTTCTCATGATCCCCTAATACATCTACCTTTAAGATTCCAACATTTTCCAATGTCTCCTATTTAATATTTGGGACAAATCAATCAAATTGTTATTTTTGAGGATCAAAATCATGCTATAGATATACTATCATATGATTTTCTATCAATTATACCTCATTCCAAATCTAATATGTAAGAATAAGTGAATCCCATGGATAATGGAAAAAACCAATGGACCACTCATCAACATCTTGATCCTTTCTTGTTATTGACATGTAATTTTTTTCTTTGATACAACTTTGTATGTTAAAAAATTTGAAAACAATTTATAATGTATTAGATAATTATTCTTCTATTATTAAACTTTATTTCTTTTACTTTTATTATCTACATTGTGAAAATTATTTTCCATTTTAATATTCCAAAAGAGGGAGAAATTCCTCTATTGAAATTAATCAGTGGATTTTCCTTTGATATCTCATTGTTTTTATATTTTTCCTTTAATAAATGATATTTATCTTTATGCTCTCAATTTATATCATTGATACCATCTACACATAAAGTGAATGATAAGTCTTGTTTTTTATTTTTAGCCTTACCTTTTATGCCATATTCCATGTATGTGATATTCTTAATACATGAATTGTTCACATTTGATGTAATGATTTGTGATCATCAAAACATGGGGAGATTTTTTACCTTCAATATTTAATGATCACAAAATTATTATTATAATGAGTGACTATTGATGTTAAGACTACTCTAAGGATAAGTCACCACCATGTTAGTTTTTTGGAAAATACCTAAGACTCTTCCATGTTAATACACCGACTGTATTAAAATACTGCTAAGTCTAAGATGACGTTAGGTGATATACCTCTAGAGTGAAAAATTGGTAAAGAATGAGACACCATCAGGTTTTCATGTCACTATATTGTAAATTTGGAAATGTTTGAGACATCACCACCTTGAACTGTTGTTAGGGGATTCACCTCTTGAATGATTATATTCAGCCAGCTAAGATACCACCAATAAAGTGAATTTCTTGTTTTTGTCAAAGACACCACCAAATCTGTTTCAACATTAATTAGAGAAACCACCAGACCTTGAGGCACCATCAGAATGAATCACTATCAGACTAAGCCACCAACACTATTTTTTTAATATAATTATTTTTAATGATTAAAAATATCTATATTATTTAAGTTAATTCCATTTTTTATTTTAATGATTGTTTCATAAATGTACGAATAAAAAAATTAAAGAGAGTGTCTGATGATGTATATGAAGAAGAAAGATATTTTGATGCACATGGATATTCTTCATATAGCTACTATTATGAAAGGAAGAATACTCATTCATATATAGTGGAATAATGTATAATAATAGAATGTTGAGAGCTCAGACTTACTGAACATACACAGAGATAAACGTTATTGAAAAAAACACTATGTTATTGCACATTATTTTTAAGAAAAAATAACACCATCACATCGACTAGCATCCACATGTCAGGAAAGAGAGTGTATAATACTCCATTCTTCTATTTTCTTCAAGAGAACATAACTCAAGCCTCACTGAATAGTCAAATCAAGATTCACGAGCTACACTACAACATACTGAGAACTTCTATCTCTACACTATTAGATTTATCTATTCTGTTAATTTGTAATTACATTTTGAGAAGTTTGTGTGTGAATACTCTATTTTATCACATGTACATTGTATCCTGTATGAAACTAGAAGACACTCAATATCTTCTCAATATTATATCATTGTTTTTCAAAAAGATAATTGTTTTAGAGTTCTTTTTTAGGACTATTTTTTGTTACTATCACGTACAACTATGGAAGGGGTCATGTATGAACTTGACCATTTATAAACAATTGTAAAACCCGATATATGTTGTGTATCGAATATTTTATTCTATACAAACAACTTGGCGGCCTGTGATCACTAGGTACAGATTAGTATGTTTCATCTTGGGACTAAACATCTTGTTTAGAAATTACATTGTGTGATTGTTTTACATTATTTCTTTCTAAAAAATGAAAAAAAAATAAACTACAAACAAAAATCTCACATGGGTATTTTATCATAATTTTAGTTCATATTGTATTTTGATAAATTAAATTGACTTCAATGATTTGAATCATATTTTATATTCATCCACTGAGGAAAAAATAAATCTTTAATAAATATTTAGAAATATTAGTATCTATAACATACTACTTATTGTGACTAATTGGGAAATTTTAAACAAATTTAGGTATTTTAAATAAATACCTTTTTAATATAAGTTTTTATTTCATACTCAATTCATCCCTCTAAAGCTCTCACTCCCACTAAAAAATATATTTTACTAGATTTAGTTATTGATATGTCTAAATCCTATATATTTTTAAAAGTTAGAAAGAAAATGTTACTCCAAATACTTTAAAGTGGATTGATTATTTGATTGAACATAAAAGAATAATATAAATTACTAGGGTTTGTCTCTTGGTAATTATTTTTATTCGTCCTTATAATTTTAATTTTTTTATCTAACAACATACTAACATGATATTTTTATATACTGTAAAATTGATATTAATATTTGTTTAAATATCTCTATAAAATATATGTGTTGGGGTTGTTTTATATTATTTTAAAAATAAATCATTTTTATGAATTTTCTTAACATATGGGGTATTATATTTATTAATTATTATTCGATCAAAACAATTGATAAATAGAAATTAAACATCTTTTATCCCCCTAAAATAGTATTTCAATTTTTAGAAAAAAATGATTTTATTTTAAAGTGTTGTTGTTTTCAGAGAAAATTGTTAAATATTATGTTTCAGGGAAATAACATGAAAATAATATTTTTCATTACCTAAATAAATTCATGGAAATTAAAAACATGATGATAAAAATTATTTTAATTTTTGAAATCATAATGTTTCTGATCTTATTAAAACATATGAACATGTTTTTGAACATTTTATTTAAGAAACAATTTTTTATCGAGATCTATTTTACTTTTATCCCCCATAATGAAGTGAAAAATTTGGGAAAACATAAAATTTTATATTTGATGGAGGGGTCTCTATCTTGATTCATTCTATGCTTCATGAAGTAAGCTTATAAATACCCTTATCATTTATCAAATTAACATTTTTAAATTTGGTTTTCTTATTCATGTTTTTAAATTTTAAATAAAAATTTGGGGTGTCTTTTCTAAATTAGGATATAATTAATCATTTTGATTTCTACATGTGTGTAATATGGTAACTCTAATTCATTTATAACATGAAAGCAACTTTTTTCAGGAAATTTTGTGAGTGTTTTTTAAAAAATTAATTAAATGTTACATTTTATTGGATTTAAACTAATAAAATTACATATATATTGAAATTTATATTTTTATTAATGGATGAGTATGATTAAATTCATGTTTTAGTTACTAAACTAACTCTTCCATCAGTTTTTTTAATTAATATAATCTAGTTAAATATGTGTGTCTATTCTCCGTGAGTAAAAAAGATATACTTTAACAGATTCATGAATAATAATAAAATTTAGTTATTGTTCATTCAAACTTTTAAAATTTATTTATCTATGTAAAAATAGAAACCAACTTTTGTTTACCATTTTTCTTAATGCTAAATTTCTCATTTGATACCTAAGACTCCTTGTGGGGGAAATATTTGTTGAAATTCACAACATGGTTTTCAGTATTAATAATTTTTTAAATTTACTTTCCTTCCAATAGATATGATTTTGTGATTTCATGAGGATTGGAAATACAATATTTATAGAGGTAATTTGATACTAATTTATTTTCAAAAATTGTTTACACATATTTTGAATTAAATACTGATGATGTGGGTCCAAAATGTGCATTAATTAATAAAAATAAATTTTGGTCATTTTTTAATCAAGATTCTTTTTATTTTTGTATGAATGCTATGATTTTAGGTGAAAAATATCTCAAACGGTATTTTTTCAAATTTTTATATAATTAATGGTAATAAAATTTGATTGATTTTTCTATTACAATAATTGAAATAATACATTATAGTTTTATGTAAAATGTTATTGGATTTTGAGGTTAATATTTAAAATTTTCGATGTTATAATTTATAATATAAATTAATGAAATATAGTTTTTTTAAATTATAATTTCATTGTACAAATATATTTACATTTTAATTTTTCATCTTCCACTGATAATTTTTGAAATTTTTGATATATTTTGGAATAATAATATAGTAGTCATTTCTTCTTCAAATTATAATTAATAAAATTTTGTTCCTTATTAGATCACCTGCTGATAAATATGATTGAAGCAGAAGTCATGGAAATTCAAATGAAAAATAAAGTTCATTTGTGTAAAATTTATCTTCAAACATGTGAAAAGATTTTTTTATGTGAGTTAATATATAGAAATGTATGATTCATTTATATCTATTTTCATCGAAATATACATGCCAAAAATATTAATGAAAAATTCATGATACTATCCTACCTTAGACAACACATGTTAATTTGGAGTAAAATCATATATCCACACATGAATGAAAATAAAATTGGATCTCTATCTGCCACATAATTTCTCTCACATAGAGAGATATAGATTCCTCATAAATGCATTCTAATAAAATGAGGTGGACGTGAGAATTTAAAAATTGAATTTGGCCATAGATTCCACCAATTCATTAAAAACTAGTTTCAAAACTATAAAAATCATTTTGGTGAAGCATTCTCAGAATGTTTAACTCCCAAAAATTTTTTATTGGTTGTACATAAAACCTAGGGGTCTAGTTTATCTCATGGGATTCAATTTTAATACATATATAGTATAAACTGACTCATGAAATAAATATTATGGTAGTTATAATTAAGAATTTATTTTATCCCAAAATAGAATTAACAAAATCAATGAAAACTCACAAAAATATTTCCCCCATTCGACAAATACATAAATCATTTTGAAAAATATGTTTCATTTTTGTTTTAGAGGCATAAATTATGTGACGACAACATGTAAGTTTAAAATACACTCATTACACATAAATTTATATGAAAAATATGTGTCAATTTTTTGTTAAAAGAATTAATTTCATGCACATCGTATGGAATTTTACCAAGTTCATAATGCACTAAAATAACTAAGTGAAATGTATTTCATTATTATATTGGAGTTAGAAATTGTATAACATGTCATTTCATATTAATATATTCTCATAGTGCCTTTATCGCTGTATATATGCCCATATTATGTAGGTACTTGATTTGCAATTCCTATAAATTCTAACAACCACATCAGGAATAAAGCATATTGGAAAATTTAAATATTATTATGTGAAAGTAAAAGAGGTAAATAGGGATTTATGGAAATTGTGTATCAAATAAAATCCTAAGTGTCAACCAAGGGAGGGACTTTATGATTTAATCACATGAAATCCCTACTAAATGAAATCTTTCTGTAAACAGACATCATGGAACACTAAACCAAAAACATTACACAACTACCCCTATGGGAGAATTTTTATATTAATGCCCATTATTTGAGTTTCTATATGAGAAGCCACATTTAATATTTTTTATTTTCCCAACCTCTTGGGAATAGACATGTGAAACTAATTCTATGTGGGTAACCCTTTTTGAAGAAAATCCTGGGTATCTCACAGAATATTATGTGGTTATTTGATGCATACACATAATCCTTCAAAAACATACATTTTAATCCTTATCCAAATGTTTTCTACCACGAGGAAACCACCCCCAAATAGTAGATTAGTATCAGGGGCAGTACATGGTCCTCATCCATTAGCCTCATCCCATTTTTATCTTTACTAAGTCCCATAAAAAATTAATGCTTACACTGAGTCAATTTGAACATATTTTTGGGTCATATTTCCTCCATCCCCATCCTTTATCTTAGTTAATTGAGTATAGAAACTCATCTTGGATTCTCTATACACATTGATTTGATATATTGAACTACTTTTTAGAAAACAAATTGAGTAGATGTATTTATATTGATTTCCTTATATAAATTCTTCATTTTTTATGTAATACCCTAATTCTTCTATCCTTCACTATAGTCACTAGCCATGTTAGATAAATCTACCGTTAAAAAATGGAAAATACTCACAAATTCACCATGATATGATATAGTCCCCTTGGCTGAGTCATTACATCGAGTTGATATAATCTTCCTCTTTATAACATTAAACTTCAGTCAATATACTCATCTAAAAATATCTTTTCAAGTAGAGTCAGTATACTTCTCCTAGTAAATATATTTGAGATTCATCCGAGGTGTAATCCATATACATATCTTCTCTTCTCATTCCATAACTACATGATAAAATAAAATAACATGGGCCTCCTATTATTTGTAAACCTCAAAACATATAATCACTGTGAATCATGTACTATGATTGTTATATAAGGGTATAACATATTTAAGAACAACTTTATCATATGTTTCCATGCCTTTTAATAATCAAGATTATACGGGTTTATCATGAATAATCTCAATATAAAATCATGTCTTCATGCTTTTTATATAACATGAATCTACACATGATATCTCTTTTGTGATCCCCACTCAATATCTATTATCTTCACTCTTTTACCAATGTCATATCTCTCACAACAATAATAAAATTTATGGACTTACAGGATTAATTGATTGATGTCATAGCATAATTGACATCTATTCCAAAAATGAAAATAAATTCTGACCTATTTAAATTTAAACTACATAAAACATGACCTTTCAACATGAAAATAAGTTACCCAAACCATTAACCGTATTTGAATTTACTACATGCCTCCTAAATGACATGGTATTTGGTTCCTGTAAACAGGGATACAATGGAATCCCCTATAATGTTCAAACCCAACATTTTTAAAACACTACTTTTTCTAATCTGACATGATTAATATGACGTGTCTCAACATTAATCCAGATACTCTTATTTTTCCTCATATACATGGAATTACATTTAGTGTGATCCCAAATGTTTACTATAAAACTACTTTGTTATGATAATAGTATCTCATTATGGTGAAACGTGTAATGAGAATCATCTTTATCTCATTACAATCTAGGGATTCCTCTTGTGATAATCCAGAAATAAACCATGCGTTCTCTTAATTAGTAACATGTAGATAGGATAAACTAGAAAGTGAAAATCATTTATATGTACCACACTAAACATTTTTTGGAACCTTTTTCCTATTATCATTACCACATACCACTATCCTTCATAGATAAGTCCTTATTATATAAACTTAAAAGTTATTAAGTTTCTCATTAAGTGGAACTATACTATGTTTCTTATGACTCTCTTCATTGGGATATATTGTGAGCCCTCTTGTGCACCTGACACTCACTCCACAACATAGAAAACAACCTAGATGAATATAAACTAATGGTTTTTCATTTAGTAATCTTTAAACTAAGTTATCAAGAATTAATAAGAGAATGATAAAGTTCATCTGATGCAAAAATGTTTTCATATATCCACATGGTTTTGAAATGATTATTGTAGTAGGGTAACCAATCCTTCACTAGGATTTTGGAAATATTTATGAATATATGTTAAATATATAAATGTTCAATGAGGTATGAAACAATCCCTCTTAATGGTTTTTTTGTGAGGCTGACCAACAATCCTCTAAACCAACATTTATTTTAAAGCTTAATGGGAAAAACTATTAACAACATACCTTTGGATTGAAGGCTTGAAAAGATGTTCCTTCCAATCTATCATAGATGTGGGAGTGCATTAGTGTTTAAATTTGAAATAAAATTTGTGTAGAGATTATTTAATCATATCATTTATCTATTATATGGCTAAGATAGATCAATATATGTTGAGTCCAATTGAACTAATACCAAGGACATTCAAATTGGAGAATATGAACATGAATTCATTGAATCTTGTGAGGTTATATTGGTTTGTGTATCTCATATTAAAGGGAAAGACTATCTGAGGTCATTATGTTGGGAAAATCATGTGATACTTGAAGGAATAATTTTCAAATCTAAAAAACATATGAATTAACACCAAATTGATGAAGAAGACTAATGAAATGATGGGAAATCGATTAAATAAAACTGAGTAAGTTTAAGAAAATCAATTGAATTTTTGAATTGTTATTTATTATTTCAAAATAAAACTATTTTTGAGGCATTGATTCTCTAATGTGTATGTTATTTTTAATTGGAGTATAATTTATGCATGGTGATCAATTAATTATATTAGTAAACTGGGTTGATTTTTCTTATTGGATGTGAGATCAACTTGGTATTAGTTGAATGAATGATCATTGAAAAAATTTTATATTGAGAATCTGGGATTGATAGATTAAAATGAGATATGAATATTAAATTAATCAATTTTGGGACATGGATGAAGATTATCTAAATCTCACTGATGGAAAAAGAACTCTTGCTAAACAATTATGTAGGTGAATAGTTTATCAACAAATCAAGGATATGGGGTGATATAATGACCTGATATTTCACTTTATATTATACATAAGTGAATTTTATATGAATTAGAACGTTTCACACACTATACCAAGCTAAAATAAATTACCTATACAAATCATTGAGTATTAAATATTACAATTAAAACAAATCTGTTAAATTAATTTTGATAAATTTACTTAACCATATTATGATATCAATAATGAAAATTATATCCCATGACCAGTTTATGATATTTTTCTTATATATTTATAATAATATTATATTATAAAATTTTAACAAATAACTTTCCATATTCAGAATTAATAGTTTATAAAAATTATTTGGAGATTTATGAAACTATTTTCTAGACAAAATATAAAATCTTATGTTATATTATAAATTAAAAAAACTACATTTCTAGCCTATATTTTAAATTTTAGAACCTAGGTTATATTTTTCTAAATAAATTTATTATAATATATTATCTAATTATTATATAAAAAAATTATCACTATTTGAAATTTTATAATTTAAAAGTAATTTTATACTTGTAATCATTATTTTCAAATTTTTTAATGGGGTAAATTTATTTTTTATACATAAAATTTCCATTTTAAATATTTCATACCATGATGAAAACATTATTTTTCAATGAATAATATTTTTCTAAATATGGTAATTTTTAAATTATGTTGATCAATTTTATAATTTTACTCTAATATAATGTTTATGAATATATAAAAATTATTTAAAATTAATTTAGTATTTAATAAATTATATATATTACTATGAACAACTAATTATTATAATGAGATTTAGTTTTCAAAACTATATTTTCAACACATTATATATTTTAAATAAAAATGTTTAAAACCTCATATGTAGATAGTGAATGTGATTAAAAAGGTTCCATGTTTAGATTAATCATGCTAAAATTTTGAATGATCACCCATTTTATGTTTCTTTCTATAAAAATATACCATGATTAATGTTTTATCATAATGTATAATTGTTACAATAGGAAATATAATATGTCTTGAATTTTACTAAATAATGATTAAATATACAACCTATAGAATACCTTTGTTTTTTGGGAATGTCAAACCAACATGTTTCACCAACATTTCTGAACCAAACTAAACTAACCTTTAAGAAATTCTGTTTTTATCCCACACCATAAAATCATTTCAATTAATTTATCATTAATTATAAACTATAAAATGTTATCACATCAAAACATTTTAAGGAATAAAAAAACAAAATTTGGAATTACCAAAAATTTATTACCAATTTACATCTACTAATTCCTTTAAACACATTTGGTAGCCTCAATCAACAAAAATGTTCCTCAAGCCCTTTTCTTCTAAATGATACTTCAACAGGATTTCAAAATTCTCAAAATAAACATTACATACCTTTTATATCCATTTCATCATAATTCTCTTCCATGATCATCAAGAACCATCTAACATTATGTATATAATTTCATCAGTATAAATAATATTCTAAAATTTTATTTTATTTATGGAATTTCCATTATCTATTAACCACAAATTCTAGCGTAAAAAATGTAAATGTTTCCCATATGCATGTGGGGACAATTCCCTCCTTGAAAAATATATTTTTTTAACAACAACATTTATGGATGGATATAAAATGGATTATTGAATATATATATATATTAATAACATCATTATTTATAATCGTTAAATATAATTTATAAATTATATATGTAACATTTCAAAAAAGATATCATTGTTAAACTAACCACCTAAAACAATCAAACCTAGAAAAAGATGATTTTCTTTTTAGTGATAACACCTTTTTCATTTAACTACATTTTATATATATTATAATTTCTAATTAATAACCATAATAACATATAGAAATATAATTGTACTTTAATTATAATGATATTATCCAAAAAATACCTCTACTATTTATGTTCTCACACATGGCATGTAGCATACTTGTTTTCGGTTTATTTAACCACCAAAATTAAAAATGATATAAATTTGAATCATATATGGAATTATATAATTGATGCTTGAAAATTATATTTCAATAATGACTTAATTTTGGATTAGTTTTGGTAATATAAACATTTAAATCATTAATTATGTTATCACCATTCATTTAAAGAAAATCATCGTAACAAGCTCATCAACAATTTCATCTACAAGAACTATAACTAATATCCTCATATAAAAAATTATATATTTTGTAAAAAATAATAAATTATAAATTATACTACATGTTATTATCTTGTAATGATGAAATTGATTACAATAATGAACAATAACAATTTGATTTTTTAACCTCTTAAAAACGTTCAATATTCCATACACCCAAAATTGAAAATGGGGAATACCTAACAAATAAACAAGCAGAGAATATTTAAAAATGATAAGAATGTATATGAATAACTTTCCAAATAATGTAATTAATATAATAATAATTTTGTAAAATAGTCTTAATCACTTCCTAAAAATTAGGAATTAATAGTTAGGGACTTTAGAAAATGAAGACCCTTTCTTGGATTTATGCTATTTATTTTATACATCAACCATAAATTCTCTTTATTTAAAATAATTTCATTTCTACATATAATTTACACATATATATCCGAAGTTAGAATAATTTCCTTATTCAAATCCCTATCCATGAATTATTTTTTTCTATATAATTACAATACATTGTGAATATTTTTTATGCTCTTAAGTGTTAACATCCCATAAATGGGTCTTTTTTAGGAACTCATTTTTAGTTTCTTCCAATGTAATAGATTTTTGTTTTGAAATAAAAATATCTAAAAATTCAGGTAATCTTCATTTTTCCCTTCTAATGATCATATTTGTTACTTTATTTTGTGATTTTTCCCTTATTTTCATATCTATCCTAATATGGATCTATTTTCCATGATGTTATATTTTATAAAGAATTTTATATATTATTTTATGTAGTTCATATTTTAGCTTATTGTATGTGGTGTAAATTTATTTTTTATGTGGTTATTCGTTTGATGAATTTTGAATGTAATGTACAACTGATTCATATTTATGGGTTTTAAAGTTGTGATCATTTGATATTTTATTGTGGCAGACATGTGTATTTTTAATCGTTATGTGTCAGCAAATCATTATCGATGCCATTAATATAGTGGGTAATGCTTTAAATATCTTTAGACTATGATGAAATGAATAGTTTTCTCAATCAAAATTTGGAAACTTTTTTCATGATTGACTCGCTAAGGGAAATAAGATCAGATTCCAAATCTATTATGAGAAATTTGTAGCGATGACTGATATACTATACGAAACATGTAGTGAATTTGGATTCATAATGTTGTGTTTCATGGAATATGTTTTTGAGACACTAATTTTATAGGTGATTATGATATTATTCTTAGATCATGATTTATATGTCATGTTTCTATAGTATTTACACCATGTTATATATATTGCCATATGGGATTAGTTATTCTCTTATCATACCATATTAACAATTTTTATTGTTCTAAATTCAATTAAAAGTGATTTTCCACATGTATATGTTTTCTAAAATGCCTCTAATATAACCATATGTAATATATTATTCTGTTTGTTTCTTACTTATTATAAATTTTAGCCCACCCATTTCTTATGATTCAAATTCCATGGGTAGGAGGATGAGATTAACTTGGGTAATTTTTAGAAGAATCCTAATATAATTAATTAATTTGGTAATTTACACAAGAACTTTAATATTATATTCTTCTACAGACAGGCCCTAAAGACACTAAACTTTTAAATTTTCATGATGTCAAGTACAATATGTAATTTAATTTTTTAATAATTAAAATGATATAAAATATTGTAATGTATTTCTTGGGTCACCTCAACTATTATCAAAGAAGGGTTTAGGGTTTTTTGAAATTATGCAAGTTGACTTTGGTATTAATGTTAAAGAGTCATTGTGAAAATCCAATATATGAGTCTAAGTATATGATGATATCTTGAAATATTTTTGTATTTTACATTAGTTATATATATATGATATAAATCCATGTTTTGATTCTAAAATTGGAAATATTCTCTAGCACATATGTACCTAGGGGTAGAAACCCTTAAAATGGTGTGTTGGGAATCAAGACAATCATTATGAGGTGGACTAAAAAGAGGCATAACTAAACACTTCACATAAATATTTTGTAGTATTTTCTTTGGTTTATAATAATCTCATTATGAATAACTATGAATGATTTATCTCTTTTTTATTTTAAGGGATAAGGTTTTGATGAAAGTGAGAACCCGAGTGAATACAACTTAGGATAAACTAAGAATGACATTGGTTGAACAAAATGAATTATATTTCAATATAACAATGTAATCGAAGTGGATGTTTTAAAGTTCAATTAATTTTATTTGATTATAATTCAACTTTGTTAGTAATTTTTTTTCTCATGTTAATAAATGTTATTTTTTTGATGGCTTGAACCAGAAGGAACTGACATAATAATGGGTTCTAGGGAAACTATCATGAATTTTTGAATGATTAAACCATTAGAATAGAATATATACTATGCAATATATTGATTATACCAAACTGAAGATTAAAGAATATGGTATCAAATTTTACAAATGTTAAATTCCCATGTTCACTAAAGGATGAAAGGATGGAGTATCGTGAAAGTTAATGCATTGAAGAGGATAAAGGAGGAAATATTCATCCATATATTGGTGAAAAATGTGGGATGATTCACCATGTAATTAAATAAATGGAATTTTAAGATGATTTAATTATATAATAAGGGGTCTCTAAGCATGTAACGACTATTGGAAAATGAATAGGCTAGATATCGTGATTGGAGTGGGAATCATGAATCTAAAGGAACCACTAACAGTCCAACATCTCTAATGTGGAAAGCATGTACATTATCAAATTCAGAGTCACAATCCCATTAATGATAATTGGTATGTGTGTGTAAAACTAAAAAAACAAAGGAAATAAGTTGGATCCTATTTAATTACTACCAAAGATATGGATTGTGATATCTAAATCCTCTTATACATAATTTTTAATATGTGTTAATTTTTCTAGGAACTCTATGTTCCCTAGATATTTTCTATGATTTCTACCAACCAAACATGTTCTATAAAAAACAACTTGTTTTATATGGGTCTTACAAAATTATTTAGGTCTAGGTAAATATAAATAGTATTATGTTTCTTTTATATTGATTTGGAATGATTCTAGTAGTGGAGTAACTTTTTACACCATGACTTGTTAATCTAAAATAGTGTATAAATTACCCACATCATCTTAATTATTGAAAAATTATTCGTGGAAAATACAACATCCAGATGTTTTCATAGAGAGATATTAATGTTACTACGACAGTTAACTCCTACAGTGGGTTATCATTGTCATTATATATCATTATGATGTTTCCGCATGTAGGTCCCAACATTTTCATTGAATTTAAAGAACCATTTCAATTTTTGGATATAGAATTAGAAAACTCTTTAGTATCATTAGAGAAATGGGACACAATGTATATGTTAAAAGTAGGTAGGTCCCATAGTGACTTTGGTGTTGAATAATATTTTATAATCATCTTGATCAATCAAAGCATGTGATCACAAACTATGTGTAAGGAAATTGTTCAGTCATTCAATGGTTATATACAAGAAAATAAAGATCCACATAGAGTGGATGTAGTGGGGGTATCCATTCCAAAAAATATATAATGGTGGGATTCATTGAGCGATCATCACATGGACAGTTGTAACAAATATGCTAGATTTAGGGTTCTTATTTGTTGAGCCTTGTGACATTGGTGAGTGATAATCATGAGAGAATAAAGGCTAGTAAAGAAAATTTTTATAGTTACCAATTGGTTATGATATTTCTAAACATCAATATCAATTATCCTTATATAAATTATAATCATTTTTTATCAAATTCATCATTGAACATAAACATTATTATGGAAAACCCATGTTGTTGTAGCATGGGTGTGAGAGACAGGTGTGTGTGGTGTATCTATTTTAAAAATAAAGAATCAAATTTAACACCTAAAACAAATTTATGATGATATATTTTATCAAATATCATTATAAAACTATTTAAATTTAAAATATTATTTAACACCAAACTCGGAGAGTGATTTAACACAAATGGTTATGGAGAAATGAAATATTAGTGTATTTAATAATAAATTTGATTAAATATTTTTGATATCAAATTATGAATGTAAATCACAAGATATATTATTAATACCATAAGATAACTTCTTCATTAAGTAATAATTAAAATATTGTGGATCGACATTTAAGGGTGATAATAGAAGGACGTTAGAATTTAATGTATATATTTCATAAAAATATTTTATATTAAATAAAATTTTTGAGACACTATACCAAACCAAAAAGAAAAAAAATGATATATATATATATATATGAATATGAAATATGACTTTTAAAACCTATCCATTAAATTTGCTAATATAATTCGATGTAACTATATTACAAAATCAATATATTATGTAATTAGATTTTTGATCAAGAATCATCAGTATTCCTTATGAATCCCATTTTGTTATCCCAAAAGGGATATAGATTCAGTAGGATATTCCCAAGGCTAAGAAAAATAAATAATCTAACAAATACGGTTTGGGATAAACCGTATACAGGGGAGGTTCAAGCTTTTGGACATTTCCACAAGATCGATGCTAGATGAACAACCAACTAAAAAAATCAAAAACATTTTATATGATGTTTTGGTATTATGTGAAGAACATACGTGATTGTTTAAGTTTACATTTGGAATATATCAACATGTAATAAAAAATTTATATGTATAAGAATATAATAAACATTTCTACTTTTATTAAAGTCATTTTTTTCTCAATTCACATTATGCTTTGAAATGAATTTTCTAGAAATATCAATTTTATTTCAGTGAAATATTTCAATTTTTATTAAAAACTAAAAATATATATTTATTTTATGAATGATAATTCCATTTTAGATTAGTTATTAATTTATTTTAAAATAGAATAGTTAATATATCAAAATAAATTTTCCTAAGAAAATATATTTCAATATATTATATGTTATTGATTAAATAATAAGTTTTACAAACATTAATGTTATAAGTTGAAAATATTTTCAAAATATATGGATTTATAATGTAAATATTTTCAGAAGTTAAATTTTATAGTTATTTGTAAAGAAATTATCTGATGGCGAATAGTGGAATATAAAACATTTATAAATAAAAAGTCTTTTGGGATTATTTTTTTATAAGATTGATTTGAAAATTTTCGAAACCCTTTAAATGTTATAAAACACATTTCATATGTAATATAATAAATTTAGAAATATATATTCTTAATAACAAACATATATTTATTTCTTTACAACAGAATATGTTTTTTCCTATTAAAATTTTTTCAATAAACTATAAACATATTATTTTTTTTCAATTTTAGAAATTAAATTGTATGAAATTATTTAATTAATTATAATAATAATTTTAAAATTATTTAGTAAATCTAATTTTATTTTTAGGTATATAATTACATTGGAAAGTATTTTTATCAATGATAAAAAAATAATTTTTTAAAGATTAATACTTTTATAAATATTATGTTTTTAAATAAATGAATTCCTTTTAAAATTAGACTATGATATGATGATTAATTATATATTAAATATAATTATTCATTTCCTAATTGGTATGTAATGTTAAATATGTTTAATAATAATTAATGACTAAAATTACATTTTAAAAAATAGATTTTCCATACATCATATGTTTCAATTTAAAAGATAATATTATCATAATAAATAATTTATTTGAATTAAATAGAGTATAATTTCATTTCAAAAATATATAAATTTTTTATGAAGGAAAATTTTATATTTTGTTTGATAAAATTACAAACATTGTTGATATCTATTCCTAGTTAATAAGTGTAAAAATAAGTTATCTAATGTGGCATGATTTTCACCTAAACAATTTAAAACATAGACCATAAATAATAGATTTTTAATATTTGAATGTTGTACCTAAATATCTTAACCATATTTACCCACTTAGATAACCTAACTCACATTTAATTCCATTATTAACAGTTACAAAACATTATTTTTGAAGGATTTGTCCATCATTCAATTATAAAAAGAGATCACTACCAATATTTTCAATATATACACTTTTTTAGAGATTCCAATGTAAAAATGAGAATTTTTTTTATAAATTTCATAAAAATGGTTTCTAGAATATATCCAACAAAATTTATCAATATCATCATTTTTAATGTTTAATTCTAGAAAAGATCTAAATTTTCATTGTAAGCAATACATACCATTTAAATTCCTCTATTTATCTTTTCCTTCCACCCTCCACAAAAATAATTATATAAATGTGTATATAATGACATTATTATATATAATATACAAAAAATTTATTATATTAACATCATAACCATTAACTACTCTCCATCGATTTGATAAAATAAATGATCATATTGCTCAGGTTCATGAATGGTCTTCTACCTCAATTGACGATATGTATTCTATCTTCATCACCACCTTTCAGAAATTATTATATAATTGGGTTTAGTGAATATACATATTATTTATGTCATAAATTTTATTTATAAATAACATTTTTAAATTATATAATTAATATTAGCATAATAAAAAAATTATAAAACTAACCAACTAAATGGAATATTCAAGTATATAAAATGATTTTATTATAAGTGAGAAGATATTTTTCATTTATGTTCTTCTTATTACTCTTATTAGTCATAAATCATCAAGTTAATAAAATATAAATAATGTCATTATAATTTTATTAATAATGATATTATAATAAAATTAAATCTTCCTGGTAAATACTCATATGTAGATTATAGTGTACTCTTATTGGGTCCGTTTAACCACATACATGAAAAATGATATAAATTTATATCATGTACGGTATTAAAATCTTAATATTAATTATTATTTAGTAAATAATTATTTTTTAGTTTATCTTTATATAATTATTTTACTCATTAATTATGTTTCCACCATTTATTTGATACAAATTACTGAAACATTCATATTGTAAATTTCATTTACAAGAACCATGTAAAAAATTCAAATATAATGGAAGTATATGTTTATAAAAAATTATATAACATCAATTATGTTACATTTAATTAATGGATAAGTGTATACATCGGAAGAATAATGAATTAAAACACTATGATTATGTAACACCTCGACCCCAGATTCCCAGAGTTAGTGAATTATTTTAATACATTGGCATGATTACAAGGAATAAAGTCTGAAAGAATGATTATTTTAGCAGTCTTAGAAAATAGATTGCATACATGAACGTTACATTACAAATTTTAATATAAAATAAAAATAATAATCAATTGAAAAAGGCATTTTTCACTTAGCTTAACCCTTTATCTCAAACATAAAACACTTCCTGGGATCCTGGGAAAAAAGATAAGAAAGGGGTGATCTCAGATGATCAGTAAGGGTAAATAATTTAGCAGAAGATATAAACTTTTATGGCAAGATCTGTAATAAAACAAAAACCTTTTAAACATAAACTAGAAAATAATATGGGAAAAAAATCAAACATTACCATATAAACATGCAATGGGATATTCTAATAGTCGAATAAGCACATGTAATAACTAATTTCATAATGAAGGAATGTATAATGCCAGACATTAATTTCATTGTCATGCCCTCATGCCATGACCTATGGGCTAACTGTAACCAGACCCAAACCCAAAGAGCCTTTGTAACCGGACTCCATCCTGGAGAGCCTCTGTAACCGGACTCCAACCTAGAGAGCCTCTATAACAAGACTCAAACCCAAAGGGTCTGCTGTAACCTAACCCTAACCTGGAGGGCTTACTTTTACTGGTCCACCACCCCGAATGTACTAGTACAATACATTCATCATAAGAAAAAGATAAAATATAATAAAAACATTCGTATTAATACTAGCATACGAAATGTCAATACTTTATCTATTAACCATGAATGGTATAAAAATAACACATCCATAGTCAAACATATCAAAAAACATTCAATATAATATGGATGATTTGTAATATAATAATTCCACTTCAAACAAGTTTAAAATCCATTAAAGGTTGTTGAAATAGATGAAAATGATCAGTAAAATTCTTTAAGAGAAATACTCCTTTTTCATGAAATCATTTAGAATTCTCACAATTTATAAAGGTTTTAATTTAAAATGGATTTTTGAATAAAATTTCCCCTTATGAATTTGAATATTTTTAAAATAATTATCATTTCAAAAAATTCATGTCCATATAAACAAATCTGTAAAATCATTTTGAAAACATGGAAATTAATTAAAAGGGTTTAGAAAGATAAATCTTTAAAACCTTTAAAATGATGATCTATTTAAATATACCATCCCACAAAAACTTAAAATATTCCTTTTGATATCATATTTATTAAATATGGGTATATATGATAATTATGTCCCAGAAAATACTTACTTATGAACAATCTCGGATAATAATGAGATTGTTGAGATTACCCTTACATCATTGTAATCAATCGAGTCATATGAACAATAGTCAATAACCATGAAATGAATCATAGAATATCATGAATATAAAAAGAATCTTTATAGTATATATCAAATATCATTACACAATACACCACATGAAAAGTGGTGAACAATGGAAATCTCACAGAAATAAAAGTGAGATAAGAAACTCCTTACATTTCACTTTCCTTTGGTCGAGGGTAAGTTTAACCTCCTGTATAATGACCATTTTATGTTATTAGATTATACCAGAACCATATTAATATTTATTATATCATACATGATTCATTAATGACTTCATACTTCCCATTTAATACTGATTTTCATGTTAAATTAACATTTTGCGTAATAATCGCTTTCTTTATCGTACATATTTTCACTTGTTATTCTTGACCGCATAATTTAGATCATGATTTAAATACTTCAAAAATAAAAACCTTGATTCATATGTCATATATATTTGGAATATAAATATTTATTATAGATAGATATATGAAATGGAAAACACCGTTTATGGAGACGGTAGGCCGTACATACGCCTAAAAGTGGTTTCTGTTTTCATATCATATTGAATAGATGTAAGTGAATAAGATATATGTATGTACACACACACACACACATATATATATATATATATCTAGTAGTATTATTATTTCATATATTACATACTTATAAGTAATAAATATTTTTATAATCATCGATCAATGGTGAACATGGAAATGAATCTCATCGCGTCGTGGAGACAATAATCTGTACGTACGCACGAGCGAGAATATCATTTCCTTAAATGTGTAGAATTGGATGGTTTATTTATTTTACACAGACATTATAATGTTATTTTAATTATTTATATACATATTACTCATCATTATATCCATCCAAATAACATAGTGTTGAATAACAAATTACACCACGACGTTGAGACAGTAAGTCATACATACGCACGCACGGAAACATTATCATTCATAGGATGGATTGAATAATGAATATGGTTATGAAAAATTTATAATAACATCATAGTATATATAAGGTAATGTAGATATTATTTTGGAATGGTAATAAGAAAGAAATATTAAGTGGAAAAATAAAATAACATGGATGAGGGTGGTAAAATCATTACCTCTTCTTCAGGCTCTTCCTTTTAATTTGATCAAAAGGTCCCCATAAGTTAGATATATGACCAAATAATGTCCTCTATGATGCATTTAGGATAATTTTTAGGATATTTGGGAAGGTTTTGGATGTTCCAAATTTCTTTGGATGTGTGAATCTGAGATAAGGGGAAGTTCCCTTTTATAAGAGGGGTGAGGGGGCCGTAGGAAAAACATAAAATATTATTTTATAATAAACTATATTTTGGTTATAATGGCTCCAAAATAAATTATTTAAAGTCTAATGTGGGTATGGGTCGAAAAAAACTCAACCAATAGGTTTTAGACAAGTTTATGTTACCATTTTAACCTTATTTTTTAGATTTAACTTTTAGTTAAATAATTTAACTTTTACCTTTTCTTCTTGTATTCTTGCACAATATGGTTAATAAACATAATATAAACATACAAGAGAACATAAAGTAGTTCATTAATGACATATATAATATTATTTATGAACTTTGGCTGAACCTTATAATTGTTTTAATATTATATCAACCAATAATATAGTATTTGTTTTAAAAATTAATTTATATCAATTTTGACACTATTTGTTATTTTATTTTCGTGAAAGTCATAAAAACCTTATCACTTCGAAAACAAATTATCTAAACTACTTTAACATGTCATATTAAACTATATAATTATCGGAATTCATAAAAACTCTCAAATTACATTCATTTGGATATTTATAATATAAATTATTTTAATTATTCATTAATAAGGTAATTACTGCATCATCATTCTATCATAAGAAATTAAATTAATTAATGTATAAAAATTATAAATAATATAAAATTATGTAGGGACTCTTTTTGTCTTTCTAATTAATATTTATAGTCGAATTTATCTTATATATAACCCAATATTAAAAATGTTTTAGTTACGAAAACTTGAATTTAACAGTTTTAACTCTTCTTTAAATTAAATAATAATAAATTTCCTAATCTAATACAAGTGGAACTAAAGGATCATATTTTTTTCCAATGGTTTTTTTGGTCCAATTACACTTATACAATAGAATTAATACATGTTTTATGGTAATTATAAAATCATTTTTACGCTTAATTACCTCATTTACTTTTAACCGTGGTAAAAAAAGTAAAACGTTACCATTCACCAAAAATTATTTTCATCTTATTGAACCACATTTTACATAATTATATTTATCGTGTATCTCGGATTTTTGAAATTCAACTCAGAGAATCAGTAAAATTAGGTTTTATACAGATTTTCAAATGCTCCAAGGAGGTGGGTAAAATATGGTAAAAAGTTCGATAAAATTATATATATATAAACTTATTATAAAATGATTCAAATGAATTACATTGATCATATATAAGTATTATATATCTATTTTTACCTAAAAAAATTATAATAAATTAACTAATTATTTAAATAAATAGACGGTTTTAACCCATAACGTAGTGTTTTTCACTATTAAAAAATATATGAAAGTTTTCAGACAAATACCCATAATTTACCCTAAGCTAATTTCGATATTAGAAATTCAAAAATAATGCCTATTTTACAAAATAAAAAAAATATAAATCTCATTTGTTAATTTAAAATTAATTCTTGTTGTCAAAACCAAAACCTTGTTTTTAAAAAGTAAAAACTATCAAAATATTGACATGTGTTTATATCAAATTTAAATGTGAAATTACTTATAATGACCTAAATTGTATTAAATGATAGAAATATAATATAATTATACTTCCAACCCATTAAAATTCATAATTTATCACTTTAAATTATTTCTATTAAAAAAGTTGTTTTTAATTAAAATTTAGTAATTTTCACTATTCATCAAAATATGAAAGTCATCAAAAAAGTACCAAAAAATTTTCCTAACTAAGCTTTTATGTCCGGATTCTAAAAAGTAATTTAATTTCATTAAATAGAATATATAAAATTTTCAAATATTTTTTTCAAAGATGTTTCTCCATTAAAAGGCGGTGAAATTTCATTTTTTGAAAAATAGTTATTTTATCTGAAAAAATGAACATGTTCTTATATTATGTCTAAGAAACACATAATATGGGTTTTAAAATTATATATACTATATAAGATTCAAAATGAAGTTAATAATATTCATAACCACTTTTTGAACGGTTAGTTTAGTAAGTTGTTGTAAGCTCGAACTCAGTATTGAGTGTAGTGCAAACTATTAAATTACTTTAATGAGATAACATACTATGAAATCCTGGGGTGTTACATTCTCCCCTCCTACAATAAATTTATACCTTGCAATTTTAAATTGTTCTTCGAAAATAAAAGGTTAAAAATAGAAAAATACCTTTGTGGAAAACCCACATCGGAAATTGGTTTAATAAAATTTAGTCTTAATAAGAGGGAAAGTGAAATTCAAAAGTCACCACCAAATTATGATCTCGATTAGGTGAACATTGGTTGAAATTAGAGAAACATATTTAGAGGAAAAAATGTAAATATCTATATAGTGTGATTGAGTTCATCAATCATAAATGAGTTTACAATTGAGGGCCTCAAAGCCTTCGATCTGTGGTGATTTAAAATATCATCAGTTCAAAAAAATAAAAGGTATTATGATAACACATTTATAGTTTTAAGATATCTTCTTTAAGATTAAGAATTTATTTATTCATAGAATAAGAGGGAATATATATATATATATACATGACAAGTAGAGTTTCATCCTTTAACTAATTTTTACAAAAAACTCATCTTTCTCTCCAAAAGGCTTCAAAAAAATATTCTATTTATCTTAATCATATAGGGTTCAAAAAAATGAATTTATAATTCACCTATCAGACCTTTTAAAAAATAAACTACATTATACAATCCAGGACATCACATAGGCTAGTGGTAGGTGATGCACCCTTGTCGCCCTTTGATTGCGGGTTGAAGTCTCACATCTTTGTCGGAAGCGACTGGATGTCGCACGGCCTATGAGTTGTCCTTTTTATGAAAATCCAAAAATAACCTTAACAATTGTATCCAATTTAAAACTTTCATCCATTCTAATCATTATACTTATCCAAAATACTTATATCCAAACTCAAAGTCCAAAATTTATAAGGAAGTTTAACATAATGACTATCATTTTTTTTCACGTAATATCATGTGAACAACTTCATCTTGTATTCCTTTAAAACATGGTAACACCCTGATTTACCATAAAACGTTTTTGATTACATTGAATCCCCCTTATTCTTTATAGAGTACTGGATATATTCCTTATATCCAATAATTTTGAATATTCCAACAATGATGAAATAAACAAACTATTAATCAATTCTAAGGAAGTCAAGAATATCCAATATAATTTATCCAAATCAACCATCTCTTATTCCAAAATCATTACCTCATTATCACAACCATATTAAGGATTACCTTTCGTTCAACCATGTATTTTCCAAAAAGTGTATCTGACTATTAATTCACTTTACTTAGAACCATATAATCAAAAAATTATCAATAAAATAGTATTGTAGTACAATCCTTATTTATCTCCATAATTTATATAACCAGTATATTATTGATACAACACTCAAATTAAATAATTCTATAATAACAATATAAGAACAATGTTCACTACTCTTCATCTGAGGTAGTATCATAACTAGATTATTATCCAATAGCATCATTTTCGGTATACTCTGATGATTGGGACATTGATTCTCCTAGTGTCCCAACGCCTAGTCGATGAAGCATTTAACATTTGAAACCTTTTCCATACCATTTCAATCATGTACTTGGTGTCCTTTTTCTCAACACTTATAACAAACTCACATTCCCTTCAAGTATTTTCCTAGCTTCTTCTTTCCACATTTATCACATATGGGAAAATATTTCTTTCCCCTCTTCTCTTTATCTATATTTCTATCTACCATCAATTTCTTCTCTTACTTCCCTTCTAATCCATAGGACTCATAGAATTCCTTACATATCTTATTAACACATGGTAATCTTTCTTCATATATTGAGAATACCTGGGAGACTATTTCCCTTATAAATGTTGGCTTAATTCCATGAAATATATGATTCATCTTACACTTTGGATCATATGTATTGCTGGAGTTCTTATTCCTTCTAATATGGGTCATTTCTAAAAAATGGCATACACTAGGACAGTTTCTTAATCACAATGAGTAATTCCAAACCTGTGAAATACCTAATGTAAATTCAGAAATTTATGGATATAATCCATAATAACAAAAATGTTTTCTTTGATGATATATTTACTCCTAAATCATTCATGATGGCTTCTAATAAAAATGTGAATTATCTTAAGAATATCCCTCAGAAGTGTCATAACCAAGAGTGTCGTAAAGCCCATTTTGGTGCACAAGTTCCCGTTCAAGTCTACCTCAAAGCGGTGTTTTTGGGTTTTAACGCTAGGTGCATCTATGCCAGAGCCACCTCTACCTGCTAATATCCAGACAGGGATGTATTGATTGGAAAACTCACAAAATCTCTACCTTACCAAAATTCATGAAAGTTCTTCTATACTAATCTTCAATGTTTACCTTGGGTTAGTGTTCTCTAATCAGTGTTCATCTAAATCTATTTCCAAGGTTTGAACTAAACTTCCTATGATACCAACTATAAATCCCCAACCCAGGATTCCTAGAGTAGGTTCATTATTTTAATACATTGGCATGATTACAAGGAATCCAGTCCCGAAAGACCGATCAGTTTAGCAGTCATGAAAAATAGACTACATTAATAAATGTTACATTACACTCTCTAACATACTAAAAAAATAATTGAGTGAGAACACCGTTGTTCCCTTAGCTTAACCATGCATCTCAAACATAGAAGACTTCTTGGGATTCTGGGAAAATACAACATAATAAATGGGTGAGCTCAAATGCTCAGTAAGGGTAAATAAATTAGGGGAATCTATAAACTTTTAAGGCAATATTTGTAATAAAACAACAGCCTTTTGGACATAAACTTGAACATAATATGGCAAGAATAAATAGAAAATTACCATATGAACATGCACATGGATATTCTACTAGTCAAATAATCACATGTAATAACTAATTACATAATGAGAGAATGTATAGTACCATACATTAATTTCTACGTCAAGGCCTCGTGCGAGGACCTATGGGCTAACTATAACCGGACCCAAACCCGAAGAGCCTTTGTAACCGGACTCCATCCCAGAGATCCTCTATAACCGGACTCCAACCTGGACAACCTATGTAAATGGACTCCATCTCGGAGAGCCTCTATAACCAGACTCCAACCTGGAGAGTCTGCTATAACCAGAACCCAGCCCGTAGGGCTTACTTTTACTGATCCCCAACCTGGGACATACTAGTCTAATACATTCATCATAAGAAAAGTGTCAAATATAACATAAACATTTGTATTAAAACTAGAATATGAAATTTCAATAATTTATCCATAAACCATGAATGTAATAAAAATAACACATCCATATTCAAACATATTACAAAATATTCAATACAATATGGAAGATCTGTATCATAATAAATAAACTTCAAACAAGTTTAAAATCCATTAAAGGATGTTGACATAGATGAAAATGATCAGTAAAATGCTTTGATAGAAATACCCAATTTTTATGAAATCATTTACATTTCTCACAATTTATAAAGGTAGTCATTTAAAAGGTATTTTTTAATCAAAGTGTCCCATACCAATTTGAAACATTTTAAAATAATTATCATTTCAAAACATTCATGTCCATATAAATAAATACTTATAATAATTTTGAAAACAAGGACATTAATTAAAAGGGTTTAGAATAATAAATCTTTAAAACATTTAAAATGAAGACATATTTAAGAAAACCCTCCAATAAAACCTTAAAATGTTACTTTTGAAATCATTTTTATAAAATATGTGTATTTATGATAAGTATGTTCCAGAAAATACTTACCATGAACAATCTCGGATAATAATGAGATTGAGGAAATAACCCTTACCTCATTGTAGTCAATCGTTTCATATGAACAATAGTCAAAAACCAGAAAATGAATCCCAGAATTTCATAAATATAAATAAAATGATGATAATATATATCGAATGTATGTACACAATACCCCACATGCAAATTTGTGAACAATGGAAATCTCACGGAATTAAAAGTCTGATAAGAAACCCATTACATTGCACTTTCCTTTGGTTGAGGGTACGGTTATCCTCTTGTATAATGACCATTGTATGTTATTAGATTATACCAGAACCATATTCATACTTATTATATCATATATGATTCATTTATGACTTTATACTACCCATTTAATAATAATTTTCATGTTAAATTAACATTTCGGGTAATAATCACTTTCTTTATAGTATGTATTTCAACTTGTTATTCTTGACCATATCATTTAAATCATGATTTAAATACTTATATAATACAAACCATGATACATATTTCATATATATTTATAATATAAATATTTATTATAGATAGATATATGAAATGTAAAACACCATTAATGGAGACGGTAGGCTGTACGTACGCATAAATGTTGTTTCTATTTTAATATGGTAATGAACGAAAGTAAGTGAATAAGATATATTTAAGTACATAAATTAATAAATATATATATATCTAGTAGAATTATTATTTCATTTATTACATATTTATAATTAATATATATTTTTATAATCATCGATGAATGGTCAATGTGGAAATGAATCTCATCGCGTCCTGGAGACGGTAATCCGTACGTACACACGAGAGACAGTATCATTTTGTTAAAGGTGTGTAATTGTATGTTATATTAATTTTACAGAGTCATTATCATGTTATTTTTATTATTTATATACATATTACTCATCATTATATCCATCCATATAACGTAGTGTTGAATAAAAAATTACACCACAACGTGGAGAAGGTAAGTTGTACGTACACACGCATGGTGACATTATCATTCATAGGATTGATAGAATAATGAATATGGTCATGCCATATTTATAATAACATAAAAATATATATTATTTTCTTGATTTAGTATTTTGTTATGGTAAAAACAAATAATGAGTAAGTGGAAGAATAAAAGAACTTCAAAGATGGTGGTGAAATCATTACCTCTTCTTCAGGTTCTTCCTTTTGATTTGATCAAAAGGGCTCCATAGGTTGGATTTGTGACCAAAGGAAGGCCTCTAAGATAGAGGTAGGATAGTAGGGAGGATATTTGCTTCACGTTTGGCTGAGCCAAATGGCTTTGGAGTTGTGAATGTGAGAGAAGGGGAAGTGACCTTTAATAAGAGGGGTGAGGGGTACCTTAGGAAAAACATAAAATATTATTTTATAATAAATAAATTTTCTCTTTATAAGGGTTCAAAAATGAATTATTTAAAGTCCAAGGTAGGGATGGGCCTAAAAAATATATACCAATAGGTGTTAGACATGTTTAGGTTACCATTTCCACCATATCTTTTAGATTTTACTCTAAGTTAAATAATTTAACTTTTACTGTGTCTTCTTGTATTCTTACAATATATGGTTTATAAGATTACTATAAACATCAAACAGAACCTAAAGTGGATCATTAATAAAATATATAGTATTATTTATGCTCTCTTCCCGAACCTTATATTTTTAGGAATATTATATCAACCAATAATATAATATTTGTTTTAAAAATTAATATATGTAAATTTTTATATGATTTGGTATTTTGTTTTTGTGAAAGTCATAAAAGCCTTATCACTCTGAATAAATTTATCTAATAAACCCTAACATTTTATATTAACCTATATATTTAGTGGAATTAATAAAAATTCTCAAATGACATTTATTTAGAAATTTATAATATCAATTATTTTAATCTTTCACTAATAAGGTAATTACTGCATCGTCATTGTGTAATAAATAAATTAACTTATTCAATGTCAAACGATTATAAATAAAATACAATTATGTAGGGAATCTTTTTATCATTCTCATTTATATTTATGGTTTCATTTATCTTATATATAACCCTATATAAAAAAAATTTAGTTAAATTTTTTTGAATTTATCAATTTTAACTCTTCTTTAAATTAAATAATAATAAATGTCATAATCTAATACAAGTGGACATAAAGGGTAATATTTTTTTACTAAGGTTGTTTTTGTTCGAATTAAACTTATCCAATATAATTAAGACATGTGTTTGAGTAATTATAATATCATGATTACCCTTAATACCCCTATTTACTTTTAACCATGGTAAATAAAAGGAAATAGTTATTGTTCACCAAAAATTATTTTCATCTTATTGAACAAAATTTTACTTAATGATATTAACCATGTCTCTAGTATTTTTTAAATTGCATTCATAGAAGTGGTAAAATTATGTTTTATATAAATTTTCAAATGCTCCTAAGAGGTGAGTCAAAGATGGTAAAAAGTTCGATAAAATTTTATATATCTAAACTTATTATAAAATGACTCCAATGAATTACGTTGATCACATATAGGTATTATATATCTATTTTTACCTAAAATAAATTTAAATAAAATAACTAATTATTTAAATAAAAAGTCTGTTTTAACCAATAACGCAGTGTTTTTCACTATTTATAAAAAATTGAATTTTTTTACAAAAATACCAAAAATTGACCCAAAGCTAATTTTTATATTCAAAATTATAAAAGGAATTATATTTTACCAAATTAAAAACATAGAAGTTTGATTTGTTGAAGTAAAATTAATTCACGTTGTCAAAACCAAAATATGAGTTTTAAAAAATTAAAAACTATCAAAAGATTGACATGTGTTTATGTAAAATTTAAATGTGAAATTACTTATAATGACCTAAAGTGTATTAAATGATAAAAATATAATTTAATTATACTTCCAAATCATTCAAATTCATAATTTATCACTATAAATTATTTCGATTAAAAAAGCTGTTTTTAATTAATATTTAGTAAATTTCAATATTCATCAAAATATGAAAGTCATCAGAAAAGTACCAAAAATTTATCCAGACTAAATTTTTATGTTTAGATTCTAAAAAATAATTTAATTTATTAAATTGAATATATAAAATTTTCAAATATTGGTTTTAAAAAGGGTTCTCCATTAAAAGGCGGTGAGATTGCATTTTTTTAAAATACTTATTTTATCAGAAAAAATAAATTTGTTCTTATATTATGCCTACGAAACACATAATATGGATGTTAAAATTATATAGAGTATATAAGACATAAAAATCAGTTAATACTAATCATAATAGAATTTTGAACTGTTAGTTTAGTATGTTGTGGTGAGCTCGAACTCGGTGTGGCATGTAGCGCAAGCTATTGAATTACTTTAATGAGATAACATGCTATGAAATCCTGGGGTGTTACAAGTTTTAAAACTAGTTCAAAAAAATTGAAATAACCCACTCCTAAAATTGATAGTGGATAAGAAATAATCGAATAAAATATAGAGAATAGTTATAAATTAAGGTAAATGTAAATAAATAATGTTTTGATATAGGTGGTTAAGGTAATTATTTTTCTAATATAGGTATATAATACACTTATGTTGAAATATTTTATAAGGTTAAGGTAATTGGGTAACCCAAATTTCACTATTTTGGTAATATAGTATCTTTTGAACTTTGACCTTAATATTCCATTAATTCACTACTATCCTTTTTATTTAGTATAAATATTTTATTTCTACCATTATTTTCCTAATTTTTGGAAGTCAAAAAATATTTTTACAAACTATATTTTACAAACATTATATATCCCAAGGGTTTTAGTATGATTTCATCAAAAACAGTCATTTATATTTAATATAGAAATAATTATAATAAGAAAATATAAACATTAATTAATCAATGTAATCCATCAGAATGAAGGTGTGTCTCATACATCAGAACAACTACTATTATGATAAGTGGTTAAACATATTTCATATTTATTTGACTGAAAATATTCATCACCATCAAACTGAAAATAGTTGTGACACATAAAATTAGTCTTCATTTAGTTTATTAGATTTACAAACAATAGTAATGCTCATCAGACTATCTAATGTCAATAATCAGTGTGATTGGAATTAAATATATTAAATGTAATTAATAATAGCATTATAATGGTTCAAATAGAAACAAAATTATACATTGAGGTACATTTCATTCTTAGATTTCATGAATCAAAATCCATATCATTATGAGCATTTAAACTAAATGATGTTTTAGGTCATTCCAATCAACTCAAAAATATTACTATTGGAGGATATCCTATAAATAGGATATCATATAACGAGTTGGGAGGTTATTAATTTTTAACATAACGTGTCTAAAAATCACAATTTTGGAAAATCTGATTGACAATTCATGTAATTGTTTAGAGAGTTGTAGTTCTACAGAATCTGTGTGAGGATTTTACATTCCTTGGAAATTTTTACTTGGTATTTTCTATTTCTAATTGTGGTCTGGTCAAGGGATTTCTAGAATTGGAAGATGGGTGGATATGATATATCAGATCGTGTGATTCTTGGTTTACGATGATAGGGACGATTATCATCATATCAAGGGGTTTCTAGTTTAAGAATGAAAGATCTAATTATGATCCATTATATCAAGTGATTCTAGGGTACTGGAATATAAAATTATATAATTAATCTTATTGAGGTATTTCCCAGTAAGGAAAGACCAACCATTACAGTAGTAAATGAAACTATGGATATCGTAAACCAATACATAAATCTTACATTACTCTTGTGGATAAATATTAAATTCTTTTATTAATCTTATATGTCATTCATTCTATTATAAGCTTCATTATTTACTTGCTTTTACAAGATAATTATTCCACTACATATAAATTAAAAATTCAGTTATATACATATCATTCCATTAAAAAAATTTATTAATTGTTTGTAATATAGATAATTACCCTAATATATCATACATTTACTAGATAATATTTTAGGACTCTGATCATCAAGAAAAAAATGGGTCCTGTCTTTTTATTAAAGGTGGTTTTGTTATCTTAGTCAAAAAAATTAAACTATAATTCACTATCCTCCCCACTTCTAGAAACCTAATACTATTATCATAAATCAATTATTATCATTGTTGGTTCAAATATTATTCTTCATGTGTTTTTTCTCTTGTTATATATTTCAGATTATTACACTTTGTTATAAACATCATGTCAATAAAAATTTATTACACTAAAATGTTTTTTCACAAAATAGTTTCAATTTTTTATAATATGGTGGGGTTAAATGGTGGAACCCTAGAAAAAATGATTCCAAGAAGTCCACCTAATTTTTTTGTGATTATTTTGAATAATAGAGATATCAGATGAAGTCTTTCATTATTGAAACTGGTGCTTATAATTTTACGATGGTTTATGGTTGTTACAAGATTCCTAACTAGATATTACTATATTTAAAAATCACGAAAAGTAGGAATATCAACTAAATTATATATAAATGAACTCCTATTTCTATTTTTTGATGTCATATATATATATTCCTATTTATTCATTTGAGTATGAATCTATTGTTTTGAATAAGTTGGAAGTAATATATTTTTGAATATTTATATTTTTAAAAACATGAAGATATTTAATTCATTCTGATTATCATGCCACTGATTTTCATCTTTGGGAGTTTGTTTCTAAGATTCACCAATGGTTTTTGAGTGTTAAAAATATGTTACAATCTCTTTGATAGAATTATCCTACAAATAAAATTCTAGTTGAAAAAATCATAGAGATCATATGGTCTAGTAAAAACCCCTAATGGTAATAATGTAAAGTTATTTGGTTGATTTTGTTCTTCAACAAAGAAGTATTTTAGGGATAATTGTGTAGTTCTATAAAGATTGTTGGAATGATATTTTACAATGATTATTGGAAATGTAATGAATACCCATTATTCAGTATAGAGAATTGTATATACAAGCTAGCACTATTTCCTAGTGTTTTATAAATTTTTTGGGTCAAATATTTAGAGATTTGTTTCATAATTGTGGATGTTTTATTTCATCAAATGCCTCGTAAGAATAATGAAATGGAATGACATTATCAAACAATCGGTTTCTCACAAATTTGTTTCATGAATTTTTAGTGTATCATGAACATGTGAGGAAAAAAGATACATCTCTTTAACTATGAGATGTTGAGAATTATGATTGCACAATGAAAAATGTTACATCTCCACAACAATGGGAAGCTTCGCTAATGGTGAAAGTTTCATTGAGATTCATGAAAAAGTGGATCATTGAGAACAAACTGAAGAACCTCATGAAAAGGTGACCATTAGGATGAAAGGTTATGGAATGGGAGGAGAGGCCTATTAATAGGCCTCTACCAACAATAGAAAATATAGTATGACATAACAATGATTTTATGGCCCCAAATTATTGATGGTTATTCATTTGCGGGGTTATTTAAAAACATTTTCAATGAAAATATGTTTATGAAGGATATAAAAGCTAAGTGAAATTTTTAATCATAGTCAATGTATTAAAGATCATGAATGATATAAAATCTAATCGAAATTTGTATGCTTTGATATGGATAAGTGAGCATCGTGAATGTGTAAGAGCATAATAAAAGGAGGTTTCTTTGGGATGGTAGGTGGGAATCATGAAAGAGGTGAGGGGAATAACTTGTGAATATATTGTAAATTTATATTCATCAAGTGGGTGAAAGTGGTAGTAAAACAAGTAATCTACCTATAGTTGATGATTTATTCATTATTGAAATTGACGAGACATAAATAACCATAAATAGTGTATGGATATATTCTGGAGAAGTGATAAATGGAATGGAAAGAAGTGCTCCTTTGCACCATCAGTGATCCATAGAATGATGATTGAGGGAGTGACCCATGGGATGCCCAGAGCTATTCTTAATCTATATATTGGAAATGATGTTGGGTATATAAGTGATGTATCCCAAACCATGAATTAGTAGTGAACCTTATTAAATATGATTCATTGAGACATTTTCATTTTATTATCTTTTGACACAGCCCAGGGAGAGTATACCATGTAAAATTTGTATTTATTTTTGATTATTTCATTTCTGTTCATACATCACTACCAGAAAAGTAGAGGATGATATTTTTAAAGAAGAAACAGGGTTTGAATGGGAAGTTATTTTAATATTTCATGCCCTGATTCACCTCCCCCCACCTCAGGGTATCAAACCATGTTGGGAGAAAAATTAGTAACATCATGTTACTGTTTTTAGGTACTACTGAACCATGATTTTTTATTATGTTTTAGGTGGGTCTCATTGAGGGGTTCTAAGGGTGATTTTTTTTTAAAAAATTTGAGGTATCTTGTATTGTGAATTACTGTATCAATGTGTAACCAAACCCTATTTCCACCTAGTTAAAACCATATAGACCCAAGCATTGGAAGATTCCATGTTTTTTTTCATTGCATAAAAAATCGTTCTCCCACCAAGTAGAGATGATACACACCATTAGGGGGAACAAGGATAGAGTGATCTATTTGAAAAACCATGTTGACCTACCTAGAAAACCATGCTTCCATATATTTTTATTTCTAGAAACTATTTTAAAAATTCATAAACCAGTGAATAACCTTGAACTCGGCCATATATCTCTATATATCTACTTCCTTTGTGTATAGGGATCTCAAGGACCCCTTTTAGATTTTCTAAAACACTTACAAAGTTGAGATAATATTATTTAACATCATTTTATTCCTCTATGGTTTTAATCCTTGACCACTGTTTCCAACATTATTTAAAGGAATATCCCATTACCTGTGTAATTTTATGTGATCTTTGTGACAATGATAAGAGGTTATGTTGAGATTTCCATGTCATAAAAACATTATTTTTATAATTTAAATGTAATTTATTTCAATTGAATTATGAAAAATGATCTCGATGATGATTAGGATTTGAATTTATTTGGGATGCATATAGGATAAAACACCTAAATACATATGGAATTAAAAATTGGTGTGTAATTGGAGTTTGGTAGAATTTTATAAACCAATTTTTGAAATATATTGTGATAAAAAAAATTGGTTTACCTAATAGAACCTTGGAAAAAAATTTAGCATAAAAAAATTATGAATTGATTAAAAAAATGTTTTTTGTTATTAAATGGAAATTTCCATATCCATATAGAATATGGAGTAATTTTATTTTAAACTAATTTAAAATAATTTTCTTATTATTTATTGATTGATTATGAATATGAGAGTCTGGGTAGTTAGTATGTTATTTGGGATAATCATGATAGCAATGTAATTCCCTCTAAAGGAATTTATGCTTTGCAACTAAAAAAATCTAGTTCATTGGATATTATCCCCAGTGGGATATTAATGGGTCATAGTCATCCGGATAACAAGATAAGTGTGTATGCATTTCCATTATCATAGATAGACCGTTGGAGAGCATCATAACTAGTAACCTTCATATATGAAGACAAATGACCATATTTAATATTGTGATCACATAGATGAGTATTCCATTTATTATGAAGTGCATTAAACATTAACGTTATTTAGATAAATATTTTTTTTAAATGATTAATGAATCCATTGATTGAAATTCTACATCAATTGAAATGAAAATAATTTTTTATTTTTAATATGAAATTGATATTTAATTCATATTTTATTTTAAATTAAATGTATGATTTGGGTTATTTATTATAGAATAATATTATAGAACACATGTTGAGACCCTAATGGTATTTTTTCTCACACTCTAACATTACCTTTGGGAATTTCTAGATTTACTTCTTCCAATTTTGAGAAAGAGGAAAGAACCACTTGGAAGTAGTAGTTATTGATGATTCTTTGGGATTATAGTGTTGTCTCTATTGGGTAGAAATTATTTATCTTATTCTCCTTATTATTTTGTGATGTAATATTTGGGTATTGATATAATTTTTTTAATTATTGTACTATATATTCATCATGTTTTTTTGAGAATACTAATATGTAACTATTTCATCCTCAATTTATGTGGAAAACAATTACCAGTTTTATCGTGTTTGATTCCAGGTGTAATTATCCAACCCATAGGGGTTTGTAATTCCTTTATATCCATGCAAGGATATGATTAGTTATTATTGAACTAGGTTATATTGGGTGGTTTTGAAAAAGTGGTATCATAGGTTCTTGTAATTCATCATTACAGGATGTTAGTATGCAATTGAGAGATCTCCTTGTTGCATATAAGTTAGTTATGAGTGAGTTCCTAAAAATAACTCATCATAATGAAATATTTGTATATGTGGATGGTGTGGAAAGGATGTCTTGAGGATTATTTATCATCTTTTATCTTCTTTTGAATTACATAGGTCAAAGTAAAAATATTTTTTTCTTGTCTGATGGGATTAATATAACACATTTCTCTTATTCTACTGTGAATCAGAGAAATATTTTATTGGTTTCGTTTTTTATTACAGAAGTTTTTTAGCATCATAAATACATGATTACATGTTTATAGTATCTAGGATGAAGATTATAGTGGACTATAGTAAGAAATGTCCTCCCTTGGATCAGATTCTATTTGAGGATATTTTATTTTCTATCTAGGATTTGGGACGTGAATCTTCACCTTTTTCTATTCATTATCCAGATATGGAACCTCAAAGGGATGAGTATTGAAATAATGATCAAGAGTTTATAAACTATAATTCACTAGATTTCCAAGTATTAAATTATCCTCATGAGTTTGAGGATTAGTTTTTGGAGAGTTTATCTTTGGTTTCTATTCTTGGAGACACCTATTGATATCAAGGCGAAATGTGTCACATTTAAGCTTGAAATAAATTATAGAATATGGTGGGGCATGATGGTAATGGGAAAGAAGAAGGATGGTATAAAGTGGAATAAATTTAATTTTATTTTCAAGGACCATTTCATCCCGATTCTATTGTGTTATATACCTCTTTAAATTTTCAATCTAGAGAAGGTTGATAGGACCATGAGAGAATATGTAAACTGATTCATTGGGCTCTTGTAGTTTATACCTAAGATAATATCAAAATATAAGATGAAGTCAAAATGGTTCAATATGGTACTTCGATATGATAATTTTTATTGGGTTTTCTTACTAAGTCAACTTTCTTATAATGATTTTCTTGATAGAGAATTGAAGGGTGAGCTCGATCTAGCTAGAATGTTAGTGTTCATTTGAGTTCCTTTTTTCCCACTGGCATTTATATGAGTTACGTTGATGAAATGATAAATTTTTATAAGTCTTGTGGGGGATCATAATAGAAGGTTTCTTCAACACATATTTTAGTTAATATCGATGGTATATTTATTTTCTACAAATCTTGAAATCATAGAGACTCAAAACAGGTTTTCATTAAGGTAGCCAATATATGATCCTACTATAGACATTTAGGTCCCTTTTAAAAGTTATTTAATTTCTATTATTCTACATGTATTGTTACAATATCATCATCACCTACATATATTATGGAGAAATATTTTTTATTAGGTGTTCAAGAGGAAGACATCTTGAATGAATCTTCTTCATGCAGTGGAATAGTCTCTAAAGGAACTAGATATGGGTCTAGTGACTATGAGAGGTACCATAACTATAAAATCATATATAGTTACTACTTTATTTGATATATGTGTATATAATTAGTTCATGTACACATCTATTGTGCATATTATAATTATTCATGTTTATATTTTATCTTTTGTGATGGATATTGCTATACCTCTCATAATGAATAGGGAGTATGAGATCCAATGCCCTTCTTGTGTTTTCTATTTAACAAAGAATGATCTTACTCGGTTTTTTATAGTTATTGATGTTCAGACTTTTTATGTTATTTTTCCTATGGATATGATCATTGATAATAAAGAATTATTTTATTATTATCTTTGACGAGACTGCTTTTTTTCACATGATGGGGTGTGTTGTTTCATTTAGGTAGAATGGGACCTAAGGATGAGTATATCTATTCCTTATTAACTAGAGTTGGGGAAAGTTATATTGTTGTTTTCATTTTATCTGGATTAATTATTTTTGAGAGATTATCTCCCCAAGTTTTCATCATATTTTCAGATGTGTTTTTCTTCAAATATCTATGGTTTGCTACTGGAAAAGGAGATTGATATTTCTATTAATTTATTACATTGTACCCACCAAGTCTCTATTCCTTATTAATATATGATCTATATAAACTGAAATAGTAGAAGATTAATTTTAAAAATCTATTAGATAAAGTCTTTATATGAATCAGTCTGTCACTATGGGGAGTACCTATTTCATTTTCTATTAATAATGATGTAACACATCACCTACTTATTGGTTATAGAATACTCATTCGAGTTATGATAAATCACAAGTGTCTGTTTCGCTAGATTTATATACTTTGTGACTAGTTGAAATCAGAAAATTTTTTCTTCTAATACGAATCAATGATTTAGATATCATCATATGAGATTAAAAGAATATTATATTCATAATTTCACCTTCTGGAGCATGTATAGCCCTTATGATTACATTTTCATACCATTTGGTCTAATAATTTCTTATGAAATCATTATGGATTTAATGAAAATGATCTTCAATGAGTCTGTTGTTACATTCATGGTGGTATATTTGGATGAAATATTTGATTGCTCTATGTACGAGGAGGATCATGTTTCTAATCTGAGAGAATTTATGTAATTGTTTAGGAACCCCCGACATTATACTTACCTATCAGAATGTGATTTACAGATTCATGGTGTATATTTCTTAGGACATGTTTTTTGATAAAATAATATTTTTTGGTTGATCATAAAAATCTGAAATATGTTATGAAATGGGAGAAACCACATAGTGTATTCAATATTCAGAGCTTCTCTTATTTAGCTTGAAATTATTTTCAACTCATAAAGGATTTATATAATTAGGATTCTCTTATGACTACCCTAACTCATAATGTAGAAAAGTTTTCTTAGAATAAATAATGTAAGTGTTTTTTGTGGAGATGAAATGCCTTTTAACTTCTACACAATTATTGATACTTCATGAGTCCAGTCAAGGCTGTTTGGTCTTCTATGGTGCATTATGTTTAGGCTTGGGTTGTGTTCTTAGAAGGGTGATTACATTGTTTTCTTTGGCTATAAATATCTTTGGTTGTATGAGAAAAATTACCCAACCCATGATCTTGATTCTATTGTTTTGAGGCATTAACATAATTGATAGATCCATTAACTTTTTATAAAATGGATTACCATGATTTCCAACCACATGAGGTTCAGTTCAAAATTTTCTAAAAAATTGTTGAATATATGACAGAGTAATCAGGTGGAGTACATTTATTCATATAAGATCAATATTTACTATACATTAGGGATATATAATGTCTTTTTAGATAATTTGAACGTGAAAAGACTTACCCCTACCATGAAAGAATCATCCAAAGAGTGGATGTTAATTGCACTTTTTTCATATTTTCACCTTTGAGTTCACGAATTAGGGATTGATATTTTCCTGGATAGTGTTCATTTAAACTCCCATCTTCATGAGATAATTCTTCAAGAACATTTGTTGGATGATTTTTTCACTGGAATTGGGAACTCTCTTTATAGTGAGGAGACCATTGATGTATGGTTTTTTTCAACAGAGGGTCTCTTATGTATCTAGAACCGGTATGTTGTGCCCATTCTAGTAAAAAAGGTTGTGGTGGGAGATTTCCATAATTCCTAGTGGGTCATGCTCCTATGATCAACAAATTCGTTCTACATTATCCAGTTAATTTTCAAGCGGAATGGTTTTATATATGGCATTGCTGATTTAATATCTCATTGTTATCCGTGACAACATGAGATGTCCAAGAACCAGAGACCTTTTTGTTTCCTTCAAACACTTCCATTGATTAAATTCAAGTTGGGTGAGATCTCTATGGACATTGGGTAGGGTTTCCATATAACAAGATAATGTAGAATGTAATATAGATTGTGATTGATTAGATGACTATATTGAATCATTTAATAACCATTTATAATACAACAAATATTTAAGTGTTTGAGAATCTCTCTGTGAATGAGAATACTAATTTTCATAGAGTACCATCTACTATAGCCTCTGATAAGGATCCCCATTTTTCGTCTCTCTTTTGTATAGACCTTTACGAGGAACTGGGATCTAATGATCATTTCAGCACAACATGTCATCCATATACAGATGGCTAGACAGAGAGAGTTGTAATGAATCTTGGGGATATGATCTAATGTGGATTTATTTAATTTAGTGGATATTGGGATATGTATTTTGGGATGGTTGATATTTCTTATAACAATAGTTTGCAATATGTAATATGAACGGCTCCTTTTGAGGCCATGTATGTACAACCTTGTAAATCTCGATTATCATGGTTATAGATCATTGATTATTCTTTGGGTGGACTGATCTTTGTTCAAGATATAAATAAAAAGATTTAGTTAATTCATCAGAGGGTTTTTATGGAATAAATCCAATAAGAATATTATGATGATTTCCATCGTAGACCATTGGATTTTTCAGTTCGTGAACATGTGCTATTAAAAGATTCACCTCATTTGGTTAATCGATGTCTTTGGAGGAAAGGGAAGGTTGATCCTCATTTTGTTAGACCTTTTGAGGTTATTGAGAGTGTGGGGATAGTGTTATATCATTTATAACTTTCACTAAATTTTAATTCAATACATAACATGTTCCATGCATTAGGGAAATAGAAATAGGTTTCAATCCCTCTTAGGTTCTGAGGTGGAGTGATCTTGATGTGGATCCTAATATATCTATGACTGGTCATTTGATTACGGTAGTTGATTTCAAAACCAAGGAACATAATGGGCGGACCATACATTTGTGTGGAGTGATATATGAAGAAAATTTCTGCTACACATGTTACGTAGGAGATATTTTCACTAATAATAGAGTAGTGAGGTAATTTTTTAACATGGAGACTTCATGATAAGATTTCTAGTGACATAATTTTTCTATGATCAGATGTTTGTAACATCATGTTACAGTCTTCAATTACACCTCAACCATATTATTTATCATTATTTTAGGGTCTCATTTAGGGGTTCTTCGGGTGAATTATTTAGAAATTGTTAGGGCTCTTGGGTTGTGAATGGTTGGCACTTTTTTTTCTCAAACCATTCACTACTATGTGCAAACCGTGATAACAAAAAAGTGGTAGATTTCATAGTTAGTTCATGGTTATAAATGTTTTCACCAAAAAAGTAGAAACTATATTACCCAACATCTGGAAACATGGTTATTGAGCACGGTATTACAAAACATGTTTCCCTACCCAGCTAACAATGCACACATAGTTTTTCATTTCTCAAAATTCATTTAATCATTCATGAAAACATGTATATCCTCCTATTCGACCCTCACTCAATATATATAGTTTTCAATGGTTAATAGGGATATCAAAGACCCCATTTAGATCTGCTAAAACCCTTACATGGATGATCAATTCTTGGATAAAATCATGAAATTACTCTTTTGTTTGATTCCATGATCATTGTTGCCGACATTCTGTGTTCGAAAATCATACTGTCAATGTTGTGTTATATTATACTCACGATAAAGTTCAGTGGTTCCATTTAGATTTTCCCTGTTATAAACACTAGATTATATTGATTTTAAATTTATATTATTTCAATTGAATTTTGAAACCCCAATTCAATGCAAAATGGTATTTGAATTTATTATTATTGGATTTTGGTGAGAACCCCCATATACATTGGAATTTGAAATTGTCATGTGATTATAATTTTGTAGAATTTGTGAAATTGATTTTGGGAATAATAGACTACATTGATTTGATATATTCCTATGAATGGTTTTATGATAATAATTTCATGAATTGTTTAAAAACCAATGTTTTAAATGGAAATTTCTAAATTGAAATTGAAAATGGGGAAGTTTTATTGTAAATAGATTTAAAATAATTTCCCATTTATGATTGATAGATTGAGAACATGTGAAACATGTAATTTGGAATGTTATTTGGAAAAAACACACTTATAGGTTAATTCGATAGTATTGTATTGAAACATTAAATGTCAAACAAAACCCTTGTTCAGTAGCTCTTATTTCCTATGGTATATTGAGGGATATATTCTGTTTGAGCCTAAGGGATGTGTGTGCACATTTCTGTGATAAAAAATTGAGTGTGTGAGGTTCTCATAATAATAGTCGATCGAATGGAAGGAAAGATGACAATTTCTCAAGATGTTATTACGTTGACGTATACTCCATTTATTGTTAAATACATTATACTTCCCTAGTGATTTATATATAATGTTTTATATAAAATCATTACCTAAGGAATTTTTTTAAATAACTTATTCAACTGAACTAAAAATATTATTTTAAATAATAAATTGAACATCCATTCCTATTTTATTTGAAATTAAAAGAATTATTTTATTATTTATTATGGAATCTTCTTAAGGAACACTTGGTGGGACCCTACTTGGATTCCAGATCGCACCCTACATTTTCCTTCAGGTAGTTATAGGTTTCATTCATCCTTGTTCTGACAAGGAAAAATCACCATGAAGTGGTGGTGGATTTTGATGATCCATTAGGCTTGGAGAGATATGTCTATTGGGTCATGGGTGGTTTATAATGTTCTCATGATACTTTGGTGATATACATTGAGGGATTCCATAAACTTTTTTGACTTCTGATATTGTCTCAATTGGATGTTTTCATTGATCATACTAATATTTAAATATTTATTCCTCTATTTATTTGAAAAAATCATTCATGGATTGTCCTTTTATGATCCCTAATGCTAGTTGGAAACCCCCAGGGGTTTAGACCACACATCAACCCATTTCTGGACTTGCTTGGGTATCATCCAACTAGGGTATTCAAGATTTTATTGTACATAAGCCAAATGATTAGGATTCAAAAAGAAATACTTTGTATCATAATAGACAGATTATAAATCTTAACCTTGATGATATTATTGGAACACTCATGTAATACATTGGAATATCATAAAGTCCATCTTAATGTATGGAATGAAACAAAATGGAGGAATTTATTTACAACTATATTTAATGATCTTATCAAATCTCAATCATCTGAGAAAGTATTAAAATTTTATAATAATAAGAAATTAGTTATTGAATCATATATTTTTCATCATAAAAAATAGGAAATTAAATTCTGAATCCTTTTAGAAGGATGAATATGATTCTTGGTGATAAATATTTTCATTTATGATATAATAAAATTAAAAAGTATAATTGTGAAATGAAAGACTCTACAAAATTGATTTCTCATGAATAATAAAAGTACAGAAAATTTATAATAGCTTTTTAATGATTAATAGAAAGGATAAAAAAGGGAGGAATTCATACATAAATTCATATTATTAATATAATAAAAAGTGAAGTAAATATTTTAAATCTCATGAACCTTTGAGTAAAAGTGGAAGATATAGTTTTTATGATGATTCTATGCACAATGAGAGTTATAGATGGAGAAATATTTTTTAATTTGACGAAATATGAAATGTGAATAAATGAGTTATAGAAATGTTGTATTCTATTGAATATATTAAATACTGTTCTTTTAATGTAAATTACCCTGATAGTGATGAAGAGAAAAAATATGCATCATTTTATGTAGAATATTCATAATATGAAGTTGATTATACTTTAACTAGATAGAATTAAATGTATATGTTTTCTAATCTACTTAGAAATGAAAATATAAAAGTGTCAAAAAAGTGTATAATTCTAAAGAAAATATACTATTATAAAACTCAATAATTACTACACTTCTTACTAAAAAATATGATATTTCTAATGATATTGTTAACAATGATTTTGAAAAATATATAATTTCTAAAGATCTTGAAAATTAAATTTTATATAAAAATGGTTTAAAACTGATTTACTAAAAACATATTTCTACATCATTTTCAAATGAGGATAAAAACAATATGTACATGTAGAATATGAAATTTTATGATTTAAAAAAATTAATTATATGTTTAATTTTGTGTTGGAAGACTTTGATAAAACATATATGAAAATTAGATTTCATATTGATATTTTTGGAATGGGTTTTACAAATAATTATCCTATTTTAATATTAATTACTATGTTCCAAAGAGAGCTCCATTTAAAACCAAATTTAATCTTGGTGGAATCTAGAAGAACAAGTTAGGTTTAAATAAATTTCAGTTTTTAGGTTTTCATAAATAATATTTTTCAAAAGAAATGACATTTTATAAATGTATATATGTTGGAGAAATGTTGTCAATTATGCTTTCATTTTTTTATAATATAACAATCAAGAAGGTTTGGTATCTCATACCCTAATGACATTATATTTAATAAATTTAATAATGTACCAAGAATAAAATTAGTTGTTAGATAGATATTTTTTTAAGACACATTACTAGAAAGACATATTTCATCAAGAAGATCATGAATATAAAAATTTGTAAAGTCTCATTCAGAGATAATACTCGATGATAGATTATCAGAATAAGTAATATTGGTCTACCTGGAAAATATTAAATTTAAATTTTTTTATTTGTTGTAGGAAATCAGAAAAAATTTATTTTTATAAATCAATTAGTGATGTGGGTTATATTTTAACCTTTAGGAATGAAAATGTTACTATTCATAGTTCTAGAAATGTGTTTATCGTTTCTTCCACTCATCATGATAATGATTACACAAGATTATCAGAAGACCATAGGATCCAAGATCTAAAATGTATCTTTGTAATGGTTGATAGATATTGGTTATATAATAGAAAATTATGAAATGATAATCTTAAAAAATAGTTATGTTTTCTATAAAAATTATAGAGTAGGACCTACAAGAGCTTTGGTTTGATACATAAAAATTCTATTATCTATGTAAATTTGGTAAGAAACATATGTAATGTTTTAATTATATTTGTGACATATCAACTTATGATGTATTATAGAATGTTCACATGGACTTTTTTCCCATACACAATATAAATGTTTTTTTTGTAAAGTACTATGTATATGTTTTCGCTGATGATTACACTAGATATGCACGAGTCTACTTTATAGAAAAAAGTATGATGCCTTTAGTTGTTTTAAATAATTTTTATATGGAATTAAAAATGATAAAATCCACTTCTTGAAAACTATTCATATTTATCATTATGATAAATTTTAGAATTCTTATTTTTAAACATTGTGTAGTGAAAATATTTTTATACATAACTTTTTTGTCACCTAGAACTCCATAGAATATTATTGTCTTCGAAAGAAGAAATAGAGTTCTTCAGGTGATTACTAGAAGAATGCTAAGTGAAAAATCAGTTACTAAAATTTTTAGTAGGAAGAAGTTAGTAATTCATATTACACTATAAATCATGTTTTAATTAGAACATTAGTTAATCAAATTCAACATGAATTGTGGATAGGCTGAAAACCAAAAAAATTATATACAAAGTCATTGGACGAAAATAATTTATCATGAATACTAATGAAAACTTACAGAAGGATGAGCCAAAATCACATGAACGAATATTTATAGGTTTTTCCACAACTATGAAGGTTTATATAGTTTTTAAAGGATATACAAGAACTATTTAGGAATTAGTACTTGCTAATTATGACGAAAATGGTTCTTTCATTTCCAAAAAACCCTAACATACATATTTGGATATTATATCTAAAACTGATTTTAAACATATTTTATAAAGTAATACTCCTGAGGAAACAAGTTAAGAATATGTTTTTTATGTCTTTTCATAAGAATATTTCAAACATATCATTGAAGAATATATTTTTAGAAGACCATGAAATCAGTTTTTTCTTAGGAATCGTCGTAGTGAAAAAATTATTAGTGGTGTAGATCAACCTGTTAGAAAGAAACGTTATTTGAGAAATGAAATTGAAAATACTAAATTAATATCATAATTCAAACCTAATAATCCTAACGACTCTTTAGGTAATGATTATTGGATAATGGAAATGAAAAGTAAAATCAATGTTTTTGACTGGACCCTTGTTTGTATGTTGGTTGAATGGCATAAATATTATTCTATAATTGGAGTAAAATTTGTATTTTGAAATAAAATTGAAAAATGGGGCCATAGTTAGAAATAATGGTATACATGTCATCAAATATTAAAATAAAAAAAATTATACACTATGAATAAATTTTTTATTTAATAGCTATAGATGATCTTATTAGTATAAATCTAAATTATGAAACATTCATAAATGTCAAACTAATTCAAATGGATGTGAAGTGTTATTTATCTAAAGGATATGTACAAGAATGACTAATTTTTAGAAAAACTAAATATATTTGATAATATAAAACATCAGAATCATGTTTTTAGAAGTACTGAGGAACTACATAGGATTAAATAAGTAGAGTCTGGTGTGATAGGTGTAACAATACAACCCCAGTTACCAATAATAGGTGCCTTATTACATAACATTGGCATGATACAAGTAATTTTATCCCAAAAGACCGATCAGTTTAGTAGACTTGGAAGTACTAGATACCTATATAATATTGACATTACATCATGAAACAAAAACATCAACAACATTTTTCCCCTTTGAACACTCTTATATCCCTTAGCCTATTATTTCATGTTAATCACAATATAATTTTTTTCATCATGGAAAAAATAAAACATAATAGAGGGGTGAGATTAGATGCTCAGTAAGGTTAATAATATAGGGGAAACTGTAATAAATAAGAATAAACATTTAAGGCAATGTATAAGACTAGAATACAATCCTTTTAAACATAAAAATCAGTATAATATGGAAATTATAAATCAAATAATTCAATTTACTTATTCGCATGGATATTATATTAGTCGAATAATCAGATGTAATAACAATAGCCAATTTCATAATGATAGAATGCATAATTCCAGAATTCATAACCATATAGTCAAGGCCTTTTGTAAAGACTACAAATAAGATTTTTTCTAGGCCTTGTTCTAAGACACTAGTTTGTCTCATGAGACCTACCGTTGCATCAAAGAGCTATATCGGGCTCGACCCGTCACATACTAAGTCTAATCAATTCCTCATATGAATGTTTTTAAACATAATAAAAACATTCATATTAAAACAAGCATATGAAATGACAATACTTTATCAATAAACCATGAATGGTATAAAAACACATCGATAGTCAAACATATCACAAAACCTTCAATATAATATGGAATCTTTGTATAATAATAAATCAACCTAGATCAAGAATAATTTCACAAAAAGGATTTTGACTTATTATAAAATGATCAGTAAAAATATTTTAGATAAATATTTTTTTTCTTGAAAACATTTAAAAGTCTCAGTATTTACCAAGAATCTGTTTAAAATAGAATTTTGAATCAAAGTGTCCCATTCCACTTTAAAACTTTCAAATTGAATCTAAATTTTTAGACAATAATTTCCATATAAATAAAACCATAATACAGTTTTTAAAACATGGACAATAATTAGAATGTTTTAGAAGAATAAATTTTGAAAACATTTAAAATTATATTTTAGTTAGAGTTTCTAACCAAATGAGAGATACTTGAATAAAAATAATAGAAGTAATAAATACTTTATAATATCCTAAGAATAAATGGATTCATGATATACTATGTCAAAGTACTGTATATACACCAAATAAAAGTAAATTGGCGCATAACAACAATGAAGTCTCAATAGAATGTAAGTTGTGATGAATTCCATTATAAAGATTGTATCCTTAGGTTAAGGATAAATCAATCACATAATTATGTGTGAAAGATATAAATATACTAAATATGATTGGATTTTCATTATAAATAAATCACAGGACATTTACACATATTCGTGTAAAAACAACACCAATGATATGGATGCTTAACTCAAGGAATAGTAATTGAGTAAAAATTACTGTTATCATATTTATATCAATGACTTGAGAATTTATCAACAGAGTGATTATGAGAATCAAAACTATATCCACACAAAGGGTAGTGTAAATTACTAAATAAGTAAATAAATAGGGATTTCACACATAATCTTGTATTAATGTAATCAATGAAGTTTGCGTAAAACTGAATGAGTCGAAATTAAATTTGATGTTCCCTTACCGATTTGGTAACATACGAAACCTACACCACTTGAAAGAAGGATTATCCAATTATGATGTAAATACCCATAAATTAATGTATATTATGTAAACAATACAATCATGTGCAGTATATATACCACACAAGGTAATAGTGGAAAATATAGCATGAATCTCACAGGAATAAATCTGAGATGAAAACCCCTTACTACGTAGCAATAAATTGAGGTGTATAACCAAAATTTAGTAACCACCAAATGAATCATGGAATACCATGGATATTAAGATGATTATGATAAGATATACGATATGATAGTACAAAATACACCACATTCAATAAATAAGTAGTGAACATTGGAAATATCATGGAATTAAAAGTGAGATAAGAAACCCCTTACCCTATACTTTTCTATAGTATAGGGTAGGTTAACATCCTGAATAATGGTTAAATCATTGATAATAAATTATAAAAGAACCAAATACATAAATATCATATCATATATTATCTTTTATTATTTCATTGTTAATGATATTTTATTAGTGTCGTTGTTTGGGTTGTTAACTGATTCGTTTCCCATTATATGTTTTTTTACGTACATCATGTTTGTTATGTAAAGGTTGTATTGGATAAATATCTAGGACGATATTAAGTTATAAAAAATTATTTATAATCATAAATTAAAAATTATTCTTGAATTATTCTGAATAGGAATTAATCTCATTGGGTTCATGGAGATGGTAAGCTGTACGTACACACGAGAAAAAATATCATTCTTTTGATGGTGAAATCATATATTATTGGATGGTATATCATATATAAAGAATCATTAACATTTTATATTTATTATTTAAATCATTTAAACTCATTATTATACCCATCCAATTAATGATGTTTTTGAATATCAAACTACACCATGACATGGAGAAGGTAAGTCGTACATACACACGTATGGTGACTTTGTCATTTATAGGATGGATAGAATAATAGATATGGTTTTACCATATTTAAAATAATATAAAATTATGTAGAAGGTTATGGATTTATTATTTTGGTATTGAAACAACAAATAACGAATAAGTGGAGAAGAAAAGAACTTGAAAGAGGGTGGTGAAATTATTACCTCTTCTTCAGGTGTTTCCTTTTGAGTTGATCAAAAGATATCATTAAGTCGGCTTTCTGATAAAATTAAGGAATATTGGTTGATGTGATGGATTTTGGGAGGATATTTTGGTAGGTTTTTACCTAATAAAATGGATTTTAATGTGTGATTGTGAGAGAATGGTAAGAACTATTTTATAAGAGAGGTGAGATTCATTTTAGGAGAACCTTGAAATATTATTTTATAATAAAATCATTCTCGGTTTATAATGGAACCAAAATAAATTATTTACTATCTATGGTGAGGATGGGATGAAATTATCTCAACTAATAGTTTTTATACAATTTTAGGATACAATTTTAATCTTAGCTTTTAGATTTAACTCTTAGTTAAATATTTAACTTCTATAGTGTCTTCTTGTATTCTTACACTACAGGGTTAATAAACATACTCAAAAAATTCAAGAGAACCTAAATTGGTTCATTAATGACATATATAATATTATTTAATCCATTTGGACGAACCTTAGATTTTTTTAGTAATATTATAACAACCAATAATATAGTATTTGTTTTAAAAAATAATTTATGTCGATTTTGACACTATTTGTTATTTTGTTTTTGTGAAAGTCAAAACAACCTTATCACTTCGAAAAAAAATTATCTAATAAACCCTAACATGTTATATTAAATTATAAAATTCATTTATGGCATCAAAAATTGTAAATTATATTTTTTTAATATTTATAATATAAAATGTTTTAATATTTCATTAATAAGGTAATTACTACATCATCATTGTGTCATTAATAAATTTGATTATTTAATCTCTAAAAAATATTAACAAAATACCATTATGAAATAATATCGTTTTATCTTTATAATGAATATTTATAGTCGAATGTATCTTATGGATAACCCTATATTAAAAATGGTTTATTTAATACACTTTGAATTTAACACTTTTGACTCTTCTTTAAATAAAATAATAGTAAATGTCCTAATCTAATCCAAATGGACATAAAGGATTTTATTTTATTCCTAAGGTATTTTCTGGTCTAATTACACTTATCAAATAGAATTAAGACTTGTGTTAGGGTAATTATAATAACATTTTTACCATTAATTGCACTATTTAATTTTAATCGTGGTAAATAAAAGTTAAAAGTTACTATTCACGAAAATTTATTTTCATCATATTGAACCACATTTTACGTAATGATTTTAACCTTTTATATTTTATTTTTAAAGTCTATTTCCTAGAAGTAGTAAAATTATCTTTTATTCAAATTTGCATATACTCTTAGATGGTGGATAAAAGACGGTTAAAACTTCAGTAAACTTTTACACATCTAATATTATTTTAAAATGAAAAAAATGAATTACATTGAAATTATATAGGTATTATATATTTATTTTTAATTAAAATAAATTTAAATAAAATAAATAATTATTAAATTAGAAAGTTTGTTTTAAACTATAATGTAGTGTTTTTCACTATTCATCAAAAATTGAATGCTTTCAGAAAAATACCAAAAAATTACCCTAAGCTAATTCTGATATTCCGAATTCAAAAATGAATTCTATTTTTTCAAACTAAAAAACATAAGTTTCATTAATTAATTTAAAATTATATTCCGTTGTCAAATCGAAAAGCAGGTTTTTGAAAAAGATAAAACTATCAAAAGATTGACATGTGTTTATGTCAAATTTAAATGAAAAATTCCATATAATTAACTACATTGTATTAAATGATAAAAATATAGTCTAATTATACTTCCAAACCATTCAAATGAATAATTTAACACTATAAATTATTTGGATTTTAAATGTTCTATTCAATTAAAATTAAGTTTTTTTCAGTATTAATCATAATATAAAATTTATATGAAAAGTACCAAAAATTTATCAAAATAAATTTTTATGTCCTGATTCTAAAATAGAATTTAATTTCATTAAATCAAATATATAAAAGTGTCAAAAAAAATTTAAAAAAGGTTTTTCCATTAAAAGGTGTGAAATTGCATTTTTTTTAAATACATCTTTTCTCTAAAAAAAGAATTTGTTCTTATATTATGTCTATGAAACACATAATATGGATTGTAAAATTATATGGAGTATATAAAATTCAAAATTCAGATAATACTATTTATAACCTCTTTTTGAACACCTTGTTTGATAAGTCATAGTGCGCCAGAACTCGTTGTTGTATGTAGGGCAAGATTTTGAATTACATTAAAGAAACTTACTTACTATGAAATCTTGTGGTGTTACGTTCTACCGCACTTTTGGAAATTGCATCCTCAAAATTTTAAAATTGGGCTTGGGAACTTCATTGAATGACTCACATCATAAAAAGATTCAATAAAACTATAACTTTAAAATAAATAAAGGGAAGTACAAAGGTCACATGAGATAACCCATAATTGGATTCCATATTGAAAAACAGAGATATAGAAGATAAAATAAGTGACATGTTGTGATGGAGAGTGATAGAAAACGTGACAGAGAAAATTTAACAACATGAAAACCACAAACTTATGATAGGATAAATGGTAATTGGATTCCTAGTAGGAAAATTAAATGGACACCATTTTTTGTTTTAAGTTCCAATTCATAAAATTGAGGAATTTATTTATGATATTGACTACGAACATAAAAATATATGATTAGTTTTTATGTAGAGTTTCATCCTTTAATAAATTTCTACAACTAATTCATCTTTTTTTTCAAACGATGAGTATTCATGATGACTTAGTCACATATGAATCGCTAGAATCAACTTATAGAGAATAACATGATCCACAAAGGATAAACTATATATTTTCCATATCTTTAGAGATTATCCAAAACCACAATGGTTAGTACAATATCAAATGATCCCCAAAAAGGATAAACCATTATGAAAAAAAATTCTAATCTTAAATTCTAAAATTTAACGAACAGTACCCAAAGATCAATAAATACCATTCAATAAACAATTTTACTTAAAATTCTTCAATATAATCCAAACTAATATTGAAACCCAAAACATAGAAGAAATTTATTACGTAGTCTTCTATATTAAATTGTATTTCCAAATAACATCAACTACTCTTAAAGTCACATACTAAATATTAAATAACTTAATCACATATTTTCTTTGATAGGTTAAACATTTCTATAAATAACCCAAATCACTATAAATCCATAATAAAAACATATATAAAAATCCACCATTACTCCTCAAATGAAATCCCATAGTATTCTATTTTCCATGGGCATATAGTGTTCCCAACAGAGAGAACATCATCCCAAATAACATTTATCACTTAATCACCAAATCATTTTCCTATACTAAGGATATCCATTTGATAGGACATAAGATCCCAAATCAACTTATTATTGATCAATAATATCATTTAACTAAAAAGAATTAGTCAGACTAACCAGGGACTTCACGTAGTGTAGTTGTAGGGGATAAATCCCAATAGCACTCCGGTTGTGGGTTCGATTCCCAAAGCTTGTTCTAAAATGATGTGTTGTCACATGGTTTGGGTGTTGTACTGTTTCAAAAACATTATTTTATAACATTCCCAAATGGAGATAAATTTATGAAAATAACCATATCATAATTTCACCACAAATTTTATCTCATACCTCGCATTTTCATACCAATGTTTAAAAACTAGTAATTGCCTCAAATTCAAGGATCATATAAACCCAAATTGTTATTTATAACTATATCAACAATAGAAAATTTATTTCATTCTAATATATCATTTTTCATATAACAAACTACAAGGTTACACATATAAGGATAAATTATTCCAAAGTAATCCTATAAACAACAATCACTAATACTTTTAAACATTTCACCATACATTTATTTCCACATACGTTCTTCCTTGACCAGGAGGTTATCCTACAGAATTGGAAATTCACTCAGGTAATAACCATGTCCCATACATTTATTCCAAATAACTGTAAATTTATTCTTGGGATCACTTTTATTTTCTTCCATTGTACTCGTAATTTTTCCTTAGCAATTATTTACTTTATATCCCTCATTCACACACATAAAGCATTTATTTATTCCATTGAGACACTTTCCAAGGTGTCTCCTTCCACATTTCTGGAATGATGCAAACTGAGATTTATTTTCTCCATGGTCTCCACTATTGTAGTACTTACCATTCACCGCCTTTATCTTCTTTGTTGGGTCTAATAGTTGGTTAATATATATGTTGTTAATCATATTTTTTGGAAAACTAATTAGTCATGAACACATTATATTTTACACCTATCAACATTCCATTTCATTGGTAATTTCCACCATTGTGCCCACCTTGTACATCTGGTTCGATGTTACTATGACTTCCATGGAATCCAGCCCTTGACTAATACAAGAAAGCATAGTGTGAGTCATAAAATAATTTATATAATATCATAACAACTTATTTTTAATCAAAAACTCCTTAGGATTAACCAATGTTATTTATTCACATCATATATTAAAATACCTCAAATCGGTTTGTAAAGAAAATGTGAATTATCCTAAGCATATACCCCGGGAGTATCGTAACCAAGAGTACAAAAAAGCTTGTTATCGTGTACCAGGATACCTTGATTCAAGCACAAAACTCTTTGTCAGCGTTTTCACTCCAAGGTACATCAGCTCCAGAGCCGCCTATACCTGCTCATATCCAGACATGGATGTATTGCTGGGAAAACCCACATAATATTTACATTACCAAATTTTTTGTATGTACTTCTATACTAATCACCAATGTCTATCTTAGGGTAGTGTTTCCTAATCATAGTTTGTTTTTCTAACTCTAGCTTCCACGGTTTTTATTAAACATCCTATGATACCAACTATGATGCCCAGACTCCAGTTACCCAGAATCGGTGAATTATTACATAACAGTGGCATGATATAAGGAATCATGTCCCGAAAGACCGATCAGTTTAATAGCCTTCGAAGTACTAGAGACACACATATGTTTTACAATACATCACGAAACCAAAAAAACAACAACTTTGGGTCCCCTTTGAACACTCTTATATACCTTATCCTATTTTCGAATGTTAATCGTAATATAATTATTTGCATCCTGGGAAAAATAAAACAAAAGAAAGGGGTGAGCTCAGATTCTCAGTAAGGATAACAATATAGGGGAAACTGTCATAAATAAGAATAACCATTTAAGGAAATGTATAAGAGTATAACACAAGCCTTTTATGCTTAAACATCAACATAATATGGCAATGATAAATCAAATAATGCTATTTACATATTCACATGTATATTCCACTAGTTAAATAATAACATTTAATATCAATAGCCATGTTCATAATGATGGAATGTATAATTCCAGACTTCATAACCACATAGTCAAGGCCTTGTGGTAGGACTACAAATAATATTTTTTCAGGGCCTTGTTTCAAAACACTAGTTTGTCTCATGAGACCTACCGATTCATCTAGGAGCTATAGCAGGAGCCACCCTTCACTTACTAAGTCCAATGCATTCCTCGTATGAAAAGAATTAAACATAACATAAACATTAGTCCTAAAACTAGAATATTAAATGTTAATACTTTATCCATAAACCATTGTTTCCCTCGGAATTCGGGGATGACCTCCTCGTTGGGAGATTCAAATGTTCCGATCGGTTTCTAATGGGTTTGTTCATAGAACCGGAAACATCCAATGATTCCACATCCATTTGGACCTACTTTCCAAAGGTAGTCTCTTCATTAGTTTTTGAACTGATGAGGCTTAGGAATTTGCATTGGTCGAGAGGATGGGAGGTCGGACTCATCACACCTTTTTGAGGGGAATTTTTGTCTATTCCGGGACTCTCTTTATAGATTTAAGTTATTATCATGAATCCTTATTATATTACCAAGTATAAAATGATCTTTCCTTCAGTTTTGACAATCAAATGATTAAATATGCATGAAGTTTTAGAGAATCTTTTATATGTATTCGTGGTTCTTCATCAATAGAGAATCATCTGTATCTATTTAGAGATTCTTGGTCAATGGTATCCTTCAAAACATTTATATAAAATTCTCTTGGTTATTATGATGACCAGGTTGGTTTTAAAGCCACTCAGTTGGGAACTTGAAGTTTATTGTCATTCAGAATGACATGAATTATTTCAGAGTTGGGATCGAACCCGTAGATGGGATACCTACGTATCCTTTGTTTTGGAAAAGGAATCAGAACCCACGTAGTTCGAGTAAGGGAGTATGATGTTTATGATTGATGGCTCGAAGAAGGATGTCAAAATTACATTTACCCTCTAAGCTCACATGAGTCATGCTCGGTGTGAGAAACAAGAGGTATTGGTAATAAAATAGACAATTGGGCCATGAAAGATGTAATCATAAGAAATGTTTTGGGGCTTCTGTATGTATGACTGCCCAAATAAATGAAGGTTAGGATTTACATTAGGGAGAAAATCTAGGAATAGGGTCCATAAAGGTATATGTGCTTCATGGAGATTTGAATACTCTAACTTGGGACTTATTCCTGAAAAGGAAACCAAAATTAAGAGAGGATTGAAAATTGGGTTTTAATCATGAGAAGGAATCTCAGATCAAACTTAAATTAGGACTAGTTAAAGAGAAATTAAGGGACTTGGGGCTTACTCCTGAAAAGGAAGCCCAAAATTATGACTGGGACTTATTCCTGAAAAGGAAGACCAGGTTAGGGGACTTGGGTCTTAATCCTGAAAAGGAAGCCCAAAAATTTTGACTGGGACTTACTCGTGAAAAGGAAGCCCAGGTTAAAAGACTTATAACTGGGGATTATTCCTAAAAAGGAGACCCAGGTTAAGGATTCTCTCATCTTAAAGGATGAGGTTGTGTGAATGAACTCTCACTTTTTAGTGACATAAAGATGTAAAAATCACTATGTTTTGAGAGATATTCCATAGAATTTCTTTCAGATAAGGAATTCAAGTCAAGAAATCATGCCATAAATGGCTTTGAAGAGTGTCTTGAAGACTGAATCATGAATAGGAAAGGTGTAATGTCTTAAAAGCGTTAAAATGGGCAAGATGGGCAGCCAAAAAGGAAGGGGCGCGCAAGTCTTTGAAGGCGTGCAGGTACTGCGTGGGCGCGCACGTATTGGTCGCCCAGGTATACCTGCGCGACATGTGTGGGGTACTTGCGCGATGTTCAACTAGCATTGAAATACTTGAGAGACTTTTTATTAAAGCCTTTAGAATCCTCTTGAGGTTCTTCCAGAAAAGGGACACGCAATTTCTATCGAAGGAGTAGGGCGGCGCGCAAGTGTGGCCACTTCCCTTAAGGGCTGTCCACTCAGGCGCACAAGTGTTGATGAGTTTCAACACTTAGTCTTTCCTTCCCCTCTTTAGATCTTCTGTTCTAGGTAATAAATTACCTTAGAAGTGTTCCGGAAGCTTTGAGAAGAGACTTGGGTGTCGGGAACTTCAATCTGAGTTTCTGGAAAAAAATAATACTCTGAATGGGGGGCCCACAGGGTCTATTTATAGGTAGGAGAAGACCTCAGGTGGTTACCGGGAGGTTATCACTTAGGTTGCGCAAGTCACTTGCGCGCTAATGTGCGTCGCGCAAGTCCACTTGCACGACTATGAGGAATCTTGCGCAGCCTATGGGAAAAGTTAACCTTGTTCATCCCTTTGTCGGTTTTTGATGTTTTCTTCAAAGGTTGAACCATTTTAATCTCAGAGCTTCCCCTTTTCCAATCTTTAGATTCTGTGACGAAAGGAGCGTCAACAAAAGTCCCCCCTCAGAGTTGGATCCAGAGTGAAATAGAGGATTTGACTCTGAGGAAATCGAGTACATCCAAAGGAAAAGGTGGTGCGCAAGTGTTCATTGCGTAGAAGGCAGCGCGCAAGTGTGCACCGCACAGGTCTTGAGCGCACTTGGTATGGCGCGCAAGTAGGCCCCCTGGTCTATAAATACACAGCTTTTGGATGCATATAGCATCTGATCCTGAATTTCTCGAGCTCTCGCCGTGCAAGCCATCTTCGCCACGCAAGTCTCTTCTTTCCACTGTTTCCTCACTGTCGCGCTACTCTCAAGGTATTTTGACTTGTGCGGTGTCACTTGCACGCCAAATATTTGCGCGGCACTTCCATACTTGCACGCCAAGTTTTTGACTTGTGCGCCTTAATTCCTTTTCCATTTTTTCAAATTTCGTCACATATTTTATGAAAAATAAACCCATTTAAGATTTAGTTTATTCATCTTTTGTGCAGATTCAGTGGTTCCCAAGGGAATTGGAACGGTTGATGAACTGTCTAGCAAGCGGATTGATGACATGATGAACATCATTGGCCATGATTACTACGATATCTGTGACAGCACTCTCCCATATTTGGCTAAGTACTCGAAGAAATATCATCCTAATTTACCATAGAGCATCTATCTGCCTTTGTGTGGTCATGGTCATCTGCAAGGAGTAAATGTTCCAAATGCAAAGAACTATACACTTCAAATGCAGCTGCACTACTACTCCTCTATTTCGGTTATGTTGTGCATTAAGAGAAACAACAATGGTATAAACTTTCAAGTTCTCCTTTCATGCCATTTCCTTGCAGATATTAAAATGGAAAACCCATGGGCTGAAGTGTTTTCTGCTTTCGGTTGGTGGAGAGAAGACAAACATGGCATTAGAGAAATATCTAAAAAAAATACTATCTCCAAATGGATCTTTACATCCAATGCTCCATTCTCAAATCCATGTATCCATCTTCCAAGTCTCTTGGACAGAAATAGAGTTACTGTTTGATCAGCAGAAAATTTTCTCAAACCGCACTCAAGAACATTCTTTTACAATTGTTCCAAGAAGAGCAGGTATCACTGCATCTCTTATTTTATCCAATTGAATGAATTAATTCTAGGTGGATGCTGATGAAGCTTGGGATGTCGTAAATCAAATGAAGAGTTGTGTTGAAAGCCTTTTGTAATTCCTGAAAAAAGGAAGAGACTCCAGTCTGTGGATGTTCTTCTATCTCTTGTGTATCAATGAAAAACACTTTCATCTTCAAACATTTGTACCTGTATTTTCTTGATACCTGCTTCAAATTTACTTAAGCCAATGGGCCTAGTATGAATAGTTTGATTTTTGCGAGGATTATTATAAATAACCCTACAAACATTGAATCATTTAATTGCTCAATGTTACCTAAATTATACAAAAATGTATATTTAGTGAGCTGGAACTTGACTTTTATTCAGAGTTCCTTTGTCTTTTGTGGGCAGTTTAACGTCATGCATGCCGGACATAAAGGAGCTAATGTTTAAGGTCGAGATAGCTTTGACAAAAATGGATTAAAATTGATTCAATTCCTTGACAATTTATCTGAAAACATATTACCATACTCAAGTATGAGAGAAAATATGTAAAATATGAATTAAGAATATTTGAATATGATGAATGATATGAAAAGGAGCTAAAAGGCATCAGAAGAAGTAGTTTCCAAGAATGAAGTTACCATCATTTAACAAACCCGTTAGGGGTTGAATTATGTAAAGCCACCTAAGGGCATTGGCTGTATAGTCAAATAAATAGCATCTCTTGGCTGACAAGTCTATTATGTGGACTATTTATGAAATCCCACCTATGGGCACGTGCTGCATAGTCAGTAAAAAGAAATCTCAGAAATTTACTTTCCTAGTGCTAAAATCCAGTGAAAGTTTATGAAGATTCAAATTTTCTAAAGTATAGTTTTTGTTGTATGGAAAGAGGTACTTGAATATGGAGAAGATATTTCTGAACAAGACTATCGAAGAATTGAATAGATATCACTCCTACGAAGGTCTGGCCCAAATGTAGGGAAAGAGAATATGGAGAGTATAAACCATAGACTTGTATACTTGCAGATCATGGAAAAGGACATGGGACAAATATGTTAAGGAAGGCTATTTTTTGAAGATCCCTACATACTGTCATTTAAGACAAATAAGGACAAAAGAGGCATTCTTCCCAAGAATTAAGTTACCATTATCCAACAAACCCATTAGGGGGTTGAATTATGCAAGGCCACCTAAGGGCATTGGCTGCATAGTTAAATAAATACTATTCTTCGGCTGACAAGTCTGTTATGTGAACTGTTTATGCATGGCCACCTATGGGCACATGCTGCATAGTCAGGCAAAGGAATTCTCAGAAGTTTAAAATTTTTGTGACTAAAAGTCATGAAAAGTGTTATGAAGATCTAAAAATATTTAAGGTTAAGATTATAATACATAAATATGGGTATTTTCCAATGTATACAGAGATACATAGGTCAATGATAACCATAATCATATTGTGGCTGGGTCCTGAATTGAAATTTTGGACTTCACTACGTATCTCATAAGAATGAGAATCAAGCCATACGTAGTTCTTGAAATGTAGTTTAACGTCATGCATGACAAAAGTATGAGAGATCTTAGTTTAGAGTCATAGAGCTCGGACCATAATAATGAATACACAGTGTGTGTTCTCATGGGTAATTTTCAGCCAAGGGACTGAAAGTGAAATTTGGGGTTAGGCCCAAATGACTTGGGGCTAGATTCGAGGGATACTCAAATGTTCTTATGTATCTCATAAGGATGGTAATCAATCCCACGTAGTTCTATAAATACCCTTTGTACAAATTTGGTTCTCACATGTGAAGGGTGAAAGGGGACTTTTGTACAATGATGGTTTAACCCGAGATAAAATGTTTAGGCATTTCCATGTATGCACGTAGTCTTTTGAAATGAAACATGATTGAAAAATCAATGTAAATAATGGTTCCCTCTCAAATGAAGAAATAAAAGAATATTGTATTTTATTGTCATACAGGACAAAAGTGTTGTATAGTTTAACGTCGTATAACAAGGAAGAAAGTGAATCAAATGTAAAGATATTGATTCTAAGGGCGGTTTCACAAATCAACATCATATGAGATGAAGGTGAACCGAAGTGAATAGATTGTTTGTGGGCTTGAGCCTTGGGAGGTTGCCTAGGTACCCAGCCTAGAAGGCAAGGATCAAAATCCGCGTAGTTCAATTAAAGAATAAATTAATGATCAAATTATTCTTGGGGACAATGACCTAAAAAATGATGTTGGGACTTACACATGGTTAGAAGCCCAGAGAGAGTGTTATGGTTGATGTTTTCTTTAAGATCACGTGAGTCATACTCGTTGTGAGAAACAATAGGTAGCAACAACCTTAACGATGCAGAGTTTAATGTCATGTAGCAGGGACAAAGTACAGTTTAGCATCATGTAAGACGTATCAAGGACTTTCTATACAGTTTAGAATCATGTAGTTAGGACAATGGGTACAATACAGTTTAATGTCATGTTGGACAAAAAGGGGGACTGCGCAGTTTAATATCATGCAGTAAGGACAAAATAATACACCATTGAACGTCATGTTGGACGCATTAGTGATTATGTAGTTTAACATCTTTCCGAACATAAGGGACTTTGAAATAGTTTAGAGTATTATGCATGGACCGTTGCTGTATAGTTTAACGTCGTATAGAAAGGACAAACTGGTACTGCATAGTTTAATGTCATGTCGTATGGACAATACAGTTTAACATCATGTTGGACGAAAGGGGGACTGTGCAGTTTAATGTCATGAAGTGAGGACAGATTAGGGATTTTTTTTCTTCAGTTTAGTGTCATGATGAACAAAAAGTGTGAATAGTTTTGGGTCATATTCATGGACCATGGATGGTGTAGTTTAAAGTCATATAGGACCATGGTGTAGTTTAAAGTCATACAGAACCTTTTAGGGAACTTTATCATAGTTTAACGTCGTGTGGGACGAAGTTGCAGTTTAATGTCATACTGGACCATTGCTGTATAGTTTAACTTCGTATACCAAGGACGAAGTGGTGCCGCACAGTTTAGTGTCATGTTGCGGGGACATATACATAGTTTAACATCATGTAGGACATATGAAGGGACATTGCAGTTTATACAAAATACTTCTTCAAAAATCTTGCATTAGTTGGAGTAGTAATGAGTTCTCCATCCATCGAGATTAATTAATAACCTCCATTGGAGTAGACCCTATGTATTGAATAAGGTCCTTCCCATTTTGGATCAATCGTGGGAGGTTTCCTTCCTGGTTTCATTGGAGTTTTGAGAACTAATACCAATTCTCCCTGAATGAATGAACGAAGATGAACTTTTTTGTTGAAAGCTTGTGCTATTCGATTCGGATAGCTTTCCAAGTGGTCAAAAGTGCACAATATTTTCTCATCTAAACGTTCTAATTCATTCAATCACTTTTGGGATTTCTCATCTGTAGATAACCGATCTCAAATTGCGACTCTGATTGAGGTCAATTTAACTTCAATTGGCAAGACTGCTTCCATTCTATATACCAATGAATATGGAGTTGACCGCGTTGCATTGCGGGTGGTAGTCCGATAAGCCCATAAAGCATGAAAGAGTTTATCAGGCCATGACCTCTTATCTTTATCCACCATCTTTTGCAGTATTTTTGAATGATTCTTCTTAAAGGCTTCTATTTGGCCATTGTCCGCCACATGATACCGAGATGAATGGTTGGATTTAATGTTGTATTCTTGATACAATTTCTTCACCTTAGAAGAACAGAAGTTGGTGTCGTTGTCCGTCAATATGGTATGAGGGACACCAAATCTAGTAATGATGTTAGACTTGATGAAGTTAACAATGCATTTAGAACTGACTTCTTTAAGAGGTACTGCCTCTGCCAATTTGGAAAAGAAATCAGTAGCAGTAAGAATGTACTTAAACTGCTTGGCCGTAGCTGAAGGTTAAGTTCCCACCACATCCATTCCCCATGTGGCCAATGGCCACGAGTATTTAGCTGAATGAAGAAACTATAGAGGTTGATGAATGAAGTTGGTGTGTACTTGGCATGAATGAAGCTTCTTTGTGAAATTAACACAATCTTGTATCATTGAAGGCCAAAAGTATCCAAGCCTTCAAATTTGATCAGACAATCTATGTCCAGACTGGTGGGCACCACAGACTCCTGCATGAACTTCTTTCATAACAGCCATTGTCTCTTCCCCATCAATGCATCTGAAGAGAACTCCATCAAAATCAAATTTGTAGAGAATTTTCTCTAGGTGGTTTGGGCTATCATAAAGAGTAAAACTGACCACACGTCGATGAATTTGTTCTTTCTCGGCTCTATCAGGTGGAAGTGTTTCATTTTGAAGGTATTCCCTGATTGGTGAAATCCATCCTGTAGTATGACCATATGGTTCAGGAATGGGACTAATTTCATTAATTTCCTCTGTTCTGGCTTGAACATAAGGTGAAATTGCACGACGGTGGGCAATACTGATGGTTGTCTCGTCCCGATTTGGATCTACTAGAGCTGTGGCTATATTAGCCAGTGCATCATCTAGAGCATTTTTTGATCTTGGGACATAAGAAAATGTTGGTTCTGAAGGGAATTCCGCCATTAAATCTCTGACGTAATCATACAAAGGGATTAATTCTTCTTTTCGGATGGCATAATCCACATTGACTTGTTTGATTACCAGGTCTGAATCACCTTTCACCTTTAGGTGATTCACTTGTGATTGAAGCGCTAACTCTAAGCCTGTGATAAGAGCTTGGTATTCAGATTCATTATTGGTACCACCTTCCCACAATAAAAATGAATAATGTAACAATGCCTAATCTGGATAAATGAGCACAATTCCTAAACCAACTTTGTTGAATTTAGGATTTTCCATTTTCTTCCCTGTTGGACTTCTGGAAGCACCATCAAAATACATTTCCCATGTTTGAGGACTCTCTTGAATAGAGAAAACTTCCTCATCAGGGAGTTCAATATCTGAAGACGTGTCTTCCACTGAAGGATGTTCAGCCAGGAAATCATCCAGAGCTTGGCCCTTTATTGCCTTTTGAGACACATAATGAATGTCAAACTACTGCAAAATAACTGCCCACCTTGCTAGACGTCCTGTAAGCATTGGACAACTAAGGATTAATTTGAGTAGATTATTGCGAGATACCAATTGGACCTCGTGATGTTGCAGGTAGTGTATCAGTTTCTGAACTGCAAAGATTAATTCCAGGCAGCACTTCTCAATACTAGAATACCGGGTTTCTGCATCAATCATAGTTCTACTAAGATAGTAGAGCCTATTTTCATTCCCAGCATCATTCTTTTGAGCAAGAATGACACCCAATGATCGCTCTAGGGCTTTCACATAGAGGATAAGTGGTCTTCCTTCAACAGGTGGCATGAGTACTGGTGGAGTCAAGAGGTATTTCTTGAGAACATCAAACGCTTCTTGACATTCTTCAATCCACTGGTAAGTGACACTTTTTTCAATAATTTGGAAAAGGGTAAACTTTTGCCTGCCAAATTGGCGATGAAATGCCAAATATAGGCTAAGTGTCCTTGAAGTCCTCTTAATTCTTTCAAATTTTGAGGAGGTGACATACTAAGTATTTACTTGGTCTTCTTAGGATCAACTTCAATACCACGATGGCATACAACAAAGCCGTGAAATTTTCCTGAGGTTACCCCAAAAGCACATTTTAAGGGGTTCATCTTCAAATTATTTTGTCGAAGCTTGTGGAATATGACTTCCAAATAAGCCATGTGATTAGAACGTTGTTTGGATTTAACCACCAAATCTTCTACATAGCATTCAACAAACTTCCCTAAAAAGGGTTTGAAGATACGATGCATGGCACGTTGATATGTTGCACCTGCATTCTTTAAACCAAAGGGAATCACCCAGTAACAAAACACACCTTGAGGGGCTCTGAAGGATGTGGATTCCTCATCTTCTGGGGCCATTTGGATCTGATTATATCCGGAATATCCATCCATGAAGGAAAGTACTTCATAACCAGCTGTCGCATCAATTAAGAGTTCTATAATCGGAACTGGGAAATCATCTTTAGGACAATACCGATTAAGATATCTGAAATCGATGCAAACCCTAATTTGTCTGTTATTCTTATTTACAGAGACAATATTAGCCAACTACTTGGGATACTGAACTTCTCTGATGAAGTTAGCTTTGATCAGCTTATCCACTTCAGCTTCAATTTTGGAAGCATACGTTGGGTGTGTTCTTCTCGCGGCTTGCTTAAATCCTCGATGTTCTTTTGGTAAACCCAAATGATGAGTAGCAACATCAGGATCAAGATAAGGCATTTCTGTATAGTTCCAAGAAAAAGTATCTTTATTTTTCTTTAGAAAAGAAATATACATCTCTTTCTCTTCAAGGTTCATGGCCACACTAATTAAAGTGTGGCGTGGGTCTTTCTCTGTACCCAGATTTATTTCTCTGAGTTCATCCACAGTGGTAGAGATACCCTCTTCAAATGCTAGAGGAGCATCTCTAAGATCTTCCTCTTCCTCTTCATCATGTGCTATTTCATTCATTTCTACTTGCATAGTAGATGACAAAATGAAATTTTCATGATCAGAAGAGATGTCAAAATTTGCACATTTGGAAGAAGAAGATTCCATTTCCGACCCTATTGATGATAAAGGGCCTTCTTTGGGAAATAAAGAGGAGATGATGGATTGAGAATTGAAATCATTATTTTCCTCTGATGTTGCTATAACATCTTCTCGCCTGATTGGAGAAGTATAGACCTGTTGGATTTCAGCAGATGAAATGAAAACGTCACCACTTGTCCTTTCATCACTGTTTGGTAGGTTACCAATTTCTCCCATGTTGTCTGGCTTGATTTCCGTAATTGACATTATGGATCTTTCCATAAGAGTATTTTGATTTGGGCCTATTTTATCAATTTGACTGATAGGTAACACATAATCTGTACTCACATGTGTAAATGGATCTATTTGAATCTTCTCCAAACCATATGGAGCATTAACTTTGGTAATTTCCTTTATTATAGATTTCTCTCTTCCCTTCATGTGATAAAATTCCGACTCAATGTATTGAGACTCACATGTCTTGAACATGGCCTTATCACCATAAAACGTTCCAACTTGACCATTAAAAGAGTATTTGAGACATTGATGGTATGATGAAGGGATAGCCACATGTTGATGTAGCCAGGGTCTTCCAAGAAAGACGTTGAAAGCTGAGTCCTGATCAACAATCATGAAATCCGAATTGGATACAAGATCTCTAAATTGAGTTCTGAGTGTAACTCCGCCCAGTGGTTCTGGTTCATTTTTATCATATCCTTGTAACATCATGGTAGAAGGAGATAAATCAGATTCCGTGAGGCCCAATCGACGAAGCCTATGAATGGGCATGAGGTTGACTCCTAAACCATTGTCAATGAAAGCTCTTCGCATATCTACACCATTGATTTTTTCAGATAAGTACAGAGGTTTTATGTGTCCATGCACAACAACATCTTCATCTTTATCAGTAAAATATATCACTGCATGTCATTCTGCAAGATTATTCTCTATGTGATAGACTTCAGCTGCAGCAATTTCAGCTTCAAACTCATGAGGACTTGACAAAGCTTCGATGAGTGCTTCCCGAAGATCTTTTGACAGATTTAAAGCATCCAAAATTGATAACATGGCTGGTACTTGGTCCAAGTGTTTCAATATATCATACTTTTGATCTAGAGGTTTGCGTTTCCCAACAGGAATATGCGGTTTAGCAGGTACCTTGGAAGCAGATGATTTGGAAGCTGATGCATCTTGTATTGGGATAGAAGTTGGCAACATCCTTGGTTTTGGAATATTAGACCGATTAGATCCATTTACTTTCTGAGATAAAGAAGATGGAACCTTCAACCGTTCTTCCAAAATAATTGTGCCAAGACTGGGTTGGCTATTGGAAGAAGAACTTGCTTATTCTTTTTGAGCTCGCTGAAGGGCTCTACCACAAGTTTCTGCTGCATACACAGTGCTAGCAGGGGTAGAATTGGAGTAGTGGCTTCAGAAAGATCCACGTATTCCCCTGTATCTTGAACCACTGGAACTTCCTTGGATTCCCTTATTTGATACAGGGAATTCAGGCTCATCAAAATTGAAATTATGACTGGAATACGGATCTGTTAATTGAATAATATTAACAGAACCGAAGATTAACTCTTCGTCTGATAAAGACTCTTCCTGATTAGCCTGTTTATGCTGTGCCGTTTGATGGGTTGGTTCCCGTGGTTTTGATGTAGATGGCATAAAGTCTTCCAGAGTCAAAGATAATTTAGTCTTTGACACATACTCATCTTCTTATGATTATTTTTCCTTCTTTGAATGAAACCATTTCTCTGAGGACTTTCCCTCTGACGAAGAGGGTTTTACCGCAATATTAATGGAAGAAGACACAATTGGTTTCTTTAATTGTGTTCAAAAATGAAATGATTCCGATTGATTGTCTTTCTGACCATCCAATCATCATAATTTTGTGCATTTCTACTTTTGAATTCTTTCCATTCGCCTTCCTCCTCTGGAACTGTAGCAGTAACACATGCTACCTAAGTCAAAGAACCTTTCCACATGACTTGTCCCTAGTCGACCATCTTTTGCAGGAGGTCTTTGAAGACAAAACACTCCTGGATGGGATGCCCCAACATTTGATGAAAGGGAAAATAATTGGGACGGTCTTCATCTCCTTCCTTGTTTGGCCTCTTGGGCACTGGTCATTGAACCAAATTATTTTCCAGAGCTGAAATGAAGTAACCAGGAACTTGCTCATTTCAAAAAGAGTATGTTTAAATATTCAAATCCTCAAATTGTTTTTTTGTTGATCTCTTTAATAAATTGGACGAAATGGCCATTGTTATTGGCATTCAGGAGGTGGAGCCCTTCGAAAAGATGAAGGTTTTGAAGTAGAAATAGGTACAGGTACTTGTTTAAGCATAACTGTAGCAGTTTCTGCTTTACCCATTCTCCTTCCTAGAGATGATGGAATTACACGAGATTTAGCCTTAGCCTATATAAGGGAATCTTTAATCTGCTGAGCGATTGAAGTAAGGTCTCGAAACCCTCCTGTGTATTTCACAGGGATCAATGGCGTGCGTAATTCGTCATGCAAATTTGCCACACAGATTGTCAATAGCTCCTCCTGAGGGAGTGCTAAACTTCGGGAATATGTTAATCCCTTCCAACAAGCAATGAAATCATACACTCTTTCATTCTCCGTTTGCTTGCAGTTTGTAAGATCGAAAACTATCGTTTTTGGAAAAGTTGAGCTGAACTGAAGAAATATTTTTTGGCGAAGATCCTCCCATCTGATGATTGACCGGGATTGCAAGATTGTATACCAGAAAAAGCTGGTCCTTGCAAGGTTTGCACGAAGCATCTGAGTTTCACTGCTTCTTGTTGCTCTAGAGTTCCCATTATAGGATCACAACAAGACACGTAATGTGTCAAATGTTGTTCAAGGTCACCTGATCCATTTAATGTAGGGAAAAAAGGGTTTCCAAAACTGGATGGAGGAGAAATTGAATCTACCCATTCATGGTAAACTTTCTTTTCTGGTTGAACTTGCGCATGTTTCCCTTCCATAGTTTCTAACCGATCTGTTAATGACTCAATAGTAGTCATTAACTTTTTAGAAACATCCGGTTGAATTTGGTGTTGGGTAAGTGCAATGAATGGATCATGGACAGATGTGGTGGTTGGTGCAGCAACTGATGGTAGTACTGCCAACCATTGTTGCGCTTGACCCATATGATTAGACCTCTAAGGGTGTACTGATAAAGGAGGATATTCCTGATCCATCTCAGTAGCTGCAACAAATTCCTTCGGCTGTCAGACTCTATCATTCTTAAGAACAAGAGTACTCTGAAGTAGTTCTGCATTCAACTTTCTTAATTATTTCATTTCTTCCTCCTGTTGTGCAAACCTTTGCTCTAATGAGAGCGATTGACCTTCTCCAAAGGAAGGATATGTAACCTGATTCTTTCCCCTCCCTTTGTTGGATACTTTTTAGAGGGATTGAAGTGGATTACCTAGGTTCTGAGTAATCCTTTGACTTTGTGTACGCACACCTCCTTCATTTGTATCGGTGAGTACATTTTCTTGAGTAGGATGCTCTTCATCTGAGTCCCCTGAGTGAGCCTCCTCTGGTGGATTAGAAATAACGGCATTGATGACATTGATTGATGCATAATGCATCACATCCCTTCTATCAACATTTTTGTGATATTGTCTTCTTTCATGTCTTTGATGAGACATTGACTTTTGTTGATTCAATCCTTTAGGAACTTCTTTGACGAGCTATAACTTGGAGGTAATCTCCTGATAATATGGATCTTCATTCCTCTTGGGGCTTCTTCCCCAATCGAGAAAAGACCGACATTCTCTGAGGATGGGATTGATGATTTGAAGGAGTCCCCAGTCTCGTGAACTGGGGATGTTCCTGTTGTTTCCTCTCAACTCCTCGAATCCCATTTTTTGATTCTGAGGGTTGGGTTAAAGGATTCCCCAGTCTAACAAGCTGGGGTGGCTCTTGACATGCTATGTCTGAGATCTTCTTAAAAGATCTCTTGATCTTGCGAATCTTAGTTCGGAAATTAGCTGGATGCATTAACCTGTATCCACTTATATCACCTGGTTCAACAAACCGTTGGATGATTTCCGAAACTTTTATCATTTGATGATGTGTTTGCTCCATACGAGAGGCTTGTGCAATATTCTCTCATGCTTGATGTAGGAGCAATTCAACAACTTGTTCTCTATATGCTTGATTTTGAGAGGAACTAGTTGAAGCCTGTTCTTGAGCCAGCTTTTGATTACAAACAAAGCCCATTGATTGTGGCCGGCTATGGGCAATAACACTTCATGAGACCATTTTCGGTGGGCTTTGCTGACTGGAAAGCACTGTGAATTGTAGTGCTCCGTGAACACCCCATCCTCTGATATGAACACCAGATGGGGCATTGGTAATTAACTGACATGATATTCATAGTGCACCAAGGCATGAACATTGAAGGGTTCTCTGCTGCTTTTCAGCCTTCGGATACCAAGAGACTGATAGAGATGCCAAATCAATCTGACGTTGTAGCCCTTCTATTTTATTAAGATTATTTTCATATTCATCATAAGATAATACCTTCTTCTTCAATTGACAAAGATTTTTCCATATGTTGAGACGAATATCATGGACTTCATCTTCCGTCAACATTTTTGGAATGTCATACTAGGAGTCACCCAAAGGCCAAAACATGACTGGTACCTCACTTTTTGCCAGTTTTTTCCCCATGTTCAGCATTTCCTCTTCATCATTAAATGAAGATTCTTCTACCTGTTTTGATTAGAGTTGGTGTTTCCTTGTTGCTTCATCGGATTCAATAAGATTGGTAGAGAGATCATTGATCAAACTACAAGATTCATGACTTAGGGGTGGTTCGGAGAATGACCTACACCCTGGGCTATCTTTTGATTGAGAAAGTATTTCACTTGCTAGCGAGAAAGCATCAGTCATGACTGGTTTCACATTTGCAAATGCCTCAAGATAAGAGGGCTTTCTCGGCACTACATTGTCCACTGGAGTATTTTACAGGCAATGTGAATCACTACTGCGGAGAGGACTTTCACAGCGAAATTCATCATCATGGGGAGGACCACCATAATGGGTTACAGAAAAAGATGAAATCTCTTACTCCTTGGTCTTCTGACCACACAAAGGGTTCCTGTGGCTCTCATCTGAAGGAGAAACATCAAGATTGACTGAATTGTCACGAAGCAAGCCTTCATGAGGAAGTGTATGTTGAAGACCTTTGGAATTAATGTTCCCGTCATTAGGAACTAAGGGAGTAGAATCTTGAATTACAACAGATAAATGTATGAGGGCTTCAAGAACTCCAGCATCGAGCAAGGCCTTGTTATAGATTGGCCTTTGATCTCTTGACTGTGTTGGGTGGATCTTTTTCTTAGATGCCTTCTTACTTGCTTTGGAAACCACTTGTTGACGAAAGTGGTTTCTCTGAGAAGGTATATGTGCCTGATCAGGAAAGATGGTCAGGTTAGGATGACGATCTTCACTCAAATCAGGTGTATCTGCCTAACTTGGTTGTCCATATGATATGGGGGAGTATTCCCCACAACCCTCTTGGACTAGAACAGATGTGTGTGTCTATTCCGGAGTGAATCATTGATGTGTCACTACAATGCTAGGGATAGATTTATGTGTCTTTCCCTGAGATGATGCTGAAGCTGTTATGATATCCTGGCAAGCATACAGGATATGAGCAGGATTTTGCTTCTACTCTTTCACTATTGACAAAATATGCTTGGTGACTTCACCTGCCAGAACGGTGATATACGTCCATTCCGGGCATGGAGTAGGTGTATGTGCCTGCTCCTGTCCTCCTTTTCCTATCAGTGAATCCTGACAGTACTCAAGTGTGGGGGCATAGAGTTGTGTCTGCCTTCTGTTTGTCATCGGAGCTTTCCGACTGACTTCTCCTTGCGCTACCAAGCAAGACTGTTGGTAGGCTTGATTAGTATTAGCAGGTGTATGTGCCTGCTGATTATACTTCGTCTAACGCGGTTGACGAGATCTATCATATGTAGTCAGGCGAGCCTGCTGACTAACTAATGATGTATAAGCAGCTGAATGTTCCTGCCTATAGTACTCCACCAGAATTTCCTGGCGGGATGCTGCCAGACGAGTCTGTTGGAAAGCGGAATTAAAACGGGCAGGTGTGTGTGCCTGCTCGTAGTTCGCCACAAAGTTAGGTTGGTGGACTTCTCCGGAGATGGCAGGGATGAGAACCTGCCCATTGTTAACCAGATTCCGCCTCTGGTGGTTCATCTTGCTTGCTCGGGTTCGATGAACCTGAGCTGAAATCCTGGAGTCGGTACCCTCATCATGTTTAGGGTGCATTGCCGCATGAGTCTGGAGGCGATTGTTGATGGGAGCCCCCGGGAAGGACTCCTGTCTTTTTTAATTAAGGTCCTGAGGGGGCTGCTCATTCACTTCCTCGGAGTAAGGGAGCGAATGGAAATTGCGTTCCGAGGATAACGATCCGAAACAGTTGGAGACGGTAGTCAGCACCTCCTACCTCTTGATCACTGGTCGTCGTTTTCCGGACGACCTGTGTGAGTTGTTCACTTGGAGGGCATGTCGGGTAGCCTCCAGAGTTGGGATGGTACCGTGTTGATGGTACTCCTTAACCAGCGCATTTGATACACAGCGTTGAAAAAACTGAGTAGGTGATGTCATCCCCAGAGCAGATGATGATCTAGTAGGAATAGAAGTAGTGGTATTTGCATCAATAATATTCACAGGTGTGAATTTGAGAGCATCCATTATGGAAATATAGAAGATCTTGGAAAAGAGTTCATGTTTGATATAACATACGTAATCAAGATAAATTCATCCACTTCATATTTTGGATGAGCACTCATGTCAATGATTGTTTTTTTAGCCCTCTTATTGAGTTTGAAATAGGGGCTTAACAAATAGTTAAAACATCATTTTAATTTAGTTAAGGATTCACGTCAGGTTCCCCCTTTTTTGTTTCCCTCAGAATTCGGGGATGACCTCCTGGTTGGGAGATTCAAACGTTCCAATCGGTTTCTAATAGGTATGATCGTAGAATCGAAAACATCCAATGATTCCACATCCATTTGGACCTACTTTCCAAAGGTAGGCTCTTCATTAGTTTGTGAACTGCTGAGGCTTAGGAATTTTCATTGGTCGAGAGGATGGGATTTCGGACTCATCACACCTTTTTGAGGGGAATTATTGTCTATTCTGGGAATCTCTTTATAGATTTAAGTTATTTTCATGAATCCTTATTATATTACCAAGTATAAAATGAGCTTTCCTTCAGTTTTGACAATCAATGATTAAATATGCAAGAAATTTTAGAGAATATTTTATATGTATTTGAGGTTCTTCAACAATAGAAAAAGCATCTGTATCTATTTAGAGATTCTAGGTCAATGGTATCCTTCAAAACATTTATATAAAATTCTGTTGGTTATTATGATGACCATGATGGTTTTAAAGCCACTCAGTGGGGCACTTGAAGTTTATTGTCATTCAGAAGGACATGAATTATTTCATAGTTGGGATCGAACCCGTAGATGCGCTACCTACGTTTCCTTTGTTTTGGAAAAGGAATCAGAACCCACGTAGTTCGAGTAAGGGAGTATGTTGTTTATGATTGATGGCTCAAAAAAGGATTTCATAATTACTTTTACCCTCTAAGCTCTTGTGATTCATGCTCGCTGTGAGAAACAAGAGGTATTGGTAATAAAATAGACAATTGGGACATGAAAGATGTAATCATAAGAAATGGTTTGGGGCTTATGTATGTATGACTGCCCAAATAAATGAAGGTTAGGATTTACTTTAGGGAGAAAATCTAGGAACAGGGTCCATAACGGTATATGTGATTCATGGAGATTTCAATACTCTAACTTGGGACTTATTCCTGAAAAGGAAACCCAAATTAGGGGAAGATTGATAATTGGGTTTTACTCCTGAGAAGGAATCTCAAATCAAACGTAAATTAGGACTGGATAAAGAGAAATTATGGGACTTGGGGATTACTCCTAAAAAGGAAGCCCAAAATAATGACTGGGACTTATTCTTGAAAAGGTAGCCCAGGTTAGGGGACTTGGGGCTTACTCCTGAAAAGGAAGCCCAAAAATTATGACTGGGACATACTCCTGAAAAGGAATCCCAAAAATTATGACGGGGACTTACTCCTGAAAAGGAAGCCCAAAAATTATGATTGGGACTTACTCGTGAAATGGAAGCCCAAAAATTATGACTAGGACTTACTCCTGAAAAGGAAGCCCAAAAATTATGACTGGGACTTACTCTTGAAAAGGAAGCCTGGGTTAAAAAACTTATAACTGGGGATTATTCCTGAAAAGGAGACCCAGGTTAAAGATTCTCTCATCTTAAAGGATGAGGTTGACTAACTGAACTCTAACTTTTTAGTGACATAAATATGTAAAAATCACTATGTTTTGAGAGATATTCCACAGAATCCCTTTTAGATAAGGATGTAAAATCATGAAATCATGCCATAAATGGATTTGATGAGTGTCTTGAAGACTTAATCTTGAATAGGAAAGGTGTAATGGCTTAAGAGGGGTAAAATGGGAAAGATGGGCACCCAAATAGGAAGGGGTGCGCAAGTCTTGGAAGGCGCGCAGGTACTGCGTGGGCGCGCAAGTATTGGTCACGCAGGTATACCTGCGCGACATGTGTGGGGTACTTGCGCGATGTTCAACCAGCATTGAAATACTTGAGTGACTCTTTATTAAATCCTTTAGAATCCTCTTGAGGTTCTTCCAGAAAAGGGACGCGCAAGTTCTATCGAAGGAGTAAGGCGGCGTGCAAGTGTGGCCACTTCCCTTAAGGGTTGGCCACTCAGGCACGCAGGTGTTGATGAGTTTCAACACTTAGGCTTTCTTTCACCTCTTTAGATCTTCCGTTCTAGGTAAGAAATTACCTTAGAAGTGTTCCGGAAGCATTGAGAAGACACTTGGGCATCGGGATCTTCAATCCGAGTTTCTGAAGGAAAAAAATACTCCGAAAGGGGGGCCCACAGGGACTATTTATAGGCAGGAGAAGACCCCGGGAAGTTACTGGGAGGTTATCACATAGGTCGTGCAAGTCACTTGCGCGCCAATGTGCATCGTGCAAGTCCACTTGCGTGATTATGAGGAAACTTGCACGGCCTATGGGAAAAGTTCTCCTTGTTCATCCCTTTGTCGATTTTTGATGTTTTCTTCAAAGGTCGAACCATTTTAATCTCATAACTTCCCCTTTTCCAATCTTTAGATTCTGTGACGAAAGGAGCGTCAACAACCATGAATGGTATAAAAATAACACATCCATAGTCCAACATATCACAAAAACATAAAAACTGTATGGAAGATTTGTATCATAAAAATTAACCTCGATCAAGAATAATATCCCATATAGGATGTTGACATAGTTGAAAATGATCAGTAAAAATATTTGAGAGAAATATCCCTTTTTAATGAAAACATTTTGAAGTCTCACTATTTATCAAGATGTTGTTTAAAATAGATTTCTGAATCAAAGATTCCCATACCACATTGAAACATTTAAAAGTAATTTAAATTTTAAAACATTAATGTCAATATAAATGTAACCTTAAACCCATTTTTAAAACCAGGAAATTAATGTGAAAGATTTAGAAGAATACATTTTTAAAACATTTAAAATGATATTTAAGTAAGAGTTCCTAACCAAATGAGAGACGCCTGAATTAAAATAATTGAGGTAATCAAAACATTATAATATCATGAGAATAAAGAGATTCATAATATTCAATTCCAATGTATAGTATATACACCAAATAAAAGCGAATTGGCGCATAGCAACAATGAAGTCTCAATGGAATGTAATTTGAGATGAATTCCTTTATAAAGAATGTATCCTTAGGTTAAAGATAAATAAATGAAATAATTATGTGTGAAAAATATAAATACACTCAATATGATTGGATATTCGGTGTAAATCAATCCTAGAACATTCACACATATTCTTGTAAAAACAACACCAATGACTTAGATGTTTAACTAAATGAATAGAAATTGAGATAAAATTACTCTTATCATGTTTATATCGATGAATTGAGAATTTATCAATGGATTTTTTATGTGTAAAGAAAGTATATCCACACAAATGGGAGTAGAAATTAATACTTTAATAAATAAATAGTTACTTCACACATAATCTTGTAGTAATGTAATCAATGATGTTTGCGTAAAACCGAATGAGTGGAAATTGAAATTTGAAATTCTCTTACCAATTTGGTAACATACGAAACATGCACCCCATGAAATAAATATCATCCAATAATGATTTAAATACCCATAAATTAATGTATATTATGAAAACAATACAATCATGGGAAATACAAACACCACACAAAAGGTAATAGTGGAAAATATAGCATGAATCTCATGGGAATAAAAGTTAGATGAAAACCGCTTAATACGTAGAAATAAATTGAGACGTATGACCGAAAGATAATAACCACCAAATGACTCATATAATACCATGAATATGAATATTATCATGATAATATATATCATATGGTAGTACACAATACATTATATGCAATAAATAAGTGGGGAACAATTGAAATCTCATGGAATTAAAAGTGAGATAAGAAACCCTTTACCTTATACTTTTCCATAGTATATGTTAGGATAACCTCCTATGTAATGGTGAAATAATTGTTAATAAATTATAGATGGACCAAATATAGAAACATGATATCATATATGTTCTTCTAATATTTCTTTGATAATTATATTTCAGTAGTATCATTGTTTTGGTTGTTAACTGATTCGTTTGCCTTTATATGTTTCGTTACATAAGTCATGTTTGTAATGTATAGGCTGTAATTGATTAGTATTCAAAATAATATTAATATCATAAACATTATTTCTAATCATAAAATAAAAATTATTATTGAATGATTATGATGGGGAATGAACCTCATCGTGTTCGTGGAGGCGGTAAGCTGCACGTAAGCACGAGCGACAATATCATTTATTTGATAGTGAAACCATATATAATTGGATGGAATATCATATATGAAAGATCATTAACATGTTATATTTATTATTTAAATAATTTATACTCATTATTTTAACCATCCAAATAATGATGTTTTTGAATAACAAACTACACCACAACGTGGAGAAGGTAAGTCGTACATACACATGTATGGTGAATTTTTCATTTATAGGATGGATAGAATAACGAATATGGTTGTAATATATTTATAATAACATAATAGTATTTAATAGGTATTGGAGTTATTATTTTGGTATGGAAACAACCAAGAAAGATGATGTCGAAAAAGAAAAGAACTTGAAATAGGGTGGTGAAATTATTACCTCTTCTTTGGGTGTTTCCTTTTGAGTTGATCAAAATGAATCCTTAGGTTTTATTTATGATGAATGTAAGGACTATAGGTTGATTTGAGAAAATTTGGGGGGATATTTGTGCAGGGGTTGGCCGAACCAAATGGCATTGGAGATGTGATTTTGAGAGACGGGGAAGTGCTTTTTTATAAGAGAGGTGACAGTCACTTTTATAAAAACTTGAAATATGATTTTATAATAAAATCATCTTCGGTTTATAATGTCTTGAAAATGATTTATTTAGAAGCTAAGGTAGGGATGGGTCGAAATAAGCTCAACCAATTGGTTTTAGACAAGTATAAAATACCATTTTAACCTTATCTTTATGATTTTACTCTTAGTTAAATAGTTTATCTTTTACCGTGTCTTCTTGTATTCTTACACTATTTGGTTAATAATAATACTATAAAAATACAAGAGACCATAAAATGGTTCATTAATAAAATATATAATATTATTTAATCCCTTTTTCTGAACTTTATATTTGTTAAGAATATTATATCAACCATTAATATAGTATTTGTTTTAAAAAATAATTTATCTAAATTTTGACACTATTTGGTATTTTGTTTTTGTGAAAGTCAAAACAACCATATCACTTCAGAAAAAATTTATCCAATCAACCCTAACATAATATATTAAGGAATAAAATTCAGTGATGGTATCAAAACTTTTAAATTCAATTAATTTTAATATTAATTATATAAACTATATTAATATATGTTTAAAAAGGTAATTACTACATCATCATTGTGACATAAATAAATTTTATTATTTAATATATAAAAATTATAAATAAAATATCATTATGTAGGAACTATTATTATATTTTTAATGAATATTTATAGTCAAATTTATCTTATGTATAACCCTATATTAAAAATATCTTAGTTAATAAACTTTTTATTTAGAAATTTTAACTCTTATTTAAATAAAATAATAATAAATGACATAATATAATCCAAGTGGACCTAAAGGATAATATTTTATTCCTAAGGTTTTTTTGGTCAAATAACACTTATCTAATATATTTATGACATGTTTAAGGTTAATTATAATATGATTTTTACATTTAATTTCCCTATTTACTTTTAACCGTTGTTAATAAAAGTCAAAAGTTTCTATTCAAAAAGAATTATTATTATATTATTGAACAAAATTTTACTTACTGATATTAACTGTGTCTCTTATATTTTTTAGATTCAATTTACATAAGTGGTAAAATTAGGTTTCATTCAAGTTTTAAAATTCTTCAAAATGGTGGGTAAAAGACGGTAAAAGGTTCAATAAAATTGTATACATATTATTTAATTATAAAATGACTCCAATTTATTAAATTGAACTTATATAGGTATTATATATCTATTTTGACTTAAAATAAAATTAAATAATTATTTAAATAATTATTTAAATAAAAAATTTATTTTAAACTATAACGGAGTGTTTTTCACTATTCAAGAAAAATTGAATGTATTCAAACAAATACCAAAAATATACCATAATCTAATTTTTACCTTCCTAATTCAAAAATGAATTCTATTTTACCAAATTAAAAACATATTAGTTGAATTAATTTATTTAAATTTAATTCCTGTTGTCAGAACTGAAAAGTAGGGTTTTTAAAAAGTGAAAAATATCAAAAGATTGACATGTGTTTATGTCAAATTTTAATGTGAAATTACTTATAGTGACCTAAATTGTATTGAATGAAAAAAATAATCAAATTATACTTTCATACCATTCAAATTTATAATTTAAAACTAAAAATTATTTCTATTAAAGAAGTTGTTTTAATTTATGATTTTGTATTTTTCATTATTCATCAAAATATGAAAGCTATCAGAAAAGTACTAAATATTTATCAAAAATAAATATTTATGTCCCTATTCTAATAAAGAATTTAATTTCAATAAATTGAATATATAAAAGTGTCAAATATTGTTTTTAAAAAGGGGTTTCTATTAAAAGGTTGTAATATTACATTTTTTGAAAAATACTTCTTTTATGTAAAAAATTATTTTGTTTCTTATATTATGTCTAAGAAACACATAATATGGATTATAAAATTATATGGAGTATATAAAATTCAAAATTCAGTTAATAATATTCATAACCTCTTTTTGAACAACTAGTTTGATAAGACGTGGGGCGTTAGAACTCATTGTTGCGTGTAATGCAAGCTATTGAATTACATTATAGAAAATAACTTACTATAAAATATTGGGATGTTACAATAGTTAAACTAGATTTTTGTTAAGTAAAATATTTTTTATTAATGTTCCATAACCAAATAATTTTATAAAATATTTTAATAAGAATAATGTGATTTTAAAAATATTCGTTTTTTAAAATATATTTGGATCAACTCAAAATAACATAATAGATTCCTTTGTGAATATTATGAAATATTATTTTAACATTAGTAATATGGATGAGTTAACATACTTTCTAGTTTTTCATATTCCAAAAAAAATGAGAAGGATATTTTATATCTCAACATATGTATATAACAAAACTTATTAATAACATTTAATATGAATCACTAAAAGTATTATTAATCTCATCGAAACCTAAAATAATTTAGATATTTATGAAGAATAGAAAATAGTTGAAAAAATATTTTTATAGTTATGATTTGATGTTTACATTACATAATAGATAGTTGTCTATATTTAATGATTTCAGTATGATTTTTTGTTTGATATTAAGAAAATACAAAAGTTTTTCATCTTAATGTTGTTAAATTAATATTTCATTACCTTTTAGGAACTATAAATTTTGGTCTATTTTACACTTTTGGAAGTGAGATAGATTTTAAAAGGTCATTAGATACTGACATTGGTGTACGTAAAATGGTTCAAAAAAGTACATTAAGAAATTTTCAAATAATTTATTAATATTTAGTTTCTTTTTCTTATAAGAAACAATAATTGTTATCAATTACCACTAATAATGTTGAATATGAGGCATCAAGAAATTTTTGTGCTTAAGTGTTGTGGATGTTACAAAAACTCATTGGATAAGAGATGAGTTTTACTAAAACAAACATTTAATGTGTTAATGGTAGTTTCATTGAATTAAGAAAAACCCATTACATTACTTCTGTGTGAATAATATAAGATTATGACACTATTTATTTCAGGATCAAAAATAATAAGGATATATAATTTTACAATTCATCAGAACACAAGAACAACTTGAAGATATTTTTACTAAACCACTTTGTTCTTATATATTTGAATAACTTAACAAGATGCTAGGAATGTTCGATATTAAATGATCATTTGTATCTATATATTTTTTTTAACAATAATCATTTATTAATAATTTCATTCTCAAAGGGGCAGTATATATGTCGATTAGTTTTCTAAAATCATTACATTTTCAAAAAAAACTATTTTACTAGAATGTTTTGTTTAAAAAAATATGTTACCCATTGTTTTCATAATTCTTTTACTGGTTTTGGAACATTTATAATCTTTTAGGAATATTTGTTTTTATAAAAATTACATAGTTTATTTTTTCTACGAATATACTGGATCTGGAGTTTGAATTAAAATTTTAGAGCACTGAAATTGCAAAACAAAATTATCGGCCAATTATTTAGTTATAGAATTTAGAATAACCAATATAAATTATAAAACATATAATAACAAGTTACTCATATAGAAAAAAATATACAAATAAATGTACTCTTATTTTAAAATTTCTATATATTTATTACATTATTTTATCAATGTTATTGTTTAAGAATCCTTTTAGTTTAAAAATGTTTATTTCATTAAACAATTATTCATTTTCCATGATAATATATTCATTAATATGATAAATTTTTTCTTTAAAAGCATTAACATTTTATAATTTTAATTTAAATAAATCTTTGAATTAGATTTCGATCTTCAAACTAGAAAAGTATATCTAATCTAGATTTTTTATGTTTTATGGAATATGAATCATCCCCCCCATACCTATATATGTGTGGGCCACCCCATTCTACCACATTGGTTATTAAATAATTCAACCCCAACTCTCACCACTATTTTTAGTTCACATTCCAGTTATTTTCTATTTTTCGGATTTTCCAATCCACTATCAGTACACTAGAAACTATATAATATTTTGAACAATTATAATTTTTCTGAGAATGTTTGGTTGAAATGTGCTGGTATGAAATAATTAATCTATTTATAATAATAATATTAAATTTTTGGTTTGTGAAAAAACATTTTATAAAAAAAAATAAAAGTATTTTGTAAAAAACCACTCAAAAATGGTTAGGTAATTTTATATTTCAATGATGTTTCTTTCTAATGATCATAAGGAAGAAATAATTTTCACTATTTTTTAAATAATTGAAACTATCATATCAAAGTCTCCCTATAAAAAATTAAGAGGAAAAAATGAATTATTAAGAATTCAAAGTGATTTCGGAACAAAAATCATAAATGAGACCTGATGAACTATTTTTTGTTTAAATTTTGATGAGTCCTTGGAGTTGAAAATTAAAACAGTGATTAGTTCAAGGAGGAAGAATATAAAAAGAAACAAAAGAAAATATTTGACATGGAACATCCATTGAAAATCTTCTAAAGGGAGTTGAAAATCATTATAGAATATAGTTTTATCTGTATATCCCTTATCAATCATCAAATCAGTTATATTTTTCAGAACCATTATCTGTACCGATCAAACAATCTTTGATGCTAGTTTATAAGTTTTGAAAATTAAATAGTTCTTTTATTGCTTCTAGAATTTATAGGTAAATGAAAAGATAGAGTTATGGTAGAAGGAACTCAAGTCTCCTTCCCAGTACACGTTTATAATCTAGATGTAAATATTAACATAAAATCACATGAGAAATTTGGAAAAGTTGTTATATTACTATTCAATAGTCAGAATAATAACACAAATAAGATTAGGATGAATAAGAAGAATAAGAAGAAATAGATATATGTGAACAAAAATAGGATGATGGAAGCTCGTAAAAGTTTTCCTCTATGTCAACTAACATAACATATTTGTTGGATATTAATCTAGAGATATATGTTTGGGATGATATGAAATCATCATCCAAAGAAGATGAATAAGATCATCTATCTAACATGAATGTATTATAAATATATAAAATTGATAAAGAGGAGGCTATTAAAATATTTTTAGAAGATGGAAATGTTTCTATCAAAATAAAATATGAAAAATTATTAATGAGAGAAAGTTTCTGCTTATCTGCACTACATGTCTCAGAAGTTTCATCAGAATATTCAAAATCTGCTACAACATTGACATAGAATAACGTTGACTACATTTTTGAAATTTTTAAAAGGTTAAGTTACTACATACCATATCTTGAAAACATTATGAACAACTGTAAAAGAAACAATTACTCCATGAATTAAAAATTAGAATCAATGAATATCTTAACACATAAAGTTATCAAAAATGAATAAAAAATAAAATCCTTTGTTACAAATTCAAAATAACACAGGATAAGTTTTATACAGAAAAAGGGATAGTCAAGAAAAGTTGATATTAACATGATAGAACATGATGATCAATTATTTGATGTTAATAAAGTTTCTCTTGAATATATTGGATCATATACTATGTTCTCATATGAGGTTTCATACAATGTTACTATTATAGATGAGTTCAATGATATGACTGACATCTATGATGAAGAAGTCAATATTCAAAAAGAAAACTTTATCAAGATGGAATTAGAAATCAGAAAGCTACAATCTTATGATGATGATGTGTTCATTATAATGGAATAGAATAAGAAGATCAGTGAGGTGGAAATAATATTAAAGGTAGAGGTTTAAAAGAAAATAGTTAAGGAATACAAAATATTAAATATTGAATCGTGAATTTCAAAATCCAGAACAACCCATGAAGATGAAAATAAGTTTAAGAATATTATTCTGAAATATTATTAGAAATAAATAATTCTTTTATCTAGATAATTCATGTATTTTAATTTTTTGAATGAATGTTTAATACAAATGACTTTTTATCAAAATTATATATATGTGTGTGTTAATTTTATCCAATTTATTTGGATTTATTTTTTTTATTATATATATGGGATGAATAGTTTGTTCACATATGATTGTTTTGTATGTTATATTTTTCTAAACCATCATGATGATCATATTTACTAATTTTTTTGTAAAATAAAAAGATGAATAAATATTGAATGAGAAACTTTGGGGGAGAGGTTATGAGACCATATGTTTTGGGATAATTTGTTTAAATTAATGATTTTTTAAAAAGGGAATAGTCCCTTGGGATATAATCTAAACGGGTAAATTCTTTATAATGAACACTTTTTACTAAGGGGAAGAATTATCTGTAATAATACATTACAACCGGTCTAAAATGATGTAGAAAATTAAGGTATTAACTTGGGTAGATTTTATATATGATAATGTAAGTAAATATCATCATTATATATATCCTCAAAATTTTTAAAACAAAAAAGTTTTACAAGTATTTAAAAGTTATTTGTTTTTTATTTTAGGTGTTGTAATTTATTCATTTCAAAATGGGGTAGATTGGTAAGTCAAAGGTTTCACATTATAAATTCCTATTATTTAATTTTTCAAATCTCATAAAGTTTCTTCAAAAATACTAATTTTATGTATCCACAGTGTTTTTGTATTATTTTTAGAAAATATTATTTTAAAATAAATATATAAATAATTATAAATTATAATAAATACAAAAAATAATTATTCAATCCGAACCATCAAACCAAAGGTGTGTATGTTACATCAGATCATCTACTGTTATGGCCAATGGTTGTATTTCTATTATGTATATCATGAATAAAAAATTCAAGAACATGACACTAATAAAATAGTTGATACATCATATTAATAGTTTTTATGTTTATCATATTGAAAATTAATTTCAATGTCAATCAAACTATACAATGACCATAATTTGAGTGATTATAATTACATCTATCAAACATAATAGATAAAAGCATTGTAATTGTTCTAAAAAAATAATGTTATAAAATTAAGTACAGTTTATTCTTAGTTATCAACAATCAATATCAATATTATTATAACATATCAAGGTGAATTGTATCTGATTCCATCATAACTCACTTGTAAATATTATTGTTGGAGGATTTATAATAAATATAAGGTCATATAAAGAGTTGGGAGATGATTAATTTTCAATTAAATATGTCCGAACATCACTCTAAAGAAAAATCTCATTCCAATGATTTTTAGTTATTTATATTTTTGTTTTTATATTGAAACATGGTTAGGATTTTTAATTCCTTATAAATTTTGATTTTATATTTTTTCATTTCTGATGACTGACATATTGAGTACTTTTAGGGTTATGAGGACAGGTGAATATAATCTATTTTATTGAGGTATTCTGGGGATAGGAAGTCAAAGACTATTATTATAATATCAATATCCTTCTGGTATAAAAAATATAGAACTGATTTTAATCCATTTTTGAGGGATTATAAGGGATTCAAACAAACAGCTATACCAATCATTATATCAATTAATTTCGTGATAATGAGTGAAAGACCTATAAAGTATGTATTGAAGCTATAGATATCTTAATTTTTTATTTCCCACAACACTAAATCATAAGGCTAAAGTGTAAATTATTTAATTAATCTTGTATTTCATTATTACTATTTTAATATTTTTGTTTTACTTCTCTTACAAGTTAAATATTCTGATGTGCATAAAACATTAGAAATGTTTTTCTTCACATAGATTTCAAAACAAACTTTAATGTATTTACTTTGATACCAATAGTTATCTCGAAATATCAGATAGTTACATGATATTATTTAGCACTATGATCAATGAAAAAATATGAGTCTAAGAATTTTCTACAAAGAGGTTTTTGGTTTCTCCTAGTTTAATTTTTAAACAATAATTCACCCCCCCCCCCCCCACTTTTAGAAATATTATAATCCAATGATCCAATACATTTACTTAGGATTTTCAATTTTATTACCTTTGGTAAAATAGGTTATAATTTCAAAACCACTTACATGAATTATTTTCTTTTCGTTATAATTATAATATGTTTTTAATAATTCCCACTAACATAAGTATAGATTTATATGAAATGGATCATTCATTCATCACCATATTTTGGAATTCCTCCAATGTTCACCATTCTTATTTTTAATTTCAAATTTGTATCAATTAATTTGATATTCATACATTCATATTAAAGGTATCCTTGGTTACTTTATTTTGATATTTTTCATTTGTATTCATCAATATCTCCAAATGGATCTATTTTCCAATAAGATATGTTTTATTAATAACCCCCTAAATAGTTTTATAAAGTGTCTCTATTGGGTGATTGGATTTGGTATCAATTGATAATATTTATTTAGAACTTATTATGATACAATTTTAAAATTAATGTTAAACAAATCCTTATCTCTCGGTTTTAATAATGTGATGGTTTAATGTTTTCTTGCAACACACATGACTCTGGTTCATATTTAGGTGGTGGATTTGAACTATATATCACTAAAATTCATTAGGAAGTTGATTACATCTCATAAGAAAATGGAAAAATGAATATTTTTTCATGAACCAAAATGTGAAATAGGTAATGGCATCTGATCTTCTTTGGAAAATATCTTGTGATGATTAATCCTCAATATGAAAAATTTGATGATATCGAATACATAATGTTGTGTTTTCTATGAATATGTTGGTGGCATACCTATTTTATATGTGGCTACATTACAATAATTACTTCATTTTTTATGTCTCGTATTTTTCAAGTCCTTAAACTAAGATATTTTTTCTTAATATTTTCGATTATAGGTTCCCTAGTCATTTCATGCGAAATGTTTTTATGTAACTATGTTTAATTAATCAATAATTTCTATCAAGTATATCTTTTATCAAATTATTATAATCACATCTTGGGTAATATAATGATATGTTCATTTATCATATATTGGGTATTTAACCTCTCCCCTTTCATATGTTTCCATTTCCTAAATCATGGGGATAAGTTTATCATTAGAGATGTTTGGAAGATGACCTCGTATAATTTAATTATTTAGAAATTTTCCTAGGAAATGTAAATTAAGTTTCTTATGTAGAATGTCTCCAAAGACTCTAAAATCTTGATTCATGTGATATTGAAATATTTATGTAATGTAATTTATCAGTTCAAGAAATGATGTAGAATACAGTCATGTCTATATTGGTTCACCTAAATTGATATCAAAGTAAGGAATAGTTATTTTTAAAGATTAGGCTAGTTACCGTTAGAATTTGTGTTTGAGAAACATTGTAACAAACCTAGGGAGAATTTTGAGTATATGATGATATCCTAACATATTTTTATGTATTTGTTACGTTGTTTTATGAAACAATCTATGCAAGAATACTAAAAGTGGATTTTGGATTTAGAATAGATGTGTGAAATGGTAAAATCCATAAAATTGACATTTTTAGTAATAACTCAACCTTCACATGATGCATGATAAATATTAATACCTACACACTTAGTAAGAAACTCCTATGGGATATTATTTGGTTGATCATATACTCATTACAAACCACTATGATGAATTTGTTTCTTTGTTACTTATATGGATAAGGTTATATAGAATAAGAGAACAAAAATTAAGCTAACCAAGGATAATGAATGAAATATATAAGTTGAAATAAGGGAATTATAGTCCAATATTTCAATTGAAAAGAACAATATGTTTTAATGTTTAATTGATTTTAGGTTTATATTAATTCATATATTTTGTTATTATTTCTCCCCCATGTTAAACATTTATGTTTTATAGACATCATGAGACAAATGAAACAAAAATTAAAATGTAACCAGTGTTTGAATCCAAAGTGAAAAAAATAAGTTAAGGATAAAGATTCATGAAAATAAATGTAATGATGATTTTGTAAGAATGAATATTTAACCACTAATATATCCAATGTGTCAGAATAAGAAAAAATTTAATTGCTTAATTGGGACAAAGAGACGGTCTACTTATGAAAGTTGGTGTTATCAGGAATAAAACTACTATAGAATTATAAAGAGACTAATTAGAATATTAGGTTTATAAATAATTAATACAAAATAACCATTAATTCTCCAATGCATCATGTTTTGAAAAAGTAGACATTATAAAATTTAGTGTCATAATCCCATGGATGATAAGGGTGATATGAATGATCTACCACAATATCCAAGGGAACATGGTGGATCGTGTTCGATGACTACTAATGAGAATAATTATGATGACTAAATCATCTTATTCAAAATTATGAATATGGGATATTAATTATCGGATATATAAATTTACTAGATTATTTTATATGTTTTACATTCGGATGATTTATTTAAAAAAATCTAGTTATATGGGGTTTTCATATAAAAATTAATGTTTATAAGAGTTAATATATTGTTATGGGTCCTTGATAGAGATTACACATGATAATGGTAATGGAATAAATATTCAATGAATAAAATAAATATTTACTAAGCATGGTTAGATAACCAGAAACATATACATTATTGAAAAAGTTTATAGATTTAAGGAAAATAACTTGAATCACTATAGAGAGATCATATAATCAGTGCCAAAAATAATTGTATCAGTGGATTAAATATGTTTTCATCCATCAATTCAAGACCAATGAATATATGCTTCAACATTTCTATAGAAGTTGTTAGCAAAACTCCAGTGGTAGATATTGAATGTAACCCCCCATCACCATAATTAACGTAACAAGAAATAATGGTTAGGAAAAAAGGATGATTTCAGTTACCTCTAGGTTAAGGGAATTTAATGAATAATATTTTATAGAAACTAACATGTGATCCCATAAAGAATGAGTGGGAAATAGTTAAAGTATTGAAATTCTCTTATTTGGTAACATGAAGAGCCACTCAGAGATCGAATTTAAGTGAATTCATCACCTTCTAACCAATATCTCGGATGGATTCCCAGAGAGGGAAGAAAAAGAACTGATAGAACAAGTGGGCGAGGAGATTGGTGGTTTTCTTATGAGGATAGAGACATCGGAAATGGGATAATTTAGAGAGCAAAAAGGCTACTATGTTGGATGCATCTCCTCTAGAACATGTCCATATGGGTATGAGAAAGGATCTCAATGATACTTATGTGGATGAGAATCATTCTTAATCAATATCTTCAATCATTCGCATCATTCCAATGGTAGAACCCAGTCATTGAAACATGGGGAGTGATATATCAGTGTGTGTAGTGTATCTATTTTGAAAATATTGAATCAAATTTCATCCCCCAAGAGAATTTATGACAAAATTTCATTTCATCTCTCTCTATAAACTCATGAAAAAACAAAATTGGCCTTCACACGAAACCATGAGAGGATTATAACAAAAATGGTTAGGGAAAACACAATATAATGATTATATTAAAGACTAGTAAATAGATACTATTATAACCACATTAGGAAATTAAATATCTATTTATCTTATAGCTTCCCTAATATAACTTAATTCTTATGTAATAAATCAAATTGTACAGACGAAATCAATTTGAGGAGGGAAAAGTTAATGGATTGTGATTTCACAATATATTTTCATTAATAAATTATATATTAAATAGCTTATTTTAAAAATTATCAAAAATTAAAAAAATATAATTTAGAATTTAAAACTTGACCATTTAAACATATACATTATATTAGCTAATATATATTAATGTAACCATATTACAAAATCAACAAGGAATATAGGAAGAAATGGAATCCATGAGTTGATGTATTCCCCCATGAACTCCATTTTTCAGAGATCAAATGTTTGGTAGCCTCAATATAATTTTCCATGGACCATGTAAAAGGAAAAATAGCTCAAAAAAAAATTTGACTAAAACTATATACTAGAGAACTCTATCCGTTTGTATATTACCAAAAGATCTATGCCATCTAAACCAAAACTTGAAACTACAATAAGAGAATATATGATTCTTAGGTCTTCATTGGTGATTATAATATTATATGGAAGAGAATTTAGGATTATATGAAAATTCAATTAAATATTTATATTTATATGTATATCATGATTTTTTATATATTTTGAAGGTTCATTTTTTTCTCAATTCACATTATTCTTAAAAATGAATTTTTTAACAATTGGTATTTCATTTCATGGTCGAATTTTTTATAATTAAATAATAACAATATATATTTATCCAATTAATAATAATTAAACACAACATTAATATAAATTTATATGATAAATAATACTTTAGATACGAAGATTAATTTCTTCGAAAAACACTTCTTCAAAATATTTTATATTTTTAAGGAAAATTTTAATCTTAAAATTTTAAAATTTGAATTGGAAAAAATTATATTATGTTGGGATTTATCATGGATGTTATTTCTTAATTTTATGTTTTGGGAATTTCTTAAAAAAATCGACTTTTTATAGTACAATATATATTTTTTAGAAATATAGGGCCATTTATGGAATTATTAGTTTCTAATAATGATTTATTAATTTGTAAAATACTTTTATCGAAAAAGTATTCATGTATAAATAATAATTTAATTTAAAAATTATTTCTACCAATTTTCAAACTTATATATAATGTTTGAAGCATAAATAATTTTTTTATAATATTTTTATAATATATTATATAATTAGTAATTTAAAATTTAATTTTAACACATTTAAAAATTTAGTCATATAAATTGATTTGAATATTATTAATAAAAATTTACAATTTATTTAATGGGGTCATTCACAACGTTAATTTGAAGTGTTGAACATTAGATCTCATTGTAGATAATTATTTTTGATAGGACCGCATCACAAATGACTTGTTGGAGAAAAAGTTTTTTCAAATAGTTTTCATTGTGATAACTTATCGAAACAAAACTATTTTGGACACGTAGAAATTCCATAAAAAATAATCATTATGTTGTATAAAAATGACTTTTCTGAAGGGAGGTTTCAAAAATTATAAATAAGTATTTGGGAAGGGTGACATGTCTAAAATGATATTCACAACATTATAAAAACTGAACTATATAGAAATGTAAATTAAAAATTAATATAAATATTACAAAAAAATATGTAAATTCAATTGTTTATAAAAAAATAAGTAAATAATTAAGTTCTTCATATAGAGGAAGTGATGGAGGGAACTCCTTCCCTAAACTATATTCAAACATTTCATGTACTCTATCATCTTAACATGTTTTTACTCTAACCATTAACGCATATCTTCAAGTTACTATTTCTACTATCGATAGAGCCCTTCCAACACCCTATTCATAGTCTATATAAGATCATCCTGATTTTGCAGCTGGTCATCATACTATGTAGAAGATGATGAAGACTCTCAATGATAACCCCTTTATCTAGATGTTAAAATCATAGTGGAATAATAATAACTCTCATACGTCAATCATGAGTTGATACCAACAACTAGGTTTATCTTGAAGGGATACTAAGTTCCTTTTTTCTATGTTAAGTCAACAAATCCTACTACACTATTGGTATGATCCCTGTTCACGGTCATAATCTCATCATGCGAGTGAGTATTTTTAGCCTCAAAGGACTCATTCATTTAGAATTTAAATTTATAATAAATAAAATACTATTTTCGGTTTTTTAAAAAAAAATTATATTGACCACCGAATAATGCAAGAGACCACCTACAATATCTCCACTAACAGGATCACAACAACAAAATATGTACTAAAAACAGTAATCCACAATAAATTTAAAGTATCAATAAATTGATTCAAATAAAAATTGATATTATTTCTTCAAGGTGTTGGAGTTAATAAGGTCAAAAATATATATGGCTCATACATCAACATCTATGTATGTAAATTTAAAAAAGACATAAATACTGGCCAAAAAGAATATTGACTACCATAAGAACAATATGGATAGAACCTGTTAGTATAAAGACAAAATCACATGTTTCAAGCTTCAAAATTAAATGAAAGATTCACTTGGATAAAATATTTCCATGAATCACCATCACTATGATTATTTAATATTTTACCAGATGAAATATTGGTTTTTTGACATGACTTCAGGGATTATGTGTTATGAGACATAAATAAATGTAGCAATCATAGTGTATGTGGGAAATAAAAAAAACTATATTACAATGTTGTCATTCCTAGTTGACCCTCTTCATACAATTATTTTCAACATATATAAAAACTAACTAACAACTCATTTTAAACAAAAATTTAGATGAAATAATTTTGAATATACAAGTATATTCTGAGAAATAAGACCCAAGTTATGAAATTACCTCTTTCTGTCATAGAAATTTATTTTCCAAAATTTTATTCTGGAAACAGTTCTTTAACAAATGATAATATCTGTTCAAAATAGATGTTTATCATTCCAATATCTTATTTAGTAGATATAAACTTTACAACCACTAGATATTTTCATATCTTACAACCAGTATATAAGTCATCGACATAGTATATCGACGATTCATAAAATTTAGATGGTTCCATCATAAGAGTTACATCAATATCGTCCCGATTTTCTGTTTTTTGAAATGATAAACTACACACATCTGCCAATAAATTTGAAATAATGATGGATGTGGATCCAAATTAATAGTATCTTTTGTAGAACTGAATCCACCATGTTGATTCGAAATCACGTAATCATTTAAAAAAATATATTGCATCAAATTAAACAAAATGTTTTCAAATGTTTCAAACCTATTTAGATCACATTTATTACATGGAAACACAATTATCCCTTGTGATTTTTTTTGTTTTGATTATTCAAATGATAAAAATGCTTGAAAACCCTAAATATATACAGGATTTATAACAAAAACATTTGGACTCCAATTATGATTTTCAAATCATCATTATGTAATAAATATTTTTATGGACTTTAATATTCTATATTTATCAAAATCATAGGTAATTAATAAATTTTTTTAATTAATTTGACATAACAAAATATGAGATAATAATAGTATGAAATTAAAAAAATAATCATTTACTTGTAAATTTATTTGATTTTATCTATTTACCTCTAATTACTATTTTCAACATTCTTATTCGATATTTATAAAAAAATATAAAATTAACAAAGTGTTTATAAATTGTTTTATATGAGGGAAACAATGATATAAAATTAGTATTAAAATTAAAATTTATATTTTACATATAAATATTTTCAATTTATATATTTTCACTTGTTTTTACTAATTGAAACTTATTTTAACAAATTATGACTAATTTTTACTAATTACTGATAATTTTTACTAGTTATAATAATTTAATTCTTATCTTCACAAATAATTATTAATTACCTATATTTTTTACCAATTGTTTCTAATAAGTATTTTTTAAATAATTATAGTGAATTACCATTTATTTACCATCACATTATACTTATTTCTACTAATATTCACAAATTATAGTGATTAAACATTAATTTATACTAATTTACTAGTAATTTTTACTATGTTTTAATAATTACTACTAAATTTTATTATTTACTATGATTTACTACTAATTTTATAAATTTTTACCATTCACCTCTAATTTTTAATAATTATAATGATTAATTATTAAATTTTTCTATTTAAAACTAATTTGTTAAAATTAATGCTATATTTTACTCAATACCATTTGATTTTACTAATTATATAGATTTAATGTTTTTTTATTATTTTTGAAAAAATACCACTAGTTTTTAATAATTTTCCTTAATTATCACAAATATTTTATATTTATAGAGAATTATGGTTAATTTTTTCTAATTAAACCAAAAGTGTTGTATTTTTTACTAATTATAGTGATTTACCATTAATTTTTCCTAATTAGCACCAATTGTTATTCATTACATTTTTTTAGCATTTATATTTACTAATTAATTGTATTTTTTACTAGTAATTAATAATAATTATAGTTATTTATCGCTAAGTTTTACAAATTACAGCTAATTTTAAGTATTTACCATTAATTGTTTATTTATTATAGTAATTTAAAATTCATATTTAATAATCATTACTAATTTCGACTAGTTATTACTACATTTTACTTATTACTAGAAATTTTTAAAATTGTTTGTAATTTACCCTTAATTATTTCTAATAACTACTAATATTCACTAATTATAGTGATTAAACATAGATTTTTACTAATTTACCATCAATTTTTTCAATGTTTTCGAAATTACCACAAAATATTATTATTTTAGGGACTTATAACTACTTTTAAAAATTACTAATTACCACTAATTTAGATTAATTATACGAATTTATATTTAATTTTTACAAATTTCCACTAATTTTTGATAATTTCTGCTACTTTTACTAATTATAGTTAATTTATCTTTCTTATATATTAATTTTTTGTTGGTTTTTTTACTAATTATGAATAATTACAGATAAGTTTTACTAAAGTTTTATAATTATCACTAATTTTTAATATTTGTAGTGATCTACGATTAGTTTTTACAAATTCATTATTCCTTATGGTAATATTTACTAATTATTTCTATTTTTTATTAATTTTTTATAATTTCATGTTGTTCTTAATAATTTTACTCTCTTACCACTATTTTTTTCCAATTTTAACTATTTCCACTACATTTTTATAAATTATTTTAATCCCCACTAATTTTTACTAGTAACGTTAAATTTTGTTAAATAATTAAAAATAAGGTTAATTTTTGTTAATTAGAAATAATTCCTCTTAATAATGCTAATTATTAAAAATTATAGCATTTTACCAGTATTTTCTAATAATTGCTTCTAATTATAACTAATTGTCCAGGTTTAACATTTGTTTTTACTAATTAAATTTATTTATTAAATAATTCTATAAATTAACATTTTTCATTACTAAGATCTAGAAATTATCAGTAGGATCTTTTAAACAATACTATTTTTATCAATTAAAAGTAATTAATATAAATAAACGCCACATATTGATAATTTAAAAAAAACTATTGAAAATTAAAAACTATTTTTTTTAATTCAAAACATTACAACTAATTAGACCAAAATATTTCTAATTTATAATAACTACCACATATACACCATCATCTTTTTGTGTTTTTTCTTGTGCCAACAATTCGTCTCCTCATCCTTCTAACGCTTCCATTGACGCATCACATCCTTGATGTCTCGTTGAGTCCCACCTAATGACAAATTAGGACATTGATAGCACAAATTGGTCTGAGATTTTACAATCTTATGGTGATGAAACCAATTTATGCCAACCATGTAAAAAATTATCAATGCTCAACACCTAAAAATTTATCCAATGTTTCATTTTTAGATTTCTATTAATTTATAATAATTTATATTATTTCAAGGTAATTTAGAATAGATTTTTCTAATGTAAAATATTTTTACTAATTTATACAAATTTTATATTTTTAAATGTTTTTATAAATATATATAAAAATATTATTAATTTTTGTTATTTTATATCAATTTAATGTAAATTTGTAATTATTTTCGGTTTATAATAATTATTTACTAAATTATACTATTTATTAATAATAATTATTATTTATTAGTAATTACCATTAATTATTACCATTTACTACAAATTATAAAAAATTAGTACTAATTCAAACTAATCAATTCTAATTTCCACTTATTATTACTAATTTTTTATGTTTATAATAATTTTTTACTAATTTCCACAAATTATTACCAATTTAAACTAAATATTACTAAATTTTTACTAATTACTAAAAAATATTACTAATTATTACTAAGTACTAAAAATTAGTACTAATTACTATTAAATAGTTGAGATTAATAATAATTAAATCTAAATAGTTTGAATTGAGAATAATTAATATTTCTTAAATTTAATCAATGGAAAGAAAAGATAACAAAATCTACTTAAATCTAATTATTACTAAATAATTCTTATTATTATAGAAAAAAAATAAAACAATTAAAATAAAAATTAAAAAGTTTAAATAAATACTACTGAAATGATTTTTTTAAAGACCCGTAAAATTCAAGGAAATTTTTTTCTTAATTTTATTTGAGATTTTACATGAACGTAGTTTCTGACGGATCCTGATTCCGAGGCCCGGTGTGCCCGGAATTTCTATCTGAAATTTAGCTCGGGTACGTTCAGTGAATGAACGAGCGGGAATTTCTAACTTTTGAACCGGTGCTTGGAATTGAATTCTGAGGGCACCGATGGAACCGCAACGCCGGTAATTGCTTAAAAACACCTTTTCCAGAGTTGCGTTTTCATGAGAGAAGTTGATAAAAATTGTGGAAGTTAAAATAAAAATATAACTGCAATTTTTATTTTCCTTAAGTGGATTTATGCTTTGGGTGGAAGTTGGGTAACTACCCAACTTCCCTTGGGAGGTTATGAGGGTGGTGGGGCCCACACGAACCCCACCCCTTCACATTCCTTAACTCCCTCAACTCACATTTTAAATATGATAACTTAAGTATTAATAACTTATGTTATTAATGATGAGTGAGTTTTTTTGTGTGTGTTTGAAATTCAAACTAATGTCTAGTTAATAAATTAAGTGTGGGCTTAATTTATTTTTGGGTTAGATTTTTGTGGTGGAGTCTTTGGGAGAAAAGGGCTAAGGACTTGAGGAATTTCTTCGTCTTCGATGAAGAATGAGAAGAACACATCGGTCTCCGATGAAGAAGGATGAGTTCTCGGAAACCGATTATGTGACATCATGTACCGCGACGCCATCGACGTCTTCTTTCATGATGCCTCTTCCCGCGACGAATCCTCGTTCGATGAACCTCCGTTCAAGTTCGCACGAGGTAGGGGTTATTTTATTTTGTTCGTGAATTCTAACTTTTCATTCTTCGTGGAAATACAACCAATTTCTTTCAATTAACGAGAGGGTGTCAGACTGTACAAACATGGCTGACCCTCCTCCCTTTTTCCATTTTATTGTTTCTAATGTGGTTGGAACGGAAATGGCGCGGTGTCGTCGTACCGCGCGGGATCGTGCGACAAGGAATGTGCGTCGCCGTCCCGCCGCACAGTGAAAATGAACCAAGTCTCGGCGCCGTCGCGCCACGCCGGAGAACCGCAAAAGCACCGTGGCCGGAGAGGGGCCCCGGCGTAGGGGTGCGGTGCCGTCGCGCCGCACTGGAAAAATGAAGGTCGAGGCCGGTACCGGGCTGTGGCAGAGCATGGGAAACGGCGGCCAAAAATGGGACGCCGGCGTCGGAACAGGACCGGCAGCCGGAAATGGGCCGCCGGTGTCAGAGGAGGGAGGGGACCGGCTGGACAGGAGAACAACCGGGGGTTCAAACCCCCGGCCGGCCAGCTAGCGGCCCCCATTAAGGGGGTTTGTGGTTACAAAACACGGGGGGGGAACCCCCCCCCCCCCCCCCGCAAACTGAACGGCTCGGCCGTTCGGCCGAGCCAGCTGGCGTCGGGCCGCGCCCATCCACGCCGACCCGGACCTGGGTCGGGTCGACCCGGTTTGGGCCGACCCAGGGGGTCTCAGGCCGGGTCGGTCCGGGCCCGAAACCCCCGTTTTCGGACCCTTTTGGGTATTTTTCCCATATCTCGGGCTACGGACCTCCGATCGATGCGCCGTCAGCAGCGATGCAATCCTTGGATCGAGACGGCCGTTTCGGTATATCGCACTCAAGGTTTCGGAGAACTTTGGGTCTGGCTGGGTTGGTTCGTACACGAAACCAACCTGGCCCTCGGAGCAGAAACGCTTATAACTTGAGTTCCGGACGTCCGATTGACGTGTCGTCGACTTGGTTGGATTCCTCTTAGTGAGAAGGATCTTTTGGCTTACTCCGCCCGAGGTTTTTATGTAGGTGGAGTACGGTCGGGATGGTTTTGACTTAAAAACCAACCGGGCCCCTAGGACAAAAAAGCCAATAACTCTCGGACCGGGCATCAGATTGACGTGACGTCTGCGATGTTGAGTTCCTGTTGACGATAAAGGACTTTTGGATACATGAACTCCGGACTTTGTGTCAGTTGATGTATCAGCCTCTCGGCTCATGGAGCAGACCCTTCTGAACGAGCTTGCTGTGTGCGGGGACCCTAGTACTGGCTGCATTTGCGACTGTGACGATGACGACTGTACAGAAATCCTCAGTGGATTCGACGGCGACGAGTACAACACTCAGTGATCCTATATGGATTAGTGCTACCGATCTTATGTGGGTCCAATCCTATGTGGGTCAGCACTCAGCGGTCCTGTGTGGGCCAGCGCCTACAGATCCTGTGTGGGTCCGATCCTGTGTGGGTCTTTGCGGGGGTTAGTTACCTATCAATCCTTTGTGGGTCAGATCCTTTGTGGGTCAATGTGGGGGTTAGTGCCTATCGATCCTTTTTGGGTCCGATAGCTTAGATGAATCAGTGGAAATATCTGATCATCTCTATCATCATACGAAGAAGTATACCTGTGTGAGCTGAATCCTGTTTTTCTTTCCTTTGTGGATTGTGTTGTGCCATCCTGTGTGGATTACGTTTTGCATTCCATTGTGGATTGTGTTGAGTTATCCTGTGTGGACTACGTTTTGCTTTACTATGTGGTCTGGGTTGTACTTGGGCTCAGATATTGGAGTCGAACGAGAATTGATGACTTAGGTATATGTATGGGAATATACCTAAGTAGTGTCGGATGTTACTTCGTGATTGTATCCTTCCTTTGTGGATTATCCTTTGTGGATTCTAGGAGACCTATGGGGGTCTCTTGGTCCCTAGTGAGTAGCTTATACTCACCCCTATATGGGCTATGCCCGCACTACGTTGTGTTGGTTACAGACGACGGACAGCGTTGATCGTGGTTGAGGCTTGCGGAGCAGGACGATACCTGGAGGTTGACCACTATGCGGGACGTACTCGGAGATGATGGTTGGACCCAAGGAGAAGAGGAGGATATGTTTACTCACCCTTCAGGTGGGATTTCAAGTGGACAGCTCGGCGTTGTGGCTTTACTTTTCAGATGCTGTTTTTCACGGCACGGGCCCCGAGGACGGTTCGTGACAAAATGGTATCAGAGGAGTTCATTTCTATCGCAGAACTCAGGACTCTGATCTTTTTCTATGTGAAGCAATAGTGTTTAGTGTATTGGGTGTGGTTATCAGTCCAGGGAGTCCATTGTTAGTGCGGCGGCCGACGTATCCGTACACCAGGACCTTGACTTCTGATTTCTGACTTAATGCATGAAAACATTGATTGTGTGTGTGTTTCAAGTTTTCTTTGTGATTAATTTGTGTCAGCTCACCAGGTATACTGTTCTGACCGTGGTGCACCTGTTTCCTTCTCAGGATGGCACCACGACGGCAGCCAGCTAGGGTTCCAATAGTTGTTCATGACGACAGCCCACCGAGCGACGAGGCCTCGGTGCAGGTCCCTTTGACAGCTGAGGCACTGGCAGTACCTCTACCCGTCGAGCAACTGATGCTTCCAGCACCAGCCGCTGACGATGCACGTCACCTTAGTGCACTGTATGAGTTCCAGCTCCAGCAACTACCTAGGTTCCGGGGGGAGGTAGACCCCCAGGCAGCCGAGGACTGGCTTGAGGCAGTGGTCCGAGTTTTCAGGTTAATGAGGACACCAGCAGAGCTCATGGTGATCCTCGCGGTGAGCCTACTGCATGCGGCAGCAGGCAGATGGTGGAGCTTGATGCTCCAGGTGCACGATGAGGCATCTCTTCTCTGGACAGACTTTGAGAGCCTCTTTTGCTCAGAGTTCGTCCCAGCCACCCTCTGTGCGGTGCGCATCTAGGAGCTTCTTCAGCTGTGGCAGGGCAGCATGACGGTCGCCCAGTACTCGGTGAGATTTACCAATCTCTCACGCTATTCGACAGACATGGTACAGGACCCATTCTTCTGGGCCCAGACCTTTGAGCAGGGATTGAGACATGAGATCAGGGCATCGCTGATCTCCCTCAGCATTCCGACCCAGAAAAGAGTACTGAAGCGAGCCCTTTTTATTGGAGCTTTCTTGCTAGGTCTACACCAGCGTCAAGACCCACCACAGGGCGGCATGTAGTAGAGTCTTATGCAGCAGGCATTAAATGGATGACTCATGGGTCCAGGCAGACCAGACCCTTAGGCAGACAACCTCATGAAACTGGCTCAACAGTGCGGGGCACACATCGCGGAGCCAGTCTTTCGAGAGGCAGGCAGTGCTACTCAGGCGGCGGACAGGGCCACATGGCTCATGACTGCCCGAACCGCCATGCCGAGGAGCAGCATCCAGTTGAGGGACCACCCAGGCAGAGGTAGAGGGTCGACCGTGGAAGTCCGCAGGGAGCAGGCGGACGAGGCAGTGGAGCTGTCTAAGCAGCAGGTGGTGGGCAACGCTTTGAGGCTCTACCACCAGCAACACATGGAGGTCCACCCCGACCATAGGGAGCTGGCGGGCAGAGACAGGTACAGCTCCAGGCATTGGAGTCCTATGACCACGGCGCACCCGAGATGATTCGAGGTACTAGTTGTGTCTATTCCACCCTTGTTGCAGTACTTGTAGACACAGGAGCGAGTCATTCTTTCATAGTCGCTGCCCTTGTTCGGAGCTCGGAGATTCTGACAGAGCCGTTGGATCGATCCTTACGGCTAGATATTCCTATGGGAGCAGACTCGACGATTATGAACTGGTGCCAGCAGTGTGTGCTTACTCTAGGAGGTGAGATATTCGGCTGGGATCTTCTTGTAGCGGCATCGAGGCCTTACGATGTCATCATGGGCATGGATTGGTTATCTATAGTCCATGCTCATATTGACTGTATTAGGCACAAGGTGCGATGTGTACGCACCGACGGGAGTAGGTTCACCTTCATCGGCAATAAGGGAGCTTTCGCAGCACATGCTGGACTCACTCAGAGGAGAGTACAGCCCATCACTAATCTGTTGGATAGCCTCATCCTAGGAGCAGTTGACGTGCGGAGTCCTAGTTTTCCTGTAGTGGTGGATCAGTATGCGGACATTTTTCCGGACGACATTCCAGGGCTACCTCCTCGCAGATAGGTAGACTTTTATATTGACCTATACCCCGAGACAACCCTGATATCGACTCCAGCATATCAGATGGCCCCCGCTGAGCTTCGAGAGCTACGGGTACAGGTGGAGGACTTGCAGGGCAAGGGGTTCATCCGACCCAGTGTTTCAACCAAGGCTTCCCCGATTTTGTTCGCCAAGAAGGCGGACGGGAGCTTGCGACTTTTTGTCGACTTTTGTCACCTGAACCAGGTGACAATGAGGAATAAGTATCCGCTATCGAGGACTAATGACCTCTTCGATCAGCTCAAGGGAGCACGGTGGTTCTCAAAGATAGACCTCAGTCCAGGCTATCATCAGTTCAGAGTTCGAGATGAGGACATGCAGAAGACGGCCTTCAGATGTTGGTATGGCCACTATGAGTTCTTTTTTATGCCATTCGGCATAACCAATGCTCCAGCGGTGTTCATGGGCCTCATGAACAGGATCTTTCAGCCATACCTCGATCGATTTGTCATGGTCCTCATCGACGACATTTTGATTTACTTGACGACTGAGGAGGAGCATGCCTACCACTTGCGAGTTGTACTGGACACACTCCGAGAGCACCAGGTTTATGGAAAGGTCTCGAAGTTTTATTTTTGGATACGTGAGGTCCACATCTTGGGACACATCATCTCTGAGGCGGGAGTTGCGGTGGATACTGCGAAGATCGAGGCAGTGCAAGCTTGAGAGCCACCCAAGAGCGTGACGAAGGTGCGAAGTATCTTGGGACTAGTTGTATACTATCATAGATTTGTGCCAGACTTCTCCAGAGTTGAGGCACCACTCTCAGCTCTTAAGAAGAAGGGGAAAACCTTTGTGTGGTCAGATAGTTGTCAGCAGAGCTTCCAGGAGATGAGACAAAGATTGACCAGCGCCCCTATCTTGAGGCTTCCAGAGGAAGGAGTTGGGTACGTAGTTTACTGCGATGCATCAGGGACCGGACTCAGATGTGTCCCGATGCAAGAGAAGGTGGTGATCGCCTATGGATCACGTCAGTTGAGGCCGCATGAGCAAAACTATGCTACCCATGACCTGGAGTTAGCAGCAGTGGTCTTCATTCTGAAGACATGGCGACACTATCTGATGGGCGAGCGCTTTATAGTCTTTTCTGACCATCAGAGTCTCAGTTACATCTTCTCTCAGAAGGACCTAAACCTGAGATAGTGGTGATGGCTCAAGTTCCTCCAGGACTATGAATTTGAGATAGTCTATACTCCTGGGAAGGGGAACGTGGTAGCTGATGCTCTCAGCAGGAGGACGGACATTCAGCTACTTGAGGAGGCGACAGAGCAGCTGGCCGCTTTGCATATATCCTTCGTGGATAGAGATAGAGAAACCTTCCTTCAGTTTCTCACAATCACCCCTCCACTACTGCAGCAGGTCAGAGAGGCACAGCGTGGGGACATTTACTGTGAGACACGGCGTGCACAGATATCCTCAGGACAAGAACCTGATGGTTTCTCCTTTGGAGGAGAGCACGACGTCCTTTTCAGAGGACGTACCTTGGTACCAGTTTCTTTACGGGAGGAGGAGCTGAGAGAGCTTCACACTTCTCCTTTGGAAGTACATCCTGGAGTGTCGAAGATGTACCAGGATCTCAGACGACAGAACTGGTGGTCGGGCATGAAGAAGGCTGTGGCAGAGTTCGTTTCTCGATGCCTCACCTTCCAGTAGGTGAAGGCAGAGCACCAGGTACCGTCAGGCTTGGAAAAACCCTTGGAGGTCCCAGATTGGAAGTGGGATGGCATATCTATGGACTTCATGACTGGACTACCACGCACTTTTAGAGGGCACGAATCCATTTGGGTGATTGTTGACCGACTCCCCATGTCAGCTCACTTCTTACCCATCAGAGAGCAGGGCTCAGTGGAGAGCTTGGGACGTCTCTATGTTCATGAGATTGTACGGCTTCACGGTGTGCCATCATCTATCGTCTCCGATCTAGATTCTCTCTTTACTTCCTGGCTTTGGAAGGGGTTGCCGGAGGCATTCGGGACGCAGCTACGTCTGAGCACCGCCTTCCACCCTCATAAGGATGGTCAGACGGAGGGGACCATTCAGACTCTCGACGAATTTCTCCGCGCATGTGTCATCGACTTTGGTCGTAGCTAGGAGGACCACCTACCCATGGTGGAGTTTGTGTACAACAATAGTTACCACTCCACCATCGGGATGGCACCATATGAGGTATTGTACGGCCGACCTTGCAGATCTCCTTTGTGCTTGACAGACCCTGGGGAGTCAGCACTTGTGGGACCGAAGATGGTCCAGGAAATGACAGAGAAGGTCCAGGTCATCCAGGAGCGGATGAGGACAGCTCAGAGCCGGAATAAGTCTTATGCTGATAGGAGGCGGAGGCCACTAGAGTTTGAGGATGGTGACCACATATTCTTGCGTGTCTCTCCTCGATGTGGATTATAGAGATTTGGTCGAGGTGGCAAGTTGTCTCCATGCTTCATCGGACCCTTCCAGGTCCTTAGCAGGATTGGTGAGGTGGCTTATCGCCTGGCTCTACCACCTCAGTTGCACCGGGTGCACGACGTCTTCCACGTATCTCAGCTGAGGAGATACATGCACGACCTGACACATATCAATGACCACGGGGAGCTAGACGTTGATGATGGGGAGACTTTTGCGGAGGTCCCGGTGGAGATCGAGGATCGACAGGAGTGGGTCATACGTGGACGATTGATTCCTCTAGTGCACATCAGATGGCAGTACGGGAACCTCCAGGAGAGCACTTAGAAGCGGAAGGCTCAGATGCGTGCTCAGTACCCACATTTGTTTCCCTAGCTTATGATGTATCTCTACGGGGACGTAAAGCCCTGAGGTGGGAGTAATGTAAAGACCCGTAAAATTCAAGGAAAATTTTTTCTCAATTTTCTTTGAGGTTCTACATGAATGTAGTTTCTGACGGAACTTGATTCCGAGGACCGGTGTGCCCAAAATTTCTATCCGAAGTTTAGCTCGGGTACGTTCAGTGAACGAACGAGCGGGAATTTCTAACTATTCAACTGGTGCTCGGAATTGAATTCCGAGGGCACCGATGGAACCGTAGCACCGGTAATTTCTTAGGAAAACATTTTCCAAATTTGCGTTTTCATGAGAGAAGTTGATAAAAATTGTGGAAGTTAAAATAAAAATTTAACTACAATTTTTATTTTCTTTAAGTGTATTTAAGCTTTGGGTGGAAGTTGGGTAACTACCCAACTTCCCTTGGGAGGTTATGAGGGTGGTGGGGCCCACACGAACCCCACCCTTTCACATTCCTTAACTCCATCAACTCACATTTTAAATATGATAACTTAAGTATTAATAACTTATGTTATTAATGATGAGTGAGTTTTTTGTTTGTGTTTGAAATTCAAACTAATGTCTAGTTAATAAATTAAGTGTGGGCTTTAATTTATTTTTGGGTTAGATTTTTGTGGTGGAGTCTTTGGGAGAAAAGGGCTAAGGACTTGAAGACTTTGTTCGTCTTCGACGAAGAATGCAAAGAATACATCGGCCTCTGACGAAGAACGCTGAGTTCTCGGAAACTGATTACTCGACGTCGTGTACTGTGACGCCGTCAACATCTTCTTTCACGACACCTCCTCCTGCGACGACACCTCATTCGACGAACCTCCGTTCAATCTTGCACGAGGTAGGGGTTATTTTATTTTGTTCGTGAATTCTATCTTGTCGTTCTTCGTGGAAATACGACCATTTGCTATCGATTAACGAGAGGGGGCCGGACTGCACAAACATGGCCGACCCTCCTCCCTTTTTTCCATATTATTGTTTCTAATTTGGTTGGAACGGAAATGGCGTGGTGTCGTTGCATCGCGCGGGATCGTGTGGAAAGGAATGCACCGCGCCGTCGTGTCGCACCGTGTAATTGAACCAAGTCTTGGTGTCGTCGCGCCGCGCTGGAGAACCGCAAAAGCACCGCAACCAGAGAGGGGACGCAGCGTAGGGGTGCGGTGCTGTCGCACCGCACTGGATGAATAAAGGCCACGGCCGATACCAGGCCGCGGCGGAGCGTGGGAAACGGCAGCCGAAAATGGGCTGTCGGCGTCAGAGCAGGTCCGTCGGTCGAAAACGGGCCACCGGCGTCCGAGCAGGGAGGGGACCGGCCGTCGCCAGTCCCGTGCCGGCAGAAACCGGTCGGCCGGGGCGGGCCGGTTGGACAAGAGAACAGCTGGGGGTTCAAACCCCCGGCCATCCAGCTAGCGGCCCCCATTAAGGGGGGTCGCGGTTACAAAACACGGGGGGGGGGGGCATCCCCCCCCCCCCCCGCAAACCGAACAGCTCGCCCATTCGGCCAAGCCAGCTGGCGTCGCGCGCCAGTGCGCTAGGCCACTAGGTCGGGCGCCGAGCCGGGTCGGGCTGCGCCCAGGTGGGGTCGGGCCGGGCCGCGCCCGAAACCCCCATTTTCGGACCCTTTTTAGTCATTTGCCCATATCTCGGGCTACGGACCTCCGATCGACATGTCGTCAGCGGCGATGCAATCCTTGGATCGAGACAGTCATTTCGTTATATCGCACTGAGGGTTTCGGAGAACTTTGGGTCCAGTCGTGTTGGTTCGTACACGAAACCAACCGGGCCCTCAGAGCGGAAATGCTTATAACTTGAGTTCTGGACGTCCGATTGACGTGCCGTCGACTTGGTTGGATTCCTCTTAGTGAGACGGATCTTTTGGCTTACTCCGCCCGAGGTTTGGATGCAGGTGGAGTATGGTTGGGTTGGTTTTGATTTAAAAACCAACCGGGCCCCTGGGACCAAAAGGCCAATTACTCTCAGACCGGGCGTCCGATTGACGGGCCGTCTACGACGTTGAGTTCCTATTGACGATACAGAACTTTTGGATACATCAACTCCAGACTTTGTGTCAGTTGATGTATCAGCCTCTCGGCTCGTGGAGCAGACCCTTCCGAATGAGTTTGCTGTGTGCGGGGACCCTAGTGCTGGCTGCGTTTGCGACTGTGACGATGACGACTGTACATAGAATCTCAGTGGATTCGACAGTGACGACTACAACACTCAGCGATCCTATGTGGATCCGTGCTACCGATCCTGTGTGGGTCCGATCCTGTGGGGGTCAGTGCTCAGTGGTCCTGTGTGGGCCAGCGCCTACAGATCCTATGTGGGTCCGATCCTATGTGGGTCTTTGCGGGGGTTAGTTACCTATCGATCCTTTGTGGGTCAGATCCTTTTTGGGTCATTGCGGGGGTTAGTACCTATCGATCATTTGTGGGTCCGACGACTTTGATGAATCAGTGGAAATATCTGATCATCTCTATCGTCATACGAAGAAGTATACCTGTGTGAGTTGAATCCTGTTTTTCTTTTCTTTGTGGATTGTGTTGTGCTATCCTGTGTGGATTACGTTTTTCTTTCCTTTGTAGATTGTGTTGAGCTATTCTCTATGGATTACGTTTTACTTTCCTATGTGGTCTGGGTTGTACATGGGCTCAGATATTGGAGCCGAAAGAGAATTGATGACTTAGGTATATGTATGGGCATATACCTAAATAGTGTCGGATGTTTCTTCATGATTGTATCCTTCCTTTTTGGATTATCCTTTGTGGATTCTGGGAGACCAATGTGGGTCTCGGGGTCCCTACTGAGTAGCTTATACTCACCCCTGCACGGGCTATGCCCGCAATACATTGTGTTGGTTACAGACGACGGACAACATTGATCTTGGTTGAGTCTTGCAGAGTTGGATGGTACCTGGAGGTGGACCACTGGGCGGGATGTACTCGAAGCAGACGGCTGGACCCGAGGAGAAGAGTAGGCTATCTGTACTCACCCTTTAGGTGGGATTTCCAGTGGAAAGCTCGGCGTTGCGGTTTTATTTTTCAGTTGCTATTTTTTCCTTCCAGTCGTACTTTACTTTCAGTTTGGGTTTTTATACTGGCCCACATACTTTTCCGCACTTACTGTTATACCAGCTTTTCCTTAGTGTTTACTTCTACTACTTGCTTGCTCTGTGGTGTTTGTTTACTTTACAAAGGCAATGCCTTCCCTTTTTATCAGCAATTTACGCCTTGGTGCTAGTCGCCAGCCCCTGGCCTATGGAAGGCGGGCTTGGGGTAGTCACGCCACGGGCCCCGAGGATGGGTCATGACAATATTTCCAGTGGATTCATGGCCTAAAAGTTTCTACCCTGTGAAATTTAAAACATTGAAAACATTTAGTGGGGGAATTTGATAGAAGAAAAGGATAGATGACTTTATAGAGAAATGCCAGGAAAACATTATGTGTGTGTATATATAAAATAGATATTTTTTTTGGGACTCGTCACAAATAGAATCACTATTTTAAATTATAGTGGGGGTAAAAAAGAGTATTCGTGATGGTGCCTATCGCAAATACCCTATACTAAAATTTTATTTGGGATGGGAGATAATTCTTTCATAAATAACAAATAATAAAAGGATGTAATTTTGATGGGTCCCATCAGAAATACTTCCCCACCGATAGTTTTTTTGATATAGGAGCTAACTACCATAAAAATAACCAAAATGGTTAAAGAGTGTTTCAGATGAAGGTATGTTCCCATCGAAAATAGTCTTCTTGAAGATTGGTTAATAGTGTGCACCAAAATAATATGTGATGGGGATTAATTTGCATCGAAAATAATTTTTTTAACAACTATTTTAAATGAAAAAATAATCTCATTAGAAATAGTCTTTTTGAGGACTATTTGTGATAGGAAATGGTCCGGTCATAGAACACATTTTTTCCCTATAGTTAATTTCATATTTTGGGAATAATATCCCTAATGTAAATACTAGTTATCATTATTATACAATTTTTTTAAACAATGACATGTTTCTAAATATTTTGGTTTTAATTAAATGGATATATTTTTAATAAATCCTCTAATATTATTTTTATAAAAATAATAATATTAATTAATAGTGATTTAATTGGAAGTAAATGTTATATAATATTATGAACACTCAATGATTTAAAGGATTTTTTTTAAGAAAACAGTATTTAAAAACATTTTATGATTTAATTGAAAAGTTTATTTTATTATATTTAGAAATTTACTAAATTATATAGATTCTGAATTTAGATTAATCAAGTTGATTTTTTTTGAGAAAGGCTATCTATTAATTTTTGAGATGAAATAATATCAATTATTTTTATTTTAAAATAATTATCAATTTTAAATATTGATAATGAAATGTAGCTTGAATTTTACTAAATAAATTTGAAAATTAAACATTATAGAGTATCTTTTTTTGGATGAAGATTCATAAATACATGTGTCAAAAATAGTTTCCATACTAACTCACCTAACTCTGATGATATTCAATTATTAACAGTTACATCATATTTTTTACCAACTATTTTTCTTTCTTTTTCACATATAAAAGAATCATGCTTCCCCCTTTTTCAGTATGAGACCCTAGTTCAAAATTATCATGAAATTTTGCACAGTCTAATTATTTTAAATGCACTATAAACTTTTGGAGGCATCATTCCTCAACAAAGTTCCACAAGTACTTTATTTCCAAATGATACATCAAGAGAAGATCCAAATTCCCAACGTAAGAATTACCATCCCTTTAACATCCATAATTTATCCATCCCACCAACCTTAGACACAACCATTGTAAACAAAAAAATTTAATTCCATTAGTATAAATAGAATTAACAATTTAATATAATTATGTTATAATCATTATAAAAATAAACTCTCATTCAATCGAAAAAACAAAAAAAAAATTTCTATGTGTGACTATAGACTAATGCCTCTTTGAAAAACACATATCATTTCTTATTCCCAAAAATCTAGTTATGGTTATATAAATGGGTTTAGTTAATTGATATGTTATTTCTAAATGTGATTATATTTTTGGAAATATAATTTTGGCATTCGATATGTAATATTAGTAATAAGTGATTTTTTTAAAACTAACCACCTAAACAGAACACACCAAGAGGAAACAATGATTTATTTATAATTGAAACCATCTATCTAATATACATTATTATTATATATCTTCTTAATTATAATTAATTTCTTTAATAACATCAATATAATTTATTTATTCATTGTGATAATGCTATTATAACAGAAAGAACACTTCATTATCCATACTCATATATAGAATGTAGAATAATCTTATTTGGTCGGTTTAACAACCTACATGATATATTAAATAATATTATATCATGTATTGGTTTGGGAACTTAATATTCATTATTAAAAATTAAAAAATTATTTTTATATTTTATAGTTTGGTAATATAAACATTTAATTCATTAAATATGTTATAACATTTCATTTTAAAAAAAATCACTAAACTATGTTTATTACTAATTTCTACTAAATAAATCATAACTAAAACTCTAATATATTGAAATTATACCATTATCAAATATCCTAAAACATATTTTATATGACATTTTATTAAATGTGAAGGATGAACATTAGGATAATAATGAATAAAAATGCGACTCTGAAACTAGTTCAAAATGCTCAAGATTAGAAACAACTAAATATGAAAATGGATAAGAACTACCTAATATACATGTGGATAATAATTATAAGTTATGGGGAATGTATATGAATATGATAATTATATAGGTGATTAATTTAATTTTTTTACACAGTATGTAAAAACAATTATTGAAATTATGGAATAAAGGTGAGGAACTTTGGTAAATCAAATTTATTTCCTTCTGTAATATAAATTATTTTGAACACTGACCTTTAATATTCCATATATTCAGTGATACCATTTTTTTAAATGATTCATTCATTTAACACCATAGAGAAAATGGCTTCTTAATTAAAATCCAATTCATGAATGATATTCTTTTCCATAATATTATGATATGTTATGTATAATTCTTAACCTGTTAAGTGTAGATTTCTCTTAGATGGATATTTCATTCAAAACTATGTTTTCACTTACCACTAATTATTAAATTTATTATTTTGAAATAAATATATGTATTAATACATTTGATCTTTTAATTTTCAATTTAACTATAACATATATTACTTTATATAATGATTTGGATTCTGTTTATCTCTTTGTCTCAAAAGGGATATATTTTCTATGACATTATGTCTTATAAATCACCCTCTAAATGATATTATGAAGTTTTAAATTTATGTTATTGGAGTTGGAAGTAGTTGATCTTGTTAAAGTGTTTATTATTATTTTACCTTTTGAAAATATATGTGAAACCCATTTTTATTTATGTGTTTTAATGATGTAATGATTTCATTTATTCTTATGGAATAGATCTCTATGGTTAATCTTTATGTGATCGGTTAGGCATATATTTCCTTCTAATTAATTTGGAAAAGCTTCACATCTAATGTGATAATAGTGAATTTTGTAGTGATTCATAGTATAAAATGGGGAAGATATTGTGGTGGAATATTCGATATTGAATTTATGTTGGGATCCACAATAAACTATGTGAAATGATTTGTGATTCTTGATCCAAAATTATAAACAGGTGGTAACTCTTAATCTTAAATTTTGTGTTTTCTATAATTATGTTGATACCCAAATCCATTAATATGAAACTATTTAATATTCCTTGGATCATAATGTATGTATATGTTTATTTTAGTCTTTATATCATGGTATATGTTTTATAATATGCGATAACATTTTCTCCTATCATTCCAAATGAACTATTTGTTTGGTTATGTATTCTTTTAATTAGATATATTTCTCCTATATATGTTTTCTCATATGCTTTTATCTCACGAAATGTAATATATTAATAATTTTTATCCCTTATAAGTAATTTGGGTTCACCACTTTGTTATGTATCATTTTTCCAGGGCATGAGGATGAGATAAATTTGGGATAGGTTTATACAAAATACTTAGTATATTCAAATTATGGGTAAATTTACCCAATTATTATTAAAAATTAATTTATATTAAAACCATGATGAGATTAATCCTCTCGATTATTGAGATAATCTGCTTTTTATGAAATGTGAGATTTTAATTAATGAATGGGTTTTGAATAAAGAAAATTTTTTCGTGGCCAGAATCAGTCTAATTATGAGAAGATTTTATTATGGGAACTAAGGAAGATAATGACATGTTAAATTGGGTAATTATGAGTTTCCATTTTCATGGTTGTCTGTGTGAGCTACCAAAGTGTATAATAGTGTGATAGTTGATTTGAAATTGAGATATATGAGAGGTGATCAAAAATGAATATGGGGTCAAATATGAAGATGATGAAAATCATGTAAATAGATTTGATATTGGTTTCCAATATTTTATTCAGTTGTTTAATAAGTAGATGTATTTCATCAAGTTATTGTGGTTTTTGGTCATAATAAGATGAAATAGGTTTCTTTAATAGATTATTTTCACAAATATAATGTTTGAAGATAATAAATATAAATGAATTATTTTATTATTTGATTCAGCTTAGAGGAGGATCTTATCTGTGCATGGTCCAGTGCTCCATTTAATTTCCTCACCTATAGGTTCATCCTCTTTCGATATTCTTATTATTTTTATATGAAGTGAGATTCCACCTCTATTTTGATATTGGTGGGTCATTATGTATGCTCTGATAATAAGACCTGCTAAATTATCAATATGATTAACCCACAGATATGTGCTAAGGTTGAGATATCTAACCCACTGGTGGAGTGGGTGTGAATCAATGTAGGTGATGAATTTATATGCAAACAAAATGAATTATCTGAATCCTGGGCGAAATATTGCACGACGTGTAAGGGCCTCAGAAATTTGGATTCCTACAGTGAGAGGGGAGTCAAGAGTGGTATGGATGTAAAAATAGGTAAAGTGGTGAGAAAAGATTAGGTGGAGGACTATGTTTAATTGATGTTTATGGAGGGTCTTATTTTCCAAGTGGGACCTAACAGGTCTCTCAACCTCCCTTCCCTACTGTGGCAGTCCATCTGCGAGGTGGGGATAAAGGTGAAAAATTGTTATCCATCCAGAAGGAGGTTCGTCCAAATGAGGTTAATTGAAAAGTTGTATATTTGTTAATAATATTTCTTCATGGTTTGGATGGTCTAGTTAAACATGATTTTTCTAGGTCAGGGGGTACATAGGGATCTTATGCCTTTGTTCTCCCTACCTTAGTCAATGCAGGTTCTTTTGTAGAAAACTTTAGTGATGGAAGTGGTGTCTCTCTCAAGGTGCGGCTGGAGGGAACTATCGAAGTTATGGTAAAATATGAAACATTTGTAAATGGTGTAATGGATTTTACACTACTATTTTTTCAAGAAACATGGTGTTCTAATTCTTGTGAGAAATGGAAAGTTCTAATGACCAAACCATAGATTAAACTAGGCAACCGATTCGAAGGACCACCGGAGGAAGGACATAATATTGATCAACTAGACTCATTACAAGCCAAGGGTTCATGTAGATTCATCTATGAGGATGTGTCTAGTGGTGAGGTCTATAGGAAGGAGTCCTGTGAAAACTATTCTAGTTTTCATGCAGGTGATAGTCTGATCCGGAGGAGAAGAAAGAGACAGAAGGGGGTCTGTAAAGGGAATAATGATTACTACTTCTTACCACCACCAATGGAGACATGACAAGTAATGAAGTTGAATGAAATTAAGATATACATCGATAAAACTTGTCTACAAAATCTAGGTGGTGTGTTTGAACAATACATGTAATTGCTGTGGAGCATGGAAGAAGAAGTGGTTGAATAGGTTCTGCTATCAATGCTACTAAATAAGAAGCTTCCAAATTGATGGGAGGTCATTGAGGTTGAATATGAATAAGTTTAAATATACCTAGATATAAAAGTATGACCTTTTTCTTTTTGGAGGATTAAACAATGGGAAGATCTTCTCTAAGCCGTACATCCAGTCCAAGGATAAGTTATCATTTTAGTTTTATGATTTGATAATGGATAAACCATACACTTGGGTAATTGTAGAGACCCGAAGCCTGACTTTCATGGACTTTACATTACTTTTGCGGAATACTTAGTACATAACAAAAAAACACAAACACAAGGATCGTAATAGTTTAGTGTCTTTGGAAACTCGGAATATAATCTTCTAATCGTGGTGAAAGATCTTCAAAATCTCCCATAAAGATCTTCTTTTTTTTTACCTAAAACCTTTCTTTATATCCTGGGGAAAAGAAAACATAAAAGGGTGAGCTCAAATGCTCAGTAAGGGTAAACAAAAGACATATCAATCACATCATATACATAAGCACATAACATTTTGGAAATCTTAACCTGCAAAAGAGATCATAATTTCATAACATGGGGTAAATCATGGCAGTGAAATGTAATCACAATAATCATAACTTAAAACATGAAACTTTGTGGCATTCACACATAATCATAGAAAATCATTTCTTGTTAGTCAAGACTCATTGCCAAGACTATCTTAGTGGACAAAGTCCCTTTCTGAATCGAGTAACCCTCGTTTCAGTCCTGTTTCACTGAACCGGTATAACCTACCATTCCAGCCATGTCTATCTCATGAGATATAAAATCTTTACCCAATGCATTGGAGGGAGATATAGGTCCCACCCATCTTATAATGAATCCTTTCTTATGTGTGCCACATAATCATAAAACATACATCATCGCATAACACATGTAACAAAAATGGGATTCTTGAAACATCATGACATCATAAATCAATTCATATAAGATAAAGGAATTCATAAACATAATTCCATCACAAAATAGTCATATCAATGTAAAAATATGGATAGAAACAGAACCCATTATTATCTTAGATGGAAAATAATTTTGATAAAACACATGAATTGAATTCTTGAGGAAAATATCCTTTCTTCTTCAAAATCAATTTCTTTTCACAAAACATCATGCAATTTTAAAAGAAAGAGATTTTATTGAAAATAGTCATTAAATCTTTTAGAGGAAGCTTCATGAAAATAAGGCTTTATAAAACAGTAGAAATCCGTTCGTGCCGTATAAGTTAAAAAAAATATTCTTCGTACATTTGTCGGAAAAGTCAAAAAGTACCTCGTACGAAAAACGACAAAAGATTCCTTTCATATCTTTTACTAAAAACTCACCAAAGGGTAAAATTGGATATAAAATATTGTAGAAGGATGGAAATAATATTACATATTGAGGGAACATGGATGTGGATGATAAAACACCCCAGTAATTACCAAAGTAAAAACAATCTCGGATAAAAGTGAGATTGTGATATTTTCTTTACCTTAGGTCCGATTTGCTTTGTACGTGTCTAAAGCTCCTGTATAATGGTTTAAATAATGTCATTGACTTATTACAGAATCATATTCATTGTTATGATATCATATATGGTTCACTTATGACATTATATTACCCGTTCTTTTGTAAATTCCATGTTAAAGAAGCGTTTTGGGTAAAATCGTTTCTTTTATCGTAGGTGTTTTGACTTGTTGTTCTTGACATTATTATTACTTATATCATTATTTACTTACTTCCAGAATATAAAATATGATTTATATATCATATATATTCAGTATATATATATATATATATAATAGATAGATAAATGAAATGAAAAACACCGTTCATGGAGACGGTAGTCCGTACGTACGCATGAACGCTGTTTTCCATTCCCTATTGTCTTGAATGGAAGTAAGTAGATGACATACATATATATATATAAATAAATCCAGTAGCTTTATAATGTCATATATTTCATTATTATTTCTTATATATACTTTATAATCATTCTTAAATGGTTAACATGGAGAATGAATCTCAGCGCGTCGTGGAGACGGTAGTCCGTACGTACGCACGAGCGATGATATCATTTCCATAAATATTGAATTGAATTGGAGTGGATTATAAAATATATCAGAATCAATATGATGTTTTAATAACTATGTATAGTTATTCTTTACACCATTATACCCATCCATGTAAGGTGGTGGTGGAAAATAGATTACACCGCGGCGTGGAGACGGTATTCCGTACGTACGCACGCGCGGTGATTTCTTTTTCCGTAGGATAGATAGATGGTGAAATAGGGTTGTTTCATACTTATAATGACATATCAGTATATGAGTGATACTGATGTTATTACTTCATAATGAAACAACCTAAGAAGAAGAAGTGGAAGAAGAAATAAAGATGAAAGAATTGGTAACGGTAATTACCTCTTCTTTGAAGCGCCTTTTGGAGACCTCCTCTTAGGGAACTAAAATTGGTCTTGGAGGAAGACCAGAACCTCTAGGATGTTGACAGCGAAGTGGAGAAGAGATTTTGGCAGGGGTTGGCCGAGCTTGAGTGCTCAAATTGGTGTGTGGAGGAGGGGGAGGAGGTGTCCTTTTATAAGGGAGGAGAGGGGCACCTTAGGAATATCTCAAAATATTATTTTATATTAAAGTAAAAATCGGTTTATAATGGTTCCAAAGGGTCTTATTTAGAAGCTAAAGTGGGGATGGGTCGAAATCCTATCAACCAATAAGATTTAGACATGTTTAGGGTATAATTTTAACCTTATCAATTAGATTTAACTCTAAGTTAAATAATTTAACTTTTACCGTGTCTTTTTGTTTTCTTTCACTATATGGTTAATACACTTACTATAACATACCAAACGAACCCCAAATTGTTTATTATTAATATATATATCCTTATCTAAGTCATTTGGCCGAACCTTAGATTTTTAGGAATAAAATAACAATTAATAATATAATATTTGATTTAAAAACTATTTTGTGTCAATTTTGACACTATTTGATATATGATTTTTGTGAAAGTCATAACAGAATTATATGTTCGAACCAAGTTGATTACATCAACACTAATATATCATAGTAACCTAGAAAATTAGTTTAATTCATAAAAAGTCTCAAATTACATTCATTTGAGCATTTATAACATCAATTATGTTAATATTTCTTTAAAAAGGGTAATTACTGCATCATCGTTGTGTCATAAATAAATTAATTTATTTAAATTCTAAAAATTATAAATAAAATATCTTTATGTAGGAAATCATTTTAGCTTTCTAATGAATATTTACAATCAAATTTATCTTATGTATAACCCTATATTAAAAATGAATTAGTAAATAAACTTTGATTTTAACTCTTTTAACTCTTCTTTGAATTAAATTAAAATAAATGTCCTAATCTAATCCAAGTGGGCCTAAATGCTAATATTTTACACCTAAGGTTGTTTTTGGTCGAGATACACTTGTCCAATAGAATTATGACATGTGTTAGGGTAATATTAATATCATTCTTACCCTTAATTACCTTATTTACTTTTAACCGTGGTAAATAAAAGTAAAAAGTTACTATTCACCAAAAATTATTTTCATCTCATTGAACCACATTTTACTTACTGACATCAACCGTGTCTCTCGGATTTTTGAAATTCCATTCACAGAAGCGGTAAAATTAAGTTTTATGAAAAATTCAGTTTTTAACCTACTACTTAGTGGTTTCACTATTCATCAAAAATTGAAAGTTTTCAGAAAAATACCAAAATTTCATCCTAAGCTATATTTCATATTCCGAATTCAAAAATGAAGTCTATTTTACCAAATTCATAACATAGAAGTTGAATTAATTAATTTTATAATTAAATCCCGCTGTTAAAACAAATAGCGTGTTTTTAAGAAACAATATCTACCAAAAGATTGACACTTGATTATGTCTGGTTTAAATGTAAAATTACATCCAATGACCAACATCGTATTAAATTGTAAAAATATATTCTAAATATACTTTAAAACCACTAAAATTAATAATTTATTACTATTAATTATTTCAATTAAAAAAGTTTTTTTTAATTATAATTTAGTAATTTTTACTATTCATCAGAATATGAAAGTTATCCGAAAAGTACCAAAATTTTACCTTAGGCTAAATTCGATACACCGAATCCAAAAATAAAGTCCATTTTGAGAGCTAAATTTTCTAAAATTTAAAAAGTGGTTATTACTATTCATAACAGCCAGTTTTAATAATATTTTAATAGCATATCGTTGTTTCGTGAAACTCAGTATTACGTACTACACACGCTATCGAGGAAGGTTGCGATTGCGTGTAATGCAAGGCAAGTCAAGGATGCGTGTTGTGCAAGATCCTTTTGGTGTAGCATAAAACAAAAAAGAAAATTTTTCATAAAATATCGGGCTGTTACATTCTACCCCCCTTAAAATTAATTTCGCCCTCGAAATTCGTCGGGGTTATAAATGGTTTACTATTCGAAAGTTTCTTTAATAGAAACCCACATCGTAAAAAAAGAATACCAAAACTTGGCTTTAAAAACTAAAGTATGAAATGTAACGATTACCCAAATAAACTAATCACTGGGTTTCCACATAGGTGAAAATATGGATATGGAAGAGAAATCTAACCATCATGTTCTGATGGAGAGTGGTAGAGAACATGGCTATGGAAAAGCCAGTAATCACAAATCCATAAATTTGTGACGATCTAAGGTACCATCTAATTCATCAGGTATAAGAGAACTAGGACAACATTTTTGGTTTTCAAGATCATTTCCCTAAAGTTAAAGAATTTGAATTAGAATAAATACTTACTTTATTTTGGTACAATCTCACTGTTGTTCGTGCCTTTAACAATTTCCACTTCATCTCTTAAATAAATGAAGTTGAATTTGTTATTCGTGAAGTGTTAGCAGATCATGTGATAGAATGACGGGTCATTCCATCTGTCTCAAAAGGTTAACAAAATTTATATACATAAGTCGATCTATAGTGGGATTAATCATATATGGTTCCTAAAATGGGCTTATACTTCATATATCATACTGCTTAATATAATAACACTAGTTTCTACTAAACAGGGACTTCCTGTAGGTCAGTGGTAGGCGATAAAGGCCAGTCGCACTTCGGTTGTGGGTTCGATTCCTACAGCCTTGTCCGAAGCGATGGGCTGTCGCCCGTCCTGCAGGTTGTCCTTTTTCTAAAACTACGTTACTATAACATCCCATCAATAATATCGAAAATCTTCTATCCTTAAACAATACTAACTTATGTCCAACATAATCCAGTCTAATCTTTAGGCTTATACATAATACTGCAGTCCACTCTCATAATATAGTGACAACGATTACCAGAGATTTAATACTGTCGTTGATCCCCACATATCATAAGATATGTCTTGTTGGTCACATTCCAAACATTCAAAGTCCTTAATCGTGTATTCTCTTGAATACCTTAGTGAAAACATGAGTGCAGTTAAAAGTTAACACTTTCCACATACCAAAATCCTCAAAATTCTATATACTCAAACCATGATATCACTTAGTCCTTATATCAATCATGAGCTCATGAATACTGTCAAACATTTCATTTTCTCCTTATCCCTTCATTATGCACATATCATCTGCTTTCCAAAATATTTGAATCACTTTTCATGGTTACCGGTACCTTAAAATTATTGAAAACCACAATAATACAAAAATATTCTAATACACAATAAAAGTACCTCAACAACATTATTCTTGAATACCAATACATAAACACTTCAATCCATCCTCTTAAATTATTTTCCTGGAATAAGTCCCTCCTTGATTTAGAAGTAACTTTTTAGGTCAGGGCATTGAGTTGGGTAATGCCCATGTTCTCCACAAATAATACATTGAACTCCATAACAGTCTGTCACTCTATGACCCTTTTCTCCACACAAATAACATCGGTCCCTCCATTTGAGGTATTCCTCAAGGTTCTTCTTCCCTTCTTTAGAAATCTCAATCTTCCTTTCTTTATGCTCCTCAACATGCGAACATGCATAATAGTCTATCTTCCTCTTCTTTGATGAATTAGGCATACCACTAAATTTCACCTTGTTAATCATATATCGTGATGATTGATTCGGCATAATCACAACATCTTTCTCTCTAGGCATTACACAATTTTTTTGCTCATAGTCACCAATTTGTCCATTGGATTCAATGTTAACTGAATTCCTTTTGGTTCCCTCAATTAACTAAAACACAAAAATAATTTTGTGAGAATCAAAAATCATGCTAGAGAAAACAACATAGTAAAGGGAAAGTATCCTCAATACCTAACTTCTTAGGTTTATTCTAATATCGTTACCATAGTTCTAGGAATATATCCTATATGTATACTTATCCTCAGGGACATCCCTAGACATACCTTAAAAATATCTCTAGGGATCTCACTAAAGTTCTCGCATCCTAGTTTCCAAAGGTTGACTAAACCTTTCCTCTGATACCAAATATAGAGACCCGAAGCCTGACTTTCATGGACTTTACATTACTTTTGCGGAATACTTAGTACATAACAAAAAAACACACACACAAGGATCGTAATAGTTTAGTGTCTTTGGAAACTCGGAATATAATCTTCTAATCGTGGTGAAAGATCTTCAAAATCTCCCATAAAGATCTTCTTTTTTTTTACCTAAAACCTTTCTTTATATCCTGGGGAAAAGAAAACATAAAAGGGTGATCTCAAATGCTCAGTAAGGGTAAACAAAAGACATATCAATCACATCATATACATAAGCACATAACTTTTGGAAATCTTAACCTGCAAAAGAGATCATAATTTCATAACATGGGGTAAATCATGGCAGTGAAATGTAATCACAATAATCATAACTTAAAACATGAAACTTTGTGGCATTCACACATAATCATAGAGAATCATTTCTTGTTAGTCAAGACTCATTGCCAAGACTATCTTAGTGGACAAAGTCCCTTTCTGAATCGAGTAACCCTCGTTTCAGTCCTGTTTCACTGAACCGGTATAACCTACCATTCCAGCCATGTCTATCTCATGAGATATAAAATCTTTACCCAATGCATTGGAGGGAGATATAGGTCCCACCCATCTTATAATGAATCCTTTCTTATGTGTGCCACATAATCATAAAACATACATCATCGCATAACACATGTAACAAAAATGGGATTCTTGAAACATCATGACATCATAAATCAATTCATATAAGATAAAGGAATTCATAAACATAATTCCATCACAACATAGTCAAATCAATGTAAAAATATGGATATAAACAGAACCCTTTATTATCTTAGAAGGAAAATAATTTTGATAAAACACTTGAATTGAATTCTTGAGGAAAATATCCTTTCTTCTTCAAAATCAATTTCTTTTCACAAAACATCATGCAATTTTAAAAGAAAGAGATTTTATTGAAAATAGTCATGAAATCTTTTAGAGGAAGCTTCATGAAAATAAGGCTTTATAAAACAGTAGAAATCCGTTCGTGCCGTATAAGTTAAAAAAAAATATTCTTCGTACTTTTGTCGGAAAAGTCAAAAAGTACCTTGTACGAAAAACGACAAAAGATTCCTTTCATATCTTTTACTAAAAACTCACCAAAGGGTAAAATTGGATATAAACTATTGTAGAAGGATGGAAATAATATTACATATTGAGGGAACATGGATGTGGATGATAAAACACCCCAGTAATTACCAAAGTAAAAACAATCTCGGATAAAAGTGAGATTGTGATATTTTACTTACCTTAGGTCCGATTTGCTTTGTACGTGTCTGAAGCTCCTGTATAATGGTTTAAATAATGTCATTGACTTATTACAGAATCATATTCATTGTTATGATATCATATATGGTTCACTTATGACATTATATTACCCGTTCTTTTGTAAATTCCATGTTAAAGAAGCGTTTTGGGTAAAATCGTTTCTTTTATCGTAGGTGTTTTGACTTGTTGTTCTTGACATTATTATTACTTATATCATTATTTACTTACTTCCAGAATATAAAATATGATTTATATATCATATATATTCAGTATATATATATATATATATAATAGATAGATAAATGAAATGAAAAACACCGTTCATGGAGACGGTAGTCCGTACGTACGCATGAACGCTGTTTTCCTTTCCCTATTGTCTTGAATGGAAGTAAGTAGATGACATACATATATATATATATAAATCCAGTAGCTTTATAATGTCATATATTTCATTATTATTTCTTATATATACTTTATAATCATTCTTAAATGGTTAACATGGAGAATGAATCTCATCGCGTCGTGGAGACGGTAGTCCGTACGTACGCACGAGCGATGATATCATTTCCATAAATATTGAATTGAATTGGAGTGGATTATACAATATATAAGAATCAATATGATGTTTTAATAACTATGTATAGTTATTCTTTACACCATTATACCCATCCATGTAAGGTGGTGGTGGAAAATAGATTACACCGCGGCGTGGAGACGGTATTCCGTACGTACGCACGCGCGGTGATTTCTTTTTCCGTAGGATAGATAGATGGTGAAATAGGGTTGTTTCATACTTATAATAACATATCAGTATATGAGTGATACTGATGTTATTACTTCATAATGAAACAACCTAATAAGAAGAAGTGGAAGAAGAAATAAAGATGAAAGAATTGGTAACGGTAATTACCTCTTCTTTGAAGCGCCTTTTGGAGACCTCCTCTTAGGGAACTAAAATTGGTCTTGGAGGAAGACCAGAACCTCTAGGATGTTGATAGCGAAGTGTAGAAGAGATTTTGGCAGGGGTTGGCCGAGCTTGAGTGCTCAAATTGGTGTGAGGAGGAGGGGGAGGAGGTGTCCTTTTATAAGGGAGGAGAGGGGCACCTTAGGAATATCTCAAAATATTATTTTATATTAAAGTAAAAATCGGTTTATAATGGTTCCAAAGGGTCTTATTTCGAAGCTAAAGTGGGGATGGGTCGAAATCCTATCAACGAATAAGATTTAGACATGTTTAGGGTATAATTTTAACCTTATCAATTAGATTTAACTCTAAGTTAAATAATTTAACTTTTACCGTGTCTTTTTGTTTTCTTTCACTATATGGTTAATACACTTACTATAACATGCCAAACGAACCCCAAATTGTTTATTATTAATATATATATCCTTATCTAAGTCATTTGGTCGAACCTTAGATTTTTAGGAATAAAATAACAATTAATAATATAATATTTGATTTAAAAACTATTGTGTGTCAATTTTGACACTATTTGATATATGATTTTTGTGAAAGTCATAACAGAATTATATGTTCGAACCAAGTTGATTAAATCAACACTAATATATCATAGTAACCTATAAAATTAGTTGAATTCATAAAAAGTCTCAAATTACATTCATTTGAGCATTTATAACATCAATTATGTTAATATTTCTTTAAAAAGGGTAATTACTCCATCATCGTTGTGTCATAAATAAATTAATTTATTTAAAGTCTAAAAATTATAAATAAAATATAATTATGTAGGAAATCTTTTTATCTTTCTAATGAATATTTAAAATCGAATTTATCTTATCTATAACCCTATATTAAAAATGTTTTAGTAAATAAACTTTGATTATAACTCTTTTAACTCTTCTTTGAATTAAATTAAAATAAATGTCCTAATCTAATCCAAGTGGGCCTAAATGATAATATTTTACACCTAAGGTTGTTTTTGGTCGAGATACACTTGTCCAATAGAATTATGACATGTGTTAGGGTAATATTAATATCATTCTTACCCTTAATTACCTTATTTACTTTTAACCGTGGTAAATAAAAGTAAAAAGTTACTATTCACCAAAAATTATTTTCATCTCATTGAACCACATTTTACTTACTGACATCAACCGTGTCTCTCGGATTTTTGAAATTCCATTCACAGAAGCGGTAAAATTATGTTTTATGAAAAATTCAGTTTTTAACCTACCACTTAGTGGTTTCACTATTCATCAAAAATTGAAAGTTTTCAGAAAAATACCAAAATTTCATCCTAAGCTATATTTCATATTCCGAATTCAAAAATGAAGTCTATTTTACCAAATTCATAACATAGAAGTTGAATTAATTAATTTTATAATTAAACCCCACTGTTAAAACAAATAGCGTGTTTTTAAAAAAACAATATCTACCAAAAGATTGACACTTGATTATGTCTGGTATAAATGTAAAATTACATCCAATGACCAACATCGTATTAAATTGTAAAAATATATTCTAAATATACTTTAAAACCACTAAAATTAATAATTTATTACTATTAATTATTTCAATTAAAAAAGTTGTTTTTAATTATAATTTAGTAATTTTTACTATTCATCAGAATATGAAAGTTATCCGAAAAGTACCAAAATTTTACCTTAGGCTAAATTCGATACACCGAATCCAAAAATAAAGTCCATTTTGAGAGCTAAATTTTCTAAAATTTAAAAAGTGGTTATTACTATTCATAACGGCTAGTTTTAATAATATTTTAATAGTATATCGTTGTTTCGTGAAACTCAGTATTACGTACTACACACGCTATCGAGGAAGGTTGCGATTGCGTGTAATGCAAGTCAAGTCAAGGATGCGTGTTGTGCAAGATCCTTTTGGTGTAGCATAAAACACAAAAGAAAATTTTTCATAAAATCTCGGGCTGTTACAGTAATGAATATCTCATATATATTGTTTCGGGAGATTAAAACTGGTAGACATAAATTATTCTAAATGGTACGACTATTTCCCTTTGTTTTTAAACTCATGGTTTTTAACATTTTTCCTTAAATTATTTGAAATAATAAAAATTAAATTTTCAGTCCTTTCTAAATTGGGTTACTTTTTTATTCACCATTTATTGAAAAAATTTAAAAAAATTCTTGAATGAATGAAATTCGATCATGTAAATTATAAGAAAAAATTTGGAGAAAAAAATATTTTGAAAATATTATGAAATCCAAATTTTATATCAAAATCCATTAATATCACCCCCAATTTAGAACAAATAATTAATCTTAGTGTAAATAAATTAATCTATTTCTCATGGTTGTGTTGAAATTTATAGTTAAAAACTATAGTGTAAAACATTCAACATATTTTCACCTTGACACAAATAGAGGGAATATTTTTTTTAGATGTTAACCCATCATAATGTTTTCTAGAGTCTAGCAGTATATTTTAATAATCAGGAAATTGAAATTCTCCTCACCTATTTAATTTTTTCAATGTTTATCTAATTTTTTATTTACTCATCTTGGAAATTATCATTTCATTCAATTTCATCACTAAAATAGCGTAACTCCATACCAATTAATGTTCTCACAATTATTATTTTATTTCTTTTCATAGGGTGTTTCATTTTTATTTTTTGTGTTTTCTTAGATTTGATAGACACCTTCTCCATGGGTTTGAAACAAATATCAATTATATTAGTTCTAAAATGGTAAAATAAAAGATATATTCTATGTGACTAAATTATCATGGGTAATCAATTAGTTTCTCATACATTATAACATCTAATATCTAAGAACCCATTTTTATGTTGTTATGACTTTTCATTATTATCTAGTAAATAAGAGTGGGAAATTATTGGGAAAATGAATGATGTTTTAACCTAACAATTTCAATATAAAACTTTATCGATTCTAAAAATCCTATATCATTTCCCATATTCAACATTGATATAGATCCATGCTACTTAATACATTTTCATCATCCAAAGTATCTTCTTTCACATGGGGGAAGTGTATCATACAATCATATTCATTAATTTGTTCAAACCATCTTCTCTTTCTCATTTTAAATTATTTCTATGTGAATATATAATTCAACATCATATGATCCATATATATTTCATAACATTAACTAAAAAATAAAGGCATCATATCATCAAATGGATACTAATATTTATGACTCTTGATTAAGAGTTGGATAATTTAATTCATTTGTATATTATTTCCTCGATGCATAAGGAAAAAATATCCATTTTTTACAAGGAAACATCCTATTATTTTCATTAATATATAAATAAATATAAAAAAATTCTCTCACACAAAGTAAATTATAATTTAGGAATTTATTAGTATCTTGGTTGATTGTTTGAAAATTATTTTATATTCCTTCAATGATGTAAATTTGACTTATATATAATAAAAATTGGTTAATGAGTTTTTTAATCAGTAAAATATATTCACAAATCACAAATAATGACCAGTAAATCCAATAAAACTATTTATTATAATTAAATTCATAAATTTTGGGATTTCTAAAACTACTTTAGTCTCTTAAAATTTGATGGATATTTCAAAATTAGATAAAATGTGGTGGTATAAAGCAATTGTTGGAATCCAGAATCCACACATAAATTTTCCATATATCTAATTCTCTCCCAAATACATTATAGTGATTTATAGATGATTCTTATGTTTTTTACAATTCATATATTATATCAAAATATGATTGATTAATTTAATAAAAATTTATCAAGATAATTACTCAATGCTTTAATCTTCACATCTAAAAATAAATTGGGTGAATTTCGTAATTCAAAAATAATTATTATGAAATCATAATTCCCATACCATTCATGAAATTTATCAACTTATAAATAAATCATATTTGATTTTAATTGATGCTAACCATATCATATTTCAATATTGGATATGTATTTCACTCATTTATATTGATCAAATAGAATGTAATATCATATAAAAAGATACATGTATATAATATTAATGTAATGTTTTAAACTATAATTGATATAAAACATCCTAGACATAATCCTCTTATTTAAAAAAAATGTGTGCTCACAATGGTGACAAGCCTGGGTGAATGAATCCATTTTCACATAAATTTTCTATTTGTATCATCAATTCCATCACTTCTTCTAGAAAAATTCTCTATGTTGTATTAAATATTTGTTTCATAAAAGTGATTAGATAAATATATAATTGAACTTCATGTTTAAGTAGGTACCAATGAAATTACTTTGCAAAGACATAAATGTAATATTGATCCATCCTAAAATATTCAATCCTTATGATATCCATCCTCTCAAAGATTGTATTTGATCTTCTTGTTCTCTAAGAATCATATTATGATGATCCGCATGATATTATCTCTAATAATTAATATGAAATGATGCCTCTCCAATAAAAATGGGCGATTCAAGACCAATATCAAAATATATAATCACATTATCTTGAAAATAAAAAATTCCATCATACTTTTAGATATTATAATACACACTTTATTACTGGTGTGGTTGTAAGGGTTTGGGGGGAATAATTATATGTTGTGAGGTCAAGTACATAATCCATTATGTTTACAGTAATGTTTTTTCATTACATTGTGTTTTGTAGTGGTATATGTGATCAAAATCATATTATAGAGCTAATTCACCCAAGGAATCATTTCATAATCAAACATCAGAAAAATATTAAGGTTTGAAACTAGAAAACAACCATGTATGTCAATAGAGTTGTCCAAATATATATTTTCTCGATATGATTTATAGTTGGATTATTGAAAATTAGTATATTCTATCTTTCCATTGCACTCATGATCTTGATAGCCTTAATCATCACGCTTATAATAATATCCCAAGACCTTTATGAAATCCCTTTGGTGTTTCTTATCATAATTATTACATATTAAATATTCAACCATTACCTTCTATGATTCATCAAATTTAATAAATAAAATATCCTCATCATATAATTATATCATTTTATAAAATAATACATATATAACAAATTATAATTCTTGAAATATCTTTTCATTATCATCTCATATGAAGTGTATTTTTGGGTGACTAATAACATTTCATGTCATGGATTAATCCCAAAAAGAAAAATTCATTCTTGATTTTTGGATATGATACATAGTTTTCAGTATTTCTTTCAAAGATTGTTGAGTTATCCCAATACTCAGTAGTAGTATCTTCTTTAATTTGTCGTAGATATGGTAATTTCATTTCCATGTCTTTTTTTTGCCTCTTGGAAAATGTTCCTCAATTAATATCCCTTAAAATTATTCATTTCTATGGTTTTGATCTCTTACTCATTATTATATTTAGTCAATGAAAACTATTGATTCTAATCCCAAATTAAATGATGTGAATATATAATAACCTTGTCCTGTATACTCTATCATAATGTGTTGAATTAATATGTAGAGATATGATATATTTATCTGTGACTAATGGAATAATAGATCCATTATATGATTAAGTTTTATGCCCTATAAAACAATCTGATTTTTTACACCAGGTAGATGGAAATAAAATTGACCCATTGAGGGAATGTTATTGGACATAATGTTAGTCATCTTCCCTCACATAGTGTTAATTTAACCAAATCCAACACCGAAATAATCAGTTTGATCAGTATAAAAATTCCTATATTGATTATAGTTGTTGATATTTCTTTTCTAAACATTCTATTAGAAAAAATTTCTATATATTAAAATATAGTAATTATCTTATAAATAAAGATGGGAAATATAATCCATTTTATATAATTTTGAATAATTTAATATAAATTCGTATCGAATAAATTATCCCTTCTATAAAAACTTCTATAATCACATAACAGTTTATCATAATTTTTTTCTTACTTTGTTAACATAAAAATAGTTTCAAGGATTTATGAAAATAATAATAAAATTCCTACTATAATAACCCAAAAACTATTTACCAAGAGTTAGTTGTAATTTATTAAAATTTCACCTTCCACAATAAATATTTTTTTACTGTCCAGAGGATTGGTACATATTTAATCATCAATATACATTGGAATGTGTTTTATGTTATAAAGACACATAAAATATTATTATCTATCTACTTATTATCTACATATAACACTTTCAATTAATAAATAATTATTGTGTAAATGGGGAAAAATTATAAATAGGTGAGATTAAACACCCTGTAAGGTATATCACATAGTCGAATCCAATATGTGAAAAGTTTGACAAGAATAAAATTGTATTAATTAATTAATTAATAAGTTCCATATGACAAAGTAAAAAACATATTTTATCCAAAATAAGTATAGTACATAATAACACATGTAACAATAATAAATGTTGTAATGGAAACAAGAATAATATTTTACATCATAAATGTATTATCAAGGCATCATCCATGAAATAACATATAATTTGGAAATTTTACACCAAATAACGATGACAATTTCTCTCATGAGACCTATTGATATTAGATTTTATCATTATTAAATGAAATACATGATCATGTGAATGATTCTCTAACTTAGGACAATCCATTTGTAAGTGCATCAGATAAAATTATTTTCATATAAGGAGAAAAATTCTAAATATGGAATTATAAGAGTGATAAATTTTTATTTCAATGTGGTATAGAATATTTTTATAAAATATTTAAAAAATACATTAATTGTAAAAAATTTAAAAATAAAATAGATGCATATAAATGAAAAAGAATATGTGAATGATTATATCATGATTGGAAAGGTAAATAATTATTTGTTTTGTTATTTTATATAATTTTTATTATATATGCTATTATGGTTACCTAAATTTAATTATTATATCTTGTTTCTTAAAAGTTTTAATATTTTATTTTAGAAAATTTTATTATATTTATATATTTAATTAGAATTTTTTACTCGTTGAAATTTTTATTATTCTATAGTTTAATTACAACTAAAAATCATAAATTATTTTATGAAAATTTAAACCAAGAAATAAATAATTTCATTAACTAGTTAGTTTTTTTTAAAAAAACAAGTATATTGAATCTTATCTTGATGAATTTTTTATATAAATTATATAATTTTTTTATTATTTTTTTCATTTAAAAAATGTAATATTTTTCATATATATTATTTTAAAATTTATATTAGTTAGATTGATGACGTTGGTTATAGTATAGATGTTTTATGGAAATATACTAAGAGGATAATATAAGAAATAATTACCTTATATTAAAAAATGACGTGAACCAAAAAATACTATGTTCCTAAAAATTTATGTAGACATAAAATGAAAAAATATCAACCAATTAATTCAATAAGAGTAAATCTATCAATAACAATGGTGTGGGGGATACTGAAAATATATCTATCAAGAATTTTAATATTCATAAGGTGGATTCAATGATGCAAGATTTTATATGATAGTATGTTGAGTTGATTTATTTTGTTAATAATTTGATTGATTTCATTACCACATAAATAAATGATTATAATGTTAATTGTTTTGTTTTTAATCCTCTTCTGATGTTTACTATGTCATAGAATTAATGTCTTTCATTTTTTTATATGTATTATGCTATTTCTGGTATTTCATGGATATCATATATATATATGTAGTGTAAGAGAGAACAATATACACAACAATATTGAGAAAATAAAAAATATTACCCCATGAAATAGTTAGATGTATTTTATTTCTTGTTGATATGGATAAGATTTTCTGGAAACCATATTTATTATTTTTTTAATAATATGTATAATATTAACATTTAATAATTTATTAACTCATATTAATTTTTACACTTAAAAACTATGATATTTTTATAAAATTATTCAAAAATTAATCAATACCTAATAAAAAGATTTTTTTGGATTTTTCAAACCTGATAAAATCGGATATATAAAAAATTTATAAATATTTATATCTTCTTTTAATGTTAAATACTTAAAAATATTGACCTATATTATCTTTTTTTAATAATAAATACATAGAAATTTGACACAGAGAGTTGTAGAATGACCCACCATTGATTATTCATTGAGGATTGGACAAAAAAGGTCGGTTTGATTGGTCATGAATATGTTCATGATATTTAATTTCACTATGTAAGTTACGTGTGTTTTTTAATCATTATGTGTTAATTTATCACTAATAAAAAATTATTTAATGAATTTACAATATATAAAATGTTTTTAAAACAAAGTGTAAAAGTTTTATCATTTAATGGATGTAAATTTCATAATTTAAATTTTGGATAATATAGATCATTGGGGGGTGTTAGATGAATCATCATGGATATAAAAAATTGTAATATAAAAAAATATTTTTTCTTCATCCCAAGTATCAATGTAATGACCCAAGTATTTATAGAATAGTATTTTTTTATATCTATTAACACTTATAAATAATATATTAATTTAACATTGAAGTTCATGATTCATCTGATAGCGTACTCGACACCCAACAACGGGTTTCTTCAAAATCGTATATTGCACTCAACTTGGAGTAATAATGAAATATAATACAATAATATTATTATTATTTGAAATGGTAGTTAACACCTAAACATTAGATTGGAAAGAATGAATAATATTAACTAAATTTTGAAATATGGTTGTCACATGTTTTAAAATAATTTATTGCTTATTAATTTTGTTAAAAATAGAAATAAAAACCAATTAAATGTAAAAGAAGTGGTTTTTATGAAAAACTATCTAAAAGAGTATAATTGTGTTTCATATCACCCTTTATGGATTTTTATTTAATGAAAAGTATTTGATATATATTAAATGTAATGTTTTAAATTCATCTTATATGTTTCCTAGATATGATATTATAACAAATTCTATTGTTTGGATAAAAGAAGTATTTTCCAAAAAATGCAGTTTTAAGGCATGTTGATAGAGAACAATTTCTAAATCAATTTTTTGTTACTTTTATATATTTTATTTGAAAGAATTAAATTCTTTTATAGAATTGGGACATTAAAATTTACTTGGTATGAGATTTTGGTATTTTTCTGATAAAATTCATTTTTTAATGAATAATGAAAAAATACTGCATTTTAATTCAAAATTGTCTTTTCATCTAATTTTTTATGTAGTTAGACTGTCTCTTTAATTTTTTAAATGTATTATTTTATTATTATTTTCTAATTTAATTAAATTTTGTTCATTGGAAGAAATTTAATTTGAAATTGTACATAAACACATATCAATATTTTGATAGTTATAACTTCTTCAAAACTTGCTTTTTAGTTTTGAAAATTGGAATTAATTTTTAATTAATTAATTAAACTTATGTGTTGAATTTTAAAAAATTTATCCCACATTTGGAATCAGGAGGTCCAAATTGTGTCAATAAGTACCGTTTATTTTTAGACATTATGAATAGTAACTTTAGTAATTATTATTTTTACTATGGTTAAAGGGTAAATACTGAAAATAAGGGTAAAAAATAAAATTATAATAAAATTAAAGTACCCTAAAACATTTCCTAATATTATTGGATGAGATATGTCCAATCGTGGTCATCGTTGGGTTGATTTTGGGGCCCCATGGGGCATGTTTGATGTGAAAATGACAATTTATAAGAATTAAATTAAAGGGAAAATGTATCATAAACAGGTATATTTTGGTAAAAAAATATTTATATAGGATTATATAGTTGTCATTTTTAACTATAAATAATCACTAGAAAGATATAATTATTTACTAAATCATGTCATTTTACTTATAATTTTTACACCTCAAATATTTAAATTTATTTATCACACAATGATGATGTAGTGGTTTATTTATTAATGAATTATTTAAATAAATGAGATTATAAATATTAAAATAAATTTATTTGGTACATTTTTATACCATCAAATAATTTTAGGGATGACTATGACTCTTTATATTTTAATTAATGAAGGGTTTTCTATATAATCATGCTGTTATAGATTTTACAAAAGACATGATATGAATAGTATAAAAATGGCCATAATTGTGTTTTTAAAAACAAATACTATTTTAATAAATGATATAATTGTCCTAAAAATATAAGATTCAGATAAATGAATTAGATAATGTTTAAAATGTCATTAATGAAAAACTTTTGGTTATAATGGTATTTTATTGTAACTATATTATCTATATAGTATAAATATACAAGAAGACATCATAAAAGTTAAATTAGTTAACTGAGGGTTAAAGCGAAAATATAAGGTTAAATTTCTAACAAATAAATGTCTAAAACATTTTTTTTGAGAGGTTTTAAGCCCAAAATATTCGTATATTTAAAATAATTGACATTGGGACCATTTGAAACTGAAAATAATTTTATAATAAAATAATATTTCAATACCTTCCTAAAGAGACCCTCCTCCCTCTTTTAAAAGGGCACCAACTATAACCCTTACTCACACCTCTCAATCCTCTTAGATTATCCAACCACTTCCCCAATAAGCTCCCCACATCTGTAACTTCCTCATAGAAATCTCACCTTGGGAATAATAAAATTCATTAAATCTTTTTAGCTTAAATCAAAAGGAGTTTCTCGATTTCAGGTAATGTCTTCTCTCAAACTTCGTTCATTTATTTTCCTTTTCCAACCACCTAAACACTATTTATTAATTTTTTTATTTAAAAAAGTATAATCAATATAATATTATTTTTTAATTTGAATTATTCTAACTACACTAACACACACCTCCATCAAATGATTACGAACATGTTGTTTCTCTATACAGAGAGATACTGCCTCACGAAACATTGATTGTTCGATTTTACCCTACCACCTCTCACGGTGTCCATTCTGATGGAAATATTTTTATATATGACATATATTATATTTATATTTTCTCTATGACACTATATTTTTTTATTTACAAACATAACTTTATGCATTTCATGATGAGTAAATATGATAATTTCATTTGAAAAAGTGCGGACTACCACCCCCTCAATAGGACATGACTCGTACATTCCATACATGGAATATATAAAGGATGAAATTAATGAAAATATGTAACATATATAATATATGATATTATACATTAATTATAATATACCTATGTATCATTTAGTTTTAATTCTTTTAAATATGAAAAAGAAATGAAAGGAGCTTTTATGCGTACATACAGTTTACCATCTCAATGAACGATGCATTTCATTTATTATCTCCAAATGTTATGGAAAGTCATAAATACATATATAATTGATGTATATGATTTTTAAACTTTGAATACTATTCTGGAGTTAATGTTTTTTTGACCACATAAGCAAATTGTAATTATAATAAGTTCATTTCGACTCAAGTATCGAATATCAACAAAACGACTAATATTAACATAAATAATTATGTAATTTTTAAAACATCATAATAAGTGATATAAATAGAATAATAAAATAGAAAATAGTTCACAAGAATTAATAAATTAACCTAATTTTATTATTCAGAAATATAAATAATGAACGATACAAGTTAGACTCAAGGTAAGGGAAGCTTTCACCCTCCTCCTTTAGTAAAATACTTCTTTTAGGTTATGTTTATTAATTTCCTATTTCATGTATTGGGATATATTCATATATATACTTATTTCTATAAATTTTATGTCTATGTGATGAGATACCCTTTTCTATCTCATCAACACATTTTCTTAATTTATAAGTAATGATGTTAGGCTGCCAATTGTTCATAAGGAAATTTCAAAAACTCAATTTCCACTCTGGTTATTACGCATACGTTGTTAATTATATTTTGAGAATATTATGTGTGAAATAGTTTTTTATATATTTACGTTTTAATTTCCACTTAATTTTTTTTTGTATAAACTTCTAAAACACTTAATAACCCCATTGAAAAATTCTTACGTCGTTTATACAAATATTTTAAGGGAAATAATAGCTCAATCTCCATTCATTGAGTTCAATATCCATGTTATTGGTTTTGTTTTTCAAAGAATATGTGTAAATGACCACTGATTGTTTAACACTTAATATCCAATTATATTGGTAGTATTTATATTTTTCACACATAATTATGTCATTGATTTATCCTTAATCTAATGATACGATCTTTGTATGTGACTACATCTCAATCTCTTTTCATTGAAGCATATAATAATATTGTGAACCTGCAATTTTCTAAGGTGTATATACATCCCTTTGGACATTTTATATCATTAATTTATATATTCACATGCTATTTAAGATTTTTCTTGATGTTATTCTTTAATTATTTTTATTCAAGTGTTTTCTAAGTGTTATGAGAATCCTTAACTAAAACATCGTTTTAAATTTTTTAATGATTTATTCATCAAAAATATTTATCATTAATGTCAATGTTTTTAAAATAATTTTTAGGGATTTATTTATATAGGAATTAGTGTTTAAAAAATTTAATTACTTTAAAATTTTCAAATTGGTATTGGACACTTTGAATCAAAATCATATTTATTAAATGTTTTAAATTTGTTTGTAAATAGATTGAATATAGAAATATATTGAGTTGATTTATTGTAATTTATGAGTGATAATGTTGATAATTTCAATCTTTTATTTTTCATAATTATGTAACGGTACTTTTACATTTGACGGTTGGTTACATGATAAAAAATATCGGTGGTTCTATGATAAGCATATGATGGGTAAGCTTGATATGTCTCTCCAATACATTGGGTAACATTATATAGGTAAATGTTAATGATTCTCCTAAGAGATTTAGTGAATATACTATGATGGGTATGCCAAATGCGACTCCCTATATAACATTGAAATCTATAATGTAAGTATGTTAGGGATTCCACAAGTCACATTTATGCTTTATGATATCAATGTGTTATTCAAAAATATTATTATTTCATGAGGTATGTTAAAGAACATAGGTTTTACGATTGAAATGTATGGTTTCATTGATTTGAATATTTTTATGGAATAATGTTTTCCTTACATATTTTGTATCACTTACTAATTTTTTTTTCTCATACCATGTTTATAAAACAATTTAATAGGGTATAAGGAAGGGTAATGGAAAATAATAATTCCCTAAGATTTATATCAAGAAAATAATTCTTGTTTTATTTCAAGGAGTTTTATTTTTTTAAAATTATATAGAAGAATTGTCTAATTTTTAATTTTTTGAGATGTAATGTATCCGTTATGGCTTAATTATCTAAAAATCTAAACCTAAAATGATCTTAAATGTGAATTATTTAATTAACATGAGACTATGTAATGTTTAATTCTTGGGCCTTACAGTTTGTATCGAAGGTTATATTAGATAACATTAGAGGTTAGGGTGTTATTTAAGAATAAGTTACAAAACCATAATTGTTAGAATATTAGAAGGGGTCATAGATATTTTAGATAAATTGAATTAGTTTAAGATAACATTAATAAGTATACCATAGTGTTTACTCTCCTCATAAGATAGTATATGAGGATTTTACTGATATACTCACACTTACCTTTTTGGTTTTAGTAAATAGAGGGATTTAGGAGGAACAAATGTAACAATAGATGTGAATAAAATAGTGATGGTTTTCTGAATAAGAAACTAAATTAAATGGGATTTATAATGATAACTAATGTGGTTATTCTTTACAAAGTAGCGGGAGTCATGATTGAACACTTGAACCTTGGTGATTTTTCTAAGGCATCATATATGTGAGAAACGAATCGCTATGGAATTTCAGGTAAGAATCATAAAGTTATCTATATTAAAATACCTATGTGTCAAGGATGTAGAAATAAAAACGTTGGAAAATGCTTCAAATGGATGAGAAGATGATATAGATGTGGTAATAAAGGTCATAAATAAATATCCTTCCATGGGAAAAGGAAGCATTCAGTTGACTCTAGTAAATGGAAATAAGTTATTTCTATGAAAAGAAATAAGTGTTTTAAATGTGGTCTGCATAGTCCTTATGAAAATAGATGTCCTATGAAAATGGTCAAGAATGGGATCAGTAGGAATGTACAAATATATGTTTACCAATACATAATTCCATTCCAATGGAAGATAAGGAAACTGAAAAAGAGTTATAAAATGTTTGGATTATATCTTTGCTCATGTCTTACCATTCCTGATATCATAAGACATTATGCATGATTTTTTTTAGGAATGATGTATAAAAGAATATGATGGATAAACATGGATAAATGATCATTAATGTTGTTATATTATTAAGATGTCTACATTTTAGGAATTGAAGAGGTATGCCTAATCTATAGCAATGATATGTTTAAATGTATTAATGATGAGATTACATTAGAAGACTTATAGTATTTGTAACCCATGTGTTTTTTATATAAAAACATTATTTGATGAATAATTATCTTTTCTTTTGTGTATATAGTTGTAAAGAACTATTCAGGTTTTATATGATCCCTGAATTTGAGGCAATTATGGGTTATTAGTTTTTTAGATAAAAAATGTGAGGTACAGATATCCATTGAGGTTAGAATTGGTTGTGGATTATTTTAGGGATTTTTTTATCATTTTATTGATGTTATTAGAATTATACATTTTTTGAAAAAGGATAACATAAAAACCATGTGACAACCTGTTGCGTCAGAAAAAGCTATGGGAATCGAACCCCCAACCAAAGTGCGACTATGATTTATCCATTATCACAAGACTATGTGAAGTCCCTGGTTATTATGAATTATTCTTTTTAGTTAGGTTATTTAATGGATAAAGAATAATTAAATTTTTAGAACTTATGTTTTATCAAATGGATATCCTTAGTATAAGAAAATTATGTGGTGATTAAGTGAAAAACACTATTTTGGAAGACGTATTCCCTTTTAGGGATACTGTATTTTGTAATGAATATAGAATACTATGAGATATTAGATGATCAGTAGTGGTTGAATCTTATTTTGGAAGAAACTATATTTTTATTATAGACATATTATGATTTTTGATATATATTGAAATGATTAACCTATTTTTGAGGAAATGTGATTAGGATAATTACTTTCAAGTATGATACTTCAAGAGTAGTTGATGTAGTAAATGTTAAAATTTATCACGGATGACTATGTGATTTTTTTTTGAAATTTGGGTTTCAATCTTAGTCTGGATTATATTGATGACTTTTAAGGATAGTCTTGTATCGAATGGTCTTTGTTGAACTTTGGGTATTTTTTGTTGTGTTTTGTAGATTAAGAGTGGTATTTTTATGACATATTATCTTTTTTGGGGATTATCTAATCTTGTGCTAACCATTTTGGGTTTTGATGATATCTAAATATAAGGAAAATATATAGTTCATTATTAGTGGATTATGTGATTCTCTAGAATTTTATTCTAGTGCTTTTGATGTGACCAGGTCATCATTAATACTCATCGTTTGGAGAGAAGGTATGTTTTTGGTAGAAATTTATTACAAGATGAATTTCAACATGATAAGTAAGTATGAATCCTTATGTTCTTAGTAAATCCCATAAATTAATTCCCCAAATTTAAGAAAATGATATTAAAAAAAATTTGATTACTTTTCATAATGCGAAATCAAAGACCTGTTATACCATTACCTGATGGTGGTTTTCTGGTAGTTGCTTTTCTTCTAATAATGTTTTCTATCACTCTCCATCAATACAATATGGATAGTTTTTATTCCATATACATGTTTTCATACACGGTACCATAGTATGTTTTATCTCAAGTGACCTTTGTAATAATATTTATTTCATTAAATGTGATAGTTTTATGGACTCTTTTTTTGAATTGTGACTTTCAATGATGTTTTTGATCCCAATTTTAAAATTGTGATGACGTAATTTCCAAACAGAGGGAAGGATGTAACGACCCTAGTAATTATAGAATATTTATTTTTTAATTATTTTAATACATAGGAATAACATAATAATTTTACATTAAAGGGGATGCTTCTTCCAATAGCGTACTCAACATGTAATAGTGGGTTCCTCCGAAATCTTACGTTGCACACAACATTGAGTTATATAGAAACATAATACAAAAATATTATTATTATTTTAAATGGTGGTTAAAAACTAGCCATTGGAATGGAGGGAATGAATAGTATCAACTTTATTTTGAATTATTGTTTAATAAATTTTAAATAATGATTCATTGTTTACCAAATTTATTAGAAATTTAAATAAAAACCTATTGAATATAAATGATGGGTTTTTTTTGAAATCATATTTAAAAGAGAATAATTATGTTTCATATAAATCTTTATGGATTTTTATTTAATTAAAAATATATTATAATTATTCAATTTTTTTTTAAATTCAACTTATATGTTCTCTAGATAAGATATAAGAACAAATTCAATTTTTCAGATAAAAGAACTATTTTTCTAAAAATGCAGTTTTACCGCCTTTTGATAGAGAATCCTTTCTAAATCAAGTTTTCTTCACTCATATATATTATATTTGATAAAATAAAATTATTTTATTGAATATAGAAATAAAAATTTACTTTGGATGAATTTTGTTTATTTTTCTGATAAAGTTTAAATTTTAATAAATAGTGAAAAAATAGTGCATTTTAATTCTAAAATATTTTTTATCTAATTTATTTATATATTTAGATTATTTATTTAATTTGTTTTAAAGTATAATTGTATTATATTTTGATCATTTAGTACAATTTTTGTCATTGGAAGTAATTTTAATTTGAAATTGGACATAAACACATGTCGATATTTTGACAGTTATTACTTCTTAAAAAGTCGCTTTTTGGTTTTGACAAGATTAATTAATATTAAATTAATTACTGAAAATATGAGGTTTCTAATTTCTAAAAAAGGATTCCATATTTTGAATATGGATTTCCAAATTATTCAAAAAGGTATAATTGTTTTTAGACATTATGAATAGTAATGTGATTAATTATTTTATTTACCATGGTTAAAGGGTAAATCTGGTAAATAAGGGTAAGAAAATAATATTATAATAACATTAAATTACCCTAACAAATATAATAATATTATTGGATGAGATATTTCTGACCGTGGCCACCCTTGGGTCAATTTTGGTACCCTATTGAGCCACATTGATGTGAAAATGACATTTTATAAGAATTAATTTAAAGTAAGGGAAACTTGAACAAAAAACATGAATATTTTAGTAAAAAAAAATTTATATGGGTTTATATAACTGATAATTTGGACTATAAATATTTTTTATAAATATAAATAGCTTTAATACATCATTATATTTTATTTATTAATTTTAGACATCCAATAAACAAATTTATTTATGACACAACGATGATATAGTGATTTCTATATTAATAAATGATTTAAGTAAATGAGATTATAAATATTAAAATAAATTTATTTTGAAACTTTTTAATACATTCATGAATTTAATGGAATCTTATGAATTTTTATTTTTAATTAATGAACTTTCTTAAAAATAATCATGTTGTTATAGATTTTTAAAAAGTCATGATATGAATAGTATAAAAATTCAGATAAATAAGTTTAAAAAAATACTATTTTCATGAATGATTTAATAGTCATAAGAATATAATATTAGGAAAAATACTTATATAATATTTAAAATGTTATTAATGTACAACTTTAGGTTCTATTGGAAATTTATAGTGACTATAATAACCATATGTATTAATATACAAGAAGACATGGGAAGAATTAAATTAGTTAACTAAGGGTTAAAGCTAAAAGACAAGGTCAAATTTTTTATATATACTTGTATAATACCTATTTGTTGAGACTTTTTAACCAAAAAGAATCTTATCTTTGAAATAAAAGACTTTGGGACCATTTTAATCCTAAAAGCATTTTATAAAAATATAATATTTCAATACCATCAAAAAGTGCCCCCCTCCCCCTTAAAAAGGGCATTACCTCTAACCCTTACTCACACCTCTCAAGCCCTTTGTATTGACCAAAATATGCCATAATAAGCTACCAACATCCCTATATTACTCCTAGAATCCTAATCATGTGAACAAATCAATTCAAGAATGCCTTTTAGGTTAAGTCAAATGGAGTTACCCGATTTGAGGTAATGTATTCTCTTAAGATTATTTCATTTATTTTCCTCCTCCAACCCCCAAAACGCTCTTTATTATATTATTTTATTAATAACCAGTATATTAATTATAATTTTATTATTTTTATGAGATTTATTCTAACAACACATACACACTCCACCATTAATTTGATACAAACATGTTGTTTCTATGTACTAAGATCTACTGCCTCACGAAATGATGATTATATGATTTTCCCCTACCACCATTCAAGGTTGAAATTATGATGGAACTTTATTTATATATGATATATATTAAATTTATATTTTATATATGGTACTGTAATTTTTATTTAATCATACCTTTATTCTTTTCATGATGTGTAATCACGATAATTTCATTTGAGTAAGTGTGGACTACTGCCCCCTCATAGTGATATGACTCATTCATGACATATTTGAAACATATAAAAGATGGAATTAATGAACATATGTAAATATATAATATATTATATTATACTGGAATTAAAATATACCTATTTATCATTTAGATTTAATTCCTTTAAATATGAAAAATAAATGAAAGTAGTGTCCATGCGTACATACAGCTTACTATCTCCATAAACAATGTATTTCATTTCTTATCTCCAAATGTTATGAACTTTTATAAATACACATATAATGTATGTATATGATATTTAAATCATTAATACTGTATTAAATATAATGTTATTTTGACCATATAGACAATTTATAATTATAACATGTTCATTTTAGATTCAAGTACCGAATATTGACAAAACGGCCGATATTACCTTGAATAATTATATAATTTTTATAAAATTGTAATAAGTGATATAAAATGGATAATAAACTTTAAAAGGGTTCAAAAGAAATAATAAATTATCCAATTTTTATTATTCCTGAATATAAAGATTGAACGAGACAATTTAGACTCAATGTAAGGGAACCATTCTCCCTCCTCTTTTAGTAAAATTATTATTTTATGTGATGTCTTTTAATTTCAATTTTATTATGTTGGGATATGTTCTTTTATACCCTTATTTATGTAAATTTTATTTCTATGTTACGAGAAACCCTTTTATCTCTCATCAACTCATTTTCTAAAATTTTATGTGACGCTTTTAGGCTACCGAGGTTTCATAAGGGAATTTCAAAACTGAATTTCTACTCCTTGGGTTTAATGAATACTTAGTTGATTTTATAATTACAAGATTATGTTTGCAATAATTGTATATTTATTTATGTTGTAGTTTCCACTTCCATTTGTGTTTATATACCTTTAAAACACATAATCACCCCATTGATAAATTTTTACTTCATTGATATGAACTTTGAATAGGAAATCTTAACTCAATCTCCATTCATTGAGTTAAATATCAATGTCACTGGTGTTGTTTTTCCATGAATTTGTTTGAATGACCTATGACTATTTTATAGTTAATATACACATTTATTCGGTGTATTTATATTTTTCACACATAACTATGTCAATTATTAATTTGTAATCTAATGATATTATCTTTTTAAGGGACTACCTCTCAATCAACATTCATTGAAGCATATCCCGATATTGTGCACCTGTAATTTCTTAATGAGTATATTCAACCCATTTCAAATTTCATATAATTAATTTCTATATTGTCATGATATTTAATTTTTGGTTTCATTTTATTTTTAATTATTATTTTTCAAGTGTTTTTTAAGTGTTATGAGACTCTTTATCTGAAACATAGAATTAAAATTTGTAAAGATTTTTTATTCTAAACCATTATAATTAATGTCAATGTTTTAAAAAAGGTTTTAAGGATTTATTTATATTGAAATTAATGTTTTAAATTTTTAATTCCTTTTAAATTTTCAATGTGTTATGGGACAGTTTGACAAAAAAACCTTTTTATTCAATCATTTAAATGGTTTTTTAAATGGATTGAATATTTAATTATATTGATTTTATTTCTTATTATTGATGAGTTAAAATGTTGATAATTATAATATTTTATGTGTTATGATTATGTAATGGGACTTGGACATTTGACAGTTTATTACGTGACAAACCAAATATGGGTGGTTCTATGATAAACCTTGGGTGGGTAAGCCCGAGATAGCTATGTAATTCATTTAGTAACAAGACGTAGGTAAACATTAATGTTTCTCCAAAGAGATTTAGGGAATATAGTGTGATGGGTATTCCAAACATAAATCCCTATGTAATTGTGAAAGCTAAAATGTATGTATGTTATGGATTCCACAAGTCACCGTCAGATTTTATGATATCTATGTGCTATTCATAAATCTTATGATTTCATGAGTTATGGTAAAGAACTTCTATTTTATGATTGAAAATCATGGTTTCATTGATTTGTATGTATTTATGGACTAATTTTTTCTTACCTTATTTTATATCCCTTACTGTGTTTTTATTCTCATCCCATGTTTCTAAAATGTTTTTCACAGGGTATAAGGAAGGGTAAGATAAATGAATAATTCAAGAAGTTTTTTATCAAAAAAATAATTCTTGTTTTATTTTAAAGAGATAATTTTTTTTCCAAAAAATGGATTGAGAAGAAGTGTCTACATTGTTATTTTTAAAGATATAATGCAATATTTATGGCCTAATTCTCTAAAATTCAAAACATGAAAAGATCCTCAATGTGAATTTCTGACTTTACTCCCGACTATGTAATGTTTAATTCTAGGGTCTTATAAGCTAGTTTGATAGACTGTATAAAGAGGCAATAATAAGACACTTATAATTTTATTATGATCTTTATAAGAGGGAATGGAAAAAAACCTTCACCATTGAAAACATTATTAATGAGCTATGGATCATTCTTCCCATAAACATATCACTAATTTAAGGAACCAACCTAGGTATACTACACATGTCACTTGATTCTATTATCTATATGACATGAATAACACTCTAAACCATCATGGGACAGATACATGCTCTATTGGAATAAAAAATCCACATTATTAATTATTCCATACTAAAAAAATAAATATATAAAATAATATACTCTTATTCAGAATATTATAAGAACTAATAATTCATTTCACCTTATCATAATTCAAATAAATCAGTTTTGAAAATTATGAAAAATTGCTTCATGTTTTAATAAAAAATAAAATCAATTAAAAAATAAATTTCAAATATATTGGATGAAAAAGTTATATAATTTGAAAATATAAAATGAAATCAAAAAATAAAGAAAGAAGATGATAGTTGTGTCGAAAACATGGTACAACCTAAAATAACACATAAAATGCATATATATAAAAACCCAAAAAAGAATCCATATCAATTACTTGAAATAAATAATATATTATAATACAGTACATTGAATGGACCTTTTAGGTTTATAATTTTATAGAATTACAAAATAATATTAATTAAGCAGGATTATTTATTTTTTAACTAATTGATAATTTTAACACTATATAAAAATGTTGTTAATATATTAAAATTACCCAATATCTATGAAATATTATTCACATAAGTTTACATTCCCAACAAATCATATATATTAATATAATTGATAACCTTAAAATTTTGAATCCTAAAAGTAGTGTGAGATAAAATTCTAATTAAATAAGGAATAAGAATATCAACATGTTGCCTATTGTGATATCAAAAGAATGAAAGAAAAAATAAAACGGAGAGAAATATCCATTTAAAATAAAATTTAATAATAAAAATTCATCATATGGATAGATTAAAGAAAATGTAAATTCATATGATCAATCATATATCATGCCATAATTACTAGGAAAACATGAACATAAATTCTGATCTAGGTTGCATAACATAGTTTTATATCAACAGTGTGGAATAAATATAAATATGAATGTTAAAGATCATGGATCCATAATCACCAATAATTTCACATATTGTATTTGGTACAATTATTTGTATCCCATATTATATCATGTATAAAAACATATTTATAATTCTTGATCACACATCACTACTCATTTCACCATTATATCAATTTTTGAAAATACATACCCAATGAATTATAGGGATATATAGGGAAAACTAATCATATAACTATAATTCATACGTATTTATTCCAAAGAAAAAAATTAAATTTTAAATCTTTGAGAACTAAGAATAAAAATGGATTTTAAAAACAATTCAGGTAAACATTACCCACTATTTTGAGTAAAAAAATAAACCATGTAATGAATATATGTTTCATTAAAAAAATCATAAGGAAACTGTAGAATTAAAATTGGTTTTATATAATTTTAAAATTGATATACATATGAAAATAATATATAATTCAATAAATAATCATAACATTATAAACTCGAGGAATATGAATGGGTATCCAATGACATCAGTTAACCTTTTAGGTATATGCCATTAAATAAAGATAATAATGCCTATGTTGTATGCATATAATAGATAAACGTTATATTTAAAAGATTTTAGTTTTCCCAAGCAATAATGAATGGATATCCAGTTGACCACCATTAATTTGATAGAGTAAAATATAATCTATTTAGAGATTAAATTCATTATAAAAATAATTACAGTAACAAACCAAAGATGGTTTGGAATGACAACAGTAGTGATGGATAATTTCTCCAAAAGAGAATAAAATTTCATAGAAAATATTAATAAATAATGTGTATGGTTGAATTCAATGATCATTCCAAATCTAAAATTAGATATTTTAAAAGACAATGACATAGATGAAAAAAATTCTGGAGTTTGAAGAAAACACTTTTTGAAATAAGGAATATATTTTATCATTTATTTTTATTTTAATATCATTATTTTATAAATATACTAGCATAATAATATCATTTATATTATTTTAATATATAAAAATAAATATTCATATTATAATATGAAGGCATTGGAATGTTGGATTCACTTAATAATGATAAAAATCTAATATTTTGACGTTTTGAAAAAAAAAATCCCCACACAAAAAATAATATAAATTTCCTTAAAATATAGATTATAATGTGATGTAAAAGAGAGTAACATTATAAAATTATTTATTCATACATTATGATACTTTTAAAATTATCCAATGATTATGTATATTGAAAACGAGGAGGTTGTTGAACAAGAAGAAGGGATAGAGTCTATTTCACTGATAGGAAACGCTTTAGGTGTAATATAAATTAATGGGAAATGAAATTATGAATGGAAATCTAAAACTCAATGAATATGGAATGAAAATGATGAGAGTTTTTATAATTAAAATGATCCCCTGTATTGATTATATTTTAATAACAATATTGACATCAAAATAAGATTAGGAATAAAACCCTTACTATTTGACAAATATTTTAATAAAAACACCATTTTCAACATTAGAATCATTTAAATTGAAATATATTAAATATAAAAAATAATTTTCCTTTTAAAAACACCATTAATAGAATAAAATAGATTCATTATGTATTATTTATTCCACTCTAAGAAAAACATGGCATATCATTAGGAATATGGATCAAGCGTTGAAATTTTGAGATAAGAAATCCTTATGTTGGATCGTGCCTTCCAACAATATTCTCAATAATATACTATAATAAAAATAATTATCAAAGATAAATATTTCATAATTATATTCATAAATTAAACAATTTATAATTTTCATTTATAATCATTGCGTATATTTATCAATTCTTTTATATTTTTTCACATAAGGTGCTTATTGTTTTGATAATTTGATCTAGTTTTGTAGGAGTGATATCAATATTCATTATTCTCCCAAATTTCATAATTAATATACCCATAATGTTACTATAATGCATGAATTATAAATATTTATTGGTATTAAATTTATATTAATGATTGGTTCATTCTTTATCCATAGAAATTAAAGTGATAATGAGAACACATCAGGGATTTTTATAACAAATGAAATGTATTTTTTAAATTATTTAGTTAAATATTGATGTATTCATTCTTTAAAAAATATTTATTCCATATAATACTATTAGTTTTGTTTTCATAGTCATCAATTTTATAATTTCGTAGTATTGTTCAAGTAGGTTATCAAACCGCCCCAAAGATTACAATTCCATGATTAATGTATGATTATGATTTGATTTAGTTGAAAAACATAATATTAATGGAATAATGACTTAATTTACTATTTATTAGTGATATATATATATATATATATCATAAGTAAAAATAAGTAGATGAAAAATTTATGGATGCAAAATAATTACATAGTTTGATATATTGTTTTTTTATTCCCTGATCTCTTGCACAAGATGGTTAATTTTAGAAATTTTATTCAACATCTATTTTGTTAATATTTTCCTTTTTTTACTATAACCTTATTAATATCATATTTCTACATTAAAACTATTCCTAGATATTTCCATTAATGTATGTAATGAAAAACAGAATCCAATGGTCCAAGGATGTGATAGTTTTCATGTACGAATAGATTGTGATTTTTTTTCATAGAACATGAGAGAAGAGTCATATATTTTATATTTTTTTAATAATAAATAATTAATAATTTTCATATTTATAAATTTAATTAACTTTTTAAATATCTATATTAGGCAGCGATGAAAACTAAACATGTCACTTTATGAAGGTTGTGGTCCGAAAATATCTATGTTTAATGTTTTTATTTTTATGACAGTAAACAGGAAATAGTGTTTAATTATTGTTGAATAATTATAATTTCATATAATAATAATTATTATACTCATTTTCTCACATTAAATTATTTAATGGGAGTATAAAGAGTAATAATTTCATATAATGGAATAGAAACAGTAAATTCATGGTTTGATATTTATACCTCACTTCTTAGGTTTCATTATTTGAGATGGGGTTAAACAATTAATTGATAGATTTTTTAGAATAACATAAAGTATTTTAGGTTTTTAGTAGTTTTTATGATAACTCTTTTTATGGGTATGGAATTTAAATCACAAATTATGAAATTTTAAGATAATCCATAACATATTATAATTTTATGAAATTTGGATTAGTTCATTTAAATATATTTGTATCAAAAATCATTTTACCTAGTAATGAAAATTAGATAATATAATATTAATTGTGGATTGGAATAAATTAGAAAATATAAGAGAACTATTTTCAGGTATGATCTTAATAACACAAGGAAATAAATTTTTGTTAACAAAAATCAAATATGGGAATCTGAATTCTTATAATAAGAAAATATTTAAGTGGATTTAATGTGGAAAAATACATATATCCACATACGTGAAGGGTAAATACAACATAATTTATTCATCGATTATAATGTTCCCAAATTATATGAAATAACATCAATAATAACAATCATATCCCGATGAATGAGAATTGAGTTAACATAAAACCTTACCAACTAAGGATAGTTTAAATCCAATAATTATGAAAGAGATAGATTTAAATTAAATAATAATTTACATGAATAAAAAATAATTCAAGATATAATATCAAAAAATTAATATATATATATATATCTTGATATAAATAGAATTAGGTTCACTATACAAATCATGCCTCAAAGAGAAGAATTTAAGACATAACCCCTTAGAAAATTAGTACATTTGAATTGAAATTCCATTAAATATAGATCATGAAATAGAAATTAAAACCCCATGAACTATGTGTATATCTTTTAATATGTTAATTATTTAGTACATAAATCATTATAAAGTGAACATGGGGTATGATATAAAATATTTATCAATGGGTGATCTTTTGAGTCATGAAAACAATACCTAATTGATAGTTTTGAACAAGATTCCTAATAAAATTATTGTTATTCATTATTATAAAAATATTAGTCATTACAATATCATTATAGGTAAATCAATTAATTTTAAATGATATTTTATAATATTACTATTTCATTCCATTAGACACTTTTTTGTGATCCATGAATATAAAATCATCGATGAGAAATTTTCTATGATTTTTGATAAACAAATGGAGATTCCTTAATTAATGATTTTAATATTAATGATTTCATTACATAACAAGAAAAATACTTATTCACTTATTTCTATTATACTATACTAGTAATTATTTTACTATAGTCTTCCATGATATAATTTTTGAGTATTGTTCTAGTTTATTACTCTATTAACCCAAACAATAAGCTTCTATGATTAATGCATGATTATGAGGTGGTTTAGTTTTAATATAATTATAAAATAATAGTAATGATTTTTTTACTATTTATTAGTGTGATATACCAAATATTTAAAATGGTAAAATATTTATAAATTTCATATAAATTTAATGAATAGAATAAAGAGATAATTTTCCTATTAGTAGTATTTGTTATGATAATTAATTTCATAAAAACTGTTTATTGATAATTTCATTTACTGGTTATCTGATTTGAGAAATCATAAAAATTAGTATTTAATAAAAACATTTTTAAACAATTAAACTCATTCTTATAACCACCGCAAAATGGTTGTGATAAAAAAATGGATATGTGAATCCATAGGGGTGGTAGTCTGCATATACATGTGGATGATGATTTTTTTCATACAATAGGAGAGAGGATAAATATGGTTTATCATTTAAAAATATAAAACATGTTATTAATATTATAATTTTATATTAAATTCCTATATTAAATTCTCATACTAGGGGATGAAGTGAAATGCACGCATTACTTCATAGATTTGGTTACTTCATGATACATATTTCACATTTTAATTTTTATCAAGGGAAAATTGAAAAGTGGTTAATGATTATACGATAATTAAAATATAATATAAGTATAATTAATATACATATTTTATCATTTTAATATTTTCTAATTTATTTTCAGGAGGAAAAATTGAACATAATGAAATAGAAATGATGAATGTTTGTTAAGAATTTATACCTCACTTCTCAAATAATCTCCATATAGAAGGGAATTAAGAATTTTATGGGAATATTATTGAAAATACGACAACCTATTTAATTTTGATATAAGTTTTTAGGAGATTATTTTTTTAGTTTGGGAAAAATTGTGTTGTTTTTTGTTCAATGGTAAGTGATGAGAGGAGTTAACCTTTTAGAAGTTGAAAGGGTTAAAATTTTCTAAAATAACCAAAAAAAATTTTATAATGGGATGTCACTATCAAGAAATGTGGATTAGTAAATTGAAAATAATAAAGGTATGGGTATAAGTTGCAAGATTTTCTCAACCACCCTTTTTATACATGTCTAAAATAAGTTTTTATTCATTTCATTATGGTTAAACCCAATTTTCCCCATTTAATGTTTACCGAGGTAACTTTTTTTTTACCAAAGACATTTAACATCTATACTTGTATATAAAATTTTACTTTTTGGCTTATTTATTTTAAATTTAAAATAAATTTTTTTTAATACTATTTTAATAGTGATATAATGTAATTTAAAAATAAAAAATGTATAATGTATGGAATTTTTTTTCTAAAATACATCTGTAGTTCATAATAACAATTATAAGAGTGTAAATTAATTAGAAATTTTTTAAAATATAAATTCAAAATTGAAATAAATATTTGGGTTAATTAAAAGTTTTCATAAAATTTTATGTTTCGCTTATATTTTGATAGTATCATAAAATTCATGTTATTTTCAAAAATGTTTCTCACTATTAACCTTTAAATCAATGTTTTTAATAAAATTCAAAAATTTCATCTTAAAAATTTGTAAAATAATGAATCCAATTTTTTTTTTCAAATTCAAATTCTAAAATTTAGAAATAAAAATTTTAAATGAAATTTCGATATATTTTTAAAAAATGATTTTATTAGAAAATATAATTCATAAAATATTTACCATTCCCACTCGAAATTAACATCTTCATATAAATAAGTTAAATTTAACCTATTCTTCATATCAAATATTTTTTATGTTAATTAATCCCCAATTTCATGAAATAGAAATGCATATTTTAGATAGTGTAAATATTTAGGAAAATACATTTTTATACATAAAATCATCATATTATAGGTTTTTTTCTCTATCAATTAAATTCCATAGGTGTTAAAAGGATCCATTATAGTCATTTCTATAAATATTTTATATTCCAGTTAATAATTACACTATTTTAATGGCGTGGTTTTCTAGGGACCAAAATTAATATTTATATGTTTATCGAAATATATAGGGTCTTACTTTGTGATCTATATAGAATGTTGTTCAGGTTACTAAACACATTGACATAATTACTTGTACTCATATATTAAAATCATAGAGTGGAATATTCTCCCCCCACCAAATAAGTTTCTTCCTCGGAATTTTAATTATCACTTACTAATGAAATTATGTTAATATATTATTAACATATTCTTCACTCGCTATATAAAATCTAATATGTCTTCTTTCATACTATCTTAAGTGATATCATGTTATCTATGATTCTTCAAATCTAATTAATAAATTATGAAATCATATATCCATTTAGTTATATACCCAAATAATAAATTTTCCATAACATACCTTTCCCAAAACCATTTTATTCTCCAAGACATTAAACCATGATGATATTATATTTTCCCTCAAACATTAACCATATATTTAACCCTTAAATGTATTAATCACTAGTTTATAAAGTAAAACACATGTCAATATATTTCATAATACCATAAATGAGATAACATTCACAAAAAAATATCATGGATTAGATTTTTATTAAATGAATAGTCAATTTAAATACTATCAAATAAATATATTTCACCTTTAGAAAAACAAATATACCCTTTCTTAATATAAAATAAAACATATATTGAACCAAAAAGTTATGCATGACTTAATCATGTTCCCTTCAATAATTATCACAAAAAAATATAAAATTTCATAAATTATTTTTTCATGGTTATTAAACCAGTTATTTATGTTTACTAACCATTAAATAAGAAAAACTAAAAAAAAATCCTTATATATTTCACATAATTATTATAAATCTTATAATATACCATAATATAATAGATAAATGTATGTCTATAAAATATATATTAGATATTAAATGTTTAACTTTTATTAAAATATCAATCTCACTACCTTAGGAAACACTAGAAAATTTTTATTTTCTATGAAAATAGGAATATATTAAAATTATATATTATTTAAGTATTCTACTTAATTCAATTGTAAGACACAGTGGATTCCAGATACATAAATTTCTCAGATTCTTCTCAATGATCCAATTTGGAAATAAATAATAAAACCGAAAAGGTTATTATAATATTCATAATATAAAAATGAAAAATTCAATATAAATATTTATTCCCTTATGAATCCTTTTTGTTATTATATGATATTTTTAGTTAAACCAGTAACTCTATTTTTTTAATCCTAGGTTATCCAATGTCATTTTAATATTAGGATTTTTGATATAATTATATAAAATCAAATATAAATCAACTATCATGGTTTGTAAATAAATTTTAATTTACCAAATAATATCCCTCAAGGTGTGTCAATTAAGGTGTGTAATTATACCTATATTTAATTCACTACTTGAGAGTCAAGATAACACCCAATATGGACATTTTGGAGTGATTACCACTATAACATCTATAGAATACTACATATTCTATTGTAGTATCCGAAAAGTGTTATAAAATCCTATAGAACCAAAAAATCACTACATTAACAAAGATTCTGTAATGTAACATGTACATACAATTATCTGTTTGACTTATCATTATGGTTTTAAAAAAATTATATTATAATTAACCTCAAATTATTTAATATTACATCAACTGGCCTAATTTTGTTATCTATAACTTTGATATTAGGATAAACCTTTTCAAATCATCCTTTAAATTAACATCAACCAAATTCCTAACATGCAAAGTTTTATAACCATTATCTGATACAAATTTTAACATCTCAGAGACCTGGATATCTAATTACATAAAATAAATCAAATATTTCATTAATATACACTTTTATGTCCTTTTATATTATGTTTTTTTATAATTATGGGAAAATAATGAACAAAAAACATGTTCATTGAATCAAATGAGTAGTTTTCTCATGTTATAAACAACATCTTGACCCCTTAAAATACTTCATCATCTACCAAATATTCACCACATAATATACTCTACAATATATTTCATACTTATTTTCCTTTATAACCTAGATAAATGGAAACTTAAAAATTGGTTTTTGTCAATTTATCAGTAAGGTAGACATTTCATTTATGAATAAGGGTTATATCATAAAAATGTGAGACAATATTGATAAAGAGAGATATGTATTCTAAAAGATAATTGGAGTATAAGGACATGGTAAGGAAATAAAATATACATAAAAATAATATCATATAATTAAATAATGTAATAATAATCATGAAATAGGGATGCTTGAATATAATTTGGAATATTCGATTAAAAATCATTAACATAATAATATAAAAATGAAATCACTTAGTTGAGTAAACATCACAACCTCATTTCCATGTATTAGTAAGATTTTTGTACAACCTATGTACACTATTTGGGATTGGTATAATACCTTTATATCTTTTTAGGGTTGAGAAATAACCCCTGTACCTTTTTATACTTCGGTTATAACCCATGTAACACTTTAGGATTTATAAACAACAAGTGTGCCACATTAGGGTTGGGAAAAAATTTGTGTGGATGTTTTTTCATGGGATACAACACATGTAACTTATTGAGGTTAAGATATATTATTAACTACAAAATAAATTTATGGTTGATATTGGATCCCACCCATCACCATATATAAATAATTTTCCAGTAAGAATAAATCATTTTCCATATTTAAAAAATCATAACCGTTAAAGATGACTCTAAATTTCATTGGTTGTTAGGGTTTCAATACGAAATCACCATGATAATGATGATCTACAATGCATATTGGAGGTTTCATAAACTCTTGTGTTTATATGTAATAATATACTCTTTCTTCTTTTTTACTTCTTTCTTTTGCAATTATGGTTTCGTTCTTGGTCACCTTGGTCCTATTTTAGTGTTTCTTCTTGATCCATATCCTTTTTACCCTATTCCAATATACTACATATTTAATATTATTAATATAATAGTTACATTTCATTCATATAAATATTATTTTCTATGAAACAATTGTCAAAATTTTGGTTTTAGTGCAATGGGTAGGTGACGATGTTCTTGGTGACATTGATGGTGTCGCATCAATGTTGGAGGGAAATTGTGAAGATAGTGTAATCCAATCCTAGGAGGCTATTATGGGGTTTATTAAAATTATTTGGGTGGAATGGTATTTCATTAGTGTAGTTTTCATAAAATGTGTTTAATTGATTGTTTTGACTACAACGTATGGGACCTCTCGTAATAGCATGGATTAGCATTATATGGTGAATGTTTTTGTCTTGGAATGGAAATGACAGGAAATGGTGGTGAAAAAATATGAATATCATTAAAAACTGATGTTTTCTTGATGTTATGGTGACGTTATTATAGAATATCATGTTGATAGGGGTGTTTATGGCTCAAGATCCTATTTTTGGTAATTTTTTGTTTCATTGCACTTCGTGTATTTTTTATTTTATTTGGTCTTCCAACACTTGGCCTTTGGGACTCAAACCTACAAATCCCTTTGAGCCACTGGGCCTTTTTAAAACCCCTAAGAGTTATATTATTTTGAGTTAATAGTTTATCATTTATGTGCATGGGTTTGTTAGTGTATCTTGTAACAAAATTTTCATGTGATCAGCTCGAAAGACTGATAAATGAGATGGAACCTATCCTATTCCCCTCCAATAACATTGGAAAAATGGGTTCTATTCCATTATATTAGAAGGGGAAGCACACCCTGATCTTTTTTAGAAGAGGGATGAAACATTTTGTTAATGGTGATGAATTAATAGGAAATTTTATTCATCTAAGAGGCAAAGTGTCATGAATATATATAAGTGGCATTCGGTGAGAAGTTAGAAATGTTTATGTGTGTGTTGCCACCAATCGTTTGGACCTCTTACTTGATGTGAAAAAATGTGGGGTTTTATATCATTGCTTTTCACTACTTCAACGAAATAAATATTTTTGTAAGAAGGGTGTCAAAATGATGATACTGGGATAATGATACAATGTTTAGTGGCTTAGTTTGGGCCTTCAGGAAATTTCATTTTGTTTTTTAGCCATTAGTCATATCGGCCATCAATATTTAATCATTCTTTTTGAAATTTTTCTTCTAGTTCATGTTATGTTTTTTCTATCATCCCTATTTAAAAGAGTGATTTCTTTTTTTGGGTCATTTTCTACGACCTCTTTAAAAACTAAACTTATGAATATGAAAATGGGTTTTGTAACATTCTCAAATGGATCCACATTGAATAAATTGTTGAGTTTTTTTAGATAATTCCAAAAACTCAATCACCAATGGAATAATTTCATGAATTAATTTAGAAGTAGATTCATTAAACATAACCCTATTGAAGTAATATATTTATATTTTAATTTTTAAAAACCAAAAAACATTAATGGGTCTTTTTTAAAACATTTGTAAACCATTCTTAATGATATGGTGTTACAGGACATTTAGAATCAACATTTTTTAAAGAATAACTGATTTTTTTGTAAAAAAATAACATTAAAATTATTAAATCTAAATTATACATTTAAAATATGTTGGTGTATCCCATATATTTAAAAATCATTTGATCATGGAATGTCAAAATAATTTTTTATTTTGAAAGTACCTTTGTTGAAAACCCACATCATAAAAAGAGTAACACAATGTTTATTTGGGATTTGCTAAAGATAAATATGATAGCCACATGAGTATTAATAAAAATATTTATTAAATTATGATATGAGATCATTTTCAGAATTTTTATAAAATTACAAGGAAGAAAAAACAATTCTTTAAGGGGAGAAGGATAATTCAAAACATGTTATAATTTTATGAAAAATTATTTCAATAATTGAAAGAGAGTTTTATCAAAACACATTTTATCAATTGATAAAAATGATAGAATATAATATTTAATTCTTAATTTAATAATAAAAATAATATGGAATATATAATTTCATGATTAAACCAAATAATTTAAAGAAAAATGTTTGAGTTACAAAAAATACATTAATGGTTACATAGTTCATGAAGAATAAATTTTTTGAAGGGGGTTATATTGTAAAAATATAAATCCTGAGTATTTATTAGAGTATATCTCATAAAAAACTCTTATGGTATAATATACCAAATACATATTAAATAATATTAATAAGAATGTTCATACCTCAATGATTGTAAATTGAGTTAATAATGAACCTTACAAATTAAGGGGAAAATAAATCAAATCCTCAAGAAGGAAAGAGCATTAACTTGAATATTAATTACCATGATTAAAATTTATCTCATAATATCATATCAATTTTTATGTATATACCAAACAATAATGTATTTATGTGTATATGGAGGGCCCACATGCCTCATTTAATTCATGTGGGCTGAAGTCATATTAGATTATTTTTTCCAAATTACACATGATACTATGGCATAGTGTACTGATTGTGTAGGGTTGATCCCATGGGGATTCAACTGGATAATAGGAACCAAGACATTAAACACTATGCATTTGATTCCTCATAAATTGGTTGAGTTTAGACAAAATGAATGATAAGGAATTTGATATTAATATCGGAGAGATAAAATTGATTATGATAAATTTTAGGGTTTAGATAGAAATATAATCTTGTCTTAAATTGGAATAGTCCTATGGTTTAGGATATGATGAAATAAAATGTCACTTATTGACTATGGTCAAACCAACTAAATCTATATAAGAGGGAAATATTCATTGGTATAGAAATATCTAACAACTTAGATATATAAATCCAAGGTTCTATAGTATGATGTATTATAGGTTTTTGGTCATAATCTATTCCATTCCAATCAATTCAGGTTTATTTATTCAGAATTTTCATTGTTAGGGTTACATAAAATAAATAGATAAAAAGATGGTATAACAGAATTACTAACCATAGGGTTAACATAGTCATAATTAATGATTCATTAATTTCAGAAACCCCTACTCTTAATCCTTACCCAAAGAACATTATCCACTCATGGTAAAAACGATCAAAAGTAGGAAAAAATTTGAAAAATTATTTCACATACCAATAGGAAATGAAATCAACGGGTTAAGGATAATGAATTCAAGTACAAGAAAAATAAAAATTGAATTAATCACAACTTCACCCAAAAACATACTCAAAATAAGAAATAGGAATTAATGCATAATGGGAGATTCATTGAATAATGATTGAAACATAGAACACACGTAACTCTGTATTAGAGATGTAAAAGGGTGAAGAAAACTCTGAATATTGGTCAAAGGTGAATGAATTGTTATAAAAAATTAAAAAAATTATGAAATTTAAGTTGATGTAAAAATGATAAGATATGGAGGTGAAATAATTTTGGAGAAAAAAATAAGAGTCTTCCTAGATCTATCACTATTGTGCACGTCTGAGTTGTAAATACACATGAATTTTTTTGATTTGTAAACATGATAACTCATGTAATTCTGATCTAATATTTTCCCCATAAAATTTGTATCCAGTATAAATATCATCCTAATTATTCTATATTTTCATGTTTTACTATTCTCATGATGTGTAAATGGTCTTCGTGTCTTTATTCATCATTTAGTAGGATTTGTAAAGTGGGAATTGAAATTAGAATGTTACATGATTTGTAATGGAGATTCACATCCTATAATTATTTCAAGTATTAAAATTTCGTCATGATTTCAAGTATTAAAATTTCGTCATGACATTATTCATCACATGTGATGCATTGTGAATGATTGTTACACGTCATGTATGTGAACTTCACAATGTGTAATGATCATTTATGTCTAGTTTCTTCAGATTTTCTATTAGTGTCTTGAAAATATATTCTATGAAATAATAAATATATACATATTTAATTATTTATTAAAACTTGAATAATACTTATCTAAAAGATTTGAAAATTTATATACATTTTTATATTTTCAAATTTCCCCACACTTGAACTATTTCTTGTCTTCAGGAAAAATACATCTCAATATGATGGCCAAAGATAAGAATTTTTAATAAAAAAACATTCAATATGTCTAGGATAATAAAACTATTTATATATATATAAATGTAGTCTCTGGAATCAACACTAAATATAAAATGATTCATGCCTTATAGTTTTGTTCATTATGAAAATTATTAGCATTTTGGTTAAAATTTATTAACGTTTCATTAAATTAATGACAAACTTTCCAATTTATCTAAAAATTAATTTTATCCCATAACTTATTCAAAAATCATATTGGATTTATACTCATTCCATCAACACATAATTATAACCATATACTTGAATTAGTTCTAAAATTTCTACATTGTAATGAAAAATAAAAAATTCATCGTGAGGGATTTAGAAAAAAGGTTCAAATTACTCTTACCACGTGGGAAGGTTGGTAGAAAGTGAAAAATTCTCAAAAGGTAGGGTAATCTCTGAATTATTATGCTAGAATGTATTGTAGAATTTAATGAAATAACTCCTCTAATACAAAATGAATCACATGCTCCCAAAACTCTAGGTGGTTCCATTAATATATCTTGTGGGTCATAAGGTACCATGTTCCTTTATATTTATTTTCTTATTATTTTTATTAGAAATTATTATCTTGGATAGATCTTACATCCATCCCCTAATCATATATGATCATTTAAGAGACTCATCATTCCAAAAATGGTGGGTTTTTACCATCCTAATACACAAAAAATAATAATTTCTATTTATATATTTCATTTTTCAAAGGTACTTGATTAAAATAATATACTAAAAGTTACACATGGATCATAAAAAATTAGTATCTAAAGAACCAAGATACATCTCCTCACATAAAACATCTCATTTCAGTTAGATAAAATTTCCACCATACTTTTTTAAATTATAGCCAAGTATTGTAAAAAGAGACGGGTATGAATGGATAATTTTCTAGTAATTTCTATATCTTAATAATGTTTTTTTGTGAAAACTATTAGCTAAATGAAGGAAAAAATATATGATGGGTGTCAGGAAGAAGTTTATCGACAAGGATTTCATACATCAAATTAAAATTATATATTTTTTTCTCATAGCCTCAATAAGACCTCAATGAATGTCATGATTGGTTTCCATATCCTAGATTTCACTCATGAAATGTGATCAGTAATGAATATAAAATGGTAGGATCATAATATAATCGGGAATTGGATTAATCAAGAAAAACATGTGATCACTTATGGTATAAAATAAATTAATAATTCAATCCTGTGAAATTTTAAAATTGATGAATTTGAGTAAAATTAATAAAATTAGAAATCATTTTAAATATCTTAGTATGAAAAGAACAAGGGTCTACAACAATTTAAATCCTAACTTTTACCTTTTCTTAAAAGGTTGAAATACATATCAATGTTTAAATAATGATTACTATGAAAAATTTATCATAGAAAAATGAAAACAAGAAATAATCCAAGTGTATAGATATTGAAAATAAAAAAAGACATCCCCACACATTAAATGAGATAGTTTCTACACTGTACACAAAAGTACCAAGGAAGAGGTAAGATGATTAATGTATAGATAATTGAAATTGTAATTTTGAAATGTAATTCTAACGAATCGAGTGATCCCTATAATTAGGGGAATGCCCAGGGATAACATGATCAATCTTGATTTTGGAATTTGGATTCCTACATAATTCGTTAGAAAATAAAATCATGCACTGGATAAAAAAATATTCTATTGGGTTTTAACATTTTTAATGCAGTAACATGGACAGGTGCACCCAATAAATAGTAAAGAATAGTGGATTGGATATTTGTAGAAATATGAGTAATATACATTACCATCTAGCCTATTAAAAAACTAAATGAAAGACTAGAACATGTTTGATAATAATAAAATAGATGAAAAAGGGATTTCCTCTTATAAATAAATTACAATGACATCACTATCTAGATAGATAGACTACTGTATCAATATATAGTGGTTTTACTCAGAATTTCACTATCTTCTGGGAGAACTGGTGGCTATGTCATCGAGATCTCAAGGTCACATAATAGGATTAACCAAATCAAGAGCATACTGAGAGTGGTCCCAGTGCATAAGTAATTTTATCAGTTCTCATCATGGTGGTGATAGATTTATATAACATTTATCTAGCGTTATCTCCTCAATATGGTCCTCGACATCTACCTAATGATGAGTCCCCCATAGAAATAGGGAATATTGTGATGTAAAAGGTTCATCGAAGACTATATAATAGTTAAAAGAGATAGAAATGGATACTATAACTATATAGAGAATTTAAATATAATCCATGTAATATAAATACAAAACAGTATCCCATATATTTATATAATGTGAAATGATACAACTATGAAAGGGAATATAGATTGTACAGAACTAATCATGAATGTAGCATAAAAAAATTGTGTCATTTATGTGGCATACAATGAGAAAAAAAATCATAAATTAGCTTATTTATAACCCCCCCCCCCCCCTCCCCAAATAGATGGTGGTTGCAGACCCACTTGGTCAATATCTACAATAGAATAAGGGGTTGGAAGATCAGAAACTGAAGGTGGTGATATGGTGTTGGAAGCTTTGATAGTGGAGGGTGGTGGTGAGGTACCAATCTAGATTGTGTTTATGAATATGTCAGTCAGATCAATGAAAGGAACTGTCGTGTATGGGGTGGCTATTGGGCCCCTTTCACTCTAGGAAAGCACGACAAAAATGCATTGTTGGGATGCAAGGTCTAACAACATGGATGGAATATCAGTCATGTTAGTGGATGCAGCTTGAGTTTTGGATGATGAAGGGCTAGAAGAGGCTGGTGGAGGATGAGGTTCTATAGAGGATGGTGTTATTATATGGGTTGTGAAATTATAGAGCACGTTTAAATGGGATTTGAAGTTGTTTCCTAATTTAACAATGATTCTCTATGATGTAATTGTGTATAGCCCAGAGATCTACTGGATATTTTTTCGTGGGTAGAGCAATAGGGATACTGTTTGTGGTAGATGAAGGAATATGGTAGGGTTTAGGGGTGGGTATAGAAGATGCAGTTCTCAGCTAGAAGTGGGGGATATAGCTGATGTGGTAGGAGATGGTGTAGGGTTGGCTTCATGATCTATGTATCCCTCATCAGTAGCCTTAAAGGCTCCATGTACCCATCAGTAGATTTCATCATCATTGGTTGGCAGGTTCATCACATGTAGTATGATGAATTTGAAAGATCCAATGGGATCAATGGGGTGAGTGTAAGTGAGGTGTCAAAACACTGATATTATGGGATAAATGGATGACTAAGGATATACCTGTAAGAGTACCTTGTGCCCGCTACGTATGACAACCCTGATCTTTATTACACACTATAACATGATTTATTACATAAATATCATTTGATACAACATTGAAGATTGATAGGTCAAGTTTTATCAGGGATTAGGATCATTACATAACAACTTAAAATATTAAATACAACACTATTATTGAAAACATCATTTACATGACCACTACATTCCCTCATACTTATCATTGTGTGGGATAAGCTGAGGGCATGCATAAGAAAAGGGTAATCTATAAATCCCACTAAGGGAATAAACATGTAATAACATAAGTAATACAATACATGTTATAAAATAGTCATATCAATTGAGAACAATAGAAACATGAACATAAATGCATGATAAATCATGATAATCATAACATGGAAATGTGGCAACAACACTTAACATGGAATTAGCATGAGCCAAGGCTCATTGCACATAAAGCATTAGAAAACCCTCATTGTACATGAATCATGATTAAACCCTTTTTTCACTTGAAATTTAATGATTCAACACCCATTTCACAAGACGTATCATGATATTATACATTACCCAATGCATTGGAGTTCTATTAGGGAACACCCTTCTTAAACATTTCATTTCAGGCATAAGTGTGCCACATGGATCATATAACATGGAATCAGTCAACATCATAAGTTATTCCACGATTAAGTAATGTGGAATAAATACATGAATTTTCCACTCAATATATATATATTCATAAAGTTTAATACCCTTGATTGAGAAACGGGCATGGTATACACTACACAATTATCTTGTCTTGGAAAAACACGGTGAAAATTTGGTAGCATAACGGTGTGACATAAGGATACATGAAAATGGTTAATGAAAGATAAATGACTGTCTCATAATATGCACATAAAATGGACAGTAATGGGTTCCAATAGATACATGTCCCAACAAACATAATGGAATTTAGATGCATAATACAAAAAATTACTTGGATCTAAAAGAGGAGAGAGAAATCCCTCACAGAATTTCATCATGGTAACGAGTGTACATGGTAGGAATTAATGAGAGGGAAAGGGGTATTCCATCATACAAACACAAATAGGGTAGTATGGGGTGGTTAAAAATCATACCCCAACATTTGTAATTCAAAACAAAAGGGAATAACAACTTAAAAAATTGGACAAAAATGAGAAATGAAGAAATCCAAAACATGGGAGTGTGATACCAAAAGCTTGGGAGATTCTTGAAAGAGGATTCTTGGGAGCTTAAGGCACCTTGAGAGGATTCTAAAGAGAATAGGAAAGGGTTTGGTAGAAATCCATAGGCTTTTAGTGAAGAGGAAGTGGGAGCTTGGGTGAGTTTATATAGGAAATAAGAGTGAATTGTTTATTATTTAGATTTGGGACACCTCACATTAAACTAATCAAAACCACATATCAAACCATGTTTTTTGCCCATGGTTTTTTCCAAAGGGAAGTTTAAAATAATATTTTATATGTCTAATGATGTAACTTCTTTAAATAATAGGGTTATTTATGTGGAGGTGAGTCACACTCTCAAGGAAAACAATTTAAAAAGAAAAAATGTTTTATAAGCCCTAAAGAGTCCACTAAAGCTTTGTAAAATAAATAAAAAAACCAAAAGACACATTATTTTAATCGTAAAACATATATTGGATGAACATTATGTTTATAGTATTTTATTACATCACTATTGGGTCATTATGATATCATAAAACAGATTAATATTTAAATGGTATTTTATTTTTACCCACAACTTCGAATGTCTCGGAAAATTATGAAAAATTCACCATTGGATAATTTCAATATCCTAATTAAAAAAATAATATTCATTTTATCTAAATAATTTTTTAAATATGTGAATTTTTACTTTTAATATAAATTGGACATTTATCGAAAATTCATGCGTTTTAACAAAAACATCTTTCAAACCTTAATAAAAATTACAACTGCAATTATAAAATTATACGATCATTTATATTAAAAAATGTAATTTGATAATAATAATAATATTTTTTTAAAATTTTATTTAATTTAAAAATCTATTATTTCATCAAAATACATTTCTTCATTGAATAATAACTAAAAATACTATTAAATATTAAAAATAATATTTACAAAGTAACAATAATAAAATGAATGCACACTTATTGACCAAAAATAATGTACATATTCATAGTGATGGAGACATGTTACATAACTTCTTATAACACCCACATAAGACCAAACGGTAAGGTGTGCGATGGTGACTGACTCTTCGGGTGGCTATGATAAAATCGCTCGGGTGGTAATCTCTTTTAAATTCCACTTCCCTCGTAGGTGGTTCCGGTCGACATTTACGTTTTCAAGCTCAGTTTGGGCTTGGTCAAGAGAGATTCCCAATGATGTCACCTCCTTCCATGCTCCAAAAAATGGGCTTCATATGGGGAATGTCAACTAGATGAAGTCATCGCTTACTTTGTCTGAGTAAATTCGATTGGTCAAAGCCCTATATTTATACTAGTCATATGATCTCTATTCAATGACTATATTAGCAATATTCACAATTTATAATGGTATTAAAAAAACAAAACATATAACCAATAAAGTACATACACTTTACATAAATATAAGGGGACATTTAAATAGACCAAGAGAAAATTTCATTAATAAATTTTTGGGTTGTTACAATCTTCCCCCCTTAATAAATTTATTCCGAAAAATTTCCTTTTCCCACACTAAAACAGATATGGGTAACTTTTCTTCCTTACTTCCTCCAATTCCCAGATCGCTTCTTCAAACTTTTGGTTTCGTCACAACACCTTTACCAGGGGCATTGTCTTATTTCATAGGACTTTTTCCCTACGATATTAGATCTTCACTAGTTTCTCATTATAAGAAGGAACATCCTCTTACAGTACTACCTCTAAAAAGGGTATATGTTAAGGGCCAGGTATGTGATTTCTTAAGAGGAATAAATGAAAGACATCATGTACTTTGTCCATAGTAGGTGGAAGTTCTAGTCGATTGGCCACAGCCCTGACATGATCAAGAATTTCAAACTGGCGGATGTACCTAGGAAATAACTTCCCTTTATTTCTAAACCTCATGACCTTCTTAAATGGAGATATGTGTAGGAATACCATGTCTCCAACATTAAACTCAAGGTATCATCAGCAATTATCAACCTAACTCTCCTGTCGACTCTGGGCTACCTTGATATGCTGCTCAATGTTTTTCACCTTTTCCACCATTTCTTTGACAATTTCTGGTCCTAGTAGCTTACACTCACCAACTTAATCCCACATGCAGGTTTTCTTCACCGATTCCCATACATGGATTCATAAGGATCCATTCAGTTGCTCAAGTGGAAACTGTTATTATAGGGGAATTCAACTAAAGTCAGATGTTGATCTCATCCTCCTTATGTCCATTGAACATGATCTTAACATATCTTCCATTGTCTGGATAGTTTGCTCCATTTTTCCATTAGTTTTAGGATGGTAGGCCATATTTATGTTCAGTTAGTATCCACAGCATGTTGAATACTCTTCCAAAACATAAAGTTGAATCTTGGATCTCGATCAAATACAATAGATAGTGGTACTCCATTTAGCCTTACCACTTCCCTAATGTATTTATATGACATTTGATCTTATGAGAAATCCTCCCAAATTGGAATGAAGTGTCCAGACTATGTAACATGATCTGCAATAACACAGATTTCAGTGTTGAAATTGGATGTCATCAGATGTCCAGGGAAAAAGTCCATGATGATGTTATCCCATTTCCATGCTGGTATGGGTACCAGTTGTATAATCCCCTTAGACTTCTACCTCGTTGCCTTCACTTGATGACACACCAGGAAATTTGATGTATACCCAATGATCTCCTTCTTCATATTATCCCACCAATAATATTCTCGAAGATCTCAATACATCATTGTTTTTCCTGGGTGAAAACAATATTTTAAACTATGTGCATTATCCAAAAGTTCCTTCTTCATCTCCAGACTTGATGAAACATAAATTCATTTCCCAAATCTCACAATTCCTTGTTCATTATCATTAAACTCTAAGGATTTACCTTTTTTGATAGCTTCCACATTCTTCTGAATTCCCAAATCATTCTTTTGATCATCCTTTATCCTTTCCAAAAGAGACGGTTGAGCAATAATTTATGAAAGGATTGATGATGTTACCTTCTTTATGATTCACATGTCCATCTTCATCAAATCTAAGAAGATTGGATCCTTTTAAATTCTCATCAATGATAGAATCACTGGGTCCTTTCAACTTAGAGAATCTTCCACCTTGTTTGCTTTCTCATGGTGGTAATCAATTGATCAGTCATAATATGTGATCATCCCGAACCATATTCATTGGCGCATTTTCAACTCATTCTATGTGTATATATAATTGAGTCTTTTGTGGTCTGTATATATTTTTCAGTACTCCCAAAAGAGATAATCTCACCAAATATTTAAAGCGATGATCACCACAGCTATCTCCAGATCTTGTGTTGGATAATTATGCTCATGAACTTTCAATTAACTTGAAGCATAGGTAATGAATTTGTCATTTTTCATCCACACACAGCCCAATCCCTTCTTCGAAGCATCACTTAATACCACAAATGGACTCCACTAGTGGTTAAAGTGAGAACGAGTGAAGTGATAAGCCACCTTTTCAACTCCTTCAAGATTTCTTCGTATTCATCACTCAAAGAAAAATTTACTCCCTACCAAGTTATCTTAGTAAGAGGGTTGGAAAATCGTGAGAAATTTCTCACAAATTGTTGATAATATCCATCTAACCTCAAGAAGATATGGATATTTGTTAGTGATGTTGTCCTTGGCCATCCCTCTGTTGTAGTTTTATTGTAGGGATCCATAGATATCCCTTTTCTTGTGAATATATGGCCCAATAATGAGACCTCCTTCAACAAGAACTCACACTTGATGTACTTTATATAGAGCTTATCCTTCATCAATGTCTCTAGTACAGTTCATAGATACTCTTCATGATTTTCCATGGTTTTGGAGTATAATAGAATATCATCTATAAATACTACAACAAATTTGTCAAGGTAATCCCTAAAGACTCTACTCATCAAATCCATGAAGATTTCTGGAGCATTAGTGATTCTGAAATGCATTAATATGAATTCATTGTGCTCGTATCTTGTAAGAAAAGCAGCATTGGGGATATCTTCCTTTATCACCCTTACATGAAAATATCCTGACCATAAATCCACCTTGGAGAAGTATTGTTCTCCACGCTTCGGATCGAAAAAGTCATCAATTATTGTGAGAGGATAGTTGTTCTTTATTGGGATTTTGTTAAGCTCACGATAATTGATGAAATAATGCATTGACCCATCCTTTTTGACGAAGAGGACTGGTGCACCCCATGGTGAATCACATGCGCATATAACCCCTTTATCCAGATTCACCTGTAGTTTTTTCTTCGGCTCCTAAAGCTCCACAATATCCATTCTATACGGAGTCTTGGATTTTGGCAATTCCCCAGGTATAAGTTCAGTTGGGAATTCAACATCTCTTATAGGAGGAAGACCAGGAAATTACTCTAGAAACACATTAGTGAATTCCATCACAATAGGCATGAATTCAAGGATAGTTTCCTCTTTAGACTAAATCATCTGAGCTAGATACACATTCTCATAAAGCTTTAATATATATGCTTGAGATGATGGAGAAAAAGAAGATTCATCTTCCTTCTTATACTTGTATAAAATCAAGGGTTGATTCTCCACATAGAGAGTGATTTACCTCTCATAGAAATTTATTTTGGATCTATATAAGGAAATCCAATCCATGCCAAGAATTGCATCAAATTACTCAATATAGATTATGATAAAGTTCACCGGGAAATAAAATCCATTGATTATGACAGTGGAAGAGTTATATTAAAAGGATGCCATGATTTCCCCATTTTCCGTACTCCCCGACATCTTTAATTCCATGATTTGTGGTGGTGTTGGGATTTATCTACTAAACATTAAGGTTATAAAAATAATACATAGAACCTGAATAAAAAATTATGTTCTCTATTCTTGAATGAATAACTAGCATACCTATCACCATTTCGTTATCGGGGTTCACTTTGGAAGTAGGGATGGAAAAAGCTCAACCTTTCTTCCTTGGAGGTTGGTGGTGGCCTCCGAAAACCCTTGGCCTAGGGAACTGATTTGCAAGGTGCCATGGTTCTTTAAATTGAATCAGTGAACAATGCATTGAGATTCGAATGGATAATTCATCTCATCTGTCACTGCATTAGGTTTTTCGTGCTGACAGTTAATAGCTAGGTTTTCTTCTCTTCAACACCTAAATAATTTCCACATCCCCTTCAGGAAATTTCAAGGGGGCTTCTTTCTACAACATTGGCAAGTGGGATGCTGGATCTTCATAGCATAGTTGTATTTATCCATTGCACAGGCATCATTGATATCCATCTTACTCTTCTTATCCCCATGATACCCCTGAGGTTTGATAATCTAAATTTCAACTTTGGGGGATGATCGGACAATTTCCTCATATTTTTCAAAGTTGTGGATCATCAGGGCTTTTCACTAGTTTGGTTTCAGCCCACCAAAGAAGGGGTCAAACTTTCATTAGGGGGTAACCACAATGATGGAAGTGTATTATGCAAGACTTGTGATTTTTTCCTCATACGATTTGACAGATTTGTCGTCTTTTTTATTGAGAGAATTGAATTTCCTTTCCATCTTAAGCCGGAGAGTGAGTGGAAAATATTTATCTAAAAACATCATATGGAAATCCTTCCATTCCAACTCCTAGATCTTCTCCTCAGGATTCGTATTTTTGATTAACTTACACCATTGATTATCTTTATCCTCCATAGGATAATCAACTAGGAGAACCTTCTCTTGTTCAAAACATTTATGGATGGAGAAGATCAATTCAATGGAGTTGATCCATTGTTCGCTGATTGATGGATCAGATGATCCATTAAAAGTAGGAGCCCTTAGTCTCGAGAATCTTTTGATAACGACTTGTTCTTTTTTAGGGGGGTGGTTGAACATTCATCGTGACCCATGTTTCTATTCGATGCTGGAGTTAAAAAAGAGTATCGCGACAAAGTTTGTGATTCTTGATCCCGTCGGATTGGGCATCTCATTAGAACAATCATCACATTGATCTTCACATCAGTTTTTTTCCCAAGTCCTCTTATTACCAGCCATTGTCTATAATAAAAGGAAATTTATGGGTAACACATAAAGGATAATCCAAAGAAAAAACTGATGACTTATAAATATCTTTTATTTCAGTAACATATGAAACTATAAGCTTTATTCTATGGTATCCAGAATATATTCTTATGGGATTTTTTTAATTCCATTAATAATGGCTCATACTAAGATTGTGAATTTACCAAAGCATATCCCCCAAGAGTGTTGTAACCAAGAGTGCAGAAATCCCCATTTTCATGTATCAGGATACCCTAGGTCAAGCCCAAAACTCTTGATTGGGGTTTTCACCCCGTAGGTTCATCTGGGCAAGAGCCGCCTCTACCTGCTCGTATCTTGATATAGATGTATTTTCATGATAAATCACTTACTCAATACCCACCCAAACTTAGGTATGTTTTTATTATACATAGTCTTTTCGTCAAGTCTTCACTATGGATTTCTAATCCAAATCCCCAAAAAAACTAAACCCATCCTCTGAAACAAATGATGGCAACCCTGCTCTTTATTACACCCTAAAACATGATTTCTTTCATAAAAATTACTTGATACAATATAAAAGATCGAGAGGTCTAGTGTCTTTGGGGATGAAGATCATTACATAACAACTGAAAACATGAAATACAACACATTTATTGAAATCATCTTTTACATGACCAATATATTCCCTCGTACATATCATTTCACTGGATAACCCGAAGATATTTATAAGAAAAGTGTGAGATTTAAAGCCCAGTAAGGTAATAAACATGGAATAACATGAGGAATATAATACATGTTAGACAATAGGCATATTAATTGAGAACAAGAGAAATATGAACATAAATTCATGATAAATAATGATAATCATAACATGGAATGTGGCAACAACACTTTACATGGAATTAGCATGACCCAAGGCTCATTGCACATGGAGCATGAGTAAACCCTCATTGCATATGAAGCATAAGAAAACCCAAGTTGCACTTTAATTAGAATGAGTCAACACCCATTTCACATGAATTATCATAATTCTTTACTTTACCCAAAGTATTGGAGCACTATCCGGGCACACCATTCTTAAACATTTCATTTCATGCATAAGTGTACCCTATGGATCATATAAAATGAAATCAATAAAAATAATAAATTATTCCGTGATTAAGTAATGTGGAATAAATATATGAAAGTACCATTCAATATGTATATGTTCAGAAATTTGAATACTCGTGATAGAGACATGGGTATGGTATTCACTACACAATGATCTTGGCTTGGAAAACACAATTCAATTTCGGAAGCATAACGGAGTGACATAAGGGTTCATGAAAATGGTTGATAAAAGAGAAATGGGTGTCTCATAATATTTATATAAAATGGACAGTAAGGGGGTCATATAGATACATGTCACAACAAACATAATGGGATTTATATACATAATACAAAAGAATTATTTGGATGTAAAAGAGGAGAGACAATTCCCTCACAGAATTTTGGTATGGTAACGGGTGTACGTGGGTGGAATTATTGAGAAAAAAAGGTGTATTCCAACATCCAAACAAAAATAGGTCTGTATGGGGGAGGTGAAAATCATACCCCAACATTTTTAATGGAAAACAAGGGCATAACAACTTAAAGAAAATTGGATAAAAACGAGAAAGGAAGAAATCCCTTACTTGGAAGTGTGATCACAAAAGATTGGTAGATGCTTGAGAGAGGATTGTTGGGGGATTAGGGAACCTTGGAAGCATTTTAGAGACAGAAGGGCAGGGGTTGGTCAAACTCCAAAGGCTTTGTGTGAAGAGGAAGTGGGAGCTTGGGTGGGTTTATATAGGAAAGGAGACTGAATTCCTTATTATTTAGGTTTGGGACACCTCATATTAAACTAATAAAAACCACAAACCAGCCCAGGGTTTTGCCTTTTTTTTGCCAAAGGGGAGTGGAAAACTATATTTTATATGTCTAATGACCAAACTTCTTAAAATAAAAGGGTTGCTTATATGGAGGAGAGTCACACTCTCAAGGAAAACAATTTAGGAAGACAAAATTTTTTCAAAGCCTTGAAGGGTCAACTAAAACTTTGTAAAATAAATCAAAAAAAATCCAAATTACATTATTTTACTGGTAAAACATATATTTGCCGAACCAAATTTTTATAGTATTTTAATACATCACTATTGAGTAATTATGATGTCATAAAACACATTATATATTTAAACGGTATTTAATTGTTACTCAAAAATCCATCTGTCTCATAAAACTATGAAATAGTCACCATTGGATAATTTTGATGTCCTGATTCAAAAAATAATATTCATTTTATCTAAATAATTTTCTAAACATGCGAATTTTTACTTTTAAAATAAAATCCTACATTTTTCGAAAATTCATGGGTTTTGACAAAAAGAGCTTTTAAAGCTTAATAAAAATTACAATTGCATTCATAAAATTATATGATCATTTATATTTAAAAATTAAAATTTAATAATAATAATAATATTTTATTAAAATGATTTTTTTTTTAAAAATTCCATTAATCCATAAAAATATATTTGTTAGTTTAATATTAACTAAAAAAATTGCGCTTAAAAAACTATTTACGAAGTAACAATAATAAAATTAATGCACATTATTTATAAAAAAAATGTATATATATATAGTCATAGTTCTAGGGCCTTGTGACATAACACCTTATAACACTCACATAAGACCAAAGGGTAATGTGTGTGATGGTGAAAGACTCTTGGGGTGGCTCGGATAACATTGCTCGGATGGTAATATCTATTAACTTCCACTTCTCTCATTGGCTGTTCTGTTCGAGATTTACGTATTCAATCCTAGATTGGGATTGGCCAAGAGAGAAGCCCAACAACGCCATCACCTTTCCGACCTCAGACAAATGGGCTACATATGAGAAAGTCTACTGGATGATGCCATCGCTTTCTTTTTCTGTGTAAATTGGTTTTGTTAAAGCCCTATCTTTATTTTAATCATGTGATCACTGTTCAACAGCTATATTATCAACAGTAATAATTCTTGAGGGTATCTAAAATACAAAACATAGAACCAAATAAGTGCTTACATTTTACATAACCATAAAGATAGATTTAAATAGACCAAGAATAATTTTCATTAATAAATTTTTGGGTCATTACACAATGCATGTGGTCTATAGTAGAAGGTGAAATGTGACACCATGCTAACAGAAGGGCCGCCCATGGTTGAAATGAAGAAGATGATGTTCAGTTGAATAGAGGTTTCGTAAGACTCAAGTCAGGAAAACTAGGCATGCATCAATGCCCTATGAAGAATGTGAAGCACTACAACTCGGAGCTATGGGGAATTTTAATGGATTTGTTTAAGTGTGAGAGTCATTAGAATTCACCAAACAGAGCAATTTTAAATCCTACTTTCATGCATTAAGATTAATTATGGGGAGTACCTCTGATGTGGTGAAATTGTTAGTACAAATATGGAACCCTATGAAGAACTCATAAAAAGATATCTCAAGTGTTCATCAACCTAATCAGAAGAATTGGTTTTCGATGGATACCTATAAAGTGGAAATAAACTCAAGTAATAGTTCTCAGTAGGTCTCCTATTTAAAATTGATAAGTGAGTATATATACAGCTGGTGGATGAATTGTTGGACCTCCAGGATTATGTGAATGCATGTGAGGATAGCCTTTTCAATAATTGTTTTGGGCATCATTGGTTTTAGCTTAAGATGTATTACTAAAACATGTAATTGGGGGTATGAAAAATGAATGATGGGGTTCAAGTGTAGGTGAGTGTCCTTGTTCAACCCACAAGAGTTCGAATGAGAGTCCTTAGGGACAAATGGTGCAACAGAGAACAGAGAAGAGGTTGATAATGATGCACAAGGTGTTGTAGGGGAAGACCTCTTATGCATATGAATGGATGTTGATAGTTGCACTCAGGCATAGGATCAACAAGATTATTTTTAACAATATTGGTTCATTCCATTGTAGAAACATGATTGGCTGCAGAGAGGTGCATATGGAGGATAAGCGAGGACATTGAAAAAAAATTTCTTCTTGTGATTGTGTCAGTTATGAGTTAATGATGAATGGTAGTGAAGTTAGAGTCTCTATAAAAGGATACATGAATGTATTTGTGAGGGGATTCAGTTCCATATTCCATGGTAAAACGATCACAAATATGAATAGATGGATACATTCCCTTAAATGCAGTTCTATATATAGTGCATTAACAAATTCATATCCATCATCTTTAGCAGGGGTCATCTCATCACTATCATCTTCAATGTTTATGTAGTCATCTCTTTAATCTATGATAATATTAACATTATATTCAAATGAATCATATATTTTTATTGGGTTTTTCTCTTTTTCAAACAAAAAATTCTCATCACCTACTCTGAATATGAGTCTCCATTGATTAGAGTCAATTTGTTCCGCCCTAGTGGCTAGAAATTGAGGGACGATGATGATTGGAATGTCCCTATCCACTTTAATTACTAGAACAATGATGTCGTGAAGAAAAATTAACATGATTAATTTGACTAAGGCATCCTCAAGATATCATTATGGATACATTACTGATTGATTGGATAATTACAATTTCCCATTATTTAGTTTGTGTTCCTTGAGTCCCATTTTGTGGAATACACTAATCAACTTGAGGATAATGGTGGATCCAATATCTCACTAGGCTATACTATGGTTATATTCTTTTATTGTTCACGGGATTTAGAAACGTCCATTTTCTTTGATTTCTAGTGTAACGTTTTACTAGATAACCACATTTAATTATTCATTTAGTGACATGACTCATAGGTCTTCAATTTTTCATATATTAGAAATATATTTTTTGAAAACTTTTCTGGAGGTAGGAATTTGTGTGATTTCCTTAGAAAATGGAATTTTTATGTTCAATTATTTGAACATATCCAAAAAATTTAGTTTTTCCCTTAGATCCTTCCTTTCTTTATTCTTTTGAAAAATGGAGATGTCGTTTATAAGCCGGTGGCACAATGTAGATATATTTATTGGTTTGATAATTTATTAAGTCTATTGTAGAAGTTGATAGTTCATGAGGTATATCTTGAGTATATTTGTTTTATTATCCATTATCTCATTCTTCTATTATGGATGTATTAATTTTGGTTTCCCTATTATGTTTTACTTCTCCTTTAGATTTTTAATTAATTTTTGTCACATTCACACTCCTCAGAACCACTAATATTACCTCTTCCATTGGAAATATCTATGTATTACCAGGTGGATAATCTTTCAATCTGTCTAAAAATGTCATTGAAATATGGAAAATTTTATTATCAATGTTATAAAGAAACACCCTTTTATTCCGCATTTTTATATCTTGGGTGTAAACCCTTTGATATTGCTTTTCAATGATGGCTAAGAGTAGAGTATCTAAAATTGATTGAAGTGAAATGGCCATTCGTGGAGGTCTTGGTGAAACTAGTTGAATTTTTTTTCTATTCTCATAGAGGGATGGGTTGTTTTTAAATTTTTGTGGTGTCCTAGGAATGAGATTCGCTAGTGGATATCACAATGGTCTTATGTTCCAGAATGGTGTCTGGCCACTACATTACCGGTAATACCATCGATTATTTTCTTGTGGTTTTAGTATTAGAATTTTTTGATAATATTTATGTGATTTATATTTTTTTATTTTTTGGATGGTAATTAATGAAATTACTACCTTGTATTTGTTCTTCCTTAACTCCTTCTGTGCATTCCGGATATCGGTGTGGGCCACCGCACATTTCTCACTATCATATCTTCATAACTAGAGCATGAGGGGGAGGTGGTTCAATTGGCATCATAGTGGATTACATATTCTTGGTAAAGGCCTCTACATGTGAATATAGTCAATTATTTTCATTAAAATGGTGGTTTCTTTGTTGGGGTGGTCCATAATCGCTCTCCCAGAAACTGACATTATAAGGGACTTCATCCAAAATTGCCCGACCTACCGTGGTGTTTTAAAAATCATCCCTCTATCAATGGAGACATAAAATACTATGCACGAATATTGTTGGAATTCTTCATAGTATACTTGTACTTGATTCAAAATATCAATAAATTCTTTTGGCCATTTCAGGGTGAGTTCATTGAATTGATTCTAGTCTTCCAATACTAACTCTCCATCAGTTAGAGAAAATGTTCTGATGTCATTCTGGTGATTTAATGTTTGGAAAGGTGGCATATATATAAATAGAAATTTATTTCCTAAATCAACCAAAATTTTAATGGACCCAAGATCATGAATTTTGGGTGAATACATGACTTAGTCTCATAGGGAGATAGGAAATTATATTTTTTTATAGCATCAGATAAAACTCCCAAGTTTCAAATAGAGGTAAAAACATCCATGAAGTTGAAGATATATTCATTGTTATGTTCACTTTTAATATCACTAAATTGGATCATATTATGTATCAAATTAATGATTTCATACTTAATCCCAATGTCTTCCACCTAAAAAAGAGGAAAAAATACTTTCTGTAACACCTTTGATTGATGGAAAGTCATAATCCATAATGTAACATTCTTACATCACTAGTTATTCTCTATATAGTGTGGGATGTATATGTTTCATGTTATCTTGATTGAGACCTAAAGGATTTCTACTATTGGTCGTTTATGATTGAATACATGCTGTTAGGTACCCAAAAATTTCATTCTCAAAGGTATGAATTTCTTGATCAACAATATTCCCTGAATGAGTCATGGGGCCATAACACATGATTTATGTCATAATGGGGAAAGGTTAAGGTAATCCCAGGTTCCTATCGTAGGATTCTATACCATAGAAAAATTTTCATCCATAGAAATGGTGTTGAAATTTTATGTTCCTGCACACATCATTTAATTCTAGAAGTTTGCAGTCAGATTAGATTATTATTCCCAAACTAATGATTCTACTAAGGAATAATATAGTGATATTATGGGGTCGATCCCATGTGGATTGAAATGGATGAATAGACTAGAGCCATTTAACACTATGTTTAGAAAAAATAAATAATTGGATGAGTTTGGGAGTAATCTAATGGGAATGAATTTTTATTTATGATTATATGGAGAAAAGAGGTCAATATTGTAGGTTATGGGCGCAGCGGAAACACGGTTCGGTTGGCACCCAACTTTAATATTTACACTGATCAATAATAACTGTGTGAACAATACGACGATGAATTCCAGTCTCCATGGAATTGAATCAAAATTTTGATAAAGGAAGAGGCCTGAAACCATTAAAGAGGATCTAGAAGATCATGTTTATAATTAATTTTATAAAGAAAAGAATACACGGGGCTTTAGTATTTTCTTCATTGTTGATGTTGATCGATCGGTTTGACCCTTTCAGATTATCTTGTTTAATTTGTGAGGATCCAATCTAGAATCCCTCTAGTGGTGATCCACATAATCTTTGATGGCCTCTAGTCAGCATTTCTCATTCTATGGTTGCTAGCGTGGCAAATTGAGTGTCTTGTGTCTATCATTCTTGATCGCTTGTTCTTCGGCCTTGAATAACATATCTCATTCTTGAGAGGTGTGGGAAGATTATTTGAGAGAGAAATTGTTTAGCTCAACAATTCTCAATTCACTGGGTGTGTGACTCTGTTCACAGAATAGTAGATGTACATCTCTATATACAGACATGGGGAATCAGTTGCAATATTTAATTGTGTAGCAGTAATTAAATACATTAATTACCATAGAAAAAAACCCTCCTATTAATAATAAATTTTTTTATTTTTTATGGAGCACTAACATTCGCAAAATAGAATTCTATCTTAAATTCTATGTCACAAAATAATATTAGCTTTATTGGAATTTGTGCCAACTAGTTAAATAATTATTTTACCATCTTGAAAATAATTATCTTACAACTGGATCGGATTTGGTCCACTCGAACTCCACTTCCATGAATTGAACACCAGAATAAACAAATTAATAATTTATTATATTAAATTAATATTTTATTTAAAACATTAAAATAAATATTTATTAAATGTTCAATAAAATAAATAAATATATTTTACCCACAATTCTGTGAATAACTATATATTTAATTTACGTAACTATTTTAACATGAATAAAATAATTCTACTATCTTGTGAATAATATTTAAAAATTAAATTCAAATAGAATTTAACAGAGAACTCGAAAAACAATTAGAGTGTGACCCTTGAGGATTCTCTCATTGGCATTAGGCGAGCTCGCATAAAGTCCAAGAGTATTGTCTAGAAAAAGGTCAAAGAACCTAAGAGAAAGAACATAAATTCCAACAATGACATCCACATACAAATGCTCACTGTGTAATATTGCCCCATTTTTGTAATATCTCATCATGCAGATTTCATGATAGTCTCATCAACCTTTATGCTTGATAAGTCATTCTTTGACTACCTGAAATAAACTCATCATTACATCATGGTCATTTGATTCCACGTAATGATTCTATTTCAATATATGGGATGAGATATAAACTTCCATAAATGGAATGGAAAAATAATTCCTCGAATAATCCATTAATAACATGCCACTCATGACACACCCAACATACCCAACTTCCCACCAACTATCTTCTTGAAAGTTTTCTTCAATAAATCATAGTGTGCGAATCATGTAACATATTAATAATAATATTAATGTCTAAGTAACATTACACACACTCACAGATAGAAATATCTGATTACCCCAAAACATGTGGAATTCCTACTAGCAGGTATGTTCTCACAATCTCCTATCATAGAGATTACCAAGTGTGAACTTCATGAGAGGAAGTATCATCTTCTTATGAGTACTCACACCTTATGGTCTGCATGCTATGTGTCCCATCAAAGTTTTCCATCAAACTTTAGAACTATATTTAAGAATATTGTTATAGAATTTCAAGGTTCTCATCATAGAGGTGAATTTTCAAGAACAAATCAATACAACAAATACTATATGACATTATTACATCACAGTCAAGCAGAACAATGAACAATATGTAAAAATATTTTTAAAATTTAATTACATTAAATATCCATGTAATAAATGTACAACCAGTTGGTTCTAGGACACCAACTCTAACAAAATCCTACTTGGACTCGAGCCAATTGCATTCAACATTCAATCTGCTAGACCTTACATGATGATCAGGTTTCTACTGAGTCAAATCATTAGTCAAGGGGTCCATGACGTTGTCTTCTGTGGAAATACTTCTCACTAAAACATCACCCTTCTGAGAAAAATCCATCAAGATATTATACTTCTAACGTATGTGCTTTGTCCGCCGATCTGAACTTGTCTCTTTTGTGAGAGTCACTTCTGTAGTATTATCACAGTATAGTGTGATGGGATTATACTTCTAGGTGTCTCGTCTAGCTCCTTAACAAAGCATCAAAACCAAAATTCTTCTTTACCAACCTTAAAAGATACAATATACTCTGACTCTACTGTAGAATATGTGACAACAGTCTACTTTAAGATCTTCTAGCTCACTTCACCTCCATTCAATGTGAATAAGTATCACGTTAGTGACTTCATGTCATCGTGATCAGTCTGGAAACTAACATCATCATATCTTCTAATGACTAATTCCCCATATCATCCATAAACTAAGAACAAATCCCTATTAATCCTTAGATACATTTGGATAGTCTTGAATTCCATCCAATGATGATCACATAGGTCATCTTGATATCTTTTTACCGCACACAATGCATAGGCAACATCCAGCCTAGTACATAGCTTGGCATACATGACTGACCCAATCGTTGATGCGTATAGATTTGTTTCCATTATAGTTCATTCATCATGTGTTTGATGACACATTTTATTGCAAAGATTAATTTCATGTGACATTGGAAACAATACCCTCTTCGATTTTTCCATGATTAATCTCTTCAGTATCTTAACAATGTATGCACTTTGACTTATGCCCAAAAATCTCTTGGATCTATCATAATGGATCTTGATCCCAAGAATATATGTTGCCTCCCCAAAGTCCTTCATGGAGAAATATTAATTCTACCATGTCTTACCAGACCATATGACTAGTATCTCATTTCTAACAAGTAATATGTCAACAACATATACTATTAAGAAAATATTTTCACACCCACTAAACTTTTTGTAGACACAAGGCTATCATTCATTCTTTATAAAACCAAATTTTAGTATGGCTTCATAAAAAAGAATGTTCAATGTCTGACATGCTTACTTTAATCCATAAATGAATTTACACAAGTTTCATACCTTATTGGCATCCTTTGGAGTCATAAACCCTTCATGTTGTGTCATGTAGACATCTTCTTGAAGTTTGCTTTTAAGGATGGAAATTTTGATACCAATTGTCCAAATATCATAGTCATAGTAAGAATCAAAGGCTAATAGAATAATGATAGAATTAAGCATTTCTAATGGAGTAATGGTTTTTTCAGAGTCAATGCCTTGACGCTGTTTGAACCCTTTTGCAACCAGTCACGCCTTATAGGTACCTACATTTCCTTCCATGTCTAGTTTCTTCTAGAATACCCATTTTCAACCAATAGGATTTAGATAAATTGGAGGATCTACAAAAATTAATACTTGGTTTTGGTACATGGAATCCATTTCAGAGTTCATGGATTCATTCCACTTAGAAACATTTGTGCCACATACTAATTTCTTATAGGTTGGTGGATCATTATTATCAAATAATAACAAGTCACCATCCTCAGTAACTAGAAAACAATACTGTTCCAGTTCTCTAACCTCTTTTTTACTCCTACGAACTCTTTTGTATCTAGAATAATTCTTTCTTGAATGGGGATTTGTAGAATCTGTTCATGTACCAAATCTTGTGTACATTAAACCTCAACTTCATCGAAACCTATCTCACTCCCAATATCTCTTTTGGAGATGTGATCCCTCTCATGGAATATGGCATGTCTTTCTATTATAACCATTTTTTATAATAGGTTGAATAGGTAAAATCCCGTTGTTTCCTTAGGGTATCCTATAAAGTTACTCTTTGTGAATTGCAGTGCGTTTTTATTACCTGAAGAGGCCTTAACAAATACATTGATTTCCTAGACATTTAAATTCAATAATATGGCTTTCTTTCCACTCTAGAACTAGTATGGAATACCATTTATCGATTTAGTAGGTACTTGCTTTAATATGTGCTCCGCTGTTTGTAACACATATCCACAAAAGGAAAATGGATGACTCGCATGACTCATCATTGATCTCACCATGTCCAATCGGATTCAGTTCCTCATTTTGCTCACACCATTCCACTGGGGCGTGGTTGGAAGAGTGAGTTGGGATAGGATCCCACATTACCGTATGTAATCAATGAAGTCTTGATTAAGATATCCCCCCCTCAATCTGAGCGGAGTTTCTTAATCTTCTGACCATGATGGTTATCAACTTCATTCTTGTATTCTTTGAACTTATCAAAAGAAACTTACTTATACCTCATTAAGTAGATATATCCATATCGACTAAAATCGTCTGTAAAATTTATGATGTATGAGTTCCCTCCTCTTTCTTCAGCTGTAAATGGTACACAAACATCATTATAAACCAATTCAAGATGCTCTTTTTCCCTTCCACCTTTCCCACTAAATGGCTCTTTGGTCATTTTTCCTAGTAAACATTTAGGACATATACCAAGTGGTTTCAGTTCAAAGGGATCTAAATATCCATCTTGATTTAACTTTGTTTAGAGTTTATCATATACATTACCAAGATAGGGATGCCAATGTTGGGTGTGGTGTGAGTGATGTGAAGTATCATTGTTATCGATTACCATAACTTGGTTTGTGAAATCCAACATGTAAAGACCATTGTATAAATGTTCCCTACCAAAACAAATGTTATCTTTGTAAAAGATGCATCATTCATTTCCATACTTGAAAACAAATCCATATGTATCTAATCTAGATACAGAAATAAATTTTTTAGTAACAGTAGGAACATAATAACAACCCTATAACACCAAGATCATCCTAATTGGAAGCTTGAGGTGGTAGTCCCCGACAACTACACCAGAAAATCTTGATATGTTGGCTGCACATAGATCTACCTCTCTTAGGTCAATATTCTTGAATCTACTTGGTTCCTGTATTTAGATACATATGTGAGGACCACAAGCTGTATGTAATACCCAATTTCTAGAAATAGATATATTTAAACCAATAACAAACACACCTGATACTTCCCCTTACTTCTTAGGCTGGGTTAAGTTCTTCTTCCAGTGGCCCTTCACGCCACAGGCAAAACAAACAGCCTCATGTTCCATTTCCACCACTTGTATCTTCCTTTTCTTGGAAGGTCATGAAGAAAATTTGGGCTTAAATCCCTTCAAATTACCTTTACTCTTATTCACCATAAGGACAAAAGGCTTTTCACTCTTTATATATTTTTCCACTTGGAAATGAGGATAAGAAGATCAGATAAGGACTTCATAATGTTGTTCATATTGAAATTGACAACAAATATAGAGAAGCTCTGAGGGATTTATGCGATAATGTGATTGTTTCCCAGTTCTTTAAGATTTTAAACCCTAGAAGCTTCAGGCACTAAATGTAGACCATGAGCATGACTGCATGAGGCCCTGTAAGGGAAACGTCTCCAAGCTTACTCTGAAAGAGTGACTAAGATATCTCAACCCTTTTCTATCTTACACCACCTTGATAAATGCCACAGAGGTTATCGATTATGCTATAAGCATCCATGATTCCATGAGACTTTATGAGATCACTAGACATTGATGAGAGCATCAAACATTGAACGTCGGCCACATCATTCATATGTTTCACAAAGACTATGAAATCCTCATCACTCTTATGTTTGGTAGGTGGATCAGGTAATTCTGACTCCAACACATAGGATTTCCATTCATGGCGTAGGATAACCCCAAAGCATCTAAACCATTTCTAGAAGTAACTGTCATTGAGGATGTGGCCTTTATCTATAATTGATCGTTGGGATAGTGTGTTTGACCAGCTTGTCATTTTTATTCTACAATTAGAAGGGAATATCAATAGTACTGTCTTGATTACATTTTATTCGAAATAAAAAATTTTTATTAAGTCTCCCACTATTTTATCATGTCCCAATGGACCTCGCCATTGAACTCAGAATGTCTAGTGGGCTTGACATTCTAGTGGCCCGGATCCATATTTCCCTTCTCATAAACCCAACAAGGGTTGGTCAAGCTATTAGAAGGTATTTAGGTAGGTAGGTCTTTGCTAACTGTGAGCTTGTAGCTCTATGATTTTTTAAGTGTAATCCACAATCCTGAAATCCTAACTTTTTGATTTTTTCAAATCTTGCCTCCAATATTATACAAAGTCTATCAAGGGATACTCCGCTTGATGTAATATAGTTAAGTCAACCCAAAACCTTTCATAAGGGATTCCAATATAAAAGTACGTATCCCAACAAGGGATGGTAAAACTCATAGTTTTATTGTGTGTTTAACTTAATCAAGTAACGGAATTCTTCATATGACATAATATTTTATTTGAGTGATTTTTATCTCTTATGTTTGAATTGATTATTATCAATATCACATTTTTATTAATATTAAGTGTAACTTACTTAATTGATTAACCATGTCCTGATAATATTTACACATAAGTCTGGTTTATTTTAGTTTTATCTTGCATGATTATCTAATTCATTAATTATGTTATCGTGAAAACACATCCATAATGATAAACCATGAAACTAACATATATAAAATAAACGGAATGATCATGAGCTTTTCTAATGGTTAGTTTATATAGAGGTTTATAAACTTACCCTGACCATGGGGAGAAACATCTTAAACCTTTTGAGATTATGTTTACATCTTTCCACTTATCCACCTCTGTATCTCCTAGGATTGGTTGCATCTTGGCTACAACTTGAACCGCCTCTACTAGCTTGAGAGTTCCATCCATTACATACTTATTTTTGAAACACATATGTATGATAGGGGTAAAAAATAGTTTTTATATTAAGGAAACATTGGGAATTCAAGCCCTATATATTAATGAGGAGATGGCTCATAAGCCAAAAAAATTATTTTAAATAAATTGAAAGAATCCATCCACATAAAAAGGTCTTGATCTAGCTCATGATCATCCCTTCATGAAATGATATTTATGCATAAATAGAACTAGCATTCAATTTTTAATCATATTTTATGGATAAATCACACTCAAATCAATTAATTATCATATTTAATTAATCAATACTTTTATCTTAAACCGTTTTTTGAATTTCCTTGAGATTCTCATCCATCATATTTTTAAACAAATAAATTTATTTAAAATTATCTTTGTACGTAACATTTACCTTAGAGTAAAACTAGTAAATTCATGTTCATAACTACACAATGAATAGAAATGAACATTACACAGATTTTAAATTAAACACATATATAAAAACACCTATCACGTGGTGTGCCTCGTCTTTACAACTTCACTATGGTATACGTCTCAAGGGTTTGTATAATATAATAATAATTTTTAATAAATCTGTGTAATTTGGATTATTACACGGTGTGTAGTTATGACTAAATGGTGTATACTATTGTTCACCATCCATCCGAAGTACACACCCGAGGACATGGCATGTATATGTACATTGGAAATCTTCATACTACATGGCGTGTTCAGTGGGACACATGCCGTGTAGTATTCGCGTTACATAAATTCCATCCTGGAAAGCCATTTAGGGGGTACACGGTCCAACTCTAACCCAAAGGGGATATATGTTGTGTCTAGTAGACTACACGACATGTAATCTGGAAACCGCACGTCCCTTGTTCCTGCTCAACACACAAATTCATTTAAGACTTAAAAGGACACAAACACACTATTTGGTTTGGAGAATCGGTCCAATTCATTGAATCATGACTACATGAAATGTACTACCTAATATATGATGTGTGTTATGGTGTTGTATGACTAGGATGCTTTGGAACCTTTATATGAGATCCTTTATTTTATTTTAATCAAAATTAAAAGAAAATATTGTTTATGTAAATTGAAGAAGAAACGAAAGAGGAGGAACAGATCTCAAGATTTAGATTTGTAGAATGATTAACATGAATTGAAATAAATAAATTATTAAATGCATAAATCATTAATTAAATATTTATATAATTATGAACTATGATGTAACCTATTATGATACCACTTGTAGGTTCTCGGCTTAGTGGAAGAGTGGTTGGGCCAGCACCCAACTTTAATTTTTACCATGATCAATGATTATTTCAGGATAAATATGAAGATGAACCTCAGACTACACAGAGAAGAGTCAATGATTTAGATAATGAGGGAAGAGGCCTTAAACATTTAGAAAGTATCTTGCACATCATGTTTATAATTAATTTAATTAATTTCATAAAGAAAATAATATCTTGTTCATCTTTATTTTCTTTTTTGATGATGTTGATCATTCGAAATGTCCTTTCTGGAATATCTTGTGGCGCTTGTGAGGATCCCATCAAGAATTCCTCTAGCAGTGATTCACATTTTCTCCGATGGCCTCCAATCAACACCGATTGTTATCCGGGTGCAAGCATGGTGAAGAAAGTGTCTTCTGTCTGTCATTCTTGATCTCTTGTATTTTGGACTTGAAGAACGTCTCTCGTTCTTGATATGGGAGGGAAGAGTATTCACGGGAGAAATTGTTTAGCTCAAAATTCTCAATATACTGGGTGTGAGGCTCTATTCATGGGATAATAGATGTACATCCCTATTTATAAACATGGGGTATCAGTTATAATATTTAATTGTGTAACAACAATTAAATACATTCATAACCTTTTAGAAAACCCACGATATTAATAATAATTCCATGTTTTTATTTATGGTGTGAAAACTTGCACAAAATGGAATTATAACTAAAATTCTGCATCACAAATTAATAGTGGTGTTTTATTAATTTATACCAACCAGTAAAATAATTATTTACTATCTTGCAAATAATTATTTTATTACTAGGATGGCCTAGGCCTGCTCGAACTCCACTTACATTTATTGACCACCCAAATAAATAAATAAATAATATATTTTCGTAAATAAATATTTTATTTGAAAACTAGTAAATAAATATTTTTTAAAAGTTCAATAAAATAAATATATATATTTTACCCACAATCCAGTGAATAAATATTTATTTAATTTGTGCAATAGTTTTTACATGAATAATATTATTCTACTTCTTTGAGTAGAATATATATTAATTCAATTCAAATATAATTTAACCTAGAAAACCTGAAATTCTTAGTGTGCGACCATATAAGATACTTTCTCATTGGCATTGGGTTGTCTTTCCTAAAGTCCATGAGTACTGTCTAGAAATGGGTCAAGGAACCCAAGAGAAGGAACTTAATGTCACCACAATGACATTCATATATGAACACTCACTGTGTAATACATTCCATTCTTCGTAATATCTCATCATGTAGGTTTCATGATATTGTCATCAACCATTGTTCTTGATACATCATTCATCAACTCCCTGAAATACACTCATTGTTACACCATGGCCATGGAATTTTGTGTGACGATTCGATTTCAATCAAAGGGTCGAGATATCAACTTCAAAAAATGGAAAGGTCAAATACTTCCTTGACTTATACATTAATAACATGCCACTTGTGATGCACCCAACGAACCCTAGTTCTCACCCACTGTTTGCATGATGGATTTTGTCGATAAATTGAAGTGAGCGAGTTAGGACACGTATTAATGATAATATTAAAGTATAAGGATAATTACACACGCTCGTAGATAGAAATATCCAAATGACACCAAAACATGTGGAATTTCTACTGGTGGTTATGTTCTCATAATCTCATGTCTTGGAGATTACCAAGTGAGAACTTCATGAGAGGATGTATCATCTGCTCACGAGTACCCGCACATGATGGGATGCATCCTATGTGTCCCATCATAGTATGTCATCAAACAATATAACTATATTTAAGATTTATTTTAAATAATTTCTAGTTTCTCATCATAGAGGGGAACTTCCATGACCTTATAAATGCAACAAATACTCTAGAGAATTATTACATCATTGTCATGTAGAACAATGTACAATATGTAATAAGATGCTAAAATTTTAAGTATATTAAATATCAATGTAATCAAAGTACAACCAGTTTTTTTGAAGAATCCAACTCTTAAAAAGACCAATTACAGTGTTTGGGTAGAAATATAATCATGGTCTTAACATGAAATATTCCTATGGTTTAGGATGCGAAGAAAAAAAAGGTCACTATTTTACTAAGGAAAAACCAACTATATCTATCTTAGAGGCATATATTCCTTAGTGTAGAAATTTATAACATTTTATATTCATTAATTCTAGATTATAAGGCTGAAAGTATCTGAGGCTATTGGACATAACATATTCCAATCTAATTAGGCTAGGTTCTTTCATTCATACTCTTCATGGTTAGGGTTTCCATAAATAATTTCATAAAAAATTATATTACCAAATTTATAACTGTAGTATTAATAAGTTTATTATTAATGATTAATTAATTTCATACACTCATACTCTCAAACCCTACCCAAATCAGTTTATCCACTCATGGAAAAATTGATCAAAAAAGGAAAATAATTCAATACATATTTTAAATTAAAATATGAATTGTAATCAAAAGGTTAAGGTTCATGAATTAAAGAACAAAAAACATAAAAATTTAATCAATCACAATGTTAACCAAAAACATACTTGAAACAATAAGATAGAAAGACTGTAGTAAGTGTTCATCATTGAATAATTATTAAAATGGAACACACCTGTAACTAAATATTTGTGATGTAAACATATGGATAATTATATTCAAGTTGATCAATGATTCTCATGTTCATAATAAATAAATCATTCACCATCTGAAAAATTACTAATGAAAAGAAAATGGGATTCGTAGAATTTACATACAATTCCACCTAAAATTACATTCATTGATGGTTTGATTGACACCATGAAATCAACCACCAAAAGGAATAATTTAATATAAAAATTTAGAGGTTGATTCATAAATCATAAACCATTTAAGAAATACACTTGGATTTTAATTTATAATATAAGAAAAACATAAAATGTGTTTTTATAAAACCATTGTTAACCTTTTATAAGGGGATGTGGTTGTGGGAAATTTTTAGAATACATTTTTAAAATGAGGAATTTAAAAATCTAAAACATGTATATTAAAATTAAACAATAAATGTTTAGCCATGAAAATGATATAATGGTATCTATATAAATCTTTTTCAAAAGACACAAAATTATTTCATTCAAGGAAAAAACCATTTGAACCATTTAATGTTATGTTATTGAAAACCCACACCAAAAAAATTTAAAAATTGTTATTTTAAAATTTTAAAAGGAAAATATGACTGTAAAATGATTTAATATATTATTTAATTTAAAAAAAATGATATGAGAACATTTTCAATAATGTTAAACATTGATATGGAATAGAAATCAACACCTAAGGAGGAAGGGGATAATGAAAAATACAGTAGAATTTTACAAAAAAATATTTCATTCATAGAAATAGATTTGTATCAATATCCTTGTCTCTAGTGAGATATAAAATGATTTAAATATTAATTGGTAACTAGAATATGATAATTAAAATAAAAAAACATTGTTTTTATGAAACCAAATTACTAAAATAAAAAATTATAGTTACGAAATAACATTTAAGGGAAACATAGTTCATGAACTAAATAACATTACAAGATCAGTTGATGTAGTAAACAGATAAATCCCCATGACTTAAGAGATAATACAAAATAATTCATTCATAGGATATAGTTTATCAAAAATATATTAAATTACTTCAATAATAATAAGCATAACTCTAGGAATTAGAAATGATTTATGATGAACCCTGCCATGTTGCGGAGCATTTAAATCAAATCCTCTTTAATGTAATAGAATTAAATTGAACATAGATTACTCTTAAGAATTTTAAATTCATTATATAATATTGAAATTTTGAAGTATATATACCAAATAAATGGAATTAAGTTTATAATACCCAACATGTCTCAAATATTAGAATAGTAAGTAAAAATACATACATCATCGATATATTATGAATTGAAATACTTTTAAAGAGAGAACATCAAATGGAATTTCAAGCACCATTAATTATATAAATATTAATGAAGAAATTAATTAGGTATTATATCCAATATTCCAAAGAAAACAAGGTGTATAACAATAAATATATCACAAGGGGAATTTGAAATAAGAAAACCTTTCCTCTATCATAATTCATTTTTCAAATTTCCAAATATCGAAAAAAATTAAGTCAAGTTAATTAAATAAATTACCAAAACCCATTTTCACAACTATACCAATTTATAATTCTAATTTATAATCATTCCCTAAATATATATATTAATTACAATTAACCTATTTTCAATATGAGGTGTGGGTACTCTTGATTTTTTGGAACAAGTTTCCTAATATAATTACCGATATTTGTTCCTCTCCCCATATTGAAAATTATAAGATCATTCCTGGTGATAGAATCAATTTTTCATTATTACATATTATTTTATAATTTAATTCTAGGAGATTTGGAGTTATGATCCTCTATGATGAAATATATGATAATCATTTTTCAATTATATTTAAAAAATGAATAGTGGTTCTTCAAGAAAAATTTTTATTATTGATCATAACATCATATAACCAAAAAATAAAAATTATCTTATATATATCATATAATACTTTTTCATTATTTATATTCCCAAAGTAATTCATGACATAATTTCATATTAGTTTTCACATACATGGTTAATTCTATCCAATCATGAGTGCACAATGATTAATAGATGACTTGAGGTTGTTTAGTAGCAACATCACTATACATGATGAATATTGATATTATTTAGTTTTCATTATTGTGATATATCACAATTGAAAATTGGTATACATAAGGGACCACACTTAAATAATAACTTATTATTGAGTTTTGAGACATGATTTCAATTTCTTTCATTCCCGAATAGGTTTTTTCTTTATAATTTTGTGAATCAGGTCATGAAAATTACATAACAAATACATTTATTAAAAATTAAAAAATTCTAAATGTTACTCAATTTTACAAATTATATTTTCCATAAAATGATACACTTTTTCATTTCATGAAAAATCATTATGACATTTAGAATTATATATTCATTATTTCTAGTAATCCTAAAACCCTGTGATTTTTTTTGAAAATGTGGGAAAAGAAAATAAATATTAATAAGTTAAATAAAGTTAAAAATCAATTTGTTTAATAAAAGTATTGAAAACCTCTATGATTTTTACCATTTCCACAATAATTATTGTTCTTATAAAATTAATCATATCAACATGGGTAAAACACTTTTTTCACATAAAAAACCTTAAAACCCTGTAATGTGAAAATTCAATACCTTGTAGGAATTTTAGAGAATTATATTCAAAATCTATGTTCACTCATGTTAGAAATAATTGAATCCTAGTTTAATCCATTGGAGTGTCCTCTATGGTTATCTAATTAGTTCCCATGTATATAATAACCATTTCTTAATTCATTGGAGAGCTATATCAGCCTCACCCATTGAGTATGTTTTAATTTTATCATCAATCATACAATCTATATCATTCTCTCCCAAAATCATATATAATGATCATGTACCCTATAATGAATACAAAAATTTTAGGATTTAAATTTTTCAACAAAAAAAATCCAAAAATTATTTTGAACCCATAAGAAAATCACTTCCATTTATATCATAATTATGAGAAAAAAGTTTCAATTTCCAAAGAAGAACGTTTTAAATTTTAATGTTTCAAAAATACTAAGAAAACTTTTTTATATGAAAATAACCATGGGGAAATGTAAAGGAATATTGATAGTAAATAAGGCCTATAATATCTAGAAAACATGGTTTTTATGTATAAGTTAACATAAAACAATCATTTTTCCTATTTTAAATAATGGTAGAACATCCATTAAAAGATTAGTAAAAATATTTATTTTGAAAATAATTCAAAAAATGTAATCAAATTCATAACATGTAGAATATAATTTATTTATGTCAATATTTTGGAACCACTTTTTTTGGTAATTTCCGATTTATTTAGATATTTAAGGTATATATAATGATCATGTTATAATTTGGGATGTTCGTATGGGTTTTAGAACGTTTTGGGTATTTTTATAGATATTAATGGTTCGATAGAGGCTATTTTAAATCATGTACCATATCCAAGAAACTCTGTAAAAAGGATATTGGGCATAAAAAAGGAGTAAAGTTGGTGAATGATTTGGAAAAATTGTGAAGATGCGCATGAGAAAACGTGAAATGTTAGAAGGAGGGAATGTAATATTTAGAAAATGGTTTTTCTATATTTGTAAACCAACTACGAGATTTGTGTATTAAGGTTTTATCTCATCTATGGTGAACTCACATTTTAACTAACCATTACTCTAAACTTTGCACTGTGTAGTTTCATTTTGGAAATTATTATATATATTATTTAGTTTATGTTCTTATACCCAATTTATTTTCCTAATATTTCATAATCATGAATTCATTTAACTCTAATGGATTGAGAGAAGATTATATTTGACCATGGAGTTTGTTTTAAATGATTCAATGGCCAATGTAGTTCTATATTTTCAGGTAAGTCTACATTATTGCATATTCCTCCTAGATCTCCACTAAAATTCCTTAGTACCATATATCTAATCCTTTGAGGATATATCCTTGTTCCATAAAATTAATATTGTTGATTAATCCTATTATTTGTAGAAGGGGAGGTTGATTTTGATTAGATCTTGAGAATCATTATGCATTTATATTTTCTATGGTTTGTGATGTAGGTGGATTCCCTCTCGGATCCACTTTATTAGAACTTGAAGGATTATTTTAAAATATTTTTTTTTGAAATGATTTTGGAATTATTGTCCGATTCATGTTGGAATCCTCTTTACTTATGGACATCAATTTCTTTGAAATTGGATGGTTTTGTTGAAAATCCTCTATGATGATAATTATGAAATGGATATATTAATATTATGGTTTTGATTTTATAAAAGGAAATAGTCTATTGAATTTTTTTAATGAAATAATGGATTCATGTGAAATGGAATAGAATTGATTTGTAATATATAGTTGGTGTTAGTTCATTTTCATAATATGTGACCTTATGGAAGGGGTTTGATCCATTGAGGAACCTGGTAATGGATAATTTGTAAAAAAATGGGTACATCATTGAGGAACATCTCATGAATAAGTAATAGTCACATAGAAATGCATGTGTAGATGTGGGTATGTGTGCATATATGGAATCATGTAATGTGTATGCCAAATTTTATTGAGAACAGTTTTAATGGTTTATTTTATTTCTTTCGATGCAATACTATTTTATCATTGAAAACTATTGTTTCTTAGGAATCTATTTTGGAGATTATATGAATAGATATAAAATTCTTTTAGTTTTTTATATATTTTTATGTAATGTTCATTCCTAGTAGCATGAGTGGGAAAGTAAATGGGGATAACCTATTGAGTTTAGACACACCCCCAACATGGGCACTATTTTTCTTTTATATGTTTCATCTATTGAGAAATAGGTAATATAAACGTATAACATTTATTTAGTGATTAATCATGATTATATGGGATTGGATTGCCTATTTGGATATTGGACTGGTTTTGGAGTCATTGGTGGAATTTCTTTGGGATATTTGGTTTTAGTTATGTCTTTACCTTTTAGGTTATATCACTTGGTTTCCACTTGTGCTCTGATATGGTAATTGTTTTAGTTGTAAATTTAGTTTTATTTTATACTCATTTAACCTATAAAGTTTTCTTTAGTTATTTTACCGTGGTTTTATTGTTTATCTTTCAATGTAAAAAACCATATCAAAAAAAATCTTGATTCCATTGGAATTTATTTCTAGCCTTTGGGGTCTAGGGGATGTATCCTAAGGATAATAAAACCCACCAAATCATCCAGATACAATGGCTGAGTGGCTGAACATTAAAAATGGTATCAGACATGGTTGTTGAAAATATATTATTGAGAAAAAATTATCATTATGTTAAATCCAAAATTATAATTTTGGTTTGTTCCTCAAGTTGAAAATAGTATCATTATTCATATGTTCTTATATCTCTAAAAATGGTATCAATGAATTATGATTGTTGAAACATGAAATTTAGAGCATAAAATGTGTAACTAACCTCTTAACGATGAACATCATGTAACCAAGGATGTTGGGTAGTTGAATTTTTAAAGATACTTCTACGTTATTTTTCACCTCATTGTCATGGTATAGATAATGATAGTTTCATGACATGAATTGATAGTTTGAATTCCCACTAGAATTACATTTTTCATTATTGAGTTAATGATTTATGTAAATTCAATCAAATAACAAGTTTAGAAAAGTGTTTAATTTATTTTTAAAATGGTGATATTCAAAATAGATTTATTATGGTATTTTTAGTTTTTTTTTAAATAGTGTCCTTAGAGATAAACATGATTATGGACCTAGTTGAAATAGATATTTGATATATCTAACCCTTTTCATCATATTTAGTGAGACAGAATGAGGTTTTTTTGTTATATGGAATTGAAGTTGGTGGGAACAATAAGAACCTATCCGAATAGTTTATTGATATTGGGGTTCAATCTATGCCACATGTGAATCATGAGTTTGTCCAATGTATCATTTAGGTATTTTAGGTCATTGATAGAGTGAACAAAAAGGATTAACCAAGAAAAGTGAATCATTTAGTTCAGTTCCAAAAGAAGAATTAACCCACCTTTTGAGGGGATTCAAAAATGGGAAAAGAAAATATCTTATTGAATAGGATGAACTGAATTTTTGACTTCCTTATCAAACATTAAGATTTGAAATGAATGATGAAAATGTATATACTAGGGGATCTAGCTTGAAAATGGTAGCATTAAGTAGTTTAGGCTAAACAAGACCGAGGCATGTCATGGGAGAATTTTGATGAATTTATCAATAGAAAAATCTATCCAAACACATTAAAAAAATTAAAAAATTAATTTTTAATATTTAAGTAGTAGAATATCTTGGTTATAGAGGATGCGGATAAATTTATGAATTATTTTAATTTTCGATACAATATGATGAAAAATTATCCATTTAGAAATTCGTTAATGAATCAAGGTTGAAACCATATATTCTATGAAATATTTCTATAATTTTTTTAAGGATTATGTAAATGTATTCAATATAGAACTGGTGGTAGAAAGATGATTCTTGAGAACCACGGTTATAGGATCCATGCATACTCCTATAAAAATATTTGAGAACTCCAATGTTGTGAGAATGTAGAAGAGGAACACTGATTATTAAGGGAGGTGGTATATCATAAAATCAGATTACTAAATCAGTCATCATTCATCATTGAATGAAGTGTAAGATTGGATGTTTTTAGTGTGGCTCTTTTAAGAATATAAAGTTAGATTATAAAATGTTGCATAGAGAATGTCTTAACTACAACCATATGTGACATATTCAAGAATATTGTCATGATGCTCAATGTTTTTCTTCTAGTGACACATCTTATGCTTCTCAGGAATCATATGATTTAACAGGATGAGTGAAGCAGAATAGATATTTTTTGTGGAACTGAGAAATCCATAGTGATTCATGGACAACCCTGACTCCTCAATCTATGAAATCTCAATAAGGGTAATAAATAGAAAATCACATATAGTAAAAAATTGTATAGTGATGACCTGATGATCATGGATGACCAATTAAGTCATATTATGGAAAGAGCTAATATTATCTGTATTTATACCCTTATAAAATATTTTTTCTATTCTAGTACATTCTATTCATTTATTTTTTCTCATATTATTATCCTATTGGGTTTATAGGTTGATATGAAATATTTTATTTTGAAACTCAAAACAACATTATGAAAATTATAGTGTCCAACCATGAAACTTGAATCATGATCAATAATAATTAATGGGATTTAATTGGTAACAGATTTCTCTTTGATAGAGATGGATTTATATGATTTGATTCTAGTAATGGATTAGCTAATGAACATTTATGATCATATCAACTTTAATAGATGAAATGTGAGTATTAAATCTTCTTACGGTGTTAGGAATCTCTTTTGGGGAGATTGGGAAATGTATTAAAGAATATTTGGACACAAGGTACTGCTAGATGGAACCATCTTTTATGAGCGAACAAAAGCTTTTTTGGCATCGATACATTAGGTTGAAGATTGAGTTTTTTTCAACCATAGTAGAAAAGTATATTTTTGTTCTTTATAAAAATTTATCGTGGTTTCCCCACAAAGTAGATGTGGATTTTACAATTGATCATATAATAGGGACATGTCTTATTTCCATTATATCATATCATACAGAAAAAATTTAATAAGGGGGAATTATAGGATATTTTGGAAGAGTAGGAAAGTAGAGGGTTTATCTGATCGAGCACGTGCCAATAGATAATAACAATTATCTTTATAAAGAAGTAAGATGGAACTCTTAGTATTTGTATATATTGTCATAATATTAACTAGGTTACAATATATAATTGGTATCATATTCCATGCATTGATGATATGTTTTACTAATTGATAGAATATCATTGGTTCGTTAAAATTCAATTCCATTTTGAATATTCCCAACTATTGTTTTGGAAGGAGTTTATTCAGAAGACATATTTCAAAAGAGGATATGGAAATTTGGAGTTCATTGTTATTAATGTTTGTTATACATACATAACATATAACTTAATTGAATTGATGAATTAGATATATCCAAGTTATTTGGAAGATTTTTTGGTGGCTTTGATGGATAATAATCTAGTGTATTCAAGGATAAATGCAGATCATGAGTAGTATATAGCAATAGTGTTGGGTATCTTGAAAAATCATCTCCCTAATTCCAGGATATAAATATGTTATTTTTGGATAAAAGAATTATGATTACTTGGCCATGTCAATACTATAAAAGGATTTTCTATAGATCCATAAATATACACAATTTTTCTTATTTAAACCAATGAATACTTCCTTTTAGGTATGTAGTTTTCATATCTTATCAGGATATTTTAGAAATTTGAAATATGAATGTTATCATTTTATTTCATAAATGATTGATTTGAAGATTATATACATTCTATTATAATGTGTTTATGAATGTAATAAATACTTTCAAGTTGTTATGGTTAAACATAAATCATCACCCATTCTCACATAGTTAGAGTTTATAAGAGGCTTTGTAATCTTTTGAGATACATCGATATCAAGGTTGGAATGTGATCTCATGATTAATGATAATTTTGTCTATTATGGATTATGGAAGTATTATTATCATGATAATAACAACCCAAAACACAATTGTAAATTGTTTGTTGTATTATATAAGTTGAAAATGTAGTTTTATTATTAATGATGTGAGAAATGTTTGGTGCTTATATACCACAAAAGCATAAAACAAATTTCCAAATAATGAAATTTGAATACATAGAAAATAAGATGTATGGAGTATCTATAAATGATTCAATATGACTTGATTTATACGTCATGTAAATGAAATTCAGTGGCATATGCATTAAGTAGGATGTTATATAATAATTTGGATAATGATTCTTTGAAATGATGGTAATATATGTTAATAAGAATAGACATGACGCTAGATTTTACTGACCAAGGTGACATTGCAATTTTCTTCATAGATAAAATTTCCATTGATTTGGATCAACATGTGAAAGAGGATAATATATCAGATCATGAATGTGTAACCATGACATTCAAACTCAACACTAACACAAAAATTGAGTGAGGGAGGTAGAATAAGATTTTAGTTTTGTTGTTTAGAGATCATATCATGTTACCTTTGGTTTTTTAGTAACAAATTCTTAATGATTACCACCATTTGAAATGGTCTATTAATCATGGAATTTATAAGAAATATATAATGATGAAAAATAGTTTTTGTGGTCTAGTATGAAAAACAAATCGTCTTAGTATGTTTCCAGATGCTTCACATATCATAAGGTCAAGGTGAAACACCAGAGACTAGTAGTTTTCATATAATCTTTACCAATTCCCTTTTTGATATGGGAAAATACAACCATGGATTTTCTAACAATTTTACATAGGATCTTAAGAAAATATGATTCCATATGGGTAATTTTGGATCATCCCAAACATTAAGCTCATTTTATCCCTATTCATGAATCCTATATAGTACAAGACTTTTCCAAAATACATATTCAAGAAGTTTTAATGATTTTTTTATTAAATTATCGATTATATCTGACCGAGACCCATGATTTATTTCTTTTTTTAATCCTTACAGTATGACCATGGGACACAATTTACTATAAGAATTAAATATCATCCTCAATCATTTGAAAAATACGAAATGATGATCAAAATTTTGGAGTACATGCTTAGGGATAGTGTAATGGATTTTTATCACTAATGGTATGGGAATGTATAATTAGTTGGGTTATAAAAAAATTGAACATTCAATGATACATTGGGATCTTTTTGAACAATTTTATGGGTTTTCTTGTCATTTTATTCTTTATTGGTTGAAAACTACTAAGGAAACCCTCTTTAGGTGCATCCTTGTAAAAGAGACAATGGAAAAAACTTATTTGAAAAATAATATAATATATATTTTTAAGAGTCATCAAAAATCCTAAGTGGATCATTGTCAATGAATTTTTTTGTTCTAAGGTGTGTTTTTATGTGTTCTTGAGAATATCTCCCATGATTGGGCATCATAATTTTGGTATGTAGTAAAAATTTTCTACTCGATACATATACCCTTTTTCTATATATGAATTAGTTGGAGAGGTGGAATATCAATTAGATTTTATACAAAGATTTAGTTCCATGAAAAATTTGTTTCTTGTATCTCATTTAGAGAAGAATCAATCTTACCCTAAACATGTTATTAAATGGTTTCACATTGACATATATCTAGATGATGCATTATTTCACATGATTGTATGGATTATTGATAGGTTAAGTGAAATCCTTTCATGGGAACAGAATTGGTCTTGTGAATTTTTTATGGAAATATAGATAGATCCCAGAAGAGACATCAGAGTGATAAAAGAAAATTATTGATTAGATGACCAAACTATTATAATAAGATAATGTCTTTCTACATCTTAGAGATAGAAATACCAATGGAGTGGATAATGTCTCACCCCAAGTTTCACATACATACCGTTTTATCGTTTTATTTTAAAAATAGAAAATGAATGGGTTGTTTTTTTAGATCCATAAATGAGTTTTTTCATGTTAGATAGGATTTTATTGAGGTGAAAATTTTGAGAATAGATAGTAGAAAATATGAAGCATATCTAAGAAACCATGCACTTAATGACAAAGGCACTGGGTTAGCACACGGTCGGTTCATGATTTGGCCAAACAATGTTGATGCCAATGGTAAACTATGAAATTATGGATATATGGAAAATAATGATTGGAAAATAGTTTATCTAACCATGCGATCATATTAAATGAGGGGTGTCTTGATACAGTAGCTAATACATAGTTAGAACATTGTTTGACTAACATTGTGCCAAAACTATGCCACATAAGGTTTCAGATTTAAAAATTAAGATACAATTCAATTTAATTATTGATACCTTATTTTATTTACTAATATTTAATAATACTTAATTAATCCTACCCCCATGAATTGATATGTTATAACCTTTTATTCAAGAGAATCTTTTAGGTGATTCAAATCCTCTTGGAGTTCTATATTCTCTCATAAGTCTATGTTCTATGACGTTCAAATTAGTTCTATTATACTTCTATTTCATAAAACCCTAGATCTATTATTTTAGAGATATATAATTTTCCATTATTGTAATTATGATATTTTATGGTTATATTTAGAGAAGGAAATGTTGTTTGTGATTAGATCAAGAAAATAATGGTTCTATTATTTATTTTTCAAACTGTGTTTGTGGTGTGTGGATTCTCTCTCAGATTAACTTGATTGAAAATTAATGTGTAATTTTATGAATAAATATATGAAATTATTATGAAAATATTGTGTGAATATTTATGTAAAATTCATTTGTGATGGTTTTCATAAATTTTGGAAATTGGATAGTTTTGTGGAAATTCCTCAATGATGATAATTTTAAATTGGTAATTTAAAATTTATGGTTTTGATTTTATACAAGGAAACTCATTGAAATTGTTTTAATGAAATAAATGTATTATGATAAATGAATTAACATATATTTTTTAATATGTGGTTCGTGTGAGTTTATTTTCATTATATATAGAACTATGGATGGGGTTTTTACTATTCGGAAAACTAGTATTGGTTACATTGTGATGACATGATTAATCGATGAGGAACTAGTCCTGAGTATGGAATTGTCACATGGGCATGATAGTGTAGATGTGTTCATGTGGGGATGTGTGGAATCATATAATGGGTTTTTAGAATAGAAAATATAATGTTTACAAGGAATTTTTTAATTATATTCTTTTGAATATTGGTTTGGTTTTGAAACATTTATTATCATTAGAAAATATTTTATCTTCAATATACACTATTTTCATGTTATTTTGACCTTTTTTCTATAATTATGTAACCAGAATTTTCCAAGTCTTGTGAGTTGGGATGTAATTTGGGAAAGCCTACTGAGGTTATACTCACCCGCTTCTTGGGTGAAGTAGAAAATTTGAAAATATCATATATCGGCAGATAGTTAAAGGCCACGTATTTTAGTTCATTTTTTATGATTCTTGACACTGTGGGAATTTCTTATCGACTTGGAGTTTGTAGTGTTTTGGGAGTTAATGGTGGGATGTCTTTGGTGTCTTTCAGTTTTGTTCAATTTTTTCTCCTTTGGTTATGTCACGTAGTTTCAACATTTACATTTATATGGTAGTTGGTTTGGTAATATTTTTAGTCTTATTCAGAAATAATGCATCATATTGAGGCTTTTTTTGGTTATTTTCTTTAATTTTAAATTTTTATCTTTCAAATGTAAAATTTTTCTCCAAATGTTAATGATGACCTTAGAATTTATTACATTCCTTTGGTGTCAAGGGGATGTCACCAAAATCCAGTGACACCCAATAACACTTCCAAATAAAATTATTGAGGATAGGGATGTTAAAAATATCAATGCATATAATAAATAATGATAATAATATATAAAATAGGGAAATTATTTGAAAATAATTCTATAATCGATTTAAAAATGAGTTTTTATGGTAAAGTGACCCTCCCCTATAGACCAAATTATCACATACATTATTTATCTTCCTAAATAATAAACTTATATTAATATATACTTTCTTAATAACCTTTTCAATTTTATTATTCCTTAACTTTTTATTACTTTATTATATTAAATAGCTCAATAATATAATTTCACATTATACATTTTGTTAATATTATTCTTATATATCCAAAATGAAATAGGTAGGCTGAATATAGTCAAATAAATCATTAGTGTGTCATTTAAAGAATCATAATCACTATAGGATTATTTTTTATTAATTAATTATAATATTAGAACCATCCATGAAATATGGTTATGAAAAATATATCATCTGAAAATATAGATATGGTAGTTTATACACATGAATGGAAAAATTACCATCATTCAATGAACATCAAGGAAAGAATATATGTTTTTTTCTAAAATTGTAATTATATCATGAATATCATATTTTATTATTAAATATAATTATATATTCCAACCATTATACATATTGATGAAAAAAATTCTTTAGTACATGAGGTAATAGTCCACACGTACACATAAAAAAATTAAACTTCATCAAATGGTAAATAAAGTATTTCACTCTTTTTTGATTAAATAGTAAAATTTATATTATATATACCATATTATTTAATAGGTTTCCATTATTATGACCATCCATAATATATAGTGATGAAAAAATAAATACATCATCTTCGTGAGGTGGTAGTCCGAACGTACACACCAAAGATTGTCTCAATTTCCATTAGATGGATATGTAGATGATAAAGGGTTATATGACAAAAAATAAAATATAAATATATTTTAGATACTTTTTATATCATAGTGGTTAGGATATGTTTTATGGAGTTAAAAAATAAAAATGAAAACACTTGTTTAAGAACTATAATTATTTTTCAAAAAAACATCCTTACATTAAGACATTAATCCTTATTAGGATGACATTATGATCAATAAATGAAATCCAATGTACTAAAAGGGAATATATGAAGGTATTAGATAGGTCTTGGCTGATCTATGAGGCTAATGATGTGTATATAATGTAGTATATGGGTGTCCTTTTATAATATATGGAGAGAAAACACTTGTAATTGTTGAAAATATTAAGTTATATTAATGTCTTACTCAAAAGAATGGAACCAAAATTGACCATTTTTTAATATTAGAAAATTTATAGTCGAAATAAGACAATATAATCTGGTTGAGACATATTTTTCTATAATTGTAAACATTATGATTTTAGTTTTAACACATTTTAATACTTATCATGTTAAGTGATTTTATTCAAAAAAATTTAATTTTCATAAAGAACCAAAAAGAATGTAGAATAACTGCAAAATTACAAAACAATGATTCCAAATATTCATTAATTTATTAAAAATTTATCTTCTATAAGTTTTAAAAATATTTTTTAAAATAATTCAACAAAACAAGAATAAAAATGGTTTTATTGCCAAATTTTTTTTATGTAAAAATAGTTTTTATACGAAAAACAAGTGTAATGTTGAATATAATTAAATTCATTGGATTATATTAAATAAAAATTAACTCATGATATATTAAAACTAATAAAAATATTGTTTTGCGTTATAAATATATGAAATGAAAGGACAATTTTATTAAAAATCATTATTTTATACTATTCCCCAAAAAATATTAATTTTTAAAAAATTACACAAAATTTGAATTATATAGTTAGAAATTTCAGATATAAAAATTTATGTCTTTTTTTTAATTTAAAATTCAGAAATTTTGAAATTACCCATTTAAATAAAACTATATAATACATGTATTATAATTTTTAAAAAAAATATTTTTCATTGAAAAATTAATTAATATTTGTAATAATGATTATATCTCTAGAGACTATAATTAATTATTTTTAATTAGTATTAAATATTAGTTTGAATTAGAATTTCATGGGTGGTTACATTCCTCCGCATTTTTAAATCATTTCATAGTAATTTAATTCCAGACATAAATAAGTAGGGATATTTTTTCATTATAGAATTTTCTATTTCACATGTTTCTTCATCAACCATATGATTTTTACAAAAAATCATATCATGAATAGTCACTTATCCTTATAAAATCATCCATATGTCATCAAGAATTAGATATTTTTGTCCCTCATATGAAGGATTCACTTCTAAATATTCTACATCTGGACTCAAAACATGAGATGAATCTAGTGTATATTTTCATAATAATGAAACTTGTAACACAACTTATTCCTAAGATAAACTCAGAGAATATAACACTTTTCAAAAAACTCATTATTATTTTTCCATGATTTGATATGATATAATTAACCACGTACTTTACTTATCCTTTCTATAAAAATGAATGACATTTTCCCGTGGAGATACTTTTGAGAAAACAAGATCACATACCTCAAATAAAATACATTTCCCAAAATATCATCATAACTATTTTTCTTATTAAGATCATTTACATGTGACAATAACACTCCATAACATTCTAAATAATCTCATATATCATATATATTCCCAATAGATTCTTTTTATTTACTTTTTTCCAATATGATATATTATGACACTAAATTCATTATAATTCCTCAAAAAAAGTCATATGAATAATGGAATGATAAATTTATTCAAAAGAAAACTCAAATGATGAAATATATTTTTACATAATTCCATAGTAATCCATTAAACAGTCTCTAAGAATATATTCAAATATTCTATTTTTCCCTCTAGGTTTCCACCAAATTGAGGATCAAAAGTTTCACAAAAATTTAAATCAGTACCCAGTAACCTCTAAATAAATTTCTAAAGATTAAAATCAAAGTTGGGGTCACATTTAGATACAGTAGATAGATTAACTTCATGTTTCCTAATAATATATTTAATATATAGTCAACAAAGCTGATCTAAATGTGTAATGTCCTAAAAAGGAAGGAAATGTGAATATTTATTAAATCAATCTAGAATAACACATATTACATTATTAAATCAATATTTTTTCAATAATAAAACCATTATATCTATGGATTTAATTTCTCAGGAAATGACTGAACCATCCCATAAAGTAATTTTCATTCATCATTGACCTGTTGAGAATTCAAAAATTAAGTACTAAACTCTAAAATGTCTTTCTTCATTCCATCCCAGAAATAGTACTTCTAAAAATCAATGTACTTATTTGTTAAACATAATATAATATAAAATGTATATTTTTGATCTTCACCCAACATTTATTTTTTCAATAGAGAAATATTATGAACACATAACCTGTTCTCAAATATCAAAACACCTTTATTTTCAATGTCATATTTAAGAAACCTACATTTCACTTCCACTTCCATATTTTAATGAAAATCATGATTGTAATTATAAGAATTATTGATTCTATATAACAATGATTACTACAATGATTCGTAAAACAAATAATAATTAGTTTATGTATGAATAATTTCTTCTTCATCTATAAGAAAAATCATTTACAAAATTGTAATTTTACAAATACAGTATGTTGAGTGATGCAAAATCATTTCTAATCAAAGTATATGATACTATTGTTTTACTAGACGGTAATAAATATTAAAATTATAAAAGATATAATTACTTTAAATAGTAACTTCTAATGAATATTATTGTATAAAAAATATAAAATTGCATATTTATGAGGTAATGTAATGTATAATAGATAATAAATATACAAAAAGTTATAATAATAATGTCTACATGAATCTCATGTTCTAGTTTGATATTTTATAATAACTAATCATTACCTTACTTATAGTTAGTTACTTTGGATAATTAATAAAGCAGTTTTCCTATAACTATATTTAAGCAATGAATATAGTTAACTCAATGGACAAGGTTGAATCAACACTCTGGTAGAAAAACAAAAAATAACTCTCTTGGTCAAAGGAAATATCCCAGATAAAATAAATGATATATATATTTTATTGAAATGATGATTGAAAAAATCAAACATTTAATATCCTAAAATAATATACTATTTCAATTAAATAAATATATTTTAATTACAAAAACCTAAAACATGATACAACACTATTATGGTATCCATGATAGAGATAAAAGAAAAAAATACCTAATACAATAAATCATCATACTCCCATATAAGGTTAGTGGATAAATATAATCTTGAAATTAAATCTACTTCAATTCAAAACTACCTCTTCAATTATTTTAAAAACAATTCCTCTTAAAATATCTCCATATTTCTTGGTCATATCTTCCTAAAATATTTTCCTTGTCAACGATAATTTTATTTATACAAAAAATAAATAGAAAGGAGTTAAAACATTATGCAATATCACATATATATCCCATGAAATATATATGAAATTTTCACATGGAAGAAGTTACCGTTTTATTTCTTTTATATATATGTACACCACAATGTGGTCTAGTCCACTACATGAATTTCCTCTTCCATATTATTTTCTTACTACAGAAAAAATGCATCATCTCTATAAAATAGAAAATATTGATATAGTGTCTTGTTCATTAAAATGGTTTGTATTCATAACTATTCCAATTTCTATATCATTTTCTATATATTCATGTCACATTCAACATAAAAAATCATGGCCAAAACACCATGTCTCTTGCCTCACCATAAACCAACATGATTAATATTCATAATCTAACTTTGATCGAATAACCTCTCTTTAATGAAATAAAAATCCATATTTTTCAATTTAGTGCATTAATTCAGTTTTAATTCAACAATGATGATTTCATATGTTCCACCATGGTGCCATCATATGATCCCTATCATTCATATCCAACCACCACAAGAATTTTTTTCCCAGTGTCAATATTATCATGAAACAATCATTAACAATCGTAACCCTCATCCATGAAATATAATCAGTTATTACTATTATTTACTATGTTTTCCCTCTAACTAATCCGTTTTGATTGATAATTACTATTCAATAAGTTCATGAAATTGTGTATAATGGAACCAAGTATAACCCTTGCTATATGGGTAAATGTTTTTTAGTTAGAGTGGAACAAAAAGAATTTATTCATATTTATAGTAAATTAATAACTCAACATTACATGCCAAATATTTCATCACAAAGACTCCAATTTATTTATCTACCAGTCTCTAGTGTGGTTATTGAAACAGGTGAAGACCTCATACTCACTGACTACTATAGTCTAGTGCCACTGATTATCAGACCCTCATCACGAATTTTTATACTAAGCCAAATCTATATTTTCTTCCTCTCACCCATTACACTATATTCAAGATCTAAAAATATCTCAATCACCTACACTCTATAATAAACAAATATTTTATGAAATATTTTGTAACACCCCGAGATTTTATGAAAAATATTCTTTTTAATTTCATTAATGTCTTGTGTTATATGCTACACCAAAAGGAGCTTTCACAACACACATCTCTGACCTGGCTTGAATTACACGCAATCGCGACCTTCCACGATAGCGTGTGTTCTACGCAACACCAAGTTTCGCTAAACAACGATATGCTATTAAGATATTATTAAAACTAGCCGTTATGAATAGTAATAACCACTTTTTTAAATTTTGTAAATTTTATTTTTTAAAATGGACTTCATTTATGGATTCGGAATATCGAAATTAGCTTAGGGTGAAATTTTGGTGATTTTTGGATAACTTTCATATTTTGATGAATAGTGAAAATTACTAAATTTTAATTAAAAACAGATTTTTCAATCAAAATAATTAATAGTGATAAATTATTAATCTCAGTGGTTTTAAAGTATATTTAGAATATATTTTTACAATTTAATACAATGTTGGTCATTGGATGTAATTTCACATTTAAACTAGTTATAAACAAGTGTAAATCTTTTGATAGTTATTATCTCTTAAAACCACGCCTTTTGTTTTGACGACGGGAATTAATTTTTAAATTAATTAATGCAAATAATATGTTTTGAATTTGGTAAAATAGAAATCATTTTTGAGTTCATAATATCAAATATAGCTTAGGCCTAATTTTTGGTATTTTTCTAAAAACTTTCAATTTTGATGAATAGTGAAACCACTAAGTGGTAGTTAAAAAAACTGAATTTTTCAGAAAACTTAATTTTACTACTTTTGTGAGTGGAATTTCCAAAAATCAGAGAGACACGGCTGATGTCAGTAAGTAAAATGTGCTTCAATGAGATGAAAATAATTTTTGATGAATAGTAACTATTTACTTTTATTTACCACGGTTAAAAGTAAATAGGGTAATTAAGGGTAAAAATGATATTATTATTACCCTAACACATGTCCTAATTCTATTGGATAAGTGTAATTCGACCAAAAACAACCTTAGGAATAAAATATGACCATTTAGGCCCACTTGAATTAGATTAGGACATTTATTATTATTTAATTCAAAGAAGAGTTAAAAGAGTTAAAATCACAGTTTATTTAATAAAACATTTTTAATATAGGGTTATACATAAGATAAATTCGACTATAAATATTCATTAGAAAGCTAAAACGATTTCATACATAATTGTAGTTTATTTGTAATTTTTAGACATTAAATAATTTAATTTATGTATGAGACAACAATGATGCAGTAATTATCTTATTAATGAAATATTGACATAATTGATGTTATAAATACTCAAATAAATATAATTTGAGACTTTTTATGACTTACACTAATTTTCTAGGTTAATATGACATGTTATTGTTGATTTAATTAACCGTTTTCGAACTTATCAATTTGTTAGGATTTTCAAAAAAATCAATTACTAAATAGTGTCAAAATTGACATAAAATAGTTTTTAAAAACAAATATTATATTATTAATTGTTATTTTATTCCTAAAAATCTAAGGATCGACCAAATGACTTAGATAAGGTTATATATATTAATAATAAACAACTTGGGGTTCTTTTAGCTTGATATAGTTAGTTTATTAACCTTATAGTATAAAAACACAAGAAGACACGGTAAAAGTAAAATTATTTAACTTAATGTTAAATCTAAATGATAAGGTTAAAATAGGAACCTAAACTTGTCTAAATTCTATTGAATGAGAGTATTTCGGCCCATCCCAAACATAACATCGAAATAAATCAATTTGGAGCTATTTAAAACCGATCTTGACTTTATAATAAAATAATATTTTTAGTTATTTCAAAGGTGCCCCTCTCCTCCCTTATAAAAAGACACCTCCTCCCTCTCTTCCTCACACAAAATTGAGCCTTCAAGCTCGGCCAACCCCTGCCAAAATATCTTCTAAACTTCCCTAGAAACATCCTAGAGGTCATGTTATTCCTCAAAGACCAATTTTAGTGCCCTAAGAGGAGGTCTCAAAGATGCGCTTCAAAGAAGAGGTAATTTCTGTTACCAATTCTTTCACCTTTATTTCTTCTTCCACTTCTTCTTCTTAGGTTTTTTCATTATGAAGTAATAAAATCAGTATCAATCATATACTGATATGTTATTATAAGTTTTAAACAATCCTAATTCACCATCTATCCATCCTACAGAGAACGAAATCACCGCGCGTGCGTACGTACGGAATACTGTCTCCACGCCGTGGTGTAATCTGTTTTTCCACAAACACCTTACATGGATGGGTATTATGGTGTAAAGAATAACTATACATAGTTATTATAACATCATAATGATTCTGATATATTGTATCATCCACTCCAATTCAATTCAATAATTATGGAAATGATATCATCGCTCGTGCGTACGTACGGACTACCGTCTCCACGACGCGATGAGATTCATTCTCCATGTTAACCATTTAAGAATGATTATAAAGTATATATAAGCAATAATAATGAAATATATGACATTATAAAGCTACTGGATTTATGTGTATATATATTTATGTCATCTACTTAATTCCACTCAATTCAATAAGGAAACGAAAACAGCGTTCATGCGTACGTACGGCCTACCGTCTCCATAAACAGTGTATTTCTTTCCATTTATCGATCCATTATATATATGTATATTCTGAATATATATTATACATAAATCATGTTTTATATTATATAATTATGTAATAATGATCTAAGTAATCATATGAATAATTACAAGTTAAAACACGAACGACAAATGAGACGATTTTACCCAAAACGCTACTTTAACATTAATTTACAATAGAACGGGTAATATAAAGTCATAAGTGAACCATATATGATATAATAACAATTAATATGATTCTTTAATAAGTCAATGACATTATTTAAATCATTATACAAGAGTTTCGGACACTTACGAAGCAAATCGGACCTAAGGTAACGGATAAAATTTCAATCTCATTTTTATCCGAGATTGCTTATACGTAAGTATTTACTGCGGTTACATTTATCATTCATGGCCATGATTTCTAAAAATGATTTAATAAAATGTTTACCATTCTTCCATGGATTTTTAAAGTCATTTTTACCCTTTATTTACTTTTTACCACATTGTATGAATGGAATCTTTCTTTTGGTTACCATATAAGGTACTTTTTGACTTTTCTGACAAAAGTACGAGGAGAATGTTATTTTTAACTTATACAGCGTGAATGGATTTTTATAGTTTCATAACGCCTCATTTTCAAGAATCTTAATCTACAAGATTTCATGATTATTTTCAATAAAACCCTTATCTTTTAAAATTGCATGGAATTTTGTGAAAGGAACATGATTTTAAAGAAGAAAGGATATTTTACTCAAAAATTCATTTCAAGTGTTTTGTCAAAACTATTTTACATCTAGGATGACATTATTTCATATGTGTATGTTTCAAGTAAAATTTATCTATGACTTAAATGGATTCAATTTTCTTATGATGAAATGATATCAATTGATTATGGATTATGTTCTGATGGCATGATGTTTAAGAATCCCATTTTATTTCATGGGTTATGCTATGATGTATGATTTATGATTTTGTGGCACACATAAGAATGGTATCATTATGAGATGGGTGGAACCTATATCTTCCTCCAATGAATTGGGTAAAGATTTTATATCTCATGAGATAGACATGGCTGGAATGGTAGGTTATACCAGTTCATTGAAACATGACTAAAACGAGGGTGACTCAGTTCAGAAAGGGACTTTGTCCACTAAGATAGTCTTGTCAATGAGTCTTGACTAACAAGAAATGATTCTCTATGATTATGTGTATGCCAAAAAGTTTAATGTTTTATGTTATGATTATTGTGATTACATTTCACCGCCATGAGTTATTCCCGGTTATGAAATTATGATCTCTTTTACAGGTTAAGATTTCCAAAAGTTATGTGCTTATGTATATAATGTGATTGATATTTCTTTTGTTTACCCTTACTGAGCATTTGAGCTCACCCTTTTATGTTTACTTTTCCCCAGGATATAAAGAAAGGTTTTAGGTATAATAAAAAGGAATATCTTTATGGGAGATGTTTAAGATCTTTCACCAGGATTGGAGGATTATCTTCCGAGTTTCCAGAGACACTAAACTATTACGGTCCTTATGTGTGTGTTTTTGTTATGTACTAAGTATTCCGAAAATGTAATATAATGTCAATGTACGTCAAGCTTCGGGTCTCTACAGTTGGTATCAGAGGAAAGGTTTAGTCAACCTTTGGAAACTAGGATGCGAAAACGTTAGTGAGATCCCTAGAGATATTTATATGGTATGTCTAGGGATGTCCCTAAGGATACGTATACGTAAAGGATACAGTCCTATAACTATGGTAACGATCATAGAATTTAACCTAAGAAGTTAGATATTGAAGTTACTCCCCCTTTATTATGATTTTTTCCTCTCACACTATTCTTTTTTGGGTTTAGACGATGGCTGGAACCCGAAGGAACTGTGTTGATCAATGCAATGGACAATGCAATGATTGCCCTCCTGAACAAACAAATGTTATGGGAGATGGAGTGTAAAATCTTATTGCTATACTTACAAAAGATATGAATCATTATGGACTTCCAAATGAGAAAAGAATGGAACAATATTCTATTGAGTCCTTCATGAGGCAATGTCCACCTTCTTTCAGTGGGACATCTGATCCACTTGTTGCTGAACAATGGATCAGTACCACTGAAAAGATATTTTCAGTTCTTCAATGTTCTGAACATGATAAAGTCATCTTAGCAGTATATCGTTTGGAAGGTGAAGCTGATCAATGGTGGAATCTTATCAAGAATAAGAGTCCAAGAGATGAAATTGAGTCCATGGAATGGGACGAGTTCAAGAACTTGTTTTTCAGTAAGTACTTCCCTCGTATTCTTCGAACAAAGATGGTAAAGGAGTTTCTTGAGCTGAAGCAGAAGGATGATGAATCTGTTGGTATATACGAAGCGAATTTTACAAGACTAGCAAGGTATGAATCTGGCATTATCATCCAACCTGAAAGTAAAGTTGATCGATTTTTCAGTGGCTTAAAACCAAGTCTTCGAAGGGCATTAGCTATAAGAGACTTCAATAGATATGAAGAAATTGTGCGTTGTGCTATCAAGGTAGAAATGGAAGTTGGTTTTACATATCCATCTCATGGTTTTGACAAGAAACAAAAGATGGAGTTCAAGGAGAAATCTCAGAATAATGGTGAAAAGAAGATGAATGTTTCCTTATGCACAAAGTGTGGAAAGAAGCATGGTGGAGATTGTCTTAATGGGACAAGAAAATGTTTTAAGTGTGAAAAAGAAGGTCATCGAGCAGCTGAGTGTCGAAGTAATGGAAAAAGGGTTTCTAATGATGTGAATAAAGAAAACACTGCAGAGAACGCACCACCAACACTTCAATGCTTCAAGTGCAAGGAAATGGGGAATTATGCTAATAAATTCCCTAATCCAAGGGTTAGTGATGATCGAAATGAATAACCGCTTAAGGCAAAGGACAAAGGGATGTCACATGCGATCACTATTGGAAATGTTGAATATGACAACGATGTGGTGGAATGATTAAGTGTTTATGTAATGGGATTCCAAAATAATGTTGTATCATGTAGTATTGGAATATTTATGTATTGGTCTAATGTTGTATTCAAAGTGATTGAGATATTTTTGGAAATAAGATGATATTCACATAATGTAGGGAAAACGAGAAAATGAAATGTTTAACAGTATTCATGAGCTCATGATTGATATAAGGACTAAGTGATGTCATGGTTTGAGTATATAGAATTTTGAGGATTTTGGTATGTGAAAAGTGTTAACTTTTAACTACATTCAAGTTTTCACTATGGTTCAATGGGTATTCAAGAGAATACATTATTAAGGACTTTGAATGTTTGGAATGTGACCAACAAAACATATCTTATGATATATGGGGATCAACGATGGTATTAAATCTCTGGGAATCGTTTTCACTATGTTATGAGAGCGGACTGCAGTATTATGGATAAACCTAAAGATTGTAATGGATTATGTTGGACATAAGTTAGTATTGTTTAAGGATAAAAGTTTTTTTTTCAATATTATTGATGGGATGTTATATTAATATAGTTTTAGAAAAAGGACAACCTGCAGGACGGGCAACAACCCATCGCGTCGGACAAGGCTGTGGGAATCGAACCCACAACCGAAGTACGACTAGCCTTTATCGCCTACCACTGGCCTACAGGATGTCCCTGTTTAGTAGAAACTAGTTTTATTATATTAAGTAGTATGATATATGAAGTATAAGTCCATTTTAGGAACCACATATGATTAATCTCACTATAGAATGACTTATGTATATTTAATAACTTTTGCTAACCTTTTGTTTGAGACAGATGGAATGACCCGTCATTCTATCACATGATCTGCTAACACTTCACAAATAACAAATTCAACATTATTTATTTAAGAGATGAAGTGGAAATTGTTCAAGGCATGAACAACAGTGAGATTTTACCAAAATAAAGTAAGTATTTATTCTAATTCAAATTCTTCAACTTTAGGGAAATGATCTTGAAAACCAAAAATGTTGTCCTAGTGCTCTTATATCTGATTAATCAGATGGTACCTTAGATCATCATAAATTTATCGATTTGTGATTGTTGGCTTTTCCATAGCCATGTTCTCTACCACTCTCCATCAGAACATGATGGTTAGATTTTTCTTCCATATCCATATTTTCACCTATGTGGAAACCCAGTGATTAGTTTATTTGGGTAACCGTTACGTTTCATACTTTTGTTTTTAAAGAATGGGTTTGGTATTCCTTTTTACGATGTGGGTTTCTATGAAATAAACTTTCGAGTAGTAAACCATTTATTACCCCGATGAATTTCGAGCACGAAATTCATTTTAAGGGGGGTAGAATGTAACACCGCGAGATTTTATGAAAAATATTATTTTTAATTTCATTAATGTCTTGTGTTATATGCTACACCAAAAGATTCTTTCACAACACACATCTCTGACCTGGCTTGAATTACACGCAATCGTGACCTTCCACGATAGCGTGTGTTGTACGCAACACCATGTTTCGCTAAACAACGATATGCTATTAAGATATTATTAAAATTAGCCATTATGAATAGTAATAACAACTTTTTGAAATTTTGTAAATTTTAGTTTTCAAAATGGACTTCATTTATGGATTCTGAATATCAAAATTAGCTTAGGGTGAAATTTTGGTGATTTTCGGATAACTTTCATATTTTGATGAATAGTGAAAATTACTAAATTTTAATTAAAAACAACTTTTTCAATCGAAATAATTAATAGTGATAAATTATTAATTTGAGTGGTTTTAAAGTAGATTTAGAATATATTTTTACAATTTAATACAATGTTGGTCATTGGGTGTAATTTCACATTTAAACCAGTTATAAACAAGTGTCAATCTTTTGATAGTTATTATCTCTTAAAAACACGCCTTTTGTTTTGACGATGGGAATTAATTTTTAAATTAATTAATGAAACTAATATTTTTTGAATTTGGTAAAATAGAAATCATTTTTGAGTTCATAATATCAAATATAGCTTAGGCCTAATTTTTGGTATTTTTCTGAAAACTTTCAATTTTTGATGAATAGTGAAACCACTAAGTGGTAGTTAAAAAACTGAATTTTTCATAAAACTTAATTTTACCACTTCTGTGAGTGGAATTTCAAAAATACGAGATACACGGTTGATGTCAGTAAGTAAAATGTGGTTCAATGAGATGAATATAATTTTTGGTGAATAGTAACTTTTTACTTTTATTTACCACGGTTAAAAGTAAATAGGGTAATTGAGGGTAAAAATGATATTATTATTACCCTAACACATGTCCTAATTCTATTGGATAAGTTTAATTCGACCAAAAACAACCTTAGGAATAAAATATGACCATTTAGGCCCACTTGAATTAGATTAGGACATTTATTATTATTTAATTCAAAGAAGAGTTAAAAGAGTTAAAATCAAAGTTTATTTAATAAAAAAAATTTAATATAGGGTTATACATAAGATAAATTAGACTATAAATATTCATTAGAAAGATAAAACTATTTCCTACATAATTGTCTTTTATTTTTAATTTTTAGAAATTAAATAATTTAATTTATTTATGACACAATGATGTTGTAGTAATTATCTTATTAATGAAATATTGACATAATTGATGTTATAAATACTAAAATAAATATAATTTGAGACTTTTTATGACTTAAACTAATTTTATAGGTTAATATGACATGTTATTGTTGATTTATTTAACTTTTTTCTAACTTATCCTTCTGTTAGGATTTTCACAAAAATCAATTACTAAATAGTTTCAAAATTGACATAAAATAGTTTTTAAAAACAAATATTATATTATTAATTGTTATTTTATTCCTAAAAATATAATGTTCGTCCAAATGACTTATATAAGGTTATATATATTAATAATAAACAACTTGGGGTTATTTTGGATTGATATAGTAAGTTTATTAACCTTATAGTATAAGAACACAAGAAGACACGGTAAAAGTAAAATTATTTAACTTAATGTTAAATCTAAATGATAAGGTTAAAATAGGAACCTAAACTTGTCTAAATTCTATTGGATGAGAGGATTTAGACCCATCCCTACCTTATCCTCTAAATAAATCAATTTGGAGCTATTTAAAACCGAACTTTACTTTATAATAAAATAATATTTTTAGTTATTCCAAAGGTGCCCCTCTCCTCCCTTATAAAAGGACACCTCCTCCCTCTCTTCCTCACACAACTTTGAGCCTTAAATCTCGGCCAAACCCTGACAAAATCTCTTCTCCACTTCCCTAGAAACATCCTAGAGGTTGTGGTAATCCTCAAAGACCAAATTTAGTGCCCTAAGAGGAGGTCTCAAAGAGGCGCTTCAAAGAAGAGGTAATTTCCGTTACCAATTCTTTCACCTTTATTTCTACTTCCACTTATTATTCTTAGGTTGTTTCATTATGAAGTAATAACATCAGTATCACTCATATACTTATATGTTATTATAATTATGAAACAATCCTAATTCACCATCTATCCATCCTACGGAAAACGAAATCACTGCACGTGCGTACGTACGGAATACCGTCTCCACGCTGTGGTGTAATCTGTTTTTCCACCAACACCTTACATGGATGGGTTATATGGTGTAAAGAATAACTATACATAGTTATTATAACATCATAATTATTATGATATATAGTATCATCCACTCCAATTCAATTCAATAATTATGGAAATGATATCATCGCTCGTGCGTACGTACGGACTACCGTCTCCACGACGCGATGAGATTCATTCTCCATGTTAACCATTTAAGAATGATTATAAAGTATATATAAGCAATAATAATGAAATATATGACATTATAAAGCTACTGTATTTATGTGTATATATATGTATGTCATATACATAATTCCACTCAATTCAATAAGGAAACAAAAATAGCGTTCATGCGTACGTACGGCCTACCGTCTCCATAAACAGTGTATTTCTTCCCATTTATCAATCCATTATATATATGTATATTCTGAATATATATTATATATAAATAATTTTTTATATTCTATAATTGAGTAATAATTATCTAAGTAATCATATGAATAATTACAAGTTAAAACACGAACGAGAAATGAGACGATTTTACCCAAAACGCTACTTTAACATGAATTTACAAAAGAACTGGTAATATAAAATCCTAAGTGAACCATATATGATATAATAACAATGAATATGATTCTGTAATAAGTCAATGACATTATTTAAATAATTATAAAGGAGGTTCGGAAACTTACGAAGCAAATCGGACCTAAGGTAAGGGATAAATTTTCAATCTCATTTTTATCCGAGATTTCTTATATGTAAGTATTTACTGGGGTTACGTTTATCATCCATTACCATGATTTCTAAAAATGATTTCATAAAATGTTTATCATTCTTAAATGGATGTTTAAAGTCATTTTTACCCTTTATTTACTTTTTACCACATTGTATGAATGGAATCTTTCGTTTGGTTACCATATAAGGTACTTTTTGACTTTTCCGACAAAAGTATGAGGACAATGTTATTTTTAACTTATACGGCGTGAACAGATTTTTATGGTTTCATAACGCCTAATTTTCAAGAAGCTTCCTCTACAATATTGCATGATTATTTTCAATAAAACCCTTATCTTTTAAAATTGCATGGAATTTTGTGAAAAGAACATGATTTTAAAGAAGAAAGGATATTTTCCTCAAGAATTCATTTCAAGTGTTTTGTCCAAACTATTTTACATCTAGGATGACATTATTTTATATGTGTATGTTTCAAGTAAAATTTCTCTATGATTTAAATGGATTTAATTTTCTTATGATGAAATGATATCAATTGTTTATGGATTATGTTATGATGGCATGATGTTTAAGAATCCCATTTTATTTCATGGGTATGCTATGATGTATGATTTATGATTTTGTGGCACACATAAGAATGGTATCATTATGAGATGGGTGGGACATATATCTCCCTCCAATTCAATGGGTGAAGATTTTATATCTCATGAGATAGACATGGTTGGAATGGTAGGTTATACCGGTTCAGTGAAATAGGACTGAAACGAGGGTGACTCGGTTCAGAAAGGGACTTTGTCCACTAAGATAATCTTGGAAATGAGTCTTGACTAACATGAAATGATTCTCTATGATTATGTGTATGCCACAATGTTTAATGTTTTAATTTATGATTATTGTGATTACATTTCACTGCCATGAGTTATTCCAGGTTATGAAATTATGATCTCTTTTACAGGTTATGATTTCCAAAAGTTATGTGCTTATGTATATGATGTGATTGATATTTCTTTTGTTTACCCTTACTGAGCATTTGAGCTCACCCTTTTATGTTTTCTTTTCCCCAGGATATAAAGAAAGGTTTTAGGTATAATAAAAAGGAAGATCTTTATGGGAGATGTTGAAGATCTTTCACCAGGATTAGAGGATTATATTCCGAGTTTCCAAAGACACTAAACTATTACGGTCCTTGTGTGTGTGTTTTTGTTATGTACTAAGTATTCCGCAAATGTAATGTAATGTTAATGTACGTCAAGATTCGGGTCTCTACATATTTTTTTGAAATTAATTTAATTACATCTTTGTATTTTTTTAATGGTAATATTGAGTTTAAATGAACCGAAATATGCTGATTATACTAATATTCAACATGATCTTAATGACCTAGGTGTTATATTTAGAAACATGAATATTAAGAAACCATTTCAAATATTATTTATAATTCTTTTATATAATGAAAATATATTTATAAAAAAGGACCATAATTTTTTATGAAGTATTTATATATTTCAAAAATAATATTTTCTCAAAAAATCCTTTTTTGGTTTTGTGTGGTTATTTATGATAAATAATATGGGAAAATTTTAAAAAAAATATTTATTAAAAAATGAAATAATATTTTTAGAAAAATATTCAAAAATTACAATAGGGAAATTTTTTGGTTTTCTTCTGAAAAATATTAATTTTTTGATTAATAGTGAAAATATGTGTTTTTATCAAAAATTTATTTTACATTTAAGTAATTTATTAGGTTGAATTTTTGTTTAAAATGGTTTTAAATATAAAATTAGTTTATTAATATTTTAATTAACTTAATATAGGTCATTTTAATCAATTTCATATTTAATTTTGAAATAGAACATTTTTAAATTTCAAAACTTTTCTCTTTGGAAAAACTCTCTTTTATTAGATTTATGGTTTTACTTTTAAATTAAATTTTACCACTTATATGAATTAAATTTTAAAAATAGAAACCATTTTTGGAATATGAATAATTAATTTTATCTAATATTCTCAAATTATTTTTTCTCCATAATGAATAGCTAAAACAATAAAAATTAATTATTATAGATAAGGATTTATAAGGTTTATCAAGGGTTAAAATTAAATGATAAATGGAAAATGACCTCAAAACGTACCCAAAACCAAATTCCTAGAAGTATTTTGACATTATCTACTATAAAGTTTAAGAATAACTCATTTCTATTCCTTGGGGAATGGGAGAAACATGGTTATAATTTATTATGTTTAAAAACATCGTGTGATCTTTCCCCCACTTATAAATGTTCACCATATATACTCTCATATTAACACATTGAAACCCCATTTGTGAAACAACCTAGAGTTTATAAATGACTTTTTTCTCCAAAAATAAATTAGTTTCATAATATACTATTTAGTATTATATACATAAAGAAACTGACAATAATATAATTCTTTAATAAAAACATTTAAATTAATCAGTAAAAACATATTAAAATTTCAATTATTACAATTAAAAAAATAATATAGAACATATAAAATGGGAAAATATGGATCACCTCAGTCCACTTGAATAATCACCCCCATCTCCAATGCTATAGAAATGGAATAAATTTTTTTTATACCAATCAAAATTAAAGAAAATGGAGATATATAACCTTGAGAGTAATGGAATTCAATATGTAATGAATAAATGGAGTAGTATATATTGGAGGAAATGTGATCATTGGAATAGTAACCAGATCAGTAGAAATAATAAATGATAGTTTGGAATATTAACTAGAGCATTGGAATTGTAATTTTAACTCAAAAAATAAATTAATATATAAATAATATTAATCATTATTTTCTTAATTAAATAAAAATATTATAATTAGAAAATTTAAATATCATGATAAAAAAGCTCAATAAAAATATCATGACATTTTTTGTAAGGACCCCTGTTTTCAGAACGGGTCAAAATCCCGACCATGTTTGAATTTTTGACTGGTTTGTGAGGAAACTGGAGAAAATGGGAAGTTTAAGGAAATTTCCAGACTATATGGCGTGTACTTTAAGTACACGCCATATATGTGTAGGCGAGTGACCGGCCGTGTTCTCACTGAGTACATGTTGTGTGCTGACTGCGTAATAGTTTTTTACTACACGGTGGGTAGTTTTGAACACACCGTGTAGACCCCTGACCATGTGAGGGCATACATGGCGTGTAGGTCATTGGCCGGGTAAGAACCAGGGACACGCCGTGTTCCCTTTGAAAATGCCTTGTATTCTAGCCATGTATGAGGGATATACATGGCGTATGGGTATGTCATCAAAGAAGAGAATAGGAACCCGGTACACGTTGTGTACCCAGAGGTACATGTCGTGTACTCATGTCGGCAGGTTTGGAAAGTAAGTCGGTGGAATAAGTCGTCTTTTGAACACTTAAATAAACTATACATGGCGTGTAGTCCTAAAGAACATGTCGTGTACTTTATTTTTTTGCTTAAAACGGGCAGTAGCCTAATATTGAGGCAAAACCTCATACACTCCGCCTGGATATACGAACTAAGCCGGCCGAACCTGTTTCCTCCTCCCAATCATCTGTCTGAGACCCAATTCAATTGTTGATTAGTGCGTTGGAACCCCCTCGGTAAGGCCTCGATTCCTCATTATCCGTTTTGTCTGATTTTCGTTCTAGAACGAGTTATATCCCTTTGAGAGGTTTTGAATCTTTTGAAGATTTACCGTGTTTTAGACCGAATTGGCGGGTGTTACCGGAGGAGTAGCATCGTGAAAGTCTCAGGTAGGTGGTGAATACCTTATTTTGTGTATTCGTGGTTGTTTGGGTGACGCGACCTTCAGCATGTTTTGTGTAATTTTGAGCATGACCCGTTTTATCTTCTTTTTCATACTGTGTGGTTTATGGGACCTCTGGGATGCCTTTGGTTATGCTCGGTTACCAGTTTGCATGAGTGGGGCCGGGTGAGGGGTCGTTGCTCATCGGGGCATTTTTGTCGGGAAACTCCAAAATGGTTTTAATTGAAATATGATTGTTATAAACTGTTTAGTATAATTTGTTAAAGCCTGTTATAAATTGTTAGAGGCATTTAAGACCTATGTGCTAGTATGGGACAACACCTGGTATAGTGTAATTCAACTGTTTAGTTGGTTTTGCCTGGTTATGTTTTCTGTTTAACTATGTTATATATGAGATTGTTGAATTGCATCTTCTGGACCCTTTGGGTTGTGTTGGGCTTGGCCCGATTACGCTAGAGTGATGCTGATCACAGGTTGGGGCTTCGTTCAGGTTACTTCGGGTGGTCTTGACAACGGGATTGGGCGTCATGGACGTCGGCTTGAGGCAGTACGACTATCAGGTTGGGCATGGCCCGGGTTACTAGGATGGTGATGCCATCAGACTTGAGCGACATGGTCGTAGGGACACGAGGTGTCAGATGTGTTGGTGTCTTAAGACTATTTTGGTGATTACCGCTCACCGGGACTTTGATTAGTGTGCATACAGAGATACTCCGTGATGAGGTGGTTTTGACCACTCATGTGGGTAGAGGCCCCCGTAGTTGCGGTTAGGTATTTTGGTTGGGGTTGTTTGTCGTAGAAACCCACTGGGAGGTGAGGAGCCTTTAGGAGATGGGTGTGCCTTCGGGACATCGGTACTTGAGACACGTGGTGTCAGGAGGCACATGGTGTCAGGTTACTATTTTTGGGCGTGCCTTCGGGACATCGGTACTTGAGACACGAGGTTTCAGGAGGCATATGGTGTCGGGTTACTATTTTTGGGTGTTCCTTTGGAATGATAGTACTTAAGACATAGGGTTTCAGGTGGCACATGGTGCCGGGTTACACGACAGAGATTCCGACATTGGCCGAAGATGGTGACACTCTGTGGTGGTTGTTGAGAACCAGTGGAGTTTGTGTTTATTTGTGCGTTGTAATGTTTACTGCTTTCCCTAGAAATGAATGACTGCTTAAACACATATATTTGGTAGGAACGGTTGGGTGGTATCCTACTGTGATTTGTCTCACACCCAGCACGGGCACTTCGGGAAGCGTGCAGACTTTAGGGATTTACGTGCAGAAAAGAGGCCAGCTTCAGGAGCTGGGTTACGTTAGTCGTTGCATGGAGATGGTACGGACCTTCAGGCTATACCTAGCTGTTGTTTACCATGTTGTTTTTACTTTTCTGTATTAGTATGCTTACTTGTTGTAGCCATTATTGGTTAGCCATTGGTTCCCTTTTTATACTCAGTTATGTATGACATGCTTTGATGCATGCTTGGTTATTTACAGTAGTTGTTGAAGTTGATTGCAGGCATGTTGTTCTGTTTACTTTCTGCTATAGTTGTTTTCTATATTGCTTCCACAGTTTATTTCTATTGGATGTGCTTTCGCTCTGTGGGTCTAGTTTGAGTCTTCTCAGTCTTTATTTCCACTGCATCTTTACTGTTATACTTCGACCATTACCCTTACTATGATCATTCGAGAGGGTATACCCTCCCCACTATACCTATTCAGACCCTCACTTCTAGTCGGCAACCTTTGGAGTTCAGGGGAGGTGCGCCTAAGGTAGTGAAACCAGACCCGTTCGGCACTGTTCGGGTTGCTGGCCGGGTCTGGGATGTTACAAAGTGGTATCCGAGGAGTTCTTGACAGGGATTTAGTAGCAGTTTTTTTTCTGGATTCTAATGAGATTGAGACTTATCTTTTATTTCTACTAGTTTTACTATTTTGGATATGGTAGACTGGAGATAGGTTGTTATTGGAACTTGATTTTTGAACTTGTTCTTGGGTGCATGCAGCCCCATGTATGAGGTATGGATTAAGTTTCCATGGGTGGGAATTGCTATTTGTTTTTCTCAGATTACGGTTTATATGATTTCCACCTTGGTGGCTCACTTGGTGTGTGATGTTCTTCACTGTGATATGTGACCCTTGACCCGGTGTGGTAAGGTAGAATTGGACCTTGGCCCGGTATGGCGAGGCTACTTGGCTTGGCTTTTGATTGGAACATTTTTAGGGTATTTCAATTTTATAATTGCACGTATGCTTTCTGAAGTGATAATACCATGTGAATAAAACAAATCAATTGACATGCTTTACCTACTTAAAAATGTGAATTGATGAAATTCCCGATAGAATTCCTAGTTGTGCAAATGTATATGCCATGATTTATATTTTGTAAAAATTGCATGTGGCGGGATATTGGGTCTGACTCTTATGAGAGAAGGCAAGTATTATGATTGAGGCAGTGTAACTGTCAGGATTGGGCAACTCGGTCGTCGGTTTGAGGCAACGTGAGTTTTCAGGATGGTCATGGCCCGAGGTACTATCGATACATGGCTCTGTTGAGCGGGTAAGGAGGCCATGAGGTCAAAATGCTGTGGGGAATGGGTTGCAGTGAGGGGGAGTAAGGGTAGTTTTTATGCACTGCCTTTTACTGCTTTCTTTATCTGTGTAGAATATACTGTTATATATATGTATGGGTTGTCTGACCACTTATGGTATTCAGCAGGATACTCCTTCACGACTCGATGGAGCGTCAGTAAGGGGAGGATACAGTGCCACATGATGAGGTTCAGAATTCAGTAAAGGCAGAGCACGAGCCGCAGGTGCAGGCTCAGGGACAGGATCCGGTTCAGGATCCATTGTAGGTAGGACAGCAGCTGGGTTTTGCATCGTTCGGGCCGTGGCTCGACGAGCAGTTCCGGGCGAGCCTGGTATGCATCTTGCAGGGGATTGACAGTGGCGTTTAGGGTGCAAAGCCTTTTATGGCGTACCTGCCGCAGGAGTTCCAGTCGCAGCACCCACTGCTTTTTTAGGGTTAGGGTGGTCCGCAGGCGGCTGAGAACTGGATAGAGAGTATGAAGATGATTTTCGAGCAGCTCTAGATGCCTCCGGGGTGAAGGGCCAAGCTGTCAACGTACATGCTGAGAGGATCAGAGAAGAGTTTGTGGGAAGTACAAGTTCATGCTCGTAGGCACGAGGGACTGGCATGGCAGGACTTCGAGGACAGGTTCTTCGAGCACTTCTATCCAGAGACACTGAGGGCAGAGAGAGCTCGAGAGTTCTTGAGTCTTCAGTAGGGAGATATTTCTGTCATGGACTATGCAGCTACCTTCACAGAACTGTCCCGTTTTTCACCTAGTATGGTCAGTGACGATGCAGCTAGGGTGAGGTGCTTCGAAGTTGGCTTGCGACACACCATTCAGCTGCAGGTGAACATTTTCAGGCTGGGATCTTTCTCTGAGGCAGTAAATCAGGCACTCATAGCCGAGGGAAATGAGAGAGATAAATCTCGCTTGGGCAGGATGACAACTTCAGGTGATGGTTCGGACAGCAGGAAGCAAGGACAGGATGAGTTACAGTAGGGCAGTCAGGCCAGGGATTCAGCTAGACCACCTCGTGGGAGTTCTTCATGGATTTTCTTTCAGTGTGGATAGCTGGGACATGTTCGGGTGCACTACGGTAGGCCTCCAAAGGAGTGATTGGCATGTGGACAGGATGGGCATCTTGAGAGGTTTTGCAGGCAGCCTTCTCAGATAGCCGGCAGGCAGGGACCAGGACAGACTGCAGCGTCTGTAGTTGGTTCATGATTGGTACCCGGAGAGGGTAGTTGAGGTTCAGCTATGAGTGTAGGTCCTGACAGAGATAGTGGGACCCAGCTGAGGGGTTAGTGGCCAGTGACTGGAGTAGCATCACAGGGAGGTCATACGTCAGGCAGCCGTGTTTCAGGCCAGGTGCATGTCGTGGAGCTGCCAGAGGCTGAGCAGGCCGGTGAGCCGATGACAGTTAGAGGTACACCGCGGTGTGACCGTGATCTCCATGTTTCTTTTTTGGCATGACCTGTAGAGGTATGTATGTTTTGAGTGCACGAGGTATATAGGATCTTTGTGGACTGACTAGATGCTAGTCAGTGGGTTGGCACCATCTCGGGTGCGTGATATATATATATGTATGAGATGCGTGGCATCGGGGCATCGTGGATGTGGGTTACATGAGGTGTCGTGGGCATCAGGGCATTGTGGATGCGGGTTACTTGAGGTGCTGTGGGAATTGGGGCATCGTGGATGCAGGTTACTTGATGTGTCGTTGGCATCGGGGCATCTTGGATGCGGGTTACTTGAGGTGCTAGGCACCAGGACCTCATGGAGGCGGACACTGATGTGGTGCGGGTTACGTTGGGTGTCAGAAGCAACACACGATCACCGATGGGATACTAGGGTGATGCGTCACGGGATGACTATGCGTCTGGAAAATAGGTTAGTAAACCCTGTTTTCTTTACTTTTTGCTGGTTTGAGACCAGGTAAGGCGATTCCTAAGGTGGGGAGCCCCCTTGAGGAATTTAGCCGAAACCATTGAGACCGGGGTAGTCCAGGTTGTTTAACTGGGAAGGGCGTGTTTGGTGCCATCTCCTGGTTTCATTTGGAAGCTCGGGGACGAGCTACATTCAGGTGGGGAGTTTGTAAGAACCCGGGTTTTCAGAATAGGTCAAAATCCCGACCCTGTTTGAATTTTTGACTGGTTTTTGAGGAAACTGGAGAAAATGGGATGTTTCTGGAAATTTCCAGACTACACACCGTGTACTTTAAGTACACGCCATGTATGTGTAGGTGAGTGATTGGCCATGTGCTCGCCGAGTACATGATGTGTGATGACTGTGTAGTAGTTTCTTACTACACGATGTGTAGTTTTGAACACGCCATGTAGACCCCCGACCATGTGAGGCCATACATGGCATGTAGGCTGTTGGCCGGGTAAGAACCAGGGACACGCTGTATTCCCTTTGGACACGCCGTGTAGTCTAGCCGTGTATGAGGGATATACATGGTGTGTGGGTATGTCAGCATGGAAGAGAAGAGGAACCTGATACATGCAGTGTACCCAAAGGTACACGTCGTGTACTAATGTCGGCAGGTTCGGAAAGTAAGTTGGCGGAATCAGCCGTCTTTTGAATAGTTAAATGAACTATACACGGCATGTAGTCCTAAATTACATGCAGTGTACTTTCTTTTTTTCGCTTAAAATGGGTAGTAGTCTCGTATTGAGACAGAACCTCATACTCTTCACCCAGATATGCGAACCAAGCCGTCCGAACCTATTTCCTCTTCCCGATCATCCGTCTAAGACCCGATTCGATTGCCGATTAGTGCGTTGGAACCCCCCGATAAGGCATCGATTCCTCTTTGGTTGTTTTGTCTGATTTTCGTTCTAGAACGAGTTATATCCCTTTGATCGGTTTTGAATATTTTATAAATTTACCGCGTTTTACACCGAATTGGCGGGTGTTACCGGAGGAGTAGCATCGTGCGAGTCTCAGGTAGGTGGTGCATACCTTAATTTGAGTTTTTGTGTTTGTTTGGGTGATGCGGCCTTCAGCGCGTTTTCAGGTATTTTGAGCAGGACCCATTTTATCTGCTTTTGTATACTGTATTTTTTATGGGACCTCTAGGATGCCTTTGGGTATGCTCGGTTACCAGTTTTTGTGAGCGGGGCTGGGTGAGGGGTCGTTGCTCATCGGGGAATTTTGGCGGGAACTCCAAAATGGTTTTAATTGAAATAAGATTTTTATAAACTATTTAGTTTAATTTTTTAAAGCCTATTATAAATTGTTAGAGGCATTTAAGACCTCTATGCTGGTATGGGACAACACCTGGTATAGTGCAATTCGACTGTTTAGTTGGTTTTGTCTGGTTATGTTTTCTGTTTAACTATGTTATATATGCAATTGTTGAATTGCATCTGCTGGACCCTTTGGGTTGTGTTGGGCTTGGCCCGGTTACGCTAGAGTGATGTTGATCACAGGTTGGGGCTTTTCCCGGGTTACTTTGGGTGATCTTGACCACGGGATTGGGCGTCATGGACGTCGTCTTGAGGAAGTACGACTGTCAGGTTGGGCATGGCCCGGGTTACTAGGGTGGAGATGCCATCGGACATGAGCGACATGGTCGCAGGGACACGAGGTGTCAGATGTTTTGGTGGCTTAAGAGTATTTTTGTGATTACTGCTCACCGGGACTTTGAGTATTGTGCACACAGAGATACTCCGTGATGAGGTGGTTTTGACCACTCATGTTGGTAGAGGCCCCCGTAGTCGCAGTTAGGTATTTTGGTTGTGGGTGCTTGCCGTAGAAAGCCACGTGGGAGGTGAGGAGCCTTCAAGAGATGGGCGTGCCTTCGGGACGTCGGTACTTGAGACACGAGGTTTCAGGAGGCACATGGTGCCGATTTACTATTTTTGGGTGTTCCTTCGGGACGTCTGTACTTGATACACGAGGTGTCAGGAGGCACATGGTTCCAGATTACTATTTTTGGGCCTGCCTTCAGGATGTTGGTATTTGAGACACAGGGTTTCAGGTGGCACATGGTTCCAGGTTACACGACAGAGATTCCAGCATTGGCCGATGTAGGTGACACTCTGTGGTGGCTATTGATCACTAGTGGAGTTTGTGTTTATTTGTGCATTGTACTCTTTACTGGTTTCCCAAGAAATGCATTGTAAAGACCCGCAAATTTCAAGGAAATTTTTTTCTTAATTTTCTTTGGAATTTTACAAGAGCGCAGCTTTAGACGGCACCTGATTCCAAGGCCCGGTGTGCCCGGAATCAATTTCCGAAGTTTGGCTCGGGTACGTTCAGTGAACGGACGAGCGGGTTTTTCTATCTTTTGAACCGGTGCCCGGAATCGAATTCTGAGGGCACCGATGAAATCGCAGCCCCGATATTTGCTTAGAAACGCCTCTTCCGGAGTTGCGTTTGCTCAGACGTGGTTTTTAAATTTTGGGGCGTTAAGTCAGAAATAAAATAAAATTTGTGCGACAACTTTATTTTATTTCACTTAAGCTGCTTGGAAGCCGCTTGGAAGCCACTTGAACTGAGTTAAAGCGGATAGGGTGCTATCCGGAAATATCCTACCCCTTGTTAGGATATTTGTGCGGTGGGGCCCGCACGAGCCCCGCCGTTTCTTTCGCTAAGTAACGCACCCGCGAAAACCCGTCAAAGTAACTGAAAAGTCAACCGACGCGTTTTCTTTATTTCTTAACAGACCATTTAATTGGGCGGTTTATTTCGTGAATTAAATGGGCTGTTTCGCTCGTTGAATTAATTCAACGAACTGATGGGTCGTTACTTACGCTTTTGCGTTTGTTGCCATGTTTATAAAAATAAGACCAACCTAAAAATCCTTTGAAAAGGATTTGAGAGGACCTTTGTTTCTTCATCTCCCCTCCTCGCGAAGAACATGAAGAACGCGAAGAACGCGAAGAACGCGAAGAACGCCGGCGACCGGAATTCGACGACGCACACCGTGATCTGCGACGTCGACGAGCTCTACCCGCGACGTTCTTCGGCGACGCCTCTTCTTCCGCGGCCGATCCTCGTTCGGCAATTAAGGTGAGAAACGAATCGTTTATTTCTCCCTTTTTATTTTCAATAACAACGGATTTAATTAATTAAATCCATTTGTTCTAGATCCGGAGATCGTCGGCGCGACGTTTTTCCCGCGGTGCGACGAACGTCCCTTCCGCGACGAGCGATTCCGCGACGACCTCACGTCCGACGACGACAAGGTAGGGGTTTATTTCCTTGATGATTCTTTCCCGTGTTTATTCTTTTGAAATAAAGAACCCGATCACGGAACAATTTTAATTTATTTAAAATTGTTGATTGGTTTTTCCTTTTCCCCCGTTGAGTTTATGACTAACGCGGAGGGTGCGGGTCTAACGAACAAGACCCGGCAACCCTCCGCCGATCTTTTGTTGTGCGGATTTGGCGGACGACGACAAACCGTGCGGCAAGGGAGATCCGTTGATCCCGCAGTGAAGATCGGCCCCCGGGAGGAGCAATGGCGCAGACGGGAGGTAAAACGGGCCACCGGAGCAACTCCGGCGGCGCCGGCGAACGGAGGCGGCGGCGCCCGGCGCGCCGCCGTGGAGGAGTTCCGCCACGGCTGAAGCCGCGGCCGCGCGGAACCGGGGAGGGACGCGGCGGCCCGGCCGCGTCCGCGTGACAGGCGGCCCCCCGCGGGGCCGCGTTTTCCTCCAAGCCGCGGGTCAAACCCGCGGCGGTTACTTCGGCCGCTCGGCCGAAGCCGAGCCGGCCGGTCCGGTCGGCCGGGCCGCGCCCAGGCCGGACCGGACCCGGACTAGCTGGGTCGGGCCGGGTCGGGCCGACCCGGTTTGGCCGACCCAGGGGGGTTCGGGCCGGGTCACCCCGGGCCCGGAACCCCCGTTTCGGGCCCTCTTCAGTCTTTCGCCCATATCTTGGGCCTGGGACCTCCGATTGACGAACCGTCAGCGGCTACGCGATCCTTGGATCGATACGGTCGTTTCGGTATATTATACTCAAGGTTTCGGAAGATTTTGGTTCGGCCGGGTTGGTTCGTACACGAAACCAACCGGGCCCTCGGAGCGGAAACGCTCATAACTTGAGCTGCGGACGTCCGATCGACGTACCGTCAGCTGTGGTAGTTTCCTCTAAGTGAGACGGAACTTTTGGCATACTCCGACCGAGGATCGGACACAGGCGGAGTACGGTCGGGTTGGTTTTGCCCTAAAAACCAACTGGGCCCCTGGGACGAAAATGCCAATAACTCTCAGACCGGGCGTCCGATTGACGCGCCGTCTGTTGCGTTGAGATCCTGTTGTCGATACGGAACTTTTGGATACATCAACTTCGGACTACGTGTCAGTTGATGTATCAGCCTCTCGGCTCGTGGAGCGGACCCTCCTAAACGAGCTCGCTGCGTGCGGGAACCCTAGCGCTGGCTGTGACTTCGACGACAGAGCAGAGATCCTCCGTGGACTGCGACGACGGCAGAGCAGAGATCCTTAGTGGACTGCGACGGCGGCAGAGCAGAGATCCTTCGTGGACTGCGGCGACGACTGTGCAGAGATCCTCAGTGGACTGCGTCGACCACTGCACTCAGCGATCCTACGTGGATCAGTGCTACAGGTTCTGTGTGAGCCCGATCCTATGTGGGTCCTTACTACCGGTTCTGTGTGAGCCACTGCCTACAGGTTCTGTGTGAGCCCGATCCTACGTGGGTCTTTTGCGGGGGTTAGTACCTATCGATCCTTCGTGGGTCCGACGACTTAGATGGATCAGTGATCATCTTTGACGTCATCTGAAAAAGTATACCTGGTTGAGCTGAATCTTATGTTACTCTTCTTTGTGGATTGTGTTGAACTATCTTATGTGGATTTACTGTTTACTCTCCTTGTGGATTTGAGTCTTGCTTTCCTTTGTGGATTGAGTTGTTCTTGAGCTCGTGAGCAGAGCTAGAATTGGGGACTTAGGTATATGTATGGGCATATACCTAAGTCGAGCCAGATGTTACTTCGTGATTGCATCTTTCTTTTGTGCTATATCCTTTGTGGATTTCGGGAGACCTTCGGGGGTCTCGGGGTCCTTACTGAGTAGTTATACTCACCCCTGCACGGGCTATGCCCGCACCTTGTTGTGTTGGATGCAGACGACGGACAGCGCTGATCACGGTTGGGGCGTGGAGCAGGACGGTACCTGGAGGTGGACCACTGGACGGGACGTGCTCGGAGCGGACGTGGGACCCGAGGAGCCTGGAGGCTATCTGTACCCACCCTTCAGGTGGGATTGCCAGTGGACGACATGAGGCCGCGGTCTTTTCTTCAGTTGCTGTTCTTTACTTTTCAGTTGTACTTTACAGTTGGGCTTGTATTTCCGGCCCCCTTTACTTTTCTGCACTTTGTAGTTACTTTCCGCTTGCTGACTCTGTCGTGGTTGTTCTCATAAAGGCAATGCCTTCCCTGTTTACCGAGATTTTACGCCTTGGTGCTAGTCGCCAGCCCCTGGCCTATGTAAGGCGGGCTTGGGGTAGTCACGGCACGGGCCCCGAGTTCGGGTCGTGACAAATTGGTATCAGAGCTGGTCGGTTCTACCGCAGACTCTGATCGTCTTTCCTTTCTATATGAAGCAATAGTGTTTAGTGTATTGAGTGTGGTTATCAGTTTAGGGAGCCCAGTGTTGGTGCGGTGGCCGACGTATCCGTACACTAGGACCCTGACTCCTGATTTCCGACTTAATGCATGGAAACATTGATTGCGTGTGTGTTTCATGTTTTCTTGTGATTACTTGTGTCAGCTCACCGGGTATACTGATCTGCTTCATGAAAGTCTCAAGTTTTCCTTGTGATTACTTGTGCCAGCTCACCAGGTATACTGTTCTGACTGTGGTGCTCTTGTTCTCCTTTTCAGGATGGCCCCGTGACGACAGCCAGCTAGGGTTCCGAGCGTAGGGCGTGATGGCAGCCCACCGAGCGACGAGGCCTCGGTGCAGGGCCCTTTTCCAGCAGTGGCACCGGCGGTAGCTTTACCCGCCGAGCCACCGATGCTACCAGTACCAGACGCTGACGATGCACGTCGCCTCAGGGCACTGCATGAGTTTCAGAGCCAGCGACCGCCCAGGTTTCGCGGTGAGGCGGACCCCCAGGCCGCCGAGGACTGGCTAGAGGCGGTGGTACGGATCTTTAGGCTAGTGAGGACACCAGCAGATCTCATGGTGATTCTCGCGGCAAGCCTCCTGCAAGCGGCGGCAGGAAGATGGTGGAGCTTGATGCTCCAGGTTCACGATGAGGCATCCTTGCTCTGGACGGACTTCGAGAGCCTCTTCCGCTCTGAGTTCGTCCCGGCCACCCTCCGAGCGGTGCGCATCCAGGAGCTTCTCCATCTGCGCCAGGGCAGCATGACGGTCGCTCAGTACGCGGCGAGGTTCACTGACCTATCTCGCTACTCGACCGACATGGTACGGGACCCCTTCTTCCGGGCCCAGACCTTCGAGCAGGGCTTGCGACAGGAGATTCGGGCGTCGCTGGTCTCCCTCAGCATTCCGACCCAGGCGGGAGTGCTGGAGCGAGCCCTCCTGATCGACAGCTTCCTGGCAGAGACTTCTTCAGCGGCGAGACCTAGCGCAGGGCGGCAGGTAGCTGAGTCTTCGGCAGCAGGTAGCCGACGGATGACTCTCGGGTCCAGGCAGACCAGACCCCCACGCAGACGGCCTCAGGACACCGGCTCAGCAGTGCGAGGCACACAGCGGAGTGCCATCCTTCCGAGAGGCAGGCTGTGCTACTCCTGCGGCGGGCAGGGTCACATGGCTCGTGACTGCCCGACTCGCCGACCAGAGGAGCAGCAGACGGTGGAGGGGCCACCCAGGCAGAGGCAGAGGGTCGACCGTGGCGGTCCGCAGGGAGGAGGCGGACGAGGCAGAGGAGCTGGCCGAGCAGCGGGTGGTGGGCGACGCTTCCAGGCTCTACCCCCACCACCACCAGGAGGGCCACCTTGACCACAGGGAGCTGGCGGGCAGGGACAGGCCCAGCTCCAGGCAGTGGAGGCCTACGACCCCGACATGCCAGAGATGATTCGAGGTACGATCTGTGTCTATTCCACCCTTGCTTCAGTACTTATAGACACAGGAGCGAGTCACTCTTTCATAGCCTCTGCCCTTGTTCGGAGCTCAGAGATTCCGACTGAGCCGTTGGCTCGATCCTTACGGCTAGAGACTCCTACGGGAGCAGACTCGACGATTACGCACTGGTGCCGGCAGTGTGAGCTTACTCTAGGAGGCGAGAGCTTCGGCTGGGATCTCCTTGTAGCGGCGTCGAGGCCTTACGACGTCATCTTGGGCATGGATTGGCTATCCACGGTTCATGCCCAGATCGACTGTTTTAGGCGCAAGGTGCGATGTGTTCGCACCGACGGGAGCAGGTTTATCTTCACCGGCGAGAAGGGAACCTTTGCAGCACAGGATGGACTTCCGCGGAGGAGAGTGCAGCCCATCTCTCATCAGTTGGCTAGCCTCATCCTAGGAGCAGTGGACGTGCGGAGTCCAGCTTTTCCTGCAATGGTGGACCAGTACGTGGACGTCTTTCCCGACGACGTTCCAGGGCTACCTCCTCGTAGAGAGGTAGACTTTTACATCGACTTGTACCCCGGGACAGCCCCGATATCTTCTCCAGCATACCGGATGGCCCCCGCCGAGCTTCGAGAGCTGCGGGTACAGTTGGAGGACTTGCAGAGCAAGGGGTTTATCCGACCCAGTGTTTCACCCTGGGCTTCCCCGATTTTGTTCGCCAAGAAGGCGGACAGGAGCTTGCGACTGTGTGTCGACTATCGTCGCCTGAACCAGGTGACAGTGAGGAACAAGTATCCGCTGCCACGGATTAATGACCTCTTCGATCAGCTCAAGGGAGCGCGGTGGTTCTCGAAGATAGACCTCCGGTCAGGCTATCATCAGCTCAGAGTTTGAGACGAGGACGTGCAGAAGACGGCCTTCAGGTTTCGGTATGGCCATTATGAGTTCTTGGTTATGCCGTTCGGCGTAACCAATGCTCCAGCAGTGTTCATGAGCCTCATGAACAGGATCTTCCAGCCATACCTCGACCGATTTGTCGTGGTCTTCATTGACGACATTTTGGTATACTCGACGACTGAGGAGGAGCATGCCTACCACCTGCGAGTTGTGCTAGACACACTCCGAGAGCACCAGCTTTATGGAAAGCTCTCAAAGTGCCAGTTCTGGTTACGTGAGGTCCACTTCTTGGGGCACGTCATCTCTGAGGCGGGAGTTGCAGTGGATCCCGCGAAGATCGAGGCAGTGCTATCTTGGGAGCCACCCAGGAGCGTGACGGGGGTGCGGAGCTTCTTGGGCCTAGCCGGATACTATCGGAGATTCGTGCCAGACTTCTCCAGAGTTGCGGCACCACTCTCAGCGTTGATGAAGAAGGGGAAACCCTTCGTGTGGTCAGACAGATGCCAGCAGAGCTTCCAGGAGCTGAGGCAGAGGTTGACCAGCGCACCTATCTTGAGGTTGCCTGAGGAGGGAGTTGGATACGTAGTTTACTGCGATGCATCAGGGACTGGACTCGGGTGCGTCCTGATGCAGGAGCGGGCCGTGATCGCCTACGGATCACGTCAGTTGAGGCCGCATGAGCAGAACTACGCCACTCATGACCTGGAGTTAGCAGTAGTGGTCTTCGCTCTGAAGACTTGGAGGCACTATCTGATGGGCGAGCGCTTCACAGTCTTTTCTGACCACCAGAGTCTCAGGTATATCTTCTCTCAGAAGGACCTGAACCTGAGACAGTGGAGATGGATTGAGTTCCTCCAGGACTTTGACTTTGAGATAGTCTATACTCCTAGGAAGGGGAACGTGGTAGCCGATGCCCTCAGCAGGAGGACGGGCATTCAGATACTTGAGGAGGCGACGGAGCAGCTAGCCTCCTTGCAGATATCCTTAGTGGATAGAGACGGAGCAGCCTTTCTTCAGTCTCTCACAGTCTCTCCTCCACTTCTACAGCGGGTCAGAGAGGCTCAGCTTGGGGACGCTGACTGTGAGACCCGGCGTGCACTGATATCCTCAGGTCAGGCGCCTGATGGTTTCTCCCTTGGAGAAGGGCATGACATCCTTTTCAGAGGACGTACCTTCGTACCAGTCGCTTTACGAGAGGAGGTTCTGAGAGAGTTTCACACTTCTCCCTTGGCGGTGCATCCCGGAGTGGCGAAGATGTACCAGGATCTCAGGCGACAGCACTGGTGGCCGGGCATGAAGAAAGCTGTGGTAGAGTTCGTTTCACGATGCCTCACCTGCCAGCAGGTGAAGGCAGAGCATCAGGTACCAGCAGGCTTGGTACAGCCCTTGGAGGTCCCGGAGTGGAAGTGGGACGGTATATCTATGGACTTCGTGACTGGACTTCCACGCACTTCCAGAGGTCACGACTCCATTTGGGTGATTGTCGACCGACTCACCAAGTCGGCACACTTCTTACCCATCAGAGAGCAGGGCTCAGTGGAGAGCTTGGGACGTCTTTACGTCCAGGAGATCGTACGGATTCACGGTGTGCCATCGTCTATCATCTCCGATCGAGATGCTCGTTTCACTTCCCGGCTTTGGAAGGGGTTGCAGGAGGCGTTCGGGACGCGGCTCCATCTGAGCACAGCCTTCCACCCTCAGACGGATGGTCAGACTGAGAGGACCATACAGACACTCGAGGACATGCTCCGTGCATGTGTTCTCGACTTTGGTCGCAGCTGGGAGGACCACCTACCCTTGGTGGAGTTCGCGTACAACAACAGCTACCACTCCACCATCGGGATGGCACCATACGAGGCGTTGTACGGCAGACCCTACAGATCACCGTTGTGCTGGGAAGACCCTGGGGAGTCAGCACTCGTGGGACCAGAGATGGTCCGAGCCACGACAGAGAAGGTCCAGATCATCCAGGAGAGGATGAGGACAGCTCAGAGCCGACAGAAGTCATATGCTGACAGGAGGCGGAGGCCACTGGAGTTCGAGGATGGCGACCACGTCTTTTTGCGTGTCTCACCTCGACGTGGTTTACGGAGATTTGGCCGAGGCGGCAATTTGTCTCCACGCTTCATCAGGCCTTTCCAGGTCCTCAGCAGGATAGGAGAGGTGGCTTATCGCCTGGCTCTACCACCTCAGTTGCACCGGGTGCACGACGTCTTCCACGTGTCTCAGCTGAGGAGATACGTGCACGACCCGACGCACATCATCGACTATGGGGAGCTGGACGTGGACGATGGGGCGACTTTTGCGGAGGTCCCAGTGGAGATCGAGGATCGACAGGAGCGGGTCCTACGTGGGCGGTCGATTCCTCTTGTGCGCGTCAGATGGCAGCACGGGAACCTCCAGGAGAGCACTTGGGAGCGGGAGGCTCAGATGCGTGCTCAGTACCCCCATTTGTTCCCCTAGTTTTTGATGTATCTTTACGGGGACGTAAATCCCTGAGGTGGGAGTAATGTAAAGACCCGAAAATTTCAAGGAAATTTTTTTCTTAATTTTCTTTGGAATTTTACAAGAGCGCAGCTTCAGACGGCACCTGATTCCGAGGCCCGGTGTGCCCGGAATCAATTTCCGAAGTTTGGCTCGGGTACGTTCAGTGAACGGACGAGCGGGTTTTTCTATCTTTTGAACCGGTGCCCGGAATCGAATTCTGAGGGCACCGATGAAATCTCAGCGCCGGTATTTGCTTAGAAACGCCTCTTCCGGAGTTGCGTTTGCTCAGACGTGGTTTTTAAATTTTGGGGCGTTAAGTCAGAAATAAAATAAAATTTGTGCGACAACTTTATTTTATTTCACTTAAGCTGCTTGGAAGCCGCTTGGAAGCCACTTGAACTGAGTTAAAGCGGATAGGGTGCTATTCGGAAATATCCTACCCCTTGTTAGGATATTTGTGTGGTGGGGCCCGCACGAGCCCCGCCGTTTCTTTCGCTAAGTAACGCACCCGCGAAAACCCGTCAAAGTAACTGAAAAGTCAACCGACGCGTTTTCTTTATTTCTTAACAGACCATTTAATTGGGCGGTTTATTTCGTGAATTAAATGGGCTGTTTCGCTCGTTGAATTAATTCAACGAACTGATGGGTCGTTACTTACGCTTTTGCGTTTGTTGGCATGTTTATAAAAATAAGACCAACCTAAAAATCCTTTGAAAAGGATTTGAGAGGACCTTTGTTTCTTCATCTCCCCTCCTCACGAAGAACGCGAAGAACGTGAAGAACGCGAAGAACGCGAAGAACGCCGGCGACCGGAATTCGACGACGCACACCGTGATCTGCGACGTCGACGAGCTCTACCCGCGACGTTCTTCGGCGACGCCTCTTCTTCCGCGGCCGATCCTCGTTCGGCAATTAAGGTGAGAAACGAATAGTTTATTTCTCCATTTTTATTTTCAATAACAAGGGATTTAATTAATTAAATCCGTTTGTTCTAGATCCGGAGATCGTCGGCGCGACGTTTTTCCCGCGGTGCGACGAACGTCCCTTCCGCGACGAGCGATTCCGCGACGACCTCACGTCCGACGACGACAAGGTAGGGGTTTATTTCCTTGATGATTCTTTCCCGTGTTTATTCTTTTGAAATAAATAACCCGATCACGGAACAATTTTATTTTATTTAAAATTGTTGATTGGTTTTTCCTTTTCCCCCGTTGAGTTTATGACTAACGCGGAGGGTGCGGGTCTAACGAACAAGACCCGGCAACCCTCTGCCGATCTTTTGTTGTGCGGATTTGGCGGACGACGACGAACCGTGCGGAAAGGGCGATCCGTTGATCCCGCAGTGAAGATCGGCCCCCGGGAGGAGCAATGGCGCAGACGGGAGGTAAAACGGGCCACCAGAGCAACTCCGGCGGCCCGCGGAAGGCGGCGGCGGCGCGGGTCACCGGCGCGGCGGCGCCGGCGACCGGAGGCGGCGGCACCCGGCGCGCCGCCGTGGAGGAGTTCCGCCGCGGCTGAAGCCGCGGCGGCGGCGGCCGGTTCTGCGGCCGCGCGGAACCGGGGAGGGACGCGGCGGCCCGGCCGCGTCCGCGTGACAGGCGGCCCCCCACGGGGCCGCGTTTTCCTCCAAGCCGCGGGTCAAACCCGCGGCGGTTGCTTCGGCCGCTCGTCCGAAGCCGAGCCGGCCGGTCCGGTCGGCCGGGCCGCGCCCCGGCCGGACCGAACCCGGCCTAGCCGGGTCGGGCCGCCCGGTTCGGCCGACCCAGGGGGGGTTCGGGCCGGGTCGCCCCGGGCCCAGAACCCCCGTTTCGGGCCCTCTTCGGTCTTTCGCCCATATCTTGGGCCTGTGACCTCCGATTGACGAACCATCGGCGGCTACACGATCCTTGGATCGATACGGTCATTTCAGTATATTATACTCAAGGTTTCGAAAGACTTTGGGTTCAGCCGGGTTGGTTCGTACACGAAACCAATCGGGCCCTCGGAGCGGAAACGCTCATAACTTGAGCTGCGGACGTCCGATCGACGTACCGTCAGCTGTGGTAGTTTCCTCTAAGTGAGACGGAACTTTTGGCATACTCCGCCCGAGGATCGGACACAGGCGGAGTACGGTCGGGTTGGTTTTACCCTAAAAACCAACCGGGCCTCTGGGACGAAAATGCCAATAACTCTCAGACCGGGCGTCCGATTGACGCGCCGTCTGTTGCGTTGAGATCCTGTTGTCGATACGGAACTTTTGGATACATCAACTTCGGACTACGTGTCAGTTGATGTATCAGCCTCTCGGCTCGTGGAGCGGACCCTCCTAAACGAGCTCGCTGCGTGCGGGAACCCTAGCGCTGGTTGTGACTTCGACGACAGAGCAGAGATCCTCCGTGGACTGCGACGACGGCAGAGCAGAGCTCCTCAGTGGACTGCGACGACGGCAGAGCAGAGATCCTTCGTGGACTGCGGCGACAACTGTGCAAAGATCCTCAGTGGACTGCGTCGACCACTGCACTCAGCGATCCTACGTGGATCAGTGCTACAGGTTCTGTGTGAGCCCGATCCTATGTGGGTCCTTACTACCGGTTCTGTGTGAGCCACTGCCTACAGGTTCTGTGTGAGCCCGATCCTACGTGGGTCTTTTGCGGGGGTTAGTACCTATCGATCCTTCGTGGGTCCGACGACTTAGATGGATCAGTGATCATCTTTGACGTCATCTGAAAAAGTATACCTGGTTGAGCTGAATCTTATGTTACTCTCCTTTGTGGATTGTGTTGAACTATCCTATGTGGATTTACTGTTTACTCTCCTTGTGGATTTGAGTCTTGATTTCCTTTGTGGATTGAGTTGTTCTTGAGCTCGTGAGCAGAGCTAGAATTGGGGACTTAGGTATATGTATGGGCATATACCTAAGTCGAGCCAGATGTTACTTCGTGATTGCATCTTTCTTTTGTGCTATATCCTTTGTGGATTTCGGGAGACCTTCGGGGGTCTCAGGGTCCTTACTGAGTAGTTATACTCACCCCTGCACGGGCTATGCCCGCACCTTGTTGTGTTGGATGCAGATGACGGACAGCGCTGATCACGGTTGGGGCGTGGAGCAGGACGGTACCTGGAGGTGGACCACTGGACGGGACGTGCTCGGAGCGGACGTGGGACCCGAGGAGCCTGGAGGCTATCTGTACCCACCCTTCAGGTGGGATTGCCAGTGGACGACACGAGGCCGCCGTCTTTTCTTCAGTTGCTGTTCTTTACTTTACAGTTGTACTTTACAGTTGGGCTTGTATTTCCGGCCCCCTTTACTTTTCTGCACTTTGTAGTTACTTTCCGCTTGCTGACTCTGTGGTGGTTGTTCTCATAATGGCAATGCCTTCCCTGTTTACCGGGATTTTACGCCTTGGTGCTAGTCGCCAGCCCCTGGCCTATGGAAGGCGGGCTTGGGGTAGTCACGGAACGGGCCCCGAGGTCGGGTCGTGACATGCATGACTGCTTAAACACATATATTTGGTACGCACCGTTGGGTGGTATCCTACAGAGATTTGTCTCACACCCTGCACCGGCCCTTCGAGACGCGTGCAGACTTTATAGATTTACGTGTAGGAAAGAGGCCAGCTTCCGGAGTTGGGTTATGTTAGTCATTTCATGGAGATGATACGGACCTTGAGGTAATACCTTGTTGGGTTTTACCTTGTTGTGTTTACTTTTCTGTATCAGCATGCTTACTTGTTGTAGCTACTGTTGGTTAGCCAATGGCACCCTTTTTATACTCAGTTATGTATGACCTGATTTGATGCATGCTTGGTTGTTTACAGTAGTTGTTGCTGTTGATTGTTAGCATGTTGTTCAATTTACATTCCGATGTAGTTTTTTTCTATATTCCTTCGGCTGTTTATTGCTTTTGGATATGCTTCTGCTCTGCGGGTCTGGTTCGAGTCTGCTGAGTCTTTCTTTCCGCTGCATCTTTACTGTTATACTTGGACTAGTACCCTTTCTATGATCCTCTGAGAGGGAATATCCTCCCCACTATACCTATTTATACCCTGACTGCTAGTCAGCAACCTTTGGAGTTTATGGGAGGTGTGCCAAAGGTAGTGACACCCGACCCGTTCGGCACTGTTCGGGTGGCTGGTCGGGTCTGGGACGTTACATTTTTAATAAACTGTAATTTTTTAAAATAATTATTATTATATAAAAATTAAAATTACCTATTTTAGAGATTTATTTTAGACAAAATGAATATAATTTTTCAGTTTTTCATGTAGCAATTTTTCAAGTGTTATATTTTTTAAATTTTATGAAATACAAAAATTTTCATGTGAATAGTAAAAAATATAATTTTACACATAACTGGTGTATATTAAATTACATCATTAATGATATATATAATAACCAATTCCTTTAAAGAAAATAATTTAAAAAATAATAATTTAATAATTGAGACCTTAAAATACAATAACCATAATTTCCAAATCAAAAAATCACATTCTATAGACTAATGTCAAATGTGATTCCATAAAATTACAACTTTTATTTCTTTCAACATTCCTTTAAATTAAATTAATTAATTAGAATTATTATGTGTATCCAAAGTCTTGAAACCATTATATTATATTTGAATAATTATTTTAATTTGAAAAAAGTCATTATCATAGGTGTTACCTATGAAATAATATTTTATTCAATGTCTTATTCAAGAAATAACCATCTCGTCAACTATAAATAACTCATCTCCATTACCCTAGAAAATGAATTCTAAAACCCATTCTGAATCCCACTCTCTATCCTAATCCACATTCTCTAGGACCTTAAAATACTTTGTGATATTTTGGAGAAATCCAACTCTAATCACCAAGGGGGTTATAGTGTCAAATAAGAGGAACAACACCAAAGAGAGATTTAGTATCTATTAACTCCTTCCTCTTTTCTTCTTCTCTTTATTATTTTTCCCGATTACTCTCAAATACATATACTAAAAAATAAATTATGCGGTAATTTTATTTACATTAATTTTTTTAAACTATATTAATTATCATATTTATGAAAAATATAAATATTATACTTCTGTTTCAGGCTCGTTTGACAACATCCTGTTAAAGGTAGGTTTAACACATATGGATACATTTAAAAGACAAATATTATAACCACCTCTAGGGATTGACAGTATTAAATATATATAACATAAAAATAAATAAACACATTAAATATAAGCATTTGGCTTTAATCCTGCTTTTCTATAAATTTTATTGAATGAAGACAGAAAAGTCAAAGAGAAACAAGAAATATTTAAGAAAATATTGATATCAGAACTCTTCAATTTCAACAATGGATATTATTAAATGTAATAAAATAATAAATAATTGATTAATAATTTTGTATGTTACTATAATTCACTTCTTGATCAATGTTTTAATAAATATAAATTTATTATTTATGTGGCACAAAAGTGAAAAAATAAGGAAGAAATGGGGTTAGGGGATTCTTGAACCCAATTCATTTTCCTTTGGTTATCCATCATTCATTACATCTTTAGTATGAATACTCCTCTAACATTCATTAAATTTCATTTAATTAGAATTCAATTTCCTCTTATGGGATATATATATTTCCTACATTATTTTATTAAAATACTATGATTTCCCAAAAAAACTCTTCTTTCTAAAATACATATTTGACTCCTATTGAGTTGTTTCTTCTTTGATCAAGAATGATTATTATTATACCAAATATGTTTTTCCCTTTTTCATTTGGAAGTCCTATATTTATTAACGTAATAATTATTTATGAAATCACTATGAAACCCATTACTTTCCATGAGCTAGTATGTGGATATGATTAAAAAAGAATAAATATGGAAAGGATGATTATGTAAAAAATATTATATGACAGGTTGGCATGGAATTATTTATCATTACAATGTATCCGTTTATTTGATGAATATCATGAGATTATGTGTAATAAACCTTGTTTTAAAGGAAATGGTTACAATGGAAAATGTGACGACTGAGGTGAATTTGGTTTTGATCGATAATTGACTGTGTTGAGTTTGATTTCATAAAAAATCATTATTTTTGGGTCACCATTGACATTATAAACAGAAACTCACAGTGGTGACCACATCCATAATTGCGTAAAATCATTCATTCAAATGGTGTGAGGCTAGTTGAGGATTCTTACCCAATGATGCTTAGGGACTCACATTGGTCAAGAGGATGGGAGGTCAAGTTCATCACACCCATTTGGATATAATTTTCTCATACATCATGATTCACTTATAGATTAATGATATGATCATGAATCAATTCAATATACTGTTACATGACTATTTACCCTAACAAAAATATTATAGGTTAAACCATTATATGTTAATCATAAGGTGGTCTCATAAGTTAATCCTTTTATATGCATATGAGGTTCGTCACCCATTTTTCCGTAATGTGTATTTTTTTTATGTTCAATACATATAACTATGAACTTTGGGATTTTATACCATGTACTGTGGTAGTTTAATATTTCCATGATGGTATTGACCCATTATGTGGTGTCCTACATATCCTATTTATGATCGGAACCAAAACCGACGTAGTTTGTTAATCCCATTGTAGTTTACTTCATGCAGAATGGAAATATGTATTGGAACATTAGCATTGTGTATTTAGAATCAAGTCTTGAGGAGGCATACTATGTATCCTATTTATGGTAGGAATTAGAGTTATCATTTTTTTTTCACACCCATGAGAATTTCCCCACTGTATATACCATTTTATAGTGGTAATTAGATCATGACCATCATCCGGGAATACACAATGAAGATTCCTCGACAGGTGGAGAATCCTAGTGCATAGGATATGACCATTATAACTACATAATCCCACATGCACCCTGATAGGTGTGATAAAAAAAGTTATAACAAGTAATCAGTCTCACTACATATATACCACGTACTTAGTTACTAAGAAAATCATTGGGATGTTCAATATAGAGCTTGATCCTTAGGAATGAATCATACATATCCTAGTTATAGAAGGAATCATATTTATCATAGTTCAACTAGGATTATCTATCTAATAATGCATGAGGTATAATCATCAACCCATTTGGATTATTTAGGTACTAGTGGTTGAAATATCAGAGACATGAGGGGACTTTCACTAAAGTGTATGCCCATATGAGTTTTGGATCTGACCTTTGGAAGGTGACCTATGTATCATAGTCATGAAAGGAATTAGATTCCCCATAGGTAAAATTATTTCCCATTCCGCTGATGGATCAGGTGGAATGATCAACTCATGGGAATGATTAGGTCTCAATAGTCAAAATTTTCAAGACATAACGAGAAATACAGTGAAGTGGATTCCTATTTGATATTGTACCATTAGAATGTTTTTAATGTATCATAGTTATTGTAAGAATCATAGTTATAATTGTTTAGTTGGTTGATGTTTTCACCCTGAGGTTACCCTTTGTTAATGATATGATAATTGAGATTACATAAACCCAAATGATCAATTCTCGGTGTGGAAAATAAAAAATGACCAATCTCACAATTTTAAAACATGGGATTTATGTACTTGGATTTCCCAATTGATGTTTAAATATGGATCTCGGTCCTTAGGAAGGCGTCATAAATATCTTCTCTATATGAAGAATTAGAGTCATTTTTTCAATTAGTAAGGGTATAAAAACTGTTGCTTCCATTTAAATAGAATTGAAATGGTTATCATGTTATGGGATGCCTGATTGACATAGCCTATATTTCTACCTGATATGAGTTGATTATTTTCTAAACATTCCTTGATTACTTTATTGATATGTCGTGGGATGTCTGTAATAAATTTCAAATAAAAATCAGATAATTTTTTTGACTAATCTAAGGGACATCACATAATCTGGATGGAATGTATGATTTTTAAAGCATGAATGAGGTTTCCTTATCCACATGGGATTATAGGTCACGGGTAATTTTTCCTAGAATCCATCACATGATCTATGATGACATGCTTAGAGAGTTTCGCCTGATTTAATTGAATATCCTAGGTATCATCTTGAAAACTGGATGAAATTCTTAACAGGATTCAAGAAAATCAATTCAGAATCATTGGATAGTGATGAATGATCCAAACTGATATGTTTGGAGGGTTATGAGATATCCAATTGACATGACTAGATGACATCGTGATATCTAGCTGGCATGCTCGAAGGATGTCATGAGAGCTATTTGACATGCACTGGTTCTATCGTGAGACTCAACTGACATGTACCAATATCTCCACGTGATTAAGGAGACATGTATGAGTGGCATCACATAGTCTAGAAAGAATGCCTGATGGGATTCGAGAGACTTTTCAGTCATGCCATGGGGAATCCATAAAATTTCTCTGACATGTATGGAGGGAATTTAATGATCTAAATAGTATGTCAAATGAGCATAATAAGATCTGGGAGACATGTCATGGTGCTGAAATGTGACATGGTTGGTTCATTTTAATCACTTGATGTTCATAGAGTATTTTTATCACATATATATCCAATATTTTCAGTCATTTTTCTATAATTATTTTATATATGTCTTAAATTTGTTCAATGTTATATTTTCTTATGTATCATGTTATTTAATAAATACAAAATATGTTCTTATCATGACCTACCAAACGTCCTTCGTGTTATCTATGAGTAGTCTTTCAAAGTTACCATGTTTGTTGTATGATCTCTCTAGTTCTTATTTGGATCTTACCTGATCGAAAAATATCTCAATGACAAGACCATCTAGTCTAAGAAATATTCTTTTCTTGTTTAAGGGATTAGTGGGAGGTACCAAGGAAATGTACATGAATTTATCAAGTTGGGGTTCTACATTTATATGATGCATCACATCAATTATTCACCTATTTCTACGGAACATAATGCGGAAATTTATTATGTAGTCGGTGGAAAGATTTTTCATCATAAATTTAATGAGATACTAGTTCAAGTCATTATAGAAAAAATGAGAGGTTTTCAATGATATAAATACCATCCCATCAATGCTCTATTTATTTTTTTATATCTAATTAATGGGGTGTTGAATAATGGTTTAAAATTTTAGAGGTACTTATATATTATCATTTCAAGATGACTTCACATGATTATAGGACAGTTGTCTGTGAAATTTTGTTAGATGAGGAAGGATTTCCATTAGCATTTTGTGACATAATTTCATCATGCCAAAGTGGTTTTATGAGGTATTATTGACATGTTAAGGGGTATTGTGAGACAATTCTGGTACGTAACTTGATTTTTATGACTACAAGAGGCTCCTTCCTTTTTCCATATTTATTTTCCATTTTTATATTACAAGGTCCTAGGGACCTCTGATATTCCATCAGTCATGTCGAGAAAAATAATTCCACCATTTTTGATTCATCACATGAAAAAATGGTTTTATATTGAGGAACGCGCATTATATTGGACTATTCCGTCATAATTTCTTGGATCCAAACAAGGGACATAAGACAACCTAGGCATGTCCAAGGGATTTCACGAGATGAGGGTGACATAAAAACATACTATTCCGTGAACAAGAAGACATTTAACTATGGTTTACATAGTGTTTCATGATCTACATAGGTGTGCCACGTGAGTTTTACAATCATAAGAGGCTCCTGCCAGTCCTGTTTTATTTCCATAATTTATTTCTTTTACAATGGTTGTTGAATTTATGAGGTTGTACGAGTATTGTAGAAGAAAATCACACTAACTTTCGATGATGTGTAATATGATATTTATGATAATAATGGGATCCCACAATTTGGATATTTCCATCCTATTTTCCAAATATTTTTGGATGGTTTTCCATGTTCCACCACCTAAATATTCATGTGACCTATGGGTTTTGATGTGGTAGTTTCTACGCAATAATTAACAATCAGGGGCCTTCCCAAATATGAAGGAAATTTCAATGGGGCTTTATGAGATCTTTCATAGTCTATGCATTGTGTGTTACTATCCACATGACATTCCATAGGTCTAGTGATCACATGTCCCTGGGAATTCCTACGAACAACATAATCATTGCCACCATCTTCTTCCATTGTTTGGTGGGGAAAATAATACCCATATTTAGGTATTTCAAGCTTTATTAAATTGATGATTCCCATTTAGACAGGGTCAACCCACCCATAAGGATCCACTTTTTCTGGGACAAGGTCTCAGTTCAGAGGAATATAAATGCCTTCTAGATACATTGGAATTATCTCCAAACTATATTTTTCCTGATTCATGGTCTTCGGGGAGACGTTTGGATTCCAATGGATTCCTTATAAATAGGAAAGTAGATAGTGTTTTATTCATTGGGCACCCCCACTTATCATATCTCTTTCACCCTACTTTGTTGTTGGGTTCTCCTTTCAATACCATATATCAAGAATCCATCCATAGACTTTATAAGGATCCCCTTTTGTGATAAATACTTCATAAGATGTCTTTATTCCTAGGATCTCCCACAAATAAACCATAAAAATATCTTTATAAATATTTTAAACATTGTATTTTTGGATTCACAATCATCTTGATAATTTGATGGGATCAATTGGATTAGTCACATGATCTTGTTCATCAATTTATTGAATTTTTTTACCATGATCAGGTGATGCGATCACAAGTATTCAGAGTGGTCATGTGTTTTCACATTGTTCTGTGGGATTATATAGTCTTCAAGATCCTCATAAATGATGTGATTCGTGAATCCTTTATGTGATGGTGAATTCCATTCTAATTTATTTGATACACAAAAATATGGATGAATTTTTTGTCTTTCCCATAACAAGATATCATTTCAAACACCAGAAATATTCCATTTAATTTTGTCTAGATAGATTATATCTCTCGTTCTACTACAGTGGTAAAAAAAGGGCCTATATTTCTAGAAACATCATTTCATTCCCTCCATTTTATGTGCATGATGATAAAAAGGTTATGAAACAAAACTATCCTTTATCACATAGGATTCCTCTATATAGGTTTGGCATTCTTGATGACTTTTTCATTCATCCTTTGGACCCCAATCTTCCATCTTGTAAGGTGTCCAATTATTTTGATTGTATTCAAAAAAACATTGAATGGAATGTCCAAATAGTCACTTATTTATCCAAAGTATTGTTTTATGTGTTATAAAAAACTCCCTTCAGGGTAAACAACTATGACTTTTCCCATCCGCTTATCTCTCGTAGCTATCTGAGTTTATTCATCTCTTCTTGGAAAAACATGGGCAGCGGATAAAGATTGAAATGGGCTCTCCATCCTAGAAGTAATTTTTCTAATGAATGATCAAGGTCATTATATGTTTTGAAAATTTTCTTAGAGTTTTCTAACCAATAATATATTTTCCATATTTATGAAGTAATATGGATTTCCAAATTTACAGTTTATCACTAGTCTAGCCTTCCCATAGAAATGCTCATCCACTAGTGTCCTAGAACCAACATATTAAATTTGTCACATAGTGTGTCAGGATCTATCCTATGGAATATATGTAAAATGTGCGGATACCTATAACACCCGGATATTTTTAGAAATATATTTTTTCAAATTAATTTAATCATTTTGATAGTTTACATTTCAAGAAACACTAAAAATAGTTTCTTTATTAATTTACTAAATTTGAGTTTTTTATTCAGGTACATTTCACTAAATCGAATATAATTTTTATATTTATCAACATGGAACATAGATTTTAACTTGCGTTACACACAATACATACTTTCCTTGATGTATTGCGTGAAATGCAAGACCGAGTTTTACAGAACAATAATATATTATGAAAATTATTATTATTTAATATTATAAGATATAACCTATCTATTATGTTTTTTCTATCAATTTTATTAACTAATTTACAATAATAAATTATTTAATTCCTTGGTTAAAAATTAATCTTAAATAAATATAAGAACCAATTGAATATAAAGGTAATGTTTTAAAAAAAATAATTTTTTGTTCACAAATTAATTATATCCAAATAAAATAAATTATTTACCATTAAAGAATAATATAAATTAAAAATATATTTTATATATTAAATTAATTATTTTATTGATTATTATAATATATTTCTTAGGTATAATATAGGAACAACCCCAATATAAAAAAGAAAAACCTACGATTTTATAAAAGTAGTATTACCGCATTTTAATAGAGAACCTATTTTAAATATAAAATTTTGAAATTTCTTAAATTGAATGGTAACAATGAACTTCTTTTTTTAAATAAAAAAATAGAAATTATTTTAGGGTTATTGTTTTGATATTTTTCATTTAAGTTACATTTTTTGATGAATAGCGAAATATTATGAATATTAATTCCAGACTATTTTTCATATAATTTATTTATAAGGTTAAATTATTTTTATATTGTATTAAAGGTAAAATTAGATGAAATATAAGTCATTTAATTTAATTTATTACATTGGAATAAATTTAACATAGAAATTGGAAAAAAAAGAACTAATATTTTAAAAGATTTCAATTTAAAACCACGCTTTGTTGTCCCATTTATAAGATTACAATTTAATTAATTTATAACAATTATGTGATTTGTATTTGGAAAAATGGATTGCATATTTTAAATAATAATAATTTATAATTTTAAAAAAATTAACCTTGTTTTTCACCAAAAATATTTTTGAATGAAATTAAAATTAGTTACAATTGTTGAAGGGGAAGTTAGCTTAATAAAGGACTAAAACATAATCATAAGGCCCAAAAAGAAATATAAACATGTCAAAAATACATTTTATTTCTATATTTATACCCTCTACTCCCTTTTCTATAATTTTATTAATTATTTGATCCAATTTAAATCAAAAAACATTTTTGGAATTCCCTTTCAAAAAATTTACAAGAATTCCACACCTCCTCCACTATAAAAAGCCACTCACACATACCACTTATTCATAACTCTCAATCCATTTGAATCATAAAAAATATACTCAAATAAGCTCCCAAAAAATATCAATTGATCATTTAATCATCTTTTTATGCAAAAATCAAACCACGAAATCCCTTTTATGAAAAAATAGAATGAGTTACCAAAGGGAGAGGTTACATACTTCCTCATTATCATTTCAGTTATTTTCATTATCCATCACCTAAACTCTTCTTATTCCAATAATATATAATAAATAAAGTATCCTAAATATACTAATATTTTTTTATACTGGTTAAACTTTCACTTATACACACTTGCAACTAATCTAAAACGAACTTACAGTTTTTTGTGTACGGTGAAACTACCTCATCAAAAAATGATGTTGTTCATTTTTCCTCTACCAACGATCATGGTTGGAATTATGATGGAAATATATATTTTTATATTATATAAATGATATTTTTTTATTTATATCTACATTTTAGTTATTTTATAAAACCTACCTTCATGCTTTCCATTTTTTATAAATGTGATAACTTCGTTTGTGGATGTGTGGACTATCGCCTCCTCAAAGTTATGTTAAACATTCTCCCTTTTAATTGAATGTTTTAAAGATGATCATAGTAAAAGTATTTAATATATATGAAATAAAAATCTACTATAATGATATTAAATATATAAATATACATAATTTTAATTTCCTTTATTTATTTTAATATGATATTAAAATATAAGAAGCATTCATGCGTACTTATAACCTATAGTCTCTGTGAACAATGTATTTTGGTTTAATATATATATCATTTATAGATTACTATTAATATTTATATAATGAATATATATTATATTTAAATTGTGAATTACATTTTAGAAATATGTAAATTTTGAAAAATGTTAGATGATCATGAATAACACATCAAAATACATGTTGTAAACAAATCCATTATTACCCGAAAAAATAATTTAATGTGGAATTGATAATAAATATATAATATAAAGTCTTAAGTAAATATAATATAGTATTTGATATTAGTATATTTTTATTATGAATATGTATAATAAAATTATACTTATTATACATGATGTTTGAACGTGTATAAAGAATATTAAGAGTTAAGGTAAGATAATTTTATCTGACTTTTAATTTCTGTGAAACACATGTTATATTCACCGATCATTTATTTTGTGTGGTGTTTATACTAAAAATGGTAGTAATATATGATTTTTTAATTAAATATCTTATTATAGAAAATCCTTTTTATGTTATTTCAATCATTTGGATTATGTTTCAAAATTTACCAACATGGTAACGTATTTTTGTCTCAATTTTCCTTTTATGAGTGACATGCCATGTGACACGCTTATAATTTTCTATGACGTGTATATACAGAAGGTGAAATTTCATATCATAAATCTCCATATTTTCATAATATTTAATTATTAATTTAATGTTATCATTTCTATTGTATTATGATTCAATGTTACCAAATTGGATATGGTTTATAGCTACAAACTCATCATTGTCGAGATTGTTAATGATTATATTTCCAGTAATGAAATATTATAATCCAAATATGATGAATTGTTATGAAATTTATTAATCCTGGGATATTAATGTTATATATCAGTAATTGTACAATTTCACCTCTATTTTTTACTTAATATAATTAAGAAAATGTTATTATGAAAATCTTTCTTTTTCCTTATTTCGGTATGAAATATATATTTTTCAAAAAAGTGTTTTAAAAAAATGATTTCAAATATGTTTCAATATTAAACTATAATGTTTAAATAAAATTATTACCAATATATTAACTTTTAAAAAACTCGTTTTAAAAGTAACCTTCTTGTTGTTTTCTGGTCATTTCACTTTTCAAAACATTTAAGGTGAAAATGGAATGTGTGGAATTTACTAACTTACCCTTCATCACGATCTTCATTTAATTGATGTTACCTTTATAAGTTTACATGTTTTTTTTATTCTTAAGAAAATGATTCTTCAAATATTGTGGAATATTTTTTATTTAAAATTTTATTTTAATGAAAAAGTGTTTTCAAATATATATATATATATATTATTTTTAAAAAGTTTTGTAGATATTTTTTAGAATGGTTTTTATGTTTTCAAGGTTTTTTTTTTCAAAATGATTTCATTCTATATTTTTATGTATTAAAATTGTTTTCATATGAAATGGTTTTTAAAATATTTCATTAATTTAATTATGAGTGTTAAATGGATTTTTAAAGTATATTTTTTTCAAAATATTTTCAAGTATCATTTATATTTTTTCAAAGATAGATTAAAATAAGAACTTTTTTGAAATTAATTTTGTTTTAAAATGTTTTTTAAAAAGTGGAAAATATATTTTCATCAATTAATTTCTTAAATGTATTTTTAAGGTTTTCTTTATAAGAAAATAATTTTAACAATTTTTTATGATAATGATTTTCAATGAAAGGATATTTTCGTTCAGAAATCTATTATGTGATATTTCAACATAATTCTTTATATAAGATGTCATAATTTGTTTTTTTATTATATATTGGAGAAATGATACAATAATAACATTCATATTATTTATTTAATTGTTTATGTCTTAGTAGAATGATTTTTTTGAAACTTGTTTCTCTACCACGAGTTTTATGCTTTTGAACCCGTCTTCTTTTCATGGGATATGTTTTGATAAAATGATTGTGAAAAATATATATTTCTTCTAGGTTATGATGTGATGAAATATTTATGGTACTTATTGGATTGTTTGTTTTATGAGATGGTTTTTATGAAACAATCTCTTTTTATGGTTTATGATATACTACAATTTATATTATCTTATGGGATATATATGCACGATTTTAATATATAAAGGGTGGGACCTATATCTTCCTCTAATTCATTAGGTAATGATTGATATCTCATGAGATAATGATGGGAATCATGTCATTAGGTTTGATCCACTATGGAGAGATGGAGAAACTCGGTCCCTTATAAGGAACAAATAAAAACTTCTAATGGTGGGGTGTCCCACCCAGTAGGTATATTCTCCCTGAATACAAGGATATGGAAAAACATGATAAACTATAAAAATATGGGGAAACCCAATCCACTATTGGAAAATTGGGAATGTCGATCCACTTAAAATAAGGGACTATGACTGGGGATGGCGGTTTGTCCCTCCCAATAGGTGTAGTCCTCTTGAAGTGTCCTTATAAGTTGTATAAATGTTTATTGACTTATAGGTAATGATATTACAAGATTATGTGTGTTCCACAATTCCATTGTTTAATCATATGTAATTATTTCAAAAATTATGCTATTTATTTCATTATTATTCATTCATTGTTAACATCTAACCATTAAACCATAATTAATATCTATAATTATTGATATGAAGGGTATAATATTTTATTGGTTTTGATAACATTATCATACCTGTATTCTAATATTCATGCTTACATATCTCTATTGTTTACTCTTATTGAGTATCTAATATCACTCCTTTTTATGTTTCATTCTCAGTTTATGAATATATATTTTCTGTATTTTATTTCTAATAGGGGTTCTTGTCTTGGAGAACCTATTAGGAGATAATTTAACCCACTAATGTACCATTTTTTATATTTCCATGTTTCCAAATTCACAAAACTAATAAAGTCTATGGGCATCTATTTGATTAATTTTTTATGTATTCTAAAAAATGACATAATATATATGTCTGTTAAGAATAGGTTATTATAGTTGGTATTAGAGTAAACGATTAACCCACCTTTGAAAACTAATATGATAAATTATTAGTGATAAATCTAAAGACATGTCTAAGGATTAGTATAAGTATAAGCATATGTATAGTAAAATTAACTGAAATTTTTTAAAAGGAATGAGTGAGTCGTTTCTTATGAATATATCCTATTATGGATTCTACAATTGGATATGGTTATGGTATTAATATATCTAGGATTAAAAAATATTACATGTTTCATTTCTTCTAACTCTAATTTATCCTGGTATATGACAACATTCTTTACTTCACACTTGGTTGGAATGTATTGGGGAATATACTTTGGGAATTATAAAATTCGTCATGAACTATCATGAAGGATTTGAAAATAATCAGGATAAGAATAACCTAGGATAAAACTTAGGTATCATATTTTAAAGAAGTAATAATAATGTAGTGACCCTATAAGTAGGTTTTCATAATTATATTGTTCCCCACTATGATAATTGTTATTTACTATATGATTTATGGTTAATGAAAATAGAGGGATGCATGAAGAACTGGGTTAATGATGAATTTTATGGACATCTTTTTTATGATAATTCGAATGGTATTATCACTAAAGTGAAGCATGTTTTAATCATGACAAATATTTTTTCACATAACATGATTAATAATGTCTACCTTAACGAATTCTTGAACTCACAGAGTAAGAGATAGAAGGAGTGCAATAAGATTTAGAGTAATAGAGACCATAGAGGAATGAAAATTACGTTTCCTATATTTCAAGAATGTGTGAATAAACATCCATGTTAATGTCTTATAGAAATAGAAAGATATTATGATTTTGGGAAATAAGGACACAAATAAAATAACTGCAAAAGGAAAATGAGATGTTTAGTTAACACAATTGATGAAAATATTGTCCCCTAAAGGTATTATCAATTGATGATAGTATTAAATGTGTACTGTATGAGAATTATGAAAATAAATGTACAAAGTGGAAATATCATGATTAGAATCATCAAGGTGTAAAAATTAATGGTATTTCTACTTATGATGATGAGACCATGAACAACATATGAAAGGTTTTTGTTATTATTATAGTATTATTTTCAAGCATGATTAAATTTATTCTGATAAAAAAAAGACATGATTCATATTTCATATTTTATAAAATGGGTGTTATGGAATAAGATGATGAATATTAGTAAATTGTTTAAAATCATATTAGGGTGAAAAAAATTATTATTTTTTTCGAATTCTAGTATTATGTTATTGGAATCCTAAAATATATAAGCAATTTATATATAAGTATTTCATTAATCATTTTAAATTATATTTTTAATTGTACTGGTGAGGAAAAAAATTGATTACATGGAAGGGTGATATTTTCATTAAGGGAAGGGAACCCATAATTTATTTCTAATTTTGAGATAATGTTTTTGGGATAAATATATGTTTGATATGAAAAGGTAAAGTGGATAGTACTGATTACCTCATAACTGATAAATATTTTTTTGAAAAACTAGTCTATGTTATCCTGGATGAAGATTACAACTTATTGGATTTAATAAATATATCAAATAGTCTTTGGAATGAGGAAGCATGCATGTTTTCTATGATGGTTTATGGTAACTCTTGGTATTACCATGTTTCAAGAGGATATATGATAAGGGTATTCACATGTTTGGAATGGGACAACCAAGAGATACCATGTGATATATGCTGATTCAAAAGTCCTCTTTTGACATTTATATCCAGTTTTGGAAATTAAAAATCCATTCATATAGGGTTTTTGTGTTGACTAAGTCAATCGTACTAACTCTATCAATCTTACTGACCCTATCAATCATACTGATGCTGTCAATCGTACTGAATGTGTCAATCGTACCGACTCTGTCAATCGTACTGACTCTGTCAATCGTACTGACTCTGTCGATGGTACGGACTCTGTCAATCGTACTGACTCTGTCAATCCTATGGACTCTGTCAGTCATACTGAATATGTCAATCATTCTGATTCGGTCAATCGTACTGACTCTGTCAATCGTACTGACTTTTGTGCATCATACTCACTTTGTATCATTTCATTACATTGCACTAAGTAACACTTGTAGCACTCATGTTTTTATCACTTGCTTGTTTTTATCCTTTATCAACACTTATCAATCATACTCATGTTTATCATCTTCATATATCTTTTGTTTTAATCAAAACAGTGTCATGGAGTTAGTTAAAAACTAATCATAATGATGTTTTGTTTTCTGTTTCAATATGAGCATTGTAATTCCAGGTGTCTAGGTCCCTCCGAGTTTTCCAGATAAATATGACCGTTGGAGAAAATATGATAGTTGGAACCTGAGGCCTATAAATAATAGGTCATTTTAAGCTGAGAAGAACAACTAATAGACTTTGATCATTCTTTTCTACTTTCACATTCTAGAGAGAGACGATATGACTTCTCTCTTTCTTCATGCGAAATCATTGAGATTACAAAATGTGAACAGATCTTTCTTAGTTTTTGTATTTCATTAAGTGATTTGTTTTGCTTTGTGCGACCGATCAGGTGATAACGATCGAGGACTACTGAGGATAGGCAGATGGTTTAATCGATCATCGTATTGAGGGATTTCAAGTGTTATAAAGATAGAGGTGCCAATTACATGAAAAATCGAGGGCTTGCGGGGATATCAAGACAGTCATACCGATCATCATATTGAGGGATTTTAGGGATAGCAAGATATACATATTGATCATCGTATCGAGGGCTTACCAAGGTGGTGGTAAGACAGACCTCATATCCTAGGTGAAAGGATAACCCTTTTCTTTGGGATAAAATAATTGTAATACTTTTACATTTCTGCTACTGCTTGTTTTAGAAAGGGAATTTTTTGTTTCCTTTCATCATTTCATATACATTTGTAATTTTTTCAATTACAATCATACTATTACATTTTGTATCGATAGATTCTATACGCTCTATGGTAGAATCCTTCAATATTGTATTACATTGATTATAGTATTCATTTAAATGAAATTGATTTACTTTTCTTATAATATTACATTATATCATATCTTTTATATCCAAGCCATTTGTGGTTATTTGTAATTGTTGTGAATTGTATTAGTTTAAGATTATTTAAACTAATTTCTTAATTGTTTTAATTTTTTTTTTAAACCTACAATTCACCCCCCTCTTGTGGTGTTCTATCTAATATGCATATACATCTATATATCGATCCAAAAATTGCTATCAGAGTAGGTTTCCACTGAATTGTTTTTCTATTACAACTTTCTGTTTCAACTATTTACTACACTAACATGGGAAGTGGAAAATAGTTTGTTTCATTTGATGGTAGGGATGGATATTGGATCAATTGAAAATCTAAATACAACTAGACCACTAATCATTGAATGGAATGATTATGAGTACTAAAGATATCGAATGAAGACATCTGTTATTAACACTGGTGTAAACAATTTTATCATGCTTACTGGAGGTTACAAAATTCATGAAAAAGAAGTCTATACTTTAACCAATCAAGAGAAGCAAGAATATCAACTGAATTACAAGGTACACAATAATTTACTATGTTCTATGACCAGGAATATATATAGCCAAATATCATCTTGTGAAGCATCCAATTGTATTAGGAAGAATTTAGAAGTCACATATTTTTGTATGTATAAGGTTATAGAAACAAGAAGATAAATTCTTATAGAAGATTATCATGGATTTCTTTTTCATTATGGAGAACCAGTATGTAAAGTGTAACAAAGATTTATGAAAATTGTCAATAGTTTACAATTTATGGGAGAAAAAGGTCTTGATGATGAAGATCTTGTAGATAAAATTATTGATATAATTCCAAACAAATGGGAGTTAAAAAGGACAGCTATTGATGAAAACAGAAATGTCTCCCAGATAACTCTTGATGAACTCTTTGGAACTCTTCTACATCATGATACATGAATGAAGAGAGATGTTTATTTCAATAAGAATAAAAATTTAAATGGAAGTGTAGCTTTTAATACTATATCTAAAGCTAAAACACATGAAAGGATAACAAGATCCAAAGCTAAGAAAGTTATTATGTCAGAATCAAGTGATTGTGATCATTCAGATAATGAGTTATCCAATCATGCTCGAAGGATAAACAAGACTGTGGGAATGATATACTTCCAATATAGATTCAAAAAAAATTGGAAGGATAAGAATGATTCAGAGGTTACATGTTATGAATGAAAGAAAGTAGGTCATATAAGATCTGATTGTCCTTTACTCAAGAGAAAATATATAAAGGAGAAACATTATGAAAGAAATAAGAAAGATTATTTCAAGACAAAGACAGAGAAAGTCTTGACTGCTAATGATACTTGGAGTGCATGTGGTGGTTATTCATCAGATGATTCTTCATAATATGAATCCTCAGGACAAAGGAATATTTGACTTATAGCCAGATTACCTATTAAAGATCCTTGTCTCATATCTAAGGTACACAATGCATAAGATTTTAAACACATTTCCCCAAATGAAATTTTTTCTAATATTAAATATTAAGAATCTTAGAATGAGGAGTCTTCATCATCCGAAGATAATACATTACCTTCTTATGAATAAGTGTCTAGGTTTTCTAAAATACTTGAGAATGAAAATTCTAAACTCAAGAAAAATATTTATAAGGAAAATTCTAGAATTTATATTTTAACTAATGAAGTATCACATCTTTCTAATGATCTGGATATGAAAACAGTTGATTTTGAAAATATTTTTAAACCCCTTGAGAAAGTCAAATCTGATAAGGATAAACTTTCTAAGGATCTTGAAAATGTAATTTCTAAGAAAATTTTTTTTGATCCTAACTCTAGTTCAAAATCAAATGTTTTAGAGGATAAAAACATAGTTTTAAAACTAATGTCAAAAAAATTTTCCTTGAAGAAATGTTAGTCAAACTTTACTTATGGAAAGGAAAACTTTGATAAATTTTTTTCTCAAATACGACCTTTGAGAAATCATTCTGGTTTTGGTTATACTCATTCTAAACTGATTTTTAGTAATAACTATTTGGTTCCTCCAAGTTCCCCTTTTGTAATAAGTGTCAATTTGGTGGACACTAGAAAAGAGATTGTTCTCTTAATAGAACTCAGTCTTTATAATTTCATAAATCTCATTTTTCAAAACAAATGTGGATTCTTAAATTCTTTTATCTAGCCCTTCCGAATCCAAACAATTTTGGATAATAAAAAACTAATTGTTTATTTTTTTCGAAAAATAAGAAGTGTACCAACAACAAGAACATTTAGTAAATGGATAGTGGTTTTTCTCAACACATGACCGGTAACAAAGATTTCATTGAAAACAACATTGAAACAAAAGGCGGAAAGGTTACCTTTGGAGATAATGATCAAAGAAAAATTGTTGGAATACATAATATTGTTTTTTTTTGGAAAAGTTATTATTTCAAATGTTTTGTTTGTTAAAGGTCTTAAGAACAATCTCATCAGCATAAGTCAATTATGTGATGAAGGATACCTTGTGAATTTTAGAAATGATAAAAATATTAGTTCACAATTCCAATGATGAATTCATTCTATCTTCCCATAGGGGGATCTGTTGAATGCCTCGATCTGTCTATTTTCCTGCATGTGATAGCAGGAGGTATGGTTCGAACGGATGTCTTACTTGGCGTACAATTTCTTCAGCTCAGCTGCTCGGAAGTTGGTGTCGTTATCAGTGAGGAAATCGTGAGGGACCCCAAACCAGTGGATAATATTGGAGCTCACAAAGTCGACGATGGAACGGGCCTTGACCTCTTTGAGTGGAACTGCCTCTGCCCACTTGGAAAATAAATCTGTAGCAGTCAGGATGTACCTACAATGGAGAGCTGTTGCTGGTGGATATGGTCCCACTACATCAAGTCCCCATACCGCAAATGGCCAAGAGTACTTGGTGGGGTGGAGAAGCTCTGGCGGCCGATGCAGGAAGTTGGCGTGAACTTGGCATGTGTGGCCTCTCTTGGCATACCCGATACAATCGTGGATCATAGAGGGCCAGAAGTACCCCAGCCTCTGGATCTGATGGGATAGCTTCGGCCCAGCTTGATGGGCACCACAGGAATTGGTGTGGACCTCCTTCATAACTTGAGGAATCTCTACTCCTTTAATGCAACGGAGGAGAATTCCATCGAAGCTCCGCTTATAGAGGATTTGCTCAAGACCGGGACCAATTTGAAGGGTAAATTGCAGCGCGTGGCGTCGGATTCCCTCGCGCTTGGACCGATCGTCCGGGAGGCGACCATTTTGGAGATACTCAACAAAAGGTTCCCTCCAGTCAGGAGTGGCTTCAACCACTGTGTCTGAAGAACCCGGGACCCCTGATGTAGAGGGCCCGATGATTAGATGACTTACCTGCAGACCATCATTGTCCTCTTGGGTGATGGGGGAAATGACTCTCTGGTGTGCCACATGTATGATCAAATCATCTTGCTCGGGTTCTGCGAGCGACACATCTAAGCCATCCAAGGCATCTGTTTGATCGTTCTGTGACCGTGGGACATGGGTAATCTCTGGTTGAGAAGAGAACTGGGCCATTAGGCGGATGGTGCACTCCAACAATGGTACAAGCTCCGGCTTCCTAACGACATAGTTTCCATTGACCTGTTTGATTACCAGCTTGGAATATCCTTTCACATGTAGATGGGGAACGTCGATCTCAAGGGCCAACTCGAGGCCAGTGATGAGAGCTTGGTACTCTTCCTCGTTTTTAGTACAGCCTTTTGACAACAGGAACGAGTATGGCAGGACGGCTTGCGGTGGGGTAATGAAGACAATACCCAGGCCTACGCTGTTGAGCTTAGGATCATTGATCCTCCTACTGGTGGGGCTCTGAGAGGCACCGTCGAAGTGCATTTGCCAACATGGGACGACATGATCGACTGAGGGGATCGTCTCATCTGGAAAATCCAGGTCCAGGGATTGATCCGCAGAGGTCGGATGGGCAACTAAAAATTCTGTCAACACCTGTCCTTTAATGGCCTTCTGAGGTACGAAAATGATATCAAACTGCTGGAGAATCACCGCCCACCATGCTAGTCTTCCAGTAAACATGGGCCGGTTCTGGATGTATATCAGTGGGTCTACCCGGGAGACCAATTGTACCTCATGGTGCTACAGGTAATTCCGCAACTTCTGTACTGACAAGACGAGCGCAAGGAAGATCTTCTCGATAGGGGAGTATCTGACCTCCGTATCGAGAATCATGTAGCTGCGATAGTAGAGACTGTTCTCAGTACCCTCGTTATTCTTCTGGGCGAGCAGTGCACTGAGGGATCGTTCCAGGGCAGTCACATAAAAGACCAACAGCTTTCCGGAGACGAGTGGCATCAAAACCGGAGGTTGTTGCAGATACTGCTTGATTTCCTCTAAGGCGGTCCGACACTCCTCATCCCATTCGTACGTCTGGCATGATTTGACCACTAGGTCATCTACGTAGCATTCCACCAGTGTCCCAAGAATCGGCATGAATATGCGATGCATGGCATCTGATAAGTGGCACCTGCATTTTTCAAGCCGAAGGGAATAACCTGGTAGAAAAAGGTACCTTGGGGAGCCCTAAAGGCAATGGACTCCTCGTCCTCAGGGGCCATTCGGATCTGGTTATACCCGTAATACCCATCCATGAAAGAGAGAACTTGGAAAGCGGTCGTGGCATCAATAAATAACTCAGTCACCGGGAGTGGGAAGTCATCCTTTGGGCCGTGGCGATTAAGGTCTCGAAAGTCGATGCGGACTCTGATCTTCCCATTCTTCTTCCTGACTGGCACAATGTTAGCAAGATACTTGGGGTACTGAACTTCCTTAATGAAGTTGGCTTCGATAAGATTGTCAACTTCATCCTCATCCATAGAACCATGAGAAGGGTGCATCTTCCTGGGAAGCTGCTTAAACCCATGATGGTTTGACAGGAGGCCCCGACGGTGAACGGATACTTGGGGATCTATTCCTGGCATCTCATTGTAACTCTAGGAAAACACGTCACGATGCTGTTTGAGAATGTCTATGTACCGTTGTCGCTCCTCAGGGGACATGGCTGCACTGATCAATGTGGGTCTCGGATCCGCCTCGCTACCAAGGTTCACTTGTACCAGTTCATCAACCGTGGTAGAGACGCCTTCCTCAAAGGCAGGGGGAGCATCTTCCAGGTCTTCCTCTCCACCCGTGGGGGGATTTCCCGCAACCGTAGATACTTCTGGACTATCAAAGACTAAGGGGAAGCTGGTGCTGGCTTGGGCAGCAGTGGTCATCATATCAGGAGACTCACTCTCCATTAAGACCATAGCAATGAAGTCGGTAGACCCTATCCCATCTGGCCTTTGGCCTAAGGGGCCACGTTTGATGATATCAAAGCAGTGGTGACGCGTCGTCCTGAGTCAGTTGATTCTAGCCCGGCGGAAGAGACACTTATGACGTACTGTCGTTGTCATAAGCTTGACATCCCGGTACCACATAGGGGTAGGAGGCTCCGGGATCACCCGAGCCTAGTTGGTGTAGGAGTACGAGGTGATTGTCCATCGTCGCTTGGACATGGGAACATGACGTCCTTTCATACTTGAAATAACAAAACATTGCCCCATTCAGGGGGAGTGGCCTCCAATCGGTGGATCATGAGGTTGTAGGCGTCATCCATTCTTTCCCATGGATCACTTGTGACCGAGGTGGGTTCATCCTCACATACTAGAGTTTTCTTATCTTTACTCTTGTAATAATCAGCATCCAGATAGTGGGCCTCACAAGAGGAAAAAGGAGACACATCTCCTTGGAGCACGCCTACTCAACCATTGAGGGAGTATTTGAGGCACTGGTGATGCGACTAAGGGAATTCTCTGTGCAGAAGGAGCCATGTCCTACCCATCAACGCGTTGTAGGTGGTGTCCTGATAGACAACCATGAACTCAGAGCTGGAAATTAAGCCACTGAACTGAGTCTTCAGGAGGATCTTGCCGACTGGGGTTTGCTCAGTCCTGTCATATCCATGGATTCTGAGGTCAGAGGGAGTTAAATCATCTTCAGACAGACCAAGATTTCGTAGTGTCCGAGTTGGGATTAGGTTGATTCTGGAACCCGTGTCAACGAGGAAGTGGCGGAATTCCACACCATTAAAGTGGCCAGTGATGTACAGCGGGCGAATATTCCCCTGTATAGGAGGGTCCTCATCTTCACTGGAGAATGAGATAACCTCCTGACATTCGACGCTCTCAATTTCCTCGGCATGGAAGGATTCTACGGCCGCAACCTCCGTCTCAAACTGGAGGGGGCTCTTTAGGGCCTCGGAAAGTGACTCGTGCATTTCAGACGATAGCCGAAGGGCTTCAAGGATATAAATACTTTCCGGAATGTCATCCTGGTGTTTCAGGACATCATACATTCGTATCAAGCGCGAACCTCTGCTTACAGGAGGTCGTTCGACAATTGGAGGCATAGCGGGTCCTGCCGGTTGAACCAGCGGTTCACTAGTGTTGGGCGCATCCTGCTGCCTACTAGTTGAAGCCTAGAGAGTAGTTTCCGGACTAGGATCGGATAGTGGAGACTGGCCTGTATCCGGGAAAGGCTGACTGTGATACGGACGAGGCATCTCTTCTTGATCTAGTAGCACAAACGGCGGTGGGGGTAGAGCTGAGGGCGTCAGATGGGGTGGCGCGTGCTGAGCTTTGTGTTGAGCCTACTGTCTGGTCTCAGTAGCGTGCATGTCTTGGATGAAAGTACCCACTAACATGCCTCGACGACCAGCATGGTTGTGGTTCCGCTGACGTTGATGTCAGCTGGGGACGTTGGGGAGGCTCGCCTGGCGTTCCCCTTCGTCGGGAGTCATATAAGGCTTTACCAGCTCCACGGTGTTAACCGAAGCATACCCCTGGATATCGCTCGACGAGTCATCCACTACCAGGTGTATTCTGGGAGGAATTCCCATTTTTGGGGGCATAAAGTCAACAAGAGTGCGGGATGACGACGACACTGGCGGATCACGTTGTTTCTTCTTGCGTCGTCGCTGCTTGCCCTTTTGGGAAGAGGTCGATTGCGAAGGTGGTGAAGAGGTAATGGCTACTTCTTCTGAAGGTTTTGGCTGCTTCAGGCATTCCCGGATGATACCATGGGCACGGACGACGGTTTTTCAAGCCATCTAGTCGTCGTATCTTGGGGACCCGCGGCTGGGAACCTGCTTCCACTCACCTTCACTATCACTACAGATCTCTGACCCTACAAAGACACCTGCCACTTGTGTTGGTGTCGGGCCCAACCTGACTATGTTGTTGTTGACCTGGTCTTGAAGCCAGTCTTTAAACACATAGCATTGCTTGAGGGTGTTCCCTAGAATCCGATGATAAGGATAGTAGTTGGGGTGATCGGTAAGATTCGCCTCTACCGGCCTTTTGCACTCGGGTAGGCGCACAATCCCTTGCTCTAGAGCACTTAGAAAGTAGACACGGACCTGATTTTCGTTGAATGAATAAGTCTGGTGCCTTCATTCCGGATAGGGGGCCCTGGGGGCCTAGTCCTGACGAGGGGCTGGAGGGGCCTGCCGAGGAGGCGGTGCCTGATTGTCTCACCTAGGTGGAGGTGGCGCATTCCGCAGGGGAACCTGTCGATTCTGAAGTGGTCGCTGCTGGGGAGGACCCTGCACTTGAGGTGGAGGACCTCTACGGGGTTGCGGGGAAGGTGCCACTGGCAGTAATTCCAGTTGTCTGGGGGATTCTATTTGGGCCACTGCGACAGGTTCAGCTCTAGAAGTCCTCCTGGCTGGGATCATAGGGGGCAACACACGTGCCTGACTAGCTTGTTGCAGAGCCTTATCAAGGCACTGAGCCTTATCTGAGAAATCTCGGAACCCTCCAAGGTAGTTCTGGGTAATCAGAGAAGGTACCAGCTCCGTTTTAATGTTCCCTACACACATCGTCAGTAATTGCTCCTGATTCAGTGGCATATCGAGGGAGTATGTGAGTCCCTTACACCGGGCGATTAAATCTGCGACTCGCTCATCAGGCCTTTGCATGCACTTGAAGAGGTCTGTAATGCTGGTCTTCCGCGTGGTGGAGCTGAACTGGTATATGAACTGCCGGAAGAGATCCTCCCAACGGGTCATCGATCCGATAGGGATCGAGCAGTACCAGACAAATGCGGACCTTCCAATGTCTGCACGAAACATCGGAGCTTGACGGCTTCTTGCTGGGCTGGAGTCCCCAGCATGGGGCCACACCTGGAAGAAAAATGGGCCAAGTGCTGTGGCGGGTCCCCTGTCCCGTTGAAGGGAGAGAATGTGGGGTTCCCAAAACCCGGGGGTGAGGGCATATCATCAACCCACGCAGGATACAGCTTTCCATCCGGTGGGACTGCCACCTGCCGCATTTCCAACGCTTCGAGCCGGGCTATGAGTGCCGCTATAAGATCATCTGGATGGGTGTCCCTGTCTTGACGGGGATCCCTAATCACGAGTGTGTTTCCAGGTTCTTCGACACGATAGATGGCTTCGACGGCTCGTGGAGCGACGAACGGAACGGCCTGTTGGGTGACTGGGGGAACCCGGACTTGATTCTGTAGATTTCCCCGTCATTCAGGAGGGTTTGGCAAGACGTATCATGCCCTCTTGTCGTAAGTTCCGGCTTCTATCCAGTGTGCGGAAGTATCCTGATGGGGGTTGCCCGGAGGCATCTCACCGGGGGAAAATTGTTCCTCCCCCTACTGTCCCGGATTGGGATTACCAAAGTCGGGTCGCCGCTCTGCAACACGCTCAGCCAAGAGTTCATCAACCAGCCTCTTCTGCTCAGCAAGCTACTGGCGTAACATGGCCTTCTCGGGATCTTCGTCCGTCTTCTATACAGAGGCGAACGGGTCGGAGTGCTTGATAGTTCCAACGTGCTAATTACCCTTACCGGCATTTCGACTGAGTACCAGCGACTCAGTGGGTATAGGGAGGCCTAGAAGGTTCCTCTGGTGATGGGTAACCCTCCCTGATGGGTCCAACAGTGGCGGTAGACCCTTGGAGGGTATGTCTCCATCGAGAAATTCGAGCTCGTCTTCCTTGTCCACTACGTCAGCCATGTGGACCGCGGACCCACTCGAGGGCATGTTCTCAATGTCACATAACGAATCGGGTTGTCGTATGATAGGGCTGAATAAGAGAGCGACATAGTGTCCCCAGCCACAGACTTGGACATGGGGGGTATCTTCCCTAATGACTCTGTGGAGTACTTTGAAACTCTGAACACATTTCTGTTGAAGGGTGCTCTTATGGCCGGGTGACTCAGGGTGCTGGGACACAGGGAGTGCGGCCAAATCGAGTAGGCGGCATTGCTCACCGATTTCTTCAAAGTGATCTCGACTTCTGGGGTACATCACTCGCTCGTAACGAAGGCGTAAGTGTGTCTCCCATATGGTTCGGCAAAAGCACCCCACTTCTTCTGGGGTAAGGGACTCTGGTGTGCGAAAGTTCGGCGCTGCCGTCGGCCAGAACTTCTCCGGGAAGTGATCCACTACGAGAATGCTCCAGAAGCTCCTGGGTTCGGACTCGGGGTCTGGCCCTATATTGTCCCACTCGTCAACCAGGGGCGGCTGAGGGACCGGTAGCGGTACCGAGGCGGACCATTGGGATAGTAAACTTGGCAGCGGAGAATACGGAAAGCGAGCTGACTAGCTGCCGAATTCTAAGCCATACTCTAAAGAGTGAGGTGAACTGACCACAATATCACGATGCGATGGGCTGATAGCCATAGCATCAGGCAAAGGAGTTGCAGTTGCCAGCGATAGGTCATGTCGTTGCTCTACCGTCGTTGGTCCCCAAAATAGCTCTCAGTGATCTCTGGTAGAGGTAGAGGGCGCTTCTGGTGACAACGGTGGTGATTGCGCGGTCGGGACCTGCGGAATTTCCACGATTTCTTCCTCCTGGATGTACCTGCGGAGAGAGGTGGGAATCCAATGGACCTCACATTCCGGGAGAATGAGGCTAACGCGCCTGGTTCCTACCCCAGTCCTTGATGAGGAGGAGCGGGGAGAAGGTTCCATCGCTGAGTCGCATTCCACTTCAGAATCTAAGAAACGAGCCGGTTTGATCTCCACCCTCTCCCCCCCAGGATTCTTCCTGTGGCGGCGACGACCCGCTCTTCTATCCCGGGGTGGCTCTTCGGGACAGGGTTGATTCTCAATATGTATTCTTGGGGTGGCGTTGGCGTCGTGGCGGAGAGGGCCCCCGCTCGAGGTGGCCGGGGTGCGAGGGGAACCAGGGAAAATGTCGAAGGGTACATGGGCAGGACCTCCATGGACGGTGTGGGCGGAGCGAGTCTGACCTTCACTACCCAAGTTTCCGGGGCGAGGAGGACCTTTTCCAGTTCCAGAGAGGACGTATGGAGGACCCCCACATTGAAGAAGTACCGGATGGACAATGCCTTCACATCGGTGGTCGGGGGAAGGAGGAGGGACTCCATACCCTGTATAGTGGGCGCAAGAGAGGTTTTTGGGCCGAGCGTCACTTCCGCGAGGAAGGTCTTCCATCGGGATGGGGGTTTCACGAGGCATACCTCCGTGACGAGCTTCGTAGTGGGGAAAGCCCATGATCTGTGGAATGGTGATACAAAGAGGACCTTCGTATGGAGTGACGTTACCGCGGATTGATTCGCGGCAATCATCGCTCGGGCCTACGACCCCGAGAGTCAACCCAGCCTGCCCGTGGGGTGGTTGAGGCCTCGATCCCGGTCGGGTGAAGGAGTGACCCTGCTGATTGTATGAAGGAACTCCATGATGTACGTCGGCGGTGTCTTGGGCCACAGTAGCTGTTGACGTCGACATATCTTGATGAGCGTCCTCAGCCTGGGCCTGGTGTGGACATCAGGTTAGACGAGCCGGCGCAGGTGGTGCAGGGGCATAGCCTACCTTCTATTCCTACAGAGTCAGACGGCGGCGCTTACGCGTCCGAATGGGAGCCCTTTCCTGGAGCCCTTGCATCCGTACTCTGAGCGGGCCGAGCCGGACGTCACCCGTGTCATCAGCATAAAGCGAGGAGTCATCGAGGCATTCTGGGGACAGGCTCCCGAAACGATTGATCGTTGGGGTGGGGAATAGGGGCTCCCTGCGTGACCTGTTATGGTGGCGTTGATGGTGGGGCCTGGATGCCTCTAGGTCCAGGTGGGACATATCCCGAGTTGGGATGACCCCTTCCTCCTTGTACCTGCGTATAAGGTTGTTGATCACCCTTCACTGGATGATCTCTAAGGGGGAGAGGGGATGTGGGTGCCCCATATTCACTGATGTAGAGGCCGTCGTGGTGGTAGTGGAGCCATGCGGGGTGGTTGTTCCGGTGTTTCCCCTGCGTATGCGAGCGTGCGGTGATCGTGTCTCCATAGCAACAACTTGGTTCCTGGGAAACGGATAGATCAACTCATCAGTACTATGAGGAAAAGGGTCGACAACCAGCGCCCCAGCGTCATTCCATTCTCCATGTCTGTAAGAAGGATCCACGCCAACATGCTGCAGAACGGAATGCCCCACGTTCTACAGCCCCAATTTCCGGTGAGTTTCACGCCAGGCCCGCCATTTTCTTAGTGGGACCCGGCACCGGAGATCTGGATCTAGTGACATGTCAATCTTCTGGTGTCTCAAAAACTACTAATCTCCATATTGAGGAGAAGAAATTCACGTCGGGTTCACCATTTATGTTTCCGATGCTTTCGTCGGGGCGCGCGCCCATCCGTCCGTCTACGGAGGAGGATGCGCTGCACTGTTACCCCGCATTCCCGCTTTCCAATGTCGGGCGGCATTCGCTCCTTATTCAGGGACGTTTGCACCTTGATCGAAACAGGATGATGGGATGTCAGTTCTTCCTTCGTGGATTCCTCCTCGGAACTCATCACCTATTCCGGGTCTCCCTTATAGATTTAATACATTGCTCGTGAAACTCTTCCTAGTGCCATGTTTCCATGGACGTCGGTTAATTACACTGCTTTTGTCGGGGCATTCCAAAGGGTCTGGTCAGGGCAGCAACCTTCAGTCGAGGGAGTAGTCATGTCGAGGCATCAGTAGCATGTCTGTATGCTGGGGAACTATTGTGTCTGTCTTTTTTCCCTTGTAATGGGGGATTCTCAAGGGCATGGAAGCCCAAGCCATCCCACATCGAGCGCGGGGAATTATATGACATAGACATGTATCTGAGGATTTCCTCAGCTTCCTTTGTTTAACACAGGTTATGCCATAGATTTAATGTCTAGAGGAGATGGATCAGCCCGATCAGAGCATTAGCTGGAATGGATCTGATTGAGGAATTTCCCTTGAAGGGGTGCCGATACCGGAACCATCCCATGGGCGGCTGCGAAGAGGAGCAGAATGGTATGATTTCTCCAGGATATGGAAATCCAGGTGAGAATCAGGATGGGTGATGGAGAGTTTAATAAAGTGGAGGGAGAATGAAATGGGACCATCACAAGGGAGATAGTAAAGTTGGGCTTGAGTCTCAAAGAGACCTCCTATGTATCCCTGTGGCAGGGAATCAAAGTCCGCGTAGTTCGGGATGGTGCCGGCGGACCGACGTGAAGGTGGACCTTGGTCCGATGGATGTCGTCAGCGAACCAATGTAAAGGTGAACCTGGGGGTCCACTGGTGGTGGGCTTGAACCTCATGAAGGCTTCCTATGTTCCACACCTTGACATTGATCAAAGACCTCGTAGTTCAAAGGGCCTTGTCGGTGAACCGACGTAAAGGTGGACCTTGGTCCAGATGGTGTAGGGCTTACACACTAGGCTAACCAGGTTCTGGTGACCTGAAGTGAATAAGGTCAGGATGACTAACAGGTGGTCGTCTTGAACCTCTAGGAGGCCTCCTACGTACCATGCCTTGACATGGATCAAACACCACGTAGTTCAGGTTGGTCACAATGACTTGCCGCTAGACCGTAATGCAATTTAGCATCATGTGGGACGAAGATGAACCCTGACGTGAATGAACGATGGGTGGGCTTGAACCTCGTGGAGGCTTCCTACATACCATGTCGTGACATGGATCAAAGACCTCATAGTTCAAATGATGGGAGTCATCAGCGAACCGATGTGAAGGTGGGCCTTAGTCCAATGGGAGATGGGCTTGAACCTCGGGGAGGCTTCCTACGTACCATGCCTTGACATGGATCAAAGACCTCGTCGTTCAAACGATTTCATCGGTGAACCGACGTGAAAGTAGACCCAGGTGTCCACTAGTGGTGGGCTTGAACCTTGTGAAGGCTTCCTATGTATGATGCCTTGACATGGATCTAAGACGTCATAGTTTGGAGGGTGGGTGTTGGTGAACTGACGTGAGGAAAGGACCTTGGTCCGATGGGAGATGGGCTTGAACCTCAGGGAGGCTTCCTACGTACCATTCCTTGACATGGATCAAAGACCTCGTAGTTCGTAGGGGGCTTCGTCAGAGAACCGACGTGAAGGTAGACCTTGGTCCGATGGGTGGTGGGATTGAACCTCAGGGAGGCATCCTACGTACCATGCCTTGACATGGATCAAAGTCCTCGTAGTTCGAGTGGGTCACAACGGTTTGCTGTCGGACTGGGATGCAGTTTAATGTCTTGCAGGACAAGGATGAACTCGATGTGAAGAAATGATGGGTGGGCTTGAACCTCAGGAAGGCTTCCTACATACCATGCCAGGACATGGATCAAAGTCCTCGTAGTTCAAAGGGGTGTGCAGTTTAATGTCATGCGGGACAAGGGAATACAGTTTAACATCATGATGGATGAGGGCATACAGTTTAACGTCATGCTGGATGAGGGCATATAGTTTAACTTCATGATGGACGATGGCATACAGTTTAACTTCATGTTGGACGAGGGTGGAGATCGACGTGAAGAACCGACCGAGTGGTGGGCTTGAACCTCATGGAGGCTTCCTACGTACCATGCCTTAGCACAGATCAAAGTACTCGTAGTTCGGTTAGGGTGGGGGTCAGGGTCGGTGCTCACTCTAAGCCCACGTGAGTCATGCTCGGTGTGAGAAACAAGAGGTTGCAGGGACCTGATGATCACGTCGCGAAGGGTGCGTCTGTGGGAAGCGAAGATGGGCTTACGCGTTAGGCAGCCCATGGTGCTGGGACTTACTCCAGGATGGAGGCCCGAAGTGCGGCAAAGCGTAGCAAAAGAGGGATTTGGGACCAATGATGGGAGGTGCCTTGTTCCCTATCACGCCCCCCACTAACATTGGTAGTGGGGAAGTACGGAGATGCAGGGGTGCAGCCTTCCGCAAGAGGGGCTAGGGGCTTACACCAAGGTGGTATCCCTTCTCCCATGGACATACGCTACTCCGAGAAGGAGGATATAATCCCTTGTGGAAGGGGTGACCCCATCTCTGTGGAGACGGGTGGTGTAAAAAATGTTCGAGCTGAGGGGACCCTACGTGAGAAGCACAGGGCCAGATCACAGTTTAACGTCATGTGTTGAGGACGAGGTGCTTGGCAGTTTAACATCCTGCAGCTCAGACGAGGTGGGTTCACTCCGAACCCCTAGGATTTATGTGACCGGCTCCCTTTTCTCCTTGGGGGAGGGAAGGTACCAGTAAAGTCGTGGTCAAGGGGGGTCGTAGAGCGAACCATTGAGGGGTCCACGTTAGCTTGTCTATGCGAAGAAGCAATATCCGTTAGTGTGCCTATGTGTAGAAGCATTAGGTGAAGCAATGCTATGAGTGGTGTTGTCCGTGGGGCCACTAGTAGAAAAATGGTTTTTAACGTCGGTTTTTAACCGACGTCGAAGTCGCTGACGTAAAAAATATGAATTTTTACGTTGGTTTTGGTAAACCGACGCAAAAAATGAATAACATTTGTTTTTTCGCATCGGTTTTGTAAAAAACCGATTCCAAAAAAACTAATTCATATCATTTTTGGCATCGGTTTTCATATAAACCGACGTGAAAAATTAAAAAAAATAGTTTTGGCATCGGTTTTTATAAAAAACGATGCCAAAAAGCAATTTTTTTCTTCTATGTTTTAGATCATTTCCGAAGATTGGATTTGACAGGTTGTGGACCTGAAACGGAGTTACGGTTCAAAATTTATCGCCATTAGAAGTTGAACCTATCAAAGTTTTGATTGATACAACTCGTTTCAAAGAAAATATGATAAACATTAATTAAAATCATATACACCAAATGAAATAAAATAATCATAATACATCAAACATATTTCAATAGTTTTAGGGGCTTCCACTAAAATAATATGTTTTTTATCATCATATAACTTGTATTTAGAAATAAGAATGAATCATCATTATAAGAAAGCTAATCGAGTTGTATAGAAATGAAGGATAATAATAATAAAGAAAACAAATGAATAGAATATGTACCGTGTTAAAATTAACGATTGAAGTCGCACTGAAATCTTGATTGAATCGAAGATGTTGAAAATGATGAACTTAGGAGAAACTGGATATATATGTAGTAAACAGAAATATTTTCAATTGCGTTGTACGAAAATGTAGGCGGGATTTTAAAAAGTTAAACGTGCGTCGTGAAAAAAATTGAAATTTTGATCCCGTGTTACTCTTTGGCGTTGGTTTTTTTTTTGAAACCGACGCAAAATAGTATTTACATTGGTCTTTTGGCATCGGTTTTTTAGAAAACCGATGCCAAAAATGTCAATCGATATCCTTTTTGGCGTCGGTTCTTAAAAAAACCGACGCGAAAAACTAAAAAAATATATATTTTGGCATCAGTTTTTATAAAAACCGACTCCATAAAAGTTTAAAAAAAAATCTTTGGCATCGGTTTTTTAACAAACCGACGCTAAACTTTTTAAAAAAACTACTTTTCGCGTCAGTTTTTAAAAAAACCGACGCCAAAAACAGAAAATAATTTTTTTGGCGTTGGTTTTTACATAAACTGACACGAAAAGTTAAAATATATTTTTGGAGTCGGTTTTGATGAAAACAGACGCCAAAAAATTAAAAAAAAATTACAGTGTTTTAGATATTTCTCTAATATTTGATTTGACTGGTCGTGGAGAAAAAACGTAGTTACGGATTAAAAGTTATGGATGTCGGAAGTTGACCTTCTCTAAAAGAAGTCTTAAAAGAGTTCAACTTTCAAAGGCCATAACTTTTAATCACTAACTCTGTTTTAGATCCACAACCAGTCAAATCAAAGATTAAAAAATTATCTAAAACACTGTATTTTTTTTATTTTTTGGCGTCGGTTTTCATAAAAACCGACGCCAAAAAAATTATTTTTTGTTTTTGGCGTCGGTTTTTAAAAAAACCGACGCGAAAAGTAGTTGTTTTTAATTTTTAGCGTCGGTTTGTTAAAAAACCGACGCCAAAGAATTTTTTTTAAAACTTTTATGGTGTCGGTTTTCATAAAAACTGATGCCAAAATATATATATATATTTTTTTGCGTCGGTTTTATTAAGAACTGATGCCAAAACTTTTTTTTTCCGTTTTGGCGTCGGTTTTAAAAAAAACCGACGCCAAAAATTCACCGCAAAAATTATTTACGTCGGTTTATAAGAAACCGACGTCAAACTGGCGACATTAAAAATCATTTTTCTACTAGTGGACTTTGAAATCACATCGTGCATAACTGGAGGGTCGCACGGGAAGATGAATTGCCAAGAAAAGGAGTGTGCTTCGCGAAGTGTAGTGACTTGGCCTTAGCATGGGGTAAAGGTGTGAGTGGAGGGTGCTTCGCGAAGTGGAATAGTATTCGTGGAGCACTGCCTCGCGAAGTGGAGGTGCCTCACGAGGCAAGGTGCTGCGAAGCAGTGTGCTTCACGATGTGTAGCGATCCTACCTTAGCATGGGGATCACTAGTACACGATGGGTGTTTCGCGAAGCATAAATGCTCCGCGGCTACCCGGGTTCCCTTGGGAATCCCCCTCCTTCGCGAACGCCCTTGAGCTCCGTGAAGGGCATCCCTCTCGGAAGAGGGGCTCAAAACGGGACAAGGCGAAGGCGGCACGTGATGTAGAAGTACCTCACGGAGCTCATGATTCCCGGGGCAAAGGGTGCTTCACGATTCGGGAGTGGAGAAGCCGAAAGGTCGGATTTTCTATCCTCAGGGCTCAGGGGTATCCCAGTATTTATAGGCAAGGGGCGCCGCGAAGCAGAACTCACGCAGCACGAAGGGGCGGCGGTTGCTTCGCGGCGGGCTCGTGAACATCAGGCTGTTCGTGGAGAGGTACCGCTTCTGGTGATTCGCAATTCGGGAGTGGAGAATCCTAAAGGTTGGATTGTCCCTCCTCTGGGATCAGGGGGGAACCCAGTATTTATAGGCAAGGGGCACCGCGAAGTAGAACTCACGCGGCGCGAACGGGAGGCGATTGCTTCACGGCGGGATCGCGAACGTCAGGTCGTTCGTGGAGAGGTACCGCCTCCGGTGCAGCGTGGCAGGCTGGCGAATGTCAGGCCATTCGCGGAGAGGTACCGCCTCCAGGACTTCGCGGCGAGCTCGCGAACGTCAGGCCGTTCGCAGAGAGGTACCGCCTTCGGGGCTTCGCGGCAGGCTCGCAAACGTCAGGCCATTCGCGGAGAGGTACCGCCTCACATGCTTCGCGGCGGGCTCGCGAACGTCAGGCTGTTCTGGAGAGGTATCGCCTCAAGTGCTTCATGGCGGGCTCACGAACGTCAGGTTGCTCTCGGAGAGGTACCGCCTCCGGTTCTTCGCGAGACCGCGGTGCTCGGGGTTTCTTCGCGTCGGTGCTTCGCGAGGCAACGTGCATGGCTTCTTTTTTGCTCCTTCAATTGGTGAAATATTTTGGTGCCAACAACTATGCCTATCTTGTGTTACACACATTTCCATGTTCCCTTGATATCTATCACTATACAGAAGGCATAGTTCATCTAAAATACATATACTATAAATATATTTATTAATGAATTAGGATAGTAACCACATATCCATTAAAATTTATTTTCTAAATAATGTTAAATAAAATATAAAAATATATTAACACATGTATATAAAATTATTCCTTTGGATATCAATTAGTTAGAAATGAATGTAAGAACAAGTTGGATAAAATTAATTTTCTTTTCTAAGAAAAGTATGTCTCTTTGTAAAAACTACAGTTTATCTTAGAAAATTAAAAAACACATTTGATGAATGTTTTGAAATATATATATATATATGTGTGTGTGTGTGTGTGTGTGTGTCTGTATATTATTTAATTTAAATTTTTAATACTCATTCAATATATTTTATAAGTATGATATTATAATATATTTTATTTTAGGAATAAAAATGATATATTTTTCAAGAAGGTAATTTTACCACGTTTTAATGGAGAACCAATTTAAAATATAAATGTTTACACTTATCTTTTTTTTTTGAAAAAAATATTAATTGTTGATATTATAATGTGAAATTTAATATTGGGTGAATTTTTTTGGTATTTCTAGGAAGATTAATTTTTGATGAATAATGAAAAACCCTGAATTTTAATTGAAAAATGCATTTTCATATAATATAATCATAAAGATAAATCACATTTTGAATTGGTTTTAATTTGAATTTATATATATCTAACATGAATTAGTAATATTTTGGTCATTATAATCAATTTAAAATTGACATTATATATAAAAACAATAAAATTTTTTGGACATTTTCAGGTTAAAACCCTATTGTTTTATCACATGAGGAATATTTTTTTAAGAAATAATTTATATCCCATATGTGTTTGTAGTTTGTAAAAACAGATTACATATTCTGATTTAGAAAAATTTATAATTCATATTAATTTCAAATTATTTTTTTAACAAAAATTTTATGGAAATTAATTAATATTAATTATTGTTATTAATGAAAAAACAAGATTACATAGTGGATAAAAATTAACTTTTGTGCAAAAATACCATAGAAAAATGTATAAAATCCTTTTTCTATCCATATTTATACCACATCCTCCCTTTCATATGAAATATACAATTATTGGGTGAACATGATGTAATAGAGTCCTATCAATAGTGTATACCTTCTTATATTTACAAGAATGCCACTCCACCTCCACTATAAAGGGGAACTCACCCCTCACTTCCCCGCACATAACAAGACACATTGGATTGGACAAATCATGTCAATATATCCTCCCAACCTACATTACTTCATCTTATAGTCCTATATATGGGAAAAAATCCATCAAAGCAATCCCTTTGGAAAAAATAATAGGTGTTACCCAAAGAAACGGTAACACCCTTCCACATTCTCTTTTGTTATATTTTTATTCTACACCAACTAAATTATTCATTCTAAAAATATATATAATAACCTAAAAATCATAAATATATAGATATTCGGTTATTATAATATTTAAAACTCTATATATAGAGACATCTATCAAATGGGTAACGAAATTATCCTTCGTGTGTACGGGGGACAACAACCTTACAAAATGATTTCATTTATTCATTCCATACCACCTCTCATGGTTGTGAATAATTATGGAAATAATATTTTTATATAAAATATATGATATTTATTATGTATTTTTACTTTATTAATTATTATATGAGACATACTGTCATTATTTCTGTTGTGTGTAAATACTATAACCTCATTTGGGGGCATGTGGACTACCGCCTCCTCAATGATATGTGATTCGTTCACACATTACATGGAATGTATTAAGAATGGTATTAGTTAAAATATATTATATATATAAAGTCATAATGATATTTACAATAAAATATATATAAATATATAAACATATATGTCATTTACTTCCTTTCACTCAATATGTAAATAAACAAAAAGAATGTTCATGATGATATACGACCTACCATATCCATCAATGGTATATTGAATTTCATATTTATATATTTTATTGATTATTATAATTAATTATATAATTAATTATATAATGAATATAAATGATATTTATATCACGTTTTACAATTTGTAAATATGTAAATAATTATTTATTTAATAGGATCATGAATACAAAATCAAAACGTATACAAAAAATAAAGTGGATTTTCCCAAAACACAACAATAACACAAAAGTGTTAATAAATTGGTTATATAGATTAAAAATAAAATAATATATGGCATCTTATATAATAATATGGTTATTTTTTATTTTATAATAATCATATATTTATTATATAGTAGGTTCAAATGTGTAAAAATAGTGTAAATACTTTAGGTTAGGGATTTCTCATATCGCTTATATTTCGATTAGACTTGGGCCATATTAACCACTCATTACATTTTTGTGCTGTATAAAATAATAATTAATGTATTATATTTTTCTTATAATTATGTTTTTTATTTAAATATCCATTTTATTATCATTCGTTCTTGGGTTTTATGGTTCAAAAATTACCAAATCAATAATATAATATTTGTCACGATTTTCTTTCTTTGAGATACATGGCATGTTATGCACCTATATTTTTCTATTGGGTTTATATAATAAGCTTAATATATTATATCATTAATATCCTCATTTTAATTATATTTTACAATTCTGTATTATTATTCCTTTTTGAGGTTTAGGAATCAAGTTTAACCAAATAGTAATATTTTATTGCTACAATCTCAGCATTTATAAATATTATTTATGATTATTATTACACTAATGAAGTATAATGATCCATAACATAATATTTATCATTATAATTATTATCTTATATTTTTTTATTATATCTTCATCTATGGTACCATTATTCAACTCTTTTTTACTTATAATAATCAAGAATGAATTCTTAAGAAAATTGGTCCTTTTTCTCTGTTAGGTCATAAACATGATTCATTCTTCAACCATATATTCTAAATATGTTTTAAAAAACATTATGTGAAATTATATTCTCCTTTTAAGTGAAAAGTAATAATAAAAATTATTGTTTTTTATTTTTTAAAATGTTTTTGTAATCTTCCTTTATAAGGATTCAAGGTTATTTCTAAAGGAAAAAGTTTTCAAAATGTATGATTCTTTAATAAGTATTTTTTTAATAATAATGTATAATTTCATAAAGAAAAGTTTCACATTATTATAAATGATTCCTTTATATGTTTTTAAATTGTATTTCAATGATAATTATTTTTAAAATGTTATATGTTTTTTAAAATATTTTTTAAATGAAAATTTATGTTCCAAGTGATCTTTGAAAACCATCTCTATATAAGATGACATATTTTGATATTGTTTTCTCAACAATAGATATATGATCCAAGGATACCATTAATATTATTTCTATGAATTGGTTTTGTTTTTTTGGCATGAATTTTAGGTAACTCATTTCTTTTATGTAGTAAAAACTTGTTTCAAATAGATTGTTATGATTCCCATTTCCTTTCCACCAGCAAATCACATTTCAAGGAGATTGACATAAAACCCATTTATTTTTTTGGTTTGATCATGTTATGAAATTATAATTGTTTTAATGTGTTTTTATGAATATATTCAAGATATTTGTGCTTTATTCTAATTATGGTTCTAGGGAATGGATTATATGTTGGGTTCGCCCATATAGCATAGGGTAATCCCATTAAAGCTTATATACTGGGGTGGCCATGATAGTACTGAATAAGATTGTTATAAATTATATGATGGTTTGGTCAGGATATTTTTAGGTGATCTTGTTACAGCTTATACGAAGTGTGGGGCCCATATCTCTCTCCGATGAATTGGATAAATATTTATATCTCAGAAGATAATTGTGGGAAAAATCATCAAAGGGATTTACCACAATGGGAATTAAGTGTGTCATTATCCAAAATGAGAAATTGGTATGTCATGATCCACTGTAGAAATATGAGGAGCATGATCTACTCTGGGATGATGGGGAAACCTTATACACTATAAGAAGAAGGGAAAACATGATCCCTTATAAAGAAAGTACTCTGACTTGTGATGGTGGTGTGTGATGGACTATAGGTTTAGTCCCCATGTCTTGTCCTAATATTTTTTAGAAATGATCCATGACTTCTAGGGAATGATTTTGATATAAGAACATGTTTCCATATCATTAATATAATGACCATTCCTATTTCTATTTACCCATATTCACAATGTTATTAGCTGATCTATATTCGAAAAGTCTATAATTTATTCCAATGTTATGCTCCAAGGGTTTATTCTCTTGATGGACCTGTGATTCATGTCTTATGAACATCTAATATTTATTCCTTGACTCATGTACATGATCATTGATATGAAAGGTATGATCATCAAATGTTATTCTAATTTTCTCATACCCTTATTTCCATGGTATACATAGACATGTATTTTATTTAACCATACTAAGAATCTAATATAATCCATTATTATGTGTCATTTGACTAGGTAATAATTTTTGTATCTAAATAATTAATGTAGATGCCCAATATACAAAATGGGGGTGAATAGTCTCCTTTAAAAATTCCATTCGAACTTTTAAAGTTGATATAAAACAATCTATGTTTAACAAAGTTAAACAAGGTAAATTGAAAAGACCTTCTAGTTATAAAAAGTGTCCAGGTTCCAGAAATATCGTTTTGGAAATGAAACAAAAGAATTGTTTACATGGAAAATGATTCTACCATAAATCATATAGAAGTTTACTAATTAGAGTACAAGTACAAGAAAGTATAATACTGTCATACTTTCCTTATTTATCAAAATTCAGATGAAAATACACTTCAAACAATACAAATAACAAGTATGAAATCTTCTAACCCAAAGAGTAGGGTATCCAACAACATTGTATAAAGGTACCTTGATTTATACTTTCATGAAAGTCAATATTACACACACATGGGTAATCCCTCAATAGGAATATTGGAGTTTGTCCTGCTATCCCCGCAAGCCCTCGAACTTCAAGGTAGTCAGCACCTATGTTTTTCTTATCAAGGAAGTCCTCAATCTTTAAGGTTGTCATCACCTCTGTCTTCCTATCCTCGAGAGCCCCCTATTTTACACAGAAACAATGGGAGTCGCACAAATCAATCTAAACAAGATGTTTAGTATGCACAAAGAATGGGAGTCTCTCTCTCTAAAAATTACTTCAGCAGCATGCAATCTCTAGATTAATCGAGTCAGTAATAATATCATTCAAATGAGCTCCTATTTATAGTCATTTCCCAATGGTTGGATCCCTCCTCCAACTATCATATTTTTACTTGAATTTCGGAGGTACCTATACAAGTGTCACTCAAACAACGGTTAATTAGAAATATAATGTATGACATCATTTCATAACTAAAACAAAGGTAAGAAAAATATGGTTTCTTAATCAAATCCATTTTCTAGAGTTTGGGAAAATAATGTTTAGAGTATTATAAAATAAAAATTCAGAGTCTATATTACATGGATATACGGATTATTTTTTCCAAGGAATTTGGAATCAGAATTCTATAGACTTAGGAGTCTGAATTCTAAGAATTCGTAACCTAAATTCTAAGGAATTCAGAACCTGAATTCAAAGGAATTCGAAACCTCAATTCTAAGGAATTCACAACCTAAATTCTAAGGAATTCATATCTGAAATTATATGGAATTCAGAACATGAATTCTAAGGACTTTGGAACCTGAATTATAAGGAATTTAAAACCTGAATTCTAAGGAACTCATAACCCTAATTTCTTAAAATTCATAATCTGAATTTTAGAGAATTCCAAATCTGAATTTCAGAGAATTTAGAATTAGAAATTCAGAAATTCATAATCTGAATTCATAACTTGAAAAAGAATACTCTATATCTAAGTATTTATAAGATTTTGAGGTATTATATATGAAATCTATTTTTACACTTTAGAAATAAAATGAGTTAGAATAAGTGAAACTAAAACATGTACAATGAAAACAAAGATAATGAGAAAATTTCCTTTGGAATAAAAATTTCCTTACTAAGATAAATCTTTGGGGAAACAAAATTTTTCTTGAGATAGAGTGTTTGTGATTTTAAAAAAATGGAATGGAAAAGTCATAAGGAACCCGTATTGACTTAATAATCCACCCATTTTTTGAAAGCACAAACATCTCTATGAAAAAGAATCTATGGACTTAAAAATTTTGAGGAATTGGAAATAAAAACTTATCTCCCTTTACATATAAATCAAAGTGAATATGACTAACTCCCCCTTAGTCTTTGAAATCACTAATATTCATATTATTGATTTCATGAATGAGATTTACATTATCTTTCATATTAAAATATTCATTGATAAGAACATTCCCCAAATGAATTCTACTTACAAAGGGAAATCTCTTATTTAATTTGTATTATTTTTATCATTCATTTCTCCCCCTTTGTGATTTTTAAAAAGTAATAATGAGAATGGGAAAATATTAGAACCTAAAACGTAAGTACTAAACAACCACAAACAAAATATATAAATAAAAACTGTAATTTCATTAATTTTGAAAGAATTTGTACAAGGAAAAATACAACAAACTTTTGGAATGGAGAGAAATTTTCCATCTTTCTCCTTCGGCATCAGCTTCTTAACAACAATTTTTAAATTCTTGAGGTCCTTGTGATCCTATTCTACATGCTAAATAAAATGTTCATATTCCTCACTTTTCTTCTCTAAGGCTTTAATTTTTTTCTTTTTGGGCCTTAATACATTATTCTAGGGCTTTCAACACTTCTTCTTGCTTAACAATCTTCTCTTCAAATTCCATTTGGAGATCCCTTTCCCTCTTCCAATTCATGGCCACAGAATTAATCTTGACATTCATATTCATAACCTCCTGATTCTGAGTAGTCTGTTTGAGGGTTAACTTTTCTTCAAAACTATTTGAAAGATCATCAATCGTCCTATCTTTGGTATCCAAATCATCCTTGACATTATCTTGAAATTCATCGAAGATTCTGATTTCTATATTTGTCTTCTTTGACCAGTTTGTAATATTCTTCCAAGATCTTTTATGATCCTCATAACCAATGAAGAAGGTTTTGAAAACTTCCTATAGTCCAATAAATTTGTCTATAACCATGGAAACCGAATCTGAATTCTGATTTATCAAATGCTGAAGCATATGGCATCTTGAAGCTATGCATGGAAATAAGAAATAGTACTAACCGGATTCTTCAATGAATGAACAAAAAAATCATTTCCAAGTTAAGATGATTCTAAATCCCAGTGTTTGGTTGATGAGGATTATTTTTCTATGTCTTTATTTTTCCTCATTTATAAAGCACAAACTTCTTTCTTCTTTACCACCGATTTACTAGGTGTATCTAGTAACACCTATTTTCCCTTATCTACTCTTAGAATGATGTCTTGTTCTTTGGGAGACTCATACTCACAATCAGATAACTGAACAAATTTATCTTCCTCAACTTCCTCTTTCTCTGCACCAACCACTAGATCATCCGGATGAATGAAATCATGAATGCTGCTTTCATCATCTGTTGGCTTATTCACATCATCCTGGACTTTTCTTCATTCCTTGGTGTAGTATGTTTTGAGGATTCATCTTCAGAAGTATGAATCGATAATTTTACAGAGGGGATTTCCTTATCCTAGAAATCTTCAACTTGTTTTATGATATCATCTATTTTATTCCCTTCTTATTCTTCATCTTCTTCTCATTATATTTCATCTTCCTCTTCATGAGAAATTTCTTATTCTTTATGTGATTCTTGAATCACCAATTTCTTTCCTGGATTCTCAGGAAGTGATTATATCAAAAATTATTTTAATAATTGAATTTGTTCAGATACTTTTTTAGCAGCCTTAAGAATAGATTGGATGATTTTAGCTTCTGACAATTTCTTCCTCTTCTTCTATTTCAAGGTTCTCAGTGGCCATTTCCTTCAAGTCTTTGGCCTTAGCAAGATCCAAGCCAAACATAGGCTCCAAATCCATCCTATTTTTCTTATCTTCTCTCCACTTATCCACTACATCATCATGATATTCTTTTTGCTTCTTCGGTTTCAGTGGTGCTGATTGACGCTCCTTGGCCACTGTAGTTTTTCTTTTCTCTTCTGGTTCCTTAGTCTTTCTCTTCTGTCTACGTTTCTTAGAGTTTTCAGCTGCTTTCGACTTCATTGACCATGATTATACTTATTCTTCAGAAATATCATAAAATTATTAAAAATCACTTGAAAACCAATTTTCATTATCCTTAGAGTATCATCATTCAACAACATCACCTTGTAATTTCGCAGCTTGGAACTGCAAGGAATTTTGAATGAAAGAAGGCAAAGAACAATAATCTCTGATATAATTTCTTGATACATAATGATTTGAGATTTCATATTTCCAATCTTGATATTATCAATCGTAACCATGATGTACTTAACTAGGTTAATCATTATGAGGTTCACCAAAAAATCCAATGTGTAGATATCACTCTTCTTCAGAATATCCTTATCCCATTTTCTTGGAATTATAAAAACATGAACTCACAATTCAAGAATCTATAAGTTCATAGACATGTGAACAATCTTTGGAGTCTTCAATATTTTCAATCCAAGACACTCAGTAGCCTTTTCCTTATCAAAAAATCTAGATACATCAGATAATTTATGAGTACAAAACTCTGCATCTCCTTCAAATGTAATTACAACGAGACCTGATACCTTACTGAATAATAAAAGTGTAGATATTTCCATAACACTTAAAAAAACAAGCCTCTACCTTTTTCCATGAAAAACTTGTTGTCTCATAGAACTCAGTCAACAATTCCTAATAGACCGGATATTGTGCTCTTGTTTTTTATACACATACACTCTCCCATCCATTCAGCTCGACATTCATAGATAAAATAGAGTCATACATATCATAAAACATCGGATCGACTAACCATTCTCTGTATATTTTCCACTCATGGATTTCTTTAACAGTCTACATTTCATTATGAGGAGAGGTTTCAAGAGACATTCAAAACTGAGGAATATTTTGATGATTCGGAATGACCTTAAGTATAAAGACAAAGCTTCAACACACAAAATCATGAAAACATGATGTGGGATAACCATCAGGAGGGTTTTATATAGGCGAATGAGAGGATGGTTTAACTTCCATGTTTTACCCAATAGTTGAAAAACATCAAATCAAATATGAAAGTTGACATGATAACCAAAGAAGGAGTTTGATTGGTTCCGATCTTTTGAGGTTTTTATGATAAGCATTCGGATTTAAGAAATATTGAATCTAAAAAAGATTCTTAAACAAGATTAAAAAACCACCAGTAAAAACATGATTATGAAAACCTAGTAATGATAAATACTTTCCGAATTGCTAAGAGGATTATTTTTAATAAGGAAAATTCTACATGAAGAACATTAGATTCTGAAAATTTTAAAAACATTGATTGCAAAAACATTGAGTATGAAAATTTTGACTATGAAAAATTTTTTCTACGAAAAAAATTTGATTATGAAAAATTTTGATTAAGAAAAACTTGACTAATAAGAAAATGTAATCCCCCAATGAAAAAGGGTTTCTTACTGTAAGTTGATACGTTTCGACAAGAAGTTAATATGGGATATTAACATATGGTTATCATTCCTAAATTCTATTTAATATATTCAAATCTATTAGAGGGTAAAGATTTTTGATAATATCAGCAAGATGATCTTGCATTCCAATAAATTGAAGAATGATATCTTCTTTTTGTGTGTGATCCCTATGAAAGTGATACCTAATATCTATGTGTTTTGTATGAGAGGGATGTGAAGGGTTATTAATTATTTAAATGGCACTAGTAATATCACACATTATTTTTGTTTTGTTAAAACTCATACCATAGTCTGTGAGTGTGTGTTGCATCCACAAAACATGAGCACAACAACTTCCAGCTGCTACATATTCAGCTTCAGCAGTGGACAATGCTACTGAGTGTAGCTTTTTGCATGACCAAGAAACTAATGAATCTTCTAATAAATGACAAGTTCTGGATGACATTTTCCTATCCATTATACATCCACCAATGTCATCATCTAAAAAGATTTTCAAAATAAAATCATTTCCAAAATTATAAAAGTATCCTAAATCTGTTGTTCCCTTTAATTAGCAAAAAAATCCTTTTCACTACCTTTAAATGAGATTCCTTAGGATAGGATTGATATCTTGTACATAAGCATATTGGAAACATTATGTCTGGGTGACTAGTTTTCAAGTAATGTAGATTTTTTTCAAAACTATAAAAGATTTTTGATCTATTGGTTTCCCAAATTCATCAAGATTAAGTGAATTTGAGGGACCAATGGGAGTACATATACTCTTAGTGTTATATATCCATAATTTTTAAGAATACAATTTCAATAATTATGTTGGGATATATAAATTCCTTCTGTTTTTTGAGAAATTTGAAAATAAAGGAAAAATGTTAACTCACCCATCATAATCATTTCAAACATATATTTCATTATATTTGAAAAGAAATCAATTAAAGATTGCTGAGTTCGACCAAATATAATGTCATCAACAAAAACATGAACAATAAAAACATTTTTCTTATATTTCTTTATAAAAAGGGTTGGATCAGAATTTCCTTTAACATAATTTTTTTGAAGCAAAAACCCAGTAAGCCTTCAATACCAAGCTCTAGGAGATTTTTTAAGTCCATATAATGCTTTGGTATGTTTGAAAACATGTTAAGGATGTTTTTTATCTTCAAAAAATTGAGTTTATTCAACAAAAGCTCCATATTTAGCTTATCCATTAAGGAAAACACATTTAATATCAATTTGAATAAGTTTTATGTCAAATAACTCTGCAATGGAAAGTAAAATGTGAATAGATTCAAGTCTATCTACTTGAGAATAGGTTTCATCATTGTATATTCCTTATTGTTGATAATTTCCTTTAGCAACCGATCTAGATTTAATTCTTATTATGATTCCATTTTCTTTACACTTATTTATGAAGACCTATTATACTCTAATAACATATGTTTCTTTAGGTCTTTCAACCAAGGTCGAGTCTTTATTCCATTCGAATTCATTTAGCTCATCATTCATGGGTTTTATCCAATCATCATCAACCAAAGATTAATCATTTGTTTTTTGTTCTAATTTGGATTGGAATGATAGATGTTCTACTTCACTTCTTATATAACTTCTAGTCCTTACAGGTTGATTAACATCACCAATGATACTATCACTGGGATGATTCTTATGAAATAACTTATTTGGGTTTTCTAAAACCTCTTTATCAATATATGGAAGAAAATATTCTCAGGTAAATGCTTCAGTAATATTTTCATGAAAATTTTCCTTATTATAAGGATCTTCTATCAAGGGTTGATAATTACTTTTTTAAAACAGATTTGAAAATGTAGGTTGAGTGTGTTTAAAAACAAAGGGACTGGTTTTATAAAATTTAGATTTACTGTTTTTTTAATAGTAAAATTTTTTTTATTTAAAACTCTATATGCCTTAGAAGTTGTGGCGTAGCTTAATAAAATTCCTTCCTTAGGTTTGGGTGCGAATTAATGTAAATTATATTTAGTATTCAGAATGAATACTTTGTAACCAAATACATTGATGTAGGAAAACGTAGGTTTTCTACCATTCCATAACTCATAAGGGGTTTTTTAAGAAAAGGTCAAATCAAAATGTGATTTATAGTATAATAAGCAGTACTTACAGCTTTAGTCCAAAATTATTTGGCTATCGAATATTCACTCAACATGGTTCTAGTTCTCTTTTGAAGAATTCAATTTATTCTTTCAACAACACCATTTTTTTAGGAGTTTTTAGTGTCGAAAAGTTATGATTAAAGCCTTTTCTACTACAAAAAGTTTCAAAATCAAAATTTCAAAATTCTTCTAATTTATCACTATAAATAGTTATCAAATGGATATTTTTCTCATTCTTAACATGGGATCCAAATATTTTGAAATAAGATAAAGCATCAGATTTATTTACTAGAATATACACCCATTTAAATCTAGTGTAATCATCAACTAAGACAAATACATAATATTTTCCACCAATGCATCCAGTTTGTGTTAGACCAAAAAGATCCATATGCACTAACTGTAGTGCATCCGTAGTTGAGACTTCACATACTGATTTAAAACATGATTTATGTTTCTTTCCATATTGACAAGGATAAAAAACATTTGAATAATCAAATCTAAGCCTCGGTAGATCCTTAATTATTCTTTTCTTAGAGAGTTTACATAGGTTCCTATGGTTTTCAATGTCCTAAAATTCTATTCCATAACCAAGAATGATCTTCCATCGCACTAAGACAAGGTATATCTTGGCGCATAAGGTCTTCTATGTTTAATGTGTATACATTATATTAACTTTGAGAAGAAACAATAAACTCTTACTTGGAATTGTGTACTGAACATTTATCATTCCTAAAATTCACAATGTAACATTCATCACATAATTTAATTGTGCTAACAAGGTTTTTCTTAAGACCCTTAACAAATAAAACATTTGAAACCAATGTTTTTTTCAATAATAACAATCTTACCTATACAAATAATTTATTTCTGAGCATTATCTCTGAAAGTTACATTTCATTATTTCATCTTGATAATCTTTTCAATGATGTTTTTTTACCAGTAATGTGCCGTGAGCATCCACTATCCATGTATCATGTATTTATGTTGGTAATATCATTAATTTCTTGAAAATAAGAGTGTTATACTTTCGAAAACCAAACAATCTTTGATCTTGAAACATCATAAAGAAAAATTTTAAAATTCTACATTTTCATAAAAAATAATCTTTATGAAAACCTAAAAAATGATTTTTGTTTAGGGAAAAAATTTCTAAATGCCCAACATATTGAATCTTAATTCAGAAAGGATAACTTTGAGGAACAAAATAATTATTACTACAAATCAGTTTTGAATGAGTATAACCAAATCCAAAATTATTCCTTTGAGGTCGAATTTGGGAATACATCTTATCAAAGTTTTCCTTACCTAAGGTAAAGTTTATAAAACACTTCGTCAAGGATAATATTTCTGACATCAGTTTAATAACAATGTTTTTATCCTCAAAAACATCATTTTTAGCAATACAGTTAGTCTCTAAAATACTTTTCTTAGAAATTACTTTTTCTAAATCCTTATAAAGATTATCCTTCTCAGAATTATTTTCCTCAATGTTTTCTGAAATACATTAAAAATCATAAACTTTCTTATCATGATATTTAGAAATATCTCATACTTCTTTAGTAATAATAGAAATTAAATAATTTGGCTTATCATGTTTTTTCTTGAATTTAGAATATTCATTCTCAAGAAGATTAGAAAACCTAGAAACTTCATCATTAGTAGGTAAAGTATTATCTTCATCAGAAGAAGATTATTTATTCAACAATTCATAATATTTATTATCACTGTAATTATAATTAAATTATACCTTAGTTACAGATAAAGAATTGTGTAACTTTTCCATTAGACAAATATTTTCAATAGGTAATATAGAAATTAAACCAATATTTTTCTGACCAGAAGATTCATACTATGAGGATTCATAAAAGATTCTCCACCACTAGAACTCTGTGTGACATTATCTATTAAAATATTCTTAGCTTTAGATTTTTAGTACTTCATTATATACCTCTCATAATGATTTTCATTTCAATCCTTTTTGTAATAATAGGAAAATATGGCAACATATGCCCTGCTCTTTTTCATTCATAACAAGTGACTTCAGAGTCTTTCTTATCTCTTCTTTAATTATTCTGAAATCTATACTGAAATTCATTCTTCCCATCTATCATGTTCATCCTTCGATCAAGATTAGATGGTTCATTTTAATCAAATCAGTATCTCTCTTCATTCTTGTCCCATATTGAAGAAGAGTTCCAAAAAATCTGACCAATAACTATTCTCTTAGATTCACACTAATTAGGAATGATATCTATAATCTTGTCCACAAGTGCCTCATCACCTAAACCTTTCTCACCCATGGATTGTAAACTATTTACAATAGTCAGAAACCATTTTTGTACCGTGCACACTAGTTCTCCATAAGGAAATGGGAATCCATGACACTCTCTCTAAGCATGGCTCTTCTAGTTTCTATAACCTTGGATGTACCAAAATGAGTAACCTCCAATTTCTTCTAAATACAATTTTATGCTTCACAATAAGAAATATGACTTTATATATTTCTGGAAATTGAATACAACAATGTATTATATACCTTTTAGTTTAGTTTATATTCTATCTTTTCTCAATTAGTAAAAGTTATGACTTCCTTATCAGGAATCTTGAAATATCTAGTAATCATAACAAAATTTTCCACTCCAATATTAATAACAAATGTCTTCATATGATCTCATCATTATTCATAATCATTCACATAAAATATAGACGGTCTAGTAGGATTACGATTGTCAATGGAACCACCATTCATTCCTACCATCTAAAAGAAAATCTATTTCCATAGAAACTTATAAATAGTAAATGTTAGTAAACAAGGATAGAAAACTCCTAGGAAAGAAAATAAACAATAATGAAAACTTGATCAAGAAATATTATATGTGAATAAAATTATTTTAGAGACCTCCTCTGATACCAATTGTATGATTGAAATAATAAATGTAGATGCACAATATACAAGTGGACGGTGAATTTTATCCTTTAAAAATTCCATTGAAAATTTTAAAGTTGATATAAAACATTCTATGTTTTACAAATTTAAACAATGTAAATTCACAAAATATCTTAGTTCTACAAAATTTCTATGTTCAAGAAATATGGTTCTAGAAATGAAACTTAATAAAAGTTTACAAGGAAAAAGATTCTACCTTAAAGCATATTGAATATTACTAAATCAGGGTACAAGTACAAGATAGTATAAAATAGTTATACTTTCCCTATTAATCAAAATGTAGAGAAAAATACTCTTGAACAAATACAGGTAACAAGTATGAAATCTGTTAACCCAAAGAGTAGGGTATCCAACAACCTTGGATTAAGGTCCCTTGATGTATACATTCAATAAAGTCTGTCTCACCCACTCCAGGGTAAGCCCTCGATAAGAATATCGGAGTCTGTCTTAATATCCCTACAATCCATCAAACTTCAAGGTAGTTGGCACCTCTTTCATTATTATTAAGTAATTCCTCAGACTTTATGGTAGTGAGTAAATCTGTATTCCTATCCTTTAAATACATCGATTGTGCACAACAACAATCAGAGTCGCATGAAGGAAACTGAACAAGATATTCAGTATGCACAAAGCATTATAGTCTCACTCTCTAGAAATTGCTTCAAAAGCATGTAATATCTAGAGTAATCTAGTAAGTAATGAGATCTTTCAAATGGGATCCTACTTATAGGCATTTTCACAATGGTCGGCTCCCTCCTCCAATGTTCTTATTTTTCCATTAATCTCATAGGGACCTGTATATGTGTCACTCAAACAATGGTTAATTATAAAAAGAATGAAAGACAACATTTCATAAATAAAACCAGGGTAAGAAAAATATGGTTGCTTAAACAAATCCATTTTTTTGAGTCTAGGAAAATAATTTTTAGAGTATGTGAAAATAAACTTTCTGAGTCTATATTATATGGATATACATATTTTTTTTCATGGAATTTGGAATCTGAATTCTATAGACATCAAAGTCTGAATTCTAATGAATTCAGAACCTGAATTTTAAGGAATTTGGAACCTAAATTATAAGAAATTAGGAACCTGGATTTCATAGAATTCGGAATATGAATTTCAGAGAATTCAGAATCTGAATTTTATAGAATTATAAATATGAATTTCCAATAATTCAAAATCTGAATTCAGAACCTGAAAACATAATACTCAATATCTATGTTTTTATAGGATTTCTAGGTTTTAGATATGAATCCAATTTTCACACTTTATAAATAAAATTAGTTACATTAAGATAAACTAAATCATGAACAATGAAAACACAGATAAAGATAAAATTTCCTTGGGAAGAAAAATTTCCTTATTTAGATAAATCTTCGAGAAAATAAATTTTTCCTTGAGATAAAGTGTTTGTGATTATCAAAACATAATGGAATGGAAAATTCATAAGGAAAACATATTTTCTCAACAATAAAGAATTGTTTTATGTTGAAGTACTAAAAAGAAGGATCTTTAAGGTTGATTTTGAAGATATTTGAAAATGTTAAGAAAATCCTTCCATGTTTCCAAACAAAAGATACTATTATAGTCCTCAATAATGTACTTTTGTAATGATCAGAATTTTCAAAAAAATTTAATATCAATGTATGTTGATATAGGTTGTCTATAATAAGTGTCAATAGAAATTTTTAGTCATATTTTGGAAACTAGTATGAGAAATAATTTCTAATATCCCTTGGGATATTTTTAGCAATATGTCTAGGTATTTCTATAAGGATAGCATTAATGTGTAATTAATTAAATAAGGTAACAAAATTGAGACATCCTATAAGTGATTTTTCAGGATTTTGTGTTTTTATATTTTGATAAGTGTTTCTCATGTTATGCCTACTATTTTTAGTCTAATGATGGAACCCAAATGAACTATGATTTTGATTAATGAAATGGACAATGTGATGATTGTACTTATAAGAAACCAAATGATATGGGAGATGGAATGAAATTTCTTGATGACTTTCTATAAAAAAAATTCATGCTATTAATGATGTTAAAATTACACGCTAAAAAATGAGCCAAAAATATTCTGTTGAGTCCTTCATGAGGCCACATCCACCTTCTTTTAGTGGTTCTATTGATACACTAGTTTCTATAAAATGGATCAATAATACTAAAAATTTACATTTGTTTATTCAATTATTTGATCATGAAAAGGTATTGTGTGGTACTTATCCTTTAGAAGTTGAAGTGTATCAGTGGTGGATTATTATTAATAACATAATGGAATAAAATGAAATTCATTCTATAGAATGGGAAGAGTTTAAGGGGTTATTTTTTATTAATTTACTCTATCATAATCATTGATAATTTGTGGAAAAATAATTACTTAAGGCAATGAAAATGTTGGACGAATCTATTGGTACTTATCGTTCTAATTTTACAAGACTTAAAAGGTATATTTTTGGGTTCATCATCAACCCTAAAAGAAAAATTGATCGATTATTTGGTGACCTAAATCCATGTTTTCAAAATGTTTTTCTATAATAGATTTTTGTTGTTATGAAAAATTCATTTTATATGAATTGAATGAAAAAATTTAAATGTTATATTACCACTATTTCTATAATTTATATAATAAAAGTAAGACCAGGTCGCACAAAACTCAAATCGTGGAATGAAATTCCTATATTCTCTATATTAGAAATATGGGAAGAAGCATAAAGGGATTTCCATGAATGGAACAGTGAGGTAATTTAAATGTCTAAAAAAGGGAATAATGTCCATAACTTCGCAAATATTACTAATATTATGGTTAATGAAATTGAGGAGAATAGAATGACAAATATTGAACCATATATATTCTACTATTTCATGTGAATGTAGTTTGGGAACTATGAAAATTTGTTCCCCAATCCAAGGGATAATATAGATGATGAGACAAAAAACCTATGGGGACAAAGGTAAAAGAGAAATCTTATGAAATCATAATGGATAAAGAGATTCATGATAATTATGGAACATTTATCCTCATCGGTAAAACTAGGGAATTTCATGTTTTATATTTTATAAATAATCCCTATTAAAATACTATTTTTCAGTGATGTTTCATGTGGTTATCTTACTCTAAATGGATTGTATATTAAATAAATAACTTTTTATATTCTATTTCTACAATTATGGATCAATTTTTCCAATTGAAATGTTTTTTAAATAAGATATGATATTGTTTAGGGAATAAATGGTGAATTGAAATATGGAAGGGTTTTAAGGTCAACCATTTATAGAATCATTTATGTTAAACATTATATTTGGTTTTCTATATTAATGAATTATATAAACATATGAGGATTGTTCCACATTATATAAACTCTTTTAATAATTTTGATATGATTATAACTAAACACATGGGAAATTATTTATCATCTTAAATATGGATTATTTGATCCATTAGTCCTTCGGGGATAAAAAATTCAACATCACTCTTGGAGTAAGAGATGAAGTGGAAATTGGTCAAGACACAACCAAAGTGAGAAATTGTACATAATAAGTGGAATGAAATAAAGTAATTAAATATTCTTAAATTTTGGAAGAGGGTCATGAAATAAAACATTGCCTTCTTATCATCATTTTTGATGATATCAATTACCTTTTCCATGACTCTTATGTTATGGATTTGTGATTGTTAACTTTATAAAAACTATGTTATCTATCACTCTTAGTCATATATTGATAGTTAGATTTTTATTCAATTTACATGTTTGAACTTTGAATATATGATCTCCTATGTAGAACCCTGGTTCTGAGTTACTTTAGGTAAAAGTTATGTTTCCAAATTTCACTTTTCATAGGAAAATTTAGTGTTTATTTTTTTTATTTGGATTTATATGAATGGAAATATTGGGTATTAAACATTGGATAACATATAATAATATTTACGTAAAAAAATCACTTTATGGGGGGTAGAGTGTAACATGCTGATATTTTGTGAATTTTTTTTTAATTTTTTATTTTTTCAATATTCTTCATTTCCGACAACACTAAATTTAAATTTTGTTATATAAAAAACTATATTTGGAATGTATTATACCCAAAAAAAATATTGCACTACATGTAAGAATTATATTAAATTTTGGTACATACAACACTATGTTTTTCATGTGTTGCACACAATTCCTAGTTCCCTTGATAACCTTTGTTATATACAAGGCTATGTTTTACAAAACAAAAATATACTATTAATGATGTTATTAATTTAATATTATAGTTACCACAAAATTATTAGAAGGGATTTAATGAAAAATATTATCTAATCTATGAAATTATTGTTTACACATTTATATAAAATAATACCTTTAGATACAAAGTAGTTATAAATTATTGTAAGTACTCTTTGAATATAATGTAACTCCTTTTATAAGAATACTATTTATCTATGTAGAAAAAAATTATTTCATTAAATAAGAAAACAGTTTTAAGAATTTTTCAATAATATATATACATATATATATATATATATTATTCAAAAGATATTTTTGTTATACATCCCAAATATTTTATTGGTATAATATTAGAATAAATCCAATTTATGAATTAAAATATATCCTTTTTCTAAAAGGTAATTTTACTGCCTTTTAATGCAGAAAAAATTTTAAATATAATTTTTGATACTTATAATTGTTTTGACAAAATAAACTTAATTTTTGATATTATAATATCAAAATTTCCCTGGATTAAATTGTTTTAATTTATCTAAAAAGATTCATTATCTCATAAATAGGGAAAAATACCAAATTTTAATTATAAAATCCATTTTCCCACAATTTATTTTTATATTTTAATTATATTTTATTTTTTTCTAAAGACAATATAGATAAATTAACCCTAAATTAACATAATTTAGGTCATGGGAATAAGTTTCACGTTGAAATTGGTTATAAAAACAATTCAAACTACTGATTATTTTAACATTAAAAACCCTTTGTTTCATCCCATCCACATGATTAATTATTTTAAATAAATTTATTCTACTTATTTGTTTGGAATTTCAAAAAATGGATTCCATATTTGGTGTTAATTTATTCTAAAATATATGTTATGTTTCACATAATATCTGATGAAAAATATTAGTAAAGGTAATTAAAATTAATTACAGTGACTAACGTAAAAGAAATATTTCTTTGTGGATAAGAATTAACTTATCTAGCCAAATACCCTAGAAACATGTTATATAAACATTTAGTGGAAATATTTCTTGCATATCCACCTTTTTCTCAAAAAAATGGAAAATTATTGGTGGAACAAGATGCAAGGGAGACTTCTCAATAGTGTTTACCATTTTTTATTTACAAGAATGCCACACCTCCTCCACTATAAAATGTAACCCACCCCCTCACATCTTCACACATCTCAATCCACATTGTATCATCCAAAACCTATATAATTTCATCTCGAATTAACTCGATTATTATTAAAGGCCTCATTTATGGTATAAATATATCCAATTAAGCCCTTTTGGTCAAACCAATAAGTGCTTCCCAAAGAATATGTGACACCCACTCACGAGTTATTTGGTTTTTTTCATTCTACACTAACTAAATTATTTGTAGTAAACTCTTATATATTATAAAAATTGTCCCCAATATACTGATATTTTTTTATTTTATGGGTTATACCTATACCTACAATCACTTCAAATTTTTAACAAACTTACCATTTGTGTGTTCAGTAAACTACCGCATCGAGAATTGATGTCGATAAATTTTAATCTACCACCGCTCATGGATGGTAATTATGATGAAAATAAAGAGTTTATATGATATATATGATATTTTATATTTCTTTATTCTTTTGGAATAATCATATGAAACATACAATTAGGATTTCAATTTTTTGAAAGTACGATAAATTCATTTGTGAATGTATACAAAACTGCCTCCTAAAAGTGATGCGATTTATTCACACAATACATGGACTATATTAAGGAAAGGTTTAGTAAATTTATAAGATATTTATGAAATAATAATTTTACTGTAATTCTAATATATATACATATTTTTATTTAATTTATTTTTTAAAATATGATAATAAAATTGGAACAATGTTCATGCCTACATACAGTTTACCGTCTCCATGAACGGTGTATTCTATATCATATTTTGGTGTTTTATATATTAGTATAATTAATTATATGGTGAATATATTTATTATTTATATCATTTTTTACATTCTAGAAATATTTAAATCATGATTTATGTAATATGATCAATAATAACATGTCAAAACTAATATGGACAGAAGCATATATTACCCAAAACGTAACATTATCATGAATGTTTTTATAAAAGATTAATATAGAGTCATAATAAAATCATATATGGTATTGTATATAATAATATGGTTCATTGGATTATTTATATTAAACATATACTAATTATTTAAGAGGTTTGAACATATACAAATAAGGTCATGACATATGTTATGGGTTTTTACGTCTAAGATTTATTTTTTGGGGACTTATAGATTATTCAAAACATCACCATCATCATTATTTATTTAAAGAAATATGGAAGAGAACAACCGAGAGCTCAATTTAGAATGAGAGGTATGGGGGTGGAAGTAGTTCAACCTGAGGGAATACCTTCATGAAATGTTCACCCCCTCATGTTTCATTTGATTTAAATTGTAAAAACAAAATGTATTTAGGCCATGGGAAGCATGGGATTCCATGTATCAGCCATTCTGGTGGACCCTCGCTGGGTGTGTCTCAACCATATGTTTTTGGAGAGGAAGTCATGACACTTCCTTATGGGGTAGGATATTGACCAGGGGATATGTCCGGTTCCATGGAGGGAATTGATGATAATCAGAGAGTCAATTTTAGCTTCCTCAATATCGATTCACCCATCCCAGAAAAGAGTGGGGCCTGTAAGAAAATAAGGGCATTCACCTGGGTAGAAGAACAACTAATAAGGTGAATTGTGAATACAAACTCAAAGGATCCCCCAAGGTCGTGGATAACCACACCACCCCTCAGGACCCATGCGATGCATGAACCATTAGTATTGAGTTTTAACCCCAAAAGAGTTTTTTTCCAATAAACACATTGACGTCATGGTATACTTGCAACCACATTGCCTTGAGTAGCCATAAGTAGAAAATGAAGGGAGGGGTGTCCTATATGTTTTCAATACCTATGATCATATCAAAAAGCAAGCTTCAGATATTAATTGTGATGGCTCTCCTAGATGATATGGTCCCCTCAAATCGATCTTTGTTCATGGCCTACCAAAGAAAGCAGGCACCTATATGGAGGATTAATGTGAAAGATATTTTTTCCACACCCTTATTACCCTATCCATTAAACCATTGAACTCGGATTGAGGCATCCACCAAGGGATGAAAGTGAACCATTGTAAACCCCCGAAGGAGGACCCGACCTCCCGAACCCACTCCCCCTTGAAGAAAAAATGATCAACGAATTCCTCTTTATGGTCTTTACAGCATGATCAGTGGAAAACCACGGAGATAAAACATTTTGTACATTCTCATTAATGGGATTTACATTATGGAGAATCCTCCATGTATGGAAGTTGTATTTCATAGGGATACTCTTGATCCACCCTAGCTTGTTCAATTGGCCTACATGAATTTCCATCACCATAATGTAATGGTAGTCGTTATAAGAGACATTTCTCATGAAAGATGGGAAAAAACAGACCTTTCATGATCTGTGTTAACGAAAAGAAGGTGCTAACTATCTTTTTGATCCATAGACAACACAACATTGATAAACGCTGAGTATTTATCGGCCTCCTCATACATGATGTCATAAGGTAGAAACCCCAGGAATCTAAGAGTGCAACCCACCCAGTTGACATTCCAGAAGGGAACCTTCCCTTCCCCAATAATCCACAAAAAATGGTGTTGGAGATCAAAATACAGGGGGAGAAAAATGGACAAAAAATGTGACCTATGCGCGTTTTCAATCCCATCTCAACCAAGAGAAAGTCCAAAAATTGTCTTTCCCCACAGGGTATGACATTGAATCAGATCCCAAGCTAGATTTTCATGAGTTCGGAAGAGGGTATTAGACATACTATGAAAATTATTCTCTCATTCTTGAATAGGCCATCCCATACTCCTCCAGAAAACTCAGGACCTCTTGCCCTCAGCCCGAGCATCCTAGATGAAATGGGGAATAATATTTTCAATTTATTAGATCACTCCCTTATGAACATTAAAACATGAAATCACGTGGATTGGATTGGTGAGCAGCATGCTATTAAAAAAGCTATCTAGCCCCAAAACGACAAAAACCTATTTTTCCGATTATGGATTATGTCCATGACGAGACTAAAAATATTATCATATTATTGTATATAGAGGTGATATAGGGATATGTGGGTGCCTAGATAATACATTTTTCTTCTACAATTTCTGATATCAAGGAGGTTACTGATAGAAACCACCATGTTCTGTGGGAATTTGATCAAAAGTAACATGTTTCTTTTCCACTTGTTGATGACCTTACCAATCCTACGACAATATTCTTCCATTGCACTGATATGGTCATGGGTAGAATTCCTGAAATCACTAAATAATATGAGGGTGTCATCAGAGAACATGATACTAGTGGTGGAAGGTTCATACTTCCTTCTTCAATAAGGGAGGAAAATGCAATTTCTCATGTTGTAGTGGATGAGACGGTTGAGGATGTCTTGATTGGGAATGAGAGGCTCAGAGAGATGGGGTTTTCCACTCTTGTACCACTAGATTCCTTGATGAAACCATGATAATTCCCCATAATATGAACAAAAAATCATGAAGAACTGATGCACTGAAATAAAAGGTTGGACAAACAGGGAGAGAATCCCCTACCTAAGAGGACTGTGTTGATGAAACACCATTCAACAATGTAATAAGTAATGTTGATGTCCAATTTGATCACCAGGTTTGAGCCATGATATTTGGTGTTAATCTCCCTGATCATCTCTTTCACCAAGTCAATTACACCCTGAATTGATCGACTATTGATGAACCAATTCTTCTACATAAATAACCAATGAAGAAAATGCACCGAGTATAGGGACCCGACCTTAAATATTTCTTAATCTTGAATTTTAATCAATAATATACATTATTACACATTTAGGATCTTTTGAGTTTAGAGTTCTAGAGAATTAGGATTCCTTACATACATATCATACCCCAATCATATAAGAGGATACTAATAAAAATAGTTTCCATTTTTTTCAAAATATAAAACATTAAAACATAAAGCATGATTTATTTGAAAAGACTCCATATAAAACATCATGAATCTCTTATTTCTCTTACCCATCATTATATCATGTGAAAAATATTTTAAAAAAATGGTATGAGTATAAAACTCATTAAGGTATATAAAGAGAGAAAATATTAGTCATGGGAGAACATAAAAACCAATAAAACCCATAATCACAAAAACTAATAGGCATAAAAAATCATTCAGTTTCCTTGTGAAATATTTTCCATACCACCCTTACATTAACCATTATATATGTAATAACCTTTTGGTCAAATTCCTTCTTTGGAGTACCCAATGCATTGGATAGCTATAATAGGGCTCACTCGTTATATTTTGAGTTATAATGGGCTCAAAGCAACATATCTTGAGCTATAAAGGGGATCAACCCAACATATACTGATCTATAATAGGTTCAACACAACATAAATAATGTAAATGAAACATATCATGGTAATAAAGTATTATGTAATCAGTAGAAAGTACTCATTCTAAACAAATAAAAAAATCCTTTTGATATTTATTAAAGATAGTTTTAAAAGGATTTTAAACGGAAAGTCCCTTAAAATATAATTGGAGTGACAATTAATAAAATAGAATGGATATTTATATACACTATAAATACACATAGTTCAACATAATATATATGAAAAATCATAACACCAATAATCTTAATACCATATAATTGATAAAGAATAAGGTTAACCAAAATTATGGAAATTTGGTCAAGAATTCCCTTACCTCGGACTTGTATTACTTAAAACTTGTTTAAACCACATATATAATGGTTAAAAGAGTGTTATTACTATCATAAAAAAATGTACATATTTATAATATCTTATATTATTATTTAATTACATAATTTCACCCTTTAATTATTAGTATTTTGTTCCTTGCATTGTTTTGGGTGTGTTTCTTTACATGATTTCCAGGATTGGTTAATGATAGACAATCTGGTCGATTGAAAGTGAATCTCCATAATTTGGATGGAAAGGTATTTACATACTTCCATTACCATAAATTATACGATTTAACATTTTTGATGTTTGGTATTATGTTGATTAATATGTTAAAACATTAATGGTGTTCGTGTAGATCATTTTAGTGGTCCTTGGATAATAACGACCTCAGTTTGCATGAAAAAATTTTAACCATGTGCACACAAGAATTATAGAACCATGTAAAAGACATAATAAATATATTATAATGTGGTTCAACCATAAAATTTGTTTCATGACTTGACTTTAAGGAATTAATGTAAATTGATATCACATCGTCCATGGTGTCGGTAATTCAACACATCACGAAAATCATTTTTATTCCTTGAATAAGTAGGAGAGAAGAAGAAAAATGATGATGAATTTTCCAAGAACATGAGAAATTCTAGAATATGCATTATTTATGGAGCATTCATGCCTCTAGTGTAAGATTACATGAGAAAACAATAAGAAAAAAATGGAACTCAAAATAAAAAAATAGTATAAATCCCTTACGAAAATTCGGCATCCTAATGGCTATGCAACATGGTTTTAGAAATCATTAAAAATATTGGGGAGAAGGATAAACCATCCATAAATTAATTATAAAATATAATAGAGAAATAATAAGTTTAAAAGAATAACATGGTATAAATTATTGAATTTTATACCACATAAAAGAGAACATTAATGGAAAAAGAAAGAAGTTGAAAATTTTCTTACCGTGTAGAGTAACTCCTAGAACATGAAGGTTGGGACCTTGGGAGATTGAGGAACCCTCGGGATGACTATTAGGGAGGTAAGGAGGCCCGATCTTAGTTTATGAGGAGTTTGAAATTAGTTTAATGAAGGAATGAGTTGGTATTTATGGGAATAGTGAAGGAATATTTTAAAAATTTCCCAAGAACACCTAATTTGTGGTATTGGAAAAACCATGGGCTTGCCCATGGTATTTTCCCAAGGTAATAGCCACTTAGAACACCTCACATTTTCTTTTCATATACACATTTAGACCCAATTTATTATATCATTATTATATAATTAATGATTTCATTAACACAGCGAAACTCAAAACTATATTTTTACTATTCTCTGAAAATTCAAATTTTTAGAAAAATTCCAAAAAATAACCCTAATTATTTTTGACATGTAGAATTCCAAAATGAAATCCATTTTTGAAATTAATTTTATAAATATTATTAATTTAATTTAAAAAAACCATACTTCATTAAAAAAATTGACAATTTTAAAACTATATCTACTTTTATGTCACATTGAAAAATTAACCAGGATGTCATTATCATGAAGTCTTAAAAAATAAAATAATAATACATTTTACAATTCCTTAGGGTCATATTACTATTCATAAGGGTGTGTTACTATTCAACGAAAATATTTTGGCTCCATCAGACTCTAAATAACGTACTAACACAATTTTAGTTGGCTTTTTTCAAAATTCAAAACATAGAAGCTGCAAAAGTTTGTTTAAAGGGTAGTTATAAATAACTACTTAAGACAAAGTTTCATGCATTACATTTTTTTAAAAAACTTAGTGTGTTACACTGAGGGTCTAGCATTGAGGATGCTTGGAAGAACATTGTAAGGTAAATTACAAATGTTTATTGCGAGGTAGTGGAGGATGGAGGAGGGGTACTTGATTTTGGGAAAATGGACTATGGCCATGGAACATGCCACTCTATGTTTTCTACCCCCTCCGATAAAATCATGAATGGATTTAGTAAGGTAATATTTTACCCTATCCTAGGAATCCCAATATAAATATCATAAGAAACTGACAGGGCCCATGGCACTATCATCTTTATAGTGAAAAATTGGTTCATGAATATCAGCTTCTATCAGAATGGCCTCTATAATCTCATTTTCCTAGAGAAACACTTGGTTGGTTGTGGTTCTCATGAACTCTACCACCCCTCTCAGGTAACCATCCAATATGCAAGGATTCATACCTGCAAAAATGTCCTTGAAAAAAGACTATGTGGGACTCCTCACCACCTCCCTATCATTTGAGTACATCTTGTCCTCTATCAAGTTGTTGGGTTGTACCATTCGTTTCCTCTCTTTTAGGCATGCATGGATGAATGTTCTATTTATTTCACCTTCATCGATCAACCTCAGCCTCTATTTTTCCCTCACCACTCATTCCTCTCAAAGAAAAATATCATCCATAGTGTCTTTTTTCATTGAAATCTATTCAAAAACCATTTCATCCCAGGATCCCTCGAGTCTATCTTTTATATTATTAATCTCTTACATGGAAGCACCCATTTTTCTATCACTGGGAGTAAATAAATTCTCCCATTCTCGAAGCCTTCTCTACAAGAATATATGTTTATATAAAAAGTGGTACAAGTCCTCCCCTGTGATAGTGAGATCCATGAGAAAGATATTGTATAATGAAAACCAGGGAGGATAGACAAATTTTGAATGTATATAAATGAGTCGTGACTTGGATACCTCTATAAGATTGAGTTGATGAGCGGTGACTATTCAGATATGTCACGCATCACGTGGCTGACATTGATTTTAGGACACAATAATATGGCATGAATGATGTCCATGAATTGGTCATGGAAACTATAGGATAGAATAAATCCACACTGGTTGTTACACCACGTACAGAGATTTTTGGGGTAACAAAGATCCATAAGCTTGTTATCATTCATGAAGCAAAAAAACTCTAAACTTTCCTTTCTGGGAAAGGGACCTCTACCCTTCTTTTCCTCATGGATGGAAACCACATTGAAATCACCTCAAAAAATATAGGGGTCACCACCAGAATCAAACTAGAAGAGGTCATTACATAGTATCTGGTATTGTTTCTTTCCAGATCTCCCATAGATGAAGGAATCAAAGAAGGTTCTATTGTTTTGAGAGATCATGGGGGTGATGTATTTTTTAACCATGTTGAAGACAAAAAACTGAAATGTGCCAATTTGAGAAGATCCAGATGTGGGAATTTTATGGCTCCACATGCATGTTCTTAACATTTACAGCCTTCAGAAAAAATCAGTAATTCTAGAATGTTTTTTTTGTGCTTAATAAGAGCAATAAGACTAACCTTATGTTAACGGACGTTATAAGTAAAGAAGTCCGACTACACCCGATATCCAAGGCCAGAGACATTCTATATGATGATATGAATCACTAAACTGGGTGTGTCCTTGTATTATCCCTAATACTCTTAGCCTGCGGGGAATAAGAGAGAGATTTAGCCTTTAGCTACATTACTTTATCCCTCATACATCTGCTTCCACTAGTGGGAGAGGTCAGGAAGGGAGGAAATGGGACTTTCAATGTGCAAGGGGTCCAACCATGCTACAAAGACTGCTATGATAGTTTAGGCCTAATAGGCTCCCATTATGGGGACTCAGTGACCATGGATTTAGGAGGATAAGAAGGGATGAAAGAAGCAAAGCGGCGAGAGAGGAAGGAGGGGAAGGAAAGGAAGGATGGGGAGCGATACTAGGAGGGTCCATTAAAACACTAATTTTTTGTGTTGTATATACTACCCATGAATGTATTATATTTTTTATATACTAAAATTTATGGATAATTTCATATCAATTTTATGTTGTTTATTTCATGGTTTTAATAGTTTAAAAGTTACCAAATTGGTTAAGAACATTTTTTTCATAAATTTTAGTTATTTGGTATACATTCCATGTTATGTACCTGTATTATTATATGGGTTATATACGCTGCACTTGAAATTTTATATGATGAATCTCAATATTTTAATGATTATTTTAGCTTCATGTATTGTTATTCCTTCATGAGGAATACGATTCAAGGTTACTAATGTAGTTAGGGTATATTTTCTATAATATCATCATTTATCAAGATTGTTTATAATTATTCTTACATTGGTGAAAAATTATGCTACATATCTAAAGAATTAACATGATATAACTTCTCATATATATTTTAATGATATCATCATTTATTGGATCCATTTCCCACACTTTGGTAATTAAGAATATAAATAATGCTTTTTATTAAAATATAAAAAATTTCTCTCTTTGTTCGGAATCTTTTTTTATTAAAAAAACATATATTATAAATATGTTTTTAAAAAATATTTTACATTAATTATTGATATAATTTTCTAGAAATATGATTTCCAAAAAAAATAATGCTTTTAAAAGTGTTCAAAAAGATTTTTAATGCTTCAATTATATGTTTTCAAGGATATGTTCAGTGAAAATAGTATTCAAAATGTTTTATTCTTTATGTTTTGTTTTAAAATAAGAAATAATATTTTCACCAAGATATTTTTTAAATTGTTTTTATTGATTCCTTTATATTTTTTTGAAGTGGATTTCAATAAAATGGATTTTGAAAATGTTATATGCTTTAAAAAAGTTAATTTTAATGAAACATTAAGGTCTAATTATTCTTTGAAAATTATTATCATTCAAAGATTACATCATTTGATATTTTTTATGACTTACTAGAGATATGATCCATGGATACCTTTCATATTATTTTTCTAAATGGTTAATGTTTTCATGATATGATATTTATTTGACCTGTTTCTTTTCCTTGGGTAAATAATATTTCAAAGAGATCATTATGAAACCAATTTATTTTCCAATGTTGAATCACATTTTATATAGGTTGACATGAAACCATTTAATTTTCTATGGGTTAATCAAGTTTTGGGATAATATTTTTTAATGTGTTTTTATGATTACATGAATGTTCATTACTATTTATTCAATTTTTGATACATACGCATTGATTATATAATTGGTTTCCTATGATAGATCCATCAAATTATGTTATATATTATACGATGAGGTACTTCGGATAGTTCCAGGTTATCCTATTACACCTTTTATGGTGGGTGGACTAGATGTGATGGGTATGTATATTAGAGCTTACATAATTGATGGGACCTATATTTCCCTCCAATTCATTGGGTATAAATTAATATCCTATGAGATAATGATGTAAAACATGTCCAAGATTTTTATCCACAATGGGAAGCTTGGTTGTCTAGATCCAAAATCGGAAAATAGGTGTGTCCTTATCCACTATGGAAAGATGAGGAAACCTAATACACTATGGTATGATGGTAAAAACTGATCCACTGTAGGATGTGGGGAACCTCAATCCATTAAAAGGATTGTACTAAAATTGGGGATTGTGGTGTGTCTCATTCGATAATTTTATCCCCAATGATGCGACTTAATATGTTTTTGAAATGAAAATTAACATCTAGGGAATTATTTTTATGTGAGATTCAGATTCCTTGTCTGTAACATAAATAATGAACCTTTTTCTATTTAAACATGTTCAAATTGATATGTATTGAAGAGTATTTCACAAGTTTTTGTTTCATTCCAACATTATGATCTCATTGATTTTTATCTTGATTACCTAAGGATTCATGTTTTATGAACATCAAATATTTATTCCATGGAACATGTGAATGATCTATGATCTATAGAGTACAGTATTCAAATGTTATTCTCATTTTCAAATTAACTTTTATTCATCTTAAAATTACATGTCTTCTTTATTTACTCATAATGAGAATATTATTTACCCATTTCTTATCTTTCCATTCCCCATGTTATGAAAAATGGTTTTTATTCGGAGTAATAGTGGTAAATACCTTTAAGGGATATGTTGAAGATCTTTCCCCATGTTGAAGATGTGTCCCCACATAAAATCCATGTATGTTTTTCCTCAGTCTCTATATTGTGGATCCAGGAAATTTTACGTCAAGAAGTAAGGAAATTCTATCATGATGTTTAATGACATGTTGTTAGGAAGAGGATCACCTGATGGGAACGAAAAGGGAATATTTTATCTGGTCATATGAATTTAGGTTCATGTGTCACTACATATCCTTTGAAGGGAAAATAAATCCACACATTATTCTTTGAATTAGGAACACCTTATGTGGAGCTGATTCTCACACAGGGATGAGGGTGTATCATCTCTCTTTCACACAGATATAGCACATGTGTGGAGATTTGTCAGTGAGATGGTTCTTATCATGTAGTTCAAAATCATGTGATGAGGAAATATTCCATTTAGTTTAATTTCATTCATTAAGGACCTATTCCATATAGTTTAATGTCTTTTAGTTAGGATGTGATAGGTTGTGAAGTTTAAATTCATTCTAGTAGGAATATAGTCATTTGATATGAATGATGATGGTCCATTGGGGGATCTTTGTAGTTTATCATCATGTGGTGAGGATGTTCTCCCTAATTTTCTGCATCTTGTGGTCAGAATTTTCTTGTGTAGTTTAATTTCATCTGACTAGGATATAATATGTTGTGTAGTTTAATGTCTTGTTTCCAGAATGAATCATACTATTTAACATCATGTGGTCAGGATGTGAGATTATGCTAAATTTAAATTCATTTTGGTTGGACATGAAATGCTATGAAGTTTAACATATTTAATCCAAGGCAAATCCATATAGTTTAATGTCATGTGTTCCGGAGGTGAGATGGTGTGTAGTTTAAATTCTTGTAGCTAAGACATAAGATGTTGTGAAGTTTAATGTCTTTATTCCAAGATGATTCTGAATAATATAACAATATGTCTCAATCACATGATAAATTGTGTAGTTTAATGTATTTCTATGAATACATGAGATTCTATTATATTTAATGACTTATTTATATATGAATTTGTACAGTTTATCAACATTTTTTATGGATGTGAGAGTCTTTATATATTAAATTATTACTGCTAAGACCTCTAAGGTTTATCATCTTGTAGCCAAGAAAATGGGAACATGATGATTTCTATGAAAATCATTTCTTGAGAAACCTTACATTGGTGTGCTATTTTACACATTCATTATACATTGCGTCCAGTTAGTAATCTTGGTTGTGATGGACTTTATGTATAATGCCCCAGCATTAAAATTTACTTAATATTGATTTATGTCAATAATATTAAATTATTTCACATTGGAGATCTTCTAAATTTTAGAGCATTATAGAATTAGGTCATAATTCATACATAAAAACATAAATATTTAAAATTAAACACTTTTAATAACATTCCTTTTTTTCCTAAAACAGAAACTGTTTAAAAAGAAACATGGATTTGTTTCAAGTTTAATAATATTATATTTTCCTTGCTCCCATACTTGACTATATAATTGTTAAATCGTTTGGAAAAAATTTCTATATTTGGGATGTGTATAAAAATATCATTATGGGTTACAGAAATAAGAAAAACAATCCGCCTCACAAAAAACAAGCCAACCATGAATACATTATCATAAAGCAATACTTTTACCTTAAAAAAATAGGAAATACCCATCACTTGATTTAATCCCATTAACTACCATTTTTAATCAACTGATTACATTAAAACCCATAGAATGTAATATATCACATATAATGGTATCTTTAGATGTAATCATACTTAAATGGAACAACCATACGTTCAACTTCCACACATATCACTAAATAGAATATCCATATGGTTGACTTCTATTTCCAATGCATTACAGGTCATAACAAAACCACTCATCCATGGTTTATCATAGAACCACCCATCTTTGGTTTCTCACGTAACGAACCATATTTGGTTTATCACGTAGCCACCCTTCAAATTTCGAAGTACCGTTGTATAATCATAACACAAAAATATTTCAATTATCATAATTTCACTCATAAAATTTAATTTTCACAAACATGGAATATTTTTGAGATATTGATATAATCAAACCATTATTAAAACCATTTTCAATACAAAAATACCTGAAAATGTAATATAGTATTTATTTTTATTGAAAAAAAATATTTTGACATGTATAGGAAGGTAAATATTAAATAGTGGTCACAACAACGAAAAAGTCCTTATCACCACATATTTTAAAAACAATCATTTTTTCATTTAGTAAAATGCATCATAGAAAAATACTACTTTTATAAACATTTTAATGATATTAAAATTAAAAATAGTTTATTATACACTATAAAAAAAAGGTGATGTATATTATAAAAATATTCCTCAATGAGAGGGTGTTGAGATGAAGTCTATTACCTTCAGTCTGAATCATTTCATACATTCTTTGACTTCATGAATAATAAAATTAGGATAATTTATACTTTATTGGGAACATTTTTCAGTTTAATAAATCATTTTATATCACTTATTACCATGTTATAAAAAATATATAATGATTTAAGTTCAGGTCGGTTGATTTGTTGATATTCGGTACTTGAGTCGAAAATGAACTTTGTAAGATGTCAATAGCCCTTCTAGTCATAGGTCCTTCATCTCTAGAATAATATTCATGAAATTATTACCATTTTTATACATAGGTTATAAAATTAAATAAAACCATTTATTTATGGTATGTAAAATAAACAACGTTATAATCATGGAGACGATAGGTCGTACTTACGCGTTAGCAACATTTCTATTTCCATTTATCATTATAAAAATAAGGTAGTTATTATTTAATATTTACAGAATGATCATAATATTATTAACATCATAATAATAATTTTAATATACTGATATATATTATACAATTGATGTGGTGAATAAAAAAATCACATTTCTTCGTAGAGGTGATAGTTCACACGTACGCATGAATGACATTATCATTTTTATGTTCATGTAAGGTAAGATAAAAATTGATATATTTTTATATTAAAATGATAAATATGTCATTAAAATAAATTAAAACCACTAATTCCATCATTATGATCAGTATTGAGAGATGTTTATGGGAAACAAATTATAACTTTTCAAGAAGGTGATAGTTCACATATACGCATGAACGATTAATTCCATTCCCATTTAATGGAAGTGGATATGGATTTTGGAGAGTATATTACCATAATAACATCTAGATATATTTAGGGTATTGTAATTGTTATTTCACCATGGTTGAATAAGATTTGAAGGCAGTGTCAAAAGAAATAATATTGAAACACTTAAATAAAAACATTACCTTTTCTTCAGATGAGAACATTTCTTAAAACATTAACACCTATAGGGAGGCCGTTTTAACTAAAATAAGGCTTCATTAATTTGGGAAAGGATTTTTAAGAAGGGTTTTGTATATATCTTGTCCAAACAAAATGGTTTTGGAAGTTTGATTAATGGAGAAGAATGGGTTCCTTTTATAGGAGAGGAAAGAGGCACGCTTGGAATTATTAAAAGTATTAAATAATTATCAATTAAATTTAAATTTCAATGGGGTCCAAATTCATATATTTATAATAAAGAATGATTATGATTCAAAATATAATAATCCAATAATAATTAGAAATTTTTTGGATATTTTTTATTCCTTATATTTTTAACCCCTTTTAACTCTTATTGTTTTATCAAGCAATTCACACATTGAGAGTTAAAATAATTACAAAATCATGCCAAACATCCTATTAATGAGTCATTAATGACATTAATAGTGCTTCCTAAAAATTGTTTCTAAAGATTATATTTTAAAAAAAAATATTTAATTTAATTAAATATATTATATTTTAAAATATTACTTATGTCAATTTTGACAGTATTCATTTAATGAATTTTTTTAAAAAATCAGAAATACATGTTTCCTTCTAAAAAACTAAATTAACTCAGTCATAAAATGTCATATTCATCTATAAAATTAGTGGGAAACATTAAATATTTTGAATCAAATTTATTTTAATGTTATTAATATCATTTATTTGTTCTTCGAGTACGTTATCGGACACTTTAATGTAAAAATAATATCTAGTTCATAGATACTAATAAATATGAAATTAATTTACAATATAATTACCCAGTACATTACATCCTTCCCCCTTTTGGAGATTTAAACATCAAATTTTTAAATTTTGGCTCGGTAACTAAGGTTTCACTTTTCAAAATAACTTCATTGAAATCTCACATTGTTAAAATAGACAATAAAACATATACTTTAAAAGAAAGAAAGTGAAGTACAATGGTCATTCTAGATAAAACATACAACGATTAAATATTGGAAAACAAGTACATTGGATAAAAACCCATAATATTTGGAAAGATAATGATATAAAACATGATCATTAAAAAGTTAACAATCAGACATTCATAAACATTTTATCGGTCAAACAGTTTTTGATTTCAAATAAGGGATAGTAAACAGATGTCATTTCTGTTCTAAGATCCTTTTAATTGGGTTTTTGAATTCTTTTAAAACTTATAATAAGAACATATGGAGATATACTTACATGGAAATTATAGTTTCATCAACTAATCAAATTCAAACTATAACTCAATATTTTCTCTAAACGATTAGTATGGAAGTTGAATTTTTCACTCCTAAAATAAAAGATAAAACTTCTAGATAATCACATATTCCACAAAATCTTAACTAAATGTTTCTCTTGCCATGAAATACTAACCATAACCAATATGTTTAGGATAAGATAAAAAACATTAAAAAAGAATAAATCCTTTGGTGATGAAAAAACTACTGTTAATATCCAAAAATCAATTGTAATATCAAAAGTTCAACATAGACCATTCAATAAATAACATTACATAAAATTTAAAAAATAATAAAAAATAAGAATGAAACCCAAAAAATTTACGTATTTGATCACATATTATTCCAGGATATGATTTCACATTTATCTCCAAATAACATACATCAACCTTAATGTATTATACCAAATAGTAGTTTCATAATCACATATTCTACAAGATAGGTTAATCATTTTAATAAATAACCTAATTCCCCATAATTCCACATTAAAAAATAATATATTCTTGTCAAATAAAATTTAACCGTTACTCCTCCAATAAATACCCATCATATTCTATTTAACTTAATTATATAATGTTCCCAAAATAGTGAACATATTCCAAAATAACATTAATAACTTAATTCCAAAATAATTTTATAATACCAAGGATATCCATTTGATAAAATATAAGTTCCCAAAATCCACTAATTGTTATTTCATCAACTATTTAACTAAAAAATCATACTAACTAGGGAACTCATGTAGTCCAGTAGTAGGTGATAATGTCTTGTCACACTTCAGTTGTGGGTCTGATTTCCACATCCTTGTCTGACGCAATGATTCTTCACCATTCACAAGGGCTTTCCTTTACCAAAATTTATATAATTTTATAACATTCCCAAAATGAGGTAAAATAATTAAAAATAACCCAAAAATGTTTTATCTTTAATGTTTATCTCATACCTTTCATTTTGAATCCCAAAATGTAATAACCCATAATTACATCAAAATTAAAGATCCTATAATCCCTAATGGTAATCCATACCTTTGTAATTATTTACTCATAAGAAAATAAAATTTATCATGAAATAAAATTTTCACATAATAATCTTCAGGGATACACATACTTGCAAAAAGTCCTCTAATGTAATCCCATCATCAAAAGAGAATTAAAACATTTAAAAATTTCATCATCCTAAAATACATCATAACTCTTTAATCTTTTATATTTAGAATTTTTATTCATCATGCGTTCCTCATAATCCATTAACCATCCTTTTCCAAATTATTCTTTAATACTTATTTCTTACAAGAAAACATGAATCATGTCTAAGACTGAATAATTTCAAAACATGGGACAAGAAATAATCCATAACTTTCATATCCTATTTTCAATTTCTTCACCTTCAATTGGAATAGAATTAGTTATTTCTAAACATATATTTTTATGGTACTCATAATCCCATTCATGAACCTTCTTGGTTGGACATTGATTTTCATAATGACCATACTCCCCACATTTAAAACGTTCAACTGATAACTTTTAAATAACGTCTTTCCCATTCATGGAGTTAACTAAATTCTTCCTTTTTCTATGGAAGGTTATTGCTTTATAACCTTCATTACCACATCAATAAAATCTTCTAATACTTATAAAAACTTTTACTAGGTGTTCATTTCCATATCCATGACACATATGTTGTTGAATACACTTACCATTATTATTATAACATAAAATTATATTGGGAATAATTTTTCTCATATGTGATGCATTAGAAAACTCACAAATATTCAATTAGTTAATCATGACATAAGATAGTTGGTTTAGAATAACCAAAATAGTTCTAATTATAGCTGTTATTTCATTCAGTTGACTATTCATTAAGCCAAAACATTTTCCTTCACATCCATTGATACTTTGGTACCTACTGGATCCAACCATTTACTAAAACAAAAATGGTTAGTGTGAGAATGTAAATAAAATCATAATATACCATATTATGAGTAAGATAAACAATAAAATATACATATTCATGTTATATCAATAAAATTAAATTTATCTAAAATAAATATGACCCTTTCTATTATGATAGACATTGTGTTCATATATATATTGTAACTTATGTTTAAATATCAGCCTAACCTTTAAATTTTTCTAATCCATCATGTGATACCAAGTATGAGGACATAGAATTAAACAGTACTTAATCATGAGTTAAGTAAAAAATGTGGCTTTATATCACATTGAGGATCTTTTCAAGTTTAAGGATTCATATAATTAGGCCACAACTCTTACAAAATAACTTAAATATTAAAAATTAGACATTTTTACTCATTATCCATTTTTTAATAAAACAAAAAACTTTTAAAAAGAAACATGGTTTAGTTTCATGTTTAAACAACATATCTTTTCCATGATCTCATCTAAGACTCTATTCTTCTTTAAATCACGTAAAAAATAATTTAAAATATGGCATGACAATAAAAATCTCATTAAGGGATACAAAAAGAAGGAAATCTATTAGTCTTGTGAAAATATGTAAACCATGAAAAATTTATCTTAAAGTAATATTGTTAACCTTTAGAAATTATTAAATACACTTCACTAAATATAAGATCATTTCATTCCCATTTTTATTTAAAATGTTACCTTAAAATCCACTTAAATAAATATATAAAATATAATGGTATCTTGGGACATAATCATTCTTAAATGGAATAACCATACGGTCGACTTCCAGACATATCACTAAATAGAAGAGTCATACGACTGACTTCCATACCCAATGCATTGAAGATTATAACATAACCACCCATCCATGGATTATCAAAGAACGGCCTTTATTTGTTTTATAAAAAAATCACATATCTTTGGTTTATCATGTTACCACCAATCAAATGTCCATCTTCAATTATATAGTCATAACACAGAACATGTTTCTATCATCAACATTTCACTCATAAAATTCCATTTTCACTCACACGGAACCGTTTCAAGATATTAGTTTAATAAAATCATTATTAAACCCATTTTTAATACGAAAATACTATAAAATGTAATATGGTATTTATTTTTCCTTAAAAACATTTTTTTTTGAAAAGGAATAAAAATATAAAATAATGGTCATGATTGTGGAAAGTTATTATCATCACATACTTTAAAAACATTAAATTTGTATTTTAGTAAAATGATTCATTGAAAAATATTTATTTAAAAAATATTAGAATGAAATTAAATGTAAAATGGGATTATTAGACACTGTATAAAACAAGGTAATGTATATTATCAAAATACACCTCAATGAAAGTAGATTGAGATGAAGTCCCTTAACCTGAGTCTGAATCATCTCGTACATTCTTTATATTCATAAACAATAAACTGAGGTTAATTTATAATTTCTTGGGAACCTTTTAAATGTTTATTTTTACTTTTATATCACTTATTACATTGTTATAAAAACTATATAATAATTTATGTTCATGTCATATGATTTATCGATATTCGATACTTGACTCGAAAATGAACATGGTACGATGTCAATAGACCATGTGGTCATAAGTCCATTATATACAGAATAATGTTTGTGAAATTATTATAATTTATGAACATAGATTATTACTTGAAATCAAACCATTTAATTATGGAATAAAAAATGAACAGCGTTATAATAAGGGAGATGGTAGGTCGTATGGACATATTAGTAAAGATTCAATTTTTAATTGGTCATTAAGGAAATAAATTTTTTATTATATTATCTTTACATAATTAAAATAAAATAATTAAAATCATAATTATCATTTAAATAAACTTATATATATCATAAAAGCTATGTGGTGAATAAAAATGATTCACATCGCTTCATGGAGGTGATAAATCACACTTACGCACGAATGATGTTATAATTTTATGTGCGTGGAAAGTAAAAAAATTTATATATTATTCTCTTATAACGATAAATATTTCATAATATCATATAAAAAATTCCATCATTTTTACCAATCTTGAGATAATGTTATGGGAAACAAATTATATGGGTTCATGGAAGTGATAGTTCGCATGTACGCAAGAATGATTAATTCATTTCGTTTTTAATGTTAGTGGAGATAGATTTAGGTGATGATATTTACATAATAAAATCTCATTATATTGAGTATACTAGATTTAGTATTCAATCATGGGTTAATAAGATTTTAATTCAGTGGAAAAAAAATAAAATAGAAACACGTAAATAAGAACATTATGTCTCCTTTAGATAAGAACCCTCCATAACACCTTAACACATCAACGGATGGCGTTTTTACTAAAATAATCATTAAATAATGTGGGTAGGGATTCTTGGAATAGTTTTGTTCTTATTTTTTATGATCTAAAAGGTTTTTTATGTTTGAGTAATAGAGATGGATTGGTGCCTTTTATAGGAGGGGGAGGGGCACCCTAAGAATTATCAAAAGAATTAAATTATTATAAAATAATTTTCAATTCCAAATGGGTCCAAATTCAGAATGTTAGAATATAGGATGATTATAAGTCTATATATAATAATGCAATGGTTATTTTACATGTTTTGGATATTTTTAATCCCTATCATTTTGTTTTAACCCCTTTTAACTCTTATAGTTTAATCAAGTAATTTACAATTTTATAGTTAAAATAATTACCAAATCAGGAAAAACGACCTATAGATGAGTCAATAATGATATTATTTAAGTTATATCAACATTGGAACTAATATTTATATTTTTATAAATTTTATTTCATTTAATTAAATATTTTGTATTTTAAAATATGAATTCAATCAATTTTGACACTATTCAATTAATTACTTTTTAAAAATATCATAAAAACTATATTACTTATAAAAAACTACATTTACTCAATACTAACATATAATATTCTTCCAAAAAATTATTGGATGGCATGAAATAGTTCAAATTATATTTATTTTAATATTATTAATATCATTTATTTTATTCATTCTTTATTAAATCTATTACTCCATCATCAATGGTTCAGAATTAAATTTAATAATTTATTGTATAAAAATTATAAATAAATTACCATGATATAGGTAATAATATTATATTTCTATGAAATATTTTTAGTCCAATATATCTTTTATATTAAACCACATTATAAAAATTTAGTAATAAAAGACATGATTATGACATATTTTCCTTTACTTTAAATTAAAAGTTATAAATGTCATAATCACCCACAAGTGGATTACAAAGGCTAAAATTTAGATGCATATATTTTATAGGATGAAAATAACTCATCCAATAATATTAAGACACGTATCTGGGTAGTTTTATATTATTATAATATTATTTTTACCTTTAATTACCTGATATACATTTTACCGTGGTAAATAAAATAGTAAAGTTACTATTCCCCAAAAATTATTTTCATCTTATTTGATCAAAATTTTCATAATGATAAAAAAATGTATGTAATTTTTTGAAAATTAAATTCATAAATGTGGAAAAATTAATTTAAAATCAATCATGTTGTCAGAATGAGAAAACAAGTTTTCATGTAAAATATTCAAAATTTCACATAGTTTTTTCATTCAATTTAAATATCAAAATTCTCTCAATGAACTTCATTGAAATAAATTATAAAAAAATTATAATTACACTTTGAACCCAATTAAAAGGGAAATCTAAATATATAAATAAATTAGATGAAAATTCATTTTTTAAATATAATGCATTGTTTTCAATAATAATTAAAAATTTTATTTTATGAAAAAATACCAAAATTCAAACAATGTAAATTTTTATTTATCTCTTAAAAATAGAACCTTATTGTGTAAAATAGAACTTATAAAATTTTGAGAAACCAGAGTTAAAATGGGTTCTCCATCAAAAGGTGGTAAAACATAATTTTTTGAAAAACACTCATTTTATCCGTAAAATTGTATTTGTTATTATATAATATCTAGAAAACACATAAAATGAGTTTTAAAAACTAGATTAAATTAATATTTAATTAATATAATCCATAAAGAGTGATTTAATTAGTTCATATACACAATTATTCTAACTTAAATATTTTTATATAAAACACTTCATTTATATTCAATTGGTTTTTATTTAAATTTCTATTTAATTTTCAAACCACTGAATCATTATATAAACATGTGTAAACCCTATATAAATAATTTTGTTAATGTATTTCACTCCCACAATTCTAATAGCAATGTGATAACTACAACATTAAAGAATAATATTATTAATATATTAGTTTTTGGTATAACTCATCCTTGTGTGCCATGTAATATTTCAGAGAAACTCATTGTTGCATGTTAGGTACGCTATCTGTACTTACATCACTTTTTAAGTAAAAGTATAATCTAATTCATTGATATTAATAAATATTAGAAGTTTATATTCTATAATTGCCACATATGTTACATTACATATAATGTACGGACCTTCCGATTTGGGTTCCAACTTCATTGGCTTCCTGCATGGTATCATTAGGGTGCTGATAGTGAACACTAGTTCTACTTGGATAAATGAATAGAGGGTAAACATATTATTAAAGGCTCATGGGATCTGATTATGATGTAATTTAACTTTTTTAAAAGTGTACAACCATTTCTCATCAAGACACACTAATTCATCCAACCACATTTTCATTCTTCTCATTAGCCAACACTTTTCCACAAATGGATATGTAGAAAGAAGTAATATAGAATTCTATGGGAAACACTTATATTATCCTATACACCAATGTGTTTAGTGATTCTTTTGTATTAGTATGCATGCGGTATAAAAGTACCATAAATCATGTATGATCTTTTCCATCTTGGAATTCTAATACCTTATCACCATCTACTGGTTAATAGTGGAAAGAATATTTTTGAGGGCCACTATTTATCCATTCTCCACTATATGATAGAGATATTTGTGATTAGACTCAATATTTTACTCATGTTATTGCTTATTCAACTTCATAGATCATAAGTTGGTGTCGTTATCCATCAATATTGTTTATAGGGCCACAAACCTAACTATGATATGGGACTTTATAGAGTTGATGTTATTCATCTTCTAGTGTTCCTTGATGTTTATTTACTCATCCCATTTGGATAAGAGGTTAGTGGTAGAAATGATTTAATTGAACTACATTATTCTGCAGGGGGGGTACATCCCCACAAAAATCATTCCCCAATCACAAATCAGCAAGGAATGTTTATCTGAATATTTTAATTTTAGGTGATGATCGATGATTTTTTCATGGATTTGGCATGGATGGTTTTTTTTAAATTCAACATAGTCTTATATCATGGTTTTCTTGTAGTATCCCTGTCTCCAAATTTGGTAGGAGAACTTGGACTTAGAATGATATGTTTCATAGTATTCTGTATGGAAATCATCAAGGATAGTGTGTTTCTATCTTTCTTTTATGCATATGAGGGGAATTCATTCAATACCTCACTTTTAGAGGGATTTTTTGCTCATTTGTGTCATCTCATAAGGTATAGTTCACTGCATGGGGATGAATTTGTTACCTTTTGGATCAGTTATTTGAGAGAGTCTCATTTTGGAGATAAAATATTACAGGTTATATATATCCATGAGTGGATAAGAGTTCATAAAACTCTAGGTAGGTGTTGACATTATGGATTTCATCCATATCACATATGATGATTAATGATATCATTCTTTAGTGAATGATATGGAATATTGTTTCTTCTTTATCATTGTTGGCTAGGAAAATGGTTGTATTAACAAATCACTACCACAAAACTGGGCATTCCCGATACTAACCTTTATCAGCACTAACGAAAAAGCGCTGATAAAGGCGGGTAACTTTATCAGTGCTAAAAAAGTGCTGATAAAGGGTACCTTTATCGACGCTAAAAAAATGCTGATAAATGTACCCATTAATCAGCACTTTTTTTAGCACTGATAAAGGTACCCCCTTTAAGAGTGCTAAAAAATACCCCCTTTAAGAGTGCTTTTTTTAGCACTGTTAAAGGGTACCCCTTTATCAGTGTTTTTTTAGTAGCGCTAATAAAGGGGGGTCTTAATCAGCGCTTTTAAAAATAGCCCTGATAAAGGATCTACTTCTCAAAAAAATCATTAAAAATATATATTAATATTTAAATATATAGATATAGTTATATTGATATAAATATAAATTATATTTTTTAAATATAATTTTAAATATATTTTAGATAAGTATAAATATACAGTTACACTTAATATATAAAATATTTAGTGAAAATAGCTTATAAAAATATTAAAATAATATTTTTAATTAATATTTTGCTAATTATTATGGAGTAATAGTCATTTAATAACAATTTAAAGACTAAAAAAATAAAAAATAAATGAAAAAAAGATCCAAAATATGTTGAAAACGCAACTCAAACTTCAAACGGTCATAACTTTTGATCCGGGTGTCCGTTTGAGCTCTACCACATATTAAATCAATGCCGGCGACAATCTCTACGTCATTGTGACCTTGGTGGGGACCCTGATCAAGGTGTTTTTGAGGCCAAAATAGCCCCAAAAGGCCTCCAAAACTCAATTTTTAGTCGGGGAACCCTGATTTATTAACATTTTGTGGATTTTCAGCCTTGTTTGAGGTGGTATTATTGGATTTTTTTGGTGCAGACTGAATTTATTCCAAGGTATTACATTCATATTGATATTATGTGTTTGAAATTTTATCATTTTTTATAAAGAACTGCTATTTAAATCAAATATATAAAAATATATTCATATTTTTTATATATTCACACATGAAATTTTAATTATAAATATAAATAATAAAATATATTTACATATAAAATATATTAGCTTTATCTACAAAATAACTAATATCCATTTTATTTAAAATACAAATATATGAATATTTATATACCTATATATTAATATAGCTATATATATTAATATAACTACATATATATATTAGTATAACTATAAATATATATATATTAATATCACTATAAATATATATATATATATATATATATATTAATATATATATATATATTACTATATGAATAAATATAACTAAATATATATATATATATAAATAGATATATCACTAATAGGAGAACAAATCGATATAGGGGAGTGGCAAAGGCTTGAGGCGCACAGGGGGGAGGTCTCGAGATCAAATCCGGGTAGAGGCAGGGATGCGCGCGCATGGGTGAATCTAGGGCTAGAGTTGATAAAGGGTGGAGGGGTGCGTGTGGACATTGGAGGGGGGAAGAATAGCACTGCAAAAGGGGGGTTCAAGCGCTATAAAATCCCCCCCTATTGGCTGGATTTTCTTAAAAAAACTATTTTCTATTTTTAAAAATTTATCAGCGCTTTAAAAAAGCGCTGATAAAGGACCCTTTAATCAGCTCTTTGTTTTAGCTATGATAAAAGACCCATTTTATCAGTACTCTTTTTAAGTGATGATAAAAGGGGTCTTTATCAGCTTTTATTGGAGCGCGGAAAAAGGAGACCCCCCCTTTAACTTTGCCGGTATTAATAGCCCTTTTCTAGCACTATTAATGGCCATTTTTAGCGCTGATAAAAGCCGTATTTGTAGTAGTGATTGTGTCAGTGTGAGTATTATATGGTCGGGGAACATGATTTAATGTGGGGTAAAAGGGAACTCTTCCACCAATCAACTAATTTATCCAGTGAGATGGTAAATTTCTTCCTTTTTGATGGAATATTTTCCATTGATCTTCTTTTTCGCAAGTATTACATCCATTATGACATTCCGGTGGATATCTATAAATATGAAAATAGTTCCAAGCCATTGATGAGGGAATGGTTTTCATCCTAATTATTTGTGTATCCTTCAAATAGTGAGAAGGATTAGGGAAACAATGCCTTGTTTGGAGACACAAATACAATACCTATGCTATCGTGATTAAGCTTTCGGGTTTTCATCCATTTTCTAATAGGGCATTAGGAAGAACCAAAGAAATACCTCTTCCATGTCAAGGGAGTGTTATTTGAGTAGAAGAACTCATCATCTGGGAGCATTGTGTACTCTATTGTATTCTCTAGAGATGAATATACTAGAAGGAAATCAGATAGGGCTTCCCCTTTCACTCACTTCTTCAACACGAAATGGATTTCTTATTGATTCATAATGAATTCCCATCAGGCCAAGTGCCATTTCAATATAGGACAATTAAGGATGTACATCATAGGATCAATATGAGAGACTATATTGAATTCGTTGTACTATAATTAATTCCCTAAATTATTAATTGTAATGATGAGTGGAAGGTAGTTCTTCTCAACATCAATGTATCAGGTCTTAGTACCAAAAATTGTTCAGCTATGGTTGATGAGACTATTCTCAAACCCCGTATCTTTTTTATTTTCAATGAGGCGACCCAATGAGAATTCCATGGTGGCCACATACAAGATCTGTGGCATCCCATTCATTAGGGGCATCAGAACTAGTGGGTGTAAAATATACAATTTGGGACATTTGATGGCTTGTAGGAATTCACTATCACATTGATCGGGGATTCTGTTATTCATTATCCTAATAAGGAATAGAGATTTTCTGGCCATTTTTTCTTTGAAACAACAAATTTACATGAGGTTCCCATTGAGCCTCTTCAATTATATGAGATTTATAGTGGGTGAAATTTATAAAATAACACTATTCATTTCTTAGTCAACCTAAATTTCATGGTAACATACTAAAATACCAACAAACCACCTTCATGTTACTATGAAAGCACATCTCAGTTATTTCACCTTCAAACAATGGTATCATAGCTTGTCAAATATTGTTTGATTATCCATGAATTGATCACATCAATTTCGATATTTTACTACCAGGTCATAGACATAACATTCAACTATTATTCACAATAATGACCTAACGATATAATTTATTTAATGTTTATAGGTATCACCAATGATAGTTAATCCAATGGTAATGACATGATAGAAAATGGTACCCATTTAAACACTGAAGGTAGTATATTCTTCATCTATAGAGGCTATATTAATTTGATTTTACTAGGAATATCCATCCATGAATGAAATTTCTTATATGTAAGTGGTAGAATTGATGAAGAGTTTTATGATAGGAAATGGGAAATTTTCCTTTGTGAAGTGATGATTAACATGTATAAAATAGATGAAGACCATAATATACACATTCTTTTTTTTAATAAGTATGATGTTGGCTATCAATCATGGGTATTTCACTTCTGGGGAAAAGTTGGGATGGATCAATTTTTCAACTTTTTCCACTATATTTGACTCGGGAGAGGGTTGCATCCTTAAGGACACCTACATAATGCTTCAATTTTCATTAGGTAATCTGAGATAGTACATATCCACATCTGTATTCTCTTCAGAAATTTTAGTAAACTTCTAAATGAACACATATCAGTGTTTCTTTAGAAATGAAATATATATTTATATTTCTCTTCATGGGTTATGGTGGTACTAATCAATGTAGTTCGTTGGTGTTCTTTAGTTAACATTTTCACCATCCTAGAATCATACCTTCCTCAAACACGATAGGTTCATTTCAGAGGTAATTCTATTATTATTCCACATTTGAGTCTTCGAATTACTAATCAGAAAGTGGTAGAAATTTGGGGGAATCCCTATCACTATTGAGATGAGATAGTCTATAAGTAGATACATTATTAACCCTAATAACTGATTCATTCTATAGATATTTCCCTACTGATTGTATTTTACACTATCTATGGGGACAAGAAGGGATTGAGCCTATAGGACCAGGCCTAAAACCTCAAATATATTTTTGGGGAGCATACAGCCATTGTTGATAATACTCCCTGTATTTTCAGGTTTCGTCCCAAAGCCATTGTTGGCTTCTAGCTATATATAATTATCCATTATCTATAGTTTTACTCCAAATTTATAGAAACCTACTCATTATACATGGATTCTCAAGCCTCTTAGGTTGAGTTGTCACCATTTAGTATAATGAAATTTCTATCAATGAGGTATTTCAAACATTGATGGAATGTTTAAGGAACCACCATGGGGCTATGGAGATAGGGACTTCTAAGCATGATATTTGGAGAAGGTTATTTATGGATAACTATAATATAAAAATAATATGTGAGATACCCAATGTGGTATTTGAGTTTGATCTTCGAAAAAAGACTTTTATCACACATATTATACCCTTGAATGGTCATATTTGTGGGAGATTATTCCCCATCACTGTATACCAAACATCCGAGTGATTGATTCGGAATGGGACTGATCACAAAGCCATTTTCAATTTTAACACATCATATATTAACATTAACCAGTCATCCTAAAACATATAGTGGTTTGATGTGTCCCTATATGACATCTCCCTAATAATGATTGGAGAACAAAATGGAGACATCATATTCTGCTAACGTGGTCTTCATTTTATTGAAATATGTTACAATGAATTATGACATGGATTCTTGTGGGATTTGGAGGGATTTAAAAACTGCCACTCTAATCTATTTTGAAAGAAGGAGAACATTGAGGACTAAGTGGTTTTATCAGAAAAATACCATCTATTACATAATTTTTTACATTTGTGCCACTTGTTGGTGCATCCCAAGGTGGGCTTCTCATTGACATGTGTCCTAGCAGTCAAGTAATTTAAGGTGAATGGGTCTAGTTATTTTCAAAAGTATGGGGGAGAATCTGGATCAAGTGTTTTAGGTTCTTCCATCCTTCCCTATTGTTTGGAATGATCAAATAATTGTTCCCCCATAATGAATTCATGAAAGAAAACTGAGAAACTATTACCATTATGGGGTTCAAAGATACATCCATGCATATTTTAGGACTTTTAGTGCTTTTCCATGGTTCTCAGTTTCATATATTTCATCTTTGTGGATAGGACTAAAATATGGGGTATGACAATTCCTGTAATGTCCAATAAATCCACAGTTTTTGCCAGTGTGGACTAAGGTTCTCAATTTAAGTCTGGCGAATTCATAATAATTGGTATATTAAATATCATGGAAGGGGTATTTCTGGTGTATTAAAAGAAACAAATATTATATCTACATTCACTAAGGGTTTCATTATGTGGTTCTATGATCGTGATTCAGATGTTTTAGGGAAGAAATATGAAAGATTTGTATCTTTTATTAAAGTAGAATATGACTCATACTCTTTAATTTTATATTGTTTTTATAGTCAAATCCTCTTTCAGGATCCATATATGATGTTTCCTTTATAGGTGGACCTATTGTTGTGGGATTTCAAAAAAGTTCTCTTTGGTTGGAATAAGCTCATTCATCTAATTTTCGAGTCGATCTATTATTGAACTTATGCCTATGCCCGGTTGAATCTTTCTACAATTCACCTTCTTCATTGGACATGGAATCAGTTATGAAGGCCACCTTATCTACGGGGTCATCTAACATCATCTGTCCCAAACCAACAATGCCTTGAAGGACATATATAATGATGAATCTGTCATATATATAATGACCCATCCTTCTATGGAAATGGTATTAGTTGGGAAGGTTAGTGAGGTTGACCCAGTTGGTCTTCCTAGGGTGTGGAATCTTGACCTTGTTATTTTCCATGGCTGTAAGGATGTAATTAGGGACTTTATCATATTATAAGGGTTTTGTTTTATTCATCTATTCTTCAATAATTATGTGATAATGATTTCTATATTCTACTTGATGAGGGAGATTTTGGAGTTTCTTCTCCATTATAGAAGTTTTTAGGTAGTTCATGACCTACCTAGGTTCATGGATAGGAAATTATTCCAGTTTTAGAGTGATAGGTATAGATTCAAATTTGCATAGCCTTTTCTACAATACTAAGGTAATGTGTTGGGATTTGGATTAGGTTATTCGAATGGAATATTCTATCCATTATTCCAGTTCATTGAACTCATAGAACCCTCCTGGATAATTAATTAGGATTAGAATTGTCATTAGATCATCCCAAGAATTTTGAAAACACATTTAAGGAAATTTATTATTCGAGGGAGGGGTGATGAGTGAATAATTGAAACATTTTCATGTGGATATGAATGCATATACCATCCCATTTTATCATTTCTTATATTTTTTTAGGTTTAAAATTATAATTTCCTTTAGTGTGTATCAAAAATGATAAATTAATTGATGAAAAAGGTATTACCATCAAGAAAAAAATTCTACTGGTATACTGGTTTACCCAATAAAGGCTAGCCCTATTAGGGTTTGTACAAAACTCCATAGCATAGTCTCCTGATATTGATCTTGATGGAAAATCATAAGAACGCGTTATGTTACAAAGTTTATTCATGTTTTTTAGGGTATCTGACAGGGCTTATAATTTACACATTTTTTAATGCATTTCTATTGTTTTAAACATCCCAAGATAACATTTTGAGCTTATATGTTACAATTTTGGATTTAAGACGTATTTTAAGTTTAAATGCAAAAATGACCAAATTCTGCATTTTGGACAGATTTTCACTATAGGGGTATTTTGGTCATTTACAAAAAAATATAAATCCAAATTTTATGATTATAATTTCTTTAGAATCCTAATTTAATTTTCTTCAACTTTGTCTTCTGGACCAGGATCGGATTCGACCATCTTGAGGTCCAAACAATTCAATGAAGTTGAAGATTATTCAGGAACACCAAGGAAGCTTCCTAGAAATTTCATCCAGAAAAAAGAAGGTTCAGTGAAATATCCATAACTCGCTCAAAACGACTTTAATGGAGTTGATATTTTGTGAATATACGGATAAGACAATTTGGAACAAGTTTCATTAAGGAGGCCACGCCTTAAATGTCCGTGTTCAGGGACATTAATTCAGTACAAAACGGTGTTTTTCGGTTTGATGATTCTGACTGGACAGAATAAATTGTCAGAGGACATTGGCCATAACTCTCGGAATACTTGTCCAAATACTCTGAGATTTTGAGGGGACACGGAAAGGCCAATTATGAACAAAATTGAAGAAGGCCTCAACGCTATAAGAGGTCATTTATGGGGTCCAAAACGCGACAACTTTCGGGTGTCGAATTCTGCCTATAAAAGGAGGAGAGATCCTCCTCCTCAAGACATCCCATTCTCCACCCCATTCCTTCTCGGGAACCCAGGAGAAGAACTTCTCAGCTTTTTCTTTTATTTCTCTTGTTTTAAAATGTCTCTCCTCTCCCGAATTATCTCGCTTACCCCATCCATGGAGGGGTAGTTTCATTTGAGTGATCGGAAAGAGGGGAGGCTGGACCTATGTGTTGTTCTTGAGTTTTGTGCTTGAAATGAATAAAATGTGTTCTTCTTTATTCTTATGGCTCCAATTCATAATTCAGTATTAAATTCCAAATGCGGCTGTGTTACGGTTTTTATTCTGAAATTATAAATTGTTTTGGTCGATGATCACATCTCCCTCCACCCAATTCTAATCTGTATACGGTGGAACATGATTAGGGTTGGGTGGTGATTGCTCGACGGTTGTCAAGCACGTGTGTAGGATTGTATGTTGAAATCTTGGTTTATTAGGGAACAACAATTCCAGGTCTGGGATTGCTCTAATTAATCAAGAGACCATCTACAACCCTAAACACATTGGAAAGAGGATAGACCAATCTAAGGTTTTAGAAAGGAAAATTTTCATCACATTTATCTGACTAAGGGAGAGAGAGGACTCGGTAGATGAATCTCTCTCTTACCAGTTTAAGGAAGAAGAAGATATAAAATTTGGAAACCATGATGGCACAACACTAAGTCTAGCCGAACCAAATCCGATCACCGTCTTTATAATTTGTTAAAATCAATCAATTTCTGTTGTTTGTTTCTCTCATAGTCATTCAAATTAATTAAAACCAATCTTTTTAAGAAAACCAACAAAAAGTGACAACCTTGTTTTGTGTGCACTCCTCTTCGGGAGACTACCTAGGATCAACTGCTATACTATACTTAGGTAAATAAAATATTGTTTTGCCACACCCCACGACAGGCGTGCGTCAGTATCATATTCCATCAATGATTGAGAAGATAATATTACCAATGTTGATTGGAGAAAAGGTGGTATCCATACATTTGTGATATGGCTTATTCTTATTCAATAGAGGTGTGTTTCACCCTTACATGGCTTTAATTTTATTATATAGTGACTTAATGTAATTGAGAAGTTCCATAGGTAGTCATTTTTTAGCAAACAATTGTCTTTAGCGAGCAGTTGAGGGTTGGCATGGTGGCCTTTTTTATATCTATCGCTAATTTTTGACATGTAAGTAGACCATGTGATTACTCTATAGAGGGAGTATCACCATAATGGAGGGAATTAATGATCATTTTCTACTTAATTATTTATGTAAATAGTCTGCTTAGATTTATATCCAATTTGACGGCCAGATGTGACTTTTTAAGCATATTGGATATGTTAGGATGAATACTAATCTCTTCCAAAATTTGATACCCAGTGGTAATATTTACCCAGAGTATCTCCTCGTTGAGTTTTATGAGAGTTTTTATCTCATTTTTTTATTATGATAACTATTTCTCTATGTATGGATACTCAATTTTTCCAGGATTTATTTGTAAATATTAACTCATTTCCCTTTATCTTAAGAAGTGTTCTTCTATAAAGGTTGAAAATTTATATTCTTAGGTGCCAAATTTTGGAGCCCTTTTTGGTTTATGGTGTTTACAGCCTATGTTGGTGCCTCAAAATCATGCTAATTTGAGGGGTTTTCCATGTTTTGGCCCTCTTCATTTGAACCATGATCCAAAATATCTATCATGTTGACAATGAAGAAATTTACAAAGTTGTATAGGGAAATAGTGGTTGTTCCATTCCATTCAAGATTACAGGATGATTCTATACTACCTTAATAAGGGTCATTTCTTAAACTGTTGTTCATATTTTACCTTTTTGTCTTGAAACCCTAATGAGGTATGATTTTTTTTCACAATGTTATCCTCCATTCTTGGCCTCTGAGAAATGAAATTGATGGTGTTTTCAGTTGTGCATTCCAATTGGGCCCTGAATAGAATATGTTTTTATTATGGTTGAAGGATCATATGGAATGTTTACATTTGATATTTAGCTCCCATCATAGAGAAGTATTATCCCCTCATCCTTGCAGGATGTCCTTTTTAAGGCTTTCTATTGATTTCCTCGTGACCCTCTTAAAGGATGATGAATCAAGTGATAGTGATTTTGGATATCAATTCTACATACCCTATGGATAGCGTTTTGTCTATAGTTTCTACTCATATATCATAGATCCTCTTTTGAATTGATGATTTTAAGGTTGGAGAATATGGTACGTATTACCCCAACCTAATAGGATGGGTTTTCTCCTGTTTGGATTCTATTGAAGCTTTTATTGCAACCTATTTGATGGGGTGCATTTGTGCTCTTGTTGGTGCTAGGTGTGATGACAACCCATGATGAGATCCATTTTCTACAGGAGGCTACTAGTTTGATTTAATATTCACATTCTATGTCTAAAATTAATCTTTGTTTCTTTGAGGGACTCATTTTAATGGTTTGTGGGTTGTCCTCTTCATCCATTCACGATTTCTTGGAACTATTGAGAAAGGGAAATTTCATTGTAGTGAGTAACAATCATGAGAATTACCCAAGACTCTAATATATTGAGAGGATATGGAATTATATGTCTCCATGTCATTGGGATTATTATAAATTATGGGTTTGATGATGTGTAATTATCCATTCATTCAATGTATTTGAATAAATATTCCTAAATTGGTTTTAGAGATCATCTACAAAAGAGTTGTTATGCAATGGAATCAAGCGTGTTCCATATTTATGATGTGGATTTCTAGTTTTGTATCCCATTCCATGGAGATAGTAGGTTGGTATAGCTATAAATAGAGTATCTTGAATGTATGAAGGTGAACATCATATCCTGGATATGGGAGGTGAATATCCATTAGTCATTGATGAGTATCCAACATATTTGTTGCCATGAAAATATATGAACTCCTTTTCTTGATCATCTAGGACCTCATAATAAATATTAAAATGTCCAAAACATGATGTGGAGGTTATTTCTAACTAACTCTCTGCATATATCAATGTCATATTCATCTTCATCATACTTATACAACTCCATTTGATTATACCACATAAGGTACTTCTTGGGTCACCTACTAACAGGAGTGAAGTGTTCCATGAAGTTAATGGGGAATATTATACAGTTGACCCAGATGTCTCAAACACCCTAATATATGATGGTTTTTGGGTTTTCGACCATTTCCTATATGAATGTTTCATGGTTAGGGGAGTATTTCTTTATCAGTGGTAGATATCACCATGGGGTGGTTGACCAAAATGGTTGTTAGGAATATAGTCCCGGTGATCTATCTCCACACTACCTTGAGAAGGACTATCATGGTAACGATCATCTTCTACATTAGTTAAAAGTGTTAAAAAATCTTTGGGGTGTTGAGAATGTGTCTCTAAAAATAGCAAGGACACTAGTGTTGACTAGATTGGGGATTCGATGATCATTCTCTATCTTGTTTGGAATATATCGACCAACCATCTAAAATTATGTAGTGATATAAGTCTACTCTATGATGGTTTTCAGAACATATTTTTAACCATCTGGTTCTATGATAGTACAATCCAACTAATGGGTAAGATTCTAGAATATGAAAATGATCTTCCACATTATTGACAATATTATGATCATGTTTCTTGGCATATGTTATTCTCACCTGGTGAGACTTGGTTATAAAAATAGTATGAACTTGATCCCAGGAAATTGGAATACGGCATCAGTCTTTTGTAGTAGGGATATGAGCCTCCACTAGTTCATCTTCCACTCTCAAATGGTGGGCCTTGATTGGAACATGAATATGATCCCAGTATGAAAATTAATTCCCTAAAGGAGCATGCCAACAGACCTCTAGAATGGGAAACGAGATAAAAGTCTCCTTCTATATTTCCTCGGAAGGATGATGATGCTGTCATTCAGTGTATAATGCATGAATATACACCAGAATACTATGATCTATTGGAATATTCTAGGTAGATTCACTGATATGAATACGAGCATGTCCCCTAGAATATGAAATAATCACACGGTGACCCCATTACATAATAGGTATATATGCCAGATCATGGGCTTATGCAGTATACCATCGGTATTATTCGATAGGTATATGAGACTATAATGAGGCATTCGGCCCTATAAAATGGTGATCCCCAACAAAAACATTGGTATGAGCCTCATCCTAAGACATTAAAATATCTCTCCAATATTTTTTTATTGTCATGTTCCCCTAAATAGGGGAATGTTCTGCTCTCACCTAGTGAGAACCTATTGGATTGGGAATATTATCACATTCTAACACCTCATCAATTACCATAATATGATTATAGGCCTCTTGTATGGGTTCAAGAATTTGTTATTTCACTAGAGAAACCAATTGTTCATAATAATCTATGTATTGATCTTCTGTAACTATGGGTATATGAATATGAGCCTATATATGTATCTATACTATTTACAAAATATGCCAGTGGAGTTCTTAAGTGGTTGTTAATATGTAATGGCACTTTAAAGAAGTGTGTTCATGGAATAATCATATATATTTCCTATATTTACTATATATTAGATGATATATTTTATTGAATCATAGTTATTATCCCACTCTTATCCTCCTTTTTCAAATAGAATATTGCACTGGGCATCATGCATGGTGGTAGAGATATGTGCATCCCCCATGCATAGTGTAGGAATATGAAAACATACTTGTTCTAAGTGAGTAGGGATATGGGCCTTCTCACTAGTTACTATTGAAACAAGCCAACAAATATTGTTTGTGGTAGTGGGGATATGAGGCCACAGATGGTTATCTTATTCCCTTCTCACCTGATTTGTCTTGCTTATTTTACATGCATGGGTATCAGAGGATGATTTGTTTCAAGTGGTAATATCACTAGGTTACTAGTGGGTATATATGAAATGGTAACGAAGATGACGATAGACATGATCCCTACTCATTGGCTGATGAACCCGAAGGGAGCCATAGATGACTCCATGGTCCACCATCATCAAATACTAAAGGTGGTTATTATTTCTCTCTATGTAAAATCTCACGAAGAAAATGGTTATGGCAACAAGGGATACTAGATTCACTACATATTTCCATGGATGATTCCAACTCATCGGTTTCATCATTTTAAGGTACTCACAGGTATCATCAAGGTTCAGTATTGTACCGCATTGATGGTATTCTCAAACTATCACAATCGTCGTTTCTATTTATTTTCTTTTTATTATTTCTTGGTTCCGAGTGTTTTCACCGAGGTCTGGGCTGAGCCCAAATTAAAATTTCTTGTCGTTCAATTCTTTTACTGAGTTTCGGGCCCATGCGCGGTCCCTGCACGGTGGGCGGTAGTCACGTGATCGCCCCAGGTGCTTTTGAGAATGTCCATGTCATCTGGGTTGAGGCGCGCAACTTGTGCACTGTTTATTATGTCATGCGACGAGCGTGCTGGTATCTAGTTTTCATATTTTGATAATTAAATAACTTGTGTTTTAAAAAATAATTTATTTAATAATAATATTATTATGTTTCTATTATCATTATCATTGTTATCAATATTAGTATTATTTGTATTATTATTATTAACATTACTATGTTATTATTATTAATATTAATGTTATCAATATTACTAATATTATTATTATTAATATAATAGAATGTTTTTTTAGAAAACTCAAACCCTACCCCCCATTTCTTCCCATCCCGTCGCCCCTTTCCCCGCTTCCCTTCTGCGCAGAGGCGCAACACCCGAACCCCGGCCCCTCCCCTGCATGCCATCAACCCTGCACCCCTCCGCGCCTCCATCCTGCCTCCATGGATCCCCCCTTTCTGGCGCCGCTCCCCCCTTCGGTCTGCTGCAAGTGCGTCGACCTCACCGCCTCCTACCTCCAGCACTATGCGCTCACCCTTGGTCCACTCCCCAGCCCTCGGCCTTGTGATTCTGGCCTCTCCTCCTCATTCCCTCAGTGTGATGCACCCCATTCCAGCAGTGCGAGGCTTTTTTTTCCTGCGGCACTACACCTGGCCTTCGCACTTCGTCTCTGGATCCTGACGGAGCAGTCCAGCCGCCAGCCTCGCTCCGTGCTACACCTGACCCCCAGCCTTTGTCCCCCTTTGTCCCTCGCCCCCAATCAGTCATGTCGGCCCAGCGCCCCAACCGCCACCCTGAGCCGCCTCCTTACGCCGACTCCAGCAGGCCGCGAACCCCTTCCCTGCTCTGGTATTTGTTTCTTCTTCTTTCTATCTCGTGGTGTTTCTTTTTTCAGCTGGAACCATTTTGACACCTTATTAATCCTGTTGTATCTTTTTGGAATTTTTTTTGGTTTGTGAAATCTATATTTTTAAGGTTCATTATGTGAAAGTCTTGGAGTCTTAGAACTTATGGTATTTATTTTAAATGCTATTATTTCACTAATTAGAATTTGGGGGTTTTAATTAAATTTTTGGCATCAATTATGGTGTGATGGTGGTTGTTTATTTGTGAACTTGGTTCGACATGTTTTGTTTAATAATGATAGTACTTGTTTATTGTGTGATTTTTTTTGGAAATGGGTTCTATGGTTTCAAAGGGGTTGTTTTATGTTCCTCAAATTATGTGGGTAGTTGGTGTGGTTTTAAAGAAAATGGTTGTTTTGTGAAAATAGTTTTGGGTATTTTTATTTTCTACCTTTTGGTGTTTTAATTTATTTATTTTGGCCAATTCCCAACACCTTGGGTGTTGATCTGCACGTTTTCCTCGTTTTAGGTGTAAGATTGATGTGCAGGAGGTTGTCCTTCCCTCTGCTAAAGTGTTACTACGTCCGTGCTTAGTTTGACGTAGGCGAACCCAATTTTTCCCTTTCTAATTAATTCTTTGGCACTTTCACACTTTCAATTTCTCTCAAACATTATTCGCACCTCTGTGCCAACTTTAGTAATCTTATTACATCGTTTTGGAGTTTGGTTTTGAGTCTTTTCATTCGATTTACCATGATTATAGTTTGTTCTGGACCTGCAAAGGTGCGGTTGAGGTGCGAACAAAGATTCTCATCGGTTTCAGGTTGGTGTTATTTTTCCGCCTTGGTTCTAAGTGCGTTGAGCTTTACTGTGTGTTTTTGGGTGTGCGTTGGTCAGAAATACGTTCTTTGGATGTGTTTTGGGTGTGTGGGCTATGAGTTACTTTTTGGAAATCATTTTATAAATTTTAAAGTGGTTTATTAAATAGTGAAAATAATGCAAGTATATTTTGAAAGTAGGTCGAGGTGGTTTCATGCGTTGTTTGTTCGTTTGGATTGTTTAAGTCCATGTTTATCTATTGTAGTTACCTTTGCGGTTGCAGCGCATTGACAAGTTTCTCCCACGGTCCTGTGATGATCAGCGTACACGTGTTTGTACGTCTGTGCGAGGCGTGGCATGCCTTTATGTTTGGACATCAAGTTGAGGTAGGTTCCCCCACTGTACTTACTTTTAAATTTAGAATTTATTAATTGCTTTTTGTTTTATTAATTTTAATGAATGATAAATAATATATGATAATTAATTTTTAAATGATTGTTCGGTGTAAAAAAAAGAGCAGTTTATTTTATACACGTCTCTTGAAATATTTTCTTGACGAGAGGACACCCAGTATTGAAAGAATGCTTGTTTGGCCTTTAAACATAATTCACGGAATTTCAAATGTACTTCTGGTTTTAAAGATAAATGATTTCTTCTGAAAAGGTGTTTTGAGTTTTCTTGAAAATTAGGTTTTTCATTAAAATTTGTGAAGGCCCGTTTGGAACTTTAATAAAATAAATTATTTTTGGAAAACCCACTCAGGGGTGATCTTTGGTGTGCGTTGATTTCATGAGATGTATTTGATGTTTGTGCATCGTGACTGATTGATTTACATTGTGGACGCACCCCTGTCTATTGCATTTGTTAACTTGGGAACCTGGCATAGTGAGTTAATCTTTTGAGAACGATTGCTGCACTAGTTTAGATTACACACTGGCTAGTGGCCCCATTGCAGGGGAACACTGAGTTATTGCTGCTATGGGGATTGGGCCCCTCGGTTAGGCCATGTAGGGCTATGCCGGGCGTTAGGGCGTTATGACGTCATCGAGTTAGGGCATGCCTTTAGGATGAGTCAGATGTATAGTATATTCTGGATTGTTCACGATCTCCAAGGTTCGACCCATGTTTCTTTTAGTGTTTATTTGTGTGTGGCGGACGATTGAGAGGTCGAGTTCGGTTGCTGACCCATGCGTGACACTCATACCATTTCCCTTAGTGTGTGTTGTGTGTGACTCTCCTTTTGACTAAAAACTAATGTTTGGATTTCTAAAATGTTCGCAAATTGTTTTAAAAATGCAATGCACCTGTTTCTTTCAGCATTAAACTTGTTCAAAATGAAAAAGGGCAATAGACTGTTACTTATTTTAGAAATTAATGTGTGTGGAAACCATATTTTATATAATTTAGTTCAAACATGGAATTGATAAATTCTTTATTTATTGGTATGTGCATTGGGAATAGAATTAGTCGGGCATACCTACTGAGTTTTAATACTCATGCCTATAGTGTTTTCTTGCTTTTAGTTCAGTTACAGGTTCCAGATTCTGTTGTTTGCCTTAAGAGATGTTGGTTGTGGTATTGTAAGGTGACCCAAGGGGTCACGTGGAGTTTTAGTCGTGGTCTGGTTAGTGGCGTTATTGGCTGCTCTTTCTTTATTTGCATTTGTACCATTTGTTTCTGCTGCTTAATTTATTTTTATTTTGGGCTAAATCATTCCCACCTGTTTACTTTTGATGCCTCGCACTAGTTGCCAGCCCGTGGGGAACGGGAACGCCCTTCGGGCCATGTCGCGGGCCGGATCGGGTGACCGGTTCAGGGTCAACCCGGGTTGGTTCGTGACACAAACAATTGTATTCTCCAGCTATCATTTAATTCATCAGGCTGGTGTGGTAATTTTGGGTCTCATAGTGGTGGAATCTATAGTTGATTTTCCAGAAAATACATGGGATGATAAAATTATATTGGATCGGGGTGATGTGGATGGTATAAGTTTCTAAATTCATTCATTAAATAAGGAACATGTCCATATATTAGTTAAATTTCATAAGAATGATGCAAGATCAATCGTATATGAATAGTTATCCCAATTTCCTTTTATTCCTAATAGAACCATTATTTTTTCATGGACTTGTAAAATTGAGGACAATATTATTTCATGGAAACCCCAGATATATAGTATCAACTGTAATATCAATTTCATGTTCCAACAATCTTCATGATATTTGAGTGTTTCAAATCATGTTAATAGTTTTTCTTTAATAAGAAATGAAACCAAAATGGTATGAAAGCTAATAATCCAATAATTTTGTTAATTTAGAGTTTCCCATATTGTTATCCATTTCTATTTCAATAGAAAGTGTGACGACTAAGGAGAATTCAGATTGGCATGATGGTTAATTTTTGGTGTTTTATTTCTTACACAATCATTGAGGTTAGGTCACCATTTTCAATATTAATGGAAACTCTCAATGGATATCACATCCATAATTGGGTACAGACTAAGATTCCAAATGAAAGTATTCAGTTGGTGTTTTAGACACAATGAAGCTTAGAAAATAACAATTGATGAGAGGATGAGTTTTTAGGCTTATGGAACCCTTTTTATAGGGAATTGTTACTTATTTAGGGAATATCATATGGATTTAAAATATGTTTGAGATTCTATTCCAAATCCCAATACAAGAAAAGTTACCCTAAAAATGAATGTAAGTTAAACACTTTTATATTAAATAGAAGAGAATCCCATTAGTGAATCTATCTATATGTATCTGTGTTTTTTCACCCTTTTACCAGTAAAGAGTAGCCCATTATACATTGAAGCTACATCACTATGGACATTGAAATTTTATTCCATGCAAGGAGGTGGTTTAATATTCTGGGGAGGGGATTTTGACAATATGTGGAATATGATGTATCCTTTTTATGGTAGGAATTAAAATACTCATTGTTTTTTAAATCCATTGAAGATTAATTTCATTAGGAAATGATATAAGTGTGGGCACTTATGATCTAGGTGTTGAAGCTCACGTCTTGGGGTAATTTGCAGTGTATTTTGATTGTGGTAATAGTTAGAGTTGTCATAGTTCATTCATGACCAAGGGAATATCCCCAAGGTTTATTATATTATGTATAGTTAATCATATAATTCCCCTCAATGTGGCTTATATGTATAGGATTCCCAAACTAGTAGAGATTCCTCATCCGAGTGATATGACCATTGTAACTCCCTAAGACTATATAAAGCATGCTCGATGTGACAAATAAAGTATAGTAAGGGATCATTCTCACTAAATATGGATGTGTTACTTATATATTGGTACAACACTAGGGATATTCAATATAGAGCTCAGGTCTTAGGAATGAGTCCTACGTATCCTTATTATAGAAGGAATCAGAGCTATCATATATCATTTTTGAATTTTCAGTCCACCAATGGATGATGCATTCTATTTATCCTGGTAATGGGAAGAATTAGTGTCCTCATAATTAAATTTGTTTCCCAATCCACTAATGGATGAGGTAGAATGATCAACTCATTTTAATTATATGGTTTGGATTTCATAAAATGTTATATACTTGAAAAAACATACACTGATGTGAATTCCAATTTAAGATCGGGCCTTAGAAAGATGTCCTACGTATTCCAGGTATTACAAGAATCATATTTTCTGTAGTTTAGTTGATATGGGATTATAGAATGAGTTTTACCTATTTGAAATATGTCATAATTTTAATTTATTAATCCCACATGAGATATGCTCGGTGTGGTAAACAAAGGATGGAAATGACTAGTATCACTATTTGTGGATGCATGACTTCTGTGATGGGACTTCCCTACCAATGTTTTAATATGGTACTCAAGCCTTAATAAATATTCCTATGTATCTTGGTCATATAATTAATCATATTCATCAATGTTCAATTTTTTGGGGCTTACACATTGATGTATCCCTATGTGGATGCTAGACGAGGTAATCAAGTCCTCTCAAATCTGACTGACCTGGCATTCTCATCTACCTGACATGTGTTGATTGTCTACTCAACATACAAATATTGCCTTTTTGAAATATATGGGGATGTTTTGTTGTCATTTTTAATTTTAATATCATGATAAATTTAAATTTAATGAGGTAAATCATGTAATCTAGATAGCTTGTCTGAAGATCATCACATAACCGAGGATAACTTTTCCAGAGGACATCACCAGACCCAGATGGGATGAACTGGAATCCATCACATGATCTTAGCAGACAAGCTTGTAGGATATCACATGATCGAGCTTAAATTCCTTGATTTCATCACGAAATATAGATGACACACTCATAGGGTGTCATGAGAGTAAATATGACATGTGTGCCAGGTGATGCATGATCCATGATGACATTTTTAGTGGGTACCGTGAAATCCACGTGACATGCTAAGAGGAAATCATGATATATAACTAGAATGCTTGGATGATGTTGTGAGATCATGCTGAAATTACCTAGTGTAGTAGGGAGAATAATTTTTCATGTACTGATGCCACTATATGATTGTGGTCACACGTATAATGGGAGTCTCATGATCCATATAGCAATCTTGGAGGGCTTTTAGAGACTTTAGAGGCATGTTAAAGGGTCTCAAGTGATCTTGTTTTAATAGTATGGAGGACTTCACATGATCCAAATAAAATAATAACGATGTTTCTCAAGATCGAGATGTGATGTCTTGGTGCTATCGTGTGACCAAGGTGGTTCATGCAATTTTCATGAGGGATATCGTGTATGTTAATCATATAAGTCTCTCAGATTTTTTGTCTTTTTCTAGCCTTTTATTTCATATGACATTGATTTTTTAGTGTTACAATTTTTTAAGTCTCTCATGATCTAGTAGAAATATGTGATTTTCTTTGCGTGACTACCAAAAGTCCATAACACGATCTATGAGTGATCATATGAAGTGCCCATGCATTCTAGATGATCGTTAAGAAAGTTCCCTAGGTTATAATTAAAGGAAATATATCTTGGTAATGAGATCAGCTGATCTGAGAAATATTATTTGATGCATGGTTATACAGTTGTGAGTTTCCAAAGACAAGTCTCTGAAGCATTAATACTGGGTTGGTTGTGTTATAAGCCTCTCCACCCAAATTATTCACATCCATTTGCAATTCATATTGTGAAAATTGAGGCTAGATTCTGTGGAGAGATTTGATGTCATGCATTTCAGGATATCTTAAAATAGGTTATTTTGGAGGTGTCACATGATTTCAATGTTCACACGAATATCCTTTTAACACTCCCTTTATTAGATTACAATCAATTAATATGGTCTTTCTAAATTTTGTGGACATACCAAGTGTCTTATATATTCTCAGTTGGATATGTCCATCAACCTTGAAGAAATCCTGGAGCCTATCAAAAGTCCTTCAATTTGTCGTATATGACTTGATAGGGAAATTTCATGAGATAAGGTTGTATTTAAATAAGACTTTCATGAGATTAGGTGGTCATGCCGAAGGGATATCGTGAGGTCCTACTGACTTGTGAAGCGGTCTTGCGAGATGGTACTGGTGTTTTTTGTGTGCTTTCTGATGACAAGAATCTCCTACCTTTCCCACATTATTTTCAGTGTTTATTATATATGGGATTTTTTTCTAAATATTTTTCTTGAGTTTTCTTGAAGAAAATCATTCTATGCCTTGGAGATGAATTGTGTAACCAACAAAATATATTATGATGTATTGTGATCATTATCATGGAAAACCCCTTCTAATTGTTTTTGGGATCCAAAGAGGAGGTATAATACCACCTAAACATGTTTGTGGCCTTTCATGAGACATGGGTCATTTTCTAATGAGATTTTGCGTGACCAATTTTCCATGCCAATAGGATTTACGTGGTGTTCCACAAGTTTCATGGGTTTGTCATGTGAGTTTTATAACTGCAAGAGGCTCCCCTCATTCCCCTTATATATCCTTCTATTATTTTTTACAAAGGTTGGGGATCTCTCGAGGTTGTATGAGTAATGATGAAGATAATCACTCTACATATCAGTGTTGTATTTCCTGATATTTACTATCGCAAGTGTCTCCTGCCTTATGAATATTTTACTCTTATTTTCTTTAGTATAAATATTTTTTTTTCAATGACCCACTACATGAAAATTCACGTGTCCTGGTGGTTCTCCTATGGTATCCTCCATGGGATCATTGACTCTCTAGGGAACTTTCTCAATTGTAGAAGTGTTTTTCAAAGGGGCTCAATAGGAACATCAAAATGCTATGTGTTGTGCATGACCATCTGCATGAACTTCTAAAATTCATGTCACGACCCCCTCCCCACAAAGTGTACCCCTCCTAGGCCGGCAATGTGAGAAGGGAGATAATGACCCCCGAGTCCCGCCTCCAGTAGGCCCCGGGTTGGCGACTAGCACCGAGGGTATAATACACACACAAATGGGAGGCATTACCCTCTAAGAGAACACATGCATAAGAGAGAGATACAATAGACTCCAACCAACTCCAACTCATAACTGAAATATAAAAGAAACCCAAGTACATATATGAAATGTCATGCAAAAGTACTACAACTGAAAGGGAAAACTAAAAGTACCCAAAAGAAAGTAAAACGGCAGCGACCACAAGCCCAAACAGCTCCTCCTCCAACCGCAAGCTAGTAGTAACCAGCTTGATCTCCAACCTACTCCAAGTGACCTGAAAAACAGTTTATATATACATAGGGTGAGTATAACAGTATACTCAGTAGGATCCTCCCCAAGCCTCTCGTGAAAAAGTAAAGAAAGCATGCTAAAGCCCAGTGAACAACAAGTGAAACTAACTCGTTGCCTAAACAGGTATACTAAGTTCCCAACCTCACCATGGATACTCTCACGAAGTAACGCATACAAGAATATAGCATATAGTAAAGAATATCAAGGGTACCCCGCTACTACTTCCCCACTGGTTTGCCGCTTTTCCCCAACGACATACGTCATGTGCATCTCTCTCCAAAGGCTTTCCCGCAGACACCTGGGCTAAGCTCCACAACCTGCACCACGTGCACCACAAAGGCTTCCCCGCAGACACCTGGGCTAAGCACCACACCATCCTCACAACCAAAGTAAGCAGGTAGTTTCCGGGATCCACCACATCTCGTATAACGTGTATCATATGTCGAGTATTATACCTCAAGCCATCACAGCCCATACACGGAGTAAGGATCCTCAAGCCATCACAGCCTATACACATTACACCTATAGTAGTCCATAGGATACTATATCCAGAATATATGTGTGTGAAATAACCACAAGCCATTACAGCCCTCTACACACATATATGGGTAAAACTAACCATTGTGCCTACCAGCACAAAGATCTACCAAGAGAAGAGAGCGGGGCCAAAGGGGGTAGTCAGCCATTCAACCTCCCATCATAATGTTGGGGAAAACACCCCCCCCCCCCCCAGGGCTCAAAATCCCAGGGGTGTCAGTTTCCCTTACTGAAAGGTTAGAGTATCATATAGAAACACAAAAAGTACAGAATATATATAACTCACAACCACACTATGGGCATTACCTAGTCATAGGCACAACTGCAGCTAACGTCTCTCAGAATCCAGGCTGCTACTTCTAAGACTAGGTATCCTATAAGCACACAACCATTTGAAGAGCTTTATTAGATTACACCATTCTCATTTTATCAGTTTCAATGTACGTTAATTAATTCATTAAACATTAATTAACCATGAACAATTTACCACATTAAACTAAATTGGCATCACATTCAAAACTACTCCTTTTTAGGATTCACATCACTATTAAATTCCAGTTTCTCCATTTCTGTGGATTATCACCATTTAATCAAACTTTCATTATAGAGTTACTTTCCCACAATCCCAGGAATTCTAGAAAAGCATCCTATGCTACTAAACACAAAGGGGCTCAACACGACGAGTAGATATACTACCTGTCGAGTCTTTTCCGCCTATAGCAAGAGCATAGACCCATCCTCCATCAAGAGGCTAAACACGAAAAGCACATGGCATACCCCGCATGTCTTCGCCTCCTTCAGAAAGAGGGTAAGAAATACCAGCTGCCTTGAGAAGTGGGGAAAAGTAAAGAAGATAAATAACCAAACCAAACCGCCAACATCAAACCATCACATTCATCTCATACCATCATCCTTGGTGTCCTCCCCGACACCCACATGCATAAACCGATGCATCTCGCCACACTAGGCGTCATCCGCTGCCACAACCACAAGTCCCCATGCCTCCACATATCACAACAGCCATCCACGCTCACATCAAATCACCAGAAGCAGGAAATCAAAGATCACAAAATGGGCTCTCGGCCCTTTGACAAGGCATTCAACCTTCATACAAAATGAGTACTCAGAGCTCCAAACCACAAGGCATTTAGCCTTAGAAGCAAACAGGTAACTCAGAACCCTTTTGAAATTATCGAACTAATATTTCTTTAATCCATCTTGAATTAACATGATTCTTTATCTTTAGCCAATTATTTATCAAATAATTCCAGCTTTACGTTCTTTATCAATTTCCATCACGAACAAGAAACTAATTAAAGGAAAACATAGATATCACTCTATCTAGGAAAACATGAGGCAAAACATTATCACGGTACAAAGCTACAACATGCGATCAACCAATTCTTTTAATATGGTTCAAGTATTTAATTATGTCAATTTCATTGTGATCAAAAGGACTAAATCGTGCTAATTCTATGATTGCACATACACAATTAGAGAAGCCATGAATCCCCTGCCTCGAAGAGTTCTTGACGTCCTTTATCCACACAACGGGCCACAATCCATCTCTCACGACAACTGCATCCACCCAAGGATGCCACAGTAAGTCCCAACCAACCAAACCCCATTAGAACCATGGAGCTTACATGGTAATATGGAAGGGAGAACAAGAAAAGGTGATCCCTGAAGGAAAGATGATAAAACATACCTTATATCGAAGATTGATCGACACGGCTCGGTTGCATCCAAAACAGAGCAGAACCAATCCTAGGAGTAAAGATTGATTGTGAAACTCCTACGGAAAGGATTGAGAGGTTCTAGCATCTTGTAGATGAGAACCAGGAGGAAGAACAACGAAGAATGATATCTCGTTCCTTTTAAAAAAATTTAGAGAGGCGACGGTTTAAGATCCGATTTATTCTCCATTAAAAAACGATCGCATTAACCCACGCGGTTGACCAAGTAAAAACATCCCGGCCTTAGGAATAATTAATATAGAATTTATGGGCTTTGAATCAGTATTAAAGTCCTTAAAATAAGTTTTTTAAAGTATTTTACGTCAAAGAAAACGTCAAATTTATGAAGCTGGAAACACTGTTCACATACTCAAAATTTGGCAAAGTATGGAATCAGTAGCTCTTAGGATTCTGGAAACACTGTTCATTCATGAAATTTGGCAAAGTATGGCATCAGTAGCTCTCAGGATTCTGGAAACACTGTTCAAGTCTACTGATAGAAGTCCACCGATAGAACCTCACCGATAGAAACACTGTTCAAGTCTACCGATAGAAGTCCACCGATAGAACCTCACCGATAGAAACACTGTTCAAGTCTACCGATAGAAGTCCACCGATAGAACCTCACCGATAGAAACACTGTTCAAGTATAACGATAGAAGTCCACTGATAGGACCTCGCCGATAGAAACACTGTTCAAGTCTACCGATAGAAGTCCACCGATAGAACCTCACCGATAGAAACACTATTCAAGTCTACTGATAGAAGTCCTCCGATAGAACCTCACCGATAATAAAACTGTTCAAGTCTACCGATAGAAGTCCACCGATAGAACCTCATCGATAAAAACACTGATCAAGTCTACCGATAGAAGTCCACCAATAGAAACACTGTTCACTGAACCTCACCGATAGAAACACTGTTCACTGAACCTCACCGATAGAAACACTGTTCACCTACCGATACTGTTCATAAAACTGGAAACACTGTTCCAAGAACTAGAAATTTGGCAAAGTGTTAGCCGACCTACTGTTAGACTGCGGCTACCAGTATACCGAGCTATCAGTATGCCACGGCTACCGGTAAACCCAGCTACAGGTAGGATGCGGCTACCAGTAGACCGAGCTACTGGTAAGCAGCGGCTACCAGTGGACCGAGCTACCGGTAGGCAGCAGCTACCGGTAGACAGCAGCTACCGTTAGACCGATCTACCGGTAGGCAGCAGCTACCGGTAGACCGAGATACCGATAGACAGCAGCTACCGGTAGACCGAGCTCCTGGTAAGCGGTGGCTACCGGTAGGAAGCAGCTACCGGTAGACCGAGCTACCGGTAGGCAGCAGCTAGCGGTATATAGCAGCTACCGGTAGACCGAGCTACCGGTAGGCAGCAGCTACCGGTAGACCGAGCTACCGGTAGACAGCAGCTACCAGTAGACCGAGCTACTGGTAAGTGGCGGCTACCGGTAGGCAGCAACTAGGGGATAAGTCACCTTGACCTCCCAGAACACCTCCAACACCACATTTTCACAAAGTAATGGACCAGGGAGGTCCGGGCCATTACATTAGATACCTCTCAAAACATTCTCGTCCTCGAGAATTAAAAACCATCTCAGAGGAATAGAGGGGTCCGAACAACCACCCCATAAGATACCTCTTAGGGGAAAACCACCATGAGTTGTTCGAAAGCTGGAACAAAGCTATGACATCCAAGAATATGGCAACAAAGAATCCATATCCAAACAATTCAATCATAACATCACACAAAAAAAGGTACATAAATAAAACATGAAAGGTTTAACCATAAAGGAAACGTCATTACATGAAAAGAGTTAAACATTAAACAACTCTGGGTACTGAGCACGTATTTGTGACTCACGCTCCCAGGTACTCTCCTCCATGCCACCATGTCACCACAAGACACGAACTAAAGGAATAGAACGCCCACGCAACACCTTCTCCTTGAGGTATTGGATCTCCACAGGTCGCTCCTCGAAGGTTGCATCATCATCAATATCGATCTCTCCCCAATATATAATATGAGATTCATCATGATGATAACGACGGAGCTGTGATACATGGAAAACATCATGTATCCGACTCATCTGAGGGGGAAGTGCTACTTGATATGCCACAGCTCCAACACGAGCCAAAACCTCGAAAGGCCCAACAAACCGAGGAGAAAGCTTACTTCCATGACCAAACCTTCGCTGCCCACGACGGGGAGTCACCTTTAGAAACACATGATCCCCAACATTAAACTCTAAGGGTCTCCTCCTTTGATCATCATATGATTTCTGAAGATCCTGTGCTATCTTCATCCTCTCACGAATCACCTGAACCATCTCTGTTGTATTCTGCACTAGTTCTGGTCCGAGATTTGCTGACTCTCCGACCCCAGTCCAGCACAACGGAGAACGGCATGGCCGGCCTTACAAGGCATCAAACGGCTCCATACCAATGGTAGAGTGGAAAATATTATTGTAAGTGAACTCTACCAAGGGTAAGTGCTTCGTCCATGAACCTCCAAAATCAAGAACACAAGAGCGCAACATGTCTTCAATAGTCAGGATGGTTCGCTCTGTCTGACCATCCGTTTGAGGATGAAAAGCAGTGCTAAGGAACAGTTGAGAGCCAAAGGCATGCTGGAGACCTCTCCACACCCTGGAGGTAAAATGAGGATCTAGATCAGAAATGATCATCCTAGGTACTCCATGGAGTCTCACCACCTCCTCTAGATACTGCCTCGACAAAACTTCCACTGAGCTCGACTCCTTGATCGCTATGAAGTGGGATGATTTTGTTAAACGATCCACTACCACCCATATAGCATCATGTCCTCCCGGAGCTCGAGGTAAACCTGTAACAAAATCCATTGAGATGTCCTCCCACTTAGACTGAAGAATCTCTAAGTGCTGGAGAAGACCACCAGGAACACGGTGTTCAGCCTTCACCTTCTGGCAGACTAAACATCGAGACACACATTCTGCAACTGTACGCTTCAGGCCAGGCCACCAAAACTGACTTCTCAAGGATCGGTACATCTTCGTCACACCAGGATGTACCGCCAAGGGTGAACTATGGAACTCTCGGAGAACCGTCTCGCGCATCGCCAAGGGAACAAAAAGCCTGCCATGATACAACACTCGGTGTTGTTCATCCTCCGACCAACCATCAGGGGCCTCACCACATACAACTCTATCTCTCCAAACTTCCACCTCTAGGTCACCCAACTAAGACTCTTCCACCTTCTGCATCAGGGATGACTGCACCGTCATCTAGAAAAGAAAACCTCTACCCCCCAACTTCTCCCATATCAAGATGCAAAGCTGATAGCTCTACCATCACTCTCCAAGAATCACCAGATTCACGCACAACATCATTACGTATCTTTCGTCTTAGTACGTCAGCTACAACATTCCCTTTTCCAGGTGTATACGATATTTCAAAGTCGTATTCCTGCAAGAAATCCATCCACCAACACTGCCTCAAGTTCAAGTCACGTTGGGAGAAAACATACCTCAAACTCTTATGATCAGTGAAAACCACAAAGTGCTCACCAATGAGGTAATGTCTCCACAACATTAGAGAAAACACCATGGCTGCCAACTCAAGATCAGGGGTGGCATAGTTGCATTCATGGGGACGCAACTGCCGAGACCCATAAGAAACAACTGACCTCTGGTACATGAGAACACAGCCTAGCCCCAGATGTGAAACATCACAGAAAACATCAAACTGGACTCCCTCCGCTGGAAGACAAAGAACTAGAGCACTTACCAACTTCTCCTTTAGATACTCAAAATATGTCTGACACTGATCAGTCCATATGAACGCTTGATCCTTCCTAGTCAAAGCTATCAGAGGAGTCGCAACTCGGGAGAAATTAGCTACAAACCTCCTATAATTGCCTTTGAGACCAAGGAAACTTCGCACCTCTGACACGGTCTTGGGGGCTGGCCAAGACACCACTGCTTCTATCTTCGAAGGATCCACAGCTACTCCCTGTTAGGACACAACATATCCAAAGAAACGAACTTCTCAAGCCCAGAACTCACACTTGGACAACTTCCCAAATAACTGATGTTGGCGAAGAACTCCCAAAACGGCTCGTAGATGCTCTGCATGCTCCTCTTCAGATGTATAGTACACAAGGATGTCGTCGATGAAGACCACAACAAACTTGTCCAGGAATTCACGGAACACATCATTCATCAACCCCATGAAAACAGCTGGAGCATTCGTCACGCCGAATGGCATTACAACAAACTCATAATGCGCATGACGACAGTGGAAAGCAGTCTTCGGAATATCCTCATCCTTTACACGCATTTGATGATATCCTGACCGTAATTGTATCTTTGAGAACCAACTTGCACCCTTCAGTTGATCGAATAGGTCATCAATCTGCGGGAGAGGATAGCAGTTCTTAATTGTCACTTTGTTTAACCGATGATAATCAACGCACAACCGCAAACTGCCATCAGCCTTTTTCACAAACAAAACTAGTGCACCCCACGGTGACACACTTGGTCGAACAAAACCACACTGCAACAGACCGTCGAGCTGAATACGTAGCTCTCGTAACTCAGAAGGGGCCATCCTATATGGAGACATAGAGATAGGAGACGCTCCTAGCTGTAGCTCAATCCCAAACTCGATCTCTCGTCGAGGGGGTAAGGATACAACCTCTTCTAGAAAGACGTCAGGGTACTCCTCTACGACCCTAGGAAACACCAACTGTTGAACCTCTGAAGAACTCAGCGTCATCCCAGCCATCATGAATGATAAGTATGGAACTATTCTATGACTCATCCGAGGATCTCTCTCACCAACAAACACCACTTTCTCTCCATCTTCATCAAAGAAAACAACCTTCTTCATGTATCAATCCACAATAGCCTGCATCGAATACAACCAATCCATGCCAAGTATGACATCATATGGTTGTATTCACAAACATAGGAAATCTCCCCAAGAGCGGTGTTGCCCCAACACTAGCTCACAGTCTCTACATACTTCAAACAAGTCAGCAGGACCTCCAACTGGCGTAGTCAATGCCAAGGGCACTAGAAGCCTCTCTACCTCAAGTCCCAAACCATTGACAAGGGTAGGTGATATGAAGGAATGTGTTGCCCCTGAATCAAACAAGGCATACACCAAGGTAGAAAACAAGCAAATGGTACCTCGAACAACATCTGGTTCGCCTGGGGCTGGCAACGCTAGAGCATGGAGCTGACTACGACCTCCTCCACAGCCTCTCTGACCCTGATGACGACCACCACCACGGTCGCGCTCTGCTCTCTAAGGACGGGGAGCGTCATGGGGCTGTCCTCTGCCTGCTCCATCTACCCTCTGGTGATCTAAAACTAGTGCAACCTGCTGCTGCTGCCTCGGCTGGAACTGCCTCAACGGAGGAACCTGGAGTGGAGCGCCCGATGCACGATGACTGCTCTAAAAAGTCGGGCACTCCCACTGCTGATGACCACAACCACCACAAGAAAAACAAGTGCATGATCCCTTGGCATAGGTCTGAGAGTTTCTGCCTCCCGAGAAATGAGATGGGAAGGGCTGGGACCTACCCCCAGGTGAACGTAAACTCTTCTGTCCTGAAAACCGGGAACCCCGGACCACAGCTCTGCTTCGTGAGGAATCATGAAGATTCCCCTCTCGTAACGATCCAGTCCTGGACAATGTCCTCTCAACAACCTCTTCCCTCTCCAACACCTCAAGATATGTTTTCAGCATAAATGGGGTGACCTGGCGCTGGATCTCTAGACACAAAGCCTCCTCGAAATGCCTCGCCCTGGCCTCATAATATGGTAACAGGTCTGAAGCATATCGTAGAAGGTTCCTGAAACGGATTCCAAACTCTCGAACACTGGCGCTCCCCTGTCGAAGGGTGAGAAGCTCCTGGCGACTGGACACCTTTGTAGTTGACGAAAGAAACTTGACTCTAAAACTGTCTCGAAACTCCTCCCATGAGATTGCTGACTCCTCACGATCACCGAGGAACAAGAACCACCACTGCCTCGCTGATCCATGCAGCATCGTCACAACCAAGGACACCCAGTGTTTCTTCCGAGCACGAATCGAAATGAATCCTATCTCGATCTCCTCCAACCAGTCTTCTGTGACTACATCTGAAACGGATCCCTCGTACTTCTGTAGACTCTGGTGATGAAACTCTCGATGTGTCTTCCTCCAAGTGTCATCGTCGTCAACCTCTACTCGGTGGCGATCTGCTGGAATAGCCTGATGGGCATCTTCTGCGCAAACCTGACGAGGACGTCGACCTGGAGCCATACCTGAAAAATAACAACTGTTAGAGCTCCTAAGCCTGGAATATGGAAGACTCAACATTAATTAATTAATTGTTTTTTATTATTTATTTTAGGTTACCTATCCCAAGGTCTACCCATTCAAACACAAGAGCAAAGAATAATGATGCATGATCCTTTCCTAGGTCTCTACCCTGCAACCGGTATCACTTTGTTTAGTAGCCATCGTAAACTTAATGGTTCTTGCAACAGATCATAGGGGGCCCTAAACGCCTATGTCTCTGCCGGCCTCCAGTGTTTATCCCACTTTCTAAACATGAATGACACCGTTGCCCTACCATCCCATGCATCCTCACATGTGCCTAACTTCAAACTCCATCCTATCCCTCAACCAGACCTCTGATACCACTCTGTCACGACCCCATCCCCACAAAGTGTACCCCTCATGGGCCGACAATGTGAGAAGGGAGATAATGACCCCCGAGTCCCGCCTCCAGTAGGCCTCGGGTTGGCGACTAGCACCGAGGGTATAATACACACACAAATGGGAGGCATTACCCTCTAAGAGAACACATGCAGAAGAGAGAGATAGAATAGACTCCAACCAACTCCAACTCATAACTGAAATATAAAAGAAACCCAAGTACATATATGAAATTTCATGAAAAAGTACTAAAACTGAAAGGGAAAACTAAAATTACCCAAAAGAAAGTAAAACAGCAGCAACCACAAGCCCGAACAGCTCCTCCTCCAACCGCAAGCTAGTAGTAACCAGCTTGATCTCCAACCTGCTCCAAGTGACCTGAAAAACAGTTTATATATACATAGGGTGAGTATGACAGTATACTCAGTAGGATCCTCCCCAAGCCTCTCGTGCAAAAGTAAAGAAAGTATGCTAAAGCCCAGTGAACAACAAGTGAATCTAACTCATTACCTAAACAGGTATACTAAGTTCCCAACCTCACCATGGATAATCTAACCAAGTAACGCATACAAGAATATAGCATATAGTAAAGAATATAAGGGGTACCCCGCTACTACTTCCCCACTGGTTTGCCGCTTTTCCCCAACGACATACGTCCTGTGCATCTCTCTCCAAAGGCTTTCCCGCAGACACCTGGGCTAAGCTCCACAACCTGCACCACGTGCACCACAAAGGCTTGCCCGTAGACACCTGTGCTAAGCACCACACCATCCTCACAACCAAAGTAACCAAGTAGTTTCTGGGAGCCACCACAGCTCGTATAACATGTATCATACGTCGAGTATTATACCTCAAGCCATCACAGCCCATATGCCGAGTAAGGATCCTCAAGCCATCACAGCCTATACACGTTACACCTATAGTAGTCCATAGGATACTATATCCAGAATATATGTGTGTGAAATAACCACAAGCCATTACAGCCCTCTACACACATATATGGGTAAAACTAACCAGTGTGCCTACCAGCACAAAGATCTACCAAGAGAAGAGAGCGGGGCCAAAGGGGGTAGTCAGCCATTCAACCTCCCATCATAATGTTGGGGAAAACACCACCCCCCCCCCCAGGGCTCAGAATCCCAGGGGTGTCAGTTGCCCTTACTGACAGGGTGGAGTAGCGTATAGAAACACAAAAAGTACAGAATATATATAACTCACAACCACACTATGGGCATTACCTAGTCCTAGGCACAACTGCAGCTAACGTCTCTCATACTCCAGGCTGCTACTTCTAAGACTAGGTATCCTATAAGCACACAACCATTTGAAGAGCTTTATTAGATTACTCCATCTCATTTTATCAGTTTCACTGTACGTTAATTAATTCTTTAAACATTAATTAACCATGAACAATTTACCACATTAAACTAAATTGGCATCACATTCAAAACTGCTCCTTTTTAGGATTCACATCACTATTAAATTCTAGTTTCTTCATCCCCGTGGATTATCACCATTTAAACAAACTTTCATTATAGAGTTACTTTCCCACAATCCCAGGCATTCTAGAAAAGCATCATATGCTACTAAACACAAAGGGGATCAACATGGAGAGTAGATATACTGCCCGTTGAGTCTTTACTGCCTATAGCAAGAGCATAGACCCATCCTCCATCGAGAGGCTAAACACGGAAAGCACGTGGCATACCCCGCGTGTCTTCGCCTCCTACGGAAAGAGGGTAAGCAATACCAGCTGCCTTGAGCAGTGGAGAAAAGTAAAGCAGATAAACAACCAAACCAAACCACCAACATCAAACCATCACATTCATCTCATACCATCATCCTTGGTGTCCTCCCCGACACCCACATGCATAAACCGATGCATCTCGCCACACTAGGCGTCATCCGCTGCCACAACCACAGGTCCCCATGCCTCCACATATCCCAACAGCCATCCAGGCTCACATCAAATCACAAGCAGCAGGAAATCAAAGATCACAAAATGGGCTCTTGGCCCTTTAACAAGGCATTCAGCCTTCATACAAAATGAGTACTCAGAGCTCCAAACCACAAGGCATTCAGCCTTACAAGAAAGCGGGTAACTCGAAACCCTTTTGAAATTATCTAACTAATAGTTCTTTAATCCATCTTGAATTAACATGCCTCTTTATCTTTATCCAATTATTTAACAAATAATTCCGGCTTTACGTTCTTTATCAATTTCCATCATGAACGAGCAACTAATTAAAGGAAAACATAGATATCACTCTATCTAGTAAAACATGAGGCAAACCGTTATCACGGTACAAAGCAACAACATGCGATCAACCAATTCTTTTAATCTGGTTCAAGTTTTTAATTAGGTCAATTTCATTGTGATCAAAAGGACAAAATCGTGCTAATTCTACGATTTCATATACACAATTAGAGAAGCCATGAATCCCCTACCTCAAAGAGTTTTTGACGTCCTTTATCCACACAACGGGCCACAATCCTTCTCTCGCGACAACTGCATCCACCCAAGGATGCCACAGTAAGTCCCAAATAACCAAACCCCATTAGAACCATGGATATTACATGGTAATATGGAAGGGAGAACAAGAGAAGGTGATCTCTGAAGGAACGATGATAAAACATACCTTATATCGAAGATTGATCGACACGGCTCGGTTGCATCCAAAACAGAGCAGAACCAATCCTAGGAGTAAATATTGATTGTGCAACTCCTACGGAAAGGATTGAAAGGTTCTAGCGTCTTGCAGATGAGAAACAGGAGGAAGAACAACAAAGAAAGATATCTCGTTCCATTTAAAAAAATTTAGAGAGGCGACGGTTTAAGATCCGATTTATTCTCCATTAAAAACGGATCGCATTAACCCACGCGGTTTGACCATGTAAAAACATCCCGGCCTTAGGAATAATTAATATAGAATTTATGGCCTTTGAATCGGTCTTAAAGTCCTTAAAATAAGTTTTTAAAAGTATTTTACGTCAAAGAAAACGTCAAATTTATGAAGCTGGAAACACTGTTCACATACTCAAAATTTGGCAAAGTATGGAATCGGTAGCTCTTAGGATTCTGGAAACACTTTTCATTCGTGAAATTTGGAAAATTATTGGATCGGTAGCTCTCAGGATTCTGGAAACTCTGTTCAAGTCTACCGATAGAAGTCCACCGATAGAACCTCACCGATAAAAACACAGTTCAAGTCTACCGATAAAAGTCCACCGATAGAACCTCACCGATAGAAACACTGTTCAAGTCTACCGATAGAAGTCCACCGATAGAACCTCACCGATAGAAACATTGTTCAAGTCTACCGATAGAAGTCCACCGATAGGACCTCACCGATAGAAACATTGTTTAAGTCTACCGATAGAAGTCCACCGATAGAACCTCACCGATAGAAACACTTTTCAAGTCTACCGATAGAAGTCCACCGATAGAACCTCACCCATAGAAACACTGTTCAAGTCTACTGATAGAAGTCCACGGATAGAACCTCACCGATAGAAACATTGTTCAAGTCTACCGATAGAATTCCACCGATAGAACCTCACCGATAGAAACAGTGTTCACTAAACCTCACCGATAGAAACACTATTCACTGAACCTCACCGATAGAAACACGGTTCACCTACCGATACTGTTCATAAAACTGGAAACACTGTTCCAAGAACTAGAAATTTGGCAAAGTGTTAGCCGAGCTACTGCTAGACTGCGACTTCCAGTATACCGAGCTATCATTACGCCGCGGCTACTGGTAAACACAGCTACTGGTAGGATGCGGCTACCAGTAGACCGAGCTACTGGTAAGCGGCGGCTACCGGTAGGCAGCAGCTACTGGTGGACCGAGCTACCGGTAGGCAGCAGCTATCGGTAGACAACAGCTACCGGTAGACCGAGCTACCGGTAGGCAGGAGCTACCGATAGACCGAGCTACCAGTAGACAGCAGCTACCGGTAGACTGAGCTACTGGTAAGCGGCGGCTACCGGTAGGCAGCAGTTACCGGTAGACTGAGCTACCGGTAGGCAGCAGCTAGCGGTAGACAGCAGCTACCGGTAGACCGAGCTACCGGTAGACCGAGCTACCGGTTGGCAACAGCTACCGGTAGACCGAGCTACCGGTAGCCAGCAGCTACCGGTAGACCGAGCTACTGGTAAGCGGCGGCTACCGGTAGGCAGCAGCTACCGGTAGACCGAGCTACCGATAGGCAGCAGCTACCGGTAGACTGAGCTACCGGTAGGCAGCATCTAGGGGATAAGTCACCTTGACCTCCCAGAACACCTCCAACACCACATTTTCACAAAGTAATGGACCAGGGAGGTCCGGGCCATTACAATTCATGAAATAGCATGTCTCCTTGAGGATCAAATGATTCGTATGATATTGGAAACCTTTTCCTTCTTTGTTTTGTGGATAAAATAATACCCATATTTAGGTATTTATTTATTTTTATCTTTTCAATTCTCATTTGGAGGGCGTCAGCTCGGGTAAACATGATATTATATTTTTTCACAATAATGATTTTATGATTATATAGATATGTTACGTGTAAACAGGATAAAATCTTTGTTCACTACAATGAGTTTTATTTGACCACTATGACATGATGTTTCACTTTTATGAATTTCCATATTTCTTGACACTATCACATGTAACCACCATGATGTTAATGTTGATCTTACTCTTATTATATGGTGAGGATGTGGATTATTCTATACCATTTTATATTGACTAATTATTTTTATTCATCCACTTACTATGCTTTTAGCTCACCCATTTCCTTGATGTATATCCTATGTGATTAAATGTTATAAAGATAAAGAGATGTTTTAAAAGAAAAAAGTAAAATGATTTAAATAAGTATTTATACAACTTCTATATGAGAATAATTTTTCATAGACAGTAATCCTTTGGATCTTAGATTTTCAACATTATTATGTTTTTTATGTTTAAAATGATGTAATATTCATGTATAAATAAGTATGTTATATATTGTTGGTTATATAGTATAATTTAGTTAATTTGTGAATCTTGATATGAAAATAATAGTTAAAACCATAACTATAATTCTATGTATAGGTAAAACATGTTTTATAATCTTTCTTTGTCTAGTTGATGCAAGGAAGGTTGGATCCGCCTTGGGAGCTTCGTTATCTGGTTCATCAATACGGGAGTAAAATCAAGGAAGACAAGTCTATCAAGCACATATGGCTTGAAGGGAACCATGCAGCAGACTCCTTAGCACTAGAGTGAAGAGAAGAGGAGAAACTTATTTTTTACAATTTTGTTGGTTCCTTACTTGAGAGCTGCAACCAAATTATCCATGGTGACACTCTCGGAAATCATCACTTTAGGCCCCCATGATCCTTGATAAGTGTCTATGTTCACTGTTTCCCAGCTCTTGAATGGTTTTCCCAAATATCTCAAAAATAATAATTCTCAGTCATAATTAAATATAATAATATAGTATTCATGTTTTGTTGAATTTTTTTCATGCATTTTTTATTTTAGAAAATCATGGGGACTAGGAGAAATAATCCCAAAAACCTATATGGGGGAGAATGCAACGACTGTCCAAATGAAATCCCCAATACAAGGTGAGGTGCAGTTCAAAGAAGCATGAAAATTTAAACCCATTTGTCCCTAGATAATAATAATAACCAGATCAGACTGGAACATCCAACTTCACCTAAGAGTGATCATCTATGCATTGAGTCCCTTATGTGGAAATGACAACCAACATTTGTTTGAATTTCCAATACACCTATCATTGAACAGTTGGTTATCTTAATAGATAAGATCCTTTATATGATCCATTGTTTGGAGAAGAAGAAGGTGGATTTGGAAATCTATCAATCGATGCAAAAGTTGATCAATGGAGGGGTTTTATATAGAACACTAAACCAAAGGATGAAATAGATGATATAAATTGGGAATACATGAAGAAAATATTTATTATATAAATATTTTCCACAAAATCATTGAATAAATAGAGAATGAAAATTCTTAGAGATAAAGAAAAATGTATTTGAATATATCACATCTTACAAAATAAACATCACAAGGATTGTGAGATAGGCATATGATTATGTTATCAATAATTGTAGAAAAATATATATGTTCTTTAGAGGTTTAAATCAATACCTTCTAAAAGAGTTAGATATCGTTGTCATTTGGAGTTCTGAAGAAGTGTTATGATGTGCTTTGAAAGTAGATATGGGGTTTAGATAATGGTCCCATTATTATATATACAAAAAGAGAATGATGGGGTTTCAATATTTCAGGTCAAACGACAAAGTTAAAAAGACGATCCAACTTCCCAAATGTCAAAAATGTTGGAATAAGAGGAATGGGAAATTTCTTGAATGAATAGGTAAATTATTCAATTGTCGAGAGAATTCCAAAAAGTGCATGAATATCAAAGAGAGGTGAAATTTTAGGCTAACAAGATGGATGAAATGATATACCCTACTAATGCACCACACATGGTACAATGCATAAAATTTTTAGATAAATTGAACTATTAAATCCATTGGACTATTATCTAGGTCCTTTAGGTTATTCATTATCAGTAAAAAAATACAAAGGAGAAGGGAAAGGATTACTCCACCACTACTATTGAAGTGTATCATTTTGATTATGTTATACGATGTACATTTTCTATTAACTCGTTAATGGGAATAAATTAATTTGATTTTTTTCTAGAAAATCCTTTATATATTATATGTTTTATAGAATTGTTAAATAAAATAATTGATACCTTAAATATATGATATTTATAAAAACATGAAGTGGTCTCATAATTACAAACAAATTGTTAGAATCTTTTCCTGTAAGCATATGGGGGTAGATTCTTTGTGGTAAACTCATAATACTTCCTTTGGGGGAATTTAATGTTGTACGAGGAATGGATTATCTCTTTTTATATATAGAAATAATAATCCTGGGGTGATCTGTGGATATTTTTCAAGAAGAATGGTGGATCCTTGTGGTTTTGTATCGATTACCAAGAGCTCAAAAAAATCACCCTAAAAAACAAGCATCAACTACCAAAGAATTATGGCATGTTTGATGAACTATGAGGATATATGTACATATCAAAGGTGGTTATTTTTTCAAGATATCATAAACTGAAGGTGAAAAGGAATATATATAGTATACTACTTTTCATTCAAGGTATGGTCACTATGAGTTCATAGTTATTCCCTTTATTCTTACTAATTCCCAGTAACTCTCCATGGATTTGATGAATATAGTCTTTGGAGAATACTTCCACAAATATTTCGTTGTTTTTATCATTGATATTATAATTTAATCAATGTGTAAGGAAGATCATGAAGTGTATATAAGGATTTTACTGGGAATATTAAGGATGTAGAAAATGTATATTACATTCAGCAAGTGTGACTTTCGGATACATCAGGTTTCATTCTTGGTGAACATGATCACAAGTGAGTGAATTTATATTGACCCTTCAAAGATAAAGGAAATTGATGAATATCCCAAAACCAAAGGTTTCATGGAAATACAATTTTTTATTATCTTATTTGGGTACTGATGATGTTTTTTGATAAATTTATTTTTATTTTAAAGATGTTTGGGTGAGGTAACATTGGAAGGGGTAATTAATATCTAGATGGATAAATATTAAGAATGATTTATGTATATTTTTAAGAGGCTACTAACTGCACTTGTACTAACACTTACAACAAGTGGGGAATGATATATGATAAATAATGATTATTAAAAGAAATTATTTGTTTATTTAATCATATAGAGTGATATTTTGATATCATATGCCTCACGAGAGTTGAATACCCATGAGGAGAACTGCACAACTCATGATACAGACTTAGTAGTTGTGATCTTTGCTATGATCATTTGGAGGAACAACACCTATGGTGAAATGTGTGATATATATATATATACTTATTGAATGAGATTTAAATATATATTCATGTTGGGACCAATATGGATGATGAAGTTTTTGGATGCATTAAGTATTGTCTTTTTTTGTCAAGGGAGGTTGAGGAGAACGGAAATCACTTCACTATGTATAAGTCGGTGAGGAAAGACATGAAAGTTACATTACTTTCCATGGTAAATCTGAATATTCTTTGCTGAGATTTATTTCACAAAGATCATAAGTTGGTTGGAGAACATGTAACACAAGAGTTTTTAATGAAATGAGTAGAAAATATGTGTTCAATCAGTGTGCTTGGTCTTGAAGAAGTAGGTGTCTACGGTGGCGCAGTTTTCCTATGTTTGCTAAATTTTTGGGGTCCAAAAAGTGGAGTTGGGATTGGATTTCAAAAAGTGTATTTCCTTAAATATCTCATAAAAACTTGGAAAATGTATGAATTTCCAGAATCTGAGATTCCTGAAGTATATTTCCTGAAGACATGAAGATTGTTGATGGTGTTCTTCATGATTACGACGAACTTCATGAATGGTAGAGGTGAATAGATTTGCAAGTGAGCATTATTGTGGTGAAGAGAATTGTGAATAGAGAATTGCAGTGGTCCAAAGGAATATATAGAATCATGGAAGAGAAAATCATTGATGTTACGCTTCATGATTTTGACAAGCATTACGAATCCAGAAAATAGCCAAGGTGCTTCGCGAAATAGAGTGAATTTCGGAGGAAATTTAGGAGCTCAGTGATTTGGTGTTGATGTGGCACTGAGGTGGATATATGGTTCTGGAGTTAGTGGGAAACTCCAATAAATAGGTCCTTACCCCCTCAAGAAAAGTATATAGAATTAATGATAATTTTAGATCTATCTAATTGCGAAGAAGGTTCGCATAGAAAGCGAGATCTGTGATGAATGTAAGCATTGGTAAGAAAAGGAGCTTCACGGAGAGCCTTTGAGCTTTGATAAAGAATTGAACTTCACAAATACCAATCTAGGATCCATGAAATAGTGATCTCTATGATCTAGTGATCTCTATTAACTATAGAGTTTTTTTAACAATAGTTCTCTACGAAGCTTGGTGCTTCACAAAGGAGCTCTGCGAGCGGGATATTTGAGTACCCAAATTATGTGAGAAGTGATTTCAAGTGAATAAAGGTATGTTTGTGGTATAAGGCTCAGTATTATTAATAAGTACAAGAAGATCCTATCATCATTTGGATTGGAATGATAAGAGTTGTTTTTAAAGATCATATTTTTGAAGGTTTTTTAGGAATCACAGAAATATTGCATTACCCTATCTGTTCTAAGAGGTTGCACACACTCTTAAAGGTTGTCTCCAAAGTGCTACATTCATGTCTGGGTATATCCTACTCATTGTATTCCACATCAAAGGATTGTTTTCTCATGGATTTTTTGGTAATGAATTATTTCTTTACCATATAAAGGATGTAGCTACTCTTGTTGAGTAGTGAACCTTGAAAATATTTAGTTCATGTGGCTGTGTGTGTGTTCAATATGGAAAGAAACCTTTAACAGGAGGCGAAGGTTGTTTCAAAAAGGAAGGAAACAAAAAAAATATCACTGATTCACCCCATCCCCCTCTCAGTGATACTTAGATTCTGATTATGTAACGTTAATTCATACAAAAGGAGATCAATATGAATCAAACAAAATGGTAAGAGCTAATCAATGACTTTGATTCCATTATTCACTACCATATAAGAATTCTCATAGAATAAAAAACCTTCTACACTATCAATGATGCTGAGTCAGAAATTACAAATCTTTATATATATTAAAAGGATGGATTTTGAAATGATGATGGCAGAGAATACATCCTACCTTAGCCAAATAAGATAATAACTATAAATAGATGACATGTTTAAGGAGGCACAAAGGGATACTCTGGAGCTACAAAATAAGGTGAATATAGTAGTGGAAGGGAATCTACAAGAGTTATATATTGGTTAGGACGGTGGTATTATACTTAGAACATATATTTGTGTTTCTTCATCATAAGGGATAAATAATTAGATATTGGATAATGTACTCTAAAAATCATTGATGTACTAAGATGCCTTGTGATCATCGAGAACACTTCTGGTTGGAAAACATGATGAATGGGATTCCAAAGTATACCTCATGGTGTTTTCTCTATCATTAAGTTAAATTAGAGCGACTGATGTATGAAGTCATGATGAAACCATTACTTATACCCACATGAAAATGAGAGAAAATCCCTATGGAATTTTTCATTGGTCACTCGAAGACATCTAAACAGAACTGTACTGATGTTATTAATATTTTCATGACTTATTATATTCCCCCTTTACTTATTTTATATGAAATGTGCATAATTTGTGTGAAATATTAATGTTTTAATATTAAGTATAATATTTGAGCATTTTTAGAAGTAGTCCAATTGAGTCAGTTTAATATTTTAATAATCACTGTCACTATACTGATCCAAATTTGGTGGTTCTTATTTTTTAGGATTTTGCTTTTAATATAAAACATTTCATTAGAAGGAACCATGATCCAATTCTGCCATTTGAAGGGTCATATGGTCCTCACAAACAAGACCAAAGAATCTGTGAACCAACTGGACCAGCTTTGAAGATTGATTTACTGGGCTCAATACAGAAGTCCAAAAACCTTAACCCTCCACCATAATTCTGGGGACACTACATGTCATCTTGGATAAATATTTCATGGCCCAAATCCAAGTACAAGGGGCCCAAATGAAGCTTTGAAGTCCAGCCCACCATTCTGTCCGAGAATTAAACTCAGTATACGATTCATGACATACTCATGATGTAAGCATCAAATAAAGCTGATATTTTGAAGTGTGAAATAGGAGATATAGGCGGCCGACTTTGTTGAAGAAGTAATTCGTATTTGAAGGCATCTTCCTGTTCAAAAAACGATTCACATTTTGGCCATCGAAAAAGGCATGGATAGAAATGGACAGTTTACCTTTGTTTAATAAAACCGCCATAACCTTGGATCCACTTGTCCAAATGCCTCCCTATTTTGACAGTAGTCGGACAACATTATTGTCTACAACTTTGAAGAAGGAGATATTTGAATATTCGGCTGTCTGAATAGCCAAATTGGCGATGCAAATGGAGGGACAGATTGGGAATGCAAACAGTCCACTCCTTGGGCTATAAATGCTCTCCCCTTCTCTCCTTGAGAGGGGTTGGCATTTCATAAGAGAGGAGATCATATTGGCACGACCAAAGCTTTTCCAAAGGCTTGGGAGGACCTGCCATACTCATGTTTTCACTTGAGAGACCTTTCCTCCTCTCTTTGTTTTCACTTACTTTTGTGTTCTTCATTTTTGTAATCTTGTAATTCTCTTTCTTTGTAATTCTGTTTTAATGAAAGTTACTTCTTCAATATCTCTTATTCCCATCCACCTTATGTAGTTTAATATTTACGTTCCTAAAATAGTTTAAATTCAGTTGAATCCCCTTCCCTTCTTTATCTTCCTCATTCAATCTAACGTTCATTTTTAATTATCATCATTGTTCGTGTGTGTGTGTCGACGTACCACTCTTTTCTTATCCCTTTCTTTTTCTTCTCTTATTAATTTATAATCATAATAATTATAACAAGATTATTAATCACACAAATGGATGAGTAAATCTCTTATTGGGGTGAGTTATAATTTAGGTATGTTAAGTGATTGAGAGCTTCTGCTCGATGAATATTCTTTGAATTAACATTGTGTATGTTGGACTTAGCATGTCATGGATTAATGACTTGATTTGTTTAACGTGTGGTTTACATGGATTATTGGAACCATAAATACACTACCATAAACAATATTTGATCAATATTAGAACCCTAAGTTAATTTAAGGTTTGGATTAAAGCCTTAACACTTAGGAATTCTAATCAACATCATCTTGTGACATGGGTGTTAATTTAAATGTAATATAAAGCAAAGCTCAAGGATATCACAAGCTTAAGTAACCTAATGATGAACTCACCCCAATCTTTATCAATTTGTTAAATCAAACATCATCTATAAATTATTTCATAAGCTCTGCAAACAAACCCCCCAATCAGAATACAATTAACTAAAAACAATCGACTATTACGAAGTACCATCGCCGAGGATTCGACCCGAGTGCTACTATACACATTAGCAGAGCACCGGAACTTTGACCGGTCGATAGGCGACAATCGGCCGTGCGTTTCAAATGGCGCTGTTTCCAGGGATGGTGCTTTAAGTAGTCATTAGTTTCTGGTTATTGTAAAAAAAACCAAAAAAAATCAATCAAAATTTTTGAAAAAAAATTGAAAAAAAAAACACAAAGAAAAAACCGTCTTCCTCTTAAAAATCATAAACTGAAAAAATACAAAGGAAAACCCGTCTTCCTCATCCTTTCTAAATATCTATGAATGCCTCGTAGCCTTCCAAAGAATCCCTCGGATTTGTTTGACCCTAAAATTGAGCGAACACTTCGCCAACTTATGAGGAACATAAGAGATACTCAAATAATTCAAGAACCAGTCCTCATCCAACCAGTTGAAATTGAAATGGCCAATCCTAGGGAACAAACATTGAAAGAACTCGCTTCCCCTGATATGAATTACCAACCTCTTGGTATTCAATATCCAAACATTGAAGCTGACTTCGAACTCAAATCGGGTTTGATTCATCTTCTCCCTCATTTTCACGGGCTAGTCGGTGAGGATCCACATCTCCACATTAAAGAGTTCCATGTAGTATGCTCTACCATGAAGCCTCAAGGGGTTTCTGAAGAACAAATCAATCTTAGAGCTTTCCACTTTTCCCTAGCGGATTCTGCCAAGTCTTGTGTCTACTACCTCCCACCTGGTTCCATAAACTCATGGGTTGACATGAAGAGACTTTTCCTAGAGAAATTCTTTCCTGCTTCTCGAACAGCTTCTATCCGAAAGGAAATAAGTGGAATCCGTCAATTCCCTAATGAATCACTCCATGAGTATTGGGAGATGTTCAAAAAGCTTGTGACAACTTTTCCACACCATCAAATCCCTGACCAATTCCTGATCCAATACTTCTATGAGGGGTTATTGGCTATGGAGCGAACTCTCATTGATGTCGCAAGTGGCGGTGCTGTTGTTGACAAAACTCCTACAGCTGCACGAGAACTCATAAGCAACATGGCTAAAAACACGCATCAATTCCATACTCGAGCACATGCTCAGGTGAAACAAGCCCAAGAGAATCAATCCATAGAGCCCAACAAGATGACTGAGTGGATGAGTGAACTTACAGGTCTTGTGCGTCAACTAGCGGTGGCTACCAAAGCCCCAACCTCATCTTATCCACAGTCACTATTCCCTGGACCTATCAATAATTGTGGAATCTGCAACTCTCCATCTCATCCGACTGACACATGTCCACAACTTCAAGATGATCCATCTGATTCATCTAGTCCAATGGAGCTCAATGCGGCATATGCTCGGCGAAACTTCAACCCTCAACAATCAGGTCAGTTTGTTAGAAACCTCAACCAACCCCACTCTGAGCCCTTCTCTTCTACCTTTAACCCACCTCTGAGGTATGGTAATCCAATTTCTCATCCTCCTCAGTTCTCTCATCAAAATCCAAACCAGTTCCAATATGGTCAAAGTGGTGGTAACATCCATCAACCTTATCCTTTTGTTCCTCAACCCCAAAGGAACAATCCTCCTCCTGGATTCCACTATCCTAACGAGCCTTCCCAATTCCCCACCCAATACAATCGCTTTCCCAAGAACCAAAATCAAGGCCAACCCAATTTGAGACAAGCCTCTTCTTCTAAACAACCATGGGAAAGTGTTGTAGAGGATCTTGCTTCCTTCACCCGTTCTAGCCTCAAGAACATTGAAACCCAAATAGGTCAACTTGCATCCCACCTTAGCCAGCAACAACCATCCAATTCATCTCAACTCCCTGCTCAACCATTACCCAACCCTAAGGGTAATGTAAGTGCAATTGCACTTAGATCGGGAAAGCAAATTGCAATGCCCCATGCTGATTGCTCTACCTCCCCTTTCGATGTTGATATAGAAAATGAAAAGAACAAAAAGCTGGAAAAGGAACTTTAATCCACTCCTTCACCTCCTTCCATTCCTCTAAGGAACCCAATTCCTTTTCCTCAAGCCATCTCCAAGCCTAAGAACTCCTTTGAACCTGATCCTGAAATGCTTGACATGTTTAGACGTGTTGAAGTCAACATTCCCCTCTTAGATTCCATCAAACAAATCCCTAAGTATTCCAAGTTTCTTAAGGAATTGTGCACCCATAAGAGGCAACTTAGGAACATTCAAAATGTTTCAACCCAACAGTCCATTCCCATGAAGTGCGAAGATTCAGGGACCTTCAAGGTTCCATGTCAAATAGGGAGTTCCAACTTTGATGATGCACTCATATACCTTGGAGCCTCAATAAATGTCATGCCCAAATCCATTTTCTCCAACCTTGGTCTAGGTCCCTTGCACCCAACGGGTGTTTTCATTCAATTAGCCAATCGAAGCACTACCAGTCCTGAGGGGATAATCGAGGATGTTCTTGTTCGGGTCAATGATCTTATCTTCCCAGCTGATTTCTATGTCCTTGACATGGAAGGTGAGACGACGTCTTCTCGATCCCCCCTAATTCTAGGAAGACCATTCCTCATGACTGCGAGAACCAAGATTGATGTTCATTCAGGCATCTTATCCATGGAATTCGGTGACCAACTGGTCAAGTTCAACATTTTCCAAGCCATGCGATAGCCATATGAGGATCACTCTGCATTCTCAATCCATGCTTTTGAGGACACTTCTAAGATTCAATCAAACCCCAATCCACCATGTTATTCATGTTCTAATGATAAAGGATCTTGTGAAATATGCACCATGATTAACAAAGTCATAAATGGTGAAGTTGATGTGGACCTCTCATTCATAGACTCCATCAATCTAGAGGAACTTGAAAACTCTCTTGAATCCCACATCAACTCTGATCTCTACTGCTCCACCTTGGACAGTGTTGAGGAAAATGATCCAAACCCATCTGGAATCCCTTATCCTGATCCTAACTTGTCTAGCTCTCAAATCAAGGCTGAAACTGATCTAAAACCACTTCCTTCACACCTCAAGTATGCATTCCTTTTCCATGATCCCTCCTACCCTGTCATTATCTCTGCTTCACTTTCTGAAACTGAGGAGTCCCAACTTGTTCAAGTGTTAGAGTAAAACAAAAATGTCTTAGGTTGGACCCTAGAGGATATTCCAGGAATCAACCTTGCCCTTTGCATGCATCACATCCATCTAGAGGAATTATCCAAACCAATTAGGAAACCTCAAAGAAGACTCAATCCACTCATACTTGAGGTAGTTAGGGAAGAGATTACCAAGATTCTTCAAGCTGGTATTATCTACCCAATTTCTGATAGTGAATGGGTTAGTCCAATTCAAGTCGTTCCTAAGAAGGGCGGGATAACAGTTGTCACAAATGAACATTGAGAAGTGGTCACAACTCGAGTGAAAAACAAATGGCGTGTGTGCATCGATTATCGCAAATTGAATGCTGAAACACGAAAAGATCACTACCCACTTCCTTTCCTTGACCAAATGCTTGAGAGATTGGCCGGAAAGTCACACTATTGCTTTCTTGATGGTTACACCAGCTACTTACAAATTCCAATCGCACCTCAAGACCATGAAAAGACCACATTCACTTGCCCCTTTGGAACCTATGCCTATAGGCGAATGCCTTTTGGACTTTGTAATGCTCCTGCAACATTCCAGTGGTGTATGATGAGTATCTTTTCTGAATTCATTGAGAATTGCATGGAGGTCTTCATGGATGACTTTACCATTTATGGAGAGTCATTTTAATCTTGCTTTCATTCACTCTCTTTGGTCCTTCAAAAGTGTGTCAAGTGCAACCTTGTGCTGAATTTTGAAAAATGTCACTTCATGGTTTTAAATGGGATTTTTCTAGGGCACATAATTTCTCAAGAGGGTATCCAAGTTGATCCAGCCAAAATTGAGGTGATCCAATCACTTCCTGAACCCAAATCAGTTCGAGACATTCAGTCCTTCCTTGGTCATGCCGGTTTCTATCGACGATTCATTCAGAACTTCATCAAGATTTCCCTCCCACTCACTCGTTTACTTAAAAATGATTTCACATTCAATTTTGATGAGGCTTGCAAGAGAGCCTTCATTGAACTCAAATTTTCTCTCACATCTGCTCCAATAATCCAACCCCCAGATTGGTCGTTACCATTTTAATTGATGTGTGATGCTTCTGATAGGGCCATTGGGGCTGTTCTTGGTCAAAGAAGAGAAAACATTCCTCATGTCATCTTTTATGCCTCAAAAACATTGGATGAAACTCAATCACACTACACTGTGACTGAAAACGAACTTTTAGCTGTGGTTTTTGCCTTGGATAAATTCCGGCCCTATCTCTTAGGTGCCAAAATCATCATCTTCATGGACCACTCAGCATTAAAGTTCTTACTTAAGAAAAGTGATTCCAAACCAAGGCTAATAAGATGGATTTTAATGCTCCAAGAGTTTGACCTTGTGATAAAAGATAAACCTGGAAAAGAAAACCCTGTGGCTGACCACCTGAGTAGAATTTCTAATTCTTCTCATTCTGAAATAATTGATCCTGAATTTCCAACTGAACACCTCTCATCTCTCACTCCAAAGTTACCATGGTATGCCCCAATTGTCAATTACATGGTTTCTGGTGTTTTCCCTGAATATTTTTCAAAAGAACAAAAAGAAAAGATGAGAAGTGATTCAAAGAATTATTTTTGGGAAGATAATAAACTTTGGAAAACTGGGGATGACATGGTAATTAGGAGATGTGTTGATGAAACTGAACAATCCTCCATCTTGGAATTCTGCCACTCAATGCCTGGAGGTGGCCACTTTGGACCACAAAGGACTTCTCAAAAGGTCCTATATTCTAGATTCTTTTGGACTTCACTCTTCAAGGACTCACACGAGTTCTGTCAATCATGTCCCACTAGCCAAAAGGTTGGCACAATTTCCAAAAGAAACGAAATGCCTCAAAAGCCATTAATCTTCTGTGAGCTTTTCGATGTTTGGGGCATCGATTTCATGGGACCTTTTCCCCCTTACAATGTATTATCCTACATTCTCCTTGCCATTGACTATGTTTCTAGGTGGGTCGAGGCCAAACCCACTAGGAAAGATGATGCTCAAACTGTGAGTGAGTTCCTCAAAACCCATATCTTCGATCGATTCGGAACACCAAGTGCTTTGATAAGTGACTTAGGAACTCATTTCTGTAATAGAACTATGGAGTCACTTTTGAAAAAGAATGGGGTTGTACATAAAACATCCACTACATATCACCCTCAAACAAATGGAATGGCTGAACTATCTAACAGAGAAGTGAAAAGAGTGCTTGAAAGAATTGTTAAGCCCACAAGAAAAGACTGGCCCGATAGACTTGGTGAAGCACTTTGGGCCTATCGAACAGCCTATAAGACACCCATTGGGATGTCTCCATTTAGGCTTGTTTTTGGTAAAGCCTGTCATTTACCAGTTGAAATCTAACATAAGTCATTTTGGGCTGTCAAAACTTGTAATTTTGATTGTGAAAAATCTGGTGAAGAAAGATTGTTGTCGTTGACTGAATTGGAGGAGCTTCGACTCGATTCGTATGAGAACTCCATTCTCTACAAAGAAAAGGCAAAGTCACTCCAGGACAAGCACATTCTTCGAAAGGTATTTCATGAAGGTGAAAAGGTAATGCTCTTCAATTCTCGATTTCGACTTCACCCAGGTAAGCTCAATTCTCGTTGGGATGGACATTTTATTATTACTAATGTTTACCCATTTGGTGCAGTGCAAGTCGATGACCCTTCTTCAAAAAGAACATTCGCGGTTAACGGACATCGGTTAAAGAATCACCATGAGAGGTCTCACAATCCAGGAACCACGTCGACTTCCATCGAAACCCCATCCACTTCAATAGAACCACCACTGGATGGAGACCCGCCAAATCCAAACCAGGGGGCACCACTTTCCCTTTAACTCTCTCTCTCCTCAATCTCTCTTCCCTCTCTTCTTCTCTCTATTTCTTCTTCTTCCTCTCTCCCTCTTATTTTTTTTACAACATTCTTCCAAAACCTTTTTTCTATTTTCTCTTTTGTGTGGATGTGTCATTAAAAATAAAACAAAATTTAAAAAAAAAATTAATTAAAAAAATTGAAAATTAACAAAAAAAAAAGGGGTGTCATAATTACTCATCATCCAATATTGAAATTCTGTCCAACCATTTTAGGGAGTCAAAAGGCTTGTTTTAAACTCAAATATATTGAATTTTTATCTCAAACTTGGGTAAACAATTTTGTGTCAATAACAAACATTTTGAATGAACAATTTTTGGTGGAAAATGATTCTCCCCTACCGTGAGGAATAACATTAGCCTTCATTCTAAGGTCATCTATGGCCATCTTTTTCATTGTGTGTCTTCACCACTGATTGTGAGTCTTGAGTTTGTGGACCTTCGAGCTGAATTTCCATCTTTTGTGTGCATTAATATGATAGAGGCATTTTCTAAGCCACATGAGAATCAGAATAGCCAAATAGCCTCCTGTTACCCTTAAATTGATCCTACTTTTGAAAGCCCCTTTGAGCCTATGAAAACCTTTCTTTTGATAGCCACATTACAAGCCTAATACCTTGGCCCACCCAACATCTTCATGGATTTTCATTGTACAATTTATTGAAATTTAAGTGTGGGGGGAATGGACTTCATTTTTGGACGTACTTTCATTGATTTCCAATGTGTCATCATATGCTTGAGGGCAAGCATCCATTCAATTGTGGGGGAGAGGTTGTAATTCTGTGAGCTTTGGGGTGTATATGTGTAATTTTCATTTGTACAAAAGTCATTGAAAAGTGTTCAAAAAAAATGAAAAAAAAATTATATTAAAAAAAATGAAAAAAAGGAATGGGTTGTGTCTTCGGTGGGTCAAAAATCATTCATCATCAACCTTTGATCGTGTTATAACTACTAAAATTAGTTCCATGAGGAGATCAAGCATGGGTTGGGAGATGACTGTGAGACTTGTTTCAAGCATATCTTTCAAAAAAAAAAGAGCAAAAAGAGATAAAAAAAAGAACACTTGAATCATCTTTTATTGTGTCATTATTGGAAGTCTTCCATGTTGTACATATTCCATCATCTCACCCTATTCAATTTTCTATCTCCCTCACTTTTCATTCATCACACATTTATGCCCTTGTAAATATGTGTTTCTATTTCCATTCAAATCAAATTTCAAAAAAAATGTGCATTGATTTTTCCATGTTGGTGTTTTTAACCCCTCTTTTCCTTTGGACATTATATACCTACCGTCCCATAGCCACTGAAAAACCCCTTAAAAGACCTCTTGATTCTTGTACACATTATATTTGGGAATGGAAGCTGAGAGCTCTTACAAACTCTTGATTTTCACTTTTTGTTGGTGAATGAGTGAACCTCCTAAAATACATTTTTATCATCTTGAGAGGAGTAAGTTTTGAGTGCCTACATTTTCTAATTCAAACATTGAACATGAAAAAATGAATTTTTTCTGATGCATTATTGTGAACCAAATTTGTGATGGAATTCAATATGGATGAGTGAAATAGTCTAAACCTCCCCTGATTGGAGAAAACAAATTTTTAATATTGGTTGGTGAGTGAAAATGATTTTGTCATGTTTTTATATTTGTTGCACATGAGAACACACGCAAATCTAAGTTTGGGGGAGTTGATGTTATTAATATTTTCATGACTTATTATATTCCCCCTTTACTTATTTTATATGAAATGTGCATAATTTGTGTGAAATATTAATGTTTTAATATTAAGTATAATATTTGAGCATTTTTAGAAGTAGTCCAATTGAGTCAGTTTAATGTTTTAATAATAATTGTCACTATACTGATCCAAATTTTGTGGTTCTTGTTTTGTAGGATTTTCCTTTCAATATACAACATTTCATTAGAAGGAACCATGATCCAATTCTGCCATTTGAAGGGTCATATGGTCCTCACAAACAAGACCACAGAATCTGTGAACAAACTGGACCAGCCTTGAAGATTGATTTACTGGGCTCAATACAGAAGTCCAAAAACCTTAACCCTCCACCATAATTCTGGGGACACTACATGTCATCTTGGATAAATATTTAATGGCCCAAATCCAAGTACAAGGGGCACAAATGAAGCTTTGAAGTCCAGCCCACCATTCTGTTCTAGAATTAAAATCAGTATACGATTCATGACATATCTCATGATGTAAGCATCAAATAGAGCTGAGATTTTGAAGTGTGAAAGAGGAGATATAGGTGGCCGACTTTGTTGAATAAGTCATTCGGATTTGAAGGCATCTTACTGTTCAAAAAACCATTCACATTTTTGCCATAGAAAAAGGCATGGATAGAAATGGACAGTTTACCTTTGTTTAATAAAACTGCCATAACTTTGGATCCACTTGTCCAAATGCCTCCATATTTTGACAGTAGTCGGCCAACATTATTGTCTAAAACTTTTAAGGAGATATTTGAAGATTCGGCTCTTTGAATAGCCAAATTGGCGATGCAAGTGGAGGGACAGATTGGGAATGCAAACAGTCCACTCCTTGGGCTATAAATACTCTCCCCTTCTCTCCTTGAGAGGGGTTGGCATTTCAGAAGAGAGGAGATCATATTGGCACGACCAAAGCTTTACCAAAGGCTTGGGAGGACCTGAAATACTCAATTTTTCACTTGAGAGACCTTTCTTCCTCTCTTTGTTTTCACTTACTTTTGTGTTCTTCATTTTTGTAATCTTGTAATTCTCTTTCTTTGTAATTCTGTTTTAATGCAAGTTACTTATTCAATATCTCTTATTATCATCCACCTTATGTAGTTTAATATTTATGTTCCTAAAATAGTTTAAATTCAGTCGAATCCCCTTCCCTTCTTTATCTTCCTCATTCAATCCAATGTTCATTTTTAATTATCATCATTGTTCGTGTGTGTGTGTCGACGTACCACTCTTTTCTTATCCCTTTCTTTTTCTTCTCTTATTAATTTATAATCATAATCATTATAACCAGATTATTAATCACCCAAATTGCTGAGTAAATCTCTCATTGGGGTGAGTTATAATTTAGGCATGTTAATTGATTGAGAGCTTCTGCTCGATGAATATTCTTTGAATTAACATTGTGTATGTTGGACTTAGCATGTCATGGATTAATGACTTGATTTGTTTAACGTGTGGTTTCCAAGGATTATTGGAACCATAAATACACTAACATAAACAATATTTGATCGAGATTAGAACCCTAAGTTTATTTAAGGCTTGGATTAAAGCCTTAACACTTAGGAATTCTAATCAACATCACCTTGTGACGTGGGTGTTAATTTAAATGTAATATAAAGCAAAGCTCAAGGATATCACAAGCTTAACTAACCTAATGATGAACTCACCCCAATATTTATCAATTTGTTAAATCAAACATCATCTATAAATGATTTCATAAGCTCTGCAAACAAACCCCCTAATCAGAATACAATTAACTAAAAACAATCGACTATTACGAAGTACCATCGTCGAGGATTCGACCCGAGTGCTACTATACACATTAGCAGAGCACCGGAACTTTGACCGGTTGATAGGCGACAATCAGCCGTGCGTTTCAAATGGAGCCATTGACAAGGATGGTGCTTTAAGTAGTCATTAGTTTCTGGTTATTGTAAAAAAAAAACCAAAAAAAAATCAATCATAATTTTTGAAAAAAAATTGAAAAAAAAACACAAAGAAAAACATGTCTTCCTCTTAAAAATCATAAACTAAAAAAATAAAAAGGAAACCCCGTCTTCCTCATCCTTTCTAAATCTCTCTGAATGCCCCGTAACCTTCCAAAAAATCCCTCGGATTTGTTTGACCCTAAAATTGAGCGAACACTTTGCCAACTTAGGAGGAACATAAGAGATACTCAAATAATTCAAGAACCAGTCCTCATCCAACTAGTTGAAATTGAAATGGCCAATCCTAGGGAACAAACATTGAAAGAACTCGCTTCCCCTGATATGAATTACCAACCTCTTGGTATTCAATATCCAAACATTGAAGATGACTTCGAACTCAAATTGGGTTTGATTCATCTTCTCCCTAATTTTCACGGGCTAGCCGGTGAGGATCCACATCTCCACCTTAAAGAGTTCCAAGTAGTATGCTCTACCATAAAGCCTCAAGGGGTTTTTGAAGAACAAATCAAACTTAGAGCTTTCCCCTTTTCCCTAGCGGATTCTGCCAAGTCTTGTATCTACTACCTCCCACCTGGTTCCATAAACTCATGGGTTGACATGAAGAGACTTTTCCTAGAGAAATTCTTTCCTGCTTCTCGAACATCTTCTATCCGAAAGGAAATAAGCGGCATCCATCAATTCCCTAATGAATCACTCCATGAGTATTGGGAGAGGTTCAAAAAGATTGTGGAAACTTTTCCACACCATCAAATCTCTGACCAACTCCTGATCCAATACTTCTATGAGGGGATATTGGTTATGGAGCGAACTCTCATTGATGCCGCAAGTGGCGGTGCTCTTGTTGACAAAACTCCTGTAGCTACACGAGAAATCATAAGAAACATGGCTGCAAACATGCAGCAATTCCATACTCGAGCACATGGTCAGGTGAAACAAGCCCTAGAGAATCAATCCATAGAGCCCAACAAGATTACTGAGTGGATGAGTGAACTTACAGGTCTTGTGCGTCAACTAGCGGTGGCTACCAAAGCCCCAACCTCATCTTCTCCACAGTCACTATTCCCTGGACCTATCAACAATTGTGGAATCTAAAACTCTCCATCTCATCCGACTGACACATGTCCACAACTTCAAGATGATCCATCTGATTCATCTAGTCCAATAGAGCTCAATGCGGCATATGCTCAGCGAAACTTCAACCCTCAACAATCAGGTCAGTTTGTTAGAAACTTCAACCAACCCCACTCTGAGCCCTTGTCTTCTACCTTTAACCCACCTCTGAGGTATGGTAATCCCATTTCTCATCCTCCTCAGTTCCCTCATCAAAATCCAAACCAGTTCCAATATGGTCAAAGTGGTGGTAATATCCATCAACCTTATCCTTTTGTTCCTCAACCCCAATGGAACAATCCTCCTCCTGGATTCCACTATCCTAATGAGCCTTCCCAATTCCCCACCCAATACAATCGCTTTCCCAAGAACCAAAATCAAGGACAACCCAATTTGGGACAAGCCTCTTCTTCTAAACAACCATGGGAAAGTGCTGTAGAGGAACTTGAAAACTCTCTTGAATCCCACATCAACTCTGATCTCTACTGCTCCACCTTGGACAGTGTTGAGGAAAATGATCCAAACACATCTGGAATCCCTTATCCTGCTCCTAACTTGTCTAGCTCTCAAATCAAGGCTGAAACTAATCTAAAACCACTCCCTTCACACCTCAAGTATGCATTCCTTTTCCATGATCCCTCCTACCCTGTCATTATCTCTGCTTCACTTTCTGAAACTGAGGAGTCCCAACTTGTTCAAGTGTTAGAGGAAAAAAAATGTCTTAGGTTGGACCCTAGAGGATATTCCAGGAATCAACCCTTCCCTTTGCATGCATCACATCCATCTAGAGGAATCATCCAATCCAATTAGGAAACCTCAAAGAAGACTCAATCCACTCATACTTGAGGTAGTTAGGGAAGAGATTACCAAGCTTCTTCAAGCTGGTATTATCTACCCAATTTCTGATAGTGAATGGGTTAGTCCAATTCAAGTCGTTCCTAAGAAGGGCGGGATAAAAGTTGTCACAAATGAACATGGAGAAGTGGTCACAACTCGAGTGAAAAACAAATGGCGTGTGGGCATCGATTATCGCAAATTGAATGGTGAAACACGAAAAGATCACTACCCACTTCCTTTCCTTCACCAAATGCTTGAGAGATTGGCCGGAAAGTCACACTATTGCTTTCTTGATGGTTACACCGGCTACTTCCAAATTCCAATCGCACCTCAAGACCATGAAAAGACCACATTCACTTGCCCCTTTGGAACCTATGCCTATAGGCGAATGCCTTTTGGACTTTGTAATTCTCCTGCAACATTCCAGCGGTGTATGATGAGTATCTTTTCTGAATTCATTGAGAATTGCATGGAGGTATTCATGGATGAATTTACCATTTATGGAGAGGTATTTGAATCTTGCTTACATTCACTCTCTTTGGTCCTTCAAAAGTGTGTCAAGAGCAACCTTGTGCTGAATTTTGAAAAATGTCACTTCATGGTTTTAAATGGGATTGTTCTAGGGTACATAATTTCTCAAGAGGGTATCCAAGTTGATCCAGCCAAAATTGAGGTGATCCAATCACTTCCTGAACCCAAATCAGTTCGAGACATTCGGTCCTTCCTTGGTCATGCCGGTTTCTATCGACGATTCATTCAGAACTTCTGCAAGATTTCCCTCCCACTCACTCGTTTACTTCAAAATGATGTCACATTCAATTTTGATGAGGCTTGCAAGAGAGCCTTCATTGAACTCAAATCTGCTCTCACATCTGCTCCAATAATCTAACCCCCAGATTGGTCTTTATCATTTGAATTGATGTGTGATGCTTCTGATAGGGCCATTGGGGCTGTTCTTGGTCAAAGAAGAGAAAAAATTCCTCATGTCATCTTTTATGCCTCAAAAACATTGGATGAAACTCCATCACACTACACTGTGACTGAAAAAGAACTTTTAGCTGTGGTTTTTGCCTTGGATAAATTCCGGCCCTATCTCTTAGGTGCCAAAATCATCATCTTCACGGACCACTCAGCATTAAAGTTCTTACTTAAGAAAAGTGATTCCAAACCAAGGCTAATAATATGGATTTTAATTCTCCAAGAATTTGACCTTGTGATAAATGATAAACCTGGAAAAGAAAACCCTGTGGCTGGCCACCTGAGTAGAATTTCTAATTCTTCTCATTCTGAAATAATTGATCCTGAATTTCCAACTGAACACCTCTCATCTCTCACTCCAAAGTTACCATGGTATGCCCCAATTTCCAATTACTTGGTTTCTGGTGTTTTCCATGAATATTTTTCAAAAGAACAAAAAGAAAAGATGAGAAGTGATTCAAAGCATTATTTTTGGGAAGATAATAAACTTTGGAAAACTGGGGCTGACATGGTAATTAGGAGATGTGTTGATGAAACTGAACAATCCTCCATCTTGGAATTCTGCCACTCAATGCCTGGAGGTGGCCACTTTGGACCACAAAGGACTTCTCGAAAGGTCCTAGATTCTGGATTCTTTTGGCCTTCACTCTTCAAGGACTCACACGAGTTCTGTCAATCATGTCCCACTTTCCAAAAGTTTGGCACAATTTCCAAAAGAAACGAAATGCCTCAAAAGCCATTAATCTTCTGTGAGCTTTTCGATGTTTGGGGCATCAATTTCATGGGACCTTTTCCCCCTTCCAATGGATTATCCTACATTCTCCTTGCCGTTGACTATGTTTCTAGGGGGGTCAAGTCCAAACCCACTAGGAAAGATGATGCTCAAACTATGAGTGAGTTCCTCAAAACCCATATCTTCCATTGATTCGGAACACCAAGTGCTTTGATAAGTGACTTAGGAACTCATTTCTGTAATAGAACTATGGAGTCACTTTTGAAAAAGAATGGGGTTGTACATAAAACATCCACTGCATATCACCCTCAAACAAATGGAATGGCTGAACTTTCTAACAGAGAAGTGAAAAGAGTGCTTGAAAGAATTGTTAAGCCCGCAAGAAACGACTGGCCCGATAGACTTGGGGAAGCACTTTGGGCCTATCGAACAGCCTATAAGACACCCATTGGGATGTCTCCATTTAGGATAGTTTTTAGTAAAGCCTGTCATTTACCAATTGAAATCCAACATAAGTCATTTTGGGCTGTCAAAACATGTAATTTTGATTGTGAAAAATCTGGTGAAGAAATATTGTTGCAGGTGACTGAATTGGAGGAGCTTCGACTCGATTCGTATGAGAACTCCATTCTCTACAAAGAAAAGGCAAAGTCACTCCATGACAAGCACATTCGTCGAAAGGTATTTCATGAAGGTGAAAAGGTAATGCTCTTCAATTCTCGATTTCGACTTCACCCAGGTAAGCTCAATTCTCGTTGGGATGGACCTTTTATTATTACTAATGTTTACCCATTTGGTGAAGTGCAAGTCGAAGACCCTTCTTCAAAAAGAACATTCGCGGTTAACGGACATCGGTTAAAGCATCACCATGAGAGGTCTCACAATCCAGGAACCACGTCGACTTCCATCGAAACCCCATCCACTTCAATAGAACCACCACTGGATGGAGACCCGCCAAATCCAAACCAGGGGGCACCTCTTTCCCTTTAACTCTCTCTCTCCTCAATCTCTCTTCCCTCTCTTCTTCTCTCTATTTCTTCTTCTTCCTCTCTCCCTCTCATTTTTTTAGAACATTCTTCCACAACCTTTTTTCTATTTTCTCTTTTGTGTGGATGTGTCATTAAAAATAAAACAAAATTTAAAAAAAAAATTAATTAAGAAAAATGAAAATTAAGAAAAAAAAGGGGTGTCATAATTACTCATCATCCAATATTTAAATTCTGTCCAACCATTTTAGGGAGTCAAAAGGCTTGTTTTAAACTCAAATATATTGAATTTTTATCTCAAACTTGGGTAAACAATTTTGTGTCAATAACAAACATTTTGAATGAACAATTTTTGGTGAAAAATGATTCTCCCCTACCATGAGGAATTACATTAGCCTTCATGCTAAGGTCATCTATGGCCATCTTTTTCATTGTGTGTCTTCACCACTGATTGTGAGTCTTGAGTTTGTGGACCTTCGAGCTGAATTTCCATCTTTTGTGTGCATTAATATGATAGAGGCATTTTCTAAGCCACATGAGAATCAGAATAGCCAAATAGCCTCTCGTTACCCTTACATTGATCCTACTTTTGAAAGCCCCTTTGAGCCTATGAAAACCTTTCTTTTGATAGCCACATTACAAGCCTAATACCTTGTCCCACCCAACATCTTCATGTATTTTCAGTGTACAATTTATTGAAATTTAAGTGTGGGGGGAATGGACTTCATTTTTGGACGTACTTTCATTGATTTCCAATGTGTCATCATATGCTTGAGGGCAAGAATCCATTCAAGTGTGGGGGAGAGGTTGTAATTCTGTGAGCTTTGGGGTGTATATGTGTAATTTTCATTTGAACAAAAGTCATTGAAAAGTGTTCAAAAAAATGAAAAAAAATTATATTAAAAAAAATGAAAAAAAGGAATGGGTTGTGTCTTGGGTGGGTCAAAAATCATTCATCATAAACCTTTGATCGTGTTATAACTACTAAAATTAGTTCCATGAGGAGATCAAGCATGGGTTGGGAGATGACTGTGAGACTTGTTTCAAGCACAACTTTCGAAAAAAAAGAGCAAAAAGAGATAAAAAAAAGAACACTTGAATCATCTTGTATTGTGTCATTATTGGAAGTCTTCCATGTTGGACATATTCCATCATCTCACCCTATTCCATTTTCTGTCTCCCTCACTTTTCATTCATCACACATTCATTCCCTTGTAAATATGTGTTTCTATTTCCATTCAAATCAAATTTCAAAAAAAATGTGCATTGATTTTTCCATGTTGGTGTTTTTAACCCCTCTTTTCCTTTGGACATTATATACCTACCGTCCCATAGCCACTGAAAACCCCCTTAAAAGACCTCTTGATTCTTGTACACATTAGATTTGGGAATGGAAGCTGAGAGCTCTTACAAACTCTTGATTTTCACTTTTTGTTGGTGAATGAGTGAACCTCCTAAAATACATTTTTATCATCTTGAGAGGAGTAAGTTTTGAGTGCCTACATTTTCTAATTCAAACCTTGAACATGAAAAAATGAATTGTTTCTGATGCATTATTGTGAACTAAATTTGTGATGGAATTCAATATGGATGAGTGAAATAGTATAAATCTCCCCTGATTGGAGAAAAAAAAATTTTATATTGGTTGGTGAGTGAAAATGATTTTGTCATTTTTTATATTTGTTTCACATGAGGACACACGAAAATCTAAGTGTGGGGGAGTTGATGTTATTAATATTTTCATGACTTATTATATTCCCCCTTTACTTATTTTATATGAAATGTTCATAATTTGTGTGAAATATTAATGTTTTAATATTAAGTATAATATTTGAGCATTTTTAGAAGTAGTCCAATTGAGTCCGTTTAATGTTTTAATAATAACTGTCACTATACTGATCCAAATTTTGTGGTTCTTGTTTTGAAGGATTCTCCTTTCAATATACAATATTTCATTAGAAGGAACCATAATCCAATTCTTCCATTTGAAGGGTCATATGGTCCTCACAAACAAGACCAAAGAATCTGTGAACAAACTGGACCAGCCTTGAAGATTGATTTACTGGGCTCAATACAGAAGTCCAAAAACCTTAACCCTCCACCCTAATTCTGGGGACACTACATGTCATCTTGGATAAATATTTCATGGCCCAAATCCAAGTACAAGGGGCCCAAATGAAGCTTTGAATTCCATCCCACCATTCTGTCCGAGAATTAAAATCAGTATACAATTCATGACATATCTCATGATGTAAGCATCAAATAGAGCTGAGATTTTGAAGTGTTAAAGAGGAGATATAGGCGGCCTACTTTGTTGAATAAGTCATTCGTATTGGAAGGCATCTTCCTGTTCAAAAAACCATTCACATTTTGGACATCGAAAAAGGCATGGATAGAAATGGACAATTTACCTTTGTTTAATAAAACCGCCCTAACTTTGGATACACTTGTCCAAATGCCTCCATATTTTGACAGTAGTCGCCCAACATTATTGTCTACAACTTTTAAGAAGGAGATATTTGATTATTCGGCTGTCGGAATAGCCAAATTGGCGATGAAAGTGGAGGGACAGATTGGGAATGCAAACAGTCCACTCCTTGGGCTATAAATACTCTCCCCTTCTCTCCTTGAGAGGGGTTGGCATTTCAGAAGAGAGGAGATAATATTGGCACGACCAAAGCTTTGCCAAAGGCTTGGTAGGACCTTCCATACTCATGTTTTTACTTGAGAGACCTTTCCTCCTCTCTTTGTTTTCACTTACTTTTGTGTTCTTCATTTTTGTAATCTTGTAATTCTCTTTCTTTGTAATTCTGTTTTAATGCAAGTTACTTCTTCAATATCTCTTATTCTCATACACCTTATGTAGTTTAATATTTATGTTCCTAAAATAGTTTAAATTCAGTTGAATCCCCTTCCCTTCTTTATCTTCCTCATTCAATCTAAAGATCATTTTTAATTATCATCATTGTTCATGTGTGTGTGTCGACGTACCACTCTTTTCTTATCCCTTTCTTTTTCTTCTCTTAGTAATTTATAATCATAATCATTATAACCAGATTATTAATCACCCAAATGGCTGAGTAAATATCTCATTGGGGTGAGTTATAATTTAGGTATGTTTAGTGATTGAGAGCTTCTGCTCGATGAATATTATTTGAATTAACATTGTGTATGTTGGACTTAGCATGTCATGGATTAATGACTTGATTTGTTTAACGTGTGGTTTCCATGGATTATTGGAACCATAAATACACTACCATAAACAATATTTGATCAAGATTAGAACCCTAAGTTAATTTAAGGCTTGGATTAAAGCCTTAACACTTAGGAATTTTAATCAACATCATCTTGTGACATGGGTGTTAATTTAAATGTAATATAAAGCAAAGCTCAAGGATATCACAAGCTTAACTAACCTAATGATGAACTCACCCCAATCGTTATCAATTTGTTAAATCAAACATCATCTATAAATTATTTCATAAGATCTGCAAAAAAACCCCCCAATCAGAATACAATTAACTAAAAACAATCGACTATTACGATGTACCATCGCCGAGGATTCGACCCGAGTGCTACTATACACATTAGCAGAGCACCGGAACTTTGACCGGTCGATAGGCGACAATCGGCCGTGACTTTCATGTACAATATGGTTTCTCATGGAGGTAATCACAATTTCTCCCCATGTTATCTCTATTTTGGAAGATATCCCACTCAAACAACTTTAAAATATTTATGTGAAGGATGAAATGTGGCGGAATGGGGTTCCACTTTTTTTCATCTCTGATCATGACCAATTGATCATATCTAAACTCTAGAGAAGCCTTCAAAATTCATTAGGGAATGAATTGAATTCCATGATGTCTTGTCACACCCAAACTGATGGACAATATTAAAAGACCATTCATATGCTTCATGACATGATATAATCCTTATCAATGTAATTCAAAGGAAGATGGGATCATCATCTACCATTTTTTGAATTGTCGTATAATAACAACTTCCACACACGTATTCAAATGAAAACATACGAATCTAAATATGATATGTTTACTATAAGTCAAACTTATTGGGGGTGAATTTTAGGGAATAAAAGGTATATGGACCTGATCTTGTACAAGATATGACCGATAATGAATGGGAAATACAAAAACATATAAAAGATTCTTAGATTCATCAAAATAGTTATGATGAAAACCTCAAAGGGAGTTGGATTTACATGGTGGAGACAAATTTTTCATTTGAATATCACCATGGAAGAAATTCGTGTACATTATAATGAAACGTAATATTATACCATGGTTCATTATCCCCTTTTTGGATCCTTAATCGTATAAGAGTAGTGGACTATCCACTTTCACTACAACCAAGTGTGTATAATGTTCATGACTTGTTCCATGTATCACTCATAAAATAGTACATACCTAATCCCTCACATATATTGAAGAAAGAGATGGTACAAAAAGATAATGAACTCTAATATGAAGAACTACTGGTGAGGATCTTGGAACTTATTAACAAATTTCAATAAAAAAATAAAACTCACCAAGTCAATGTATTGTAGAGGAACCAAATGTAAGAAGAACGGAAGTGGGTACTAGAGGAAACATTGAAACATAAGTACTGTCATCTAATCTCAAATAATAATATGAGTCTAATTTTCATGGATGAAATTTATAAATGGTTGAATAATGAAAGAACCCATAATTTAAAAATTATATTTGTCACCAAAAATAAATGAGAATTGTAATATATTATTTATTATTATACACATAAAGAATCCAATAGTAATCTATCTCAAAAATAAAAAATGTTGCATCAATTAAAAATGAAACCGACTAAAATTCCAAAATTTAGAATTGGAAAAAATCTATTTAACAAATAGAACATATAGAATGGAAAAAATATGGATCTCCCCAATCCACTAGAATAATTTATCCCACCACCAACACTATAGAAAAGTAACAAAATGTTTGTAAAACAATAAACATTATAGAAAATATAAATATATAACCTTGAGAAGAATTTTTCTAATGTTGAAGTACATAATGGAGTGATATATATAGGATGTAATTAGACAATTAGAATAGTAACTAGATAATTGGGAATAGTAACTTGACAGTTAAAAATAGTAACCTCACTATTGGAGTAGTAATCTCAATAGAAAATAATATATTATTTAATAAATAATATTTATCATTATTTCATCATTTAAATTAATATATTATAATTATAAATAAATATCATGATTAAAAACTCAATGAAATTACAATCATGTTTTTAGTAAACATTGTTTTATGAAAATCATTATTTTATAAAAAATAACTATTACAAAGCTTAGAAAATTATTCTCATAAAATGAAAATATTTTTTTAATTCATCCCTTCGAATTTTTTTTAGGTTTATGTTTTTGTAATCTATGGAAATACATCAATTTTTGCGTGAATAATACAAATAGTGTTTTTCATATAAATCATGTATCTTAATTACATTATTCCTGATGTTATAATGAATTGTTACTTTCTATACCATTATATTAATATAATATATATTAAATATCACAAATTATTAATTAATATTCAATAAACCTAATTTACATACCTGAAAATCACTTTCCTAAACCTAAAGTCAAAAATGACTTCATAAAATAACAATTTTTATATCCTTCCACATTAATTTTAAATAAAAAAATGAAATTGAATTATAAATGGGGCATAAAGACATAAAATTGTTTTCCTATATTTATATATGATTTATATTTTTAGAAATTCATTATTATATTTTTTTAACGTTAATATAATATTTTATTCAGTATTTTATTATACTAATACCTCTCTCCTCAAGTATAAATAACGCATCTCCCTTCCCTTGGTAAAAATACTATTACAACCCATTAAAAACCTAATATATTTGAAAATAATCCCTCTAATTACCCTAAGAATACATAGGGACGTTTTTTAGCAATCCAAATCCAATCACCAAGGGAGTTATTATGTCACACAAGAGAATCTACACTGAATAAAGAGTAAGTCGCTATTAATTCCTCCCTCTTTTGTTTTTATCTTTTTTATTTTTCCAAATTAATTTAAAAACCATATGATATATATTTAATTATGTAGTATTATAATACTATGTTAATTATTTTAAAATGTTGTAATTTTCATATCTATAAAAAATATGAATTCCATGCTTATCATTCCTTCTCTTTTGACAACGTCCCGTTAAAGGTCAGTTCACCAAATACAAAGACATCTCAAAAAACATTCTTATAACAATATTAATGGATGTAAATTATTAATTATATATAATATATAAATAATTAATTAAATTTCTTTTAGTCTTCAAATTTAATTAAAGTAGCAAAATGAATGAGGAACGAAATTTTTTTAAAGAAAACAAGGTATCAAAACACTTCAATTTTATCAAAAAAAGAACGAAATATAATAAAATGATTATAACTTGATAAATATTTATATAATTTAATATAATTAAATTATAGATAAATGTTTTAAAAAATATATTTTTATTATTCTGGAGGCCCAAAAGCAATGATATAAGGAGTTAATTGAGGTAAGTGATATTCTCAAATGAAACTACTTTTCTTTATGTTATCCATATTCCATGAAATATTTTGTATGAATAATCCACTAAATTTAATTAAATATAATTTCATTATTATCACATTTTCTTCTGGGGATATATAGGTTTTCTACTTTATTTTATTGAAAATATAATGATTTTATAGAATAACTGATATTTCAAAGAACACAACTCTGACTCCTCTTGAGAAGTGTCTTCTTCGCTTGAGAATAGTGAATCTTATAACAATTTTTTATTTTTCATTTTCAATTAATTTTTTAATAATTAAATAATGATTGGTTAAATCATTATTAAACCCAGTCCATTTAACATTAATTGGGAAATGTTATGTATCTTGTGGGGTAATTATTATTATTCAACAACATGATGTTATCTTTTCTCAAAATGATAATGTTATGATTATTCTTGTAAGTTTTGAATGAACATAATTCTTTTTTTCACAACTATGTGTTGTATTTATCCAGTATGTCATGATGTTTCATTTATTTTTATTTGGAAACTCCAGGAAAATATCACATGTCTTGTTCATGATGTTTATTTTTATCTTATTATTATATGACGATTATTATTATTAATCTTACCCATGATATATTGATTCAAGTTACTTGTTCATCTTCTTACATGCCTTTTAGCTCACCCCGTCCATTTATTTATATCCTTAGGTTATTTCATATACTAAGTAGAAGTCAATAATGTAAAAGTATAATGAATAAGTATTATATAAATATTTATGTCTAATTATTTACAAGTTATATATAAGTATAATTATCCAAACATAGTAAAATTTTGGATCATGTATTGGTAATGGTATTATGTAGTTTATAATTTAAATGATGTAACGGTAAAGTAAGAACATTTAGGGTAAATGTAATTTTTTTGGCCAATACATGACCAAATAACATCAAATTTCCTCCCATAATCATAATATGTTAGTTTTTATCATAAATCTCTCTTTGGGTGGATTTTGTTGTAAACCTAAATAATTTATCCGAATAAGAGAAAACAACATTAACCGAGTGTTGTATTTTATTTCACCTTCTAACTCTTTAAAATATTATTACAACATTCTGATAAAAAACATTGTGTTATCCATATATTTATAATTTTTATGTCATGGTAACTATATAAATCCATCTCCCCTACATCTAATTGTAAATGAAACTGTTGATTGTGTGTTTGGTGGACTAATGCCTCGCAAACCAACATAATAATTTTTCCAACACCACTTCTTATGGATGGATATAATAATTTAAATAATGAATATTAAATATATATATATCTTAATAATAATGTTTTAATTAAAATACCACTAATACAATCTTATTTTCCATTCTGTATATAATACGATAATGTCACTCATGAGTACGGTGGACTAACTCATCACAAAGTGGTTTGATTTCTTTTTCACTTACACAATATAAGGAAGGCAATAAGTATTTAATCTATGTTTATATATTATATTAATGAAATATTAATTAGTTTTAAAAATTAATATATCATATATAATCTTATCTTAACATCCATTTAATAAATTAAACACAGTTCTTCTGTACGACAGACTACCATCTCACAAAGCGATGTGATTCATTTTTCAAAAAAGATTCTCATGGAAGGTAATAAATAAAAATATTAATGAATATATATAATATATGTGAAACCACAATTAATATTGAATGGTCATATATTATTTACCTTTTTATATAGTAATACATCCAGAAAATGGATACAACATTCATATATATGCATTAATTATCGTCTCTAGGAATGGTGTAATTCATTTTTTATATAAAACATTATTAGATTACAATAAATACATTTATAATTAATATATATAATATTTATATCATTTTTAACATTATATAGATTATTTTAACATGTAATAATAAAAATAATCAAAATTTCCAAACAAAAAAACATGAAAAATGAATTTGTTATTACCCAAACATGATTTTAACAAGGAACTATTGAAAACAATTTATAAAATGTCATAGGTAAATCATATATGGAATAATAAATATGTTTCTTTTTCTCTAAAAAATGAATAATGAACTTATATTTATTATAAATTAGTTTCAATAATGTACTAAGGAAGTCCAGATAGAATGTACATTGTTTTTGTCTCATTTTTCCTTCATTGAGACACAAGCAATGTAATGAACCTATATTCTTTTATGAGGTTTATATAAAACCCATTTGACAAGGAATATAAATAATTAATTTATTATCATGATATTTTATTATTCATTAAATTTTAATCTTTCTTGGGTATTACTCCTCAATGTTACCAATGTGGTCAGGCTTTTAGAATATTATCTCATCATTTTTGTATATTGATTATTTTTATGCTTCCTATGATGAAATATTGTGATCGATATTTCATAAAACTCATTAATTTAATTTTCCATTGATTATATCATGATAATAAATGTTTTACATTAATTGTTTTCTTTTTATTAAGTCAATTGTTCAAAATAATGTTTTTAAGAAAAAATATTTTTATTTCCCTCTTTGGTCAAAAATTATTTTTTTAATATCTATATTTTAAAAAAAGATTTAAAACATTTTCTATAAATACCTAATATTGTAAAATTTCATTTCTAAATAGGATTTAATTATTAGAATTTTTTTTAAAATGATCCTTACAGTAATTTGATGAATGAAAATGTATTCACTTTTAATGAAAATGGGAAGGGAATCTTTGTTTTACTGTATACAAACAGAAAAAAGAATTTCCACTATTATGAACACCCAATGTTTTCAAGATTCTATTACGGTATTCCATAATTATTTTAAATTATAATGTTTTATTTAATATTTGGGATGTTTTTAGATATTATATAAGAGTTGTCGAAATTGAAAGTACATTTTCCTCAAGAATATTTTCATGATTTTCAATGGGAATTCTATTCATCATGACACAAAACATTTTGTGTTTCTAATTTTATACTAGTAATATGATTATATTGTTCCATCATTATTCTTTTTAAGGATAGATTATGGCTATTATAAAGAGGTTAGTATTAAATCCATTTCATTACCTCGGGTTATTGTATATTGAAATGTATTTGAAACCCATTTATTTTCCATTTGTTATTCGATGATGAAATGTATATGAAACCTATTTATTTTCCATGGGTTATGCTATGATGTAATTCTTTAAAAAATTGCCTTAATGGGTTATAATATTATGAATGTTTTATAATCATATATTACACATTTGAATTATTTTCATTATGTGAGGGGTATGACCTATATTTTTCTCCAATTACGGGGGTAAAGAATGAAGTATAATGAGACAAACATGAGTAGAATGGAGAATGAACCCATTTAATAAATGAAATTTTTCCACTATGATTGTATTTGTATTGAACCATGACTAATAATATGGTTTTGGAAGTGAACCCATTTCACTATGATACCCTTGGAAATTAGCATTGAATAATATGGAAATTAATTTTATTCTTATGTTTACACCACAATTCCCTGTATTACGTCAATTTTATTCTCTCATAGACCATGTTCAATAATTTATTTATTAATGATGTATTATTTACTACATATCTTGATTCCATGACTCAATATGTTAATCTTTCATATATAGGGTATGGTTTCATATGTTATTCTCATGTTCTCAGACACCTATAATGATGTTATGTTTACTTATATACCTTGTTTACCCTTATTTAGAATCAATGTCTCTATTTATTATGATAATTTCCCCCATTTATTATGATGATAGTTATTATTATTGATATATCTAATAAGGGTTACAGTTCTGAGTAACTAAGGATAATATTATGTATAACTCTTATGAACCAGTTTTTTGTGTTTATATGTTTCCAAAGTAACTAATACATTACGATCATTAAAAATTTTCCTTTATAATTTAATGACTATTTATATAAAAATCAATAACAATGTATGAAAATATTGTGTTATTATATTTGGTAACATGGGTTAGGCTTTGTTAACCACTATAAACTGGGATGAGAAAACATTAGTTATAACCCTTAGACTAATCACATGTATAGTATCAAATACTAATGTTTTGGTAAGGAATAGATTATATGATTTTCCTAAAAATACATCCCATTCTCGATTCTATAAATAAAGATGTTTCTGTCACAAATGAACCTATGGGTAATAATTACAAAAAATGTGTCCCAGAATATTCATGATATATACCTGATGCACGGAAAATATCCCTATTACACAACTCACATAACATTCTTAGTGGATATGATTTAGTTAATTAAAATTTTCATTACTAACCACCATGAACAAATTGAATAAATTATGAACATGAATAGCCTATGTCAAACATTAAGTTTCATGGATTTCAAATAAGGATTCATGCTTTAAAATCCATTAAATTATTATTCAAGACATTATGATTTCCCACAATGACTATTTTTCACAATATTCTTTTTTGATTTAAGTGATAGAAGAACCCAAAGGAACCATTTTGATAGTGAATTATAAAAATAATGAAATTGTTTCCTCCTTATCTATTTAATTTTATAAGAGTTGTAATAAAATATATACTTTATATAATCACAAAAACTATTCAATAAATGAATCACACTAAACATCCAAATGATAAAATTAGGTAACAACATTATCTAGAGTCCATCATAAGGAAATATCTATCAACTTTAATTTTTGTTTCAAATGCTAGTTTCAATGAAATAGATTAGTAACATTTCAAATATATTTTTTGTATCTAGTGCTTATATCCTAAAAATTCATTTTTATATCGATCATTTGGATAGTGAATTATATCAATGGTAAAATATCATTAAAAATAAAATCCAACATGATAATATTTACTCCATAGAGTGGGATGAGTTCAAAAGATTATTTTTATATAGTTAAATTTAACACATTCATAATATGAAAATGGATAAGAAATAACCTGATATAATGTAGAAGGATGATGAATATGACAGAATATAAGATGAACATTTTACCCGACTTGTGAGGTACACTTCTATAATTATCATCCAAACTAAAATAAATGTCGATCAATTATTTAGTGGATTAAAACCAAGTCATCGAAGGGTGTAATCAATAAGAGAATTCAGTAGATATGAATAAATCATTAATATTTATCTCATGGTGGAAATTGAGATTATAGTTACCCATCAATCACATGGTTTTTATAAAAAAATGAAACATGGAGTTCTAGTGAAATAATAAGAACCATTTATAGAAGAAAATAATATTTATTTTCTGATTGATGTGTTCCAAAAAACATAGAGGGAACTATCTAATGGGGACAAGAAAAATTTTCATGTTTTTAAGGGAAGTTAATTGGGTTGTTGAATATCTATGTGATGGGAAGAAGGTAACTAATGGTGAAAATAGAGATAACGATACACAAAATTCACCACCCAAACTCCAATGATTCAAAAGCTAAGAGTACAGTCACTATACTAACTAGTTCCCGAATCGAAAGGGTAATGATGAAAAAAAACATAAACCTATAACATTGTGAGGTAATGGGAAATAACATGTGTTGACTATTCTTGATGATAAGTGTAATAATAAAATATTGAATGGTGCACTAACTATCAACTATATAACTGATAATGTCTAATTTGACTCTAGATATATACATTATTTTTAATCTAATGATTTTTCTATGTGTATCAGGATTACACACACACAGTTAGATAAATAAATATTATTGAAAACCCATATTTATATGATGATTTCATCTCACATATATTATTCATCTCCAATAGATGTTTTTAATAATCTATTTCCTAAAAATTATATCATTCTACCTGTAGTTGAATTTGAAATTTTTATATGAATTTATCAGTTTTCCAGTATAAATAAAATATCAATATTCTAATAAGAGAAGTAATTTTTTACATTCATGAACAAACTATGATCATAAACAAGTGTGATGTTAAATTATATCACTAATGTAAATCACATCCAATGTATGAGTTTTGAATCCTATACAAAAGGGATTTCTATCTCAGATGGTTGACGGAACCCAACACTGATGATATGAATATTATGTGGATTGTTTTTGTTGAATTTCATAATGAGTTTACTAATATTCCACCATTTTTTGATATTGAGTTTTTAATATAATTGATACATGGTTTCATACCAATTTTAATGACTCCATGTTGAATAGCCCTAATTGAGTTATAGGAAATGAAAATGAAACTCTAGGAGAATCATGAAAAGGGATTAATTAGCATAGTGTTTCACATTACGGTTAACCCTTTCTATTTTACAAAAATATTGTTGTATTTATACATATTTTCATTTATTATTGGGTGTTATACAATATCACAATCAAGAACAAGTATCCTCAACCACATATTTATGACATGTTTAATTAACTTTACAGATCTCAATACTGTTCTATGTTTTAACTTTGTTTATGATAACTTCATTTGAGATTTTCTATGGATTATATACCCAATAAGTTTTTTTAAATTTTTTTTGAAACTATGAAAATATAGTAATTCGATTTGGTCTTACCAGTTCCACCACTATCATCATGTATTTAAAGAACAAATACATTATAGATTTCCTTGTTTAGTTTTTAGTGGAATTTATATATGTTATTCTTATATATTCAATGAGAAATTAATATCACAAATATCCCTAGATAATAATAATAAATAAATTTATGAATAATAAGTTGTATGTAAAATTTAAAAACATTAAATTTTGTCTCAGATGATTTTATTTATTTGTCATGTAATTTCAAGTGACGGTATGTTGGTGGATACATTAAAGACTGACGATGTTGAATATTAATGCAGACCAACCATAATGATTAAGATTAGATGTTTTCTTAGTTTAGTTGGATGTTATAAATTAATTTTGTATACTTTATCCCAAATATTAAATCCATTGTCCATGTTACCTTAGAATGGATCCATGTTCTTTTAGATAGATGAATGAGAGGAAAATATCAAGGAACTGAAGAGAGGATTAGTCAGTGAAACTATGCTTGAATTATAGTATAGTGGTGAGTGGTTTGTAATATTTTTTTATTTATCCAATAATTGATAAGAATGTTTCATTATGTATAATGACATGGTTATAGCTTATGCCTCATGAAAGATAAATTTTCACCATAAAAATTACCCAACTCGTGATTTTAAGTTAGTTTTGGAAACATTATCATTAAATATACCGAGTAATTATCTATGTATGTAAATGTTTGATCTATACAATATTCAAAAAATATTAACGTATATATTAACGTAGATGGATTTGAACATACACTAATAATTAAGAATTATGACAACTCGTTACATTACCGCCATGGAATTAAACAATGTTGGTAATGATTTGCATCGAAATGATCAAGCTATCTTATCCATGATGAGGACCAAAAAAGTTATAATATTTTTTTATTGGTACAACATTGATATAAATATCATATCGGAATGATATAAATCATATTTTTCTCAAAAAAATGATCAAACATATATTCATGTGTATATTAATGAAGTGTAGAAGGGTGATATTGATAAAGATAAGAAGGTGAGAAATGTTCCTTAATTTAACACTGATTACATTGGAATAATAATGTTAAAGAAACATGTTTCTCTTCCACTCATACTACACATGAAGAATGAGTTTTCAAAGGTTGATATTAATTATTATTTCCCTATTCAATCTAGATGTATGGGGATTTATAAATTTTTTAATATGTATTTATTATGGGATGGCATAATGACCGAAAACATAGTGTTTGTATCTTGATGCTTGGTATGTCCAAAAATTAAAGGTGGGTAACAAAATTCTTTGGGATGTTCCATCCATTACACACAATAGAATAGAAATAGGAAAAAATATCCATGAATGTTTTTCATCTCAATCCGAAAAATGTATAAAGGGCACAATGATATATGGGTTGTAGATGATCTCCTTATAAATTCATCACACTTTATCTTTATTATATAATATTTATATTTGGATAAAATTTCAATGATATAAAATTAATTAATTGGTAACGTATCATATAATATCATATTCCATTGTGTATCACCAGTATCTGAGGTTTACCTTTTTGTTTTGGAGAAGTCTTTAGCATGATTTTTATATAGAATTGAACTTTATCACTATGTATAATCTTTATACTAATGGTCTTTAGTGACCATAATTATTCGTATAAGAAAATTAAACAACTTTAATTAAAAACAACATAATTGAATTATAAATCTAAGATCTAAAGGTTTAGTATATAAGACACTTATATCTTATAAAAACATGCACATAATAAAATATTAAAATCTATTTAAATCCTTCATCCTTATCCTTCAAAAATCTCTAATTCTCATTAATTATGTATCCACCTAAGGATATATATCAATGAAAGGGGTGAGCTAAAATCCTAATAAGTGGATGGATAAGGAACGTGAATCAATTTAACATTAGAAGGTATAATAATAATTTTCATTTTCATATCATAAGCATAAGATCAACATTATAATCATGAAGGTAAATAGATATAATGACATGGAATGGGGAAATTCATAAAAATGAATCATCAGGTTATAGTGTTAAAACCCCACACATATTTGGGAACAAATATAACATCTTGTTCAAACATACCTTGTGTGAATAATTATTAAATTATCTATTTGATGAGATATAGAATCCTATAAACACATATTAAACATTATATCATTAGATATATCACATTTACTAATGGATTTTGGGGTTATATAATTATTGGCTCGCCAATCACATCTTAATAATTACATTATCATGCATGCCATATCGAATATATTATAATCATAGTAAATAAATAAGAAATGAAAAGGAATGGGTTTCATAATTATTTCATCAATAATTATTTCATGATTAAACTTGTGGTTACCAAATTAAGTGGAGTAAAAACATACATTTTGTATGAATCGCTATTGTTTAGTGAGGAAGAAACAACTCAAGGGGAGTCAAATATGTGTTTTTTAGAAGAAGAATTATTTTGGGGAAAAATTTATTTGGCATAAAATAAATTATGAAACATGTTTTTCCACAAAATTAAAATGTAGTCATAATGAAATAAAATTTTAAAAACATTATAGGAGTAATCATACCAAATATGTCATGAATGTGGGAAAACATAAAGAAATGGAGTTTTGTTCGAGAATCCACTTACCTCAATTTCCACATTATTTTTTTCCCTCATGAGTAATAAATATTGATTTATTAAAAAATTTATATATAATTAATTTATAGTCTTTTATAAAACTAATTCTAAATTGTAATCGTTATATTGAATTTATTAATTTTTGTTGATAAAATTTAAGCATTTTGATATCCGTTTTTTAAATTTCATGTTTCACTTTGATTTCTCTCATTTATTTCAATGTAAAGTAACTAAAAGTACAATTAACTCAAGAATCATATAATTAATGTGATTAATTAGTTAAATATTAAATATATTTAATATTATCCATCCATGAAAGTTGTTATAATAATTTTCTTGTAAATTTCTTCATAGGTGGTTAACCAGTATTTAATGGGACATTGTTGAAATAGTGGAAAAAGGAGTATGACATATATATTCCTCTTATATATGATAATTATATTATGATAACATCTTAAATATTATTTTAACTTACTGAATAATTAATTTTATAATATATGTTTTTGAAAAGAATTTTTAATAGGATGAAAGAAAAGAATAGAGAAGAGTTAATATAGATATACTCTTTCCTTGGTGATACTTATCATATCGAACACTATAAATCCCTTGGTGATTATATTTGGATTGCTACATAATTTCCCTATGTGCTATAAGGGTATTTAGAGGGATTATTTGGATAGATCTTGGTCTTTTTAATGGGTTGGATGAGTGGTTTTCCATGGGAAGGGAGACGGGTTATTTATACATGAAGAGATGGATATTTTTAGAATAACATATATTATCAAAGGTAGTATATAAAAGAGTAATTTTGTATATTATAAATAATATATAAATATATTATAATGGTTTTAATACTTTAAATCCCATTGAAAATTATAATTAATTATTTTATTAAAAAGGAAATTGGAAAGAAAAAAAAATTGTTAATTCATTGAATCACGTTTAACTTTTTTTCATATAGTTATTTTTATCTTTTAAAATTATATATAATGTATTTTAATGTCCCATATATAAAATAAAATATATCATGAACAAAAATATTGTTCTGAAATGGATCACATCTTTATCAAATCATGAGTTGTGTTATTTAAGTAGTATGGGTTCTGTGGAAAACTGTCTTTTTACTATTCACATGAGAGTTGAATAATTTCATAAACTTATCAAAAAAATAACCCCTGAAAAATATCTATATAATGATTTCAAAAAATATACTAATTTTATAGAAAATAAAATTTTAACATATTTAATTTTAATTATTAAAATTAAAAATTATGAATTTTATAAAATAAATTATACTGCAGTTTATTAATAATGTCCTAATATTTTTATTGAGTTTTATAACCATGATATTTATTTTTTATTATTAAAATACTCATATTCAATTAAAATAATCATTTATAATATTATTTATATCGTAATTTATTGTTTGGGGGTAAATTTACTATTCCAACTGTCAGGTTATTATTCCCAATAGTCAGGTTACTATTCTCAACAGTCATGTTACTATTACAATGGTCCAATTACAATTAAAAATGATAAATTAATATTAAAAAGGTCACATCGCCTCATATAAATAACACTTAATTAATTCACTCAAAATCCAACTCAATTCCTGTAAATGATCAATATTTTTTATTTTATAAAATGTTTATTTGTTTACTAATATTTTTTTTCTTTTAAATAATATTAGTAGTGTGGGAGAGAATTATAGTTAATTGGGGTGATCAATATTATAACGACCCATACTTTACATACATTATTAATACTTAAAAATTGAAGCACACTTATTACAACATATGACAAAACCACAAAGGACCGTATAGGTATAGTGTCTTTAGAAACTGGGAAACATAAACAACTGGTTCATAAATCTTCTATAGTGTCTCCCATTTATTTCATCATATCTAGGGTCCCTTTTAGCATATTCTACTTAATATCCATCTTCCTGACCTGGGGAAAAGAAAACATAAAAGGGTGAGCTCAAATGCTCAACAAGGGAAAATAAAGGAAATAAAAATCATATCATATCTTTTTGAAAATCATAACCTGCAAAAGAGATCGTAATATCTTAACATGGAATAAATCATAGGAGTGAAAATGAGATCCCCATAATCATAACATGAAACTTGAAACTTCGTGGCATGCACACATAATCATGGAAAATCATTTCTTGTTAGTCATGACTCATTGCCAAGACTATCTTAGCGGACAAAGTCCCTTTCTGAACCGAGTCACCCTCGTTCCAGTCCTATTTCACTGAACCGGTATAACCTACCGTTCCAGCCATGTCTATCTCATGAGATATAAAACCTTTACCCAATGCATTGGAGGGAGATATAGGTCCCACCCATCTTATAATGAATCCTTTCTTATGTGTGCCACATAATAATAAAACATACATCATCGCATAACACATGTAACAAAAATGGGATTCTTGAAACATCATGACATCATAAATCAATTCATATAAGATAAAGGAATTCATAAAAATAATTCCATCACAACATGATCAAATCAATGTAATAATAGGGATAAAAACAGAACCCTTTTATTATCTTAGATGGAAAATAATTAAAATACATGAACTCCATTCTTGAGGAAAATATCCTTTCTACATCAAAAACATTTTTCCTTTCATAACATATCATACGACTTTAAAATAAAAGAAGTTGATTAAAAATAAACTTGAAAACTTGTAAAGGAAGCTTCTTGGAAATAATGTTTTAAAAATCCATTCATGTCGTATAAGTTAAAAAAACATTCTTTGTACTTTTGTCGGAAAAGTCAAAAAGTACCTCGTACGACAAAAGATTCCTTTCATAGATATTACTAAAAACTCACCGAAGGGTAAAAATGGATTTAAACAATTGTAGGTGGATGGAAATAATATTACATATTTATGAAACATGTATGTGTATGATAAAATATACCCCAGTAAATACTTACGAATAAACAATCTCGGATAAAAAAATGAGATTGTGATATTTCCCTTACCTTAGGTCCGATTTTCTTTGTATGTGTCCGAAGCTCCTGTATAATGGTTTAAATAATGTTATTGACTTATTCCAGAATCATACATATTGATATGATATCATATATGGTCATATTCTTAGCTTCTTGTTAGTAATATTTCATTGTTAATTGTTACTCGGGTCTTTATTGCCTTTTGTTCTTATGCGTGTTTTGCCGAATAAATTATTATTCTTATTCTAAGGTTATAGATACCTTATATCCAGAATGGTATTAGTGTAACATATATCATATTTATTCAGTCAATTCATTTATATAATTACTATGTAATGATGATCATGTAGAACGAGTCGCATCACATCGTGGAGACGGTATTCCGTACGTACGCACGAGTGATGATATCATTCCTATGATCGTGGAACTATATTGGAGTATATATATATTATTTCAGTATCAATATTACTTTATAATAATAATAAATAGTTACGAATTACACCATTATACCCATCCTTGTAAAGTGATGGTGGAAAAATAGATTACACCACGGCGTGGAGACGGTATTCCGTACGTACGCAAGCGCGGTGATTTCATTTTTCCGTGGGATGGATAGAAGGTGAATTAGGGTTGTTTCTTATATATAATAACATATCAGTATGTAAGTAATACTGATGTTATTACTTTATCATGAAACAACTAATGAAGAAGAAGTTGAAGAAGAAAGAAATTGAAAAGATCGATAATGGATATTACCTCTTCTTTGGAACGCCTCTTTGAATCCTCCACTTAGGGAACTAAGATTGGTCTTTGAAGAAGACCAGGACCTCTAGAATTATTCTAGGGAAGTTGAGAGGAGAAAATGTCAGGGGTTGGCCGAGTTTGAGTGCTCAATTTTGTGTGAGGAGGAGGGGGAGGAGGTGCCCTTTTATAAGGGAGGAGAGGGGCACCTTAGGAATATCTCAAAATATTATTTTATATCAAAGTAAAAATCGGTTTATAATGGTTCCAAAGGGTCTTATTTAGAAGCTAAAGTGGGGATGGGTCGAAATAATATCAACCAATAGGATTTAGAAGAGTTTAGGGTATTATTTTAACCTTATAAATTAGATTTAACTCTATGTTAAATAATTTAACTTTTACCGTGTCTTTTTGTTTTCTTACACTGTATGGTTAATACACTTACCATAACATGTCAAACGAACCCCAAATTGTTTATTATTAATATATATATCCTTATATAAGTCATTTGGCCGAACTTTAGATTTTTAGGAATAAAATAACAATTAATAATATAATATTTTATTTAAAAACGTTTTTGTGTCAATTTTGACACTATTTGATATATGATTTTTGTGAAAGTCATAACAGAATTATATGTTCGAACCAAGTTGCTTAAATCAACACTAATATATCATAGTAACCTAGAAAATTAGTGGAATTCATAAAAAGTCTCAAATTAAATTTATTTTGGTGTTTATAACATCAATTATGTCAATATTTCATAAATAAGATTATTACTGCATCATAATTGTGTCATAAATAAATTAAATTATTTAATGTATAAAAATTATATATAAAATACCATTATGTAGTAAATCGTTTTATCTTTCTAATGAATATTTATAGTCGAATTTAGCGTATGTATAACCCCATATTAAAAATGATTTACTTATTAAACTTTGATTTTAACTATTTTAACCCTTTTTTAAATAAATTAATAATAAATGTCCTAATCTAATCTATGTGGGCCTAAATGGTCCTATTTTATTCATAAGGTTGTTTTTGGTCGAATTACACTTATCCAATAGAATTAGGACATGTGTTATGGTAATATTAATACCCTATTTACCCTTAGTTACCCTATTTACTATTAACCGCGGTAAAAAAAAGTAAAAAGTTACTATTCACCAAAAAATTATTTTTATCTCATTGAACCAAATTTTACTTACTGATATCAACCGTGTCTGTCGGATTTTTGAAATTCCATTCACAGAAGCGGTAAAATTAAGTTTTATGCAAAATTCAGTTTTTAACCTACCACTTGGTGGTTTCACTATTCATCAAAAATTGAAAGTTTTCAGAAAAATACCAAAATTTCACCCTAGGCTAATTTCGATATTCTGAGTCCGAAAATGAAGTCCATTTTGAAAAATAAAATTTATAAAATTTCAAAAAGTGGTTATTACTATTCATAACGGCTAGTTTTAATAGCATATTGTTGTTTAGTGAAACTCGGTATTGCGTACGACGCAAGCTATCGAGGAAGGTCGTGATGGCGTGTAATTAAAGGCAAGCAAGTGTTGTGTAGAAAAAGATTCCTTTGATGATTCATATAACATAAAAGTATCGGGTGTAACATTCTACCACCCTTAAAAAGAATTTCTCCCTCGAAATTCGTCACTTTGTAACAAACAGATGAGGATACTTCTCCCTCATCATATCCTCAAGCTCCCATGTAGCTTCTTCAAGTTGGTGGTTCCTCCATAAAACGTTCACCAATCGAGTGGTCTTGTTTTGTTGGAATTTTTCGCTACGATCCAGAATCTCTGTCGGCTGTTTTTCATAAGAAAGATCTTGCTCCAGCGGTACAACTTCTGAGCTGAGTACATGTGAAGGATCTGGTATGTACTTTCTCAGGAGAGATACATGGAACACATCGTGAACTTGAGAGAGATTCGGTGGAAGCCCCAATCGGTAAGCTACCTTCCCAACACGATCCAGTATTTCGAAAGGGCCAATATATCTAGGGCTCAACTTCCCCTTCTTTCCAAATCTCATAACCCTCTTCCAGGGAGATATTCGTAAGAACACTTTATCACCCACTTCAAACTCTAGGTCTTTTCTTCGGTTGTCGGCATAACTTTTCTGTCGACTCTGAGCTGCTCTTATGTGTTGTTGAATAGATCTGACCTTTTTTGCCATTTCATCAACGAGATCAGGTCCTAATAGCATTCTTTCCCCAACTTCATCCCAGCAAGTTGGAGTCTTGCATTTCTTTCCATAGAGAGCTTCATAAGGAGCCATCTGAATACTGGAGTGAAAGCTATTATTATGATAAAATTACACCAAAGGTAGGTGTTCATCCCAACCTCCTTTGAAATCCATATAGCAAGCTCTCAACATATCTTCTAGGGTTTGAATTTTTCTCTCAGACTGACCGTCTGTCTGGGGATGATAAGCAGTGCTGAAACTCAACTCTGTATCCAGAGTATGCTGAAGACTTCGCCAGAACTTCGAGGTAAATCTCGGATCTCGATCAGATATAATAGAAAGTGGTACTCCATGCAATCTTACCACTTCCTTTACATATATCCTGGAAAGCTGATCTAGAGAGAAATCCTCTCTAATAGAAATGAAGTGTGCAGACTTTGTAAGACGATCAACTATGACCCAGATAGCATTATTGCCTTTGGATGTTTTAGGAAGTCCTGTGACAAAGTCCATAGTGATGTTTTACCATTTCCATTCGGGTATGGGTAATGGTTGTAACATCCCTTTAGACTTTTTTCTCTCAGCTTTAACTTGTTGACAAACCAAGCATCGAGAGACATATTCAGCAACATCTCTTTTCATGCCATCCCACCAGAAGTACTCTTTCAGGTCCCTATACATCTTCGTGCTTCCAGGATGAATAGAGAATGATGAACTATGAGCCTCATCCAGCAGATCCTTCTTTAATTCACGGATGGGAGGAACACAAACCCGATTCCTGAACTTTATTATCCCATCACAATCAAGGTTGAATTCAGGAACATTTCTCACCTTCTTTTGTAAGTCGACATCTTCTTTCTGTGCCTCTTTAATCTTCACATGTATATATGGTTGAACATTCATTTGAGAAAGATAAGATTTTTCCCCTTCCATTATAATTCCAAGATCCATCCTTTGTAAATCCATAAATATTGGATCTTTTGTGATCCTCATCATGGATAAACTAGCATGGTCTTGTCGACTTAATGCATCTCCCACATTGTTTGCTTTCCTAGGGTGGTAATGGATTGAGCAGTCATAATCATTAATCAGCTCCAACCATCTTCTTTGGCGCATATTCAGCTCCTTTTGTGTGAAAATATACTTTAAACTTTTATGATCAGTATAAATATCACACCTTTCACCATAAAGGTAATGCCTCCAAATCTTTAATGCAATGATTACCGCAGCCAACTCCAAATCATGTTTTGGGTAATTTTGCTCATGGATTTTCAACTGTCGTGAGGCATAAGCTATCACCATATCATTTTGCATAAGAACACACCCCAATCCCTTCTTGGATGCATCACTGTAGATCACAAACCTTTCTCCACTACAAGGCAGTGTGAGCACAAGTGCACTGGATAACCTTCTTTTCAACTCCTTGAAATTCTCTTCACATTCCTATGTCCAGACAAACTTAACTCCTTTCCGAGTCAACATGGTGAGTGGATTAGATAATCGTGAAAAATATTTTACAAAACGTCGATAATATCCAGCCAATCCAAGAAAACTTAGAATCTCAGTTACTGTTGTTGGTATCGACCATCTTTCGATAACCTCTATTTTTGCTGGATCCACAGATATCCCCTCTTTTGAGATTATGTGACCCAAAAATGCCACTTTTTGAAGCCAAAATTCACACTTGGTAAATTTGGCATAAAGCTTCTCCTTTCTCAGGGTCTTCAATATAATTCTCAAGTGACCTTCATGCTCTTCCTTTCTCTTTGAATAGACAAGAATATCGTCTATAAAGACTACCACAAATTGATCAAGATAGTCTCTAAAGACTCTATTCATTAGATCCATGAAGATAGCAGGGGCATTAGTAAGACCAAATGGCATCACTATAAATTCATAGTGTCCATACCTTGTACGGAAAGACTTCTTCGGTATATCCTCCCTTTTGACCCTTAATTGATGATACCCTGAATGATGATCAATCTTGGAAAAGTATTGAGCTCTGTGTAGTTGGTCAAATAAGTCATCAATGCGTGGGATAGGATATTTGTTCTTGATAGTGATCTTGTTAAGTTCTCGATAATCAATGTAGAGTCTCATTGATCCATCTTTCTTCTTAACAAATAGAACAGGTGCTCCCCAAGGTGACGCACTAGGGCGTATGAATCCCTTATCAAGATTCTCTTGGAGTTGCTTCTTCAATTCCTGCAACTCAATTGGGGCCATTCTATAAGGTGTCTTTGAAATAGGCAAAGCACCCGGTATGAGTTCTATTGAAAACTCAACTTCACGATTTGGTGGAAGACCCAGTAATTCCTTCAGAAATACATCATCAAACTCCCATACAATGGGCATATTCTTAATTGTGAGTTTCTCACCAACCATTTGAGATAAATAACCTTCATTTAGTGGAATCAAGACCCATAAGATGGAAGGAATTTCCACTGGAAGGTTATGTTCATCCTTGCATTGATAGACGATCGTAGATTGATCTAGAATATGAAATGTGACTTCCCTTCATTGGCAATTGATATGAGATCCATGTAGAGAAAGCCAATCCATGCCAAGAATCACATCAAATTCCACTAAAGGAAGGATCACAAGATTTGCAGGAAGCACTTTCCCACAAACTTCGATCGGAGAAGAATTATAAACTTTTGATGCGACTGTTGTGCCATTAGGTGTTGTCATAGCTAACTCAACATCTAATTGTTGAGGTAATACGGTGATACCCTTAGAAAATTCTTTAGAAATAAAAGATTGGGTGGATCCAGAATCAAATAAAACATTTGCTACTTTAGAGTGGATGGTAAGTGTACCTTTCACCACTTCATTATCGTACTCCACATCACTGATAGAAATTGCATGTGACTTTCCTTTTTCTTTAGCCTTAAGATTTTGTTGACGTCGACCATCATCATCAACCCTTGAATTTTGGCATTGATTGGCATAATGCCCCATCTCCTTGCACTTGAAACATTGAAGTGTAGTAGGTTCATTCTGTGTATCCCTTCCTTTGTTTGCGTCATTAGACATCTTCTTCCAATTATCACGGCATTCAAATGCCCGATGACCTTCCTTTCCATATTTAAAACATTTACATGTCCCTTTAAGACAACTCCCTCCATGTTTCTTTCCACACTTTTAGCATAAGGGAAAGCTCATCTTCTTTTCAGTGTGCTCTTTAGATTTTCCTTTGAATTCCATCTTCCTCTTCTTATCAAACCCATGTGACTGATGGGTTACTCCAATCTCCATCTCGACTTTGAGAGCACATCGAACGATTTCCTCGTAGCTATTGAAGTCCCTTATGGCTAACGCCCTTTGATGAATTGGTTTTAAGCCACTAAAGAATCGATCGATCTTACTCTCAGGTTGGATAATAATACCAGAAGCGTACCTTGAAAGTCTTGTAAAATTTGCTTCATAGGTACCAACAGATTCATCATCCCTTTGCTTCACTTCAAGGAACTCTTTATCCATCTTTGTTCAGAGAATACGAGGGAAGTACTTATTGAAAAATAAGTTCTTGAACTCATCCCATTCCATAGACTCAATTTCATCCCTTTGCCTCGTATTCTTAATAAGATTCCACCATTGATCAGCATCTCCTTCCAAACGATACACTGCTAGGATGACTTTATCATGCTCAGAACATTGAAGAACTGAAAATATCTTTTCAGTAGTACTAATCCATTGTTCAGCAACTAATGGATCAATAGACCCGCTGAAATAAGGTGGACGCTGCCTCATGAAGGATTCAACAGAATGTTGCTCCTTCCTTTGCTCGTTTGGAAGTCCTGCATGATTCATAGCTTGAGAAAGTTGTGTGAGCATGGCTACAAGATTTTGCATTCCAGCTCCCATATCGTTTGGTTGCTCAGGGGGACAATCATTGCATTGCCCATCGCATTCCGCATTAACACGGTTCCATCGGGTTCCAGCCATTGACTAAAACCAAGAAGAATAGTGTGAGCAACACTAATTATAATAGGAAAACCACATAATTCAAGAATAAAATTTTCATGCTTAAGGTCTTATCCTAGGTTATTCAAGGCCATTTCTAAAACACTAATATTGTGTTCTATGCTTAGACTTATCCTTAGGGTTCTTACTAAGGCTTTCACATCCTAGTTTCCAAAGGTTGACTATACCTTTTCTCTGATACCAACTATAACGACCCATACTTTACATACATTGTTAATACTTCAAAATTGAAGCACACTTATTACAACATATGACAAAACCACAAAGGACCGTATAGGTATAGTGTCTTTAGAAACTAGGAAACATAAACAACTGGTTCATAAATCTTCTACAGTGTCTCCCATTTATTTCATCATATCTAGGGTCCCTTTTAGCATATTCTACTTAATATCCATCTTCCTGACTTGGGGAAAAGAAAACATAGAAGGGTGAGCTCAAATGCTCAGCAAGGGCAAATAAAGGAAATAAAAATCATATCATATCTTTTTGAAAATCATAACCTGCAAAAGAGATCATAATATATTAACATGGAATAAATCATAGGAGTGAAAATGAGATCCCCATAATCATAACATGAAACTTGAAACTTTGTGGCATGCACACATAATCATGGAAAATAATTTCTTGTCAGTCATGACTCATTGCCAAGACTATCTTAGCGGACAAAGTCCCTTTCTGAACCGAGTCACCCTCATTCCAGTCCTGTTTCACTGAACCGGTATAACCTACCATTCCAGCCATGTCTATCTCATGAGATATAAAACCTTTACCCAATGCATTTGAGGGAGATATAGGTCCCACCCATCTTATAATGAATCCTTTCTTATGTGTGCCACATAATAGTTAAACATACATCATCGCATAACACATGTAACAAAAATGGGATTCTTGAAACATCATGACATCATAAATCAACTCATATAAGAGAAAGGAATTCATAAAAATAATTCCATCACAACATGATCAAATCAATGTAATAATAGGGATAAAAACAGAACCCTTTTATTATCTTAGATGGAAAATAATTAAAATACTTGAACTCCATTCTTGAGGAAAATATCCTTTCTACTTAAAAAACATTTTTCCTTTCATAACATGTCATACGACTTTAAAATAAAAGAAGTTGATTAAAAATAAACTTGAAAACTTGTAAATGATGCTTCTTGGATATAATGTTTTAAAAATCCATTCATGCCGTATAAGTTAAAAAAAACATTCTTCGTACTTTTGTCAGAAAAGTCAAAAAGTACCTCGTACGACAAAAGATTCCTTTCATAGATATTACTAAAAACTCACCAAAGGGTAAAAATGGATTTAAACAATTGTAGGTGGATGGAAATAATATTACATATTGATGAAACATGGATGTGGATGATAAAATACACCCCAGTAAATACTTACGAATAAACAATCTCGGATAAAAAAAATGAGATTGTGATATTTCCCTTACCTTAAGTCCGATTTAATTTGTATGTGTCTGAAGCTCCTGTATAATGGTTTAAATAATGTTATTGACTTATTCCAGAATCATACATATTGATATGATATCATATATGGTCATATTCTTAGCTTCTTGTTAGTAACATTTCATTGTTACTTGTTACTCAGGTCTTTATTGCCTTTTGTTCTTATGCGTGTTTTGCCGAATAAATTTTTATTCTTCTTGTAAGGTTATAGATACCTTATATACAGAATGGTATTAGTGTAACATATATAATATTTATTCATTCAATTCATTTATATAATTACTATGTAATGATGATCATGTAGAACGAGTCGCATCACATCGTGGAGACGGTATTCTGTACGTACACACGAGTGATGATATCGTTCCTATGATCGTGGAACTGTATTGGAGTATATATATATTATTTCAGTATCAATATTACTTTATAATAATCATAAATAGTTACTAATTACACCATTATACCCATCCTTGTAAAGTGATGGTGGAAAAATAGATTACACCACGGCGTGGAGACGGTATTCCGTACGTACGCACGCGCGGTGATTTCATTTTTCCGTGGGATGGATAGAATGTGAATTAGGGTTGTTTCATATTTATAATAACATATCAGTATGTAAGTAATAATTATGTTATTACTTTATCATGAAAAAACTAAAGAAGAAGAAGTTGAAGAAGAATGAAATTGAAAAGATCGGTAATGGATATTACCTCTTCTTTGGAACGCCTCTTTGAATCCTCCACATAGGGAACTAAGATTGGTCTTTGAAGAAGACCAGGACCTCTAGGATTATTCTAGGGAAGTGGAGAGGAGAAAATGGCAGGGTTTGGCCGAGCATGAGTTCTCAATTTGGTGTGAGGAGGAGGGGGAGGAGGTGCCCTTTTATAAGAGAGGAGAGGGGCACCTTAGGAATATCTCAAAATATTATTTTATATTAAAGTCAAAATAGGTTTATAATTGTTCCAAAGGGTCTTATTTAGAAGCTAAAGTGGGGATGGGTCTAAATCCTATCAACCAATAGGATTTAGACAAGTTTAGGGTATTATTTTAACCTTATCAATTAGATTTAACTCTAAGTTAAATAATTTAACTTTTATCGTGTCTTTTTGTTTTCATAAACTATATGGTTAATACACTTACCATAACATTCCAAACGAACCCCAAATTGTTAATTATTAATATATATATCCTTATCTAAGTCATTTGGCCGAACGTTAGATTTTTAGGAATAAAATAACAATTAATAATATAATATTTGATTTAAAAACTATTTTGTGTCAATTTTCACACTATTTGATATATGATTTTTGTGAAAGTCTTAACAGAATTATATGTTCGAACCAAGTTTATTAAATCAACACTAATATATCATAGTATCCTAGAAAATTTGTGGAATTCATAAAAGTCTCAAATTACATTTATTTTGGTGTTTATAACATCAATTATGTCAATATTTCATAAATAAGATAATTACTGCATCATAATTGTGTCATAAATAAATTAAATTATTTAATGTCTAAAAATTATAAATAAAATACCATTATGTAGGAAATCTTTTTAAATTTCTAATGAATATTCATATTCGAATTTATCGTATGTATAACCCCATATTAAAAATGATTTACTTATTAAACTTTGATTTTAACTATTTTAAACCTTCTTTAAATAAATTAATAATAAATGTCCTAATCTAATCCAAGTGGGCCTAAATGGTCCTATTTTATTCATAAGGTTGTTTTTGGTCGAATTAAACTTATCCAATAGAATTAGGACATGTGTTAGGGTAATATTAATATCATATTTACCCTTAGTTACCCTATTTACTATTAACCGCGGTAAAAAAAAGTAAAAAGTTACTATTCACCAAAAAATTAATTTTATCTCATTGAACCACATTTTACTTACTGATATCAACCATGTCTGTCGGATTTTTGAAATTCCATTCACAGAACCAGTAAAATTAAGTTTTATGCAAAATTCAGTTTTTAACCTACCACTTAGTGGTTTCACTATTCATCAAATATTGAATGTTTTCAGAAAAATACCAAAATTTCACCCTTGGCTAATTTCGATATTCTGAGTCCAAAAATTAAGTCCATTTTGAAAAATAAAATTTATAAAATTTCAAAAAGTGGTTATTACTATTCATAATGGCTAGTTTTAATAGCATATTGTTGTTTAGTGAAACTCGGTATTGCGTACGACGCAAGCTATCGAGGAAGGTCGCGATGGCGTGTAAAACAAGCCAAGAAAGTGTTGTGTAGAAAAATATTCCTTTGATGATTCAGATAACATAAAAGTCTCGGGTGTTACAAATATTTTCCCATTTTATCTTTTCAATTTTATATTTATTTCTTATTTGGTAAATTAGAATATTAATTGTTTTCAATATTGATTAATGTAATAGTGTTTATTAATGAAATGCATATCTATGAGGCTCTTTATGTGTATAATTCTATATAGTATATTATAAATCTCATTTATTTCAATAGATAGATATAATTAATAACTTTTGGTTGTTACATTATTCCCCACTTTAGAAACTTTTTCTATGAAATTTCATCCCGAGTTCTCAATTGACAATAAATTAGGGTACTTCTATTTTATTATTTACTTTGGTTCCCATGTCACATATTCCTAATTATGGTTCTTCCATTATCCTTTGATATAGTTAGTTATCTTGTTTCATTGAAATTGTCTATATGATCCATGAACATCATGAATTCTCTTTTCCTGAGAGGTTATTCTATTGTTTTACCATATCTTGACTCAACATATGTGAAAGATAAAGTATGTACTTCCTCATGAGTGACCCATTGAAAATTTCATGAACAAGAGCCTTACTTGGTGTATGTGAAATCAGAAAGGCCTCTGATCCTATGAAATAAAATATCTCAAAGCAGATATTATACCATAGGCTAGGATTAAATTTCATTCTAAATCGCATTACCATATTTTATGATGATATTAAATAGAAAATATTTTCTATTACATCAAACTCCATATACTATAAAAAGTTGTTAGTATAGCTCTTTGGTCACCAATGATTAGCTTTTGTATGTTATCAGTTGGATTAAACCTTCTCAATCATATCTTGCACAATATCAGTTCCATGTGGATTTACCTCCCCAGCTTCATCCTAATAAGTTGAAGTTATAAATTATCACATACATGATATTATTTTGAGGTATTTATTTTTCTATTTTTGGAATTACATTTTTTTCTTAGGGTCCCCCTATGTTTTCTGAAAATCGGAGATTTTGGGATTGAAAAAAGGGGTGAATGGTTGGGAGACAGTTAGGGGAAACTGTGAACCTAGGGAAAGTGGCTCTATCTAGGCCGCACACCCAGTTTCACAAGAGTGGTCCCCCTCTGGGAAATTATATAGTCAGTTCTCTCTTGAATAGAGAGGACAATACAGTTTCTACAAAGTTTGTAAAATTGTTCAACATTTTCCTATTGAATAGTACATGTGTGCACAATTAGCATGCTACGTGGAAATCCATGAGGTTGAGCTCGAATCGGATGCATAGTTTGAGGATAATCCTATCCAGATTTTCAATCATAGTATGAAGGTTCTCTGTGGCTGGTATGTTCCACTGGTATGGGTCCTATGGCAGCATGGATGAGTACAGGACGAAACTTTGGAAAGGGAGGCCGATGTACGAACATAGTGGCCGAAGCTGTTCAGGGGTTTCTTCTTCTATGCCTTGCAAGGGAAATTTGGGGACGAATTTCTTTAAGCGGAAGTCTGTAAGAACACGGATCTTCTTTTCAGGTATGTTTTTCCTTTTTCTAGAGTTTTAAAGAAAAGAAGAGTTTTTTGGAAATTTTTGAAGCACACGTCGTGTACATTCTGAGTACAAGGCGTGTACATCGTTGTCACTCATGGTCGTGTGATGTCCATTTCATGGCCACACAGACGACCATGTTGGGGTGACATTGAATTCTCCTCAATAGGAGTACAAAAAAGCCTAGTACATGTCATGTACTCCAAAAGTACATGCTGGGGACTTTATTTTTTTCACTAAATGCACTGGGGTCGCGTCTTAAACCCAGAACTATCATCTTCTCTAGCTGCTTTGACTAAGATCATTCTATACGAACACAGATCTTCGACAAACCCCTGATCCACCATCCGTTCTCCGAATCGACCGTTGTCGATTGCGTTGGAACCGCAGCGGTATGTTCTTCCTTCTTCTATAGCTTCATTTCCGAATTCCTCCTCTTTCTCAAGTAATTGTGGGTTGAGCGTTTTGGACATTTTCCTAGATCTACGACGTTCCAAGGAGATTAAAGTTTCGAGTTTCTAGTATATAAATCTCCTAACGTCGAGGTAGGTGGTTTGTTCCTTTCTATAGGATGTCTTTGAGTATTTGTGAAAATTCCACTAATACCATTGAATGGGGTTTTGCGTGTTTCCTGTATTTCCCTTGTTGTTTTCCTACTTTGCTTATATACTTGAGTAGAAGTTATTGTTTGTGAATAGGGTAATTTACTGTGCTTTGGATGCTTTTCCCATGCATGTTTGCCTGTTTATGACTGTTTGGTATAGTTTTGCATGTTAGGTTATTGCCAGTTCTTGCCTATTTTGTTGGATGGTATGACTGTTCTTCCATGCTGAGATGTTGTAGATACTAGCCACGTAGTTCTTGAGGATACATTGGTCGTTACGTGATACGCTACTTTTTGATTTTACACAGGGTTTTGAGAACATAGTGTAGTTGACCATAGAGAGAATTGACGTAAGGGATTATCCAGAGTGTCTTTATTTTTACGATGCGAGACCACAGGGGGGAATTGACATTGAGTGCTTTCTCAGTGTGTCTGTAGTTCCTTGACGCGGGCCACAGGGGGAATGAGATGTTGAGTGCTTCCCCAAAGTTCCTTTAGTACGATATGAGACTATAGGGGGAATCGACTGTGAGTGCTTCCTCAGAGAGTCTATTATTTAGCTGAATCAGAGGAGTGAGACTGTGTGTGCCTCCCAGAGGGTTTCTAGTGCTTGTAGGATAGAGCATAGGGGTTAGGCTATGAGAACTACGCAGAGGGTTACCTATTTGTTTTAATTGCTTGTGTGGTTACTTACCTATTTGTTCTACTTGCTTATGTGGATTATTATCTGTTTTTAAATTATATGATAAGAACTATGGATTGTTTTCTACTGAGTACCTTCATGTTTATTGTTTCTGTACTTTTACATACCATATTTTCACTAACTGTTAGGCAGAGATCTTCAAGTGGGTGTCTACTGGGATTTTTATCTCACACCCTGTTTGGGTCATGATTTTGGGCCCAAACAGATTATATTGTTGCAGGTATAGATAAGGGCAAGCACCCTTCTACATCAGGTTCTTGATTGCACTGGAGATGGGGAGCATGTGACCAAGATGAGGCTTGCGATGCTGGGGAGTTTCTCATATTTTGTTTTTCTTTTGTACTTTGGTTTAGTACTGTATTCAACATTGTGACTTGTTAGGCTATTTTCCTAGACATATATGTATCATGCATCATTTACATATACTTATGCTCCAGTTGTTTATTTATTTGTCTTCTGCTATTATTATTGTTGTATATTTACTGCTTCTATTGTTGTATGTGTTTTTACTTCCACTATGTACTCTTCCAATGAAGGCATAGTTTCCCCACTATCACACCCTAGGCCCTCACTGCTAGTCGACAGAATCTGGCATTCAGGGAAATGCACTTTAGTCCATGTGACCAACCGAGTATGGGGCGCCTCTGGGTGGCTATTGGAACTGGGAAGTTGCAAAGTGGTATCAGAGGAATTTATTTTCTCTTGACTGACTGTTTTGATCCAATAGTTGGGGATACGACATAATAGGTACTTGGTAATAAGTTGTGTCTGGGAGTAGCTAACCCGTGTACAGAGAAAATCCATACTTCCTCGTTTATTGTAATTTTACTGGTTTGCAATTTTATAGTTGATTTGATTTCACCGTTGTGTGATTCACATTCTTTGTGTTGTTGTCATTGTTGTTATTGTGGTTCTATTTCTATCGCAACCCGATGAGATGAGGGTATTCCATCTCATGCATCATATAGAAACTTCCTAGAAATCACATGTCATGCATTCTTACCATTCCATCTAGGATAAATTAGCAATTCCAAGGTGTTGTGATAGATGTTGTGTAGAAATTTCATGCTATTGTGATAGATTCTTGATAAAAATATCTTCTTCTTGTTATATCTTTCATTGAGTAAGGTTATACCTGAATGAACACCAAATTCTGGTTCTTGAGGTGTTATGGGCCCTCATGGACCGGAATTTGGTGGATCATTGACATGTTTACCTTGTTTTAACTTGTATAAGATTCCAGACTTTGATTCGCAGGGAGTATGGGCCCTCATGGATCGGAATATGGAACCTTAACACTGGTTTTCTATGTTCTCTAGGCTCTAGAGTAGTTTCTGAGGCTACTGTCTGGAAGAACACAGAATACATGGCGTGTACTTTATGGTTACACGCCATGTAGTCTATAGCCGTGTCACTAACTGTGCGAGCAGGGACATGGGGTTGTGAAAAATATTTTAGGACCAAGCCGTGTACTAGTTTAGCACGCCGTGTAGTATGAAATAGGTACCCCGTCTGTGTCACAAAAAACATAGGTTGTGTTATCATTTCACATACACGTCGTGTCTGAATTTTACACGTCGTGTAATCTAATATAGGTACCCATACGTGTCACGAACAACACGGGTCGGTGTTACCCTTTCTCGTACACGTTGTTTCTGTCTGGAAAACTCCGTGTAGTGTCAGACATGTGCCAGGCCGTGTTTCTAACAACACGAGATGGTTAAGGAATGTCTAGTACATGTTGTGCCTGCCCTGAACATGCCGTGTAGATTTGTCTTAGAGTAGCCCTGTGGCTTAACCGTGTAAAAGGACTCAGGAAGGGAAGAGAATTCAAGTACACACCGTGTGTTGGGAAAACACGCCATGTATTTGGGTTGTTATATGACCAGTTTAGGTAGAAGTGCATTCCCATGTAAATGTCTTAAGGGAACATGCCATATAGTCTTTATACACACCGTGTAGTCATGTTTTGTAAATTTTAAATGCTTTCCTTTCCATGCCCCCTTCTTATGCTCCTAGTATTCATTCCCTGGTAATGTGATCTAATGTGTTCTTTTGACCTTGCAGAGTCATGGAAACAAGACGTCCTCTGGTTGCATGCCAATTGTTAGGTGGTGATCAGACACCAGATATGGCTGATCAGTGACTTCTCGCAGATCCTCCTATTGTGCCGGACTTGGCACCAGTGGTGATACTGGGTATAGACTCCAATGCGCATTTTAGGGAAGGATTTATAAGGATGATGCATACCTTCTAGGAAGCACCTCATCCTACCTTGTCTATAGAAGACTTGATGTGGGTTTTCTAGCAGCATTGGCCTTCCACCTTTTCAAGGGAAGGAGGGCCTCAGGCTGCAGAGTCATGGCTAGAAGGCATGATGACGATCTTTGAGAATCTGGAGACGCCTTGAGAAAAGTGGTCCAAGCTGGCTACTTACATGCTACGACACTCCTCCAAGAGGTGGTGGGATGTGATCTCATAGGTGGGTCATCAACAGGTTATGGCGTGGGAGGAGATTCAGTGCATCTTTTACGACTACCTCTATCCGGAGACCCTGAAGGTCGCCCGAGCCCAGGAATTTATGAGCCCAGAGCAGGGTACTATTTCTATCATGGATTATTCCTCTATTTTCACCAATATTCAGTGTTTCACACCCCTCTAGAGCACAGATGGTTTGTTCTTGGAAAATAAGCTTGAGGATGGCCACATACGGGAGATCCGCTCACAGGTGAATATCTTTAGGCTGACTTCCATCACTTCCATAGTCACCTAGGCACTGATTGAAGAGCACAATCTGAGAGATTCTAGAGATGATATCTAGGGCGGTTTTGCTTCTAGGGTTAGTACTTCACCATCTGACAGCTGGAAGCACCGTAGGGAGTCTACACGTAGTGATCCGAGGCGGCGAGATGCATCTTCAGGTAGCCAGGTAGTATGATACCAGTGTGGAAGGGTTGGGAATATGAGGTCGCAGTGCTAGAGAGACCCAGTGGAGTGTCGATCTTATGGAAATATGGGTGACCTTCAGCGCTTCTATCAGGTTTTCTCACCAAAAGCTGGTGACAGGGGTTCTTCCATGACTCCTCATTCAGAAGCAGCGCCACCAGTTTCTCACCAGTCTGGGAACTGGATTTCTTCTAGCTGCTCGGGCTGAGTTGGAGGTCATGGCCGGGGTGGTCAGTCACCGGTCATTCAGTGACATTAGGGTGGATCGACATAGAGTGGTATGGTAGGGTCACAATGTCGTGGTACATGTCATTACTTTTCAATGGAGTAGACCCAGCAGAAGCAGGATCCCAGAACCTCTATAGTTCGTTGTATGATCTTAGTAGCCTCAGTTTTATCTTCTTCTCTTTTCGATACAGTGCCTTCCCATCGCTTTATCTCTATTTCTATTGTGGAGAGTCTTGGTCTCTTAATCTTTTCCTCTATAGATACATTGAATCTAGACACACCATTGAGGACTATAATGGTTAGTTTACGTCAGTGTAGAGAGTGCCCTCTTGGGGTTGCGTGGTGTCACTTATTATGGGACCTTTATGTCCTATAGATGATAGGCTATGATGTCATTCTCAAAATGGACGGGCTAGTTCCCTTCTAGGAATTCATCGACATTTATCGCTATAGGGTGAGTTTCATATCACCAGAGGGGGGATATTTTCTTCATCTTGGTGAGTTGAATGTCTAGGGGTGTCGAGCAGGACCCGAGCATCATTGACTTGGAGGAGTTATAGCCCATATGGCTAGTCTATATCTAGATGACTAGGGGACTTCACAGTTAGACATTTCTCCAGTGGTGGATCATTTTAGATATGTTTTTCCAGAGGAATTTTCAGGTTTTCCTCTAGAGCGTGATGTAGACTTCTCGATTGAGCTTATACCAGGAGCAGCACTGGTGTCCATTCTTCCTTATAGGATGATTACACCTGAGCTACAGGAGCTCAGGAAAAAGTTGGCGGAGTTTTAGGAGAAAGCTTTCATCTGACCGAGTACTTCTCCTTGGGGTTCTCCTATCCGGTTTGCGAAGAATGCAGATGGACCCCTTAGGCTTTGTGTGGATTATCAGAAGCTGAACCAGTTGATGGTTAAGAAACGATATCCCTTGCCTAGTTTTGATGACCTCTTTTGATCAGCTTTGAGGAGCCCCGGTGTTCTCAAAGATCGATTTGAGGTTCGGTTATCATCAGTTGCTTGGTATACCATCATATATGCCTCTTAAAACCTTCAGGAGATAGTATGGTCTATACGAGTATATGGTTATTCCGTTCGGCCTCACGAACGCACCTACAGTCTTCATGGCACCGATGAACCAAGTGTTCCATCAATACTTATACTCTTTCAGGGTGGTCTTTGTGGGAGATATCTTGGTGTATTCTCACACTCGACACGACCATGCCATACATATTGAGATCGTTCTGAGTACACTGAGAGAGCATCAGTTATATGATAATATCTCAAAATTCCACTTTTGGATGGATCAGATTCTCTTTTTGGGTCACATTATCTCAGAGGTAGGAGTATCAGTACACCGAGAGAAAGTGAGAGCAGTAGTTTCCTTGGAGCATCCAAAGAACGTTTTTGAGGTGCTGAGTTTTCTAGGGCTGGATGGATACTACAGATGCTTCATATGGGACTTTACATGCTTAGCAGCATCGCTGATGGGTCTGACCAAGACGGGTGCAAAGTTCTTATGGTCAGATTCTTATGAGTCAGCATTTCAGGAGCTGAATGGGAGATTGACTTCAGCACTGATACTAGTCTTTCTAGAGCTGGGAAAGATCTATACTGTTTACTATGATGCTTCAGGTATTGGGATAGGAGTTGTGCTTATGCAGGGCGATGAAGCCATTGCGTACGGGTCTCGGCAGTTGAGGCCACATGAAAGGAACTACCCGACGCACGATCTCGAGCTGGCGGCAGTTGTTCATGGCTTACGTTGTTGGATACATTATCTTCTGGGAGATCAGTTTTTGGTTTTCACTGACCATATGAGTCTCATGTACACATTCACTCATCATGATCTGAATCTCAGACAGCTTAGGTGGGTTGAGTATCTTCAGTCCATTGACTTTGAGCTTTCCTATACTTCGGGAAAGGGCAACGCGGTGGCTGATTCGTTGAGAAGAAGGACTTAGATACAGGTAGTTCAGGAGGCCAGCAGTGAGTGGAAGCTTATGGATCTATTCTCTGAGATGCATTTGGTGGTTCACGATAGATAGGGGTAGACTTTTCTATCTTTTCTAGCTGTTACATCTACACTTCTTGATCGAGTATGGATGAGGCAGCTATCAGACTCATAACGAATAGTCCTGCGGGTGAGTGTGTTAGAAGAGGACCCTCTTTCGCGATGGAAAATGGGCGAGGATGAGATCTTGAGTTTCCGGGGACTCGTATGGGTTCCAGTAGACATACGTGATGAGCTGATGTGGGACTTCTATTCCTCAGTTTGGGCAATTCATCTAGGCATCACCAAGATGTATCCTAATCTACACCACAAGTATTGGTGTCCAGGTATGAAGAGATATATTGTTGGTTTTTTCATGAGGTGTTCTACTTGTCAGCAGGTGAAGGTGGAACCTCGACGACCAGTTGGTCTTTTACAGTAGTTACCCATTCCTGATTTGAAGTGGAATGATGTCGCGATGGACTTCGTGACCGGTTTTTTGAGATCGCCTTGAGGGTATGATGCAATATGGGTTGTCATTGAAAGACTCAGGAAGGTTTCTAAGTTCTTTTTGATCAAGGATACCTTCAGTGTTGATGATATGGGATGGTTTTACATCTGAGAAATTGTTCATCTTCATGGAGTTCTTCACTCCATCATTTCAAACAGGGTTGTGTGTTTTACTTCTAGGTTCTGGCAGGGGATTCCAAAGGCTTGGGGTACATAGGTACTTTTTAATACAGCATACCATCCCCAAACAGATGGCCAGTCTGAGTGTACGATTCAGGTGCTTGATAATATGCTCTGATCATGCATTCTAGACTTTGGAGGTTCTTGGGAGAAGCATATACCCCGTGTGGAGTTCACCTACAACAACTGTTTTCAGGAAACTATTCAGATGTCACCTTATGAGGCTCTTTACGGTAGGCCATGAGGATCACATTTATGCTGGATGGAGGCAGGAGAGGCAGCTTTACTGAGACCTCATCTTGTTTAGGATACCTCGGACCGGATAGAGTTGACTCGGAAGAGGTTGGCTACAGTGCAGTCTCGACAGAAGTCTTATGCTGATTAGCGGAGACAACCTCTGGAGTTCGAGGTTGGGGATCAGGTTTTCCTGCGTGTCGCACCGATGTTGGGACATAAGAGGATTCAGAGGCATGGTAAGCATTCACCATAGTATGTCGGGCCATTTGAGGTGTTGGAAAGAGTTGGTCCGATTTCCTATCGGCTGAAGTTACCTCAGAGTTACCGGGCTATGCACGACATCTTCCATGTTTCTCAGCTCCGACGTTACTTTTCAGACCTGTCTCATATCCTTCAAACTGATGAGGTTGAGCTTGAATAGGATGCATTGTCTGAGGATAATCCTATTCAGATTGTCGATCATAGTACGAAGGTTCTCCATGGCCAGTTTGTTCCTCTAAAAGGGGTGCTATGGCATCATGAGCGAGTACAAGACGAGACTTGGGAGAGGGAGGCGATGTACGATCGCAGTGGCCAGAGATGTTCTAGGATTCTTCTTCTACACCTCGCTAGGGAAATTCAGGGATGAATTTCTTTAAAGGGGGAAGTCTATAAGAACCCGGACCTTATTTTCAGGTATTTTTTTCCTTTTTATGGAGGTTTTGAGAAAAGAGGAGTTTTTAGAAATTTTTGAAGTACACCCTGTGTACTTTCTTAGTTCACGTTGTGTACTTCGTTGCTGCTCGAGTCCGTGTGCTGGTCGTGTCATGGCCACACAAACATCCATGTAGTGGTGACATGGAGGATTCCTAATGCAGCGTATGGAAAAGCCTAGTACATGTCATGTACTCCAAAAGTACACGCCTTGTACTTTCTTTTTTTCAATAAATCCACCGAGGTCACGTCTTAACCCCAGAACTATCTTCTTCTCAAGTTTCTTCGACTGGGAGCGTTCCGTACGGTCGTGGATCTTCTTTGAACCCCCAATCCTCCGTCCGTTATCTGAATCGACCGACGTCGATTGTGTTGGAACCGCAGCGGTAATCTCTTTCTTCTCCTAGATCATTGTTTCCCAATCCCTTCTCTTTCTCAAGTTATCGTGGGTTGAGCGTTTTGGCTGTTTTATTAGATATATGATGTTACAAGGAGATTCAAGATTCAAGGTTAGAGTATATAAATATCATAACGTCGAGGTAGGATGTTTCTGCCTTTCTGTAGGAATTCTTTGAGTATTTGTGCAAATTCCACCAATACCCTTGAATGGGGTATTGCGTGTTACCTGTTTTTTCCTTTGTTGTTTTCCTGCATTGCTTATATGTTTGAGTAGAGATTATTGTTTGTGAATAGGGTAATTTATTGTGCTTTTGATGCTTTTCTCATCCATGTTTTCTTATATACGACCGTTTTTTCTAGTTTTTCCTGTTAGGATATTACCAGTTCCATTCCTAGTTTGTAGGATGGTATGACTGTTCTCCATGCTGAGATGTTGTATATGTTATCCAAGTAGATCTTGAAGATACTTCGGCCATTACGTGATGTGATACTTGGTGATTTTTCACAGGGCTATGAGAACCCAGTGTAGTAGACCATAAAGAGAATGGACATAAGAGCTTCTCTAGAGTGTCTTTAATTTTACGATTCGAGACCACAGGGGGAATGTACGTTGAGTGCTTCATCAGAGTGTCTTTCATTCCTCGACGTGGGCCACAGGGGGAATGATACATTGAGTGATTCCCTAGAGTGCCTTTTGTATGATACGATACTATAGGGGGAATCGATGGAGAGTGCATCCTTAGAGAGTCTATTCTATATCTGAACCAGAGGGGTGAGAATTTGTGTGCCTTCCATAGGGTTGCTAGTTCTCGTAGGTTGAACCATAGGGGTTAGGCTGTGAGAACCACCCATAGGGTTACCTGATTGTTTAACTTTATTATATTGTTGTTTACCTGTTTGATCTATATGCTTGTTTGGATGCTTATCTGTTTTTAAATTATATTCTAGGAAATGTGGATTGTTTGCTGCAGAGTACCTTCATGTTTACTGATTTTATACTTTTACCTGTCATATATTCACTGACTATTAGGCACAGATCTTCGGGTGGTTTCCTACTGGGATTTTTATCTCACACTCTGTTTGGGTCATGCTTTTGGGCCCAAAAAGATTATATTTTTACATTTATAGATAAGGGAATGTTCCCTTCTACTTAAGGTTCTTGATTGGACTAGAGCTGGAGAGCATGGGACCAAGACAAGGCTTTTGATGCGGGGGATTTTCTCATCTATTATTTTTCTTTTGTACTTTGGTTTAGTACTGTATTCATCATTGTGACTTGTTTGGATATTTTCCTAGACATATATGTATCATGCATCATTTACATATACTTCTTCTCTAGTTGTTTATTGATCAGTCTTCCACTATTATTGTTGTTGGATATTTACTTCTTCCAATGTTGTATATGTTATTACTTCCATTGTGTACTCTACCAATGAGGGCATAGTTTCTCCACTATCATACCCAAGGCCCTCCCTGCAAGTCAGCAGCCTCTGCCGTTCAGGGAAAGGAACTTGAGTTCATGTGACCAACTGGGTATGGGGCGCCTCTAGGTGGCTTTCAGAACTGAGATGTTACAAAGATGGTTAAAATTATAGGTTTTATTTAAAAATACAATTCACACCATCATATTATATTATATTAAATATCAAACTTTAAAACATGTTTATATAACATAGATGATATGTCATATGAGGTATACACATTATGATTTATCAATAATTTCTTTCATTTTTTCTAATACAATATTATTGTTTATCGGTTTCAAAAATAGATTATTAAGAAATACTTTGATAAAAAAAATTTGGTATTTATTAATGATATATTTTTATAATATGAATGTTAAGAATGTTGAGAAAATAATTTGAAAATTATTCTTAATAGTCATATAGAAATGATGTTATATGTGGAATTCTGTATGTGAGAACATCGGCTCGTGTACTATTCTTTTATTGGTAACATTGTCTCGATATAAAGATTATCTATTTGCCCTTAAAATACCAATGTAGTCAAATAATGGTTCAAACCAATTAATATAACAAAAATACATAGTTTCCTTGTTTATAAGGGTGAAATCAGTTATCTATTAAATATTTCATCATATTACCCAAATTTTTAAACAATTTATTAGGTAATGGAATCAAATTAACCTTTTTCAATGAATTTGTAGAAATTTCTCAGCAATTAAGAAAACATTGGTCAATTCACCAATATCAACTATATCTTCAGGGAATAAATGATTTTAGATACATATCGATGAATCAATTATATTAATAGATTGGATTATTATGTAAAATGACATATATATATATATAATCTAAAAATTTAATCAAAATACCATGAAAAAACTATCCAAAATATGATCTTGAATTAGTAGATATAATCTTTTCATTGAAGATATAAAGAAAACATCACTATGTTGAATGATGTGCATATATACATATCACATGATTATGAAATATGTATTCACATAGAAATATCTAAAAATGTGAAAAAAAGATATGTTTGGAATTGCATAAGGACTAATATTTGATGATATACTAACTCCCTATGAAGGAGAATAATATAGATGATCCATTGTGTTGGAAGAATCATGAATTTCTATCCATGATGATGATAGATAGGGATTAAATATTTATGGAGTTAGTAATGTTGGATATTGAAATAATTACTTAAGGGGAAACTTATTCTTTTTAAAATTGTATGCACAAGAATATTTACATCAGAACAAAAAGAATAAAAAAAATTAACAATTAACTAAAAAATATGGTTAAATCCATGAAACATGGGAGAATTAAATAAATTATATTTAAAGATGGGGTTTTTATTTTTGGTAAGAAACTATTTTTCCATAAATAACTGAGCTAAAGAGGGAATATTTTGATAAATATAATATATAAAATTTCACGACACACCAAGGTAATAGAAAAATATACAAGTATTAAAGAAACAATTATGGGAAAATAGGAAGTGGGAAATTACCTACATAGTTTAAATATAAATGGTGTGATAATATGTAAACTCTAAGATATTAATTCAAAATGTTTTCATGACACCTCTCCCTCAATAAATTTTTAGTTCAGATAATATTATAATGGGATTCATTAATGTACATCCCAATTCATTTATAAAAAATTATTTAATATGGGTTACTGTGGATGAACTAATAATATTTTCCAATATCATAGAAACAATGGAAGATCTACCCCTTGACATCGATATATTTTTCTATATTAGTAAATTATCATTGGTTTATGGTGTATCTATATCTATTTTAATTTATAATTACCCTTTTTCCATTACAATTTGTGGTGAGTCTTCATAAGTCTCTACATACTAATATAAAATTGAGCTCCACCTATCATCCTCAAACTGATGGCCAAAATGAATGGATTATCCAATCAATATAGGAGATGATTAAGTCATGTTCATTTTATATACAAGGAACATTGGGGAACTAACTACCTTTGGTATAATTTTTATTCAACAATATATTCTATTTAGGAATTAAATTATCATTATATGAATATTTGGGTAGGAAATAAAGTTGAACCCCAATCTACTATGATGATGTTGGAGAAATAAATCTAGTGCATTTAGAAATCATTGAGGATCCAATTAAAATTTATTGAACTATTTTTAATCATATTAGTGTGGATCAAATATTAATTAAGAACTATAGTAACAATCTGATAAGGCAAAATTAATTTTCAGTAGGGGTTATGTCTTCTTGAAGTTTTCTCTGTAGAATGAAATTATAGTGTTTTGTAAGAAGAGAAAGCTAAATCCAATATACATTATAAATTTTGATATTTTTGAGACAATTGGAGTTGAGAAATATTATTAAGCTATGCCACATAACTTATCTAAAATACATGATGTCTTACATGTCTCATTATTGAGAATATAAATATCAGATCTAATGAATGTTATCACCATTGAAGAAAATGATTTTGAACCTAAATTGTCTTTATAATAAATATTCTATCCAGATTCTCAATAATAGAGATCAAGTGTTTCATAATTAGACATCATAGTTAGTGAATGTATTTTAGATGATTCAATATTCGAGGAAGTAACATTGGTTCTTGATGAAGTAATGTTGAAGATTAACCCATCTCAATTTATAGAATAATGTATATAAAACAAAGAAATTTCCTTAGAGGGAAAAAATGTAAGACTATCTATTATAGTATAGTAAATAAACAATTTGTTATAATATCCATCACAAAATTCTCATTCGATTATTTCATCATAATAGCACACCACCTAATATTTCAATAAAAAATAAGAAAATTTCATTCACTACAACATATGAAACTAGTTCTACACATCACATAACAATATAGGGAACCATCATATTCTTAAAATCAAGAGAATCATAGTCTAAAAAGAATGAAAAATATATAAGACACATTGTAGTTATGAATAAAATGATAGGAAATGGGATGTACATGGTGTATAAACTAAGATAAATATATAAATTATTTTAGATATTATAATGAAGTGTATATATAACAGGTAATATAATCATTGGAAGGGTAAGGTGACTCGGGTAATTTGACAACATGGAATCCGACCGTTGTTATTATAATATTACCATTTTCTATACAAGTGTCTAATATAATTCATAAAATCATTTGTTAATAACACAATTAATAATAATTCATTATTAATATTGATGAATTAATAGAAATATAATTACCCAATAATCCTTAAAATAAGAATAAGTTTTTATAAAGAAGAGTTTTTAAATTCTTAGTGAAAAATACATGCTTCAAATATACAGTATGTTTTCAATTTAAAAATATTCGTATAAAATATAATAAATTATTTTCAATAAAATAAATTATATATAAAATAAAAATATTGAAATTATCTAATGGTTAATTTTTAAAAAATTTATAAGACAGTCATATTTTTAGTTAAATAGTAAAATAGGGAATAAAATTTTGTTATGTATTATGATATTATAAAGATATAAAATTCAATTAATAAATATTATAAAGTCTTTATAAACCTATAATATTTTCATTCAATAAAATAATGTAATTTATAATAACAAAATTAATTTTACAAAACTATTACGTTGTTTCCAAAGCATAAAAAATATCATAAGAATTTAAAAATCATTATTTTTTAATAAAAATAATTTTCAAATAAAAAATTTATTTAATGTAATGTAGTTATATTATTTTTGTAGTAAAAGAAAGAATAAAACAACCCAAAATTTCAAATACAAAGGTTTATAACTAAATTAAGTTTAATGGTTTTCAATGTTAACACAACAGAATGTCCAAAGACTTTTTAAGAATGTAAGAAACAATCCCCCACCCATTCGATTTAAATACTCATCCAAATAATGTGGAAATTAAAACTACTAATCCACTGATGGTTACAACCATAACATATAAATGTGGAATCTAGTATCAAAAACATACCAAATAAAAATTTACACCTTGAGGAAAATATACCAAAACATAGAATTTGATAACACAATATACATCGTCGCAGTAAGAAGATCCTTCCACACACTCACTAGAACAACTCAGAAACTATCATTCAAAATATAAAATAAAAGTAATGTAATAGAATGGATTTACATGGTTTTAATTTTTTGTATGGAATCAATAGTATAATAGTGATAAATATTTCATTCCATTACAATTTATAGATATTGAAATAATTTGGATATATCAGTAATGTATATCACTAATCATAGTTCAGACCAAAATATGTGTATAGGTTGTCCCACACAACCTTTATAGTGGGGTATAACTAGTCAATTGGTTGAATAGGAATTCACTCATTATTGAGTTCTATCCTTGTGAACTTGGAAACCTTCACTCACCTGTAGTAATTTCCTTGTGAACAAAAATTTTCATTGAACAATAAGTATTACTCATATATTATATTATATTACACTTACATTCAATGATTTACCACAATCCCACTAGGAATTAGTTTTTAGTATCCTCTTCAAAATTACCATCACATGCCTTTAAAAACTATTATATATCATCAAGAAAAATAACATCTTCCACTCCTTGTTACAAAATATTATCAACTTCCAGTCATGCCTCTCACTGCTGGATTTCCACTACTATAGTCTCCATCATGATGGATCATATCCTTTGAGTATTATCCCTCGAATAAAATATTCATAAAATTAATATACTTTAATATTATTAAAAATATAACAATTTAATATTTAATTATGAAAAAATATAACAACCACCCACTTGAAGAAAAATAGCCCTTTAAACATCTATTGTAACAACAATGTCTTACCTTCTTTTTCATTACCCTATTATAACTAAGACACAATGTTACCTTAAAATTTTATTGGACAAACCATTATTAAAAGTTTTAATGGTATTTATACTTTTAACTGTAATTCATAACTCTTTTATTATATCTTCCTTTATCTTCTTGAGAAATTATATTTCAGTTCGATGTGTTTTTTTCATGAGGGAAACACTATATTATTTTCCAAATGGATTAAACTCTGACTATCTGAGTAATGATAACCATCTTATAAATTTGTTCTGATCTACCATATATAAACATTAACTTCATGAATTCATTTTCTAGTCCCCAAATGGACACATACTCAGCTTCCATTATAGTTAATGCTACAATAAAGTACAACCATGACATCTAGCTAACAATCATTCCTGAAAATTTGGAAAATTTACCTATTACACTTTTTGTGTGTCTAAATCTATACCAGGGATTTAACATAAATACTCCTACAATTGATCATCTATTTAAAAAAACATGTTTATATTTTCCAATCCTTTATGATACTAGAGGATCCATTTTACACTCTCTCGGTGTTAATTACCCAAATTCAACGATAACTACACAATGAATATCATTGATAATTAAATAAACATTATTATAAATATCATGAATTAAAAAAATATAATAACCAAAAATAAAATGGAAAATTCACCATGTTATTGACCACAACTTCAATTTTGAGTCCTCTTTCGTTGAAAACCCCCATTATTCTAGTATTCTGATCTTTCGCAGTATGCATGTCCATTGAACAATTCCTCCCTATTTTCATTCATATTAAATCTTATAGATAACTAAAATCTCATATAATTATTAATATTATATTCTAGTTCATGCCGGAGCATGTCACCCTCATACAAGAATACAATAATGAAACACCCATCCTCAAATACCTTCTGGATTCAATAGTGATATGAGTTTTTCTACATGAAGAATTTCTTAATCATGAATGTATCCAAATTATCATTCCATTATATTGGAACTGGTCTCATTCCATTAATAATTCGCTTTTTATTATGGAAAATTTCCTTTTTCCCCTGATCCATGCAACTATCTGGGTTCTTCCGATATTTTTCCACCTCAAATTCACCGTGATAGGATTTATATTTCACAAAAAAAATTCTCAAAATTAAATCTATAAAAATATATATTACACTAATAAATATTCATATGTTAGTGTGTTTAAATTCCAATAAAAATTCATAGTTAATTACACTCCATTATAATGAAATACATTCATCCATATCCTTTCCCTGTATCACTTAAAATGTTCATTATCTTTTTTTAAATAGAGTACCCATTTATTCTCAATAACATCCATCCATTGTTGTTGTTTTATTAGATTATTAGTTTCAATAACATGAAATTAATCCATTATGTCCTTTATAGTTAACACCCACTTCCCAGGATCAATGATATGAACCACTTAAAATATACTCTTACGTTCTCATCTATACACTAAAAGTAATTAATGAATATCAGGTTTATATCTTTATACCAGTCATATTAATCTAACACATATCAAAAATTAAAATGATGGTTTTAAAAATTATAGACATATAATATATAGTAATTTACATTTCAGTAAATTGAACCCAGCTACCTTATTCCTAAAGGATTAATGTATAGATTATATTGGGATAAAATCTAAAATTTATTTTCTATCTAAAATTTTTAAAACATATTTCCTTATATAATTTTTTTAAAATGGGTTTGGTCTATTTATTTTTTATCTTATATTTTGTTTCTACCATGTGTCAGTCTATCAATAAAATTATGTCATTCGAAATAAAATGTATCTTCTAATGAAATATTATTTATCATTATCCTGAAGTTCAAATCCAAATTTTTCATAACTATATCAGAAAAATAATTTTTTTACATAGATTTTATTTCTTCAATTCCTATAATCAGCATGTATATCATACAAAATTCCAAAAACATTGATGTGGTTAAGTTCTTATTGTAAACTACACTATAAATATTACAAAATAACCTTCCCAAACAGTATTAAATTGATTTTATTATTAAGAAATATCATTCAGTTGAACCCTTTCACTAAAATTTCATTGATAATTATAGAATATAGCCTATTAATCCTTGAATTTTCCATTTACATCTAAATATTATTATTTATTAGACCATTATGTTATTTTTTATTGAGTACATTATTTTCAAGCATGAATCACTTTGTCCAAAAAAATATGTTATCATCTCTACTTAATCATCACCATTATCTGATCATAATAATTTTAGATGATTTTGTATGTCCCTTTCTACTATGAACTTCTATAGAATACAAAATTTAAAAACATCATATTTGTGTTTTAGGAAGTAAACATGTGTTTTCCTTGTTGAATCATTAAGTATTGTCTCAAAATAAAATTGACCTCCTTGAGAATGAATTGAATACAACACTAAAGCAAACATGTTTGTGGGATTTATCTTTTTAATTTTTCTGTCGTTTTATACATGTAAAATAAAACCTTCCATTACTTTACTATCACATAACTCTTAGAAATTTTAACTTCGTGTTATTGAGATTTAGTATTATATTTTACACTATAAATTACATTTTTTATCACTGAGATTCCCATGATAATAATTAAACCATTCTAAATATTAAATAGTTGATTGTGAGACAATTTTTTCTCAAACTGATATTATAGTCAAATAAAATATCACATACATTACATATTTTTCCATTTCCAGGGGTAATTGGGTTATTTTTTATATTCAATTTAAAATTATGTTTCTAAAAACAATTATTTTTTCTGACATATGTGTGTCATGAGGGTCGTTAAAGAAGGTATTTTTAGTTCTAGGTGAATCCAAGACAAAATGGATCAAACATCCCTCTAAGGGTCTATTTCATGAGGCTCAATGGATTTTCGAATGTTTGTGGATCATAAAGATCTAGGATTGAGAATATCTTTCATAAAATCATTAAGGGATTATGATAAACACTTCCCAACAACATTTGGAGTCACATAGAACATTAGAAATTCACAAATAATTGACGATAATCTCAACAAATTTAAAATTCACGATTGTGAAGCCTCAAAAACTCATGATGCTCGTAAAGAATCATGAATGTATTAAACATCATAGAAGAAACATCCTAATATATACACATGTTAGTTTGAAATGTATGATTAGAGAGGACTTTTGACTCTTATAAATAGCTATCTATTCATGAACAACCATATTTTAATGAAAAAACAGAAGATGAACCACCCAAGGGGTCCAATCATAATTAAACAACCCATTTTGGTTCTTGATAGAATCCATACAATGTGGAAATTCCATTCATTATGTCCCAAGTCCTTGAAAAAAGAAAAACTTCTTCTAAGGACCTTGAGAATTTGTGAATCACTCATCCTTTTTGAACCAATCCCCCTCTAAATCAAACTTTTACTCTCTTGTGAGGGAACCTTGTTTTGTGATGTAGACCCCTTCGCAAACTTGTTTACCACCATGAAGAACCTATGATATGTGAATCACAACTCTATGAGGCCCCAAGATTCTATAAAACTCTCTCCAAGGCCACTCTATAGTTCCCCCTTCTATTGACACCCTTTCATGAAGTTTGAGTTCCTTAGGCACCCATACAATTCTAGGTCTAGTTCAGTTGTTCCATGATTCCCTGCATGACCAGTTCCACCCACTATTGTGTCTAACCACTACTCTCCTAGTGCATCTTAGAAATCTAACCTACCTGTTCCTTCTAAGAATTGGTATTATATCAAATTTTCCTTTCAATTATAGGGAATCTAACATTGACCTCATGATTGACCACTCCAACAAAGCAGTTCAAAATCTATGCCCCACACATAGCCACATGAGATGTGGTCATTTAATCCTTAGGGATGAGAAGTGATTTCTCCCCCATATTTACTCCATGAAGTAAAACTACCTATTTTTGCATCCTTGTTTTTACAACAATGAACTAGTTGACCTTTTCCTCAATGAATCACATAAAATAGTTGCATTTCCCTTTGAAATGAACATAGAATACCCCATGTACGTTCATCATGGGAAGAATCACTCTCCCATAGAATATGGAATTACTCAACTCCTTGGAAGATTAAATGTGTAAGACCAAAATTATCATCCTCTATGTAGTATGAGATGGCTACAATATGAATCTCCCGGGCATTATCCCACAAAATTCCCCCAAGAGTGGTTCTCTTTAAGTGGGAAGATTCCATACCTAATCCCCATACCATCCCTCAAAAATGATACTTTCATGAAACAAGCATCCTTACCATATGACATTAAACTAAATAGATTGGTCCTATCACAAGACCATAAATTGTGCCATCAAACAATGTAGGGTTTTATAACTTTATTAAAAATAGGTTACATAGAATGCCTCCCTGATGTTCAATCAGGACATTATTAAATTTATGTGTTCCCTCCTAGAGACACACCCCCCTAATTCACCACCATGAGGTATTGAATCTATATTTTTAAACATAGTTGTTCCCTCCTCGAGATATACCTCTTAGATATTACTCTAATAGGAATTGAAATATATAAGTAAACATTAAATGTTTGAATGTTTCCCTTATACGTATGCACATTCTAGATCATCCTCCATGAGGAATTATTTTCTTTTATATATGACATCATAGAGAATTATGATCCATTGGTAAACTATCAAGGTGTGATATTTTCCTTCCATTGTATGTACCTCCAATATATGCCACCATGGGGTGTTCTGGTCCTTTTTATCTACCTCTACAGGGTTTTTTTATCCATAGGTAAACTATCTAGCTGTGACATATTCCCTCTAAGGGACACACCTCCCAGATCCACCTCCACGGGAAATTCCGATCCATCTATCATGTCCCCCATAATATTTTAACTTTGTTCCCATAACCAAAAGATGTTAAACTCATGACCCAATCCTTCTCAACCGAACATCATGAACCATCTCCAAAGGATATAGAACTTCTCACAGGATCCATAATGTCTACCCCATGAAATCAATATGGGATTCATGAGGTGAAAATCCTAAAAATATTTAAACCCATAGTGTTATGTACATCATTATTAACATGAGATTACTTGTGTTCCTCACCAATGACACCTCATATAAAATTAAATCACAAGAGTAAGATTCATATGTGACCAATGTGCCTAATGTCTAGACATGTCTAGAGATTCCCAGTATGACTACTCTTATGAATGAATTTTGTTTCCTTATCAAGATTGAAACATGGTAATCACTGGTGTCCACAAAGAGATATTACTATGAATTAAATCCAAAAACATGAATTAATATTATTGTTAGAACTTGACTAGGAAAAAATACCCAAATAGGATCCATGTAAGGAGGAGCTATCATCCCATCAACTCATTTCAATCAAAGAACATACATTTCCAATGAAAGTGATAAAAGTAACCTACCTTTGTTAGGTGGGAATATAGGGAAATAGGAACCCAACACGTGCATTTCGATGCAAAGGTGGTCCTCGATAAAAGGGTAAAAAATAAAAATGGATAACTCTCTGTGAAATACTTCTCTTTGACCATAGAGACTAGTAAAATTTGATACATCAATCAGTTACATATCACCAGATTCAAACATCTTGCACCAGGTCCCATCATGAAACTAGTGGGGCTATCTTGAAACTCACCTATGAATTTGTGGGGTAAATTTTTTGGGTTTCCTTGGTCTATGACATTATCATCATGGATCAATTTTCTACATCATAATACTGTATGATTTTTTGGAATTGGGAATCTATTTCCCTGTGCCTATATTGATGGGAAAATACACCTTCCTTATAATTTTCACGATAAATAGAATAATCATCCCTTCAACCATAGGCATGTAGAAATAAAATCATTAATGCACCAATCAAGCAGAACTCCACCTATACAAAAAAATTTCTGAAACTATGACTACTGGTATCTCATGCTCCATATCACCCGCCAAGACCATTCATAAGAGGGTGATTGACACCCCCATAAGTCAGTATGAGTGGGATGGGTTCATGAAGACAGTGGAACAGACCTACTAAGTCTAGGATGGATCAGTGCCTCAATGAAAATTTCACCCCCTATGGCTAAAAAGGGGATCCCCCCCATTCAAATTGAGAATTTATTTAGGGGCATCTCCCGGGAGCTCTCTGATGATTTTCTCCCCTACTCCAAATTGGTAGGGGATGTTCGAGTGACATCTATAGAGACTACTGACTAGTATCTATTAAGGAAGCCTACAAATTTTCCTCATCTACACTAGTACCAACTAACTATATAGGTGAAATAACAAGTGGACATTAACCATGTTCTATTCACCCTAATATAAAGCACTAGATTACAAAATAGATGGTAATATTATGATAATTCTTGAAAAGGGGAATCTCCTATGGCTCTAGTGGATTCTACCACTGTCAGTGCATCTTTCATAATCCTTAAAGTAGGAGAATATGGTTATGTATTGTCTTGATTGGGATTGATACCCCAAACACCTCATATTCAAGAAGAGTTAACTTTTTTGATCGATGGAAACACTGACACCCATTGCGGGCCAACCCTTGATGATGATACTATCATCAACAAAATCAGAAGTCATAACTACTCTTTCAGAGACCATCATGGGGGTTATCATCATGCCATGACTAATAAATATAGTGGTTCTTCTCACTATAGAACTAACCCATGTAGAGTTCCTCCGTGTTTCATCGAAATCCTAAGTGAAGGTTCTACAATCAATTTTGATAACCAGAAATTTGTTCCTCCTCATACTATCGATTCCCAAAATATAGATGATGCATGAGTTGTTACCAACCCACACAAAGGTCCTCCACATGTTCTCACCAACCAATGTGGGGGTCCTCCACAATCCTTCACAATTAAAATCATAGGTCCATCATGAATTACACACCATAAAGGGGAGTTCCTATTCCATTGAAAATTGAAATGGAGGCCCTCCCTGTGTGCCATCTATTACAAGAGGTGGTCATCATGACCTCACAAAAAACCTGCAGGGAGGTCCTCCCAGATCTAAATACATATCCTTCCCTAATTAACCACCCTGGGGTAGAAGGGATAATGATCTCCATCGATAGTGAAATCCTGGAAAACACTAGTTCATGATCATTGACCTTTTAGGATATAAGGGAACAAACAAATAAATAAATTTTTCCTCACCCCGATAATTAGATTCTATGGAATAATCCTGATATCTGAGGTTTTTAATCCCAAAAATTGATGTCTATTGGACCCCTAGATCCCTCTGCATGTATGTTATATGAGAGGATGTCCTGTCTCCATTCTAGGGACTCGTTGTAATGCTTAATTCATTGACACTACCTACCCTCCCCTCCAACTACACTAAAGAATTTAGGGATTTTAAAGAGATTGGTTTGGCACTATCAGATGGTTAAAACATTTTTGATCCATATATTAGTGTTTCCACCCTTAGTCATTACGCAATGGTTAATACCCCATCATATATGATGATCTTATGTAGTTTATGTCACCCTCTAGGATGTACCTACATTATACAAACATTTTAACCATGCAGTTACTCGACAAATTGTCATCCAGTTGTAGAAATGATCCACATCAGTTCCACCTGCTTTCTCTAAGACACCATCAATATAATCTTGGTTCGACCAACAACAAGTACCTTTTTATAAGATACTAGGAATGTGGGAGGTTCTAGTAACTGAATAGCTATGTGTGATTTTCTACCTTCCAAAAACTTCAAACATCGACTTCTACAAGTCCCTTACCATGGTCCAAGCTATATATTTTGAACAGATCATCTGGGAGACACATCACCACCCCTTCAGTCATTAGTTGACATATTCAAGCAGTAAATAACACCTTGAGGCCATTGAATAGTTGTTTCATTGGGTTGATATCATGAAACCCCTGATTAATCAATACCCTGTTTCATTGGGATACCATTCGAAACTTCAAAAAGCATATTCCAGGTGCCTAATAGTGTTCCACTGAGTCTTGGAAGAAGTGCCTCTGTATATACAAATCACCAGCTGGGGACTGTATGCTAGTCTCCACATCATCTATATCATATGTAATCCAAACCAACCCATAAAGGATGAGTGTACCCCTTAAAATATCATTATTGTAAACATGGGTTTCCAAAACCTTCTATAAGATCATATGGATAGGGGTATCAACTTAGGACTTGTTAGGTGAAGTTTCATCCAAAGGTATGGGACAATACCAGGAAGGCCCTCTAACATTTATCCTAACTCCCTAATATAGATATTTACTCGGCCTTAGTAATCATTATGATGAATCACAACTACTCATATGATAGAATTTTAATAATGTAAATGGTCCGAAAAAAAACCCTCTCACTCATTCGAGTTTATGCCAAAAGTATATATGGAGCCAATGGAAGCTGACCTTCTCCAACAGATCAAAGACCTGAAGAGGCTCATCAGTGACCTCAATATTGGTCGATACCTAAATTATAGAACCATCCCATGGGACCCTATCTCTCTTTTTATGTGGAAACATGTCACTCTATTACAGATTCCCCAAATGATCATGGTGGCCCCACCCTTATATTCTTATTATAATCCTGTGTATATGGTATGTGACTAAGGTATGAGTCGTTGAACCTTCCTGAGCTATGTAATTAGACTTATCGAGTTCTAGGTTGTTCTTATTCTAGAGTTGATGGGATCATTCCATGATATAATGAGTTAATAATGTAATTAGTTCCCAGATACCCTCGTAATGATTGGTAACCTCACTATGTTGAATATTTATATGATCACACTACTCACCTAAAGGCCATGGAGACTTAGATGGTGGTGAGCCTACCTAATGGAAGGTCATACATGGCATGGATGGAAAAAATTTGAGCACCCTAGAGTTTTTAAATCACCAATGTTCCATGTTTAATAGTATGGGAGACCCATTTTATCACTTTTACAACATTATTAAATATTGCAGACCTATGTTATGAACCCCGAAATAAAAGAAGGGAACCAATAATCAATGTTTTTTTAGATACTAGAAGGACCTAAATTCATATAATATAGCTAGTTGACCATAATATCCCTTACTATTAGGGTAGACCATCATCTAAAGGTCCAACAGAATATTATCTCCAACAAAAGAATGAAATGTATTTATGACCACATAATGTGTAATTAGAGTTCTGTTGACTGTGTCACAAAATGTTTTTCCTAGTGTAAATTCCTCAAACACTCACTCAACAAGTCACTGACTAAAGAGAAGCTGATGAATATATGTGTGGTTTTTTCAAGACTATTATTCTATTTATCCTCATTACCCAGAACATATCATGTGTATTTAGAATGTTTTTTGATAATGTATATTGTTGGTAATAATCCCTATAATATACTAGACAGTTAGACCCACATATTATTTTAGATCCCTCAAAAAGGCCTACAAAATCATACACTTCCACTAACAATTTATTAGATTCCCTCTACCTGGTATTGTTTTTCATCCCTTTTATGTAGGATCCTCACTCAGTGAAACCTTACCATGAATAGTCTCCCTAGAAATATCCATATTAGGTGTAGGCTCACCTATCACAAAACTGTTCGGCACCTTTTCACCAAGTGCATCCACCTAGATGAAATAATATGGATATATCCCCTCTTTAAGGATAGGATCCCAGAATATACTTCCTATATATATGGTATTATACCATTTCCATCATGTATTAATTAGTTTGAGTCTATTTTATATGTTCCCCAAAGAAGAAAATTTTAATCTTTAAAGAGTGAAATAATACATTGGATGTTGGATGCAATGACTTCCCCGATCATTGATCATGCCACAAGATCCTAAAATATACCATAAGAGAGTGATATGTGTCCATGGATTGGGTCTAGGAAAAATGTATCATGGGTTTTTTCAATCTGGTTGAGGTTTCAATGGAGGTGATATATATCATCACCAATTTCGATAGCAATAATAAGGGATCCTGTGAATAGAGGCAGTTTTCCAGTTGCTGGCCCAAATGTATGATTACTTGTTGGCTAGCAGGGTAGTTTTTCATGCTCCTGTAGTCATTTTTCTCCCTTAATATTTCCAAAAACACTTTTGGTCTTTGTGTATTTTATAGCTAATTATTCTTCATCCACACCGTTGACTTCCAAATCATGGAATAATAGGCATCGATAGTGCAGGAGAAATCAGAGTCCCCCACTTTAGATGAAGTTGTTTCACTCTCTATGGGATTTTATGCTTATTGAGTTTGGAATAATGCATAGGGTATGACCAAAAATGGATGAATACACTAATGATGATTAGGTGTATTTCTCTACGAGCGCTATTATGTTAGTATATCACTTCATGATTCCCAATGATTAGGAACTCCATGAAAACCCCTAGTTGCCTCTACCTGACATCACCAAAGGAAAATATGAGGAAATATGAGATTCTGGAATTATTTAAAAAATACATCAAAATATACTATTCATGATAAAGAGGCTAGAAAAAAAAATTTATACAGATCTGCATACGCAATCCTACCACCTCCCTCTGTCAGGTACACTTCCATTACCAACAGTGTTCGTCGAATAAGTAGATCAGCATCTAAAAAACTGTGATCAGCCTCTTCCAGATATATCTTGGCTTCAAAGAACCTAAATCTATCCAATAGTGGGTTATATTAGGCTATTTATAAATTAAAAAGATATTTCTAGTATTAGCTATACCACTGTTGTTCAAATAGAAACACATATTGTTACCCCAACTAAAGAGAGACCCCCTAAGGGAAAAAATTCATTTTGTATATACATATGAAATTTATTTGAACCATAGAAGAATACCAAAAATTATTTTTATCATAGATCAACTATGCCTATCTAAATAAATTATTTATTCTCTTACAAAATCCTTGAAAGGGTCTCTCTAGTTTGAAACTATAGTAGCTTCGTTAATGGACTACTATGTATTGGAAGATGGGTAAGGAGAATGTTAATCCATAATATCATTATCCATGGAAGATAAAGGTAACAAAATATAGGGGAACATAAACCCACAATATATTATATTTCATTTCCAAGGCATGGATATCCACCACTATCAGGTGGACATAGGTTCTGGGATAATGCTCATCCCATAAAAAACGCTCCAGAATCTCGGAATGACTGATGCAGATCTAAATCCCTCCAACATAAAAATTTAGGGATTTGATAGGATTTAGAGGAAAACATGTGGTAGAGTTCATTTGAGAACCCATTTTGGGGGCTTGATAACAAGTTCTTAATTCATAATGTTCTTGATGGATATCATTTATAATGCCATAATGAGTAGTCCCTGAATTTGTTTATGTGGTGGTCCCCTCCTTGAACCACTAGGGCCTCCAGTACTCCATCAATAGTCGAGTAGGGGTGCTCCATGGTGATGTGTCTCCCTAGATGCCTATTAATTCATATATCTAGATTTAGACTACTATAAGATGGATGAGAAATAGGTTCACACTAGCAGTGTTGATTGAACCAATGACATGATGACAATAATATTTATTCTGTGGGTAGATTTGGATGATTGTTTTTTTTCATTTGATTCATTTTTAAGATCACACAATGCTAGAATGGGTAGGTTTCTTTATTTTATCTAATAAAAAAAATTCCATAGTCCCTTAAATGAAAAAATATCATCTTATTACCACATACATTTTCCATGGACATGACCAGGTGATACAAGAAACCCCCACTCTTGTAAGGTATTGAGAGGATCAACCTATGGGAACTATTTCATTGCATTTCTACATGTTATTCAAATTATGGTTTAGCTTATGGAACCTGACTCTCCAATATTTATTTTTTTATCAAGAATGGAACCCATGGTCTATGGTCATATGGAATTAGATTAAAATCTTATATTACAACAATTTTAGCAATGTAGGAACTCATCGGTAAGGATTTTTTGTTTCCTTACATCCCCTAATTTGTCTAGATTTTGATAGTCACATCCTCTTACATATTCTCTTACCTAAGATGATGATGTTGATTTTGAATAAACCACTCCTACATTCATATAGGCTGTCTGTACCACTTTCATTTAGTTGATCTTGGAGAAACATGGTACCAAGGTAAATATGAGGCCCACACCAACAAGAAAAATCATTTCTTCCAAGGAGTAGCAGTATTATGTATATTTCTTAAATCATCACGAGGATGTATTTACTTGGAGCTATGGTGATATTCCATGATTATACCCTCAAGTAATCATCCACTATTTTGGTATCCTAGTAATTCATCATGGATTTAATAAACCTCATTAAAAGATGCACCCATTTGACTGTGATATAATCAGGGACATGTTTTCTAAGATTATCATAGAAAACTTCTTCATAGAGTTCCTATAAACTAGATGTAAAGATAAAATAACCATAATAAAGAAGATTAAAAATAATATTAGAGTCTGTATTGATGCTCGGTACCTCAAATTCCATTTTCCAATAGAACATTTTTCCCTTCCAGAGACAGATTTATTGATCGATTAAATATCTAGGATCAAGTCCTTCTACATTGCGGAAGGATACTCTGAGTGAAAAAAATAGGGATAGTTCCCAATGATAAGAAGGTCACCACCCTTAGGGAATGAAAAGTTACCATATTCTGATAGGATATCAGATTTAGCTTAACTAATGTAGGATTCTCTTATTAGTGGGCTATGCACCACATCTTCAAACAGATTCTCAGGATTTTGGTGTAATTATTCGTAGAGAACATGGTGGTCAAGTATCCCCAGCTCCAAGACCATCCCAAACACCGTGAGAATGTTTTTTTCATCATTATCTCTCAAAATTAGAATATGCACCCCTTGATGTGTTCTTTCACTATTACCAATGGTATGATTGTCAACATTGTTGTAAGATACTGATTCATTGATACATACCTTGAGAAGATTGAGGACAGAGTTATATTCCTCCTTTGAGAAACCTTTTTGGGATACGAGGCCACCAAGGCAACTAAGGATACATACGTTGATTTATCAAAAAATAATTTTAAAAGTGTTATCCCTTCTCAATGATTATGAATTAAGGAAATATCCATCAGTTTTATGAGGATTAGAAGACCACATTTGAGGAAATAAATTAATATCTTCTAAAACCTCTAGTTTTGATTCAACCTGTCTCAGGGAATCCTCTGACCCTCTATGATACAACCATGGAACGTTCATTTGATTCAATTATCACTCAAAAAGACAAATATGGTAGATAAAATGGTTTTCATTATCTCAGTTGCAAGCTCCATCACATCAAGATGAGATAATACACTATTGGGATGATCTTCCTAGTCTTGGTATTTTTTATTGTATATGGTGTGGAATTATCTACAACATCACGACATATAGTTGGTGTATCAAATAGTCCCTCTGAAATATATTCTCAATAACCCCATGATGATTAAACTATTGGATAAATGGAAAATTATCCTTTAGTAGTTCGGTATCCAATTCATTCCACATAAGGAAGAAAAAGGTCATAGATTAGCATATTTCATATACACCCATCCAAACCCTAGTGAACAACCACATGATTTGTACTTCCTTGATTATGTTATCCCATGATGGATTGGGTTCTTCCATGTTGGTAGATTTGTTTCGATGGTTCCACCCAAATCTCGATTTGTAGAAGGTTCAGCAATTCCAATCATAATAGTGTAGGCTCAGGGATAATCATTATCATCCCATCATTGGCTATCATGCCACACAGATTCCAATTTTTAGAAGTCTTTAGAAAAAATAAGACTATCATGCTCTTAAAACTAGCCTCAGGATGTCCCTCAAGATAGATTCCCCCTACTTTCAGGTGAAGGGATACTCTGAATTATTCATCAAAAAAGATTAATTGTACTACATATTCAAATATACAGTGCTCCTTCTCCTGCGGGAGGACACTCGTCAGATGATGTAATAGTTTTCTACTCATCCAAAGTTGAATTGTTTCCCTCAGTCTCAAAATATTTGAGATGTTGCCTTGGTTTTTTCATTTTCACCTCTTATTTCACATGAAGAATATGGCATGGTTAGTCATGTAGTGAATTAGTAGGCCATCACCCCCACCATCAAATACGATGATGGAAATCATTAGGAAAACCAAATAGTTGTTGGAACTTCTATGTTAGGACTCTTTGGGTTCCCCCACAGCTGAGAAAATAGTTGATATAGAAACTCCATTGATTGAGTATATCTAGTATGGTCCCCTCCCATGGGACAAGACTGAGCCTGAGAAAAGTTTTCATTATTAAATATTGTTAACCTTTCATAGTTGTCATAACCGTGAATCAAAAATCTATTGACATGGGGTTGAATGAATTATACTATAAAGAATCCAATTAGATTAGATTCCCCATGTTCTGTATGGAGACTATGATGGGTCCTACGGTGCCCATCTGGTTAAAATAAAGCTCTCCCACTAGATCAAGAGGTTGGGCTACGTCAGGACAACCATGGTCCATGACTGCATTTACTATTCCAATAGGAGACATCCATTTCATATGTATTCTATTTTTGGCATCAAACATCTAATCTCCTCCATTCCATAAAGTATTATCTTCCATTTTTGGTATGGAGACTTGATGTTGTGGGGATATACCTTCTTGCAACATCTTGTCAGTGTAGTTTAATTCGAACTGTAAAAGACTTATATTATAATTTGGGAGAGCTGATTCCCCTCAATTAAGTGAAGGTCTAATCTGTGGTCATGTTTATAAGATCCCACATCATCCATCGAGTTGGATTTTCTCAAGTTATTTCCAAAGAAAACATCACCAACTACCAAGTTACTCAGCTAAATAAATTTTATGCCATGTACAATATTTGGTCCAACCATACATACAACAACCAAGAATGAAAAAATTAGAAGATTCAAGTGTTTAACAAAACCCTCTATGATATTATAAAGATGATGGTGGGACGGAATAAGAAAATATGGCCATAAAATCTACCAAAAAACCTCCTTTCCTATAAAAACAATTCTCAGAATTCCAACTAGGTGACCCCATATTCCCCTGTGTATGGAACATAAGTAGTCTTTACCTTTTATTTTAACATTATATGACTCCAATTGTCTATCTATGACTAGTAGATTATGGAAAAAATGGAAAACGTATATCTAGATGACCCCAAATCCCTAAAAAATAACAGGATCCACACATTATGTAATCTATAGAGGTACCATAACATGATAGTGGGGGTATTCAACAAGAATATTTGTCTCCATTCATTTACCTAGGGTGACACTTTAGTAGCTCTTAGAACGCAAATGATACTTGGAAAGAAGCCACCAATATTCGAGCCCAAGTGGGAAGGACTGTATATCATTCATAATAACTATTCAAATGGAGAATTGAATTTAGATTCCATGGTTGGAGAGCATGAGACACCTCCTTGAAATACCATGTTTCAAAAGCATTACATCACATGAGGAGCCCGTATGATATGAACATTAGTACCTTAAAATAATAGCAACACCCTATTCAAAACTCTATGACCTAAAATAAAGATACTCTCTGACCCAACTTCACGAATTTAAACTAAGAGTCATGTTCTGAGATTTGGTACATTAAACCAATAGTATCTTCTAGATCTATGAATCATGGCCTTGAAATATTTTCTATATTCCAAGAAGTGCAACTTCTTTAACTTATTCCAAACACTATGACCTAAAATTGAAATTCTATGTATAAACATCATAAATTCAAAATACATTGGTGTTATCCTCATTAATATATTATGTAGATTTGGGCCTTCCGGGCATCATTCACATCTATTTTATCACTCCACTATAATACACATATCAATTTTGGACACTCAATCCCTTGGTCAAATCATTGTGACCTTAATATAATATTCTTGTTCTATGTAATATAGCCTTAAATTGTTTATAAAGGTCGAATCATTTTGACCATAAACAATTTACTACCCACATTGTGAATGTTTTGGGACCTTAAACTAAAAATCCAAATGTCTTCAACACGTGATGTGTAATTAAAACATTTCCCTATTTGTAACTGGGATGCCTTCTAAGATAAGGATTTTATGTTCAAAACTCATACCACTTGACCCAGACATGGGAAGTCCCCAGATAATTGTGGGATTCCTTAATTCACTCCATGGAGAGGATTATACCATCGATGCCAATATCCTACCACATGGTGTTAGAGAACCATGTGTGTATTTATTCCCATACTCACGTAACATGTAGTTGTTCCTATTTTATCAAAAAATGTATTTGTGCTTATAAATATCATCTTCAGGACCAGGAACAAATTTACCAATGGTTCTTTCCCTTGGCCCCAGTTAAGACCACAATATCTCAAACCTAAATTTCTTATCGTTTGTCTCAGGATGTTCATGTGGAACACTATCTCTTTTAGATCCATTCATGTTGAATCATACCTCTATTGGAATTTCGAAACACTGTCAATGATAGCATCATTCCAATTTAATCATCAATACTCTAAACTGGTTGTAACCCATACAATTGTTCAAGCATTACAACCTTAAACATTGTTCCATTTTCTTCCTATTACATAGGTGTTATAAGAGCCTCCTTTGGATCCATTCATGTCGGGTTATTCATCTTTTATGCAATATATATTAAAATACAGAGAAAATTATCTTCTAAGTTCAAGAAACATGATTTTAAAATATTTTTTGTGTCCTATTCCACATGATCATTAACTGAATGCAACATGCTTCAAGACTTCTTAATGTGATGAAGGAACTCCTGGAATCCATTCATGTAGGGTGTTATCTCTCTTTCACCGTATAAAAATCCCCAATTACCCCTTCTTTAGACCAATCATTATAAACCTAAACTATTTTGATCTAGTCCTATCAACCTGACATTATCTGTTTGTTGATGATCCCGATACCATGAACCAAAAATGTGTTCATCCAATCATCTTTTTCATTATTTTCTCCATTTGTAGTGTTTCGACAAACCCATGATCTATTGTTTTCTAAAACTAAATGTGTATTGATTACCATTCATATGGGATACATACGGATTCCTAGAAAATATTTCATAGGGCCCAGCTTCCAATTCAACACAAAAAAAACCTCTATTAAGTGTGGTGTTATCACTAAACAATATGCCCAAGAAACTCCTTTTTAATAATCTATAGTAATTTACCATGTCCCAATTTGCATGTGGAGATTCCCTCATCAACTAATATGAGGAAGGGAATAATGGTAATATCATTGTGTGAGCCTGCCAACATCCTAAATACACAATGTTAAACTATAGTATTTCCCATATAAATATAGGATTCCTCATAATGAGAGATAATCTTAACATTTATTTAATCTTGGTGCCCTATATGACAAATATGGGATTAAAAACACCAATATATTCAATAAATTACATTAAACTTTTAACTTACCATGTATAGATTCAGGATTCATCATTTCCTTTTATGATATGAGTCAATATCCCCATTCAAGAGGGTATCCACTTTACAGTGGTTATTTCCAATCACACCATCTCTCATAGATTAATGTGTCTTTATTCTCATCAAAATAGTATATTTAGTGATGCCCAAACATTTAATCTTGGGTCTATCACCTTAACTCGTTCATTTCAAGGTATTTCCATCTCCAGTTTCATGATATCAATTCAAGGCATGGTCTGTCGAGTTTTGTGTGTAAATCAGTTCATCCTACCCCCATTCACATTAGATTGTCACCCTATCATGTCTTGATAACCCCTTGGGACACCCGTAACCCCTATTCAAAGCTACGTATCCATAAACCTACAATATTACCTATAATATGAGATCTTGAACTATAATCAAGTATCATCTTTAGTCTGAGTTGAGTGAATTTAAACTGAAAATACAAAATCCTCATATAATGACATTAAACTATAGCTTCACCCTATTTGGAACTAGGATTCCTTATATCACAAGTATGGGATTGTGATTTACTGCATCTAAAATATGAATTATTCATTTTTTTTAGTCAAAAGTGTCCTTACAATGTTTTCAATTCCATTATGTTTTTGAAATAAAAAATGTATGTCCTTATTAATTGTTTAAATCAATAATAAAATTTATATGAAAAATACTTTTATAAGAAAATTTATATTCATGTTATTTTTATATCTAAGTCTAAAATTACATTTTCTTAGTCAGAATAGTTACTGGAATAGATCGAATTCTCAATAAAACTTTGAATCATTCTTACATCCTAATTATACGAGTTTTTTGATTCTGAATCACCCTAATTCTAAGATTCTTATTTGCTAAAAAAGAATATTCATGAATCACCATGTTTTTTAGATTCTAAATCGCTCCGAATAACTGATTCTGAATCAAAATGTTTCTCAGATGCTGAATCCCTCAAAAAGACCAATTCTGAATCAACTAGTTTCTTATATTCCAAATTACATAGAAAAACTGATTCCAAATGTCACTATTTCATAGATTCAAAATCTCCCAGAAATACCAACTCTGAATCACCCGGTATCTTAGATTTTGAATTGTAGAGAAAAACGATGACAAATTTTCTCATTTCATAGATACCGAATCACATGGAAAATCAAATATGATTTACCATGTTTCTTAGATTTTTATTCCCAATAATTTTCAGATTCATTTTTAATTGTTTCTTATATTTTATCTCATTTTATATCTTTATTAAACATTATATATTTCCTTAATGTTAAAGTTTTATAACAATTTAAATTCACTCTATTAACTTCATGTAATGATTTATACTTTTATATTACTATATATTATTTCCAAGATAATGTTACTTGTGATTGTTTTTATAATCTAAACGGTGTAATTTTTTTAGTTACAATATCACCATTTAAAATTACACCTTTACATGTCCCTCTTGGATTTTAGGGAAAATATGTCTGTTGGAGGAAAATGGGACTGTTAGAGATCTCACCTTTAAATAACCAATCATTTTAATTTTTTAATAGTGTGAACTTTTTGGAGAATTGATACTCTTTGAGATATCTATAAGATTTGTTTTTTACAAAATCCTTAATGATTTTATGTTGTGAACAACTTGTTCCAAATACTTAAATATTCAATAATATTTATTTTACTTAGAGAAATTATGATTGTTGATGATTACGATTGACAGATTCTGAAGCTAAGAAGATGGAGGTTTATATTACCTTCTTAATTGTGTGCTTCCAAGTTGAAGGAAGACAGAGGTACTAATCACCTTATAGATCGAGAGGTTACAGGGATAGCAAGATAGATTGTGATCTTCATATCAAGGGATTACCTTATTGTGGGTAAGAAATACTTTCTTGAATGTATAAATCAAGGGCCCTTTATCCAAGGTTGTTGGAAATTCTTATCTTTAGGTTAAAATATTTCATTACACTTATACTACATAATTAATTACTTGTTCCTCAAATTTTTCTTTATTTTTTTGAAAGATAGAATATGTGACATTCTTATAAATTATCTGTAGTATTAACCCTGATTCAATATTATATATGCATTAATGTAGAATTTTACTTATGAATACTTGTGTTCTTATTTCATTATAATATCGTTTTAACCGAACATTGGGGACTTCCAATATTCTAGTTAAAGATGGTAGAGGGTTTTTTTAATATTTTTTGTTTATATTTGTTAAAAAATGTTTTCCTAAGGTTAAAAATTAATGCTTTAAACATACAATTCACCCCCATTGTAATTGAGTAGCTGCATCTCATATTTTTAACCTAAAATCGGTTTTAGAGCAGGTCTCTAAAATACTAATATATACATTTATATTTTAGAGGAATCAACTATGTTTATCTTACTATTTTTCCTTTACAAGTTAGATTTATTTATTTTATAAAATTTATATTTATAAATACATTATACACTAACATGTGGAGAAGAAAAGTTCTGTTTTGAAAAATGGAAGGAATGAATAGTGGGGAGATATAATGGAGAATTTATTTCTCAGTACTGGTGTCACCAACTTTTTTATGCTTACTGGTTATTAAAAGATACCTGAAAAAGAAGTTAGAACGTTTACCAATCAATAAAATCATGAATATCTTCTTAACAATTAGGTACACAATAATTTGTTATGTTCCATGACTAGGAAGATATATATCCAGATATCCTCTTTTGAAGTAGCTAACATCATTTGGAAGAAACATTATGTTTCAAATTTTGGTTCTTCAAATGTTATTGAAACCAGAAGAGCTATTCTTATCGTATATTATCATGGTTTGATTTTTCCATTTGTAGAACCAATACTTAATGTTAAAGAATGATTTATTACTATTGTTAACAGTCTTCAGTGAATGGGTGACAAAGGCCTGGATGATGAGATTCATGTTTATAAGATTATTAATATCATGCCTCGTAAATGAGTATCAATGAAAACTTCTATTGATGATTCAAGAAAAGTTACAAATTTTAATCATAATGAGCTATTTAGAACTATCTTTCAACATGTGATTATATTGAAGAGAGATACTGATAATATAAATAATGTAAATGGGCGTCTTTCTTTTACCAATACATCAAATCAATTGAAATGCAAGACTCTTGAGAGATTTTCTAAATCAGAAATGTCTAATAAAGTTGTTATTCATTCAGACTCAAGTGAATATGAGCAGTCAGAGAATGATATTTCCAATATTCATAGAAGGATGAAAAAGATTATTGGCATGACGGATTTCCAAAATATATATAATAAAAAGGAAAGAATGGATAAAAAAGATTTAGAAGACACATGTTATGAATGTAAGATATCTAGACTTATCAGACCTGATTGTACAGGGCATAAATAAAATTACATGTAAGTTAGACTTCTTAAGAGGAATCAGAAAAGATATTACAAGCCTAAGGGAAACATAGCTTTGAGGGAAAATGATTCTTGGAGTGGAAGTGGTGGAGACTCAACTAATGATTCTTCTAATAATGAATCTTATAGACATTAGAATATTTGTCTAACATCCAGAATGCCTATTTAAAATCATTGTTTCATTGCTAAGGTACGTACTACTTAATCTTTAATCAATAGGAATTTAAATGATAAATATCAAGATAATTAATGATATATTTATTCAGAATGAATAATCATCCTTATAAAAATATACCTTACCTTATTTTGAACTAGTATCCAAATTTTCCAAGTTTCTTGAAAATGAAAATAGTAAGATCAATAAAAACCATGATAAAGAAAAATATAGAATCACTATTTAAACAAAAAAAGAATATGATCTTTCTAAATATCTAGATGAGAAATTTTTTGACATTTTTTCTATTTCAAAAAAATCAGAGGAATTTAATTCTGAAAAGGATAAACTTTCTAAGTATCTTTAAAAAGTTATTTCTAAGAAAACTATTTTAGAGATAAACTCAAATAATAAGACTATTGACATTGATGATAATACTTTATTCATTAGACAAAAATATAACATTTTTTCCTTAAAAGAAACTTTTGTCAAACATTGCATCTAGAAAAGGAAACTTTTAAAAAATGTATTCACAAATTCATACTCTTAGAAATAGTTATGGATTTGTTTATTCTCATTCCAACCCTGTTTATAGTCACAACTATTTTTTCCTAAATGTGCCCCATTATATACTAAGGTTCAAATGGGTGGGCATTGGAATTTTTTTTAAATAAAATCCAATATTTAGGTTTTCATAAATTTCACTTTTTTAATATGATGTGGAGTCCTATGATTTTTTATTATAATATTTATGGATCTAATAATGTTTGGATTCTAAAATTCTAAATATTCTATTTTCAGAAAAACAAAGAAATTACTAACACAAATACATGGTATATGGATAGTGTATGTCCCCATAACCTGACTCGTAAGAAAAAAAATCTTTTAATAGATTTTGATGATTAAAGTTCAATGAATTAATTTTAGAGACAATGATCAAGGAGAAATTATTTGTATGGGTAACATTGTTCTTCTTGTAAAAGACTTAGAATCAAATTTTATATTTGTTAGATGTCTTAAGCGCTACCTTATAAGAATAGTAAAATTATGTGATGAAAGATACCTTATGAATTTTAGGAAGGATAATTATTTAGGAAATATTCTAAAGATGAGTTCATTATTTATTCCCATCAACATGAGTGTGTTTATAAACATTACATATAAGACCATAGGATCCTAGATTTACCTTGACTTAGTGCAATGGAAGACCAATATTAGTTATTGAATAGAATACTAGGGAACTGTAACCTTAGGAACTTACATAAACTATCTTAAAAAGGACTTGTTATGGATCTACCAGATCTCGTATTTCTTTCTGTAAAATTCTATGATCTTTTTCAATATGGAAAGAAATATAATTCAAGTCTTGTGTCATTTATTGAAGTCTCAATATCTAATTAAATATATCTAGTTCATAAATAATGGTTTTTTCCTACACAATCTGAATTTATTAGAGGATAATACTATATATTTGTTCAAGTAGATGATTAAACTAGATTAACATGGGTCTATTTTCTAGAAAGGAAATTTGAATAATTTTTTTAAATTATATTTTAGTCATTGTTAAAAATGGGAAAAAACAACCATTGATAACTATTAATAATGATCATGGAGGGGAATATGAAAATTGATATTTGGAAACTTTTTTTAATAAGAAACGCATTACTTATAACTTCTCAGCCTCGAAAAATCCATAGAAAAATGGTGTTATCGAAAGAAGAAAAAAAATACTTCAAGAAATAATAAGAACCATGTTGAATGAATACTTAATTACTAAACACATTGGGGATGAAGTTGAAAGTACTTCTTGTTATATTATAAATCTATTTTTAATAAGGTCATTTCCTAATGAAAACCCATGTGATTTATGGACGAGACGAAATCCTAATGTTTCATACTTCAAACTATTTGGATGCAATGTATTCATTTTGAATACTAAATATATCTTACATAAATTCCCTCCCAATTCTGAGGAAGGAATATTTTTTAGGCAATTCCACTACTTCTATGACTATTAGAGTATTTGATAAAAGTTCACATACTATTGATAAAACATTACATGTTTAGTTTTATGGAATTTATTATTTTGATTTTTTAACCACATCCTATATCTTCATATGAATTTCAAATATTGATTGTCATTATTTGAAGGAATATTCTGCTAATGAGGTTAAAACTCATGAAAATATTTCTGATGTATTCACTTATGATTATATTCTACCTTATGTTTATCAACAGGTTTTACGCAACTCATGTCAGTTGTTTAAAAAGAATAATCATAGTGATACTATCATTGTTGATGTACATCAACTAGTATGAAATAAAAGATCATTAATAAATCAGGTAGATCATTTAGAACTAATTTCATTATTACAACCTAAAGGTGATGATGATTCATTTTGGGACAATGAATGGATTAATGAAATGATAGATGGGATAAATGAATTTGAAAGGAACAATGTTTAGACTGTGGTTGAAAGACCACAAGAAACTTCTATAATTTGTGTAAAGTAGGTTTTCATAAATAAATATGACAAAAATAGAATCATAGTAAATTATAGAAATATTTGTTTTTAAATGCTCTAATAAACAATAAGGAATAAAATATAAATAATCTTATTCTCTAATATCTAGACTTGAATCTATTTGAATTATATTATCCTTTACCACAAAATTTAACATCCTACTTTTTCAAAAAGATGTGAAGTGTGCTTTCATAAATATATTTGTTCAAAAGGATGTGTATGTTGAACAACCTCTGGGTTTTGAAAACAAAAAATATCCTAAACATGTTTTTAAATAGACCAAATCATTATATGGTCTTAGCCAAGCCCTTATATCCTGGTATGATAGAATTACAAGATTTTTGTTACAAAACAATTATGTTAGGGGAACTACTGGTCCAAACTTATTAATAATGAATGAAAAGAAAATTTAATAAATTGTTCAAATTTATTTTGATGAAATTATATTCAGATCAACCTATAAATCCTTAAACTGTTAATTTGAGAATCGTATGAAATATGAGTTTGAAATGAGTATGTTGGGTGAATTAACATTTTTCTTGGGTTTTTAAATTTCTAAAAATGATAAGGAACATATATATCCCAAAATAATTATATTAAATGTCTTCCTAAAAACTATGGATATGGAAACACTAAATGTATAAGTACTCCAATCGGTACCTTGAATTCACTTGATCTTGATGAATCTAGGAAACTAGATGATCAGTCATCTATTATAGGTATGTTTGGAAATTTACTATACTTAACATGTAGTCATCCATACTTAATGTTTTTAGTATTCTTATGTAAAATATCTCAATCTAATAAAAGATAATCCCATTTGACGTCAGTGAAAATATTTTTTTCACTTATAAAAAAGAACTATAGATTTATTAATTTTTTATTCTTTGGGATATTATTTTATTTTAAAATGTTTTCCGAATTCTGACATTGGTGTTTGTCGAATGACTAAGATATTTACTTTAGGAACATTTTATTTCATAGGAGATTCATTAGTTTCTTGGTCATGTAAGAAACAATACTATGTAGAACATTCCACTATTAAAGCTGAATATGTGGTGGCTGGATGTTTACGTACTCATTGTTATGAACGCAACACACACTCACAGATTATGTAATGAGTTTTACTAATACTCAGATACTATGTGATAACAAAATTACCATAACCTTGAGAAATAACCATTAACATCACTCTCATGAAAAGCACATAGATATTATGAAACTCTTTGTTAGGGATCACACTCTTAGAAGATATATTATTCAATAGTTTATCAGAATGCAAGAATAACTTGCTAATATTTTTACTAAATCATTACATTTCTATAGATTTGAATACATTAAACAAAAGCTAGGAATTATAATTTTAAGGCAATTATTAAAATATACTTTTTGTTAAAACAATCTCATAACATTAAGTTAATAATTTTCATAGGGGGGAATATTTTATTTTAGGAACCTAATCTATATTTTTGAACATAATTTTTTTTTTCCAAAATCTAGAAAAACATTTTGGAATATAAGATTTATAAGAAGAATCATAAATAATAATAACTAATCATATAAAAACTCTAAATGTTACATTCTCTTAATTAATGTTTTATCTTGTACTTATTTCTATTATTATTTCAAATGTTTTTTGTGAAAAACTACAAAAGATACAAATTTTCTTAAATATATTTTATTTTTGTAAAAATAACAAAATCTCAGAACTTATAAATTTTCTTCAACTCAATTTCAATAATAATATCTGATAATATCAATATCAACCATTGGATCAATGTTGGAAGATAAACTGTCATCACAACACCTACATAAATTAGGTCCTCCATTTGTGTCCCTCAACAAATTTCATAGTATTATCACCGAAGCTCTGCTGCCCTTCAAACCCACCATTCTAATTTCCTGTATCTTCCAAAATGTTACGAATTTATCGGGAGATATCTTCCCAAACATCAATTCCATCTCATATGGAACTTATAGAAATGGATATATTTATAGAAAGGTTACTTGATAAAGATTTCATTCTCAAATATGATTCTCTTATTATAAAAATTATTATTTTTCAAGGCTGGGTGGATGTTTTTATATTAAAGAATAAGTAACAACAAGATTTGGTGTATGTATATTTGGTTATTGAATTCTATTAGTCTGTATAATTTTTCCTTAAATGTGGTAAAGAGAAACCTAATTTTATTATTTATGTAAAGATTATTCAATTCCATATATGAAATATGTTAACATTCTCCTGATACATTATGATAAATAATTATATTATCCTTCTAATAAGATCTCATATTTTGATGGTACTTTTAACTAAGTCAACGCATTTAAATCCTTAGGTATTAATGAAGTCAAGAACCCCAATCTTCCTAATATTTCAACAAACTTATGTATCGTCTCCTTATGGTATCAAGGATTCTTAATACCAAGGAAAAGAGATAGGGACACATTAAAAATCATGGATATCTTCATATTAGATTTTCATATTAATCTAGGGAAGATTAACCTGGATAATTTTATCTTTTCTACGACTAGTAAGACAAAGGATGAGACAATCAAGTCACAAATTCTTGTGTTCATGGAATCTTTTTCAATGATCATCATGAGTTCATTAGATTTTTTCAAATTTCCTTTCATATCAATGTCTAGAATGTTTAATGTCATCTTGTTAAGTCAAGACACTTTCAAAAGAATGAAATACACCTTCTGTGTTGAGATGAATGAGTTCATTGATCTTATGGAAAAAACTATCCATGTTGGAGAAACATCCAAATGGGAACTAGAGAAAAGAAAATATCAAGTGTCAAATGGGATACAACTCGTGTTTCTGAACCCCTATGGTCTAAAAAATAAAAATAATACATTGATGTAGTAGCACCTATGTCGAGAGAAGATATATTTAAATGAAAAGAATGAGGTTCACTGTTTGGGATAAACCCAGTTGAAGTGAAGGCATAAAAAATTGATGCTGATGAAGATCGTGTGATGTAGGCTATGGAAAGGAATCATAAGATGGAGATTTCTAAAGATAAAATAGTCTAATCATTGTTGAAGGATACAGAAAGGGCTTAGAATAGATTCATGTTCTGGAATCTTTTCTTCAAGAAACAGAACATCCTAAACAATAACAATAAATAGATATATTAACTCCTTTAGTAGGTAAACTAAAATCTATTGTCCTCGAATTAGTTCTGAATATTCAGGCTCAATAAGAATAATTCAATAGAGAATAGTTAGAAAGTGATGAAAAGATTAGAAAAGTTTATAACACTCAAGGGAAAAGTTAGTCAGATAAGTTATCAATATGAACATTCCAAGACTCCTCTTATATGTTTCAATTAGATGGAAATTTATTTTATAAATCTAATAAACTAGAAGAAAATATTGTTGAAACTAAATTGAATAAAATCCAATATTAAAATGATTATTATAATGGATATAATTTTGTTACAGAAGATGATTTTTGTCAAGATAATGTTGGTAGTTATGATGATGATGCTGAAATAATTGTTCAATTTTATGAAGAAAGGAAAGTTGTTTAAAAAATAAAAAACAAAATTTCTAAGAAAAAATAGGAATGAATGTAGATTTTAAATCATCTAAGAAAGTTTCATTGGAATAAGAATAGTCTTCCTCCTCCCTAGGAGAAGATTTTTTTGTTCACCATCGAAGAAGCTGGTGAACTCCATAACTTATTTTCCAAACCATAAGTCTAGATTTCATCATATTAATGAATATGTAAACTATAAGTCCGACTATATAACTCTTTTTATAGAGAAACTGTAAAATCATGAAGGTGATTTCAAAAACATTATTCTAAAACATAAATCTCATAGGAAGTCATGCCATAAAATGACAAAGTGGTAAGAGTAACTCAACTATGATCTTATAGTTTTTGATGATTGGTTAATGAGAGTCAAAGGATATTTCATAGAATCTAAGGAAAGTATTAATGATCTTTCTAATAGTTTCTCAAAGACTATAAAGGAGGGAAAATAATCTTATTTCAATAGGTTAGAGATTGGAATGGGAAACTCAACATTATCTCTCTTGAAGTTAAAATAATAAACACTTACTGAGATGAATTGGATGAAAAGATTAAGTCTCAAGATAAGATGATTGAATGCCAGCAAGAAATGATCGAGTTTCTTGAAAATATTAGTAAGGATCAAGAAGATCAAATCGTGATGTTCCAAGATGATCACAATGAGAAGAAAAATTTGAAGGCTATGCTTAAAAATTTAATTCCAAAGAAGGATGGCTAATTTCCTTCAATTCTTATCTTTTATTGTAAAAAAACCTTTTAGATATTAAAATTCTAGTATCCAATGTTTCGTATTGTGTGTATCTTAAATATTTCTTGTAGCTTATACTTCCCTCATTTTATTTTTGAAATCATAACGGGGGAAAGGGAGAATATGTTACAAATAGGATATAAATATAAGGAAGATAATTTCTATTTAAAGGGATATTACATAAAAATTCAACAATATGAAATGGTAAAGTTATTTGATTTAGAATATATGAAATTTTATAAAGTAAAAAATATGATCTGTAGGCGTCTTATAACCTAAGGTGGAGTTATTCATATTCACTCTATGTCTTAAAAATTGGTGACATATGTATTTCGTTTAAGATTAAAATATGAAATATTTTAATATTAATATTATTTTCATAAATTGTTATTTATGCTTTCCAAAAAGGGTGAGACTATTAAATCAAAATTTTCCTTCTAATTTTTTTCCATTCCATTATGTTTTGGAAATCAAAATTCCATTTCATCATTAATTCTTTCTATCTATAAGAAGAATTATGTGCAATATATTTCTATTAGAAAATTTATATGCATGTTAGTTTTATTGCTAAGTCTAAAATTAAATTTCATAATTTTGAAAAGTTAATGGGATAAATAGGACCCTTCAGAAAACTCAGAATCCTTCTTACGTTGGGATTCACCCAGTTTATTGATTTTAAATCTCCATGTTACTTAGATTTTGAATCTCTTAGAAATACCAATTATGAATCACCGTGATTTTTATATTCATGAAAAACTAAGAAAAACCAATTCTTATTCACCATGTTTATTGGATTACATATCTCTCAGAAAACCCCATTAATAATCACCCTATTTATTTTATTTTGAATCGCTCAGAAAAACTGATGTTGAATGGTGTTGTTTCTTAGAGTCAGAATCCCTCAGAAAAAATAATTCTGAACCACCTTGTTTCCTAGATTCTAAATCACTCATAAAAACCAATTCATAATCAGTGCATTTCTTATATACTGAAATGATTGAATAATTGGATTTGATTTACCATGTTTCTTAGATTCTTATTCCTAATAATTTTCAGATCTATTTTTTATATTTACTTATATATTTTCTAATTTTATATCATTCAAAAAGTTTCTATATTTTCTTAATATTACATTTTCATAACTTTCATGACATTACACTATTAACATAGTGTAATGTTTCATACATTACTATTATTTCATATTATTGCAAATATAATGTTACTTATGATAGTTTTATTAACTAAATAGTGTTGTTATTTCTATAAAAATATTAACATTACAAATTCCAGATGTCCATATCCCTTATATTTCTGGGAAAATAAGACTATTATATAAAAATGTGACTATTGTAGATATTTCTTATAGCTACCATATCATTTGAACATTTTCTTAGTGTGAACTATTTCGAGAATTTATACTCTATGGGATCTCTCCCAGATTTGTTTCATACGAAGGCCTTGAAGAGTTTATGTTGTGTACAACATGTTTCATATACTTAAATCATAAATAGTCTTTGATCTGCTTATTTTGATTATGATTTTTTATGATTACAATGGAGGGCTTCTGAGGCAAGGAAGACAAGGTTTGAAATTACCTTCTTAATATAGGGATTCCATGTTGAAGTAAGATCAGTGTGCCAATCACATTATATATCGAGGGCTTGTTGGAATATCTAGACAGATTTTGATCTTCATATAGAGGGATTACCCTAGAGTGGGTAAGAAATACTTTTTTGAAAGTATAAATCAAGGGACCATTTTGGAAGGATTTTGGATATCCTAATCTTTGGTTAAGAATTATTTCGATACACTTTTACTACATAATTAATTGTAAGTTATTTAAATTCCTCTATATTTTTGTTAAAGATACAAACTATAAGTTTCTTACACATTCTCTATTTTATTAACTCTAGTTCAAGATTCTATACAATTTAATGTAGAATATATCATAAGTATACATCTGGTCTTATTTCATTATAATATCTTAGTAATCAGACATTGGGACCATATTTTCTCTTTGTTAAAGATAGTATAGGGATTTGTGAATCATGTTTGTTTGATATTGTTAAATAATGTTTCCATAAGGTTAAAAATGAATTTTTTTAAACATACAATTCATCCCTTATTATAATTTATTATCTAAATCTAATATCTTGATCCTATAGTGTTTTGAGTAAGAGATGAATCACACAATATCCATATAAAAATGGGATGACTCTTAATGTGATATGATTTGATATCCTCACCAGAGAGGATTCCATACTACAGGAATCAGTTTCCTACCACACCATGACTTAGAACTACAATTTTTGTTATTCTCATCCGCATAGGATATGTATTGATTCCATAATATTCCATATCGATCACATACCTTCCATGAGTTTATTTAGGACACATTCTCGACTTCTTCTTGGGTACTTCATTCTTTCCCACTATTTAGAAAACCATCATTCCATCAATATTATTTGGCTTCCTAAAATAAATTTTCCCATGCGCGACTAGCTGACATAAAATTTTGGTCTTATCCCTCAGAGGATATTTTGATGAAGACAATATTTCCCATGTTTCTAACTTATTCAATAACTGTACTTATATTTTATCACCCGATATCCTATAGATAATAAAATTCAACTTGTGTTTCGAACATGTTCAGTATTTGTTCCCCATCTGTCACTTATTTCCCTTCATTACCTATCCAATTCTTGAGTGTTTCAATCACCATTTTTTGTATATTTTTTCATAACTTATTCCCCTCATTGTGTCCTCTCATATAAGCAACATTAACTTTATAGCTCTTCTTGTTTCTCACACTGATCCTGAATCACAAAGGCTTAAGAGTTTGAAAGGGTTTATGCCCAATATTGGTTGAGACACACGATTTGTCATGAAACAAACTATATGAACATAAAATAGGAGTTCATAGTCCAAGAATCATGAACATAAACTTTTTTCTGTGTCCCCATGGATATTTTTACTAGAATTGGGCCTCCTTGGTCATCCATTTATGTTTTGTTATTACCTTTTCATTCTATATTTATCATTATTAGGTATTCACACTCATTGTCCAAAATATTCAACCTAAAACTAGGTGTCACAGTCCAAGAACCATGACTCTAAATTTTTTGGAAGACTTCTTGGGAATGTGAAGTGTGGTGTGAGGACCCCTTAACATAAGACCACATTAGGTTATAGAAATCCTCTAAACAACATGTATTCATTTGAGATTTCCCATTTGGTCAGAACATTATTTCCTTAAAATATGATTCTACAGTACCAGAATCCTGACATTAAAGTCTATAAAACCTTACCATAATGAATTTCATCACATAAGGCCTATTTTCAGTCCCCACATTTCATATTAATTCATTTTCATTCTATGAAAATCACTTTAGGGATTCATTAGTCCAAAAACTATGACCGTAAACTAAGATCTCGCACCTTGTCCAAGAATAAAAACGTTAACTTATTTTACTATCTCCTTGGTAATGTGTTGTGTGATGAAGGTACATCTTGGGCCTCTTTTGAATTCAGGTTTTTAATCCCCAATGTTATACATATTCTCTTAGAAAAATTTCCCCCATGGTCTGCCTATTATATACCTAAATTATTCACCCTCTTTCCAAGAATCGTGAGAAAAAACTATGTACAACTGGACCAATATTTTTTTATTAGAGTGGGGTCTTCAAATAATCCCTTTCCTTATATACATTTCAAGGGAGAAGTCTTATTTCCTTGGCTGGGTTGGTATTCTTCATATTAGATCACAATTTTCAGCTACAAGACATAAAACATCACTTCTCTAAATCCTAGTTAAATAATGCTAAACTGGGTGATACATCATCACCACCATATGATGATAAAAATTGTGTCCATCACCACCACCTTACGATGTTAAAATTCATGTTTACCATCAATTTCAAGAGGTAAAAAATATGTGAAATTTTAGGCTCGTGACTGAGAGGCCCTTTTTCTGGTTCTGATCAGCCACCACAAAGTTTGTATCCATTGACCATATCTCATAATATGAGAAGATATTCCAACTAGATGATGGTTTTGAACTTTGTTCAAACATATAATATTAACCAATGTTCTCCATGTCATGGTGTCATAATTTAAGGATTGTCTGTATCCATTAAAAAATTATATCACATAATCACCAAACATTATGTGCCCCTTATTACGATTATAATCCTTATCCCCATCTGAATGGGCCACCTAACGGTAATAGTTTCTGACCAAAATGGATCACCTAGAATCATGGGCCGATACTCCAAAAGTATTGGGATGAAATTTAGAGATATGTTATGTGTTTCAATCATTGTCAATGTTAAACCCTCATTTTTTTGTGCCCATTCACAAAAAAGTGGTATGGATGTAGTGTTTAGAACACGGTCTCTATTTATCCTATATCATCATGCCCCACCCCTTGTTTTGAAAATCTGGGGCATCGATATTCATTCTCTTCACTCCCATTTGATCGCATATAATTAATCACCCATGTCATTACCCCATTCATGGACTGGTACACATTGGAAATGAAAAAACATTTTTTTATAGAGACCCATTATCCATCCATAGGAACTCTCTCTCAGTCACTCCCAATGTTTAGTCAACAAATGCATACCTCAATTGTTTCATGATTGTCTGAAAATCTCATATGAATGATCAATCACATGGTCATCCCTTATTTCTCACATCGAGCATGACTCAATTGATAATAGGGGGTGGTCATTGGTTACATCATGAATATCATTGACATATGATTAATAAATTAAAAAACATGTTCAATAATTATAGGTTTTAAATCAATTTAACCAAATATTCCATGGCACGTTCACTTATATTGGAATATCATTTTTAAAATTCCCCTAAAGATGGACCCTAGAGATCATCTGTTTGAACTCGAATAGCCTATATTGTGTGTCCTCCTATGTCCATTGTATCTCCAACAAATTTGATGTCGCTTCATTGGAATTGCAGTTGACCTATTCAGTTGTGATCTATAACCCATTATTCTTGTCCCAACACTCATCCACAATGGATGTCACCTACCTCATGATGGCCATAGGTCCTAAAAATTATTCAATCAAAATATTAATGATACCAGCCTCAATATTATTGTTTATTTCATGCTCCAATGATAGACCTTTTAGTATAGAGATCTCCCCTTCATCTGCTCGAAGTGCCTCTGTAGAGACCCTAAGCTTGACGTACAAGGACATTACATTACTTTTGTGGACTACTTAGTACATAACAAAAACAAACACATAAGGACCGTAATAGTTTATTGTCTTTGGAAACTCGGAACGTAATCTTCTAATCATGGTGAAAGATCTTCAACATCTCCCATAAAGATCTTCCCTTTTTTTCTTACCTAAAACCTTTCTTTATATCCTGGGGAAAATAAAACATAAAATGGTGAGCTTAAATGCTCAGTAAAGGTAAACAAAATAAATATCAATCACATCATATTCATAAGAATATAACTTTTGGAAATCTTAACCTGCAAAAGAGATCATAAATTCATAACATGGGGTAAATCATAGTAGTGAAATGCAATCCCAATAATCATAACATAAATCATGAAACTTTGTGTCATACACACATAATCATAGAGAATCATTTCTTATTAGTCAAGACTCATTGCCAAGACTATCTTAGTGGACAAAGTCTATTTCTGAACCGAGTTCACTCCTCGTTTCAGTCCTGTTTTACTGAATCGGTATAACCTGCCGTTCCAGCCATGTCTATCTCATGAGATATAAAATCTTTACCCAATGAATTGGAGGGAGATATATGTCCCACCCATCTCATAATGATACCATTCTTATGTGTGCCAAAAAATCATAAACCATACATCATAGCATAACCCATGTAATAAAAATGGGAATCTTAAACATCGTGACATCATAAAACAACTCATATAAGATAAAGGAATTCCTAAAAATAATTCCATCACAACATAATCAAATCAATGTAATAATAGGGATAGAAACAGAACCCTTTATTATCTTATATGGAAAATAATTTTGATAAAACACTTGAACTCCATTCTTGAAAAAAATATCCTTTCTACTTCAAAAACATATTCCTTTCTTAACATGTAATACAATTTTAAACTAAAAGAAGTTGATTAAAAATAAACTTGAAAAATTGTAAAGTAAGCTTCTTGGAAAATAATTTTTTTAAAAATCCATTCATGTCGTATAAGTTAAAAAAACATTCTTCTCGTACTTTTGTCGGAAAAGTCAAAAAAGTTCCTCGTACGAAAAACGACAAAAGATTCCTTTCATATCTTTTACTAAAAACTAACCGAAGGGTAAAATAGGATTTAAAAAATTGTAGTTGAATGGAAATAATATTACATATTGAGGAAACATGGATGTGGATGATAAAATACACCCCAGTAAATGCCAAAGTATAAACAATCTCGGATAAAAATGAGATTGTGATATTTCCATTACCTTAGGTCCGATTTTCTTCGTAAGTGTCTGAAACTCCTGTATAATGATTTAAATAATGTCATTGACTTATTCCAGAATCATACCCATTGTTATGATATCATACATGGTTCACTTATGACTTTATATTACCCGTTAGTTTGTAAATCCCATGTTAAAGCAACGTATTGGGTAAAATTATCTTATTTATCGTACATGTTTGGACTTGTTGTTCTTGATGTTATTATTACTTATATCATGATTTACTTATTTCAAAAATGTAAATAATGATTTATATATCATATATATTCACTATATATCCAGCATATACAAGCATTTATAATAGTACATAGCATATGGAGGTAGGAAATGAAGTGCACCGTTCATGGAGACGGTAAGCCGTACGTACGCATTAACGCTACTTTCATTTATATTTCTTATTTTATAGGAATTAAAACATAATTATACATAGTTATATTATAATTAATGTATAATTTCACATATAATATTGTTAACCACATCCTTTATACATCCCACATAAGGTATTAATGAATCACATCACATTGAGGGGGCGGTAGTCCGCACTTCCTCAAATGAGATTATCGTATTTACCGACAATGGAAACCATAAAGGCTTGATATAATTGGGAAGCAAAGAAGAATAAGTAAATAATAAACATAATATATATTATATATAAATACAGTGCCATCATAATGGCCACCATGAGAGGTGGTAGGAGAAAATCGAACAATCATCATTTCGTGAGGCGTTAGTTTGCCATCACAGAAACATTATGTTCTTCATCCATTAGATGGAGGTGTGTGTAAGTTTAGTTCTAATAATTCTCATAAACACATCCTAGTATATTTAGGATATTGGTGTTGTTACAAAAGAAATGACTAAAAAGAGTTTAGGGGTTGTAGAAGTAGAATAAAAGAAAACAACTTAAGAGAAACTGCTACCTTTAATTTTGGTAACTTCCTTTGGTTTGAACCAAAAGGACTTATTGGAGTGTCTTATGAATAATGTAAGGCTTCAATGGGGAAGAGAGGGATGTAGGGATCTTAGTTGTTCAGAGTTTGGACGAGCCAAAAGGCTTGAGAGGTGTGTGGAATTTCATATATTTGGTCTCCTTTTATAAGGGAGAGGAGGGGCTCTTTAGGAAAGTGTGGACATATTATTATATTATAAACTTATCTTCGGTTTCAAAAGGTCCAAAATCATTAAATATGAAGATAAGATGACTCATGGTCGAAATAAAATCATCCAATCAGAATTGGACATGTTTTAGAAAATATTTTAATCATTTTAATCATATTTATTTAAATCATTTATTAATGAGGTAAATACTTCATCATTATTGTGTCATAAATAATTTAATTTATTTGGTGTCTAAAAATTATAAAAAAAATATAATTATGTATTAAATAGTTTTAGATTTCTAATTAATATTTATAGTTGAAAATATAATTTATATAACCCATTATAAAAATTAATTACTAAAAGATTTTTGTCAATGTCAATTTTGTCTTTACATTAAATTAATTAATCCAAATTGCCATTGTCACAACCATGTGGATAAATGGGGGCCCAAAATCGACCCAAGGGTTCCCATGGTCGGATACTACTCATCCAATAAGGTTAGGACAAGTTTTAAGGTAATTTTTAATTATTATAATATTCTTTTAACCTAGAATTACCCTATTTACCTTCAACTGTAGTAAATAAAAATTACCGTAGTTATTATTCATAATATCAAAAAAAAGTAACCTATTAACATAATTTGGACCCAATGATTCCAAATATGGAATCCATTTTTCAAAATTCAAAACACAGAATTTTCAGTAATTAATTTTAAATTAATCCCGTTGTTAAGCAAACGGGTTTTTAAAAGTTAAAATATTTCCAAAGATTGAAATGTTTTTACCTATGAATTCAATGTAAAATTATTTCTAATGACATACATTATATTAAAAGGTAAAAATATATTCTATTTATACTTTAAAATCATTAAATATTATAATTTAACCATATAAAGTGTTGTGATGAAAAAAGTTGTTTTTAATTAAAATATAGCGTGTTTTTACGATTCATTAAAATATGAAAGTTATCAGGATAATACCAAAAATTAGGCCTAAGATATATTTGATATTATGAATTCAAAAATGATGTCTATTTTACCAAATTCAATACATATTAGTTACATTAATTAATTTAAAAAAATAATTCCCATCGTCAAAACAAATAGCGTGTTTTTAAGAGATAATAACTATCAAAAGATTGACATTTTTTTATGTCTAGTTTAAATGTGAAATCTCATTCAATGACCAGCATTGTATTAAATGGTAAAAATATATTCTAAATATACTTTAAAAACTCTCAAATTAATAATTTATCACTATTAATTATTTCTATTAAAAAAGTTGTTTTTAATTATGATTTTATAACTTTCACTATTCATCAAAATATGAAAGTTATCCGAAAAGTACAAAAATTTCACCTTAGGCTAAATTCGATACTCCAAATCTAAAAATGAAGTCCATTTTAAGAGATAAAATTTCTAAAATTTTAAAAGGTGGTTATTACTATTCATAATGGCTAGTTCTAATAATATTTTAATAGCATATCGTTGTTTAGTGAAACTCAGTATTGCGTACTACACACGCTATCAAGGAAGGTCGTGATTGCGTGTAATGCAAGGCAAGTCAAGGATGCGTGTTGTGAAAGAATCCTTCGTTTTTTTTTGTATAATAGAATCCAACCATATTTCATTTATACATTGAATATATATAAATATATATACTCAATGTTGGGTAGAATAAATATTATCAAAATTTTGGGTAACACGATTCCAGAATAGTGTTGCGTATACTGTAAGCTAATACGGTGTTGCGTATAGCGCAAGGTAATCTTGGTGTAGCATACAACACAAGACATAAAGGAAATTAAAAGAATATTTTTTATAAAATCCCGGGGTGTTACATTCTACCCCCCTTAAAATGAATTTCGCCCTCCAAATTCGTCGGGGTTATAAATGGTTTACTATTTGAAAGTTTCTTTAATAGAAACCCAAATCGTAAAAAGGAATACCAAAACCAATCTTTAAAAACTAAAGTATGAAACGTAACGGTTACCCAAATAAACTAATCACTGGGTTTCCACATAGGTGAAAATATGGATATGGAAGAGAAATATAACCATCATGTTCCGATAGAGAGTGGTAGAGAACATGGCTATGGAAAAGCCAGTAATCACAAAGCCATAAATTTGTGACGATCTAAGGTACCATCTGATTCATCAGATATAAGAGCATTATGACAACATTTTTGGTTTTTAAGATCATTTCCCTAAAGAAGATGAAATTGGAATTAGAAGAAATACTTTCTTGATTTTGGTATAGTCTCACCGTTGGTCGTTCTTTGGATAATTTCCACTTAATCTCTTAATTAAATAAAGGTGAATTTGTCATTCATGATGTGTTATTATATCATGTGATAGAATGATGGGTCATTCCATTTGTCTCAAACAAAAGGTTAGAAAAGTTATCAAAAAATACATAAGTCCATCTATAGTGAGATTAATCATATATGGTTCCTAAAATGAACGTATACTTCATATATCATACCGCGTAATAAAACAAAACTAGTTTCTATTAACCAGGGACTTCCTGTAGGCTAGTGGTAGGTGATAAAGGCCAGTTGCACTTCGGTTGTGGGTTCGATTCCCACAACCTTGTCCGACGCGATGGGCTGTCACCCGTCCTGCATGTTGTCCTTTTTCTAAAGCTATTTTACTATTTCATCCCATCAATAATATCGAAAAAGTTTCTATCCTAACTTATGTCCAGCATAATCCATTCCAATCTTTAAGCTTATCTAAAATACTTCGGTCCAAGCTCATAGTATAAAGAAAATGATTACTTGAAATGTCACATAACAATCACGTGAATGGCATCATTTATCCCCCATATATCATAAGATATATCTTGTTGGTAAAATTACAAACATGTGAATACCTTAATCATGTATTCTCTTGAAGAATGAATACCCATTTAACCTTAGTGAAAACATGAATGCAGTCAAAAGTTAACTCTTTACACATACCAAAATCCAAAAATTCTATATACTCAAACCATGATATAACGTTCTCCTTATATTAGTCATGAGCTCATGAATATGGTCAAACATTTCATTTTCTCGTTTTCCTTTCGTTATGTGCATATCATCTTTTTTTACAAAAATATCTCAATCACATTCTATGGTTACCGGTACCATTGAACACCACCATAGACCAATACATAAATATTCTGATATTCCACGATACTATATACAACATTATTTTGGAATCCCATTACATAAACACTTAATCATTCCACCACATTGTTGTCATATTCAACATCGCCAATAGTGATCGCATGTGACTTCCCTTTTTCCTTTGCCTTAAGTGGTTGCTCATGTCGATCATCACTAACCCTTGGATTATGGAATTTATTAGCATAATGCCCCATTTCCTTGCACTTGAAGCATTGAAGTGTAGTAGGTTAATTTTGTATATCCCTTCCTTTGTTTGCATCATTAGACATATTCTTCCCATCATTGCGGCATTCAAATGCCCAATGACCTTCCTTTCCACATTTGAAACATTTACTTGTTCCTTTAAGACAATCTCCACCATTCTTCTTGCCACACCTTGAGCATAAGGAAACATTCATCTTGTTTTCACCATTATTATGAGATTTCTCCTTGAACTCCATCTTTCATTTCTTGTCAAAACTATGAGATGGATAAGTAACACCAACTTCCATTTCTACCTTGATAGCACAACGCACAATTTATTCATAGCTACTAAAGTCTCTTATAGCTAATGCCCATCGAAAATTTGGTTTTAAGCCACTGAATAATCGATCAACTTTACTTTCAGGTTGGATGATAAATCCAGATGCATACCTTGCAAGCCTTGTAAAATTCGCTTCGTATATAACAACAAATTCATCATCCTTTTGCTTTAGTTCAAGAAACTCCTTCTCCATCTTTGTTCAAAGAATACGAGGGAAGTACTTATTGAAAAATAAGTTCTTGAACTCGTCCCATTCCATGGACTCAATTTCATCTCTTCGCCTCGTATTCTTGATAAGATTCCACCATTGATCGGCTTCACCTTCCAAACAATATACTGCTAAGATGACTTTATCATGTTCAGAACATTTAAGAACTAAAACTATCTTTTCAGTGGTACTGATCCATGGTTCAGCAACAAGTGGATCAGAAGACCCACTGAAAGAAGGTGGAGGTTGCCTCATGAAGGACTCAATAGGATATTGTTCCCTTCTCTACTCATTTGGAAGTCCAGAATGATTCATATCTTATGTAATTATAGCAATAAGATTTTGCACTCCATCTCCCATAACATTTGTTTGTTCAGGAGGACAATCATTGCATTGTCCATTACATTGATCAACACGGTTCCTTCAGGTTCTAGCCATCGTCTAAAACACAAAAAGAATAGTGTGAGAGGCAAAAACCTTTCTTGGGAAAACAATATAATAAACGGGGAGTAACTTCGATATATAACATCTTGGGTTACCGTAATTCTAGTACTATAACCTATACTTATACTTGTCCTTAGGGACATCCCTAGACATACCTTATAAATATCTCTAGGGATCTCACTAAAGTTCCCGCATCCTAGTTTCCAAAGGTTGACTAAACCTTTCCTCTGATACCAACTGTAGAGACACGAAGCTTGACGTACAAGGACATTACATTACTTTTGTGGAATATTTAGTACATAACAAAAACAAACACACAAGGACCGTAATAGTTTAGTGTCTTTGGAAACTCAGAACGTAATCTTCTAATCATGGTGAAAGATCTTCAACATCTCCCATAAAGATCTTCCATTTTTTTTCTTTCCTAAAACCTTTCTTTATATCCTGGGAAAAATAAAACATAAAAGGGTGAGCTCAAATGCTCAGTAAGGGTAAAAAAAGAAATATCAATCACATCATATTCATAACAACATTACTTTTGGAAATCTTAACCTGCAAAAGAGATCATAAATTCATAACATGGGGTAAATCATAGTAGTGAAATGTAATCCCAATAATCATAACATAAATCATGAAACTTTGTGTCATACACACATAATCATAGAGAATCATTTCTTATTAGTCAAGACTCATTTCCAAGACTATCTTAGTGGACAATGTCCATTTTTGAACTGAGTTCACTCCTCGTTTCAGTCCTATTTTACTAAACTGGTATAACCTGTCGTTCCAGCCATGTCTATCTCATGAGATATAAAATCTTTACCCAATGCATTGGAGGTAGATATAGGTCCCACCCATCTCATAATGATACCATTCTTATGTGTGCCACAAAATCATAAACCATACATCATATCATAACCCATGTAATAAAAATGGGAATCTTAAACATCGTGACATCATAAAACAACTCATATAAGATAAAGGAATTCATAAAAATAATTCCATCACAACATAATCAAATCAATGTAATAATAAGGATATAAACAGAACCCTTTATTATCTTAGATGGAAAATAATTTTGATCAAACACTTGAACTCAATTCTTCAGGAAAATATCCTTTCTACTTCAAAAACATTTTCCTTTCTTAACATGTCATACAATTTTAAACTAAAAGAAGTTGATTAAAAATAAACTTGAAAAATTGTAAAGTAATATTCTTGGAAATAATTTTTTTAAAAATCCATTCATGTCGTATAAGTTAAAAAAACATTCTTCTCGTAATTTTGTCAGAAAAGTCAAAAAAGTACCTCGTACGAAAAACGACAAAAGATTCATTTCATATCTTTTACTAAAAACTCACCGAAGGGTAAAATAGGATTTAAAAAATTTTAGGTGAATGTTAATAATATTACATATTGAGGAAACATGGATTTGGATGATAAAATACACCCCAGTAAATTCCAATGTATTAGCAATCTCGGATAAAAATGAGATTGTGATATTTCCCTTACCTTAGGTCCGATTTGCTTCGTAAGTGTCCGATACTCCTGTATAATGATTTAAATAATGTCATTTACTTATTCCAGAATCATAACCTTTGTTATGATATCATACATGGTTCACTTATGACTTTATATTACCCTTTCTTTTGTAAATCCCATCTTAAAGCAACGTATTGGGTAAAATTATCGTATTTATCATACATGTTTGGACTTGTTGTTCTTGATGTTATTATTACTTAAATAATGATTTACTTACTTCCAAAATGTAAATCATTATTTATATATCATATATATTCATTATATATCCAGAATATACAAGCATTTATAATAGTACATAACATATGGAGGTAAGAAATGAAGCGCACCGTTCATGGAGACGGTAAGCCGTACATACGCATGAACGCTACTTTCATTTATATTTCTTATTTTAACAGAATTAAAACATAATTATACATAGTTATATTATAATTACAGTATAATATCATATATAATATTATTAACCACATCCTTTATACATCCCACATAAGGTATTAACGAATCACATCACTTTGAGGGGGCGGTAGTCCGCACTTCCTCAAATGAGATTATCGTATTTACCGACTATGGAAACCATAAAGGCTTGATATAATTGGAAAGTAAAGAAGAATAAGTAAATCATAAACATAATATATATTATATATAAATATAGTTCCATCATAATGGCCACCATGAGAGGTGGTAGGAGAAAATCGAACAATCATCGTTTCGTGAGGCGTTAGTTTGCCACCACAGAAACATTATGTTCATCATCCATTAGATGGAGGTGTTTGTAAGTGTATTTATAATAATTCTCATAACAACATCCTATTATATTTAGGATATTTTTGTTTTTACAAAAGAAAGGACTAAAAAGTGTTTAGGGTTTGAGAAGTAGAATAAAAGAAAAACAACTTAAGAGAAACTGTTACCTTTAATTTTGGTAACTTCCTTTGGTTAGAACCAAAAGGACTTATTGGAGTGTCTTATGCCTATTGTAAGGCTTCAAGGGGGAAGAGAGGGATGTAGGGAGCTCAGTTGGTCAATGTTTGGACGAGACAAAAGGTATGAGAGGTGTGTGGAATTGCATAGATGGGGTCTCCTTTTATAAGGGAGAGGAGGGGCTCTTTAGGAAAGTGTGGAAATATTATTTTATTATAAACTTATCTTCGGTTTCAAAAGGACCAAAAATCATTAAAGATGAAGATAATATGACTCATGGCCGAACTAAAATCATCCAATCAGAATTGGACATGTTTTGGAAAATATTTTAATCATTTTAATCTTATTTATTTAAATCATTTATTAATGAGGTAAATACTTCATCATTATTGTGTCATAAATAATTTACTTTATTTGGGGTCTATAAATTATAAAAAAATATCATTATGTAGGAAATCGTTTTATCTTTCTAATTAATATTTATAGTAGAAAATATAATTTATATAAACCCTTATAAAAATTAATTACTAAAATAGTTTTGTTAATGTCAATTTTGTCTTTACATTAAATTAATTAATCCAAATTGTCATTCTCACAACCAAGTGGATCAATGGGGTCCCAAAATCAACCCAAGGATTACCATGGTCAGACAATACTCATCCAATAACGTTAGGACAAGTTTCAAGGTAATTTTGAATTATTATAATATTCTTTTAACCTTGAATTACCCTATTTACCTTTAACTGTAGTAAATAAAAATTACCGTAGTTACTATTCATAATATCAAACAAAAAGTAACCTATTAACATAATTTGGACCCAATGATTCCAAATATGGAATCCATTTTTCAAAATTCAAAATACAGAAGTTGCAGTAATTAATTTTAAATTAATCCCGTTGTTAAGGAAACGGGTTTTTAAAAGTTAAAACATTGCCAAAGATTGAAATGTTTTTACCTATGAATTCAATGTAAAATTAATTCTAATGACATACATTATATTAAAGGGTAAAAATATATTCTATTTATACTTTAAAAACATTAAATATTATAATTTAACCATATAAAGTATTGCGATGAAAAAAGTTGTTTTTAATTAAAATATAGCGTGTTTTTACTATTCATTAAAATATGAAAGTTATCAGAATAATACCAAAAATTAGGCCTAAGCTATATTTGATATTATGAATTCAAAAATGATGTCTATTTTACCAAATTAAATACATATCAGTTTCATTAATTAATTTAAAAAAAAATTCCCATCGTCAAAACAAATAGCGTGTTTTTAAGAGATAATAACTATCAAAAGATTGACAGTTGTTTATGTCTGGTTTAAATGTGAAATCTCATTCAATGAGCAACATTGTATTAAATGGTAAAAATATATTATAAATATAATTTAAAAACACTCAAATTAATAATTTATCACTAATTATTATTTCGATTAAAAAAGTTGTTTTTAATTAAAATTTTGTAACTTTCACTATTCATCAAAATATGAAAGTTATCCGAAAAGTACCAAAATTTCACCTTAGGCTAAATTCGATAATCCGAATCCAAATATGAAGTCCATTTTGAGAGATAAAATTTGTAAAATTTTAAAAGGTGGTTATTACTATTCATAACGGGTAGTTTTAATAATATTTTAATAGCATATCGTTGTTTAGTGAAACTCAGTATTTCGTACTACAAACGCTATCGAGGAAGGTCGTGATTGCGTGTAATTCAAGGCAAGTCAAGGATTCATGTTTTGCAAGAATCCTTCGTTGTTTCGTATAACAGAATCCAACCATATTTCATTTATACATTGAATATATATAAATATATATACTCAATGTTGCGTAGAATAACTATTATCAAAATTCTGTGTAACACGATCAAAGAATAGTGTTGCGTATACTGCAAGCTAATACGGTGTTTCGTATAGCGCAAGGTGATCTTGGTGTAGCATACAACACAAGCCATTAAGGAAATTAAAAGAATATTTTTTATAAAATCCCGGGGTGTTACAGCCTCCATTCCCTTATCCATTTGATTATTACATGAACCATCAATCATATACCATTTTGAATGTATCCACAGGTGATCCTATGGGTTTATTTCCAAGGACCAGGGAAGTAATCGCTTCCCTGGGCCTTAGAAATGAACCCCTGGGATCGACATAGAGGGACCACCCTCCTCCTGTTCCCACTTTTCCAATGATTTTTTCAAGGTTCAAAGAACTAGGACGTTCTCCACAATAATGAAATTACTATTCACTTATTCTTGGGGATAATTTGTATCATTCGTTCGTTGAGTGGCCATTTTTATTTAGATTTATGAGTTTTTCTGAGTCAGTTTTGTAAATTTCATTCATGAATATCAATTTTTGTAGGTTTTTTCATGATGGTTGGGTTTGTAGAGAATTCCTCATGGATCTAGCCCCATAGTGGTTGTGATCTATGGTGGTGATAAGGAATGAAATCATGAAGTAGACATGAAGTGTGGGACCTTCATGTGAAAGGAAATAGGATTTTCACTCAATGAAAGAAAATTGGTCTATTTATTGGGCCCCAATAATATTTAACAGTTTATGGCTGCATAATAGTTTGCATGGCTATTATGAAGAAAGCATCGCGAATAAGATTTGTGGATTCACATACAAATGGGGGTTAATTACCAATTTTCAGCAATTCTTCCTCTGGATTTGATCTTCATTGTTTACCTTATTAGATCTAATTATAAGTTCGGTATTATTGTATTTTTATTTATGCATTTTATGGAATATTTTGAGGAAGGAACGACTGGTTTGGGGTTAAGATGTTCCAAAGTAGCCAAAATATCTCTATAAGTTTCTGTTTTGTGAAGCACACGATATTTTCAAAAATCCATAGCTCACGAAGAAACAAGATTAGGATGTTCATTCATAAGAACTTAGAGGTCATGCGGTAACCTTCGATGTAGTGAAATTTGGAGTCATAGAGTACATCAAAAAATTGTGAATGATTGATGGTAATCTCTCTAAAATCCACATTTAGACTCATGAAGCCCCACCAACTCATAATTCTCATCAATCTTTATAAAGGTCTCCATAAATTCTCAAACCTAGATACCTAAAAATATCTCCCTTATGTTTTAAATTTAGGATTATGAAGACATTTAGAGTTTTAAAAAACACTCTCTATTCATGAACCACCTAAGCATCATGAATGAAGAACAATATGGATAGACAATGGTATCCAATCATTATGAAACCACATTCAAATTATTCTTGATAGACTCCAAATAAAGTTATGATTCCTTTCACCAATTATCATCCCATTCATTGAACAAGATGGCCCTCTATGTCACTTGAGGTTTTGGGAAGCATTTATCATTCATGAAGAACTCCCCCTCTAAATCAGTGATTCATGATGAGGAATGGGAATTGGGTTTCATGAATCATACCCCATTGTGAAACCTTTTACCATTGTGATTAACCTAGTCATTGAGAAGAATCTATACCTGAGACTCTATGACTTTTGAAATGTCTCTCTTGGACCACTCCATGGATCCTCCCTACTAATAACACCCTTTCATGATGTTTGAGTTCCCAGGGCCCCCATACCAATCGAGGACAAGCTCATTTGAACCCTGAGTCCCTATGTGACCAATGTCACACACTCATGTATTCCACTTCACTCTAAGTGTGGAACGAGACTCCAAACTATGTTTTTCTCTTAATAATAATTACTCTAACCCATTTTTAATGAAAGCATAGTTACTCTAATTTTTACCTCATGATTGGAAACACCACCACAGTAGTTCCAATGCCATGCCCAACTATAAATGTTCATGAATGGTGGTCACATAATTCCTTGGGGTGAGGATTGAGTCCACCGACTTCTGAGAAACATGAAATAAAAATTCCTAGTTCCACATCCCAAAACTATGACATTATACTTCATGATATTTTCCACAATACAAGGAATACAACTATATCCTTACACTGTGAAATGACCACATTATTCCCCATGTATGATCAATATATGATTCCACCATTTCCCACTACATTCCATTGAAATCCACTCCCAGATATCTTCCATGCCTAATCCCTAAATTTTTATCTCTCCAGGTGGTATGAGACACCCAAAAGTAGAGCTACATGTATAATACCAATAATATTAATACAATATAGATCCTTTTGTGATGGGATGATTCCATGTGTAAGCCCCATGTCATTCCTCCTCGATGCTCCTTTTATGAAATGATCTTCATTACAACATGAGGTAAATTTTCATGAATCAGACCTATCACAAGACCTTAAACTATATCATCAAACTATTTGGTTTTTTGATCCCTCCCTTCTGAATAGGGTACATATGATAACTCTGTGAGTTTCAATCCTGATATTCTTAAACATATGTGTTCCCTCCTAGGGAAACCCATCATATCCACCTCTATGGCGCATTTAATCAAAATTAGTTAACTTATGTTTTTTCTCCTTGGGATTCACCTCCCATATTAGACTCCACATGGAATTTTAATCCATCAGTAAACTATAATGATGAGACATTTTCCCTCCTAGGGAAACACCTCCCAAACAAACCTCGATGGGTTGTTTCGATCCTTTGAATCTTTCTCCACGGGACATTATAATTCATTAGTAAACTATCATGGTGAAACATTTTCCCTCCAAGGGATGCACCTCCTATATCCTCCTAAATGGGGAATTTTGATCCTTTGGATCCAACCCCCATAACAAAAAAACAACAGATTAACAGTGAGTTATTATATGGTGTTATTCACAAACCCCTCTAAATTTTTTTCAATATTTTTTAGTATATTGATTGAATTTTTGAGGTAGTTATTTCAAAACCCTCGCTAATTTAATAACTAACGGTGCTATATATTCAGTAGGTTTTTAGAGGATCTATATATATATGTGTGCATATATTTTAATTTTTATGAAATAAAATAGTGGTGGTTCATAACACCTCTAATTTAAGATATTAGAGGGGGTTTATGAACCTCTACTAATCCCTTAGATTAGAGGGGGTCTTGAACCCCCGCTAATTGATGACATTATAGGGGCATTGAATCTCCTCTAATTTATGACATTAGATGGGGTTTTGAACCCCTCTAACTCAAAAAATTTGATCGGGGTTTTGAAATGTCATTAATCTCATTGATTATAGGGGGTTGTGAACCCCCTATAAATTGTTATATATTTATTAAAATTAATCTCATATGAATTCAATTTTTTTAATATATATGCACGATCAGGCATGTGTTTATATATATATATATATTACATAAACACATTATACAAATGTATTTTAATAAATTATTGAAATATATATATATAGTTATGTTATTTAAATACATTATATAAATACTTATACAGATAAGAAAATGTAACCATATATAAATATTTTCACACATAATGTAAGTGTAATTATAAATATATTTATTAATATTTATAAAATCTATATATGGTTTTATAAATAATATACATTTATATTATGATTTATATTACACATATATAATATTAAATACATTTTTGTTGTATATTTTTGTATAAATACATTTATATTATATTTTGTATACAAAAATTTAAAACATACAGATAATTAAATATAAATATACATATATATTATATAATTATTTTATGTAATTATATTATATATTTTAGATTAAAAATATTTAATTATATATAAATTTTTATATACTATATAATTATTTTATAAATATTTTAGTATTCCATATTAATTATAAATTAATTTCATAAATATATATATGAATAAATTATATTATTTATTTCCAATTATATTAATGTTTTTAGTTTTTTATATATATATGTGTGTGGGTGATATAATATTAATATATAGAATCACATAAAACAATATATAACATTAATGTATTAAATAAAATTTATATATAATATAAATAATAAATGGTATAAATGTACATTATTTGTAAAACCACCATATAATTTTTATAGTTTAAATAGTTTATGTAGTAAAAATAATAATAATTAATATTATTATTATTAAACACACATATATATATATATATACATGACAATAAAAATTATATATAATGTAACACCGCAAGATTTCATAGTACGTTATTTCTTCAAAGCAATTCAATAACTTGTGCTACACGCAACACTGAGTTCGAGCGCACCACGACTTACCAAACTAGCTGTCCAAAAGTGGGTTTGAATAGTATTATCTTCATTCTGAATTTTCTATATTCCATAAAATTTTAACAACCATATTTTGTGTTTCTTGGACGTAATATAAGAACAAATTCTTTTTTTTTTTCAGATAAAGGAAGTATTTTTTAGAAAATGCATTTTTACCGCCTTTTAATGGTGAACACTTTTTAAATCCAATATTTAACACTTTTATATATTCAATTTGACAAAATAATCACATTCTTTAGAATCAAGACATAAAAACATAGTTTTGATAAATTTTTGTGGTTTTTCTGATAACATTCATATTATGGTGAATAGTGCAAAATACTAAATTTTAATTGAAAACAACTTTTTTAATAAAAATAATTTAGTGTTCAGTTATAAATTTGAATGGTTTGGATGTATAATTATATTATATATTTATTATTTATTACAATTTAGTTCCTTATATGTAATTTTACATTTAAATTTGACATAAACACATGTCAATCTTTTGAGAGTTTTTACTTTTTAAAAAACCCCTCTTTTTTGTTTTAACAACAGGAATTAAATTAAAATTAATAAATGAAGATTCTATGTTTTTTATTTGGTAAAATAGACTTTATTTATGAATTCATAATATCAAAATTATATTTGGGTGAATTTTTGGTATTTTTATGAAAACATTCAATTTTTTATGAATAGAGAAACACACTGCGTTATTATTTAAAACAAACTTTTTATTTATGTAATTAGTTATTTTATTTTAATTTACATTAGGTCAAAATAGATACATAATACCTATATATGTTAAATTTAATTTATTTGAGTCATTTTATAATATTTTTAGATATATAAATGTTTTTTGAACTTTTTACCGTCTGTTACTCAACTTCTAGGAGCATTTGAAAATTTGCATAAAATTTAATTTTACCACTTTTGTGTGTTGAATTTTAAAAATCCGAGAGACACAGTTGACATCATTAAGTAAAATATGGTTCAATAAGATGAAAATAATTTTTTTTGAATAGAAAATTTTGACTTTTATTTACCACGGTAAAAATTAAATAGGGTAATTAAGGGTAAAAATGATATTATAATTACCCTAACACATGTCCTAATTCTATTAGATAAGTATAATTCGACCAAAACCAACCTTCAGAATAAAATAAGATCCACTTTGGTCCATTTAATATAGGGTTATACATAAGAGAAATTTGACTATAAATATTCATTATAAAGATGAAAATATTTCATCCATAATGGTATTTTATTTATAATTTTTAGATATTAAATAATAAAAATTAATTTAAGACACAATGATGATTCATTAATTACCATCTTAATGAAATATTAAAATATTTTATATTATAAATATTTAAATAAATTGAATTTAAATGTTTTAATGCCATCCAAGAATTTTTTAGGTTAATTTGACATGATAGGGTTGATTAGATAAATTTTGTTCAAAGTGATATGGTTGTTAAGACTTTAGAAAAAACAAAATACTAAATAGTGTCAAAATTGACATAATTGAGTTTTTATAACAAATACTATATTATTAATTGATATAATATTGCTAAAAATCTATGGTTTCATCAAAGGACTTAGATAAGGTTATATATATTATTAATTAACCACTTCGAGTTTGATTATATTTTTATAGTATGTTTATTAACCATATAATATAAAAATACAAAGAGACATGGTAAATTTCAAACTATTTAACTAAGAATTAAATCTAAAGGTTAAGGTTAATATGGTGACCTAAACCTCTATAAAACTTATTAGTTGAGAGGTTCTCAACCCATCCCCACATTATCCTCGAAATAAATCATTTTGGATCTATTTGAAATAGAAAATGATTTTATTATAAAATAATATTTCAAACTTTTCCAAAAGTGACCCTCAACTCTCTTATAAAAGGGTACTTCTCCTTATCTTAATTTTACACCTCCAAAGCCATTTGGCTCGGCCAGCCCCTACCCAAATATCTTCCCAATTTCCATACCATATACCTAGAGTCTTTAGTTTGACCAGAAATCCAACCAAAGGAGCCCTTTTGATTAACTCAAAAGGAAACACCCGAAGATGTGGTAATAATTTAACAAACCTCTTTCAAGTTCTTTTCTTCTTCCACTTCATATTTATTTGTTATTTCCAAACCAAAATAAAAACTCCAGTACCTCCTATATACCCTGATGTTATTATAAATATGGTACAACAATATTTTTTATTCTATCCATCCTATAAATGAAGAAGTCACCATACGTTTTTACGTACGGCATACCGTCTCCATGTCGTGGTGTAGTTTGTTATCTAAACACTCCATTACTTGGATGGGTATTATAATGAGTATAAATAATATAAATAATAAATATAAAATGTTAATGATTCTGTATATATGATATACCATCCAATTACATATGATTTCACCATCAATATAATGATATTGTCACTCGTGCATACGTACTGAATACCATCTCCACGAACCTGATGAGATTCATTCCCCATCGTAATCATTAAAGAATAACTTTCATTTTATGATTAAAAATATTGTTTAAGAACTTAATATCATTCTGGATATGAATCAAATACATCTTAGCCATAACAAACATGGCTTACTTAATGAAGAATATAAAGGAAAATGGATCAGTTAACACACGAGACGATGATACTACAAAAATATTATTAAGAAATCAATATAAGAAGATCATATATGATATCATATTTATGTATGTAGTTCTTGTATAATTTAATAACAATGATTTAACTATTATACAGGAAGATAACTTACCCTTGATGAAGGAAAAGTACAAGATAAGGGTTATTTGTACAATCTCTTTACTTATCTGATTTTGTTAATACGTAAGTATCTACTGTGACATCTTTATCATCCATATCCATGTTTTATTAAAAATGTAAATCAAAAAAAATTGGTCATTACAAGACTATGGGTTAATGTCATTTATACCCTTATTTGACCATAAATGTTTTGAAATTAACCTATCCATTGTTTTCCAAACAAGGTAATTTATGACCTTTTCAAAAAAATAATGGTAAGATTATCTTTTTCTAACTTATACAGTGGGTGCAGCTATTTTCCGCCGTTATAACATCGTCGAAGCTTCCCATTCAATATTATGAGAATATTTTCAAAATAACTGTCTTCTTTTATAATAATGTGACTTTTAAATTATTTCAATATAGAAAGAGGTAATTATTTCAAATTGTTTTCATTTCATCTATCTCAACATCCTTTGATTGATTTTAAACTAGTTTGAAGATGATTTATTATGATACCAATATTCCATATTGCATTAAAGTTTTTGTGATTTTATTGATTTTGGATGTGTTATTTTTGCACCATTAATTGTTTATAGTTAAATTTTTAACATTTCATATGATATTTTTAAATTGAATGTTTATGTTATGTTTAAACCTTTTCATATAAAGAATGTATTGGACATAGTATGTGACGGGTGGATCCCGCTATAGCTCCTCGATGCATCGGTAGGTCTCATGAGATAAACTAGTGTCTAGGAACAAGACCATGATAGAATCATATTGTAGTCTTGGCATGAGGTCTTGACTATGTTGTTATGATGTTCGTAATTATGCATTCCATTATTATGAAATAGTCTATTGATATTGCATGTGATTATTTGACTAGTGGAATATCCATGTGAATAATTAAATGGTATTATTTGATTTATATTTGACATAATATGCTGATGTTTATGTTTAAAAGGCTTATTTTTTATTCTTATACATTACCTTAAATTTTTATAGTTATTTATGAAAGTTTCTACTATATTGTTGTCCTTACTAAGCATCTGAGCTCACCCCTTTCTATGTTTTATTTTTTCCAGGATGTGAAGAAGTATTTTATGGTTGACCTGCATGGATAGGCTAAGGATATAAGTGTGTTCGAAGGGGAAAAATGTTATTGATATTTATATTTCATGATGTAATATAAAAATTTCGAATGTATCTAGTACTTCCAAGGCTACTAAATCGATCGGTCCTTTGGGATTTGATCCCTTGTGATTAGGAAAATGTTATGTAATAATGGACCGAATCTGGGTAACTGGGGTTAGGGCATTAAATCCGGTATCAGATGAAGATTAGTACAAACTTTGGAAGCTATATTTAGAAAAACTCTGATTACACAACATTACCCTAAGAAATACTTTGTGGATTATTAAAGAAGAACATCCTAGAATTTTGGAAATGTAGAGATTTTGTGTATTTTCTAAGTGATACATCCCTACCTGGATACGGACAGGTAGAGGCAGCTCTGGCACAGATGTACCTAGGAGTGAAAACATTGACAAGGAGTTTTGGGATGACCCGGGGTATCCAGGTACACGACAATGGGCCTTGTTGAACTCTTGGTTATGAAACTCTCGGGGGATATGATTAGGATAATTCATATTTTCTTTAAAAAACATTATGAAGGATTTATGAGTATATACCTCCTTAGTGAAATCCTTTTTAGGATTATGTATTATATCCATAAACTACTCAATTTATGCAAAATGTTTTACAAGTTTGGAATTATGAATTGCAATTCATAAACTAACCTAGTGTATGCTATTGTTTAGAAATTGAGCATAGTGGAAGGAATGAGAATTCCACTATTACACATGATCGAAAGATTAAGACGGATCATATCTTTCATGGTATTAATCCATAATTTAAAAGGGAAATAGTCTCCCATATATTCTCATCCTATGAAGAAATAGTATCATGTGTTAATAAGATAAGTAAATAATTCTTTGAGTCTTATGGCTTTGAAGGGAAGTAAGAGAAGAAAAGGATGGAAGAGAGAACGATGTATAAATGGAATAAGGGAAAGAATAATTTTCCCATATGTGATAATTGTGGAAAGAATCACCTTGGTAAATTATTAAAGGTAATGGGAGTTTGTTATAAGTGTGGAGAAAAATTACACCAAGTACGTGATTAAAAGGGTAAGAAAAAGGTTTCAAATGTGTAATGCTTCATATGCATGGAATTGGGAAACTACGCGAATCAAAGTCTAATTCATCATAGTATACCCCAAATGCTGCAATTGGATAATAATCATGTTATGATACTAACAAAGATGAAGTGGAATGATTATATTTCTTATGTTTTTATTAAAGTATTATTTCATTTGAGTATTGTATTGTTGATGTACATGTTATAAGAATTATAGAGTATATAAGTATTGTACTACAGTACTATTTTATTAAAGACTTCCTATTGTGTAGAACCATGACAAGTTACTCAATAGTTGATTAAATTTTTGGGAAAATATATGGTTGAGAGAAAGATAAACCATAATATGGTTCTAATACCGAGGTAGTGATTTTGTAATAAAATATGATTTATTTGGATAAATTATATTGGAAATTCTTGACTACCTTGTAACTAATTAATGATTTTTATATTCCATCATTGTTGCAGTTTACAACAATTTTGGATAGAAGGATTATATCTAGTATTCTATAAGGAATAAGGGATCATGAATGTAATAAATAAGGTTTTATGGTAATTCATGGTGTTATAGTGTTTTAAAAGAATACATGATGCAGGCATTCACTTGTTATTTAGAGGCAAAAAGGATATTCATTGTGTTTACCTTCCTTATAAATTTTAGACGGTGAGTTTGGACAGATGTTTTTTGGATAAGTCTAAAGGTTGGAATCAATTATGTTTTAAATTGGATTCTATTGTTATGGACAAATCATTTATTGAGATTATTTTTGTATTGTCATAAAAAGAACAACCTAGAGGTTAGGTGACAACCCTTCGTGTCTGGCAAGGCCGCGAGACTTGAACCTGCACACGAAGGGTGACAACGGTTGTTCACCTACCATAGGCATACACGATGTCTGGGTTTGTATAATATATTTTTCATTAAATTTTCTGAAAAATCAATTATAAATTCATTATTTTTGGGAATCTATATTATTATGATAAATATAATATTTTTTATGTCTATTGTCTTTTAGAGTGAAAGATGAGTTTGGTGTAGAATTCGTTGAAGGATGAAACAGTACTTGTCAAGTATATTTTTTTCCTATTATTATATTAATAAATTTATTCGTAAACTTTAGAGAAAGGATATGAAAACCAAAAATGTGTTATCCTAATATCTTATGTTTTGTTGAACCAACAATATTTTAAATCATCATAGATTAATGGCTTTGCGGCCCTCAATTTTACATTTGTTTGTTTTTGATGACCTCAATAACTCCCTATAAATATTTTTATTTTTCCTCTAATTTTGTGTCTCTAATTTCCACCAATGTTTCCCTAATCGAGATCATAATTTGGTGGTGACTTTTTCATTTCCCTTTCCCTCTTATTAAGACTGAATTTTATTAACCCAATTTCCGATCTGGGTTTTCCACAAATGTATTTTTATATTTTTGACCTTATATATCTAAAGAACAATTTAAAATTAGAAGGACACAATTTATTGAAGGAGGGTATAATTTAAAATCGCAACATTTCATAGTACATTATTTCTTCCAAGTAATCCAATAACTTGTGATACACGCAACACCGAGTTCGAGCGCACCACGACTTACCAAACTCGCTGTCCAAAAGCAGTTATCAATAGTATTATATATATTTCGAAATTTATATATTCCATATAAATTTTAACAACCATATTATGTGTTTCTTAGACATAATATAAAACAAATTCATTTTTTCAGATAAAGGAAGAATTTTTCAGAAAATGCAATTTTATCGCCTTTTATTGGAGAACACATTTTAAATCCAATATTTAACACTTTTATATATTAAATTGGACAAAATAAACATCTTTTCTAGAATCAGGACATAAAAAATTTAGTTTCGATAATTGTTTGTTGTTTTCCTCATAACTTTCATATTTGGATAAATAGTGAAAATACTAAATTTTAATTGAAAACTACTTTTTTAATAAAAATAATTTATAGTGTCCAATTATATATTTGAATGGTTTTGAAGTATAATTAAATTATATTTTCATCATTTAATACAATTTATTACATTATAAGTAATTTCACATTTAAATTTTACATAAACACATGTCAATCTTTTGATAGTTTTTACTTTTTAAAAACCCACGTTTTGGTTTTGACGACAGAAATTAATTTTAAATCAATAAATGAAACTTATATGTTTTGAATTTGGTAAAATTGAATTTATTTTTGAATTAGTAATATAAAAATTATCTTACATCAAATTTTTGGTATTTTTCTGAAAACTTTAAATTTTTTATGAATAGTGAAAAACACAGCATTATTGTTTAAAACCGACATTTTATTTAAGTAATTAGTTGTTTTTTTAATTTATTTTTGGTAAAAATAGATAAATAATACCTATATATGTAAAATTTAATTCAATGGATTCATTTTATAATAAGTTTTTATATATAAATTTTATTGAAATTTTTACTGTCTTTTACACCCCTTCTAGGAGCATTTGAATATTTTCATAAAACTTAATTTTAATGCTTCTATGTATTGAATTTCAAAAATCCAAGACATCGTTAATATCATTATATAAAATTTGGTTCGATAAGATGAAAATATTTTTGGTGAATAGTACCTTTTTACTTCTATTTACCACAGTTGAAAGTAAATAGGGTAATTAAGGTTAAAATGATAATATAATTTCCCCAACACATGTCCTAATTAAATTGGATAAGTTTAATTCGACCATAAACAACCTTAGGAATAAAATATGATCCTCTTTGGTTTACATGGATTAAATTAAGACAATTATTAATATTTTATTTTAAAAAGAGTTAAAAGTGTTAAATTCAATATTTATTATGTAAAAAAATTTAATATGGGTTTATACAAAAGATAAATTTGACTATAAATATTCATTAAAAGATAAAATATTTCCTACATAATGGTATTTTATTTATAATTTTTAGTGATTAAATAATTAAATTTATTTATGACACAATGATGATGCAGTAATTACCTTCTAATGAAATTTTAAAATATTTTATATTAAAAATACTAAATAAAATATAATTTAATAGTTTTGATTCCATCCATGAATTTTATAGTTTAATATAACATGTTAGGGTTGATTAGATAAAAAAAATTTGAAGTGATAACATTTTTATGACCTTCACAAAAACCAAGTACTAAATACTGTCAAAATTGACTTAATTGAGTTTTTAAAACAAATTAGATATTATTAATTGATATAATATTCCTAAAAATATACGGTTCGGAAAAAGGACATAGATAAGGTTATATATTCTAATTATGAACCACTTGGGGTTCTCTTGTCTTATTATAGTATGTTTGTTAACCGTATAATATAAAAATACAAAGAGACATGGTAAATGTTAAACTATTTAACTAAGAGTTAAATATAAAAGATAAGGTTAATATAGTGACTTATTCCTATCTAAAACCTATTGGTTGAGAGTATTTAGACCCATACCCACCTTATCCTCGAAATAAATCATTATAGATCCTCTAGAAAAAGAAAATTATTTTATTATAAAATAATAATTCAGACTTTTCCTAAAGTGACCCTCACCTCTATTATAAACGGGAACTTCACCTTCTCTTAATTTCACACATCCAAAGCCATTTCGCCCAGACATACCCTTCCCAATTATCTTCCCAGTTTCCCTCAAATAAACCTATATTCCTTACATTGATCAGATTTTCAACCTAAGGATCCCTTTTGATCGACTCAAAAGGAAACACCTGAAGAAGAGGTAATAATTTCCCCACCCTCTTTCAAGTTGTTTTCTTCTTCCACTTACTCATTATTTATTATTTCCATACAAAAATAATAACTATAATACCTACTATATACTTTTATGTTATTATAAATATGGTACAAGAATATTCGTTATTCTATCCATCCTATAAATGAAAATGTCACCATATATGCGTATGTACGGCTTATCGTCTCCACGTCGTGGTGTAGTTTGTTATTCAAACATGTCATTATTTGGATGGGTATAATAATGATCACACCTGATGTAAATAATAAATATATCATTTTAATGATTATTTATGTATTTTATATCATCTAATTACATACGATTTCACCATCAATATAATGATATTGTCGCTCGTTCGTACGTATGGATTACCGTCTCCATGAACGCGATGATATTCATCCCCCATCTAAATAATTCAAGAATAATATTCAATTTATTAATAACAATGAATGTTTATAAACTTAATATCATTTTAGATAAGAATAAAATACATACTATATAAAACAAACATGGCTTATGTAACCAAGTATTTAAAGGAAAACAGATCAGTTAACACCCGAAATGATGACACTAATAAAATATTAAATATTAGAAGAACATATATGATATCATATTTATGTATGTGGTTCTTGTATAATTTAATAACATTTATTTAACTATTATAAAAGATGTTAAATTACCCTCATCCAAGTAAAATTTCAAGGTAAGGGTTAATTCTACAATCTATTTTCTTAACTGAGTTTGTTAATATGTAAGTATCTACTAGGACCTCTTTATCATCCACATCCATATTTTCTTAAAAATGTAATTAAAAACATTTTTACTATTTAATATAATATGTGTTAAAGTTATTTATACCCTAATGTTTCCATATATGTTTTGAAATCAATCTTTCTGTCATTTTCCAAACAAGGTACTTTATGAACTTTTTGAAAAAATTATGGTAAGAATGTCTTTTTTTTAACTTATACGGCGAGTGGGGCTATTTTATGTCGTTATAACATCATCGAAGCATACCATACAATATTATAATAATATTTTCAAAATAAATGTTTCCTTTTAAAATTATTTGACTTTTAAATTATTTTAAAATAGAAAAAAGTATATATTTTTAATAGTTTTCATTTCATCTATCTCAACAACATTTGATGTATTTTAAACTTGTTTGAAGTTGATTTATTATGATACAAATATTCCATATTGTATTGATGGTTTTGCGATATACTTGACTATGGATGTGTTATTTTTATATCATTCACAGTTTATGGTTAAAGTATTAACATTTCGTGTGATAGTTTTAATACGAATATTTATGTTATGTTTAATCCGTTTCATATGAGGAATGTATTGGACATAGTAAGTGACTGGTGGAGCCCTCTATAGCTCCTCGATGCATCGATGGGTCTCATGAGACAAACTAGTGTCTTGGAACAAGGACTTGAAAAAAATCTTATTGTATTCTTAACAAGAGGCCATGATTCTGTGGTTATTATGTCCGACATTATGCATTCCATTATTATGAAATTGGCTATTGACTTTGCATGAGGTTATTCGACTAGTAGAATATCCATGTGAATAAGTAAATAGAATTATTTGATTTATTTTTTCCATATTATGCTGATTTTTATGTTTAAAAGGCTTATGTTTTAGTTTTATACATTGCCTTAAAATCTTATGATTATTTATGAAAGTTTCCACTATATTGTTGTCCTTACTAGGCATCTGAGCTCACCCATTTCTATGTTTCTTTCTAGGATGTGTAGAAGTATTTTATGGTTGACCTGCAGGGATAGGCTAAGTATATAAGTGTGTTCAAAGGGGAACAATTTTGTTGATGTTTTTATTTCATTATGTAATGTAAAACTTATGATTGTATCTAGTACTTCCAAAGCTACTTAACTGATCGGTCCTTCAGGATTTGATCTCGTAAGATCATGTCAATGTTATGTAATAATGCACCAACTCTTGGTAACTAGGTTCAGGGTGTTACATATAATAATTATAGTTTATCAATAAATGTTGTATTAATGCATAAATACTCACAGACAGACAAATATAAATGTATTTACAAATATATGTATAAATATGTATTTATATATGTAAATATAATTCTTTATATGTATATTATATATACATTGATAATATATATGTATATATATATTACACAAATATATTATATATTATCTAATATATATGTATCTAATAATATATTTATATTTATATATATATTATAGAAAAATATATATATCATATATTATACAAAAATACATTATATATATATATATTATACTGAAATAAATATTATATATTATACACTGTGGATGTTCATAATTATGTATTACACACTTGATTTAGAAGAAGACATGTTGTGAAAATTAGGTAGTGGGTAATGGGAATAACATGTTGTCTTCATTAGCCTCAATGCACCTGAATATTTATACACCATTTGAGTTTGGGATTAATTTAATGCACCAACAGATCAACAAATGCATGAGTTTTTTTCAAACAACTCATCTTACTGAGACAGACATGTGATATGAAGTCATAAAAATATCGCACGTTTTATATTCTATAACTTGGTGAAGAAACATAATCTACATGAAGTGTTTTTTTAATGTTTCTTCTGAAAAAAATTTAATAAAAATGCATATGTTTAATTTTTCTTAAAAAATGTGCAATAAAGGCGGCATCGCCGTTGCCGTCACCCCCCTCCCCCCCTTGTGCTTATTTTGGCTGGATTGATGACATGGAAATGGCTGCTAGGGCTTCCACCTTTCCCTTAACGGGAAGGTGAGAGAAGGAACCATTGATCCGACCTTTTCCTCAACTCCCTATAAAAGGGAACCCTCCCCCCCACCTTCTCCTAACTTCCAATTTCCATCATATCTCGCATTCCACTACTTCTCTCTCTAAAAAATCATTTGTGTATGATGTGGAGTTAGTGGTCCGAAAGAAGGCACTATTTTATTCAAAGAATCATTTAGAGGTATTTTTATTAAATTTAATGATTTTTATTTATTTAATTGAATTCTTTTTAGTTCTAAATATATTTTTTTAGTAGTTGAGTTAGTTATAAATATTTCCTTTATTAATTAGTGAAATTATTTATATATATTTTTAAATAGTAATTATTATTAGTAATGATTAGGTATAGATTAAGTATAGAATAACATAGGATTAAATGTTATAAAATTTTGGCATCATAAAGATTATGTTGTTATCTAAGCATTAAAGTCCTCTTTTAGATACAAACATGTTTATGTGCCTCTGGAATAGATGTATCTAGGGGTAAAACCCAATAACATCACTTTGAGCTAGGCTAAAATGGGAAGTGGTGCACGACAATGATCCTTACTGCACTCATGGTTTTACACTCTTGAAGGATATTCTTCATATGATTCGGATTTTCATTGTAAACTACTAAAATTACTAAGAAAAGAAAAATCAAATCAGTATATTTATCAATGATAAAATGATAATTGTGATAATAAAAATGAAATGGAAAAGGACAAATGCATTAATTAATGATATTTTTTATTCGTAATTTAATTATTTTTAGTTAGTTTTAAATATTTTATTTATTAAATATTTTTATTACTTATATATTTTAGAAATAAAACATATTATTATTAACAATTTATTATGTTTTAATTAATGAACAAAATACGATTAAAAAATTAATACATTGAATGATAAGATAATAATAATTAACTAATGAAAATCATATGACTAATTACTGAATAAGGAATGATTATAGTGTTATTGGAGAATTATTAACTAATGAATAACTTATAAATGATTAACCAGTGATTAAAGAATTGTTAATTAAGTAAAACATGTACTACAAAATATTAGTAACATAGTTTAGGATATAAGAAAATGTTTTAAAATTGTTGTATTGTAAAGATTATATAGTTTATTAGTAATAATTTTTATTAATAATCATTAACTATAAATTAATTAATAAGTAACATCATATTATAAAATGAATACATATAATGATTAGCTAATGATACTCAATATCATATAAAGTGAAATTGAGAAGAACAAACACATTAAATAACACATGAATACTTTACAACATACAATAAATACCTTGACATTTTTTTAATATAACATGGTTTGGATGAGATGAGTCTCACTTCGTACAATTGATAAAATATAGCATACTTATAATTGGAAATAAAATAATATATTCGATGGATATATTCAGAACTTTTGAACATTTAAAAGTTTCTATATTTATAATGACATATATGATGACATATAAGCTAAGTCATTAGAAGGATAAAATATTTTTAATGCTCAAAATTTAAGTACATCACTTTAAAAGATATTATTAAACATCCAATTGAAAATAAATTCGATTTTACCTCGAATATGAAGTGAGGCTCATCTCATCAAAACCACATTCTATGGAAAAATATCAAGGATTTTCATGAATGTTATAAAGAAATCATATGTTATTTAATGTATTTTTTCTTCTTCATTTCACTTTATATGATCATAATTTTCATTTTATCAATGATAAGTACACTAATTTTAGGTTTCCTCTTATTTTAACCTCAGTTTCCTAAACATTTTGTGACTAATAATAAAATAAAATTAAATATAATGAAACATTACTATCATATTTTAAGGTATAAAAATGCGGTCAAATATTACCTTCTATTAAATAATATATGGTCAACCCTCATTGTTAATATTTATTACACTATCATAATATTGAAAAAAAATCATTTTTGATGTAGAGAGTCATGTTTTCCCTTGTGTACTACTACTTGGAGGTTATTCAAACTAAGTATAAAGATTTCTACAGTACACAACCAATAAAAGTGGTTAGTACAACTGATTGTGAAACACTATATGACCTTCAAGATAGAATTTGTGGTTCCTTAAATCTAGGACCTGATCATGAGATCATGTCTATGGGCTATAGAAATTTTCAATTCCTGACAACACTGTGTCACCTAGTATTTCCATTGGTTGCTGATGTGTAGTTGGTCCATGTAATAAATTTATTTTCTCAGTGGTCAAAGGGTACCATGATGTAGTTATATGTTGATTTTTCTGTTGAAAAACCACAATGTCTAGATGTACGAAGACGTTTACTTACAATAGTGGCTGAATATTCCCGCCCCCCATGATATTGAACCTATTCCAAATGATGCATAAGAGGAAAACCAAGATGATCTCCCTGCATTACATGTCAATCTTACTTACAATAATGAGTTTAATAATGATGAAACAGATGGTGACTATAGTTCTGATTAGGAGGGAGCAACAGAAGTTGGGGAGGATATTTCTAGAAATTCATTAGTTGAACAGTAGCATCAACCCACAATAAATCATCGACCACTATTTGCATCTTGGTCAGAAGTAATGATAAGTGTACCATAATTTGACTGCAATGTTATCACACATGTAACTGAGTTTCCTAGAGTTTTACTAGAAAGGTTTTGTAAGGGGGGAATACATTATATTTTGGAAGTAATTTTCTAATTAAAAATACATTAAAAATCACATTAAAGATATTTCAAATTGAGAGGCACTACAGATATATAGTTCAAGAATAACACTATGGTAAATATTTGATATGGTGTGAGAAGTATGGGGATGACTGTAGATTCTTATTGAGGGAGATTTTGTACATTGAATTTTTAGGTCAGAGAATGTCGAGGATTGAGGTAGCTCATACATGCATTCAGCCTTTCTTAACACAAGATCACAACTAATTGAAGGCAGAATTCATGTCATCCATTATCGTTGATATGATTAGGACATGCCAAGATGTTTCTATATCCCTTGTGAATGAGTGTATACAAAAAAAATTCTTTTATATGATTTTCTATAATAAGGCATGGATGGAAATACAGAATGCAATTGTGTAGGTCTATGATGATTCTAACGACTTGTATCAGGTGTTGACAAAATTTCAAGACTTACTGAGGCACCATAACCAAGTTTTATTCCATATAGATACAAAGGAGAATGTGTCTCATAATAACCAACATGATTCATCTCGTGTTCAAATTTATCAGTTTTTCTAGGTATTCCTCCACTATATTTCCGCATTTCATTTCAGCTAAAATTTTATTCAGAATGATGGAACAATTCCATAAGGAAAATTCAAGGGCACATTGCTAATTTCAGAAACCCGAGTTGGAAACAATTTACCTCTATTTCTTTCATATTCTATTATTGAGATGAAAAACTATGAATCATGGATTTCGATTTTGGCATGTATCAACCACCATTTCACTCGTATAAAGGGTGTCTATTTGATATCTAATCAGCATCAGGCAATAAATGAGGCAGTAAATGTAGACCCTGATTCATTGATACCCCCAAATTCATATCATCGGTTTTGCATTAGATACATTGATATAAATGTGAGGAATAAATTCCACTATGAACCTTTGAAGAAAATAAATATTGAGGATATGTATGCAATGTCTTAGTAATTTGTTACCATTTCAATGTAAAGATAAAAATATTATGGGAAATATTATCACTTCTATGTAACATATGAGTCGAATAAACAAAATTTTGAAGAACATTTTGAAAAAAATTGCAAGGCTAATCATGATGATTATGATTATGTTAGGGAGATTCTAGAAGAAAAATTGGCATTGTCATATGATGGGCGATGTGGTACAACACATGAACAAAAACATTGTGGAGTGAATCAATGGTGTCTTCAAGGATCTTCTCAAGTTACCAATAAATTTCCTACTTCATGAGACATTATATCATCACATGAATTAGTTTTTTGATATAAAAACTTTCCTTAGATAGAATTTAGCATGGGATAAGGTACAGAAGATACTTTTAAAAAGAGATAGAAAAAAACATTGAAAAAGATTTTGGTTATCATGTCATACGTTTCATCAAAGAAGACTCTCGATTGGAATTTCAAGATCATTCAGACCCCATCACAAATAGCATCGGCAAAAAAGTTGTGGTATTACTAGAAATGAGGAAATTTCAATGTGGATTCATTTAGTCCTTACTATTTCCATGCACACACGCCATCATAGAATGTGCCTTTGTGAAAATATTAGGAGGAGCATATGTTGATCCAGTGTTCCTGAAGAACACCATTTCTTACTATTATTCTACACCAATGACACCTATTCTGATGTTTTTTTATTTCCCAATGCCGGAATGCCAACTGATAGTGACACCTAACATCAACTGGTTGTGGACCTGTGAGAGACTAAAGGCCAACAGGATATGGAATAAGATGGATTGAACTCATGAAGAAGGGAAAATCTAGATATGCACCATCTATCATTAAAATGTTCAAAACCATAACTGATGCCCAAACATTATTGGGTTGAGTTCACACTCTCATCTACAATGATATATTGTCTCCATTGTGATATTTTCATATTTTAAATTATACGGTGTTATCTTTATTTTTACCACAGTTTCCAAAATATTTTTTTAATGATATTCAAAAATATATATATAACTAAAAATTGTTATCATATATTAGTCTATAAAAAGACGTTTTAAAATTTAATTATAATAAATATTATATGATCAACCCTCTTTTTTAATATTATTTACACAATTTGAATCATGATCCAAAACCAATTTTTGCATAGATAGTCATGTTTTTCCTGTGTGTACTTCTACAAGGAGATTATTCAAACTGAGAAAGGAGCTTCTTATGGAACACAACCAACAATAGTGGTTAGTACATCTGATTTTGTTACTTTTGGTAATCTTCATGAAGTAAATGGTGGAAAATGAAACCTGACACTGGAGGAATGATGACAATAATGACAGTGATGGAATGTGTTTACATCATCATCATCATTGTTGTTGTCATTATTCCTCTTTTTTCATGGTTCATTTCCCATGAATTATTTCTTGAAGTTTAGTTAGCAATATAGAATTTTTGGTACTAACAATTGTTGATGGTTGTCTACTATAACAATCTACTTGCTAATTTTGAATAAATTTTGTTTTTTGGTTTTCTATCTAATCATCATCGAAGCATGTGCATCTATGAATAATATTCTTCATTTTTTATTATTGTTTGAATTTAGAAAATACTTTTACTATAAAATAACAAGAGGCTATTCAAAGTTACATTAAAAGGAATATTAAAAGTTCATTTTAGGCAACATTAATGCATAATCAATCTATCTATAGATAAACTACAAAGAATACATGTGGGAAAATAATCATGAAACACACCATCATGTGGATAGTTGTATTTAAATTACAAAGCGCTCTATTTTATAAAAAAATTACATACTGAAGAATAATGTATATTTATATATATAACCATATCTTCTAAAAAATCTTTTTCTAGGTAAAAATATATCTTTAAAACACTTTAGGAATATGCAATAAAAACATGAATACATACCCCTATATTTTGGTAAAAATAACTTCATAAAAGTATGTGAATAAACATGAAATTTTTTACATTATAAAATTCATAACATTATACCAACCATAATGTTATATTTACATTTTAAACTTACAACTTATTTAATATGGTTATATATATATGGATGATTACATACTAATCATTGAGTAGTAGAGGCATGTTTCTCAAGTCCTGTTAAACGGTGGTGAGGATCGACCGATCAGGGAGCATCTAGGGCACTTTTTTCTTCACATGGATCCTCCACATGCCATTAGACCATACATACATCGTGTTGGAATTTATGGCCTTGTTGTATCAGATTTCACATTTTGTGACCATCGCCTGCTTGTGGAACTTGAGGAGAGGCGGACACTAGAGACACACACATTCCACCTTCCTGAGGGAGTGATGAACATCACCCTCCGGGATGTGGTAGTGCATCTCGATCTTCCTATCTAGGGGGAAGTCATTATTGGACCCACCCATTTATATTGTCCTGAACTTGCTCAATGATTTTTAGGTGTCAAAATTATTTCTGACCGTTGGGATATAGATGGCGGGTCGAAATCTATGCCCTTTCTTTGGTCACACATTTGTCATTTACCGGTTGGAACTACCAACCAGATTGTCATACGTTATTCCCTTGTATATAAATTATGACTCACTTGATGGACCTTATTTTCTGATCACTTGAGATTGCACATGGACGTGATTTATCTAGCCATACTTGATGACTTTGATCCATCTGGGAGGTACAGATGGGGATAATACTTCCTGACATACACATACAGAGCATTATTCCGGGTATCTTGCAATGACCTCGCATATCTTAGAGGATGTGTCATCCTTCTTTATATGTAGGAATGGAACCACTTCCCCTCATTCTTCCCTCAGCTTGATGGTCTGCCACTCGATGTGAATGTGTTGTATGATTCTCCATATGGACGCTAGTATTGCCACTAATCTCTATTGGTTTCTAATGCTATAAGAAGTTATTGAATTTTAATTTATCATTATTATTTACTATCTATGTTCTATTTTATAGGTGGTATCAGAGACACAATTTCTGTATGGTTCTGAGACACCATTTGGGTGCATATCAACTCAATTTTGAAAATCTCTTACTCGACCAGGCATTGATATACAATCTATCACTGTCTAAAAATTTTAATAATAGAATCAATTTTGGTTTTTACTAAGGATATTTTTTGAGAAATGTCACATTTCATTTCTGATTACCTGTCATCCATTCTAGACTATAGTAGACCAGTTTCAACCATAATTCACTATTGAGCTTGAGAATTTTATAGATTTAGTTCCCATCATTCACATCCATATTATTGAGTGGCAGCAACCTACTAAGGTCATGCAACATTTTTGTTGTGTTCACCTGATTCCACTACCACCGAGACAGATATACATAATTGATGTAGTGTAACTGATATGGAGGAAGGATGGGTACTGGATCCAAGTACATGATGAATATCTCTACTACTAGCATGGACATGTAGAGTTTCATATTTGTGGTGTACCTACGATGTGATTCTTTATTTCTGAGTAGGTTGAGTATGATCCATGGTATAGACTAAAGTCTATACTATATCTTACCCAATACAACATATAGATTCAAAAGATTGTAAGTTAATAATTTCCATTAGTTTATTTATTAAACTATTTTCTAAATCATTTTGAATATCAATACAGGGCACTCACTTGGAACATCTTGTTCTCATGAGTGATGAATAAGAGGAGGGGTTCTTTAAGTATGTAGAGGTCCATCCTAATGTTATGGATCTAATTTCATCTTATCGTGTTCTTTCTAAGAGAATATTTGACTGTCCATCCCAAAGAGCGATGGTTCCTACAACGGAAGAACATCCTACAATAGTATATGGCACTGTAGATCCACAACAAATATGATATAGACATCATCATGTAGCATGTGTGGCCTCACCTATTCCAAAGGTAGAGGTCAGTATTCTAGTAGTCCACCCCAGACGATTGAGTATGTGCCTCATGCAGCACATGATCTGTCTTTCTTCATAGGATATCTGTAGTTCATTCCATCTTGGGGTTTAGATCCATCACAACCTTGGGGTATAGATACATAACAAACTTGGTGTCTAAATCAATCACAGGCTTGGTTCCCCCACAACAATGATGGAAATTATTTCAACTACCATAGTGGGAGAATGATCTAGAGCATAATATGACATTTTTTTTGATAGCTCATCCAACTGAATCATGGGTGGAGAATGCAGTGCTCAACATTCTAGTGCTTGAGAATCATCCCTTTCCAGGTCATCATACTCCACAATGAACTCTAAGAGGGCATCCTATTCATAGACCATCATGTGGGACAAAATATCCTCATGGTAGACATAGAAATTTATTGTACTTGTTCATTTTTTTGTTCTATATCAATTGAAATAAATATGTTATTATTACTATCTTCCCTTTTTATATCTTTATCCAGTTTTTCAGATTTGATTGTTATTTTAGGCAGATTTTAAATTTTAATGCATTCAAAGTAGACTACATGAAACATATGAATAATTATTAAATTTCAAGTATCTAACATTAAGATCTTATAAAATTTACAATATAAAAACAATGTAAATAAAAATTCTAAAAAGATTAAACATTTAAAAAGTTGTTGAGAATAAAAAGTGTTTCGAAAATAAATATAAATATATGAAAATGAAATGAATGTTTGAAAAGATTATAAATACCATTTTTAGGGTTTAAAAAAATACTAAAATTTTATTATTAACAAACTATTGATGAAGATGGAACATTATATGTTAAAGCTAACCCTAGATATTGAACCCTACTAAAGATCCACTTTCTCTTCCATAAATATTTTTCCCTTAACGGATTATTTTCACTCAATGATATTTATATCAACTTGAAGATCAATCATAACTCATACTTAGTTCATAAAAATATCTCAAATTTGACCGTCACAAAATCTATTTCTTAAAAAAATATTTTTATGTTCATGATCCTTGGTGACAACCAAATCTGGATGAGAGGAATACATGTCAAATCCTACATGCTAAAGAAGGGAACTGGATGTCCATCATAAAGGTACAAAAGTATGAGATCTCAGTTAGAATAATGGATTGGTGAGAGGATCTACACTTGATTTCATTGAGAATAAATTACTTGGATGAAAACCAATGTTCTCTTATATCACTCTAGGCTTACTTGGAGGTGAGAGTGAAAAGAAGAAATGTTGAGGAGGATCCAAAGACACCTACTTGACTATGAAATCCAATAAAATATAAACTATAAGACACATATAAATGAAAATTAAAATAGGGATTAAAAATATAATAAATAATCGAAAATAAATTATATGTCTTGTAGTTTGTAAATTGTTTTCTTTCAAAGTCACATAATTGACATATTCTTATGTTTCATGTAGGTTGTTTTGAATGCATATAAATTAATTTTCATCCACAATTTTTTTAATTTTTTTTCTTCAATAATTTATTATATTTTTAATACATGTTTTAATTTTCATTAATACTTCCCATATATTTTTTCTTTATATAGGATTTTAATGTCAAATACTTGAAACACTTATAATTTTATTGTTTTTTGGTTTTGAAATGTTATAAATTATTTTTCAGAAACATTTTTTATGGAATTTGTTTTATATTCTATTATTTATTATATATTTAATCAATTTTTTAACTTCCATTTATATTGGCCTTATAGTTTATATATTAAAGGCTTTAAAAGTCACAAACTTGAAAAAAAATTATGTTTCATGTTTGAGGCTTTGAAAGCTTATAAATTATTTTTCATCAACATTTTTTACAAAATTCTTTTTATTTTTTACTATTTATTATTGTTTTAATATATTTTTTAATTTTCATTTATATTTGTCTTATAGTTTATATTTTATAAGCTAGAAAATCCACACACTTGGATCATTTTTTTGTTTCAAGTTGGTATTTCAAAAGATTATAAATTATTTTTCATCATTATGTTTTATTAAAAAAAATTAATTTTTTAATATTTATTATATGTTTAATCCATTTTTTAATTATGATTTTTATAGGTCTTATTTGTTATATTTTATAGGTTCTAAAAGAAATATTCCTGTAACATTTTTATGTATCACATTGGCGGATTTGAAAGCTTATAAATTACATTCTATCAATATTTGTTATGAAATTATTTTTATTGTAGAATATTTTTTATATTTTTAATCCATGTTATAATTTTCATTTATATGGTTCTTATAGTCTATATTTTTAGGAATTCAAAGTCACATACTTGAAAAATTTTTATGTTTCAAGTTGGTGTCTTTGAAAGCTTAAAAATTATTTTTCATCAATATTTTTTATAAAATTCTTTTTATTTTAGACTATTTCTTCTATGTTTAATAATTATTTTAATTTCTATTCATATTAGTCTTATATTTTTTATTTTATAGGATTTCAAAGTCACATACATGTATCATTTTTATGTTTTATTTTAGTGGATTGGAAAACATAAAATTATATTTCATCATCATTTTTTATGAAATTATTTTTAATTTCCACAATTTATTATATCTTTAATCAATGTTTTGATGTTAATTTATATTTTTCTTATAGTTTATATTTTATAGTCTTTAAATGTCAAATTATTTTAAAGAAATATGTTTCATGTTGGTGGATTTAAAGTATTATAAATTATTTTTCATCAATATTTTATATGAAATTAATTTTATTTTAGACTATTTATCATATTTTTAATTAAAGTTTTATGATTCATTTATATTGTTCTTATTGTTTGTATTTTATAGTCTTTAAAAACTAGAAACTTGGAATATTTATAAATCCCACATCGAAAATGCATAATGTTCTACACAGGAATGGGAGAACATGAATCCCACAACAGAAATGCATAATGATTTATAAGGAAAACCCACTTATTAAGGGGAGACATGGGTGAGGGATTCTGTTAGAATCCATATTGTTGTAAAGACATTGCTGTTGGATATTAAATAGGAGATAAATTCAAAAAAAAATATTGTTTTATTTAAAAATATATATAAACAAAACCAAATAAAAAATTTAAATATATAAAAAAATAATATTTAAAATAGTAAAAAAAATGTTTTAGGGGAAAGGAGTTTCCACTGCTGCCGCCTTTGGACTCAACCAAATGGCGGCAGCGATACTGCTTCCTTTCAAGAATTTTTTTTTAAAAAAATTATAATGGATACATTTAAAGAAAAATAATTTATAAAAACATAAACAAAAAAACACTCTGGATGAATTATATCAATGAGAGTAGAGAAGAACCATGCCCAGATGCCGTAGACTCGCTCTGTAAGATTATAGCACCTATTGTAGTTGATTCTTTCACAGAATCATTTTGATGTTGAAAGAAGGTAATGAAGTTAGCTACCAAGCATATTGTATGGTGATTGGCATAGAGACCCTACTCATGTATGAATCTGCAAGACGTGACGTAAAAACCATGTTTTCATAATTCCCACAGAATCATTACCGCTCATGCGTAAAGCTCCTGATGTAGGTCATAAAAACGTGAAATTTCTGGCATAAGAGGTACTATTAGCACTTGCTATGAGCTTATTTCAAAAATAGAGGACGCACTGAAACCCTGAGCGGGAACCAATAAAAATAGGTAGGTTCATCGATATCTTATGTGTGATGAAACTCCCCAACATATACATGGAACTCCCTAGGGTAGGTTATGCAATAATGAAAAGCATCCCTATAGTTACATGATTGAAAATGTGTGTTTCATAATGAATAAAGAGATTCCAAGAATTTTGTAAATATCCCTTGAGGAAACACTATTTTTTGATCTGAGAACGTGTACGTCGCTTGGATGAAGGGGGTGTGTGTTTTCATAGTACGCCACCTTTCTCATATTTGTAGATATAGTGAAATCATTCATATATAAATACAGGGATATCATGAATCAAGAAAATAAGTTTCCACTACATGACAAGGATGCTCTCATTTTCTATACAAAATAGAGCACCGTGAACCCATATAAGAGTAATGAGTATGAGCTTGCATGACCCCACAAATGTGTTACTTGAAGCGGATCATGTACAAGCAAGACTGCATGATCTCAAAGCATTTAAAGCATTTCATAACCTATAATTCGAATGGTTAGGGAATCACATGACCCATATTGTGAAGGTTTGGCACTGAATAACCATTCATATGAATGGTAGTGGCACCACATGAACCATCATGTGATACCATGTGATACTCCAAGGGGTTCACACTAATGCAAAGATACAACTCATGTATCATGAATAAACATGATCATGGGATCATGGATTCTTGTTTATATTAGGGGATCACTTCGACTCTAGAGAAGATAAAATTATTGCATCCAAATTATGTGAATTATTGTGGATATAAACTCAAAGAATGGCTATGATCTTGTCCTACCTAATTTTTTTGATGTGCTATAAAATCTGAGCATAAAATAACATTCAACGGTTGGTGAACCTTGTCGATCTGATTGAATTCCACAACACTCAAATAAAATATTCATGTGTGAAAAAAAATATACATATCATGCTCGATATCGTCATGTGAATAGTATATATCTTTCTTTTAAAAGTGAGAAAATCATTCGTGGTACTTCATTGTTTTTCCTCCTTTACTCAGTCACATAAACATTGGGACACCATGCAACACCCTCTTGAAAGCCTTCAATTGTGTAACACATTCAAGTGGATTGGTTTATGCGACATCCCTGATATAGCTTTCCATAATTTCCATGGACCTTTTTGTATGTTACCTTAACATGAAAAAAAAACCTTGGATATGATATGGTATCATCCCTCCATGAATATGAGGCATATCAACGATGGTCAAAGAAACTTTTCTTGATGATGTATATTTTTCATCACAAGATCATTGAATATACACGCAGTGCATCAAATTCAAGTATATGAACTATCCCTAACAACTCTTGCAAGTCGTCGTCAGATCCAGTACTGATCATAAGACTTGCCATAGGCAAAAAAGACTACTAGATAAGACCAGATACTCGTGTCATCAGAATATCTATCAGGGATCATGTGATACACCATAGAAAACCAAAAGGTTTGTCCATTACAATGCCCGCACACCCCTTCGAGATTCATTATTGATCACACGGTGCACTATAGACAAAGAGTGTGTTTGTCTCTGACAACACCTACATGGATGCACGATAATCTCAAAAATCATTCTAAAATAATGCTAAAAATATCAAAAGTGAGAGACCCCTAGTGGTCATTAATCCCATGCACTATATCATCATTGGGAAGAATAAATTTCCTTTATGATAAATAAGCAAACTCATGAGACCCCCAAACCTTTGTATAATGTTACAGTGGATATAAACGGGAGAATGCATGAGGTACTCGCAGTCACTGAAAGATAGGTGACACGCCCCTGGAAACATGCAATACACCACAAGATCATAGTGATAGGTCCAACTTATCTTGTGAAATCCATTTAGCTTGTCAGCCTCACTATGTGGAATTCCTTGGGTATGTCTGGGTGCCTATGTTCTTTCACTTGAGTTCTCTAAGGAAAAACAGATAGATTTTTCCATTATATACTCATGCACCCCAATATGACCCATATTAGTCATGTTATCCATCATAAATAATTGTGTAAATATCCTTGACATTACTCGTGAAAACTCACAAAATTTCTAACCATTGTAAAATAAAACAATGGGGATAAAAAATAAGGAGCAAGAGATATCCATGTCGCTAGAAGACAAGTGAATCACCCGGACGTCCACAACATAGCCCTGTGAGACCTCTTGACTGGTCAACTAGATCTTATCAAGACACCTAGAAAATCCACCCTTGCCCCCCGAAGTACTCCTGGAAAGTCCTTGAGAACTCTTGAAGGTCGTCATACATATGCATAGGGACAGATGAAAATTCCATTGACATACCTACATGATCAAGAAAGTCTTCATCAATTAGCAATAATATGATAATAGAGAAATTGAAGGAAGAGACTTGTGATGGCTGAATATTAGGAGATGCACTCAGAATGGAACATGATAATTAATCGTGAAGTCGGGTGGCACTAACCCCCTTCTACGACTCCATATAAGACTCACTAAAGATGTTCCATGTGAATCAGAAAAAAAAATTGGGTAGAGATTCCTATAAATTCCCCACACCAACCACAAAGAGGATTGTATTTTTGATCTTGAATATCACTGTAAAAATGAACAAATGAACTCTTGGAGTATCACGCCATTTCTAGAGAAGGTTTATTATAGAAACCCATCACATGACTAGAAATCCTTTTTTTAGGTAATACACTGGTGAGCGGATGGAGTAGTAAATATTTGGCATGAGACGCTTCACAGGATCATTCATAGATCACGTGAAGGGTCTCTTGTGTGCTATGTGAAGAAAAACAAGCAATCCCACTAGATCACATGATACTCAAGATAAACCTATATTTAATAAAACCAAGTAATTCTCAAGGAAAATCCTAGAATAAAGGCTAAAGGTGGTAGGTGTAAATCAAAAAATGTTTACTGACCCATGTGCACTTCACGTGATCCACCCAAAGAAATGTGATAGCACTGGGACATATCACCCAGATCTCATGATGCACCTTCATCATGACACCCATGTCATATTAAACCCTCCATAAAAATCAAGGAAAAGTCACACGACCCCTTTTATGTATCACCATAGTCTCACACAAGTACCCATGGATTGTTCACCCAGTCCTTGCGACATCCTTTGGATGCATCGCCTTACTCATATAATGGTGCCTATACATCTCATCCCAGTCTTGTAGAGGCTCCTAGATACGACATTTCTCTCTCTCTATATCCTCTATATATATTATATTGGACTCACGATTCCCCTAGGGAAATTAGAAAAGTCATGATATATCAATGGTACATGTCAACCACATATCTCAAGTGCTTCAGGTCATATCAAAAGATCTCATGACAACCTCTGGGAATTTCATCCAGGCTCTAATGACGCCCTCCAAACATGATGGTCTGGTCTCGCAATGGATTCCATCTACGTTATCCAAGACACCCAACATCCTACAAACCATATCGCACTGAATCTAATGAAACGTCCCATATGTGTCAACACAGTTCATGCGATGGATTCCAAGAAAACCCAATTGCATCCTATGATGTCTGTTGGATGGGTAAACTGGGTTATGAAACACTCTCTAGATAAGAATCTCTGGCCACTATGGAATATCATGATTAGATAGATTTTTCCATACACAATGGGTAATCTTTGAATAAAAGGGAAAACTCAGAGTGTATTCCCTAATAAATGGAACTATGATGACTCTGATTCCAAACATATTCAAGATACATAGGCCACCTCTTCAAGGTTTTAGTTCCGTATTGACAATCCAAGGAAACCCCAGTATCTAAGCCCCTTACCCAAAGTAATGGTACTGATCACATGCTAACCATTGTTTCTCACAATGATCATATATCATGTGGGATTATAGAGTTTAATTGATCAGGTCATATGTACTATACACCCCATGGTTACAAGGGAATCGTCATTCATAATACTCAACAACCGACAATATATAGTATATCCCTAATAAATATTGAATCAATATTGGTGTAAGCCTCTAGCATTCATAAAATATCAAAGATGGTCATAATTTCCATGAGTGTGATTATCCACCTCATCCTATCAATATTTTAAGGGATAACCGAACTACGATGAATTTGATTGTTGTGATACTCCAGATACATAGGATGCCTTTTCAAGGCCCAAGCTCTATACCAAACAATCCAAGGTCTACCCTAGTACAGAAGTCCCATATCTACATTCCACAAGACTGATCATCAATTCCCCCTTGTTTATCACAGCAATCATAGCTCATGTGGATTTAGAGAGATGAAATGGACACCCCATTAGGAATCATTAACTTCCACTAACCATGTAAATCTCAGTATGTAAGCCCTGATGAATGGCATAGTACCAACACCCCTTATATAAGGATGTGTACCTCAAGGATAATCCCATGGTCATGATTGAACTTTGATGACTCTGATTCCTGCAAGAACTATGATACGTTGGAAGTCTCCTTGAATCCTAGGCTAAAACATTTGGTGTCTAAGTACCTACAAATATTTCATCAATGTAGTATGCTAAACTAAATAGGATTAACGAAATACATGGGTTTTTAATCTTGTAATAACTTTGAAATGTTTTACGTGTCTTTATTTCTTAATCCCCTCCTCATAATATTAACCACCTCCTCATGAGGCAGTGAATTATGATGCATTTTTTCATATAGCTTCAGCACGTAAAGCATCTATTCACTATTTGGAAAATGGGTGAAGTACCTCATATACATAGATATAGATTCTCTAATGAGATCACAATCCCCTCAGTTCATCAATAAGACTCCCTTTCAATGTCTAATGAGAGAGTTAACCAATTAGTCATTTTTTATGGTAACCAGTCACGTATCAAGATTAGGAAGAGATTAACATATATATATATATGAAATCTATAAGAGAGACCCAGATATTGAACATCCCACCCCCCCAATGGTTTGATGAGACCGACCACCCATCCAAATGACCAAGGTGAGTCCCCAAGAGTCATTGGGTCTGAAAAACTAGATAACTGCTGTCCTTTGAAAAGTAGGTATATACCCATCCATAGATGGGGGAACCATTGGGAGTTTTTGGGATAAGTGATAATGGTATCCCAATTTGTGAAACCCATTTCATGCAACAAAAACCTATTGAAACATAAACTGTGAACATGATGTGAATCTCTCCATTGAAAAAATGATTGGTTATTATCCATAAACCCATTTTGTATTCCATTATTGGAAAACAAAATGGTAAAACTGATGTGATTCTCTCTAACAAAAAAACAATTGGGTTATATTTTGAAATATTTCTTTGTTTTGAAAACCTTATACAAACAAAACAGTAAGACCAGAAAGATATTATAAATGATCCTCTATAACCAAGGTTCCATGAAATAATTCCATCCCCATTATGACAAGTCAAAATGAGAAGAATGGCTGAATTAGAGAATATCAGAAAAATTGTTTCAACCATACACATATGATTGGGCACATTATTCCTAAAAAGTTGCACTAATTGGTAAAATTATTCCTTTTTTCTTCATCCCATAAGATATTGACAACATCCCAATTCTATAAAATTTCTTCATCATCCATTATTCACTCTAGAATATTATCCATGATTGCAACATATATGGGTCAGAAGATAATTTCTCATACATGAAAACTCAAATGATAGGTTGGAAATACGATGGTCTGGGAGTACCATCGACATGGTAAAAACCTGACCATGTAAATTTCTAATGAAAATATATAAACACATTGACTAGTGATTTCACTTCACCTAGGAAAGGCTGTTGCTATGTGAGTTTCCCTTGATGCTATCAGTGATGGGTTTCAGAGCTTATCACTGGAGCATGACAACTGCCAATTTTCATATCTGATGAAGTTATAATAGGAGGCCATATATAGCTCTATTTCCATTCTGGTGACACCATGGTAGGAAACTATCAATCGTTGTCACCAACTCCATCCCACTGGTACCCATTAGTTTCATGATGATAGCACAATCTAACACAAAAGTGCATCTGATGGCCATGCATGGGGTTCAATGAAGACTCATTGGAGGAGGATGATGTTGGATATCCAAGAGAGGGCTCATACTCCTGCTGCTACCATAGATGGTTGTTGGAATAATCAACTAGGAACAAACAAGAAGGCTCACATCCCTACTCATTTGGAACAAGTTAGTAGGAATATTCCTAGAGAATGCAGGGTGGTGGATCATACTCCCATTCCTATGCATGAAACCAATTATAATATTCCAGTGTCACAAGGTGTATATAAGTGGGAACATATCCATGGTTCAAACGAATACATCTTCCAGTTTATCACGGTGATAGAAAATGTGAAGGATTATATCCCTACATGCTCTTTACTAAAATTCCAATATATTTTAGAAATACCTTAAGAACTCCACCAGTATATTCTTGTACTATTGCAGATAAAGGGGTATGCACATACTTTTATCTCTACTACTAGGATATCTCATCACTCTAATTGCAATGAACAAGTGGTTGTACTGGAGTAAGTGCACACTCCTTCACCCACCTAGTAGGTTTATTAGCATATTCTGATGAAGGGTGGGGCATCATACCAGGATCATATTCCCATTCCAACCAGCACTCACCATGTGAAAGAAGAACATTCCTCAGCACAGGGGCACATGCCTGTAGAAGATGTCAGGTGGCATATTCAAAAGGCCCCTGATCGGGCTCATATCTTCATTCTGACTGGTGCTCACCACGCGAGAGGGGCTCAAGCCTCATGAGAATCTCATGTTACTATAGAATAATTCCAACAACATACTTCAAAATCCCATGAATGGACTCATATCCCTATTCTGGCTGAGGAAACCCAAGTGATAATTGCACAAGACCCGAGAAATGCTCATATTTTGATCAATGTATTTGCCTATCATATTCCAGCTAATCATACAATAATTATGCATATACCTACATCCACTAATGAACTAGTATGCCAATATAATTAAAAGGAAATATAAGATTATTCCCACATTAATTCTCTATTTATGAAGGTCCTTAGAAATATCTTAAAGGGGAATTCATATTTGGACCGGCCTCATATTCCTGATGCAACTTCGGCTCACCAAGTGAGAGTGGTGCATGTCCCAAGGCAGGCTCATATTCGCTACAAGAATAACTAGAATAATATTATAAAGGATTGGGATTGGGATCGTATTACCATCATGAACAAGGATTACCACTTGAGAATGACACATGCATCTGAATAAGATCATATTCCATTCAATAATGAGATAACTCATCAACATATTCCAGTTGATTCTCAACTGCTGGTTCATACTCCCACAATAGTATATTACTATATACATGTTCCATCAACCATCACATAGTACACTCATTCCACTTCACACACCCAAAACTAAGGAGGTAATATCTTAACCATGATGCATAAAATTGTATGTGTTCCTAATATGCTCAATTCTAGTGTCCTTGAGGTTGTTCGGGAAGCATTATCAACACCATAAGGGTATGTCAGCACTTCTGTCAAAGCAGAAGTTTAAAATGTTCCTTACCACAATATTACTCCTTGGATTAGTATGGATATGGACCACAGTGACATTCCTCCTAACATCCACCTTGGTCAATATACCCATGGATATATCTCCCATGTACAAGGAAATCATCCCATATACAAAACAACTTTGTATGGAGAGTTGTTCAAAACTCCTACACATTCATATAAAGAGGTTCTTGGATCATTAGTGTAAACTATATATGGTTCCTCCATCAACATCCAATGGCACCCTACTCCCGTCAACAGACAACCATTGGATCCATATTCATTGGTTTGACCAGATGAAGGTGTATTAGAATGATGAGGAGGAGTTTGAAATTTACATATGGAGATATTTATCTAAAAACAACCTCCCCATAATGTATTTTCCCCTCACTAATGCTGACCATGATATCCTAGATGATTTTGAAAAGGATATAATCCTTTATATATGATATAATATGTGGCGTACTCATCAACAACTCAAGTCTAGGAATCTCCTTTATCCATTAAATGAGATTCACCTTCAAAAAATAATAAAAAACTATGTTTTTATTTAGACATGGATGCTATATCCATGACCCAAGATACAAAACTGGAAAATCATAGCGCAAATATGCAACATGCATCCATCCATTGCATCACAACTCTTAATAATTTGATCTCTGAAGCAACATCATGCATCCATATTCACGGATGGGGATAGTATGGAGTCTTACACTTTTTCTCTCCTTGAGAATAGAAAATACCACCATCTGCGGCATCTTGAAATGTTACAGCCACTAGAAAGATTAGAGGATCAAGAAATGGTTAAACCAGTTGGTCACTCCAACAAAATTCCACTGCTTCAATGATGTCTAGAATCTATGAATCGAGAGAAAGGATAGCCAAAATGATTTCATAATGGACCCCTCAAGATAATAAGAGGACATTCCAAACATGGAGACTGAATTTGTGATCACTGTAGACACCATGAAATGTGTTTCCTGCACTTTTTGTCAATTGAAGATGTATTTTCATGTGGAATGACTCAAAATGACCTCAACCAGGATCGAAATGTTCGTGGTGCGAATATGCATTTTTCATGGGGGTCAGTGATGGTAGCGAAGGCACTGGCCTAAAGGCTCGAAACCGCAGCCCGTCACTAATCCCAAGCAGGGGTGCGAGGGCGCAACCCCCACGTTATAGAGAAATACTTTGGCTACATCCCGAAAGAGGCGCCCAAGGTACATGTACACAAACACTTGCACTCCACCATTTTAAAGGTGATTGATGTGATAATTTTGGCTATGTCCTAAACTGTCACCCTAGTCTATCCAAAACATCGTCGATGTACAAGGTACCTGCGTTCCCTAATTTGGCATTCAAGTCACTTGCACTCCCAACTCATTTCACCCAATGTCACTTATTTGCCTATAAATAGACCATTGGGGCCCCCATTTGTATAGATGAATTTCCTTAGAGCCCAATTGCTACTCTAGATTCCCTAGTACTTCGCCCTAGTTTTCCAAAACGTTCAAAGTAGTTATTCAACACCTTGAGTAGAGGCTTTAAGGGAGGATCATTGGACATTAGTCCTTTTAGTGTTTGAAAACCATAACACATGCGTGCCTAAAGTGCCTAACCTCCCTAAGTCATAAATACTTACACGCCTCCCACTCCTCTCACATGAACATGAGCACCCCACTTATGGGATATCCTATGAATACTCTTGAAGGCTTGAGCTATGTCTCACCTAGGTATTACCATATAGGTTGTTCGTTGTTGATGTGAACATCAGGTCTCCGAAGTGTACTTGTGCGAAAATGCTTGTGCACCCTTCTCTACTTGGGTGCCGCTCTTTGATTCACTTATTTTCTTCACTCTCTTCAGTCTACAAGCCATAAAGCCTTCTTCATCCATTCATGGAAATTATTCTTCTTCATTTTCTCTCTTGTATGAAAGGGATTCTATTGAGACCTCCACCAAAACCTCCTAACTTATTAAATATTTGGGAAAGGAACATCAGCACGTCTCCTATTTGGGTTTGTATTTCCATAGTCAGAGGTTTCCCAAATTTTTTCACAATGGGGATATGATTCATGGAGTGTGTTTGGGTTTGTATATCTACAGTCACATGGACCTTTCACCCAGAAACAGTGTTGGGAAGTTCTTGATTTGGAGGAGGGTTGGGTCCTGGCCTCTCCCTTCTCAAAGAGACGACCCAGAACCTCAGGTCTCTGGTAGGGAAGGTACAGTTCATGCCTACTTTTCCTTTTAAAGAATAAAGGGGAAGCCTCCCTTCCCCTACCAAGATCAATTTTTGGGCAACCATCTTGGTTTAATCCCCTAGATTTTCTTACAGGTTGTAGCTTCATTGCTCCTCCTCTCTTCTTTTGTGCCAATGACCAAAGGGGGATGGGCACATGGACTTTTGTTACCCTTTCCCTCTCCCGCTTCACTTTGTTACCATGGGCATCCATCCTGGTATAATCCCCTCACCTTCATCCCTTCCTCCTTACAGTGGATCCTTGTCCAATGTAAATAGAACAGAGGGAAGGCTCATCGTCTCTCTCTCTCTTCCATTAGCGGAGGACAAAAATTGTGAAGTGTCATTGTTTAATATTTCACATTCTCTTGTTTCTCACACTGAGCATGACTCACGTGATCTTAGAGATACATGATGGTTACAACATGTTCACAAACACTTATTGGAATGAACTACGAGAACTATGATTCCCATCATGATCGGGAAACATAGGAAGCCTTCTCAGAGCCCGAGATCATTGGACATCCTCTTCAATAATCCAACCCTAATTCCCTAAATCCGAGCATCCTCCCCAGGGATATGACCAAAATGAATCCCACAAGTCATCAAGGAATCCTTTTCAGGATGTAAGCCCAAATGCATCTCTCTCAATGAACCATACTCATCTATGAGACATATCAAACTACGCGGGCTTTGATTCCCATCCATATGGGATATGTAGGAATCCACTGTGATGTTCAAACCCAACACATCAAATAAACCCTTGTTTTTAGAGACCCGAAGCTTGACGTACATTGAAATTACATTACTTTTGCAGAATACTTAGTACATAACAAAAACACACACACAAGGATCGTAATAGTTTAGTGTCTTTGGAAACTCAGAATATAATCTTATAATCGTGGTGAATGATCTTCAACATCTCCCATAAAGATCGTACTTTTTTACCTAAAACCATTCTTTATATCCTGGGGAAAAGAAAACATAAAAGGGTGAGCTCAAATGCTCAGTAAGGGTAAAAAATGAAATATCAATCACATCATTTTCATAAGAACATAACATTTTGGAAATCTTTACCTGCAAAAGAGAGCATAATTTCATAACATGGGATAAATCATAGTAGTGAAATGAAATCCCAATAATCATAACTTAAAACATGAAACTCTGTTTCATACACACATAATCATAGAGAATCGTATCTTATTAGTCAAGACTCATTGCCAAGACTATCTTAGTGGACAAAGTCCATTTCTGAACCGAGTCACCCTCATTTCAGTCCTGTTTCATTGAACCGGTATAACCTACCATTCCAGCCATGTCTATCTCATGAGATATAAAATCTTTACCCAATGCATTAGAGGGAGATATAGGTCCCACCCATCTCATAATGATACCATTCTTATGTGTGCCACAAAATCATAAACCATACATCATAGCATAACCCATGTAATAAAAATGGTATTCGTAAACATCGTGACATCATAAAACAATTGATATAAGATAAAGGAATTCATAAAATAATTCCATCACAACATAATCAAATCAATGTAATAATAGGGATAGAAACATAACTATATATTATCTTAGATGGAAAATAATTTTGATAAAACACTTGAACTCCATTCTTGAGGAAAATATCCTTTCTATTTCAAAAACACTTTTCCTTTCTTAACATGTCATACAATTCTAAACTAAAAGAAGTTGATTAAAAATAAACATGAAAAATTTTAAAGGAAGATTCTTGGAAATAATGTTTTAAAAATACATTTATGTCGTATAAGTTAAAAAAACATTCTTCGTACTTTTGTCGGAAAAGTCAAAAAGTACCTCATACGAAAAACGTCAAAAGATTCCTTTCATATATTTTACTAAAAACTCACCAAAGGGTAAAATTGGATATAAACTATTTTATAAGGATATAAATATTACATATTGAGGAAAGATGGATGTGGATGATAAAATACACCCCAGTAAATTTCAAAGTATAAACAATCTCGGATAAAAATGAGATTTTGATATTTTCTCTTACCTTAGGTCTGATATGCTTTGTACGTGTCCGAACCTCCTGTATAATGATTTAAATAATGTTATTGACTTATTCCAGAATCATACTTATTTTTATGATATCATATATGGTCATATTCTTAGCTTCTTAGTAGTAATATTTCATTGTTATTTGTTATTCGGGTGTTTATAACTTTTTGTTCTTATGCGTGTTCTGTCGAATAAATTCTTATTCTTCTCTTTAGGTTATAGAGACCTCATTTCCAGAATGGTATTAATGTAATATATATCATATTCATTCATTCAATTCATTTATATAATCATTATGAAATGAAGATCATGTAGAACGATTCACATCACATCATGGAGACAGTATTCCGTACGTACGCACGAGTGATGATATCGTTCCTATGATCGTGGAATTGTATTGGAGTATATGTATACTATTTCAGAATCAATATCACTTTATAATAGTCATATATAGTCATTATTTACCCCATTATACCCATCCAAGTAAGGTGGTGGTGTAAAATAGATTACACCACGGCGTGGAGACGGTATTCCGTACGTACGCACGCGCGGTGATTTCATTTTCCGTAGGATGGATAGATGGTTAAATAGGGGTTTTTCATACTTATAATAACATATCAGTATATGAGTGATACTTATGTTATTACTTCATAATTAAACAGCTAAATAAGAAGAAGTTTAAGAAGAAAGAAATTGGAAAGGATCAGTAATGGATATTACCTCTTCTTTGAAGTGCTTCTTTGAGACCTCCTTTTATGGAACTAAAATTGGTCTTTGAAGAATACCAGGACATCTAGGATGTCTCTAGGGAAGTGGGGAGGAGAAAATGGCATGGGTTTTCCTATCATGAAGGCTCAAAGTGGTGTGAGGAAGATGGGGAGGAGGTTCCCTTTTATAAGGGAGGAGAGGGGCACCTTTGGAATAACTAAAACTATTATTTTATTATAAAGTCAGGTTAGGTTTTAAATAGCTCCAAATTGAGTTATTTCGAAGATAAGGTGGGGATGGGTCGAAATCCTCTCATACAATAGAATTTAGACAAGTTTAGGTCATTATATTAACCTTATATTTTAGTTTTAACTCTTAGTTAATTAGATTGACATTTACCATGTCACTTTGTATTTTTATATTATATAGTTAATAAACTTACCATATACATCCAAGAGACCCCCAAGTTGTGTTTTATTAATATATATAACCTTATCTAAGTCATTTGGCAGAACCATAGATTTTTAGGAGTAAAATAACAATTAATAATATAATATTTGTTTTAAAAACGATTTTATGTCAATTTTGACACTATTCAATAGTTGATTTTTTTGAAACTCATAAAAGAATGATTACTTCGACCGAAATTAATTAAATCAATACTAACATGTCATATTAACCTCTAAAATTAGTTTAATTCATAAAAAGTCTCGAATTATACTTATTTATGTATTTATAATGTCAATTATTCTAATTTTTCACTATTATGGTAATTACTGCATCATCATTGTGTCATAAATAAATTAAATTATTTAAAGTATAACAATTACAAATAAAATACCATTATGTAGGAAATATTTTTAGATTTATAATGAATATTTATAGTCGAATTTAACTTATTTATAACCCCATATTAAAAATTATTTACTTATTAAACATTGATTTTCACTATTTTATCCCTTCTTTAAATAAATTAATAATAAATGTCCTAATCTAATCCAAGTGGGCCTAAATGGTCATATTTTATTCCTAAGGTTGTTTTTGGTCGAATTAAACTTGTCCAATAGAATTAGGACATGTGTTAGGATAATAATAATATCATTTTTACCCTTAATTACCCTATTTACTTTTAACCGTGGTAAAAAAAAGTAAAAAGTTACTATTCACCAAAAATTATTTTCATCTCATTGAACCACATTTTAGTCCTTGATATTAACCGTGTCTCTCGGATTTTCGAAATTCCACTCACAGAAGAGGTAAAATTAAGTTTTATGAAAAATTCAGTTTTTTTAACTACCACTTAGTGGTTTCACTATTCATCAAAAATTGAAAGTATTCAGAAAAATAGCAAAATTTCACCCTAGGCTAATTTCAATATTACGAATCCAAAAATGAAGTCCATTTTGAAAAATAAAATTTATAAAATTTCAAAAAGTGGTTATTACTATTCATAACGGCTAGTTTTAATAATATTTTATTAGCATATCGTTGATTAGTGAAACTCGGTATTGCGTACTACACACGCTATCGAGGAAGGTCGTGATTGCGTATAATGCAAGGAAAGTCAAGGATGTGTGTTAAGCAAGCTCCTTTTGGTGTAGCGTACAACACAAGACATTAATGAAATTAAAAAGACTATTTTTCATAAAATCTCGAGTTGTTACATTCTACCCCCCTTAAAATGAATTTCGCCCTCAAAATTTGTCGGTGTTATAAATGGTTTACAATTCAAAAGTTTATTTAATAGAAACCCACATTGTAAAAAGGAATACCAAAACCAATCTTTAAAAACAAAATTATGAAACATAACGGTTACCCAAATAAACAAATCACTGCGTTTCCACATAGGTGAAAATATGGATATGGAAGAGAAATATAACCATCATGTTCTGATGGAGAGTGGTAGAGAACATGGCTATGGAAAAGCCAGTAATCACAAAGCCATAAATTTTTGATGATCTAAGGTACCATTTGATTCATCAGATATAAGAGCACAAGGACAACATTTTTGGTTTTCAAGATCATTTCCCTAATCTGATGAAATTAGAAGAAATACTTTCGTGATTTTGGTATAGTCTCACCGTTTGTCATTCTTTGAATAATTTCTACTTCATATCTTAAAGAAATGAAGTTGAATTTGTCATTCGTGATGTGTTAGCAGATCATGTGATAGAATGATGGGTCATTCCATCTGTCTCAAACAAAAGGTTAGAAAAGTTATCAAAAAATACATAAGTCTATCTATAGTGAGATTAATCATATATAGTTCCTAAAATGGACTTATACTTCATATATCATACTGCTTAATATAATAAAACTAGTTTCTACTAAACAGGGACTTCCTGTAGGCCAGTGGTAGGCGATAAAGGCCAGTCGCACTTCGGTTGTGGGTTCGATTCCCACATCCTTGTCCGACGCGATGGGATGTCGGCCGTCCTGAAGGTTGTCCTTTTTCTAAAACTACATTACTATAACATCACATAAATAATAACAAAAAAAGTTATATCCTTAAATAATACTAACTTATGGTTAACATAATCCATTCCAATCTTTATGATTATCTAAAATACTTCGGTCCAAGCTCATAGTATAAAGAAAACGATTACTTGAAATGTCGTCAACCAAGCATGTGAATACCATCATTTATCCCCCATATATCTTGTTGGTCACATTCCAATCATGTGAATATCTTAATCATGTATTCTCTTGAAAAATGAATACCCATTAAAACTTAGTGAAAACATGAATGCTGTCAAAAGTTTACTCTTTCCACATACCAAAATCCAAAAATTCTGTATACTCAAACCATGATATAACCTTTTCCGTATATTAGTCATGAGCTCATGAATACATTTAATTTTCTCCTTATCCCTTCATTATGCGCATATCAACTTCTTTATAAAAATATTTCAATCACTTTTCATGGTTACCAATGCCATAAAATTATTGAAAACCACAATAGACTAAAACATAAATATTCCAATATTCCACGATACTATATACAACATTATTCTGGAATCCCATTACATAAACACTTAATCATTCCACCACATCGTTGTCATATTCAACATCGTCAATGGTGATCGCATGTGACTTCCCTTTGTCCTTTGCCTTAAGTGGTTGCTCACGTTGATCATCACTAACCCTTGGATTAGGGAATTTATTAGCATAATTCCCCATTTCCTTTCACTTGATGCATTGAAGTGTTGTTGGTTCAGTCTATGTATCCCTTCCTTTGTTTTCATCATTAGAAATCTTCTTCCCATTATTGCGGCATTCAAATGCCCGATGACCTTCCTTTCTACATTTGAAACATTTACTTGATCCTTTAAGAAAATCTCCACCATGCTTCTTTCCACACTTTGAGCATAAGGAAACATTCATCTTCTTTTCACCATTATTCTGAGATTTCTCCTTGAACTCCATCTTTCGTTTCATGTCAAAACTATGTGATGGATAAGTAACACCAACTTCCTTTTCTACCTTGATAGCACAACGCACAATTTCTTCATAGCTACTGAAGTCTCTTATAGCTAATTCCCTTCGAAGATTTGGTTTTAAGCCACTGAAGAATCGATCAACTTTACTTTGAGGTTGGATGATAAATCCAGATGCATACCTTGCAAGCCTTGTAAAATTCGCTTCGTATATACCAACAGATTCATCATCCTTTTGGTTTATTTCAAGAAGCTCCTTCTCCATCTTTGTTCGAAGAATACGAGGGAAGTACTTATTGAAAAATAAGTTTTTGAACTCGTCCCATTCCATGGACTCAATTTCATCTCTTGGCCTCGTATTCTTGATAAGATTCCACCATTGATCAGCTTCACCTTCCAAACGATGTACTGCTAAGATGACTATATCATGTTCAGAACATTGAAGAACTGAAAATATCTTTTCAGTAGAACTGATCCATTGTTCAGCAACATGTGGATCATAAGACCCACTGAAATAAGGTGGATGTTGCCTCACCCTAGGCTAATTTCAATATTACGAATCCAAAAATGAAGTCCATTTTTAAAAATAAAATTTATAAAATTTCAAAAAGTGGTTATTACTATTCATAACGGCTAGTTTTAATAATATTTTATTAGCATATCGTTGTTTAGTGAAACTCGGTATTGCGTACTACACACGCTATCGAGGAAGGTCGTGATTGCGTGTAATGCAAGGAATGTCAAGGATGCTTGTTGAGAAAGCTCATTTTGGTGTAGCGTACAACACAAGACATTAATGAAATTAAAAAGAATATTTTTCATAAAATCTCGGGCTGTTACACTGTTATCCTGGGGCCATATTCCCAATATGGTCTGATTTTACTTGGAAACCCATATCCATTCTATGTTCATCGGGCTGCTTCAGCATAAGTCACACAATAAGTTTCAACTAAGGACATTCCGCTTAGATGTCCTTATCACATGACTATAAAAGGTTTGACATGTCCCATTTATTGGCACCAAACTTTGAGTGTTATGATTCCTTTCATAAGGATACATAGGTATCCTATCTTATTGGCACAATCTGAAATTCAAAACCATACCTTTGTCTCCCTAGGTGACAATAAAATTCCATAGTGCCCCACTGAGTTTCTTAAAAATCAGTATCATAACAAATGATGAGTAAAAGAATCTCTAAATTTTATATTAGAGGACACCATTGATGGAAAACCACAAATACATATAGATATTTCCATTGTTGAAGAACCTTGAATGCATACTAATGATTCTAAATTTTACACATGTTAATAAGTGATTGAGAATTCTAAGGGATACTTATGACATACTTGGTAAATTAATAAGGGTTCCTTAAAATAACTTAAATTTATAAATAGAGTTCTGGACTAGACAATAATTCCCCCCCCCCAAAGGGTGTGATGAGTCTGACCTACCATCCTTTTGACCAATGCACGTTCTTAAATATCATAAAGTTCAAACCTAACGAATGACTACCTTTGGAAAGTAGGTCCTCTATAGATGATGAATTATTAGATGTTTCTGGTTCCATGAATAAATCCAATGGAAACAGCCTGAAAATAGTGATTCTTAAAACTATAACACACGTTTCAAGGAACTACGAAACAAAAATGGTGAACCCGATGTGAATCCTTAACCATGATAATAATGTTACCCACCTGTTAGGCCCTTATCAATTGATAAAGTAAGGCCAGACAAAGGAATTAATAACGCATGTATCCATCTAAAAAGATGTTGTTTTAAAAGAGCTTGTTGTTGTATTCAAGTTTTCCACAGAACACCCATCAAACCAAAGAATGGATTTCTCCAAGACAACATCTGTGAAATTACTGACTGCTGCTCAAGATAGATCTCCATCTATGAGAAGGACGTCATCACCAACCCAACATCATCAACGCTGGTTCTTTAATGTGCTGGTAAAGGAATTTCGCTAGCACGGTACAATCCTGACTTTAGAGGCAACTCGATTGGCCCTCCTGGTCAACAATAATCCTTGATCATCTAGCCAAAGATGACCAATGATCAAGAAGAAAATGGTGCCAACCACCACCTCCTACTATTTTGGGCCTTTATCCCCAGAACGCAACAATCAATACCACTAAAACTATAGAGAGGTGGATCTAGAGTTCACTCAAGACCTAAATTATAGAAAGTAGGTGTCCTTCCAAAGGACTCCCAGCAGCATTCTCTACCACAATCATGTGGTAGTGAACCCCCAACATGATGGGGGTGTTGCCTCTGAACGTTTGGCCCAGATCTCTCAGACTCGGGCATGCAAGACAAACCTCCAAGGAACAATGTCCGGTTAATAGGAAGTAGGTTCTCACCTCTTCTTCCACTGCAGAATTCCATCAATTTAACTTGATGGAAAACAACGAGTGGGCACAAACCCCCGTCCATTCTAATTTTTTTATTCAGTAGACTCCTCTGAAAGTAACCCTAAAATCCCACCAGATAAACCCAATAGAGTACCATGAACAGGCACATACACCTGTTTACAAGTTATCAGTCAGTCATCAGGCTCTACTGATTGCATTTAAAGAAGTTATCCATTCTAATTTAGTGGAAACTGGTAAACATGAACATACCCCTATTTATAGTCACCAATTCTATCAACCGTATCATATGCTAGTATTAAAGGAAGTCGGTCAACCATACTTAATGGTAAATTTCCAATAGGCACATACACCTGCCAATGTTCATCAAGCCTACCAACAGTATCATTTGGTAGCACCCTGAGAAGTCATTCGGAAGCCTCCGGTGAAAAATTTGGGGTTGACCCAACTCTCTTCCCCATGCATGAGTACTGTCAATACCCATTGATAGGAAAAGGAATACAGGAGTATCCACATACACCTACTCCCGATACTTAATGGATGTATATTCTAATTCCAGCTACTGATGTCACCAAACATATTCTATCAATGGTGAAATGGAATACGAAAATCCCTATACATATTCTAGAAAATGTGTCAGGATATTTTAACAATGTCAACATTATCAGGGGAACAGACACATAAACCTATCCCCACACATGGGATGACACATCGGCATGCCATCCCAGAGTAGATACACACCTATACTCCAGTCCAAGAGGTTCATGGGGAATACTCCACCATATCATATGGAAAAAGATATTGGGAACCTAAACCCATTCCAATTAGAGTTAATCTTCCTGTTCCAGTAACAACTTTATGGAAATCACATAAACTTTCCCATGATAATCACTTTTCCCAGCACGTGGTACCAAAAAATTATAAGAGAACATCTAATAAAAATTATCACCAAACATTTTTGGAAAATCAAGAGTTATGATAAGATGTGGAAACTATTAATTCTTGAGTTATTGAAGCCCTTAGACATTTATCTATTACTGCTCAAGATCATATCCTTTCATTACCAAATTATGTGAGTGGTAGTTTCAATTCTGAAGATCCTCGTCAGACATTTCATCATGAAGTATTGATTCATGAAAAATCTGGTCAATCCAGAGTGCCTATATCACGATGAGATCCACGAAAACCCTCCGTGTGGCCATAAGACCAAGGAGAAAGAATATTTATCCCTTATTGTAATCAACCATGGTGATCCTCCCCATGATGGAATTCACAATCAAAGTCCTATCTGCATTAGTATTTACCCATGTCAAGACAATTCCATAATTTATATTTTAGCGATGAGTAGTCTCTCATATCTTGAGTCACTTGAAAATAAAAACACCTTCATGTCTGATGCCATATTATTCATGGGTGAAACACTTTATCAACTTGAATACATCTTATGGGAACAATCATTCTCTGAACCTTTTTTACATCATTTGTCTCATAATACAGAGCATCCACTCTGGTCAGATCAAGTAGATAAATCTCTTGTAAAATATGATGACTATGTGTTAAACATGATGTAATAATTAGTTAAAGGAGGAATACCAGTCATGTTCAGGCCTTTAAAAAACTCTCAGTATAACATTATAGAATTGAAGATAGAAGATTGCATTCATGACATTCACCTCAACATATGGAAAACTCTTCGTCATTTGAAAACCAATGTATTACCATATGATGAATATCAAAATTATATAAAGGTGATAGATGGGTTATAACACCAAAATGACTTGGAATCTCTCTTAGTTTCCCAACATCTAATGGTTGGAAAAAATCAGTGAACCCTTCAGTGTGCATGTATCAATACTATAAAGAGGCTATGCAAGTTAATTTCTTATTCCCCATCTAGTGTTCATATCAGAGGATGGGGTGAATATAGAGAATTGCATTTCACTGCACTCCAAAATCAGAAAATTATTCCAAAATTGGTCTCATGAAATGTTATTGCCCACGGTCGGCCACAATCAATAGGTTTTGTATGTAATCAAATGTACACTCAGGAATAGGCCTCAACCAGTTGTCATCAGAATCAGGCCCAAAGAAAAGAATTTGTTGAGTTAGTTTTACATCATGAATTTTTGAATCTTGAGAAGGTATCTCACTTTTAGGATATCAGGCGTCAGAGAATAGAAATGTCTAAAATAGCACTTAGATCTTCTGAAATAGGTGGTTTAAGTGATTATCTGATGATGCACCCAACTAATTTCTGAACCAAAATTCGCCAAATCAGAAGAGCAGTTGCAAAAAATTCATCCATATCTGTTCAAGAATCACACCAGCTTGCCTTGTTGGGGTCTCATTTAATTCAACATTCAAATTCATTAAACAATGTTTGAAGATTTGATGAAGAAGAAGAACAGGAATAGCCCCAACCTATAGGGATGGGGGATTTTTCACATATTTAATCTCATCCATAACAGAAGTCAGTTTTCTCCCAATTAGGTAAGATGACACAAGGAAAGAATACAACTAAACTATCCAAGGATTCCCTTCAGGTTACTATCCACCAAATAGTACCAGATAATTTTTCATATAAGATAATGGAGTCTTGTGGAAGACACAAAGGGAGATGCTCTAGTAGAAACACTGATAGAATGCCATCAATGCATTATGCGTCAGAGAATGTTATTAACACCATTTCATAAGATCCTCTAGAAAATAATTCTAGTTTACGGGAATCATAATATGATGTTCTTGTCTATAATACGGTACACATCAAGGCAAATGAAAAATGTGTGCATACCCAAAATCATAGGCTTACACAGAATCTAGGTATGCCTTCAAATAACCAACTCCTCCCTCTCTGAAAGGTATCTAACAAGGGGAAAGGAAAAAGTAATATTGCATCTCACCTTTCCACTGAAGAAGTTCAATATCTTTCACATGAATATATATTTTCATAATAAGAAGTGGAAATGAAGGACTTGAAAAGACTCAACACATAGTTACTTCGAAACACCATTTTTTCTAAACGTACTCCCCAAGAAAGTCCTCGACTTGAAAATCCAGTAGGAGCTCCTCAAAAGAGAGGATTTTTAGTTACTGGAAATGTGGATAATGAATTCCCTCTATTGGGTATGAAATCAATGCATGACCATATACATCCTGATAAGACTATTCTTGTAGGTTATCCAAGTTAGATATCAGCACCATCATTAGTGATTTTACTGGTCCCTACACCATCTCAAGCTCCAGATGCTATACCTGCACAGGTTCCAGCTCTTTTAGATGATCCCTAAATTCTTATGAACACAATTGAGGCATTAATGGCTCTATAGGAAGTTATGGAGGAATAATGTGCACCAGTTCAACCGAAAAAAGGAGCTTACCCTGAATGGGTTAATGCAATTCCTCCCCCACCAAATTTAGTGAATATCACATTCTTAATATTTAATGTTTCGGGAAATCTGGAACCAAAATTAACACATTTTTTTCTCATTTTGATCCCATGATGAGGACTTCTCAACAACAAGAAGCAGCTAAGCTTAGGTCTTTTGTGCAGTCATTACAAGGACCAGCTTTTTTCTGGTATACAAGTTTGTAATCTCGATCAATTACTAGATGGGAAGATCTACGTCAAGAATTAATTCTCTAATTTATCTCAATTCTAACAAAGACTACAGTTTTTTATCTTACCAATTTTAAACAAAGGGAGAATGAATGTGTTTCAGATTTCATTTCATGATGGAAAGGATTAACATATTCCTTAATACAAGAACTCCCTCAATAGGAATTTCTTCCAATCTATTTGGCAAATTTTCGTGATGAATTACACACACCATTGATCCTTGTGAAATACACAGGAGGGTTTCGAGACTTAATTCAATTTCTCAATAGATAGAAGACTCTATTATATAAACTAATGTTAAAACTAAGGTAATTCCATCTGCTCTGGGGAGAAGGATTTGAAAGGAAGAAGCTGTTACAGTTACTCTCAAATAGGAACATGTACCTGCATCTACTTCAAGATCCTCATCATACCGAAGGGATCCGCCTCCTGAACATCAACAGCAATGACTACCTCATCAAGATTATCAGTTAGATCAAATGTGGAAATTTTTTGAGGAATTAAAGAATAAATTTTATTTTTTCAGGAACGAACAGTTTCCTAGTTACATCATCTCAGCCTTAAAAAATTGGTTTAGTTGACAAGGCCAAAAAAGCCAAATAAAGATTGATATGAAGATATTCCAAATTATTGTCCCTTTCATCAGATGTCAGGACACCCCATTCAGGAGTGCATTATTTTCAAAGACCTTCTGAAAAAGATGGTAGACTCTAATAAAGTGATAATGAAAATTTCATCAGCTCAAGTAGCATGTGTTACTACTACTTATCCTGAGGAAGAGGTTGAATGGCCATAGGTAAAAAGTAAAAAATGTGAAAAAATGTGATGATTGGATAATCAGGAAAATGATTAACCTGACTCATTCCATTTTATGAACATAGTTGAAACAATTGATTGTGTCTTCTACCACTCCTACCACTACAAAACCATCTTCATCAAAAGGTCATTCCTCAAAGAAAAAAAGTGATCATAAATAAAAAAGAGAAGTCAGAAGAGGATGAGCTCATGTAATGGAAAAAGTTTTACTTGACCCTGGAAGATTTTATTCCATCAGTTTCAGGAGCACGGGCACCGCCTTACCAAATGGTACAACCAGAATTAAACTGTCAAGAAAAATCTTCGTCAGATGAAGAATTGATATTTGGTTCTATTAATATTATCCATTTAACAAATCATTATGCCAATGGTGATTCTGATTATAGTGATCCAGAATTATTTGTACCTAATTGGGGAACAAGAGAAATGGGCCAAGGTCAAGGATACAAGGGAAGACTTTGGAATTCCAATAACCACCATTTTAACTCTACCCCTGCTCGAACCATATCTGCAGTAGAAAATTGTGGAAGATCCCTTCAGTGGGCTCAACAAGAATAAAGAGTTTCTTCCATGAAAGACAGGTTATGTCCTAAAAAAATTATTTTGGAATACCGTTTAGAAGAACATCATCTTCTTCTCATCAAATGAATAAACTTAGTTAGTCTAATTTACCAAATCCAGTAGTATTTCCAGCTTCTTCTCTGAAATAGAGTACATCTACAACAGAAGCATCAACTTCCAAAACAATTGATGAATACCAACTCTATGCTGGGAAACACATACCATGGGACCAAAAGTATGATTTCTTGAACTATTTGGCCCATTTACTGGCCAAGGTTTCAATTTTTTATGCTTTTAATCTGTCAAAATATCTTCGAGATGCACTCATTGAGGCTTTGTCAAGTCCTCAAGAGTTTGAAACCGAAGTTGCTACTGCTGAGATTTATAGTATAGAGAATGGTCTTCTAGAAAGTCATGCAGTCATATCATTTAGAGATAAAGATGAAGATGATGTTGGGCATGGTCATATCAGACCTTTGTATTTGTATGGAAAGGTCAATTATATAGACATCCAAAAAGCCTTTATTGATTATGGCTTTGGGGTCAACCTCATTCTCATTCATAAACTTCATCAATCGGGCTTGACTAAATCTGACTTATCTCATTTGACTTTAATTTTTGAAGGATATGAAATGAATGAAAAAGAATCTCTAGGCGATATTACACTCAGAACTCAGTTTGGAGATCTTGTGTCTAATTTAGATTTCATGGTTGTTCATCAGGACACAACTTTAAATATTCTTCTTGGGAGTCCTTGGTTGTATTAACATACAGCCATACATTCATCGTACCAAAAATGTCTGAAATACTATTTTATTGGTCAAATCAGAACATTTTATGGTGAAATGGATCCATTCAAAACATGTGAATTTCAATAAATTGAGGTAGAGTATTATCACACAGAAGGAGCGAAGCCCATGAAAAAGGAGATAACTAGATTTAATGCTCCAATTGGACTCAAAAGGATCCCAGCAACTCCATTCATACATTTGAGTATAGATTATGTGTTACCCATCAATAAAAATGAAATGGTAAAACTAAATCTAAAGACTTTTACAGTAACTTATATAATTTCAATTGAGGAAACTGATCCTGATAACATGGGAGAAATTATTAACACACCAAGAAATGATGGAAGCCTGCATGGAGATGTTTTCATCCCATCTGTTGAACTACTGAAAGCCTCTACTTCATCTACCAGAGTAGAAGATATAGTTGTTATGCTAGAGGAAGACAAAGATGTTGATTCTCAAACCATCAATCCCTCTTTATTACAAAGGAATACCCTTCATCATTAGTAGGATCAGATATGGTGGCCTTTTCTTCAGGATGTTCAAATACTGATTTCTCCCCTAACACTAGAATTTTTGCCTCATCATCTACAATGCAAGTGGAAATAGAAGGGGTAACACATAACGAAGAGGAAGATCTTGTGGATGCTCCTCCATTATTTGAAGAAGGTGTCTCTACCACAGTGGATGAACTCAGAGAAAAAAATCTGGGTACATAAGAAGACCCATGCCCAACTCTAATTAGTGTGGCCTAGACCTCTAAAGAAGTAGAGGTGTATAATTCATTTCTAAAGAAACAATGAGATATGTTTTCTTGGAATTGTATATAAATTACAGGTCTTAATCCTGATATAGCCACCCATCATTTGGGTTTTCCAAAAGAACATCGTGGATTTAAGAAAGTAGCTAGGAGAACACACCCAACTCATGCCTCTAAAATTAAAGATGATGTTGATAAGCATATAAATGCTATCATTGTCAGGGAAGTTCAGTATCCCAAATGGTTGGGCAATATCGTCCGAGTGAAAAATAATAATGGGAAAATTATAGTCTTCATTGATTTTAGAGATCTTAACCGGTATTTTCCTAAATAATATTTTCATGTCCAGATTACAGAACTTCTAATTGATTCAACGGCTTTCTATGAAGCTATTTCATTCATGGATGGATACATAAGATATAATCAAATCCAAATTTCCCTAGAAAATGAAGAATATACATACTTTAGAGCCCCTCAAGGTGTGTCTTGCTATTCGGTAATTCCCTTTGGTTTAAAGAATGTAGGTGCAACATGCCAACGTTCCATGCACCATATCTTCAAACCCTTCTTAGAAGAATTTATTGAATTTTATGTGGATGATTTGATGGTCAAATCTAGACAACATTCCAATAAATTGGAGGATTTGGAATCTATATTCAATAATCTCTGGAAACACAGTTTGAAGATGAATCCCTTGAAATGAGCTTTCGGGGTAACCTTAGGAAATTTCCTTGGCTTCGTTGTATGCCACTATGGTATTAAAGTTGATCCTAAGAAAAAAAATGAAATCCTTGGTTTTTCACCTCCTAGAAATTTGAAAAAATTAAGATTACTCCAAGGAAACTTGGACTATATTTGGTGATTCATCTCCAATTTGGCAGGAAAGTGTTTCCCCTTCACTATATTAATGAAAAAGATAGTTTCTTACCAATGGAATAAATATTTCCAAGAAGCATTTGATATCCTCAAGAAAATAGTATTACTTCTAGCTATTGAAGGATGACTAATTATTCTCTATGTAACAGCTTTATAGTGATCACTAGGTGCCTTACTCACCCAAAAAATGATGCTGAGAATGAAAACATCCTTCACTATCTCATTTTAACAATGATTGAAACAAAAACTTGATATTCAAGTATTGAAAAGTTCTTTCGGGCATTAATTATTGCAGTTTAGATATTGAGACACTACTTGCCACATAATGAGGTCCAATTGTTGTCTCATAATAATCCACACAAATTTATCCTCTGTCATTCTATACTTACAGGACATCTGGAATGGTGGGCGGTTATTTTTCAGCAATTCTATATCTAGTTTGTGCCTCAAAAGGCAATAAAAGTCCAAGATCTGCCTGATTTCTTTTCTGAGAATCCATATGTTGAAGATACATTATTTAATACTAAAATTCTTGATGAATAGGTCTTCTCTATTCAAGATAATTCCCAAACATGGGAAATGTATTTTGATGGTGCTTCCAGAAGTCCAATAGGAAACATAATTTAAAAACCCTAAACTCAATGAGGATGGATTAGGAATTGTCCTTATTCCCCAAGAAAAGGATGTATTACCTTATTCTTTCCTATTATCAGAAGGTAGTACAAATAATGAAGAAGAATATCAAGCTCTCATCATAGGTTTCGAATTGTCCTTTCAGATTTAAATGGATCATTTAAAGGTAAAAGGTGATTTGGAATTGGTAATCAATAAAATAAATGGGGAATATTCTATTAGAAAATAAAAATTAATTCCTTTGTGTGATTATGTCAAAGGGTTAATGCCTAAATTTCCTTCAGAGTCAACATTGTCTTATGTCCCACGATTACAAAATATCCATGCAGATGCACTGACTAGTGCAACTACATCCTTGTAAGATCCATATCGGGATGAGACATTTATCAGCATAACTCAACATCGTGTGGTATCACCTTTTGTTCAAACTAGAATGGAGAAAATTAATGAAATTTTCCCTATTTCTAAACCATATGGTCATACCATGGGATGAAGAACATCCCCCATGGAATATCTTCAAAATGGGGAACTTCCACCAAATAGGGTTGAGAAGGAACAGATTCGGTGACAAGCGGACAATTTTAATCTTTATGATAGTTCAGACCACCAAAAGATCCTTTACAAGAGAGGCTTTGATGGAATTATCTTCAGTTGTATTGATGGTGAAGAGACTGTAGCTGTCATGAAATAAGTACATTTAGGAGCTTTTGGTGCCCACAAATCTAGGAACATACATTCTGATCAGATCCAAATGCTTTGATTTTTTTGGCATTCAATGACGCAGGATTGTACAGATATTACTAAAAAATGTCATCCCTTCCAAGTGCATTCCAACTTCATTCATCAACCCCTAGAGTTGCTACATATAGCTAAATACACCTTTCCATTTTCCCCATGGTGAATGGATATAGTAGGGCCTTATCCTCCATCCATAGCTTAGTAGTTCAAGTATATTCTCCTTGCTACTGACTTCTCTAAATGGGATGAGGCAATACCTCTCAAGGAAGTCGAAGCCAAAAGCATTGTTGTTTTTTTCAAAACTAATATCATCACCAAATTTGGTGTCCCACGTACTATTTTTTCGGACAATAGATCCAATTTTTGTTCTGCTAAAGTAAAAAAGTTTTATCTGGAATATAATAGCAAGTCTAACTATTCATCTCGCTATCATACGATGGCCAATGGATAGATAGATTCCTTTAATAAGACCATATCGAATATACTCTAGAATATGGTGGGTAAAGATAAGAAATCAAGGCCTATTAAACTTTGGAATTCTTTATGGAATTATCAAACAACTACTCGTACTACTACCCAAACAACTCCTTATTCATTGGTATATGGAACTGAAGCAGTTTTTCCAATTGAAATGCAATTTCCTTCACATAGAGTTTCAATCTATGTTCAGTTGTCTACAGATGAGAGGTCTCAGAAATGGTTCAATGAGTTAGAAGGATTAGATGAGAAAATACTACATACTTTATATCATTTTTAAGTCTATCAGAACAGAAAATAACAAGCTTTTAACAAGAATGTTCATCTCCATTCCTTTATTCAAGGAGAATTGGTATTGGTTATTATGAATCCAATGATACCAGAGAATAATCCTCAGAAACATGAGCCAAAGTGGAAAGGACCTTATTCCTTACATAAGGTCTATTCAAATGAACTTTATTCGTTATTCTCAATGGATGGGGGGCTTATTAAAACTTCAACCAATGAGAGATTCTTGATGAAATAATTTTTGTAGTTATGCACATTAGTCCTCACAGTAAGACTTTAAACTGCACATTGCAATTTCCTTACTGCAAGACATAAAACTACATTGCCCCCATGTCTTATTTGTAAGACATTAAACTGCATAACATCCATAAGCATCTATTCTACATAACGTTAAAATGCATAGCATCTTCTTCCTTGTTGAATGAAGTTAAATAGTATTACATCATTTGTACGACTAACACTCTCTCTATTTGACGTTAGGAGATTAAATAAGAAAATATCATTGACATCATCACTACTCCTTAGTAGTACATGTATCTCTCTCTTTTCTATGTCTGAGTCAGATCTGTATAGAGACCATGTTTCCAGAACTACGTATGGATTGATTCTCATTTTTAATGAGATACATAGAGATTCCAAAATCCCAAATTTTGGGCCCAGCCACAATCACAAAATATTATTATTTAATTTTCTCCTCTTATATATGAATCAAATATATACAGGGTTTTTTTCTATGATATATGATTTGGTTCTTATACCATTTTATGTCTTAATATTTTCTATTCTCTCAGAATGTGTCAAAATCCCCCATTCTTAATGTCAACCTCAATTAGCATGAGGAATGATTGTTTAATAAAATATGTATGTCTTGATTCTCATATATATTTAGATATATAGAGACACCTAGATCACCAATCTTGGGTCCAACCGCAATAAAAACTTTTTTATTTCTTGTATATGAATCAATTCTACATACGAAATGTTTTAAGAATTTTTTTGACTTGATACTTTCCCCAGGAAGACATAAATTAACAATTGGGTATTATCCCTTAACCAAGATACAATATGAATTTTCCATTCATATCGATTCATTTCCATCCTTACTGCATGACATTAAACTACATAGAAATCTAACACCCCCATTCTTCATGTATGACACCTTTGTATTATAAAAGAGACCCTTACTACTCCTTGTTTCTCACACTGAGCATAGCTCAAGTGAGCTTATGAATTGTATAAGGTGATTATTTATATAAGTAAGGTGTTTTAATTCCTTATAGGGGTGCAAATTTCCTCATTGAAATACATTAAACTACACATCATAATATTAATTCAGAAGAAACAATGAAGGTCTCCATTTTACATATCGGTCAGATCAATGTAAAGGATGTCAAACTCATAGCCAATACTGGTTCAAATATTTCTCATATGAATTAAACATAAACCATTTCCATATTTCATACTCTTTATTTTGAATAATTTTCAGATATTCATAATATTTCTTATGGTTTTTCGGTGACAGAGCTTCTAATACCCGAGAGCTCTTTTTCCTGACTATGTAGCACATGCCCTTTGGAGGCCTTGCATTAGTTGCCTACATAACATTCCTATCAGTCAAAAGATGGCACTATTTGGCTATGAAGCATATGCCCCAGTTGGCCCTACATAATAAAATGCCCAAAATGGGTTTATCAAGTAATGGTAACTTTGTTCAAGGTTATGGTATCTTTTCCCCCTTTAATCTTTGATGACAATATATGAGAATCTGTATTTTAATACAGTCATTCAAGTATACTAGTCCCATTATCTTTCCCACAATCTGAAAGTCTTCAATACCATGTTCTACACATTTCCATGACCATGTGTTCATTACAATATGAAATATCCTTGAAATCACTTGGCCACATATTATATATTGTTTCCATTTCTCGTCCATGTCGTATGACCTAAAACTACAGACATTATATCTCTTATGTTTGCATCAGACCTTCGTAAAAGTAACACTCCTCAAATTCTTGGGACATCTTGGATGGAAATACGTTTTCCACATTCAGTTACCTTTCTCCAAAAACCAAACACTACGCTTCGGAAATTATGAATCTCCATAAACATTCATCAACTTTTGTCAATAGAACATTAAACATCTAGGATCACATTTTCATGACTATGTAGCATGTGCCCTTAGGCGGCCTTACCTAAGTTTCCCACATAACAAGATAGTCAGTCAAAAGATGCCACTATTTGGTTATGTAGCATATGCCCTTGTTGGATCTGCATTATACAGCCCCCATAATGAGTTTGTCAAGTAATGGTAACTTTGTTCTTAGAAAGGACTTCCTCTAATTCTTTTATCCATCTTTCCCATATCATTCCTCAGTTCCATAAATTCCCAATAACAATTTATAATTTTCCCTTCCATGCCTGAATATGATAGTACATTTCCAAAAAGAATTGTCAAGAAATTGGGAGAGTTTTATCATACCTTTGGTTAAATTAAAATGCCTTAAATTAAAGCCACACAACATCCTCACTATAGGACATTAAACTGCATAGTACAACTTCCTCACTGCATGAATTTAAACTGCACAGTATAACGTCCTCACTGAAAGACTATAAAATATATAGTGTGATGTCAGAAATTCCCCTTTCTGATAAATTTTAACCATTACTCATACACCAAATTTTTATAGAGATGTTTTTTCTATTCATGACTTAGGTTGATCTAAAATAGCCCTTGTTCATTATTAAAATTCCTTTCCTTGGCAAGACCACCTACTATGATCTTGAGCCATAAAAATATTATTTTTTCCCTTATATATCAATACCAAAATGTTAAACTTCAAATAACTCTTTTTTCTTTACTATGCAACATGTTCCCTTAGGCATCCTTTCAAAAGTATTCCACAAAACAGGTTAGTCAGTAAAAATATGCCACTATTTGGCTTTACAGTATGTGCCACAACTATCCCTACATAATACAACCCCCATAACATGTTTTTTCAAATATGGGTAACTTTTTTCTTGGAAGAAACACCTCTAGTAACGCCCTGACCCCAATTACCCAAATTTGGTGCATTATTACATATCATTGGCATGATACAAGGAATCATATCCCAAAAGACCGATCAGTTTAGCAGCCTTGGAAGTACTAGATACATTCATAATTTTTACATTATATCATGAAATAAAAACGTCACCAACATTTTTCCCCCTTTTAAACACGCTTATATACTTAGCCTATATCTGTAGATCAACCATAAAATACTTATTCACATCCTAGGAAAAATGAAACATAAAAAGGGGTGATCTCAGATGCTCATTAAGGATAAAAATATAGCGGAATCTTTCCTAAATAAGCCTAAATAATTAAGGAAATTTATAAGACTACAAAAAAATCCTTTTAAACTTAACCTTCATCATAATATGGAAAAGATAAAATCAAATAATTCCATTTACTTATTCACATTGATATTCTACTAGTCTAATAATAAAATGAAATATCAAATGCAAATTTTATAATGATGGAATGCATAATTCCAGACTACCTAACCACATAGTCAAGGCCTTGTCCCAAGACTACAAATAAAATTTTGTCAAGGCCTCATGCCAAGACAATAGTTTGTTTAATGAGACCTACCGACGAATCTAGGAGCTATAGAGGGCGCCACTCATCACATACTAAGTCCAATGCATTCCTCATATGAAAAGTTCTAAGCATAACATAAACATTCGTATTAAAACTAGCATACGAAATGTCGATACTTTATCCGTAAACCATGAATGGTATAAAAATAACACATCCAAAGTCAAAAATATCACAAAACCATAAATATAGTATGGAATATTTGTATTATAAAAAATCAACCTTGATCAATAATAATATCCCATAAATGTTGTTTAAGTATTTAAAAATGATCAGTAAAAATCATTGAGGGAAATATCTTTTTTTCATGAAAAACGTTAAAAGTCTCACTATTTATCAAGAAGTTGTTTAAAATAGATTTTTGAATCAACGTGTCCCATACCACTTTGATAATTTTAAAAAGAATTTTATTTTTAAAACATTAATTTCCATAGAAATAAAACCTTAAAACCATTTTTTAAAACATGGACATTAATGATAACGATTTAGAAGAATAAATTTTTAAAACATTTAAAATGATATTTTAGTTACATTTCCTAACCAAATGAGAGACACTTAAATACAAATAATTGAGCTAATCAAAAATTTATAATATCATGAGAATAAAGGGATTCATGATATACTATTCCAAAGGACAATATATACACCATGTAAGTGTGAATTGTTTCATAATAACAATGAAGTCTCGATGGAATGTAAATTGAGACAAAATCCATTATAAAGACGGTATCCTGAGATTAAGGATAAATAAATTACATAATAATGTGTGAAAAATATAAATACACTAAATATTATTGGATATTCAATGTAAATGAATCAGATTACATTCACACATTTCCTTTTTAAGATAAAACCAATGACTTGGATGTTTAACTGAATGAATAAAAATTGAGTTAAAATTACTCTTATCAAGTTCATATCAATGACTTGAGAATTTATCAATGGAGTGATTATTGGAATAAAAAGTATATCCACAAAAAGGGGAGTGGAAATTACAACATAAACAAATAAACAGCGATTCCGCACATAATCATAGCATGACATAATTATGAATTAGAAGATTAACCCAATGAATGAAATTTGGGTTAAAAAGTTACCTTAACGATTTGGTAACTTACGAAACATACAACACATGAAAGAAAGTTCATTCAATGAATATGTAAATACCCATAAATGAATGTTTATTACACAAAGAGTACATATCATGGGAAGTAAGTACACCACACAAAGGAAACAATGATAAATATAGCATGAATCTCACAACAATAAAAGTGAGATAAGAAATCCATTACCATGTTGTAATCAATCGAGTAATATGAAAAAAATTTAATAACCACCAAATTAATCACATAATACCATGAATATAAAGATAATCATGATAATATATATCAAATGTAAGTACTCAATACACCACATTCCTTAAATAAGTGGCGAACAATGAAAATCTCACTGAATTAAAAGTGAGATAAGAAACCCCTTACCTTGTACTTTTCCTAGTTCAAGGGAACATTAACCACTTTTATAATAGTTAAATTATTTTTATTAAATTATAAAATAAAAATATACATAAATACGATATCATATATGATCCTCTAATATTTATTTGTTAATAATATTTTAGTAGTATCATCGTTTTGGGTGTTAACTGGTCTATTTTCCTTTATATACTCAGTTATGTAAGACATGTTTTTTATGGATAGGATGTATTTTATTCACATATAGAATGATATTAAGTTCATAAAAATTATTTTTAATCATAAAATAGAAATTCTTCTTGAATGATTATGATGGGTAATGAATCTAATCGTGTTCGTGGGGACGATAATCCATACATACACACGAGCGACAATATCATTATATTGATCGTGAAATTGTTTGTAATTGGATAATATATCATATATAAAAAATCACTGACATTTTATATTTATTATTCTAATCAGTTATACTCATTATTATACTCATCCATATAATGAAGTGTTTTAAGAAAAAACTACACCACAACGTGGAGACGGTAAGTCGTACGTATGCACGTATGGTGACATTGTCATTCATATGATGGATAGAATAATGAATATGGTTGTAACATTTTTTCAATAACATTATAGTATATAGAAGTTACTGGAGTTATTATTTTATAATGTAAACAGAAAATAAAGAGGAAGTGGAAGAAGAAAATAACTTGAAAGAGGTGATGAAATATTTACCTCTTCTTCAGGTTTTTCTCTTTGATTTGATCAAAAGGGCTCCATAGGTTGGCTTTCTGACCAAAGGAAGGCCACTAGGATTAAGGGAGAAAATTTGGGAGGATATTTTGTTAGGGTTTGGCTTAGCCAAAATGATTTGGTGTTGGGAAATTATGAGGAGTGGAAGTGTCCTTTTATAAGAGAGTTGGGTGTCACATTAGGAAAATCCTGAAATATTATTTTATAATAAATTAATTTTCAGTTTCTAATGGATCCAAATGAATTGTATAGAGGATATGGTGTGGATGGATTATAAACCTCTCAACCAATATGTTTTAGATAGTTTAAGGTTGTAACACCCTGAGATTTTATGAAAAATATAATTTTAATTTCATTAATGTCTTGTGTTGTATTCTACACCAAGATTACCTTGCGCTATACGCAACACCGCATTAGCTTGCAGTATACGCAACACTATTCTTGGACCGTGTTACACACAATTTTGATAATAGTTATTCTACGAAAAATTGAGTATATATATATATATTCAATGTATAAATGAAATATGGTTGTATTCTATTATATGAAACAACGAAGGATTTTTTCACAACACGCAACCCTGACTTGGCTTGCATTACACGCAATCGTGACCTTCCTCGATAGCGTATGTTGTACGCAATATCGGGTTTTAATAAACAATGATATATTATTATAATATTGTCATGAACTTGCCTTTATGAATAGTATTAACTAAATTTTGAATTTTATAACATTATTATTCATCTTACACATTTTCAAGAACATGGTATAAGAACAAAATAATTTTTTTGGGTAAAATAAGTATTTTTCAAAAAATGTAGTTTTGCCGCCTTTTGATGGCGCACCCACTTTAAATATAGTTTTTGACATTTTTATAAGTTCAATTTGACAAAATAAAATTCTTCTTTGGAATCAAAAAATAAAAATTTACTTTGGAAAAAATTTTCATATTATTCTGGTAACTTTCACATTTTAATGAATAGTAAAAACACGCTATATTTTAATTAAAAACAACTTTTTTCATCATAATATATTATGTGGTTAAATTATAATATTGAATGGTTTTAAAGTATAAATAGAATATTTTTTTATCATTTAATATAATTTATGTCATTAGCATTGATTTTACCTTGAATTCGTAGGTTAAATTAATTCAATCTTTTGCAATGTTTTAAACAAAAACCCGTTTTTATTCGACAATGGGATTAATTTTAATTTAATTTCTGCAACTTCTGTGTATTGAATTTTAAAAAATGGATTCCATATTTGGAATCAGCGGGTCCAAATTATGTTAATATGCTACTTTTTATTTTTGGGAATTATGAATAGTAACTACGGTAAATTTTATTTACCATAGTAAAAGGTAAATCGGGTAATTAAGGGTAAATATAATATTATAAAATTACCCTAACACATGCCAAAATTCTATTTGATGGCTAAAAGTAAACCCATATCAACTAAGGGTCAGATTAGATTCATTTTATGGACTTTTGACCATGAAAATAATTTAATTATTATTAAAGCCAAAGAAAATAACAACATGTCATTCTCTTAAATCTTATAAGTATAATAATTTTAACTTAGTGATAAACATCATAAAACGTCAAACATGAATAGTCTCCACAAATCTAGAAACATTATCTACATCATGAACATTTATTTAGAAGTTTTTGGGATTAAATAATTATCATTAATTGTGACACAATAGTGATGCAGAAATTATTTATCTAGTGAAAATCAAGAATATAGTTTTTATTAAACGAATAGTGACCATAAAAGGCACAAAACCCTAACAAAAACTTATTGGTCATGTAAATATAAACTATAATCATCCAATGGTCGAATATTTGACCATTTGGAGTCTTATACAAGCAATTATGACACTTATATTAGTTTATTTTAAATGATACCAAAGTTGTCACCTTCATAATTTAATAAATATAACAATTTAAATATTGTGATTTTAAGATGATAAATTCGAGTAAAAGTATTATTGTGAAAGGTAATATATTTATCTGCATCATAGGATTTAATTTGAAATTTTAATGCAACAAATATGTATATTAAATAATTATACAAAAATGATGTAGTAATTATTTTATTAAGAGACAAACCAAATAAATGGTTTTAAAAATAATAAAATAAATATTTTATGAACTATTTAATGTGATCCACTAATTTTATAGATACATATGACCTTTTATTAATATATTAAAGATTTTAGTTCGAACATATCTTCTGTATATATTTTATTTAAATTGAAATAAATGAATAGTGTCAAAATTGACACTATTGTTATTTTATAAAAATAACATATTATAAAATTGTTTAAAAATCACAAAAATATTTAAAAATTATAAATTTAAATTTATATGGTCTATAATGTTATAAAGTAAACAATTATGGAAAATTCACAACAAATAAATAATTATTTTTTATAATTTAATATTTAGAATTTTATTACCACAAATAAACATAAATAGATTAAATAAGGATAAATCAAAATGATAAGGTTTAAAATAAGATCCAAACATGTCTAAATTTGCTTGGTTGATGAGATTACAACCCTATATAATCTAATATTCTAATATAAGTCATTTTTGGAGGTTTTTAAGTGGTGTTAGATTTATTATAAATTAATATTTTTAAGAATTCCAAAGGTGCCCCTCTCCTCCCTTATAAAAGGGCACCTCCTCCCTCTCCTCCTCACACCAATTTAAGCCTTCAAACTCGGACAACCGCTGCCAAATTATCTTCTACAATTCCCTAGAAACATCCTAGAGGTTCTGGTCTTATTTAAAGTCCAATCTTAGTGCCCTAAGAGGTGGTTTCAAAGAGGCGTATCGAAGAAGAGGTAATTTCTTCTCCCGATTCTTTCAAGCTTCTTTCTTCTTCAACTTATTCTTCTTTAGTTGTTTCATTATGAAGTAATAACATCAGTATCACTCATATACTGATATGTTATTATAAGTATGAAACAATCCTATTTCACCATCTATCCATCCTACGGAAAATGAAATCACCGCGCGTGCGTACGTACGGAATACCGTCTCCACGCCGTGGTGAAATCTATTTTCCACCACCACCTTACTTGGATGGGTATAATGGTGTAAATAATAACTATATATTATTATTTTAAAGTGATATTGATTCTGAAATAGTATACATACACTCCAATACAGTCCCACGATCATGAGAACGATATCATCGCTCGTGCGTACGTACGGACTACCGTCTCCACGACGCGATGAGATTCATTCTCCACTTTAAACCATTCATGAATGATTATAAAGTATAAATAATAAGTAATCATGAAATATATGACATAATAATTATACTGGAATTATGTGTATATATATGAATTTCATCTACATAATTCCGTTCAACTCAATAAGGAAACGAAAACAGCGTTCATTCATACGTACGGCCTACCGTCTCCATGAACGGTGTATTTCTTTCCATTTACTGATTTATTATATATATGTATATTCTGAATATATATATATATATATATATATATATCATGTTTTATATTCTATAATTATGTAATCAAGATCTAAGTAATTATATGAATAATTACAAGTCAAAACACGGGCGACAAATGAAACAATTTTACCCAAAATGCTCTTTAACATGGAATTTACAAAAGAACGGGTAATATAAAGTCATAAGTGAACCATATATGATATCATAAAAATGAATATGATTCTATAATAAGTCAATGACATTATTTAAATCATTATACAGGAGGTTCGGACACTTACGAAGAAAATCGGACCTAAGGTAAGGGAAATATCACAATCTCATTTTTATCCGAGAATGTTTATACTTTGAAATTTACTGGGGTGTATTTTATCATCCACATCCATGTTTCCTCAATATGTAATATTATTTTCATCCACCTAAAATTGTTTAAATCCAATTTTACCTTTAGGTGAGTTTTCAGTAAAAGATATGAAAGTAATCTTTTGTCGTTTTTCGTATGAGGTACTTTTTGACTTTTCCGACAAAAGTACAAAGAATGTTTCTTTTAACTTATACGGCACGAACGGATTTTTACGGTTTTATAAAGCCTTATTTTCATGAATCTTCCTCCAAAATATTTCATGACTATTTTCAATAAAATCTCTTTCTTTTAAAATTGCATGACGTTTTGTGAAAAGAAATTGATTTTAAAGAAGAAATGATATTTTCCTCGAGAATGGAGTTCAAGTGTTTTATCAAAATTATTTTCCATCTATGATAATAAAGGGTTCTGTTTTTATACCTATTATTACATTGATTTTATTATGTTGTGATGGTATTATTTTTATGAATTCCTTTATCTTATATGAATTGTTTTATGATGTCATGATGTTTAAGAATCCCATTTTTATTACATGGGTTATGAAATGATGTATGGTTTATGATTTTGTGGCACACATAAGAATGGTATCATTAAGAGATGGGTGGGACCTATATCTCCCTGCAATTCATTGGGTAAAAATTTTATATCTCATGAGATAGACATGTCTGGAATGGTAGGTTATACCGGTTCAGTGAAACATGATTGAAACGAGGGTGACTCAGTTTAGAAAGGGACTTTGTCCACTAAGATAGTCTTGGAAATGAGTCTTGACTAACAAGAAATGATTCCCTATGATTATGTGTGTATGCCACAAAGTTTAATTTTTTAAGTTATGATTATTGTGATTACATTTCACTGCCATGAGTTATCCCAGGTTATGAAATTATGATCTCTTTTAGAGGTTAAGATTTCCAAAAGTTATGTGCTTATGTATATGATGTGATTGATATTTCTTTTGTTTACCCTTACTGAGCATTTGAGATCACCCTTTTATGTTTTTTTTCCCCAGGATATAAAGAAAGGTTTTAGGTAAGAAAAAAAAGGGAAGATCTTTATTGGGATATGTTGAAGATCTTTGACCACGATTAGAAGATTTTATTCCGAGTTTCCAAAGACACTAAACTATTACGGTCCTTGGGTGTTTGTTTTTCTTATGTATTAAGTATTCCGAAAATGTAATGTAATATTCATGTACGTCAAGCTTCGGGTCTCTACAGTTGGTATCAGAGGAAAGGTGTAGTCAACCTTTGAAAACTAGGATGCGAAAATGTTAGTGAGATCCTTAGAAATATTTCTAAGGTATGTCTAGGGATGTCCCTAAGGATAAGTATACGTATAGGATATAGTCCTAGAACTATGGTAACAATATTAGATTAAACCAAAGATGTTACATATTAATGTTACTCCCCCTTTATTATGATTTTTTCCTCTCACACTATTCTTTTTGGGTTTTAGAAAATGGATGGAAACAAGATGATTCACGATAATGGAGGATATGATGGACAATGGAATGATATTATTCATGAGCAACCAAATGAAATGGGATTTGGAAGTCCAAACATCATTATTATTCCGAATCAGCAATCTCATAATATGATTAATAAAGTAAAATTTGGTAAGTTTCCTGACTCGACTAATAAGAGAAAGAACGAGTTTCATGATGATCATAAAGGAAAGAAAGTTCAATTTCCATCATGTAAATCATGTGGGAAGAGGCATCAGGGAGATTGTTTCAAAGGAACTGAAAGATGCTTTGGGTGTGGAAAAGAAGGACACAAAGCCAGTAAGTGCAAAGGAAAAGGATCAGTTAACACCAGGGATGAGGATAATGGTATTGCTACGACATCAAAAATGGTTAAATGTTTTAAATGAGGAATGTACGGGCATTATGCAAACCAATTCCCTAAGGGAAAGTCTCATGAAGAGAATCACTATGGTCGTATGGGTAGTATTTATGTGGATGATGTTGAAGAGACTACAAATGATATGTGAGATGAAAGAATTGTTGTAGCTCGGTCAATGGTTTAAGAATGTAGTAGAATGATTACATGTTTATCATGTGTAATGTTGTATAAGTAATATTATGGTACTATGGAATAAAGAGACATATAAGGATTGTTACACTATTGTCTTTCCTTGAGTTTTGAATGTGTATGATTAATGTTACCAATATCCATGAAAGGTTATTCATATATTTTTTGAATGTATATGATATGCACATAATGAAGGGATAAGGAGAAAATTAAATTTTTGATAGTATTCATGAGTTCATGAATGATATAAGGAGAAGGTTGTGTAATGGATTGAGTATATAAAATTTTTGGATTTTGGTATGTTGAATGAGTTAACTTTTGACAGCATTTATGTTTTCACTAAGGTTTAATGGGTATTCATTTTTCAAGAGAATACATGATTAAGGTATTCACACATGGGGGATAAATGATGGTATTCACATGCTTGGTTGACGACATTTCAAGTTATCATTTTCTTTATACTATGAGCTTGGAACGAAGTATTTTTGACGGTATTCATTTTTTTTGTTTGAGACAGATGGAATGACCCATCATTCTATCACATGATCTACTAACACATCACGAATAACAAATTCAACTTCATTTCTTTAAGATATGAAGTGGAAATTTTTCAATTCATGAACAACATTGAGATTGAACCAAAATCATGTAAGTATTTCTTTTAATTCATCAACTTTAGGGAAATGATCTTGAAAACCAAAAATGTTGTCCTAGTGATCTTATATCTGATTAATCAGATGGTACCCTAGATCATCACAAATTTATGGATTTGCGATTGTTGGCTTTTTCATAGCCAAGTTCTCTACCACTCTTCATCAGAACAAGATGGTTAGATTTTTCTTCCATATCCATATTTTCACCTATGGTCTCCTACGTGGAAACCCAATGATGAGTTAATTTGGGTAACCGTTACATTTTATAATTTAGTTTTTAAATCTATGTTTTGGTATTCCTTTTTACGATGTGGGTTTCTATTAAACAAACTTTCGAGTAGTAAACCATTTATAACCCCGACGAATTTCGAGGGAGAAATTCATTTTAAGGGGTGTAGAATGTAACAATCCGAGATTTTATGAAAAATATTATTTTAATTTCATTAATGTCTTGTGTTTTATTCTACACCAAGATTACCTTGCGCTATACGCAACACCGTATTAGCTTGCAGTATACGCAACACTATTCTTGGACCGTGTTACACACAATTTTGATAATAGTTATTCTACGCAACATTGAGTATATATATATATATATTCAATGTATAAATTAAATATGGTTTGATTCTGTTATATGAAACAATGAAGGATTCTTTCACAACACGCAACCCTGACTTGGCTTGCATGACACGCAATCGTGACCTTCCTCGATAGCGTGTGTTGTACGCAATACCGGGTTTTAATAAACAATGATATATTATTATAATATTGTCATGAACTAGCCGTTATGAATAGTATTAACTAAATTTGGAATTTTATAACATTATTATTCATCTTACACATTTTCTAGAACATGGTATAAGAACAAAATAAATTTTTCGGGTAAAATAAGTATTTTTCAAAAAATGCAGTTTTGCCGCCTTTTAATTGCGCACCCACTTTAAATATAGTTTTTGACATGTTTATATGTTCAATTTGAAAAAATAAAATTATTCTTTGGAATCATGAAATAAAAATTTACTTTGGATAAATTTTTCATATTATTCTGGTAACTTTCACATTTTAATGAATAGTAAAAACATGGTATATTTTATTTAAAAACAACTTTTTTCATCATAATATCTTATGTGGTTAAATTATAATATTGAATGGTTTTAAAGTATTAATAGAATATATTTTTACCATTTAATATAATGTATGTCATTAGCATTGATTTTACCTTGATTTCGTAGGTTAAATCAATTCAATCTTTTGCAATGTTTTAAACAAAAACCCGTTTCATTCGACAACGGGATTAATTTTAATTTCATTTCTGCAACATCTTTGTATTGAATTTTAAAAAATGGATTCCATATTTGGAATCAGTGGGTGAAAATTATGTTAATAGGATTCTTTTTATTTTTGGGAATTATGAATAGTAACTACGGTAAATTTTATTTACCATAGTTAAAGGTAAATCGGGTAATTAAGGGTAAATATAATATTATAAAATTACCCTAACACATGCCAAAATTCTATTTGATGGATAAAAGTAAACCAAGATCAACTAAGGGTCGGATTAGATTCTTTTTATGGACTTTTGACCATGAAAATAATTTAATTATTATTAAAACCAAAGAAAGTGACAACATGTCAGTCTCTTAAATCTTATAAGTATAATAATTTTAACTTAGTGATAAACATAATAAAACATCGAACATGAATAGTATCCAGAAATCTAACAAAAGTATCTACATCATGAGAATTTATTTAGAATTTTTTGGGATTAAATAATTATCATTAATTGTGACACAATAGTGATGCAGAAATTATTTATCTAGTGAAAAATAAAGAATATAGTTCTTATTAAACTAATAGTGACCATAAAAGGAACAAAACCCTGACCAAAACTTATTGGTCATGTAAATTTAAACTATAATCATATAATGGTCGAATATTTGACCATTTGGAGTCTTATACAAGCAATTATGGAACTTATATTAATTTATTTTAAATGATGCCAAAGTTGTCACCTTCATAATTTAATAAATATAAAAATTTCAATATTGTGATTTTAAGATGATAAATTCGAGTAAAAGTATTCTTGTGAAAGGTAATATATTTATAGTCATCATAGGATTTTATTTTAAATTTATATGCAACAAATAAGTATATTAAATAATTATACAAAAATGATGTAGTAATTATTTTATTAAGAGATAAACCAAATAAATGGTTTTAAAAATAATAACATAAATATTATATGAACTATTTAATGTGATCCACTAATTTTATAGATACATATGACCTTTTATTAATATATTAATGATTTTAGTTCGAACATATCTTCTGTATATATTTTATTTAAATTCAAATAAATGAATAGTGTCAAAATTGACACTATTGTAATTTTATAAAAATAACATATTATAAAATTGTTTAAAAATCACAAAAATATTTAAAAATTATAAATTTAAATTTATATGGTCTATAATGTTATAAAGTAAACAATTATGGAAAATTCACAACAAATAAGTAATTATTTGTTATAATTTAAAATTTAGAATTTTATTACCACAAATAAACTTAAATAGATTAAATAAGGATAAATCAAAATTATAAGGTTTAAAATAAGATCCAAACATGTCTAAATTTGATTGGTTTATGATATTACAACCCTATCTCATCTAATATTCGAATATAAGTCATTTTTGGTGGTTTTTATGTGGGGTTAGATTTATTATAATTTAATATTTTTAAGAATTCCAAAGGTGCCCCTCTCCTCCCTTATAAAAGGGAACCTCCTCCCTATCCTCCTCACACCAATTTGAGCCTTAAATCTCGGCCAACCCCTGCAAAATTATCTTCTCCACTTCCCTAGAAACATCCTAGAGGTTCTGGTCTTCTTTAAATACCAATCTTAGTGCCCTAAGAGGAGGTTTCAAAGAGGCGTATCGAAGAAGAGGTAATTTCTTCTCCCGATTCATTCAAGCTTCTTTCTTCTTAAACTTATTCTTATTTAGTTGTTTCATTATGATGTAATAACATCAGTATCACTCATATACTTATATGTTATTATAATTATGAAACAATCCTATTTCACCATCTATCCATCCTACGGAAAACGAAATCACCGCGTGTGCGTACGTACGGAATACCCTCTCCACGCCGTGGTGAAATCTATTTTCCACCACCACCTTACTTGGATGAGTATAATGGTGTAATTAATAACTACATATTATTATTTTAAAGTGATATTGATTCTTAAATAGTATACATACACTCCAATAGAGTCCCACGATCATGAGAATGATATCATCGCTCGTGCATACGTACGGACTACCGTCTCCACGACGCGATGAGATTCATTCTCCACTTTAAACCATTCATTAATGATTATAAATTATAAATAATAAGTAATAATGAAATATATGACATAATAATTATACTGTATTTATGTGTATATATATGAATTTCATCTACTTAATTCTGTTCAACTCAATATGGAAAAGAAAACAGCGTTCATGCGTACGTACGACCTACCGTCTCCATGAACGGTGTATTTCTTTCCATTTACTGATTTATTATATATATGTATATTATGAATATATATATATATAAATCATGTTTTATATTCTGGAATTAATTAATCATGATCTAAGTAATCATATGAATAAGTACAAGTCAAAACACGGATGACAAATGAAACAATTTTACCCAAAACGCTCTTTAACATGGAATTTACAAAAGAACGGGTAATATAAAGTCATAAGTGAACCATATATGATATCATAACAATGAATATGATTCTTTAATAAGTCAATGAAATTATTTAAATCATTATACAGGAGGTTCGGACACTTACGAAGTAAATCGGACCTAAGGTAAGGGAAATATCACAATCTCATTTTTAATAGAGATTGTTTATACTTTGAAATTTACTGGGGTTTATTTTATCATCCACATCCATGTTTCCTCAATATGTAATATTATTTTAATCCACCATAAATTGTTTAAGTCCAATTTTAACCTTCGGTGAGTTTTCAGTAAAAGATATGAAAGGAATCTTTTGTCGTTTTTCGTACGAGGTACTTTTGGACTTTTCCGACAAAAATACGAAGAATGTTTTTTGTAACTTATATGGCACGAATGGATTTTTACGGTTTTATAAAGACTTATTTTCATGAAGCTTCCTACAAAATATTTCATGAATATTTTCCATAAAATATCTTTCTTTTAAAATTGCATGACGTTTTGTGAAAAGAAATTGATTTTAAAGAAGAAAGGATATTTTCTTCAAGAATGGAGTTCAAGTGTTTTATCGAAATTATTTTCTATCTAAGATAATAAAGGGTTCTGTTTTTATACCTATTATTACATTGATTTGATTATGTTATGATGGAATTATTTTTATGAATTCCTTTATCTTATATGAATTGTTTTATGGTGTCATGATGTTTAAGAATCCCATTTTGTTTACATGGGTTATGAAATGGTGTATGGTTTATGATTTTGTGGCACACATAAGAATGGTATCATTAAGAGATTGGTGGGACCTATATCTCCCTCCAATGCATTGGGTAAAGATTTTATATCTCATGAGATAGACATGGCTGGAATGGTAGGTTATACCAGTTCAGTGAAATAGGATTGAAACGAGGGTGACTCTGTTCAGAAAGGGACTTTGTCCACTAAGATAGTCTTGGCAATGAGTCTTGACTAACAAGAAATTATTCTCTATGATTGTGTGTTTATGCCACAAAGTTTAATGTTTTATGTTATGATTATTGTGATTACATTTCACTGCCATTAGTTATCCCAGGTTATGAAATTATGATCTCTTTTACAGGTTAAGATTTCCAAAAGTTATGTGCTTATGTATATGATGTGATTGATATTTCTTTTGTTTACTGAGCATTTGAGCTCACCCTTTTATGTTTTCTTTTCCCCAGGATATAAAAAAAGGTTTTAGGTAAGAAAAAAAGGGAAGATCTTTATTGGGAGATGTTGAAGATCTTTCACCACGATTAGAAGATTTTATTCCGAGTTTCCAAAGACACTAAACTATTACGGTCCTTGGGTGTTTGTTTTTCTTATGTATTAAGTATTCCACAAATTTAATGTAATATTCATGTATTTCAAGCATCGGGTCTCTACCAAGGTCATCATATTAACCTTATCTTTTAGATTTAACTCTTAGTTAAATAGTTTGTCATTTACCATGTCTATTTGTAGTTTTATATTATTTGGTTAATAAACATAATATAAAAATTCAAGAGAACCCCATTTGGTTAATTATTAATATATATAACCTTATCTAATTATTTTGGCCGATCCGTAGATTTTAATAATATTATATCAATTAATAATATAGTATTTGTTTTAAAAACTCAATTATGTCAATTATGACACTATTTAGTATTGGATTTTTTTAAATCAATAAAAAACTTATAACTTTGAATAAAATTAATCCAACTAACCTTAACATGTCATATTAACCTATAAAATTAGTGTAATTCATCAGAAGTCTCCATTTTCATTTATTTGGATATTTATAATATCAATTATTTTAATATTTCATTAATTAGGTAATCACTACATCATCATTATGTCATAAATAATTTAAATTATTTAATGTCTAAAAATTATAAATAAAATACAGTTATGTAGGAAATATTTTTATGTTTCTAATTAATATTTATTTTCGAATTTATATTTTGTTTAACCCTATATTACAAATGGTTTAGTTATTAAACATTGAATTTAACTCTTTTAACTCTTCTTTAAAAATAATAATAAATGTCCTAAACTAATCCAAGTGTACCAAAGAGGCTCATATTTTATTACTAAGGTTTTTTTTGGTCTAATTATACTTATCCAATATAATTAGGATATGTTTTAGGGTAATTATGATATGATTTTTACCCTTAATTACCCTGTTTACTTTTAACAGTGGTAAAAAAAGTCAGAAGTTACAATTCAAAAAAAATTATTTTCATATTATTAAAGCACGTTTTACTTTATGATATTAACCATGTCTCTTGGAATTTTTAAATTCAACTCACAGAAATGGTAAAATTATGTTTTATGCAAATTTGTAAATGCTCCTCGTAGGTACGTAAAAGATGGTAAAAAGATCAATAAAATTTTATGCATACAATTTTATTATAGAATGACTCCAATGAATTAAATTGAACGTATATAGGTATTATATATCTATTGTGACTTAAAATAAATTTAAATAAAAAAAATAATTATTTAAATAAAAAGTCGTTTTTAAACTATAACACAATTTTTTCACTATTGATCAAAAATTGAATGTTTTCATAAAAATACCAAAACTTTTCCCTAAGATAATTTTGATATTCTGAATGAAAAAATGAATTCTATTTTACCAAATTAAAAAAATATAAGTTACATTTATTTATTTAAAATTAATTCTTGTTGTTAAAACTGGAAAGATGGTTTTTAAAAAGTAAAAACTATTAAAAGATTGACATGTGTTTATGTTGAATTTAAATGTGAAATTACATATAATGACCTACATTTTATTAAATGATAAAAATATAATCTAATTCTACTTCAAAAACATAAAAATACATAATTCAACACTAAAAATTATTTCGTTTAAAAAAGTTGTTTTGAATTAAAATATATTATTTTTTAGTATTCCTCAAAATATTAAAGTTATAAGAAAAGTACCAAAACTTTATCCAAAATAAATTTTTATATCCCGATTCTAAAAAATAATTTAATTTAATTAAATTGAATATATAAAAGTGTCCAATAATGGTTTTACAAAGTTTTTTCCATTAAATGTTGGTAAAATTGCATTTTTTTTTAAAAATACTTCTTTAATTTGATAAAAGTTAATTTTTTCTTATATTATGTCTAAGAAACACATAATATAGATTCTAAAATTATATGGAGTATATAAAATTCAAAATTCAGTTAATACTATTCATAAAAGCTTTTGAAAGACTACTTTGGTATGTCGTAGTGTGCTCGACCTCAGTGGTGCATGTAGTGCATGCTATTGAATTACTGTAAAGAAAATAACTTACTATGAAATTTGGGGGTGTTAAATTCTTCCCCATTTTAGAAATTGTGTCCTTGAAATTTTAAAATTGGGCTTGGAAACTTCATTGAAAATCCCACATCAGAAAAAGATTCAATAAAACATAATCTTTAAAAGAATGAAGCATAAGTACAGAGGTCACCTGAGATAACCCATACTAGGATTTCATGTAGGAAAACATGGATATAGAAGATAAACAAACTTTTATGTTCTAGTGGAGGGTGATAGAAAAAATGATTAGGAGAAAGTTACCAACAACAAAAACACAAACTTGTGATGGGATAAAATTTCATTCGTTTCCTAGTAAGAAAAGTAAGCAGATAACTTTTTTGTTTTAAGTTCCATTTCATAAAGATGAGGAATTTATTTATGATATTGACTAAGAACATAAACAGATATACTAACTTTTTATGTAGAGTCTCATCCTTTAATAAATTTCTACCACTAACTCATGTTTGTTTTCAAACGATGAGTATTCAAGATGACTTGGTCACACCTGAAGTGCTAGAATCAACTTCTAGGAAATCACATAATCCCAAAATGATGAACAATATATATTTACCTTGTATCTAGAGATTAAACAAAATCAACATGGTTTATACAAGATCAGATGATCCCTAAAACATATAATCCTTTAGATAAATAAATACTAATCAAAATTTCTAAAATTAAACCAACAATACCCAAAGATCAATAAATACCATTAAATAAACAATTGTCCTTAAAATACTTCAATATAATCTAAACTAATATTTAATCCCAAAACAGGGAAGAATTTTATTACATAGTATTCCATATTAAATTGTATCTCCAAATAACATCGACTACTATTAAAGTCACATACTTAAAAGTAATTAACCTAATAACATATTCTCTATGATAGGTTAATCATTTCCATAAATAACCAAAATCTTTATAAATCCACAATAAAAACCTAGATAAGAATCCAACATTACTCATCAAATGAAATCCCATAGTATTCTATTTTCCTTAGGCATATAGTTTTCCAAAAGAGCGAACATCTTCCAAAATATCATTTATCACTTAATCACCAAATCATTTTCTTATACTAAGGATTGCAATTTGATAAGACATAAGATCCAAAATCAACATATTATTGATCAATAAAATCATTTAACTAAAAATAATTTTTGACACTAAAAATCAACCTCAAGTATTCCAGTGGTAGGCGATAAATCCCAATCACACTCTGGTTGTGGGTTTGATTCCCACATCTCTGTCCAATGCAACAGTTTTTCACATGGTTTGAATGTTTTCCTTTTTTTAAACTATATTTTATAGTGTTTCCAAAATGAGAAAAACTATTCGAAATAACTATAACATAATTTCACCACAAATTTTATCTCATACCTCGCATTTTCATCCCAAAATTTAATAACTTTTAATTGCCTCAAATTCAAGGATTATATAAACCCAAATGGTTATTTATAACAATATCAACAATAGTAAGGGAATTTATTCCTAAAATAACATTTTCACATAATAAACTGCGGGGTTACATATACAAGAGAAAAGTATTCCAAAGTAATCCCATCAACAATGAGTACTAATAATTTTAAACATTTCACCATCCATTTATTTCCACATAGGTTCTTTATTGAAAAAGTGGTTATCCTATAGAATAGGTCATTCACTCGGGTAATGCCTAGGTCCCCTATATTTAAAGAAAATGATTGTAAATGGATTCTTGAGATTATTTTTATTTTCTTCCATAGTAATCTTCATTTTTAATCGACAATTATTTACTTTATGTCCTTATTTCCCACACATAAAGCATTTATTTGTTCCATTGAGACACTACCCTAGCTATCTCCTTCTACATTTCCTACCTGATAGAAATTGAGATTTCATTTCTCTATTTTATACACTGCTAGAGCTCTTATAATCCACCACCTTTCTCTTCTTTGTTGAGTCTGGGAGTTGGTTAATATATATATTATTGATCATATTTTTTTAAAACTGATTTATCAGGAACATGATATCTTATAAACCTATCAACATTCCATTTCGTTGCACATTTACATCGCCTTTCCAAACATGTACATCATGTTCAATGTTACTATGACTTCCTTGTAATCGAGCCATTGACTAACACAAGAAATCATAGTGTGATTCATAAAATCATTTATAGAATATCATAACACCTTATTTTCAATCTAAAACACCTTACGATTAACCAAGGTTATTTATTCTCATCTTATATTAAAATCCATCAAATTTGTTTTTAAAAAAATGTGAATTATCCTAATCATATCCCCCGAGAGTGTCGTAAAAAAGAGTGCTGCAAGTCCTGTAGTCGTGTTCCCAGATAACTCGGGTCATTCCCGAAACACCTTGTCAGATTTGTCACTCCTAGGTACATATGTGACAGATCCAGATCTACCTTCTCATATCCAAACAGGGATGTATTTCTTGGAAAACCCACATGATATTTACATTACCAAAATTTTTGGATGTTATTCTATACTATTACATAATGTCTATCTTAGGGTAGTGTTTTATAATCAGTGTTTTTTCTAAATATAGCTTCCAAGGTTTGTATTAAACTTCCTATGATACCAACTATAATGCCCCAACCCCAATTACCCAGATTTAGTGCATTATTAAATAAAGTTTCATGATACAAGGAATCATGTCCCGAAATACTGATCAGTTTAGTAGCCTTGGAAGTACTAGATACATTCACAAGTTGTACATTACATCATGAAATAAAATCATCAACAACATTTTGTCCCCATTTTAAACACACTTATATCCTTTTCCTATCCCTACAGGTCAACCATAAAATACTTCTTCACATCCTAGGAAAAATGAAACATAGAAAGGGGTGAGCTCAGATGCCGAGTAAGGATAACAATATAGCGGAAACCTTCATAAATAAGCCTAAAAATTTAAGGCAATGTATAAGACTAAAACAAAAGGCTTTTAAACTTAAACTTCTGTATAATATGGATACGATGAAATCAAATAATTCCATTTACTTGTTCACATGTATATTATACTAGTCTAATAATCACATGAAATATCAAAAGATGCTTTCATAATGATGGAATGCATAATGCCAGACTTCATAGCCACATAGTCATGGCCTTGTTCCTAGACTAAAAATAAGATTTTGTCAAGGCCTTGTTCCAAGACTGTAGTTTGTCTCATGATACATACTGATGCATCGAGGAGATATATCAGGCTCTACTTGTCACTTACTAAGTCCGATGCATTCCTCATATGAAAAGGTTAAAACATCACATAAACATTCGTATTAATATTATCATATGAAATGTCAATACTTTTCTCCATAAACCATGAATGGTATAAAAATAACACATCCACAGTCAAACATATCACAAAACCTTCAATACATCATGGATGATTTGTATCATAATAAATCAACCTCGATAAAGATTAATATCCTGTAAAAGATGTTGACATAGTTGAAAATGATCAGAAAAAATCTTTGAGGGAAATATCTCTTTTTTATGAAAATATTTAAAAGCCTCACTATTTATAAAGAATTTGTTTAAAATAGATTTTTGAATCAAAGTGTCCCATACCACTTTGAAAATTTTAAAAGAAATTTCAATTTTATAACATTAATGTCCATATAAATAATACCTTAAAACCATTTTTAAAACATGGACATTAATGAGAAATATTTAGAGGAATAAATTTTTAAAACATTTAAAATGATATTTTTGTTAGAGATCCTAACCAAATGAGTGATTATTGAATAAAAATAAATGTGGTAATAAAAACTTTATAATATCATGAGAATAAAGGGATTCATGATATATTATTCCAATGGATAATATATACACCAAGTAAGAGTGAATTGGTGCATAACAATAATGAAGTCTCAATGGAATGTAAATTGAGACGAAATACATTATAAAGATGATATCCTTAGATTAAGGATAAATCAATTGCATAATAATGTGTGAAAATATAAATACACTAAATATGATTGGATATTAAGTGTAAATCAATCAGAGTACATTCACAAATGTTCTTTTTAAGACAAAACCAATCACATGGATGTTTAACTCAATGAATAAAAATTGAGTAAACATTACTCTTATCAAGTTCATATCGATGACTTGAAAATTTAACAATTTAGTGAATATGTGTATAAGAATTATATCACCACAAAGGGAAGTGGAAATTACAACATAAATAAAAAAATAGTTATTCCTCATATAATCATAGCATGACATAATTATGAATTAGAAGATTAACCCAAGGAATGAAATTTGGGTTAAAAATTTCCCTTACCGATTTGGTAACATACGAAACATACACCACAAGAAAGAAGGATCATCCAATGAATAAGTAAATACCCATAAATGAAAGTATATTAAACAAATAGTACAAATAATGGTTAGTACGTACACCACACAAAGTAAATAGTGATAAATATAGAATGAATCTCACTGGAATAAAAGTGGGATAAGAAATCACTTACCACATGGTAATCAATCGATTCATATGATAAAAAGTTAATAAACACAAAATTAATCATATAATTCCATTAATAGAAATATAATAATGACAATATATATCAAATGGAATTAAACAATACACCACATACAATAAATAAGTGGCGAACAATAGAAATCTCACAGAATTAAAAGTGAGATAAAAAACCACTTACCTTGTACTTTTCTTGGGTTGAGGGTATGTTATCCTCTTTTATAATAGTTAAATAATAGTTCTTAAATTATAAAATAACTATATACATAAATATGAAAACATATATGATTCTCTAATATTTCTTTGTTAATAATATTTTAGTAGTATCATCGTTTCAGGTGTTAACTGATCTGTTTTTCTTTATATACTCGGTTATGTAAGCAATGTTTGTTTTTAATAGGATGTATTTTATTCATATCTAGAATGATATAAAGCTCATAAAAATTATTTTTCATCATAAAATGAAAATTATTCTGTAATGATTACTATGGGTAATGAATATCATCACGTTCGTGGTGATGGTAATCTGTACGTACTCACGAGCGACTATATCATTATATTGATGGTGAAATAATTTGTAATTGGATAGTATATAATATATACATAATCATTAACATGATATGTTTATTATTTACATAAGTTATACTAATTATTATACCCACCCAAATAATGAAGTGTTTGAATAACATACGACACCACGACGTTGAGACGGTAAACTGTACGTACGCGCGTATGGTGACATTTTCATTCAGATGATGGATAGAATAATGAATATGTTTGTACCATATTTATAATTACATTAAATTATATATAATATTCTGGAGTTATTATTTTATAATAGAAACAACAATGAAAGAGGAAGTGGAAGAAGAAAAGAACTTGAAAGAGGTGATGAAATATTTAATCTTCTTCGGGTTCTTCCTTTTGATTTGATCAAAATGTCTCCTTAGGTGGGATTTATAACCAAAGTAAGGCCTCTAAAATTAAGGTACGAAAGATTTGAGGATATTTGGGTAGGTATTGGCTGAGCCAAAAGGCTTTGGAGTTTTTAAATTAAGATAAGGGGAAGTTCCCTTTTATAAGAGAGGTGATGGTCACTTTAGGATAAGATTGAAATATTATTTTATATGAAAAACATTTTCAGTTTATAATGGATCAAAAATGAATTATTTAGAAAATAATGTGTGTATGGGTTGGAAAAATTTCAACCAAGAAGTTTTTTAGATAGTTTTAGGTCATCATATTAACCTTATCGTTTAGATTTAACGCTTAGTTAAATAGTTTGTCATTTACCATGTCTCGTTGTATTTTTATATTATATGGTTAATAAACATACTATAACTAGCCAAGAGAACCCCATGTGAGTAATTATTAAAATATATAACCATATATAATTCCTTTGGCTGAACCATAGATTTTTAGGAATATTATATTAATTAATAATATAGTATTTGTTTTAAAAACTCAATTATGTCAATTTTGACACTATTTTGTATTTGATTTTTTTGAAATCCATAAAAACTTTATCAATTAAAATAATTTTTTTTAAATAACTTGAACATGTCATATTAACCTATAAAATTAGTTTAATTCATCATAAGTCTCAATTTACATTTATTTGGATATTCATAATATCAATTATTTTAATATTTCATTAATAAGGCAATTACTGCATCATCATTGTGTCATAAATAAATTAAATTATATAATATATAAAAATTATAAATAAAATAGCATTATTTATGAAATCATTTTAGTTTTATAATGAATATTTATAGTCTAATTAATATTGTGTGTAACCATATATTAAAAATGGTTTTATTATTACACATTGAATTTAACTCTTTTAACCCTTCTTTAAATAAAATAATAATAAATGTCCTAATCTAATACAAATGGAATAAAGAGGTTCATATTTTATTCCTAAGGTTTATTTCGGTCTAATTATACTTATCCAATAGAATTAGAACTTCTGTTAGGGTAATTATGATATCATTTTTACCCTTAATTACCCTATTAACTTTTAACTGTGGTTAATAAAAGTCCAAAGATACAATTCACCAAAAATTATTTTAATCTTATTAAACCACGTTTTACTTAATTATATTAATCATGTCTCTTGTAATTTTTAAACTCCACTCACAGAAGTGGTAAAATTACGTTTTATGCCAATTTTCAAATGCTCCTAGGTGGTGGGTTAAAGACGGTAAAAAGTTCAATAAAATTTTATACAAATTATTTTATAATAAAATGAAACCAATGAATTAAATTGAACTTATATTTGTATTATATATCTATTTTGACTTAAAATAAATTTAAATAAAATAAATAATTACTTAAATAAAAAGTCAGTTTTAAACTGCAACGCATTGTTTTTCACTATTCAACAAAAATTTAATGTTTTCAGAAAAATACCAAAACATTATCCTAATATAATTTTGATATTATGAATTCAAAAATGAATTATATATTACCAAATTAAAATTATAGAAGTTAAATTAATTAATTTAAAATTAATTCCGATTGTCAAAACTGAAAAGCAGGTTTTTTAAAAGTAAAAACTATCAAAAGATTAACATGTGTTTATGTCGAATTTAAATGTGAAATTACATATAATGAACTAAATTTTATTAAATGATAAGAATATAATCTAATTATATTTATAAACCATTCAAATACATAATTTAACATTATAAAATATTTCGATTAAAAAAGTTGTTTTCAATTAAAATTTACTATTTTTCAGAATTTATCAAAATATAAAAGTTATCAGAAAAGTACTAAAAATTTATCCAATATAAATTTTTATGTACCAATTCTAAATAAGAATTTAATTTCATTAAATTTAATATATAAAAGTTTCAAATATTGGTTTTAAAAATGGTTTTTCATTAAAAGGTTGTTAAATTGCATTTTTTGAGAAATACTTCTTTTATCTAAAAAAAATGAATTTGTTCTTATATTATGTCTAAGAAACACATAATATGGATTCTAAAATTATATTGAGTATATAAAATTCAAAATTCAGTTAATACAATTCATTACCACTTTTGAACGGCTAGTTTGGTATGTCGTGGAGTGCTCGTACTCGGTGTTGCGTGTAGCGCAAGCTATTGAATTACTTTAAAAAAATAACATACTATGAGATCTTGGAGGGTTACAACTCTTATGTGGATACATGTTTTATATTTGGTGACCATAAAAATCCTGACCCAAGATTTCCCTTGGAATTATTTAAAGAATATTAAGGCAATTCTTAGCCACAGAGTCTGGTTTGGGATCTAAATTCAATGTTTATGGTCAAAGATATTCAACCCTAAATATTTTTCTATTATAGTCCAACATGCATGACTCTAAACATCCAAAAAATAAAATACTTGGTACCCATTAAATCTAGAACCTAAAAAGGGAACTCTAAACATAAGTCGAGTCCCAACTCACATAACATGCATTTTGTGTGGTTTGGGTAATATTGAGAAATAAAAAGTCAAGAGAAAGAATGTTTGTGGTGTTGTTTATATAACCATATCAAAAATAAAACGATGCTCTCTATGACCCATGGATTTGGAAAATAATTAAATCATCCATCCAAACATTACATAGCTCTAAATCTAGCCAATTGATGTTGGAATCCATCAAAGTGCCCTATTTTTACCTTATAACAAGATTATTTTTGTTCTGAACAAATCAAATTCTAAGGGGAAATTTTTTAGACACTATGAAATATGTTTCATGCACTTCTACGCAATAGAAGATCTATTTCCATGTGTCACAACTCAAAATGAACTCAACCAGGCTCGAAATGTTCATGGTTCGACTCGGCATTTTTCAGGGGGTCAGTGATGGTAGCAAAGGCACCAGCCCGAAGGGTCGAGACCGCAACCCGGCACTGATCCCAAGCAGGGGTGCGGGGGTGCAACCCCCATGGTATGGATAAATAATTTGGATAAGTACCTAAAGAGGCACCCAAGGTACCTGGGCACAAACACTTGCGTGCCACCATGCTAAAGCTGATTGGAGTTATAATTTTTTCTATGTCTTAACGGTGTTTCCCTAGTCTAGCCAAAACATCATCGGCACGCAATGTACTTGCGTTACCCAATTTGTATTGCAAGTCACTTGAACACCCAACTCATTTCTCCCAAGGTCACTTATTTTCCTATAAATAGACCCTTGGGGCCCCCATTTGTACAGACGAATTTCCATGAAGCCTAATTGTTGCTCGGGTCAGCCTAGTACTTCACCCCAGTCTTCTGAAACATTAAAGGTATTTCTTCAACACCTTGAGCGGAGAATTTAAGGGAGGATCATTGGACATAAGTCCTTTTAGTGTTTGAAAACCATAACACTTGCGCGCCTAAAGTGCCCAACCACCCTAAGTCATTAATACTTGCGCACCTCCCATTCCTCTCATAGGAACTTGAGCAACCCACTTATTGGATCACCTATGAATACTCTTGAAGGCATGAGTAATGTCTCACCCAAGTATTACCATACAGGTGGGTTGTCTGTTAAGTGAAGATTAGGTCGCCCAAGTGTACTTGCATGACCATACATTCACGACCTTCTCTACTTGGGTTCCCCTCTTTGATTAACTTATTCTCTTCACTCCCTTCAGTCTACAAGCCATCAAGCCTTCCTCATCCATTCATGGAAAGGCTTATTCTTCATTGGATCCCTTGTACGAAAGGTATTTTGTAGATACCTCCACCAAAACCTCCTGAATTATCAAGTATTTTGGAAATGAACATTAGTCTGTCTTCTATATGGGTTTTTATTTCCACAGCCAGAGGATTCCCACATTTGTTTCACAATGCGGTTAGGATTCATGGAGTGTCTGTGGGTTTGTATATCCACTGTAACATGGACGGTTCTCCTAGAAATAGTGTTGGGAAGTACCCGATTTGGAGCACGGTTGGGTCGTGGCCTCTCCCTTCTCAAAGTGGTGACCTGAAACCTCAAGTATCTGGTAAGGAAGGTATAGTTCATGCATAATTTTCATTTTAAATAATAAAGGAGAAGTCCTCATTCCCTTACCAAGATCAATTTTAGTTTAACCATATTGGATTAAGCGCCTATCTTTTCTTACAGGAGGTGGCATAAATTCTCCTCCTCTCTTCTTCGGTGCCAAGGACTAGAGGGGGATGGGCACATGGACTTTTGTTACCCTTTCCCTCTACCTTTGTGCTTTGTTACCATGGGAACCCATCCTGGTATAATACCCTCACCTCCATCCCTTCCTCCTTACGTTGGATCTTTTTCCAGTGTAAATAGAATATAGGGAAGGCCCAACACCTTTCCCTCTTCCATCAACAGAGGAGAAAAAGTGTGAAGTGTCATTTTTGAATCATTCACATCCTATTGTGTCTCACACTAATCATGAATCACATGGTCTCAGCGATACATGATTGTTACAACATGTGCACAAACACTCATTAGAATGAAATACGAGAACTCTGATTCCCATCACAATCGGGATACGTAGGAATCTTTCCTAGTGCCCAAGATCATTGGGCATCCCCCTCAAGAATCCAACCCTAATTCCCTTAATCTGGGAATCCTCCTCAAGAATAAGACTAAAATTAAACCCCCAAGTCATCAAGGCATCCTTTTCAATAAGTAAGCCCAAACTCATCTCTCTCAAAAGACCATACTCTCCTATGAGACTTATCAAACTATGTGGGCTTTGATTCCCATCCATATGGGATACGTAAGAATCCTTCTTGATGTTTAAACCCAACACTTCAAATCAAGCTTGTTCTCCTTAGGCCATATTCCCAATTGGGTCTGATTTTAATTAGAAACCCATATCCATTCAAAGTTCCAGAGGCTGCTTCATCATAAGTCCCATACTATGTTTCAAATAAGCACATTCTCCTTAGAGGTCCTTATCATTTGACATTAAAAGTTATGATGTGTCCCATTTAGTGGCACTAAATTATGAGGGTTCTAATTCCTTTCACAAGGATACGTAGGTAGCCTATCTTATAGGCACGATCCCAAAATCAAAATCAAACCTTCGTCTTCCTGGGTGACAATAAAATTCTAGAGTTCCCCATAGAGTGGCTTAAAAACCAGTATCATCACAAACGATGAGTAAAAGAATCTCTAAACAGAATATTAGTGGATAACATTGATGGAAAAACTCAAATACATACATATATTTCTATTAATGAAGAACCTTTAATGCATATTGATGATTCTAAATTTTACACATGCTAATAATTGATTGCGAATTCCAAGGTATACTTATTACATAATTGGTAAATTAATAAGGATTCGTGTAAATATCTTAAATTTACAAAGAGAGTCCCAGAGTAGACAATAATTCCCCCCAAAATGGTGTGATGAGTCTGACCTCCCATCCTCTCGACCAATGCACATTCTTAAGTATCGTAAAGTTCAAACCTAATGAACTCCTACCTTTGAAAAGAAGGTCCTATTTGGATAAATATTTGTTGGAAGTTTCCAGTTCCATGAATAAAACCAATGGAAACCACCTGGAAACAATGATTCTTCAACCTAGAACACATGTTTCAAGGAACTGTGAAACAATCACCTGGAAAACTTTCCATAAAAAATGGTTCCCACCATAGCCTGCCATCGTACCCATATCCTATGAGAGCATAGTTGTTCCGCATCATGTGGACCATAGTAGAACCTTCCATGGAATCCATCCAAGAGTGGACTCGGCCCCTGGGAGAGGATAATTTATACCACCAACTATACCCCTAAAATATTCATTTCCTGACAGGATTCAAGACATACCCTCGGCAGCCGTAGGTAAACCCCATTCTGCTGGGATGGAGGATTTTATATATCAATCATCATCACCTAGTTCATTAATTCCATTAGAGGACCCTAGATACATAAACAATGATTCTATATCACCCCACCCCACTAGGGTGGGGGCATTTATATATTCAGGTTCATCCTAGGAATCTTCAAGTTTCATACCTGATCCATTGGATCCTTAATAACATGACCAATAAATACCAAATGTGGACACAAATGACCCCAAACACATAGGGATGGGATAATTATCAGCATCATTACCACCATAAAGGGAATCAGTCTTCTCTAGGTTGGGAGGAATCATCCAGTGGACAACATTTCACCATCTTCTCCCATAACAAGACAAACCCCTACTAGTTAAAGAAAATTCAAAAACTATGACCAAAAACTCTCTCAATGTCAGTGTTAATAACTAAAATTGGATGAATGTATGGTGAAGACAATCGAACCCCTCTGGTTTTGTAATCCAGAACAACCTGATATAGCAAAGTGTTTGAATGGTGGACCTAAAGAATGTATTGAATGATCAACCTATTGTGATGAAGGTTATGGCCCAACCACCATTTCCCAATATTCCCCTATCAATTTCTTCACATTCAATAGATAAGATATTGACCATGACACAAATTAAAAGAGCCATGACATGGAAAACATGCCTTGGGAAGTGGGTGACATAGATGCACCATATGAGGCTTCACGCACCAGGAACCAATGGAGGATCCAAAAAATAGAACCTATGAATATCAATTTGTCAACCCTGTGATGGAATATTACCAAGGGGAAGGGTACAACAAAATCCTGATCACCTCTCAGAATAAACTGGGTTCCATACCAGAAGGAATGATTTCCTCAATAGGACAGAACAATATAAACTTTTCGATAACATAACAAGGAGGTACTTAGAGGCTATATTACCATAGGTTATCCAATTCTGGAAGAGATGAATGTTCTCTCTCCCATGTATTATCCACCAACAATAGTGGTTTTTGATCATCAAATTGGTTCTGAGTCTAGATAACCAGTCCATATATACTAGGAAGTCAGAAATGATTGTGACTTTCCTCTATTGTGGTAAAATCCTCTCCCTTACTGAGAAAACCAATTAATTAAGGGATTAAAAGAAAAATATAATGAGATAAAAGTAAGGCTACCTCATCAATCGCCACAAACACCCTATGAATAGGAGACAACTCAGGAAATGTTGCCCCCAAAGGATCATTACATTATCGAGTCCCTGGATACCGAATGGAGGCTGTATATGGTCAAAGCACGCCTATACAGCCTGAGATAAAACCATATTACAATTGAGTGGTTGAAACTTTTCTTCCACCCAATATCAGAAATCCTACCTTCACTACATTGGATAGTGTGGGTGACCCCGAACAACATATCTCACACTTCATGTCCTAATGTGGGATGATGGTGGGCCCTCAATATTAATAGGAAGCAACAAAGATGAGGTGTTTTGTATTTTCAGAGAAAGATCTAGCCTTTGTTTGTTATTACAATTATCCTGTAGGATCTACGTGAGGATGGGATGACCTTCTTCGTTAATTTCTTTTTCAATTCAGTTATACACTATGAAATACAATAAATATCAAACTGACAAAATGCAATCAACCAAAGAATAAGACGTTGTTTGACTTCATAACTAGGTGGAAGGGTTTGACCTACTCACTCAGCATATTTATCTCTAAAGAGAAAATTTTTGAAATTTGGGGTGAAATTATTAGGGATGAGTTGTAGATGCCTCTGATTCCAATGAAATATCGAGTTGGATTTGACAAGTTTTCTAAAATGGCCCAATGTTTAGATGAAACCATCCACAAAACCCAATCCAAAACTCAACTCAGTCCCAAAACACGGGAAAAAAAGGCAATCTATAGTAGAAGTTGTAGCTATCACTCTCAATCCAATAGCGACGCCCATCCAAATACTGAGGCAGGCCTCAAACTACCAAGAACCTCCTGTCGACTGGAGACAACCACAGAATCACCCTCGGCCAGAAGCACTGAGAAATCAGGGTCATCAAGGATTTGAATAATGGATTATTAAGACCGAATTATTCCATAATGAACAAGTAGCTAGTTATTTCTAATCATCCATGGGTAATAATATGCTCATGCTCCCAAAACCTTGGAAGCCTGATGTGGTCAACCTCACTGACTATCCTGATTCGTGCCCTTCCTATTAATGGTTGTGTCATAATATCCAAAACTGCAAAATCATTATATACATCTTTCAAGGCATGATTGATTAATGAATATTAGTGTTATATAACTCCCCAGAGTTTGTTTATTTCATAGTTGTGATCAAATTAGAATACGAGGGTAATTGGAAAAATGTACCAGACAGACATGCATGAAAATTAGACAACTAGATAAACTAAAAGGCAGTTAACCAAGCCAATGATACTCTTAGAATGCAATTACGAAAACCCAAAATAGCTCCACCACCCATGAAGGAGACACAAAATGTGCCTCTTGTAGGTGTGTGTGACCACCAATATCAGGAGGAGATAGAAGAGGAAGATTCATATTCTTAGCCTATGTAATCCTTAACTCTCATTTATTTCTTCCATAATGAATTAGAAAAATGGGAACCACACCACCAAATGAACCCTCATCAGATGAAGAACTCATATTTGGTTCTGTCAACATGATAAAATTGTCAAAACCCTTCTCTGGGGAAAATTTATACCAAGACCATGATTTTTCTTCACAGAAATGGGGAACAAGAGGTCATATGTGCATGAACGAAGGATATCGAGGATAGCATGGGCATAGTAAGACCCAATATTTTGGCCATGTCCCCAGGGAAAATGCATATGCTACTGAGAATCAAGGTCATGTTCTGCAATAATCCCAGATAGGTTAGGGGGCATCTCAGAACCATCAAGAAACTATTTTCTCTTAATTATCTTGAATAAACACTTAGTGGTGGTTCAATTATCCAATAATCCAAGACAAAGGTGTAGTCTAGGATGAACTATTCCAATATTATCATATGGTCCCACTCCCCCTGCACAAGAATCAAGTTCATCAACCCAAAATTACTCATCTCCCCATCTGTACATCCAATATCTACCCCATATGTGGAACCACTAACATCTAGAACAAATGTATGAAATTTTGAAATAGCTTGCGGCAGCCCCAGCCAATCTCTCATTACTCGATGAGATCCATCATTCAAAATAACTCTATTTGACACATGTTGAGGCCCTCTAGAGACCACGAGAGTTCGAGAAAGAATTTTCTATAGTTGAGGTCCATCGAGTAGATATAATGGAATCATAATTTCATTCCATTATCTCATTCACAAATCATGACCAGGAAGTGTCCCTTAAAGGAAATATCATACCCATATAAGTCTCGGGTAGACTCAATAATGGAAATTTCCAAAGAGAACTAATTTATAAAACTTCTTGGATCAATCCTATCCTTGTATAAACCCCATGATGTTTAGGATATGGTAAATGATAATTTTCTCATAGTAACCTAACTGTCCAAGGGTATGATAATCATGTGAAAAGTCCTCTCAAAAAGATCTAGCTTGAAGCTTGGTTTGGGGATCTTACATCAGATGTTGAGTTTATAGTATTCTAGCATGTCACCGCGTATAACATTATTATCGGAAGGCCCTAGCTCCATAGCCACATGGAGACACCTTTAAAATTCCATATATGTATGAAGTATCCCATTAATAGAAAATTCATCATACTACATGCTGACAGTACTCCCTTCAAGACATGAGGGGCCACATATTATGAAGAAAACTTATATTAAATTAGTGGAAAATGACCAAGGGTGGATGATGATGTATAGGTTGCCAATAAAAATTGATTAGGGACAACCCTAATTTAATCCATGAAGTATTATCGATGGTGACTTTGTAATCCACAAATACTTACTTGAGGTCAAAAATATAATCTCAAAGGTCTATGTCCTTCCTATCCCCAATGACAGCATTGAAGACTATTAGCCACAATATCCCTCTATAACAACTCATTCAATTGGGGATGACAATGTCTCTTCTTCATGGACTCTCTCAAACTAATAATGATAGTGGGGGCCCCAAAATTGTATCTTCAATTGAAAATATCTCCCTCATTTTTGAGACAGAATAATATGAGGATGACCTTAGGAATTCCCCAATCAGTATTCTAGGAAGGTGTCTCCACCACCATCGATGAACTCAGGTAGATAAATTTGGGTATAGTGGAAGACCCACAACCTAATATGATTAGTGCCTTCATTCCCCTTGATGACCAATAGATGCACATTCTATGTCTCAAGTAACACCGATATTTTTTCACATTGAACTACACAGAAACACCAAATCTAAACCCATATGTTGTTATGCCCCACCTCGAGTTACTATATGAGCATCGAGGCTTCACAATGGTAGCTGGGAGGACACACCCCTCTCATGCCACTAATATAAAAGAATAGGTAGGAAATTTTGTCACAGACAACTTCATCTAAGAAGTGTAATATCTATGATGGATTTCCAACGACATCCCTTTAAGAAGAAGAATGGGTATATTAACGTATTTATTGATTTTAGGGACCTGAATCGGCATTTATAAAAGGATGATTTTACATTTCTGATCATATAACTTTTAATTGAAGCAACTACTTATTTCAAAGCCCTTTATTTCAAGGATGGGTACTCGGGGTACAATCGGATATTGATGGACCCCGAAAAAGAAGAGGAGACTACCATCAGAGTGACTTTGAGAATTCTTTTTCTATCAGGTTATGACCTTTGGTTTATATAATGTCAATAAAATATATTAACTCTCCATGTAGCATAACATTAATCTATTCCTAGGAAAGATAACTGAATTTTATGTTAATGGCTTGGTGGCTAAATATCTAAAGAGTTGTGATCACTTCACAAACCTTCAGTCAATTTTTGACAAGTTATGACAGCATAGTCTGAAGATAAATCCTTAGAAATGTGCTTTCATGGAAATGTTAGGGAAATTACTTTTTTTTGTTATAACATTATGTCATTGAGTTAGACCTGGATCAGACTAGTTCTATCTTAACAATTTCACCCCCATTAATCTTAAATAATTTAAAGGACTCCAAGGGAACATTTCTTACATTTGAAAGTTCATTTTCAACCATGAAGGTAAAGATATCCCTTCACTAGGATAATGTATAAGTTAATCACCTACCAATGGGTGGATGACTGCCAAAAATCCTTCAAATTTTTAAATTAGTACCTATTCTACCCTTCGGTACTAATGCCTTGAAGGTAAGGGAGGCACATCATATATGGAACCCTTACTGGGAACCCTCCTTGAACAAAATAATGATGTGGGGATAAAGAATAGTCTATATTGTCATAGCTGGAATATGAATATTATTGAGACCTAAAACTCGGATGTTTAGAAGAACTGCCTCACACTCATCTTCATAGTGAAAAATATAAGGCATTACCTATATCACCATGAAGTTTAAATGGTCTCACATATTGATCCACAAAGTACATCCATGTTCATCTAATGCTAACTAGGTTCTTGGATTGATGGGTTGTTATTCTTCAGCAATATGATATTCGGTTTGTATCATAAAAGTTAGTGAAAGTTAAAGCGTTGAATAATTTTTTTGTAGTACATCCTACCCTTGAGAATATACTAGACGATACTAAACATCCAGATCACAAAGAATTATATTCCCATGACACTCTCTGAATGTGGGAGATATATTTTGATGGATCCTCACAATTTCCTATTGAAACACAGATAGAAAACTCAAAGATCAATTGGGTTGGACTAGGGATAATACTTGTCTCTCCTAACAATGAGGTTTTCCATTTTATTTCTCCTTATATGAATTTTCATAAATAATGAGGCAGAATACCAAGCCCTCAACGCCAGCTTGGAATTGTCCCTACAGCTTCAAATAGCCTACATGAACATCAAACATGATTCAAAGTTAATAATAAATAAATTCATTGGAGAATACTCAATCAAAAAGGATGAATTGGTCCCTCTCATTGGCTATGTCAGGGGACTAATGGTAGAGTTCACTTTTGGGCCCACATTACATCATGTTTCCTGATCACAGAATGCTTGCACTGATGCATTGGCTAATGCGGCCACCATCTTGGATGACCATGATCAGGAAGAGTAAATCTTTCATATTCTACATCGTAGAATGGTCTCATAATTCATTGTTTGTGATATGTAAGAGAGTAATTAGTTCAACACCACCCATAGTGTGATGCACTAATAATAACCCTTGGATTTATGGATCCCAAGATCAACTATATGTAAAATGGGACTCTCCCAATGAATAAAAACAGAAGGGAATAAATACAGTGTAGTGTAGTGAGCTATACCTTAATGACAGACTGAATGAGATGAAAACCCCCTATAAGTGTTGATTCGATGAGATCCCCCTCAAATGCATAGAGGACTGAGATATTTCTATTATCATGGAAGAAGTCCAAGTGGGATCTTGTAGCACCCATCAATCTGGGACTAGGCTCTTCCACCAAATTAGAAGGCTAGGTCATTACTGGAAATCTATGATACATGCTTTCATAAAATTCACCATCAAATTTCATACATTCCAAATCCATGAAAACATCATCCATCAACCTCCATTATTTCAACATATAGCTAAATATTCTTGGTTGTTTTCCATTAGAGGGTTGGATGTCATGGGACTATAAACCCTAGCCACAAATAAAAAGATCTGGTAAATCTTGGCTACTACCAAATTCATTTCCAAATGGAATGAGGTGATACCCCTAAATGTATTCAGGTTAAAGAATATCATATTTTTTGTAATGTACAATATAATCACCAGGCATTGGGCCCATCACAAAATATTGACATAAAATGACACCAATTTATTTCTTAAAGAATTGAAGAAGTTGTACCAGGATTAAAATATTGAGTTCAAACACTCATCTCACTATCATGAAGTAGAAAATAGAAAGATAGAGGCCTTTAATAAGTCTCTATAAAATATACTCTAGATGATGGTGAACAAGGATAAGATTTCTTGGCCAGAAAAACTCCTCCCTGCTTTATGGGCCAATCTTACAACCAAGCATACTACTACAGAAGCAACACCATACTTATTGGTGTATGGGACCGAGGCATTGTTAACTATGGAGGTCCAACTACCCTCGCTCAATGTATCCTTCTTCAGGGAACTCTCAGATAATGAACAATCAAAAAAGTGACTAGATTAATTGAAACAACTTTATGAGAATAGGTTTCACAAACTTCAAAAGCATAATGTAAACCAGAATCATATTTCATGAGCCTTTAATAGAAGTTTTCACATACACTCATTCCTCCGTAGGGAAATGGTATTGGACCTCAGAATCCCAGTGATACAAGAAAGAGTCCCAAAATTTTGGTGACCATACATTACATTATATATAAGTTCTACCATAATGAGGCCTACTCATTGGCCATAATGGATGGAGAGTATGTCACACCACCTACAAATGCAAGATTTATGAAGAAATTATTTGTATAACTATCTGCACAAGGGAATCCACATTAGTGTAAGTCCCATTTAACATCCATGTTATATGATGTTAAACTATAAAAATTCATCCTTGTAGGAAAATGATAAACTTCATTAAACTTTTCATCCTTGTATAAAGATGTTAAACTACACAACACCATTCATCCATACCTCATGACATTAAACTACATGGCCAACGTCCTTACCACAATACATAGAACTACATGGATCCATGATATCCATCTCTATTTATGTCAAGTAACCTACATCATAGATGGATGAGGTTAAATTTTACCATTCTTATAGAACAACTTATTGGTTGATTATCATTTACAATGTGATGTCTTGGAACCCCTCGATCCTATACCTTGGCCCTTCCACTACATAATAGAAACTTCCCTTTATATACACTCAATTATCTATGCATTGTAGTAAAAACCTTTCTAATCATTGTTATTAACATTGATAACTGCTCACGTGAGCTTATGAGTTATAGTACGGTCTTATCATCACAAGAAAGGCATAAAAGTACAAGACAGGTGCATTAATGTCCTGAATACAAGACCCTAAAAGTCATAACATGAGTCCTCTATGCGTGACATTAAACTGTATTGTCAATGGAAATAATTTCCACCTCCACATATGGTTCAGACCTTCATGGAGAAATTCCCATTCAAGAACTATGTGTGACTTGATTCATGATCTCATAGGATACATTGTGAGGATCAAATTTACAACACCAACCTTGTCAGAGAAAACAAATAAAAAAATGCAACCATCATTGAATATGGGTAAGACGTGTGCATGACACGTCATTTTGAAGTATGTGTGTCTTGATTAACATCTTCATGAGATACACAATTACACCCGAGTCTCCAGATTTGTGACTAGATATGACATTTACACACTTTCACTTCGGTTCCCACGTACTTACAAGAACTATGTGTGACTCGATTCATGATTTGTGACTAGATATGGTTCAGACCTTCATGGAGAAATTCACATTCAAGAACTATGTGTGACTTGATTCAGGATCTCATAGGATACATTGTGAGGCTCAAATTTCCAACACCAACCCAGTCAGAGCAAACAAATAAAAAAATGCAACCATCATTGCATATGGGTCAGATGTGTGCATGACACGTCATTTAGAACTATGTGTGGCTTGATTAACATCTTCATGAGATACACAATTACACCCGAGTCTCCATATTTGTGACTAGATATGACATTTACACACTTTCACTTCGGTTCCCACGTACTTACAACATGATATTAAACTTGTTAGATGTATGTAATTATTGCATGATGTTAAACTACATGGAAGTATAACCTTGCAGTATGATGATAAAATATGGGGAATTAAATCCTTAATAATAGATGTTAAACTAAATTTAAATACTTCATTATCAAAAAATGTTAATCTATATAGAATTACATCCTTATCAAATGATGTAAAACTACATGGAAGTACATCCTTACTGTATATCCTCGGACAGTTTGGAAGAACACCCTTACCACATGACATTAAATTTCATGGAATTACATCCTTACCACATGAAGTTCCACAATATTGAAGAACTCCCTTACCACATGATGTTAAAAATGGATGGAGGAAAGTACGACCCTAATAAATGACATAAAACTGGGAAAACCCATCACCGATTTTTCATTCCTTATCAAAGGACAACAAGAGACTTACCCCGATCACACAAAGGACAGGGTTTATCCTCCATCATTTAATGAACATCAATCCATAAGCCACACATCATGGCATGGGTGTCTCTGACCATCCTAACATTCTATGGCCCATGGAAAGGATATCCATCTTCAAGGGACATTTCCTTGACAATTCATACATGGTCATGGATCCTTCATATGAACCTATGGCTATCAGTTAAAGACCAACAATTTCCATAAAAATTTTCTTTTAAAATTATTTGGGATTATTACTAGTTTTTGAAAATTGACAGTGCTTGATTCTGCGGCCCAGTGTGCCTAGAACAGAATTTTGAATTTTTTTAAGGTACGTCCAGAAAATGTGTGGGTGGTGATTTTCTATCTTTTGAACCAGTGCACATAATTGAAATCTGAGGACATTGTTGAATCTAAAGAGTCGGGATTCACTTAAGGGAGGCTTACCATCGACCATAGTAGGTCGAGTGAAAAGGATAGTTTTTGAAGACTTTTTGAAGAATAATAAATTATCATAAAAATGATACTATATTTTTCTACAAACTATTGAGCAGCAGTGGTGGAACCACTAGGTTGTCAATCCATTTAATGGCCTGACTCTTCTTTTTTGTAACCACACTATTGAGAGTTAACTAGTTCATTAATTAAAACTCATTAATGAACCTTATTAATCATACAATGCGTTAATCTTATTTCAAATCTATTTAAATGAACCTCAAGCTGGGGTTTTTTCACTTAAGAGAGGAACTTATGATGAAGAGTCGTGGCGTATTCCACTAATGAAGAACGGAGGCTTGGATGGAAATGTTGGAGGAATCGATATGGGATCGATGAATGTCAATGGCTTCATCAAACATGGATTCTTCATCCACAACCGTGGCGTCTCCTCCAAATCTAAGGTAAGGATTTTCATTAAATTCAAGTGAATTTGTTTATTTTCCTCATTCTTGAAAATAATGATGAATGTGAATCAACCAAAATGAGTTGATCCAAGATTCGTATGAAACTATGGGTGGCTGTTGTGGGAAGAGATTTAATGGGGTTTATCATTATTTAATGGGATGTATTATTTACTCCCACTTGATATGATGCTAACGTAGAGGGTGTGAGCCAAACGAACAAGGCATGAACCCTTTTACGCTTTGGTTTGTGACGCTTCCTTTGGAGGTGGATGTCCAACTCGACGGAAGCTTGAATCCGAGAGCCAAAAGGAAACTACAGCATACCAGAATGCTCATAGGAACATTTGGAAGGGAAAACGAACCACCAGAGCTCAATCGGTACCCAAGGAAGCCTAGCCAGCACTGGGGACCTGCATCGGCAAGTGACGGCAGTGGCCGCGGAATAGAGGCGGTTCCTGGAGTTGCCACCGAGGACGAACGGGGTGGCTGGTGTTATCTAGACGCAAGGGAGATAGGTCGGCGCGCCGTCGTGCACCGCGATGAAGGGGAACCACGCCCCATAGGTCCCACTGACAGAAGTTGGCGCCACATGGTGCCACTCTTTGAAGAACCCAAATGGATGGGGCATTCAGGAAAGGGGGTGGGCCACCCAACTGGTTGATTACGCCAGCCACTGGGAAGGGTCACTCGGCAGGATGGGATAGTCCGCAGCCCAGCAGGCTGAGTCCACAACCTAGAAGGATAAGCCTACCATGTCCCAACCCACTCGAGTCAGCCTAGATTGTTCGGACCAGTCCGGGTCGAACCCGAACCAGGTCGGGTCGGAAAAGGTCAGATACGGGTCTGGTTGGCCAGGACCCAGACCCTTTTCAGCATAGATATTCTTAAAAGGTCATATCTCACAAACCAGATGTCTGTTTGATGAACTATATATGGAACTAGAATCCTTGAAACATGAAGTTTCTTTTGAAATACTACACATGTTTTTTGGGGAATGTTGGATTATGGACGGGTTTGATCGAAACTGAATCCAACGGGTCCCTCCGTACTAAAACGCTTATAACTCATAGACAGGGCATCTGATTGATGCATTGTCTTTCAAGTTGGTACCCTTACAACATGGATGTCTTGGGGTCACTCCTTTGAAAAAATTTATGGTAGTTGAGGCACAAACATTATCTTGAGGATCAGATTCTACGGAACTCAAGCGCACAGAGTATGTGGAATCCTGCGACTGGCTGTCAATTGAATAGAGAACCTATGTGGATGAGCATCATAGCGACCCTATGTGGATAAAAATCATAGACTATGTGTGGATCATCATCATAATAACCCTGGGTGGATTAGAATCATAGAGACCCTATGTAGAACATCATCATAGCGACCCTATATGGATTAGCATTATAGAAACCCTGTGTGGATCAGCATTATAGCGACCCTATGTGTATTAGCATTCTTGAGACCCTATGTGGATCATTACTGCATGACTTGATGAGTAATATCCCTAGAACAGCACATCGTGGATCAATGACATACGAACCTATATAGATCGATAATGGAACAACTCCTTCATGGATAGGTTGTGGAAACTTCCTAATGCAATAAAATGATATTGCTTAAGACTAGTCATCTTTATTCCTGAAATCTGAGTTGCATACCTAGTTTGAGCTGAGTATTTTGCTTTATTATTTGTGATTCAGATCATGTCCTATGGTTTTTCATTTTTGGAATTTTGAGAGAACTTTGGGGGTGTCGGGGTCCCTACTAGTTATTGTTATACTAACCCTTACATGGGCTTTACCCACACCTTGTTGTGCCTTGTGCAGATGATGAGCAGCTTAGATGAGTCTTTGGGAGCCAGGACCAGGTGGTACACGGTGGTGACTGGTTGATGTGGTGATCTGCAGAGATGATATGTACCTACCCTAAATGTAGGATCCTTGGTGTAAGATACTAGGAGTTGTTTTCTATTATAGATATATCCTTTCACTTGGGATTGTATTCGGCCCCTTTGCTTTCAGTACACACTTTTACTACTGTAGTTTTACTATGTTTTTTTGCATCCTTTCAGGTTCTTAGACTTTTTGTTTACAGGTTTAAAGGAACTTCCTTCCCATGTTCAAGGATATTTCTTTTCGGTGCTAGTCTCTAACCCCTGGCCTATGGAAGGTGGGCTTGGGGTAGTCACAGCATGGGCCACGGGGAATGGGTTGTGACAAAGTGGTATCAGAGGAGTCAGTTCTACTGAAGAACTAAGACTCTGATATTTCAAGTGGAGTAATAGTGTTAAGTGTTTTGAGTGCGGTTTTCAGTTCAGGCAATCTAATGTTGGTGTGGTGGCCGATGTATCTACACACTAGGACCATGAATTCTGATTTCCGACTCGGTGAACAAAAACACTGATTGCATGTGTTTTGGAAATGTTTTAATCTTGATCTCTTTTTAGTCATCTAGATAGGTATAACTTATTGAATGTGGAATACATATTTCTTTTAATGAGGACACTATGTAGATATCTATCAAGTATTCCAAAGAGAGTTCATTATTATGGCCCACCGAGTGATGAGGCTTCAGTGAGGGGCCCACTTATAGTGATAGAACCTTCGGGTGGTACACGAGAAGCACCACTACCTATTGGGAAGTAGTTTCCACTATCCCCACTAGCAGACGGTGAACACCGAATGAGTGTGTTGCATGGGTTCTAGATGCAGAGGCCTCTGAGGTTTCGAGGCGAGACAGATCACCAGGCAGTTGACTACTGGCAGGAGGATGTGGCTAGAGTTTTCTGTCTTGTTGGGACACCAGCAGAGTGGATGGTTATCCTAACTGCTATTCTTTTATAGGTATTGATAGGGAGATGGTGGAGCCTGATGTTCCAGTTACATGACGAGGCAACCCTCGCCTAGATTGACTTTGAGAGCCTCTTCTTGGTGTAGTTCGTTCAAGAGACTTTATGATATGTATGTATTTAGGAGCTCCTACACTTACATCAGGGATGACTGATAGTAACCTAGTACTCTGTGAGATTCACTAACCTCTCATGCTACTCCACCGACATGGTATTGGACCCTTTCTTCAAGGTCCAAAACATTAATCAGTGTCTCCGGTGGGATATCAGAGAATCGATGATATCACTAAATATCCTAACGCAAGATGGAGTGCTCGATAAAGAATTATTGGTGGAGATATTATTAGCTGAGTAGGCACCGATGCTGAGATCCACCACCGGATGATTGGTAGCTGAGTCATCTATAGCATTCATTTGGCAGATAAAGTAGAAGTCCAATAAGGCTAGACCTTCCGGAGGACGACCCCGGGATACAGGGTCATAGGTGTGGAACTCATGAGGTAGAGTAGGCCAGCATAAGAGCAGATTGTGCTTTACCTATAGTGGGCAGGGCCACATGGCTTGCGACTGACCAAACTATCATACTGACAATAAGAAGATAGTGAGGGACTTCCATGGAATATGCGGAGATTCATGTGAGGAGGTATGCAAGGTGGAAGATGTTGCAGAGTAGTAGGCCATGCAGCAAGCGGTGGGCAGCGATTTGAGGTTTTTCCACCACCACCTCTAGGTGGTCCACCCTGACCTCAAGGAGATGGAGGATAGGGATGATCTCAGCTTCAAGCATCTAAGTCCAATGACCATGGTGCTCCAGAGATGATTTGAGGTATGAGATGTGTCTAATACACCCTAGATGCAGTACTTATAAACACAAGTTCCAGTCACTCTTTCACTTACAAGACTCTCATTCAGATCTCAGAGATTCTGTTAGATCCATTGGATCGATCCTTATGATTGGAGACTCCTAAGGGATAGTATTCGATGATTACAAACTAGTTTCAGGAGTGTGTGCTTACTCTAGGAGGTGAGGACTCTGAATGGGATCTCCTAGTTGCAGCATTGAGGCCATATGATGTCATCTTGGGTATGGACTGGTTATCCATATTCCATGCTCAAATTGATTGTTTTAGGCGCAAAGTGTAGTGTGTCCATGTGATGGGACCATGTTTTCCTTTGTTGTAGAGAAGGGAACCTTTGTAGATCAGGATGGACATACTCGGAGGAGGTTGTATCCAATCAACCGTCAGTTGGCTGGCCTTACCTTAAGTGAATTTGATATGAGGAGTCCAAGTTATCCTATAGTGCTGGACCATTATGATGATGTCTTTCCTAATGTTGTTCTGGGACTACCACCTCGCAAAGAAGTAGACATTTACATCAACATGTACCCTGAAAAGACACCGATATCTACACCAGCATTCAGATGTCTCATGAGAAGATTCATGAGTTTTAGGTATAGTTGGATTACTTTCATAGGAAGGGGTTCATAAGGCCTCAGGTTTCTCCATGATAATCCCAGATTTTGTTCACTAAGAAGGCAGATGGGAGTATGAGGCATTGCACAGACTGTGGGCACCAGAACTAGGTGATCGTGAAGAACACGAATCCACTCCCAAGGATTGATGATCTCTTCGACCAATGAAGGGAGGTTGATGGTTTCCAAAGATTGACCATAGATCAGGCTATCATCAGTTCAGGGTACGAGATGAGGACATACCAAAGATATCTTTCAAATGTTAGTATGGCCACAATGAGTTCCTGGTGATCAATTTTGGCATGGCCAATGCCCTAGAAGTGTTCATGTGACTCATAAATAGGATCTTCCATCCTTTCCTTGATCACTTTGTGGTGGTATTCATTGATGAAATCTTGATATACTCAACGTCGGATGAGGAGCACGCCATTCACATACAGATAGTTCTGAATACACTCTGAGAGCCCCAGATTTATGCAAATCTCTCCATGTTCCGGTTATGGATACAGGAAGTCCACTTCCTGGGGCTCATTATCTTGTAGGCTGGAATTATAGTGGATCTGGAAATGTTTGAGGAAGTGCTTTCTTAGGATCCATTGGGGAGAGTGACCGAGGTACATAGTTTCTTGGGATTGGATGGGTACTACTAGAGATTCATATCTTACTTATCTATAATAGCAGCACTCTTGTCAGCTTTAACAAAGAAGGAAAATCCCTTTATGTGGATAGAGAGATGTCAACATAGTTTTCAAGAGCTGAGGCAGAGACTGATGAGTGACCCCATATTGAGGCTACTAGAATAGGGTGTTGGGTATGTAATTTACTACGACACATCAGGAACCTCACTAGATTTTGTCTTGATGTTGGAGTGAGTGTTGATCGCCTATGTCTCACGGCAGTTGAGATAGCATGATCAGAACTATTCTACCCATGACCTGGAGTTAGTAGTAGTGGTTTTTGTACTGAATATGTGGTGGTAAAATTTTATGGGAGCACATTTTATAGTGTACTATGATCATAATAGTCTCATGTATATCTTCTCACAGATGGAACTGAACATGAGATAGTGATGATGACTAGAGTTCCTCAATTACTATGACTTTGAGATAGTCTATACTTCAAGGAAGGGGAACATGGTGGCAGACGCACTTAATAGGAGGTCCTGTCTATAGTTGTTGAGTGAGGTGATAGTGCAGCTAGCCATGTTAATGATATCCGTCATAGATAGAGATGGAGCAACTTACATCCAATCTATGAAAATTAATCCCCCACTCCATCAATGAGTTCGGGCTGCACAACATTGGAACATTGACTTTGAGGCCTGACATGCTCATATGTCCTCAGGATACACTCTTGATGGATTTTCAGAAGGTGGGGAGCATTTCATCCTCTTCAGAGGACACACGATGGTACCAGTGATGCTTCATGGGGGATGTGTTGAGAGATTTATATAAATCCCCTTTAGTGGAACATCATAGTGTGGTGAAGATCTACCAGGACCTCTAGTGCTAGTACTGGTGGATATGGTTGAAAAAAGTAGTGGGGGAGTTTGTTTCTCGATGCCACACTTGTCAGTATGTGAAGGTTGAGCATCAGGTACCAACAGGCTTAGCTCAGCAACTTGAGGTAACCGAGTGAAAGTGGTATGGTATATCCATGGACTTTGTGACAGGGATACCATGTACGTCTAGGGGAAACTATTCAATTTGGGTGATTGTAGACCGACTCACCAAGTCGTCCCACTTCCTACCAATCCAAGAGGAGGGATCAATAGAGATCTTGGAATGTCTCTACGTACAAGAGATTGTAAGAATTCATGGGGTGCCATCGACGATCATCTCATATTGTGACTCTCATTTTACATCTCTCTTGTGTAAGGGATTACAGGTGGCGTTCGGGACTCAGCTACGCTTTAGCACAGCCTTTCATCCTCAGATATATGGCCATATTGAGTAGACCATATAGACACTTGAGGACATAAATATTTCTTGTGTCCATGATTTTGGTTGTAGTTGGGAGGACCACCTACCACTAGTGGTGTTTTCTTACAACAACAGTTATCGCTCCACCATCGTCATGGCTCTATTTGAGGCCATGTATGAGAGACCTTGTAGATCACCGCTATTGTGGACTTACCCAGGAGAGGAAGTGCTTATGGGTCCAAAGTTGGTACATGCTACCATAGAAAAGGAGAAGATCATCTAGGAGAGGATGAAGACTACACGGATCTGAATGAAGTCTTATGCCGACAGGAGATAGAGACCCATGGAGTTTGAGGAGGGAGACCATGTCTTCCTACGGGGCTCACCCGGATGAGGATTATAGAGGATTAGATGGGGTAGAATGATATCTCTAAGGTTAATTAGACTATTCCAGATCCTCGACAGAGTAGGTGAGGTGGTGTACTCTCTAGCTCTTCTCCCACAGATGCACCAGGTGCATAATGTTTTTCATGTGTCGTAGATGAGGAGGTACGTGCATGATCCCTCGCATGTTATCGGCTGTGTGTGTTGGACATCGATGATTGGGAGACATTTAGGGAGTTCTTAGTAGAGATATAGGGTCTATAAGAGCATTACCTTCATGGGTAGTCAATTCCTTTGGTGCATGTTCATTGGAAGAACGAGAATAATTAGGAGAGAACAAGGGAACAGATGGTTCAGACACGTGCTCAGTACCCCCCATTTTTCCCCTACATTTTTTTGTAGATTCCGGGGAAGAAATGTCCAAAAGTGGGGAGAGTGTCAAGACCCGAAAATTACATGTAACATTTTTTTTAAATTACATTGGATTATTATGAGTCTGTGATAATTGATGGAACTCGATTCTAAGGCCCGGTGTGCCCATAATGGAATTTTGAATTTTTTAATGGTACGTTCAGTAAACGTGTGTGCGGAAATTTTCTATCTTTTGAACTAGTGATCAGAATTGAAATATGAGGGCACCGTTGAATCCGCAGCACTGGGATTCATTTAAGGTAGGATTAACATTGACCGCAGTAGGTCGGGTGAAAAAAGTTACATCTGCGGAAGTTTTTATGAATAACAAAATAACAGAATTTTTTTTCTACCAACTGTTGAGCAGCGGTGGCAGAACTGCTTGGTTGTCAAGCCATTTAATAAATTGACTCTTTTATTTTGTAACCACATCATTTAGAGTTTATAAGTTCATAATTTAAGACTCATTAACAAACCTCATTAATCATATTATGCATTCATCTACCTTCCCCTTTATTTAAATGATGCTCGGGATTGGATTTTTGACACGGAAGGGAGGAAACTCTGACGAAGTGTCGCAACATATTCCTCTAATGAAGAACAGAGGCTTGGACAACAATGTTGGAGGAATTGATCCAGGGTCTATGAATGCCAATTGATTCATTAAACGTGGATTCTTCTTCCACAATCATGGCATCTCCTCCGAATCTGATGTAGGGTTTTGATTAAATTCAAGTGAATTTATTTCTTCTTCTTACTCTTGAAAAGCATGACAAATTCAGATCAACCAAAACGAGTTGATATGTGATTCGTATGAAATTGAGGATAGTTTTTTCAAGAAGATATTGAATGGGGTTTATCATTATTTTATGTGATGAATTATTTACTCCAACTTGATATGATTCTAACGCGGAGGGTGCGGGCCAAATGAACAAGCCTCGGACCATCCGCCTCTTCGGTTTTTGAGATGTTCTTTGGTGGAAGATCTCCAAATAGATAGAATCTTGAATTTGGGAGCCACGTGGATATGGAAGCATCCCGAGAGGCACATAAGAGCATTCAAATGGGATAACGAACCACTGGATCTCACTCGGTGGCCCGCGGAAGCCCCAAAATAGCGGCACCAGTGCGACGGTGCCAGTGACCGGTGATGATGGGCGACAGAGGCGGCCAGCTATCACTATCCATGGAAGAGAGGCGATACTGGGAGGTGCTACGGTGGATGGATGGGGTACCCGACGTCATCCAACCATGGTGGCTACAGGGCGGCGCAACTTCGTGCCCCGCAGAAGGAGGTCGCGACTTCAATGTGGTGACCCACGCCCTGTGGGGCCTGCTGATAGGGGGTAGTGCCACGTGGCACCACCGGTTGAAGAACCCGAATGAATTTTACAGTTAGGAATGGGGGGTAGGCCACCCATCTGGTGGACCACGCCTGTCATTGGGCCGGGTCACCAAGCGGGCCTGGCCGGTCCACGGGCCAACCCACTCGGGCTAGCCCAACCAGTTCGAGCCACATTAGTTTGGTCCTGAGTTGAACCCAGAATAGGTCGGGTCAACCCGAACTGGGTCGAGGCAGCCCAGGTCTGGGCGGGTCGGGTCTTTCTGCCCGGTCCGGACCGGACCCTGACCCTTTTCGTCCCAGATAAACTTAAAAGGTCATATCTCTGAAACCAAACATTCATTTGACGAACCTTCTGCAGTGCTGGAATCCTTGGAACAATATGACCCTTTTGAGAAACTCGAATTGATTTTTAGAGAAATATGGAGTAAAACCAGGTGGGATCGACCCCGAATCCAATCGGGACCTCTGTACTAAAACACTTCTAACTCACAGACCAGGAGTCAAATTGACGCACCATCTGTCGGGTTGCGACCCTTACGACATTGTGGTCCTTGGTCTTACTCCTTTGTGTAAAATTATGGAAACTGATGAAAGAATGTTATCTTGATGATTATATTATATGGAACTCAAGTGCACTGAGTGCGGGGAATCTTGTGGCTGGATGTCAATTGAACAACGCCCTTTATGGATCAACATTATAGAGACTGTCTGTGGATCAGAATCAAAGTGACCCTATATAGATAAGAATCATAGGGAACCTTTGTGGATCTACATCATAGTGACTCTATTTGGATCATCATCATAACAACCATTTGTGGATCAGCATTATAGTGACTTTATGTGGATCAGCATTCTAGGAACCCAATGTAGATCAGAAGTGCGCGACCCAATGAGGACCATCCCTAGAGAGGACTATCAAAGATCAGTGATATAAGAACTTATATGGAATGATAATGGAACAACTCCTTCTTGGTTCAGTTGTGGAAACTTAGTAATGGAGTAAAATGATATATCTTAAGACTAATCATCTTTATTTCTGAACTCTGAGTTGTATACCTGGTATGAGTTGATTAATTTTATTTGTAGTTTTTGATTGTGATCACATTTTATGGTTTTTCCTTTGTATAATTATGAGAGAAATTATGGGGCCTCGAAGTACCTGCTAGGTATTGTTATACTCACCCCTACACGGGCTTCACCCACACCTTGTTGTGTCTTGTGCAGAGGATGAGCAACTTGGCTGAGCCTTTGGGGAGCCAGGACCAGGCAGTACCTGGAGGTGACTGGTTGACATGGAGAGTTGTGGAGACGATTTGTACCTAACCTTCATGTAGGATCCTTATTTGATGATCTCAAGAGTTGTTTTTTGTTGTAGTTTTATCTTTTTAGTTGGCATTGTATTCTGTCCACTTTAATTTCAGTACACACATTTACTACTATATTTTAACTACGTGGTTAAATCTTGTCATCTTCTTGGTATGTGAGGTTTTAGGTTTAAAGGAAATGCCTTCCCACATTCAGGGATATACCTTTCCGGTGCTAGTCACCAACCATTGAACTATGGTAAGAAGGCATGGGGTAGTCATGGCACGGGAACCAGGGGGCTGGTCGTGACATGTCAACCAAATGTCTCACTTTGAAAAGGGACATTCCAATCCTCACTACTGGAAATCTGACCTTTCCCAACGCTTCTATTCCAACGGTTTGTAAAAACCGTTGGTATAGGTCACCTTTCCCAAAGGTTTGGCCAAACCATTGGGAAAGCCCATTTTGAGGTCACTTTTCCCAATGGTTTGCCAAAACCATTGGGAAAGGGTATGGCATTCCCAACAGTTTGGCCAAACTATTAGGAAAAGTACACTTTCTACCCACTTTTCCCAATGGTTTTCTAAAACCTTTGGGAAAGGGTATGGCTTTCCCAACGGCTTATCCAAACCATTGGGAAAATTCCACCTTTTGGCCACTTTTTCCAATGGTTTTCCAAAACCCTTTGGAAAGGGTACGTCTTTCCCAACGGTTTGTCCAAACCGTTGGGAAAAGTCCACTTTTTGGCCACTTATCCCAACGGTTTGGCCAAACCGTTGGGAAAAGTATACTTTGAGGCCCCTTTCCCAACGGTTTGGCCAAACCATTGGTAAAGGTCACCCATATACCAAAATCACTCCCAGAATTGTAGAACCTATACCGACGGTTGTGACAACTGTTGGTTTAGGTCTATACCAACGGTTTTGACAACCGTTGGTATATGTCCTTTGATTTTTTATCAGAACTTCTTACCTATAACATTATATAAATCAAAATTTATAGTAATTATGAGAATACATATATATATTTATGAAATTATGTTCACAAAAGTCATGTTAGGTTAGTGGTTAGGTCGTTCGATGATAAACTAGGGGTCCTGGGATCAAATCCCAGTGAATGTTTTTTTTGAAATACATATACCAATGGTTTTATGGAACCGTTGGTATAGATTTTCATATTACATATACCAACGGTTTTGAAAACTGTTGGTATAGGTCTATACCAATGGTTCTCCCAAAATCCTTGGTATAGACCTATCCCAAGGGCTTACTTGGAGACGGTTCTCCAAACTGTTGGTATAGGCTATACCAATGGTTTGGAGGCCTATACCAACTGTTCCAAACTGTTGGAATAGGTTAGTTTCCCAGTAGCGCCTCTTGATCCCTACCATCATTGCGGCATAAATCAATAACTCAGTTTATTTGAAATACTCCTAGTATGACTATCCCATATCATCACTCATGACTAGAGAACCTTGATCTGGATTTATGACACTTTTACCTCTCTCTCAAAAGAATGTTGGAGTACTTTTGACCCTTGGAATTCTAATTTAGATCATGTGTAACATTTCCCATATTAGGTCCATGTATACCATGACCATAAACTATCTATAATTTTGAAAAATCTATAATACCTTGAAACTCTTCCCTATAAAGGTCTAAATAATAAGACCTTAAACTTATAATTAAAGAAACGCAACACTTGTCAGGTTGAAAACCAGCAAAGGGTGACCTGAAAAAAAGTGAAGTCCCCACTTTCTAAACTCCTCATTCTCAGATTTGTGGAAAAAATTAGGGCCTAAATATAGAAGGTAATAATCCCATATATTATTCCATGCAACCCTAGTGAAATCCATGCTAGGATCACTGGACCCCATGATCCTCAAAAAAGTTAATATAATATTTTGAAACATATCCTTTCAATTAGAATATTTTTGTCAGGAAGTGGAACAGCATTTAGTGTACTCAAACCCTCATTGGATTTTACACTCACCACATTCAAACTTCATGATTTGGGGTATCTTGGATCACCATAATCTTTTATGTACCTTGGAAAGTATATTTGGCATCATGGTCCCTTTGATTTCCCATGCCTGCATCCCTATGTCTCCTGAATATGTTTCTATTTCCATATAACAAACATGTCATTCTAGAAAGGGACATTCCAATCTCCGTGTTCTCTGACATCATTATGAAAACACTCAAATCCTCAGTGTGTTTAAAGTACTCCGTATATAGTTGTCCCATACTATTCTCCTGAATCAAGCGCTCTGGGTTGTGATTTATAATCCCTACAGAAATATATCCCAAGGGGTTTGATATCCTCAACGTTATATCACTATATTTCATACCCTTTCTCAAGGTTGGACTGCGATAGTTCACTCTCTAGACTTCAATAACCAATTCCTTATGATTCAAAATAGAATGGCATATATATTGATATTTACGACTTAATATCTAGTTTCCCTAGGGTTCTAAAACCCTTCCTAGATAACCTTCCCACCATACCCAACATCATCATTTGGATGTTTCAATCTTTAATAACATTTCTTGTACCATTGAAAGGAGGGGATATTACATTTATCTTAGCATGATACCGACACATATGGGTATTGGCCCACCAACTGATGGCATATTTTTCTTTCCACCAATTCAATAGGATATAGATTCCCTAATATTTCTCCATCAACCAATATAACCTCCATTAATCTTCCATAGCACTTAGAAAAGATACCAAGATTCAAAAACCATTTTTGGACTATGCATGCATGCTTATTGATCCTTCATATTCACCTATGGTCGTTAAACAAATGTGTAACTATGAAAACGGGGCATTACAATCCTCACAAGCCTCAATAACCCCATGGTGGAACCCAGCACCTCAGAGTGTTTCGGTACATTCATGGCATGACTACACCATATCATAATTCCATAGTTGGACTAAGCTAGAAATATCTTAATCTAAAAGCAATATTATGTTTGAGAAAAAAGTCCATAAACTAATGAAATAGAAGGTTCGAGCTAAAATAACTTAAACTAAAGAGATTGAAAGTCCGACCTAAAATAACTTAAACTAAGAAGAAAAAATATGTGCAAGATAAAATACCTTAAACTAAATCAACACTGGGTCCGAGCTAAAAAGACCTTAACATAAATGCTATATTAGTTCTGAGAAACAATTCCTTAAACTAGGGAAATAGAAGGTACGAGTTAAAAGACCATAAACTAATGTGATATAAGGTCAATGATAAAAGACCTTAAACTAAAATAAACATTAGGAACAAGCTAAAATACCTTCAACTAAAGAAATATCAGGTCCGAGCAATAACAATATAAACTAAAAGAAACATCATGTCTGAGCTAAAAGAACATATACTAAAGCAGTATCAGGTCAGAGATAAAAGATCATAAACTAAATAAATATCAATTATGAGCTAAAAGACCATCAACTAAAAACAATATTAGGTCCAAGCTAAAAGAAATTAATCAAAATGAAAAATTAGGTATGATTTGAAATTCACTAAACTAAATAAATACTAGTCTTAAGATAAATGAAAATAAACTAAATCAATACTATGTATGAGCTAAAAAACCGTAAACAAAAACATGATAGCAATACAGTATACAAATGATCGAAATTCCCACCATATGACCTTGAGAATCAAGATCTTATCATCAATCATATCAGCATTTGGAAAATAACAAAGCATTTTCCGCCTAGGACATATAATCTATAATATAACTAAAATATCTTTAATATTAAGGGACAACATTTTAGTTGGCATTCGTGATCATTTAATAAAACAAATATATAGATCCATACAATCAAGTTTACTTGATCTTATACAAAAATTGGGCATCATTGGTGATTCTCATAATATCATAGTAATAAGATATCATTTTCATCATAAATGAATTATAATTGGATGAAAACATATAAATTTCACCGTATCCATTCACTGATAGTGCACAAAAGGAGTAATATATCATCATTCAAATATAAGGGAACAAGTACAATTTATACCTTAGAATCAGATTCTTTTCATTCCAAAAAAATCCAATTTAAGGGGGGGAGGAATATGTTGATTCTTATAATTACATGTTACAAAATTTTCCATGGAAGGAAAACTACTATTCAAATTAGGTTGTGGGTAAAGGTAATTACATATTTTCTTCTTCAATATCATGGAACGTGAACCTATTCTAACCTATTGCACCTTAGAATAATGTAACGCATTGGAAGATCCACAAATGCATTAGTATTCTTTCACAACAACTCCAGATATTGAGATAACCATGTGAGATGCAGTCATAAGGAGATCCCATGATTGATATTATATCAAGTGATGAAGAAACGCCATCCACATGTATTACAGTCACACGAGGAAAGGATCAGCATTCGATGATGCAGAATCTCCACAGTGTATGGATGAAGCACCAGATGTAGTTTCCACTTCAGTAAGCCCTATTTGCATATAAAAGGAGGCCTTTAAGTCATAGACCATGCAGAATACATGGTTTTTGACATGGATACCCAACTCATGTATGAACATTCAACTTTTTATGTAAGCACGATGTTTGAAGAATTCCCACAGAAGAATTACAATGCAAGAACGAATCTCCTAATGTAGGACTCATAGATTTGCAGTGTGAGGCATAAGAGGATATATCAGAACCCACCATGATTATATGCTGAAAAAAGAGCATGCATATAAAACATGAACGGGAACCCCTAAAAACAGATAATTTCATTGATATCCTTTGCATTATAAACTCCCCAACATATAAATAGAACACCCAAGGGTTGGTTATCATATGTTGAAGAGTTTCCATGAGGTTACGTGATTGAAAATGTGTTTTTAAAAATGAATAATGAGACCCCCAACATATTGTAAGTATCCCTTGATGCGAAACTATTTTCAAAACTAACACGGGGTACATCGCTGTGATGAAGGGTGGTGTGTGTTTCCAAGATGTGCAACATTTATTGTATGCACACATATAGTGCAATACTTCATCTATTTTAGTGAAGCAGTGGAGGTGTGTGGAATCACAAATCACACAAAAATGGGGTAAAATGGAGGAACACCAAACATTAATGTGGTTCGGTGATTTGACCACATCTACGGGCTTCTTTATTATCACTCTCTCCGGATAATCATAGAGGGTCACACGGATTTCACAAATTACCCCACAAATCATTTCCAAACCAAGGGATTCAATCATATTTAAATAAAAGAAGAAATACATCCATATCCTTCAGTTGGTGGGTAGCTCATCTACCCATGAAACTTCCTCCCACCGCCTACTGCAATCTAAAAAAGATGATTATCTATGAAGTCAATTGTCCTAAGGCTCGTCTATGAAGTCACCTGCTGACAAAAGTTTCTTCTCTCATTGAAAAAACCTCCAAAAATTGGGACTGGCCCCCACTAATCTCCCCCTCACGACCAATTTGAGGTAGAAACAGGACCTACAGTCTCTTTGAAGGTGTTGAAAACTTCATCAGCAAATCGAACATGCTTATTCATGCCAGATGATGTGGCACTTCTACCATCTTCCCTCGAACCTGGGCTGACTACGGTCCCCATCAAATGATACAACCCTTGGTTATCCTTTCTAGTAAGGTTCTCTGCATCCCCGCGTGAGACTTCCAATACTCCACTAATTTTCAAAATCTTGTACCCTTTCACATCGAGCCTAGTTAATGATATCAGGTTCCATCTCATCCTCAGAAATAATTTCATGTTAGCCAGTTTTTGAATGCCTCCATCAGGAATCTTCAATTTCACCATGCCAACTCCTCAAACTTCATATGTCGACCCATCATCAAGTCTCACTAAGTCTTGAGCCTTATGAATGAAATCAAAGGAACCTTTTGTTATACATATGTGTGTCCATCTCCCCAAATCCAAACCCCATCTGTCTTCCTTTGGATTTTGTGCCTGGTCATTTTTCTTTCATACAAAACGACATTCCCGCTTCATGTGCCTGTATCTTCTGCCGTAATGACACTGCACTTCTCCTTGTTCAACTCTATCATCTAAGTTTGATCTTCCCATTATAACTCAAATTTCATCATCTGCTAAGAATTCTATGATTTTCAAATCCTTCTCTTCAACTTTCTCTTCCCAATAATGTACAGTTTGCACTCTCCACAGTCTCTTTTATAGGGACCATTTTTCTCACACCATAAATATGTGATTTTGTTTGGATCATATCCTCTCAATTTCGGCCTCTATTCTTTACCTCATAACTTTTGATGTCAACTATCCCATGTTGATCATCTCTCATCACCATGATTTTCTCTCTTGAATGTGTCGTAGGTCTTTGGAATGCCTCTGAATCTTGAAGCGACGCCATCACCTCATCCAGATTAAATTTCTCCTTCCCCACAACCAATGTAGTCACAAGTCCATCAAATTATCTTGGTAGTGATGAAAAAAGCAAAAGTAATTTGTCTTCCTCGCCAACCTTCACACTAAGCCCCAATAATTGTGTCAGGATCTTATTGAATTTTTTGTTGTGATCCAACAAATTTGTTCTCTCATCCATGTGCAATGGGTATAGTTTCTTATTTGGGAATAATTTTTTGGTGAGAGAATTCTCCATATACCATTGCGACAACTTCTTCCAGATCTCCTTTGGTAATGTCTCATCCAACACCGAGTACTTTACCTCATTCGCCATACAGAGTCGAATTATGATGATGACTCGCATCTCGAGCTCTTCCCAATCATCTTTACTGGTTGTCTTGGGATTTTCTCCTATCAATGGTCTGTTTAGACCCTATAGTACGAAAAGATATTTCACTGTGCTAGGCCACAAGCTAAAACTATTTCGACCATCGAACTTTTCGATATCAAACTTTGGCAGTTCTCCGAAACTATCCATCATCATTGTTGCAAAACTGAATCACCATTGTCGATGTCGCACCCTTAGAAACCCACCTATTTAAGTGAAAATATTAAAAAAACTAACCATATTAATATGTCTAGAATGGTTAAAATTGTCATAATCGACTCTTGGATCACCATAAACAGACACCAATTGACCGAGATATGGTCAAAACACTTTCAACAGTCCAGATCACCCACTAACGTGGCACTAATGTGGTGTTGAAATTGCATGCCATAGTTCCTACCAGAATCTCACCAGAATTGTCATCGGCGGTGTGAACAGTGTCATCTTCTCCAGCATGGGGGTACTATTCACCCGTGATTTTTGAATAAAGTTTGATCATGTTTACCGGTCTCATTTCAACTCAGTTTTCATTGCCGCTTACGCCATTGGAATCGTCTCGCCGTCCTCTTCGCAGATATGGGCTCAGAAAAATTTGCCAACCAACTTCAATTTTCCGCTCACAAGAAAATTTGAGGTCGCCTCACTGTCTCGACTCCGCTCGCTCTGACTCGCCTCTGATACCACTTTTAGGGACGCAATGGAGGTGCGTGGAACCGCAAATCACACAATAATGGAGTAAAACGGAGAAACACCAAATTTTAATGTGGCTCGACAATTTGCCTACATACATGGGAGAAAAATTGGATCTTATCTATTATCACTCTCTCTATATAATCACGGAGGATCACACAGATTACATAGATCACACCAAAAATCTCTTCCAAACAAATGAATTCAATCCCATTTAAAAAGATGAAGAAATAAAGCCTTCTACTTCGGTTGGTGGGTAGCCCATCTACCCATGAAACGTCCTCCCACTGTCATCTGCAGTCCAAAAAAGTTGATCATCTATGAAGTGAGGTACCCTAATGCTCATCTATGAAGTCGGCTGCCGACAGATGTTTCATCTTCCACTGAAAACCCCCCACAGATAAGAAGTGGCCCCCACATCTATAAGTAAGGGTATATCATGAATCTTGAAAATCTGCTTCCACTTCATCAGAAGGATGCTCATGTTTTCTGCACAAAATAGAGCATCGTGAACCCACATAAGGGTTATGTGAATGATCATGCACAAAACCACATAATCGTTATGTGAAGTTTCCCATGTGCACAAAATAATGCATGATCTTTTTCACCTAATTAATTTAAAGCATCACATATACTATCATGTGAATGGTTAGGGCATCGTGTAACTCATATAGAGAATGGAAGAAACTGTGTAACCTGTCATATGAGTGGTAGTGGAACCACATGACACATCATACGATATGATGTGATTCCACGATGGGTTCAAAATCATTCAAATATACAACTCATGTCCCATGAATAAACCCAGTCGTTGGACCACAAATGACTTTTCATATCACTATCTCACCTCCTCCTAGAAAGAGATCAAATTACTACATACACGTTTATGTAAATTATTGAGGAGAATAACTCAGAACTTTTCTATGATCATGTTGTACTGAATTCGTTTGATGTGCTACAAGATCTGAGAAAAACAAATATTCAATACATGATGCCCCTTTTCAATCATATTAATGTTTATATCTCGCACAATCAATATTTATGTATGCAAAAAATCTCTATGTCCCACTTGATACCTCCATGTGATGAAAATAAATATTTCATGTACACAAGAGTAAATTATTCAAGATACCCCTCCATTTTTTCTCCTTTACTCAATCACATGAGGATTTGAAAGCCAATGAAACACCATCATGAAAACCTTTGGTCACATAAAACATTCAAGTGTCTTGGATTTTGTGACATCCATGTGATAGCTTTCCACACATTCCATGAACTCCTTGATATCCTTCCTTGACATGAACATACCCTTGGTCATTATTTGGTAGAATTCAGTCATAAACACATGACATATCAAAGGCTAGCAAAGAGACTATCCTTAATGAAGTGCTCATTTCAACGTAAGACCTGTCAATATAAATGTGGTTCATCAAAGTTAAAAAGATGAACTATCCCAAAAAAATCATGCATACCATCATGAGATCTAGTAATAATCGTGCGACATGCCATAGGTGAACATGAAAATAGTATAGGACCAGACACACATGTATTTAAAAGATACATCACAGATCATGTGATTCCCTACAGAAAAATAGGTGGGTTTCCCATGGCAACGCTCGCATGTCAGCTAAAGATTCATTATTGATTTTTTAGTGCACTTCTGAAAAATAATGTTATTGGATTATACAACACCCACATGGATGTACGAGATCTAAAAAATATGTATAAAATAAAGAGAATAATATCCAAAGGGAGAGACCCACAGTGGTCATAAATCTCATACACTATATCATCATTGGGAATAATAAATGTTCTTAATGATATCCCAGAAAACATGTGAGACCCCCAAACCTATTTATAATAAAAAAAAGAGATAAAAAGGATTGTGTGAGAGGTACTTGCGGTCACTGGAAGACATTTCGTGCACCCATAGCAACCTAAAAGAAACCACATTACCTTGACGACATTTCTGCCTCATCTCGTGAAAACCCTTTGGTTTTTCTGCCTATCCATGCAGAAGTACTTAGGTATGTCCAGGGTACTCCTTGCTTCCCCTTCAACACTCCATGGAAAATGGATATATTTTTCAATGACATGCTCATGCACCACCATATGAACAATATTGATCATTTTAGGAATCATAATAAAATATATTAAATATTCTTAACATTACTCATCCAAACTCGCATAATCTTTGACCATTATAAAATATAATAAAAGGGATAAAATGGAGGAGGTTAGAGATCTCATATTTGATGAAAGACATGTGACTCATTAGGATATCGATAACATTTTACCATGAGATCTCCTGACAAGTCAACCAGATCTCATGAATAGGCCTGGAGAAGCCACCCCGGGCCCATGAATTATTCCAAGGAAGGCATAGAGCTCTCGTGAAGGCGCTCATACAAGTCCATAGGAAATGATGAAATTTCCATTGAAATACCCACATGATCAATAATGTCTTCATCAATCAGTAGTAATATGAGAAAAAAGAAATCGATAGAATATACTTGAAATCACTAAAATTAGGCGATGCACTTGGAACGACCAACCCATAAGACTCACAAATCCCCTTAGCACCATCCCCCATTGTTTAATCCATCTTGGACTCATTCCAATTACACTAGATGAATCAGAAAACAATCAGGTGGATATGCCTAGACACTCCCCACTCCATACTCAAAATGGGCAGAAATTTTGTTCTCATAGATTACTATGATTATGCACCGAAAAACTCTTGGAGTCTAAAGTAGGTGCTAGAGCATATTTCTCATAGAAACTGATCACATGACCATCCATTCTTCCATCTGGAAATATAACAACAGGTAGAAAAATTATTCTTGTGCCAATAATGAGTGTAACACCCCAAAAAATCATATTATGTTATCTCATTAAAGTAATTCAATAGCTTGTGCTACACACAACACCGAGTTCGAGCACACCACATCTTACCAAACTTGTCGTTCAAAAAGAAGTTATGAATAGTACTAACTTTATTTAGAATCTTATATACTCCACATATTTTTAAAATCCATATTATGTGTTTCTTAGACATAATATTATAACAATTCATTTTTTCAGATAAAAGAAGTATTTTTTAAAAAATGCAATTTTACTACCTTTTAATGGAAGACCCTTTTTAAAACCAATATTTCAAAATTTTATATATTCAATTTCATGAAATTAATTTCTTATTTAGAATAAATACATAAAAATTTAGTTTGGAGAAATTTTTTGTACTTTTCTAATAACTTTCTAATTTTGACGAATAGGGAAAAATACTATGTTATAATTGAAAACAACTTTATTAATAGAATTAATTTATAGTGTTAAATTATGCATCAGAATGTTATTGATGTACAATTAGATTATATTTTTATCATCTAATACAATGTATGTCATTATAAGTAATTTAACATGTTAATTTGACATAAACACATGTCAATCTTTTGATATTTTTTTACTTTTTGAAACCCCGCTTTTTGGTTTTGACAATGAGAATTAATTTTAAATTAATAAATGTATATTATATGTTTTGAATTTTGTAAAATAGAAGAAATTTTTGAATTCGGATTATCAAAATTATCTTAGGGTGAAGTTTTGGTATTTTTCTGAAAACATTCAATTTTTTATGAATAGTGGAAAACTCCGCGTTATTATTTAAAAGTGACATTTTATTTAAATAATTATTTATTTTATTTAAATATATTTTAAGTAAATATATATATATAATACCTATATATGTTCAATTTAAATCATTTTAGTCATTTTATAATAAAATTAGAAGCATAAAATTTTATTGAACTTTTTATCTTCTTTTACCCACCTTCTAGGCACGTTAGCAAATTTGAATAAAATATAATTTTATTGCTTCTGTGAGTTGAATTTAAAAAACTCGAGAGACACGGTTGACATCAGTATGTAAAATTTGATTCAATAAGATGGAAATATATTTTGGTGAATTGTATCTTTTGACTTTAATTTACTACAGTTAAAAGTAAATAGGGAAATTAAAGGTAACAATGATGTTATAATTACCCTAACACATGTCCTCACTCTACTTGATAAGTTTAATTAGACAAAAAAAACCATAGGAATAAAATATAATCCTTTAGATCCACTTTTACTAGATTAGGAAATTTATTATTATTTTATTGAAAGAAGAGTTAAAAATGTTAAATTCAATGTTTATTAACTAAAACATTTTTAATACACGGTTATACATAAAATAAATTCGACTATAAATGTAACGCCCCGACCCCAGTTACCCAGAGTCGGTGCATTATTACATAACATTGGAATGATCACAAGAAAGATCAAATCTCGAAAGACCGATTGGTTTAGTAGCCTTGGAAACACTAGATATATTCATAAGTTTTACATTACATCATAAAATGAAAAACTACTACAACAACATAATGTCTCCATAATCCACACTCATATCCCCACATAATATCCCTGCAGGTCATTCATAATTTACTTCTTCACTTCCAGGGAAAAACAAAACATAGAAAAGGGGTGAGCTCAAATTCCCGTTAAGGATAACAATATAGAGGAAACATTCATAAATAAGAATAAACATTTAAGGCAATGTATAACTAAAACAAAATCCTTTTAAACATGAACATTTAACATAGTATGGCATAAATAAAATGAAATAATGCCATTTACTTATTCACATGGTTATTCTACTAATCGAATAATCACATGCAAAATCAATAACCACATTCATAATGATGGAATGCATAATGCTGAACTTTAATTTCTTTGTCAAGGCCTCGTCCCAAGACCTTGGGGCTAACTGTAACCGGAACCCAACCCGGAGTGCCTCTATTAACCGGACACCAACCCGGAGTGCCTCTAATAACCGGACACCAACCCGGAGTTCCTCTAATAACCGGAGACCAAACCGGAGGGCTTACTTTTACCAGTCCCTAACCTGGAGGGCTTACTTTTACCAGTCCCCAACCTGTAGGGCTTACTTTAACCAGCCCCCAACTTGGAACATACTTGTCCAACATATTCATATGAAGTAAAGGTTGAAATATAACATAAATATTCTTATTGGAACTAGCATACGAAATGTCAATAATTTCACTATAAACTATGAATGGTATAAAATTATCACATCCACAGTCAAACATATCACAAAACCTTCAATACAATATAGAAGTTTTGTATCATAATAAATAAACTTCAAATAAGCGTAAAATCCATCAAAGTATGTTGACATAGATGAAATCAAAACACTTTTTAGAGAAATATCTCTTTCTATTTTTGAAATCATTTAAGATCCATATAAAATAAAACATTTTCTTGAAAATATTCTTATAATCTTGTAAGGAAAGCTTTGAATATTTTATAACGGCGGAAAATAACCGCACCCGCCGTATAAGTTAAAAAAACATTCTTACCTTAATTCTGTCGAAAAGGTTAAAAAGGACCTTGTTTTGAAAAAGCCATAAAGATTCCTCTTATAAAAAGTAAAACAAGAGTATAAATGACTTTAACCCATATTCTTGTAAATAATAAATATTTTTTTTAAATACATTTCGAAGAAACATGGATGTGGATGATAACGAGATCCCAGTAGATTATTACGTATAAACAACCTCGGATAATGAAGAGATTGTGAAATAACCCTTACCTTATACTTTTCCTTGGTTGGGGTAGGTTAACCTCCTGTATAATGGTTAAATAATTTTTATTAAATTATACAAGAATCATATATATTAATATGATATCATATATGATCTTTTAACATTGATTTGTTAATAATATCTTAGAATTATCGTCGTTTCGGGTGTTAACTTACTGATTTTCTTTTATATGTTTTGTTACATAAGCCATGTTTGTTGTATCTTATTCATATCCAGAATGATATCAAGTCCTTAAACATCATTTTTAAATCATCAAATGATAATTATACTTGAATGGATACGATGGAGAATGAATCTCATCGCGTTCGTGGAGACGGTAGTCCGTACGTACGCACGAGCGACAATATCATTCTTTTGATATTAAAATAATATATAAATGGATGGTATATCATATATACAGAATAATTAACATGTTATATTTATTATTTACATGAGTTACACATCATTATTTACCCATCCAAATAATAATATATTGAATAACAATTACACCACGACGTGGAGACGGTAAGCCGTACGTATGCATGTATGGTGACATGTTATTCAAAGGGTGGATAGAATACTGAATATGGTTGTACCATTTTATAATAACATCACAGTATATATATGATACTGGATTTATTATTTTAGAATGGTAACAACAAAGGAAGAATAAGTGAAAGAAGAAATGAACTTAGAAAAGGGTGGTGAAATCATTACCTCTTCTTCGGGTTCTTCCTTTTGATTTGATCAAAAGGGCTCCTTAGGTTGGATTTCTGATCAAAATAAGGCCCCTAGGTTGTATTGAGGGAAGTTGGGAGAGTATTTGGTCAGAGTTTGGCCGAACCAAAAGGATTTTAAGGTGTGAAGAAATGAGAAGGAGGAGTGCCCTTTTATAAGAGGGGTGAGGGGCACCTTTGGAAAAGCTAGAGATATTAGTTTATAATAAATTCATATTCGGTTCCCAGTGGCTCCAAAGTTGACTATTCAAAGGTTAAGGTGAGGATAGGTCGAAAACCACTCAACCAATAGAATTTAGACAGGTTTGGGTACTTATTTTAACCTTATCTTTAAGTATTAACTCTAAGTTAATTAGTTTCACTTTTACAATGTCTCTTTGTATTTTTATATTATATGGTTAATAAACTTAATATATACATCCAAGTTACCCCCAAGTGGTCCATTAATGATTAACCTATCATGATATAAGTCTCATGGCCGAACCTTAGATTTTTAGGAATTTAATATCAATTAATAATATAATATTTGTTTTAAGAACTCTTTTATGTCAATTTTGACACTATTCAATAGTTGATTTTTTTGAAACTCATAACAGATTGATTACATCGAACAAAGTCAATTAAATCAATAATAATATATCATATTATCCTAGAAAATTGGTTTAATTCATTAAAAGTTTCATATTATATTTATTTGGGTATTTATAATATCAATTATTTTAATTTTTCACTATTATAGTAATTACTGCATCATCATTGTGTCATAAGTAAAATAAATTATTTAATGTCTAAAAATTATAAATAAAATATCATTATGTAGGAAATATTATTATCTTTCTAATGAATATTTATAATCTAAAATCCAACATATATAACCATATGTAACAATTGTTTTTCTAAAAGATATATGCTTGTGTCATTTTTGTATTCATTTTAACTTAATTAAAATAAAGTGTCATTATCACTTACAAGTGGATCCATGGGGTCCCAAAATCGACCCAAAGATGCCCATGGTCGACCATGTATCAACCAATAGGGTTAAGACACTTTTTAGGGTAATTTAGTATTATTATAATATTATTTCTTTTAACCCTTAATTACCGGATTAACCCTTAACCATGGTAAATAAAATATTTACCGCAGTAATTATTCAAAATGTCTAAAAATAAAAGTTACCTATTTACACAATTTGAACATCCTGATTACAAATATGGAATCCATTTTCCTAAATTCAAAACACAGAAGTGGCATAAATTAATTTAAAATTAATTCCCGCTGTCAAAACAAAAAGCGTGTTTTTAAGAGATAATAACTATCAAAAGATTGACACTTGTTTATGTTCGGTTTAATTGTAAAATTATGTCCGATGACCAACATTATATTAAATGGTAAAATTATATTCTAAATATACTTTAAAACTACTAAAATTCATAATTTATCACTATTAATTATTTTGATTAAAAAAGTTGTTTTTAATTAAAATTTAGTAATTTTCACTATTCATCAAAATATGAAAGTTATCCGAAATGTACCAAAATTTCACCTTAGGATAAATTCGATATTCCAAATCCAAAAATGAAGTCCATTTTGAAATATAAAATATATATAATTTTAAAAAGTAGTTATTACTATTCATAAAGGCTAGTTTGATTGGTTGTTAGAACTCGGTGTTGCATACAACACACGCTATCACATTATTCAAAAAGAAGCGTACCGTAGAAGCTTGGGGTGTTACATTCTCCACTCCTTCAAATAATTTCATCCTCGAAATTTCTAGAATACTATCGCATGAATAGACTCGGGTGGTTCTTCATCATAAGTTCCTCGGGTTCCCACGTTGCCTCTTCCATCTTATGGTTTCTCCAAAAAACTTTTACCAGACGCGTCGTCCGGTTTCTCAGTACTTGTTCTCTCATATCAAGAATCCTGACGGGCTCTTCACAATAAGACAGATCGGGTTCCAGTTCTAATTCTTCATAGGTGAGTACATGCGTTGGGTCAGGCATGTATTTCCTCAACAGAGATACGTAGAACACATCATGAACTTTATAGAGACTTGGCGGCATTGCCAATCGGTAAGCTATAACCCCAATTCGTTCTAGAATTTCGAAAGTTCCGATGTACTTGGGACTCAATTTACCTTTCTTACCAAAACGTATGACTCCCTTCCACGGAGATACCTTCAGGAAAACATGATCACTGACTTGAAATTCCAAATCCTTCCTTCGATTATCGGCATAGCTCTTCTGCCTACTTTGAGCTGCTTTGATGTGATTTTGGATTACTTTCACCTTTTCCACCGTTTCCTCCACCAGTTTTGGGCCTACAAGTTTTCTTTCACCAACGTCATCCCAACAGGTTGGTGTACGACATCTCTTTCCGTATAACGCTTCATATGGTGCCATCTGAATACTCGAATGGAAGCTATTGTTATAGGAAAATTTTACCAGAGGTAAATATTGATCCCACATACCCTGAAAGTCAAGTGAGCAAGATCTCAACATGTCTTCTAAGGTTTGAATAGTCTGTTCTGATTGTCCGTCTGTCTGAGGGTGGTAAGCAGTGCTCAAATGAAGTTCAGTATCCAGGGATTTCTGAAGACTTTTCCAAAATCTTGAAGTAAAACGGGGATCACGATCAAAAAAAATTGATAAGGGTACTCCGTGAAGTCTCACAACTTCATTAATATATAGTCTTGCTAGACGTTCCAGGGGTAGATATTCTCTTATAGCAAGAAAATGTGCTGACTTGGTAAGACGATCAACAATCACCCATACTGCATCATTCCTTCTAGGAGTCTTTGGTAGCCCCATGACAAAGTCCATCGTAATATTGTCCCATTTCCACTCCGGTATGGGAAGAGGTTGCATGACTCCTCCAGGCTGTTGCCTTCCAGCTTTCACTTGTTGACAAACCATACATCTTGACACAAAATCAGCAATCTCCCTCTTCATGTTGTCCCACCAAAAATGTTCCTTCCAATCTCTATACATTTTGGTGCTCCCAGGGTGTATAGAGAAATTGGAACTATGAGCATCATCCAGAAATTCCCTTTTTAGATCAGGTATATTGGGAACACAAAGTCTCTTCCCGAATTTCAAAATTCCATCTTCATACACAAAGTCTCTCAATCTCCCATCATTCACATCTTTAATCTTATTTTGAAATTCTTCATCATCGGTCTGAGAACTCTTAATCCTTTATAGTAAAGATGGTTTGGCAACCATTTGAAAAAGCATTGATGTTTCACCTTCCCAGGTTATTCCCATGTCCATCTTCACTAGATCCATGAAAATTGGATCCCTTTCAATTCTCATATTGTTCAAAACTCCATGGTATTTTCTACTCAAAGCATCTTCCTCCTTGTTTGCTTTCCCCGGGTGGTAGTGTATCGTGCAATCATAATCCTTGAGTAATTCAAGCCATCTCCTTTGCCTCATGTTGAGTTCTTTTTGTGAGAAAATATACTTCAAACTCTTGTGATTAGTATAAATCTCACATTTTTCACCATAGAGGTAGTGCCTCCATATCTTCAAAGCAAAGATCACAGCTGCTAACTCGAGATCATGAGTAGGATAGTTTTCTTCATGAATTCTCAACTGTCGTGATGCATAGGAAATAACTCTATCATTCTGCATAAGGACACAACCAAGTCCTTTCTTTGATGCATCACTATAAATAAAAACCCATCATTCCCCGATGGTAGAGTCAATATAGAAGCATTGACTAATATTTTCTTCCGTTCTTCAAAAACTTATTCACACTCTTTTGTCCAAACAAATTTAACCCCTTTACGTGTGAGCTTCGTTAATGGGTTAGCCAATCGGGCAAAATTCTGGACGAAATGTCGATAATAACCTGCCAAACCAATAAAACTGCGTACCTCAGTTATACTCATAGGTGCTGGCCATTCTTGGATTGCCTTGGTCTTAGAAGGATCAACAGAGATTCTATCTTTAGAGACAATATGGCCAAGAAAAGAAATCTCCTGAAGCCAGAATTCACACTTGCTAAACTTCCCATATAATTCATGCCTCCTCAGAGTCTTCAAGATAATGCGCAAGTGATTTTCATGATCTTCGTAGGTTTTGGAGTATACCAAGATATCATCAATAAATACCACCACAAATTCATCTAGATACTCCTTGAAAACTCTATTCATCAGATCCATGAATACAGAGGGTGCATTAGTCAATCCAAACGGAATTACAGTAAACTCGTAATGCCCGTACCTAGTTCGAAATGCTGTCTTCGGAATGTCTTCCTTCTTCACACACAACTGATGGTATCCAGATCGAAGGTCAATCTTTGAAAAGTATTGAGCTCCATGCAGTTGGTCAAATAAATCATCAATATGAGGTAGGGGATACATGTTCTTTATTGTTATAGCATTGATCTCCCTGTAGTCGATACATAACCTCATAGATGCATCTTTCTTTTTTAACAAAAAGAACAGGGGCTCCCCATGGAGGAACACTAGGGCGAATAAATCCCTTATTACTCAATTCCTCTAGTTGTTTCTTTAGTTCGACTAACTCTACAGTGGCCATTCTATAAGGGGTCTTCGATATAGGCCTTGATCCAGGAATCAAATCAATGGAAAACTCAACTTCTCGTTCTGGAGGATGTTCAGGTAAATTTTCCGGAAATACATCTACAAATTCTTTCACAACAGGTACATCCTCTATTTGAACATTCCTTTCCTCACCCGTAGTTATTTCATTCTCTTCCTCCCCAATAATTGAATTTAGTTGAGCTATTGAGGGTGGATCTAAATAAGAATTAGGTGGTGCCGTTTCTGCTCTAAAGATAAGGTGTTCCTTATCATTATCATCAAGAATCATAACCTCTTTCTTCTTACAATAAATCTTCGCATCATAGACCGAAAGCCAGTCCATACCGAGGATTATGTCAAACTCAATCATAGGTATGACGATGAGATAAGCAGATAACGAACATTTATGTGCTCTAATGGGGACTGATTCACAAAACTTTGTTTCAATGATGCTTCCCTTAGGAGTTTTAACTGACAAATCCCTTGTTAAATCAAATTGGAAATATCTAATTTTCTTAGCAAACTGGGAAGATATGAAACAATGCGATGATCCAGAGTCAAATAATGCATTTGCTAAACTTGAGGAAACCATTAAATTACCTGCCACCACGTCTTTTGGAGCTTCTACCTCTACAGTAGTGATAGCATAAGCCTGGCCTTGATCCCTATGCCTTTTCTGAGGTAAGTTCTCCTGAGGATTAGGACATGCATTTGCATAATGCCCCATCTCCCTGCAATTGTAGCACTGAACGTTGGTATCTTCTTTCTTCCCCTTGCAATCACGAGCTTGGTGGCCTTTTTCACCACACTTGTAACAGACTCCCATTCCCTTCAAGAAAGTACCAGGATGTTTCTTCCCGCATTTACCACAAGATGGATATTCAACCTTTCCCTTCTTCCCATTATTTCCATTCCCAGATTGATCAGCAGGTCTCTTCTTCTCTTGATTTGCTTTAAAGTCATAAGACTTAGAGAATTCCTTTTCGGTCTTGATAGCACATGAGACAATGTCTTCGTATGATGAAAAGGATTGTGAGACTAATGCTCGACGGAGAAATGGTTTTAACCCATCAAAGAAACTATCAATATTACTTCTTGGGTTGCGAATATAATCTCCAGCATACCTCGCTAACCTTGTAAAGTTAGCCTCATACTTTGTGACATTCTCATCCTCCTTCTGTCTCAGACTTAGAAATTGCCTTTCCATATCTGCTCGATGGTCACGAGGAAAGTATTTTTCTAAAAACAGATCTTTGAACTCCCTCCATTCCATATTTGATACTTAATCATCTTCCTTCATGTTTTGAATCAATGACCACCATTGATCAGCATCTCCAGTGAGGCGGTAAACTGCCATGATAACTTTTTCCCTTTCACTGCTCCCCAAAGCCTGAAATATTTTCTCTAGGGAATTTATCCACTGCTCGGCTACTAAGGGATTTGTATTCCCATTGAACGTTGGTGGTTTTTGCCTCATGAATCGATCTAACATTGATCCTCCACGCTGCGGATCAGGGTGCTCCATACGGGTAAGGTTATTATTCATAACCTGAGTAAGTTGTCCCAGTATGGTGATTAGCTGATCGGCACCAGTTGCATCACCAGCCCCACTATAATTATCTTGAGCAGGAGGTAAATCCCTACATGGAGTGCGTGCATTAATATGGTTTCCATTTCTTCCACTAGGCGCCATTTCTAAACAATGGAATAAACTAGATCAGTTTATGAATCAAAATACATAATCCCATACTTATAAAACACATAACATAAATTGAACTATTTATGGATATAATCCATAATCATAAAAATGTTTTTTTGAGGAAGTATATACTCATAAACCCTTCATAATGATTTGTAAAGAAAATGAGAGTTATCCTAAGCATATCCCCCGGGAGTGTCGTAACCAAGAGTGCAGCAAGGCCCGTTGTCGTGCACCAGTTCCCGTTCGAGTCTAGCTCAAAGCGGTGTTTTCGGGTTTTACCCCTAGGTACATCTGTGCCAGAGCCGCCTCTACCTACTCGTATCCAGACAGGGATGTATTTCTCGGAAAACTCACAAAATCTCTACAATACCAAAATTCTAGGAAGTTCTTCTATACTAATCCTCAAATTTAATCTTAGGTATACGTGCTCTAATCAGAGTTTATCTAAATCTAGCTTCCAAGGTTTGTACTAAACTTCCTCTGATACCAACTGTAACGCCCCGACCCCAGTTACCCAGAGTCGGTGCATTATTACATAACATTGGCATGATCACAAGAAAGACCAAATCTCGAAAGACCGATTGGTTTAGTAGCCTTGGAAACACTAGATATATTCATAAGTTTTACATTACATCATAAAATGAAAAACTACTACAACAACATAATGTCTCCATAATCCACACTCATATCCCCACATAATATCCCTACAGGTCATTCATAATTTACTTCTTCACTTCCTGGGAAAAATAAAACATAAAAAAGGGGTGAGCTCAAATGCCCAGTAAGGATAACAATATAGCAGAAACTTTCATAAATAAGAATAAACATTTAAGGCAATGTATAACTAAAACAAAAGCCTTTTAAACTTGAACATTTAACATATTATGGCATAAATAAAATGAAATAATACCATTTACTTATTCACATGGTTATTCTACTAATCGTATAATCACATGCAAAATCAATAACCACTTTCATAATGATGGAATGCATAATTCTGAACTTTAATTTCTTTGTCAAGGCCTCGTCCCAAGACCTTGGGGCTAACTGTAACCGGAACCCAACCCGGAGTGCCTCTAATAACCGGACACCAACCCGAAGTGCCTCTAATAACCGGACACCAACCCGGAGTTCCTCTAATAACCGAAGACCAAACTAGAGGGCTTACTTTTACCAGTCCCTAACCTGGAGGGCTTACTTTTACCAGTCCCCAACCTGGAGGGCATACGTTAACCAGTCCCCAACCTGGAACATACTTGTCCAACACATTCATATGAAGTAAAGGTTGAAATATAACATAAACATTCTTATTGGAACTAGCATACGAAATGTCAATAATTTCACCATAAACTATGAATGGTATAAAATTAGCACATCCACAGTCAAACATATCAGAAAACCTTCAATACAATATAGAAGTTTTGTATCATAATAAATAAACTTCAAATAAGCGTAAAATCCATCAAAGGATGTTGACATAGATGAAATCAAAACACTTTTTAGAGAAATATCTCTTTCTATTTTTGAAATCATTTAAGATCCATATAAAATAAAACATTTTCTTGAAAATATTCTTATAATCTTGTCAGGAAAGCTTTGAATATTATATAACGGCGGAAAATAACCGCACCCGCCGTATAAGTTAAAAAAAACATTCTTACCTTAATTCTGTCGAAAAGGTTAAAAAGGACCTTATTTTGAAAATGACAGAAAGATTCCTCTTATAAAAAGTAAAACAAGGGTATAAATGAATTTAACACATATTCTTGTAAATAATAAATATTTTTTTTAAATACATTTCGAAGAAACATGGATGTGGATGATAACGAGATCCCAGTAGATTATTACGTATAAACAATCTCGGATAATGAAGAGATTGTGAAATAACCCTTACCTTGTACTTTTCCTTGGTTGGGGTAGGTTAACCTCCTGTGTAATGGTGAAATAATTGTTATTAAATTATACAAGAATCATATATATTAATATGATATCATATATGATCTTTTAACATTGATTTGTTAATAATATCTTAGAATTATCGTCGTTTCGGGTGTAAACTTACTCATTTTCTTTAATATGTTTTGTTACATAAGCCATGTTTGTTGTATCTTATTCATATCCAGAATGATATCAAGTCCTTAAACATCATTTTTAAATCATCAAATGATAATTATACTTTAATGGATACGATGGAGAATGAATCTCATCGCGTTCGTGGAGACGGTAGTCCGTACGTACGCACGAGTGGTGACATGTTATTCAAAGGGTGGATAGAATACTGAATATGGTTGTACCATATTTATAATAACATCACAGTATATATATGATACTGGATTTATTATTTTAGAATGGTAACAACAAAGGAAGAAGAAGTGGAAGAAGAAATGAACTTAGAAAAGGGTGGTGAAATCATTACCTCTTCTTCGGGTTCTTCCTTTTGATTTGATCAAAAGGGCTCCATAGGTTGGATTTCTGATCAAACTAAGGCCCCTAAGTTGTAGTGAGGGAAGTTGGGAGAGTATTTGGGCAGATTTTGGCCGAACCAAAAGGCTTTAAAGGTGTGAAGAAATGAGAAGGAGGAGTGCCCTTTTATAAGAGGGGTGAGGGGCACCTTTGGAAAAGCTAGAGATATTAGTTTATAATAAATTCATATTCGGTTTCCAGTGGCTCCAAAGTTGACTATTCAAAGGTTAAGGTGGGGATAGGTCGAAAACCACTCAACAAATAGAATTTAGACAGGTTTTGGTACTTATATTAACCTTATCTTTAAGTATTAACTCTAAGTTAATTAGTTTCACTTTTACAATGTCTCTTTGTATTTTTATATAATATGGTTAATAAACTTACTATATACATCCAAGAGACCCCCAAGTGGTCCATTAATGATGAAACTATCATGATATAAGTCTCTTGGCCGAACGTTATATTTTTAGGAAATTAATATCAATTAATAATATAATATTTGTTTTAAGAACTCTTTTATGTCAATTTTGACACTATTCAATAGTTGATTTTTGTGAAACTCATAACAGATTGATTATTTCTAAAAAAGTCAATTAAATCATTCCTAATATATCATATTATCCTAGAAAATTAGTTTAATTCATTAAAAGTTTCATATTATATTTATTTGGGTATTTATAATATCAATTATTTTAATTTTTCACTATTATAGTAATTACTGCATCATCATTGTGTCATAAATAAAATAAATTATTTAATGTCTAAAAATTATAAATAAAATATCATTATGTAGGAAATATTTTTATCTTTCTAATGAATTTTTATAATCTAAAATCCAAAATATATAACCCTATGTAACAATTGTTTTTGCGAAAAGATATATGCTTGTGTTATTTTTGTATTCATTTTAACTTAATTAAAATAAAGTGTCATTATCACTTACAAGTGGATCCATGGGGTCCCCAAATCGACCCAAAGATGACCATGGTCGACCATGTATCAACCAATAGGGTTAAGACATGTTTTAGGGTAATTTAGTATTATTATAATATTTTTTTAACCCTTAATTACCGGATTTACCCTTAACCATGGTAAATAAAATATTTACCGCAGTAATTATTCAAAATGTCTAAAAATAAAAGTTACCTATTTACACAATTTGAACATCCTGATTCCAAATATGGAATCCATTTTCCTAAATTCAAAACAAATAAGTGGCAGAAATTAATTTAAAATTAATTCCCGCTGTCAAAACAAAAAGCGTGTTTTTAAGAGATAATAACTATCAAAAGATTGACACTTGTTTATGTTCGGTTTAATTGTAAAATTATGTCTGATGACCAACATTATATTAAATGGTAAAAATATATTATAAATATACTTTAAAACTACTAAAATTCATAATTTATCACTATTAATTATTTTGATTAAAAAAGTTGTTTTTAATTAAAATTTTGTAATTTTCACTATTCATCAAAATATGAAAGTTATCCGAAATGCACCAAAATTTCACCTTAGGATAAATTCGATATTCCAAATCCAAAAATGAAGTCCATTTTGAAATATAAAATATATATAATTTTAAAAAGTAGGTATTACTATTCATAACGGCTAGTTTGATTGGTTGTTAGAACTCGGTGTTGCGTACAACAAACGCTATCACATTATTCAAAGAGAAGCGTACCGTAGAAGCTTGGGGTGTTACAATAAATATTACATATAAAGATAAAAATATTTTTTAAAAAATATATTTTTATTTATAATTTTTAGATATTAAAAAATTAAATTTATTTATGTCACAATGGTGATGAAGTAATTACCTTCTTAATGAAATATTAAAATTGTTTATATTATAAATATAAACATAAATAGAATTTAAACGTTTTTATGACATCCACGAATTTTCTATGTTAATATGAAATTTTAGGGTTGATTAGATAAATTTTTTTCTGAATTTATAAAGTTTTTATGACTTTCACAAAAACAAAATACAAAATAGTGTCAAAATTGGCATTTATTAATTTTTAAAACAAATACTCTATTTTTGGTTGATATAATATTTTCAAAAATATAATGATATAAAAAAGGGGATAAATAATATTATATATGACATTAATGAACTACTTGATGTTCTCTTGTAATTTTAGATTTTTTTATTAACCATATAGTGTAAGAATACAAGAAGACATAGTAAAAGTTAAACTATTTAACAAAGAGTTAAATAAAAAAGATAAAGTTAAAATGGTAACCTAATCTTGTCTAAAACCTATTTGTTGAGATAATATAGACCCATAACCACATAAGGCTAGAAATAAATTTATTTTGAGCCATTATAAATCTAATATGATCATATAATAAATTAATATTTTAATCATTTCCTAAAGTGACCCTCACACCTCTTATAAAAGGGCACTTGCCCTTCCCTCAAAATCACACCTCCAAAGCCATTTGTATTGGACAAAACCTTCTAAAATATCCTCCCAAATTCCATCAAATTAACCAATAGTCCTTAATTTGATCATAAATACAACCTATTGAGCCCTTTTGATCAACTCAAAATGAAACACATGAAGAAGAGGTAATAATTTCACCACTTTCTTTCAAGTTCTTTTCTTCTTCCACTTCCTCTTTCTTTGTTGTTTCCATACATAAATAATAAATACAGTACCTACTACATACTTTTATGTTATAATAAATATGGTACAACCATATTCGTTATTCTATTAATCCTATAAATGACAAATTCCCCATATGTGCGTACGTACGGCTTAACATCTCCACGTCGTGGTGTCGTTTGTTATTCAAACACTTCATCATTTTGATGGGTCTAATAATGATTATAACTGATGTAAATAAAAAATATAACATGATAATTATTATTTATATATGATATATCATCCAATTACATATGATTTCACTATCAATATAATGATATTGTCGCTCGTGCGTACGTATGGATTACCGTCTCCACGATGCGATGAGATTCATTCCAATGTTCACCACTCAACGATGATTATAAAAATAAATATTATTAATAAGTATGTAATATATGAAATAATGAGGCTAATGTATATATATATATATGTGTGTGTGTGTATTTGTGTGTGTGTGTGTGTACGTATATATATCTTATTCGCTTATTTGCGTTCAATACGATATGAAAACAGAAACAGCATTTATGCGTACGTACGGCCTACCGACTCCTTAAACGGTGCCTTCCATTTCATATATATATCCATTATAAATATTTATATTCTAAATATATATTATATATAATTCCATTATTATATCATTTATGTATTTAAATCATGATCTAAATGATATGATAAAGAATAACAAGTTAAAACACGTACGATAAATAAAGGAATTATTACCCAAATGTTAATTTTACATGGAAATAATTACTAAATGGGTAGTATAAAGTCATAAATGAATCATGTATGATATAAGAAATATGAATATGGTTCTGTTATAATTTAATAACATACTATGGTCATTATACAGGAGATTAAATGTACCCTTGACTAAAGGAAAGTGCACGGTAAGGGTTAATTTCACAATCTCTTTATTATCCGTGGTTATTTTTACATAAGTATTAACTGGGAAATATTTATTATCCATATCCATGTTTCATAAAATATTTTTAAAAGGGATTATTTTTAAATTAATTTTTACTAAAACTTCATTTTAAATTTTTTGATGATTTATTCTTCTAAACCATTCTTATTAATGTTCATGTTTTAAAAATGTTTTTAAAGATTTATTTATATGGACATGAATGTTTTAAAATGTTAATTCATTTAAAAAGTTTCAAAGTAGTATGGGAAACATTGATTCAAAACTATCTTTTAAATTACTTCCTTTATATGAGTTTTAAATGATTTCATGAAAAGGGGTATTTCTATCAATGTTTTTTATTTATCATTTTCAACTATGTGAATATCCTTTATGGGATATTATTCTTGATCGATGTTGATTTATTAAGATACAAATATTCCATATTTTATTGAAGGTTTGGTGATATGTTTGAATTTAGATGTGTTGTTTTTATACCATTCAATATTTATGGATAAATTATTAACATTTTGTATGTTATTTTTAATATGAATGTTTTTGTTATGTTTAAACCTTTTCATATGAGGAATGAATTGGAAATAGTAAGTGATGGGTGGAGCCCACTATAGCTCCTCGATGCATCAGTTGGTCTCATGATACAAACTAGTGTCTCAGAAGAAGGTCTGGACAAAATATTATTTGTAGTCTTCGGGCGAGGCATTGACTATGTGGTTATGAAGTCCAGCATTATGCATTCCATCATTATGAAATTGGATATTGATATTATATGTGATTATTTGACTAGTAGAATATTCATTTGAATAAGTAAATGAGTCTATTTGATTTTTCTTGGCCATATTATGCTTATGTTTATGTTTAAAAGGATTTTGTTTTATTCCTATACATTGCCTTAAATGATTTTTATTATTTATGAAAGATTTTTCTATATTGTTATCCTTATTGAGCATCTGAGCTCACCCCTTTCTATGTTTTATTTTTCCCAGGATGCGAAAAATTATATTATGAATGTCCTGTAGAGATAGTCTATAGGATATAAATATGGTCAATGGAGACAATGTTGTTGTTGTATTTTATTTTATAATGTAATGTAACATTCATGTATGTAATTTATTTTCCAAGACTGCTAAACTAATTGGTCCTTTGGGACTTTACTCCTTGCAATCATGTCGATGTATTAAAAATAATTCACTGACTCTGGGTAACTTGGGTCAGGGCATTACAGTTGGTATTATAGTAATTTTAGCAACAACCATAAAAATAGATTTTGATATACTCTAATTAGAGGACATTACCCTAAGATAGACTTTGAATATTAGTATAGGATAACTTCCTATAATTTTGGTAATGATGAGATTTTTGTATTTTTTAAGAAATACATCCCTATCCGAATACGAGCAGGTAGAGGCGGCTTTGGCATAGATGTAGCTTGGAGTAAAAACTCCGACAAGGAGTTTCGGGCATGACCCGGGGTATCCTGGTACACAACAATGGGCATTTCTGCACTCTTGGTTATGAAACTACCAGGGGATATGCTTAGGACAATTCACATTTTCATTATAATCCATTATGAAGGATTTAGGAGTAAATACTTCCTCAAAAAAACATTTTTTTATTATAGATTATATGCATAATATTTTTAATTTACGTTAGGTATTTTACACATTTAGAGTTATGCATTGTGATTCACAAACTGACCTAGTGTATGCCATTGTTTAGAATTGGCACCTAGTAGAAGAAATGATAATTCCAGCAATATGCATGATCGAAAGATTAAGAAGGATCATATTTGTCATGGTATTAAGCCAACATTTAAAAGTGAAATAATCTCTGACATATTATCATCATATGAATAAATAGTATCATGTGTTAATAAGTTAAGTAAATAATTCTCTGAGTCTTATGGATTTGAAGGGAAGCAAGAGAAGAAAATTATGGAAGAGAGAAATATGGATAAAGGGACTAGGGGAAAGAATGATTTTCCCATATGTGATAACTGTGGAAAGAATCACCTTGGTAAATGTTTTAATGGAATGTGAGTTTGTTATAAGTATAGACAAAATGGACACCTAGTACGAGGTTATAAGGGGATGAAAAAGGTTCCAAATGTATAATGATTCATCTACAAGGATTTGGGACACTACACGAAGGAATTTCAAAATCATCAGAGTATACGCCAAATGCTGCTATTGGATAATAATCAAGTTATGATACTTATGAAGATTAAGAGAAACAATTATATTTCCTATGTTGTTATTAAACTATTGTGTCATTTGAGTATTGAATTAATGATGTACGTGTAATAAGAATTATATATTATAAAAGGATTGTACATCAGTAATATTTCATTAAGGACTTGAGATTGTGTGGAACCAATAAATATGACTTAATAGTAGGTTAAATTTTTTGGAAAATATATGGTTGAGAGAAAAATTAGCCATAATATGGTTCTGATACTGAGGCTGTGATTTTTGAATAATATATGATTGATTTGGAAAAATTATATTGTATATTCTTGACTACCTTGAAACTGATTAATGATTTTTATATTCCATCATTGTTGGAGTTGAAAACATTTTGGATAGAAGGAGTATATCCAGTATTCTATAAGGAATAATCGATCATGCATGTAATCAATAAGGTTTTATGGTAATTCAGGGTGTTATAGTGTTTTAAAATAATACATGATGAAGGTATTCACATGTTATTACATGGAAAAAAGTATCTTCATTGTGTTTACCTTCATAACAAATAATGGACTCTGAGTTTGGAAAAAAGTATTTTGGATAAGTCTAAAGGTTGAAATAGATTAATTTTGATGTTGGCTACTATAGTTTAAGTTAAACCATTTCTTTATATTATTTTTGGATTTTCATAAAAAGGAAAACCCCGAGGTCGGGCGACAACCCATCATGTCCGGCAAGGCCGCATGACTTGAACCCGCAACTGAAGGGCGATAAGGGTGGATCACCTACCACTAGTGTACATGATGTCCTGAATTGTATATAATTTTTTTAAATATTCTGACAAATGAATTATAAATTCATTATTTTTGGAACCCTATATGATTGAAATAAATATAATATTTTTTAATTCTATTGTCTTTTAGAGTGAAAGATGAGTTTGTGGAAAGAATTTGTTGAAATATAAAACGCTACTTGTCAAGTATATTTTTTTCCTCTTATTCAATAACTAAATTAATTATTAATCTTTATGGAAGGGATCTTAAAACCAAAAAAAGTGTTATCCTAATACCTTATGTTTTTTTGAACTAACGATATTTTAAATCATTATAGATTTATGGATTTGAGGCGCTCAATTTTACACTCTTTGTGATTGATGACCTCAATCACTCTCTATAAATATTTGTGTTTTTCTTCCAATTATGTGTCTCTAATTGCCACCAATTTTCTCTTAATCGAGATCATAATTTGGTGGTGACTTTGTCTTTCCCTTTCCCTCTTATTAAGAAAAATTATATTAACCAAATTTCTGATGTGGGTTATCCACAAAGGTATTTTTCTATTTTTAACATTTTATTTTCGAAATTTTTTTTCAAATTGTGAGGAAGCAATTTACTGAAGTAGGGGACAATGTAACACCCCGGAATTTCATAGTACATTATCTCATTGAAGTAATTAAATAGTTTGTGATAAACGCAACATCGAGTTCGAGCACACCACAACTTACCAAACTAGCCGTTCAAAAAGAGATTATGAATATTATTAACTACATTTTAAATCTTATATACTCTATATAATTTCAACATTTATATTATGTGTTTCTTAGACATAATATATGAACACATTCATTTTTTTAGATAAAAGAAGTATTTTTTAAAAAATGCAATTTAACTGCCTTTTAATGGAGAACCTTTTTTAAAACCAATATTTGACAATTTTATATAGTAAATATAATGAAATAAAGTTATTATTTAGAATTGGGACATAAAAATTTAGTTTGGATAAATTTTTGGTACTTTTCTGACAACTTTCATATTTTGACGAATAGTGAAAAATACTATGTTTTAATTGAAAACAAATTTTTTAATAAAAATAATTTATAGTGTTAAATTATTCATTTTAATGGTTTTGAAGTAATATTATATTAAATTTTCATCACCTAATACAATGTCGTTCATTATATGTAATTTAACATTTAAATTTGACATAAACACATGTCAATCTTTTGATAGTTTTTACTTTTTAAAAACATGCTTTTTGGATTTGACAACGGAAATTAATTTTAAATTCATAAATGAAACTTCATTGATTTTAATTTGTAAAAATAGAATTAATTTTGGAATTTGGAATATCAAAATTAGCTTATGGGTATTTTTTTTTATTTTTCTGAAAACATTCAATTTTTTATAAATAGTGAAAAACACTGCATTATTATTTAAAACCGCCTTTGATTTAAATAATTATTTATTTTATTTAAATTTATTTTAATTCAAGATATATATATTCTAAATTTATAATTACAATGTAATTCATTGGAGTCAATTCATAATAAAATTATATGTATAAAATTTTATTGAACTTTTTAACCTCTTTTACCCACCTTCTCGACACGTTAGCAAATTTGCCTAAAACATAATTTTACCGATTCTGTGAGTTGAATTTCAAAAATAATAGAGACAGAGTTTACATCAGTAAATAAAATATGATTCAACAATATGAAAATAATTTTTAGTGAATAGTACCTTTTGACTTTTATTTACCACGGTTAAAAGTAAATAGGGTAATTAAAGGTAAAAATGATATTATAAATACCCTAACACATTTACTAATTCTACTAGATAAATATAATTAGACCAGAAAAAACCTTAGAAATAAAATATTATCCTTTAGGTTCACTTGGATTATATTAGGACATTTATTATTATTATTTTATTTAAGGAATATTTAAAAGTGTTAAATTCAATGTTTATTAACTAAACCATTTTTAATATAGGGTTATACATAATATAAATTCAACTATAAATTTTAATTAGAAAAATAATAATATTTCCTATATAATTGTATTTTATTTATAATTTTTAAATATTAAATAATAAAATTTAATTATGACAAAATGATGATGTGGTAATTACCTTCTTAATGAAATACTAAAATAGTTTATAGTATAAATATTAAAATAAATAGAATTTAAAAGTTTTGATTCCATCCAAGAATTTTATAGGTTAATATGACATGATAGGATTGATTAGATAATTTTTTTTGAAGTGATAAGGTTGGTATGACTTTTACCAAAACAATACACCAAATAGTGTCAAAATTGACATAAATTAATTTTTAAAACAAATACTATATTATTGGTTGATATAATTTTTTCAAAAATCTATGGTTCGAACAAAGTGAATAAGTAATATTATATATGTCACTAATGAACCACTTGGGGTTCTCATGGAAGTTTATATAATTTTTAATAACCATATAGTGTAATAATACAAGAAGACATGGTAAAAGTGGAAATATTTAACTAAGAGATAAATCTATAAGATAAGGTTAAAATGGTAACCTAAACTTGTCTATAACCTATTGTTTGGGATGAGTTTGACCCATAATCACATAAGTCTTAAAATAAATTCATTTTGAGCCATTATAAACCGAATATTATTGTATAATAAATTAATATTTTAATCATTTCCTAAAGTTACCCACACACCTCTTATAAATGGACACTTACCATTATCTCAAAAATAACACCTCCAATGACATTTTTCTTGGCCAAACCCTGACCAAATATCCTCCCAAATTCTCTCACATCAACCTAGAGTCCTTAATTTGATTATAAATCCAACCTATAGGGCCCTTTGGATCAAATCAAAAGGAAACACCCGAAGAAGAGGTAATAATTTCACCACCCTCTTTCAAGTTCTTTTCTTCTTCCATTTCCTCTTTCCTTGTTGTTTCCATACTAAAATAAAAAATATGGTGCCCCTACATACTGTGATGTTATTATAAATATGGTACAACCATATTCGTTATTATATTCATCCTATAAATTACAAAGTCACCATACGTACGTATGTACGGCTTACCATCTCCACGTCGTGGTGTCGTTTTTTATTCAAACACTTCATTATTTGGATGGGTATAATAATGAGTATAACTGATTTAAATAATGAATATAACATGTTAATGATTATTTATATACGATATACAATCCAATTACATTCACTTTCACCATCAATATTGTAACATCTATGGTATATGAAGAATAATATATTTTCATATTTATTAATATTTGTGAATTCAGTATTGATCTTACTTTAAAGGGGTTTCTATGTTCGATAGTGTACCCGATTCGCAACAACCTGTTTCTTTGAAATCTTACGTTGCACACTAATAATATAATATTATTATTTTAAATGGTAGTTAACTCTTAGTCATTGTATTGGCGAGAATGAACATAACTAACTACAATATGATTATACATGTCTATTAAATGTATTTACATTTATCCAATAAAAAATTAGAGGATTAAAATGTGAATGAATCTAATTTTAAGCATAGTTTACATTAAAAGGTTGATATACCGCCTTTTAATGGATAACCCTCTTTAAATATAGTTGTGGTCACTTTAATAGATTCTATTTGACTAAATAAAATCCTTCTTTATAATGGGGACATCAAAATTTACTTTGTGTAAATTTTTGGTAATTTTCCGATAAAGTTTATTTTTTTATCAATAGAGAAAAATATTCTATTTTAATTCAAAAATGCATTTTAATATAATTTATTTATATGATTAGATTATATTTTTAATTGGTTTTAAAGTTTAATTAGAATATATTTTTACCATTTAATCCAATGTTGGTCATTGTAAATTATTTCACTTTGAATTTTGACATAAAGAAGTGTCAATCTTTTGATAGTTATTGTTTCTTAAAAACATGCTATTTATTTTAACAATGGGATTTAATTTTAAATTAATTATTTTAAATTCTATGTTTATAATTTGGTAAAATAGACATCATTTTTTAATTTGTAAAATCAATTATATCTTAGTCTAAATTTTTGGTATTTTTCTGAAAAACTTCAATTTTGATGAATAGTGAAACCACTTAGTTGTAGTTAAAAAAAATTGCCTTTTCATTTAAATGAAATTATACCACTTCTGTGAATTTAATTTAGAAAATATGACATATATGGTTGTTATTAGTAAGTAAAATGTGGTTAAATAAAATGAAAATAATTGTTGGTGAATATTAACTTTTTACTTTTATTTACCGCGGTTAAAGTTAAATAAGGTAATTTATAGTAAAAAGAATATTATAATAATTAAAAATTACCTTAACACTTTTAATAAACTTATTGGATGAGTAATGGGCGACCATGGTCTTCATTGGGTAGATTTTGGTACCCCATGGATCCACTTATGAATGATAATGACAATTTAGATAAATTAATTTAATGTAAAGACAAAAATGACATAAACAAATATCTCTTTGTAAATTAATTTTTACATGGTGTTATATAAGTTATTTTTTTGACTATAAATATTCATTGGAATTATAAAAATATTTCATACATCATTTTATTTTTTCTATAATTTTTAGACATCTAATAAATTAAATTATGTATGACACAAAAGTGATGCAGTGTTTACCTCATTAATAAATCATATAATTAAATAAGATTATAAATATTAAAATAACATCCAAAACCTGTCCAATTATTATTGGATGATTTTATTTCGACCATGATTCATCGTATCTTAGAATATAATGACTTTAGGACCTTTAAAACCGAATATAATTATATAATAAGATAATATTTTCACACTTTCCTGAAGAGCCCCTCCTCCCCCTTATAAAAGGAGACCATTTCTAACCAATTCCTCACACCTCTAAAGCCTTTTGGCTCATCCAACGTCTACCCAATTAAGCTTACTACATCCCTACCCTCTTCTTATAATCCTTACCTTAGGTATAATTCACTTCAAGAAGTTCTTTTGGTTCAAACCAAAGGAAGTTACCCAAATTAAAGGTAACAGTTTCTCTTAAATTCTTTTGTTTTATTTTGTTTTATTTTACTTGTATAAACCCTAAACTCTTTTTATTCATTTCTTTAATAAAAAAACCAGTATTCTAAGTATACTATTATGTTTTTATGTTAATTATTATAACTACACTTACACACACCTCCATCTAATGGGTGAATAACATACTGTTTCTATGGAAGGAAAACTAACACCTCACGAGACGATGATTGTTCGATTATCTCCTACCGCCTATCATGATGAACATTAAGATGACACTATATTTATATATGATATATATTATGTTTATGTTTCTTTATTATTCTGTATTTTTCTTTTATAGCATACCTTTATGGTTTCCATTATGAGTAAATGTGATAATTTCATTTGAGGAAGTGTGGACTACCTCCCTCTCAAAGTGATATGACTCGTTAATGATGTATGTGGGATCTATAAAGGATTGAGTTCATGATATTATATATTATATAATATTGGAATTATAATATACCGATGTATTATTATGTTTTAATTCCATAAAAATAAGAACTATAAATGAAAGAAGAGTTCATGAGTACGTACAGCTTACCGTCTCCATGAACGGTGCATTTCATTTCTTACCTCCAAATGATATAAAATGTTATAAATATCTATATATACTATATATATATGATATATATGATATATATGATATCTAAATGATAAATATCATTCTGGATATAACGGAAAATTGACCACATGGACAACTTGTAAATATAAGGTGTTTAGTTTTGACTCAAGTACCAAATATCAACAAAACGAACATTATTAACTTAAATGATTAATTAATGTTTATAACATGGTAATAATTTATATAAAAGGAATAATAAAATTTAAAAATGTTCTTAAGAAAGTAGAAATTAACTTTAGTTTATTATTCAAGAGATTAAAGATTGATCAAGTCAAGTCGGACACGAGGTAATGGACTTCGTCTCAATCTCCTTTCATTGAGGCATATTTTGTTTTATACATGACATTATTTTATATAGGGCATAAACCCCTTTTACTTTTCATTTCATTCAAAGGGAATATTTTTATACGAAGCATTTTACTAAATGAAAAAAATGAATGTTTTTTTAACGTAAGTGGTGACAACGGCCCTTCCGCCGCCGCGAGTATTATTTGATCTTTGGCTTTATAAACAAGCCGTAATATTTTTAAAAGGAAAAATAAATACCATATACTTCTTTTACGTATTTTGGTATTGAAAATGATTTTGAGAATGAATTTATTATTTCAATATCTTAAAATGATATATTGTTATTACAATGTTGGAATGTTATCTTTCCTTTATACTTATGTTATGTGTTATGATTTTGTTATGGTTCTTGGGAATTATTTATGTATACAGGTTGTTTCGTGATAAACCTAGGCCAGGTGAGCCCGAGATAGCTCTCCTATGCATTGGGTAACGTGAAAGAGGTAAACGTGAATGTTTCTCCTAAGAGATTTAGGGAATATACTGTGATGGTTATTCCAAAGTAACTCCCTATGTAGATGTGATAGCTACAATATAAGTATGTTATGGATGTCACAAGTTACCTTTATGATTTATGATTTCTATATGTTATTCATAAAATATTATGATTTCATGAGGTAAGTAAAAGAGTTGATGTTTTGTATGTATGTATGAAAAAATGTTTTCTCTGATTGTTTTATCACCCTTACTGGGATTTTTATGCTCATCTCATGTTTTGAAATGTTTTCACATGACTTAAAAAGGAATAGGGTCAAGGATGGGATTATGTAAAATTCATGTTTTCTAAAACATGGAACTAGACATGACCCTTTTTTTCAAGAGTTTTTATTTTATGAAAAAAATGGAAACTATGTCGAAGTGTCTACTTTGTAATATTTTGAGATGTAATAGTTATGTCCTAATTCTCTAAAACTCTATAACTAAAAATATCCTCAATGTGAATTATTCCTTTAATTCAATATTATGTAATGTTTAAGTCTGAGTCCTTATAGTTTGTATGAGAGGTCAGTTTAGATAACTTTAAGAGCTAGGGTATTGTTAAATTAATATCCATAAAGTAATTTATATTAATATTGAAATAATATAGCATTTACATATTACTATGTAGCTTCACTTAAGATATCTTTGTGTTAAGAGTGGTTTTTTCATAGAGGAACATGGCAGCTATACTGGGAAGGAATACAGAGGGAAACGACCTTGCAAATCAGTATCCCGCAAATGGTCAGAATTAGAATTGAATAGTTTTTTTTGCAGCAATGGCTCAGTTGACTTAGGTGAAAAATGTTGGTTGTTTTTATTGATGATATTTTAGTTTATTCTAAAATTAAATAGGATCATGATAGTAATTTAAGGGTGGACTTGAAAGCCATAAAATAAAAGAATCATTATGGTAAATTTAGAAAGTGTGAGTTCTGGTTACAAAAAATTTCTTTCCTTGGTCACATTGTTTCAAAGGATGTCATAATGGTTGATCCTGCTAAAACAAAAGTTGTTGAAGAATGTCCAATAACCACAAATACAACCAAGATTCATAGTTTTCTTGGTTTTTCAGGTTATTAGCAGAGGTTTGTTGAAAAGTTTTCATAGTTATCTAGTACAATGACTAATTTAACTGGAAAAGGTGTTAAGATCATCTAGAAAAAAAATGTGATGATTTTTTTCAAGAAATGAAAAAAAGATTGTTGAATGCTCCAGTTTTGGCACTACCATCTAAAAATAGTGAGTTTGTTATATAAAGTGACACTTCGTTGAAATGACATGGATTTTTCCTTATGAAGAATGATTAGTTAATTTCTTATGATTCACGTCAGTTGAAACCTAATGAGTTAAATTACCTTACACATGATTTAGAATTAGCTTCTATTGTTTTTGCTTTAAAAATTTGGAGTCATCATTTGTATGGAGTAAAATATGAAATATATACTGATCACAAAATTATAAATTATATATTCATTCAAAAATAGTTGAACATGAGACAGAAGAGATGACTTGAATTAATAAAGGATTATTATTTCATGATCCATTACTATCCGGAAATAGAAAATAAAGTGGATGATGCTTTGAGTCGAAAAAGTAATGCCTTATTAACCAGTTGCGTTTGGAACAAGATCCTTTGGTTTTTGATTTGATGAACTTTGGAATAGAATTTGTTGGTGCAGGAAATTATTCTGTTTTGTTTCAGGTGTTAGTGAAATCATCTCTATGAGACAGAATAAAGTAAGCGCAGAAAGAAGACAGTTTGTTAATGAAAAGGTTATAGTTGGTTCAGAAGAGTAAGTTTCCTGAATTTAACAATGATAATGATTGCATTTTGAGATTTGGAAAGAGATTATGTGTGCCTTGTGATTCACAGTTGAAGAATGAGTTGTTATGTAAAGCTCATAGTTCTCCGTTTTCAATTCATCCTGGCAGTACAAAGATGTACATAGATATTCAGTTGTATTAATGGTGGGATGGAATGAAAAGAGCTATTGCTGATTTTACTATGAAGTGCTTGACTTGTCAACAGGTTAAAGTAGAGTCGAAGTTACCGAAATTGATTCTTCAGTCTTTACGAGTGCCAGAGTGTAAATGAGAAAATATATCCATGGACTTCATTGTGGGATTACCAAAGACATCTCGAGGCAATAATGCAATCTGGGTTATTGTTGATCAATTGACTAAATCTTCTTATTTCAATCATATTCGAGATACATTGTCTCTAAATCAATTTTCTCTGTTGTGTGTTAAAGAGATAGTCAGGTTGCATGGATTTCCCCTCTCCATTGTATCTGATCGTGATCTGAGGTTTACTTATAACTTTTGGAAAGGCCTTCAGAAGTCATTGGGTACTGAATTAAATTTTAGTATAGCTTTTCAACCTCAATCAGATGGGAAATCAGAACGAACAATTCAGACATTGGAGGATATGTTACGTGATTTCTCGATGGATTATCAAGGAAGTTGGGACCAACATATTTCTTTGGTTGAATTTTCATATAACAACAGTTTTCATTCCAGTATACAAATGGATCCATTTGAGGAATTATATATAAAGCATCGTCTAACTCCATCTTTTTGGGATGAAGTTGGTGAAAGGAAGCTGATGGGACCAGAATTGGAAGATGAGAAAGCAGAGAAAGATCAGTTGATTCAGAAGCACATTAGAACAACTCAGAGTAGATAGAAGAGTTATGCCGATAACTGGAGGAAGGATATTTCTTTTGATGTAGGTGATCATGTCTCTCTCAAAGTTTCTCCATGGAAAGTTGTGTTTCATTTTGGTAAGAATGGAAGGTTGAGTCCAAGGTTCATTGGATCTTATGAAATTCTAGAGAAAGTTGGATCAGTTGTGTACAGAGTTTCTTTACCTCCAAGCTTATCTTAGGTACACAATGTATTTCATGTTTCGATGTTGAGAAAGTATATGTCAGATACATCTCATGTTTTTAGCCCAGACGTAGTTCAATTGGAAGAGAATCTCTCTTATGAAGAACAACCAGTCTAGATTCTGGACCATAGAGAGCAAGTGTTGCGGAATAATGTAATTTACCAGGTAAAGGTTTTGTGGAAAAAACCATATGGTTGTAGAGGCAATATAGGAATCTGAAAATTCAATGAGGGATAAATACCCCCACTTATATTAATAAGTGAATAAAAATTGTGAGGATGCAATTTACAAAAGGGGAGAAGGATGTAACATCCCAAGTAAATGAAGAATAATAGATTTTCATATTTATTAATATTTTTGAATTAAATATTAATTTCACATTAAAGGGGTTTCTATGTTCTATACTGTACCCAATACACAAAAATGGGTTTCTTTGAAATATTACGTAACACACTAAGAATATAATATTATTATTTTAAATGGAAGTTAACTCTTAGACGTTGTATTGGAGAGAATGAAAAAAAACTAACTAAAATATGATTATACATGTTTGTTATATTTATTTACATTTATCCAATAAAAAGGTAGAGGCTTAAAATGTGATTGAATCTAATTTTAAGCATAATTTACAATAAAAGGTCGATTTACAGCCTTTTAATGGTGAACCCTATTTAAATATAGTTTTGGTAACTTTAATAAATTCTATTTGACCAAATAAAATCCTTATTTAGAATGGGGACATCAAATTTTACTTTGTGTAAATTTTTGGTATTTTTTCGATAAAGTTTATTTTTTTATGAATAGTGAAAAATATTGTATTTTAATTCAAAACTGCGTTTTAATATAACTTATTTATATGGTTAGATTATCTTTTTAATTAGTTTTAAAGTGTAATTAGAATATATTTTTACCATTTAATCCAATGTTGGTCATTGTAATTAATTTCACTATGAATTTGGACATTAACAAGTCTCAATCTTATGATAGTTATTGTTTCATAAAAACACGCTATTTGTTTTAACAACGGGGTTTAACTTTAAATTAATTAATGAAAAATATATGTATAGAATTTGGTAAAATATAAATTACTTTTTAATTCATAATATCTATTATATCTTAGGCTGAATTTTTGGTATTTTTCTGAAAAACATCAATTTTGATGAATAGTGAAACCACTTAGTAGTAGTTAAAAAACTGACTTTTTCATTTAAATAAAATTTTACCACTTCTGTGAATTGAATTTCGAAAATCCCACATACATGGTTGTTATTATTAAGTAAAATTTGTTTCAATAAAATGAAAATAATTTTTGGTGAATAGTTACTTTTGACTTTTATTTACCACGGTTAAAGGTAAATAAGGTAAATCAAGGTAAAAAGAATATAATAATAATTCAAATTACCTTAACACTTGTCCTAAGCTTATTGGATTATTAATGTCCGACCATGGGCATCTTTGGGTTGGTTTTGGGACCCCATGGAACCACTTATGAATGATAATGACATTTTAGATTGATTAATTTAATGTAACGACAAAAATGACATAAACAAATATCTCTTTGTAAATTAATTTTTACATGGTGTTATATAAGTTATTTTTTAGACTATAAATATTCATTATAAATATAAAAAGATTTCATACATCATGGTATTTTTTTATAATTTTTTGACATTGAATAAATTTAATTATTTATGACACAATAATGATGCAGTGTTTACCTCATTAATAAATCATTTAATTAAATAAGATTATAAATATTAAAATAACGTCCAAAACATGTCCAATTCTTATTAGATGATTTTATTTCTACCACTAGGCTTTTTATCTTTGACTCTAATTATTTTTTGACCTTTATAAAGCGAATATCATTATATAATAAAATAATATTTTCACACTTTCCTAAAGAGCCCCTCCTCCACCTTATAAAAGGATACCATTTCTAACCAATTCCTCACACCTCTAAAGCCTTTTGGATAGTCCAAAATCTGACCAATTAAGCTGCCTAAATCCCTACCCTCCTCCTAGAAGCCTTACCTTAGGCATAAGGCACTTCAAGAAGTCTTTTTGGTTCAATCCAAAGGGATTTACCCAAATTAAAGGAAATAGTTTCGCTTAAATTCTTTTGTTTTTTTTGTTTTATTTTACTTCTCAAACCCATAAAATCTATATGTTCCTTTAATTTATAACAACACCAGTATACTAAATATACTATTATGTTGTTGTGAGAAAGATTCAAACTACACTTACACACACCTCCATCTAATGGGTGAAGAACATACTGTTTCTGTGGATGGAAAACTAACGCCTCACGAGATGATGATTGTTTGATTATATCCTACCGCCTGTCATGGTGGCCATTAAGATGACACTATATTTATATATTATATATATTATGTTTATTTTTTCTTTATTCTTATGTATTTTTCTTTTATAGCACACCTTTATGGTTTCCATTATGGGTAAACGCGATAATTTAATTTGAGGAAGTGCGGACTACCGCCCCCTAAAAGTGATATGACACATTAATTCCATATGTGGGGAATATAAAGGATTGAGTAAATGATATTATATATGATATTATACCGGAATTAAAATATCCCTATTTATCGTTATGTTTTAATTCCATAAAAATAAGAAATATAAATGAAAGTAGCGTTCATGCGTACGTACAGCTTACCGTCTCCATGAACGGTGCATTTCATTTCTTACCACCAAATGATATGAAATGTTATAAATATCTATATATACTATATATATATGATATATATGATATATAAATAATGAATATAATTCTGGATATAATAGACTATTGACCACATGGACAACTTGTAAATATAAGGTATTCAATTTTGACTCAAGTAGAAAATATCGACAAAATGAACATTATTAACATAAATGATTACATAATGTTTATAACATTATAATAAGTGATATGAAAGAAATAATAAACTATAAAAAGGTTCTTAAGAAAGTATAAATTAACTTTAGTTTATTATTCTAGAGGTTAAGGAGAGATCGAGTCAAGTCAGACACAAGGTAAGGGACTTCTTCTCAATCTCCTTTCATTGAGGCATATTTAGTTATATAAAAGACATTATTTTATATGGTGTATAGACACATTTGAATTTTCATTTCATTAAAAGGGAATCTTTTTATATGAATATTTTTACTAGATGAAAAAAATGAATATTTCTTAACGTATGCAGTGACAATGACCTTTCCGCCGCCTCGAGTATTAGTTGATATTTGGCTTTCTTAACAAGCCATAATGTTTTTAAAAGGGAGAATAAATACCATATGATTATTTTTTGTATTTTGGTATTAAAAATTGATTTTGAGAATGGATTTATTATTTCAATATCTTGAAATGATATATTGTTATTACAATGTGGGAATGTTATCTTTTTTTATACTTATGTTATGTGTTATGATTATGTTTTGGTTATTGGGAATTGTTTACATATACAGGTGGTTCCATGATAATCCTAGGGTGAGAGATCCCGAGATATCTCTCCAATGCATTGAGTAACTTGATGGCGGTAAACATTAATCTTTCTCCTAAGAGATTTATGGAATATATGGTGATGGGTATTCCAAAGTAACTCCCTATGTAGTTGTGATAGCTACAATATAAGTATGTTTTGGATGCCAAAAGTCACCTTTATGATTTATGATTTCTATATGTTATTCATAAAATCTTATGACTTCATGAGGTAAGTAAAAGAGTTCATGTTTTGTATGTATTTATGAAAAAATGTTTTTTTATTTGTTTTATAACCCTTACTGAGCTTTTTATGCTCGTCCCATGATTTGAAATGTTTTCACAGGACTTAAAGATGAATAAGGTCAAGGATGAGATCAAGTAAAATTCATGATGTCTAAAACATGGAACTAGACATGAATCTTTTTTTTCAAAAGTTTTTATTTTATGAACAAAATGGAAACTGTGTAGAAGTGTCTACTTTGTAATCTTTTGAGATGTAATAGTTATGTCCTAATTCTCTAAAACTCTATAGCTGAAAAGATACTCAATGTGAATTATTCATTTAATTAAATATTATGTAATGTTTAATGTCGGGTCCTTATAAATATAATGATATTTTCACTTGTGCGTACGTACGGAATACCATCTCTATGACGCGATGAGATTCATTCCAATGTTCACCACTCAATGATTATTGTAAAAATATAATTATTAATAAGAATTTAATATATGACATAATAATTCTATGAGATAAATATATATATATATACTAACATATATCCTATTCACTTATTTCTGTTCAATACGATATGAAAACGAAAACATCATTTATGCGTACGTATGACCTACCATCTCCATACATGGTGCCTTACATTTCATATATTTATCCATTATAAATATTTATATTCCAAATATATATGATATATAAATCAAGTTTAGTATTTTGGAAGTATTTAAATCATGATCTAAATAATACGATCATGAATAAAAAGTTAAAATGTGTACGATAAAGAAAGGGATTATTACCCAAAATGTTAATTTAACATGCAAATCATTATTAAATGGGTATTATAATGTCATAAAAGAATCATGTATGATATAATAAATATTAGTATGGTTTTGGTATAATTTAATTACATACTATGGTCATTACACAAGAGGTTAAAAGTACCTACGACCAAAGGAAAGTGCAAGGTAAAGGTTAATTTCACAATAACTTTATTATCCGAGATTGTTTTTATGTAAGTATTTAATAGGAAATATTTATTATCCATGTCCATGTTTCAAAAAATATTTTTGAAGGGGATTTTTTTTAAGATAATTTTTAATAAAACATAATTTTAAATGTTTTAAAGATTTATTCTTATAATATTTTCTCATTGATTTCCATGTTTTCAAAATGGGTATAAGGATTTATTTATATGGACATGAATGTTTTAAAATTTTAATTCCTTTCAAAAGATTGAAATTGGTATCATACACTTTGATTCAAAACTGTATTTTAAATGAATTAGTTTATATTTCTTTTAAATTATTTCATGAAAAGGGATATTTCTCTCAAAGATTTTTTACTGATCATTTTTAACTTTTCCAACATCCATTACGGGGTATTATTCTTGATCAAGGTTTATTTATTATGATACAAATATTCCATATTTTATTAAAGGTTTTGTTATATGTTTGAATATGGATGTGTTATTTTTATACAATTCTTGGTTTATTGATAAAGTATTGACATTTAATATGCTAGTTTTAATAAGAATGTTTATGTTATGTTTAAAATTTTTCATATGAGGAATGAATTGGACTTAGTAAGTGACGGGTGGAGCCCATTATAGCTCCCCCAATGCATCGGTTGTTCTCATGAGGCAAACTAGGGTCTTGGAACAAGGCCTTGACAAAATGTTTTTTTAGTCTTGGCACGAGGCCTTGACTATGTGGTTATGAAGTCTGGAATTATGCATTTCATCATTATAAAATTGGATATTGATATTACATGTGATTATTGGACTATTAGAATATCCATGTGAATAAGTAAATGGGTTTATTTGATTTATCTTTTCCATATTATGTGGATGTTTAAGTTTAAAAGTATTTTTTTAGTCATATAACTTTCCATAAATGTTTATTCTTATTTATGAATGTTTCTGCTATATTTTCATCCTTAATTAGCATATGAGATCACTCTTTTCTATGTTTTATTTTTTCCAAGATGAGAAGAAGTATATTATTACTGACCTAGAGGGATAGTCTAAGGGATATGAATGGGGTCAATAAAGACAATTTTGTTGTTGTTTTTCATTTTATAATGTAATGAATTGTTCATATATATAATCTATTTTCCAAGACTACTAAACTAATCGGTCCTTCTGGACATGATTCCTTTTAATCATGCAAATGTATTAAAATAATGCACCAACTCTGGGTAACTGGGGTCAGGGCATTACAATGAGATTCTTTGTGTGATAATTTGTGGATCACGTAAAGGGTCTCTAGTGGGGTATGTGAATAACATCCCTCACACACTTGATCATGTGAGACTTAAGATAAACTAATATTTACTAAAACCAAGACATCCTCTAGGAAAAGGCTAAAATAAATACTAATGTTGGAAGACATAAATAAAAAAATGTTATCTGAACCATGTGTACTTCTTGAGAGCCTCCCAAAGACATTTGATAACACTAGAAATCATTGCCCAAATCTCCTAACTCTCCTTCATCATGCTACCTTGGTCATATAAATCCATCTAAACATGTCACAGAAAATTCATGCACCCCGTTGGACTTATCACCGTAGTCTTGTGAGAGTTACCATGGACATGTCACCGAAGACTCACGAGATCCATAGATGCATCACCAGACTCATATTTTGGAACCTTCACATGTCAGCCAAGTGACGCGGAGGCACCTGGGCATAAAATGGGCTTTCATGATTTCCTCTGGATATATAATCTAGGACACACGATTCCCCCCAAAAGTATGTCCTCCAAGACATGTGATATATTTTGGAAATGTCATCCAAGTGTTAGTAGAGCATAAGGATGTATCAAAGGGCTCTAGAGACATCCACCGGGCACATTATCCAACCTCCCATGATGCCTTCCATACATGATGATGAGGTCTCATGATGGATTCTATGAATTTTATCCAAGACATGTGAAAGCCTTTGAACCATTTTCAATGAATATTATGACACCCCCATATGTTTCATGATATGTCAGGTGATGGTTTGCAGGAAAATCCATTCAAGACAAGCATTGTCATTCAGACAGGTCAACTGGGTCATACGATACCCCCTATAAAAGCAATTCATAATACTAGGGCAACCCAGGATTTAATAGACTCATCATTCTCCATTGTGTAATCCCCAAATATAAGGGAAACCTCAAAGTTGATGCCCTTATATAGGGAACTATGATTAATTTTATTCCTACCATATTTAGGATATGTAGGCCACCTCTTCAATGTTTGAGTTCCATATTGTCTATGTAGGGAAATACCAGTATCTAAGCCCATTACCTGAAGCAATGACATTGATCAAATGTTATAAATTATTTCTCACAATGATCTTGGTTCATGTGGGCTTGGGGAGTTTCATTGATCTTTTCAAATGAACTCTACACCCTAGGGTTACAAGGCTATCCTTAGTGTGTTAGCCCTAACTACAAACATCATCTAGTATATCCCTTACCAATAGGGAATCCATCTTAGTGTAGTCCCCTAGAATTCTATAAAACTCTATGATAGTCATAATTTCCCTGAGTGTGATTATCTACCTTACCCAATAATCAGGGTAAGGGATAATCGAACTATGATGACTCTGATTTTTACCATAATATGGATATATTGGACACCTTCTCAAGGCATGTGATCTATACCAAACACTGTTGGGATTTTCCATGTACATAAATCCAATATCTACCTAACTCAATACTGATCATATTTCCCCCCTAGTTTTTCACATCGAGCATAACTCATGAGGGCATAGGGAGATGAAAATGACACCACATTAGGCATCACAAACATCCACTAAACAAGGAGATCCCAGTATATAAGCCCTGATGAGTTTTATGGTATGAACACCCCCTCATATAATGGAATATACCATGGGTATAGTCCCAAGGGTATGATTAGATTATGATGATTCTGATTCCTAACATAACCAGGATACGTAGGACGTCTCCTTGAGACCCGAACTAAAATATTTAGTCTGTCAATAACTACAAACCTTCCTAATCCACATGATGCTAAACTGCATGGGATTAATGAACTATGTGGGTTTTTATTCTTATAATAACCAGGATATGTAGGATGCCTCATAAAATTTCAATCCCCACCTTAGAATATTAATCACCTCCCCACTTGTTAGTGTATTCTGAAGAATTTTTTATCATATAGTGTCATCACATAAAGTAGATATTCATTGTTAAGAAAATGGATGGAGAACCTTAGATACATACTGATAGATTCACATGTGATACAGCACTCCCCTTAGTTCATCAATGAGAATACATTTATTTTTATATATAGATAATTAACCAATGAGTAATTTTAAGGGTATCCAGACTAGTATTGAGATTAGGAATAGATTAACAAACATATCCTAAATCTATAAGATATAACCAAAGAAGGAAATAATTTCCCCCGAAAAGGGTACGATGAGCCTGACCTCCCATCCTCGCGACCAATTCAAGTCCTCAAGAGTCGCTAGGTCTAAAAACTCAGATGAATTCTGGAATTTGGAATGCAGGTATATACCCGGTTGTAGAGGGGGGAACCATTAAGAGTTTATGGGATAATTGAAAAGGGTATCCTGATGAGTGAACCCCATTTCATGCCAAAAAACCCCATGAAATATATAGAAATATATATTATATGTATATATGTACATAAATATATCATATATAAATATTTATATATATTTAAATATTAATTCAAATTAAATATATTTAAATAAACTTATTAATATATATAAGTATTATAATATATTAATAATATAGAAAAGGTGATTTGGAATAGTGGAAAGGAGGAGGGAAATAAGTGGTGTTGGATGGTGGTTCAAAACTCACCAGGTTCATAAATTAAAAATACAGGAAGGGAGGGTGAAACATAGTTCACAGTGATCTTGAGGAGAGGAATGTTCAGGTGGGACCAAACCATTAAGGTAAGGGAATGCATTGTAGGATGGGACCGGATGGAACCAGTACATGAGGGATTGGATGGGACTGAACAAGACCAGTATAGGAGAGGCAGGACAGAACATGACCAGAATGGGAATGGTGTGTGGGAGGATGGAAGGGTTTCGGGGGTCCTCATAATGGGGAAAATTAAAAAAACTAATTAGAGGGGGCTTTATAACCACCTCTAATATGCCCTCTCTTAGAGGGCATTAAAACCCCCTATAATTTATCCATTATTAGAGTTGTTTTTGGAAAATACAACTAATTTTCCCTTACTATTTTAATAATTGTGGTTCCCAACCACATCTATTCTGGTAAATAGATTTGAAGGGGTTAAAACACCCTTTAAATAGAGATTTTGTGATTATATTAGAGGATTTTATAACCCCTTAATAATCTAACCACCACTAATTTTTCCATTAATTCGCTAGAAATTATTCAAAACTGCCACTACAAAAACTAGATCATTACATCAGCGACAACTCCTCATTACACATGTTATTGTGTTTAGAGGGGTTTATAAACCCTTATAAACTATAAAATAACACCCTCTCATCGGGTAAATGTTTTGTAGTGTCCACAGGGTGTTCTTATCAATTAGTAAATTATAAATGTGTTACATCTCCCCTCCTAGGAACACACCTCCTAGTTTAACCTCAAAAGTGAGTTATGATCCATCAATAAATTTCCCACAAGGCATTAACCATGTTCCCATCCCACCAAGACGTTAACCTCATTCTCTAATATGAATTAACAAGACATCCTCGTCTATATCCATATGACATAGAACTTGTTACCTGACCCATAATTTTTGTCCCTTATAATAAAAATGTGATGGTGGAAGAAAAATCCATAGAATATTTATTCATATGTCATCAACAACCTGATGATTGAAATGGGATGCCTTAAGTTCCATGTTTAATATGCCTCATTTGAGATTCACCCCCAAGAGGAGGATTCATGGGTAACCAATGTGCCGAATGTCTATATATTCCCAGAGATTCCTAACATGACTAATGTCCTGACCAATGTTCTCTACCCTTTCATGATAGAAATAGAGTAATTAACTAGTATCCAAAAAGTGATGGTGTAGGGTATGAGTTCCATGAACATGATTAATAATTGAGTGAGACTCCCAGAAGTAAATAATATCCGAGTAACAATCCAAGGAAGAGGAACAAAAATCCCATCATTTGATTTCAATCAAGGAGCATGCATCACCAATGAATCAGATGAAAGATTCATGAATTTGTAACATGGTAATATATGGGAACAAGAAGACAACAATCACATTTTGAAACATAAGTGGGCCATAATGAAAGCATCAAAAAAAATTCCTTATCCAGTTGGTGAATGGAAATTATGTTCTTTTATAAACTAGTAATATGTCAAACTCCCTTCAGGACAAGAAAACTTATGATTAACATCCAAAGATTAATATCACCATTTACCATAACATCAAGTGATTTATAAACATCCAAGTTGACCTTTATAAAAATTCATGATGTATAATTCTTCATTCACATGATCTTACTCGTTAAGTGAAATAAATCCTCAAAGATAGTGATACATTACTCCAATAAATCATTATCTCTTGGAAATGAATCATTTATAACTTCAAAAACATAATTAATAGACCCTAAATTTCGAAATCTATCCTTTAATATTTCATCTTATGATCCATAAAAAACATTATATCTCCTATTTTACCACAATACCAATATATAGTTTTGGGTCTTTCCAATTTATTGAGACACCTCTCACGAAACTTATCTTGTAATTTATTATTTCTTATTTTAATGAAGAGAATGATCTATACCTTCCAAATCTACCATTATTCCATTAGGTTCCTAAACAATACTTCATTTACACAGTTCATTTAGAATAATATTTCTAACATCATCAAACAGTGACTCATTGTTTCCATTATATTAACAAATAAAAGTTACTATTCATTCCCATTATTCTATAAGTGATAATAATAATTGAAATCACACACATCTTCCATGAACCTAAAATTAAATTATTCAGAATGAAATAAAATAATTTTAAAGATATTAACAAGATTATTCATAGTTCAACCATTCTATAACCTCATGTCAAACAACATCTTCATCGTGAACACCCGGTTCAAAGATGTCATGTCCTCAAAAACTCCTGCCAGAGAATTGATCAGCTATGTTCTAGTAATATTATCATGGATGTAATAAGAAAACATTTAATTTATAATGAAAACCATATAAAACTAGGATCTATTTAATATAGAATTTCCCATTTTTATTTCTCTATGATTTCTATTTTGACTCTCGTTTATGGACATCAAGATCGTTTTAAATTTGATTATCTTTAATCTATGTCCTCTATAATAAAAACAATGAACCATCAAAGGTTCTTATCCATAAAATTATTTATTATTATTTCATAGCTTTTGATAACAATAAACTCCAAATGGAACAAATTAAAACCATTATAATAGTGAATATCACCCAATTATACTATCAATAGTAATGTCACACCCTTGAAACCATATCATTATACCACATATTCTGTAAACCCTCACCATTTATCCAAAATATTTCACTAAGAGAACTATAAAAATGTTGAAAAATTGTTATTAAGTTCCCAAATTATAATATAACCCTCAATGATGATGTATAAAAAAATAGGAAGTTACTACACACCTTAAATCAATGAACTGAGTTGACCATCAAATAAACTTATAAAGAAGAAACAAAAAAATATTTAAAGTAAAAATAAAATAAATGGAATGAAAAAACCGTATTTACATGTTTTTAATGTGGAGTCCCATATCTATGAAAAAAATACTGCTACACATTTCATTTATTCAGAAGATAGAATGAATATTATCTCTTTGAATAATCTGTCAAGTGTGTAACTAATCACTAGTGATACCACAACATATATACAAGAAGCCCCACCCCACCATTATAGTGTGGTGTACCCATTCAACAATTTTCACCAAACTCTAATATATATAAAAGTAACTATATTTTAAAATGGTAAACGTTGATCACCTGTATAAATCTACAACATAAAAATCACTTTTTATAAATAGTGAAAGTTATTCTTTTATTAACAAATTGAATAAAATGTTTCACCATTTATCATAGAACCATAAATAATTAAATTAATGTAAAATAATCTATAGTTATAAATAATTCCTATAACATCCATTCAATATCATCTAGAAAAATAACCAATTTCTCTCATTTTTAACCGAAATTACAATCCTCTGGTCTATCCAAACCTCACAATATTTAAATAGTTTCTCTCTTCATTAAGTTAAATTGAATCTTATAGATTTTTTCCTTCTATAAACTAACTATAATGTAAATTTAATTAATTATTCCTAACACCATACATATACTTCTCACTACTCTAAAACAATTTAATTTTGATTTTTTTCTCATTTTCCATCATAATAATCATTATGAAGAGACATATGGATATAAGTGAATAAAAATATATCTTTATTTCTCTCTTACAACATGTCATAATATTTTTTATACAGAGACTTAGTGTAGTAAAGGTTACGAATACCATCCATATATTTCTATTTCAATAATAAACATAGTCATAAAAACCTAAGGATATTATTCTCAAGATTTTAGATGGTACATAGAAATGTAAGGGATTACACACCTTTTTATTCATTTCTATATTGAAATTTATCTGAATTACTTTACATTTCAATGGGAAATGATATTATGATTCATTACTAAAAATCTATGGTTCTATTATTCCATATTATTATACCATGCTCGTAAGATGTTACAACACTAAAACATTTTTATAAACATTTTTTTCAATAGGGGTTATGTTATCATTGCTTTGGTGTATAAACATTTAATTCATTGACATATTTTTATTAAATCCCCTATATAGTGAATATACCAGACTCTAGTACACCAACATCATGAATATTTTCCTTTTCATTGTTAATATACTATTACTCCTACTATATTAATGGATACTCACAAAGATGGACATCTAATTCATTTATCTTTTGAAACATTAACAATACATATACCCATTACTTTCATATAGACATGAATTTATTTATAAAACACATTTATATAAGTAGTTGATCTGGGAAAATTATGATATATATGATTGATACAATGGAATTATTATATAATTATGGGGGGATATAATTATTTTACCCCCAAATCCTTGATAGATCTCAGGACACAAATTGGTTTGGCGTATTTGGTTTATGAATGCCCAATTATGTGTGATGTGTTTTCATAAGGCCTTGATAGTGTGGTTATGATGTATTATCCAAGGGATCAAAATAAGAATAAGATATAAAATAATATGAATTCCATCATATTGAATTATTATTATTATTATTATCAATATACTTATTATTTTTTCTTATTATTATTTATTCCATGGTTATATTTACCTCATTTGGAATCCACCTGTTTATTTGTTCCCATCATATTATTTATTCCACGATTATTCTATATAAGCTTCAACTATATTAAATCCCTTACTGACAATATAATTTCACCCATTATTTCATTTCTATATGTCTCAAGAACCCAAGAATAGTACTATAACTGGTCAAACGATATTCATGGATGAATAATAATTTTTTTTTACTATTACTGTTTTATTGTATTTTTTCAAATATAATGTAAGGATGGTGTATGTGTCATGTTTCATAATTATATAAAACTGTGGGATCCTGTATAATGTGATATATTATCTTCTTTATCAATTTAGTGAAATAACTACTAGATCAAGATTAGAATATTTGATGTTATTACAAAAAGTTCCTAAAAGGGTAAATCTTTTCTTGAGGTAGGTGGCACATAATATTACTACATCAAAAGTTTTTTTATATATGTTATGGTTGTAAGCATCGATAAGTGGGACTGTGAGTTGTCCCCTTCTTTTGATAAGAGACAAGGGAGTTAGTAAGACTCTTATAAATCCATCATGTCTAGAAAATCTATGATTTAGATATTGATTTCTACATAACTGATGTGATATGCATGATTATAGGGGAAGAAGAACATAAATAAGTTTTCCATTAGTTTAAAATAGTTCAAATAACCTTGGGAGATCATTAGTAATTTCTTTACTAATTTAGTGTTATGGATAGGGGTTATCTTATGGATTATTTTGGTTATTTTTTATATAGGATGTGATCTGGGGAGGGTATGTGATAGAGGATAAGATTCGAAATAAATATGGATCCCTTAATTCATGAGTGATACATTTGGGAAATATAGATTATGATAGGTTCTATATATGTTATGTTCTAATAATGTATTTTTATGACCATTCCACCTTTTGAGAGTTTCGAGATGATTATTGAATGAGACCAGGTAGGGGTGAACATTTCAATAAATTAATATTTCATGTCACGTGTTTCATACTTATTAATTTGACAATGTTGAAACCACACATATTAGTTAGGTTAAGGGATGTAAAAGCTTTGGTGTTAGAAACCAAGCATGATGGTTGTCCATAAATCATAACCCTTTTGAGAAAGAAGATTTTATCATTAGTTAAAATCCATACTGAATGAGGTAAAACCTTCCATATAAGTTCTTAGGGCACTATAAGATAGTTGTTAGTATCTTAGTGAGGGGGTTGAGTTCAGATGATTTACCACCTTGGGTAATACACACTTTAATAGGGGTATGTTAATTTCAGTGATGTTATGGGATTGAATAATCATATTTTAACCCATTAAAGTGTTCTATATAATGGTGATACATAGCTCAACCATTTTACTTTTATGTTCACATGTGACACCTTAGTTTTATGTAATTACACACGAGATAATGGTAATATAGGTTTGATTTTATTCCTCTAGATATGTTATGATACAATTCATATGTGATGAATCCTATGAATTTTTTGAGGTGGTATGGATGTGATGAATCCCCTGATGTTTGAAATTATGACACTTGAGATGTAGTTATATGAATTGGACTTGATCCCTCTTGAGATATTTTAATGTGGTTGGACATTAATACTTTTAAAATGACATAACGTTATCGGATATCCCATGATATTTTGTGTTGTATTTTAGACATGATTTCTCTCAAGATTATTTGATTTGGGTTAGATGTGATTCCTCTTGATATATAATGTTATGGGTTAGCAATGATTCCTCCCAAAATGTTTTGACGTGGGTTTAATATCAAGAGTCTAAAAATATTATGATAATTGTATTATGTAGTAAAGAGTCTACAATGCGGGTTAGATGGGATTCCCCATAATATGTTGTGATATGGGTTGTACTTGATTCCTTACAAGATGTTTATGATGCTAATTGATGTGATTTTTTCAAACATGATGGTTTTTCATATAAGATATGATGCCTCCTAAGATTATTGGGTATTCTAGGTGGGACGCAAGTCCCCTTGGGAGTGGTCATGCTTCTGGGTTAGATGCATTTCCTTCTAGTGGATGTGATGAGTTACTCTAAGTGGGGAATACCTAATTTTGAGTTATTAATATAGAAATAATATAATATTACACCTTCTAAAAAATGTGTGTGTTGAACTTTAGGATGTATTAATAAGTAACATATAGTATGGTTGGTTTATTAATGTGTTGTTTATCGATTACTTCATATTAAACTCATGTATGAACATAAAGTTTGATATTTATTAGGGACAATATTGGTGATGGCCTACTAAGTTTTACACACATGACATGCACAAGAACTTTGGTGCACATGTTGATTTCATTGTTGGAATACAAATCTACCTTATGGGTTGAGATCATGTGGAGGAGTTATAGAGCATGGAATGGTTATAGAGATAGGCTAAAGTCAAGTTCTAGGATAGTATGGGTATCCATTTATTTATTTAAAATATTATTTCTTTTGTAGAGGATCGACTCAGGGGGTGGGGGTGAACATTAATCTTTTGTTTGACTATAAAACCAATAAGTACTTTTTTTATAAAGTGGATATATAAGTATAATAGTGTTATTTTACATATAATTCTATATTCCTCATTATGATGTGATTTATAGTTTAGATTACTCAATCACTGGTTTCTATTTGTTGTGGTGATACTAGAGGGAATAAAATTCCCACCTAATATTATCAAACCATTGCAACTAGTCAGAAGCCTCTATTTTAAGGGAAGGTGTACCTGAGTTCATGTGGAAAACAAAGATTTTACTTCGAGATAATGATAATGAAGGGGATATTATAATTCCAAACATGGTCCCTAAAATATTACATTATATAATTTCACTATAGTGAATTTAGGATATTATGAACAATCTACGATCCCATTGATATTTTCTATCAACTACAGTGGCTTTTGAGGATCTTGATCAACATGTAGAAATCCTTGGTCATAATCCATAGGTCATGTTGGGTCCTAAAATACTACTCTATTAAAGTCTAGGAAAACAAATACCCAAAAATACCATATTTGAATCCTGAGGATCAATAATAAATAACAAATATCCTAAAACGTGATTTTATTTACTCACAGACACAGTTTTTGGAGAAAAACTAAAAAAATAACATGATGTGAGAAACACAATCAAAATTAAACCTAAAATAAAAGATAATATATAAATCAGGGAAACAACACTAATATATTAAAAAAATTGATTCTCACCATAGTATTACCCAATAACAATTTATCAATACATGATGTACAATGGAGGACAAATAATGGTTTTTATCATAGTATAAGAAAAATACATTTGGCATGAAAATATTTTTATCAATGAAAAAAAATATTGTATTTTATATGAAATGTTTTCATCCAACAATCATTTTAAGGATGGAAATAAGTCCTAGAATTTTTACAGAAATCAACGTCACATGTTTTATTATCTCAAAAAGATTTTTATTCCAACGAAGAAAAACATACAAGAGAATAAAATTATTTTCTAGAATAAATGAATCTGTTATACTAATAATTTTAAAAATAATTAATAATTATTCTTTACTGGATGAGATAATTTTTCCAAAATAGTTTTATAATATAGTACATATTAATCATCCCCGGATTCTTTTAAAATTTATAATGGATTAATTGGCCCAAATTTGTTTTTTAAATTTTGATCAATTAAATTTTCCAATATAGTATTTTTGATTAGGATGGATAAATTAATCTTAATTAAAATTTTGTTTTATGAAATATTTATCTTTCCCAAAAAAGTAATTTTATTTGGGAAAGATACATTTTTACCTAATAGTATTTTGAATATATGAATACAATTGTTTGGTTTAATTCTTTAACATTGAAATAGCCCAACAAATCTAACTCAGACCTCATCCCATGGGGGACCCTCCACAAAATCGGATTTATCCACCTTAGAATGCCTCACCCATACTTGACCAAACAATATGACTAAATGTCATTGAATCTATGACATGAAAAAAAATCACTTTGATCTAAGAAATGTAAGAATTTACTCACCTTCAAATGACATATGACTCATACTACACACACACACGTATATATAATTTAACAATGATTTTAAACATATATATATATTATGGTATATCATAATTTTTATATTTATAAAAACATTAAATAAATATTAAAATAATTTTAATAATGTTAAAAGTATACAAATAATTTTATTGAATAATATCTAAAATTCATGAAATTTATACTTTGGATAATATAGATAATGTTAATATAAAAATATATATATAACAAGAATATAATTTATAACTTTAATAATATATAAAACAATAATATAAAAATATATATAACATTAGTAAGTAGTATATATAAAACTAATAAATAATATATATTTTGTTAATGTTACATAATTTAAATAATAACTTGATTATTTTATATAATATATATTATATATAATAATTGTAATAATATTATAAATATATATATAATATTGATGCTAATATTCACAACCTTACTCGTCAGTGAGTAAACTCCCCAAGCATTCCTCCACTTGGCCAGAGTCTAACAACTAACGACATGGTATCTGTGTAAGCATTGGAAGAATTAACACAAAATATACCTGTCACCTGCTACCATATATCACCATCCAACATGACATACAGGAAATGCATACATAACAATAAAAAGTACGCATATCTATAACAAAAACATGATAAAATGTAAGTAATGCAATATGAACCACCAAATTAAAATGTGAACTGATACAAAGTAAAGTACAACTAAAATACTGAGTATATCTGATATATACTCATAAGTAACTTCACAAATGTAGATGGTCTAAGGGTTATCTCTATAATGATCTACACTCTACAATCTACCCACATTCACCACCATCTACATGCCCCATGGTCATCCAACCTACACCTTAGTAGAATATCATGAACACATGGTAAAAAAATACGTATTTACACATGAAGGTAAGGTTCCAAGAGATAATTTACATGGTAACTCTTCCAATAAAAATGATGATGATATGAAAAATCATGGAGATAAACTAAATATACTTCTTCTTGCCAAGTTTAATATTAAAATTGAAGGCCCTACCATACATATGATCCCTCAACTCTAAAATAGGGCTAGTTAGAAGGAAACACCTATTTGTGGAATCAATAATAGATCAAAGTTGGTGGTGAGATGTAAATAAGGAGGATAATAAATAAATTTAATAAATACCCTTGCATCTAGTATTCCATTCCAAGGAGGATATGGTGAAAGGATAGTTTCATATTTAGATTCACTAGAGTACCTCATCAAAATATATGATTGAGAGTTTCATATGAATAAAAATTGGGAATAATAGATAAAAATTAATACTCAATGACCCATATTGACCTTAGGTGTTGATGAAATGAATTTTAGTGTGGATTTGAACCTTTTTTCATGGGACAGGATGGCATAAATCTTTAAAAATCTAATTAATATTTAGATAGAAAATATGTAATTCCACATTTTTTGGGTTTTTAATGGGTGCATGGTTTTGACATTTTAAAACATTACTAGGGTCGTTTCATAGTTTTATTGGTGTTTTAATCTCCTATTTGAAATTTTATTCATTTTGGGCTCTAACGCATAACCATATAGTGGATTTCCATGAAATGAAACTAATATTTGGAGATTTTATAATTATACATTTTATGTTAATCCCAAGAACTTCACTGACCTAAATAATGGACATTTGTCAATGTGAAAAATAATAAAAAAGGAAACATATGAAATACCAAATTTCATCAACTACATTTGAAAAATAATAATACAAACTTATCAAGAATCCCATGGATCACTTCCATAGTGATTTATAATAAATAAGGCTTACTTATAAAATATATTAAAGAATTGATACTAATATCACATCCCCTCATAGATCCATGTCTTGATAATTCACCGTATTTTCCCAAATTATAATATTTTGGTGAAAATAAAATTATCCACTTATATTGTATATAATAAAAGAAATATGAATTTATATCTTATTTTAAATTGATGAATGAAATATACATTTCAATTTTAAGTAATTACACATATCAAATGTCCGTAATGAATACATTTTTACATGTAGAAGGTAATTCACTTCACTAGTAAAAAAATTGAACACTAATATACATGATGAAACACACATCTTTAATGTTACAATAGTATATATGATTATCTTTATTCCCATAGCTATGATAAGAGATGGGTTTTCACACTATTTCATGTCTTAATCTCTATGATATGGGAAATAATGGGTGACACTACTCTAGTGAATTTTTCATAACTGCATTCACATACTAAGGATACAGGAGAGACTGCACTGTTCCACTAATCACTTATATTGAGTCATCATAGGGGTAAACTATAGGAATTTCCAAATGTCTGTATATCTTGTACTAGAGATGTAGGAGTAATTAGTCTACATTAAAAAAATCTTCAAAATATTTACCCTATCTCATTCCATAGTAGCGGGTGAGTATGTTTAGATATATATAAATGTCATCATCAGCCTCTACTTAGTCTAGTGGTTGATACAAAGTGTAATCACTGTCCTCATGCTCTATCCAAGGACCTAAGTTGAGTTCCATGGATATCTATAAACCTATCCATGTTTATCAATATCTATCAATAAGATGCACCATCTTAAAATAGTATTTTGAGTTCACCCAGTAAACAAATCAATCAAAATTAAGGAATCCTCCTATCATCCATAAAAAACTTCCCTCATAGTAATCCAACTACTACACTATTCACAATGTTTCCAACATCCCCATTGTATAGGATGTGAATGGTTACTAAGTAATAGATATGTATTATATTTTTTAACTACAAAACAAGACACATCACCACAAAAAATATATTTTAATTTCGTTAATATAATACATTTTTTATTCATCTAAAACAACTAATGTTATAAAATTATGTTCCCTAATCCCTACTAAAACACCAAAATCCTCAAGTAGAGGATCCAACAATTTTAATCTTTAAAATCCATGATAAAACCCCTCAATATCGATCAATTATTCACAATACAAATATACTACAATTATATATAATTTAATGATTGATATTTTCAACTACATTATATATCTTCCAGATCCCTCTTGTAGAGTTAACATTCTTTAAAATACATCCATAGTGATCACCAAATCGCCTTAGAATGAGTTTCATCTAAGTAGATAACTTACATAATCCATAAATAAATCACTATTATCATGGATCTTATGAGAATATTATTTCTTATCATTGAACATAACCTAAAACCAATAATATGAATTTACAATTACCTCCACACCCATTCCATTTTATCATTGCATAAATTCATGATTTTATGATGAGTTTAATATTTTCCATAATATTATCAACTTATTCAAAGAAGAATAATTTATGGGTGTAATGATCTTATTTTAAAAGTTGAGGTTGAATCATTATTTTATTCGAGGAAATATGATACATTAAAAATACCAACTAATGTAATTCTAGAAACTAGTCTATCATTTAATATTCCATTGAATTCAACTAACACACTACAACTATATTTGGCGGTAATTATTAAAAAAAATAGGTATCCTATTTTTCTAATTCATATTTGTATTATTATAATTTCAGAAGAAAAGTTTTCTCATTAATTTAATCATCAACACCATAAAAGTATTTTCAAATAAAATCAAATTCACCTAAGGGAAGTGCCACTGGCTCTATGAAATTGAGAGGATGAAACGAAGGATTCATCATTCAAAAAGGACCCTCACACACTACTACATAGGAGTTTAATGTATGTATATTCTAGAGGTTTTATGTGGGACCCCCATGCTAAATGGTCTATGGTAGGTTACACATGTCATGAGAATAGACAAAAGCTATCTAATATTGTATAAAAATGTTTTGGATCCTTGATTAATGTTCAACTGAGTCTCTCCCATTCGTCTGATGTGGCAACCTGGGTGGTCATTAGATCAATTTTATTAGAAATACGCAATGTGGTTGAACAACTATGATTTGAGGTCTACATGTCCATGTGGTCTACCATCAAATCAGAGTGAGCCAAGTATCATGGTTCCTCCATTATGTTAACAGTTTACCAACTGCTTGGAGGACACTATTTTCTCTACACTGTCAAATCAAAATCATCAAATGATCATGTTGGGTTGCACCACCACCATATTGAGTACACATGTTGAACCTCTTATAGTGATGAAATCATTCTCTAATAGCTACATAACCAAATCCTAGTGGATAAGAACTACTTTTTCATTTACACTCACTATTATTGGATACATTGAAGGATTTAGAGAGAATAAGAAACTTTATTATCTTCTAAACTTCAAAAATAAATTTTTCTAGGTGTGAGGATTATAAAACCATAATTATTACCTTGTAAATCATTTATTAAAGATATAAAAACTAGTGATAAGATAAATAGGGGAAGATATATCTCTAATATAAAATTTGAACCATTAAGCTGATCAACCTCAAACCATTCTCTTTAGATTTATATTACAAATATGTACCCAAAGATATTTGGATTAAAAGATAACTATACCTATATCACATTCAATAGAAAATTTATCCATAAATAGTAATAAATAATATATCAGAAATATATATATATATATATCGAAATCTAATAAAAGTTATTCTATTATATAAATTTACTTATTTAGACTAATATACTTTAATCATAATTTCTGATTATTTTTTTCAAGGCTCTAAATTCTAGATAATAGTATTTACAAAGAAAAATTCTATTTTCTATTACTTAAAATCTCTCATTAGACATTGAGAAATCAAGGTTTATTTTTTTCTTCATAAATAGAATAAAAACATTTATTTTATTTCGATATTAGTTAATTTCATGCATGAATAAGATGATTGAATTTCATTGGTAAAAAATGGTAATAAATAGTCCAAATAGATATACCATTTTCATTATAGTCTCTTCATTCTTTGATATCTAATGTAGTCTATCTATTATTAAGAAATCCTATAGGGAAATTACCTCCACTGCCAACCCAATATCTCCTAAAAATAGGAATATAATGGGGTGAATTTTATTTTGTTGAAAATTATGATTTTTTTTATATTTTTAATAATTCATCATAAATACTCACTACTAGTTATGTAATAGATCTTTGTCTTCAAAAATATATAAAAAATGAAACTTGCATAAACACCCCATTTTGGGTTCAATGCGGTAATCTATTTTATTATATAACATCATAATGAATGCAGATTAAATATTTTATCATTACAATAAAAAAATATTTGAAACAATTTTCTTCTGAAATATCAATGGCAGCAAATAGAAAATTGTCCCCTTAAGGTCAGACATAAGTTATTAAAACCTCCCCACATTAAAACTATTCTTTCAAAAAAACAATTCATTAGTAAATAAATAAAAAATCATCAATATTTCATCCCAAAAGAAGATATCCTATATTAATTTATAACCAATAAGTGCAATTCAAGGGGAAAAAGGTAATCGACCAGAACTAACACCAACCAAATATATGATTTCCATTCAAAAAAATTCAGTTATCCAAATGAACGTTAAACAATTACAAAATTTTGAAAATCATGCCCCATAAAGTGCATCACTCACACAAAGATCAACTTTAACGATACAAACACATGAAATTATTTAACGATTCAGTTATAAAACTGTATAATCATGAAATTAATTATCTAGGTTATTATAACTTTATTTTATTGGGATTTCCCTAAAAAACTTCTATATCATTCAAACATTTACCATCTACTCTTAGAAATAGTATCAAGGACCCTACATTTAAAAAAGAAATCCTAGGGGTTTGCAGAAAAAAAAACTAATCAAAACTAATATTTTCACTAACCACATTTCATGAGTATTAACATATCTCAAGGACTATAGATACTTGATGATGATTTGATTAATCAATCTACACAATCTCAACCACACAAAGAATCACATTCCAACCAACAATACAACCAATATTTTTTCATCCTACAAGACCATACTCCATGGGTATGAATGGGAAATCCCACGTGTTTAAATATTGAGAGATATGGATATTTTATATCTCAAAATTGTTCCATGTATTAAGGGTCCAAAAACCCATAAGAGATTTTGATTCTAAGAGGTAATGATTAAAAATATAATCATTGATTGTAATATAATAATTTCTGCCATTACTTATTTAATATATCTAAATAAAACCTCAATTCATTGATCAACACTCCATGTAATAAGAGAATCCATCCAAATTTTTATCATATATATGATACATCACTTAACTATATCAAATAACACTATATAACAAATATTTTTTCTTCTCTCTGGAAATCACCTGCATATTCTAATAACCTCAACAGACCACAATGTGTTCGAATTACCTAGTCAAAAAAATATTCCTCAATATACTCATAGCCAAATGAAACCCATGAATATTTATTTCGGCATATATCCTAATTCCTCTTAAGAAGGATATAAAAACCACCATTATGTTTCACATTTGTTGTGATAAAAATTGAAAAATACAATCATGTTACCACATTATCAAGACAATTTATGTATATTTCAACCTCCTGTGATATTATAAATATATAATTCACTATTACTCAAGAAATGCTCCAGATCAAACACTATTATATCACATTAATTGAGTGTACTGACACTAATAATGGATATGAAACACTTGCCAGCTATATTTTTTCAATCCCAACACTAATCTCCATAGTGATTTCTTAGTATTTTTATCTAGTGAAAACTAATATAAAATGTATACAGGGATGATAATCATTATAATAAATCCCTATATGGAGTCACATTACCTAGACTTTGAGGGGAAAGGTGATTTTTCTTCATTTTAATGAATTCTAAAAAGGCTATTATCATTGAGAATTACTGTTATACAATGAATGACTCAAAAGCACCATCATCGATACTATATATCCTAACTTCCTCTATGTTTTTGTAGAAAAAATCATGTCATAGAGATCCAATGATATCAAAAAAACCTATAGTAGCACTCTAATTTACACAACCTCAGTGTTTTAACACCTGACATAATATATAAGCCAAAAATTCTCAAATATCATATAGGAATAATTTCATAATCCCATAAACCCAAACAAAAAAGTGATAAATATTTAATAAATTAGGGAATCAATAAATAATTCCCCACATAATATGTTCCACCATATAAAAAGAATATTACTTGAGTCCACTTGGGTCTTCTAAATTCAATTTTTTAGATTTATGCCACAATATATAAATTTTTTCCCTCTTTATCAACTCAGAATTTCTACAAATGATTCAAAATAAAACATCCCAATCATGGGAATCCATAAACACTTTTCCCAAACATTATCATCACCATGGAATCATAGAAATTGATGAAAATAGAGATAAATATTCCATTAGTTTAGCCCGTAAAGACTATCTATAGTTGTAATCAAATAAAATATGGAATAAAAAAACATAACTTGTATCAATATAATTCCTCATGACACCATTACATTATTATTAAATTTACCTTAATTTAATCTGTTTATCATTAATAAGATTCATTCTCATGAATATATTGGTTTATGTGTCTTTTACGAATTCCTCTTGTGAGACTTCATGTACCATAGATCATTATTATGAACTACTATAATTATCTTGACTAATCCTCAAATGTGAATAACTTAATACTCTAACATGTCACATTAATACAAATCAATCATTTCATAGATAACCGGTAAGTGAACTCTCTAATCCCACCTCTACCATCATTAAAAATACATATATCAATTTTTAAAAATGACAAAAAAATTATATGCATTTGACATCCCTCTCAGCATCCACAACATATGCAGAATAATAATATATCTTTATTAGGATACCTGTATCTCACTTCCATAGTTATATTTGATCTGGATTTTTTTTATTTCATACATATATATTTTATCAAATTCTAGTGTTTTTATTCATTAATGTTTATTTCTTGATATTTAATTATTTACAATTACTATGTGTTGAAATTTTAATACCTTGAATATTTTTTTGGAAAATGGGAATTCCTGGTTATTATTTTATAGTTTTTTCCTATTAATTGTATTATTCTTATGGAATAAATATTTTGGATGATTTCAGAATAATTAGACTTTAATTATAATTGTAGATAATTTTTAGTGGATTTTTATTTTGTAATTAATATTTCCAGTTTTTCACGTATTTATCTCAAATATATTTTTGAATAAATTTTAATCTTATTTATAAGAGTAAAAAAATGAAATGTTTAATCTATTTGGAAATAATTTTATATTTGGTTAATTTTATAAATAAATATGTCTTTTTATATACTTATTTATATTTTTATTTAGTTATCAAGAAGGTAACTACATTTTATTCATTGGTAAATTAGAGAAATAAATATTGGTTCTTCACACATAAAGAATTTTGAAGGAATAAATTATCATGTATCATTTTTTACTCTCTAAAATATGGAGAATATGATACATTAATAAGTGTTTTGAGTGATAAATAAGATTCTATGATCATCTATGCTAATATGTAAAATTATTTTCGTTGATAAAATATAATTATGGTGATATGTAATAGTTGTTGACCAGTGTCAGGTAAGATTCTTGTGGTTATATGAGGGTTATATAATATTTTTAACATTAAAAATATTGATGAATCCTTGCTAAAATGGATTATATGTAATTATTTTTGGAAATAATAAAATATTCCACTTTATAACATTAAGAGCTACCCATAGCTAATATATTTCTATTTTCTAAATTAGAATGTCTTATTAGAGTAATAAATACATAATATTATGCTATTGATATGTAAAAATTACCACTTTTTTAAACTGTTAATTTCTATAGTTATTCATAATGGAGAATTAAAAATACACATGGATCCCATTCCTTATATATATAAATCATGTCAATACAGTGATAATTTAGAACATACAAATAAAAGGGGGTTGTACTAGAGATGGTTCAATATGGGTTCCCTAGAACCAACTAATGTATGTACATTGGATACCCTTAAATGTATATATTGTGATATATAAATGTGTTTACATTACCATAATTGTATTTATACATCTATTTTAAAATAATATTTATGTTAATTTTTGTTAGTAACACGAAGTATCAAAATTTTCTAAAAGATCTTAGACTATAATGAGAAATTAGAGATACCATAACAATAATCCTTACCTTTTTTCTATGGTACAGATACATCATGCTCACAGGATACACAGGTTGGGTGACCATCATGTGTCGGAGACTCATAAGTATTGAGACATCATACCAATAGGTTCCCACATGGTGATCTCGTGTAGATGAGATCATCAATATTGACCCACCAATAATAACACTACATGGTTCAGTAGTCATTGGTTATTCCTATCAGCGAACAAGCCTAATGGTCACTTGAATTGATAATATTATAAGTTTATTACATTTAATCATGAAGATTAATTGAAGGAAAAGACAATGTCAATGATGTTGTGGTATTAAATCTTGTGTTGGGTGCATCTTAGATGGTATGACATTGATTGAATAATCATAATAGGATTTGTTTCTTAAAAAATGGGGTGATATCTCCAGATTACTTGATGATGATGGTAGTACATTTAAAAAATCCATAGAAATGGAAAAAAATTATATTTATCCAGTGTGGTCAATGAAAACTAAATAAAGTATGGATTATGAAACAAGTTGCCCATCTTACTTTATGAGATATTGTATAAAAACCCTATATTACATGATGTGTGTTCACAAGAAAGGTTCTCATTGCTATGTATTTTCATTATCTTTTTGGGGAATTTATGGGTACCTAGACTCTATTTCTTGTTTATGAAGAGTGTTCACTGCTATCAAGAAATGGGCATATAAGGACACACACTTAGCATATTCATATGCCTTACCTATTCTAATGATTAAGAGTATAGAAAATGTTGGGCCCCATTACTACATATAATACATGATTGAGAGTAAAAAATCGTCAAAAAATAAATATATTCATTATTATTTGAGTATAGAATAATTGAATTTGAGTTTATTTATTAAATTTATTCTCATATTTTTATATGTATTCACAGAGAAATATTATACAAATGAATATTATGTTAATAATCAATGTTCATTTAAAATTTTTGGGGAAAAGGTTGAATTAATTTCTCACATTTATAATGTAATATATTTATTATATATTACAGAAACGTGGTAAAAATATAAATTACATTAATGAGATAGTTAGTTGTTCCTAATTATTCATCTATATATTTTTTAATGGGAGTTATTTATATGGGGGTTAGGGAACCCTTCTTAGTTGTTTGTCCTACACTATATAATAAAGAGAGATCTTATTTTCAAGATCTATTCAGAAAATATCGTTTTTGTAACTATTTATCATCCTTCTCACATCCCAGGGAGATACAACCCCCTCACATGTGTTATATCTTCAATATACTTCATGGATAAAAGAAATAATATTTTGGTGATAATCGGGGAATTATAAACTTCATCCGACATCTATGACAACACATGGATTCTGAAAATCAGTACTGCTATATACTCTGGAATAATGTGTGGATAATATAGAGATATTTGACCTCAGATCCATTGAATATATGCCACGACTTTTAATCTATTTATGAACATGAAATCCATTTGAACATGGAATCATTCATTTTATTTTTTACACTTAAATGAATTCACACAATATCCTTGGGCCTTTTCCAGTTCTCAAAATGTAAATTAAGGTTACACCATTCTAGTTATCAATATTTTGAGTCCTTGTACAATTTTCTTCTATCATTTTCCATGATAATAAAATTTTTATATATGTTATGGTGCGAATTTTTTGACTCAAAAAATTAATCTTTCCTTAATGTTATATAGAGGTATTCATTTAGGTTCCAACGAAAATGAATTAACACCATTCTAATGTTGGATAGCAATGTTATGGACAACCAAAAATTTAATTATAACAAAAAAATATGTCTAAAATTCAAGATATATATATATATATTGAATTTTAGACATATTTTTATGATGAACCCCATTTCAACAACTAGGTTATAATAAGAATCTTGTGGTTGAAACTATTTCATCTAGCCAATGGGTCAATTCATGGATGATTTTTTACCAAGTGCTGCATGAATTTGGATTTTAATTATTGAGAAAAAAATTTAGAAAGATATTTTCATTGAAAAAGAAATTTGATTTCCAATTTTTGTAACAAAAATTCTTATTAAAAAATAATTGGTAATTAGGTAGTGGATTTATTTGGAATCTAGTTATAAAAATAAATTAAAAAGAATCATGTAGAAGATAAAGGGGCCACCCCCCTTAAGCATTCCTATCACAGGGTATGGGAAGATAAAATTATTTTCCTAGTTTAGAAATGTGGATGAATATGGTTGTATCACTTAAGGATCTTCTGATTTTTTCACATACTTTATATAATTCAATTGAACTAATTATTTTGGTTGTTTTGATTATTTTAGGAAAAAATTGTTGAAATATGAATTTGGGTATTGGGTTACTTTCTAAAACAATGGAATGAAATACAATATTAAAATTTTACCATTTACTAACATTCAATACTAAATAGAATGTGTTAGGAAAAAACAAGAAATAAATAACTTGGTCCTTGGTTTGGTTTTTTTGGGTTCAACCATTATTGACCTTTATTTGTTCAAATTTACTTTGATAATCTGTTAAGGAGATCTCATGAATGAATCACTTTCCTTTTATTAAGAAATTATTGTATATTTTATTTCATAGTAAATATAAAGTCCACTTCCTCGTATAATAATGGTTGATGAAACACCTTGGTCGAGGGTGTTCCATCTTCTAGGAATCAGCACAATATAATGTTGTTTCACCAATTAATTATCTAAACTCTATCGTGTGAAGATCTAATCAATGAAGAGAGGTAAAATAAATTTCGGAAAACATGTAAATAGATTTTAGTAGGATTTCATGGGGGAAAATAATCATTCCCTTGCATGACAATCATATTCACGGAAACATAAATTAAATGAATTCAAGAATAACTTGACCTCCCATGGGTCAAGCCATAGGTCAACCTCCGATTATCGGGCATAAGAGAGAACATGTTGGAAATAAATAAGATAGTATGAATAAAAATAAAACAAAAATAATAAAATAGAATGATATTAGAAAACGTATAAAATATATTAAAATAAATAAAAGAAATATACATAGGAATGTTAAAAGAATAAGATATAAAAGAATATAAGAATAATAAGTCAAATAAGAAGAATAAAAAATGAAGAATGACATGGGTTGAAGAGGATAAAAAAGTTAAAAGAAAAATTAACGGATGAATTTACATAATAATATAAAATACAAATTTAAAATAAAATAAATCATATACTAAAATTAAAACAAAATAAAGTAAAAATAATATAAAGTGAAAATGGGACAAGTAGCCTGAGCCCTTAGCCTCCATCTTAGACTCCTACTTGGTGTGTCTATCTCCCTGCAGTTCTGGGAATGAAATCCTTCTATAGACAATGATGATAAAACTTTGGCCATTGTATGACCTTCAAATGACCCTAGAATAACCATGAGGTCTTCAAATAAACCATGAGGATCTGGGGTGTATCATTTTTTCATAGGGATTAAATCCATATGGGGCACAACATGGATAGAATCGAAGGAGGTAATGGATTATTACATGGTGTTCATAGATGCATGGTTTTGAGGGTCATGTTTAATGGTATAAAAGCATGGTGGTAGTGGAAACCTTATCTCAATATAGCCTTCAATGTGGCTAGATAGGCCTTTGAAAAAGACCCCATGAGGGGTGTATGGGGGTCTAGAGGAAATAAAATGTGGTGTTAGGACTTGGATGTGGTGATGGAGCTCAATCATGTGGTCTTGGTGGTTTCCCATGGCGTTATTCAGTGACTAGTATGGGTGGATGTTGTCATGCTGGGCCCACAGGTGGTAGGTTTGGAAGAATATAACAAAGCTAGTTATCTATAGAGAGGCATGTGGGACTGAGCCGAACAAATAGTTTTCATTAAAAAATAAATATTAACAATTAATTGTTGACCCCCATTGATATGGGGACACATATCACCGCATGATTATAACAAACATCATGGGAGTGATTCTATAATGAAATTATACTAAGTGTCGGAGGACCCCCAATGTCATCATGCTCCACACAATGCCACTGTGACTCTCCTCATGCTGCCTTGTGGGTCCGACTGCCATAGGCCGATGTGCTCAGATTTAGCCTACCAATATTGGCCCATAGATTTATCCCCATAGTACACGTATATGCTTGAAAACTAGTGTGAAACCTACCATTATGTTTTGATCTCCCATGAGCCTACATGGTTGGGTGCCCCTTGTGGGACTACCTTTGAGGCTTACGGACCTTCGGTTGGGGGTTGACCCAGTTTTCCATTTTTTGTTAAACACCAGAAAAAAAATATGAAAATATTTATTTTAAGATTCAGTCCAATGAAATTAACAACTTATAATTTTATAAACTAATTTTTAATTGTAATCCACAACTTAAATTCACATTCATTTTAATCATCAAATCCCCAATACATAGTAAAATAAATTATTTCATGGGAATTAAAAATTAAATTCCTTCAAAAATTATTAATTTTTCCTTCAAAATATGCATGAAATATCAGTGTGTCAAATACCCCCACACAAAACCCTTATTTTCAACAAGTATTAAATCTCAGCATTAAAAATCAGCAAGCACTGATGTTGCCAATATTGAATATAAAAGTGATAAAATAAAACAATTATCAATGTCAAATTAAATTTTCAAATGGCGCATAAAATAGAAATTCAATTTTTATTTTTTCAAAGAAACAATTATTATTATTATTTAACTTTATCCCCTTTTAAAATTATATAAATTTTTTTCTCCTTCATTCATATTCCTACAATTATTATTATTATACATTCCAAATCATGATTTACCTCACTTTTGAATATTTTTACTCATCCCTCGTGATACAAATCAATTGGAGTGATGATCATATAATGATAATATGATACTTATGGATAAGATTTTATTGAAACAACTGTATCTGCATTTTAAAGACAAAAACTACATAAAAACATAAGAGATTGAAATTAATAATCAAATGTCTCTGAGACGAATTGTTGGTAAGATTTTATGTTTTCAAAATTATGGATCAAGGAAAAGGCTTATCATTAAAATTATAAATCATGACATAAAAAGTAGACATGTAATGACATTTTTCTCATCAAATTTTAACAACTCCCACTTCCCCAAAGACTCAAGGTAAAGGACATCATCAAATAAACCATAATGAATGATTAGAAAACCATCTTTTAATTTTTTTTATTTATACTTTTTTCAATGAATGTTTTTTTATTTTCCAAATGTTATTCATATAATAAAAATCATATCCACCACCTAACCATATATGATAAAAATCATCGGTCTTGTAATTGAGATATTTTATTCTTCCAAATCAGAACCCTTTTTCTATTTTTTTTCTTTTTTTCATTTTTTTCAAGATGGGGAAAACAATAAATGAGTATAATTAATGTAAAACTTTTTAAATCTCCATATGTAGAACCCCCACTCATTATACATGAAATGTAAATCATCCCTTTCCTCATGACCACCTTAAATCCCACACATAAACATAAAAATAGATTTCAAATAATATGATTAGTATTTTAATGTATAAAAATTTCTTAAAACATGAATCAACCCTGAAAAGGTCATTCAGGGTCCTTATGGGCTAACCTAGACTGGTGCAAAGGTGGTTTTCAAGGATAATCAATTTTCAAAACTTTCCCCAATCATCTTAAATGTGGTTTTGAATGGCCATATCTTTGATAAGTTCAAATTAATGTTTTGGTCCATGAGATTTCCCAATATCACTCTTGAAATATTCTCAAGAATAAATAGGTTGTTCTTTGTCTATACATCCTCTTGGTAATGGGACATTTTGTAAAGACTCGAAATTTTGAATAAATATTGTTTCTTAATTTTATGTATTATTTTATTTTATTTTTATACTCAAAAAAAATGTTTCATTTGATAACATCAGTATAATTAAAATGAGACCGTTGGGTTTTGACTGTTATATGACCATTGGTCAATATGACCAATGTAAACTAAAAGTTTTGATTATTGTCCCTAAATACAATTAATCTTGGTTAATTATTATAGAAAGAATATTCGATGGCCTCAACCAGTAGTCTTGGACCGATCGAAGCCCATCTAACAGAACTTGGGAAGGAGGTAGCACCATTGGGCTTTGCTCTAGACCAAACCCAAGCCGAACTTCATCGTGTGAAGCTAGAACGGAATCGCCTTTGCGAGAAGTTCAAACTGATAGAAATTACTACTCGTGCGATGTTGGCTGAGCCTCCCTCAGATTCTCTCACCTTATCACACCTTACACTTACGTCCTATGCTGGTGTGATAAGGGGCTATGTAAGGAGATCGTAACTGCCTTGTGTAATCCTTTATTTTAAATAAAAATTGGGATTTCTTCTTATGACAATGTTTATGACTTTTCAAATGTCCGGATAAATATAGTATGCATATTTTTGATGAATTTTAGAAAAGGGATATTTTAAAAATGTTTATGTAAACCTTAAATAATTAAAAATGTGTAATGATTTTCAAAAAATGGTCTTCTACAATTATGTTCAGTAGGAAATTTAGATCAACTTGATTTTTGATGAATAGTAAATTGTGAATAGTTATTTTACACTTAGGATTAGTAATGTTACCAAATGGATTATTAATATCACTTAAAGAAAGTTTTAAAATAATCTAGGCACCTTGATTAAGTAATGTGATTCAATGAAATGGTTAAATAACAGTTTCATAAATTATTATTCAAGTACTAATTTTTTTTCAGGTGAATAGTATTTTTTAATTAAAAATTAAATTAAAAATATTTAGAAAATTATTTTTATAAAATGGATTTCATTTTTGAAACCAGAGCATTGATATTTGGTTAGTGTGAAATTTTGGGATTTTTCTGAGAAAGTTGAATTTTCAGTGAATAGTAAAAATACAGTTTTAGGGTTTCGGTATGTTTAATGACATCATAACTGTGTCATGGTGATGTCATGAGATTTTTTAAGGTTTTTCCAATCTAAGGTGATGGATATTTGTATTGGGGGGCCCATTTGGCCTAACTTTATGGGAAATATCATGAGAGAGCACATGGGTTTGAGAAAAGCACATGTGAGGTGTCCCTTGGCCATTAATGCCTTGTCCCCTCACTTTCCCTATAAATACCAAGCCCTCCTATCATCCATTCGACTCCCCACTCTTCACCAACGAATTTATGGTCTCATTACCTCCCAAGGAGTCCTCCCAAGGTGCCCCCAAGCCCTCAAGGTCCAAACCTTTGAGTTTTAAGAGTTACGTTTTAAGGAAAGGGATCTGATCTCTCTCTTTCTTTTCAAGAAATCTCTTTTATGTAATTTATTTTATTCTCCATGTTATTATGTTAAAGGGTGTTCTTTTATACTCCTATTACTTCCCTTTTAATATTCACATAATTATAGATCCCATCTTACTCTCATTATTTCGTTTTATGAAGTTTTAAGTGGCGTCGTTAGGCTGCCGAAATTTTTGTAATAGATTCTTTCTCCCTTATATTTTTTCAAGATCTATTTTCATGTAAAGTATTTCAAGTTCCTTTTAATTATGATGGGGTACGATCTAGAAATTTATAATACTGATATTTTATGATCATATTATGAGATACCCCATTTGATCTCTTCAATTCAGTATTTTGAAGTTTTAAGTGGCGTCGTTAGGCTGCCGAATTTTTAAGTGGTTCTTCACCCTTCACATTTTGAAGTTCTACTTTCATGTCAATTATTTCAAGTTCCTTTTTGTTATGTTTGGTTATTATCTCTATATCTATCATACTGATATTTTATGACCATATGATGATAGACCCCATTTGATCTCTTCAATTCAGTATTTTGAAGTTTTAAGTGGCGTCGTTAGGCTGCCGAATTTTTAAGTGGTTCTTCACCCTTCTCATTTTGAAGTTCTACTTTCATGTCAATTCATTCAAGTTCCTTTTTGTTATTTTGGGGTATGATCTATATATATATAATACTTATCTTTTATGACCATATTATGAGAGACCCCATTTGATCTCATCAATTCAGTATTTTGAAGTTTAAGTGGCGTCGTTAGGCTGCTGAATTTTTAAGTGGTCCTTGCACCTTTCTCCCTTTTCAAAGTTATAATTCCATGTCAAGTCTTTCAAGTTCCTTTTTATTATGTTGGGGTATGATATATATTTCTATCATACTGATCTTTTATGTTCATATGACGAGAGACCCTATTTGATCTCATCAATTCATTTTTGGTTGAAGTTTATGTAACGCTGTTAGGCTGCCGAATTTTCATAAGAGAAGTCATATTTTTGTCTTCCTTTCATGTTCTTAATTTCATATGGTATATTTTAAAATTTCACTACCATGTTCTTAAATACCTTATATTCTGTCGCTATACTGTTTTATGGGTCATTTATGAATGTTTGACCCATGTCCCATCTCTTTTCAATGTTTTCTAAAACCCCGAAACACAGCTATTATGCTGCAGAATTTCCCTCTCAAAATGTCTCTCTCTTATTCTAAAGTTCTTTTATTTTATTAAGTGAATACTCAAATCTATCTCTTCTATAGGTGTATTCACATATATACCATGTTTTTTTATTTTAAATTCTTGTATTTACATACATGAGACCCGCTCTCTCTTTCTGTGGGTTTAAAGTGACATAAAGATCATGTCTTTAAAGCAGTTTTTAAAAACTTATGATTATGAAATGAAACCCATTTATTTTATTCTATATGGGTTGTTTATGAAATGATTGATGATGATATATGTGTCTCACATTATAATAAATAAATGTCAAGGGTGCCCCCAGATAGCGCTCCAATGCATTGGGTAAAAGCTTAATCTCTAGAGATGACTTTTTAGACTGATACCTTGGTGAATAACCTTGGTAATTTTTAATGACACCTTGGGGATGGACCTTGGTGAAACGAAATGATTTTCAATATTAAATGTTGCAGCCACATCTTCAAGTCATGAAAATTTTTATTTTTATTATGATTTATCTCATGATTTCTTTCTCATGCCTTAAAGTTCTTTTCATGTCCTTATTGAAGTATCTCAAGTTCACATGTAAAATGTTTCTCTTGTTTCCCTTACTGGGCCTTCTACTCACCCTTTATTTTGATGTATGTCCCTAGGTTATGTGATGCAGTAATGAACCTAGGATGAACATGAGGAGAAGCCTTTCAAGTGTTTAAGAATAATTTTTTATGTTTTAAGTTCCTGGCTTCCAAGACACTAAACCTTAAAGATCCTCGGTTTTGTAAAATGTAATGAATGTTTTTGTGATAAAAAGGCAGGATGCTATACATTTAGCACTGAAAAATCACTCAAATAATTTCATATAATTAAAAATAAATTCAAATTAATTTTATAAATTTTAATCATGAAAATTCATTAGGAAATTTAATTTATATGAATCAACCATTACCCTCAAATCATGTTTCCTCGTGTTAATATTCTGGATTTACTATAATCATCCAATCATGTATTTTACTCTTTAAATATTATTAAAATTTAAATCTACACCATGTAATCACAGTATTATTATGTGACATATGTCTTTTATATAAGTTTTTTAAATCATAATTCTAAGAATACTCATGTAACTTTCAATTTAAAGATCAAAAGATGTTTTTTGACAAAAATGAAGGGTGATTAAAAGATAAAAATTAAAATTTAACTCCATTTACCCTGAATCATAGTCTTCTCCCATAAATTTGACATTGTGGGATTATTTGTTCCATTATGAACCTATAAAATAAAATTATCAATTAAGCATAAGGTCATGTCTTTTAACCTCAAAAAAACACAAGAGGGATTGTGCTGCATATTGGGATAATAAAATTGAAATCCAAGAAAGACAGTAATTATAAATCATTTTATGAACCCCCATGATAGCCCCAACTATTTAATTACTCTAGAGGTTAGTACCAAATGTTATCCATGTCCTGATGGTTGGTGGATCATAATAGATTTGAACCACCACAAGTGGATATTCATAGATTTCACTTCTTCTGTGATGGAGAAGAATGATCCATGGATAGAGTACACCAAATCCCCTCCTTCATAATTAAGTAAATATTTCATGGTGGGGGTAGGATAAAGTATGATCCATTATATTTTTGTCTTCTACTTGTGTATACTCCTCTTTCTTTTTCATGGTTGGCTCAACATGGGATTCCCAAATTGAATAATAAAAATTAATGTAACCATGTATTATTATATGAAATAAGTTTATATTGAATTTAAAATTCTATCCTTCATTATGAGAATCTCCTATTTTGATTTCTTTAGGATCAAATACTTGAATTTATTTATTGGGTTCTTCAAATGCAAGTTAGTTATAATTTTAGAGCTCTAAGTGTGACTAAGAAGGTGCATATTTTTATCCTTCACCTTTATATAATACATGGATGTTTTTAACCAAATATGAAAATTCAAAAACCATAATGGGTTATAATAAATTCATATTGAATAAAATCATAGAATAAATGGTATAAAGTCAGATCATCTCCCTTAGTTGTATTTGGTTCAATCACTTCCTCATTGTGGAGTTCTTCTTGAATTTGGATCATAGTGGATGGAGTAAGTTAGGGATACTCCTCCATCCTTCCTTTAAATTACAACAAATCGGAAGTTTCTTCCTTCATGGGTAGTATTAGGTAGTTAGGTGCTGATTCATCAATAATATAGATTGGAATATCTCGGTTCACTTCATCTTCTGACTAGTTACTCCATAAATGATCCGATTATTTTCCAATATTTCAATCCTCACATATCAATTCATCTTCAATCTCTAGATATTAATTGAACTCTTGAAACCTGTTCCTCAAATGGTTGGTTTGTGGAAACTCTTAAATTTTGGACTCATCATCCTGGATGTCTTTAATGAAATTGGTGAAAAATAATAGAACTTCCTTCTTGGCCATGAATCAGTGTCAGTCAGTTCGGAGTTCATTAACCATTCTCATCAATTCTCATAGCACGATTCTTGTCTTTAGGCCTCTATTATTTTTCTTGACCATTATCAAAATATTATAAACTCTTATTTTGAAGGCCTCAATAGTATATTATGTTTCTTGTTCCCACATCTATGAATAGTTATTCCATGAAATGAAACAAATAACCATTTCAAAACGTAATGGAAAAATAATTTTTTATATTTTTTTAAGGAAATTTAAAAACTATAAAATTTGAAAATAAAAAAAAATGGAAAAAATGATTCGATCCCTAAAAATGGTTATAGTTTTGATGCACACCTCTGTCGGGGTATGGAAAAAAAATATTATTTTCTTAGTGGATCACATACCAAGGTAATATCACTTGAGGAGCTTCTCAGGTTTTTCAACTACATGTTCCAATTCACCTAAATAAATTCTTTTCTTATTATCTTATACAAAAAATGAAATATACATTTGGGATTTTGATTAAATTCTAGAACAATGAAATTAAATGAAATATGAAAATATAATCATATAACAACGTAAAAGGATAAACAAAATTTTTTAATAAATAATTAGTTAAATAAAGAACATTGTCCTAGGGTTAGTTTTTTGGTTCAATCATTATTCTCTTTTATGTTTTAAAATATAATTTGATAATCCATATATGATGTCCCATGCATGAATCACTATCCTTTTATTTATAAATTGAAATATTTGGAATTCCTTAAGTAATATTATTCATCCTTGTCCTATAATCATGTTATATGACATGCCCAGATCTAGGGTATTCCAGCTTCAGGGACATGGCTCAATCAAATGTAATTTCATACAATAATTATCCAACTCCATCATGTGAAGAGATAACATATGAAGCGTGGGAAAGGAAATTAAAAAATATAATAAGAATATGTTTTATAATCATGTCATGGGGGGAAATATTCATTCCCATGCATTCCAATCAGATCTACCACAAATGTATATTAAACTTACAGAAATAATTCAAGAATAACAAGACCTCCATCCGGAAAAAACTCATCTCAGCCTCCCATTATCAGGAATAAGAGACCCCTTTATGGATAAAAATAATAGTAGAAGAATATAAATAACACAAAATAAAAAAATAATGAGATTATAAGAAGGTTAAAATAAAATAAAATAAATAATATATATATATATATATATAAGAATGTTAAAAGAATAAAAAATAAAATAATAGAAGAAGAAGAACAAGAACAAGAATGAAATGGGTGGAATAAGACAAAAAAATTAAAATAAAAATGTATGGATGTATTTATTTAATAATATATGATGAAAATTATAATTGAAATAAAACAAAAATTTAAATAAAAATAAAATATTAAAAGGAAACAAAAGGAAAACTGGAGAAGTAGCCTTATCCCTTGGCCTCTATCATGGCCTCTTCTTTAGTGTGTTAAAATCCATATAGTAGATGGAAAGGACTATTTTTATATGCATGGATGAGAAATATTTGGCCTCATCTGAATCCTCAAATGATGCCAATGACCTGTGGGTTCTGAAAATTACATCCAAGGATCTCGAGTGTATCGTTTTTTAGAAGTGTAATGAATCAACATGGGGCACAGAATGGACTGAATACTTGGTGTTAAAAATATCCGATGTATTTTTCATGGTTTCACGGTGGTGTGGGATATTTGAAATGGCATTGGATCATGGTGTCAGTGGAATCCTCCTCTTCCTCAAGCCTTCATAATGTCCAGAGGGGAATTCCAAAAAAGAATTGTGAGGGTAGTCATGGGGTCCAAATGCTATCAAAGGTGGTGGTAGGCCTTTGAAATGGTTATGGAACTAGATATCGATATCTTATTGGTAACCAATGGAGTTATCCATTAATAAGTTTCACCATCCATTGTCATGTAGTTAAAATAGGTGGCGACAGTGATAGAGTTCTATGAAGCTTGGTGTTCGAGGTGAATCATGTGCAATTGTGCCAGATTGAATGCATTTCATTAAAAAATGAATAGTATCCATAATTATTTTTACAAAATCAATTTGGATATATGCAGTACTAGTTGTTTATAAAAATATTTTTGGGAGTGATGTGACAATAAAATCAGATTGTGGGTTAGAGGACCCTCGAGGCGGTTGTTCGTGACCCTGTACCGTTGAGGCTCTCCTCCCATTCCCTCATAGGTCTAACCAAAATGGGAAGGTGCACTGAGGTTTAACCCACCAATACTAGCATGTGGATTAATCCATGTGGGCCCTGCATAGGCCAAACCCCCTGCATACATCCTATTGCTCAGGCTGGATCTCTTATGGGACTGCATAGTTGGGTTCACCTTTTTGGCCAGCCTATGAAGCTTGTGGGACATCAGTTGAGGGCTAGATCATTTGGCCATTTTTTTTGAATTCCAACAAAAAATATATATAAATATAATAATTTATGTTAACAAATTTGAAAATATTGCCATAGAATTTTATAAACTAATTTTTATCTAACACCTATAATTTAATATCACATTCATTCATTATCACCATATTTCATAATAGAATAATAAAATCAATTTAATGGGGATTACTCATTAAATTTCCTCAAAAATACTTAATTTGTTCATTAAAATATTCATGAAATACAAGTGGGTATCCCCAAATTATGTGCCTCTTTATCATTGTTCGCCCTCCTCCTGGAACCTCTGTCAACCCTATACAGCAGTCTCTGCATCTCCACATTATCCTCAAAACTAACTCATCTCATCTGTCTCTACCAGCATCAGGTTCCGATGTGATTGTTTCCATCACCAGGGATTATATTGTGTCGTAATGGACCCACAACATAACAACCATCATCGCCGACTCATATGGAACCCCCACCTACCCACACTATCATCCAAACCTCCTCCCTATCTATCACCCACCACTGTGGTGTACAATCTATCAGTTGGGCCAACACCCCACAACTAGAAAATCCCCTACCATGAGCATCCATAATGCCATGTGGTTCCTACATTAATAGACTAACCCTAAGTTAATTCTAGTTGATTGGACCTAATACAGGTTGGGAAATTCCTCACCAGCCTAGAAGAACCCTCATCTAGTTATCCTTGATCTATAAGTACCTTGGGGGTGTTTTTAACAAATATTATGGCCCCATTTAGGTCAAAAAAAATCAATACATATAAAAAATTAATTATCTATGGATTTAAAAATAATAACAATTTTAATATTTGAGAAATAATTTAATTTAAAATTTTTTTTATGGGAATTAAATAAATAAATTACTTGAATTAAAATAATTCATTTTATTTCTTTAATTTTCCGCCACTTGATTTTATATAATTTTAATTTTTGTTACACATTTAATTTTTCTATCGACGAGTCTCGAGTATTGACTAGTCGATGTTTTGTTGGTGTTTACGATATCTTGTTCATTATTACAATTTCATGGGATTAATTCCAAAAAAAATAAATTGTTTATGTACACATAATCCTTATTTTCTTAATATGTATAAGGTTATATGAGCTAATTTTTAAAATTATGTATGTTGTTTGCACTACCTGAGAGCCCTTACCTATATGTGAATATTTTTTAATTATAAAGATGATGTTATAATATATGGAGCAGCCATGATGAGGTGATATCCTATACGAGACATGGAAACATCAAACCAGGGTGTGAGCTTGGATTTGACTCAAGAAAAAAATCAGGTATTAAGCTCATATGGTCAGGGTTTATCCAATGAGTATACATGGTTCAACCAATAACAAATTGTCAACATCAATTGGGCAATTTATTTAATTTTTTCATTGTTTATTACTTTAATTACTATTCATTTTTATGGAAATAAAAGAAATAATAATGAAATAATGTATAAACCCATGATGAATCTTTTCCACTAATTCAGTGTTCAGTTGTGAGTGTGATCACAAAGAATGATAATATGTAATAAAAATGGATTATAGTTTTTGAAAAATAATAAAATATAACAACGTAATATTAACTCATAAGGCACTCCATCACATAAAATTGAATAAAACTGGGTGTATGTGGTGTTGGGAAGCCCTAGTCTAGGGTGCCACATACTATTGGGGAGTTCATATGAGTGTGTTTGGTTGACATATCTAAATCTGGTTGAAAATAGATTGAAATAAATAACCTTGTTTCTCTTTAGAGGAAAACCATTGGGAGACTCAACATTAAAATTCCAAGAAGCTCGTATATTTCTCAACTGTTCGAGGAGTTGTGAATCAATGTGGTTGGCCAGATTAGTTTATTCCATTAAAATCTTCAATTAGAGGCATAGCCATAGCTTGGAATTTTAGGAGAGGTTTTGAGGATTCATTCCACTAGAATACTCAAGCATATGCTTATTTCAAATCCAGTAGTGAGGGCTTCTAGGGTTCTATAAAATATTGTGAGACATTTGTTTAAATAATATATTTTATTTAAAAGGTAATGTTAATGAAGTACCAAGCACTAAATATAATTTTTGATGATAAAATGGAAATCAACACCAATAATACATTATCAACATAATCAATTGTAAATAAAGAATATATCTTAACTGACCATGACATACTAGAGTGGTGAAAGATCTTTCACATAGTACCACACTATGAGATGCTTTTTTAAGTGTTGGTTTCGGAACATCCTGATGAGACCACATATTGAGAAAGAAAGGTGAATAAAGAAAAATATAAAAATAAGGTAAATGATACACTACTTTTATAGTGTATCATGTTTTCATTGTTGTCTAGTCTAGTATGGAAAATTCATGATGATGAAGATACCTACAAGATGATGTCTCTTGTCCAAGAGTTGTATAATGAGAAACCAAGACATGAAAGGTAGGATAAATCATGGAAATAGTATAGGTTCTACCTATCATAATGTAATCAAGTGGAACCTCATGTAATCAAGATGATTGGGGGAATTGTGAGACTTGAATTCCTTAGGTTCAACATGAACCACGAACTAGAAAAATATATCATTATTACATCATTACTAAAAATATTTTCAACATTTATTATTAACTACAACATGAATAATGTGACAAATTCACTCCCATGTAAGTTAAAATTAGTTATCCAATATAATAAGGATATGAAGAATAAAAATTCATTAGTCCATATGGAGAATAAGTGGTTATAGTTCAAGTAAAAGTGGTTCAAGGATAAAACCAATACGTAGACTCTGATACATCATACTTCCCAAAAAAAATCAAAAATAAAAAGATAAGATAAATAATAAAAGGTTTTAATCTTCATATGTGTAAATAAATGATGATGTTAGAAGAATTGAAAGAATAGATAATACAAGCATGGTTGTGATTCTACTTTCCGAATTTTTGTAACAGAATAAAATATTTCATTATTTATAAGTTGGGTATTTTTTACAACATGTGTCTCTAATTTTTGTATACATATACTATAACCAAGTAGATTCCAGAATATTAAAATTGGAAAGGTGGATCTTCAAGCTGCAAATGGTGAGAGACTACTATCCTTCATAGTGAAATATTATCATCTAATAATGCCTAGTGGTTTGGATATTTTATTTAATAAATGGAATTATGTTCCATCAATTACCAAAAACAAAATCTCTGTTTCATGTATGTACACGATGGGATTCTATTTCATTTTTGGAAATACATTAGGTGTATATATAATGATAAAATATCATATGTTAAGGAGAATCATTATAAATGATTTTATATACATGAACATCAAATCATTTTAATTGAAATTAATGAAAAAAAAATAAAATGACTCATATAACCCTCATGTATTGATTTTCATGCTTGGTTATGTTAATGATAAGAGTTTACAAAAATTAAATTAATAATGGTACATATAATATAAAAATGTAAAATCCATCTATGTATTTATTGTTTGTTTATATGGTAAAATCTCTGATGACATATTCAATGGGAAAGGATTTAGTTCCAATTAATTACTATAATAGATTCATACTAATTTATATGGTCTATTTCTAATAGAGGAAAGAGATTAGAGTTCACACTTCATTACTTTTACTAATGACTGTTTCTGATATAGATAAGTATTATTATTGTTTTAGAACCCCCATTTTCTTGTAATTAGGAAATTATATATGATATTATGTATATAAACTATATGTGTGATTTTTTGAAGATTTTGGGAATCATAAAATAGGTTTTTGGAGATAAAGGTAAGGTGCATGGGTGGGACACGGTTTGTCCAAACTGTGCGACAACACAGGAGAAACCATGTTGTTTTTGCAACTTGGAGAAGTGTATTCAGCATGATTAGTGAAAAAATTGGATACTATGTGAGGATACCTTAAAAGGGTTATTTTTAATGTAGTGGTTAACACACAGTTATTGCACAATTTTCTTAACTGTGTGACTAAACCATCTACGGGTCAATACCACCACCTTAAAATGTGTATATTGGACAGCCTTAATGTTTAATGACTCATTCCTCCTCTTATACATCCCTAAAACTAGATTTTGCATCTCCAATGGTCATGTATGGTTATCACATTGATCCAGAGGTGATCCTAAGGCTTCAAATGGTTATTAGAAGCCGATTCTTCATGGTAAGTGTTTGTTCTCCATCATTCTTGACATTTTTTATATCTACTTCTCCCCTCTTTTTAGATTCTAAAAAATATGCTTTTGTGGGTAGATCTAAGGTTTTGGATGCCAAATATGTTTATATGTTTTCTTTTTTGTGATAGTAGAATATATCTAAGTCGGGTTCATGGAGATTTAACCCGGTTTTATTGACATTTTTCGTTCAATTTATCATTTTCACCAAAACCATCGAGATATGTGGCTTCACTTTTGACTCCTCTTTCTAGAATTCATAGTCTTTGTTTTAAATTTAATTATTTCCATGAAATTTATTATGAAATATTTGTGAAAATCATGGTATAAATCCTCTTTAGTGATGATTTATTGGTTTTGGTGAAATTTTGAAATTATGGTAAATTATTGTTTAAAGTGATTTAGTTTCATGATTTTAAAATGGTGATTTTAAAACATGTCTTTATTGGATTTGTGAAATGGTTTTTTGGAAAATGGGATTTCAATAAAATATTTTTTCTTGAACTGGATTTGGAATTTCTATTTTTGAAATGGTTTTGGGAATACATGTGTGTGTATTCATATTACATTTATGAGGCTTGGTTGAAATATGACCTTATGCTCAGTGCCAAAAGTGTAATGGCACAGGGGAAATAATTATCATATGATGACATGGTAGATCGATGAGAGAACTCTCGTGAGTATAGAACTATCATAACAAAGCATGTGTGGTTGGTGGTGTGAATATGTAAAGTGGACTGGTTATGCCAAATTGGGCATGTGAAATGGAATTTAAGGCATTGTTTCATTGGTTTCTTGAAAATAACTTGCTGCAAAAGTTTTGACATAGCACTTTTTTATATTGAGTTAAAATCTATTTCATATATTTTTTTTATATTTAGTAATAATGGGTTTTGGAAGTTTTTTATATTAATTTCTTTTTATAAATGATGCTAAATATTTTATTCTAGTGGTGTGAGTAGGTAAGTCATTGGAAAAAACCTATGAACTTTTAGTATTCCCTCCTTGTTTGGAAGATTTTTTTCTTTTGAAAATTTCATCTACCGGGACAAATGAAAAGTTAAAGAATCACATTTTTATCACTACTTCATGATACTTTGGCTATTTGGTGACGTTGGAGCATGGATTTTATGGAGCATCGAGTCTTGTGGTCCTCTTAATATTTTACTAGTTTAACTTTCTCTTTTTACTCTGATATTATGGTCTTTCATTTTTGAACATTATTTGAGAATGATTTTGATATATGAAATGTTGATTTATGTTCCATGATCATCATGCTTCATATAGTGTTATGTTTGGTTATTATTTTTTATTAATAAAGGGTAAATCATCCCCAAAATGTATTGAAACCCTTAAAAATTTATTGTCATCATTTAGTGTCATGGATATGTCACTTAAGGCCTAGTAAAACCATAACACCTTCTCCTCAAAATGAGTATAAGGAGGGATGTTACAATTTTGGTATAGGTTAGATTATATTCAAATTTTTAGATAATAGAAAAACATAGTAAACAAATATGTTGGTAAGATAATTAAGAATCCCCACTTAGAATATAGTAGATAATATCTTAACCAATATTTAATTGATCATTTGAAGGAGTGTGGGATAATATCCCAAATCACTGCTCCGTATAAACCTTATCATAATGGTGTTATTGAGAAGAGGACTCAGGCCTTTCAAGTCATGGTCATATTAATGATGACTCAATAAAATCTTATATTATCCTTTTTTGGATATGAATTGTAGACATCATTGTAACGTACCAAATTCGGGTGCCACACCACGGGTGCCCTGAACTTAGTTGGTCACATGACCTCAAACGCATTTCTCCAAATTCCAGAGGCTACCGACTTGCAGCGAGGGCCTATGTCTGATAGTGGGGAAACTATTCCCTCATTTGTCAAAGTGTAGTATAGCAGATAAAATATAAACATACCAAAAGCGAAAGCAGTAAACAATACCAAGATGAAATGGAAAATAGTACTGAAGTAAAAGATGACCAGTAGTCATATATATGATGATGTAATATGTCTTTAATTATAATAAAGTATCCAAATATGGATACACTTCAATCTAAAACAATACAACACAAGGTACAATTACATTATATCAAAACAAAACAGTGCAGTAGGAACTCAGCAGCATCGCCATCCTAAGCTCGGTCCCATGCTCTCCTACTTCTCTACAACAATCAAGTACATGTATATAGACTCTTCCCTTATCAACACCTGCAGCAATATAATCTGTTTGGGCCCAAGACATGACCAAAATAGGGTGTGAAAAATAAATCCCAGTAGGCAACCACCAAAGGCCTATTCCCAAGTACCAGTGAAAAATTCTCAACACTAGTATACAATAAAGACATACAATAAGCTAGGAAGTACTCCAAAGAAGATACTCCTACCTGTTCCATTACCATTTAATTATTACTTAAGAATTCAATATAATTGAATTATAAGTTCTCGAGACCCGGCCTCAACCAAAAATCTTCTATATAGTGCCGCAGAAAAAACCACATCAGGCTATCTAACAAGTAGAAGGTAATAACAACACCAAGCTTGTGATTTAGCTTGGCAGGTATAACACAAGAAACCACCACAGTGAATATTCAATGTAAACTGTGTCCTCAGACATGAAAATCCTTACCCTCAAGAAATCAGAATTGAAACCCTCAGGTGATTTTCCTTAGGCATAATGAATATTTCCCTTAGGCGTACAAGATATTTCCCTCGGGCCCGGAAGCTACTGCCCATAGGCATAAGAAAAAGTTTCCCTAAGGCTAAACGAAACACTGCCCTCAGGCTAAGAAAAACACTGACCTCAGGATAAACAAGTAACTGGGCTGATCCAAACACATAAATGAGCAATTTATATACATTTTCTCTCATGAAAACTTAAAACATGCTAAAATCACAGCATACTGAAAGGTATCCGGGCAAAACGGCTAAACAAGGGAAACGCACCAACGGGGTGGCCCTTGATCAAGGAAAAGATCTCAAATAGCAGTTTATAGTGCTTCAATAAATTACCTATTCAATTCTATATATCTTAACAGTCAATGCCACAATAATACAACACCTCAAACATGGGCGCATAGCACAACGGTACAAAAAATCATCTCGACAGTTGGAAATAAACACCAGACCACCTACCTCGTTCTCCTCTAATCGATATACATGAATGACGCCTCCTGAATCAAACAAGAACGATGTAGATCTACAATAAAAATTTACCTGTTCAAACTAAAAACATCCCTTAGGGAAATAATTGGAATGAGGGGTTCAAGAAGAGAGAATATCTCACCCGTGTAGTTCAAACTATATTGACGACGAAGGAATCAGAGTCCTGTTGTGCAGTCGGGAGATCCTCCATGTTTCGGCCTCCTCTCCCATAGCTCTCATCTAGTTCTATGACTCCTTTCCCAAATGAGGATGCAACTACATGTTTATAATGAAAAAAAAATAACTACACAGTGTGTACTCTCAAGTACATGGTGTGTACTTTCAATTTTTTAAAATTGTTCTCCTAAAAGCTTCTTTCCACTATATTACCGTTCACCAGGCGACTTGATTACATAGCGTGTATTAATAAGTACATGGTGTATACCATCATTCTACTGGCAGCTACTCCCACCACCTTATTATTCACATGCCGACTAATTACATGGCATGTATATAATATGTACACGGCGTGTAGTTAGTTTTTACACCCTTCATCTCCGATAGTCCTACACACCCTGTATTCTCATCCCACACAGCCAAAGTACACGGTGTGTAGAAAAGGTATAAGGAGTGTACCCATAAATTTTGGTATTTCCCCCCATTTCCCTTATTTTCCCAAAAAAACTTATGGAAAAGGAAAAGAAGAAACACATACCTCAAGAATAAGAACTGGGTTCTTACAAACTTCCCCACTTAAAGATATTCATCCCTGAATTTCCATTCCAAGGGTGGTGAAGATAATGTTGAGAATAACTCTGGACACCGAGCACGTACGTCGTTCTCCTGCTCCCAAGTTTCATCTTGCACTCGGCCATACTGCCATAGAACCCGTATGATAGGAACTCACCAGCCTTAGAGAACCTTCGTGCTACTAATAACAATACGAATCGAATGCTCCTCAAAGGATGTATCGACCTAAAGTTCAACCACCTTGGGCTGAAAAACATGAGACGGGTCTGAATGATAACGGCGGAGCTGAGATATGTGGAAGACGTCATGCATGTCCCAGTACCTCTGTGGTAACTACAACCGATAGGCAATCAGACTGACACTCTCCAGAATCTCAAACGGCCCCACATACCTCAGGGAAAGTTAACCATGTCTCCTGATCTGCTTATGTCCCAACCTTGATGAAACACGCAAGAAAACCTAACCCCCAACCACGAACTCTAGGGGTCATCTGTGGTGATCAACATAAGATTTCTGATGCGACTGTTCAGTATCCATCTACTTCTGAATCAACTTGACCTGCTCTGATGTCTCATGCCCAAGACTTGGTCCGAGTAAAGTTGCCTCACCTGCCTCGAACCAGCACAAGTGTGATCGGTATGGCCTACCATATGAATCCTCCTAATGTGAAATCTATATAGTTCCAATAAAAAATTATTGTAGGCAAACTCAACCCGGGGTATGTGCTTCTCCAAAGATCCCCCAAAGTCTAGGATGCATGAATTCAGCATTTCCTCAAGCACCTATATCGTACGCTCTAATAGGCCATCGGTCTAAGGGTGGTAAGCTGTGCTTAGAAAAACGTGTGTACCCAGTGCCCTCAGAAAACTCTACTAGAAATGAGACATAAAACAGGTGTCCCAATCTGAAATGATAGAATGAGGGAGCCCATGAAGATGTACTACCTCTCAGATGTAAATCATCTCGAGCTCTTCAACCCTTAAGGTCTCCTTGATCGGAAAAAAGTGAGCTACCTTCGTAAGTCTGTCCACAACAACCCACACGGCATCATTACCTCAAGGTGACCTCGGTAACCTGGTCACAGTGTCCATCACGACACCATCCCATTTCCACTTTGAAATGGGTAACTGTTGTAACAATTTGGCTGGCCTCTGATGCTATGCATTCACCTGCTGATAGGAGGAACATCTCGTAACAAAACCAGCTACCTCTTTTTTCATACCCAGCCACGAATACTGACGTCTCAAGTCACGATACATTTTTTTAACTCCAGGATGCACTACCCAAGATGAAGCATGAAATTATTGCATCAAATCCTCACATATATCCCATGGAACCCACACTCATCCATTGATACACAGTACATCGTAATCTCATATCATCCAACCAAGAGGAGGGTCCTCACTTTCGACTGACTCTCGTAGAACTAGGCTTTCTAAATCTAATAGTTGTCTCATCCTCACTCTATCCATGAGGGTAAAAGTTACAGCTAAGGATGAAAGATAGGTTTTCCCCTAACTATTGTTTACCTCCAAATGCTTCTCAGAGAACCAAGCCATAAGATGTCACTCACAACAGGCCTCTTGCACTGCTTGTATCTTAGTCCTCCTACTCAGTGCATTGGCTAATGTGTTACCCTTACCAGGTGTATAGGAAAGCTCAAAGTTGAAGGACTGAAGGTATTAAACCAACCATCGCTGTCTCAAATTCATGTCACACTGGGTAAAGATGTATTTCAGACTTTTGTGGTCTGTAAAAACCACAAAATTTTCTCCCGAGGGATAATGTCTCCAAAAGCACAACGCATGAACAACTATAGCCAACTCGAGATCATGAATCAGGTAATTCGTCTCATGTGGTCTCAACAGTCGAGAATCATATGCAACTACTCGATCACCCTACATAAACACTGTGCCCAGATCTATACCTGATGCATCATAGTAAACTGTATAGCTCTTCCCTTGCTCTGGAAGTATCAGGACTCTTGATGATGTCAACCTTCCCTTTAGCTCCTGAAAGGATATCTCACAAGCTTCTGACCAAACAAACTTCATACCCTTCTTAGTCAAACCCATCAATGGTGCTGCTAAGAGGGGGATGTCCTGTATAAAGCACCTGTAGTAACCAGCCAGTGCCAAGAATCTCTATATTTCAATCCCGTTCTTAGGCTTCTCCCAGGAAAAAACTGCTCTCACTTTCTCCGGGTCTGCCGTAACTTCTGCCTCTGAGATAATATGACACAGGAAGTGAATCTGGTCCATCCAAAAGTGGAAATTTGAGAGTATAGAATATAATTGATGCTCTCTCAGTGTACTCAGTATGATTTAATATGGGTGGCATGGTCGTGTCGAGTGTGAGAGTACACAATGATATAGTCCACAAATACTACCAAAAAAGAATCCAGATATGGGTGGAACACACGATTCATCAGATCCATGCAAACTTCTGGTGCGTTCGTGAGTCCGAACAGCATGACCAAGTATTCATATAGACCATATCTACTTTGAAGGGCTGTAAGTGGTATGTCTGATGGCCAAACATGCAACTAATGATATCTAGATCTCAAATCAATCTTTGACAACACTCGTGCTCCCAGAAGTTGATCCAAAAGATCATCAATCCTTGGCAAGGGATATCAGTTCATGACTGTCAACTGCTTCATCTTTCGATAATCCACGTAGAGTCTGAGGGTGCAGTTCACCTTCTTTACAAACAAGATAGGTGAACCCCAAGGGTAAGTAATAGGTTAGATGAAATGCTTTTCTGGAAACTCCTCTAACTACTTCTTGAGCTCCTACAATTCTTTAGTAGCCATCTTATAAGGCGGAATGGACACCAGTTCCACTCCTAGAACATGATCAATAGAGAAATACACCTCTCGCTCCGGAGGTAGACCCAAAAATTCATCCGGGAAGACATCCCTGAAACAATTAACCACTGGAGGTAATTCCTTCTCACAAGTTCCCTAGTCATCCAGATATAAACTCGCATTCTGGGTTGTCACTCCACCTCGCCCACGATGCTCAGTTCCAGCTCGACTCGCCTAGACATGACATTTGACCTTCTATAGAAACTCTCCACCCTATGGTGATGTGGAACTCACCCTGTAATGATAGAAATCTACAAAGGATAGAAAGGGTACAAACCAGTCCATCCTGAGAATGAAATCATAGGATGTCATCTCCAAGATATAGTGCTCCCATAAAAAGTGACATCCACCATCCTCTAGGGGAACTCCTTGAACTGATTCACACCTTCCAGTCTAATTCACAAGGGAGTGTCTAGCGTCATGATATCAGAAGAAGAAGAAGAAACATAGAGCCCAAGGCTCTCCACAATGGGCATAGATATAAAGCTATGTGTAGCACCAGTATTGAAATGTAGAAAAGATAAAATAGAAGCAACTAGAATAGTACCTATGACAGTGGAAGTTCTGAGATCCTACTTCTATTGGGTCTGTTGCACTATATATGTCTTCCCAGTACCATGGCCCTATGACACAGACTGGCTACCCTGAGCTGACCTGCCCTACAATCTCTCAGATCCTGGTGTCTGGCTATCACGACCACGACCACCACCTCGGCCTGAACATCCTGATGTATATCAATTCCTCGACTGGTAAGAAGCTTTTTTCCCTCATATTGCATGTGGAGTCTACACAGAACCCCTATCCCTAGTCATTGGTGGAAATTCCCTACAAAAATACTGAAGATGACCTATCTTTCTGCAAGCTCGGCACTCCACTGGGTCACATGGACACTAAGGTCTCTTGTACCCCTCTTTACCACACTGGTAGCACATGACATGGCCAACTGAAGAAATATTTTGGCTAGTAATACCACCATGAGAGAAATTCATCTTACTTTTCCTCTTACCGATAGACATAGTACCAGAAACTGGTGTCGAACCACCCTTGCCCGCACCACTATCTTCCTGTTGGTTCCGCTTAGTAATCAGTGTTTGGTTTACAATAGCATGCGTTATAGGTAACCTGAAAACATTCCCTAGTGATCAGATGTCATATCGAATACCATATTCAAAGTGTCTAGCCCTTAATGTCTCATCACCCACCAGAACAGGTGAAAAATGTTGTAGCTCGATGAAGCGGGCAGAATAGTCTATCACTGAAATGGTGCCCTGCTGCATATTCATGAACTCTCGAGCTCGATCTGACATTATCATCTCCAGAAAGAAAAGTTCAAAGAAGACATCCTAAAAATCTTCGCACGTCATGTCTCTGTGATGCTCAGTCTGGGTGGTAACATCCCAACATATCTTGGTGGAATCACGCAGCATGTATGTACCGAGCTTGACCCTCCTTCCAGGAGGCGTCTCCATATGCTCGAAGATTGTCTGCATAAAACCCATCCATGACTCCACAGCTTGTGGTCCGCCATCCCCTGAAAACGTAGGCGAATGCTGATGTTGGAATACACGTGTCAGCTCTACCTTAGATGTGGCAACTAGCGGTGCTCTCTAGAAGGTCTGCATAAACTGCATGGCGCCTTCACAGAACTGCACATCTGCGCCTGCGTCCGGTATAACAGCTAGCTCTGGATCTGGCATTGCTGGAGGATCCATTGGTAGTCCGTGGCCTACCTTATTAGGATTATAAAAGTTTTCTATCCCTTGGAGAACATCACATGGTCTTCTCGGTGGCATGACTCTACAGGGTCAAAAACACTCATTTGATTAAGATCATTAAGGACTATGAATTGAAATCGTAATAAGGGAATAGGAGAAAGAAAACATTCAAGTTTTAAAAAACAATACTACACGGAATGTATAATAACTACACAGTGTGTTCCCTTATGTATTTCACATGGGAATGTACTTCTACCAGAACTGGTCGTGTAACTCCCCAAACACACGATGTGTTGTCCTTACACATGACTTGTACATTAATTTTCTTCCCCTACCCGAGTCCTTCTACATGGCTTAGCCACACAACTCTCTTTTGAAAGTGATGACACGACCTGTATAAGGTCTACACGGCAGGTTCCCTTAGGCCCTTACATGGTCGTGTCCTTATACTAGCCTGGGTGTGTCTCAACCCTAGTTACACGACATGTTACACCCGCACACGCCGTGTACACCACTTCATCTCCCTAGCCACACAGCCTTGTCTACATGGTCTCTTACCAGTCAGGACTACATGACGTGTCCCACATGTACACGGCGTGTACTAGACGAGCTTTGTCGACCCGTGTTGTTCGAGACACGGCCGGATACACGACTCACACTACACAACATGTTCCAGATGGACACAATGTGTACTAGAAATGATAACACTGGCCCATGTTGTTAGTTACATGGTCGGATCACTAGATTACACTACACGACATGTTCATAATTGACATGACGTTTATAATAGAAGATTTCTCCATCCGTGTTGTTAGTCACACGTTGGACATAGGGTCAACATGAGATGACATGTACAACTGGTACACAATGTGTTCCCTCTATAGTTTCCCCAATCCCATGTTTCTACCAACACGTATTATGACACGGTTAGAAACTACAATGCATGTACATAAGGTATATGGTGTGGGATTAAAAAAGTTCTATTTCTTCTCTAACAAAAGAGTACATGGCATGTGTTCGTAGAACCACACACCGTGTTGTCTGGGTTTCTGGAAAATAGACCTCAAAAACTACACTGGAGGCCCTTTTTCTTAAATTTCAAGCATCGGTATGCCAAATTACGATCTGTGGGGACCCGTACTCCCCGAGAACCAATGTTTAGCACCCCACCTTTCCTATTATAGTATTAAATGAAACAACAGTCTGGATCATGATCCGTTAAATTACGATCCAAGAGGGCATACACTTCTCTGGAACCAAAGTTTAGCCTCCATAAACCCAACCATAACATGGACCAATACACTACCAACAGTAGACGTATCTATCACGGTACCTATCATAATAGCATGCATTTTCTAGCACAACATCTACCACAACAACATGAAATTTCAAATGCACCTACATGGCATGGAGACTATGCTTGGCATGTGATTCTAACATGTGCCTAAATGATGCATGAGATAGCATACCCTCATCTCATCGGGTTTCAACTAAATAGAACCCAAGTATAAAAATATAAACAGCATACCACAAGTGCATCACCCAATGGTGAAAATCAAATCAACTGAAAAATTGTAAACCTAGAAAAATTAAAACACGAGGTAAATTTTTTTCCATATACACAGGTTAACAACTCTCGGTCATAGCTTATTACTAAGTACTTATTCCATCCTATCCCTAGATATAGGCTCCAAAAAGTATATCAAGAATAAAAGAACCCTTTGATACCACTTTGTAACATCCCGAATCTGGGTGCCACACTACAGGTGCCCCAAACCCGGTTGGTCACATGACCTCAAGCGCATTTCCCCAAACGCCAGAGGATGCCGACTAGTAGTGAGGGCCTAGGTCTGATAGTGGGGAAACTTTGCCCTCATTTTTCAAAGTGTAGCGCAGTGGAGAAAATACAAACATACCAAAATTGGAAGCCTTAAACAATACCAAGCTGGAATGGACAATGGTACAGAAGTAAAAGATGACCAACAGTTTCATATATGATGATGCAATATGTCCCTAATTCTAAGAGAGAAACCAAAGCAGGATACACTGCAATATAAAATAGTACAACAAAAGGTACAAGTACAGCACAACAAAGAAAAACAGTGTAGCATGAACTCAGTATCATCGCAAGCCTAAGCTCGGTCCCTTTCTCTCCTACTCCTCTACAACAATCATGTACCTGTATATGGACTCTTTCCCTTATCAATAACTATAACAATATAATCTGTTTGGGACTAATAAATGACACAAATAGGGTGTGAGAAATAAATCCTAGTAGGTAATCACCAAAGGCATGTTTCCAACTGTCATTGACAAATGTGAAACAGTAGTATGCAATAAAGAAATACATTAAGCTAGGAAGTACTCAAAAGCATCTACTCTTACCAGTTCCATTACCATTTAATTATTATTTATCAATTCAATATAATTTAATTATATGTTTCCGAGACCTATCATCGACCGAAAATCTCTTATACAGTGCCATAGGAAAAACCACATCAGGCTATCTAACAAGTAGAAGGTAATAACAATACCAAGCATGTTCTTTAGCTTGGAAGGTATAACATAAGAAACCACCACATTGAATATTCAAAGTAAACTGTGTCCTCAGACATGCAAATCCTTACCCTCAGAAAATCAGAATAGAAACCCTCAGGTGATTTCCCTTAGGCATAATGAATATTTCCCTCAGGCGTACGAGATATTTCCTTCAAGCATAGAAGCTACATCCCACAGGCATAAGAAAAGTTTCCCTCATTCTAAACGAAATACTGCCCTCAGACTAAGCAAAACACTTCCCTCGGGCTAAAAAAGTTATAGGGCTTATCTAAACACATAAACAAGCAATTTATATACATTTTCTCTCAAGAAAACTCAAAACATGCTATAATCATGGCATACCTATGGGTATCCTCTCCAAACAACTAAACAAGGGAAACACACCCACGAGGTGGCCCTAGATCAAGGCAATGATCCCAAACAACAGTTTATACTTGTTCAATAAATTAGCTATGAAATTCTAGATATCTTAATAGTCAAGGCCTCAACCATACGACACCCCCAAACATGGGTGCGTAGCACAATGGTCCACAAAATCAACTTGACAGTTGGAAATAAACACCAAACCACCTACCTTGATCTCCTCTGATCAATATACGTGAACAAAGCCTACCAAATTAACTGAGAATGATGTATATATAGGATAAAAATTTACCCTTTAAAACTCAAATAACTTCCCTTAGAGATATAATTGGAAGGAGGGGTTCAATAAGAGAGAAGATCTCACCCATGCGATTCAAACGAGATCGACGACGAAGGAATCAGAGTCCCTGTGTCCGGTCGGGAGCTACTCCAAGTTCTAGCCTCCTCTCTCATAGCTCTCATTGAGTTTTACGCCTCCTCTAGCGAATGAGGATGATACATCATGTTTTTAATGAAAAAACATAACTACATGGTGTGTACTCTCAATTACACGACGTGTACTTTCCATTTTTTAAACTGTTCCCTCTGACAGATTCTTTCTACCATGTTACTATTCACCAGCCGACTTGATTACATGACATGTATTACTAAGTACACAGCGTGTACCATCGTTCCACTAGCGGCTACTCCCACAACCTTACTATTCACCTACCAGCTGATTACATGGTGTGTATATAATAATTACATGGTGTGTAGTCAGTTTTTACACCCTTCATCGCCGACAGGCCAACACTCCCTGTATTCTCATCCCACACAGCCAAAGTACACAACGTGTGGAAAAAGTACACGGCGTGTACACATAAATTTTGGGATTTTCCCCCATTTCCCTTGTTTTCTCAAAAACACGAAAAGGAAATGGAAAAGAAGAAACTCGTACCTCATGAATAAGAACTGGGTTCTTACAATCATGATATAACCGTAAGTGAGTACCAACTAAAATAATATATGGGATTTCATATGAGATTTGTTATGAAAGGAATCCCAATCTATTACATGTACATGTATGGGGATGTGAGGATTCTTTCAATACTATCCATATTGAAAAATTATCATCTTCATGCATGAAGTAAATCTTTATAGATTGTCATAATAAAAGTTAAGTATATTACCCATATAAACCTTCAGATAGAAATTTTATTATGGAAATATGTGTAATATTTATAATAAGGGAATACTTTTCCAAAGAAAATAGTGGAAGAAAGACTGACTTCATTGATGTATATTGCCCTAATACATGATAGTTTGTTCAATAAAATTACCCAGAAGAGATAGTGGGATCTGATGATGTTCCTAAGAAACTAGTATTGTATAGGTAAAATTTAGTTGTTAGAGAACCAGAGTGATATGGATATCTTTTCACAATGTCAGGTGACACGTTACTCTTTGAGAATGATGAATCTCTTGCCTAAACGGATGTTATTGAATGAAAGGATACTACTAAATGGAAATATTCCATGAATTATAAAATTGAGTCCATGTATCAAAATCTATTTTGGATATTTGTAGACCCTCTAGATGATGTAAAACCCATTAGGTAAAAATTTTTATTCATGAAAAATATACACCTGTGTTTTATGGTAAATATAAAAAAACGAACAACTAGTAGGGAGGGGGTTCAGGAATCATCATTTCATATACAATGATGAAACCTTATCCCAATTTCAATGAAAAAATGAATCATAATATTTCTTTCAATGGTAACCTTCCATGATAATGAAATTTTGATAATGATTGTTAAAACATATTATTTAAGTGGGAGGTTGGTTGAAGATGTCTATATTACATAACCCAAAGGGTTTATTATGTCAAATAATGTCATTAATGTATGAAAGCTGTAAAGATCCATTTATTTTTTGAAGCATGTATCATGAGCATGGAATGTTCATTTTGACGAGGATATAATAGAATTTGGTTTTTTCAATATTGAAAGAGATCCATGTGTCTATAATAATTTTAGTGGTATAATTCCAAAACTTATCTTTTATTATATTTTGATAACATATTAATAATGGGAAATGAAGTAAAAGTCTTATAGTCAGTTAATACATGTTAAATTAATTATTCTCCTTGAAATAAATTGATGAAAAAGCTGATATCCAAGGGATCAAGATCTCACATTATTGATCTTAGATGATTCATGGGACAGGTAAAACCATATATATTGATAATTTACTCAAAATAAAAATATATAAAGAAATACAAGAGGGGGTTGTTTCCAATGTTACGTGGTATCAATATTTCCAAAATATGTGTCAAAAAACACCTTAGGATATTGAAAGAATTAGTATAATCCTTTGTACTTCTGTAGTGGGTTACATCATGTATTTCATGCTAAGTACATTGTTTAATGTTGGATTTTCGTTAATCATGGTAAAAAATATAAAGTTAATCCATATGAGTTGTATTGGGATATAAGAAAAACTATAATAAATAAGATGAGACGTACAAAAGAAATATATTATAGATTTTTGGGGGAGATGAAGAACTAATAGTGAGAATATATACTGATGCTAGTTTCTAGATTTATCATGATAAATATAAATTGTAGTTATGCTGTTCATTTTTTGTGAATAGTGAACATGTGAGTTATAGAAGATCGATGAATCATATGGTTTCTATCTCTACCTTATAATCCTAGTATATCATAGCTTTCAAGTAGCTAAGGAGGAAATTCAGATATACATCTTTTTTTTAGATATTAGTGTTGTGAGTCGAAGTACAATCCATATTCCTGTTTATTATGATAATATTGCAGATGTTATGCTTTTTAAGGATCCTAAATCACACCATAGGACAAAGAATATTCTTAAAAAGTATCAACATTTGGGGTGTTTTACTCAGAGTGGAGAATTCATTGTTAGCATAGTGTCCATATAGGTTAAAATGTAAGTCCCCCTAACTAAAACCATATCTCATTAGATTCAGGATTCTCATGTCATATCTAGAAGGTTGACACTTATTATCATTTGGATGTAGTAAAAGTTAAAGTATTGATAGTGGGTACCCTATACCCAACTGATGTACATTGATTGATTACAATTTCATGGATATAGTGTGTTATATACATCTATTATCCTGAAAATAATATTGATGTTACTTCTACATCCAAAATATTTATGGTAATTCTTGAAGATTACATGTCATTTAAAATGTTTATATAAGTTCATCTGTTATAATGAGAAAAAAAAAGATACCAAAATAATAATCATAAAGTTATATCCTATGGTCTATAAACATCATGAGGATATGACACAAATGATGTGTGACCATAAGGTGATGAGGGATTATAATCATTGAGGCTTCTTCTCATGATGTTCACATAGGATGATCTTGAGTAGAAGATATGAGGAGGACTGGACATCCAATAGTAAAACCACATATTTCATGTGTCGTTGGGTTTTCTTATCTATAAACACATGTAATGGTCTTTTTAAATGAGATTATTATATATGTATACCATTTGATCATTAATGTTGATGCAAGATGAAAATTATAACATACATTTTATAGTGAGGTAGCTTCTAATATGTGAATATTTGGGTGGGTGAATCACATTGATGATATAATTAAGAGATATTTTGTTGCTACCAAAAGGAAATGATAATATGTGCCTAGTTGACTAGGTTCATAGTACCATTACAAAATCCATGGCTATGGTAGAATAAGGTATATCCATATAGTTTGGTCAATGAATAATAAAATAAATCATGGATGACGACACATGGTTTGCATCTTACTTTTTGAGATATCATTTGAAAAAATAGATTATATTACATGATGTGTGTTTGAAGGAATGGTTTTCATTGACATGGTTTTTTTAATCTCATCAGGGTCCATATTTGGTTGTTAGAATCTTCTTCTAGTCTACGAATAATATTCATGTCTATCGTGATAAAGGAATCTAGTTTCACATACATATTATAATCAAAATTATTCCCTATTTTGATGAATATGAGTATTATAAATGGTGGTCTCCACCACAATGTCCAAGAAATGTTGGAAAATAAACGTTCACCATTTAATAAAAACCCCATTATTATTTGAGTATAAAATGACTATATGTGGATTTATTTATTAAATGTACTGATACGGTATTTTTTGAATACATTAGAATATGTTATAAAAATGAATATTATTTTAATATTGAAGGTTGATTTAATATTTAATTGAATTATGAGTTGAGTTAATGTCACAATTTCATTGCGTAATTTATTTTTTACATATTCATAAAATTATTAAATATTAAATCACCTTTATGAAATAGTTAGTTGATCATAACATGTTGTTTATAGATTACTTATTGTGATTTATTTATGTTTTTGTTTTTGAACCCCTCCCACACGTTCAAACTCCACTATAAAAGAAATTGGGATACCATTTCGATGGTACTATTCATACACTCAATTTTTAGAGATCCTCTCTCCTCCTTACGACATTCTTTTGAGGAAAATCTCCAATCAAATTGTTAGATCTTTGATCGCCTTCATAGATTGAAATAATGGAAATTACTGATCATAGGGACATCATATCCTTCATCACACCTCTACTATATGACCTAAATTTTCATGATCATCATTCCTATGGAATCTAGAAGAACATCTGGATGACCTATAAGGATTTGAACCCACATTGTTCTATCAACAGTCATCAGGGATGTGATTTTGATGAACACTCAATCAATCCAAATAATATAATCTTTTATTTTATTTTTTGTTCTTAAAAAAAATTCTATTTAAATATTGTGGTCTTTACATGGGATTATACCTCTATAGATGATGAATTTATTTCAATTCTGATTTAAAATTTTGAAACATAAACTGATATACTTTTGATGTGTGCATCATTACCAAAAATTTCTATTAGAGGGATATTGTGAACTCCCAAATCCCAGAAAAAATGAAATTCCCCTTAAATTTCAATAAAGAGATTAATTTTAGTCCTAATGAAAATAACCTCAAAAAATATGATTTCGGATGACCATGATATTTCAATATAAAAATGTAATTTAGAATTGAATGTGAGTATCAAATTTAAGAATAATATTTTTATATATATGTATCTCTCTGTGGGTGTGTGTGTTCCTGTTTTTTTAGAAAACCACATTTTCTTCTAGAATATGTTGATTGGGAATTTTCTGGTTGTCTAGTGGGTCAATTAATGTATGTATTAAATTTAAAAAATAAAACATGAATTAGGTTTTTAAATATTGATAAAAAAGGCTGTGGTGGATTTTAGTATAGAAAAAAATGGTTTCTTTTAATCAGGAGACAAAATATTTATAGAAACAAATAAAGTGTGAAGTGGGGGTAGGGGCATCCTCTAGAATATTATTAAAAAATAATAATTAAAAAAATATTCATATAATGTTAAATGGTTATGGCCCCCTTCTTGTGTTCCTCCTTTACATAGGTCACCCTATACCTAGTGTCATCATAGCCTACCTCTAGCCTCACAATGCAGGCACCCCCATCAATACCTCATCCTTGTAGCTACCTCCTCCAGGATATTTTCACCATTATTGGACTCCCCTACACTATCTATCACCATCATAGTTACCACTAATCTATCAAGGCCCCTATGCATATAGGCCATCATCAACACCTATGATTCCCCACCCCCACATGTCATTATCATCAGCCAACCAGACTCCCTGGACAGCACCCACCAAATTAGGGTGTGTTATCCTAGATTGAATGGCCTGAAATAGTCAAAAAATCCATTATTGTAATCTTAAATTTTTTCTATCTGTCCCTGCACTGATCGACTAACCATTGGCCATTTTGGGCCAAACGTACCCACTACAAGTTGTGGCATGTCCTGCCTAACCCTGAACAACCATGGGAGGGTACTTCCTAACCCACAGTGGTTCTAGGTATGTTAATCCCTATGCCATTTCTAGCTTGAAAAAGTTTTGTTCATCCAAAAATATTATTTAATTTAATGTTTTTTGAATTATAAATAATAATAAATTTATATTTAAAAAATAATTAAATTTTAAAATAGAATTAATTAAATCATAAGTCCAAATGAAATAAACTACCTGAATTAAAATAGTTAGTTTGATTTATTTAGTTTCTCTCAAAGTGATTTTATAGAATTTTAATTTTTATTAAGCATTTAATTTACCCCCTTAGGGGAAAATTTCATTTTTCTACCATTTTTTTACCTCAGTTTTTTATTTAGTAAGTTGTTGTAACTACAAAAAATGAATGTTATAATTTAATTATTTTTTATGGTTGGGGAATCACATTGATTCTCTTATTTGTTATAAGGTTATGTGAATCCATCAGTATAATTCTGTTTGTATTTTTCACTATATGAGACCCCCTCAACTGTGTGTGAGTATTAGTATATTTTGATGATGATGATATAAGACATGGACCACACCATGTTGAGGTGGTTTCCTAGACAAGAGATGGAAACATTGGACAATGGTGTGAGCTGCGATACAAGTCAAGACTAACTCAGGTGTTATACTCCTCATGTCAAGGATAATCCCATGAGTATAAATAGAACAACTGATATTAAATGATAAATATCAATCTAGTAATTTATTTTTTTATGAAATGTTTATTATTTTTATGATCATGTATATTTGTAGGAACACTTAAAATAAAAAACAAAAGTCTCAAAAATACGTGATGATTTTTTTTCTATTAACATGTTTTTTATTTTTGAGTGCAATCATATAACATGAATGTGTTTAATATAAAAAGATTACATTCATCGAGAAATTATAAAAACCCTCAAAGTAATTTTATTTCATTACACCTTCCATCACATAAATTTGAAAAGAAACCATGTGTTCATGGTGTTTATTTTTCATAGTTAAGGGCTACTCCTATTATTGGGGAGTTTATAAGAGAGTAAAGGGACTACATGACTAGATATTGTATAAATGAAGTGTTTTTCTCAAGATATCTACCACATTAGTATATTATCATTGAGGGAATCAATTTTAGGATTCGATGAAGCAGGGACTTCCCTCAAAATTTCAAGGAGCCGCGATTCTATATGGTTGGTCGATTTATTACCTACCTTAAATTCCAATATATAATGGTTTTTCCATATCTTATACTATGAGGAGAGTTTTCAATAATCTATTCCACAAGAATACTCAAGTGATTGGGTATTCCAATTCTTATAATGGGGGATACTGGGGTTGGATAAAATAGAGTGAGACATATTATTAAAATTTTCTTTTGAAAATGTAATCGAGATACATTACTAACTGATAACGTTAATTTTTCATAAATAAAATTGAAATCAACACTACTATTACATTATATCTATGAAAAATTTAGTATAAATAAAATATTTTGAACGACCAGAATTTCCAAGAGTGGTATTATATCTTACTCATAGTTCAACTCTAAGAGAAGAAGGTTTATGTGTTGGAGTCCTCATATCATGTTAATATTATTCACATATTTATAAATGTAGAAAAATTAAAATATAAAAATAATATAGATGAAGAAATAGATTTTATAATGTATCAGGTTGTCATCATTTTCTAATAAACTCAATAACACACATACAGACGGAGATACCCACATGATGTTACCTTGTCTACATGAGTTATAGTCAGAGAAAGAAAGACAAGAAGAGTTTGAGATATCAGGTGTTATGTATATATGAAATCTAGAAGAATGTAATTGAGAATAACCTCGTGTAATCATGATTATTGGGTAAATTAAGAGACTTGGACCATTTGTTTCAAACTGAACCAATAACTAGAATCTGACCACATTCATGCCTCCTTTCCACAATTATTTTCATCTGTTTTTGTTACCTTTGACCAAAAACAAATGAAAAAGTCACTACCATGAAATTTGTATTTTTTTTAAAACTTTTATAAGGATGTGAAGAATTATAGTTCTTTAGCCCTTATGGTAAACAATTGGAGGAAGTTTAAGGTTAGAGGGTCAATGTAAAAACCAAATCTGAAGACACTGAAATAGATTCCTTCAAAAAATACAATGCTAGAGATGGAGGGAAGTGAGATGAAGGATATTTTCATGGTATATGAAATTAAATCCACATTAATAGGAATTTCAAGGCTGGGAAAAAGAATAAAGGTGATACCTCTTCTTTATGTATTTATTTAATTTAATACAATCTATCTTTATCTATATGTCTGTTATTAGATACAACATCCAGTTCAAATATTTTTCATCACATACAGTACCCAAGTATATTAAAAAACATTAAAAATAGAATGTTGGATCTCCAATCTAAAAATGGTGTGAGAATAGAATCCTTGGCAGTGAGAGTTTATCATCTGAAATTTTATTTCATTTTTTTATTAATAATTTTTTATTATATTTCTATAGTTACCAAAAACATAATATTACTGTAAAGTTTTAATTCATTGGGATTATATTTCATGTTTGGAAATAGATGTTGTCACTTTTATCTAGATAACATATGTTATGGTAGGGGTAATCTTATCAATGGATTATATATACATGAAATTGAAAATCCTATAAAGGAAATCATTGAAAAAAATAATGATTATTGATCATATAACACCCACTTATGGAAATTTATGATTGGTCATGTAAATGAGAAATATTTACATAATTTTCATCTATAATGGAACTTAGGCTCCACAGAGTTAATAACCTTGGATTTATGTCACACTAGTATAAAAGTGAAAATGACCCGAGAAACCATCACTATTAAATGAGTAACATCCATTGAATTTCTATAAATTATATATAATAATATCATTGGTCCATTTTATGTATAGTAAGGGGATGGGATTTTACAATTCTATAATTTTACTAATGAAAATGGTATGTATAGATACTTAATGATGTAGAAGTAAGATTCCTTTCAGATGCTTAAGGACTACTAATATATTGCGGGAACATAGTGTGGTAGAAATATATAAGCACCAGACTCAGACTAAGGAATATATTATCATAGACTTCATTTAATTGATCACTTAAAGGAGTGTCGGATAGTATCCCAAATCCTTCCCATGTGTACAAATTAGTGGAATGATGTTAATTAAAGGAGTAATCAAACCTTACTTGACATTTCCATAACAATGATGAGTTAAAAACACTTCCATTAACCATTTGGGGATACACACTATAGATAAAAGTTTATACTCTTAACTAGTTACCAATAAACTAAACAAATGGAATTCCATATTAGTTGTTGTAAAGATTTAAATCCAATCATTCACATATATGTTTATAGGGATTTTAGGTTCTTTTCAAGACTATTCCCACTGAAAAAGTTTCCTCCCAAAGCACAAAGGCCTTATTTATAGGTAATCCAAATGAAACTAAAGAAAATTACCTATATAACCCAACATAAAAAAAGTAATTGTGGTAATTTAATCCATATTTAATGAAAGGTAACACATATATTTTTTTAAACATTGGGATAAATTTTGAATTTGATGATGTTGATTCTCTAGATTCATGAATGTTGGTAAGAGAACAATCAATACAAGAGACATTGGCAGAAGAATATATTCTCATGATAAAAGTTCTATAAATGTAAAATCAATATATTAGAGAATAAAATATATATGGTATTCTATTAACTATGTTAGGTAACATATTTTTCTTAGAGAATGATGAACCTCAAACCAACAAGGAACAATTATAAGGAAAGAATGTTTCTATAACAACCTTACTTTTATTACACACTTAAACATGATTTATTACATAAAACCTTTACTTGATATAACATAGAAGATTAAGAGGTTTAATGTATTTAGGGATTAGGAACATTATATACCAACTTAAATCATAGAACACAACATATTATTGAAAAATACCTTTACATGATTTCTATATTCCCTCGTACTTAGCATTGCATAGGATAACCTGAGGACATGTATAAGAAAAGGGTTAGCTATAAAGCCTCACAAGGGAATAAAAATAAAATAAAATTAGTAATTAAATACATGTTAGACAATAGGAATATCAATAGGTAATAATAGAAACACGAACATAAAGTCATGATAAATCATGATAATCATAACATGGAAATGTGGCAACAACGCTTAACATGGAATTAGCATGATCCAAGGCTCATTGCACCTAGAGAATGATTAAAACATCATTGCACATGAATCACGAGTAAAACCTCATTGAACTTGAATTAGTATGAGTCAAAACAAATTGAACATGATGTATCATGATACTATACTTTACCCAATGCATTGGAGCACTATCGGGGCACACGTTTCATAATCATTTCATTTCATGCATAAGTGTGCCATATAGATCATACAACATTGATTCATTAACATAGTAATTAAATAAACGAATAAGAGATATGGAATACATAAATTTAAATCCTCAATCAATATGTACATGTTCATAAAGGTCAATACCCTTGATAGAGGAGTGGGTATGGTATTCACTACACAATGATTTTGGCATGGAAATTTTGGTTAAATTTCGGCAGCATAATGATGTCAAATAGAAATTCATAAAATTGGTTGATGAGAGTGAAATGGGTCTCTAATAATTTATAAATTAAATTGACAGTACAAGGACCATGGGGAATAATATACCAACCTATGTAGTGGAATTTACATTCATAATATAAAATAATTTCTTGAATGTAAATGAGGAGAGAGAAATTCCTTAAGGAATTCTGTCATGGTAATAGGTGTACATGGGAGGAATTAGTGAGAGAGAAAGGGGTATCACATTATTCAAACATATAAAGGGAAGTATGGGGGAGCTTATAAATTATACCCCAACATTTATAATTGAAAATAAAAGGGCATAATAATATTAAGAAACCTGGATAAAAAGAGAAAGGTAGGAATACCTTACTTGGATGTTTGATCCCAAAAGATTGGTAGAGGCTTGAGAGAGGATTATTAAGAGATTTAGGCACCATGGGAAGATTATAGGGAGAATATGGAATATTTTGGGAGAACTATAAAGGCTTTTAGTGAATAGTAAGTGGGATATTTGGTGGGATTATATAGGAAAGGAGGGGGAACTCTTTATTATTTTGTTTTGGGACACCACACATTAAACTAATAAAAACCACAAATCAGCCCATGGTTTTTGCCCATGTTTTTTACCAAAAAGTAGTGGAAAAAGTAATTTATAAGGACAATGGCCAAAAATCTTAAAATTATGGGGTTTCTTATGTGGAGGTGAGTCATAGTCTCAAGGAAAACAATTTAAAAAGACAAAATGTTAAATAATCCTTGAAGGGTCCACTTAAGCTTTGTGAAATAAATAAAAACAACCCAAAATCAAATTATTTTAATGTTAAAACATATATCTGGAAAAAATAATGTTTATAGTATTTTATTAAATCATTGCTGGGTTATTATGATGCCATAAAACACATTATATGTTTGAACAATATTTAATTTTTACCCCAAAATTCGACTTTCTCAGATAATTATGAAAAATTCACCATTGGATAATTTCGAAGTCCTGATTCAAAAAATAATATTTATTTTATCTAAATAATTTTCTAAATATTTTAATTTTCACTTTTAGAATAATAAATTTCATTTATAAAAAATTAATGGGTTTTGAAAAAAACAACTTTCCAACCTTAGTAAAAAATACAATTGCATTCATAAAATTATAAAATCATTTATATTTAATAAAAACTAATTTAATAATATTATTATTAATTTAATAATATTATTTAATTAAAAAATCCATTAATTCATCAAAATAGATTTCTTAGTTTGAATATTAACTAAGAATACAATTTTTTCTTTAAAAATTATTTACAAAGTAACAATAATAAAAAAGAATGTATATTATCAACACAAGAATAATGTACATAATCATAGTACTAGGGTATTGTTACATAACCCCTTAAAACACCCACATAATACCATAGGGTAAGGTGTACGATGGTGAAAGAGTCTTGGGGTGGGTTATATAACATTTCATGAGTGGTAATCTCTATCAACTTCCACTTCTCTCATAGGTGGTTTTGCTCGAGCTTAACGTATTCAAGCTCAGCATGGGCTTGGTTGAGAGAGAATCCTAATGAGGCCACCTCTTTGATAATCTCTGATAAATTGGATTCATATGGTTCAAGTCTACTGGATGATTCCATCGCTTCCTTTGTTTGAGAAAATAGGATTTATTAAAGCCTTATATTTATACTAATCATGTGATCATTGTTCAATTATTAGAAACAATACCAATTATTAATTTTATTTTAAAATACAATAACATAGAACCAAATAGGTGAATATGTTTTCCATAACCATAAGAATATATTTAAATAGACCAAGAGGAATTTTCATTAATGAATTTTTGGGTCATTACAATCTTCCCCCTTAATAAATTTTATCATCGAAATTTTCCTTTCCCATACTAAAATAGATGTGGGTAACTCTACTTCATCTCTTCTTCTAATTCCCAGTTCACTTCTTCAAAATTGTGGTTTTTCTACAAAACATTGATTAGGGTCATTTTCTTATTTCATAGAACTTTTTCTCTGCAATCTAAGATCTTCACTAGTTACTCCTCATAAGAATGATCATCCACTAGCTCTACTACCTCTGAATAGTGTACATGTGAAGGGTATGGTATATAATTCCTTAAGAGGGGATACATGAAAGACATAATGTACTTTGGACATTTTAGTTGGAAGTGATAGTCTATATGCCACAACCCCAACACGATCAATAATCTTGAAGGGGCCGATGTACCTAGGAATAAACTTCCCCTTCTTTACAAAACTCATGACCTTCTTCCATCGAGATATGCATATAAATACCATGTATCCGACTTTAAAATCAAAGTCTCATCTAAGGTTATCTTCATAACTCTTCTGTCGACTCTGGGATGCCTTGATATGCTAATTAATGGTTTTCACCTTCTCCACCATTTCTTCAACCATTTCTGGTCCTAGCAGCTTATGCTCACCAACTTCATCCCAACATGCTAGTGTTCTGCACCTCTTCCCATACAAGGCTTCATAAGGAGACATTGATGCTCGATTGGAAACTGTTATTTTATGAGAATTCAACCAGAGGATTATGTTGATCCCATCCTCCGTTAATGTCTACTGAGCATGATCTTAACATATCTTCCACTGTCTAAATAGTTTTCTCAGATTGGAAATCATTTTGAGGATGATAGGCCGTACTGAAGTTTAGTTTAGAATCCAGAGCATATTGAAGACTCTTCCAAAACATAGAGGTGAATCTCAGATCTAGATCAGATACAATAGATAGTGGTACTCTATGCATCCTTACCACTTCCATGATATATATTTGTGCCAGTTGATCTAATGAGAAATCCTACCGAATTGCAATGAAGTGTACAAACTTTGTAAGATAATGAACAACAACCTAGATTGCATTATTTCTTTTGGATATATTTGGAAGTCTAGTGACTATGTCTATGGTGATGTTCTCCTATTTCCAGGATGGTATGTGAAATGGTTTCATCATCCCCTTAGACTTCTGCCTCTCTTCCTTTACTTTATGACACACCAGGCACTTTGATGTATATTCAACAATATCCCTTTTCATATTATCCCACCAACAATGCTCTAAGATATCTTGATACATCTTTCTGTTTCCTGGGTGAATAGAGAAATTTGAACTATGTGTATCATCCAAAAGTTCCTTTTTCAGCTCCAGACTCGATGGAACACATAGTATTTCCCCAAATCTCACAATTCCTTCTTCATTAACACCGAAATATGAGGATTTAACTTTTTCTGATAGCTTCCACTTTCTTTTGAATTCCTAGATCATCTTTTTTAGCATCCTTTAACCTTTCCAAAAGAGACAGTTGAGAAATCATCTGTGAAAATATTGATGATGTTCCCTTCTTTATGATTCTCATGTCCATCTTCATCAAATCTAAGAAGATTGAATCCTTCCAAATTCTAATCAATGATAGAATTGTTGTGTCCTTTCTACTTAGAGCATCCACCACCTTGTTTACTTTCACATGGTGGTAATGGATTGAGCAGCCATAGTCTTTGATCGGATTTAACCATCTTCATTGGTGCATGTTCAAATCTTTTTGTGTGAATATGTACTTGAGGTTTTTGTAGTCCATATATATTTCATACTTCTCTCCAAAGAGATAATGCCTCCAAATTGTTAAAGAGAAGATCACTACATCCAACTTTAAATCATCTATTGGATAATTCTGTTCATGAACATTCAATTGCCTTGAAGCATAGGCAATGACTTTATCATTTCGCATCAACATAAAGCCTAGAACCTTCTTCAAAGCATCACTGAATACCACAAAAAGTTCTACACTTGTGGGTAAAGTGAGAAAAGACTTAGTAATAAGCCTCTTTTTCAACTCGTTGAAGCTTTATTCACATTCATCACTCCATGAAAAATTCACTCCCTTCTGAGTAAGCTAGGTAAGATGGTTGGACAATCGTCAGAAATTTCTCACAAATCATTGATAATATCCAGCTAACCCCAAAAATCTACGGATATCCATTACCAATTTTGGCCTCGGCCATCCCTCTATTGCAGCTATCTTCTAAGGATCCACATATATCCCATTTCTTGTGATGATATGGCCAAAGAATGATTCCTAATTCAACTAGAACTCACACGTGCTATACTTTTTGTAGAGCTTCTCCTTTCGCAAGGTCCTTAGTATACTTCTTAGATGCTCCCCATGATCCTCATTGGTTTTGGAGTATATTATAATATAATCTATAAAGACTACCACAAATATTTTGAGGTAATCTCTAAATACTATATTCATCAAGTCCATAATGATTTCTAGAGCATTGGTGAGTCCGAAAGGCATTGCTATGAATTCATAGTTCATGTATCTTGTATGAAAAGTATTCTTGGGGATATCTGTTTTCTTCACCCTTACATGATAATATCCAGACCACAAATCTACCTTGGAGAATTATTGTTCTCCACACAGATGATCAAACAAGTCATCAATCCATGGTAGAGGATACTTTTTCTTTATCGTGAATTTGTTAATATCAAGGTAATCAATGAAAAGGCGCATTGACCCATCCATCTTCTTGACGAAGTGAACTGGTGCAACCCATGGTGAATCACTTGGGCATATAAACCCGTTATCCAGATTCTTCTGTAGTTGTTTCTTCATCTCCTAAAGATCCACAACAACCATTATATACATAGTCTTGGATATTGGAAATTCCCTAGGTTTAAGATCAATTGAGAATTTAACATCTCTTCTAGGAGGAAGACCAGGCAATTCCTCGGGAAACACTTCAGCGAATTACCTCACAATAAGCATGTCTTCAAGGATGGTTGCCTCTATAGACTCAATCATTTGAGCCAAAAATGCATGCTCATAGGGAAGTAGTATCTTTTCTTGAGATGATGGAGCTAAATAATATTCAACTTCCTCCTTGCACTTGTACAGAATTGGGTGTCGATTATCCACATGGAGAGTGACTTCCCTCTCATGGAAATTTATGTTGGATTTATATAGGGAAAGCCAATCCATTCCAAGAATTTCATAGAATTACACCAGATAGAGTATTATGAGGTTTTCCGAGAAGTTAAATCCCCAAAATATGATAGTGTAGGAGTTATACTCATGGGAGGCAATGATTTCCCCATTAGCAGTACCCATCAACATCTTTATTTCCATGATTTTTGGTGGTGTTGGGATTTTTCTACTAAACTTTTGGTATATAAAATAATTATTAGAACCTAAATCAAAATGTTTTTTCTATATTATTTAATGAATAACTAGCATACCAGTAACCACTTCATTTTCAGGGTTCACTTCGATGGTAGTGATGGAAAAAAGCACGCCCTTTCTTCCTTGGAGGTTGTTGGTTGCCTCTAAAAACCCTTGGATTAGGGCACTAATTTTCAAAATGCATTGGTTCATTGTAGATAAAGAAATAAACAATGTGTTGAGATTCAAATGGATTTTTCCTCTCCTATGTCACAACCGTGGGTTTTTCTTGTTGGCAGTTAAAAACTAGGTGTCCTTCTCTTCCACACCTAAAGCATTTCTTCATCCCGTTAAAATAATTTCTGGAGTGCTTCTTTCTGCACCTTTGTCATGTGGGGTGCTATATCTTCTTAGTACCATTGGTTTTATCCATCGGACAACCAGAATTTAAATCCACTTTATGCTTATTATCCCCATGATACCCCTGAGATTCACTGATCTCCATTTCGACCTTGAGGGAACATTAGACAATTTTCTCATAGCAGACGAAGTCATTGATCTATAGGTCTTTTCGTTGGCTAGGTTTCATCCCACCAAAGAAGTGGTCAACATTTCATTTGAGGGTAACGACAAATCTGAAGGCATATTGTGCAAGCCTTGTGATGTTTACCTCATACGCTCTGACATATTCATCGTCTTTTTTTCATGAGGACAAAGAAGTCGCTTTCCATTTTATACCGGAGAGTGTGCAGAAAATATTTTTCAAAAAACATCTTTCTGAAATCCTTCCATTACAACACCTTGATATCCTCTTCAGGCTTCGTATTTTTTATCAATGTCCACCATTTATCAGCTTCACCCTCTATATGATAAGCAACCAGTAGAACCTTATCTTGTTCAGAATATTGAAGGATGGAAAAGATCTTTTCAATGGAGTTTATCCATTGTTCGGAAATTTAGGGATCAGACGATCCATTAAAAGTAGGAGACCATTGTCTCATAACGCTTTCGATAGTGAATTATTCTTTCTTAGGGGGGTTGACCATTCCTCATGACCCATGTTTCTATTCAAATATTGAGTTAACTAATAGAGATTCGTGACAAAGTTCACCATTACAGCTCCCATCAGATTGGGCATCTCATTAGCACAGTCATCACATTGATCTTTACATTGGTTGTTAGCATGAGTCCTCTTATTACCAGCCATTGGCTGGAATAAAAAAAAGTTAGGGGTAACTCATAAAGGTTAATCGAAGGATAAAACATATGACTTATAAATAGCTTTTATTTCCATAACTTATAAATCTATAGGCTTCAATCTATATTATCCATGATATACTTTCTAACATATATTCGTAAGGGATTTTTTTAATTCTTTTAATAATGGTTAGTACTAGGTTTGTGAATTAACCAATTCATATCTCCTGGGAGTGTCATAACCAAGAGTGTAGCAAGGCTGATTGTCGTGTACCAAGATACCCTAGGTCAAGCCTGAAACTCATTGTTGGTGTTTTCACCCCTAGGTATATCTATACCAGAGCCACCTCTACCTGCTCATATCCAGAAAGGGATGTATTTTCGTAATAAACCACTTACTTAATACCCACAAAAACATAGGGTTGTTTTTATTATACGTAGTCTTATCTCTAAGGTTTTACAAGGGTTTTATAATCCTAATAGAAAAAATAACTAAACCTATCATCTAATACCAACTATAACAACCCTGCTTTTATTACACACTTAAACCTAATTTATTACATAATAACTTCACTAGATAAAAAATATAAGATCAAGACTTCTAGTGTCTTTTGGGATTATGAACAATAAATAACTACATAAATCATAGAACACAATATCTTATTGAAAACTTCTTTTACCTGACCACTCTATTCCCTAATACATAGAATTGCATGGGATAACCTGAGGACATGAATAAGAAAAGGTTGAGATCTAAAAACCAATAAGGGAATAAACATGTAATAACATGAGGAATAAAATACGTGTTAGAAAAAAGGCATATCAATGGAGAAAAGGAGAAACATGAACATAAAGGCATGATAAATCATGATAATCATAACATGGAAATGTGGCAACAACACTTAAAATGGAATTAGCATAAGCCAAGGCTCATTGCATATGGAGCATGATTAAACCCTCATTGAAAATGAAGCATGATTAAACCTTCGTTGCACTTGAATTAGCATGATTCAACACTCATTTCACATGACTTATCATGATACTATACTTTACCCAATGCATTGGAGTGCTATCAGGGTGCACCCTTCATAGTCATTTCATTTAATGAGTAAGTGTGCCACATAGATCATACAACGTGAATTAATTAAGATCATAATTAATTCCAAAAATAATAGATGTGGAATACATAAATGTATGTACTCACTCAACAAGTAAATTTTCATAAATGTGAATACCCTTGACAGAGGAGTGCGTATGGTATTCACCACACAATGATTTTGGCATGGAAATTTTGGTGTAATTTCAGCAGCATAACATCATCAAATAGATATTCATAAAATTGGTTGTTGAGAGTGAAAGGGGTATATCATAATATATACATTAAATGGATATTAAGGGGATCATGGGACATAATATAACAATATATGTAATGGAATTTAGATGCATAATATAAAATAATTGCTTCAATGTAAATGAGGAGAGAGAAATTCCTTACGTAATTTCAGCATGGTAACAGGTGTACATGGGTGGAATTAATGAGAGATAATGGGGTATCTAATCATTAAAACATAAATACAGAATTATGGGGGTGCGAGGAAATCATACCCCAACATTTATAAATGAAAAATAAAGGTCATAAAAATATTAAGAAACGTGGATAAAAAGATAAAGGTAGGAATCCTTTACTTGGAAGTGTGATCCCAAAGGCTTGGGAGAGGATTGAGAGAGGCTTATTGGGAGATTGAGGAACCTTGGAAGAATTATATAGAGGAGGGAAGAGTTTGGACGAACTCCAAATGATTTTAGAGTAGAGGAAGTGGGAGATCGGGTGGGATTATATAGGAAAGGAGGGAGAATTCTGTATTATTTTGGTTTGGGACACCACACATTAAACTAATCAAAACCACAAACCAGACCATAGTTTTTTCCCATGGTATTTTAAAAAGGATAGTGAAAAACAATATTTTATAAAGAAAATTTCTGAACTTCTTAAAATAATGGGGTTGCTTATGTGGAGGTGAGTCACACTCTTAAGGAAAACAATTTAAAAAGACAAAATGTTTTATAAGCATTGAAGGGTCCACTTAAGCTTTCTAAAATAAATCAAAAAAACAAAAAATCAAATTATCTTAATGGTAAAACATATATTGGCCAAAAATAATGTTTATAGTATTTTATTACATCACTATTGGGTTATTATGATGTTATAAAACACATTATATGTTTAAATAGTGTTTAATTTTTACCTAAAAAATCAACTGCCGAAGAAAATTTTGAAAAATTTATCATTGGATAATTTCAACGTCCTCATTCCAATAATTATATTTTTTTATCTTAATAATTTTCTAAATATGTGAATTTATTACTTTTAAAATAAAAACCGATATTTATCGAAAATTTATGGGTTCTAATAAAAATAGGTTCAAACCATAATAAAAATTAAAATTGAATTTATAAAATTATACGGTCATTTCTATTTAATAGAAAGTAATTTAATAATAATAATAATAATATTTTAAATATCTTATTTATTTAAAAAATCCATTAATTCCTCAAAATAGATTTTTCATTTTGAATATTAACTAAAAATACTATTTGTGCTTTAAACACTATTTACAAAATAAAAATAATAAAAAGAATGTATATTATCTATACAAGAATAATGTACATAATTGTAGTACTAGGTTCTTGTTAAAAAAACTCCTTAAAACACCCACATAATACCTTAGGGTATGTTGCGCGATTGTGACAGACTCTGGGGTGGCTCAGATAACATTGCTCGAGTGGTAATCTCTATCAACATCCACTTCCCTCGTTGGTAGTTCTGCTCGAGCTTAACATATTCAATCTTGGCTTGAGATTGGTCAATAGTGAAGCACAATGATGCCACCTCCTTAACTAGCTCTGATAAATGGACTTTGTATGGGGCATGTCTACTAGATGAATCCATCTCTTCCTTTGTCTGAGTAAATTGGATTTATTAAATCCCAATATTTATACTCATTATGTGATCACTGTTCAGCTACCATATTAGAAATAGTCACAATTTTTAACAGTATTCTAAAATCATAAAAACATATAACCAAATAATTTCATACGTTTTAAACAACCATAAAAGGACATTTAAATAGACCAAGAATAATTTTCAATAATGAATTTTTGGGTCGTTACAGTTTCTAAATAAAAATATACCATACACACTGATATGGAGACCATATATCAAAATATATTTGGGATTTTGGAATATCCTCTAGCTGATCTAGAACTAATAGGGAAAAATTGTTATTCATGAAAAAATTAGACACTGATGGTATGGTAAATATCTACAATGTAGGAATAATATAAAATATTTTTATGAATTGTCAAGGAATATTGTACAACAAAAACTTTTCCCCATTACTGATGTTGAAATCCATCATAATATTACTTTTAATAAAATCCATTCATGATTATTAAATGTTTATAATATATTTCAAAACTTATTCTGTTTATGGAATTTTTTTGAAGATATTTATATGACTCAACAAGAAGGGTTCATAATGTCGAATAATGTCAATAACATTTAAAATCTACAGAAATTTATTTTTGGATTATGGTAGGAATCATGTTCATAGAATGTTCATTTTTATGAGGAATAAGTAATATAATTTCTTCATGAACAAAAAGTTCCATGTGTCAATAAGAATATTACTGTGAATTCCATATTTTTCTTTGTATTATATGTTTATGACATATTAGTTAATGGAAATGAGGTTTAATTATTATTTTTAATTAATATTTGGTTAAATGAATTTTTTTCCCATGAAATACATTTTTAGAGGAGCCTACATCATAGGTATCATTCTCTACTGTGATAGATCTTAGATGCTTTTATTACCATGTCAAAGTACATATATTAATGAGGAACTCACAAAGTGCAATATGAAACAATCCAATTTTAGATGGTATAACTCTCTATAAGAAAATGTGTCTACAAAAAAGAGGATATTGAAATAATGATTAGATTCCCTTATTATTTTTTAGTTGGATCCATCATGTGTGTCATGCAATGTAGAAGGATTTATGTTTCATTTTATTTAATAATAGTGGTTATATATCAATCTAATCTAGGAGAGCTATGTTAGGAATCTATGAAAAATATCGTAAAGTATGTGTGATGTACAAAGGATATGTTCCTGGTGTATGGAGTTTATTAAGAAATAATAGTGAGTGAATAAAATTATTCTAGATTCAAGAGAGATCATAATAATCTAAAATCATATCTAGGCTATCTTTATCTTAAATGTTGGTGCAGTGGGTTGGATAAGATCAAATCAACATGTGGTCATCGGCTCTATAGTATAATCTATGTATGTTATTTCTTCCAAAAAAGATAAAAATGATGTTGGGATAGAAAACATTGTCTTAGATTATGGTTTGGATCAATATAGTGAATACCTAGGTCCAATTCATTATTATAATACTACAACAGTGGTACAATCCTATTAAACATTATCTTACTAGTTTATAAAGAATATGCATCAGATGTTTCATCTCATTTGGTATTTTAATCAAAAATTTGAATTCACAGTTATAATATTATACAGAAAGGATAATTTGGTAAGTCTCCTAACTAAATAAATATCTAAACAGAATCATGGATTTCATGTGAAAGCTTGTGGGTTGAGACTTTTTATCTATTTTCTCTATGCATGTCGGAGTCTTGAAAGTGGGTTTTGTAGACCCAACTCATAGTGGTACTTTGATTTCCATGATATGTATACAGAATGATATATAAATGTACTTACATTACCATAATAGTTTTGATACATCTACATCAAAAATATTTATGGTAATATCCTTAGATTATTTTTTGCAGCAAAAGTTTATGGTAGAACTTATACAATGATGTAAACCTATAGATACAATGATAGTAATATTAATGTTATTTCCATTGTAACAGATACATAATGGTAATAATAAATATATTATGTGTTACAATTAGGTGGTGGGGGCTCATATGAACTGATACTTCTTCTCATAAATTTCATAGTTGGTTATCTCAATTTTATATGATCATGATTAATGACGCAACAATAATAACTCTACATTTTTTAAGTGTAATTTGTTATTCCAATTTGTGAACACATGTAATGAACTCTTTAATTTTGATTATTATTAGTTTATACCATGTTATCACTTACATGTATGCAAGATAAAGACTATGGAATTGATTTCATAGAAAGGTAGCTTCTATTGGGTATGTCATTAGTGGTATGACATTGATTGAATAATCAAGATAAAAAAATTTCATTAAATTGGATGTGATATGTCGAGACTAGTTGATCAAGATGGTGGTAAATTTTATTAATCTAGTTCTATTGTAGAAGAATGTATGTTAATCCAATTTTTTATAAAATAATAAAGTTTGGATGATTACACAAGGTTTACATCCTACTTTATGAGTTATTTTATAAAAAATGGATTATATTACATTGAGTGTGATTGTAAGAAAGGTTGATATTGATTTTATTTGTCTATATTTCTTTAAAAACATTAATTGGATTCTGCAATCTACTAAAAATTTGTGCATATTATCCACTTCTATCGAGATAAGTATATAGAGGGTCACACACCTAGTGTATTCAAAAGTCCACCCCATTCTATTGAATATGAGTATAAGAAACAGTGAATCCCACAATGTGTTGTGAGATATTTCTGAGAGTAAAATATCTCCATTGAATGAAAAAACTTGTTACTATTCAAGGATAAAACAATTATATTTGAATATATTTATTGAAATTATTCTTAAGTTATTTAGTGAATATATAGAAAAATATTATATGAATGTATAAAATATTAATTTTCATGGGAAATTTAATATTTGATGGAATTATGAGTTGAGTTAATATTTTGTATGGGGGTTGGAGATCCCTTTATGTTTGATTAGCCTACACTATATAAGAAATATGGAACTCATTTTTGAGGTTCTATTCATCCAATTGAATTTGATATCTCATCTCCCATCCTTCCTATATCCCAATGAGAAAAATCCATATTCATAGTGTTAGATATTCAATCTTCTTCATGGTTCAATGGAATACGATCATGGTAATAATTGAGATGTTGTAATTATCATCATACTTCCGTGCTAGAACCTAGATTACGAAGATAAAAAATTTAAAATACTATTAAATAACATGTGGATGATATAGAGGGATTTGACCTCAAATCCTTCATGAAAAATCATAAGTGATGGGATTTTGATGAATGGGAAATCAATCAGGGTATGGTAATTATTTGTTTTATTTTTTTGGGAATAAATAAATTCATGAATGGTCCTTAGACATTTACCAAGGCTTGGATCACCAGAACTGATTAATGTTGTAAATTTCATGGTTGAAATTTAAAACTCACGACCCATATCCTCCTGTTGTGCACCCTGGTAACAAAATATATTTCTAGGAAAAATAAAAAACGTAATTCAATATACTAAAGCATTCATGTTTATAATTCTTAGAGTTAATGCCATATGGACTTGGGGGACCAAATTCTATTAACAAGGTTAGATTTAGTCACATCAGAGATGATTAGTATTATATAAAAGAACAATGTTCTCAGTTCTGGGTGGAGCTGAGATTTAGTGATAAAGTGGAATGCACTGGAGATCCCTCTAATTCAAGAGGTGGCGTCATTTTATGGAGAGAAAATTTATGATAAAATATACAATAACCCATAACAGAGTCTTTATAGAGAGGTAGAGCTTAAATAATGAAGATATATCAATAGAGAATATTATGTACTTATTATTCTTTAAATTCCTCTATTTCTTCATATTTCAAGATAGATTTGTTTTCTAATATGAATTAAATTGAACATGATCCTTGGATAGAAACCTTTAGGGAAATAAGATTGAAGTGAAGTATTTATTAACTATTTTATTTAATTTAGTACTATGAGATGTATTGACACTACTATGTTTTCATTTCATTACTAAATCCAATCTTATAAAGATATAGAATCAATGAAAATTAATCTTGAATCACTTTCAAAATATTAATGTTTCTATTTACATTGATTTTTTTTTGAAAAAAAATGATCATTTTGATGAGTGCAATGTACCGATTAAGGATATTTTGACAAATATTTTTTGATAAGAGTAAGGAAATCACATTTCATTATTTCATTTTCTCTAGAACTAATACATTCATAGTTAATTAAATAGTATGAAAATTCTCAACAGAGTAGTGGAAAAAATTATATGATTTTTTATCCATTCCACACAATCATTTCATAATCATAGGAATATTTTTACACACCAAACATCAATTAAAATTACCTTAATGAATTAATTTCATATCTATTACAATTTTTTTATATAACGAATTTTCATTAAAAAATGGACTAACATTAAATTTTAATCCATTTTCTTCTAAATATCACAACTATTTCCATAACTATTAGAAACTTTCTAATATTTTATTATTTTCTTTGTGGTTATTTTTTTCATTGAATCACATAATAATCCATCTCTATAGATATGGCCCGTCATTATTGTACTTCTCATGTGAGGTGTAAGTAAGAATTATTTTGACGGCCTCTGATAATGAAGTTATACAAAAAACACATTGTTATTGAGGATGGTGACATGTTTCAAGAAACTATAAACATCAAACCATCAATAAAAAATAATAAAAATATTGTAGTAATTACAAAACATTCTACTGCAACTATAGAAGAAAAAAATAAAGAAACTCAATAAATTGAATCCTTCAGATTGATAAAGATTACTATACTCAAAAAATAAAAATTAAAGGTAAATTTGATGATTTTATGGTTATAGTGGTTGTTAAAAATTAACCAATCATTGATGAAAACATAGTGTTGCATAGAAATAGTGAGTATCAACTCGTTGTTATTTATGGTATTCGATCATGAATAATCTTAACACAATGAAATAGAAACTAGAGAATGATGTCTTTATATTTGTCTCTAATGTAATAATTTAATAGTATAACTAATGAGGATTCTGTATAATTTATTAGGGACATTTATTATCTGTTCCATTAGATTCTACTACAAGGTATGGGTGAGGATGAGCTTAAGATAAGACTATTCCCTTTTTTATGTGGAATTATTTAAATTTGTTCCTCTAACTTGATGAGAAATTTTTTGAAATAAGGGAACACTTTTAGATTTATTTTATTATAAATTTTTATACTAAAATATTATTGGGAGGTATTAGGTTAAAAATAATTATATTATTTTTGGATAAGGGGGAGGATTTTTTTGGAAGCCTGGGTTATGTTTTGGAAACCTATGTTGTAGTTTCCTCCTCATCAATACCGCCAATAATCATTTGATGGATTCTTAATTTGAAGGACGCATTCCATTATCACAAAATTTGTTTGGTCTATCAGCTCAAGGTAATTACTGAGAAAACATTTATGAGGAGTTGAGGAAAATCAATAATACCATAGTTTTTAATTATAAATATAAGTCATCTTGATGAAAAAATAGTCAATAAATGTTTGTAAAACATTGGTTTAGGATTAAAAAAACCCAGAGATGGTTTAAATTAAAAAATAAGTTATAATCTCTAATAAATCTTAATTCCAATCAATGTATTAAAAGGATTCTACTCAAAATAATAATAATATAAGAGAAAAATATTTTAAATTATACTCATGCTTTAGGCCTTTATTATTATAGAACAATATTTTCAAAGTAGGATATTTCGTCCTTCTGTAGATCACTATACATAATATTATATTTTTTCCCAAAATATTAAAAAGATAAATTTTCTTGATATGGTCCTCTTTTATAAAACAAAAACGATTATTTTGTTAATATTTACAACCCCGGCTATATGATCCTTCCAAACCAATCATTGAAAGAAAATTGCATTATTACGAAACCCACTTCCCCAAGTTTCAAGAACTAGATAAAACCACATAATAAAAATAAAAATATGGGTGAGAACTCTAATTCCCAAGGGAATCATGAAGGGATTATCTAGTAAATTTTAATAAAATTGGTTTCTTAAAAGGGTTAACATTATTCACAAAAGGATGAAATATATTCCAGGATCCATAACATGGAAATAAAATATAGTCAATAGGTAAAATATTTCTCTATTAGGGACATGGGATAGTTTCTAATTTCTACTATGATTTTTCATTGGGAACATATCATGTATGTTACCACAAGAAGATGATAAAAAACTAAATAGAATAGTATGGAAGAGTTAGGGGAAGTTATAAATAGATATTGTAAATAATATAGAAAAAAATAATTAGAAAACACTAAATAAAAAAATAATTATATCATGTTTAAAACAAATATAAAATCAATTATCTCATTTAAAAACTAAACAGGAAAGGATATTAACCTTAAAAATAACAAAGTGGAGGAGAAATTGTGGAAAACATTGGGGGTTTGTCAAGTTTTTGATAATTTTTTCTCCATCCATCCCTTCTAATAAATAATCTAACCAAAATTATAGTAGTCCAAAACTACATAATTATTCTAGGTTGTTTAAAAAACTCAAAGAAATAACCTATTCATACAATATTTTTTTTCTAATCCAATAATATTTGAATTTAAAAAAAACACGTTTCTAATAAGATGGATTGATAAGAGTTTTTAAAATAGAGAATAACTAATGAGATTATTGTTGATATTTGTAATAAAATTCATTGTAAACTCCAAGATCTAGGTTTTTATGTCATAACATATATTTTTCATGAATCAATATTCAATTAAAATATTGTTAATTTGTGTTTGTAGTATACTATAAGAGCTAGGGTTGATATCTCAATGTAGACACTCACAAAACACTAAATTTCAATTATCACAATTTATAAACTAAAATATACTAAATTAAATATTATAATTACTATTGTATGGGGTAATAAAGATCCGTGTAATATATAAATATATAAATGAAAATATAGAGAAAAAAACAAATACTAGGGATTTAATAGAATGTATAATCAACCCTTAGTAGTTCAAAATAATTATATCATTGTTTTTAAACAAATAATATAATTATTTCATTAATTTTGGAGATCAAAAAATAATCATTAAAACCCTCTTATTTGAATAGTAATTACCTAACACTGAGGCTTCTACATACCTGGCAAATCTATTCCATAGAAACAACTATGTAACACTCCACCATATGAATGCAAAATATTTATGGGAAGGGAAATAGATGAATTAAAATAAGAACATAATAACATAGAAATTAGGGTGGCCTCTCATTGTATATGAATTAACCAATACTGTGTTCCAAGAGTAAAATAATGAGAAATGATGAAGAAAAATAAAATCATATTATCACTACTGCGTCCCTAAATAATAAACGAGGCCAGTTCTCTATTAATTATGGTGTAACATGAAACACCAAATTATTTTAAAAGAAAAATATATTCAATATTATATATAACATGAAACCCTAAGCTATATTGAACAATGAAATATTATTACATAAATATGACCAGTTTAACCTAGCCAAGGAATTATAGTGTATCAATATGATTAAAAACATTATTATTATATATATATATTTATATATTATCAAATCAATGCAATTTATTATATTAATTATTATGAAATAAGAACTCAATTTTTATTGTGTTTATATTTTATTCTTGCAAATGTATCTTCGTCAAAATAGTTTTTATTCAAATCTAGTTCTTATTTCTTTTTTGATTAATATTATAATTATTTTATAGAAAATTTATAAATTTTATTTGAAAAAAATTATATCTTTTTTTAATAATCATGTTAAAATTATATTAGAGTAAATTTATGGTATTTTTCTTAAGGGATTGGTTTTATAGTGAATAGTGAGAAATACAAATTGTTATTGGAAATTGGGTTTTTATTTCAAATATTTATATAGTTACATTTAGTTTTAATATTTTTTTAATATAAAATTAGTTTTATAATATTATTAATAATAAATATATATTCATTGGAATCAATTTTATTGTTGAATTTCATATGAAAACATTTATATACGTAAAGTGTATTTTCCTGAAAAAATGTTTTCTCATTCTGTTTTTTGTTTTTAACTTAAATTAATTTCTATCAACTCTAGAGATTGAAAATTTAAAAATGGATACAATATTTTGAAATGGGAGGTTAAATTTTTCAAATATTTTACTTTTACTTATTTTTTTCATTTTATATAGTAGTCATGGTAAATAATTTTCAACTATGTAAGGGTAAAATTGGAAAATAAGGTTGAATCAATGAGTTAAGGACTCAAAATATAAACAAAACCTGAAATTATAGTATTTTATGGATTTAGTTAGTCCATTTCCACACAAGTATCTAATATATGGCCACATGGGGACATATATCATTGATTATACACAATAAAATATATTTATTTTCAAAATATATTTTTGAGGAAAATTATGAAACCATGGATGTTCTACAATGTGTGTTAAACACTTTAAGAGATGAGGAAGTCATTAAAAAATACTGAAATTATTAGAGTCACTTACATTGTATAGCCACCAATATAGAGAATGTACATTAATGTTCAGATCATCTTGGAGAATATATTTAAAATTATTATCCAACTTATCCAATATTGGGATGTATTCCTCTACATTGATCTTTTCTTCATGGAATCCTCATGCAATAATTTTATCTTTTATGTTGATCTGAGCTCTTTGTTCATCATTAAATTTCACACATATTTCTCTTTCTATGATTATATCATTATCATCTTCTGAGTCCTTTAGTTGAAATGGATCTAATTTCACTTATTCATTGGAATGTAAAAGAAGAACCATATGTCTTCGTTTTACTTTTTCTACTCCTTCTTTGGACACTTCCACCATTACCTTCGTACAACCCTATAATTTCCTAATATCTCAACATTCCCCATTTTGAAAGGATGATCAATCCTTACTTTAATTATCTTGAATTAATGTTCCTCCAATATTCCCCTTGTATTTTCCGGCAGACCTAGTTTCTATCGGTTTCAGTTGCTACCAGTAGTCTTTCATACCCTTTTCTCTTTTCCCCTTAACCAAAATACATCCCCTTGCATCCCAATTTCCATTCTGTCCCTTTTTCATTAATGGGGTGTAATGCCCTATATTATAAGATCATGTCTCATAGTCAACTATGTGCTGATGACACTCCTATATTTTATAGTCTACCACAGAAAATGCTTGGTCCCCTCAAGGATTTCAACTAGTATGGGGTATTTTATCTGGCCTGGCCATTCCTCAACTAGTCTAGAAAAAAATTCTTAGTTTAATGCATGGGATTCTGATTTAATATATTTATTTATCCCCCTAAGAAGCTGAAAGTCATTCATATCCCTTATCACCTAGAGAAACACTATTTGGTGCCTTCTAGACAAGATCCTCAAGAGAGGTCCATTATCCAGCCACACATCCTCCAGACTTGGATCCGCAAAAGATGGTTCATGCTCCTCTTCCACTCTTGTGGTGACCTAAATCAATACAAAAACTCTTAAGTCCTATTTTAGGAGGGAAAAAAGATCTACCATATTAATATTTTTATCCTTAGAACATTATATTCACTATGTGAAATCCTATGTTGGCCCAAACTGAGTCTCCAATGGGTTCTTGATAATCATACATGCCTCCTTCAGTGAGCCTTCAAAATGATGCTTCCCAAAAGATCTCAATTGAGATATTCCAATATCATAATGGGTATCATACCTTTACCATAATACCTAAACCTTTCTAAAACAATGCCAAATCCTAAAAAAGAACCCAGATGCCCATGATGACCATAGGATATACAAAAATCAATCCACAATTCACATATTTCTACCTTTTTCCACCGAAATTCCTCTCCAACCATTATCCACACCCAATACACTAGTGTCTTAGAAACATCACCCTCCACACACTATGTGAAATATTGTACTAACCTAGCCTGAGTCTCCAATGGGTTCAAGATAATCATAATCCCCTAATTCACTATCCACATGCAATCCACCAGAGTCTTAGTGATGTTTTAATGGTTTATATTCAAATTCCATAAATACCATGATGACATTAATGTCAAAGTAAATGAATAGTTTCAAAAATTATATTAATGATATTTTATGATAAATAATATTGTATTATTTTATTATAAAATCATAAAAATATGTAAATAGAACTATTAGGATAATATGTGGTCTAAAATGTTCCATTTATGATATATTGTTTAACTTATATATAAAACTACAATACTTTATAAAAATAAGTTAATGAAGGGGTTAAATCAAAGGATAATATTTTAAATGATATAAAAGTTTATATGAATTTAATTGGATGAAGATATATAGAACTTATGATCATTTTCATTGAATATTTGTCTGTTTATAATTATTTTTCTTTAGAATGACTTAATTATATTTTAATATTTTTCGAAATACCATGTGTGTCGTTTCCCTCCTTTTTAAAATGACGCCCCTATCTCTCAATTATTCAAAAAAAAATTGGTCAACTATATGAAAAAACCTTATTATTTTTCTTCTATATGTACCTGTCAACTATATTGAGGTTTTTGTTTTCTTAAAATACCAATCCAAGGGTCCCAAAGATTGATTCTAGAGGAAATATACCAAAGAAGTTGTAATCATCTTTACTAACTCTTTAAAATTTATTTCTTTTTATATTTACAATAAATATGTTGTAACCATATAAAAATAGTCATTCTAGTATAATCAATATACTAATATGTTATTATGGTTATCTGGAATTAATTTTCCATATGTCTTTCATTCTATAAAGAGTGAAAACATCACTCATGCATACATACGACTTCCCATACCCACATAGCTATATAATTAATCATTCATCACCACTTTAAAATTTTTTTTTATAAATATGGAACTAAATAATATATATGATATTTATGAAATAATTATACTTATCATATTATAATATCATATCTACCTTCAAACCTTCCAATTTGAGGGAAGTCAACAATTCCCCTCATGTGGACTTGTGGTCTACCACCTCCAAGAAAAGATGTGATCTGTTTTTTAATCTCTTCTTTACTTAGTTTGTAACAAGGGAATATTTAATGTATATATATAATATATATGCTATAATAATGATTAAAATAATACATATTATTATTTACCATCATTTAGTTCCATCAATTGAAAATTGGAAACAAAATTCATACATATGTATGGCCTACAATCTCCATAAACAGTGCTATACATTTTTTATGTCAACCTTTTATTTATAATTATAAATATGTACGTAATTAAAAAATATTAAATTATTATTATATTAAAAATATTTAATATGATAGAACCATGATCAAATTACAAGTACCAACACAACCAACTAGAAAAATACATGAATAATGAAGTCATTGTCACCTGGAATAATGATTTTAGTGAATAATTATTAATAAATTGATGATAAAAGATACAAGTAAATAATATAATGTATGATATGTATGATTATAATTCAATAATATTTTTTTTTTAAAAATATCCATTTATTATAAAAGAGTTTTGAACACATATTAAGGAAGTGAGACCCAAGGTAAGGGTTTCTAGTCTCACTTTTATTTCACTGAGTCATGTTTCATATTCCACACGTATTCTTTAATGGGGTGCATATAATGACCCTTTGAAATTATATATCATGAATAAATTTATATTCAATGTTTTTAATGAATTATTGTATGTTATTTATTTTATGGGGGTTATCACTCAAATGTTTCCAATGTGGCCGCTGTTTATTTCACAACATCATCATTTTTCAAGTTTATTTATGTTTAAGTCTCTAATAATGGAATTATATGAAAATTATTTCATACAATTAATAAATTATATAATAATATGGTTATTTATATATGTTAAATATTTAATATAATTTTACTTAATTTATGTAATCCTGATATAAAAATATTTTTCAAATTAAAACTGGTTGTTTTTCTCTTTTTGTCATGAATTATTTTCTTCCATGTTCAAATTTTCCTTCAAATATTTTAAATAATATTTTTAATATTTTATAATTTTAAATTAAAAATATATTTAACCATGTATGGATTTATATAAATAATTTTCAAAGTTAACTTTTTTTCATTTTTTTAACAATGAATAATGTTACATTTTACTGAAAATGTAAAAATAATCATTGAATTAACATTCTTAACATAAAAAACATTTACATCCATAATGACCACACAATGCTCTAATAATCCCATTATAACATTCCATAAGAACTTTAAAATAAACATTAATTCTGAATATTCTATATATTTCTAGTTATTAAATCTAAATTTAAATTTAAAAAGGTTATTTTCCACAATTATAATTGTTTTTATAGTAATCAAATTCATCAATGAAAACAACCATTTATTTTACTAATGATCTAATTTTAATATATTTTAATAATACCATCAATATTTTTCCTATGGATAGTTTATGATATGTTTAATGATGTAAAATATTAACATTTTATATGAATTTTTTCAAATATGAACGATTATGTTGATTATGTATAGAATTTTAATTCAACCCCATTATATAATGAATGATTTGTACATGATAAGTAATTAATGGAGCCCATTATATCAAATAAGTGTGTCGGTATATCTCATGAGACAAACTAATTTGTGTATTTTTTCATGTCCTTACTCATTTATGTATGATGTCTCAGAACGAGGCATTAACAAAATGTTTATGATGTCCTTAATTTTTCAATCCATCACTATAAAATTAGTTATGAAATTCCGTGTAATTATTTTAATAGTTACAATATCCAATGTTAATTTTACACTTCAAGTGATTATTTATATGAAATTATTTGACTATCATTTCTTACTTCCATATCATTCTTCATGCTCATGTTATTGTTAAAATGCATTTTTATCAATTATTTTACATTGCATGTTGATTATACTTTATTTATTCTATCTGTATTTAATTTAACATAACTGTAACTGAGTATATGATCTCACCCTTTATTTTATCCCTTTCAATGGGATATGAGGAAGGATATTGTAAAATATATCAAGGTTGCAAGAATGTTTCTCAAAATTTGATTTTATATTTCCAATGTAATATACGAATCAGGTACATATATAGTTTACCAAGACTAATAAACTATTAAGTACTTTGGGATGAGATCACTTGTACCTAGTACCAATATAATAATATTACCACGGACTCTAGTATACTAGTGTGAGGGCCTTTACCACTTGTATTAGATTAATTTTATTATTATCCATGGGAATTTTGTTTAGGAAAACATAAATTAAGGAACATAACCCTACGTATAACATTAATGAGAAGTGTAAGTTTATGACAACATCCTAATATTTTGGTAATTTAGATAGTATGTGTTTTCCTTAAAATAAATTATTATCGAGATACTATAATTGAATATGGTTTGGGCATAGATTCATCTAATGAAATAAACTTGAAAAGAGTCAGTCATGTATATCTCGACTATCCTTCTAGTTCATGATGACTATTCCCTTACTACACACCAAGTTTGACTCTATCAGAGTAAATTCATGGGTTAATTCACATTATATTTTTAAACATTTATGGAGGATTTGAAGATGATGACTATTAATGACACATTTTAAAAAATATGTTGTCTTAGAAAAAAATATGGTGTCATGATTTAGACATCCTATAAATAATTTTTATGATTATATGGTTTCCCAATATGATAATTATTTCTCAAACTATTCTTTATGGTTTTATTCAGTGGATATAACCATGAGTAATCATGTTTCAAATAAATGTAGTAGACATGGAAATGATTATGAGATACCAAACATGATGAATAATGGATTGAAAGATATTGTGATTAATCCTAAATATTTATCATGATATATGATTAACAACCTTCACCTTAGAAAACTATTAGAGTCATTAATTATGTTATAAATATATATTAATAATAGTTTAGGTTGTGGAGACCATGGAGGAAAGAAATATTAATTCCCATCAAATCAAAAATATGGAAAGAGACACCCTAAAGAAATTATAAAATAAATAGGAAAATATTTTATACATGTTAAAAAAGGTTATAAATAAATGAATTTTTGAGAAAAAAATGTTTTTAATAGAGGGTTATAGAATTCCATCCAAAGGTACCATTTATTGTTCACTATATTGTGTGTGAGTAATATATGAATTATTCAAGGAAAGACTAAATAAATGGGTTAACACCAATAAAATTTAAGGACTTATGCTATGTAAATTTTTTATGTGTAAGTATCAATGTTTATATATACTATGAATTGATAAATATGTTGCATAAGTGTTATTAAAATGATATTCACAACATAATATTCATGAAAAATCTAAGGATTGTTCTAAATAATATTTTATTTATATACTTTAACACTTTTTTTTTCAGTTTCCCTGATAATTAAAAATTATGATACATATAAGGTTTTCTATAATGTACCACTTATCAATTTTAACTATTCATATTTGAATGAATTCTTATTCAAACAAAATTGATACCACTTTTGAGGTTTTATGTGATGGGTTTTTGAGGTGATTTGAAACATTTACTAGTTATTCAGAAGAAAACACTATTAAGGTTAGAAAAACACCTTTATTTAGTATAATATTTAATGTTATGTTAACTATGGTCTATTGGATATTAATATATAGATGATCATTTTTTTATAAAGTGATAATGGATACTGTGATATTTTAAGATACATTTAATCTCAATTTCTTCATTACATTTCATGTAAGTATCTAAATTTGATTCATGATATTTTGGTGTATATTGAATAACCAAAACTGAAAAAAAGTATTATATGTGTTGTAAATCATATCAATACAATTTTTTGATAAATATTCAATGCGAAGATTGATAATATTTAGTGTTCTATCATTTAATCAGTATAGATAATTATTAAGACGGCAAGGTTGTCTTGATTTTATCTAAAGAGTTGCTTCTAATTAAGCTACATTAATGTGAATATTTTTGATCTATTTTAAATATCATAGAAAATGTATCATTGGAATTTGAGTTTTTAAAAATGTTCACAACATTGAGAAATATGATTTTTGATGCTTTTGGTTGGTTCAAATTACACTATGTGGATATTGAAAAAGTTATTTAATGGAGTGTTATCAGAAAATTAAGCCTAAATTACTAGTCGACCAAGAGGAGAAACACACCACTATGGGTGGCTGAGAGAAACCGTCATCCATCTAGCATTAGGCTGGACATAGATGAAGTAGTGCAATGGCACACCTACCATGAGACAGAGCTGTGGTGGAACACCACTGTGATGGTGGCACATCGATTGAGGTGGGTACATGAGTGCACCCACAAGAATCGGTACAGGGTGGTACACGAGGAGGGAGAGGAGATTAATGGGACATGATTTTCATGACATGTATTATAAGAAGTGTAAATTCATATCACATTTCGATGTGGGGAGGAGTTTATTTAACTAGAACCATCTTATCTCTTGATTGTGTTATTCGAGTCATCTAATAATCTATAATTTCTTGTAATATTGTGATCTGCATAATTAGAATTTCTATCCATCTGATATTCATCTGAGCATGTCTTCAACCTCAAGTTATTAGGGAGTTCTATGCACAGATATTTTCATGTAGCCACAATTCCTAAAGATTGATTCTAGCCCTCTGATCACTATTTCATCTTCTATAATGTTATAATGTGATAGAAATCACATGCAACATTGTTTTCATGGGTAAACAAAGAATGAACTAATGAAACATTTCAGGGAGAAACTATTTTTTATCTGGTGGTGGTGATAAGTAGTAAGGAGAAAAATTCTTCCTAATTCTAGAAGGTTTGGAGTTGTTTCATGTTTTCTATAAATATTCGAGACTGAACTAATTGTCTTGTTTTTCTACTTATATCTCATCTGAGAGTATGTACAAGGGTCTTAAAGAGAAAAAAGGTTTGGGAAACTAGTGTTTGGTGAGGATAAAGATCCTTGAATCATGTTCTTACGTGAAGAAGGCCACGAAAAAATAACTTGTGATTTTCACACTTGTTTTTCTTATAAAGAACATTGTTCTGATACATCATTCAAAAAGAACGATACACTTACACATCTCTTTTTTATTTCACGAAGAACATTAAGAACCCCAAGGCAGTTTATTATATTCTAGCATGAATATTATTAAAACATACCTGATTTGTGTGACTTTTTTGAGAATGCCTCATAACATCTTTGAGAGAGTATTTATCACAAAGGATAAGTGAACAATATGTGTTTATTCAATCAAAGTCCTTATTAGTGACAATATACTCTTGCATGATGTGTAGAGAAAAAAGGAATTAGTATAGGTAGGGATCATTGTATACGTGAATGTTCTTTCATAATGAGTAGTGGACAGTGTGTTCATATAGTGCATGCGAAGTAAATAATAAATAAATAGTGTGTCAGATTTATAGACGACCAAAGGATTTTTTCTCTCATGTTATTCAGATACATTTCAGAACATGAATTCATAATATTAATTGTGTTGTGTAATTGTGAAATGTATACCAATGTATTCCACAAAGAAGTTTTCATAATATATTTTCTTTTCATGAAGGTGTTATTATTGTGTATTTTCATACCTAAGATCAAGAAGATATGAACTATTGTGTATTTTATATTTTATAATAAAGAAACATAAACATAGTAATGATTTACATGAATTAAATATTTTCATGTGAAAACAATAATACCATGAAGTATTTTAATTACATGACTGGTGTTTGAAGAAATGGACATGCAATTTTAACTGCACAATTTGTGTTCATAGTTTTGAGACTGAAGCCAGGGACAATATTTCTAGCAGTGTTTCCGAATATTTCTATATCTGAGTTTTTAGTGTTTATTGAGGTTGGGATTTAGTAGAATAATGGTCTGACCAAGAAGTGTCAAATTGAGATAGATGACCATTTATAGTGATCATTTTTTATGTAAGCAAGGATGACAGTTAATAAGAAGATTACACTATGTGGACTTAAAGATGAAAAAGGACAACATATCACTGCATTAGAAGTTAGTGGAAGTTAAATCCCTATTCAAAAAAGTTATTCATTGAATAACTTGTAGGATTTAAATATAAATAACATTATGTTTTTGGGAGATATCTCAACTAGAGGGATTGAGTTAAAAGAACATGTGTGGGATGCCAATCGAAAGATCCTATCAGGAGACAATCCTCAATAATCAGTAGGTATCAAATGTTACTATAAACTATCTATCAAGTATATCAGGAGATTTTCAGTATTTTTAATAAAATTTAATATTACTAGTTGTGATTTTATGTCACGAATTGTCCTGAACATAGAAACGATGTAGTCACCCACATCGGGGCAAACCTTGTAAAAATAAGGTATGTTGTACTTCATTTAAAATATTTCATGCATGTTATATATTTATGATTCTCAATAGGATAGATTAATTCACTCTAACAACTACAGAGGTTAGATTTCCAAAAGGGGAAAGAAAAAAGAAAATAAATATAAGAATTTTTTTTAAAATGATTCAGTCCCTCTCAGTGTACTTGCATGATCCACTAGGGAATTCATTTTATATTATAAGAAAGGTTACACCTAGTATTGGACCTATATTATTATCCCAATTGGTTGTATCATACCTAAATGAAGTTCAAATTTCATTTTGAAGAAGTAATAAATATTTATCAGATGAAATTTTCAGTTTTTATCTCAGTAAGTACCAACAAAAAGGTTTCTGAAAAATCAATGAAGAACAGTTAGAAGAAAGAGGTAAAAAGTTGAGAAATAATTTGAAGAAGAATGTGGGTTCACCAAATTCTTAATATAGTTCGATAGGTATTATATCAGTAGTATTTGTAAAATCAGTTGGTAGTGATTTTTTTTCATCAGTATGGTTTAAGTGGCGATGAAGAATAATTTATTGAATCAGTCAATGATTTGTATTCATAAATTAAATTTTTTATGAATGTTCCTTCTAAAGTTATCAAATACATATTTTCTTTTATCAACGTAATATTAGATGAAAAGTGACCTCTTAAAAAGAATATGAGGATGTGGAAAAAGCCTTGGAAAATAAGTTTTAAATATTTACACTTCTCTCACAAATTATTGATGGTAAAGAAGAAGCTATATCATTTCACAGTGAACATTTCTCGTATATTGAAGAATAGGTGAAATTAAATGTGTGTGAAAAAAAAGTTACAGAGAATTTATTTATGAAAATTATTCTTACACTTTAATAATATCATAATGATACCATGAATATAAAGGACCGTTAGTGGTAAATAATATAAAAGGATGATATATTCATCCGATCTAAAAAATCAAATAAACAATATATATTTTATTATAATGAAAGACTTACATTGATTGAAGATGAATTATAAAGAACTATTTGTTAAAATGATATGACTGATAATGTTTATATATAAGTTATATATGCAATGAATATTCACTAGGAAAAAACTGAAAGATTTGATGATGATAAAAATTTCAACTACATCAAGTCTCTTGAAATGAAAGTAAATTTTAAATATATGAAGAAAACACAATTAAAGACTTCCCAGAAAGATTTTGAATATATGGTAAAATCACATGAAGATCAAAAGAATTTTGCTAATCTAAAATTTACTGAGTTGGAGGTCATGTCCATAAATCATAAGAACATTAAGGCTGAATCTTTGCAAAATTTTGAGATCATAAAACCAACCAAGAGTAACTCTGATAAGAGTCTTATTCATGATAAGACACATTCAATACATGTAATTGATGATATTATATATAGATAATTCTCTTATCTAATCATTTAAATCCATAACCCTTGATCTATAAGTTTCTATTTATACTATTGTTGTTTCATCTGTAGGTATAGCTTCCAAAAGGTATTCCGGTCAAACATTGGTAAATATGATTGATGATAAATCCACCATATCATCAAAAGGTGGATATAAAGAATAATTTGAATTCAAGTTCCCCACAATTATATATAATGAATAAACATTTTATCTAAAAGCAACAAGATGTCATAATAATCCAACATGTTGTATAGAAGAAGATTTTTTTTCTATTTTTGGGGTTGTTGGAAATTTGGGAATCAGGATATTGATTGTTGGCATAATATTTCTATCATTAAAATAACAAAATTCTAGTGTTAAGGGGGACTAGATCATATGTGATGAGAAATCCTAAAAAATGGAATCATAATTCACATATCAATAAGAATCTATTTATAAATAATAGATTTTATTTTCATGAAGACTTCTATAATTATTACAATAGAAATGGTCACAATTTTAATGAGTTTTGGTATGTCACAACCATGCACTGTACATATTTTGATATGGAGAAGATATCACATAAAATGTAGAGGAAAAGAAAAAAAATTAAAATAACATTCCTTTAAAGTTTTACTAGAAAAATAATGTTAATAAAATTGTGAAGAAAGATACATCCAAGATGAATGATCATATAAATTTCATTGTAGTAAAAAGATGATTCTATTGTGGAAGAAATTGTCCTATCATGGATTTTTTCAAGCATATTACAAACCCCCAAAGATAGTGGAAGAAATATGAATAAGGAAAGATAAAATAAACATAGAAATAAATAAAATGGATGATTTAGGGCATGAAAATGAAGATGAAAAAATTGATTTTCAAGAAAGGTTATCTTAAAAGGATATCTTTAGGATTACTGAAGATTTGTGTGAATTGTAAAAACATGTTTGGAAATATTGATGATAAATGTATGAAATGGTTTCCTAGACAATTAGAACTAGTGAAGAACAAAAGAGTTGCACCAATGGATTCATATTCTAAAAATACTACTATGAATATGGAGGCTACACACAAGAAGAAGTTAGAGCATATACAAAAATAATTTTTAATCATATGTCTAGAGTAGCTAGAATTTTCTAAAAATATAGAGAAGATATAGAATATGAAATTTTCTTTCTATAAAATGTGAATAATCATTTTTTATCTAAGAATATTTCTATATTGAGAAACAAATTTCAACTATGTTACTCTAATTGAGGTGAATTGAAGAACCACCTTATTCCCAAGAATTTTTTGTGTTTTTCATTTATGTAGAAAAATGAAGGTGAAGCATATATTCAGGTGGTGTCCTAAATATATGATTACTGTGAAAATATTATATTGTATTTTGGATTCTAACCATCATGGAGTTCCATATTTCAAATTGCATAAAAAATTGTTTTTGAATAAGATTATAGAATAAATATTATCCAGATGATGAAAATTAATGAAATTTATCCCTCTAGGGGGAGAAAATATAGAAAACTACAAGAGTTTAATATTTCAATATGTATCAAATGATTATTTTATGTTGTGGTAAGAAAATTACATGATGATTTAAGATTCTGGAAATGGAATCTTATCATTAATGATGTCTGTTCACTTATATCTATATGAATAGAAATTTAGATTCATTAGAAGAGTGACTAAAAATTTGATGAAAATAAAATATGGATTGATAAAGTGGAAATGGATTCCTACAATGGAATAATTTAAATATGTTTTCGAAGATGAATATAGAAGATTAGATGGATATGTTTGTGATCAATTCATGGTAGAAAGTTTTATTGTTGGAATCATATTCTAAAGAAATTATCAAAATCTTTTATATCTAGATTGATTTATCCTATTTTCTACTTCAGTTTAGACCATTTAAACTTGGAGATAAATAATTAAAGACACATTATTTTAAAAAAATGATGCTTCCTTTTCTCAATAAGATCAATTTTAATTTAAGATATGTGACATATCTTATGAAATAAGGAGTTTGAATAAGATAAGAAGAAAAGTTTAGTTGTTACAAAATGTAATGAGTTAAATTCATTCTCATATTTTTATCATTGGATTTATTGTTTATTAATGGGGGAAGAAAACATTGATATTGAAAGTAAAATGAGTATTCAAAAAAAATCTAAAGGGGGAGATTAAAGAAATAAAAATTGGTTAAAAGTGTTATTTTTGTTGTAATTGTTGTCAATAATTTTTTTTGATAAAAATTCAATGTGATGTTTGATAAAATTTGGGGATCTTTCATTGAATTGGTATGGTGAATTATTAAGTTGTATAAATTATTTTGATTTGAGTAAATAGTTTATTCTTATGAAGAAACATTAATGTGATGATTGTTTAACTGGTTTATCGTTTATAGAAACATGTTTAATTGGAATTTGAGTTTGACACAATGTTCACAACATTGATAAATATGATTTTTTTGACATTTTAAGTTGGTTGGAATTGCACAATGTGGATATTGAAAATGGTTTTTAATGTAGTGTTATCAAAAAAATAATCCAGCCTTACTACCCGACCAAAGGGAGAAGCACACCACTGTGGGCTGCCAAATTCAACCCACAGCCAGCTAGTATGAGGCCAGTTGTAGGTGAATTGGTACAATGGCGTGCCTACCTTGAGGTGTAGTAGTGGCAGAACACCACTGTGCGAGGTATCATGATGAGAAAGGGGGAGTATGAGCATACCCGCAAGAACCTGTATGTGGAAGTACCATAGGAGGGAGAGGATATTAATTGGAATGGGATTTTCCTGTCTCGTATTATAATGAAGTAGAAATCCATATCACATTTTGATTTGGGACGATATTGATTTAACTAGAACTATCTGATCACTCGATCATTCAATCCAAGTCTCCTGATCATCTCACCTTTCATGCAACAATAGGATCAACTTAATTTGAAGTCCAATCCATTCAATCTTCATCTGATCTTTTCATCTACCTCAAGATGTTTGGGACATGTATACACCGTGATCTTCTTACAGCCATGATGCCTGAAGATTGAGCCCATCATTGTGATCCCAATATTTTTTCAAGAATGTTCTAATGTGATCGAAATCACTTGAATCATTGTTTTCATGTGTAAATGAACAACGAACCGATGAAATACAGACTACTGAAAATATGTTTTATCTGGTGATGGTGATCAGTTGCAAAGTGAATAGTTCGTCGTGATTCTAGAAGGTTCAAATTTGTTGCATATTTTCTATAAATATCTAAGGCTAAATTCCTTTTCTATTATTGTTACATGTCTATCATCCAAGAGTGTCTATGGGATTTTGATAGAGATAAAGATGTTGTTAAAACAAGTGTTTTTAGAAGAGATGGATATGTGAATCTTATTCTTACATTAATAAATATGAGAGTAGAAAACTTGGAATTTTCACACTTGTCTTTCTCATGAAGAACTTTTTTCTATAAAATAATTCAAGAAGAATGATACACTTACATGTATACTTTTTCTTTCGGGAAGATGAGTAATAGCCACGAGGAAGTGCATTATACTCTTACTTGAAGAGTATTAAAACATATCTAATTATCATTACTTGTTAGAGAATGCAACATAACATCTTTGAGACAGTATTTTTCATGAAGGATAAGTGAACAATATGTGTTTATTTGTAAAAAGGAATTATCAGTGATATTATACTCATGAACGAAGTGTTAACAAGGCAATGATTAGTACATGCAGTGTTCATTGTATAATTGAATGTTATTGCATATTGTGTAGTAGAGATTTTGTGCATACATTGCGTGTGAAGAAAATAAAAAAATAAATATTGTGTAACATTTAATGTTGACTAAAGAATTTTATTTTGTAAAGGGATTCAAATACATGTGGGAATATACATGCATAAGAATACATGAGTTCTGTAATTGATCAAGGAAGACTAAAGTATTCTACGATGAATGTAACAAAATATATTTAGTTTTCTAAGATGTGTTATCATTTTGTATTTTTATAAATAATATCAAGATAATATGCAGTTTTGTACGTTTGCTATTACACAAAGAAGTCCCATAAACAGTGTGAGGAGTTACAATTATTAAATATTTTCATTTGAAAATGAGAATACCATGATCTGTTTTAAATACATTCATGATGTTTGAATAAATGCAAATGAAAAATTATTTTCACAAATAGTATGTATTATTTTGAGCCGAAATCTTGGGAAAATATTTATATCATTTTTTATGATGGTTTCTATATCTAATTTTTCGGTTTTTAGTGAGGACAAGTCATTATTAGAATAAGGAATAGCCCAAGCAGTGTTTAATTGATATATTTTACCATTTACATGTTATTATTTTTAATGTGAGCTAGGCTGATAGTCAATCCGAAGATTACACAATGTGGACATGAAGCATAAAAATGAAAAAATATCACTTCATCAAAAGTCTGTGGATGTTGCAGACCTATTAACAAAAAGGTATTCATTGAATAACTTGTGGGATGATAATGTAAATAACATGATTTTTTCAGAAGATATCTTAATTGGTGAGAGTCAGTATAAATAAAAGTGGTGGGATTCTATTCTAAAGATCCCATCGGGAGATAGTACACAGTAATGAGTTGTGATCAGACTTTATAGAAGTTTTTCTATTAGGAATTTTGTGATATTTTTTTGTATTTGTAATCACATGTCTTATTAATAGTGTATATTTAGTGTCTCATATTATCCCAAACATAGAATGTACAAAGTCACCCACATCAGCGGGGAACCTTATAAAAATATTGTGTGTTCTGCTTAATTTAATTAATTTATTTCATGTGGTATATTTGTGTTTGTCAATAGGGAAGATCCATTCAATCCAACATGTTCATAGGTTTGAGTTAAAAAAGTTGTAAGATAAAAGAAAATAAATATTGGTAAAAGTTTTGTACAATAATTCACCCCCCTCTCAGTATATCTACATGATCCACTAGGAACTTAATAGTTCACTACATTATATGATGAAATAATGACTAATCATGATTAATAATGATATTTTTGGAGAGGCTTCATTAGGTTTAGATATATGTAAAAAAATTAAACTTATTGTTTAACACGAACAATTATTTGGGAAGAATATAATTAGTTATTTTGGGATATAATTTATCATTGTTGAGATCAACTTTGAGGTTAAAAATTATTTAATTTTTATCTTATTATGTTTAATTTTTATGTATGGTAATTTATTTGTGGAATAATATAAGTTTAAATTTTGGTTTTATTGTGGAAATATTGATGTAAAATGTATTATTTAATTATATGAAGGTTATTATATTAGATATAATATCTTTTATTATGGTAACCATTACAGTTTTGGTAAACATTTAAATTAAGTGGGAATATCTTATTATAGTTTTATGGATTATGTAATACAATATAAGTTTATTTTAGTTATTCATCTATGAAAAATACATCTTTAATACTCTAAATTCAGAGAAAAAGATGAAATTTTGGTGAAAACATATTAAAGAATAAAATTATTCTTTTCATGTATGTATATTAACTTATGTTTTCATTCATTATCTAATTGTAATTCCTCAACTATATAAAAGGTATCTTGAAAACAAATTAGGGTTTGATTATTTTTTATTTTTTGTGAATCTATAGTTCCTTTAATATCATATTGATTTATATTTTTCTGGTTGTTAACATTCCCATTATCATTCACTTTCTGGTGATCAATGTTATCTATCACTATCTATAATTATTTTGAAAAAAAAACCAACATGTATATATATATTCATATCACACTAATTTTCTCTTATTTGGAATCCTCGTTATGTGGTATTCTATATGAATTTCATATTTCACTTTCCCTTCTTCAATAGGTTGTTTTATTAAACCTTTTAATGTTGTTGGTTTTGAAGAAATAAATTTTCAAATATAAATCCCCAGATTACCCAAATCAACTTCAAATTGTTAGGATACAATTTATTAAAGGGGTTTATAATATAACTCCCTGAGATTTTAAGATAAAATTGGATTTTATAGTGTATACAATATGAAACACTAGGCTTAAACAAAACCCGATGTATTATTATTTAAATTTGGCCATTGTAACATAGTCATTAAATTGGTGAGTATGAACATGATAAAACAAATTATGAAGAATATATATGTATAGGACCTATTCCAAATAAATGTGTGGATTAATTTAAAGTAAACAAGCACATAATTTATTATTAAAGATAATTTATTCATCAAAATATTATTTCTTCAAAAAATTCTTTTTTGGATTTTTTAGCTACTATTATTAATAATTTATGAAAATTTTATATGTATTATATGATAAAAAGGTAATAAATTTTTTACAATATTCTGAAACTTATCTTCCAATGATGTTTTGGGATTTTCCTAATAATATTCTTTTTCTACTGAATAAAAAAATACACATTTTTATTGAATATTATATTATTATTTCTAGCATTTACAAATTAAAAATTTTCTAAAATGGTATATATTTAAATTATTTATATTATATAATCAATAATCCAAATAAGTTAGCTGGAACCAGTATTATATTTTAATTTTGTTTAAAAAAATTTATACTTTAAAAGTAAATTTTCTGAAAAACTATTTTTATTAATGCATTTTTCGTTTTTATACTAAATTAGCATCTTTAACTTATAGATATTGAATCATGAGAAATGGATATGATATTTAAAATCAAGTGGTTAAATATTTTAAAGTAGTTCACTTTTATTTTTCTTATTAATAGTATCTAGGGTAAATATTTGTCAACTTAGTAAGGTTAAAATGGGTAAAATATGGTTCAAACTAAGAGAGAAGTTCTCAAATTCTACCCAAAACATTTATTTATTAAATTTTACTGGTTTATTTTGTGCATTTACATAATATCCACAAATATATTTCTAATTAATTCCATATCTGATTGATTATGTCGTTTATTTTAATGTAATAAAAGTATGAATACAAAATACCACTCTCTTGAATTTGATAACATGGAAATTATTAAGGAAGGGTAAATAGAGGATAATTTAGGTTCTAAATAGATATTTGTAATATATATTATTTTTAATTTTTATAGGTTTTATAATTACCTTAAATTATTACACAACACCCTTAAAAAAATTATTTAATAAATAGAAAAAATAATATAACTTATTTTATCATACTAAAAGTTAGAAAATTTTGGTGAATTATTAATTTCCCTGAATTTCTTATATAATTATAATGTTTTATTGATTTTTGAACTCTTTATATTCTAATTACATTACTATCATGATTACGTTAATGCCAAAGTAAATAAATAGTATAAAAAATGACTTTATTGTTTTTTATGAGAAATAATATATTATTAAATTATTTAAAAATCATAAAATATATAAATATAACAATTAGGATGAATTTTTTTTAAATTTAATCCTCATGCTATATGTGTCGTATTTTTTATGATATAAATAAAATTATAAACCTTTAATAGGGAAAACATTTGTTTCCATAGTTGTGGTTAAAATCAGCTAATGAGGGGGTTAAAATTAATGATAACGTTTAAAATGACATAAAATCCTATATAAATATAATTTTATGAGAATACGGTCTCATTATATAATTTTTAATTAAACATATGACAATATTAAATAATTTCTCTTGATAATTACTTAATTATATTTTAATCATTTACAAAATTCGAAGTGTGTATTTTATCTATGTTATTAAAGAGCACCCCTTTCTCTCAATAATTAACACCAATATTTTACATATATCATGAATACCCCTAATTATTTGACTTATAAAATCCCGTATACATTAATTATATGTTTTAGTCTTCTTAAAATACTATTCTAGGGGTTATTAAGAAGGAATCTAAAGGATGATTACTAAAGAAGAGGTATGCATCCTTATTAGCCCTTTAAAAAATAATCTTCTAACACCACTATTTTTTATGTAACCATAATTAAATAATATATACAATATAATAAATATAATCATATGATTTAATGATTTCTGGAAATCCAATTTCTATCTCTTTTCTATCATATGAAAAGATAAAATATTTCTCATGCGTAAGTACGTCTTACATTCTCCATGTAGTGGTGTAATTCGTCTTTCATTACCATTGTACTTGGTTGGCTATAAATATGGAACTAATGAATATATATGATATTTATAAAATAACTATTATTGTATAATTAAAAAATCATATCTTCTTTCTTACATTCTATCGGTTGGAAAGTGATAACGTTGAACATGAGTACATGTAGACTACCACCTCCACGAAGTGATGTGATTCTTTTTTAATTTCCAAATTACATGGATGGTAATAAGGATATATTTATTGATTATATATTATATATATGATATATTAATTATTATATGAAGAATAATTACCATTTAACTTTCTTTTATTCCATCGGTCGAAAAAATGGAAACAACATTCATTTGTGTGTTTGACTTACGGTCTCAAGGAATGGTGTAATTAATTATTCTATATCTTACTTTTTTGAATGATTTTAACTATGTTTAAAATGAATATATTTTATATTTAAATAATTATTAACATGATATATTAAATGGATTCATAATAAATAAATAAGTACCAAAACTACCAAACCAAAACATACCTGAAAAATAAAGTCATTACCACTAGTAACAGTGATTTTAACAATAAATTATTAATTAAAGGATGATAAAATGTCATAAGTATATTTTAAATGTTATGATATATATTATTATGGTTTTATAATATATTTATAATTAATTTATATTTATTACATAGGAGTTTCATTCACATATGAAGGAAGTCAGACATAAAGGAAGGTTATCTTGTCTCAGTTTTTTTGCCCGTGAGTCGTTTTTCTTATTCATCACCCTCTTTATTCATATTGTCTATATAATTCCATTTTGATATGATACATAAATATTACCTTTATATTATTTGTATTTAAATATTCACTTTATTTTTTCTGTTACATGGGATTACGATTCAAACATTTCCAAAGCGATAAGTGTTTATTTCACAAACTCATCATTATTCGAGATTGTTTATGTTGGTGTCTACTCAGGGAGAATTATTTAATATTTATATCCTAAACCTGATATATTTTAGTCTACTATGTTTATTAAATGAAATTAATTTTTTTAATTCATTTTCACCTCTTTAAGTACTCAAGATAAAAAAATAATTGTTTTTAAGTAAAAATGACATTCTTTTTCTACTCATTCATGAATATTTTACTTCCATTTGCATATTTTCTTCCAAATCAAATTATTTATTAAATTAATTTTTACACATGTTTTATTTTCTATAAAAATTTATCAAATGGATATTTTTTATTTTACTAACAAGGGACTTTCTGACTTTTACTGGAAATATGAAATAATTTTTTTGACAAACTCAAAATAAATATAATTTCGCATCATCATGAATGCCCAATACATTAATGATTCTTTTAAAATTTCCCATGATTATCCTAAAAAACTTTTTTATTCCAAATATTATAAATTTATTTATCTTTTAAAATAAAATTTTAATGTGGAAATGTTATTTTAACAAAAATTATTTTAATGATTTTCTATAGTATTTCAATTAATCAATGAAATCAACAAATTCTTTTAGTTACGCACCACATAAGATATATTGTAATTATATCAATTTTATCAAATATCAGGGTTGTTTAGGGTCATGTTTAATGGATAAATGATTAAAATTTTATTACCTATTTTTTATATGATTATTTATATTGATTCGGTGTTGAATTTTCATTCGCAAATTTCATATGATAAATGAATTTGACTTAGTAATTGATGTGAGGGGCCTATTATAGCACCTAGATGCATCTGTAGGTATCCTATGAAAAACTATTTTTGATATTTCTATAAGCTATTACCCTTTTATATAATATATTTTGGCAAGAGGCCTTAGTGGTAAGTCTATGATTTACTATTTTATGTGTTCCATCATTATGAAATTTGTTACTAATGTAAATGTGATTATTTTAATAGTTATGAAATCCTTGAAAAACTTTCAATATGATGTATTTATATATATGGAATTATTTTATAGTCAATCATTCATGAAATATTATTATTATTTCACAATTTATTGATTATATTTTATGTGTTTTTAGTTTTTTAACGTTTTTATTGATTATTATTTATTTACTCATTCTAGATTCCAGTTTATGTAACCCTTACTGAGCATCCAAGATCACACTTTTTTTCTTTCCAATTTCCTCAGGCTTGTATAAATATATTTTTATTGTCATCAAGGATACATAAATATTTCTTATTCTTTGATATTATATTTCCAATATAAAATTTTAATCGTGTATACATCAAATTTATAATGAATATTAAACTATTTGGTATGTTGGGATATGATTGATTGTATCTATTACCAATGTAAAAAAGTAACCACTGTCTATGGGATACTACGGTTAGAGTCTTTACATAACACCTAGATATTCTAGAATATATTTCTCTTAAAATAAATTTTATTAATTTTATAGCTTTCTTGGCATGGAACATTGATCTAAAAATGAACTATGATATAATATAACATATTCATTAAATTTATAGGTATGATTGAGATTTACCCAATTAAATATATATATATATATATATATTATTTTACTTAATTAAAAATTATTTATTAATGCAGAATATATAGTTACTCATTTTTTAGTAAAGTCGTTTTACGCTTCAAAAATATGATTCTTCAAAAATTGTTTTATTGTTTTTTGTGAGTGAATGTTATAATTAATTTATATCAAATTTAGAAATTTCATTTAGGAAAAAATATATCATCTTTAAAATAATTTTATAAAAATTATAATATATTGTTATTTTTTGATTTTATGAAAAGATTAATTTTTCATTAAATAGTAAAAAAATAATTTCTTTAAAAATCCTTTCAATATCAGTATTTATATGGTAACATTATGTCTTGAATTAATTTTAAAATTTTTTAATTCATTTTGATGAATCGAAATAAAAAAATTTAACAAAAAAATTTTTTTTCTTAATTTCATTATAATAATGTTTTTGGACATCAAAATTCATTGTTTAGGAAAATTGTATTCATCAAGTTTTTTGGGATTATTTTAAATGAGATTTATATAATCTAAAGTGATCAAATTTTATTAAATGAACTCCATATTTAGATCCAATATATCCAAATTTACAAAATAGGCCAATTTTTTTGTCAATATGAATAGTGACCATTGTAAACATTTTTCACCATAGTAAGGTTGAAACATGTAAAATATGGTTTACACTATGAGATAAGGCTATTTAAATACTAAAAGATTCCTTTAATCTATTAGACAAGTGTTTATAGACTATACATACCCATGATTAAATTTTATGGAATATTTGTTTTATTTTCCTAGTATAATGAGTTATATAATATTTTACATAAAATAAAATTCATAATTTCTCTCTCATCTACTTTAAAAACACTAACATTATGAAATGGGTTTAAAATTGGATATATTATGATATGAATGGTAATTTTAATGATGAATTAATTTTAACGTTATAATTTATTTTTAATTTTATGTGAGATAATTATTACTTTAAATTCTTATGCAATGCCGATGCAGTATTTGTTCAAGTGTTAAAAAAATAATATAAATGATTTTAAAAATATTATTTGTAATAATATTTTGATCAATTATTTCATTCCATGAACTATTTTAGATAAATATTACATAATATTTATGTTTTATATGTCTTCGATCTAAATTCAATTTCAATTGCATTGTCTTTACTTTTATATTATGTGAATAGTCTCGAAAATGTCATTGATGGTGTCTTATGTTAAATTATATTTCATTAAATGAATTAAAAAAATTTAAAATATTATATTAATACTTTCTAACAGTATGTGGTATAGAATATCAATTTTCCACTTTTGTTTAACTTTTCCATTTATAGTATCATTTTTAACCCCTAATGAGTAATAACATCTATATATAGGTAATTGTCAATAGGTTGTTAAAAATTGGAGGTATGTCATGGAACATGACCTAAATTTCTCTAAATATTTTTTTATAAGATCATTATAACTTTTTTTCATCGTATATTTCAAATATAAAATTTTTTATCCACTTTATTATAAAAATGAATATATATTAATTCAACAACTTAAGTGATTCTAATTTTTCCCTTCCCCTATCTTATATAAAGACACCATATCTCCTTTATATTCATAATTAATAGGAAACCTAACATGGATAATATAAGAAAAATTATATTTATTAATCCTTAAACATGTTATGTGGTTTCTATTCTCTTTAATATACCATCCTTGGGGTCATTACGGAGGGATCCAATCGAGGTTCATCGAAGTGGAGTTAATCATCTTAAAAATGAAATTTAATTTTACTATTCCTTACACCACATTCATAATTTTAATAACCATTAAAATATAATACTATTTATACAATATAGCCTGATTTTATTATGTATATGGAATAACCATTATCTATATACTTTCTATCTATTGGTAAATGAAATTATCACTCATTTGTGTGGGTGGACTATAGCCTCAATAAAGAGATATGATTCATTTCACATCACCATAAATAAATGTTGGTTGTTATGATGGGTTACATATTTAGATATGATATTTATTTAAAAAACATAATCCTCATATAATTATAATATATTTTCTACCTTATTATATTTCTATCAATTGTAAAATGATAACGTCTCTCCAGTATACATATGGAATATCTCCTCCATGAAGCGATGTGATTTTTTTTCAATTCTATAAAAATTTACTAGTAATGAAGACATGTTTAATAATTACATATGGTATCTGTCAGATAATAATAGTTTCATGTTGAATTATTATTTATGTTTCTTTCCATCAAACCTTCAAAATGTGGTAACATTACTCGTGCGTACATAAGGTTTAAAGTCTCCATAAAGTGATCTAATTCATTCTTCATCACCACTTTAAAAGAGTAATTTTAATAATGTATATGATGATTTTAAATTATAATTATATCAGGATTAATATTATTTATATGATGAATCCATTACTAAGGTGCATATACCAGAACTGTAGAACCAAAATATTCATTGATAATAGAACTGTTTTCTCTTAAATGGCCATTATAATGAATAAACTATTAATAAAGGATAAATGGAAATTATAAAGTAAAATCACATGGTAATTTATTTATATATATGGTTCTAATATATATATATATATATATATATATATTACATTTATAATTGTTATAAATGAGATTGGAATGTGTACGAAGCAATATGGAACTTGAGGTAAAGGTTCCTTATCACACATTTATTTATGTGATAATATTGCCATAGCATCCACTAGTTTAATTTATGTGGTGTATATACGTACCATAAATGTATTTTTCGACAATTAAAATGATAATTATTGGTATTTAAAAATATATATAATTATCTTTCTTTTAAAATTATTTGATTTAGATATTACTAAATCGGTAAGGGTTCTTCTTCTCAAAATTGTTTTGTTGAGACATGATTGAAGATATACAACTGTTAATGTTTATGATATGTATATAATTCCTATTTGAAATATTATATCATAAATATAATTTTTTTCATTATATATAATGCTGAACATGATTTTATTCATTCATGGGTCTTACAATTCTAATGTAACCAATGTGATAATGGATTTCTATTTCAATCACATCATAATCAAGATTGATTATACGTGAAATTTAATTGTTGAAAATTATATGATCTATATATGATAAACTAATTTAATTTTCTTATCCTATATTTACTCATGTAATTCTTAATAATATTATCATTTTCCTCAATTTTTTATTTAAAATAAATGAGAAAATGTTTTTAATAAAATCAGTAAAAATTTCTTCTTTTGTCAAGAACTATTTAATTCCAGGTATGTGTTTTCTTTAAAATTTTTTGAATACAATTTTCACAATTGTACAATGACTGTGTAATGTCATTTTTCCCATTATTATTTTCAATAAAAATGTAGAAAAGGAATATTTGAAGTATCTTGGGTAAAAATGTATACTATTTTTAATTTTTATGTGTTTGTATCTTAGGTTTTTAGGGTGTTGGAATTATTTTGGGAGTTTTTACAAGGGATAATGGTTGGATCCACATGTAGAGAGAATTTACATCATAAATGTATCATAAATGAAATAAATTCTAGACCAGGAACATTCCATGAAAAATATTTTAAGGAATACAATATTTTTAATCCACAAACCATTTCTTAAATCATAAATATGATTACTGGGATAAATAAACACAAGGCACTATATTTTACTAAAGTTAATTACGGGTAATTTATGCTATAAATATAGAATATAAAATTTAATCCCCTCACCATCTGATGTTTTTAGCCACCACTCTCATAACTCCCTCTTCATTCAATATGCACCCTCTCCCTCAAACCCAATGCATCCTTCTAGATGATTTTTTGTGTCTCGTCCTCTCTGATATTTTATCATTCAATGCTTGATCTTGAAATTTTCTATGTTGATTCTTTTAAGGTAAGTGTAACCTTTATATTTCAATATTTCTATTATTTTTATCATTAATATTGGGATTATTTTTTGGGATCTTTGATCATATGAAGATGATGTTTCTTCTATCTCTTATAGATTTATTGTGTGAACATCTTCTAAGGGTTATCCCTTGTGTTGGTTGTAGTTCCTCATGCATGTTATTAGAGGTATGTTTTGATACACCCTCTCCACTGACCATTGTTTTTATGGAATAAATTTTAAGATGTGAGAATCATTTTTACCCTCTCCATTTATGTCTTTTTTTCCTTCCCGTTTTGGTGGATCCCATTATAGGTAGTATTCTACCTGATTTTGAGGTGGGTTGTTTTGTCTTTATCCTATGTTATATGAACTATTTATTTATCTTGTTTCACTAAAACAATTTCTAAATGAATATAATTTTTTTACCAATTTTTATATATTAATGGTATTTTTCATAAAATATGGATTCCCCACTTTTTATTAAAATAATGATGATTTTAATTAATTTTGAAATTGATTTTTGAAATTGGATTTACAAGAGGGTCTTGACTTAAAAAAGGGGTTTTGAATTTTATTATTAAATTTGTATGACCTTTCAAAATTATAGGAAATGCATAACATGTGATATTTGGGTACATAGGTTGAAGTTTTTGAATTAGGGATCATCTATATTTTTTTAATGTAAGGGGTTACATTTTAAGGGGTTTCTATGAACCCCTAGAGAGATTCATTTGGATGTTGTAAAAGGCTTGAAATTATAGGAGGGATTACTTTCTATAGTTTTAATCTATTCTCTATACCCTGATTCGTGGGTAATAGGGATTTGTAGTGAACACTAGTCATGACTGATGTATGAATGACTTAAGATAACCAGACTGTATGATTTTCCATATACTATATTAAAATAGTGAATTGAATTATTAGTTTTTGGCATCAATGAAGATTTTTTTTATAAAATTGAATTTTTTTTGTTGTCTCTATCATATTTAACTATATTTACTTGTATTATTTTGGAATTGTGAAAAAATGGGTAATTATTTAAAATGATTTTTGTATATAATATATTTACCACTTATCATTCCATGTTTATTTATAAATATGAGTGTATCAAGATTTTTAACATAGACATGACATGGAACACTAGAGTGTGATCACAATGAGCTTGTTAATCTCATAACCTACACACTTCTTCAATTATGTGTAGACCATGAATTTTATTTTTATGTCAGAAAAAGGAATGTCCCCCTTATGAGGCATGGAATTTTATTTTATTTGGGTACATGTTGGTAGTATTGAGATGGTGGAATGTTTCCCCCATTATCAGATGGTTTAGTTGGTTATTTTTATAGTTTCCCATTATATTTGGAAATGTTAGGTTTGATACAGATTTTGATCTCATTAAATAAAAATATTTTAATTTTTTATAGAATATATATCTTCTGGTTTATTTCATTGTTTCTTTATGTTTTGTATATATACCATTAATATTGTTTTGATTTGCGTGATATCAATTTTCTGGATTTTGTTTGATGCTTGAGTGCTAGTATATATCCCATGGGGACTAAGTATACTGATTGATTAGGTGGAAGATTAGTTTGGGAAAAAAATTATGGGAATCCTTATCAATTCATTATATATTGGTATTAGAGTTATTCTATCTTCATTATTCCATATCTTTGGAAATTTGGTTGACTATAGATTGGATTCTCATAACTGTAGAGGTAGGTTGTGATTAGTGTTTGGCCAAATTAGCCACTAACGAGACTCAAGTTACTGTGGGATGTAAGGATGTTTGTGTCTTGTGTTGATTTCATGATATTAATATATGTTTATCCTAATTATTTTTTTTAATCTGAGATCATTATGTTCTAATATTTTTTCTTATCTTATTGGCTAGTGGAAATATTCCTCGGAGACGTTATGCTTAGGTTCCTCAGGAGGGTGCAATAGATGCTCCTCAAGGGAATGCACCATTAGATTAGAATTTTTTTAAAAGTTTCATATGGTCTATTTGTGTCATGTATCAGATTGTACAATTATCATTTAACCCAATTCTTGAGGTTCAAAAAGTAGATATAGGATATGGGTATCAAGATCAAGCGTTACTACACAATGTTTCCCAATCCTTTTGGGGGTATGAATATACCCCTTGAGGAATAGTAATCACTGTAAAAAATCTATCACGTCTTTAAAGTTTTAGGGAAATATGATGATATCATGTTTAAAGTTTTAGTTCTTAGGCTCGAGGGTCCCAGTATGCGATGACGGGATTCCATGGTATAGTTAGGTAAAAACATTGTAATGGTTTAGAATATTTTTAAAACACTAATATTTCAATAGTTATTCGTAGAGTCATTGATGATACAAAAATCATTGGATTTCCTCTATTTATATTTGGGAGGGTTAATGGTCTTAAGTTACACCAACTTTTTTGTGGAGATAGTTCTTTTTTCTTGGGAGGTGGGGATAAATCAATAGTTGAATTATTAGAAATACCTATATGGTTCTCAACTATAAATTTTATTTCATGCATATATGATGAAAATTTCAACCTATTGATATATATTCAACAAAGATATGTTGGAAGACATGCATATGATGGGTAATATTGGTTAATCATCTTTATATATTCCACCATGTGGCAGTTATAGTGGTGTGATGGGGAATAAGAGTAAATGACATGATAATCACAGGGGCGGTGAAGGTAGTTTACAACCACAAGATTCATTTTCAGCATCAATGGTATCTAGTAGTGTTCCCCAAACGTATTATCAACCATGAAAGGTAGGGAACACCCTATGTACTTTTACTTCACCCTATAATATTTTTAGCTCTTGTGTCCACCATAGACATTAGTAGAGGTTCTTCTAGTCTATATCTATGATTCATCATTTTTCAGGTTCATTAGTTACTTATGCCACTAAGGCATGACCTGACGATTCAAATTCTACATGATCTAATGACATGCCTCCATATCGAATCCCCTTCACACAATGGATGAGTTTTTTTGTGATGGTTGTCGTGGGAATATTGATAATGAGAGGTACCATTTTTGTTGTATATATAATTTAAACATATTTATTTCATACAAGTTCCACAAAATCATTTATATATTATTGTTGTCCTTAGTTTATAAAAACTACAATAGATATCATGTACTTTGTTATGGAGATGGAAAACCCTCCTATAAATAGGAAGGAGTAGTAGATTCAATGTTTCTATTATTCTATATCGATAGATAATATAAAATCGGTTTGTAGTTTTTTGGTTCTCGATCTGGATGTTATCGACATCTCCATCAGGATAGATTTTCTTGTTTCTTATCTTGTTGATATTGATTATTATCATTAAGGATATTTATTCTTTATTACTAGTGGGATATATGAGGTGTTTTAGGTATAGTGGGATCCAAGGTATGTTCATGAAGTTCCTTCTCACCTAAATCCCCATAGTTTTTTTTAGTAGTTAATGTTGATCTCGATGATATTTCATTTTCATAAAATCATACATTTATTATTATTATTTTCCAGGATCTCTTCACTAACTAATTTCATGGTCTTCCTATAGAAAAAGATGTAGAGTTTTTGGTTTATATGGTCCTAGGTACTTGGAATATTTTGATAATTTTATGGAAATAGTATAGATGAGAGTGATCAATATACAGTTGGTAGATCTAATAAAAAAATGTCTTCACCCTAAAGGTTCACCATGGGAATCTCTTATACTATATTTCATGATAAAAATTCATTCAATTTGATCCTACATGGACTATTATAAGCTAAATTGGGAGATGGTTAATAATAAGAAATCATTTCCCCATGTTGATGATTTTTTTGATTATTTAAAGGGTGTGAAGTTTTTTTTAAAAGTCGATTTTAGTTAGGTTAACATCAGCTCAGGGTGCAAGAGTCTAATATCCCAAAACCTGCTTTTAGGAGTAGGTATAGAAATTATTAATATATTTGGATTTAATTTGATCTGATTCACATCCCTAAAATTTTTATGGATCTGATGAACCAAACCTTACATCTATATATTAACAATTGTTTCATAGTGTTTATGGATGATATTTTGGTTTATTTGAGATCTGATCTTGAGCATGAGAACCATCTGAATATAGTTGTAAAAAACATGAGGAGTCACCATAATTAGGGAAAACATTTTAAATGAAATATATAGATTTATGAATTAAATTAATTGGTTAATGATATTTTTGAACATGGTCATTTAATTGATCTGGAGTTGGTGAAGGTTGTTTTATCATGTGAGGATCCACCTAACTTCTTTGAGATTTAAATATTCTTAGGTCTCGCTGGATATTATTAATGGTTCATGTGATATTCCAGACTTCATTCAATAAGTTAAAATAACTTTGAATATCATTACCTATTTTGATCATACCTGAGTCTGCTAAGGGGTATGTGGTGAACTATGGTTCTACTATCACTAGTATAAATTTCGTTTTTATATAGTTTTATCATGTTGTGCCCTATGACTCTCTTTATCTTTGTCCACATGAGAAAAATTACTCCACTCATGATTTGGAGATGGCATGAGTTGTGCAAGTTCTTAAGTGTTGGAAACATTATCATTTTGGGGAGAGGTTAACTGTGTTTTCTGATCACAAGAGCATGAGTTGTGTCTTTTATTATAGGTAATAGAATCTCAAACATAGGAAGGTAGTGTAATACATTTTGAAATTTTATTTTTATATCCCCTACACCTTGGGGATGTAATTTTAGAACCAAGGATGTTCTTTGATGGAAATGGGGACTAGTTAGTGTTTGTTTCCAATATATACATGGATAATTAAATAATTTCAAGGAAAGTGATCTTACATTACAATATCACTACAATATTGAAGGTGGATTCATTTCCCTATGTTTTCAACATTTGTTTGGCTCAAAATAAAGAGCATGGTGTGAGATTCATGAAAGTTATATTTCTAGGATTTAATCTTCATAAATATTTTAAATGCATGGGTTTATCAAAGACTAGGTTTAAAAAAGGATTATATTCATGATGATATGGATCATCGCAAAAAATTATCATGAAATTCCCAATGTGTTTATGTTAATATCCATGACTATAAGAAGATCTGTGAGTGGGTAAAATTTTAATATATCTTCACAGGTGAAAGAGCTTTAATAACATGAATTTAGTGATCAGAAAAAGTCAATTGTAGGAATGAGAACATCACAAAATGCTAAAACAATAACAAGTGTCTACCCCCACTTCAAATAACATAAAATAAAACTTGATAAAATGAAGAATCACTCTGAATTCGTGAAGTCCAGGAGCTTTGTGAATTAATTATTCAAATTGATCTTAATATTTGTGAAATAAATTCTATAGTCTTGACTAATATAACAACCCTACTCTTTTTTATACACTTAAACATGATTTATTAAATTAACTATTCACATTATACAACATCAAATATCAAAAGTTCTAGTGTATTTGGGACATAGGAACATTACTTAATGACTTAAAACATAAAATGAGACATCTTTATTGAAAACTTCCATTACATGAACACTATGATCCCTCGTACTTAGCATTGCATTGGATAACATGAGGACATGCTCATAAAAAGGTAAGTTATAAATCCCAGTAAGGGAATAAACAAGTAATAACATGAATAATTCAATACATGTTAGGAAATAGTCATATCAACAGAGCATAAAAGAAACATTAACATACAGGCATGATAAAGAATGATTATCACAACATGGAAATGTGGAAACAACACATAACATGGTATTAGAATGATCCAAGGCTAATTGAACATGTAGATTGAGTATAACCTCATTGAAAATGAACTTCCATGAGTAAACCATCATTTTACATGATGTATCATGATACTAATATTTACCTTATGCACTGCAGCTCTATCAGGGTGCACCCTTCTTATGCATTTCATTTCAAGCATAAGTGTGCCACAAAATCATACAGAATAGATTCATTAAACATCCTAATTTATTCCTAAGTAAAGGAATGTGTAATTAATAAATTAAACTCTTCCATCAATAATTAAATGTGAATAATGGTGAATACCATTGACAGAGAAATGGGTATGTTATTCACTACACAATGATTTTGGCTTAGAAAATGGTGGTGCAATTTCGGCAGTATAACGACGTGACATAAGACTTCATAAAAAAGTTTGATGATATATAAAATGGTTTATCATCATATTTAAATGAAATGGATTGTAAGGAGTTCATATAGATAATTGTTCCAACATAATTAATGGAATTTGGAATAATAATACAAAATAATTACTTGAATGTAAATAATGAGAGAGAAATTCCTTACAGAATTTCTGCATGGTAATGGGTGTACATGGGAGGCATTAATGAGAGAGAAAAGGGGTATCTCATCATTAAAATATAAATAGGGATGTATGGGGGAGTTTAGAAATCATACCCTAACATTTATAATTGAAAATAAAATGGTATAACAATATTAATAAACATGGATACAATGAGAAAGGAAGGAATCCCTTACTTGGAAATGTGATCCCAAAGGCTTGGGATAGGCTTGAGAGAGGCTCCATGGGAGGTTGGGTCACCTTGAGAGGATTATAGAGAGAGGAGGGAAGTGTTCAGATGAACTCAAAAGGCTCTGAGTTAATAGGAAGTGGGATCTTGGGTGGGTTTAAATATGAAAATAGATGGAACTATTTTTTATTTAGGTTTTGGATGCTACACATTAAACTATTCAAAACCACAAACCATATCATGGTGTTTTCCCATGTTTTTTTACAAAGGGGAGTAGAAAAAAATATTTTATAAGTCCAATGGCTGAAATTCTTAAAATATTAGGCATGCTTCTGCGGAGGTGAGGCACACTCTCAAGGAAATCATTTTAAAAAGATAAAATGTTTTATAAGTCATAGTGGGTCCACTAAGTATTTGTAAAATAAATAAAATAAACCTAAAATCACATTATTTTAATTTTAAAACATATATTGTACGAATATAATATTTATATTATTTTATTACATCACTATTGTGTCATTATAATGGCATGAAACACATTATATATTTAAATGGTATTTAATTGTTACCAAAAAATTCGGTTGTCTCAGAAATTTATGAAAAGTTCACCATTGGATAATTTATATGCCATGATTCCAAAAAATACTATTCATTTTATCAAAATAATTTTATAAATATGTGTATTTTTAATTTTAAAATAAAAACCGACATTTATAAAAAATTCGTGGGTTTTGACAAAAATAGCTTTCAATCCTTAATTAAAATGACAATTTTATTCATAATAAATATTTGATCATTTATATTAAATAAGAATTAATTTAATAATAATATGTTATTAAAATATTAATTAATTAAAAAATACATTAATTCATCATAATATATTTTGTAATTAAATATTAACTAAAAATACTATTTGTGATTTAAAAACTATTTACAAAGTAACAGTAATGAAGTGAATGTATTTTCCTTATTATATAAAAAAATAACTCCCATCGTCATAGTGTTATGGACTTGTTACATAACCCCTTATAACACCCACATAGGACCAAAGGTAAAGGTGTTCGATGGTGACAAACTCTGGGGGAGGCTTGGATAACATCGTTGGGGTGGTAATCTCTATCAACTTCTACTTCTCCCATAGGCGGTTTTATTTGAGCTTAACGTGTTGAAGCTAGGCTTGGGCTTGGTCAATAGTGAATCCCAGTGAGGACAAAACCTTTCCAAGCTCTAATAAATGGGCTTCATATGGGGCAAGCCTACTGGATGAGGTCATCGCTTCCTTTTTCTGAGTAAATTGGATTTGTTAAAGACCTATAATTATACTAATCATGTGATCACTATTTAATGGAAATATTAGCAATGCTCACAATTCATAACGGTATTTTGAAATCCAAAATCATAAAACCAAAGAAGTTCATATGTTATATAACCATATTAAGACATTTAATAGATTAAGAAGAATTTTATTTAATAAAATTTTGGGTCATTACAATCTTCCCCCCTTATGAAATTTCTCCATGAAAATTTCCTTTTCCCATGCTAAAACAGATACTGGTAACTCTTCTTCATAACTTCCTCTGATTCCCACATTGCTTCTTCTTACATTTGGTTTCTCCACAACACCTTGAAGAGGGGCATTGTCTTACTTCATAGAACTTTTTATCTATGATCTATGATCTTCATCGGCTTCTCTTCATAGGAGAGGTCATTCTCCAATGGTACTACCTATGGATTGAGTACATGCAATGGGACGGGTTTGTACTTTCTCAAGAGTGATACATGAAATACATCATGAAATTTAGATAGGTTGTGTGGTAGTGCTATTTTATAGACCACCGTTCTAATGTGATCAAGAATCTCAAAAGGGATGATGTACCTTGGACTAATATTTCCCTTCTTCCGAAATCTCATAACTCTCTTCCATGGTGATATTCTGAGGAATACCATGTCTCTGACATCAAACTCTTGGTCTCATTGATGATTATCAACATATCTCTTTTTGTCGACTCTGAGCAGCATTAATGTGCTGCAATATGGTCTTAACCTTCTCCACAATTTCTTCGACCATTTCTGGACCAAAGAGTTTTCACTCCCCAACTTCATCCCAACATGCCGGTTTTCTTCACCTCTTCTCATATATGGCTTCATAAGGAGACATTTGGATGCTTGATTAGAAATTTTTGTTGTATGATAAATCAACTAAAAGAAGATGTTGATCCCATCCTCCTTTGAAGTCCATTGAGCATGCTCTCAACATGTACTCATTTGTTTAGATAGTCTGCTCAGATTGGCCATCATTTTGAGGATGATAATCCGTACTGAAGTTCAGATCAATACCCAGATCATGTTGAAGACTCTCCCATAATGTAGAGGTGAATCTTGGGTATCGATCAGATTCAATAGATAGTATTACCCCATGCATTCTTACCACATCTCTGATGTATATCTGTGCAAGTTGATGTAGTGAGAAATCCTCCCGAATTGCAATGAAGTGTGCGGTCTTTGTAAGATGATGCACAAAAACCCAGGTAGCATTGTATCCTTTGGATTTATTTGGAAGTTAGGTGACAAATTCCATGTATATGTTCTCCCATTTCCATGTCAGCATGGTTAATGGTTGCATCATCCCCTTAGACTTTTGCCTCTCAGACTTCGCTTGCTGACACACCATGCACTTTGATGTATACTAATCAATCTCTTTATTCATGTTATCCCACCAATAATTATCTCTAATATTTCAATACATATTTGTGTTTCCTGGGTGAATTGAGAAATTTGAACTATGTGAATCATCCAAAATTTCTTTCCTTACCTCTAGATTTGATGGAACATATTGTCTTTACCTAAATCTCACAATTCCTTCTTCATTGACATTGAACTCCAAGGATTTATATTTCCTGATAGTTTCCACCTTCTAATTAATTCCCACATCATCCTTTTGAGAATCCTTTAACCTTTCCAAATAATATGGTTGAGCAATAATTTGTGAAAGTATTGATGATGTTCCCTTCTTTAGGATTCCCATGTGCATCTTCATCAAGAATAAGATGATTGGATCCTTTTCAATTCTCATCAATGACAGAATCGTTGGGTCCTTTCAATTTAGAACATCCATCACCTTGTTCACTTTACCATAGTGGTAATGTATTGAGCAGTCATAGTCTTTGAATATCTCTAACCATCTTCATTGGTGTATATTTAACTTTTTCTGTGTGAATATATACTTGAGGCTTTTGTCATCCATGTATATTTCACACTTCTCCCCAAATAGATAATGTTTCTTAATTTTCAATGCGAAGATCTCTACATCCAACTCCAGGTCATGTGTTGAAAAGTTTTTCTCATGAACATTCAATTTCCTTAAATCATAGGCAATCAATTTTTCATTTTTCACTAACACATAGCCCATGCCCTTCTTCTAAGCATCAATAAATTACAAAAAAAGTTCTCCACTTGTGGGTAAAGTGAGAATGGGCGTAGGGACAAGCCTCTTTTTCAACTTCTTGAATCTATCTTCACATTTATCACTCTATGAAAACATTACTCCCTTTCGAGTTATCTTGGTAAGTGGATTGGAAAATCATGAGAAATTTCTCCCAAATCGGAGATAATATCCAGCTAACCCCAAGAAGCTACGAATATCCATTACTAATGTTGTCCTCGACCATCCCTCTATTATATCTATCTTGGAGGGATCCATAGATATCTCATTGCTTGTGATGATATGTCCTAAGAATCAAACCTCCATAAATAATAACTCAAGCTTTATGTACTTTTCATAGAGATTCTCCTTTCATAAAGTCTCTAGTATAGTTCTTAGATACTCTTTATTCTCCTCCTTGGATTTAGAGTATATTAGAATATCATCTTTAAATACTACCAAAAAATTTTCAGGGTATTCTATAAAGACTCTATTAATCATTTCCATGAATATTTCTAGAGAATTAGTGAGTCCTAAAGGCATTACAATGAAATCATAGTGCCCTAACCTTGTACAAAAAGCAGTCTTGGGGATATCCTCCTTCTTCACCCTTGGTAATTTCCCAATATCAAATAAAACTTGGAGAAGTATTGTCCTACACATATCTAATCTAACATGTCATCAATTCATGGAAATGGATACTTGTTCTTTATCAATATTTTTTATATCTCACGATGATCAATGAAAAGGTGCATTGAGCCATCCGTCTTCTTGATTAAGAGGACTGGTGCACCCCATGGTGAAGCACTTGGGCATATAAACTCTTTATCTAGATTCTCCTGTAGTTGTTTTTTATCCCATCAAGATCCACAATAGCCATTCTGTATAGATTCTTGGATATTGTAAATGCCCCAGGTATAAGATTAATTGGGAATTCAACATCTATTCTATGAGAAAGTCCAGACAATTCTTTGGGAAACACTTCAGCAAATTCCCTCACAATAGGCATGTCTTCAAGGATATTTGCTTCCTTGGAATCAATATTCTGACCCAGATGCATGTTCTCATTGGGTAGTAATATCCACACTTTATATTATGGGTATAAGAAGATTCATCTTCCTCTTGGCACTGTTATAGAATCTGGTGTTGATTCTCCATATGGAGAGTTATTTCCCTCTCATAGAAATTTATGTTGGATCTATATAATGAAATCCAATCCATGCCAAGAATTTCATCAAATTCTATCATAAGGAGGATGATGATGTTCTTAGGGAAGTTAAATCCACAAATTATGAAAGGTAGGAGTTATATTAATGGGATGTAATGATTTCTACATTTTCCATACTCACCAACATCATTACTTCTATAATTTTTGGTGGTGTTTGGATTGTTCTAATAAACATTCAGGATAAAAGTTAATGTATAAAACCCGAATAAAAAGTATGTATGATATTCTTGAATGAAAAACTAGAGTACATGTCACCACTTCATTGTCGAGGTTCACTTTGGTGGTAGTGATGGAAAAAGCTCACCCTTGCTACCTTGGAGGTTGTTGGTTTCCTCTAAAAACCCTTGGCTTACAACACTGATTTTTAAGGTTCCCGGGTTATTTTCAGTTGAAGCAATGAACAAAACACTGAGGGTCGAACGATGGGTTCCTCTACTCTATCACAGCTACGGGTTTATCTTGTTAGCATTCAAAGTCTAGGTGCCATTATCTTCCACACCTAAAGCATTTTTTCATCCCCTTTAGGAAATTTTTGGGGTTCTTATTTCTATACCTTTGGAAAGTGGGGTGATGTATTTTCTTATCACTATCTGATTTATCCATAAAACCACCGGAATTGATGTCCAACGAATGCTTATTATCCCCTTGATACCCCTGAGATTTTCTATTCTCCATTTCGACCTTGATGGCACATTAGAAAATTTCCTCATATCTATCAAAGTCATGGATCGCCAGGGCTTTCCATAGGCTAGGTTTCATCCCACCAAAAAAGTGGTTAACCTCGAATTTGTTGGTAATGACAAACCCGGAGGAGTATCATGAAAGCCATGTGATGTTTTCCTCATACGCAACTATGGATTCATCGTATTTTTTCTTGAGGGAAAGGAAGTCCCTTTTAATCTTAAGTCAAGGGGTGCGATGAAAATATTTATCAAAAAACATTTTCCATAAATCCTTCCATTATAACACCTCGATCTCTTCCTCAGGATTCTTATTTTTGATCAGTTTCCACCATTTAATACCTTAACCCTTCATACGATAAGCATCTAGAAGAACCTTTTATTGTTCGGAACATTGATGGATTGAGAAGTTCTTTTCAATAGTGTTGATGCATTATTCGACAATTAAGGGATTAGATGATCCATTAAATGTATGAGGCCTTTTTCACATGAATCTCTCGATTGTGACATGTTCTTTCTTTGGGGGGGATTGAATGTTTCTCTTGACCCATGTTTTTTTCAAAGCATGAGATAAATGAGAGAGTATCGTGAAAAATTTCGTGATTCCTGCTCCCATTGGATTGGGCATCTCATTAGAACAAGCATCAAATTGATCTTCGTATCGATTGATAGCCCATGTCCTCCTATTAAAATCCATTGGATGGAATAAAGGAACATTAGGTGTAACACATAAAGGTTAATCAAAAGAAAAAAATAGATAACATATAAATTACTTTTATTTACATAACTTATGAATCTATAGGCATCAATCTATGTTATACATGGTCTACATCCCAACATATATTATAAAGGGAATTTTTTTCCTTAATAATGGATCATACTATGCTTTTGAATTTACAAAATCATATCCCCCAATATTATCTTAAACAACACTTTATCAAGAATAGTTGTCACGTACCAAGATACCATGTGTCAATCATGAAACTCCTTGTTAGAGTTTTCACTCCTAGGTGCATCTACGCCAGATCCACCTCTACCTGCTTTTATCTAGACAGGGATGTATTTTCTTGATAAAAAACATACTCAATACTCAAAATATATTTGGGATTTTTTTATTATACTTTGCCTTATCTTTAAGGCTTTCAGTAGGGTTTCCAAACCCTAATCCCAAAAATATCTAAACCTATCATTTGATACCAACTATGAAAACCCTGATCTTTATTAAAAACTAAAACACGATTAATTACATAAAAATTTATCTTAATACAAAATGAAAGATCGAGAGGAATAGTTTCATTGGGGATTAGGAACATTAAATAAGAAATTAAAACATGAAACACAATATCTTTATTCAAAGCTTCATTTACTGGACCAAAACGTTCCCTCGTACTTAGAATTGCATGGGATAACCTAAAGACATTCCAAAGAAAATGGTGAGGTATAAATCCTAGTAAGGGAGTAAAAAAGGAATAACATGAAGAATTCAATACATGTTAAGTGATAGTCATATCAATAGTGCACAAAAGAAACATGAATAGAAATTCATGATAAAGCATGATTATAATAACATGGAAATGTGGCAACAACCCATAATATTGTATTATAATGAGTCAAGGATCATTGCACATGGAGTAGGAGTAAAAAATCATTACACATGAATTTTCATGAGTAAACCCTCATTTCAATTGATTTATCATGATACTAATATTCATCCAATGCATTGGAGCGCTATCAGGGCACACCCTTCTTAAACATTTAATTTTATGCATAAGTGTGCAACAAGATCATACAATATAGATTCATTAAAAATCATAATTTTTTACATGGTAAAGGAATGTGGAATTCAAACAAGAAACTATTACATCAATAACTAAATTTTTATAAATTTTAATACCCATGAAAGATAAATGGGCATGATATTCACTACACAATGATTTTTGGCTTGCAAAATGGCGATCCAATTTCGGCAGCATAACGACGTGACATAAGATTTCATAAAAAAGGTTGATGAGAGATAAAATGGTGTATCGTAATATTAACATGAAATGGACAGTAAGGGGGTCATATACATATATTACACAACATAAGTAATGGAATTTGGATTCATAATACTAAATAATTTCTTGAATGTAAATGAGGAGGGAGAAATTCCTTACGGAATTTCGGCATGGTAACTTGTGTACATAGGAGGTATTAAAGAGAGATAAAAGGGGTCTCCCATCATTAAAAAATAAATAGGTCAGTATGGGGGAGGTGAGAAATCATTCCCCAACATTTATAATTGAAAATAAAAGGGAATAACAATATTAATAATCTTGGGTAAAATGAGAAATAAGGAATCCCTTACTTCGAAGTGTGATCCCAAAGGCTTCAAAGAGTCTTAAGAGAGGATCCATGGGAGGTTGGGATGCCTTTGGAGGATTATTGAGAGATAGGGGCATAGGTTAGACGAACTCTGAATGTTTTGAGTGAAGAGGAAGTGGGATCATGGGTGAGTTTATATATATAAATAGAGGTAATTATTTATTATTTAGGTTTGGACCCTACATATTAAACTAATCAAAAACACAAACCATCCCCTAGGTTTTTTCCCATGGTTTTTTCCAAAGGGGATTGGAAAAAATATTTTATAAGGCCAATGTCCTAACTTCTTAAATTTTTAGGCTTTCCTATGTATAGGAGAGTCACACTCTCAAAGAAATCATTTTAAGAAGATAAAATGTTTTATAAGTTTTAGAGGGTCCACTAAGGCTTTGTTAAATAAATTAAATAAACCTAAAATAAAATTATTTTAATGTTAAAACATATATTTTCATAAAATTATGTTTATATTATTTTATTAAATCACTATTGTGTCATTATTATGTCCTAAAACACATTATATATTTAAATGGTATTTAATTTTTACCATAAATTTCAACTATCTCGGAAAAATATGAAAAATTCACCATTGGATAATTTTAATGTCATGATATCCAAAATAATATTTATTTTATCTAAATAATTTTCTAAATATGTGAATTATTAATTTTAAAATAAAAAATGTCATTTATTGAAAATTCATGGGTTTTGAAAAAAAAGGCTTTCAAACCTTAATAAAAATCACAAATGTATTCATAATAATTAAACAATAATTTATATTTAATAAGAACAATTTAGAAATAATATGTTAACAAAATATTATTTAATTCAAAAATACATTAATTCATCAAAATATAATTTATAATTTAATATTGACTTAAAATACTATTTGTACTTTAAAAACTATTTACAAAGTAACAATAATGAAATGAATGTATATTGTTTATTATATACAAAAGAAATGCACATAATCATAGTGCTATGGTAATGTTACATAACCCCTTATAACACCCACATAGGACCGAATGGTAAGGTGTGTGATGGTGATAAACTCTTGGGGTGGCTTGGATAACATCGCTCGGGTGGTAATCACTATCAACTTCCACTTCTATAGTAGGTAGTTTTGTTCGAGCTTAACGTGTTGAAGATCGGCTTGGTATTTTTCAAGAGCGAAGCCCAGTGATGCCACCTCCTTTCCAAGCTCCAACAAATAGTAATCATATGGTGGAGGTATACTGGATGAGTCCATCACTTCCTTTGTCTGAATACATTAGATTTGTTAAAGCCCTATATTTATACTAATCATGTGATAATTGTTTAATAACTATATTAGCAACGGTCAAAATTCATAATGGTGTTTTGAAACCCAAAATCATAAAACCAAAGAATTTCATATGTTATATAACCATAATAAGTCATTTAATTAGATAAAGAGGAATGTTCATTAATAAATGTTTGGGTGGTTTCAACAAATGTTTATGTATCTAGGAAAGAATGTTTCATGATGAGGGGGTATTCTATAATTACTCATTGAACTTCATGAAAGAAGTTAGTTCCTCGAAGAAATTTTTTTTCATGAAAGTTATGATTATTTAGAATGAGATTCGTGAATGGTAGTATTGAACATTGGGTTTAAGTAGATAGTGCTTTCAAGATCATGAACTCAAGACTATGATGCAAGAAGAGTCTCATGCTAGTTAGAAATAAAGACATAAATGAAAATCTACTAAAGTGACCTTCATGTTTTTAGACTGATTAAGACATCACCCAAAGTAGTGAGCTAGTGAGGTCGATGAAATAGTTCCAAGGGAAGTAGTGCGATTTCCCTATTACCATTCCTAAAATAGAGTGACAATGTATGGACTTTTTTATTCCAAAACTATTGATGATTTCTATATTTTGGAATAACCAATACACTATCTATGTATGGTCCTTAGACTAGCCCATAGTAGTGAACAAAGTAATTTTTTTCTGCTTTATCTATTTTTGTTATTGTTTTATTTCTATAAATTTCCAATAAATAGGTTTAACTAGTTCCTAACATCATGGGAACATGATGAATCTATCTTGAAGAAAATGTTTACATATTGGTTCACCGATCCACTCTCATGGTGTTCTAGTTTTCTACAGGTAGAATTAGATCATAAAGTTTTCTAAATTAATTTTTTTTTCATTATTTGTTTCATGTATAATTTAGTAAATGTTATTGGAGTAACCTTATTTGATGGAATCCACTTCAAGATTTAGAAAAACAAGATGAGATGTGATCTAAGATACCTTGGAATTGAAGATATTTTTTCCAATTCACAATGGATACATGTCACTAATGCAATTGGATATTCTATGACTGAAACATATAATAAAAATATTTATGTATATTCCAATGAAAATAATGCCCTTACTATAGATCTATTTGATAAAATATCTTTGAAGGTGATGAGTTTCACTTTATCCAAGTCTATATGTGAGAAAATGGAAAATAAATATGTAGGTGAATATAAATTGAAGTAGGATTGAATCCATGTTTTTGAAAATAGATTTGATTATAGGAAAGGGTATCTTGATGAAAATAGAGATACATTTTTTAATCAAATTACTGAATTTGTTAGATAAATATGAGGTTGTGGTGACAAAATCTATGATATCAATATTATAAAGAAAATATGGAGAAGGATTCCACCTCTCAAAAAATACAATAGTTTCATCCCCAAAGGAAATTGATATTTCTTAGGCTTATTTGAATTATCATCTATGAAATCCAATGATATATGAAATAAGATTCAAACACGAAGGTGAAAAAAATTGAGTTAGAAAAGAAATTTCATTAAAAGAAAAGGAAAATAATGAGATTTATAGAGATAGTGTAGATGAATATAATGAGGAAGATAATATTAATTCTATTTTTTCTATGAAATTAAAGAGAGTAAAATGTATATTTGAAGGAAAGATTCATATAGACTATTTTTAATATCATAGAGTTGGGAAAACTTCCATTTGATTCTCAAAGAAGTTCAATGATGAAGAAAGTGAATATGGAAACATACAAAAACCTCAAGAAAAGGATTCCCCAAAATTGAGACATTAATTAAGGAATAAAATTACAAAGAATGTGTTTCATATTTAATGAAGAATAAGGTGATAATAAATTTTTTGGGGATGACTATCTAGTGTTTAAATTCGGATCCCAAGCATCCATGATTGATACGGTTGAGAAGTCAAAACCATCAAAAGAAAAAGTGAAAGATGATCAGTGGATTGGTGATTCCGATCTCATGTTAGAACTTAAGTATTACCATGTTATGTTTAAAAATAAAATAAATATAATCTAAAATATGAGTGTTCTCTCAGATGAGTCACTAGAGTATAATGACCAGATTGAAGCTGAAATTGATCAACTGTAAGAAGGTGACGATTAACATTCCACAAATCTTAAAATCCGAAAAGATGCTATGGAATTTAGGCTCATGATTAAAGTACAGGAAATGTTCATCAATGACCTTACATTAGGACTAAAGTATAATGATAGCATAGTACATGGTATTATAGAAGAAGATTTTACTATATGTAGTAAACTAGAAACATAATAAAATTCAATAGAAATAAATAATAATTTACTATTTAAAAAATTCTCAGATAAAAATATGTTAGAAAAATCTATGCATGATCTTGAAGGAGTAAAAAATTATTTGAATGCTCAATGATACACATGCATGTTAAAAAGATATATTGGATGTGATCTGGAAAAATGAAAGGATTGAATGCAGATGTTCCAATATAATTGAAAACATATATATAGACATCGAAAAATGGAAGATAAATTCCTAATAAATATATTAATAAATAAAATAGAAAAGAGAAATGAAAACTATCTATATGAATCCCATAATGATCTCCATGAAATTAATTTTCCAAAGAAAAGGTACATGGGTAAGAACTGAAGTGACAATATATTTCTGATTGTGAAATTTCAATTATGTGGCTAATTGGGCCATACCATAACCTACTATGAACAAGAAAGCAGATATATGAATTGGGATTCTATTGAAAGTAAACATTACAGAATTAGACCATATCCTTCATCATATATAATAAATATTTTTTATTGATATAAATTTCATTTTTCAAAATATGGAAATAATGTCATTCATTACTGATAGAGGAATGGAAAGAACATTACCTACACAACTCAAAGGAAAGTCAATACTCAACAATCAAGAAAAGTTTCTATAAATAATTTTTACTCTCATATAGAACAATAATATGAGTATGATGAACCCATACAAATTGAAAAGAGATAATAGAGGCTATATTTATCCTCCACTCAATAAAATATCTCATGGAAGGAATATAAGAAAATAGGGAAATCCAAACTTCCATAAATAGATCTCAATGTCAAAAATAATAGTAGCACCTAGATTCTTGATAATAGAGTATCATCCCTTATGATGGTAAATGCATATTTATTAAATAATATTATAAAAATGGGTGGTGGAACAGTACAGTTAAACAATGGTGTTTTTTTAAGATCATGAGAAGTGGAAGTAAATAACTAGAAAATGATAAGATTAAGAGAACTAATGTTCTCTATGTGGAAGATTTTCATGATAATATCCTTATTACAAGTCAACTATGAGACATAGGAATGATAGTGAAATTCAATCCAAATGGGTGCACTATCAATGGAAAGACATGAAATTCTCTTATGAAAGGATGTATAACAGATGTAAATTTATATCAGGTTGAAATTAAAGAGAAAATTTCTTACCTAATAGTTGAAGAAGAAATCAACTTGTGGCATTGAAGGATAGGTCGTGTTAATCAAAAATGCATTGAAAATATATTTGATATAAATATTTTCATGGATATCCTAAATTCAATGCATGAATGGGAGAATACATGTGATTATTTTTTGTGATGGAATTTGTAATACAATTCATATAATCCAAATTATAAAAGGCAATTGAATCTTCTTGATCACATCCACACAAATGTATGTGGTCCAATAAATATGGATGACACATATAAAGAAAGATAATTCATTTCTTATGGTTATAGTAGAATGGATTATGTAATGATTATACATAGAAAAAAACATGTTATTGATTACATAAAAATGTTATTATCAAATAGTTTAGAATAAAACAAGCCTCACAATCAAAGATCAATGATCTGACAATGGAGGGTAATACACATGTGTTGAATTTGAAAATAACCCATAAAAATATGGAATAATGCATGAGGTTTCTATAGTATTAACCCCTTGAAAAAATAGTGTTATGGAAAGCATAAATAAAAAAGTTAAGAATATGTCCAAGAACTATAATTATTGAGAGTCATATATCTCATCATTAATGGAAGGAGTTTGTTCATGAATTAATATACAATCAAATTGAATTGGTCTTTATATGGTAGAAATCATTACTACATATGAGTTATGGCATGGAAGGAAACCCTCTTTGAATTATTTTATTTTTTTTAGAAGAAAATTCTTCATCCAAACCAAATAAGGAAATCCATGAAAGTATGGTGATACTGTAGATGGGGGAATATTCCTTGAATATTAAATGAAGTGTAAATACTTAAAATGTTTCAATAATAATCTTGTAAATGTTCTGGAAATAAGTTATTTTAAGACCATTGATGATAAAACCAAAAATACCTTGAGGAAATTATATGTTGAGCTGATAGAAGATGAAGAAGAATGTGGATAGGGAACTTTTTCAAATATACAAGTATATTAATGCATGAAAAAAATAGTGGTAAGAAAATGATGATGATTCAAAGGAAGAATAATAAGGGAAATCCATCATTAAAGAAATGTAATCTAAACCTCATAAGATAAATATAAGTTACAAAATTGATCAACCCAACATCATCAGTGATTGGAACACACCCATACAAATAAGAAAATTGAAAAATGATGAACATTCTAACTTCCAATCAAATATGGAACCAAACTCATTTAAAGAAGCAACAAATATTGAATCATGGTTTAAATCCATGAATTAAGAACTATATTGGAATAAATAGAAGTATAAATGAGATCATTATAAGAGACATGAAAAACACAATGTGATTGAAATAAGGTGGATATTTAAAAAAAATCAATGATCCTGTAAATGTGATTAGAAGAAAGTCATACTTGGTGTGTAATGTATATGAATAGATTAAAGGGATTGATGTTTTGGAAAATATTTATTCATTAGAAGGACTGGTATCATTCATAATTTTCGTTGGTACATAAATTCAAAGTGGATGCACAATTTATTAGATTGATATAAAAATAGATTTCTTGAATGGAGTTCTTGAAGAAAAATTATACATTGGAAAATCATTTGGATTTCTGATAGGAAATGATAAAATAATGGTTTTGAGTTTAAATAAGGTCCTCTATGGTATAAATAAAGCACCTCATGCATGGTTCTCTTGACTGGATGATTATCTAAAGATTACATAATTCAAAATTTTATGTGTAGATCATAAGCTTTATGTGATGAATTCCCAAGAGGATCAATTTATGATTCTTATGTATGTGAATGAAATTATATTAGGAAGAAGAAGGTAGGGATCAGTGGAATATTTTTTTAATAACATGAAATAATAATTTTAAATATCAATGATTGGTGAAAACACCTACTTCTTGGGGATAATGGTTATTAAAAATAAGGATTATACTTTCATTTATCAGGAAAAATATGCAAGAGTACCGCTGACTAAATTCAACATGCATGACTCCAAACTGATATATACATAGATTGCGGTTAGGATAAAATGTGGAAATCATGAGAATGAAACATCTTTAGATCCCATCCAGCACATGAGAATCATTGGACACTTTTTATAAATGACTGCAAGATGACCAAATATTTTCTTTGAAACATTATTAGTGGCCCAATTTATTTGAAATCCGAAGGATGTTAATTTTACCGAAGTTAAATGAATCATGATGTACATTCAAGGAACGATTAATTTTGGATTATAATTTTCAGTATAGAGAGATAATGAATTGATAGAATTTTCTAATGTTGATAGATATTAATATGTTCTAGATAAAAATTTCACTAGTGGTTGTACGTTTTTCATTTAAAATAAATGTGTGGGATGGTTGAGCAATGAAAATGGAAATCACCTCTCTTAGTACAGATGAACCTGAATATATCTCTGTTACAAAGGCGTACAATCAACTATTATGGATGAATCACTGAAGAAATGATATTAGTGATGAGGTGAAATAGATAATAGTGATTCACTGTGACAATAAGAGAATGATCAATCTTACATATAATCTTGTTCAAAACTCTTGTACCAAACATATTGAGATCAAATATCACATAATCAAGGAAAAATTGAACAATGTGTGATTAAAATAGATCATGTTGTTACTAATGACCAAATTGATGACATTTTGACTAATCCATTAGAATCACATGTTTCTGTGCAACATCAGTTGATCCTCAGTGTTCAACCACCCCCAGTGCATGGGGATGTTACAGATAGTACCTTATCCACATTTTTGTAAATTTTTTTAATATATTTATGGATATAATTGATGTATATGGGGGAGATATGATCCAAGGGGAGTATTTTTTGATATCTCTATGTATAGATATAGTTTCATTGAGTTTATATCCAATGGGGGAGAATTAAAAATAGTTCATGTGGAGACAAGTTCATTTGGTTGAAATTTCTTGAAAAACCATGCAATGCTTCTATGAAACAATTATAATTAGGTGTTATGAATAAATAGTTAGATATTGCCTTGGAAATAATTAAGAAATCCAAATAATGATATCACAATTCATGATTCCCCTACAGTTTTCTACAATATTCTTTTCTCAAATAGAAGTAGAGTGTTAGATGAGTTGTTTCTCACCTTTCAAGTATTTATAATGGATGATATTTTAATAAATTTCTAAAAATATTTTCAACAAAACAAAAGGGGGATATAGTTCAAGTCAAGGATATTAATTGATAGAAAATGAGTTTAGTTTGTGTATTCTAATCCATACTAGGACTATCAGGGAACTGTAAGGAAATTGATCTTATAATACAAGTTGAGTATAGTATAGATGGTTGAATAATTTTTCTAATGCTTTCAAATACAATTGTTCTCAAATTCACAATGATTGAGTGAGCTTTGTGAAAGGTAGTTTTTTGGGATTGACACTTCATAAATATGGTAAAGGAATGTGTTTATCTAAGGCCAAGTTTTTCAAAGGCTGATATTATCAAAGATATAGATCATCACGAACTAGCATCGTGAATGGTGTGAGCTGTTTATAGTAATATCTAGGACAACTACAATCATCACAAGGTTTTTATATTTTACTAGTGCTTTACAAGGGAAGAAGCTTCATGAACATGAATTTGGAGTTCAGAAAAATTCTGTTGGAGGCATCAGAGCTTTGTGAATGGAAGGTCCTATATATAAGAAGCTACCCCATATCATTTGACAAGAAAAAGAATTGGATAAAATGATTAATGGATTTGAATTCATGAAGGAAAATAGATTCACTAATAAATTATTCAATGTGAGCTTGATAATAATGAAACAAATTTTGTAGTATTGATCAATTATTAATAATCAAGGAAAAATGAGTTTCATAGTGATGGGTTATTCTGTGATAAATCACTGAGATTTGAGAAGGCAGTTAGTTTCGTGAAGTTAGTTTTATACAAGAAGGTATTGGGATTCATAATGTAGATTCATGAATGGCACTATTGAACATCATGTTTAATTGAACAGTTCTTTCAAGTGCATCAACTTTGGGATTCAATGAAAGATGAGTCTCAAGATAGTGAGGGACGATGAATTAAATCCCAATCTATTAATGAATATTTGATGTTGTTAAATTGTGTAAGACTTCACCTGAAATAGTGAGATAAGGGTGTAGATGGAAGTGTTCTGAGGGAGGTAGTTGGATACACCTAAAATATTGTAAAGGTAGTGTTCCTGGCACAGAGCGACTGTATATGAACTTTTTTGTTAGATCACTAGTGTATATTAGTGTATTTTGGTATGGATGACAAACTATAAATGTATTCTCCTTAGACTATCCCTTAGAGGTGAACCAAGAAAATGTGATTTGTGTATCATTTATTTTGATTGTTTGATTTCTTCACATTTAAATCATAAATTTTCAACATGTTCCAACCAACATCAGAAAAAGTATCGTCACTTTTGAAGAAAGCATTGAAACCATTATTCACCTCTCCCATATCATGGTGTTCTAGGTTCCTACATAGGGAATCTCTTCAGGAAAAATATCACTAGAAAAGAATCATTGCATACAATATTTTAGTAAATAGAAGAATTGAACATGATGGGATACTTAACTCTATTACATATGGATGAACTAGAAGATAATTTGTGGTAATGTCATGACTAGTATTCAACTATCATCATATATCCTTGAGTATATTCTACAGAGTTAGTAACAAGATTAAAATTTCAAAAGCATCATAGAAACACTTTTTATTGAGGATGCCATTATTGGTTGGTCTCTCCCTTCTAATCATATTCTCCACTACTAGAATTGGTTTTTCATTTCGGTATCTATGAGGAATTCATTTTTCTTTAACTTTCATAGTGCTTAATTGATATTTCACACATGATATATAATGGTGTATTATGACATGAGATAGAAATTATGGTGGTTGGGTATGAAGAACGACATTATCTATTTTTTGTATCTTTGGTAAACCTAATTTTAGGACCAATAGGTGCCTATATACCCTGAGAGGGGGGGTGAATCAGGGTATGGATATTATTTTTCAAAGTTCTTCGTACCCCACAAGATCTTGACCTCTTTATTACAAAGGTCACTTTGTTTGCAATTGTTTGTTTATTATGATCACTTATTTTCTTCTTTATCTGATGATGATGGTTTGAATGCAGTACTTGGAAACAACCAGGAATACATAGATATTTTTACTTGGTTCACCCTCACTGGGCTATGTCCAAGGATCATACAATGGCGATGTGACGCTGTACCAAATCTACTAAGGCTCACTGAAAATAATGTTCAGGCTAGATCACTTCTATGCCCAGGCTCACTGCCTTTACAAGGTTCAGGATAGATCACTTCTATTCCCAGGCTGACCACCTTTATAATGTTAAGGGTAAGCTCACTGCTTTCCCAAGGGCCAGTCCCTGTCTCTCTCTCTGTCTCACTACCGGTGGAGAGGATCACCTTCTTCCTCTTCCTTTTCTCACTTCTCCATAAAGGATCCACTCACAGTTTGTAGACCTGTAGGTCTCTTCATTATATCTAATTAATACATCCTCTCTTGTACGTGGATGCTCTGTTGAAGTCCAACTTTCAACCATAGATGAATTTCTCTTTGCACCGAAGGTATCGGGCAATCTTCCAGCTTCCACACAGCCCAGAAACACTGAAGTGAATCAACCTTACTTGGCGCGCAAGTCTAACCCAGCGTGCATGTTTCGTCATGCAAGTCACAACTGGCGTGCAAGTCCACCTTACACACTTGTGTGACACAAGCTTCTTTAACTCCAAACTTGCGTGACGCACTTCACTTTATGCCCAAACAAACATTGGCACACAACAACCAACAATAGCCCTTCTTGAAATCTGGCGCGCAAGTCCTACTTCCGCGACACACCACCACTTGCGCGACCACCACTTGCGCGACCACCACAGCTGCATGATTGGAGCTCTGATTTTTATAAGGGTTGAACTCCGTTAAAAATAAGGAGGGGTGGTCCAGTATTTATAGGAATTTGGACACCCTGCGCGACGGCAGGCAAGTATCCCTTTGGCGCGCAAGTTTCGGCACACAAGTCTCGATGCGCAGGTCTCTTCCCTTGCAAGTCACCTACGCGACCAACCCAACACTTGCGCGACCCTCTTTCCTTTTCCATAGTTTAATATTATGATCTTGAAAAACATCAGGTGCTCAATTTCCCAAGCCTTCTAGGAATCGGTGCGCAAGTCTCTTCACGGCGCGTAAGTCACCTGTAGGACCAACCCAATACTTGCGCGACCCTCTTTCCCTTTCCATATTTTGATGCTCTGATCTTGAAAAACATATGGTGCACAAGTTTCTTCTACTCCAAGTCAACGGCATGTAAGTCTCTTTTCCAAAACCACTTTTCTTATTTTTTTGATTTTCAAGCCCAAAAATTTGGCAAACACTGGAAAACGGCGACACCTTGAATCTGTTCTTTTTGTACCACCTCCAAATCATATATTCCATTGTTGACCTTCTTGAATAAAACATGGATCGTTTACCACATCTCTTGAACTCGACATTCCACCATGAAATCCCCTTTGTCAACAAATTTGTATGCCATGGTTTGCTTTGTCAACAATCACAGCACATATGTCCACTTTGTCAACGAACACAATCACCTAAAAAATGCATCAATGATTCCTTGAGGGATTTTTTCCCAAAAATATCCCCCTTTGGGTTTGTTGAAAACTCTTCCATAAAAAGATACATCGTTAATTCTTCAGCCAACATTCGCCTGTTGCGATTCCAATAGCGTTCAAGGATTTACTCAACACATACTCTAAGCCCACATGAGCAATGATCGGTGTGAGAAACAAGAGTAAATAAAAAGTTCATCAATGAACCACTTCATCTCTGACACCCACTATTGATACAAAACTGATACCAATTTGTACCAAACTGATACCAATTGTTGGAATACCAATTTTTGTTTGGAAATATTCTTACCACATTCCAACACCACTCTTCTTCTTTTATCACGATCCCCAGCTGTCGTGATATCTATTCTTTGATCGATCACTTCTAGCATTGTCAGATTTTATACGCTCCCCCTTTATTATTGCTCCCTCTATCATGCTAATCCACCTGTTAGATTCTCCCCATATCATTCAAGATTTATCAAATAGCCACACTATCTCCCCCTTGAACAGTCAGTATTTTTTTCCCACTTTGTCAACGAACCCAAAGGTCACTCCTTTGCAGTCAGTAACAGAGTAGAGAACACATATCATCACATTAGGGAATAACAAATCATACCTCAGGGAGAGGGGGAGGATCCACATCCACACTCTTTTAAGTGCGGGGAGTTGACTAAACTCCCAGGGACTATTGATTCCTCTCAAAAGCATCCTTGGGTAAGGCCTTTGTCAGAATGTCTGTAGCCTGTAGCTTTGTAGGCACATACTCCAACTTCACGATTCCCTGATCAACCTTCTCCTTGAAAAAATGATACTTTATCTCAATGTGATTTGTCCTTGAATGATGGATGGGGTTTTTTCTAAGATTGATAGCACTTGAGTTATCACACTGGATTCCGATCGGAGACTTCACTTCAACTCCCATATCTTCAAGCTGCTGCTTCATCCATAATAATTGTGTGCATGCTTGAGTGGCCTCAATATATTCAGACTCCGTGGTGCTCAATGAAATGAAATATTTCTTCTTGATTATCCAAGAAATATACAATCCACCAAGATAGAATGCACCTCCTGATGTTGATTTTCTGTCATCTGCTGATTTGGCCCAATCTGCATCTGTGTAACCCAATAACTCTGACTGAGATTTGTCATTATACATCAGACCGAAATCCACAGTGTCCTTGATATACTGAAGTATTCTTTTCACTACAAGCATGTGGCTTTCCTTGGGATTACTCTAATATCTCGCTACTTGGCATGTGGTGAAAACAATATCAGGCCTTGTTGCGGTCAAGTACAGCAAACTTCCAATGATTTGCCTGTATTCTGTGATATTAACTGCCTTGCCATCCTTATCTTTTGATTATTTCATCCGGGTAGCAACCAGAGTCTTCATCTCCTTTGAATTATCCATTCCAAACCATCTCATTACCTCTTTGGAATATTTGTTCTATGAAATGAATGTCCCATTCCTTATTGTGTCACCTGTAGACCAAGGAAAAATGTCAACTCACCAATCATAGACATTTTGAACTCATGTTTCATGAATTCAAAAAACTGTCTACAATCTGCTTCATCTGATCCGCCAATGATTATGTCATCGACATAAAATAGTACCAACATCCTTTGATTACTGTTGTGGTTGAAATAGATATTGCAATCAAATCCACCACACTGGAAACCATGTTTCTACAAATACTGATAAAGCCTTAAGTACCATGCTCCTATTGTTTGTTTCAGCCCATATAATGCCTTCTTCAGCTGACAAACCTTATTATCATCCTCATGAATAAAAAAACCATTTGGATGATCGATATGCACTTCCTCCTCCAGAACTCCATTCAAGAATGCAGATCTGACATTCATCTGGAACACTTTGAACTTCTTTTGCACTGCTATGGCCATAAATAATCTAATTGTCTCCAGCCTAGAAATTGGTGAAAATGTATCATCAACGTCAATACCCTCTATATGGGAGTATACTTTTCAAACTAGTTGTTATTTGTTTCAAATCATTGTTCCATATTCGTTCATCTTGTTGCAAAATACCCATTTAGTTCTGATGCCGTTCTTATCTACTGGCCTCAAAACAATCTCCCACATCTGATTCATCTCAATCTGATCTAGCTCTTCATTCATGGCTTGAAACCAGTTTTCATCTTCAGCTACATCAGCAAAGCACTTAGGCTCAACCTAAAATAGAAAAGATGCATTCTGCCGTGATTTCATTTTCCTTGTCTATACTGGTGCTGACTAATCACTGATGATATTCAGCCTGTCAATTTCAGCTCGACTCTTTGGCTTCTATGTAGATAATGATTTTACTTCCTCGTACTCACCATCAATATCTTCTTCTGAATCAACTTTATCCACTTCTTCTCTCCCTGAGTCTCTTTCTTCGTCAACACTTTCACAAGGAAATTTTTCACTGATTCATTTGTTCAGTTGCTTCATATCTTTCAGCTACTTTTCTGAGCTTCATGTTGAGACAGGGTTGATACTATCTTGCAGCTTCTTGGTATCCGGAAAACTATTAGCTAATACCACTTGTTAAAACGAAATAGATAAGCATGAGATGCATGATTATTGATGCTTCTCCCTATATTTATTTCCTTCCTCGATAGGAAACACTTGAGCTGAGTCATCCAATTATTTATTTGATGGCTCTTGCATCTGATTTTGTTATTGAATACTCCCCCTATGTTATGAAACACTTCTTGGGGTTACGACCATAACCATTATTCTTCTCCTACATCCTTTATTCTCATCTAGCACTGAACATTGGGCCATTATCTGAATCTCTAAGCCAATTTAGTTGGAACTCGGTGTAGGAAATAATAGATAAAGTTAATAACAAAATCACTTCTTCTTATGCTATGTTTCTCCCATTCTTCTTCAACATTGATACCATATTTGAGTCAATTGAAACTTTGAAGCAAATCACTGATACACTTCGCATCCTTAGATGCCACTTCCCCTTGGATCGTATCTCCATAATACCTGAAAAACTTGAATCATCAGTTAAAAGCATTTATATACATAGGGAGAGGGGTAATTCTAGAATCCTCAAGACGAAGATTGTGGTTGATCCTGATGGGTCAACCCTTTGATTATTTCTTATAGAGCATCACACTCATTCCTTGCTTCTTCTAGCTGCCTGGCCAACTTCAACTGTTCTAGACATATGACTAGGCATTCTTTACCCACATTATACGTCTTTTTATGATATAAAGATTCTCCAGGCCTGGCCTTTCTCACCATTTGGGGTTTAAACCCACTGGTACACATTTCCGTCTTTGATGTTCCACCAAAATTCCATTTCCCTTGATTTCTTAAATGAGTAGAAATATCTCTTCTTTTCATCATCCATGGCTCCTTCCTCCATTGTAGGGATCTTCCTCTTTCCTCCACTTCTTGTTGTGGCACACGACTTGCAAATTTTTCAATGCATTCTTTGTTTATTTTTCTTTTGTCTTATTTCTAAGTTACCACCCTATTTCACATTGGTGGTGGGTCCTCCACTGAAGGTACATTCTTCTTACACACAGCTTTATCATTTCCTCCCTTTTTCTTCCAGATTTGTTCATGTTTTTTCTTAGAGGGAGGTTGTGAGTGTGACAGAGGAGGTGATAGATACACCTTTCGTTCAGATCCATGTGATTCCCCTAAGGATCTAAGTCTATTCTCTAACTTTCCACATTGTCTCCCAATGTATGATTTCTCTGTATACATCACTGGAGTCATGAATCTCTTTCTCAGCTCCTTTTCCTTTCTCGCATTTTTCTTGGTGCAATATCTTTCCAAATGCCCATGATTAGAACATATGAAACATCTTCAATTAAAGGCATACCTTATTTCATCATCTCTCAGTCGAGATGTTGATGAAGCTTGAGTTCTTCTCCTGACATAGAGCTCCTGAGCTTCCTGACACATATTCATGGTGTGTCCCGTTCTTCCACAGCAATAACATATAATGAATACTTTACTCTGAGAGACACTTCTCTATAATTTCTCATGATGCTTCTTCTTATTCTCAGGTTTATCAAATATTATATTTTCACAGTCTGAAATGTATTCCAGAGCCTCTGAATAGAAGCTTGATGTGTGGCCATGAGTCCCGCAAAAATAGCACATGTCATCATTTCTTCCTGTAAAATCCTTTTTAGGTCTATCTCTTGAACCTACAAGGTTTTTCTTACCTCTGTAGATTTTCACTACATTTTTCTTATCACACATAAGAGTGGGATCATCATATTCAATTCCATATTTTTCCAAAATGGATGTCCTTTTGGATGATACAATCATTTCATGCTTCTCTTCTGATGTAGAATATTTGGCTTTCATTTTAACATCTCTTGCCGAAGGATTGTCAAATAGCAAGTGCAGTGCATCCTTAAACATAGGTTTTCCTTTGTCTTTTGATATCTCCATTTCCTTCTAGGATTTTTCTATCTCTTCCTCCAATTGTTGAATCTTCTTATCTCTTGATTCAAGTTGAGAATTAAGTTCTTTTCTGAGATTTTTCCCGCTACTCAACTCATCTTCTAGTTCCCGTGTGAGATTTTCCACCATGTCACTTTTCTCATTCACTTTCAATTTTTCTTCTTCAATAGAATCAGAACAATATGAATTATCTTATTGTAGAATTTGATTCTTATGAACTTCTTCAGAAAACTGGGTTGCTAGATCATCATTTCTTTGTTTCAGATTCTGAACTTCATCTGACTTCTGATTCTCTTCATAATCACCATCCTTTTGTTTTCCTTTAATTTTAGCCATCTTTTGTAGTTATTCACATTGAGAATCATTCTTCTCCTTTAGCTCAGTATCCACATCAATAAGCCTTTGATTTAATCCTGTTATCTAATAGACCTCAATTTCCAATACTTGGATCCTGATATTTTTAGATTTAACTTCTTCATCCAATTTCTGATCCAATTTATTTGTCATATTGACAACATCTACTGGTGGCCTCCTTCTTGGAACTTCTTCATCATCAGTTGTTTCGATATCACTTTGAAGTTCATGTACTTCACTCATCCCTGCATTGTGATTGAGTGAATCAATTGTTTCCCTATCTGATTCATCCAGGTCTTCTTTCAGTAAGCGGTTTGATTCTTTTATTTGAATCACACTTTTTCCATAAACACTTCCACACTGAGGGATACCACCTGACTTCGGATTCTTCATTGATTTTTTTCCCTTTTCCATGGCTCATCAAGAGAAGACTAATTTAACCACACAAATAGACTACACCAAGTTGGAGAAAACAAATCTGATAAAAGCCATCTTCCCTCTGATACTAATTGTTAGGACCAATAGGGTACTATATACCCTGATAGGGGGGTGAATCAGGGTATGGATATTCTTTTTCAAAGTTCTTCCTACCCCACTGGATCTTGACCTCTTTATTACAAGGGTCACTTTGTTTGCACTTGTTTTTTTATTATGATCACTTATTTTCTTATTTATCTGATGATAATGCTTTGAATGCAGTGCTGGGAAACAACCATGAAGACATAAGGATTTTTACTTAGTTCACCCTCACTGGGCTACATCCAAGGAGCATACAATGGTGATGTGTCGTTGTACCAAATCTACTAAGGATCACTGCCAATAATGTTCGGGCTAGATCACTTTTATGCCTAGGCTCACTACCTTTACAAGTTTCGGGATAACTCACTTCTATTCCCAGGCTCACTGCCTTTACAATCTTAAGGGTAAGCTCACTGCTTTCCCAAGGGTCACTCCCTATCTCTCTCTCTCTGGCTCACTACTGGTGGAGAATATCACCTTCTTCCTCTTCCTTTTCTCACTGCTCCATAAAGGATCCACTCACAGTTTATAGACCTTTAGGTCTCTTAATTATCGTTAATGAATACATCCTCTGTTGTACGTGGATGCTCTGTTGAAGTCCAACTTTCACCTGTAGTTGAATTTATCATTGCACCGAAGGTATCGGGAAATCTTCCAGATTTCACGCAGCCCAGATTCACTGTAGTGAATCAACCTTACATGGAGCAGAAGTCTAACCCGGCGTGCATGTTTTGGCATGCAAGTCACAACTTGCGTGCAAGTCCACCTCAGAAACTTGCGCGACACAAGCTTCTTCAACTCCAAACTTGCGCGACACACTTCCCTTTATGCCCAAACCAACATTGGTGTGAAACAACCAACAATCGCCCTTTTTCAAATTCGGCACGCAAGTCCTACTTGCATGACAAACCACCACTTGTGCGACCACCACACCTATGCGATAGGAGATATGATTTTTCTAAGTATTGAACTCCATTAATAATGAGGAGGGGTGGTCTAGTATTTATAGGCATTTGGACACCCTACGCGACGGTGCGCACGTCTCCCTTCGGCGTGCAAGTTTCGGTGTGCAAGTCCCGGCGCGCAGGTCTCTGCCCTTGCAAGTCACCTGTGCAACCAACCCAACACTTGCGCGAACCTCTTTCCTTTTCCATAGTTTATCTTCTGATCTTGAAAAACATCAGGCGTGTAAGTTCCCAATCCTTCTAGGCATCGGCTCGCAAGTCTCTTCATGGTGCGCAAGTCACCTGCGTGACCAACCCAATACTTGCACAACCCTCTTTCCTTTGCCATATTTTGATGCTCTGATCTGGAAAAACATATGGCGCACAAGTTTATTCTACTCCAAGTCAGCAGTGTGCAAGTCTCTTTGACAAAACCACTTTTCTTCTTTTATTGATTTTCAGGCCCAAGAATTTGGCAAACACTGGAAAACGTCGCCACCTTGTATCTGTTCTTTTTGTACCTCCTCTAGATCATCCATTACTTTATTGACATTCTTGAATCAAACATGGATAGTTGACCATAGCTATTGAACTCGACATTCCACCATGAAATCCCCTTTGTTAACAAATTTGTATTTCATGGTTTGTTTTGTCAACAATCACAGCACATATGTCCACTTTGTCAACAAACACAATCACCTCGAAAATGCTTCAATGATTCCTTGAGGGATTTTTTCCCAACACCTAAAAATATATAATGGAAGAGCACATATATCCCACTGGCTATCTCTAGTCGCTTTTGGTGATGGTTTAAAAATTGAAAGAAGTTTCTATGAACATTTTTTGTTGGAATAACCTTGAATCCTAGAGGTAATAATTAAATCTAGGTCGTGATTGATCGGTGGAAAAAATCATACCATTTTTTCCTTGGGGATGTCCACCTATAATGTTGAAGATCTTATAATGTTATAACTATAGGATATCATAATGTCACATGGGGGTCCTTCTTCTATTGTTGAGGAAATTGAACTCTTGTTTACCTCTAGGTACTAGTAAAGTATCTAAGAGGTTATGGGGACTTAGTTTATGTATATAACATGTTATCATTCATTGAAAAATTGTTATACGAAGTGTTCTATTAAGATCTTAGAGGATATGTAGTATTCATGCACCATGTTTTTTCATGGATCAAGTTATATCCATCTTGTAATAGTTTAGTTTTCTTAAAAAAAGTAGTCATCATTCATATATTATAATGGATCCCTTTATATAATTGTATGGTCATCCATGCAGGTAACCTATTAATTAGTTAGAGGTTAGTAAATCCCTGCATTTGGGACTAATTCTCATTTTGGATACATCATTTAGGATTTAGGATATACATCAGCATTGGGTTATATCTCAGAGTCAATAGAAAAAAAATGTAGATCATTGGAATCATCTTTTAGTGTATTCCATTAGAGAGAAGGTCTTCCTAAGTATTTATTCACAGTTTGGTCATCATCGAATTATGAAATATGGGAAGCTAACTCTGATATATGTTAGATCATTTTGGGTAACTGGGCAACTCAATAAATTTTAATATTGGTTGTCATTACTAGATTAGTTGATGGGTATTCATGATATTTTATATATATCTCATATTATGAAATACCATCTTTATCCCTCTCACATTCTGAGTTGGGAGGCGATTTATTTGGAACAATATGTTTCAATTGTGTGGAATCCAATGGATATTGTTGATTCACAAGTGAAAGTCTTATGTGGGAAGCTTATCCTAATGGTCAGAGTGTTATCAAGACAGGGAAAAGAATCACATGAGAATTGGGATCAAGAATCATCATTGGGGGAATGGTGGCCTCAAAAATTTCCAAAGAACCCTTCTTCCTCTTAACATCCTAGAAATATAAATTTATATGGTGGGGAGATGGTAATGTCCTGGATAAAAATGTACAATTTTTTAATATTTAAGAGATTGTATCTTGATTTTTGAGGGCTTATGAATTTTTTTGGATGTTTTTATAGGGGATACTATTAGATTCTTCTTGAAGGGAACATATACATCATAAATATATGATTGAAAATATTAATTCATTTATAGGCATAATAAATGAAAAATGATTTAGGGTGTAAAATCTATATAAGACTTATTGTTTTCCTTACATCATAAAAATGGAATATGGGGGTTCAAAACACATTGGGCGCAGGTACTGTAGTAGTACTGTAGTGGAATTGTAGCAGCGATGACACTGTTCATCAGTGGGTACTGTAGCGGCGGTAGGACACTGTAGCGGCGGCGGTAATGCACGGGTACTATAGCAGGCGGTTTACTATTCATAGAATGTGAATTGGGCCATTTATTTGGGCCTACGGGCTATGTAATGGGCTACAAGCCCACTGGGACTTCAGGCTATGTAATGGGTTTCCCTCTACCCAGTTAAAAGAGGTCTTTTCTTTGATTTAATAATAAAAATGAGGCTTCGACCCCAAACTTTTAAAAAATGTCACTCAGAATAATTCAACTAGAGGAAATGTTTCTTTTGTGAATGTTAATTAAGGAAAATTTACACCATCCATCTATAACATATAATGTAACACCTCCTCTCCATGCCAAGTTGGTTTTAGTCACTACTCGCATAACTCACTCTTCAATCAACTTTCATCCTCCCCCTCAAACATTTGGTATCCTTCCTATAACGACCCATTATTAACACACCTCAATATTAAAACATTTAGATGAATATTATTTTCATTAAAAAAACACATTTATGGGGACCATAATAGTTTAGGTCCTTTGGAAACAATGAACACATTCTTCTAATTTGGTGAATGATCTTCAACATCACCATTAAATATCATCCCCTTATGTACTCTTACTTAAAAACTTTCATTATAAAATGGGAAAATGAAACATAAGTAAAAGGTGAGATCATATTCTCAATAATGTTAAATCAAGAGAGATAAAATAATCACAAGGGAACAAGAACGTGAAAATAATTTTTTAAAATTATATCCTTTATATCAAAGGTAATGATATCATTTCAAAGAATAAATCATATAAGATGGTAAATAATCAAAAATAATATTCCCTAAGATCATTATAAAATAAAGAAAATTGTGGAATAAACATAATAAAAGAAAATATTTTTAATATTAGTCATGGATAATTTCCAAGACCATCACAGTGGATAAAGTCCCTTGATAAATTGGGTTAAATTCCCATTCCATTCATGAATTACTAAACAATGTTTTCTCTCACTCCACTCATGTATTACTAAATCTAGTTCACTTATCATTATAGTATGGTCAATATCAAGAGATATAAATCATTTCCCAATGAATTGGGGGGAGTTATGGTTCCCAAAAAATCATGTAATGAAATCCATAAATATGTATTCCACAAGAACATAAATTATTCATTATATCAGAACCCATGAATTAAGATATGTTTGATAAATATCATTAATTAAAAATGTAACCTAAAGAATATAAATGGGATTTATAGATATAATTCCATAATAAACATAAACTGTCCATATGAATAATAGGGACAATATCATTGAAGAGTATCACCATTAAAACATAAATAACATCAAATAATTTTTTCTAAGATGAAAAATATTTTAAAGTTGTTACTTGAAAATAACCATTGATGGAAATATCATTTCTAGTTCACAAATGTTTTCATTTCTTAAAATATCAAGAAATTTTAAATACAAAATTTTAGTTGAATATATCCTTTTAATATTGTAATGGAAGCTTCAGGGAATAAATTCATCATGAAATCACAAAAATATATTCATGTAGTATTAGTTAAAAAAATATTCCTTTTGTATATTTGTGTTGGAAATGCCACAACGTAACTCGTTAAAGAAATGACAGAAATATTCCTTTAAAAAGGATTCTTAAAAATTGAAAATGGGTAAATAAGATTTTAAAAATCCATTAGACAATAGTAAAAGCCTTCTTGAAATTTTTTTTATAATACACACAAATGGAAGATAAATATTCCCCAATGGATACATAAAACAAAACATTCATGAATGATATTGTTAAATAATACCTTATCACATTATAATCAAGATAATTGTATACCCTATCACATAAATAATGTTTTATTGATATTAAAATATCACAATCTCTTATATTAGAGTTATAAAAGGCTTTCATGGGTAGTATATACACCACAAGTATAAAAAACGTAGTGTGTAAGGATTGTTTACCACATAAATAAAAGTGTGAAAAAAATATCTTTCCTTATGTATTGACTCTCAACATACTCATGAAAAACTCATAAATAATAAATATATGTTTATTTTACATATGTTAAAGATTTATATAAAATTATATCATACCAAAAATGTGTTGCTTATGGCCTTTTATTACCCATTTAATAAAAATGTTCATTTTAATGTTACGTTTTAGATAATAATCTCTTTCTTTCTCTCTTGTGTTTTGATCTGTTATATTTTTTCATCTTACTTATATAATGATTTAATCATATAAAAAATGATAAAAATGATATAGATACAATATATATATATATATGTAAGTATTTATATTAATATATTAAATGATTGGTTTGAAATATACTATTTATGGAGATGGTAGGTCATACGTACACATGAACACTTCTCTCATTTTCTTTCTCTATTAAAATAACGATAATTTTATGATATATTAACATTTCAAAATAATTATTTTGTTTTTTAAATACAGTATATTTTCATAAAATTCATCCTTACTACCATCGATGCAAAATATTGATGAAAAATGACTCACATTGTATATTAGAGATGGTGAGTCATACATATACATGAATGATGTTATAATTTCCCAAAATATTAGTTAGTAAAAAGGTAGATATGTTATTATCATTCCATAATTATAATTATTTCATAAATATAAGATATAAAAATTAAAACCATCGTAATTCCCACTCATAAATTATGGTGATGGAAAATTAATTGTATCGCTATGTGGAAAAAGTAATACATACATACGAATGAGCAATACAATCATTTCCTGTTCTATTAGATGGAGGATGTATTGTGGTGAGATAATAATAACAAAATTTAAGAATATTTAAGATTACTAAGTTATTTCTTTATGATGTATATTATTTATTTATAGGATTTATAGAAGATTAGAAAAATAGATTGATTGGTTTCAGAGATTACATGTTCTTCAAAATGGCCCTTTTATATCTCCCCCAGTGGACACTATTTTCTGTATTTTTAGAATACTAGAACCTATATAATTTGGATAGAAAATTTTATTATATAATTATGTAGAATTTTTTGGATTTTTATTTTTGAATGTGATGTGAGTAAGTGTGGGAGGAGGCGCCATTTCTTAATTGTGGTACTTTTGGAATTTCTAAACCTTTTAATTTATAATAATTTCAATCCCAATCCAAATACCTCAAAAATTAAATTCTTTTGAATATAAGATGATATATGTTTTTAATCTCATTAACCAAAATATTTTTTACAAGTTCTGGTATTATTTTAAACATTATAATTTTAATTAACACTTAGCTAACCCATTTTACTTTTTCTTACGGTATAAAATTATTTAATAATAAAACATTGTAATTTTTAATTATATGGTTTAAATTTTCCATGAATTTTTAATTTATGAAATTTTATAAATTATCATAATCAATTTTTATTTTTAATGATTTTTATGATTTTTAATAAATTTTATAAAATATTATATTTATAAAATATCATTTGTATCAATTTTGAAACCAATCATTACACTGTCTATAAGAAAAATCTAAGCTGCAAGATAACTTCGAAAAAACATTTAATACACCCCTATTATGTCATATTATTCTATAAAAATCATGTATAACCTTAATGAATTAAGTTTAAATTTTTTTAATATTTATAATATCATTTATTTTATTTTTTCCATTGATTAAATAATTACTGTATCATAATAGTGTAATTATTTATTTTTATTAGTCATTAAATAAAAATAATAAATAAGTTAATATTAATAATAATAACATTCATATTTATAAAAAATATTTATAATCAAATATAAATTATGAAAAACCCTATATTAAAATTGTTGTAGTTATTAAAAAATTATTGTGAAACATTTGACTATACAATAAATAAAATATTATAAATGTCATAATATTTTCCAAATTTCTCCAAATAGACCTTAAATTAAAACATATATGATTATGGTTGATATATACTCATCTAACAATATTTATTCATGTTTTTTGGTCTTTTAATGGTTCTTATGAATTTAATTAAAACCATTTTATTGATTTTCCGTTTCCATGTAGAAGCACTGCATCAATGTTGCATATGATTTAATGTAAATTACTTCACATATAAAAATTAGAAATAAATTAATATCATAAAAATAAATAAATAAATCATAGTATAATCTTTTTAAATAGTTTATAACCTAATTATTTCCATTTCTGGACACATAAGTGTTATTTAAGACAAAGATTGGGACATTTTTCATCTTTATTTGATATGAATACCATAAAAGTCATTATCATTTAAAATATTAAATTAAAAGACTTAATTTTGATCCTTATGTGTTAAGGGTATAATTATATTCATCCAATTAAATTTTGAAATGTGTTGATGTCATTTTATGTTATTAATCATTTTATTTTTTCCATATATTACTCGATTTACCCTTTACTATGATAATAAAATATATCATTGTTACTATTCAATTTTGGATAAAAATAAGAGGGAACTATTCAATAAATTTGTTCCTTATGAATAAATTTTTTTAATATATTTTAAAAAATTCAAAACAAATCAGTTTTAAAATTTAATTTAAAATAAAAATGGTAAGATGACATGAAAAACTGTTTGTTATGAATCAATCCCCATTAAAACATAAAATTTTTTATAAGAAATTCATTTCTAAAATCCTTTTGAAACCCCAAAATTTTATTATTTAAAACAAAACCAAACAAATTTAAATTTAAAAATATTCCAAATCATAACTAGACCTTTTTAAGTCTTTAAAAGAAAATAAAGTTTTCAATAAAAATATGTATTTTCATTAATCATTAAAACATGAAACTTCACAGAAAAAATACGTAAAGTTCTCAAAAATTAAAATTTGATATCATTATTCCAAAAAAGAATTTTATTCTATCAAATGGAATCTATAAAATTGTTGTAAATTATATTTTTAACAACTATACCACTGAAAGGCATCAAAACATCATTTTTAGTAAAATATTTCTTTTATGAATAAAATTGGAGTTGTTAATATATAATGTCTGGGAAAAAATATATCTATATTAAAAATCATATTTAATAAATTATATATATATATCATTAACATAATCCAAAAACTGTTATTTTTTTATTTATTTGTATAAAACAAACTTATGAAAATTTAAATAGTTTTTCAAAAAAACCTTTCCTTTTATTTTTTTTTTTAAAGTTTTAAATTCATTAATAATTAATTTGTAAAATAATTACATATAAATGTGTTATAATATCTTGTATTTTTCCTTGTATTATTTTTCAATATAAAATAGATCGATTTCAAGAATGGGGGATGAGATGGAGAGCAATTCCGAGTCCCCGTGTGCTCGGAACAAATGATTAAAAAATATTAAAATATTTAATAGGACACATGTATTACTTTCAAGAGAATGTGGAATAACTCTTCAATTGGTGCCCTAATCAAAAATATGAGGGCACCGTTGAGTTCAAAACAATGACTTTACCCAAAATGCGACCTAACAATGGGCGGTGTGGGTAGATTGTGGAAAGTCATCTTATGTGTTTTAAAAGAATAAAATAAATTATGAAAAAAAAAATATATTTTATTTCTTCAGTGTATCAAAAGGTTTATTTTTAAATAAATATTTTTATAGATTCAGGGTTAGTGTCAAAACCGTGGAATTATTTGGAGACAATGGGATGTAACCTACAGAGAATCCTCTCAATCACGAGATGACATAGCTTTGAATCGGTGATTGAAGAATGATGATCTTGATGAATCTTGATAATGATGATGAAACAGCTTCATTCATCATCATCATCAATCCAAATAAAGTTAGGGTTTTTTACTTAATGTTTTTATTCCATTTCCTTTATTTCTAGGATGAATGGGGTTGAATCGATGAGCAAATTGATTCACGAGTCATGCATATTTCAAGTTGAGAATGATTTAATATGGTTTTCAAACCCCCCCCCCCCCCCCAATCAAGATCATTGGCCAAAAATTATTGGACAATGTTGACAACACTTTTTTCTTGGGAATTACCCCCCTCTGTTTTTCATGTTCTTCACCATTAGAACATTGGAGTTCCCACCACTATGTTGTCGGGTGGTTATGAACTCAATCAGACCCCCCATAATCGAGGTGGTTCAATAAATGAGGATGGATTTTTGTATATAGGGACCCAAGGAACTCGGAGCTATGATCATTTAATTTTTTGCACATCGAAGGAGGCATGAGGGTCTGAGGAAGGGACCACCGATGTGAGGCGAAAGTGGCATGGGTAGTCGTTGGGGGTGGCTGGTGCCATAGGTGGTAGAGCCATGTGTGGTGTCGCTACATGGGATAGGTGATACAATGGTAGGATATAGTGGAGGTTGCGGCTGTGGCGGTGATGGATTTGTAGGCAGACGAGGGATAGCAGGGGTGAACATGGAGTGGGTTGGGCCTAGCATGTCTGGTCAGATCCGTGGACCGGTCCAAGTGAGGCGGATCCGCATCGAATCTAGATCAGAACTGGATTGGATCCAGATTGGACCTATGTTGGATCCAGATCATATCTGGGTTAGATCCATGGGAACTAGGATGGAGCCCGGTTGCAGTCAACCATGGGATCAACTGCGACGGTCGACCATGGTTCCGTGATAGCTCGAGCTACCATGGTGCATAGTAACCCCATAACATGACTGAGGTGGTTAACTGTAGTGTCTATTCTCGCATAACAGGTAGACTAACCATGTCTGTTAGTCCACATGTGTATGGTCTATGTGGTAGGTGGACCGACCATGGTGGTAGGTCTGTAGGACCCCGGAAGGTTTGCAGGTTGTTTCATTCAAACATCCATAACTCTTAAACAGAGCGTCCTATCGACGATCTACATGCAGTGTTGGGACCCTAACGTTGAGGCAATCATTTTGAGACCAATGTATGGTTTATAATTTGTACAGGTATAGTTTTATAGTTTTATCTTAGTCATTTCTTCAATGGTTTTGTGTGGAATTACATCAAAATTAGTTGATTGAAATCCCCTCTAGAGGTTGAGTCTCATATAGACTTATGGAATCCCTCCATGAGACAGGATTGTGATCCTCTATCTCTACTAGTGGTGTTTTTGGAATCATCGTGATCTTTTTGAGTAGGGATTTGATCTTCCATCTAGTATGACACATTTGTAGGGTTTGTGGAATCACTCACATATGATCTTCTACGCATCGATTTGATCCATAATGGGTTCATGGTGTCCCAAATTAGTTTTTGGCATGATCCCAACATTATGTAGCATAGTTTTCCTTGACCAATGTGTTTTCATTGTGGTGGTCCCAAATGAGATATACCTATTCATCGAGTGTCTCTACGGATATCATGGCTCGAGGAGTGAAATCTCTCGAAAAGAGCATAATTTGAGTGGAATCCTATGGCTAGAGTTCATTATGTCTACTTGATGGCATGGTTTCTCTCATGATTATATATGGGTTTTTCTTAATTCATGTATATGTTATACATCATTACATCTTGTATTGATATGACTACTTGGTGATTCATGCTTCATGTTTTTGGGGTGTCCTACTGAGTATTGTTATACTCACCCCTACACTGGATTTCCCCACACATGTCTTGTCTTGTGCAGATGAGATACCATTCGAATAAGTCCTAGGATTATTAGGAGCAGGTGGAGCATAGCTGGAGCTGGGTAGACAGAGGTGTTTTCAGTGTTGTAACGTTGATGTAGTCCTATCTATTAGATCATGTTGGAATCTTTTCTGTTTCAATTAGACTTGTTTACAGACTCTTTGTAGTGGGATTGTATTTAGACCTGTTTAATATACATTTACTTCATGTTGTACTCTAGTTATGGTATGATAGTTTTATGCATGAATCATTTTAGTTGTTCCACATTTCCATGTTTTTATGTCTTGGAGATGTTTTCATGTGTACAAGTACCATATACTAATGCCTTCCATTTGTAGGATATACCTAATCATTGCTAGTCACCATCCCCTGGCCTATTGTATGTAGGCACGGGTTATTCATGGAATGACCCCCTCTAGGATGGAACATGATATATTTTTATCAAAGGCATGTAGTTGGTTTAAATTTAGGACCGAGGTCTGTGAGGTTGGTCTGGGGAGATAGTGTTAAGTGTTTAGAGTTCAGTTTTCAGGCTAGGGACCCTAGTGTTAGTGCAGTTATTGATGTATGCAGACACCAATACTTTAATTATCTTATTTTCTACTCAGTACATGAAAACATTGTTGCAGGAAAAAAATAGTACATTGTTCATATAATAATGGTTCTGCCTTCCATGTCCTTCTTGATTCATCTCCCCATATATACTCTATTGATTGCAGTATATCGTTTTTTATTTTAGGATGAATCCACATAGATTGACAGCCAGGATTCCACCGCATGAACATAAGGATGATCCGACCAATAATGAGGCATCAATACAGGGGAATGTACTCAAGATAGCACCTTCAGGTGATTTAGGAGCTATACCACCACCTGGTGAGAAGAAACTACTACCAGCATTACTAGCTAAGGATGCATGACGGATAATTGCATTGCATGAGTTTCATAGGTAGTGACCTCTTAGGTTTTGAGGTGATCCAGACCCCCAGATCGTTGAGGATCGGCTAGAGGTATTCACATATGTTTTCCGTCATGTGAGGATGCCTTCCAATCCAAAGAAATTATTTTCTAAGAGTCCTTATTAGGGATTTGTGGGGTAATGGTAGTGCTTGGTGACCCAATAAAATGAAAAGATAGCTCCCTCCATGATATACTTCAAGTGTCTATTTAGATATTAGTTCTATCCGGCCATTTTTTGATCGATACACATATAAGAGATTCTACATCTATTGTAGGGTATTATGACCTTGGTGGAGTATTCAGTGAAGTTTAATGACCTTTCATGCTACTCCTTGGATATGGTATGCTGCAAGTTCTTTTGGGATTAGACTTTTGAGAAGGGCGTATATCAGGACATCAAGGAATCAATGGTCTCCATTAGAATTTCTACATATACTGGGGTACTTGATATAGCACTGATAGTGGAGATTTTTCTAGAATTGTAGACATCGGTAGTGGGAGCCAGTAGTGGGAAACCGGTAGATGATACCTCGACAGTATGTAGCCAAAGGTAGTCACATGGATCCAATAGGTTCAAGGGATTAAAGAGGGTATCCTAGGGATCAGGGTCATTGTTGCAGGGTTCCCAATGTGTCTCGAATCATCCAAGGGACATGTTGTGTTACTCATGTGGAATTCGGGGATATCTGACATGAGATATCCCGACTTGTCATATAGTTGATTGGGAAAAAGTAGAGGGACTACTGAGGTAAAGATATAGATATATATATAGGGTAGTCCATAGGGTGGTGAGTTTGGTAGAGAGGGAAGCAGTGCAACAGGAGGTGGTCAGATGTTTGACCTATTACCGCCACCACCCCCAAGTGGTACACGTCTAGATCAGGGAACTGTTGGGCATGGACAAGGCCAAGTGTAGTCTATGGAATCTTATAAACCCAGGGCTATAGGGTTGATTCGATGTATGATACATGTATTTTCCAAATTGGTTTTAGTGTTCATAGAAACAAGTTCTAGTCATTCCTTTCTTTCCACAAATTTTGTTCGAGACTCATAGATTTTATTTGAACCATTGACTCAGAACATACGCTTATAGACACCTAAAAGAGGAGACTTGAGGATCACTTATTGATGCCAAAAAGATGACCTAATTGATGGAGGTTGGAGTTTCAATTGGGATATATTGGTAGTGGCGTTGAGGCCTTGCACTGTCATTCTTGGAATAGACAGGCTATCCATAGTTCATGCTCAAATGGACTATTTTAGGAGAAGGGTGTGGTGTGTAAAATGTTATGAACATGTTTCCACAACCAAGTATTAATGGACTATTTGATTAGTTAAATGGAGCATGGTGGTTCTTGAAGATAGACCTCATATTACGATCTCAACGGTTGTGAGTACATGTTGAAGATATATGGAAGATAGCCTTTAGATGTAGTTATGATCACTATAAGTACATGGTGATTCCATTTGGTGTGATGAAAACCCTAGCAGTGTTCATGGGGCTCATGAACCGGATCATTCATCCTTACATATAGTGGTTCATTGTGGTTTTCATTGATGGCATTCTGGGGTATTTGGTATTCAATGAGGAGCATGCGAGACACCTGAGGATGGACCTAGACACACTTCGAGAGCACCAATTTTATGGGAAGATCATGAAGTGACAGTTTTGGATTTGATAGGACCATTTTATAGGACACATGATCTCATAGGCAAGAGTTGTAGTGGATATAGTGAAGGTTGATGAAGTTATTTCTTGGGATCCACCCAACAGTATTATCTAGGAGTAGAGTTTATTGGATTGGCACAATATTTTTAGAGGTTTTTACTCTATTATTTCATAGTTGAAACACACTTGAGAACTCTGATAAGAAAGTGGAATCCTTCAATGTGGATGGAAAATTTATAGCAGTGCTTTCAAGAGATAAGGAAAAGTTTGGAGAGAGATTACATCTTGAAGTTATCGGAGGAATGTGTTGAATACATGGTGTTATACGATGCATTAGGGACTGATCTTAGTTGTGTCATGATGAAGAGAAAATCACTGATTGTTAATGGTTCACACTACTTGAGACCACACGAGAAGAACAATGTGGCCATGATGTTGAGTTAGTATTGGTAGTATTTTCATTGAAGATGTGGTGACACTACCTGATGGGGGAGTAGTTTATCACCTACTATAATCACTAGAGTCTCAAGTATTTCTTCATTCAGTATGACTTGAACTTGATATAAATGTGACAGCTAGAGTTCCTCTTGGACTATGAATTTTATATTTTCTATACTCATAGGAAGGAGAATGCGGTGGCATATTCTCTTAGTAGTATATCGAGTTCACAGTTCCCGAATGAGGCATTAGATAAATTGGCCTCATTGTAGATATATTTTATGGATGGGGATTGACCATCTTGTTGAAATATTGGTTGTCCTAGACCCAACGATTCAGTGCTTTCGATTACAATGTCATGTATTCATTTAGCTATACATGAAGTCATCTTATCATTATAGTGTATAATTTTATATGTCTACTATTGAAATTGTAATTTCTATAGATTAATTGTTTTATCAAAAGGTTAAAAGAGATCCCAGGTAATAATGAGAACCTCTAGATAATATTACATTAATCTCAAATATGTGTTCTATGGTCTAGACACATCTTACGGATTGGAAACATTAAATATTTGACTATTAGGTGTTGGGGGCTCCTCTCATGATGTTCCCACTTGGTGATCATTAGAAGTGAGATCATGAGGATAGGCCCTCCAATAAGAACACCACATATTTAGGTTTCATTGGATGTTCCTATATATGTTCATGTGTAATGGTCTCTTAACATGATATCATTACCAATGTATGTCATTTGATTGGGTACTTTGATGCAAGACAAAAACCATGACTATGAAGTCGAGGCGAGGTTGTTTGTGTTGAGTGCTTCATTGGTGGCATTGAATTGGTTGAATGGACAAGAAAGGATTTTTCGATAATAGATTATGGAAGTAATATATCTTAGTCCATGTTGATAATGATGGGAGTGCCTTTATAAGACCATGTAAATACATCCAGTTAGATCAACAAACAATAAACCAAGAAATGGGATATGACACGTGAGTGGGTCATGCTTTATGAGATATTACAGACAAAGAGATTATATTACACAGTGCGTTTTCGTAGGGTAGTGTTCGCTGTTATGAAAATCCTTATCTCATTAGGGGCCATGTTGGGTTGCTAGATCCCACTCTTGGTCTGTGAATAATATTCACTACTATCGAGATAAGGTCCTAGAGGGTCACACAAAATAGTGTATTCGAGAATATGTCATATTCAGTTGAATAGGATTTCTAGACATGGTGGGCCCCACCATTGGGGTTCGGGAGTTTTCCAAAGATAAAAGATCCCCAAGGAAAAAAATAATTTCTTTTTTATTTGAGTTTAGAATACACAACATTTAATTTATTTATTAGCTGTATTTATAAGTTTTATGTAAATAGATGAAAATTTTTAATTGAAGAATATTAAATTATTCAAAGTTTAGTTAATATTTATGGGATCAATTATTAATGTTTTGGACTCAATTATTATCACCTAAAATATTTTAATATATTATAAGTTACTGATAATTATATTTATGACTCTAATTACTAGTCATAAAATTTTGTTAATAGTGCGTTGATTATTTGGGGGACGGGATGGAATTTTTCGGTAATTACATGACACTATAAATAATAGATAGGAGATTTCCAAACACTATTCATTGTAATTCTCTCTCTTCCCCACTCTCCCATTTTCTAGAGAGAGACTCTGGATCCAAGGAGCTCAAATTGAGCTCTCTATTAGGCATCACAATAAGAGAGATGCGATGATCGTTGGAGTGTTGAAGGCATCGTCAAAATTCCATGCTAGCACCCAAATTACGACGACCAACACTCGTGCTGATTCCTTGAAGCGTGTATGGACGATCTAATGGAATTCGACTTTGGATTCTTCGAGAAGCGATCGCCAATGACGAGAAAACATCGTGCGTGGATTCAGATATAAACCATGTATTTTACTGTTCATTTTGTGCGTAAAACCCTTCTCGTGAGATCCTTGGTTTTAATCGGGCATTATTTCGCTGACGTCAACAGATTGCGTCAATCGTCAGTGGATCTTTTTTTAAATCCCACCTGATTGGGGATTCCATTGCATTCTCAATTACTTCAAATCATATCATAGGGATGCATGGAGATTTTAAGTCAATTGAAAAATTAAATTTTCATTAAATATCTTAGAGAGCATCGTTATGGTCCTGACGACGCAAACTGTTTTCTAATCCGACTTTGGAAGACAAAGTTATGGTCATCCGATGTTTAAATACAGATTCAAATTAGTTTTTGAGGGTTTAAAATTGAAGAATATATATATAAATATATGTTGTGTTATACCTGAATGATGGCTACAATATAAATTCCAACTAAATAAAATTTTCGGGCCAGGTTTACGGCCTGAACAGTTTTTTTCTGACCATATAAAAAAATATTTTACAATGATATTTATTTTATTCAAATTATTATAATAAAAATAATATTATCAGAATAATAATATTATTCAAAAAATATTATTATGTTCCGATCCTAAATTATAGTCCTAATAATTTTTTTAAAAAAAATCAATGAAGTCTTTCTTTTTTGGTCTTTATAAAAAAACAGGAGGATGAAAAAGTTGACCTGAAAAGCAAGCCAAAGATGAAAAAGGGCAATTGTAGGGTGCGGCTCCTCCCAGTAAAGATCCAACAAAAATAATAATAATAGCTCAATTGGGGGGGGGGTCTGAGCGGCCCCCCTTTGTCCCCTTGTCTTCCCCACAGAGACCCCGCTACCGCGGGCTCCCTGCACCAAGCCGGCACTCTGGCCTCCTCCTTCCTCTGCTGCGACGCGGTCTAAGCAGCAACGATGGGCCACTCCACCGTCTTTGTCATCATGTGGCGCACCAGGCTGCCCTAGCCTCTATGTGTGGAACCATGCTAGACAGGCCCTCCAGCATTGGTGAATAATTATATTAATTAAACCTTAATTTCTTGTTATTAAAATTTAATGAGGTGTTTTTAATTTACTTTGGTGAATAATTATATTAATTAATTAATTTAATTTTTAATTTTTTAATGAAATTAATTAAACATGACCGAATGATGACATTTGTTGAGTTAAAATTAGAGTGTAATTTTATGTCAATAAATAATGCCCTCGGAATTTATTTTAATGCAATTTTAATTTTTATTCTACTTTTAGTTTATATTCTCGAGTCAATTCCTATACTAATTATGAGATGGAGACTGACCAAAGCATGTCTGCTGGTTATATATTTATTTTATGTAATTATTTATTGCAATGGTTTAGTAATAATTAATTTAGTTAAATAAAAGGAAATCTGTTTGTTGTCTCAGTGTCATTATATTTATAAGTGCATGCGTGCCCATTAATAGAGTTGTATAATGACGAGACGAGGTATGATTCACTTCTCGCCAAGCAACGGAGACCCACTGAATAGGAGTTTGATGCATTGGATGAGAAATTGTGTTTATTCAAGTTGCATGCCATGCGACGGTATTTTCCATAGTGTCTCTGTTGGTCTATTATTCACTCAACGGATCAACCATTAAAATCAGATCATGATTAAGTGTTCATTTTATATTGCATGGTTTATTATTTTTGTGAATTTTTGGTTTATTTCATGATCACATAGTATAATAATAAACAACATCCAAGATAGAGTTATCATGTGATGCGATGAAATTTCTATTTCTTGCATGGTAAGTTGTGAGTACGATCACATATTATATTCTTATAAAATAGACAATGATTTCATTCATCACATTAAAAATAATAACACCCTCAAAGATATATTAAGTCATAACAGCCTTCCCTTATTCAAATTTGGACAAAACCGACTATTTGAGGTGTCAATCATGTCATAGCTAAGGGTGTCTCTTACTACAGCGGAGTCCTTGTAAGAACGATGAGTCAACATAACTAAAATCCTTGTAAGTATTATCCATATCTAACATTCTATCATTTTAGAGGCAAACATTGAGTAAATAATGTTTTGATTTTAGAAGTTGGGACTTCACTCAACCGATCATGGAACCACAAGTTAAAGTAGTCGGCCAATCAAAAGCCCACCATGAACACTAAAAGTAGTGGTGTAGCCATAGCTTGAAGACTATGAGGGTGGTTTCAGGTTCCTTTCCACTGGAATACTCAGGTGACATTGTATTCTAATTCTAGCATAGAGGGTTTCTAGAATTCGATAAAATAGCGGGATACGTTAAATGATTCAAGTAATCAATCAAAATGTCTTAACAAGTAATCAGGATAAAAAGTATTAATCTTCTAAAATCTTATTTTTGGTAGTTAAATGGAATGTTATACCACAATTTTAACAACAATTGTATTATAATGGACAAAGTAAATGTCCACGCTGGCATAAGTATCCAGGAATAGTATAGGTGCCTCAGCATAGTACTATGATATGAGAAACTCAAGTTACCAATGACACCAACACTACTAGAAATAAGAACATTTGTGATGGGGCATTTGCGTCGGGATCCCTTCGCTAATGTGTTTTTGCGACGGGGGTCCGTCGCAAATAGCTTGTTGCGGAAAACGGCGTCGCAACAAGAATTATTTGCGATGGGCTCGTCGCTAAAAGTAGTATTTGCGACGGGAATATGTCCCGTCACAAATACGAGTTGTTATATTTAAAAAACTTTTAAAAAAATATTGCTAAATTATTTTAATTAATATAATAATACTATTCGCGACGGGCATAGTACCCGTCCCAAATAGTATAAAAAAATAAAAATAATAAATTAGTAATAAATTATTTTAATTAATATAATAATAATCCAATTATAATTCAAAAATAAAAAAATAAAAAAATATTAATAAATTATTTTAATTAATATAATAATAGAATTATAATTCACAAATAAAAATAATAAATTATTAATAAATTATTTTAATTAATATAATAATAATAGATTTATAATTCATAAATAAATAATAATAAAATATTAATAGATGATTTTAATTAATATAATAATATTAGAATTATAATTCATAAATAAAATAAATATTAATAAGTTATTTTAAATAATATAATAATAATAAAATTATAATACATTCAAATATTAAAATAATTCAAATATTACAAAAAAATATAATTAAATTATATATTATGAAATTTTAATGTATATATATAATTTAATATTATAAAATATAAATAATATTATTATTCATATTAATATTGTTATTTCAAAATATAATATTATTTATATTTTATAATGAGACAGAAACTACGAATAGAAAAAAAATCATATTTTGATTTAACAAACTTTATAACATAAAAAAACTCTAATCTGAAGGAGGGGGGGAGGGGGGGATCTGCAGATGCTAGTGGAGGAAACTTCATCCCTAAAGCACGAGTGAGTCGGCGGTTGTACTCCATCTGCTGCTGCTGCTGCTGCTGCTACCACCGACTCATCTGCTCCTCGTACAGCTGCTGCTGGCGTCAACGCTCCTCCTCATGCTGCTGCTGCTGCTGACGCATCTCCTCCTGCTCCTGTCGGAGACTCTCTATCAGTGTAGTCTGAGATCGCAACTGATCCTCATACTGTGTAGTAGAAGAAGATGCACGATCTCCTCTTGAGCTGGACGCCGACATCGCAGCACTGCCATAATAATATCCGGGAGTCAGTCGAGAGCTGATACCAACTACCTGGCCTTTCTCGAAGGCATACTGGGTGGCCTGCATCCATGCCGCCTCATCAAACTGACGACCACTGGTCTGATCTAATGACTCAGTCTGACTCTCAGGCTAGGTCTGTGACGCTGCGGCCTCATATGACTCCTGTAGTTGCAATTTAAAATTAAAATTGTGAATATATTATATACAGTTAATTTTTAAACTTGAAAACAAATAATACTAATCATGATGTGACGCTGACGATCACCTCTGAGCTCCCCAGTAGCAGGATCACTATACATCCTCCGATATACGTCGTACTCCGTAATATCGGGGTGCTCGACAGCCTATAAGAATAAAAAATAAACTGTTAATATTTATAGTTATATAAAATATTTATAAATAATGTACGTAACAAATGTTGTCTATGAGTACTGAAAGTACGACTCCCAGCTCGACGAGTCACTTCCTGTCTCCCCCGATTCTGCCTCCCCACCGATGATATCCTCTGAAAGGCATCACTCAACCAGTACGCAGATAATCCATCCCATACGTGGGATGAAATGTACTATGGTCGGTGCACTCTATAGGAGTCATAAAAAATGGATACTCCTGCTTTCGTCATGGCCGCTCTCCTCAAGTTTTGCAAAAACTGATGAAAGCGATCACGCATGACCACCTCCCATGCATCGTGGATGGCGCCAAGCATGGTATCCTCGATCGGATACCATAAACCCTACAAATAAATCAAAATATCAAGTTAGAAATGAAATAATTTTCAAAATAAAAATTAATTATTTACGTACGTACCAACCAATGGCCGAACATGGCCTGCTGCACATCAATGAGAATCTGATCCCATGTGGTCCAAGGCTGAGAGGAATAGTTGCGCAAAATAGCGCTTCCTTGTCCAACTGCTATATCCGGAAAACTGTAAAAATAATAAACATTTATTATGTGAATAGATTAATGAAATTTTAGTCAAATCCACAGGTTATCACACAGGTTATCACACCTCAGGGTGCATGGATCAAACCCAAGACGTAGACGTCGCTTGGGGACAGGGTCAGGAATCATCAATCGTGCAAGACCGCGCCCCCTCCGCGGTCTCCCTAAAGCGCATGCAGGCTGAGGGTCATCTGTCAGCAACTCATCTGCATCGAAAGACAGGTCAGCATCCGCCAACTCACGCAATGCGTTGTCATCCATCTGAAACAGAAAATGTTAATGTTGTTAGAAAATAATTGATAATTACTATTATATATACATATATATTAGTTATGATTATATATAACTACCATGGAATTCTATCAGTGTTCATCTTCATCATCATCTTCATATATGTCAATGTCATCTTCATATTCCTCCTCAACATCATTGATATCCATTCGAGTTCCAGTTGCTTCATCTCTTACAATTTCAAATTCATATGTGACATCATTAACATCATCTTCATCACCAACTCTTAAATGTGGGGTTTCGTCATCGATACTCATGTCTCTTTGTAAAAAAGATTTATTTTGAGTACTCTCTTGAAAAACATCAATTCCTTGCACATTAGTGAAAGCACATTCACTTTGACTAAACTTATTGTCTCGAATTTTTATTTTTATTATACCCCACCAATCAGTCAAGACTTTTGATGTAGCACAGTACTTTGCATAATAAACATGATGTGCCTATTGATCCAATAAGAATGGTTCATTTACTGCAAGAACACTTTTACATTTAATATCAATTATTCCATGAGTTGGATGAACACGCACGCCTCTCTCTGTATCCAACCACTGACATTTGAACCTGGTTATGTAATGTTGTCTAAGATAACAGAGTTCAATGATTTTATCAAGCATTCCATACAAGTCACCATTATTTTTTCGATAATGAGATCCTCTCAAGCTAACTTCACTGTTCATTGTTTTTTTTTGATTCCCAATATGCATGTGTATGAAATCTAAATCCATTCACCACATATGCATTATAAGTTTTAACAAGTTTGGAAGGTGGGTTACTCAATATACACAGCCATTTGTCAATTTTATCAGCATGTTGAGACACCTGAAAATTTGTGTAATAATTATCAATATAGTAAACTATACATTGAATGAGTTACTAAAATCTAAAGAATTTATTTTACCAGTTTTTGAAACCAATGAGAGAAATTTTTCTGTCGGCGTTCTTCGAGAGCAGCTGCTGTAATTTGTGGAATTTGTTTCTTGATATGATAATCATACAACCTATAAAAAACAGAGTTATTTACTGTAACATAAATGATAGAATAAGTGATATAAACACATACAGTACAACTGATGTCATCTCTTCACAGTTGATCAGAACATACGTATGAGCTCTGTGATGTTCATCATCCGAAAGCCAGCGTTCATGAACTCCACCAAAACCAAGCTATGTCTAGTTGAAAACAGATAATTGATTGTCGATTTCATAAATATTCCTCTCGTTTCGTCCCATTCGGTTGTGTTTTGAAGGATACTCAGATTCAAAATAATAGGAGCAGAAAAAAGATATTTCCTCTTTCAAATAAGCTTCTGCAATAGATCCTTCAACAGATGCTTTTTTACGTACTTTTCTTTTCAATTTTTTCATGCGACGGCTGAAATATTTTTTCCAGTTTACATATAATTACAACAACATCTTCTTCAAGTTTGCATAGAGCATCATAATCTGCTGTAGCCGCACAAATGTCCCGAAAAAAATATGACATGTCTGTTATGGAATCCCAAATCACAGAATTCAACATACCTCTTAATCCAATGGGTAGAAGTCTTTCCATTATAACATGAAAATCATGTCTTTTTAATCCAGTAATATGACCATTCTTTACACATCTACCCAAATTGGAAGCACAACCATCTGGAAGTCTCAAATCTGCAATCCACTAACACAATAATAAACGGTTTTCTTTAGACAGTGTATAAGCTACTTTTGGTTTCAGTAAATTTTCTGTTCTGACATTCTCAAACAGTTCAGTTCTGGACGCCTGCAAATTTGGGCAAGATCTAAACGTGCATTTACATTGTATTTTCTCTTTCCTGGTGTATCCAAAACTGTATGAAAAAAATTATCAAAACTGTTCTTCTCAATATGCATAACATCCAACATGTGGAAGACCAAAAAATCAGACCAATATGGAAAATCCCAAAATATGCTACGTTTAATCCAATTGTGTTCTTTCCCAAAACCAGAAATTTTCTGTTGGTTTATTGTGGGACCAAAAGTGATGGGAGGTAATGAAAATACAACTGATTTTAACTCCGAACTTGATAGCATTTTTGGAGGTTCATCCCTTTCAACTATTCCTTTTCTGAAATGAGATCTGTTTCTGCGAAAAGGATGATCAGCTGGAAGAAATCTGCGATGATAGTCAAAATAACAAGGTTTCTTTCCATGAATGAGCATAAATTCTTTGTTCTCTCCCATACAGTAAGGACATGATTTCTGACCATGTGTACTTCATCCAGATAACATCCCATAAGCCAAGAAGTCACTAATTGTCCACATCAATGCTGCTCTCAGTATGAAATTCTGTTTCGTAGCAACATCATATGTACTGACACCAGTACACTACAATAAACTTAATTCATCAATCAATGGTTTCAAATAAACATCAATATTCTTCTTCGGATGTCCTGGATTTAGTAAATTCAAAAAGATATAGGGCTCCTTCATCAACATCCATGGAGGTAAATTGTACGGAGTTAAAAAAACAGGCCAACATGAATACTGACTACCATAAGATCCGAACGGACAGAAACCATCAGTGGAAAGGCCCAGTTGAACATTTCTAGCTTCTAAAGCAATGGATGGATGCACTCTATCAAAAGGTTTCCATGAATCACCATCGGCTGGATGATTAAAGCTTTTATTGGTTGAAATATTCGCTTTATGCCATGACATCATTATCGCTGTATTCTTAGACATGAATAAACGCTGTAGTCTGGATGTAAGAGGAAAATATCTCAACTGTTTTAAAAGAATCAAACCAGACTTACCGTGTTTCCCTTCATTATATCTCGGTTGCCCACATGTGGGACAACTATCCAAAGACTCATTTTCCTCATAATATAAAATGCAGTCATTTGAACATGCATGAATCTTCTGACAAGTAAGTCCCAAATATCGAACCAGCCTCTTACTCTCAATGTAATTTGCAGGAAAAACATTTCTTTCAGGTAACAGTGTTTTAAGAAAAGAAAATATCTGGTCAAAATAGGTGTTTGACATTCTGTTATCTGATTTGATAGCCATAAATTTTGCAACTGCTTCTAATTTTCTCATCTCGCAGCCAGGATATAACGCATCCTCAGCACACCTCAACAGCTCATAAAATTCAGACGGTGCCAACTCAGGATTTGATGTTATATCAGCCGGAGTTTCTGTATGTTGAACAGATGAACCTACAACATCATGTACTAAACCTTGAAACCAAGATGGATCCGGAATCAAGTTGGTATCACCATCTCTGGAACTACATTCACCGTGTTGATACCAAAAAACATAATCTGGTTGAAAACCAAAATGCAAGAGATGTTCCCCCACTGTGTCAAATGTGTCAAACGTTCTCAATGCACATTTTCTACAAGGGCATTTTATTGTGCCTTCTGAAACAAATTATGTATTTGATGCCGCAAATGATAAAAAAGTCTCCACACCCTCTATATATACTGGATTTAAACCAGAACTGTCTGGATTTCTACGTTGATTTATCCATATGCGGTCATCTAATAATGATTGTTGACGACCTCTTTGTTCCATATTTTTCTATAAAATATAAAAGCATTACATGTTTTGAATAATTTGTTAGAAAAAACACTCAAGCAAGGATAATTATAGAGTTTACATCAGACATGACTGATGAAAACGTTTTATTGGGATAGACCTAAAAATTGACCCTTTAAGAATTGGACATGTTAAGAATAAAGAAAAACCGGTTACAAATATTGATAATTTTAATATTATATAAATTTTTTTATTATTTTAATAATACTAAGATTCTTTTTTCATAAATATTAATTATATAATAATAACATAACTAAATTATTAGTATATTTAGTATTAATATTAAAATAATATAATTTTATATATTATATACAATTCTCCTTTCATTTGTGTGTTTAACATTCTCTCTCCACATGTAATATTTTCATTCACTTTCACCTCTCCATTGGTGAGTAGGTTGATAATTTTGAAAAAGAATGCAAATATTACATGTGGAGAGAAAAAACACACAGATGAAAGGAGAATTGTATATAATATAGAAAATTATATTATTTTAATATTAATAATAAAGTATACTAATAATGTAATAATGTTATTATTCCTAATTATTGGTAATTATTCCTAATTATTGGTAATTATTCCTAATTATTGGTAAATATTGGTAAATATTGGTAAATATTGGTAATTATTGGTAATTATTGGTAATTATTAGTAATTATTAGTAATTATTGCTAATTATTCCTAATTATTGGTAATTATTCCTAATTATTGGAAATTATTCCCAATTATTAGTAATTATTCTTAATTATTGGTAATTATTCTTAATTATTGGTAATTATTCCTAATTATTGGTAATTATTGTTAATTATTGGTAATTATTCCTAATTATTGGTAATTATTCCTAATTATTGGTAATTATTCCTAATTATTGGTAATTATTCCTAATTATTGGTAATTATTCCTAATTATTGGTAATTATTGGTAATTATTGGTAATTATTGGTAATTATTGGTAATTATTGGTAATTATTGGTAATTATGAGTAATTATTGGTAATTATTCATAATTATTCCTAATTATTGGTAATTATTCCTAATTATTAATAATTATTCATAATTATTGGTAATTATTGGTAATTATTGGTAATTATTCTTAATTATTGGTAATTATTCCTAATTATTGGTAATTATTCCTAATTATTAGTAATTATTCCTAATTATTTGTAATTATTGCTAATTATTCCAAATTATTGGTAATTATTGGTAATTATTGCTAATTATTCCTAATTATTGGTAATTATTCCTAATTATTGGTAATTATTGGTAATTATTCCTAATTATTGGTAATTATTCCTAATTATTCCTAATTATTCCTAATTATTGCTAATTACTACTAATTACTACTAATTATTCATAATTATTGGTAATTATTGCTAATTATTGGTAATTATTGGTAATTATTGGTAATTATTGACAATTATTCCAAATTATTGGTAATTATTCCTAATTATGGGTAATTATTCTTAATTATTGGTAATTATTCCTAATTATTGGTAATTATTCTTAATTATTGGTAATTATTCCTAATTATTGGTAATTATTGGTAATTATTCCTAATTATTGGTAATTATTCCTAATTATTGGTAAATATTGACAAGTATTGGGAAGTATTGGTAAATATTGACAACTATTGGCAATTATTGGTAATTATTACTAATTATTACTAATTATTGTTAATTATTACTAATTATTGTTAATTATTGTTAATTATTACTAATTATTGTTAATTATTACTAATTATTGGTAATTATTGATAATTATTGGTAATTATTACTAATTATTGATAATTATTCCTAATTATTGATAATTATTCCCAATTATTGATAATTATTCCTAATTATTGGTAATTATTCGTAATTATTGGTAATTATTCCTAATTATTGGTAATTATTCCTAATTATTGGTAATTATTACTAATTATTGGAAATTATTCCCAATTATTGGTAAATATTGACAATTATTGGCAATTATTGGTAAATATAGGTAAATATTGGTAATTATTGAAAAATATTGATAATTATTGACAATTATTGGTAAATATTAGTAAATGATGATAATTATTACTAATTATTACTAATTATTGGTAATTATTGTGAATTATTGATAATTATTGTTAATTATTATTAATTATTACTAATTAATGTTAATTATTCTAATTATTATTAATTAATTCAAATTAATTTTAATTTTTCATAATTACTGCTAATTAATTATAATTACAGCTAACTATTTTAAATTAATTAGAGTTTAATTGTCTCTAATTATTGTTAATTATTAATAGTTATTCATAATTATTTCTAATTAGGAATCAGAAAAAATTATAAAAATTAAAAATAAATAAATAAAATAAATAAAATAAATAAAATAAATATTAAATTAAAATTCAGATAAAAACCTTAAACTTGATGTTAATGACGAGCCGCTGTAGTTGTAGGGCACCACCAACTGACTCCTCGAAATCAGAAAAAAAATTATACAACTTATCGTCGAAAGAAGTTCAGAGTGAAAAAAAAATGTAACGGTTGGCAGTATTTATAGGTTAGATTAATTGCGCCGGGTCTATTTGCGACGGGATTCCCGTCGCAAATAAAGGTATTTGTGACGGGACCCGTCGCAAATAACCCCGGCCGCATTTAATTATGGGCGGCATTAAAACGGTTATTTGCGATGGGCCCCATCGCAAATAACCCCTGGCGCCGGAAGATTTGCGACGAGACTGCAGTCCCGTCGCAAAACCGCTGCCGGTTATTTGCGATGGCGCTCTAACCCCGTCTCAAATAAACTTCGCGCCAATCCATTTGCAACGGTTAAAAGAAACCCATCACAAATACTCTTTAACCGCCGCCGGTTATATACGATGGGGTTAGAACCCCGTCGCAAATAAATTTCGCGCGGTTTGGCGTGCATTTCACGCCAAACCATTTGCGACGGGTAAAAGAAACCCGTCGCAAATAAGGGGTTATTTTCGACGAGGATAGCTTCCCGTCGCAAATATCCCGTTCCGTAAGGTATTTGCGACGGGAATAATTCCCGTCGCAAATACCCCGTCGCTATTAGCCATTTTTCCCGTAGTGCAACACTGTTAAAATACCGTAAAAAGTGAGGGTGAAGCTACTTACAAGAGACTAATGTACAAAGCATATGATAGTTATATCATTATGCTTTCATCAATGTCAAGTGTCAGATGTGATTGCTACACCAGGACATGGATGAAAAAATGTGAATTATCATCTCTGAGATGTTTGCAAAGAGAAAGATAAGCAATTATATGAATAAGGTGATATTACACCGGCATGTGTAAATAGAAAGATCAATCATGATCTTTAATTGGATCCCATTATCATATCATTTTCATCCATTTACACATGTTTTGTTTTATGTTATTAAACGAAAAAGTATTGAGTAAACTCTTCATTACCTAGCAAGGTAAGGTTCTCCATGTGAATAAGAATATCAAAGAAAGGTTTATTTTTAATTCTTTTGGTGAATAAATTGAAAGACAGGGCGAAAAGGTAAAAAGACAAGTAATACCAATGGAAAATTCACGACGTCCTTCAATTAATGTGGTATTAACAAAGGTTATTTTCACTTCATATTATAAAATAATACCAATGAATTTCAAATGCAATGAAATGAATTATGGAATAAAGTTACCCGCTTTTACTTTAGGAATATTCATAAATTGTAATGTTTCAGTTTTACTGCTTGTGTATTAAATACAATATGTTGGTGACATATGTGTATTCTAATATATTAACCAAGTAAGTATAGAAACCTTACTAGATGTCAGGCGTATTCTCTAAGTGGCTCGGAAAGGGTGATACCTAGGCCAATGTTGAGAAGTATACAAATTCTTTAATTGACAAGTGAAAGATTCGTGTTGAACTATTATTGAGTATAACCACAAACATTAATCTCATGTGTCATTGGACGCAAGGAGACATTCTTTTAGGTTCTGGAATGAATGGTTTTTTGGTATTTAAAACTAAATCACTAGTTCAGTAATACATGAATCATAGGAAATTTGCGATGAATATAAATGTAAGACACATAACAAGTTGTGATAAGATAATTCTTAATCATGTAATGCTAAAAGTGGACGTCATGAGTATAACAATTATGGTATTTTGGATCAGCGCATCTAAATGATTTTGGTGTTGTCAATATCTTTAGTTTGGAAAAAGGAACCTTTAGAAATAATGGAATGTTACAATGCTTTCGGAATAAGTTTAGCAAAAGAGATTGAACTATTCCAATTATAAGCTAGAGGTATATATACTTCATATGATTCCTTTAAGTAATTATGGAATGGTAAAATGAATTAAGTGCATGTTCAGCAGATATGAGCTAATTTGAGACGGCATGTGGGAGAATATCTAAACTGTGAAATCATCGATCATGATAATGCAGTGAGGAGTAATTCTTAAATGCACATTACCTTATCCACACCACGACATTAATGTTAATGGGGAGGATCTATGGTGAAGTATTACATGATAACATTGATATTTTTTTTGGCATACATTGATTCCTAAATTCACATTTTATACATCAGAGTCATGATGTATAGAGTATCAATGTTACAACCTAGAACAACTTCCATTATATTTTATGAAATGCTTTGAATGTAACAGAGTAATCATATAATCACATGACAACTAAAATGAAAATTGGATATCATACGAGTCATAGTATGATGATAAATCTATTATGTTATATGGACATGTGTTTGGATGCAAAGAGTTTGTTAGGACATAAACATACTTGCATCAGGAACAAACACATTGTCCATATTTTGTAATCATCCAAATGGTTTCTTAGGATATTAAATAAATCCCTATGATATAAAATCTATAGTCAAGTAATATACTGTATTTCTATAAGAGGGTTTACATCTATTTGGAGATAGTGGGAGATATATTGACTCTGTTTAGTCAATACTCACGATGCACTAATAGTTGTCATAAGAACTAGTTCAACAAGAGCTTGTGGAACAAATTATGTTTCAGAGACACATACTGCATAGGAAAGATAAAATCATGGTTATGGTTCTTATTTTCACAACAGTCGGTGATCTATTATTCAATGTGAAAAATATTTCCTACAAGTAATAAGTGTATAGAAATTAGCTAAAATGTATAATACCCAATAAAATTCAATTAATGGATTCTATGTATCAAAGTACAAAAGGGTCTTATTATTTTGAATACTTCGGTGGGTATTCAAGTGAGTTGATACATGGATGGTACATGCATAGTACCAATAAGGCTCGATTCATTTGACCAAGTTGTTAGGCCTAAATCAGTTAGAATTTTACTTATCATAGCTAATATCAATGATAAAAATATTTATCATTGGATGTCATGACCACCAATCATGCATGGCGTCTATATGATGCAACCAAACAGGGGTCTTCACCTCCTAGAATGCCAATAAAGGTTGCGTGTTATTGAAATTTGGTTTAGGATTAAAGTAAGAAACATGATCATAGAATATACATTTGAATCAAATGATTTCCATGTTTCTACGAGAGTTTATTGGGAGGGTGAAGGTTTTCCAAGAGAATTATGTTCGACAACATATGAAAAACATACATTGGTATTATAGTTAGTTTATATCAGGATGAAATTTATTCTCCAGCGATTGACTTAAATTAGCATCCTAAGTTCTAGGGAACACGATCTACTAAGGTATATCTATAGGTTTCTTGGTTCTATTCAATCATAGATATAATGAAATTTTATTGAAAAATACAAGTTGGAACAATTCAAGAGATGAATTGTTCCCCATGTCATAGGGAATAATCTCTTCTGGTAGACATGACTGGGACATGGGAAGAGATAAACGTGTTGAGTAAAATCCATACATCAATGTGATGGATTAATCCTCTATTCCATGATATGTACAAGAACCGATATTTCTATGGTATATATATATAGTAGGAAAATATCATTTATATCGAGGATCACTGCAAGGGATGCAGTCAGAACTATCTAATTGTACTTCAGGAAGTATAAAAGACATGTACATGGTAAGTAGAGAAAATTGGATACAAGTTTTTGAGGATAAAAACTAGTCTTCCCAAGATCAAAGTGATCTACTATCCTAGTTAGGCTAAAGACGATGAGCACGTAAAGATCATATAAGCCATTGGTAGCCATATCTTCATATATCGAGTACGTTGTAGCTTCTAAGGAAGCTAAGAAGTAGTTATTAAATGCAATAATTTTTTCTAGTTCTTGGAATCACACCTGGTGATAAATGTATTATCATAATGTAAATTATGATATTCTTACTAGACAAGATATCATGTTATGATAGTGGACAAGTGGTATATACTCGGGATAATATCTCTTGAGACGTTTTACTCAATGAGACAAGTTTGAAAAATCAGAATAGCCATGTGGTGGAACTATGGTAGACCTAGTAGCTAAAGTCATTACTAAGTAGAAACATGGACTTTATCATGTGAGTAGCTAACAATTATAGTTAGCATGTTGGCTCTAGTGCATGTGGGAGTTTTGAAATAGTGGGTTTCCTATACCCAACTATTCAATGCTTTTGATTACCATACTATGTATTTAGTTATCTATTCATGATGTCATCATACAATTATAATGTAGACTTTTCTCTTTCCACTATTGAAATGGTAATTTCCAATGATTAATTTTCGAATCTAAAGGTTATAGATGATCCCAATCTATAATGAGAACCTATTGTTACTATGAAATTAATCTTAAATATCTATTCTATGATCTAGATTCATCTTTGTGATTGGACACCGTAAATGTTTTATGATCATGTGTTGGGGGATCATAAGCATTGTGAATTTTTCTCATTAAGTTTAAACATAGTGATATCTAGTAGTGAGATCACGAGGACAAACCTGCCAATAAGAACACCACATGTTTTGGGTGTCATTGGATGGTCCAATCTATGATCATGTGTAATGGTCTCCTGACTTGAGATCATTACCAATGTATGTAATTTGATCACGTAATTTTATAGAAGATGAAAACCATGTAAATGAAGTCATGGCGAGGTAGTTTGTGTTGGATGCGTCATTGGTGAAATGGAATTGGTTGAATGGTCAGGAAAGGAATTGTCGCTTCTGGTTTATGGTAGTAATATATCTCAAGCCTTATTGATAAGTATGGAAGTGACATTATAAGCCCATGGCCAAGACAGTTGAGGGTAAATCCATCCAGTTATATTAAAATACAATAACGTAAGAAAAGGGTGATGACACATGAGTGCATCAGACTTTAGAAGATATTACATGAAAAGAAATTATATTACACAGTGCATGTTCGTTAGTTGGTTGTCGCTGCTCTGACAATAGTTATCTATTTAGGGGCCATTATGTGTTGCTGGATCCCACTCTTGGTCTGTTCATAATATTCACTTCTATTAAGATAATGTCAAAGAGGGTCATATATAATAACTTATTGGAGAATCTTCCCTATTCAGTTGAATAGGTGTTTTGGACATGGTACGACCCACCAATGGCGTCCGAGATTTGTCCAAGGAAAAATGATCACCAATGAAATAAATAAATTTTTATTATTCAAGTTTTGAGTAATGAGAATTTAATTTATTTATTAAATGTATTTATGAGTTTTAAGTAAATAAATGAAAAATATTAATTAATGAATATTAAATTACTCAAGGTTTAATTAATATTTATGGGAATGATGATTCAAGTTTTGGACTAAATTTTTATCACATAATATATTTTAATATATTATAAGTGAGTGATAATAATATTTATGACTCAGATTACTAGTCATAAAATGTCACTAATAGTGCATTTATTATTTGGGTGCCGGGTTGGCATGTACAGGTAATTACATGACACTATAAATATAAAGGGAGCAGATATTTTCAAACATAATTCATGGGAATTATCTATTATCTCCACTCTCCCATGTTCTAGAGAGAGATGATCTAGATCCAAGGATCCTGGATTGATCTCTCTCTCAATAATCGCAAGAAGAGAGATACAGTGATCGTTGGAGCATCGAAGGCATCGTTAGAATTCAGTGCTAGCCTGCAGATTACGATGAATGGAACTCCTGTGGATTCCATGAAGCGTGTGTGGACGATCTTGGGTAATTCATCTTAAAATTATTTGAGCAGCGATCACCAACGCTGAGTAGACATCGTGCGTGGATTCTGATTTAAACAATGTATTTTATGGTACATTTTGTGCTTAAAGCCCTCCACACGAGTTCCTCAGTTTTAATCAGGCACCGTCTCACTGACGTCGATAATATTTTGTCGATCATCGGTGGATTTTTTTAAAATATCAAATATTTGGGGATTCTTCTACATGCTCATTTCCTTCATAGATTACCATTATTCAATGGTTGTAACCCCTCCACTCTTACGGTGAGTTAGGGAGGAAAAACGTGGAGATACTGACTATGCGACCTTACATTCTCATATGTCCACAAAGCATGCTACCGATGGATTTTTAAAGGTGGGGCATGCCATTATTTTTAGAGGGAGAACAATAGTACCGGTACTGTTATTGGATCATGTTATGGGGTATTTCCATACATCCCCTTTATCAGTACATCCAGTTGTGGTGATGATGTATGAGGACATCAGATTTTAGTTTTGGTGGCCAGGAATGAAGAATGTAGTTATAGAGTTTGTTTCATAAGGCCTTACTTGTCAACATGTGAAGGATGAGAACCAGTTCCATGAATGTTTAGATTAACCCTTTTTTATTCCAAAATGGAAGTGGGATGAGATATTGATGGACTTCATGATGGGTTTTCCACATACGTCCAGGGGACATGATTCCATCTCGGTGATTTTTTATCAAATCACCAACTTATCCCACGTCCTATATTTCCATGAGTAGAGTTTGGTAGAGATATTGGGACACCTATATGTATAGGAGATAATTTGACTCCATGGAGTTCCATCAATTATTGCTTTTGATCATGATACCCACTTTACATCCTGGTTTTGAAGGGATTACAGGAGGAATTTGTGACCAAGCTATGATTGAGAACAACATTTCACCCCTAGATGTATAGCAAGATTGAGTGGACAATTCAGGTTTAGGAGGACATGTTGCGGGCTTTAATGTTAAACATTGGCTATTGTTGGGAGGATCATTTACCAATGGTAGAGTTTTCATACAGCAATATCTATCATTCTACCATTGGTATGGCACTATTTGAGGGTTTTTATGGGTTACCCTGTATGGAACCACTTTGCTGGACTGACCCAAGGGTGTCACCACTCATGGGTCTAGAGTTTGTGTGAGATATTAGAGAAAAGGTGTATATAATCCATGAATTCATGAAGACTATAAAGAGATTTCATAAGTTTAATGTTGACAGTTGATGGAGTCCTTTTGATTTCAAGGTAGGGGACAATGTCTTCCTTTGGGTTTCAACTCAATATGTAATACATAGATTTGACTAGGGCAGAAAGTTATCTCTCAAGTTCATTATCCCTTTCTAGATAATATATATAGTTTGAGAGGTGGCTTACTGGTTGGCTCTACTACCACAGTTAGATTGGGTACATGATGTCTTCCACATGGCACAATTGAGGAGGTACACGCATGACCCATCACAGATCATCGACTGGGGTGAGCTGGACATCAAGGATGGAGCAAACATTATTGATTACTGAGTAGAGATTGAGGATTAGAAGGAGAGTATCATTAATGTATGGTTAGTTCCTTCGGTGTGTGTCTAGTGTCAAGATGACAATCATCCTGAGGGAACATGGGAGAAAGAGGCTTATATTCATGCTTCGTACCATATTTTGTTTCAGTATCCCTTGTTTTGGATTTTTAAAGATGTAAAGCCCTAGTGTGGGTAGAATGTAACATATAATATTTTTCCATTTATTTTTTTTCAATATTATATGGATTGATTTTGAGACTATACTCTGAGAAATGATGTGATTCTGAGACATGGTGATCCCATAAAAAATGTTTAAAATATATTATAATATTTAATAGCCTCTGTCATCAGTTTTTTTTATAAAGTAGACTTACTCTTAAATGGGTTCTTAGATCACAAATATGAGGAAACAGTTAAGTTAAGAACAACATATTTATACTAGGAATGACCTAACATTGTTCGGCGCTGGATGATTTTGAAAATTCATCTCGGGTGTTTTAAAAGAATATAATAAATTAAGAAAAATTTAGTTCATTTCACCGACATAGAAAAAGGTTAATATTTAAAAAATATACATGTTAGAGAATCAAGGATAGTATTATAACATTGTAATTATTTAGAGATGTTGGGAATAATCTCTGGAGAATCTTCTCATGAAGGCAATGACAGGGCATCAAATTGGAGATTGGAGAACTCTCATCTTGAAGGATCTCGCTAACATCGACGATGTAAATTTATTCTTTATCAGTGATTGATACAAATTGAGGTAAGGATATTAGTTAATTGGTTTATTTCCTATCAATTATTTTTGTGATGAACATGGATCAATTGACAAATGTATTGATTCATGAATCATGTGTATTGTGAGTTTGGATTGGTTTAATCTAGTTTTCTAACCCAAATCCCCCTATCTACATTGTTTGTCATTGACACTTAACCAATGAAGATAAACATCTGTTCTTGTGAATTTCTCTCTCCGTTATTCACATTCTTCTCTTTTATAACCCTAAAGTTCCCAGATCAATGTTGCAAGGTGGTTCCAAACTCGATAAGACCCCCAGATTCGAGGTGATTCGGAAACCATGGCATGATTTTTATAGATAGGGACCCAAGGATCTTGAATTTATGATCATTTATTTTTTTAGGAATCAGAGGAGGTGTAGTGGTACATGGAAGGGACCACCGATATGAGGCATAAGTGGATGATGCCGCAGCAGTGGAGCCACATGTGGTGGGTGTGACGGCGGAATGACGCAGCGACAGATGCATGTGGGGAGACAACAAACAAAGGAGGCAAATGAAGATGTAGAAAAGTGGTAGTGGAAGTGAAGTGGGTCGGGCAAGGTCAGTCTAGGGGGATAGACCAGGTGAGGTTGACCCAGGTAAGATATGGGTGGGGCTCAAGTCAGATCCATTACAACCAGGGTAGTGAATGATGATGATTGAAAATGATGGTCGAACATGGTGCCACAACAGCTCAAGCTGCTGTGTGGTGAAATGACCGTGCAACTGGAATACATTGGTCAACCATAACTACCGGTCCAGTGCTGTAGGATGATTGAATACATCAATCGACCAGAGTGGCCAGTCAAGAGAGGTAGGTGGAATGTCCATGTCATTTAGTCCCCAGATGGATAGTCTGAATGGTAAGTCGACCGACTATGGCGATCGACCACAACAGTAGGTCCGTAGGTCCTTGATAGGTCTGTATGCAGTTTCGTTCAAATAGCCATAACTACTAAATGGAGTGTCCAATCGACGTGTCGTCTCGAATTTTGGGACCCTATTTTTGACATGTTCATTTTTATATCAATGGTGGATTTTTATTTTGGGCCTTTATAGGTTGTGATGATTCCTTTGGTCCTTTTCTTAGGGGTTTAGCGTGGAATTACATCCACATCACTGGATTGTAATTACCTCTAGAGGCCGAGTCTCATATATGGTTATGGAATCCATCTATGAGACTGGAGTGTGATCAAATATAACCCCTATTGGAGTTTTAGTAATCAGTGTAACCTCTGTGAGTAGGGTTTTAGTCCTCTGTCTAGTGGGTTGTATTAGTAGGGTTCATGTAATCATTGGAATATGATCCCCTACAAAGTGGGTGGGTCCAGATTAGGTTCATGGTTCCCCCAGATGTTTTGGTCATGATCCCATCTCTTTGTATCATAGTCGTCCTTAACTAATTAAAAAATGAGATAGCCCTCTTCATCAAGTTTCTATGATGATATCATGGCTCTCAGAGCTAGTTCTCCCAAAACAAGCATGGTACAAGCAGAATCCTATAGTTGGTATTTGGTTTTGACTACCTGATGGCGTGGGGTCTTTCTTGATTATTTCTGGGGTTTTATTACTTCTTGTATATGTTATACTCTGTTAGATTTTGTAATGATTTTACTACTTCTTTCTTCATGTTTTCTATTTTTAGGGTGTTTAATCGAGTATCATTATACTCACCCCTACACAATCATTGGCCACACATGTCGTGTACTATGTAGATGAGTGAACTTTCAATGGAGTTGTAGGAGGACTAGGAGCAGGTGGAGAATAACTGGAGCTGTGCAGGCCGATGTGTTTTTTGGGATCTTACCTTTGACATAGTCCTTTCCATTGAAGCAGGGTTGGTTATTTTTAGTTTCAATTGGACTTGTGTACATACTCTTTGTTGTGGGATTGTATTTGGCCATGTGTACTTTCCCTTTACTTCATGTTGTACTTTGGTTGTGAGATCTTAGATGTATGCATTCATCCATTCACTAGTTTTACAGTTCAGAATTTTGTGTCTTAGAGATGTGTACATTTATACATATAACATAGGCTGCTGCCTCCAATTTGTGGGATATAGCTAGTCAGTGTTAGTCACCAGCCCCTATCCAATTAGAGATGGGATTGGGTTACTCACAACATGAGCCGCTCTAGTACTGGTCATGACATGGGTAAACCATATTTCATAATTCATTTAATATATTTCATACCCTTCATTCTAATAGCTATGTTTTAATTTTATTATTTAAATACATAGAGTGATAATTTTTTTTAGAAACTAGGTGTTACGTGTAATGTAATATAAATTGGTGTTTATTGTGACACAATACGTCAAATAAATACAATTAAATAAACTAAAATTATTTCATAAAAATATCAAGCTATTACAGTATACCCCCTTAAAATGAAATTATCCATTAAATTTATCTGGATTATCAATGATTTAATAATTGAAAGTTCATTTCATAAAATCCTACATCATAAAAATGATCACTAAACCATAATTTCACAATGGGAATGATGTAAACATAATGGTTACACAAATAAACTAAGAAATAGGTTTCCATATAGAAGAATATATTTAGAAGTTGAAGTCAAGGACATGGAATTGAAATAAAACTATCATGATCTTATATAGCATGATAAATAACATGTTTAGGAAAAATTTATCAATAAAAAATCCATACATATTGGATGATCCTAGGGACAATATTATTAATTGTAAAATAATGTACTAGGATAATATTTTGGGTTTTAATATATTTTTCCTAGAGTTGAAGAATTTTTTATGAAAATATATATTTACTTGATTCCATTACATTTCATAAGCACAATATTATTATTTCTTTATGCCTAGATAAATTTTTACAACATCTCCTTTTTCATGAAACAAAGGTGAATCTATCATTCATGAAGAATTAGTAAATCTTGATATCCATAAATGGAATGATAGGTCATCCCATCTGTCCATAGTTAACATCTCAACACAAGTTATCCAATATACAAAAATCCTCATATAGAGATATAAAAAATTAATCTCTAAAACATCATCTAGTTTTGAAAATAAAGAATTTACTTAATGGTTATAATTATTATTGTTTCAAAAGATTAAAATATAAAAAATTAAAAATAAGCTCACTAAACATCCAAAAACAACCTATCATTAATACCCAAACATATTTATATATCAATTAATTGTCATAGACACCAATTATATGAATAATATTATCATGTATTCTCTTGAATCAAGGTAATACCGTTAATTACCATAAAACAATAGTAAAAACATGAATGATTTTAAAAAATAACACTTTCCTCATATCTAAAATCCAATAATTCTATAAACTCAATCTATGATATCATAAACCACATTTTCATCTTATCATCCCCAATGTCATCAATACTATCACATTTATTTTATCATAATCAAACATATCTATATATAATTATCCCAAAATCATTAACTTATTAAGTTTTATCCTACCATTAATCATGTGTCTTCCAAAATTATCACTGTACCACCTCAATCATATTTCATGGTTACCGGTACCATTCAACATAAGTTCATTAATACATAATGAAAAAACATAGTGGACCAATACATAATTATTTCTATATTCCATAATTCTAAAAAATTACTTCTTGCAACATTAATATTGAATTTCAATACATAAACACTCAATCATTCCAAAACTATATTGTCCTAATCCACATCTCTAATAGTGATCACATACAATTTTTCTTTTTTACTTCTCCCTAATTGGGTTTTGGAATTGATAATATCCAACAACCATACAATTAGAAAATTGATAAGCATAATGAAAATTTTCCTTCCACTTGTAACATTAATGTATGGGAAGTGAATTCTATGTTTCCAATTATCAATTTTCATCATTAGATATCATTTTCCAATCACATTGGTAGTCAATTGCCTGATGAACTTATATCTCACACATAAAAAATTTACTAGTACCCTAATATAGTTTCTTCCATGTTTCACTACACAAATTGTGCATAAAGGAAATTTCCTCTTCTTTTCACAATAATTTTTATATTTTCCATTGAATTCAATTTTTTATCTTCTTATGGAACCCATAAGATTGATGGGAGACTCTAATCTCTATGTCAACACTCAGATAACATTGAATTTTATCCTCATAGTTACTAAATTCTATTATGGATAATGACCTTCAAAGACAAGGTTTTAAGCCATTGAATAATCCATCAACATTACTCTTAGGTTAAATGAAAATTCATGAAGCGTACCTTTCTTGTATTATAAGATTATCCTCATAGGTACTAATAAATTCATCAACCTTTTTTTAATCACAATTAATGACTTTTCCATATTTTTACTAAGAACATGAGGAAAGTACATATTTTAAAAATAATTTCATGAACTCACCCCATACCCTGGATTCAATTTCATATTATTACCTCATTCTCCTGATTAGAGTCCACCAATGATCTGATTCAACATCTAAATGATTTACAACCAAAATTAATTTTTTATTTCTTCAAATGTTAAAGGATAGAAAATTTTATTTTACAAGTACTAGTCTATTATTTATCAATAAGTGGATCAAAATACCCACTAAAATAAGGTGCATGTTTCCATATGAAAGACTCCACATAATGTTGTTCCCTTATCTACTCATTTGATAATAAAAAATGATTCATATATTATGTAAATATAGTGATAATATTTTTCATTCTAACTACCTTAAAATTTGGTTGTGAAGGAGGGAAATAATTGAATTTTCCAATTCATTCATCATTAACAAGGTTCCTTCAGGTTCTGTCCATTGACAAAAACTAGAAATCATAGTGTGATCAACACTAATCATAGTGGTAAAAACAAATGATAAAGGGAAATTCCTTATAAAATTTCTATATATAACATCTTGGGCTTAATCCAAGGTTATTTATGATTATTAAGAAAACTATAGGATTGTAACATATGTATAGAATTATCCTTAGATACATCCCTATGCATATCCTTAGAAATATCTCTAGGGATGTAACTAATTTTTTTCATCCATGTTTCAAAAGGATAACTAAACCTTCTCTATGATACCAACTATAATAACATAAGATTAATTCATATAGATATTAAAAAAATTTAGATGGATGTTAAATACATTACACAATAAAATTCCCAAGGACTATAATAGTTTAGTGACATTGTAAATATGGAACACATAATTAAAATTTAGTGAAAAATATTAAACATCTCTCGTAATGGACTTAGCCTTTAATACTCCTATATAGAACCTTTCATTATAACCTAGGGAAAGGAAACACAAGAAAAGGGAGATCTCAGATGCTCAGGAAGGGTAAATCAAGGGAGATAACATTAGAATAATGTCACAATAACATGGAAATAACTTCTGAGTATTATATCCTACACATCAAATATCTTGATATTATTTCATTTAATAATTCATATAACTTCATAAAAAATCAATGAATAATTTCTATGATAGTTTAATATAATAAATGAAAATGTGGAATACACATAAGAATAGAAAATAATTTCAAATTTAGTCAGGCCTCATTTACAAGACCATTATAATTTAAAATGAACCATACTGAACTAGTTTCACTCCCTATTCTAGTCATGAATTACTGAACTAAGTTAACTTTTTTTCCAATCCTGTATTATTGAATTGAGTTTACTCCTATTCTATTCTCATATTACTGAGCTGAGTTCACATACCACTTCAATACTGTATATTTGATGATATATAAATCTTTACCCAATGTATTGGTGTATGATTTAAGTACCACCCATAACATAGTCAAAACAATAGATATTTGTTCCACAAGAACATAAATCATTCATATCACCAGAACCCATGGAATGAAATGAATTTCATAAAAATCATTTAATCATAATGTAACCCATGGAAGTAAATGAGTTTCATTGTTATCATTCCATACTATATAGAAAACAACAATATAAATAATTGGGATTGTATCCTTCAAAAATACCCACAATTAAATCATATGAAAGATCAAATTATGTTATCTTAAATGGAAAATAATATTGAGTTATAACTTGAATATAATTCATAAGAAAAATATACATTCAACTTTGAAAACTTTTTTATACATAAAATTTGAAACAATTTATGAAGAATAAATATTATTTGAAAATAAACATGAAAGATTATTTTGGAAGAATCAAGGAAAAAAGGTTTAATGAAAGCATAAAAACTTATTTGTTTCTTATATGTTAAAAAACATTCATTTTTTATATATTTTTTTTCAAAAAAGTCATAAATTTTATCATTAGAAAAATGAAAAAAACATTCATTCCAATATTTTTAGTAAAAATAAAAAATGGGACAAAATGACTTTAATCAAAAATATTATAATCGTAAAAATATTTTTTAAAACAATTAAATCGAAGAAAAATATTCTCCATTGGATACTTAAAATGAAATAATCTCAAGGTTTGATGAGATTGTAAAATAATTCCTTACAACTGTATATCCACTAGAATCATATATACTTGGAATGAAATAAATTTTTACAGAAATTAAATTATAAAATGTCTTGGATAATACTCATAAAATATATTCATGTGAAGTATATACACCATGTATAAGAAACAAGTAGTTTTTAAGGCATGCGTCCCACAAAAATTAATGTGAGACAAAAATCTTTTACCTTGTGTCTTGACATTAATTTTACTCATGAAAACCTTTTGTATAGTAAATATAAGATTATTATAAATAAATTATATAAATTTATTAAATTATATCATACTAGATATTCTCTATTTATGGACTCTTGTATACGTTTTATTAACAATTTTCATGCCATTTTTGTGTTTCTAGTAATAACCGCTTTGTTTCTCGCATGTGTTTTGAATTATTATGTTTTAGTACTGTTAATTATAACATTATTTCATAGTATATACAATTATAAACATTATATAAATATAATATATTTTAATTACATATGTACTTATAATAATCAATACAATATAGAAATGAAATACACTATTAATGGAGATAGTATGCCGTACATACGCACAAACGTTGCTTGTATTTCTTTTTCAAATAAAATGAAATGAAAATTATATGATATATCAACATTAAATAATATTTTTTTGTTATATATATCATATATATTCATAATATTCATCCTTATTACATTATGTGTAAAAATATATATGAAAAATGAATCACATCACTTTGTGGAGATGGAAAGCCATACATACACACGAATGAAGTTATCATTTAATGAAATATTAGGTGGAAAAAATACAGATTTGAACTTTTCATTAATTAAGTACAATTATTTCATAAATATATTATCTATAAACATTTAATCCATCATAATTATAATTCATAAATGATGGTTATGGAAAATTAATTCTATATCTAGGTTGATACAGTAATCCGTACGTTCACACGAGAGATACTATCACTTATTTTTCAAGGGGAAAGGGGATGTATAGTGGTACATCCATAATAATACAATTTCAGAATATTTTGGATTCTGAATTTATTATTTAATGATATGTTTCATAGATTTAGTGGATTCATAGAGGAGTATAAAAAAGTGTCAGGTTAGAGTGATTACCTCTTCTTCGAAACAACTCATTTAGATCTCCTCTAAAGGACTTTAGAGTTGGTATTTTGAGAATACCAGAACCATCAAAATGTGAACAGGGAAGTGGATAATATAATTTGGTAGAGTATTTTTGATGTATAAGGAACAATGTGAGGTGAATAATTGAGGGAGGAGGTTCTGTTTGATAATTGGGGAACCTTTTGAGTTTCTAAAAATATTAATTTATAATAAATTCAATCTCGATCCAAATACCTCCATAATTACATGTATTCGAATATAATATAAGATATTTTTTTATCTCTTCGTCCAATAGATGTTTTAAATGAATTTTATTATTATTTTAAATATTATCATTTTAATTAACACTTAAATTACACATTTTACTTTTAATTAGGATAAATAGTTATTTAATATTAAAAAATTTTAAATTTTTATTATATTTTGTAAATTGTCCATAAATAGTAAATTTATGATATTTTATAACTTATCATAATTTTTTTAATAGTTATTTTTTAAATATTTAATTAAAATAATATTTTCATAAAATATCATTAGTGTGTATTTGAAACTATTCATTACATTGACTTTAAAAAAAATATTAAAATAAATATAACTTAATAAAAATAAATTTGATTATAAAATGTTATAGTGACCTAGAAATTTCTTGGAGAACATTAATTAATTCAATTTAAATTTATTTAAATATTTTTAATATTATTTTTTTTAATTTTCCTTTTGGAGAATAATTACTATATTACAACTGTGTAATTATTTAACATAATTATTTATTCACTAAAAATAATAATTAAATTAATATGATTAATATAAGTCATTTATCTTTCCAAATAATATTATTAATAAAATATATCTAATTTAAAACCCCATTTTAAAAATGTAATAATAATCAAAAACATGATTGTAACAACTTTGACTATACTTTAAATAAAATATTATAAATGTGATGATATTTTACATGTGGATTAAAATGGTTCTTAATTAAACCCTTGGATGATTATGGTTACAATAATATCAACCAATAATATTTAGTCATGTTCTTTGGTTTTTATTAGTTGCAAATTTTTTAATTAAAATCTTTTTATTGAATTTTCATCTGCTTGCACAAGCCCTGCATCAGTGTTGCAATAGTGTTGATGGAAATTATATGCCATATAAAAATTAAAAAAAAATTAATATCATAAAAATAACTAAAAAATAGAAATATAATCTTTTATATTCATTCATAACCAAATTCTATCACTATGTGGAAACATAAGATATATTTATGACAAAGAAAGTGAGATTTTGTGTCTTTATTGGATTTAATTATTATATAATTCATTTTCATGATCATGTTTCTATTAATAAAATTAATTTATATCCTTACATGTTATGGGTCATATTATATTCATGAAATAAAACTTATTAATGGGTTAAAGACATCTTATAGTCTATATCATTTTATTTTTTATCCTAAATTACTTAATTTACCCTTTAATGTGGTAATAAAATTTATCATGGTAACTATTCATATTGGAAAAAAGACCTATTAAATCAATTTAAAACTTATAAATGAAAAAATTTAATCTATATCTAATTATTCATAACATATATGTTCTATAATTTTATTTAATATAGAATCTGTAAACTGCCATAAAAAACATTTTTTTCTAGTAATGTCTTATTAAAACATACATTGTTTTTATTATAAATTCATGTATAAAAACCATTTAAAAAACCATTATTATATTATTTTAAATAAAATTGAATTAATAAAATTTTAAATCTAATCCATAACATAATTTTACACTATAATGGATTTAAAATAAAATTTAGTTTTCAATAAAAATCCGTATTTTTTAGTATTCCTCAAAACATAAATCGTCATTCAAAAAATAACAAAAGTTCTTACAAAGTAAATTTTGATATAATGATTTAAAAAAAGAATTATATTCATCCCTATATAATCTATTAATATTTCCAATATATATTTTTTACATGTACATCTTTAAAAGGATACAAAACTGATTTTTTTGAAAAACACTTCTTTTATGTGTAAAATTGGATAGTTTGTATATCATGTATAGAAATAAAATAAGATGAATGTAAAAAATTAGTTTTAATATATTCTATATATATTTCATTAATATAACCCAATTAGGGTTGTTTTTTGTTGTCTATATAGAAAACAATTGTTAAAATTTAAATAGTTTTTTTAGAAAAACATTTTACATTAATTTATATTTAATTAGTAAAAGAATTATATATAGATATGTAAATTATATTTCATAATTCAGTTAATCATTTGCATAATTTCCATTATAATGGATAAGCAATAATTTTATTTTTTAGATAATTACAATATTAAATATTTGTTTTATAGAAACATAATGTTGCGTGTAACAAATAACAATTCGTTGTTGTTTGTAATGTCAGACATAAAAGAAACAAAAATTGTTTAAACAAGATATATTTGATGAAAATAATGTGGACTTATACTTCCATGTTATTTTGGGTGTCTATTCCTCCTCATTATTTCTTCATTCAGTTCTCGATCTCTTTCTTGGTTGTGTTTCTCCTCTTTGTGGGTATGTGCAACGATTATATACCATTTATACCTTCCTAGTCCATTCTATGGTCATTTTCTGGGGACATCCTTGTGTAAGCTGTGGTGTTGCATGTATGTTCTTCAAGATATGTGTTGATCTTCCATCTGAGATAATTTTCTTTATGAAATTGATTCTAATATGTGAGAATAATTATTAGGGCCTCCATTGTGGTCTCTTTATTCCTTTCATTGTTGGTGGATCCAATTACAGGTAGTATCAACCCATGTTTTGAGGTGGATGGCTGTATATTTAGCCTATGTTATGTGAAGCATTAATTAATATATCTTAATTAAATATTATTCAAAATTAAATGGAATGATTTACCAATTTATGTATGTAAATGGGGTTTTTGAGAAAATATTGTCCCCCCATCATTTTGGTAAAAAATGTTGATTTCAAAGTGTTATGAAATGGGTTTTCAAACAATGTTTTAATGAAAAAACTATGATTGATTTTTTTTGATGAAAAATGTGTTATCCCTTTTGAAATTAGTTTAAATGAAACACATGGTAGAATTAGGTAATTAGGTTGAAGGTGTTTAATTTGGGTTTTAATTTATTTTGTATTGTAAGGGGGTTCTTGTTATGTGGTTTCTTCCAATACCTAGAGGAATTTTTTTTAGATCTTGGATGTGACTTGACATTGTATGTGGGTTTAATTTTTGGGTTGTTCCTCTATTCCCTAAAAATTAATGCATGGGTTCTAGGGAGTTTTATTAAATACTTTTCATGATAGAGGTAGGAGTTCCCTAGCTAACCTGGTGATGAAATTATTCTTGTAGTGTTTTACCATAGTGATTGAGATTTATAGAATTTGTCATTGATGCACCTTTTTTTTTGATAAAATGGAAATAGTTTTCTATATTTATGATCTGAAATTATTTTTACCTTTATTTTCTAGAAGTTTGGTTAAATATGAAATATTTTACCATGATTTTTACATAGAACAATTGTACTACTTATCATACCCTAGAGTTTAGTAAAATTTGGAATATTATAAGTTTTCTACAGACACTTGATCAGAAATACCTAGATGGGTTCTGAGTAAAAATATTTATCTCCAACTATTTACACCACTTAAATAGTATAGAGACCTAGTTTTGACTTTTTTATGTAGTAAAAGGATAGGTACTATGGTGAGGTAGTGAGGTTTATTTCTGATGGGTATAGGTATATGGTTGTGGGATGTTTCCCCCATTTTCATATAGAGTCATTCATCCTTATTTATGTTATAATTTGTAGTTTGACATGTTATTTGGGTTTGATATGGTCTTAGAGTTTTATTTATAATATTTTTTTTCTTTTCTTGTAAAATATATCTCTTTTAGTTTCCTCTATTGTGTCATTTTTTATAGATATGACATGTATCTTGTTTCAGGTTGGATAATTCATTCACCCTTATAGTTTTTTGGTTCTCGAGTGCTAGTCATATGACCATGGGTATCAATAACCACCTTTGGGAATTTCACTAACTGATTTAGGTTCTAGTTTATTAGGTAAATCTTGGTTGGGTTGTTACAATATTATTTTAATTTTATAAATGATAATTTTTTTAATTTTTAATAAAAATATGAAATAAATATTTGTATTATTGTACACGTCATTAAAATAATTCATGCCATTATGACCACTAGTTTCTTTGAATATTCCATTACAAGTTTCCATGTTTTTTTTCAACAAAATTGGTTTCCAAGATATTTAGAATTTTTTTAGAGTTTAGATAATTAATTTCAGAAAGAAAAGGTTATTTCCCCAAGAAATATTGTTTTGAACTTTAAAAGAGTTTTTCATCAACAATATCAACCATTAATTTTATGAATTTTTTGTTTGTGACAAGATCCAATGATACCATCCATATTTTTTCTCTAGATGTTTTATTATTTTGATGATGAGAATTTTGTGAAAACAAAATAATTTTAATGGATTATGTTATGATGAAATGATGAAATGCTTTTGAATCTTGTTTCCTTTCGATGAGTTATGATATAACGATATTTTGAATTTTTTATAATCACATGTGAAATATATGTAGGTTTGTTATTAGATTATTTTTGGGTTGGTTATAGCCTTAAAATTCATTTTTTATATCCTTATATCACATTAGATAATTATAAGAAATGAGTTAGTGTGATCAATCCAATATGGAAAAAAATTTATGGGTGCCTGATCCACTATGATACAAAAAATATGTGGTGATTCCTGGTCTATTATGTTATGCTAAAACATATAAATATTATTGATCCTCTATGATATAATGGTCTCAATAGTTATTCATAACATATAATACGATTTCTATGCCCATGATTGTGCAATATTCTTTTGACATATTTTTATGCTTATGACTTGAACTCATGGATTGTGATTAATTTATGAGGATTAAATTATATTATGATTCATGTCTTTTCAAATGATATTTTATTATTCAATGAATCAATTGTATGATCTATAAAATATTGGTTGTGAACATTGTAAGTTATGATCATGATCTCAAATCCTTACGATTATCATATGATTTAATATGATCGTTAATTTATATCTTCTATGTGTGTCATTATTAGGAATATGATGACAACCATTATTATAATTTCCTCTCCCTATGACTTTAAGAATGGTTATTATGTTTGATTTTTCCATGAAGGGTTCTAGTTTTTAATAACATTGTGGGAAATTATGTAATTTTTTATAAACCATTTCATTATGTATTCGATATTCAAAACACACTAAACCTTAATGGAAATACCATGGATCATAATGTTTTGTAATGAATATTCTTATAATAAGACATAATATTTATATATGAAAATTAGCGGTCTCTGTAATTTTTATCAGAGTATGGTTTTTTTATTTATATAAATTTTGAGGAGAAAACATTAATGAGAACCCTTAGGATAAGACTAAGTATAGTAGAACAACCTATATTATGGTAAATAGTTGATTTTTATTTTATATTAAATACATCCCTATCAAGGTACATGAAAGTGGATGTGGATATAGAATACAATTAACTACAGTTAATAATTTTTAAATGGGTGTATTGATATTAACATAATCTACAAAAATAAATGATGAGTGGGAACAATACTACACATATAGTTAGAACTGCAGGGTGATATTCTTTGGTTAATTCACATCCTCTTTTTGAACAATGTCGATGATTTTGAATAGATGATTACCATCTATAATAAAGGATAAACCTATGTTGTAATGGTGAGAAAGTTTTATTTCATTATTTACACATCTTATGAATCATTTTTCTTGATTTATCTACATGATTATTACGATTCACGCTCTGATGTTTGGTTTCATTTAAGTGATGGAACTAGGATGAATTCTGTTAATACTGAATGTTATGGTTTGTGTAGTGATTATCCTCTTGATCAACCATGTGAAATAGGGGATAGAATATAAAATATTATTATTATTATTATTATTATTCATGTATATTGAAATATCATTAACTACATGGACATAGGTGAGTTTAAGGATTAAAAAAATAATTAGAAAATTGAGTTTCATGAAAACCATGGAGAAAATACGACTCATCATCCTATATGTTGAGCATGAAAGAAGAAGTATGTAGGTAAATTTCTCAAAGTAATGGGGTGATGTTTTGGGTGTTGAAACAAAATACATATAGAAAGTAATTACCGAGAAAGAGTGAAATATTCAGTTATCACAATGGAAGGGATTAATAGTATCACAAAGGTATTATCAATGGTTGAAAGTTTAAACTGTGGATAATATAAGAATTATGAAAATAAATTTTATATGGGAGAAATGTGAGAATAGGATAAATAAGGTTGTATTATTAATGGTTTTACTATTTATGATGTATATCCTACAAATTAAATTTTAATGGAAGGAAGTACTAATGAAAAAAATGATGAATTATAGTTAATAGTTTAAAAAGGAAGTAGAATTATTGAAGTAATTATGTACTGGGAATCAATAATTATGTCTTCTTTTAGTTTTTTATGAATAAAATTCTAGCTATAATAATTATAAAACATATCAATATTTTTATATATTAGTTTTTTGAGCACTTTCAAGCATAAGTTGATTGATACCGATAATGTGGAAATTTTATTTTTTTTATATGGTGATATTTTATGGAAGACACATGATTGAGGGAAAGATAACCCTTAATATGTTCCTCATGATGATATATTAATTTTTACCTGTGATAAAGAGACAGTTGGGATTGATAAATTAACTGGGATAGTATTGGTAACCATAAAATTGGTTAATGATTTGAAACAAAGTGATTTAAGTCATTTTTTAGAATGTTTATTTCTTTTTTTGTATCTCAAGAATATATTTTATAAATTAAATTTATAGAGTAATATATGTTTTCATTAAGTTATTATAGTGATTCAAGTTATCTTGGGACAAAATTTTCATGTTTTAAGAAAATATATGATCATTATATTCATGTTCATGACATTATAAGATAATTTATTTTTGGGGGGATTAATGATATATTTATTTTTGAAATTTAGTGACCTTATTTTTAAATTATTTTATATTAAAATTAGTCATTAATATTTTATATTAGTATTATAATTTTCTGTTAGATTATGTTTAACTTTAGGTATTATTTTTAAGGTTTTAAAGATTAATATAAAATATTAATCCATATAGGACAAATTGTGACAACCAATTTAGTAATGGTAAATATATAAAGGTCAAAGGAATGACTTTTACATTATTTTGTGGTTATTATGATCCGAAATTGCTTAATTTTAATACCTTGGTCATGAAAAGTTCATTTTTAATATTCCTTTTGTAGAGTAAGAGATGAAGTGGAAATTAACTGAACAATAACCAAATGATGTAATTGGGATTATAAAATGGGAATACATAAATTTAGTACAATTTATAATGTTCTAATAGTGATAATAATAGAATATCATAGCTTTATGGGATGGATCATGAAATAAAAATGTAATTTTTAGCATAATTGCTGAATAATTGGGGATCTTTTAACCCCACATTGATTTATGGTTTTTTGATCATCAACTTTTTCAGGACAATGTATCACTATCCATTGGTTCTTAGACCTTATTTTTCTCCTACATATCTATATTTTTTGCTTCCCACTAATGTTATCTTTATTTGGGAACCTCATTATGTGTTATTTTAGGCAACCATTTTTTATCACTTCCCCTTTATTAAATAGAGTTTTATTATTTCTACGAATGGTATAGGTTCTCATGAAATATATATTCATCTTCATAACCTTAGATTTAAAATAAAAAATTGAGAGGTAAAATTTTATTTTTTTGAGTAAAAATGTAACACCTCAATATTTTAGAATGTTTTTCCCTTAAATTAAATTGTATTATTTTTATAGCAACATTGATAGGTAACATAGAGATTAAAATAAACTGTGATATATTGTAACATTGTTTTCAAATTAATAGGTATAAAAAAGAATAACCATATTATATATATATATATATTACCAAATTTAAATTTATTTATTAATGCATAATATTTCTGTATTAATTTTTTAGTCAATTTTTTCAAAAATATTTTATCTTCAAAAATTGTTTTAATTTATTTTTGTTTGAGAATGTAATAATTAATTTCTATAAATTTTATAATATTTATTTGATAAAAATTATATCATTTTTCAAATTATAAAAAATAAATTTTCATATGATGAAATTATGGGAATTCAATTTTTTTTTTAATTTTTCAACAAATAGTAAAAAAACCAATTTTATAGAAAGGTATCTTTTCCATTAAATTATTTAAATATTCAAATATTTTTAATTGATATTAAAATTTAATTATTTACTTTTCTTTAAAAAATCCAATTAATTTCCTTGGAATCAAAACTATGCTTAATTTTAGTGAAAAATAATTTTATGCATAAAAATACATTTTTTTTGGAAAAGAATATTTCATCGCATTTTTTGGATTATTTTAAAAGTTATTTTTTTACTTTCTAGGGATTGAATTAGATTAAAAGGATTAAATATTCATATTTTTAGGTTTAATTTTTTTTAAAAATGATTATTTTATTTCTAAACATTATGAATAGTAAGCATAATACATATTTGTCTCCACCCTTAGTTTAAAACTAGTTAAAAATGGTAGAATCTATGGGATATATCCTTGAAAAAACTATATAAAATGAAATTAATCTATTAGATATATGGTATTGAACTATCCTCGTCAATTATTTTATGTTTTGGAGAAAATTGACATTTTTTGGAAATGTGTTGTATATTATTTTAGGCAATGAAAAATTTAAAACGTCACTACCTTTTATTTTTAAAACCATAATTTTTTTATGGGGATAAAAATAGGATATATTTCATTATAATTTGATATTTTAAAAATTAATTAATATTTTTTTCAAGGTAATATTTTATTTTTAGTGGTATAATAATTACATTAAATTCTTACACAACTCCAATAGAGTTTTTTTTTCAAGTAGTTGAAAAATAAAACAAATGATTTTTTTTAAATTAACAGAATATGGGTTAATTATGTGTTCCATGAATTTTTTAATTCATATAACATAATAATTTATTTTAATCTTTTTATCTGAATTTAAAATCAATATTATCTTCTTAAAATTCAATCTATGTTAATATTCAAAAAACTCACTTTAGTGGTATCTTATGTCAAATAATATTTTGTTAAATGAATTTATATTAATAAAAATATTACGTTCATCCAATTACATGGGATATCATATATAATATCAACCATGTTACACTTATGTTTATGTTTTACTTTTATGAAAACATTCTTGACTTATAATGTGTAATTTGTTTTGATATATCAATAGATTTCAAAAGTATTCACAGTGGTTAAAACATAAAAATAAGGGCTATAAAATTAGGTAAATGTTTTTAAATATTTTTGAATTGGAGTATTTATAAATATATTATAAATATATTCTAAATATATAAATTTTGATCCATGTTATCATTAAAGTAATTTATATTAATGTAATTCATCATATAATTCCAGGGTTTCCCCTCTCCTCTTTTATATAAGAACATGAACTCTCCTATATTCCTTGCACATAATGACTCACTTATCTTATCCAAAATCTAGAAAACCTTCTCTAAAAAATCCTTATCTATGTTCTAGAGGTTGGAGACACCTTAATAGTATATCCCTAGGATTATTTATGAGAGAAAAAAATGAGGCTCTTCAAAGAGGATGCAATCATCTTAATCGAGTGTTTTCATTTTAATTGTTACTATACCTTTTTAAAATATTAAATATTCACTATAATATAATAAAAACTATATTTCCATATACTGGGATGATACTATTTTTACTTCCTAAACAACATCAACATATATTCCATCATTTAGAAAATGAATGTATCACTCATGCGTGAACGTGGACTATCTCCTCTACGCAACGATATGATTAATTTTCACCAATATAACTTAAGATTTATTATTATTATACATTTAATACATATATATGATATTTATGACATAATTATTCTTCTATAATTATAATATATTATCATCCTTATTACCTTTCCATCCGTTGTGAAATGATAATGTCACTCATGTGTATGTGTGGACTACCACTTTCATGGAACGATATGACTCATTTTTCAATTATGATTTTCATGGATATTAATATTTATGGATTTAATGAATATATATTATAAGTATTATATACTAATTATTATATGAAATTAAATTAATCTATAACCTTTATTCATTCAAACAATCAAAATGTGTAAATTTCACTTATGTGTACCTATGTATTATAGTCTCCATAAAGTGTTGTAATTAATTTTTCATGACATATTTATATGAATAATTATAATATCTTATATGAGGAAAAAATTCAATACATATTAATAATAATTTTAGAAAATTATTCCATGACCAATGTGAATGTGAAACTATAACCAAACCGAAACATGCATGGAAAAAGAACCAACATTCACCAAATTGTTCATTTTGATGCTGAAATTGGTAATAAAATAACAATGGGAAATTATAATGCAATGATACATGGTATTTATTTTATTAATATTGTTTTTTAATATATTAATAATAAATTATTATTTGTTATATATTATATTTTATTGTTAATGAATCATGAATGAACATTAGGTAAGGGTTTATAATCTCACTTTTATTTTTATGAGACTTCTACCATAACACCCACATTTTTCTTTTTTATGGTTTATATAATTTATATAAATGTATTTAATGATTCTTTCATGATAATTATATAGATTTAAAAATATATATTTGTATCTCTTTTTTTGAGGTTTTTGATTTTGACATTTCTAAAGTGGTTAGGGTTTTTCATCTTCATATTGTTTTGTTGATATATGTTTTATTTTATCCACCAATTAATATTTATGAGGTGGATATTAATATTTTTGGACATATTTTATTTTTTCTATCCTCATGATAATAATATATATAGTTTTATTTGATGGTATTCTTTCATGGGGATTATGACTCAAAAGTTGCCAAATTGGTAAGAGATTTGTGATTCAATCTCATTTTAATCAGGATTGTTTAAGATTGGTTTAACATTGAGGAAAATAATATGAAAATTATTTTATAAAAAAATTAGTTTCATTATCCTATATTTATTCATTTAATTTTCAAATAATTTTATCATTTTTCTATCTTTGGTACATAAAATTATAGGGAAAATGTTTTTGAGAAAAACACACATTATTTCCAATTTAGCTGATAAACATTATCATATATGTAAAATATTTATATAAAATGATTTAATGAATGTTTTACTGTTATAATATTATATATTAAGGTAATATTTACAATTTTTTAATTTATGAAAATATATAAAAAGCCTCTTTTTCACATCGTGTAGGTGGTGCATTTGAATTATATCACTAATGTGAATGAAATATTTTTATTAACATACAAAACCTGAATAGAATTTAACACTATTAAAAAAACATATTAATTTAGAAATTCATTTTCAATTTTTAAAGTGTATTCCCAAGGAATATATTTTCGTTGATATTTGGAAATTGTTAAATTTTTAATTAGTAATTTTTTTATGAAAAGTAAATTTTTCATTAAATATTCATGTGATATTTTAAAGTACTTTTTCATATGTGATAACATACTTTGATGTCACTTAATATTTAATATGGATATGATCCAATGATACAATCCTTAATTATTCCCTGGTTGGTTTATGGTATTGATGATGATATGTTTATCAAACTCATTTATTTTCCATGGGTTACTCTAGGATTAAATGTTGATATGTTTATAAAAACTATTTCCAATCCACATGATATGCTAAGATGAAATGATTTTTTTTGTAAATGTGGAAACAATATGCATGGTTTTCATTATTTTATCAGTGGGTTGGTTATATATATCTGATTTAATTAGTAAATCTTTATATCTCATGATATAATTATGGGAAATGAGATTATGTAATTAATATAATATAATAAATAGGTAAGGTGTTTGTAGCCCTATTATATGTGAAAATAATAGTGATGCCTGATCTAATATGAAATAGTAAACAAGTGGTAATGATTGATCTTCTATTATATTATGGTATTAGAGTTAAAATATATATATATTATTGTTAATATACCTATAATAGTTTCATGACCTTCTAAACCATTTTTATGATTATATATCAAACTCATTACCCATGATTAGTTTAGGATGATTCCTCACTATTATGATTCATTTATTTTAAAATGATTATGCTTTATTCCATGAATTATATTTAGGATCTATGAATGATTGGATATGAACATTGTAACTTATGATCATGATATCACAACCTTATGATTATATAATGCTTCTATATGATCATTGACTGATATCTCATATGTTTACCTTATTGAGGATCTAGGAACACCATTTATTATCATTTATTTAACCAGAATATGAATAAATATTTAAGGTATTATGTTTATAATAATTATCTTTTAATAACATAGTTAAATATGATCAATATTTTCATGAAGCAGTTATTTATTTTTCAGGAATTCCAAAGATAGTAAGACTTTCTTATTCTATCATGGATCATAATGTTATTTAATGAATATTCATTTACTTTCTTGTAATATTTTTGTATAAAAATTTTGGGTCATTTTATATGGATATGTAAATGATGGAGAGTGAGAAAAAAATGATAGAAAATAAAGAGACATAGAGTGTTAAACCTATTAATATATGTACATAATCTTTTACAGTTTAAAACATTAATATTTGAGAACTCATCCATTGGATGTTCTAAAACTTTTCATTTAATTTTAAAACAATAATATATCCCTTGAATTGGAGTGGAGGTGCATATTTATTTGGAAGAGGTGAGGAAGGTTTTCAATCTAATTCTTTAATTTTACTATTAAAGAATTTTTCACACCCAACCCTACGAATTATAAAAATATAAATAACAGTGATGTTTTTAATTTACATCATATATTTTCACCAAAAAACATTAACATCATTAGTTATGTACAAAATATGTTAGGGTTTAACTAGTAATGATTAATTTTCATTTCCTATAGAATCTTCAAATTAACATTTTATAATTTACCATATAATTACATAATTGAAAACAACTAAATGTCAAGAATCCATAGTTGAATTTTTTCTCCAACATATTGTAAATCATCATTGAACATTTATGCTATTTTGAACCAATAGTTATTAATAGATGGTCAAATAATTAAAATTCATGAAATCTATTTATGGATTTATTATCCTCACATAAATACCTCATTTGGTTCTTCTCTGGTTAGATTAGGCAATTGGTCTATTTTAATTATATGGAGCCAAGAAATAATTAAATAAAACAACAAATAGACATTAATATTTTTTTAATTAATGTGAATATTATAAATAAAAATATCAAAATGATGTTTTTTATTGAAAAATAAAAAATATAGAAATTTTCCATTTTAATTTAGGATTATATAATGGATTAAAAATCAGTGTTCAATGATGATTTATTTCCTTGACCCAAATGTCGCTAAAATAGTTACCTGGTTTAGTTAGTTACATGGCCTCAAGTGTGCCTCCTCGTACACCAGAGACTACCAACTAGTATCTAGTGTTATACAGTGGTACTATGGGTAGAAGATACTATATTAATCAGTAACATGTAAAAAAGATTCAATAATTAATAAAGGCAGTGGAATAACAAAAACTGAAAATCAATAATAAATGAATAAAATAACCATGTATGAATATGATACAATGTAGAAGCAAAAAACATAAAATAAGTAATAATTAATAGCATAGACATAAATAAAGGAAACAAAATCAACAATGCTATGTCCATGATAATCCTAAACACATGCTTAGTCCTTTTATCCTAACCCCCATGCCCATGTGTAACGACACCTAACATAACCCTTAAATATTTCTCACTACTCATTCCCACTTCCCCAGAATAGTTCCCAAATAGAACGTTGAATTGAACACATAATGAGGGTCACCACCCTTAACTGAAAAATGGTGTAAATAACATCATATGAATTTATGTTGAACCACTCTTTGATAACAATTCAAAGGATTTCTACCCTCGCACTATAAAGTCTATTTGGATAGATATCATAGCATATAGATGACACACTCACAATGTACTCTAGATGATATATATTTTTCATGATTGTATCCAAGTCAAGACTATACCGAGATATTATTGATATGAATTTGTGGATCTCCCAATACATGATAAAAAAAATGAGTATATATTTTTACTTACCACCAGTTGACACCATATCACCTGACCGTGTATCAAGATATAACCATGATTAACCATCTAATGGGACCTCTTTATTTTTGAATTATGTCTTCCCATTGGGAATTTAATTTATTTACTCCAATGTTCAAAGTCACTATGCCAAAAGTTCCACTTTATTGAAACCATTGACATTGGATCACACCTGATGATTCCCTGATCATTTATTTTTTAAATTTATTTATTGGAATGTAATGTGAGATATATTTTTATTCCAAGGGTGTGTACTATCTCATAAATAACGGTTGATGACCAGACTCATGATCTTTTGGGTCATCCACTAACAAATTCAAGATGACCATTCTATATTTTATGTCATTTTTAACACTCCCATATCTCCCTTAGAACTATACATTAATGTTTGTCATGTACCTGTTCCATGATTTATTGATTGAAAACACATCTCAAGGTGTTGTTTTTTGAAATTAAAAGTTTCTACAACAAATACACTGGTCAACTAGGCCAAGAACCTCAATAATCATACCCATTAAAGCCGATTTTGATTTCCAATCACCCAATGATCCTCCTTAAAATCTCATGAATCACCATTCTTATAATGAAAAACTGGACCATATTCCATGAATTGGTCTCAAGATAAGCATAAAATATACCTCAACCGCCTTAAGGAAAATGAAATCCTAGGTAAACCTCTCTCATAGGTTTCCCATGATCATAATAATACATCTAACATACCATGATTTGAATCAAATGTATGGTCATAATTTTCAACAAACATACCCTATAAATTGACATCAATATATGGAAACTAGGCCTGACCATCTAGCCTAAATGATTATAACATGATAACCATACTCTATTTAATCAAATTTATTACACATCATCCAGTGTGTCGGAAAATCCCTTTTAAAAGATGTTAAAATTAACATTTAATAGTTCATCGACCTACTTGGGTCAAAACCTACTGGCATAAGTATAATGACATCACCTCCCAAACATAAGGCTACGTGGAATTGATAATCATTGAGTATCTAAATAGAGGATTTATCTTTGAAAGATTAAAATTATTACATAAGTAAAAATTATTAAAAATAATTGTAAATATACATATTATAATTATTCATTGTGGGTGAACATACCAGAAAACCACATGTCTACCCAGGGGTGTTATTTAATCAACTAAGAGTTCTACTCAACTCAAACTGATCAAACAGAAAGAACCTACCATTCATAGAATCTTGAGTCAAGATTCAACGTGTTTCATATCTCTATGTGTTCTACCACAATACCAAGTCAATACGTTTATGGTAATACATATACTTGTAAGTTGTAGTAGTTCTAAAATTCATATGGCCTTACTTTACATCCTTAAGGATTAAAAAACAACAAAAAAGCCAAATGAGACCTATGGTCAATGGTCACGATCTATTTAAAGTGTCTCTCATATGAAACTATATATAACACTTACATAAGGATTCATTATACAAACACCGATACATTGTTTACTTTTAATTAATTTCAAGAAATTATTAATTATTATGACATTTTAATTATCTCACAAAGAAGGGCATCAAATACCAGTTTTTAAAACAACTATTCAAATGTCATTATTTAGAAAACACCATACAACACTAGACAATTATACTATAACTTGAATTATAAAAATTTAATAAATACTTATCCTTATGTTCTTAAACCTATTCTTGGTTGGGGAAATTTTTAATTTCAATCTATAATTGAGAACACCCTTTAGGTTGTAGTGATAATTTTAGTTAACCTGTTCCTTGTAATAATAATGCCCCATAAATATATAATGGGTATTTAATGGGTAAAAATGGGACAACTCGTGTAATATTCCACCACATATTTATATTTAATAGCATATAAGTGGATAAAGGAACATTTAATTACCATACCATTTTTCATATTCATACCCCCATGGTGTTTAGTATAAAATCATGGAAAATATAACCCAACCTTTGAGGGTATTTCTATTTCATTAAATGTTTTTAAACACCTATAATGGGATTATCTCACAAGAAACATACCCAAAATTACTTTTATGGGTCCATTCATTCAATTTGGGATGTAGTCAATTGGGTCATCATTCCCTGGTTAAAGATATATAAGCCTTTATAAATGTAAAAAATAAACCATCATTTGAAAAAATACATTTTCTATAGTAAATATAAATTTCACCTTTAAAGATATTTCATGGTTCAGTTAAATGAATTCCCATTACCAAATTATAAAGGTAATATTTTTATTTGTAAATAATGTAATTCATGTAACATTAAATATATTTTTACCTTTAGTGTCATAATATTATGAGTTTATGTATAATGGATCAAATTTTTGGATTAACCTTCCCAATTTAAAAAGGACCATTCACATTTTAAATTCTTATTGGCTGTAATTTAATAACAACTGTAAATTTTTCTTCCCATGTAACCATTTATCCATGGATCAAACATGTAATAAATAGTTAATAAATGTTCTAAAATAGAGTTGTATGGTAAATCGGTATTTACGTTGATGCATACAATTTGATTACCAATAATATTATAATAATATGAAGATGGAATGATATAACATCAATGAAACCTATAAATATTATTATAAACATGGAAGGTTACTACATTAGTAGACAATACAATAATAAATTGAGGAAATAACCTAAATGGGATACACGAAATATTGATGATGATTAAAACAATTAACACTAGTTAACTATGAAACTGCCAAGAAATAAAACCACTATGGAATGTAATATGAACGGTATGTCAATCTCTAAATTCCAATAATGAGGTGTGAACAGACCTCATCTCCTTCTATACCAGATCAAGAATTAATAGTCATAAATCCATAATACTATGACCATAAAAGCATAATAATCATCCATGGTGAAATATTAGTCAACTATAGTAACAGACAATATAAACAACTATACCATCCCTAAAAACAAGATCATTACCTCATGAATGGGGTTTTCAAACCTAGTCATAATCCTTTTACCTAGTGTTGAAACATTCTTAGTCTACTTTCTACATACCTAAAGAATAAGAAAAAAAGAAAGGAAGCTATGAAAAAACATTGTAATTCCCTGAACTAGATGTTCCTAAAACGACACCTCGAGATAGTTATTTACATGGCCTCAAGAATAAACCCCAGTAAAACAAGGACTTCCAATATTATAAAAGGGTATATCAGTAGTATAGTAGAGATACTATACCCTGTAGATATGTGACATGTAAAAAATAATAAATAATTAATAAACGATTCAGAATAATAATACATTATAATAAAAAATAAATTAATAAAATAACCTTGCATGAACATGGTAAAATGTGCAAGTGATAGAAATTAAATAGTTAAATAACAATATATGAATAAAAGTTAAAAATAACTAATATTATTTTTATGAGAATCATAAAAAGTGGCTCAATCCTATGATTCTATCTTATTATGTACACATCTAAGAGCATACAATATTAACCCAGATCCTGAACCTACAACTATGAGGTCAGTTCGAGTACCAATGGATACATGAATAGAGTGTGATATATACTTAGTAGGCCACCACAAAAATGATTACAATGTAATCTAATATATGAATATAGATAATTTTGTAGGTATATATAAAATAATTATTGTAGTAAAATGTAAATAGAATCAAGTCAGGGATAGGTTCCTCAAGTATGTATGCCCAACCATGCCTCCTTCTAGTCGATATCCCTTATTTAAATAGGGAGGAAACTCACACAAAAAATGGACAATATTTTATGACATAATAGGCCATAAAACCTCCCATTAACTCCTCAATAACCCCCTTTAAATCATTTATAATTATTCCTAGGAAACTAATAATAGACCTTATATATCATCACACAACATGGATTAAATCTTTGTTTAATCTAAAAATGGGATAATAATTACTTCTCAAAATTGTTATAGAATATTGAACTAAAAAAATCCTATGATTATGGATGAATTCCACATCCTCCACTACAACACCAGAATTAATTCTCTTGAGTTTCACATGTTATATCTCAACATGCATCACAACATGAATTACTATATAATATCATGTGATTTTTCCCTCAACACTCTCACCACTATGGGTATAGTATCATCCATTTACTTTTTAAATATGAAAAAAATAATATGAACCACAGATTCCTTCAGTGACCGTAGAATCATTTTTTAATTCCCCATGTTATACTGGGATATTTCCAAACCAACATGTCTATATCTATAGTGTGGTGAGTCATTTGTCATTCTAATTTCTACTTTTTTCCTTTTTTTAGTTCCTATTGTCTATAGAATCCCTAAGTCATCACTTCATCCATATTGGGCTTCCCCATTTCTCACTAGGAGACTTCAAAAGCACCAAAACATTCACCACATTCATCTTTAAGCCTATATTAAACCTCTATAAAATTAAGGTAATCCATATAGTACAAATATGAAACCATCACTTCTATTGTTTCTACAGTGGTATCATCCATGTTGCATGAAAAGGGCCACTTAGTCATGGTCTGTATATTTGATTCCTTTTTTTGGAATTTTAATAGGAACACACCCTTTTTAAATGGTGTGTCCTATTTTAGGATTCCTCTCCATCATCACCACGACAACCACTGTGGAATGAACTTAACCTTGTAGTAAAATATAAACCACAACATGACTTATTCTAAGGAATTATCTATCTCATCCTTTTCCAATGTGATGTGAAATCTTATTCGTCAAAAAAACCCATAATTTCCAAATATAAAAAACAACTAACATAATTATTGGGGAAACATGATAATTTCCCCCTTTTGATTTTTTAATACCCGTTTATATATTTTTTATCTTATTTAACTCTTCATCGCACATATTGATAATGAAATTCAAATGTAATAGAATGGGGCCTTCATCATATTTTCTTCTCTGAAAACATCTTAGCTTAATTTTTTCATTTTAAAGGGAGGGGTGAAACCAAATCATTCTATTGTAAAGAACCTTAGATTTACCCTCTCTAAGTCCACATTTTCATGACCGGTATAAAAATAGAGAGATATAATATGGGTTTTATTCCCATAATAAGACATTATGTAGTTAATAGATCATATAATTTTATATTTTATATCAATGATATAAAATTTCTACATGAATATGTTATAGAAATCTCAACAAAACATCAAATGAGATCATGTATATTAAATATATCTCCCCCTTATTATTTAAAAAAGATAAAACAACACCCCTAATAAAAGTATTGAACATATTCATAATATTGGAGTTGAAGTGTGATTATCACGACATACTTCTAGAATTGTCCATGTTTTCTAAAAAAATGAAATTTGATATATTTCATCTCAACGAATATCACTCTTAAGGGATGCACTCCTATCCTCTTAATCATGGATAAGTGCTCTATGAAATAATCATCCACTTTTTTGTTACAAAGTCACAACATAGAAATATCCTTAAAATGTATGAATGTTTTCAAAATATATAAATAAGACTAATGGGTTGAGGAGGGACCTCTTTATTTTCCCTCAAGGGAAACCCTTATGAGAAGAAATTTCTCTTAACCTAGGTCATTGTTTCCTTCCAAAATTCAAATAATATTTATCTAAAGAGTTTTTATTTATAAAAATAATTACAAAATAATCAATTTCATGTGATATATGGATCTTTACAAGCTTCCCATTTCCATAACATCTCTCAATCTTTTTATATTCATCATCAGTGCATGTCTTCTAAAATACCTCACCAATATCATTAATCAAAAAATCAAATCATTAATATTTCATCCTTATATTATAAAAAACTCACCCCCTATTAATTATCTTTCTATGTAAAGACTGTTTGAAACAATATGAGTAGGAATTGTGTTTTCACCTTCCTTCATAATAGTAATATCGCATGAATTGATATTGTCTTAACTAATTATAGAATTATTCAGAAGAGTGTTGATGTATTCCTTCATGAGCCTTATTTTTTTAGGGTGTTGTGATTTCATTACAAAATTTATTTCAATATCACATGTAGATTATTTCCTCTCCTTCTTTGTAGATTCACTTTGAGTATAGATACCATGAGAAATAAAAGTTTTAATTCTATGCTGGATAGGTATATATTTATCTTTTTTCTTTTGATCCTCAATGATGATAAGATTATAATATAATATAAATAAATTTCCTAAAATCTAATGTATCCTTATTTAAATTTTTTTGATCTAAAAAATAGACACATTGTTTCTCGAACAACTCTTCTTTTATAATAGTCAATTTTTCCTTAGAATCACATATAATCTTCCATTTTATATCCATATTCAACATGTGTTCTGTGATTTCATCAACATTAGCTAAATACCCATTTATAAGATCCTATTTTTTTCTCAAACAAGACCTTTTACAAATTTAACAAACTCACTAATTTGAGTAGGCATTGCCCCATTCTATTTCTAAATATTTTTCTTATCATTAGTGAGTTGTGATATTTGTTCAAGAAAATATTCAAAATTACCTTTAAGTTCCTAATAAAGTACAAATAACTATTCTATGTCATATGTAATACTAGAAAAATGTGAACCATTTTGACCATGAGGAATTAGAGTGACATCATTTTGAGAATTATTGGAAGAATCTTGATCTTTACTAGAAAGGATTCTTCTTATGGTGCCATATTTTTTATTTTTCATGTCCATTTTCTTCCATTGAGGGATTTCTTCTCAATTATCTTATTCAGATTACTTACCCTATTTATTTGGGAATATCATTGAAATATGAACAATATTAATTCAATTAAATCATATAAAAATTTCTTTTTAATTTCCCATCTATTTCCCCTTTAATAATATCTTTAATAAAAGAATGATAATCTGATTGAGATGTGCATCATCTTTAAAATTGTAGATATATTCAAATATTTTTCACTTCCCTTTTCTCAAGGATTCAAATTCAACATAATATTTATCTTGATTCATAAAAGATGGTTCCTTACTCATTTCATATGTAATTAGAATATTTTTTTATCTCATTTAGTGTACTATATTCTCAATCTTACAAAGTCAATAACTTGGGATCAATCTGTTCTAAATTGTTCCCCATAACCTTCTTCACAATAGTGTATTCTTCATGTTTCTTACCAAATACATTAATATTTATAACTATGTCATTTCCCCAAGTGAAATAGATATCAATATACATATCTTCAAGCATCATATTATCCTGAAATATACTCCTCTAATATTATATTTTCAATCCTTCACATTGATATTCCCCCCATTGATGCTCTTTAATTAACCCCAAACACCCTGTGTAGTTTCATAAATGATCTTCTTGTTGTAGACATTATTTAACAATAATATCACAAATATTTTTTCCTTTCCATACAACTCTATATTTCATTTGATAGCATGGGTTATATGATCATTATTAGAAACAAGTTGAAAACCAATTATAACATCATCATATACCTCATGGATAAGATAAATAAGGTAAAAATAAATTATATTCCTCCAACTATGAGTGTTTTTTCCTAAAAATATTATAACTTTTGATTATTCATGGAATTTTAATAATCCATTTCTGATGAAACTTTCATAGATCTTTAGAGTAAACCTCCCTTAGATACCACTTGATAGGACCCGACATGATTGGATCACTAATTTGGGTAGAGTTTAAATAGTGATCCTAATTTAATTTTATGATTTTATAACTTGTAAATATATCCTCTTGAACTGGTTAAGGTTCTCAATCCACTCAATTTAGTCTCTTAACCTTTTATCATATGAATAAATTGAAGATAAAGTACAACACATGATAATTAACATTCTTTGAGACCCATGGATAATCTTTTCTAGTTTTTTAATCCCACAAAAATTGGATTCATCCAATAAATTGATAACATAATTTATATTATTATTCTATATGAATCACATAACACGTTTAAAATTCACTAGAATATAATATTTCTCTACCAAATATGATCTAACAAGGATAGACAACACCTCATGATAACTTCACCTCTTGATGTTCTTAATAAAGTAAAATATGGATTTAAATTGTTTTATGTGTACTCCTTATTAATGAAATTTAATATTCATGGATAAGAATATTCAGAGCATGATAATTTCTCTAGATTCTTAATAAACTAGATCATCTCACCATGATATAGAGAGTATTAGGTCTTTGTATATCTAATTATTTTGACCAATAATCCTCCTCCCTCTACTTTAATTATTATTGTCCCTCTCAATATTCTCCTCAATATGAAGGAACTCACTCATGTTGTACCATTTTAATATTTTTATTGTAGTCAATATACATTTATAATATAGTTCAAACATCTGAAAAATGCAATGGGCACCTATAAGCATACAAATTACCTATCAAAACAATTCAAAAACTCTTTAATGACTCCCTACGAACTGTTTCATACCATTAGACATGTAACTAGTGATGAGAATTATATATCTTCCTAAAACACATGTTAAATGAAGATTTTACCAAGAAAAATGAAAAATGAATAAAACTAAATATTATTCTAGAATCAAGGCCTAAAACTGAAGCCAATGATTATTGAAGCATTCAAAATACGTTCACATACCACCATAATTAATTATCTGAAGTATCAGGCATTATAGCCAGACATGCCTTACACTATGGACTGGTGTAGAATATTTGTCATTATTTCTCTAAACATATCGAACACCATTTATTTTCCATCATGATTTTATCCATGTAGGAATGAAAAACTCTATATCAACAAAACATCCTTAAAAATGACTACTCCAATTTTGGATGTCACTGTGTTTCACAAGGACTTCTCCAAACATGATTCATACAAAAAGGTAACTTGTATCTTGCGTCTTCCTCCATTAAACTGTAGGTATTCTATAATATCCTATTTTCTATAATGTCCATTAGGTGAAACTAAACTCATTTTTTGCTTCCCAATTTACCATGGAGAGACTTTACAAGCACCATGACTTTAATTACAGGGTTGGTCAAGCCCATTTTAAAACTCTCCGAATTTCTATTCATCCATGAAGTGTGATTGTTTAACCATAACAATCATTCTACCTATAGTGGACTCATTTTTGTTTCACAATAGGGACCAATATGGTGTAGTACTATTGTAGGATTTCCAGTATGGCCATTTTCACAACAACACTCAAACTGCAATTGATGTTGATATCTCTTTGATTTATCTTCTTCCCCACAATAGAAACCTATGGGTAACTACCTTTATTAGGTAAGAAAATATTAAATGAAACATTACTTTTAATAAGGCATGGTCTACATAATCCTTTTCCAATAATAATTAAAAACTTATTGTCAAAAAATCTAATACATCCAACACAATCCTTTTGGAATCCTAAAATAAGTAGTTATTATACACCATCTTGTTTGAATTATAATTACTATACACTGAGACCTATACATGAAGGGGTAATCTTCACCCCATTAAAAAATATAAAACAATCCACCATATAAATATTTTAAATATTAATGTGAAGAAAATATATGAACAAGAATAATAAAAAAATAGAAAAACTAGGTCAAATACTCATTGGAATCAATTTAACGACATCTACATTCTTATAATAAAATATTAAGAAACATTTAAGCATAAAAAATATAAAAAATCACTTCTCCCACCCTCAAATGAGAAATGAAGTAAGATCTCCATCAAATATGGATATGAGAAAGTTACAATGGGAGAAACACAAAATAAAAAAATAAAAAATAAAATGATGAATTTTTTTTATAAATAACAAAAATATAATAAAATAATGCTATAATCTTCTAGAAATACTCCCTTAAAGGATCAAAACCACTCTATTTATTATGAAATTGGAAATTATACCCTTTAATGGACATGAATGAATATAATTATAAGGAATTTGTGAAGCATATTTTCCCTCTAACCCATTCTTTGGGATTTTAATTCATATTTAATACCAATAAATGCAGATTGTAGAAGTGTTATTAATAATAATGTTTTTAGTATATGTCATATATTTACTCTAAATAACATTTATTCCCATTGGAAAACTGTTGATGTTTTTAAGGCTTCACTAGTATAATTTTATATTAATGTTAAAAAGACTCTTCAAATTCTCATTATTAAATTTAACTGGAATTTGTATCCTTGAAAATAATTGAATCTAGATAATAAATGATTAATGAAAATTTTCCATGATATATTATTTATATCTGATTAAAATTTGAGATCTTTTGGATGATCAATTTGTGAGATATGATCCCACTATTAAAACTCATGAAAACAATGGTAAATTTTCTTGGAACCACTTTTAAACTTCATTTGGACCTCTAATCTTTAGATTCAATAATTTAACTAATTGAGTAAAATGGATTCTAGAAATTATTTAATCCTATATGAAATAAATAATTCATTTTTTATTAATTTATAAATTTTTAGTAATAAATATCAAACTAATGTTTTCCCACAAAAATATAAAAAATATGAAAATATTAATTTTTAATTTATTTTTATATAATGGATGAAAAATTAGGGTTGAATGAAAATGATCAAATTAAGATATACTAAACACTAAAAACGTTGTAAAAATTATTCTGAAGGTCCAAAATACAGGATAACTCATTATCCAATAAAAACACATCCCATATTAATTTTTAATCTATGGGAAATATAATCTAATATCCATTAAAAATAAAAAATCAATAATGAGAGGATTTACAAGATAACTTCCAAAAATATATTCCCTAATGTATCATCCATTAAATTAAATTCTAATTTATTTTATTTCTTCAAATTTTAAATTTTCCAATATTAAAAATCCATCCTTAGTGAAATTAGAACATACCTTACCTGGAAATTCATTCCACAATTCACATAAAAAAATTAATATAAAACAATGATCATACTTGGAAACAACATGTATCTTTGTAGGAAATTAAAAATTAACATCTCTCTACACAATGAGAAATAAAAAAATCCAATCATGAGGATTAATCAATGTGATTTGTCGGTTATGTATTAGTGGATAATTTTTTTTTAAAAACTCAATGGATATATACCAGAGGTAATACTCTTAAATAAAATTATATTAACATTTAAATTAAAATAATGAAAATATACCTCAAATGATTCCCCTTACAAATGTAACACACCAATTCTCACTTTTTAAATGGAATGGGCCTTGAGTTAAACAATAAATTAAATAAAGTATTTCAAAATAATTATCTACTTAAAGTTTCTACAAAAAATGACTTGGAATGAAATATGAAAAACAAAATCATTTATTTAAAAAAAATTAAAGTAAAGACAATTAATATATAAATACCATCTGATTTTTTTAATTTTAATTTTTTCTTCTTTTACTAAGAGAAAATAATGTTAATATGGTATAATAGATCATGAATCATTCACATTTCTCCCTCCCCATCACCTAGAATTTTGGAACAAAAATAATACAACCCTATAATAAACCTATTCAGAATGAACACACTTGAATGGACCTTACCCATACTAAATCATGAAATATTATTGAGAAAATATGAAGATGAATATACGTAAGAAAAAACATGACATTGTTGGGACATAAATAAATAAATAAATTCATGTACTTCAAGGGTGAATGAGGGTAGATGTTATGGGTGGGTATCTTGTTGAAAATAATCTATCCAACTACGTTCCTAAATCATATTTAAAAAATCTCATGAAGACAAAATTATAGAGATGAAAATAATCACAAATTTTTGTTCAAATAAAAATTTCATGTTTCTATTATGAGATTGAGGGTATTATGAAGAATAGATCAAAAACTATTTATAATACCTCACATGACTGAAAAATAATTGAATAATTTGTTTCATTAAACAAGATATAAAAAAAATTTAACTCATCAATTTTTTTTGAAAACTAATATCTCATTAAAAGGATTAATTATCATTAATAATTTAAAAATATATTTCATAAAAAAACAAGGAAGGTATATAAAAATACATTTTTGAGTATAAAATTATAATGATTGTTTTTGAAATATAAATGATCTAAAAAATTAAATAAACAAACCAATATCGGATCATACTACCCCACACCAAAATTTTCTACCCCTTATTTCATCTCACAATGAATTAAAATATAGGCTAGTTAAACTAAAAAGAATGAGAGATATAACTGAGGATTATTTGGATAATGGTAGATATAGTTATAATCCCAGCTTCAACAAACATCAAACCAATATATAAAACAAACAAAAATTAATTTTTGTATTAAATAAAATCTAGAATATGAAAAGAAATGTACAGAAAATTGGAAAACCAAGGTTTAAATTCCAAAATGTGTACTCGATTTTTAATTACAACCAATTGGGTTGTTACAACATCTTATCCCCAATCCAATGGTGGGTGAGATTTCATGATAAAACCACCAAATGTTATTTATCCTGGTATCCATAAGTGATTGCCTATATTAGGAACCCCTAAAGAAAAGATAAACAATTTATGCCCTTAAAAAGGGATAATGAGATAAATATAAGTGCAAAATTCAAAGGAAGAAAAGATAGTGGGGATCATGGTAGTTTTTTTGTGGTAGCCTTCTCTATGTCATATGAAAATTGTTGCATATGGGGTAGTTTCATCACCAAGGGCACCTTGATATCTTCTTCTAAATTGAATTCCCTCACCATTTATCCTTGGTGGTGATAACATTATTTTCATCATCAATCTCTAGGTAAAAAATATTTTTTAAGAATAATTACTTTTTTTATAAGTATGGTCAGTTTTTATTCTAGTGTCAATGAACGATTAATAAAGTATATGTTCAAAAAATGCGTATCCCTTATAAATTTAAATATAAAAATTATTTCTACGTAAAAAAATATATAAGGATTTCATATTTTCAATTTAAATTTGGATCTTCTAATAATTAGTTATCTGGCTCCTCAGGTTGTTTTACATGTAATGAGGATAATAGAATATTTTATTCTACTTCATCCTATTATTTCAAACACAAAGTTTTATTTACTTCAAGAAACTATTTATAATATCCTTTTATTTTCTCACTTCATCTGGTACTTTTAAATTGTATTTCACTTTATCCTTAAATATTTTTTCCTTCTAGAATAACCAACATTCATAAAAGTCTATGTATAATAAAGATCAATATCAATATCCATATTTTTCCAAAAAAATTTAAGATAATAACATGAAATAATGTTCTATGTTTATTGATAAATATATATTTTTTCTATTTAGTAAAACAATGTGTGTAAGTGTTTTTACCTACCTAAAAACATCAACTAATTGGTTGTAGATATTTTTCATTAATATCTTTTCAATAATATTCTTAACTAAAAAAGATTATATTATGTTTCAAGACCCAGTGTGGATATCTTAAGGATGACAGTCACACAAACATGAATTTATATTATAAAAAATTATACACCAAAATATACTCAATCAAATATGAAATATAATATAGTTTTTATTTATAAAAAATCACGTGATAGAGAGAAATATATATTCTAATGAAGTGAAAAATAAACAACATAATGAAGCTAGGGGAAATATGTTTTATCCTTATGGGATTATAGTGATTTTATAATTGTTCATTAAAATATAATCTCATCATTTGATTAAATATATATATATATATCAAAACATGTCACTTTACATTATCTTTTTTGAATCATAATTAACCTAAATTGAAAGCTTCATATAGCTTCGTATTCAATAGTAATCCCACATCAATAAATAAATTAAACTCTACTATCTGATTCAATTAAATATTAAAGGTTTATGAAATAGTTGTACAATGATAAGGATATAATGGCATTGAAAAAAGGGTACCCTCTCACTGCAATCTATTTAACAACTAATGTATCTCCTCAATAAAATAATGAGAAAAATTAATGCATAATAAATTCAAAATAGAAATTCTCCCTCCCTGGAATAAGAAACAATGTTAGTTCTTGATTAATGTTGGATATCGTAATATTTTATTGGGAGAATTAAAAAAGGTAATAGAAAATATAAGAGAGATAAAGAGAAAAATACTATTATCTGTACTGAATATATTTTTTAAAAACACCACTCTTCTATAAATCCTCCCATGAATGTTCAAAACCTCACCTTTGCTTCTGAAAATGTCTAACTAATCATTTAATTGAAGTGCAGGAGTAAACATATATGTTTGTGGCATGACAGAGCCCCAAATACTATCCTAAAATTTGAATATATTTTTGATATCAAATACCGTGAATTATATAAAATCAATTTGCAATGAAATTTTTTTTTATACATAGATGCAGATCTCCCAAGAAATGTTACGTCCATTGGATATGTGAAAACAATGTTTGAGAAATATTAATAAAGTATAATTTTATGGTATGGAGGACTCTTAAAAATCACATGAACTAGTTTAACATGATTTTATCTCCTTGAAAAATGTTTTAATATTAAAAATAAAAAATTAATGATATGTTATTTAATAATATTTTCTATAAAAAATAATTTAACCCATTTTATAATAGTTTAATGTGATATATGGACCCATCATTAAATGTTTTGAAATTTATGTATATAATTCATAGTCCCATTCTTATGCTTCAATTGGTCCTCCTATGGTTGGATTTAGAAACATATATATATATGAATGAAATAGATCAAACCAACTATTAAATCCATAAATATAGATATTTTTTCACTTCCTACATTTTAGTGAATTTTGTGACCAAAATATCAAAGTGATGTTTTTCTATGGAAATATCTAAAATAGTGAAAATTACAATTTTTAATGTATTTTAATATAATTTATGAAAAATGGGTTTTGAATGGGAAATGATAAAATGATGATTTAATAGACATTATAAATATTTCTAACCACATTTTTATGGGTGAAAATATATGATAATGCAAGGCATTATCACAACCCCACCCCTAATAATTTTCACTCATGGGAAAAAATAATCTAATACACATATCAAATTCACATAAGAATAAATAATCACATAATTTTCAAGCTTATATAACAAATATAATCCATTATTTATCTTCAATGAAAATAAATTCTCTTTTATTTTATTCCCTAACATTTAAATTTTTTGAAAACGAAAAATCCAACTACAACTCAGTCACAACATACCCACATAGAAGTTCAAGACACTATCCACTCAAGATAAATTTAATCTAGAGTTATGCTCATTCTGGGAAAAAAATATTCACCATAGGCTTTTGAAATTTTATTATATCTCCACACTTTGATAAATAATTTTTTTTCAATTTCAAGGTATTATAAAGGTGAGTTTATGGTGTCAGAGTTAATATTTTCATTATATTTCTCTCTAATTTTATTTTTTTTAAAGGCATAATTTTTTATATAATCTAACACTGAATATTTTTCAGTTATTATATATCTTTTAGGAAGAAATTTGAAATTTTAAAAATAGATGATATTTAAATTTTTTTATCAAATTTTTATATCTATATTAATTATATCTAAATTTATGTAAAATGATGAATTATTTTTTTATGATTGTTATGTTAACTGGGATTCATTTCATTAAAATAGTTATAATAAATAATTGAAATATATGATGCCTAAATAAATCATGAAAATTAGAAATAATTTGGATTTAAATAATTAAATAAACATAATAAATAAGTAATAAATTATTATAATTACCTCTAAATGAGCTGATTCCAGTTTTCATTGAAGGAGAACTGATAGAGTCATCTCTAAATAAAAATTATTATAATATCTAGTTATTAGAAACTTAGAGCATGCATGAAATTGGACAAAAAAGAATAATAAGATTAGATAATAAATATTGATATTTTAATTAAAACTAGAACTTTTCAAAACATGACTAATAGACCCTAATTTTTTGTGAGCAAATACAATATGGGATTCATCAACATTCTAGTTGATAAATTTTAATGATTTGTCTATCTTGTTGGATGAAAATTCACTCCATGATTATGAAGAAAATATGTGGGAAAATAAATCTCTACACTTTATTATAAATATGTATCTCTAATTCCATTATAGTTTAAGAGAGTTCATGGTTATACACAACACTAAATTGTAATTTTTGTATCATATGGGTGAGATTTTAGCAAATTTAGATAATATAATTACTTAAACCTAAAAACCAAGAGGTTATCGATCATTGAGATATAATTAATCTTCCAATTTTATTTTTTACTTCACTATAATAAATTTTAATTTAACTGGAACAATAAATTTTAATTAATTCAATTAATTTTATTTCTCAACAACACATTATTTAAATAAATTCTATATTTTTTTTCATATTATGTATGTAAAATTATTGTTCTTGTTTTTTAAAATTCATAAGTGAGGCATCACATTTGAGAATAGTAGATTCATTTAGTTTTGTTTTCTTGGATGTGTTTGGGTAATAATATCACTTTTAGAAGGGGCCAATAATAATTATAAGGTCTAAATATGGTTTCCTAAAAAATTTTGGTGTTCAATTTTATGTATTTTAATGATCATTTAGGAATTAAACAATGTCATATTTATAGAGAATGATAAAAAGAGTGTGTAAATGGTCGAGGCTTCTCCATTGTTGTTGTCTCAAATCTATCCATTACAATTAGTTATTATTTTAATATCTATTTTTTTAATTTATTTGTAATATATTATTTTTTTAGTATTATTTTAAATTCTTTATACTTTTTTAATCTATAATTTTATTTAACTTATAAAGAAATAAATAAATTTGATAGTTGTGAAACTAATTTTCAATTTCATCTTGAGATAAACCTATGAACCATTACACTATATAATTTTGGAGATTAAATATTTTTTTTTGTTTTTTTATGATAGAAATATAACTATCAATTAGAACCATTTCTGTGGAGGTTTCTTAAGTATCATCTTTTTTGTGAGAAGGGATTTTTGCAGTGACTAATCATATTTTGGCCCTTTTCAATAATTCCAGAGACATGTAAAAAGGATATTTGAAAATTAAAAGTCCATAAGAATTATATATTACTACAATGAGTGAGAATATAAATTTAAAATATTTCTACTTATATAAAGATATTAAAATAATCTCTCACCCAAAAAGAATCATAATAAAAGGATAATTTTATCCCAAAAACTTTATCTACTAATGTTCACAGAGAGGAACCTGATGAGTTCCCATATTTTAATCAAACCCTATAGGTTTAAAATCATAAAAATAACTATAACCCTAGATTTCTATAATTTTTTGGTTCAATGGCCACTCATTAATGGCTAGATTAGTGATTCCAAAGGGGCCTTAGGCAGATTTTATCATTTACAAAAGGCTACTAACTAATAGCAGAGGTATAAGGTGATATAGTGTTGAGAATATACAGCCATATCATAGTGCACAATGACTAATAGTAAAAACTATCATCCATGAACAATAAATAATTGTACTGATGAATTTAAATAGAACCATAAATAATATCATAATAAAAAACATACGGTCATACAGACTCATGGTCATGCCAAATTACTGAAACTAATCACCCATCAAGATTATTAGATACAAAAAATAATATAAATTAAAAAAAACCTCACTAAGTCCCTACATCCTTCAATGGGCCTCACCTTACCTCTGAATTCATTCTCTTGTAAGTTATCCCAATAAATCAATATACATATAAAGTCTTCGAAACTTTATCCTATGATCAAAAAAATATTTTTGGGTTCTTAAGTTCTATTTCATCCTAAGAAGGGTATGATTAATACTCAGTAGGACACTATCTACGTTGCTCCATACATAACTAGTAAGGTAAAGGTGTACGCATGTGATGTACTTTACTGGATATAAAAATAAATTTTGAAGCATAAGTAAATATAAAATGTTGATACTTGGGTTATAATGTGAAACTCAAGATCAAACTGAACCACTTATTTCTAGTGATAGTGTGTCTCTATGAATGTCACATAGTTATTCAAACCAATATCATACCCATGGATTATTCCTAGGAGAAAGTACAATGTATTCTAGTATCATACTTATTAGACAATTTATAGAATAATCTATTTGGAAATATAAATTACAGCACATTAGAATCATGGTTCATGTACTTGGAATTTCTTAGCATATCACATCTGAATCCAAGGATCATATCTAAGGAATTTTAAATCCTTTCATATCTGAATCCAATGATAGTGCCCTAGTCATTATAAACCATATCATATATTGATCCAAGGACCATTTCCATGGTATTTAAGAATATTATTATGATGAATCCAATGAGTGTATCCAAGGAATTTAAAACTATTTACATGTTTAATAGAATGATCATACCCAATGTATTCTAAATCGATATCAAAAAAAAATATAATAAGTTTTTCCATGGTATTGAAAAATAATATTGGGAACAAAGATAAAATACAAGGAGAGTGTCCATGGAATCCCATGTATCTCATGCATCTCGATGGGAAGTGTGTCCCACCAAAATCATCACATAGAAATCATTTTTATCAGATAATCTGTCTTCTCGAACTCATTAAGTATAACTAAGGTCTTCTTATTGTTTGTGTAACATATCACATTAATTGATATAATAGGCAAAAAATATAGGTTTAGTTTCACTATAACTAATGTAATCTTCACTTCCCATTTCCTCACCGACCCTCCCTAGGGTTAACATATCAATGCGCACCTACCAAGCAACGGTAGCTAATATCATTGTCAAGACACCCTTCCAAGGTTCATCTATCTCATTCACATACATTGGTTCATCATAAATCACTTAAAGGAATATACAACTCTTGGGATAATCACAGTCATTAGTGAACCTCATTGGTCATATAGGTAATTATGAATTACTATTACATAAGGTATATGGTGTCATATTTATCCCCATCCCATGTCACCCCAGGTCACTCCTCATAACCAACATATCTAGGAAATGTTATATAGTTTATCTACCCATGTAATCACATCTCAGTGTGGGAGGTATACTCTCCCCACACTCATCTAAATTATCTTTCATTCTATAAGGAATGACATGGCTCTTACATGGAATGCACAACCCAATTTTCCCAAACCCACACTCTAATCTACAAGGTGGTTCCAAAGGTTCTGACACTAGGCACACTTCATTTAAATAATCCATTCAAATCCCTCTAGGGTTGTCATGCTTCATGAAATACAATAAAATAAAGACCTTTAAAATTTCCGACTATGGAAATCAAGCCAGTGCACAAGGCTCCATCATGGCCCTCAACACATTGTTCATTACATGAATTTAATTTTAATGACACATTTCAATTTAAATACAGGTTGATCCAACTACATAATGAGACTACAAATCACATACATACAAAAATAAAATTCATTCACTAGTGGACCATTTTCAGGACAACCTATTTCAATCTGAAGTTTTTCCATTTTAAATCACAACACAAAAAATCTATATCGAGATCATCTAAGTCCAACAACCATCTCTTAAGTAACAAATTCCTTAAATCCAGTCATAAAATCCAATAATTATATATAAAAAATATTATTAATTATTCAAATTAAATTAATAAATTTATAATTAAATTACATTTTAATTCAATTATATATAATGCTTAAAATATTAATGGATACCCTAATTACATAAAATTCATGACCAAGTGAAAGATAATTCTCTATGGCATGTTTCTATAACATCCCCTCTCAAAATCCCTGACAATACACGAGGACTAAATTTTAAATTTCATTTAATATATGAAATTTTCTCAAAAAAATTCATATGGTCACAGACATCCATTAAATTAATAAGATATGGTGTGAGGTACAGTGACAAAAGATAATCATTAATTTAGTTTTCATCATTACCATAATCAATTCATTACATCTTAGAAATAAACACACAATTATGAAAATGGATGGATTAATATAGATGATTAACTATTTCATTGGAAACATGTTGTACACCACTTGTAATCATTTCTCTATAATCAAACCCCAGTATATCCCTTACAAACTTTTTAAAAGTTACTCATCTTCATAACCTAAGTGATGTAAGCTTAATAATTCAGTGAGATATGATTCTCAGTAATGGAGAACATAAGTTATAATAATAAAAGATCATATATGATAATAATATGTTAATATATCTATAACCATGATGAATATGAAAATAATATTCAACAAATAATAGATCAGTAGTTATGAGTCATGTAATAGGGCTTGGAATAACATAATAAATGAATCAAACTATAATTGAAATATAAGTCAATAAACATAATCCAAGAGAGGATAACATATTCATGAATATAAGAATAAAACTATTAACACTTCTAACAGTGTAAGAATCTTATAATCATATTTTAAAGCTACCTACCTAGACATTCATCATATATTAGGCTCAGATTAATCACTTATATACCCTCTTGGTCTTGGGATAGTCCTCATGTGAGCCATTATGTTTTGGATAATACCTCTTATACACCCCATTAACTTTGGATAAATCCTCTTGTATTACCTTTTCCATGGGATAAATCATCATGTGTACACTATGTCTTGGGAGAAATCCTCTTATGTATCGTATCACTTGGGACAAATTCTCTATTGCCCCTTCTATCATGGGATAAATCCTATAATGTACAATTTTTTCATAGGAAAAACCCTCCCCTATACCATTTTTATGAAATAAAATCATACATGTACACTTTTTCATTAGATAAATACTCCAAAATCCCCCTAATCTTAGGATAATCCTCCCATGTACTGTTTTTATTAGAAGAAGTCTACCTGTGTTCTCATTTACTTAGGATAAATTCTCATCTGTAATGTTTTAGATTAATATATAAAAACAATACCAATTTATTGTAGGTAAATATTAGAAATCATCAATAAAACATTGATATATATGTTCCACTTAAAATCAAATGATTCATGTTATCGTAAATAACCTATGATATTAAAATGGGATTCAAAAAAATTCTAAATGGTATTAGATTAAAAAATGATCATTTGATTCCAAATACATAATATCATGAAATAATATTTTAATAAGAGAGAATATTGAATATTTTTAAAAGAAATTTCTCTATTGGAGAAGAATCCTTTGAAAATATAATATAAATTCAAAAAATATTTTCACTCATAAATTTATTTCAAAAATTCATCATAAAATACATGAAATTCAAGTCACTTTACAATCACATTTCTTAATATGAAGGAAAAAATTATTAATTTTATTTTAAAAAAATTAAATTAAATACCTTTTTAATAAATAAAAAATATGTCAAAACATAAAGTACAAGGTAAAAATAAATGATAATTTAAAGGAAAATCATTTGAAATATTTTAAAAGGGCTTTATTGAAAAATCACATCATTAAAATGATAAAGAATATTTTCTTAAATAAAAAAGTTGAAAAGGATCATTGGAGTGGGAAATAAGTTTTTTCCACTAGGGAAAATTAAAACATTGTCAGGATATTAAAATAAGGATATGGAGGGAAAATACATTAAATTAAAAGGGAATTGATCTTTACAAAATTTCATTCTGACAAACTAAAATATTCATAAAGGAAGAATATTTTCTTATAAAAGGTTATTTAATAAAAAAATTAAGGTGGGAGTAAAATATAACATAATAATAGGTTATATAAGATAGAGCATGATGGTATTTTGAAAAATAAGTGTTATTATACCTAATGAAAGTATTTGAGTCATGGATACCACATATAATTTTTGGATCATTTCACTCAATACCTCTTGAGAAAGATTTATTTAAATTGAACATAAATTACCATAAATAAATTTTATTTCATGATATAACAAATCAATTAAGAATATAATACAATAATTAATTTAAATTTGGTGCATAATAAAAAACTTCTCTCAAAGTGAGAAAATTGAGATGATATTTCATTATAAGAAAAAATCAAAATCTAAGGTAAGAGACTTTTGATAATGAGGCCATATTAATGAATTGAAAATGAATATAAAGTAAATTTTAAATAAAAATCAATTTATTAAATTTATATGAGAAATAAAAACATTAATATTTGAGTTTTATAAAAATATTTTGGAAATCATGGGAAGAAAATTGAGGTAACACAAACTATTAAATTGTATTCCCTCTTACTATGCCATGCTGAAACCTCTTGTATAATGAACCTAATTATATTAAAAAAAATTATCATCAATTTGATATTATCATTCTACCCTTTTATAATTATTTTATAACTATATATTACAAATATAGTAACTGATTATAGTTTATTTTCAATATCAGTTAAAGATTTTGGTTGATGGTTTCATACAATTCCTATAGACATGAATGATCCTAACTAATTTATTTTAATTTCATCATTCCAAGATAATTCATGATATAAAAATAATTCTTTTTCAAATTATTAATTATTTCCCAATTTCATTATTTTAAATTCATGAATGAATTGTGTTAAAATAAAAATTGAGATTAATTAGGATTTGACATGTTTGATGATCAAAATAGATATATTAATAAAATTTTTATATATTAACAACACCATTATTGAATTATAAATTCATATTAAATATGTTATTATTACATTATATTTCAATCACATGAAATCCCATAATCATTAATTATATAATCATTATAACATCCTTTACATAAGTGGTTAAATTGACCAAAATGGTAACATATTATTATAATTTAAAAAGTAAGTGAATGTATTTAGAAAATGATAATGTGAGATATAAAAGAGATTAATCATTTTATAAATATAATATATCCTCATTAAATCTACTATAGTAACTATCATTGATGGGTGGTGATGAAAAATGAAATTGTTTATTCATGTCGGTGGTTATCAGCACACACACATTATAACAATCCCATTTCTCAGTGAATAGAATGAAAGCTAGTATGTGATCAATTAAAATTTAAGGGTTTTAAATGGGGCATAAAAATATTATTATTATTAAAATCATTCCTTTTTTATATCCATGAGGTGATGTTATGATAAAAAAACATTGATTTATGAAGGCTGTAATCTGCACATATACCTGATCAATTTTATTTAGTTTTATTAGTAGATGAAAATTATCTATTATTTATTTTAAATTTAATATATTTAATTTACCATATACTAATTATATTTATTTCATTATGTTGAAAATATTAGATAATATTTATGTGGGAGTATAGTAAAATAAATGAGTAATTAAAAGTAACACATGCGTTGGAAGCTAGATATTTCACTTAAATAAATACTTTCATATTAAGGCCTTAATAAAACTATAGGAAATCATATGGATATGAAAGTTGAATAGAGTTCTATAAGGAAAAATCTGGAAGTGTTTCTTATATTATAAAAATACATGGAAATAAAGGCCTTAAAAAACTGAAGGAAATCAGCTCTATATGAAAATTAGATAGGGTTCTTGAAGGAAAAAATTGGTAGAGTTTCCATAATACTCTATCTCAAGTTTGGATCAAAATAATTGGCCTTAATTAGATTTTATGGCATCCTAAAATCTAATATGATATTGCATATACTGTGATAATTCCTATAAAAATGTATTGGAACATTGATGTTTCCAAATTTGGACGTTATTATAGGATACTGGTGGAGGTTGACTTGAGTTATTGCCTGATTCATAATGTAGTTTTGTTAGCACTTGAAGATGAAATTCCTTTTAAAGTGGAAAATTAACAACTTCCTGACTTTTGTTTGGAGTTTCAGATTATTGATCATGCCAAGGATAAATGTCACCGAAATGTGGTTTTATCTTTTTTTAGTTAAAAAGGGCATCATGAATCCTCTTATAGGAAGAATGTGAGGATGCAACAAAAAAATGTGGACCCGCTTGGTGACAGACAACCCGCTTTTGAAAAAGGAGATATGTAGGAAAAAGCTGAATCATCACATTCGAACAAGGTATTTCCACCAATGATTCAAGGGTTAGGGGATAGAGTGGGGGCTCAAATAGATGAGGATGGCCTTATACCAGGTGTAACATTAAAAGAGGGGAATCAAAATTTGAGTGTTGAAGGGAATCATTCACGGATTCAAGAGGAAATTAATAAATTAAGGGATGCCCATGGCATCCATGCAATGTGGGAGGATATCAAGGATGGTTCCCCAAAAAAATCATCTTATAGTCAGGTATTGTCCAAATGGGAAAATTTTGTTGTGGATGATGAAGGTTTTAAACCTGTTCCTCCCTGAAAAGTGAGATATAGGAATTACTATTCTTATCTAAAACCAACTATGGTTACGAGGTCTCATGGTCCCTTAGAATCTGATTCTGAATGGTATGGTGATTATGTTGATTCTTATGAGTTTGATTATGATATTGGATCTACTTTGGTATCTTTTGGCATGATGGCATGATACTTGTATGACCCCATCCATCTCTTTTCTGTACTTTCTTTGTTTTTTAATAAAAGGGCTCTTCCCGAACCTTCCTAGTTTAACCCTTTAAAATGTTAAAATAATTTAATTTTACCATGGTAATTAATTATTAACAATAGTAATTAATATTAAAGAAAAAATTATTATTGGAACTTCTACCTTTTTAAAGAAATTTAATTTTAAATTTCTAAATAATTTTATGAAATTGAATTTTTATGGTTTTGAGATGTTAATTTTATGATAAACTCACATAACATGATGAAATATTTTTCTAAGTAAAAGGATTTTAAAACATATAAAATTTATTTAAAATATAATATTAGCATATATACTATTTTCTATGATATAAATTGTTTTATTATGAAAATATAAATGTTTTGGTGATTTCAATGAAATCAAAATACCGATCAAAACACTAAATTATATGAAAATAATGAAAACAATTTTTTATTAATGTAACATTTTAATTTATTAATAAAATATATTGGATTTATAATTTCAATTATTTTTTAACTGTATAATTTTATTCCTTAAAAACTTATTTTTATATTTAAAATGTTTTTTGATCATTAAAGATACCATTAGATAATAATAAAATCATAAAAATATATATTTTATAGAAAACCATATTTTTAAAAAACAAAACAACCTTTTCTAAAAAAATTAAAAAATTCATACTAAGACAAATTTGATACAAGGTATATAGAAAATGAATTTTATTTTAACAAATTTAAATTACTAAATTTTTAAATTTTTCTTTTAATATAAAATATATAATGTAAAGACAATTATATTTATTAAAAACAACACTTTCTGATATTAACTCATATTAATTATTTATCATCAAAAGGTAATTACATTTAATTACATATCACCATAGTGTTCTTGTATATTTATTTATAATTTTCTTCTAATATGTTGTTTTTTTAATTTGTTTGAAAATATTCATGTAATTTATTAGACATAACATTTGTTATACATGGTCCATAATTTTAGTTCATTGAATATGGACACCGGCTCAAGAAATCCTCTTGCCATTCCATATCAAATCCCCATCATTATGGCATGATTCCTACATTATCTAGTGACATATTCTCCAAAGACCATTACCAAGTCACCTATAATAGAGATAAAGTAATCTAAAATAATAATTTATGGGGTTAGAGGAAGAAACTCCCTAAGAATAACTAGAAATAACCTAAGAATGAAACCCAAATCATACGGGGTTAGGGATGAAGATGTTCGAACAGATGGGGAATGAGATTGAGGGATAAGAAAATAAGGGATAATATTTAAATATTTCTATTGTAAAATATACATATTCAACTCTTTAATAAAATGTATGGATTCACCATATGATTAGACAAACAATAAACCAAATACGTTGTTTACACAGTCCAAACATCCAACTCTCAAATAGTTGGATCAACAATTTATCTAAACCTTGTGAAAACCAAAAACACACACGAAAAATATGGGATGTATGGTTTGTTTGACACCATGTAGTGATTGAGCAAAACACCCCCATGCCAAAAAGTCAAATTGTTTCATTTAAAATTTTCATTGTTTCCTACATTCCATGTTCTAACCATGTATAAAAGCCTTGAACATTAAAACAATAAATAAAAATAACCTGATAGTCATGGTGTCATAAGGTTTCAGCTAACTTATGCACTCTAAAAAATTCAATAAGGAAAAATTGTTTCAAAACTAATTAAACATAACTTGAAGCTCAAAAGAAATTTATAGGAACCCATGTAATCTTTGTTTCCACAAAACATATCTAAAAATACCCTTATAATTATATAAATCTCCAAATTCTAATTTGAATCTCTATTCTCAAAATAAAAGCTACTTCAAATTATGAAAAATAAAAATTCATAGGGAATTTGTTTATTATAGGTACAAGTGTGTATATAAATCCAAATAACACACACACATCAACCCAAATGGTTCAATCTTCATTCATCCCCACAAGTAATGAAAAACACTCACTAGTCTTATTTGTTACAAATATGTACCAAAGCCAGGAAATAATGGGAACCATACAAAATATTTTCTAGAAGGCCTTGTTGGCCAAATTCTAAATATATGGTTTTCTGAGAATGTGAACCTTTCTTCATGGTAGGTCACCAAAGAAGGGTTTTTAAACCTCCACCCCATAGTACACATCATCATTAAGAATCCTTTGTACTCTTCCAACCAATCATATTGAAATATACCAGTCATTAATCATAGTAAATTTTTTGTAATATATCCAAGAAAACTATATGAGATTCTTCTATAAAACTCTATTCCTGAGGCATGTTATTCATAAAAATCGAGACTCTCATTCTTTATCATCACTAAAACACATAGAAGACACTCCACAGAAATAGTACACACAAAGGTACTAGGGTACTATTATAAAAATTCAAATTCATGGTTATGGTGCCCTCAGCCATAAGACTCAACTGATAAGTGTCGATTCTAAGTGGTCATGCTTCTCAGCACCAGAATTGCATTCTTAAATAACAACACAATGTTCCAAAAACCTGTTTGGTGTATTTTTTACCTTGATGAACCCAATTAAACCCTAAATCACTATTTCTTACACCCCTATCATGATTTTACAAAAAAATCTTGACCATACCACCCGATTTCTTGTCTCATTGCCTGATCAAAATCTGTTTAATTCCAAAAGAATCATGGGATCATAATGGAACCACATCAAATTATAAACCAAATTTGTAGAGTTATTCCATGGTTGGATAACTACTTATTAATATTAGTCTCTATGATCTCACTAAGATCATAGTTGCATCCAAGATCCAACAGACTAACTGATCATATAAAAAAACCCCAAGTCCAGTTCTAAGAGCTAGACTTCATCCAACATCACATATAAATCACAAATTTAATATTAACTATAAAAGTAGGTATAATTATTTTCCAATATTCACTAACATCCATATTTCATCTTGATTACCTAACAATCAGTTTCATCACACCAATGATCCTATACAGACTAGTTCAATAATCCTCTGACCACATTACATCCAATAAACCATTTAACGATTGGATTTGGATACCCCACATATTCCTAAGTTTTAGTATTATAAATTTATAATTACCAAATATTGGTTCATGGGAACATCATTTTTAGCATCACCTAATATCTATACAAAATAAGCATCAAAACCACTAATAGCCTACTGTGCACTCACATATTATGATTCATGTACATAACTAAATGAGAATAAAAGCTACAAATTCCATCATCATCTGTGGTTATCTCCCCCAATTCCATGATCATCAATATTATCCTTAAATTACTACGATCAAATTGTATCTATTTTTCCACTGCACCCGATCCATTTATGTTGTATCCTCTACCACATAGGGACATTTTATATCCATTGAAAATACAAAAGAATCATTTTCGATATGAATCCATCCCATTAATTTAGTGAACATATCATCAATAGCCACTAACAATTCCATAATTCCATAAATCAAACTAAAACATGCCCATACCACCTTGGTTTCATCCAAATCCAATGGGTGTACACTCTCGTACCACCTGTTAAAAAAAACATGGATCACATGCCTAATCACTAGTCATTCTCTATACACATATTGATCACTTCAATCCCAATGCTCCCTCAATTATCTTTTCAAAAAATTGAGGTAGTTAACCTATTATAATATCTACCACACCACCACCCATCAACCCAATAATCATTATACAAATCGATTCACCTACCTAGTCATAATATTTTTCCTAAAGTGCATATGAAATCATTATGGTTAGAAAATAATAATGCACTTACCTTGAAACCAAGCCATGATACCAATGAACTATTACTCATGTTGATTTCCTCATGATAATCTAAGTCATAATCATAACTGTAGCATATAATATTGAACAAATTTTTCACCAACCTCATAAAACAAAGAATCTACCCATGATTCATGTTTCTATGTAACTCATAGGCCTCGAGTTAACCCCTATCCTAGATTACCATAACATATATGTCACTTCACACCTGAACTATAACACATAACTCACTAATATCCTCTAAAAGAAATTAATGAAATAGCATCTCCCATATAACACAGAGGTCATATCCCATGGTGGGCATAGATTGTTGGAAACAATTCAAATTTTTGGTATTATCACTAGTTAAAACTCAGATTGAAAATCACCCACTCTATGGTTCAGTTATATCATATATATATATATATATATATATATATATATATATATATATCAGGTATCAAATCCACATGACTAGACTGCTAAGGAAATTATTCTCACATGGAATCAGTATATGGGAGAACCCCCTCTAGAATAATTATATCAACTAGGAATACAGACACACACTCAAGTATATATATATATATAATATAAATTTTAAATGATGATCCATTTTTAATAAATCATAGTCAAATGGTCCACTTAAGTATAATATCACCTAGAATATATATGATAAAACACCCTATAGGTTTTTTTTGATAATATAAATAAATCAACCCTTCTATATTATAACCAGTATCAAAACCACTCCCTTGGTGTTCATCACTATGTCATCAAATTAATGTTCCAACCAACTAAGTTTTACTACACATCACTTATCTCAACCAAAATTATTATAATCCTCTAGAATAATATAACCATATAATCCAAAAAACATAATTTCAAAGAAAATATAATATAGTATTAACGATTATAATTTCACAACAATTTTATATGGGAAAACACCATATAGTATATTGGTGAAAAATTAAACAATTAAACCCTCTATAATTAGTGAAATCCAAAATAAAAAAGATAGTGTACTTCATGTCAATCCTACATACCAAAAGGGAATAATGATATCTAGTTACATTCAAGTGGGAAATTTTCTAAAACAATGATAAACCATAAATCTAAAAATCAATGTTCTTCATGCTAGGTGAAATCAGACAATTGTAACATTGAAATACAATAGTAATAATCACTTATCCATGGTAACATAGACTTCCAATCAGAAAATATATTCATGATACACCTATTTAGTATCCATCACAAGACTTGATAAATTTATATTTCATATTTCTATCATCACCCTGGATAGTAAGAAAAAAATTATAATACACCATATTAAATAAGTAACCTAGATGCTCTGATAAAACTTTTTAGCATCCACAGATAGTGGCCACTCATTAGTATCTGGTCTAGTGAATCTCATGGTACCTCAAGTGGGAGTTCCCATATGTTAGAGGTTTTTAAAAAAATATCCAGGGTCTAGGGTGATATTGTGGAGATACTATGACCCCATATCAGAGTTCACAATAATATAAAATAGTAAGACATCATCTTTGAAGAATAATATATAGATTATATAGGAGAAATAAAACAAAACTTTTAATAATAAATGAAAGATGAAGCATATAGTTATAATGAATTATATTCATTCTAATAAATAACAACTGATATACCTTTTAGATGATTAAATATATAAAATATATAAAATAATAAAACTATTTTGAGGCTCTACTTCCATCCCTCAGCCTCACCTCATCCCAATATCTAATATAATCTATGATATCCTACTGGATTATCCTATTATGATAACATGACAACTTAAACATATTATTAGTGTAATCTTTTTGGGTTACCAAATACTGTGGTTTTCTAATAATTTTGTGAGTACATCCTTGTAGGCAATCACCATAATGGTCCTTTAAATAACCAATAAATTTAGGGTGTCCACATATAATTTTCTCATGTGAATAAATAAATAACCATAAAAGCATAAATAATATTTCATTATCAGTCATTGGGGTTCAACATGCAATTTTGGATCGACCAAAAGCTTCATTCACCAATAGAAGAGTGTCTCTAAGAATTTCACATAACCATGACAACCAATATAGGACCCATGGATGATTCTGATGAGTATTTCATAATAAATTTAATGAAATCAAGAATATATTAATATTTTAAGGATCATGTTCATGGAAATCAAGATAATGTGACATAAAATCCAAGGAACATGTACAGGGGACACCGAAAAATATGACATCTAAATAAATGTAGTTTTTCTATGGAATTAAAAAATGTATCACATCTGAATCAACAAATGTTTTCCAAGGAATTCCAAATCATTAGCATAATGATTCTGAGGAGTATATCTAAGGAACCAAAAACAAACACAGTGAATCCCTGGATATTTTCCAAGGATTTTAAATCAGATAGCACAATAAATCCAAGGACCATATTTAATATCTTCCAAACCAATATCTGGAATAAAGGTCAAATCCATAGATAACATCCAAGTAACCCCATATATATCATACTTCTCATTGGATTATATGTCCCACACAACTCATCCCATAAAACACATATCTATGGGGTCATCCATATTCCTAAACCCTACTCACATGTCTGAAGTCACTCTATCAAGTGTATGAATAGTCATTTTCTTATCTATAACAGGGTTAGATCATTGATTCAGGTTTTAAGATGACACAAAAAATAACCACAACACATTCCCCACGCACCCACTCTGGGGTAAACATGTCCTTTGGGAACCTATTGAGGCCCCCTAGGTCACATCTCTCCTAATAAAACCATCCCAGGTACCTCTAATTAAGTCTTATCTCTTGGGCCAACAACAACGACTCAAAGGAAATAACATCCCTTATGCTCTTCATAATCATCACATTAACCTGTTAGCCTCATTTGAAACATCAAATCATGGTCACACAATGAAGATGGACTTAAGGCCATCTCATTTTCACGTCATGTCAAGATGGTCCTCCAACCAACATATCCATTAAATTATACAGTGTATCACTAGTATGTTAATCACATCTCTGTGGAGGTGGAACACTTTCCCTATGCATATATCAACTATCCCTCAGGTTGTAAAGCATCTCGAGGTTCTTGGATGGACTGCATACAAAATCATCCAACCCCAAATATATACTCAATAAAGAGGTTCTTAAGGAACCTTGAAAAGGTACACTATGTTTACATAGTCCCTTATAACCCCTTTGGGGTCCATGGGTCACATTTAATATAATGAAAATAAATTCATCAACCATGAGTGATCGAGGAAATAATGATAGCGTACAAGGGTCCACCATGGTCCTTGTCACTTTTTCTATCCAAGAATTTCATTTCAATGTGACAAATCATTTTAAATATAAGGTCAATCAACATTAATGGAAATACTATATATCACATGTATATATAAATTATATTCCTTGTCTTAAAAGGAATACTCAAGGGAAACCTATCTTAATTCATATTTATTATGAATACATGGACCCTCACTCCATAGAATGATTAGAAAATTAACATTTTTTATGTATTTGATACCAAAATCTGTGACCTAATTTAACTTAAATATTACACCACCATTAACTATTATATTAGACACTTATTCCGAATATATTTTTATAACATTATATTATATATTTTTGGATTTTATTACATATAAAAACTCTTTTTATTTCATCAAAATTATTACTTTAGTAATGATATCAAATATATGAATAATATTCTAGATTCACAAAAATGAAACCTCATAATTAATACCTAGATCCATAATAGCACCTTCTAATTATTAATCTTCTAAAAAACATTGTAAAACATGGGTTGATCTAAAAATCGAAGTAATATATTTTAAAAAAAATAAGAAATTATATTTTTAATAGCACTTTAAAACTCTTTACATGTTTTTTCATTAAAAATTACATTAATAATAAATAAATTTATAAAACATCCCTTAAATGTAAAAATATTTTTATAGAAACATTTAAAAATAATAATTCTTTAAAAAGAATTATTTGAGAGTAAAAAATATATTGATGAGTAATTTATTTCAAGTTAAAATCCATTAATGGTTTACAAAATCAAGAATCTCCCTTTTAAAAAAGTAAATGTGTACTTTTAAAAATATAATAATTCTTCCTTTTAAAATGGAATTCAATGATATTAAACAAGATTAAAATAAATTTTATAGGACACTTAGAATATTGATTGGATATATAGAGCCCTCCCATCACATTTTGGATATATTCCATTAAGTTTTTTGTTTACACCATATCACTCATTATCATTTACAATAATCATGTTTCATATTTTAATAAGAAAATTTTATTGGCCTTACTTTCAAAAAAAATTAAATTAAACAGTACTTTTATATGGATAGTATCATTGATCAAATATTTCCAATAGGGAAAATAAATAAATTAATTCTTAATTGATAATGACTAAAAAAAAGTATTTCTAAATAATATGTACTTATAGAATACAAATAAATATATTGAGTTGATAAAATAAAAAATTCCAAAAGAACATCATTAAAATAATATTATGATTGAATTATAATGTAGATTGTTTTTTTAATAAATATACATGTTCCATCTATAATGGTGTATAAAAATAATATAATGAAATAAATAAATGTAAAATTGAAATAATTTTTTTTGAAACTCAAAAAGAAACATATATAAAATTATTGATATACGTAATTTTTTTTCAAATAACATAAACAATGATAGAATTTTTTAGAACCATTAAAATGGAAAATAATTATAAAAAATCCCTTAAAAAGAATATTAATTTTTATATATAGGATGATACATTCCATAGAAAATTGATTATAACATTGGAAACCTTAAAAAGAGAATATTTTTAAAAAATAATTCCATTAATAATAGTGTTTTTGAAAATTAAAAATTTTATTTTATTTTAAATAATTTTCTATTTATAACGAGAGTTCTTTTGGAAGACAATAAAATATATAAATTTGAAAACATTTTCCCTTACCTAAAATGAACCATAATCCTCTTATAATATTTACTTCTTGAAGTTAATCTCCTAAGAAAATGATCTCCCTCCTCACTTCCACTCCCCTTCTTTCCCTTTACCCTCCCTTTCTCTCTCTATATCTCATTGTACGACTGTGAATATGAGAAAATGTAGTTTTTTCATGTGAATATGATTATATAAGTGTAACACCCCGACCCCAGTTACCCAGAGTCGGTGCATTATTACATAACATTGGCATGATCTAAAGAAAGATCAAATCTCGAAAGACCGATTGGTTTAGTAGTCTTGGAAACACTAGATATATTAATAAGTCTTACATTACATCATAAAATGAAAAACTACTATAACAACATATTGTCTCCAAAATCCACACTCATATCCCCACATAATATCCCTGTAGGTCATTCATAATTTACTTATTCACTTCCTGGGAAAAATAAAAAATAGAAAAGGGGTGAGCTCAAATGCCCAGTAAGGATAACAATATAGCGGAAACTTTCATAAATAAGAATAAACATTTAAGGCAATGTATAACTAAAAAAAATCCTTTAAAACGTGAACATTTAACATAGTATGGCATAAATAAAATGAAATAATGCCATTTACTTATTCACATGGTTATTCTACTAAACGAATAATCACATGCAAAATCAATAACCACTTTCATAATGATGGAATGCATAATGCCAGACTATCATAACCACATAGCCAAGGCCTCGTGCCAAGACTAAAAATAAGATTTTGTCAAGGCCTTGTGCCAAGACACTAGTTTGTCTCATGAGACCTACCGATGCATCGAGGAGCTATAGCGGGCTCCACCCGTCACATATTAAGTCCAATGCATTCCCATATGAAAAGGTTTAAACATAACATAAACATTCGTATTAAAACTAGCATACGAAATGTCAATAATTTCACCATAAACTATGAATGGTATAAAAATAGCATATCCACAGTCAAACATATCACAAAACCTTCAATACAATATAGAAGTTTTGTATCATAATAAATCAACTTCAAATAAGCGTAAAATCCGTCAAAGGATGTTGACATAGATGAAATCAAAACACTTTTTAGAGAAATATATCTTTCTATTTTTGAAATCATTTAAGAGCCATATAAAATAAATCATTTTCTTGAAAATATTCTTATAAGATTATAAGGGAAGCTTTGACGATTTTATAACGGCGGAAAATAACCGCATCCGCCGTATAAGTTAAAAAAACATTCTTATCTTAATTCTGTCGAAAAGGTTAAAAAGCACCTTGTTTGGAAAACGACGGAAAGATTCCCTTATAAACCTCTTATAAAAAGTCAAACAAGGGTATAAATGACTTTAACCCATATTCTTTTAAATATTAAAAATGTTTTGAAATACATTTTTAAGAAACATGGACGTGGATGATAACGAGGTCCCAGTAGATAATTATGTATAAACAACCTCGGATAATGAAGAGATTGCGAAATAAACCCTTACCTTGTACTTTTCCTTTGTTGGGGTAGGTTAACCTCCTGTATAATGGTCAAATAATTGTTATTAAATTATACAAGAATCATATACATTAATATGATATCATATATGATCTTTTAACATTGCTTTATTAATAATATCTTAGTATTATCGTCGTTTCGCGTGATAATCGATACGTTCTTCTTAAATGTTTGGTTACATAAGACATGTTTGTAATGGATAGATTATATCTTATTCATAATCATAATGATATTAACATTATTTTTAACCCTAAAATGAGAATAATACTTGAATGGATACGATGGAGAATGAATCTCATCGCGTTCATCGAGACGGTAGTCCGTACGTACGCACGAACGCTACTTCCATTTAATTTTTATTTTAAAAGAATCGAATCCAAATGATACATAGGTATATTACTATTCCAGTATAATATAATATTTTATATATGTTACTTAAGTTCATTAACACCATCCTTTATACGTTCCATGTGTGGTATGAACGAGTCATATCATTTTAAGGGGGCGGTAGTCCGCACTTCCTCAAATGAAATTATCGTATGTATATACAACATGAAACGAATAATGATATGAAATAAAATGGAATTACAGAAGCTTATATATAAAATATATATCATTAATATCATATTTAATTACAGTGCCATCATAATGTCCACCATGAGAGGTGGTAAGATGTATTTGAACAATCATCGTTTCGTGAGGCGTTAGTTTGCCATCCACAGAAACATTATGTTCATCATCCATTAGATGGATTTGTGTGTATGTGTAGTTTGAATCTTTCTTATAACAACATCCTAGTATATTGTGGATACTGGTGTTGTTACAAAAGAAAGGAAATAAAAAGAGTTTGGGGGTTGGAGAAGAAAAATAAATGAAAATAATTTAAGAGAAATCGTTACCTTTAATTTAGGTAACTCACTTTGGTTGGAACCAAAGGACTTCATGAAAAGCTTTCTGCCTAAGGGGAAGCTTCAAGGAGGATGAGAGGGATGTGGGGAGATTATATGGGCAGGGTTTGGACGAGCCAAGTGGCTTGAGAGGTGTGAGGAATGAGTAGAAGTGGTCTCCTTTTATAAGGGAGAGGAGGGGCACTTTAGGAAAGAGTGAAAGTATTACTTTATAATATAATTATATTCGGATTATAATGGTCCAAAAATAATTGAGGTCAAAGATAGGATGACTCATTTTCTAAATAACATCAACCAATAAGAATTGGACAGGTTTTAGATAATATATTAATCATTATAATCTTATTTATTTAAATGATTTATTAATGAGGTAAACATTGCATCATTATTGTGTCATTAATAATTTAAATTATTTATGTCGAAAAATTATAAATAAAATATCATTATGTAGGAAATATTTTTAGATTTCTAATGAATATTTATAATCGAAAATCCAACATGTATAACCCTATGTAAAAATTGTTCTTCTAAAAGATGTAAGCTTATGCCATTTTTATTTTTATTTTAACTTTTTTAATATAATGTGTCCCTACCACATACAAGTGGCTCTAAGGGGTCCCCAAATAGACCCAAGGATGCCCATGGTCGGGTATGTGTCCACCAATAAGGTTAGGACACGTTTTAGGGTAATTTTGTATTATTATAATATTATTTTTTTACCCCTTTTTACCGGATTTACCCTTTAACCATGGTAAATAAAATATTTACCGCAGTAATTATTCATAATGTGTAAAAATAAAAGTTACCTATTTACATAATTTGGACATACTGATTACAAATATGTAATCCATTTTTCCAAATTCAAAACACAGAAGTGGCATAAATTAATTTAAAATTAATTCCCGTTGTTAAAATAAAAAGTGTGTTTTTAAGAGATAATAACTATAAAAAGATTGACACTTGTTTATGTCTGATTTAATTGTGAAATTATGTCCAATGACAAACATTAAATTAAATGGTGAAAATATATTCTAAATATACTTTAAAACCACTCAAATTCATAATTTATCAATATTAATTATTTTGATTAAAAAAGTTGTTTTTAATTAAAATTTAGTAATTTTCACTATTCATCAAAATATAAAAGTTATCCGAAAAGTACCAAAATTTCACCCTAGGCTAATTTCAATATTCCGAATCCAAAAATGACGTCCATTTTGAAATATAAAATATATATGATTTCAAAAATTAGGTATTACTATTCAAAACGGTTTGTTTAATTAGTTGTGGTGTGTGTTAGAACTCGAGGTTGCGTACAACACACGCTATCGCATTATTCGAAGGGAAACGTACCGTGGAAGCTTGGGGTGTTACATTCTCCCCTCCTTCAAATAATTTCGTCCTCGCAATTTCTAGGGTATTACTGCATAAAAAGACTCGGGTGGTTCTTCATCATAAGTTCCTCGGGTTCCCATGTTGCCTCTTCCATCTTATGATTTCTCCACAAAACTTTTTCCAAACGCGTCGTCCGGTTTCTCAGTACTTGTTCTCTTGTATCAAGAATCCTTATAGGCTCTTCACAATAAGACAGATCGGGTTCCAGTTCTAATTCCTCATAGGTGAGTACATGCGTTGGGTCAGGCATGTATTTTCTCAACAGAGATACGTGGAACACATCGTGAACTTTGGAGAGACTTGGCGGCATTGCCAATCGGTAAGCTACAACCCCAATTCGTTCTAGAATTTCGAAAGGTCCGATGTACCTGGGACTCAATTTACCTTTCTTACCAAAACGTATGACTCCCTTCCATGGAGATACCTTCAGAAAAACATGATCACCAACTTGAAATTCCAAATCCTTCCTTCGATTATCGGCATAGCTCTTCTGCATACTTTGAGCTGCTTTGATGTGATTTTGGATTACCTTCACCTTTTCCACCGTTTCCTCCACCAGTTCTGGGCCTACAAATTTTCTTTCACTAACCTCATCCCAACAGTTTGGTGTACGACATCTCTTTCTGTATAACGCTTCATATGGTGCCATCTGAATACTCGAATGAAATCTATTGTTATAGGAAAATTATACCAGTGGTAAATATTGATCCCACATACCCTGAAAGTCAAGTGAGCAAGATCTCAACATGTCTTATAGGGTTTGAATAGTTCGTTCTGATTGTCCATCTGTCTGAGGGTGGTAGGAAGTGCTCAAATGAAGTTCAGTATCCAGAGATTTCGGAAGACTTTTCCAAAATCTTGAAGTAAAACAGGGATCACGATCAGAAACAATCGATAGGGGTACTCCATGAAGTCTCACAACTTCATTAATGTATAGTCTTTCTAGACGTTCCAGGGGTAGATCTTCTCTTATAGCAAGAAAATGTGCTGACTTGGTAAGACGATCTACAATAACCCATATTGCATCGTTCCTTCTAGGAGTCTTTGGTAGCCCCATGACAAAGTCCATCGTAATATTGTCCCATTTCCACTCCGGTATGGGAAGAGGTTGCATGACTCCTCCTGGCTGTTGCCTTCCAACTTTCACTTGTTGACAAACCATACATCTTGACACAAAATCAGCAATCTCCCTCTTCATGTTGTCCCACAAAAAATGTTCCTTCAAATCTCTATACATTTTGGTGCTCCCAGGGTGTATAGAGAAATTGGAACTATGAGCATCATCCAGCAATTCCCTTTTCAGATCAGGTAAATCGGGAACACAATGTCTCTTCCCGAATTTCAAAATTCCATCTTCATACACAAAGTCTCTCAATCTCCCATCATTCACAGCTTTAATCTTCTTCTGAAATTCTTCATCATCGGTCTGAGAACTCTTAATCCTTTATAGTAAAGATGGTTTTGCAACCATTTGAAAAAGCGTTGATGTTTCACCTTCCCTGGTTATTCCCATGTCCATCTTCACTAGATTCAGGAAAATTGGATCCCTTTCAATTCTCATCATGTTCAAAACACCATGGTATTTTCTGCTCAAAGAATCTGCCACCTTGTTTGCTTTCCCCGGGTGGTAGTGTATCATGCAATCATAATCCTTGAGTAATTCAAGCCATCTCCTTTGCCTCATGTTGAGTTCTTTTTGTGAGAAAATATACTTCAAACTCTTGTGATCAGTATAAATCTCACATTTTTCACCATAGAGGTAGTGCCTCCATATCTTCAAAGCAAATATCACAGCTTCTAACTCATGATCATGAGTAGGATAGTTTTGTTCATGAATTTTCAACTGTCGTGATGCATAGGCAATAACTCTATCATTCTGCATAAGGACACAACCAAGTCCTTTCTTCGATGCATCACTATAAATAACGAACCCATCATTCCCCGATGGTAGAGTCAATATAGGAGCATTGACTAATCTTCTCTTCAGTTCTTCGAAACATTCTTCACACTCTTTTGACCAAACAAATTTAACCCCTTTACGTGTGAGCTTCGTTAATGGGTTAGCCAGTCGGGCAAAATTTTGGACGAAACGTCGATAATAACCTGCCAAACCAATAAAACTGCGTACCTCAGTTATACTCGTAGGTGCTGGCCATTCTTGGATTGCCTTGGTCGTAGAAGGATCAACAGAGATTCCATCTTTAGAGACAATATGGCCAAGAAAAGAAATCTCCTGAAGCCAGAATTCACACTTGCTAAACTTCCCATATAATTCATGCCTCCTCAGAGTCTTCAAGATAATGCGCAAGTGATTTTTATGATCTTCGTTGGTTTTGGAGTATACCAAGATATCATCAATAAATACCACCGCAAATTCATCGAGATACTCCTTGAAAACTCTATTCATCAGATCCATGAATACAGAGGGTGCATTAGTCAATCCAAAAGGCATTACAGTAAACTCGTAATGCCCGTACCTGGTTCGAAATGATGTCTTCGGAATGTCTTCCTTCTTCACACACAACTGATGGTATCCAGATCGAAGGTCAATCTTTGAAAAGTATTGAGCTCCATGGAGTTGGTCAAATAAATCATCAATACGAGGTAGGGGATACTTGTTCTTTATCGTTATAGCATTGATCTCCCTGTAGTCGATACATAACCTCATAGATCCATCCTTCTTTTTTACAAAAAGAACAGGGGCTCCCCCTGGAGAAACACTAGGGCGAATAAATCCCTTATTACTCAATTCCTCTAGTTGTTTCTTTAGTTCGACTAACTCTACAGTAGCCATTCTATAAGGGGTCTTCGATATAGGCCTTGATCCAGGAATCAAATCAATGGAAAACTCAAATTCTCGTTCTGGAGGATGTCCAGGTAAATCTTCCGGAAATACATCTACAAATTCTTTCACAACAGGTACATCCTCTATTTGAACATTCCTTTCCTCACCGACAGTTATTTCATTATCTTCCTCCCTAATAATTGAATTAAGTTGAGCTACTGGGGGTGGATCTAAATAAGAATTAAGTGGTGACGATTCTGCTCTAAAAATAAGGTGTTCCTTATCATTATCATCAAGAATCGTAACCTCTTTCTTCTTACAATAAATCTTCACATCGTAGTCCGAAAGCCAGTCCATACCGAGGATTATATCAAACTCAATTATAGGTATGATGATGAGATCAGCAGATAAAGAAAATTTATGTTCTCTAATGGGGACTGATTCACAAAACTTTGTTGCAACGATACTTCCCTTAAGAGTTTTAACTGACAACTCCCTTATTAAATCAAATTGGAAATATCTAATTTTCTTAGAAAACTGGGAAGATATGAAACAATTCGATGATCCAGAATCAAATAATGCATCTTCAAAACTTGAGGAAACCATTAAATTACCTGCCACCACGTCTTTCGGAGCATCTACCTCAGCAGTAGTGATAGCATAAGCCTGGCCTTGATCCCTTGTCCTTTTCTGAGGTAAGTTCTCCTGACGCTTAGGACATTCATTTGCATAATACCCCATCTCCCTGCAATTGTAGCACTGAACGTTGGTAGCTTCCTTCTTCCCTTTTCAATCACGAGCTTGGTGGCCTTTTTCACCACACTTCTAACAGACTCCCATTCCCTTCAAGAAAGCACCGGGGTGTTTCTTCCCACATTTACCACAAGATGGATATTCAACCTTTCCCTTCTTCCCCTTATTTACATTACCAGATTGATTAGAAGGTCTCTTCTTCTATTGCTTTGCTTTAAAGTCATAAGACTTAGAGAATTCCTTTTCGGTCTTGATAGCACATGAGACAATGTCTTCGTACGATGAAAAGGATTGTGAGACTAATGCTCGACGGAGAAATGGTTTTAACCCATCAAAGAAACGATCAATCTTACTTCTTGGGTTGCGAATATAATCTCCAGCATACCATTCTAACTTTGTAAAGTTAGCCTCATACTTTGTGACATTCTCATCCTCCTTTTGTCTCAGACTCAGAAATTGCCTTTCCATATCTTCTCGATGGTCGCGAGGAAAGTATTTTTCTAAAAACAGATCTTTGAACTCCCTCCATTCCATATTTGATACTTCATCATCTTCCTTCGTATTTTGAATCAATGACCACCATTGATCAACATCTCCAGTGAGGCGGTAAACTGCCATGATAACTTTTTCCCTTTCACTGCTCCCCAATGCCTGAAATATTTTATCTAGGGAATTTATCCATTGCTCAGCTACTAAGGGATTTGTAATCCCATTGAACGTTGGTGGTTGTTGCCTCATGAATCGATCTAACATTGATCCACCACGCTGCGGATCAGGGTGCTCCATACGGGTAAGGTTATTATTCATAACTTGAGTGAGTTGTCCCAGTATGGTGATTAGATGATCGGCACCAGTTGCATCACCAGCCCCACTATAATTATCTTGAGCAGGAGGGAAATCCCTACATGGAGTGCGTGCATTGATACGGTTCCCATTTCTTCCACTAGGCGCCATTTCTAAACAATGGCATAAACTAGATCATTTTATGAATCAAAATATATAATCCCATACTTATAAAACCCTTAACATAAATTGAACTATTTATGGATATAATCCATAATCATAAAAATGTTTTCTTTGAGGAAGTATATACTCATAAACCCTTCATAATGATTTGTAATGAAAATGAGAGTCATCCTAAGCATATCCCCCGGGAGTGTCGTAACCAAGAGTGCAGCAAGGCCCGTTGTCGTGCACCAGTTCCCGTTCGAGTCTAGCTCAAAGCGGTGTTTTCGGGTTTTACCCCTAGGTACATCTGTGCCAAAGCCGCCTCTACCTGCTCGTATCCAGACAGGGATGTATTGCTCGGAAAACTCACAAAATCTCTACAATACCAAAATTCTAGGAAGTTCTTCTATACAAATCCTCAAAGTTTATCTTAGGTCTACGTGCTCTAATCAGAGTTTATCTAAATCTAGCTTCCAAGGTTTGTACTAAACTTCCTCTGATACCAACTGTAACACCCCGACCCCAGTTACCCAGAGTTGGTGCATTATTACATAACATTGGCATGATCACAAGAAAGATCAAATCTCGAAAGACCGATTGGTTTAGTAGTCTTGGAAACACTAGATATATTCATAAGTCTTACATTACATCATAAAATGAAAAACTACTACAACAACATATTCTCTCCAAAATCCACACTCATATCCCCACATAATATCCCTGCAGGTCATTCATAATTTACTTCTTCACTTCCTGGGAAAAATAAAACATAGAAAAGGGGTGAGCTCAAATGCCCAGTAAGGATAACAATATAGCTGAAACTTTCATAAATAAGAATAAACATTTAAAGAAATGTATAACTAAAAAAATCCTTTTAAACTTGAACATTTAACATAGTATGGCATAAATAAAATGAAATAATGCCATTTACTTATTCACATGGTTATTCTACTAAATGAATAATCACATGCAAAATCAATAACCACTTTCATAATGATGGAATGCATAATGCTAGACTATCATAACCACATAGCCAAGGCCTCGTGCCAAGAATACAAATAAGATTTTGTCAAGGCCTTGTGCCAAGACACTAGTTTTTCTCATGAGACCTACCGATGCATCGAGGAGCTATAGCGGGCTCCACCCGTCACATATTAAGTCCAATGCATTCCCATATGAAAAGGTTTAAACATAACATAAACATTCGTATTAAAACTATCATATGAAATGTCAATAATTTCACCATAAAATATGAATGGTATAAAAATAGCACATCCACAATCAAACATATCACAAAACCTTCAATACAATATAGAAGTTTTGTATCATAATAAATCAACTTCAAATAAGCGTAAAATCCTTCAAAGGATGTTGACATAGATGAAATCAAAACACTTTTTAGAGAAATATCTCTTTCTATTTTTGAATTCATTTAAGAGCCATATAAAATAAAACATTTTCTTGAAAATATTCTTATAAGCTTCTAAGGGAAGCTTTGACGATTTAATAACGGCAGAAAATAACCGCACCCGCCGTATAAGTTAAAAAAACATTCTTATCTTAATTCTGTCGAAATGGTTAAAAAACACCTTGTTTGGAAAACGACGGAAAGATTCCCTTATAAACCTCTTATAAAAAGTCAAACAAGGGTATAAATGACTTTAACCCATATTCTTTTAAATATTAAAAATGTTTTGAAATACATTTTGAAGAAACATGGACGTGGATGATAACGAGGTCCCAGTAGATAATTATGTATAAACAACCTCGGATAATGAAGAGATTGCGAAATAAACCCTTACCTTGTACTTTTCCTTTGTTGGGGTAGGTTAACCTCCTGTATAATGGTGAAATAAGTTTTATTAAATTATACAAGAATCATATACATTAATATGATATCATATATGATCTTTTAACATTGCTTTATTAATAATATCTTAGTATTATTTTCGTTTTGGGTGATAATCGATTCGTTCTTCTTAAATGTTTGGTTACGTAAGACATGTTTGTAATGGATAGATTATATCTTATTCATAATCAGAATGATATTAACATTATTTTTAACTCTAAAATGAGAATAAGACTTGAATGGATACGATGGAGAATGAATCTCATCGCGTTCGTGGAGACGGTAGTCCGTACGTACGCACGAACGCTACTTCCATTTAATTTTTATTTTAAAAGAATCGAATCCAAATGATACAAAGGTATATTAATATTCCAGTATAATATAATATTTTATATATGTTACTTAAGTTCATTAACACCATCCTTTATACGTTCCATGTGTGGTATGAACGAGTCATATCATTTTAAGGGGGCGGTAGTCCGCACTTCCTCCAATGAAATTATCGTATGTATATACAACATGAAACGAATAATGATATGAAATAAAATGGAATTACAGAAGCTTATATATAAAATATATATCATTAATATCATATTTAATTACAGTGCCATCATAATGGCCACCATGATAGGCGGTAAGATGTATTTGAACAATCATCATTTCGTGAGGCGTTAGTTTTCCATCCACAGAAACATTATGTTCATCATCCATTAGATGGAGTTGTGTGTATGTGTAGTTTGAATACTTCTTATAACAACATCATAGTATATTGTGGATACTGGTGTTGTTACAAAAGAAAGGAAATAAAAAGAGTTTGGGGGTTGGAGAAGCAAAATAAATGAAAATAATTTAAGAGAAATCGTTACCTTAAATTTAGTTAACTCAATTTGGTTGGAACCAAAGGACTTCTTGAAATGCTTTCTGCCTAAGGGGAAGCTTCAAGGAGGAGGAGAGGGATGTGGGGAGCTTATTTGGGCAGGGTTTGGACGAGCCAGGTGGCTTGAGAGGTGTTAGGAATGAGTAGAAGTGGTCTCCTTTTATAAGGGAGAGGAGGGGCTCTTTAGGAAAGAGTGAAAGTATTACTTTATAATATAATTATATTCGGTTTATAATGGTCCAAAAATCATTGAGGTCGAAGATAAGATGACTCATTTTCTAAATAACATCAACCAATAAGAATTGGATAGGTTTTAGTTAATATTTTAATCATTATAATCTTGTTTATTTAAATGATTTATTAATGAGGTAAACATTCCATCATTATTGTGTCATTAATAATTTAACTTATTTGATGTCTAAAATTTATAAATAAAATATCATTATGTAGGAAATCGTTTTATCTTTCTAATGAATATTTATAATCGAAAATCCAACATGTATAACCCTATGTAAAAATTGTTCTTCTAAAAGATGAAAGCTTATGCCATTTTTATTTTTATTTTAACTTTTTTAATATAATGTGTCCCTACCACATAAAAGTGGCTCTAAGGGGTCCCCAAATAGACCCAATAATGCCCATGGTCGGGTATGTGTCCACCAATAAGGTTAGGACATGTTTTAGGGTAATTTTGTATTATTATAATATTATTTGTTTACCCTTATTTACCGGATTTACCCTTTAACCATGGTAAATAAAATATTTACCGCAGTAATTATTCAAAATGTGTAAAAATAAAAGTTACATATTTACATAATTTGGACATCCTGATTCAAAATATGTAATCCATTTTTCCAAATTCAAAACACAGAAGTGGCAGAAATTATTTTAAAATTAATTCCCGTTATTAAAATAAAAAGCGTGTTTTTAAGAGATAATAACTATCAAAAGATTGACACTTGTTTATGTCTGATTTATTTGTGAAATTATGTCCAATGACAAACATTAAATTAAATGGTAAAAATATTTTCTAAATATACTTTAAAACCACTCAAATTCATAATTTATCAATATTAATTATTTTGATTAAAAAAGTTGTTTTTAAATAAAATTTAGTAATTTTCACTATTCATCAAAATATAAAAGTTATCTGAAAAGTACCAAAATTTCACCCTAGGCTAATTTCAATATTCCGAATCCAAAAATGAAGTCCATTTTGAAATATAAAATATATATGATTTCAAAAAGTAGGTATTACTATTCACAACGGCTAGTTTAATTAGTTGTGGTGTGTGTTAGAACTCGAGGTTGCGTACAACACACGCTATCGCATTATTCGAAGGGAAACGTACCGTGGAAGCTTGGGGTGTTACAATAAGTACACTACTGTATACTCAATAATACATTCATATATAACCTATATTACCATTTTGATTAATAATAGTTATTTACTAAATAAATACAATTTTATTAATATGAATGTGTTAAGAATAATTTTCTATCTATATATTATTTCTAGAATATGGATACATGTTATTAAATAAGTACATTATATGTTAAATATTTTATTTTAGTTTATTCCATATGTTAGAGTATTTATAAAAAAAAATAATTTAGGTTTCTGGAACATACATCATTAAAAAATATAATATCACTGTTTTTTAGTATTGAAATGAGAGATTTATTTAAAATTAAAAAACAATTATTCAAAACTATTAGGGAATTTCATTCTCCATATTAAATAAATTTTATCATAAAAATTTTAGTTACCTTTTCAATGATAAATTTTAATTCATAATTTAGAAAATAAAAAACTATATTCTCCTAAATTAAAATTACATTGGGTACGATAAAGATAATTTTCATTGTGATGATATAAGAAATTACTCTATAAAAAAATTTCCTTTTATAGGGTTACTCTACAAATTCATAAATTCATAATAATAAAACCCTATAATATTTCTATCATTATCCATTAATTTAGAAATTGTTTTTAAAATCTATATAACCATTTATCATAACAATCACCATAAATTATAATTACTAAAAAATCCAAATAAATTTATAATTATCAAAATTTACTCAATTTAAAGCATCATAATAACCATGGTTTTATAAACCTATATTTGAAACTAAATATTTTTTCTTATACACACACTATAGATTCTAGTCCTAAAATCAACCTATGTTTTTTTTATAATAGATCTGATACCCAATGAAGTAACCCAATATAACATTAAAAATTACAACATCATAAATTATTATTGAATCACCACATTCCAATGAATTTTTTAAGACTATATATTTAGAGAATTAGGATTATATTACAAATCAACACTATTTATATTTCATCATAAATTAGAAATATATTAATTATAAAAATTCATTTAATATTATCGTTACTTCTCTTGAGTAAAACATCATAATCAAGACCTAATTCCAAAATAGCTCGTACACCTCTATAATTTGATGAAATATTTTAAGACACATGCTGAGTAAAAAAATAATATTATAGTTTTTTTAAAATAAATGATAAACCCCCTTTTATAAATACTTTAAAACACCTTCGATTTTTTTTGTTTAAAAAATTTACTTTTATCTTAACAATTTTTTAAAAAAATATTCAAATCAATATCATGTAGGGTTTTCATAGAATTTTTTTATATATTGAGATATTTAAAAAATCATTGAGAATACATAAAATATGAATACTATATATTATTAACATATAAATCTGTTCAAACAATAAGAAATCAAGATTTGAAATTTTAAAAATATCATCTTTAACTTTTGAAAAATGTGACTATATTTCATTTTAAAATTGTAACTAGTGATATTCAGTGAGCATGAAATAAATCTTTGAGGCCAACATTAAAAATTAACATCTCTATATGTTCTAACGATCATATTATAAAATTATTTCCTTGATTTTTGGGTTCAATACCAATCCCCTATAATCATTTACAATACCGAATTTACAAATTTTAATAAATCATTTTTAATTGGCTAACTTTCTCATAAATCCCATTTAAATATTAAATTTCAACTACTAAAATTTATTATAAAAATAATTTTAATGGTAAAAATAAATAAATAAATTATTAATCAATAATAAATCAATTTTATTTGATAAATACACACATTAAAAATGTTATATAAAGGAATTGATGTAATGAAATTAAGAAATTAAACCAAATATAATTTTTTTAAATTATTAGAATAAATCATAATGTTGAATGTATTTTTAAAAAAATATTCACGGTTCACCGACTATGATATAAGAAATAGTTTCATATATTAATTCATTTTAAACATGAAATGAATTTTTTTAAAACTCTTAAAACACACTCTTGAAAATAATTCATAAAAATAATTATTTCAAAGTACCGTAAACATAGAGAAATGTGTTTGGGAGCGTTAAAAAGGTTATTTTTATTAAAATGATTCCCTATTAAAGTAATTTAATCTTAAAAATGTGATAATAGAATCTATGGTATAAATATAAAGAATTATGTAATACCTTAAAAAACATTTTAAAAATAGTTCCCTTACATATAGAGCTTTGAAAATTTCATTATATAATTTTATTTCATATCAAAATTTCCTTATAAATAGAGTTATATTTAGCTATATTAAAATATTAATATTAGAAAACATTTTACCTTACCCTAAAAAAACCATAAACCCATTTACAAGATGTCCATATCAAAGGAAATCATCTAAGAGTCTATTCTCCAACCTCACTACCTCTATCTATCTCTCTAAATTTATCGATCAATCTCTCTCTCTCAGCCTTTATGGCTATGAACTGGGGAAAATTTAGGTGCTTCATGTGAATAATCTTAGATGAGTCCCCTCCTAGATACTCAATACTCCTTTAATAGACAAATTTTACATTTATTTTGATATATGATATTTTTATTAGAAAATAAATATTTTTTTAAACAAAAACCAGTGAAAAATAATTTAATATTTAGATAACATTTATAAAATATGGATAAATATAGTTAAAGTGTAATTTTTATAACATGGAAATTTTAAATTTTATCATTTCATATTTTATGGCGTTAATAATGAAATTAATATTATTTTCTAAAAGGCACTTCATGAAATAAATGCCCTAATTTTATTTATTAGTGAAATGAGGGATTTATTTAAAACAAAAAATATTCTAAAATACAAGGTATTTACAATCATATTTTTTAAAAGTGAGTCCCAAAAAATATCACCCAACACCTTTCTAGTATAACATCCATCATTCAAATAACTGAGGCCCTAAATCAAATCATAACATCTAATAATTAATTTTGAACAATTAAAAATAATTGTTTGAATCACTTTTATTAGTTTATAATAAGTTTATAAATTAATTCAATTAGGAATAATTACTAAAACCACACAAGACACCATTGTAACCTCAAAATAATGACCAATGGTATACCAACACCCTATGGGATGATCTAGAATCATACATTATAAAAATCCCTAATAACCAATAATGATTAAACTGTGAATTTCATTTGATTTAAAGAAAATACATAAACATTTTCATTGAGTGGAATTCAATAATAAAAAAATATGATACAATGTAATGGAACTATCTCAGTTGATCCTCTAGACAGATCATATAAATCCCCATCAGTATTGGATACTTCGAGCACACTCTAGCGGATCAATCTCTCAAATCTATAATTGGGACTACTAAATTAGAGAGAAAGATAGATAAAATAGAACATAGGGAGGTGTAAGGAGATATTAACTAAGAATCACCATAAGTCTCAACAAAATACACCCAAATCAAAGAGGGTTTAAAGGAGGAAGAGGGTGGTCGGCCACCTGGGTATACACGTGAGGGATCGGAAAATATGGGTTAATTTTAAAAGATTATAAGGGAAAAGTAATTATTTTACCTTCTTAAATGATCATAATGGATTTCTTAAAAGGTTATCCAAGTCATGTATCTACTATGTAATTGGGACTATCCATGAACCCCACTCTCACTTAGTTAAGATGTGGGGTTATCCAAACCTTGAGCCAATTATGTAGAACCCACTATAATAAAAAACGTAGGTTATATATGGATTTTATGTAACCATGTGGTGACCATGAACCTCAACCCCAACATAAAATAAGTTTCATGATTTCTTCTAAAATCCTCATAGTTTCCTATAAAACGTGTGCTAACTGTGAACATTAACCATATCCTTAAAAAACAACATCACACTTTGGGTGTCATATCATTTCCCCTGAACCATGCACCCCAAACTATTTACCAGGGGAATATCATATTAAATATTCTAAAACATAACCTAAATCTATAGATACTCTCCCAAGTTCCAGATAAACATATCAAGTCTCGAAATATATTTAGACACTTCCCATCAAGTTTCTCTCTCACTCTCTCTCTTTATGAGAATTAAAATCTAAATCATTTTTTAGAAAATGACCATTTCTACATAATAAAAAATCATCTAAATTTAAAATTCATAATGAAATAGGGATTTAAAAAAATGGAATATTATTAAAAATGAATATATTATTATTATATTATATTCAAAATAAACTAATAATAGATTATAAAGTAAATATTTTATTCATACATCTTGTGAATTCAATTTTTTTGGCTTAGTAAAATGAAGAGGTTAATAATGTAATGGTCGAATTTTAAGACATGATGGTGTTTAAAATTTTGTTGCATGTAGTTTTATATTATAATTATGGTAAAAATATTATTTTAAAATAAGAATTCATATTTCAAGATGGAACTAAGGAAAACCAATTCTCAAATAATTTTCCAGAAACATATATATTCCCATAATAAATATCAAAAGGCTTGGAGGTTCATTTAATTATTTTTTTAACATACCTCAACTCGCCCATTGTCCTAGAATAGTAGTGGAACATTACTAGGACTTAGTAGTAATTATAATGAGACTAAAATCATAGAATTAAATTCCAAGTGATTCATACATATTTGTGGATTATTTTACCTTAAAAAAACAAACCAATATAACCATAACTTAAAAACAACTAAACAATGCATGCGTATAATGGTATACATCTCAAAGTATAACAAAATGATAAAAATACAAAACTAAAACCATGAACCCTACTAGAATACCAGGACAAAACAAGAACCGACTACTCAAAGACATCCAAGAAAGCTGGAATCAACTTCCAACAAGATCCACGTTCCAACAAAATAATCTTTAATGAAGGTATCATGATGAATTACTAAAGAATTTTGATACATTTCATTTATCAATATATCATATCTGAAAATGCACCAAAGTGCCCAAGTATGGGGAGATTATAAACCTCATTAGAATTTCCCTAGTGAGTTCATAACTCACACTACCAAAATGGAATTTTTTGCACATTTATTGGAAATAGTTTAAAACAATTTAACGAAGTTTATTTCGAATAAAATTATTTTCCAAAACAATTAATTTCATATAGAAATAAACTGAACAAACCTTTAAAACCATTTCTAAATTTTAATTTTGGCATAACCATTGAATTTATACACATCCACACATGAATTTTATAAGGATATTCCTATATTTATGAGTGGTGATTCATCCATTTTACAAGATGTTACTTAGAGAAACATTTTTATGGTGGAAAATTCATGCCCTAATTTTTTCCATTCTCAAGGTTAGGAAACATCATACCCTTATTTGTCCCAAATGCACATGAACACACACGAACAATATATGAAGAAACCCATGCCAATCCATTTCAATAAAAATTTATAATTTAAAAAAAAATTACATAGTCCATTTCTATGAATACAAAAACCATATTTTAAAATCAAAATTTTAAAATAATTATAACAAATCACTTTCATGAAAACCATCCAATTTCAAAATTTTGAAAAAGAAATCACAAAAGAGGTTTTACATCAAGAATTACACATCAATTTCAAAATTAAATTCAATAAATTCATTCAATTTTAAATCAATCCATAATTTTCTAGTAATAGTTGTCAATAGTGAATCCACCTATCTATTAATTGTTGTTGAAAATGGGGAAAAAGGCAAGAAATTGAAAACTCGAATTAAAACTCCAAAAATTGACCTTAACTCTTACTAAATACCATCCACAAAACCATATCTCATCATTATTTGCATCACACAACATAGATCTATCCTTAATGGATTATATCCATGTATACAAGATAGGAATTAAGAATAAAACTAAGGAAACAACTATAAACTATAACTTACCATGTAATTCGGGCCTCCAAAACAGTTAAGTTATCCAATATTTCTCTCCTGAATCAAGAAAAATGGACTCTCCAACTATTGGAAGGAGTGGAATACATGTTTGGGTTAGATTAAGGGGAAACATTTCATTAATTAGGTAAATTATGTTAGATCCACAAAATTAAATCTTGTTTTTAATGGTGCATCGTTAGGAATCACGAGAAGGAAAACTGGGTGCTAACCATACTCTAGACACTTCTTACAAACACCCCCATATGGTTTCATAAAATAGTTAGAAAAATAATTTCCCGACCATAATAAACCCCTCTTCTCGACAATTCACAATTTCTATTGGGTGGACACACATTTTGACCAAATCATGCACCAAATCTTGATCCTAACTAGTACTGAATATTTTAGTTGAATAGTTTTTTAGGAGGTGTTCCATGGATTATAAAAATCAGTCAAAAACTATGAACCACTAGAAAATACCCTAATTCTATACAGAACTACTCTAAACAACCCAAAACTAATCGCAAATAATTTTTATACATAAAATAAATAAATAAATAGCTAATACCTAGGGGTGCTATATTCTCCCCACCATTGGACTTTCAATCCATGGAAAGGTAAAAAACTACCATTGGAATACAAATTTCAATCCATTTATTGACTATTTGCTTTCCCTTCTCCCAACTTACTTCCTATATATGATTGTGCTTCTATAAAACCAACACTAGAACAATTTATTTTCAATGCAATACATTATATTATCTCTCCACAATCGAAACTGGCACATTAACTAACATATCATCTGGATCTTGGTAAATGTGATCCCATTTAATTTCATTTTTATTATTAGGTTGATACTTCTTCAATTGAGATACATGAAATAAATTGTTCACTAAACTGAACCTTTGTGTCAAAACCAACCGATATCCCACACAGTAAACCTGCTAATGTATCTAAAAGGGGTGTATGTATCACGGAGATAACTTTCCTTATTTCTCAACCTGATGATGCCCAATCATTAGAGATATTATAAAGAACTCATAATCACTCTCCTAGAATAGTAATGGTCATAAATGATGATCTTTAAACGATTTATGTTGATTATGAGCCATCCCCATTCTCATCCAGATCAACAGAATATTATCTATTTTCTCCTAAACAAGTATTTTCCCAACTAGTGAAGTCTCACCAGTTTCCACCAAACAAAGTGGATAAAAACAAAATGTCCATACAATGTTTCAAAAGGATCCATATTTATGGAGGAAAAAAATTAAAATTATGATAACTCCATTAATGGTATGTGATCCTCCCATTATCCACAAAAATCCATTACACAAGACCACATATTTTCTTCCAAAATTCGTATCATTCTATATAATTTTCTATCTATTTGAGGATGATATTCCATGATCTGAGTAAATTAAGTCCTGAGAGATTTCTATAATTATTCCTAATAATGAAATTTAAATCTTTGGCCTCAATCTAATACTATAGAAATTAGTACACCATCCCTCCTTACCAAGTTGCTGATATATATTTTTAAGAAGACTTCTACGATATGATATTTAAAAATAGTGATGAAATGGGATAAATTTTTGAGCTAATCCTCTATCATGCAAATATAATCATGTTTTTAAACCTTCCTTGGGATACATGTAATAAAAACCATTGATATCTTATCCCATTTAAAAAATAGAATACGTAAACACTACAACATTCCTATTGGCCAATGGTTCTCTAACATAACCTGCTAATAGTGGGGATCTCATAATAGAATCAACCACATAACTATTCATTCAATCCTGAAAATATTGTGCCATAAATTCCTTATACATCTTTTTTATTCTCAAATGAACAACCCATATTGAATAATTGTAAAAAAATAATTTATCTATAAGAATCCCAAGGTATGAAAATATGATTTGAAAACCATAAAAGTAATCTTGTATTAGTATTTTAACCTTTAATGGTATCCCAAAAATTAAGTATTTAGATCATATAAGCACATTTAGAAATCAATATATCTACCTATTTATCCTTTTTTTACCAAATAAAAAAATGAAAGAAACTGAGAATAAAACTGCAACACTACCTCAATCATCACAATCCAAGTGTATGTCAACTATCACTAACATCAAATACCACTGATCAAAATCCTCTTTATCCAACATAATATATGAAATTATTCTCAATTCATATTTCATCAAATTTCTTTTACTCATTGTATACAGCAATTCATAGTAAAAAATTTGATGTTTCTCCATCTTTATTCTTTGTCTTAGATTCTAATCTATTTGTAAAATTGTTATGATCTATAAGCAGTATAATTTTCTCACCAATGAGGTAAGGATAAAAATTCCTCAATGTATATACTACAATAGATAATTCAAAATAACTTTTTGGATATTAAATCGTAAGTAACCATATATTTTTAGATCTATAATAAATCACATGATTTACCTACATTAGAACACATCACAACCCTAATCCCGAAGAATCATAATAAACCACATAGAACTATCCTATTTCTGGAAAAATCATGATTGGTGATAATGTAAAGAAAAAATTATGTTCTTAAAAATAATTTTGAAATTCATCATCCCATTGGAATTGACCAATTTTTCTTATCAAGTCTATCATTGGCAATGAATGTCAAAAACAATCATGGAAAAAATTCCAGTAATAACCAACTAATACAAGGTAGCTATGTGTCTTAAAGACATTCTTTGGTTGTTTCCATGATATCATAGCCTCTCCCTTTTTTGGATTGAAGAGAGTAACTCTTTCCCAGATATCATATAATTCAATGTTGTACCACTTATATCAATAAATAACACATATAATGTTTTTGATACATTCAATGATCTTACAATATTCCTAACGCTATTGTCATGTGTTTCCATGATCATCCCCTGTCATAGAATACACCAATATTTTATCCACAGAAACCAACACTAAATAATCATGCTATCTTTGAAATATATAATTTCCCAATTCTATAAGGGAATTTTGTGTAATCAATATGATCAAAAAATATATCCATATACTCATAATTTCTATATATACTCCTTAAAGCTTCCTTTAGAATATCCTCCTTTTGAACCCAAAATTGGTGATATCCCAAGAAAAAATCAATATTAGAGAACAACATGGATCCCTTAAATTTATCTAGAAGATCATAAATGTGTGGATGAGGATAATAGTTCATTATTTTATCCTGGTTAGGCTTATGATAATCATAACATATTCTTTGAGTTCCATGCACGATTTTTACAAATAAGCACACTGCATCCCATAGAGACATACTAGGCCAAATTAACCCTTTTCATTCCAACACTTATAACTAGGTTTTTTATTCCATTAGTTTTATTGGAGCAATAATATAATACTAATATGAGATATAAATGGTTCTGGGTAAGAAATAATTCATACAATACACTTATCATGGGGTGGAAACCCTGATAAATTATTATGAAACAAATTAGAAAACTGATTAAAAATTGTTACCAAATTGTTATTCCCAATCTCTTCCACTGATTCCAAATTCATATATACCAACTAGAGTGAGGTAATTCCAACTACAAGTTTGAAAAATCCAACTACGCCTTCCTTTACATTCATGTATCCTCTAAAGAGATGATTGATGCCATCTTGCATTTGAAGTGTAACCCTTTAGGTATAATAGTAGATGTGAGATTTAAGAATTGTAAATAAATCCATACCCATTGTTATGTAATATAAGTAAACCTTAATAAATGATAAATACCATATCAATTCTTCCCTATAGATATTTATGGGACATGATTTTCATATAAAGAATGAACATTCTGTTTGACCAAGTGGAGTTTGACATTTCAAAATCAAAGGCATCACATCAACATGAAAACCAAGAAGATCAAAAATATAATACATAATAAATGAATGTGATTCACACATATCAAATAGAGATTTAATAAGTGAATAATTAAAAATAATCATACCTATCACCATCTATCATCTACATTTGTAATCCATAACCATTATCTCCACTGCATATAATTTCTCGGTCACTGATCATTGTTCTTTATTAACCTATTGTGATTTCATTACTTGAGAATTCATATTACTCCAATAATCATCATAGCGAGCTCAGTTCAAAAAACATGAATTATTTTTATTCCCTATTTCCATCAATGTATATAATGTCTGTGAAACATGATATGTGTCCCCAAGACCCAACCATAGAGTACTATGAAAAATAGCATGGGAGATTACCCATCTAGTTCCAATTGTGAAATTCTCTAGGTGACTCTGGACAATTTAGATTCATGATATTAAATGAACAACATTGAAAATATCCCAACATACACTTTGGTTTATGAGGAATATTCACTAACCCATGCATCTGATTTTGAGTCATACCAATACAATTAAAAAGGGTTTCCCTCTTCCATTTATCCCAGAATTAGTGTTCCAAACTTTTCCCATAGGTATCAATATACTTCATCCACCTGTATTACATGATATGTCTCTTTCATCCACTATATCTCTATTTAACATCTATATATAATCCAATATAAAAATCACTGAAGTCTTTGAGTGAATTTATGGTGTTAACCCCACCTTGTAAATGTGTTCCTTCAAGGATATACTTTCTGAATATTTAGGTGTAAGGCTATCTAAACTCATAAATTTTACATTATACTCTATAACTAAAAGATTTATTTGTTTAAAGCATAAAAATTATGTTGTTCTAGGCATTAAGAAAATTTTAAATTACTATTTTTTGATAATAAATTCTTCAAAACCCTCCCATGTAATTAGTTGATCCAATTTTTCCCGAAGTGATAAATCTACCCATAGGCATGCAAGATCCTCCATCGTGTATGTAGCCAAATCCACTATTAGAGTCACTAGTTTTCCCAAAAAACTAATATTATATTCATCCTATTCATCCATGTTTCTAATTTTTCTGGTTCTGAATCACCCAAAAATATGGGTGGATTATGATTTAAGAATTGAAATTAATGATTGAACTTACTTTGTTAATCCATTATATTAACGTTATCCATGACCTAAAAACCCTTGGAAATACTCTAAACCAATTGTAGGTTCACCTATGGCTCATGTTTAACCAAATTTTTAGAAAACATGTTTGATTTGTTTTGATGATGCACAATGGGTTCCATTTTCTATAATCGTATAAAACACCATTAATTCTCACACTTAGGAAACTAAATCATGAGAAATTTAAAATTTAAAGCATCACACCTATCATAAATGGATTTCAAAAATACCAAAATTTCAATTTTCAAACCATTTTTGAAAAATAAATCATTCATTTTTAAAACAAAACAATTTTCAAATAGTTTCAAGAATCAAAAAAATTTCATACTAAAAAACATTACTAAAAATAAATTATGTAATCCTAATGAGAATCAAGTTCATTAAATGCATGTTATACTCTTCTCATCAGCTAACCCAGTGAGGACGAGGTTACAACTCTGATAAGTTTCTCAAAACACTCATGTACCCAAAATCCCTGGCAATGTCATGTTCAATATAATTATGTTAGATATTCCTCTTTATGCTCTGAATTTCATGTTCTGGTGATCTTATCTTATTGCTACCAATAAAACTCAAGGACAACAAAAAAATTATTTTCAACTACATGGCTGAAAATAATAACACAATTTCTAACATCCCTCCCCTCACTCCATTCATTTGGGAAGGTGGTGGAATATTTCATGGCCTTATGTGACATCCCCAAGTCACAATATGATGAAAATAATTTCCATGGGATTTATAAACTACTCGTGGAAAATTTTCCTTTCGAAAATAAAACACCCAATGCAATAAAATAATAACCCAATATCCAGTAAATGATGCATGAGTATAATGGAATACAAAAAATATTATAAAAAACTAAAAAAAAACAAAAAAACACCATTATTTATATAAGAGTACAAAGAGGAAACTAGGCCCAAAAACTCAAACATAACCAAGAAACCTCGTAGAACCTCCCCACATGATTCAAGATCGAACCGAATAATCCATTCCCATGGTATCATGATGCATCCCAAAATAACTAGAATAACTTTCCTTTACCTATGAATTGGTACATAACATCTAAAAATTCACCAAAGTTCCCATGTATGGGGTGAGTATAAAACTTTATAAGATTCCCCCATGGACTTCCCAACTCATTTTTATAGGATAAAACATGATATCACATTTATCTAAGGGATTTTAAAATCAATTTAACGAAACATATTTCAAATCAAAACAATTTTCATAACCAACCATCTTTTCAAATAAATCATTCAAAGAAGCCTCTATTTTTTTTTTCTCAAATTACATTTGGAGTAAACATTCCATTTCTATACATCCACACATCTAATGATTTATGGAACCATGGACCTCTCAATAAACATTAGTGGAGATTCATCCTTTCACTAATTTATCACTTGGTGTACTATTTTAACTGGGGAGACATCACACCATTACCTATCCCATTATTATGATAGTGGGAACATCACACCCTTATCCATCCAAAAATGTACATGGATAGATACCAACCATATATGCCAAAACCCATGCCGATCCACTCAAATAAAACAATTAATTTACTAAAAACAATTCGGTAAACCATTTACTAGAATCAAAATTGAACCATATTTTAAAATCATAATTTTAAAATTATAAAAAATCACTTTAAAAAATCAACCAATTTTACCATTTCAAAAAACTATCTATAAATATTTTTTCCATCAATAATTTCCTAGTGATTTAAAAATTCATGTGATGAAATTAAATCAATTAGAAATCAAGCCTTAAATTTCAAATATTAGGATTCATTACTGAAATCACCAACCTCTCAAATGTTTGGAAAAAAATAATATAAGAAAAAATTATAAAATCAGATTGGAACTCAAAAAACTAACCCTATATATTATTACCTTTTATAAAAAAAACTATATATCATCATTATTGGCATAAAAAATTATTGATCTATCCCAAATAGATTCAATTCATACATCCAAGGGAGGTAAGAAGGGAAAAACTATGGAAAATAAACATGAATAGGCACATACCAATCAATTAAGTCCTCGAATGTAATTAGACCAATAGATCAATACCAGATCCAGAGGAAGTGTCTCTCCAACAATTATTAGGTGTGATTTTTGTTTGGGTTTATATAATTGGAAAAGAGAGTCATTCATGGGTAATTCCAATTTATATCCACAAAATTCATATTTTTTAACAGTGCATGGTTAGGGTGCATAGTCAGGTAGAATGTGAACTAACCATGTTCTATCCAATACCTTCAAATACCCCTCTCCATGAAGGATAATATGGTTAGAAAACCCATAAAACAACCATGAGGAATAGAAATATACAATATTACACAGTTTATCCTAGGTGGCTATAAGGTTTTGCAAACCATGAACCTAACTATCCTTCTCCCCAGTGCCCACTATTTCAATGGCACTATTTATTGGGAGGTGTTTCATAGTTTCAAATAATAATTCTAAAAACATAAACCTCCAAAAAATCCTCAAAAACATGCCAAAACTTTTCCAGAACACTCAAAACTTAGACACGTTGTCATGAGACATCAAATTGAATATATTTATAAAGATTATTTATAGTCCATAGCAGACCTTAGGTCATCTCTGATCGAGCTTGGGGGGGGGGGGTTAATAGTTTGTATTTTTAATAAAAATGAATAAAGTATTTGGGGGGATTGAAAATAATTTTAAAAATAAAATGAATTAATTAAAGAGTTTAATAGTTTGAAACAAAATTCAATTTTAAAAAATATTTGTTAAAAGGGTTAGTTGTGAGTTAATTACAAGTACTTTAAGTTTATTTTTCTTAGGGATTCATTTGGTTTTGGATTAATCCATTGGGGAAAATTAATAGATAAACAATTTAGTTTCAATGCATTTACATCGATTCTTGAATCACCAAACCATGAAATAAAAAAAATATATACATGGTATAGATCTTATTCAGGGTATACTATAATCCAATGAATGTTTACATCTCAAAATGTTGGGTAAGAAAAATATTTTTTTGTTTCCTAATTGGACCAACACAAGCCAGAAAGTCAAAAATTCAAACCAATCAGTTTCAAATAAATATTATATCAACCACACGCATCAAAAAAACATTTAAATAAGAAATAATATATGATACATGGACTGATATATGTTTTAATTAAAGAATAATCTTACCCAGTATCAATTATATGTTACATAACTCCATTGACATGTGTGTAACTCTATAATAACAAACTCCCACTATTTTTCCCAGATTCGAGATGAGGAGGATGTTAGGGTGGATCTCCTTCATTATATGTGATCCCCTATGAGGATAGGGGCCACAATATCTTCTTTTATGAGAAGATTAATCCTATAGGACTCAAAAAATAATTACACCTTTCCTCCTAGATGAACTTTCAAATGAGGTTCCCAAGGGGCTCTTCTATAGCCAAAATGGGAAGTGGTTTTGGGAAACATATTTTTGAGATAACACATGTGTCTCAGTTTTGGACTATTAAAAGGATCTATCTCAACCTGGAAAAAGGGGTAGAGTTGTTTACCAACCTTTGGACTATCTCCATTTAAATTTTGTTGTCATTGGAGATCTGAAATGGGATATATTTTCAAAATACCAAATATAACACTTGACATAGAGTAGATTCAGTTATCTGGATAGATCAGTTAAGAAAGGACACCAGATAAATTAATTGGGAATGGATTCATATAGATGATATGTATCCCAATGAATTTGGTATTTTTTCACAATTTTTCATCCCATTTAGAGGAATTTAATACTCTGAATGACAAAAATAGTTGACATGTTTCATTGGCCTTCCATGTGGTTTTTCTTATTTACCATTGGGATCATCTCTGGCCCTCCAAATCACCCCCATATAATAAAATCACAAAAAAAGAAGAATTTACATTTTTAAATATATATAAGATATTTTGTTTAATCTAAGTAATGATAATTTTTTTATGTTTTTAATTTTGAATGAAAAAATAGTTTAAAATAGGTGCATAAGGGTGAATGGAATCAGTGAATCATGGTGCGATCACACTCCCACACCTAAATATTTTCACTCTTGAGAAAAGTCACTTTTTCAAAAATTATGCATAGATATATTACCAATATAATTATGATTTAACATAAAAATAATATCCAATCACTAATAGCAGTGTGATCAACAAAAAATCACTTCAAGGAGTAATTATCACTGATCATGGAAATGATTTCTCATAATTTTTATTAGAATGAAATTCAAGGAGAGTAATTATACCAATTTGAGAAAATAAATCAAAAAGGAAAAAAAATAGTAACTCCCCAGGTGTGTATGTGACAACTATTTCATGCTATTCATTCCAATATCTATCAAGTAAATATAGGTTATTTTAAAACTTATATGATTACATGATCCCTTCCACCAAACATTCCCTACATCATTTGTAATCAAATTTCAAGACCCACTCACATAAGTATTCCCATAAGTCAAATCTGATCTCCAAACCTATATATAACCATATATGGTACATTTTATCACTCCCTTAAGTATTTAAATGTTTTTTTTGTTTTTAGGTTATATAATAGTCAGATAAAAGGTTCACATGCATTGTTTAATCTTGAATAGTAATGTAATAGATCAGATAAGGATAAATGCATTGATAAATAATTTTGAAAAGTATAGAAAAATTAGCCTAACTTATATTTACCTTATGTTAAGTATTAAATATTCACACTTCATGGTTGGGTGGAATGATTTGTGGAGATATTAAGCTATAGATTTTTCACATATACTACTCAACAAAAGGGTACCATTTTTTCCAATGATTAAAAATGACACAAATTTTAATATCATCAACAAGAAACCAATGGACTATAAAAAGTCACCCCACAATGTTAAATTAATTCCAAAAAACACACTATATTAGGTAATTTTTTTGTTAAAACAAATGAAATTAGGAAATCCCACATGAATTTTCAATAATATCCATGATTAAGTGGCCATAATTTTCCATGATTAATTGGGCATCAATTATGAATATTTGGTAAGAAACGTAATAGGGGGGATGAGGGGATGTAATAATACTATCCAACAGTTTAAAAGAAGAAGAATAATAAAGAAAATGAACATTTCTAACTAACCCAATAATGTACCCATCATCCCCACACCTTGAGTAAGAAGTGTCCTCCCTATAACAAAATGGAACGTGGGAAGGAAGGATAAAACCTTGTCAGTTTCATTAATAGGTTTCTTTGTGTACATGGAGTTACTCAATCAAGGAATCCATAATGGCTTCATGAAATTGCTTCACCTACTACCCCTTAACTATAATGGTGTTTTTATTTCATTATTTGTGACTTGAAAAACACATAATGAACAAACATTACTAATATTGTATATACCAAACATGCAATAATGAAAATTACTTGGATGAAACTTCATCCCTTCATTGTAATGAAGGACCTTTTTCCCAATGTGAAATTGACGATGAAGGATGAGACATTCATGGGAATCCTTGGCTCACTACTTATAAATTTGGTAGTTCTCATAAGAATTTATTTTCAATTCCTCCAGCTCATGAATATGTAACTTCCCATGAGATCTTACACCAGAATAACTAGAATTGAATTATTTAATGTCCCAGTAGGCATGGTTCTCAAAATCAATAGGGTGATGAAAAATATTTCCAAGAACAAGACAATATGGTGACATTGTAATGGGTTTTTTGATAGTATTACGACAAGACCATAATGAATCATTGAGTCTCACACTCCAATATTTTCTACTGGGTTGAACCATTTTTTAAAAAATCTATTTGAACTATCTATTTGACACCACACCTTGACCATTTATTTTTTGGTGATATGAAGTAGAAAATCGATGCCCAACCCAATACCTATGCAAAAGTGATTTCGTAGTTTGATTGTAGAAATATGAATCCTGGTCACCAATGATGAACCTAGGCAATCCAAACCTACATAAAATTTGGCATCCAAAAAATTGTAAAATTGAATTTGAATCATCAGTCATTTTGGATCATGTCTGTTCCCATTTTTACACACAATCCTCTATAGAAAACATTAACATGTTTCAAAATGAAATAGTGAATGGTCCTATAAATTTAATGCATCAATCATATAAAATTTTATGGATGATAATTCATTGCTGTTGAATTTCATTTCGTTTAGAGATAAACCCCATTATTTGACATTGAGAAATTGATTTTAAAAAATCATGGGAATCCCTAAGTAATGATGGAAAAATGTGACCAAAATCAAGGACCTTGTTATGAATTCATTGGGAACTAATGTGGCCCCACAAGCAAGAGTGTGGAAGAACCTATAGAAAGACTAAAACTCACTATTTGGAACAAAATTCTTGAGTACCTGATCAATACAAGTGCACTAAATGTAGGTTTCATCCAAAACATACTAAAAATCTGATTGGTTTTTGGTGAAATTATTAGGAATTCTAGACTCTAGGATATAGTTTACAATATCATCTTACCAATGAATAACATCTTGCACTTAGTACAATTTCTCATCATAAAATGTGTAATTTATATGAATACATGGGTATGGGTTAATGTTTGAGGATGGGAGGATCCTGATAATATGGTCAACCTCTGCATTCTATGATAATTTTTTATCCCTAATTACTTGGTCATATTATTGAAGTCAGATCAACCAACAAATGAGACGTGGTTTGGATTCTTGTTTCTTAAGGAGATATCATAGGGTTACTTGATCTAAGAACATAATGACTTTTGACCCTAAAGGGTATAACCTGAATTTATAAAATTAAAACACAATAGAATAGAATTTTGTAGTTGTGGTGTAGTTTTCTAAGGTAGGGTCCAGTGTACATGAGGCATATTAAATGACATTTTCAGGACGATCTTCACTTTAGGATAAGACTGCGCTGACTGATAGTTTGAGGCATCACACATTAGCTCAAATGGTAAATCTCACCCAGTTGGTTGGATTATCGATGGTGATGTGTGACTCTATTTTAATTTTTTAAAAGATTACTCATAGTTTTTATCAAAGAAAAACTCTTTTCCTTTTTGTATTACTCAGGATATGGGAGTTCAATCTTACTAAGTTCACGGATGAAATAACAGTAAAATCAAACATGTCATAAGAAAGACTGCACATCCTGTATAGTTTTGGGTAAGGGTAGGGTATAAATGACTTCCACGTTAGATTTATCAACATATATACCATACAAAAAAATGGAATTTCCATGTACTATAACTTATCACAACATAAAATTACATTTAACATAATTAAATTCAATATTCATTTCAATACAGCGATGTAGGACAGAACCAAGACTTCTCAAACATTCATCTAAATAAGATCCACAAATAGTGAAATAGTCCACAAATACATCTTTGAAATTCTCTAGGTAATCTTAAGTGATAATAACCATGCATCATTGGGAATGTACGCAAAGCATTGCATAAAAAATGGAACCCTTCTATAGAAAAATATTCCAATGGGGAAATTAAAGGTTTTTTTCCTGATCCTTAAGGGAAATATGGATATGAAAGTATCCATAATACCCACTATGAAAATAGTGATGGGATTTCCATATTTTCCTCTTTAGAATATATTCAATGAAAGATAAAAGAAAATAGACCTTCCTAATATTTTAGTTTAGTTGGATATAGTCTATGTAGACACACCAACTATTTTTCCCAAGGGTTGGAACTATTTTACTATTTTCATTATTTATTACTTTTAGTCAAATTTTTTATGAATCACTTGAACTGGTCTAACCCATTAAATATCATAGATTTGGAACATAATTTTAATAGACAATATTTTTGTTACCTCCTTTTTAACAACATCAAGGAAATTTTGGTTAAGACAACATTGTTTCTACATCACAGCTTATCCTCATCATTTAAAAATATACGACATGTTTAAATTGATGAAATAATACCAAGAATGGAATCATGTGTCCATAAAAATGCATTTTTATACTCCTTTAACAGTTTAAATAGTCTTAATTCATTCTCTGGTGGGAGTGGACTAACAATGATGATAGAAAACTTGTTTCCATTATCAAGGTAATAATATTTTAAATCTCAAAGTAGTTGTTTTAGTTACAAATCATGTAGTTTTTTGGATTTATGTGAGTGAATGTGAATGTGTTAGAGAAATGATATCATATAACTACTCAATGGTTACATCCTTTAATAAGGAATTATCCTTTAAAATCTTATCTATATTATCGATGGTCATGAGATACTCAATGTTAAAGAAATCGTCAATTAAAAAACATGCATGAAATTTTATGAAATTGGTACAACATTATATGCATGATTAATTTCATAATATATCTATCATTGATGAAAAATATGAATGGAGATTTTGGAAAAAAAATCATTTAGGGTAAGGGAGTACATTAATTGAATTAACTGAATGTTGGGAATTCTCTTATGATGGGTGCTTCATGGAATAAAGGATGTTCTATAGGGAAATGTCACCACCAAAATCCATAGTTAATATACTGTTTAGGAAATTAATTATTTTTTTGAAAGTTTTCATGAAATTCCTCTGTAATATAATCGGCTCATGTCCATTCATCCTATAATATTCTATTTTATTCACATAAAAACAATAAGAAAATTTAAAATTATCAACCTCATAAGAACATCATCAAACACAACAGAAGGGTTTTCTATTCTTTGGTTTGATAAACGAACATAAATTCATGCGGTATTTAGTTTTTTGGCCTGAATTAAAGAGAAAACGGAGTGAGGCATCATATTTATAGAAACAGCAAAATCAAGATTGGAATTGGAAAAGAAATAATCACCTATGGTGAATGCAATTGAGAATGTTCTAGGATCAATTCATTCAATAGGAAGTGATGGATCTATGAATTGTTACATGTTCCTCCCTAATATCACCTTCTCATCACCTTGAAATCACTTTTTGTATGAATATATATCCTTAAGAAAAATGTTTTATCTCAGAATTTACTTCATGATATCAATCCTGGGGATAGATACATGATCTTTTTTGAATGATTCCAATAGTTCTTTATCATGTTTAGTTTTCTTATGTTTTCCTAGTTGGATGGACCTTTGGAGAAATAGAAGAGGAATCACTGGGCTAGGTGGATCATCAACCAGAATAATCATTCCTTTAGTGGGACTTTTATCAAGATAAGGGTTTTTCATATTTGAGTCAATTGAGAAGGTTGGAATGGAAGTTTCATTGAGAGCAGATGAATCTATTGGAGGAATCTTCTAGATTTTATGATGTGCTTCACTCCGAAGGGTGATGACACTAACATTTCTCTTATCCATAGTATTTAAAATTAGTTGAGAGGGTATTTTACCTGACCAAAACATTATATTTCCCATAAAAAGTTTGAAAGATAGCCTAATTTGGAATTTAGGTATTGTACGGAAGCTTGGGTGGGTTTTTTGAATTTGATATTAGTTGTAGCCTTTTTTTCATCATGTCATTGAGGCTCGGCTCATGTTTTGGAGGTCGTTGTTGGAAAGGACATTGGAGTGGTTGAGGGTTTATGGGTGGTTTTGGATTACTACTCTACCCTAGTTGGTTCCATGGTTATTGAGTTTGTTTTAAATACACCCTTTATTATAGGTCTAATTATCTTTCCACCCATTGTTGGATGGATAGTAAGGTACTTTCCTAAAGGGTTAGTTATATAGGTGACCAGGAAATATTTCCTTAAATATCTCATAAATTTATATCAATTGAGTATATTTTTTATAATAGTATGTTTCAAACAAACATATACCACAATGGATGGGAGGAGCATATTGGGGGTTTCCTTAGGACAAAGAAAGTTTTCAATGAAGGTTACTTAACTCTTCGAACGATATGTCGACCTTCTTCTAGAATTTAGTAATGTTCACATAATGGAAACCTTGAATGGGTACCGAAGATATTGAACCCAATTGTTGGGTGCACTGTGCCATGTTATCAATGAGGGTCATTGTAGTGATTGTTATTTTCTCAACTAGTTCAGTTCCTTCAGTAGAATTAATCATGTTTCGATAAATAAGAATTAGACCTTCATAAAAATACTATATTAAAAGATTATAACCAATTTGGTGGTGTAGGAAACTTGAAAAAATCCTTTTAAATCTTTCCCAGTATCCATGAAGTGTTTCCCCTTGTGATTTTATTATCCCAAAAATTTCATTTCTTTTTTTTAGTTTGAGAGGCTAGGAAATATTTTTCTAGAAAAAATCATTTCATGTCCACCTAGTCTCTAATTGGTGAATTAACATAATATAGACACTCATTTATACTGTCTTCTAATAAAAAATGGAATTATATATGTTTTAATTATTCTTCATCCACATGGTAAAGTTCTAATTTTGAACACAAACTATGCAATTCATTTAAATTCTTATGTGGGTATTCTATAGAAGGTCCTTGAAATCATGGAAATAAGTGAATTAGACATGATTTTAGTTTTATATTTTGTGCACCGCCTTTAATTTAAATATAAGTGGGTTAGATATAAAAATTATAAGGGGTTAGTTCATTTATATTTTTGTTAGATTCATCCATGGAATACAAGTTATGTTCAGTTTTGATGAGGGTTAGAGAATAAGATTACATATCTAGAAGAGTGTTGATGTTTTGAGTGTCCTCTTTTAAAGGGTTACCCTATATGTCTCAATGTCACTGACATAGGATCCTCTCTAGTTCAGGTTAAAAAGGTTCAAAGTATCCCAAAGTAGAAATATTCATTCATAGAATCTAGACAAGAAACATTTAAAAAAATAGAAGGGAAAAATAAAAGAAACAAATAATTACAAAATACAATGTGCTTTTATAACAAACTCACACTAAAAACCAAAGTGATCCCTGAAAATGGTGCCAAAATTTGTACTCATTATCATGAAACCTAAAATATATTATGATTTAAATATTTTTTAAAAAATCTAGTAAATACCCCAGGTCTTCTCTAAAGGAGTGATGGGGGTTTAAAGTGTGTATTTTTAATAACAAGAAATAAATTAGGGGTTATTTTGAAAATTGTTTTAAAAATTAAATGACACAATTAAAGAGATTAATAGTTGAAAAACTGAGTGTATTTTAAAAAAAATATGAGATAAAGGGGTTTATTGTGAGTTCATTTCAAAAAATTCATGTTCCTTATTCTTAGGGATTCATTTAGGTTCTGAATAAGTCATTTGGGGAAATTAATTAGAATCATGTTTAATTTCTATGATTTTAATTCACTGCATGAAGAACAAAAACCTTACATAGAAGTCATATAAACATGTTCCATATATTTTTCATTGAATAATAACTTTTAAATAATCATTAAATCTCAAGAAGCTGGGCGAGAAAAGGATTCTTGTGTTTTCCGATCAGACCAACATAATAAATGCTCTCAAAACTTCATACCGATCGATTAGAAATTAATAGTATAACAATCACATGTTCCAAATGAAACATTAAAATATGAATTAATGTATGTTAAATGGAATGATATATTTTTAAACCTAAAATAATCCAAAACAATAAGAATTTATAATTTCTATAACTCCTTTTAAATGTGTTCAACTCCCTCACTATGAATACCCAGTGTTTATCCCAACATCGAGAGGAGGAGAAAACTTGGGTGGATATTATTCTTCCACTTTTATCCCATTATGAGGATAATGGAATCCATAATTCTAGTACAAGGATATGAATACTATAGTACTTTGAAATAGAAGCACATTTCCTCCTTGTTGAACTTTTAAATGTGGTTCCCAATGTTCTTTTTTATTTTCAAAAGGAGAAGTGATTTTTCCCACCCTGTTTTCTATATAACACTAGTGTCTCAGTTTTGGACAATTAAAATTCTATATATATAAATATAAAAAATAGTATAGTTTGTGAAATAGATATTGAATATCTCTATGTAAAATTTGATATCCATTGGACATATATAATGTGAAATATTGTCACAATACCGAACATGGCTTCTCACTTCATGCAAATTTGGTTCTCTATATATACTCATTAAGATGGGCCACCAGATGGACGAATTGAGATTTTTTGCCTTGAGAAGAGATGTATCCAACTAAATTTTTTATCATCCCAAAAAATATCATCAAATTTTAAGGCACATATTTCTCAAAATATGAAAAACAATGTAAATTTTTCTTTAGGATTCCATGTAGTTTTTCCCATTTTACATATGGATCATCTCCGATCCTCCAAATAACCTCCTCCTACAATAAAATCCAATAACCCGCATAATTCACTCTTTTAACCATGATAAACATTAAATAATTGAAATTAATGGGAAGAGAATTTGGTTATTGAATTTTTTATTTTTAATACAATACTAAATTAAAAAAGTGTTGTAATGGTGAAATAAAGTAGTGAATCACAAAGAAATCAAAACTCAACCCATATAATTTATATACATAATATATATACAAATAATGGCTCAATACATAAAATTGTGTTTACTACAGTGTTCCCTTCTTTACAATTCCATGGGGACCAAAAAATACAAGGAAAATACCCTGAAGATATAATTCAATGAAAAAATTTATAAGAAGTTCAAACTATAAAATAATATATATAACAATATTGTGTGGTTTTAAGAATGAAATATTATCCTACATCAGATTGGGGATAAATAACATTAATTTTAAAACTATGGATATTATAAATATAACACTAATTAAGGGTTTAAACTGGGATTATATTCCCTTATTCTCTTTCATTATTATTTATTATTTCTCTTCCATAAAATAAAGTTATTATTTATTGTTTCTTGGTTATAATATGCTTCCAAGTGGAAATAGTTAAAAGGCCAACTCAAGGCTCCAACAACTCAATAAACTAAATTGTATTTTTTTCACCAATTTTTTCCATTTCTATAATTTATGATTCTTATTTCTCATATGGATTGTTTCACAGTGAAGACATTTCAAAAAATACGTGTTTGGGAATATGAGAAATACCCTTTAATATAATAGGATTTCAAGCTTCCCTATTTTTTTCACTCTATTTTTTTGTTTTTCTTATATTTTAATATGTTTTTTTTATTTTTTTATTGTTTTTGATAAATTGTGATCAAAAAATGAGTACCATTGAAATTTATGAAGCCCATTTCATTTTCCCAACAATTAAAATTTATAAATTGAAGCAAAGGTGAAATAAGAACACAGAATGGAATAGGGGATAAGGGTGAATAGGATACAGAGACAAATACGAAGGATATAACTAATGAACACTGAGGTCATCCCCTCTAAAAATGTTGAGACCAAAAATAGTAAATGAACCTTGGTTGGAGAAATAAGTAAATTTCTCATATTAGGTAGCAAGAGAAGCATGAAAATAATCATCTTTATTTCCCTCATTCCAGACATGAATAAATTCGGTGTGATCTTTAATCAGACCTCTGTATTTATGTATGAGTTAAAAGATGAAACATGAGGATAACCTTGACCTAATAAGGTAGTTTTGGAATATGGAAGAGTCTATTTACACTATAGAATGATCAAAATTAACCTCGTGACACATATGAAGTCATGTGAGGAGAGCTTGGGATTTGTCTTGTATAAAGTCCCAACTACCAAAGTAAGATGTGAATGGAAGGATGTATAACCACAGGGGTCCTAGAGTATACCTCCTCCCTAAATGACACTAGGGATTCATGAGACATCCATATTGAGTTGAGTATGACTTTGTGAGAACACCACAGAACCCACCAACCTTGATTTCCACTACAACCTGAGGTATGTGTTACTCTCCCATAAAAGGACCAACCAAGGGATGGGGAATCCCACCAGTCAGGAAGAAATCGAGTGAGGTTTATCATGATGTTTTTTATCGAAAAACAAGAGATCTCTAATTGTAACTATTACATTCATGGTGTGCATTATTCATTGAATTCCAAATACTCTAGCATCCAATAGTGAGAATCAATGATCGATCCATCTATTCGTGGACACTGGTGAACAATCACTAGATCTAGTGATAATGAAATTTGATCCCTAAAGTGGATTGGGAATGTTATTCCATAACAGAGAAATGATATCTCCAGACACTACATGAACAGTTTCTTGACAAAAAAATATGAGATACGGTCTACTTCTAGGGGTTATTACAATAGTATCATCATGATACCGGGGCCATACCCATTCGCTTGATGGTTTTATCCATGGTTAAAACTAGGTTCATAACTCACAAATTGAAGATGTTGTGTCTCATAGGAATATCCATGATCCATATGATTCCCGTCTAGGAATCCATATCACTATTATCCCTAGTGACTCTCTGATACTTCTTTTTCAAGAAACTTCCCATTGAATAAATAGTAAACACACATTGATCTGGCTCAGATTTGAGATTAATGAGGTCGAATGTGTTGTGATGACCAGAATACAACACAACATTGATAAAATATGGGTATATAGCAAATTATATGATTTTCAGGCTTAGATTTGGATATCTTGAAAAATTTATCTTTGATCCCACCAAATTATGATACCCATAATTTACCACACCCCTTTGAATGAGCCAATGATTGTGGGACTACAGGTTTAATAAGTGATATTAGAGCACGTGAAAAAGGGAGAAATAATGAGCTATAGATAAGCAAATATAACCATTATACTTATACACCTTGAACCTACCAAAGGTCAGGTGATTCTCTTGTTTCATGAATTAAATGGATTTACCATTATAATGAATTTAAATGAATGTTCAAATGAACAATGCTACAAATTTAATAATTTGTGGAATTTATGAATATTATTTTCAATTTTGAATCAAATGTCATAAATCATTGTCCTAATTTTGAGATCACCTTAATATGAAGATATATAAACATATTTTATCATAATATAAATTATAAATTAATTTCATGAGTGACCCAAAAAATGTTTTCATAAGAAAAAATTGATTTGTTTAAATCAAACAATTAAAGGTTAAGAAACTTTTGTTTTGTTTTTTGAGGATTTTTTTATGAAAATATAACTTCTGAAAAGAATTTTTTCATCCTCATATTATAACACATACCTATAATTGGGTATTCAAAAGAAATATTTAAATTACCTATGTATAATATACAAGTTAATCCTAGGTAGTCACTAGATGATGAGTGCACATAAAACTAGATTTTCATTTTTTTTATTTTCTGAAAACAATTGGTTTTAATTAAATTTTAATGATGTGACTGAAATATGTATCATTATTTGACTAGTTTTAAACAAATGATAATGATGGTGATCATACCAAGTTTTTCTAGAAATTGTTTCGTGATTTCATGGTTTCTAATTTATACTCATTTTGCTTCTATTGACTGGTAAGAGAGGGATTCATCTTCTGAGTCCTCTCTCCCCATTGGCCAGATGGCTGTGATGATAATAATCTTATCCAAACCATTACATTAGTCTATAATCCATATAATATGTGTAGTGTTATAAAAGGTTTTCATGATTATTTAGATAAATCCCTAACCAATAATTTTTCTTCCCTAATAAACCAATATTCCAATATACAATCATAAACATGTGATGACTACCATAGAGAACTCACAACCCAACCCTAATATGTCAATCCATATAAAAATATGAATTGGGTGGAGGGAGATATGATGATAAACAAAAGAAATTAAAATTAACAAAATCAAAACCTAACAAGACCGCATTTGATAATTTAATACTAATTTCTCAATTGAATTCATATGCATAGAGAAGAAAATATTTTATTAATTTGAATAATAAGAACTGAAACTAATAACATAGGTCCATCCTCTCCCTTTTTTAGACACTCAATGAATCTAGCCATTTATATATGAGGATGTCAAGATGATTCGAGAGAATAGAGTCATTGTAGAGAAAGTAAAATAAAATAAAGAAACAAAAAAATATGAGGAGGTCATCCCTCTGTGTTATTTGGTTTCCTCCCAGCCCATAGTGATTTAGAAGGGGTGGAAAAAGTATCCTTTTATATTCAATCCATAAAAAAACATTAATTGTTTCATTTATTTATTTTTATATGTGTCAATGAAGTCATGCCATGTAATGTGGTTACCTGTCTTGTAATCAACTATCCACATATTCCCCTATGTTCCTCAATGTCTCTCATGAATGTGAAATGTTGACTCCATTCACAATGTGAAATAGGGGCTCATGATGTGTAATTTCATTTTATAGTGTATTCTAATGTCATGACTTATATAGAAAGACCAGTCTCATTTGATGAAGTTACGATGTGTATGTTTATTACACGAAATGTAATTTTCCCCTATTTTCCAGGTCTACTTTATCTAAAAAAACTAGTGTTAACCCCTTTTTTTCATTTTTTCAAAGATTCATAATTTCCTCAAAAAATAATAAAATAAGTCTATTCTCTACAAAATTGTAATTATTAATCATTTAATTATAGAAATAAATACCATAAAATGTATGTGTGAGACACAGTAATAATCTTATCTTTAAATTTGATCCTTGTAAACCCTTATAAATCACTTAACAACCTATTAGGATTCCATAAAACAAATCCTATAATCTCTCTGGAAACCAACAATAGAAGTGAAAATTTATGATTTAGTTAAACTCAAGTGTGTGGGGAGGGAATCTTTTCCTATAGTTCATTTTATTATTTGGATCCATTATTGGTGGAAATTAGGGGCTAAAAATGTATACTAATTCGATATAAACTAATTTTGTATTAAGGAAATTTTTACATACTAAACCTATCCAAAATTCTGTAATGCAGAAAGCGATGATAAAATAAATAAAAAATATGGTAAGGTTAAGAAAAGTTTGATAATTCAAAATATGAGGTGTGGAGACACACCAATATTTGAATATTCAAAGTACCCTTACTAACATAAAAAATAAAGTGGTGTAGATTTAGAAAATAAAACAATTCATGTTAATATGCGTTGAAATAAATTGAGTGAAAAAGCATCGATACTATAATAAATACTGTGTGAGAATTCCCAAAATCCTTTCATAATATTGATAGTTAATTAATTATTTCCAATAGTACGTATAACACCATTCTGTGTTAAAACTGGAATCATGTATTTTTCATCAATAAAATTCAATGCTTATTATTCTTCTACATTTTCTCAGTATATGAAAACTCCAACCCTTATATAATGAGTCTCCCTATAAATATATCATTAATAAAAACATTTACTTGAATTATTTGTGTGGATATTTAAGAACATATCAATTAGGTTGTGACAATTTTCTCTTTTTTTGAATAAAAAATATTATAAAAAGTTAATATTTTAGAATAAATGAAAATTTTCAGTGAGGTTAATATTTGGGTGAATATGAGGACATATAAAATTCAATCATATAGAATGTAGTGAATATAGTATTTTCAATAAATTTTGTTTATAATTCATGATATTTTTTTAGTTCCTTGGTGTTAAATTACTAGATATCATGGTCTTATACTATGAATATACTCTGGTGCTTCTTTTGATGAATAATTTTTAAGGTGTTCATTTCTTAAGTCTTTTGGAAATGGTAGAGATTATATTGTTATAATTTTTTATACATATTTAAATTATTTAATCCCTATAATTTTTCAATATTATGTGAAATATAATCATAATGTTTTTGTAGGTATTTTTTTTGATTAATTTGGAAAATAGAAAAATTTACAATTTTTAGGTTTTTTATCATTAATTTATTTATTCTATAATGTTTTCTGAACTAATAAAGAAGAAAAATTTATTTTATCATAGGATTCTCTCTTTTTCAGAATTTATTTTAGCAATTATGATACTAAGTGGGCTTATGAGATTTATGGAAATTGAATAGTCAATTTGGATAGGAATGTGTTTTTAGTAATTCAAAGACAAAATTTAATAAAAAAATACAATTGAAATCAAAATCTATTGGATAATATCAATGTAATATATATAAATCATTATTATTGATTAACATTTGATATTTTTCCATATAGTCGTAATAATATTCATAGAAAATAGAATCATAATATTTGAGGGAAAATCATCCTCAACTCTTCAATATAAATATGTGTCTCCGGTTCCATTAAAGGGATAGAGATGTAGTAGTTGTATAGGATAGTGAATTCGAATTATGGTATTAACTATAAAATAATTGTTCATATATAAAACTTCTATCCATATTAGACTAATCTATAAGGTGGTTTTGGTAAAAATAGATCAGAGAACTCTTTCCTTTTGAGTTTCTCACTTCACGGTAATACCTTTTAATATACCTAAAAACAATACATTTGAATTAATTTCATCATTTTACATCTTAGTTACACATATTTATAAATTTTGATAGATTTTTTTTTCAACTTATGAATGTAAAATAATTTTTCATAATTTTTAATCTCCTATTGTAATGTTTCACTTCTAATTAAAGTGGGTTCAATATGTTTTTCTAGATCTAATGATTTTTGGAAACACAATAGATTTAATAAGAGAAAAAATACACATATTGAGGTCTTTATATTTTTTTAATCTTTTTCTAGTGTTCACATGGAGAAATTATAGAAATATTTGACAAAATACACTGGGTAATATATCTTGACAATGTTAATGGGGGTGTCTGAAGGTTCAAGGATTCTCCACTAATTTTCAAAAATCTATCCATTCTAATTTTTTGTGATTTTTTATTTTTATTTTTAATTCCAAACGTAAATAAAATAAAATATTTTTTAGTTTTAATTTATCTTTTCTTAAACTTATTTCAATACCCAATATTCTTCTCTATTAAAAATAAAAATTATCAAAAATGATATTATTGGAATTAGTCTATAGCCTCCTCATGAGACAACATTTGGGACCATTATACAAAATTGTATAGGTGAAACAATATTGAATGAGATATTACGATAATACACTAACCATCAGGGGAAAAGTTATTTGGGTGGTTTCATCAATTTTTTTGTGAAAAATGGATTTTTACAATGATTACTCATATGATTTTATGATCATCAACAATTTACTGAGTCATCCAAGAAAGATATTTTAAAATAAATAGTGAAAAAATTATCTTATTATTCAATAAGTTAGTAAATAATTTTATATTTTTTCACTTATATAATTGAACTATAAGGCTTATTTTAACAAAGTGTAACTCAAGGGTAGTACAAAAATGTCCCACCAACTTATTTATTGAAGAAAAATTATATGGACCCTGCCTCATTAAACGTTACATTCATAAAATCCATCCACTCCCAGAAACAATATAACCCAATATAACCAAGGGATAGGAATTAATGTTATATTTATCATGGTTTTATTATATTGATAAGAAGTTTTTAGTATCTTCTTCTAATGATGATTTTATTATTACTCCTCAATGATATAATGGTTTGGATAATAAAGAAGATGAGTTCAAGGATGTGATGGTTAAATTAATAGATAGAATGAAGTTTCTAATTATGTTGGGAATTGGATCACAATATTATTATGGTATCAAGTTGATATATAAAGAAATAAAATCCTATTTATTGCTAAAACTGAATATTAACCTCATTATAGGATAAATTTATAGTATCCAGTGGATGCCCATTTTAAAGATTAATTATGGTGAAGTAAACCTTATATTTTGTTGTATATTTTACTTGTAAATGGTAAAAAAAATAAATTGAATATTTCATGAAGAAATATATCAATAGTAAATTTTAAAAGTATTATAGGATGAGAAATAATAGAGGTAAAAATATCTCGTTGTTTTTATGACAGAAATATTTCCCCTTTAAGATTCGAATGCGGAACATGAACTATCAAGCTAAGGATTTTATAAATAAAGAACCCACATTAGGTTTAAAACTAAGATTATTTTCACTTATTTCTCTTTTTTATTTTTTTTTTATTTTAAATTAAAAAATTTCCTATGGTTAGTTACATATTTTTCATTTATGCTTCTATGTGGTTGTAAATGATAAGATAACTCAAGGTTAACACTAATTAATAAACTATTTCATTCTTTTATATTTTTTTTATATTTTTATAGTTTATTAACCTCATTTATCATATATATTACTATAAAATTATAAAATTTCATAAAATAATTGTGGTGGATTTGGATGAACATCCACTAATATATTGGAAACTTTAATGTTAGTTTTTTCTTATTTTTGTTTCAATTTTGATCATAAGTGTTTTTTAATTTTTTTATTTCTTTTATTTTTATGTGTTTTTTAAATAACACATATATCAAAAAACTCCTTTTAAATTTTTTGATCCCATGTATTTTTGTGAAATAATTTTCCCTTGAGATGAATCTAAATGAACCAAAAAAAGATCCTTGTTTCATATTCATTATTTTAGATAATCCATGATGATATACATGAATTTGTTTTTATCAAATTTCATAAATCATAATTTAATTTTTATATCACATTTCTATGAGTATTATGAACCTAATTTTGGTATACTTTTCACTATATTTTTGTTTTGGAGTGAAACAAAAAATATTTCCAAACAAGAAGTATTTTTTTCTATTAAAAAATAATATTTTAATGATATTATTAATGTTATTTTTTTATTTTAGAATACCCATTTTTAAATTAACCTTCTAATTTAGGATAACCCTTTACATTTAATCATTGAGATCCAATAAAAATCCTTGAAAAACTTATCAGGAAGCCACATTAAATGATTTTAATCCCTATACAAAACAACTCTATAAATGAAAATGAATAATTTAGATTAACTCATGTGTGGGTGATTATTTATTTTTGTTTGATTAAGTACTTTAGTCTACAGTGTGAGAAAATTAGAGTCTAAAAAGCATAGTAAGGTTACATTGACTGATTGTTTTATAGTATATTTTTATAAATAACTATTTTATAAATTTAGGTTGGGATAAAATTTAGATGGAATGAAAGAAATTAATAATGTGTATTGTAATAAAAAAGATGTGTTTTCATCCAAAATAAGATATAACAAGTCACAAAATTATTTTATTATACAAACAAGCCTCCCCAACTTCAAAAATCAATCTATGTAGATTTTAAAAATATAAAAATAGAAATTAAAATATGTTGAATTTAGTTGACCAGGAAAAATTAATATTTTGAACTTTACTTGATTATATTCTAGATTATTAGAGGTTATTAATTATAAAGGAATTTATGGATAATACTATTCCTCATTAAAAAAATAAGATCATGAATTTCTATTTCAGAAAGAGATAATCAATCGTATTCTACTTCATATCTCTTTAACATCTGAAAATTGTTTACCCTAAAAATATGAAAACCCTAGAAGTACCTCCTGAATATCAGATTCCTAGTAATCAATTTTATGGTTATGTTGTAACTTATTAATCAATTGATGAACATTTCATGTGTTTTGGATGAGAAATTTTTTTCCAAATAAAATTCACATTTTTATGATCAGGGAAAAAATTATGTAAGTTATGTACTTAAATAAATTGGATGATAAATAAATATTCAATGGTTTGAATGAAATGAATTGATAATTTTGAATATCAGTTATTTAAGATGCATGGTAGTTTTGAGTGAATTAAAATTTAATTAGTCAATCATATTGGTAGGTTGCTTTGAATTTATTTTGGTGTTACTTTTTAAGCAATCTTGTCCAAGAGTCTAAGACTTATGTATAGTGTAATTGAGAGATATAATATTTTCATAAATTTTTCTAGAATATATATAATTTATTTCCGAATACTTTTTATATTAATTGAAATTTAATCGTTTTCATTTTTAGATATTCTTTTAGAGTAATTACAAAAAATTAACAAATTTATAATTTTAGGTGTTTTTTAATAATTTATTATTTCTATAATTACTTATAACAATGTGAAAAAATGGAAAAAAATAATATTTTAGTATTATTTTATTATTTAGTTTCATTTCATTCAACTAGACCAAGTCCTAAATTGAGCTATACGATGTGTAAATAAATCATGAAAATTAGTAATCTTTGGGATGCTAGACTTGACGAACATTTGTTAAATGAGGAATAGAAAAATATAAATAAATACAATTGAGTAGATTCTAGTAGAAAATTATTGATAACATGGACACACATATCTTTGAAAAAAAATTATTGTAATATTATATCATTAAGACACTCGGTGGAAGCATGTAAGTCGAGGGAACTTAATAGTTTGTTTGGGATGAAATGTTTACATAATTAATTCCATAATAAGATTAAAAATTAATTTCAAAAAAATATCAATTTTTTTTGGAAACAATAAAGCCCAAAGGTGAAAAAAGACTATATTTAATTTCCTTCCAAGAGTTTCCCAAATAGTGGAAATACAATTCACCCAATATTGACAGATTTAAATAGAGGGAAAATAAAATAAATGTATTATTTATAAATATGTGTCTAAAATTATATTCTTGGATCATATGGGCTTTGAATATATTAGAGATTGGAATAGTATGGGGTTGTCAGCTAGAGAATATGATTTTATGTGGAGATAGTCTGGCCATGTCAGAAGAAACACCCATGTGGATGTGGGTAGGGATTAGTTTTCACTTCTATTTAATCAATTTAAATTTCTCTAGAAACACAATTTTTGAATGAAGATGTATTTTATATTCTTAATGACAATTTCCTCTAAAAATAGATTTTTTAACATAGTAATATAAAATGTGTATTCTTATTATTTAATGTGGTTAAGTGAGGTCTCACTTTTGGCATAGCAAGAACAATCATTGTTTCTTTGTAGAAGGTGTTTATGAAATCAAATAAATTTTATATGAGGATCAATTCCCATATTTATGTTTCAATATATTATCCATTAGTTTTTTATTTGTATTTAATTGAGTTATAATTGATAAATTAAACATAGTATTATTTCTATATGATGATAATGGGAGTATATGATGGTTTGAACATGTACACTATTATTTTTCTAAATCAATCCTTTGCAACAAATTATTATGGTAATTACTAATTTTAATTCAAAGTTTATTTTTAATCTAATATACTTTAGTTTTATATTATCTAATATTAAAAATAAATTATTCCCTAATTTGATCACCATACAAAATAAAATTAACGAAAGTGACAATTCTAATCTTAGTTTGTAACCTCCTTGTGGGAAAACCCAGGCAACCACGACATATCATTTCATAATGGATAAAAAAATTATTGGTATTTCATGAAAAAAATATCACCATTAGTTGGATAATGGTTGGTGGGTAAAGAAAATTGAAAACACAATATCAGAATATAAGAGTTAATATTCTTAAATTGAACGACATGAATATTCATGTGAAAAGACAAGAAATATACCGTATTCATTTCCCATTACAAATTCAAAACACCGCACCCCATTTTTGAATTACATTGACCATTATTCAAATAATTAACCCAATAAAGGATTTCATTCTAATTCTATGGTTTTCATTTTTTTCATAAAAATCATGGAAGATGAGATGATGATGAAATGTTTTTTATTAATAAAAAATCAAGAAAGAAAATTGAATAATTTAATATCACCTCTATTTTTTATCACTTACTAACATTTTTAGAAGAATTTTTTTATGAATAAAGTACAATGAATAATGACTCATTCCCTATTCTATCTCTCTACTACATTTAAGAGTGAGACTAACCTCACACCACCATATAATATATAACTTATTGATGAAAATACATGAAATTATGTTCCCTAACACTCAAACATGAAAGATAAATGAAATAGTATTAAAATCCAAGGTAGGTGATGCAAAATCATCTTGTTATGTGGATTAAACTAAAATGTATTTTCATGGATTATTAGAGATAAAATGTATAGATACAATGGATTGATCACAATTTAATAAAAATATAGGCAAATAAAATCCTCAATCATATTAAAATAATTTCATGATATCAATTGATTTAAAATGTTATTAATTATAAGAACTACTTCTTAGAAAAAAGATATATTTTTTTCAATTATATTAGACAAATAGGAAAAATATTATAAAAATATATTAGAAAACCATGTTTTTCTGGGAAAATAATTTGATCAAGTGCATCAAAGATATTAATTTCATTAAAAATTAAAATTCATAATAATTTTTTGAAAATCAATGCCAAAAAAGTATCCATATCGGCAATTATTTTAAAATCCAATTCTTCCAAAATCGTGGAATATCTCTTAAATTCAATTCAAGAATAAAAAAAGTTGTTGATAATTCATTGAATGTCAAAGTTCCTAAAACCATGAAAAAAATAAAAAAAACATCAAAGAATGTTCCAACTCTGCCATATAAAAAATTAATTACCTCTCATCTCAACTCATGCATTATTAAATTAATATGGTAAATAAACCAATATGATAAAGAGATATAAGATGAAAATATTTTTTTAGTGGAATCCTTGAGTTATATCAAATATGTATCACACTTCAGGGCTATAATAAAAAAATAGAGTTAATAATTTTATTGAAATAATAACAAAAAGAGAAAAAAAGGTGAGACAAAATAGACAATCCATCATTTGACCAATATATGGTTACTAGGTTTCTAACATCCCATGATAGTGCGTTGAAGTACATTATCCCAATATGAAGAAAAGTGGAATTTCCTACTCAAATAATAAAACAAATTGTTTATCCTAATATCAGTAATTATATTCCAATACTAAGAACTAGAAAATTAAAAGAAAATAATACTATCCAATCCCCAATACAGAATAAGTTGAAATATAAAAGATAAATGTGGTAGGATGAGAAGATATAAGGGATACCTACTTAATTTTATAGTCTTCTCCTTTATCTAATTTAAAAAATGATATAGATCTTCATGATATTATTCTTCATCGAATTACACCACCATATTATCCTTGGTGTTTGTCACATTATTTTCATCACCAATATCTATGGACATCATTATTGAATTAAAATATGAGATTTAAGTGTAATGGCTATTTTCTTTAAATTCAGTAACAATGATATTTTAACAAAATGATTACTCTAAAAATATATCTCCAATTTAAATTATTTCATCCATATTTCTATCCTCTAGATAAAATATTGGGTATTCATATATCAAAGAAAAAAGAGGATATTCTATGATTTATATATTATTATCATAAGTTTTTTCAATATTAAATGTGGGTAGAGAAAACATTACTTATACTTTATATTTTTATTGTTCTAAATAAAAACATTAATATCTTTAGTGATGTACGAATAATATATATATTTTTAACTTATTATAAAAATTTATTATTTTAATAAACTATAATCATTATTGATGAATCACTTCTAAACTAATGTTATTTTTTAAAAATCTTAGATAAGAATAATAACAATTAAAATCTATATTTTTGGTAAAATTTGTATGATAAAAGTATGTTGTTTATTTTAATATTAATTTTGTTACATTATATGTATGTTTTTTAGATCCCTATCAATGATGCTAATTGGATGATAGATATTTTCATAAATCATTTTTAAATAAACATGTTCTCTAGATAATATATTATATTATTGATTGAAAAATGGTTAATCTCATAAGGAGGACACTCAGACAACCTAGATTTTTTATTATTACTATTTAAAAACTAAAATATAATGAATAAAATATGAAACCTTATATAGTGGGGGTGATGCTTCTTCCATAGGCTAGTTGAAAAGTTAAATTATTTTCAAAGTGAATCACAGTTGCTGACTGTGGTACTCTCACTTGAGGATCCTTGTATGGGTTCACTCACTAATTCGAAATCACCTAAACTACTTATTTATGTTTTCATTCTTCAGGAAAAAGTGTTTTGGAAAATATATTTAATTTTAAAGACTAAAATTTAGTTTCAAACATTTTGTAACATAGTTTTGGAGAAAATTTATTGGTCGTTAGTGTTTTTTCACATAGGTTCCTTTATTATTGATTTATTAATTAAATTATCATTGGTAATTGATTTTATGAAAACTATTTAATGAATTAATTTTCATTAATTTCTAGAGTGTAAAATTTAGTATGCCTAGAAAATATATTATGAAGAAAAAATACCACCTCCATCAATTTCTAAGTAGAATGATGACAATGATCAAGAGTGTAATACCTTACCAAACCTTTCTCCATTGTATATCAATTTATCTATTCAGGTATCCCAAACTCCACCATATTAAGATTTTACCAAAGAAAAGGGATTCAATTATTTCAAATAAATGAAATAAAATTTATTTTATAGTAATTTTGTGGTGGAATATCACCTCCCCATTGAAATTATCTTTCATCCACCACAAATAGAATAAAAACATTTTTAAATCATAATGCATGATTTTGGGAGTGTCTCGAATCCTCACAAAAGGATAATCTATATGTTAGCTTCTTATCATCATGAGTGTAACATATCATTATAAAAATAGGTAATAGAAAAATATATTTATATTTTTAATGAATAAAAATAAATAATTATGGTTCACATCAAAATTAGAAGAAAATGAAATTCAAATAGAAAACATAAATATTTGCAGCCCTTCTTCCTCAACGCACTAGTCGATTCCCTAAATTTGATAATTTATATTCTAAATACACATACCCCATATTTATAAGTATAAATTTATCCTCATATATAATAAATTTCCCATTAAATGTTTAAAATGCATTGTAGTTCAACATTGGGTGTTCAAGGCATGTCTTTAATAATTATCATAAAAAATATGTTATCATGTGGCCAGTTAGAGGGTTTTATGTTGTGAATAGTATTTTTACAACATTATCAATCCTAAAAAATCATTTATTGACATGTTTCAAGATATAAATTCTCCTATATATCATCAGGGGTGTTTCATGGTGTGAATTTAACTAATTAGTCCTGAGATGTGATACCCTGATCCTGGGTGATTTTTCCTCTTCACACATTCATTCGTGTCCTGAATTTATTCAATTTTTCATCACGAATTGTATATTATTTATCTAAATAGATCTTTTCTAATTGTTTAGTAAATTTTATCCATTTTATTGATTTTTTAACATTGTACTGGTTCTTTTACTTTTCCTTTATCAAAGGCCATCATTTGAATTTCGATTTAATCCCTATTTAGCTTGTTTTCACAAAAACATTATATTCTATCATATATAATAAAAACTATTAATTACTGATAGAAATAATCATTTCAATTTAAAAGGAAAATGTAATTTTTAATAATTTATACACTCATAATTGTATTATATAAATTACACCACACGTGAAATTGTTTTCCCATAAGAATGTAATCTAAAAAACGTTACAAAGGAATTTCATTCCACCAATATTTAAATTTGAAAATAAAAATACCAAATATTTTTATTGGAATATAAAAATTAAAATTTCACGCAAAATAATTCATTGAACACATCACACTTAAAGGAAATATATCCAAGCATTCATCTAAAATTTCCACCTTCAAATTAAATATTCTCTTATTTATTTTAATTTTCTGTTTCCTACATCATCATTAATGTACACACAACATTTAAAATTTTCTCAAATTGTATTATTTTTACTCATATCATAAGTTAGTTAATGTAATGAATTTTTTCTCCTAACTCTTTTACATGTCACTTTCTACAAGCTTTCAAGTCGTTTAACATATCCCTCGTTCAAAGAAAGAAATCAAAATTGATCAAGTGGACCTTTTAACAAGCTTCAAATGTATCTACGGATTAATGTGTGACAATAATTAATTAATTAAATATCAAATAGTTTCATTGACTATTAAGTATAATTTTTGATATCAAAAAACAATCTCAATGAAATACCCCTACAAATATTTCTTCTCCCCACTCACCAAAGATCTAAGTAGGCACGTGACACAAGTAAGAATATTAAATAAATCAACATACCTTGTTTTATTTTATTTTAAATTTTTATTCCTAAAAAAATATAACATTCCTCACCTTACATCATATGATCATAATATTTTCAATCTATAAATAGTGATTTTTACCCTCAAAAGGCAGAACCCACAATTAATTTTTCTAGATATCATAAAACATAATTTGAGTATGGTAGGAATAGATATAATAAGCATGTAACATGGATAATTTCTAAAAATGGTAACTATTTGATTTTATAAGATAAGGAATGATACAAAGTTAATTTTGTCCATGGATAAAGGGATAAATAATAAAATTGCTCAATCATATTAAAATTGATTCGGTTTAATTATATATTTGATAAAATGGATGGAATGTTATAGAATGAAAATAAAAATGAGTCAATCATGAAATATGCTAAATAAATAATGCTAAGTATTGTTTTATAAATTTTATTAGGAATGATGACTTTTTGTTGGGTATAATTATTCATGAAATGACACAAACAAGATTAACTAATCCATATCAATATTATAAATTCAATACATAAAAAAACAAAGTGGAATTTCATTTAAAAAATCATAATATTAGAAAAAATCATGAATTTTTAAGTTTATCCAATCATATTTAAATTTACTCATCCAATCCACCACTTCAATAATCTAATCATGTAAAGAGTGAAAATTAGAACATGTCATATTGATTTTTCTAAATACATTTTATCTCCTAAATGAGTAATAGAGTTTAAGAGTTCAAATAGGGGCCTGATATTTTATTTTAAATATGCAAAAAATTGTATCAAAATTCAAAATAAAATAAAATAAAGAATTAAAAATAACACTTCCCTTTTATGATGATTTAATTTTAGTTTTCCTGAACCTTTTTCTGTAAGTTCATGATGTTAAAAAGCATCTCAAGACATGAATTTCTTATTAACAACCTCTTTATTTAATGTTCTACCACATTTTCATGAAATTTGTTTTCATTTCAAAATGTAAATTATTTTTCTATAATAAATTATTTTTTCTTTTATGGAATGAATTCAATTTTCCTATTATAAATTAAATTTTCAAAATTTAAATTTTATAGATCTTCTCTAGTTACATCTTTCGCTGCTTTGTGCCATGTGTGATAGACCTAAAAATGAAAATTTATTAAAATAGAACAAAGATATTGTCGAGGAATTATAAAAATTATATTGAGAAGTAGTGCTACATCCTAATATATTCTTAACATAATTTTTACTTTAAGTCCCTAGAAATTAATAAAAAATGTTGATAAATCTTAGTTTAATCCACTAAGTGGGCCCCAGGTTTCGATTTCCTGGTATGTACTAGTAGTCATTATCATTTTGATGATTAGTGGAGTTTCATATATTTAAACCACCACATGTTGTTCCATCCAACATTTAATTCTTTTTTTTCTGGGAAAAGACTCTATGGAGAGAGTACAATAGATCCACTCTGTTCGTAATGAAATACTCATTTTATGGTGGGGTTAGTTGAAGTATGAGTACTCCTCCTCTTCAATTTTAACTCGTGACTCCTATTATAAAATTTTCAATTATTTCTCAAGGTATTCTACAATAATGGAAAAATAAAAATAGGAATTAGGATTTAATTTTATTTAAGCAACATTTAACCATGAATGAATAAAAGAAAATTATTTCCTTTTTATATAGGTATCTTGTTCGTCTATTTCATCTACCATATTCTCTTGAATTCCTTAATGGGAATACTATATTAAATTTTCAATGCCTTTGGGGAGCTCTATATATTCTTCATCTGGTGCATTAATTATTTTATCATTATCCTCTCATGAATAATAAAAGTTGCCAAATTTTTAAAAATTTAAACATGGAGTGGAAATAATAAATTATGATTAAAAAGTAATAAATTAAGTTCAAGAATGGATTATAATAATTAGATAGTTTAGAATCAATTGTTTCATCAGTGTAAATTATAAAGACCCCACCATAAACATTATGTAATCATGAATTATGTTAATAATTTAAATTAAGGATCTTTTCAGTTTTAGTGTTTTAGAGAATTGGGCCATAACTATCTCATCACATCACAATTATTATAAAGTAGAAACTTATACTCAGTATCCATTTTTTCATAGAATAAAAACTCTTAAAAGGAAAAAAGAGTTCTTTTATGGATAAAAATATTCTTGAATTTTTCATTTATCTTACCCTTCCTTATATCCTATTAAAAACATTTCAAAAACATGGGATGAGCATAAAAATCACAATAAAGGTTATAAAATAAGGAATGAAAATATCAGTCCATCAATACATACAAATAAATGAAATCATACATTTCAATCATTAACATACCACACAAAATCATATGATTATTGAATAAAAAATGAAAACCATAAATCAGAAAGGTAACTTATGGCATCAAAAACATACTTACATTGTAGCATTCACAACTATGTAGGGAGTTATGTTTGGAATACCCACCTCAATATATTTTATAAATATATTAAGAGAAAAATTAATGTTTACCCCGTCACGTTACCCAATGCATTGGAGATTAATCTTAGGCACACCATCCCTAGGTTTATCATAGAACTACTCATATACGTAAACAATTCCCAAGATCCATAACGTATTCATAACACATGAAAAAAATATAAAGGAAAGATATAATTACCACATTTTAATCACAATATATCATTTAAATATATTGACACTACCAATCCATTATCAAACCAATTTTCAATACCAAAATACGTAATATAGTATATAGTATTTATTTTCCTTTTAAAAACATTACATCTTGTTAAGGAAGACAAACATCAACTAATGCTCGCGGCGGTGGAAAGGTCATTGTCACCGTGTACGTTAAAAAGAAATATTCCATTTTTCATTTACTAAAAAACTATGCAGAAAAATATTCCCTTTAAATGAAATGAAATGTAAAATGGGTTAATACACTGTATAAAATAAAGTCATGTATAAATCATAATATGCGTCAATTGAATAAGATTGTGACGATGTCCCTTACCTCGTGCCCGACTTGACTCGTTCATTATTTTATCTCGTGAATAAATAAATAATGTTAACTTATACTTTCTTAAGAACCTTTTGAGGTTTATTATTTCTTTTATATTACTTAATACCATATTATAAACATTACATAATCATTTAAGTTTATAATGGTTGTTTGGCCGATATTTGGAACTTGAGCCAAAAATGAACTTCTTATAATTAAATGTTCTCCATGTGGTCAAAATACCATTATATCTAAAATTATAATTGTGAATTATATATCATATATATTGTATATATCCAGTATATATACGTATCTATAATAGTATATAACATTTGGAGATAATAAATTAAATGCATCAGTCATCGAGACGGTAAGACGTACATACACATGAAGACTACTTTCATTTTTATTTCGTATTAATGGAATGAAAACTTTATCATAAATAGGTATATTATAATTCCATTATAATATTATATATAAGTTCAGCAAACCCATCCATTATACGTTCAATGTATGGAATAAAAAGGTCATATCACTTTGAGGGGGCGAAAGTCCTCACTCCCTCAAATGAAATTATGGTATTTACCCATTGTGGAAACCATAATGGTATGTTATAAATGAAAATTACAGAATCCTAGAGAAAATATAAATATTTTATATATCACATATAAATAAAATTCCATAAAAATGGACACCATGAGAGGTGGTAGGAGATAATCTAACAATCATCGTTTCATGAGGCAGTAGTTCTCTGTACACAAAAACCGTATGTTCGTATCCATTAGACGAAGGTGTGTGTAAGTGTAGTTTGAATAATTCTTATAAAAAAACCTAGTATATTGAGGATAGTGTTTTTTAACTAAAAAATTAATAATAAGAGCAAAGGGAGTGAAGAAGTAAAATAAAATAAGAGAATTTAAGGGAAGACGTTAACATTAAATCGGGTTACTCTCTTTGGTTTCAACAAAAATTCTTCCTTGAAGTGCCTTTTACCTAAGGTAATGCTTCTAGGAAGAATAGAGGAATATTGGGAGCTTATTTGGGTAGATATTGGGCAATACAATGAGGTTTATAGGTGTGTTTAATGTGTTAGAGGTGATGGCCTTTCATAAGGGAGAGTAGGGGGCCCTTTAAGGAAGATAGAAAATATTATTTTATTATAAAAATCATTTTTAGTTTAAAAATTTCCAAAATATATTTAATTAGAAGATAAGTTTAATATAAGTCAAAATAAGATAATCCAATAATAATTGGACAGGTTTTTGTTATTTTTTAATCCCTATCTTTCTTATTTAACCCTTTTTTAACTTATTTAACTTTTACCATGTCCTCTTATATATTCATAAAATATTGTTAATATATTTACAATAAAATTCCAAGCAACCTAAAATGGATCATTAATGAAATTTTTAACATCATATATGTCATTTGGATGAATTTTTGTTTTTAGGACTATTTTATCATTTAATTAAATATTGATTGATTTAAAAACTCTTTAATGTCAGTTTTAATACTATTCATAACATGACTTTTTTATAATTTCCAAACCAACTTGATTCTTTCAAAAACCCTTCAATAAATCAAATATAAAAAGTCATACCCATTTATATTATTCATGTATTTCATAAAAAGGTTCAAAATAAATTTATTTTAATATTTATAATATCATTTCTTTAAATCCTTTATTAAAGAAGCAATTACTGCATCACAATTGTGTTATAGTTAAATTTATTTATTTAATGTATAAAAAAATAATATAATATACCATGATGTATAAAAATCTTTTTAGATTTATAATGACTATTTATAGTCAGAGATATCAATTATATATCCCCATATTAATTTTTTTTGGAAAAAAATACATGTTTATGACATTTTTATTTTTACTTTAAATGAAAAGTTATTAATGACATTATCTTACCTAGATAGATTTCAAAGGTGAAAAGTCTTACCCATAGATTGTATTGGTATTATTTTACTCATCCAATAAGGTTAGTACAAGTGTAAAGGTAATTTTATTTTATTATAATATTATTTTTACCTTGAATTACCCTTTTTACCTTTAACCATGTTAAATAAAAATCAAAAGATATTATTCACCAAAAAAATATATTTATCTTATTGAAACAAATTTTACTTACTGATAATAACCATTTATGATGGATTTTTGAAAATCAATTCACATGAGCGGTAAAATTTCGTTTAAATGAAAAAGTTGGTTTTTAACTAGAATTGTAGTGTTTTTTCAATATTCAGAAAAAATTAACAATTTTTAGAAAAATGAAAAAAATTCACCCAAAGATAATTTTGATATTTCGAATTAAAAAATTATGTCAATATAACCATATTAAAAAAATATAAGCTTCATAAATTAATTTAAAATTATTTTTCATTGTCAAAACTAGAAAGCGTGTTTTTATGAAATAATAACTATCAAAAGATTGAAACTTGTTTATATTCAATTTCAATGTGAAATTGCTTCCAATGACCAACATTGGATTAAATGGTAAAAGTATAACCCAATTAAACTTTAAAACCAATAAGAAGAAAAATCTATCTATATGAATAAATTATATTAAAAGGTTGTTTTGAATTAAAATTCCATATTTTTCACTATTCTTAAAAATGAACATTATCAGAAAAATACAAAAATTTCAAAAAATGTAAATTTTGATGTCCCGAGTCTAAAGAAAAATTTAATTTTGTAAAATAGAAAATATAAATATGAAAAAAACTATATTTAAAAATGTTTTTCCATCAAAAGGTTATAAATTGACCTTTTAATGAATATTAAAGTATTTCATGCTTAAAATAGGATCCATGCTTATTTTAAGCCTCTAAAATTTATTGGATAAATATAAATACATTTGAAAAAAATGTATAATTGTATTATAGTTAGTTTTGTTTAATCCTTCCAATATAACATCTAAGTATTAACTATCATTTAACATAATATTATATTATTATTTTTCAGTATAACTCAACCTTATGTGCAACATTAGATTTTCAGAGTAACCCGTTATTGCGTGTTAGGTATTCCTTCAAACATAAAATCCCCTTCAAACTAAAATTAATATTTAATTCAAAAATATTAATAAATATGATAATGTCATATTCTTTATTTACATGGGATGTTACATCCTTCCACCTTTTAGAAATTGTGTCTTCACAATTTTATTCACTTATCAAATAAATGGTGGAATTTATCCCTCCTATCATTTTCAGATTCCCACATTTCCTTTTCAACCATGTGGTTTATACACAAAACCATTACCAGACGAATTAACTTATTTTGCAATAGTATCTCTCTTCGGTCAAGAATCTGGACAGGTTGTTACTGATAAGAGAGATTCTCTTCCAACTAAACTACCTCTTTACTCAAAACATGAGATGGATCTAGCATATACTTTTTCAACATTGAAACAATAAAAACATTATGTCCCTAGGATAATATTGGATGTAAATACACTCTGTAGGAAACTGATCCATATTTCTCTAGGATTTCATAGGGTCTAATGAACCTCGGACTCAAATTTCCCTTCTTACGAAAACACATCACACTTTTCCATGGAGAAACTTTGAGAAAAACATGATCACCTACCTCAAAAAAAGATCATTCCTCTGGTTATCTGCATAACATTTCTGCATGCTCTAAGTTGTTTTCATGTGCTCATGAATCAACTGAATTATTTTCGCCATCCCTTCTACCAATTCGGGCCCCATCAACTTCCTTTCACCTACTTCATCCCAAAAAAATCTTGTGTTCAACATCTCTTTCCATATAATGCATCAAAAGGTTTCATCTATGTACTGGAAAAAATGTTATTATAAGAAAATTCAACCAAAGAATTTAATTGGTCCCAAAATTTCTGGTAATCCATTGAGCAAGCACGTAGCATATCCTCCAATGTCTAAATTGTTCATTCTGACTGCCCATCTGATTGAAGATGAAAAGTTTTACAAGAATTTTATTTTGTACCAAATGAATCTTGAAGGCCTTTCTGAAAGTTAGAATTAACCCAAGGATCAAGATCAGATACAATGGAGAGGGGAACTCCATACAACCCTACTATCTCTTTAAGATATAACTGAGAATGTTGATCTAGAGAAAAATTATCTCAAATAGGAAGGAAATGAGTAGATTTAGTCAATCTATCCACAATAACCCAGATTGCATTGTTACCTCGATATGTTTTCATTAATCCTACAATGAAGTCCATGGATATATTTTCCAATTTCCACTATGGAACTGGTAATGAGTTAAGCATACCTTTGGGTAATTGATGCTCTACTTTAACCCGTTGACAAGTCAAACACTTCATAGTAAAGTCAGTAATATCTATTTTCATACAATCCCACTAGTAATACTCCCGAAGATCTCTAAACATCTTATTACTGCTAGGATGAACTAAAAATGGAGAACTAAGAGCTTCACATAATAACTCTTTCTTCATCAGTGATTCAAAAGGCACACATTATCTCTTCCCAAACCTCAAAACACAATTAGTATCAATGTTAAAATCTAGAAAATTACCCTTCTAAACCAACTCAACCTTTTCCTGCAACTCATTGTATTATTTCTACACTTACATTATTCTGTCTGCTAGCGATGATTTCATTGACACCTGAAACAAAACGAAGGAATTTTTTTAACCAAAAACTTTTATTCCAAAGTTCAGCAAATCATAAATCAAAGGAACTTCTTCCAAACGTAACATGGTAATTGTAGCATTACTCTTTCAACTTAAAAATCATCCAATTTATTTGCCTTTTCTAGATTGTAATGAATCATGCAATAATAATCATTGATTAATTCCTTCCATCTCTTATATATCATGTTAAATTCTTTTTGAGTGAATATATACTTCAATATTTTTTGGTCAGTATATATTTCACATTTTAATCTATATAGATGATGCCACCAAATTTTTAAAGGAAAACAAATAGTAGATAATTTCAAATAATGTGTAGTGTAATTTTACCCATGATGTTTTAACTGACGTGAATCATAATAAATTACCTGGTATTTCTGCATTAGGACACTACCAACTCCATTCAACAAAGCATCATTGAAGATAAAAAACTCACCATTTCTAAAAGGCAGTTTCAAAACTGGAGCATTCAACAATATTTTTTTCAATTCCTACAAACAATAATCACTTTCTTTTGTCCAAATGAACTTGAAAAATTTTCGAGTTAACTTAGTCATTGGACTAGATAACCGTGAAAAGGTTTCAAAAAACCTATGGTAATAAGCGGCTAAACCAAGAAAAATATGAATATCTATTATCTTTGTGGGTCTTGGCCATTCTTAAAAAAAATTTGTTTTTTCCGGATCAATAATTATGCCATTTTTTTAAACAACATGACCAAGGAATGAAATTTTTTGTAACCAAAACTCATACTTGTTGAACTTCCCACACAGTTTCATTTCTTTTATGGTTTCTATGAAAACCCTTAAATGACTTTCATGTTCCTATTTAGTTTGTGAATAAACCCAAATATTATTAAAAAACACAACCACAAACTTATCCAAGATCTCACGGAATATTCTATTCACAAGATCCATTAATATAGTAGGTGCATTGGTAAACCCAAAAGGAATAACTAAAAATTTGTAATGGCCATATCTTGTATGAAACATATTCTCTAGAATGCCTTATTCATTTATATTCAACTGATCATACCCTGACCTCAAGTCAATCTTCGAAAAATACTAAGCTCCCTAGATCGGATCAAATAAATCATCGATATGAGGAAAATGATACTTATTCTTAACAACGATGTTCTTCAATTGTCTATAATCAATGAAAAGTCTAATTGAACCATAATTCATTTTATCAAAAAAGACATGAGCACCCCATAGTGATGTGCTAGGTCCAATGAATCCTTTATCTAATAACTCATTCAATCACTCCTTTAACTCTAAAAGTTCAATTTCAGCCATTCGATAAGGGGTTTTTGAAATAGTCTTAGCATCAGGTTTTAAGTCAATAGAAAATTATACTTCCCGATCAGGTATTCTAGAAGGAAACTAATCTGTAAAAACATCAAGATACTAATTTACCACCGGAAAATAATTAATATGAATTGTTACATTATTTTAAACAACATGTGCAAGGTAAAATTCATTTCAAACTTTTACTAGTTTCTTAGATTCCTGATATGTTATCAAAAGTAAGGGTTAATGTTTGTACAGAAATAGAAAATCTTTCTAAAAAGAAACCTCTTAAGCTCTGTAGTCAATCTTAACATGATAAACGGAAAGCCAATCCATACTCAAAATAACATCAAACTCTACTAGAAGAAAAAAATATGGTTTGTAGGTAGATTCTTTCCACACACAAGGAAAATAAGGTTCATATAATTTCATTCTATCTCAAAATTTTCCTCTTGGTGCTTTTACCATAAGTTCAGGATTTATATTTTGAGATGGAATTCACAATTTACTAGAAAAATTCTCAAAAATGAATGAATTTGTAGACACTGAATCAAACAACACGTTGCCATAATCTGAATAAAAAATAGTGTACCTAATAATAATTCATTCGATGGACCAAACATCTGCTGAAGTAGTTGCAAAGGATTTCACAACCCCTTTCTGCTTGTGTTCAAGATACATTCCCTCAGTTGAGTTCATCATTGGATACTCATTTTCATAATGACTGATTTCATTGCACTTAAAACATTTTATTGACTGTAAATCTAATTTTTTCTTGCCATTACCCTGATATTTTTAGTGCAATTATGAGCCTTATGTACCATTTTACCACATCGGTAGCACATACCATAATTCAAAAGACATTCCCCAGTGTGCTTTTTATCACAATTTTTACAAACTGTAAACATAAATTTTTTACCATCACTCTTTTTTGAAGAGCTGTTCCCTTTCGTCTGCCACATTGACCTCTTATTCTTTTATTTTTCATAGAACTCTGGATCATTAGAAAACTGTATTTCCACCTTCTCTGCACATGGAAAAAGTTTTTATTAACATTTGAACTCATGAGAATCTAAATCCCTTAAATAATTTGGCATTAATCCTGAGTAAAAATTATTGATTTTACTATCAAGATATCATATGAAATTTGGAGCATACATTTCCAGTCAAGTGAATTTTTCTTCATAAGATGCCATTGAGTCATCCTCCTACCTCAATTCTAGGAATTGTTTTTCCATTCTAAGAAGAACCACCTTATGAAAATACTTCTCAAGAAATATTACTTTTAATCCATCCCAATAAAGAGGATAAATCTCCTCACTATCCCTGATATTTTTAACCATCGACCACCACTGATCGACTTCACCTTCAGAAAAATAAACAATGAGACTATCCTTTTGATGTTATGAACAACCCATGACATCAAAAATCTACCCCAATTCTTTAATCCAACCTTCATCTAGAATAGTGTTAGATGATCCTCTGAAAGATGGGGGATGTTACCTCCTGAAATGCTCCATTTCTGACAAGTTCCTGTGTGGTTGACCTTGCTGTTATCATGCATGGATACCACCACCAATTATAGCCTAAGTAAATTGTTCCATCACTGTAACAAACTATTCAGTCCTGATTCCGACCATCTTAGGTTACTGGTTTGGAAGGTTGTTTTCCTCATGATGTCATCACATCATAGATGCCATGTTTCCTCTACGGAAAACCACTCTGAATAATGAAAATATCTTAGGTGAAGAAAAATGATAATATGTAAATGCTATATCATTTAAATTTTACTATAAGTTAATTTATGGATATTAATTTAACAATATCCTAACTCCTAAAGTTATCTAAACTGACCTCTGATACCAACTATAAAGACCCAACCATAAACATTATGCAATCTTGAATTAAGTTAATAACTCACATTGAGAATCTTTTTAGGTTTAGAGTTTTAGAGAATTAGGCCATAATCATCACATTAAATCTCAATTGTTACAAAGTAGACCCTTCTACTCAGTATCCATTTTTTCATAAAATAAAAACTCTTAATAAAAATCAAGAGTTCTGTTCTTGATAATAATCTTCTTGAATTAATCTTTTCCCTTACCATTCCTTATATCCATCGAAAACTATTTCAAAAACATGGAATGAGCATAAAAATCTCAGTAAGTGTTATAAAACAAAGAAAGAAAACAATAGTACATCAATACAAACAAATCAATGAAATCATACTTTTCAATCATTAAATTGCCACACAAAATCATAAGATTTATGAATTATAAATGGAATTCATAAATCATAAAGGTAACTTGTGGCATCCATAACATACTTACATTGTAGCTTTCACAGCTATGTAGGGATTTATGTGTGGAATACCCATCATGGTATATTCTCTAAATATATTAGGAGAAACATTAAGTTTTACCTCCGTCACGTTACCCAATGCACTAGTGAGTTATCTCATGCTTACCTGCCCTGGGTTTATCATGGAACCACCCATATACATAAACAATATCCAAGAACCATAACATATTTATAATGCATAAAACAAACATAAAGGAAAGATAAAATTTCCACATTTCAATCACTATATATCATTTAAATATATTGACATAACCAATCCATTATCAAAACCATTTTCGAAACCAAAATACATAAAGGATAATATGTTTTTTTTTTTAAAATCATTACAACTTGTTAAGGAAACCAAATTTCAAATAATTCTTGCGGCAGAGAAAAGGTCATTGTCACTGTGTATGTTAAAAAGAAACATTCCCTTTATAATTTAGTAAAACTATATGTAGAAAAGGATTTACTTTGAATGATATAAAAATTCAAAAGGGTTTATATATCAAATAAATGAATGTCCTGTATAAATCAAAAAATGACTCAATGAAAGAAGACTGAGATGAAGTCCCTTACCTCATGTCCAACATGACTTGTTCGTTATTTAATCTCATAAATAACAAACTGAATTTAATTTAAAAATTCTTGACAAAAATTTTTAAGTTTATTATTCATTTTATATTACTTATTATCACATTATAAATATTACATAATCATTTAATTTAATAACGTTCGTTTTGTCGATATTTAGTGCTTGAGTAAAAAATGAACTTATTATAATTAAAAGTTGTCCATGAGATAATAAGATCATTATATTTAGAATGATATTATGAATTAGATATAATATATATCATATATATCTAGTATATATATGTATATATAATAGTACATAACATTTGGAGATAAGAAATGAAATGCACCATTCCTGGAGACGGTAAGCCATACGTACTCATGACCACTACTTTCATTTCTATTTTGTATTTAATGAAATGAAAACATAATGATACATAAGTATATTATAATTCCAGTATAATATGATATATAATTTCACTAACTCCATCATTTATATGTTCCACACATGACATGAATGAGTCATATCACTTTGAGGGGGCGGTAGTCCGCACTTCCTCAAATGAAGTTATTGTTTTTACCCATTAGGGAAACCATAAAGGTACGCTACAAATGAAAAATATAGAAGAATATAAAGAATATAAATATAATATGTATCACATATAAATAAAGTTCCATAATAATGTCCCTCATGTGAGGTGGTGGGAGATAATCAAACAATCATCATTTTGTGAGGAAGCAGCTCGCCATACACAAATACAGTAGGTCTGTATCCATTGAATGTAGGTGTGTGTAAGTGTATTTTTAATCCTTCTCATAAGAAAAACCTATTATATTGAGGATACTGGTGTTGTTATATAAAATAATAATAATAAGAGCATAGGGAGTGAAGAAGTAAAATAAATGAAGAGAACTTTTGAGAAGACATTACCTATAAACCGAGTAACCCCATTTGGTTTGAACCAAAAGGCTTCCTTGAAGTGCCTTATGACTAAGGTAAGGCTTCTAGGAGGAAGAGTGGGATCATGGGAGATTATTTAGGTAGATATTGGATTATAAAAGGGATTTGAGAGGTGTGTTTAATGGGTTAGAGGTGATGTACTTTTATAAGGAAGAGGAGGGGCTCTTTAGTAATGTTTGAAAATATTATTTTAATATAAAAATGATTTTCAATTTCAAAAGGTCAAAACCATATTTAATTTGCATATAAGGTGAATATAAGTCGAAATAAAATCATCCAATAAGAATTGGACTGGTTTTGGATATTTTTTTATCCTTATCTTTCTTATTTAATCCTTTGATAACTTATTTAACTTTTAGCATGTCCTCTTAAATATTAATACTATATGGTTAATATATTATCAATAAAATGAAAAGAGACCCAAAATAGATCATTAATGACATATTTAATATAATATATGTCATTTTTCCAAATATTAGTTTTTCAGGACTATATTATCATTTAATAAAATATTGATTTATTTAAAAACTCTTTTATGTCAATTTTAATACTATTCAAAACATGACTTTTTAAAAAAATCCAAACCAACTTTATTATTTAAAAAAACATTCATTAATTAAAAGTTAACAAGTAATTATCATCTATAAAATTCATGGATCAAATAAAAAGGTTCAAAATAAATTTATTTTAATATTTATAATATTATTTATTTGAATCCTTTATTAATGAATCATTTACTACATCAACATTATGTCATAATTAAATTTATTTATTTAAGGTCTAAAAATTATAAATAAAATACCATGATGTAGTAAATTGTTTTAGATTTCTAATGAATATTTATAGTTGCAAATATCAATTATATAACCCCACATTAATATTGTTTTGAAAAAACAATACATGTTTATGATATTTTTATTTTTACTTTAAACAAAAAACTTATTAATGTAATTATCTTTCCCAAATGGCTTTAAAAGGAAAAAAATATTACCCAAAGATTTTATTTGTCGGTAATTACTCATCAAATAATTTTATAATAAGTGTTAAGGTAATTTTATATTATTATAATATTATTTTTACCTTCAATTACCCTATTTACCTTTAACAACAGTAAATAAAAATAAAAAGTTATTATTCACCAAAAATTATTTTCATTTTATTGAACCAAATTTTACTTACTGATGACATCCATGTATGTCAGATTTTTGAAATTCAATTAAAAAAAGAGGTAAAATTTCGTTTAAATGAAAATGTTAGTTTTTAACTACTATGTAGTGTTTTTTCACTATTCATAAAAATTGAACGTTTTTAGAAAAATAAAAAAAATTACCCAAAGATAATTTTGATATTATAAATTAAAAAATGATTTCTATTTAACCAAATTAAAAGCATAAAATTTTCATTAAAAATTTTAAAATTAATTTCTGTTGTGAAAACATGGATGTGTGTTTTTCTAAAATAATAACTATCAAAATATTGACACTTGTTTATATCCAATTTCAATGTGAAATTACCTTTAATGACTGAAATTTAATTAAATGGTAAAAATATATTTTAATTACACTTTAAAACAATAAAAATAACAATCTAACTATATAAACAAATTAGATTAAAAGATAGCTTAAATTAAAATGCATTATTTTTCACTATTCATAAAAAATGAACATTATCAGAAAAATACCAAATTTTAATCAAAAGGAAAATTTGATGTCCCGAGTCTAAAGAAAAATATTTTTTTTCAAATATAACATATAAAAGTGTCAAAAACTATATTTAAAAATGGTTCGCCATCAAAAGGCGGTAAATCGACCTTTTAAAGAATATTATAGTATTTAATGCTTAAAATTGGATCCATTCTTATTTTAAGGCTCTAATATTTATTGGATAAATGTAAAGACATTTAATAAACATGTATAATAATATTTTAGTTAGTTCTGTTCATTGTAACCAATAATACTGTTAGGAATTAACTACTATTTAAAATAATATTGTATTATTATTTTTCAATATGAATTAGCCTTATGTGAAACATGAGATTTTCAGATAAACCCAATGTTGTGTGTCAGGTACGCCATCGAACATAACATACCCTTTAATGTAAAACTATTTTTTAATTCACAAATATTAATAAAAATAAAAATTTCATATTCTTTATTTACCTAATATGTTACATAAAGAGCCTCTTGGAGTTTGTTTTCACTGTACATAGGTAGGTAGTAAGGCTCCTCAATCATTTCATTAAATTAAACAACTTTGGTGGTTGATTATTATTTCTTGGTTAGATATAGGTACAATGGTGCTAATGATTCCAAATTGTATAGGATGGGGAGATCATACTCCAATTTATATTCATTCATGGTTTTTTCCATCTCTTATTGATCTCCCACAAGTATCTCAAAAGGAAAAGCCTCATCATCATTATCCTTCCGTAAATGTTGATCAATGTGGAAATAATTTTTAGATACATCCTTCATTACCTCACTATATTCTTCAACATAAAATATTATTAGAGAAAATTCTTCCTCCACTGGCTTAGGTTCTACATTAGGCTTAGAATCATGTTACTCCTAAGATATATTGATATATGTAGTTATCCATTCCATTTTCACTCTAGTTTTTCTATGAATTCTATAAGTTCACGAACCTAGGATATATTATAATCTATAAATTATTATTTGAGTTATTTCTGAAATTTAGAGTAATATACCCAAGAATAATAATAAAAATTTGAATAGATCATGGGAAGGATAGTTTAGATACATTTAAAAAAATGAATGAAAATAGTTACACAGTGTGAAAATGAAAATTTAATGAAAATTTATTTTTCTCCCTGAAAATGATTCCATGTTTTTTATGGCTATTATAGGGTTGTAAAAAAGATAAATTACTTTCCTAATGAAACACAGTGGACGACCATGGGTTTTCTACATGATAAGTCTTACAATAGTTCAATAACTAATTCTAAGTCACCAATACAACATCTTTTTTTTATGAAAATAATTGTTTTGTAAATGTAATTTTAAATAATGACTAAAATTTAAATATAGATATAATGACATAAAAGTGAGAAATAAAGGGAATGGTCGTTGGGGTTTGTTCACACAAGTTCAATCATTATTCATTTTTTTCATTAGATTAAACTTGATAATTAATTTTATATTTTTCATAATTGAGTTACTTTTTTTAAAATTTATGAGTTTGAAATTTAGTGTACATGTGAAATATTTTTTGGTATGCCAAATACCACATCTTACAATTTCCCAGAATGTTATAAAACATTCTCTAGAGGGTAGTGCCTCAACAGACCAGGGTCCATCATATATTGTGTCATCCATTGAGGTATCCTCACCTCCACTATATGTAGATTTTGTTTGAGATAAGGGGGAAATATTGAAACATTATAAAAAGAGATGGATTTTGAAGTCATGTAATGGTGGAAAATCACATCACCTATAGATTTATATCTCAGCTATTACAAATAGAATAAAATAAATTAAAAATTAAAGCATAAGAATTTAGGAATACCACAAAACCTCTCCTAAATCTAATCCTCATGCATGTAACTCATCATCATGAGTGTAGTAGACCACAATATAAAGAGGTAAGAGAGAAATATATTGAGATTATGGAAGAAGAAAATAGATTAATAAATATATGGAAATAGGTATTACATTATAATGAAAAAATAAAACAAAAATAAAAATAAAAATAAATACTCTTCTTCCATAGCACCCAAGTTCATTCCCAAGATTCACAGATCGGTATTCCCAATCCCCATATCCCTATAATTATAGGGATGGATGATTCTTGGGATTTCATAAATGGGAAAAAATCGGTAAATTCATTTTTAGTCATCAATAGTAATTCCAAGGAATGTCTGTATTAATTTTTGTCAGAAATTACCATTTTGAGTCTTGTCCAATGGTTACATGTCTGGAATAGCATCTTTAAGATGCCAGTTTTCAAGGATGGTCATTTCAATACTTATTTCATACTCTAAATTTTTCACTTGTTCATTTATGGGTGTTTCACTGCATGACTATAAGTGTAATTTTGTGACTTTTTGAATCATGGCCTCAAGTGATTTTTTCTCCGCACACTATTATTCACAACCCAAATTCCATCAATTTCACATTGTGAATACGATATTAATGACCTAAATTGTGATTTTAAAGAATATTTATTCATTTTATTACCTTCGACATGGTACTTTATTTTTTCCTTCATCATAGTCCATAAATTTATTATTTACTCCATTATAATTTATCTTATTTTCCCCAAAACATTTTTTCCTAATATAAATTAAGAAATAATAATTAAATAATGGAATAATTAATCGTTTATATTATACAAATTTATTTTATATTAAAAGAAATATTCATAATTTAGTTCTACCATGGGTTTAAAAAAAATAAAAGCGATACATATATATATATATATAAGTATAAAAATTAAAAACATACTGATTTCAATAAAAAGAAGTTGTTTCCAGTGAGATTTTACAATGATGTTGTCATTGTTCATTAAAATATAATTTCCTTATTCCATACAATCTAGATATCAAAACCTATCACTATACACCATCTAGATTTAATAATAATTACCATAGTCTGAGGCCTCTTCAATCATGACTAATCTATTCCAGATTAATAATTTTATCAAACTCGACCACATGAATGGATTAAATATTATAGGGAATAAAATTAGATGAATAAGAAGAACGCAATAAATGATAAAATAGAGTAACCACACTCTAAAAACTATTTAAAAAATATATTATTAAAAGAATAAGATAATTTATAACATTAATGCATAATAAACATAAAATAGCATTACCTTCTCCCTTGAATAAAAAATTATGTTAATTTTCTATCAATGATAAAGGTGAGAATTTTATAGTCACAGAAACATATTCTATAAAATAAATAATAATACCAAGAATTAGAAAACTATTTTTACGAGAAATGAAACTATTATAATATAAAACCCCAATAGTATAAAACTCATCCTTTGTATGTTCAAAATAAATAATTTTCTTCTATAAATGGATTTGTATCACTTGAAGAAAAATGTAATAATATATTTAAATAGAAGTGGTGGGGGATATTCCCTTTTACTTTATCCTAAGACCACGAATCCCTTTTTCTGACATACAACCACATATTATGTAAATATGACCAATAATTTAGTTGTTAGTCTATATTATAAATGTTCTCCTGAAAACTGTTAGATCTATTTGATATGTATAGAATAAGATAGAACCTCATTACAAAATATTAAATTTTTTATCATGTATGACTTTTTAATTGTATATTCTCCAGTTTCCTAGGAATTTATGGCAACTAAAATGACTGAATCTCAAGGATCTATAGAAAATAAAAAATTTGAATAGAATCATATATATCTCAATAAAAAATTAAGCTCTTTTAGACCACCTGTTTATGAGATATATGACTATCATAAAAATTCAAACAAACTATAGCAGATATTTCAGCCCTTATTATTTTCTTCATTTAGGCCATATATTTTTTAATTCATTAAATATTCATATTGAATGAAATAGAGTAGAAAATCCATTAAATTCTATAAAAATGAATTATTACATTTTAATTGGTAATTTGAATGTTATAGAAAAAATATAAAATAAATTTTTATGATATAAATATAAAAAATTGTGAAATTTACAATATTTAAATGTATTTTTATATAATTGATGACAAATAAGGGTTTAGTAAAAAAGTTATCTGATAATGACATATTAGAAATGATATGATAAAAGGCATTATATTGTATAATTCAAAATGTTACTATTTTTTCACATCTTTTTCATTACAAGATAATGGTTGTAAAAGGCATGAATTTTAAAACAACACTATGTTTGATAGTGTGTACAACAGACAACACCAAGTTTTAATGGCCCATTAAATATTGTTATTTAAATATGACTGTTATAAATTAACTGTTTAATTGGTGGTTATGAATAAGATTCACTATATATATATATATTTTACCCACTAAAAAATGTAAATATTAATTATTTGGAAATATACTTTAAAAGTTTTAGTGGAGGAATTTTATTTTTCAAAGTATATTTTCATCAAAAATTATTTTATTGCATTTTGTGATGAAATAATAAAATTAAATTCTTCCTATTTAATATTTTTTTGGAAATATTCATTTTTCTAAAATTATCATATCAAAATTAAGTTGTGGTTAAATTTTTGTGATTTTAATGGAATGATGGAATTTTTAATCAATAGTTAACATGCTGATTTTAATAGCAAATGTTATTTATTTTATTTAAATAAAGTATGTTTTTAAAATATTTCAAATATATATATTTTATTAGGTATTAATGTTATATAATAACTATTTAATTTAAAATATGATCATAATTTTATATATGTTTTATAAAAGTAAAGTTTTAGGCTTAAAACCCCATTTTTATAGAAAATTGATTGTCTTCTCATTTTGAAGGTTTATTTTTATGTTAATTTCTATAACTTAGGGTAATTTATTTTGATAATATGGATTTCATATTTTGAATTAGTAGGTTAAAACTATATAATGAATTCCATATTTTTAGGAATTATTAATTGTAATTGTTGTCAAATATATAACCACTATTAAGGGTAAATAAGGCTATTAAGATTAAAAATAATGTAATATGTAATTAAAAATATTTCCTAAAAATTAATTTATTTAAATATAGAATTAAATTTCATATATATTCATACAAACATCTAAAATAATACCTTTCTCATTTATCTTTTATTTTTTACCGTTAAAATATTTATGCAATGGATAAGGTCAAAATGTCAATCTGTTGATTTTAATATGTATAATATTTCATGATAGAGATAAAACATACTGTACATATAAATGGTTATTTTTAATATTTATAAATTTATTATATCATGATAATTTATTTGTAAATATCTTAATTGAGTTACTAATTTAAATTCAAACACTACATTGATATGGTATTTATTCAATTATTTAAAAATAAAAATTAATGGAATTAAAAATGATTATAGTAATATAATTTTGATTAATTTTTTATAATAATGAATTTACTAGATAAATGTAAAATATTATTTATATTTTGAAGGATTATATTCGAATTCCATCTTTATCTTGATCTTTTTAAATTAAATTTAATGAATAGTATCAAAATGATATTAATGATATTTGAAAAAAATATATTTTATTTAATTATTTAATAATCATTAAAATTTTGATCTAGAATAGTTGGGATAAGATATGGGGGAAAGATTCATCCATTTTATATTTTTGGGATAGGTGTCTTTCCATGATAACTTCTTTGGCTCATATAGTGTTAAAAAATTGTTATCCTGGTTATTTTCAAAAGGGTTAATGGGGGTTAAAACAAAGAGACAAGGGTGGAAAATTCAAAAATACATGTATTATTTTAATTTAATGAGAATATTTATACTCATACATATATTATATTATAATTATATTGATTTTACCCATTTTTACATAACGAATAATTTATATTAATGTAATACTTTAAGAAATTTCAAGAATTCCCCAACACTAACTTATAAAAGGACACCCCTTCATCATTTTTACTACACACCATTGAGAAACCTATATTGAAAAAACTAGACCAATTATATTCCTAATATCATTATACTAATTACAAGTGTTTTGGTTCTCCCAAATGCCCAACCCTAGTTTCCCTAAGAAGATATCCAATGGAGGTTTCTCTAGGTGATTGTAATCGTTTAAACAAAGCACTTTATTTTTTAATAATTCTTTTTACAAATCCAATAATTTTGTAAAATTACAATATAATAACATAGATATATTACATATAATTATATATTTTTCACAATTACTGAATAATATTTATCTATATCCTTTCTTATTAAATGGGAAACAAAACCGTCTCTCATTGTATGGTGGACTACCGCCACATGAACTGATGTAAATTGTTTTTCATTCACATCCTAACATGGACATAAATAATGATATAAATAATGAATATATATGATATATAAGACATAATTACTCTTGTATAATTATTATATCCCATCCTTCTTCTCAATTTCCAATCATTTGGAAAATGATAATGTCGCACGTACATATGTTTGGACAATCATTTCAATGAAGCGATGCGATATTGTTTTCATTTAAAAATTACATTTGTAGTAATAATGAAATAATTAATGATAATATGAGCTATATATTATATAAAAATTATCCCTTCAAGGCAAATTATTATTTTCCTTTCTTCTTTTCCCCCACTTAAAAAGTTAAAATAGTGTTCATGCATATGTACGTCTTACCGTCTCCAAGGAAAATGTAATTCATTGTTATATCTTTTTATTTTATAGATAAATAAATAAATATACATATACATATATTTATTATATATTATATTGAAATCTTTAATAATATTAATAATATGATAAAACTATGACCAATATGCAAGGTCTGAGACTACAGAATCAAAACATATATGAGAAACAAAGTAGTTAACACCGAAAATTATGATAATAATACAAGATTGTTAACAAAGAGGTAGTAAAATTTTAAAAAAAAATATCATATTATATAAATAATTATGTTTCTATTAAGTATGTATGATAAATATATATTTATTATATATGAAGTTATAATCACTTTTGATGTATTTCAAACTTTACGTAAAGGGGTTTTGAAACAAATTTTCTATTCATTGGGTTATACTTTTATTTCATTCAATGCATTTTTCCAATATTATAAGTGAAATGAACTTTGATTTTATTAAATAGTATTTAAAAAATAATTTCTTTTGATTAAAATTATTTAATCATAATCAATTCATTTATTAATTCACATCTTAATGATACTACCATTGTAAGGGATTTCGGTTCAATTTCTACTCCATTGAGATATATTTTGCAATTTGGACCTATTTAATTTTATATGATGTAATTAATTCTCATTTTGTGTAATTTACATCAATATTAATTTATTAATTATTATTAAAATTTCAATTCAATTATATTCTATAAACAAGCTATAATTATATAATTAACAATGAGGTAATATATTTTTACATTCTCATTTTCATTTTGGCCAGGAATTATTTTCTTCGAAATAGTATTATAATATATCATTCATAAACTCTAACTATTTTATTATTAGATATATATTTAATGTTTTTCATGTTTACTTAAAATTGTTCATCTTTTATCACATGAATCAAGAAAAAATAGGTAAATAAAAATTTGATATTCTTTCTCTTTTTTGATAAGATATATTTTTCTTCAATGTCTATATTTTTCTATATTTTTTATGAATTTATATCAAATTTAAACAAATTATTTATTATGTATTTTAAATGTTATATTTTACCTTTTAAAAAGTTTTAATGGAATATTTATAATTTTTTCTAAAAGGTTCATTTTATGATTTCTATATAAACTTATAAAAGGAATATATTTTAAACATAGTCAATGTTAATGAATTATTCCACCACCATTATTGTTTTACACTTAAATATTCATTTTATTTTTGTTTTTAGAAATAAAACAAATTTTTGAAAATTTATTTTAAATATTTCCCATTAATCATATTATATTATTAAAAATGATTTATTTTTATAAAAAACCCATATTTATGATGAATTAAGTATCATATTTTATATTTTGTTTTGTGAACATTTACTATCTCTTGAAACATTCCATTCATAATTAACATTGTAAATTAAATTTAATTAAATATTAATTTTTTTATATCTTATAAATGATTATTTCAAAAAAAATTACATTTATACATAAATAGTTTTCTTTATAAGTTATTTGATTGAATGGGTTAAATAATGATTTATGGTATTTCTTTTTCTTTACCAAAATTTATTGGTAAGGAAAATAGTCAAATTTATCATTCAATATAAGAGGAATTAATTTGACTTGTAGAGATTGGTGGGGACCAAAGTTATATATCCACTCTATCGAAAAACAAGTCTTATGAAACAATGTAGTTATCTAACATTATTAAATTTGTTATTCATATATACATACCCATTTATTAAACTATATTAAGACAAGGCTTCTAAGGTATATATATCATGATTTCTACGATCATCTAACACAATATTAAGCAATTAATTCATTCAGAATTTTATAATTATTTTCATGAGATTATTTTAAAGATATTTTCCATTGATTTATTTCATGGACAAGTAATTGATTAATAAACATGTGTTTTTTTGTTATTTACCCTTCTATTTTGATTATTGATTATTTATTCATGAAATATTTCTTTTTATACGACCTTTCCATAGAATTTAAAATAACCATTATTTTTTTCCCTTCTCCTGGAAATGAAGAATGAACTCTGTAATAAGGTCAATGATATAGAATATTTACTTTCACCATGTTTTTATTTTATTTCCATTTAAAAAAGGTAAATTGGGTTTTATCTAGTTATTTAAGACTACTAAATATATCAATACATAGTTACATAATCCATTATATATTATAACAATGTAATGAAGTAGAAACCATCTCTAGGTTACTAGAGTTGGATTCCTTATAGTTTGCATCGGTGAAGATTTAATATAATACTTTGGAATTAGATTTAGGAAACGTATATTATAGAACATAACACTATGATAGACATTGGGGATATGTAATATTGTAGTATAAAATAATAATATTTTTGATATGGTAGAGATTGTTTGGTTTTCCTAGAAACACATCAATTATTTCATACTAAAGGTGGTTGTGGTTTTTGGAATAGATCCATATAGGGGTATTAACCCAAAAATAGTTGGTCAAATATATGTCGGTCATTATTCTAGTGCAGGGTGAGTGTTCTCATATTACACACCATGTTTGATAGTCTTTGGGAATATTCTTCGTTTAATTTATATTTATTTACAAACCATTATTTAGAATTTAAAAATATGATGATCATTAATATCATAGGTTAAGACTAATGTGTGTTAAATTTAAATGAATGCTTCATTATTTAGGCATCTTATAAAATATTTTCATGATTATGTGGTTTCCTACTATGATTAATATTTTTCAAATTATATTTTTTAGTTTTAGTCAGCAGCTATATCTAAGAAGAATCATGTTAATACAAAACTATATGGTTAATATAGTGATACAAGTGAATAGATTAGATTTATGAATTGAGTGAAGGATATTTTAAATGTGTATAATTATATATCATAATATATGATTAAAAAATAACACCTTAACCAGTTCTAAGATTCACCAATGAAGATATGGATAGAGATTGTAGAGAGCTTGGGTGATTGATACCATAGAAGAAAGAGAGACCTGTTTATTTCAAGTTAGAAATGTGTAAAATACACCCCCACATATTTTCTAAATGTAATAATAAAATGATTTATGTGAGGAAAATAAGGGAATAAAAAATGAATTACTGTGGATAATGAAAGAGTTCGATGGTGGGATATGATGTTCATCCAATGTTCCAATTATAGTTTCATTTATTATGTGTGGGGGATATTATAATTATCTAATCCAAGGAAGAATTTCTATAATAAGGAAGGATATATAATATTCTATTTTTTGATGTGTTAGGAATGAAGTGTCTATGTATTGGGATTTTAGAATTACAGGTAATGTGATATTGTTTAGTTGGTATAAATAGATTATTGAACTTTGTGAATTAAATGGGATAGAATTGGTGTCCTTGAAGTTGGATAGTTGTTTGATGAAGAATTTATTTAGGTCATCATTGATGAAAGTTATTTCATTTTGTTATATATGTAAATAATCATTGATTTTATTTGAGTAATAAATATTGTGTTATTTTTTGGAAGCATATATCTTTTCATGTGATATTGACATAAGAGTTACGGATACCATCATGGGATAATAATTCTAAGGGTGATCATGAGTTCAAAATCATAGATACCCGTTTTTAGGTTTTAAGTGATGCGGTCTTGAGGTGATTTGAATCATTTAATGGGTTTTAGGAAGAGTGATATATTATGGATGAAATAACACATCAGGTTATTATGTTATTTTATATAATATTGATTATGTATATTGGATAGTGGAGAGTGGATAATGGTTAACTTGTGGGTTATAAAGTGATTCATTGACAATGTGATATTTTTTGAGGTATTTATAACCAAAATATGTATTAACAATATGGATAGTATCTAAATTTAAATCATGATATTTGTATGCGAATATCATTAAATTATATGATTATGTAGTGATTTATCATTGGGATTGAAAATTTTGTTTTATTTTTGGGGTTGTGGTTTATCAGGAATGATATTTGAGAAGAACACAATTAAATTCATTGGATGCAAGCTAAAATGTATGAGTTATCAATTGAGGTTAAAAAATTATTTTATGTTTATTTTATTTAGGTTAATTGTAAGTATAGTTATTTACTTAAGGTATAATCATAGTTGATCCTTTGTTTTTATTATTGAAATTTAATGTAAAATCTATTATTTATCCATATAAAGGATTAAATATTTCAATATTATCTTACATTGTGGTAGCCAATTCATATTTGGTTAATATTTAATGATATGAGTTAATATTATTAACCTTTTTTGTATTATGTGATCTATTTGAAGTTGAATTTAGTTCCCTAGGGATTAAAAATTTTTATTAAATACTCCACATTCATAGAAAAGCATTATATTGTGGTGGAAATTGATAAAATCATAAAATTATACTGATAATGTAAGTATATTCTCTTATTTACATATTATATATGGTGAAATAATTTCCTCAAATATATGAAAATTATAATGAAAAAAACATTTATCCTTTTACCTTAATTTCTAATAGATACATGGACTATTCACCCCTCAATAGTTTGTGGTTTTTTGTTCATTAACATTCTCATGGCCATGTTATTTATCACTATCTATTATTCCTTGGATATTAATATTCTCTTATATATATATACATACATATATATATATATTAACATACCGCTAGTTTTATCTTTAACTATGAACTTGAATATGTGATATCTATGAGGATTATAATGCTTCCCACTTTCCCATTTCCAAATATGTTGTACTATCCCTCTGTACGATGTGAGTTTTCAAAGAAGGATGAACCTTTTACGACCAGAATATAATTTTGAGGTTGAACATTATTTTATGGGGTAAAATATAATGCTATATTATTTTACAATATCTCTATGTTTGATAGTGTATAAAACACACAACATGAATCCTAAAAAAACTCCAAAATATTATTAATTAAATACAACCATCTTAACCTAGTAATTGAATTGGAAAGTATGAATATGATTATCCGCATTATGAAAAATGAAAATATATATATAACATACTAAATAAAAATTTATTTACTAGTTATTATGATATAATAATTCAACTTTTAGTACAATCATTTTATTCTTCAAAATACATTTTCTTATTAAATATAATTCATTAATTTTTTGTGAGAAAATAATGTAATAATTTTTTTCTACTTTAAAAAAAATATATGAAATATTAAAATAAAATTTTCAATTTATCATAACAATATTAATTATGGGATAAATTTTTGTATTTATCTAAAATGTTTGATTTTTAAATGAAAAGTACAAATATATATATTTTTAGAAACTATCATATCATTTATTTAAATAAATTATTTTTACTAAAAATAATCAAATATATTTTATGTTTGTTAATAAATTTATATAAGATCTGTTTTATTTACATTTGGATAATCTTTTTTTATAATTTTTATATAAGCCAACATTAATTTTAAAAAAAAATTTATCTAGATAAAAATTTCATCACATTTTACTAGTTTATCACTTTTGGAAAATTGGGATATACCTATAAATCTATACAAATGGTTTAAAGGAACAATTTGTATAGACATTATGGATTCAGTATGAAAAAGGGTTTATTAAAAATATTGGTATATATAATTTTATACAAATGGTTTTTAAAAAGATATCGGTATAACCAAACTAATATTAATGATTTTTCAAAAAATAATGGTATAGTGTCTTATCAAATCCCTTAGCCTCCCCACGTCTCCCCATTCAGCCATGATCCCTAATATATCTCATATAATTGTGCATAATGCCACTCTTATCCTCTATAATTCCCCCTTATTTAGGGGTTTTTATTATGATCTTCTTTAACATTAGATTAATGGGTTCCATTCACTTTTTGTAATTTGCTGGGTATTTTTTCATTTCTTTATATTTTAAAAAAATTATCTAATATATTTTTGGTTCATGATTCATCTTGATTATTTGATAAAAAGGTTTTTTATATTATCTTTCATATTATTCCATAATAAATGTAACTGTAATAGATTTATCTGTTTTTTATATAGTTACATGTTACTTTTACATAAACCCAATATAAATTTTATTTTTAAAACATATATTAATTGATTATCTTTTTTACAATTTTTTCACACTCAATATGTATGTAATCCCAAATATAAATTGAATTTGGGTGTTAAAATTTACTCATTGACTTTTTGGATTATCATTGGATATTATTAGTGATTTTTGAAGGTGATAAGGGGTACACCTTGTGTTTCCACTAAGAGATGAGTAATATTTTCTATCAAATTTTGTATTGCATTTCATATACCAAAAGGTATATAAAAACCCACAAATTTATTTCACATTAAAACCCAATTCATTACATAACATTAAACTTAATAAAACTCAGAATATTAGGATTTATAATGTCTTTAGGGATTATTTACATTAAATAATAATTTAAATAGGAAAAAATATATATTTATTTGCAACTTATTGTCATGAATTTAATTTTAAATGGATTTTAGAACTACACCAGACAACCTAGGGACATACATAACAAATAGGGTGAGATATAAATCCAATTAAGGGAATATACATGGGGAAACATGAAGAGAATAATATGAGTTAGAAAATATTCATATTTATAGGGCATAACAAGGGTGGGAATTATAAACATTAACAACGAGACATGAAATATCATGATTATCATAACTTGATAGATGTGGAAACAACATAAAACAAGGAACCATAAACATAGGTCAAGACAATGTGACAATATATCTTGAGTGAAAAAATTTCAAAAATAAATCAGGTTCAGTGCCTGTCACAACATGATATCTCATGAGACTAAGCATTTCCCAAAGCATTGGAACAATATATAATTTTTGGCACACCCGTCTCATTCATTTAAGTAACATGCATAAGTGTGATCTTTATATCATAATGTATAGATTCATTCATATTCATATTAATTCCTTGATGGAGTGTGGAATACATACATATAAGACCAAATTCAAATGGGTATATGTTAATATATGTGAACACCAATGATAGGAAATGGTTATGGTATTCACTATAAAATTATTATGGAATTAAAAATCACTTTGGTATTTCGGTAGCAAAATGATGGCACAGAAGAAATTCATAAAATGAGTTGATTAAAATGAAAGGGGAATCTCATAATTTTTACAAAAAATGGGTAGTAATAAGGATATTTTAATTCTTATCCCAACATTTTGAATTGGGAATAGAATGCATAAGCCAATATATAAACATAAATATGGAAGAGAAGTTAGGACCCCTTACAACATTTCGGCATGATAATAGGTGTATATGATTGTTCTTGAGAGCAATTAATGTGAGTGAAAGGGGGATTCCATAACACATTCGTGATATGGATAGTAATGGGGATATGTAATAACATGTCGCAAATATAAACAAATGTAAATTAAATTATATAACATAAAATAAGTTCTTTATAAAAATAAGAGAGTGGAAGATCCCTTACATTTGTGTGTGAATAGAAATGATTGGGAGGAGGTTCTTGAGATCTCTGGGTCACCATGGGAGGAATCTTGGGAGGGGGTCAAAGAGTAAGGGTCTAATCCCAAGACATTAGTGAATAGAAATGATATCTTTCATGGGTTTATATAGGAAATGATAATAGACTTATTGATTATTTATCAAATCTCAGTTTTGGACTCTATATAATAAAATAAAAAAACAACCAAACATCGTGTGAATTTTTCTCATGTTTTCTACCAAATGTGATTGGATTGCAATAAATTATTAGTACAATAGAAAAATTTAATAAAATAATTTTCTTTCTTATGTGGAGGGGACTCATACACTTAAAGAATTAATATTAAAAAATTAAAGTATATTAATGATTTCATATGATTAATTATTGATTCATAAAATTAGTAAAACAAACATATAATCTAATTATTTTAAATATAAGACATATATCTAGTTGTTGATACCTTTTATTTCTTTTATTACATCACTTTTGGGCTATTATGACGTTATAATACACAATGTATATTTACACGACATTTAATTTTTACATGATAATTTGATTGTCTGAGAATGTTATTTAAAAATAAATATTAGATAACTTCAATTTATTAATTAAAAAAATAATATTCAATTTATATAAATAAATTTCTAAATATTTAATTTTCTCTTTTAAAACAAAACCATCATTTTATAACAAATGTTGGGTTTTTTTGATAATAACAATTTTCCAACCCTTATAAAAATTGAAATTAAATTCTTAAAAATTATATGATCATTTATATTGAATAAATATTATTTAATCGTATAATTTTATCTAAATATTTCTTATTTTAATAATACACTCATTTATCAAAATAAATTCCTTAATTTAATTTGAATACTAACTAGAAATATGATTTGTGTTTTATAGAATCAAAATGAAAATAATTTATAAAGTAACAATAATATGATGAAAATATATTAATTATTTTACTAAAAATAATTTACATAATAATATTTCTATGTTCTTAAAACATATAAATTTAATACAAAATAAAACTCCCTAAGTGTATGGTGTAGAATTGTTGGACTTCCTTGGGGTGGTTCGGCGAACATGGTTAGGGTTATGACCTCGATGAGATTGAACATCTCCCCTTAATGATTTTTCTCATTATTTATTTTTTGGAAATCTTAATTGGATTATTCTAGGGAAAATACTAGATATATTATCTCCCTCAGAAGAATTGATAAATGGGCCTCATAGGGTATGATCTTTCAGACCGTCACTTCATTTGTCTATGTCACATTGATTTGTTAAAAAACATTATTTATATTAATCGTGTGATCAACGTTCAATGGTTGTATTATCAATAGTGCTGAATATAAATGAAAACTAATATTTGTAGGATATATTAAACCCAAATGAGTTCATGTGTTTTCTATAACAGTATTACATAATAAGACATTATAATAAATTGTAAGGGAAATGTTCTTTATAACAGTTTGGGTCATTAAAATATTCCATCCTTAATATTTTTTTCCTAAAAATAATTATTTTCGAACCCTAAAAGTGATGAGGGTAGAAATATTTCAACACCTCCTCTGGTACCCACATTTCTTTTTCAAACTTCTGGTTTCTCCGCAACAATTTGACAAGGTTCATTGTCTTATTTTGATGCACACTTTCTCTTTGATCTACGATATACACTGGCTACTCTTTATAGAAAAGGTAATTATAAAATGGTACCACCAGTGTATTGAGTATATGTGAGGTTTATTGTATTTACATTCTCAAGAGGGATACATGGAGTACATCATGTACTTGAGATAGTTTAGGTTGGAGTTCATGTTAGTAGGCCACACCTCCGATGCGATTAAGAATCTCAAAGGGGACGATGTATCTGGGACTAAGCTTTCCCTTATTCCAAAATATCATCACATTTTTCCATGAATATATGTGGAGGTATACCATGTCTCCAGCATCAATCTCTAGGTCTTGTCAATTTTTATTATCATATCTCTTTATAAAACTTTGAGTCTCCTTGATGTGTTGATGAATATTCTTAACCTTTTTCACCATTTCCCAAGCAATTTTAAGACCTAGAAGTTTTTTTCCCCAACATCATCCGAACATGTAGTTGTTCTGAACCCTTTCCCATGAAGGGCTTCATATGGAGCCATTTGAATGATCGAGTGGAAATTGCTATTATAAAAGAACTCATCTAGAAGAAGATGTCAGTCAAATCCTCCTTTGAAGTCAATTGAGCATGCTCTAAAATGATCTCAAGTGTATATATAGTTTTCATTGATTGGCCATCAATTTGAGGGTTAGAATCTATAATAAATGTCAACATAGTATTGAGAGCATGATAGAGACTCTTGTAGAATATAAAGCTGAATCATGGATCTCAGTTGGATACAATTGATAGTGGTACTCCATGCAACTTTACCACTTCTCTAATGTTTATCCGTGAATATTGATCCAGTTATTAATCCTCATGAATCACAATGAATTTTGAAACATTTTTAAGATGATCCACCATAACCCATATTTAATTACTTACTATTGATGTCTTTTTGAAGACAATTGATAATGTTTGTGGTGATTTTTTCCCAATTCCATGTAGGCATGGGTAATGTTTGCATCATCCCCTTGTACTTTTTAATCTCTTCATTCAATTTATGCAATAAAAGACATCATAATGTATAATTCTCCATCTCCTTCTTCATATTGTCCAACCAATAGTGGTTTTAGAGATCTCAACACATAATTTCACATCCTGGATGGATGGAGAAGTTTGAGCTATGCACATAATCCAATAGCTCCATCATAAATCAGGATTTTATGGTACACATAGTCTTGATGAAAATATCACAAAACCTTTTTCATTAACACCAGATATCAAGGATTTTCCATTTCTTATAGTTTCCTCATTCGTCAGATTTCTCACATCATTTCTCCGAACTTCCTTTAAAATTTCTAGAATGGATGGTTGAGAAAAAATTTGTTAAAGGATTGGTGATGTTCCCTTCTTTATGATTCCCATATCAATCCTTTGGGAATATAATAATATCGGACCCCTATTGATTAGCATCAATGATATAATTTTTATATCCTTCCTACATAGCGCATATACTACATTATTCACTTTAACAAGACAATAGTGAATTGGGAAGTCATAGTTCATTATCATCTCTCACCATCATCATAGGTGCATATTCATCTCTTTTTATGTGAATATAAACTTGAGGATTTTATGATCTGTATATATTTAACACTTCCCATAAAGGATGTAATTCCACTACATTTTCATAGAGAATATCACTAAATCCAACTCTACATCATGTGTTGGTTAGTTGTTTTTATATAATTTCAAATTATTTGAATCACATGCTATGATTTTTTCATTCTTCATTAACAAAAATCCCAACACCTTATTCAAAGCATCACAAAATACCATGAACATTTATCCACTTATGGGTATTATGAGAATATGGGCAGTCATAAGCCTTTATCTCAACTCCTCCAAGATCTATTCTAATTCATAATTCTATGAGAAATTGAATCCTATTAAAGTTATCATGGTTAGAGGGTTTGAAAATTGTTATAAATTTCTCACATATCGATGATAGTACACATCTAATCCAAGGATACTATAGATATCTATCACAAAACTTTCCCTCATACACTCTTTAATTGTATCTGTCTTTAAAGGTTCTATAGACATCTCATTTTTTATGATATTCCCCTAGAATGAGACTTACTTCAACTAGAACTCTCATTTTTTGTACATTTAATAAATCTTCTCCTTTCAAAATGTAATTAGCACTATTCTTATATTCTCATCATGATCCTCCTTGGTTTTGGAATATATTAGAATATCATCTACAAGGATACCAAACAATTTCTGAGGTAATCTGAAAATACTCTATTCATCATATCCCTGATGATTTATGGAGAATTAGTGGTCCTGAAAGGAATCACTATGAACACACAGTTCATGTACCATGTGTGAAAATCAATGTCAGTAATATCCACCTTCTTTAAAATAACATGGAAATATCCAAACCATAAACCCACATTGGAGAATTATTGTTCTATTTGTAGATAATCAAAAAATTCATCAATATGTGGTAGAGGATACCTATTCTTTATCTTGATCTTGTTAATCGCATGATAATTAATGCAAAGGCACATTGACCTATCATTCTTCTTGATGAAGAGGATTGGTACACCACATGGTGATGCACTTGGGTGTATGAACACTTTATCCATGTTCTCATATATTTAGTTTTTCAGCTCCTCAAGAACCAAAATAACTATTCTATATGGAGTGTTAGGTAATGGTAACACCCAAAAAATAATCTCAAATAAAAATTAAACCTCTCAGATAAGATTAAGACCATGAAATTCCTTAGGAAACACATTAGTGTATTCCCCAGAAATAGGAACATCTTCAAGGATGATATATTCCTTAGACTCAGTAATTTGAGAAAGATATGTTTTTTCAAAGGGAAATACTATTTATTCCTAAGATGTTAGTTCTAAAGAAGGTTCATCCACTTATTTTCACTTTTACCAAATTAGGGGTTGATTCACAATATGGATATTTATTTCTTTCTCACAGTAATTTGTGTTTTCCTTATATAGGGAAATCTAATCCATTCATCAAATATTATAAAATTCTACCAATGGGGGAATGACAAGGTTTTATAGAATGTTCATCACACAAATTGTGATGGGAGAGGAGTTATGTACTCAGAATTAAATAATTTCCCCACTTTCTATTTTCAATTATAACTCCACTTTTAAGATTTGTGGTGGTTTACTAATAGTTATACTCAACTTTCATGATATGAAATAATGCATAAAACTAGAATCAAAAGGTATGTTTTCTATCTATGAATAAATAACTAGCGTACCTATCACCATTCCTTGGTCGGGATCCACCTTAGTAGCTATGATGTTAAAATATCATCCTTGAAACCTTGGAGGATGTTGGTCATCTTAGAAAACCCCAAGAACAGTGAATTAGTTTACAATGTTTCATGGTTCGATAATGTTGTATAAATGATTACTGTAATAAGGATTGACTAGAGAATTCCTTACCTGAATCACATTTACGGTGTTGTATTGTTTTTAATTCTTAGCAGGTGTACTTCCATCCAAAACCTATTAATTTTACTCATTCCTAGTAATTAATTTTAAAGGTCTTTATTTCCACACAATTGAAAAGTGGGGTGCTGAAATTTCATGGCACTATTAGTTTTATCAATAAAACTTCCTATATTAATCTCCACTTTCTACTTATTTTACCCATGATACCCTTTATATTTATTGAAATCCACTTTGACTTTGGGGGCACATTATACAATTACCACATAGTTTTCAAAGAATCATATTGCTAGTTATTTTCATATACTAGGTTTTATCCTACTCTATATGCTTTCCAACATGTTTTTGGGGTAATGAAAAAGATAGAGGTGTATCATTCATGTAATATGATGTTATCTTCGTACAACCTAATATATTAACAATCTTTTTTTCATAATGGTAGGGAAAACCCTTTATATTTTAAATTGGACAGTTCGAGGAAAATATTTATCAAATTGTTTTTTTTTAATTCTATTCATACCGTCACTTTGATTTTTTTCTTAGGATTTATGTTTTTAATTAATATCCACCACTTACTTGAGACTCCTTCCATATGATAAACATCTATTAGAACCTTCTCTTGTTCATGACATGATAGGATGGATAAGATCTTCTCAACAAAGTTAACCCATTATTCTGAAATTAAGAGATTAGACGATCCATTGAAATTTAGAGGCCTCTGTTATATAAATATCTCAATAATTGCTTTTTATCTTACATGGGGATTTTATAAATCCTCCATATATACTTTTATATCTAAAAAATGAGTCAACTAGGAGTGTGTCATCACAATGTATGATATTTCTACTCCCATCAGGTTCAACATCTTGTTGGGGTAGTTGTCACATTTCTCATCACGTTGATTTCTTACTTAATTTCCCCTATTTTTGTCCATTTTATAGATTAAATGGAAAACAAGGGAGGTGTTTTTTGAACTATTAAACACATAAATTGGGAATCAAATTACATTAAAGGGATAACATATAAATTACATGTACTTCCTTAACTTATGAATTTATAAGCTTCAATCTATGTTATCCCTAATCTATTATCAAACATTTATCTTATGGGTATATTTTATTCCCTTAATAATGGTTCATAATGATTTATTAATTTACTAATTTATATCCCATAGGAGTTTCAAAATAGTTGTATAGTAAGGCTTGTTTTTGTGGGATAGGTTATATTGATTCAGGACCGACACACCTTTTTGGAGTTGTTACTATTAGCTGAATATGTTCCAAAACGATGCCCACTTATTGTATCAAGACAATGTTATATTTTCGTGATAAACCCCAAAATATATAATTACCAAAATATAGATATGTTTTCTTATAAATGGTCTTCTCCCTGAGTCTTTACCTATAGTTTTATAATCCTAATCCCAAAAATAACTAATGTTTTACTTTGAAACAAACTATAATAACTCTACTCATTATTTTATTTTAATACATAATTCATTAAATAATATTTTACTTAATAAAACCGTGAATATTGAGAATAATAGTTTATTTAGTGTTTATGTAAATTACATATCAATTTAAATAAGAAAAATAATATCTTTATTAAAAACTTCTTGAACATTCTTCTAAAATTCATTGGCTTTTAAAACTGCATATGATAACAAGGGGACTTATATAAGAAATGGGGTGAGAAATAAACCCTAATAATGGAATAAGAATAGAATAACATTAAGATAATAATACATTTTAGAAAATAGGAATATAAATGGGGTCATAATAATAATAGGAATAAAAAAATGAACAAAAAGACATGATATAGCATGATAATCATAACATTGGAAATGTGGAAGCGAATAAAAACACTGCATCATAAACATAGTTCTAGGAGGATTGAAAAATACATCATGGTGTAAAATCCCCAAAAACAAATCAAGTCCACTCGCTGTCACAACAATATATCTCATGAGACTAAATATTACCAATTGAATTGGATGGTTAAAAAATTCATGGCACACCCATCAGATTTATTTCATTATCAAGCTTATGTGTGAAACATAGATCATACAACATGGATTCATTCATAATCATGTTTTACTCCATGATCAAGGAGAGCAGAATACATAAATTTATGTCCCATGTAAAACATGTATAAGTGAATAAAGTTAAACATCCTTTCTAGGAAATGGGTATGGTATTCACTACACATTTGTTTTGGCATGTAAATGCATGGTAAAATTTTGGGAGCATAATGATGTCAAATAAATAATTATAAAATAGAATTATTAGAGAGAAATGGGTCTCTAATCATTTGAACATAAAATGGAAAGCAATTTGGAAATTTAAATATATATACCAACATTAGAAATTTATAATAGAAGGTATAATATAATAAAGAAACTTGAATATGGAAGAAGAGGTGAGGATCCCTTATTAAATTCTTGCATGGTAACAGGTGCACATAAAGATTATTTAGAGGGATTAATGATAGTGAAAGGGGGATATAATCATTTATACATGAAATGGACAATAATGTGTATATTTAAGAACATATCAAAACATCGTAAAATTTAAATTAAATTACAAAACATAAACCAAGTGCTTGATAAAAAGAGGAGAGTGGAAGATCTCGTAGGTGATTGTTTGACTCCAAATACATGAGAGGAGAATCATGAGAACATAGGGGAACCATAGGAGGTCTATAGAGAGGAAGGGGTATAGTAAATATTTTCTCCAATGAGTTTTACTAATGAAAAATGAGATATTGTTTGGGTTTATATAGGAAAATAGAGGATAATGTCTTATTATTTCTCAAACACTGGTTTTGGACCCTATATAATAAAATAACAAAAATCCTAAACCATACCAAGTTTTTTGACTATGGTTTCTAGAAAATTGGATTGTTTTAAATTATTTTATTTTTACTATAGTAGATCTAAATTGAATAATTTCATTTCATCTTTGGAGGCGGGGAATACTCTTAAATAAATGATTTTAAACATAAAAATAAATTAATGGTTCTAGATGATTTGTAAAGGCAGTATAAAATTAATAAAATAATTTTAAAATATCATTATATTAAATATAAAAAAATTATTTGGCCATTGAAACGTTTTATATTATTCATCTCATCTCTTTTGGGTCATTATGATGTAAAAATACACAAACTATATTTATATGGTATTTAATTTTTTACCAAAAAATCAAATGTATTACAAAATTATGAAAAACTCACCATTAGATAATTTCGATATTATAATTCCAAAAATTATATTAATTTTAACTATATAAATTTCTATGTACCTGAATTTTTACTTTCAATATAAAATCTATATTTATTATGAAATGCTAGGTTTTTATTACAATAACAGTTTTCGATCCCTTATAAAAATTACATTTGACATCAAAAAAATTATATGACAATTTATATTTAAAATGGATTATTTATTAATAATATATTATTGAAATATTATTTATTTCAAAAATCCATTAATTCATTAAATTAAATTCCTTAATTGAATTTGAATATTAATCAAAAATAATATTTGTGTTTAATTGAAACAAATAAAAGTAATATATAAATTAACAATAATATGATGAATATATATCCATTATTCCATAATATATATATATACTCATATATCTAGTTTCTTAATTGATATCATTTTAATAAAGTAGAAAACACCATAATGGTATGGTGTGTGATGGACGAACTTTTATTGGGTGGTTCGATGAATATGGTTGGGGTTATGATCTCGATGTGCGTTAACTTCTCCCATGAATGGTTTCTCTCATTCTCAAGTTTTCTGATCGTAGCTTGGGTTCGGTTATCATAAAATCCCATAGATGCTAACTCCCTTTGAGGTTATAATAAATTTTCTTCATAGGGTGTGATCATACTTGTTGAGGACATCACATCCATTGTAAGTGTCACTTGGATTTATTAAAAACATTTATTTATAGTAATCATGTGATAATTGTTCAATATCTATATTATCAATGGTAAAGAATCTTGCCAGTCAATTAAATCCGATATGATATAATAAAACCAAATAACTTCATGTGTTTTTTATAACTATATTACATAACAATACAATTAAATCAATTCTATGGAGAATTTTATCTATAACAGTTTGGTTCGTTACACTTCATCAGGCTACATCTCCTTTATTTAATTTTTTATATGTTTTTTATTGTATAAATATTAGTTTCTATGATATATACATTGGATTATTATTCATATTTATATTAATTATAGATAAATTTTCATGATATTATTATACCATGTTTTTATTGTTTTGATGTTGGGTGACACATTGTTGTTATTATTGAGTAAATAGATTCCATCATAAACTGAAGTCTATATAATTAGATTAATTTCATACTCAAAACATGGAAGTCTATAAAACAATTGTTTCATAAAGGTATTTGTATTTTATTTTATTTTTTTATAGTTTTGTCCCATTCCATGTATTATACATTGTTCGGTTCGTTATTTATAGGCATCACTTATAGAATATTTTATTTCTCTTATTCATTATTTTAGAATTGTTTATTTTCATTAAACTTAATTAGATTTATTTAATTTAAAAAAATTGATTTAGTATGTGTTTTTGAAATGGGTTTTTAAATATATATAACTTCGTTTTATATTATTTTTTCTAAAACATTTTATGATATTATTTATGTCTTGTTTGAATTATAAGTTGAATGCTGAATTTTTAAAAACTGTCTGGAATTTTTTTTCATTCTTATGTAGATTATTAATGATAATGATGAATTATTAAGGAAAATACAATTTAATAAAGTTATAAGTATGGGATATCGGGGGATTCCTCCATTGGTTCCAATAATGAGTATACTAATTATAATATTTTTCTTCTTCATTACATTTAATATCATGTTATTATTCATTATCAAGAAAATTTAGAGGCATCCATAATAACTATATTTGAAATATTCTCAGAATACTAGTATAGGTAAGAGACGGGGATCTCCTAGAGATACATTGAGCACAAATCATGCTAGTTCACACCTTGACACACCGGCAGACATCTCATCTTCCATAACTTTTCACCATCGACTTGAGCCTGCAAAGATGTTCCCACCCTTGCCTCTATCATCATCATCAAATTTAGGCTATACTTATAATACCATGTCTTTGAATCCTCCAGGTATTTTCCCACTTATAACATATCTGGGTACTAATATGTATCCCTATCCCTTATATCCATATCCTTTAATTTTTTGCAACTTCCATTTACTAATATCAATCTAGAATCTGATTATTATGATCCTTTAGCTTCATCTCTAATGCATGTAGTTAGACCGATGCATGCATTGGAATAGATACATACGTTAAAGGATACAACTCTATTAAAATCAATGGATCACATTTTATAGTGACTCAAGCTGAATTACATGGATATTTCATTATTTTAGATTAATATTTATCATATTAGAAAAATACATGCCTAAGAACAGTAATAGTGTAGTGTCTTTGGAGACAAGGAAACATAAATTTCTTATCTTGGTGAAAGATCTTCAACATATCCCCTAAATATCTTCCCCTTTAGTACATGGACTTAAAACCATTAATAAAAACCTATGGAAAAGAAACCTAATAAAGGCGGTCTTAGATACCTAGTAAGGGTAAACAAGTAAGATATATAAGAATAACATGACCACATGGTTATTAGAACACGATCTTACCATTTTAAGATCATACCCTGAATATTTAAGATCAAAAAAATAAATCCTATAACAATGATTAATAGTTCATAATACATGAATCATAAGAAAATAGATAATATAAAACAATAAATAATAACATATAAATAAGACATGAAGTTTTTCATATGCACATAAGAATATAAAACCATTCTCTAAAAGTTAGGACTCATTTCTAATGCATATCAGGGCACCTTTGGGGGGATACATCTACTGGGAGGGATATATCACCATCCCCTATTGCAGAACATTCTTTATAGTGGATCCCATTATACCTTCTTATCATAGTAGATCAAGAACGTTGAATTGTTATAATCATTGTATTATGAGATATAATTATTTATCTAATGCATTGGAAATCTATAATGGGATCACACGGTGCTATCAAGGCTTCCACATATATAAGATGTAAAGGGATTACTGAGTGCTATCTAGGCCACCCAATCATAATGATGTAATGGGATTACACAATACTACTTGGGATACCCCATCATATAATTTTTAAAGGGATTAACTAGAACTATCTGTACCACCACAACAAAGAATATCTAATGGGATTACCCAGTTCTATCTAGGATTATATATTATTCAATTTTTTATGGGGTTACATAATACCATATAGGACACCCCCATCATATAAGATGTAATGGACCTACCTAGTTCTATTTAGACCACCAAATTAGATAATATGTAATTTTCATACCTAGCTCTATTTGTGCTACTTCATCATATAATCTATAATAGATTTACCCAAAACTACTTAGGACACTCCATGATGTAAGCTATATCAATTAAAAAAATAAATTGAAAATAGAATTCTTATCATCATAAATCTCATAAAAAAATATTATTTCTCAACTTTATTAACCCATAGAAAATAAATTGTTTTTATGTTATTCTTATTGAAATGCCATTATCCCATTGGAATGAAATGAGTTTCATAACAATACATTTGAGTCGTGATTAAAATGTGGAAAAAAATATTTCTGTAAACATCATTCTATAAAAATAAAAACCATTTATAGATAGAGTATGGATGTTATCCTTGGATATAAACCCTAGTAAAGCATAAAATATATCAATGAAAACTATCTTAGATGGAGAAGGATTGTGAATGACCACTTGGAAAATAACCTTTCTTTGAGAAAATATAATTTAAAATATATAAAATCTTAAAATCATTTTCATTTGACACCATTTTAAGAAGATATAAAGAAAGAATTAAAAAACATTTAAATAATTTCATGAGGAAAATAACCATTCCAATTAGAGAATAATCTTTTTAAAATATAAGAAGAATTATAGAACCTTTTTCTATCAAAATTAACAACGAAAAGTTCTAAAAGATGCTTTGAAAATAATTACTGAAAAATTTTAAAATAAAAAAATTTTAATATCCCTTTCCCCAAAAATAATATTAAAATATAATATGATTCCATTTTCAAAATAAATATTTTCAAATAAAAAATATTCCCAACTGAAGGGATATAAAAGATCAAATTATCTTAAAAACACATTATTAATTATATTAATTAAAAAATACTGAAAAAATGGAACCATAAATTTAACATATCCTGAATAGATATATGATATAACATTTCTAAAAATTAATGTGTGTTAGATCATAATAATTCCAAAATATAAGTATAATGATAAATAATCTCGATAAACAATGAAATTATAACAAAAAATTGTTACAAATTTGGTAACTTTAATTAATCATCCATGTGAAATAAAAAAATTAAATGAAACGTGAACAACAATGAATATAATTATATTCATGATATGACATGTCAAATGGCAGTATGAACACCTCATAAGAGAGTGTTAGTGTTGGACAAAGCATGTGTCTTAAATAGGAAAAATTGAGACAAAATTACATTATCAATTTGGTAACTTTTGAACCATGAATACCATAAAGGTGAGATAATGAAATTTATATGTAAATACCCATATATTTTAAGGCTAATAATCATATAATTAATTAATTTTAAGTATATACACCTGATAAAATAAATAAGTGGTGAATATATCATATGTCTCGTAGAAATAAAAGTGAAACTAGAAATCCCCTAACTACTTGAGTGACTTCTGAATCATATGACCATGAAAGAAGAAAATATATTAAACATTTAAATATCATGAAATAATTGAAATTAATTATATAACATGTAATAAATACATAACACACCATGAAGTTTTGGCGAATATAACATTTTTCTCGCAGAAATAAAAGTGAGATGATAAAATCATTATCTTAAGTCTTGATGTTCTTATTATACATTATATCCACTGATATAATATATATAATTTTCAAATAAAAATATAAAACTTAAAAATATACTTATATATCATATAATATTTAAATTTACGATGACATTATATTACCCAATTAATAATAATTTCATGTTAATGTTATGTTTCAAGTAATAACAACTTTGTTTTTACTCTATATTTTGACTTGTTATTCATGATCCTCTTAAATATATCATTATTTACATATTTAAATAATTTATAACTTTTTATTAATATAATATAAATTCATTATATAATTATAATTAGTAATATATAAAAAGGTATAAATTTGAAATGAAATACATCGTTCTTGGATATGGTAGGCTGTACGCACACATGAATACATTCTTAATACATTCCATGTAAATCGTGAGTGAATCAGATGGCTTTGAGGAGACGGTAGTCTACAAGTCCAAATAAAAGGTTATCTAATTTTAACAAAATGGAAATATTTATGTAATGTGATATATGATAATTTAATAAATCTAAATACAAAAAAATATCATATATTTCATACAAAAATAGTTTTAAAATCATTATTCCCAATAATAAAAGATGGCATTGTAAGAAAGAATAACATTAGCTCATGATAAAATCGTTTTTTTATACATAAATGATGATTGTGTATTCCATTTTATAGGAGTGTGCGTGAGTGTTGGTAAACACATTTAAATAAAAACATCACAATATATTTATGATACTGTGATAATTATATAATATTTATATAAGAATAAATTTTGTGATGGAGAATGAAATAATAAAAAATTACTTGGGGAAGGATGTAATATCTTCATTGGGTAACTCAATTTGGTTTGCACCAATGGGATTCTTTATTTGGAATTAAACCCAAAGGAAGCCTTTTGGGATGAATTTATGGGATGTTATATGAGTGTTTTCAATTGTTTCGCTGAGAAAAATACTTTATAAGGGTGAAGAGGTGATTTTGGGAATTCTCTTTTATGTTGGAGGAGAACTGCCATTCTTATAAATATAATAAGGTAAACAAGATAGAGAGATATAACATAGAACATGTTCATTCAATAAAAATTTTATTTTGATAAAAGGGATTATATAGTTCAAATATAGCCAGAAAATAATTTTTTGACATGTGTATAGGTTATTTTTTCCATTAAGATAATGTTTAACTACTAAGTAATCATGTTTTTACCTTAATCACGATAATTAATTTTTATTACATTAACTAATAATATAGTTCAGAAAAATTGATGAAAATAATATACATTATAAATAATTATTATTCCAAATGTGTAATCTATTTTCCATACTATAAATATAGATGTGGTAGAAATTAATTTACAATTAATCCCATAAACGGGATGAGAAATTGAGGTTCTAAATTGAAAATGTTCAAAAGTTTTAAATGTTTGTATGCCCAATATAAATGTGAAATTTATTAAAATGATATAAATTGTATTACTATATATATAATTGGTCAAAATTTACTTTAACTATAAAAGAATATATAATTTAACAAAAAAATGAATTATATGAAAACATAGTTTTCATTTAAATTTTATAATTTTTTCACTATTTATCAGAAAATGAAACATCTCAAAATAATACCAGATATTTACCCAAATTAATTTTTTATATTAAATTTTAAAAAATAAAACATTATTTTCAAATTAAATTTATGGATGTCTAAAATACTGTATTTAAAATAAGTGTCCCATTAAAAGGTGATATTTTTTTAGAAAGAATATATATTTTATGCATTAAATTTGATTTATTATTATCTCTTGTATAGAACAACTAGTTTCATGTATGTAGTCCTTATTTTATGACTTTTAAGTTTGTAATGTATTGTGGTCATGTTTGGGAGATTCTAGAAGAATTTTTTAATGTTTTTATGCTTTTCTAAAGGTGTAGGGTTATTGTACCATTAGTGGAAACCTTGGAACTTCATTAGGAAATCATGCACAACGAGAAATATCCTAAGAGGAAGGTTCATGAGAAATAAAAGATTATTTAAAACCATGTGTATGTCAAGGAGAAACATTCAAATTTGAGATAGTAGGATCTGGCAAGGTTGGGGCATTATTTGGAAATAGTGTGACCCAACTGTGTGAGGTTCCCACATGACACAGAAGCTGGCTCATTATTAGCACATGATTTTCCTAAATGTGTGACAAACCATGATCAATTTAAAAACTAGATCCAAAAAACTGAATCTAGGTTAGTATAATGTTTTAACCACTCTTTTATACAACAAACTGACCCTAACTCTAGATTTCCTCCTCTCCAAGGCTAAGGAGGATTCTCCATCAATCCAAATGTGATATGAAGGATTCTCTAGGTGATATGAAGCTATATTATCATGTTAAGTCTTTGTTCATGGCATTTTCCCTTAGTTTCACTTATATATACCTCTCCATCATTATATTTTTCATCGATATATTTCTTTTTTTGATATATATAACGTATTTGATTCCATATATTATTATATTTTAATTTTTTTGTTAGTGTGAGATATATAAGTTTTTATTTTGAAGACTCAACCTATTTTGATGGATGTTTTCCCGCGGTTTCCATTTTTGAGATATATTTCAAGGTAGGTGGCTCCATACTTGAATCCTTTATTTATAATACGAAGGATTGGTTTCAAAATAATAGTTTTTCTTGTAATTTTTGTGAAATTGATGTCAATTTATTAATGTAAATCCCTTTTGTTATGGGTTATATAATTGTGGATATTAGTCATTTTTATAGAAATTAAAATCAGTAACATGACTTTAAAATGATTATTTGGTTTTGATAAATGAAAATGGTTTTTAATAATTGTTTGGTTTTATTCAATTCGTGGTATTGAATGGTTTTTAATAAAATAATGAATTTATTGAAATGGTTGAAATTGTGGTTTTGGCATTGGTATTTTACATAATCTTTGTGTGTGTTCATATGATTGGGATGGATATGTGAATGGATTCCCCATCATTAGTGCGATGTATAAGGGTCAGGTCTATCCCCCATCAAATATTTTCATAAAGTGATGGCTTAGTGAATGGATGACTAACCATACACGAGTATATTGAGGTCTATGTTTCATACATGGTTGGATGTATGGATATGTGTAATGGAATAGATTATTCCAAATTATAATTTTTGAAATGGTTTAAAATCATTTCTTGATTTATTTTTATAAAATATGATATTGTTTTCAAAAAACTTTTTTACTAAGGAACATGTTTATATTTTGATATAACCTATTTTATAAATTTTATTATATTAACTATTTGATATAATTATTCTAACATGTTTTATCCTAGTGGTGTGAGTAGGGAAGTTATTTAGGGAAATCCTACAGAGAATCATTTCCCACCCCTTCTTGGTAAATTTTGTGATTTTTCAGATGTTATTTATCAAGAAATTTGAAAATGTATTTTATTACACTTCCTTAGTGGTGCATATTGATACATGGGATGTTTTTTAGAGTAGACCATAGATTAGTTTTGATCCTTGAATTTTTGGTTGCCATTAAGTTTCATGGCCTTGTAGTCTTCCATGGTGGTACTATTGTGTAGTTTTAGTTTGATAAAAATGGACTTCATTGAGTCGTATTTCATTTATATTATGCAGCATGCAGTGTTTTTTGGTTATACAATGTTATGATATTTTAGAGGGAAACATTTCCACCATATATTAATGAGTCCCTTGGAATTTATTTATAGATTTTGGTGCCATGGGGATGTCTTTTAATGCCAAGTAATGTTATTTTGACTTCTCATGGTAATGATAAGTTGAGGGATGTTACAAGTGGTATCAGCATGTTCGGTTCATGAGTGATAGGTGGTCATCAATACTATTGGCCTCTATGTTGAAATTTATTATGGTCTAATTATTGTTTTGGGTTGGTATAAAGGAGTAGGATTTTCAAGACTGGAAAAGTAGATCATAAAATGATGTACCTAAAATTTTTATGTTGAAATTAATGTTATCAGGGAGTTGGGTTAACTAGTGTTTTGGATACACTTATAGGTATTGTAATATTATTTTCATGGGTTATCCAATGAGAAGATCATGATATGTATTATAGAAATGACTTCCCATAAGGAATGAATATCTAATTTTGAGTAATGATTTGATACATATTTTTTATTTTAAGAAACTATAAAGATGTTTTCAAACAAAATATTCCAAAAATTTGAATCATTGTGGTGTTTTTAAAATAGTTTTATTTTGAAAAGTATGTGGAAAATTTTAGAAAATGGTTAAACAAGGAAAATTTTTTATTTTTGAAAGAAAAATTGACTTCATATGATGTAATAGGATTTGAAATACTAATCATTTAGTTAACAGAGAGTGTGACTTATGGCGTTTGTTGTTTTTTAGAAAATGAAACCTAGTAGGCATCTTAAAAACCATCGGCATGAAGGTTGTTGAGAATGTGGTTGAACCTAAGACACATGTGTACCAACAACTAGTTCAAAGTATTGTCAAAGTGTTTCATGATATGGATAATAGTAAGAATAGGGTTGAACCAAGTTAAGTGTATCATTCCATCCAATTCTAGAAGCAGAATCCATCCATCATTTGGTTTGATTCTAAACCAGAAGAGGAAGATGAGTGGATAAATAAGATGAATAGTATCATTGATTTCATTCACACACCAACATAGTTAAAATTATTTATGGTGACATATATGCTGGGAGATCTTGTCTACCAGTGATTGTATTTATCTGTTCATGCTAAATTAGACCACAAACTTGCAAGGGAGGATTTATAATTTTTTTTTTAAAAATAATTCTATCCTTATATGTTCAAGATTCAAATAACGGAAAATTTATTCATATTAAAGCATTAAAATCATTTAAACATATAATATGCAGCTAAATTTATAAATTTAGTGAAAATTTCAAAAACAGTATCAACTATTTTATCAGTTAGGGAATGCATCTTGAATTGGGTCTAAGCATGATACTTTCTTGAATATTGTCGTGCTCTGTAAAATCAATTATACAGATATGGTAAATAGTGATAAAGTGGTTGAATGAGGCATCTCCAAAGCTACTGGAGGAGGAAGTATGTTGATAGCTATCAGAAATGGTGGGAACTGTCATGCTGGGAGCAAGATGAAGAGGGACCCCAACTTCCAAGGTGGGAGCATAGACCAGAATCAAATGACTGGATCACTAAATCGTCATCCAAAACTAAAGATCCTTCCTTGATTTTATCAATGAGGCTTATTCGACCAAATGAAGTGGTTGTGTAAAACACCATCTAGAGCATTCTATAATTGAAATCATATGGGTCATATTTAATGTTGTTTTCACTGTGCTTCAAGGATGGATGCTGAAGACACTTCTTAGGTGTCACATGCATCATCTACTTCAATGGGATGAGGGAAAAAATAAATGTTTTCACCAAAATAGAGATAGTGATGGTGATTCTAGTAATACTATGACTTTTCAAAAGGGGAAATATCAGTAGGGAAAAAATCATCATTATTCAATGAGAAAGCAATTCTGTGATGCTAATCATGTTATTATGGATGATCCATCTAAACTATTTACTATAAGAGGTATGATTATTCTGAATTCTACCCTTATAAAATAATTGTTTAATAACAGTTCATCCCATTCCATTATTTATTCTTGTGTTATTTATTTTATGAGTTTAAATGTAGAGACGATTCTTTCTGGGACAAAGCATTGAACTCCTCTTGGTGAAAGAGAATGTTTAGCCTTTGTCTGTAGAGCATGTTCTATAAAATTTGATGAATTTGAGATGAATTGGGATTTATCTATTCATTATATGTATGTCTATGATATAATCCTATGTATGTATTGGTTGACAATGTTGAAGGCTCACATCCACTACGATACCATAAAGATCATTTTCATAACTCCAGATGACATTGAGAATCTCTTTCTTGGAGACCATTGTTTAAATGATAGAGCAACGTGCCTATTTGAACTATAGGTTTGAATGATCTCATACTAGTTAGTAGACCGAATTTTGGAATCAATTGAAGATAATGAGAATAATAGGTTTCTTACAGGGGTTGATTAGTTTTCAGATGTATTTCCAAATATTTATCAAGGTTACCACTTATAAGGGAAGTGGATTTTATAATCGATATCCTTATAGGGACTAATAATATTTACCTTCAGTCTTGTTAGATGGTACCAATGGAATTAAAAGTGCAGTTGGACGAGCTAGAATGAAAATTTTTCATTTATCCAATCACATGTCCATGGGCATCATCATCCTTGTTTGTCAAAAAGGTGGATAAAACACTTCAGTTGTGTGTGGATTATCCTAATGCTAACCAAGTTATGAAAAAGAATAGGTATCTAATTCCCTAAATTTATGATCAATTCAATCAATTTAGGAAACTAAATGGACCTCTAATATTGAATTATGACCAGGATATCATTAATTGTGGGTGAGGAAGGAATATATTCTAAAGATGGCTTTTAGAAGTAGATATGGCCATTAAAAATATATAGTAATGCCTTTCGGTCTAATAAATGAACATGGGGTCCTTATCTCCTTGATGAATAAAATATTTCTATTGTATTTGGATTATGTTTTAGTGGTGTTTGTGGATATTATGTTTTTTTATTCAAGGAAAATGGTTGAGCATAAGAAAAACATAGAAACAGTGTTTGGGATATGGAGAGATCATCATTTTTATGAAAAATTATCAAATATTATTTTTGGACACTGGATTTATGTTTCCTTGGCCATGTAATTTCTAATAGGGTTTTTTTATTGAATTTAAAATGATAGAGGCCATTATCTCTTGGAAACTACTGATGAATGTCTTATAGATACGAAGATTCCATGGTTATCCTTGTTATTACTAATTCTTTCATCGTGACTTATCATAACTATCATTTCCTATGATATCTTTGAAAAATAATAATTTTTCATTCAAATGGGATGAGGAATTCTAGAATTCTTTTCATGTGAAAAAGGTTTACCTTACATCAACACTAATCATGATTTTCCATAATTTGGATATGGGTACGTGGTGTATTTTGATGCTTTGTGATCCAGATTGTGATGTGTTCTCATGTAGGGAGATCAGGTTGCTTCATGTGGCTCAAGGAAGTTATGAGTAGATGATAAGAACCACTTAACACATGAAACAACCAGAATATGAGATAAATAATATGGATGGATTTCCTCTAATGGTTTGAATTTTACTTGATGTATACACTGGGAAAAGTAAATTCTATGGTAGATGAATTAAATATGAAATTCAAATGCTTAGTTAGAAAAAAAAATCATTAGTTGAGTGGTAGTTGATGTTGGTCCTAGTCAACATGCATTTGGAATGTAAAGACCAAGGTGATATAGAATGTCTATTTCCATTTTTAGTTTATCATAATTTGGTGAAGATAGTTAAGGAGGCACTAACATTCGATATATAATACGTTGTTATGAGGGAAAAACTCAGTGTTGGGGAGGCCATTGAGGGACATAAACTATATGAAAGTTCTGTGTTGTTATTTAGAAATATTATGGTTATACTTATGGATTTTTAGAAAAAAACTTCTTATATCTTACCACCATTAAAAACAGGTTATTCATCTTGAAATATAGAATATGTATAATGCATTGAAGGCACGGTTCTGGTGGGTCTGTTTGAAAAACAATGTAGCCGAGTTTTTTATTTCTGATGCCTAACTTGTTACAAAGTTAAGGAAAGCATCATCGACCAGTAGGTATGTTGCATCCTTTACATGTTCTAGTTTGTAAATAATAGAATATAATTATGTATTTTTTAACAATTCTCCCAATTATGCATCTAAAACCCAATGAAATATGGGTGATAGTGGATCAACTCACAAATTCATCTCATTTCCTTCTTATTTGTGAATCTTGGTTGAGGAAATGTCAAAAAATAATATCCAAGATGTGGTAAAGTGGAATGGAATACTAGTTTCAATAGCATCAGACTAATATTAGAGGTTTATAAAGTTTTTCATGAAATCCTTATATAAATCCCTTGGGAATTAGTTGACTATGAGTAAGGGATATCTTCCTCAAATGGACGGAAAAACTGAAAGGAAGATAAATTTTCTTGATGGCATGTTGCAGTCTTGTGTAATGGATTTTGGTGTCTTATTAGAAATAATGTATCATTAGTAGAGTTATTATATAATAATAGTTACCAAACCTAGATAAATTTGGATCATTTTGAATTATTGTATGGGAATAATTTTCATTCTTCATTTTTATGGATGGAAAACTACAATACTTCATAATTTGGTATGGTCATTGTCCATGAAACAATAAAGAAGATTCAAATGATTATAAAATAGAGGTATACAACATTAGAGTCATCAGAAATACTATATAGATCATCTTATACAACTATTTTCATTATAAGTGTGTGGTCATGTGTTTTTTGAGGATATCTCCAAGGTTATAACATTGATGTTTTGGCATGTAGGGAATGTTATCTCCAATATATGTAGGCCCTTTTGAGATACAAGGATAGGTTAGAGAGGTGGAATATCATTTCAAATTTCCACCAAGGTCTAGCATTATGCATAATGTGTTTGATGTATATTAATAAAATAAGCATCAGACTAATTTTGATAATGTGAGTTGTTGGGATCATGTTAACATAGAGAAGGATTCCTCACTGGTGCACTTGTGAGTACAGGTTGTGGATAGGCAAGAGAAATTATTAAATAGAAAATGCATCAGTATAGTGTGAGTTTCATGAAAACAAGATAAGATTCGGGAAGAGACATGGGAATAGGAGAATGAAATGAAATAGAAATGGTCCAAAATCGATCATGGATATAATGGTTTTCTACTTTAGAGGGGCAGAAAGGACAATTGTGGGGAATATATACCACCCATAGTTTCATGCAATTAACCATTATTTTATGATTTTTATGGATGTAAATTTTTAGGGTGATGTTTGGGAGATTTTTGATGAATTTTGGAGTACTTTGGGGGATTTTACAAGGGATTATAGTTCTTGCATGACTATTGGATACCATGAAATTTACCGAGGAAATAGTGCATAGTGAGACATAGGCTAAGTTGAAGGCACCCAGGTTAAAAAGAATTTGTCCAAACCATGTTGCAACCAAGGATAATATTTGAAACATGCGATACTCAGATTTGGAATGTTTTTTTCATGGTTTGGAAACCCTACATTCCAACTATATGAGTATCCTTCGGGAGACGGAAACTAGTGCATGGGTTGTACATGGTTTTCCTAACCGTGCGACTAACCTTGCACGGTTTAAAAATGAGATCGATAAAAATTTGATCTATTTTGGGATCATGTTTTAACTCATATTTTATTCTCTAATGATTCCCTAGCTTTGGATTTATTCCTCTAAAAGCCTAAGGAGGCTTCTCCCATCGATATAGAGGTGATTCTAAGGCTTCCCTTAGTACATTAAAGATAGATTATCATGCTAACATTTCATTCTTGGTTATTTCCATTGGGTTTACATAGATATGCATCTCAATCTACATTGGGTTATTATATATATATCTTATATGGAGATATCTAATGTATTTTATGGAAAATATGATTATATTTCGCTTTTATTTTGTTAGGGGAAGATATCTAAGGTGAGTTTTTATGATTTGACCTGTTTTTGTGGACATATTCAAGTTGATTTATGATTTCTCCAAATAATTCAAGGTATGTGTCTTCACTCTTGACTACCTTATTTAGAATATGAATTCTTAGATTCTAACGAAATTTTTTGATTGGAATTTATTATGAAATTGATATGAATTTCTTGGTCGAAACCCTCTTTAGTGAGAGTTTATAGAATTTTGGAAATTGGACATTTTTTTGAAAAGTGAATTTTGTAACTTAATTTTATAAGGATGAGTTTAAAATTATTGTTTGGTTTTGATGCATGAAAATGGGCTTCCAATAATTTTTAGTTTTATTGAAAATGTGTGTTGGAATATTTTTCAATAAATGCATGGTTTTATTTAAATGGTTGAAATGGTTGTTTTGGCATTGGTATTTGGGATAATGGTTATGTGTGTTCATGTGAATTCGAAACATATAAGGGTATAGAGTCTCCCAGATCATTAGTGGGATAGATAATTGTAAGATCTACACTATAAAAATGGTTCATTATGTGATTTATTAGTGAATGGTTTTGTCACCTCTCATGAGTATTTAGAGGTCAATATTGCATGCATCTTTGGATGTGTGAATATGTGGAATAGAATGGATAAATCCAAATTTTTATTTCTGAAATGGGTTTAGAAAATTGTTTGGTTTCTCTATTTGGTACTTGATATTGTTTTGAGAAAACTATTTTACAATGTCATATTTTTATATTTTTATATAAATATATTAAAAATTGTTATATATAAACTATCTGATATAATTGTGGTAATATCTTCGATCCTTATGGCATGAGAAGGGAATTAGTTTTGGAAAAGCCTATTGAGTTTCATTAGTCATCCTAAATTTGGGACTATTGTGATTTTGTAGATATTTATTATTGAGACAAGTTAAAGGGTAATGTATCACACTTACCTATTTGTTCTTAGTGATTCGTGGGCTATTTTTTGGAGTGGAATATCCCTCAGGTTGGATCTTTGGTGTTGTTGTTATCTTTTAGTTTTGAGGGTCCTGTAGTATTCCGTTATGGTACTCTTGTGTAGTTTTATTTTTATATAAATTTTATTCTTTGAGTTTTCTTTCATTGGTATCATGAAACATTAAAAATTTTTTGGTTATGTAATGTTTTTATTATTATTTTATTTTCAAATGGAAAATCATCCCCCAAATATTAATGAACCCCTTTCCATTTATTGCTAGCCTTTGCAACATTGAGGATGTCACTTAAGGGAATGTACCATTCCTATGACTTATCAAGACAATGAGAAGTTGAGTAATGTTACAAGTGGTATTAGATTGTTTAGTCCTTGACTAAAAATTGTTCATCCGTATTATCGGTCTCAGATTTAAAATTAATTCTATTCTATTCCATGCGTCAGGTTGGTAGAAAAGAGTAATATTTTCTGGACATGAAATGTGGAACATAAAAAATAAACAGATAACCTTTTTATTCTGACCATCAAGTTACTAGGTATATGGGTTCATAAGTGTTTTAGAGACACTTAAAGGTTTTGTAATCTCATTTTCATGGATTTAGCCAATGAGATGAGAATGACATGCATTATAGAAATGACTTTCCACTTATAGTGCATATCTCATTATGAGAAATGATTTGACTCAATTTTTTGACATTTGAAAATATTTATTTTTAATTTCAAATATAATTTTTATAAAAATAGAATCATTGTAGTATTTTAAAAGTGGGTTGATTTTCAAAAGGAATAATAAAATATTCAAAACAAGTTAAATAAAAAAAATGGTTGATTTTGGAAAGTGATGTTGTGATAATATGATGTAGTAGAATTTTAAATTCTAAGATTTTAGTTAGTAGAGTGTGAGACTTATGGTGTTTTTTCTATTTCTATAAAATTTTACCTGGTAGGCATTGTATTATCCCACCGGAGGAAGCTCGTGAGAATGTGCGTTCACCTAGGCCATAGGTGAACCGATTATAGGTTCAAAGTATTATCCAATCATCTTGGGATGTGGACAGTAGTAACATGATGAGTGAGACGAGCTAAAAGGATCACTCCATCCAATTGTAGAATCATAATACACCCTTCTTTTGAGGAGATTCTGAATAAGAAACATATAAGGTGTGGCTAAATAGGATGAATCATATCTTTTATTTCATCAATACACTAGCTGAGATGAAATTCAAGCCCGTGACATATATGTTTAAAGAACATGCACGCTATTGGAGATATTTATCTATTCATGATAAATTATAACAAAAAACTTCTTGGAACGATTTTGAGTAATAATTTAAAAAACAATTCTATACTTATATGTTAATAATTCATGGAATGATGGAGTTCTTTCGATTGAATCAAGAAAATTTCTGAATCACATATTTGCATCTAAATTTATTTATTTGGTGAAATTTTCACTTAATGTTGCTACATATTCATCATTGATGGAACACATTTTTGAATTGGGGTTAATATAGTGATTTTCTCAATTATTTTCATTATCTAAGTAAAAAATTATACATATATGGTCAATAGAGAGACAATAGAAGAAAAATAAATCTCAGGATCTATGGGTGGAAGAAGTATTTTGATATCTATAGGAAATGGTTGGAACTCTTATGCTGGGAGAAAATGGAAGTGGGACAAATATTTACCATATTAGAGTATGTCTCAAGATAAATTTACTGGATAAATGAATATTCCTCCAAAAGTAAAGAACTATCCTTCATGTTTTCAAAGTGGTTCATTCTACCACATGAAGTGTAAACTATGACACCACCTAGAATATTTCATAATTAAAATAATATGGGAATATTCAATGATATTGCTACAGTGCTACAAGGTCTAGTGTTTGAGGCACTTCTCAAGTGTCGCAGGAATCATATGCTTTGGAGGGATGAGGGAAATAAAAACCAATCTCATCAGAATAACATAACTATCCATAGTGATTCAAGGAATACCATGACTCCTCAATAAGTGAAATCTCAACCATGAAATAAAGAGAAATGTGTGGTGATAATGATATTATATGGATGTGAGGAGAATATAGTGGATTATTAGACTGGACCATCAACCATGAGAGGTACAATTATTTTGAATTCTACCCCTATGAAAGAATTGTTTGATTTTTGTAAATCATATTCTTTAATTGATTCTCATGTTGTTGATATGATGAGCTTAAAATTTGAGATGTTGGATTCAATGATACAACTTCAATCTAATCTTGTTCAAAGAGAATTTAGATACGTTATTTGTAGATAATTTTCAATAAAGGTTGATAGATCTATGAAGATAAGAGATTTATCTATTATTGATATGGATATCTATGATATAATCCTATGTATGGATTTGTTGAAATCTTTCACAACTCACATCGAATTTTATACCATAAAGTCCAGTTTCATAAATGAAGACAGCATCAAGCATCTATTTTCAGAATAATAAAGTTTAAATGCTAGAAAATATAATTTTTTGTCACCAGTAGTTTAAATGATATGATACCATTGTTTGAATTGAATTTAGAATCACCAGAAGATATTGAAAATAATATTTTTCCAGTTGGTGTTCATCTATTCTCTGACATTTTTCCTGATAATTTCTCTGGTTTAACACCTATAAGGGAAGTGTATTTTATGATTGATCTCATTTGGGGGACTATTCCTATTTCTCTTCCATATTATCATATGGAACCAAAAGAATAATGTGAATTGAATATGAAATTAAAGGAGCTGTAATGAAAAGGTTTCAATTGGCCTAACACATCTATATGGGAAGCACCTATCATGTTTTCTAAAAAGAAGGATGGAACTCTTTGGTTGTGTGTGTATTATCATAAGATTAAAAATGCTATGATAAATAGTAGGTATCAACTTCCATTCATTGATGTTATGTTCGATAAATTAAGGGGGTCTCAATGGTTCTCTATCATTGACATGTGATTATGATATCACCCATTGAATGTGCAGAATAAGGATATTTCAAAGGCACCTTTTAGAAGAAGATATGACTATTAAAATTTTTTCGTAATGCATTTCAGTCTTAAAAATGCACCAGTGGTCTTTATGGAATTGATGAATTAGACATTTCCCAGGTATCTGAATTCCTTTTATGGGTCTTTTTGGATTAAATATTGGTTTATTCAAGTACAAGGGATGAGTATGAGCAATACTTGAAAACAATGTTGGGTTTCTTGGGAGATCATCATTTTTATGCCAAATTATAAATTTTTAATTTTTGGATATAGGAGTTATGTATACTTAGTAATGAAATTTTTGAAAGTTCTATTTTTGTGGATTCATAAAATATGGAGATCGTAATCTATTAAAAACCACCAAAGAATGTCTTAGTGATATATGGTTTCCTTAGTATAAATGGTTATTACCAATTCTGAATTCATGAATTATCTTGAATAGTATTTCATATGACAGCTTTGAAAAAGAATAATGTTTCATTCCAATGGTACTCAGAATTACAAAAGTCTTTCAAAGTGTAAAAGGTTGTCCTTACATTATAAAAAATCGTGATTTTTCTTGGAATCAAGACAAGGTTATGTGATTTATTGTGATGCTTCTGGATCTAGGTAGGGAATATTTCTCATACAGGGAGATCAGGTTGTTGTATACAGCTGAAGGTAGTTATGAATTCAATAAAATAACTATGAAACATGTGATTTTTTATTAGTTGACAGAGTCTATGATTTGAATACTTAGCATAATTATCTCATTGTTGAAAATTTAAATATGTTCAAGGATTGTAATATCTCGAAGCATATTTTTACAAAATGGGATTTGATTATGAGACAAATACAATGAAAGTTATTTCTCAAAATGTTTTAATTTGACTTCATGTATACATTGAGAAATTAAAATTAAATGGTATATTCATTATAAAGAATTCCTTATGATCTGTTGGAAAACAAGATTTAGATGAGTGGTAGTTGATGTCAGTCCTTTCTGACATGAATTTAGAATGTGAAGGCAGAGGTGATGTAACTATTATTTTTTCAATTTTGTTTGTTCATAATTTTTTGAAGATGGTTAAGAAGTCACATAGATATGATCTTGAATATGTTGTTATAAAGTCAAAACTCATTTGTGGGGAGACCATTGAGTGGTGGAAGTTGGATGAGAGTTCAGTGTTGTCTTTAAAAAATTAGATGGTCATACCTATAGATTATTACGAAAAACACCAACAAGCTTACCACTATTAAAAATGGGTTGTTCATACTAGAATATAGCAGATTTATAAGAATTTGAAAACATAATTTTGGTAGGTCAGTATGAGAATCTAGGTAGCTGAGTCTGTTTCAATATTCTAAACACCTTAATAGGTAATGAAAGTACATTAGGGACCAACATGTATATTATTGTCCTTACCAATTATAGTATCGAAATAGGAGAAAATTTTTATGAGTTTTTTAATAAGTCTCTCAATATCAATTTGATAACATTATTATATAAGAGTGATAGTGGATCAGATCACAGTTTTGGATCATTTCATTAATTTCAAGAACATAATATGATAGAGGACATCTCAAAAATATATATATGAGAAGTGGTAAAGAGGCATGAGATACCAAATTCAATAGAGTCAGATATAGATCTGATGTTTACTTCTCATTTATATAAATCCATATTTAATTCCCTTAGGTCTCGTTTAACTATATGTATAGTACATCATCCTTAGATGGACGTCCAATCTCAAAGGATGATACAAATGATGGAGGACATGTTGCAGGATTCTGTAAAGGATTTGGATGATTCATGGGAAGATAACATATCTTTAGTGGAGTTATCATGATATGATTATTATCAATACTCATAACATTTGGCTAAATTTGAATCATTGTGTATGAATACATGTCATTCAACACTTTTTTGGATGGAAATAGGTGAGACTTCACTAGTTGAGCAAAGTCCTATCCAAGAAACAATGGATAAGATTCGATTGATCAAAAAATAGCTAGAGATTACATAGAGTCATCAAAAATAATATGTGGATCATCATAGATGGTCATTGTTGTTCAAGGTTAGTGGTCATGTGTAAATAAAGATATTTCCATGGATTGGACATAGAAATTTTGTGAGGAAGGGTATGTTACCTCTTCAATACATATATAATTTTGAAATACAAGAATTGGATGTAGAGGTGGAAATTGGTTGGAATTTTCACAAAGGTTAGTAGTGGTCTATAAAATATTTCATGTATATATACTAAATAATTATCAGCTGGATCCTGGCCATGTGATTCCCAACTATCACATTAACCTAGAGCCTAATGCTTCGTTGGTGCACATGCTAGTATGGATTATGGATATGGAAAATGAAATTATTGAATGAAAAAAGAAACAGTCTAGTGCGGGTTTTGTAGAACCATTATCATATTAAAGAAGAGACTTAGGAATAGAAGAAGGAAATGATAGAGAAATGGATATTTTTCTTCCGGAAAATAATTGTTTTCTACTTTCTATGAATTGAAAGACCATTGTTAGGGGGAATGTGGCACCCATGGTTTCATTTAAGTAACACCTATTTTATTATTTTTGTGTATGTAAAGTATTAGATAAAGTTTATGAAATTCTAGAAGAAGGTTGGAATGTTTAGGGGTATTTTATAAATGTTGTTAGTCAGAGAAAGGTTAGTGGAAACTATGAAACATCCCCAAGAAACCTTGCAGAGTGAGATAATGACTAAGGGGAATAGACATGGGAAGTGTACGATTTGTCCAAATAATGTGGTAACCTTGGAGAAACCATGATACTTTAGAAAATTTGATTTTTAATGGATGGAATGTAGTTTAAAAATTTTATAGGTTCTTACTTGAGGAAAAATCTAGTCTATGTTTTTCCTAACCATACGACTAACTCTGCATGGTCTAAAAACTAAAACCACAAAAATTCAATCTATGATGAGATCATGTTTTAAAAAATATATTATTTCCCAATCCAACCCTAATTTGTAATTTATTTCTGACTATGGTTATTAAAGCTTCTACCATCAATATATATGTGATCTAAAGGTTTATCTAGGTGTGTCGAAGCCAAATTCTCACGGTCAGTCTTTATCATTGGTAGTTTACCTTGGATTTCCTTAGATCTACTTCTCCTTCTCTCTTGGTTTCTTCGATATATTTCTATTGTGGATAGATCTAAGATTTTATATTCCAAATGTGAATATATTTCTATTTTTGTTAGTGGGATATATCTAAGGATTGTTTTTATTCAACCCATTTTCATGGACTCTTTTGTGTCATTTTCTATTCTCACCAAATATTTCAAGGTAGGTGGCTTCACTCTCAACCCTTGTATTTATAATATTAAGTATTAGTTTCAAATTAATTTTTTTGTTGGAATTGGTAATAAAATTGATGTGAATTTCTTATTGTGAACCCTCATTAATGTAGGTATAGAAAAATGTAAAAATTGGGCATTTTTTGGAATGTTAAATTGGTAACTCAATTTGAAAGTTTTAATTTTAAAATGAATGTATGATTTTCATGCATTAGAATGGTTTTACAATGAATTTAGGGATTTATTGAATTTGTGTGTTTGAATGGTTTTCAATTAAAGAATCGTTTTATTTAAATGGTTGGAATTATTTTTGCGTATTCGTTTATAGCATAATTGTTGTGTGAGTTCATGTGCATTCTGGATAGATAATGGTATGGAGTATCCCCTATATTTATTAGGATAGAAAAGTTTTTGGGTAACCCCCATAAAAATAGTTCTTTAAGTGGAATCATAGAGAAATAATGACTCACTGCTCGCAAGTACAGGGAGGTCCAGTTCACATGCATTGTTGGATGTGCGGATATGTGGAATAGAATGGATTATGCCAAATTGAAATTTATGAAATTGTTTTAGAACGTTTTTTAGTTTCTTCTTATTGAACATGATGTTTTTTTAGAATAAAAATATTCTAAGGAAATTGTCTATATTTTGATATAAACTATTTTAGAAATTGTTTTATATAACTGTTTTATATAATTTTCTAACATGTTCTATCCTAATGACATTAATATAGAAGTCATTTGGGGAAACTTGCTGAGTTTCATTACTCACCACTTCTTTGAAACTTTGGTAATTTTGTAAATGTTCATTATCAAGACATGGTAAAAGATAAATTATCATACATTTCTAGTGGTACATGTTTATACATGGGATGTTTTGTGGAGTATATCATGGTGCAGGTTGGATCTTTGGAGTTGTGGTTGTCTTTTTGTTTTGCGGGCCATGTAGTATTCAATTTTGGTACTCTTGTGTAGTTTTATTTTGATATAAATGGTATACATGGTGTTGTAAGTAATTAATATCATGCATTATCTTGTGTTTTTTTGGTTATGGAATATTTGGATAGTTTTTTATTTTCATGGGGAAAATCATCCCCCAACTATTAATGAATCCATTAGAATTTATTACCAAAATTTGGATCCATTGTTATGTATCTTGAGGTCATTCAATGTTATTATGACTTATTAATGGAATGATAAGTTAAGAGATGTTACATGGAATTTGAAAAAATGAACATTTAATAAAAATATAACTATAAAGTTATAATGTAGAGTGATAAAGAACATGGTTAGGGTAAATTTAATGATCACAAATCTATAACCCAAGGAGGCCTAAAAAGGACATTGAGATCTTCAAAAATTGTGACAATGGGACACAATATTATTTCAATAACCTTTTAATAATGTTTAATAATTTTCATGAGAGGATATAATTACTTGATTTTAGTACAATATTACACCTTTTTGTGTCTTGGGTAATTTACACATCATCTATTACTCTAAGTAAATAAAGGTGATTTTTTTTCTTATTCCATAAAAAGCAATGGATCAAATATTCCATAATATTTATTCCTTATTTATCTAGATAAAATATTAAACTATTAATCTAATATGGAATAAAACTATTATGGCGAAGTCAAATGTAGATATTTAACACATCATCCAATGATCAACTAAAGTTTTCCCATAAATGGATAACCTTGTAACCCTTCTGAAATATTTAAGTACAAAACCTTAGAAATATGGTCACTAAATTTCTCAAAATCATAATAACATTGATCCCCCAAATATCATAATGTAGATCTTAGTTTTTTACATACCAAAAATGATATTAACTTAATAAATTATTCTCTTCAAACATATAAATATCCTAAATTACCTTATATATTTATTGAGTATTTGCATGCTTAATTATTACAAGGAATATTGGATATATTCCTTAAATCAAAAAAATATGATAAAATTCATCAATGATTACGTAAACCACAATTTGAAAATATCATTTACTGGTTTTGAGGTCATAAATAAAATAAAATTTAGTTTATCCATGTCATGTTATCTTTATCCTTATTAAATTTCATTTTATCATCCTTATCAACATGTTAATGATTTCCTTCCCTTGATGAAACATTTACCTTAAATCACTTTTCTATGACGTCAGTATCATTTGAATTATTATGAAAATACATAAATCAAAACAAGTATAAATAATTGTTTTATACATTATAATTAATGTAAAATAATCATTTAATTATAAAACATATATAAATCAATCATCCATTTTTATCCTTAAACCATTCCTAAGGATTCATCATCTTAGTCCTTAATACCCTATAACTATAATATGAAATATGAACCATGTCATAAGGTTCCTCAACATCAATTTAACCATGGTTTTTTAATTTAATTTAATAATATTTGTTAGAACATAACTTACCAATTACATTTTGATTTGGGTATCTTTATCATCAATAATATAACCAATACTCATACCACCTTCCTAATTCTCCTCATTTGATTCCTATTTAGGACATCTATTTGAATAAAGCTTATAAATTATACATCTAAAACATTCAATATTAACCCATTTCCTTTTATTTATTTCTATTGACCAAGTATAGAAAGTATATTATGATAAACAATTATCATAGAAGAAAACCACTATGTCATGAAAAATTAATTATAGTATGGATAAATCATGACACTGACTTTTAAATCTATGAATCCCTATTTTTATCCTTAGAGAAATCCCTATACAATTAATTTTAATTTTCCCTAGGGATCCCACTAATGTATTCTCATCCAAATATCCAATGGTGGGATAAATCATTCTTTTGATACCAACTATAGTGATCGAGGCTTAACATGAATTGATATTACATCATTTAGGATGAATATTAAAAACATTACAAAAATAGATGTCTGTTGACTATTATAGTTTTGTGTCTTTTTGTATCTAAAAAATTTATCTTTTATCATGGTGAAATATATTTAACCTATTTATTGATGATCTTCCCCATTAGTACTCTTATATATAATATTTCTTCATAGCATGGGGAACATAATGATAGGAAAGGTGTGCGAAAAGAGGCTCGTTAAGGGATAAGAAGGGAGATATGCAAGCATAACTTGGGAATAAGGATATGTGAACACAATAATATCATTAGGAAATCACAGCCTTCATATAAAAGATTATAAATATGAATCATGTAATAAATATTGGTAGGTCATAAGACATGAATCATAATATAATTGAGATAATAATCTTTGAAATAATAACATATGAATATGTCATGGACTTTGTGGTATACATATACGAATATAATATTGTTCCCTATAAGTTGAGAATAATTTCTAAAACATGTCAGGTACTATAATGGGGAGTGCACCTATTGGGTGGAACATACCACCACCCTCAGTCATATACCTTTCCTTATAGAGAATCAGGTTATACCATATTCACAATGTGGATCGAGCCTATTGAAATGTTCCCATAATTATCATATGAGATATAAAACCTTCAAAAATTCATTAGAGAGCGACAAAAAGATAACACAATGCTATCTAGGATACATAATTGTATATGTCATACCATAATTTCCCAGTGAAATATGGGTTAACTCATCATATAAGTTGTAATGGGATTAACTTGTGATATCTAGTCCACCTCATCATATAATCTATAATGGGATTACCTTGTGATATTTGGGAAACCCCATCATATAATCATTACCGGTATATCCCAACACTATCTATCCCACCCCATCATATATGTTGCAATGGGATTACCCAATGATTTATGGTCTTCCCCGTCATATAAGCTGTAATAGGGTTACTTAGTTCAATATGGGAAAACCGTTTGTATATGTTGTAACAAGCTTACTCGGTGATATCTAGGATACCCTATCATATAAGCTTTAATGGCCTTCCCCACAAATATCTAGGCCACCCAAGATTAAAATATATAAACATGATACACAATATAAATAAAATTAAAATATAATCCATATCATCATAAAATTCATAAAAAAATTATTCATTCATAACATGATTAACCCATGGAAAAAATGGGTTCCATGTCAATATAATTGATTCTTGAATATATTGGTGAAAAGAAATGGGTTTCATAACAATCACTTTGAATCATGATTGACCTATGGAAATAAAATAGGTTCCATAAACATCATTGCATAAAAATGGAAACCATTGAGAAAAATAATATTAATGGTTCCCTTGGTTAATATCCCCCATAAGGAATAAATTATATCAAAGAGAAACATCATAGATGGATAAGGATTTTGAAAGATCACTTGGAACAGAAAATTTGATTGAAAAATTACATTTAAATAATAAAAATTTTCAAAATCCTTTTCATTGTAAACCATTTTTATAATATATGAAAGAAGTGTTAAAAATAATTTAAAACACTTCTTCAAGAAAATAATGTTTCTTCTTTGAAAATTTACTTTTAAAAACATAAAACAAATTAAAGTTCATTTTATATGAAAATAACATTGAAAAATATAAAAAAGGATTTCAAAACAATTATAAACACATTTTAAAACATAAAAAAATTAATGTCTATTTCCTTGAAAATAATCATAAAATATAAATTAAAATCATTTTTTGAAAACATTTTTACAATTCATGGTTTTTAAAAAAAACTCATGACCGAAGAGATAATTATGTTCATATTTTACTAAAAAACATTATTAAATATCTTAGAACCAAATTAGTGGAAACATGGTACCATTATTTGTAAATATCATGAATAACTAGAGTATTATAAAATTAAAAAAAAATATTGATTGATAGATCATAATACTTTATTAGTATATGCGTAATCATAAACACTACCATTAAACAGTGACACATTTACAATAAACTATTACCACTTTGCTAAACCATTATCCCCATGAATGAACAACATTACATGAACCTTAAAATATCATGAAAACAAGTAAATTAATGATTTGAAATGTAAAATGATAGTATACCCACCTTGTATAATAATAAAGGTGGATAACATGACATGTGTGTCCATAATGGAAAATTGATATAAAATTGGTTTATCAGTTTTTTAACATTTTAACTATAAATACCATAGAATATAGATAAACTAATGGTTATGGAAATAAAAATATTATTAAATATAAAAATCATATAATAAATTAATTAAATTATATACACCATAAAAAATACACGAGTGGTGAAAACTTCATAAGTCTCACAGAAATAAAAGTGATACAGGAAATACCCTTACGACTTGAGTGACATTTAAATCATGAGATACATAAAAGAATATAATAAATTGAAAATTTTAATTTCATTAAATAAATATAATTACTTATATGACATGTAATAGTTCATAATATACATCGCAAAAAATCATAACTGGTGAATATAGTATATATGTCACGAAAATAAAAGTGATATAAGAAAATAGTTACCTTCAGTCATGAATTTATTCATACACATTCAATAAAAATGTATAATAAATATATTTTTAGAATAAATACAAAAAATAACCATGTTATTATATATCATACAATATATTATTTTATTATGAATATATATTCACCATTTATGAACAATTTTATGTTAATGTAACATTTTATTTAAAACTGATTTGTTTTTCCAATATGTTTTGACGTTTAATTCTTGATTTTCTTATTTAGATCACAATTTACTTAATTTAAAAATGTAAAAAATGATATAAATAATATATTTATATATATTGAGTATATAATTTTTTAAATAATCTATAAATGATATACATGAGAAATGAAATACATCGTTCATGGAGACGGTAGACCGTACATACACATAAACATTGTTTCCATTTTATATCATTTTTTAATGATTGATAAGTAAATTATATATATATATATTATTTATATTATAATTATTATTTAATATATATTTCATATGTTTATTAATCCAATCCTTAATTCATTCCATGTAAAGCGTAAATGAATAACATCTCTTTGAGGAGGCGGTTGTCCACACACCCAAAAATGAAGTTATTGCATTCACAAAATATCTAAATCATGATGATATAGTTAATATAATAATTCAAGAATCCTAAATACATAATGAATATCATATATATCATATAAAAACATAATTTATATCGTTATACCTAAACATGAATTGTGATAGTGGAATAGAAAATGACATATGTTCAAGAGGTGGTAGTCCACCAAATACATGAATGATGATTGCATATCAAATTTTACAAAAGTTTAACTAACTATAGGTTGAACCATAAACATAAAAACGTCTAATAATATTTATTATACATATGTTATTAAATAATCTTTACATAAGAGTGATTTATTGGACGGAGAAAGAAATAGAACAAAAGTTCTTGTGAAAGGATGTTACCTCTTCTTTGGGTAACTCCTTTGGTTGGCACTAAAGGTATTCCTTGGTATAATTTATTCAAAATTTGAGGAAACTATGATGAAGGGATTTATTATTTGATGATATTTTGGAATATTTTTTTCAATAAAATTTACTTTAGATGTGTGAAAAAGTAAGGGTGTGCGTACCTTTTTATAGTGGAGGAGGAAGGGTATTCTTGTAAATATTAAAAGGTAAACACTGTTGAGAAGTCTCTCATACATAATGTTATTCCAATATTTAATCATGTTTTAGAAAATTATGTATATTATTGAAATATTTCCATCCAATGGAATTTTTTATATGTTTCTAGGTCATTTTCCCATTATGATAAATATTAACAACTATGTAAAACCGTTTTTTCCATAATGAATGTAATTAATTTATGTTACTTCACTAATAATTTTGGAATAGAAAATGTTTAACTTACTATAAATTAAAACTATTATGATTACAAATATTGAATCAATTATAAAAATTATAGGCATGGAAGTGGCAGAAATTAATTTAAAATTAATCCCACTAGAGAGATAAGATAATGCGTTTTTAAAGTGAAAATATTCAAATTCATGAAATATTTTTATATCAAATTTAAATATGAAATTTTTTAAAATTAAATATATTGTATTAAAATATATGAATAATTTATATAATTATATTTTAAAAACAAATTAATATATAATTTAACAGTATAAATAAATTAGATGAAAATAGGTTTTTAATTAAAAATCTGTTTTTTCACCATTCATCACAAATGGAACTCCTCAAGAAATTACCAATAATTTACCCAAAGTAATTTTTTATCTTTAAATTAAAGATGTTTATTTTCTCAAAAAAAACATATGAACGTTTCCAGAATTATATTTAATTTAATTACCCCATTAAAAGTTAGTAAAATTACATTTTAGAAATAATACATATCTTTATATCTAAAATTAGATTTATTAGTATATCTTCTTAAGGAAAAAATAGATGGATGTTTAATAGTTTTAATAATATATATATATATGTATTTAAAATAATAAAATTTAAAATTCTTTAATTAATTGCTTTAGGTAAACCTTGTTAGATTTTCATAAAAAATATTCTTATTATATACATGTGTCAACCATATTTTCATAATTTAATTATTCTAATTCCATACCATCATTCTAACGGCTATGTGAAAAAAACATTAATATTTTAACAATTTTATTAATTGTACATTGTAGTTTGGTAAAACTGGGGATTGTGTGTCACGAATGTTATCTATGGAACTCAAAATTAAGTGTAAAAAAATTAGAACATAGTATTTTGTGTACTGAAATCTAATATAAGTGTTACGTGTAACACGAGATCAACTTTTTGTTGCATACAATGTAAGAATAACTTGGTGATTAAATATAACACTAGATATAATTAGTGTTTTTTGAATTAGAAAATATCAAAATGATTAAATTAATTTGAAAAAAATTTCAAAAAATCTTCAAGTACTACATACTACTCCCCTAAAAACGACTTTTTTTGGAAATTTTGTTGGATATCAAAGTTTTAATTCTAGAATTTTCATTTCATTGAATCCCACATCGTAAGAATTAAATATAAAAATCCTTTTAAAAATGGAAGTTTTTAAATGTAACTATTACCCAAAGTGATAAATAACTGGGTTTCAAAATATGATTGCACCGATGGAGAGTTAAAACATGGAAATTGATGATAAATCTTTTTATAATTTTTTGATGGAGGTTGATAGAGAACAAGGTCAATAGAGAGTTATTGATAAAAAATTCATTACCCAAATAAGCTTGATGATGATCTTGGTGATCATAAAATATGATAATGGACAACATTTTATTTCAAGGCCCTTTTTTGAGTTGATGAATTTTACTTAGAAGATACACTTACTTGATTTTAGTACAATCCCACCCTTTGTTTCTGTCTTAACCAATTTCTACATCATATCTTACTCAAAAAAATGAAAGTGAATTTTTTTCTTATGCCTAAGAAATGAACGTTTCAAAACATCCATAATAGTAATTCCATTTATATTTAGATAAAAGTTAACACTAGTTATCATGTGTATATAAATATTATTATGGTGAAGTCACATTTCAAAATTTTACACCTCATCTAATTTTATAATTAAATAATTCCATAAATGATTAAAATCCTATCCCTTTAGAAAGAAGAAAGTACAAAACCGTGGAAATAAGGTCACTAAATCTCTCAAAATCAGATTAATATTAATACACATATATCATAAAGTAGGAATTATTTATCACATATCAATCATGATATTACCATCATCATTTAAACTCTTAAAACATAGTAATAACCTATGTTAACACCAATAATTTTTGAAAACATGCACACATCCTTATTCAAAATAATTTTGGATATATTATTTAAAACAAAAAAATGTTGTAAACATCATCAATGAAAGAATAAAACACTTAGTGAAAATATATTTTATCATTAATGAGGTCATAAATACTTTGAAATTTACTTTATCCATATCATCACCAATTTTTCCAGAATTATTATCACTTTCTCATCCCTAAGAGCATATTATGAATTTTTTTCTATTAATGTAACCATTCCATTAAATCATCTTTCTATGTGATAAGTATCACTTACATATTCTTGAAAAAACATAAATAAAAAATTATATAATCGATCCTTATATACTTCATTATTTATATAAAATAATACTTGAATTCGAAAACATATATCCATTATTCATCATTCCTTATTATTAAACAATTATTCAGTATTCAAAATCTTATTCCTTAATAACCATTTCATAGAATATTAATTATGAACTTTGTATAAAGGTTCCTTGACATAAATTTAATCATTATTCTTATGTTTAATGTAAAAAAACACAATTCAAAAATATCATAACTTCCACATGCTGTATTCAGTATCTATCCTCATATGTATAACTATTTCTCACAACACATTCCCGGTTCCCTTCCTTATCTTTCTAGATAAGATATTTATTTTTATAAATACCATAAACTATACATCTCAAAAATTCAATTCTTATCATTCTCTTTTTAGTTTTCACTATTGAATAAGAATATAAATAATAGTGTAAGCAATAATTATCATAAAATAAAATCACATAATCATGAAAAATTATTTATAGGTTGCCTAAATCATCTTGACGACATTTAAGTATATGAAACATTAAACTTATAAATACATCCATCCCTATAAATAATCGTATAAGTATGAATGTGTATATCACTAAATTTTTCTCATCTTAGTTTCCAGAGTTTCTATAAACCATTATTTTGATACCAACTATAGCGACCCTAGTTTAACATACATGTACATTACATCATTTTATATGAATATTTAACTAATTACGAAAATACATGCTCGAAGACAATTATACTTTAGTTTCTTTGGGAACAATGAAAAAAATAATTTTATCTTTGTGAAATAACTTCAAAATATCCCTTAATGATCTTCCCCTTCAGTACCCATTCATAAAAAATTTCTTCATAACCTCAGGAAAACAAACATAAGAATGTGGAGTGATCTATAAGGGTAAGAAAGAGATATATATATGCATAACGTGAGCATAGAGGTAAGAGAACATGATAATATCATTAGAATGACACAAACGTAATATCAAAGATCAAAAACATAAATCATGAAATAAATATTGGCAGTTCATAACACATTAATCATAAGACAATCAAGATCATAAGCCATGAAATAATAACATAGCAATAAGTCACTGAGTTTGTGGTATGCACATAATAATATAAAAACATTATCTATAAGTCAAGGAACATTTCCAAAATTTATCATATAACACAATGATATTTTTATGAGATAGAGTGTTTTTAATAATATTTTCCTTTAATGTCTTCCATTACATGCAGAACCAGCTTAACTTGGGTTATACATAATAATGTGTTTCTAAAAAACATCATTTTATTATTTTAATTATTTAAAAATTTAATTATAACCTAGGTGTTGTAATTACATATATGAAGAGGATTATCTGAATTAAAAAATTTGGGTTTATATATAATTCGTTGGCCAATTAATTTTAAATAATGTAAAACATTTTTTAAAATAAATGGTGATGTTTTTCAAAGAAATTATTTAAATATCTAAAAGTTTTTTAATGATAATAAATATAAAAATCACCCTTGTTGAATTATATTATTGAAATATATATAAAATATCAAATTTAATGTTTAAAATTCATCTTATTTTTTTAGACATGATATAAAAAGATGTCAAATTTTATGCATAAAAGAATTGTTTTTCTAATAAGGCGATTTTTTATCTTTTTAATAAGGAACCCATTTTAAATATAATTTGTCATAATTTAATAATTATTATACGAAAAAAATATTATAATTATAAATCGGGATATCAAAATAAAATTTGGTTGAATATTTGGTATTTTTCTAATAATTTCATGTTTTGATGAATACTGATAAATAATAAATTTTAATTGAAAATGAAATTTTCATAAAAATAATTTAGAGTGTTTAATTATATATTTAAATATTTTTAGTTTTTAATTATATCATACTTTTTCATTTAACCTAATTTAGGTCATTTGAATAAATTCACCATTTAATTTGGATATAAATACATGTCAATCTTTTTGATGTGTTCACTTTAAAAACTCATTTCTGATTCCGTCAATGAGATTAATTATAAATTCATTTTATCAAAATATTTATTTTGAATTATGAAAAATTTATTTAATATTTTTAATTAGTTTTTTCAAATTTAATAAATATTTCCCTTTTTTGTCCAATTTTAATAGTAGCTTTAGTAAAATGTTTTACAATGGTAAATGGAAAATTGATTAAGTTAATAATATAGTGATAAGGCATATAAAATGATCCCAACAATTGATTAAACATCATTTTAAGAATATAAATAGACCATTAACTAAAAATTATCTAAATTGAATAATTTAATGGACTGTTTCCATGAAAATGTGTCAGATATTTTTTTAAATCAAAGAGGGTGACAAAACAACCACTCTTACTTTTATTCTGTATAATATTTTTTATATGTGGATAAATATAACACATGCTCAACTATATATATTATTATGAAATATAAAATGATTATAAACATCATAAAAATTTATTTTTAATTATTAGTGAAAAAATATTTACCATAAATAATTGCAAAATGATGATACAATACTTATTAAATAAATGAAACAATCATTTAAATGATATTATAACTAATAATGGAGATATAATATGACGTAATTAAGGGGATACATGGATTTTATTATAAAATATTACATTATATGGGTTCCGTTACTTAATTGGTTTGTATATATATTGTTAATTTTTCTAATGTCAAATTAATTAATAGTATCAAAATTAACACTTTTGATATTTTATAAAAATAATATTTTATTAAATTATTTATAAATAATAAAAATATTTAAATAGTATAAATTTGATTTTATATGGTTTAAAATATCATCAATTAAACATTTATGGTATAATTGGAACATTATAAGTAAAAAATTACATCCTCGTAGTATAGAAATATTTGTTAACATATTAAAATTAAAATGATTTAATTAAGGTTTAATCGAAATGATAGGATTAAAATAACACTAAAACTTGTCAACAAATATAGTGGTTGATGATATTAAAATCTTATAATATATTATGTTTGAATATATGGACTTTTAAAGGTATTTACTTTGATATTTATTTTATTATAAATTTATCTTTTGAGAAATTCCAAAAGTGACACCCCCTTATCTTATAAAAGGTCACATATTATTTTCTTTTACTCACACTTTAGAACATATTTGTTTAATAAAACCTAAATCCAAATATTATTTTTTATAATATTTTTAAATTCATCACATAATCCATAATTTGGTCATAATTTTAACCAAAGAAGCCATTTTTTGAAAAATCAAAAGGGGATACCCATCGGTGATGCAACATTCATCAACAGATGGTTTTTGGTTTATTTCTTCCTTGAACCCATGAAATTATTCTTATTAAAATATTGTATTATAACATAAGTATAAAAAATATACTAATATAATTTTATCATATGGTTCATTTCTACACTTTCACACACTTTCATCTAATGGGTAACAAAATTACTGTCCTTGTGTACTGCAAACTGCTGCCTCACGAAATGATGTCATTCGTTTTTCTATTACCACCTGACATGGTAGGGAATTATCATTGAAACCCTATTGTTATTTTATATTTAAATGGTTTTTATTATTTATTAATTTTGATGGAATTATTATATATTATATACCATCATTATTTCAGTTTTTAGATCTAGGATACCTTTATTTGTGGACGTGTGGACTACCGTCTCCTAAAACTGATGTGATTCATTCACACATTACATTAAATGTGTTAAGGAAGGGATTAGTGAACATATATTATAGATATTACATATTAATTTTATTGAAATTATATTATATATACATATATTTCATTTTAATTCTTTCTTTCAATACAAAAATAAAATGGAAACAACATTTATGCATACATATGTCCTATTGTCTCCATGAATGATGTATTTCCTTTATATTTTTTACTTTTATACATTATTATAAATAAATATATACATAATATATGTGATATTTATTTCACTATTATAATAATAAAAAATATTAAATAATTAAATAATTATTATAATAATAAATAAAACAAATCAAAACACAAGCGAAAAAGGCGGTTATTTCTTGAAACCTATCTTTAACATAGAATTGTCCGGAAACGAGTATTATAAGTCCATATGTAAATCATATATGATATTAACAAATTTAATATGGTTATAAAATTTATTTATAATAAATTTGTATTTATTTATAGGTTTTATCATTAGTGTGATGAGATTCAAGACATAAGGTATGGGATTTATGTCTCACTATTATTATTGGTTGGACACATGATTTATACACTACTTGTTTCTCAGACATGGTGTATATACAACCCAGTAATTTATTTTATATGTCTTATGCATAATATTATGGTATTTTAATATCAATAAAATTTATATTATTTCAAGGGTCATACGATTCTATATATTACAAAGTGATGAGAATTCATTTCATAATATCATCAGTATTTTAGATTTATTATTTTAAGTATCATTTGGGTAATATTTATCTTCCATGTCTATGTTTTATAAAATAGATTTCAAAAAAAGTTATTACTATAATAAAATGGATTTTACAGACTTTTTGTACACATTTTGGACTTTTTACTGCACAATATCAAAGGAATTATTTTTTCGTTTTCCAGAAAAGGTATTTTGTGACTTCTCCAAAAAAGTATGAAAGGAAAATTTATAAAATTATACGGAATGAAAGTAATATTCACCCCTAATGAAGAAATAATTCTTCAAATAATCCATTATAATATTAATGGTTTATTTTCCAAAAAAAAATCTTTTACAATTGAGCTTTATTTTAGGAAAATGAAACATTTTCAAATATGAAGGGATATGTTCCTCATGATTTTTTCTCAAGTGATCTCTCAAAATTATTTTCCATCTTAGATAAAATTATTTGATGTCACTTCTGTTTTACCTAGGATATGATTCAGTTGTACCATTCACAATCTTTATAAGAATGGTTTATTTTTATGATTTTAAGATATTTATAAAACCAATTTATTTTCTATGGGTCGTGTTATGATTAAATGATGTTTATGAAATCCATATCATTATATAGGTTCTGAAATGATGAATTATTTATGTTATCATGGAATAAATATGTCTTTTTTTGTTATGTGATTAGTGAGAAATTTATCTCTACCTAATTCAATGGGTAATGATTTATATCTCATGAGATAGACATTGGTGGAATGGTGAGTGAACTCAGTTTAGTAAATGTATTTGTCTGATAAGGTGGTCTTGGGAGTGAACCATGACTACTATGATAGCCATGTGAGTGAACCAAGGATAATAAGATGGTATAGGGACTGAACACATACTACTAAGATAACCATAGATGTTATTCTAAGAATATATAGAAAAAATTTTATATACTTATGTGTATGCCACAGTTCCATGCCATATGTTATGTTCCCATATAATAAGTTTTTTGATTCTTTATGAACAATACTGTTTGATTACATGACATGATATGAGAATCATTGAAATATAAGATATGATATTAAAAATTTTTATATACATATTCTTTATTATACTGTTATGATTAATCTCTCCCTTGTTTTTCCTTAATGTTAATTTCATCTCACCTTGTGTTATGTTTCTTTTCCCCAAGATATGAGAAAGGTATAAACTTCATTATTTCAAATAGGGATATAGTTAAAAATAAATAGGTGTCATAAGATGTTGACATATTCTGAAGTAGTTATTTATGTTTCTTGAATTATACTATCCCAAAACTAATATAGTCTTTAGGAACTTTTTTGTGTAATGTGTGAGATGTTCCAAAAATTGACGTAATTTTAATGTACATTAATATTAGGTTAATATATTTAGACTTAGAGAAAATAATTAGTCAAAATTTGGAAACTAGGATTAGATAAATTTAGTGATATTTCTAGATAACTTTCTAGGGACATGTTTATAGATGTCTGTAAGGATAAATCTATGTATAGGATATAAACCAAAATAATTTATAACAATCATGAAAAAACCTATCAAAAGCCTTATAATAATATAGATTGAAGTTACATTCCCATGATTATGATGTTTTACCACTATTAACAATTATTAAAAATTATAATATTATTTTAGTCAATTGGTTTAACCCAAAAGAATTGTGTTAATGATGAAGGCAATGAAAAAATCTTCAATATTCCAATTAAAAACCATTTTTTTGGGATCTGGATTGGAAAATCATATGGATATACTCACAAAAGCAATGAATCATTGTGGATATCCAAATTAGTAGAGGATGGAAAAACTTTATATTGATACCATCAAGAGGGATCATCCACCTTCTTTCAGGGGGTCTTCTAATCCACATGTTTCTAAACAGTGGATCTACATCAACAAAATAAAATATTTTCTTTCCTATAGTATTCAGAATATAAAAAATTAATTTTAGTTGATTATCCATTTGATTTAGAATCTTACCAATAAAGATCAATAATAATATGTTTCATGATAAAATTCAATCCATGGAATATGGATGTGTTCAAGAATATATTCATCAATAATTACATTCCTTGTGTTCTTTATATAATGATGTGGAATGAGTCCGTTGAGATAAAAAAAATCTATGATCAGTAAGTTAGTACCTTTATGGATAATTTTAAAAAAAAATTCCAAGGTACGCTTATGGTATTATCATCCAACATGAATGTAAGGTTGATATATTCTTTAGTGTCTTAAAACCAATTCCTCTAAGGGAATTAACAATAAAAGAATTAAATAGCAATGAAAAGGTGGTGTGTTGTGCTTTCAACGTGGAAATGGATGATGGAATTACATATCAATATCATAGTTTTGATAAAAAGAAAAAGGTGGATTGTAATGAAAAATATAAAAACCATTAAGAAAAGAATATGATCTTTCCTTTATTCTAAAGTTTTGGAATAAAACATGGGGGAAATTGTTTTTATAGTACTGGTAGATGTTTTAACTATGGGAAAGAAGGTCATCAGTAATTTCACAGCCAATTTAATCAGAAAAAGTTTTCCAATGATGAAAAAACATACAAGGCCACATAGAATAAACCCCCTCACTTAAATTCTTCAAGTGTAAGTAAAATAGTAATTATGCTAATCAGTACCCAAATCTATGAGTTAGTGTTGATTTTTGACATCATCAACCTCATAAAGTAACTAATAAATGGAAATGGCATTAGATCACTATTGGATATGTGGAGTATGAAAATGATGTGGTGTAATGATTGAAATTTTATATATTAGAATTCAAGAATAATGTTGTATAAATACTATTATTGTATTATAGAATAATGATATATCTAAGGATTGGTCTAATCTAGTTTTCCATTAAGGATTTGAAATCGTATATTAAATGGTATTAGTAACCATGTAATGTAAATGATGTTGTGATATGATATTTTTGGAGAGGACATGATAAAGGTATGGATAACCCTTAATATGTCCCTGATGTTGAGATAACAATATGATAAAGAGAAGTTTGGTTGTGTGGTAAGATAAATGGAATTGTATTGATGGCCTTGTAAATGTTTATTAATATGATGAAAAGGTGTTTTAATGATTTATTTTATATATTTACTGTATGAGGAAAGAGTTAATTCTAGAAAGCATGCATGATTTCACCATGATTTTTTTGGTAATTGAGGATTTTACCATGTTTCAAGAAATTATATAATAATGGTCTTCTCTTGATTGGTGTGAGACGATGAATAGCAACATCATGTTTTTTCGGGATTAAGTATGACTATATTTTTGAAATTTAGTTACCATATTTTGAATGTTTTGGATTTTAATCATTTGGAGAATCCTAAAGGTAACCATTTATGAAATTTGTTACATTGAAATTGGGATGAGGTTTTATATATTCATGTATTACATAACCATATGAGGATTTAGGCATATTGGATTAACTTTGTTAACCATTTTATTATTATATTAATATAGATAGGACAATCTATCATTATATGGATTTCATGATATGGTAATTCTCTAGGAATGAAAAATTTACATTCATTTAGTGTAATAAGAGATGAATTGGAAATTGATCAAGGCATAATGAAAAGATGATATTATGGTTATGAAATGTGAGGAAATAAAGAAAGTATTTCTTCTCATAAAAATTCATCTTCACTAGATAAAGGATCATGTAAAAAATGTCATCCCAATACCTTGTTTTCGGATTATGAAAATGGTCCCTTATATCATCACAGATTTATGGCCCTTTGATTGATAACATTATCCTGACCATATTCTATGCCGCTCCCCACCAGAACATGATAGTTATATTTATATTTAATTTAAATGTTTTCACTTCTCATATGTGTACCCCTATGTGGGATCCTAGTTATTAGTAAATTTTGGTATCCTTTACGTTTCTTAATTTTTCATTCTAAAATTACTTTTAAGTTAATATTTTTATGACGTCGGTTTATTTGAATATAAATTTTATGTACTCAACCTTTGATGACCACGATTTATTTAGAGGGATAAATTCATTTAAATTGGGGTAGAGTGTAACATCCAAATATTTTTATGAGATATATTTCATTTAATAATTTTATTTCATAGATTTCCTACATTACACACAACACCGTATTTGCTTGCGTTATACACAACACTATGTTTTAATGAAACATAATTTTATTATGGTACTAATTTTTTAAAAAATAATAATAACCTAGATGTTAGAATTGAAGGTATTAATAGGATAAATTGAATTATAAACATATTCTTTACACATAATTCACTGACCAATTAATTTTAAATCAATGTTAAACCTTTTACTTAAATAAAAGGAAATGTTTTTTTCTGGATAATTATTTAATTACACACTACTATATTTTATAATAAAATAAAAATATCACACATTACAAATTATATTAAATATATATATAATATAATATTATATGTTTATAATTTTTATTATGTGTTCTCTATACATGATATAATAACAAATTTAATTTTACAAATAATAGAAGTATTTTTCAAATAATCTAGTTTCCACATTTTAGTAGAAAACCTATTTTATATATAATTTTGACACTTTTATAATTTTTATTTAAAAAATAAACTTTTTTTATTAATTTGGGAGAAAAATTTTACTTTAGATTAATTATATGTTTTTTTTATAATAAGTTTTTTTTGATAAATAGTAAAAAATACTAAATTTTAATTACAATAGATTTTTAATTTAAATAATTTATAGTGTTTAATTATATATTTTATTTTTTTTAAACATTTATTTATAATATATTTTATTTAATCAAATTTTGGTCATTGAAATCAATTTCATTTATAATTTGGACATAAAATTCTATGAATATTTTAGATTTTTTCACTTTAAAAACTCATTTTTTATCATTCCATCAACTATGTCAATTTTAAAGTAATTTTATAAAATTGTGAGTTATGAATTATGAAAAATGGATTTTATATTAGAAATTATATGTCCCTAATTTATTAAAAATATCCCTTTAATTTTTGGAAAATATGGATAATAAATGTGGTAAATTTTTTACAATGGTGAAGGAAAGATTGTGAAATTTAACCTAAACATAATGTGATAAGGACTATAAAATGAGACTAAAACCTAATAAAAAATTATTGTATGATTATAATTCGTCACATAACACATAAGGATAGAATGTGAATAATTTAATTGATAATATCCATTAAAATGAGTGGGATATTATTAAAAACAATGATAGTGAAAAGTGTCACGCTCTGAATTTTAATAAGTATATTGTTATTTAATATTCAATTAAATATAAACTAGGATAAATTATCTTTATTATTTTTAAATATAAAATTATTATATAAATTATATAATTTTTTTTCATATTTTATTGAATAAATCATAAATAATTAAAAAATGATGATGGAGTAATTATTCAATTAAAGGAACAATCAATTAAATGATAATATAAATATGAAAAGAAAAATAACTTTACATATATAAGGAGATATAATAATTTTATAGGTAAATATGATATACTTTTAGAGTATTACTTGATTTTTTTGAAGTTATATTTCTTTAATTGTTTTCTTAATGTCAATGTAATGAATATTGTAAAAAATTGATACTTATGATATTTTATCAAAATAGTTTTTTATTAAATTATTTAAAAATAATAAAAATAATAAATATGAAAAAATGGATGATATATAGTCTAAATTATCATAGCGTTTCCATTTATCATCTATTTTAAACATTATAAGTAAAAATTACATCTTGTTAGTATGGAAAAAATGGTTACCATTGTTAAAATTAAAATGGGTTAATTAAGGGTTAATCAAAATTATAAGGATTAAAATGACACCAAAACATAGATAAAATATATATTTTGATAATATAAATACCTTATAATATCATATATTTGAATAATTTTTTATTTATTTCAATCATGATTTATTTTATTATAAATTAATCTTTTGATAAATTCCAAAAGTACCCCTCATTTCTCTAACTAAAAGGAACCTCTTATTCTCTATCACTCACACATCAAAAGATATTCGGATCAACCAAACTATGTAAAAAATATTCTGCCCATTTTCCAAACATCGTCCAATAATCCTTAATTTTTGGTATAAATCCAATCAAATATGTTCTTTTTGGAAAATAAAAAAGAGATATTGGAAGTAGAGGAAATGTTCATTAATGAATGTCTTTGTTTTATTCCTTATTTCAATCCCCCCAATTAGTATTATTCAAAACTTTTATAATAATCCTATTATCATAAATATACTTAAATTTTGTAATTATAATATTTTTACCTACACTTACACATGTATCTTTTTACTAGGTAACAAACATATCGTTCTTGTGTATGGTGAACCACCACCTCATGAAATGATATTGTTCATTTTTCCTTTACCATCACCCATGGTATGTAATTATGATAGAAACTCTATATTTATATGTTATATATAAATATATATTCCATTTATGATTTATTTATTCTTATGGAATTATTATATTAAACATTTGTTCATTAATTCCATATTTTGGAAATATGATAACTTCGATTGTGGACGTGTGGACTACAACCTCCTCAATGTGATGGAATTCATTCACACTTTACATGGAATATATTAAGAATGGTTTTAGTGAAATTATAATTTATACAAGATATAATAATTTTACTGGAATTATATTACATATATTAATATATGTCATTTACATTCTTTCTTTCAATACGACAAGAAAATGGAAACAACGTTCATGCGTACGTAAGACCTACCATCTCTATGACCGACATATTTCATTTTCTATATCAATATTTTATAGATTATTAAAAATACATATACATTGAATATATATATATTATTTATCTCATTTTTATCATTCTAAAAATGTTCAAATCCTGATATAAGAATGAGGATAAAAAAATATAACAAATCAAAACACATGAGAAAAACAAAGTGCTTACTACCCGAAAGATAACGTTAACATAGAGTTATTGATAAATGAATAATGGAAGGCCATAATTAAATCATATATTATATGTTTTAAATTTTTAAAGTTCTATAATATATTTATAATAAATTTAAATTTATTATATAGGAGGTATTCATGAGTTTGATGAGATTCAAGACATAAGGTAGGGGATTTATGTGTCACATTTATTTCAATTAGAGTCATGCCTTAAACACTGGTGTTTTCCTCTATATGGTGTATATACTAATCATTAATGCCTTTTATGATTCTTATCCATAATATTATGATATTTTAATATCCATGTAATTTTGTTTCTTTCATGGGTAATATGATTATACTTATTATAAGCTGATGAGTATTTATTTCACAATCTCATCAATATTTTGTATTCTTTCATTTTAAGTCTACATTGGAGAATACATATCTCTCATGTCATATTTTTATAAAAAATTAATAATTCTTTTTTGGTTTATATTAATATAAAAATTCTTAATTGGTTACCAACTAAGGAGAAAAAAAATCAGAATAAATTTGATATAAAAAGATATATTATTATTTTTCTTCCAAAGGTGTTTTATCATAATAAAGAAAGATAATTGAAATTAATAAATGATTTTAATGAAATATATAGGTTATATATTAAATAAAATTGTTTTTATATTCATACATTATGTTTTATATGCATAATATAAGAGAAAACCCTAGTTTTTCACATAAAAACCTTTATTTTTATAAATTTAATTTTATCACCTTTTAATGGAAAACCCATATTAAGTCAGAATTTAGACACTTTAACTAATTATATAAGTAAATATAATCATAATATTTGATATAAAAAATAATAATTTGGTTATGGGGAATTGTTTATATTTTTTGGAGACATTTCATTTTTTAAAGAATGTTTAAAAATACTGCATTTTAGTTCAAAAATACTTTTTTCATCAGATTTATTTATAAGGATACATTATATGTTATATATTTTTTAAAGTTTAATTATATAATATTTTTATCAATTAATCCAGTGTAGGATATTAGAATCAATTTTACTTTTAAATTTACTTTAAAAATATAGCGAACTTTTGGACGTTTTTACTTTAACAACTCGCGTTGTTGTCCTGCTTACGGGATGAGTTTTAAATTAATTTTTTCAAATTATGTGATTTTAATATATAAAAATGAATTTAATATTTTTATTAATAATAGTCTTTAATATAACAAAAGATCAATATAATTTTTGACCAAAAATATTAGTAAATTGAATTTAAATTAATTACATTTATGAAGGCATAATTAAGCTTAATAAAAGACTAATCATTTAACATGTGGGAAAAAATGACCTAGGAACTAGTCAAAAACCTATTTAATAGAAATATATCATCCAAAAAACTTATAATTAATAGTTGGTTTGGGGTTTTATCACTTATTTTAGGTAATAACGTGTATACACTTATCTTGATTCCAAAAATTCCTTATAAGTCTGTTTCCATCCCTATAAAAGGACACCACCTCTCCCACTTCTTCACATATCTCAAACCTCATAGGTTTAGAAAATATATAACAAAATAGATTCCCAACATCCCTATACGCGACCGGGATAGATCTCTTTTTCCTTAAATTCTTCCAATATATTCTTCTCGTATAAACCAAAAGAATTTACCCCATTAAGTGGTAATGTAATCTCTCAATATTTTTAGTTTAATTTCATTAAAACACTACATTACTCATATTATTATTTTCATAAATATAAAAACTGGTATTCTCAATATAATATTATGTTTTTATGTTAATATACCTCCATCTATAGGGTAACAAACATAATGTTTCTGTGTTTGGAGAACTACTATCTCACGAAATAATGATTATTCATTTTTTTCTTACAACTTATAATTTTTTCCATTATGATGGAATATTTTTTTATATATTATATATATGATGTTTATAATTTATTTATATTTTTAACACTTTTTATTTATTAAATACCTTTATGCTTTATATCTTTGGTAAATTCCATAATTTCGTTTGAGGAAGTGTGGACTACCGCCCCTCAATGTGATGTGATTCTTTCAGACCATACATGGAATGTATAATGGATAATTTTAATAAAAATATGTAACATAAATAAAATTTATATAATTAAATAATTATAATATACATATATATCATTTATATTTAATTATTTCAATATGAGAAAGAAATCAAAGTAGCGTTCATGCGTACGTACGACATATCATCTCCCTGAACGATGCATTTCATTTCTTATCAAAAAACATTTAAGATTATTATAAATAAAAATATAGTTATTATATATGATAATTGAGACATGGTTTACATTATGTATATGATGAAACTGTGATCTAATTAATGTTAACAATAAATAACAAGTTACAAAATTACTCAATAAAACTAGGTAATTAACAACTAAAATAGTAAAATTAATGAAAGAGTGTTCAGAGATGGGTAATGGAATATTATAAGGAAATAATATATGATATTATAAAAATGATTAAGGTTATGAGATTAGTTACTAACATATTTTAAAACACAATATAGAAGGATAAATTCCACTCCAAAAAATAAGGATAAGGTAAAGGAATTACAACTCAATTTACATTTCATTGAGACTTATTTGTTAGAATGTGACAAATAACTTTTGTTTGTTGTATATACTACCTTTTTCATGTTATGTCATTAATCACCTTATTTTCATGAAATTTTATATTTCATTTTATTTCATTACTTTCTGGAAATTATTATTTTAAGGTTTTAATGTGGTATGGGACACTTTCAAATGTTTAATGCTTATTTATCTTCAAGAATGTTTTCCAGTCAACAACCCATGTTTTTACTTATCCTCCGTTGGGGTATTATTTATGAATAAATTTTATTAATTAAATAAGGATATTTTATAATGAATATAGTTTGATCAGTATATAAGAAATTATCTGTACATTCAATACACATGTTGGGACAATTTAAGGAAAGCCCTACAGTTTGGGGACCGATTAATGAAATCCCCTTCATGTATCGGTAGACTCATGGGACAATTTTTTTGTCCAATCATAAAATCTTTAAAATGTCTCTTTAAGGTAGAGGTATCATGTTCCTGGGAAACATAACATTTGATAATTAAGATTTTTTTATTGAGAATTTAGTTATTATTTATCCTTGATATTTTTTGTCAAAATATAAATGGATGCATTTTAATATTAATTTGTTGACTTAATGGAATTTGGTTTTAGTTTCTCACATTTCCATGTTGATATTTAATTATCTAGTTATTTGTATGGAATTTTTTATTAGTTATTTACCTTTCCATGTTAATTTATTCATATTTATTCATTATTTTGTCCTCTTTAGTTATCCTTACTAAGCATTTGAGCCAACCATTATTAGGTTTCCTTTCCCCATATTTAGAAGAAGAAATACAGGAATAAGTGTTCAAGGGTGTAGTTTATTTCATTTTTTTATTTATCATGTCTATAATTATAATTACCAGTATATTATGGGTATCATTTAGGTAATATGTCTTTCCAAGACTGCTAAACTAATAATCCCTTCAAAATTTGATTCCTTATAATCAGGATAATGTAATAAAATAATGAAATAACCTTGTGCTTCTAGGGTCAGGGCATTACACATAATCATGTCATTATTAATTTAGGCGGAACCATATTGTGGTTGAAGAATTTATTCTTTTATATAAAGTTAGTTTTAATCCATTTATGTAATCTTCAATGCCTTGAATATACTAATTACATTATAAGGATATTTTATTCCAAGTTCCCACATTATATGGTGGGTACAGTACATTATAAATATAGTATTAATATGGGTGTCATGTTAGATACATAAGAGGTCTTGTTTCCATATATATCTGTAATTATCCTCAATCAAAGGGTTTTTTCCTATAAATACCCTCATCAATTCTGGAGGTATAGTTATCATCATTATTCAATGGATATATGATGTTTGAAGTTAATTCATACCAAGTTCAGTTTAATTGGGTACATAGTTTAGGATCATAAGGAGGAGACAACTGTCAACGATTTCCCTTATTCTTATTTTTATGTTGATACCTCGCTAATTTGAAAATTTTTTCTTCTAATTTATTGGTTAACCACAACTCAAAAGTGGAATTATTCATTAGGGGTTTTGATGTTTCTCTTTACATATATATTGTAAAGTGTGGAATAGGTTGTTGCAGTAGGGGAGTGTATTTGTCCTTTAGGAACTGGTTCTGGAGAACTAAGGGTTATATATGATCTCTTTATTTTCATCCAAAGGAGGGTGACCAGTTTTATTATAGTCGAGCTCTCTATCACGACTGCTTTAAGGTGTTAGCGACAATGAATGAATAGATTCCAATTTAAATATATAAAAATAATATTTCAATAAAGAGATGGAAATCTACAACATTTTATATTATTCTTATAACTATATCCAAATCTATCGATGATACATCCTATAATTATATCTCCATATGAAACTTTATGGTTTTGAGCTTAATGTCTGATCATGCAAATTCCAAGGATATATTTTATATTACAGGATTATAAGGCCCTGTGACCCTAGAAAAAAATAATATTTCATATCCAATGATCTATATTCAATGAAATCTTATTTGATAATTATTCATTATCCAAAATAGAAGTCAATCCATGTTTTTACCTTTATGGAATGACATGTAATTAAAAAAAATTTGCAGGAACACCCTACCCAAAATCACATATAGGCCTTCTAGAAATCTTAGATTATTTAAAGAAATAAAATTTAGCACAACATTTACTGACCAAGGTTAGTAATAAGAATATATTAATGTATATCATTATTATATATTCTATGTGTGAAAAGATGGAAAGTGAGGTCATACACCTTATACCCTCCTCCTTCAACCCATGTGGATCTCCTTGGTTAATTTGGGGGACCTCAACACTATCATGGAATACCTATGTGAAATAATGAATATGATTGAAGAACAGAATTCAATATTAAAAATAATTCACAGTATAGAAGAATATATTAGATATGGATTTTAGTGAAGACAAGTATAAATGGTGAATCATAAAGAAAGGTAATTTGTGAATACTAATGATCTAATGCCGCGCACATGGCTCCGACATGGTCTGATTATTCTATGATCCTCATCCAATTGAAGGAAATAACTGGTAATCAGGGGAACTTATTTTTATCTAATATGTTAACATGGTATAACATTTTCATACATGTATAAAATGACCTTTTGGGTCTACCAATTAATGGGAAATCATGGGTTCTTCTTTATAGAATTCTGATATGAAGTAAAGAATACATCATGTAATATCATATTAAACTCCCTAATATGGACACTAATCTAGAACTTCTCAAATTATAGATTAGTCAATATGATTTAGAACTATAAGATATATAGAAGGATGTGACATTTTCTCTCATCACGAGTAAAAAATACTAACTATTTAAAAAAATTTGGATATTGAAATTAATTAAAGGGAAATATAAAAATTGTTATGATTGAGTGAGGGGGACAAAAATAATCAATATTTCCATTAACTCATAGATGATAACAAATAAATTGGGACTTATAAGCCTTTTCAAGAAGATAAATCACACAATAGTGACATAAATGAGGTTGGGAAGTTGGGTGTCTCCAATTTCAAGAGAATTTTAGCTAAAACAATAAAGGAAATACACATCAATTACCTAAGGGGGAATGTTATATGTAGTAAACCATCCTTTTCTTATATAATTATTATATCAATCTAAGATAAAAAACATAATGTTATTACAAATCCAAGATCCAAAGGTTTATTTTCTTAGGAAAACTAGGATTATATATAAATTGTACATAATAAAAAAATTATTTAAACCCTTATTATTTGTCCATTTAAAAGATCCACTTCTTTTTAGTATATGTAATCTCCTTACGATATACATCAATCAAATGGGTGAGATAAAATCCCAGTAAGAGAATGAATAATTAAGATGAATAAATATAACATGGGTGAGTATAATCATCATCATCATCATATCATATGCATAGGATCAACATCAATATCATTAAGGTAACATGTGACAGTGAAATGAAGTGTGGAAATGAATAAATATGAAACATCATGTCATAGTTTTCAAATTTCACACCTAGTTGTGAACAGTTATAGTATCATGTTCATAAAAAACATATATATATATATAATCATAACATCATTATTTCAACATATAAATAATCATGTTCGTGAATATTTCAAATAATCTCATGATATACGTCATATTTCCCAATTCATTGGAGGCCTATATAATTCCAGGCCCTCTCATCACATCATTATATTTACATTATCATGCATTCCATATAGAACGTATAATAATTATAGTAAAGAAATAACCCATGGAAAGTAATCTCTTTCATCTATCATGTTTTCATGAATTAACATTGGGTTTATAAAAAAATGGGTAAAAAATAATTGGTATAATAATCATCATTCTTGACTGAAGTATAAAGAACCCAAGAAGAGTAAATGATGTGTTCTGGAAAGAAGAGTTATTCTATAAAATCATTGTTTATTTAATAATATCAATTAAGAAACATATATATTCTTCAAAATACATAGGAATAATAATGAATTGATATTTACTAAACATTATATAATTATTCATACCATTTATTTCGTGAAAAAGGGATAAGGCATAAAAAATTAGTTGGGTTCGAGAATCCCCTTACCTTAATTCATTATTTATTTTGTTGCTTTTTGGCATCCAGAATAATAAAAATATATTTATTAAAACATTGAACCATATTTTAATAATATTAAATTATAACATTATTTATAAGTTATATTTATTTTATCATTTTTCTTAAATTTTTTTGATGAATTCAAGTGTTTCGATATACAGTTTTTCTAAAAAAATCCAATTTTACTTTGATTTCCCAATTTTTATTCAGTGTAATTTATTGAAATGTGTGATTAAAAAATAAGATTATAATAAATGTATTTAATTATTTATATAATATATATAATTAATATTTCTATTAATGAAGTTAGTTATACTATTTTTCTTCAAAATGTGTCTGTATATTATTAACTGAACATTAATAGGAAATTATTTAAAGAGCAGAGAATGGAAGTGTGAAATTTATATTTGAAATAAATATGGTAATTAAATTAAGTTAAAATTATTAATATAATATTAAATTTATTAATATATAGTTTTATATAACATGGTTTTTAAATTAATTGGTAAAAAGAATAAAGAGAAGAATAAAAATGGGAATATTATAAGAGACTTACTCTCTACTTGGTGTAGCTTCTCATTTGAAACACTATAACACCCACGGTGATTAGATTGGAATCACAATAGAATGTCCTTATGTATTATTTGGGTCTTTTAAGAAATTATTTGGACACATTTTGTTCTTTATAATGAATTGGAGGATTAGTTTTCCAATGGAAGTGAGAGGGGTTATTTGTACTTGAGGATAGGGGTATTTTTAGAATAAAATATTGAATAAAATATTAAATCTAAGGTCAAACATATAATACTGAATTATTGAGAAAATAAGTCACCTATAAATATAATATAATGTTTGTAAGATGTTAAATCCCATTTAAAATTATAATTAATTATTCTATTAAAAAGGAATGTGGAAAAAATAATTATTTTTATGATTCACTTTTGACTTCGAGTTTTGGAGTGTTCTTGGTAGGTTTGGAAATTATGTTTATTTTATTTTTAAGAATTTTTTTTGAAATAATTTATATAATGGTATAAACTCATGTTCTATAATGTATTAAATCATTATTATATCATGAATTTTGTAATTTAGGTTGTACCTGTTATGTGAAAAAACTATATTTTTAATTTTCACCAAAATATTGAAGTATTTCCAAAAATTACTGAAATATCCCTACAGAAAAATTTCAAAGTAATGATTTAAAAAAATATATTAATTTTATCAAAATCAAATTATAATATAGGTAATTTTAATTTTTAATACAAAAATTATGATTTTTATAAAATACTTTAAAATATAGTTAATTAAAAATTTACTTAAATTTTATTTGAGTTTTAGCTTGATATCTATTTTTTGTACTAAAATATTAATATTTAATTAAATTAAAATAAATTTTTTTTATTTATATCAAAATTTATTATCTTGAAGGAAAATTACTATTTCAATGGTTAGGTTCTCATTCCCAACGGTCGGGTGACTAGTCCAAATGGTCACAATACTATTCCAGTGGTCAAGTTACTATTCAAACAGTCACAATACTATTTTTGATAGCAAATTACTATTATAATTGTAAAATTAAATCCTATAAATACCACTTTATTATTTTACTCAATATTAAACTCAATTCCTTTCATGGTTTTATATTTCTATTTTCTTTAATGTTGATTGGAATACTTATATTATGTTTTTTCTCTAGTGTTAGAAGTGGGGTTGAAGATTCTAGTTGATTACAGCTATACATTTCTTCTAATTGTATATTTTCCATTTTATTTTTTTCCTCAATTATAATTTTTAAAATTTTAATTTATTTCATTATTGATTAATTTAATAGTTTTTTTATGTAAAAATGTTTTTTCCTTTTTTATGTGTATAATACTATATAATATATTATAACACTGATTTATTTCAAGAGAAAGTATATCTTATAAAATATTTGTTGTTATATTCTTCCATTTTTAAAAATTTTATCATTAAATTCTCAACTCGTATTCTTAGCTGAGAATAGATTAGGTTACTTCGGTGTCATTTTTTCCATTTTTCTGTAAGTCTCCTCTTCATACATATAGTTCCTCTAAAACACTTTTACAAGGTGATTTTTCTTATTGCATTGATCTTTTTCACTATGTTACAAGATTTTCAACATATTGTATTCAGATTATAAGTAATTCTCCAGTTGTACCACCTTCGGATTCAGTACATTTGACGTATTGGGGATTTTCTTACATAGTATTTATACACTGAACATGTAATTAACTTGAACTATACTTTTTGGAAGTGAAATCTGATAGCTTACATCTCCTATGCGATCAAGGGTCTCAAAGGGGATAATGTACCTTGGTCTATGATTCCCTTTATTTATAAACATCATGAATATCTTCTGTGGTGGTATTCAAAGGAAAAATTCTTCATCATAATCAAACTCCAAGTCCCTTAAATGTGTGTCAAAATATATCATTTTCTAACTCAAATAAGATTTTATATTCTTTTGGATGCCTTGACCCATATCTGTCATCTCTTAATCAGGATTAAGAATGAATAACTTTCATTCTCCAACTTCATCCCAACATGTTGGAGTTCTACATCACATCCCATATATGGATTCATATGGATCCATTTGAATACATGAGAAGAAGCTATTTTAGTACAATTAATCAATAAATATAAGGTGTTGATAACATTAACCATTAAATTCCATTATATATGATCTTTGAATTTCCTCATGTGTTTTAATTGTCTATTCATATTGGCCATCAGTTTGACAGTGATAGTCCCCACAAGACATAAATTCTATACTAAAATAATATTGAAAACTTCTCCAAAATTTACATGTGAACCTTTTATAATGATATGATATGATCGAATGTGGAACCATAAAAAACCTCACAACTTCTTTAAAAATATATATCGTCTGGTTTTTCAATTGTAAAAACATCCCGATTAGTAAGGAAGTGGGAATTCTTGATGATTCCATCCACCAAAAACAATATCTCATTGTATCATTTGGATTTCTTTGGGAGACCTATGAAAATGTACCTGGTGAAAATATCACATTTTCACGTGGGTATAGGCAATGTTTTCATCAACCCTTCTAACATATTTCTCTCTTATTTTACTTTTTAACATACCAAACAACATGAAATATAATCCACAATATCCTTCGTAATGCATTCCAAATATATTTATTCTCGATGATCGTAGTACATCTTGGTATATCTATGATGGATATAGAAAAGTGTGTTATACACATTTTATAATAAATATCTATTTATCTCAAGTGATGAAGTCACACAAACCCTTATTACAAATTGAATAACACCCTCAATGACGTGGAACTCATGTAGCTTCCATTCCTTTACAGCATTCATCTTCCTTTTTAGATCCAAATAATCCCTTTCTTCCTCCATGATCATCTCTTTCATTGATGGATATATAATCATTTGTGGGAGGTTGGATTTATTCCATTGCATTATTATTTTCAAATCCATCCTTTAAATATCCATGATGATAGTGTCTCTCTCAATCCTCATCATGGATATAGTATGTAATGACCCAGATTTATATTAATGAAAATTCCTCTTGATCTAATTAAATGTCTTATTATGTTAAATTTTTATATAAACATATTAACTTCTAGAATATGCGATTACTCTTGGTTTTATGTTTTTTGATTTTAAAATACTATTATGAATTTTGACCATTTCTAATATAGTCATTGAAGATTGATCACGTGATTAGTATAAATATAAGGCTTTAACTCATCCAATTTACTCCGATAAAGGAGGCGATGACCTCATCTAGTAGAATTTCCCCATACAAAGCCCTTTTTATGGAGCTCAGATTGGAGGTAGTTTCACTAGGATTTCCTCTTGACCATGCCCAAGCCAAACATTAACATGTTAAGCTTGAAAGAAATCTCATATTGGAGAAATGGATGTTAATATAGATTACCACCCAAAAGATGTTTTCCGAGCTACCCCAAGAGTCATTCACCATCGCACACCTTACCCTTAGGTCTTATGTGTGTGTTATAAGGGGTTATTTAACAATACCCTATCACTCTTATTATGAGAAACATTTTTTATAGATTCAATAATAAACATTTATTTTATTATTGTTACTTTGAAAATGGTTTTCAAAGAATAAATAATAATTTTCGTTAATAATCATTTAATAAATCTCTTTAGATGAATTAATGGATTTTTAAATTAAATAATGTTTTAATAAAATATTATTCCATAGTTCTTTTTAATAAATATAAATGATCGTTTAATTTTATTACAATTGTGATTTTTATTAAGGTTTGAAAGCTATTTCGGTCAAAACCCATGATTTTTTATAAATGTCAGTTTTTCTTTTAATGGATAAGATTCACATATTTTGAAATTTATTTTCATAAAATCATTATTCTTTATAGATTTAATATGTCAAAATTATCGAATGGTGAATTTTTCATAATTTTCTAAGCGAGCCAAATTTTTGGAAAAAAATTAAATACTGTTTAAATATATATCGTGTTTTATGACATCATAATGAACCAAAAGTAATGTAATACAATAAAATAAAAATATTATTCACACAATATATGTTTTAAATTTAAAAAAAAATTATTTTATATTTGTTTTAGAAATTTTACAATGCCTTACCGGACCCTCCAATACATAGAAAATATTCTAACATTTTAAAATTATTTCCTTGATAGTGAGACTCACCTCCACATAAGCAAGCCTAATATTTTAATATGTTCTCCCATTATAAATATGAACTAATGTTTTCCACTCCCCTTTGGAAAAAACAATGGGCAAAATCCATGGTATGGTTTGTGGTTTTGAATAGTTTAATGTGTGTTGCCCAAAACCTAAATAATAAAGAATTCCCTCTATTTTCTTATATAAACCCACTCAACCACCCATTCCACTTCACTAAAACCATTTGTAGATTGAACAACCCCTTAATTCCTCTTTCTATAATCCTCCCAAGGTGCCCCAAGATCCCAATAATCCTATCTCAATCCTCACCCATGCCTTTGGGATAACACTTCCATATTTGGGATCCTCACTTTCCTCTCCTGCTTTCAAATTCAAGAATCTTATTTGAAAGTAGTTCATGTAATTTAGAATTGTTATAATGTGATTATATTATAATAATTATATTACTGTTCATTTTTTTTATTTTAATGAGGTGTTATTTATCCTCCATAATTTTGACAATTACCTAATCTATTTCTGTGCCAAAATTTTGTATGTGATCCTCACTTTCCTCTCCTCCTTTCAAATTCATGCTTCTTATTTGAAAGTAGTTCATGTAATTTTGAATATCTATATTTTGATTCATTTATATCATTCTATTACTATTCATTTGATGTTATTTGAATGAGGGATTATTTATCCTCCCCCATTGTGACCCTTACCTAAGCCGTTACGATGCCAAAATTTCGTAAGGGATCTCCTCTTTCTTTCCATCCTTATTTATGTCCATGTTTCCTTATATTTTTATGACCTTTTATTTTCAATTACCAATGTTGGGTAATTATTGTTCAACTCCCCTATACCTCCATCCTTAATTTTTAATGATGACATACTCCTTTTTCTCTCTCTCTCTCATTAAAACCTCCCATGTACACATGTTACCATGTTGAATTTCTGTAAGGTATTTCTCTCTCCTCATTTACATTCAAGAAATTATTTTATATTCTATACCTAAATTCCTTTATATATATTAGGATATTAGGTTCCATGACCCCCTTACTATCAATTTCATGTATAAATGATGTGATTCCCCTTTATCCCTCATCAACCCATTTAATAATTTCTATTTGACGTTGTTATACTATCGAAGTTACACGAAAATTTCCTATGCCAAAATAAATGTGTAATTGAATACCATACCCATTTCTCTATCAAGGGGTTTCACATTTATGCACATATACTTGTTTATTGAGGACTTACATTTATGTATTCCACATATCTTATTTTTAGGAAAATTAGGATGTTTAATGAATACATGTTGTATGATGTATGTGACACACTTATGAATGAAATGAAATGGTTAAGAAGGGTTTTCCCTAATAGCACTCCAATGAATTTGGTAAAGAATAGTGTCATGATACATCATGTGAAATGAGTGTTGATACATGACAATTGATGTGAAATGAGGATTTACTCATTCTAATTTATGTGCAATGAGGTTTTACTCGTGATTCATTTAAAACAAGCCTTGGATCATGCTAATATAATGTTAAATGTTGTTTCCACATTTCCATGTTATGATAATCATGATATTTCATGCCTTTATGTTTTTATTTCTATTATGCTCCATTGAAATTCTTATTTCTAAACATGTATTTCATTCTTCATTTTATACATTGTTTACTCCTTTAATGTGCTTTGTGGATCACCCTTTTCATAAGTATGCCCTCAGGTTATCCCATGCAATGCTAAGTAGGAAGGAATTTTGTGGTCATGTAAAAGAAGTTTTCATTAAAGGTGGTGTATTTTATGTCTTATTTTGTGAGGTAATGTTCATACTTTCCCATGAAATTAGACCTACCAACCCTCAAAGTTGTCTTAAGTGTAGATTTATATAATAAATCATGTTATAGTGTCTAATAAAAAGAAGGGATTATATAGTTAGTATCAAAGGATATGTTTTTTTATTTTTGGGTTTAGGTTTAGAAAACCCTAGTGAAATCCTTAGGGAAAATACTAGGTACAAGAAAAACATCCCTAAATTTTTGAGAGTATAGAGTATGTTGTTTATCAAGAAAATATATTACTCTCTGGATATGAAAAAGTAGAGGTGGATCTGGTATAGATGTACCTCGGGGTAAAACCCAAAAACCCAATATTGAGCTAGACTTGAACATGAACTGGTGCATGACAACGGGTCTTAATGTACTCTTTGTTTGATATTAGTGATGTATATGCTTTGGTAAATTCATATTCTTAGTATGAAACATTATTAAGGGAATTAAAAAATACCCCTAAGAATATATATGGGTAAATACATCATGGATAACATAAATTAAAGCACATGAATTCACATGTTAAGGAAATAAATGTAATTTATATATTATCCCTTTTGTATTTGTATTCCACTTTATGTTTCACCCCTAAATTTACTTTTATTCCATCAAATGGCTCGTAATAGGAGGACTCAGTCCAACAACTAATGCGAAGATCAATGTGATGATTGTTCAAATGATATTCCCAACCTGATCGGAGTAGGAATTGAAAACTTTGTCACAATAATCTCTATATTATCTAATTCTTAGAATATAAACATGGGTTAAGAGGAACATTTAACCCCCACCCTCTTAGAAATAACAAACCGCAATTGAGATATTCCTGATAGAAAGGACTCCTACATTCAATGGAACATCTGATCCCTCAATCTTCAAACAATGGATAAACTTCTTTGAGAAGATAATATCCATCATTAAATGTATCGAACAAAAGAAGATTCTTCTAGCTACATATTGTATGGTGAGTGAAGAAAATCAATGGTGGACATTGATTAAAAATACGAAGCATGAGGAAAAGATTGAGGCATTGGAATGGAAGGATTTCTAGAAAATACTTTTCGATAAATATTTTCTTTCACCCTATGACTTATAAAGGAAGGGGAATTACTTTCCCTTAAGAAAAATAATGAAGAATCCATTGAAATGTACGATGAAAACTCTATAAGGCTTAAAGGATACACCTCTGACTTTTTCATTACCCCTGAATTCAAGGTTGAATGCTTTTTTGGTGAGATAAAACCCACACTATGGAAATCCCAAGTGATCCTTGACTTCGATAGCTATGAGGAAATTGTCTAATGTTCCCTCAAAGTTGAATTGGTGATCATTGAATATCAGGTGTATCATGGGGATAACAAGAGAAAAGTGTAATTTAATTCTTGTTGTTTGGTGGAAAAATCCAACGGTGCTAAAAATTCCAGCACTCCACTTTCCAAAGGTGTGTAAAGAAGAACCCAAAAAATTTCATAAAGGGGACAAGGAAATAATTTAGGTATAGTAGAGAAGGAAACATTGACATTAATTTCCAAGACAAAAAACATGGTGTCACGAAAGAGGATAGGAATGCTCTATTCGTCCCTCAATGCATTTTTCATTGCTGAAAATAAAAAGATCCATGGAACTTTGCAAACTGGTGCCCTAAGACAAGGATTTTCGGAAGAAAGAAACAATGTTCAAGGCAGCAAGGTTGATATTTTTCCATCTCTATTATGAAAGAGAAACCTGACAATGAAGTCTGGACTGGTATGATGGTTATTCATTTAAGAATTTTGATCGTACATTTTTATTACTGTACTATGAATTCTTTTATAACCATAATGCTTATTAGAATAATCCCAATGCTGCCAAAAGTCATGGATGTAGAGATGTCAGTGAGAATGGAAAATGGTAAAATTATTCCATCCCATGAATATAACTCCTCCCCTTTCACAATTTGTGGATTGAAATTATGGGAGAACATTATAATACTTTCTTCTATAGAATTTTATGATATTATTACAATGGATTGGATTTCCCTATATAGAGCCAACATAAATTTCTATGAGAGAGAAATATCTCTCAATATGTCAAATCGACCCCCAATTCTGTACAAGTGCAAGGAGGAGGATGAATATTCATTAGCACCATCATCTCAAACATGGATTTTACTACCCTATGAGCATGCATATATTTCATAGATTGCTGAGTCTAAGTAAGCATCCGTCCTTGAAGACATTCTTATTGTGAAGGAATTTATAGATGTATTTCCTAAGGAATTTCTTGGTATTTCTCTTTGAATAGATGTTGAATTCTCGACTAATCTTATATCTAGGGTTTTATAATATCCAAGACTTTGTATAGAATGGCTATTGTGGAGCTTGAGGATCTAAATAAAAAACTACATGAGTATCTGGATAAAGGTTTTATACACTGAAGTGCTTTACCATGGGGTGCACCAGTCCTCTTCATCAAGACTAAGGATGGGTCAATGCACCTTTGAATTGATTATCATGAGACCAAAAAATAATGATAAAGAAAAATTATCCTCTACCATGAATTGATGACTTGTTTGATCAACTATTTGGATAACAATACTTCTCCAAGGTGGATCTATGGTTGGGATATTACCAAGTAAGGGTGAAGATGGAGGATATCCCCAATACTACTTTTTGTACAAGGAATTGGCACTATGAATTCATTGAAAATCTTTTTGGACTCACTATTGGTCTATCAATATTCATATACATGATCAATAGAGCCTAATGATAATACATCAAAAAATTTGAGGTGGTCTTTATAAACAATATTCAAATATACTCCAAACCCAAGGAGGGTCATGAGGAGCATCTAAGAACTGTACAAGAGACCTTGCGAAAGGAGAAGAACTATGCAATGTACAGAAAGTGGGAGTTATAGTCGAAGGAAGTCTCATTCTTATGTCATATCATCACATGTTTAGGGATATTTGTAGATACCTCAAAGACAAATGCAATTGGCAGACATATGAGGCCAACATTTGTGACAGATATTTGTAGCTTCCTTGGGTTAGCTGGATATTATCGCTGATTTTTGAGAAATTTCTCACAATTTTAAAACCCTCTTACCAAGCTAACTCTGAAGGGAGACATGTTTTCTTGGAGTGATGAATGCCAAAAGAGCTTCAAGTAGTTGAAAAAGAGACTTATCACTGTTCTCGTGCTCACACTACACACATGTGGAGAATTTTTCATGGTATTCAGTGATTATTCGAAGAAGAGAATGGGTTTTGTGTTGATGTAAAATGAAAAATTCATTTTTTATGCTTCAACGAAATTGAAAGATCATGAGAAAAACTATCCAACACAAGATCTAGAGTTGGTTATAGTAATCTTTTCTTTAAAAATTTTGAGACATTACATCTTTGGAGAGAAGTATTAAATATATATGGATCACAAAATACTCAAACATATATTCACACATATAGTGCTGAATATGCACAAAAAAGGATGGATAGAACTGATCAAAGACTATGACTTCCCAATTCACTACCATCCGAGGAAAGTGAATAAAGGGGTATATTCTCTAAGAAGAAAGGACCCAGTGATTCTATCATTGATGAGAATTAAAAATTATCCAATCTTCGTATATATGATAAAGATGAACATGGGAATCATAAATAAGAGAACATCATCAATCCATTTAATAATTATTACTCAATAATATCATTTGTAAAGGTTAAAATATTCTCAAAAGGATGATGTGGGAATTCAGAAGAAAGTGGAAACTATCAGAAAAGGGAAATCCTTGGAGCTTAATGTTAATGAAGAATGTATTTTTAATATTAGTGAAGAAAATGTGTTCCATAATGTTTGGAGTTAGATAAATAAATTTTGGGTAAGGCACACAGTTTTAATTTATCCATTCACCTATGAAACAAAACGATGTATTGAGATCTTCGAGAGGATTATTGGTGGGATAAAACGAAGAAAAATATTTTTGAGTAGACATCAAAGTGCCTGGTGTGTCAGAAAGGGAAGGCTGAGAGGTAGAAGTCTAAGGGGATGATTCAACCATTACCTATAACATTATGAAAATGGTAGAACATCACCATGGACTTTTTCACCATACATCCAAAGACATCCAATGTGAAAAATGATATCTAGGTTGTAACACTCCGAGCTTCCACGATATGCTTCTCTTGAAATAATGCAATAGCTTGCATTGTACGCAAGTTCGAGATTCTAACACACCGCGACCAATCAAGGTAGCCATTATGAATAGTAATACCCACTTTTTGAAATTATATATATTTTATATTTCAAAATGGACTTCATTTTTGGATTCGGAATATCGAAATTAGCCTATGTTGAATTTTTGGTATTTTTTCTGAGAACTTCCAATTTTTTATGAAGAGTGAAAAATACTTAAAAAAAACTTTTTTAATCAAATAAATTTAGAGTGATAAATTATACTATTGAGTGGTTTTAAAGTATAATTAGAATATATTTTTACCATTTTATCCAATGGTAGTCATTAGAATTAATTTCACTTTGAAATTGGACATAAACAATAGTCAATCTTTTGATATATATTGTTTCTTAAAAACATACTATTTGTTTTGACAACGGGAATTAATTATAAAATTAATTAATTCAACTTATATGTTTGGAATTTTTTAAAATATACATCATTTTTGAATTCATAATATCAATTATAGCTTAGGGTGAAATTTTTGCATTGTTCTGAAAAACTTCAATTTTTGATAGTGAAACCACTAAGTGGTAGTTAAAAAACTGATTTTTCGTTTAAATGAAACATTACCACTTCTGTGATTTGATTTTAAAAAATCCTACCTAAATGGTTGTCATTAGGAAGTAAAACGTGGTTCAATGGGATTAAAATAATTTTTGGGTGAATAGCAACATTAAGTTAAATTAATCGCGATTAAAGGTAATTAGTGAAATTTAAGGTAAAAATGATATTAAAAAAATATGAAAATACCCTTACACATGTCCTACCCTTATTGGATGAGTCATGGATGACCACGAAAATCCATGGGTCAAATTGGGGACCCCATGGAGCCACTTGGGTAAGAAAATGACATTAATAACTTTTTATTTAAAGTAAAACTAAAATTGTCACAAACATGTGTTGTTTTACTAAAACAATTATTACATGGGGTTATATAAGTTAACTTTTTGACTATAAATATTCATTGGAAATCTAGAAATATTTCCTACATAATTATATATATATTTTTTAATTTTTAGACATTAAATAAATTAAAATATTTATGACATAATGATGATGCATCGATTACCTCATTAATTAATGATTTAAATAAAATGAAAATATAATGTAAAATATAAGGCTTACACTTGTCGAAAACATATTGGATGAGTATATTTCGAACCCTTATCACCTTAACCTAGAAATATATCACTGTGGGACCTCTAAAATCCCAAAATCATTTCATAATAATGTAATATTTCATGACTTTCCAAGAGTGCCCCTCCTCTCCTCTTATAAAAGGCCCCCACATCTACCACCTTATTCACACCATCAAAGCCATTTTTCTCGGCCAAAATCTACCAAAATACTCTCTCACATTTACGCTATTACACCTAGAAGCCTCAATTTGGTCATAAGTCTTCCCAAGTATGCCTTTGGCTCAAATAAAATAGAGGTACCCGATTTTAAGGTAATGTCTTCTCTTATGTTCTTTTGTTTTATTTTGCTTCTCCAACCTCTTAAAATATTTTTATTCCTTTATTTTGTAACAAAACCAGTATCTTAAATATACTAGGATGTTTTTATGATAATTATTTGAGCTACACTTACACAAACCTCCGTCTAATGGTTAAAGAACATACTGTTTCCGTGGATGGCGAATTACTACCTCACGAAACAATGATTGTTCTATCTTCTCCTACCACCTCTCATGGTGGACATTATGATGGCACTATATTTATTTATGATATATATTATATTTATTTCCTCTCAATGATTCTTTATTTTACATTTAAAACATATCTTTATGGTTTTTATGTTGTGCAAATGCGAGAATTTCATTTGAGGAAGTGCGGACTACCGCCACCTCAAAGTGATTTGAATTGTTAATGCCATATGTGGGATGTATAAAGGATAGATTAAGTGATATTATATATGATATTATACTGGAATTATAATATAACTTTATATAATTATGTTTCATTCCATTAAAATACGAAATAGAAATGAAAGTAGCGTTCATGCGTACGTATGGCTTACCGTCTCCATGAATGGTGCATTTCATTTCTTACCTATAAATGTTATGTAATATTATAAAGGCAAGTATATACTGAATATATATGATATATAAATCATGAATATAATTCTGTATGTAATGGATATTTTACCACATGAACAACTTGTAATTATAAGAATTTTATTTTTGACTCAAGTACCAAAGATAGACAAAATGACCGTTATTAACTTCAATAATTACATAATGTTCATAACAGGGTAATAAGTGATATAAGAGGAATAATGAACTTGGAAAAGGTTCTCAAGAAAGTATAAATTAACTCTATTTTATTATACAGGAGATTAAATAATGATTGAGTCAAGTCGGACATGAGTTAAGGGAACTTCTTAACCCAATTTCCGTTCATTGGGTTAATCTCCTAATTTAAAATTATGTCATGATATTATTTTGTACTATCTTTTATTTGTACTTTATTTATGCGTACTTATAGTGAATACACATAATAGATTCATTTTATTTTAAAAAATTATCTTCGTAATGGACTTCGTCTCAATCTCCTTTCATTGAGGCATATTTGGTTTTATACACAAGTTTCCTTTATACGGTGTATAAACCCCTTTCACTTTTACTTTTATTAAAAAGGAATCTTTTTATACGAAGTGTTTTTACTAAATGACAAAAGGAATGTTTTTTCTTACGTATGCAGCGACAATGACTTCTCCACCGCCGTGACTGTTATTTGATTTTCGACTTCCTCTATAAGCCATAACTTTTTTTAAAATGAAAAATAAATACCATGTTTTAATTTCCTTTTATTTTGGTATTGAAAATGATTTTGATAATGTTTTTATTATATCAATGTGTTGTATTGATGTCTTGTGATTGAAATTTAGAAATGTTATGTTTCCTTCATGCATGTTTTATGTGATACGATTATGTTGTGGTTTATGATATGTTTAAACCTGTTCATATGAGGAATGCATTGGACTTAATAAGTGACGGGTGGAGCCTGCTATAGCTCCTCGATGCATCGGAAGGTCTCATGAGACAAACTAGTGTCTTGGCATGAGGAATTGAAAAAATATTATTTGTAGTCTTGGAACGAGGCCTTGGCTACGTGGTTATGATAGTCTGGCATTATGCATTCCATCATTATGAAAGTGGTTATTGATATTTCATGTGATTATTCGACCAGTAGAATATCCATGTGAATAAGTTAATGGCATTATCTCATTTTACATTTTCCATATTATGTTTAAGTTCAACTTTAAAAGGATTTTGTTTTAGTTATACATTATCTTAAATGTTTATGTTTATTTATGAAAGCTTCCGCTATATTGTTATCCTTACTGAGCATCTGAGCTCACCCCTTCCAATATTTTAATTTTTCTAGGATTTGAAGAAGTATATTATGAATGAACTGCAGGGATAGTATGAGGGGATATGAAGACAAGATGTTGTTATAGTTTTGTTTTACTTTATGATGTAATGTAAGACTTATGAATATATCTAGTGTTTCCAAGGCTACTAAACTAATCGGTCTTTCGAGACTTGATCTTTTTGATCATGCCAATATTACGCAATAATGCACCGACTCTGCTGGAGTTGGGGCGTTACAGTTGGTATTAGAGGTAGTTTAGTACTAACCTTGGAAGATAGATTTAGATAAACTCGGATTAGAGCACATAGACCTAAGATTAAATTTGAGGATCAGTATAGAATAACTTCCTAGAATTTTGGTATTATAGTGATTTTTTGAATTTTCTGAGCAATACATCCCTGTCTGGAATGAGCAGGTTGATGCGGATCTGGCACAGATGTACCTAGGGGTAAAACCCGAAAACACTGCTTTGAGCTAGACTCTAATGGGAACTGGTGCACGAAAACGGGCCTTGCTGCACTCTTGGTTACGACACTCCCGGGGGATATACTTAGGATAATTCTCGTTTTCTTTACAAACCACTATGAAGGGTTTATGAGTATATACTTCATAAAAGAAAACATCCTTATTATTATGGATTATATCCATAAACCGTTCAATTTACATTACGTATTTTACATGTTTGTAATTATTCATTAAAATTCATAAACTGACCTAGTTTATGCCATTGTATAGAAATGGCACACAGTAGAAGGATTGTGAACTCCAGCAATACGTATGATCCAAAGAGTAAGAAGGATCATATATTTCATGGTATTAATCCAACATTTATAATGGAAATAGTCTCCCATATGTTCTAAACATATAAAGAAATAATATCATGTGTTAATAAGATAAGTAAAGAATTATCTGAGACTTATGGATTTGAAGGGAAGAAAGAGAAGAAAAGTATTGAAGAGAGAATGATGGATAAAGGGATGAGGGAAAAGAAGAATTTTCCAATATGTGATAACTGTGGAAAGAAACACCTTGGAACTTTCCTGAAGGGAATGGGAGTTTGTTATAAGTGTGGAGAAAAAGGACACAAAGTACGTGACTGCAAGGGTAAGAAAAAGGTTTCAAATGTACAATGCTTCATCTGCAAGGATTGGGGACACTACACAAACCAATGTCCAAATCATCAGAGTATGCCCCAAATGATGTTATTAGATAATAATCAAGTTATGATACTACCACAGATGAGGAGGAATGATTAGAGTTCTTATGTTATTATTAACGAATTTTTTCATTTAAGTGTGTATCAATGATGTACTGGTAATAATAATTATGGAGTATATAAGGATTGTATTACAGTACTATTTCATCAAGAACTTGAGATTGTGTGGAACCCAGAAAAGTGACTCCACAACAGGTTAATTTTTTGTAAAATATATGGTTGAGAGAAAGATAAACCATAATATGGTTCTGATATCGAGATAGTGATTTTGGAATAATACATGATTGATTTTGGATAAAATATATTGGATATTCTTAACTTCCTTGAAACTAATTAATGATTTGTATATATTTTTGGATAGAAGGAGTATATCTAGTATTCTATAAAGAATAAGGGATCCTGACTGTAATCAATAAGGATTTATGGTAATTTATGATGTTGCAGTGTTTTAAAAGAATACATGATGAAGGTGTTCACATGTTGTTATGCGGAAGAAAGGATCTTCATTATGTTTACCTTCCTTATAAAATTTGGACTGTGAGTTGGACAAATGTATTTTGGATAACTATAAAGGTTGGAATGGATTAAGTTGAACCTTGGATAGTATTGTTTAAGTTTAAAACGTTTCTGAATATTATTTTTGGAATATTATAATACTATAGTTTTAGGAAAATGACAACCTGTAGGTCGGGGGATAACCCGTCGTGTCGGACAAAGTTATAGGAATCGAACCCACAACCATAGAGAGATAGGCCTTTATTACCTACCACTAGCCTACAGGAAGTCCCTGGTTATTACAAAATAGTTTTCCTAATCTAAATGGTATGTGTTAATATTTTGAACCTTGTACGATTAGGATAAATATAATATTTTTGAGTTCTATTATCTTTTTGAGTGAAAGACGAGTTTGTGGTAGAAATTAGTTGAAGGATGAAACTCTACTTGTCAAGCATAAATATATAAATACCTATCTCTTATTCAATGAATAAATTAATTCTTAATCTTTAGTAAATGGATTTTAAAACAAAAAAATGTGTTATCCTAATATGTTATGTCTTATTGAACAGATAATATTCTAAATCAACATAAATTGAAGGCTTTGAGGCCCTCAATTTTATACTTATTTGTGATTTATGACCTCAATCACTCCCTACAAATATTTAAGTTTTTCCTCCAATTATATGTCTCTAATTGCCACCAATGTTCTCCTTATCGAGATCATAATTTGGTGGCGACTTTTTCATTTCCCTTTCCCTCTTATTAAGGCTAAATTTTATTAACCTTATTTCCGATGTGGGTTTTCCACAAAGGTATTTTCTATTTTCAACGTTTTATTTTCAAGGAAAAGTTTCAAATTGAGAGGACACAATTTATTAATGGAGGGGAGAATGTAACACTCCGAGATTCCACGATACGCTTCTCTTTCAATAATGCAATAGCTTGCATTGTACGCAAGTTTGAGATTCTAACACACTGCGACCAATCAAGATAGCCATTATGAATAGTAATACCCACTTTTTGAAATTATATGTATTTTATATTTCAAAATGGACTTCATTTTTGGATTTGGAATATCGAAATTAGCCTATGTTGAATTTTTGGTATTTTTTCCGAGAACTTCCAATTTTTTATGAATAGTGAAAATAATTTAAAACAACTTTTTTAATCAAAATAATTTATAGTGATAAATTATACTATTGAGTGATTTTAATGTATAATTAGAATATATTTTTACCTTTTTATCCAATGGTGGTCATTATAATTAATCTCACTTTGAAATTGGACATAAACAATTGTCAATCTTTTGATATATATTATTTCTTAAAGACATGCTATTTGTTTTGACAGTGGGAATTAATTATAAAATTAATTAATGCCACTTATATGTTTGGAATTTTGTAAAATAGACATCATTTTTTAATTCGTAATATCAATTATAGCTTAGGGTGAAATTTTGGCATTGTTCTGAAAAACATCAATTTTTGATAGTGAAACCACAAAGTTATAGTTAAAAAACTGATTTTTCGTTTAAATGAAACATTACCACTTCTGTGATTTGATTTTCAAAAATCCTAAATACATGTTTTTCATTAGAAAGTAAAAATTTTTTCAATGGAATTAAAATAATTTTTGGGTGAATAGTAACTTTTAAGTTTAATTAATTGCGATTAAAGGTAATTAGTGAAATTTAAGGTAAACATGATATTATAAAAATATGAAAATACCCTTACACATGTCCTAACCTTATTTTATGAGTCATTAACGACAAATACAATCCATGGGTCAACTTGGGGACCCCATGGAGCCACTTGGGTAAGAAAATGACATTAATAACTTTTTATTTAAAGTAAAAATAAAATTCTCACAAACATGTGTTGTTTTACTAAAACAATTATTACATGGGGTTATATAAGTTAAATTCTTGACTATAAATATTAATTGGAAATATAGAAAGATTTCCTACATAATTATATTTTTTTATAATTTCTAGACATTAAATAAATTAAAATTTTTATGACACAATAATGATGCAGCGATTACCTCATTAATTAGTGATTTAAATAAAATGAAAAGATAATGTAAAATCTAAGACTTACACTTGTCAAAAACATATTGGATGAGTATATTTCGAACCCTTATCACCTTAACCTCTAAATATATCATTTTGGGACCTCTAAAATCCTAAAATCATTTCATAATAATGTAATATTTCATGACTTTCCAAGAGTACCCCTCCTCTCCTCTTATAAAAGGCCCCCACATATACCACCTTATTCACACCATCAAAGACATTTGGCTCGGCCAACCTCTACCCAAATACTCTCTCAAATTTTCTCTCTTACTCCTAGTAGCCTTACTTTTGGCAGAAGTCTTCCCAAGGAAGCCTTTAGCTCAAATCAAAAAGAGTTACCCGATTTTAAGGTAATGTCTTCTCTTATGTTCTTTTGTTTTATTTTGCTTCTCCAACCCCTTAAAATCATTCTATTCTTTTATTTTGTAACAACACAAGTATCATAAATATACTAGGATGTTTTTATGATAATTATTCTAGCTACACTTACACACACCTCCGTATAATGGTTAAAGAACATAGTGTTTCCGTGGATGGCGAATTACTGCCTCACAAAACGATGATTGTTATATCTTCTCCTAACACCTCTCATGGTGGCCATTATGATGGAACTATATTTATTTATGATATATATTATATTTATTTCCTCTCTATTCTTCTTTATTTTACATTTAAAACATATCTTTATGCTTTGCATGTTGTTCAAATGCGATAATTTCATTTCAGGAAGTGCGGACTACCGCCCCCTCAAAGTGATTTGAATCGTTAATGCCATACGTGGGACGTATAACGGATGTAGTAAGTGATATTATATATGATATTATACTATAATTATAATATAACTTTATAACATTATTTTTCATTCCATTAAAATACAAAATAGAAATTAAAGTAGCGTTGATGCGTACGTACGACTTACCCTCTCCATGAATGGTGCATTTCATTTCTTACCTCTAAATGATATGTAATATTATAAAGGAAAGTATATAATAAATATATATTATAACTACATCATGAATATAATTCTGGATGTAATGGATATTTTACCACATGAACAACTTGTAATTATAAGAAGTTTATTTTTGACCATAGTAGCAAAGATCGACAAAATGACTGTTATTAACTTAAATAATTACATAATGTTCATAACATGGTAATAAGTGATATAAGAGGAATAATGAACTTGAAAAAGGTTCCTAAGAAAGTAGAAATTAACTATAGTTTATTATCTAGGAGACTAATGAACGATCGAGTCAAGTCGTACACGAGGTAAGAGAACTTCTTAACCCAATTTCCGTTCTTTGGGTTAATCTCCTACTTTCAAATTATGTCATGATATTATTATGTCCTATATTGTATTTGTACTTTCTTTATGTGTACATATAGTGAATACACATAATAGATTTATTTTATTTTAAAAAAATGATCTTTGTAATGGACTTCGTCTCAATCTCCTTTCATTGAGGCATATTTGGTTTTATACACAACTTTCCTTTATACGGTGTATAAACCCCTTTCACTTTTACTTTTATTCAAAAGGAATCTTTTTATACGAAGCATTTTTACTAAACGGAAAAAGGAATGTTTTTTCTTACGTATGCGGTGACAATGACTTCTCCTCCGCCTTGACTTTTATTTGAGTTTTGGCTTCCTCTATAAGCCATAACATTTTTTAAAATGAAAAATAAATACCATGTTTTACTTTCCTTTTATTTTGGTATTGAAAATGCTTTTGATAATGTTTTTATTATATCAATGTTTTGTATTGATGTCTTGTGATTGAAATGTGGAAATTTTATGTTTCCTTTATTCATGTTTTATGTGATATGATTATGTTATGGTTTATGATATGTTTAAACCTATTCATATGAGGAATGCATTGGACTTAATAAGTGACGGGTGGAGACCGCTATAGCTCCTCGATGCATCGGCAGGTCTCATGAGACAAACTAGTGTCTTGGCTCGAGGCCTTGACAAAATCTTATTTTTAGTCTTGGCATGAGGCCTTGGCTACGTGGTTATGACAGTCTGGAATTATGCATTCTATCATTATGAAAGTGGTCATTGATATTGCATATGATTATTCGACCAGTAGAATATCAATGTGAATAAGTAAATGGAATTATCTCATTTTACATTTTCCATATTATGTTGAAGTTAATGTTTAAAAGTCTTTTGTTTTAGTTATACATTATCTTAAATGTTTATGTTTATTTATGAAAGCTTCCTCTATATTTTTATCCTTATCAAGCATCTAATCTCACCCCTTCCAATGTTTTAATTTTTACAGGATGTGAAGAAGTATATTATAAATGACCTGCAGGGATAGTATGAGGGGATATGAAGACAAGATGTTGTTGTAGTTTTGTTTTAATTAATGATGTAATGTAAGACTTATGAATGTATCTACTGATTCCAATGCTACTAAACTAATCGGTCTTTCGAGACTTGATCTTTTTGATCAAGCCAATGTTACACAATAATGCACCGACTCTGGGTAACTGTGGTTGGGGCGTTACATAGGTTGTTTTCGATCATCTTACAAAGACTGCACACTTTATTTAAATTCTAGAGTATGTCTCATTGGGTGAACTGGCACATATATACATTAGATAAGTGGTAAGGCTGCATGGAATACCACAATTAATTATATCCGTTCGAGATACATGATTTACCACTATGTTTTGGAAGAGTCTCCACAATTCTCTAGATACTGAGCTAAACTTCAGTACGGATTATCATCCTAAAACAAATGAACAATATGAGTGGACTATCCAAACACTTGAGGACATGTTGTGGTCATGATAAATGGAGTTCAAAGGAGGATTGAATCAACATATTCCTCTAATTTAGTTCCCTTACAATAATAGTTTCAACTCAATCATCCAAATTACTCCTTTTGAAGACCTTTATGGGAAGAGGTTCCGAATACCGACATGTTGGGATGAATTTTTGGATAAAAAACTCAGAGGTCCAGAAATGGTTGATGAAATGGTTTATAATGTTAAGAGCATACATTATCACATTAAATCTACTCAGAGTCGAAAAAACAGATATGCTAATAATCATTGCTGATATCTAGAGTGTGATGTTGGAGACATGGTATTCCTCCACATATAACTGTGTAAGAGTTTTTTGAGATTTGAGAAGAAGGGAAAGCTTATTCAAAGGAACATAATCACTTTTTAGATCTTTGATCTCATTGGAATAGTTGTCTATTGACTATCACTTCTAATGAACCTATCTCAAGTACAAGATATATTCCATGTATCACTCTTGAGAAAGTAAATACTTGACACAACATATGTACTCAATCCAGAGGTGGTAACATTAGAGAATGAACTCTCTTATGAAGATAAACCAATAATGGTATTATATTATAGGAAAAAATTACTTCGAAATAATATTATTCCCCTTGCCAATGTGTTGTGGAAAACCCACATGTTTGAAGAAGAAATGTGGGAATCAGAAGATGTTATGAAGCATCATTACCTTAATTTCTTTTGGTATGGGAAAGGAAACTTTTGAGGGAGAAATTTCTTAATGGGGGAAGATTGTATTGACCCAATATTTTATTATTGAAAATTCCTTATGATCTATTTAAATGTATTATTATGTAAAATGGTTATATATATCATATAAACTTCCATGATTTTATGTTTTTGGATTATAAAATATTTTTAGTAATTTTTACCATTGCTAATATATTTGTTGAACAGTGATCACATGATTAGTATAAATATAAGTCTTTAACAAATCCAATTTACCGAGAAAAAGGAAGTAATGAACACATCTAGTATAATTGCTCCACAAGAATACCATTTGTCATAGATCGGAAAAGATTTAAAGTCACTAGGATTTTCACTTTACTAACCTCAAGTATATCTTAGACACATTAATTTTTAATGGAATCACCTACAGGAGATGTGGAAGTTAAAAGAGATTACCACCTGAGCGATGTTATACATGTCACCCCTAGAGTTTTTAAACATTGCACACCTTACCCATAGGTCTTATGCGGGTGTTATAAGGAGTTATGTAACAAGACCCTAGAACAATGATTTATTGCATTATTTTTTATAGAATAAATAATATACATTCATTTTTTTATTATTACTTTGTAAATGGTTTTTATAGTAGAAATAAGATTTTTAGTTAATATTCAATTAAGAAATGTATTTAGATGAATTAATGTATTTTTGAATTAAATAATATTTTAAAGAAATGTTATTACTAAATTACTTTTTATTAAATATAAATGATCATATAATTTTTATACAATTTTAATTTTTATTAATTTTTAGAAGTTTTTTTGTCAAAACCCATGAATTTTAGATAAATGTCGGTTTTTATTTTAAATATTAGTATTCACATATTTATAAAAAATATATAGATAAAATAAAAATTAATTTGGATTCATGATTTCTAAATTATCTAATAGTGAATGTTTCATTATTTTTTGATATAGTAAAATTTTTGTGTAAAAATTAAATACCGTTTAAATATTTAATGTGTTTTATGAAATCATAATGACCAAATAGTGATGTAATAAAATAATTTTAAAGGTATATTCAGCCAATATATGGTTTACTTTTAAAATAATTTGATTTCAGAATGGTTTGATCAATTTTACAATGCATTATTGGACCTTCCAAGGCTTATAAAATATTTTATAATTTTAAAATGATTTTCATGAGAGTGTGACTCACCTCCACATACGCATGCCTAATATTTTCATATTTCGGCCATTAGACATATAAAATAATTATTTACACAGCCACTTGGCATAAACCATGGGAAAAAAAATATAATGGTTTGTGGTTTTGATTACTTTTACATGTAGTGTCTAAAACCTAAATAATACAGATTTCCCAATCATTTCCTATATAAACCCACTCAACATCTCATTCCTCTTCACTCAAACCATTTGAAGTCTGAACAACCTGTACCCTACTATATCTAGAATCCTATCAAGGTGCCCAAAAATCCCAAGAATCTAATATCAAGCCTCTCTGATGCCTTTGGGATCACACTTCCAAGTAAGGGATGCCCACTTTCCTCTCCTCCTTTCAAATTTGAGAATCTTATTTGAAAGTAGTACTTGTAATTTAGAATAGTTATAATGTGATTATTTTATAATCATTCTATTAATATTAATTCTATGTTATTTGAATTAGGTATTATTTATCCTCCCTCATTTTGACCCTTACCTAAGTAGTTAGTATGCCAAAACTTCACATGGGATCCTCACTTTCCTCACCTCCTTTAAAATTGAAGAATATTATTTGAAAGTAGTTCTTGTAATATATAATGTTTATAATGTTATTCTTTTATAATCATTAAATTCATATTCATTTGATGTTTTTTGAACAAGGTATTATTTATCCTTCCTCATTTTTACCCTTACCTATGCTGTTACTATGCCAAAATTTTGTAAGGGATCCCCACTTCCCTTACTTCCTTATTTATATCCTTGTTTCCTTATATTGTTATACCCTTTTATTTTCAATTAAAAATGTTGGTGTATGATTTCACACCTCCTAAATACTACTTTAATTATGTTTTAATTATGAGGGACCCCTTTCACTCTCTCATTAATGCCTCCCATATACACCTGTTACCATGATGAAATTCCATGGGGAAATTCTATCTCTTCATTTCCATTTAAGAAATTATTTTATATTATGCATCTAGATTGTATTACATATGTTTGGATAATTTGTTTCATGAAACCTTTAGTTTTCATTCCATTTATAAATTATGAGGGTCCCCATTATCTCTCATCAACCCATTTTATGATTTCTATTTGATGTCGTTATGCTGCCAAAGTTACACAAAACATTCCCATGCAAATATCATCGTGTAAGTGAATACCATACCCATTTATCTATTGAGGGTATTCACCTTTATGCACATGTACATGTTGATTGATTACTTAATTTTATTCATTCCACATCTCTTATTATTGTAGTCTATTAGGATGTTTTATGATATATGTGACACACTTATGCAAGAAATGGAATGATTAAAAAGGGAGCACCCTGATAGCGCTTCGCTGCATTAGGTAACAAATAGTATCATGATACATCCTCTAAAATGTGTGTTGAATCATTCTAATTAATGTTAAATGAAGGTTTACTCATGCTAATTAATGTTCAATTAGGGTTTACTCATGATTCATGTGCAATGAGCCTTAACTCAGGCTAATATCAAGTTAAATGTTGTTGACACATCTCCATGTTATGATAATCATTCTATATCATGCATTTTTTTCATGATTCTCTTATTCACCATTAATATTCCCATTTCCTAAAATGTATTATATTCTTGATGTTTTGCCTTCTTTACTACCTTAATGGGTTTTATAGATCAGCCTTTTCATATGCATGTCCTCAAGTTATCCCATACAATGTTAAGTACGAAAGAATGTTGTGGTCATGTAAAAGAAGTTATCAATAAATATATTGTATTTTATCTCTTTAGTTGTCATGTAATGCTCATAATTTCCCATGACACAAGACCTCTCGATCCTCATAGCTTTATTAAGTCCATGGTTATGTAATAAATGATGTTAAAGTGTGAAATAAAGATCAGGGTTGTTATATAGTAGCATGTCCTATTCTATAAATAGAATAAATTAATTTGTTCTTCCTTCTCATATGGTAGTGAATAGAGAAATCATAGTCCATGATTATATCTAATAACATTATTTGATGCATTTTGATATCATTAGTCATGAATATATAGTTTGGACTCTAATGAATGGTAAATATTTCACACTTCTCACCAAAGAAATAGTTTCACCAAATCATTATATAAAAGATCACATCAACTTACTCCAGATCATGCATTCAGTATTTCTTAATGTATCTTTATCTATTGTGAGGAATGTTCCATCACTTTGACATTCTGTATGATTAAACAACCCAATAATTTATTTAAAACCTTAATTTATATCACAAAACCTTATCTACATGTTGTTAGTGTGCCTACATGTGTAGTGATTACCCTCATCATGTGATCCTTGATTCTCTCCCCACATTCTATTATCCAGACTTACTTTACCCCTTTTCATGTCAACATAGTCAACATGATAGAAAATTTGGGGAAATTCCACAAAAAACTTTTGTAGTGCCTATACGATCCAAGAAAACTATAGATATCCATGTCAGTAGTGTGTCTTGTTAATTCCTCAATTTCATTTTAATAATGATTCTCAGAAATTCCCTCACTTATGATCAGGTGCCCCAAAAATTTTACTTACTGCATCTAAATTTCAGGCATCCTAAATAAAACATACATTTCTCCTTCCTTAATTTCTTTATAATAATCCCTAGATTCTATTCATGTTCCACTTTTATCTTGATGTAAATTAGAATATCATCAATACACACTACCAAATATTAATCAATATATAATCTAAGGACTCTATCCATGGAATCTGCGATGATTATAGGGAAATTAGTATGTACAAATGGAATCACAATGAACTCATATGACCCATACTGTTGGTCGGAGTGGACACTCAAGAGGGGGGAGAATTGAGTTCCAATTAAAATTTCTATTCAAACATTGTCTAGTTAAAATACCCCGATTTATAAAATAAGTTAAACTGTAGTGAATTTATACAGATTGTAAATTTTCACTTAGCTTCTCAAAGATTGATTAGGTCTCAGTTAGTTTAACCACAAGATCAAACTAACCTTTGAAACTAATCTAATGATTTATAATAAGTGTAAACACTTGCTAATCTAACTATCAAAGTATCTTAAAAATAATTTTGTATTTTAAAGTAATAGCAGCAGAATACATATAATATATGTCGTATACATTATACTTAAATAAAAGACGCACAACAGATATATCAAGAGGTTCGGGCTCAAGCCTAGACTTAGTACTCTCAAATATATATATGATATTGATCCACACCCTGGATCGGGGTTAACAACATTTTTACAAAAACTGTCCATGACACACAGAGACCTCTACCACTATTCTTCATGGAAAACAAAACAACAGAAAACCAACTGTTCAGGTCACAGACGACCTCTACCACTATCCTAGTGGGAAATAAAAGATGTAAGAGTTTGAGTGAGGATTTACAAATCCTCCAGTTAATGTTCAGGAGACAGTGTGTGTGTAAAAATACAGAAGATGACACACACTGCTCGAAAGTTAATAAATAAATCATGTAGGGAAGATAGATAAGAGTTTATAAATCTCTAGTGATTATCAATGCAGCTCGGGACTCGTTGGATTGAGCAGGAATGCTTCTGAGTCCTTCTCTGGTTCTTCTGTTGAAAAACAGAGTGTCGTAGTTCAGCTTGTCTTCTACAGTCTCTTGATTCTTCGTGTGTTCTTCAGAAATATAGGATTGCATGTATGGAGCTTCTTTGAGGATCGTACAATGTGTTCTTCACAGTTGTGCTACGGATTGTTCTTTGGTTCAGTACATAGCTCGCATGTATGTAGTATATGTGTCGAGACGTGTCAAATGCACATATGTGTATATCTATATCCTCTAATGTAGATCAATCTTCTATATATTCCACGAGTTTTGGTAGTAGGAATGATTCCCTTCCCATGGGTACGAGATGCGATTTTCTGTTAGGCCAACAACTAACATTAAATAACATCAATTGCATTAAAAACAACGAATATGGCCGTTAGCATTATTTAAAATAATATTGACAAAAGCATAAGAAACGCTGTCACAGTGATCATGGAAACGGTGTCTTCTTCATGGTGTCTGATCACGGTGTCTGGTCACGGTGAGTGGTCACAGTGTCTGGTCACGGTGTCTGGTCACGGTGTCTGGTCACGGTGTCTGGTCACGGTGAGTCCTTCACAGTGTCTGGGTTACGGTGAGTGGTAACGGTGTCTGCATAATTAGACAAAAAACTGTACTTGGACTAAAACAGTTATATGCAGAATATGAGTTAAGGTTACTCATTAGAGATAATATATGAGAGAATTTTAATTATGCATAAAACATGTAAAGAGTAATTAACATCTATAAGATTATAAAAACATGATATGCACCTAATTTTGAGTTTGAAGAGCATTAGCAAGTTGTGCACTGAAGATCAAGATTAATTAACAGTAATGATATTTGTGATCATTAAAACATGATTAACACATGAGGAGTCCAAAAATCTCCCCCCTTTTGATGATCACAAATCATATATGGGCAGAATATAAAAGACATGTAATATTAAAGATACTAGCATAGAAAAAATAGATACTTCCAATTTTTCTCCCCCATTTATACTATTGCAGGTATTGCAGGTTTTTCTCCCCCTTTTGGGATTATCAAAAAGTAGAGAAATGTAAATGAGACTCGGCAATTGTCATTAAACAAATAATTCATAATACAAAGTACATGAGAAGTACAAACTGTAAACAAGAAATGACATCCCATCAAAAAGAAAAACATTCGGTAAACTCTCTAGGGATCCATTTTTGTCTTGCCTTTATCAGCAGCAGGAGGTGGTGCTGAAGTAGAAGAAGGCATAGAAGAGGTAGACAACGAGGGTAAGGGTAGTCCTTCAAAAATAGAGGGATCCAAAGTAGGAGCAGTAGAAGAGCTAGGCTGAGGTTGGTCAAGAATGACTGGACGAATCTGAGAAAGGGCTTGACTAACTGTCATGGTAGTAGATGGTAAGGAAGGAAGTCCAGGTCTAAGGGGTGCAGAAGCTGGAGAAACTATAGCAGTACTCTGCACATGAAGATAAGTGCTTTAAAAGATTGATGAAATCAGTAATGATTTCACCACTATAATGCATAGCCTTTTCAAAATCGTCCTTATTCTCTAGAAATATGTCCAACAATCTGGTGAACTCTGAAAGTTTCTGAACTTGAGCATTAAAAGCTTGAGTCACCAGAGGGATTCTCAGATTTTCCACAAGATATCTGAAGTGATCTGTCATGTCACTTTTAGAGAAAATCTGGGAAAGATACAAATCTATTTTCTTGGAGATCTCTTGTTGAGCCTCATTGGCTATCTTTGAATGGATCCTAACCAAGTCCAATGCTCTATCACTATTATTAATTACTTCTGACAAGGAGGATAGATCCAAGACACTGAAGGCATTCTGTAATTCTTCCTTAATTAAGGATCTCAGTATAGAATCATCCAAAGAAGGCGTGGAGGTCTGACCAGAAGCAGGTGAAGCCTTGACAGCTTCAGTTAGAACTTTGAGCTGTCTCAGAACTTTTTGCAGACATCCAGTGTATTCATCTGTAAGCTTATTTAGAGTTTCCACAAGCTCTATCATGCATTCCAGCATCTTCGTGTGCCTTTTCCATTATTTTCATCAAAAAATAGTAGGTAAGGATGAACTTGAGACACAATATCCCTAGCAAGAAGGGAATCAGAATACTCAGGTGAAACAGTAGCAGGTGCAGGGGCAGAAACAGGAGCAGGATATAATCTCACAGATAGCTCATTCTGCATACTTTCTACTATACTCTTCAGATTTGCAACATCAGCACTCAGAAGCTTATTATCTATTCAGACTTCTTGAATTTCTCAGATCATCCTTGGTTGAATATGCAGGATAATATTTTCCAAGATATTTGATGCATCTTCTTGACTTAATTGAGTCACTAGGCGAGGTTGAGTGGAGACAATTTTCTCAAAACCAGCTAAAAAAGTCTTTCCAAAAGCTTTCAAATCATCTTTGGTTACAAAGGAATGAAGCTCAGGAAAGGATGCAGGTAAAGGTAGAGGCTCAGATTCTGTTTGAGGGTCAGAGGCATCTTCAGATTCAGATTCTGATCCAGATTTAGGTTGGGGCTCTGATTCTGGTTCTGAATGAGCTAAGGAATTTAGTTGAAACAGAGAAGAAAGATCCATTCCAGTTGTAGTTACTTTCTGTGACTCATTCACATCATAAAAGCTTGGGAACTCATATCGAGAGTATACAGAGAAAGTGATATAGGGTTAAGAAGATTCACCAGATCCATCTTCCACAACATCAAGATTTTGAGTTTCGTCCCCCTCAACTTGTGCTTCCCTTTCAGAATCTTTAGGTTCAGGAACATGAACAAGATCCACAGGATCATCCCTAATCTCTTCAGAAAATTCTTGCCTTGCCAGCCGAAATGAAATCTCCATTATTTCTTCATCATATGGAATAATCTCAGGAATCGATTGTTCCACTGGATAAGCTTCTAGACTTGCTTCTTTCTCAACAGAAAGATTCTCTTCAACAAAAACTTCCTCAAAGGTTTATTTCTATTCTGAACCAGGAAAAACTAATTTCCCTCCATCATTGGGATGAGATTCCTCCTCATGAAGAACAACTGAAGGATCCTCAGTCCTTTCTTTTTCAGCAACAACTTCCTCTCCTTGAGGTATTTCAGCAGGGATAACAGCAGGGATAACACCCCTTTCCTCTTCTATAGAAACTGTTTCCATTGGAGATATTACAGATTATTATCTAGGTGGAACTTCAGCTGTTACTTCTTCTTGTTCTTCTTCTTCCGAGTACTCAGCCACTTCATCTGGTTCCAAACCAGGATCAGCTAGGTTCTTAGGCATTCTTGGATAGTCAACAGGATTAAACTTTTTATACAGTTGATCACCATCCTCAACCTATTGCTTTTTCCATGGATTCCAGCTAATCATCATCCTTCTGATGATAGGCCTGGATAGACAGAAATCAATGTCCTCTAATTTTTCTTCATTCGGTCCAACCATTCATTTTGAAATTAACAGGGTTGAAATCATCCTTGAATAAAACAGGGAGGTGGATTTGGAAGTTACGTTGATCAGCTCACAGATATGGTTGATAACACACTTACACAGATTTATCTATTGGCCATTCTTCAACAGGTGAATCAGGAACACATCCTGATACTTCATCACAGCAAAATCTTTTTTTCTTGGACTAACCAGATTCTGAACAAACTTGAACAAAAGTCTTGTCTCCCCATCTAGTTCAGCAGCTATGGCCCTTCGCTTGGTTCCATTTCCAGTTATATTTTCCAAAGAGGTTTCTAGGTCAATGATGTCAGTTGTTGGAGTAGGGTCTCTTTGGTAATCTTCACACACTCCTTCATGTGGAATTATTAGGCATTCAACCCATAGTATTGAAGAGAATGAGCACTTCTGACCATCGATCCATCTGGTCACCAAAAAGATTTCTCCAAACTCAAAAGAGAACTTCACATACTGATAAAATTGAGATACAAGCCTGGGGTGAATCGATCTATTCTGTCTAGTGAACCATTCAATCCATCCTTGTTCTTTTAACACTTTCAAAACTAACGATCTTCTTGAAAACAACCATTCAGGGAAAACCTCTTTTTCAGGTACAACGGTACGGCTTACCAGGTTTGGGTTTAGTGGTCCTTCAGGCGCTATCCTCGGTATCCTCTTTTGTTTCTTAGAGCGGAGCTTCTCAGACAAGGGTGAAGATGGACGCTTTATCCTTGGCATTCCCTAAAGGTTCGGGCGAGAGGGAAAAGAAGGTTCAGGAGAGAATTCGGGTAAGGAGTCAAATGAAACCCTTAAGTTTTATCATTTGGGAATGTCAAACGTCATAAAACACAAGCGCAGGAAATAAAATAGCGGTGAAATAAAAATTACTGCGATACGGGTAAAAATAAAATAAAATAAAATATCATACTTCTCCCGGTGAGACAGAAAACTAGCCATCATGGTGAGACAGTGAGCAGCTTATATAGTCACGGTGAGACAGTGAGTTTTCAGACCGTGAGCATAAAAATAGTAACTTAGAAATAGTAAGTATAAAAACGTAAAGTACAGTACAGTAAAGTATTAAACATTAAGATCAGTAAGATATTCATTTATGATTAATCATACCAAGATAATGTATGATGTAGTCTAATCTTTCAGAATTTAATGGTTTAGTGAATATATCAGCAAGTTGATATTCAGTACCAATGAATTCTAGAGTGATATCACCTTTTTGATAATGATCCCTCAAAAAGTGATGTCTTACATCAATATGCTTTGTTCTATAATGAGAAACAGGATTCTTAGAAATATTAATAGCCCTTGTGTTGTCACAATTTATTGAGACATGTCTGAATTGATATCCATAGTCTAGCAATGTGTGTTTCATCCACAAAATTTGTGCACAACAACTTTCAGCAGCTATGTATTCAGCTTCTGCAGTTGATAATGCAACAGAATTTTGTTTCTTACTACACCATGATACTAGTGACTTGACTAAAAGATGACATGTTCCAGAGGTTATTTTTCTATCTAGCTTACATCCAGCAAAGTCAGAATCAGAATAACTAACTAGTTCAAATGATTGTCCTTTGGGATAGAACTATCCTAAATTGGGAGTATGCTTGAGGTATTTGAAAATTCTCTTTACAACATTTAAATGTGACTCTTTAGGGTTTGCTTGAAAACGAGCACACATACACACACTAAACATAATATCAGGAAGACTAGTAGTCAGGTAGAGTAGACTTCCAATCATTCCTCTATAAGTGGTTTGATCAACAGATTTACCATTTTCATCAAGATCCATCTTACAGGTGGTACTCATGGGATTGTCCCTACTTTTTGTGCTATCCAATCCAAAACATTTTAAAAGATCTATAGTATATTTACTTTGTGTTAAAATAATTCCATAATCATTTTGAAAAATTTGAAAACCAAGAAAAAATTTAAGTTCACCCATTAAACTCATTTCAAATTCATTTTGCATCATTTTTGAAAAATCAGTACATAAAGAATTTTTAGAAGTTCCAAAGATAATATCATCAACATAAATTTGTACTAATAATTCATATTTAAAAATTCGTTTTATAAAAAGAGTAGGATCGTCTATTCCTTTTGTAAAACCTTCAGAAATTAGAAAAGTGCTTAATCTATCATACCAAGCTCTTGGAGATTGCTTTAAACCATATAAAGCTTTTGATAATTTGAAAATATGATTTGGAAAATGGGGGCTTGAAAAACCAGGTCGTTGTTCAGAAAAAACATCCTCAGCAATATATCCATTTAAGAATTCACTCTTAACATCCATTTGATATAGTTTGAAATTTAGATGTGCAACATAAGTATGTAAAATCCTAATAGCTTTTAATCTGTCTACTGGAGCAAAAGTCTCCTCATAGTCAATACCTTCTTCTTGACTATAGCCTTGTCCAACTATTCTAGCTTTATTTCTAACTATGTTTCCGAATTCATCTACTTTATTTCTAAACACCCATTTTGTGCCTATTGTGAAAGTGTCCTTAGGTCTTTCAACAAGATTCCAAACTTTATTTCTTTCAAACTGATTGAGTTTTTCTTGCATAGAAATTACCCAAAATTCATCATTAATAGCATCATCAATGTTTTTAGGTTCAAGCTGTGACAAGAAGGCTTGATATTCAACCTAATTTCTAAGAGAATCTCTAGTCTATGTCCCTCTATCAAGATTTCCTACAACAACATCTAATGGATGATTCTTTAGAATTCTAGTTGATCTAGTAAAGGTAGGGCTAGAAATTTTAGGTTCATCAACAGGTTGGGAATCAACAGAAGCAGGTTCTGTAAAATTTCCAGAACTAGACGTTTTAACTATAGGTCCACTATCTTTATCATTAAGGTTCAAAACAGAGAGATCATCTTTAAGATTTTCAAGAGAGGTTTTAGGCTCATGTGGACCAGTTTCATCAAACGTGATGTGAACAGATTCTTCCACACACTTGGTTATCTTATTGAAAACTCTATAGGCTTTACTGGAGATAGAATAACCTAGGAAAATTCCTTCATCACTCTTGGATGCAAACTTTTCAAGATTATATTTGGTATTAAGAATAAAGACTTTACAGCCAAAGACTTTGAAGTAGTTAACCTTAGGTTTCCAATGGTTCCACAACTCATAAGGGGTCCTCTTAAGAACAGGTCTGATTAAGACTCTATTGATAATATAACAAGCTGTATTTAAAGCTTCATCCCAAAAATAAATAGGTAGGTCATACTCATTAAGCATAGTTCTAGCAATTTCTTCCAGGGTTCTATTCCTTTTTTCTACTACACCATTTTGCTGGGGTGTCCTAGGGGCAGAGAAATTGTGATTATAGCCATTTTGAGAGCAGTAAGATTCAAATTCATGATTCTCAAATTCACGACCATGATTACTTCTCAGAGTTTTAATTCTAAGTCCACTAAGGTTTTCTACAGATTTGGAGTATTTAACAAAGTAATAACAAGCTTCACTTTTGTGAGCTAGAAAATATATCCATGTAAATCTAGAAAAGTCATTTACTAAGACATATACATAGTGCTTCCCATTTAAACTAGAAACTCTAGAAGGTACAAATAAATACATGTGAACCAACTCGAGAGGTTGAGAAGTTGACACTTATTTCTTTGATTTGAAAGAAACTTTATGTTGCTTCCCCTTTTGACAGGGATTACAAACTTTTTCATTTGGAAACTCAAGTTTGGGTAGGTCTCTAACTAAGTGCTTCCTAGTAAGTTTTCTAAGTGAATGCAAATTACAGTATCCTAATATTCTGTGCCAAATCCAAGACACTTTATGAAAAGCATTTAAACAAGTAATATTCTACTTAGCTAAAGAATTTAAATCAACAGCATAAACATTTTCATTTCGCAGGGCTGAAAATACTAAATAATTTTTAGAATTAAAAATATTGCAAGAATCATTTTCAAATTTAACATTAAAACCATCATCACATAACTGAGAAATACTTAACAGATTATAATTAAGTCCATCAAAAAATAAAACTTTACAAATTAATACTGAGTCGGTGTTACCAATCTGGCCTAAGCCGATGATTTTTCCTTTAGAATTATCACCAAATGTGACAAAACCTCCATCAATCCTGACTAAGCTCTTAAAGCATGAGAAGTCTCCAGACATATGTCTTGAACATCCACATTCCAAGTACCAGGTCTTCCTACAGGAGCTCTTTAAGCAGGTTTCCTACAAAACAGATTTAGATAGGAAATGATTTTGGTACCCATATCTTCTTGGGTCCAGACTGGTTAGCCAATAACACTTTAGGTCCCCATATTTGTCTAATGGGTCTCATATTATTTCTAGTATCAATAGTTTTTGAAAGATAAACCTTATTAGATCCATAATTTTGAATATAACTAGTTAAAGCATATGAAGTTCCAGAGCTAGCTACATTCTGTCCAGATTTAGGAATGAATCTAGTTTGGGTAATTTTCCTTTGTCCAGGTTGGTACCCTATACCAGTAGTGTATCTAGGTGCTATTTTCTTACCTAGAATTTGAGTAAGAGTATCTTTACAATTGGTAAATTTCTCTAAGTCTTTCTTGAGTTTTTTATTAGATAATTTCAGTTTAGTATTATCTTTAAGCAACTGAGCATTCTTTTCTACTTCAATATCCAGATCAGATTTATGTTTAACAGTTAAAACATACTGTTTCTTTAAACCTTTGTATTTGTCTTTCAGCTCATTATAGGTTTCTTCTAACATATCACAATATTCAAACAGTTCAGATTTTTAAATGTTATCAGAGTCAGTATCATCTCTAGAATAATGTGAATTAGAAGCAGGAGTTTCTGAAGTTACCTCAGAAGTATTTGTCATAAAACACATGTTTTCCTGATTTCTGTGTTCAGTTTCAAAAACATCAGATTCAGTGGAGCTATCCTCAGAAGAACTCCAAGTAGCCTTCATAGACTTTTTGTACTTACTGTCCTTGTAATCATATTTCTTCTTGAATTTGAGCTTTGGGCAGTCTGCTTTAATAAGTCTTTTCCTTTTTCACTCATAACAGGAAACTTCATTACTTTTATCATACTTTTTCCAATCCTTCTTCCAATGTTCCTTATTGTCATACTTTCCTTTGTAATTTGATTTTTTGAAAAACTTCTTCTTCCTATAGAACTTCTTAATCCTTATGGAAATGTGAGCCATCTCAGCATCACTATCAGAAGCACTTTCACTGTCTTCACAGCTTGAACTTTCATTTATAGCATGGAGTTTCTCCTTATCCTTGTCCTTTGAAGTTGAATATTTGAAAGAAAAAAACTTTCTTCTAGGTTAATCTTATTCTTATTTGTTTACCTTGAGTTATTTTTCATACATCATAAGCATACCAATGAGTTCTTTAACAGGTAGATCAACAATGTCACATGACTCTCTGATTGAAACAGATGTGCCTCTCCATCGGTCTGGTAAACATCTCAAGATTATCATAATTTGTACCTTTGCTGGAACAACATTTCCAAGTGAATTCATTGTGTTGACTATCTCATTAAACCTGAGATACATGTTAGAAATTGGTTCAATAGTTTTAATATTAAAATTATCATATTTAATAGTATAAGTATTTAATCTCATTTCCTTAATATTGATTTTTCCTTCATGAGAAATAGCTAAGGTATCTCAAATTTCAAAAGCAGTTTTACAAGCAGAAATTCTGTTAAACTCTTCATCTCTTAAAGCACAGTACATGGAATTCATGGCTTTACAATTATTATTATAGGAAGTCTTTGTAGGTTCATCCCAAGTAGATCTAGCAGTAGTGGGAAGTTTGTATTCTGATTCTATGGCAGTCCATATATCAAAACCTATGCTTTCAATAAGAATTTTCATTTTAAGCTTCCATTGGGCATAGTTGGTACCATTGAAGAAAGGTGGCCTGTTAGTAGCAGCACCCTCTAGTCTATTATCCATAACCAGATTTTAGAAAGACAATTTAAAGATAAAAAATTTATTACTAACAGAAATTTAAGATCTTTAGAGATGCAACTAAAATCACAGTTGAAAAATAGAGTACTTTAGAAAATATTTAAACAATCCATTGATACCAAATGTTGTTCGATTGGACACTCAAGAGGGGGGGTGAATTGAGTTCCAATTAAAATTTCTGTTCAAACATTGTCTAGTTAAAATCCCCCAATTTATAAAATAAGTTAAACTGTAGTGAATTTATACAGATTGTAAATGTTCACTTAGCTTCTCAAAGATTGATTAGGTCTCAGTTAGTTTAACCACAAGATCAAACTAACCTTTGAAACTAATCTACTGATTTACAATAAGTGTAAACACTTACTAATATAACTATCAAGGTAGATTCAAAATAATTTTGTATTTTAATGTAATAGAAATGGAATACATATAATATATATCGTATACATTAAACTTAAATAAAAGATGCACATCAGATATAACAAGAGGTTTAGTCTCAAGCCGAGACTTAGTCCTCTCAAATATATATATGAGATTGATCCACACCCTGGATCGGGGTTAACAATAGTTTTACAAAAACTGTCCAGGCGACACAGGGACCTCTACCACTGTTCTTCGTGGGAAACAAAACAACAGCAAACCAGATGTTCAGGTCACACACGACCTCTACCACTATCCCAGTGGGAAATAAAAGATGTAAGAGTTTGAGTGAGGATTTATAGATCCTCCAATTAAAGTTCAGGAGATAGTGTGTGTGTAAAAATACAGAAGATGACACACAATGCTTGAAAGTTAGTAAATAAATCACGTAGGTAAGATAGATAAGAGTTTAGAAAGCTCTAGGGATTATCAATGCATCTCGGGACTCGTTGGATTGAGCAGGAATGCTTCTGAGTCCTTCTCTGGTTCTTCTGTTGAAAAACAGAGTTTTGTAGTTCAGCTTGTCTTCTACAGTCTCTTGGTTCGTCATGTGTTCTTCAGAAATGTAGGATTTCATGTATGGAGCTTCTTTGAGGATCGTGCAATGTGTTCTTCGCATTTGTGCTCCAGATTGTTCTTCAGTTCAGTACATAGCTCGCATGTATGTAGTATATGTGTCGAGACGTGTCCAGCGCACGTATGTGTATATCTATATCCTCTAATGTAGCTCAATCTTCTTTATATTCCACGAGTTATGGCAGAAGGAACGATTCCCTTCTCATAGATACGAGATATGGTTTCCTGTCAGGCCAACAACTAACATTAAATAACATTAATTGCATTAAAAACAAAAAATATGACTGTTAGCATTATTTAAAATAATATTGACAAAATCTTAAGAAACATTGTCACAGTGATCATGGAAACAGTGTCTTCTTCACGGTGTCTGATCACGGTGTCTGGTCACGGTGTGTGGTCACGGTGTCTGGTCACAGTGTCTGGTCACGGTGTCTGGTCATGGTGTCTGGTCACGGTGAGTCCTTCATGGTGTCTGGGTTACGGTGAGTGGTCACGGAGTCTGCATACTTAGAAAAAAAATGTATTTGGACTAAAACAGTTATATGCAGAATATGAGTTAAGGTTACTCGTTAGAGATAATATATAAGAGAATTGTAATTATGCATAAAACATGTAAAGAGTAATTAACATCCATAATATTATAAAAACATGATATACACCTATTGTTGAGTTTGAAGAGAATTATCAAGATGTGCACTGAATATCAAGATTAATTAATAGTAATGAGATTTGTGATCATTAAAACATGATTAAAACACGAGGAGTCCAATACATACCATATATGAAAAGAATCCTGTTGAATATATTCCTTATTATCCTTCTATTGATGATATAAAAAACAAATACCAACCTTTTCGAATTAATTATATCACTTTAGTTGGTCAAATAAGTCATCAATAATGGAATGGTGATATTTTTTTCTTTATAGTGATCTTGTTGATGTCCCGATAATCAATACACAACCATATTTGTTCATCCATTTTCTAGAAAAATATTATTGGTTCACCTAAGGAGATGAACTATGATGCATTAATCCTTTTTAGAAATTCTCTTATAGCCATTATTTAACTCTTCCAGTTCAATAGGGGCCATCCTATTGGGGCATTTGTATATAAGAGTGGCTCCGAGTATGAGCTCTATGGAGAAATATACCTCACAATATAGAAGGATTCCAAGTAACTTGTATGGAAATACACCACCATATTCCAGAAAATGGTAATTTTCTCTATTTTGATACCTCCCATTGAATCAATGATTTGGGAAAGGTATCCTTTTCCATAGGAAAATACCTCCCACACTATTCAGGTATTTTCCTAAGGAGACATGTAACATCACAGGCTATTAAAGAATAATACATTTTCATATTTATTAATATCTATGAATTAGATATTAATTTTATATTAAATGGTATTCTATGTTTGATATCGTACTCGTCACACAAAATTGACTTTTTTCCAAATCTTATATTTCACACAAAAGTGAGTTATACCGAAAAATTATATATTATTATTATTATTTTTAATGGTTTTTATTAACTAGTCATTGTATTAGTGGGGATAAACAAATATATATATATATATATGAAATATTTATACTTTCTTCTAAAATTTATAGGCTTAAAATGAGAATAAATTAATGGTGAACCCATTTAAATCTAGAATTTTTCACCAATATATTTGTTATTTAAAAAAATGAAAATATATTTTGGAATAGTGGTATAAAATTTTACTTTGTTTGAAGTGTTGATATTTTTTAGATTAAATTCATATTTTGATTAATAGTGAAAAATAATGCATTTTAATTCAAACCTTCTTTTTAATCTTATTTATTTATATAGTTATATTTCCTATTTATTTGGTTTTAATGTGTAATTGGATTATGTTTTTATATTAAATCCAATTTAGTTCATTTGAATAAATTTCAAATTGAAATTGAATAGAAAAACTCTATGAACTTTTGAAGGTTTTACATAAAAACCTCGTTTTCTCATTTCGAAAATGATATTAATTTTAAATATAATTTTTTCACTTACGTGAATTAATTTTCCAAAAAATAACATACATTTTTGTAATAAGTATAAAAAAATGGTCCAACAGGATCAAAATAATTTTTGGTGAATAGTAACATTATTATTTTATTTACCATTGTTAAAGGTAAATAGGGAAATTAAAGGTTAAAATAATAATATAACAATATAAAACTACCATAGCATGTGTACTAAACTTCTTTTATGAGTTATTGTTTTACCAATAAAACCCTTAAGTCAACATTTTTGAATTTGCAATCCACTTGGGTGTGATTATGACATTTATAACATTTTTTTAAGGTAAAGGAAAATATGTCATAATCATGCCACTTATTAATAAAACAATTTTAATATAAAGTTGTATAATTTATATCATTGAATATTAATAGTAACTAAAATATAAAAATATTACCTACATAATGATAATTTATTTATAATTTTTAGAAATTAAATAGTTAAATTTATTTAAGAAACAATGATGATGTGGTAATTGGTTTATTAATGAATGAATCAAAAAAATAAAAAAATTAATTATATTAAAATAGATATAATTTGAAATATTTATTTCCATCCATGTATTTTATGTATTATTATGACTATTTGGAATTGAGTTAATGTGTTTTTCTAAAAGGAGTCAATATTTTATGATTTAAAAAATCATGTAATGAATAGTGTCAAAATTCACATAATTCATATTTTAAAATATATATTTTTCAATTAAATGATATTAAATTTATAAAAATTCATGGATCAATAAAAAAGTTTATATAACTCAAAAAAATTCCATTAATTACTCATTCATTGGTCATTTGAAATGTTTTGGTAAATTTTTCAACACTTAATATTTAAATTACTTGATAAAACCGTAAGAGTTAGAAGGGATTAAAACATAAAGACAAGGATTAAAATATATCCCAAACATGTCTAATTATTATTGGATGATTATATTTTGACTTATAATCATCCTATATTCTAACCAAATTATTCTTCACCCATCTTTAATCAAAAATTAAATTATATTAATTTAATACTTTTAATAATTAAAAGGGTTTCCCTCACATCTCTTACAAAAGGTACACATTCCTCTCTATTATTCTCACTTCCAAAATAATATTGATTAGAAACTCTCTACCCCAAACCCTTACTAAAATCCTTTCCCACATTATTGACACTGTATTCTAGGAAGAACAACTTTCTTAGAGGTGTTAAGGTGATCTTCAAATTTAATTAACCAAAGAAGTGGTATCGATTTCTTTAGGTATTTATATTTTATTTCTTCTTCCACTTCCTTCAAATAATATTATTTGAGGATTAAATAATAACTCCATTATCCTAAATACAATGATATTTTATTATGACACTATCATCATATAAATCCATCTCCACTTTAATTAATTAGGAAAGGAATTAATGGTTCATGCGTACTTGTGAACTATCACATACACAGACCGACCTAATTCGTTTTTCATAACCATCTCTCAGTAATTGTTATAATGATTGAATTAACATTTACATTTGATATTAATGAAATATTAATCATTATATGATAATTATATATCAATTATGTTCTTACTTTCCATGTGAAAAAAATTGTAATGTTGTTTGTGCGTATGCGTGAACTATCTCCTCCATGAAGCGATGTGACTCATTCTTATTCATTATATCACCTCTATGATATATATATATATATATATATTAAAATAATTAAAATTAAATCAATGATTTAATATTCATTCATAAATGATAAAATAATATACTTAAACTACTTTCTATAATGATGAATGAAAAATGGAAAATGTTTCTCACGCGTTTGTAAAATATACCATCTCCATGAATATAAAATTTTTCATTTTTCATAATAGAACATAATGGATTTAATTAAAGTTATAATTTATGTATAAAAAAGATAATAATATTCATGAATATTATTTTGGAGATTAAGGACATTTTACCACATGGGCTATTGACACCGTAAAATGTTCATTTTTGAACTGAGTACCGAATATCTAAAAAACATCCGACGTGAACTTAAATCATTATATTATTATTATAACGTTCTAATATGTGATATAAAAGATATAATTATCAATAAAAATTTTCTTAATAAATTATAAATTTAACTATGTTTATTTTTTATGATTATAAAGAATGAACTAGATGATTCAGACTCGAGGTCTGGGAATTCGTCTCAATATCCTTTCATTGAGGCATATTTTGATGTTATACACCCCCTTATTTTATATGTTGTATAATAAACCCCTTTGAAATTTAATTTCATTAGAAGGTTTTCTAAAGAAATCATTTTCTACAAATCATTTTACTAAATTTCAAAAGGAATGTTTTTTAACGTATGGGATGACAATAAGTTTTCCATCGCCATGACCATTATTTGAAATTTGGCTTCCTCTATAAGGAAAAATGTTATTTTAATGAAAAATAAAATATGTATTCTCCTTTCATGGATTTTTTTGAAAATGTTTTTAAAAATATTTTTATTATATTAATGTCTTGAAATTATTCCTTTTTATGGGAAATGAAATTCTATGAGTGAAATGTTTAAAATTAAAATCTTTTATGTGCTATAATTATATAATGGTACTTGGACATTTTACGGGTGGTGACGTGATAAACCAATGATTATGGTTAAGTGATAAACCAAATATATATGGTTTCTTTGTAATCAATGGATGGATGGTTATGTTATAACCTCCAATTCATTGGTTATGGAAGTCATCCATATGGCTATTCTGTTTTGTGATATATGTGGAAGTCAACTGTATGGGGATTCTATTTATGTATGATTAAGTGCCAAGTTACCATTACATGTTACATATGGTTTTCTATGGGTTTTAATGTAATCATTTGATTACAAAAAGGGTATGAAATGAGATTATATTCGGTGATGTTTATTCACTAATTCTAAATAGTGAGTAGTATTACATGATAAAGTATTCATGGTTTACATGTTTTTTCCAGATAGGATGTTACTTTGTGAATCTTGTAATGATATTTTTATTATAATATAAATTATTTATTTTTTTCACATTAATTAACTAATTATAGAGTCAAGGATGGTATAAAAGAAATTCTATGATTTTTAAACTTGTAACAAATCATATTTCTTTTTAAATGTATATTTATTTTAGGAAAAATATCGATAGTGAGTAGTAGCTTCTATTTTTTAATATTCATGTTTTTGTTAATGTGTTACAGTATAATTCCCTCAATATATAAACATGAAAATATCCTCAATGTGAAATAATGTCAAATTATTAACTTAACTCGTGATTAAGTAATTTTTAAGGTTGGGTTCTTAGAGTTGGTATTAGAGGATGGTTTAGACAACTTTTTCAGTTAGGGTGATATTTAAGAATAAGTTTCTAGTTATATATAACCATAATTGTTAGCATAACAAAATGATTAATAGTTACTTTTGATAAATTTAAGAAGTTTTAGATAACATGAATATGTATTTCTTAGTGATAATCTTCTTCACAAGATAATATATTATTGTTTTTCTGATATAGTCACACTAACATTTTTGGTTTTAGTAAGTTACTCGATCCAAAAATCCCCGAAGTAAGAATGTATGTCATGGAAAAAGTACTAGTTCTCTACAAAAGAAATCGAATGAAATATAATATTCAATGATAACTCTCAATGTTATTATAAAAAACCTATATAGAGTCATGATTAACCACTAGAACCTTGGGATGTTTTATAATGCATCATATATGAGAGAAATGAATCCCTTTGGAAGTTATAGTAATAATCCAAAAGGTAAGTGTATTAAATGATATATGTGTCGAGAATTTGTAAATAAACTATTAGGAAAATAATTTAATGGTATAGAAAGATTGTATAGACGTGGAAATGTAGTTCATAATGAAAAAACATTTCATGGAAAAGAAAGTGTTCAGTTGACTCCAAGAAAGGGAATGAAGTTATTTCCGATATATCAATTGAAATTTTTAAATGTGTGGTGTATGGTCATTGTGAGAATAAATGTCTTATAAAGAAGGTTATCGAATGAGACTAGGAGTAACTTACAGAGATATGTTTTTCAATACCTAATTACATTCCAATTAAAGATTAGGAAATTGAAAATAACATATGAAAGGTTTGGATTATTTCTTTTCTCATGTTTTGACATTATTGAATCTTAAGACAAGATTCATTTTTTTTAGGGAATAAGTATTAAAGAATAATATATAAAACCATGGTTAATAGATCATGATGAATTCTGAATGATTAAAAATTATTCATATATAGGATTCAATAGTTACAGTAGATTGTAGGATGATGAAATGTTTAAAAGCATTAATGCTCTTTTAATGAATGGATTACTCTGGAAGAATTTCTCTAGTATGTGTAACCGTGATGTTTGTTGTGTGAAAATAATATTTTATAAAGAATTATCTTTTTTATGATATAATAATTACAATGTAATATAAAATAATTAGGGTTTATATAATCATTGATTTTGAGGCAATTATGGGTTATTACATTTTGGGTTCAAAAATGAAAGCTACGAGATGAAATTTGAGGAAAACCATTTTATGGTTATTTTTTAGGATTTTATATCATTTTTTTGAATGTTATAAAATTATATAATTTTAGGAAAAGTTAAACACACCTGATGGGTGAAAACCTATCATTTCAGACAAGGCTGTAGAAATTGAACACACAACTAAAGTGCGACAAAGACTTATCTCCTACCATTAGCCAACATGAAGTCACTGGTTAGTAATAATTTTTATTTTTAGTAAAAATGTGATGAAATAAGAATTATTTGATTTTGATAAATTATTTTTTATAAAATAGATATCCCTGGTATTTGAATATAATTTGGGAATTACCAGAGAAATTTTATTTTGGATGACGTTGACTATTTTGGGAAATTTAATATACTTATGGAAAATATAATACTATAAAATTTTATTTGAGGAGTGAGTTTGGAATTATATTTTGGAATAATATAGTATTTATAATTGTTGAATTATGGGGAATCAGTTTATTTATGGAAATGAGTAACCTATCATGGATAGTATGAGGTTATAAAATTACTTTTTTTATGAGGCATTAAGAGGGATTTATGTTATTTGGAGATAAATGTTAAAACATATCCATGAATAAAATGTGATAAAATCATTCTAAATTTTGGGTTTCAATATTATTTTGGATTATTTGAAGAATTTTAAGGGATGTTGTTTACTGAATGATAAATGTGGAACTTTTGTTATTACTGTTGAATTTTGGATATTTAAAGTTATATTTCATCATTCGATGGTTTATTCATTTTAGAGAATTATTTTATCATATCCTAAGCATATTGGATTTGGTAAATGTTTCGTATAAGAGAGATATTTATTTAATATTTTTTTGGATTATGTGATTCTCTAGAAATTTCTTCTAGTGTTACATAAATGAAAAAATCAACTTTAATACTCATCATTTTGAGAAAAATGTGAGTTTGGAGTGGAATTTTATTAGTTTATGAAACTCTACATGTCATGTATGTATATTTCATTATATTATTATTCAAAGTTAGAAGGGAATTTTATATCTCAATGAAAAGGATCTTAAAACAAAAAGGATATATGTTTACCTTTCTAGCTATGAAACCAATGAGTATTTAACCAGTAAAATGTTTTGTAATTCTGAATTTTAACTTTATACTGATCATGTTTTCTATCACTCTCTATCAGAACATGATGGTTTTTTCTTCCATATCCATGTTTTCCTACCTACAATCCTAGTATGTGTTATCTCAGGAGACCTTTTTACTTCAGTTTCATCCACATAAATTAGATTTTTTATTAACTATTTTATTGATGTGGGAATTCAATGAAGTAATTTTGAAAAGTGAAAACTTAGTTACTGAGCCCCATTTTAAAATTATATGGACACAATTTCCAGAGGGGGGGGAGGATGTGACATCCCAGTTAATTATAAAGAAAATACAATTTCATATTTATTAATATCTATAAATTTTATATTAATTTTACATTAACGAGGATGTTATTTCTAATAGCTTACACCACATGAAACCATGGGTATCACCAAAATATTATGTGGCACACAAGACTGAGTAGTACAGAATAATAATAATAATATATTATTATTAATATTAATTTAATTAGTAGTTATAACATAGTAGTTTTATTGGAGAGAATAAATAGAAATAAATTTTTTTGTTTTATACATGTTTATTAAATTTTTTTTACTTTCTTATAATAAATTTTAGAGCCTTGAAATAAGAATTAATCAAATTTTATGCATAAAATAGTCTAATGTTTCTAAATAGTACTTTTACCCCCTTTTGATAGTGAAACCTTTGTAAATATTGTTTTTGACACTTTTATTTTTTCTATTTGAAAAAATAAACTTCTTTGGAATAGGGACATAAAAATTTACTTAGGATGAATTTTTGTTATTATTTTGATTAAATTCATATTTTAATGATTAGTGAAAAATAATACATTTTAATTCAAAACCGTTGTTTCATAAAATTTATTTATATAGATATATTTTCTATTTAATTTGTTTTAATGTGTAATTACATTATGTTTTTATACTTTTAATCCAATGTATTGAATTTTAATAAATTCAATATTGAAATTGAATAAATTCAATATTGAAATTGAATAAGAAAACTATGGGATCTTTTGAATGTTTTACATAAAACCCCATTTTCTCATTCTTACAATGAGATTTAATTAAAATTTAAATTTTCCACATATGTGTTTTGAATTTTCAAAAACAAATATACATGATTGTAATACGTATGAAATATTTTTCCCAATAGGATCAAAATAATTTTTAAAGGATAGTAACTTTAGTATTTTATTTACCATGGTTAAAGGTAAATAAGTTATTTAAAGGTAAAAGTAATATTATAATAATATAAAACTACCCTTACACTTATAATAATATTACTGGACAAGTTATTGTTTATAAATACAATACAAGGGTTGAAATTGTAGCCTTTGGAGACATCTTGGGTGTTATTATGATATTTATAGCATTTTATTTAATATAAAGGCAAATATGTCATAATCGTATCTCTTATTACTAAAAAATTTTAATATGGATTTATATAAATAATATCTTTAACAATAAATAGTCATTACAAATATAAAATTATTACCTATATCATGGTAATTTATTTAAAAATTTTTTGAATTAAATAATAACATTTATTTATAACACAGTAATGATGCATTAATTCTTTTATTAAAGAAAGAATCAAACAAATGATATTAATAATATTAAAATAAATATAATTTGAAATATTTTATCACATAAAATAATTTTATGGATTTTTATTACAAGTTAGTATTGTGTTAATGTAGTTTTTTAAGGAATCAATTTTTTATGATTTTTTAAAAAAAATCTCTAATGAATATTGTCAAAATTGGCATTTTGCATATTTAAAAATATATAATATTTCATTAAATTATATAAAATTAATAAAAAATCAATATTCAGACAAAATATTTATATAACTCACATAATTTCATTAATTACTCATTCAATTTCCTTTTTTCATGTTTTGGTAATTATTTTAACTCTCGCAATGTAAATTACTTGATAAAACTAGAGTTAAATGAGATTAAAATAAAAGGATAAGGATTAGAAAATATCAAAAACATGTCTAATTCTTATTTTATTACCATATTTCGTCCTATAATCATTTTATCTGGTAGAAAATGAGTTTGGATCCATGTTAATTGAATTTAAATTTATATTAATTTAATAAGTTTTAAAATTCCATGGGTGCCCCTCCCCTCTCATATAAAAGGAAGTAATTCTTATCTATTATTCACACTTCCAAAACCTTTTGGTTTGGACAATATTTTCCCAAAAAACATCCTACAATCCCTTCACATATTATTGATCCCTTATTAATGGCATAACAACCTCTTTATAGGTGTTAAGGTGATCATCAAAGGTGATCAACCGTAGAAGAGGTATCCTTTTCTTCGAGTATTTATATTTTATTTCTTCTTCAATTTCCTTAAAATAATATTCTTCCTATATGATATAATATAAACAATATACTAAATATACTTAGATATTATTATGATAATATCATCACAAAAATATAACTCCAGTTTCATAAAATGGGAGTGGAATTAATCGTTCTTGCGTACGTGTGAACTAACACCTCCATGAACCTATCTAATTTGTTTTTAATAATTGTCCATCATGACTAGTTATAAAAATATAATTAGTTTATATTATTGATATTCATGATATATTAGTTATTATATGATAATACTATATTAATTACATTCTTTCTTTCTACACATATAAAAATGATTACATCGTTCATCTGTATGTGCGAATTGTCACCTCTATGAGGCGATGTGACTCATTATTAATATTTATATCACTTGTATGAAATATATATTAATATATGAAAAATATTAATATTATATTAAATATTTTATAATAATTTAATAAAGACAAAAAAACATATAAAATTATTTCTATAATGATTATTGTGAAATGGAAAAATGTTACTCATGCATACATATGGCTTACCATCAATATTAATTTAGAGTTATTAATTTTTCATAACCAAACATAATGGTATGATTTAAAGGTACAATGTTTTTATAAATATGATAATAATTCATTGAATATTATTTTTAGGATTAAGGACGTATGACCATATGGGTTATAGACATTGTTTTATGCTCATTTTCGACTAAACTACAAAATGTCGACAAAATGTCCAACGTGAACATAAATCATTATATAATTTTTATATATATTGTAACAAGTGATATTAATGGTATAAGAAAAATCAAAAAGGTTACCATTAAAGTAGAAATTAACCTAAGTTTGTTATTTAGTAGGATAATGAACGTATGAGATGATTCAGACTCGAGGTTAGGGACTTCATCTCAATATCCTTTCATTGAGGCATATTTTGATGTTACACACTACCTTATTTTACATAGTATATAATTAACCCACTTGATATTTAATTTCATGAAAAGGTTTTTAAATGAATAATCTGCTACAAATTATTTTTCTAAACAATGAAAACAAATGTTTTAACGTATGCAGTGATAATGACTTTTCTACTGTTGTAGCCATTATTTGATAGTTGGCTTCCCCTAAAATCCCAAATGTTTTTCTAATAAAAAATAAATAACATATTTATTTTTAGGTATTTTGGTATTGAAAACGATTTTAATAATTTTATGATTATATCAATATCATGAAATGACTCTTTTTTATTGCAAATGAAATATTATGAGTGAAATTTTGATAATTATAATCATTAAATTGTTATTATTATATAATGGACCTTGTAAATTTGATAGCTGGTTATCTGATAAACCAAATATGGATGGTTCCATGATAAACCAAGTATGGTTGGTTACATTATATCTTCCAATTAATTTGTTATAGAATTCGGTCATATGGATATTCTATTTAGTAATTTTTATGGAAGTCGACTGTATGGTTATTCTATTTATGTATGATTATGTCCCAAGATACCTTTATATGTTATATATTTCTTTCTATGGGTTTTATTGTAATATTGTGATTAAAAAATGGTAATAAAGGTGCTTATATTCAAGTAATTGTATTCACTAATTCATAAAGGTGAGAAATATAACTTTATGATAAAGTATTCATGATTTATATGTTTTAACAAGACTAATAGTTTACCTTCTTTGTGTTTATGTTAATGAGATTTTTATGCTCATTAAATGTTTTAAATTGTTTTTCACAGGATTTGAAGAAGAATAGATTCATGTATAGGATCAAATAAAAGTTATGAATTTTAAATAAGAAATGAAACTATGTTTCTTTTTAAATTATTTTTTATGAAAAAATTGATAGTGAGTAGAAGTGTCTAAATTGTAATATTTAAGTTGTTATGTATGATTTATGGACTAATTTTTTAAATAAATATACTATAAATGTCTCTCTATTTTAAATAAAGTCAAATTATTGGCTTAACATGAGATTAAGTAATGTTTCTAGATTGGGCCTTATAAGAATCATGATCTTCCTTGAATTTTTATAGGAGAATAGGATGGTTTGAAATATGAAAGGATATTTACTTTTCCCAATAGTGGATGTGTTCTCTATATATTGAGTTCCAATCAATGTTTAGTCAATAAGGTTTCCTTATGACTTTTCCATTCATCTAGGTTTTGAAAATAAAAAAAACTCTATGTCAAGGAAAATTTCTCTCCATAAGTTTTATCTTAATAAGGAAAATTTTCCTTCCCCAAGGAAATTTATCCTTACCATGTTTTTCATTGTTTATATTTTAATTTCTCTAAATCTAACTATTTTTTTCCTATGTGTTAAATTTGGTTTCTTATCGAAAACCTTGTATTTCTATAAATACTTAGATATAGAGTATTCTTTTTTCAGGATCCGAATTCAGGTTCTGAACTCTCTGAAATTCAGACATTGAATTCTCTATAATTTGGACTACAATTTTTTGAAAATCAGACTCTGAAGTATCTGAAATTCAGACTCTGAATTCCATAAAATTCAGACTTGAAATTCCTTAGAATTCATACTCTGAATTCCGTAGAATTCAGACTCTGAATTCCTTAGAATTCAGACTCTAAATTCCTTATAATTCAGACTCTGAATTCTTGAAAATTATGACTCCAAATTCCTCAGAATTCCAAATCCAAATTCTTTAGAATTGAGACTTTAAATTACTTAGAATTCAGACTCTAGATTCCTTATAATTTATACTCCTAATTCCTTAGAATTTGGACTCCGAATTCTTCAGAATTCTGACACTGAAGTCTACAAAATTCAGATTCTAAGTTCTTTGAAAAACAGAATCTGAATATCCATGCAATATAGAATTTGAATGTTCATTCTCTTAGACTCTGAAATTTATTTTTCCATATACACTGAAAAATAAATTGGGTTGAGAATCCTTATTTTACATACCCATGTTATAGTTACAAAATGATGTCATGTATTCTGTTTCTAACCAACTATTTTTTGAGTGACACATATACAGGTCCCTCAAAAATTCAAGGAAAAATATGTCCATTGGAGGAGGGAGCCGACCGTTAGAGAAGTTCCAATAATGAGGATCTCATTTGAATTTTACAACTCTATATATTACATGCTGCTAAAGTGATTTATAGAGAGAGATACTCTCATGCTTTGTGCCTACTGAACATCTTGTTCAGATTGATTTGTACAACACTGGTTGTTTATGTGTACAATCGATGGCTTCTAGGGATATGAAGACAGAGTTTCCAACTACCTTAAAGTGCAAGGACTTCCTTGATAGGAAGACAAAGGTGTTGACTTCCTCGAAGTTTGAGGGCTTGCGAGGATAACATGACATACTGTGATATTCTTATCTAGGGATTACCCTGGTGTGGGTATGATAGACTTTCTTGAAAGCATAAATCAAGGGACCTTTATCCAAGGTTGTTGGATACCCTTCACTTTGGGTTAAAGGATTCTATATATGTTACTTGTATTATTTCAAATTTTTCTTCCACTACATTTTTATTAATAAGGAAAGTATAACTATCTTATACATTTGTGTACTTGTATACTCTGATTAGTAAGATTCTATACGCATTAAGGTAGAATCATTGTCCTTGTAAAATTTTCTTAAGTTTCACTTCCGGAACCATATTTTAGGAATCTAGAAAGTCTATAGAACTAAGAGGTCTTATGAATTTACCATGTTTAACATTGTTAAACAATAGGAAGGCTTTAACCATATTTAAAAGTTCCACCATAATTTTTAATATATTCAATTCCCCCCTCTTGTATTTTGAGAATCTAATTCATTATTTCGATCCTACAATTGGTATCATAGGTGGTCTATGAAATAATTATATTCACATATAAGTTTTCTTGCTCAATTTATTCATTGTTCTATATTTTCCAAGCTTAGGATACTTTTATCCTTGTTAACAAACATTTTTTAGGAATAAGTTTGTGTGGAAAGATATTTTCTTTGAGATGGAAAGAATGAATGTTGGTTAGATTGACATTATTAATCCTACTAGACCACCTATATATAATGGGAATGATTATGATTAATGGGGAGATCATATGTAGGCTTTTTTCATTAACACTGGAGTGTACAAATTTGTAATGCTTACTAGATATTACAAGATTCTTGTTAAGGAAGTCAGAATTTTTACAAATCAAGAAAAGATAGAATATCAACTTAAATATATGGTATGCAATAATTTGTTCTGTTCCATGACCTGGAATATATATAGAAATATTTCTTCTTGTGAATCTGAAAATTTTATTTGGAATAAATTAGAGGTCACTCATTATGGTACATCCAATGTTATCGAAAATAAAAGAGCTATGCTTAGAGCTGAGTATCATGGTTTTTTCTTTCCTTGTTGAGAACCAGTGTGTAAGGTACAACATAGGTTTATGACCATTTTTAATAGTCTATAATATATGGGTGAAAAAGGTTTATATAATGAGTCACTTGTGTTCAAGATTATAGACATCATGCCTAATGAGTGGGAATTGAAGAGAACATTTATTGATGAGAATAGGAAAGTCTCACAGATTACTCTTGATGATATTTTTGGAACTCTTCTTCAACATAAGACTAGAATGACCAGAGATGCTGATATAAATAAAAATAAGAATGGAAATGGGAGTGTTTCTTTTACAACTACTTCAAATCATATTAAATCCAAGACTCAAAGTAGATTTACAAGATCCAACTCTAAGTGGGCTGTTATTAAATCTGAATCAAGTGAAAGTTAACATTCTGAGAATGAACTTGATAATCTAGCTCAAAGGATGAACAAGATAGTTGGGAATAAAGACTTTTAGTATAGATATAAGAAGAAAGAAATAAAGGATAAGAAAAACTCTGAAGTCACTTGTTATGAATGCAAAAGAGCAGGGAATATAAGGCCAGATTTTCCTACGCTGAAGAGAAAAGACAGAAAGGAAAGTAATTATGAGAGGAATAGAAAGAAGTACTAAAAGGATAAATCTAATAATTTTTTGAATGCCAATGAAACCTGGAGTTCCAGTGGTGGTGACTCTTCTAAAAAATCCTTAGAGTACGAATCTTCTGGTTAGAAGAATATTGGTTTAATTACCAAGTTACCTATTGAAAATCATTGTTTAATGGCTAAGGTACACAATGCTGAATCCATCACCAATGTATCCTTGAATGATAATTATAGTGATAGTAAATATTATGAATCTTTAGAGGAATAATCTTGTTCTACTGAAGATAATATTTTACCTACTTTTGAATAAGTTTTAAGGTTTGATAAGCTCTTTGAGAATGATAATTCTAATTTCCATAAAAAGCTTAATAAGGGAAATTCTAGAATTTATATTCTTAATAATGAAATATTAGATCTTTCTAAATATCTTGATAATAAAACCCCTGATTTTAAAATTATTTCAAAAAAACTTGAGGAGGTTAATTCTTAGAAGGCTAAATTTCTAAGGATATAGAAAAAGAAATTTCTAAGAAAAATGGTTTTGAGGCTAACTCTAGTGCTAAAACTAACATTCTTTAGGATAAAAAATTACTTATTAAGTTGAAGTGAGAAATTCATTACTTGAGGAAGTGTTTTTCAAACAGTACCTTCGGTAAGGAAAACTTTGATAAGATGTATTCCCAAATTCGACCTCTAAGGAATAATTCTTGATTTGGTTATACTCATTCAAAACTGATTTTTAGTAACAATTATTTTGTTCTTCAAAGTGATCCATAATGTAATAAGTGTCAGTGTGGTGGGAATTGGGAAAAAAGTTGTTCCTTAAACAAAACATAGTCTTTAGGTTTTCATAAATCTTATTTTTCAAAGAAAATGTGGATTCCTAAAATTTTTCTTTCTGAAGTTTCTGGATCTAAGAAATTTTGGGTTCCGAAGGTCTAACACTCTTGTTTTCAGGAAAGTAAAGATAGTACCAACGAAAATACATTATACATGGATAGTGAAAGTTCCCAACACATGACTGGTAATAAAATATTATTTAAAAATATTATCAAGACGAAGGGAGGAAAAGTAACTTTTGGAGAGAATGCTTAGGGAGAAATTATTGTTATAGGTAACATTCTTCTTCTTGGAAAAACTTTTATTTCAAATCTTTTATTTCGTAATGGTATTAATCACAACATTATTAGCATAAGTCAATTTTGTGGTGAAGGATACCTTGTGAATTTTAGGAATGACTAGTGTTTAGTACACAATTTTAAGGAAGAGTTTATTATTTCTGACCATAGGCAAGAGAATGTATACACACTAAACTTAGAAGACCTTAGGAGCCAAGATCTACCTTTTCTTAGTGAAATGGGAGATTATTCTTGGTTATGTAATAGATGGTTAAGATATTGTAACCTTATGAACCTATGAAAACTCTCTATGAAAATACTAGTTATGGATCTACCAGATCTTAGATTTTATTCTTCCAAAGTTTTCTATCCTTGTCAATATAGAATGCAACATAAATCAAGTTTTAAATCAATCAGTGAAGTATCAACTACTGATGCATTACAGTTAGTGCAAATGAATCTTTTTAGTCAAATAGAAACTGGAAGCATTGGAGGAAATATTATGTATTTTTTCTAGTTGATGATTACACTAGATTTACATGGGACTATTTTCTAGGAAAGAAATCTGAAGCTTTTTATTATTTAAAAAGTTTTAGAGCCCAAGATTAAAATGGGAAAAACCTTCCACTTATAACTATTCATAGTGATCATGGAAAAAACTTCAAAATTCTAATTTTGATTTTTTTTGTCGAAGAAAAGGCATTACTCATAACTTCTCAGCACCAGGAACACCTAAAAAAAATTATGTTTTTGAAAGAAGAAATTGAATTATTCAAGAGATAATTCGAACTATTTTGATTGAATATTCTATAGCCAAAAATTTTTGGGATGAAGCTATAATACTGCTTGGTATATAATAAATCATGTTTTTATTAGACATTTTATTAATAAAACTACTTATGAGTTATGGAATGGGAGAAAACCTAGACGTTCCTACTTCAAGATTTTTTTGCAAGGTATTAATTCTGAATACTCAAGATAATCTACACAAATTCGCACCAAAAATAGATGAAGTAATTTTCTAAAGCTACTTTACAAATTCTAAGGCATACAAAGTTTTCAATAAAAATACTTGTACTGTTGAAGAAATAGTACATGTGAAATTAGATGAAACTGATCCTTTTGTTTTTAAAAAACCTCAACCTACATCCTCATACGTGTTTTCAAAAAATGATTATCAACTCTTGATATTAGATCCTTATGATAAGGGAAATTTTAAAGAAAATGTTTTTAAGCATTTACCCCAGAAGGATTCCTACCATACGTTGATGAACATGATTTACAAAAACAGAATCTGTTGTTTCTAAAGAATCATCCCTATGATAGTATCATTGGTGATATAAACCAACTGTTGAGTCAATAAGGTTTCCTTATGACCTTTCCATTCCTTCTTGTTATGAAAATCACAAACACTCAATCTTATGAAAAATTTCATTTCCTCTATGTTTTATTTTGATAAGAAAAATTTTCCTTAATGAAATTTTCCTTCCTAAAGAAAATTTTATCCGTACCTAGTTTTTCTTTCAAAAGAGAAATTTTCCTTCCCCAAGGATATGTATCCTTACCTTTTTCCATTATTCATGGAATAATTTCTCTAAACCTAAATCATTTTTTTCTAAGCATAAAATTAGGATATGTATCTAAAACCTCATAATCTTATAAATACTTAAACATAGAGCATTTTATTTTCAAAATCTAAATTCAGATTTTGATTTCTTATGAATTCAGACTCTGAACATTCTGAGTTCAGACTCCGGAATTCAATAGAATTTAGGTTCTAAATTCTTTTAAAGATATAATATGAATATTCATGAATTATAGACATCGAATGGTTTTTTGTTTAGACTCTGAACATTTATTTTTCCTTACATTCCGAAAAAATGGTTTTGGTTAAGCAACCATTATTTTTCTTAAATTTTTTTAGTTATTAAATTATGTCATGCATTCAAATACTAACTAACCATTGTTTGAGTGACACATGTATAGGTCCCTCTGAAATTCAAGGAAAAGTATGACCATTTGATGAGGGAGATGACCATTGAATATGTGCCTATAAATAGGAGCTCATTTGAAAGAGCTCAAAACTTTGATGAAAATTTCTAAAACTCTAGAGATTACATGTTGTGATGTAATTTCTAGAGAGAGGCTCTAATGCTTTGTGTGTACTGAACATCTTGTTCAGAATTTCTTCATGCGACTCAGAATGTTGCTCAGTACATTCAAGGGATTCCGGGGATAGGAAAAAAGAGGTGCTGACTACCTTGAGTTTAGAGGGATTGCATGGATAGCAAGATAGACTTTGATATTCGTATCGAGGGCTTACCCTAGTGTGGGTAAGACAAAATTTTTTAAAAGTATAAATCAAGGGACCTTTATCCAAGGTTGTTGGACACCCTTCTCTTTGTGTTAAAAGATTTACTACTTATTACGTGTATCGTTTCATGTTTTCTGCTGCATTTTTGTTGTTGAAGAAAGTATAAATATCTTATACATTCTTATACTTGTACTCTGATTAGTGAGATTCTATACACTTTAAGGTAGAATCATTATCTTTGTAAACATTCCTTAAGTTTCATTTCTGGAACCACATTTCTAGAATCAAGAAAGTTTGTAGAACTAAGTGGTTTTGTGAATTTACCTTGTTTAACTCTGTTAAACATTACCATCTTTAAAAGTTCTAAAGTAATTTTTTAAAGTATACAATTCACCCCCACCCCTCTTGTATATTGAGCATCTACATCATTATTCTGATACTACAATAAGTATCATTTAGATCCTACAATTAGTATCAGAGTAGGTATCTAAAATACTTATATTCACATATAAGTTTTCTTTCTCATGTTTTTCATTGTTCTATATTTTCGTTGCTTAAGATATTTTTATCCTTGATTACAAACTTTTATTACTGACAAGTTTGTGTGAAAATATTTTCTTTGAGATGGCTGGAATGAATATTGGTTCAATTGAAAATCTTAATCCTATTAGACCACCTATTCTTTATGGGAATGATTAAAAATATTAGAGAGATCATATGAAGACTTTTGTCATTACCAATGGAGTGTAAAACTTTGTTATGATGACTAAGATTACAAGATTCCTGATAAGGAAGTCCAAAATTTTAGTAATCAAGAGAATTCATAATATCAAATTAACTATAAGGTACGTAATAAATTGTTGTGTTCCATGACCAATAATATATATAGCCATATTTCTTCTTGTGAAGCTGTAAATTTTATTTGAAAGAAATTGGAGGTCACTCATTCTGGAACTTCCAAATTTATTAAAACTAGAAGAGTTATTCTTAGAGCTGAGTACCATGGTTTTTTCTTTCTTTATGAAGAACCTATATGTAAGCTACAACAGAGATTTATGAATTTTATCAACAGATTACAATCCATGGTTGAAAAAGGTTTTGATGATGAGGCACTTGTAGACAAGATTATAGAAATCATTCCTAATGAGTAGGAATCTAAGTGAACAACTATATATGAGAATAGAAAGTCTCGAAGATTAATATTGATGTGCTTTTTGGAACTCTTTTTCAACATGATACTAGAATGAAGAGAGATGCTGACAATTTTATGAAGAATAATGGGAATGGAAGTGTAACTTTTACAGCAACTTCAAATCATATGAAATCCAAGACTCCTGAGAGAGTTACAAAATATAAGTCTAAGAAGGATACTATTTTATCTGAATCAAGTGAAAGTGAACATTATGAGAATGAACTATATAATCTTGATTGAATGAGTAACAAGATAGTTTGGAAGAAATAATTTCAGTATAGATACAAGAAAAAATAAAGGATAAGAAAGGCACTGAAGTCACTTTTTATGAATGCAAAATAGCTGGACATATAAGGCCCAATTTTCCTATGATTAATAGAAAATATAGAAAGTAAAAGCATTATGATAGGAATATACTGAAGTAAAATAAAGATAATGCTAATAATTTTTTGAATACTAATGACACTTGGAGTGCCAGTGGTAAAGACTCTTCTAATGAATCCTCAGATTACGAATCTTCTGGACAAAAGAATCTTGGTCTAATATCCAGACTACCTATTGAAAATTATTGTTTAATGGCTAAGGTACACAATGTTGAATCCATTACCAAAATATCCTTTAATTCTAATTATAGTGATATTAAATACTTTGAATCCATGGATGAAGAATCTTCTTCTGATGAAGATGATACTTTTCCTACCTATGAAGAAGTTTCTAGGTTTGCTAATCTCCTTGAGAATGAAAATTATAAAATCAAGAAAATGATTGATAAGGAAAATTCTTGGATTTATGTTCTTACTAAGGAAATATAATATCTTTCTAAATATCTTGATAAGAGAACCTTTTATTTTAAAATTATTTCAAAAAACCGTGAGGAAGTTAATTTTGAGAAGGATAAACATTCTAAGGATCTAGAAAAAGTAATTTCTATGAAAAATGTTTTCAAACCTAACACTAGTGATAAAACTAATGTTGTTGTGGATAATAAATTATTTATTAGACTAATGTTATAAATATTTTCCTTGAGTAAGTGTTTGTCAAACATTACCTTTGGTAAGGAAAATTTTGATAAAATGTATTCCCAAATTTAACCTCTAATGAATAATTTTGGATTTGGTTATACTAGTAAAAAACCAATTTCTAGTAACAATTATTTTGTTCCTCGAGGTTCTCCATTCTGCACTAAGTGTCGGTGTAGTGGGAATTGGGAAAAAATTGTTCCTTAAACAAAACTCAGTCTTTAGGTTTTCATAAAGCATTTTATTTATAGAAAATTTGGATACCAAACATTTTTTTTGAAGTTCCCGGATCAAAGAAAGTTTGGGTTCCTAAAGTCTAACACTCTTATTTTTCAGAAAATAAGGAAAGTACCAACAGCAATAATTGGTACATGGATAGTGGATGTTCCTAGCATATGACTAGTAACAAAAACTTCTTATAAAATATTATCAAGAAGAAAAGAGGAAATGTAACTTTCGGAGATAATTCTAATGGAGAAATTATTGGTATAGGTAACATTGTTCTTCTTGGAAAACATTGATTTCAATTGTTTTATTTGTTAATGGTCTTAAGAACAACCTCATTATCATAAGTCTATTATGTGATAAAGTTTACCTTGTAAATATTTCGAATGAAAAGTGATTAGTACACAATTCCAAGGAAGAGTTTATTCTTTCTGCCCATAGTCAAGAGAATGTTTACACACTAAACTTAAAAGACCTTAGGATCCAAGACCTAACTTGACTTAGTGCAATGGATGATCATTCTTGGTTGTGGAATAGAAGGTTAGGACACTGTAACCTTAGGAACCTATGCAAACACTCTAAGAAAAGACTAGTTAAGGATCTACCGGAGAATAAATTTGATTCTTTAAAAGTTTTTGATCCTTCTAAATATAGTGAGAAATAGAAATCATATTTTAAATTAGTTGGTGAAGTATCAACCACTGATGCATTATAGTTGGTGCATATGGATCTTTTTCGTCCAACACAAACTGGAAGCATTGGAGGCAAATATTATGTATTTTTCTTAGTTGACGATCACACTAAATTTACGTGGTTCTATTTTCTAGTAATAAAATAACAAGATTTTTCTTATTTCAAAACTTTTATATCCCAAGTTAAAAATGGGAAAATCCTTCCTTTGATAACTATTCATTGTGATCATGGAAGAGAATTTCAAAATTCTGATTTTGAAACATTTTTTTTGTAGGAAACTCATTACTCATAACTTCTCAGCACCTAGAGCACTATAAAAAATGGTGTTGTAGAATGAAGAAATAAAATTCTTCAAGAGATAACAAGAACCATGTTGATTGAATATTTTGTAGCCAAACATTTTTGGGTTGAATCTGTAAGTACTTCTTGTTATACTATAAATCATGTTTTGATTAGCACTTTTCTTAATAAAACTCCTTATGAGTTATGGAATGGTAGAAAACCTAGACTTTACTAATTAAAGGTTTTTGGTTGCAAGGTATTCATTCTGAATATTAAAGATAATCTGTAAAAATTCGCACCAAAATCTAAAGAAGAATTTTCTTAGGCTACTCCACAACTTCTATGGCTTATAGAGTTTTCAATAAAAATACATGCACTGTTGAAGAAACAGTACATGTAAAATTTGATGAAACTGGTCCTTTTGTTTTTAAACAACCCCAACCTGCATCTTCAGATGTGTTTTCAAAAACTCATTATCAACCTTTGTTAGAATATCCTTCTTACAAGGAAAATGTTCAATAAAATATTTTTGAAGCATTTACCCTAGATGACTTCCTACCCTATGTTGATGGAAATGTTTTATGAAACCAAAATCAGCTGTTTCTAAACAATCATCCCAGTGATAATATCATTGGTGATGTAAATCAAAATGTAAGGACTCAAAGATCTTTAATAAATGAATTTGAACATCTACCATTCCTTTCCCAATTGGAACCAAAAAGCACTGATGAATCTTTAGGTGATGATGATTGGATAAAAGCTATGCAAGATGAGATAAATGAATTCGAAAGTAATAGAGTCTGGACCATGGTTAAAAGACCTGAGGAAACTTATATTATTGGAGTAAAATGGGTATTAATAAATAAATGTGATGAAAATGGAATCATAGTACAAAATAAAGCTAGATTGGTTGCTAAAGGATATAATCAACAAGAAGGAATAGACTATGAATAAACTTATGCTCCAGTAGCTAGAATTGAATCTATTCGTATTCTACTTGCGTTTTCAGAAATAATCAATGTCAAATTCTTTCAAATGGATGTTAAATGTGCTTTCCTTAATGGGTTTGTACAATAGGAAGCTTTTATTGAACAACCTCTTAGTTTTGAAGGTTCTAAAACATCCTGAACATGTTTAAAAACTTATCAAAGCTTTGTATGGACTTAAGTAGGACCCTCGAGATTGGTATGATAGACTTACAAGATTTTTTCTTCAAAATAATTATGTTAAAGGAAATGCAGATCCAACCATTTTTATAAAGAAAGACAAAAAGATGTTTTAATTGTTAAATTTTTTGATGATGACATTATATTTAGTTCAAATTTGTAATCTTTTACTGGTTTATTTGTAGATCTAATGAAATTTGATTTTGGAATGAGTATGATGGGTGGGTTAAAATATTTACTTGGTTTTCAAATTTCTCAAAAACCGGAAGGTATCTATATATCACAACATAAGTATATTAAATATCTTCTTAAAAAGTATGTATATGACAACACTAAGAGTATAAGTACTTCTATTGGTACCTCAAATTCACTTGATCTTGATGGAGTAGGGAAACCAGTAGATCAATAATCTTTTAGAGGTATTATAAGATTTCTACTTTACTTGATAGCTAGTCATCCAGACATAATGTTTTCAGTATGCTTATGTGAAAGATATCAATCCAATCCCAAGGAATCTAATTTAAAGGAAGTGAAAATTATTTTTCGCTACTTAAAGGGAACCATGGATCAAGGACTCTTTTACACTTCTGGAAATGATTATGTTTTAAAAACTTTTTTGAATGCTGATTTTGGTGAATGTTGAATGGATAGGAATAGTACATCTGGAACTTTTCATTTATTAAGAGATTCATTACTTTCTTCATCATGCATAAAGCAACACTCAGTAGCACTTTCCACTACTGAAGCTAAATATGTAGCAGCCGGAAGTTGTTGTGCTCAAGTGTTGTGGATGCAACACACACTCACAGACTATGGTATGAGTTTTACCGAAACACAAATTTTGTTTGATAATAATAGAGTCATTGCCTTAAGTAAAAAACCATCACTTCACTCTCATGAATAACACATAGATATTAGGCATCAATTTCTTAGGGATCACACATAAAAAAGAGATATCATTCTTCAATTTATCGGAACACAAGATCAACATGCTTATATTTTCACAAAATCATTACCCTCTGATAGATTTGAATACTTTAAACAGAAGTTAGGAATGATAATCGCAAGGTAATATTCCATGTTAATTTCATTTTCAAACATATCTCCTTATAGTAACAAACTCCTTTTCATAGGGGGAGTACATTTTCTTATTAGGTAATCAATTTTTTTATAATAAAAATATTTTATAGTTTAAGTTTTTTAATAGTCTAAATTTTTCGTACTATAAAATATTTTTTCATAGTCTAATTTTTTTCGTAGACTAAATTTTCTCATAGTCTTAAAATTATCGTAATGAATATTTTCATATATAAAATTTTCATAATTATGATTTTCGTAATGAAGATTTTGGTACTTAAAATTTTTGTAATGAAAATTTTCGTGCTTAAAATTTTCTTAACAACATTTTCATTCTTAAAATTTTCATAATGAAGATTTGTGTACTTAAAATTTTTGTAATGGAGATTTTTTTATTGAAAATTTTCGTAATCAAAATTTTCAGAATCTAAAGTTCTTTAAGAAGAATTTTTCTCAATAAGAATAATCTTCTTATCAATATGAAAGGTATGTTTCCTTTCTTTAATTTTCGTAATCATCTTTTACTTTTTGGTATTTTCCTATGTTTTTAAATTTGTGTATTCACTTTTTCTTAAATCTTAATTTTTTTCGTAAAAAAACCTTAAATTATTGGATTCTAACAAAATTTCCTTCTGGCCATCATCTCAACTGTTAGGTATGATTCGAAGGTTTTTTTACCATTGGATTTAGCATAGAAGATGAAATATTTCCTCAATTGCCTATATAATGGACCCCCCCCCCCCCCCCCCGATGGTTTTCCCACATCGAAACTCAAGACTTTGCATGTAAAAGCTATACCCTCATACATAAGCACATTCCAAACTTCTCAGATCTTTCTTACTTCTGAATGTCTGTTGAAGTCTCCTCTCAAAAAGATATGTCAACTGTCAAACGAAACTCTGAATGGAAGATATATAGTTAAATTTTAGTTGATATAAAGTAATTTCACAAAGTATGATTCTATTATCTCTAAGAATATAAAGCTTAATGGGTGGGAAAGTGTTTGACATTCAAAACTAAAAGCTCAAGATTTGGTATATCCTGATTTGTTAATAGAATTCAATGAGTCAGTAATTTTATTCAAGGAATAAGGGAGGATTAAGTTTTCTTTAAAGTGTTATGGAAAGACATATTCACTTTCTTACACCAAGGCTACAAACGTGGCTGGTATTCCTTATGAAGGGGAAGTAGATTTTTGTTCTCATAAGCTGCTTGATGTTCAAGAAAGTTTAAATAAGGTGAAATCCATGGCTTGACTTGGTCTCTCAGAAGTGAAGACTCCGAAGATTCTTCACCTGAATACAAATTATCATATTCTTGAATTGTGGGTTCAAGGATTCATCATACTAAGAAAAGGAGACAAGGATACTTTGAAGAAAAGTGATATGTACATTCTGGATTTCATTGTAAACCTAAGGAAGATAAAATGGTTAAGCATATCTTGGTTATTATTGTGAACATAAAGAATGGAAATATGAAGGCTCAGATTATTATGTATCCAACCATTCATTCAAATATGATTGTTCGGTGTTTAGAATCCTTAAAAATTCATTGTAGATCTTAGTTGAGTAATTGAAAAGTTATGTTGTTTAGTGATGACACTTTGAGAAGAATGAAATTTGGATTTTCCATAGAATCCAAATAATTCTATAATTTTCCTAAAGAGGATGTTGGAGCTATTTCAAAGAAACATGAGGTGATTGATACCTCTAAAAAGGGTGGAAGGAAGAGGAAGTTAAAGGATGTGGAAGAGAAGGAAAAACCCCAATGGATAAGAAAAACCAATCCAAACCACTGAAACCAAAGAAGAAAAAATCATATCCTGATGATGTCATGGCTAAATGGAGAGAAGATAAGAGAAATTAAAAAGAAGGGGAGCGTAATATTGGCTTGGACCCTGCTGAAGAAAAATCATTGAAAGAAAAGGCATCTGAAGATCTTGAGAATCAAGATAAATAAAAGAAGAAAAAGAAGAAGTCGTTTGAGGATTAAATAGTTCAATCCCTTCTAAAGGATGCTGGGAAAGAATCCGAGAATATTCTGGTACCAGAATCCTTCTTGATAGAATCGTTACTTGAGACTCTGGGAAAGAAGTTTTTAACTCTGAAAAAAGTTCAAGAAAATGTAGTGGACGAAGAAGAAGAAGGGAGTGGTGATACCAAATATCTGATAAAGTAAGTTGAGGATTTTCATAAGAATTAATGCCCTTCTGAGAAATTATCATTCCGAACCTCTCAAGATAAATCATCAAATATTTCAACTTCTGGGAAGGACAAAGACAAATCTTAAGACGAAGTAGACAAACTATCTGAAGAATAAAGCATCAATAAAGATTTTATCCACCCAGAGGATGCTGAGGCAAGAGATAAAAATGAAGAATTTGATGAAGACAAAATCATTCAGCTATCTGATAGTGAACATGAATCACCTGATCAAGAGGAAGTCATTATAAAGGTTGATAAGGTAAAATAGGTAGTAGTTGATACACCGACCAAGGCTATGGTAGAGATGAAAGATGTCGGTGGTTCTTCAAAGAGGAAAGATGATGAGTTAGAAAAAGAAACCTCACCAAGAAAAATCTCTGATTCAGGATCCTCCTCCCTTGGACATTATTTTGATGTCCAGTCTTTGAAGAAGCTTGTTGGGACTATACCAATATTTCCGAATATAGACTCGAGATGCCAAATTCTTCAACACTCCTTAAATAAAAAATCAGATTCATTATCCATGGTGATGGATAATTGCATCAAACTTGATGCCGTTTTCAAAAACTTTTTCATAAACTACAAATTCTATAAAAGATCTTGCAATGAAATGGCCATCTAGTCAAAGAAAACTATAGAAGATATGATAATTCTTGATGATTTCCAAGAAAGTCTCAAGGATTCATTTGACACTGAAGATGTGAAGATCAAGGATATCACAAATATTTTTGAGGAAAAGCTAAATATAGAATAGATTTCTTAGATAAAAGAAGTGAAATATCTAAATGGAAAGTTGTATTCAGTTGCTCAGAGTTGGAAGAGGGAAAGAGATCTTAGAATAGAACTTGCGGAAAAGTTTTCTAAGATAGAATAAGTTCTAAAGTGACAGGAATAATCTCTTAAGGCTTGGGAAGAAATAATCAAATCCTTGGAGAAGAAAACAGAAGATTAGGTTCATCTTCTAAGATGTGTAGAGGAAGACCACAAGGAACTCGAGAAGCTCAAAACCATAGTAACAATGTTGATGCTGAAGAAGAAGGAATGATAATCTTGTTCAATTCTGATCTTTTATTGTATTCCTTACTTGTATAAAATTTACCAATCCTAATGAAATTTTGGGATGCTCTTTATATTTTTGGTTGTCTAGTACTAATATTTCAGGTACCATGTTTCAATTTCCATTCCCTATATTCCTTTTTGAAAATCACAAAGGGGGAGAAAGGAATGTTAAAAAAGAATACAAAGTAAAATAAGAAATTTCCCCTAAGTAAGGGGGAGTTCATCTAAGGGGGTTTTCTTATTCATTATGATTTTCATATGAAATAAAATGCTAATTATCAATCAAATAATAAAGAATATGATCCTTAATGTTTCCAAAGCCTAAGGGGGAGATAGTCGTATTCATATTTTCCCTTATATTAAGGGAGATAAGTTTTATTTTCAAAGTCCAGAAAAATATTTTCTAAATCCTTATATTTTTTTTCATAAGGATGTTTGTGCTTTTCAAAAAGGGAGAGATTGTTGATTCAATAAGGTTTCCTTATGACTTATCCATTCCTTTTTGTTTTGAAAATCACAAACACTATATATTAAGAAAAAAAATTCCCCCTACCCTTTATCTTGATAAGAAAAATTTTCTTTTCTTAAAGAAATTTTCCACCCTCAAGAAAATTTTATCCTTACACAATTTTGATTTCATAAGAGAAATATTCTTTCCCCATGAAAATTTATCCTTAATTTGTTTTCATTGTTCATGTCATAATTTCTCTAAACCTAACTTATTTTCTTTCTAAGAATAATATTAGATTTCATATCTAAAACCTCAGAATCTTCTAAATACTTAGACATACAACATTCTGTTGTCAGGATCCGAATTCATATTTCAAATTCTTATGAATTCAGACTCTGAAATTTCTGAGTTCAGACTCTATAATTCTATATAATTTAGACAGAATTAGAATATTCATGAATTATAGACACCGAATGGTTTTTTGGTTAGACTCTGATATTTTATTTTTCCTTACATTCCTAAAAAATGGTTTTGGTTAAGTAACAATTATTTTTCTTACACTTGTTTTAGTTATAATATAATGTCATGCATTCAGTTACTAACTAACCGTTGTTTGAGTGACACGTGTACAGGTCCCTCTGAAATTAAAGGAAAAATATGACTGTTGGAGGAGAGAGTTGACCGTTGAAGATGTGCCTATAAATATGAGCTCATTTGAAAGAGCCCACAACTTTTATTAATAGTTCTATGACTCTAGAGATTACATGCTTTGAAGTGATTTCTAGGGATAACCTTTCTTGTTTTGTGCATACTAAACATCTTGTTCGGAATTTCTTTGTGTGACTCCAAATGTTGCTGAGTACATTCGAGGGATTCTAGGGATAAGAAGACATAGGTGCCGACTACCTTGATGTTTGAGGGCTTGTGGGGATAGTAAGAACAAATCCAATATTCGTTTCGAGAGCTCACCCTGGTGTGGTTAAGACAAACTTTCTTGAAATTATAAATCAAGGGACCTTTATCCAAGGTTATTTGGATACCCTTCTCTTTGGGTTAAAAGATTTTCTACTTGTTACATGTATTTTTTCAAGTTTTCCGCTTCATTTTGGTTGTTGAGGTAAGTATAACTGTCTTATACTTTCTTATACGTGTACTTTAATTAGTGATATTCTATACGCTTTAAGGTAGAATCTTTATCTTTCTAAACTTTTCTTATATTTCTTTTCTGGAACCACATTTCCAGAATCAAGAAAGTTTGTAGAACATAGAGGTTTTGTGAATTTACCTTGTTTAACTTTGTTAAGATTTACCATATTTAAAAGTTCAAAAGTAATTTTTTAAATTATAAAATTCACCCCCACCCCCTCTTGTATATTGAGTATCTACATCATTATTCTGATACTACAATTAATATCATTTCAATCCTACATCAACCTGTACGGAATAGAAGTTTCTTAAGAAATGATGTCGAACATCTAGCATTCCTTCCCCAATTAGAACCAAAAAGCCCTGATGAATCTTTAGGTGATGATGATTGGATAAAATCTATGGATGATGAGCTAAATGAATTTGAAAGAAATAATGTCTGGACCTTGGTAGAAATAGCTTAGGAAACTTCTTTTATTGCAGTAAAATGGGTATTTAGAAATATGTGTGAGGAAATGGAATCATAGTAAGAAATAAAGCATGATTGGTTGTTAAAGGCTATAATCAACAAGAAGTAATAGACTATAAAGAAACCTATTCTCCAATAGCTATACATGAATATATTCATATTTTACTTGCCTTTACAACATTCTTTAATTTCAAACTTTTTCAAATGGATGTTAAACGTGCTTTCCTTAATGTTTATGTTCAAGATGAAGTTTTTTTAACAACCTCCAGGTGTTGAAGATAAAAAACTTCCTAAAAATGTTTTTAAACTTACCAAAGCTTTATATGGACTTAAATAAGCCCCACGATCCTAGTATGATAGACTTATATGATTTTTTCTTTAAAACAATTATGTTAAGGGAAATATTGATCCAACCCTTTTTATGAATAAATATAAGAAAAATGTTTTGATTGTTCAAATCTATATTGATGACATTATATTCGGTTCAACACATCAATATTTAATTGATTTCTTTGCGAATATAATGAAATCTGAGTTTGAAATTTGTATGATGGTTGAGTTAACATTTTTCCTTGGTTTTTAAATTTCTCAAAAACCAGAAGGAATCTATATATCTCAACATAAGTATATTAAAGATCTTCTTCAAAAGTATGGATATGACTACACCAAGAGTATAAGTACTCCCATTGGTACCTCAAATTCACATGATCTTGATGAAGCTGGAAAACCAGTAGATCAAACATCATTTAGAGGTATGATAGGAAGAATACTTTATTTGAAAGCTAGTCATCTAGACATAATGTTTACGATATGCTTATCTGAAAAATATCAGTCCAATCCTAAGAAATCTCATTTAAAGGCAGTGAAAAAGATTTTTCACTTCATAAACGGAACCATGGATCTATGACTCTTTTATAACTCCGAAAATGATTTTGTTTTAAAATTTTTTTCAGAGGATGACTTTGGTGGATGTATAATTGATAAGAAAAGTAAATATTGAACTTTCCATTTCTTAGGAGATTCGTCAGTTTTTTGGTCATGTAAAAAAGAAACACTTATTAGCACTTTCCACTGCAGAAGCTGAATATACAACATCTAGAAGTTGTTGGGCTCAAGTGTTGTGGATGCGACACACACTCATAGACTATAGTATGAGTTTTCCCAAAACACAAATATTGTGTGATAATACTAGTTTCATTGCCTTAAGTAAAAACCATGCACATCACTATTGTTCAGAACACATAGATATTAGGCATCACTTACTTAGGGATCACACACAAAAAGAATATTTCATTCTTCAATTTATCAGAACGCAAGATCAACTTTCTGATATTTTCACAAAATATTTACCAACAGATAGATTTGAATACATTAGAAAGAAGTTAGGAATGATAACTATAAGGTAATCTTCCATATTTATTTCTTGTTGAAACCTCTATCCTTACAGTAATAAACTTCTTTTCATAGAGGGAGTACATTTTCTTGTTAGCCAAAATTTTCTTAGTCAAAATTTTCGTAATCAAAATTTTCATAATAAAAAATTTCATAATAAAAATTTTTGTAGTTAAAATTTTCATATTTAAAATTTTTATAGTCTAATTTTATGTAATCTAGGTTTTTTTTTCTATTTCAAAATTTTCCATAATCTAATTTTTCGGAATCCAATGTTCTTCAAGAACAATTTTCCTTATTATGAATAATCTTCCTCGAAATCTGAAAGGTATGTTTCTTTTTCTAAGTTTTTGTAATTAATATTTTACTTGTAGAAATTGTTTTTTTGTTTTTAAAACATTCGGATTAACTTTTCCTTATATCCAAATGTTTTTCTTAAAAAAAACCCAAATGATCGAAATCTATTAAAATTCTTCTTTGACTATCATCTATGCCATCAGATCTTCTCAAGAAGCTTTCCACTATTGGATCAATCGAGGAAGATGAATTGTCGCTTCAATTGGCTATATAAAGGACCCCCTGATGGTTGTCCCACATCGAATTCTAAGACTTCGCATGATGAATCTCTATCACTATTTTTAAATCCGTTCTATATCTTTAAAGTTTGCTTTCATCTGAATGCCTATTGAAGCCTCTTCTCAAAAAAAATGTCAATTGTTAAGCAAATCTCTGAGTGGAAGATCTACCATGAAATGTTTATAGATATGAAGTTTTATGACAAGTATGATTCCATTGATTCTAAAAATATCAAGCTGAATAGTTGGGAGAGTGTATGTATATCAAAACCAAGTGAACAGGATCTGGAGTATCCAAAAATTGAAGGTTGTATTCTATGACACAGTTAGTTTTCTCAATGAAGGAGAAAGAGATAAATTTTCTCTCAAGAGATATGTAAAGTCATACTCTATTTCTTATTACATGGAATCAAATATGATAGGGATTCCTCGTGAAGGAGAAGCAAAGTTTTTCTCTCAAAAGCTACCGGATGAAATAATATCTTTTGATAAGAAAAAGGCTCTAGCTTTTCTTGGTCTTTCAGAGGTAATTAATCTTAAAATTATTCCTCTATCTACAAATATTTGGATTCTACAGCTATGGGTTCATGGTTTGCTCATTCCAAGGAATGAAGAGAAAGATACCCTAAAGAAAAGTGATATGTATGTTATGGATTTCCAAGTGAACCTAAGAAATATAAACCTAGTTAAGAATATGTTGGTTAAGATTGAGAATATTAAGAATTTAAATTTGAATTCTCTGATTATCATGTATCTGGCCATTCTTCCAAAGATCATTGTTATTTTTCTTTAGTATTTCAATATTCCATGTAGTTCTAAGACAAAACATTGTATGGTGATTCTCTTGAGTGATGATACTGTAAGGAGGATGAAGGTTGGCTTTAATAGTCAATCCCAAGAATTTCATGATTTTTTTGCAGTAGAAGTCGAAGCTCTATCAAAAAATCCGGAAGTGGTTGAAACTTCTATGAAATGTGGAAGGAAGAGGAAGGGAAAGGAACTTGAAGAGAAAGGGAAAACCCTAGTGGCTAAGGAAACTTATTCAACACCTCTAAATCCAACGAAGATAAAAGCATATCCTGATGAGGTAGTGTCTAAGTAGAGAAAAGATAAGATAATAGAAAGGAAGGGGAGCCTATGTTTGGCATGGACCCTACTGAGGAAAAAGAATTAGAGGAAAAGGCCGTTGAGAATCTTGAAAAGGAAGAAAAAGAAAAGAAGCAAAGAGAGAAATTTTTGGAAGCTGAAGTCATTCAATCTCTTATCAAGGCTATTGAAAAAGCCTCTGAACAAATTCTGATACTGTAATCCTTTTTGATAGAACCTTTACTAGAGAATCTAGGAAAGAATTTAGTCATTCCAAAATGTCATCAAGAAGAAGAAATAGAGCAAGAAGAATAAGGCAGTGGTGATACTGAGGATTTGATAAAGCAAGTAGAGGATTTCCATGAGAAGGAAAGTCCTTCTGAGAAATTATCAATCTGAACTTCTGAAGACGAGTCTTCAAAACTTGCTACCCCAAGCAAAGATGTGAAGGGTGAGGAAGATGTGAATAAGTTGTCTGAAAATAAAAGTAGCAATCATGATTTCATTCACCTAGGGGATGTTAAGACATGATCTGAGAAGAAATGAGTTGATGAAAATAATTTTTTTCAACTATCAGATTGTGAACACGAATCTTCTAATCAAGAAGAGATCATTCCGAGAGATGATAAAGGAAAACAGGTGGTAGTCGATACACCTAGAAAAACTGTGGAAAAGAAGAAAAAAGTTGTTTCTTTATTAAATAGGAAGGATTTTGAAATATAAAATGAATCCTCAACATCCAAAGTCTCGGATTAATTATCAACTTCTCTAGGCCATGACTTCATTGTTCAGTCTTTGAAGAACCTGGTTGGGACTATTTCAATATTTCCTAGTATATACTCAAGATGTCAGATGCTTCAGAATACGTTAAATCAAAAATCAGATTCAGCATCGATGGTGATGGATAAATGTATCAGTCTTGAGGCATACTTCAACAATTTTAACATTCTATATGAGGCTCATAAAAGATTTTTCAAGAAGATGAAAAGTTGGTAAAGGAAGAAAATAGAAGAGATGAAAATCTCTGATGAATTTCACGATATTGTCAATAACGATTTTGACCCCAAATATGTGAAGATCAAGGATCTCACTAATAGTTTTGAGGAAAAGATATCTCTTGAATAGACATCTCAGAAGAAATATGTTAAGGATTTGAATGGAAAGCTTAATTCAGTTGCTTAGAGTTTTAAGAGGGAAATGGATCTCAAAATTGAGATAGAAGAGAAGCTTGTCAAGAATGAAGAAGTTCAGAACGCCTAGGTAGAATATCTCAAGGATCAGGAATAGAAAATTATAGCCTTAGAGAATAAAACAAAAGATCCGGATCAACTACTCAAGTGCATGGAAGAGGATCACAAATAGCTCAAGAAGTTGAAAACCATAGTGAAGAACCTGATACCGAAATAGAATGAAGGATAATCTTTTCTAAATCTGATCTTTTGTTGTATTTTCATGTGTACAAATTATTCCAATCTTAATGAAATTCTTGTTGCACTTCAAGTTTTTTGGTTGTTTAGTACTAATCATTCAGGTACCAAATTTCTTTTACATTCTCTTTATTCCTTTTTGAAAATCACAAAGGGGGAGAAAGGAATGTCAAAAAAAATACCATGTAAAGAAAAAAATTAACTATGCATGGGGGAGTTCATCCAAGGGGGTGTTTTTATCATGAAGATTTTAATATGTAGGAAAATGTAAAATCTCATTCATGAAATCAAAAATATGATCCTCAGGGTTCCCAAAGACTAAGGGGGAGTTAGTCTTATTCATTATCATCTATAAGTAAAGAGAGATAAGTTTTTTTGTAAGATCATAGAAATTTCAAAGTCCTTATATTCTTTTTAGTTAGGATATTTGTGCTTTCCAAAAAGAGGGAGATTATTGAGTTAATAAGGTTTCCTTATGACTTTTCAATTCCTCTATGTTTTGAAAACCACAAACACTTTATCACAAGAAATATTTCTCTACATATGATTTATCTTAATAAAGAAAATTTTCATTCCCTAAAAAAATTTATCCTTACCATGTTTTTCATTGTTCATATTTTAGTTTCTCAAAATCAAACTCCTTTTATTCCTATGTTTTAAATTTAGTTTCATATCTAAAACCTCAGATTTATATAAATACATAGATATAGATTATTTTGTTTTCAAGATCCGAATTTAGGTTCTCAATTCTATGAAATTCAGAATTCGAATTCTATGAAATTCAGACTCCAAACTTTCAAAAAAACAAACTCCGAATTCTCTGAAATTCATACTCCGAATTCTCTAAAATTCAGACTCCGAATCTTCTGAAATTCATACTCCTAATTCCTTATAATTCAGACTCTGAATTACTTATAATTCAAACTCCGAATTCCTTATAATTTGGACTCTGAATTTCTTATAATTAAGACTCTGTATTCCTTAGAATTAAGGCTCTGAATTCCTCCGAATTCAGACTCTGAATTCCTTAGAATTCAATCCCCGAATTTATGAGAATTCATACTCTGAATACTAAAAAATTCTAATTCCAAATTCTTTTAAAAATAGAATCTGAATATCCATGCAATATAGAATCTGAATTTCAATTCTCTTAGACCCTAAAAATTATTTTTCCTTAGACTCTGAAAAATAAATTTCGTTGGGAAACCTTATTATACTTACCCTTGTTATAGTTATAAAATGATGTCCTGTATTATGTTTCTATCCAAGTATTGTTTGAGTGACACGTGTACAAGTCCCTATGAAATTCAAGGAAAAATATGACCATTGGAAGAGGGATCTTACGGTTAGTGATGTGCCTATAAATAGAAGCAAATTTGAAAAAACTCAACACTATTATATAACTCTAGAGATTATGTAGAGACCCAAAGCTTGACGTACATAGATATTACATTACTTTTGCGAAATACTTAATACATAACAAAAATATACACACAAGGACCGTAATGGTTTAGTGTCTTTGGAAACTTGGAATGCAATCTTCTCATCGTGGTGAAAGATCTTTAACATCTCCCATAAATATCTTACACCTTTTGTTTCCTTACCTAAAACCTTTCTTTTAATCCTAGGGGAAAATAAAACATAAAAAGGGTGAGCTCAAATGCCCAGTAAGGGTAAGCATGGATAAAATAAAACATACCATATAAATTTGAACTTAAAAACATGAACATAATTTTTAAACATCAAAAGCCTGAGAAATGGCATAAAACATGGAAGTACGTAAGGCATAGATCATAAAGAAACATTAATAATGATAAAATAGCATGGGAATAAAACATGTAATTATGGCATCCATTAAGCACATGTAATGATTTCCATAGTAGCCAAGGCATTGCTGCCAAGACCATCTTAGTGGACAAAGTCCCTTTCTGAATCGAGTTCACTTCTCGTTCCAGTCCTGTATTACTGAACTGGTTTAACTTTCCGTTCCAGCCATGTCTGTATCATGAGATATAAATCTTTACCCAATGCATTGGAGGGAGATATAGGTCCCACCCATCTCATAATGAAATCATTCTTACTTGTGCCAAAAAATAATCATATATCATTCATAAAAACCCAATAAATAAAATGGGTTTCATAAACATCATCCCATAATCACATAATCCATATTAAAGAAATGGATATCATTTTATAATAAGAAAAGTGAAACCATATAAATCATATAGACTTTATACTTGAAACATACACATATGAAATAATGTCATCTTATATGGAAAAGGGTTTTGATAAAACACTTGAAAGAAATTCTTGAGGAAAATATCCTTTCTTCTTCAAAATCAATTTCTTTTCACAAAACATCATGCAATTTTAATAGAAAAGTATTTTGTTTAAAATACTCATTAAATATTTTGGAGGAAGATTCATGAAAATAAGGCTTTATAAAACTGTAAAAATCCTTTCATGTCGTATAAGTTAAAAAAAGATTATTCTCGTACTTTTGTTGGAAAAGTAAAAAAGTACCATGTAGGGTAAATAAAAAAATATTCCTTCCATACGATGGGGTAAAAATAAAATGGGTAAAAATGAATTTAAACATAAATGAATACAATTTTATAAAACATGGACAGGGATGATATCAATAACCCCAGTAAACACTTACGAATAAGCAATCTCGGATAAAAATGAGATTTGCACAATTATCCCTTACCTTAGGTCCGATATGCTTTGTACGTATCCAAAACTCCTGTATAATGATTTAAATAATGTCATTGACTTATTAAAGAATCATATTAATTGTCATTATATCATATATGGTTCACTTATGACTTTATATTACCCTTTCTTTTGTAAATTCATGTTAATGTAGCGTTTTGGGTAAAATCGATTCATTTGTCATTCGTGTTTTAACTTGTAATTATTCATATGATTACTTAGATCATGATTAATTACATCCATAATTTAAAACATTATTTATATATAATATATATTCAGAATATACATATATATAATACATCGATAAATGGAAAGAAATACACCATTCATGGAGACGGTAGGCCGTACGTACGCATGAACGTTGTTTTTGTTTCCTTATTGAATTGAATGGAATTAAGTAGATGACATAAATATATATATAAATAATTCCAGTGGAATTATTATGTCATATATTTCATGATTACTTATTATATATACTTTATAATCATTTTTGAATGGTTATCATGGAGAGTGAATCTCATCACGTCGTGGAGACGGTATTCTGTACGTACGCACGAGCGATGATATCATTCCCATGATCGTGGAATTGTAATAAAGTGTATGTATAATATTACAGAATCAATATCACTTTATAATAATCATATATATTCATTACTTTCACCATTATACCCATCCATGTAAGGTGGTGGTGGAAATAGATTACACCACGGCGTGGAGACGATATTCCATACGTACGCACACGCGGTGATTTCATTTTCCGTAGGATGGATATTTGGTGAAATATGGTTGTTTCATACTTATAATAATATATCAGTATATTAGTGATACTGATGTTATTACCTCATAATGAAAAAACTTAAAAAGAAGAACTGGAAGAAGAAATAAAGTTGAAAGAATCGGTAACAGACATTACCTCTTCTTTGAAGCGCCTCTTTGAGACCTCCGCTTAGGGTACTAAAATTGTTCTTTGAAGAATACCAAGACCACTAGGATGTTTATAGGGAAGTGGAGAAGAGAATTTGGCAGGGGTTGGATGAGCTCGAAGGCTCAAAGTGGTGTGAGGAAGAGAGGGAGGAGGTGCCCTTTTATAAGGGAGGAGAGTGGCACCTTTGGAAATATAAGAAAATATTAGTTTATATTAAATCCCAAACCCACTTAAAAAAATTCCAAAATGACCCATATACGAAGATTAGATTATATAGGGTTGTAATCTCATCATACAATAAAATTTAGACATGTTAGGAATTTATTTTAAACATTATCAACTTGATTTATCCTTATTTAATCAATTTAATGTTATTTGTGGTAATAACAATCTAAATTTTAAATTATAACAAATAATTACTTATTTGTTGTGAATTTTCCATAATTGGATACTTTATAACATTATAGACAATATAAATTTAAATTTATAATTTTTAAATATGTTTGTAATTTTTAAACAATTTTATAATATGTTATTTTTATAAAATAACAATAGTGTCAATTTTGACACTATTCATTTATTTGAAATTAAATAAAATATATACAGAAGATATTTTCAAACTAAAAGCTTTAATAGACTATAAAAAGGTCATATGTATCTAGAAAAGTAGTAGAGAACATTAAATAGTTCATATATTATTTATTTTATTATTTTTAAAACCATTTATTTGGTTTATCTCTTTATAAAATAATTACTACAACATTTTTGTATAATTAAATAATATACTTATTTGTTACATAAAAATTATTAATAAAATCCGATGATGAATATAAATCTATTAATTTTTCCAATAATACTTTTACTCGAACTTATCATCTTAAAATCACAATATTTAAATTGTTATATTTAATAAATTATGAAGGTGACAACTTTCGCATCATTTTAAATAAAATAATATAAGTGTCATAATCACCTTAATAAGGATCGAAATGGTCCAAAATTAGGCCGGTGGATGATTAGGGTTTATATATACACTAATAATAAGTTTTGTGCAGATTTTTGGGCCTTTCGATATGCATTACTATTTCAATAAAAAACTATATTATTGATTTTTCACTAAATAAATAATTTCTGCATCATTAATGTATAAGATAATAAGGTAATTAAATAACTCTTAAAAATTACAAATAAATTAACATGACAAAGAAAAACATTTTATATTTCAAATGAGTATTTATAACAGAATTTATATTCTTTATAAACTTATATTAAAAATAATTTAATTATTAAAGTTGAGTGAGACATATTTCACTTTCCTTTAAATAAAATAAACTAAAGGTCTTAATCCCCTCTAAGTGGCTTTTAATGGATTCCATTTCGACCCAAATATTACATAGGAAAAAATATAATAATCCAATTTTATTAAGACAAGTGTTAGGGTAATTTTACAATATTATATTTACCCTTAATTACCCGATTAACCTTTTACTATGGTAAATAAAATTTACCGTAGTTACTATTCATAATGCCCAAAAATAAAAAGTAGTCTATTAATATACTTTCGACCCAATGATTCCAAATATGGAATCCATTTTTCCAAATTCAATACACAGAAGTTTCAGAAATTAAATTAAAATTAATCCCGTTGTCGAAAGAATACGGGTTTTTGTTTAAAACATTGCAAAAGATTGAATGTATTTAACCTACAAATTCAATGTAAAATCAAGGATAATGACATAAATTATATTAAATGGTAAAAATATATTATATTTGTAATTTTAAACAATTAAATATTATAATTTAACCACATAAGTTATTACGATGAAAAAAGTTGTTTTTAATTAAAATATAGCGTGTTTTTACTATTCATTAAAATTTGAAAGTTATCAGAATAATATGAAAAATTTATCCAAGGTAAAATTTTATATCCTGATTCCAAATAATAATTTTATTTTGTAAAATTGAACTTATAAACATGTTAAAAACTATATTTAAAGTGTGTGCGCCATCAAAAGGCGGCAAAACTGCATTTTTTTAAAAATACTTATATTACCCGAAAAAATTATTTTGTTCTAATACCATGTTATAGAAAATGTGTAAGATGAATAATAATGTTATAAAATTAAAATTTTAGTTAATACTATTCATAACGGCTAGTTCATAATAATATTATAATAATATATTGTTGTTTAGTAAAACCCGGTATTGCGTACAACACATGCTGTCGAGGAAGGTCGTGATTGCGTGTAATGCAGACAAGTTAGGGTTGCGTGTTGTGAAAGACTTCTTTGTTGTAACGTACAACACAAGACATCAATTAAATAGAATATTTTTCACAAAATCTTGGGGTGTTACATTCTACCCCCCTTAAAATGAATTTCGCCCTCGAAATTCGTTAGGGTTATAAATGGTTTACTACTCGAAAGTTTCTTTAATAGAAACCCACATCTTAAAAAGGAATAACAAAACCAATATTTAAATACTAAAGTATGAAACATAACAGTTACCCAAATAAATTAATCACTGGGTTTTCACATAGGAGAACATAGGTGAAAATATGGATGTGGAAGAAAAACCTAACCATCATGTTCTGATTGAGAGTGGTAGAGAACATGACTATGAAAATGCCAACAATCACAAAGCTATAGATTTGTGATGATATAAGGTACCATCTGATTCATCGGATATAAGGGAACTAGGACAACATTTTTGGTTTTCAATATCATTTCCCTAAATTTGATTAATTAAAAGAAATACTTACATGATTTTGGTACAATCTCACTGTTGTTCGTGAATTGAAAAATTTCCACTTCATCCCTTAAAGAAATGAAGTTGAATTTGTTATTCGTGATGTGTTAGAAGATCATGTGATAGAATGATGGGTCATTCCATCTGTTTCAAACAAAAGGTTAGAAAAAGTTATAAGTCCATATTATGGTTAGATTAATCGTATATGGTTCCAAAAATGAACTTATACTTCATATATCATACCGCTTAATAAAATAAAACTAGTTTCTACTAACCAGGGACTTCCTGTAGGCCATTGGTAGGCGATAAAGGCCAGTCTCACTTCAGTTGTTGGTTCGATTCCTATAGCCTTGTCCGACGCGATGGGCTGTCGCCCATCCTGCAGGTTGTCCTTTTTTCTAAAACTACATTACTATAACAACCCATCAATAATATCAAAAAAAGTTCTATCCCTAATTAATACTAACTTATGTATAACATAATCCATTCCAATATTTAGGCTTATCTAAAATACTTCGGTCCGAGCTCATAGTATAAAGAAAATGATTACTTGAAATTTCACATAACAATCACGTGAATGCCATCATTTATCACCCATATATCATAAGATATATCTTGTTGGTAAAATTTCAAACATGTGAATACCTTAATCATGAATTCTCTTGAAGAATGAATACCCATTGAACCATAGTGAAAACATGAATGCAGTTAAACGTTTACACTTTCCACATACCAAAATCCTCAAAATTCTATATACTCAAACCATGATATCACTTATTCCTTATATTAATCATGAGCTCATGAATACTGTCAAACATTTCATTTTCTCCTTATCCCTTCGTTATGCGCATATCATCTACTTTACAAAGTATTTGAATCACTTTTTATGGTTACCGGTACCATAAAATTATTGAAAACCACAATAGACTAATACAAAAAATATTCTAATACACCATAAAAGTACCTCAGCAAAATTATTCTTGAATACCAATACATAAACACTTCATTACATCCTCTTAAATGATTGTCCTGCAATAATTCCTTCCTTGATTTAGAAGTAACTTCTTAGGTCAGGGCATTGAGTTGGGTAATGCCCATGTTCTCCACAAATAAGACATTGAACTCCATAATATTCTGTCACTCTATAACCATTTTTTCCACATAGATAACATCTTCCCCTCCATTTGAGGTATTCCTCAAGGTTCTTCTTCCCTTCTTTTTAAATCTCAATCATTATTTCTTTATACTCCTCAACTTGCGAACATGCATAAAATTCTACCTTCCTCTTATTTGATGAATTAGGCATACCACTAAATTTCACCTTGTTAATAATATATCGCGATGACTGATTTGGCATAATCACAATATCTTTCTCTCTAGGAATTATGCAATTTTGTTGATCATAGTCACCATTTTTTCCATTGGATTAATTGTTAACCAAATTCCTTATGGTTCCCTCCATTTACTATAACACAAAAAAAATTTTGTGAGAGGAAAAAATCATGCTAGGGAAAACAATATAGTAAAGGGGGAGTACTATCAATATCTAAAATCTTAGGTTAAATTCTCTGATCGTTACCGTAGTTCTAGGACTATATCCTATACGTATACTTATTCTTAGGGACATCCCTAGACATACCATATAAATATCTCTAGGGATATCACTAATGTTTTCGCATCCTAGTTTCCAAAGGTTAACTAAACATTTCCTCTGATACCAATTGTACAGACCTGAAGCTTGACGTAAATAGATATTACATTACTTTTGCGGAATACTTAATACATAACAAAAATAGACACACAAGGACCGTAATAGTTTAGTGTCTTTGCAAACTTGGAATGCAATCTTCTAATCGTGGCGAAAGATCTTCAACATCTCCCATAAAGATCTTACACTTTTTGATTGCTTACCTAAAAACTTTATTTTAATCCTAGGGGAAAATAAAACAAAAAAAGGGTGATCTCAAATGCTCAGTAAGGGTAAGCAAGGATAAAATAAAACATACCATATATATTTGAACTTAAAAACATTAACATAATGTTTAAACATCAAAATCTTGAGAAATGACATAAAACATGGAAGTACGTAAGGCATAGATCATAAAGAAACAATAATAATGATAAAATAGCATGGGAATAAAACATGTAATTGTGGAATCCATTAATCACATGTAATGATTTCCATAGTAGCCAAGGCATTGCTGCCAAGACCATCTTAGTGGACAAAGTCCCTTTCTGAATCGAGTTCACTCATCGTTCCAGTCCTGTATTAATGAACCGGTTTAACTTTCCATTCCAGCCATGTCTATTTCATGAGATATAAATCTTTACCCAATGAATTGGAGGGATATATAGGTCCCACCCATCTCATAATGAAATCATTCTTACTTGTGCCACAAAATAAACATATATCATTCATAAAACCCCAATAAATAAAATGGGTTTCATATAAATCATCCCATAATCACATAATCCATATAAAAGAAATGGATATCATTTCATAATATGAAAATTGAAACCATATAAATCATAGAGTCTTTATACTTGAAACATACACATATGAAATAATGTCATCTTATATGGAAAAAGGTTTTGATAAAACACTTGAAATGAATTCTTGAGGAAAATATCATTTCTTCTTCAAAATCAATTTCTTTTCACAAAACATCATGAAATTTTAAAAGAAAAGTATTTGGTTGAAAATATTCATGAAATATTTTTGAGGAAGATTCATGAAAATAAGGCTTTATAAAACTGTAAAAATCCTTTCATGCCGTATAATTTAAAAAAACATTATTCTCGTACTTTTTTCAGAAAAGTAAAAAAGTACCTTGTAGGGTAAATAAAAGAAAGATTCCTTCCATACCATGGGGTAAAAATAAAATGGGTAAAAATGAATTTAAACATACATGAATACAATTTTATAAAACATGGACATGGATGATATCAATAACCCCAGTAAACACTTACGAATAAGCAATCTCGGATAAAAATGAGATTTGCACAATTATCCCATACCTTAGGTCCGATATGCTTTGTACGTATCTAAACCTCCTGTATAATGATTTAAATAATTTCATTGACTTATTAAAGAGTCATATTAATTATTATTATATCATATATGGTTCACTTATGACTTTATATTACCCGTTCTTTTGTAAATTCATGTTAAAGTAGCATTTTGGGTAAAATCGTTTCATTTGTCATTTGTGTTTTAACTTGTAATTATTCATATGATTACTTAGATAATGATTAATTAAATACATAATTTAAAACATGATTTATATATAATATATATTCAGAATATACATATATAAAATACATCGATTAATGGAAGGAAATACACCATTCATGGAGACGGTAGGCCGTACGTACGCATGAACGTTGTTTTCGTTTCCTTATTGAATTGAATGGAATTAAGTATATGACATAAATATATATATACATAAATCCAGTAACATTATTATGTCATATATTTCATGATTACTTATTATATATACTTTATAATCATTCTTGAATAGTTATCATGGAGAGTGAATCTCATCGCGTCGTGGAGACGGTATTCTGTACGTACGCACGAGCGATGATATCATTCCCATGATTGTGGAATTATATTAAAGTGTATGTATATATTAAATAATCAATATCACTTTATAATAATCATATATATTCATTACTTTCACCATTATACCCATCCATGTAAGGTGGTGGTGGAAATAGATTACACTACGGCGTGGAGACGGTATTCCGTACGTACGCACGCGCGGTGATTTCATTTTCCGTAGGATGGATAGATGGTGAAATATGGTTTTTTCATACTTATAATAACATATTACTATATTATTGATACTTATTTTATTACCTCATAATGAAAAAACTAAAAAAGAATAAGTGGAAGAGGAAATAAAGTTGAATGAATCAGTAACAGACATTACCTCTTCTTTGAAGCGCCTCTTTGAGACCTCCTCTTAGGGTACTAAAATTGGTCTTTGAAGAATAAAAATACCTCTAAGATGTTTCTAGGGAAGTGGAGAAGAGATTTCGGCAGGGGTTGGCTGAGCTTGAAGGCTCAAAGTGGTGTGAGGAAGAGAGGGAGGGGGTGCCCTTTTATAAGGGAGGAGAGGGGCACCTTTTGAAATATAAGAAAATCTTAGTTTATATTAAATCCCAACCCCACCTGAAAAATTAAAAAATGACTCATATCCGAAGCTTAGATGATATAGGGTTGTAATCTCATCAACCAATAAAATTTAGACATGTTAGGAATTTATTTTAAACATTATCAACTTGATTTATCCTTATTTAATCAATTTAATTTTATTTGTGGTAATAATAATCTAAATTTTAAATTATAAAAAATAATTACTTATTTGTTGTTAATTATCCATAATTGGATACTTTATAAAATTATAGACCATATAAATTTAAATTTATAATTTTTAAATATGTTTGTGATTTTTAAACAATTTTAGAATATGTTATTTTTATAAAATAACAATAGTGTCGATTTTGACACTATTCATTTATTTGAATTTAAATAAAATATATACAGAAGATATTTTCAAACTAAAAGCTTTAATAGACTATTAAAAGGTAATATGTATCTATAAAAGTAGTGGAGAACATTAAATAGTTCATATATTATTTATTTTATTATTTTTAAAACCATTTATTTTCTTTCTCTCTTAAAAAATAATTACTACAACATTTTTGTATAATTCTTTAATATACATATTTGTTTAATAAAAATTAAAAATAAAATCCTATGATGAATATAAATCTGTTAAATTTCCAAATAATACTTTTACTAGAATTTATCATCTTAGAATAACAATATTTAAATTGTAATATTTAATAAATTATGAAGGTGACAACTTTGGCATTATTTCAAATAAAATAATATAAGTGTCATAATCACCTTATTAAGGATCCAAATGGTCAAAAATTAGTCAGGTGGATGATTAGGGATTATATATACACTAATAATAAGTTTTTTGTATATTCTTGGGCCTTTTGATATGTATTACTATTTCAATAAAAACTATATTATTGATTTTTCACTAAATAAATAATTTCTGCATCATTAATGTATAAGATAATAAGGTAATTAAATAACTCTTAAAAATTACAAATAAATCAACATGACAAAGAAAAACATTTTATCTTTCAAATTAGTATTTATAACCGAATTTATATTCTGTATAAACATATATTAAAAATACTTTAATTATTAAAGTTGAGTGAGACATATTTCACTTTCCTTTAAATAAAATAAACTAAAGGCCTTAATCACCTCCAAGTGGCTTCTAATGGATTCCATTTCGACCCAAATATTACTTAGGACAAAATATAATAATCCAATTGTATTAAGACAAGTGTTAGGGTAATTTTATAATATTATATTTACCCTTAATTACCCGATTTATCTTTTACTATGGTAAATAAAATTTATCGTAGTTACTATTCATAATGCCCAAAAATAAAAAATAGTCTATTAATATAATTTGGACCAACTGATTCCAAATATGTAATCCATTTTTCCAAATTCAATACACAGAAGTTGCAGAAATTAAATTAAAATTAATCGTGTTGTCGAAAGAAAACGGGTTTTTGTTTAAAACATTGCAAAAGATTGAATGTATTTAACCTACGAATTCAATGTAAAATCAAGGATAATGAAATAAATTATATTAAATGGTAAAAATATATTATATTTATACTTTTAAACCATTAAATATTATAATTTAACCACATAAGTTTTTATGATGAAAAAAGTTGTTTTTAATTAAAATATAGCGTGTTTTTACTATTCATTAAAATATGAAAGTTATCAGAATACTATGAAAAATTTATCCAAGGTAAAATTTTATATCCTTATTCCAAATAATAATTTTATTTTGTAAAATTAAACTTATAAACATGTTAAAAAATAGATTTAAAGTGGGTGCGCCATCAAAAGGCCGCAAAACTGCATTTTTTGAAAAATACTTATTCTACCCGAAAAATTTATTTTGTTCTTATACCATGTTCTAGAAAATGTGTAAGATGAATAATAATGTTATAAAATTAAAATTTTAGTTAATACTATACATAACTGCTAGTTCATAATAATATTATAATAATATATTGTTGTTTAGTAAAACCCGGTATTGCGTACAACACACGCTATCGAGGAAGGTCGTGATTGCGTGTAATGTAGACAAGTTAGGGTTACGTGTTGTGCAAGACTACTTTGTTGTAACTTATAAAACAAGACATCAAATAAATAGAATATTTTTCATAAAATCTCGGGGTGTTACAGATTACATGCTACTGAAGTGATTTCTAGAGAGAAAGACTCTCATTCTTTGTGTATACTGACATCTTGTTCAGATTGCTTTGTGGGACTCTGATTGTTGTTGTGTACAATCGACAGATTCCAGGGATAAGTAGATTGAGGTTCTAACTACCTTAAAGTTTCAGGACTTCCTTTATAGAAGACAGAGGTGCCGACTACCTTGACACTTGAGGGATTATGGGGATACCAAGATAGACTTTGATATTTTTATCGAGGTCTTACTCTGGTGTGGTAAGACAAAGTTTCTTGAAATTATAAATCATGGGACCCTTATCCAAGGTTGTTGGATACCCTGCACATGGGGTTAAAGGATTTTATACTTGTTACATGTATTGTTTCAAGTTTTTTTCCACTGCATTTTGATTATTATGGAAATTATAAATATCTTATACTTTCTTGTACTTGTATAATCTGATTAGTAAGATTCTATATGATTTAAGGTAGAATATTTGTCCTCATAAAATTTTCATAAGTGTCATTTCGGGAACCATATTTCCGGAATCTAACAGTTCTGTAGAACTAAGAGGTTTTGTGAATTTACTATGTTAATCATTGTTAAACAATAGGAAGTTTTTTACCATCTTTAAAAGTTCTAAATGAATTTATAAAGTTTCCAATTCACCCCCCTCTTGTATTTTTAGCATCTAAATCATTATTTCCATCCGAAAATTAGTATGAGAGGGGGTCTCTGAAATACTTATATTCATATATAAGTTTTCTTGATCAAGTCTTCATTGTTCTATATTTTCATTTCAAAGGATACTTTTATCCTAGTTTATAAACTTTTATTATGAATATGTTTGTGTGGGAAGATATTTTCTTTGAGATGGAAAGAATGAATGTTGGTTCGATTGAAAATATTAATCCTACTAGAACACAAGTATTTGATGTGAATGATTATGAATATTGGAGAGATCGTATGAAGACTTTTGTCATTAACATTGGAGTGGACAACTTTGTAATACTTACTAGAGATTACAAGATTATTGATAAGGAAGTCATAACTTTTACTAATCAATAATTTTTGGAATATAAACTTAACTATAAGATATGCAATACTTTGTTGTGTTCCTTGACTAGGAATATATATAGCTAGATTTTTTCTTGTGAAGTTGCAAATTGTATTTGGAAAAAATTGGGGGTAACTCATTTTGGTACATTCAAAGATATAGAAACTAGAAGAGCTATGCTTAGAGATGGGTATCATGGTTTTTCCTTTCCTTATGGAGAACCAGTGTGTATGGAAAAATAGAGGTTTCTGACCATTGTTAATAGTCTACAATCTATGGGTGAATAATTTTTAGATGATGAGTCACTTTTGGACAAGATGATATACATCATGCCTAACGAGTGGGAATCAAAGAGAAAAGCTAATGATGAGAATAAGAAAGTGTCACAGATTACTCTTGATGAGATTTTTGGAACTCTTCTTAAACATAAGACTATAATGAAATAAGAATGTTATCTAAATAAAAAGAAGAATGGAAATGTAAGTGTCTCTTTAACAACTACTTAAAATCCGATGAAAGCCAAGACTCCAGAGAGAGTTACAAGATCCAAATCTAAGCGGACTTTTATTCAATCTGAATCATGTGAAAGTGAAAATTATGAGAATGAACTAGCTAATATTTCACGAATGATGAACAAGATATTTGGGAAGAAATACTTTTAGTATAGATATAAGAAGAAAGAAAGAAAGGATGAGAAAGACTCTGAAGTCACTTGTTATGAATGAAAAAGACCAGGGCATATAAGGCTAGATTGTCCTTTTCTTAAGTGAAAAGATAGAAAGGAAAATAATTCTGAGAGGAATAGAAAGAAGTAATAGAAGTCTAAATCTAAGAAATTTTCTAAATTCCAATGACACCTGGAGTGCCAGTGGTGGTGACTCTTATGAAGAATCCACAGAGTATGAATCTTTTGGTCAGAATAATCTTGGTTTTCTAGCCATGTTACCTATTGAAAGTCATGTTTTAATGGATAAGGTACACAATGTTGAATTCATCACCAATGTATTCTTGAATGGTAATTATAGTGATAGTAAATATTGTGAATATTTGGATGAAGAATGTAACGACCCGAAATTTTGAATAAATCTTGTTTCCTAATTTTGTGTGTTATTTTAATTTTAATACTCAACAAAACTGTTTCATTTGATAACATGAGTAAAATTAAAATGAGATCATTGGTTCTTGACTGTTATATGACCATTGGTCAATATGACCGCTAGAAACTAAACATTTAGATAATTTTCCTAAATACAAGTGATCTTGGTTAATTAATATAGAAAGAAGATTCGATGGCCTCACCCAGTAGTCTTGGACTGATCGAAGCCCATCTAACAAAACTTGGGAAGGAGGTAGCACCAATGGGCTTTGCTCTGGACCAAACCCAATCCGAACTTCATCATGTGAAGCTTGAACGGAATCGCCTTCGCGAGAAGTTCAAACTGATAGAAATTACTAATCGTGCGATGTCGGCCGAGCCTCCCTCAGATTCTCTCACCTTAGAACACCTTACACTTAGGTCCTATGATGGTGTGATAAGGGGCTATGTAAGGAGACCGTAACTGCCTTGTGTAATCCTTTATTTTAAATAAAAATTTTGATTTCTTCTTATGATGAGGTTTATGAATTTTCAAATGTCCGGATAAATATAGTATGCATATTTTTGGTTAATTTTAGAGAAAGGATATTTTAAAAATGTTTATGTAAACCTTAAATAATTAAAAATGTGTAATGATTTTCAAAAAATGGTCTTCTACAATTATGTTCAGTACAAAATTTAGAGTCTAATAAGATCAACATAATTTTTTATGAATAATAAATTATGAATAGTGATTTTATGCTTAAGATTAGTAATGTGACCAAATGGATTATTAATCTCATTTAAAGGAAGTATTAATATAATCTAGAGACCTTGATTAAGTAATGTGATTCAATAAAACGGTTAAATAACAGTTTCATAAATTATTAGTCAAGTATTAGTTTTTTCGAATGAATAGTATTTTTTAATTAAAAATTAAATTAAAATTATTTATAAAATTATTTTTATAAAATGGATTTAATTTTTTGACTCAGAACATCGATATTATGTTAAGGTAATTTTTGGGGATTTTTCTGAGAAAAATGAATTTTCAGTGAATAGTGTATTTATTTAAAAATTAAATTAAAAATATTTAGAAAATTATTTTTATAAAATGGGGTTCATTTTTGAAATCAGAGCATCGATATTTGGTTAAGTTGAAATTTTGGGATTTTTCTGAGAAAGATGAATTTTCGATGAATAGTAAAAATACAGTTTTTAAGTTACGGGTGTTTAATGACATCATTAAATGTTGTATTATGTATGTAATCAATATGGTCGACTTATGAATAGTAAGATAAGGTATGAGGTGTCCCAAGTGGCTAATACCATGGGCAAATACCATGGGCAAGTCCATGGTTTTCCCAAAAGCACTAATGAGGCGTCCCTTGGCCATTAATGAATTGTCCCCTCACTTTCACTATAAATACCAAGCCATCCTCTCATCCATTCGACTCCAAACTCTCCCCCAACGAAGCTCTTGTCTCATTACCTCCCAAGTTGTCCTCCCAAGGTGCCCAAATCTCTCATGGACCCAACCTTTGAGTTTTAAGAGTTACGTTTTAAGGTAAGGGATCCTACCTCCCTCTTGCTTTTCAAGTAATCTCTTTTATGTCATTTCTTTTATGCTCCTTGCTATTATGTTGGAGAATGTTCTTTTATATTCATCCTACTGTATTTTTCATTTTCATATGATGAGATATCCCCCCTTTCTCTCACCATTTCATTTTAAGAATGTTAAAGTTGCGTCGTTAGGCTGCCGAATTTTTAAGGGATTCTTTCACCATTCTCGTTTTCAATGTTCTACTTTCATGTCAAGTCTTTCAAGTTCCTTTTTATTTTGTTGGGGGTTTTATATCTATATCTATCATACTGAACTCTTTTTTTCATATTATGAGAGACCCTATTTTATCTCTTCAATTTAGTATTTTTAAGTTTTAAGTGGCGCCGTTAGGCTGTCGAATTTTTAAGGGACTCATTCACCTTTCTCATTTTTCAAAGATCAATTTTCATGTCAAGCATTTAAAGTTACTTTTTATGTTGGAGTATGATATCTATATCTATCATACTGATATTTTATGTTCATATTATGAGAGACCCTATTTGATCTCTTCACTTCACTATTTTGATGTTTTAAGTGGCGCCGTTAGGCTGCCGAATTTTTAAGGGACTCGTTCACCTTTCTCATTTTTCAATGATATATTTTCATGTCAAGTATTTCAAGTTCCTTTTTATGTTGGGGAATGATATCTATATATATCATACTGATATTTTATGTTAATATGATGAGAGACCCTATTTTATCTCTTCAATTTATTATTTTGATGTTTTATGTGGCGTTGTTAGGCTGCCAAATTTTTAAGGGATTCTTTCACCCTTCTCGTTTTCAAGATCTATTTTCATGTCAAGTATTTCAAGTTCCTTTTTATTGTGTTGGGGTATTATCTCTATATCTATCATACTTAACTCTTATGTTCATATGATGAGATAACCTATTTGATCTTTTCAATTAATTTTTTGTTGAAGTTTAAGTGACGCCGTTAGGCTGCCGAATTTTCATAAGAGAAATATAATTTTTGCCTTCCTTCCATTTTTTCATCTCAAAAGGTGTGTACTTAAAATTTCATTACCATGTTCTTAAATCTTTTATATTATGTTCCCATACTGTTTTATAGATCATTTATGAGTGGGTGACCCATGTACCCTCTCTTTTCAATGTTTTCTAAAACCTCGTAACATAGCCGTTATGCTGCAGAATTTCCGTCTCAAAATGTCTGTCTCTTTTTATAAAGTTATTTTATTTTATTAAGTGAATACTCAAAGATCTATCTTCTATAGTGGTATTCACATATATACCAAGTTGTTCTATTTTAAATTCTGGTATTTATATACATGAGACCCACCTTCCTTTTCTGTGGGTTTTAAAGTGACACAAAGATCTTGTCTTTAAAGCAGTTTTTGAAACGTTATGATTATGAAATGAAACACATTTCTTTTATGCTATATGGATTTTTTATGAAATGTTTGATGATGATTTATGTATCTCAATGATAACAAAGTCAAATTTAAGGGTTCACCCTGATATCTCTCCAATGCATTGGGTAAATACTTAATCTCTAGAGATGACCATTTAGACCGATACCTTGGTGAATAACCTTGGTAATTTTTATTGACACCTTGGGGATGGACCTTGGTGAAACGGAAATGATTGCCTTTGTAAAATGTTGTAGCCACATCGTAAAGTTATGAAAAACTTTATTTTTATTATGATATGCCTCATGATTTCTTTCTCATGCCTTAAAGTTCTTTTCATGACCATATTGAAGTATCTCAAGTTCACATGTAAAATGCTTCTCTTGTTTCCCTTACTGGGCCTTCTGCTCACCCTTTATTTTGATGTATGTCCACAAGTTACGAGATGCATTAATGAACCTAGGATAATCTTAAAGAGATTCCCTTCAAGTGTTTAAGAAGAATGTTTTATATTGTTTTCATGTATTATGTTCCTTGTTTCCAAGACACTCAACCTTAAAGATCCTCAATTTTGTGTAATGTAATGAAAGTTTGTGTGAGAAAAAAGGCGGGATGATATAGTTGGTATAAAAGGACGGTTTAGTTATTTGTGGAAATTAGGATATGAAAACTTTAGGAAGAAGCCTATATAAAAGTTTATATATATAAAATATTCCTGGTATTTTGGTGAGTATTGAATAAGGGGTTGCTAAGAAAATACATCCCTGTCTGGATACAAGCATGTAGAGGTGGCTCTGGCACAGATGTACATAGGGTTAAAACCTGAAAACAACACTTGGTGCTAGACTGAAATGGGAATTGGTACACAACAATGGGCCTTTCTGCACTCTTGATTACAACACTCCCGGGGGATATGCTTTGGTAAATTCATAAGCTTGGTATGAACCATTATTAAAGGAACAAAGATAAAATAAAATAAAGATTCACATAAAAATATATGATCATGGATAACCTAGATTGGAACATAGGGGATCACAAGTTAGGGTATACTTTTCTTCTACAAGTTATCCTTCTATTCTTTAAGTTCCTTTTCATGATTATTGGCTAAGTATTTAAGCCCATAATTGTACTTTATTTTCTTAGTTAATGGCGGGAAATGGGAGAACATGTCCCAACAAACAATGTGATAGGAAATGTGATGATTGCCATATTAATATGATAGAGATGATTAGGGGATTAAAATATGATTATTATTTTGGAGGACGTTCACTATTTTGGGAACCCTATTTGATCGAGGTAAATAGATTACTACGGTATTTTCTTTGAGGAGTAAAGGTTGGCGTATATTTTGAAGAATTGATGAACTTAAGGTGGACTTATAGTAATTTAGGTTACTTATGGAAATGATTAACCTATCTTGGGTAAAATATTTTTAGGTTAGATACTTTTGTTATAAGATCTTAGGAGTGGTTGATGTTGTTTGGAGATGAACAATGAAGTTTATTTTGGAAGAATATGTTATCAAATCCTTCTTGTATTTGAGTTTCAATCTTAGTTTGGTTTATTTTGAGGAATTTTAAGGACAGTTATTTACGGAATGGTCTATGATGAACTCTGGGTAGTACCATGGAACTTTGATGATTTAAAAGTAGTTTCCCTTCCTATGGGATTCTTTCTTTTTGAAGAGTTGTTTTATCTTACCCCTTGTGTTTTTTGGATAATGCTTAAAGATAGAGGAAATAGATAGTTAATATTTTGTGGATTATGTGATTCTCTAGAAGATGATTCTTGTGTTTCGATGAGATCAAGTAGTTTTGAATGCTCATCATTTGAAGAAAAGATTAGTTTTGGTAGAAACTAGATAAAGGATGAAACTCTACATGAAGGTAAATATATTTCATTGTTTTTTTATTCTATATAGTAAATGAATTCCTCAAAACTATGAAAAGGAACGTAAAACAAAAATGTTGTCTATTAACGTGTCCTACTGGGAAATCAAATACCATTTAACCCATCATAATTTTGTGATTTTCTTATTGTTAACTTTCTTTTAATCATGTTTTTATCACTCTCCCTCAGAAAGTGACCCTTTGTTTTTTCCTCCATGTCCATGTTTTCCTACAAAGAATCCTAGTATGGGTTAACTCGGGTGACCTTTTTTACTTCCCTTCCTTTCTTTTAAATTAATATTTTTACTGACTCATTTGCTGGTGTGGGACATTCAATGAAATTTCAAAACCCAATTTTAAAAATTGCGAGCATGCAATTTCTTAAGAGGGGAAGATTGTAACGACCTGAAATTTTGAATAAATCTTTTTTCCTAATTTTGTGTGTTATTTTTTTATATACTCAACAAAACTGTTTCATTTGATAACATAAGTAAAATTAAAATGAGACCGTTGGGTTTTGACTATTATATGACCATTGGTCAATATGACCGCTAGAAACTAAACATTTCGATAATTGTCCTCTAAATACAAGTTATCTTGGTTAATTAATATAGAAATAAGATTCTATGGCCTCACCCATTAGTCTTGGACCGATTGAAGCCCATCTAACAGATATTGGGAAGAAGGTAGCACCAATGGGCTTTGCTCTGGACCAAACCCAAGCCGAACTTCATCGTGTAAAGCTAGAACGGAATCGCCTTCGCGAGAAGTTCAAACTGATAGAAATTAATACTCATGCGATGTTGGCCGAGCCTACCTTGGATTCTATCACCTTAGCACACCTTACACTTAGGTCCTATGATGGTGTGATAAGGGGATATGTAAGGAGACCGTAACTGCCTTGTGTAATCCTTTGTTTTAAATAAAATTTTTGATTTCTTCTTATGATGAAGTTTATGAATTTTCAAATGTCCGGATAAATATAGTATGCATATTTTTGGTGAATTTTAGAGAAAGGATATTTTAAAAATGTTTATGTAAAACTTAACTAATTAAAAATGTGTAATGATTTTCAAAAAATGGTCTTCTACAATTATGTTCAGTACAAAATTTAGAGTCTAATAAGATCAAATTAGTTTTTGATGAATAATAAATTATGAATAGTGATTTTATGCTTAATATTAGTAATGTGACCAAATGGATTAGGAATCTCACTTAAAGAGAGTATTAATATAATCTAGACACCTTGATTATGTAATGTGATTCAATAAAACGGTTAAATAACGGTTTCATAAATTATTAGTCAAGTATTAGTTTTTTCGAATGAATAGTGTTTTTAATTAAAAATTAAATTAAAATTATTTAGAAATTTATTTTTATAAAATAGATTTCATTTTTGAACTCAGAACATCGATATTATGTTAAGGTAATGTTTGGGGATTTTTATGAGAAAAATGAATTTTCGGTGAATAGTGTATTTATTTAAAAATTAAATTAAAAATATTTAGAAAATTTTTTGTATAAAATGGAGTTCATTTTTGAAATCAGAGCATCGATATTTGGTTAAGGTGAAATTTTGGGATTTTTCTGAGAAAGTTGAATTTTTGATGAATAGTGAAAATACAGTTTTTAAGTTACGGATGTTTAATGACATCATTAAATGATGTATTAAGTATGTAATCAATATGGTCGAATTATGAATAGTAAGATAAGGTATGAGGTGTCCCAAGTATCCAATACCATGGGAAAATACCATGGGCAAGTCCATGGTTTTTCCAAAACCACTAATGAGGTGTCCCTTGGCCATTAATGCCTTGTCCCCTCACTTTCCCTATAAATACCAAGCCATCCTCTCATCCATTCGACTCCAAAATCACCCCCAACGAATCTCTGGTCTCATTACCCCCCAAAGAGTCCTCCCAAGGTGCCCCCAAGCCCTCACGGTTCAAACCATTGAGTTTTAAGAGTTACGTTTTAAGGTAAGGGATCCTACCTCCCTCTTTCTTTTCAAGTAATCTCTTTTATGTCATTTCTTTTATGATCTATTCTCTTATGTTGGAGGATGTTCTTTTATATTCATCTTACTTTATTTTTCATTTTCATATGATGAGATACCTCCTATTTCTCTTATCATTTCATTTTAAGAATGTTAAAGTGGCGCCGTTAGGCTCCCGAATTTTTAAGGGATTCATTCACCCTTCTCGTTTTCAAAGTTCTACTTTCATGTCAAGTATTTCAAGTTCCTATTTATTTTGTTGGGGTATGATATCTATATCTATCATACTAAACTCTTATTTTAATCTGATGAGAGACCCTATTTGGTCTCTTCAATTCAGTATTTTTAAGTTTTAAGTGGCGCCGTTAGGCTGCTGAATTTTTAAGGGCATCGTTCACCTTTCTCGTTTTTCAAAGATCTATTTTCATGTCAAGTATTTCAAGTTCCTTTTTTATGTTGGGGTATGATATATATATCTATAATACTGATATTTTATGTTCATATTATGAGAGACCATATTTGATCTATTCAATTCAGTATTTTGATGTTTTAAGTGGCGTCGTTAGGCTGCTGAATTTTTAAGGGACTCGTTCACCTTTCTCATTTTTCAAAGATCTATTTCAATGTCAGGTATTTCAAGTTCCTTTTTATGTTGGGGTATGATATATATATATATATATATAATACTGATATTTTATGTTCATATGATTAGATACCCTATTTTATGTCTTCAATTCAGTATTTTGATGTTTTAAGTGGCACCGTTAGGCTGCCGAATTTTTAAGGGATTCTTTCACCCTTCTCGTTTTCAAGATCTATTTTCATGTCAAGTCTTTAAAGATACTTTTTGTTGTTTTGGGGTATGATATCTTTATCTATCATCATTAAATCTTATGTTCATATGATTATAGACCCTATTTGATCTTGTCAATTCATTTTTGTTGAAGTTTAAGTGACGTTGTTAGGTTGCCGAATTTTCATAAGAGAAATCTAATTTTTGTCTTCCTTCTATGTTTTTTATCTCAAATGGTATGTCCTTAAAATTTCATTACCATGTTCTTAAATCATTTATATTATGTTCCCCTACTATTTTATGGATCATTTATTAGTGGGTGACCCATTTCCCCTCTCTTTTAAATGTTTTCTAAAACCTCGTGACATAGCTGTTATGCTGCAGAATTTCCGCCTCAAAATGTCTCTCTATTTTTCTAAAGTTATTTTATTTTATTAACTGAATACTAGAAGCTCTCTATTATATATGGGTATTCACATATATACCAAGTTGTTCTATTTGAAATTCTGGTATTTACATACGTGATACCTACCTTCCTTTTCTGTGGGTTTTAAAGTGACACAAAGATCATGTCTTTAAAGTAGTTTTTAAAACGTTATGATTATGAAATGAAACCCATTTCTTTTATGTTATATGGGTTGTTTATGAAATTTTTGATGATGATATATGTGGATCAATTATAACAAAGGAAAATTTAAGGGTGGACCCTGATAGCGCTCCAATGCATTGGGTAAAGACTTAATCTCTAGAGATGACCATTTAGACTGATACCTTGGTGAATAACCTTTGTATTTTTTATTGACACCTTGGGAATGGACCTTGGTGAAACGGAAATGATTGTTTTTCTAAAATGTTGTAGCCACATCGTAAAGTTATGAAAAAATTTATTTTTATTATGATATGCCTCATGGTTTCTTTCTCATGCCTTAATGTTCTTTTCATGACCTCATTGAAGTATCTCAAGTTCACATGTAAAATGCTTCTCTTGTTTCCCTTACTAGGCCTTCTTCTCACCCTTTATTTTGATGTATATTCCCAGGTTATGAGATGCAGTAATGAACCTAGGATGAACTTAAGGAGAAACCTTTCAAGTGTTTGAGAAGAATTTTTTATGTTGTTTTCATGTATTATGTTCCTTGTTTCCAAGACACTAAACCTTAAAGATCCTCAGTTTTGTGTAATGTAATGAAAGTTTATGTGACAAAAAAGGCGGGATGCTATAAAGAATCTTATTTTGATGAAAATAATACTTTAACTACATGTGAAAAAGATTATAGGTTTGATAAGCTCCTTGATAATGAAAATTCTAAAGTCAATAAAAATCATAATAAGTAAAATTCTAGGATTTCTATTCTTACTAAGGAAATATTAGATATTTCTAATGATCTTGATAAGAAAACCCTTGATTTTGAAAGTATTTCAAAAAATTGTAAGTTAATTCTGATAAGGATAAACTTTCTAAGGATCTAGAAAAAGTAATTTCTATGAAAAATGTTTTTGAGGCTAACTCTAGTGCTAAAAATAACATATTTTAGGATAAAAACATAGTTATTAAGTTGAAGTTAGAAATATTTTCCAGGAGGAAATTTTTTTCAAACTTTACCGTAGGTAAGGAAAATATTGATAAGTTGTATTCCAAAATTTGACCTCTAAAAAATAATTCTTTAATGGGTTATTCACATTCAAAACCAGTTTTTAGTAACAATTATTTTGTTCCTCAAAGTGCTCCATTCTGCACTAAGTGTCAGTCTGTTGTGCATTGGGAAAAAAGTTGTTCTTTAAAAAAACCCAGTCTTTAGGTTTTCATAAATCTTATTTTTCAAAGAAAATGTTGATTCCTAAAATTTGGCTTTCTGAAGCTTCAGGATCCAAGAACATTTGTGTTTTGAAAGTATAACACTCTTGTTTTCAGGAAAGTAAAGATAGTACCAATATAAATACATTGTACATAAAGATTGGATGTTCCCGGCACATGACTGGTAACAAAAACTTCTTTGAAAATATTATCAAGATGAAGGGAGTAAAAGTAACATTCAGAGATAATGCTCAGGGAGATATTAATGGTATAGGTAACATTGTTCTTCTTGAAAAAACCTTGATTCAAAATGTTTTATTTGTTATGGGTCTTAAGAAAAACCTTATTAGCATAAGTAAATTATGTGATGAAGGTTACCTTGTGAAATTTTTGAATGAAAAGTGTTTAGTACACAATTCGAAGAATGATTTTATTCTTTCTTCCCATAGGTAAGAGAATATATAAACACCAAACATATAAAACCTTAGGAGCCAAGATCTACCTTGTCTTAGTGAATTGGAAGATCATTCTTTGTTATGGAATAAAAGGTTAGGATAATGTAACCATAGTAACCTATGAAAAATCTCTAATAAAATACTAGTTAAGGATCTACCGGAGCTTAGATTTGATTCTTCAAAAGTTTGTGATCCTTTTCAATATGTAAAGAAACATAAATCAGGTTTTACATCTATCAGTGAAGTCTCAACTACTGATACATTATTGTTCGTGAATATGGATCTTTTTGGTCTAACACAAACTGGAAGCATTGGAGGAAAATATTTAGTAATTGTTCTAGTTGATGATTACACTAGATTTACATGGGTTTATTCTCTAGAAAAGAAATTGGATGTTTTATCTAATTTCAAAAGTTTTATATCCCAAGTTAAAAATGATAAAAACCTTCCATTGATAAATATTTATAGTGATCATGGAGGAGAAATTTAAAATTCTGATTTTGAAAATTTTTGTAGTAGAAAAGGCATTAGTCATAAATCCTCAGCACTAAGAACACCTCAAAAATGGTGTTGTTGAATGAAGAAATAGAATTATTCAAAACATAATGAGAACCATGTTTAGTGAATATTATATACCCAAGCATTTTTGGGCTGAAGCTATATTTACTTCTTGCTATAATATAAATTGTTTTTTGATTAGACCTTTTCTTAATAAAACTCTTTATGAGTTATGGAATGGTAGAGAACCTAGACTTTCCTAGTTCAAGGTTTTTGGTTTCCAGGTATTCATTATGAATACTAAATATAATATACATAAATTTTCACCAAAATTAGATGAAGGAATTTCCTTAGTCTACTCCACAACTTCTAAGGCTTATAGAGTTTTCAATAAAAATACTTGTACTGTTGAAGAAACAGTACATCTCAAATTTGATGAAACTGATCCTTTTGTTTTTAAACAACCTCAACCTACATCCTCAGATGTGTTTTCAAAGAATGATTATGAACTCTTGATAGAAGATCCTTTTGATAAGGAAAATTTTCAAGAAAATGTTTCTGAAGCATTTACCCCAGAAGACTTCCTACCATATGTTTTTCAACAGGTTTTACAAAACCCAAATCAATTGTTTCTAAAGATTCATCCCAGTGATAATATCATTAGTGATGTTAATCAACCTATAAGGACTAGAAGTTACGTAAGAGATGAAGTAAACCATCAAGCATTCCTTTACAAATTAGAACCAAAAATCACTGATGAAGCTTTAGGTGATGATGATTGGATAAAAGCTATGCAATATGAGCTAAATGAATTCAAAAAGAATAAAGTTTGGACCTTGGTTGAAAGACCCAAAGAAAATACTATTATTGGAGTAAAATGGTTCTTCATAAATAATTTTTATGAAAATGAAATCATATTATGAAATAATGCTAGATTGGTTGCTAAAGGATATAATCAACAAGAAGGTATAGACATTGAAGAAACCTATGCTCTAGTAGCTAAACTTGAATCTATTCATATTCTACTTTTATTTGCATAATTCTTTAATTTCAAACATTTTCAAATGGATGTTAAATGTTCTTTCTTAAATGGTTACGTTCAAGATGATGTTTTTGTTGAATGACCACCTGGTTTTCAAGATACATAACATCCTTAAAATGTTTTTAAACTTACCAAATCATTATATGGACTTAATGTAGCCCCAATATCCTGGTATGATAGACTTACAATATTTTTGATTCAAAACAATTATGTTAAGGGAAATGTTGATCCAACTTTTTTTATTAAGAAATATAAGAAAAATGTTTTGATTCATGAAATATTTATTGATGACATTATATTTGGTTCAACTCAGAAATCTTTATCTAATTCCTTTGCAGATCTAATGAATTTTGAGTTTGATATGAGTATGATGGGTCAGTTAACATTTTTCCTTGGTTTTAAAATTTCTCAAAAACTAGAAGGAATCTGTATATCCAAACATTAGTATATTAAATATCTTCTTAAAAAAGTATGGATATGACAACACTAAGAGTATATTTACTCCCATTGTTACCTAAAATTCACTTGATCTTGATGAAGCTCTGAAACCAGTAGATCAATCATCTTTTAGAGGTATGAGAGGAAGTCTACTTTACATGACAGCTAGTTGTCCAGATTTAATGTTTTTGGTATGCTTATGTTCAAGATATCTGTCCAATCAAAAGGAATCTCATTTAAAGTCAGTGAAAAGTATTTTTCACTACTTAAAGGGAACCATGGATCTATGACTCTTTTATATATATGGAAATGATTGTGTTTTAAAATGTTTTTCAGATACTGACTTTGGTGGATGTTGAATGTTTAGGAAAAGTACATCTGGAACTTTTCATTTCATAGAAGATTCCTTAGTTTTTTTGTCATGAAAAAAGAAAAACTTACTAGCACTTTCCACTGCTGAAGATGAATATGTATCATCTCGAAGTTGTTTTTAACAAGTGTTGTGGATGCAACACACACTCACAGACTATGGTATGAGTTTTACCAAAACAAAAATATTGTGTGACAATACTACTACCATTGCCTTAAGTAAAAATTCTACACATCACTCTCGTGAAAAACACATAGATATTAGGCGTCACTTTTTCTAGGATCACACACAAAAAGTAGAAATCATTCTTCAATTTATCAGAATGCAAGATCAACTTGCTGATATTTTCACAAAATCTTTATCATACGATAAATTTTAATACATTAAAAATAATATAATAATGATAACTATAAGGTAATATTCCATATTTATTTCTTGTTGAAATCTATCACCTTATAGTAAGAAACTCCTTTTCATAATCATATTTTACTTGTTGGAATTCTCTTTTTATTTTTAAAACATTTGGATTCACTTTTCCTTAAATACAAATGTTTTTCTTAAAAAATATCAAAAGATTAGAATCTATTGAAATCCATCTTCGGCTATCATCTCAACCGTCCAATCTTCCCAAGAATATTTCAACCGTTGGATCTATCGGGGAAGCTGAACTGTCACTTCAATTGCTTATATAAAGGATCCCCCGATGGTTTTCCCACATCAAATTCCAAGCCTTCACGTGCTAAAGCTCTACCCCTATTTTTAAATCCATTATGTATCTTTAATGTTTCCTTACATCCAAATATCTGTTGAAGCCTCTTCTTAGAAATAAATGTGAACTGTTAAGGAAATCTCTAAGTGAACGATCTACTGAGAATGGTTAGTTAATCCGAAATTTTATTCCATGTATTATTCCATTGTTTCAAATAATATCAAGCTGAATAGTTGGGAGAGTGTATGTATATCAAAACTAATACCATAGGATCCAGTGTTTCCAGAATTGCTGGAGGAATTCTATAACACAATTAGTTTTTTCAATGAATGAGGAAGAGATAAATTTCCTTTCCTGATCTATGGAAAGACATAATCTCTTTCTTATAACATGGAAGAAAATATAATAGTGATTAATTATAAAGAAGAAGCAGAGTCTCGCTCTCACAAGATACCAGATGAAATCGGATCTTTTGACAAGAAAAAGTCTCTAGCTTGTCTTGGTCTTTCAGAGGTAAAGACTCCGAAAATTATTCATCTGTCTACAAATCTTCAGATTATTCAGCTATGGGTTTTAGGTTTTCTCATTCCGAGGAAAGGAGATAAAGATACCCTGAATAAAAGTGACATGTATCTTCTAGATTTCATGGTGAACCTAAGAAAGATAAACATGGTTAAGTATATCTTGGTTACGATTGAAAATATAATGAATATAAATTTGAAGTCTCATATTATCATGTATCCATCCATTATTTCAAAGATCATTGTTCATTGCCTTTTGTCTTTAAAGATTCCTTGCAGTTCTATGATGAAAAATTATAAGGTGATTCTCTTGAGTGATGAAACTCTAAGGAGGATGAAGGTTGGATTTAATAGTCAATCCATAGAATTTCATGATTTGTCGGAAGCTAAAGTTGAAGCTCTATCAAAAAATTCGGAATTGGCAGAATCATCTATGAAAGGTGGGAGGAAGAGCAAGGTGAAGGAACCAGAAGAGAAAAGAAAAACCTTAGTGGCTAAAGAAACTCAGTCAGCACCTCCAAATCCAAAGTAGAAAAAATTATATCCTAATGAGGTAGTGGATAAGTGGAGAGAAGATATGAATAATAGGAAGGAAGGGGAGCCTATGTTTGGCCTATACCCTGTTGAGGCAAAAGCATTGAAGGAAATGGCTGCTGAGAATCTTGGAAAGGAAGAAAAAGAAAAGAAGTAAAGGAAGAAATTGTTGGAATCTAAAGTCATTCAATCTCTTATCAAGGCTACTAAAAAATCCTCTGAACAAATTCGGGTAACAAAATACTTTTTGATATAACCTTTTCCAGAGACTCCAGGAATGAAGTAAGTGATTCTAGAACAACATCAAGAAGAAGAAATAGTGCAAGAAGAAGAAATGGAAGAAGATGAATAAGAAGATAGTGGTGATACTGAGGATTTGATAAAGCAATTAGATGATTTCTATGAGAAGGAAAGTCCTTATGAGAAATTATCAATTCGAACTTCTGAAGTCGAGTCTTAAAAACTTGGTACCCCAAGGAAAGATGTGAAGGGTGAAGAAGAAGTTAATATGTTGTCTAAAAATGAATATAGAAATCATAATTTCATTCCCCCAGAGGATGTTAAGGCAGGAGCTGGGAAGGAAGAAGTTGATGAAGATAAAATTCCTCAACTATTAGATAGTGAACATGAATCTCTTAATCAATAAGAGAACATTATAAGAGATGATAAGGGAAAATAAGTGGTAGTCTATACACCTAGAAAAACTATTGTAAAGAAGAAAAAATTTGGTTCTTTATAGAAGAGGAAGGCTGTTGAAATAGAAAAATAATCCCCACCAACCAAATTCTCAGATTCATAATCATCTTCTCTAGGGAATGGCAGTTTTGTTCAGTCTTTGAATAAGCTGGTTGGGACTATTCCAATATTTCATATTATAGAATCAAGATGTTAGATGCTTCAGCATACGTTAAATCAAAAACCGGTTTTCGTATCCATGGTGATGGATAAATGTGTTAGTCTCGACGCAAACTTCAATAATTTTATCATTAGATATGAGCCTCATAAAATATTTTGCAAGAAGATGACAATTTGGTCAAGGAAGAAAATAGAAGAGATGAGAATCTTTAATGAATTTCATGATAGTGTCAAGGATGATTTTGATACCAAATATGTGATGATCAAGGATCTCACTAATTGTTTTGAGGAAAAGATATCTATTGAACAGACCTCTCGGAAGAAAGAAGTTAAGGATTTTAATAGAAAGATTAATTCAATTTCTAAGAGTTGGAATAGGGAAAGAGATCTCAGAATTGAGATAGAAGAGAAGCTTGTTAAGAAGGATGAAGTTCTAAACCCCCAGGAAGAATCTCTTAAGGCTCAAGAAGAGAAAATTAAATCCTTATAAAAGAAAATAGAAGATTAGGATCAGCTACTCAAGCTAAAGGAAGAGGATCACAAGGAGCTTAAGAAGTTGAAAACCATAATGAAGAAGCAGATGCTGAAGGAGAAGAAAGGATATTCTTTTCCAAATCTGATCTTTTGTTGTATTTTTTATGTTGTAAAAATATTTCCAATATTAATGAAATTCTTATTTCACTTCATATTTATTGGATGTTTTGTACAAATCCTTCAGGTACCAAATTTCTTTTCCATTACTTTTATTCCTTTTTGAAAATCACAAAGGGGGAGAAAGGAATGTGAAAAATATTACTAATTAAAGAAGAAATTTTACTAAGTAATGAGACTTCATAATAGGGGGAGTTTTTATCATGAATATTTTCATATGCAAGAAAATGTAAAATCTCACAAAAGAAATCAAGAATGTGACCCTTAAGGGTCCAAAGACTAAGGGGGAGTTAGTCATATTCACTATGATCCATAAAAAATGGTAGATATGTTTTTTTTGTAATATCATCGAAATTTCAAAGTCCTTATATTCTTTTTAGTTAGGATGTTTGTGATTTCCAAAAAGGGGGATATTGTTGAGTTAATAAGGTTTCCTTATGAATTTTCTATTCCTCTATGTTTTTAAAATAACAGACACTCTATCTCAAAGAGAATTTATCTCCATAAGTTCTATTTTAATATGGAAATTTTCCTTCCCCAAGGAAATTTATCCTTACCATGTTTTTCATTGTTCATATTTTAGTTTCTCTAAATCAAACTCTTTTTATTAGTAAGTGTTAAATTTGGTTTCATATCTAAAACCTCATATTTCTATAAATACATAGATATAGAGTATTCTATTTTTAGGATCCGAATTCAGGTTTTTAATTCTTTGAAATTTAGACTCTGAATTCATTAAAATTCAGACACTGAATTTTCTTAAAATCAGACTCCGAATTCTCTGAAATTTAGACTCTAAATTCGCTGAAATTTGGACTCCGAATTCCTTAAAATTCACAGTTAAAATTACTTAGAATTAAGACTCCAAATTCCTCAGAATTCAGACCCTGAATTCCTTAGAATTAAAACTCTGAATTCTTTATAATTCAGACTTCGAATTCCATAGAATTTAGACTCCGAATTCTTCTGAATTCAAACTCTGAATTCCTCAGAATTTAGACTCTGATGTCTACAGAATTCTGATTCCTAATTCTTCTAAAAACAGAATCTGAAAATCCATGTAATGTATAATCTGAAAGTTCATTCTTTTAGACTCCAAAAATTATTTTTCCTTAGTCTTTATAAAATAATTTTGGTTGACAAACCTTATATTACTTACCCATGATATAGTTATAAAATTATGTCGTGTATTCAGTTTCTAACCAACCATTGTTTGAGTGAGACATGTACAAGTCCCTCGGAAATTCAAGGAAAAATATGACTGTTGGAGGAGGGAGCCGACCATTAGAGATATTCCTATAAATAACATCTCATTTTAACAAGCTCAATGTTGTTTTATAACTCTAGAGATTACATGCTGCTGAAGTGATTTCTAGAGAGAGAGACTCCCATGCTTTGTGCGTACTAAACAACTTGTTCAGATTGCTTTTTGCAACTCCTATTGTTTCTGTATACAATCGAGGGATTTCGGGGATAGGAAGACAGAGGTGACTACTACCTTAAACATCAAGGACTTCCTTGATAGGAAGACAGAGGTGCCGACTACCATGATGTTTTAGGTCTTGTTGGGATAGCAAGAAAGACTCTAATATTCTTATTGAGGTCTTACCCTGGTGTGGGTAAGATAAACTTTCTTGAAAGTATAAATCAAGGGACCTTTATCTAATGTTGTTGGATACCCTACACTTTGGGTTAAAATATTATATACTTTTTAATTATATTGTTTCATGTTTTTTTTCCATTGCATTTTGATTAATAAGTAAAGTATAACTATCTTATACTTTCTTGTGCTTGTATACTCTGATTAGTAAGATTATATATGCTTTAAGGTAAAATATTTTTCCTTGTAAACTTTTCTTATGTTTAATTTCTGGAACCATATTTCTGGAATCTAGCAAGTTGGTAAAACTAAGAGGTCTTGTGAATTTACCCAGTTTAACATTGTTAAATAGTAGGAAGGTTTTTACTATCATTAAATATTCCAAAGGAATTTTTAAAGTATACAATTCACCCCCTCACTTATATTTTGAGCATCTACATTATTATTTCGATCCTAAAATCAATTCCCATTATAGCATTGACTTCCAATAAGGGAATTATTATGAGATTGTCTAGAGGAATTTTACAAAAAAAAAAATCATTCATGGGGAGACTCCAACACTTGGGGTGCGATGAATGAACAACTGTGTTTCTTATAGGTATATCTACTTTAAAGTATCAAGAGTTTGATTCAATATTCCTATAAAACATGTAGGATAGAAAGGAATGTGTACAACTAGAATCAAATAAGACATTTTCCTTTCCTAAGTGAATAGGTTTTGTACCTTTTATAACTTCATTTTAATTATCCACTTTAGAATTAGTGAAGGAAAAAACATTCCCCTTCACTTTTGGATTTGGTGGCTGCTAACACTGATTACCCACAAGGACTTGTGGTTTAGTTAACTATCTTGTATAGTGCCCTTTCTTTTTACATTTGAATAATTTAATGATAACTGGTTCATTAGGTGGTACCTTCTTTTCCACTATCTTGTTGGTTAGCTTCTATACGTCTCTTCGACATTCATGGGCTTGGTGGACTTTTATTCCTCACATGAAGAATTTCCCTACCCCTTTGATATAATTTCCATTGTGATTATTCCAAAAAAATTTAACAAGTTGTTTTTGTTATCCTCTTTCATTCTTTTTTTTATTTTACACACAATCTTGATACCATATTCTTCTCTTTTTATCTCCATTACCATGGGAGTATTCTCTGAACTCCATATCTAAATTTAGAGTGCATAGAAAAACTTCTTCATTATAGAGACCCAAACTTGACGTATATAGACATTACATTACTTTTGTGGAATACATAATACAAAAAAAATACCAACACTCATGAACCGTAATAGTTTAGTGTCTTTGGAAACATGGAACATAATATTCTAATATTGGTGAAAGATCTTCAACATCTCTCATAAAGATCATCCATTTTTTTCTTACCTAAAACCTTTCGTTATATCCTGGGGAAAAGAAAACATATAAAGGGAGAGCTCAAATTCTCATTAAGGTTAAGCATGGAGAAAATAAAACAAACCACATACATTTTAACTTAAAAACATGAACATAATGTTTAAACATAAAAATCTTGAGAAATGAAATAAAACATGGCAGTACGTAAGGAATAGATCATAATGGAACATCAATAATGATAAAATAGCATGGGAATGGAACATTTAATTGTGGAAAACCATTAATCACATGATATTATTTCCATAGTAGCCAAAGCATTACTACCAAGACCATCTTAGTGGACAAAGTCCCTTACTGAACTGAGTTCACTCCTCATTCCAGTCCTGTATCACTAAACCAGATTAAATTTCCATTCCAACCATGTCTATCTCATGAGATATAAATCATTACCCAATTCATTGGAGGGCGATATAGGTCCCACCCATCTCATAATGAAATCATTCTTACTTGTGCCACAACATAAACATAAATCATTCATCATAACCCAAAGAATAAAATGGGTTTCATAAACATCATCCCATTATAACATAATCCATATAAAAAAAATGGATATCATTTCATCATAAGAAAAGTGAAACCATGTAAATCATAGAGACGTTATACTTGAAACATACACATATTAAAATAATGTCATCTTAGATGGAAAATGATTTTGATAAAACACTTGAAATGAATTCATGAGGAAAATATCCTTTCTTATTAAAAATAATTTTCTTTTCACAAAATGCCATGAAATTTTAAAAGAAAAGGATTTTTTTGAAAATAGTCATGAAATACTATAGAGTAAGCTTCATGAAAATAAGGCGTTATAAAACCATAAAAAATTGTTCATGTCGTATAAGTTAAAAAACATTCTCCTCGTACTTTTGTCGGAAAAGTCAAAAAGTACCTCGTGTTGTAAACAAAAGTAAGATTCCTTTCATAATATGTTGTAAATTTCAATAATGGTTAAAAAGGACTTCAAACATACATGAAAACATTTTTAGAAAACATGGGCATGGATGATAACAATAACCCCAGTAAATACTTAAGAATAAACAATCTCGGATAAAAACGAGATTGGAAAGGTTATCCCTTACCTTATGTTTGATATGCTTCCTATGTATCCAAACCTCCTGTATAATTATTTACATAATGTCATTGACTTATTGAAGAATCATATTCATTGTTATGATATCATATATGGTTCTCTTATGACTTTATATTACCCGTTCTTTTGTAAATTCCATGTTAAAGCAACGTTTTGGGTAAAATCGTTTCATTTATCGTACGTGTTTCGACATGTTGTTCTTGATATTATTACTTATATCCTGATTTACATAATTCCAGAATGTAAAACATGATTTATATATAATATATATTCAGCATATAAATATATATGATAGATCGATAAATGTAATGAAATACACCGTTCATGGAGACGGTAGGCCGTACGTACGCATGAACGCTGTTTTCAATTCCTTATTGAATTAAATGGAATTAAGTAAATGAAAAATATATGTACATAAATACAGTATCATTATTATGTAATATATTTCATTATTATTTACTATATATACTTTATAATCATACTTGAATGGTTAATCATGGAAAAATGAATCTCATCGCGTTCGTGGAGACGGTAGTCCGTACATGCGCACGAGCGATGATATCATTCCCATGATCATGGAATTGTATTGAAGTGTATGTATAATATTTTATAATAAATATCACTTTACAATAATCATATATAGTTATTTATTTACAGCATTATACCCATCTAAGTAAGGTGGTGGTGAAAATAGAATACACCATGACGTGGAGACAGTATTCCGTACGTACGGACGAACATTGATTTCATTTTCCGTAGGATGGATAAAAGATGAAGTAGGGTTGTTTCATATTTATAATAACATATAAGTATATTAGTGATACTGATGTTATTAATTTATGCTGAAGCAAATAAATAAGAAGAAGTAGAAGAAGAAATAAATTGGGAAGAATCGGTAAAAGATATTACCTCTTCTTTGATGCGCCCCTTCTTAACCTCCTCTTAAAACACTAGAGTTGGTATTTTGAGGAGACCAGAACTTATATAATGTTTCTATGGAAGTTTATAAGAGAAATTTTCAGAGTTTCTCCAAGCTTGAGGGCTCAAAATTGTGTAAAGAGAAGAGGGAGGAGGTGCCCTTTTATAAGGGAGGAGAGGGGCACCTTAGGAATAACTTAAAATATTATTTTATAATAAAGTCATATTCGGTTTATAATGGTTCCAAATTGATTTATTTATAAGCTAAAGTGGATATGGGTCACAATACTCTCAACCAATAGGTTTTATACAAGTTTTAGTTACCATTTTAACCTTATCATTTAGATTTAACTCTAAGTTAAATAATTTAACTTTTACATTGTCTTCTTGTATTCTTACACTATATGGTTAATAAACATACTATACCAAGCCAAAAGAACCCCAAGTGGTTCATTATTAATATGAATAACATTATCTAAGTTATTTTTCCGAACCTTATATTTTTAAGAATGGAATATTAATTAATAATATAATATTTGTTTCAAAAACTATTTAATGTCGATTTTGACACTATTTGGTAATTGATTTTTTTGATACTCATAACAGCATGATTAGTTCGAAAAGGTTTAATTAAATCACTAATAACATCTCATATTGACCTATAAAATTAGTTTAATTCATAAAAAGTCCCAAATTATATTTATTTGGGTATTTATGACATCAATTATGTTAAAATTTCATTAATAAGGTAATTAGAGCATCATCATTGTGTCATAAATAAATTAAATTATTTAATGTATAAAAAATATTAATAAAATACCATTATGTAGTAAATCTTTTTATCTTTCTAATTAATATTTATAGTAGAATTTATCTTATGTATAACCCTATATTAAAAATGTTTTAGTTATTAAACTTTGATTTTAATAATTTTAACTCTTCTTTAAATAAAATAATAATAAATATCCTAATCTAATCCAAGTGGACCTAGAGGCTAATATTTTATTACTAAGGTGGTTTTTGGTAGAATTATACTTATCAAATAGAATTAGGACATGTGTTAGGGTAATAATAATATCATTTTTACCTTTAATTACCCTATGTACTTTTAACCGTGGTAAATAAAAGTAAAGAGTTACTATTCACCAAAAATTATTTCTATCTTATTGAACCACATTTTAATCCTTGATATTAACTGTGTCTCTTGGATTTTTTAAATTCTACTCACATAAGTGGTAAAATTTTGTTTTATGTAAATTTTCAAATTCACATAGAAGGTGGGTAAAAGACTACGAAAATTTAAATAAAGTTTTTATATATCTAAAAATATTATAAAATGACTAAAATTAATTAAATTGAACTTATATTTGAATTATGTATCAATTTTTACCAAAAATAAATTTAAATAAAATAAATAATTATTTAAATAAAAATTCGGTTTTTAAATAGTAACCTAGTGTTTTCACTATTCATCAAAAATTGAAAGTTTTTAGAAAAATACCAAAAATTCACCCTAAGATAATTTCGATATTTCAAATCCAAAAATGAAGTCCATTTTGAAAGTTAAAATTTATAAAATTTCAAAAAGTGGGTATTACTATTCATAATGGTTAGTTCATAATAATATTATTTTAATATCTCATTTTGTGAAACTCGGTATTGCGTACTACACATGCTATCAAGGAAGATCTTGATTGCTTGTAATGCAAGCCAAGACAGGGCTGCATGTAGTGAAAGATCTATTTGGTGTTTCTTATAACGTAATCAAAACTTATTTCATTTATACATTAAACAAAATCTATACTTAATGTTTCGTAGAATAATTTCCACTAAACAAACTTGAAATTGTGTGTAACACGAGCCAAGAATACTGTTGCGTATACTGAAAGCTAATATAGTGTTGCATATAGTGCAAGATAATCTTGGTGTAGTGTACAACAGAATACATTAAAGAAATTAAAAGGAATATATCTCATAAAATCTCAGGGTGTTATATTCTACCGCCCTTAAAATGAATTTCTCCCTTGAAATTTTTCTGGGTTTTAAATGGTTTACTACTTGAAAGTTTCTTTCATTGAAACCCACATCGTAAAAAGGAATACTAAAACTTCATTTTAAAAAGGAATGTTAGAATCCTAGCGGTCACCCAAATAAATTCAGCACTCGGTTTCCACATAATACAACATAGGTGAAAATATGGATATGGAAGAGAAATCTAACCATCAAGTTATGATGGAGAGTGGTAGAGAACATGGCTATAAAAATCCATCAATCACAAAGACATAAATTTTTGATGATCTAAGGTACCATCTGATTCATTGGATATGAGGACATTAGGAAAAAAATTTTGGTTTTCAAGATCATTCCCCTAAAGATGAAGAATAATTAAAAGAAATACTTTCTTGATTTTGGTATAATATCACTATTGTTTGTGCCTTCAACAATTCCCACATCATATCTTAAAGAAGTGAAGTTGAATTTTTCTTCCATCAAATGTTAGCATATCATGCGATAGAATGATGGGTCATTCCATCTGTCTCAAACAAAATGTTAGCAAAAGTTATCAAATGTACATAGTCCATCTATGGTGAGGTTAATCGTATATGATTCCAAAAATGGACTCATACTACATCTATCATACCGCTTAATTAAATAAAACTGGTTTATACAAAGCAGGGACTTCATGTAGGCCAGAGGTAGGCGATAAAGGCCTATCACACTTCGGTTGTGGGTTCAATTCCCACAACCTTGTCCGACACGACGGGTTGTCCCCCGTCCTGCATGTTGTCCCTTTTTCTAAAACTACACTATTATAACATTCTAGAAATAATATCGAAAAAATTTATATCCTTAAAAAATACTATTTTATGTCTAACATAATCCATTCCAATCTTTAGGTTAATCCAAAATACTTCTGTCCAATCTCATAGTATAAATAAAACAATTACTAGAAAGGTCATCTACCATGCATTGAATACAATCATTTATCACCCGTATATCATAAGATATATATATCTTCTTGGTCACATTCCAAACATGTGAATTCTTTAATCATTTATTCTCTTGAAACATGAGTACCCATTGAACCTTAGTGAAAACATGAATGTAGTTAAAAGTTAACTCTTTCCATATACCAAAATCCCAAAAATTCTCTATACTCAAACCATGATATCACTTATTCCTTATATAAATCATGAGATCATGAATACTATCAAAAATATTATTTTCTCCATATCCATTCGTTATGCGCATATCATCTACTTTCCAAAAATATTTCAATCACTTTTCATGGTTACCTGTACCATATTATTATCAAAAACCACAATAAACCATTACATAGACATTCCAATGTTCCACAATTCTATAAATGAGATTACACAATATTATTTCGGAATCCCTTTACAAAAACACATAATCATTCCACCACATCATTTTCATACTCAACATTTCTAATAGTGATCGCATGTGACTTCCCTTTTTTCCTTTTCCTTAAGGGGTTTCTCACGTCGATCATCATTCACCCATGGATTAGGGAATTGATTATCATAATTCCCCATTTACTTTCACTTGAAGCATTGAAGTGTTGGTGGAGCATTTTCTATAGTCTTTTCTCTATTCACATCATTAGATGCCTTCTTCCAATTACATCGACACTCAACTACTCAATGACCTTCTTTTCCACACTTAAAACATTTTCTAGTACCTTTTAGTCAATGTCCACCATATTTCTTTCCACGCTTTGAGCATAATGAAACATTCATCTTCTTTTCACCATTGTTCTGAGATTTCTCCTTAAACTGTATCTTTAGTTTTTTTTCAAAACCATGATATGGATATTTAACATAAACTTCCAGCTCTACCTTGATATCACAACACACAATTTATTCATAGCTACAAAAGTCTCTTATAGCTAATTCCCTTCAAAGACTTGGTTTTTAGCCACTGAAGAATCGATCATATTTACTTTCAGGTTGGATGATAAATCCAGATGCATACCATGAAAGCCTTGTAAAATACACTTCGTATATACCAATAGATTCATCATCCTTTTGCTTAAGCTCAAGGAACTCCTTCTCCATGTTTGTTCAAAGAATAAGAGGGAAATACTTATTAAAAAACAAGTTCTTGAACTCGTTCCATTCCGTGGATTCAATTTCATCTTGGGGCCTTGTATTCTTAATTAGAGTCCACCACTATTCTGCTTCACCTTCTAAATGGTAAACAACTAATATGACTTTTTCATGTTCTGAACAACTAAGTATGGAAAATATCTTTTCAATGGTACTGATCCATTGGTCAGCACCAAGTGAATCAGAAGACCCATTGAAAGAAGGTGGACGTTGCCTCATGAAGGACTCAATAGAATATTGTTCCCTTCTATACTAATTTGGAAGTCTAGAATGATTCATATCTTGTGTAAGTATAGAAATAATATTTTTCACTCCATCTCTCATAATGTTGGTTTGTTCAGGAGGACAATCATTGAATCGTCCATTACATTGATCAACACGGTTTCTTCGGTTTCTAGCCGTCGTCTAAAACCCAAAAAGAATAGTGTGAAAGGAAAAATCATGATAGGAAAACAACATAATAAAGGGGTAGTACCTTCAATATCTAAGATCACAGGTTTAATTCTAATATCGTTACCGTAATTCTAGTACTGTAACCTATACATGTACTTAACCTCAGGGACATCCCTAGTCACACCTTAGAAATATCTCAAGGGATCTCAATAAAGTTTTCGCATCCTAGTTTCCAAAGGTTAACTAAAACTTCCCTCTGATAACAACTATAGAGACCCAAACTTGACGTACATAGACATTACATTACTTTTGCGGAATACATAATACATAACAAAAATCAAAACTCAAGGACCGTAATAGTTTAGTGTCTTTGGAAACATGGAACATAATCTTCTAATCTTGGTGAAAGATCTTCAACATCTCCCATAAAGATATTCCATTTTTTTCTTACCTAAAACCTTTCTTTATATCCAGGGGAAAAGAAAACATATAAAGGGTGAGCTCAAATTCTCAGTAAGGGTAAGCATAGAGAAAATAAAACAAACCATATACATTTGAACTTAAAAACATGAAAATAATGTTTAAACATCAAAATCTTGAGAAATGAAATAAAACATGGCAGTACCTAGGGCATAGATCATAATGGAACATCAATCATGATTTAATAGCAAGGTAATAAATCATTTAATTATGGAAAACCATTAAGCACATAATATGATTTCCATAGTATCAAAAGCATTACTACCTAGACCATCTTAGTGGACAAAGTCCCTTACTGAACCAAGTTCACTCCTCGTTCCAATCATGTATCACTCAACCATATTAACATGTTGTTCCATCCATGTCTATCTCATGAGATATAAATCTTTACCCAATGCATTGGATGAAGATATAGGTCCCACCCTTCTCATAATGAAATCATTCTTACTTGTGCCACAACATAAACATAAATCATTCATCATAACCCAAAGAATAAAAATGGGATTCATAAACATCATCCCATCATAACATAATCCATATAAAACAAATGGATATGATATCATCATAAGAAAAGTGAAACCATATAAATAATAGAGACTTTATACTTGAAACATACACATATGAAAATAATGTCATCTTAGATGGAAAATGGTTTTGATAAAACACTTGAAATGAATTCTTGAGGAAAATATCCTTTCTTCTTCAAAATCATTTTATTTTCACAAAATGCTATGCAATTTTAAAAGAAAAGGATTTTGATGAAAATATTCATGAAATATTGTAGATTAATCTTCATGAAAATAAGGCATTATAAAACCGTAAAAATCTGTTCATTCCGTATAAGTTAAAAAAACATTCTCCTCGTACTTTTGTTGGAAAAGTCAAAAAGTTCCTCATGTGGTAAACAGAAGTAAGATTCCTTTCATAACATGTGGTAAATTTTAAGAATGGGAAAAAGGACATTAAACATACATGAAAACATTTTTAGAAAACATGGGCATGGATGATAACAATAACCATAGTAAATACTTAAGAATAAGCAATCTCGGATAAAAACTTGATTGGAAAGGTTATCCCTTACCTTATGTCTGATATGCTTCGTATGTATCCGAACCTCCGGTATAATGATTTAAATAATGTCATTGACTTATTAAATAATCATATTCATTTTTATGATATCATATATGGTTCACTTATGACTTTATATTACCCGTTCTTTTGTAAATTCCATGTTAAAGCAACATTTTGGGTAAAATCAGTTCATTTATAATACGTGTTTCGACTTGTTGTTCTTGATATTATTACTTATATCCTGATTTACTTAATTCCAGAATGTAAAGAATGATTTATATATAATATATATTCAGTATATAAATATATATGATATATCGATAAATGGAATGAAATACACCGTTCATGGAGACGGTAGACCGTTCGTGCGCATGAACGCTGTTTTCGTTTCCTTATCGAATTAAATAGAATTAAGTAAATGAAACATATATGAACATAAATCCAGTATCATTATTATTTAATATATTTCATGATTATTTATTATATATACTTTATAATCATACTTGAATGGTTAATCATGGAAAAATGAATCTCATCACGTTCATGGAGACGGTAGTCCGTACGTACGCACGAGCGATGATATCATTCCCATGATCATGGAATTGTATTGAAGTGTATGTATAATATTTCAGAATCAATATCACTTTACAATAATCATATATAGTTATTTATTTACACCATTATACTCATCCACGTAAGGTGGTGGTGGAAAACAGATTACACCACGGCGTGGAGACGGTATTCCGTACGTACGCACGCGCGGTGATTTCATTTTCCGTAGGATGGATAAAAGACAAAATAGGGTTTTCTCATATTCATAATAACATATCAGTATATTATTGATACTGATGTTATTAATTTATGATGAAACAAATAAATAAAAATAGGTATAAGAAGAAATAAATTTGAAACAATCGGTAAAGGATATTACCTCTTCATTGACGCGCCTCTTCTTAACCTCCTCTTAAGGTACTAGATTTTGTCTTTTTAGGAGACCAGAACCTCTATAATGTTTCTAGGGAAGTTTAGAAAGGAAATAGTCAGGTTTTGGCCGAGCGTGAAGACTCAAAATTGTGTAAAGAGAAGAGGGAGGAGGTACCCTTTTATAAGGGAGGAGAGTGGCACCTTAGGAAAAACATAAAATATTATTTTATAATAAAGTCATATTCGGTTTATAATAGTTCCAAATTGATTTATTTCGAATCTAAAGTGGGTATGGGTCGAAATAATCTCAACCAATAGGTTTTATACATGTTTATGTTACCATTTTAACCTTATCATTTAGATTTAACTCTAAGTTAAATAATTTACCTTTTACCTTGTCTTCTTGTATTTTTAAACTATATGGTTAATAAACTTACTATAACAAGCCAAAAGAACCCCAAGTGGTTCCTTTTTATATATATAACCTTATCTAAGTCATTTGGGCAAACCTTAGATTTTTAGGAATAGAATATCAATTAATAATATAATATTTGTTGTAAAAACCATTTTATGTCAATTTTGACACTATTTGGTAATTGATTTTTTTGAAACTCATATAAAAATGATTAGTTCGAAAACGGTTAATTAAATCAATAATAACATGTCATATTAACCTATAAAATTAGTGTAATTCATAAAAAGTCTCAAATTACATTTATTTGGGTATTTATAACATCAATTATGTAAATATTTCATTAATAAGGTAATTAATCCATCATCATTGTGTCATAAATAAAGTAAATTATTTAATGTATAAAAAATATAAATAAAATACCATTATGTAGGAAATATATTTATCTTTCTAATGAATTTTTATAGCTGAATTTATCTTATGTATAACACTATATTAAAAATGTTTCAGTTATTAAACTCTGATTTTAACAATTTTAACTCTTCTTTAAATAAAATAATAATAAATATCCTAATCACATCCAAGTTGACCTAGATGATGATATGTTATTCATAATGTTGTTTTTGGTCGAATTATACTTATCCAATAGAATTAGGACATGTTTTAGGGTAATAATAATATCATTTTTACCCTTAATTACCCTATTTACTTTAAACAGTGGTAAACAAAAGTAAAAAGTTACTATTCACCGAAAATTATTTTTTATCTTATTGAACCACATTTTACTCCTTGATATTAACCGCGTCTCTCAAATTTTCTAAATTCCACTCACAGAAGCAGTAAAATTTAGTTTTATGTAAATTTTCAAATTCTCATAGGAGGTGGGTAAAAGAGGCTGAAAAGTTAAATAATGTTTTTATATATATAATATTATTATAAAAGGACTCAAATAAATTAAATTGAACTTATATAGGTATTATGTAGCAATTTTGACCTAAAATAAATTGAAATAAAATAAATAATTATTTAAATATAAATTCAGTTTTTAAATAGTAACCCAGTGTTTTCACTGTTCATCAAAAATTGAATGTTTTCAGAAAAATACCAAAAATTCACCCTAGGCTAATTTCGATATTCTGAATCCAAAAATGAATTCCATTTTGAATTATAAAATTTATAAAATTTCAAAAATTGGGTATTACAATTAATAACGGTTAGTTCATAATAATATTATAATAATATATTGTTTAGTGAAACATGGTATTGCGTACTACACACGCTATCGAGGAAGGTCTTGATTTCATGTAATGCAAGCCAATTCGGGGATGCATGTAGTGAAAGCTCTGTTTCGTGTTGTGTATAATGTAATCAAAACTTATTTCAATTATACATTACAAAAATATATACTTAATGTTTCGTAGAATAATTTCCACCAAATGAACTTGAAATTGTGTGTAACATGAGCCAAGAATAGTGTTGCGTATACTACAAGCTAATATAGTGTTGTATATAGTGCAAGATAATCATGGTGTAGTGTACAATAGAAGACATCAAATAAATTAAAAATAATATATCTCATAAAATATCAGGGTGTTACAATCATAACTCCTAAAGTCTTAGATAACAATAGCCATTTGAAGATGTGGTTTTAATCCACTAAAGAATTGATATATTTTTATATTATTTTTGATAAAAAATCCTGATGATTATATTGGTAGACTTGATAATCCTTCTTTAGATTTTTTTGACATATTCTTCATCCTTTTTATTCAACACTAGAAATTCTCTTTCCATATTTTTTCAAATAGAACAAGGGAGATAATTATAATGAAATATTTTATTACTATTTTCCCACTCTATTTACCAAATTCCATCCATTTTCATGGTGTTCAATAGCTATGCCCGCCAATGATCAAATTCTCCATTTATATGATAAATTTTCATAGTCACTTTCTCATTCCCAAAACAATAGATCACAAAAAATATATTCTTCATTGAGTTAACCCATAGTTCAATGAAAATTGTATGGGATGTTCCACTAAATAGCAGCGGTCATTTCCACATAATGGATTCAATGTATAGTTGATACTTATTGGGTAAATTTAGATGTTCCACATGGTTCAGGTAATTATTCATATCCTAGTACCAATGGTTGAGACTCATAATAATGATTTGAATTCCACCTCTCATGGAATTGGGGATGTCATTTAGAAAATTATGGAATTATCCCTCACAAGTATTGTTAGAATGATTTCTCTTGGCTCCCAACATTTTTTAAATAGAAAATTATTGATAATATGTAATCAATGAATGAATAATTTATTATTTTATGTACTTTAGACTAAAGGAATATTTTATGGTATAATTAAGTTTATCATTACTCAAAAAATATTCTTATAAGATTTATTACCTATATATAGACTTATACTAATCATTTTCAATCTTATTTTATAATCATGATCAAAAAATTAACGAAAATGAGCTATAATATCAACTAAAGGGACCCTACTTTTTCTTACATTACTATTACATCATTTGAAGATAAATCACATAATAATAGTATATATCTAGAATCCAAAGGTCTATTTTTCTTAGGAAAATTATGCATATACATAACTTGTAAATAATAAAAAATAAACATTTATTTATACCCTTCTGATTTATTCATTTAAAATATATCCTTCTCTATAGCACATGTTTTCAACTAAGCATATACATCAATTAAAGGGGAAATATAAATGTCTTGTAATGAGGATGAATAAGGAACATGAATCAATATAATATGGGTGAGCATAATCTTCAACATAATTATATCATAAGTATAGGATTATCATCAACGTCATGAAGGTATCATGTGAAAATGCAAGGGAATATGGAAATGCATAAAAATAAAACATCATGTAATATTGGTCAAATACCATAAATAGTTTTGAATAAATCTTTCTATATGTCAACACATGGAATATCTATATAATCATAACATAATCACTATGTAAAATTATAGAATATTTTTTAGAAATATTAAACATTATCTCATAACATCCATCACATTTAGAAATTCATTGGTATGATATATATTTCTGGACCCACACATCACATCATAATATGTACATTATAATGCATGCCCCGTAGAATGTATATCAATCATAGTAAAGAAATAACACATGAAATTGAATGGTTTTTATAATGATTTCAACAATAAATATTTCATGAATAGATTTCGGGTTACAAATTGAAAAGGGTAAAATATACTTGGAATGAGAATCATTATTCTTGACTGAAGAAGAAACAACCAAAGAGGATTCAAATATGTGTTTTGGAAAGAAGTGTTCATTTGGATAATCTTTTTATTTGTCATAAAATAAAGTATGAAAAATTTATATTATAGAAAAAATTTAATATTAATTAAATTATAGTTAATAAACATTATATGATTACTCATAACATTGATTTCATGAATGAGGGATATCCTAAAGAAAATGAGTTGGGTTCGTGAATCCCCTTACCTTAATTACTAATTTATTTTATTACATTTATGCCACCTGAATAATAAAAATATATTTGTTGAAACATTTATCTAGATGTGAATTATAGACATTCCGACTAATTTTTATAATTATAATCATTGTATTATATTTCATAATTTCTGTTGATGAAATTGAAGCGTTTTAATACTTTTTTCTCTTAAAAATCTCATATTTCCCATTTATTTCTCAATTTTTTAAATAGAAGTGTATGTTTAAATCAAAAATCATATAATATATTTAATTAATTCTATATATATTACATATAATTAATAATATCCATCCATGAAGGTATTTATAACAATTTTCATTAGAATGTCTTCATAGTTGGTTAACGGACATTTAACAGGATATTGACGAAAGGGAGGGAAAGGGAAGTATGAAAATTATATTTTTTATAATCATGATTATTTTAGTAGGTTAAATCCATTAATATAATTTTAACTTAATTCATAATTAATCTTAAAGTATATGGTTTTTTAGGTAATTGGTAAAAGGAATACTGAGAAGTAGAAAAGATGGAAGAGATAATTGGGAGTTACTCTCATCTCTGTGTAGATTCTATTGTATAAAAATATAACCTCCTTGGTGATAAATTTTGGATTTCACCAAAAAATATAATTATATTAATGGTCTTGATAAACATGATTTTGGATGATTTGGGTATTGGATTGGGTGGGATGACTGGTTTTCCAAGGGAAGGGAGATGGGTTATTTATAAATGAAGAGAGGGGGATTTTTAGAATGAAATATTGAATAAAATATTACATAAAATGTAAAACCAGGGATAGAGAATTGTTGAAATTATAAATCATATATATATATATATTATAATTTTTTAGGATTTAAATATGCTTTATAATTCAAATTCATTAGTTTAATAAAAAGGAATTTTAAAAAAGTGAAATTGTAATTTTAATGAATAACTACCAACATTAGATTTGGGAAAGTTATTTTTATATTTTGAAATTATATTTATTGTATTTTAGTGTCTCAGTTATGAAATAAAATATACCATGGTTTAATAAATTGTTCTATATTATATTAGGTCATTATTACATCATGAATGTTTTAATTTAAGATATACTCATTATGTGAAGTGTTGTATTTCTACAATTCACCTGAAAGTTAACGTATTTCATAAAATTACTAAAAAAATAAACCATTGAAAATTTCAAAATGTTGATTTCAAAATTTGATATTCATTTTAAAGTATTAAATTTATAACATCAGTAATTTTATTTTTAATATAAATATTAATTTTTTATGAAATACTTTAAAATACAGTTTATTAAAAATGTATTTATATTTTATTTGATCTTTTTAATCATTATATTTATAGTTTTATTATTTAAATATTAATATTTAATTTAATTAAAAATGATAAGTAATATTTATATAAAAACTATTTTTTTGGGTAAAATAACTATTCCAATGGTCTGGTTAATATTCCAACATTTATGTCATTATTTAAATTGTCACATTAATGCTTTAGTGGTCACATTAAATCTTATAAACACCACTTAATTATTTTACTCAATATTCAGATCAATTAATATCATTGTTTTATTGTTTTATTTTTATGATTTTTATTAGTTTTCTCATATTTTTTTTCTCTTCTATAGTATTATAAGTAGAGGTGATGATTCTTGTCGATTTGGGAGATCGATATTTTACCATTTTAGATTTTTAATTTTATATTAATTTTCTAATTATAATGTTTGAAATTTTAATCAGTTTAATTATTGATTAATGTAAAAAAATTATTAATGAAATAAACACTTTTTGGTTCCTTTTGGTGTATAATGATCTATAGTATATAATAAAAGTCATTTACTTAAACAGAAAAATATAATCTATAAACACTAATTTCCTAAAGTATCAAATATTAATTTTTTTCTATTCTTATGAATTATATTCCAATGTTTCCAGTCTATATGGTTCCTATCTCTCTTAAGGGGGATTTATTTTTTTTAATTTGATGTTAGGAATCTGAAAAAGATACACGTTATCTCCCAAAATTTTCATCATTATGAAAGATTCTCTAGTTATAAATATCAAAAAAGGGGATCAAAATAGTAGTGGGAAATCCCTATAAGGGTGAGTTCATGTTCATCAATGTGTGCATTTATTTTGGTTGATGAAATTATTTTATTCTTTAATGGAAATGATATATCTATTATGGGCCTCAAAGTGATCTAAAATGAATATACGAAACATAGCACTTAACACATCAACTTAGATAAAGAAAAATCCTATATTTCTAAATCTAGGAATGTGGGGAGTTTCAGGTGAATTGAAATGTGTTTGGGAAGTGAAAATAAGAACTTTAAAATGGAATACTTGGGGGATTAATTATCCCCAGGTAGTATTGGTGTTTTCCACTATAAAGGAAAGATTAATAGAATTAATTTACTTTTTACCTACTAGAAAAGAAGTTCTCTGTACTTTAGAGGAAGGATACCACTCATCAATAGTGTTCTTTCTTCTATCCTTGTGTATATATTATCAGTGTTGTAGGATCCTAAAATTGTTATTAGAAATATAAAAATAAACATGAATAGATTTATATGGAATTCACAATAGATGATAATTTATCACTAGGATAAATGGAATTGTTTGTAAAACCAATGATAGGTGGGAATCAACATGAAGAACATAGAAGAGAATATGTACATTATATGGGAAATAATCGGATATTAAATATTCAAAGGGTTTTCATTATCGTTTAGATTCCTGAAAATAATATATGGGTTTATGGATTCATCTTTAACACATGATAATGGAAGGTCATCTTCCAAAACATGCTACATTCAAGGATACCTTCACTGCCATATATTGCTGGATATTTGGTGTTGTAATTTTTCAAATTGAGACAAAAAGAGATGATAAAGGGGGGATATTTATAGATCTCGAAAAAAAAGTTAACTTGTATATGTTCTAAAAAATATTTGGAAAAGGGTAACATTTTCTCTAGTTTTTTATAGCATTGATAAAATTATCCCCTTTATTAATACTTTTTTATCCCTAATAAAAGTCACACCTTTATAAGTTATTGTTTTTTATTGATGATAAATCTTGTAGAGAGTTATTTAATTTATATAAAAATATAAAGATATTTTAATATATATATATATATATTAAAATAAGTATATATAAGTAAATATAATATATAAATTCTATTTATATAACTTATAATAATAAATAAAGGTTATTTAAAAAAATATATGAAATAATTTATCAAAAATATATCAGTCTTTATGATTAATAGTATATTTTTATACATTTGTTATAAAGTTTTTATAGAGTTAAAATAAATATAATATTTTAATATTTTATATAAATATTTATAATATATATATATACATAAATATATAATTATATTGATATTAATTAATTTATAATATATGTTCATCTATAATTATACATGTGTAATTGTATGTGTGTATATTTTTGTATATATATGTGTGTATGTATGTGTGTGTGTGTTTTCATGTCTATGGCTATCATGTGTAAATGTATGTGTGTTCGTATGTCAATTTATTGATAAAATAGTATTTATACTTTTTTAATATCTGCCTATTTCTGGTATTTTACATAATTTATTCAATTTCAATACATGTTTATTTTAAACAATTCATCTTGAATATAAATGTGTGTGTGCATTTATTTTAATTTTATTTAATTTACTTTGAATTAATTTTATTATCAATATCTGTGTACAATCATTATAATACATTTTTTATAAATATTTTATTTATATAATTAATATTATCTGTTAATTCATTTTTTATGTGTCTGTAATTCATGTAAATGTTTCAAATTGACTTCTTAAAATATTTTTCTAACTTGTTTAATTTTACTTATTCATTTCTAATATTAAATCATTTATTATTAGATTTAAAATATTAATTTTAAAAATATATTTATAATAATGATTTTTTTAATATATATATATATAAATGAATAATTACTATATTTAAAAAATTATATATTAAAAATTAAAATTAAATATATATAATTTATTTTAAATGTATTTATAAAATTATGAGAAAATAATTATACATTTAAAAAATTATAAAATTATAAAAAAATATTTAAATAATTATAAATCATAACTAATACATTTATAATTATTAAAATTATAGATATTTATATATAAATGAATATAAATAATTTTACAAAATATACATAATTATATACATATATTGATAGTTATATTGAAATATCTATAAATAAATTTACAAATACATTTATTTATAATTATTATTTTATGTATATATTTAAAATTATATTTATAAATAAATATTTACAATTTATTAATATTTTTATAATTATATACAATTATATACATTTATAATTATATTTTTAAATACATACATATAATTCTTTAAATATATTTATAGTTATATAAATATTTTTTTTATAATTATATACATTTAAATTCTTCATTTATATTAATTATATAATCAAATTTTAAATATATAAATCCTTATTATGCTTTTCTAACACTGATGATGATTTAGCTTTATATTCGCAATAATGTTTACAATGAATAAACACTATCTTTATCTGCGCTAAAATTCTAGTGATGATGCTAAGGATTTTTATCAGCGCTTATAATTTTAGAACTGATAAAACCTATCTTTATCAGAACATTTTAAAAAGTGTTGATAAAACCCTTCAAATTCATATATATTTAACCCTGACAGAACTGATTTCTCTCACACCATTGAAGCACTCATGAAATTTCTTCTCTTCCACTACTCCCCTACAACCCTATCAAATCCTAAGGTGTGTCATTATTTCTACACGTCTCTCATTTATTAGTTTTATTATAATTTTAATGATGTGTGTACTTCCCATCCCTTAGCAAACCTCATGTGGAACCATCACATGTAGTCACCTCACACATACAAGATATAGTTGAACTCATATTTTCTCCATCACGAACAAAATTCACTTCTTATGAGTGAATAGATTAAATATTATTATTTTTCAAATATATATAGACTATGGATTATCCTTCTTATTGATTTCAATTGATCTATTATTTTTTGGATATTATCTATTTATTTGATCATACGAGATATCATCTAATTAATCATACATGAGATATTCTTTTATAAATTTCTCACTCTAATTTCATATATCTTTCAGCTAAATATGGATATTGATGACATGACCATGTGTGTAGTATAAAAATTATTCTCACATATCATGCAAGGTGTTTAATTCAAATGATAAGTAGGTGGGGTTTTTACATTGCAAATACACTCCATCCTCCAAGTATGATTCATACTCCAATGGATTAAAATCAAAAAATTCTACCAATTTTATTACATTAATAGGAAGAAGATCTAGAAAAAATTTTATATATTCGTTATCATGACCATATATGATATGATTCTATTAACAGAAAGAATAACTTCTATTAAATCCTCTCTCTTGTTATACTCCAACAAAAAAAGTTACAAAAATGATCCCTAAAATATGTTATTTTTAATAGATAAAATTATGAATAGATTTTTGTATCTTTATATATATATTACACATTCCATTTAATCAATGATTTTACACCACTATAAATAATATACTTTCTCATAATTGAGGAATTTAGTATATTTTAATAATGGATTCATGTATCTTAAATGATTATATACAAATTTTCATTTATGGGTTCTAAGATCATTATTTTTTGTACTTAATTTTTTTTTGTAAATATTAATATTATTGAACCAAATATGATAGATATGAATAAAAAATGGATGTATTCCATTCAAATAATAATAGATTTTGAGTATAGGGTTAAAGAGTTCATCATTTTTTCAATTGGTAATATATATGACCATTCTCAAATCCTCTATCCTTATTTACAATATTTTTATTCAAAATTAATTAGTTAAGAGGATATAGAATGAAACTTTTTGTACTAAATAATATATAATTGTTGTAAATGTTGTACTAAAAAGGGGGAAAGGTAAATATAGCTAATGAATTGGATAAAACTATGTTTTATGAATCATCTGATATGATTTTAAATGTGGACAATTGAGAAGAATGCATTGAGGATATGATTATTGGTGTGAATGATTCTGAAGATCATGTTGAGGAAATGAAAAAACATATGAATATAAACCCCATGATTGTCCAAATTTTTTTTATAAGTTAATGTTTTTTTTCAATGATGTCATTGTATCTTATTTACACTAAATATAAATAATTTTCATTAATACTAAAGCTATATAATAAAAAATATCGCAAAAAATGGAGTGATGTCAGTTTTCCTGAACTACTTTTCTCTTGAATGATATTCTCTCAGAAGATAATATGGTTCCTTGATGATCATATAATACTAAATAAATTATAATTTTAATGGGTATAATCTCCAAAATAATAGATTTATACCCAAATGGAATTATATTATTTTGAAGGGACAAAGAAACGTTAAAAAATTTCCCTATGTGTGGTGTGTATCGATACAAGAAAGGTGAATCTAGTCCTACAAATTTTGGATAGCAATTTCCAATAATTCCAACATTTGGGAACCTATATAGAATTTAGGATTCTAAAATGAAATAGTTGTTGCATTCATATGGAAGAAAAATATATGGCATACATCATCACTCGATAAACTATCTTCATTAGAAGAAAATTGATCATATGTGTCATGGAATTTGAAATGAGATAAGAAACCTTCTTCGTATTTTATCCATATATTTAGTTATTCATGTTGGATTTCAATGAATAAATCATTGTACATGGCTTCTATTTTGTTAAATTATAACTTTATACTATGGTTATTCATGAAACAACAACACATTATGCAATCTCTTCATGTATCCATACCAAAATAACAAGATAATGATCTAGTTTTTTATTTTTCTCCATTGATGAAATATTTGAAATTATTATGGGATTCTGGTGTTACATTGTATGATTCTTATAGAACTGAAGATTTCACATTTAGATCCATGTTGTATAAGATAATTAATGACACTCGAAATTATGTAAAATTATCAGGATATAACATTAATGGAACTCTAGGGAAACCCATTTGTGTACAAGGTATATATTCAATTTGTTGGAAACATTCATCAATGTCATTATTTCTAGGACATTGTATATTTCGACCATAGATACATAAATACTAATCTTGTACCACATCATTCAAAGGGATTTCATAATAAGGTACAAAACCATTTCCACAAAGAAGAGATCAACTATTAGATAAATTAAAAGATATGCTTTCATTCTTTGGAAATTATTTTTTCAAAAACCCTAAAAAATAAGTTGAAAAAAAAAGAGATAAGTTTTTTTTAATTATAATAGTGTTACTATTTGTACATTTATAATTCTATTACAATTGTTCATATGGGAAAAAATGTTTGTGATCGTGTCATTGAAATGTTAATAAAAAAACTTCAAAAAATATAGGATTGAATTAAGGTTTGGATAGACATGATTTACATGGGTATATTGGAAGAGTTAGAAATAATGGAGAGTGAAAAAGAGACTTTTCTTCCTCTAATAGCATACATTATTTCCAAGAAACAGATATATCGGTCTTGTATCCTCATGAATGACGTAAATTCTCCATATGGGTTCATCAAATATCATGAATATCATTTCAATTACTATATTAAATTTAAAGGGTATGAAATCACATTAATTTAATGTTCTGATGTAGGGTATAATACTTGTATATTTATGTTTCATTAATCCTAAGAATGTCCATCATACATTAATGAAGGTCTATTAATTATTCAAAGCTTTATATAACAAAGTTATAGAACTTGTGAAACTCTCAACTATGGAAAATAAATTATTTATCATACTATGTGAATTGGAGATATTTTTTCCATCATATTTATTTGATATTATAGTTAAAATGATGGTTCACTTGGTCAGTGAGATTAAACTATGTCTTCCTATGCATTATATGTGGATTCATCCTTTTGAATACTAAATGAATATTTTTAAAGGGTATGTTAAAAAATGAACTTCATAGAATTTTTTATTTCAAAGTAATATATTTTTGAAAAAGTGATTTAATTCTACAATGACTACATGTTTCATAGGGAAATAATTGGTCTACCAAAAACTAATCACACTTGGAAAATTTTAGGTGATTTAATTTCAAGAAAATATTTTTCACATTTACTATTATTAATCTGGAGTTGGTTCGCCATTACATTTTGTATAAAAGTATATAGGTTTCTTCATAGATAGAAATTGAAGAAGTAATTAATAGGAATTTGAATCAATTAAGTGATTAAATATAGATATAAAATAAACAAGCTTAATAGTTTATAGGTGGGTTTTGAGACAATGTTATTAATGATCCAACTAATATTATGGATTCAATTTCATGACAAATTTGACAGATATCTAGAGGAAAAAAGTATGAATGTATTATCTTATAATGGTTATATAATTAATTTTTATTCATTCTATAAAAATTAACATCCTGAATTTATAACATGAAAAATAGTTGAGTTAGACCTGTGGAAAATGTGAGGCATTTATCTAGCACCAAGCATAGAAATCCAATTTAGAAAAATATGACATACTTTCTGATTTGTTAGTACAAGTTGGTTGATAATAGAAATGTAGTTTAAATAGATGAATTGGGATTGGTAGAAGTGGATTTTAATAATGAATGATAAAGAGATTAACCATTTATAATAAAATCAGATGTAGTTAAATTATTTTATGTTATACATCTTGCAAACCGAAAGTGGTCAATTTTTCTATTATTGAACAAAACCATTCAAGGGTCGGATTTCAATTCAAATAAGGATGAACCTTTTATTAGGATGTTATAATCATTCCACACTGGTCCAAATGTAGAGGGGGTAATGTATGTCATAGGATAAGACAATAGGGGATTTTGATACCCAATAGAGGGGTCAAATCCCTTTAACCAAAAAATATATAGTTAAATAACCATGATTTTTTTAATATACATTGTGATGCCTCATATTATTTTCTATTCACTACTAAATTTATGTAATCATAACAAAGTTTTCATACACTCATGCATATAATGTCTTATGAATATATTGATGCTCCCAATCTTGTGGAACATAAGATTCTGAAGATGATAAAGATCATAATTTATAGTAGAACAAAGATGTTTCACATGTCAATGTTACCAAGCTAAACGAACAACTTATTGATTATGTTGAATCTGAGGAAATGTTGGATGGTGAAGAACTTGTGTCCCATAAAAAATAGAAGTGTCATATGATTATGGTGTTAACAATTTTTTTAATAAAACAATAAATTTCATCAAATTCATGATTGGGTGGAATACATGTGGTCATCCTGTTAACCCCAAGAATTCCATGTTGAGTAGTTACTTTCAGCACACCACTCAAATGTGTTGTCTGGTTGTTATAGATTCATGGAACAATGATGTTCTCACAAATAAGGCACTAATTTGGGAATTTATTAGGGTAACATAATCGTATACATTCTTTATTTTACTAAATAAATGAAATAATGATTTACTATTTATTGTCCCTTTCAGAGTGAATCTATAGTGGATGACTATGAAATGGAATTTTTATTATTTCTTGCTGTAATGGTTCATAGAGTATTTGGTAAAATTTTGATTAATTATCACCTCATGAATTTTGAATGGAAAATAAACCTGCACCCCCATTGATGTATGAAAACATGATAAAAAATAAATATGGAATGTATATATTTTTCATCATGCGTAGATAGTTTTTCCAGTACATTGTGATTGGTATTAAATTTATTGACAATACGTATATTAATCAATTTGATTAATGATTGTTAATTTGTGAAATAGAAATTTTTCTTTGAGAAAAAGGAATGTGTTGAAAAACCAATATAACCCTCACATAGTGCAAGGATTGTGTATTCTTCTCATGAAAAAAAGGTATATATTTAAACTCTATAGTAATACTTTTATGTGACATGAATAATAATATAATGATGTTCCATTTTTTATATGGTTATTAATGATTCGAAATAAAATGAAACTTCTATCCCAAGTCATGTTCTATGGAATGTGTCTTCTGGTAATAAATATGGGATAATAATAGATAAAAACACCAAAATATTTTTAGTAAACATTTATATGTATGACATAATAAAGAATGTTTTAATTTAAATCGGTATTACATAACATTGATTACTCATTTTCCTATATTTGTTTATATAACATTGAAAAAATAATCACCACCAATTGTGACTAAAAAAATACTTATAGTGGCCTTGAAGCCTCCATAATAGTATGATCATGTCTCAGGATTGGTTTTTGGGTAGTAAACCTAAACAAATTTAGTGAAAATAAATGAACAATTGGATAAATATAATAAAAATGGACAATATCAATGCATGATTAGATTATCAAGAGGAAACTAATACTTTCAAGTTGACGTTGTAATAAAATTCAATGAGAAAGAATTATAGTGAATAAATAACATAAAAACCCACTATAGGAATATCCCACACCCCACCCCCACCAAATTTTAGGTGATCTATTCCCATCAAAGTGATATCATAGAATATATAATAAATTATTTCACAATTGTTTCTCTGAAATTTGAATCCAGAAGACATTAATACCACTCATGAAATGATATTCCATTGGTTTACAATTATTATGATTTATATCTATCCTACCCAACCATCAGTTTTTTGGGAGTGGCACCGTGTAATATATAGGAGATGATATTCTACACAACCAACAACTTCTAATAGGTCATGTGAGAGTGTGTATTAACATAGCTCAAAATCCAAGCATTGAGATACCTGTTCTACATGATTATGTAGATTATATATAGTGTTTCTTACTATTGGAATACTTTTAGCATGTCTATTTGATCTTGTAAAAATACATATTGATAAGGATACATTCCATTCCAGTTTATTTTTTATGAAATATCATTAGTAATTAATGAAAATGGTTTAAACTAATGAATGATATTAAAAATATTGAAATGGAAGTGGTGAAATGGATGGTTGAATCAAAATTATTGAAAGGGTCAACCAACCAATCAATAGTATATTCATAATGTACATTTACCCCTCCCATCCACCTTCCATGTTACTAACATCAAAGGTACATATGGATATAAGGTTAAAAACTTATGATATGAGCATAATTTATTTTGAATAACATATGTATGGATATATAATTACTGACTCTCTTGGTCCTAAGAATGTAAATGATATCCTCAAGTATGGATGAATTGTATTCATAGTTATAAATGCATATATGAGGTATATTTTCATGTTTTTTCTAATAGTTGATGTACTATGTTAATTATGACTAAAAATATTCATATTTTCTATAGGCATAAATCTAAACTCTATTTTAAGGTAAATCATATGAATATAGATTTATACCCATTAGTCATCACATAATTTCTACACAACTCTCATTAGAACCAAACAAAAATGTAGAAATAGTGGAATTTTTTTCCATAATGTTTGAAAGTAAACTTACAAATGATGAAATATTCCTAATACCAATTATGGAGGGGTTAAACTCTACAATTTAAACATATAAAATATATTTTCATTCTTTTCATTACTTATTCATATTTTTTATTTATGTAGAATTGGTTATTAATTACAATAAATATGAATACTCTAAAGATTTATTTTTTGGATTCATTGCATAGATACCTTAAAAATCAGACACACATGAGGAGAGTTATCAATTTTTAATACACCACATGAAAACTTTTATATAAAAATTTCATTTTATATATTTAATTTTACTTTTTAATGAAAATTATGTTATGGGGGGGAGATGTAAAAAAATAATCAAAATCTTGGAATGACAACAGTCCCTGAGCACAAATAACCTATCATCATCATCAACTGGACAAGTGTCAAGGTATATATAAAAATATTTCTACATCAAAACATGTCTCAAAAGAAATTAGTTTTTTCTACCAATTTCTCTATAGTTTTAAAAAAACTAATGAAAAATAGTTTGGTTATTTTGTTTGAAAATTTATGAAATACATGATATTACCTCAACAAACTATCATCTCTAGAGAGGTATTTTTTATGATAATTAAAATTTAATTTAAAATATTTATTAATTAATTATTTATAAATATTTCTATAGTACTATAAGTATTTTTAATAGTAATCATAACAAAATAAGTAAATATATATTTTCATATATGATTAGGTAGAATACATTATATAATAATGTATAAAGATATAATGAAGACCTGACTTCTCACTACTTAATTATTAAATTTTCTACTCATTTACATATTTTTTAGTTAATATCAAAAAAATATTCATTTAACAATTGGTCTATTAATTTTTATAGTTCTCATAAAGAAATGACTTCGTTTATAATTGTTTTCTATTTAAAATGTTTTTGTTTTATTAAGAATCCAAAAATGTTTATTAAAATGTCAATTATTGATAAATCATTCAATAAAGATGATTCATTCATATATTATGATCATTCCCCAAAGAAGGATGATGAAATCATGATTTTCCACTTTTTATTTTATTAGGAAATTCCTTAGAAAATCTAGGTTATAAAACAATAATTTTGTTAGAAACCCTTGAATTTTGAATGCATTATAGAAAAAATGCATAGTTTGATGTGTATGAATTATCCACACCTTAATCTGATACAATGAATTCCCAATATTACTCAAACTTTATGTTTATTATTTAAATGTTACATTTTATTTTAAAACAAACCTTACATAATTAAAACTGATACAATACTTGATAGTTTTGACACTTTGGGAAAATGATTCAAAAGTTATTTTTGATGTCTATGAATTAGTCATCCCACACTCAAATACACAATGTTCCTAGTATAATAGAGATAGTAAAATTTTCAATGATTCTTGTGCTCATGAAATATTGGACTTCAAGACTACAGGTGAGTTATAGGAAATGGGGTAATAGGTCAAGATTGTTTATAGACATCATGAAAAGGTAAATTACTACTACTTATTTAATTTTTTTAATTAAAGTATCTACTATTTTTAATTTATTTTCTTTATTATTGTTATTTGATACAAATTTATATTTTTTCAAAGATCATTTTTGATGACCTTCATTGCTTTCAAAAATATTAAAGAAGCTTGAAAATAGGGAAAATGTTCTTTTCAGATGGAAGAGGAAACCATATGTTATATGAAATGTGAAGTGAATCCTAATTATGCATCTACACAATCTATGATCACAATAATTTTTATCAATTAATATTATAAGAGACATGGAATTTCGAATAGAACCTCTCATATACTAAGGGACTATTCTATAGTTGAATGAAAAGTATGACTTCCCAAAATATTTTTCATGAATATTATCCTGAAGGGTATTAGAATCACCCATAGTATAATTCAATAATTAATTTTCATAGTGTGATGTGAAGTATATGTCTTTTGTTTATAATTTACATTTTAGTTTTAAACACACATCCTGAACACCAAACCCAGATAACACGTTCAGATTTTTTGATAATTTTGGACAATGATTTATAAATAATTTTTTACATGTTTGAATAGAAAAAACCTAAATCAGATACCTGATTTAATGGATAGGAATCAATGTTTATGATATCATATTAAAATTGAACTTTTAGTTCAAAACAAGTTTCAATCATATCAAATCATAAAAACATACTCATATTGTCTTGATACTTTTGAAAAATGACTCATAATCCATTTTCAACATATAGGAATCAATCACATGTGAACCTAACACACGGTGTGACTAGTATAACTTAATTTGTGTGTTTACAATTTTAATTTATATTTTAGTAAAAAATACATTATAAATACTTAATACTAGAAAAATCATTCTTATTGTTTTTATACTTTAATAAATTGATCCATAAGTCACTTTTGATGTGTGGTAATCAACATCACATCAATCTGACACAAGGTGTGACTGAAATGACTAAAAGTGTGTTTTTCTTTAAAATCGACATTTTAGTCCAAAGAAAACCATGCATACTAAAAAATAAAAAAACACAACCCGATTTTTTTTATTTTAGAAAAATGATCCATAAATAATTTTGGATTAAAATAATAATCCCCACCCCAATCTAGTACACAGTGCTCCCAATAAAATTCAATGTGTACACTATCAGATTAAAAATGAAAATTTAGTTAAAAATTTGTGTTACTTACTAAAAAATATTAAAATATGTTAATATTTTATAAATACATTAGTTAAATGTTTTATAAGTCATTTGTGATATATAGGAATCAATCTAACATCAAAAAGATGAATGATGGGATCAGTATGACACAAAAATCATTTTTCCAGTTCAAATAGACATTTTAGTAATAAATACACATGATATACTCAAAACCAAGTAAAGAAATTTATATTATTTTGATACTTCAGTAAAAAAACCATCATAATATAGTTGTCACATGTTGGAATCATGAAATCATTAATATAATGAATGGTATGTCTAACATGACCCCAAGTGCGTCTTTTTATTTAAAATTGATGTTTTTGTTCAATACACAAATAATATTATGAAAATATAGAAAATAAAATCATACTATTTTGATAATATAATAAAATGATCCATATTTCATTTATGATGTGTAGGGATTATCCACACCCCAATATGATATAATGTGTCCTTGGTATGACTCAAAGTGATTGTAATCGATTTAAAATTAAAATGTCACTTAAAAACACATGTCACTCACTAAAAACCAATAAATTTATTTATTGTATTCATAATTTAAGAAAATTATTGATAATTAATATGTCATGTACAGAAACTAGTCAAATGTCAAACTGACACATGATTTTACCGTTATGACTCAAAATTCATGTTTCCAGTTCTAATATACATTTTGGTAAAAACGATATGTGGCATACTCAAAATTTAGAAAATGAATTCTTTTTGTTTTTTTGTATTATAAAACAATCATTAAGACATTTTTTATATTTAGGAATCACCCTCAAAAAAATACGACACTTGGAGAGACCTATATGAATCGAAGTGTGTTTTATTTAAAATTTACATTTTAGGTCAAAACACTTATCACATACTCAAAACAAAGAATACCCATTCATATTGTTCAGATATATTAGTAAAATAATCATTATATCATTTTTCATGTAGGAATTATCCAATTCTCAATACAATACATCATTTTCCCAGCATGACTTAATGTATGTCTTATTTGTTTAATATTTACATTTTAGTTCAAAAAAGTGTAACTCACTGTAAATCGAGTAAAAATAAATGGATTGTCATGATAATTTTGTAAAATGATTCATATGTAATTTTCAATGTGTAGGAATTGAACTCATATAAAACAGATACACAATGTGACCGGTGTGACTCAATGTGTGTGTTTTCAATTTAAGTTGACATTTTACTGAAAAGGATATTTGAATACTCAAAACTAAGAAAATAAATTTGTATTTTCTTTTCTACTTATGAAAAATATATATAAGTCATTTTTGAAAAGTTGGAATCAACTTCACATCAATATGATGTATAGTGTAATGATATGACACTAGGTGTTTCTCTTTATTTAAAAATTACATTTTAGTTCAAGACACGCATCACATTATCCAAATAATGAAAAAACATTCAAATTGTCTATATAATTTATGAAAATGATACATAATTCATTTATTAAGAGTAGGAATAATTGTCACCTCAATATGATAAACTGTATGTCCAATATAACTCAAAGAGTTCATTAACAATTTAAAATTGATAATTTGGTTCAAAACGTGAGACACTAACTGAAAATAGATAAAATATAGTTTGATTGTCTTGATACCTTAGGAAAATTATTCCTGTGTTATTTTTGAAATGTACAAATCAGTATCATATAAAAATAACACACGAGGTAAGTGGTATAAGTCAATGTGTGTGTTTTCAAATTAAATTGAAATTTTAGTAAAAAATACACAAGGAATACTCAGAACTGAGAAAATTCATTTGAACAGTCTTTATATTTAGAAAAATTATACTTAAGTCATTTACAAGATGTATGAATCAATCTCATATAAATATAATGTTTCACATATTTATGATATAATTATTTTCTTAATTAAATTTTGAATTTTCCATAGACATGTAGTTTATGCTATAAGGTACTTTTATTTTAATAGTACACTACAGTCTTATGGCCTTTTTACTGCTATTTCTAGTGCTAATAAAACTGTCCCCACTTTAATTTTTTTTAGGGAAAAAACTTTTTTATCACTAAAAAGGATTATTTCTTGTGATTCCTATAACCTGATCTATAGTAGTGTTTCACAGCCAATATAATTAGTCTTGATGGTTAGGTGGCCCTAGATTGATTACATTTTTTAATGGAAAGTGGTAATGGGACCCTACTTTTTTCCTATGGTGTATGAGACCATATCTCAAATTTTTTGAAACCATCCACCACCCAAGACTCATTTAGATAGTCCCAAAAAATGAACAAAAAATATAATTTGAGGGAATCTATATCTAAGATAAAGCTTCATAATATCTAGATCAGGTCTTTTCAATGTGGTGTACCTATATATGACAATAAATGCACAATAATAAGAATATGAAAGAGTGGGAAGGTGATTAAGAAGGGGAATCCATATTTGTTGAAATATATTTCAATATTTTAGTCTAAACCATGAAATCTCAATTAATGGTAAGGTGAATCAAATGGGAATATATATTACCCCAAAATGTAGTTTTTGTTTGGTATTTAGATCAGAAACTATTTCACACTTATTCATTTAAAGAGACTATGTGATTAATATCTATACTTTTATTAGTAATTGTATGCTTATTCAGTCCAATGGAATTACAACATATTTCCCCCTTAGAAACTATTTCTATTGGATTGACTAATAAATAGTGGAGATTAAATGGAATAGATTTATTTTTGGAAGCTGGTATTTGAGTGTTCCATAGAGATTCATCATTTTAGATCACCTTTCTTGTGGTTTCGTGAGGCCTTTCCATAATAATATTACTTAGGATGATAAAAATATATAAATTCTACTTTAATGTTCATGTGTAGTTGTAATGTAATAACCTAGGTGACACATTTTAGTGCCTCAAGTTGGTTCTCTAAAATACCTAAGACATGCCTCAATATATGTCGGATGCATCCACTTTGTTGGAAGGTTCTAATATGTAATGTGGGGAGAATACACCCAATTTATTAAAACATCATAATAGTAGAAATAAATATACAAATAACCAAGATAATACATTGACCAATACTCAACAATAATCAATATAAGATCAAGAATCACATGACGAATCCCAAACCAAAAAAATGCCAGAAAACGAAAGTATTAAATGTTTCATTCCATAGAGGTGTCATGTGACTAATAATAAAACTAATATAAAGATAAAATGAAATATCCAATTAAGGTCCTGATATCATATTTGGTTCCCTTATTGATGTATTATCATAAATCCAAAACCTTACAAATATAATAGGTCTCTTACCATTATTTTGTCCTCCAAAAATTAAGTAGAATCTGGTATAGATCAACCATCTTTAGTATGGTGTGAGTACAACTCAGTAGTCCACCACCAACAACGTCTAAAAAAATCAAATCTCTACCACTGTATGCAATTATATAATGAAAAAAGGTCAAATGAGAAAAGTAAAAATGTTTCCAATTTATTAATTATTAATCTTCCTCACATGGACCTTGGGTTCATGGTTACACTTGAACCAATCATACATGCTTCAGCCCATGTTTTAGTCTAAACCATACAATATATGAATATCACACTTCATTATTTCATGGGGTATTATTAATCATTTATTTCCACATTCATTCAGTACCCTAGAGCATCTGTCTAGATACCATTATCATGGACACTAGGATCATCAGTCTAGTGTCAATCTCTCTAGGGACAAGAGAATCAATTTGAAACCCCATGGTTTTTTTGGGGCATCTTTCCTTAACCCTCAAATCTTGGTATGTATTCATATATAATGGGCTTAGAGAACCAATCTATCACCCCATGGGTATTTATACCATTAGTCCCTAACCCGAAACTCATTGTTCAATCACATATATAGCTATATATAAATCAAGGTTCAATATGATTAACCTTATTATTATTCATTCACATCATGGTGAACCATTTCATTAATGAAACACAATCAAGGTTCTATACATTATTCATAATGAATTACAGTAACTATTCAAAATTAATCCAATATTATAATTTATTCACATCTCATTAACCCTTATTGGTTAAACCATTGAACCCTTTAAATCCCATTATGAAATAAGAAACAAATATCTTGTAAAATTAAATTTATCAATTATTCCCCATTTCACATTTTATAAATACTCACTTAAAGTGTATTGGGACACCCTATGGGTTTCTATAATGATTGATATCAAATATTAAATGGGTAAAACATGATCTATGAAGGGTCTCACAATCACATGGGAATCAATTAATTATTTTAAATTTAAAATGAACATACCCATCATGGAAACACATTGATTAAAGTACAATAACAATATCTTGATCAATACTACGAGAATTAGTAATTTGGACACCTACTTAATTATTGTTAATAAACTCTCTCCAAACCATAATCCTCAATTCGATGTAGAACAACCTGATTGGAAATTGGAAAATATATATAGGATCAAACCCATAGTTCATGATTTAATGAAACAAAATCAATTAAAAATCAGATCTAAACAATCCAAAATGGGGTAATTTATCCATCACATTAGTGAGAGAAAGAAGAAAGTGAGAGGAACCACAAACAAGGAGTATAGTTTCTGAGCAGAGTTCCAATATTTTTCCACTGAACCATCAATTAACAATGGATGGAGTTTGAGGAGCCTCCCTACCCTCTAAAGAGCCTCCAAAAATTATTAAAATCACATTAGTTTATAATACAATTATTAGGGATATAAATTAGTTGTTTGGTAATTTATAATCTAATTTTATGGTGTTTGGAAACTCGTATTCATAGTCTCCAAGAGGAGCCTTGTGGTTTGAAAAACCATGTTCCCTAATTATGTCCCCTAATGTTGGGGTACAAGGTTACTCCTAGGTTGGTGGAAAATTTTTCAAATCATGCGATAACCGTTCATAACCACTCTATCCAAGGTTGGATGGTTTAGGGGATGGAGGACACACGGTTTGGTCAAACTGTGTGACCCCTTCTAGTGGCTAATAATAGGGGCAACAGTTTCTTGGGGAAAACCACTTGGTTTTCCTAAACTATAAAGAAACCATTAATAGCCCAATAGGCTTCTAAAATTATCCAAATTCACCCAAACTAACCGTAAAGTAAGATCCAACAAATGTATAAACAAAAAAAGGTTAAAATAATATCTAAAATGAAAATGATGTATCTCTATGAAGGTAGGGATCTCATAATCTCCACACCTTATAATAGTTCATCCTTAATATGTAATTCCAATTATCTCTAATATTCTGAGGTAAAAAGGTCAGGCCGCTAGGACCATAAATCTTCTTCCCTATCCCATGTTTCCTATTGAACACATATATACTACCACAACACTTGGACCAACCCTTAAGTCATTCCACACAACAATTTCTCACTACAATCCACAAAACAATCAGATGCTCCTCAAAGGATACATCATCTTCAAATTCAACATCATAAACATCAATCACATGAGAAGGGTTGGGTTATACTTCAAATTTATTACATATGAAAAACATCATGCATAAAAATATTCCTCTGTGGATGATAAAATCAATAGGATAGTGATCTAATCCTCTCAATAGTATCACATGGTTTCAAAAAACTGAGCACCCACATTCCCAACCTTTTAATCATACGGTGACACAATCTCGATATCACCTGAAGGAATATACGATCTCCCAATATAAAACCATGAGTTCTACAACATGAATCATCATAATACTTATATTTAATATGTTTTTTATTGATTTGTTTTCAAATTATATAAACCTATTCCAATTTCTCTAACTTGAGAATCAGTCTTAACAACTCTAACTCACCTGACATCATCTAACATTGAGGTGATATGCATGTCCCACAATGGAGCTCTTAAATGTCACCATCTAAATTGTCTGTTGATAATATCTATTAAAGAAGGAATCAATTATTTTAATTAGTTTCTAATAATACCAACCAAAATCTAAGATGCATACCTTTATCATGTATTATAGTTCCTAACTTGTATTTACCAATTTCCCATTCATTAGTGTGTGAAATGTCTTACTCAGAAACACCTGGTTACCCAATGCCTTCTATAATCCTTTTATTAATTGTGATTTAAAGCATAAAACATTATCTGGATCCTTACTCCATACAATCCAATGAAAATGGACTATATTTAGAACTTAAAAATCCCCAACTAATCAACTATGAATGTTTCCCATATAAGAATGTAATGGGCTAATTTTTTCAACTGGTTTTGAATTTCCCATATTGAGACATTCTTTTGAGGCATCCTTAGAATATCCACTACAAATTTCATGGTAACATCATTCAATTGCATCTAGTAATGGGAAATGTATGAAATAAAGAACATGATAATTTCTTCTCAATCATCACCTACAAACATGTGTAACATCAGGTAAAAAAACTAACAATTTCTTTTTCATTACAAGTCACTAATACTTTCAATATAGTCAATGGTACATTCTAACAAAACTAGGGTGAACCACCATCTTCAAGGAATGAAACATATGCACCATCTCCTTACACATACACATTGGAAAAATAAATTACCTCATACATATTTGATATCATCCTCATATTTAGTCAAATTAGAAGGTGACTTCCCACATTAAACACTTTGCATCAAGGAAAAACACTATGGATCCTCCTTAATCCTATACAAGATTATACATAGAAGTGTTGATTCAAATGATAAGGATATAAGGGTCATATTTTCCCACTCTTCTTGAACATACACTCGCATCTTGGATTTTAAATACATCATCATACACCCCTAATATGACTCCTAGACTGCCTTAGTCAATGGCTTCTCGATCAAACAATCACCAACACAGTTTACATTTCATGGTGTATTTGATTTCTCAAAATCAAAATATTTTAAAAAATAAACCGATATTTATTTTCATATATTAAAATATTTATGTGATAAGATATATTCTCTACTTTTTTGGTCGGTATACAAAATAAACATTTCATCCAACAGGTAATGCTACCAACACATTGAGGCATAAACCTCTACAACCAACTCGAGATCATGAATAGGATAATTGTGTTCGCATATTCTCTACTGTCATGACCCATATTTCATAAAGTGATATCCAAATATCAACACAACAACATGTTCTATCTTGGATGCATAAAAATACACATTATACTCCTCACCCAACACTAGTAGGATCAAAATCAATGAGGTAGTAAAATGATTATTTAACACCCAAAATCAATTCTCATATGATATAGATCATTCAACCATTATCCCCATCTTAGTAAAACTCGAACGTGGTCCCTTTTAATGTGAACATTCCAAGATATATCTTGAATAACAACCCACCCAACCTATAATTCTTCAGATATCAAAAACATTCCAGGGATGCTCCCTTGAAACAACTATATGAACTTTCCCAAGGTTAACTTACACACCTTTGATAATGATGATAAAACCCAATGATTATACCCTATTTATCACGAATTTTCATTTAGATAGATTTGTGTATATCTAATTCTCTCTTACCGTACTCAAGATGATGTCAATATTTTTTTCATGATCATCTCGAGTCTTCCACTACGTTATGATTTCATCCATAGAAGCAACCAAAAACTAATTCCAGTTACATGGGGAATATTTTGTTCATCAAGGACATTAGCATAGATCAATAGTTCTACATAGTGAATGGTATCATAAAAAACTTGTATATTTCATACCTACATGTGAAATTAGTCAATGGTATTTCAGAATTTCTAACTCAGAACTGATGATACACTAATCTCAATTCAATTTTGGAGAACACACAGACAGTTCTCAACTGGTCAAATAGATCATTGTTATGTGGAAGTAGATATCAGTTCTTAACCGTTATATAGTTAAAATTCATATAATCAAAACATTAACACAACATCACATCAGCCTTATTAAAAAACTAGATAAACCCAACATGACATACTAGGATGGATAGAACCCTTATAAAAAAATTCTTTCAGTTGAGTATTACACACTTGATGATCTTTTTGTTATATTATGTAAAAAGGAATAGAAAGTTTTTCATCTCTCGACATTAACTAAATTTTTAACTCAACATCTCTCCTAGGTGGAAACCCTGATAAGTATTCAATATGCATGTTTTGAAACTATTCTAACATGGGTGCAAAGAAACTCTACTTCACACCCCGATCATTGAAAAAATAGTCTCAACCTAGGGAATGAGCTCCCTTATTTTCCAATGAACTAAACCTGTACATCCTTCTTGGATGTTACATTAGCTACAATAAACATATCTGTTGTCTTTAGGATGCATAATGGTTACACTCCTATAGTAACAATCGTTGTGGTCTCAGTATGATACCTAGCAGTCCATACCCAAAAATCAATTCAAAACATTACATATCAAGTATGTAAATATCCCAATAGAAATGATACTCAACAAACCTGAGGGAACATTTCTAAAATGATATATTTCCTTTAACTGTATGACCAGTGGTCTATCGACAGTCATAACCCGACCAAAAAATCCCCAGTCAAACGCAAACAATAAAAAATTTGAGATGGTATAAAATAATATGAGGCTCATATATCAATTAATGTGAAAGAAAATGTATAAGTTACAAGACTTGTACCACTTACTATTGATGGCCCAACCTCACTATCCACATGTTTGGGATGAACTACATGTAAGTTCCCAACCCATTTTCCTTGTGGTTTACTCTGATTCCCATGTTTTACACTACTCTATCAATTTGGGTGCCCTTTCCCTTAATTTCCAAATGTGTCACCTCAACCTTCATAGCCATAGGATCTCCAACTACCCAACTGGTATGGGGTATCATATCCCTTTATATTACAATGACTTAGCCTATATCCTCCATCAGTACCCATATATCGAGGGTTACTACAGAACTATTGTAGATGTCCCATGTTTCCAAAATCATGACACTCTACTAGTGGTTGGGGAAAATGGTTACTATAGTAACCCATCCTACCATACTAATGGAAAATTAAACCCCATGATTTCTTTATTACATATTTCTCTTTGAATAATTTTATTTATTCGATTATTTACATTGCACACAACATCGAGATTAAACAAACCATGATGCATAATTAAAATATTATTATTCTAACAGAACTACTTTAACATAGCTATTTAATTGGTGGGAGTGAACATTAGTAAAAATATGATGAAATATATGTGAATGTTAAATTCAATAAAAAAATATTTATTAATGCTGATTAATTAAACAATTAACTTTTAATAAACTAATTGTATTCTTTAAAAATATGTTTTCTTAAAGACATTATTTTTATTTAATTCTATAAAATAATTAATTTTCATCATTTTAGAAATTTTATTTCATAGGATAAAATAAATTTTTGGATTTAGAAATATCTTATCATTAATTGTTTAATAATATCTTTAAATTTTTCAATTTTTAATGAATAGTATTAATGCTTATTTACATTTAAAAAATGTATTTTAAAATAAAGAATTAAAAAAATTATATTTTTTAAGTTTTAATTTTTAATTAGTTCATTTAAAAATACTACTGGTCTTTTAATTTAATTTTATACATATCTTTTTTATACAAACATTTTTTACTTAAAAAGGGTATTTTTCGAAATACAAATCGTTGACTTGTTCTTGCTTATTTTAAATTAAATTATAAAACTTATGTGTTCTGAATTTTGAAATAATTATTCCATATTAATATTTACAAGGTCCAAATATAGTGAAAATTTACCATATATTTCTGTATAATAATAATAGTAATTTTGGTTTAAATAATTACTTAGCTAAACGGTAAAATGGATTAATCTAAAATAAAAACAAGTGATAAGGCCACAAAATCTCATTATATTTCTTATTTTATATATTTAATTATGAAATTAATAAAAATGGGATGAAATTATGTTATTTAATGGGAATATTTACATGAAAATGACATAGAAATTATTAAAATCAAAGAATGTGAAAAAAATTCACACTCTCATTTTTAATTACTGTAATTTTTTTATATGGGGTTAACTAGAATATATGCTTAAATATAGATATTATTTAAAAATATGAAATTTTTATCTACATTAGGGAAATTTATTAATACTTTTTAGAAATTAAATAATTTCACTAAATACGTACAGAATGTTGATGCAGTAATTATTCAATAAACAAAAACATCTAATAAATGATATTAAATTTTTAAAAAAATAATTAAAAAAAATCTAATGTGTTACAAAAATTATATAGATGAACTTTATTTTTTTGTGACATAATGAAATATTATTTTTTAATTTTACATTTTTTTATGTTTTTAAATGAAAAAAAATTGAATAGTGACATAATTGAAAATAATGAAATTTTATAAGAATAATATTTTATTAAATTATTAAGATATCATAAAAATAGTTAAAAAATAAAAATTTATTATGATATGCTATAAATTGTCATTAGTATTCCATTTATGGTCCAATTAATAGAATTTAATTTAAAAAAACAACCTTTGAATATAAAAACAATTGTTACCAGAGGGAAAAGGTTACCTAAAGGTTATTCAAAATGATAAGATTTAAAAGAACTCCAAAACATGTCTAATATGTAATAGTTAATGATATTACAACCTAATATTATCTTATATTATAATACATTTATGATGTTTTTTTATCTAGATAAAAAATTAATTTATTATAATTTAATCATTACATAAAATTCCAAAGTGCCCTTCACCTCTTTTATAAAAAGGAACTTCCTCCATCACTTTATTTCGCCACATTGAATCTTATAGATCATCTATACACTACTTATATCTATTATTAATATCTCTATACACATTCCAAATGTTTTTTTCTTCCTAAATTCCACCTCTAGATTACTTTAGTGGATATCAAAATGAGACATTTCCAAAAAGCAACATCTTCTCTAACCGATCACTTTATTTTTATACTCTTATTTACCTCCTATAAATATGTGATTATTATCTTAAAATAATAAATTCAGTTACATAAATATTATCCTTTGTTATTATTATTTTAGAAACACCATTATACACCCTCTCTCCCATTAAACATTAGGTGAAATCATCACTCATATGTGTTTAAGGCTTCCCACCTCCACACAACGATACAATTCATTTTTCATCACTACATTTTATGGATGGTTATTATGATGGGATTATAAAATATATATGATATATAAAATATTATAAGAATATACTATTATGTCTTTTTATTTACCTTAATTTTTTTCCATCATTCAAAAAATGAAAACAATTTTAATTTGTACATATTGCCTACTGTCTCCATAAATAGTGTATTTCAATTTAACTCTCTAATTTCCATGGATGATTATAAATATGTGAATAATTAATGTAATATATTTTAATAACATGATTAATATTATGTAAATTATGGTATGATGATCAATGTATATGTACTGTAACTTTCCAATCGAAACGTGCTTGGAAGATGAAGCAGTTATTACACAGAATAGTGATTTTAATAACTATTTATTAATAAATGGCTGGAAAAAATAAATCATACTTGGTATGATATATATATGGTTATTTAATATACATATATATATAATACCTATTTCTTATAAACAATGTTTTTACGTGAACATGGAAAGGGGAATCATGAGTTAAGGGGTTATTTCACAATATTGTTATTACTCAAGATTGTTAATGTTCATGCATCTAGAGGGGAATAATTCTCATCCACAACATTTGTTCCAAAAAATGGTTGAAAAATGGTTTTTAACATTATCTTATTAATTTTAATGATCGTTTTAATAGAGTTTTTTATTTTTTATGAATTTTTTTTAAAGTAATACTTAATTATTTTCCAAACATGTGACATTGTGACTTTTCTGATAAAAATATGAAGGTAATTTTTTTATGTGGTATGAGAATATTTTTTTCAAATACATGAATATTTAATGTATTGATGATTCCATTACAATATTACACATTTATATTAAAATTAAATGTTTTCTTTTGTAATTTTTTTCTATAATAATATCTATAAAATGGAAAGGATATTTTCTTCAAAAATTATTTCCAATAATTATTAACATTCATTTTTCACCTAAGAAAACAATATTTTATATAAATTATGTTTTAATGGTGTTATAATCCAAGGATAAAAGTCTTATTATTTCTCTAAATTTTATATAATTATGATGTCATGATGTTAATGAATTCCCTTTAATTTTCATGAGTTAATTTAGGATGAAATGATTATAAACCCCATTACATTAATAGGTTGTGAGATGATGAATGATTTATTTTCTTGTGTAATGCATATGTATAGTCATAATTATGAAATAAGTGGGAGATGATTTAGATATTTTATGAACCATTTTTTATGATTCTATATTTCCAAAGTCCCTAAACCTTTATGATCCTCATCCATATGTTTGTGTAATATAATTAATATTCATATAAAAATTTTTAATATCTACTTATGAAAAAATTTGGTTTTAATAGTTTGTATGATAGGTCATTTTAGTAAAACATTAGAAACTAGGATGAGAAAACCTTAAAAAGAACCCAAAGGATAAGTATATGTATTGGTTACAATCCTTGAGTTTCAGTAATAATAATGAATATTCTCAAATTAAGTGTAAGGTGTGAAACCATTTATGATCCATTTCCAGTGATTATATGGTATTTGACTATGATTAGTTTTTCTCACACAATTATTTATGGTTTTAGTCACTATATCGAACCTGAAGAGACCATGTAAATGTTGATTGTGATGTATAATTCAATGATTCACCTCTTGAGAAACCTAATTTTATGGGGGTTGTAATGGAAAATTATGTTTCTAATATCACACAATAAGCTCAAGCTATGAATCATAATGGACTACAAAATGATAAAAAGAGGGAAAAACATTCAGTGGGGTCTTCTAAGTGGATGTTCCCACCTTCTTTCATTGGGTCTTCCAATCCACTAGTTGACGAGTGATGTATTAACATGATTGATAAAATATTTTCTATTTTTTAATTCTTAGTAAATTATAATATTTTATTATCCATTTATTTTCAAGAATGTGATTCATATCAATGGTGGAATCTTATCAAGAATATGAGGCAAGAGGAAAAAATTTACTACATGAAATGGGATAAAATATAGAAATTATTTTTCAATAAGTAAATTCCTTATATTATTTTTATTAAGGAGGAGAAATATTTCCTTGAGAGAAAGAAAATGGATGAATAATCTGTTGGTACATATGAGATAAATTTTACAAGACCTATAGGGTACACTTCTATTATTATTATCTAATATGATTATAAGGTTGAATGATTCTTTAGTACCTTAAACAAAAGTCACCTAAGGGTGTTATCCATAAGATAAATTGGAATATATGATGAAATTTTTATATTTTCACTTAAATAAGAAATGTAAATTGAAGATACCCACCTTTACAATGGTTTTTGATAAGAAATGAACGGTCAAGTCGCATGAAAACTCAAATAAATCACATGGTGGAGAGAATTTCCATCCACCATATGGTTTTAAATTCTTATAGATGCATCAAGGGATGTGTTTTAATGGAACCTGTATGAGATTTAATTGGGGAATGGTGGGTCATAAATCCCATGAATAACGAAAATCAGTGAATATGATCATTAATGAAATGGAGTAAAAGAACACACCAACTAACACACCACCCAATCTCGAATGCTTCAAATGCAATGAGTATGTGAAGTATTCTAATCGGTTCTAAAATCCTTGGGTTAATGATAATGATCAAATTGATAAACTTCTTATGGATAATGAAAATGGGAAATCACATGTTATCACTATCAGAGATGTAGAGTACATCAACAAATTGGGGAAAGGTGTACCTACCATCTAATTTAAAATAAATAATTTATTATTTTATTCCTGATCGACTTAGTGTTTTATTTCTAAAAATTTTCTAAGGGTTTCATTGTATCACATCAAAAATTATATATTTGATTATTTGTGAAAACTCATAATGCAACAATGACTTCATCTCAAGTTTATAACTATTATAAGGTTGAAGTTTGTAGGAAAGTGATTCCTACAAAACTTGTGATTAGTCTTTTAGTTGTTTTGATGTGATTAAAGGAAATTATTTTCTTTCTCAATATAGTGATCATATGAATGTTCAAGGAAGAGAAGTCACATTTTATATTCTGAATGAATCTATGACCATCTACTAATTAAAGGATTAATATAGACATATAATTGAAATAAAATCATTATTCAGGGTATTAATCCCATTAAAATAAATTTATTTAACTTATATTGTTAGGGAGAAACTAAAAATTAATTTTACATCAATTGTATAGGAGATTTTTGATGTATTTTATGAAGAATTTTCATGTCTCCCACTGAATTGTGATGTTGATTTTATAATCGAACTAAAACCTAGTGCTATTCATATTTCAAATAATTCATATATAATATGCCCAGTTTATTTGTAGAAATTGAAGAAAAAACTTAAATAGAATCTTGATAATGGATCCATATGACCTAGTGTGTCACCTTGAGGTGCACCTGCTGTATTTTTTAATAATAAATATGCATAAATGTTTCACTTCATTGATTATTGAGAACATAAAAAGGTCAAAATAAAAAATAATTTATCAGCCTCATACTGGAGACTTATTTTATCAACTATGTGGAACTCAATACCTTTCTATTCCAAGATTGAACTTCATTATAGGTATTATGAATTGACAGTCAAGATGAAGGATTTAACTAAGATATTATTCTATATAAGGTACTCACACTATGAATTTATAGTGACGTGTTTCGATATTAACTGGAACAATGTAGTATTCATGGATTTAATGGACAAAGTCTTTTGAGACTATGTTTATCAGTTCATAATAGTCTTTACTAATAATATTCATATCTATTCAAAGAGTAAGGTGGAGGTCAATGATCAATTAAGTAATTTTTTGAAGAATCAGAGATATGATAATATTTATGAAAATTTTTAGAATTGTAATTTTTTCATCATAATGTATCATTTATAGGTCACATAATCTCATAGTAGGTTGTATCTATGGATCCATCATAGAGGGGTGTTATTGAATATTATCCTAGAATAACAACTATGACTGGGATCTGTGGTTTTATTGGTTTGGATGGATATTTTCGATTATTTTTGGATAATTTTCAGTCAGTTTTCTAGTCCACTCACAATGTTATCTCAGAGGGGTTACAAATTCATTTTGATGAATGAATTGGAAGAAAATTTTGAATACTAAAGAGAAGGTCAGTTGGTTACCCTATTATTAAACTAACCTATAGTGGATGAGGGTATGTAATCTATAGTGATTCCTCTAATAAGGGACTGAGATACATTCTTAGGAAAAATGACATGGTTATAACTAATGCCACATGAAAACTGAAGGCTTGTGAGAAAAGCCACTCAACACATGATTTAGAGATAGTTGTGGTATTCTTTTCATTAAATAAATAAATTATTTATCTTTATAGAGATAAGCATGATATATATACTGATAAAAATGTACAGATTCACATAGAGTAAGTTAAATACGTTCTTAAGAATATGGTTGGTGATGATTAAATATTATGAGTACTCAATATATTAATACTATAAGAAATATAATAAGGTGTAAGGTACTTTGAGCTGAATGTATAATGCTATTTTATCTATTATGTACATCACAAAATATCTAATATTTATGGATTTACAATGGTTGGACCTAGAAATTTTAATGGAAAGGGAAAATATATCTAGGTCAATAAATGTTCAACTATCTATCCTAGTGAAGATTAAAAAGTAATCGAATAATGATATATAAAAAAAGGAATGAGAAGAATGTTCCTAATTTTAGACTTGATTGTGATGAAGTAATATGGTTAAGGAACCTTTTATACATTCCACCCATACCAGATTTGAAGAATGAGATATTGGTTAAGGCTCATAATTCATCTTTCCCTATTAATCCTAAATATACAAAGATGTATATTGATATGAAAGAACATTTCTTGTGGGATAGAAGTATGGGAAATATTGAAAAATATTTTTCTCACTTATTGGTTTGTTAAAAATTTATTTTTGAGTTTGAAGTCTATAGGTATGTCACAATAATTTCCCAAACCTAAAAAGAAATAGGAAAACATAATCATGGAATTTTTATAGGAATTCCAAAAAAAATATAAATACCATAATGCTATATGGATTACTGGTTATCTCTATATCATTTTAGCACACTTCATTTATATCATAAGATATTTATCTCTTGCTAATATTTCCATAATATATATTAAAGTAGTGTTGTGATTTCATAGAGTATCACTTTTTATTCAATCTGATAGTGATTCGATATTTACCTGAATGTTTTAGAGAATTATTTACTAGGCTCTAGATATAGAGTTAAGTTTTATCACTACATTTCATCCTCAAATAGATGGTCTGTCGAGGAGTACTATTTAAACTATAGAAGATATGATAAGATCATTCTCAATGGATTTCATAGGGGGCTAGGATCCACTCCACCCTTTGGTGGGATTTTCTTATAATAATTCTCTCATTAATGTATTATGATAGCTCTTTATGAATCTCTCTATAGTAAGAAATGTATAACTCCCATGTATTTGAATTGAGTTGTGTAATGTATGATATTGGGACATAATATTTTTGAAGAAATGGTAGAAATATTTATCCTCTTTCAGTAACACATAATATCTTCTTAATGTTCAAAAAAATGTTATGCTGACAATCAGCCGAAATACCAGGAGTTTGAAGTGGGTGATAAAGTATTTTTCTAAATATATCTCTGGAATAAAGTGATTATATTTGAAAATAAGGTCCATATAATCCCTAGTTATATCTATCCATTTTAAATTCTTGATCATATCAAGATGTTAGCTTATCTATTGGTGCTTCCATAGATTCCCTCTCAAGTTTCAAATGTGTTCCGGGTATCTCTCCTAAGAATGTAGATACCTTATACTTCACATGTACAAAAATTAGAGGTCATATGAGTGGAGAAAGATCATTCTTATAAATATTATTCGGTTGATATTATATATCATAGGTAATATGTTCTACAAAACAAAACAACTCAAAGAGTAAAATCATTTTGGAAAAACATCTAATTTGAGGAAGCAATTTGGTAACATGAGGATATGATGAGGGAGATGTATCATCATCTGTCTATATATAAGAGATTAATTTTAAGGGAAAATTATTTTAAGTGGGGTAGAATGTTGAACCCATATATTTTTATAAAATATTTATCTTTAAATTATATGATTTCTTCGGTTGCTTATGTTGCACATAACATTTAGTTTAAACAAACTGTGAGACACTATTAAAACATGTTAATATTGAGATAATAATTATAAAATGACCATTGAATTAGTGGGTATAAATAGGAATAACAAAATTATGAAATATATTTGATTGTTGTATTCAATACAAATTTATTTGTTAATGCCTAGGAAATACTCATTTAGTTTTTAGTAAAGTCATTTTATTCAATAAATTTATGTTTTCATAAAAACATGATTTTTATTTATTTATATAACATAATTTATTTTTACATGTTTAGATATTTTATTTTACAATATAAACTCCATTTTTTGATTCAAAATTACCTTAGGGTGAATATTTTACAATTTTACAAAAAGTTTAAATATTTAATTAATACAAAAATTACTGATTTATATTAAAAACATTATTTTCAATAAAATAATTAAAAATTAAAAATTTATATGAGAATATTTTTAAAATTTTCTAGTTCATTTAAATCCAATTTTTATACATGAATTTGGTATGAAAACATTTTATAGATAAAAATAGTATTTTTTTAAAAAAAATATTTTTACAATTTATATTAAATTTAACGATAAAAATATTTTTTTGAATATTAAAAAAATGGATTTTGAATTAGGATTCATAAGTTGAAATTTAGTAAATATTCCTGTTTTATTTTTTTCAATATAAATAGTAACTATGGTAAAATTCATTACCTCGGTAAAGGATAAATTTAATTAATCTTGATTTAAAATAATTGATAAAGACTTATACATTCATCCAACTTATCATTTCTAGAAATTAATTCTACCCTTAACACCAATGATTTTAAATTGATTTATTTAATGGACACATGTCCACAAAAATGACATTGATATTAATAAGATCAATAAAATTGAGAAAATATCACACTCTTTTTAATAAGTATAATATTAATAATATGTGGTATACCAGGATATATTCTAATATATAAATTTTAATTGAAAATATAAAATTTTTATCTTAATTATGGAAATTTCTTAAAAAAATTTATAAATTAAATAATTTACATAAATACATTTTCAATGATAATGCAATAATTTTTCCAATTATTTAAAAAAATCCAATAAATGATATTAAAAATATTAAATGTAAAATAATTTGTGGAAATTAAGGTGATACATATATTCTATAATTACCTTTTCATGTCAATGATATTATATTATAGTTGGTTTGAATTTTACAGATTTTCTTAATGTATCTAAAATTCAAAATATTGAATAGTATAAAAATTGACAATAATGATATTTTATAGGATAAATTTTGTTAAATTATTTATAAAGAATATAATTCATTAAAAAATAAAAAATAATTATTATATGGTCTTATATTTCAAAAATTATGTATTTATTGTCCAATTAACAGAATCTATGAAAAAATTAAGACCTTTTAACATTGAAATGTGTGTTACTATATTTAAAATCAAAATAGGTTAAGTGGGAGTTAACAAAAATAAAAAGGTCTAAAATAACACTAAAAATTGACTAAGATATATTTTTTATGATATTAAATTTTTATTTTATCTCATCCTTGAATAAATTCCCATTTTTTAGTATTTTTAATGAAAATAAATTCATTATAATTTAATCTTTTGAGAAATTCCTATTGTTCCCCTCACCACCATTATAAACTGCCACATCATACCTCACTTAATTGCAAAGATTTGATGCTTTGATATCTAATATATCATACCAATTTCCCTTCTCCAATTACATATACAAATTATAGATGGGAATTTCTGCTAAAAAGACCAACCCTAGGGCACTTTAATTGAGATCCAACGGTGACGTTTCGAATAAGAGGTAATCACTATAACCGATCACTTTATTTTTGAACTATTCTTTACCTCTTATAAATAATGGATGATTATAAAAAAATAATTATAATTAATTGTATAAAATTATATTATTATTGTGAAAACACCATTATACACCCTCTCTCCCATCAATTAAAGAGTTAATGTCGTGACCCTGTGTGTGTACGGAAAACTGTCTCCCCGAAGTGATACAATTAATTTGTAATAACCTTATTTTTTTGATGGGTTTTATAATGGGATTGATAACTATATATTATATAAAGAAATTTTTTATGATTTTTAGAAACATTAATTTTTATTTTCTTTTCTCTTATTACATCAGTAAAAAAATTAAAATAGAGTTCAAGTGTATGTATGTCATACCATCTCCATGAATGGTGTTATTCATTTTCAATCTATCATTTTTATAAATGACTATAAATATTTATATAATGAATATATGTATTCATTTTATGAAATAATTTAAATTATTAAGATAATGATACCATTATCAATGTATAAGGACTGGGACTGTCGAACCAAAACATACCTGGAAAATGAGGAAATGATCATTCTAGTCATTAATAATTAATAAAAGGGTGATAAAAATAAATCATACATGGTATGATATATATATATATATTAATAAAATAATAATAAATATTTATTTATTATATAGGATGTTTTTAGAAGAACAATGGAATAATATGCTTGAGGTAAGTGTTTATTTCATAATCTCATTATCACTCAAGATTGTTATTGTTTAAGTATCCATCAGAGAATATTTCTATTCAATGTCCATGTTTCCTAAAAATATTTTCAAATTATTTTTACTATTACAATATGTATATTTAAAGTTATTTTTACCCATTTTTTACATTGTTTACAAAACTATTTGGAAGGAATATTATTATCATTTTCCAAAAAATGTACTTTGTGACTTTTTCTGGAAAAAATATGAAAGGAATATTACATAAGTTTTACTGGGGATATAATTAAAGGATAGAATTACTATTAATTCTCTAAATTTATTATGATTATGATGGAATTATATTTATGAATTACCTTTATTTATCAAGGTTTATGTTATTATGAAATGATTATGGATCCCATTTCTTTTATTGGTTCTTGTATGATGAATGACTTATGTTCCAGTGGCACACATATATATAGTCTTAATTATTTGATTCATGAGGCCTATATCTCTCTCCAATTAGTTGGTTAATGAATTATATCTCATGATATTTTCAACTTATACAAGTTGATGTGATTGATCCATTATGGGAAACAAGTTGATGTTCTTGATCTGTTATGGGAACCTAGTCAATATGCATGATTCATTATGGGAAACAAGTATAGATGATTGATCTTATATAATTTCAATTTAACCTTAACATATGAAATATTTTCTATACATATGATAATTCGACACAAATTTATGAAGTGAAATAATGTTTTATGATTGAGTTATGATGATTTATCATTCTTATGATTCATGTATTGGGAAATGTTAATGTATTATTCTATAACCCATGATTTTTATCTTTGAAAAAATTGGAATGAACATTTTATGTTATGGTTAGGATCTCGTTTCATATTTATTTTATTATGTTTTTATATGACCAAAATTTTATATTTTACTAGTTTACCCTTATTAATCACATTAACTCACCCTTTTATTATGTTTATTTTCCACAATATATGATAAAAGGTGTTCAGATATGATCAAAAGTGATATAATTAAAAAGAAATATTTGGAGATGATATAGATACTTTATGAACAAGTTGTTTATGTTTCCATATTTCCAAAGAAACTAATCCTTTACAATCCTCATGTATATGTTTTTTTAATTTAACTAATACTCATACAAAAATATGTAATATCAATGTATGAAAGGATTGGGATATTATAGAAAAACACTCATGTATTTCCCTGAGCTACTAATCCTTCACTCTATTTACCCTAATTTCCACTGTTATGGATAATATTCTCATTGAAAATATTCCTACCCTTGAAATATATACCTCTTAGTTATCTAGAAGAAACTACTTATCCTCCCCAGAAATCCTCCTTCGGGATCCGCTCAAAAATGAGATCCTCATTCACCGCCTTGATGAACTTATTCAAATGAAAGATATTATCCTGGGACTATATCTCATAATAAATCCTATATTGAAAACATATATCTATAGTGTCCTTAGCCCCTACCAACACTCGTATAGAGAAAAATAATTCAGTGAAATGTCCATCATAGTTCATCATTGACCTACTTCTTCGCCTCAAGATAAAAACATTGTAGCACTCTTCCTCTTGAGTGTCTCTTGGTAAAATTTATACATGAACTTATCCTATAAATCCTTATATATCATCCTCTATAAATTATAATCATGATACTATAAATACCAATAAATATTCACCTGACCTCATAATATAAAATTATCTAACTTGACTCTTTTATTGGAAGGTGTCTCTAAATGATCAAGAATTATCTTAATAGACTCAATCTAGAACCCATATGCTTCAATTCCACTATATATGGTGAATGTTAGAGGGTTTTTTAACTCTAACTCCCATTTAAAATCAAACATATTCTACACATCCCGCCCTAGTTCTATTTCCTTGAAATTCACAATGTGATGAAATTTCTCATGGAATTTCCTTCTTGACCCTTCACCTAGAACAATAGGGGCCTCTTGTATCACTATTGTAGGATCATTTCCATCAATTTACTCTAGTTATCCTATCAAAAATGTCATCATGTAGGCATGTATCTATATTTCCAAGAAAACGTATTAAGAAAAATAACACATCATTAATACACAATGAACATATTTATTCACAACCCTTAACCATCCCTAATATGGTCCATGGATAACACAGTGTAAAAAATATTCAGATCATATTTTTCACATTATAAAACCATTTTTAATAATTCCAAAATACAACAATTAGCATTATTTGTAATTATAAATTTCTTATTTCAGACATTTTTTTTTAAAAAAGTATTCAAATCAAAAAGTAATTTCCATTTTACAAAATCAATTATTGACTTCTTGTCTATGTGTTTCCAATATAATAAATGTAACTTAAATTCCTAAGTGCCTAAAAGGATTCATTTATACTCAACTCCATTTTTATACCATTATGTGAGTAAAATCTCAAAAACAAATAACATCACACAATAAGTGCATCACTAAAGGTGAAATAAAATTTTATTTTCATAGAAAACAATAAGAACAACAATGCCACCATGTATAGTTGGGTTTTCCCCCTCACATGGGTTATATACTCCCATTATTATAATCATAACTAAGGACTAACTCATATTAATATCATTTAGACCATTTCCAATTAGATGGAAAAATAAAAAGAAAAGAATAATATATTGATATCACTTTATAGAATCTCGACCTAGGTGCGACATGTTGGTGCCCTAATCTGGTTCTCCACATGACCTCATATGTTCTTCCCCATACTCTAGAGGCTACTGACTATCATTGTGGGTCTAATATTTAATTCTAGGATACTATACCCTCTTTATCAAAGTATCATAATAATGGAAATCAATATAAAAATGACCATGATAATAAAATTACCAATATTAAACCATAATCAATATAATAAAAAGAATCACATAATGAATCCCAAAAAATGACCATAAACCAGAGTAGTAAATATTTTGTGTCATAAAATGACAAGAGTCTAAGGAAACCCAAATATAAATACACAATGACATCTCCCAATTAGGGCCCTCACATCATGTTTGGTTCTCTCATCCATGCGCCATCCCAAATCTTGAATCATCCATCTATCATATGGATCTTTCCAATAACCTGACCTACAAACATGAAGTCCATTCAGTTACCAATCCAAGATAATGATTAAGGTATAAGAACTACTCATTAGGCCACCACTAATTGAGTATAATTAAATATCCAGTCAATGAAATTATTTTTAGTTTTATAAATGAATAATATCAAATGAAAAAAGATAACATGTTTCACATTTATTATTCTTTAATCAACCACATATGCCCCTTAGTAAATGTTTATACGCAAAAAAATCATACATGCCTCATCCCATGTCGATGTATTATCCTCAAAATATATAAATATCATAATTTCATTATCCAAGTGATTTATTTACTCATATTATTTTTACATTCATTCGGTACCCTGGAGAGTCAATCTGGGTACCATTATCATGTCCTCTTGGAACATTAGTCCAGCACCAATATCTTATAGGATTAGAACATCCATATAGAACCAAAAAGTTATTTAGATAATTAGTCTTATCCCATGACTCATTGTTCATGTTTGTGTATCAAGGTCCTAGATCATCAGTCTTTCGCCCCATGGCTCTTCATGTCATCAGTCTCTAACCTACAAATAATTTCTTCATCACATATATTATATATATAAATAAATCAATATTCAACATCCTTATCCTTTTTAATAATAATCCACATCCAAGTTTTGTATTTCATTTATCAATAAAAAATGTGGTTCTTTACATTAATCGTAAGTATTTACATGAAAAATTCACCAGTAATCCAACAATCATCAATTATTCACATCTCATTAACCCTTCAAGGTTAATCCAATGAATCCTTAAAATACCATTATCAAACATGCTATAAGGTTCTAGTTAAATTCCATTAACACATTATTACCCTATTAAAACATCATAAATCATCATTCCAAGTGTATTTTCACACCCCATGGGTTTCCATTAAGCTCAACATCAAATATCCAATGGGTATAATGGGATTCCAGAAGGGTCTCAAAATAACATGGGAATAAATTCATTATTTCAAATTTAAAATGAAATTTACCAAAGAAACAACATAATGATAAAACTATTATCATAAGATAATGATCAAGAATATGGTAATTATCAATTATACCACATAACTCATGATTTTCTGGTTAACACTCACTAAAGTTTAATCCCCAATTAGATGTAGAATAGATGGATTCACAATGGAAAATGATATCTAGTAACAAAACCTATGATGAATATCTAATGAAACAAGTCCCATTAAAAAGAGGTCTAAACCATCTAAAATAGATTTATTCATCCAACTCATAGGGTTGATAAGGATGGAAAAGTATGGAACCTTAAACTAGGATAAGCATTTCTTACCAGAGAGCCAATCTATTTCCACCGGACCATCAATTCTTAGAGGAGGGAGTTAAGAAGCTTTTGAATGCTCTCTAGAGCCACTAAAAAGCTGAATATAATATTATATTTAAACATGGTGAATATGGATATAAAATATGGATTAGAGAAATTTTAATCTATTTTATAGTGGTTTGAAAACCAACAAGAACATTTACATGGATGGGACACACTATTTGAAAAATTGTTCACCCTAACCATGCACCCTACTTTCAGGGGTTCACAGTTACTTAGAAGTGGGTGCAAGGTTTTCCAAACCATGTGATATCCATTCAAACCCCCTATATCTAAATGTGCATAGTTCAGAGTAGGGAGGACACATGATTTGTTCTAACCATGAGGCTCATTGTAGTGGCTCATAATGGGGTGCACAATTTCCTAGTGAAACCCACACTATTATCCCTAACTGTGTGTCAACCATTAACAGTCCTATGGGCTTCCAAAATTTTTAAATTCAACTAAAACTAACCCTAAAAAATATCCAACAAAATTCTAACCTAAAAAATGGTAAATAAATGTCTGAAAAAATTATAATACATCTCCAGAATTTTCCAGATCTTAATATAGGATCAGTTTAATAAGATTTATTGAATTTCAAATATGTCAATTTGTTTTGTTGATATCCATTCATAACTGATAATTAAATTGAGTTAATACCATCAAAAATATTTTATAAAGGTTATTCATTAGGAATATTATGTGATAAGATGAAGTGGATGTTATTAATAGGACTGTGAAGATATTTTGTATACCCATATTTTTTAATTAGTATAGTGGGATATTATATTCACAGAAATAGAGAAGATCAAAAGTGGAGGATATTTTACAATTAAGTGTGAATAATTATGACCATTTTATCACTATTAATAAGTTGAAAAGGATGGTGATAAAGACCCATACATATTATTATCATATATATATATGTAACTCTATATAAAGAATAAAAATGTATGATGATTGAAACATATCCAAAACGTAGTGGAGGAAGTCGGATAACATAAAAAATCTTTAAAGAATCATTATATGGTTTCATAATAATTATATAAAATCATGAAATTTCATAAAAACTAAAAAATATTAATTTTCTCATTAATAATTCTTATTTTCTTAAAACATATTTTAGGATGAGGTGGTAATGTTTCCAAATTATATATATATTTATTAAATATAATTTTAATTTATTCCAAAAAAATAAGAACATTTTTAGTTGTGTTAAGGAATTTCGATATGAGATTGGAATTTCTGAGTTTCAAGTTATCAAAAATCAACCTAATCACAAGACATGTAACATATTATGATGGTGAATAAAATGGAAAATTACATGAATCCCACTATTATGTGTGACATATTTAATATTTAATGTAAGATATTTTTCTCCCATAGAAGTTAGTGGTGGGAAATACATATATTACATAATATATTTTAATCTTTTATATATTTCTTATGGTCATTCATAATATTTCCTGATATTTTGTATGGTTTTTTTTGGAATCATGAACATTGATATAGAATATTAATGAACCATAGGTAGTACATAAGAATTTTAAAAATCATACCTATAATTCATATGTTTGAGGAAATTTAGAAAAGGGAATATCTAAGACTGTGATGTGTGACAAATTATATTTTTTATTTATGATTTATCAGGTATGAAAAATATGAGTATTTTAAGATTTTTATAAGTTACAAGGGACTTAATAATAATGTTTTCTTTATGTTAAGAGGATTTACCATGTAAATAATTTGTGAGATGGTATAAATCAGTCAATTCTTTTCAAATTACTCATTGACTTAAACACAATATTTTCTGTTACGGTCATGATTAATGAGTTTTTATTCAATAATTAATGCTGAATAATTGAGAGAAATACCACATTATGATTTTATATGAGAATATTTACAATCTAATGATTTATTTTGAGAAGCATCAATGTTATGGGATAAGAAGACGCACCTTAAGGAAATACATTTTTTCATGTAAAAAGAGGTTTAATACATAAATATTATCTGCAATTTTGAAGAATAATAATCTCCAGTATCATGAAACTAGATGGTGATATATTTGGCCATAATTTAATGATAATGAAATGATATAGTATTTTTGGATAAAACTATTTACCATTTTTAACTGGAGGATATCATGCTTTCTAAAATCAAGGATGTTTTCCATACTCAATTATGGAAGTAGAATCACATTATTATAATTATAAAAGATAAAATAAAAAAATTAAATATAAAATAAGAGAATAAAATAATAATAAAATAATTTTTAAAATCTATTTATCGAAGGAAAAGAGAATAGATACTAAAAAAAGACATTAAAAACTATCTTTTGATGAGATATAGGACTAGTAATATGATTATTTTTCTTTTTTCAACTATCCTAGAATTAAAGAGATCAGGAACTGCTTAAAAGGTAATTATACTTTAATTGTTGAACAATAATAATAGAAGATAGGGATCATAATTGAAACTGATGAAAATAAAAAAATTTAAATTTAAGGACTCATTCCTATAATACTCTAAATCATAATGTATGAATAAAATAAGAGGATGATTCTTAGATTGCTACACATCGGGGAAAAAGATCAGATAATTTTTTAGGGATAGACAATGTAACACAATGTCAATGATTTTTAGTTACTTATAAACCCTCCTTTTGATCATGCTTTTGTTGGTCTTCTTCTCTATTTTTTTTGGGTGGAAAATTGATAATTTTTAAATAATCAAGGCATTTCACGGTTGGTGGATGGCACGCCCAAACTGTGTGCCCACCCAATGTAAACTACAAAAACCCACATATTGGGGGTTTGAATAGTTTGTGAATGGTTTGAAAAAACCATAAAACCATATAGTAGAAACTATGAACCCTAATAGAGGGTAAAACTGTTTGGATGCATGATTTTTCTAACCAGGTGACTATACCTATCTAATCATGTCTGAGGTATATTTTTTTCCTAAAATTATTAAAAACATTATTGTACCCCCTTTTACCTCCCACATGACACCAAAAACACATAAATCAATTTCCTAGGACCTACGGTCTCTCAAGAACCCCTTTTTTTCCTCTAAAACATCTATTTGGTTGATTGAAGTGTGGAAGATCTTGTTTGATCCCTCTCTCATAAGTGGGTTTTATATTGTTATCATTATCCTAATATCCATCTCTTTACTCCATAAGTATGTTATCTTGTCCTTTTTTATGGATATAAACTCCTTTGTTTATATTCTTTAATCTATATTCATTTTTTATATCTACGGTTTTTTCATTCATCAATGGAAAATACTATTTCATGTGCTTTGTTACGTGATCTCTATGATAAAGATTGTTGGTTCCATTTAAGAAAGACCAATTGATTTAACCATTATTTCATCAAATCATATAAATTTTATTTAATTAAATTTCTAAAACCCAACTTGATTGAATCTATAAATTCAAAATTGATTTGGTATGATATTTTGGGAAAAACTATCAATTACTATGAAACTGAAAATTATGGTATGAATTAAAAATGGTCAAATTTTTTGAAATTGATTTGTGAACTGATTTTGAGAAAAATTTGATTTAATTGATTTAATAAGAACTTATAATTAATTTAATCTAGAAAAACCCATCCAATAATGTTTAAAACCCGATGTTTTTTTAATGAAATTGGCATAATGAAACAGGAAATGCAAAAAAAAAGTTAAATTGATTTGAAATGATTTTATCATTATTGATTGATTGATTTTCCACATGTGATCATGTTTATTTAGTGGGTTATTTGTTAAAGGAAGGAAAATATGGTAATTCCCCAGAAACTGAAGGATGATAAAAACAACAATAATCTTTCTATAGTATTATCATATACCTGATGGAACATCGATCAATCCTACACTACATGAGCCTGAGAAACATGTTTAAATATATTCCCAAAACATTATTCTGAGAGTTTGAGGATCCTATAACATGAAACTATCATACTCTTGGGAAGATGACCATGTTTCTTATTGTGATTAATTTAATATATATATTCCATATATTGTGAAACTGTTCTACTCGTGCCTAGTGATTTATTTAAGCTGTTTTATATAATATGTGTAGTTCATCTATTGTTTGGAATGATTCCATAATTTTAAATGAAAAGTATGTTTTTTTAATATTCTTTTATAAATCCATGTCTTTTTTATTTTAAATTTAAATAATTACTTGGTTTATTTTTATGGAATCTTATTATAGGACACTTTGTGAAACCATACAAGGATTTTTTTCTCTCACTCTACATTTTCTTTCGGGTATTTATGGATTTTATTCTTCCATGTTCAAGTAAAGGGAATGTGCCTCTTGAAGTAGGTTGAAGTTATTGACCCTTTGGTCTTGGAGTTTTGATACCTTCATGACATTTTAGTTTTCTTATCGGCTTCTAGTAGTATGATGATGTAATTATGGGTTTTGATATACTTGTTTGGATTTTTTAAAGTCTACATTGGGAGTTTTTGAGAATATTGGTATGTATATGTTTCTTCTATTACCTATGTGTCAAAGTTGTTCCCACTTTTATATTTTATGATGTTAGGTTCTAGTTACCATCCCATGGGGATTCGGAATCCCCTTCGGGCATTATCAGTGCTATACCGCGTATCTGGGTACCAGGGTATTGTAAATGGTTCATGCCAAGGAGTTATTAGAGGGATTTGTTTTTCACCATTCCATGATGTTATTATATAGTTTAATGTTATTTTTTGGGTCACAGGAGGGAGTTACCAATGACTATCTAGATTTATCTCATCTTAACAAGCCTTATTTCACAATTGGATTTGTGGGAAGTCCATCATGAAGACTAGTTCTAGTCTTTTCCCTTCTTGATATTTGGATTGTTTGAAGTCCAAATCCCATTTTCATATATGATGGGAATAATTTCCTTATTTATATTAATTAAGTGTTGTCTTGAGTAATCTTGTAATGTCTTCACTATTATTTTCTAATGTATTGTAAAATCATACCTCTAAGAAGACGTGAAAATATGATCCATGTTGAATCTATAAATGAAAACTAGCATGTGAATCCTCCCATTGAATAGAATATCATTGAGAATATTTTTTAGGATATCAATTCTATAGGGTATGTACATGCACATGTTCCCATTCAGGATCAACTGGTGGAACCATGGAGGGAGGAATTATAGAGTCGTGCCCAGTAGTTTCTTCACCGTAATCCATCATTATTCCATGGATCTAATAATCCTCAATAGACAAATGATTGGTTGTGAATGAATGATCTTTTGTTTGAGTTTTTAAAGACACCTAATTTGGTTAATGTTAAATGCTCCGCATTCAAGATAGATATAACCAATATGAGAAGGTGGGAACTGATGAATAAAGAGAAAAAAACATGAGGGTTTATGGTGGAATGAGTTTAATGTTTTTTTCACCAACTAGTTCAACATAGATTCTATAGTGAGGACTATGAAAATGGAATTCTTAAAAACTTATCAGGCTAAAAGACCATGAAATAATATAAAAACTGATTAACTAAACATAATAATTTACCCCTATGATTATATCCAATGAGAAGATAAAGACCCAACAGTTCGATATAGGGCATTAATATAATATTAATTTTTTGGTGTTCTTGTTGAATATCTAGTTTCATGATGTCATTCTTGAGACTTTTTTGAAGATTGACCATAATTTGGCTTCTATATTAGGTTTGACATGATGTTCTTTTTCTCATCGTAGTAATTCTATGAGTTCCCATAAATGGATGAGAAATCTTGATGAGCCTCATGGTGGAAAATGACATTAGGGTTCCTGTGGAATTCCTGTAGTTTCTAAAATATTACCTTTTACTTTATTTTACAATTTCTAGCCTAGGCACAGAAATGGGGTTTTCACTAATTTACTCAACAAATGGTTCTCTTATGGACGTTTAGGACACATCCTAATTTTCTTTTATATCTTATTTATTCAACGTAGTGACATGGGATCATTAACACCAAATAGTACTATGGTGAAATCATACGCTTCATAATATAATGGATTTTAGGCACAAGCATACTGAAAAATGATTCTTCATGTAGTGGAAGAGTCTCCAGATGATGTAGATATGGGTTCAGTGACTGTGGTAGGTACCATCACTATAGATTTTTCCTCAATTATTTCTTTATTTCATAATTTTTCATCTCAATTGATCATTTAAAATTGTATTTTTTCTAAAATAAACCATTCTACCTAAATTTTATCTTATAATATTGATATTACTAAACAAATTAGTGAAAAGAGAGAGAATAGTCTATGTTTTCTTTCTTATATCTTCTATTTATTAGAGATAAAATGTACTTTCGTTTTTATGGTTCTCAACATGAAACGTTTTTATGTCACATTTGGTATGGATTGTCTCATTTATAATAAATCCTTAGTTGATTATTATCATCTATGGGTCTATTTTACTATGTATAATGGGAGTGTTTTGTATCATGCAGGGAGAATGGTACTTGAGGTAGAGTAGAGACAAACCATTTTATCTATATTTGGGGAAAGTTATATCATTATTCTCTTTTAGTACTGGTAGGTTAGAGTGATTCTGTATTTTTCAAAGAAAATTCTTCTATATTATATATCCACAGTTGGAAACTATGGTCATGACCCTATAGAAATGTTTTTAAACCATGTAAGTATATCAATATCTATGGTTTCCAACCATGGAAATTTGACTCCAATAGAATCATTAAAAATCCAGCAGCACTCAATCCTCCATCATTAAAATAGAACACACAATTAAAGTATAATATAAATAGAATGAAAATTTCTCCATAAGAAATGTGAAAACGTTAAATAGAATTGATAGGTGATATAATAAATTTTAAATTAGTGTTTTCAAATAGATAATTACATTTTTTCATATAAATTTTGGTCTCATTATAGCTTTCTAATTTCATTTCCTAGTTTAACCAATATATTTCTACAGATACAGTGTGTAAAATATAATATATTGAAAAACGTGGATCAATCCATACCTGTCAATGTTAAATAATGAACAAAAATAAAGGTAATAAAAGTTAATATAATTCCCAATATATAAAAATAATAACAAATATGAAAAATACTATGTAAATGAATTTTAGAAATATTACTTTAATTTACCATTAATACTCTCCCCTACTAATGTTAATTCAAGTTAATCCTTTAGATTATATAAGAAATAATGGAAATAATCTCAAACATGATTTATACTATTTCACCATGAGTCCTTACTTATAATTCAGAGCTTCAAATAAAAAATAGAAAGAAAATCATGTTCAATTTTATGATTTTCACCTCCACAGCTATCATATTGTCTAGCTAAATCCACGCATTTAATGTTTTGGTACTTCTATTGAAATTCATTCCATGGATATTAAAGGGAATATAATATTAGTTTTAATTAATATTTATAATAATTAAACGTATATTACTAATCTTACCATATCACTAATGAAATTAGGTGAATCTAGTGGTTGAATAAAAAAATTAAAAGTGGTTTCACCTTCTACAAAAAACAATTTTTCTACATATATTTCAATGAAAACTACAAATTTTCAACAAAATATAATATTTCCTTAAATAACATTACCTGGAAAATGGTTAATCGTTTGATAGTGTCAATATTAGTTGATGTCAGAAAACATGTTCAATGGGAAATGATGAAAATATTAAAAGAAAACAAATTCCAATTATCTTTTCTAGGTGATGTGTTTCTTCCACTTACAAATTTCATATCTTTCTTAATAGACAGATACCAATATTTCTTATTAGAAATATTATTATTGTTAAGGATCATCTCCTTAGGACATTGTTTCTAAAAATTCATAAATACATGATACATATTATAAATGAATACAGTATAAAAAGAACTCAAACATAATAAAATATATATAAAAATAATTAAACCACTTAAATATTCATTTTGAATATAAGGCATAAACTGACATACTAAAAATAAATCCCTACTTTGATAGCAGAATGCCAACATTAGTTATACATTACAGCTTAACGTAACAAAAAACCTTGAAAACAATATAAACACAAAACAAAAAAAATATAATATATATCATAATAATTCAAACTATCTACAAGATAGATTATATAAAATTTAAATATATATCCCATGAAGAAAATTTACATTTGAAATGGAACACAATATTTGTGTCAGCATAACTATCATGACCCTCATCATCTCTTACAGAAACAACAACATTATTATCACCTCCTCTTGGAAAAACATCGTAATCATTGGCATCCTCATTGGAATATGCACCAATATTAGTTTAAGATGAACTATAATCATCATAAAATGGACACAAATAATTGAGAAAACATTTAATTAATGAAAAACATATAATATGTACCAACATAAAGGTTATTCAAATATTAAATTTAAAATGTTTTTAATTATATGAACTATTACTTACAAACATATTTGTTATAGTGAATTTTTAAATCCAAATACTATTCTCAAATCCATTTTAACTGGAAGTGTCAGTATCAATTTTTTTTCATATGTCTTTTTTTGAGATAAGGAATCTTAACACGATTTAATTAATGTAAATATTACTAGATTAATTTAATTTAATAGAGGAAAATTAATATATATAGTGAAAAAAAATATGTAGGGGTAATGTAGAATGGGAATATATATATATGAATACTATGAACATGGTGATTTGGTGATGTTATGAAAACATTCTTATAGTAGTTTTACAATAGGATGCTACATTGGTTGAATTAATCCCTATTTTCACTATTTTCTTCACCATAGCCCAATGGTTCTTCGTCATTAATGGTTGATGATAATCAATAATGAAATTATTTAATTATTTAAGGAATTTATGAATTAAATACTATTGTAATGTGATGAATTCTAGTCATTATTATTTAAATTGTTTTCATCATTTAAGGATTATTCTAGAAATGTTATTGGCATGGCGTATCCATAATAAGAGGAGGACATGTTCCATGTGAGGGAGGTATGTGTAAAACTATATTTTCTTATGTGATTACAAATATGGAGGATAAAGGATTTTTAGATTGTGGTATATGATAAATATAATTAATTTTTCATCTATTCATGAATCTCTTAATGAGTCTTGTAAATCTGATGCAAGAGAAAAAAAGATTCCATAAATTTCAACTAAAAAATATCAATAGTTATTAAGAGCTTCATTGAAAATAAAAATAATATTCATAATATTTATTATAACCTATGAGTAAACATAAATAGGTTAATGAAAATTATTATGAAAGGGTTTCCTATATAGTTGATAAAAATTAATTTATTAAGAGTACCCCATGCCGAAAGAATATTGTTTTTTATAATAGGTTAATAATGATTAAGAGTTGTATTAAATATATAATTCCATTAATGTCACATAGCAACCAATAAATTAAATAACATGGTTTTCATGTTAAAATAAATTACACTTTTGTGCAATATATAGTAATTCATCATCATTAATGTATAGAAACAAATCTCACTACAGGAAAAAGAATATTTTCATAGATAAAACATTATTCAATTACATAATGCTATTATATAAATATCTAGGTGGTTATTTCATACATAACTACCTATATTTTTCTTATTAAGAAAGTTTATATAATTCCTCGCATATGTATAATGTTAAAAAATTTATATTACCTTATATGATAATGTGTTTGCGTTTTAGTTCTTCTATAAGCATCAGAATAATAGTAAGAACTGTAAACAAGAAAATGTCTATATATTACTTTATATCTATAAACATAATAAATAATATTCATTTATGACATGAAAAATTGTATTATTTTTGTTTTGGTATATGCATTAGTTTAATAATTATAAAAAACATAAGAATATATATGTATATAATAACACTTTGGTATAAGAATAATCCCATGAAAATGCATTTTCTAGACTTTTTATATTATCATATTTTTTAAAATAATTTTTTATTATAGTATTTAAAATTATGTATGTATTATATTATTTGTATAATTATGGATATAAATATTATTATATAAATTCACACTATTAATTTGATTATGTGATTTTATTACAAAAAGTGTTTAACAGTAAGCATAAACATATCCACTATCAACCACAAAATGTGGGTATTTCTATAATTTTACTAGTATTAGAATGAGAATAGGAATAGGAATATGAATTTGTATGTGTGTATTGAATATTTCTATAATCATGAGAATAATAATTTTTATAAGCATGTTTTTGGCACTGTATTATTGTATTATAGTGTTTTTATTCTAGAGTTGTAGCATAAGAAGAAGAACTGTAAACATGTGTATCTTTTAATATATATTGGGATTTATATATTATGATATTTTTTAAAATGTGTATCTTTTAATATTTTTGTAAGAATAAGTTCGAACCTAAGAAGAGTAAATTCAAGAATGAAAAAATGTTTTTAAGATAGTATTCATGTTGGTATCAAATTGTTACTTGAATAAAAAAAGCATATTGTTTCTGACACTTTCTTCGGGGTGCGTGCATCCCTCTGTGGAGGACGCATAGCTATTGCCCCACATTCCCGCTTTCCAAAGGTGGGCGACATCTGTCACTTTTTTAGAGACGTTTGTTCATTGATCAATATGACATGATGGGATGTTGGTTCTTCCTTCCGTGGATTCCTCCTCAGAACTCATCACCTATTCCAGTTCCCCCTTATAGATTTAAGACGTTGTTCTTGAAACTATTCCTAGTTCAATATCTTCAAGGACACCAGTTAATTACACTGCTTATGTTGGGACATTCCAAGGGGTCCGACCAGGAGAGCAACCTTCAGTCAGGGGAGTAGTCACGTTGGGCATCACTGGCATGTCTGGGCCCTGGGACACTGGCGGGTCTATCTTTTGCCTCTTATTATAGGGATTCTAGAGGGTACGGAACTTCGAGGCATCCCATGTCGAACGTGGGGAATCATATGCCATCAACATTTATCTGAGGTTTTCTTCATCTTGCCATGTTTAACAAAGGGTATGCTGCAAGTTTAACATCCAGTGTTGACAGATCAGATTGATCATAACACTGATTAGAGTGGATCTGATGGTTGCAACCCCGGGAGTGAACACTAATGTTGGGGCTAATGTATGGTTGAATTCCTAGTCATTGTTGAGTGGAATAGGGAATGAGATGGCATGATTTCACCAGGATGTTGCTGCCCGGATAAGAATCAGGATGGATAATGGGTGGATGAATGAAGTGGAGGAGGAATAAAATAGGACCATCGTAATGGCGATGGTGAAGTTGGTATTGATCCTTGAAGTGACTTCCTATGTATCCCCGTGGTAGGGAATCAAAGTCCTCGTAGTTTGGTGAACGTAGTTCGTCTTGACAACAGATTACCTCTCGTTGGAGTTCTAGCAGCTTACCACTGAAAGGGGGGATAGGGGCTAACCACTGAATAAGGATGACAATGGCTTACCACTTAATGGTGTGAAAATTGATTACTGCTGAATGGGGGAAAAATATGGAATATAGTTTAACATCCTGAAGGACGGGTGGTGGACCGACATGAAGTGGTCGAGACCATTGGTTGTTAGGCTTGAACAACATGGAGGCTTCCTATGTACCCTTCCTTGGAAAGGATAAAATACTATGTAGTTCAGGAGGGGGATGGTGTGAAATGTCTTACCGCTAACTAGGGAAACAATGGCTTACCGCTGATTTGGGTCCACAGTTTAATGTCATGCAGGACGGGGTAGAATCGACGTGAAGGGGGTTGGAACGATCATATGTTGTGATTGAACCTCAGGGAGGCTTCATACGTACCTTTCCTTGGCAAGGATCATATATTTCGTATTTTGGGTTATAGGGGCTTGGTTCACCAATGTGAAGATAGTCGGGACCAACAGATGGTGGTGGGCTAGAACCTTAGGGAGGCTTCCTACATACCCATCCTTGGCAAGGATCAAAGACCATGTAGGTCAAAAGGGGGGGTCAGTGAACCGACGTGAAGGAGGACCTGGGGTCCAATTGTTGGTGGGCTTGAACCTCATGGAGGCTTCCTACATACCCTTCCTTATCAAGGATTAAAGGCCATGTAGTTCAGGTTGGCGTCAGTGAACTGACATGAAGGAGGAACTGGGGTCCAATGGGTGGTGGGATTGAAACTCGTGAAGGATTCCTACGTACACTTCCTTAGCAAGGATCAAAGACCACATAGTTCAGGTTGGCGTCAGTGAACCAACTTAATAGAGAACCTGGGGTCCAATGGGTGGTGGGCTTGAACCTCTTGGAGGCTTTCTATGTACCTTGCCTTAGCAAGGATCAAAAACCACGTAGTTCAGGTTGGCTTCGGTGAACCGACATTAAGGAGGACCTGGGGTCCAATGGGTGGTGGGCTTGAACCTTGTAGAGGATTCCAACATACCCTGACTTAGCAAGGATCAAAGACCACGTAGTTCAGATTGTCGTGGGGATTACACTCTAGGTTGTCCAAGGAGGATGTCATGGTTAGTGCTAAATCTAAGCAAACGTGAGTCATGCTCGGTGTGAGAAACAAGAGGCATCAGAGACCTAATGATCATGTCATTAAAGGTGTGTTCATGAGAGGTGAATTGGGTCTGACACGTGATCTCAAACCAAAGTGGAAACATGGGCTTATGAGTGGTTAGCATCCTGCAGAGGAAACATGGTCTTATGTTTGGTTAGCAGCCCACAGAGGAAACATGGGATTATACGTCGTTAGCAGCCCAAAGAAGTTGGGACTTACTCCAGGATGGAGGCCATGTGGCCACAAAGCCTAGTGGGAGAGTAATTTGGCACCGAAGAAAGGAGGGTTCCATCATCCACCCCCCCCCCCCCACTCTCCGTTCCTTAGGACCGAAGAAGAAACGAGGAGCAGGGATGTTGCCTCCTGCAAGAAAATCTAGGGGATTACACCAGGATGGTTACCCCTTGCCCATGTAGGATTCATGGGGGGAAGTCATAGTTTAAAGTCATGAGTTGAAGACGAAGTTTCTTGGTAGTTTAACATCCTGCAGCTCAGACGAGGTGGGTTCACTTCGCACCCCTAGGAGTTAAATAACTACTACCCTCAGCACCTTGGTGAATAGAGAGGAAAGGAAACACCGTGTCTAGGGGGTATTATGAAGCGAACCATTTGAGGGGTCCACGTTAGTGTGGATATGCAAAGAAGAAATATCTGTTAGCATGCCTATACGAAGAAGCATGAGGCGAAGCAACCCAACGGGTAGTATCGTCCAAGGGACATTGAAGTTTATTCAAGAAAACTTGATGTGCCGCACATTAAAAAGAGTTGCAAATTGATAGGGGCCATAAGTAGAATCCTTGTAAAGACCTGGTGCTCTATACAGTGGAGGGGATTAGTGAATGGTTGTGCTTCATGAAGTGAAGTTTCCCAGGCTAGGAGTAGGGAAGAAGTACATATGGGAGGTTCTTCGAGAAGTGGAAAGGCATTCGTGAAGCAATACCTCGGGAAGCATGGGTTCCCTGCAAATCATAGCATGGGGGAGCGATGTGCTTCTCAATTCATAGTAACTCATCCTTAGAACATGGGTTACATGCGCATGGGGGGTGCTTCATGATGTGGAAAGACATTCTTGAAGTAATGCCCTGTGAATTGGGGTTGCCTCACGAGGTAGGGCATTATGAAGCAATGTGCATCGTGATGCAGAGTGGGCTGGCCATAGAAATTGGGCTACATGCGCATGTGGGGTGCTTTGTGAAGGGTAAGTTCTCTGCGAAGACCCGAGTCCCCTTGAGGTTCTACTTCTTTCACAAAGACCCGTGGGCTTCACAAAATTCATCCCTCTCAGAAGAGGGGCTCAATTAACCCCAAGGGGGAGGCGCTTCATGAAGCAAAAGTACCTTGAGGAGATCAAGGTTCGCAGAGCACATGTGCTTCATGATTCGGGAGCTAGGAAGGGGAATGTTCGGAAAAAATCCTCCTTCGAGCTCGAGGGGAGCCCTATATTTATAGGCACGAGGCACCGTGTAGCAGTGCCCGCTCGGTGCGCAGCAAGCTTCGCGGTGGGTCGTCGACGTCACCCACCGACGCAGAGCTTTACTTCCTCCTTGCTTCATGACGACTCGCAAACATTAGAGGGATTCACAGAGCATTACTTCCTCCTTGCTTCGCTATGTCTCTTGAATGTCAGAGTGTTTTGTGGATCGTTACCACCTCCTTGCTTCGCGACGGTTTGCAGACGTCATAGGGCTTCACGGAGCATTATCGCCCCCTTGCTTCACGACGACTTGTGAAGGATCGCTTGGGCGACAACAACCGGGCTCCAGGATCTTCACGATTTGTCTTTGCGAGGTAGGCCTTAATGATTTCAGGATATTTTGTTTACCTCCAATTTTTTCATCAACAAATGCGCTCCCTCAGACTGGGTGTCAAGGATAAAACGTGAATCTGAGTCTGAGGGTCCACTGCCAAAATTCCTTTGTCCCCGTGAGGTGGCCTCGTGAGGAAGGCTTGCAGGGAGGCATCTCTAAGAAGGTGCGAAAGGCGGAGTGACAATACTTGGGCGAGGCACGCCACGAAGCACCCGGGGTTGCCACCTATAAATAGCTGGGCTGACCTCTCTTTTGTCCTTTTCTCTCCATTATTTCAACTTCTCAGCCCTCTCAATTTGCGACGCTCCACGTATTCTGCGATCGCTCTCCGTGAATCGGACCTTTGCTTCATGGCGCACAAAAAATCTTCGACTTCGCGTTAGTGTGTTCCATGGCTTTTGTCTGAGGGTCAGTGCATCGCTCTGTGATTCCGCTGTCCGGATCGAGCTCCGTGAGTGGTCTCCACGATTGAGCTTCGCGATCAAGCTTCACTATTGAGCTACACGATTGAGCTTCACGATCCAGCCCAAAAATCATCTAAATTTTAAGGATAGGATGGCTCACAAGGAGGTCTTCAGGGGGGGTCTTTGAATATGCTACTCGAAGGGAAGAAATGGCAAATGAATTGGGTCTGGGGGAGTTGGTATGGATCCACTTCGACCATGATTCGCTGGTACAACTATTGTCAGAAAGACAAAGAGACTACCTATTGTGAAAGAGACTTCCCTTATATGGATTTGGACTAAGAGTTGACGTATTCATCCCTGAATCATGTAGGGATGAGCCGACCAATTGATTCTGGAGCATGTCTTTCCAGTGCCAGTGGTTCTGGGTGGCCAAGGACCACGCTTGGGAGGACTTTACGCCCATTGCCGCTGATTGTTTATACAATCTTCTGAATGATATTGACGGGAAAACATTGTTTCCAGAGACATTCCCCCCTCTGTACCAAGAAATCCAAAAGGCGGCACTGAGGAACCTGAACAAAGGATGGTTTGATGAGTGAGACATGCGCCATGGTGGCAACTTCACAGACGACTGGGCCTGGGCCTACAGGGTAAACGCGTCATGTGAAGAGTTCAATGTAGAGCTAAGGAGATTAGGCATGTATGAGGTGGAATGGGCCTCCAACTTTAACATCTACCAGCCAAAATAGCTAATTCCAGAGCTGTTGATCTGGTGGTCACTGGGGACCAACACCTTCCACCTATATTAGAGGGAGGTCGGCATCATCTTATGGGACGTTCACCAGATCTTGGGGTTCCCGATATTGGGAGAAATGTAAGAAGAATTCCTCCTTGTTATGGGTACGTGGGAGGATCCAGAGCAGATGCTACCACTGGTGATGGCTTTGATGAGACTGGTGCTGGGAGAGGAAAAGGAAGCAGTGAGAGATGTCCACTTCAGACGGTGGTTCAAGAAATTTTTGAACTTCCCAAAAAATAGGAAGTGTCCGGTGAGGCCTCTATTTTGCCCAAAGGGGGATCAATGGGGAAAGGAGCACTCATACTGGTGGCTAATGGAGGATATTCAGTGGAAGACCTGGGGCATCAGTATCAGCACCGAACAGTAGCTGATAGTCAGGCTGGTAGAATTCATTGCGGCTCTTATCTATGGTTGGATCTTGCCTATGAAGGATACAAATATGGGTCTGTGACCATGCACATTCATCATGGCCTCCATGATAGTGATTGGAGTGCGGGTGAATCTCGTAATTTTGATGCTTTCCAAGATGTACAAAATTCTATGGAATATCACCAAGGGGAAGAGGCCACCGAGGATATGTGGGTCGTTCCACCTTCTATTCGGGTGAATAGTAGTGTAGATTAGGGGGTTTATGAATACCAAAACCCTATTTATCCTCTGAGTTTGGACTTTTTCCCATCCATCCTGAACTTCACAAGGAGATTTGCGGTCAAGTTGACCATACGATCGGTATTAAACTGAGTGTTGAGGGTAGAGGAATTCAATTTCTACCCATTTACATTGCCGATAGGGGCCTTCACGGATGATGGTCGAGGGAAAGAAGAGAACCAGTATTATATTTTGGCCTTTCTAGTTGGAGTCCATGTGGAAAGGGTGGACCGTGAGCTACTCTGTGAGCCGTACACACCACACCAATTTTCCTGGAAATTTTAGTGCATGCAGCGACTAACCCCTAAGGTTTACCTTGGAGTGCGCCATGAAGAGAGTCCAAGTGTTATGAGGTATATGTGGCTCATGTTCACTCGTGAGGATGGAATGATGAGAAATGATCTACCTCTTCCAACTGTAGCCTTCGTGTTGGTCAAGAAGTATGCCCAATGTTGGGAGGCGGCCTACCTGGGGGGAAATGATGAAACAGTCAACAGTTCGGGTCGGTGATGGTGAGCCTTACCAACCTCGGGGCGGAGGCTGGAAGGTGGAAAGGGAATCTCATGATGGCGGGGCTGCCATGGTGGTGAGACCTGCATCATTTGAGGGAATGGAAATGATGATAGATCCAATGGTAGTAGCGTACCTGGTGGTTCCAAAAGAGCAGAGTTATCCAGAGGAAAGGCCACAAAGAGGGTTCCACAGGATACCTACCAAGGCTCCGAGGAAGCGGTTGTGCCATATAGATATGCCAGAGAATGCTGTCTTTCCAGAGGCCTGGGACATCTGGGAAGTCAATGGGAAATTCCTCGGTCCGTCTGAGATGTGGCAAAACTTGAACCATCTCGGGATGGATTTTCCGAGAATAGGCCCCATCCGGGCCGGCTTTGCGGTGTCCCTGGCAGAGGTGGAGCAATACCTGGCAGATCTGAAGGACTTTTTTCATTCCCAGGGTGCCCCTCGTCCAATGAAATATCAAAAAAATGTGTTGTTGAATCACACGGTTCCAACGTAGTTGTCGGTCGATACACTCAGAGAGCACTTTCCTCTGCCGGAAGAATCAGAAGAGTCCTCCTTGGAGTCTGTTGGAGGAGGGTGAAGTTGGAGATTAGGAATCGGACCTCGAATAATTTGTAGAGGCCTTCGAGGTAAAACCCTAAAACCCTTCCTCAGGATCTGCCCCCAGGTTGTTCGGGACTCCTTACTAACATCTGAACTATGTAGGAGGACCTCATACATAGAACCTATTCCCCTCCCTCAATGAATGCTGATGCGGGACCTTCATAATCTACACTTGCGGTTGCATCGACTACCACATCCAGCGGGGCCAGGCACCTTACGTGACACCTTTTGAGCTTTCAGAACTTATTGTAACATACGGGGGGCCACGCCTCGGGGTCCCGACGACATCAACATGAGAACGACACTAGGAATTTGATCTCTATAAATCCCCTCTACCAATTTTATGCCTGTCATCCCCTAACCATGTTTACTGAAGTCCATGTCCTTTTTTGGTGTGCACAATTCTTCAAATGGAGTGGGAATCCTTGGATAGGTTGGTCGGGGCTTCCGGCAGTATCCTTCCCAGGGGAATTCCAGTGATCGTGCAGGCGGAGGCTCAAACCGACCAAGTGGTGGCGCTCCCGATCACTGGTGGGACCGTCAGCGGGGCTGAACCTGAAATCATTGAGGTGGGATCCAATGATGAGGATCGATCAGATAGTCCATGTCCCACCATGCCTGAAACAATACCATACGTGGACCTTACTGAAGAGTTCATGGGGTGTTACCCACATATGAGCCCACCAACCATGCTGACTGGGACGAGATGGCCTCTGATGATGAAGATAGTGGAATATTCTGTCGCTGATCATGGATGTGGATAAAGGGATTCATTGATGACACCCGCAAGAACTATGTCTAGACAAGATAGATAGACATCGCTCACGACTGCGTGAAATATGTACTGGGGGAGTGGATGCCCAGCGTCCTCACATTCTCATCCGAAATCTTATAGCAGAAAAGATTCGGGAGTACAATTGTGGCCTCGATGTGGGCTGGTACCAGAGGAAATCGGTAAACATCAAGAGGATCTAAGAGGTTGAAGATGTGGTGCGGCTATAGAGTGGGGCAGACGAGCACTGGACCTCCCTCAACACGCAATCTGAGCTAATATTGTGCTGAAGTCCCAACTGGAAGAGGCCAAAGAGGGCATGAAGAGAGCCTCAGAGTTGATGTCCGCCATCCAGACTGACATGAAGTGGGCACAGATTGCGGCCAATGAATTTCACCCCATCGCTGCCGAGGAGGAGCGGGAGCTGAACAGGTGGCAGCAACTCCTTGACGCCACCGGTTGGAGGGTGGCAGAGCTACTATGCTCTTTTGACTAGGTTAACCCGTCCATAGGGGGAAACGACCCTCGGGTACTGTAATGATTAAAAACACTCAAACGTACTTTCATGCTTTGATCATTTGATTCCATAGCCAGCATGAGTTCTGTTACTTTTAATGGTTTTACATGCATCTATTATATTCATGAAACACCCAGTGATCAATCCCTAAACTCACGCGGGTCAAGCCCAACGTGAGAAACAAAGGATTCATCCTATGTCATTTCACCTGAACATAAAAGTGCTAACCAAGGATTAGGTGCCTAGGGTTTGAACATCCAACTTGGATTCCAAAGAAGATAAGGGAGAGACCTGACTGGAGAATGAAGCTCTGAAAACATCCAAATTTCCGTTTTTGCAGTGTGCTCTTATGCACGAACGGGGTAGTTCCAAGGAAGCTGCAATCAATCCGAATAGATGGGAATAGAAGGTGTAAATCACGATACCTGGGATTTGGAACACTGTGGGGGTTCCATGACAATTAAGAATGACTGTGGACCATATTCGAAACATTGTATGCTTATTGTGTTATCCTGAAATGGGGATGAGAAATGGGGGTTGATCATTTACCATGTTCGAAATACGGGGCCTAGATCAGAATTTCATCTATTAGAATTCCAGAACATTGTCCCGGGATAGTAGGTGATCCATAGGCCAAGCATCCATACTGTTAGGTGGTTCCTCATGACATGAAATAGGGAGAGGATCCGAATAAAGGGCATGCAATGCTTGGAGAGTGGAGTCACGGGTTTTTCAAATGGAATCCAACACTCTTGAATTTTATAATTTGTATGTATCAAGGTTTTTTTATATTAAAAAAGTTAACTAATTTTTAATGCTTTATATCAATCTAATGTGTCACTTTTTTTCATCTCTCTTTTATATAATAATTTTATTGAAGGTTGATTAAATTTATAATCATTAATGTGAATTTATAAGAAATTATATAGAAAAGAATAAAAATATTTAATTTTTCAAAAACTTTCATCATCCACAGTTTGACTCATTTATCACTTTCAAATAAAATCTCTTTTTGTCAATTTATTTCACCATGATCTAGTGAAATCCATTCTCAAATTCCAATCAAAATCAATAAAAATTATAGGAGTAAATAATCATAATGAATATATAAACATATTTCTATAGTGAATCCAAAAACACACATATATAGGGATTTGAAGAAAAGAGGAGGAATGAAGCAAGCATGGAAGTTCCCTAATTAACTAAAATGTTATCAAAGGATTATATGACTCAAAATGAATATTAAAAATTCCCCAGGAATGAATGTGGGGAGCTAACCATGGTTTTGTCTCATGATGATCAAATCCAAAACACTCATTGATCTAATAATTATATGTAGTTTTTTGGTGTTTTAAATAAATGGAAGAAATTATAGGTTGTTTGATGAGTGCGATGAAATACAAAAATTAAAAACATGTAAATTTAATCTAAATAATTTTAGGAAGAAATTTACAGTCTTAATATTAGTACTAATGAGTTCCCTCATAGCCACTTCTACTAGTTTAATTATCACTCAATGCTTACACACAAACAAATGTATTAACATCGCTATCAGTAATCTTCATGTGTTAATTCCCAATTTTACTAATAATCTTTGATTTCACTATTTATAAACCTCCATCATGTGAAATAAATATAATACCCATCGATCAGGAGGGAACTACACTAACTCCCCTATAAATATCTGACTTACCATGCCCCATCCATTCCCCTGATCCCACCATACATCAATGAAACAAATAAAGGGAAAATTATTCTCATGCGAAGAAGGATATATATGTTAAATAAGGATGACACTAGTTTTAACCATCTTATTATCCAAGAAATTTTTTTAATACCTAATGTTAAAACTCAAAATTAAAACTTTTATTCCCGAGGAGTCAGATCAATAGAAAGTCTTCACTCTCAAATAGAAACTTTTGTTAACTATCTCTGATCATGGTGGTTAAGGTCACAATTACAAAATATAAAATAGAACATAATTAAACATAAAAATATTAGAATGAAGGCTATTAATAAATTATATAAATTGGTATTTAAAAAGCCTAAGATACAAAAAATCCATTTAGTAATCACATGGTCCCCCATCATTTTCAATGGAATTACAAAAGTCTTTAAAATGAAATAGTGTATCTTCTCATTTATACCCATTAATTCAAAAGCCTATGGTACTCCATGATTTGTTATTAGATCTACTTCAATGTGGACTAACTAAGGGGTATGATTTTTCCATGTATGAACACTCACAAATCATCCCTATTGTGTGAAATTCATTCATCATCATTTATGATCTAACAAATCCCTTGTTCAATGGATGAATGTTTTGTAGAAGTTCATTGGTAATTTCCCAAATTGGGTAAACTATGGAAATAATTATTTTTTATTCTAGCTTGAGTGAAAATATATTTATATTATTCTAGTTTAATATCATATAGGCATAATAACTCTTGAAGTTAACATCCTAAGGAAGTGACAGATATGTCGCACATAATGAATTTTAATGAAAAATACACTAGTTTAAATCTTACATGACCACACATATATATAAGAATATGGGAATCCGAGTTCATCTCACATAGAAAAATATTTAATCTGACATTATCTTTTAGTTAGTTGAATCATATGTGATCATATAAAAAAATATTATTCTAATACTAGTCTCATCCATCACATTTATTTCTATAAAAAGAATATTATTTAATGAAATTTCATATTTTTATTTAAATATGTTATGATTTTTATTAAAACTAAATAAACGAAGTATAAATATTAGGTGCATACCATATGGGTTCCATCCAATCTAGATAACTGAAATCGTTAATTCTATAATTCCATTATTGTAACATTACATTCCATTAGTTACATACAACTGGTAAAAATTAAAAGACATAATAAAACTATTTATTATGGTAAAATATATAAATTATATATAAGAAAATATTATTCTAAAGAACATTATTACAAAGAAATAGTCAATATAATTCCCAAAAACTATGATAATCCCTTTAATTTTATAAATGATGAAATTAAATAATTATTCTTATCAAATTCTTGGTGGTTGTTTAATATATTGTAATATGATATTTACATTGATCAGAAAATAAAATTTCTTCAAAATATACAATTCAATATGGAATATGATCACATAACTCTTATGTATGATATAAAACTAAAATTTAATAATGATTTGTATATAAGTTTATATAATTCATATACAAGAGATTTTATAATTAGTAGATGGGAAAATTAAATAGTTCGTAGATTAATTTACAAATATATAATGTATTATAAACACACACAGGAAGAGTTGTCCTAATTTACACGTATACATGAGAAATATTGTATTGATAAATATGAAAATAAAGTGAAATTAATGAATTAAATTTATTAAGAATACTTGAATTTATATTATTCAAGAAAATAAAAAAATGGATGAGAGTAGGGGAGACCTATGGGAAAATTGGGTTATAGAGGGAAACTAGTAATGGGTAAAGTGACACTTGGATTGAATCCATGGATTTTAATATCAATAATAGCTGTTATTTAGAAAATTAATTATGTCAAACACCATCAATTTGATATGGAATATTAAATAATAATAATGGTTCATCAAATAATACATTATGAGAAAAACCATCAATTTTTAATGTGTATGAAATATGAAAATCTCTTACTAAAAAAACATAATATATGTGGAAAATAGAGGGTTAATGTACAGTGATTGTGTTAGTGTGAAATTAATTAGATTACAAATAATTTTAAATATTAATTAATGAAATTTCATCCATATTATGAATATGAATGTGGTTTCACTAATCCCAAATAAGTAAAATTAATGATTTATTACCTCAATGAAAATACATGTATCATTTTTGCTACATCATTAAATTTTTTAATTTTCTATGTTTTTTCTTGTACTGATACATTTTACATGTAAAATCAAATTAATAACATATTTTTAAGGGTTGATTAGTTTAACAGACAAAATGATGAATCAAATAAATTCATTTCATTTTATTATGATTATAAATTTCCAGTGACATATAGTAAACTAACCCACCACCACAAATCAGAATTTATAGTTAAATAAATATTTCTAATTATCACCAAAATAAATCATGTTCAACCCTATGAATGGTGTTCTTTCCATAAAAATGATGTGAAATCCTTTGTTATTCTAAATGATAAATTATTGTTTAGAAAATTCCCTAAATAGATCAGAACTTTTAATCTATGAAAGTAAGGAAATCCCCATTATAAAAAACAAAGGTGTCAATGATGGAGAGATTATGTTATTTAATCCACTTATCTAGTGGATATTTTTTATTTGTATCCTAACCAAACAAGTGAAATGTAGGTTGAACATATCCATCCTTTGGATTTCAATTCAATTTTATTATATTTGCATGTGTATAAGTGTTGGGAAATTGGATATTAGTGCGAGTGAACCAAAGTAGTGGCTATGGTGTCTCAAATATTACAACATGGATGGATTATTATGTTATTATATCTATAAAAAATATAATTCCAGGTGAATTTTTTTTAATACAGAAATTATTTATTGATCTTTATCCCTATGGTTAAAATGAATGGTAAATTTCATAAATTATTTTATTATTCAATTTTCCTTGATTAAATCTTAATGAATTATTTCACTATGTAAATTTAATGGATATTCTTTATTAGATATTATATACTGAGTTATATTCCAATGTGTAATTTTTATCCTATTTTATTTATTCTATGAATATTTTATAAATATTTTCATGAGTTAATATGGTGCTGAAAGATGAAAAAACTAGATAAATGATAAATAATAATAACATTATTTGGTATAATTAAGGCTATGATTTAGGATATTTATTTTCATATATTATTTCTATGGTTAAGATCTTGGTGATTGAATTTTTTTTAAAAAAATTAATATTGTAAAATATTGAACGAGGATCTATATTTGAAAACTATGAATTCCTATGAAATTGTGGCAATAAGGAAAATTAAACAAATATGGTTGAAATTTGGTTGATAGTATCTCGATTTGTAAATAAATTCCATGAAAATAACTTCTTCAATAGATCTGGGTATTTTTCTCAATATATTTCACTCATTTTATAGCTTTAAACCATAATATTCTCCACTTTTACTAATTTACAAGTAGAGTAAAAACCATAACCTACTGTGAAATAACAATTTTTCCCACTAAGATGTAATCAATGTGTTTAGATACTGCTTAATACATTAATAAACCAAGAGTAACTATTCTAAAACTATCAAGTAAGGATATGATATTCAAATATAAAACCAAGGATGATTTAATGCTCAATGAATCATACTAAATATAGAACATATAATAAAGGTTCAAATTATTTCATTATATAAATGCAATAAAAGAAAAAAAATAAAATATTAGTTTTGTTAAATATCTTATTATTTTCTAAAAAATATATTTTTTGTTTCCTAGAGTTAAAGAGAAATATGTAACATTTAGCATTTACTTAGTGTGAATAATATCATTTGAACCAAGTCATCACTCCTCAAATTTATTAAATATCACTTCACTATCACTATTGATAATGTTAAAATAATTCTATTAATGTTTAACCACTAATGAATAATCTGAGTTCAAATCATCAATTTGATCACTATGAGAAATATACCCATAGTTAATGAGATAAAATTTATATTGGGTATGATTTTATAAGATTTATATTTTTACATATAACACCAACCATTGATCATGAAACAATTAGGTCTTGTTTTCTCATACCTCAATCCTTGAAAAATTAAAACTGTATTGAAAAATAAAAAAATAAATTGTATTAACATATAAATTTTATGAAAATATAAACATTATTAACATATAATATTTATAGATTCCGAAAAACTCTCAAGGGCTGAAGCAGGTTTCAAAACGATGAAGCGAAGTCATATTCAGATCTGGGGACCTAGTCCGGGGGACCCGGGGGTTCTTGTGAAAAAAAGTCATTAGTGAGAGAAAAAATTATGCCCCGCGTGGAATGTTCTGGGATTCGCGAGAATTCTTCAGTGTGGGCACGAAATATTTTTCACCCCCCACCCTGTGCAGTTGAAATTTAATGGTGCCGACCTCGTCGCAAAATTATTTCATGCCAACCTAGGTTTTGCGCCACTAGCCGCCTATAAATAGAAGGTGAGACCCTTAAACTTTAGGGTTGATGAATTTGAACTGTATCTCGAACGCGAAATTCACCTTTCGCGCACGCAAAGAAGGATTTTAGGTACGATTTTTTTCGCACCACGTCTCCTTGGGGTCCACCTTCGTGCGAAATCCCCTTGGTTTAATATTGAATTCCAATCCCTTTGGGGTCCAGCCCTTGTGTGTAATCCATTACACTTTTGTGCAAGGTGTCCAATTGCACGTAGTCCCCTTCAATTGTGCACACCCCAGGCATTGCACGCAGTCCCCTTCAATTGCGTGTACCCCGGTCATTACGTGCAGACTCTCCCAATTGCGCAAATTAGTATTCCTTGAATGGAATACTTTTAGTTGTACGCAAAACCTCGGCTCTATTTTCATGCTAATACTCGTTTATTTCATGCTAGCCCATTGTTTTTCACACAAGGCTACTTATTTATCACACAAGCCTCAAAGGTTGCGTGAAATTTCCCAGGGCCCCTCACCTCAGTACTCCGTGGGTGCATCTCTATGCGTGTGTCTAATTCTCTTCTCATGGATTCCATTCAAAGGCGTCTCTCACCCCCAAGCATCCGAGACATGCATCGTTTTCCCATATGACCTTCTAGGATCATACGAAGTAACTTCAAAGTCCCTTGGACGATTCTTCATGTTGTGTTGCTTCACCTTATGCTTCTTCGCATAGGAGCACTAACAGTTATTTCTTCTTTGCATAGCCATGCTAACGCGGACCACTCAATGGTTTGTTCCATGACACCCACTCGCTATGACATTACCGATGCCTTCCATTCCATAAGGAGTAAAGGGAACCGATTATGTAAGACCTAGGGGTGCGAGGTGCACCCACCTCGTCCGAGCAGCAGGACGTTAAACTGCCAAGCACCATCGTCCTTAACACATGACGTTAAACTGTGACCTTGACTCGTGCCATGCACGCAGGGCCCCCTGCCTTGGACATTCTCCACGCCCACTCATCTCCACGGGGATGGGATCACCCCTCACAAGGGATGATATCCTCTTTATTGGATTGGCGATTGTCCAGGAGGAAAGGGAAACCACCTTGGTGTAATCCCCAAGATTTCCATGCAGGATGCTGCATCTCTACTCCTTTCATCTTCAGTCCCCAGGGCCAGCAAAGGGCGTGGTGGGAAATGGTGATTCTCATTTATTTTGTACCGAGTCCCTCTCCTGCTACACTTTTTCACCCTCAAGCCTCCATCCTAGAGTAAGCCCCCACTTCTCAGGCTTCTAACCACGCGTAATCCCATGTTTCGTCTTTGGGTCGCTCCATGTGTAATCCCCACTCCATCACCCACGGACGCACCTTTTGCGACGTGATATTCAGGTGTATGCTATCTCTTGTTTCTCACACCGAGCATGACTCACGTGAGCTCAGAGTGAGCACTGTCCATGAAAAAACAACACCTAGGGCCGCCTCAGAGTGTAAGCCCCAAACCATCCCAAACTACGGGGACTTTGATCCATGTCAAGGCATGATACGTAGTAAGCCTCAATGAGGTTAAAGCCCACCACCCGGTCGTTCCGACCACTATCACGTTGGTTCACCAACACCATGTGCCGCCTCAGAGTATAATCCCCATATCATCTAAAACTACTGGGACATTGATCCATTTCAACACATGGTATGAGGGAAGCCTCCATGAGGTTCAAGCCCTCCATCCGGTTGTTCCGACCACTATCACGTCAGTTCGCCAACACCATAGGCCACCTCAGAGTGTAATCCCCAACCAATCTCCAACTATGGGGACTTTGATCCTTGTCAAGGAATGGTATGTAGGAAGCCTCCATGATGTTCAAGCCTACCACCCGGTCGTTCGGACCACTATCATGTTTGTTCACCAACACCATGGGCCGCCTCAGAGTGTAAACCCCAACCCATCCTGAACTACGAGAACTTTTATCCATGTAAAGTCATGGTATGTAGGAATCCCCCATGAGGTTCAAGCCCTACAACCCACTCAACAACATGGGCTGCCTCCTAATGTAAGCCCCAACCCATCCCGAACTAGGAGGACTTTGATCCATGTCAAGGCATAGTACGTAGGAAGAATCCACGATGTTCAACCCCTACAACCCACCAACCGCATGGGCTGCCTCAAAGTATAAGCCCCAACCCATCCCCATCTATGGGGACTTTGATCCATGACAAGGCATGGTACGTCGGAAGCCTCCACAAGGTTCAAGCCCCACATCCCACCAACCCCATGGGCAACCCCAAAGTGTAAGCCCCAACCATTCCTGAACTACAAGGACTCTGATCCATGTCAAGGAATGGTACGTAGGAAGACTCCACGAGGTTCAAGCCCCAGAACCCACCAACACCTTGGTCCACCTTAATGTGTAATCCCCATTCCTTCCCGAACTATGGGGACTTTGATCTATGTCAAGGCATGGTATGTAGGAAGCCTCCACAATGTTTAAGCCCACCATCCATCAAGACCCCAGGTCCACCTTCACGTCGGTTTACTGAACCCATGGGCCGCCTTAGAGCATAAGCCCCAAATTCCACCATAACTATGTGGACTTTGATTCCCTTCCATGTGGATACATAGGAAGCCTCCATGAGGATCAAGCCCATCACTCCCGTCTCACCCTGATCTCTCCCTCGAGCCTATGCGTCTCGGGAAGCTCATGCCCCAACCCAAGGATTCCATTTCTTATGGGTCCCATCCATGCGTCCATTCCAATGGGTCGCCTCCCCTGGTGTCCCATCGTCTCATCGAACTACATGGTCTTTGATTCCCTGCCATGAGGATACGTAGGAAGTACCTTCGAGGCCCAAGCCCAAAACCATCATCACCCCATGAATGTTCCATCCCATTCACCATCCAATTCACAGAACCTTCCATCACCCATCCTGATCCCCACCCGGGATACCACATACTGGTGTAATCATGCCACCTCAATCCCTATTCCGTTTAACAACATCCTGGAAGCCACTCACGTGTTGGCCCCAATATCGGTGTTCCCTCCAGGGGGTTCCTCCATCTAATCCACTCTAATCAGTGTTTCGATTAGTCTGATTTGTCCCCACTAAACATTAAACTTGCAGCATAACCTGTGATAAACATGGGAAGATGAGAAAAACCTCAGATACATGCCAATGGCATATGATTCCCCGCATTCGATGTGGGATGACTTGGGCTTCTGTGCCCTCGAGAATCCCTATAATAAGGGACAGAGGACAGACATTCCAATCCCCCAGTGTCTAGACATGATAGTGGTGCCCAACGTGACTACTCCCCTAACTGAAGGTTTCTTCCTTGACAGGAACCCTTGGAACATCCTCACAGAAGCAGTGTAATTAACTGGTGTCCATAAAGATATGGCACTGAGAAGAGTTTCATGAACAACGTCTTAATTCTATGAGGGAGACCCGGACTAGGTGACGAGCTCCGAGGATGAATCCACAGAAAGAAGAACCGAAATCCCATCATATCGTTTCGATCAAGGAGCAGACGTCCCTAAATAAATAGTGGATTCCACCCACCTTTGGAAAGTTGGAATGAGGGGTAACAGTTGCGCGTCCTCTAAGTGACGGATGCGAGCGCCCCAGAGAAAGCATCAGAAACAAAAATAGTGAACTCAATGTGAATGTATTCTCCTCAATATGGAGACTAGTAACATTTTAGGCACCAATGGATTAACATGTCACCAAAACCCATCATCTGGCAACAGGTCCCACCAAGCAAACAACGGGCCTGACGTGAAACTCTCCCGAAGTTGGGGCAGTCAGGACGTTGAGCATTCCGTTCTGCGATGTTATTAGCGTGGATCCCTCTTACCGGCCACGGAAGACGGAATTACACTAGGGCACTGCTTGTCAATTTCTTTTCCTATCTGCATTAATGAGTTCATCTCCTTCTATTCAGGAATCAGGTTGTTGCATACGGTAACTGATCACCACCTACCCACCAGCGCAGGGGAAGGGGCAATATTGACGCGGCCACCCCACGCGGTTCCGCCTCTTCCATGACGGCTTCAACTAATGAGACTTCTTGGTGCCCACGCCCCCTCTCCCCATCGGAAATTATCCAGCGAAGGGTAATTGATGTCCTTGTATGTAGGTATGAAGAGTTGGGGATCATCCCCACCAGGGATATGTCCTGCCTAGATCTTAAGGCGGTTGTGCCTCGCCATCAACGTCGCCCACAGGGGCCGTGAAGGGAGGTACTGTTCTCCACCCCAACATTCAATCATTTTGCGAGCTTTTCCCCAGAATGCCTTGAAAACTCCCTGCCCAACGCTGATGAGGTAGGGGATGTCTAGGTTGGCCTGATCGGAGTCCTGCTCTATGGGCTCCTGTTGAGGGCTCCCACCAGGCTGCGTCAATGCCGCCGCTCGATTCCCCGAGCCAGGGAGCAGGTAGGCCATGCGCATGCACCACCGGATCTGGTCCACCTTACCCGACACCAGCGTCAGTCAAAAATGGAAGATAACACCCGTCGTGGGGCTTCAACGTCAGCCACTATTGTGGCCCGAGCCACTGTTGACTCATATCCCCAACTCCCCGCATATGTTGAGCAAGGAAATTTATACACCTGACCTATATCAAGGCCCCAACCACCCCACGGGTAGGCTGGGTCGACTCTCTCAGCCGTCGGCATAGGCGATGGCCACTGCAGACCAATCTGTGGTAATGCCACCCACTGCAGAGGCCCACTCTGTACCGCCACTATGGATGGTGTGGGCCCTACCTGCTTCCAAACTTGGCTTGGATGTCTGCCCTGTGCCACCTTTAACCCAGGCAAGGGTTTCCCCCGTGATAGAAACACTCCGAATGGGGGTCTCTCCCATGCTCACTACACTGGGTACGGGGTCACTCCCCCTGCCGCAGACCATAGTTTTGGAGACATTGCATGTCAGGTCATTCTCCAGCACGGAGGTCCTCCCCGTATCCCTTTCAACATTTTCCCCGGTGATCCTTGCATCGTGGCCCACCCTGGCGGGAGCTCTCTCCACCCCAGCACCAGTATGGCTGAAGGACCTCCTCGTGCCGAAAGTGGGCCTTGACCCAAAGATACCCCCAGGGGCAGGAGGGAAAGTGGTCTCCTTCATAAGAGGAATTCTAGGGAGGGCCAGATAGGAATCAATCCAGTCCGCTTCTCAGACTTTGAGGCGAAGTATGACTTCGCGATGGAACCCTCCCCTCGGTCCATTGAGTCGAAGGCTGGGGAAGCAACGAGGCGCATCGACCTCCTATTCCCAGAATGTGAGGTCCATAGGATACCTTTCTACTTATGAAGGTATATCCAGGAGGACGATAACCTGGAATGTCTATAGGGACTGACCACGCAGTCGCCACCGTCATCTCCGGAAGCACCCTCTGACTCGGCTAGAGACTGCGGAGAGCTATTTTGGAAGTCAATGGCGGAAGAGCCACGACATATCTTACCCTCGGAAGGAACTAATGTTTTTTAGGATCTTTGGTCACTGGTCCATCCTATCATGATATAGAGTCCAGGTCACTACAATCCTCAGAGGACAGTCTGAGGTTCGGAGGCCAGTCAGCCTGCTCGCCGTATTCTCGGCCGGCCAACCCGCCATCCTGGCAGTCTGCCTCAGTGATGCTTCTAGTTCCTCAGCAAACCCTTTTTGAAGAGGGGGGGAATCAAGGTCCAGACCCTGAATCTGAGCTGAGGAGCTACTGGACTATCCTCACAGCGGACCACTTCCCTTAGAAGTTCTGGCCGGTAGGAGGACCAAATTTTTGTGCGCAGGAATCTCTCACCCCGAAGGAGTTTGAATGTTTCTGCCAGACCCTCTGGGTGACCCACTTTCATCTTCATCGTCGGTGAGTGTCTTATCTCAGAATCCAAGTGCACCTTGAAGACATCGGCGAACAATGTCGTCTTGTTGATCTGGCTGTACTCCCCATGGTCTAGAACCCCGAGTCACCTGGTCACCATAGGGCCCTCCAACAGCAATGCGTTCAGAGTTTCCAAGCACTCTGCAAGGTTGTTAAGGAGGATAACCCCCCACGTGCAAGTCTGTGGTTGGGGGAAGTACACCTCCCTCCTCTTCAGTGCTATTCACTGGTATCCTGGCTCGCTAGGAGACATTGAGGACATGCCCCCGAGAAGAGTTGCGGTCAACATGACCGATCTGTCAGGAGGGGAAAATGAGATGGAACTTCTTGATGGGAATGTCCTCCCTGAGGATGTGACACCACTACTGGACCCATCGAGGAGGATTACTCGTCAGCAAAGGAACCTCCTAGGTCTCTCTCCGCCCACTGAGGCATTGGTACTCAACCAGAACTCTGATAAGGGAAAATAGCACATCAGAGCTGTCAAGCACTCCGACCCGTCAGCTTCAGTGCAAAAGAAGGAGGAGGATCCGGAGAAGGACACATTTTGCAAGCATCTTGATGAGTAGAATAAGTTGGTCTATGAACTTCTGGATAAACATGTTGCAGAGTGACGACACAATTATGGTGATCCTAGGCCAGGACAGCAGGGGCAGGGACAACTACTCCTTGGTGAGCTGCCCCCAGGAATCCCTGATCATTCCGCACTCACTGACAGGGCGGAAGACAGAGCTCATGGAAAGTGGGCACGGTATGTCTCTCCAAACCCTCCTGAGTGGAGCAAAAATCCAAGAAACCCTACTCGGGAACCCCTATTCACCCCAAGGATCGCCCCACCAGCCGCTCCACGAGCCGCTAAGCTTGCCTACCGCATTGAAGAACCCGACAATGCACTTGTGGTTAGGGATCCCCATCAAGGCATGGAACCCATCCAGATGATAAAATAGCGGCACTCATCACCCACCTAGAGGCATTGGAAACATGAGAAGTGGAAATCCCAAATGATGGCAAGACATACCTGGCATGTGTGAATGACATCCTGGCATCTCCAGGCTTCAGGAATCCCACCTTCTCCTCCGTTAATATGATGGGGGACTCGCCGCAGCACCTGGCCCACTTCAACTCAAGGTGTGAAACTATTCTAGGGACTCCAGCACAGTAGGAGGCTGCCAAGCTCTGCCAGTTTGTTCAAACACTGGAAGGGCCAGCATTAGTCTGGTATAGCTAGCTCCTCTTCAGATCTGTGACTAGCTAGGAGGACCTTCACAGGCAATTCCTATACTAGTTCAGCTTTAGCACCTAGAAGATGAGTATCGCAGACCTCTTCAAGTGAAAAAAATGCATGATGAGCGAGTCGCAGACTTTATTTCCCGGTAGAAGGGGCTCACATACTCCCTTGACATGCCACTGACTCAAGAGAAATTACTGACGATGTGCGTGGGGAATGTCAAGATAGACCTGGTTCCCTCCCTGATCACTCAGAACTATCCCGGATGGTTCCGAGACTTCTCAAATAAGGCCCGACACCTTGAAGAAGCCATGCAACAAGCTAGTCAGGCACGTCTGTTTCCCCCTGTAATCCCAGCAAGGAGGCCCATCAGAGCCGAGCCCACCATGGTGGCCTAGATAGAGGCCCCCAAAAAGCTCGAGTTACTACCAGTAGAACCATCTCCACAGTCCCGCACATGTCCTTCACCACGGGCATAGCTTCCATCCCAGCAGCGACCGCCTCAAAAACGGCAGGCGCCTCCGCCTAACGCACCACCACCACCTAGGCGAGATAATAAAGTCCCACCTCCTCAGCAGGCTCCTTTAGCCCCTCGTAAGGGTCAAACCCCAAGATCCCCCTTTCTAGAAATAAGAAATCAGACCTACTCGTTCAACGAGGCTCAGGTCCCCGGTTACTTCTGCAGTGCCTTAGAGCAGGAGATTTTACGACTGCCTGAGTGTAGAAAGCCAGAAGAGGCGAATATCACTGATCACCCCAAATACTGCCCTTATCACTGGATCTTGGGGGCACACCCTTAGGAAATGCTATGTGTTCAGGGACTGTATCCAAGACCAGATTGACAAAAACATAGTCAGGTTGGGCCTGGACCTAGTACAAGTGGTGGGTGTCTTTGTGAGATCAGATAGTAGTAGCGATAGAAAAGGTGAGGGGCAGTAGGTTTCTGACCGCGGGTCTTAGAAATATGACAACTGTATGGCCCTCAAAGTGGTCACCCATGCCCATGGCATTATCCATGATCGTCTAAATTAGCTGGAGACTTCAGAAGTAGTGACCACCACTTCTGTATCATCATCTCAGTCGGCCTCTTCCCAGAAGAGCAAACATCGACGGCGCAAGAAAACAAAATGCGCCCCACCAATTCCATTGTCATCTCACACGCTCGGTGAATTTACGCCCCCAGAGATGGGGATCCCTCCCAGAATTCGCCCAGTTATGGATGAATCTCCAAGTGATAGTCAAAGGCACGCTTCGGTTAACACCGTCGAGTTGGTAAACCTCTATATGACTCCAGACGAGGGGGAACCTTAGTCTGACCTCCCGAACGTACCCAGCCGATGCCAACGTCGACAGAACCGCGACAATGTAGGTTGTTGGGGGACATTAGTTGGAACCTTTATCCAGGTTGTGCATGCCACTTAGACCAGACAGCAGGCCAGCGCAGAACCCAGCATGTGTAGCCTCTTCACCAGGTGTCGACAAGCCCGCCTCCACCACAGTTTGTACTATTGGATCAGGAATAACCACTTCAGCCGTGCCATGACTAGCTTCACCCCGCTATAGGCCAATCCCAGCCGTTCAGTTCTCATCTTCCAACTAATCTTCAGGATTGTACTAGTGAGCTGCGGGATATATCTAGTACCAGTCAGCCACTGGTCCGGCCGGCAGGGTCTGCTATGCCTCATGCCACAGAGCGGCCTCCCACAAGTAGAAGTTCACACATGGCACAGAAGTATGATGTTATCAAGCATCTCGACAGTATCCCAGAATCGGTTCTCATCCTTTAAGCCCTTATCTTGTCACCAGATATGCGCGAAGCACTCTGCGAGGCTTTAAGTAGCCTCCTCCAGTTTGAGATGGAGGTAGCAGCTGTAGAAGCCTTTCATGCTGAAATAGTTGAGAATTTCAAATTCCATGACATCATTTCATTCTATGGAGAGAATGAAGGATCCAACATATAGAGGAATGCCTACCTATTGTACATCATAAGAAAATTTAACGACATAGAGATTCGTCGCTGTCTCATTAACAGCGGCTCCGAGATCAACCTTATCCCGACACGGATAGTACGGAATCTTGGTCTATACTAGGATGACATGACTCCATATGATTTTAGAATCTAGGGATAAGATATGACAAAGCAGACCCCGGTCGGAAATATCTATTTGAAGACCTAGTTCAATGGCCTAGTTTCCAGCACTGAGTTTATGGTTGTCTCCCAGGACACCACGTACAATGCATTGATGGGAAGGCCATGGATCCACCTACATGTGGCTGTCCCCTCATCATATCACCAGTTTCTCAAGAACTCCCTAAATGGTTGAGTAGGCATACTCCAAGGTGATACATCTCCATTCACCTCTTGTGAAGCCCATTATCTGGATGCTGACTATTACAAGATCAAGGATAAACAAGTCCAGGAAATTGGAGTTGAGCCCGTCACCGCTACGACCGACCCTTGGGAAGGCCTGAATGACATCTATGTCTTCTTGATCCATTGGTTAGAGGCCACAACCCCCAATATGGGGAATTTTTTTGTCATTTTTGGGACAAGGGGAACTATGCTCCCAAATCAAGGTAGCATCGGAAGATCACTTCGTATTATTTTACGAACTAGGCTCTAGTGATCCTAGAGCCTCCCACCACCATCAGGTATCAGGACGTCTAGCTCATGGCAACAGAAGTACGTCATAATTGTCTATTTTTTCAAGCTGTAATAAGCCAGCTTAGCCGAAGCGCCACTAGTACTTTGATATTATCAAGCGTGGCACCTTGGGCCAGAGGCCAAATGGGATCGGGTCGAAAGCCTTCGTTGATATAGTCTCTATAGCACTGGAGTTCCCCGATGCAATAAACACTGGTTCTCAAGCCGGTACCAGCCTCCCTTCAGGTTATTTTGACCAGAAGGAAGCTTCTACCCCAAGAAATACTTCCTCCACAAGCGAAGAAAAGGATCTGGAGGACGCCCCCTGCCTCTGAAGAAGGCGTCTCTGCCACGGTCGACGAGTTGGTACAAGTGAACCTCATAAGCGAGGCAGACCCAATACCCACATTGATCAGTGCCAACATGCCCCCTATGGAGTAGCAGTGGTGCGTTGTCTTCCTTAAATATCACCGTTACATGTTTTCCTGGAGTTACAACGAGATGCTAAGACTAGATCCTTAGGTAGTCATCCACCACCTCGGTCTTCCGGCAAACCATCGCGGGTTCAAACAACCTCCCAGAAAGATGCACCCTTCCAACGGTGCCATGGTCAAGGCTGAAGTTGAAAAGCTCATCAGGATAAACTTCATTAAAGAGGCCCAGTACCCCAAATGGTTGGAAAACATTGTACCAGTCAGAAAAAAGAATAGACAGATCAGAGTCTGTATCGACTTTCATGATCTCAACCGCCATTGTCTGAAGGATGATTTTCCCCTTCCAGTGACATAATTGTTGATCAATGATACAGCTGGGTTCCGAGCCCTCTCCTTCATGAATGGTTACTCCGGGTATAATAATATCCAGATGTCCCCCAAGGACGAGGAGTCCATAGACTTCATGGCACCCAAAGGTACTTTATGTTACCAGGTTATGCCCTTTGACCTGAAGAATGCAGGTGCCACCTATCTGTGGGCCATGCATCTCATATTCAATCCAATCCATAGGACATTGGTGGAATTCTATGTGGACAAAATGGTGGTCAAATATCACCGGTTCCAGGACCATCTCAAGGATCTTGAGAAAGTGTTCGGCTTTCTCCGTTCCTATCACCTGAAGAAGAACCCACTGAAGTGTGCCTTCAGGGTCACCTCCAGGATGTTTATTGGCTTTTTTGTTAGGCACTGGGGCATCGAGATCGACCCAGATAAGATCAAGTCCATCATCCATATGCCTCCCCCGAGTAATATTCGGGATCTTCAAGGTTTCCAAGGAAACTTAGACTACATACGCTGATTCATTGGAAATTTGGCTGGAAAGTGTAAGCCATTTTCTTGGATCATTAAGAAAGGCTCTACCTACGAGTGGGATGAGGAGTGACAGACCGCCTTTGAGGAAATCAAGCAGTATCTGCTCCAGCCTCCGGTCTTGATGCCACCCGTCACCGGGAAGCCGCTGGTCCTCTATGTCACTGCCTTGGAACGATCTCTCGGCGCCCTTCTCAGCCATAAGAAGAATGAGGGGAAAAAGAACAACCTCTACTACCTTATCCACATGCTCCTCGATATGGAGACCAGATACTCCCCCATTGAGAGGAGCTACCTCGCGCTGGTATTTGTATTATAGAAATTGCGACATTACCTGCAGCACCATGAGGTACAGATGGTCTCTCGGGTTGACCCACTGAAGTATATTCTGAATCACCCCATGTTGACCGGCCATCTAGAACGGGGGGAAGTAATCCTCCAGCAGTTCGATATCAAGTTTTTCCCTCAGAATTCTATCAAGTGACAGGCATTGGAAGACTTTATAGATACCCATCTAACTCCCGATGACCGGTCCTTAGACCTGGATTTCCCTGATGAGGCAATACTCTCTATAGATCCTGTCATCCCATGTTGGAAAATGTACTTTGATGGAACCTCCCGGAGTCCCACCAGTAGGAGGCTCAATGTTCCGTAACTCAACAGAGTAGGCCTGGGTATCGTCTTTATTACCCTGACACAAGTCATTCTGCCATACTAATTTCTGTTGTCAGAAGGTTGCACTAACAACATGGTAGAGTATTAAGCCCTCATTACTGGCCTTAATCTGGCCCTCGAAATCGGAGTTCCCCATTTGCATGTAAAAAGGACTCTGAGCTGGTCATTAAGCAGGTCAACGGTGACTATGTTGTCAGGAAGATAGAGCTCGTACCATTACTGGAGTGCACTCTCTGGATAATGTCCTAGTTCCCTTCTCGACCAGAGGTTACCCATGTCCCTTGGTCACATAACAGTCAACCGGATGCCACGGACAGCTTAGCTGCATCACTTGTAGAGCCTGAACAGAATGATTTCATTATCCATGTGGAACATCAGAGAGTCATAGCTCATGTTACCCCGAATGGTGATGATGGTCCACAGGTAATCCATCTTACCATTGGCGCCTCTGCGTCAGGACCCCCGGGTCATCCAGATGTAGTGATTGAAATGATTGCTGATTGGAGTACACCCTTTATTGAATACCTCCAACATGGTAACCTCCCATCAAACTTGGCTGAGCGTGAGTGGATCTGATGCCGTGCATTGCAGTATACCCTCCAGAGTGGTCCCAGTCTTGACTAGATCCTCTACAAGCATGGGTTTGATGGTGTTATCCTATGTTGTATTCAAGGGGTTGAGATTCCACAGGTCATGCAAGAGGTTCACACTGGTTCCTACGGTTCCCATCAGGCTGGGCCAAAACTATCTCAACAGATCTGAATATTAGGGAATTTTTGTCCCCCCATGATCCACAACTGCATCGAGTTCTCCAAGAGGTGCCATGCATGCCAAGTTCATGCTAACTTTGTGCATCGGCCATCAGAGTCTCTCCACGCCTACCAAGTAATCTTATCCCTTTTCATTTTGGGGATTAGATGTCGTAGAACCATACCCACCAACAACAGCTCACCAATATTGGTTTATTCTGACTGTTACAGATTTTTTTCCAAGTGGGCAGAGGCAACTCCACTCAAGTATGTCATGGATCGTTCTACCATTGACTTCATGAGTTCTAATATCATCCATCGGTTTGGGGTTCCCCATGCTATCCTCACTGATAACGACACCAACATCCGAGAAGCCGAGTTGAAAAATTTGTATTCTAAGTACAAAATCCGTTCGAACCATACCTCCCACTACTACGCATAAGCAAATGGGAAGATCGAGGAATTCAACAAAAACCTCTCTAACATTATGCAGAAAAATGGTTGGTCAGAACAAGAATATTTGGCCGGATAAGCTCCCCAATGCTCTCTGGGCTTATCGGACAATGACTCATAATTCCACCCAGGTGACCCCATATTCCCTGGTGTATGGCACTAAGGCCGTCCTTCCCATCAAGGATCAGTTTCCCTCATTGCGAACAGTGGTCTATGAACATAAAGCGCCAGATAGAGTGGCTGAAATTCATCTAGATGAATTGGAAGCAATTGACGAGAATAGGCTTCGTGCCTTGCACAATCTAGAAAGGAATCAGAGTAGGATGGATCAAGCCTTCAACAAGAAGGTTCACCTATTCTCTTTCCTACAAGGTGACTTGGTGCTGGCTCTGAAAACACTGATGATACCTTGTAGGAAACCACCCAAGATGGTGCCCAAATGGGAAGGACCTTTCATTGTTCATAAGGTTTATCCCAATGAAGCATACTCACTGGTGACCATGGATGGTGAGCGCATAACCCCACACACCAATTCCAAGTTCCTCGAGAAATACTTTTCCTGAGCCTAATGGTCCTGCACGACCTTAAACTGGATGGTCATGCATGAACCTAAACTGCACCACAGTCTAGCATGACGTTAAACTACACAGACCTGGATGACGTTAAACATAACCTTCAAGAACTATGTTTGGATTTATTCCCATCCTTATGGGATACGTAGGACCACTCAGACATTTAGGTTTCGGGACTAGCCACATCACTTAGAGACCTCCCAGTCACCTAGGCCCCTTGACCTGTTCCCTTCCATGAGAGGGATATGTAGGTGTGGTATAGGGTTACTCCCTCCTTCACATTGGTTTTTTGGAAACTATACCATGCCCCCATTTCACCTAGGAGTTCTCCATCTCTTGGATATTCTCGAGTTGAGCCCATCGACCCTTTGCAGTGGTTCACCGATGTGTCCAAGAGTACTCTCGTCTAGGACTTGGAGTGTCAGATTCAACTTGGGAAAGTTCCATTCACCTATCGGGCTTCGTTTTCCCCTTCATTTGGGACCCCATTATCTTTCACACCTGAAAGGACCCCCAAAATGACATGGATGCTAGGCCTGAGGGATCTCCTACCATTACGGGCCAACTCCCCATGAGTGTTTCAGACAAAAAATCGATACAAGCCCCACGCTGCGAATATGGTCAGCGGTCGATGATCATTTGTTTGTCCCTATTTTAGGATAATGCGACATGGATGCTGTGTTGCGAACATGGTCATAAGTGATCCTACATCACCACGCCAGTCCCTTTAGGCCTTGAATGTTGGTTACATGATTTACATTATGTTACACCCCATCATGTCTATGTATAATTTTGACACTCTTGGGTCTATCCCTTAGTGTACCTCCGCACGTTAGGGGGACAAAGATGCAATACAGTGTCCTTTGAGGCTCCCACGATCCGAGCTCTGAGACCATAAAATAAGATCTTCTCTAAGAACTATGTGTGGATCTATTCTCATCCTCATGGGATATGTAGGATCACCTGGACATCGCGTTTCCGGGTCCAGCTCAGCTGGGAGCTAGCTTCTCCTGCCCCTTATCCTTTGACCCTTACTGGCCTCTTGGCCTGAGGGTCCTTTCCCAGAATTGCATACGGTGATGATGTGGACCTCGTCCTCATTCACATCGAGTATGCTTTATCACGTCATGCACATTCCTTCATGTCCAAGCCATATAGATTTAAACTCTGCTATCTGGTCCTATCACATGACCTCAGACTGTGATAATATCATCATGGCTGCACGACGAAAAATGGAACTGCATTATGACAACCACATTATAGGGGACATCACGTTGTGTATCGATCATCCACCATAACATTTGTCAATGCCTATAAATGGCTTGATTTTTGTGGTGATGCTGGAAATTTTTATCCCAGGCCTGTCTCTTCGTAAAATAAAAACCCATTCACCATTCAAGGACAAACAAGATACATCAAATATTTCTTTTTTGGTGCGAGGGCCAGACCCGCACGCCCCTTTCATCTTTTGTACTGGTACCTTACCATGCTACCCCTCTCAGAACTACGTATGGCTGGATTCTCATTCTCATGAGATCTTTAGGAACGCTTGTGCGCCATGTTCCTGGGCCCAGCCTAGCTTTCGTGTTCAATCCCTTGACCTAAACACTTCCACAAGGAACACATGGTAATCTGGACTTACATCCTCATTCACGTCAGGATTCATAATCACCTTACCATGTGTCCCCTGCATTCCTTACTGATCCCTGGTCCGAGTTTTAAGACCTTTAACTAATACCCCTTCCATAACTACGTATAGCTTGATTTCCATCCTTATGGGATACGTAGGAATGCCTAGAAATTTCATCTCAGTTCCCACCCTAGGAATCACAAATCCCATCCTTTTTCGCACAGGGCCGTAGAAATTTTCACGCATGAGAGATCAGGGCCTATCGTGCGAGGAAATTCTTATGGACCATGGGAACCGCAACGTCTTTTATAATCAAATTATGGTTTACGCGCGTGTGCGAAAAGCGGATTCCGCGCCCCCTTGGGTTTTGCACGTCACTGCAGGTTTTAGCACACATGGACCCCACAGAGTCCTTTATTTTGGCATTTCCGTCAGAATTCGATTGTTGTGACCCCTCGCTGATCCAATTCCGAGGGGGGTCATTTTTAGATGCCGAAAAACGCTCAAGGGATGAAGTAGGTTTCAAAACGACGAAGCGAAGTCATATTTGGATCTGGGGACCCAGTCCGAGGGTCCTGGAGGGGTCATGTGAAAACAATTCGTAAGTACCCAAAAACATTACGCCCCTTGCGGAATGTTATGGGATTTGCTCGAATTCTTCAGCATGGGCGCGGAATATTTTGCACCCCCCACCCCACGATGTTGACATTTCATGTCGCCGGCCTCATCGCACAATTATTTTGTGCTGACTTGGTTTCTGCACCATCGGCTACCTATAAATAGAAAGCGATCCCCTTTGACTTCAGGGCTGAAGAATCTGAACTGGCTCTCGTGTGCAAAATTCGCCTTCCTCGTGAACAAAGATGACTTTCAGGTACGGTTATTTTCACGCCAAGTCGTCGCAGGGTCCACCTTCGCGTGAGATCCCCTTGGTTTAAGACTAAATTCCAATCCCTTCGGGGTCCGTCCATTGCACGCAATGCATTCCACTTGCGCACAGGCCAACCAATTGCGCGCAATCCCCTTCAATTGTGCGCACCCCGGTCATTATGCACAACCTCTACCAATTGCGGACAATTAGTATTCCCTGCCCACAATCCTTTTAGTTGCACGCAAAACCTCGGTTCCATTAGCCACGCTAACGGCTATTGCTTTTTCTCATAGCCATGATAACGTGGAACCCTCGATGGTTTGATCCATGACATCCCCTCACCACAACGTTGCTGATTCCTTCCCTTCCACAAGGAGTAGAGGGTATCGGTTATGTAATCCCTAGGGGTGTGGAGCGCACCCACCTCATCTGAGCTGTAGGACGTTAAACTGCCAAGCACCATCGTCCTCAGAACATAATGTTAAACTACGACCTCACCCCGTGCCACGCACGCAGGGCCCCCCCGCCTTGAACATTCTCCACGCCCACTCATCTCCACATGGATGGGATTACCCCTCGTAGAGGATGATATCCTCCTTATTGGAGTGGAGTTTTTCTGAGGGGAATAGGAAGCCAACTTGGTGTAAGCCCCTAGCTTTAATTGTAGGAGGCAATATCTCTACACCTCCTTTCATCTTCAGTCCCCAGGGCCAGCGAATGGCATGGTGGGAAACAGTGCTTCTCCTTTGTTCGGTACTGAGTCCCTCTCCCACTGAACTTTGTCGCCCTCGGGCCTCCATCCTGGAGTAATCCCCGACTTATTGGGATGCTAAAAACGCATAATCCCTTGTTTCGTCTTTGGGTCGCTCAATGTGTAAGCCCCACTCCATCTCCCAAAGACTCACCTTTCGCGACGTGATCATCAGGTCTCCGCTATCTCTTGTTTCTCACAGTGAGCATGACTCACGTGATCTTAGAGTGAGCATCGACCATGACAAAACAACACCTTGGGCCGCCTCAGAGGGTAAGCTCTATACCATCCCGAACTATGTGGACTTTGATCCATATCAAGGCATGGCACGTAAGAAGCCTCCACAAGGATCAAGCCAACCACCCGGTCGTTCCGACCACTATCATGTCGGTTCACCAACACCTTGGGCTACCTAAAAGTATAATCCCCATACCATCCCAAAATACGAGGACTTTGATCCAAGTCAAGGAATGGAACGTAGGAAGCCTCCATGAGGTTCAAGCCCGCCACCCAGTCATTCCGACCACTATCATGTCAGTTCACCAACACCATGGGCTGCCTCAGTGTGTAAGCCCCAAGCCATCCCAAACTATGGGGACTTTGATCCATGTCAAGGCATTGTATGTAGGAAGCCTCTATGAGGTTCAAACCCTCCACCCAGTCGTTCTGACCACTATCACGCCGGTTCCCCAACACCATGGGCCGCCTCAGAGTGTAAGCCCCAACCCATCCTGAAGTACCGAGACTTTGATCCATGTCAAGGCATGGTACGTAGGAATCCTCCATGAGGTTCAAGACCCAAAACCCACTCAACACCATGGGCCACCTTAGTGTGTAATCCCCAACCCATCCAGAACTATGGGGACTTTGATCCATGTCAAGGAATGGTACATAGGAAGCCTCCACAAGGTTCAAACCCCACAACCAACCAACACCATAAGTTTCCTCATAGTGTAAGACCCAACCCATCCCAAACTACGGGGACTTTGATCCATGTCAAGCCATGGTACGTAAGAAGCCTCCATGAGGTTCAAGCCCCACAACCTGCCAACACCATGGGCCGTCTTAGAGGGTAATCCCCAACCCATCCCGAACTACCAGGATATTGATCCATCTCAAGGCATGGTACGTAGGAATCCTTCACAAGGTTCAATCCCAACAACCCACCAACACATTGGGCCAACATAGAGTGTATGCCCCATACCATCAAGAACTACGGGGACTTTGATCTATGTCAAGGCATGGTATGTAGAAAATCTCCACAAGGTTCAAGCCCACTATCCATTAGGACCCCAGGTCCACCTTCATGTTGGTTTACCGACACCATGGGCCGACTCAGATCATAAGACCCAAATTCCACCTAAACTACGTGGACTTTGATTCCCTACCATGGGGATACGTAGGAAGCCTCCATGAGGTTCGAACCCATCACTCACGTCTCACCTCGATCTCTCTCTTGAGCCTATGTGTCTCGGGAAGCTCATTCCCCAACCCAGAGGTTCCATTTGTTCTGGGTCCCATCTACACATCCATTCTCATGGGTCGCCTCCCCAGGTGTCCCATCGTCTCATCAAACTACACTAACTTTGATTCCCTGCCATGAGGATACTTAGGAAGTATCTTCGATGATCAAGCCCAAAACCATCGTCACCCCATGACAGTTCCATCCCATTCACCATTCAATTCAAAAAACCTTCCATCACCCATACTGATCCCCACTCAGGCCACCACATGCCGGTGGAATCATGCCACCCCATTCCCTGTTCCATTTAACAACATTCGAGAATCCACTCACATGTTGGATCCAATATCGGTGTTCCCTCCAGGGGGTTCCTCCATATGATCGACTCTAATCAGTGTTCCGATCAGTCTGATCCATCTCTGATGGACGTTAAACTTGTGGCATACCCCGTGTTAAACATGGGAATCTAAGGAAAACCTCACATACATGCCAATGGCATATGATTCCCCACATTCGATGTTGGATACCTCGGGATTCTTCACCCTCGAGAAGCCCTATAATAAGGGATAGAGGACAGAGACGCCAATCCCCAGCGTCCAGACACGCCAGTGGTGTCCAACATCACTAATTCCCTAACCGAAGGTTGCTACCCTGACCGGACCCCTTGGAACATCCTGACACAAGTAGTGTAATTTACTAGTGTCTATGAAGATATGGAACTAGGAAGAGTTCACGAACAACATCTTAAATCTATGAGGGAGACCCATACTAGGTGATGAGCTCCGAGGAGGAATCCACGGATGTAAGAACCGACATTCAATCATCCCGTTTCGATCAAGGAGAAGACGTCCCAGAATAAGGAGCGAATGTCGCTCGCCTTTGGAAAGCGTGAATGCGGGGTAACAACTGCACATCCTCCACGTGACGGATGATCGCGCTCTGGAAAGCGTAAGAAACAATATTATAATCATATAAACTATATTAACACATATATTTATATTTTTTATAAATCGTAAATTGTCTTTGTTAATACAAAAAACTTTAAAACAATGTTCATATGTATATTTGGATGTTGATTTATTTAATAAAATTAATATATAAACTATAGGGAATTTATGTTCTGATTTTTTTTTAAAAATATTACCATATGAGATGAAACAAGTCAATAAAATTAAAATATAAACTCATATATTCATTAAAAAAATCTAAAATGAAATCACTAAAACATTAATAATTTAATAGAAATACAAAGTGAAATGAATCTATTTGAATGATTTTTTAATATAAAAGGAAATGATAAGTGAGAAAAAAATATTATACATCCCTAGGTACAACTACGACATTGATATAGTACTTTACCTAATTTTTTGAGAGAATTCATCAAAAGCATCACCCTATAAGGAATTAAAAAGTAATGTCAAAGTGAATGACTACTCATATTTTTGACATATATTTTTGGACACATTTACTTAATATTAACTTTTTTAATAAAATCCCCATTCTTACACTTGTGAATAAATGCAATTCATCCTCATTATTAGATTAATATCTAGAAAAAATTAAATATAAAATAAAATAGCGGGACTAATTTATATGAATTTACACTAAAGAAATAAAAACCCATTTAAATAAATATGAAGAGCTCAATTATTAAAGATTAAACTGAATATTTATATAAGAATGGAAAAACTAAAAAATCAGATTACACCAATAAAGGGGTTAAAATAAAAAAGATAATATTCCAATAATAAAAAATGTAATGGAAACATCCCTCACAAAATAAACACAATAATAGATACCCAAATTAACATATTAGTAAAAGCAACATATATTATATCTAAATATAAAGAATCAATTAAAATAAAAAATTTCATCATAGTAAATGTTTTATCTATTGAGGGTGAATAAAGCACCTTGTAACATGGATTAAACTATCTTCAGAAAATAAAGATCAATTTAGTTAAAATGACAACTATTATAAAACATTAAACTTCATCAGTAAACTATTATAATAACTTCATCCAGTAAATAATAACATTGAATCACATATGTTTAATTCATATGAATACAAAATTTTTAAACTTCTAATAATGGTAATATTACTATTATAAAAAAAAATTATATTAGAATACTAATATAGTTATAAATTTATAACAAATAATAAAAAAAATGAAAATTCTAGAATTTCTATAAAAAATATTCTTTCCTAAAAATATTAATCCTAAATATTTATTTATATATAAAATAATACATTATTTACTTACAAAATACTTATCCATATTTTGGATTACATGTCACACTATTATATATCCTAGTAAATGAAAAAATATAGTAAAAAATAATGAATTATGAGATCTCCCATAGTAAAATATCATTTCTTGGAAAATAACTACAATAATATGTCTTATTTTAAAACATAGCTATTAAAAAGACATAAAAAACCATCATCAGTGCCTAAAAATATCATAATTCACCAAAACCATTAATTAATTCACCAGATTTATAATATTTTAAGACAAAAAAATAAATTATACTTATTTAAAAGTGTTCAAGATCATAAAAATATATATTAAGTTTCTTATTGACGATAATTATTTAAATCTATTTACACACTTGTTACATTAGATAATCAATTTAAAAAAACTAGATGTCTATATTATATTATGAAAATATTTATAAATAAGTTGTATAATGTATTTTATAAATGGAATCACATCTAATAAAACAATTAAAATAAGTGATATTTTCAATAATCAGTCTTTAATAAGTGCTATCAAATAATATATGACAAAAAATTAGGAAATAATACATGAAAACTTTATTATACCTATAATATTATTAAAATATTATTATTATTTCATGTTGTGTCTGATTATATTGGAAAATAGAATAGAGAACCATATTTTCAATCACTATATTAATATTACATAAATATAAACTTGGTAGAGTATGAAATATTACCATGTCATAAATTTGATAGATTCTATGCATGCATAAACAATAGAAAGTCACATTTTATAACAAAAATATAATTTGATAGAATTAATTAATTTATCTTGATAAAAATGAATAATCATGTTCATGGAAAAAATATGGTTCAATTTCTAACTAAATACTTGTTATAGAATAAAAAAATAATATAGTTGAAATTACAGAAACTAAAATGAGTTACACAAATACATGTTAATAAAAGTGAAAGAGGTAGGGATTTCTCATGAGAAATTTAAAAAGGGGGATCTCTATATGGTTAGCCGAATGGCGTCTGTAATAAATCATGGAAGGATGAGGATTGTGATAGAATATACTGGTTTGAGTGAGTAATCAAAAAGGTGGTGTCACCACGTTAGTGGAGAATAATTGGGGATGGTCGCTCTGGAGGAGGAGGATCCTAGGAGTTGGGGTGTCCGTGTATGAGTCATGTTAAAGTAATTTGGAATATGTTTAATAGATATGTTATAGAAGGTAGATAATGGGAAATTATGGTGTCCATATCTGAGGCTCATCGAAGGAGGATGTGAGGAGGCCACATCTGAGTAGTGTCAAAGGGGAGTTGGGGTGGCTGCGTTGGAGAAGGATGATCATGGAGAGGTTGGGTGGCTGCATTATAAGAGGAGGATCATGGTAATGTTGAGGAATAAGGGGCACATTGGGGATTTTTTAAGTATTTTCCATTATGAGGTGGGTGTTTAGGATTATGATGGTCAAGTGTGTTAGAAATTGGTTATAGGGGTGGGCTACTTCCATGTGTAGTTTTATAAAAATGTAAATAAATTAGAAATATCCATTTTCGTAATATCCCTGATCTATAGGTCCATGGATATACCTCAGATTATAGAAGTGATTATCTTGATATGTTCTTGGATGTCTTTTGGAATGAAATCCTTATTTAATTTAAGTACAAGGAGGATTATGTCCTTAATTTGAGAGAAGTTATGAAACTTTTGAGAAAAAAATAATTGTATTCTAAGATATTGAAAAGTTACTTTTCATTTCATGAAGTGAATTTATTGGTACACATTGTATTAGAATTGTATATATTAGTTGATCCTAAAAGGTGAAAGCTGTAATGACATGGGTGAGACGAAAAAATGTATTTGATATTTGAAGGTTATTAGCTTCACCAGAATATTACGTTTATTTCCAAAAGGATATATCAATGTTTCTTCTATGATAATTACTCTAACTCAGAAAGAGTGATGTTTTCTTAGGAAAAAATGTTAAAGTTTTTTTAATGATATTAAGGAGCTTTTGAATACTGTTTCAGTGTTGGAATTTCCAAAGGACAGATAGGGATATGTGGTCTTTTGTGATACATCATTTTTGAGTTTTGGATGTGTTACTATACATGTTGATAACCTCATTGCATACATATCTCAATATATTATGGAATTCAAGAAGAATTATCCAACAACGAACCATAAACAAAATGTTTGGATTCATGCACTCATGAGTCACCATAATTACTATCTTAGTTACTTTTTTTTGTGTATTCCAACCATAATATATTGAGCTATATATTATCTCAAAACTAATTAAATCACTTCTATAAAAATTTAGTGGAGTAGAAAAAATCCTTTGATTTATACACTACCTATACCCTATGGAATGGTAGCATCATTGTAGATGCTTTGGGAAGAAAAATTACAGCCCTAACAATGAAATAATCACTGGATGTGTGGAACTTGATGGCACGATCTTTACACTTTCATATTGGAGTTCAAAAAATAGGGGCCTCGATTTTTGTGGAATGTATTCAATTTACCTACACTATTCTCGAGATGATTATAAACGGATAATATTTTGATGTTTAATTCTATAACATTAGAGACACTCTTTGTGTTTAGGAGACCATTATTTAGTGGTCATTGTCCATGGAGGGTTTGTCATATTATTTGAAACTATTCATTGTACCATTAACTATAAGAAAATATGCAATGGGTGATTTCTTTAATTCCCAGTGGGTAGTGTACTCAAGAACCAAAAAGATGTTCTCTTACATGTAGTGATGATTGTTGTAGTTTTGTATTTGATGATAAATTACTAACATCTTTCCATTTTGTTATAGTAACACTTGAAGATTTTATGGGATATATTCATTTTAATTTATTTGAAGTCTTGTGTAGTATGGTACAACAAGAATAGCTTGCACTATAAAAAACCTTGTATTATCTTGCAGTATAGACAAAAATATTATTGTCTTGGGTTTCACACAATTTCAAGTAAATTTGATAGAGTTAATTTTAAAGAAGACCAAGTATAAGTGATAACTAAATATTATAACCTAGTCATTATAATGGAAGCTATTAATATTATTAACTTCGTTCTAAGAAACAATTTAAATGAAAATAAGTGAGTCTATAAAATAATAAAATTACTATTTATGGATTTTATTATTGAAATATATATTTAATATATTTAATTTAATTTTTCAAATTCAACTTAAATTTTTTCTAAACATGATATAAGAACCAATTAATTTTTACGGATAAAATGATCGTTTTCTAAAAAATGTAGTTTTACCACGTTTTGATGGAGAACTAATTTTAAATATAATGTTTTAGACTTTTATATGTTTTTTTGATAAAAAAACTTATTATTTGTAATAAATACATAAAAAATTTCTTTGGGGGGATTTTTGGTTTTTTCGGATAATATTCATTTTTTAATGAATAAGGAAACATACTGCATTTTAATTTACAACTTCTTTTTCATGTGATTTATTTATACATAAATGATATCCATTTAATTTGTTTTAAAAAATAAAGAGATTTTAATTTTTATTATTTAATTCAATTTTTTTTCAATTGAATAACTTACACATAGAAATTAGATATAAACACGCATCAATATTTTGATGGTTTTTAATTGTTAAAAAACATGTTTTCTCGCTTTGACAAGGGGAATTGATTTTAATTTAATTACTGCAACATCTATGATTAGAATTTTTAAAAAATAATTCAATATTTTGAATAAGTGTGGCCAAAATATATTAATAGGATACGTTTATTTTTTTAGATATTATAAATAGTAAATATACTAATTTTTATTTACCACGGTTAAAGGTAAATATGGTAAAATAGGGTAACAAATAATATGATAAAGATAATAAAATTACCCTAACACCATCCAAAATCTTTCTAGATAAATTAAATTAGATAAATATCACCTAGTGGTCAAAATATAATAATTTAATGAACTTTATTCCATGAAAGTGATATAATTATAATTAAAACAAAATCAAGTGACAATAGGTCACTCTCTTATCTCTTATAAGTATAATAATTATTATTTAGTGATAAAATTTATAATGTTTCAAACATAATTAGTTTCCAGAAATTTAATGAAATTATCTACACCATGTGAATTTATTTTTAATTTTTAGATATTAAATAATTTCTATAAATATCGACACCACTGTGATACAATAATTATTTTATTTAGAGAAATATCAAATAAATGATATAATAAATAGAAAATTAATATTATTTGAAATAATTTATGTCATAAACTATTTTTCTAGGTGAATATGAATTTTTATAATACTATTAAATGCTTTTGATCGAAGTTATATATTTTTTTGGATTTTCTTTAAATTCAATGAAATGAATAGTGTAAAAATTAACACAATTGATATTTTATTAAATTGTTTAAAAATCATAAAAATATTTTAGAATTAAAAGTGGATTTGATAAGGTCAAAAATTAAATTAATTTAAGAATTAAGTGAAATTTATCCAAAATAAACCTACTTAGTAGCCACTTAATAATTAAAATGTTGTTACAATAATTAAAATAAAAAAATAGTTATTAAGGGTAAATAGAAAAGATAAAGTTTAAAATAAAATAAATACATGCCTAAAAATTATTAGACAATATTATTTCAAACAATCCTTATCTTATCCTTGAAAAATATAACTTTGGAGCTATTTTAATTTGAAAATTAATTAACAATAAAAAAATATTATCAGAGATTCCTACTGTGCCACTCCACCCTCTTATAAAAGTCCACCACATCTAACCACATACTCACAACTCTCAAGACCCTTAGCTCATCCAACTTCTACTAAAATAAGTTCCAATAGTCCTTTACTTCCTCCTAGAAAGCACACTTTGGGAAGAAAATCCATCCTAAGATAACCTTCTGTGCTAATCAAAAGGAGATGCTCAAAAAAGAGGTAATTATTTTATCAACACATTTAAAATTATTTTCTTCTTCTACTTACTCATATTTTTTTCCATGCTAAATTAATAAATGAAGTATCTTAAACATTATTATATGTAATTTTAATTATGGTAAAAACTTATACCTCCTTTTATTTATCCTATGAATAACAATATCACCATGTGTGCATGCATATGACTAACCGTCTCTACATTGTGGAGTAATTTGTTATTAAATAATTAATAATTTGGATGGGTATACGGATGAGTATAATTGATTTAAATTATGATTATAAAATTATAATTATTCTTTATAATTAATATACCATCAAATTCTATACCATTTAAACATTAAGTGAATGATATTGTCGCTCATGCATATGTACAACCAACCTTAATCATGATGTGATGTGATTCATTCCACATGATCTTCATTAAAACCTTATTATATAAATGAATAGAATGAATAAATATGATATATATTATAGTAGTATCATTTTTTGAATAATAAAACAATAACCAATGAAGTGGAACCTGAACATATATGACAAAACCTTCTTAAGAATATAAAACATATATTATTTGAATAATGAGTGTCAATGAAACGCAACTAACAAATGGATGATAATATAATCATATATAATATCATAAAAATGATTATGATTCATGATTAATTCAATAAAATTATATAAATAATTATACATGAGGATCTAATACATACAAATGATATCATACCTAAGGTAAAGGATACTTTTGTAATCTTACATTTATCTGAGATTGATTATACGTTAGTATTAACTCAGGGTATATTTATCATCCATGTCTATGTTTTCTAAAAATGTTTTCATAAAATGTTTAATAATATTATATGTATGAAAAATGTCATTTTTAAACATTTTTTACTTTCACTACATGGTTTGGAAGGAATCTTTTTTTGTTTACCATATAAGGTACTTTTGGACCTTTTTAGAAAAAGTATCAGGAGAATGTTTTTCTTAAATTATATAACATGAATGGATTCTTATGATTTCATAATTCCTTATTTACATGAAAATTCCTTTACATAATTTCATGTGTATTTTCAATTAAATTATTCTCTTATAAAATTCCATGGAATCTTGAGAAAAGAAAACATTTTTGAATAAGAAAGGATATTTTCCTCAAGAATTAAGTTCAAGTATTTTTTCAAAATTAATTTCTATATAAGATGAGATAGGGTTACGTTTCTATCCAATTTATTACTTATATTTTATTGTGTTTATGATGGAATTATTTTTACTATATCCAGTCACTTTATATGTATTGTTATGTAATGATTTTTAAGAATGACATTTTTTGATCCTTGGGTTATTCTATAATGAATAGTGTATGTTTTTATGGAACATGTAAGAATGATTTCATTATGAGATGTTTGGGACCTATATCTCCCTCCAATTAATTGGGTAGAGATTTATATCTACCGATATAGGAATTACTATAATGGAATGTAAATCTGGTTCAGTAATACACTGTTGGAGCAGGAAGTAAACTTCATTCAGTAATGGAATTTCTTCAGTATGTTGGTCTTGGATATGAGACTTGGATAATATGGAAATGATTTTATATGTTTATGTGTTTTCTAAAAGTTCGTGTTTTATTCCAATTCTCTATTATCATGGTCAATGTTCCCTTATTATTTATGCCTTACAAACTACTAATATTTACTACATGACTCATGATTTTGATATTCAAAACTTATGTTCATATTTTTTTTAAATTAATATGTTCATTTATGTTTCTCTTACCATTTCTAATAATCTAAGCTCACCCTTTATTTTGTTTTCATTTACCAAGTTATAAATAAATCATTTAAGTAGGAGTACTAAAGGGGAATATCTTTATGGGAGATGTTGAAGATATTTCACATGTTTAAAGAATGTATTCCATGTTTCCAAAAGAACTAAACTATTGTGGTCCTCATGAATTCATTTTTAAATATAATTAATATTAATCTGAAAATATGTATTATTCATATAAATATTTCTTGGGTCATTATATATGTTATGAAAGGTAAGGTTTAGTCAACCTTTGGAAACTGGGATATAAAAACATTAATGAGATCCCTAGAGATATGTCAAAGCAATTTTATAAGGATATGTATTATTATAGGTTATAGTAATAGAATTATGGAATCGATCATGAATAACTCAGTATTAAACCTATGATGTTAGAGATTGAAATTACACCCCCTTTATTATGTTGTTTCCATAGTATGATTTTTGCCTCTCGCACTATTCATTTTAGGGTTTGGACAATGGTTGGAACCAGAAAGAATCATGTCAATGATCAATGAAATGTGAAATGTAAAAAATGTCCTGAACAAAATAATGTTATTGGGGATGGAATTAGAAATCTTATCTCTATAATTACACATGTTTTGAGTCATTTTAGAGTTATAAATCTACATAGAAGGGAACAAAAAAATTTCGAGTCCTTCATGAAGTAACATTATCCTTCTTTTAGTGGGTCTTCTGATCCACTTGTTGCTAAAAAATGGATCAGAGCACATGAAAAGATATTTCCAATACTTCATTATTTAGAAAATTAAAAAATTATTTTGGTTGTTTATCATTTATAAGGTGAAGCATACCAGTGGTGGACTCTAATCAATAATACGAGGCAACAAGATGAAATTGAATAGATGGAATGGGATGAGTTCAATAATTTTTTTTCAATAAGTACATTGCTCTTATTCTTCAAACAAAAATTGAAAAGTAGTTCCTTGAGATTAAGAAAAACGATGATGAATCTGTTGTTACATACAAGGAAACTTTTACAAAACTTTCAAGGTATGATTATTATTTTTTCATCCAACCAGAAAGTAAAGTTGATCAATATTTTAGTGGCTTAAACCAGTTTATTTGAAGGGTGTTAGTTATAAGAGTCTTTAATTTCTATGAATCTATTGTGAATTTTTCTATCATGGTATAAATGGAAGATGTTTTTACATATAAATCTCATGGTTTTGAGAGGAAAAGAAATATGAAGATCATATGAAAATCACAATACAATGCTGAAAAGACTAATATTATATCCTTATGTTCAATGTGTGGAAATATGTAGGGTGGATAATGTCTTAAAGGGACTAGAAAATGTTTTAAGTGGGGAAAATATGGTCATCAGGCAGTTCAGTTCTGATGTAATGAAAAAAAGGTAGCTAATTATGTTAATAGAAAAAGGCCTACAGAGAATGCACCACACACACATAATTGCTACAAGTTCAATGAAGTGGGTCATTATGCTAAAAAATTCCCTATTACAAGGGTAATAAATAAAGATTTAAATCAACAACCACATAAGTCCAAATTCAAAGGAAAATCACATGCGATCACTATTGATGACATTGATTATGAAAATAAAGTGGTGGAATGATTGAGTGTTTATGTAGTGGTATTATAGAATAATATTATAGAATAAATTTTATTATATTATATAATAATGAAATATCTATGAAGTGGTCCACTTTTTTCCACATGTATTTAAAAGTATATGATGAGTGGTACTGGTAACCATGAAAAGTGATTAAGGTAATAAGGTGATGTTTTGGGAAAAACAATATCTAGAGAAGGTTGGACCTTAATATGAACATGATGTTGAGATAATTATATTTGGATAAAGGTATGTTTGAAAAGAATTAGTAAATTGGATCATATTGGTTACCTTGGAACTAGTTACAGATTTATTGACATGTGGGTTATGTTATCTAGGATGAAGATTAATTATTGTTGGACTAAAGAATAAGAAAGAATTAATGATTTCAACAAGGATATCAGATAATTCATATTGTTACCGTGAATCATGAGAATAATTTATTAAGGTATTAACAAGTTTGGAATCTTACAACCAAGAAATTATTAATGAGATATGAGAGATAAATGTTAAACCGATTTAGTTTACCTATTTCTAAAGTTGTAGATTTCCAGTTTTTATAAGGATTGTATAGTTATCCGGTTATGGATAGTATAAGTTATACATAGGTTTAAGATTGTTATATTAATGCATTATATCACAATAGAAAGAATTATGCATATTTTTTAATCTATATTAAACTTTTTTTGGGACAGAAGGAATGACTTATCATTCTATTTTTGGATCACATGATTTACTAACACTTCAGGAAAGACAAATTCAACTTAATTTCTTTGACTAACTGATGAAGTTTAAAGTTTTCATGGATTTACCAATTATGATATTTTACTAAAATAAAGTAAGTATTTCTTCTCATGTTATATAAATTTATGGAAAGGATCTTAAAACTAAAAAATGTTAACTTAGTACCTTTTTATCTAACAAATCAGATGGTCCCTTAAATTATCACATGTGTAGGGGTTTCTGGTTGTTAACTTTCTCTAAACATTGTTATCTATCACTATCCATCAAAACTTGATGGTCAAGTTTTTATTTCATATTTATGTCTTCACTTCCCACATATGTTCTCCTATGTAGAAACCCTGTGATGAGTTACATTGGATAACCATTATGTTCCTAACATTTTTTTTATAAAATGAAGTTGTAGTATTCCATTTTACGATGTAGGTATATATGGAAGAAACTTTCAATTAGTAAAATGTTTATATCCCTGACGAATTTTGAGGGAGAAATTCATTTTAAGGGGAGTAGAATGTTACACCCATACATTCTAAGTGATGTATTCTTTTTAAGTTCGTTGATGTCTTGTGTTGTACACTACACTATGATTATAATGTGTTATATGCAACACTGCATTAGCTTGTCATATACACAACACTATTCATGGATTTTGTTACACAATGTTTCAAGTTATTTTGATAGAATTCATTCAACAGATGATTGAGTGTAACTGATTACTAAATATTATAACCTATTCATTAAAATGGATGGTATGAATAGTATTAATTTTCTTCTAAAAAACTATTTAAATGAAAATATGTGAGTCTATAAAATAATTAGACCACGATTTATTGATTCTATTAATGAAATATATATGTATTATATTCAATTTAATGTTTAAAAGTATCTCATATGTTTTGTTATAACTGATATAAGAACAAATTCAATGTTACAGATAAATGGGTGTTTTTCTAAAAATGCATTTTTCCGGTTTTTGACAGTGAACCCATTTTAAATCTAGTTTTTACACTTTTATACGTTTTTTTACAAAATAAACGTCTTATTGGGAATGAGGAAATAAAAATTTAATTTGGTTGATTTTTTTTATTTTTCAGATAAAATTCTTTTTTAGTAAATAGTGAAAAGTACTATATTTTAACTTAAAACTACTTTTCCATCAGATTTATTCATAAAAAAAATTTATCCTTTTATTTATCTATAATGTATAATTCTATTTTTTATCATATAATCCAATTTTTTTCATTGGATTTAATTTTAATTGAAATAGTATATAAATGCATATCAATCTTTTGTTGATTTTTTACTTTTTAAAACAACCTGTTTTCTCACTTTGACAACAGGAATAAATATTTAATTAATTAATTCAACTTATGTGTCTTGAATTTTGAAAATTTGATCCTATATTTTGAATTTTTGGTTCTAAATTATGATAATATGTTACATTTTTTTTGATATTATGAATAATAACTATAGTAATGTTTATTTACCAGAGTTAACGATAAATCAGGTAAATTATGGTAACAAACAATATGATAAGGATAATAAAATTACACTAAATACTCCAAAAATACTATTGGATGAATAAAATTATACCAATATCACCTATGGATTAGAATAAATTCATTTATTTTTATTTTTTCCATGAAATTTATTTAATTATAATTAAAACAAAAGTGACAACACATCACTCTTTTATCTATTATTATAATAATTATATTAGTGTAGTTATGAACATTATAAAACATAGAACATAAAAATTCCCAAGAAAAATAATGAAATTATCTACAATATGTGATTTTATTTTAAATTTTTAGATAATAAATAATTTCTACTAATTTTTACACAATAGTGATAGAATATTTATTTTATTGAGAGAAATATCAATTAAATGTTATTATAAGAAAAAAAATATTCTAAATAATTTATCTCATCCCCAGTTTTTATAGGTTAATATTACTTTTTAAAATAATATTTAATGATTTCGTTTAAAGTTATATCTTTGTTTGTTTTTTATTTAAAATCAATGAAAATAATAGTGTAAAATTTTACACTATTAATATTTTATCAAATTATTTAAACATTATAAAAATAATTTAAAATTACAAAGTGGATATGATAAGGTCTAAAACATAATTAATTTTAAAATTATAGTAAATTTACCCCATATAAGTAAACTTAATAGCCTCTTAATAATTAAAATTTTGTTACCTAAATTAAAATTAAAAGAGAGTAATTAAGGGTAAATAGAAAAGATAGGGTTTAAAATAAAATAATTACTTTTCTAAAAATTATTGGATGAGATTATTTCAAACCATCCTTACCTTATCCTTGAAATATATCACTTTTGAGATATTATAATTCCAATATCAATTTATAATAAAATAATATTTCCAGACTTTCTTAAAGGGCCCCTCCACCCTCTTATAAAATGCCACCAAATCTATACACTTAATTACACCAGTAAAGCCCCTTGTACCATCCCAATTCTCCTCAAATAAGCTCCAATAATCCCTCACATCCACATAGAGACCTCAATTTTGGGAGAAATCCATCCTATGGAAACCATTTGTGAAAATCAAAAGGATAAACTTGAGAAAGAGGTAATAATTTTATCACCTCTTTCAAAATGATTTCCTTCTTCTACTTACTCTTATTATGTAGTTATAATAAAGTAAGAAAGCACAGTATCATCTACATTCTGAGATTATATTATAATTATTTTAAATACTTATAACTCCGTTTATCCATCCTATGAATAAAAAAATCACGGTTTCTGCGTACGTAAGGCTTATCGTCTCCACTCCATAGTGTAATTTTTTATTCAACAATACTTAATTTGGATGTGTATGATTATTATTATAATGGATGTAAATAATTATAATAAAACCATAGTTATTTTTTATAATTAATATACCATCCAATTCTACACCATTTAACCATTAAGTGAATGATATCGTCTCTCGTGCATACGTACGCTCTACCATCTCCACGATGTGATGAGATTCATTCTACCTGATCTTCATTAAAAAAAGATTATATACATGAATGGAATGAATAAATATGATATATATTATAATAATGTCATTATTTAAGTGATATAATAGTAACCTAATAAGTTTAACATGAACTTATCTCACAAAACTTGCATAAGAACATAAAATAGTTAATATTTAAATAACGAGTGACAATGAAATGTTACGAAAAAGAGGATGATAATATAATCATAAATAAAATAAAAAAATGATAAAATTATATAATAATTTAATAAAATTATTTAAATAATCATAAAAAAGTTTATAATACATTCAATGGATATCATCCCCAGGGTAAGGGATATTTTTCAATCTCATTTTTTTCTGAGATTGTTTATACGGAAGTATTTATTGTAGGTATATTTATCATCCATGTCCATGTTTTCTAAAAATGTTTTCATAAAATTTTTAGTATTATTATTTGTAGGTTGAAATTATTTTTTACCCATTTTTTACTTTTACTACACGGTTTTGAAAGAGTCTTTATTTCATTTAACATATGAAGTGCATTTTGACTGCTTCAGCAAAAGTACGAGGATCATGTTTTTTAACTTATACAGATTGAAGGGATTCTTATGAATTAATTATTACATATTTCCATGAATCATACATTATGATATTTGATGTTTATTTTCAATGAAATTCTTCAATTTTAAAATTTTGTGTCATTTTATGAAAATTAATCATTTTTGAAGAAGAAATGATATTTTCCTCAATAATTAATTTCAAGTATTTTATCAAAATTACATTCCATATAATATAACATGGGGGTTTTTGTATCCTTATTATCACATTGATTTTATTTTTTTATGAGGGAATTTTATTTATAAAATCCATTTATTTTATATAGATTATGATGGAATGATGTTTGAGAAACCAATTTTTTGTTCCTTGGGTTATGCTATGATAAATGGTTTATGTATTTATGGAACATATAAGAATGATTTCTTTATGATATGGGTGGGACCTATATCACCCTTCAATGAATTGGGTAAAGATTTATATCTCCTGAGATAGACATGATTGGAATAGAATGTAAATCATATTTAGTAATATTGGGTTGCAATAACATGTAAGACAAGTTCAATAATAGAATTTGTTCCTTATTATGGTATTGGCTATGATCCGTGTCTAATATAGATATTATTTTATATACTTGTGTGTTTTTCTAAAGTTCATGTTTTATGTCAATGGTATGTTATCATGGTTAATTTTCATTTATGATTTATCTTTTATGAACTACGAATATTTATTTAATGACATGGGATTTTGATATTCAATAGTTATATTCATGTTTTTTTTCATTCATATTTCTTTATATTTTTTCTTACCATTAATGTGAATATAAGATCACCCTTTCTTATGTTTCCATTCCTCATGTTATAAAGAAATCATTTATGTATGATTACTAAAGATGAATATATTTATGGGAGATGTTGATAATCTTTCACTAGTTTGAAGAATGTATTCAATGTTTCCAAAGGCAATAAACTATTACAGTCCTTAGGTATGCATTTTTAAAGTGTAATTAATATTCATCTAAAAATATGTATTATTCATATACATCATTCCTGGTTCGTTATAATTATACTTTAAAAAATGTTAAGGATGCGAAAAAAAAGCATTAAGTTTTACATCAGCCACTTCTAGTGTTTACATGGAAGTGGGATGCGATCTATATGAACAATTTTATTATTTTTCCACATACCCAAATAAATAATAATGTGATATATATTTTAATCGATAGGCAGACCCAATAGTCACATTTTATTCCCACTCCATATACAACCAATATTAAGGATCTTGGAAAACTATATGTGAGTGATATTTTTCATTTTTATAGAGTTCCATATCCTTTTGAATTTAATATAGTTCCCCATTTTAGTTGTGGATTTTGGAGAGGCCATTAAGAGAAACTGGGATCTTAGGTTCATTCGAGTATGGAATAACATCCGTAGATAGATTCCTAGATAAAGAGGGTTATAAATATTCTCAAGGATAATGTTTTGTTCTTGGATAATTTATATTAGTTGAACTTGGGAGGACTACTTTGGACTAGTTGAGATCTCTTATAATTATAGTTAACATCCCATGATTAGAATGGATCCTTTTGGGACACTGTATGGTAGAACATGTAAATATTTGTGGTGTTGGACATAGTTTTACGAATGTTTCTAGGTTGTTTTCAGTTTGGTCCAAGAGATGATAGAAAAGAATAAGTTGATTCATTAGAGACTATTCACAACATAGATCTAGTATAAATATTCTGATAATTGTCATCATATACTGCTAGAGTTATCAGTTTGTGACTAGGGGTTCCTAAGCTTTTCACCTCATTTAAATCATCGATGGGTTGTGAGGAATGGAATATTTATCATCATTTTGAGGGACCTTTTTAGGTTGTTGTGTTGGTGGTAAAATTATATTATCATTAGGGAATTCCACCATAGTTCCCATCAATAAATAATATGTTCCATTTATCATAGCTAAGGAAATATATTTCTAATCCATATCATGTAATGAGATGGAGTGCTCTTGATGTAGATACCGATTTGTATTTGATTGGGGAACTAGTCAGGATAGTTCATTTTTGGAACAGGATGCTTCATGAGAGGAAGAAACCATTGCTTTGAAATCTATACAATCACAATTCCGATATTAATGGATTTGAGGGAGACAGGAACTTATGAGATTGAAGAGGCCACATATTTTTTATATAGAAACTTGTTGACAAGATTTCGTGGGACATATATTCTCTAGGAATAGGAGTTTGTACCATCTTGCTACTTATTTTCAGGTACTCTTTGATTTTTCTTTTTAATAAGGAATTTTTTAGGGTTTATCTAGGATTGTTTTGGTTGAAAATTAATTTTTTATTTGAAAATTATAGGATGCGAACGACTAGTGCATGGTTTTACCAAATCGTGCATCTACCTAGGAGAAGTCATGCAACCCCAATCAGTGGGGGTTTACATGGTGGGCACATGGTTTGAAAATCATTACACCCACCTAGTATAAACTATACACCCTGTTTGAGGGGTGAGAATTATGGAATAAGGTTTTTCTAATAGTGCGGCTCTACCTAGCTAATCATGAACATGGTAATTTAAATTTACAAATCCAAAAAAAATATCATAAACCACCTTTTACCAACTGTTTAACCCTAAAACCTCTTAACTATATTTCCTAGGTTATGGTGGTTCTACATAACCAATTTTATTTCCTCTATACCCCTTCATAGGAAGATCTATGTGTGGTGGATCTCCTCTAATTTCTATACAATACATGTTTCTTCTCTTATTCCCTCTCTCCTTATCTCTCTAACTTTCATCTAGAGTGTTTGTTAGATAATAATGTGTTTGATGTACCAAAAACTCTTTCTATTTAAACATTATTTTAGATTCATTTTTTAAATCATCACTGTCATTGTTCACCATTGTAAAATCGCATTGTTGGTGTTGTATTATGTGATCTCCATGATAAATGTTGGTGGTTCCATTTAAAATTGGATAATTGATTTAACCATGAATTGTGTGATTCTTTGAAATTGATTTCAATTGAATTATAAAATATAAATTCTATGTGAATTGAGAATTGAAAATTTATTTGGATTGATATTTTTAGGAAAACCCTAATTATAATGAAATTGGAAATTGGTGCATGATTTGAAATTGATGTAAATTTAAAAAATTGATCTATGAATTGATTTTGATAAAAAAGGATTAAACTTAATTAATAAGAACATTTGAATGATTTTATCATAAAAAAGAATAAAATTATTCATAAAAAAAACTATCTTCAGGTTTTGGAATATAATTTTCATATTGAAACATGAAATGGGGTAAATTTATTTTAAACTAATTTGAACTGATTTCCCCATTACTGATTAATTGATTGAGACCATGAAATATTGAAAAGAGAGTGTGTTATTTGGGATGACATGTTGTGATGTAAATTCCCTTGAAATATTTCATCAATGACAAATATAACAAAATATATTTAGTCATATCATACTTCAGATGAATCATTGATAAGCCTAGTTTGTATTGATCTTGAGAGACTTGTGTACATATATTCCATGATCACTAATATGAGAGTGTCGGGATCATATAACTTGAAACAACCAGACCATAAGACCAATAACCATTTTTATTATTGATATTACTTTGATATATATATATATCTATATTCCATTGATTTTGAAACTATTTTACTCATGGATAGTGATTTATATCAAATATATTACATAAAATGTTTACTTAATTCATTATTTTAAATGATTCCATCATTTGAAATAAAAACAGTTTTTTGTTTTTAATGTGAAATTATATATTTATGTTTATTTTATTTGAAATTTAAGGCATATTATTGGGTTTATTATTGTGGAATTTTATTATGGAACACTTGGTGAGGAACTATTATAATATTTTTCCCAAAATGAACCATTTTTTTCATTTTTTTGTATATTTTCTTCTACCAGGGTTGAGTAATGGAAAAGCACCTCTTAGTGGAGATGGATGTTCTAGAACATTTGGGCATGGAGTGTTGATACCTTCATGATGTTTGAGTTTTCTTGTATTTATTGGTTTCATTGATGATGTAGTATTTGGGTTTGGATATACCTATTTGGTTTCTGGTACTGTCTCCTTTGGTTGTTTCGGATCGTACAAAAATGTATCTGTTTCTTCTATAGTTTATGTTAAAAACTCATTCCCACTTTTATATTTTATGATTCCAAGTGGTGGCATCCAACCTATGGTGATCGGTAATTTCCTTTCTGATAATTCAGTTCATTCTTGGGTATCAATGTACGAGGGTATCTAGGTCAGTTTATGAAATACATGAGCCTACACTTTTATTGATCATACTTGAAAAAGATACAATCCAGTTTTTTACATACAAATAGTTATATTTGGTTTTATAATTATACCGATTTAGTGTAATAAGTATCATACCAAGTATTTACCCTTCCTAAATTCCCTTCTTACTAATGGAAAGGAGCTATGATAATGTGGGATATCAACCACCATGCAATGTGGATTTAGTCATCAACATTAGAGGTGAACCTTGTTAACAAATTTGGATGTACCTTATTTTTTTCCTTTCTCACTTGAGTACATTCATGAAATATTATATTGTAAAGAATGAGATAGATCTATTCACAGAATAGGTTTATAGTTATAGAAGGTAAAATGTTTTAATTGAAAAAAAATTCAACAATGATAATTTAATCCCCCCACTGTGTTGGAAATATCCCAAATAACGAAATAAAATCACTTCCAAGGAACCTAAATTCTTGTTGAAAGGATCACACTATTCTATACATTAATTTTTACATTATCATCCCTTGTTCATATTTTATTATTCGAATAACATCCATTATTAAATTATATACAATTCCATTCATAATGTTTTAAAGTATACATTATGTTCAGTTAACTCTCTTAGATTTAGCATTCGTAACAATACATCCAACTAAAGATGAGTCGACCCCATGTGGCCATAATTGTGAACATTTCCACATGGGTTTCCATCAAAACTATTCAATTAGATATCAAAAATCTATAAGATTTACTGATCAATGTGTCTCACATGGCTGTGTGGTTCACCTTCTATTTGAATAATTATAATTCCATCATGATGTCATTCATGTCGTCCACTACTAGGGATGATGTGGATCACCCTGAAACATCTAATCAAAATGATCATATGTTCATGTCAGGCCACTATGTCTCCATGTTGAGCATCTATGTATACAATTTTCTAATGATTCTATGACACACCTCGAGCCACTATATCTAATATAGATGAATGATATCTTCTTAATGGTTGTTTCTGCTCACTATTGCTTGTGACTCAATCGATGAGTGTTGATTAAATATTATTATAGAGGGGGAATAACTATTATAAATAAAAATTTAATGCTATGTTTCCCTTGATGTGTGGATATATGGAGTGTTTTATCATCTTCCTTTTAGGTGGGTGGTGCACCTACCTCAACAACCAATGAAATTCAACATTAATTATGCAATGTATACATTTAGAGAAACTATTCCTTTGGAAGCCATATTAGTTTTCAAAGGTGTAGATGTCCATCATGTTTGATTTCCATGGTTGGTGGGGTGATTGGGTGGAGTTGTGTAAAACCCAACACCTCCAGCCATGGTTATTTAAGGAGGCCTTGTAGAGATTCCTTCATTCATCAATTCTAATCTAAGAGATATCATCTATCCAAATTAAGGCTTGAGAGATTCATGTGTGATAAATAAAGGGAGGTGTGCAAGTGGTATTTTGTAAGCATTGTTCTTGGTGAAATAAAATGATCATTTTCTTTTCCATTAATCTCTTTTTTATCAAAGAATGAAAATAGGTGGTATTTGATCCATTTACGGTGAAACAATGATGATAAGTTGAGATTTTCTGATGACTGATAAATTCCAGTTCCCCAAATCCTATTTTTAAATAATATTCAAAAATATCTTGTTGATTCAACTCCAACGATTCAAACGGTGTTGAGAACAGATACAAAACATGCTTTCTAGGATTGGTCAATGTATGGTCAAACTTCATGTATTATAGTACCCCATTTCCTAAGAAAAATTTATTATTCTAGTTCACAAGACATTTCGAGTGACATTTTGGAATCTTCTCAGGTTCTCCACGTCAGTGCCACTTCATTGCTACATCATTGGTTGTTCTTGACTATTAATATGGATTTGGTCATTCCTTCATCATCCGGTGTTCGAATTTGAAAATCTAGTAGTCGATTCCAACATTTTAGACCATTTCAAACACAATATTGATCTCTATTTTTTCATATTCTACACCATTTTTAAATAATTTAAATTAGATTGAGGGAGAAACAATTGAAATTAGATGGGGGGAAAAGTGATGGCAAATCGATAGTAGAGGATGGTCCAAAAATGGTAGGATACCATCATAAAAATGATACTACTATGGAATAGATGAATACATAAATAAGAATTGCTGATATATTCTCCATTAAAAGGGCCAAAGTAGAACTGATAAAGAATAAATAGTGATTTTCATGTTATAGAGTCAAAATAAATCACACATTTATCCAAATGAAAAGAATATAGGTTCCTTCATACATCAAGGAAATAAAATTGTAGGTTGATACTGAAGCATAGTACCATGTCACATTAGATCATTATTATTTCTTGACATATGAAGTTGGTGACAATATTGTAGTCAATATGGGAAATTCTAGTATAATATTGATTTTTGGAATGGGTGATATTTAAGTCAAGATGAAATTTTGATACACATTCACCCTAATGGGTATTAACAATATTTAAAGACTTCATCTCAACCTGTTTTTAGAAATATCCATTGACCAACATGTATATGAAAAAATATTTCTCAACGAATCATATAATATTAAAAATGCATTTATCATCATTTTCTGAGGACAAAAATCTAGTACATTGTAAAAAACCCCATTTAAATATGTTTTCAGACTACCTAATCATGGTGTAAGGAGAGATGTCATATAATATGTTCCATAGGATACTCAACCACATGAGTGAAAGATGGATGAAATCCATGATGAAGAGAAATTACATTAGTATTTACAAGGATGAAACACTTGATCCATGTAAATACTAGTTGTATGGGAAGCATTATAGAGTCTCATTCAATACTACTCCATTATGGAGATAAAAGTTGTTAGATCTAGAGAACTATGATTTATAATGACCCATGGAATTGGATCCATTGGGGTGAAACAAAAAATTTCTACACTTTCTCAATAATTCATCTCGAATGGTGTGGGTGTTATTTATTTTTTGTAATAAGGAACATATGATGGACTAATTCATGACTTTTCATACCATGGTAGATTGTGATACTGGAAAGAGGATTAAGTTTATTCATTCAATCAATAGAGGATAGAACATATCCATGGAATTGGAATCTTATTATATGATCCTAGGAATCTGACATGAGAGGAAATTCTCATGAAGCACACAACATAACGGTGTTGATGAAAGTGTGAATGGAACCTTAATGAATAAGGACAAAAGAATGGTGAGTTTGGATATTCTACCTAAGACATTATGGATAGACACTGCCCCAATTGAGTACTACCTCATCAATATATCAACATCAGTCCCACTAATATTTGAGATTCCATAGAAGATTTTTCCTAGTAAACATTCCTCTTAATATAGTTTAAAAGTATTCTGATGTTTTGAATTTTCACATGTATCCAAGGAGATCAGGAAGAATCTATACAAAAAAATAAACCCCATGAATCTTCATCATCATTGGATATGAGAAGTTTGGATACAAAATTTTTTAACTTAAGGAGAAGAATGTGATAATAAGTAGAGACGTTGTATTCTATGAGAACCACACAATCAAGGACATTAAAAATACTATAATTCCTTTATCAAAAAGTATTGATGGACTCAATTCATGTTCCAACATTAGTAAGACTACCAACTATCAATGTAGAGGAGGTGGTGTATGAAGAATCATCTATAAAAAATCTAAATGTAGTGTTGGAGGATATTTTGTAGGGGGATACTCAATACTCTCCAAAAATATATTTTATAATAATAAAAGTTTCTAGGTTATATTGTTCATCCCAAACCTAGAATTCCTCAGGTTCAGTGAACATCATGAGGAAGGATTATGTAAACTAAATATTCAAATTCAGAGTACCTATTGCAGAATAATGAGGGGGATCCATAAGGATGCTATAAAATGGTGTCTCATCCTGGTAAACTCAAGTGGTTTTATGAAATGGAGGATGATATAGAGTCTTTTAAGAACAACCATACATATGATTTGGTGGAACTACCCAATGTTAATAAGGCACTAAAGAGAAAATGGTTGTTCAATATAAATAAGGATGGTAGTTATATGGAGTTCAAGAACAATGTTGGTTTAGTAGTTAAGGGACTCCATGAGAAAGAAGGAGTCTACTATGATGATATATTTTACCCATGGTTAAGATAGATTCATTCCAAATCATTTTTTGATTGGTAGCCAGCTCAGAGATGGAGTTTGAAAATATGGAAGCAAAAACATGTTTTCTTCATCGAGACCTCTCCAAGGATATCCATATACAGCATCATGGGTGCTTTATAGTTTTTGGGAAATAAAAACTCATCTAAAAATTGAATAATAGTTTTTAAGAATAGAAACAATACCCAAGATAGTGGTACATGATGTTTTACTCATTCATGTTGAGTCATGCATATTTGAGGAAATATAAGGACTAGTGTGTTTACTTAAAAATATGTCAGGATGGTAATTGTTTTCTCTTCTACTTTATGTTGATGACATGTTGATCATTAATAATTATGAAACAAAGATTCACCAGTTGAAGGAGTTATCTAAGAATTTCGATTTGAAGGACTTGAGAGTAGCCTAACAGATTTTGGGGATGCAACTCATTATTGATAGAAAGAGGTGGTTGTTATGGTTATATTAGGAGAAGTATATTGAATGTGTTCTAGAACATTTTAACATTAGAAAATACAAACCAGTTAGCATTCCTCTTCTTGGCCATTTTATGTTGATTAAGGGTTCATGTCAATCGTCCAAGGAAGAAATTGAGGCAATAAATATAATACCATACTGATTAGTAGTTCGAAGCATGATGCACATTATGGTAAGTATGATACCAAACATTACCCACATAGTGGTGATTGTGAGATTATTTATCTCAAATATAGAGAAGAATCATTGGGATAGTGTCAAGATGATTCTGATATATTTTAAAGGAACTTTAATGCAATGTTTGTGCTATGGGGTTTTAAACCACTATTGGAGGGATATACAGATGAATATGTGGTTGGAGATCCAGGTAGAATGAATTATACATCATGATACATATACATTTTCAAGAGGAGTTGTATCATTGAAATCAAGGTTTCAAAAGTGAATTTCTTTATCAATGATTGAAGTAGAGTAAATTGATTCTTAAAATGAGAGAAAAAATATTTAGTGGATAAATCATTTTCTCTAGAATCTCATATTTATCCAGAAGGGTTACATTGTTCATTGTGATAGTCAATGTTATCTGAAAATGAGTAATAACTCAGTGTACCATTCCCTGATAAAGCACATCGACATTATCTATCATTTTATATGTGATGTTATGGATTTAAAGGTAATGAGACATGTGAAGATCCATATGAAGGATAAGATGATGTATATGTTAAAAAAAGTGGTTGATCGAATTAATCTAGACCATTGTAGACTCTCCAGCAGATTGCATATAGTGGGGGAGAATTTATGGAGTATTTTTCTCACTTCATTATAGATAGCTAGTTGTCCTACCACACTAACCCATGAAATCCAGCATGGATACTACACATTCTACATGTTCACCAACTATTCCTCTGGTAGCCATGGGAGTTTTGAATGGTTCATGTGGCCACCATGTTTGATATCCATGGTTGGGGGATTGGTGGGAATTTTGTTAGACTTGACACCATAAACTATGGCTATTTAAGGAGACAATGGGGATCATCCTTCATTCATAATTTCTGAGTCAATAAATATCTTCTATCCAAAGAGAGCCTTGATAGCCTCATGTGTGAGGAATAAAGTATGTTTTGAGAGAGTTATTTTGTACCCTTTTTTAGTGAACTAAAATTATAGAATTCACTTCCATTCATCTCCCTTTGTGATAAGATAATCCCAACAAGGATCCTAGAAATGTAATTATTAACTTCAAAATCATTCCATTAAAGTATCATAAACTATAGAGGATTCGAAATAAGGTAAAAAATATTGATAATAAATCTTCTAAACCATTTATCAGAACTATCTAAAACTGGTCATATTAGATCTGTATTGAACATTAATATATTATAAATAATATAACAACATTAATATTATTTAATGTAATAAATTCTAAAAATCATAATATGATTTTTTATATATTATATATATGTCTCTCCATTTGGGTTTGGGTGGTTTGGGGTTTGGGGGTGGGGTGAAAGGTAAGTAACTGCGTTAAGCCTCTGTCTATGCTTGTACACTTTAATTTTTCTTCTTGCATAGTGTCTTGCAGTGGTGGTTGTAATCGACCTAATATATATATACATGATATTATATTTACATAATTATATATACTATTATTTTATATGTAGTTATAATTATGTTTTACTATTTGTTGGGGATGTATTATATTTTAAAAATAACATGGTTATTTTGGAATGGATTTCAATGTACCCCAAATAACATTGTTTTTTATGTAATTTTTATCCATCCAAATAATTTAATTAATATAGAATAAAATTTACCCATCTTTATTAGCATTTTCTATAAAAATAACACACACAAACACTTATTTGAATAACTATTAAATATTATTTATAATAAACACAATAAATATAATAAGTATACTATGAAGGTGAGGTGGTAGTCAAGTTGTTAACACACCAAAATCTTTCTTGAAACCATTATCAAATACTTATGGGGATATTTTTGGGATACTATAGGAGTTAATACTATTCATCGAATTTGGGCCTTTAGGCTATCAGTTTGGTCCTATTGGTCATAAGGCCTTAAGGCCATCACTATCCTTAAGACGGTAGGGACTCCTAGACACCGTGGATAAGTAAGTGACATATATTGGCTATATAATCACTATAATGAATCATGTAGATAGTGAAACTTGGTGTCAGGAAGTATTATCAGTTGGAAAACTTGAAAGAAAGATCGGTGTGTTGGAATCTATTAATTGACCCTCTAACTGCCTGGGATAGAGGGATATTCTTCAAATATATATTCAAAGTGAATTTTTTTTATAGTTCTTGGATGAGGGGGAGAAACATCATGTTAATGGTGACAATCAGAGATGTGAAGTGATGCATCATGGTAGACAGTATGGAATGGAGACATCAAGGCATTACTGGGTTGGAAGCATAAAAGAGAGATGAGTTCACTGACACATATCATTTGAACATCTACAGAAAAATCAATTAAATAGTGGTGCTCATCCATGCCATTAAGATGATGTATTGCAATTCAATACTTATTGGTAAGGTGGGTATCATAGCCGGATTACAGGGATCATGATGCGATTTATGCCTACTCCGCATTGACCTTCATATAACAGGGCTTTCGGGCCATCAAATTGTAATTGGTATTTAATCAACAAGGCCTTCATGTTTGGAGTGGGTTACCTCTCAACCCTATTGAAAACAGGGCTTTTATTTCTTAATTAAAAGGGAGTTCTTACCCTACCTTTTAAAAAATAATAAATATAATCTTCCATATATATATATTAGCACAATGTTAATTACTAAAATAATATATAACATTAATAGTATATTAATATATTTTTTAATGTATGCATGAATTCATGTATGTATGTATATGTGTGTGTGTGTGTGTCTGTATGTATGTCTGTATGTGTGTGTGTGTGTGTGTGTGTGTGTATGTATGTATGTATGTATGTATGTATGTATGTATGTATGTATGTATGTATGTATGTATGTATGTATGTATGTATGTATGTATGTATGTATGTATGTATGTATGTATGTATGTATGTATGTATGTATGTATGTATGTATGTATGTATGTATGTATGTATGTATGTATGTATGTATGTATGTATGTATGTATGTATGTATGTATGTATGTATGTATGTATGTATGTATGTATGTATGTATGTATGTATGTATGTATGTATGTTTGTATATATATATGTATGTCTATATGAATGTATTTTTGTGCTTATGTGTGTCTGTATGTCTATATATATGTATGTATTTATGTACATATCTATGGAAATAACATATGTTTACATAAATATGTAAATTGAAACATAAATTATATACAATAACATAATTATAAATTAGCATACATACATACATATATATATATACGTTGTTAACATTATATTAAATTAACGTTTTGGGGTTGCATTTTAATCCATGGCAAAAAAAATATTTTCCTAGAAATAATTTATTTACAAATATATATATATATAGTGATATCATATATGAATAATAATATATTCAAATAGTTATTAACATAATTTTTATAAATATATTATTATCAATAAATATTAATATATATTAATATATAATACTATCTTATAATAATTTTCATACAATAAAAAATATAATTATTATGTAATATTATAATAAATATATAACTTTTTAATAATAAAAATATTTATATATTAATATATTATAATATATCAATATGATATACTGATGTTATATGTATAAATCAACATATTAGTATATTATATAACACTATTATACATTAACAATAATATCAATTAATTTATTTTTTAATATTAATTAGTTTTAAATTATAACTCTATATTTGACTTAAAATTTATTTATATATTACATATTTAAAATTATATATATACATGTATAAATGAATAGATACATACATATATATAAATATCTATGTGTGTGTGAACACATGTTTGTATCTATGAATGTATGTATTCATGTATTTATGTATGAAAGTAATTATAATTTATAAATAATAAATAATTTATATTTTTTATATTATTTTTAATATATCAAAATATATTAATATTCTTTAGTATACTACATTTTAACATATATATAATTTTTAAATCGTAAATATATATTTATTACTAATTAATATATATAATTTATATTAATATTACATTTCTGAATAGATTGAGTTAGATTTTGATGCAGACTTTCTCAATAGTGTAAATGTTGACAAATTGATAACTAGTAATAATTCCAGGTTTTATGAAGGATTATTTTAGATTAATCTGAATACTTGGAAGCTCAGTGCTTCGTGTTCATTCACTCAAGACCAATTGTTGCTTAATTTGGGAGTGCAGGGTAGAAATCTCTCTATAGAATGGGTCTTTCCCATTCGTGTTGTTAGGAGGATTTGTAGAATATATGCACGTGAATATGCAACATTTTCGATTAACCTAAATTCAATTTTGGAGTTGATGTTTCATATCTTATCAATGATGCATGGTTTATTGTTTCTAAAATTTTCAATTCCTAATTTTGTGTGGGATATAGTGTCCTTGTAAATCGCTATTATTTATATACATTTATTTCATTTCATTAAAAAATTGGTAGGATCCTAGGTTTCCAGGTTTCATTCTCAACCTTTATCGATAATTATTTGAGACGGATTTAATGTCACCAAAGATAATCATGTGTGACAAAAAATTATTTGTAACATATTTAAAGTCATCCCACATAATTGTAGTTATATAGTTATATAGTTATATAGCTATATATTAAATAAACAAATACATGGATAAATAAATAAACATTCACTTGCATGTATGTGTGTGTACATAATTGTATATTTATAACTCACACAAACATTCATTTATTTATCATTTTTGTATTATTGTATCTATATATATTAATATATTTTATAATTATATATTATAAATAAGTTATATTATATAATTTTCTTCAATAAATGTATTTTTAAATATATGTAATTTTATTTTAAAAAATTATACCAATACATGTACATACCCAAAAAATTAAATTACTTTTAATAGAAATATAATTATTTATTTTCATTATCACACACACACATGTCTATATAAATAAAATAATTACGGATTTAAATAACTATAATTATAATAAATATAATTATTTATTATTGTGTATGTTTAAACATGTCCCTTCAACGGAGTATGGAAAGGGTGAAATTTATTTGAGCCTAATGTAATATGACCAATCAATGTGTTTATGTTCGAATATTTGTTCTGATTATGTACGAAAACCTTAAGGTGTGGAGCCATGTTAGTACCGTGAACATGCATCAACATTAGTTAACTAGTTTAATTCCACTGGTGATTCAGTGGCCAAAAAAGAACCTCGGGTTTTAACTAGGGGAAACAGCAAGCCAATGGACTCCTTGGTGTTTTTAAGTGGGGGATGGATCATTTAATCAAGGACATACCATCATCTTCTAATTTGGTGGTTTCCCCTGAAATGGAATGTGGCCCCCTCATATGTGCCTACTTTCCTCTCCTCTCCTCTTCGATGGATCCCTTTCATCTAGTTCCTAAGAAAGGCATCATCACTTTTGATTTAGATATAGTGGTATATTTATGCATCCTCTCCATTAAAATATTATTATTTTTTCTAACAAGTGGTGAATTTTCATGTTTCTCTAATATTTCCTACTTTCAGGTTTCTTTTCTTATTCTCTAATTATTTTATATTTGGACCAAACCATTGACCCCTTTTTGTATTAATTTTTTTAAATGTTGATCATGTTTGAATAAAATGGTTTGAACCTAATTATATGGTTTAGTGGGTTAATTAATGATCACTTGGTATGTAGGCTTTAGAAATAAGTGTTTTTAATATGATTTTTTCTTATAGCATTGTTTCATTTTTAGTAAAATGGTTTCTATTATTTGAAATGTTTTAATTTAATGAAAACACCACTTTGAGGGTGGTTTTAATTTAAAATAAATAAATTGGGGTTGTATATTGAAATTGTAAAATGGAAGTATAACCATGATATGTCGGGGGAAATTATTATATGTTTATGTTATCCTTTTAAAGAGAATTAAATTGCACATGGATATTTTTGATAGACTGTGGTGAACATGAAGGGTGAATTTTTTTCCCTCATTAAACTTGTGGTAAACATGTCTCCAAGATGTAATTGGATATTCTAATTACACTAGGAGTGTACAAGGACCACATTTGGACTTGGTTAGGACTCAATGATGGGTATATTAACCCTTGGGTGGTGGTTGATAGACTAGAAATGGGTATATTACATTTTCTGGGAGATGGGTGAGTACAATCATCGTCACATGATTTGAGACACCCCAACACTTCCATAATAGGTATGTACCATCCCTAGGTATCATCCCAAATCATTAGTTAATTGATTGTTTTATACCTTAAAATTTATGTATTTATATGTTGTTTTAAATTGTTTAGATTGAGAATTCGTACATGTTCTTTTGTTTTAGACTGGTTATTTTAGGTACGTCATTGGTCGTGGCCTACCGAGTTATACTCACACCAGGATCAAGTTGCCATGGAACTTGGTGACATGAGCATATGACTATCTATTTCTAGGTTATATGATGGGTAATGGAATTTTTATGTGGGTATGTATTTAATTCTGTTGTGGAGTATGAGTGAGATGACCAGAAGGGACTCCATATTAGTTTGGGGGTGATCTGTAGTTTATCTAAATATTGGTTCTTTTATTATTATTTGTATATGATCTACCCATGGGTGACCCATTGAGACATGTATGTCATTACACATATTATGAAATTTCTTGTATTATTTATATAAGGGAACATTCCCTACATGAATGTTTATTTGGAATGTTTTATTCGTCATCTATTATTCCCACTTTTATCACATCACTTGCAAGTGCGGACAATATCCCCATAGTGTTCTTGTTGGCCCACACTGCTAGTCAGAAACCTCTAGCCTATGGGGATGTGCACATGAGGTGATGCAAAAATTCACTAGTATGGTACTGGTCCATGGTCTGATATGATAGTATGAGTGTTTTTTTACAATTTACTCATGGTATAATGAAGACTAAGACTATGCTAGGGCTTAGTAATGAGCTTGTGTACGGGATCGATCAACCCATGCATGATATGTTTCCAGGTATGTTACTTGTTTTTCATGGGTTTCATGAGTTATAGTTGTATTTTATTTTCACCTTGAGTGAGACACATGGATTGTGATGTCTCTAGTTCATGGGGTTTTACTCTTGTACTGATATAGGAAGAGTGGGTGGGTGTCTTCATGCATCATTTCAGGCATGTAAGGATTAATATGAAATTAATCATTCTAGGGACATGGGATTCATATTTTAATGACATAATACATATGGTTTATTATTTCTCAATGATTTATATCTAATATTTGTAATGACTATTTTATGATAAATAGGGATTTCGATAATTTAAAAATCAACAATTTCATATATGGTGTTTTTCCATATATGTCTATGGTGGTATATCACTTTTCCAATTTCTAGAATGATATATTTTTGTAAAGTAGTATATGAATGGATTGATAAATATGGATCACGGATAAATATAGTGATAGTAAGAAATCTATATAGTGTTTTCCTCTATAACATATAAATAAAATTCTATATAAACTAGCCTTAGAAAATTATTCACCTTGGAAACCCATGAAATGTTTTTAAATTTCAATCCTATGAAATGGTAAAGAATTTAATTCGAATCCTATGGTCTTTGGGATTAAAATATGCAATCCTTATAAAATATTAATTTTTGGAAGGTTTTAAAATTTCTGTTTTGGAAGAAAAATACTTGTAAACCTAGTTGGAAATAAACTATTTTTGTATTGAGAAAAGTCTTTACTAAGCATATATGGACCACATTACTTTTGTGTTGGAACTCTTGTATATATAAATTGACATTATGTAATGTTGACCCTTTTAGGGGCTTTGGAAGCTAGTGAGACATCCTAATCTATAGAACATTTCAGGATGAGAAGTGCATGTGATAATATATTTTACTCCTATTGTGAATCCATTGTGTTGTAACTATTGTTGATTATGTTTTAACCAGGAGTGTGTATGATCATTTTGGACTTAGATATATGTGTGTGTGAGAATAGGGGATGGTTTATGGGCATGATAGATGACATGTCACCTTGATATGGGAGTGAGTGATTTCCCATTATCTATGGATTTAGTGGGACAAATGCTTGATAGACTAGGTGGAAGGACCTTGTAAACATTTAGTTGTGACACAAAATTTTTAGTGATTCGTCGACTAGAGTTATATGAGGTTAAAACCCAATAGGATCAAACCATTATATTTAATAACATTAATATGTAATGATTGGATAAATGTTTCGATATAAGTGAGTGACACATGATTGGTTTTGCCCAGTTTTGGGGTGTTGTAATGGTTGATCAACAAAAGTGAAGGTGCCTTATTTATAGGTTGTTTTCCATGAGTAGAATCATTAATAATCATTAATCTATAATTTTTGGATGTTATTTGGTATATGTTGTTCACATTTATTAATGTGGATATCCTCAAAATGGAATTAGGATGATGGTTATTCATGCACTTAATGTCAATATATCCAAGTTATCAAACCTTCATTAAAATGTAACTATAATGACTCTATGTAATTAAATGGAATGACTGGGGAATTTCATGTTATCTTCTAGGTCATTAGAGCATGGGGTTGTAAACAATCGACTCATACTATGAAAATATGGGTTCTGTGAGTGGGTCATAGTGGAGCATGTGACCAACGTGTTTAATAAGATCTAGACGTGTTGGAGTAATAATCCATTGTTTTGTATTGAAATTGACTAGAACATGATAATCCTTTTGGGATCCAATTGAAATAATGAGACATTTCTTGTTTCATGGAAAATTTATTGACTATGGAAATTATAAATCAACTTAATGGATGTAGTTTAATGACGAGCTCATAGTTCTTGACTGCTTGGTAGAGAATCATTAATCCCTTGAGGGTTTCAGATGGAAGGTTTTCCTTACAGTGAGTTAACTGTAAAATAGTGGATTCTAGTGGGTTTATGATCCCAGAATTTTGGAATTATTTTGGAGGACACATTGTTAAGGGCCAATGTCCATAGATGTAGTGAGTTTTGGTGACATTGTCAATCTAAGGGATCAATCAGGGTAAGGTATTTGCAGATCAGTGTGTGTGGCTGAGGAAAAAATACATGTGTGTTCTAATAACAGGACCTATAGGTGTCGGATATCATATAGTGGTGTAAGAAATGCTATATTATTTTAAGAAACCGTAGTCTATGGATTCAAGACTCTATCTCTAGGGTGAGTTTCATCAGATTTCAATGATGGAATTCCAATGATCCATGAACATGGAATTAATCTATAGTCATTATAAAAACTCAGGAAGTAGTGGTACTTCAACATCTGACTGTTTTTCTTGGTGATAGGTAGGAGATGGGTATGAGATTGAAGGTTATGACCCTTTTGATGATTGATAAAAAAATGTACTTTGGTGGGGAGTGTCTTATTATACACATTCATGTGAAAATTGGGATAGAAATGTTATTGATGTGTGGGACTAGTCATTAGATGGTCCTTATAGTTGTTTAATTCTTGTATCAGGTAGTTCTAATCCCATATGGATTCCTTGGTAGATGTTAGAGGTTTATTCTTATATGGATCTTATGGGAGTCGTGACATCATTTTGGGATTAGAATAATCCGGGTATGGTTATAGGATCCCTCCAGTGATTAAATAATTATGTACTAGTATTTATTAGTGATTCAAAAGTGTAAGATAAGAATTTTTAGATGGGTTATCCTGAAGTGGCCCAACATTTTTTTCATTGAATTCAATTTTATGGGTCCAGAATTGCATCTAGAACATCCGTTGGGGTGAGATGAATGTTTTTCAAGGTTTTGGAAAAGGATTTTCCATGATGTTTTATTTGTCTAGGACTATGTTTTGGGTGATGTGTACTCATTTGTGACCATTTAATAACTAAAAATCATCACATACCGCATCTCAATAGATTCTCATACCTTCCTAGCACCCCATACCTCATATATAACTACTTTACATTGATGCCCTGATGCCATCACACCTCAAATATAACGGACATTGCATCGATGCCTACATACCTACACACCTCAAATCAAACCTACATAACATTGATTTCTACAAGAAGTATCGATGTCAACACACCTCTCACACACACACACATATTTTTCTTAAAGGTTGGGGCTAAAGCCTCAATTTATCATTTAAAGAAATGACCTATTTATACTTGGTATAGGGAGACTCATTACATAGCCCAAAGGGCCAAGGCCAAGTGGCCTGAATACAAGGCTTGAAAGCCCATTTTTTGGCCCAAAGGACCCCTTGGTGAATAGTACTGCTACAGTACCCACGTTGTTATAGTTCCTGCTACAGTACAACCACCGCTACAGTCCTCTGCCGCTACAGTGCCTCCACTGCTATAATACTGCTGCAGTACCCCGAAAATTCGCCCATGCCTGGATCTGATCCTGGGTATTTTGGATGCTCAGAGAGAGCCTATACCACTAGGGTACAGGCTCATTGGCGCACAAACACACACACACACACATATATATATCATTCATCATAACAAATTTAAACCTACAAACAAGTGACTAGTTAGTAAAATGACAATACAAAGACACATCATGCATCAAAATCAGAAAAAAAGTAATCTCGTCATTCCCCACAGTGTAACTCAAACTGTAGTTAGCTCCACCCTCTTCTCTGCACCTGGGAAATCCACTATGTTCACCTATCCTGAAGCTCAAATACCTAGGGAATTACCTCCATATAGAGTATCATAGGATATCTATAGATACCCACTATTTTAATTTTATTACATTGAAATATTTATACACATATTTCCATAGCTAAGATCTGAGACAACATGCAATTCTGAGGCCCAGTGAGCCTAGAATTAATTTTATAAAAATTTTAAGTAAATATTATACTATGCACGTGAATTTAATATATAAATCAGAAATGGTAGACTAGATTTTAAATATGAGGTGATGGTTGAGTCTGTAACATGCCTCTTTCCCTATGTAAGGAATAACCATTATAAGTATGGGACTTCATTGGAAAAATCCACCAGGGGAAAATTGTAAATAAAAAAATTAAAGTCATTTTTTATACCCTTGATGTATTATCTAATAAATTTTAATTATGGTCTCAGAATTAAAATTTGAATCCATCGTTGAGTTCCTAATGGGGAGTTTTTCATTGGCGCGACATGAAATGAGAGGGCACAAAGGGTTCATATTTATTTAGCATTTTCGGGCTTATTAGTGTTTTTCTATAAATGATAAATTAAGGAATTGGAATTAGGGTAACCCCTAATCCTCTATCTATCTATTTTAACCATTCTTTGACAATTCTTTATCAAATCGAAGAGATTCTATTGATGAATCATTGGTGGGTCGAAGCGCGAGCATAGATGACATGTAATTAATGAAAATCAATCGAATTGATGTAGGATTTAATCTACTTTTGGTTTTTTATTGGAGTTTTCCTAAAAAACATATTATTTTCCCATCTATTTTATAATTTAATTTGTCAAAAATTGATGCCTATACTAACATGGTCTTGGATTCATGTTTTAATAACTATAATTGTTTCATATATCCATTCGTTCATCATGAATATTTTTCACCACTTTTGGATTCATCAAACACAGACAGATCATTAACCAGAGGTTGGTGCTATGAATACCTCAGTGTCTATGGATGGATACAACTTTATATGTTAGGAGACCATGGCGGCAGGGTGGAGGTGGTGGTGTGTGAGGTCCGTATTGCAGCAGGCGGCATGGCAGATGTGCGTCGGGCAGTGGAGTGGAACTAGAGGTAAGGATGGTGGATTTGTGAGCATAGGTGGATGGATGGCATAGTGGTGTCACGGATAGTCCGGATGTCCAAGGGGAGACTAAATAAAGGGTCGTATGGTTCACCGTGTTGACACAATCAACTGGCCAGCAAGGCATAGGGCCAGTTAGCATGGTAGGTTGGGGAAGAGCCATGAGTTTGGAGCAAACTTGTAGAAGGTACAGGCCACATGGATATGTTGTGGGCCAAAGAGATAGGTTGGGCCTACCTAGGTGGAGTCGTCCAACCAGAATGGGCCATACCAGGTCGGGTCGACCTAGTTGGGCTTTTAAAGGCCTTATCTTCTAATCTGGGTGTATGATCAATGCACTGTCTATGGCCATGAGTCCCTCTTTTTGATGATGATTCTTTTTTACCAATTCAGAAATTTTACTTTTTGGTTTCGTGGCTCAGTTTCATGAAACACATGAGTTTAATTATAATAACATAATTATTATTATTTGAGGATCTAGTTATGGAAGTGGAATCTACATGCGATGTATGATTAATTCTCCGTCAGTAGTGACGTGACCCTGGTCCTTGAGTGAACTTTCTTAGATGAATTTTTTTTATTTTAGACTAATTTTAGGGTGTATCCCCATTGGTACTTGGTTTACACAAATTGTGGTGAAATGTATAATTTTCACTAGGTATGCATTATGATGGAATGATTAGTTGATCCTGTGTGTTTTTATGGGAGGATTTTAATGGTTCAATTTGTAGAATAAATTTCGGGACCTTTTCATGGGACCCATGATATGCCTTTTGAGCATAATTTGACGTTATACAAATTTTTCGTTGGATGTCTGATTTGTGCTAGTGGATGGTCAACCTTGTGTGTTTTTCTGTAAGTATCATAGTGGGGTGATCTGTTTGGATGTGATGATCCTTGTTCATGATTCATTAAATGTAGAAACATGAAATTTATACTATTCGAAGATCATTTTTTGTGTTTGAGGAGAATCCATAGTAGTGTTTTGAACAAGAGGCATCTCCAGTCAGTGTTCTGTGGTAGTAGTGATTTGGTGACGAAATCACGGACTTCTGAGTGGAACCTTATAGAGGGGATGGTAATGGGTCATTGTAGACACTAGAATGGAACCCTCCAGTCCTGATATGCATGGGTTATCAACTGATTCTGCGAGGAACCCTCCAGCCAGGGCGAGCATGTGTGCTCGATGACACTATAGTAGTACCCTTCAGCTGTGATTTTCATGAGTACTCATCCTATTCTAAGTAGAACCATCCAAATGGGCTAGGAATGTTTCCTTGAAATTTAGAAGACCTCTAAAATATGCATATCATTAATGAGAGATACTTTAACATAACATTGGACTCACAAGTAATAGCCACACTTTCCCCACCCAGACACATCCTTATGATGTGACCTAAAAACGTGCAGTTGAGATAGACCCACCCAAAGTAGATAGTATCGAGGTGTTGTGTTTGAGCCCCATTGACTTACAGTTAGTGCATACGTGAGGTAATTTGGGCATCGGTGATGGTTACTTATGGAATTTTTGGCGACTCTTTTCTTAGGATAATCATTGAGATGTAGATCCCATTACTCTCTCTTTTGGGATTCTTGACTAAGCATATATATATATATATGTATATCCTATTTTAGCACTTACTCTTTTGGTTGGTTAATCTCCATCAAAGAGAGGGGATGACGTGCAGGGTATTGCATATACATTTCTGGTCTAGATTCTCAAGGAAGGACGAGTCTACTATACTACTATAGGTAGTGAAGAATAAATGAGATGTTTATATTCTCACCATTTTGGTATCCTAATGTTTTTGGATGAGTTTGTTTTCACTATATTGATGGGTTGAGATGTAATTTTTAAGATAATTTATTCCAGCTACTGTTTTACTTTCCTATTGTATCTCTTACTACTCCCTCTTCTTTTCAGGTCATCCTACTAGGTATGTTTATACTCACCCATGCATGGGGTCTTTCCCTACGTATCAGGCCTTATGAAAATGATAGAAAATTTTGATAGTGGATTCAAGGAGAATAAAGATATAGGTGCTTGGACCATGTATGGTGGTCGTAACATGGTTTCCCAGAGCTGGGCTATATCATATATTTTTCATTTTTCCAGAGTTCTCTTAGGTTGAGATACTATTATATTTGGGCATGTATTTTATCTTTTCCATTTCATTTTAGATTTCTATAATCATATTGTTTAGTGGTCCATGCATGTTTGGATTATTTTTGGCAAGTGGCATCTTTTAGTTTTTCTTCTCTACACATTTCATCGAGTTGGCTATGTTTGTGTGTATAGGTACAAAGGAAAAGGCCTCCCTGATTTATTTTTTCCCTTCAGTGTTTCTCTCCAACTCTATCCTATAGAGGAAATCTTGGGGTAGTTACGGACGAGACCCAAAATAAGTCAGGTAGTGACAAAATTGTATCATAGGTGGTTCGACTCATTGGGAATTATTCAAACATTTCCATAAAAAGTTATTGGGAGGATTTAGGAAAAAAATTTCAACATGTATTAGGAGTGTATTTAAGGACAAGGAGTCCAGTTATGGTGCATCAGGTGACGTAGCCATTCAGTAGGATCCAAAATAGTCACTTGTCGAATCAGCATGCTATGACATTCATTGTAGGGGATATTGGAACATGCATCATGTTGGATCAAGTCAATAACTGTCCTTATTGAGTCATCTCCACTATGTTGTTTTTCTTGTAATATGTATATATATATATATATATGATCCTCTTACCATGGTACACCTTGATAAACCTTTGGATGCCTCTTTGATGGAAGCCAGCCAGGATATAGACTATGGTGTGTGATGACGACCTTGTGAGAGATGATTCTTTGTTCAGGGCCCATCATATGATACCCTTCCTCCAGGTGGGCCAACAGCAGCACCGGAAGATGTGGAGTAGCATATAGTTACAGAAGTATAGGATGAAGATGAGCGTAGGTTGAGCGTGATCTGTGCGTTCTACCACCACATGCCGATGAGGTTTCATGGTGAGACAGAACATTAGGAAACTATGGATTTTCTAGAGTTAGTGGTATTCATATTGAGGCTTGCACAAACAATAGCAATTAGATGGTGTATTTGGCAGCTATTATTTTCCATGTGACAAATAGGCATTGGTGGAGCATATCTACCCAGATGCACAATGAGTCAGCACTCTCCTGGGATGAATTCTAGTGGCTATTTTGTGAGATGTAATTCCCCTGATGTTTATGCTCCTCTATGATTCAGGTGCTCTTAGAGGATCGATAGGGAGGTATGATAGTGGAATAATACTTTTCTATTTTCACATATAAGAATATTACTCTATGGAAATGATCTGTGATGGTTACTTATGAGCATAAAAGTTCGAGCAGGGACTCTGCCATGAGAATCGTGCGAGCATAGTTCCCCTATGCATCCTCACCTATTACAGGTGATATAATGAGTCCTTGTGACGAATAACATTTTATTATAAGAATACGAGTTGGCTGGGACTGGTAGTGTTAACTCCAGAGTGGATACATCTATAGATGTTGGAATACGTCAGCTTACAGGGCTGTGACATGAGATACCTTCCCATGATCAGACTCGACCTTGTGGTAAGGAAGCACCAGTTCCACACAGATCACATAATTATCCCATGGAGGTCTAGTTCATTATGTGTGATGGAAATGTTCACATATAACTTCACTACCAAACTATACATGCCAAGCATTTGTGTTAGGTAGTATGTGGACCACCACGGTTGAGGTAGCACCATGACCAGGATCCCCCAGGCGGGGATAGGGTGGTCCCCAGGGAGGTGGTACTGGAATAGGAGAAGGAGGAGTTGGAGTTGGGGGACAAAAATATGAGATCCTTCCACCACCACCATTGGGCGTCCTACATCAACCTCTGGTACATGGTAGTTGGGGCCGCAAACAGCTGTAGGCTATGGGTGTATTTGATCCTCTAGTGCATGAGATGATCCGAGGAACACTTTATGTTTATTCTACTCTTCCTTCAGTATTAGTAAACACATGAGCCATTCACTACTTTATATTTTTACTCCCAATATGGGAGTTTGAACTCCCATTAGAGGCACAAGCATAGTGGATTTTCCTCGAGGATCCTACGAGAAGTGCTTCTTCTATGTCTTTTATCTGCCGGTAGTGAAAGCTATCAGTTGGAGGATAAAGGATCATGTGGGACATAATGTTCATCTATCTGGAGCCTTATGGAATCATATTGGGCATGTTTTGTCTTTCCATGGTTCAATCACAAATTTAGTGTCACATCAGGCAAGTAATATTCCTGCACACTGATGGGACGAGGTTCTCCTTTTTCAGTGAATGAGACTTCATAGAAGGGTAGGTTGGTGTTGTGACTAAGAGGCTACAAAGTTTTACCCATCAATTAATGATCATGAACCTTGGTTTCATAGAAAATTATAGAACCTAGGTTCCTTAATTTGTGTAGGATTACAGGGATGTCTTTCCTAAAAACATTTCTGGGATACCCTCGAAGTGAGAGTTGGAGTTTTTCATTGAATTGCAATCGAGGACTACAAATTTATCTTCTACAGTGTATTAGATGGAACCCACCAAGCTCTAGGATCTATGTTGATAGTTTTAGGACCTTTGTGATAAAGGTTTCATCAAGCCTAGTGTGTCCCCCAAACAGGTCTGGTTCAATTTGTGAAAAGGGAATATGGGATTTTATGGATTTTTGTAGGTTATCATCACCTAAACCAGACCATGATAAAAAAAATTACCCTTTACTAAGAATTAATGACCCCTCCGACCAGTTGTGAGGTTTGATATGGATCTCTATAATCGATGTCAAATTTGGCTACCATCGGTTATGGGTTCTTGAGGCTGATATTCCGAAGTTGTCCTTCCAATGTAGTTATTTGAATTATGAATTCCTTGTGATTCCCTTTCGTGTGAATAATGCTCCCATCGTATTTATGGATTTTTTGAACCAAGTATTCCAGACATACATTGATAGGTTTGTTTTCATCTTGATCAGTAACATACACGTCTACTCTACATCAGAGGAAGAGCACGCAGATCACTTGAGGATGGTTCTTGATTTACATTGAGATCAATAGATTTATGAGAGACTCTTTAATTTTCAGTTCAGTATTCATTAGGTTCACCTTTTGGGGAATATCATCTCTAAGGAAGGTTTAGTCATGGATTCCATGAAGATATAAGTAGTGCTAGATTTGGAGCCACCCTAGAGTGTGAGAGGGTTGTGAAGCTTTTTTTATTTATAAGGGTACTACATGAGATTTTTAGAAGACTACTCTAGGATAGCAACCACTTTGACCACTCTAACATAGGTGGGACAACTCTTTACCTGGTCTGAGAATCGTCGGAAGGACTTCAAGGTGATGTGGCATAGGCTAATGAGAACTCCAGTTTTGAAACACCGTGAGGAGTGAGTCAAGTTTGTGGTCTATTGTGATGCTTCCAAAGTTGGGCACGGTTGCATCTTGATGAAACTATGGGTGGTCCTCTCATAGGAGTCATGGAATTTGAGACCCCATGAGTAGAACTATTCAACTCATGACTTATAGATTGGAACAGTAGTCTTATCCCTGAGGATGTAGATACACTACCTTCTGGTAGAGCGAAATGTGGTTTACTCACACCACCAAAGCCTTAGGAACATATTTACCATGAGAGATATGAATCTGAGGTAGTGACATATGTTGGAGTTCATGAAAGACTACAACTTCGAGATAGTCTATACACTGGAAAAGGGAAACGTTGTAGCAAATTCCGTTAGTAGAATGTACTAGTCTTTCCTATTATAGGATCCATTATAGCAATTAGATTCTCTATATCTGAACTTGGTGGAGAAGGAGTGTAAAGAATTACTCTAGTTTATGGTTCTAGTTTATTCACTCCTTGAGTGTGTGAGAGAGTCCCAACAATGAGATATCGACTATGAGGTTTTGCATGATCAGATATCAACATGCGACACACCAAATGGGTATTTTAATAGAGGGAATAATGTTATCTTATTTCAGGGGAAACCATGGGTTCCAGTCGTGATGGGGAATCTGCTAATGTGAGAGTTACATACATATCCTTTAGTTGTACATCCCAGTGTATTGATGATGTACTTGGATCTTCTGAATGTGTATTGGTGGTCTTTCTTGAGAATAAGAATAAATGATTTTGTCTTGCTATGCCTCACCTGTTAGTACGTGAAGCTTGAGCATCAATTTAATAAGGTCTTGTTGAAGCCTCTTGAGATCCAAGATTAGATGTGAGACACCATATCTACAAACTTAATTACAGGGCTTCTGTGCATAGTGAAGGGACATGAAACTATCTGTTTGATAGTAGACCAACTAACCAAGTCGGTTCACTTCTTTTCTATCATGAATAATATTTCTGTAAAGATTATAGGGTAGTTTTACCTATGGGAGATTGTCCGCCTTCACGAGGTACCATACACAATTCTCTCTGATAATGACACATGGTTTATTTTATTATTATCAAGAGGCCTATAAGAGGCCTTTAGGACCCAATTGCAGATGAGTACAGCTTTTCACCCCAAGACTGATGGGAAGTCCAAGCGCACTATCCCTGTGATGAAGGATATGCTGAGGGCTTGAGTGTTGGATTTTGGCCGGAGTTGGGAGGACCACCTACCATTGGTATAGGTTGCGTACAACAACAGAAACCACACTAAAATCTACATGACACCCTTTTAGGCCCTATGTTGGAGTCCCTATAGGTCACCTTTGTGATGGATGGATATGGGAGAGTCATCTCTCATGGGATCACATTTTTTGGGGCAATGGCGGAGAAGGCGCATGTCATCCATGAATGGATGAAGACATCCCAAAGTAGACATAAATATTATAAATACTATTTTCATAGGCACTTGGAGTTTGAGCGGGGAGACCATGTATTCTTGAGTGTCTCCCCACGATACAGAATGAAGAGGTTCAACCAAGAGGAAACCTACCCCCAATGTTCATCGAGTCATTCGAGATCATTCGAAGGGTTGTCGAGGTCTCCTACCACCATTCCCTACCCCCACAACTGAAATGGGTGAACAATGTCTTTGACATGTCACAGTTGAGGTGATACGTGCATTTTCATACACATATCAGTGATTGGGGTGAACTAGACATTGAAGGTGGAGCCAACATTTTTGAGAACCTGGTGGAGATCAAGGATCACCATGAGTAAACCTTATGTAGACATACCGTCCATTTAGTTCATGTATTGTGGAAGTATGGAAATGTGAGATAGACTTATTGAGAGAGAGATAGCTAGATGCGGGCTTAGTATCCTAAGTTTTTTTCCGAGTTTGATTTTTGAGGACCAACATCTTGAAGAAGAGAATTAGGTAGAGACCTAATTTTTCCTTGTAATACATTGAAATGTTCCTATATGTATTTTCAAAGCAATTCACTGAGACGATGTGCAATTACAAGGACCACTGAGCCCAAAAATATATAATAAATATAATAAGTATATTTTATACTATAAATGTTATAGAAATCAGATAAATCTTAAATAGTATACCAGATTTGAAATTTCAGGGAACAACTGAGTTTAGAACATGTCAATTACCCTAGGTGAGGAATATCTTTTATTAGCATGGGAAATATTTTGAAAAATCCACCCAAGGGTGAAATCATAAATAAAAATAATTAACCTTAATTATTTTACCCCTAATATCTTGTCAAATAACTTTTGATGTGGGGATTGGATTGAAAATCATAGACCACCGTAGAGTTTTTAATGGGGTTTTTTACCTAGGTGAGACATATAATGAGGGGGCATGGAGGTATCAGATTTGGTAACCATTGGCAGGATTTTTTGTGTTTTCCTACAAATAAAAATATAAGGAATTAAGAATAGGGTTAACCCTTAATCCTCCCTCTCAATATCAACCATTCATTGACCATTCCCCATGAAATATATGAGATTTATTTGATGGAACCTTGGTGGATCGAAGCACAAGCAAAACAGATTCATTTTCAATCATGACCAATCAAATCGAGGTAGCATTTCTTCAAATTTTGTCTTCTGATTGGATTTTTCCTTAAAAATATTTCTCCACATATCTGTTTCATCGTTTAATTTATCAATTATCTATGGCCTCACAAATATGACCATCAATACATATTTTATGGACTATAATTTTATCTGAAATCCATATGCTCTTCGTTGATATTAATTGACACTTTTGGAAGAATCCAAACACTAATGGATTGTAAAGAAGATGACTGTTCTACAAATCCCTCATCACAAGGTACCATAATCTCCTGATATATTTGAAATTAGTTAACATAATGGGTTCTAGTAATCTATGAAAGGGACCACTAGGGTTACGACAATTGCATTGGCTGACAGACAGTGGAAGCTGGGGATGGTCGTGGCCTCAAATGACAGCAGGCCACAATGGCCGAGTGGAGGCAACAATGTGTTGGGTGGATTGAAGCCAATAGTGTGGCAAAATCCATGGAGGGAATTCCTTAGGATGGTGGAGTGGATCTATAGGTGAGTTCAGTGGGGTTACGAACGAATGTAGTTGGATGGAGGATGCATGTCGTAGCCAAGCAGGGTGACCATGGGGCTACAGGATACCGAGTTGTGGGAGTCACCGCGTTGATGCGGTCAGCTGGCCAGTGATGCGGAGGGATTGGGTGGCCAAGGTCCATGTGGCATAGTGGGCTGAGGATCAAGCCGTGCACAGGGAGAAGACCAGTATATGGCCAGGGCCATGTATTTGGGACGTTGGCTTGTGAAATAGGCCCGGTCATCATAGGTAGAGAAGTCTACCCAAATGGGCCAAACCGGGTCGTGTTAGGCCAATATAGATTCTATAGGATGTGTCTTCTAATCTGGGTATCTGAACGACATGTCTTCTACAGACACTAGTCATTCCCTTCAAGTAGGATCCTTTTAGACTGGTTCGGAAATTTTATTTTTTGTTTCCATGGCTCAGTTCCATAAAACATATTATTTTACTAATAATATAATTATTATTATTCGGGGCTATTGTTTTGGAAGAGGTGTCTACATTAGATGTATAATGAACACGCCATTAGTGATCGAATGAACCTGGTCCATGGGTTTAATTTTCATGATGAAATTGGTTATTTAAACTAATGATGGGTTTCTGGAACCACAAGGCCCCTGTTCATACGTGTTGCAGTGAAAATGTATCTTTTTCACTAGGTATATGTTTTGGGTGTACTAGTAGTTGATACCTTGTTTTTCTAAGAGTATCACAATGGAGAAATCCATATAATTAATATCAGGGCCATGACATGGGTCCCATGAGACACCTTTAGAGAGTAATGTGGTGTTATAAAACTTTTAAATCGAATGTCATATTTGGGATAGTGGATAGCCTACCTTGTGTGTTTTTTCGTAATGATCACAATGGAGTGATCTGTTTGGATAATTTGGGCCTTTTTTTGTGATTTAATTAAATATGGAATAATTAAATGAATATCAATAGAATACCCTTTTTTACTTGTTTTAATAGAATCCAAGGGAGTTTTCTGATCATGACACATCATTAGGTGGTGTTCGATGGTAGCAGTGATTATGTGGTAACATCTCGAACATCCGAGTTGTACCATCCATCCAGGATTGGCATGGGTCCTGGATGAACCAAGAACAAAACCCACCAGCTAGGCTGGGCAGGGATACTGAACTGATTCTGAGTCGCACCCACCTATTGGGCAAGGCATGGGTCCTTGATGAAAGTATATCGACACCCTCCAACTGGGATGGGTAGAGGTACTCAACATTGATATGACCTGTCGACTATGCAAACTAGTGGAGAGACATAGTTTAATGTTAAATTGGACTCACGAGTAAGAGTGGAGCTTTCCCCATCGAGATATGTCCTTATGACTAACCTAAAACTATTTTGGTGAGATAGACCCACCCGAAGAATATAGTGTCGAGGTGTGGTGTTTGACCCCATTTGACTTGTAATTTAGGGAAGATATTAGGGATGCTGGGCCTGGATGGTGGTTACATTTGGAACTATTGGTGGCTCTTTTCTTATACCGATCTCTGATATATAGATCCCCTAACACTCTTTTGGGCTTCTTGACTAATATATATATATATATATATATATATATATATATATATCTGTGTGTGTGTGTGTGTTTGTGTGTGTGTGTGTATCCTCTTTCAGTAACCACCCCTTGGGTTGGTTACTCTCTTTGCAGGAGAGGAAAAGTCGAACAGGGTATTCCATGTTCTTTCCATGTCTACCTTCTTGTTGTTGGATGAGTCTACTCTCCAAATATAGGTAGTTAACACTCAATGAGAATGTTATATTCTCACCATTTCACAATCCTTATATTTTTGGTTGAGGTTGTTTTCACTATCTAGATGGTTTGGGATTCACAATTTTATTTTACTTTATTTCGTCTACTATTTTATGTTCCTATTTTATCTTTTACTACTCACCCTTTTCAGGGTGTCCTACTGGGTATGTTTATACACACCCATGTATTTTCTTTGGCCATACATATCATTCCTTATGCCGATGACATACATGATTGATTATGAACTCAAGGTGCATAGGGATACATGTACTTGGAACATATATGGTGGTCCTAACATGGATTCTAGAAGCTGGGATCAATCAATTATTTTTCTTTTTCCGACATTCTATAAGGTTGAGAAACTATTTTGGTTGGACGTGTATTTTCCCTTTTTACCATTCAATATAATTTTATGTACTCAAACATTTTAGGGGTCCATTCTTGTCTGGTTTATTTAATGTATGTTACATATTTTATTTATTTCTCTCTTTACTTTTTCATCAAGTAGTTTTGTGTGTGTACAGGTATATAGGAAAAGGTATCCCTGGGTTCGTTGTGCCCTTGGCACTTGTCTCCACCCCCTGGCCTACAGAGGCAGTCTTGGGGTAGTTGTGGCTTGAGCCCCAGCATAAGTCAGGTCCTGACACTACAAAACTCTGACCACACTCATGGGTCTCACTATCTCTATGACGACCACCACATGCAGCTAAATCCCAACTACCATTTCCCATTACTACCCCTGATCTAACCTTATAAGAACAAGTCTTACCCAATAATTTGATCATGTGTATCCCCGAATGATTTTAGTATAACCTCTATAGATTCCCGATCTAGCCAAATGTGTATCACTACTTTGGAGGCCTCTCAAACTATGTCTGAACAATCCATGGATGCCCACACTCAAAGAATAATTCTAAATACCCTCTCTTGAATGGTCAAATTGGATCTCTAGCATGGCTACCCAATTGAAATTCCTCACATCCATGCTTCATGTTACCTGAAGAATTTCCACTCATGTCCGGTGAAACTGTCAACTAGCTCATATAAAACTGTTCTATTAAGTTCCCTTTGCTATCAACACCTAGTTGACTGCCTCTGAAAAGGACACCTACCTAAAAATATATACCTCCACCATGATGGCATGCTTCTATACATAATCAAATCATCGCACAATAGGGTTATCGATTCCCATAATATAGGGTTCAAATAAATATAATTATATGAAATTAGACTCATAGTCTATGACATAACAATCCCTCGGCTGGAGATTCATGAACTCGTAGGATTTTCCTTCCCTTAGCATCTCTAGAAAGAATTTCTCAAAAAAATATTTATTCGAAATTCTTCTAGGACAGTCCCATGTGTCTATCTACTTGTATTTTTACTTTTGAAAAGAATTTTTTCATTCCCTTGATCAAGTATATATCCCAAATAACTGTCCACACATGGGGGGTGTCTTGATCTAGTGATAGATGGTATAAACTCACTCAATCCATTTCTCTAATTCTTGTGGTCTTCCCACAACCTGAAATAATAGTGGGTACTATGACTGGAACTCTTGATTCAGGTATTCCATATATTGTTCATCCCCCTAAGATCATATCGATTCTTTAGATGAAAATAACCAGACTCTCCTTGAGTTGCTTTTAAATCCATGGCACAAAATCATCCATATCATGTTGTTTTACCACTTATACCTATGTCTATACCTATGTCTATACATTCTGATTAGGATCACCCAACACTCCAGGGCCTCATCTCAACCCTCAGGGATCTAATCTCATAAATTCTCAAGAGTGACCATATCATAGACCTCATGACACTCCATTGGGTCATAACTAGGTGGAATCTCATTGAATATAGTTATAATAGTCAAACATCTATAAAAGTATATATATAATGTCACAGATTTGGAAATATGTAGAAGGAAACACAATCTCAACACTATTAAAGCCCTCTACCAAACCATGTAACAAAAATATCTACAATCAAATCTTCTTACCTACTAAAAGGTATCAAGTGTGTCTCTCATCCGCATTTTTACCACCCAACCCTCATTACACTCAGGAATAAAATATAAGTCTTCCGCATGGCCCCTCTCATACCCACATCGGGTTTATGAATCACAAATATTTCAAGTATGATGAGTAGAATACTCAGAATAAGTATATAACGGAAAATAATATTTATCTTCTTTATAGAAATATTAAATAGATTACCCCCAATCATCATCTCTGGTTACCCATATTGTGGTAAGGCCCATAAATCATAGCACACAAAATTAGAAAAATATTTCATTAGAACCACATGCATGGGATCGTTGAGTAGATTGAAACCAAATAGAGGCTAAGTAGAAAAACATTGTTTGGCTTCCTTTCATGGCACATTAAGTAACTCAACTCCACATAGAATAATCTAGTTTCCCATTGAAAATCCAAAAAAAATCATATATCATATGATCCTAAGTGCCTATCATGATACATAATTAAGCATACCTTTCCATATTGGACCAAGTGTTAAAATACATATCATTGATAACCATCACACCCATGTGAACCTATTGAGATGGAAATAAAATAAAATATAAAATAGAAAAATAGAACATCAATTTCCCACCTATAGAAACTTATTCTATCTCCATGCATGGATTTGTAGGAACACAAATATGATATCTATAAAATTTCAAAACTAAATCATATTATTTGTTCTTCCGAAAACAAAATTTGAAGACTCAAAAAGAAAAGTAAAATATTTGATACCATTAATAATCATCCAAACACTATTACCCTGCCCTAGATAAGTAAAATCATATGATACCATTTTTAGCACACTGATATAGATTCTACAACAAATAGTTCCGTGGTCCAATTGACCATTAGGACTTATGAATGACACCCCAATTTCAAAATGATTTTGAATAGTGGATAAGTCATAAATATGTGATAGTTGTGAGACTATAACCTCATATGATGATAATAATAATGGTATATGAATATACTGCAGTGGAATAACTAAAATAACATAACATAATTAACAAAAGAAAAAAATCAATGGGAAAAATATAAAACTGCAGTAGTATAATGTTAAGAAATACTGAAAGAAGTGATACCAAAACATTCCATTTGTAGTCAACATGCCATAACAGGTTATAAATAGTAATAAAAAACAAGGTTTAACATGTCCAACCATCATTATCTTACATATTTAGTCATGATGAAAATGGAGACTCAAATTTAAACTCTAACTGATGTAAGGACCGTCATGGTCCTTTTCCTTCCATCCAACACAAAACATCCAAATTGACAACTACTATCCTACTTCCGAGTTCAGTATCTTAAATAATCAGAGAGAGAAAAAGCCTATATATTTCATGAGGGACCCATTTAGGGTGTGAGAATATATTTCACTAAACCACAACCAACATGTTTTTATCTTACATCCATGATAATATAGTTGTACTAAATATAAATATAAAGGTACCACATTCACATTAAATATATAACCAACATTCTTTGGGATTAGTATCCATAAGGAAGCATTCTTCTTACATTTTCCATCATCAAAATTATATGATCACATTCCCCAAGTTATATATATAGGATACAAAACCTATATATATATATAACCACATTGGAGAGGATCCATGGAATAAATCCCAATTTATCCCCTATTTAATAGAAACAAAGGTGAACCCTTAGGTTCCATGTCAATCATGTCACCTAACACTACTTGGATTCATTCAAATACACAACGTCTATATGGAATGCACAATAAAAATTAACTTAATCCCTCATACCCCATATCAAATGTTCTTATAAACCCAAAGCATGAAATTTAATGCAAATTGATATCAACATTCCAATAAATAAACAACTTTTTATCAATACCCAATGTCCCAAGGCACAATGATGTCTATCGTGCATTGTTCTATCCCAATGGCCTCAAGTGTATCTGAAACCCTCATCCCGAATATGATGGCCCTAACACCATCAACCAATGGTTCATCACCATCCCAATGAATTTCTATGGTTATAAAACACCAATACATATAATAGTCAAACCCATAATCTAATCCACATAGTCCATGGAGGCCTCCACCCACATGAGTGATCAAAACCACCTTGATCTGAGTCCAATATGTTTTCACATGAATCCAATGGTGTGTTGGCTAAAAAATAGTGATTAGAAATAAAGAAACAAAAGAAATGTCACCCAAAACATTGTTCCCATTTTACCATGTTTAGAATTAATGATGGTCATCACCATATAAACCTCCAAAAACATTCCATCAACCTGATAATCACATCGCCTCAACTTCACAACCAAGTCACCCTACCTGGTGATTAACATCACCTTGAGTATCTCAGTACATTAACATCTAGAAAAATAATGTATGCTCATTCTAAGAGATCAACATCATTTAAATCCTTAGAAAAATCATGAAATGTTCCCATGAAACAAAGAAATTCAATATACATAACTTAATTTAATTTAAATAAATCACCTAACCTAAACTGTACATATTGGTCCAAGACCCTCACCTGGATTAACCACTTTCATTATTGCAGGATCATGCCCATATGCATATCACATCATCAATTTAATAATTTAAATTATAATAAATTATTTATTTACTGACTCACTTGGACAACCCATATGGTTTATATAGACTACATCCCCCAAAACAACATTAAAAATGCATTTAAATCTAGGAACCACTGACCTCATAGTAATATACATACACTCATATGATATCATACTCTAACTCAAGATAAAACAATATAAATAATCATTTTAGATGAGTTCAACAAAATAGGGAACACTGAAATAAATTTATTTAGCATCATGTGTGGTGAGATGAACTGAGAATGGAGGTTAGAAGATGAAGGTCTTACTGAGATGAATCTGTAGCCACCAATCCATTAATGATCATATCTCAGATGGAGAGATTTAAAAAAATACTAGACAATAAAAATTTGAGGTTCTTTCCTTCGATCATCATAAATGGGAGAAGGAGGAATAAAATAGGTGAATAGAAGAAAGGGATGTTTGGTAATTTCAAACTTTTAAATGAAGAACATGGTTAGCTCGCATGGTTTCTCTTACCATGCACCAACCATGAACAATAACTATTCAAGAGGGATCACAACACACATGGATAGGTGAACGGTTTACCAACCTATATATAACCCATGAAGATGATAGTGTTTAAGGAACCACCTCTAATAGCCAGGCACATGGGTTTTCATATTTTGCGTAGTCCAGAAGAATCTCCTATCCTAAAAACGACATTGGTGATTTCAATGTAGAGACCCAACACTATAGTTTCTAGACCTAGTGTCATGCTACCTTTTTATTAGCCTAAGATACATTATATCACATACCAAAAGACTAAATTGTTTAGTATTCTTGGAAAAAAAGCTATATACACGAGTCTTGTTTTACAAATGAATACACCTATTAAAACATAATTCATTTCTCATTTGAGCATAATAACACTTTTATATCTAGAGTATCCTTTCATAACTCTCTCAGTACACATTAGTGAATCTTGGGGAAAGGAATCATAAGAACAATGATATCAAATGATCTGTAAGGTTAACTACAATAGAGAAAATAAATAATAAATGAGAATAATAAATATGGAAAGCTAAATAACTAATAACAAATTATATGTAGTCAATAATTAAGAATAATGTGTGTAAAAACATGAACCAAGATAAATAACTGAAAACACATGCCATTTAAATAAATTGATAATGAATAATCAACATGGAAAGGTGAGAAATTGAAAAATAATTATATTTAGTCAATAAAATGATAACGAAATGCATCCGAATACATTTTCATATTAGAAATATCTTGGATAATAAATACAGATCAAAATGAATGCAATACTTAATTATTATACATCATGTTTGAGTTTCATTAAAACAGATGCCATCAATACCTTTCAAAATATGGTTTAAAACTAGAGTTTTAAACACTGTTAATTCTTACAACTTATTTGTATCATGAGAAAAAGTCAATGCATAGAGGGGCTATATAAAGTATGTGCCAAACAAATCATTGATATTTCAAATAATTCCTCATATCGAATAATTCATTTAACATGTAAACAATATGCCTGATCAAATATCCATATTGAATAAAGAATATATATTTTTCAATATTTACCCATTTAATTAAATAAATACCATGGTAAATATTTTATGTATAAATTGTATTTGGTTTTGAAAACAACCATATCCATGATAAATGATATGGGTAATTAGGAGAAATTCAATCTCTAAAGACCATAGGAAACAAAATATTTCAAGTGGACTTACAATGGAATCAAGGAAGTTAATGTCAATACTATGTTTGTACAAATAAATCATATAACAATAAGAGGAAGAATAATTGTGTTATAATTACAACATATCCCATGTTGGATACAAATTAAGGGTTGTTATCATTGATTAATAGAAATATAATAAAAAAATTATTTAAAAACATTCTGGAGGAAAATATATTTTATATTGAAAAAAACATCAAAATAATTTTCATTTAATATAAATTTTTAAAACATTTTATTTTAAGTGTCATTTTAAACAAGAAAATGAATATTCAAATATATGACAATGGGAAACTTATTACATGTCGTACAAGGTAAAAAACATTTAATCTTCATAGTAAAAAGGATAAAAAAAATTCTTTGTTCAAAAATGGAAAAGAAGATTCATTTGAAACATTTTTAAAAGAAAAAATTACTGAAAATTAATTTAACAAAACATTTTGGAATGTTTGAAAACATTTTTCAAAAAAAATTTAGAAAAAAGGATTTTTATAAGAAAATAGGTTCTACAAATAAAAAGATAAATGTGGTTGGTTTAAAAAAAACTTTATAGAACATTTTGAGAATCAAAGAGTAGATAAATGGGACCATTTCATTGGAAAGGTCATGAATGACTAGAAAAGGAAAAAAATAAAGGGTTTATTAGAAAATTATCAAATAATTTCCTTTGATGACATTTCAAGTGTAAATAAGCTTGAAAAAAAAGTTATTGTGAAGTGAACCCTTGAAAGGACCATAAAATTGATGTGAGAATCAATCATTGAATAGATTTTATGTTTCAAATGTAAATACAAATAAAAAAGTTTAATTAAAACAATAGATAGTAAAAAGTTATTATAGAAATAATCTTCGGACATTAATGAGAATGAAAAAGTAATATTACCCAATGAAATGGAATTATGTTTTAAAATTCACTACCACATGGTATCTTTTAACTGAAACCCACTTTGAATAAATAATTCTAATTCAAATTAAAAATATCACGAACATAAAATAATTAATTGTATAACATATCAAAATGATATGTAGATACATCACACAAAAGATGTAAGTGGTGAATATGACATTTATCTCGTGGATGTAAAAAGTGAGTTGAAAATCCATTAACTTGAATTTACTTTATGGTGAAAATCATTTAAATTATGTTATAATTGTTTTAAACATGTTAATAACATATTAAATAACCATATTAATATTTTTTTATATCATATATGATATTATTACAATATAGTTTCAATATTTGGAGTGTTAATTTCAAAGTTTTTCAATTATGTTCTGACTCGTTACATGTTGTCTGTATTTATTAGATAATGATTAAATCATCTCCAGAATTTAAACCATGATTTAAATATAATACATATTCAGTATATATTAATTTATAATAATCAATCATATTTGGATATAATAAATTGAATTCACTGATCATAGAGACGGCAGACCGTACAAAAGCATGAATACTATACTCATTTCTTTTTTTGTATTAAAATAATGGATATTAAATTATATATATGTATATTATAATAATTGTATAATATTTATGTCATATATGGAATATATTTTTATTATGATCATCCTTTATAAATTCCACTTATAGCATGAATAAATTACATCACTTTTGTGACATGATAACCCACACTTCCATGAATGATGTAATCGTATTTACAAAAAATGGAAAGAATATGGTTATGGGTAATAAAAATAATAGAAGACTAAATAAATTATAATCATAATTCACATCATAATTTTAATCCATGATTTGTGGTAAATGAAAAAAATTGAAATACATCATTTTTTGTGGTTGTAGTTCATTGTACACATAAACAGTAAGTTCGTTACCCATTGGATATAAGTTTGTGTATTTGTAAGCTGAAACAATAGAATAAAAACATATCAATATATTAAGGTTAATTTTTTATTATATAATAATTAAATAATAATAGTTTATGGGGTGGATAATGAATATAAAGAAAAATATCTTGAGGAGGGATGTTACCTCTTCTTTGGATAACTCTTTTTAGTTTTCACCAAAGAGATTCATTCTATGGATTTGTTCCAAATATAGGATTATATATTTATATGAGAGATTTTTAGGATCTTTTCATGTAGATATTTGTTGAGAAAAATTGTATTAATTTTTGTGAATATGTGGGAGGGTTGAGTTCATTTTTATAGTGGATATGGAGTTTCATTATTGTAAATTTTTAAAATAAAAATTCCACCCACATTTTTCAAATTAAACTTTTATTCAATAATAATATATATTTAATAAAACGGGTGATAAGTCTGAAATATTTCTATCCAATGGATGTTGGAAAATTTTATAGGCCATTTTCCCTCTAAATTTTATGGTTTAGTCCCTTGTCATGTTAATTATTCTCATAACCGTAGTAATTAATTTTAATCCCTTTCACTACTATTTTTGTCGAAAAGTAAGTTAAAATTATTATAAATTATCAATTATTATAATAGAAAATAATGAATAATTTTTTCAAAATTCCAATAAAATAATTTGAATAAATTAATTTAAATAAAACCACACAGATGAGATGATAAAGCGGGGTTTTAAACTAAAATGTTCAAAAGTTTCCTAAGTCTTTATATCAAATTTCAAAGTGAAATTGATCACAATGAACTAAATGGGATTAATTTATGTAAAGATTAAATGGTTTTACTTCAAAAACAATTAAAAATATAACTTACCCTTATTAATAAATTAGAGAAAAAAATAATTTTCAATTAAAATTAGGTATTTTCAATATTCATTAAAAAACAAAACATCTCAGAAAAATACCAAAAAATAACAAAAAACTAATTTTTATGTTTTTCATTAAAAAATGATTTATATTTTAAAATATAAATTTTATAAAAGATATCAAAATTATATTTAATATAGTTTCACCATTAAAAATAGGTTAAACTTACTTTATAAAAAGACTTATTTTTATAATAAATATAAGGTTTGTTCATATCTTATGACCATAAAATCTATTATATTTATGAAAAATTATTTTATTGAATACATAATATATATATATATATTATATTAATATCACTTAGTAATTTTAATTTATTAGAATAATACACCCTTTGGAGCATAAAAACATTTCCTTTATATTCAATGGGATTTTATATTCATTTATCTTTAATTTGTAACCAATGAATTAATTTTATATTATTTGAAAACCAAATATTTTCATAATTTAATCAATAATATTAATAAATTATAATTTAATAGCTAGGTTATGTATTATTATATTAAATAATGTTTTTAATAATATATTTCTCTCGGTAAAACATGGGCTTGCGTATAACACATGCTATCATAGAATGTCTTTTTTATAACACAAGATAAATCTACATTGTGTGCATTAAATTATATAGATTGAATTTATTTAAAATTGAAATTATATTGTATAGTATTAGTATATAGTGATTTTTTGTGCTCTTGGTGTTTTGTGTCATACAAACTATCGAATAATATTTCCATACATTATAATTTAAAGGCATTATATTTTCCACAACTTAATTAAATTTATTATTCATAATTTGAAATTGGATTTTGTAATATATTGTTTGATATTTATTATGTTGAAATACCACATCAATAGAATGTTTTATAAAATAACCATTAAAAAATAAAGAATTTGATGTATAATGGTTACATAGACAGACATATAACTTGTCCTCTAAGATGGAGACCATTAGTGGCATGTAGTGATACATACATGAATGAAAAGTGTAAATATAAATAAGGAGTGATTGAGGACATCAATAAAAAAAATAAATGGAAGAATGAGGGTCCCAACTTCATAAATCAGTGATGATTTATAGGACCATCGTTTCATGAACAATTAAGTTATTTGGGAAACAATTGCTCATTTTCCTAATATTGAGTAATTATTTTACTACCTAAAAAAATAATGAAATATACATACTTGATAGGTTTTAATTTCATATGATCAATTTTATTTTCTATTTATACTTTGATCAAATTCAAATTCCTCCCTTTCTCCAATAAATGGATAGAAAAAATTAACTCTATTTTCAAAAGAACTGAAATACATTTTTAATTGATCATATGGTCCAAAAGGATTGATATGTCTTTCCATTTGTCACTAACTATTATTCAAATTTAATATGGTCAATAAAATAATCTCTAAACCTAAGAAGTCACAATACAGGTTCATCATTAATATTTATTCATCAATATTTTTAACTAAAAACATTGATATTTTAAACCGGATATTATGTAGATCAGTTGTTTTCATTATACCCTTATCATCCTTTGGTAATGGTTCTAAGTCTCACGGTTTATCTGGAAATAATTTTTTTCCAACTATCATTTTTTTTCCTTTTTGAAAATACAATTTAATATAATTTCCAAATTTTATTATGATGGACATCCATCAAATAAGGTTATTCACTAAATAGTATTTTCACTTAGATTTTCAATACAACCCCAATATATAAATACATCATCCATTTATTTCCAAATAGGTCTCTGGTCAAGGTTTTATACTTCAAACTAGGTAATTGACTCAGCTAATTCCTTGGTTCCCTACATGTAAAGTAGTGGACCATAAATGGATACTAAGGATGATATTTATTTCCTTCCATCGTGATCGTCATTTTTATTCATAAATTATTTAATTTATGACATTTTTTCTCAAAAATAATTCATTTCTATGTTCTATTGAGACACTTTCCTCATTTTATCTTTCAAATTTTTTTAGTGATGGATATCAAGAAATTTTTTCTATTCCCTCTACCAATCAATCTCTTTGAAAACTCTATCCCTCTCTTTTTTTATGAGTTCGATAGTTATTTATGGTATATTGTTTTATCATATTTTACAAAAATTGATTAGGCATAAACATGATATATTTAAATCCTATAAACACCTCATTTGGATGCTCATTATCACTATATTATCCATCATGTTCAGTGTTAACATAACACTTTTATGTTCTATCCATTTTCTAAAACTAGAAATCATTGTTTGAGTAACAATAGTCATATTGAGAAATGTGTATAATCATTTATATAATATATAAGTCATGAAACAATATTTTCCATCTAAAACAACATAGTTTTAACCTATTTAACTCTTTTTTTTCTATTCATATCATTTATAATGGTTTTTATCGAAAATGTGAATTATATTAAGCATATCCCCCAGGAGTGTGAAACCTGGTGTGTAGTAAGTCTAGTTGTCATGTACTAGAATACACTCAAGTAAGTCCGAACACACATTATTAGATTTATAACCCATATGTACATTTTTTATTGAACCACATCCACTTTTGGTATCCAGATATAGAATAATTTCATGGAATACCCACACAATCCCACCTTAGAAAGAATTCTAGAATTCCCTTCTATACATGTACTCAAACTCCACCATAAGACTATATTCTCTAATATATGTTTCCCAAATCTTGTTCCCATTATTTCTACTAAACATTCTTTGATACCAACTATAGTGACCCAACCCTAGAATGTCAAATGATGATGTTATTCTTTTATTAAATTGGTATCAGATACATGTAAATCACATCCCAAACCACTAAATGGGTTTAGTAGTCTTTGTAAAGTAGATACACACATGAGTCATTTTTAAAAAATAAACACACTAATTACAATATTTTTTTAATTTGATGATAATAACAAAATTATATCTAGAATATTCTTAAATTACTATCTCAGTATAGTTATGAGAATCTTAGGGAAAGAAAACATAACAAGGGTGATATGAAATGCTCAATAAGGGTATGTATAGTGTATGAAATGATGAATTAATTACAATAGTAGATACAATAAGGTAAATAAATCAGAATAAATTCCATTTAATGAATAACAGATAAGGATGTGTGTAAATAATACTATAAGATAAATAACTTAAAACACATTCTATTTAGATAAATAGATAATCCATAATCAATATGGAAAAGTAAGAAATTGAAAAAAAATCCATTTAATCAATAAATTGATAAAGAAATTCATACCTTGAATCTTCCATAGTGAAAATCCCATGGATACAAAATTTTGAATCAAAATTAAGGCAATAATTAATCATTGAATTTAATTTTTGAGAAATATAAAAAATATAGTGTCACGACCTTTCATAAGTTAGTTTGAATCTACAGGTTGAAACCTATTTAATTTTCACAAAATATTTTTTTCAGGAGAACATTTTGATGCATTGAGGGGCTATATAATGTTTGGGTCCCACCCATCATTTCTAGACCAAATTAATCCTCATATTGAATAATAGATTCAATAAATAAATTCTATTTCATATCAAATATTTGAATTGAATAAAGATTCCAGATTTATCAATATTTTCCATGATAATAAAATAACAATAAATATTAGTAACTTATATATAAATGGTATACGTTTCCCAAAATAAAAATATCAATGATAAAAGATATGTATAAATTGGGTAAATTCAATGTCTAATGATCATGGGAAACTAAAAATTTCAAGGGGACTATCATGGAATCAAGAAAGTGATTTTCAATACTATGCTTTTCTGAAGAAACAATAGACCATAGAATGGAAGAATAATAGTGTTATCAACAAAAAATATCCCAAGTAGATTTAAAATAAATGTTTTTGTTATTGTTGATGAATATAAATAATATAAATTTATCTTTTAAAAAATTCTTGAGGAAAATATTCCTTTTATTTTTAAAAACATTTTGAAAATATTTTTCACTGAAAATAACTATTAGAAACTATTTATTTAAAAGAATCCTCTTAAATTTGAAATGGAATCTATGATTAGATGATGTTAGGTAAATGTGTACCTTTCACACAAGGTAAAAACATTATTTTTTCATGGTATAAAGGTTAAAAAAATTACTTATTAGAAAAGATAGAAGAAGGTTACTTTGAAAACATTTATAAAAGAAAAAGAGGGTATATGTTTTCATAAAAAATAATTTTGGAAAGTGTGAAAACATTTTTTAATTTTTTTAAAAAATATGATTTTTTATATGAAAATAGGTTCTTTGAATAGAGATACAAATTAAATTAGGTTTTTGTAAAAACACATTCTAAGATATTTTGAATACCAAAGAGTGATAAATGGTACTATTACTTTGAAAAGGTAATTTATATACATAAGGGAATAAAATTAATGTTTTTTGGCAATAATCTGAAAATTTATTCTTCTGTGAATTCATTTGAAAACAATCCCAAACAAAATATGATTGTGAAGTTAACCCTTTAAAAGACTAGAACATTAATGTGGGGATCATTCAAAGGATATATTATGTGTGTAAAATTTAATTCCACATAAAAAAAGTTTCGTTACAACAATATATAGTAAATATTGATTACCAACGTTATCTTACAACATTAACGATAATGAGAAATTAATATAACTCAATGAAAAGGAATCATGTTATAAAATTCATTACCACTTCGTTACTTTTAACTCAAATCCCCTTAAAGGAAACTATTCAAATTGAAAATAAATATAAAAATAATATAAAATAATTACTGGTATAATATATAAAAAAATTAGTAGATAAACCAAAAAATATGTAATTAGTGAATATGACATTTATCTCATGAATATAAAATGTGAGATGAAAATCCATTACCTTTTGTTTCCATTTGGGTGAAATTACATTAAATTTCAATATAAGTATTTTAGAACTATTGATAAAATATTCTAGAAAAAAAATTATTTATTATATGATATATGATATTCTAATAATACCTTATTACTCATTTATTAGTAATCATCTATCACTTTCACTATTTCGGGTGTTAATTTCCTAGTTTCTATTGTATGTTTTGACTTGTTACTTATTAATCTTACTTATTATATCACAATTTTATCATCCAAAAATTTTAAAAATGATTTAAATATAATATATATTAATTATATATGCATTTATAATAACTGATAATATTTGGATATAAGAAATAGAATGCACTGTTCATGGATACTATAGGCCAAACATACGCATGAATACTAGTTTCATTCATTTTTCATATTCAAAGAATGTAAAGTATATTATATATAATTATATTAATAATACAATATTATATTTATGTTTAATATGTCATATAGATTTACTAATATAATCCTTTATACATTCCATATATATAGTGAACAAATCACATCACTTTGAGGATGCGGTAGTCCACACTTTCACAAACGATGTTATCATATTTACATAAGATGGAAAGGATAAGGGTATGAGTTATATAGAAATTAAAGAATCATAAAAAATTATAAATATCATAAATATCCTATATAAATAGTTTCTTCATTATAATTCCCATCCATTAGTGGTGGAAAATGAAAAATGAACAACACCATTTTGTGAGAAGGTAGTTTGCCATATACATAAACGGTAAGTTTCCTACCCATTTGATGGAAGTGTCTGTAAGTGTATGTTGAAAAATTATAATAAAAAATATTATAATACATACTATAATTTTTTTATATAATCATTGAAAAAGAATATTTTAGTTGGTGGAGAATGAAAATTAATTGAAAGAGCTTGAGAAAAGATGTTACCTCTTATTTTGGTAGATGCTTTTGGTTAGGACCAAAGGGATTCCTTGGATAAGTTATTACCAAAGGGAGGCTTATATAATTAGGGTAGTGATGTAGATGATATATTTTGGTAGATATTGGTCAATCCAATGTGTTTTTAGATGAGTGAATAAGTGCGAGTAGATCATTATTTTTTAAAGTGAAGGAGGAGGGATAGTCTTGTAGATTATTTAAAAGAGAATTATGCCCACATTTTTCCTTTGAAAAGTGGATCCAATAAAATATATATATATAATGGATTTTATGGAATAAATTTTAACAAAAATGGGTTTTTTACTATTTTTAAGTCATTTACCTCATTATGTTTAAGGTTCGGTCCTTTTCTAAAATAATTAGTCTTCTAATCAGTCTAATTATTTTTAATCACATTCACTAATAATTTTTTCCAAAAGATTATTTTAACATATTGTAAATTAGAAATTATTATGTTTCTAAATAGTTAGTCCATTTTTAAAAATTCAATACACATAATTGGATTAAATTAATTTAAATTTAATCCGTCACACGACTCGACAAAGCGGGTTATTAAAATAAAATGTTCAAATGTGTGCTAATTCCTTCTGCCCAATTTCATAGTGAAATTGATTAAAATGAATTAATTTTGATTATTTGGTATAATTGTAATCTAATTAAACTTTAAAACAAATTAAAATTCTAATTTATCCTTATAAATAAATCATACAAAAAATTAATTTTGAACTAAAAAAAACACCATTAATAAAAAAATTCGCTTCTCAAAAAAATACCACAAATTCACCCAATTATAATTTTTATGTTTTAATTTAAAAAATTATGTTTTATTTTAAATAAAAAATTTATTAGAAGGAATTTTTTTATTTAAGATAGGTTCTTTATTAAATAAAGATAAATGTTTCTTTATAAACATATTGATTTTTATACAAAATATTGGGTTTATTTTTATCTTATGACTACATAATCAATTAGATGAATTTCAAAAGTATTGAATTGAATTTCTTCCATATATATATATATATATATTACATTAATATCACTCACTAATTTTAATTCATTATAATAAACTACCCTTGTTAGTATAAACACATTTCCTTTATATTCATCGAGATTTTATATTTGTTTCTTATTAATTTGTAACCAATGAATTCATTTAATATTTGTGTAAACCATTGATTTACATAATTTTGATAATAATATTAATAAAAACTAATTTAATGGTTATGTTATATATTATTATATAAAATAATAATATTTTTAATAATATATTGGTTCTCTGTAAAATTCGGTCTTCTGTGTAATGAAAGCTATCGAACCAAGTCATTGTTTCATGTAACTCTAACTAACTAAGAATTATGTTAAATTCAAACTATATTTTTAATTTATTTAAAATATTAATTATACTTTAATGTCTCATAATATTATATTATCTTACACTCTTAGTGTTTCATTTCATACATGCTATCGAATATAATGTACTTACTTTAGAATTTTGGGGTGTTACATGAATAATCATTAACCCCCTCAAATATTCTTTGGAAACCATTATTAGTTCATCTTTAGGGCTTCATGGTTACACATAGTTTTCCACACGGATTTTTGAAATATCCACCGTAATTTGTGCATTCTCAAAACTTAGTTTCTCAGGCATGCCTCACCCAAAATTCAACAAAAACCCCTAGGTACTTTCTAGGCCATTAAACCAATCTAGAAACAAGTCCTTCGGTTATTAAAACACCTAAATCAGGTTCTAATTATCAATAAAATATTTATATTATTCACTAATAAAAAATATCAAACGGTTTGGGGATTTTTGACCAATTAAAAAATACGTGATGTTAAAACGCAATTACTGATGGAGATGGACTACAAAGCCAATCATGTTTGTCACTTAATCGGTCATACTAATTAAAAAATATTAAATAAAGTCATCGATCATCTACCAAACCCATAGTGATATATTATTACCCATTTGACCATTATTATAGTGACCCAATCATCTTACATTTATTATTATATAAATCATAACATAAATATTCACAATACACAATCCATGAATCCAAAGCTATAACATATTTGGAATATTACATTCATAATCATTGAAAATGATATTAACTCACAAAATAATTATTTTTTATCCATAATTAGGTCATAAATACTTTTATTATCATAATACATCATAGTATAACATTGGGAACACATAAACAAAAGGGGTGAGTTATAAATCCTAGAATAGAATAAGCATGATAATAGAGCATATCATTTTGGTTAATTAGAATATAATGATTTTCTAAAATTAAAGCCTCAGGAATAATAACATCAAATCATATCATAAATAATAGGGAATTATAAGATCACTGAATAATATCAACATAGAAACGACATAAAATAATCCTCGAAAACAAATAACATCCAAGACAACATAACATGGTGGAAAAAATCACATCATCGATTAGGTTTACTCTGAAATCCCATACATATCATATCATGAGAAATATACATTTCCCAATGTATTGGAGTATTATTAAGTTACACCCATCACAAAAAATATATGTATATTTGGTCCACAAAAAGAAACAAAACATTAGGCATAAACATAATAATTACATTTGTAATAAAATTGTTACATAATCTTGAATAATAGATTAACCATATTGCATAACATATTGAATTCCATGAAATAAGGATTAAAAAAAATATTGTACATTAATAGGTGAAAAATAATCATAGTCCATGAAAACATATATACATGTTTTGCGAATATATGAAATATAGTAGAGGTGTATCTTTGGTAATGTGACACTTAAGAGAGGTTTTCGGGAAAATGGTAAATAATCATTAATGATGGTAAGAGAAAAATGATTCCATTAATACAAAAATTAACCAAAATCGGTTTCAATTAAATTATTGTTCTTATATAATATTTAAATTTAAAAACATTTCATTGAGTCGTACTTTAAATGAGGTAGGAAGGTAGAGTGGTTCCCCTTAACCGACTTTTCTTAATGAATGAAATTGAGAAGAGAAATATAAATGTATCTATATCATCATAAAATAAATGTGAATTAAAATATTTATATATTTTTGGAAATATACACCTCATATAGAAGAATTAAATAATAATAATATATATGGAAAGTGAGTTAAATAGAGACACAAACATTACCAAAAAATAGGGTGGATCGAAGATATTTGTGACCTCATGTACGAATTCTTTATGAACGTTCACTTACCCTCATAAATATTCAATTTATATTTATTAAATATATGATTTATATCATTATTGAAAAATATTTTATTTATAATCTTGTTTCTATGTTGGTTTATAGTAATATAATTAAGGTATTTCTTCTGTATCTACTATCCTAAGGTCGTTTGTGGCATGCATCCAAGGTTACATTAGTTTGTGGATATTAATAGAAATTATTTACAAATGGGAATAAAACAATATAAGTGAAATGAAATCAAATTCATGTCTATTTATAAATTTAAATGGTTTCAAAAAACCATTTTTCTTAAATCATAGGGATTCTTTATTTATTATAAACATTGTCATTATACAGATAGCATATTTAGGTGGTTTTGTCAACCTTCAAGAACTAAATTAAATTTATTTTATTAAATTATTATTAATACATTATAGATCACTAAATATCTCTAACTACCCAAATATTAGGTGTATAAAAATTATGTATATTGTTTGTGGGGATTGGGAACCAACCATATTATGTTCAACATTTTCATTTTAGAGACAATCATGGGGAGGATAGAAAATGCATTTGATACCATAAAAAAATTATAATTATATAATGGATACATATGTTACTATTTATATGTGAATGGAAAACTTATGGGGGTAGTAGAAGAATAATAGAATTAAAAGAGGTTTGGTTGAGAATTTACCTCTTCCTTTGGTTGTCTTCTCTTAGGCAACCCCTTAAGGCTCCACAGAATGATCTTTAGTGAGACTATAAGAACTAGGATATGGGTTATAAGATTGGTAAGATAATTTGGTAAAAATATGGAAAAATCCAAGACTTATAATGTTTTAAGAGAGGAGTGGTAAAAGGATGTATTTATAGGTTTTTTAAAATAATATTTATTAGTTTATTATTATTTCATAAGATTACCAATAGTGTTAATTCTCGAAACTATTTACAGTGATTATAGAATAGGATTGACAAGTAATGGTTCTATATATCTTACATGACTCTTAAATTCATGTATTTGACATATAATGTTAAATACTATATTATTTCATATATTTTTTACTCTCTAAAAATTCAGAAAATTTTGAAAATTACCAAAAAAATATACCCCAATCATTTTTATACGTGTAGATTCCAAAAAATAAATAAATTTTATGAAAATTGTTTTCTAAAAAATAGAAATTTTATTTTTATAAATAAGATACATATTTATATTAAAAATAAAAGATATTAATATTACGATCATTTTTATGTCCCTTTGAAAAATTATTTATTGTCTCATAAAATTTGATTAATATTATATCATAACTTTATATTATTTTATATTCAAATTTTATGAAAATAAATTTTATTTTTCAACAGTATATTTTGGTATAAAAGTTAATAATAAACAAATATGTTTTAAAAATATAAAAACACTAATTTTATTATCTTTAAAATGTTTATTTATTTTGATCATGATATGATTATACCATATTTTCTTATTATAAGGTACATAGATATTATTTTACAATTTAATAGGTTATTTTTCTATTCTAACTCTTAAGTTATTATTTCTAAAAGTCATACTACTATTCTAGTTGTCATATTAATATTCATGTGGTGTTATTAGTAACAGTCATATAATTATCCAAAATTCTATAAATACCACATATTTCATTCAATATCTATTCACTTCTATTTTCTATCAGGGTTATATATATTTTAATTTTCAATTTTAATTTTTAATAATAAATATTTTTCTTCATTTATTCATTGTTTTTTTTGAGTATGATTATTAAGAGGGATCCAGAAGATCCAAATATTCATATTATAGGTCTCTTATCATCTATTTTTTCCCATTATAATACATTCAATTCTGATAAGGATATTTTTTCTCTATATATAATTTCAAAATTTTCATAATAAACTTTTGCTGGATTTATCATGTGGTGAATGTGATTTATATAATACTACATTACTATATATGTCACAATTATATAATAAAAAGGTAAATTAATTGATAAAATTTTGTATCATTGCATTATTCCCCCATTAAAAATAAAATCCTTGAAATATCATTTTACATATTAAGGTAAAAATAGAAGAGGATAATTATGATTTAATGCTTCTGTTGGTTCCCAAATCTCTACCTCATACTTACGGTTCAACCATAGTACTTTGACTATGGGATTTCTCTTATCACATATAACTTTGTATCTATAGTTCAAAATGTTCACTGACAGCTCCTTATAATAGAGATCATGCTCGATTTGTTCTGAATTCTAGCTAAGTACATGTAAGGTATCAAGTATGTATTTTGTCATTATGGATACATCGAATACAAAATATCATTAAGAGATGGTTTGTTGGAGTGCTATTCAATATTCCATAACAGTGGTGAAATCATAAATCTCAAAGGGGTTGATGTATCTGGGACATAACTTTCCCTTCTTATATAATCTCATAAATCTCTTCCGAGGAGATATATATATATGTATACATTGACTAAAACCACAAACTCCAAGTATCTATGACGGTAATCAACATATATCATTTTTTATTTTAGTAATACCTAATGTGCCACTAAATGTTCTTGATCATTTCTTCCATTTCAATGATAATTTTAGTTCCTAGAATCTGCCTTTAACCATATTTATAACAACACCTAGAAGTTATATATTTATTTCAACAAATAGATTCAAATAGATTCATTTGGATTCTTGAATAAAATATATTATTATATCAGATATGGAATATTGGAAGTTGATTTCCCATATTACTTTGATGTTAATAGAGAACACTCTCAACGTTTCGTTAAGTGTTTATATTTTTAACATGTATTAGCCCTCAGTTTAGGTGGGATTATCCATTCAATATTTTAACTCAGTGTTTAGATTAATTTGTGTACATTTCCATTACATCATTTTAATCATTGGATATCAATAATATATAATTAATAATGTTCTTACATGTTAACTCACCACTTATATGATGTATATCCTTCTAACTTGATCGACTTAGAAGTACTCTCAAAATGAAATGAATTTAGAATTCATTAAAAAATGTTCCACTACAACCCATTTGGAATTATTTACTCTAAATTTCATTAAAATACCTATTAAAATGTATTTGTTATTTTTTCTTCATTTATATGTGGGCATAGGTAATAATGATATCATACCATTGGACGTTTGTCAAATTTCAATCTATTATAGAAAAACATAGAACATTGATGTATTTTCTATGATTATTTTCTTTATATTTCCACACTAATAGTGTTCTCAAAGAAATAAATATATCTTCATGTTCAATGGGGGAATGGAGAATGTTGAGATATGTTCATCATTCAATAGATCCATTATCTCAGGGTTTGACGGTACACATAATGATGACCCAAATCATATTAATAAATAAATTTTAAACTCTAAGGATTTCTATTTTATTTTGACTTACATAGTCTTCTATATTTCTAAATAATATTTTTGAGAATTGTTTATCTTATTCATAATGGATTTTGGATAAAACATTTGAGATCAATTTTATGTTTTTACTTATTTTAAGACTTATGTGTCCATCCTATGAATATCTAATAAGATTGGGTCCTTATTAATTATCATAGTTAATAATTTTGTGGGATCCTTTCTACTTATAGAATGATCTACTTTATTTTCATTCTTAAGATACAAATGGATTGAGAAATCATAGTCCTTGATCATCTCTAACCATCTCTGTCAGCATATATTATTCTCTATGTATGTGAATATTTCATTGAGGCTCTTATGATTTTTATTTATTTCACACTTCTCCGTATAAATATAATTACTCAAGATATTGAATGTGATAATAATTGTAGCCCACCTAAAATAATGTAATGGGTTGTTATTCACATAAAAATTATTCTTCCTTGAGTTATTAGATATTATTTAACATTGTACATATATACAATATTGAAGCCTTTCATTGAATTATCATTATATACAGTAAAAAGTTCCCCACTTGTTGGAGGTGTGATTAATTGTGTAGTGATAATACTATTTTCTAATTCCATGAAGCTATATTCACATTCATTGGTCTATAAAATATTCACTACCTTTAATGTTATCTTTTTCAGTGGATTTTATAATAATGAGAAGTTTCTAATAAATCTTCAATAGTGCCTAACTATTCCCTAGGAACAGTGGATCTCTGTCATAAATATTGTTCTTGGTGACTCCCCAATTTATTTTATTTTATAACAGTCCATAGATGTCCATCCATTAGTGATAACATACACCAATAATGATACTTTCTCTATATAAAACACACATTTAATTAATATTGTATTTATATTATCCTTTCCCAAAGTTATTATCACAATATACAGATGATCTTAATTCCCACTAACATTTGAAGTTTATCAAAATATCATCTATAAAAACTATACAATTTTTTTGAGGAAATTTCAAAATTTCCTATTCACTAACTCTATAAATATTATTATAGAATATTTATTTTTAGGATAATCAATATGAACTCATTTTTTCATACCTTGTTTAGAAGATATTCTTGTGAATAACTTTCTTCAAAATAATTAATTAGTGACATGAAAACTGAAATTCCACTTTAGGTAAATAATTTTCCCATGTAGTTGATTGAATAATTAATCAATTAATTTGATGGGATACTTGTTATTTATCGTGATCTGGTTAAGTTCATGATAATCTATGATGAGGAACATTGACCCACCCTGTTTAATGATGAATAGAATTGTTTGACCCCATGATAAATAACGTAGGTGTATAAAACACTCATTAAGATTCTCTTATAATATCTTCTTTAGTTCTATCAACTCAATGATGGAAATTCTATATGGATTCATAGATATGAGTATGGTGATGGTATATGATCAATTAAGAACTCAACCTATTTTTCAATTTAACTACCTTGAAACTCTTCCTATAATACATTTGTATAATCCATTACAATTGGAATTTATTAAAGCACGATTCTCTCAATTGTATCAATCATTTGATCTATATGTGCTTGCTAATAAGGTAATAATATGCATACATGAGAATAAAATTTAAAATGACATTTATCTTCCTCCTTAAACATATATATAAATATAAGATTATTTGGGATAGAGAGATTTATTTCCCTCCCAATAATTTTATGTTTCCTTTACATAATGATGGGAAATGCATGCCGAATATAGAATCAAATACCCATAAATGAAGTAGGAAATAATTTGGAGTGAGGTTTAGTCCTCAAAAATTGATCGAGTAGGATAACTATACATATATTATAATAATATATCAATTTTTTACTCATAGATAGCTCAACCCCCATGTTTTGAAGTGGAATATGAAGCGTTCTACTAAACTTTTGTTATATGATGTAATGTTTAGAACCAAAATAAAATAGTAAATTTAATATTATTTAATGAATAACAAATGTACCTATCACCATATCATATTTTGGACCAACCTCAGTAGTAATGATAGCATAATCCCTTATTTCTCCTCAATTATTATTAGGTGGTTATTTGTTATTATGTTTGACAACCCTTTTTCTTAGGGAATTAACTTTCACAATGTTTGTATTTCTCGAAGATGAAATATTGTAGTAATAGATGAGTATTTATTGTAACTAATTTTTCTTATATCCCATTTTTGGAACAATTTTATCTCACGTAGAATTGATTGGAATAACGACCCTATTTTCCAAATATGAATCCTTAATATGTTCCCTTTAGATAGTTTTTGGGATATTTATTCCTACAATTTTTAAAAATAGGTACTTGGGTTTTCTTTCCTAGATGGAATTTATACATTCATCCTTTTTAAAAACAACTACATTTAACAATTTTGATCTCTATTACCATGAGACCAATGAGAGTCTCCAGTCTCAATATTCACATTAAGGGAACAACATGCAATCTATTCATGGATATTTAAGTCTCAAATCAAAAAAAAATAATTTGGTTGAATTGTATTTAATCCACTAAAAACATGAGAAAACTTAATTTTATTTTATAATAAAAAGTCGAAGGCACACTATAAAAGTGTTGTGAATTTTCCCTTAGAAGTCCCTATAGACTTATCATCCTTTTTCATCACTCCAAGGAACACCCTTTATATTTTAGTTTAGAGAGTTCGGGTTATATATTTATTGAAAAATATTTTCTTCAATATTTCCCATTCCATGGAATCAATTTCTTCCTCAAGATATGTTTTAATGATCAGTTCCCACAATCGATCGTCTTCCCCCTAAAGATGATATGAAGCCAAAAAAAATCTCTTGATCAATGAATTGGAGGATAGAGAATATTCTTCAGTGGTGTTAATCCATTTTTTAGATATAAGACAATCTAGAGATAAACTAATAGCTGAAGTCATTTATATCATAAAATACGCGATAACAACTTTATTTTCTTTCGAGGAAAGATGGGTTTCTATGTGATTCATTCCATTATTCATAACTTTATTTAGTAGATATACTTTATACATGAAGTTATCTGCTCATTCTTACATTAGGATAGTTATCTTTTTAAGGAAACCATTTCATTTCATATTTCCTTTGTTATTTGAATGATTCCTCATATTTCCCTCTACTAACTAAAATAAGGGAAATTAAGGGTTAAGAATACTCATAATTTTAATAATAGGGAAACTAAGAACATTGAATGAATTACTTATAAATGAAACATATGTACTAACATATGATTCTATAGGATTCAATCTAGGTTATTCAGGGATATTTTTATATTAAGTTTTCTATATAAATAATATATTCAAGTCCTTTATAGTGGTTTATAAATATTTTTAAAACATTCCATATCATATCCATCGGGATAATCAAATTAGGTGTATAGTAGACCCTATTGTCTTTCACTTGGTACAGATCAAGTTAATACCAAATGGTCCCTTTATAGGTTTTTACCCCTAAGTATATCTATATAAAATCTAAATTTGTTTATATTATATATACAAGGATATAATATCTTTTCAAATAGTTACACTATAATTCAAAAAAAATCCGGATACTTTCCAATAAATAGACTAATCCTAATGGACTTTTCTAATATTCTCTCATCCCAATCCCCCAAAATAACTATAACTCGGTTTGATGCTAATTCTAGAGACCCAAGAATCTTGTACATATTATTAAATTATTATTAAAAAATATCCATAAAACACAACCCAATGATCTTGAGGTCTAGTGTCTTTGGAAGACTAGATTAAGAGTACATGATATTGAGAAAACAATATCCTTATTTTATTCTTTATAATGAGATATAAATACCTTTTAGATCCTAATACTATATCGGATAACCTGGGGATAACACAAACAAAAGGATTGATCTATAAATCCTAATAATGGAATGGGCATGATAAGGGATCTTGTCATATGAATAAATTGTCATAAAATGATTTCTTAAAAAGGAAAGTTCCATGAAAAATAATATGGAATCATTACATCAAGTTGATGGAATCGTAATATCATTGAATTATATTAATTTTGTAGAAATATAAATTATAAAAAAAGTATCTATCATGTCTTACTACAAAGACAATATATCATGGTGGATAAAGTGTAATCTGGGATGGAGTTTAATCTATCATCCCATACATATCATCTCATGATACATAAAAATTACCCAATGCATTGGATAAATATCTTGTTGTGTCCATCATAACATGTACTTTAACAGGGGTTCCACAATATTAAATAAGGCATTAAACATAAACATAAAAATTACCAAGGAAAATAAATTATCTAAAAGATCATTTCCTATAGATTAACAAAATATAATATCAAAATTGTTTCTATGAAATAAATAATGGAATTTTTATTGGACCTATATTGGTGAAAAATAAAAATATGTCATGAAAAATTATGTCCATGTGATGTGAAGATTTGAAAAATGTGAAGAAATAACTTTGGAAATGTACCTCTTAAGTGTGGTCTTATGAAAATGGATAAAGGGTCTTAAAAGAAGGTATTTACATAATAATTTACATATATACATAAAAGAAAAAAAATCCACAAAATGTGTGGTTTTAGAAATTGTGGATTCTTTTAAAAAAATATTGATTCAGACTTGAGATGATTAACTAAGATATAGAAGTACATTTTAATTGAATCTTCTTAACAAAGGAGGTTGATAAGGGAACCATTAAAACATGAATATCAACCACAAGGAAAGTTAATATAAACTGTATACACAATTGTTTGGGATATAAAAAAATTGGATTTAAATAAAAATAATATATAGATAAAGTGAGGTGAAGTGGGAGAAATCATAATCCAAGGAAAATAGAGTGGTTTTGACAAATCCCATTACTCATATCCAGATTCATTCTTCACATTCTCTTAACCTTGTAAATAATAAAAATATATTTAGTAAAAACATGGTTGAGATCCAAATTAAAATATATTTGATGTATTCTCAATATTTTATGTTATTTTAGATCCATTTATATTTGGTATCAATCTTATTTCTAGTGACCCAGGTTGTTAGTGTCATGCATCCAAGTCACATTAGATTGTGTATATTTAATTAAGTTCATGAAAATTAGTCTATAACTCTATGAGTGAAATTATGTGATATTAATTTCTTCTTATAAATTTAAATAGTCCAAAATATTTATTTTTTTCATTATATGAACGATTTATATTGTAAAAATTGTATTATTATATGGCTATTTCATTTTGACGGATTTATCACCATCATGAACATGATTAATTTTATTCAGTTAAATTATTATCAACACATTCTTGAACATTAAATAAGATATTTTTTTCAAAATATCATTATATTTAATGAAATATTATTTCTATAACCATCCAAGTAGGTGGTGGATAAAAATGGTGTACATTGTTTATGGGGCTACTAAATCGACCATATGATCGGAATTTTCATTTTATAATCTATTGAGGGGATGGTAGAAAATGGATATTCCACCATATTAATAACATATAAATATATTAATTTTTTTATGGGACTATATCAATGTGGATAGAAAACATATATGGGTGGTAGAAGAATAACAGAATCTAAATAGGTTTATCTGAGAATTTACTGCCTCATTTGGTAGTCTCCTTTCAGATTCCCCATAAAGATCTTTTGAATTGTATTGGATGAGACTAAAAGAATTAGGAATTTGGGTATATAATAGGGTAGATAATTGGGTATATATTTTGTAATATCCAAGGCATAGAAGGTGTGAGGATTTGTGGTGGTGAGAGGAGGTATTTATAAGGATCAGAGAGGAAGGTTTTTGAATATAATATTTAACGATTAATTATTTTTCCCCAGATTAACAATATTATCAAGTCTTGTGATTATATAACATAATTAAAGAATTTTATTTCAAACTAATGGTTCTTTAAATTAATAATAACTCATAAATTCATGTATTAACCTTTAATGTTAAATATACCATTTTTTTATTATTTTACTTTTTGATAAAAATAATGACCTATTCTAGAAAAAAATCAACCTATTTTTTTGAGGTTAATATTAAAAAAAAGCATTTATGAATGGCAAATATAAATATTTGAAATTTAAATTTGAAATAAAATCCTTATTATAAAAATAAAAATTTTAAATTTATATCCATTTTTAGGGCCCTTTGTAAAATTAATTATGGTTTGAAAAAATTAAATTATTATTATATAGAAAATAAATATTTATTTTATAAACAAAATTATGAAATAAAATATATTTATTTTTTTATTTTTCAAAAAATTAGAACAAAACATATATGGTTCAGAAAAATGAAAACACTTATTTTCTTATTTTTAATAAATTCATTTATCTATATAATGACATAAAAATGACATATTTTCATTTTATAGGTTTCCTTATGATTATTTTATAATTTAAAAGGTAAATTTTTAATTATAATGGTTAGATTAATATTACTAATAGTTCCATTACTATTCCAATTTTTAGATTTATAACATTCATATAGGTTTTCAACCTTGTATAAATCCCTCATATTTCATTCATTTTTTATTCACTTCTATTTTCACTCATGTTTATATGTATTTTCATTTTAAAAATGAGTATTTTGTTACTAATTTTCTTATTAATTTCTATAGTATTGTTCATGAGTGTTATTCATATGGGGTATCGATAAAATCCCAATATTCATATTATATATATCTTATTTTCTATATTTCATAACATCATAATACTTTTAATTATTACCGCTATATTTATTCTCTAAATGTACTGGTCAAAATAATATAATAATATGTTGTTAGTTCTATCACGTATCATATGTGATATATATAATACTACATTACTAAGTATTACATAATTATATAATCAAAAGGGATATCTTCTTGATGTAATTCTAGGTCACACAATACCCCATTGCATGATTCTACATTATTCACTAACAAATAAATAATTGCAATGTAATTCTTGCTTCAAAAAATATAAAACCAAGCATATCAAAGAATATTAGTTTATTATAATCTGATTAAAGCCAATGTATTTTTCATCTTTCCCTATGATATCCCCTATTCCCATCACCTTTTAAAAGTAATATTTCCATCGGTTTTAATGTAAATCCACCACAATACTAGAAATAATCACAGAAACTAGATGAGCCTATGAAAATATAAATAATCAGTTTCCCATAATAATAATAATCAAATTTTAACTAACATTCCTGGTATGTTAACCAAAGATTAACTTGACTAATATATTCCACTATTTATAGACTCAGATGTGCGTTATTCGATCTCCTAGGAAACTTATGAAATATTGAAACTAACTCCCTTGTCTTTCCTAGTATAAGAGTGCCTATTGACACGTCACGCCAATTGTCACTAGTGAGTACCATAAAATGTGATGTTTTAGTCACAAAATGTAATAATACACAAAATGTATTATGATTCAATTTATATCTTGTTTTCCAAAAGTATATCCCAAGATCCCTAGGAACACATGATAAATAATCTGAGAAGATGATCACTGCATGTCAGTCAAATGACTCCCATCATCATGATTCCAACCTTGAATATATGTTTCCCCTAAAGAACCGACATACCAAATTTAATAACAAGGTCACACATCTCTCACATTCCATTGTAATCATTAAAAAACATCCAAACACTCCTCTCATCTACATCAAAATCCCTGAATCCAGGTAACCTCCTCTATCACATTATAATAAAAACCACCCTGATAACAAGATCAAGATTCCCTACTAAACATGTGACTCTTTATTACCATGATTCTTATATCATCATCAAAAGTTTTCTCCACCTATAAAAATATTATAATACACTAGTGACCATGTATCTCAAAACTAAAATGGAATTGTGACCCCAAAAAATTTATAGCAACATTTATATTAGAAACTATTTTCTAGGATTACACTCAATTACTATGAGATAATTAATGAGTCCACAAGAACCTAATAAGGAAATTGTTGATGAATTTCTCAACCAAACTCACAAAGGGTCTCGATAGTGAAATTATTCTCCCAAGACACATATAAAACTCAGAGACCATAGACTCGAACTAATTATCAACCATTTTACAAACCTCCCATAACACTTATACCATAATACCCAATATTTGTACTTTTAAAAAAAATTCAAAAATTATCATAATATCCCATAATATACACATAAGTTTTACTTCACTTTACTCAAAATATGTACCTCAAGTAACTACCACCACATACCATCCAACCAACCAATGCAAAAGGGTCCATATAGTAAAACTCGTTCTATCATTACCCTATAAAAAGTTATCAATCTATCCATCTCCAAATGGATTGTCCTTGAATACTCAAGATGCATTTATCATGAACAATAATTATTAATGAAAATAGTATTTTTATCATTAAATAATTTTGACACCCTCTTTAAAAACCACTATTTCTAAATATTTCATTTTGAAAATCACTATTTCCAGAAAAACCCATTTTGAAACACCATTTATAATAAGATTCAAAAATTTTCTTTAAAACCCTAAAACAATGAAATTTATACAATCTATGAATTCCTATATAATTCAAGAAACCAACCATTTACAATGACAGTGAACAACCCACCTCGAGGATGCCAACTAATCTACAAGTGATTCACTAACCACTTGATCTACCTACACATCCTGGTGACTCATGGTTCACTATAAAATAGTTAGATACACCTTTTCATAACTACATCAGGAGACCTAACAACACATATTCAATGCTTACTGACTGAATGTGAAAAAACAATACCACTTATAGCATAATTTCTAAATTTATCCTTCTCAATCATACTTGGATCATGTTGGAGTTTCACTCAACCAAAGGTGAATCCATCAGATCACCCAATACTATAAATAATGGTCAACAGTTTGGAAAATACCATTGGGGTATGGTTTACCCTCATATTCTACACCATTATCATACTGACCATTATCAAAATTTCAGCATGAGTTGTCTGTTAAACAAACACACCAAACCTATCAGCATAAAAAAACACCATAGACAAGTATATAACTAAGATATTATAACGCATGGTAAAAATCATAAAAAAATTATCAATTAAGTAATGAAATAAAAATTAATGTGCAATAAAACTCTAAATTAATGGATGATGAGGCCAAAAAATAGGACTACCTAAAGGGTATTTCACTAGCTTCAACCAACCTCCCAATAAATTCAATGAGTAGTCCAACATACTAGAAATCCTCCGCTAATATAGTTTCTAAATAATTACTATAAACCTCCAAAAGGAAATAAGTACCTATTATCTTAATTGTTCCAATCCATATACAAAATACTTTTCTACTATAATAGTTCAGTAGGGTTTGATTAATATATTCGGTTTGTTTTCCTAATTTTTTCTATGCAACACAACCATGTAAAAATTATTAATCTAAGATGTGATTTAAATTTTTTTCCCAAAAAGTAGATTTTATAAAAAAAAAATTAAACAAGATTCATTAACCATAATATAAAATATCAATATCAATAGTATAAATTCTTTTAATGTATCCCCACCAAAAAATAAATAATATTCATAAATCCTCAAACCAACTCACATACCCACGAAAATACTCAAACCTAGAGGGAAAACAAGGTAATATGTAACTATAAATTATTAGGTATCACCTAATTATGAGAGGATTAACTACCCATAATAATAATGTTATAATTATAAACATTTTCCACAACACATGTCGAAGTTTCCACCACATTCATTTTCCTATACTATCCAGGTCTCCTCAACCATATGGAAGTTTCCAAGACTCAATCCTTTTTCCTCAAAAAACAACTAACAACCAATATAGTCTCAATAAATTCTGATCAACATAAACTAAATCTCAATTCAATTAACTTAATTCCACTAATAACAGAAAATCTAAACAAACATATTTCAAAACTAAATTATATAATTCAATGTTTAAAATAATTAAAAATCATAACACATTATATAAAATACAGACAAACCTAAAAACAACCAGTTCATTTTTACTCAAAATACACACACAAAAATCCATTTGATTTCTGAAATCCAAAACTATTCTAATACTTTATAATTTTAATAATTTAAAATAAATAAAATAAAGTCCACACTAATGTTTTAGGATCTCTACACACTTTTTGGTCATGGGAAGCCACCTACCTCTAATTTGGTGTAAATATTAGGCCATAAAACTAAATCCAAGTTTAGATACCCCCTTAGGATCCTAGAATACATAAAACCAAAATAGAAAGTCTAAAGTAACCATTCCCCAAAAGAAATACCCCATTCCATGCCCTATTAGGGTTTCCTATTATATAAATCAAGAACAAGGGGAGGGGCGAGGATACTGAGGGCCTTGAGTTAGATCATCATAATAATACAACCAATAACAAATTTATATGATATTTTTTGGAATGAAAAATCTTGCTCTCAATCAAAAATCACTCTAATTTAAAGAGATCAAAGCGATAGGGGATTAATGGGAGTAAAATCTATAAAATCATGTAAATATTGATGTTTTGAGGGAGTTCATATGTTATTCAATGGCCTAAATACATAGGTCGGGATAACCATGTAAAAACTATCAAATAACAAAATATCATTATATCCGGCACTTTCATGGTCCTACTATTGGATTATGGGGGATTGTGTAATGTTTTTTTGGACTCCAATATCTTTCAAGGTTTCACCGGGGCATTGTTTATGATCCATGTCACTGCGGTACGACTATCAAAGGCCCCAAAATCCCCTAAATTCACTAAATATAATATCAAAACCTGTTAATTTTAAAATAACTAAAATAAAACACCTATATATGTCAAATGAATCCCTATAATCATAAAGAAGGTATAAAATAAAAAAAAGAACATTTAACAAATACATGACCAATAAAATGAATAAAAAAGGTATATAATAATTCAATTCATGGAATAAACTAGTATAACAAAAATTTGTTGACCTGCAACATAATTAATTACTATTTACATTAAAATTTATTATGGGGTTGACAATAAAATTATAATATCATAATATAATATTAATCCAATATATCAAATCATCTCACAAATTAACATTAAACACCCTTTAATGAAACATCCCCATTGAAATTTATATCAAAAGATAAACATTTTGAAGCATATAATATCTATATTCACATAGACCAATATATAACAAGGAAAAAATGTTAATGGTGTAGAATATATAATGAAAACTATTTATTCCCTTACCAAACATGCCTTTAGATACAAGATGATATCAAGATAACAAGATCATCCTTTTAAAAATCAAATAATAATAAAAATATTAATTAATGTATAATTTTTATCCATATATATATAATTAGTAAAATAAATAATTTGAAACATAATACTAAGATTTATATAACTTAGTATCATAACTTTTTATTCCAGACAGACATTTATATTCCAAGAAAAATATTAAAGTAATAAAATATACCTTTTTGAAGTCAATAGAAAGTGAAAACACTATTTTGTGATCAATTTATATTATAAAATATATCAATGTAATTTTTTCAAACACCGAGAGTTAAGAAATAATATTTTTTAAATAACCCACAAAAAACCTTTCAAATCCCCCATTTTTTCAAAAAAAAATATGTAAACGTTGAAAATCATGTATAACTCTATAAAAGACAATAATTATATGATTATTTTTGGCATCAAATGATTATATATACATCATGTGGTAGGGGTAATGTTTTATTAACGACATTGGAAAAGAATTCTTACCTAGATTATGTGTTATCAATGTGAACCCATCAAATAGAAGAGTGTGACGGAAATAATAAGGCTTCACGTGAATAAAAAAATATAATAGAATTCTAAAATCCACAACCATAACACTAATATAAATGTTTCTTAACCACATGATTCTTTTATTTGACTCATAAAATCTAATGTAAGATTATAACCTCCATAATATTTCAATACACAAGATATATAATAATCCATGTGATCATCTAAATACCACCAACTAGTCATATATAATCTAAGGTAATCCCCAATGTAATATTATACTGGGGACTACTTATACGTTATATTCCCCCAAATTCTAGTTTATCATAAAGGTTTGACTTATAAAAAGGGACATAAAATGAACCATTATTCATTTACTAAAACCATATTAATTCATTTAAAAAAACAAATTTCATTCAATAAAACTTTTATAAAATCTTTGTTAAAAGAAACACTTCCTTTTTTCTTTTTTAAATCATTTTTTCTTTTAAAATATATATTATAAGATGGTTTTACATCACGTTTAATTTATTTAACACCAAGTTGATTTTTTCAAATTCATTCCACTATTCTATTAACAAAATCAACAAGTTATAAATACCATTAAATTTTTAAATCAATTTTCATTAGTGCATTAATTATTGTAAAATAGTTGTTCACTAGACCCTATTTCCATTTAATATCCAAAATTTAAATACCATTTAAAAACATTATGTTCCCATGTCAAATGGTAAATCATATTTTTATGTAATTTAATTATTCTTTTCCAAACATAATTCCATTTGAATGAAAAATTATGTTATATATTTTCATCACTTTAAAAACATAATTCTTATGAAAAGTTTCTTTGGATAAAGAACTTAATTTAACAGACATTTTTAGCAAGTCATAGTGGAATTAGCTTAATTTGGATTTGAATAAAAAACATTATCTAGCATATTTATGTTATTCAGATGAAAATAAAATTATAATATCATATAAATACATGGAGAATAAGAAACATACTCACAATAAACATATTAACATTCTCTGTAGTATAAAGATAATAATCATATAAAATTCTAAAAAAAACGTTAACAAAAAAATACTTCATGGTTGATGCAAAAATATATACAACATAAAAGACCATTATCGGTAGGTAAAACTATATAATAATTGCATAGTATTCTCAAAAATAGAGTAAAGTAAGAAAAATGAGAATTCTCTATAGTGAAATACTAAATTAGTAAGGATAATTATCCTAATTATTGATTAAGCTATTGACTCATATTAACCTAATAATAACCAATTTATAGGGAAAATCTATTTATATATATTTATATTATTTTAGATAACATTAATCTCTAATATATTCTAACTAAAATACAAAAAAACACATGAAATAAAGAAAGAAGAAATGAAATCAAATTCATTCCAACATGTCATCACCTAACATTATGAATAAACCAATACAGAGGTCATATCCTAGTATATTAAAAAACAAACAATTTTAGATCCATTCTTGCATCCATGAGATTTCATATGAAATCCTCAGTCAAGCATATAGTGCTTACTAAGTCCCCAAAAATTCCCTAAAAACCTGATCTTCCTCAATAAAGTGGTTTGTGATTCCTTTTATCAGTTACTTATTAAGCCCTAACATCTTAGATCCTATATGATAATATGAAAACATATTCAATCACATTATCTCATTGATTTCACATTATAGATACTTGGAACCATATATTCATAGGTTTATATAATTAGGAAACTACTAAACCAAATGAACTCCCTAATGCATATGGCTTGTTGACTACTGTTGCAGGTCTCTACATATAATTGCAGAATCATTTACATACATTAATTAAGGAGATAATTCATGGTCAGGTTCACTTAAAATTCTAACATGACTCATCCATTATCCTTACATTCAAAAAATATAACAAAAAACTAAACATTTCATAAGGGAATAAACTATAATAAAAATAAACCATAAAACTTTATATGTATGAATACATATGCATACTAGATGAAGTTTACCAAACAAAACAGACCTTATATAATGAAACACCCAAAAAATCCTAAGACCAGATGGAAAAAGGAATAAATCATATGGCAATCATATCCTGCAACCAAATCATCAACAGTACTAACTCCTAAGTGTTTGTGGACTCCATACTAAAGGAAAGAACATAGAATAACCTAAAGGCATGTGACACCTACCAGCATGCATTTAAATACTATTTTTTTTTTAAATGAACCCACATTTCCATCAAAGTGTCCATTCATGGTGTGAGAATAAATTCTTTGTAGGGAACCACCATTGATGTATCCACAAAATATAGGACAAACATGAATACATAAAAACATTTCCACTCATTTAAAAATTTATATAATAAAAAAACAATTTTCCTCAAACAAATCATAATAACAAATAAATAACGAAAAAAATAATAGGTTAATATCAGTTTCAACTAGTAACTATATATACTTGGTGGATTCAAACCTAAAATATTTTTTATTGTTCCAGGCACTTAGTATATGATATAACATAAAAAATAAAATACCAGAAAGGACGCATCTCATTTACCCTTATATAATACACTCATGTGTATATATTCCCCCCCCCCCCCCTCCACACACACACACATATATATATATATATTTATGTATGTGCGTGTGTTAATTTGAGTGTGTGTAAATATTCAGGTCCTAAGATCAAGCCTAAGGAAAAGGGATTAATATATAAGAAGTATATATTTATGAACCATATCATTGGGAATTGGGGAAGTATTTAGATTGATTCAGTCATCATTTCCCATCCAAATCCCTCAAATCTATTTTCCACATGGGCATCACTAGCTTATAAAACTCATAACACAATATATCAGGCCATTCCATCATACTAACATTAACTAAATATAATAAGAATATGTGGGTCACTAAAGTGGAACAATATAATTTTAACATAGTCAAAAATAACACTTACTTATGCATGTATCATATATTAAGGTAGTAACAAAACTCAAACGTCATTACCATCTACATGAATCAACATTTTTATATAATAAAGTAATTTCATATAAAAATATCATCATCTAGGGGTATACATGATATAAATAATTGGAATACTAATCAATAATAATTGAAATGAATAAGAAATGTGATCATAGAAAATGGTATAGGATACTCCATGAAATAGAATAAAATAACTCCATCCACAAACATTCTTGTCTTAGTCAAAATGAATACTAGACTCTAAATCACTCAATTTAGAGAACATATATTAGGAAAATGAAAAATTAGGAAATCATAGAGACATATTTAATAGTTTCAACGTGGGGTGATAAAAAAATACAATAACAATATAGTAAATGCTAGTAGTTTTTCATGGGGAAATTAAGACCATACATATCCTATAAAAATATGTGCATGTTTGAGAAATACTACTAGTTATAACATGTTAATTCATGTTCCCTTCAAAAATGGTCAAAAACACAACACTAGAGATAACTATTTCCATTTATGAAATATTTATTTAAAATAAATAAGTAAAACAACATTAAAACTATGTTTTTGTCAAATCATTAATACAATATGGAAATAAATATAGATAAAAATGTAATGAAGAGATCACTTTTAGAAGAAAAAATTTCTAAAAAAAGTTTGTATAAAAATATTTACACCTTAAACCATTAAAAATCAAGGTAATGTATAAATATATTGTTAATATAATAATCCATGGGATTTTAGTGTTAAATCATTACATACCACCTCCTAAATTAAACATCTACTTAGCCACCAAAGAACTATCTTAACCAAATATTATGTGTTGTTCATTAACATATAGATCATTCATGTCAAAGTGGGAAGAGGTTATTTCTAATATAAAATATAATTATTATTTAATAAATTTCATTTTATCTATGTTATAATAACAAAAGAGGGTTTAGTCCATAGGAAGTCTCCCAATTTAAGATCATTCTTCAATGTGGGTTGAATCAAATTTCATACTTAAAATTTCCAATTTATCCAAGATTAAATAAAAAGGATGTTGAATGGTATGTTAATACCTTGGAAAAATGATATGTAACACCAAAATGGGTTACTCATTCATATCTCATGAATAAATTTAACAATAAAAAACATTACGAGGGATCAACAGACACAAACTGATATATAAATTTACTCAAAATAAAACTAAATGAAAAATATTCCTATATATAATATCATATTAAACTAATAAAAAAAATTATGTTATGATAAATTATAGTTAGAAATATTTCCACTACTATTCCAAGAATATGTGTTGGAATTTATTAAAAATTTACTAAAAAAGATATGGTGGGAATGTTAAAATCATAACCTAAGAATCACTTAGAGTCTTTAAACCACAATCCATATCATCATAGAGATTTACTACCCATCCAAAATAATTCAAGAAGTGCCTAGAAGTCACCAAAATAAATCTAAAATCAAGGTAGTGAAATCACAAGATCACAGAATGTAGAAGATACCAAAACCAAAATAAAAAATTATAAAATAACCCCTAAAATATTTCTACAACAAAAATCATTATACATTCCAAATACTAAAATACTTAATCACAACTATAAATAACAAAAATAGTAAAATAAATCACGCATCACTGTCCTTAATTCATAAAAAAAATTTAAAGGGTAATAGAATACACACACTTTTCTTTTTTAAGAAAGCGAATGTAAATCCCCATAATCTTGGATGAATTCAACCATTCCCTAGTAGAATTCATCTTACAACCCCTAATCCACCAAAAAAGTTAAGAAAATTATATAAGAAGAATGTTGTTAAAATTAGTGGGAGATACCTACCTTGATCTAGTGAAATAAATCCCTTTAAAACACCATAGGATCACAGTGGAGTGAAGGGGGAAAGGAGACATCAAAACAGCCCGGATGGGATCGCAATTTGATGGAATGATGAATGGACTGGGGGAATTAAGTAAGAGATAAATATGGGTTGAGGGGAAAGTGACAAAAAATCCCCCCATTAAAAAAGAAAAAGGGTTGGGCTATTAGGTTCTCAGTGCAACTCCCAGACCATTTGGGCCTCGGTCAGGTCCAATAGGTTCTCAATAGCCTCCCATCTGGTAATATGTGGTGCATATAGTTGTAAACTATAGATGGAACCCATCAATATCCATTCTTTAATTGTAAAACATTATATAAACATAAAACCATATCTAAAAATACCTATTTATTCATCCCCAAACATCTATAATCAGTTCAAATAATTGAATGAAAAATAACCCCCCAACTAGAACAAAAAAAATCCAAAAATCCTGAGCTATTAACTATATTGAATTCCCAATTACACCCTCATAAACTCATAATAAAGGTAATCAGGACTCTCTCCATTACATAATATAATTTTCTTTCCAATTAAATATGCTACAAAAACATAACCCAAACAATTAGGAAAATAATTAAAGAGACTAAATGTTATAAAAATAAATACAAAAGGGTGAGGAAAGATATGTGCTTAAATCATTATGAAAATATTGATCTATACATGAGACATATTTGGATATATTTATTAATGAATTAGTCACACTAATTGAATAGTTTAACATAATATATCATTATTGAGATAATTGAGAAATGATTACACTTAAAGTGGTGGATGAGTTATTTCAACAAGAATTATGTAATACAATTGTTTACAATTTCAATATTGGGTATTTTATTTTTAATCCAGATCCATTTTTTTAATTTAAATATTCACCAATTAAAATTTTATTTTTTAAATTTCATATTCCTATGTGACACTTTTATAGTCCCACATAAAATGACTTCTATCTATAAATTCATCTTGCCGTATGACATTTCCATTTTCTGTAATATTACTCCTGATATTATGTTCCAACACATACAGGCATCATGTAATGAATTAATGAAAAGAGGTAATTTTGTGCACTTATTCCTTCTATATTACATGAAAGTGTATGTTTTCTATCATAATAAATTTTACAAAATTTATTTTAAATTTTTATGAATTATTTCATAAGTATTATTGGATGTTAGCCACCTTAAACCTGAGTGCTAAATGAAATGTGATATTTTTCACTGATTTGATAAGTGCATAACAAAATAACATAAAATTATTTGTGGGTTTAGTTTATATGTAAGATTATTTAATCACTTGGAAATTCCTTCTAATTGAAGTTTTGTACATCAATATTATTATCTATATTTTCAAGGTGATTTTTTTGTACTATACATGAATTAAATAGGCCATTTATGTCTTGAAAAAAACTATATAAAATACTATAAGAAAATAAATCATGTAATTTTTATAAATTTCTTTATATATTAATTATTAATGTTGATATAATTTATTTACTTGTCTTTTTTATAAGTTTCCACATAAAAATATAAAAAGTGTTACTATTGATATTTTATAATAATATATATGGATAACATCATCACTCAAAAATTAAATTAGATATTATATTTAGGTATGAGTATTAATTTTTCTATAAAAATATTCTACGCATTATAATTAAACTACCATATATTTTATAAATATTGTAATGAATAGTAGTTGGAGCACTACTAAGACTTGTAGATTGATGAATTTAGATATTATTAATTAAATTATGTCATATAATACACATCTAGATATGTATTCAAATTGTTCCACTCCAAAATAAATAGTTTATTTATTATATCTTGTTTTTATAACACTTATTGATATTGAATTGTTGTTTTATTTAAAATATCATTTTTGAATATCATTATATTGTGGTATTGATGTTTTTGGGAAAAAATAACTCATGGTTATTTTTTTGTTTTTGGGATTCTTATGTTTTTTAACAAAGATAGATAACCGTGAATTAGAATGGTTGTTGTTTCCAAAGCAAATATTTATGGTCACCCAGTTTCATAGTGTTTTAAAAAAAATGGGACGTAAAATCAAGGGTTTTTTATTTTGGAAAAGGAAGGTTTTGTTCAAAGGAGACTATGAAGTGTAGTTTTTGGAACAAGAATAAAAATTTGTAGGCTTCAAAGGAGGTTCTTGGAATGGTGAAGGATAATAATTATAACATGGCCATGTTGACCGTGAATCTTTCCACCCGGACTATGTTGGGAACACAGTTCTTAGAAGGCTTGTATTTCAGGGGGGATCAATATTTAATTGTAGGCATGTCATTTTCAGAATTAGGTGGGGATTATAGATACCTAAAATGGTTTTTCATCTGAAAAAGACATCATATTCCACAAAGGAGATGGTCACTATATAGACCACATAGATATTCACAGTGAATGGTGTTCCACATAAAATATTCAGGCAATTCACATTAGCATGTTTTTTAGATCTATTTTCTTATATAAAGACACATAATCACATCATTAAGATAGTGATTTTTTTAGTAAAGAGCATTCCTTTCGGAGGAATTTTATAAATGTAAAAGTGGTTCATGAGAGATAATTCTATGAAGGGTGACGTAGTTCACATAAACAATTCCACGAAAGGATATTGAGGGGATCTGTAGCCCAAAAAGGAAAAGGGACCACATAGAATAGGTAGTATGTGGAATAAAAATGCATCTTTATATGAAGAGTAATACAAGGAAGAATAGTTGGTATTTTGAATAGAGGTGGTCTATAGAAGGGAAGCAGTTCGGGGAAGAAGTGGTACTGTACAAAGCACACATTACATGTGGTGAAACACAGTACATGAAAGATTCAAGTTAATTCATGGAAAGATTAAATTGTTCGAAAAATTAATTTATGTAAACTAAAAATATGAAAAAAAAAGTTGATTTCATATAATAGTTAAAATAGAAAATTAATATAGAATTTACTAACAATTGAGGATGTGTTCATTCATGAAAATTAAGGCACATATAAGGCCATAAATTGTGTGTGGTGATCCCTTAGAGAGTAGTAATCATAAGAAGAGTAAGATGGTGATCCTTTCCAATGGTAGGGATCCAAATAAATAAACATAGGCCATGTACTTTGGAAAATTAGTGACCTAACCCTAAGCATTTTAAAAGTAGTTAGGATGAGAATTGATGTGATCTAGCCCAAGCCTTGTAATTTGGAAGTGATCCTGAGTGGATTTGGTACACTAAAACATTGTCATTTTATTCTCCTTGGATGTAGACCTATGAGGGTGAACTATGTAAAATTGATGTGTCTCATGCCTGATTTCAATTATATTCATAAATTTCTATGATAAATGGGTAGAATAGTGTTCTTTTAAAAACAAAACAATATCCTAAGGGGTTGTTGTTTTAATTTGTCATATTCTAATTCACCACCCATCATAGGGAATTTAACCAAGTTAGGATAACAGATATAGATTCACATAAATTTTTAATGGAGTGAGAGATAGAAGGAATTATATTTATATTTATTGAATGACTCAATTAATTATTTGACATGAAAATCACAATACACCATTTTTAAAAATTATCTTATTTGACGTTTTTTCTATGTAATTTTGACTATACAGAATGAACTTCAGGTAACTATAATAAGTGAAAACTAAAAATATTTCATGAAAATATAATATTATGTTCTTTCAAGTCATATTAGTTCAAATTTTTTTTGAATAAATACAGTGGTGATGATTTAACTTAACAATAGATGAATAAACATACTTAGTTAATAGATTGAAAAGGACGTTATTATTGATACAATAACAACTATCTTTGATCTTTTTATAATTTGTCCATTTTATTTTCTTAAAGCATTTCCTATAAATAAACTCATTCCTCTAGTGTTATATATACATGGTAAATTAACATCTTCATTAATCATTCTAATTTGTTTTATTCATTTTGATTATATTAAATTTCTTGTTTCTGAGTGAACTTTCAATAAGTGAACGCTTTTACTTTTGAATTATTTTTACTAAGAGACACCATTATAATATTTTAAGTATGAATATCGTAGTAACATCTATTATAATTATATTTAATTAATTCATGAATGATATTGGGAATCTAGGAATAATAACACATAGAAATTTTTAAACATAAGATCAAAGGATCAAATGGCTAGGATGATAGAGTTCATGTACTTCCATTGTGTGAATGAGGAGCTACCAATTTTTTTAGTTGAGGACATTTAGGGGTAGGAAGAAAACTCATTCATTAGTTATAGGATCCAGGATACCTTATCACATTTTTAAATTCATGGACACCGTGGATTTAGTTGATACATCCACCTAAAAAATTTGTTTAAAATTATTGATTTAATAATATCCTTTTCAAGGAGTATTTTATTTGATAACTAGTACTTCATGTTTTGTATTTTAATTTCAAATATATTAACTCTCATATTCATAATAATTAAAATTCCCTATCATTTTATTTCCATAGTTATAGTAGTATTTCATAAAATATATAATTTTTATACTCTGATCACTAATTTAATCTTAATATAAAAACCTAGTTATCCAAATTCCTTAATATTATAAAAATTATTGGTTTTTTAACTAAAATTCACCCCTATCTTTTATTTTTTTGCATGATACTGCATGAGAATAATTTATGTGATGGATAAGATCTTTATACATGAAATGATAATTTTTTTAATATGTAAATGATTTATTTTATTTTTATCACATTGATTTATTTACTAAATATAATAAAAATTCACATTTACTTTTATTAAAGTTTTAAGCACCTATACCCATCATTAACTGTCTCACAAGTTTTTACAAATAGTTGTTTTTGTATTTTTCTATTAACATAAGTAGTTGAAAAGAAATATTATTTGTTTTATTTGTCATTTTTTAAGACATGGAAAAATATTTATTTTATGTCTATAAAATATTTGAATATTCAAATAAAATGGAAAGAATAATTTTTTTAATGTTACCATAGTTATGAAAAAGAAAAATCGACTTCTCAATTCTCAAGGGGAAATTGAAATGTAATATCTATTAAATAATAGGTTTTTTTATATGAAACTGACACTACTTAGAAAAATAATATATTGAAATAAATTTTTTTGTTCAGGGTATAAAATTATGAGTTTACATATATTAGAATTATCGAGTTTAATATATAACTAATTAGAGATTATATGGTTTTCATAATGGAATAGACTAGTTTTTTCACATTTTAAATAATCGTATTTTATGATTTAATGTGAAATATATTAATTGAGATTAAGATTAAGGGTTTTTAAGGGTCAATTAACACTTAATCAAGATTGTGAAAACAACAAGAATCCCAATTTCTGAAGATCTAGCATGATCAACAATAGTAATAATGATATATATAGAAAATGTATAATTTTTTCCTTTCACTAATGATGATTCCAAAAAAATCATTATCAATATTTTTTATGGACTATAATACCCCAATATTTTATATTATAATTTCTTTTAAAAATGACACTATATTTAATAGAATGTAGCTGTAACATCCCAGATAAATAAGGATTAAGACCCTTTTCATATTTATTAATATTTTTGAATTAAATATTAATTTTATATTAAAAGGAACGCTATGTTCGATGGCATACCCGATACGCAACAACAAGTTTCTTTGAAATCTTATGTTGCACACTAATAATATAATATTATTTTTTTAAATGGTAGTTAATTCCGAGCTGTTATATTGGCGGAAATGAATAAAACTAACTAAAATATTATTATATATGTTTGTTAAATGTTTTTACAATTATCCATGAAAAGTTAGGGGCTTAAAATAAGAAAGAATCTAATTTTAAGCTTGAATACTCTAATATTTAGTAAAAGATTGATTTACCACCTTTTAATGGAAAACCCTCCTTAAATATAGTTTTGGTCACTTTAATACATTCTATTTGAATAAATAAAATCCTTCTTTAGAATTGGGACATCAAAATTTACTTTTTGTAAATTTTTAGAATTTTTTGGATGAAGTTCATTTTATAATGAATAGTGAAAAATATTGTATTTTAATTAAAAAGTGTATTTTAATACAATTTATTTATCTAGTTTGATTGTCTTTATAATTGGTTTTAATGTGTAATTAGAATATTTTTTTTACCATTTAATCCAATTTTGTTCATTGGAATTAATTTCACTTTGAATTTGGACATAAACAAGTGTCAATCTTTTGATAATTATTGTTTCTTAAAAACACGCTAATTGTTTTTACAGCGGGAATTAATTTTAAATTAATTAATGCAACTTCTATGGTTAGAATTTGGAAAACAAATATACATAATTTTTTAATTAATAATATCAAATAAATCATAGGCTTAATTTTTGGTATTTTTCTGAAAAACTTTAATTTTTGATGAATTGTGAAACCATTTAGTAGTAGTTAAAAAAACTGACTTTCTCATTTAAATGATTTTTTATCGCTTCTGTGAATTGAATTTCAAAAATCCAACACAAATAGTTGTTATTAGTAAGTAAAATTTGGTTCAATAAGATGAAAATATTTTTTGGTGAATAGCAACTTTTGACTTTTATTTACCGCGGTTAAAGGAAAATAGAGTAATTCAAGGTAAAAATAATATTATAATAATTTACAATTACCTTAACACTTGTAAAAACCTTATTGGTTGAGTCATTAACGACCATGGGCATATTTGGGTCTATTTTGGTACCCCATTGAGCCACTTGAAGAGATAATGACAATTTAGATTAATTTACTTAATGTAAAGGAAAAAATAACAAAAGCAAATATTTTTTAGTAAATTAATTTTTACAAGGGGTTATATAAATTATTTTGTCGACTATAAATATTCATTGGAAACCTAAAAAGATTTCCTACATCATGGTAGTTTTATAATTTTTAGACAACCAATAAATTAAATTATTTATGACACAATAATAATGTACTGTTGACCTCATTAATAAATTATTTAAATAAATAAGATTATAAATATTAAAATAACATCCAAAACCAATCCAATTCTTATTGTAATATTTTACTTTTACCATGAGTCATCTTATCTTAGACTATAATTAGTTTTGGAACTTTATAAACCTAATATAATTATATAATGAAATAAAATTTTCACACTTTCCTAAAGATCCCCTCCCCCCACCCCTTATAAAAGGACACCACTTCTAAACAATTCCTCACACCTCTCAAGCCTTTGGGCTCATCCAACCTACACTCAATTAAGCTCCCTACAACCCTATCCTCCTCCTAAAATACTTAAATTAGGCATATTGAACTTCATGAAGTCCTTTGGGTTCAATCCAAAGGAAGTTACCCAAATTAAAGGAAGAACAAGGAACAAACGAGTCAAGTAGGACACGAGGTAAGGGATTTTCTTATCTCACTTTTAATTCCATGAGATTTCCATTATTCGCCACTTATTCATTGCATGTGGTGTATTTTTTACCACCATTTGATATATATTATCATGATTCTCATTATATTCATGGTATTCTATGATTCATTTGGTGGTTATTATCTTTTGGTCATACGACTCAGTTGATTACAACATAGTAAAGGGTTTCATCTCACTTTTTATTCCCGTGAGATTCATGCTATATTTTCCAATATTTACTTTTGTGTGGTGTATCTACTTCCCATGATTGTACTCTGTGTAATATAATTTTATTTATTAGTATTTATATCTTCATTTTATGATACTTCTTTCATGTGGCATATGTTTTGTAAATTACCAAATCTGTAAGGGAAGCTTTCACCCTCCTTTTTATAAAAGACTTCTTTTTGTTGTGTATTTTAATTTACATATTATTATGATGGGATATGTTATTCTATATCCTCATTGATTTAAACTATATGTACAAGGGATGAGATACCCTTTTCATCTCATCAACTCATTTTCTGAATTTTAAAGTGACATCGTTAGGCTGTCAAATTTTTACAAGGGAACTTTTTAACCTAATTTCAATTCTTTGGGTTCAACTTGTACTTCTTGAATATGTTATCCTATGAAAATGTTTGAATGACCACTGACTGTTTTACACTAAATATCCACTTATATTGGGTTTATTTATATTTATCACACATAATTATGTGATTGATTTATCCTCAATTTAAGGAGACCATCTTTATAATGGATTTCATCTCAATTTATATTTACATTGATACTTCATTGTTTTTATGCACCAATTAACTCTTATATGGTGTATATACAGTCCTTTAACATATTATATCATTAATCCCTTTATTCTCATGATATTATAACGTTTTGATTAAATTCAATTCATTATTTATTTGTATTCAAGCATCTCTCTTTTTGTAAAAAAACTCTTTAACTAAAATGTCATTTTAAACGTTTTAAAGATTTATTCTTCTAAAAATTTCTCATTAAAGTACATTTTTTCAAAATGGTTTTTAGGCTTTATTTTTATGGACATTAATGTTTTAAAATGGCAATTCATTTAAAATCTTCAAAGTGGTATGAGACACTTTTATTCAAAAATCTCTTTTTAAATGGTTTTGAAAATGATTTGATAAAGCATTGTTTATTTCAATATCATGATTTGATATGTTTTGATTGGAATGTGGAAATGTTATATTCCATTTATACTTGTGTTATGTGTTATGATTATGTTATGGTTATTGGGAATTTGATTACGTATACAGGTGGTTCCGTGATTAACCTAGGTCGGGTGAGCCCGAGATAGCTCTCCAATGCATTGGGTAACATGACAGAGGTAAACATTATGATTCTCCTAAAAGATTTAAGGAATATACTGTGATGAGTATTTCAAGTGTAACTCCCTATGTATCTATGATATCTACAATGTGATTTTGATATAGATGCCATAAGTAACCTTTATGATTTTTGATTTTGTGTTTTATTCATAAATCTTATGATTTCATAAGGTATGTTATGATTGAAAAGTTGGGTTTTATTGATTTGTATTTATTGATGTGCTAATGTTTTCCTTCCTTATATTATAACCCTTAATGATATTTTTATGCTCATCCCATGATTTTGAAATGTTTTCCATAGGACTTAAAGATGAATAGGGTCAAGGATGGAATCAAGGAAAATTCATGTTGTCTAAAACATGGAACTAGATATGTTTTTTTAAGTGTTTTTATTTTATGGAAAAATAGATATTGAGTATTAGTGTCTACATGTAATATTCAAGTTGTTATGTAATAGTTATGGCCTAATTATCTAGAACTATAAACCTGAAAAAATCCTTAATGTAAATTAATCATTTAATTCAATATTATGTAATGTTATAAGGTCGGGTCTTTATAGTTGGTATTAGAGGTCAGTTTCGACAACTTTAAGGATTAAGAGTTTTTGTTAGACACATGGCTAGTCCCCATTTCTAGTATTTCAGTTAAATCATTGTTTTATAACTTTTTCAGATCATGGAAATTCAGTTACAATTGGAATGATGAGGATCTAAAACGACATTATTATCTCTTCCTGATGACATACTTGCAATAATTATTGAAAATCCATGTTTGGATGATTGTGAAACTTTTTCTAGAATACAAATCACTTGCAAGTAGTTGTTTGAGATATCAAACTCCTCCACTATACTGTGTTATCATCATAGATCATGGGTTGTATTTAGACAAATCCTATTTTCACAATATTCTCATATTTTCAAGAAAGGTAAATATTATTAAGTCATTTTCAAATATTTTACCTTATCACAAGATTCTGAAGTATATTATGATTTTTAAAAAGGTACTGAAGAAGAAGACCCTTGCGCAACCTATTTATATCTGCTATTACAATATAGTCTCTTAGAACATACCTATGGTATTTTAAAAGTACCATTAATTGAATGTTTCAACTAAAATTTGGTCCAACTATTTTATAGAAATCATGTTTTATCATTTGTTTGGAAATTATATGTTATACATGATTATTTTCCAAAAGGGTTTTTTCTGTAAACATCCATATGACCCATTTTTTACAAGGTGTATTTGGATGGAGGAAGAAAATGATTTTGAAGGATCTTTGAATCATTGTTGCAATGCATGGACCTTATACCTACGTGAACAAGATGATGATGAAACCAAATGGACACCATGATCAAGGTATGATGTTCTTCATTTTGGGGATTGTTTTATTTTATCATATGGTGATGAAATAAGACTTCAAGAATTAATATGTTTAGATCATAATGAATTTGGATCAAAATGAGAGGTATAAGGAAGCCATTGAGGTTAAAACATGTTAGGGTTATTTTTGAGTTTTATAAAAAGGACAACCTGTAGGATGGGTGACAACCCGTCGCATCTGGTAATGCTGCAAGAATTAAACCCACAACCGAGGGGCATCAAGGGTGCATCGCCTACCACTAGCCTACTTGAAGTCCCTGGTTAGTATGAATTATTATTTTAGTAAAATGATTTTATGGAACAATAATAAGTTTATTTTTGGAACTTATGTATTATTAAATGGATATAATTCGTATATAAAAATGATTTAGTGATTAAGTTATAATGGTTTTTGTAGAAGATGTTTTCTATTTTGAGGAAACATTATATGCCTAAGGACGATAGAATAATATGGGATTTCAGTTGTGGAATAATGGTTGAAATTTTAGTTTGGAAGAATCTATGTTCTTATTGTGGTCATATGATGATTTGGTTTATTTATGAAACTGATTAACCTATCATGGAGAATATGTGATTAGGTTAATTACTTTTCAATATAAGATTTTATGTGTAGCTGATGTTATTTGGAGATAAATGATAAGATTTATCTTGGAAGACTATGTAATTAAATCCTTATGAGATTTGGGTTTCAATCTTAGTTTTTATTACTTTTTAATAATTTTATGGATAGTTGTTTATTGAATGGTCTTAGTTGAACTTTGGGTATTTTTTTACAAATTTTGGAGATTAAGATTAATTTTTCTTTTTGCAAAATATTATCCTTTTTTGGTATTATCTGATCTCGCACTAACCATTTTGGTTTTAGTTTATGTCTAAAGAAGAGGGAAATATATAGTTCTTCTTTTTTCAATTATATGATTCTCTATAAGATGATTCTTGTGCTTTTGATGTTACCAAGTCTTTTTGAATGCTCTTTGTTTGGAGAAAAGTTTATTTTTTGGTAGAAACTTATTAAATGATGAAACTCCACATGAAGGTAAGTATATTTCTATATGTTATTATTCTATGTAGTAAATTAATTACTACAAATTATGAAAAGGAATGTAAAACAAAAATTTTGTTGATTTACGTTTCCTACAGGGTAATCAAATACCATTTAACACATCATAAGTTTGTGATTTCCTAGTGGTTAACATTCTCCTAATCATGTTTTCTATCACTATCCATCAGAACTTGACTGTTTTTTCTCTCTTCCATATCCATGTTTTCCTACATGGAATCCTAGTACGGGTTTTTGTGGGTGACCATTGTACTTTTCTTTATTTCTTTTAAGGTGATTGTTTTACTGACTCTTTTCTGATGTGGGACTTTTAATGAAGTTTCCAAGCCCAGTTTTAAAATTGCTAGGACGCCATTCCCAAAATGGGGGAAGGCTGTAACATCCCATATAAATAAAGAATAAGACACTTTTCATATTTATCAATATTTTTGAATTAAATATTAATTTTATATTAAATGGACACTATGTTCGATGGCGTTCCCGATGCACAACAACAGGTTTCTTTGAAATCATACATTGGACACTAATAATATAATATTATTATTTTAAATGGTAGTTAATGCCTAGCCGTTTTATTGGAGGGAATGAATAGAACTAACTAAAATATGATTATATATGTTTGTTAAATGTTTTTACAATTATCCAAAAAAAGTTAGGGGCTTAAAATATGAATGAATCTAATTTTAAGCATGAATACTCTAATATTCAGTAAAAGGAAGATTTAGCACCTTTTAATGGAGAACCCTATTTAAATATAGTTTTGGTCACTTTAATACATTCTATTTGACCAAATAAAATCCTCCTTTTAGAATGGGGACATCAAAATTTAATTTGTGTAAATTTTTGGAATTTTTTGGATGAAGTTCATTTTCTAATGAATAGTGAAATATTTTATATTTTAATTCAAAAGTATATTTTAATATAATTTATTTATGTGGATAGATTATCTTTTTAATTATTTTTAAAGTTTAATTAGAATATATTTTTACCATTTAATCCAATTTTGTTCATTTGAATTAATTTCACTATGAATTTGGACATAAACAAGTGTCAATCTTTTGATAGTTATTGTTTATTAAAAACATGCTATTTGTTTTAATAATGGGAATTGATTTTAAATTAATTAATGAAACTTCTATGTTTAGAATTTGGAAAAAATAGAAATCATTTTTGAATTCTGAATATCAAATAAATCTTAGGCTAAATTTTGGTACTTTTCTGAAAAACTTCAATTTATGATGAATAGTGAAACCACTTAGTAGTAGTTAAAAAATTGACTTTTTCATTTAAATGAAATTTTACTGCTTCTGTGAATTGAATTTCTAAAATCCGACATACATGTTTTTTATTATTATGTAAAATGTGGTTCAATAAGATGAAAATATTTTTGGTGAATAGTAACATTTGACTTTTATTTACCGCGTTTAACGGTAAATAGTGTAATTCAAGGTAAAAAAATATTATAATAATTTAAAATTACCTTAACACTTGTCCTAACCTTATTGGTTGAGTCATTTATGACCATGGTCATCATTGGGTCGATTTTGGGACCCCATTGAGCCACTTGAGAGTGATAATGACAATTTAGATTCATTAACTTAAAGTAAAGGCAAAAATGACAAAAGCTAAAATCTTTTAGTAAATTAATTTTTCGAAGTGGTGATATAAATTATTTTTTCGACTATAAATATTCATTGGAAATATAAAAAATATTTCCTACATCATGGTATTTTTTTTATAATTTTTAGACAAAAAAAATAAATTTTTTATGAGACAATAATGATGCAGTGTTTACCTCATTAATAAATTATTTAAATAAATAAGATTATAAATATTGAAATAACATCCAAAACCAGTCCAATTTATATTGGATTATTTTACTTCGACCATGAGTCAACTTATATTCGAATTTAATTAGTTTTGGACCTTTATAAACCGAATATCATTATATAATAAAATAATATTTTCACACTTTCCTAAAGAGCCCCTCCTCCCCCTTATAAAAGGACACCACTTCTAACCAATTCCTCACACCTCTCAAGCATTTTGGCTCGTCGAAACTCTACCCAATTAAGCTCTCTACATCCTTATACTCCTCCTAAAATCCTTACCTTAGGCAGAAGGCACTTCAAGAAGTCCTTTTGGTTTAATCCAAATGAAGTTACCCAAATTAAAGGAAGAATAAGGAACAAACGAGTCAAGTCGGACACGAGGTAAGAGATTTTCTTATCTCACTTTTAATTACGTGAGATTTCCATTGTTCTCCATATATTCATTGAATGTGTTGTATTGTGTACTGCCATTTGATATATATTTTTATGATTCTCATTATACTCATGGTATTCTGTGATTCATTTGGCATTTATTAACTATTGGTCATACGACCCAGTTGATTACAACGCAGTAGAGGGTTTCATCCCACTTTTTATTCCCTTGAGATTCATGATATATTTTCCAATATTTCATTTAGTGTGGTGTATGTACTACCCATGATTGAACTATTTGGGTAATATACATTCATTTATGAGTATTTACAACTTCATTGTGTGATACTTCTTTCATGTGGCATATGTTTTTAAGTTACCAAATCAGTAAGGGAACCTTTCACCCTCCTCTTTTTAAAAGACTTATTTTTGTTATGTTTTTTAATTTACATCTTATTATGTTGGGATATGTTCTTATATATACTTATTGGTGTAGAATTTTTGTCCAAGTGATGAGATACCCTTTTTACCTCATCAAATCATTTTTTCAATTTTAAATTTACATCGTTAGGCTATTGATTTTTTACAAGGGAACTTCTTAACCCAATTTCAATTCTTTGGGTTCAACTTGTACTTCATGAATATTTCATCCTATGAAAATGTGTGAATGGCCTATGATTATTTTACACTTAATATACACTTATATTGGGTGTATTTATATTTTTCACACATAATTATGTGATTGATTTATCCTCAATTTAAGGATACCATCTTTATAAGGGATTCCATGTCAATTTACATTTACATTTAGACTTCATTGTTTTTATGCACCTATTCACTCTTATATGGTGTATATAATATCCTTTGAGATATTATATCATGAATCCCTTTATTCTCATGATATTATAATGTTCTGATTAAATGTTATTCCTCATTTATTTGTATTCAAGCTTCTCTCTTTTTGTTAAAAAAACTCTTTAAATAAAATATCATTTTAAATGTTTTAAAGATTTATTCTTGTAAATATTTCTCATTAATGTCCTTGTTTTCAAAATTTGTTTTAGGATTTATTTTTATGGACATTAATGTTTTCAAATGATAATTCATTTAAAATATTCAATTTGGTATGGGACACTTTGATTCAAAAATCTTTTTTAAATGGTTTTGAAAATTATTTGATAAAGCATTGTTTATTTCAATATATTGATTTGATATATTGTTATTAAAATTTATAAATGTTAGATTTCCTTTATACTTGTGTTATGTGTTATGATTATGTTATGGTTATTGGTCATTGTTTACGTATATAGGAGGTTCTGTGATAAACCTAGGGCGGGTGATCCCGAGATATCTCTCCAATGCATTGGGTAACGTGACAGAGGTAAATGTGATGTTTCTTCTAAGAGATTTAGGGAATATATAGTGATGGTTATTCCAAGTGTTACTTACTATGTTGCTGTGATAACTACAATGTATGTTTTATATGGATTCCATAGGTAACGTTTATGATTTATGATTTGTGTGTGTTATTCATAAATCTTATGATTTCTTAAGGTATGTTATGATTGAAAAGTATGGTTTCATTGATTTATATTTATTGATGTTCTAATGTTTTCCTTACTTATTTTATAACCCTTACTAAGATTTTTATGTTCATCCCAAGTTTTTGAAATGTTTTCCACAGGACTTAAAGAGGAATAGTGTCAAGGATGGGATCAAGGAAAAGTCGTGCTGTCTAAAACATGGAACTAGACATGTTTCTTTTTAAGAGTTTTTATTTTATGAGAAAAATGGATACTGAGTAGTAGTGTCTACATGTAATATTCAATTTGTTATGTAATAGTTATTGACTAATTCTCTAAAAATCTAAACCTGAAAAGATCATCAATGTGAATTATTCATTTAATTAAATATTATGTAATGTTATAAGGTCGGGTCTTTATAGTAGCACACGCTACACTATATATAAACAAACCAAGAAAAATTATTATTTAAATATGGCTGTTATAACAGTGCCATTGGGTTGGTGGGTATAAATAGGAATAAGTACGTTATAAAAAATTAGAATGGTTATATATATTTAAAATTAATTTATAAATGAATATTAAATTATTACTAAATGTTTAGTAAAGTCTCTTTAGACATCGAGAATACATTTTCTTAAAAAATATTATTAAATTTTACTTCTGGATATTATAATTAAATACTTCCACTTCCAGAAGTTTGATTTCAAAAAAAAGAAATAATTTTTGAAATTATAATTTCATAATAAAGTTTTTATATTTTTACCAAAAATATTTATTTTAGAGTTTATAGTGAAAGGTTAATTTTAAAAAAACTATCACTTTTAATAAATGATAATGTTATAATAAAAATGTTAAAGACTAATGTTTTTTTATTGATCCAAAATATATCTAATAAGTTATATTATTGATATTAACATTTAATTTTTAACTTCAAAACATATTCATACAAATTATGGAAACCTAAGTAATGTTTTTGTCCAAATAAACTATTTGAAATTATATACATTTAATCAAGTATTCATAAAGTTAATTTCAATTTTCATTTGGTTTTAAATGAAAATAATTAACCTTATTTTCATAATAATCCAATTAATTCAAATATAATAAATATTATACTTCATTTTTCAATAAAATAATTTTAAACATAAAAATGTAATTTTCGTAGAAAATAGTTTCTCATAACATTTTATGGGTTTTTTTGTAAATTTATTTATGCCACTAATAGATTCTAAATTTTATACAATAGTCTATATATTTAGATTCACAATTTATAATCTTGTAATTATTATATTTTTTCATTTTTAGTCACTTTGAATAGTAACATTGGTAGGAAAATGTCAATTACCATAATAAGAGTTCAAATAAGTTAAAGGGGTTAAAATTAAAATGGTAAGGATAAAAATGACCTATAAAATTGTATAAATACTATTTTATAGTCATATTTTGACAATATATAATCCAATATCCTAATATGGGTCACATTTATCCATTTTTCTTGTGAATGACATTAATATATTTTAATCTTCTAAACAATTCCATGTATATTCCCCGGTTTCGTGTTCCATTTTTAGTCCTATTTCACAAGTGTGGCTTTATTTTCACTAATGGCCTCTTTTTCTAGTGCGGGATGTCTGTGGCTTCTGTCTATGGGTTCCGTCATTCTGGTTCTGTATAGCGATGATGGTTTTGATGGTGTAGTGGAGTCGGTGAACCCCAGATGGTGACTCGAGTTGTTGTAATATCAATGTAGGTGGAGAAATGGTGTCGCGTCATGCTACCAGTGGTGATGATGGCTTTGTTCGACAATGATGATGTTCGGTTCTGGGGGCATCGGCTTTTTGCAGGCAATGGATGTCGGAGAAGAGGTCAGCGGCCTTGCTGATGCATTCATGTTGACGGTGAAAGTGTTTCACTGGCGTTATGATGATGGTGGTGAAGTGATGGATGGATGGTGTCTAAGTCATAGTGTGACATATGGTTTGTGATGGATTTTTTTGGGTGACTTTTTTGGTTTGAAATCTGAAAAGTTTCATGCGCATTTTTTAATTTTGAAAGGGGCGTATTTTGAGGCATTTAAAAACAGTGGTGGTAATCGGTTAGAGTTTGTGTGCAGTGGAATTTGAAATTAGAACTTACTATGATAGTGATAGTATAAATGGGGTTAGTACTAGTGGTATGTGGAGGTTTTTTATGGTTCCCACTTAACCAAAAAGTTTCTTCTTAAAATAAAAAAAAATTGGATTGTGTGTCCAAGTTTATCTTCCCCCTAGCATATGAATGGAAATGACCCCTCATCTCTTCTCTAAAATTCAATACCCATATATCACTTAAAATACCAATATAAATCCCTATCTGACATCCATAACCAATATATAAAGGTCCTATTTTGATCAAAATTCATATCTTATAATTCTTAAGGAGTAATCCTAATGAGGTTGTCCTAAACAGTGGTATGGTTCACAACCAAGTGTTTTGATTTTATTTATTGGTATATGTCATGAAATTATATGATAAAAATGATGATATAATAATATAAAAATATTTAAAATACTAAGATGTTATAATTTCTATTTTTCACCCATTATTCATTTCCTTCTCTATTATATAGGTAATAAAATCATCATTTGTGCATACATGCAGACTATCGCCTCGTGAAGCGATGTATATTGGTTTTCATCAATGCCAGTAATGGATGGTTATTATGATGTGTATAGTGTTTTTATATGATATTTATGTGATAATTATTATTCTAAAAATATAATATATCATTTACCTTCTTAACCTTTAACCATTTAGAAAATGATAATGTCATAAATGTGTACGTGTAGACGACCACCTCCATTAAGCAATGTGATCCTTATTACTTGTGTTCTATTCATGGATGATCATAAATACATTTATAATTAAAATATAATGTATTTATATCATGATTAATATTATTTATATGATCTTACCATGACGAATATTTAATTTCTAAAACTCTTGAACATAAACAAAGATGAAAAATGAAACTGTTATCACATGGAAATGATTATTCTGAAAAGGAATTATTAATAAAAAAATTCTTCGAATATTATAATTGGGTGTTATATGTTATTATAATTATGTATGGTTTTGTTATAAAATTATAAAAAAATTAAATTTATAAAAAAATAGTTTAATATCACATATGAAACAAGATGAACTTGAGGTAAGGGTTTTCCATCTCGAATTGTCTATATTGTGAAATATATTATATTATGAACCTATATTCTTTTTATGGTGGTTATACTACCCCTTAAACATTTTATATAATGAATAATTATCAAATCATCATTTTGAAGTTTAAAATTCATGTTATTTCTTTAAATGGGTTATGATGTAAATGATAATAAAGTGGTAAGGGATTTTATTTATAAACTTATTTTATTTCAAGATTGATTATGTCCATATTTATTTTAGGAAACTAAAATTATCATAATATATTTATCCACAAGTATTTTCTTCTCATAATGTTATTTTCTTAACAATTTTATATTCTATTTACACTCTTTGTGAATAAATAATCCTCAAGTATGTCACATGAAATGGATATTCTTTTAAAAATAATTATTCGAAAGCTTTCCTTCTAATTTTTTCTTCCACTTTAATGTTTTCTAAAATAAAGTTTCATTGAATTTTTTAATGTTATGAAAATATTTATTAAATTAATTTTGAACTTTTTTTTCTTTCTATAAATATTTATAAATGAATCATCTTGTCATTTTCTATACATGATACTTTTTACTAATTGTGTGAACATGGTATTTATAGTAACGTAGACCACATGAACATATTTCCTTTCATTATGAATAATATGTAATTTTAATCTTACATTATATGTTCCCAAGGTTATATTTATATAAATAATTTTTTAAAAAAATATGGGAGTTTTAATTTATGTTTTATCCAAAGAAAATGGAATTATTTTATTAAAGGTATGAGAATTATTTTTAAAAGTTATTTAAAACGTCATTCTTACAAAAATTTACAAGAAAGTTATTTTTAATATGATTCTCTTATTTTAGTTTATAAATTATGTCATTCATAAAAGTAACATTAATTTATAATAAATCAAGGGTTTTACAATACTGGTAAATTTTTATACCTTATTTTGAGATCATTCACATTCTTGTGATCACTTTCTCTATCACTCTCTATTATTCCTTTGATATTATTTTTCTCTTTAATATAATTATTTTATATATCATGGATGAATTAAGAGTCATTTTTATTAATATTATTGTTTAAAAAACATATACCATTTCTAAATAGGACATAAGTTGAAGGAATCATGTTATATAAGTCATTTAATTTACTATAGAAATATTGATTTTATATATTCTTGATTTAATATCAATAATTGTTGAAATAAATTTATTTTTTAGAATGAATTTCATTGATCATTAAAAATATTCGGAGTGAATTGGTTTTCTAATTTATGGTTTCATATCGATTATAGATATCCCCTTTACACTTCTATATGTATCATGAGATAGAAAAACATGGCATGATGTATAGGTTGAGGTAGAAAGATTATGTCATAATAGTTGGGTATTAGGTTTATACTATATAATATAATAATAATGTATGGTTTGAGAGGACTTATTGTATTGATTAATTTATTGGTTGAGGGGCCTTCATGGAAATATTCACAATATCATAGGTGACAAGACTTAGTCATGATTGTCTATATTTATACATTTCCTTTATTAAGAATGCAGTTTCCCCAATCCGTGTGATTTCAATGTTTATATTTTCTATGGATGTTCAAAAAAAAATTATTAAATGAAAGGTTTTTTATTATCCACTTTATAATGTTGTTAATACCTTATTTATATATGATATAATTCATTGTACATAACCCTTACTATGAATCTGATCTCACAATTTATCTGATTTCCTTCCCATGTGAAATGATGAATGAATATTTGAATGATTTTAAAGGACAAGGAAAATTTTTTCAAGCTATTTTTTAAATTTATAATATCATATAGAATTCAATTGTGTATCTCGTTTTCCAAGAATTCTAATTTGATAAATATTTAGTGGCGAAATCCCATGTATCTTTTCTAATTTAATAATTTAGCAATGACTCTTGATTAAAGGATTTAGGGTATTGATGTTAGTATCAGAGAAATTTTAGTAGTTCCCTTGGGAACAATATTTTTTATTTGTATACATAATATGAGAAATATGAAAATATATTAGGTTATTTGGGAAATTTTAACATATATATATTTTTACATTATGTCTCAATAGTAATGATGATTATGAACAAACTCTATGTGGTCCATTATTTAGAAAAGGTTCATATGGGAAGGAAGGGAAATCACATTAACACATGTACTCAATGTAGTGATTTATCTTTTGAAAAATTAAATAAATTATGTGTTAGATATAAATAGATAATGAATATATTATGGAAGTTAGGATTGGTTATGATAAATAACCATGCATTTATAGAGAACCATGATGTTCTATAGGATGATGCATATAAACCGGATCACTTCATATAATATAATCCTTTATCTTTCAATGGAACTAATAATCTATTGGTATCTTGACAATGGAATAGTTCCCCCAAATATATATTTATGAAATTGGGAATTATCTAAAGGGAAAACTTTGTTCTAGCAACTTATTTCCTTGTAGTATATTCTGATTAATAGTGGGTTTTGATCAAGAATACTAAAAAAATGATAAAATAGAAAGTATATAACGGAAAAATTTTAAGTTGAGTTTTCTTGAAAAATGCTTTCCTTGATAGACAAAACTATGAAATATTTAGGATGTTAATCTCTTTAATTAGTAATGATGATGAAAGTGTTACATAATATTAGACTATCATTATAATATTATAATGGGACGTTCCAAAACATATACATAATTTAGAAACAAATATTGAATATTTATTTGATGGGTTTAAGCTGAGTATTTGAGCGACCTTATTTTTTTAAAAAATTCATCATATGATGATGTGGTATAAAGTGACATTAAGATTGAATAATAATTATTGGGGACATATATATTCAATGGAAATCAAGATAATAAAAGGATAAATGATTACTAAAGAAAATGAACAAAGGAAAAGGATAATAAGGATGGGACCACACTTTAAACATGTCATAATTGTGGAAGGAAACATTATAGTAAATGATTAAAGGGAATAATATTTTTTTCATTTATAGAGGTAAGGTCTATTTAGATACTGAATTCAATGTAAATAATGGGAACATTGATATTCACTGTTTCAATTGTATGTTGATGTGCACTATTTGAAAAAATTCTCTAAGAATCAAGAATTACATCGATAATTTTATTTTGGAATTTATTGAAATTATATTTCTATATAATAAAGAGATGAAGGGAATTAGAGTAAATTTTGAATCAATAATTTCACTCTAAAAGGAATGATTTTATTTTAGAAATTTATTATGTGTCAATGATGTCTTTAGAATTTTTATTTTCTTTTTAATAACATCAATAACAATGGAATATTTTGTGATTTTTCTACGAGAATGAAGTCCCACACCAACATATATAACTTTTAATCCTAGTATGTGTTTTGAAATATGTGTAATTATTGTATATTCGTGTGAATATATGATTATATTGTATTCATATTTGTTATACAATATTTTAAGGGTTTTACAGATTCTTGATTAGTTTATAACCTCGGGTTCTATTATTAATATTTAAGGGATCACTACATCATTTGATTGATTTATTTATTGAATATTATTTTTTCATATGATAATTATTTTTTATTTTAGTAAATTGATAGAAATGGTAGGGATTAAAGGATAGAAAATCGTTCTTACAATAATTAACTCTAAAATTTAATAGATCTCATAATCCATTAAAAGTATATTTTGTCATTTTAGGAATGAGAATTTTATAATGTTCATTATCATGTACATCAAAGGTTTGAATTAGGCCTATAGATTTGGATGAAATCATGTTGGTAAATTTTATCATATTTTATATACAATGGTAAATACATTTTTTAAATTAATGTAAACTAAAGATAATTCTATTTAATATTATTTGTAAATAAATACTCAATATCCAAGTTAGGTTTTCAAAAACACATTTTACGGAATTAGACATACAAAGGTACGTGCATAATAAAATTCCTAGTCATAACATGAAAATTAGAGATCATGATAAAATATATAATAAATTTTATTAATATGTTATATTTAGTTTAGAAAAGATGAATTAAAATTGAGATGAAAAAATCTTTATATGAAAGGGAGAATGTACTACCACAATATTTTATGTTTTATTTTCTTTTAAAAGGAAAACTACATTTGATAGCATATAACACATGGAACATTGGGATTAAAAAACCACGAGATAATATTATTTGGTTACGGTAGTGATAACCATGCCATTGGGTAGGAAGGTAGTAATAATAAAAACAAAAATATTAAAAAAATTAATTTTATTTATATAATAAAAAAATATAGATAAAATAATATTAAATAAGTATAAAAGTTTCAGAAAATTCATTTTATGTCTCAAAATATATTTTATAAAAATTGTTCATTTTGAAATTTATGAATGTATATTATAATTAATTAATTAGAATTTTAGAAATTTAATTTAAAAATTTTCAAATATTTCTTAAAAATATAATTCCATAATATTATTAGAATTAATTTTTTATATTTTTTTTAAAAAATAATTATTTTTCAGTGAATGGTGGAAAATACCGATTTTAGAGAAACAGTCACATTTAATACATTATAATTATATAATAATAACATGAAATAATTTAAAAAATTATAGGAATATATATATCATATAAGTGATAGAATTCATACAAACATATAATTTTGAACTTACAAATATATTCTTAACATTTTGGAAATCTTATTAATGTTTTTTATTCAAATTGAAGTTTTTCTTAGTTCATAAATTTTAATCTAGTATTCATGAGGTTATTTTTTGTTTGGTTTTTATTTAATGAAGATCATATCTCCTTTTATTTAACTTTATCCAATTAATTCCATTTGAACCAACATTAAACTTTAATTTTTTGTAAAATAATTTTTATACTCAAAAGGCTTTTTATGGGAAACTTTTTTCATCATTTTTTCCAAAATTATTTTCAATAAATTTATAATACCTATAGATATTTAATTTGATAAAATGATATCAGTATTTAGAAAAAAAAATTCCAAATTTTTTAATGATTATACTTCAATTTTTTCATTATAAATTGTAACATTGTTAAAAAAATTCAGTTAAAGTAGTAAGATTGAAAACGGGTTAAAGGGGATAAAACTAAAATGATAAGGGATAAAATGACTTAAACATGTATAAATCCTATTTATGGTAATATTTATACCCAATTACATTTTTATTTAAATTTGAGTCATTTTAGATCCATTCTTCTTGAGTAATTCATTAATATATTTTAATATTTCGAATAGTTACAATTGTGTCCTCTCTCTCAATTATAAAAGGACTCCACATGTCCCCAATTATCCACTCATAAATAGACTTCTATGTTGGAAAATTGCAAAAAAAAATCCACCCTAACATCAATATCAATGATATATAGGCCTAGAATTATGTGTTTCCTTTATTTATAATTCAACTTTCATTATCCATGTGATTTCTATGTTAATATTTCCCATGGTTGTTCATCGAAATTAGTTTTTTCATTGAATGGAAAGTGTTTGGTTTTCCTATCTAACATATCTATTATACCTTATTCATTTTTGATATCTTCCAATGTACATAACACTTATTAAGGATCTTATATCACCCTTTATTTTTTTGTTTCCCTAAGATATGAAGAATGAATCGTTGAATGATTTTCAAGGATGAATTTTTTTCTCATTATATGTTTCCAATTTCCAATGTAATATAAAATTAATGTATATATATATTGTTTTCCAATACTACTAAACTAATCTATCTTGGGTGGTGTGATTCCTTTTTCTTGAAACAATGTAATAAGTAAGCAACAACTTCGAGTTACTGGAGTCAAAGTGAAATAAGGAATGTCACACAAAGGAAGCTATCAAAATCACTTCTCCATTGTGTATCCAAGGGACAATATTAATTTCTTAACTTTTGGTTGGGACTCTCCTCACACCCATGATATGTTAGTATCAAACTCAGGAAAATGTGGAGAGAGATAGAGATCACTCAGGGGAGTAGAAAACAATCTTGGGATAGGATTATGTAGTGCCCGAGGCAAGTGATATCCTTAAGAGGGAGAGGTTTTGAATTTTTGGTCACTGTTATCATTACAAATTACACTTTTAATTAAACCTATATAGCTAGTTAGATTCATGATCCACTCTTCTTGGGACTGAAAACTACACAAAAAATTATTAAACAATTAATGGGAATAAAACACTAGGTTTTATATGGTTAAGAAAATAAATCCAACTCCTTTCCATGTTTAGGTTGAGTTTCAAGATATATTCTCTCCACTATAACTTTATAATTAAAAATACAAGATATATCACAAAAATATTCTCATAAATTCCTTTTAAATTCATAGTCCCTAGTTATTACAACAACCACCACCCAAAGAGTTCATTATACTGGCTCCCTTATGCTGATATAATCACCCAAAAATCTTCTTTTTATCCCCCGATGGGGTCTTTATACTACATATTAATAATACTTCATGCATCCAAATTAATTTACATAATAAAGGGATCATTAAATAATCATGTCACCTAATTCAGTGTGTGATTCTTTTCTCTCTTTCAAATATGTATTTTTTTGGTTATTTAACGGTTCATTATCCTTTATCAATTTCTTCTATTGATGAAGTGATGATATCAAAGGTATAAGGAAGTAGTTATTGATTATAATTTATTCTACTGATTCATCCCTATAACTGTAGTGTTAACTTTGTTTCCTTATTATTCAATGAACAAGTCTTCCTAAATAATTTCATATTATTCTCCCTTGGTACACCATAATTTAAAATTTCCCATTGGTATCATGATCTCTAAAATTGTCATCCACTTATTATTCTATTCATTGTTATTTAATATTAATAGAATAATTAATATTATTTCCATAATATTTATCTATATTCTGAAAACATTGATAATGAGTTATCCTTTCATTTAAAAGGAGTGGATTTCATTCCAAGTTGAATTCTTATTCAATAATCATTTAGTCATTGTGAAAATGTTCTTTAAAATCTCCCTAAGACTTAGTATCTTCTTAGATAATTCATTTATTTTAAAATATCACATCACCTTCTCTAAAAAAATCATCATTATTCAAACATTTATTCTTTATTAAAAATATCCAAGAATTCATGGAACTATGGTGTGAAACTTTTCTTATGTGGTTTGGAACACTTCTCTTATTCTTCATGGATTACAAATATATGAGTATTATTTGTGATGTTTAATTCCTTAAGCATCAGTTCATGAAAATAGTTAGATTTTTATTCTAATTCAAAAAATAATTCATTACTAACTTATCATAATTTTAAAATATTATTTATTTTGTAATATAATTTTTCTTATTAAGGAAAACATCATTCTCACGTCACTTATATTACAAGGACCCTTACTCATTTGTATATCAATTTTAACAAAGTTAATATCTTATAAAAAAGTGGAATAAAATGAAAAAATCTATATCTTATAAAGATTCTTAATATGAAAGTTTCTCTTCTTACAAAAAGAACATAATATGTGATATTCCTATGTAGAAGTGTCTTATAGGGTCTCCTTACATAGATAGATATTATGTAGAAGCTTATTAAACAAATATATTCTCATGATCAAGAATTATTATATATAAGATTATATTATGAAATTTATGGATTTATATGAAAGGATTACATGAATGTCAGAAATCATCACATTGTATGAAATAAGTCTTTCATACAAAATCACTCTTTTTCTAAATCTATTCAAACAGGAATTGATGAATTCACTCAAAAACTCTGATTACACTTTAGATTTACTTGGAATATATCCCAGTCACTTCAAATCATCTCAAAATACACTTTTAGACAGTAACACTTCATATTCATCAATCATGTCAATTTATTAAGCAGTAGTATATCCATAAATATATTTTGGGATTATTAAATATTCCTTCACAATTTCATCATACAATAGTTCCAACTTCCTTTTCTATTCAACATGTAAACACATTCATCATCTCCACCCATACCCCACACATATATTTTGACCTAAATCCTCATAGGATAAGGTTCATCATTTATCAAAAAAATGCATTATTATTTGTCTCCAGTTCAATCTTCCCCTATTAATTTGTTGGAAATATCATTAATCCTTCATATCAGTAAATTTTTTTCAACTATTATTTTATCCCCCTTGTTGAATATAAATATAAATGAAATTTATGTTAAGGTATTCCACAGTCATCATGAGTTTTTCAGGATTTCAACCAACTTCCTCAATTTATATTTTTCATAATTATATCCTAATTAACTTATAGATGGAATGATGGAACCATAAAAACCACATATAAGATCCTTTAGTTAGTAAACTCTATGTCATTATTGGTAAAATAAGTTTAAAAATATGAGTTTTTTCACAAAAAAAATAAGTTTTTTCATTTACTATTTTAGTATATGATTCCACATTCAAACTTCTAAATTTAGGGTTTGTTAAATATATTTATCAAGAATTATTTATTCTCACTAATCTCAAAAAATTAATTATAAAATTCCAAGTACCAGACTTTTTTCTACCTATTTATCCTACCAAACACATCATAAATAGTCCCCCAGTGAGAAAATATTTTTCATGATCATGATAAGGTTATAATGTAAAATTAAATTTCCTTAATATTCAATTTGGTATGTAGTAGTCCACAATTTCATATTTTGTCATTTCTCGAAAAATACTTTGTACCAATGATTTAAAATCATTAGTGTAGGTAATAGAACTATTTTTATACGGTGTATAACCTATTACTATAACTGTTGGGTAGATATTGGTTGTAATAGCCTTATCCTAATATATATATTATAGTCATTGTTGGAGGGAGGTCTAGGGTGTCTAATACCAATGATTATGAAAACATTTGTTATATCTCCCCTCTGCCACCATCCCGCAGAAATGCTTTGCATAGTCCAACACTTCCCAATCATATTAAACGTTCAAAACAACACATATATTACATATTTCATATTTAATCAGTTAATAAATGTAAAATAAAATCATAACATGCATATGAAAAAAGTTTTAGTCACCAAATTCCATCCACACAGTTATTTCATAAATATCAAGTAAAAAATGTAATTGATCAGTATCTCCCTCATGGAAAGAACGAAAATAATGGCCATTAATAGAATCACCATCATCACAGTCATCCTTACAAGAATCATCGCCTCTTACATATTCATTTACATTGATGTGAGGAAATTCATCACCCCTCCCACAATTGGTCCCATCATATACAACATCAGGTACATCATATAAGGTGTGCATCATTGACATGAATGCATCAAAAACTATAGCAGTATCTAATTTAAGGGATTGAGATATGTATCGTATAGAATTTAGAAACTAATCATTGTAATTTTTATATCTTTTACACATCTAGAAGAATAATTATTTTTAAAATACATCCTCTATACAAGAATATTTGGCCTCTACTTGGGCCTCTTATAACATAGTGCTAACAGAAATATTATAAATTCCTGATGTAGAAAAATATCAAGTGGGTATAATACTCTTATTAGGTCAATAACAGACTCTCTCATAGTTTGTATCACTAAATATCTACCTCAAATGATCCTCTTTCCCAAATTCATCATCCCCTTTATCATTTGAGACCTCAAAAGAACATCGTTTATAATATAAATGTAACATTTAATTAAATTTGATATTAAATTTGAATTTGGTATAATAAAACATGAAATATTATCATACATGGATTCATTTTCAATACTCTCATCTTTCATCTTTCTTCATGAGAAAAACAATTTCTCCAGAGGCATGCATTATTCTATGTTTAATATAATTTTATTCATAAAATAGTATATATAATAAAAATTATTCATTACTAATTCATTGATGATTAAATCTACTTATGAAAAAATTCTTATAAACAATTTAATATTTTTTGCATTAGGTGGTAAAAAGGTAATGTTTTTTATTTAAAAGTGTTTCAAAATATGTTCACAATTTAATTTAATATTATAATTTCAAATGTTTTCCTATAATGTTTGATAAATTTTTAATTAATGAAATTAATGATATTAAATTGAAAAATTATAATTTATTTTAATGGATAATACAGATTAACTAGTGTTATATTTTTTAATTTGGATAAACCAAATTTATTTCTCTGCTCTTTGGCATTTTAGGTTTTTAATTTAAAGGGTTTCATTTCTTAAATTTTAAATTTTAAATGATTTTATTACATAAAAACCATGAGTTCTATTTTAAAAAAATTTGTTCACATGTTTTTTATTTTCAAACTTATTATACCTTATTGGTTACGAATTTTTTGGATCAGTTAATATAGATTTTGTGATATGTTTTTTGGGAAGATGAATGTTGATCCAATAATTTCATTTCTTTTTTCATTTGTTTAGATAACAAACCCCCCTCACAAGTTTTACTAATAACATTCTTTAAGGTAATTTCATGATTATATTTATTGAAATATTTATTTTATTTCCTATAAAATTATTAAAGTAATTAGGTTGAATTTTTTGGGAGCAATCCTTTAATTTTCTAATAGAGTGTTGTATAGAACCAACCAAGTTCAACTAGACAGGACACCCAAGGTGGTATGCCAAATTGTGAATTATAACAAAAAGGAAGAAGCACGTTTCATGATAAACTTAACCAAGAAATATAACAATCTATATATAAGAAGAAAGTGAAAATAATCCAGGAGACATACAAAGTCAATCTAAATAAAAAAAACTAGAAATGTAAAATATAAGATACTAGAAACGTTTCTATGTGTCTATCCATTACCACCAATCCATTCTACTATTAAGTCTACGACCAACAAGATAAAATTGAAAATTACATAATGGAATTCCATTTACTAGAGTCATACAATACAATATCTAAAACCACCCGAAGACAAATTTATGGTGTGAGAAAAGTGCCTGGTAGGATACAACCAATGAATATATACAAGTTAAAACAACATTAATGCATTGGAACTAGCTTAAAACCAAATATAGTTTATAATTGATATTCATAAAATAAAAAAACTTTTCGAAACATTAATTATGTTATCAGAAATGCATAAATTATTTACCAAACCCAATAATATGTTTTATATAAAATAAAATGGGTAATCATAGGAAAACCAGCCATGGATACACCATAAGATAAGCATGTGAGATGATAACTATGAAATCTACCAACTTATGATAAACAAATCATAAATGAAAATTTCAACCATTTAGAATATAACTTATAGAAATATGTTCCAGACATAAAATAAAATCCCCATTCTAGGATGAAGGTGGATCCAACCGGTAGAACCTCGAGTGGAATCACACACATGAAAGTGACATAAAATCTCTTATGGAATTACACAAAAAATGATTAAAAAGTCAATTTCCTCATTCAAAAAATATTACCCAATGTGATAAGTTTATAAAAATATATTTAAAATCATGCTTGAATTTAATAAAAAAATTCATATCCAAGTGTTTCATATTTAAGGATTGAATACCTGTTATGAAACCAAAACAACCTTTGAGTTATTTTATGGAATTGTTGGTATGAAAAAATATGTTTTTTAAATAAAAACCAAATAAAACCATGAATTACATCCAAAAAAACCACCATCCTAAAAAATAAATCAATTTGATGGAGTGAACCAAAGGAATTACCAAGAACATAAATAATTTCACAAATTAATACACGTTTACAGAGACACCTACATCAAGAATAGAGGAAACCTAGTTATCTTCTACAAAAGAGATTAGAAATAATAAAACCATCTTCCAAAATAAATGGAATGAGGGGGAACTGGAAAGGATTGGTAGAAAAAGCTAATCAAAATTCATTCCATAAATTAATCAAATGTTGCTTTCACAACCAAATAAAATGAAGAAGTAAAAAAGGCCGCTTTCTAGAGAGAAGCAGCACAACCATGATAGAGATCTTACACTGAATGAGGTCATTCGAATGAAGGAAAGTCACTACCAATTCAATTGAAGGAATAATAGGTTTTGATATTTAGGCTTGAATTAGGAATAGAAAATGAATATTGCATGTAATGTGATAAAAGTTACTGGGAAGAAGAATTTATAGCATAAACACCTCATTTCTTCCGTAAACACTCTATAACATAAATACAAAAAAACACATCACGTAAAGTTATAATTACCATGATTGAATATTTAAATACAAAAAAGGGGAACTAAAAGTATAAAAATAATTTATATCACAATCAAGAGTTTACATATTATAAGATTATTGTGTTATAAACCAATTCAGACCTTGTTCACAAAGACATATTTACCTTGTAAACTACGTTATTAATACACAAAATAGTTCTTCTAGAATTACCCAGTCCATGCTCTATAGAAACTACTGAAAAAATAATAAACCCAAGAAACAAGATATTTATAATAAAATAACATTCCTTTTTACCCAGTATGTTAAAAATATAACCAACATTAATGTTTTTGTCTCTATTGTGTCCATATGATCCTTGAATTGAAAAAAATAGAATGTCGTCACTGCCTCATCAAAAATTCCCACTCCCATGTATCACAGATATCCCATATGCAATAATAGGACATAGAGACTATTGTAATTTTTTACCACACTATTCCTTGTCATATAGATCAAAAATATGAACTAGTTTCTCAACCACAGTAGTGTCCAATCAAGATCAATATCCTAAAATTCAATCAAAGTGGAAGGATATGGTTGACACTTCATTGTCTAAGAAAAAATAAATGTGAAATTAATCAATTATAATCAACATGGTAAGTCTAATTTAAATTATACATTTCCAATTTATACAATGATCTCAAAGGGGATAATAAGATGTGATACAAACTAACCCTACTTACCCAACTAGTGGTGTCCTAATCATGGTGAAACTCTGAGAAAAAACTGATCATCAGACTCATGATGCCAACAATGATAGCTTAGATAATATTATTGAAAAATTTATTCTATGACCAATCTCTTCTGGATCAACTGCACCTTTTCCATCATCTCCTAAAAAAGGCTCATTCTAACCAAAGACCACTCTCAACTCTTACCATCATAAGTGATGTTTTTGTGGCCTCCCATACAATGCATCAAAATTAACCATCTTAAATGAGGATTGATAAATATTGTTATCAAGAAACTAGTCCAAAAGAATATTCTATTAGTAATAACAAAAAAACTCAAGCACACATACCCAGAGAATATCCTAAAAAACCTCTATAGCCTTCTTTGATAGTCAATCTATCTATGGATGATATGTCATTCTTAGTTTCAACTGGGAAACCATTTCATAATGAAAACCTTTTTAAAACAGGGATGTTAACCAAATATCTCTATCAGAAACAATCGTATATGGAACCCAGTTATATTTCACAACCCCTTGGTTATATAAGCCATTGAGCTGGCCTGACTTCATCATCTCATTTATTGTGATGAAATGCACTAATTTCAGAAGTTGAACAATGATCACCCAAATCACAACCTTCACACTATGATTCCATATTAGACTAATAAGGATGTTTATATTAACCTCCCCCCTTCAATATGGAAATGGGTGAGAGTTTTAATCGGGTCTCTAGTGTTCTAAATTAACTGTACAACAAGCCATAATAACATGAAATGTGTTATTGATTATCTCATCTCTTAACACCAAAACAATTGACTCAATTCATGAAACATATTTTTCGTACCGTGGTGCATAAACTAGAAAGAATGGTTTCCAATTTCCATTAACTCATTCCATAAAGAAATTAGAGTGACAAAACTATTAAGGAAACTGAAAGCACCACTAGGATACTGATACCACTCACCCTATTCTCACCACCATTTGGTATTTAACTGAAGTGTTGGAACTCTATATTAGCTTGCGGATCAAGAAATACCCTCTCATCATATAATGATTTAGTATTTATCAGAGGCATGAATATATAACCACCATATTATTCTTCTCCAAAACTCCTATTATCAAACAAACTCATCCAACACCACACTTCCACTAATTCATTCACAGCTTGAGTCTGTAATTTCCAACTCAATGCATCTATTAACATATTCCCCTTCATGTAGTATAAAAATATCCAAATAAAAAGTGTGGAGACACTCAACCCAACATCGGTACTAAAATATATGATCCCCCTATGTGAAAATATACTTCAATATTTTATGATCAAAATAGCATGGACATTTCTCCTCAAAGAGATAATAATTCCATGTTTTGAGGGAATGTATAGACACTACCAACTAATGGTCATTTGAGGGGAAGTTATTTTAATGAGGGAAAAATAATGAGATATACAGGCTACAAATTTTACACTACATCAATATATATACAAAAAATATACAAAAATAATCAAAAATAACATCAAATCATGAACCTAATTATAGATGAATCAAAACTGGAGATGAAGTTGACCTCAATTTTAGTCCCTCAAATGATCTCTGGAATTTTTTATTACCCACAAAAATTACACCCTTTGGAATTAAATATATAATTGGAGATTCATTCTTGGATAATTCCATAATTAAATGCATGTAATACTCATCCATACCCAAGAAGTTTCATATCTGATACACATATTTAGTATTCATTAAATACATAACTACCTACATCCTTTTTGTAACCACTGATTTTCCCCTATCAGATATAACATGTGATAGAAATTTCACTTCATGTGTCAAAACTAAAATTTGTAAAGGATACCATATAGAAGATGTTCCCTCAATGCCCTATGGATGATATTACAACAATTCATGTGCTCCTCGTCTGACTTGGGGTTCCCCAACATATCATTCATTATGAAAAAAGTGTGTAAGAAAAAATAAAATATCTAGTCCACGAATTCCATAAATATCCTAGTAATTTTGTTTATATTGAAATTAATAACCAGAAATAAACTCCCATGCCAGATCTTAAAATTCTGTCAGGGGTATATCCTCATCTAGGGCACTCAACTACAAGTATCCTGATTAAAAGCAAATCTTTGAAAATTAATTCTCTACTCTTAGTTGAGAAAATATATCATAAATTATGGGAAAGATATACTTATTATTAACATTCAACTAGTTTAATATTCAATAATACATTACATGTCTAAGGATCCCTTCTACCCTCTTATAAAATAAAATAAAAAAATACATTGGAGACATGCTTAGATTAATAAAAAACTTATCCTCAAGGTGTCCAAGATAGAATTTATGTTACATAAACTATGTAGGCTCCATTTTATAATATGAAATAGCAATGAGAATCATAACAAGAAGAAGTTTAATTTTAAAATAACCCTCTCTCATTAGTTTTAAACTTGAAAAATCATTTTGAAAGGCATTGGGGTATGCATATTCTATCGTAGGAAGTTGACTACCAAGGGAAGAATCAATGAATTATAGAAACATCCTCAAAATTTGGAATTATATTACCCCATTATAAGGAAAAGTAGTCCAAGCCCTCCTTGACTAAGAATCCCACTCCCCAAAAATGACAAGAGTGATAACATGGGGAGATAAAAACTAAACTAGATGGAGATAATATTCATGTTCGGCCTTAACAATGATCATAAAATCAATTCCAAGAATAAATTCATACTTTTAAAGAATAATCACTAAGATTTTATCCTTCACATTAAGGTTGTATATCGTCACCTAGCATCAAGGACACATAAGAACATATTCGGAGCTATTTCCCAAAGGTGTCGAGAGATCCCACATGAACATAATAAGATCAAAATCTAATACTAACCATTCAATTAACTTTGACACAATAAAATAATGAGTAAAACCTATATCAAATAAACATAGAACCATAGAAGATTAAATAAATAACATCCCTCTAATGGCAAGTCAACAATACTTTATATTACACTAGTGCACATTTTTTCTCATAAAATTATCGAGACTCGCATCATCTATAAGATTTTAGATCCACATAAACACTTACTTAACCAGATGATTAGACCCCAGCCCTAGTAATCCTCAATAGCCCCTTCTAATCCATTGTGAGAGTGGATCCAACCTTTATTTGTTTAGACATCATTCAAAAAAACTGCTCAGATCACCAGATTTTCTACAATCATTACAAGACCTAGGAGCCTCCATATAATTATTATTTTTATTACCATAACTTTTACATTAATAGAATAAAACCATGTTTTCCTTAATAATACCATAAACTAGCCCTGAAAACATGCTATGTTTTCACTTTTTTCTAGCTAGATGAAACACTTTGTCTAATAACAACACAAAGTGAAGCTTCTCCAAATACTATTTTATCTACAATTCTTTTCTCTACCAAATTCACCTTATCAAAAAACTCGACAAAGGTTAAAAGGAAAATGAGAATTATTATTGACTGAATATCTTCCCTTAATCCCAACTCAAACCTCGAATCCCATAGGTAATAATTGGTGTTTATCCCCAGTGCCAATTGTTCTCACTCAAAAAAATGGTTGGAATACTCTAGAATGTCACATTCCCATTGCCAATGATTAGAAACACATGGGTATTTTCCATGTGTAATGTATTAGGATAAAACTAATGGATCAAATTTTTCTTTAAATAAGTAGATTTAAGATCCTTGTTCAATATAGCATGCATAATGGAGTCCTTCCACCATCTTTCTAGTCCCACAGGCATATATGTGGAAAACCCCACCATAGAATCTTCAAGAGTTTTCAATACGTTTAAGTTCATTACTAAATTCTCAATCCATTCTTTATATTCCAGGGATATTTTATTATTATGTAAGATATGTGGATGGATATTTTTACATTTTGATCTATGGTCGACCACTCATCATAGGTTCTTGATTCCTTCTTAACCAAGAGTTTGGATGGTATAGAATGAAAATTCTATTATAGAAGGGTCCAACAAAGTATTTTACTCTGATATTTTTCTTATAAAATAATATCTTGGATTTGGATGAAATATTATTGGAGAAATCATATATTAAATATAATAAATTGATTAATTATTTTAATATAAAATTATTAAATCATAATACCAAATTCCACAATCCATATTAATACGTTAAGTCAATAATAATTTTAAGTAATTATGAATTATATGAACAAATGAAAACACCTAAATAAATGAATGGTTCCATTTAAATAATCCCATAATATAGTTTATACAAATAACTCCAATAAACCTATTTGAGTATTTGAAAAAATCCCTAACCACACATGGTAACTTAATTCAGAAAGATAGGTGAGTTGGCCAGCCACCCTCCCCCAATAAATATCCAAATTTTGACAGTCCTAACTCTGGTCAACCAAAGACGCTAAACAGAACCAAGACAGTGTAACAACACTTTATACTGGTTATTCCCCCACATATCAATTTGTGATGAACCATCAAAAGAGAAATATCCAATCCATTAAATGTGGTTTACCACATGAGAAATTAAAAAAGGAAGCAACCTGTCTCATGAAAAACATTAACAAGGACAACCCAAAAGGTATAGAGTGGAAGCAAGAGAAAATATCCATAAGACATAATTATTCAAGAAAAACTAGAAAAACCATAACTATAAAAATATACGTTACTAGACACATATCCTTCTGGACATCCATCACCACCAAAGCATCATTCTTCTAAGGAATTTAACAACAAGATAAACTAACATAATATATAATTCCCTTCCCTTTACACGACTCCAAAAAACAACATTTACAACATCCCAAATGTAAAATTTGGTTGTGGGGATAAATCCTAGTAGGATACCACTAATTAATCCATTCATTTCTTAACATGAATAATCCCTTATATCTAGTTTTAATGAAAAACTAGTTTACAAATAATTTTTATAAAATTAAAAAAAAATTTAATACATGCAATTGGTTTTCATAAATTCATACCATATTAACCTTTTCTAGGAATATGTGAATTATTAAATAAAATATGTAATATTATAAAACCCATATTTGGATATATTATAACATAAGAATGTTATATAAATAACCATGAAATCATCCATCATGAGATAAACCAATCAAAAAGGAAAATACAAGACATTAGTGCTCTAATTTATAAGAATATGCAATGGAAATAAAAAAACTCAATAGAGACCTTAGGTGGATCCTACCATTATATCCTCTAGTGATATAACATACAATAAAGTGGCCTAAAACCTCTTATTTAATAACATAGAAAAAGTGTAACAAGTCTATTTTTCGATGTACCCAGGGTTACCCAATGTTCGTTATTTGTGAAAATCCATTTAATAAACATGATAAAATTTAATAAAATATTTTGATATAAAATCCATTACGCTTCTAGTAATGAAGATAAATTTTAAAACCAAAACCACATTTTAATAATTCCATCAGATACATGGTGTGAAAAAATCTATTTTTAATGAAAACCCACATAAAAACAAGAATTTATTCCAAAAAACCACCATTGTCAAAAATAAATAAATTTAATGGAATAAACACTGTAATTCACAATAACATAAAGAAAATAATGAATTATAACCCCTGTTTAGAGACACCTAAATATATAATGGAGGAATCATAGTATCCTATTAAAAAAGATATTGGAAACATGATGATCACCCTATGAAAGATAATGAATAAGGGGGAACATGAAAGGATCGATTTAAGACACAATAAAATCATAATTTGTTCTATACACACTTCCAAAACAGCAATCATGACCAATGAAAATGATGATGTAGAAGGGATTATTTCTAGAGAGAAACAACACAACAATGTCAGATATTACATGTTGAATGCTACTGTCTAAAAGAAGTAAAATCAGTAAAAACACACTTGATGGAATCCTAAGTTTTGGGAGGGAGTCATGAACCTTGAATGGAGATGTAATTCATTGTGTATTGTAAAAATAATACTGAGCATGAGGTTATTTTTTTCATAAACACCACATTTATGGCATTGATATCACATAACACATATATAGAAAAAAACATTTCATATAGTTAAATTTCCCCCAATTGAAAATTTTAATGTTTAAAAGGGGATCTTATGGTGTAAAAAACATTTTAGATCTTCAAATATTCTTTTTTTGTAAACCATTTCACTACTTGTAAACATTTATGTAATAATACTATAAACCTAAAAACTATGATGTAAAATAGTCATATAGGTACTACTCATCCCAGGTTCTTCAAAAACTCCCAAAATAATTATGAACCCCTGAAAAAATATCCATATATTTAAAGATACATACCTATTTTACTAGGATGTTACAAATCTCTAATCACTATTCTGAAACACACATTTATAGAGATACGTAGGTTTTGGATCCTATATTTTGATAAGGATCACTCATATCCTATTTTTTGTTCTAAACATTTGGATTAAGACCAAAATTTTGTGACGAACCCTACATTTTACAATATAAGAAATGGTTAGTTAAAAAAGATTTTGGAATCAATGAAATTTGATGAATCATACTTTTAAAGATATCATTTCCAGAGTAATCCATATGTTAATGTAGAAATATCTAGAATTGTTATTTTAGATACTTTTGCATTTTAGTAATGGTTTTAATAAAGGAAATATCACATTAAAGGTTATTTTAATGAAAAATAGAGGGATCTTAAAGAATATATTACATTTTTCCTATTTATATAGGAAGTTGTGATTTTCAGTGGGGGATTGAATTCAAAATTTAAATTTGTTGAGAATTTTGAATATCAGGATTTATCTAGCGATATTTTCAGATATGTTTAACCAAGATAAACTGATATTCTTATTTATTCTAAATGTACTTTATCTTCAAGATTATGCGGATATGTTAGTTGAACCTAAATATACAGATAAAAAAATGGATAGCAAATATGATATTCAAATCTACATGAATGAAAATATTTTTTTCTTAATTTCACGAAAGTTTAATCTATTTATCATTTTGATAGATTTTTTTGAAATTATTATTAATATTAATAAATCATTCCAATATTTTTATTTCTATATATTCATTCAATGATTATTTATGGACGAATCTTTAGAAACATATATGTTATAATCTGTTGTCATTTTTTCTTCCTACTACAGTGAAAGTTTATTCTTTTTTCTCTCTATTCGTTGATGATATTATTTGAAAAGTATCACATCCAAGATATAATTACAAAAATATATTATTCTATGAATAATAAGATATATCCTCCATTTGTTATAGAGGAAACTATGATTTGAACCTATTATTCAAAAGGAAAATTAAATTTTTTTAACTTCCATTTTCACAAAAAAAAAGTTGTGTTTTTGTTGTTTTCTAATAAGAATAAAAAGACCCTATAAAAGACATTTTATAATGTTTCAACTTCCTATACTCTATTTTTGAGCTGTTCAGAGAAAGAATTAGATTTGTGAAAATATCCATCCTCATTGAGAGATCATTGCTGTTATGGACTAGGGGATCCTTTCACCCAAGACAACTACAAAAATTAATAATATATTATTCTTTATTTTACCATATATTAATTAGTTTATAGAAGAGAATAATGAATCAATTTTGAAATAAAAAAGGACAATTAATTTTAAACTATCTAACTATTTTCAAAAGGAAAAAAATTAAATCTCCTTCTTGTGTCTTTGTCTTTATCCTGACTAAAAATTTGTATCAATTGATGGATATTTGAATAATTATTTTAAGATATTTCATGCTTAAGATTAACATCTTTGTGATGAAATATTTACATGAATGAACTAAATGAAAAAATGTAGATTATGAGAGTTTCATATTTCAATAGAGAATATTATGGTTGTTGGAATTCCTAAATGGTCATCTATTTGAAGAATCATTATTTCAAATGTTGTATAAAAATTGTTAAATCCTATAAATTTATCTACGAAATAGTGTAGTTTTATTATATGTAGAAAGAAAAATAAATAGTAAACTCAAGTGATCTGAATTATATCATCTTTAAACATTGCCCTAATTCATTTAATCATGTATCTCAATGTTCTAATACATATTAAAATTTTTAAATAATTGATTCAACTTATTAATGCTCTAAATTTATCATAAAAAATGATAAAACACTACTAAGATAACATTTTATACTTTTAGGATGTGTGAAATAGAGAGAATTACTCAAATGAGTGGAATATTGATTGATATACTCAATTGTGTTGCTACCATAGGAGCTCCATTCTTAGTACCAAATCAGTCTTCAAAAGTATATAGAGTTTTTTCCTAAAATAGAATTGAATCTCTCTTATTACCATAAAATAAAATCCTATAAAATTTTTCAAAATGAATGAATTTATTATTTTGTTAAAGATGAATGATTCTGAATTGAAAGATAAATAATAAGGTCATAGAATGACAAAGAGTGGGAATATTACTCTAAAAGTCTCTATTCCTAAATACGAAAAAAAAGGATTTTATATCCTCAATTGATTATATTTGTTCGAATTATTAAATATAACTTGATCATCTAGTGAGAATATTTAGTAATATCTAAAATAATAATAGAGGATTTAAATTTTCAAATAATTATTTCAAAATGAATGACCATGTATTGGAAGAGGGTTAGTGATATGTTTGAAATTAAATGGCGAAAATCACACCCAACTTCCCACTGTTGAAAGTGTCGAAATGAAAAAATAAAATTAGTACATAAGTACATAATGAAAACTGATTATGATTATAAAGATAAAACTTCTATATAAGTTACATGAATTATTTCTAAATACTCAATTATCTCTTTAAATTCTGATTAAAAATGATTATTCAAATATAAAATTCAATATGTTCATTATGGTAAAATAAGATGTGGTACAATTATACTACTAATCTAACATACATTTTAATGGTTTCTAAAATACTATATTATTTTAATACAATTATATTCCATAGGAAAAATATAAATCTCTACTATTATAGAAAAAATTCTTGAATAATATTCACAATTTTTTATTTGTTGAAAAGGATTCAATGCAAAAAAACATTTAATTGAAATAAAAATTATGTAAATATGATTAACACTACATTGTGCATGAAACTAGAATTAAATAATTTCAAGATGAATTAAAATCCTTTATAAGTGTTTCTAGAATATTAATTTATGGAGAATAGTCATTAAATTACATTCTTGGGAAAGAAGTTTATAAAAAGGAAAAAAATTCATTTGTAGTAATTGGAAAAATACTAAGTGATATAGAATCTATTTTTCAACTCAACTCACCACAACAAGCCTATGGTTAAATTTTTCCTATATAAAATTAGAGTTCATTACACTAAAAAATATTTTATAAGGAATCATCATATTATTAGTATAAAAAGTCATTATTTCTAGAAATTTATTTCTAGCTAAAATTTTAAATTCTAGAAATATTAGGCAGATTTAGTTTCCCATATCTTTACTGGATGATAATGTTGGACCCAAGTGAATTTGGGTACCAAAGGAATAATTTATTTGAGATTTTATAGCTGAATGTATATAAGGAAAAAAGTAAAATAATATACATGGATAATAGCTACTCAAGAAACATGATTTGATATGTTTCAAATTTTATGCACTATCAAAAGTTGATGGTGCCTTGGTTACCTTTAGACACAATGAAGAAAGTGTTGGAACCACTTTGTGTATAAGTTTGTATTTCTTTTCAATAGTTGTCAATGAAGATCAAAATTAAGGAGATCAAGAAGTACTCCAATGAAGTAGAGGAATGGTGATTCAGATGATTGTTGTACTGATCGTATGTTCAAAGAACATGTGTCAAAGGTGATACATTGTTTACAACTATGAAGAATGTAAGGTGCAATCCATCTGAGGATGATTAATGAAGAATGGGGTTTTTGGATGAATACCATGCAATTCCTCCTAATTGCATAAGAACCATTGGCTTTGCTGAAGACCATGCAATTACTCATGATTGCATGAGAACCATGCGAGAGACATCTTGATGAATAGAATCACATGGTTTGCATGATGTTGATCATGAAGGTTGATGAATAAGACAATGTGCCAATGATGGGAATTCTAAGAAGGTCGTGCAATGATTGGAATTCTGCGATATCCATGCACATCACATTGTCATGGAAGATGATGATGCTAAATCTATGCCTTCAAAGAATACATATCACAATAGTGGATTTTGTGATAAAAGCAGAAGAGTTGTTGAATGATACATATCACTAAGAAGAAGTGTTGTTGAGGTGATCGTGCTTGTTGACAAAGCAAACAGACAACATACAAATTTGTTGACAAAGGAGATTCCATGGTGGCATGTCGAGTTCGAGGACTGTGGATAATGATCCATGTTTTATTCAAAGAACATCGACAAAGGAATGGATGATCTGGAGGCGGACTAAAAGAGAAAATACAAGGTGGCGCCGTTTTCCAAATTTTTGGGGTTCAAAATTTGGAGGTTGGTGAGAATTTCGAAAAGTGGATTTCCATGAAGGTCATAATTTAATATGGCAAAGGCATGAGTTTCGCAAAGATGGGATGCATGGATTGGATTTCGCGAAGACCAAAATAATGGAGGTGGTGATTCTTCGCGATTACGTCAAGCTTCAGGAACCGCAGAGGCTGGGGAGCTTCGCGGAGATGAAGGGCTTTGCATGGGAGATTCGCGGTGATGAAGGTCTTTGCGAGGGAGCTTAGCGGCTAAGGTGAAAAGGAATTGATGGGATTATCTGCGATTACGACGAGCTCTGCGAATGGAAAATTTCTGTAGTGCTTCGCGATTTTGAGATAATTCTGGCCGGAACTTCAGAGCTTCGCGATTTGAGCTAACGTGGAACTGACTTCGCGTGAAAGGGTCGAGGGTCGGTGGAATTGCCTATAAATAGAGGTCGACCCCCTCAAGAGAAGTAGAGATAATTTCAGAGAAAATCCTTTGCTCTCAGTTCGCAATGGTCTCTCGTGAAGGCAGTGTGCTTCACGAAAGAGGAGCTTCGCGGTGGCTATTCTAGCTCCGCGAAAGTCATGCGCCCCATGTTGGCTGAGTGAGCTTCGCGAAGAGGCAGGAGCTCCGCGATAGCCAAGCATTGCGAAGGCTGGAGCATCGCAAGAGTGATTCGCGATTGAGCTTCGCAAAAAGGTAGGGGCTCTGCGAAGACTTGTTTGAGCTTTCCAAAATTGTTAGCCTTGCGATGTAGGGTACATTGCGAAGTCCCTTTCAAAGGTTGTTCACCTAGTGGACAAGGGAAAAGGGGTATTCATTAGTAGATGAAATTTGGAAATCAATAGAGAATCATTCATTGAGCAATCACACAAGTGATTGTGATTCAGGCAAACGAAGACAAGGGGATCTAGTGCATTCAGTCATTACACTAAAGAAGAAGGATTGAACTAAAAAGAGCATCTACTCATGACTCTGATGCAAGAAAAGTCTCATGCTGAACAGGAGACAAAGTATTTCATGTATATCTATTGAGGATACCTTCACGTCTATAAACTGAGTGAGACTTCACCAACAGCAGTGAGCCAGGGGGAGTCAACGGGAGTGACCCGAGGGACGCAGTGAGCTATCCCTGAACTTTTGTGAAGGAAGTGAGCCTGGGACAGAGTGACTGTATCCGAACCTTTGTAATATACAACTAGTAAATCATAGTGGATTTAGGTACGACCAACAACCTGTCGGCGTATGCTCCTTGGACGTAGCCCTTAGTGGTGAACCAAGTAAAAATAGCTGTGTCAGCTCTCTGCATGTTAATGTTTCATTGCCGATCATATCCATCATACAGGTTTAAGTAGTTCCTACCAACATGGGAACAAGATCCAAAACTTTAAGAAGAAAAGGTTGACACCCTGATTCAACCCTCCCCTCTCAGGGTGTCCCGGGGTCCTACAAGTGGCATCAGAGGGAAAGGTTAACGTATGATGGATATTCTCCAGTAATTCTATTTAGAATAGGATTTGATTTTATTTCCTAAAGTCAACAATGAAGAGTAGTATTGATGAATATTCAGTCATTTCTGAGCAGAAGTCTACATCTATCAAGACCATGACAAATAGGAAAAAGAAATAGAAGAAGCAGCTAAAGAAGTCCCTCATATCCAAGGAAGATTCAGTGTCTTGTTCTCCATGCCATTCCAATAATAAAGAAATATCAGGCTTGGAAAGTATCGAGAAGGTGGCTCAGAATTCTTACAATGGAAAGGATGAAACCCCTAATTCAAGCTTTCAGGACAAACTCAAAACATATCTGCATGATATTCCTAAAGAAAGGGTTGTGATTATTTGTAGCCTATTTCAATTTATGCAGGTTGAGATCACTCAATTAGAAAGGGAAGCTGACAATATGGAAAAGGGGTTGGAAAGAAAAGTTCTTGAAAGTATGAAGCTCACCAAATAGGTGAAAGCTTTTGAAGAAAAATAGGAAGTCAATAAGACTCTAAAATAAAGGATCCATGCACTTGAAGCTGAGCCGAAGAAGAGCAATGAAGTCAAGAGTTTTTGTTTGGAAGAAACTTCCATGAAATTCAGGGAACTTGACTCTTTGTTACAAAACAAAGTTAAGATGCATGAGGATGAGGTTGAAAGGTTGAAGAAGACTTGTGAAGAGAAGATGATCATGATTGAAGATCAGAAGATCATCCTCAATAATGAAAGTCAAAAATTGGAAGCCCAATTGACAAATCTTGATAAGACACATATTGAGACTCCACAAAAGAATGAAACATGAGATCCTGGTACTCAATGTTCATTGGAGGCTACTAAAGCTGAAGTACCTCTAACATGTGACAAGAAGATTATGACAACTCTTGAGTGTCCACATCAAGAATCAGTCGTTGCTGGTACTCAATCCTCACTGGAGGATTATATTGTCAAAAGACCTCCAACATGTGATAAGAAGATCATGAATTCACTCATTGATCTATCACAAGCAACTGAGAAAGTGAAGGTACCATCCAAACCATCTTGTACTCATGTTTCTAAACACGTTCCTACAATCAGTGAAGGTTGGAAGAAATGTTTTGAGCAAGTATGGATGAGGAATGGTGAGAGGAATAAACCTACCACCATGGATAGGGTGGATGATAAGAAAAAGGAGGAAGTTGGTTCCTCAAATAGGGAAAAAAAGATTAAAAAGATGGCCCAACAACCTCATACAGAAGAAACAAAGAAGAAAAGATTTGTGGGCCAATGTTGGTGCTGCAACAGATTTGGGCACTGTGCACTGGATTGTTTTTACAATCCCTTACATGGAAAAGCACAGGGAAAGCCTATATCAAAGTGAAGGAATCCAGAGAAGAAGAACAAACATCTGCAGATCCAGAAGCATCTGTTCACCGCAAACAGATTTGGAATTCTTGATAACATCTGTGATGTATGCAACAACATAGGTCACGTGGAAAGTACAAGCCCACATCAATATGCTTTCACTGTTGATAATAAAAGAATACCTCTGATGCCGGAAAAGAATGAAGCAGCTACCTTGGGAAGAAATCAGAAGAATGTTGTGAACAAACAATTTCCCAGGAAGATCTCAAGAAGGGAAGCTGAGAAGGCCCAAGATTTTAGATCCATTAAAATGAAGGGCCACTCATCCAAAAGAAGAACTAAGTGGGATGAAACACAGATGAAAACATGTGGAAGATCCAAACTAGCTACAATAGTTCTAAATGACATATTGGTCATCTGGCCAGAAGATTTGAAAAGAATGAGGAAACTTGAAGATTAAAAGGCCAAGGCTGGTGACAAAGGAAAAGGAAAAATTTCACATGATGAAGACAGAGTTCATGAGAGATTGAAAACCAAGAGAATCAAACGTGTCAAAGAAGTTCTGTGTGAGAGATGCAAGAAATCTGGTCACATTGCAAAAGGTTGTCTATCATTAATACCAGAACAAAAAGCATTCCTTAATAAGAGTAAGAATGTATCATTCATGATGGCTTTTAAATAGAACAATTCTCCACACAAAGTAGAAGAGAATGTGAAAAGAGCCATTCCACATCAACACATTTCAGAACATATGTTGAAATGTTCAGGCATGAAGACTGGAGTGAACAGAGGAACTTGGTTGAGAAAAACACCTCAACCCTGCAGCTCATATTGATGAAGCAAGGAGGAACCAACTTATTTCTGTAATCATTTGTGTATTGTATTTGTGCCAATAATGCAAGGAATTGAAGGTGAAGCATGCTCTCAGGGGGAGAACCTGAGAAGTAGTGAATGCTATCAACTCTTGATAGCCAAGATAAATAAGTTTCCATCCTTAGAAGATTCTTCAATTGATATTAAAAGATTATGATAATGAAGGATCACTCTTGATAAAGATGATGAGGAGTGTTCCCCTTGAGGGGGACAAAAATGAAGAAGCTTCCATAATCACTGTCTCAATAAATATCAACTCCAACTGGACTCAAAAGCAGTTACTCTGTGAATTTCCTGAAGAACATGTCAATGGAGAATGTATGCCATTTTTCAATCTCTATCCCTTGGTTACTCAGATCAAAGATCATTCTACAAAGGGGGAGTAACTGAATTGATCAGTGACATAAGAAGAATGGAAGTTCCCCAAGCTCACTTATCCGACCGATAGCACTTGAATGCTTTTGATCTGTTTACTGATGTGAGTGCAGGAGTTTCAGGTTGATTATTCCCTATCACATTTGTATTTCTTCTACCTGAAATAAAAGTGGTAAACCCTTGAAGACAAAATACATGAGTTATCATCTCATGTTGGTATCATGATCTGTGAATAATGGACAGCCTAGTTGACTAAATCAAATCCTCTTGTTTTCTACATCGACCATTGCTCAAGTAGACTTAGAGTGAAATGATTAATGAAACATTGCTTAAGAGTGGACGGATACCCTCCCTACTATGTTCTTTTTATTTATTGTCAATAAGGGGGAGAGAAACTAAAATGACAGTTTGAAAAGAAAAGTTGATTGAAGAGAAGATTCTCATTTGGACATTGACGAATTCATTTCAGAAGATGTAAAAGGTATTGACAACAAAAGACCAAGGGGGAGATTGTTGGAACCACTTTGGGTATAAGTTTGTATTTTTTTTCAATAGTTGTCAATGAAGATCAAAATGAAGGAGATCAAGAAGTACTCCATCGAAGTAGAGGAATGGTGATTCAGACGATTGTTGTACTGATCATATGTTCAAAGAACATGTGTCGAAGGTGATACATTGTTTACAACAATGAAGATGTGAGGTTCAATCCATCTGAGGATGATTAAAGAAGAATGGGGTATTTGGATGAAGACCATGCAATTCCTCCTAATTGCATGAGAACCATGGGATTTGCTGAAGACCATGCAATTACTCATGATTGCATCAGAACCATGCAAGAGGCTTCTTGATGAATAGAATCGCATGGTTTTCATGAAGTTGATCATGAAGGTTGATGAATAAGACAATGTGCCAATGATTGGAATTCTAAGAAGGTCGTGCAATGATTGGAGTTCTGTGATAGCCATGAACATCACATTGTCATAGAAGATGATGATGCTGAAGCTATGACTTTAAAGAATACATATCAAAATAGTGGAGTTTGTGATAAAAGCAGAAGAGTTGGTGAACGATATGTATCACTAAGAAGAAGTGTTGTTGAGGTGATCGTGCTTGTTGACAAAGAAAACAGAGGGCATACAAATTTGTTGACAAACAAGATTCCATGGTGGCATGTCGAGTTCAAGGACTTTGGATAATGATCCATGTTTTATTCAAAGAACATCGACAAATGAATAGATAGTCTGAAGGCGGACAAAAAGAGAAAATACAAGGTGGCACCGTTTTCCAGTGTTTTCCAAATTTTTGGGGTCCAAAATTTGGAGGTTGGTGAGCATTGCGAAAAGTGGATTTCCATGAAGGTCATAATTTAATATGGCAAAGGAATGAGTTTCACGAAGATGGGATGCATGGATTGGATTTTTCGAAGACCAGAATAATGGAGGTGGTGATTCTTCGCGATTACGTCAAGCTTCGGGAACGGCAGAGGCTAGGGAGCTTCGCGGAGATGAAGGGCTTTGCAAAGGAGCTTCGCGGTGATGAAGGGCTTTGCGAGGGAGCTTAGCGGAGAAGGTGAAAAGGAATTGATGGGATGCTCCGCGATTAAGACGAGCTCCGCGAACGTAAAATTTCCGTAGTGCTTCATGATTTTGAGAGAATTCTGGTGGGAACTTCGGAGCTTCGTGATTTGAGCTGACGTGGCGCTGACTTCGCGCGGAAGGGTCGAGGGTCGGTGGAATTGCCTATAAATAGAGGCCGACCCCCTCAAGAGAAGTAGAGAGAATTTCAGAGAAAATACTTTGCTCTCAGTTCGCAAAGGTCTCTCGCAAAGGCAGTGTGCTTCACTAAAGAGGAGCTTCGCGGTGGCTATTCTAGCTCCGAGAAAGTCGTGCGCCCCGTGTTGGATGAGTGAGCTTCGCGAAGAGGCAGGAGCTCCGCGATATCCAAGCATTGCGAAGGCTAGAGCATCGCGAGAGTGCTTCACGATTGAGCTTCGCGAAAGGGTAGGGGCTCTGCGAAGACTTGTTTGAGCTTTCCAAAATTGGGAGCCTTGCGATGTAGGGTATTTTGTGAAGGCCCTTTCCCAGGTTGTTCGCCTAGTGGACAAGGGAAAAGGGGTATTCATTAGTGGATGAAATTTGGACATCAACAGAGAATCATTCATTGAGAAATCACACAAGTGATTGTGATTCAGGAAAACAAAGACAAGGGGATCTAGTGCATTCAGTCATTGCACTAAAGAAGAAGGATTGAACTAAAAAGAGCATCAACTCAGGACTCTGATGCAAGAAAAGTCTCATGCTGAACAAGAGACAAAGACCTTCATGTCTATCTGTTGAGGAGACCTTCATGTATATAAACAAAGTGAGACTTCACCAACGGTAGTGAGCCAGGGGGAGTCAACGGGAGTGACCCGAGGGACGCAATGATCTATCCCTGAACTTTTGTGAAGGAAGTGATCCTGGGACAGAGTGACTGTACCCGAACCTTTGTAATCTACAGCTAGTGAAGCATAGTGGATTTAGGTACGACCGACAACCTGTCGGCGTATGCTCCTTGGACGTAGCCCTTAGTGGTGAACCAAGTAAAAATAGTTGTGTCATTTCTCTGCATGTGAATGTTTCATTGCTGATCATATCCATCATACAGGTTTAAGTAGTTCCTACCAATGTGGGAACAAGATCTACAACTTTAGGAAGAAAAAGTTGACACCCTGATTCACCCCTCCCCTCTCAGGGTGTCCCGGGGTCCTATAGAAAGAAATATATTTGGAATTCGATCAGTATGAGATCCCAAAATAGTCTTGATCAATAAACATTCTATGTTCTTGGAATAAATCATAGTCTGAAAATCATTTCTCAACTCTCTGATAATGCATTTTCAGTTTCATTTTTAATAATGATTTCTCTTCTTTAAAAAACAATCTTTTTAAGTTTAAAACCCCATGAACTGAAAATGTTTCTATATCGGATCATGTTTCATTATGTAAAAGTAAAGTGAAGTTTTTAACTTATTATATAAATGAATTGTTGATATTGAGTTAGAGTTATGGGCATCGTACTATATTTTCCCTCTCTACGTTATCTAAGAAAAAATTAGTTTCAAATATTACCAGCATTAAATTTCATTAGAATAGAAATTACGATGAATTTTAAATATTAAATAAACATAAATCAAAATTTAAATATATTAATAAGGTTTATACTTTTAATAAATTTTAACTTATCCACCTTGTTTTTAGTGCTTAAAGAATAGAAATATTGGTGAGAATACACATTTCATTGGTTTTCATTGAGGATTTTTAAAAATAAAGTTGACTTCATTTCCAAATATTTAAAAGATATTTTTTTCATTCTTGTCTAAATTTTTCAAAATGAAAAATATTTGAAAACGATTTTATTAAAAATATATCATTGACGATAGTTTATATTAATTAATTTAATATGATTTCTTCAAAAAAAATTATAAAATATACCTTAACTTCTCCAAGGGCACCTCAACATAATAGAATTATAGATGGAATAAATATTACTATTCAAGAAAGGGACATAAATATATTCAATTAATATAGTATTCATATTTATTTTTTGGAAGAATCTATTCATAGGACAATCCATATCATGAATAAAATTTTATTCAAACCTTTTCTGAAAAAGACACCCTATAAGCTATGGAATAATATATAGCCTAAAGTTAGAAACAATAAATTTTTTGATGTAAGGTATATGTCATGAAAAGAAATGAAAAACATGGTAATATTGATCTAAATGACGATAAAAGAGTTTTTCATGGATATTTTACTTCTTCTAATTATTTTGGAGTATTTAATAAAAAATAAGATATATTTGAAGAATCTATTCCTGTGATTTTTGATGAAGGTGATCCATTTGATCACAAAAAAATGTAAAACTGATAAAGTCACTAATTTTTTAAATAACAATATACTAAACAATTATAAAGATTTATTTTAAAATAAATTATATTATGATCATAATTAACCATGTTTATAAGAACATGAAATTGAGAAACATGAAATTATATTACCTAGAAATACTAGAACATTAAATGGACCATCATTTAGATACTATTATAGGAGACCTAGATGAAGGAGCTAGAACATGAATAACTATAGGAATCCTAGACTAATATTTCTGCATTCATATCCTAATTTTAACATAAATCCATTGAATAATCCTATGAAAATTAAATTTGGATAATAGACTTATTGGAAGAATTAAACCAATTTAGTAGAAATTAATTTTTGGTAATAGTTGATAGTCCCTTAAACTATCATGTAATTAGATTGAAAAAATTCTTTTGAAATATACCTAAAGAGAAATAAATACTCATTGGTAATAAGGATAGACAACTCGCTAAATGTAATAACTAAGAGGAAATAATTAATTATGAGGAAACCTTTTCCCAAGTTTCATGTTTAGAAGCCATTACAATCATGCTAGACTATAAATTTTATATGAATTATAAATTTTGATCAATGTGAAACATTCATTATAAGATGTTTATTTAGTAAAGGTATCATACACTGCATGGTATCATGGTTTTAAAACCCCTCATCTACCAAATTATTTTAATTAATTTTGTTAATATCTTCATGGACATACATAAAAACGTATTTATTGGTATCGAATATTGTGTTCTTTTCTTTTGAAAATTGATTTTAGTTGGATTCTAAATCCCCCTCTATTTAAGAAAAAATATTTTTCTGAAATTTTTCTAGTATAAATGAATTTACATGTTGTTATTTTTTGGTCAACTAATAAAAGGGGTTGTAATAATTTCTCAAAACAATGGAAAAATTAAATTGAACTGAAAAATATTGTATAACTAAATTTAATTCACACGTTTCCAATTTATTGAAAATATTTTTGAAATTTATTGATTCAAATAAAACATATCATTGATTTACTAAAAAAATGGTCTTGAAAATAATAAGACTTGAGTAACTCTTATGTGTACTAATATAAAATATTATTTGTATAAATCTATAAAAATAGTAGATAATATGTTATATAGAGTTATTATTGGTAGTTTTCTATATCTTATTACTAGTATTCCAGAATTTCTTTTCACTCTACATGATTTCAGTAAAACCTAAAGGAATCATGTATCGCTACTATTATAAAAATTATGTATTTGAAAAAAATGGTTTTCCTTTATTTGGTTAATTAAGAAAACATATTATTTTAATTTAATTTCATATTCATGTTGTGATTCAGGATGGTGTAAATAATATAGAAAAACAATCTTATGTACTTTTAAATTATTAGGAAAACACATAGTTTTATAGTCTAGTTAAATGAAACATTATATTTCATTATCAATAAGTGAAGTAGAATATATATATATACTAGCTGTTTTTGTACCCAAGCATTGTGCATGAAAAACACTCTTTTTAGTATAGAAATATATTTAATCATATTACTTTTTTGTGATAATAATAGTGCTATTAGTATTTTAAAAATTCATGTGAGTCACACTTGTAAAAATAATATTATTCTTATACATCAATTCCAAAGAGATCATGTCCAACAAGGGGATATATCTTTAAAAAATTTAAATAATAATCAATCAAATAAATGATAATTTCACAAAAACATTTCTCACTACAAATTTGTTTCAATAATTTTGAGTTAATTTTATTTATTTTAAATTAACGATTTTGATTTTTGTATTTTATTCTCTTTTAAGTTCATTAATTTTATTTTATATGTCTTTTTTGTAAAAATTTTATTTATTTCTGTTAATTATTTAATTTATATAATTTTTTAGTTCAAAAAAATTATTTTATTTTGAGGGAAATGGTCTTTTCAATTATAAAAAATATTAAATTATTTAACTATACATTTGGCCAGAGAAACATAAATGAAACATGAAACTATTATAGTAAAATGACTCTTTCTCTTTAATTAAACTTTCACCTTTTTTGAACTTAAAAGATCTCAATATCCATCAAAACCTAATTGTTTGACCCTAAATGTTATGATTCTTATCATGGAAAAAATAAAGAGAACTGATGAATCTAGTTTAAGTAGCTCTAAGATATAGAGGACTTTATGTTTAGAAAGAAAAGTGTTTCAAGGAAAAGTTATATACTTTAAATGGTTGTTATAAATAAATCTATTATTTAAAGAAAAAATAAACTTTAAATGACTTGTGTATTTGTTAAATAGAGGAAATATAGTGTATATTTTTATAAGAGAAGTGAATGAATTCAAGAATCATGCTCATTTTATTGTTTTAGATTTAAAGGATATCATTTCATTAAAAGTAGAAAATTATGAATTTTTTATTTCAATAGTTATATTTATTATATTTTCAACTACCCCTTAATGGTTAGTTTCACTCAAGCTTTTTGTTTATTGGGAACGATGTCCACATGTCAAAGGAAATAATGTATTTTCTGTTAGGGACCTCCAAAATTAATGAGATGTTCATAAATATTTATAGGTAGGTGAAAATGATTTTTTAATGGTTTTTCAAACTGATTTAGTGTTAAAGAAGAAAGAGAAAGAGAAAATTATGTTTATATATATATATATATATGTATTTGAGTTTTTTTATATTGAATGTCATCAAATTGAACTAAATTAGATATATTTTAAGGTACAAGAATAATTGATAATATAACTATGTATTAATTTACTTCAATCCTTATCGAATAATATTTTATTTTTTAAAATAATAAAGGATTGATTTGTGACATCCAGACTAGAATCAATATCAGTAGAAAAATATTCTCTCTACTAGAATGCTAAAAAATATACTCTTTTTTGGATAACGATAAAATCTAAGTAAATTAATATTAGTGTTGATAAAGAAGAGAAATATAAATATTTATCTCAAGGGGAAAAGAGTTTTAATATAGCTTGTTTTAATAGAATTGGTATTGGAGTAGTTGGGGAATCTTATTTTGAAGAAAGAGACTGAGGATCTCATGTGTTTGGAAATCTATAATATGATTCAATTATTGAAACAAGTATCCCTATAACAACAAAACAATGAAACTAGTATAATTGAATATCCATTCTAGGAAAGGTAGGTTTCATAAAATTATAACATATTATAAGGAACCTTCTGCTGAATATGGTGGAGAAGTTATTTTTTTGAGCCAAAGAAAATGGGGTGATCTACTTTCCATTGTTCATCTTGGTACGTCTCTCGTGGGAGTTTTCATTCAACCTCTTCATATTTTAGTTAAATAAGAAGTTGAATAAGTTGTTGAGCACAAATATTTTTAGGGTATATGAGTATGTGGGAAATTATATCATGTTATAGAATGATTAGAATGGGATTTTCTAGTAAAAAACAATAATTTCAAGAAACTACTCATTCTTAATTCTCTCAATGAACTAAAGAAATTACCGTTGAATTTTCTTATTTTGGTGAGAAATTATCTACTCCTTCAGTAACTAAAAACGATCTTATTATTTGTTATATAATTGTTTTATAAAAGTTCCTTGGATAGGATAGTGGATGAATCTTCTTTAAGAATAATTCTACTCGGTGAATTTTTTGGGGAAGAATTAGATGTGAAACTGCTTCAATTACTGGAATCAGGAGGTCCTACTATAAGACTAGATCAAATCCCTTTGGCTATTGAAGATAATTGTGTGCGGGCGGTTGAAGGGTTGACGTGCGGTCTGGATGGTGCGCGGTGCGAGGCTGTCAGTGCTGTCATGGGATATGCTGGCAGGTGTGAAAAGATTGTGTGCGCGTGAAGTTGGCGATGCTCGTGGCTCGAGGCGGTTTACGGGGAATTTGAATTTGATAAGGAAATCTGAAATTTGTATTTCGCTTGAATGGGGTGATCGGTTTAACGGATGTGGTGTTTTGGTGTAATGGGTACCGGCAACCCCTTAAACCGGCTTTAGAAAATGGGAAAAAATGATTGCTGGATATTGAAGATAATTGAGATTTTGAGGACCCCCATATATTTTTCTTGGGTGTGATTGAGATATTTTATAATTTAAAATAAGATGATGTTCTAATTAATGTAGGGCTAGAAGTTGCTCATAAGTCTTTTAAATATCCAAGGAATTCATCTATTTCTATAATATATTTTGAATATTATCAAAAATAGTTTCTAGGATTCAAATAAAATTCAATATTCAGTATATTTTTTTATTATTTTCTAAGGTAGATGTTTGATCAAGTTGGGAATATTATAATTGAGGTAGTTTCAATGTCTGATTTTGGAGACTAAATTATTTCTTATCAACATTGTTTGATAGTATGAAATATATTCTAGGAATATAACCTAATTTAAGTAGATAACGTTATCTATATATAATAAGGATGTTTAATTCCCCTACTATATTTTTTCATTCAATAATGAAATACTTTAGAGCTTACATTGTGATAATATTCCATTGCACACTCTGTTAGAGAAAAAAAATTTCAAGAAACTAAATTCCAAAGAGATTTGTGTTATATATATGGTAAACAAGATAATTATTACCCAACATAAATATGTTCAGTTATCTGAATCTCATCTAAATATTTTGTAGGTGAATCTAGTATAACTGATTGAGATGTATCAACAATCGAAGAATTTATATGAAGGAATTGGTTGGTCTGATGAATAGAAATTTTACATTACTAATTGTGGAGTTAAAAGTGGTTCATTTGATGGTTATAGATTCTATAACCATGAAATCCTCATCCTCAAAAAACATGGGTCTAAATGATATCATCATCCTACTCCATAACCTTTTTAAACCCTTGATAGATAATTTTTTTAAAAAATAGAATATTAATGAAATATTTTTTTAAAAAAATTGGTTTTCAATTATTATTTTATCTTATATATTATTTTCAATTATTTTGAATCTAGAACTATTCATTTAATAGGATGAATTTATTCTTATATGAACATAAAATTCACTAACATATCATTGAAATATTAAAAGTGTTATAATCTATACATATAATTTCTTTTTTATATCAAAAAGGGGGATAAATTTTGATAATAAACATTTATTTTAATTTTTATTAATTTTTTAATAATCTATGTCAATGTTAGTTTAAAATTATGGAATAAATTTGGATAAAATAAATGTTATTCTATTTGATTTAATAAATCTCTATTTATTTTATTCATAATAAAAGCCTATCTTTCTTTATTTATAATTATTTTAGTTTTATGGCCTTAAAAAATAGATGATATTGGGAATATAAATTTTGATACCGAAATCTCATTTTCTTTCTCACTAATTTTAATTCTAAGATACACCTTCTATAGTTTACTGATAATTTAAATTTAATTTAATTTATAACTTATATTTATAGATATATTTAATTTATTTCCTCTAAAATTCTTGATGAAAATGGGTTTTATTTTTTATAAGTACTCGGTATATTCTTATGGGACTCTGGAATAATAGTTCCTAACACTACAGTTGCGATAATATTATGTTTGAGAACAAAAGTTTTGTTATGGATCACTAATTTTTTATTATATGTTTGGTATAAATTTTTTTATTAGAAACTAAAATTTTAAAAAACCCTATGTTTGATAATCTAACATATTTTTAGTAAACCAAAAATTTGGAATTAATGGATCATTTAGAACTATTCTTCTGAAGATATCAAATGCATTGTATTCCCTATATTAAAATACTCATCTATGGAATTTGAATTAAATATAATTTATGATATTTTAGAAATGGTTTCACTAGAATAAATAACCAATTATTTTTTAAAATGAAATACTCAAAGGATTTTCAACAATCAGATACTTATTTTTCTAAGTGATGTTATAATTTTTAGTGGAAGTCTGAATTTAAATTTCAAACATACAAAGTGTTTTTCATATTGAGATTTATCTATAAATTTTTCCAATACTATTTGACCAAGATAAAATCATATTTATTATTTATTCTCAATGGGTTTTACCATTAATATAATATTGAGATTTTGACAGAAGTTTCATATATAGAGAACAAAAATTGACAATTAATCAAAGATTTGGATATACTTTAAATGCTCTATTTTTTTATAAACCACAAAAGATGAATGTCACGACCCATCCTCGGGGCCCGTGCCGTGACTACCCTAAGATCGCCTTCCATAGGCCAGGGGCTGGTGACTAGTACAAAAGGCGTAAATCCCGATAACTAGGAAGGAATTTCCTTTATAAAACATAAACACACTCAACCAAAGTATAAGAGGAAGTAAACACAAAGTAAAACTGAATAAAAAAGTAATGCGGAAAGTAAAGGGGTCGGGAATACAAGACCAATTGTAAAGAACAAGGAAATAGACAAAACAATTGGAAGGAGACAAGTAGCTCCTGGATCATCCACCATGGGTCCTACCTGTAGGGTATGTATAGATTGTGCAGCTCCTGGATCGTCCACCATGGATCCTACCTGAAGGGTAGGTATAGATAGCCTCCTTAGCGCCCTCTTCTGTCAACCTCCTCTGGGTACCGACTCGTCGTGAGGTCCACCTCCTTGTATCGACTCTTCGTGAGTTCCTCCTCCAGGTGTCGTCAAGTCCTCGAATACTCTTCCTCGGTCAGCATCGTCCGTCGTCTGCATCCAACACAATGAGGTGCGGACATAGCCCGTACAGGGTTGAGTATAACGATACTCAGTAGGGACCCCAAGACCCTCAAGGTCTCACTAAAATTCAACAAGGATAACCACAAATAAGGTTCTCAACAGATAACCCATACTTAGGTATATGCCCATACATATACCTAAGTTACCAAGTAACCCATCTCAATCATGAGGTAAACACAGAGGTCATTAACTTAGCTCAAACCAGGATTTTCATTATCGAACCCACAACTGCTGGAGAAAATCCTCCTCTGTCGAGTACAGTGGCCCTGTCATGACTTCGAGATGCTACTCACTAACCTTAGACTGCTGAGGTACTCCTCTTGTCGAGTACCGCGGGTCTGCTTCCAAATATCAGGCGCTCCGTCCGCTGAGGGTCTACCACCAAATACCAGGCGCTCTCCCTAATACCCTACAGAGGTATTATTCCCGTCGAGTACCGTGGGTCTGCTACCAACTACCAGGCGCTCCATCTGTCGTGAGTCTGTCTCCAAATACTGGGCGCTTCGTTCACTGGGCTAATAAAATCCCTACGAGTCGAATCGGTCAAGCAGTCGTCAGGTCTACAGTTACTCGGTCTCCGCACTCCTTATGCTCATCTCCGGGAGGGTTTTCTCCACGATCTACTGGTCATTACTTCCAAGTGTCACGAAGTCTCACGTAAAAGTATCACAAAGTACCTCCTCGTCATAGGGGTCTCAACTCAACAGACGGCATGTCAATCAGACGCCCGATCTGTGAGTTATTAGCCTTTTAGTCCCGGGGGCCTGGTTGGTTTCGCGTACGAACCAACCCAGACGTATCTCAACAGTACCCCAAACTCCCATGGGTATACAAAAAGGAACTGTTTCCCAATGTGATTACCAACGCCGCTGACGGTTCGTCAAACGGACGTCCGGTCTGAGAGTTATTGGCTTTTCCGTTCCAGGGGCCCGGTTGGATTTTGAGTACAATCCAACCCGGTTATACTCCAACTGCGTCCAAACCTCAGGTGAAGTATGCCAAAAGAACCGTCTCATCAAGAGGAAACCAACAAAATTGACTGCACGTCAATCAGACGTCCGGAGCTCAAGTTATAAGTGTTTCCGCTCCGGGGGCCCGGTTGATTTCGTGTTCGAGCCAACCAGGTCATACCCAAAGTTCACCAAAACCTTGAGTGTAATATACCGAAACGACCACCTCGTTCCAAGGATCCCTACGCAACTGATGGTGTGTAGATCGGAGGTCCATATCCCAAGATATAGGCATTTGAACGAACCTAGTCCGAAAATAGTGGGTTTGGGCCCGGTCCGACCCGGCCCAACACCCATTGGGTCAGCCCGAACTGGGTCGACCTGACTCGGGTCTCGGTCCGGACCGATAGATTGCGGCCCGGACCTACTGGCATGGCCCATCCCAGCTGGGCACGACCCGGCCAGGCGCTGGTGGCCCGGCCCAGCCGCCGGTTGCGGCTCGGCCAAGCGGCCGAGCGTTGCATTGCGCAGCGGGGGTTGCTGCCCCGCATCGTTGATTAACATCAACGGTATGATGGACAACGCTGCCTCCTGTCACCGGCAGCATCTTCCGAGGACCACCAGACACGCTCCGGTGGTCCGTTTTTTCCACCGTCTGCGCCAGCGGCTCTCCCGGGACCTGTTCTTCACTACGACGTCTTCTAAACACTGTTTTGGTCTCATATATCATCACCCGTCAATCCGCGCACAGTCAAACAATCTGCGGAGGGTCTGGGCTTGTTCGTTAGCACATGCCCTCCGTGTTAGGCGTTATCAATTGGCAATAACTCAAACACATGCTTTCAACAACAATAACGGTATAATTTATTCAAGAATAAATTACAATAACATCATATAAATAAACACCCATGCTCATGAGATAAAACCACTCAAATGATAATTAATCAAAATTCCTCTACCTTGATAACTGATGTTGCATGTCGGGTGTCACGGAAAATGGTGTTGCAAGGAAAGAATTCGTAGGCGACGTCGGAGTTCGTCTGATGCGACGTCTCCTCACTTGTCGCAGAGAAGAGAAAAGACGGCACGTCGATCGTTCTTCACGGAACCGGCATTCTTCGTCAAAGAAGATGTCGTTCTTTGTCAAGAGGAAAGTCCTCTTCTTCTTCACAAGAATTCTCTCCCAATCCTCCTTAGCACAACGAAATCCCTCCAAAAATAAAATAATAAGCTACCCTCATTATTTTATAAACACAAGCCATTTCAAAATTCAAAACTCAAAACACTTAATTAATTAATTGAGTAGGTTCAGCTAATTAATTAGTGTATGTTGGCAAGAATTAAGAGGGGTTTTTGAGAGTTACAAATTAATGAGGGGGGGATAGGTTATGAGAGTTATGGGAAGTTGTAATGTTGGGGCTCGTGTGGGCCCCACCTCACTAGTATCTTCACATGGGTAGTTAGGTGCTTTTGGGTCCCACCCCAACTCCCACATGTAGGATATAACCAGTTAGATACAAAAAATAAAATTGTTCCACAATTTTATTCACTTCATATTTAATCCAAAAAATTTAACTTCTCCTCCCGAGCAAACGCAAATGCGGTAAAGGTCCCCTTAGGAAATTACTGGCGTTGCAAGTTCATTAGTGCCCTCGGATTTCATTTCTGAGCATCAGTTCAAAAGATAGAAAAACCCACTCATTCGTTCATTGAACGTACCTGAGATAAACTTTGGAAAAACATTTCGGGCACACCGGGCCTCAGAATCAGGTGCCGTTAGATACTGCGTACTCATAAAATTCCAAATAAATTAAGAAAAAAATTTCCTTGAAATTTTCGGGTCTTTAAATTACTCCCACCTCAGGGCTTTATGTCCCCGTAAAGATACAACACAAACTATGGAAACTAAAAGAGGTACCGAGCACACATCTGAGCCTTCCGCTCCTATGTGCTCTCTTGGAGGTTCTTGTGCTGCCAATGAATGCGCACCAGAGTAATCGACCATCCACGTAGGAACTTCTCCTGTCGATCCTCGATCTCCACTAGAACCTATGTTAATTTCTCCTCATCATCTATATCTAGATCTCAGTGGTCAATGATGATGGTTAGGTCGTGGACGTATCTCCTCAGCTGAGATATGTGGAAGATGTCGTGCACCTAGTGCAACTATGGTGGAAAGGTCAAGTGGTAAACCACATCGCCTACTCTACTGGGGACATGGAAAGGTCCGATGAAACGCAGAGTTAACTTTCCGACTCGGCCAAATCTCTGTAGTCCTCATCGAGGTGAGACCCGTATAAAAACATGGTCGCCATCCTCGAACTCTAGAGGCCTTTGTTCACTTTTTGGAACTGAAAACTCAAAACTCCTGCCATCGTGAGGGTAAGGTTGACCGACTCAAAAATGATCGGCCACACCCTCCTATACATGAGTGTATCATGTGCTGCCTGGGGTTTCCTTTTCGCCGACCAAGGAAAACCCATCCAATCATTGTAGGTAAACCACAACCTTTTCGCCTAATATAGTCAATCTGTGTATGAACTGTGGTTGCCTAGTCTATACCCAAACTAACGTCGTAAGGCCTCGACGCTTCCACCAAGTGGTTCAAACCGAAACTCTCACCTCGAGGGTCAGATCACACCGTCAATGTAAGCATGATTATCAAGTCTCCTCCCAAAGGTATCTCCAGACGTGAGGGTCAAGTCAACAACATAACTGAAAACTCTAGGTCTAGGACAAGATTCATGGAAGGAAGGAATGATTCGTATCAATGTATGCTGTTACGTCAGCTAGTAGTAGACTCAGATCATTCCTCGAACCATCCCTAGAGCCTTTCAGTCACACTCTTTGACCGAATGCAGCTACTCTCTTCCCCTTCCCTCAAGATCCCTGAGCCTAGTGGGGACTACAAAGGCGGGTGGTTGTAACATGTCGAAAATTACGCCACCTCATGCTGCTCTCCCAGCTCTGCTTCCACGTCTGTTGTTCTGCAGATTCATCTGTCCGTAACATTTCCTCTTCTTGAAACGTTTTACACACCCAAGCCTCCAAGACTGGCTCCAGTTTCCTACTTTCCCACTACTATCCTTCTCTTGCTGTATCTATTCAGCCAAAGAATATTCAACCACAAAGGTTCTCTCTATCACCCTAACATAAGTAGAAATTTGTAGAGGAATTGTTCTCTCTTGGACATCCCTTAAACACACCTCGCTCAGAAGTCCGAGCCCGGAAGCACTAATTTTATCGTAGTCATCAAGTACCAAGAACGATCGGTATGCCTCGATGACTACCTTGCTACCAACATGTCGTCCTGCTGAAGTTGTATAAGCTTCAGAAAACTCACTACCACTTCCTCAATCCAGTCCTCAGCCTATTGTGAGTCAGGCTCACCTCAGAACCTGAGGGGTATCTGATGCTGAAACATGTGTAAGGCACTAAACCTACATGTGTCATTTACCAGTACCATCGGTTGAAATTGCTGACCAACAAGTAGTGATATAGCTGGCACCCTACCCGAAGGTACTATCTCAGGCATCGGTCCACGTACCGAAGCCTCATTACTATACGGACCAACCTTATGGTCACTCACTCGGAAAACACCGATATCCAGGATCACCATCTTCTCTACTAGTGTCTAAACATGCATTATAACTCTAGAAATTCCCTCCAACCAGTCCACTACTTCCTCAGAATCTTTCTCACCTCGTAACCTCAGAGGCCTATGCTGCTGGAACTCGTGCAATGCGGTCTGTCAGCATGCACCGTCCATTAGTACGGCTGGTGACATCTGCTGCCTAACGGGTGGTGGTGCTACTGGTACACCACCCGAGGGTGCCAACACAGAAAGAGGGCCCTACACCGGAGTCTCATCACTCGGTGGGCCGTCATCGAGTACTATATCGAAACATCAACTGACTATCTACGCGGAGACATGCTGAACAGATATGACACGGTAAAACGATTTAAACCTGGTGATCTGACATGGTTTTATTTGAATTAAAGAAAAATTTTGGAAACACACATGCAATCAGTGTTTCCGTGCACTAAGTCGGAAATCAGTAGTCAAGGTCCTGGTGTATGGATACGTCGGCCGCCGCACCAACACTGGAATCCCTAAACTAAAGACCATACTCGGTACCCTTAATACTATTGCTTCACAGAAAATAATTATCAGAGTCCTGAGTTATGCGGTAGAACCAACTCCTCTAATACCAATTTTTCACGACCCGTCCTCGGTGCCCATGTCGTTACTACCCCATGCCCACCTTCCATAGGCCAGGGGCTGGAGACTAGCACAAAAGGCATAAATCCCAATAACGGGGAAGTCATTTCCTTTATAAAACATAAACACACTCAACCAAAGTACAATAGGAAGTAAACACGAAGTAAAACTGAATACAAAAGTAATGCTGAAAGTAAAGGGGCAGGAAATACAATCCCAACTGTAAAGTACAAGGAAATAGACAAAAAAACTGGAAAGAGACAAGAAGCTCATGGATCATCCACCACGGATCCTACCTATAGGGTAGGTACAGATTGTTCAGCTCCTAGATCGTCCACCACAGATCCTACATGAAGGGTACGTACAGATAGCCTCCTCGGTGCCCTCATCCGTCAACCTCCTCCAGGTACCGTCTCATCGTGAGGTCCACCTCCGTATACCGAATCTTCATGAGGTCCTCCTCCAGGTGTCGTCCAGTCCTCAAATACTCTGTCTCGGTCAGCTCCGTCCATCGTCTGCATCAAACACAACGAGGTGAGGGCATAGCTCATGCAGGGGTGAGTATAAAGATACTCAGTAGGGACCCCGAGACCCTCAAGGTCTCACTAAAATCCAACAAGGATAACCACAAATAAGGTTCTCAATAGATAACCTATACTTAGGTATATTCCCATACATATACCTATGTTACCATGTAACCCATCTCAATCATGAGGTAAACACAAAGGTCATTGACTCATCTCATACCAGGATTATCATTATCGAAACCAAATCTGCTGGAGAAACTTTGTCGATTACAGTGGCCATGTCACGACTCCAAGGCACAACTCACTGACCTTAGACTAGTGAGATAATCTTCTTGTCGAGAACCGCGGGTCTACTGCCAAAATCGGCTGCTCCATCCAATGAGTGTCTGCCACCAAATACCGGGCCCTCTCCCTAATAGCCTACAGAGGTACTCCTCCCGTCGAGTATAGTGGGTCTGCTGCCAACTACCAGGAGCTCCATCCGTCGTGGGTCTGCCGCCAAATACCGTGCGCTTCGTTCACTGGGCTAACCGAATCAGTATGAGTCGAATCGGTCAAGCAGTCGTCAGTTCTACAGCTACTCAGTCTCCACACTCCATACGCTCATCACCGGGAGGGTCCGCTCCACGAGCTACTGGTCGTTACTTCCAAGTGTCACGAAGTCTCACGTAGAAGTATCACAAAGTACCGCCTCATGATAGGGGTCTCAACGTAATAGACAGTGCATCAATCAGACACTCGGTCTGTGAGTTATTAGCATTTTAGTCCCAGTGCCCGATTGGTTTCGTGTACGAACCAACCTTGCCGTATCTCAACAGTACCATGAACTCCCATAAGGATACTCAATGGAACCGTTTCTCAACATGATTACCAACGCCACTAACGGTTCGTCGAACGGACGTCCGGTCTGAGAGTTATTGACTTTTCCGTTCCATGGGCCCGGTTGGATTTCGGGTACAATCCAACCCTGCTATACACTAACTGTATTCAAACCTCAGGTGAAGTATTCCAAAAGAACCATATAATCAATAAGAAACCAACAAAGTTGATGGCATGCCAATCGGACATCTGGAGCTCAAGTTATAAGTGTTTCTGTTCCGAGGGACCGGTTGGTTTTGTGTTCGAACCAACCCGGCCATACCCAAAGTTCACCAAAAAGTTGATTTTAACATACTAATAACGACCGTCTTGATCCAAGGATCCCTACACAACTGACAGTACATCGATCGGAGGTCTGTCGCCCAAGATATAGGCATTTGAACGAACCTTGTCCGAAAATATGGGGTTTCGGCCCGGTCTGACCCGGCCCAACACCCCCTGGGTCGGACAAAACCGGGTCGACCCGACGCGGGTCTGGGTCCAGCCCGATAGGGAGCGGCCCAGCCCGGGGTGGTACGGCCCAACCCAGCTGGGCGCGGCCCGCGTGGCACGGCCCGGCCCAGCTGGGCGCGGCCCGGCCCGGTGCTGGCGGTCCGGCCCGGGGCTGGCGGCCCGACCCAGTGCTGGAGGCCCGACCCGGCGCTGGCGGCCCGGCCCAGCGGCCGGTTGCGGCTCGGCCAAATGGCCGAGCGGGGGGTGCTTCCCTTCGCTGTTGATTGACACCGGTGGCGCGCTGGGCACCGCCGCCTCTAGGCGGCAGGCCGCCATCGGGCGCCGCCTCCAGTCGTCGTGCCGACGAGGCGCGCCCGCAACATCTTCCATGGACCACCGGACAGGATCCGGTGGTCTGTGTTTTCCACCATCTATGCCAGTGACTCTCACGGGACCTGTTCTTCACTGTGATGACTTCTAAATGCCATTTTGGTCCCATACATCATCGTCTGTCAATCCACGCACAGTCAAACAATCTACGGAGGGTCCGGTCTTGTTCGTTAGCACGTGCCATCCACGTTAGGCATTATCAATTGGCAATAAATTAAACACATGCTTTCAACAATGATAAGGCTATAATTTATTCAAGAATAAATTATAATAAAATCATATAAATACACGCTCATGCTCGTGACATAAAATCACTCAAATAAGAATTAAACAAAATTCCCCTACCTTGATAATTGATGTCGCACGTCGAGCATCGCAGAAAATGGCATCGCGAGGAAATAATTCATAGGCGACGTCAGATTGTGTCTGATGCGGCATCTCCTCACTTGTCGCGAAGAATAGAAAATATGGAAAATCGATCATTCTTCGCGGAACCGGCGTTCTTCGTCGAAGAAGATGTCGTTCTTCGTCGATAGGGATGTCCTCTTTTTCTTCACAAGAATTCTCTCCCAATCTTACTTAGCGCAATGAAAGCCCTCCCAAAATAAAATAATAAGCTACCCTCATTATTTTATTAACACAAGCCATTTAAAAATTCAAAACTCAAAACACTTAATTTATTAATTGAGTAGGCTCAATTAATTAATTAGTGTATGTTGGAAAGAGTTAAGAGGGGTTTTTGAGAGTTACAAATTAATGAGGGGGGAAAGGTTATGATAGTTATGGGATGTTGTAAGGTTGGGGATTGTGTGGGACCCACCTCACTAATATCCTCGCATGGGTAGTTAGGTGCTTGTGGGTCCCACCCCAACTCCCCCATTTAGGATATAACCACTTAGATACAAAAATAAAATTGTTCCACAATTTTATTCACTTCATATATAATCCAAAAATTTTAACTTCTCCTCCCGAGCAAACATAGCTGCGGTAAAGGTCCCCTTAAGCAATTACCGGTGTTGCGAGTTCATCTGTGCCCCTGGATTTCATTTCCGAGTATCGATTCAAAATATAGAAACACCCACTCATTCGTTCACTGAACGTACCCGAACTAAACTTCGGAAAATTATTTCGGGCACACCGGGCCTCGGAATCAGGAACTGTCAGAAACTGCGTACTCGTAGAATTCCAAAGAAATTAAGAAAAAAAATTCCTTGAAATTTCTAGGTCATTACATTGAATATATTAATCATTGATATGGGTCATTATGAATATTTCATTTTAGACTCTTTGAATTTAAAATTTTCAATTAATTATCTTTAGTCATTAATTAAAGCTTTTAGTACTATACTTCAGGGACATACATGTTATTATATTTTTTTGTGTGTCGATCAAACTATTCTAAAATATTATTATTTTTATTATATATACATTGAAGATAACCTTTAATAAGGATCAATTTGGATTAATAATTACTTAAATATATTTTGCTATAAAGAACAATATCCATCATTTTTAAGTTATAAAGGAAAATATGAGCTGAACATATTATTCAATAGATAACATATCTTTTTTTGGTGGAGAATCAACTTCCATAACAAAGCTATGTTATATTGGTTATATATAAAATATCTATAAATCCATATAAAATCCATATTATAGGGTTTCAACTTTTTACACACAGTTTTTACGGTCCCTGGTAAAAATACCTTGTTAGTGAAAGTCACCAACATCACAGAGAGAATGTTGATAGAGCGTAATAGGGGATCTTTAGCCCCAAACAACTATTTAAATTTTTATATTCATCTTATTTATGTTTCCACTTCTCAATATATTTTATGAAGATAATATTTTATCATTATCCAAATAACAATGGGGTTGATTTTAAATTATATAACATCTTTTAAAAGGGAAAAAATATACCACTCTCCCTTATGTATCCATGTTTATTACAGTAACATTTTCTTATGATTTTGTGGCTTGAAGCATGATTTCTATGGTTCTCCATTGGTATGTTTTGAATTAAAGGATTTTTTGTTTTCATGTAATATTTTAGTTCTGATTTTTTTTCATTTAATGAGTTTTTTAGTTGTTAGGTTTCTTTTGGATTAAAAGTGATATTTTGGTGTTTTATGTCAAGTGGAGTGATATTTTTGATTTTGGGTGTCATATATGATATATAGTTGTGAATGATTTATTTACGTTTAAATATTTATATATGATTTCTTTGGATATAATTAGGTAGTATTGTTTTGGTTTGGGTGGTTGTTTTATATTTTTAACATTTTTAGTGGATGTTTGTGGTCAAATAGATAGGTAATGTTGCTTCTATGACAAAAAAATAGTTTAATGGTAATATAGATTGAATAAAGATAATTTAATATTTAAAAATAACTATTTTATAATTAATATATTATTGGGATTTTATTCAGTAGTCTCAAGATGAAATTTATTTTTGGTTTTGAGGTTATTATGTTTGATTAGAATTATATTATACAATTGGTTTTGGGTATAAATGATAAAAATTAATAGTCATTTTGAGTTTTAATTATTAAAAAAAACTGCCATCTAATTAATCTTTCTTAAATAGTTATTTTCATAAGTAAATTCATGGTAAAACTAAAAATAGTTTTAAACTGCATGAAATGAGTTTTCTATAAACTATTTATATAACCTCTTGAAAACAATTATGAACACTTTTTCAATAGTTTTAATTCTATTTGTAATACAGTCTATTTAAAAAAATTAAAATCACATTATAAATTATTTAAATTTATTTTTTATACTATTTGAAAATATTTTATAGAATTTAATGTGTTTATAGTATACACATAAGAATTAAACATTTTACTGTTTGTTTTTACATTATTTGGTTTTGTTTTGTTTTATAATTTTGACTCTGTTTATATTATTTTAATTCATTTCAGTTCAATTGTATGTTATTCTATTATGTATGGATATATTCAGTTCATTTTTATTTGGCTCAAAATATACCAATTCAATTAAGGTCAATTAACCTTAGTTTTATTCCTTTTATGTAGGTTTTAGTTATATTATGCATATTTGGATCACATTATACCAGTTTATTATGATTATATATGATTGAAATTATTTTTATTTCTTATGGGTCTCTTCTGAATTGATATAATCAGTTCATTCCGGTTTTATTTTTTTCAATTTAATTCTATTCAATTCACTTTTTTTGACTCATTTTGATTCAAGTCATGGGTGGAAGAATTGATTCATCTTGGTTCAGTTAATTTGTATTGGTGACTAATTAGACTCATTTGTACAATAAAAATAATTATTTTATCTCATGACCTAGTATGTTATTTCTCCCCAAAGTGAGTAAAAACATTATACTTTCATTATTTTTTATTTTATTATGATAATTCCAAAAAAATAAAATTTAACAAAAAAATTTATTAACAAAAAACATGACAAATTTCAATAAAAAAACATTGAATTTTATTAATACCATATACTCATCACTATTCTAATATGGATTCATTTGATGGTACACTGTTTCTAAACACACATTTAAGGTTGGTACACCCTATAAGTATATTCCATCTCTAATAGCCCATCCATTATATAGATCATTCTTATATTCTCTCAATTTCTTAACAAATTCCAATGGTCATTGCATCCCACAAAGCTTATCCATTGGGAAAATTATATCAAAATTACTACACTAATATTAATTCATATAAAAATAAAAGTAAAATAAATTTTAATCCAATTAATTTCCATACCCATATTTGATCCCAAGAAATATCCTATATTTCATTTTCAAGGAATCTCTAGGAAACTAGTTTCATGGTAATGATGTCATGGTGTTTGGAAAGCATCACTATAAAAATCATATAATCTATCCTATTTTTACTAATAATTTTATTTTCATAATTATACTCAACTATCACATTATTCTTTTGGTTCCATAAATCATTAATTCTAGTATTCCCATGTTTACTAACAGTGTTCTATAAATTAATGAATAAATAAAAGGAAAATAATAAATTAATACATGTTACAAAAAATATATTAATGGTTATAAAATTTACTATGGATTATACATATACTAGAGTCATGAGTATTAGTGGGGTCTCATGGATCCATAGGATATAAAGAATTGATAACTTATGTAGATAAAGGAGGTCCAATGTATGATTGGGAAGATCTAAAGGCACAGGATCATAAATCAATGGTGAATGGATATAAACTTTTAAAGGGAATAGAGAATTGAGAAATGGAGGTGGTAATATAAAATACTATATAAAAATACACTAGGGATAAATTTTGGGAAACATCATTGGATATATAAATGATATTTTAGGAGTACAATTAGATGCAAATGGTGTGGAAAGAATTGGTGGTCAAAATATCTATGGTGACTCGATGGGAACTATGGGAAAAGAAGATGTGGTGGATGGTATATTTTTTAAGTGTCTTGGTGTTATTAAGGATCATTATTAATTTGATGTAGATCTATAACCGTCCACCTTAAAACTAATAAGCTAATCATTTGTGTTAGTAGTCTTTCCATAAAAAAGTGGCCTCCTAGATGGTGGATCCTGATTAAAATATAAAACTGATTAATTGTATAACGTTGTTAGTTTTTTAATATATATATATATATATGAAAAATAGTATACTCATAATGGGAACCTTTGGAGTAATTTATATCTCTATCATGGGATGATTGTTTTTCACATATTCACTTCCTTTGTATCTTTTCAATATTTTTCATTTCCTATATTATAAAATAAATATACTTTTTTATAAATTTAGTAATAACTGAAAAACATAATAAAATAATACTAATTAGATTTATAAAATAGTGTATGTTATGGTTTTTCTATGATCCTAAATTTTCTAAGAGTTATAGATTCTTAAAAATATTATTAAAACCATTATTTTTAACTGCTTATACATTACAAAGTTTTTAATGAAGGGTTTGGGAGCATAATGGAATTTTTCTTCGTAGAGATCTAGTTTTTTTTGTGGGAAGATAGAAGAGGAACATGGTTTGTGCATGGTTAGTACTAACCATGTGGCTCAACCATGTATCCCTAAAAGTAGGTATAATGATTTGATAAACCATTCAAGGTAGGTTGCATGGTCATGAAAAATGGTGCAGGTGTGTTTCTCAGCTAAAATTCATGGTTAGCATAAAGTTTTAATAATTATATTACTAATCATATGAGGGGATAGAAGTTTTCATTATTATGAATGAAAATTTTATATATATTTTTTCAAACAATTAACCGTGTTATGTTAGGGATGTTACAAATTGGATAGTACTAGCACACATTTAGCACAAAGATAAATTATCCATGTGACAAAAGCATGCACCTCTATAAATTATTGGAAATTACCTTTTCCATTATTGTTTCTAAAACCTTTCCTCGTATTTTTCTTCAATTATTTCTCCCATGTAAAATAACCATATCTATCTCATTTGATATCTCTACCTCTCTAATTTTCTTGGAGGTAACTCAGTTATTTGGCTTCTAAATAAATATCCGTATGTAATGTTGGATTCATGTCAATAATCTATTCAATCCTCTCTCTTCCTTTCTTCGTTTATAGCTCTATATAAATAGATAAATCCATGAAGGATAATATTCCATCATTTTAGGTTATTCTTTTATTTCTATAATTTCTTCCATTCTATCCAAAATTAATGTTGGATAACTGATAATGATTCTATATCCAATATATGTTAGGTGGTATTAACTTTCCTTTTAAAGTCTTTATGCTAATAGCTCAATCTATAGTGTCACATATCGAAACTTCTGAGAATTGTTTATAAAATGAGTAATTTATTTAATTATATGTTTTAAAACATAATTTTATGATTAATTGTCCCATTGATAAGGGTGAGGTAACCAACTTCTAGTGAACCGCTGCTTGTTGTGGGTTCCTTTGAATACCTATGATTATTCCATGACTGTGGGTGTGTTGAACTTTCCTCCATGAGTGGAGGAATTATATGAATTAAAACAGAATGTTAAGGGTTAAATACCTTTTATGACATGTTTTCATTTATAAATGAAACAGATGATGAAATAGATTAATTGAAAATTATGAAATTAGATGGATGATCTCATAGAATATGAATTTAATATAAATATTTCGTGATGTGTCATGGACACTAACTGGAACTTATTTTCTCACTTAGAAGTGGTTTTATTAATGAAATTAATATGAATAATTAAATTGATAAATGTTCATGGAAACTAACATTGTCCCTTGATCCCTTATAAAAAGGCTTCAATGATAAATATTGTAGTATGGAACAATCATCATGGCATGGAACTAACATCATAGTTTTTCATTGACAACTTACTCACATTAGAAGCCTTAAATTAATAACTTGGATTTTTATTTCATGAACTATCTTGGACTTTCTCCTTAGGCACCACCCAATTCATTACCAATTTTTTATGGTTGAGCACTATGTAATCCAAGATCTTTCTTTATCCATGGACCATGGAGTCCTAGCCCATATAGGTCATCATTATATCCATTTTGTTATGGATGAGATATGTGCAATCACAGAGGATGACTTGGTGAATGTACTTGGGTATTGGCCCACATAGGCATGATACTTGGTACACTATTCTTTTTCCATATCTATTGATTTAATCATTTATACAATTATTCATAATTTATATAATATTCTTCACAACATGTACTTGTATATTATGTTATTTTACATTATTGTAAATGCTTTATTACTATTATACCTGCACACTACTATAGCTTCTATGTACTGACGTCATTTTTTATGGAAACTGTTGGAGGTGGACTACTTAGTAAATATCACACCCTATGCAAGCCACAATTTTGTACCCAAACAAACTTCTTGGATGTAAGTTGGAATATGGGAATGAGTACATGTAAGGACCCGACCCCAGTTTCCCAGAGATGATGCCTTATTTGATTACATTGGCATATAAACAAGGAATATGCATCCTAAAGGACAAAGTAGTTTAGTATTATTGGAATCAAGATACATAAATATGTTTAACTTTACAACATGAAAGTAAAATACAACACTAATTTATTTTGTTATAAATATACATGCCTCCTACGTTATGCTTACAAGTCATTCATAATTTACTTCTTCATATCCTAGGAAAATGAAGCATAAGAAAGGGGTGAGATAAAATTATTATTAAGGGTAAGAAATATAGTGGAAGATAGCATAAACATAATATATGGTGAATAATTGAAAACATGTGCCTTTAAAAAAATAAACATGAACATAATATGTCAGAAATATGAGCTGAGTAAATAATTCCATAATAAAAAATAATCATGGGTATTATATTAGTCGAATAAACACATGAACTTTAAATTACTAGCTTTATAAATAGGGACATGCATATTTCAAACATTCTGAATATTTAGTCAAGTCCTAGGACAAAACGTCTAAAAACGATTAAGGCCTCGTCCAAAACTATATATCATATATGGAAAAGCCTTGGCCAATTCAATGTCTATTTGTCTCATGATACCTATCGATGAATAGAGGGGCTATATCATCCCCCACCCATCACATAATAAGTCCAGTTAATTCCTCATATGAACAGGGATAAAAATAAACAACATATACATTCATATTGAAACTATCATATGAAATGTAACTGACTTTTCCAAATCATTTAAAATCAAACAATAACCATTCCGAGTAATATGATGAATGGTTTTAGGATAGATCATCCACAATATAGTTAGTCATAAAACATTGAAAAAATATGGTAGATGACTTCATAAATTATTAAACCCAATAAAACATAATAATCAACAAGAGTGTTGAATCAGATGAAAATTCCCTTATAAAATCATTAAGCAATTCATGAGATAAATAGTATTTCTTTTGAAAAGAAGAGTTCTTTTGGAAAAGTCATTATATAACACTATAAGTGATGTAATATAGTGTTCTCATAATAAAATGAGTGATTTTGGAAAGGTAATGGTTTCCAAAAACATATTACAGAGTTCCCTTGAAAATAAATAAGAATTTGGAAAATTCCTTTGAATCGGGCTTGTATTTTTTAAACAGTTTTGAAAGTTTATTTTAAAAAATGTAACTATCCATAAAATAGGGAAGTATTATGGTTGGTGTACATATATAGAATACTCACACATAATATATTATTATTACATAATAATACATAATAATTTCAATTAGGTAATTAGACAATGAAAGTAACCCGAATGAAAATGGAAGTTCATGTGGAAAACCCTTACCTTAAGTCTGAATGTGTTCTGCTCTTGAAGTTAAGGTCCTGGAATATAAAATTATACTTATTAATAACATATTTTAGAACATAATGGAAATTTATTTAGTTTAAGATAATTGTTTTTAGTTAATTTATGTTCTTATTGTTAATTTATTATATTGAATTCCCGCGTTCCGGGGTGTTTGTTTTCTTGATTTTCATAATTGGTTCACTTGTTTTTAAGTATTGGATTTCATGTGGAATGGTTGTAAATATCTATAATTGAATTCGAATTTTAAGTATGATTATAGATAGGTGTTATTGGTCATTTATATAACTTGGTTACATGGAATGAGGATGAATTACTTTATAGAACATTAATTATAACTATTTCGGTTAATTTGTGGGTTTTGATTACAAAGAAACTAATTTATCTTTATAAATTAATAACATTTGTACAAAGGGATTACATAACCGCACATAGGTTATATTAAATATATAATAATATAGTTCAAACATAACAATAATGGTTCCATGACTAAAATTGATAATGATAATAGAAATAGAAATCCCATCATCCTTGAATGTGGTAAATTGACACATCTCAGATGGTGTTATTGCTACTAGTATAAAAGAAGGTAAAAGGAAGAGATATTGGTAACTTTGTAATATACTGGAGTCATCACAACATTTGGATAAGAAGATATTATAATAGAAAAAGAAAACAAATGATGTTGAAAGGAAATATAAAGAATTAAAAAGAGGAATTTACCACTTGAACCAAACTTCCATGAGAGCCTCTTTAAGGGAGAGGCTTTGGTATTTTTTATGAGACTAAGGCTATATGGATGTGGGAGAGGAGTTTGGGAGGATATTTGGGAGAATTTGGAGAAGGCACAAGGCTTGAGAGTAGTGAAGAGAATAGGTAATTATGGGAGGTTTTATAGAGGAGGGGAGAGGGGCTTTCTCAATTTTATATTCATTAATTTATTATTTATCTAAAAGACAAGGAATAGTGAGTCTTCCATGACCAATAATAGTAATTTTATCATGTGAATCCGAATCAATTGGGCTTACACCATAAGAACATCAAACACAACTCTATAATTAGTGTATTTATATTATTTTGTATATTATGGTATTTCTCTATTCATCAAAAATTCAATTATTTCAGAAAAATCCCAAAAAATCCGCCCAATAATTTTTCAAAGTGTAGAACCAAAAAATGAAATCCATTTTCAAAAAATAATTTTATAAATATGATTAATTTAATATTCAATTAAAATCATAATTTATTCTCAAAAAAATAGTTTTAAAACATTTATTTACCTATTACAAAGAATAGGTATATCATACTTATACTTGATTATTGTTTATATACTATCATAGTTATGGTTAAAATTCAGTAGGGTATACCACTATTCATAAGAGTATGTTACTATTCATAAGGGCAGGTTATTATTCACCAAAAAATATGATTTTCTTATCGGACTCCAAAGAACTTACTAATCACAATCGTGTGTGTCAGATTTTCGAAATTCACATTAGAGTACTGACAAACTTATGTTTTAAGGGTCACAAAACACATAGTAGTTCATTATTACATATTTATACAAATGGAATTTCCATTTATGAAATATTGGGTTGTTACATTCTCCACTCCTTATAGAAATTTCCTCCAAGAAATTTACAAAATGTTACCTAAAAAGATTCGGGTATGTCTTCAACATAAGCTCCTCGGGCTCCCTGTTACTTCATCCATCTTATGGTTCCTCCAAAGAACCTTTACCAGAGGAGTCATCTAATTTCTCAATACATGTTCTTTGGTATCAATAATATCGATAGACTCTTCACAATAAGCCAAATTGGTCTCATGTTCTATTTCTTCATCAGTGAGTACATGTGTTGGGTCTTGCATCTATTTCCTTAACATTGATACGTAGAACACATTGTGAACATTCGAGAGACTTGGCGGCATTTCCAAATGGTATGATACGACTCCAATTCAGTTCATAATTTCAAATGTTCTGATGTACCTTGGATATAATTTTCCATTCTTACTGAATCATATAATACCCTTCTATAGAGATAACTTTATGAAAACATGGTCTCCTTATTCAAATTAAAAATCCTTCATTTGGTTTTCAGCATACCTCTTCTTCCTACATTGTGCTATTTTGGCATGGACTTGGATAATCTTAACATTTTCCATTGTTTCCTCAAAAATTTCTGGGCCTATGATCTTCCTTTCACCAACATCATCCCAGCAAGTTGGTGTACAACATATCATTCCATAAAATGCTTCATATGTTGCCATCTGAATACTTGAATGGAAGCTATTATTATAAGAAAATTCTACGAGAGGTAAACACTGATCCCACAGGATTTTAATGTAAAGTGAACAAGACATCAACATGTATTCCAAAGTTCGAATAGTCCGTTCTGATTTTCTATCAGTTTGTAGTGGTAGGCAGTTCTTAAATGAAGATTAGTATCTAGGTCCTTCTAAATACTTTTCTAGAATTGGGATGTAAAATGAAGATCACGATGAGAAATAATTGATAAGGGTGCACCATGAAGTCTAACAACTTCATTTATATATAGTCTTGCTAAATGTTCAGGTGGTAAATCTTTTCTTATAGAATGAAAATGTTCTAATTTTGTATGATGATCAACAATGATCCATATCGCATCATTATTTCTTGGAGTCTTTTGTAGCCCCATGAAAAAGTGCATCATAATATCATCTCATTTCCACATAAGAATAGGAAGGGGTTGTATGACTTCTCCAGGACGTTTTCTTCTAGCCACCACTTATTGAAAAACAAAACATCTCGACACATAATCAGTAATCTCCCACTTCATGTTTTGCTAGCAAAAATTTTCATTTATATATATATACATCATTCTGCTACCAGGGTGTATTATAAAATTAGAGCAATGAGAATCATCCAATAGTTCCCTCTTTATCTCATGAATAGCAGGAACACAAAGCCTCTTATCGAATTTCAAAATGCCACCTTCATATGTGAAGTATATCAACTTACGATCATTTATAACTTTAATTTTCTTTTAAAACTCCTCATCATCATCCTAAAAACTTTTTATACTTTCCAATAAAGAATGTTTGAAAACCATTTGTAAAAGTAGTGTTGTGTTACCTTCCATGATAATTCCCATATCCATCTTTACTAGATAGATGAACAAAGGAACCCTTTCAACTCTCATCTTGTTCATAATTTTGTGGTTCTTTCTACTCAAATAGTCTGCCACCTTGTTTTCCTTCCTCTGGTGGTAGTGTATTGTGCAATAATAATCCTTGAGTAGCTCAATCCATCTCCTTTGTCTCATGTTGAGTTTTTTCTGTGAGAATATATATTTAAACCTCTTATGATCCGTATATATCTCACACTTTTCTCCATAGAGGTAATGTCTCAAAATTTTTAAAGAAACGATTACAACTGCTAATTCAATATCATTAGTTGGAAAGTTTTGTTCATGAATTTTTATCATCCTAGATGCATAGGAAATCGCTCGATCATTATGCATAAGGATTCAACCAAGTCCTTTATTTGATGCATCTCTATAGTTAATAAACCCATCCATCCCCAATAGTAGGGTTAGGATCGGATAACTCACTAACCTCCTCTTCAATTATTCAAAATATTCTTCACATTCCTTTTTCTATATGAACTTAACACATTTTCCTGTAATCTTGGTCATTGGGTTGGCTAAATGGGTGAATTTCAGAACGAAATGCCGATAATAACCTGCTAAACCAATAAAACTATGTACCTCGGTTTTGTTTGTTGGAGTAGGAAATTCTTTCACAGCCTTTGTCTTCACAGGATCTACATAGATTCCATCTTTAGAGACAATGTATCCCAGAAAGGAAACAGATTGGGGAAAAAAATCACACTTTCTAAACATCCCATATAATTCATTTCTTCTCAGAGTCTTCATAATAGTGTGCAAGTTATTTTCATGACATTAATATATTTTTAATATACCAAAATATCATCAATAAACACTACTAAAAAGTGATCTAGATATTTCTTGAGAAATTTGTTCATTAGATCCATGAAAATAGATGGTGGATTAATTAGTCCAAAATGCATTAATGTAAAATCGTAATGCTTGTACTTGGTTTGAAATTTTGTTTTTGGAATGTCTTCTTTCCTCACATGCAAGTGATGATATCCAGATCGAAGATCATTTTTTTAAATATTGGGCTCCATGAAGTTGATAAAATAAATCATTAATTCATTAAAGAGGATACTTATTCTTTATTGTAATAGCATTGATTTACCTATAATCAATTCACATCCTCATAGATCTATCTTTCTTATTAAAAAAGAGGACAAGGGATCCCCATGGAGAAATGGTAGGGAGAATAAATCCTTTATCACTCAATTCCTCTAGTTCTTTCTTTACTTCCACTAACTCCATAGTGTCCATTCCGTAAGGGGCCTTTAATAGGGTCCTTCAACTAGGAATGAAGTCAATAGAAAACACATTTTCCTGCTCCGGAGGATTTCCAAGAAAATCCTCTAGAAAGACGTCAATATATTCTTGCACGACATGTACATATTCTATTTGAATGTTATTTTCATCACATATATTAATTGCATTCCCTTCCGCCACAATGATTGAATTCAATACAGCTACTGGGGGTGGATATAGATGAGAATCAGTTGGTGATGTTTCTGATCTAATGATAAGGGATTCTACCCCATTCTCAAAATATGTATCCTCCTTATTCTTGAAATAGATATTCAAATTATAATTCGACAACCAATTCATACCAAGAATTATATGAAATTCAGTCATTGGTATGATGATAAGGTCATCAACTAAAGCACATTTATGTGTTAGGAGGGGGACTAATTGACATTCGGTTGTTGTAATGATACATCCACTGGGGGTTTTGACTAATAACTCCTTTATTAAAACAAATTGGACATATCTAATTTTCATGGAAAACTGGGAAGTTATAAATGAACGCGATGATACAGAATCAAATAACGCATTCACTAAGTTTGATTAAATGATTAATTTACTTTACACCACTTCATTCGAGACTTCAATATCAGTAGTTGTGATTGCATATGTTTGTCCTTTCTCTCTATGCCTTTTTTATGGCATGTTTCCTTGATTCATTGTAAAATCATTATCATAGTGTCCCATATTCTATAAATTATAGCATTGGACATTATTAGCTTCCTTCTCCCCCTTATAATCACGAAAAATATGTCCTTTCTATCCACAATTTTAGTGTACACTTTTTCCCTTTAAGTGAGCACTAGGGTATTTCCTTCCACAATACACAGGGTAGAAATTCAACTATTCCCTTGTTCCCTGTTTCCTTATTTTCTTTTCTAGAGTTTTTAGAATCCCTCTTTTTCTCATTCTTTCCCTTAAATTCATAATACATAGATAATTCCTTTTCCGTCTTTAGAGCACATGAAACTATATCTTCATTTGATGAGAAATTTTGGGAGACCAATGCCCACTAGAGGAATGTCTTTAGGACATCAAAGAATCGATAAATTTTTCTCATTGGATTTCGTATGTAGTACAGATCATGTTTTGCAAACCATGTAAAGTTAGCTTCATACTTTGCAGTATTCTCATCTTCCTTTTTCCTCATGTTCAAAAATTTCCTTTCCATATCTGCTCGTAGTTCACGAGGAAAGTATTGATCTAGGAAGATTTATTTAAAATATCTTAATTACATATCTTCTATTTCTTCCTCCTCATTTTTGTTTCGGATTAATGACCACCACTGATCCACATCTCCCGATTGCTGTTAAAATTCCATGAATACCTTGTCTCTTTAATTACATCCCAAATAAAGAAATATCTACTTGAGGGAACTTATCGACTGCTCAGCTACAAATGGGTTTATAGTCCCATTGAATGATGGAGGTTGTTGTCACATAAATCGATATAATATAGCTCCTCCACGTGGTGGATCCAGATGCTCCATACAGGTAAGGTTATTTTTCATAACCTCTATATGTTTTCCCAGTATAGTTACAAGTTGCTCAGCACCAGTTCCAACATCATTATCTTGCATCAAATGGAAATCCCTATATAGGACACAAACATTTGTGTGGTTTCCATTCCTTCTACTACATGCCATTTCTAAATAATGGCATAAACTATATTAGGGTATGAATCATAATGTATAATCTCAATATAGAAAAATACTTAGCATAAATCAAAATTCTACGCATAGCTAATCTCTTAATCATAAACATAGTAACTTTGAGGAAAAGTTTACATTAAAATCCTCCATAATGGCTCGTAATAAAAATTTGAATTATCTTAAGCATATCCCTCAGGAGTTTCATAACCAAGAGTGGAGAAAGGCTCATTGTCATGCACCAGGATACCCCGAGTCAAGCCCAAAACTCCTTGTCAGAGCTTTCACTCCTAGGTACATCTATGCCAGAGCGGCCACTACTTGGTCATATCTAGACATGGATGTATTGCTTGAAAGTTACAAATAATCAATTCCTTACCATAATACCATGATTTTCATGGAATTTTATTCTCAAAGACTATCTTAGGGACTCCTCCCAAATATATGTTTTCTAAATATAGTTTCTATGTTTTCTACAGAACTTCCTCTGATACCAACTTTAAGGACCCAACCTCGGTTTCCTAGAGACGGTGCCATATTTGATTACATTGGTATATAAACAAGGAATATGCATCCTGAAGGACCAAGTAGTTTAGTAGTAATGGAAAAAAGATACATAAATAATCTAAAATTTACAACATGAAAAGAAAATACTACACCAATTTATTCCATTAGAAATATCAATTCCTCTTATATTATGCTTGCAAGTCATTCATAATTTAATTCTTCATATCATGAGAAAATAAAACATAAGAAAGGGGAGATCTCAAACGATTGGTAAGGGTAAGAAATATAGTGGAAGATAATATAATAATAAGACATGGTGAATAATTTAAAACACATTCCTTAAAAAAATAAACTTGAACATAATATGGTAGGAATATGAACGAAGTAAATAATGCCATAATAAAACATAATCATGGGTATTCTACTAGTTGAGTAACCACATGAACATTAAATTACTAGATTCATAATGAGGGAATTTATTATGATGGAAATTCTTAAATATTTAGTCAATTCCTCATCCAAGACGTCTAAAATTATTAAGGCCTCAGCCAAAACCATATATCACATTGGGAAATGCCTCGACCAATTCTACGTCTATTTTTCTCATTAGACCTACCGATGAATCAAGGGGATATAGCGGGCCCCAACCATCACATAATACATCCAATTAATTCCTCATATGAGCAGAGATAATCATAAACAACATATACATTCATATTCAAATAGTCATATGAAATGTGACTAAATTTCCTCAATCATGAAACAAAAAACACTAACAATTCTGAGTAATATGGTGAACGGTTTTAGGATAGATCATCCACAATAGAGGTAGTCATAAACCATTAAATAAAATATGTAATATGAATTCATAAATTATCAAATCCAATAATACATAATAATCAACAAGAGTATTGAATCAGATGAAAATACTCTTATAAATCATTAAGCAATTCTTGAGATAAATACTCTTAATTTTGTAAGGAATAGTTCTTTTGAAAAAAATCATTGTATAAAACAAGAAGTGAAGTAATATAGTTTTGTAATAATATAATGAGTGATTTTATAAATATAATGGTTTCCAAAAATAGATTATATAGTGCCCTTGAAAATATAAAAGAATTTGGGAAATTCCCTTAAATTGGGCTTGTATTTTGGAAATAGTTTTGAAAGTATATTTTAAAACATGTAACTATCCATAAAATAGGGAAGTATTCATGTTGGTGTACATATATAGAATACTCACACAAAATATATGATGAGTAAATAATAATACATAATAATTTCATTTCATAAATTAGATAATGAAAGTAACCCGAATGAAAATGGATGTTCGAGTGGAAACCCCCTTCCTTAAGTCTGAATGTGTTCCGCTCTTGAACTTGAGGTCCCAAAATATGAAATTAAACTTATTAATAAATTATTCCAGAACCTAATAGACATTTATTTAGTATATCATAATTATATTTAGTTCATTTATGTTCTTATTGATAATTTATTATATTGAATTCCTTGTTTCTGGAGTGTTTGTTTTCTTGATTTTCTTAATTAGTTCACCTGTGTTTAAGTAATAGAGTTCATATGGAATGGTTTTAAATATCCATAATTGAATTTGAATATTATTTATGATAATTAATAGGAAATATTGGTCATTTATATAACTTGGTTACATGTCATGAGGATTAATTGTTATATATAACTTTAATGATAACTATTTCGGTAAATTTGTGTGTTTTGATTACAATGAACTCATTTTTCTTTATACCTTATTAAAATTTGTACAAAGTGATTTCAGAACATTACATGGGTTATATTAAATATATAATAATTTGTTTCAACCATAATATTAATGGTTTCCTAAACATAATTGATAATGATAATAGAAATTGAAATCCCATCATCATTGAATGTGGAAAATTGACACATCTCAGATGGGGTTGTTGCTACTAGTATGAAAGAAGGTAAAATGAATAGATGATGATAACTTATTCCACTATCATGAAAACATTTCAGTGCATGTAAGGTATTGGAGTCATCACAACATTTAGATAAGGATAGATAATAATTGAAAATGAAAATAAATTATCTTGAAAGGTAAGACAAAGAATTAAAAAGAGGAATTTAACTCTTGAACCAAACATTCTTGTGTGCCTCCTTAAGGGAGATATTTTGGTCATTTTACAAGAACAAGGCTTGATGGACGTGGGAGATAGGTTGGGAGGATATTTGGATGGAATTTGGAAAACTCACAAGGCTTTAAAGGATTGAAGAGAAGAGGGAGTGATGGGGGATTTTACAGTGGAGGGGAGAGGGGATTTCTCAATTTTATATTTATTTATTTATTTTTTCTCGAAAAGAAAAGGAATAGTGAGTCTTACTTTACCAATAATAGAAATTTTATAATGTGAATCAGAATCAATTAGGATTACATTAGTAGAACATCAAACATTACTCTATAATTAGTGTATTTAGATTATTTTGTAAATTATGGTATTTCACTATTCATCAAAAATTCAAGTATTTCAGAAAAATTCAAAAAAATCACCCCAACCATTTTTCTATGTGTAGAATTCATAAATGAGGTCCAGGTTGCTCCGAAATGTCCTTGGTTTCATTTCAGGTCAGCCTATTGTTTCGGTTTCGGTTAAGGAGTTCTCTGAAGTGTCGAAGTTTTTTTTCTTTGGCTCTGACTGTGAGATTTGCGCGACAACGGCCTCTTGTAGAAAACTTTTCCAAGGCCTTAAATGAGGACCGGGTCTTGGAACATCGAGCACAGGTGGTTATTATTCGTCCGCGTCAATTCCTTATTATTTTTGCTGATGAAGATGATCTGGGGAGGGCTTGGTCTAGAAAAAGGTAATCTTTCTCTGGTCTCTCGTTCCATTTAATCCACTGGTCTTTTGATACTCACATGAACCGTGATTCTCCCTATATAGCGATTTGGATTCAATTTCACAGCCTTCCTCTCCTGTTCTAGAATATTGGGTTGTTGAGATCAATTGGCAACTCTATAGGACGATTTGTGTGGAGTTATCAAATAACAACATCTATGTCGCATCCCATGTCGAAAAGAATATGTGTCGAAATGGATCTCTCAAGAATTACACCAGAGATTGTATGGATTGTTGTTGAGGAGGAGTACATGTATGCACAACTTATTGTCTATGAATCCTGGACTGACTTCTGTTCATATTTTCACAAACAGGGTCATGTTGAGCATGGTTGTCGAAGAAGGTCTGGGAGTGTCCGACCCTCTGAGACCACAATTGTGCCCAATGATGTATCTTTGAAGGGTGGTGTGGCCAAACCTAATACTGGGAAAAGTAGTGCCCAGACCACATATGCAGTCTTGTCTCAGGAGTATCAAGATCCTTCTAACCCATGTGATGTCAATATCTCACTGGTGTCGGGGGTGCCTTCAGGGGAGGTAGGATTGGATGAGGTTAAGAGGAAGGTACCTGTGTCTGAAGATGATGTGGATATTCCTTCATATGTTTTTGATCTGTGCACGAGGGATACTTGTCACTCTAAATTGATGAGTCTTGATGTTGCTTTCCAGTTTATGGGCAGGGGACTTGAGATACAGCCCAACTCTAGCGAGCCTGTGATCCCGGTTCAGAACTCTTCAAACAATTCGATGAAGGGTGTGGATAATGAAGAAGGATGGGTGGACGGATGCTCCATGTAGGCTTGTGTGGAGGCTGGGAAGAAGATCTCCCCAGTGATAGATGTGGTCAGAGAGGTAGCTTCTATTCAGATGGAGCTTATGGACAAGGGGATAGAGGAAGGTCTGGTACAAACTGAAGTAACTAGAGGCAGTGTAGAACAAGTCTCTCTGGAGGGGACAGGGGGAGAGGAAGTTGATGTTATTCAAGGGACTGTCTTGGAGGTACCTTTCCAGACCAGTCTCGGGGAAGCAGGGGGTTCGAGCCCTAGCAATTAGGCAGGGGGAGCGGATTCTTCAACCCGGACCCCAGTCATCTTGAGCAACAGGTTTGATAGTCTTGCTGAGGTAGAGTCTAGAGAGGAATCATCTGAAGAAACCTTTGATATTAGTAAGATCTAATCTGATGAAGAACCTGGTTTCAAGAGCAATAGGTGTGACAGGAGGAGGAGGGGTAGGAAGGACTACTCCTCCCTACCCCCTCCAATGAGGACTCGTTCAGCAAAAAAGACAGTGGATGTGAAGTTGGACAGCGGGGTCGGGTCTCAGCTAATACCAAATGTTACATCCCATGTAAGTAATGAATAATAAATATTTTTATCTATGTCTATTAATGAATTAGATAGTGTTTTAGAGGCTTAAAATGAGAATAAATCTAATCTTAATCATGGAATACACTAATATTTTTAAAAGATTATTTTACTGCCTTTTGATGGCAAACCATTTTTAAATCAAACTTTTGACAATTTTATAAGCTCTATTTGTCAAAATAAAATTATTATTTAAGATTGGGACATTGAAATTTACATTTTATAATTTTTTGGTATTTTTCTGACAGTGTTCATTTTTTAATGAATAGTGAAAAATACTGCATTTTACATCAAAACTGCTTTTTCATCTAATTTAATTATATGGTTAGATTATATTTTCAATTGGTTTTAAAGTATAAATAGAATATATTTTTCCATTTAATCCAATAGTGGTTGTTGGAATTAATTTCAGTTTGAAATTGGACTTAAACTAGTGTCGATCTTTTGATACTTATTGTTTCATAAAAACACGCTATTTGCTCTGACAACGGAAATTAATTATTAAATTAATTAATGTAACTTATATGTTTTTAATTTTTTAAAATACACATCATTTTTGAGTTCGGAATATCAAATATAGCTTAGGGTGATGTTTTGGTATTTTTCTGAAAAACATCAATTTTTGATGAATAGTGAAACCACTAAGTGGTACTTAAAAAGCCGATTTTTCGTTTAAATGAAATTTTACCACCTCTGTGTTTTGAATTTCAAAAATCTGACATACATGGTTTTCATTAGGAATTAAAATGTGGTTCAACAGGATTAAAATAATTTTTTGGTCAATAGTAACTTTTAAGTTTTAATCGCAATTAGAGGTAATTAGTGTAGTTTAAGGTAAAAATAATGTTTTAATAATATGAAATGACCTAGAAACATGTCTTACCCTTATTTTATGTGTAATGGAAGACCAATAAAATCCATGGGTCGACTTGGGGACCCCAAGGAGTCACTTTGGTAGTAAAATGACATTAATAACTTTTTATTTAAAGTTAAAATGAAAATGTCACAAACATGAGTTGTTTTACTAAAACAATTATTAAATGGGGTTATACAAGTCATATGTTTGACTATAGATATTAATTAGAAATATAAACATATTTCTTACATCATGATATTTTTTATATAATTTTTATACATTAAATAAATTAAATTATTTATGACATCATGATGATGCAGCGATTACCTCATTATTTAACGATTTAAATAAAATGAAAAGATAATTTAAAATATAAGACCAACACATTTTAAAAACCTATTGGATGAGTATATTTATAACTCCTATCACCTTATACTCTAAATATATAATTTTGGGACCTTTTAAATCTGAAAAGCATTTTATAATAAAGTAACCTTTTATAACTTTCCAAGAGTGCCCCTCCTCTCCTCTTATAAAAGGCCCCCACCTCTACCACATTAACCACACCTCTCAAGCCTTTTTCTCGGCCACACCCTACCTATTTTGTCTCTCCACATCCCTTTATTACTCCTAGAAGCCTCACTTTGGGCAGAAGTCTTACCAAGGAATCCTTTGAGCTCAAATCAAAAAGAGTTACCCGTTTTAAAGGTAGTGTTTTCTCTTGTGTTCTTATGTTTTATTTTTCTTCTCCAACCCACTAAACTCTTTTTATTCTTTCATTTTGTAAAAACACCAGTATCTTAAATAAACTAGGATGTTTTTATAAGAAGGATTCGAGATAAACTTACGCACACCTTCATCTAATGGTTAAAGAGCATACTGTTTCCGTGGATGGTGAATTTCTGCCTCACGAAACGATGATTGTTCAATATTCTTCTAACACCTTCAAAGGTGGCCATTAAGATGACACTATATTTATATATGATATATAATATGTTTATGTTTTACTTAATCTTATTTATTTTTCATTTATGGCATACCTTTATGGTTTCCATTATGGATAAACCCGATATCTTCATTTTAGGAAGTGCAGACTACCGCCCCCTCAAAGTGATTTGATTCTTTAACACCATATGTGGTGCGTATAAAGGATAAATTTAATGATATTATATATTATATTATACTTTAATTATGATATACCTTTATATAATTATGATTTCACTCCATTAAGTAATAAATCGAAATGAAAGTAGCGTTCATGCGTACGTACGGCTTACCGTCTCCATGAACGGTGCATTTAATTTCTTACCTCTAAATGATTATGTAATATTATAAATGCATGTATATACTGGATATATATTATATATATGATATCTAAATCATGAATATAATTCTTGATATAATGGATATTTTACCACATTAACATCTTGTAATTATAAAGAGTTTATTTTTGACTCAAGTACTAATGATCGACAAAACAACCATTATTAACATAAATAATTACATAGTGTTTATAACATGGTAATAAGTGATATAAAAGGAATAATGAACTTGAAAAAGATTCTTAATAAAGTATAAATTAACTCATGTTTATTATTCAGGATGTTAAAAAACTATCGAGTGAAGTCGGACCCGAGGTATGGGACTTCGTCTCAATCTCCTTTCATTGAGGCATATTTTGTTTTATACACAACATTCTTTTATACGGTGTATAAACCCCTTTGACATTTAAGTTTATCCAAAAGGAATCTTTTTTATACGAATCATTTTACTAAACGACAAAAGGGAATGTTTTTTTCGTACGTATTCGGCGACAACGACTTCTCTGTCGTCGTGACCATTATTTGAGTTTTGGCTTCCTCTACAAGCCATACCATTTTTCAAAAAGAAAAATAAATACCATGTTGTACTTTTCATTTATTTTGGTATTGAAAATGGTTTTCATAATGTTTTTATATCAATGTATTGTACTGATACCTTGTGATTGAAAAGTGGAAATGTTATGTTTTCTTTATGCATGTTTTATGTTATAAAATTATGTTATGGTTCTTGGGCATTATTATGAAGACGGGTGGTTCCATGATAAACTAAGGGCAGGTGAGCTCGATATTGCTCTCCAATGCATTGGTTAATGTTAAGGAGTTAAACGTTAATGTTTCTTTGAAGAGATTTAAGGAATATACTGTGATGGGTTTTCCAAACGTAACCAAGAGAGTTACTCCCTACGTAAGAATGTTATGAATGCCTCAAGTTAACTTTATGTCTTATGATTTCTATGATTTATTCATGATTTGATGAGGTGTGTTAAAGTGCTTATGTTTTATGAGTAGAGTATAATTTCATTGATTCTTATGTATACAAGTACTCATGTTTCCTTTCCATATTTTTATATCCCTTACTGACCTTTTATGCTCATCCCAAGTTTTTGAAATGTTTTTCACAGGTCAAGGGAAGGGTACATGATATGATGATAGTGTTAAGGAAGTGTCAAGAATGAATCCATGTTTTATTTTAAATATGTTTCCGTTGATGGGAAAAAATAAATACTATCTTTTATTGTAACCACTTTGTTTATATGTGGGATGTAATGCATGTTTTATGATCTAATTCTCTAAAACTCTAAACTTGAAAAGATTCTCAATGTGAAATCTTGTAATAACTCAAGATTAAGTAATGTTTAAGGCTGGGGACTTATATTTGGTATCAGAGGTTGGTTTAGATAACTTTAGGAGTTATAATTCTATTAAATGATTATCCAATTTTTTTTTGGTAAAATTGAAATGATATAGCATTTGAATATTACCATGTTGCTTCATCTAAGAAATGTTTGTTAATAATGGTTTTTCATGGAGGAAATAGAACAGCTTTTCTAGGAAGGCATACAGAGGGAAATGACCTTTCAAATCATTATCCTGAGATGGTCAGAATCAGAAATAAATAGTTTGTTGCAGTGATGGCTCAGTTGACTCAGGTGAAAAATGTTGGTTGTTTTTATTGATGATATATTTGTGTTTTCTAAAAGTAAATAAGAGCATGAAAGACATTTAAGGTTAATTTTGCAAACCATGAAACAAAATAAATTGTATGGGAAATTCAGAAAATATGAGTTTTGGTTGCAACAAATTTCTTTCCTTGGTCATATTGTTTCTAAAGATAGGATAACTATTGATCCTGCAAAAACAATGGTTGTTGAAGAATGGCCAAGACCCAAAAATGTAATTGAGATTCGTAGCTTCCTCGGTTTGGTAGGCTATTACCGAAGGTTTGTTAGAAATTTTTCATGGTTATCTAGTCCAATGACTAAGCTAACTCGGAAGGGTGTTAAGTTTATCTGGACAAAAGAATGTGATGATTGTTTTCAGGAACTGAAAAGAAGATTAGTGAATGCTCCTGTTTTGGCACTACCTTCCAGGAATGGGGAGTTTGTTATCTACAGTGATGCTTCATTGAAAGGACTTGGTTGCGTCTTAATGCAGAATAATCAGGTGATTTCTTATGCTTTACGACAGTTGAAAACTCATGAGGTAAATTACCCTATACATGATTTGGAATTAGCTGCTGTTGTTTTCGCTTAAAAAATTTGGAGGCATCATTTGTATGGATTAAACTGTGAAATATATACCGATCACAAATTTTTAAAGTATATATTCACTCAGAGAGAATTGAACATGAGACAGAGGAGATGGCTAGAATTAATCAAGGATTATGATTGTACAATTAATTACCATCTAGGAAGTGAAAATAAAGTGGATGATGCTTTAAGTCGAAAAAGTAATGATTCATTTACAATATTGCGTTTGGAACGTGATCCATTGGTTAAAGATTTGATTAACTTTGGCATAGAAGTTTTTGGTGCAGGATGTTCTTCTGTTTTGTTTCAAGTATCAGTTAAATCTTCTCTATCAGACAGAATCAAGCAAGCATAGAAGAAAGATAGTGAGTTGCAGAAAAAGGTAGAGCTGGTTCAGAAGGGTAAGTTGCATGAATTAAACATTGATAATGATTGTGTTTTAAGATTTGGGAAGAGATTGTGTGTGCCTTGTGATTCACAGTTGAAGAGAGAGTTGTTTTGTAAAGCTCATAGTTCTCCATTTTCAGTTCATCCTGCCAGTACTAAGATGTACAGAGATCTGCGGGAGTATTACTGGTGGGATGGAATGAAAAGAGATATTACTGATTTTATAGTGATGTGTTTGACTTGTCAAGAGGTTAAAGCAGAGCGGCAGTTACCGAAAGGGATGCTTCAGCCTTTACCAGTGCCTGAGTGGAAATGGGAAAATATATCCATGGACTTCATTGTGGGATTGCCGAAGACACCTCGAGGTAATCATGCAATCTGGGTTATTGTTGATCGCTTAACTAAATCTACTCATTTCCTTTATATAAGAGATACTTTTTCTCTAGATCAACTTTCATGTTTGTATCTTAAAGAGATAGTCATGTTAAATGGTGTTTCTCTCTCCATTGTATCTGACCGTGATCCCAAGTTTACTTCTATCTTTTGGAAGGGCATTCAGAAGTCGTTGGGTACTGAATTAAATTTTAGTAAAGCTTTTCTTCCTCAATCATATGGGTAGTCAGAACGAACAATTCAGAATTTGGAGGATATGCTACATTCTTGTTTGGTGGATTATCAAGGAAGTTGGAACCAGTTTCTTTCTTTGGTTGAGTTTTCTTATAATAACAGTCTTCATTCCAGTATAGAGATGACACCATTTGAGGCATTATATGTGAAGCGGTGTCGAACTCCAGTTTTTTTAGATGAAGTGGGTGAAAGAAAGATGATGGGACCAGAATTGGTAGAAGATATGGCAGAAAACGTTCAGTTGATTCTGAAACACATGAGAACAGCTCAGAGCAGACAGAAAAGTTATACAGACCATAGGAGGAAGGATCTATCTTTCGAGGTAGGCGATCATGTTTTTCTCAAAGTTTCACCATGGAAAAGTGTGATGTGATTTGGTAAGAAAGGAAAGTTGAGTCCAAGGTTCATTAGACCATATGAAATTCTGGAGAGAGTTGGATCAGTTTCTTACTGAGTGGCTTTACCTCTGATTTTATCTTAGGTACACAATGTTTTTCATGTTTCGATGTTGAGAAAGTATATGCCAGATCCATCTCATGTTTTGAGTCTAGAGGTAGTTCAGCTGGAAGAGAACCTATCTTATGAGGAATAACCAGTATAGAATCTTGACCATAGGGAGAAAGTGTTACGGAATAAGTTGATTCATCAGGTAAAGGTTTTGTGGAAAAACCACATGATTGAAGAGGCAACATGGGAATCTGAAAATGAAATGAGGGCTAAATACCCCCACTTATTCGATAAATAAATAAATTACGGGGACACAATTTTCTAAAGGGGGAAGGATGTAACATCCCAAGTAAGTAATGAATAATAGATATTTTTATCTATTTCTATTAATGAATTAGATAGTGTTTTAGAGGCTTAAAATGAGAATAAATCCAATCTTAAGCATGGAATACACTAATATTTTAAAAGATTGTTTTACTCCCTTTTAATGGAAAACCTTTTTTAAATCAAACTTTTGACAATTTTATAAGCTCTATTTGTCAAAATAAACTTATTAATTATTATTGGGACATTGAAACTTACATTGGATAATTTTTTGGTATTTTTATGACAATGTTCATTTTTTAATGAACAGTGAAAAATACTGCATTTTACATCAAAACTGCCTTTTCATCTAATTTAATTATATGGTTAGATTATCTTTTTAATTTGTTTTAAAGTGTAAATAGAATATATTTTTACCATTTAATCCAATAGTGGTCATTGGAATTAATTTCACTTTGAAATTGGACTTAAACTAGTGTCAATCTTTTGATACTTATTGTTTCATAAAAACACGATATTTGCTCTTATAGTGGGAATTAATTATTAAATTAATTAATGTAACTTATATGTTTTGAATTTTTTAAAATAGAAATCATTTTTTAGTTCGGAATATCAAATCTTGCTTAGGGTGAAGTTTTGGTATTTTTCTGAAAAACTTCAATTTTTGATGAATAGTGAAACCACTAAGTGGTACTTAAAAAACCGATTTTTCATTTAAATGAAAATTTACCACCTCTGTGTTTTGAATTTCAAAAATCTGACATACATGTTTTTCATTATAAAGTAAAATCTGGTTCAACGGGATTAAAATAATTTTTTGGTGAATAGTAACTTCTAAGTTTTAATCGCAATTAGGGGTAATTAGTGTAGTTTAAGGTAAAAATAATATTTTAATAATATGAAATGATATAGACACATGTACTACCCCATGGAGCCACTTTGGTAGGAAAATGACATTAATAACTTTTTATTTAATGTCAAAATGAAAATGTCACAAACATGAGTTGTTTTACTAAAACAATTATTAAATGGGGTTATACAAGTCATATGTTTGACTATAAATATTAATTATAAATATAAAAATATTTCCTACATCATGATATATTTTTTATAAATTTTAGACATTAAATAATTAAATTATTTATGACATCATGATGATGTAGTGATTACCTCATTATTTAACGATTTAAATAAAATGAAATGATAATGTAAGATCTAATACCTACACATGTCAAAAACCTATTGGATGATTATATTTCGAACTATTATCACCATTTCCTCGAAATATATAATTTTGGGACCTTTTAAATCCGAAAATCATTTTATAATAAAGTAACCTTTTATAACTTTCCAAGAGTGCCCCTCCTCTCCTCTTATAAAAGGCCCCCACCTCAACCACATTACCCACACCTCTCAAGCCTTTGGCTCGTCCAACCCCTACCCATTTTGTCTCTCCACATCCCTCTATTACTCCTAGAAGCCTCACATTGGGAATAAATCTTCTCAAGGAAGCCTTTGAGCTCAAATCAAATAGAGTTACCCATTTTAAAGGTAGTGTTTTCTCTTGTGTTCTTATATTTTATTTTGCTTCTCCGACCCCAAAACTATTTTTATTCTGTTATTTTGTAACAACACTAGTATCTTAAATATACTAGGATTTTTTTATAAGAATTATTAGAGATACACTTACACACACCTTCATCTAATGGTTAAAGAGCATACTGTTTCCGTGGATGGCGAATTTCTGCCTCACGAAACGATGATTGTTCAATATTATTATAACACCTTCAAAGGTGGCCATTAAGATGACAATATATTTATATATGATATATAATATGTTAATGTTTTACTTAAGCTTCTTTGTTTTTCATTTATGGCATACCTTTATGGTTTCCATTATGGGTAAACACGATATCTTCATTTTAGGAGACTACCACCCCCTCAAAGTGATTTCATTCGTTAACACCATATGTGGTATGTATAAAGGATAAATTTAAGGATATTATATATGTTATTATACTGGAATTATGATATACCTTTATATAATTATGATTTCACTCCATTCTGTAAGAAATAGAAATGAAAGTAGCGTTCATGCGTACGTACGGCTTACCATCTCAATGAACGGTGCATTTCATTTCTTACCTCTAAATGATTATGTAATATTATAAATGAATGTATATACTGGATATATATGATATATATGATATCTACATCATGAATATAATTCTTGACATAATGGATATTTTACCACATGAACAACTTGTAATTATAAAGAGTTTATTTATGACTCAAGTACCAATGATCGAAAAAACGACCATTATTAACTTAAATAATTACATAGTGTTCATAACATGGTAATAAGTGATATAAAAGGAATAATGAACTTTAAAAAGGTTCTTAAGCAAGTAGAAATTAACTCAAGTTTATTATTCAGGATGTTAAAGAACGACTGAGTCAAGTCGGACCCGAGGTATGGGACTTCGTCTCAATCTCCTTTCATTGAGGCATATTTTGTTTTATACACAACCTTCTTTTATACGGTGTATAAACCCCTTTGACTTTTACGTTTATCCAAAAGGAATCTTTTTTATATGAAGTGTTTTACTAAACCACAAAAGGGAATGTTTTTCTCGTATGTATGCAGCGACAACGACTTCTCCGCCGCCGTGACCATTATTTGAGTTTCGGATTTCTCTACAAGCCATACCTTTTTTAAAAAAAAAATACCATGTTTTACTTTTCTTTTATTTTGGTATTGAAAATGGTTTTCATAATGTTTTTATATCAATGTGTTGTATTGATATCTTGTGATTGGAAAGTGGAAATGTTATGTTTCCTTTATGCATGTTTTATGTGATACGATTATGTTATGGTTCTTGGGAATTATTTTGATGACGGGTGGTTCTGTGATAAACATAGGGTGGGTGAGCCCGATATAGCTCTCCAATTCTTTGGATAACATGAAGGAGTTAAACTTTAAGGTTTCTCCGAAGAGATTTAAGGAATATACTGTGATGGGTATTCCAAACGTAACCAAGAGGGTTACTCCCTACGTAAGAATGTTATGAATGCCTCAAGTTGCCTTTATTTCTTATGATTTCTATGATTTATTCATGATTTGATGAGGTATGTTAAAGTGATTATTTTTTATGAGTATAGTATGATTTCATTGATTCTTATGTACACATGTACTCATGTTTCCTTTCCATATTTTTATATCCCTTACTGATCTTTTTATGCTCATCCCAAGTTTTTGAAATGTTTTTCACAGGTTTAGGGAAGGGTACATTATATGATGATAGTATCAAGGAAGTGTTAAGAAAGAATCCATGTTTTATTTTAAGTATGTTTCCGTTTTGGAAAAAATGTATACTATCTTTTATTGTAACCACTTTGTTTATATGTGGGATGTAATGTATGTTTTATGATCTAATTCTCTAAAATTATAAACCTGAAATGATCCTCAATGTGTAATATTGTAATAACTCAAGATTAAGTAATGTTTAAGGTCGGGTCCTTATACCAACTGGTAAGTCTGATCTATCCTTGGACTTGATTTTGTGCTCGGATGATGAGGTGAAAGAGCAGGTTTTATTTCTCAATGCCTCAGAAGAGGATGCAGCCAAGATTATGGGTCGGACTATTGACGTGGATCTTAATGAGGAGCAATATATTTGGGTTGACAAACAGGACATGATACCTATTGGGGGCTTCAAAAGGGGGATGATCAAGCTAGAGGAGTACATTCGGATCTGGAATAATCTGACTTCTTCATTTGAAGACCTGATAAGGGAGGATCCACACTCTCAGGTATCCACTTTATCCTAGAAGTTGTTTAGGGATATGGACTCTGGTAGAATTCAATTGGTTTTCAATGATTTGGCTTTCTCCCTTGATGTGTGTGGAAATGTTTGAGGGCCAGATTGGCTCAGATGGGCTAGAGCACGCTACTTTCTCCACTACAGGTCATTTGGAACTTGGTTGACTTTGAGGGAGGTCTTTGCCTTCGAGAGGGACCATGCTTGCATGGGATCACCGAGTGGTCCTGCATTGGAGTTGGCGGTTGTTGCCTTTTCTCGGTTGGGACTATTTCTGGTTTTCTTCTTGGGGCTGTTTGGTGGTTCTTGAACTTTTCGGTTTCTCACTTTCCCCACAAAAGTGTTTTTCTTAATAAAAAAATAATTTCCACCGTATTCTAAAGAAAACTATTTTAAAACATTTATTTAGTTATTCCAAAGAACCGGTATATCATACTTCCACTATATTATTATTTATATACTATAATAGGTAATGTTACTATTCATTAGGCTATATCACTATTCATAATGGTATGTTACTGTTCATGAGGGTATGTTACTATTCACCAAAAATTATGTTTTTCTTATCAGACTCCAAATAACTTATTGATCGCAACCGTCTATGTCAGATTTTCAAAATTCACATCACAGAAGTGACAAACATATGTTTTAAGGGTCACATCGCATGTAGTAGTTCATTATGAAATATTTATGAGAAAAAAAATCCATTAAGGAAATATTTGGTTGTTAGAGTACACCTTTGGACACCTAATTTTCTATACTATGATGGAGTATCAGAGCAGAGAATTCAGCTTATACTTATAATGTTTTTAGAGATAAATAATGGGTATTTTGATAAATTTTATTTACCTTGTTTTATAAATTTGTCTCTATATTTCCATTAAACTCAATTATTTATATAAAGATATGCTCTTCATTTTATCATATGAAATTGGATATGATTCTGGCGTTGTTTATGTCAGTCTTTTCATTTCATGGAATGATGTCCTACTAATAATTCTAATTCTGGATTTGATGGTTTAGTTATTGTATCATATTTCTTCTTCTATTATGTTCATTTACTATTGATGTACTCCACTCTTACATGAGGGTATATTCTTCACACCATACCATCATATACCCTCAGTAATTTTCAGAATCCTTTAACATATGGGGAGACGTACTTGAGGCCATGTGACCAACTAGGTTGTGTTACATATGAGTGAACCAATATTGAGATGTCACAAAGTGGGGTCAAATGCTGACTTTCCATTTTTCCTTTTATTTGTGGATGGTTGATAGGATACTAGGAATAAGTCGAAACTTGGTGAATAGTTTGTTTATATTTCCAATAAACCCATAAATGAGGGAAATATCAAATTTCATGGGTGGAGACTGTTGTTCATAATGATTTGTTATTGCAATTGATTATTGTTTCATCTTTAATGTTTTATGTACATGAATTGGGAATTAATTTAGGAGAGTTACCTCTGATTTGTAGGATTTACCACTTGGACTTGTATGGAAAGTGATGGGATGTTTTTATAACTCATTTCAAGATCATATGATCCAGAATACAATTATCTATTATACGTGTACCATGCATTCATGATTATGTGTCATGAATATTTATACAATATATTTAGATAATTATTTGTATTGATTATATATATACAATACATCGGTGATAATTATCATGACTTAATTCCATTATTATTTTTTGTGCTATTTACATTCATATATACCTTGTTCATGTAATTAAATCCCTAGTTATAGTTGGAATATGTGATTGGTTGTTAAAGTTTTTACATCAATATAAATTATTTTCTCCTATATATCTAGATGTTGGTCCTTTATTTTACCAATTATGACATGTTTCAGTTCTGGTTCATTCATTACATGGAAAACATTAATTTTTTTTTACTAAATAGGTTCCTATAAAATTTATAAAAAGTATGTGCCTTTATAAATTCATAGGGGTGGCTCATATAACCAAACCAGCACATATGGATTTGTTAGATTCTAATATTTTAGGTGAAAACCTTGATATAGTTACATGAATTCCAATTTTAAATTATAAATTAAATTGCCTCAATAACTTGGGAATGGTAATGCATCTAACTGAATCATTGAATATATATATATATAGTCTTTTACTTATATGACTTGGGAATAATGAACTCTATGAATAAATATCTAAATGAAAAATAGGATCTAGGTAGGTCAGTTGGGGCATGTTGCTTATGATATAAACCCATTACGAGTGTGACATATATTGAATGAAATAATTGTTAGGAGATTCACTTAAATGGGATTCCAATTATAATTTATAGTGTGTTGACTCCATTAATTTGTAATTTAGACCATATAATAGAACCAATATTGGTAATATAAGACCCTTATAAGTCCCCTTTTATTCTCGAATTAATTGGTACTCTACCTAATGGGGCTATATTCATGTCAAATAGGATAGTTAATCAATGTGTGAGTAGATACGTATACCGTGTCACATATAAATATTTCATGTCATTTAACATGGCTAGTCTAATTAAAATGATAAAATACTGTTTATATTCTTATTAACATAGTTGGTATGAGGCCTCAATTAATTGAAATTTTAGTCACAACCTAAATAGTGATTTCATCTATATCTTTTGACTGGAATTTTCTTTAATAGAGACCATTTTTAAGAACCTTATGGATGATTTAAATGGTTTAAAAAAGTAAATTTTCTGATAAATTTTCTGCATTGTTTCATCATATCAGCTAAAATAAATGTACAGTATACTTTACCTTTGTAATTGATACTTCATGTATCTTAAATATGAGCTTCATTAAATGTTTTAATAAATTATAATGGATTAAATTCCTTAAAATGAAACCTTTTAGTGGTTTTTATAGCCTAAACCCTAATGTAGGGGTTATTTTTAGATATTTTCTTAAGAGTTACCTTGAATTGGAATGAAATCTTTTCCAATATGATTCTTCTTATATCACTTGAACCTAAATTATAGGTGGTAGATCCTAGAAACCTTTTAAACATGAATACTAATTTAAAATATTATTCCTTATGATAAAATTGTGGTTATCAAATTGTGGTAGCACCATAAAATTCAAAATAATTCTTAAATATTTTTTAATAGATTTTGATGTTGGGAAACATTATGTTGTTGTTTTCCCCGAGTAGGACTCTTAGTGATGAAATAAAACTCCTTAGTTGATGGATAATCATTTGTTAATCTAAGCCTCAAGAAGGTTGTAATTTTATTGTAATGATCCAATTTGTCAGATTAGAAATTCACTAGTAATGGTCATCTTCTTTGATGTTCATGTGAACTTCATAATTTTCTAATGGTGAATGACTCCAGATACATTAGTCTCTTAAATATTACATAGATAACAAGACTTTGAGTACATCATTATGTACACTATCACATTCATGGAATACATATCTCTTATAACATAGTTTTAATATTTCATTAGGATGTATTGTTACATGTAGTGCTCATTGAGTAGAGAAGTTACATTTTGAACTACATTTTGTTTGAGTGAAATGTTCCATTAATGCCATAAACTATATTTACCCTTAATTAATGTAAGAATGGGTTGTCAGTTCAATTAGTATATATTTACAGGTCATCTCTTGAGTAGAGTTACCTAGATGTGAAATATTTTTGTGAGTGGTGTATCCCTAATCCATCATAAAAAGAATGAGGTATCACAGTGCTCGTGATAAAATTATTAAAAGGTTCATGTATGATAACACTATCAATCTAGATTAGTTTTTTATTTTATGTCAGATTATTTTGATGTGTGTTAAAATGAATCAGAATGAGAATCACACATTCTTCCAAGAGTTAAATCATTCTAACATTGTGATACAAGGTTGGTGTCCCCTCCCTGTATGTTATAAATTGGCACAAGAATGACTTCCTTATCTAGGGACCCCAATTGGTGGAGAGGTATCATGTATTATGATATGAGTTTTCATTTTATAGGAATTAATGACTAGGAAATTCCTAAGTTATAGATCATCACATTGATTATAATGAGTATGTCCTTCCATATTGATGGAATGAAACTATAAATGATCATTTGGAAGTGGATTAAATGGATTTCATAATCTAGTATGTTGGTATATTTGATCTTTCAAGTCCCAGATGTGATGATGGGTTTTAAAAATAAATTGTAAGTTTAAACAAATTATGTATTCTTGATTTATGATTAGAATGAATAAGTAATCTGGGGTATGATAGGACGATATTGGGTTTGTGCTTTCAAGGTAGCATGATGGTGAGGTGGTTGGATGTGTGACCAACCATTGAAAATGGATGAGAGTCTGGGTTGTACTCCAATTTTTTTGCTTGAATTATCATGGTTACCCTATGATCTTGGAAATGAAATTGATCCATTAATTAAAAGGTCGACCATTAAGATGGATGTATCTTAAATAGGTCATTAAGTAGTGGATTGACTAACACATTTGTTGTTAAATTTTGAAGATGTGTTGATATTTCCTTTTGTGCATCATTATCAATTAATAGAGTGTATTTTGGGGAATAAACATTTAAAAAAATTATAGGATCATGAGGATGGTTTTAGGGTGCTACGAGGTGGTTGAACCATTATTAAATTCAGTCCAACATCATTGGAATATGTGGTTTCAAGGGTTTCATCAAGGAAAGTATAACATGTTTTGACGATTCATTCATCTAGAAAACTATACATATATATTGATGAATTTTCATCTAATAAAATTTTTATCATTATACGGATCCGAAATAGAAAATATATAGATTCATGGTGTACTTTTTTAATAGATGTAATCATTCTCAATATCTTGACATCATCCTCATTATGATGAGAGGGTTCTGGCTATATTCCATGCTAAATAAATAAAATACCAATGTCTTTTTGGATACGTATATGGACTCCTTAAGAGTTTCATTCAAGGTGAGATGTAAATAATTCTTTATAGTGTAGATTCCAACCATTAACTATTGAATGGTAACCATCATATGAGTTGTCAAATAGTTTCTGGGAGGTCACCCTAGATTGAAGTGCTTTGATAAATGGAACCAAATATTACTAGACTTTTCAGTATATATGAGCTAAAATTTTCATGATTTTATTATTGACCCAATTATTCGAACTAGATCTCTATATAGGAATGTTTTTCCTAAGTGAAACTTGTATTACAATTTAGTAATTAATTGTTAGGACACATGGACACTAGATGATTCTTCTACTTTACTACTATGTGATATACCGCCATAGGGCTTTATAAATTATTTTGAGGTGTGGATTTCTTCATTATGTTCCAACATCTCACTGATAAACTCTGGTTTATATGATGCCTTGTAAAACATATTTGGACTCCATTTGTTGATACCAAGGTTATCCAAGACTTTCATTCAATCTCAGTTAATGAATCGCTCATGGTAGTCCATGGATGTATAATCAAGAATGTTTTAGTTATTACGTTATAGCATAGTTATAGTTTTGAGAAAGGAATGGTCAGACCAGGAGATGTCACTAAAATTAAGGTATAGGGTTTGTTGGGTGTTCTAGGTAAAATTTATTATGACTTGGAAAAATGATATTGGATTCTAGTTTTAGAGACATGTCTTCTATTAAAGCTGATAATTTAAAAAAATTGTCAGATGGAGGAATTGGGACATGACATTCCCCTTTTAGTTGGATGTCGTTAGTGTGGAACTACATCTAGCATGTGTTTGGGATGAGGTTGTATTTTGTTAATGGTTGGTGGGATATTTTAATGGATAATCCATAATTAATACTATAAGAAGGGTCAATTATACTTTAACCATTTTGACAAAATCACGGATCTGTGGTTATTTCTTCATCTATAATTTTCTGAACATTACATGAGAATTTTTAGGATTCTATTAAATTTCCTCAATAAGAAATTCCAATATATGAATTATCTTAGCTCATATTTTTTCAATTATAACTATATCCACTGTAAGGGAGTACCATGTACCTCTTGATTAATTAGAAAATTATGTGATCATGTCTCGAGTTAGATGGGCTTGAGTAAGCACCATCCCATCTTTTTAGTGATGGGTTCAAGAATTCAATTCAGTTTTATTGGTTTTCATGACATATAATTTTATAAGAACATTTTGGTGTGTTGGTAATTCATAAATGAAACTCAACTATATCAACAACAATATGTAACCCAAGTAGGTTGGATATCATTTCGAATGTCCACTTGGAATTCATGGGGATGATAAGTTCTACAGTGGGAATGTTGTAAGATCCTAAATTTTCTAAGTGGTATAGATTTTTAAATTTACATTCAAATTCAATGTTTTATCTTTTTAGAAATTTCTAAGAGTTTTTGGAATCATTTGGGAGAATATTAGGCTTATTCAGAGCATATATCACCGGTTTTTTGGTGAAGAAGGTAGAGGAACACAGTTAGTAGTAACTATGAAGCTCAATTGTATAGCCATGTAATGAGGGTGATAAATTTGATAAATATTTTGAGGGAGAATGAATGGTCATGTAAAATGGTATAGGTGTGTTACATATCTAAAAGACACGGTTAGCACATAGTTTTTCTAACCATGTGTATAACTATGTGAGGGTATGGAGGTTTTGGGTAGTGAGAATACATATTTTGTACATAGTTTTTCAAAATATACGACTATCCATATAAGGGGAGTTCCACATTGGATTACACTACCACATATTTGGTGCATGGTTGGAATAAATAATGAATCACTTAAAAGAGGTGTAAATTACATTTTATTCTTCCTTTATTTAGATCATTACCCCATATTTTTACTCCCATATTTATCCCCTGAATTATATCCCTCTCCCACTCATTGGTAGTTTATCCCTCTCCACTAGACATAGAGTTAACTCACCAATTAAATCTCAAAATAACGCATCATTCATCACATTTTATCAATATCAATAATCTCTTCAACTTCAACACATTATTCATTTATCTCCCCTTTTAGAATGGGAAATTTGTAGGACTAATATTCCATATTTTTAGTGAATTTATCTATTTCTATGATTTCATCTGTTATATCATGATTTAATGGGCAATAATGGAGGAGGATTCTACTACCTATTTAATGTTGGTGGTATCTACCTCTTCCAGAAAGTTATTGATCTTTGTAGATCACACCATAGTTTCTTGAGTAGAACCTTCTGGGAATTTCTTACAAAATTATTAATAACATAAAATAAATGTTTTAAAAAATGTTTTCATATTCAATTGTCCCTTTAACAATATTTAGTCCTCTAACCTGAACCCAATCCATCCATTTAGGTGGTTTAATTTTACTTCCATTTATTATTCTGCACCTTTGGCTGTATTAAACTTTCCATCATGAGTGGAAGCCATGTACAAATTAAAATACAATGATAAAGGTTGAATACATATAACAGAACCATGTCATTTATAAATTAAAGGTATGATAAAATGGATGAATTTATAATTACAAATTGAGAAATATAATCTCTTATATTATTCAATTAATGTAAATGGTTTGTTATATAGAATGGACACTACCATGTCCCTCCTTTTATCACATGGAAGTGAATTGAGAAATAAAATGAACGTAATAAATTAAAAATATATAAAATAATTGACAATAATATATCCCTTTGATCCCTTATAAAAAAAATTCAATGATGAATACTATAGTTTGGCACTCCCATCACATTATTGAGCTGACCCCATTGTATGGTACTAATGATTTACTTACACTGGATTCCTTTAATTAATTACCTGGATCTGGAATGCATAGATAGACATGGAATTTCTCCATAGGCCCCAACCAAGACATTACTAATTTTGTTATGGATGAGATATGTGGACATTAATAACATGACCAGGCCATAGCCCTTAATTTTCAATTCCATTTTTTCAACATTATATAGAGTTTTCTATAAATTATCTCTCTGAACTAAAAAAGATTCCTTGGTCAATGGACATGGGTCTTGGCCCACTTAAGCCTGATGATTGATACAACTAAAGAATTTCTTAGATAATAATTTAATATTTTATATAGATCTTTATCATTTCTGGGATTATTTTCACAACTTGTACTTATAGATTTTAAATTTGAAATTTTAATTTACTACTACATTACTATTTTACTTCCACACAACTACAACATATACTCAGTGACTAAATTTGTTATAAAAACAATTCGTGATGGCCTATTGATTATATCTAATTACTCATATGGGAAATTATTTGGTACCTTGATATCCTTTTATAATTCATGTAGGAATAAGATAAATTATCCAAGTTTAGATATCATATTTTCTTAGCTAACATGGAGTATTGGAACATAAGTCCAAGATTGTGCTCACAAGGCTTTTAGAGAAGGATTTTGGGTCTTTTGATCACTTTTATTATTTTACATTTTGTATATGTTTATTTCTCCATTTCCATTTATCCTAAAATTGTATATCTTTACATGATCATCTTTTTTGTACATGATATTATATATGGTTCTACCATTTTCTGTATCAGTCTATTTATTTCATGTGATGCTGTCCTACTAATTATTCTTATTCTAGATATTATACTTCCATTATTGTATTAAATTTATTCCACTATTTTTTCTATTATATACCAAAGTGTTCTACTCTCACATGACGATATAGTCTCTCCACTATACCAACATAGTTTCTCGCTACCATTCAGGAGCCTTTAGTTTACAACGACACATGCCTAAATCCATTTATTCAATTGGGTTCGGTTACATATGAGTGAAACCGGAATCTGATTTCAAAGTTTTATTTAAATATGTTTAATTATATACAATTTATTTTTGGTTAGTTTTTTTTTGGTTTTTGGTTATTTTTGTTATTTGTACTTTTAGTTTATTTTTAGGTCCATTTATTTGGTTATTTGGTCATTTGGTCATTCAGTTGGAATAATAGTTTCATTTTGGGTTAGGTCATTTTAATTATTTTGGGTTATTCTATTATTCAATTTTTTTAATTATGTCATTTGGTTCACGTTTGGTTGTATCAATATTACTTAATTTTTTCATATGTTAATTTGGATAAATCATTTAGTTCATTTTGGGTTAAGTCAGTTTGGTTCATTCAGGATAGGTTTCTCGATTCATTTTTACGTTAACATGATTTTTATTTGGGTTATTTGGTTAATTAGTGTTAGATAATTTGGTTTATTTTTTTATAGTTTATTTGATCATTTTCTCATTTTATGTTCGTTCCACCAATTCATTGTGGTTTGGATCATTTTAGTTAATTTCGGGTTGGGTTATTTGGTTTATTTCGGGTAATTCTATTGGGTCATCTATTAGTTTTTGTTAGGATATTTATCATATGTTGGGTTGAGTTAATTGGTCAAAGAGTGTATTTTAAATTTATAAGATCTAAAATTTATCCCTTTATGAATGTTACATTTATCGAAGCATGTGTTCAAGTATAGAGTTAATAAAATAACATATATCTAAGGGGATAAAATAAATTCTAGATTTCATGAATTTTTTGTTATCAAAGGAACTTTTAGCATATTTGATGAATTAATTTTAACAAATCTTAGAGGGGGAATGGACTTAATTTAGTCTATAAATTCTATATTAAATGGGATATTCTCACCTTTTATTCAAGGGATTAATTATGAGTATCCTTAAATTTTATAATATAATTATAGATAGATGGAAATTTTAATTATTATAAAGAGTCTTCACACATGATCAAAAAGTTCTCTTTAGTCTTAGATTCCCTCTTTATGTATATAGAATATAATATTGGTGTGAAAATTAGGAAATTGATATCCCAAAATGAGGAAGACATAGAAAAAACAAGAATATATCAAGATATAAAATGATATTGTCAAAGAGGACTATATCAAGGATGAAATAATAAATTACACTTAGATAAAGTGGGTAGAATTTGTGAAAAAACCAACATTCCCAAGAAAATATTTTATTGGGTAGTAGTTAGAATGAGATGAAAATTAACATACATAAGGGGGGCTTATGTGGGAACAATTTCAAATAAAATCTAGAGGATTTAAAAATAGTGTAAATATAAATATATATTTAAAATTATTTTTAATGGAATCATGGAGTGTCTAAAAAAACTAGGGAGATTTTTATTTTAAAATATCTTCATTGTATTCTATAAAGAAAACCCCAATTAAATTCAAACCAAAATAAACTAAATTACCCTGAAAACTTGAAAAAAAACATGAAAAACATAAATCCATCAGTTAAAGAATATTTTTGGGCAATTTGGGTCTATTTTATGACTATTTTATTGAGATTTATGTTTTTAATACTATTTCTATTTTAGGATCCTTTCCAATATAAATTAAATGAAAAAAAAGATTTAGTTTAGTTTAATTACATTCACATTTGTTCTAAAAAATTTGAATGAAATATATGAAATTTCTATTCAATTTAACCAAAACAAATTAAACCAAACTTACACTTCCAAATCGAAACCATATAAAATGGATTCATCACCCATACTCATATACCAAAACACAAGGTCAACCAAGTCACAAGTAAGCCAAAATACCCCACACTAGTCCCAAACAATATAATATTAGATCCATTCCCTAGACATGGAACATGGAATGTTTTCATTATGCCTAGACCATTTTATCCATATCCACCCATTATAGGGTCAATTATAGAAATCCAAACTCACACAACCACTTAGATATCAAAAGCAGAACATTTTTCAACAAACATAGATACCCAAAAAAAGAAAAACATTTCATAAATCCTATTTTAAAATATGATGATAATTAAATAATTATTCATTAAAATTTTAAATTACACCATTGATAAATTTTTCAATTATTAGTTGACACATTTTATAACATAATCATCATAACATCAAATATTATTAAAACAATATAAATTCAATTCATATTTCCTAAAACATAAATATTAAATTATAATTCATATATAATAAAAAATTAATATGATAACATAATCATCAATAAAAACAAATTAAATTATAAATTCATAATTTATAAATATTTAAAAAATGAAGCTTGTAATTAATCAACTAAGTAAAATAAAGAATGTTATTTTTTATATGTTTATAAAATTTAAAAATTAAAAATTAACAAATAAATTCATGTAACATAAAACCATATAAAACCATTATTATTAATTTCAAGTAACTTTTTTTAATTTCATTTTACAAATAATTTTATTTTACACTATACATGTAAATTGCATTTACATTACATATAAAATGATTTAACAACTTCCATGAAAAAAATAAAATTAGTTTACTTGTAATCTGGTTTTTTAGGTTTTAGGTAAGCTATTTTATATAATTATTTTACATATTTAAAAATGAAATCCAAATAAATTGAATTTTAATAGAAGAAACATGAATGATACAAATTAAGAAAAACTAAATAAATTAATAACACATATATTTAGTTCAATCTATTACCCACCACTACATCAGGTTTACAACAAACTCTGTCAATTAGACTTTTTGAGTCATCATATAGAATATATTAATCATGACCAATGGGTTTCACCAAAAGAAATATAATTATACTAAAAATAATAATGTGGATATGTTATTATCATTCAATGGTTCTATAAAAGAATAATAACACACATATATTTAGGATTTCATTACATAAAATAAATCAGTTTATTTTTAGGGGTAATAGATATATATAATTATTTGATAACATTACCTTCTCTCTTAAAGATTGATACAAAGAAATGGTTATTTCAAAAAGTGAAAGATTCATTTACATATTTGGAATAATTAAAAGAAAAATGAATTAAATTCAAGGCATACACTACCACTAACTACCGAGAACATAGTTTCTTGATTTATCAACTACAAGAAAACTTGGATGAATTGATATTGAAACCCCTAGAGAATTAAAATTATGAGCCTAACAGAAATAAATTTTTTATTTATAGGTAAAAGAAATTAAAAATTATAATAATAAAAAAACCTCTACACCTATAAAATTATAGAGAAAACATTAATTTCCTAGGAAATCAACCATGGTGAATTGAAACATTCTTTACCTCACATGATTAATGTTGTATAAATGGATTATATATGTTTTTGGGGGATATAGATGAATACCAATAGGATAGATATTATTAAATTTTTCTTCTAAATGATATTATTTCAAAACAATTGCAATAAAATAGGAAAAAACCTTACCACTCATTTTTTGGATCATGGGGACATTAACCAAGTAGAAAGATAAATAATTTAGGAAACATTTCATAGCAACCAACACGGGGATAATGAGATGAGTTTTTCATTCTTAAATTCATAATATTCAAGTTGGAGTGAAAATATATTTACCAAAAAAGGATCATGAGATAATTAATAAATCATGGGGTTTTCTTTTATTAAATCACATAAATATATATGTAAAAATTTATATGAAATAAACAATGATTTTAAATGTGAATGTCTGGTCCAATTATTTTCCTCCAAAAGTAAATAGCTATTCATAAACGAAGAGGGCCTTTTTCAAGGTAGTACATGAAAATTCATATGCCAAAAGTTTTTAAAAATCATTAGTTTAGTGAATTTTACTCCATCTAATACTAATGATTAGTTGAAATTATTAGTATTAGTCCATTGGAATGGGTAAAATATCTAGCAGTGAGTGATGAGTGAATTTTTTTTGGATCCTCTATCATGTTAGTTCCACCACAAGGGAGTCACTAAAACCTCAATAATGGTAGTGAATAATATACTTGATGATATTATGATTCTTAATAGTATATATATAATCATATATCTCCCCCACCTTAATATCAGTTATTTTACCTAAGTGAATTCCACCTTGAGGTTTTTATGAGCCTCTTTATGTTCTAAAAATTATCCTTATTCCCACTTAATGTTTTTTTAGAGTTGTTATAGGCCATGGGAAGTTGGGAAAGAATGATACTAGAGGTAAAGTGAAGAAATAATGATACTTCATCACCACTAGGTATTTTATGCATTCCACAGTCCAGCCAGTGGGATACCTTTAAGCCTAGTGAGTTTACATGAGGATCATTGGCTAACTGATGGGTTTGGGTATAGTGGATCTCATAAAACAGACCTATAGGCCACCAATTGGAGGCACAATAACATTTCACTGGGTTATCCAATCATGGAGGCATAGAGTGGGACACTGGTGTCTAGGCTGGAGTAATTTGGTGTAATTTCATATCCCCCTAAACCAGTTTTGAACACCTAATCTTTCATAATTCAATAATAATTTAGGATTTTTGAATTATTATGGTTCTATAAGGATTTATGGGATTTTATAACACCTTTACTTAATTAAAAGATCTGATGATCCAAAATCGATGATTCATGAATAGTTGAACTACTCTTGGATCCTTGTCTTTTAGTATTGATAGTGTGTGTCGATCAATATCCACATGGGATAATTTTTTTCATGTTGATATGGTTCTCAATCTTGGTTTAATTATAATTATATTTTGAGGAGGGTGGTCTTAAGAAACTCCTTATTGTCTGAATTTTTTTTAGTATGTGTAACATGTGTGATCACAATTACACTTATGTGATATACCTTTCCAAATTTTTAACCAAATTAAATTGATGAAACCATATTTTTATACCTCCCATGGATCCCATTGGATCTATAACCACTAAAAGAATGACTTACAGTTGCCCGATAGTGTAACCACCCTTCACCATAGTTTTGAACATATATTTAATGAACCTAGAACTATATTATAAATTATAAATATTTAATATAGTGTTCGATAATTTTCATACAAAAATATTACATTATTTTAGTAAAATACTCAATAAATTTTAAAATAATACATGCCTAAAAACTATATACATCTAGTGTATTTGAAAACAAGGATATATAAATAATAAGAACATAAAATATCTACCTCATTTCAGATTATGTTCGGAAAAACTAGCACCATTATTAGACATATCATACTAAGAAACTTTATTCATAAACCGAGGAAGGTAAATATAATAAATAGTGAGCCCACATGCTCAGTAAGGGTAAATATAAGGTATATCAATAAATTATCATAAGTGATAATAATAAAAGAATAAGTGTATTAAAACTTGATTAGGACTTTCAATAATTATACCCAATCATCCAAATATAATTAATCACAAAACATGAAGTAATGTTTTTTTAAAACAAATAACATAATACATAAGGGTGTGGAATCATATAGAATCAATAATGTTCCATGAAAATGTTTCATAATCATAAGGAATAAGTTTTTGGAAATAAGATAAGAATAAAAAATCATTTCCTTAGTCATGTTTCATTGAAAATACAATCATATTGTATTATGTTCAATCTAAATTCCATCATTTTCCAAGTCAAGGTTCACTCCCAAAACTATTTTATTTGACAATGTACATTTCTGACTCGGGTTCACTCCCCATTTTATTCTTTATTATCTCAAGAGATATCCTTCTCTACTGAGCTCATTATAAGGATATATAATTATATTCCAACCCATTATATAATGAAAACCATATATATGTGTTCCATAAGATCATAAAACATTCAACATGTCTTCATATCATAATTAGTGGAAAATATTTAGGTTCCATTAAAATTTATTCATCATAATCATAAACCATCAAAGGAAATATTATGGATAATAATGTTGGATCATAACCCAAATAAATCATAAGATACTATAGAATATATTTTCATATATGAAAAATACCATTAAAAGATCATTAAAACAATTCATGATGAAAATATACCTTTATTTTTAATTAAATTATTTAATATTGAAATATTTCTATATAATAGTGAAAATAGATTGATTATAAATATCCAAGAAAATTTATAAGGAAAACACCATAAAAATAGATTTCATGATGGGGAGGAAATCTGTTCATACATAAAAATTTCTTTCCCATTTAAGATAAAAATTCATAATTACGTAGTTCAAAAAAGGAAATAAGATTAATTTAAAACAATTTTATAGAAAGTAAAAAAGTGTAAAAATTAATCTAATTATTTTTCAGATTATATTAAAACATTTTTTGGAAACTTATTAAAATAATTAAAGATAGTGAACAAAACATTCCTGACCAAAAATATAGATGAAATCTATTTTAACTTAAAAATAATATTGTAGAATCTTGATAACATAAAGTGATGAAAATGAAATGAAATAATTTTCTCAATATACATAATCATATAATAATAAAATTCAGGCCATTTTTGAGATATGAATCATATAATTTCATCATCATCACCATATTTAATCACAACCAATGCCAATTAAAATGATATTATAACATAAAACACTTACCATGGTGGTAAATTTTGAATCATAACCCTATAAAAGAAATAACAAAAAATTAAATATTTAATATAAAGAGAATAAATATATTCATGATAAAAAATATCAATAGGTTTTCAGGTAAACAACATAAAATAATATATATTTATAACTGCAAACATGTCTCAATGAAACAAAATAGAGATAGATAACCCTTATTGCATTATTAAGTTTTAAAATGAAATTAATTAGAGGAAAAATAATCTTGTGGTTTTGTAAACACAATGAATTAAATAATAAATTACTATAAAATAATATATTTGGTATTATATACACAATAGATCTAATATATTTGTGCACAGTATTAAAACATGTCAAAATGAAGTGAAATTGTGACGAAAACCCTTACCTATAACAACCATAATCTTTATTTCAAACTTAAACATACATTATTACATAACATTTTAACTTGAAAAAACTTATAAGATCAATAGGTATTGTGAATTTGGTGATTAGTAACATTACATAACAACTTAGAATATAAAATAAAACATCTTTATTGAAAACTTATTTTACATGACCACAACATTCCTTCATACTTAGCATTGCATGGGATAACTTGGGGACATACATAAAAAAGGGTGAGTTATAATGATTAGTAAAGGAGTATACAAGGAATAAAATAAAGAATATAATATATTTTAGGAAATATAAATATCAATAAAGTATAAGAGAAACATGAACATAAAGGAATGACATAACATTATTATCATAACCTGGAGATGTGGCAATAACATTTAACATGATTTTAGCATGAGCCAAGGCTCATTACACATGGATAATGAGTAAACCCTAATTTTACTTGAAATATCATTATAAAAACCTCATTTAACATTAATTTTCATGATTAAACACTCATTTCACATGAAGTATAATTATACTATTCATTACCCAATGCATTGGAGCGCTATCAGGGTGCACCCTTCTTAATCATTTCATTTCATCCATAATCTTACCACATAGATCATACAATATGGACTTATTAAACATCATAATTTATTCCATGAATAAAAAATGTAAAAAAAATAAATATAATTACTCAATAAACAAGTAAATTTACATAAAAAATAATACCCTTGATAGTGAAATGGGTATGGTATTCACTTACACGATAATTTTGGCATGGGAAATGTTTGTGTAACTTTTGCAGCATAACGAAATCAAATAGAAATTTTAAAATGGGAATACAAGAGAGAAAAGGGTATGTCATAAATTATAAATGAAATGGACAGTAAGGGGTCCATGTAACATAATATCCAAATATGTGTAATTGAATTTAGATGCATAATATCAATTAATTGATTTAATGTAAATAAGGAGATAGAAATCCCTTACTGAATTTTGGCATGGTAACAGGTGTACACGGGAGGAATTAATGAGAGATAAATGGTTATATCATCATTAAAACATAAGGATGTAAGTATAGGGTAGGTTTTAAATCATACCGCAACATTTTGAATTGAAAATAAAATGGAAAATCAATATAAGGAAACATGGACATAAATAAGGATGGGAAGAGTGTGAGGATCCCTTACATAAAAGTGTGATCCAAAGGATTGAGAAAGGATTGAAATAGGATTCATGGGAACTTAGGGCACCATGGGAAGATTATAGAGAGAGACGTTCAGAGTTTTTTATTGCATAAAATGGTTTGAGTGAAGTGTAATGGTAGGTTGAGTGGGTGTATATATGAAAGGATAGGGAATTCTTTATTATTTAGGTTTTGGACACTATATATTAAACTAATAAAAAATATAAACCATCCCATTTTTACCCATGGTTTTTTCCAAAGGGAAGTGTAAAACATTATTTTAAATTTAAAATGTCCTATACTATTAAAATATTTTGCTTTCTTATGTGGAGGTGAGTCACACTCTCAAACAAATCATTTTAAAATGTTAAAATATTTTAAGTCTTGTGGGGTCCACTAAGGCACCATATAAATAATCAAACAAAAATAAAATTACATTATTTTATAGTTAAAACATATATTGTCTGAATATCGCTGTTATAGTATTTTATACATCACTATTGGGTCATTATGATGTCATAAAACACATTATATATTTAAACGGTGATAAATTTTTACCGAAAAATTTAACTGTCTCAGAGAATTATGAAAAATTAACCGTTAGATATTTTCAATGTCTTGAATCCAAAAATAATATTCATTTTATTTAAATAATTTTCTAATTATGTGAATTTTCACTTTTAAAACAAAAAACATACATTTATTGAAAATTAATGGGTTTTGACCAAAACCGCTTTCAAACTTTAATAAAAATTACAATTTTATAAAAAATAAATGATCATTTCTATTTAATAATATTTAATTTAGTAAAAATATTTTTGGAAAATATTATTTAATTAAAAAATACATTAATTCATCTAAATAGATATTCATAATAGAAAATTAACTAAAAATATTAATTTTTCTTTAAAACCCATTTGCAAGGTAACAATAATAAAATTAATTTATATTCTTTATTCAATAAAAAATAATGCACATAATCATGGTGCTAGGGTATTGTTACATAACCATTTATAACACCAGCATAATACCTAAGGTTAAGTTCTACGATGGTGACAGACTCTTGGGGTGGCTCGGATGACATCTCTCGGGTGGAAATCTCTATAAACTTTCACTAACCCCATTGGCAATTCAATTCAAGATTAACATGTTGAAGATCGTATTGGAATTGGTTAAGAGTGAAGCTCTGTGACGCTACCTCCTTTCTGAGCTCCAAAAAATGGGCTTCGTATGGAGCATTTATTCTAGATGAGGCCATCGCATCCATTGTCTGAGTAAATTGTATTTTTTAAAGTATTATATTAATTCTAATTATGTGATCACCATTCAACAACTATATTAGTAAAAGTAACAATTCATAACGGTTTTTTGAAATCCAAAAACATAAAAAAAAAGAAGTTAATACTTTTATATAACCATTTCACATAATAACACATTTAAATAGATCAAGAGAAATTTTCATTAATAAAATTTTGGGTCATTACAGGATTCCCCCCTTAAGAATTTTTACCCTAGAAATCACTATTTCCCACACTAAAACAGAAGAGGATAGCTCTTCTTCATCACTTCCTCTAACTCCCATGTTTCTTCTTCAAATTTTTGGTTTCACCACAATACCTTGATGAGGGTAATTGCCTTATTTCGTAGAACTTTTTTCCAACAATCTAAGATCCTCACCAGCTTCTCTTCATAGAAGTGTTCATTATATAATACTACCACCTATTGATTGATTTCATGCGATGGGTTAGGTATATACTTCCTCAATAGTGATACATGTAATAAAGTATGTACTTGAGATAGGTCTGGTGGGAGTGCTAGTCGATACACCACTGCACTAATGTGATCAACAATGTCAAAAGGGACGATGTACCTCGGACTAAGCATTCCATTATTCTGAAATATTATAACTCTCGTCCACGGTGATATGATGGGTAATACTATGTATCCAACATCAAACTCTAGGTATCATCGATGATTATCATCATAGCTCGTTTTTCTACTCTGTACTTCTTTAATGTGCTACTGGATGGTCTTAACCTTCTTTTCCATTTCTTAGACCATTTCTGGACCTATGAGTTTTCACTCCCCAACTTCATCCCAACAAGCAGGTGTTCTGCACCTATTCCTATAAAGGGCTTCATATGGAGCCATTTGGATACTGGAGTGTAAATTTTTATTGTAAGAGAACTCAACTAGTGGCAGATGTTGATCCCATAATATTTTGATGTCCATTGAGAATGCTCTCAACATGTCATTACATGTTTCGATAGTCACTCAGATTGGCCATCATTTTGAGGATGATAAGCCATACTGAAGTTCAACTCAGTATTTAGAGCATGTTGGAGACTCTTCTAGAACATAGTTGTGAATCTTGGATCTCGATCAAATACAATTCATAGTGGTACACAATGCAACCTAACCACTTCTCTATTGTATATATGTGCGAATTAATCTAATGAGAAATCCTCCTGAATTACAGTGAAGTGTGAATTATTTGTAAGACGATCCACAACAACCCAGAGAGCATTATTTATTATTGATGTCTTCAGAAGTCTAGGGACAAAGTCCTTGCTGATGTTCTCACATTTCCACATTGGTATGGGTAATGGTTGCATCATTCCCTTAGACTTCTTTATCTCAACCTTCACTTGATGACACACTAGACACTTGGATATATACTTAGTGATCTCCCTATTCATGTTATCCCAACAATAATTGTCCTAGTGATCTTGTTACATCTTCGTGTTTCTTAGGTGATTGGAGAAATTCAAACTACGTGCATCATCCAAAATTTCTTTATTTAACTCTAGTCTTAATGGAACACAGAGTCTTGACCCAAATCTCACAATTCCTTCTACATTAACATTAAACATCGAGTATTTACATTTTATAATAGTTTATAATTTCTTCTAAATTCCCACATCATCCTTTTTATCATCCATTAACTTTTCCAAAAGAGGTGGTTAATCAATCATTTGTGAAAGGATAGATGATGTTCCCTTTTTTATGATTCCCATGTCTATCTTCGTCAAATTTAACAAGATCATATCTTTTTCAATTATTATCAATGATAGAATCAATGGGTCCTTTTTCCTTAGAGTGTTTGCCTCTTTATTCGCTTCCCTAGATGGTTGTGAGTTGAGTAGTCATAGACTTTGATCATATCTAACCATTCTTGTGGGAGAATATTCAGATCTTTATATGTGAATATATACTTGAGGCTTTTGTGATATGTATATATTTCACACTTCTCCCCAAATAGGTAATATTTCCAAATTTTTAAAGAGAAGATTACTGCATCAAACTCCAGATCATGTGTTGGATAGTTTTTCTCAAAAATATTCAATTTCCTTGAATCATAGGCAAGGACATTCTCATTTTTCATCAACACACATCCTAGGACCTTCTTCTAAGAACTACTGAATACCATGAAAAGTTCTCCACTTGTGTGTAGTGTGAGAAAAGGTGTAGTGATAAGCCTATTTTTCAACTTCTTAAATCTCTCTTCACATTCATCACTCCAAGAAATATTGACTCCCTTCTAAGTTATCTTGGTAATAGCGTTTCAAAATCATGAGAAATTTCTCACAAATCCATGATAATATACAGCTAACCCAAGGAAGCTATGGATATCTATATAGATATTTTCCTCCTAATCCCTCGATTTCATTTTTCTAGGAGGGATCCATAGATATCCCACTACTTTTGATGATATGATGTAAGAATGATAATTCATTAAACCAGAACACACACTTTTTGTACTTTTCATAGAGCCTCTACTTTTGCAAGGTTTATAGTACAGTCCTTAGACAGTCCTCATGTTACTTCTTGGTTTTATAGTATATTATAATATCATCTATAAAGATAACCAAATTTTTTTTGAGGTAATCTCTAAATACTCTATTCATCAAGTCCATGATGATTTTCGAAGCATTTGTGAGTATGAAAGGCATTATTATGAATTCATAATGCTCATACCTTGTATGAAACGCCGTCTTGGGGATATCCTCCTTCTTCATCCTTACATGGTAATATCTCGACCGAAAATCCACCTTGGAGAAGTATTGTGCTCCCTCTAATTGATCAAACAAGTCATCAATTCGTTTAAGAGGAGAATTTTTCTTTATCGTGATTTTTTTTGAGCAGATGATAATCAATGCAAATGCGAATTGACCCATCCTTCTTCTTGAGGAAGAGGGCTGGTGCACTCAATGGTGAAGCACTTGGGTGCGTAAACCCTTTATCCAGATTATCCTATAGTTGTTTCTTTATCTCATCAAGCTTCACAACAGGCATTATATATGGAGTGTTGGATATTGGCAAATCCCCATGTATATTATCATTAGAGAATCAAACATATCTTCTATGAGGAAGACCATCAATTCCTCGAGACACACTTCAGAAAATTCCCTCACAATAGGCATGTCTTCAAGTATGGGTTCTTCTTTATACATCATAATCTAAGAAAGATACTAGTGCTTATAGGGTAGTAATATCCACACTTGAGATAATGGTTCTAAAGAAGATTTATCCTCCTCCTTCAACTTGTACAGAATCAGGGGTCGATTCAGCATTTGGAGAGTGGTTTCCCTATCATCAAAATTTATTATGGCTCTGTATAGGGAAAAACAATCCATGCCAAGAATTACATCAAATTCCACCAAAGGGAGTATGATGAGGTTCCCCAAGATTTTCAATCCCCAAATTATGACAGGGGGGATTTATATTCATGGGATGAAATAATTTCCCCATTTATCGTTCTCACCAACATCTATACTTCCATGATTATTGGTTGTGTTGGGATTTTCCTACTAAGATTTTGGGATATAAAATAACGTGTAGAAATATAATAAAAAAATATGTTCTCTATTCTTGATTGAATAATCAGTGTACCTATCACCACTTCATTTTCAGTTTTTTCATTATTTATAGTGATAGAAACATCTCACCCTTTCTACCTTGGAGGTTGTTGGTTGCCTCAAAAAAACCATGTTCATAGGGAATTTATTGGTAGTGTACCCTAGTTCTCTGTAGTTAAATCAATGAAAAATGCGGTGAGGTTTGAATAGAGTGTTCCTATCCTCTATCGCAGTAGCTGGTTATTATTTTTGGTAATAAATGGCCAAGTTCCCTTCTATTCTACACCTAAATCGTATCTTCATCCCCTTTAATAAATTTCTAGGTTGATTCTTTCTCCACCTTTGGAAAGTGGGGTGCTATAATTTCATAGCATCGTTGGATTTATCCATCAATCCACAAGAAATAAACTCCACTTTTTTCTTTTTGTCCCCATGATACCCTTGAGTTTCACTGATCTCCATTTAGACTTTGAGGGCACATCGTAAAATTTCATTATAGTTATCAAATTCATAGATGGATAGGTCATTCTGTATGTTAGGTTTTAGCCCACCCAAGAAGTAGTCAATCTTGGATTTGGGGGTAATGATAATGTCAGAGGATTATCTTTCAAGCCTTGTGATGTTTACCTCATATTCTCCATTGTATTCTTAGTCTTTTTTCATAATGTCAAGGAAGTCCCTTCCCATCTTACATCAGAGGGTGTGCCGAAAATATTTATCGAAAAACATTTTTCAAAAATATTTCAATTCCACTACCTCGATATCTTCCTCAGGCTTCATATTTTTTATCAATGTCCATCATTGATCAGTTTCACCCTTCATACGATAAGCTTCTAGAAAAACCATACTTTGTTTAGAAGATTGAAGTATGGAGAAGATATTTTCAATGTAGTTGATCTATTGTTTGGAAATTGAGGGATCAGAGGATCCATGAATATATGAGTCCTTTGTCTCATGAATATATCGATTGTAGATTGTTCTTTATTAGGGGTGGTTAAATGTTCCTCTTGACCCATTTTTAAATTCAATACTTGACTTAACTGAGAGATTATCTTGACAAATTTTGGGATTCCCACTCCCATCGGATTGGGCTTCTCATTAGAATAGTAATCACATTGATCTTCACACAAGTTTTTATCCCAATTCCTCCTATTACCAGCCATTATCTAGAATAAATGAAATTTTATGGGTAAAACAAAAATGGTAATTCAACGAAAAAAGGGTAACTTATAAATAACATTTATTTCATTTACTTATGAATTTATAGACTTCAATATATGTTATCCCTAATCTACTTCCCAACATATATTCTTAGGGTTTTATTTTAATTCCTTTAATAATGGTTCATACTAAGATTTTGAATTTACAGAAGCATATACAACAAAACTGTCAAACCAAGTATGTAGTATGGCCTGCTTTCAATCACCAGTTCAAGTTCGATTCTATCACAAAGTAGTATTTTTGGGTTTTACATCTAGATACATCTACTCTAGAGACACCTCTACTTGTTCATATATAGACCATGATGTATTTTTTAATACACCACTTACTCTATAATAAAGTAGGTATTTTTAAATATACTTAGTCTTATCCATAAAAATTTCACTAAGGATTTATAATTTTTATCCCAAAAATAACTAAACTTGTCATCTAATACCAACTATAACAACCCTTCTCTTTATTTCAAACATAAAAATAATTAATTTCATAAAAGTTTCAATTTCTTAAACATAGAATATTGATATGTATAGTGTCTTTGGAGCTTAGGAATATTATATAACAACTTAGAACATAAAATACAACATCTTTATTAAAAACTTCTTTTACCTGACCACAACATTCTTTTGTACTAAAAATTTCACGAGATAACCTGAGGACATACATAAAATGGGTGATATATAAAACCCAGTAAGAGAGTAAACAAGGAATAACATGAGGAATACATTACATGTTAGGAAATAGGAATATTAATGGAGCACAAGAGAAACATGAACATAAAGACATGATATATCATGATTATCATAACATGGAGTTGTGGAAACAACATTTCACATGATATTAGCATGGGCCAAGGATCATTGAAAATGAAGCAAGATTAAACCCTCATTTAACTTGTATTATCATGACAAAACACTCATTGGACATGAATTAGCATGATTCAACACTCATTGCACATGAAGACTTGTGATACTTTTCGTTACACAATGCATTGGAGCGCTATCAGGGTGCACCATTGTAAATCATTTAATTTCTTGCATAAGTATGCCATATTGACCATAAAACATTGAATAATTAAACATCATAATTTATTCCAGGAATAAGAGATATTGAATCCATTAATTTATGTCCTAAATCGACAAGTACATGTTCACAAATTTTAATACCCTTGATAGAGAAATTGATATGGTATTCACTTACACAGTGATTTTGTCATGGAAATTGTTTATGTAACTTCGGCATCATAACATCATCAAATAGAAATCTTATAATGGGTTGATGAGAAATAAATTTTTGTATCATCATTTATACATGGAATGGAATTTAAGGGAGTCAAGGAAAATAATATCCCAACATGTGTAATGGAATTTAGATTCATAATAAAAAATAATTGCTTGAATGTAAATGAGGAGAGAGAAATCCCTTATGGAATTTGGGCATGGAAATGAGTTTATATGGGAGGCATTAATGAGTGAGAAAATGGTATCTAATCATTAAAAAATATAGAGGGACATATAGGGGAGTTTCAAAATCATACCCCAAAATTTTTAATTGAAAATGAAATGGCCTAACAATATAAGGAAACATGGACATAAATAAGGAAGGAAGCAAACTGAGGATCCCTTACTTGGATGTGTGATCTCAAAGGCTTGGATGATGCATGAGAGAGGCTTACTGAGAGATTTTTCCACCTTGGTAGGATTCTATAGAGAAGATTTCATAGGTTGGTAGATATCCAAATGGTTTGAGTGACGAGGTATGGGAGGTTGAGTGGGTTTATATAGGAAAAGAGAAGGTATTATTTATTATTTAGGTTTTGTACACTAAACATTAAACTAATCAAAACCAAATTCCATAACATGGTCTTTCCCATTGTTTTTTTTATAGGGGATAGAAAAAAATTATAAGGACAAAGGCTGAACATATTAAAATATTCGTTTTGATTATGTGGAGGATAGTCACACTCGCAAAGAAATCATTTAAAAATGTTAAAATATTTTATAAGTCTTAGAGGGTCTACTAAGAAACCATAAAACTAATAAAACAAATATAAAATCACATTATTATAAAGTTAAAATATATATTTGATGAATATACCTTTCATATTATTTTATTATATCACTATTGGGTCATTATGATATCATAAAACACATTATATTTTTAAACAAAAAATTATTTTTACCCAAAAATTAAACTATCTCAGAAAATATTGAAAAAATCACTGTAATATGATTTCATTGTTTTGAATCCAAAATTAATATTCATTTTATCTAAATTATTTTCTAAATATGTGAATTTTTACTTTTAATATAAAATATATATTTATAAGAAAATCATGTGTTTGGAAAAAAATAACTTTCAAACCTTAATTAAAATAAAAATTGATTAAAAAATATTAGATCATTTATATTTAATATAAATTAATTTAGTAATAATATTTTATTAAAATATTATTTAATTAAAAAATCCATCAATTCATCTAAATAGATTTCATAATTGAATATTAACTAAAAATACTATTTTCACTTTAAAAACCATTTACAAAGTAACAATGATAAAATGAATGTATATTATTTATTCTTTAAACAAATAATGCACATAATATTGTTCTAGTCTCTTGTTATATAACCCCTTATAGAAAGATAATAAGACCTAAGGGTAAGGTGTGCAATGGTGATAGACTCTTGGGGGGCTCAAATTACATCACTTTGGGTTGTAATCTCTATTAACTTCCACTTCTCCCGTGGGAGATTATGTTCCAGCTTAACTTGTTGAAGCTCAGATTGGCCATGTTCAAGAGAGAACTCCAATGACGCTACCTCCTTTTGGAGCTCCGCCCAATGGGATTCTTATGGAGAAATTCTTCTAGATGAGGCCATTGCTTCTTTTGCCTATGTAAATTGGATTTTCTAAAGCCTTATAGTTATAAAAATCATGTGATCACTGTTAAACAGATATATTTGCAATGGTAATGATTCTTAACTATATTTTAATATCCAAAAAAATAAAACCAAGGATGTGAATATGTTTTATATAACCATTTTAGATAATAAGACATTTAATTAGATCAAGAAGAATTTTTATTGATAAAATATTAGGTTGTTAAATTACCTTATAAATGACATCATTCGTAAGCTCTTTGACCACCAGTATAACAAATTTTGATTTATTATAATTTAATAATAGACTAAAATTCATATATATATTACCATATATGTTACACCCGGATGTCTTTTTGAAATATTTTCATTAAATAATTTTTACTTTTATATATCTTTCTTTTTCACGAAATTGTGTGTTTAAATGACCTATGAGATGCCCATATTATAAAATCTCCATTATATACGAGTCATTAAGTTAGCAGGAATAATTATAATTAACTTATGAAAATTCATTGTGAATTCATTAGCTATCAAATATTTATAAAAAATATTAATAAATTTGATATTTTTATTTTTGAGTGAATTACATTTGGTAAGTAAATTATTGGGATATATGCATTGTATACTTAATAAAATATTTTTGATATTCATTCGATGGATATTTTAGTCACTGGGTATGAATAGAATTCTATTTGATTTATAAAAATCTATTTTTCAAAAGGTTAATTTTACATTGTTAAATAATGAACAACTTTTAAAGTAAGATTTTTACACATTAATAATTTTTTATATTACAACATAATCATGTTATTTAGAAGTGGGGTATAAAATTTTTCTTTTAATGAATTTATGATATTTTTCTGATAACATTCATGTTTTGATTAATAGTAAAAATGAGATAAATTTTAATTGAAAAATAACATTTTCTATTGAAGTAATTTATATGGTTAAATTATATTATTTAACAGTGTAAAAGTATAAATATAATAAATGTTTACCATTTAATATAATTTAGTTCATTGGAATTAATTTTACATTAAATTCAGATGTAAAACATTTCAATCTATTGGAATATTTTTACTTTTAAAACATGTTTTCTCATTTCAACAACGAGATTAATTTTAAATTAATAAATAAAAATTATATGTTTTTTTTGAAAAATTAGTTAATTTTTTTAAATTAGTAGTTCCACATTATGTAAATAGTTATATTTTATTTTTGGTCCGCATGAATAATAATTTCAGTAAATTTTAGTAACACGGTAAAAGGGTAAATTGGGTAATTCAGGGTAAAGATAATATAATAAAATTACCCTACCACTTTTCATAATATAATTGGATGATTGTAATTTTCCATAAAACATAATTAGGCAGAAATGGTATCCATTGGAACCCGCTAGGATGAGATTAGCACATTTAATTTGTTTTATGTAATGAAAATAGAAATATGTCTCACTCAAACTTTAATAATTAAATTATTTTTATTATAAGGTAACACATAAGATAAATTCAAATGTAAATCCTCATTTAAAAGCAAAATTTTTTTCATTTTCATGAAAATTTATTTTTAATATTTAGGAAATAAATAATTACTTTATCGACATTTACATAGATGATGAAAAAAATTAAATTATTAATGAGAAATCAATAAACCCATTATTAATAAAATATTAATAACCCTTAAAAGGCAAAAAAAACTTTTCCAATACATAATGGTAGAGTATATATAGACCATAATAATAAAATTGTAGACTTATTGATGATTTGGATGCTTACAGAAGATATTATAACACTTATATTATTTTATCTAAAGTGAATATAAATTTGCAACATTCATGTCTTAAAAGAATATTGAATTTTTATTGTTTTTTTCAACAACAAATTCAACTAAAAAATAATTATAAATTATGATTGATTTATATTCATCATATTATTTTATTTTGAATTTTTATTCAATAAATATGTATATTAAATAATTACACAAAATGGAGATAGTGATTATTTTATTAATGAAGAGATCAAGACATGTTATAAAAAATATTTTAATAAATATAATTTTGGATAATTATTATGTAAAATTAATTTTCATGATTACCTTGACCCCTTAGGGATATAATAATATATTTTGATCGAGGTTCACGTCTTAATTTAATAGTTTAAAAATCCATGAAATAAATATTGTCAAAATTGACACTATTGATATTTTTTCCAAATAAGGTTTTCTTAAATTATCTAAAAAAACATAAAACATTTTTAAAAGTATATAATAATTATTATATTTTATATAATATTATAAATTAATCATTTAATGTATAATTTAATTCATATTAGTAAATATTTCACCCTTTTAATTTTGAAATATTTGTTACCCTAGTTAAAAATAAAACAGAATAACTAAGTGTTAATTAAAATGATAATGCTTAAATTGACATACAAAATTGTCTAAAACTTATTGGTTAATGATATTAAAACTATATATCATCACATATTCTTAATTTTTACATTTTTTAGGATTTCTTGTGTGGATTGTGTTTATTATAAATTAATATTTTTTAGGTTTCCAAAAGTACCCCTCACCTCAATTATAAAAGGGAACTTCAACCCTCAAAACATGACATTATTTTGATCATTCAAGCTCGACCATAACCTTTTCATTTTCCTTGTAAATTTCCATAGAACATTATATAGGTCTTTGTATTCTTCAAATACTAACTCTAGTGCTCTATGAGGATATTTAGAGGAAGTACATCGAAGAAGAGGCAATATCATTTACCGATTCTTTCAAACTTCTTTCTTCTTATACTTACACCTCATCAGTTGTTTCACTATAAAGTAACAAATACAATATTAATTATATACTGATAGGTTATTATGATTATTAAACTAAAATATTCCACCTTCCACCCATCCTTTTAAAGATGAAATCACCACACATGCGTGTGTACGGCTTACCGTCTCCACGCTGCGGTGTAATCCTTTTTTCACCACCACCTAACATAGATGGGAATACTAATGGAATTAATATATATATATATATATGTGATTAATATAAAATTATATTTATTCTTATATACTATAAATCATTCACTTCAATACCATTCAAAAATTATGTGAACGTTATCATTGCATGGGCGTACGTACGACTTACCGTCTCCGCGGTGCGATGTGATTCATTATACATAATATTTATTAAAGCATGATTATATAAATGAATTGGATGAATTAATATGATATATATAATACTAATACCATGATTTAAATTATATAACTATAACCTAAAAAAGGTAATAAGAACTTATTTGAAAAAACATGCATAATAACATAAAGCAGTTCATACCTGAATAACGAGTAACAATGAAATATTATAAAAAATGGATGAAAATATGTTTATAAATGTTATAATAAAAATGATTATGATTATGGAATAAATAAGTAACCTTATTTAAATAATTATATAGTATTTTATTATATATACAAAACATATCATGCCTAAGGTAAGGGATGACTTTTTAAATATCATTTTATCTGAGATTGTTTATTCGTAAGTATTTGCTGGGCTATATTTATCATCCACATACATGTTTCCTAAATATGTATTCCAAAATATTATTTATATCCATATATAATTTTTTAAATTTAATTTTACCAATTTTTTTATTATTTTTAAACTGTATGAATGGATTCTTTTATCATTTTTTGTACGAGGCACTTTTTGACTTTTCCAACTGAAGTACCAGAAGAATGTTTATTTAACTTGTATTGAATGAAAGGATTTTTATGATTTCATAATTCCTTATTTCCCGGAATATTCCATGTAAATATTACATGTTTATTTTCATATAATATGACATCTTCTAAAATTTTGTTTCATTTTTAGGAAGGATGATATTTTTGAAGAAGAAAGAATACTTTCCTCAAGAATTATTTTCAAGTGTTTTCTCAAAATTATTCTTCCATCTTAGATGAAACTCCTTAAATAGGGTTATATTTCTATCCATGTTATTAAAATTATTTTATTGTTTTTAATATGGAATTTTATTTAGTAAATCCGTTTATTTTATATCAATTATGATGGAATGATGTTTAAGAAACCCATTTTATTTCATGGGTTATGCTATGGTGATTGTTTTTGTGTTTTTTTGGAACAGGTAATATTAGTTTAATAATGACATGGGTGGGACCTATATCTCCATCCAATGAATTAGGTAAATATTTATATCTAATTAGATATATATGACTAGAACTGAAAGTATATCTGGTTCATTAATTTAGGGCAAGAACAAGGAGTGAACTCGGTTCAGTAATGGACTTTATCTTCAATGATGTTCTTTGAAATGATCCTTTAATAATATGAAATGATTTTATACAAGTGTGTTTGTATTACATGAAATTTAATTTCTTCTGTTATATATATAGGTATTACATTTTAGTTCTTTTATTTATCCCATGACATGACATTATGATCTTTTATATGCAAGATAAGATTTTCAAATGTTATGTTCTTATGATTATGATATGATTGATATTTCAACTGTTTACACTTACTGAGCATTTTACCTCACCCTTTCATATGTTTCTTTTACCTTGGCCATGATTAAGGTTATTAAGTAAGATATTTCAAAAGGGATTCTAGTTATGAAGAAATAAGTCAGAGATAATATAGATGTTTTATGAACCAATTATTTATGTTTCCCTGTTTCTGAAGTCACTAAACCTCTATAGTACTAGAATGGTTTTTTATGTTATGTAATAAATACTCATCAATGTTGAATTAAGATATATATATGTAATTTATGGGCTGTTGTAGTTGGTATCAGAACAAATGTATAGTTTACCATTAGAAACTAGGATGAGAGAACCTTATTAAAAACCTGAAGGATATGTATAAATATAGGTCACAATTATAGTGTTTTAGAAATGACCATGAATAACCTATTATAAAACCTAAAATATATTAAATTGAAATTTTATTCTTGATTTATTTGGTTTCCCTTCATGATTATTGTTTCTCACACTATGCTTCATAGTTTTAGTCAACAGATGGAACCAGAAAGAACCGATTTAATGTTGAATGTGAAGGGAAATGCAGTGATTGGCCCCTAAGAAACCAAATGTTATCAGATCTGGAATGAAATATCTTTTAACCATGATCACACAACTTTCTCAAACTATGAATCATGTTATACTTCCAAACAAGCCACGGAGGGAGAAACATTATATTAAATCCTTTATGAGGGAGCATCCACCTTCATTCAGTGGGTCATCTGATCCATTAGTGGATAAACAATGGATCAATTCTACTAAAAAAATTCAGTTCTAAAATGTTCTAGACATGATAAATTAATCTTAGAAGTATATCGTTTGGATGGTGAGGCTGATCAATGGTTGAATATTATCAAACATACGAGGTAAATAGATGAAATTGAGTCCATGGAATGGGACGAGATCAAGAACATATTTTTCAATGGGTAAATTCGTCAAATTATTCTAACAAACATAGAGAAGGAGTACCTTGAAATTATGCAAAATGACTATGAATTTATTGGTACCTATAAAGAAAATTTTACAAGACTTTCATGGTATTCTTCTATAATTATTATACAACCACATAATAAAATAGATCCCTTCTTTGGTGTCTTAAAACCAAGTCTCAGAATGGAATTATCCATATGGTACTGCAATAACTATGAAGAAAGTTTTTTATGGTCTCTCAAGGTTGATATGGATATTTTAGTAACCCCGCATTCATATGTGTTTGATAAGAAGATAAAAATGAAATTCAAAGGAAAATCTAATACCACACTGGAATGAAGTTGGGTTTTTTCTTATTCTCATTGTGTGGGAAGAAACATGGAGGTAATTGTCTTAAAGGGACTAGAAAATGATTTATATGTGTAAAATAATGTCATTAGGAATTTTAATGCCCAAGTGATGGAGAAAAATTTTAATGATACAAACAAATAAAAGGCTATATAGAATCAACCTCATATACTTCAATGATATAAGTGTAAGGAAATGGGGCTTTAATCCAATTAATTCCCTAATCCATGGGTTATTGATAATGATCAACATCAAAAAATTCTTATGGACAAAGACAAATGAATGTCACATACAATCACGATTGGTGACATGGAGTTTGATAATGAAGTGGTAAAAGGAACAAATTCCATCCAATCTAAATTATCAAATGTTTTATTTGATTCTGGATCAACCCAATCAATTATTTTTAATGAATTTTATAAGTGTATCGTTGTATTACCTCAAAAATTTTATGTTCAATTAGGTGTGATTATTCTTAATGTCACAATGGATTCATCAAAAGTTTTTAATTCTTCTCTGGTTGAAGTTTGTGGGTATGTGATTTCTGAAAATATTATGATCCTACAAATAGTGTAATTTTATGCGATTATTAGAATGGATTGGCATTATCTATAAGGATATTATATAAATTTTTATGGAAGGGTAGTCACATTTCACATTCCAGACCAATCTAAAATAATCTATTATTTCAAGGATGAATATAACCATCTAGTAGAAATTACTTCCATATTATGGGTCTTGATTATTATAAATGATGGTTATTTATCTCAAATGGCTAGGAAGAAACTCATGATTAAGAATAAACCCATTGTACTGATGTTTGATGATTTCTTTTTAAAGGAATTTTTAGGTCTTCCACCAAATCATGATGTTGAGTTTTCAAAAGAACTCATACTTGGTATTATGTCTTTTTCAAAGACACCTTATATAATGTACCCAATGGAGATGAAAGAATTGAAGAAGAAACTCGATGAGAATCATGATATGGAATTTATACGCCCTAGTTCATCACCTGAGTGATCACATATTATATTGGTTAATAAGAAAGATGGATCAATGAGACTCTGTATTGATTATCACAAACTTAACATGATCATTTTCAAGAAAAAATATCCTCTTACCCACATTAATGACTTATTTGACCAACTACGTGGAGCTCAATACTAAGATTCATTCACGATATCATCAATTAAGGGTCAAAAAGGAGGGTATAAAAAAGGAAATATTTCGTACAAGGTATGGACATTATGAATTTATAGTAATGAATTTTGGTCGTACTAATTCCCTCATTATCATCACGAATATAATGAATAGAATCATTAGAGACTATCTTGATAAATTTTTGGTAGTCTTTATAGATGATATTCTTTTCTATTCAAAGAGAAAGGAAGAACATGAATACTATGTTATAATTTTACTAAAGACCCTGAGAAATATCGATCTTTATGTGAAATTTACCAAGTGGGAATTTTGGATTTAAAAAGATTCATCTCTTGGTCACATAATCTCATGAGAATGGATATCTGTGGATCCATCAAAAACATATGTTGTTGAAAGTTGGTAGAGAGAAACAGTGGTAACTGATATCAGATTTTTTCTTTGTTTGTCTAGATATCATCAAAAATTTTGAAATATTTTTCATGATTATCTAATCCACATACAACATTGATTCGGAAAGGAATTGAGTTCATTTGGACTGATGAATTTGAAGATAATTTCAAAGTTATAAAAAGAAGGCTAGTCAGTGCGCCTATGCTCACATGGCCTTGTAGTGAAGAAATGATTGTGATATACTATGATGCTTCCAAGATGGTGTTGGGATGTTTTCTCCTACAAAATGATTTGGTGATAGCATATGCCTCACAGTAGTTGAAAATCCATGAGAAAAATTGCCCAATTCATGGTTTGGAGTAAGCTGTGGTAATATTTTCATTAAAGATATGGAGGCATTATCTTTATGGTAAAAGGTGTGATATTTATACTGATTATAAAATTTTAATGTATATTTTCACACAAAAGGATTTGAATATGCACCAAAGAAAGTGGTTGGATTTTATTAAAGATTACAACATCTCAATACATTACCACCCTGGGAAAGAGAACAAGGTGGAATGTGCTTTGAGTCGACAAGACCATGCTATCCTATTTACGATGAGGATCATAGAAGATCCAATTTTTATTGATTTGAAAATATTAGATCATGAAATTTTAATGGAAGTGGAGAAATATTATATTTATCAAGTGAATTCTCAATGATTTATATAATTAAAAATTAATGGGGCTTAGAAGATAGATATAGATCTATAAATGAAGGTGAGAAGTTTTCCTCAACCTTGATTGTGATGAAATAATAAGGTTCAGGAATAAGGTTTTTATTCCTCCCATTACATAATTAATGAAGGAACTACTGGATGAGGCTTATATTTCTTCATTATCTATTCACCCTGGATGCACAAAGATGTATAGGGACATAAATGAGTCTTTCTGGTGGGATAGTATGAAAAGAGATGTCACTAAATATGTCTCTTGATGCTTGGTTTGTCAGTAATTTAATGTTGAGAGATAGAAGTCTAAGGGTATGTTACAACCATTACCCATACCAGAATGAAAATATGAAAACAGCCCTATGGATATTTTTGTCAGACCTTCCAAAACATATAAAGGCGATAATTCTATATGGGTTATAGTTGATCACCTTACGAAGTTGGCATACTTAATTTCTATTAGAGATAATTTTTATCTTTTTCATCTTTCCAAGATATATGTAACGAAAGTAGTAAGATTTCATGGAGTACCACTATCCATTATATATGATCAGGATCCATGTTTTACCTTGATGTTATGGCGATGTCTTTAGCATGCTCTAGATATAGAGTTAAGTTACAACAATGCATATCATCCTCAGATAGAATGTCAGTCTGAGAGGACAATTAAAACTCTGGAAGACATCTTGAAAGCTTCCTCTTTGGATGTCAAGGGTGTTTGGGATCAACACCTACCTTCGATAGAATTTTCTTACAACAATAGCTTTCACTCCAATATTCAGATGGCTCTTTATAAATCCCTTTATGGAAAGACGTCCAGAACTCAAAGTTTATGGGATGAAGTTGGGGAAATAAATCTATTAGGACCTGATCTCATAGATGAAATTGTAGAAAATTTTAGATCTATTAAATAAAACATAAGATCATCTTAGATTCAACAAAAATTTATGCTGAAAACTAAATAAAAGACCTAGAGTTTAATGTGGGTGATAAGGTGTTTCTCCAAATATCTCCTTAGAAGGGAGTAATGAGATTTTGAACGAAGGGAAATCTAAGCCCTTTGTTTATTGGGCCTTTTGAAATTCTGGATCGTGTTGGGAAGGTAGATTACCAATTAGCACTTACACAAAATCGCTCTTAAGTTCATGACATGTTCCATTAATCTTTCCAGAGAATGTATATACTCGATCATTCACATGTACTAAGCTCAGAGGTCGTACTGCTGAATCGAGATCATTCTTATGAATAACAACACATAGAGATTCATAATCTTAGTGAGAAGTTCTATGAAACAAGACCACTAACTTGGTTAATGTTTTATTGAGGAACAACCAATTTGGAGAAGCAACATGAGAACTTGAGGATATAATGATGGAGAGTTTTCCTCATATGTTTTTTTTCCATGTGATGAATTCTGAGGTTGAAATTCAGTTTAAGGGGGTATAATGTAACACCTAAATGTTTTTGTAAAATATTTTCATTAAATAATTTTTATTATTCAGTTGCTTTCTTGGCATGAAATAATGAGTTTAAATGAACCATGAGATCCCCTTATTATAAAATTAATTTTATAGCCTATCTGTTAGGTTAGCAGGAATAATTATAACTAACTTATGAAAATGCATTGCGAATTCATTGGCAATGAATTATTTATGAAATATATAAATCAATTAGATATTTATATTTTTGATTGAATTTATTTTACTAATTAAATTAATGAGATATCTTTTTTTTGTAAACTTATTAAAATTTTTTTGATATTCATCCAATTGTTATTTTAGGCATAGGGTATTAATAAAACACTATTTGATGTATAAAACCATTTTTAAAAGGATAATTTTACACGTTTCAATGTATAACCCCTTTTAAATTTAATATTTTGACACATTTATAATTTTTATATGAAAAAATAAATATTTTATTTTTAGGAAGGATATAGAAATTTACTATGGTTGAAATTCTGATAACTTTCACATTTTGATGAATAATAAAAATATTATAAATTTTAATTTAAAATAACTTTTTTCATTGAAATGATTTATAATGATAGATTTTATTATTTAATGGTTTAAATGAATAATTATAATATATTTTTACCATTTAATATAATTTTGGCCATTCAAATTAATTTAACATTAAATTCAGATGTAAAAGCATTTCAATCTTTTGCAATATTTTGATTTTTAAAACACATTTTATCATTTCAACAACGAGACTAATTTTAAATTAATAACTACAAATTTTTTGTTCCGAATTTTTAAAAATTAATTCCATATTTTGAATTATTGTGTATAAATTATTTAAATATCTTTATTTTATTTTTTAGTAATATGAATAGTAACTTTGGTAAATTTTACTAACACGGTAAAAGGGTAAATCAAGAAATTGAGGGTTAAAATAATATTATAAAATTACCCCAACACTGGTACTAGTATAATTATATGGTTATAATTTTCCCTAAAACATTCTTGGGTTTAAATGGTATCCATTGGTACCCACTAGGATGAGATTAGGACATTTACTTTATTTTATTTAAAGAAAAGATATAGATGTCTCACTCAAACTTTAATAATTAATTCATTTTTAATATAAGGTTATATAGAAGATAAATTTTATAATAAATAATCCTTTAAATTCCAAAAAAAATCTTTATCATGAGAATTAATTTGTGATTTATAGGAAATAAATAATTACTTTAAAGACTATTACTTCGATGATGAAAAAAATTAGTTGATGATAAATCAATAAAACAAATTTATTAAAATATTAACAACCATAAAAAGTCAAAAAACATGACCAAACCTTATTGGTTGAGTATATCATGACAATAATCATCCATGGGTAAACTTATTTACCATTTGGAGGCTTAAAGAATATATTATGACAGTTATATTATTTTATTTAGAGTGAAGATAAATTTTCAAAATTCCTATTTTAAAAGAGTATAGCATTTTTAAAGTTGTCGTTTTTAGAAGATAAATTCGACTAAGAATATTTTTTATTAAATATAATGTATTTAGAATTATCATTTTAGTTTATTTTGAATTTTTATTCAACAAATAAGTACATTAAATAATAACACAAAATCGAGATAATTATTATTTTATTAATGAAGAGATCAAATAAATGTTACTAAAAATATTTTAATAAATATTATTTTGGATAATTATTATGTCAAATGAATTTTATATATTACCTTGAAACTATAAGGATATAGTAAAATATTTTCATCTAGTTTCACTTCTTATTTTTATATTTCTAAAAATACATGAATTAAATAGTGTCAAAATTGACACTATTGATATTTTTTAAAAATAATGTTTTCATAAATTATTTTGAAATAATAAAACATTTTTAAAAATAGATAATAATTATTTAATGTTCTCAATTAATCTAAAGTATTCATTTATGGTCTAATTGACTTCAAATAAGTAAATATTTTACCCTTTTAATATTGGAATATTTTTTTCTCTAGTTAAAACATAAATAGAATAACTATGTGTCAATTAAAATGATAATGCTTAAATAGACATAAATACATGTATAAAATTTAATAGTTGATGATATTACAACTATATCTCATCTCATATTAAAAATTGGGATATTTTGGTGGATTTTAAGTGGATTTTTTCTTTATTATAAATTAATATTTTTGAGGTTTTCAAAAGTTCCCCTAACCTCAATTATAAAAGGGCACTTCCTACCTTAACTGTTAAATTCATTTTGATCCCTCAAGATCCACAATTCCCTACCCATTTCATTTATTAACATAAATAGAAACATTCTATAGGTCTTGGTATTCTTCAAATACAATTTCACGTGCTCTACGAGGATATTTAGATGAGACACGTCGAAGAAGAGGTAATATCATTTACCAATTTTTTCAAACATCATTATTCTTATACTTATACATCATTAGTTGGTTCATTTTAAAGTAATAATTAATGTTTTATATATATACTGAGAGGTTATAATGATAATTAATCTTCTATAGTCCACAGTCTACCCATCCTTTGAATAATGAAATCACCACGCGTGGGTACGTACGGCTAGGCATCTCCCGGACATGGGGTAATCTATTTTTCACCACCACATTACATGGATGGGTATAATGATGTAATTAATAAATATAAATATGATTAATATAAAATGGTGTTGATTCTGAGATACTTTACACTTTTGACTTCAATACCATTCAACAATTATGGGAACGATATCGTCGCTTGTGCATACATACGACTTACCGTCTTCATGTTGTGATGTTATTAGTTCTACATAATCTTCATTAAAGCATGATTATATAAATGAATTGAAAAAATAAATATGATATATATTATAATAATACAATAATGTTAATTATATTACTATAAACTATAAATATGAGTTAGATCTTATCTAACAAAACATGCATAAGATCATAAAGTAGTTAATACCTGATTAACGAGTGACAGTGAAATGTTACTATCAAATGGATGAAAATATGATCATAAATTTTATCATTAAAAAGATTATGATTATAAAAAATAAATCAGTAACATTATTTAAATCATTATAAAAGAGGTTCGGATACATACAAAGCACATCAGACCTAAGGTAAGGGATAACTTTGGAAAACTTCTTTTTATTTGAGATTGTTTATTTGTAAGTATTTACTTGGTTATATTTATCATCTGTGTCCATGTTCCCTAAATATGTGTTTAAAAATATGATTTATATAATTATATAATTTTTTACAGTCAATTTTTCCCAATGGTAAATTTTTTAAAAAAGGTATGAATGGAATCCTTTGACGTGTTCGATTTGAGGTACTTTTGGACTTTTCCTGGAAAAGTACGAGAACAATATTTCTTTAACTTATACAGCATGAAGATATTTTTATGATTTCATAATGCCTTATTTACTTGAATATTCCACTACAATATTATAATTTTATTTTCACATAAAGTGATTTGTTCTAAATTTTGTGGCATTTTGAGGATGGAAAATGTTTTTTGTAGAATAAAAGATATTTTCCTCAAGAATTAATTTCAAGTGTTTTCTCAAAATAATTTTCCATCAAAGATGTCACTCTTTAAATAGGGTTATATTTTTATCCATGTTATCACAATTATTTTATTATTTTCATGACTGAATGTTATTTAAAAAATTTATTTGTTTCATATAAATTATGATGGAACGATGTTTAAGAAACCCATATTATTTCATGGGTTATGCTATGGTGAATGTTTTTATGTTTTTTAGAACACGTAAGAATGGATTCATTATTAGATGTGTGAGACCTATATCTTCCTACAATGAATTGGGTAAAGATTTATATCTTGTGATATAGACATGGCTGGAAGGGCAAGTAAATCTGGTTTAGTAATACAGGGCTGGAATGAGGAATGAACTTGGTACAGTAAGGGATTTTTTCTGCTCTGATGGTCTTAGAAATGAGCCTTGACTAATATAAAATGATTTTCTATACATATGTGTGTATGCCATGATATTTCATGTCTTATGTTATGAATATTGGGATTACATTTCACCTTTATGATTTATCCCATGACCTAATATTATGATATTTTATATGCAGGATAAGATTATCAAATTTTATGTTCTTATGATTATGATATGATTAATATTTCCCTTGTTTACCCTTATTGAGAATTTGAGATCACCCTTTCATATGTTTCTTTTCCCTTGGTCATGAATAAATGTATGAATTAGTATATGTCAAAAATTAGTCAATATGTGACGAAATAAGCAGGAGATAATGTGGATGTTTTATGAACCATTTGTTTATGATTCTATGTTTCTAAAGATAGTAAAACTAAACGGTTCCCTCTTGGTTTTTGTTATGTATATAATAAATATTCTTCCATTTTTAGGTAAAATATATATTTATACTATGGTCCATTGTAATATATGATCCCCCTATATCATTGAAACGCCTATTTATTGTAAATTGCATTGTTTTTCATGTATGCTTTAGTTTTAAAGTTAGAGTCCTTGAAATTTGATTAGAGTTACTAAATATAAATAATCTCAATAATTATATAATTATGATTTATATTCATTATAAAACTATTTATAACCATTCATATTATGTGGTGATGTAAAGTGAATTAAATAACTTCTTGGAGATGGTAACCTGTATATACAGATGAGTGGTGATTCAACTTTTTTATGTATGGAACAAAAATTTACATATCTATATTTATTATTATATCATAAATTTAAATTATTTTCATTTAATATATTCTTATTACCATCCAATAAAATCATAAATGATAAAAATTCACATCACTATGTGGAGGTGGTAGTCCAAATATATGCACAAGGGACGCTATTATTTACCAATGGATCAGTTAGTAAGAAGGTAGATATGATATTATAATTACATAATAATAGATATTTAATAAATAAAAATTTTAAAAAATAATCCCATAATAATTACAATCCATGAAGTATGGTGATGGAAGATTTGTTACATCACTACATAGAGGTGGTAGTCCACATGTATGTATACGTAATAATTTTATTTCCCATTTTAAAGATATGGGGTAAAAATGGATATCAAATCATCATAATAACACCTACGTATATTCCTATACTATTTTAATCATGTTTTTGTAGATAAAAAATTATTATTGAAATTATAAGAAGAAATAAAATCGAAATAGATCAATTATGATCTATACCTGTTCTTTGATAGACATTCTTTAGTTTTCCCCTTAATCCTTGAAGTATTGATCTTATATGAATGAAATATTAAATATGATGAATCGTAGTATTTTAGGAAGTATTTTAAGTAAGTATTTGTTGAGATAAAATCCAAAAAATGGCCATAATAATGGGGGAGGATTGGTGCCCTATTATAATTGAGGGGAGGGACACACATGAAATTTCTTAAGCGAATTCAATTATATGTTGTAAATTTCAAGGTAATGCTTCTCAAAATTGATATGGATTAAAATTTAGAATAATAAATCTTTTCTATAGATTCAAAAAATAATAATTGGACTAGTTTTCATGTTAATAATTCCCTTATCTCATGGTTTGACCACTAGTAAACCTACTTTAACCTTAAAAGTGGTAACAAAATTTTACTATTTTTATAATTCAATAGGAAACAAAATTATTTTAGCCCTATTATAATATTTTAATTATTATTATTATAAATATAGAGTATTTTTTACTATATAAAATGTCTATCAGTGGAAACAATCAATATTAATTATGTGTGCAAACAGTAATAAAAACCCCATTTTTGAAACATGGATTATTAGCATTCAACTTAATTTACTTAAATTCCAGGACATTTAAAAACCATAAAATTTTGTTTAAACTATAATATTGAAGATTAAATCATTAAATTTCATTAATAATTTATTAAACATACATTAAATTAATCTATTAACATATAATCACATATCGTTCGTAAATATAGTATTTTTTTTAAATGTCTTTTTAATCCAAATAATTAACTTATAAAAAAATAATGTTTAATGAAAATTTATATTAAATTAATCATAATATTTCTATAAAATATATTTTTTGGTTACCTTATAATGTATATATAAACATTATTGTACATTTACATGAAAATAATTGATAATTATTTCAAAAATTATGGTTTTTTATTATTAAATGAAAAACAAATATTTTTAGAAAAATCCTAAAATTGTAAAATAAGAAAATATTAACATGATTATTTAAATAAAAATTACAAACATTTCATAAAAAATACTAATAATGGAATAAATTAATTATATTTTCATGTGTAAATATTTGATGAAAACCATTTTTGAGGAAAACATTTTTTTAAGCATAAAATAATTTTTTGAAAATTGGGTACTTGGATATTATGATTTAACAAACAAAATTTATTTATTAAATATATTAAAAATATTTTTTATAAAGTTGTTATTACTATTAATAAATTATAATTTAAGTTCTAGGTTACAATAGTTTACTATATCACTATACATATAGCATTGGAGTTGCATGTAAGGAAATCTATCGAATACAACATGTATTAATTCAAAAGAAAAACATATAAGATATTTTTTTGTTATATTATAACACTACCAAAATAAACATATCACTTAAAATTATTTCACTATTGTATAAAAATGAGCATATATCTACCTCTTTACATCATCGGGTTCCAATGTAGCTTTGTCACATTTTTTATTCCTTTAAAGAAATTTAAACTATCAAGAAGTCATCTTCCCTAACAATTTAGTTATATCATCCAATATGTCTCCATGTTATTATTGATAGGAAATATTATTCTTTAGATTAATAATATATGAGTTTAAAGAATTTTATGGATTAGGTATGTACTTCCCCATGAGAGATATATGGAACACATCATGAACTTGAGAGAGGTTTGGGGACATTCTAAGTGATAAACTACAGTCCATTATCAATAAAGAATATATAAGGGAAAAATATACCTAGGGATAACTATTACATTATTTAGGAATTTCATAACCTTATTATATTAATAAATTCAAAATAAAACCTTCTCGCCAACCTGAAATCCTAGAACCCGCCGATGGTTATCAACCCAACTATTTTGTCAACTCTCAACTTTCTTGATGGCATATTGAATTCTTGTAACCTTATCTACCATTTCCCCATCTAGAAAAAGAATATATATCATTATCTCACCAAATTCATTCTAGTATATTATATTTATATACATATTTTTATAAAGGGATTCATGTGGTTCATTTGAATGATCGAATGAAAGCTATTATTGTAATAAATCTAAAAAAGTGGAAGGTGTTGGTAAAAACTTTCTTTTAAATAAAAACAATGTGAACTCAACATATCCTCCAGGGTTTGAATGGTCTTATTATCATAAAATTATGTCTAAGTATAATAAGAAATAATGAGACTCAAATGTTTGTCTTGAGCTTTCTAAAGTATTCTCTAGAACATCAAGTTAAAAAATAGAATCCCTAGAAGATTCAATTTAATGTGTTGCCCTATGAAACCTTATTATTGGGTAAAAATCCCTTAAGGTAACATTGCAGTATTTTTGGGTTGAAGCGCATCACGGCGGTGAGGGGCTTTGCGAGGGAGATTCACGGCGAAGGTGTGAAATAATGTTGACGGTGACGCTCCGTGATTACGACGAGCTCCGCGATCCGAAAATTACCGAGGTGCTTCGCGATTTAGACAGATTTCCGGCGTAAACTTTGGAGCTTCGCGATTTGAGATGACGTGGAATTGACTTCACGTGGAAAGTTCGAGGGTCGGTGGAATCACCTATAAATAGAGGTCGGCCCCCTCGAGAGAAGTAGAGAGAATTTTCAGAGAAAATCATTTGTTCTCGGTTCGCGAAGGTAGTTCGCATAGCCTATGTGATTCATGAAAGAAGAGCTTTGCGGTGGCTAATGTAGCTCCGTAAAAGTTGTGCGCTCTGCGTTGGCTTAGTGAGCTTCGCGAGGGAAGTTGCTCTGCAACGACTTGAGCTTCGCGGTAGTGCTTCGCGAAAAGGTCAGAGCTTCACGAAGGCTTGTTTGAGCTTCGCAAAATTGGTAGCCAAGCGAAGTAGGGTGCTTTGCGAAGGTGTTTCCAAAGTGAATTGCCCAGTGGTTAAGAGGAAAATTGGTATTCATCAGTGAATGAAAGTTGGACAATAACAGAGCATCTATCAACAGTTGTGGATGCATTTATTTATTAAAATGAAGAGACCTGCAGGTCTATAAACTCTGAGTGGATTCCCTTCTAGAGCAGTGAGCTTAGGAAGAGAAAGAAGGTGATCCTCTCCACCGGAAGTGAGCCAGAGAGAGAGAAATAGGGGGTGACCATTGGGAAAGTAGTGAGCTGACCCTAAACCTTGTAAAGGCAGTGAGCCTGGGACAGAGTGACTATACCCGAACATTGTAATCCACATCCAGTAAAATATAGTGCAATTTGGTACGACCAGAAACTTGTCGGTGTATGCTCCTTCGACGTAGCCCTTAGCGGTGAACCAAGTACAATTGTTGTGTCTTGTGCTTGCTTTACTTTCTGTTTATATTGTTCAATAGGAAATAGATAGAAGAGTGTTTTTCTTAACAGCGAAACAAGATCAGAATAGGCGTTAATTTTAAATTAGCCACACCCTGATTCACCCCCCCCCCCCACTCTCAGGGTATTCAGACTTGTGGACATAACACTTACCACTTCCTCAAAATATATATTGTAAGTAAAATCAAGAGATAAATATTCTATGATATAAATTAATTGTTCTAACATCGCAAGGAGACCAATTGTAACCTATGTAGCATTATGTCATTTAATTTTTTTGGGGCATCCAAAAAATCAAATTTGTGGTGATGTTTTTCTATTTCCATTCCACTATATGTAATGGTTATAACATAAACATAGACATAAATCTATTTGCCTTAAATTACCGATATACTAATAACTGAGATACATATTCAATAATATCCCTCTTTATGTAGACCCACTATAAATTTTGTTTCACATATCTATACATCTTCGTACTTCCATGATGAATTTAGAATGATGATCAATGAGCTTCTTCTAATAGTTCCTTCTTTAGGTCAAGTATTGATGATAATATAATTGGTTTTGGAACCATAGAATTCCTTCATAATGAAGTTTGAACTTGGGAATATTTCTCAACTTCTTTTGTATATCTACATCCTCATTTTTCACCTATTTAATATTTACATTAACAAATATTTAAACACTCATATGAAAAAGAAAATGTTTCTACCATTCCCATAATATTTGAATGTCCATCCTTTAAATAATCATAAATATTAAACCAGTTGTGATCTTCATCATAGGTAATATATAATGATCCTTTCAACTCAAATCAATATCCACCTTTACTTTTTTCCAGGGTGTGAGTGTATTGATCTGTCATAATCATTAATCAATTACAATGATCATATTTAAAACATATTTAACTCTTTCTGATTGAATATATACTTTATAGTTTTATGATCAGTATATAATTTTCACCTTATTCATTAAAGATAAATCCTCTATGTTTTTAATGGAGAGATTACAGTTAGAAAACAAAATCATGATTAGGGTAATTTTTTTCCTGAATAAATACTTGGTATGATGAATAACCTATCACCATATAATTATTTATAGTTACACACTGCATTACCTTTTTGGATATATAACTATAAATTAAAAACCCTTCCCCACTATAGGGTAGCATGACCATAGGTGTACTATCTGACTTCGTCTTCAATTATTTAAAATTTTATTCACAGTTATCAGATCAGAGGAACTTCAATCCCTTCTAATTAAAATTATTTTTTTGATTATATAACTATTATAAATCATTCACAAAGAATAAATAATATCCAAAAAATCCAAAAAAAATTATAGATTTTATTCATAGTTGTTTTCCTGGGTGATTGTTCAATAACTTCCATCTTTGATGGATCAACCAATATATCCTTACATGAGATTATGTGATCCAAAAAATAAAACTTATAATATCCAAAATCCAAACTTGGTTAATTTTCATACAACTTATTCCTTATGGTATTCAATATAATCCTTAAGTGATCTTCATTATTATCCTTTATCATAGAATATATAAGGTTATAAACTATAAATAATAAAATGTACAGATCATGTTATTCTCTAAAGAATATATTAATGAAATCTTAAAAGATAACGGTGGATTATTAAAACTAAACTGATTGAATGTAAATTCATAGTGTTTATACCTCTAAAAAAAGGTATTCTGTGATATTTCATCACTTTTGGCCCTCAATTTGTAGTATAAAAATAAATTTTCAATCAAGAAAAAAATTGATCTCCTCATAGTTGATCAAAAAAATCATAAATATGGGGAAAAAATACTTATTATTGACCAAGATATTTTTATGTTCCTAAAAATTAATGAATGGTATCATTGACCGATTATTCATCTTAATAAAAATAACAACTGTACCACATGGTCATGAACTTGTAAAAATTAATCACTTATCGAGATTCTATTTTAGTTTCTTTTTTAATTCCCAAAAACTACATGATTACATTCAATGTGTTGTCTTTAAAATAGTGATAACATGTGGTATGAGTTCTATTAAGTACTCAATTTCATGATTTAGAGGAAGATGGGGATAATATTCCAGAAAAATAGGAAAAAAAATAAAACAAAACACATATAATTAATGTTCAATTTCTCCCTAACCATCTAAGAAAAATACCCACTTTGAATATGAATAATGATACATGAAATGAATATAATTTCTTTTTTATAATCCTATTTATCGTTGCATGGATAGAAAATCAAAAATTGGTTAAGAATATCAAATTTTACTTCTCTTCATCACTAATAGACATGGGATTTATATTCAGAAAGAAAATGCAACCCTAAGATCACATCAAATTCACCCAGATAATGAGTAGTAAGATTTATATGAAGCATATTCCCGTGAACTTCAATTGGGGAATATTTATAAACCAGATATTTGGTCATCATATGATTATAAATTTTTATATCTATTTCAATATCTAGACATTTAGGATATGAATTAATATTCATTTAGATTTTTTCTAAATATTAGAATTCATATAACTAACCTCAAATTGGGTACATAAATATTTGATCACTCCTTTAACCACCTCAACCTTTTCATTCCATATTCAATCAATTGCAAAAAATGGTTATCATGAGAATCAACCATCACTAATCCGAGCGCATAACAGTGAAAAATCATTCATGAGATGTCTAAATATGGACATAATATTTTCAATAATTGACACCATAGGTTTATCCTAGATAATCCAAAGTCATTATCTATTAAAATACGTCATAGATTAACTTAAAAAAATTTAAATAGCCGTATAATATCACCAAGATGTTTCAAACCAGGGGCATAGTAAGGGATTATTTTCCATACACTAGATTAATCAATGAGATATATTTACCCAACTCTATTTGGGGTTATTACCTATAGATAAATGTGTGAAAAAACCACATCACATATAGTATTCATGATGGGATTTATTTTCTTAGGAAAACCAAAATTCTCTCTTTTCCATAACTTTAGATATTATCATATAATTATGTTATAAAAATGATTATCACTAAATTTTCTTTATCTAAGTTTCCAAAATATACTAAATATTTTCTATGATAAAAATTATAGAATCCCGTAATTTTTAAATATAAATATTACATAGTTTTAGATGAATATTAAATAAATATCACAATAATAAATACCTTAGGACCATAATGTTTTATTGTATTTGAGAAAATGGATATGTAAACAACTTGTACATAAAATGTCTATAATATTTATGATTAAGTTATTCAAAACTACAACCCTTCTTTGAAATATCATACTTGATACCATTCATTGAAAACAAGGGAAGGGAATCATTATAAATGGTGATCTCAGATGCTTGATAATGTAGAAGCATAATCTTAATTGAAAATAAAATAAGTATAAGTGAATGATAACTTGATCAAGATTTACAATAATCATACCCAATTAGTCAAATATTTTTAACCATGAAACATGGAATAATATTTTTTAAGACAAATTAAATGAGTCTAAAGAGTATGTAATCATAATCATTCAATAATCATCCACAAAAACATATCATTAGCATTATGAATAAGTTTGTTTCATGCAAATAATTATATAAACTCATTTCCTTAGTTATGGGTAATTTAAAAGACTATCATAGTGGATTGTGTTCACTCCCATTTTCATAATTTCATATTAGATGTTCACTCCCAATAATATTATATTGAAAAAAGTATTTTAATGAACATTGTTCACCCCCCCCCCATGTTAGTCCTTATAATCTCATGAGACATCATTTTTACCTAATAAATTATAGGTATATCTAATAACAGGCCTACTCATAATATAATTAAAACCATATATATGTGTTCTAAAAGATCATAACACATATGTCATACCATCAAATCATAAAATGAAAAAAAGGGTATGGATTTTATAGAAAATAATCATAATAATCATAAACAATATAGATAAATATTAAGTATTTTAACATTTTATCATATCCATTGTAAATCTAAATAAACATTAAATTATGTTGTTATATATGAATAATACCTTTAAATATAATTGTCATAATTCTTAAACAATATACCCTTCTAATTCAGAAAAAAGATATTTAATATATAAATTCTGTTCATTTGAGGAAAATAATTTATTTGGAATGATACCATGAAACATATAAGTAACTCTTCAATTGACCTTGTATTCATGATGTTAGGTAAATTAATTCAGGTAGTGTATGTTAAAAGAATAATTCCAATCACAATTTCGATAAAAATAAAGAAGTACCTTGTTTGGAGAATGAAAATAATATCACATAAAAATATATAGAAAGTTATTCATGGGTAAAAATAAATTTAATGAATCTTTTTTGAAGGTAAATTTTTTTTGAATACATTTTAATGAAAATATGGACATAGAAGAAAATATTCTCCACTTAAGAGAGAAATAAAGTATATTTTTACTTAAAAACAAATTTTGGTTTATTGAGTTCTCAAATATAGGAAAATGAAAGGGAAACATGCAATCTATATTAATAAAAATAATATAAAAAAATCTGAGATATGTCATATAATTCCACTATTATAAAATTTTAGCAAAAACAATCCCATTACAAATTTGATTATAACATAAAACCCTTACCCATGTGGTAACATTTCATACATAACCTAAATGAATGAAAAAACATCAAATGAATCTGTAAAAATCATGAGCATAAGGATATTTATTCTAAAAACATGAATGGGTTAGTATATACACCTCATAAAATAAGATCTTTGTATAACAACATACAAGTTTCAATAAAACAAAATTGAGACAAAGAACCATTATGAATTTGATAATTTTTGAAATGAATGTCATTGGAATATTGAAAATAATATTGGTATTTAAATACCATTAATTAAATCATATAGTATTCATAAACATATTATTTTGAAATATATACACCTGAGAGATAATAAATTGTGCCATAACATCAGAACATGTCTCATTGAAAATAAATTTGGATAAAAACCCTTACCATATATTTGACTTCATTGGAAAGCACTCTAACCTATTGTATAATAAATTTAACATTATTATTTTTATATAATAGAATCTTATTAATATATATAATATCATATATTATCCACTTATTTCATTTCAATACCTATTTATTAACAGTTCTCAATTAAATTCTCCATTTCTGGTGTTTATTGGTTTATTTGTCATGTATGTTTTAGTTCAGTAGTTACAACCATTAAATTTTATCAAAGATTCTATATATAAATAATTTTAGTAACTTATAATTATAATATAGATTCAATATTGAATAATTTATAAAAATTCATATTAAGTGGTGCTGAAAAATGAATTACACCACTTTATGGAGAGTGTAATATGTACGTACACATGTGTGACGTTTCCACCTTTCAATGGATGGAACGAAAAGATTTAAATGATAATTAAAATTATAGAATCAAAATTAACCTATAAATATAATATATTTTCATTATATATATCTACATTTCTATCCTACAAAATAATAAATGATAAATAAATCCCAACACATCGTGGAGGTGGTAATCCACACGTACGCATTCATAGAGTTATTGTTTACCAATGGATCATATGGTAAGAAGGAAGATATTGTATTATGATTATATAAGAATAACTTTTTAACAAATAAAATTTTTAAATATTTAAGTCAAAATAATAACTATCCATGAAATATGGTGATGGAAAATAAATTGTATCACTACATGGAGGTGGTAGTTCACATATATGCATGAGTGATATGTTTATTTACCATTTGATAAATAAGAGGTGGAAAATGGTTGTTCCATCATCATAGTAACATATGAGTATATTTAAGATACTTTAGTAATAATTTTTTATGGATAAACATTTTTATATGAAGTAGAAGAAAAAATAAATTCAAAATATTTCAGTTGATATATATACCTCTTCTTTGGGAGAAATCATTTGGCTTACTCCCTAGGCCTTGAAGGCTTGGTATTAAAAGTATAATAAAAGGTATCTGATAAAGGAAAGGATTATATGAATTATTTGAGCATGGATCGTTTGATCCCAAAGGTTAAGATATTGTGAATAATGGGGGATTATAGTTTCTATTTTATATGTGAAGGGAGGGATACATAAGGAATTTCATGAATGATTTCAATTATATAGGGGAACTTTTATTGGAAATTGTAATACCCCGATATTTGATGAGATATATTCTTTTTAATTTCTTTGATTTATTCTATTATACACTACACCATGATTATCTTGTGCTATATGCAACACCGTATTAGCTTGCAGTATACGTAACACTATTCTTGTCTCGTGTTACACACAATTTCAAGTTCATTTGGTGGAAATTATTCTACAAAACATTAAGTATAGATTTTGTTTAATGTATAAATGAAATAAGTTTTAATTACATTATACGCAAAACCAAACAGAGCTTTCACTACACACAGCCTTGACTTGGCTTGCATTACACGCAATCAAGACCTTCCTCAATAGCATGTGTAGTATGCAATACCGAGTTTCACTAAACGAGATATTATTATAATATTATTATGAACTAACCGTTATGAATAGTAATACCCACTTTTTGAAATTTTATAAATTTTGTCTTTCAAAATGGACTTCATTTTTGGATTCAGAATATCGAAATTAGTCTTGGGTGAATTTTTGGTATTTTTCTGAACACTTTCAATTTTTGATGAATAGTGAAAACACTGGGTTACTATTTATAAACCGACTTTTTATTTAAAAAAATATTTATTTTATTTAAATTTAATTTAGGTAAAAATTGATACATAATACCGATATAAGATCAATTTAATTCATTTGAGTCATTTTATAATAATTTTAGATATATAAAAACTTTTTTAACTTTTCACCGTCTTTTACCCACCTCCTAGGAGAATTTGAAAATTTACATAAAACTTAATTTTACCGCTTCTGTGAGTGGAATTTCGAAAATCAAAGAGACGTGGTTAATATAAAGGAGTAAAATGTGGTTCAATAAGACAAAAATATTTTTTGGTGAATAGTAACTTTTTAGTTTTATTTAACACGATTAAAAGTAAATAGGGTAATTAAGGGTAAAAATGATATTATCATTAACCTAAAATAGGTCCTAATTATATTGGATAAGTATAAATTGAAAAAAAATAACCTTAGGAATATAATATTAGCCTCTAGGTCCACATGGATTTTATTAGGATATTTATTATTATTTTATTTAAATAAGAGTTAAAATTGTTAAAATCAAAGTTTAATAACTAAAACATTTTTAATATAGGGATATACATACGATAAATTTGACTATAAATATTAATTAGAAACCTAAAAAATATTTCCTACGTAATGGTATTTTATTTATATTTATTATACATTAAATATTGTAATTTATTTATGATACAATGATGATGCAGTAATTACCTTATTAATAAAATATTAACATAATTGATGTTATAAATACCCAAATAAATGTAATTTGAGACTATTTATAAATTCCACTCATTTTCTAGGTTACTATGACATGTTAGTATTGATTTAATTAACCTTGTTCGAACTAATCATGCTGTTATGATTTTCAAAAAAATCAATTACCAAATAGTGTCAAAATTGAAATAAAATAGGTTTTAAAAAAAATATTATTTTATTAATTTATATTATATTTTTAAAAATCTAAGGTTCGGAAAAATTACTTAGATAAGGTTATATATATTAATAATGAACCACTTGGGGCTCGTTTGTCTTGTTATAGTAAGTTCATTAACCATATAGAGTAAGAATACAAGAAGACACGGTAAAAGTTAAATTATTTAACTTAGATTTAATTCTAAATGAAAAGGTTAAAATGGTAACCTAAACTTGTCTAAAACCTTTTGGTTGAGAGTATTTCGACCCATACCTAATTTAACTTCGAAATAAATCAATTTTGAACCATTATAAACCGAATATGACTTTATTATAAAATAATATTTTGATTTTTTTCTAAGGTGCCCCTCTCCTCCCTTATAAAAGCGCACCTACTCCCTCTTCTCTTTACACAACTTTGAGCCTTAAATATCAGCCAAAACCTTCCCATTTCCCTTCTCAACTTCCCTAGAAACATTATAGAGGTTTTGGTCTCCTCAAAAGATGAACTCTAGTTCCTTAAGAGGAGGTTAAGAAGAGGCGCGTCAAAGAATAGGTAATATCCTTTACTGATTCTTTCCAATTTATTTCTTCTTCTACTTATTCTTATTTATTTTTTTCACCAAAAATTAATAACATCAGTATCACTGATATACTTATATTTTATTATAAATATGAAACAACTCTATTTCATCTTTTATCAATCCTACGGAAAACGAAATCACCGCGTGTGGGTATGTACGGAATACCGTCTCCACACCGTGGTGTAATCTGTTTTCCACCACCACCTTAATTGGATGGGTATAATGGTGTAAATAAATAACTATATATGATTATTATAAAGTGATGTTGATTCTGAAATATTATACATAAACTTCAATACAATTCCATGATCATGGGAATGATACCATCGCTCGTGCGTACGTACGGACTACCGTCCCAACGAACGCGATGAGATTCATTTTTCCATGATTAACCATTAAAGTCTGATTATAAAGTATATATAATAGATATTCATGAAAGATATTACATAATAATGATAATAGATTTATTTACAAATATGTTTCATTTGCTTAATTCCATTTAATTCAATAAGGAAATGAAAACAGCGTTCATGAGTATGTACGGCCTACCGTCTCCAGGAACGGTGTATTTCATTCCATTTATCGATCTTTAATATATATTTATATGATTAATATATATTATATATAAATAATGTTTTAAATTTTGGAATTAAGTAAATCAGGATATAAGTAATAATATCATGAACAACATGTCGAAACACGTACGATAAATAAAATGATTTTACCCAAAATATTGCTTTAACATGGAATTTACAAAAGAACGGGTAATATAAAGTCATAAGTGAACCATATATGATATCATAACAATGAATATGATTCTTTAATAATTCAATGACATTATTTAAATCATTATACAAGAGTTTTGGATACATACGAAGCATATCGTACATAAGGTAATGGATAACCTTTCCAATCTCGTTTTTATCAGAGATTGTTTATTCTTAAGTATTTACTGAGGTTATTGTTATCATATATGCCCATGTTTTCTAAATTTTTTCATGTATGTTTAAATTCATTTTTACCCATTCTTAAAATTTACCACATTTTATGAAAGGAATCTTACTTTTGTTTACCATACGAGGAACTTTTGGACTTTTCCGATAAAAGTACGAGGAGAATGTTTTTTTAACTTATAAGGAATGAACGGATTTTTAAGGATTTATAAACCCTTATTTTCATGAAGCTTACTCTAAAATATTTCATGAATCTTTTCAACAAAATCCTTTTCTTTTAAAATTTCATGGCATTTTGTGAAAATAAAATTATTTTGAAGAAGAAAATATATTTTACTCAAGAATTCATTTCAAGTGTTTTATCAAAACCATTTTCCATCTAAGATGACATTATTTTCCTATGAATATGTTTCAAATATAATGTCTCTATGATTTACATGGTTTCTATTTTCTTATGATGAAAATATATCCATTTTTTTATATGGAATATGATATGATGGGATGATGTTTATGAAACCCATTTTTATGCTTTAGGTTATGATGAATGATTTATGTTTATGTTGTGGCACAAGTAAGAATGATTTCATTATGTGATGGGTGGGACTTATATCTCCCTATAATTAATTGGGTAAAGATTTATATCTCATGAGATAGACATGGCTGGAACAGAAAGTTAATCTGGTTCAGTGATACATGACTGAAATGAGGAGTGAACACGGTTCAGTAAGGGACTTTGTCCACTAAGATGGTCCTGGAAGTAATGAATTGGCTACTATGGAAATCATATCATGTGATTAATGGTTTTCTGCAATTAAATGTTTTATTCCCATGCTATTTTATCAGTATTGATGTTCCATTATGATCTATGCCTTACGTATTGCTGTGTTTTATTTCATTTCTCAAGATTTTGATGTTTAAACATTATGTTCATGTTTTCAAATATATATGGTTTGTTTTATTTTCTACATTACTACCCTTACTGAGCATTTGAGCTCACCCTTTATATGTTTTCTTTTCCCCCAGATATAAAGAAAGGTTTTTTGGTTAGAAAAAAAAGGGATGATCTTTATGGGAGATCTTGAAGATCTTTCACCAAGATTAGAAGATTATGTTCCATGTTTCCAAAGACACTAAAAAATTACGGTCCTTGAGTGTTGGTTTTTGTTATGTATTAAGTATTCCAAAAAATTAATTTAATGTCTATGTACGTCAAGTTTGGGTCTCTACAGTTGGTATCAGAGGAAAGGTTTAGTTAACCCTTAGAAACTAGGATGCGAAAACTTTAGTGAGATCCCTAGAGATATTTCTAAGGTATGACTAGGGATGTCCCTATGGTTACGTATAAGTATAGGTTATAGTTCTAGAATTATGGTGACTATATTAGAATTAAACCTAAGATGTTATATATTGAAGTTACTCCCCCTTTATTATGTTGTTTCCCTATCATGATTTTTCCTCTCACACTATTCTTTTTGGGTTTTAGACGATGGCTGGAACCCAAAGGAACCGTGTTGATCAAAGTAATGGACGATGCAATGATTGTCCTCTTGAACAAACCAAAGTTATGGGAGATGGAGTGAAAAATCTTATTTCTATACTTACACAAGCTATGAATCATTCTGGACTTACAAATGAGCAGAGAAGGAAAAAATATTCTATTGAGTCCTTCATGAGGAAACATCCACCTTATTTCAAAGGGTCTTCTGATTAACTTGTTACTGAAAAATGGATCAGTACCATTGAAAAGATATTTTCCATACTTCACTGTTTAGAACATAAAAAAGTCATTTTAGCTGTTTACCATTTTGAAGGTGAAGTAGACCAGTGGTGGACTATAATTAAGAATAAAAGGCCCCAAGATTAAATTGAATCCATGGAATGGAACAAGTTAAAGAACCTGTTTTTTACTAAGTACTTCCCTCGTATTCTTCAAACAAATATGGAGAAGGAGTTCCTTGAGCTTAAGAGAAAGGATGATAAATCTGTTGGTATATAGAAAGTGAATTTTACATGGCTTTCAAGGTATGCATCTGGATTTATCATCCAACCTGAAAGTAAAGTTGGTCAATTCTTTAGTGGCTTAAAACCAAGTCTTCGAAGGGAATTAGCTATAAGAGACTTCAGTAGCTATGCAAAAACTGTGCATTATGCTATCAAGGTAGAACTGGAATTTGGTGTTACATATCCATCTCATGGTTTTGAAAAAAAACGAAAGATGGATTTTAAAGAGAAATCTAAGAACAATGGTGAAAAGAAGATGAATGTTTCTTTATGCACAAAGTGTGGAAAGAATCATGGTGGAGATTGCCTAAAAGGTACTAGAAAATGTTTTAAGTGTGGAAAAGAAGGTCATCGAGCAGTTGAGTATCGAAGTAATGGGAAAATTGTAGCTAATGATGTGAATAGAGAAAAGATTATAGAGAAAACTCCACCAACACTTTAATGCTTCAAGTGCAAGGAAATAGGGCATTATGCTAATCAATTCCCTAATCCAAGGGTTAATGATGATCAACATGAGCAACCTCTTAAGGAAAAGGAAAAAAGGGAAGTCACATGTGATCACTATTAGCAATGTTGAGTATGACAATGATGTGGTGGAATGATTATGTACTTATGTAAAGGGATTCCAAAATAATGTTGTGGAATCTCATTTATAGTATTGTGGAACATTGGATTATCTATGTAATGGTTTATTGTGGTTTTCAATAATTATATGGTACAGGTAACCATGAAAAGTGATTGAAATATTTTTTGGAAAGTAGATGATATGTGAATAATGAATGGATAAAGAGAAAATAATATGTTTGACAGTATTCATGAGCTCATGATTGATATAAGGACTAAGTGATATCATGGTTTCAGTATATAGAATTTTTGGGATATTGGTACGCGGAAAGAGTTAATTTTTAACTGCATTCATTTTTTCACTAAAGTTCAATGGGTACTCATGTTTCAAGAGAATACATGATTTAGGAATTCACATGTTTGGAATGTGACCAACAAGATATATATATCTTATGATATACATGCGATAAATGATTATATTCAATGCATGGTAGATGTCCTTTCTAGTAATAGTTTTATTTATACTATGAGATTAGACAAAAGTATTTTGGATAAACCTAGTGATTGGAATGTATTATGTTGGACATCAGATATTATTGAATAAGGATAGAAGTTTTTTTTCAATATTATTTCTGAAATGTTATAATAGTATAGTTTTAGAAAAAGGGACAACCTACAGGACGGGCGAAAACCCGTCGCGTCGGACAAGGTTGTGGGAATCGAACCCACAACCGAAGTGAGATAGGCCATTATCGCCTACCTCTGGCCTATAGGAAGTCCCTAGTTTGTATAAACTAGTTTTATTTAATTAAGCGGTATGATAGATGAAGTATGAGTCCATTTTTGGAATCATATACGATTAACCTCACCATAGATGGACTTATGTATATTTGATAACTTTTTATAACATTTTGTTTGAGACAGATGGAATGACCCATAATTCTATCGCATGATATGTTAACACTTCACGGAAGATAAATTCAACTTCATTTCCTTAAGAGATGGTGTGAAAATTGTTCAAGGAACAAACAACAGTGAGATTGTACCAAAATCAAGTAAGTATTTATTTTAATTATTCTTCAACTTTAGGGGAATGATCTTTAAACCAAAAATGTTTTCCTAATGTCCTTATATCAGATGAATCAGATGGTACCTTAGATAATCACAAATTTATGGCTTTGTGATTGGTGGCTTTTTCATAACCATGTTCTCTACCACTCTCCATCAGAACTTGATGGTTAGATTTCTCTTCCATATCCATATTTTCACCTATGTTGTCCTATGTGGAAACCCAGTGCTGAGTTACTTTGGGTGACCGTTATGATTCTAACTTTCCATTTCAAAATAAAGGTTTAGTATTCCTTTTTACGATGTGGGTTTCTATGAAAGAAATTTTCAAGTAGTAAACCGTTTAAAACCCCGACGAATTTCGAGGGTGAAATTCATTTTAAGGGCGGTAGAATGTAACACCCTGATATTTTATGAGATATATTCTTTTTAATTTCTTTGATGTCTTATACTGTACACTACACCAAGATTATCTTACACTATACGCAACAACGTATTAGCTTGAAGTATACGCAACACTATTCTAGGCTCGTGTTACACACCATTTCAAGTTCGTTTAGTGGAAATTATTCTACAAAATATTAAGTATAGATTTTTTTTAATGTATAAATGAAAAAAGTTTTGATTACATTATACGCAACAACAAACAGAGCTTTCACTACACACATCCCTAACTTGGTTTGCATTACACGCAATCAAGACCTTCCTCGATGGCGTGTGTAGTACGCAATACCGAGTTTCACTAAATGATATATTATTATAATATTATTATGAACTAACCGTTATGAATAGAAATACCCACTTTTTGAAATTTTATAAATTTTATCTTTCAAAATTGAATTCATTTTTGGATTCGGAATATCGAAATTATCCTAGGGTGAATTTTTTGTATTTTCTGAAAACTTTCAATTTTTGATGAATAGTGAAATCACTCGGTTACTATTTATAAACCGACTTTTTATTTAAATAATTATATATTTTATTTAAATTTATTTAACGTCAAAATTGATAAATAATACCTATATAATTTCAATTTAACTCATTTGAGTCATTTTATAATAATTATAGATATATTAAAACTTTATTTAACTTTTCACTGTCTTTTACCCACCTTCTAGGAGAATTTGAGAATTTACATAAAACTTAATTTTACCACTTCTATGAGTGGAATTTCAAAGAAACCGAGAGACATGGTTAATATCAAGGAGTAAAATGTGGTTCAATAAGATAACAATAATTTTTGGGGAATAGTAACTTTTTACTTTTATTTACCACGGTTATAAGTAAATAGGGTAATTAAGGGTAAAAATGATATTATTGTTACCCTAACACATGGACTAATTCTATTGGATAAGTATAATTAGACCAAAAATAACATTATTAATAAAATATTAGCTTCTAGGTCCAGTTGGATTAGATTAGGATATTTATTATTATTTTATTTAAAGAAGAGTTAAAATTGTTAAAATCAATGTTTAATAACTAAAACATTTTTAATATAGGGTTATACATAAGATAAATTTGACTATAAATATTCATTAGAAATATAAAAATATTTTCTACATAATAGAATTTTATTTATATTTTTTAGACATTAAATAATGTAATTTATTTATGACACAATGATGATGCAATAATTACCTTATTAATGAAATATTAACATAATTGATGTTATGAATACCCAAATAAATGTAACATGAGACTTTTTATGAATTACACTAATTTTATAGGTTACTATGACGTGTTATTATTTATTTAATTAACCTTTTTCGAACTAATCATGTTGTTATAAGTTTCACAAAAATAAATTACCAAATAGTGTCAAAATTGACATAAAATAGTTTTTAAAACATATATTATATTATTAATTGATATTATCTTCCTAAAAATATTAGGTTCGGCCTAATGACTTATATAAGGTCATATATATTAATAATGAACCACTTGGGGTTCTTTTGGCTTGTTATAGTAAGTCTATTAACCATATAGTGTAAGAATACAAGAAGACAAGGTAAAAGTTAAATTATTTAACTTAGAGTTAAATCTAAATGATAAGGTTAAAATGGTAAACTAAACTTGTCTAAAACCTATTGGTTGAGATTATTTAGACCCATACCCACTTTAGCTTTGAAATAAATCAATTTGTAACCATTATAAACCGAATATGACTTTATTATAAAATAATATTTTATGTTTTTCCTAAGGTGCCCCTCTCCTCCCATAAAAAGGGAACCTCCTCCCTCTTCTCTTTACACAATTTTGAGCCTTCAAGATCGGCCAACACATGACCATTTCCCTTATAAACTTCACTAGAAACATTATAGAGGTTCTTGTCTCCTCAAAAGACAAACTCTAGTGCCTTAAGAGGAGGTTAAGAAGAGGCACGTCACAGAAGAGGTAATATCCTTTACCGATTCTTTCCAATTTATTTCTTCTTCTACTTACTCTTATTTATTTGTTTCATCATAAATTAATAGCATAAGTATCACTAATATACTGATATGTTATTATAAATATCAAAAAACCCTATTTCATCTTTTATCCATCCTACAAAAAACGAAATCACCGCACGTGCGTACGTACGGAATACCGTCTCCACGCCGTGGTGTAATCTGTTTTCCACCACCACCTTACTTGGATGAGTATAATGGTGTAAATAAATAACTATATATGATTATTGTAAATTGATATTTATTCTTAAATATTATACATACACTTCAATACAATCCCATGATCATGGGAATGATATCATCGCTCGTGCGTACGTACGGACTACCGTCTCCACGAACGCGATGAGATTCATTTTTCCATAATTAACCATTGAAGTATGATAATAAAGTATATATAATAAATAATCATGAAAGATATTAAATAATAATTATAATGGATTTATGTACATATATGTTTCATTTACTTAATTCCATTTAATTCAATAAGGAAATGAAAACAGCGTTCATGCGTACGTACGACCTACCGTCTCCATGAACGGTGTATTTCATTGCATTTATCAATCTATCATATATATTTATATGCTGAATATATATTATATATAAATCATGTTTTACATTATGGAATTAATTAAATCAGTATATAAGTAATAATATCAAGAACAACATGTCGAAACACGTACGATAAATGAAATGATTTTACCCAAAACATTGCGTTAACATGGAATTTACAAAAGAACGGGTAATATAAAGTCATAAGTGAACCATATATGATATCATAACAATGAATATGATTATGTAGTAAGTCAATGACATTATTTAAATAATTATACAGTAGGTTCGGATACATACGAATAATATCGGATATAAGGTAAGGGATAACCTTTCCAATCTCGTTTTTATCCGAGATTGTTTATTCTTAAGTATTTACTAGGGTTATTGTTATCATCCATGCCCATGTTTTATAAAAATGCTTTAATGTATGTTTAAAGTACTTTTTACCCATTCGTGAAATTTTCCACATGCTATTAAAGGAATATTAATTATTTTTACCACACGAGGACCTTTTTGACTTTTCTGACAAAAGTACGAGGAGAATGTTTTTTTAACTTATACGGAATGAACAGATTTTTACGGTTTTTTAACGCCTTATTTTCATGAAGATTACTCTAAAATATTTCATGACTATTTTCAAAAAAATCCTTTTCTTTTAAAATTTCATGGAATTTTTTGAGAAGAAAATGATTTTGAAGAAGAAAGGATATTTTCCACAAGAATTCATTTCAAGTGTTTTATCAAAACCATTTTCCATCTAAGATGACATTTTTTTCATATGCGTATGTTTCAAGTATAATGTCTCTATGATTTACATGGTTTCACTTTTATTATGATGAAACGATATCCATTTGTTTTATATGGATTATGTTATGATGGGATGATGTTTATGAAACTCATTTTTATTCTTTGGGTTATGATGAATGATTTATGTTTATGTTGTGGCACAAGTAAGAATGATTTAATTATGATATGGGTGGGACCTATATCTCCCTCCAATGAAGTGGGTAAAGATTTATATCTCATGAGATAGACATGGCTGGAATGGAAAGTTAATCTAGTTCAGTGATACAGGACTAGAATGAGGAGTGAACTCTGTTCAGTAGGGGTCTTTGTCCACTAAGATGGTATTGGCACTAATGCTCTGGCCACTATGGAAATCATATAATGTGCTTAATGGTTTTCCACAATTAAATTTTTTATTCCCATTATATTTTATCATGATTGATGTTCCACTATGATCTATTCCTTACGTACTTCCATGTTTTATTTCATTTCTCAAGATTTTGATGTTTAAACATTATGTTCATGTTTTTAAGTTCAAATGTATATGGTTTGTTTTATTTTCACCATGCATACCCTTAATGAACATTTGAGCTCACCCTTTATATGTATTATTTTCCCCAGGATATAAACAAATGTTTTAGGTGAGAAAAAAAGGGAAGATCTTTATGGGAGATGTTGAAGATCTTTCACCAAGATTAGAAGATTATGTTCCAGGTTTCCAAATACACTAAACTATTATGGTCCTTGAGTGTTGGTTTTTTTATGTATTAATTATTCTGCAAAAGTAATGTACTTTCTATGTACATCAAGTATGGGTCTCTATAGAAATTGTATCCAAGTGGATATGTATTAAACTTTTGGAGAATAAAAGTTTCAAATAAAATAGAAAAGAATAATTATATAGGTGTTAGCAGAATTCAAACCCTTATATCATGGTTTTACATCCCTATTAAACACATTTTAACCATAACTATAGTTAGAAATTTATATTGATTTTACTATTCACTTTGAAGAAAATATTTAACACTACTAAATTATATTAAGTTTTATATTAAAAATATAGAATACATTTTACCATATTCAGTTTCTATAATTTGTAAAATTTAATTTTAAATTAGGCATACAAACTACAATGAAAACCATTTTCAAAAAATAGTTTTTAAGCATAAATCATAATTTACATGCATTACTTTCCTTATAAAACCCATAAAATCAATTTTATAGTATTATATTTAATTTATAACCAATATATTTAATTAAAATTAATAATAAATATAGATTATATTAATTTATTAATATAAAAATACATTACCTAAAAAGAAAAAATTAGAAAAATGAGTTTTTAAGCGCAAAACATTAATTATAAAAAATTAAATTATAATGATTATTTATATGTATTTAATTATATTATTTATAAGTAATTTACTATCTGTGATTATTTATGATGAAATGAAGACTATAATTGTCCATTTAATTGAAATGAAATGATATATTTTTACAAAAATCAGAATTTTTCTCTAATCACTAAAAAATAAATCATTTTTGACAAAGGGATATCAGCTTCATCATAGAGCTCCATGGTTCTCTTAGGGTTTCATCCCATGGATTTTCAACATCTTTAGGTTTTTTGCAGCAACTTAACCATCAATACATCCATTTCCATGGGCATGGGGTTTTTTTATGTGTTTTTCTTCTTTGGGAAAAGTTTGGCCGGTGGCTTCGGGTATACGTGTCCTTTCTATTTGGAATTTGTTGGTATACTTGATTTTATGATAGTTATATGGTATGGATTTAGACATTGGTGGTTTCCATTATGGCATATAGATAGTTTGTTTTTTTTGTGGCATGGTTAGTGGTGAGTTCTCGGAAAGTAATGGCGGTTCAGCCTTACGGTGGCCCTTCCAAGCTATAGTACTCAGGTGGCTAAGGGTGAAACAACCATCTCTAAGACTATTTAGCATTTTATTGTGGATCTAACAGTCTTCAGATGGGGGTGGATTTTTATTGACCTCAATATGTTGTGCATAACCTGATGGGGCTTCAATACAAAGGACTAACCTTTGTAGTGCTAGTAAATTAGAATATTAATAGGGTATGGATTCATCCAACGGTACCAAGAATCATGCCTCTGTGATTTTTGAATCTGCATGAATGTCATGTGAATCTCATTAATAGATTTGGTACTTTATCTCTTTTCATGATGTGTATTCCGGACTCGTGATGTGTAATTAACTTTCACCACATGTAATCATGTGATGACTTATTCTGGTGGATGCAGTCTCCTAATGAATTTAAGTCGTGTAATAGTGTTATAAATCATGAAATTGTTCTGCTCTAATTTTACAGCTACACTGCACCCTCAAAAATTAGGTGTTGCATCGCTTCACATCACTCACGTCGCAAAGTATCTTTTAGATCCAAAACTCTTCCATTTTCAGTCCTTTTTAAAATATCTTTTGTTTCCTCCATTAAATCATAAAAAATTTCAATTTTTCAAAATATTGGAAATATTAAATAGTTAAATACACAATTCAGTACCTTAAAAGACCAATAAAATGTATGCATGACATATAGTTATCATACCTGATTTGTCACATGTATATATTATCATCATAAAAAATAAAATTATGGTAATTATTTACTTTCAAAAGAACATTTTTCATGTTTATTTTTACGATTTCATATTCAATTACATATTCGATGAATTTCATGTTTGACAATTTAATGAAAAATGACTTAGATGACCAATATAACATTAAAAGGTTGAATTAGGTATAACAAGTTATTAATTCATAATATCAAAAATATTAACCATTAAATAAATATAATTTCATAAATAAATTATTGTTTTTAAATAAACCATGAAAATGGTAATGAATAATGTACTATGTTACAATCATAAAGACGGTAGCGTGTATGTACGCTTGGGTAACATTTCCATTATTCTAATATCATGATTCAAGGAAGTTAAGTGATATTTTATGTGTAAGGGATGTTAATTATATCATTAATATCATATTATTTCTTCAGAAAACTTTACGCATACCATACATGTCACGAACTAATAAAAATGAATCAAATCTCTTCGCGAGACTGTAGTCTGATGTATACACAAATGTCATTATAATATATTAAATGGATGATAATAAATGAAACTATGTGGTATATTAAATTTATATAATTTTAAATATTTCATTAATATGAAATATAAACATAAAATTATACCTTATTACCTCATACATAAAGTTTAGGTGAAAAAATAAATCACATCGCTATATGAGGCGGTAGTCCTCCAAACACTTCAGTAGTGTTATCATGTTCTCTATGATATGAAAATTAATAAGGTATATATAATAATGTATTAACATATGTATAATTATATAATAAATATAATTTATAATCACTATATACATCATTATATCTATTCTTAGTAAGATATTGTGGAAAAAAAATTACATCTGTTCAGGAGGCGGTAGTCTGCTTGACAAACGATCAAAGATTTCGTTTCCCATTTGATGGAGTATGATGTGGTTTTAGGTCATGAAAATAAAAAAACAACATAAAATTATATTTTTGACACTGATTTTTATATATCATCTTGGTTTAATAAGGTATTTTTTAGGTGGTATAATAAATAATATAAAATTATTGGTTAAGGATGTTTCCACTTTGACAAAAAACAATTGTTTGGAACCAAAATCCTTTTTATAATTTATTTATAACCAAACCATGGATTATATAATGAGGGTATGAAATTATGGAAGTTATTTGGGTATTTATTTTCTAAAAAAAAAAATTTTGAAGTGTGGGAAGGAGAGGATATGGGTGGCCTTTTATAAGTGAGGGAGAAGACACACTTTGAATATTTGAAAAGAAAGAATTTCACCCAAGTTTCTCTCAACACACTAGATTCCAAAATGAACCATTTTATAATATTATAATAGATATGGTATAAATATGATAATAAATTAAGAATTATAAATTATTTTGGTCATTTTTAACCCTTCCCTTTTTGGTTTAACCACGGTTAAACCCTTTTTTACCTTAAAGGCTGTATATAATTTTTACTGTTTTCACTATTCATTATGGTAAAAGGTTATGTTAACAATGTTAGAAAATATTAATTACTCTGATTAAAAATATGGAATCAATTTTTTAAAATTAATCTCAATTAAGTTATATATACTAATTTAAAATAAAACCTATAGGTGCGTCAAAAAATGGTTTTCCAAATGAAAAATTCGTAATCGCTGAAACGAATTTATATCAATATTCATTTTGAAACTGATTCCAATGAAAAATTTTGATTAATAAATATATAATTGGAAAAAATTAATTTCAAACACCTCATTATAATAAAATTGTTCTTGTAAATCCTTTAAATGAAAAGATAGTTTTTAATAAAAATCAGTAGCTTCACTATTCATTGAATACTAAAACATTTCAGAATAATATCAAAAACTCAATCTAAGATAATATTGATATGAAGATTTAAAAAAGTGATTTTATTTTTTAGAATAAATTTTCAAATTGTATAAAAATTATTTTTAAATTATCAATTTATTTCATGATGAAACCACCTTTTAGAAAATACTTTTTTCAGAAAACATTTCTTTTTCTTTCAAGTGGTTATTATGTTACTTATAATCACTATATAACCATTGAATTACATTATACATGGGTGAAAAATATAATTTTTCATAATTCAATTATTACAATTTTTATAATCTTACTTAATGTCTAGGTAATATTGGACATGTTTAAATAATAATATTTTAATGGGTTATCTTGATTCATTTCAACCTAGTGTTGCCTGCATCGCAAGCTATAAATGAGATTGTATTTATATAAAATGAAATATATTATAATTTATTGGGGTGGTTTATTCTTCTCCCATTAGTTAAATTATCCCTATATATTTCATTATACATACTAATATGAATATTGATGAGGGTACATCAACTTCGTCACCCCTTCTGGTCCCCATGTTTCTACTTCAAACATATGGTTACACCACAAAAAATTGACTAGATGAGTTGTCTTATTTCATTGAACTTCATCATTATAATACATGATCTTCACTAACTAATCCTTGTATTAATGGACTTTCTAACATGATACCACCTCTAGATTAAGTACATGTTAGGGGTCTGGTGTGTACTTCCACAAGAGAGATAGATAGAATTGATCATTTACTTGAGATGGTTCGGTGGAAGTGCTTGTTGGTATGTCACTTCTTGGATGCAATCAAAGACCTAATAAGGGATTTTATATCTTGTAATAATCTTCCCCTTATTCAAAATCTTCATGAATTTATACCACTATTACATAGATATGAATACATTATATCCAACCTCAAACTCTAGGTCTCATTGACTGTTTTCTGCATATCTTTTCTTTCGATGATTTGTAGATTTCATGTCACATAGAATGGTTTGGAACTTCTCTATCTTCTCTTGGGAGAGATCTGGTCCCATCATCTTCCTCTCTCTAACTACATCCAATAATGTTAGAGTCTGACACCACTTCTCACACCGAGCCTCATAAGGTTCCATTTTAATGTAATAATGGAAATATTTTTATATGAGAACTCTAATAGGGGAATCTGTTGACCCCAATATCCCTGTAAATCTATTGAACAAGACCTCAAAATATCTGCTAATGTTTCGATGGTTCTCATAAACTGAACATCAGTTTGAGGGAGATATGTATTAATGAATCCTAGTTCAGTATCCAATTCTTGTGGAAGGATACAGAAAAACTATGAGGTAATCCTAAGATCTCAATTAGATATAATAGATGGTGTTACTCTATAAACTATTGTCACCACTCTTGGGTATATCTTATAAATTTGGTCAATAGGGAATTATTCTTTGATTGCAATGTAATGTGATGACTTTGTAAGGTAATTAACTACAACCAAGATGTCATTATTTCCTTTGGGGTTACTAGGGAGTCACATAATTAAATCCATGGTTATGTTTTCCCATTTCTATATTGGTATATAAATTTGTTAAATCATACTATTAGACTCGTATCATTCATCCATAACATATTTCTATTCCAAGCATCAAGATTCAAATTCCAAAATATCCCTCTTTTTTATCGCACTAGATGTTTTTCATTACATATTTATACCTATTAGTGCTTCCCGAATCAATAAAAATTGGATGATCTATTCACATAATTATGAAGATCCTGCCACAAATTTGGTTTTGACGGGACACATATCTGAGTTCCAAACATTATAAATCCATCTTAGACAATTTTGAACTCCAAAATATTCACTACCTTTTCCATGTTACCTCATCCTCGTTCTAAGCCTCCATGATTCTCTAAATAATGGATGGTTTATCAACTAATTTATAAACTAGGATAAATATCCTTTTAATATTCTTATATCCATAATTTTCAAATCTAAAAAGAGCTGGTCTTTATAAATTCTCATAATTGATAAAATAATTTGATCCTTACTACTTAGAGTATCATCCACTTTTTCATCTTTCCTATGATGGTAATAGATTCAGTATTCATTGTCCATAATTAGATCTAACCGTTGTTTTTGTATGTGTTACACTCTATATATGTGAATATTTATTTTAGGCTCATTTTATCTTTATGTATTTAAAACATATACCCATAGATATAATGTCTCCCAATATTCAACATAAACATCAACATATACAACTCTAGGTCATCTGTGGGATAGTTATGCTTTTAAAATATCATCTACCAGTAGTAATAGTTATCACTTTGTTATTATTAATTATCACATATCCTAAACCCTTATTTTAATCTTTGATTTAAACCACAAAATGTCCCTCACCTGAGGGTGTTGTAATTACTGGTGCAATGATATGCCTTTTTTAACTCTTTAATTTTATCTTCAAATTCATTGCTACATAAAATATGTACTCCCTTTCATTTTTTCATGACCAGTGAGTTTTTCTATCGTAATATTGTTTTCACAAATCATTGGTAATACCCAGTCATTAAAAAGAAACTATAGATATCTTTTACGGGTGCTGGTATAATCCTGTCCTCATTTTCCTTTTTCTTAGAAGAGTCTACATATATCCCCTTACTCATGATAATCTGGCCCAAAATGATGCTTCCATCATCTAGAAATCACATTTAATAAAATATTCATATATATTCTCCTTTATCAAAGACCTTATTACATTATTCAAATTATCCACATTCCCCACATTTATTTTGGATTAAATCATAATATCATCTATAAATACTTCAATAAATTTTATGAGCTAATCTATAAGGAATCTATTCATCATGTCCATAAATATTTTTGGAGAATTCTTGATTCCAAAATGCATCACTATGAACTCATAGTGTCTATACAATTTTTGAAAGGTTGTGTTGGTATTATCACCCATCTTCACACTTAATTGGTGATATCGCATCCAAAGGACCACCTTAGACAAATACTACTCTTATCAAGGTTTATCTAACAATTAATCTATCTATTGATGATGATTGTTGTTCTTTATCATGATTTTTTTGAGTTTGTGGTAATAAAATAAGGTTTCATTAAACAATCCTTCTACTTGTTTAGGAGGACCAATAAACCCTATAGTTTATCACTCACGAGTATAAACCCCTTTTATAGATTCAATTCAAATGGATTCTCCCATTCTTTCAACTAAATAATTGATATTCTACAAGGAGTCTCAAATATCGGTTGAGATCCAAATTTAAGTTCAATTGAGATCTCAACCTCTCAGTTAAGAAGAATACCAAGAAACTCTTCAGGGAATATATCAGTATAATCATACATAATGGGAATGTCTTCAGGAATGATTCTCCCCTTTGTATAAATCATTTGTTTTAGATATTCTTTCTCATAAGGAAATAATATCCATTATTGAAAAAAATTATAGGGTTGATTCATCATCCTACTTATAATTCTAAATAATCATAGGATGACATGAGACATGAGGAGTGATATCCCTCTCCTAAAAATTGTGGTTAACTTTATTAAAGGAAATAAATCTACTCCCAAAATAGCATCAAACTCCACTAATTAATGTATGATGATATTTATTTGAATATTATATCTACAAAAGTTGGATAGAGATGATTTATATACATTGTATTCCACCATTTCTCTTCTTATTATTCTCATAGATAGCTCGACCCCCGTTTTTAGTTTGTGTTTGAATAGATCTAATATACATACAAGATATGAAATAAATCGTAGAACCAGAATAAAAAATATTTATATTATATTCTTGAATGAATAACTTGTGTACCTCTCAACACATTGTTTTTTGGAATCTAACTTTTCCTTAGTAAAAGAATATTCCATTCCTTGTTTCCTTAGAGGTTTTTGTCGATGATCCTCTAAAAAACCTTATTTTATGGAATTATATTGCATCATTATCAATGTAAATTTTAATTAAGGTAATAATAAGGGACAAAACAAGAAAAAAATTCCCAAGAATCCAAAGACAAAAATAACCTAAGGAGGTCTTAAATAGTGAAGACCAAGGGAAGCCCCTCTAACCAAATTAACCCCCTCTGGTTTCAAGCATTGCACATTGTGAAATAAAATAGGATCTGGTCTAGGACAACAAGAGAATCAAGGTGGTCAAAAACTTGTTTACCCTCACTCCATGTGTGAACCACTCTTCTATTGTAATTAAACAAGCCTTAGAAATTTATAATGATGTATTGAATTGACCAAAGAGTGGATCCAATACCATGTAGGGAGCTGAGAATAATAATTGAGTATGTTTTGGCCTCCAATAACTCAATCCTCTTCTTGAGACATAACATAAACCCATGGAGTAGTGTATTTGCCTCAGACTAAAGGGAAGAAGTGTGACCCATGCAAGAAGAAAAATGCCAATAAATCTGATCTAGAGGAGTCACGGACAAACCCACCTCTATTTAGTACCCCCCATATTCCCAGATATGTCTGTATTTAGTTTAAGTCTTGTGGAAAGGGGTGTCCAGCAGGCCTAGTGGCCTCTTTTATTGTTATTTCCATAATAGGTACATGTATTATTGGATTGAATATTGTAAAGTGTTGGTGCCTCTCACCATGTGGAAATGAGGCTGACCATATCGAGGAAGTTTTTTTATTCTGACAATGATGGACCAAACAGAGGATTGGATACCTTCAAGCTTAACCCATTTTTTCTGGTTCCCTGTATAGAGTTTCAGGGATTCTTTTTCCCGCACTTTTGACAAGGGGAGTGTTGGGTTTTCTAACCATGATGGTGTTTATTTTTTGGTGGTCTTGAAGAAAAATCCATTTAGTATTTTTAGTCTCTATTCACATGAGACCTTTAAGAGTAACTAATCCCCATATCATGTTTGAGGGAAAATGGAAAAACCCTTAATAGCTATCAATTGCTATAATCGAAAAATATTTTTTAGAGTCAACTTTTACCCACTAAATAAATGGTTCACCATAAATTCTGTTCTGATAATAAATATGAAGTCATAACATGAAATCCTTGTGATTTTTTCCTTATATTCCATGATAGAATATTCTTCCATTAGACTGAGGAACTCCCCCTCCATTTTATGATGGATATTTTGAGGGAAATTTGTTTAGAAAATTATTTTCATGAATTCTTCCAATTCAATGTAATAAATTTACTATTTAGAATTTTTTTTTTCTTTATCAGTTTCCCCACTGATTAGTTCCTATATTAATTTAATAAAAGTTTTGCACAACATTTTTATTCTACATTAATTAATTATATAGAATATATTCTCAATGGATTTAATCCATTATTTAGTGATGATGGGATAAAAAGTTCCACTAAAGGTAGGGGAATTTGTCACATAAAATATTTAGTGACAAATTGATCCTTATTATGAAGAGTAATGCATTCTATATGATTCCTATTATTATTTAGAACTTGAAAAATTTGAAAAAGTTATTATAGAAATTTATTATCTCACGTACCCATGAGATTAAGAATATAATTGGGGGAATCATCACATTGCCTATCATGTTGGTTATTGGAATGATTTTTCCTATTTTCCACCATTAAATTAAATAAAAATAATAATAATAATCAATTAATTAATAAACATACACAAGGGAAACATATAAACATGGGATTAATATATCATTAAGGATAAGTGTGTGTGACTTATTAGACTCTTGTATTAAATATAATTTATCCATGGTAATTGTATTATTAGTATATATATCCTAAAAAATCAATTCAGGTTTTTTATAATGGTTTTTAAATATTTTGTGAATTTCCAATGCATATACACTAAGAGTGTCAAATAAGGTTTGAAATAAGGACTATTTTCATGAACCAAGTGAAAATTGAGTCCATATCAATGTGCCCTTTTCATGCTTACTACCCCTATGTAACTCTATTTTAGATCCAAAATCACTTGTAATATCTAGAAATAGATTTATTTTCTTGAAAACCACTCCCTCTATATGTCACCAAAAATATAGTTATCTTTATACTTTTCCATAGGGTTTTCACTAATGTTTTCTTATCCTAGTTCCAAAGGATGACTACACATTTCCTATAATACAAAAAATGGGGACCCAATAATTTTAAAAAACATATTAGATGATTTTTAAAGATAAATATCCAACAATTACAACACAATTATCATAAATGCCCATTTTCTTTGGATGAAAAGATTCATAATACATCCCAAAAAACTAAAACATGGAATTTATTAATTATTCTCCACTATGATCTCCTAAAATCCATTTGATATCCTAAAAATACCTGGTATAACCTATGGAATAAATAAATAATGTTTTGATATTAAAATATGAAAATTCTAATAAGCATTCTAAAATAACATAAAATGTGAGACAAAGATGTTACATGATATCGAAAAAGAGAATCTACATGAGTAATAAAGAAGAATAATAACAAAAATTTCATGGTTCCATAATATCACGGAATCATAGATAATATAGAAATAATATATAACATGTCATAAACATGATACAACGCTAACAACTAGGACAATATCACATGGTGGCTAAAGTCCTATGATGAATTAGGTGTACTCCCTAATCCCATACAAGACGCCTCGTGATTCTAAAGCTTTACCCAATGCATTGGGAATCCATTTGAGTGCACCAATAAAAAAATGATAATGATATATGTGCTATACATAAAGGAATAAATCATAAATAATAACATAATAAATACCCATGGAAGGAAAATGTTTGGCAAAATCGTTATTTATATCAAAAAATGGAAATCTCATAATGAATAAATTTAATAAATGACACAAATGAACATATTACCCAGTGAAATTAGGTGATAATAAGTTAGGTATATAAGTGAGATACAAATATATATATAATTTATAATCATCCCAGAAATATAATATAGATACATGTGAGTTAGAGAGAGAATGTTTATAACCTAGTGCAAAGGGTAGTTTAGAGAGAATCCATACCATGAGCCTGATTTGTCACATGAATTCTTTGTATAACTATATAATAAAAATATATTAATTATTTAATTTCTTAATAAGTTTCTTAATATTATAATTTTTTATTGTAATTTTTATGATTTCATATTAAATTACATGACAAATGAATTTCATGTTGGACGTTTCAATGATAAATGACTCATATATTCAGAATCACTTTGGTAAATAGTCTATGGTCAAAGATATTATTAATTAATCATATCTAAAATGTTAAAAATGCAAAAAAAATATAAATTATTTACATAAAATTATCTTTTTAAACCAACTATGAAATATTTTTATGAAAAATGAACTATGTTACAATCTTGGAGATGATGGGTTGTATGTACGCAAGACGAACATTTCTAATTTTCAAAGATCGTGATGTAAGGAAAGAAAGTGTTATTTTATTTTTCAATGATGATAATTATATCACATATATCATTTTATTTCCTTAAATACCATTAAACATACCATCCATGTGATTTATTAATAAAAACAATTTACGCCACATTGTGAGGCAGTAGTCCTCTATACACACACATGAAGTTATTATTTATTCAATGGATGGTATGGTAAGAAATTATATATTATATTATTTTAAATAATGGTTTATATTTAATTAATATCATATATAAAAAAAATTATTCTTTATTACAATCCATGTAATGCGTAAATGAAAAATGAATCACATCGCTTCGTAGGGTGGAAGTCTACTGTACACACGGGCAATATTGTCGTATTCTCTACAAAATGGAAATTAAGAAAATATATATGATATTATCATTAATTGAGTATAATTATATCATATATATATAATATATAAACATTAAATACATCATTATATACATTCATGATAAGAAATAATGGAAAAATAATTACATTGGTTCACGTGGCAGTAGTCTACCATACTCATGGTAAATAATTTCATTTCTTATTTTAGAGTGAAGTATATGTTTTTAGTTAATTACATTGACATAAAAAAATATAAATAAATTTAATAATCTAATTTAATTACCTACTCTTTTTTTAATAAATGTTTATGGATTTGAAAGTAGAAATAATAAAAAATACTCGGTTAACGAGGTTACAAATTATTCAGAAAACATAACTTGTTTTAAACCAAACTCCATCCTAGATAAATTTTTTAACCAAACCACAAATTATAGGATGATAGGTGGGAGTTATGGATGTGATTTGGGTAGGTAATGGATAAGCCAATGGGGTTTTCAAATGTGTAAATGAGAGGATAATGGTTGGTCTTTTATAAGTGGGGGAGAAGACACACATTGATATTTTTAAAAGAAATAATTCCACCAACATTTTTCTCTGAAAAAAAGGATCCAAAATAGACCATTTTGAATAATTATAAGAGATATGGTCTAAATATAACAACAAAAAAATAATTATAAAATTTTTATGTCAGTTTTAACTCTTATTGTTCCAGTTTAACCAAGAGTAAACATGTTTTTACCTTACCCGCAGTAAATAATTATCACAATTTTTACTATTCATTATAGTAAAAAATTATGTTGGGATTGTTATATAATATAAATTAAACTAATTAAAAATATGAATTTATATTTCTATATTAAACTCAAAAAATTGTTATAATGTATTTTAAAATTAAATCTAGATAACTATAAAAAATGGTTTTCCAAATTAATTTTTTTTAATGTTGGAAAAATATTTATATCAAAAATAAATATTAAATTCATTAAAATGAATTAATTTATATTATATATTATATAATTCAAATAAATTTAATTTTAAAACAACATTAAAATAAAATTGGCATTTTAATTATTTCAATAAAGAAATAATCTTTTAAGAAAAATCAATATTTTTCAATATTCATAAAAAAAATGAAAAATATTAGAAAAACCCTAAAAATCACCATAATCCAATTTTGATATAATTATTCAAATAATGAATTAACTTTTTTAAAATAAATTTTTTAAAATTACTAAAAAACAATTTTATATTATTGATTCAATACGTGACTAAAATACCTTTTAAAAAATACTATTTTTATTTAAAATGGATATATTTAATTTATAGTTGATATATAAACACTAACTTGTTATAAATTTTTCAAACATATAATTTTTATATTTTAGTTAGTATACACTCAAACTGAATAGCTATTTTATAATGGACTTGTTTAAATAATAATAATTTAATAGAGTATGTTGTTTCATTTAAACCTGATGTTATGTGAATCCAAAGATATCAAAGTTAATGTATTTATTTAAAATGAAAAATTCATCAAAGTCCTGGTGTATTAAAAATCACTACCTACAACATGGAATTAGTGTATATTTTGGAGTTGAAAATCAGGTTGGAATATCTAGAAGATAAGGGATTCGTTCATCATAGTACTTCACTATGGAGTTCTACTAGGATTTTCACCGAAGAGACTAATGGGAAATTGTACTTTTGTTTGGATTATCTTAAAATGAATCAGATTATAATCAAGGAATGGTATCTTATTCCATGAATCGATGGTAATTTTGATCAGTTGAGAGGTGCTGATCATTTATCTAAAAATTTCTGGAGTTTAGGGTACCATTAATTGAGAGCAAGACCATTTTACATTCCTCAAACTGATTTTAGGAAAATGTGCAACTTTAATTAGTTCATGATAATTCCATTTTGTCTGAAGAATACACTAGTGGATTTTATCAACTTGATGAATTAGATATTCCATCAGCTTCAGGATCATTTTGTGCTAGTTTTTTTATGTAATCTTATTTTACTCCTAGTTTAGAAACCATTATAACCAAAATCATTAAATCCTATTATTTATGATAAGATATCATATACTATACCCCATGCTATTTAAATTTCACTTTTTTATTGATGAATTTCACTTCTTTGGACATGTTATATCAGAATATCGAGTATCAGTTGTACTAAATAAGTTGAAACTATCGGTATATTGGGAATGAGACAAGAAAATCTTAGATATTCTGAGACTTACAAGTTTAGCAGGCTTTCATCAGAACTCATCGAGGACTTCTCCTCTGTAGAATCATTGATGTTTGGGATAACCATGAAACATGTGATGTGTTTTTATTTGAATTCTTATGATGAGGTTTTCTTGGAATTGAAAACCATTTTTACATCATTACTGATCCTTACCTTACTAGAGCTACGTAAATATTATATCATGTACTATAACACATCATCATTTGGGCTCAGAATAGTTCTGATGTAGGAGGATCAAGTGGTTTCTTATTGAACATGAGAGTTGAGGTTGCATGATAAGAATTACCCAAATCTTGATCTATAATTAGTTGTGGTGGTACCCGCCCTTATTTATTAGTTTAATTATCTTTTATATGAGTTTTTTTATATAAACACTTATAACTAAGTCAAGTTCATTTTTCATAGTGGTTACTCAACCTTCAATAGAGTAAGTGGGTCAAATATCTTATTTCATTAAATATTGAGTTGGAATACACTCCATGATTTTGAAATATTTTTACTAATTCTCTAAGTAGAAACATATAGTTAGAGGTAGTGTGGGAACCTTGTGATGAGTGGAAAATAATGGAACACTTTGTTGATATGCATCAGGATGTTCAGGAATACTTGGGATGAGTGACTCTGACATAGATGTTTGTTGTTCCCTTTATTTTCTATCAGAACTATAAAAGGAAATTTATCTAAAATATATGGTTTATATTTAGGGGAAAATATATATATTTTGGAGATCCACCATTAGACTGTTATCTTAGAAGCAATAAAGTTCTTCATACCCATATGTGTACCTAGGTTTATATGAGCTTTCATGTAGAGTTGATGATGAAATTACATGATTCTAAATGGGTTGTATATCCATGTATAAAAAAATTATCACAGTATTTTTATGAAATACCATTTAAGATAGATTAAGAAAGAAGATATTTGGATTTTTGGTGTGATGAATCACCTATCATAAGGTGAAGACTGGGCATCATAGGCCAACTAGTTTACTATAGAGTATTCACTTTCTTTAATGTAAGGTGGATAATTTCACCATGGATTTTGTAACAATATTAACTAGGACTCCTTGGAAAAATGATGTATTATTGGTGATCATGAATTAAATGACAATGGTATTCCACTTATTTTCTATCAGAAAGACCTTCACTATCAATGAATTGGGTAATCTCTATGTATTCTAGATAGTTTGATTGCATGGTGTTATGAGGAGTATCATTTGTGACTGAGATCCTTATTTCATGACATGGTTCTGATAGGTCCTTAATATTGTAATGGGATCATATGTTCTTCTGAGTACATCATATCATTTTTAGATTGACAGAAATTTTAAACATATGGTTCATATTTTAGAGGTTACAGTACAAGATTGTGTTTTGAACATTAATGGTTCTAAAGAATAGTATTTGGAACTCATGGAGTTCACATTAAATAATATCTTACATAATTGATCAAAATATATACTTTAGAGCAATTTTATAGAAAGTCATGTCGTACCCATTTCTTATGGATAGAGGCCGGTAAGTCAACTTTTATTGGTCTTATTATAATATATAAGACATCTAAATAGTTTTAGCTAATAAAAAAGTGGTTAATAATCATGCAGAGAAGGCATAAATCATATGTTGACCAAACCGTATGACCTATAGAGTTTGAGTATAGTCATCATGACTTTATTATGTTATCTCCTAGTCTAGGGAAAATTTGTATCTTGAATAAGGTAAGGATAGTTCCCATGTTCATCGTAACATTTGAGATAGTTGAGATAATTGGTCCAATGGCATAATGATTGACTCTTTAAGGGCACTACATTAATACAAATGATGTGTTTGACATATCTCAACTTCATAAATTTCACCCAAACATTTATAATGTTATATATGTAAATGATTTTGAGATTTAAATTGAGGCACCCTTTTAAGGATCATCTCACTTATGTCTTTACCATGGTGAAAAGAATCTATTAGGAAAAATAGTTCCGCTTTCTCAAGTATAGTGGTTGCATGGGCCTATTCAAGAGGAGGCTTGGGAGTGGATGGATGATATGTTTGTGTAGTGGATGACTATTTTCAATGATTCCCCTAAATGATTTATGGCAGCACAGTTCACAAACAAAGTATTATATGGAGGGAATTTTAATTCCATTGGTTTTTACCGGGTTGAAATTCCATCCATTTTGAATTTTTTTATGATTTGTGGATGGCAGAACATGAATTTGAGGTTTTATAACTTAATTTTGAGAGTTTGAAAACCCGAATGAGTTATTTTTTGATGGGGTTTAAATATTGGTCATTGCCTCATGAATTTGAAAGTGTTTTGGAACTTCCACACTCTGATATCTTCATTCCTAGAAAGGTAGAATGAGGCACATGGTTGGTGCATATCTTGTCTAATTATTTGTCCTATACGAAGAGGCATGTTTTCAAGGGTGAGGGTTAGCCAAAAAATGTCACCCACTCCTTGAAATCATGCAATGGACTGTGGGTGTTCAAATTCACAAGCACAGTTTGTGAATGGTTTATCAATCAATGAGGCTAGACCACGCAGGTGCTAGTTCTCATGGGTAGTGATAACCACAAGGTTGGTGCAATGTATTTCAAACTATGTGGTAATCGTCCAATACTTTAAAAAATCAAAAATGACTATTTCTCCCATATAACATATGATGCCTCACCCTCTTTCTTTATCCCATGAGTGTTCCCCTCCATCTAGTACATATAACTCTCATTTCCACCTATTCATAAATTTGAGCCTCTATCTCCCTTAGATTTCTAATTAAATATCCATTGGTGGTTATGGATTCCTCCTAGTAAGTAATTCAATCTATCATCTTCCTTTCCATATTTATCTGTCCATATGAAAATTAAAAACTGTGTGATCTGTTTTTCCTTATTTTTAGGGTGTTTTTATAAAACTATGTTTTCATTGAATACATCTCTAATTAGAGGTCAGAATTCGATGAGTGAGAACCTATATGTATAAGGTTGGTGGTTCCTATATTTCTACTTAAACATACGATTGCAATGGTGTGTGTTGTTAAATATGCACTTGTGTTTGGTCTGAGTGAAACCCTCAATTGAATAATTCATGTCCTTAATTTTATTAAATTATTTTATCATGTTTTATTCATAATTACCTATTCTATTTTAATAGGCCATGCAAGGTATGGGGATCTTGACCAATGGGGATGGAGGGGAAAGTTGTTTAATTTAAATTAATTAAATGTTATATAATCACATTGGTTCCCTGGAAATGGCATGGGGTTGGCCTAAGGTATTGATGTGATGTTTTTCATTTGGACTAAGATTACATGTTTTTTAGGCTATAGTAATGGACCAATATACATTGGGTGATGTTGATCACCAGGTTTAGGCAACATGGTCAATAGGATTGAGGTGATTAGTTCACCAAACTTAGTGAGTGCCCCATATGTCTTGGGATAGAGTTGGCCATCGATCTTGGGTGACAAGGTCTTATGTGGAAATGATATTTTTGGATGGTGTTTCATTAGATTTATGGGTGATTTCCAATCATCATTATTTTTTGACATTGTCTTTGGAGTCGTGTGAATAACTATAAAAAACTGTTGAGGTGGTGTTGACACTCATTATGGGTGTAGGCCTCCATAGTTGTTGTGGTTTTGGTAATAGTGTTGACTATAGTTTACGAGAGAGATGATCACCATAGAAATCCATGGGAGATGGTGTTTGGGAAAATTTATTTGTGGCTAAGGCTTATAGTTATATTTCAATCAAATGGTCCAAGGTTATTACTGGATGGACATTATCATGTCTCGAGGAATTAGGATTTTGAGCTGATGAAGATTTGTTATATATTGGACAAATTATATCATCAATACTTGGGATGTCTTAATATTGAGCTAATTTTGATTTATTATTTAGATTAGTATTGATATCGTCATGCCTCTTTATATTAGGATCTTAATCTGATGATGAATTTTCGAATTGAGGTTAGAGGGACTGAGGACATACTAAGGATAATGTTTATGTGTTGTCGGTTACATGAATTGTATAACATGATGTTTTAGATATCATAAGATATTGAATGACATGTGTGAATTTGAGATACTGAGGTAATTCTAGTATTCATAACCATGGAAATATACTTCCACTCTGACATTGTCCAAATCAGGTGAAGAACTCACTTGTTGTTATTGATCACAAGGGGAGTGAGTTGATTATTATTATGTGGGAGTTTTTTCTATTTATGTATGAATACATACTCTATATAATTATGTATTTAAGATAATAACACATTGTTGGTGCCCTACTGAGTTCATATTCACACCCTACAACGGACCCTCAGGACACATGTAGATATTCGGGTTTTGAAATCAAGCAGGGGATTAGGCTCAAAATATCGACCTTAGTGGTAAATGATGTACTTATTATTCATGTTATGGATGTAAATGGACGAAGTGGTTCCTCTAAATCGAAATTGACCTTCTTTTGTGTTTTGATATATGTACATATATGGGTGTCCATGGGAAACCTTACATGTGTGTTTTGTGTGATGGTTTTTACATTTATATTTACATATAAATGGGTTTATGCCTTTGGGATAATTATTATTACTATTTTTGTATATGATTCTTCTTTCTTTATTATGTTGCTTCTTCTATTTTGGTCCTTCCGCTGTATTCAATATATGTAACATTATTATTATCATCACCATAGGTTTTAGTCTACCCACTATCACCTAGTTAGACCCCCACTGCTAGTTTTCATCCTTTGGAATATAGGGAGGTTCAGCTAAGGCGTAGTGGTCCTCTGTTTTAAATCATTGATAATGTGGAAAATGGGTTTGGGAACTATAAATGGTATTATTGGAGTTTCTTTTCATTTTTTCTTTCTCTATGGCCTATGGAAGAAAGGATATTTGGATGTAGTCAGAACTGGGTATAGAGTTCTTATTTGGGTTCCTATAACTCCATGCGTGGGGGAAACCGTGTTTCAAAGGGTGTTAAATTGATTTTATACTTTTTCATGTTATGGATTATCAACATCCACCTTTAGTGGCGCACTTGGGTGTGTTGTTATTGGAATATGAGATTTGGACCCATAGTGTATTATAGAATGGGAGGAGTATTTGTACAACATGGTAGGCACCTAGGCTCATATAATGGGTGATTATTTTTAATTTTAAATGGAACCTAGGATATACTAATAGATGTTTTTCTATTTTATGTTTCAACCAAATAAAAAATAGGGTTTTCCTACTTAGCCTTTTGGTGGCAATCTACCTAGCCAACCCAAGTATGTGGTTTCTAATGAGATCAATATATGATGTAATGAATGTATGGTATGTGTTTTCCTACCATTTTTATGGGTAAAATGAATAATTAAAGGTTGTGAGACATTTAAAATTTCTAAAAAAACATAAAAATCATTTTCCTGTTTTTTCTTTTGATGGAAGTCTAATCATCAACCCCAAAATTATGATATTTTCTATAAATTATATGTGATGCTAAACTCTATTATGGGTATGAAAGGGGCCATTATTCTAGATTATATGTGATACCTAACTCTAATACTGGTTTGTAAGGGTCTATGAGGCTGAATAATATGTGATGTCTTACTTCGTTATAGGTATGAAATGGTCCATGAGGACACGTGTTAGGTGGAATTGGTGAGGTATGGGAGTTTAAGGATGGTAAGAGGTGTTTTCTATTATATATTTACCTTTCTAATATATATATATATATATATATATATATATATTATGTATATTTTCCCATGTTTGATTATAATTCAGTAATATTCCACATAGGCAGCTTCCAGTGGTGCATCAGAAGGGTAGAGATGTGGTTCCACTAGAGAATTCATGGGATGAGTCCCTTGATGGTTGGTAAGAGGCTCTTAACGGTCAGGTTGATCATGATAATTAGGTATAGGATATTCTTTATGAATGGAATCCACAACTGATGATAGATTTTGGGCCATAGTTAAATCTGTATCTTAGGGACATCATGGAGTGATTCATATAGGGTATTGATAGGGGAGCACATGGAGCTAATTATTTTATGGATTATTTGACCCATGAGTTCAAGTTTTATAACCCGCTATTATTTTTGGTGGATAGTGGAAAAAAAGTAGAATATATATAGACTGAGTTTCTGTTGATGATTTTTGACCAGCTTGAGACACCCCCAGGATGGAGGGTGAAGTTGGATACTTAAATTCTCAGAGGACTAGCAAAGAACTAGTGGAATGTATAAGTCCATACTAGTAAATATTATGTGTTGAAATGGATGGACAAGGAGGCTATGTTCTTAAAACACATTTTCCCAACAATGTTCAAGGCTGATAGAGCCCATGAGTTCATGAAATTATAACAAGGAGGTAGATCCATTAAATATTATACGGTGAATTTCATAGATTATTCCCCATTTATGCATTATATGCTGAGAGATGATGCCTCTGATGTAATGAATTTTGATGATGGTTCTCAATACACCATCATGGTTCAAGTGACCACCTTCATAAAAACCTCACTCTCAAAGGTGGTGAATCAAGCACAGATAGCCATGGAAAACAAGATACACCAATCATATTCGAGTCAGATGATGGTGTCAACAGATCTTATTGATAAACATTCATGGATCCGGAAGATAGATCGTGAGGAGTCTCAGAAGGATAGTCGGGCTAGATACTCTAGTGGGCCACCAAAGAGTTTTTAATCAATGGTGTTCTTATATTTCATGTATCTAGGGCATTTTTGGACATAGTGTGAGTGTCCTCTAAAGGATTTTGGGATTATAGTCAGAATTGTCCTTTTGAGAGGTTCTTTATGAATCATTATCAGATAATTAGAAGTTAAGGACCTAGTAAGACTCAGGATATGAGGTAGGACTAAGAGATTTTCTAGGAACTAGTATCCTCTATTCTATTACACTCATTGTTAGTGGAATATAGAGAGACCCAATAGATGTTTTAGTGTTAGATAACAGGTGATTATCTATGTAGATTTCCATCCTCATGTAGTTGGTCAATAGGAAATGTTAAAGTTTTTTATGTGGTGGGTTCAATGATGTAAAATGATATAATGATATTTACAAGTATTCCTTGATCATGTCATGCCCTTTTGTTTTTGGGAATTCCTGGTTTTTGGTTCCTGAGGTGTAAGTGTTGTATTTTAACTAACCTGGTGTAGGTTGGTATGTGGGCATCTGGTATGATGCGTATATTTTATGAGGTGTATATTCATCAGGAATATTATGAGAATGCATATATATATATATATATATATATATTGTGTGATTACTTTTTAGAATCAGATGTGATGTATGGTCTTTGGGGGTCTGATGATATGCGAGACTCATGGGTTTCATGTGTGACACTAGTACTAATGAGCATCTGGTGAGATTCAAGTTTTTATGGGCATCATGACACAGGTGTAATTGAGGAACTGATAAGATGATGGAAAAATAGTAAGTCACGATAGGGATTTTATGTCTAGGGATGGTCAAAGGAACCTTTATAATGATGTATTGGGCTGGAAAGTTACTGGGTAAGTAATTCCTAAGGTAGGGAGTTCCCCAATGGGAATTAGACTCTAAATGAATGAACGAGGTGTACTGGGGTGATAAAAATGATATCATTATGTTTGTTTCAAAATCATCTTGATATCAAATATATCAGGGATGATATATTTTATGGTATAGAGGCTTTAATGTCCTGGGATTATGAGAAAGTTGAAATTCTAAACCTTATTTGAAAATATTATGTTTGGTTGATGTACCAACTTGAACTCTAGGATTTAAAACCTTATTTTGATAATTTTAATTCCCCAATGAAATATTTTTAGACTGGTTTTAAATATTCTATATTTTTATGAGATTTTTAATTGGTTTTAGTATAATTGGGATCTCAAAGTACAGTTCTTTTAAATAATGACTGAGGCATATGGTTGGAACAAGTATTTGCTAACTCTATGGCTTTTTTTAAGGGGTATGGTTAGAAACAAAATGTGACCACCTTTTACGAAACATTTTCACTAAATTGGAGGTGTTTTGAATCAACCACATGGTTTTTGCATGATTTTTCTACCATGCGGTCAGAACATGTGAGGTGATCGTCCTCATGGAATGAGAGAACCACACAATTGGTGAAAAGGTTTCAAAATAATATGGAAACTATTGATATTTTTAAATAAGTCAAAATAAACATTTTTTCCTCCAACCATAAGATCCCTTATTCTATTTCTTTCTCCCATAACTACACCTCTCTCTCTAGGCTGTGGAGTTCCCATTTTTCAGTCTTATAGGCTTTGAACCTCCATCTATATCTGATCTCCAATTCAAGATATATTAGTGTCTATAGATTCCTCTCGATGAATAATTTAATCCATTGTTTTTCTTTTTTATTTATCTCACCACACAACATGACAAATCAATGTGATCGTGTGACCTCTTGAGCCTGAAATCCACTTAGAGGTTCCCCATGCTCAGTTGGCCACAAGGCCTCAGGCGCATCTCCACAAATGCCAAAGGCTACCCAATAGAAGCGAGGGCCTAGGTTTTGTTTGTGGGGATATTATGTCCTTACTAATATATTATATCATTATGGATAAATATGATAATAGTATTTAAATAGAAAAATTATTATAATAATCATACGGAACAGTGGAAGGAGACAGAAGGAATAAACAACAGAATCAAATCATACTCATATACATAAAAATGATGATGATATTTCATGTATATAATAAAATGGAAAACATGGATACAAAAAAAAGATTATACGTTCTATAGAAAAGTGTCAAAAATAATCTAAAAGATATCCCCATAATTGTGATCTCAAACTTGATCATCTATAACTATATTTATCCTAAACAATCAAGATATCAAGTGTCTGAATCCAGAAGCTTCCCTTTGCAAACATCTATATACATGTTGTCTAACCGGGTTCCAATGGAGTTCCAGATAGGGTGTGAGATAAATCTCCGTAGGCCACCACCAACGATTCCTATAACATCATGTATATGTAATATAATCTTCAACAATGTGAAATAATGCATATATAAAAATATAGTAGTAAATTAACATAAATAGCCAAGCACCTACTTCATCCCTCGTCTGGTGTCTGAACATGTAAACATTCCGTTAGTTAATTAAGTTCTAGTTATATAAATAGGTTGTGTGAGGTAATTATAACACTGAAATCTTGATGTGATAATAGTATTATAGGTTCAAATGTGTAATAAAGAAACCATGATGATGTTTATAATGAAGAGGACCGATGGTGAAAACCAAGGAAACAGAGACCTAAATGTTCTCCAACTCATTAGTAATTATAGCATGTATTGGGGGTATGAGTTTAAACCAAGGAAAATTATCTAAGTAATCACACAATAAATTAGCTAACTGACTCTAGCATAAACATCCAAGCTAAATTGAGATATGTAATGGCTAGGCTTAAGGATATAACCAAGGTACCGCATGTCAATAGAAGCCACTCTGGATCCAAGGAGCCTATTCAAAGAATATTGTAATAGTAATGGTGGGATCCTATGGTGTCATATCAGGCATCCACTAATAAATTAGTATTTTCTTCCAAGGTGGGTCTCAACTAAGGAAACTATCATCCCTGAATCGGAATGGTGTGCATGAGTTCTCAATGTATTACCTCGAGAATCCAAAATCTTACTCGAGTCTGACCACTCCAATGATGATTTCATGGTCCACATACAATTATGAACTATCATTTAATTAATTAATTAAATTAATCCATGTAATATTCAAATCATTAACTATGTCATTTGGTTCAATCAATTCCATTCATTAGTGTGACAAGGCCAACGAAAGTGAAAATGTTTATTTCATTTCATATTTTACCCAATTATTGGGTTATCTCATTCACCCATTAAAAAAATTAAATTATAGGCTAAATATGAGAAACCTCATTCAATTCCACTGATATACAATAATGAAATTCATATATATACAATAGACTTTCTAACATACCATTTAAAAATGATTAATCAAGTGAAGGACTTAACTTAGTCGGGTCAGGTTTTCATAATATGTGGTTATTTCTATTAAAATTTAACAGTGATTTAATAAGGATGGATTACCTTTAGAAATTTCATGCTAGGTCACACCAAAATAGTGGTGTTTTCAGACATGTTAACACTATTAATACCCAATTATGAATAACACCCTACTTAGGGTGGTCAGCATTGTGGAAATAACACCCAAATTTAATTACATATATTGAAAGGGAATTAAAACATAGTTCTAAATATTATAATCAAGGATATAAATTTAAAATGACACCTAATAAAATCTGCATTCCCTCATGGAATTTTATAAAATGAATAATCTTTAAGAGTGAGTTATAGAAAACCTTACACATACTCGTATTACTCTCCACATCCAATGCCAACCTCTAGTTTTCTATGGATTAGAATTGATATGAAAAATGCATAAACATAAAAAAAATATGGAATATGAGCCTAAATAATAATTTCATAACTAATTGGAAGTAGAATGATGAAATGAGTTAAACGACTGAAGCACTTTTCAGTGCACTTCCAATGATAAAAACAAATCTGAAATCAGATTCTGAACCGTTAAGTGGTTCAATAACCTAGACTAGGTCTCTTTGGGTGATTCCTTCATGATATAGGGAGGAGTTAGGGTTCTTTTTATAAAATCTAAGAACTTATTTCTATTTAAATAAACTAATCTATCATTTACATGATATGTAAATGCTTTACAGGTCATGTAAATCTTAGGGTATTCCCTCTAGGAAAAAACCTTTAGATGACTGTGGAAGTTCTACAAAGACCATTACTCATCGTGCAATCCATATAAATATTGTATAATAATTACATTTCATGTTATTCTCCTATATCCAACCTTCACCCCCTGTTGAATTCTTCTCCAAAGAAACCATACTAACCCAAAAACTAACTTTAGGTTCTAAACCAAAAAGATAACATTAAATTATTTTAGAGAGGAAATTAAAAGAATTTTTAAATGAAATAATTATTGGGTTCTTATAGTCTTCCCCATTATAACTCATCCTTGATTTCACCTTCCATGGGTGGAAAAACACTATCTGGGAAAAACACTGGCCACTAGGCATGAACGTTGACCTCCCACTCCCAAGTCTCATCTTATACACGATCATGATGCCTCGTACCCGTACTAGAGGGGCAGATTTTCCTAAGAGAGGATTCATGTTATGATCATTGATTTGTATAGTATTCTTCTCAAAAGAAGCATTATCATCTAAATAAACCTATTCAGGATCAAAAGTATGAGACGGGTCATCATGATACAAGTGAAGATGTGAAATGTAGTAGATATTGTTCTTGTAATGATATCTCTGATGTAGTATAACCCGATAAAAAACTTGACCGAATCTCTCAAAGATCTCAAATTTCCCCATATAATGAGGTAACATATTTCCTTTCGTTTGTGTATATCGATGCCTGAACATGAGTGATACCCCAAGGAAAACTGGATCCCTAACCCTAAAATATAGAGGTTGTTTACAATGATTATCATATAATTTTTTCCAGACTATGTAGTATTCATAAGATTCCTGATCAACCAAACGAGCTCTAATGTCTCATGAATTAGATGATGAACTACAGGTTGGCCTCTCCTACCTGTAATAAGCACATGGGTGAACGACATGTCCTACTATATATGTCCTCAAAAAGATCCATCTGAATTACTGTAAGGAATATATTACTATAGGTGAACTCAATGATAGAAATATGCTTCTCCCAAGAACCTTTGATGTAAATAATTCATGCTCAAATCATGTCCTCTAGAATCTACATTGTCCCTTCTGATTTTACATCAATCTGAGAGTGAATATATGTGCTCAAAATCACAAATTTTCTCATACTCTTCTACAAACCCTAACAGAACCATGATGTAAAATGACAATCACTATCTCAAAAAATAGTATGATAGGCCCTGTGTAGTCATACAATCTCACAGACATAAAATATAACCATCACATCAACTAAGGTAGTCTCCTAGATATGAAGGAAGTGGGATGCATTCTTTTGGTTGTTAATGGAAACCCACACAACATCGCTCCCTCAATGAGACCTTGGTAAACTGAAAACAATGTCCATGGAATCATATTCTTCTCTCTATTCCGAGAATCAAAGAGTTTGTTACAAACTTGTGGTTCTTTGGTTCTTTGCCTTCAATTGATGATAGTTGGAACACATAGTTATAAATTCTTCTATCTAAAATTTCATCCAAGGAAACCAATACTGGAGTCGCATATCTCGATACATTTTGGACATTCCTGGATGAACATACCAATCTAATGTGTGGGACACTCATGTTAGCTATTCTCTTATATTTGTAAGAACCTATCCACGTCCATGTCCACATAGGATTTCACCTCTATCCATGGACCAATTTAGAGGTAGGTAATCACCCAAAATAATCTCATGGAGAACCTGTCCCACGAGATCTGAAACTTTCCTTTTCTTAACCTTCTTGAGGAGGGAAGAGGTAATTTTCAATGATAATAGAGATTACTACATGTAGTAATCATGAAACTCCATATGCTACATATAAAATAGAGCCATTAATTTAAATTCACTGTTGGATTCCCTTGGGGCGTGTGCCTGTGTTTTCAAACTCAGCACTTCAGATACTACATTTCCCTTTCTAGGCTTATAGGAAATATCCCAATCTAGTGACTAAATATATCTGACCCATATTCACTATGTAATATTCATGTCACACAATGTGAGGAAATATTTTAGGATCTTGTGGTCTGTATACATGAAAAAGAACTCACCCAATAGATAATGTCTCTAGAAATGTGAGACGTAGATAACTAATTCTAGATTAATGTTTTGTGTTGGGTAATTTCTATCAAGAATAATAATCTACCAAGATACATAACCAATGACACTATCTTCTATAAACAGTAGTACTCCCAAGATAATTCTAAATGCATCATAGAACACTGTATAACCTCTACCAGGTTCTACTAGAATCAGAATTGGTGCTAAGAAAAGCTTCTCTTTCAACACCTAAAAGTATTTCTTGTATTCTTATGACCACATTATCATGGCACCATTATTTGTAAGAACAATATATTTTGAAGAAAGTGGAAAGAAGTCAGGTAAGAAATTTCTATAATATCCATCCAACCCTAAGAAACTATATATGTTAAACATGTTCTCGAGAAGCACCCATGATACAACATCAAAAACCTTATTTTAGTAAAAATGACTCATGTATCTGAGATAATATAAACTAATAAGTGAACTTTGTTGATCCTGAAGTGGAATATTAGAATCTTGTCATAAAGATAATGCTCTCTCAATGTATTCAAAGAAATCTCAAGGGGCTTATAATGGTTACTAAGAGTTTAAGAATACACCAAGGTGTTCTAAAAAATAATATGACAACGAAATCCAGATAAGGATGAAACACCCTATTCACGAAATCCATTAAAATAGAAGGAAAATTTATAATACCAAATGGATTGATGAGGGAACTAAATAGGTTATACCATCTATGGAATGTTTTACAAGGTATGTATTATATCCTTAATCTCATTTGATGATATCTGAATCTTATTTTGATCAAAGAAAACATCCTATCTCATTGGATCTGGTCAAGAAGATCATATTTTTGAGGTAGTGGATACTAGTTCTTGACGTTAAGTTGGATCAACTATATGTAATCCACACATAGACAAAGGTTCCCATCCACATTCTTGGAGAATAACATGGGTGAACCCTAAGAGTATGTACTTGTTCATATAAAACCTTTGCACTCTAGATCCTATAACAGTCGCTTGATCTCCTAGATCTCATTAGATGTTATCCTATATAGAAGAATGGATAGTGGATATTCGTTATAATGGAGATCAATAAAAAAACTCTACCACTCTCTTAGTGGGTAAGTCAATAAAATCATTTGGGATGATATCCTAAAAATGATCTACTACTAGAGGGAATATAGCATGAAGTAATCCCTGAGCCTATGTTAGGATATTACTAATCTTGGTGGTCACTCCAATTATCCTATGATGATTTGTTCCATATATTCAAATGTGGACATCCCACTCAACCTTATGTAGATAAATACTTCCATGTTGTGATGTAAACAATTCCTTATGATGATATTAGTCGACAAAGTCATGTTATAAACCAACCAATCCATCCCGAGAATGACATAGAATCCCATCATATCAAGAACAAATAAATCTAAAAAGAATATTTAATTTCCTACATTATTGGTATAATAACTGTATTGGTGTATTCCCTCTGATCATACTCCCAATTGAGTATTTGGGGTCATTACACCATATAAAAATTTTGTTTCCAGATCGATACATTTCATGATAGACAAAGAGATGAAGGAGTCTGAATCCCGTGTATCAAACAAAGAAGATACTATAGTGGTGGTTACTAGGATAGTACATCGTATTGTAGATGTTCATGCACCCTAACCCTTGGGTATTTGCTGTAATGCAAAAAACTAACATGATCCACATTCTTGGGCACCAACTAGACTACCATGATCAAAACTACTCTGCTGAAACTGCTTGTGATCTGGGGTCTGGCTACCATGTCCACATACTCCTCCTCATCTAGTCCTATAGATGCTACTCCAAATTCTCGCCTGATTAGTCCTAAAAGAACCTACCACTGAAGGTGGAGCTAGTGTGGAACCACTTCCACTAGAATCTGATTGAATAGTCTAATATATTCTATGAATATTTATCATATGCCTTCAATACCAACACTCCAATGGGTCTCTATCACACTGAGGCTTTATGATCTCATGTCTTCCACACTGATGACACACCATGAAGCTACCATCATGGGTGCTTTGGCTACCACTACCCTGATAAGAACCCTTGAGATATAACTTTATGCTACTAGAAGAACTATTGTCCTAACATAAAAGTAGCCTTCTATGCATTGTACTATCACCATCCCTCAGGTTGAGATTATTGGTATGATCCATATTAACTATCTCAGAGAAGGTATGTAGGGGAATGACATTCACCTATGTATGGACAGAATAATGAAACCCATTATTGAAGCGTCTAGTATGTGAAATCTCATCACTATATATAAGTGGTAAAAAGCACTATAACTCAGTGAAACCAATTGAATAATATATAAATTACATGGAAACCTTATCAAGATTCATGAATTACTTTACTCTATCAACTCTAAATGTCTAAGGAAAAGAACTAATCATAGAAAGTTGTTTATAAATCATCTTGCACCATGCCATGATAATGACTAGATTGGGTAACTTCAACCCATCAACACATCGATAAATCACATAGAATGTATTTAAAGATCTTGACCCTCCACTCTGGATGTGTCTTTAAATGCTCAAATATAGATAATTTAGCCACTTTCTATGACTTAACAGCCGGTGGACCACCATCCCCTAAGAAGGTAAGAAGATATTGATTCTAGAAGTCATAGGTTAAATCATCCATTGTATGTGTATGATGTAGAACACCTTTCATTTACTGTATCAGACATAAAAACTACCATTAAGCTAAGAATATGTGCCTAGATTAGTTACAACATGTGGTGCCTCATGTCTAACTCTTAGAGGTATGACTGGCGTCTTAGGCCCACTTCATTAGGATAATGGTCATTGCCACCCTCCCAGTACCCAACACGAGGATTTTTTGGTAGCGTTGGTATAAAAATTCAAATCACACCCCTCAAAATAATATTAAATTAGAAATATTGAAACACTAGAGGAAGCTAAACATATTAGAGGACCACTTCTCATGGATTTTGCCAAAACTGCTCACATAGAAGGCCATATATTAATAATTGATCAAGTATAAGTTTTAGGGGTTCTCATAGAAGAAGGTTCAATGTAACCATGACTCGTCGTTTACTAGAAACAATTTCATTCATTTAATATTTAATTTTTAGGTTCACTCAATTACCATACATAAACATGAAAAGGTGGGATAAGAACATGAATCCATCACATTTTAGAATACATTTTTCACATTACAGTTTTAACTTTCATATAACATATATCAATGTTCATTTGCAATGGATCTTTGTTCACAGTGAATCAGGTCCCACACACATTATCACTTAAAACAACACCAATTTGATTTTAATCTAATTTTTTGACTTGGTAAATTACCCATTCCAACCCATGAGGGGCCATAACGCCTCACAAATTGAAACTAGCAATCACTCTATCATAACCAAGGAAATTGACATTCATAAAATAACTAACATTGTATCACTCACAAATCACAGGCATATCAACCAATGAAAAGAGTGAAATGCACCCATATGGAATGTAAATATGCAAGACATGTAAATTCTTTGTGTTTATAATAATGCATGTAACAACAATCCTTATCCTCAGATCATTAGTCCAAGTATTAATGTAACTATCAATCATAATAATAACAATAATACCAAATATTATGTGCATCACCAAATGGTTAAATGATATTCACTATAATGGGAAAAACAAAACAATAATTTTATATCCATGCGACACAGCATTTACCCCGAACATGGGTTCGTGATGCTCAAGAACAACTTCTAACCATGTTCTAAATGTTCCTTATATCCAATATATTTTCTCCAAATATTAATTCATTAAATTAACCGAACTAAAAGCACTTTTTAATTTCACAGACTCAGATGCCACTTAGAGGTGCCCTGAGCTAGGTTAGCCACATGGACTCAAGAACATCTCCATGAATTCCCAATGCTAAAGACATGAAGGGGGAAATAGGGTGTGTCTGTGGGGATACTATACATTCATCACTAGAGTGTATCTCATTAGATAAGCATGATAACAATAGGTAAATTGTGGAATTAGTATAATAAATAGATGATACAATATAAGGATAGTATAATAATAAAAAATTGAAACAGATAACAGTCATATACAAAAAAAAACAAGATGATATGTCATTTGTCTAATAAGATGTAAAACATGGATACAAAGTAGAAAAAATAAATACTATACAAAATTATAAAATAGGAATCCAAAAGATATCCCCAGGATCTCATGCCCCATCTCATTCATCTACTACTAGCTCCATCATAAACAATCAATCTATCTAATGTCAGAATTCATAAGATTCCATTTTTCAACAACTTCATATGTGTCATCTTCTCGGGAACCAATGGTGTCCTAAATAGGGTGTGAGATAAATCTTAGTAGTCCACCACCAAGGGTTTTTATAACATCCTTTCCATGTAATATAAACATAATCCATTCCCATGTATGCATATATAAATATAAATGAGTATAGTGTTGTAAATACTCAAGTACTAGCTTCAACCCCCAGCTAGTGTCTAAACATGTAAATAGAAAATTATTTAATTATGTTATAGTTAAATATAAATTGGTCATGTGAGGTAAAACCATCATTGACATCCTGATGTGATAATAGTAGTAGAGGTTCCAAGATGTATCAAGGCAAGTGTGATGATATTTATAATGAAGAGGAACCAAGGTGACAAAAAAGGAAGCTTAAAACTCAAGGGTCACCAACTCCGTAGTAACTGTAGACTGGTTAATGGGATAGAGTGTAATCAAATAAGATTTTTCCAGTAATTTCACATTAAATGATCAAAATAAGTCTAAAAAATAACCAATTTAAAACAGTATAATCAATGGCTAGGCCCAAGGATATAACCAAGGCACCTCGTGTGTGTAGGAGCCACACTGTATCCAATGACTGTATCTAAAGAATTGTGTAATAGTAAAATAGGGAGCTTATGGTGTCATAATTTGAATCCACAGATAGACAAGGATTGGGATCCAAGGTAGTTCCCAACCAATACAACCAATATCCTTGAATCGAAATGGCATTCACAAGGGCTCGGTGAATTCCCTCAGGAATCCAAAATCTAACTCAAGTATGGCTACCCCTATATTGATTCCAAGTTAAACATACAATTAAAAACCATACATAATTCCAATTACTCAATTCATCCATGTAATACTAATAACATTCACTATGTCATATTTTTAAATTCATTCTTTTAATTATTGTGGAAAGGAAAAGGGGCAGGAAACCATTTAAGTAATTTCATATTTAAATGAATTACTTGGTTCTCTCCTTTACCCTTATCAACATAGAAAATTATCATCTAAGGAGGACCAAACTCATGTGATTCTGTTTTTTAGAGAAGTCCATGTCATATATATAAAACATACTTTCCAACATACCATTTAAAATTGATTAATCAAATGGACTAATTACCTTAGGTGGGTCAAGTGATAAGTATACATGGTTATTTAAAATTCAATTTAATAGTGATTTAACAAGGATTTCATACCATTATTAAGGTAAATCTATGTCACACCTGAATGGTGGCACTGACAGATAAGTCAAAACTATAACAACCCAATTATGAATAACAACCTACTTTTGGTGGTTGGTGTTATTGACCTAACCAACAAAATTGAATTACATATATGTCTAGGGATATAGAACATGGTTCTAATGACTATATTTAAGAAATATAAATTTAATAAATGATTCCTAATAAAAATGTCACGTCCGCATGGGAATTTATAAAATGATGAATCTCAAGGCCTTAGTTATAGGAAACCTACTTAATATTCGTATGACCCTCCACATCCAGTATCAGTCTCTATTTTAGAATGTATTTGAGGAGTTATGAAAATGGTTAGAATCCCTAAAAAAGGTAATATGATCCTTCACATAAAATGTGTTCCTAAAAGGAAGAAGAAATGTGAAATGAGTTACATGACAAAATAACTTATCAATATTTTTGCAACGAGATAGGAAAATCTGAAATCAAATTCTGTTTGGAGATTACATAGTAGAAGGAAGATTAAGTCTCTTTGGGTGCATCCAATGTGATAGAGGTAGGAGGTGGGGTTCTTTCCAGAAAAGGGGGTAACAACCTTCTATTTAAAAAAACATATCAGTATTTTACCTGATGTCTAAATTCTTTACACATCATGTAAATCTCAGGGTCTTTCCCTTGGGGAAAACCCTTTATACAACATGAGAGGTTCTAGCCACACCACTACACATCATGTATTTGATACACACCCTATATTCCAATTGAATGTCATGTAATTGGCATGTTTCCAACCTATATCCCCCATGTTTCCTTCTTATCAAAACAAAAAAACCGACCTATAACCCATATTTAGGGTCTAATCCCAAAAACATAACCTTAAAAAAACATATATCGGAAATTTAAAGGATCCATACCTAATAAAAAACCATGTACTTATAGAGATATTTTTTCTGATCTTTATGGAGCTTTTCTGAAACTCCATTTTCTTCAAATACACCTCAAATTAGAGGCTAGTATGGGGTGATTGAGTTCTTAGAAGTATAAGTTAGGTTGTTCCTAGATTTCTCATTAAATGTATTGGTGTTATGGGGTGTATTAGTAAATATTCACATGTGGGTTGTTCAAATTAGATGCTTGAATAAATAATTCTTGTCATTAAATTGATTAATCGATGTTATGGGACATCGTTGAGTATGAAATAGTATATTGAAATATGCTAAGTTAGGTATGGAGATTTTGACCAATTTGGAAGGATAGATGAACTGTTTATTTTAAATTAATTAAATGTGATATGATTGCACTATTTCCATGGGAACGTGACTTTCTTGGCTTGAGGTATTATACTGATGTTGATCACCACGACTGAGAAGACTTGGTTTGTTAGGCTATGGGTATGGCCTGAGATACTTGGGATGATATTGATCACACGGTTAAAGCCACATGGTCATAGATATTGATGTGAAAGTACCATCAGGATGAGGGAATGGACTATGGGACATGGGATGGTGTTGACCACAGACATGAGTGATGTGGTCACATGTGGAAATTAGGTTTCTAAATGGTGTGTTTTATTTTTTATTTTTTATTTTTTTGATTTTAGCTCACTTTTATTAGATGATACTGATGTTTCAATCATGTGCACAAAGATATGACTTAGTTGGGGTGGATTTCACCCCTCATTGTTGGTGGAGACCTCTATAGTTATTGTAGCTTAGGGGATAGTGTTCTCCATTAGTTATGGAGGAGATTATCACCACTAAAAACCATGGGAGATGGTGTTTGCGACCATTATTTAGGGGTTGAGGGTCACAGTTGTATTTGAGGTTTATGGTTTGAGATTATTGGAGGATGGAAATCTTACAAGGTCCAGCTCTTTTACCAATCACCATAGGTCATGTCGTCATTACCTTATTCCCAACGCAAGCTAAAGAATCCCAAGTGAAGAGGCTCTCCCCTCTCAACTGCACATAAATGAGAGTTCACTACTCCAGAATATGCACCATGTGAATCCTCTCTAGTGAAAGATAATAGAGGGAGCCACGCCTCACCACTGCCTTGTAGTCAATGGAGTACTTCTCCTAACGAACCCATGAAACCTCTTCCACTCCTATATGGAGTGTCCCACAAATCAGTCCTTCGAGGAAGCACTAATTATTATCTAGGTATTGTTCATATCAAGTAGAGGGCTCACTCATAATAATTTTATCCCAGAGTCATGGAATATCCAAGTCTAATGTAGGAACATCTCCCCGCATATACTAAGAGACGGTGGAGAACTACTTCAAATGTGAGGACCCATGCTCTAGTCGAATAGGGTAGTACTACTCAAATAATGGTGTACCACACCCTGATATGATAGGGGTGTACCACTCTGTGGATCAAGGATATGCAATCTAACCTGGTTGGGGAGTACCACTCTGTGGCTAGAGGACCCACACCTTGGTAGGAGAGTGGTGTACCAACTCTTCCATCTTGTTCACTATGGGGGACACACATCCTGACACGATAGTGGAGTACTAGACCCTATCTTGAGGACCTGCTCCCTGACAAGATAGGGGAGTACCATCTCTACCAGAACAACATGTATGGAGGACCTACGCTCTAGAACGATATGGGAGTAATGACTCCTAGGATAGACGACCCACTCTCTAACATAGTAGGGGAGTCCCAAATCTTCCTATACATCATATGTGGAGGACTTGTGCCCTGGTCCAAAGGGGTAGTATTGTCTATATTCAAGAACATCAGGGGGAAACCTAAACCCTATTTCATAAGGGGAGTAACACCCCAATGGAAGCTACACTACATAGGCCCCTAAAATAACATGTAGACTTTATGGTTTTGAGATCATGTAAGGGATTATGATAGGGAGTTATACCATAGTGATCAGGGATGTACTTCTTTTTTATGGGATGGATGGAAGTGGACCAGGTGGCTTCTATGCATCATGTAGACCTTCTTTTGGGGATTTATATGCATACATATATGGCGGTCCATTGAAGAACTTACATGTATATTTTATATGATTGTTGTGACATGTTTATTTATCTACAAATGGTAATATTTATTTGGTATCTTTACTACTATTGTGGTTGTATATTATTTTGTTATGTTTATTCTATAGCTTACCCTATTGTGGTCCTTTTTCCACTAGGTTATATATGTCGAAAAATATTAATATCATGACCAGAGAGTTTATTCTATATATTATCACCTATTCATATCATCATAGATTGTCGAAAACTATTGGTGTATGGGGAGGAACACCTAAAGCCTAGTGTCCCACCATCCTGAAGCACTAATAATGTTGAAAGATAGTTCAGGGTGACATAGGTAGGATGCATGATCCCTTCCCTTACCTAGGTGTGTTCCTCTTTGAGTTTTTTAGCCTCTTTAAGTTCATAAAATAAAAATTGTTCCCACTTCTAGGGATTTTCAGTGGTGTATGGGGAATCCGGAAGGTGGTCAAGTATAAGGATAGATGTGGTGTGCAACAATTGGATATTGTAGCACCATTGGGAATTCAGTTTCGTCTATTGGCATGTTGGTGGTATTTCAAGAAGCCCAATGAGACAACAGGAGGAACACTTTATAGATAGTGAGACACACCATTAATCCAGTGGAGGTAACAGGTCGTCCAGTGGGGTCTCCAACCATGAAAGCACCTTGGTGGAAACCATTAACTTAATAGTGAAATATCGGCAAGCTGTAGTAATTATGGGAAGTTAATATTCCTATGGGAACTTATAAACCTCCTAATAACCATTAATTCAACACTAATTTGGTATTTTTTTATTTTTTATAGATATCTAAGGTTTCTAGAGATTCTATAACTCCTTTCCGCCATTATTTTATCCAATATCATAAATAACTCCATTGTTCAGGGAATTGGTGGATTCTATTGTCTTCATTTTTAGTCATTTTATTCCATTCATGATGGTGTGTGTCAATTGTTATTCGTAGAGGGTCATGGTTTTTCAAATTTACTAGGAGATCAATCTCAATTTCATAATTCTTTATTTCATGAGGCTGGTGGTCTTCAAAATATCTCTATGGTCTGATGTGTTTATTTTAGTTTGTGTAATATGCATGATCATGCTGGTATTCAAGTGTGTGACCTTCCCTAACTCATAGAATACTAAAATTGATTAGAACAAGTGATTAAACCTCCCATGCATCTTTTTGAGTCCATTGACATTCATATTGGGACTTTTGGCCACCAGGGAGGTTTGTTAACCCTTAAACCTTGGTTGGAACATGAATTTAATGAACCAAGATCCCTATCATGAGTTGGATATTCTTAATTGTTTATCATAAAAATGTGAATTGTCTTAGAATATGAAATTTTATAACTGGATTAATAAAGAATCACTTACCTATAATGTGATTAATTATCCTATAATTGTAATTTTCATAACAAAATGATGGGATATAAATATAATTTCATGTAGAATAATAATTGGGAATATATGGTATGTGGAAAAGAATTCTTAAAATTATTGTGACAATTGGTAACATGAAAAACTGAAATAAATGGTTGAAAATTATTAATTTAGATAAATTAGCCAATGTACTATATATTCTCTTTGTTTCATGTTTGATGAATTGAAATGAATTGGATAACGTTAATTTTCTTGTGAAATGTATACTTCATTATTTTCGCAGATAACACACCATGGGAATACGTAAGAAACTATAGTATGGGAATTCATATAGATTATAGTTTGAGGTGGTTACATTTCCCTTGGAATGGGTAATGCAACATGGAAACATGTAAGTGAATATCTAATGTTAATTCTCATAGTGTCAACTATTGCACAACTACTTGTCCCTTGGAATGGGTAATGCACCATAGGACCACATAATAAGCTTTACTTTGGAATTCACATAAATTATATTATTAATACCATTAGGTGAGATGTATGGTCATGTGATTTTTGGGGGAAAGATACATGATATGGGTGATTCATCCTCATCAGGGTAATCCATGAGCAATATGGGTGATTCATCTTTGGAAAAAGATTCCAACACTGAGCCATGTCATCCAATATCACATCGTAACAGTTTTGGCTGACCTAGTGTGTCAACCTAGATCTTGAAGGTTGGAAGGTATAATTTTTCTTATTAATTTCCTTGTCTATAATACTTTTTTTGGAACTATTTATTCACAATGGTATTTTTTTACATCATGTGTGTTGTCCTATTGGGTTTTACTCACACCCTATTCAAGCATTGTTTGGTACCTGGGTATAATTCATTGATGAAGGACTAGAAAAGGATAGGGGTGTTTGTGCTTGATTTATTAATTTTTTGGATGGGATTGGGGAATAGTTTTTTGATTGAGCATGGGATTTGGGATTGGGATTTTTTATTCATTATTGTGGAGTTTTTTCTATTTTTTACTTATAAGACATCCAGTACGACTTTTAGTTAACATTTAGTATGAGATGTCATGGTTAATTATATATATTGGTTTTGGATCAGTTTTCTGATTCGAATGAGGTGTTGTCTGATTTGGTTTATCTTATTTATATTGTGATTTCTTATTTGTTATGTAGGTTATAATCTTCCCAATAAATTCTTGAGACCCTTTTTGTTAGTTGGAAGCCTATGACTTATAGGGAGGATCTCCTTTGGTAAATTAACCACCAGTCGTGATCATGTGAGGGAGTAACAGGTCTGAGATGTTATACCCTTTTGTATTAGATATATCAATTCCCAATATATTAGTATAAAAAAATAAAATGTTATTTGTTGGGATTTTTCATTTCAAATTAGTAATATAAGAATGTTGAGGGTCATCTATCAACCAAGATATTTCTTTCATTCCATTTTTAATACTGAGAGAACTCATCAAGATTCCATTTCATTTTCTTTTCAAAATAAATGATTCATTAAATAGAATATATTTACTCTTTTATAGATATTTCAATTTGTGTAGAATTGTCTAACTCAACTATTATAATAATCAATATTTAGCAATATATTCCTTGTATTGTTTGTCAAATATCTTTATTATTAAATTTTTATATAGAATGGTCTTCATGAAATTATCAAAAATATTTAGTGTTTCTTTATAACATTCACACAATAATTTTGGTACTCTTGGATAATCATCCTTGGACAACCTATCATAAATTTTGACCTCTTCATTATATGAAATAACCTATTTTCATTCAGTGCTCACATGTTCTTTCTCTATTTTTTATCCATTTTAAATTATTCTTTATAAATATTTGGGCACACTAATATGTAATTATTAGATTTATTAGATTCTTCACATGAATTCTTAACATAATTTATTGTTGCTTTATTTTTAAATTCTTATAAATTTTCTTCTGAGACAGAACCCAACAAAACAATTTTATTTCTCATTTCCTTGATTGATTCCCTTCTTGGATTGAACATTATTCCCTAAATATTGATTTAGATGAAATGTTTATAATGTTCCATGGTTTTTACCCTCTTATTAAAGTAGAATAGTTTTTTAGACGTTTTTTACAACAATATTCTCATTTTTATGGGATTTTTTTTGTCATCGCTTTTATTTCGAGAGCCTTTCTTCACTTGTTTTTATCTTAAGGAAGCTTTCTCTTCTTTCCATTCCATTTTTTATTTAGACCTTCTAAAAAAAATTAATGTGAGTAAGGCTTCATTGAGGAATTCTAAAACTTCTCATACCTATGAATAACCTTTCAAAAATAATTATTTAATTTATTTATACAAATGATTCTTTTTGTAGTAAGTAGTTTTTTTGTTTTAAATGAATTCTTCTTTTGACCACCATCCATTATTTTCTCTATATCTCTTCCCCATGTCTCCATGAAAATTTTAGCTTCCATATATAGAAATATAATTATTATATTAAATTTTATGGTTCAAAAATTCCCAACATCACAATCAATTTCTAATGAGCGTCATTCTTTTGTTTGTTCGGATAATCTAGCCATATTTACATGCTTTATATTTTTAGTGGAATTATGAATTTAATTGGCTCTTAATGGGGGGAATATTTTATTATATAGGACCTCATATACCATTGATTTTAAGTTTAGATTTACATTATTTTTAGGTACCCATTATTTTTCAATAATTCATGTCTTAAGCTATAGCAACAAATAAAAAATACTCAATAAAAACACCAGTTTCTTGATTATGGGTTACCTTTCAATGAGGGCCCGAAGTAGATTTTTACCTAAAATATATTATATTCTTTGTACCAACAATATGAGTCTTCCTTGGGATAAGTATCTAATCAAAAAATAAGGCAATATATCTTCATTCAAGTATTTGGGAAGTACCAGTTTTTACGGATTCCTGATTTTTTAAAATCACTTCATGATCAAAGAACATCGTGTTGTGGGAATTATTTTATTCCTAAATTTTCTGAAAAAACTCTTTACAGTCATTTATTATATTCTAAAAATATTATTTTGGAATTTTTTTTTTTAATGATCGTTCATCAAATATTACCCTTTTATATTTAATGACACGTTGAGCACCATTTACATTCACATAGATTTAGTATAAAAAATATAATGAATGGTTAAGTTATAAATATATTATTTCATATAATTATTTATGAAAAACATATATTTTTACTTATTATTATATTAAGTTGAAATTTATTTTATTAGGAGGCCCAAATTATTCATTATCTTTAATAAATTGTACGAGGGTCATACACTTTTGAAAATTAGTTTCTAATGAATCCTCTATCTCTTTATTATACTATTCTAGTCATTTATTTTCTTCATGAGGTCCCTTGAAATAACATAAAATAAAACTTACCAATTCCATGGAATTAATCTATAGATATTTTTCATCTTCAAAGTATAAAGATTCAACTATTTAAATATACTTATCCTTCTATAGCTCTCAACTATTTGAACTAGTATCATCAAATGGATCATTCATAAGATATTTAGTTAAGGAATACTTTCTTTGAACCTTATTAACCATTGGAACTTTAATGTACATATTTTCATCTATTTTTATTATGTATATTGACTGATTAATCTCAATATATCTTGTAAATATTGGATATTTCAGAGGAAATCTAATTATATATGATACCACTTTTAGGGGTAAGGTCAAGTGATAACACTAATAGGGGGTGAATTAGTCATTAAATTTTTTCCCCATGAATTCCTATTTTAATATAACGTATTTATTTAGTTAATGAATCAATATTTTTTCCATGGACTCACTAAAATGATACTATAACTAAAAGGCACAAGACATAAGTATATCATTTTTTTACCTTGAAAGCGTTCTCATTTCAATGTTCAATTTGAGTATTCAGACCAGGTTTCTCCACTATAAATAACTAAGTATATGTATAAGATTTTTTCTAAAATTCTTGGATGAAAATATCTTAAACATCATAGTACTCAGTGATTTATGGGTTACTTATACTTTTTCTAGATAGTTCTTATAGGTTCCTCCTAATTTTTCTTCTCGAGAAAGTCTTCAAATGATTTTATTTCATGTTGAAAAGTGTTTCTGAACTCATTCTACATCAAGATTACATATCCTAATCTTTCAAAGTGTTGTTGGATTTCAATCACCATATTATCCTGAATATATGATGGTATCAGAGGTATTTGGAATATTTTCTTGTATCTCACGTTCTCTATAGCATAAAAAATTATTATTAGAGTAGGATTTATTATTTCTTTTCTTTTTCCCATAGGTGTTTACCAATTAAATTAGATTCTTCTCCCTCGATACATTTTACTTAAAACTTTTTATTCAATAATAGGATATCTAAAATTATCATTATATTATTCATATGCTCATTGATATTTATTATTCACATAATAATGAATATTATTTCTTTAATTTTTTTGTAAATTCCATGATCTTTGGTAGAAATAAATTTTGTCATTTAAAAACTAGTGGATTTCCTTCCAATGTTAATAATTCATCAAAACATATTTAGTTTGAATAAATTTTCTCATTAAAATTTAAATAATAATCTTGATATTCTCCCATATTTTATATAATTTAAAATATTAAATCAGCTTATCACAGTATTTGTTTTTGTAAATCTGTCTATATCTATCAATCCTCCAACTACATCTCTGTCATCTGTGGTGTCACCTTTTCATCCATCTCAAATATTCTTCTGTCCATGTGTCAGTATCTTAAACATCTCATCGAATTAGTCCCCCTTGTGATGGATACATTATCACTATTTATACTTCTGATATTACTACTTCGGTATTGTGTTAACTCAGAAGGTGTGATGTATGTGGTTATCCAAGCACCGACTGTGATGCAGAACATTACAAGTGCACAGTTGTTCTTGTAATCATGCAATGTTGAGTGGTATTATTTTAACATATTGTTACCTTCTTTCATGTATTACATGATACTTATTTGTTCTACTTTAATTAATTTCTTGTTTTTTGGGTCATTCAGAGAAAATTTAGAGAATTTTGGAATCCTGAGGGAATGTTCATCATTTGCGCACAGCTAAGGAAAACCATGTGATTGGTCCTAGGATATTATGTACCCTGTTAATATCTACTAGAATGGGAAACATAGTTGACTAAACCCTGTGAAAAACCCTCTAGACCATGAACCACTTTGAAGGTGAGTTTTTCAAAGTTAGAACATGGTTGGTTTAACTATGCATCCAAATCAGGCCACCAAAAATAATACCAGTATGGGTGAAAAATAAGGGTGCACAGTTTTTCCAACCATGCATACCTACCCATAAAACTATGTGCATGATATTTAATTCCAACAAAATTTATATTAAAAATATTCATCCTACCATTTAAGAAGCCTAATCACCACATTCAAAACAAAAATAATTTTTTACCTATAAAAGGATCTCAGAGGATGAGAGTTACCCCTCCAAACCCTTTCCATAGAAAATAGAAGTGGAATTGATCTTGTTTCATCTCTTCTAGGTAAGTGGATTTCCACTCATGAGGATTCATCCAATATCTATTTATCTCTTCCTTAAATTTTGATAGATATTTATATAATTGATGGATCTAAACTCTGTTTTATTGGATATTGATTCTAGGTTGTATTCATAGATCTCCTTCACCTTATTCATCATTAGCATTCTTCATTGCTGGAATTGTGCATTGTGATCCCTTGATTTAAAGGTATCTAGTTCCATAAGACTTTTCCATTAAATTGAAATTTTATATTTCTTTATTTATTTGAAAATAGTTTTTAAATGACATAAAACATGGACTTGAGAAGATTATATCATTTATTTTAAATGGGAAAGGAAATTTAGAAGATAAAAAACCTAATTTCAATGGAAATGAAATTTTGGGGTGAACTTACGAAAATTGATGGCTTGATTTTGAAATCATTTGGAATAAATGATTTGATGTTGATCTTGATAAGATTTATTAATTTTAAATATTATTTTAAATATCATGAAATGATGAAAACTAATGTTTTCAAAATGAGAATTTCATGTTGAAAACAAAAATTGGGAAATTCTATTTTTCAATTATATTAAATGATTAATTTCCAATTTTGTTGATGTATTTACTGATTATTTAATCAAATGTAATACTAAGTAGTTAGTAGATAATGAGAAAAATCATTCTAAGATTTTGAACCCCCTTAAAATGTACAAAAAATGACAACACTAACTACACCAATAACAACATGATTATCCATAGTGGCTTCCCTAATTCGGGTGCAAATTGTGTACTCTTCGTGGATCCTTGAATGGGGTTATAATTGAGTGAAAAGAAATATTAAGATCTATTTTGATAAATGAGAAGTTTGAGGATCCTATTAAAAATAACCATCATACCATAGGGATATTTTCACAGTTCCTTCCTTACTTGATTTTATTTTACATGTCATTTATTTGATGAAGTGTTTTATTCATTTCAACTAATGTAAATATACTTTATATAAAATGTTCCTTTAATCCTATTTGATGGTTTTCTTACATATCATTCATTTATTTTAATGAAATAATGTGTTCATTTAAAATATAAAAACGTAATTACATGGTCTATTTTTTTAAATTGATATTATAAATGGTTAATTATTGGGGTATTGATTATTGAACACTTTGTGAGACCCTATCAAGCATTATATATCACGATGTACCTTTTCATTCAGAAATTTGTAGATTATCTTTATCCAGGTATAATAAAATTGAATGTTCCACTTGGAGGTAGTGGATATTATTGATCATTGATAATTAGATTATTAGAGATTATTGGAAGATATGTCATCCACTTGTGGCATGGGATGTTTTTGGTTTTTAACTTATTATATGCTTATTACTTTTATGATGTAATACATTGGTTTTTTGTTACACATATTTTTTTAAATGTTCTACTTTTGGATTCTTGAGCATATAGAATTCTAATATTTTATGTTCTGCTATTTTGTGAAAAAAACATTCCTTCTTTGATCTTTTATGATTCCTAGTGATAGTTTCCAACCCATGTGGATCTGTAATTACCTTTGTGTTATGTTAGTTTCGTCATGGGTGTCAAGGTCCCAGGGTATCTGTGATGATTTTTAAAAAATATATATCAAATGTGTGGGCTTATATCTTTCCTTGATTTCATTATATATTTTGGGATGTGTTGATAGTACATGGAATGTATTCGCGAGTGAGTTACTTTCCCTCTATCACTATAATGGGACAAAAGAAACCATAGGTTTTTAAGAGAAGAGTCTTTGAATAATTTTTTGTTTTTATTCTAGTCCTTTACCTAGTTTTAATTTTGGTATGTTGATATCTCAATCTTGATATCCAATCTGATGGGATTAATATTCCCATTTATCTAGTTGAATATCTTAGTAATCTTCGAATGTATCAATATTTTCTGTTAATGTTTTGTACCATCATTCCATTGAGATAATGTGTTAATAGTAACTAGTATAAAACCAAAAGTGAGCCATATTGAGAGAATCCTTCCATGGACTTGAATCTTATAGATATTATTGTATGTCTCTTCGATGCTTTGGGACTGGCACTGACACCAGTTCTCATTCAAGATCCAATTGTGAAACCTCAAAGGGATGAATCAAAGAAACATGATCAAGAGTTTCTTCACCAGGAGGAATCTTATTTAAAAGGTACTAATGATCATCAAGAGGTTAAATATTGGTTTAACAAGATATATCTCATTTTTTGATTTCCATGAAACAACCAAATGTATTAAGGTGAAATGTGATACCTTTAAAAAAGAAGGACCTAGTAGAAGATGAGTTGGATTTTATGGTAATAGTGAATAATCATGACTATTTGGAGTAGAACTAATTTAGAGTTATTTCAACTGATCTTTTATATCTATAATTTATGTTACTAACTAAGAATATAGAGTTCTTCAGCCTTCATCTAGTTGAAAGGACCATGATGCATTCTATAAATGTCATTGCTATGATTTTATAGTTTTCACCTGATATTGTATTGAATAAAAATATAATGGATATATGGTTATATATGGGTATACAAACTTATAAATATTTATATTTTTTATTAATAAATCATACTTTAAATACTAATTAACTAGATGTGGATTATATGGTTGAGATTAATCTAGTTGGTAATTCTATATTTATGGGAATTATTTTTTCTCTCAATGTTCTGTGAGTTCCTTTAAGGGAAATATAATACTTGAATATCACATGGTGGATTTAGAAAAAAAGTGTCTTCCAGACCTTCTGATGTGCATGTACGAGTGTATTTTACATTCTTCCATTGTGTAAAGGTTAGTCATCCAAAAAGGGTTTTCCTTAAGGTACCACAAATCTTTATTTTGTGTAGTTTCTTAGGCTACCTATAGATGTTATTATATATGTTGTCTACGCCATTCAGTGACATGAGAACATCAATCCTAAAGAGTAATATAGTTCAATCAGATTATACTTGAGAATAGGGGTTCTAACCACACTCATCTTGAATAAAGCTTTCTCACATAGTGGAAGAGTGTCTAGAAGAAGGTGATATAGGTCTACAAACTGTGATAGGTACCATCACTATAGATTAATCATTAGTGAATCTATTATTTGATACTAGTGCATCTCAGTCTTTTATATTAAAAAAAAAATTACCTAGTTAAATCTTTATATAGAGCTTTTATCTTATGTGATCGATATTACCAGTCCACTTAGAACTAAGAGAAAGCATGGTCTTCACCTCCCTTATTTTTTTCTCTTTATAATAAATCTATCTTACATGTAATTTTATGGTTATTCATGTCATTATCATAATGAATTTTCTCATTTCTAAAAATAACAAAATTTACTTCTATCATTTGTGGATCTTCATCACTACACCCTATGGAGTGTTCCATATTTTTCAAGGAGAATATCACCCAAGGTCATGTAGAGTCGAACATTCTTATCTGATGTTTTGGTAAGTAAAATCATTGATTTCTTTTTTCCAAATATTAAATCTTTGATTGATGATCTCCATCAATTTTTCAAATATTTTCCTAATAGGTCTCAATATAATTTTTTTATTTTACACCACTAATAGAGGTGTTTTTCTATTGATTTACTTCCTGGTACTCAACCAGTGTCTATTCATTCATACCATATGGAACCATTTGAACTAAAATGGTTTATGTATCAGTTATATGACCTCTTGGGGAAAGGCTTAGTTTTCCCAAGTGTTTCACCATTATAAATTGTTGTTATATTTTCCAAGAAATCCAATGGAACACTTTTCTATGTGTTGATTAACAAAAACGCAATCATCCTGTATTGAATATAAACTATCTAAACTATATATTGATGATCTATTTGACTTGTTGAAAAGGTAATAGTGGATTTTAATGATTTATATTTTATTTGGTTATCAAAAATTGAGAATAAAAGAATTTTATATTCATAATACTAACTTCGGGAGTAGGTAATGAATTTATTAGTATCTTGTTATGCCACTTGGTCTGATCAATGCACCTACATTATATACAAGTTTAATGAAAAACATACTCTATTAGAATCTTGAAACATTCATTATGGTATTTTTAGATGGAATCATAGTTTTCACCCACTATGAGGAGGATCATGTGCATCAACCAAGAGAAGTTATGAAAATAGTGAGAAACCACTAACATTACGCCAATATATTGAAATGTGATTTATAGATTTAGTAAGTGATGTTCTTGGGAAATATGGTATATGAACATGGTATTTAAATTGATCTTGATAAGAAAAAATATATTATGATAATTTAGAAACTATGAAATGTTTTAAAGATTCAAAGCTTCTTGGGTTTTGTAGGGTATTAAATTTGGTTTGTAAAGTATTTTTTAGTGTTGGATTCTCTGATGTCAGTTTCCACACAAAAGGTTGTAAAGATTATTTGGGATAAAAAATTTCAGAGTTATTTTTGTTTGTAGGAAATATTTTTAGATTTTTTATTGTTGTTGACCCTTCTTGGTGTTGGGAAGGTCTATGTTGTCTTTTATAACACATCATGTTCGGGTTTGGGATGTGTTATTATGTAGGGTGATCACATGGTATTTTATGGTTCTTAACACCTTAAGCCACATGATAATAATTATCCAAACCAAGACCTTGAAATCATAGTCATGATGCATATGATTAAGATTTGGAGAATTTCATTTACAAAGAAAGTTTTACCATTTTTTCAACAACAAGATCTTGAATTATATCTTATCTCAAAAATATTTTAATCACCATTAGAGGTTTTGGGTGGAGTGCCTATAGACTTTTGAATTCAACATTGGAGACACCCTACGGAATGGAAAATTACTTATTGATGCTTTATGTAAAACACTTATGACCCGTGACATGAAAGAATCATAATAAGAGTGGGACATGATGGACTATATTGTGAAGTTTCATTTAGTAGGCCTAGAGGATGAGTCATAGGTTTTCTTGACAAGATTTTAGTTGACCTACTCTCTTTAGGTGATGATCATTCAAAAATAGTATCTTGATGATGAATTTCATTGTATTTGGGACATTATTTATGGTGGAGAAATAATCAGTGATTAGACTCTCTCTTCTGGGGGAATCATATTTTTTCATAATCAGTTGTTTTGATATTGTTCATAATGACCTCTATAATGGTAGATGTCCAGAATTCCCAATGATAAGGGAACCCTATAACCACCAATATGTTTTATGACATGCGGTGATGATTCTTGTGGTTAGGTATGATATGGAAAATTTCTTAATTTGTTTCACATTGTTATACATGTCAGAAGGTCAAAGTCGAGCTCCATAGACATTCAGGTTTTCTTTAGCTGTTCCACTACTGACATGGATGTGGGATAAGATTTATATAGAAATTTTGGTTGGGTTTCCATGTACGTATCAAAGAAAAAATTTGATATGGGTAGTGATCAATAGTTTTTCCAAATCATCTCACTTTATACCCATTCAGTATACAACCAATATTGAGGACTTGGGATGTATCTATGAATATGTGATCTTCATATTATACAGTGTCACTTCTACTATAGTCTCTAATAGAGATCCATGTTTTACCTATCATTTTTTGAGAGGACTTCATGAGGTCATGGAATCTTAGGAATATTTGAACATAAAATATCATATAAAGATATATTTATAAATATAATGACCTATGAAGATTCTTTAGAACATGTTACATTCCCACATTCTCAATTTTGGTGGAGTTTGGGATGTCCATTTGGGACTGGTTGAGTTTATGTATAACAGTATTTACTTTTCATCAATTTTTATGTTTCTTTATAATTCCTTCTATAGTCATCCATGTAAATATTAATTGTGTTTGTTGTAGATAGGTTAATGTTCTTTGGTTAGACCGAGTTTGGTCCAAGATATAATGAATAATATTCAATTAATTCAACAATGAATATTAGAGGAATAGATTTGGTAAAAATATTATACTGACATTCATAGTTGGCCTTTGGAATTTTCATTTGGTTCTCCAGTTTTTTTGAAAAGTTTCACCTAATTTGGGTCATAAACATCTTGGAAAAAATGGGAAACTCGAACCACGGTTTGAGGGTATATTTAAGGTTATTGGACAGGTTGGAAAAGTTTCTTACTATTTAAAAAATATACCATATTTTACATAGATACAAAAAAATTTCCTTGTATCCCATCTCTTAAAGTATCTCTTTGACCCTTATCATGTATGGACCTGAGAGGATCTAGATATGAAGCTTAGTTTGTCCATGACTAGTCATCTCGTGAGGATAGTTGATTTTGAGAAAAAGGTATCTCATGTGAGTAAGATACCTTTATTACATGATTTTTTTGTAGTATGGTTGTTATTCACATGATATGTGGGATCCTAAGGAAATAATGATAGATTATTAGCATCATATCTTTTATTGGATATTTCTTGACAACATTATTAGTGACATAATGTTTTTATGGTGGGGTGGTTGTAACATCATGTTACCTTATTTCAGGGAATACTTGATTTTTTTATATCATTTAATTAAAATCTTGTTTTATTGGTTTTATAGTATAATTCGAATAATTTGGGATCCCTGAGTAGTTATTCACTATTGTTTCATAGTTAGGGAAAATCATGTGGGTTTTCCCAGTAAACTGTACACCCTATTGAGAGCCACTGGAATGGGGTGCACATTTTTTTGAAACCCCTTTCTACCCCTCCAAACCATTCACCCCATGGAATTTGGGGAATTTATAGTAAGCGTGCAGTTTGTTTAATAGTGTGACCAAACTATGTAGCCCAAACATAAGCCAAGTGGGGGCACGATAAGGGTGCATAGTTTTTCTAACCATACATCCTTACCCAGCAAACCATGTGTGCGCGATTTAATTTATTTAAAAGTTATTTGAATTATCTTAACCCTCCCCCCCACCCAATTTAAGAAGACTAATCACCCCATTCAACCTTAAAATGATTTTTTGGATCTTATAAGCTCTCATGATCTCAAATTTACTCCTCTAAACCATTTTCTTGGTGTAATAAAGTAGTGTTGACCTCATTTGATCTTCTCTAATTAATTGGATATCCTATCATGTGGTATCTTCCAATATATCATTCTCTCCTACATATATTTTGATAGATAACCATGTAATTTATGGATCTAAACTCCATTTTTGGGTCTTGATTCTAGGTTGTGTTGCAATATCTCCTTCTCTTCATTCTTCATTTCCATTCCCTATTGTGGGGTTTGTGAATTGTGATCCACTGATTTAAAGGTAGGTTGTTCCTTAAGTCTTTCCCATTAAACTAAAAACTTATATTTATTGATTTATATGTAAATATATTTTAGATTATTTTGAAACATTGATTTGAGATGATTTGATCTTTAATTTTAAATGGGTACAGAAATTGATGGAAAAACATAATTTCAATGTAATTTAATTTATGTGGTGAATTTGTGAAAAATATTTCATTATTATGAAATATTTTTGATAAAATTATTTTATGATGATCTTGATAAATGGATTAAATTAAAATATTATCTGAATTGGAAAGAAATTATGAAAATATATGATTTGGTTTTGATTGAAGGAAGGTGTTTTGAAAACTAAAATTAGGAAATTGTGGTTTTAAATGATTTCAAATGATTAGATACTAAATGTTTTGATTGATTGATTGATTTTTTAAGTACATTAATGTCTGGGTAGCTATTAAAAAATGAGTAAAATCATGCTCGAATCTCGATCCCCAAGAAAATGGACTAACAATAGCCACAATAACTGAACCAATATCAACTTGATTTCCCATAGTGGTTCCCCTAATGGGGTTTATATGGATTTCTTATAGTGTCACCCACCATGGGATGATTATTTGAGTTTTCAAACTTATGTATAGTCATGTTGATTAACAATATGTGTGAGGATCCTTATTACAAAAAAACTCGCATACCACAGAGCTCTTTTTCATGTTTCTTGCCTTAATGGATTTGATTGAACATTCCATTTATTTTTTGAACTATTTTATTCAGGCCAACTAATTAAAATAAATTATTTTAAATAAAATCTTCCTTTATTCCTATTTTAATTTTAATGACAAATAATCCATTTATTTGATTGAAATCGTCTTTGGTTGAAAATATTGAAACTTAATTTTGTGTATTATTTTAATTTAAATTGATATAGTAATTCATTAAATGTTATGGTATTGATTATGGAACACTTATTTGGACCATATTAGGATATATTGATCACACGCTATGTTTTTCATTAGGATTTTAATAGATTGTGTTTCTTCATGTCCAAGAAAAAAAGGAATAATATCTTAGCAGTGGGGGTATTCTTGATCCTTTAGACCTGGAGTCTTAGAGGTGACCATATGAGCTGTTATCCACTTATTTAATGATATTTTTGAGTTTTTATTTTGTTAAAATCTATGTAATTTGATGATGTATTGTATATGGTTTTTTATACATTCCTATTTCTAGTACTTACTTTTTTTGGAGTGTTGAGAATATGGAAAAGTAATTTTTTATCTTATTATATTTTGTGGAATATTTATTCCCTTTTTCATCATGTATGATGGAAAGTGATAGTATAAACCCCATTTGGGACTACAAACACCCTTTGGGATATGAAAGTGTTGGATCATGTATCAGGGTACATGGGTTTCCAGTCTGTTTTATGATAGGTGTATTCAAGAAAAGTTCTCCACCCCTATTTTCAACAAAAAATTGGACATGGGACTAGGTTTGGGTATCATTTATCAAGAATGGGAATTCTTCCAACCACTCAGGTTAGACCCCCATTGAATAGGAATGTGCTTGTCTTTGTCACCCCATGTGGGCATGTAAGGGTTTCCCCCTTAACCTATTTTTAAATGGGAGTATTCTAGATAATCAATATATATTATATAGAAAATAAATATTCTCCTTTGAAAATGACCATGTTCTAATTATAGTGAGATTTGGAACATTCTATATAATGTGTGGAGCGCATATCTTCTTCTTCTTGGATCCCAAAAACCTCATTCTAATTTTGTATATTGTATTTCATGAAGATCAATGCTTGAGAATCATAAGACATATATTCTCATTCATTAGAATAGTTTATTTTATAATTATTAGTATTTCATAATCTCATTAATTTAATAAGATTGAACATGTCTTATAAAGTATAATTTCATACAAACATCACTTATCTTTTGTAATACCTTTACCTTATGTATATGTATCTTAAAATATCATATATTATGAAAACTATTGTATGTTATAAAATTAGATGTATCATAGTAACAATCATCATATACATTTTTATATTCTTATAGAAATAATATCTTACACATTCTTCTTATATATAAGTAATTTACATAGTCTTATTTCATAGAAATATATTACGAGGTAGCTTCATGAGTGATCATATTCTTATGTGGTGGCCTTCTAACATAATAACATGTATTATGAAATTTATAGATTAGTTTTAAAGTTCTCAATTACTGTGTGAATGAATAACTTTTTATTAATGATGTTCATTATATGAACTAACTCCTTTTCCAAATATAATGAAGGAATTATAGAACTCACTAAAAACACTTAAAACCTTTTAGATTGATCTGGAATCCATATTAATCAATTCAACTCATCACAATACACTGTTGATGGTAGTAAAACATCTAAATAATTAATAAATTTATTTTTTTAAAATAATATACATCAATTATCACATTTATTGATTCATGAATCTATCTTCACAAATTCTTCAAGTATTAGCTCTGACTACCTTTTCCATTCAATATACCAATAACTCCATCATCTATTCGCATAAGCAACACACGTATTGGGTGCATAAACCTCATGGTAGAATCCTAACCAATTGAAAAAATATATAATACTATTAATGGTAATATTAGTTCACAAACCCAAACCATGGTCTTCACCCACATTTCAAAAATCACTTGAAAACACTCCCCAAGATGCCATGATTTTTCTCATGAGTTACAAAGTACATGAACAAATTATATATTGTTACAATGGTTTTAAAAATTTTATACATGAACATAACTCTTAAGTATGTTTATTCTCCATGTAATAATTTTTACTTGTAAGAAATAATGATTAAAATATTAAGAGCTTAATATTTTTCTAGTAATATCATGATATAACCATTATTTATAATATACCCTTAATAATGTATGAAATATTCCTCGTTTTAAATATATAGTACAATATGATATTGTCATACATATAACATATGTAAAGTGGGTTTATGTAATATATCTATAAACATAACAATTTCAATAATTAAACATAAATTATGTTCCATCTCAATGTAAATTTAATCATATACATTATCATATGAAACTATATCCAAAATTCCTTATGAATATATTCCAAAAAACATTAAAAAACAAATCATTAATTTCACTTCATGTCGCGTCATATGAAACACCATGTGAATAAAATTGATAAAATCATTGGTCTTCACACTAATACACTTTTGGAGAAAGTATCTATCTAATAACCAATCCATGGTCTTTCATGAACTAGCTATGATTATAAAACAATCCATAACTTGGGTCTGTGTTGACATAGTATGAAGGGACTTCCTGACCCCCATGGGCTGAAGAAAAGTTCCTAAGAATCATGAAATACCTATGGGAATGAGTTTTCAATGAAGAACAAGAAACAAGAAAATATATTTAATGAAAATGATTGTAAAACAAAGAAATAAAATTGATAAAAATCAAAATAATCAGGAAAAAAAGGTTCCAAGATCCATAAAATAACCAATGTACTCGAGTTTTATAAAACCCAAACACAATGTGACATGATGTCATATCAAATGTCCCACACACTACTAAAAAACAATCTACTACCACCCTATGATGTCTTTACCTTACCTAAAATATATAAAACCAAATCTATATGCATCCAAAGGTATATGCAGGGTGTGAGAAAAAGAGTCTAGTAAGATCCCAACGAGTGTTTTGTAAGTAGAATTTATAAAATAAAAAATTTATTCTTGAGAAAAAAAGCAATTCATATAATACAAGTCTACATATTTTGATACATAATATAGAAAAATCGCCCTTTTCACAAATTATATAATTAAATAAAATATTTTAACTCCCCCCCACCAATCTGGCACTCTCTCAGATGGAAATAAATGATTGGTTTTGAGACCTCAAGGACACCTCCTCGTATGCCAGAGGCTACTGACTAGCAGCGGGCGTGTGATGAGAATATTTTTTAGACTATAACCCCTAGTATGGAGTTACATAGTATAGTAAATAAACAATATGAATGAAATAATTAGAGTAATAGACATTTCAAAACAATATATAATACTACTATGATATAAAAGGAACAACAAATAAACAAATAAATAATAAACGAATAATTTAATGATGAGATAAAATGTAACTAAATATAATGCTAGAATTAATACAAATATAAGACTATAATACTCAAATATAGACTCAAATTTCCTCAAATCCAATCCCTGTGTCGGCCTAGTATCTAAACACTAGACTATTCAGTAAAAAAATAAAAAATGTGGTCCTTTTCCCCTATCCAATCCTGCATCCATGTACTTTTATTGGTTACCAAACAATGCACTAGTTCAGAAAATGTTTTTTATGGTGGTTATTTTTAATATTTAACGTCATATTTTGGCTGACTTTATTACAGGAGAAGTTATAAACAGAGTTTTTTACGTCGGTTATTCTACAACCGACGTAAAAAAACACAAATCCGAAGCATTTTTCACGTCAGGTGATAAAAAAACTGACGTGAAAAATGATTTGGAGGAGTGATATATTACTTCGATTATTTAATAACCAGCATTATATATACCCATTCATGTCACTTATTATATAACTTACGTCATAAAACACACTTCCAAAGTGTTTATCATGTCAGTTATACAAATAACTGACGTGATAAACCTGTCTGCCAAGCAGTTTTTCACATCGGTTGATGAAAAACTGACGTGGAAAACGCTTCGTAGGAGTGCTTTATGATGTCGGTTATTTAATAACCGATGTTATATATAACCTTTCATGTCGGTTATTATATAACCGACATCTTAAAGCACTCTTCTGAAGGGTTTATCACGTCGGTTATAAAAATAATCGACGTGATAAACCTGTCTGCCAAGTGGTTTTCACGTCGGTTGATAAAAACCCGACGTGGAAAAAACTTTGGAGGAGTGCTTTATTATGTCGATTATTTAATAAACTATGTGATACATACCCTTTCATGTCTTCTATATAATAATCGATGTCATAAAGCACTCTTCCAAAATGTTTATCGCATCGGTTATAAAAATAACCGATGTGATAAACCTGTCTGCCAAGCGGTTTTCTACATCGGTTATTATATAACTGATGTAAAAACGTATTTATAACGTCGGTTATTTTATAACTGATGTAAAAATGATCTATTTCAATGTATTACATAGGTTATGAAATAACCAATGTAAAACCCATCTCCAATGATGTTTTTATGTCGGTTTCAAAATAACCGACATTATAACCCATACCAATGCATTTTTTAGGTTGGTTATGAAATAACCGACGTAAAGTTTTTTTTAATAAACCCGAACCACTGCTATGCCCAGCCAAATCACCTAAAACATAGAAAAATCTTACCAAAAACAGACAAGAACTGACCAGAACCCCCCCCCCCCCCCACCACACCCCTGGACCCCCCCCCCACCACCCCTGGACAGCCCCCCACCCACTGGGCGGACCCCACACCACTGGACATCCCCACCACCCCTGGAAACCCCCCCCCCCCACCCTCTTGTATTCCCTCCACCCCCTGGACAGCACTCCCACACCCCTGGAAAGCCCTCCCACACCCCTGAAACAGACATAAAAGTAACCAAAAATAGACCAGAACCCCCTCACCCCACTGGACAACCCCCACCACACCCCTGGACACCCCCACAAACCCTTAGACTGCCCCCCCCCCCCCTAGACATCCCCCGACACCCCTGGACAGTCCCCACCACACCCCTAGACACCCCTAAACACCCATGGACTGCCCCAACCCCCTGGACTGCCCCCAACACCCCTAACAACCCCCACCCTCCTGGACTACCCCACCACCCCCTGGACAGCCCCCCTCACCCCACTGGATAGCCCCCACCACACCCCTAGACAACCCCCCACACCCCTGGACTACCCCCCCCCCCCCCACCCCACCCCCTAGACAACCCCCTACACCCCTGGACAACCCCCATCACACCCCTCGACACCCCCCCCCCCTCCCCCCCACACCCCTGGACTGCCCCCCCCCCCCCACCCTCCTGGACTGCCCCACCGCCCCCTGGACAGCCCCCTCACCCCACTAGACAGCCCCCACCACACCCCTGGACAGACCCCCACACCCCTGGATTTCCCCCATCCCCCCACACCCCAGGACATCCCCACCACCCCCTGTACAGCCCCCCACACCCCTAGACAACCCATCACCCTCCTGTATGCCCCCCAGCCCCTGGACTGTACTCCCACACCCCTGGACAGCCCTCCCACACCCCTGAAATAGACCAAAAAGATACCAAAAATAGACCAGAACCCCCTCACCCCATTGGACAGCACCCACCACACCCTTGGATACCCCCCACACCCCTGCACTACCCCCCCCCCCCAGACAACCCCCCCCCCCACACACACACACACACCCTTGTACTACCCCCCCCCCCCCCCACCCACCCCCTAGACAGCCTTTGACACCCATGGACAGCCCCCACCACACCCCTAGACACCCCCCCACCCCTGGACATCCCCCCCACCCCTGGAAATCCCCCCACCCTCCTATATACCACCCCACCCCCACCCCTAGACAACACTCCCACACCCCTGGATAGCACTCCCACACCCCTGGACTGCCCCACACACCCCTGGATAGCCCCCGACACCCCTGGACATCTCCACCGCCCCCTGAACATCCCCCATACCCCTAGACAACCCCCACCCTCCTGTATACCCCCACCGCCTGGACAGCCCTCCCACACCCCTAAAACAGACCAAAAAGTTACCAAAAACTGACCAGAACCCCCTCACCCCATTGGACCTCCCCCAACACACCCCTGGACACCCCCCCCCCACACACACCCCTAGACTAACCCCCCCCCCCCTTTTGACATCCCCCAACACCGTTGGACATCCCCCCCCCCCCCACCCCTGGACTTCCCCAATACCACCTGGACAGCCCCCCACACCCCTGGACAACCCCCCACCCTCCTGGACACCCCCCCCCCACACCCATGCACTACCCCCTCACCCGCTGTGAGCCCCCCACACCTCTGGACACCCCCCCCCCCCCACCCTCATGGACACCCCCTGGACACCTCCCCCCCCCCCACCCTCCTGGACACCCTCCTAGACACCCCCCTCGAGGGGAATGCCGCTGGAAGGTACTCATCACTCCCACATGTGAAGCTTGAGCTCTCAAAATGTTTTACATGTGGGAGTGATGAGTACCTTCTGGTGGAGTTCATCCCCCCGAGGGATGGCGGTGCCTCCTCTCCCACCCCCTGGACTGCCCCCCCCCCCTATCCCCATGGACTACCTGGACACCCCCCCCCCCCCACCCCACTAGACAGCCCCCCCCCCACCCCACCCCACTGGACAACCCTCCCACACCCATAGAAACCCCCCTCACCCCACAGGACACCCCCACACCCCTGGACAGTCTCCCACTCCCTTGGACAGCCCTTCCACCCTCCTGGAAATGCTCCCCCCTGGACTGCCCCCCAGTCTCATGGACACCCAGGACCCCCCCCCCCCCTTCCACCCCACCGTACACCCCTCCCGCACCCCTGGACACCCCCACCCCACTGAACACCCCCCCCCCCACACACACACACACACGCACCCTTGGAACCCCTCCCCCCATACCAGAATCCATACCAGAAAAACCATCATAAGTAGACCAAAACAAGAATTAAATCATAATTAAACATTCACATATATAACATTCAAAACATAAACTATCAACTTCAAAAAAAACTAAATCGAACCTAAACGACTATCAAATACACAATTACAATGACAATATTCAAAATTACATTTTACACTACAAACAACTAAAATTCAATCAAACCTTTAAATAATATTACAATTACACTTGTAAGTGTTTGATGTCTTGAGAAGTATAGGGTTGAGGGTAATCAAATAGATAAAAATTAAAAGGATAGTAGTTAACATGTATAATTAATATATCAAATTGAAATATTATGGAAAATTTTAAATGAAATTCTTACCAGATCAAAGTTCACAACTGTCCCAGTTGTTATTATTTCATATATAAATCTTAACTTATAATATCCACATTCGATGATGCCTTGTTGTTCATGACAATTATGTTTAAATGAGTGTAAATTAAATGTATTATTTTTATGTAATAAATCAAAAAGTACAAATTAAAAATGGATATTTACCTTCACATTTACATATTTGATCTTTTCACTCCTTTTCTTTGTGTTTTTTCAAAAGATGACCCTTCCCCTGTTAGAAAATAATACAAATGGGGTAAATTTAAAATTCATTATAATATATAAAACTATTGAGAAATTGAACCTTACGTTTCCAACATTTTCTTAAAACTTTCCTACGCATCACTATGGACAGAGCATATCCAATAAAGTGTTTTCTCTCTTAGGAAAAAAACCCCTAACATCCAATGATCACTGATAAAATAAAATGTAAGGATAGTGGTTTTTTATGTTGAAAGATAATGAACACTTTGTGAGATATGTGTTTCATACCTCTCACAAAAAGGCACCATCCAACATTGTGTGACAATATTCTGTTCAAGTCTTTTAGAAATATAAAGAATTCTTTGTACCTCATCCAATGCACATGCTTCAAGGGAAATAAATTGCGAGTCCATGAATCCATATACATCATTCCGATCATTCTTCTCAAAAATTTTATAAAGATACCTAATACAAAATAGACATAAGTATACATTTTTAATAAATATAACGCAGGGAAAAGGTGTTAACACTTACATTGAAATAAATTTCACCACATTGATGCCCAACTTATATCTAGTAACAAGCTCTATGATATCAGTTTTTACAATACCCACAGTTATTGCACGTCCAAAATCATGATCTTCCATTGGAAACTCAAAATGACCCGCTAAAAAAATTGAATATCTTGAAAATATGTCAAGACTACTAGAATATGTATCTGATGTCATTGCCATTTGTCTCTGTTATTGTCTATACCGTATTTCTTTACCTTTGAAGTATTCCTTTAAAAATAAATAGAAAAATATATTAGTTTTCAAATGATAAAACAACATTAATAATAAAAGAAAATAGAAGATATAACATACACACCTCTATGGTAATGAGTCGAAGAATTCTGGATGGCCAAATTAGAAAATGGTCGATACTATGTCCAACTGTCGTCACCTCATCTGTAGGTAATGGTACTTGAGCTGATCTATCTATAATATCCTGTACAGTGACCCTCTGATTCTCAACCTCTAATTGTTGATGATAACATATACCTCATATACAATATACCAACCCATATGCAACTATATGATGTTGAGGATCATCAACATACAAATTTCAATAAGTAGGAAGCTACGGCGGAGGAGTAGGATAAAAAATGGGGTCCGCAGGCTTAGTTGGTGGAGTGGGATCTTCTAGCGGAGGTGGAGGATAAATAATGGGGTCTATAGGGGAAGGTGGAGGAGTGAGAGCTGCAGTCTGAAATTGTCTTTGCATGTCTGAAAACATAGACTATACCGACGCTCTAATCTTTTCCTCCATCGTCGCATTAATATTATGAACTTCAGCCTCCAAGGATTATATTTTTTTATAAACACCCTAAACGTTAGAAGTTAAAGAACATGGAAACACTTTTCTTACTGATACACCTACCGGATATCCTCGTACATGAGCAGGATGTTCGGGCTTTCCCAATGTTGTAGATAAAATATATTACCTCCCAGCATCTGTAAATACCCCTTGTGAGCTCTGATCCTCAAGAAAGTCCTGTATTAATTAATTGATCATTTTTCTAATGATTGAAATTATATGAATAAAATACTTAACTTAAATAAATAAAATAGATATCGTACAATCCTCTCAGCTACGATTCTCGATTCTTCTGAAATATATTGACTCTTTTTTTATCTAATCTCTCTAACATTTTTCATGTCTAGATGGAGGGTATGGAGGGGCCACCTCTCCAGATCTTAATGACTCAGCTCTTAGTTTTTGTAATCTTTCTTCCATCATTTGTTCTTCCAAAAATGCATACCCTCCCCAAGATAAACTATGAGGGTATAAATTTTTAGATTTGATCTCCTGATGATATTTCCCTGTTTGTTGTAAATTAAGAATAAGAAATCATTAACAAAACATTAATAAGATCATTTATATAAGAAATATTATAAAATTCTACATTTCCCTTACCAAAAATGACTCTTTTCTTCTACCTTCAACAAACTGTCTCCATGTGTCTTCATCTACAAAAGGATATATACGACATGGATTGTCATGATTCTTATGACCAAAAATGAAATCAGATGAGAGGGTTTATTTAAAATCCCTCCATCTCCTGGCAGCCATCGATAAGCATTTCTTCCTGACTGCTCCAATTTCAGGAATATCAAATTTCATCTGATAAATAAAGGGTTAAACATATTATATATACTAGAAACATTTAAATAATAGGCAAACAATAGCAGAATATCTTACCAAAATCATCTCCCACAACTGAGAGATTTTCGATTTTCCACACTTCTCCAGTCATCATACAAAATGATTACTTTTCTATTTCCCTGAGTTGATACAAAACTCTTAAAATCTTTTTCTTTTGGACCTCTAGGAATATCATCCTCATCAAAATCAACAAGTATCCTCTGATCCTGCATACAGGCAAGTGATAATTTTGGAAAACATGTGCACCCACTTTTACCAACTCTTTAACTCTTTGTCGTAATAGGAGTATATGAGGATGATTGGGGAACATCAAGAGGAGCATGTGAATGCTCCTCCCCGGAGGTTTGACCAATATTCTCATCTCCAGAATCATGTGGTTGATCAACTAATTGATCTGTCATTATCCTTCAAATCAAAAAAACAAACATTAGTTCACAAATATACAAATTCAAATATTTTAATACTACTGTAATCAAAAAATAGAAAATTGTACTAAGTTGCGTAATAGTAAACACGGTTAATATGGTAATCATGTTAAACAATGGTAAATATGGTCAAGATGGTCAATATGGTAATCATAGTAAACATGGTAATCTTGGTAAACCTGGTAAACATGGTAAAATAATTTTCACTGAACAAAACTAATAGATATATAATTTTTTTAATGGTAAACATGATAAAGTAAACTAAACAAACTTAAAACAAACAAAAAATTATGCTTATTTTGTTTTAATTAATGTTTTAATAAAGAAAAAACATAAAATATCTAACATTTTATGAAAAAAATAAATGTAAACAACAAATAAAAAAATGTTACCAGTAATTTTAGGAATGTACAAATGGATTGTTTTCCCAAATTCCTTCGTCGTGACCATTCCTTATGGCACAAACCATTTCTTCAACATGATCATCATTATGTTCTGTTAATCGTTCCATGGAAGTAGGGATCTCACATAAATCAGTATCTTCATCAAGTTCATCCTCATAAACATATTGTTTTTCCCTTGTAAAACAACAGCCCACTACATCTCCGATTGATCTACTACATAGAAAATTTGTTTTGAATGTGTTTCCATTATAAAATAATTTGTTGTGTCTTCCAATATATTCATATTAGCAAGTGTCATTCCAAATTCATCATGTCTGGCACTATTGTTACCAATAAACCATTTACAATTAAAAACATTAACTTTAATTTTAAAGTAATCAACCTCCCATATGTCTTCAATCAATCCATAATAAGCACTTGATGCAGAAATTGGATTTTTTTCCTTAGCACTAGAAAAATGCATTGCTTATGTAAACACCAATACACCACTATTATGAAATGCACTTCTGTTGTCATGAGCTTTTGTATGAAATGTATAGCCATTAATGTCATAACCGGACCATGTTATCACATTTAAACATAGACCACCCATTATCCATTTTAATGTCTCTGAAACATCTGATCTACCAAGAAAGGTCTTTTTAAACCATGAAAAAAATGTTTTGTTGTGCTCATTCAAAATCCACATTTCTTTCTACTTTGGATGACATTGTTTTAACTCATTAATATGCAATGTGATATACAATTGAGCATCAGCAATGTTATTCAAGATGTATGATTCTAACTTATTCATCTATTCAGTTGACAATGATTTGAATTTCAAGCAAAAAATCCCCTTTCTATCATTATTAACTTGTTCATGGTGAGATTGAGGCAAACATATGTGTTGCGTCGTAGCCAAGTAGCTTGTACAAAACTCTGCAACCACCTAAGAAATATACTTTTCAATAATTGAGGCTTCAGGTCAATCTGGATTCTTTACATACCCCTTCAACATTTTCATATACCTTTCAAAAGGATATATCAAATGAAGATATAAAGGTCCACAGAGCTTTATTTATCAAACCATATGAATCATTAAATTCACCATTATATCAAAAAAAGATGGAGGAAAATACATTTCCAATTGACAAAGTATACAAATTGAATCCTTTTCTAAAATGTTCAAAGCATTCACATCAATCGCCTTATTACAAATTGAATTGAAAAAATAACACAACTTCATTATAGTCTTTCTAACACGGATGGATCATATTCCACACAATGCAACTGGTAGAAGTTGTTTCATCATGATGTGACAATAATGAGATTTCATACCTATCAACTTCAAGTCCTTCAATGAGAAAAAATTTTTACATTTGAAGAATTACCTTGAAGCACTTCAATATCATGAAGAAACTAACAAAAGCTAATTTTCTCCCTCTTCGATAATGTATGACAAGCCGAGGGAAGAAATGTTCGTCTTCCACTAGGAGTAGGAGCTAACTCCAAACATATTCCTATTGATAGTAAGTCTAATCTTTCATTCAACCCATATTTTGTCTTTCCATTAATATCTAACAATGTTCCAATCGAAAAATCACAGATATTCTTCTCTATGTGCATGACATCAATATTATGTTTAACTTCATGATATCTTCAATATGGTAGCTCAAAAAATATTCACCTTTTCTTCCAAATATGTCTATCATTACCAGATTTCTGTGTCTTAACCAATGTTACATCATGTTTTTTCACCCTCTCCAAATACAGATCAGGGGAAAAAGGTTTTGGAGAAATATCAAATTCTTGTTAGCCATTGAATGCCTCTTTTAGTCTTCTATAAGATTGATCCATAGGAAAACAATTTCGATGACCCATGTACACTATTTTCCTCCCATGATGCAATTGAAAATATGACGTCTGTTGTTCGCAAATTGGACATTCTTTAGGCCCTTTAACACTGTATCTAGACAAATTTCCATATGCTGGGAAGTCATTTATAGTGAACAAAAGCACTGCATGCAGTTGAAAATATTCCATTTTATAAGAATCATACACCCTAATACCATCCACCCATAAAAGTTCAAATCATAAATCAATGGTGACAAGTAAACATCAATATCATTTCCGGGTTGCTTCGGACCAGAGATCATTATACTCAACATGACATATTTGCGCTTCATACAAACTTTAGGAGAGAGGTTGTAAATTACCAATAAAACAAGACATGAACTATGTATGCTACTGAGGGTTCGGTATGGATTCATTCCATCTGTGCACAACCCTAGTCTGAGATTTCTAATTTTATTTCCAAATGTAGAATATTGCTCATCAATTTTCTTCCATTTTGGACAATCAGCTGGATGACATATTTTTCCATCACATAACCGCTCATCAGCATAACATATTAACATTTTTTCATCATGTGAATTATCAAATAAACGTTTGAAATGATGAATTATAGAAAGATACCAAAATACCTTTGAAGGGATCTTTGTAATCTCTACATCAGCCCATGATTTTTCTTTCACCTTATACAGTGATTTCCCACATTTAGGACACTGTGACAGAAATTCATATTCCTTCCAATATATCATACATTCATTCAGACAGGCATGTATTTTCTTGTATCCCAATCCCATTGGGCATAATATTTTCTTGGCCTTATAATGTGAATAAAGAAAAAAGTTATCTTTTGGAAGAATGTCTTTCATCAATTGTAGTAGCTCTGTAAAACTTTTGTCACTCCATCCATGTTTCGCCTTTATGTTAATAAATCTTAACACCGCAAACAAAACCATAAAATCTATACAACCAGGATATAATGGTTTTTCATCATCACCATATAGATGCGCAAATGTCGGTTCTATCTCAATTTGTTCTGCTACAATGTCGCGAATCATTTCTTCAATTCCATCGGAGTTACCATCTTGCAATTCAACATCATCAATGACATTCCGTCCAGTTTCAACATTCCAAATCCAAGGTCTATAACTCAGATTAAAACCATGACAAATTAGATGGTCTTTTATCTCTCTACTTTTCAACTTCTTCATATTCAAACATTTCAGGCATGGACAGAGAAAAATGTCACTACTTGGAACATTTCGTTTAGAAAATTCCAAAAAGGCATCAACAATTTCCTCATATTCATTGGTCATTTGATGTGCTGTAATCCAAAATTGACTCATTATTACCTATAACAAATATCAAAATTATACATCTTTTTAAGATAATACAAATATAAGTTTATATGAAAAAAATCATAATTTGAATGTAAAACAATTTTTAAATATAAAACAAATCTCTGTGTATTTAAAAAAATATGATTGAGTATGATTTTAAAAAGAAAATATAGTTAGATATAATAGTTTTAAATTCCATGGAATCAAAGAAAACTAGGGGGCCTCCAATGGTTGATAGAAAATTGGAGAAAATGGAGTAAACCTGAGAATCAAATCAAATTTAAAATAAAAACTAGGATGGAGAAAATCACAATGTAAATCCAATCATCACGGCATAAAGGGGTTAGGATAACTATGAATATTTGAAAAACATGACATGGTCTCCCCCATTAACCCATAATTTTCTCATATTCTATGACTTGTCAAAATATATATAACCAAATTGAATCAAATTGCAACACTAATATCCATGAAACAATACAATCATCATGTCATAATCTCACAAACCATGATGCAATAGTCAATCCCAACTGACACATATACCCCACCCCTTTGGACACCCCCTAAACACCACCACCCCCTTAGACAGCCCACCCACCCCCTGGACACCACCCCCACCCCCTTGGACACCCCCTGGACACCACCACCCCCTTGGGCAGCCCCCCCCCCCCCCACCCCCTGGACACCACCCGCACTCCCTTGGACACCCCCTGGACACCACCACACCCTTGGACAGCCCCCCACCCCAGGACACCACCCCCCTCCCCCTTGGACACCACCACACCCTTGGACAGCCCCCACCCCTCAGGACACCACCCCCCACCCCCTGGACGACCCCCACCCCTTGGACACCCCCACCCCTCCTGGACACCCCCACCCCTCCTGGACACCACCACCCACCTCATACCCCTTTGGACACCACCTTGGACACACCCCAACCCTCTGTAAAGACCCCCCCCCCCCCCCCCTTGGACAACCCCCAAACCCTCTGGACAGTCCCCCACCCCTTGGACACCCCCCCCACCCCCATAGACACCCCACCCCCCTAGAAACCCCCCCCCCCCCATACAAAACCTTAGAATACCCCCCCCCCCCCCCCGCCCCACCCCCTTGGACACCACCCACCCCTCCTAGACACCACCCCCACCACCTACCCCCTTGGACACCCCCCTGGACACCCCCAAACCCTCTAGACAGCCCCCACCCCCCAGACAACCCCCCAAACCTTATGGACAGGCCCCCATCCCCTTGGACAGCCCCCCACCCCCTTGGACATCCCCCCCACCCCCTTCGACACCCCGCCCCCTTGGACCCCCCCCCCCCCCCCACACACACACACACACACCTGGATTCCCCCCCCCACCTCCATGGACACCCCTTAACCCTCTGGACAGCCCCCCCAAACCCTCTGGACAGCCCCCAACCCTCTGGACAGCCCCCAACCCCCTAGAAAGCCCCAACCCTCTGGAAAACCCCCCAGAACCACGATATTTTAACCTCAAGCTACTAGTTTTGTCATATCTATGGATTTTAACCTCAAGATACTAGTTTTGGTATCATGCCATTATTCAAAATTTGAACCATGAACTGTATCTCCTACTAGTCTAAAATTATCTATTGTTCAATGAATCGGGTTTTAATAGAATATGAAGATTTATAATCATCCACGAAAATAAGCGACGTAAATATTTTATGGAACAAAAAAAAGTGATACCCAAAATAGAAACAACCAAGGATCCAAAAAAAACATTCCACCATGAAAAACCATATATACTTATATAATAAATCACAATGGTACATGGAATGGTTGTATCACAATGGTTTAGATATAAATTGCAGTAATATAGGTGAATGAGATCATTAGTTGTCAATGACCACAAATATTACCATAAATATAGGGCATCTGCAAAACAAAAACAAACGAAATAGAAGTAGGTGAGTCTTACTTGAATATTTCAAGTCGATCTAAAAGATCTAGTGATAATAAATAAGTTGATTATGGAAAAACTAGGTAAGAGGGTTCGAAATCTAAGAATCTTACCTAGTTTAAACAAAAAAATCACAAAACAAAAATATAGACTACTCGGGAAAAAAACAAGCGAAATAAATTCATGGGAGGCTTAACTGAGTGTTGTGAGTAGATATTATAGATCCAAGGAGAGTAAAGATGATAAACGATGATGGAAAAACAATTTTAAAGAAATGAGATCGAAGATTCGATTCTAGGTTATCCACGTGAGAGAGACGAGTCACAGGTCTGTCGATCGAAAAATCAGAAATTACAATCCACGGGGCATGATAAATTTTTTAAATGTTTTATAACGTCAGTTGTTTAATAACCGACATTATAAACAATTTTTTATTACATTTATAAGGTCGGTTATTATAATAACCGACGTTATAAATGTATCAGATACCGCATTTTTTATGTCAGTTATAAAATAACCGACGTAAAAAAAGTCGTGTGTTGGTTTTTTACGTCCGTTATTCTATAACCAACGTAAAAAAACAAATCAGAAACCACAGTTTTTACATCGGTTATTTTATAACTGATGTAAAAACTGTCGTGTATCAGTTTTTTATGTTGGTTATTCTATAACCAACATAAAAAATTCTGCGGGTTGGGTTTTTACGTCGGTAAACAAATAACCGACGTCAAAAAGGCCTCAAATGCCACCTTTTTTATGTCGATTATTTTATAAACGACGTAAAAAAATTGCTAGATACCTCATTTTATACGTCAGTTATTTTAATAACCGATGTAAAAAATTTACTCTCAATATTTTTTATGTTAGTTATAAAATAACTGACGTAAAAAGCCACATATCACAGATTTTCACATCGGTTATATATAACAAATTTAAAAAATGGTGACGTTAAAAACATTTTCTGCACTAGTGACGGCTTGATTAGGGAGTGAGTATAACTCATTAATTTGACACCATTATGTCCAAAATCCAACCTGATAATAAGTGCATCAAACAATACCATAAATAGGAGTTTTAATTAAATTAATACCACATAAACCTGATTTGGCACCATAAGAGAATATCTCTAAGCATGTCTCGTGACCATTCCAAATATAACCATATAACCATGGTAAAAGATAACCTCCATAAATGATATGCTAGAATGTCTTTGAGATTTTCTCAAAACTATTCTAACTATAACCATGTATACATGGCCTAAATCACATTAATTTGGGTCAATCCCACTATATAATCATTTCAGAAATAAGTTCAATCCAACCCAGTTTATAATCATTATAAAATTTATATGTCCCAATCCCAATATATAATTATTACAACATGTATTAGGGCTGATCCAAATGTATATGAATTAAATAAAATTAAGACCAAGCCTCATATATAATCATATCAACATATTTCTGGGTCAATCTCAGTATATAATCATTTCAGCATGTGTCGCATGAGGCGTATTAGTAAGGATATCACAATATCACAATGTACATCTCAATGGTTAATTATAAAAATTACCACTTATCTTTCAATTAAAAATTCTTTTATCATTTGTTCATAAACCAATAACATGTCATTCGTCTCAAAAATCCATCCAAGCCGAGGTGAATTTGTATCAAGTAATCACCCAAATCCCATGTCAGGCTAAACATGCATCCATCAATTAGTAAATTCATTTATAATTTGGGATTCAAACACCCAAACTGTATCTATAATATATCTCAATAACAATTAATTCCAAAGGGATTCCATGGAATAAATCTAATTCTTCATTTAATTAATTTATGTGCATACTGCATTGGTGAAACATCAATATGACACATACTTGCAATTAAAAATACCATAGGGTTAAGGTTTAAACCACCTACCATTAGTTTATGATCAACCAACGCTTCTAGTAGGTAACTTCAATGGAGATGAAGGTGAATAAGAGAAAAAAAGAACCTAGATGAACCAATTTTAATATCATAAACAAAAGTTGTATGAGGATCCCACCACCCTAAGGGAGACCAAAAGAAGTGTAAGGGAAATTAAATCCAAAGAGTTATCCAGAATTGATCACACAAATGGGACATTAAAAATTGAGTATAACACTCCAAAATCACTTGGGATATAACTTAGGGTTGATATGAGGATGGACACAGTGGTTTGAAAGAAATATAATCTATAAAACCCCTTTAAAAATTATTTTTGGGATATTACATGACATGTAACTCCTTTAGATGTCATGTATTTATTTTTAGAGGGATATTCTGAAAACCTATCACCTTAGGTTAATATTTACCCCAATATATTATTTCATGTCACAAAAAATATTCACAGTGTTTAAGAATTTAATTCTCTATACTGGTTCACAACATGTGACCGTCTGAATTTACAAGTCATGTGACACCTTAACATGGCATATAAATAACATGAAAATAGATTTTAGTACATATTCCTTCATAAGGATCTGAACCACCTCCTAAGCCTTATAAAGCATTGAAAGACCTCCTAAAACCATTTAACACATTTATATCTACAATTTATTAATTCAAGAATAACAAACATCCCCAGGATTCAATTCATTTCCACAAACAAAGGCTCTATATATACAAAATAGACTCACCCACCACAGCTTAATCAAAAAACTCAAAGAGGGACATACCATGAAAAACCAGGATTATAAAACCTACCCAACATATAATAATTCATACCCAAGAATCTACAAAAAATCATTGTGGGGTTTTGAATAACAATTCTATCCATTGTGCTCACATATCAAAATCTCTCTACCAGGTCTCCTAAACTCACCCATGCTATCACTGCACTAAAACCATAGATGTAATCATATCTTACAGATACTTCTTACTAAATTCCACAATATGTATCTAGTTCTCCTCAAAGGACGAATATGTACTAAGATTAACATCCTTGATGTACAACACCTGAGATGGGTCAGGATAATGTATCTACAGATATAAAATGTGAAACATCTCATGCATAGAACTATATCACTTTGGAAGATCAAATTGGTAATCCACTGGACAGACCCTATCCACTATCTTAAATGACCAAACAAACCTGGGTGAAAGGATTACAGATTTCTTGATACATTGTTTCCCCAACCTAGGAGACACCCGAATGAAAAACTTGTGCCCAACCTCAAACTCCAAAATTCATCTCTAATGGTCATTATAGGATTTCTTCCTAATATGTATAGCCAACAAATGACTCCTAATCAAATGATCTTTTTCTGATGTCTCCTCCACAAGACTAGGGCCAACATGTGTGAGCTCAGTTGCATCCACCTAAGAAAAAGGATAAGTGTGTGACCTTCTATAAAATTCCTTGAATGGTTCTATCTGGATCACGTCTTATAAGATGCTATTATATCAAAACTCCATGATTTATATATGATCCTCCCATGAACTACAAAAGTCAAAACCCCAGGCTCATAACAAATCCTTAAGAACCTGAACAGTCCTCTCATATTGAGCATTTGTCTGAGGATGATAGTCCATACTAAAAAGAACCTATGATTCTAGATCCTTTTGATGACCCTTCCAGAATAATGATGTGAAACATGTATCTATCTCTTATGTGATATTCATTGGAACACTGTGTATCTGAAATACCTTTCACCTGTATAGACTACCCATATCATCAATAGTGAAGTTCTTCCTGATAGGGAAGAAGTGGGATAACATTTTTAGTCAATCCAAAATCCCCCATACTATATCATTCTTAAAGTTTTCCAGGGTTAATTGCATCACAACCCCCATATTGGAATCTTCCCATTTTCATTCAGGAATAGTAAAAGGCTGAATATCCCAGCTAGCCTTTGATACATGGATTTCGACCACTGACAAGTCAAATAACTCTCCACAAATCCTACAACCTCCTTTTTTATTCCTGGCCACCTTTACTTTCTACGGAGATCATGATACATATTTTTCAAACCATAATGTACCACCCATCTATAAGTATAAAACTCTCTCATCAGCTCCTTGTTCATTCTTGCATGAACCCACACTCGACCAAAGAAAAAAATATAATTACCACTAACAAGAGACTATCTAGATGGTGTTTCCCCACAATATAATCATTCTATCATAACTAAGCCCTCCAGATTAGATAACTTTTCAATATTAATATTTTCCAAAAGAACAGGTATAATAGAAGTCCAAGTCAGAGCTACTCACCCCTGATACTCCTGAACATCAAGATTTATATCTTCAAAGAGTGTCATCATCCTCCACTCATCACAATAATCCCACGATTATTTTATTTGAGTCTTTTATCTCAATTTATTGATAAAAACATTTCCCTTTATCACCATATTATCTAACTCATGTCGAAATACTGTAGATACTCAATCCACCTCCTCTATTGATGGTTCATGTCCCACTAAGAAAAGATTTACCTAAGGATATTGTGGTCTGCATATACCACAAACCTCTCACCCAATAGATAATTTCTCCACTATATCAGGCTATGTAAAAATGATTCTAACTCTAGGTCAAGAGAAGGATAATTCCCCGCATGCAGTGTCAGTTGTTTGGGGTCATAAAGAAAAAAGATGATCCCCATGTATCAGAACTGATTCATGTCCAACTCTGGATGCATCACAATACAAAATTTATGTTTTCCCTAGTATAAGTGAAGTGAGGATTAGTCTTGAGGGGAACCTATGTTTCCACTCTTGAAAATATCATTCACAAGTGTCTTACTAAGAAAACCTCAACCCTTCTTGGTCAACCTTTACATCAAATTTTCTAGGTAGTATAATTCCTGGATAAAGAGTCAATAATAACCTACTAGACCTAGCAATATCTGAATATCAAAGACATTCCTGAGCTGTTTCCAATATACCATAGCTAAAACTTTCTTTTTTCCACTAACACTACTACCTCTAAGATGAAATGGCTCATGAAGTGAAATTATCAATCCATAAACAACATTTGGTTAGCTTGGAATAAATATAATGCTCTATCATAATACTATATATGATGTCAAGATTTTGGGAATGATCATCTTATAACTAGGATTACAGTAAGATTTCATTTAAAAAATTCACAAAAAATTATTCTATAAAATAATGAATGTTTTGATTCATCATGGACATGAATATCACTATTTTGTTGGTCAGACCAAATGACATCACTAAGAACTCATACAAACCCAAACATCTACTAAACGTATTCTAAGGTATGATTGATGTTCTCACCCAAAACTAGTGGTATCCTGATCTCAAATAGATATTGAATAATTTATTATCACCTCTAAGCTAATCGTTGATATTGTTGATGTGTGGAAGAGGATATCGGTTCTTTACTGACACTCGGTTCAATATTCTATATTCCACACATAAGCATAAGGTACCATCAACTTTTTTGGAGAATAGAACTAGATAACCCCATGGATAAGTAATAGCCCATATGAAACCATTTTCTTCTAGATCTTACAGCTCAAAATTTAACTCTTGAACCTCATCTACTTCCATTCTATAAGGAATAATATAAATTCTCTCTTCTCTCAACATCAACTCGATCATGAACATGATCACTAGATTGGGAGGTAATCTATATAACTTATCAGGAAAGGAAATTTAAAAATGGTATACTACAAGATGAAAAGAATACAGCTACATTCCATCATCATCTAGAGCATGACTGGATATATAAGATGTGATACAATCTGATATTAATTGAATTGATCCTTGATGATGTGACTGAGGATCCCACTAACCAAGGTTAGAAAAGATACCTCCTTCTAGATATAGAAAGGTAAATATTCATAGGTAATAGTCAATATGAGTATAGATTAGAACTACCCAATTCATATAAAGAATCAAATCAAATATTTTCATTTCCATCATAAATGGTTCCTAAAGGAAAGGATAACCAGTAATCTCTAGAGAACATACCTCGTAACATTCGATATTCTCTGGCCCCATACCCAATTATGTGTCGATGGTCGAAACCCCATCTGAACATCCCATACACAACCCCAAATTTTATTAAAAATATAATATAAAAAGTAATTTGATTCTCCTATATACAAACAAACCATGTTTATATTATAAATGAATCATACATCTGAAAATATAAGTACATACATGCATAATTATAAGAGTATTTTTCATAACATGCAGCTAACCAGTCCATCTTCCCTAGGTTCCAGTCTAACTCCCTTGTTATATCCCCTTTATCTGAAACTATTATTCATTATCTTGGTAACAATGTCCCCTTCCTTAACTCAAACATCTGGGGGAGCTCCAGCTACCTGCCTACGGAGTAGCTGAATCCCACCCAAAAATTTGGTTCTTCTCATAGTCCAATGACACTACTCATATACTTTATTCCACTACAAAACCTCTTTAGGTGGCCCATTACCCCACAATCATGAACCTCAATGTGGGTTATGAACACTAAGGATTCATGGGATACATATATATGCACTTATATCACGACAATAGAACACAATCCTAGGATGGATGCCCACTGCACTGACTTCTTTTTCCATTGTTTCCTTGGAAAAACTATCATAGCATCACTTCATTCCACAAGAATAAGTGCTCCCATTTCACCCTAATGAAATAGTCTTTCTGCTACTCCATGCCTCTCTTATATTCCCTTCCATGATAAGTACCTAATTTATCACATCCACAAAAATGATTAGAAGGAACACATTCACCTATGATATAATCTCATAGTGAAGAACATCTAGAAAGTTTCTCTCCCTAGGGACCTCATCAACAACTAGAGATTGAATATAGTGTTTCGTGTCAGTGAAACATTCAATGTAGTCATACACATAAATTTCTTCCGATGTCGTGTGTATGAACTCCTGATCTTTATCATCCCCTAAGATCATGGGATAAAAATGGATCAAGAACATCATATCAATATCCTTCCAAGAAATCTCGTCCTGCTTCCTAGCATGCCCCATAATTACCAAATAATGCTTGGTTCCTCAACAAATAATATATGATTCAAGATTCACCCTCCCATCTTTGTGTATCTCATGATGCTTAAATATCTTCTGAAATAACTCAAACCAAAAATGTGGTAGCCATGGGGCCTCCATTCACACTGAGTATAGGTTAATGCTATATTTGGAACTCTCTCATCATCTCATACATTAAAAGCACTATGAAAACTGTCTCACTTTCCATGGACCACATGAACCTAAATAAAATTTTCCAAAGCTAAACACACATCTGATCATCATGAGCTACAAGAATATCTTGTTCAACTACATTAGGATCACGTTGACTTCAACTCTTCTGATTCTCAAGTAAAAGACGATGGTGATGCATTTTCTCAGCATTAAAAACAAACTCCTTAGAACACAGGATAAAACAAAATGTTAAACCTCATGTTTTGACAACAATAGAGATACAATACTCCAAATTTCTCTAAAAATAGATTAAAACTCTTTTAGTATGACATAATAGTTCATTTAATTCAATTTATTGGATATACCTAGTTTTTTATATGAAATATCAAAAAGGAAAATATATATCACATGAAAAAATATGTCTCTATCATGAATAATGCTTGTTAGTTTATATCTTAATGTTTATATCATGATGCATGCATACTCATCCCATTCCATATCAGGCCACAACTACAAATATAATGAAATAATAACATTAAATAAAATCTTAATCACTTCTGTTGAAATAACATCAATTTTAACAAGAAAACGACATAATTTGCATTCCAATCGATGTGTGCTCAGAGTTTTTGTCATACATGGGTCATTTACTCTGATGAACAAGCTCATTACCATGTCCCAAAAATCCTAGAATCCTTTCTAACATTCCTAAATAGTAAATAACCATAATAGAAAAACATATTTCTCTGATACCACATTGTAATATCCCCAAATCTGGCACTATCTCACATGTCCAGAAAGGGTTGGTTATGAGACCTCAAGAACACCTCCCCATGTGCTTGATTATTTCGACTAGAAGGGGTGTGATAAATATTATTGGGAAATGTAAAGTATGGAATGGAGTTACATAGTCATAAAAATATACAATATAAATTACATAATCATAGTATTAGAAAAGATAAAACAAAATCTCATACCACTAGGAAGTAAAAGGATGAACAAATAAACCCATAAATAATAAATTAATAATGAAATATAAGGATAAAATTTAATTCATTTTTTTTCAAGTAGTAAAACAAATAAAAGAATAGAATAACAAATAAAGAGTCAAAATTCCCCATACTTGAACCCCATGTTGGTCCAATAACCATACTATATACTATCCAATAAACAATAATCAATAGTAAGGTCATATTCTATTCTCCATCCCTATATCTATTTAATCATCTTGGGTACCAAACTTTGGCTAGAATAGGGGGGAGTATAACATAGTAGGTCAACACCACTATGTCTAAACATTCCTTGTCTGATAATAAGTGCATGCAATAATGTAATAAACAAGAGTATTAATTAATTATATAATTAAATTAATACCACGCCAACCTACTTTAGCACAGCTATAGAATATCTCAGAGCATGTTTCATGACCATTCAAACCATAACCATGTCACTATGGTATAACATAACCATCCTCATTTCCCTTAACAAATGTCTCTTAGCATGTCTCATAACCATGGTAACCATAACCATATATCCTTACTTTAAATCACACAAATCTCATCCATGTACACTATATAATTATTTCAAAAATAATCCAGGAATGATCCAAGTGTATAATCATTGCTACATTTTTCAGTGCCAATCCTAGTATATATTAATTATAGCATGTATTAGGGTCAAGCCCGGTATAAAATCTTAATAGCAATTATCATAACCAAGCTTTATATATAAGAATTTCAGCATGTTCTTTGGTTGATCTCAATATATAGTCATTTCAATATGTTTCACACTAGGAATAGTAGTAAAGATATCACAATATGACATCATACAGTTAAATGGTTGATTATGGAAATTTCCATTTATCTTTGAATTACACATTTCATTTTCCATTTGTTTATATACCAATAATATGCATGTCTTATAAATAATCCATCCAATATGAGGTGAATCTATATCAAGTAATCAATTGAATCCCATTTCATGTTAAATTCACATAAATACATTAATAAATTTATTTTTAATCAAGAGTTATCTCACCCAAACAGTATACATATTCCAGGTCAATAATAATTATATCAGAAGGGATACCATGTAACAAAACCAATTCATCATTTAATGAATTTAGGTGAACACTAAGTTGATGAAATTGAAATATTGAACAAAAAAGAAATTAAACATACCATAGGGATATGGTTTAGACCTCATACCTTTAACAGATTATTAACCAATGCTTCTAGTATGTAGCACCAGTAAGAAAGAAGGTGATGATGAGCGAAGAAGAAACCTAGTTCAACCCAGTTCACGAAGACAACCAAAAGGGTTCTAAGGATTCCACTTCCCTAAAAGAGAATAATATAACCGTAATGTAAATCAAAATCCAAATACATACTAGGGATTGATCACACAAATAGGACATCAATAATGGAAGATGGTGCTCCAAAATTTCTTGGTAAATACTCTACGGTCAATAAGAGGAATTCAGTAGCATATTAAAGGACAAATCATCCACATAAAGCCTTAAAAAATCTTCATGGGATATTACATAGTTTCTATGTCTTTTAAATATCATGTATTTATTTTTTGAAGGCATACGTAGGAAAAATCATCACCTTGGGTTAATATTTGTCTCAATTAATTATTAAATTATGTTAATGGTTTATACAACTTTTAATCACTTCACACCCAGTATTGGTTCATGGAATGTGTTTGGTAGAATTTAAAAAACGTGTAACACCTTTTCACAAAACATAAATCTTATGTAGAAATATTTTTTCTCATATTTCTTCAGGAGGATCTGAACCAGCTCCAAATCCTTCCAAATAATGGAAAAACATCATAAAATAACTGAACATGTTTATATTTCAACACTATTAATTAAAACAAACATACATCCCGAATTAATTTTCCCCAAAAAAGGCCCTTCATATCCAAATAATACAAGGCTCCCATGGATCAAATGAAAAACTCATAGATGAGGGTACCTAGAAAAAGAAGGGATATCTCAAATATCATGGTTTTCAAAGAATTTTCATAGACATCCCAAATATTCATTCAATAAATAATGACTATATAAAATAATCCAAGTAGAATCAATTATTCTAGTTCAATTAGGATCCTCAAAAAATTATAGTGATCAATAAGCCAGTAAGTGTTCACATTACTCAAGAATAATATGTCCAGGGGTAAGATTTTACTCGTGAGAGCAGCTCTTTTCTATAACATAGCCAACCTAGTGCACACATGACCCTAGAAATGGTGAAATATAGGGAAATATTTATATAAATATTCTCTTTCCATACATTAACATTACATAAATTTTATAGAATACTGAAAACATTGTGAAAATAGATTCCCAAAGACTGTACTAGTTTAATGCCTTTGGAAACGTTGAAACATAAAAATTAATACATAAGTGAGCTACAATATCTCACACTAGGCTCTTCTTGGCTATCACTCTTCTTAGAAACATCAAATATAATACATATCTTCATAACCCAGGGAAGGAAAGTTAAAAATGGGATATCTAAAATTCTCAGTAAGCGTAAAAATGGGAGATATGTAATCATAATCATGAGAATAAGGGAATGATAATTTGATCATGAAAATATAAGATCTTACCCTACATATCAAAGATCATATACATGAATCATGGAATAAATTATCAATAATAATAACATATGAATCACAGGGAAGTAAAGAACACAATATATGAAATAATAACAAATTAATAAAGTAATTAATTATGGTAGACACATAATCATATAATATAATTTCCATAGTAACAAAGGTATCCCTACCAAGATAATCTTATCGTATGGTTTCACTCCCATACCATCTTTTTAGTTAGGGTTTTCTCTCATGGACACCTTAATATCATGAGTTCACTGCTCATACCATCTTGGTAGTCATGGTTCACCCCCATGTCCATATTAGTATTCAAGTTTCATTCCCAAGATCATATTAGTACACTCCTGAGATATAAATCTATACCCAATGAATATGAGAGAGATATAGATCCAACCCATCTCAAATTAAAAACATACATACATGTTACAATATATCATTAAAAACATTATCATAAGACATTATATAAAATCGGTATCATAAAAATGTAATAATATCAAAACCTATGGAAAAAAGATAAAGGATTGATAATAATTTCATCATTATCATATCCCATGAAAAGAAGTGGTATTAAAAAGAATATAACCTATGAGAGAGAAATGGATTTAATAAAAATATAACCAATGAAATATAAATAGGTATCATAAATACCATGACATTAATAATAACCAATTCAGAGAAAGAATATGAATCAGACCATCAAATAATCTTCTAGAAAATCTTGAGTAACATCAACAGATGTCATCTATAATATAAAATAATATTGAAATATCTTACAAAAACAATTCTTCAGTAACATGTCCTTTAATAATTGAAAATTAATTTTTCACACATAAAACCATATAAAAATAATTTTCATATAAAATACCTTGAAAACATATAATGAATACATATAATCATTTTCAAAACATTTTTAAATGAAAACATATAAAATAATCTTCAAATCATATTAAAAAAGTTTTTCTTTTAAAACACTTTTAAAACATTAAATGAAAGATCCAAAATATTTTTAAAATAATTTCATTTAATATACTTTGAAAACAAATAAATAAATCTAGAAAACATTTTGAAAAAAAAATTATTAAAAATAACATTGAAAATTTGTAAATAATGTTTGAAAATGTTTTTAAACCCATTTCAATGAAAATACCTTGAAAACATATAAAGACATCTTGAAAATTTTTTGAAAACCATTTTACTTTCAAGCTTATTAAAGATTCTAGAAAACGTTTTGAAAACTATTTCATTGAAAATACTTAGAAAAATTATAAAGAAATATTTCTAATGTTTTGAAAACCTGTTTAATTGAAAATTTTTGAAATAAACTTTCAAAAATTTTGAAAACCATTTCATTGAGAATACTTTGAAAGCTTATAAATAAATATTTAAAATGTTTGTAAAATATCTTTACTTGAAAACATATGAAAGAATATTGAAAAATTTTGAAACCCATTTCATTGAAAAAACATTGAAATATTATAAAGAAATATTGAAATTTTTTTGAAAACCTTTTTACTTGATAACTTATGAAAGAAGATTGAAAATGTTTAGAAATCCCCATTTACAATTGAAACATTGGAAATAAGCTTCAACACATTATGAATACCATTTTCATGAAACCAATTTTAATAAAATTATTAAAAAAAACTTAAACATAAAAAACGAAGCTTATAAGAATTGGTGGTGGGTAAATATGTACATGTCTGATGAGATAAAAACAATATTCCTTTTGCGCGGTTAAAAGTTTAGAGAAATACCTTGTTCATAAAGTTAAAATAAGATTCATTTTAAAACTTTGTTTAAATAAAAATGGGAAAATATTATTTTAATGATAATAGGAGACTATTAGAATATTCTTTCCAACTAATTTTATAAAACATGGTTTTGAAAGAACATAGATTTATAACTGATGATATAGAGGTAAGGTTGTATTTTATTAAAAAAAATTGTATTTATTTTAAGTACAAAAGTGTGGAAAAAAGGTACAAATAAAACAGGTCATAAAGACAACCCATAAGAGAATAAAAATTAATGGGTGTTCTTGAAAGATGGATAATAAGGTTTCATTAATTAAAATATGATCATAAACAATATAGATAAACAATGAGATTGTTTTAATAAGCTCTTCCACATGGAGACTTTGAATAATACTCCCCATGTAAGAAAATAAAATTACATGGAGCTTAAAATATAATTAAAACTATTAGATTCATTATTTAATGTTAAAAATGAGTTTTTTACACCTCATGTAATAATATAGGTGTATAACATAGAATGTGTCTCAAAATAGGAAAATTGAGACAAAATTAATTTATCAAGTTGGTACCTTTTGAAACATAAACCACATGCTATAAAGATCATAAAATGTTTCTGTAAATAAAAATAAATTTATGTATAATAGTAATATAATACATTCATGTTCATTATATATACCACACAAAATAAGTGAGCAGTGAATAAGACATGTATCTTTGGGAAATAAAGAGTGAGGTGAAATTCCCTTACCATGTGTCTTGACTCTCATTATACTCAATAAAACTACCAGTATAATAAATATAAATTTACTATAAGTATTTTATAGGACTATATTATTATAACTAATACCATATATGGTTTTATAATTACCTTAGATAAGAATCTACTTAATAATCCTATCTTAATGTTTCACTTTAGGTAATATCCATTGTGTTCTTTGCATGTGTCTTAATTTGTTAAAAATTTGGTCCTTTTACTTATATCAGGATTCCATAATGTTAAAAATGATTTAAATATAATGTATATACATTATATTTTTATTTTAATTAATATATATAAAAAATATGTATGAAATGGAATACACCATTCATGGAGATAATAAACTATACATATACATGAATGTTGTTTCTGTTTTTTTGTCTTGGTGAAAGAAAGAATGTAAATTAAATATATATATATACATATATATATATGTGTGTATAAATATAATTGTTAAATTATCATTATTATACCATATATATGATATAATTTCTATAAACAAATTCTTAATACATTCTGTTTAGTGTGTGAATAAATCACATCACTATGAGGGGGTGATAGTCCACACCTCCTCAAACGAAATTATCTTATTCACACCAAATGCAAAGTAAAAAAGATATGTGTTATGAAAGTAAAAAATGAAGCTTAAAGGAATTATATATATAATATAACACATATATAAACAAATTATACTTCATAATTTCCAACATGATAGGAAGTAAATGAAAAATGAACAATCATTATTTAGTGAGGTTGTAGTTCACCGTACACATAAATAGTGTGTCTCTTACCCATTAGATAGATGTGTGTTTAAGTGTGGGAAACACCCTTATCATAATAAAATCATAGTATATTTAAGATACTAATGTTTTTATACATACATGGAATAAATATAGTGGTGGGTTGGACAAATAAAATAAAAAGAAATGAGTATGATAAAAGACATTATCTCTTAATCAGTTAACTCATTTTGGTTTGTGCCGAATGGCTTCCTGGGAATGATTTTTGCCAAAGGATAGGCTTCTAGAAGAAAGGTAGTGATGTTGAAATGGTTATTAGGAAAATCTTGTATGAACATATGTGTTTTGAGAGGTATGAATAATGGGGAGAGGTGGTGGCCTTTTATAGGGAAGGGAAAGGACACACTGCATTTTTTTTGAAACTAGTTAGGTGTACCCCGATTTTTACCTAAACAATGTCATACCAAACCAAAAAAAATAAATAATGGAAGGATAATGTCCAAATAATTGTAGTTTAGTGGTTTTTTGACATGTTAAATGGTCTTTTGGGGTGTTAAATTTAAGTTTTATTACATTATTAACCTAATTTTTCTCTTAACCATTGTAATTAATTTTAATCACTTTCACTAATTTTTTGGTAAATAAATGTTTACCTTATTAGAAATTAAAAATTATTCTAATTGAAAATATGGAATCCATATTTCCAAATTATAATCACATATGTGGCAGAAATGAATTTCAAATTAATCTTATTGATGGGTGACACTCTGGGGTTTTAATGTAAAAACATCGAAACTTTTGCTAACATTTTTATACCGAATTTCAAAGTAAAATTGATTACAATGAAATATATTGGATTAATTGATAAAAATATGATAAAATAATCATTTTAAAAAATATAATTTAATTTAATGTTATAAATAAATTATACAAAAATATAGTTTTGAATTAAAATCTGATGTTTTTTACTATTCAACCAAAAATGATGTTTCTCAAAAAAATCCAACACATTCACCCTAATATAATTTATGCATTTTAAACTAAAAATATATTTTATTTTATAAAAATAAAATTCTAAATGTGTCTAAAATTAATTTTAATATTCCTCATAGATGGACATTAAAAGCAGTTCATTTGTGAAAATAGTAATTTTAAACATATAAGGAATTTACCAAAAATATATCATTCAATGTAAATATGTTTCATTTATATAAAACTACTATAAAAAATATTTTAAATTTATTTATTACTACTAATATTTAAAAGACTAATAGCTAGGTTGCAATTATAACATATAAATAATTATAACAATAAAATGATGCTTCGTAGAAACATGTTGTAGCATGTAAAATATTCCATGTCATTGTTAGGTCTAGAGAAAGACAAGTCGGTTCCATGTGACATGAATTTTTGATATATAGATCCTATAAGGAAAATTATTTTTTTTTGTGTGAAATGAAAAATATCAAAATATTAATAAATTCAGAAAAAAAGCCTTCACAAAATCTTGGGGTGTTAGAAGATTTCATCCCCGATGATAGCTCCATACGTCATCATTAATCAAATGTGGTCTTACATATTAGATTCTTTCAATAGAAATTTAATATTTTCATCCCTAAAAATCATTCATTAAAATAAATTTTTTACAACGCTAAGGGGAAAATCCCTTTCACAAATTTTACCCAAACTCTAGACATTTTTTCAAAATATGTTCATTCCCATTTAAAACTATTTGAAATCCATTTAGAAGATAAATCTTCAAATCCTTATTTTAAACCATTTTAGAAATAAATTTCAAAGAACAATAAATCATGGTTTTTATAAAAAATCCAAATCATGAAACTACCTACCTTGACACACGTTGAATTCAAATTCCCACATGAGATCCCCACGATATGATAAGCTAAAGGTTTTATATGATGAGGAAGAACCCTAAGACATTAATTCTAAAATATTAATCTATAATTCATCATTTCATGAAAAATAGGAGGGAGTCAGAGTGAGAGAGAGAAATAAATAACTTACTACAATGATTCCTAAACAATATAAAATGATCAATGAAGATACAGAAAAAAACCAAATTCCACGATGGATCTATACGAAACCCAATTAGACCTTGTCACAAACATTAGATCCTGAATTCCTAGCCCAAATCTATTGTTCGATTCATAAAAAGAATATTTTATCTATATAAACATGAAATAAAGACCAATAATAGGCACATACATTTGTAAAGCAAGAACCAAAACCTGAATCTCCAATGAAAAGGATCACCATAAGGCATTCTGTAAAGCCCTACACCCATGCTTCTAATTTAGTGCATAAAAAAAGATATGCATTTTTAAAAAAATAAAAAATATAAATATATATAGAATTTAAATTCCAATACCTTTTCTGGTCTAGGTTTTAGAGAATTAGACACATACATTACATTTTAACAAAATTTAAAAAAAATAAAATAAACAAAATGACTTCATGTGTTTTCCTTTTCAATGAAATACATATCACAAAGAAATTATAATAAACCTATGAAAATGAAATTTTATAACCTTGGGTGGGTATTTAAATTTCTGAGTAAGGGGATTTAAATTCATCGGTAAGTAATTATAAAATATATCATTTGATATTGTATATACATAGAAAATGTTTTTCAAGACAATGAAAATTAATAAGTTCATATCATTTTGAAATCCATTACTTTCAAAAATAATAATATTCTAAAATAATTATGTGGGTTTCTCTATTTGAAAAAAAAAATATGGACTAATTATGATAGTTAACATGCCATAATAAAACTGAAATTCCATTTATTCATAGCACATGTGGCATAGATTCCCCTTGAGGTTAAGGGATTACTCCTCACACCAGAGCATATGATTCAATAATCCAGTAAAACATTTATGAAAACATTTTAATGGACCTGCCATTCTCCCTCATAACCCAAAAATATTTCCAAAACCATATATAAAGGATTTTATTAAAAGAAAATAATCTTACAAAAACATTACATGGAATAATATTATTATTTAATGAATTTATAAAACAATAACTAGGATAAATCCATGATTATAAACAATTTAACTTGTTTAAAATATATAATTTTAAATTCTTAATAAGTTAAATTAATAATAGCTAAATTGTATGAAATTTCATTAATATCTTTTATGATGGACATATCTAACATTATAGAGGACATTAGTGGACATATAAGACAACTAAAATATATAATCACAGATGTTATCATTTAAAACATGGTGCATATTGATTAGTTATCATAAAATGATAGTCTTTGCATAGAATAATATATTTTCTGCTCTTAAAAGAAACAATTTAATGATGTCAATAAAAATATAAGGTTTTGATATTATTTTGAGATAACTCATTTAAGTCATAGATTAATTAATTTAATCATTATTTCTCAATATATATATATATATTCATGAAAATAACTAGGTAATAGGATCTCTTAAAATCAGTTTGAAATTAAATCGTAGTTAGAAAATAAATGAGAGGCAATGTTTTCTAAAACAATGTCTAAATGAAATTAATGAGACATAATTAACCTTTTATTTGAATAATATAGATATAATTAAACATATATGTAATTTTAAATTTTTAAATCAAAACATAGCCCTTATAGAATCCATAATATGAGATTTTTATAGGAAATATCTTACAAACCCTAAATAAAAACATAAATTTATTGGTTTAAAAATAAATTTTAAAAAATAACTTACATTATAAATTCTAGAAATAAATAAATACAAATACATATATATATATATGTATCTTTGTAATTCAAACACAAATAGATAGATTATAAATAAAATCAAACTCTTAGCAGAAATAAATTAGAAGTTTGATGGTTTTTAGACACAAAACAAGAATGAAGGAGGGAATTATGTGGAGAAAAAGTTCACGTGTTTAAAGGTGGAAAAAATGAGGGTTTAAATAATTTAAGTTTTCCAATAACATTAAGAATTTATTAAATAAAAAATAATGGGAGATATAATTCCTTTTTAAAATCATCCATGCATTTTTATTTTAATCAAACAAGTTTTATGATTAATTTCAATTGATTAAATATATATATATATATGCCATTCATTAAAGATGATTCATCCAAAAAAATAAGAAAATAATATCGAAATTTGGTGTTCTATTTGGTATAATAAATGTTGATATTCAATTTATATTTTTATATATAAAGACACCTTTGGATTCAATTTTTTAATGTCAGAAGCCTAAGGGATACGGTGCACTATAGGAACGCTAAACATGATTGGGAGGTTGTGGAGGGACACGCATTATGGGGTAAAATTATGTCCTGACAAGTAGAAGACCCTACGGAAATATTAAACCATTATTTACATTCTAGTTTTTAATCCAGAGTATTATTACTTTAATTCATCACCATTCTTGATGGACTATAGGAAAGAGAGATATTTTTTTTTAGAACCATAATTGGAAAGAGTCGGATATTTGTTTTCCAGGCTGTCTAGTTCCTATGATTAATTTTAAGGAGGCCAATAGTTTCCATGATTTTATCAGTGCTCTTCTATATGAGGATAAGAGAAATAATTTTCACCTTATTGTTTTAAATCTGTATCTTGAAATGTGTGGGTTCACTGCCTCAAATTCAGGTATGTTTTCATCTAGAGAGTTTAGAAAATTTTATATTCCCTAGTGGAACCCTGATATATGGAGTAACATGGTTTGGTGTAAAATTATCCACACAAAATCCAATTTCCATGTATGGATAATTAAAAACCAGGCTATTCCCATGGATAAGAATGTGAAAATAATGTGCATTAACATGATTTTTAAATCCCACTATTATATTCTGAATAAAGAAGAGATATATAATCATTTTTTCTTTGATAGTGAATGGGACATTGCAGTTTGGAGGTTTTTTTAGAGAATTCACAAATCTATTAGGCTCATATGCTACTGAAACTACTTTTTTGGATAAATGGTTTTATGGTATGAATGGTGTGGGCTAAAAAAATAGCCAGATCTTTGATTCTTAGTACAGGGTGTTGGTGTATTTGGTAGGAAAGGAACAAGGCTCGATTTGAGGGTATTCATTACAAAGATAGGTCGGTTATCTTGAAGAAAATATCTCTTCTAATTGACCTGATTTGGTGCTCTAAAATTTAGAGTGATACTCTATCCTTGAGGAACATATAGATATATGATTCTTTTTTACCTCCTTCAGATCATGTGATACAAGGGAAGTGGGTTCACTGGTTACCACCTAACATGGTCCTGAAACTTAACTTTGACAGTTCATGTGTAGGCCAGACCATTCAAGGTGGTGGTGTTGTATGGGATGGTAGTGGAAGCATCCTGCTCGCATTCACTACATTTTATGGGATTAGAATTTCTATCTAGGTAGATATAGCATCCCGTCTTTTTATAACATAACTTTCATTCCATTACACGGAACCGAGGATCTTTAAGGTTTAGTGTCTTGGAAACAAGGAACATAAAACATGAAACAAAAAAAACATTCTTCTTAAACAATTGAAAGGCTTCTCCTCATGTTCACCCTAGGCTCATTACTGCATCTCATAACCTGGGGACATACATCAAATGGAAGGGTGAGCAGAAGGCCCAGCAAGGGAAACAAGTGAAACATTTTACATATGAACTTGAGATACATCAATAAAGTCATGAAAAGAACTTTAAGGCATGAAAATGAAATCATGAGGCATATCATAATAAAAATAAATCTTTTTCATAACATGAATATGTGGCTGCAACATTTAATATTGACAATCGTTTCGTTTCACCAAGGTCCATCCCCAAGGTGTCGTTGAAAATTACCAAGGTTATTCACCAAGGCGTCGTTAAAATGGTCATCTCTAGAGATTAAGTCTTTACCCAATGCATTGGAGCGCTATCAGGGCGCACCCTTAAATTTGCCTTTATTATCATGTGAGCCACATATATCATCATCAAACATTTCATAAATAACCCATATAGCATAAAATAAATGGGTTTCATTTCATAATCATAACGTTTTAAAAACTGCTTTAAAGACATGATCTTTACGTCACTTTAAAACCCACAGAAAAGGAAGGTGGGTCTCATGTATGTAAATCCCAGAATTTAAAATAGAACATTTTGGTATATATGTGAATACCCCTTTAGAAGAAAGAGCTTTGAGTATTCACTTAATAAAATAAAAGGACTTTAGAAAAAGAGATAGACATTTTGAGACAGAAATTCTGCAGCATAACGGCAATGTTCCGAGGTTTTAGAAGACATTAAAAGAGAGGTCAAATGGGTCAAACATTCATAAATGACCCATAAAATAGTACATGGACAGAATAAGAAGGATACATGATCATGGTAATGAGATTTAAAGGACATACCATTTGAAATGAAAAACATGGAAGGAAGAAAAAAAAATTAGATTTCTCTTATGAAAGTTCGGCAGCCTAACGGCGTTACTTAAACCTCAACAAACAATGATTTGAAAAGATCAAATAGGATCTCTCATCATGTGAACATAAGAGTTCAGTATGATAGATATAGAGATAATTCCCCAACATAACAAAAATTAACTTGAAAAAATTGACATGAAAGTAGAACTTCAAAACGAGAAGGGTGAAGAACCACTTAAAAATTCGGCAGCCTAACGGCGCCACTTAAAACATCAAAATACTGAATTGAAGAGATCAAATGGGGTCTCTCATCATATGAACATAAGAGTCCAGTATGATATATATAGAGATCATACCCCAATATAACAAAAAGGAACTTGAAATAATTGACATGAAAGTAGAACTTCAAAACGAGAAGGGTGAAGAACCACTTAAAAATTCGGCAGCCTAACGGCGCCACTTAAAACATCAAAATACTGAATTGAAGAGATAAAATGGGGTCTCTCATCATATGAACATAAGAGTCCAGTATGATATATATAGAGATCATACCCCAATATAACAAAAAGGAACTTGAAATAATTGACATGAAAGTAGAACTTCAAAACGAGAAGGGTGAAGAACCACTTAAAAATTCGGCAGCCTAACGACGCCACTTAAAACTTCAAAATACTGAATTGAAGAGATAAAATGGGGTCTCTCATCATATGATCATAAAAGATCAGTATGATAATTTAGAGATCATACCCCAACATAATAAAAAGGAACATGAAAGACTTGAATGAAAATAGAACTTGAAAACGAGGAAGGTGAAAGAATCCCTTAAAAATTCGGCAGCCTAACGGCGCCACTTAAACATTCTTAAAACGAATTGATGAGAGAAAGGGGGGGTCTCTCATCATATGAACATGAAATAGGCAGTAGGATTAATATAAAAGAACATCCTACAACATAAGAACATGGAGTATAAAAGAAATGACATAAAAGAGATTACTTGAAAAGAAAGAGAGGGGTCGGATCCCTTACCTTAAAATGTAACTCTTAAACCTCAAAGGTTGGGACCTTGAGGGCTTGGGGGCACCTTGGGAGGACTCCTTGGGAGGTAGTGAGACCATAAATTTGTTGGGAATGAGTGGGGAGTCGAATGGATGAGAGGAGGGCTTGGTATTTATAGGGAAAGTGAGGGGACAAGGCATTAATGGCCAAGGAACACCTCACATGTGCTTTTCTCAAACCCATGTGCTCTCCCTTGTCATTTATGATGGAGTTAGGCCACATGGGGCCCCCAAAACAATAATTCATCACCCTTGGCCGGCCAAACCTCAAAAGATCTCATGACATCATCATGACACCGTTATGATGTCATTAAACATACCGAAACCCTAAAACTGTATTTTTACTATTCACTGAAAATTCAACTTTCTCAGAAAAATCCCAAAATTTCACATTAACCAAATACCAATGCTCTGATTTCAAAAATGAAATCCATTTTATAAAAATATTTTTCTAAATATTTTTAATTTAATTTTTAAATAAAAACACTATTCATCGAAAATTCATTTTTTTCAGAAAAAACCCCAAAAATTACCATAACATAATATCGATGCTCTGAGTTCAAAAATAAAGTCATTTTTATAAAAATAATTTTCTAATTATTTTTAATTAAATTTTTAATTAAAAAACACTATTCACCCGAAAAAACTAATACTTGAATAATAATTAATGAAACCATTATTTAACTATTTTATTGAATCACATTACTTAATCAAGGTGCCTAGATTATTTTAAAACTTTCTTTAAGTGAGATTACTAATCCGTTTGGTCATATTACTAATCCTATTCATAAAATCACTATTCATAATTTACTATTCATCAAAAATCAAGTTGATCTTATTAGACTCTAAATTTAGTACTGAACATAATTGCAGAAGACCATTTTTTGAAAATCATTACACATTTTTAATTATTTAGGGTTTACATAAACATATTTTAAATATCCTTTTTCTAAAATTCATCAAAAATATGCATACTATATTTATCCGGTCATTTCAAAATTCATAAACTTCATCATAAGAAGAAATCCCAGTTTTTATTTAAAACAAGGATTACACAAGGTAGTTACGGTCTCGTTACATAACCCCTTATAATACCAGCATAGGACCTAAGAGTAAGGCGTGCTAGGGTGATAGAAGCTTGGGGCGGCTCAGTCAACATTGCTCGAGTAGTAATTTCTATCAGTTTGAACTTCTCACGAAGGCGATTTTGTTCCAGCTTCACATGATGAAGTTCGGCTTGGATTTGATCCAGAGCAAAGCCCAGTGGTGCTACCTCCTTCCCAAGCTCTGTTAGATGGGCTTCGATCGGTCCAAGACTACTAGGTGAGGCCATCGAATCTTCTTTCTATAATAATTAACCAAGATTACTTATATTTAGAGACAATAATCAAAACATTTTGTTCACAGCGGTCATGTTGACCGATGGTTATATAATAGTCAAAACCCACTGATCTCATTTTAATTATAATCATGTTTATCAAATACAACATTTTTGTTGAGTATAACAATAACACATAAAATTAGGAAACAAAATTTATTTAAAAAATTCGGGTCGTTACAATCTTCCCCCCTTAAGAAATTGCGTCCTCGCAATTTTAAAATTGGGTTTTGAAATTTCATTGAAAGTCCCACATCGGAAAAGGAGTCAGTAAAACTATTACTTTAAAATAAAGAAAGGGAAGTACAATGGTCACCCGAGTTAACCCACACTAGGGTTCCATGTAGGAAAACATGGACATGGAGGAAAAAACAAAGGGTCAAGTTCTGAGGGAGAGTGATAGAGAACATGATTAGGAGAAAGTTAACCATGAGAAAATCCCAAACTTATGATGTGTGTAAACGGTCTTTGATTACCTAGTAGGAAACGTAAACCAACAACATTTTTGTTTTACGTTTCTTTTCATAATTTTGAGGATTTCATTTACTACATAGAACAAAAACATAAGAAAATATACCTACCTTCAAGTAGAGTTTCATCCTTTAACAAGTCCCTACCAACGCTAATCTTTTCTCCAAATGATGAGAATTCAAAAACACTTGGTCTCATAAAATCACAAGAATCATCTTCTATAGAATCACATAATCTACAAAAGATTAACTATCTATTTCTTCTATCTTTAAACATTATCCCAAAAACAGAAAGGTTAAGGTAAAACAACTCTTCAAAAAGAAATAATCTCATAGGAATGGAAACTACTTTTAAATCATCAAAGTTCCATGGTACTAACCAAAGTTCATCATAGACCATTCCATAAATAACGGTCCTTAAAATTCCTCAAAACAAACCAAACTAAGATTGAAACACAAATACAGTAAGGATTTGATAACATAGTCTTCCAAAACAACTTCATTGTTCATCTCCAGACAACATCAACCACTCCTAACATCTTATAAAAAAGTAGCTAACCTAAACATATTTTACCCAAGATAGGTTAGTCATTCCCATAAGTAACCTAAATTACTATAAGTTCACCTTAAATTCATCGATTCTTCAAAATATAAGTCAACCTTACTCCTCAATGAAAATACCGTAGTAATCTATTTACCTCGATCAAATATGGTTCCCAAAATAATGAACGTCTTCCAAAATAATAATCATATTTTAATCCCCTAATCATCCCTGTCATATTAATACGAAAATCGTCGCATTTCCTATCACATTGGTTGTCGGAACATGTTCTTCCATTTCCCACCATTAACTAAGAAGAGAAAGCATAATTAGGGGCTTCAGTACTTAGCTAATAATCATGAAAAGGAACTGAAAGCATATAAGGATAACTTGTATATGAAAGGTATACCCTAACTTGTGATCTCCTAGGTTCCCATCTAGGTTATGAATGATCATATATTCTTATGTGAACCTTTATTTTATTTTATCTTTGTTCCTTTAACAATGGTTCATACCAAGCTTATGAATTTTCCAAAGCATATCCCCCGGGAGTGTCGTAACCAAGAGTGCAGCAAGGCCCGTTGTCATGTACCAGTTCCCGTTCGAGTCTAGCTCAAAGCGATGTTTTCGGGTTTTACCCCTATGTACATCTGTGCCAGAGCCACCTCTACCTGCTCGTATCCAGACAGGGATGTATTTGCTTGGCAACCCCTTACTCAATACTCACCAAAATACCAGGAAGATTTCCTATATTAAACTTTTCTATAGGGTTCCTCCTAGAGTTTTCATATCCTAATTTCCACAAATAACTAAACCATCCTTTGATACCAACTATAGCATCCCGTCTTTTTATAACATAACTTTCATTCCATTACACGGAACTGAGGATCTTTAAGGTTTAGTGTCTTGGAAACAAGGAACATAAAACATGAAACAAAAAAAACATTCTTCTTAAACAATTGAAAGGCTTCTCCTCATGTTCACCCTAGGCTCATTACTGCATCTCATAACCTGGGGACATACATCAAATGGAAGGGTGAGCAGAAGGCCCAGCAAGGGAAACAAGTGAAACATTTTACATATGAACTTGAGATACATCAATAAAGTCATGAAAAGAACTTTAAGGCATGAAAATGAAATCATGAGGCATATCATAATAAAAATAAATCTTTTTCACAACATGAAGATGTGGCTGCAACATTTAATATTGACAATCGTTTCGTTTCACCAAGGTCCATCCCCAAGGTGTCGTTGAAAATTACCAAGGTTATTCACCAAGGCGTCGTTAAAATGGTCATCTCTAGAGATTAAGTCTTTACCCAATGCATTGGAGCGCTATCAGGGCGCACCCTTAAATTTGCCTTTATTATCATGTGAGCCACATATATCATCATCAAACATTTCATAAATAACCCATATAGCATAAAATAAATGGGTTTCATTTCATAATCATAACGTTTTAAAAACTGCTTTAAAGACATGATCTTTACGTCACTTTAAAACCCACAGAAAAGGAAGGTGGTCTCATGTATGTAAATCCCAGAATTTAAAATAGAACATTTTGGTATATATGTGAATACCCCTTTAGAAGAAAGAGCTTTGAGTATTCACTTAATAAAATAATAGGACTTTAGAAAAAGAGATAGACATTTTGAGACAGAAATTCTGCAGCATAACGGCAATGTTCCGAGGTTTTAGAAGACATTAAAAGAGAGGTCAAATGGGTCAAACATTCATAAATGACCCATAAAATAGTACATGGACAGAATAAGAAGGATAAATGATCATGGTAATGATATTTAAAGGACATACCATTTGAAATGAAAAACATGGAAGGAAGAAAAAAAAATTAGATTTCTCTTATGAAAGTTCGGCAGCCTAACGGCGTTACTTAAACCTCAACAAACAATGATTTGAAAAGATCAAATAGGATCTCTCATCATGTGAACATAATAGTTCAGTATGATAGATATAGAGATAATTCCCCAACATAACAAAAATGAACTTGAAAGAATTGACATGAAAGTAGAACTTCAAAACGAGAAGGGTGAAGAACCACTTAAAAATTCGGCAGCCTAACGGCGCCACTTAAAACATCAAAATACTGAATTGAAGAGATCAAATGGGGTCTCTCATCATATGAACATAAGAGTCCAGTATGATATATATAGAGATCATACCCCAATATAACAAAAAGGAACTTGAAATAATTGACATGAAAGTAGAACTTCAAAACGAGAAGGGTGAAGAACCACTTAAAAATTCGGCAGCCTAACGGCGCCACTTAAAACATCAAAATACTGAATTGAAGAGATAAAATGGGGTCTCTCATCATATGAACATAAGAGTCCAGTATGATATATATAGAGATCATACCCCAATATAACAAAAAGGAACTTGAAATAATTGACATGAAAGTAGAACTTCAAAACGAGAAGGGTGAAGAACCACTTAAAAATTCGGCAGCCTAACGACGCCACTTAAAACTTCAAAATACTGAATTGAAGAGATAAAATGGGGTCTCTCATCATATGATCATAAAAGATCAGTATGATAATTTAGAGATCATACCCCAACATAATAAAAAGGAACATGAAAGACTTGAATGAAAATAGAACTTGAAAACGAGGAAGGTGAAAGAATCCCTTAAAAATTCGGCAGCCTAACGGCGCCACTTAAACATTCTTAAAACGAATTGATGAGAGAAAGGGGGGGTCTCTCATCATATGAACATGAAATAGGCAGTAGGATTAATATAAAAGAACATCCTACAACATAAGAACATGGAGTATAAAAGAAATGACATAAAAGAGATTACTTGAAAAGAAAGAGAGGGGTCGGATCCCTTACCTTAAAATGTAACTCTTAAACCTCAAAGGTTGGGACCTTGAGGGCTTGGGGGCACCTTGGGAGGACTCCTTGGGAGGTAGTGAGACCATAAATTTGTTGGTAATGAGTGGGGAGTCGAATGGATGAGAGGAGGGCTTGGTATTTATAGGGAAAGTGAGGGGACAAGGCATTAATGGCCAAGGAACACCTCACATGTGCTTTTCTCAAACCCATGTGCTCTCCCTTGTCATTTATCATGGAGTTAGGCCACATGGGGCCCCCAAAACAATAATTCATCACCCTTGGCCGGCCAACCCTCAAAAGATCTCATGACATCATCATGACACCGTTATGATGTCATTAAACATACCGAAACCCTAAAACTGTATTTTTACTATTCACTGAAAATTCAACTTTCTCAGAAAAATCCCAAAATTTCACATTAACCAAATTCCAATGCTCTGATTTCAAAAATGAAATCCATTTTATAAAAATATTTTTCTAAATATTTTTAATTTAATTTTTAAATAAAAACACTATTCATCGAAAATTCATTTTTTTCAGAAAAAACCCCAAAAATTACCATAACATAATATCGATGCTCTGAGTTCAAAAATAAAGTCATTTTTATAAAAATAATTTTCTAATTATTTTTAATTAAATTTTTAATTAAAAAACACTATTCACCCGAAAAAACTAATACTTGAATAATAATTAATGAAACCATTATTTAACTATTTTATTGAATCACATTACTTAATCAAGGTGCCTAGATTATTTTAAAACTTTCTTTAAGTGAGATTACTAATCCGTTTGGTCATATTACTAATCCTATTCATAAAATCACTATTCATAATTTACTATTCATCAAAAATCAAGTTGATCTTATTAGACTCTAAATTTAGTACTGAACATAATTGCAGAAGACCATTTTTTGAAAATCATTACACATTTTTAATTATTTAGGGTTTACATAAACATATTTTAAATATCCTTTTTCTAAAATTCATCAAAAATATGCATACTATATTTATCCGGTCATTTCAAAATTCATAAACTTCATCATAAGAAGAAATCCCAGTTTTTATTTAAAACAAGGATTACACAAGGTAGTTACGGTCTCGTTACATAACCCCTTATAATACCAGCATAGGACCTAAGAGTAAGGTGTGCTAGGGTGATAGAAGCTTGGGGCGGCTCAGTCAACATTGCTCGAGTAGTAATTTCTATCAGTTTGAACTTCTCACGAAGGCGATTTTGTTCCAGCTTCACATGATGAAGTTCGGCTTGGATTTGATCCAGAGCAAAGCCCAGTGGTGCTACCTCCTTCCCAAGCTCTGTTAGATGGGCTTCGATCGGTCCAAGACTACTAGGTGAGGCCATCGAATCTTCTTTCTATAATAATTAACCAAGATTACTTATATTTAGAGACAATAATCAAAACATTTTGTTCACAGCGGTCATGTTGACCGATGGTTATATAATAGTCAAAACCCACTGATCTCATTTTAATTATAATCATGTTTATCAAATACAACATTTTTGTTGAGTATAACAATAACACATAAAATTAGGAAACAAAATTTATTTAAAAAATTCGGGTCGTTACAGTAGAGGCTGAGGATATGAATACGTTTATCATGTTGTGTGCTTGGTATAATTTATCTATTAGTCAAATGGAAATTGATTCCAAGATCATCAAATAATTGATGATTGGAAATATTTTTCCTCCATGGTCGATTTCTTATATTTTCAAGAAGTGTATAGGTAGCCTCAACAACAACAAAATATATTATATGCATAATTGGATTGAATGTAACAAATTAGCAGATTATTTGGCATCCATGTAAGTGGCTGATCAAGGTACCAATATTTTCTGTTTTTCTATCTCTCTTTAAATGAATCAATAAGTGTTGAATTTTATTTGGGTAGACCAGCACGGTATCCACTGTTTTAGGCTGCCTTAAACATTTTTTTCATGACCTTACCACGGTTTTGTTTTTTGTCAGATTTTTTATTTTATAACAAAACAATTTCATGATTGAAGTGGAGATGATTATAGTCTGATCAGACAGTTGTTATACAATCCTAAAAAAATCCTCATCCCACATTGAATTGTAGGTTGTTCGAAAACTTATTTATAATACAGGACATAGATTCCCCACCCCCTCAATTACACAAACACATACACACTGGTAGCCTTATTCAAAATCTATTACTTAGGATTTATCCCATACTATCACAAACATGACCATTACTCATGGATCTACATGGGTTCTGGCCCTATTTCTGCTTGAGATGGTCTTTCATGTATGTACCTATAACTTCACCAATGTATTTTTTTAGTTCTCATAGAAGCAGTGGTGCAGGGGAAACCCTTGGTGTTGTTGGGTTATTAGTAAAATCAATTAGTAAAAGTTGACATGAGAAAAATATTAAGGTATTATATACATATTATCACTTCAATTACATAATTTACATTATTCAAAAAAAAGTTAATTTTATATTATTATTAGAAAATATTATATATTATTATATTATTACTAAATTCTCATTTTTTAATACAAAACAATAAAATATTAGCTTATAATTAAAAAATTTCATTATATGCCCTTATTTATACTACTATTTTTAAATTATCATTCTAAATCAATTTAAATTATTTTAAAATCAACTAATGGATTGTAAAAAATCCAAATATTATATTTTCTTCCAAAAATCACATATAAGTCTTATAAATACCTATGTAAGGTCATTCCAAAACACATAAAAATCATCAAAGTTTATTTTGTCAGTTTACAATGGTGCTATAAATTCCTTTGGATCTCATTATTTTCATTATTCTTCTTGCTATTAATTTTTAAATTATGGATCATTCATGGGAAGTATGTTACACATTATGTCTTCTTATTTTTCTCAGTGGTGCTCCAATTTTTTTCTAGGGTTTGTAGTTAGTTTTTTGAATTAGGTATGATTTTTAATTTAATAAAAATGTAATGTAATCAATATTTTATTAATATTTTTATTCCTTGTTTGGTTCTTAATTTTTAAATTCTTTATTTGATAAGATTTATTAAAATAATAATAATAATAATAATACAAGTATATCATAGATTTAGGGTGCTACATTCTCCCCCACTTAATTGAATTGTTTCATCATAATTTGTTCATACCCACGCACCACTTCATATTATTTCAACATTGATGTTACTAAAAAAACTTTATTATTATTGAAAATAATTAAATATTGAATTATATTAATTAATTTATACCATCACCAGAATTTCTAATGATGTATATTCTTGTTAAAAGGATGATTTTTTCTAGTAAAATTGATACTCATTGCAATTTTAATATCTTTAATTTATTTTTCCCAAACATAACTCGAGAAAGTAAGGTAAAACTCATTTAAAAAGTGATAGTATCTTAAGACATTGGCATGTGGGGTATAAAGATTAGATATATCAGAGTGAACTTGATTTATATAAAACAAACGAACATACCCATCTTCTAATATTTCATAGTCTTTTATCCTTCCATATAAAATGAATTACAAAACATAACATAGGTATGCTACGTGAATATCACCCTCTTCTAAAGCTTCCAAAAAAATCCACTAAAGACTCAAACTGATCATATAAGGTAAACCATTGGAAAAGTCCCTCGAAATATTTTCCATGTCTTGTATAGAATTTATGTTTCCATGCATAATGAAATAATAAAAGAAACGTGATCCTAAAAAGATTCAGAGTATATCATGGGTATTAGATGTCTTTAAAAAGATTTTACAATATATTTGGAGGTTTCCAATTAGTTCAAAATCATTCGAGCGTGATTTTAAAATGATATTCAAAATTAATTTATCTAAAAGAGATAAAAGACTTGTTCGTTTTCTTCTATCTTCCATATGAAAATATTAAAAAAATTATAAAGGATACATATTTAAATTTTCAATTTGTTCTAATTTTCCAAAATTATATAGACCATTACTCTGATACCAAATATGAATCCATGAACTTGTGCTTCCAGATTCAGGGAATACAGGAATTCTATGTATTTTTTGAAAATGAAAAATATAAATTCACAGATCATTTACATTCTAGGACATTTTCTATCCAAGGTTTTGGAGAATTAAGAACATTTATTACTTTTTAAAAAAAATATAAAAAATAAAATAAACAAAATGTATTTGTGTACCCTGCCTCCTTATAGAAATCCACATCACAAATAAATTCTACTAAACCTATGAAATATTAATTTTAAAACATAGGTTGAGAATTTAATTTTCCTTAAAAGGTTTTCTAAACTAATTTGTATATACTTTTAGAATACATCATTTGGTAAGGTAAATACATATAAAAATGTCTTAAAACATTGAAAACTAATATGTTCATATTATTTTTAAAACCAATAATTTTCAAATAAATAATATTTTGAAATAATTATTTGGATTTCTCCATTTAAAAATAATAATTTTTGTTGATTAATTATAATACTCAGTAATCCATAAGAAAACTATAAGGCCACATAGTCTTATCACATGTTGTACAGCTTCCCCTTAAATTTATCAGTTTACTCCCCATACAATAGTATATCATTTGATACTCAAGTGAAAAAATTAAAAAAAAAATTAATGGTACTCTCTTTCTCACTCATAACCCAAAATCATTTAAAAAATTATAAATAAATTATTTTATTCAAATAAAACAATCTTATATACTTATTAATATGTCATAAATATTTTTCTAAACTATTTTGATAACAATAATTATGATAAACCCATGATTGTAAACAATTTCTCTTATTTAAAAATCAAAAATATAAATTCTTAATAAATTAATTGAATACATATGAAAAATAGATGAAATTTCAATGATAACGTAGATTATGGGAATATGAAATGTTTGGAAAGAAATTAATGGGAATATAAGAACAATTTACATAGAAAATAATATCTTTTGTCATTTAAAACATGGTGTAGAATGAATGGTTCTAAAAAAATTCAAGTTATTAAATAAAATAATAATTTTTTGATCTTAAAAGAAATCATTTAATGATGTCAATTATAAAATATGGTTTTGATATTGTTTTGAGATAACTCATTTAATTCATTTATTAATTCTTTAAATTATTATTTCTAATATATATATATATATATGTATGTATAGTTTCCTTTAAAACACTAGGTAATTGGATATCTTAAAATGGTTATAAATTAAATCATAGTTTGAAAACAAATTAGATACTTTTTTAAACAACATATTCCAAGTAAAATTAATGAGTTACAAGTAATCTTTTATTTTAAAAATATAGAGATAATTAAATATATATGTGCGTGCGTGTGTGTAAATTTTTAAATAAATACATAAACCTTACAAAATCCATAAATTGAGATTTTTATATAAAATATCTTACCAACCATAAATTAAAACACAAATTAAAATGTTTAAAAAATTAAAACATTCTATAAAATTATAAATTATGATAAAAATAATGAAACATATATATATATCTTTGTAATTGAATAATTAATTGATAGATTTAGAAGAAAATCAAACCCTTAATTGAAATGAATTAGAAGTTTTTTTCATATTGGACACAAAGCAAGAAATAAGGATGGTATAACATGGTGAAATATTTCTGGTTTTTCAAGGTTTTAAAAAATGAGGGTTCTAATAATGTAAGGTTTCCAATCACATTAATAATTCACATATTAAAATAGAATTTTAAATATAGTTAATTTTAAAAATCGAGTATGTTGTTTTATTTTAATTGGCTAGGTGGTTAGATTTAATTCAATTAATTGAATATATATATATATATATATCATTCTTACGAGGTGATTCACAAAGAAAATTAAAAATAATTAAAAAAAGTATTGAAAATTTCTAATATATTTGGTCCTATAAATGTTGATATGCAATATATATATCAATATATAAGGATTCCTTTGGAAGATGAGGATGGAGAAAATAAAGTTAATGATTCAATTTCTTTTTTTTAGTTTTTTTTATATTTATTATCAGAGAGATGAAGTGAAATTGGTTTTGTTAGTTGAATATGACTTAGATGGTGTAGAAGAAGTATGCATAGGTGTCAAGGGTTTCTGGTTAAAAAACCAAAATCATGAAAGATGAACAGTATTAGGGATCATGTAAAATAGTGGAAAACTTAGGTGATACAATTCCGATCAGACAGTTGTGATCCAATCCCACACAAAAATGCCCAACCCACATCGAATTTTGGTCAATTTGATCTATTCAAAATAATACATGACATAGGTGCTCCCCCTTGATGACACAAATGCACACACACACACAGGGAGCCTTATACACAATCTAATGGGCTTAATTTTGCTCACACAATCCCAGAATGGACCATGACTCAAGTACCTACATGGGTTATGGCCTTTTATTTTTGCTCGAGTTTGGCTTCCACGTGAGTACCTATAACCTCACCCAAGGATTGGCCTTAGTTCCCACCTAAGAAGTGGTTCATGGGCTACCCTTGGTGTTGTTGGGTACTTTGTGCAAAAATTATTAAAATTTTACATGAGAAAGATATTAAAGTATTATATATATATATATATATTATCACATATATTACACCATTTACACAATTTTAAAAAGTTTATTTTTTATTCTTATTTGAAATTTTTTATATGGAATTATCCATTTATAAAATTCTCACGTTATAATACTAAACATTAAAAGTTTTTATTATAATTAAAACATTTCCATTAAATGTAATTATCTATACGATTATTTTAAAATTATCATTCTAAATCGATATAAAATTCTTTTTAAATCTCCAAATAGCTAGAAAATAACTCTAATGGTTATATTTTATCCCAATTATCACACATAAGACTAATAAATACCTATCTAAGGGATGTCCAAAACACATAAAAATTCATCAATGTTTATTTCATGATTTCATAATGGTTTTATACATTCCTTTGGTTCTCATTATTTTTGTTATTCTTCTTGCTTTTACTTTTTTTAATTATGGAAGATTTTGTGTAAGTATGCCATACTTTTGGTCTTCTTATTTTACTTGGTGGTGGTCCAATTGTTTTCCTATGTCTTGTAATGAGTTTTTAGGATTACACTTGTTTTTAGTTTAAAAATTATGTAATGTATTCAATATTTTATCAATACTAGTTTTCCATGTTTTGTTTTAAATTTTAAATTCTGTATTTGATATCACTTATTAAAAAAAAATATGTATATCATTGATTCAAGGTGTTAGATAAGGGCTCTCTATGATATCCAAGAGGAGTATCTTTGGTCCGGATTTTATTCTAAAATCAAAGGAAAGAGTCAGAACGGATGATTTTTAGGTCTTAAAATAATAAATTACAATTATTTATTTCATGTTAAATTTTTTTTCCACACAATTTAATGGGATATGCACTAAACATGAAGAACTTTTGGGAAACTAGAGAAGTTGTACAATTTTTTGTATAGTTCAACAAACCATGACCACCCCATGTAAAATTCCCTTATCCCATGATATAGGGTTTGAGGATGAAGTCACCCAGTTTGACCTAACCATGTACCAAACCATGGAACATGCCCACGAACTCCAACACAACGTGCATGGTTTCCTAGGAAAACCAACGCAGTTTTCCCTAACCAGGCATCAAACATGAACAAGACCATAAAGCTATAAAAACCTCTAAATTTTACCCGATATAACCCAAGATAATACCTAAATAAAATATATTTGAAATAATGGAAAATAAGTACCTAAAACATTAGGTTGTGAAAATTATCTCAACCATATTTCCATCCACCACTAGAAAGCTATATCAAAAAAGGTTTCTCCTCAAAGTGATGAGGCTAATACATCCCAATAAATGAGTCTCAATCCCTTGTCACATGTGAATTAGAACCTTTCTAAAAAATAACTCAAACTAATGGTATAACATCCCATATAAAAATATCACTTGTGAATCAAAATATAAAACTAGTTTCTCAGTCACAGACATATCAGGTCCTATGTCAAGGTCTTCCCTTTGCAAGACATGTGATGGGTTAGGCTAACACTTCATGAGCTATGGAACATGAAAAACATTATGAAAAAAATAAAAAAAAATCACAAAGCCAATCTATACTCCACCTATACAAATTTTTTTAATACTTCAAATGGACCAATATATCAATGAGAAATCTTCCTTTGTTTATCAACCCATAGGTGACACAATCAATATGAGAATTTAAAAAACACTTTACCTCAAACCAAATACTTCAACAGATGATTATAATTATCTACATAATAATTCTACCATCCTTTATTTATCAATAACTACTAATGAATCAATATGATAATCAATATTTTATCATGAATCAGACTCGCTCTTACCAAGGAATCTTCTATGGCCACATAACAATAAATATCAGAGCTATATGGATAGCCATATAAAGATTAAAAAGGTTCTACTATGATGGAAAATGGGTAGTTTCTATTATAAAATTCTAAATCAATCCCAAATTACTATCCCAAGAACCAAATAACTCTAAAAAATAGGCATCAATCATATAGTCCAGAATCTAATTATCACTTTCACTATTCGAGTTTTATGTTTTCGTAAAGGGTAATTAGTGATATATTCTCACCATAATTGACCTTTTATGATGGGAATCCTTCACTAATGGATCTTCTAAGAGAATCGAATAGCAGTTGTTATTATTTATTTGATGCTCCATTGAACATAATTAAAAAAAATTATGGGTGAACCAACTATCTCAATTAATACCAATAAGTTTTTTGAATATAAATTTTTGATGGGTAAATCTCAAATAATATTATTTATGAATGTCAATTTATTTATTGAAAATAAGTTTGAAACATTTTTAAAAAAATCAATTGTGAATAATGTGAAGTTCATTAACAATTGCTAATATTTTTTAAAAAAAATATAAAAATAATAAAAAATAATTTATAATGATAATAAAAAAACCTTAATACTTAATTTGAAACATATTATATTTATCATCCCAAAATACAAAACAGTTATAAAGAACCATTGATCATCTACTGCTATCTGGTGGAGTAGGATCACTCAAAGGGTTAAGGGGAGGAAAATTCATACCGACGCCACATGCAATATGTCACATATACTCAAACATCTTCTCATCTCTATAATTTGACTACACATGCTCCACCTTACTCTATATGCATCTAATATATCATATTATCTTGGGCTCTCAACCTCTCCATGAACAATACCGAAGATGACAATGATGACATTCAATGAGCTCTATTAGTGAAAACTAATGAAATCATGGAAGTTCTATAATAAGTTGTATGTTTCAGCCATGAACCAATATTGGACAAATTTCTTTTCTCATTTCCATGTATAATCACATGTATCAAAGTATTCTTATCGAAAGCAAACTCACAAGTGGTATCTAATTCATTCTCTTCTTAACTTTCTCCTAAATGAGAAACCATAGTTGTAATGACCCAATGTTTTTCAATGGAAATTACCTTCTCATAAGTATGTCATAAAATCACATAAAAACACAAAACAATGAACTACTAAGTTTTAAGTGTCCTTTAACCATAATTTTGTCACTTCTTTGTTTGGAATTTCAAAAATATGGCATACACGGTAGTAATTAGTAAGTTATTTGGAGTCCGATAAGGAAAAGTTAATTTTTGGTGAATAGTAACCTACCATAATGAATAGTAACATACCCTTATGAATAGTGATATACCAAAATGAATAGTAACCTCACCTATGATAGTATAAAAATAATATTGAAGTTGGAAGTACAATATACCTATATTTTAGAATAAGTTAATGAATGTTTCAAAACCAGTTTTGATAAAAAATTATTATTTTTATTAAATATTAAAATAATCATATTCATAAAATTATTTAAGAAAAATAGAATTCATATTTGAATTCTACACGTCGAAAAATTGTTAGGGATAATTTTTGGGATTTTTCTGAAATACTTGAATTTTTATGAATAGTAGAATCCGATAATTCACAATAAATGCTAAATAATCGATTAATTGAGTAATCGATTATGTTCTTCTGATGTAGGACCACTTGGTTCAGGATCAGATGATAAAATCACTATTGTTGGTCATGGAATACTTACTATTCCTTGTCTTGTGATGAAATAATAAATTAATGATTATAATATTATGAAATACCTCCTCTCCTCCACTATAAAAACCCCCCTTCACTCCCTCTTATCTTCACTCCTCTCAAGCCTTTTTCCTTGACATTATTCTGCACAAATCTCTCCCCAAGATCCTCCCCCACGTCCCAAATCTCCTAGACTTTTCAAAATACCAAAACCTCTCCCCTTAAAAGGTTCTCAAAGGAAGAAGTCTGAAGAGGTAAATTCCTCTTTCAAATTCCTTCATTTCTTTTAAGTTCTCTTTTTTATTCTTTACTCACCTCCCTTCCCCATAATAGTCTGATAAATCTATTAATATACATGTACTGGAATGTTTTCATGCTAATTGTATATTTCATTATCTTCCCTTCTTTCCCTACCCTTTTATTTGAAGGAAATGAAAGAACCGTTGGAGATGTGCTAATTTAGCACATTCAAGGACAACAGTTTGTCAATTTCTATTATTATCATTAATTATGGTCATGAAACCATTTGTGTTATTATTGAACCAGATTATTATATATGTAATGTATCCTATTTTTTTGTTTCTATAATCCTTTTTTACAAATGGTATTAATTTATAAAGAAAAAACATGTTCTTTGTAATCAAATCCAGTGATTAACAAAAACGGTTATCACTAAGGTTATATATATAATAATTCGACTTCACTCTAAGTAACCTAATTAAAATTGAAATCATGTAATTTCCTAGATTTTCACTAAATAATATAACCTCAATTCTGGACTACCACTTTGATCTTACATATAATCCAAACTTGAATTTAAGTGAACTGATCTTTTAAATCCAAGTAAACAAACGAGCCTAAACAATGAAATTGAACCTTATAAAAAATCAAAAAGCCTTTGAATGAACTAAAAAGGGTTATAATAAATAAATTAAATATAGAAGAGTTTCTGGAATTATTAATTAATAATCCTAATTTGTTTATTCAGGTCTTTAATAACAAGTGGATAACCCCAACGGATTTAAGGTAAGGGGTCCTCTCCTTTTCACTCTTAATCAAGATTGTTCTCTATGCTATGCCTTTTTGTGTAATACCATGTGATGGGGTATATTTTCTCACCTCCCCCATACTTCCCTAATGTTTTATAAGTTATTAGAAACCCCTTATCTCTCTCATCAAGCCCTCTTAGTTTCACCTGATACCATGCCGATAAACCACAATGGATTCTACCTGAACTTCCTTTATTCCTTCAGGTTTCTCTTTCATTATTTTTACCAAAATGTTGTTGCCTTTTATTTTTATGTATAACTTCAACATTCTTTTTATAGGCTCCAAACTCATTTTCCAAGATCCATCTCTCATTCTCTTTCAGGAATATACATGCTTTTAAGAGAATCCCTCCTCGATACTTCCTAATTAGCACACTCGTTTTAAAGGAACTTTCTGAACGTTTACCCAATATCAGGTGCACTATATTTTCTGTTTTAAGACACCATTGTCTTTATAAAATCATTATTTTTATTATGAAAACCTTCTTGGTTCAATTCTGTTTGTATTTAAAATAATGACCTCTTTACTATTTTAAAATCTCTATAGTATTTTCCTTAAAACCGCACTAAATGTTTTGATGACAATGTTTATCAAATACATTTTTTATATGTTGTCACTTAAATTTGTTACCACCTACCATGTTATATGACTATATTACTTTATTAACGTCTATGTATTTTCTAATCCCTTTCTTTCATGGACACTTTCATGGTACACTCATTGTTTATGCTTTATGTCATGATTGTGGTACCCAATTCTCTCCATGGGTATCCTTATGTTTATGAATGATTGATTATGTATTATTATTTATGTGGAAGGAATATTTATGTGGAACGAATATTCATGAAAATTTTGAGATGGGTGCACCCGGATAGTGTTCCAATGCATTGGGTAAAGTTGAGTCTCATGAGATGCGATGTGAAACGGGATTGGTGGTTAGACTTGACCCATACTAAAATGGGAAACGAGATTGGTGGTTATCCTTAACCCATACTAAAGAAAGGTTTTATGATTCTTCCACATTTATATGATTCCATGTTTATATTATACCATGCTTATATTAAATGATTTTATATGTTTCATGCTTTGGATATCATTATGTCATGCCTCCTAACTCATGTTCTTGAGATGTAATCTTATGTTCATTCCCTTACTAGGATTTTTAGCTCATCTATTTGTTCATGTGTTCCCCAGGGTACCCTATGCAGATGTAAGGGCTCAAAGGAAGTTAGAATCTCTTTATGGAGATTAAATAAAGAAATGTTTTTTTAGACCCATGTTTTATGTTATATGTACCTAGTATTCCAAGACACTAGACTTTATGATCCTTGGCTTGTACTCTGATGATTAATTATGCTTAAAATCATGAAATGTTATATATAAACAGCATGGGTCTATATAGATGGTTTTAAAGGATGGTATAGTTATTTTTAGAGATTAGGAATAGAGCACCTTGGTAAGAACCTTAAGCATGAGACTAAGTATAAGAAAACATTCTAGGATTTTGGTGAGTATTGAGTAAGTGGCTTATCAAGAAAATACATCCCTGTCTAGATACGAGTAGGTAGAGGTGGCTCTGTAATAGATGTATCTAGGGGTAAAACCCAAAGACACCACATTGAGCTAGACTCAAACGGGAACTGCTGCATGACAACGGGCCTTACTGGGATCTTGGTTACGACACTCTCTGGGGATAAGATTTGGTAGATTTATGAGCTTAGTAAAAACTGTTATTAATATAAAAAAGGAAACCCATAAGAATATAAGTTAAGAAATAGATCGAGGATAACCTGGATATAAACCTAGGTAATCACAAATTAGGATATACTTCTTTTTTATAAGTTTATACTTTTATTTTCAAATTTTCCTTTTTATTCTCAATAGATAAGTATTCAAGACCTCTAATTATATGTTATTTTTTTAGTTAATGGAGGAAAATAGAAGAACAAGTTCCAACAACCAATGTGATAGGCAATGTGATGATTGCCCTAATGATATGCCTGATATGATGGGAGTGGGTGATCAAAACTTCATGATAGTACTTGCTCAACTGGATCGAGTTATGAATAATAACTTGAATCATGTGGAATTACCTCCTACTCCAAGGAAAGAGTATGTGGCCCTAGAATCCTTTATGCGGCAAAGGCCTCCCATTTTTAGCGGGTATTTTGATCCCCTCCTCGCAGAACAATGGATTAACTCCATTGAAAAGATTTCCTCCGTCCTGTAGTGCTTGGAAGAAGAGAAGGTTGTACTTGTGGTCTATCATTTTGATGGGGAATATGATCAGTGGTGGACACTGATCAAGAATACAAAGTCGCAAGAAGAAATTGATTCCATAGAATGGGAGGAATTCAAGAATATGTTTTTCAACAAATATTTTCCTCAAACCCTCCATCTCAAGATGGAATGAGAGTTCCTTGGACTCAAGCAGAAGGAAGATGAGTCCATCGGGGCTTATGAAGTGAACTTTACAAGGCATGAAAGGTACGCCTCTGGCTTTTTCATGAACATTGAAAGAAAGGTGGATCTATTCTATAGCGGACTAAAACCAAGTCTACGAAAAGCATTGGCGATTTGAGAATTCGATAGTTATGAGGAGATTGTCCATTGTGCCCTCAAGGTTGAAATGGAGATTGGAGAATCTCAGTGGTCTCGTGGGCCCAGTGACAAGAAGTAGAAAATGAAGAACAACATGGGTGGTTCATCAAAAAAATCCCATGATGGAAAGAAGCCTCACTTTCCCCTTTGTAAAAATTGTGGGAAGAATCATCTTAGTGATTGTCTCAAGGGAACCAAGAAATGCTTCAAATGCGGAAATCTTGGTCATCTGGCCAAGAACTATTTAAGGGATATGAAAAATCCCGCTAATGTTGAAGAAGAAAGGAAGGTTAAGATCAAAACTCAACCTATAGTGTAGTGTTACAACTGCAAGAATCTTGGGAATTATGCGAAAAATTGCCCTAAGCCGAGGGTTATCAGAGGCAATCGGCAACAACCGCTAAGGAAATAAGGAAAGGATTATGTTATCACTACTACTGAGGTGGAGCTGGAAAATGATGTGGTGATAGGTATTCTTGTTATTCATTCAATAATTGCGAACTTACTATTTTATTATGGTTCTACGCATTCTTTCATATCTTTAAAGTTTAGTAGAACTATTCAAAAACCACCTCAAAATTTGGAGGAAAAGTTATCTGTGAGAACAGCGAATGGGAAATATTTTTCGTCCATGGTTTATAAATCCTCCCCGGTTAACATTTGTGGACTGAACCTCCCAGAAAATCTCTTCATACTTCCTGTAGTGTATTTCAACGCTATCTTGGGCATAGATTGGCTATCTTTGTACAAGGCCAACATCAATTGATAGGAAAGGGAGATCACATTTCACATCATGAAGTATCCTCTTATTATTTACAAGTGTAAGGATGAAGATGAGTCTCCTTTAGAATATTCATCTCAAGTTTGGATACTTCTTTGTGACAAAGAATATCTAGCTCAAATGATTGGGACAAAGTATAGAATCATGCTTGAAGACATTCCTAACGTGAGGGATTACACTTATGTATTCCTTGAAGAGTTTCCTGGTCTTCCTCCTAACCGAGAGGTTGAGTTCTCAATTGAACTTATCCATGGATCTCTCCCAATATCAAAGAAACCTTACAGAATGGCCACCGTAGAGCTGGAAGAGATGAAGAAGTAGTTACAGGAGAATATGGAGAAGGATTTTATATGCCCGAGTGCTTCACCGTGGGGTGCTCCAGTCCTCTTCTTCAAGAAGAAGGATAGATCAATGCACCTCTTCATTGATTATCGTTAGCTCAACAAAATCACGATAAAGAACAAGTATCCCCTTCCATGGATAGATGACTTGTTCTATCATCTTCTTTGGGCCAGTTATTTCTCTAAGGTGGACCTTCAGTCAGGATGTCACCAACTAAAGGTAAGAAAGGAAGATATTCCCAAAACTGCCTTTTGAATGATGTATGGACACTATGAGTTCATAGTGATGCCCTTATAACTCACTAATTCTCCATCAATTTTCATGGATTTAATGAATAGAGTATTTAGAGATTACCTCAACAAATTTTTGGGGGCCTTCATTGATGATATTGTGATATACACCAAGAGTAAGGAGGAACATACGGAGCATTTGAAAACTGTGTTAAAGACTTTGTGAAGGGAGAATTTGTATACAAATTACAATAAATGTGAGTTTTGAATGGAGGAAGTATCATTATTGGGGAATGTTATCACCAAGAGAGCGATATCTTTGGTCCCTTTTAAGACGAAGGCAATTGAAGAGTGGCCAAGGCCAACTTCTGTAACAGAGATCCGCAGCTTTTTGGGTCTATCTGGGTATTATAGACGATTCATGAAGAACTTTTCACGATTTTTAAACCCAATGTCCAAGATGACATGGAAGGGAGTAAAACTTTTCTTGACACAGTAATGTGAAGATTGTTTCAAGGAGATGAAAAATAGTCTTATCACTACACCATTACTCACACTCCCTTTAAGTGGAGAAATATTTCTGGTGTATAGTGATGCTTATAAGAAAGGCTTAGGTTGTGTGCTAATGCAAAATGATAAAGTGATAGCCTATGCCTCAAGGAATTTGAAAATCCTTTATCAAAACTATCCCATGCATGATCCGGAGTTAGTGGCTATGATCTTTGCTTTGAAAATCTGGCGGCATTATCTCTATGGGGATAAATGTGAGATATATACTGACCATAAGAGTCTAAATTATATATTCACACAAAAAGAGCTTAATATGCACTAGCACAGATGGATATATCTCATCAAGGATTGTGACTTCTCAATCCACTACCATCCCGGTAAGGTAAACAAGGTGGCAGATGATCTAAGTAGAAAGGATCCTGTATCTTTATCAATGATGAGAATTTAAAAGGATTCGATCTTCCTAGATTTGAAAAGGATTAACATGGAAATAATTAAGGGAGGAACATCATCAATCCTTTCTCAAATGATTGCTCAACCATCCCTCTTGGAAAAAATAAAGGATTTTCAAAGAAAGGATGTGGAAATTCAGAAAAGGGTGGAAGCTGTTAAAAATGGGAGATCCTTTGATTTCAAAATTGATGAGGAATGAGTTGTAAGATTTGGGACACGATTATGTGTACCATTTGATCCAGAGATAAAGAAGGATCTATTGAATGATTCACATAGCTTGACCTTCTCTATCCACCTAGGCATCACAAAGATGTATCGAGGTCTCCGAGAAAACTTTTGGTGGGACAATATGAAAAGGGAGATTGCTGAATATACATCAAAGTGCCTTGTATGTTAGCAAGTGAAGGCGGAGAGACAAAAGTCTAAGAGGATGATAAAACCACTACCCATACCAGCATGGAAGTGGGAGAACATTACCATGGACTTTGTCACTGGACTTCCAAAGAAATTTAGAGAAAACAATGTTATATGGGTCATTGTGGATCGTCTTACGAAGACAGCTCACTTTATCACAGTTCGAGAGGACTTCTCATTGGATCAACTTGCATGGATTTACATCAAATAAGTGGTAAGCCTGAATAGAGTACCACTATATATTGTATTCGATCATGATCTGAGGATCACCTCAAAAGTCAGGAAAAGTATCCGACATGCTATAAGCATTGAAATGAACTTCATTATGGCCTATCATCCTCGAACTGATGTCTAATATGAGATAACAATTCAGACACTGGAAGAAATGTTGAGAGCATGTTCTATGTAATTCAAAGGAGGATGGGACCAACATCTTCCACTAGTTGAATTCTCTTAAAACAATAGTTTCCACTCGAGCATCTGAATGGAACCATATGAAGCCCTTTGTGGCAAAAGGTGCAGAACACTGGCGTGTTGGGATGAAATCGGTGAGCACAAGCTGCTAGGACTTAAAATGGTTGAAGAAAAGGTAGAGAAGGTGAAAACCATTCAGAAACATATCAAGGCAACCCAAAATCGACAGAAGAGTTATGCAGATAACAATCGATGAGACATTGAGTTCAAAGTTAGAGACATAGTATTTCTATGCATATCCCCATGGAATAGGTTCATGAGGTTTGGGAAGAAAAGGAAGTTAAGTCCTAGGAACATCGTCCTCTTTGAGAACCTTGATCAAGTCAAAGTTGTGGCCTATTGACTGGAAATTCCGCTTACCATGTCTAAAGTACATTATGTCTTTCATGTATCCCTCTTAATGAAGTACATATCATACCCTTCACATGTACTCTTTTCAGAGGTGGTACAGTTGGAGGATGATCTCTCTTACGAGGAGCAGCCAGTGAAGATCTTGGATCATAGAGAAAAAGTTCTATGCAACAAGACTACTCATCTTGTCAAAGTACTATGGAGAAACCATAAGTACGAAGAGGCAACATGGAAACTAGAGAAAGAAATGAAGGAAAAGTACCCACACCTATTTTTTTCTTAGAATGTAAAATGAAATTTCGAGGGTGAAATTTCATAAAGGGGGAATAATGTAACGAACCAATGTTTTTCAATGGAAATTCCCTTATCATAAGTATGTCATAAAATCACATTAAAACACAACACAATGAACTAGAAAGTTCTAAGTGACCTTTAAACATAATTTTTTCACTTTTGTGTTTGGAAATTCAAAAATCCAGCATACATAGTTGTAATTAGTAAGTTATTTGGAGTCCGATAAGGGAAACTTAATTTTTTGTGAATATTAACCTACCCTAATGAATAGTAACATACCCTTATGAATAGTGATATACCCTAATAAATATTAACCTCACCTATGATAGTATAAAAATAATATTCAAGTTTGAAGTATGATATACCTATATTTTAGAATAAGTAAATGAATGTTTCAAAACTGGTTTTGATAATAAATTATTATTTTTATTAAATATAAAAATAATCATAATTGGAAACTTATTTTTGAAAAAATGGACTTCATTTTTGGATTATATGCGTCAAAAAATGGTTAGGGTGAATTTTTGGGATTTTTCTGAAATACTTGAATTTTTTATGAATAGTAGAATTTGATAATTCACAATAAATGCTAAATAATGGATTAATTGAGTCATCGATGATGTTTTTCTGATGTAAGTCCACTTAGTTCAGGATAACTTGATAAAATCACTATTATTGGTCATGGAATAATTAATATTCCTTTTATTGTGAAAAAATAATAAATTAATGATTATAATATTATGAAATCCCTCCTCTCATCCACTATAAAAACCCCCCTTCGCTCCTTCTTCTCTTCACTACTCTCAAGACTTGTGCCTTGCCATTATTCTGACCAAATATCTCCCCAAGATTCTAACCCACGTCCAAAATCACCTATCCTCTCCAAAATACCAAAACCTCTCCCCTCAAGAGGTTCTCAAAGGTGGAAGTCTCAAGAGGTAAATTCCTCTTTCCAATTCCTTCATTACTTTTAAGTTCTCTTTCTTTTTATTTCTTTCCTCACCTCCCTTCACCATAATAGTATGATAAATCTAGTAAAATACATGTACTGTAATTTTTTCATGCTAATGGTATATGTCATTATCTTATCTCCTTTCCCCACCCTTTTATTTGAAAGAAATTAAAGCACCGTTTGAGATGTGCTAATTTAGCACATTCAAGGACAACAGTTTATCAATTTATATTATTATCTTTAATTATGGTCATGAAACCATTTGTGTTATGATTGAACCAGATTATTATATATTTAAAATATCCTTTTTTTAATCCTTTTGTACAAATGGTATTAAGTTATAAAGAAAAAACATGTTCTTTGTAATCAAATCCACCGATTAACAAAAACGGTTATCACTAAGGTTATATATATAATAATTCAAATTCACACTAAGAAACCTAATTAAAATTAAAACCATTTATTCTTATGGATGTGAAATAAATAATATAACCTAAATTTTGTACAACCACTTTGATCTTACATATAATCCAAACTTGAATATAAGTGAACCGATCTTTTAAATCCATGTAAACAAACGATCCCGAACAATGAAATTGAACCTTATAACAAATCAAAAATGCTTTGAATGAACTAAAAATGGTTATAATAAATAAATTACATATATAAGAGGTTATAGAATTGTTAATTAATAATCCTAATTTTTTTATTCAGGTATTTAATAACAAGTGGAGAACACCAACGGATTTAAGGTAAGGGATCCTCTCATTTTCACTCTTAATAAAGATTATTCTAAATGATATGCCTTTTGTGTAATACCAAGTGATGTGGTTTGTTTTATCACCTCTAACATAATTCCCTAATGTTTTATAAGTGATTATAAACCCATTATATCTCTCATAAATCCCTCTTTGTTACACATGATACCATGTTGATAAACCATAGTGGATTCTACCCGAACTTCCTTTATTCCTTCGGGTTGCTCTATATTTCTTTTTACCAAAATGTTATTGTCTTTTATTTTTATTTAGAACTTTAAAATTATGTTTATATTCTCCAAAATCATTTTCCAAGATCCATCTCTCATTATCTTTTGGGGATATACATGCTTTTAAGTGAATCCCTCCTCGATACTTTCTAATTAGCACACTCGTTTTAAAGGAACTTCTCGAACATTTACCCAATATCACGTGCCCTCTATTTTCTATTTTAAGAAAAAATTGTCTTTATAAAATCATTATTTTAATTATGAAACCTTATTGGTTCAATTCTTATTTTATTTAAAATAATTTCCTCTTTACTAATTTAAAAGCTCTATAGTATTTTCCTTAAAACCGCACAAAAATGTTTTGATGCTAATGTTTCTGAAATACAATTTTTATATGTTGTCACTAAAATTTGTTACCACATACCATGTTATATGCCTATATTACCTTATGAACGTCCATATATGTTGTAATCCCTTTCTTTCATGGACACTTTCATGATACACACATTGGTTATGCTTTATGTTATGATTGTGGTCCCCAATTCTCTCCATGGGTATCCTTATGTTAATATATGAATGATTGATTATGTATGACTATTTATGTGGAAAAAATATTTATGTGGAAAGAATATTCACGAAAATGTTGAGATGGGTGAGCCCAGATAGTGCTCCAATGCATTGGGTAAAGTTGAGTCTCATGAGATGTGATGTGAAACGGGATTGGTTGTTAGCCTTGACCCGTACTAAAATGGGAAATGGGATCGGCGGTTTGCCTTGACCCATACTAAAGAAAGGTTTTATAATTCTAACACATTTATATGATTCCATGTTTATATGATCCCATGCTTATATTAAATGATTTTATAAGTTTCATTCTTTGGATATCATTATGTCATGCCTCTTAACTCATGTTCTTGAGATGTATCCTTATGTTCATTCCCTCACAAGGCTTTTTAGCTCATCCATTTATTCATGTGTTCCCCAGGGTACCCTATGAAGATGTAAGGGATCAAAGGAAGTTAGGATCTCTTTATGGATATTAAATAAATAAGTGTTTTTATCCCCATGTTTTATGTTATATGTATCTAGTCTTCCAAGACACAAGACTTTACGATCCTTGGCTTGTACTCTGATGATTAATTATGCTTAAAATCATGAAATGTTATATGTAAAAGGCTTGGGTCGCTATAATAGTCCCATGAATTTCCTTAAAATATAATTATAAATTTGAACAAAACTATTAATATTAGTAACAAAAATTAGAAAATACTAACCATAATTCGGTGCTCAATATCATAGATAATATTTCCTATAAGGGGATCAGTATACATATTCTTATAATCCTTGAACTCTTTAATAGATGGGTCATTAGAGGCCAATATAATAAAAAGAATTACATTTAATGTATATATAAATAAATAAATAAAATTACTTACCATAGGTTTTTTATTTATTCAAAATTTTTTACTTCTGGACATATGTGCAACCTCTCATCTTACCATTTATGATATCTAGATGATGGACACCTCCTAAAATCCTCTCTTATCCAGTAGTAGGAGAATCTATCTCATACCTGATCTCAGAAATTTTCATGTTGATGGATGGCCCAAGAGATGTCAAAAATAGTATTAAAACCTATATCAGTATATCTCTTCAGTAGGTTGTGTAAAAACTGATGAAAGAATTCACATATAAAAATATCAAATGAAACATAGATAGAATCACTCTGCCTATCCACAATCAAAGACCATATATTCTTCAAGATAAATAAAAAATCCATTAACTAAATAAATTTAAAGTAGAATATATTATTTAATAATTTATAATTCATTGGTTGAACATGAACTGAAAAACAACAATGGGAACATGATCCCATGTCAACCATGGTTTAGAAAAATAATTTCTCAAAATCACATCAACATTAAAAATAGTTAAATACAAAAATATGTGCAAATAAAAATAAAAATAAGAATTTTATTACAAAAATTAATATCAAATTTTAATATAAGATAAATTCCTTAAAAATTGAGAATACCTCTTTAAATGGGAGCTAAAATCAATATATGAGCATCTCACTAGAACATGGTCCAAATTGTAAATCGAGAAAGACCACACCCCTTCCTAATAGGCCTAAAATCCTGTGGATCAAATTAATTTGGATCATTATCTCGAATTTCTATATCAATTAGAGAATGAAATAGACCGTTGGGAGCATCTCCAGTTATCTAAAAATAATAATCTTATCTGTATGAAATTTTTTATACATACATCAAATATAAAAAAAATATTAAATACCATAATATAAAAAAATTAAATGTAAATAGTTTTTAATACATATATAAAATAAAAAAAACTAATAAATAATAAAATATAATAATTGCCTATAAAATAATAATAATCACTCACATCAGTGAAGGAAATGAGTATATCATAGGGCCAATCCATCAAAAAAAATATATTACCTATAAATAATTTTTAATAGAGATATAAAATAAAAAAAATACCTGAATATAATTCATCGATCATCATATTGGTATGCTTATTTAAAGTGTAAAATGTATTCATATTAATCTCCAATATCATCATATTCTTTAAAAATTTCTGTTACATCATCCCTTATTACATCAACAATATTATCATTATCATCGGCCCTTATGTGGGGGTTTCATCTTCAATATTGATATCTCATCATGTAAGAGATATATTTTGTGGATTTTTCTTGAAAAATTAATTATATTACTATAACCCTCTAATATTTTATTCAAACAAAATTTCAAATAATTTTATCTCCCTTGATTTCTTGTACTACATACAACATTGAGTCTTAACGAAACATGAAATACTATTAAAATATTATTATTTATAATAATTATCTATTTCCATTGGAATTGTCATTATGAATATTACTAACTAATTTAACAAACTATATGGTTCACAAATGTATATAATATTAATTCATTGGGTACTAATTTATTATAAATAACAATAAGAACAACAAAAACAAAAAAAATCTAATATAAACAAATTATTTTAATATTCACAAACATGTTTTCCCTAAATAAATTAAAAAATAACTTTTGTGAATTATTTTAATAAAATTTTTATATTATATATTAAATAAAATTTATAAAATTCATCTTATGTGTTTTCCAAACAATAGATAATATTAAATATAATTTCATCCTTAAACCTATTTTTTTCTATAAAATAGTCTAGTCACAATTTTCATTCTTATTTTGAAAATTAATTTTTAAGAATTTTAGAATTTTAAATATAAAAAAAAATTATTCTTGAAATAATAATTGAAATTTTTTTTGGAATTTTGTTTCATAATTTTCTAAAAAAATAAATTTTTCTAGTGAATAGTGAAAAACTCTAGTTTATATTAAAAATCTACCATTTCATTCAACATGTTTAGAAGAAAATTTTAATTTTAATATAATTTTAAAAGAAAATTTAATTAAATTATATATCTATTATTCTAATTTAGTAAATTGGAGTCAATTTAATTGTTAATTTTTATAAAAAAACCTTTTAAACATTTGATGATTTTCTCTTTTGAAACCTAATTTTTCATCACATCCACGGATTTAATTTTAAATTAAATTATACCGATTCAATGAGTTTAATTTTTTAAAATTGTATTAAATGTTTGTAATCCTTAAATTTATATTATATAATAATTTTAGTGTTATTTTATATCATATTTTATAGTAAAAATTGTAAAATTAAATTGTTAGAGTTAATATTAAAACAAATTTACTTAGGGTTAAAATAAAATGATAAAGGAAAAATAACATAGAAAATTATCCAAAACCAATTTTTTAAGAATATTTTTACCTTATAACCTATAAATCTAACTAATTACCCATTTTGGATTCTTTTTTCATGTGAAAAACATGGTTACATTTTACCATTTTCAAAACTAACATGTGTGTCATTTCGCCCACTTATAAAAGCCCAACCCCTCTTATCTCATCTTCAGACTTCCAAAACCATTTGTTTCAAAACAAATTACCTATCCAAATTTCTTCCTTAATTAAATACCCATATTCGATAGCTATTTTATATATTATAAATCCAATCTATGATGGATTTATGTTAAACATAAAGAGGTTGTCTAAAAAAGTGAGGATTTTTTTAACTATGCATATTTTTTTTACTTATTCTTCTAAATCCTTAAAATATTTTAAAAAATAAGATAAATTTATAAAAATAATTAAATAAAATATATTTAAATTTTTAATTTTAATTTCATAACTTAAATTGATCTCTTTTTCCATAAAATAATACATGAAATCAGTATTCATATGTATAGCAGACTACCGTCTGATTAACCTATGTTATTCATTTTCCATCACCACCTCTCACGAATCTATATCATTATATATTAAATGTTTATATATTATATTTATGACATTAATATTCCTATTTAATTATAATACAACATTAAACATCTTACAAACATATCCATCGCAAAAAAATAATGCCTCTTGTGAGTATTGTGGACAGCCGCCTCCCGGACCGATGTGATGTGTCTTTCATTTATTTTTTTCATGGACTGTAACGAAGTATATATTAAATGATTATATATTATATTTTATTCATAATTATAATTTTTTAATAAATATTTCACATATACCTTCATACTTCTATTCTATGGGGGATATGATAACTTTGTTCGTACGTATAGCGGACTACCGCCTCACGAAACAATGTGATTATTTTTTCACTAAACATATTCATGGAATTTAATAAGGAAGAATTTAATAAATACATTTTATATATATGAAATAAACATTACTATGTAAATTTTAATTATTATTTATCTTCTTTTTTCCATTCTTCAAAAAATGGAAACAATGTTCTTGCATATGCACGGCCTACCATCTTAATGAATAGTGTATTTCATTTTATATATATAACCATTATTGACTACTATAAATAAATATATAATAAATATATATGATATTTATATCATGTGTAATTTTATTTTTATTATGTAACTATGATCAATGTAATATAAAGCAAAAAAACCCAAATCCGAACATATACGAGAAACAAAGCAGTTATTACTTCAAATGTGATTTTAGCAATGAGTTATTAATAAATTGGAAATAAAAGTTCATAAATAAATAATATATTGTAATATATATATAGATATTTATTTCTATAATATATTTATAATAATACTATATTTTTTATACATTATGTTCGAATGCGTATGAAGGCAGTTGATATATAAGGTAAGGGACTTCTACATCAATTTTAGTTTCTGTGTGACAAATTCCATATTAAATAAATATTTTTTTATGTGGTGTATATACCATAAATTAATTTATTTTATGATTCTTATCATGATAATTATTGGAGGTTAAATATCTATTCAAGGATCTCTCTTTTAAGGGGCTTATGATTCAAAGTTACCGTAGTGGTAATGTTTTTATGATTCAATCTCATCATTTATCGTGATTGTCTATGATTATTTATTAAATTACGAAATATTATGTTTAATATCTCAATAAAGCCATTATGATTCTTATAATATGTTAAATTATTTAGAATACATGTTTTCCTTTCATTATTTATTATTTAAACCCTCAATATTCTTCAACAATTCTTTTAATTAAAACCAAATCGGAAACCCTTTTTCTTCCATAATGATGTTTTCTAAAAATGTTTTCAAAAATATTTTCATATTCTTTTAAGATTATTTAATTTCAATTTTACACTTGTTTGGTTTATAAAAATTAAATGTAATCTTATTTCTTATCAAAAAAACAAACCCCATTAAGATTTTTCAAAAATTGTGCATTGAATATTTATATTAATATACACTTCATGAACAATATTTACCACAACCATGATCTCTATATTAGTTCTATATAAAATTACAGGTTTCATGTTTATATTTAATTAAAATTTTCTCTATAATATTTAGGAATTTAATTTTTTCAAATAAATGATTTCAATGTGAAAAGGTATTTTCCATAATAAATGTTTTAAATTATTTTTAAAGAATCCATTATATGTTTCCATGCTTATTTTCAAAGAAAATATTGTTGAAAATGTTTTATGTTTTAAAAAAAATTAAGTAGAATGGATATTTTCCTCATGAAAAATTTTAAATAATCTTTGAATATTCCTTTTTATGTTTCTATGGCTATTTTAAAAAAATTGATTTTGATAGAATTTTGTGTTTTAAAAATTGTTTTTTAATTTGGAAGATATATTTTTCTTGAGAAATTTTATATATGATCTTCATATATCATTTTCCATCTAATATGGAATCCTTTGATGTTAATTATTCCTTAGTAATGATATTATATCTGGATTTATTTCATATTATATCTATAGACTATTAAGGTTTATAATGAAGAGATGTTATTGAAACCCATTTATTTTCCTTGAGTACTAAAATAATGAATTATTTATGTATCTGATTTATTTTCATGGTATTTGATATGATGAATGATTTATGAATGTCATTTATCTTCATTCGTAATAATATGATAATGTGTTATGAATCCCATTTCATTTAATAGGTTCTAATATGATTAATTATTTATGATCTTGTGCTGCACTTTTGTATGATATACATTATGTGGTTGTGGTTATAATATTACCATTGATATTGGTGAATTTACCATTTTTTCTAATTTATTTTTATTTATTCTCCTTAATTTTCTTATCTACTAACCCATATGTAGTATCCCTCTTATGTAGTTCTTCCACTCCACCTCTAGGTATGGTGATATCCCCTCCATCTAGCCACCATTTTGAGCATAGTTCATCACATTGTAAGAATATAATAGAGTCTATGACTCCTCCTTTCTATTTTCTTAATTTATCATCCCATAAATATTGTTATCTTTATGCAAGCTTATTGGACCTATTTTATGGTGTTTTTAAATTTAATTCATTTCTCTAGATACTTCTTGAATTAAATATTGAAATTGTTCAAGTGGACCATCCTAACTACAAGTTAAGTGTTCTATATATTCTCCCGTAAAGTCTAACCCATTTATAAATTGCATTGTTGTGTTGCATGATTGATTTTTAACATTTTTCTCTTTAAATATAAAATTAATCATGTAGAGCCTAATTCCTTAAATTAATTTTATCTATGATTTGTTTTAAAACGTTGAATATTGTTCACCCCAATAAAAAAACTATAACCTTGGTATGTGTTACCTTTATTCCCTTGACCTCAATGCCTCTTTATGAGATTAAACCACCCTTAAGAGGTGTAGTTTGGATACTCTTGATCATAATTAAATGTTCATAATTCTTTAAATTTGTTTAATATTGAATTTTCATTCATATAAGTGGTTACTACTTAAAAATTAAATTAATTAAAAAGATATAATTTCCCCCATTTTATAATAAAATTACCGATGAAGTGTGATGTCTTTTCTAATAAATTGGGGAACACAGATTCATATATTTGAAGTTATGAATGATGTGCTTATTATATGGAAATTATTATTTTATAATTGAAATTATAAATGTCCATATCTAAATTTTTTTAAACTATAATTATGAAATGGAATGTTTATTAAGATGGGATCCTCTATATTTGATTTTAAATAATTAAATGACTCTTGTATGTCTTGAGTGATACTTGGGTTACTCTTTACAAAACACCTTTTATGGGATCATAAGTCACCTAATTTACATTACTTCTAGAGTGATACAAGTATTTTCATATCGTAATTACATAGACAGACTATTAGTGATTGTTTTTTGTATTTTTCTTGAGAGATACTCAGATTACCATGTAGGAATTCCTTATACTGGATTATATGCTTATTAATATTATCATCCCCATGAATGATATCAGTACCCTAGGGGAGATACCTTAGATGGTATTGGTGGTGAGATGATAATACCTTTCCACAATCAATTCATGGTCCCCATTGTGAGATCCTTGGTAATGGAATAGTGGGTTATTCCCCTATACCATACCGAGAGTGGTAGTTGTGATTCCTCTTTAAGGATCTCCTTGGAAATACTTTTAAGGTGATGGGTAACAATATTGCTCATGGTGTTATACTTAGTATTCCTTTTTATGGATTTCCTTGTATGGCCCCAATATTATTTTTATTAACAACGTTAATACCTCTTTTCAAATATTTATGAAATTATATTTTATCATATTAGAGGATGCATCAACCCGGCAGAAGAACATGCATGGATTCGGTCCATGTTTGTATTTGTCCATTATTACCATCCTAGTTATATTCCCATATAAAAACTCTTTGAAGTTATATATTTATATTTATTATCTTCATAGGTTGACAATGGATCAAGACACTATGGATTAGGAAAAATCTAGTATGGTTGTTTATGTGTCCCTTATGAATCTGAGCCTAGCTAGTTTGATGGTTTATTTATTTACTACAATATCATCTCTACCTACACACTATATTATAATTTAGATTCCATTTTTGGTGGACTAAAAAGTATATTTAAAACTCTATTTGGTATTTCATCGCATCGGGGTACCTAAAAAACGACATTTATTATAGTTTCAGGATCATTAGTTTCTGCTATCATGCTTGTACCTAAGAGTTAAGAGCACATGACTGAGCCGGAGTTGAGGATTCTCATAAATATGTTCCTTAGTGGTTTTTTTTTGTTTATTATATAATGTATTGTATTGTATCACCGGTTGTATTTTTAATACTTTAGATTATCTTAGATCATATGAATATGCATGCATTGTTGTGTATTTTATGTTGTCCACATGATCAATTATTATTATTATTACACTACAATGTAATTTATTTATTCTTATTCTGCTATTGTTTTTATTTATTTATTATATCTTATACCATTGTGCTAGTAATATCACAATATTATGGTCTCCCCACTTTACCATTATTGGACCTTGGCTCCTTTACAGTAGCCTCTGGTGTGTGGGGTGGCAAGCTTGAGGCCATGTAACTGAATGGCACGGGACACCATTATAGTGTCTCATGGGTTATGATTTTATAGGTTGCACATATATTTACCTGTAATGAAATATGTAATAAATTATATTCTATGATCTCATAGGATACATGGGAGGTTATCCCAATCCCTAAAAGACAGTACACGGGAGGTTATCCCAATCCTAAAGTAGGTACATGGGTGGTTAGCCCAAGGATAACTTATTATGAATGTCTTTGTGGGTAGCCTTGACATAAGGTTTTCTATGATTATGTGTATTCCAAAATTCCATATCTATGTATATTTTATTATCTCATGGATCATGATCTTTTAGTTTCTAATGATTCATGACATATGAACTACTAATATTTATTCCATGACTCAAGATATTGATCATTGATATAAAGGGTACATTTTTTATATGTTATGCTACTGTTCTCATACCCTTATGGTCACATTATGTTTATCAATTTCTTAATTTTACTCATACATAGTATAAAAGATCAAATTTTCTTATGTTTCCATTACCCAAGTTATGAAGTAATTTTTTATGTAGGGTATATTTATAAATAGTACAAAATGGGATGATATTTATGGGTGATGTTGAAGATCTCTAACTGAATAATAATATTGTTTTACATATTATCCAAGGGAACAAAACCATTACAGTCATTGGGAATGAATTTTTAAAAATTATTAAATATTCTTCTAAAAATATATGATATTTATGTATGATAGGTTTGAGTCATTACAGTTGGTATCAGAGTAATGGTTTAGTTAACCTTTGGAAACTAGGATGAGAAACCATTTGTGATATACCTAAGGATATGGCTACGTATATATCTACGGATATATCTAAGGATATATCTAAGGATACATATAAGTATTATTTTATATATAAGAAAATAACATGGAATATTTTTTAACTAAATATAAAGTGGTTTTTGAGTAATTACATCCAATTCTATATACTACAAGTGTACACGGTTCTACCATACATGTATCTAGGCATAATGACTCTGAAAAAGGTACATCATTCTTGACTCAAGTGTTGCATGGTATATGAAAATGGTTGTTATTGTGCACCTAGTTTGACCCTCCTTGGGGATATGCTTTGGATATTCAGAAAATCATTATGAACTATCATAAAGAATTAGAATGCATGATGACCTAAAATGAACAATGATATGCCTAATGTTTCATATATTGAAAATAAGGATTCTAGATTTGGATATCATATAAATTATTCTTTATGAAAATGTGGTTTCCCACTATGATTATTATTTCTCATACTATTCTCTATGGATTTATTCAATAGATTGAACTAGAAGAAATCATGTTAAAAATGAATGTGATATAAAATGTGTTGAATATCCCTAAAATTGGATAATGACTGGACCGAAGGATGTTTTGATTATTCCTAAAATTGAGATAGGATATATGGTTAATGATGTTCACCTCAACCAACTCTTATACACACCAATGAAGAGAAGGATATAGTTTACTGAGATCTCTGGATGAGAGATCATGGAGAAAAAAAGACTCATTTTCCTAAATATTGATATTTTTGGATGAAGTACTCTATCAAATGTCTCAAAGAAATAAGAAGATGTTTTATTCATAGAGAATAAGGGGATAGTGTAAGTAGTTTTTGAGAAAAAAGTGAGAATATTATGTAACAAGATATAATATTGGTCTCTCTAAGGTATTTTCAATGGATGGATGTTTTAAATGTGAAAATTATGGGCACAATTTAAATCAATGTCCTAGGGAGAAATATCATGAATAGAATTAGAAAGTTTTTATGAGTAATGGTTATACTACTGATAATAAATAGACTATGAAGTACATATAAAAGGATAGTGGCATTATATAAAATGATGATAATTCCCAAGAATAAAGTATAACTATTTTAGTATTTTTGTATTGGAATTCATGAATTATGAAATATATAAGAAAGTTTATATACATCTTTTTCATTAAGGATGTTTAAAAAAAAATTTAATTGCACTAATGGACTAGAAAATTGATTTAATTTCAATGTGATATTTTATGTGAAATACATGATTAAGAGAAGATAACCCTTAATATATTCCTGATGTAGAGAAAATGAAGTTTAAATTGGATAAAAAAATGATTGATATGGAAAAAATAAATTGGGTAATATTTATTTCCTTAGGAATGATTAATGATTTGATAAAAAATTGTTTTAGGTTTTCATTTATAAAGTTTTTACATTTTTTTGGATTTATGGAATATATTCAATAAATTGTGATATTATGAGGAAAGATTTAATTTTTGAATGTATATACGTTTTTATAATGGTTTTGTGGTAATTTAGTGTATTAAAATGATTTCATATAATATATGATCAATTTATTCACATATTTTGTATTTGGTATTATGATCTACCTCATATTGTTTTTGGGGATTAATGATTTGATTTTGGAGATTTAATGACATTCTTTCAATATTTTTATTATATTAATTTTTTTCATACATGGATGAGCCTTCAATATAATAATTCAATGAGTGGATCCAGCTGGACTTTGGTGTTTTTGGATAACATGTGTGAATAATTATATTTTTTATAATAACTAGATAAATAAGGAATTACTTATCATTATTTTATGAATAAGATGACCCACTACTTCTTAATGCATAAAATAAAAATTCATGATCAGTTCATAACATAAATTAAGAATTTGAAATTGATCAAAGAACAACTAAAGGATGATATTTTTCTTATAATATGTAATAAGACCAAGCCAGTATATCTTCTTGTGAATATTCTACAACATTATGAAAAGGATTTTGAAATAAATTGTTATACATTAACATTTAATTTCTTATGAATACATTGTCTTTCCGCCTATCATAGATTTATGGATTTTAGGTTGCTATCTTTATCATTATCTTGTTCTCTACCACTCTCCATCATTTTTGGGTGTTAGTTATCTCTTCAATGTCCTCTTTTCACATCCCATCAATGTTATCCCATAAAAAAACCAAGTTATATATTATTATAGGATACTTTCACACTATAACAGCCATGCTCTTTATTTCACACTTAAAAATAATTTATTACATAAACTTTTCACCAGATACAACATAGAATATCGAGAGTTATAGTGTCTTTGGGGATTAGTAACATTATATAACTACTTAAAATAATAAATACGCATCTTTAATGAAAAATTATTTTTCATGAGCATAATATTCTTTTGTACTTAGCACTGAATGGGATAACCTGAGGACGTACATAAGAAACGGGTGAGCTATAAAGCTCAGAAAGGGAATAAACATAAAATAACATGAGGAATAAAATATATGTTAGACAATAAGATAATCAATTGATCACAAGAGAAACATGAACATACATTCATGATATAGAATGATTATCATAACAAGGAGATGTGGAAACAATATTAAACATGATATTAGCGTTATCCAAGGCTTATTCCACATAGAACATGACTAAACACTCATTGAACATGAAATAGAATGAGTAAACCATCATTGTACAGGACTTCTCATGAGTCAACACTCATTTAAAATGATGTTTCATGATACTATACTTTACCCAATGTATTGGAGTGCTATCAGGATACACCCTTCTCAATCATTTCATGTCATGCTTAAGTGTTCCACATAGATCATACAACATGGATTCATTAAACATAATAATATATTACACAAATAAGAGATGTGGAATACATAAATGTAAGTCCTCAATCAAAATTTACATGTGCATAAATTTTAATACCCTTGATAGAGAAATGTGTATGGTATTCACTTACATAATAAATTTGGTATGAGAAATTTTGGTGTAAATTCGGTAGCATAACGACATCAAATAGAAATACTAAAAAGGGTTGATGAGAGAGAATGTGGTATCTCATCATATATACATAAAATGGAGAGCAAGGGTGTCATGGAACATAATATACCAACATATAGAATGTAATTTAGATACATAATATAAAAATAATTTCTTCAATGTAAATGAGAAGAGATAAATCCCTTACCGAATTTTGGCATGGTAACAAGTGTACATGGGAGGAATTAATGAGATATATTATGGTCTCTCATCATTCAAAAATAAGGATTTAAGTACAGGGTAGGTTTGAAATAAAACCCCAACATTTGAAATTTAAAATAAAATGACATAATAATATAAGGAATCATTGACCTAAACAAGGAAGAAAGAGAAGTGAGGATCCCTTACTTGAGTGTTTGACATCAAGATATTGAGGGGGGTTCTTGATAACTTGGGGGTGCCTTGGGAGGATTCTAGAGAGAGGAGGAAAGATTAGGGATGTACTCCAAGGATTTTTGTGTGAAGAGAAGTTGGATAATGGGTTGGTGTATATTTGAAATGAGTGGGATATCTTTATTATTAAGGTTTTAGACACTACATAATAAAGCATTAAAAACCACAAACCATACCATGGTTTTTGCCCATGTTTTTTTTCAAATGGGAGTGAAAAACATTATTTTATAAGGGTAAGTTCAGAACATGATAAAATAATTCCCTTTATTATGTGGAGGTGAGTCACACTCTTAATAAAATGATTTAAAAACCTTAAAATATAGTATATGTTTTGGAGGATTAATTAAGAATTTATAAAATAAATTAAGTAAAATTAAAATCAAATTATTTTGATAGAAAAATAAATATTGTGCAGAACACACACATTATAGTATTTATTAAATCATTCTTGTGCCATTATGATGTCATAAAACACATATTCATATTATTTGGTATTTAATTTTGACCCAAAAAATCGGTTGTCTCAGAAAATTATGAAAAATTCAACGTTGGATAATTTTGACATTCTAAATCCAATAATAATATTCATTTTATCTAAATAATTTTCTAAATATGTGATTTTTCACTTTTAAAAATAAAACTAGTATTTATTGAAAATGATGTTGACAAAAACTATTTTCAAACCCTTATAAAAATTACATTTCGCTTCATTAAAATTATTTAACTGTTTATAATTAATAATACATAATTAATAATAATATTTTATTAAAGTAACATTTATTTCCAAATATATGTTAATTCCTCAAAATAAACACCTTAATTATCAGAAAAATCATATTTATCATATTTAAGAAGACAATTCTTAGAACGGAGTTGATAGAATTGGAATTTTATTTACACAAAGGGATTATATAATAATAATCTAAAACCGTGTTAAATAAACCCTTATAACACCCATACATGACCTAAGGGTAAGGTGTGTGATGGTGGTAGAATCATGGGATGGTTCGGATAACACTTCCTGAGTGGTAATCTTTTTTAACTTGAACTTCTCTTGTAGGTGATTTCGTTCTAGCTTAATGTATTGAAGCTTGGCTTGGGATTGTTCTAGATTGAAACCCAATAATGATACCTCCTTCCTGAGCTCTGAAAAATGGGCTTCATATAGAGAAATTCTGCTGGATGATTCCATTACTTCCTCTTTATGATTAAATTTGATTTGTTAAAGCCCAATATTTGTACTATTCATTTGATCATTGTTCAACGGCTATATTAGCAACCGTAATAATTCATAATGGTATTTTAAAATACAAAAACATGAAACCAAGGATATGAATATGATTTATATAATCATTTTACATAATAACAAATTTAATTAGATTGATTTTAATTTTCATTAATCAATGTTTGGGATGTTACACACACATCACGTCCTCTATTTTCATTAGGAAATATTATTAAGACTTTTTATGATGTGGGCTTCCAATAATGGAATATTCAAATTTTTAACCCTTATTTACTAATAAAAAGTAAAAATTTTGATGATATAATTTATTTACGGGGTTATAATATAACAACCCAATATTTTATAAAATGTTGTTTTCATATAATATTAATTTATTTGATATATTGGGATATAAAAAACACTTAGTTTTAACAAAACACAACATACTATTAATATATTATAATTTATGATAGTCATAAACTGGATATTGAAATAGAGGGTATTAATTGGATTAACTAAATTATAAAAAATTATTTTATACACATGTATATTAAATGAATTATTGGGTTACCAATTTATTAAAAATTAAAATAGTAACTAATTGAAAATGATGACAATATTTTTCTGATATATTATTTTTCTTTGCACAAATACATTTCAACTAAATAAGTTAAATAGATAACTTTGGATGAATTGTTTTACTAAATTTTATATACAATATGTTTAAAAAAATTAACATTCATCTTATATTTTCTCTAGACAATAGATAATAACAAATCCATGTTTATGATTAAAAACTATGTTTTACTAAAACAATATTTCTCTCATTTTACACACTTACTTTTAAAATTAATATTTTATAATTTTAGAAAATATATTAAAAAAATAAATAATGTTTTTCACCATAATGTCAAAATTATATTGAAGCTATTTTTAGATATTTTTAAGAAAAGATTTATTTTTCAATAAATAGTAAAAAATATTGGCTTTTATTAGAAGAACTATGTTTTCGCTCAAATAATTTGCAAGGTAAATTTTTTTTCAATATGGTTTTAAAATAAAAAATATTTAATTATATATATATTATCATGTTTAGGTAACTGGAATCAATTTCAATATTAATATGGATTTTAGAATGTATAAAAAATTGAGGGTTTTCTCTTTAGAAATCTACTTTTTTAGTATGTCTCTTGTTTTAATTTTAAATAATATTATGTCACTTATATGATTTTAATTTGGAAAAACATATTAAATATTTGGAATTAAAGTATTTTATGTTTTATAATATTTTACACTTAATTTCTATTTCAAATTAATATTAAAAACATTAAAAATTAGTTATCATGGTTAATATTGAAATGCGTTTATCAGGGGTTAAACTAAAAAGATAAATAGTAAAATGACCTATAAACATGTCTAAAACCACTTTCATGGACATATTGTGACATTATAAGCTCTAATTCTATATAATGAACTATTTTTTAACCATTTGGAGTGTGAAAAACTTAATTGCTCTTTATTATTTTCAAATATTTCATGTGTGTCTTTTACCGCGCATATAAAAGCCATCGCATATTATCTTCACATAACACTATAAAAATTATTTGGATTATCCAAGAATAGAAAAATTATATTCATTAATTCCCTCCATGAATCATATATTCCCTGTAGAGGCCATATATCCAATCTAGGAAGGATTAGCTTAACCTAAAGAGGTTGTCCGAAGAAGAGGTGAACTTTTTAACTTTGTATCTTTTTTTACTTCTTCATCTTTCAACTCCTTTAAATACTTTCCTACTATGCTAAAATAATAAAAATAGTATCTATTATATAATTTTATTTTATTATTAAAATTTAATAACCAAATTACATCTTCCATTCCATCAAAATGGATATGAAATCTCTATTCATGTGTACGGAAGACTATCGCATTGTGATCTGTTGTTATTTATTTTCAATCACCACCACTCCTGAAAGAATACAATGATAGTATTAATATTTATATATGATATTTATGATATTATTATACCACTATAATTATAATACCATATCTTTCTTCTTACCACCCAAACTGCTAGAAAACAAAAACATCTCTCATGTATACGGTGGGCTACCACCTCATGAACAGATGTGATGTGTTTTTCATTTATGTTTTACATGGATGGTAATAATGATATATAAAATGAATTTATAAGATATTTTTAACATAATTATAGTTATTTAATTAAAATATCCTATATTATCTCTTACTTTCTATTCCATGGTGGATTTGTTTACATCATTCATATATATGATAGATTGAACCCTTGCAAAGAAATGTGACTCATTTTTCATTAACACTACACATGAAAGGTAACATTGATAAATTTAATTATTAAATGTAATATATATCACATAATATTTTCTCTAAAAAATTTTAATTATTATTTACTTTTTTTTCTTTTAATTATTTGAAAAAAATTGAAATATTCTTTATGTGTACGTTCAACCTATCGTCTCCATGAACACTGTATTTCATTTTCAATCTTTAACATTTATGCATTATTATAAATATGTATATAACAAATATATAAGATATTAATAAAATAGGAAAAAATCTGGGGATCATTTTTCCATGATCAAATTAAGAGTATGAAAAAATAAAAACACATATTGGAAACATAGTAGTTATTACCTGGAACATGATTTTAATAATGAATTGTTAAAATACATATAATAAACGTTCATAAGTAAATCGTATATGGTATTATATATATATATAGATATCTAATATATGTATAATAAAATTATTTATATTATATTTAAGGTTATAACACATTCTAATGAATTCAAAAATAAGGTAATATATTTCCATCTCACTTTTATTTTCTGAAAGAAAAATACCATATTCACAATCTGTTTATTTTATGGTGGGTATATACTAACCATGAAATTATTTTGTAATGATAACCATTAAAATTTTTGGGATCTGAATATCCAATTGAGTATCTATATTTTATGGGGATTACAGTTCAAATTTACTAAATTTTTAAGTGTTTTATGATATAATCTCATCATTAATCGAGATTATTTTTTTATAACTCTAATGATTGATTATTATGATATATATCTAAATAATCTCATAAATTTTATTCTACTATAGCTATATCTTTTTAATATGATATTTTCCTTCATCTTCCTCTCTTTATACACTCAATATCCCAAAATAATGTTTTCAATGATAACCATATTTATTTCTCTCTTGGGTCAAAAGACTTTTTCTTCCATATCCAAGTTTATTATAAATATTTTAAAATTACACTCTTATTTTTTAAATTAATATTTATCCTTCTTTTTCTTTTTTTATTAAATTTTTTAAATCTAATGTTTATGACATTTTCAAAAAATAAGGACCATTTTTCTTTTTTAGAAAATATAGAAGGAAATTATTTTAATATACACCACGTGAAAATTATTTCCCACCATCATAACCACTCACTGAGTTCATTATTCCCTTAAAATTTTAAAGAATATTTTCCAAGAAAATATTTTCCTTGATATTTTTTAATTTTTCATATTTAAAATAAATTATTTCAAATATATAAGGTTTTTTCCTTATGAAATGTTTTAAATGTTTTTTAATGCATCTTTTCTATGATTCCAAGGTTATTATCAAAAAAATGATTTTAGAAATGTTTTATATTTTAAAAATTATTTTTAAAAGTGTAAATGATATTTCTTCAAGAAATTTTTTAAATTTTTTTAAATATTCTTTTATATATTTATAAGGTTATTTTAAAAAAAATATTATTTTGAATTTTTTTTTTGTTTTAAATATGATTTTTTTAAAAGAAGAGTTATTTTCTGCAAGAAATATTACTTGTGATTTTTCACAATAATTGTTCATATTATATTAAATCCATTTATATTACTTATGTTTTTATATTGATATAATCCAATAAAACCATTATTAATATTTCCCTATATTGTTTATATTTATGATTAAGAGATGTGTATAAAACCATTTTCTTTTCCACAAGTTCTAATATGCTAAATGATTTATAATTCCCATTTAATTTTATGGATTCTAATATGATGAATTATTTATGAATCTATTACTTTTCCTGGGTTTTGATATAATAAAAGTGTTTGAATCCCATTTATTTTCATGGGTTTAATATGAAAAACAATTATAATCTTATAAAACAATTATGGATATACTTTTTTATGTGATGGTGGTAATGTTATAACCATGGATGGTGGTTATCTTATAAAAAATTATAGGTAGGACCTATATCTTCTTCAAATGAATTGGATATTTATTTATGATCTATGATCTCATAAGGTACATGAGAGATTATATAAAGCCCAATAAGATGGTACATAAGAGGTTATCCCAACCTTGAAGTAGTTACATGTGTGGTTATCCCAACCATAACATGTTATGAATTTATTCTTGGGTATCCTTAACATATGGTTTTCTATGATTATGTGTTCTTTACAATTCCATGTCTTATGTTAATTTTATGCTCTCATGGCTCATGTTATTAGATTCCCGTTTGATCATGTCTTATGAACTCCCAATAACTATGCCATGAAATAGGATTTTGAGCTTTGATATGAAAGGTATCATATTTATATGTTATTCTCTTGTTCTCATACACTTATTATCACATAATGTTTAAATATTTCCCATGTATACACTTTTTTATCATTTTATCTCACATTTCATTTGTTTCCTTTACCTAGGTTATGCAGAAAGATTATAAGTAGGGTATGTTTATGAATTTTACAAAAAAAAGGTAGATCTCTTATAGAGATATTGAAGGTATTTCCCTAAATAATATAGATTTTATACCTAAACTCTAATGAAACTAAACCATTATTGTTTTGGGTGTGTATTTATAAATGTATTGAATATTCATCCAAGAATGTTTGGTATTTTTGTATAGGAAGTTTAGTACATTACAGTTTCTTATCCATGAAACCATTTTCATTTTCATAAACTGATTTTAAGAGATTTCATTTCTTATTACACTCCACCATTCATTCAAATCTCACAAAACATCAAAATAATTTTCATAATAAACATGATGTGATTGATGTTCCAACATGAATGGTCTTTTTTGCAATAAGACTTTTATACTTAATGTCAATGACTCTATTTCATGGATGAAGTCACAACCTTATATCATTATCAAACCAATGGAATTTAAACATTATTATATAATTTAGTCCTAGATAATCTAACTCAATTATTTCACAATCATACTATAAAAATTAAACTTCACTTTCTTTAACATGGTATTGTTTCTAACAAACACAACAATTCATTGATTTCATTGGTTCGCCAAATATGTGAGTGTGAGATACAATTACATTAACCACATAACCATTATAATATTTTACCAATTTTAAATGAGGGTTTTCCAACACACATAATCATCTATAAATTTAAATTCCATTTTTTGTTTCTTGAAAACAATAAAAAATTATTAGTAGTAAATATTAGTACAAAAATTATTTAATTTTCCATCTATAAAAACATAACTTACTAGTCATTGAAACCAATATGGATAATTTAGTTAACGATTTTCTTAAAGAGAATAGGAGGTAATTTTTATAGATTATTTTTTCTATGGTGATCAAATAGTCTAAAAATGAAATAATGTAAATAAATTTATCTATTATAAATACTTAAAATAATAATAAAAATTATCCCTTAATGTAATATTCATTTCATTTCCTTATATTTTAGTAGAAAATTTTTGTAAGCTACGTATTGTCCTTCATCTGAAATCCATAGTTCATGACAACCACCAAAACACGATTAAAAAGATTAAAATATGAAAATCAATTGTCTATGAAATCATTAAGATTTACCTCATCGTGACCCATCTAATTATTATTTGAAAGACATTATAATTGAAATAATAAGAATATAAATTTAAAATTTCCCACTATATGTATCCTTCTGCAATTGAACCCTTAACTGATGATTTGTTACATTCATTCTTCTTTATTTTCTCCATAAATCTCTCAAATGGGAACATCCATAAGAATTATACTTACCCTCTACATTTATATTCATATGTAAAATGTAATATTATATGTTTTATTGAGTCATATAATGTTGGTAGGAATATTTTCTCTAATTTATATAAAACTAAACCATATATTTTTAGAGCATACTTAATGCATCATTGTCAAATATTTTTTGTAAAAATATCTCAGAAGAGATACAGTATTTCATTCAACACATCCCATATTGAATAATTCAACAGCCCTCAAAGAACAATAGGAATTAATATTTCCATTATTATTTAATGAGACAAATTAAAATCATAACCATCTGTTAACAACAAATATCTAATCCACTTCTATAATAATCAACAACATTCTTCAGAAATTACATAAGATGATTTTAGATTTATTAAATTCGGTGATCTTTCATCATCAAATAATTTAATTTCATGATATATAAAAATTTGGGAAAATCTAACTATACCTTTAAATTTTTATTGGTCATACCAGGTGTGTTCAACATTATATAAAATATGTTATCAAAATAATTATTCTCAATATGCATTACATCTATCATGTGACTAATTAATTAATCATACCAATATAAATGGTAAAAAAATATTCTTTTCCAATTATATTATCTTTTAAAACCATTTATTATTTGATCCTTTATGGTTAGACTAAAAGTAACATGATGTAATTAAGGATGATATATTTTACATGAATACCGGAGAGCAATACTGAATGTTCATCTCTCTCAATTCTACAATTTTTTAAATTGTTTCAATTACATGAAAAATTGTGATCTGTAGTAATAAATATTACATGAAATTATAAATAAATAGTATTTCACCCATTTATAATAAAAAGGCTTTATTATCGACCGTGTAGTATGGATATAATTTTATACCATGTGTACTCCATCCAAATTACATTCCATATACCATAAATTCACTGATAATCCATAGTAATGTAACCTTTAGTGTAAATTTTTTATCTAAAACTATATCTGATGTAGTTAAACATATGTTCCATATTGAAATAAAATCATCAATTAATGGATCCAAATAAATATCGATATTATTATTTGGATTTCTTAAAATTCATATCACCATATATATTTATATGTATATATGGTTCTTGCATCAGTATCCAAGGAGGTGAGTTTTATAGAGTAATGAAAACAGGACAACAAGAATATTCACTACCATTAGCAACAAATGAAAAAAAACCATCAGTTGAAAGACTCAAAGATAAGATAAAAGGTTTTGAAGAGAAAGAATGATACATCTGATCAAATTGATTCCATAAATCTCCATCACCTGGATTCTCTTATATATTTTTAATTGAAATGATTTATTTATTCCATGTCATCAATGTAGTTTTAGTTTGATACATATACAAATGTTGTAAACGTGTTTTAATTGAGAAATAACTCAACTATTTCACAGGAAATGTCTAATTTCATTACTGTGCCTCTTTATATCTCAATTCTAAACATGTTATAAAGTTAACTAGTGATTCATATATACTATTATCTATAATACAGTTCTTCAGATATTCATGGTACTTCTAATAACTATTACACAAATTAATGAACAACCCTTTAGTTTCCTAGAATCTTGTAAGTAATGTATTTCCATCCAAAAACAAAATTTTAAAGAAAGATAATATTTTTTCAAAAAAACTATTTTAAATACCAAAATCTTACTTAATAGCACTAAATTTTTTAAATGATTCAAGTATACTAAAATGGAATACTATATATAAAGCCCCATGTCATATTTCAATAAATTTTAATATTGAGATTATTTTCATTCGAGATTTGGAATATCATTATAGGTTCTTTTTTCTTGAATAGATGGTTCAACAGCCTCATGTGCTAAATTTCTAAATTATGTTTCTAGAAGGGAACATTTTTTATTTTCTACTAAATTATTTTCACCATGTTGATAAAAAAATATAATATTTCCAAAATCCAAAAATAGTGTAGTTTAAATATAACATTTTTAAAGATTCTAAATCTCATAAGATTAAATTTCCTACATTGAAATTCAATTTTTATTTTAGAAATAAATTATAAATTCAATGATATAAATGATATAAATGTTTAAACACCATCAATTTAGGCATTATTTATACTAGATACATTAGGGTTTTTGTGATGATTTATCCAATCACAATAATATAATAAAAATACTATTTAATTCTTCATTCCATGGCTATCTAAAAAACATAAATAATTATTATTATTACTCATTATGACTAATTAAAAATTATCATTGTATTTTAATACCTTGGAATATTCTATGGAATATTTTTGTACTATATCCCTGAGATAGAATCTAATTTTAGGGCTTATAGAGGTTTAACATAGATTGAATAAAAATATTAAAAATATTATATCACATGCATGCTATTTTAAAAAAATAATGGAATGTCTCTAGAATGGTCTCTAATATTGGAAATATAATACCACCATTAGGTCTAGGAAGAGTGTTTTACGATAGCCACAAAATATAAATTTTTCACTTCTAGATTTTATTAACAATTCACATGATGGTAATTCATTTAATATTTCGTTATATTTTTTTATAAAATAAAAATTAAAATATATACCAAATGGTGTATCATAAGTTAAATGTGATACTACAATTAGATTTCGAATGTGGGGTTTACCTCAGGTGTGAAATAAATTTGTTTTCATGTTTTTCATTTAATAACATCACACATAAGGGTAATCCATTCAATATTTTCCTTAAAATTATTTATAAAAAAATTGAAGTATCTTCGAACACTGTATCGTATGAGAAATCTGAGACAACTCTTATGTAACAACAAACAATTCAATCAATGAAATGTCCCTTATTATAATCATTCATATTTTATAAATCACAAAAAAATAAAATAGAGAGCAAAATGTAATCTTTATAAATGATTAATTTATGAATTAATAAGTATTTATATAAATTAAGGAACCTAAACTAATGGAATAGTAACATTAACTTTGGATTAGTAATATGACAATTAAGAATAGTAATCTATATAATAGAATAGTATCCTTAATGATAAATGTATAATTAAAATTTAATCATCTTATAAATGAAAATATGAAATCTTTATATCATGGAATAAGTAGATAAATGTTTTTAAAAATTTTAATTAAGTGTTGGTATTATTATAAAATATAAATTTTTATTTATAATTTTTTAATTAATATAATGATTTAAAGAAAAAAATATTTAATAAAATATATTGATAAACTAATAAATTTTTTTCTTATGATTGTAAGATAATTTTATAATTTTTTAATTACTTTTTTAAAGGGTCATAAAACCAATTATAATTTTAGAATCGGTATTTTTTGAATAAACAATAATTTTAATTAAAATAAATAAATTTAGTCATTTTTAGAAATTTAATTTCATAAATGGAGTTAATTTTTTAATTCTGCCCATTAAAAATTTGTTAGGTTGAATTTTTTGAATTTTTCAAAAATAGCTGATTTTTTTTGTATAGTAAAATACGATAATTTACTGTATAAGGTAAATACATGAATTATTAAGTAACAGTTGATGTATTTCTGAGGTATGCACCATTTTATCAAACACACATAACTAGTTACTTTATTTAATCATAATAATCAACACTATTCATTTTATTGAGCCAAAATATTAAACAAATGAATAAAATAATCAAAAAACACCCCTCTCGTCCCCTATAAATACCACCTCTCACCACCTCTTCTCCTTAAACCAAAAAAGCCTTAAACATTATCCAAATTCTTCACAATACCCTTCATATGTCTCCCCCCCAACATCCATGAGCCTTTTTTTCAACGAAAGACCAAACTCATGTTCCTTAAGGAGGTTCCCAATGAGAAATATTTAACACGTAAAAACCATTTTCTTTTTCTTTTAATTTCATTTATATTTATTTTATTCTTATATTGAGTCCCACATATCCATTTGACATGATAACTATAGTATATTTTATATATTTAAATTTAATTATGATTATGGAATTACCCATCATCAATTCCCTTCCCCTCTCCATTTTTCAAAGAAAATGAAAACATTATATATGATGTGTTGATTTGTCACATTCCTGGATGACGCCTTTTCAATTTCCATAACCTATTCCAGGATGGTCATAAAACCTTATTAATGATTTAAACATATTTTAAAATTTAGGTTATAAATTATTTAATGCTATGTAACTAGTATATATAAATAATATTAATTAATAAAACAAAAATAGTTCATGATGATTGAAAAAATGAAAAAATAATCTAAACAGTTATCATTAAATTTTTATCTAATGAATCATAATCACATATTTAAAAAAATGATCAATAAAACTATTTAATATTTTAAAAGATAATTAATTACATATAATTTCAATTCTAGACATATATTATCATTTTATTAGTTCTTCTATACATGTATATAGGTGAACCGATCATGAAAACCAAGGAAACAAACACTCACAGAAGATGAAATCGTAACTTATAACTCATAAAAACGACAAAAATATACTTAATAAAATTAAAAAAAACATGTATAAAATGTTATTAATTAATTAATTAATGTATTTAATTCTATTATCCATTAAATTAATTTCATGTGCTAATCACTTTTAGACATAAAGTAGGGGATTCATTCTGAACCTCTATTTTCCCTTTGAGTTATGCTTACTCTATATTTAATCTGATGTAATTATTCTTTAATTTTATTTAATTCCTCCAAAATATATTTATCTTTTCAAATTCATGTATCCAGATCATTTTTTACTTCTTCTAGGGCGAAATACATGTTTTAAAGAGGTTCTCTTCTCAATTCTTCCCAATAGGAAAGCCTAATTAAAGGGAACTTCTCGATTTCTCACCAGTTTTCACCTGCAATCCATAATCTGTTTTAAGCAACCATTATTTTTCTAAAATAACTCATTTTATCAAAAATATCTTTCTACATTAATTTTTTCATTTAAATAATATATTATTCCTTTTTCCACTTCAAATGCTCTCTAATATTTTCCGTAAACCACACCAAAATGTTTCATATCTAATGTATCTTTAACACTCTTCTTAAATGATTTCACTTAATTTTGAATTCATTTATCAGGATATACGAATATTTTCCATTATAAATTTACATGTATAATTTCAATCCATTATTTCACAAAAACAAATTTAATATTCCCTTTTGTTCTGCCTTTTGACAATATTTTGAAACCCAATTCAATCCATGGGTAACAATTATTTTAGGTTATTTATGTGGAACACATATTAATGAACATGTTGTGATGGGTGTTCCAAGATATCACTCTATTTGATTGGGTAATGTTTTGTCTCTTGAGACGTCATGTTGGAATAAGGAGTGAACCTGAATCCTTTAAGGTACTTTATCCTCCATATGAAATGGTCTTGGCATTTATCCTTGACTCATGATTATTTCATGTTCTATGTTGTTTCCATGTTCAAGTGATACCATTATTACATGATCCCATGTTTTATATTTCATGATTCCATATGTTTTATCATGTTCTATATATTTTTATTTCATCGTGTTATTTCTTCTAACCCATGTTCTATGTATTATAAATATTATTATTCCTTTACTATGATTTTTAGTGCATCCCATTGTTCATGTATTTCCTAGGTTATACTATTCATATTTAAGGGATCAAAGGAAGTTGTGATCTCTTTATAGTTATTAAATATAATATATATATTTTTATTTTTTATCCATGTGTTATGTTTTATGTACCTAATCATCCAAATACATTAGACTTTGTGATCCTTGGTTTGTATTTGATGGTCATTTATGCTTAAAATCATGTAATAATACGTGTAAAATTCTAGGGCCATTATAATTGGTATCATAGAAAGATATATCTATTTTTTGTGATTATTACTAGAAAACAGTAGTTAGAACCCTAGGGATAATTCTATCACCATGGATATCCTAGATTAAAACTTAGGGAATAACAAGTTAGGATATATATTTCATTTAAAAGTATATACTTTTATGTTTAATGATTTCCATCATATACTTATTAGATAAGTATTCAATCCCCCTAATTTTACATTATTTTTCTTAGTTAATTGTTATAAATATGATAACCCATTAAAACAATCAATGTGATAGGAAATGTGATATTTCCTTAATGAATTTCCAAATTTGATGGAAATGGGTGGTAAAAATATTATAACAATAACATTCTCAATTGGTTCAAGCTATTAATAATCTGTTCAATCATGTGGAAATCCCACCTTATCCTAATAAATGGAAAATTTCGGTTGGATAACTCATTTTTTAAAGGCATCCTCTTTTTAGTTGATCTTATGATATCCTCCTCATGGAACAGTTGATTAACTCCATTTATAAGATATTCTATGTCTTCCAGTGCTCAGTAGAAGATAAAGATGTGCTGGCAGTCTATCATCTTGATGGGGATATTGATCAGTGGTGGACACATCTCAAGAACATTAATTCCAAAACAACTATAAAAAGTGTCTACTTCCATGGACATATATCCACGGTTTTAAAACCATGGGTATAGGTGGCTATCACCATGATTATGTGGCCTATAGAAATTGTTTTAGAATCGTGGCTATAGGCCAGTTTTCTGTGGCTTATAGCCACAGTTTTCAAAACTGTGGCTATAGATCATCACTATAGCTCTAGTTATGTGTCCTATATCCACAGTTATAAAAACCATGGCTATATGCCAATTTTTTGAAGGCCTATATCCATTGTTTTCCGAAAAATCATGGCTATAGTGTTTCTGAACTTCCACAAAAAAACATTTACCACTAAAACTTTGGCGAGAAGACTTACTGCCATGATTTTGAAGATATTCCCACGGTTTATATTAATATATATAATATATATATATACACACACACATTAAGTGTTTTGTGGTGTAGTGGCAAGAAACATTGGTTCGCAAAGGGGAGGTGCAAGGATTAAAACTTAATGGCCACAATTTTGTTTTAGTCTATTTCCACAGTTTACCGAGGCTATAGACATGGTTTAAACTGTGGAAATAGCTCCCTATAGCCATATTATAAACCATGTACATAGGTCAATTTCCATGATAGAAAATTTAGAGGCATATTTCCACATTTTTCAAACATGTGGTAGTAGGTCAGGCCCTACTGCCACAGCGATAGTGACCACGATTGGCCAAAATCATGGTCATAGCCTACGGCCACGGTTTTAGGGCCAATTTCCATGGTTTTAAACCATGTAAATAGGATTTACTTCTTGTTGTGCAAGGAGGAAATGGATTCCATAGAATTGGATGATTTCATGAAGAAAAAAAAATTAATAATTTCCTTGAACCCTTCATCTTAAGATGAAAAGGGAGTTCCTCATATTGAAGAAAAAAGAATAAGATCCTATCAGGGCGTATGATGAAAACCTTACAAGGCTTACAAGATAATCATTCAGCTATTTCATGATCAAAACAATCAAGGTGGATCACTTAATTAGAGGACTAATATGATTCTATGAAAATAATTGGATATTTGATACTTTGATAGATATGAGGAGATTATTCGTTATTCCCTTAAGTTTGAAATGGACTTCAAAGACTCTCATTGGTCACATGGGTTCAAAGTTAGAAATAGAAAAATAAAATTAATATGTTAGTATCAATAGATAAATCCCAGTATGGAATAAAAATCCAAAATCCCACATGTTAAATTTGGGAATAATAATATTGGTAACTTTCTAAAGGGAACTAGGAGATGCTTAAAAGGTTAAATAATGGGGAATCTTCCTAATGATTTCTGAATGGGGATGAAGAATCCCACTAATATAGAATAATAGAGGAAGTTTTAGATCTACACCCAGCCTAACGTGTAGTGTTTCAACTATGAGTAACATGGTCATTATGAGATCTATTTCCCTAATCTAAGGGTAGTTGGAGGTAATCAACCAAAATTCCACCAACGCTGCAAGGAAGGGCATATTCTATCAATACTTCTAAGGTGGAGCCTGATAATGATGTAATGACTGGTATGATAGTTATTCATTCAAGAAAAGAAAATGTTCTATTTTATTTATCTTCTACACATTATTATATATCATGAAATTTATGTAGAACTATTAAAACATCATCTCATGATATAGAGGTTGAGTTATCTATGATAATAGATATTGGGGAAATTATTTCATATAAAGTATATAAATCCTCCCCAGTTAATGTTTATGTACTGAACCTACTAGAAAAACTTAACTTAATTCCTTTGGTGGATTTTAATGCTATATTGGGCATGGATTTTCTATCTTTATACAAATACAGAATCAACTTTCATGAAAGGGATAACACTCTTCAAAATCCAATGTATCATCCAATTCTGTATGAGTGTAAGGTGGAGGAAGAATCTCCCTCAGCACCATTGTTTGAAGTGTTTATATTATTTCCTTATGAGAAAATATATATATCTCACATGATTGAAATAAAGGATAGAATAATTTTTGAACATAGTCCCATATTGAGGGACTACACTAATGTGTTCCCCAAATATTTTTCTAGTATTCCTAATAATTGAGAAGTTGAATTCTCAATGAAACTTATTCTTAGATCTTGGCTTATATCAAAGTCACCATATATAATGGCCATAGTTGTGCTAGAATAACTTGAGAATCGGATACAGGAGAGTCAGAAAAGGTTTTTACAAACTTGAGTGCTTCACCATTTGGTGTGCCAGTCCTCTTCATCAAGAAGAAGGACAGATCAATGTGACTCTGTATTGACTATCATGAGATCAATAAAACTATGATAAATATCAAGTATCCCCTACCAAGTATTGCTGACTTCTTTGATCAACTATGTGGTGAAAATTATTTTTCTAAGGTAGACCTCTAGATGGTATAACATTAATTAGTGGTGAAGAATGAAGATATTCACAACACTTTATTTCTAACAATTTATGGTCAAATTGAGTACATATTGATTCCCTTAAGACACACTAATTCTCCAAAAAAAATGAGGGACTTAATTTATAGAGTCATTATATATTAACTCAAAAACAATAGTGGTAGTCTTTATTTATGATATTCTTATATACTCCAAGAGCAAGGAGGAACACAAGAAGCATTTGAATACTATTTTAAATACATGAATAAGGGAGAAATTACATGAATTGTATAGTATATGTTAATTATGTATGGAGGATATATCATTCATAGTGCATTTTATCACTAGAAAAGGAAAATTTTAGGTCCTTCCAAGAAAAAGGAAATCGAATAGTGGCCTAGGACAACATCTATAATAGAGATCTGTAGTTTCCTAGGTTTATAAGGGTATTACTGGAAATTTGTGAAGAAAATATCATGATTTTGAAACCCACTAATCAAGATCAATTGGTAGGGATTAATGTTTTTCTAGGAAATTGAATATTAATACATCTTCAAAGAGTTGAAAAAAAAGGTTTATTAATGCATTGTTACTCACACTCTCTCCAAGTGGGCAACACATTGTGATATACAACCATGATCCAAAGAATGAATTATAATTTTTACTATTGAAAATGTTTAATTGATATCCTATGACTAGAGGAAGAGGAAAATTCATGAGAAAAACATTCTCATGTATGATCTGGTGTTGGCAGCTGTGATATATTCATTAAAAAATGGAAGAATTATCTCTATGTGTAGAACAGTTAGAAATATACTAATCATAAGATCCTTGAATATGTATTTACACAGAATTATCATAATATGTTCCAGTGAGGATAGTTAGATCTAATCAAGGATTATGATTTCTCAATCCACTACAATCTTGTTAAAGAAAATAAGGTGGCTAATTCTATAAGTATAAAGGATAGTGCATCCTTATCAATGATGAGAATTGAGAAGGATAATAAAATTCGTATACCTAAAAATATTGGATAAGGGAATCATTAAGGAGGAAACACCATCAGTATTTCTAAAATTATTGGTCAACCATCCCTTATGGATTATATAAGGACACTTAAAGAATCGATGAGTAAATTCATAAAAAATTGGAAGCTATTAAAAATAGTAAATCTGCCTATTACAAAATTGATTAGGATGGATTTGTAATATTTGGTCCAAAACTATGTGTACCATCTAATAAATATAAGAATAAAGATATTATGAATGACACACATAGATCAACCTTATCTATCACCTAGGGATCACAAATATGAATCGAGATCTCCAAGAGAACTATTGGTGGGACAATATGAAAAAAGTGACCACTGAGTATAAATAAAAGTTCCTTGTATATCAGTAAGTGAATGATGAAAGTAAAAAAGTATAAGGGGATGATGCAACCATCACCCATACCAACATGGATGTGGAAAAATATCACCATGGTCTTTTTCACCAGAAATCCAAAGACATACCAAGTAAATAATGTTATATGGGTTATTTTAGAACATCTTACAAAGAAATATCAATTTATCACATTTTGAGAGGACTTACCCCAGATAAACTTGCATGTATATACATAAAACAAGTGGTGAGGCTTCATGGAGTACCACTATCAATTTTATCTGATCAAGATTCAATATATACATCCATGTTTTGAAAAAAGTCCCCAATATTCTCTAAAATCTGAGCTAAACTTCCATACATCCTATCATTGACAAACTAATGTATAATATGAGTAGACAATATAGACATATTGAGTCATGTTGAGAGAATGTTCTATGGACTTCAAGGGTGGATAGGACGAATATATACCTATGGTCTAGTTCACTTATAATAATATTTTCCACTCGAGAATCCAAATAGCTCTATATGAATCCATTTATCAGAAAATATGTAGAACACCAGTGTGTTGGGATGAAGTTGGTGGATGTAAGCTACTAGGATATGAAATGGTCAAATAAGTGGTGTAAATGATTAAAACCATTTAGTAGCACATCAATGTCGCTTAAAGTTTATAGAATATAAATACATAATATCATTAATGAGACCTGGAGTTTTAGGTTGGGGACATGGTATTCCTCTGCATATCTCCAAGGAAGAGGATCTTGATATTTGGGATGAATAGAATGTTATGTTCTAGGTACATCGGCCCATTTTAGATTCTTGATCATATTGGAATTGTAGCTTATCGACTATAAATTTCACCAAATATGTCTCAAGTACATGATATATTCTATGTCTCCCTCATAAGTAAGTACATACCAAATCCTCCATGTGTACTTAATTTAGTGGTAGTATAGTTTGAATATGATCTCTCTAATGAGGATCAACAGGTAATGATCTTGGACCATACAGATAATGTTATAAATAAAAATACTACTCACTTTGTCAAAGTACTATGGTAGAACCATATGTTTCAGTACGTAACATGGGAACCAAAGGAAGAAATAACAGATAAGTACTCATACATGTTTTCCCATATTTTTAAAATGAAATTCTGATGGTGATATATCATAAGGGTGAAGAATGTATCAATGTGGAATTATATCAATGCAATTTCCCTTATTATTATTCTGTTACATATTATAAATCACATAAAATCACATAGATAACACAATAAAAAATTTATAAATTAAGAACTAATGAAATAAGAAGTGTTTATAAAAATTATGAAACCTTAGCAATAGAATTGTAAAATAATGATTAAAATGGGAATGTGACCATTAAAAATAGTAACCAAGAAAATAGAAAAGTAACCTAACCTATGAATGTATAATTCAAATTTAGGTATTTTATAAATAAAAATTTGATATATTAATATCATTGAATAAGTGAATAATTGTTTTAAATTTTATTAATTAAATATTGGTATGTTTATAAAACATAAATGATTATTTTTAATTTATAATTAATATAATGATTTGAAGGAAAAAATATTTTCATAAAATAGATTCATAACTTAATATTTTGTTTTCATATGATTATAAGTTCATTTTATGTGACTTTAAATAGTTTTTCAAAGTATCATAAAATCAATTATAATTTTAAAATCTATATTTTTTTAATAAATAATGATTTTAATTAAAAATTAAATTTCTCATATTAAAATAATTATTTTCTTAAAATGGATTTCATTTTTGAACTATACATTTTAAAAATGGTTACTGTTAATTTTAGGTATTTTTCTAAAATAGTATAATTTTTTTGACTATTGAAATACAAAAATATATAGTATAACCTAAATACATTAATTATTGATCCATGGTTGATTTATGAATAGTGTAATAACTATTAGTTCAATATGACATGAAATATTTACTCTATTTAGTCACATGAATCAATGTTATTCCTAGTATTGAGCTAAAATATTAAACAAGTTAATAAAAAATCAAAAAACACCCTCTCCTCCACTATAAATACCACCCTAACCACCTCTTCTCCTCACACCTGAAAGGCCCAAAATACTTTCCAAAATCTTACCAATATGCTTCTCAAGTATCTCCCCCACATACAGTGTCCTTTTATATCAATAAAATACCAAACTCCTGTTCCTCATGGAGGATCCCATGGACAAGAATGCAAGAGTTAAAAACCTCTTTCTTTTTGTTTTAATTTCATTCCAACTTATTCTCTTCCTCTCCTCACCTCCAATTATAAATGTGACATGATAACTCCATTATGTTATATATAATAGAATTTTATTATTATTATTATTGAATAACCCATCATAAATTCCCTTTCCCTCGCATTTGTTCTTTAAAATGAAAACTTTTTATGTGATGTATTGATTTATCACATTCAAGGATCACGTGTTTTTAATTTCCGTAAACATGTTGAAGGATGGGCATGAAACAATTATAATGGTTGAAAAATATTGTGAAATTTATTTTATAACCAATTGTATGTTACGTAACTAACATATATACATAATATTAATTAATAAAATAAATCTAGTTCGTGATGATCGAAAAATGCCAAAATAATTTAAATGGTTATCATTAATTTTTTCTCTAATGAATCATCCTCACATATGTAATCAAAATTACACATACGACAATTTAATATTCTGTAATTTCATTAATACCATATAATTTTAGTTATGGAAAACTATTATCAATTTACAATAACTTCCATACACATATACAAGTGAACAGATCGTAAAACCCAAGGAAACGAACACTCTCGAATGATGAAATTGAATCTTATAACCCATATAAATGGCCTCAAATTAACATAATAAAATTATAATAAACAAAATATATGTATAAAAGTTTATAAATTAATTTTTTTATATATTTAATTTTTTTATCCAAGACATTAAGTTCAAGTGCAGAACACTTTCGGGCATATGGTAAGGGATTCTTTCCGAACATAAATTTGTCCTACACATTAGGCTTACTCTCTATTTAAACCAATGTAATTATTATTTATTTTTATTTAAATATTCTAAAATATTTTAATATGTTCCAAATTCATGTATCATGATCATTTCATCCTTATTTGATAGGGACATACATGTTTTAAAATGGTTCACTTCTCAATTGTTCCTGATAAGAAATCATGATTAAAGGGATCTTCCTGATTTATCACTTTTTTCAAGTTCCCTACATAATCTATTTTAATCCACCATTATTTTAAAAAAACATTTTATCATAAATACCAATATTAGTTTATTTCTAGTTTTATATAATATATTATTCATTTTCCACTTCAATTTATCTTTTATATTTTACATAAACTGAACTAAAGTGTTTCATTTCTAATGTTTCTTTAACAGTATTTTTACATTTTATCACATGAGTTTGACATAAATTATCTTGATAAATTAATATTTTACCTTATGAATCTTTGTGTGTGATTTAAATTCATTCTTTAATGGACACCATTATGATATTCTCTTCTGTTATGCCTTTTGACATAATTGTGATACTAAATTGTTTCCGTGGGTAACCCTTATGCTTGATTCATTATATAGTACACATGTTCATGATCATGTTTTTACTGGCGTGACCAGATAGATATTTAATTAATTTGTTAGTTTTTACTCTCATGAAACTTTATATTAGAATAAGGAGTTAACATGAATCCTTTATGGTACTTTGTCTTCCAGTTGAAATTGTCTTGGTAGTTAGCCTTGACTCACACTTATGTAATGTTGTATATTTTTATGCATTCCTATGATATCATGATAACATGTTCTCATGTTCTATACGTTATTATTCATTATTTTTATTCATCTTACATTCCTTTTTATTTCATCATAATATGCCTTCTGACCCATTTGTTATGCTTTATTTATATGCTTATTCCTTGACTAGGCTTTTTAGGTCATCCATTTGTTAATGTATTACCCAGGTTATCCTATTAATATTTAAGTGGACAAATGAATTTAGTATCTCTTTATAGAGATTAAATTAAATATGTTTTTATTTTGGTTCCATGATTTCTATTTTGTGTACCCAATCTTCTAAATACACTAGACTTTACCATCCTTGGTTTGTATTTAATGGTTTAGTATGCTTAAAATCGCATAAGATTATGTGTAAAAGGCTAGTTCCTCTATATCTTGGGTCCAAGATATGGGGTTTACCTAGGATTTAAAATGAAATTATATGTGTTAGGTGTTCGGTAACAACCCACAGAAGTGTAATTCATTAAAAAAATTATTACAAATTTTAAAAAAAATTGAGAAATATCCCAAAGGTGCATCATATAGGAAATATTAAACAATCATTTGGTATGAGATTTGGGGTTTACCCTATGCATGAAATTACATCATTTATTTAGTAATATCACATGCACAGATAATTCATTTAATATTTTTTAATTATTTAAAAAATAATTGAAGTATCTCTCGAATGGTGTATCGTATCATAAATATGAGTCTATAGTTATATCGCAAATGTGATTTTTACCAAAGGCATGATATAAAATTTGTATGTATCAAGTTTTTGATAACAACACACATGAGTGTCGTTCATTTAGACATTCTATTATAATATTTTACCAAAAATATAATATCTCTTTAATGGTGTACTGTATTAGAAATGAGAGACCATAGTTAGGTTTAGGATACAGGGTTTAGCCTATGTGTGACAAATCTTTTATGTGCATCTAGTGTTTTCTAGCAAAACACATAAGGGTAATTCTTTTAATATTTTTATTGTAATTTAAAAAAAATTAATGTATCTCTCGAATGTTGTATAGAATGAGAAATCAAAGACTACCATTAGGTCTAGGATGTTTGGGTTTTCCAATGTGTGACATAAATTTTTCGCACGTCCATTATTTGATAGCATCGCATGTGAGGGTCAACTTTATAATATTTTATTAATATAGTATATATTTACATATTTTAAAATTTACTTAATTTAGTAATATTTACTAATTGTTACTAATATTGCGTAATTATTAGTTAATTATTAAAAAAATAATTATTAACACTATTTTTTTAATATTACTACCTTTTTACTAATTATTTTAAAAATTTTAAATTGCTGGAACTTTTTATATTTATTTACAATAAAATAAATTTTTTTAATTTTTATTACATAAATTTATTATCCAATACTAAGTATTTTTTTATTATAAATAAAATTAATCATAAAAAATTTATTATTAATTTTATTTTTTAAATTTTAATAAATCCCAAAATATTATACAATATCATAAAAATACTCAACCATTTATAAATTTACATAATTTTTTTATTTGGCTTAATAGGCCTTTTATTAACATATATTCATTATAGCTAAATTATTATTATATATAGTTTTTTCATTAAAATAAATTTTATATCGTTTTCTAGCTAAAAAATATAAAAAAACATTTTGTTCAAATGTTTTCATTAAATTGATTTTATATACATTTTTGTAATGAAATCATTTACTATTTTGTTCATTTTTTATAAGTGTTTGTGTGTGGGTGTCTTACATAATTTTTAATAAAATATATACCTCAAATGTATTTTTATAGATTTTTTTAAAAAAAATATATAATATATAAATATATACATACAAACATACATACATATATATATATCAAAAGTCTTAAAATTTTTTAAGTTTCTATATGAATATTCACATATTAATATATATATATAATTGTTATAAAATAATATTCACATGTTTTAAATAAATGAAAACCGATTATAATATAACAATACATTTTGGTTTGACATCGCACCACAATCCAAGATTTATCATAATTTATCAAAAACAATATCACCATGAGCATGAAATATAATTGTCCAATTAAATAGATTTATATAAACTCTGTCAATATCATATATCCCTAAATAATTCCAGTAATAATAATATTTCTAACAATAACATAAAATAATAATCTTTTATTAACTCTAAAAAAACTAAAAAATCTATTTAATCTAAAGGTTAAATAATGAGAAAAATACCTCAAATCAATTGAAAACAAATCGTATAGAATGTGTGGAAACCCAAATAAGCAATAATAAAATTTAATTTATCCTAAATACCAAATAAATCATAAAAAATGTGTAAATTTAAAGACCTTGTGTTTAAAGAAACTAATTTCCCCAAGACTAACTAGAAAATCACTACAAGAAAAAAAATATGAGTCTATACATGAAAAATTAGAACCCAGATCTACAAGAAATTGGTTCGAGGTGGGAGATTCAGTAAGGATCCAACTATGTGTTTTCAAGATGGGAGAGAAGGTGATAATTGGAGGAGAGAGAGAGGACGGTAGGGGAAAAGATATAATGGGCAGTTATAATAATTTTTTAATATTTACTGGTTAATAATAATGGATTATATTCTGTTACTAATGGTATTTTTTTATTTCTTTTTGTGAAAGATTTCTTTATCTTTCACTAAAAGTGTTTTTTTGATCACTTTTTTTGATAGAAGTCATTATCTATCATAAATATTTTTGGTAGGACCACTTGGAGTGCATACATGCCAAATGTTTTTGTAACGACGTTGGATTTCCTACAAAAAAATAATTTTATGGGAATACTTATGATAGGTTACTTCCCCATCGCAGTTTTCCATTTTCCTATAGGGTTTCTTTCATCCCAAATATCAAGGGATAATATGTCATGTGTAACCTAACCTAAATTCCAATTTTCACCTAGAGGCCCTTATAAAACTGATAATTAGTGAAATGGTATCATTTTGAAACAAAGGAAATAGGAATTCATGAACACTCTAAGATTTTGTGAATTATTTTCTTGAATTTATTTAATGTTTTGGATATTTTTAATTTCACACAACACTGAAAATAGTTTATTTTATATTAAATAACTATGTTTCGTTTATGTTATATAAACAAAATTTAATCAGGAACTACACACAACATAAATTTTATCCTTGTCTACACTGAACATCGAGGTTACCCTACCTTACACGCAAGACTGACTTTACTAGATGACTTGCGTAACATGCATGACCGAGTGTTACCAAACAAAAATTAAGTATTAAAATATTATTATTTAATAACATTTAATGTAGCTATTAAATTTAGGATTATATTATTAACTAACTTATAGTTTAATTTATTTGTTGTATATTAATTTGAAAAGAATATAGAAACCAAATGAATATAAACTGGATGATTTTATAAAATTCTATTTTTATGTGAAAAAAGGGATTTATTTTAATAAGTTAAATAAATTACTAATAGTTATCAATATTAATAAAATATATGTGTTATATTTTCAAAATATATATTTTTTATATTCATCCAATTGATTTTATATGCAGAATATGAGAACAAACATAATATTACACATAAAAATATGTATTTTAATAAAGAGATTTTTAGCATGTTTTAATGGAGAACCTTTATTAAATCTAATTATTAGTAATTTAATATATTATAGATGTAAAAATATACATCATATTTCAACTATAAATATAAAAAAAATTAGGTTAAATTTTGGGTATTTTTCTATGACGTTTCATTTTAAATAAATAGTAAACAATACTGAATTTTAGTTCAAATATTATTTTTCATTTAATTTATTTATAAAGATAAATTAAATTTTAAATTGGTTAAAAATTTTAATTATATCATATTATTATCAATAAAACTATTTTTGGTTCATTTTAATCAATTTCACTTTGAACTTGAAATTAAAAACATAGCAATCATTTGAAAGATTTTACTTTAAAAACCCACATAGTCAAACTGACTCTAGGATTAAATTTAAATTAATATATGACAATTATGTTATTTTAATTTGAAAAAATTTATTCCATATTTAGAATCGGAATAATTTATAGTATCTAATCTGGTCAACATATTTTTTGACCAAAAATATTAGTGAAAGTAATTAAAGTTAATTACAAAGAATAAAGTAAAATTAACCTTTACATAGGGTTAAACCTTAATCTTATGGTCCTAAATGACCTAAAAAAATTTCAAAATTATTTTTTTGGAAATATTTAGACCCTATAATAACTTTTATTTATGTTTTATTATTATAGGATCCACTTTCTATGGGTAAAAACATGGGTGGAATTCTCATTCCCAAAATTGACAAGAGTGCCACTCCTCCCCCACTTAAAAAGACCTCACATCCCCCCACTTCTTCACACCTCTCAAGACAATTTTATTAAACCATTATCTTCCAAAATGACTACTCAAAATCCATCCTATCATATTCAAATCCTCCCCTTGGTAAGAACTCAATCCAAATAATCCTTTTGGTGCAAAACAAAAGGAGTTACCCGAATAAGGGGTAACATTCTTCCTCACATTATTTAATGTTATTTCCATTATCCCTTCCCCCAATCAACTCTTATTATTCCATTATTCCATAAAAAAAATTTCTAAATATACTAGGAAGTTGTTAAGCTAATTATTATACCTAAACTTACACACAATTCCATCTAGTTGGTAACGAACATACTATTTATGTGTACGGTGAACTACTGCCTCAGGAAATGATGATTGTTCATTCTTCAATTACCACATCTCATAGTGTTAATTATGATGGACATAATATTTATATATGATAAATATTATATTTATAATGAATTTAATATTTTTTAATTTCTTTACAACACATATCATTACAAATTCCATGTTTTGTAAATATGATAATTTCTTTTGAGGAAGTGTGGAGTACTGCCACCCCAAAGAGATGTTATTCATTCACACACTACATTGAATGCATTAAAAATGGGTTTAGTGAAATTATATGATATATATGATATAATAAATCTACTATAATTGTTATATTTGTATACATATATTTATATACATATATGTTATTTACTCTCTTTCTTTCAATTCAACAATAAAATAGAAATAGTGTTCATGCATACATATGACATATCGTCTCCATGAATGGTGTATTCCATTATAAACAAATTAAGACACATGCGATGAATAAAGATGATATTACCCGAAGTGAAACGTTAACATAGAATTATTAACATGATGATAATATAAATTAATAATACAACTATTTATCATATTATATATAATAATATGGTTTTATGGTATATTTATAATATACTTATATTTATTATATGATATGTTTGAATGAGTACGATGAGAGTTGAGACACAAGGTAACATAATTTTATCTCACTTTTTATTTTTATGTGAAACATGATTTATTCACCTCCCATTCCATTTGTGTGGTTTGTATAATACCCATTAATGTATTCAATTATTCTTATACCTAAAATTAAGTTCATTTAGATACACATTTTATGATATTTTATTCATGGGTTTTATGTTTCAAAAGTTACCAAATTAGTAAGATATATTTTCTTAGTTTACCATCTTTGATGAACAATTGTTTTATGAAACTTACATATTATTAAAGGTCTATTTGAAATTTTATATCATTAATATTATTATTATAATGATATTTTAATCTTAATTTAATTTAGTTTTCTTACATGGTGAGTATGATCTCGGGTTACGAAATGGTAAGAGTTTATTTAAACAATAAATCGTTTTTCGAGATTATTAATGATTATGATTCATTGGATGAAATATTATGATCCACCTCACAAGTACTCTCTTTAGTTTTCTCTACCTGTGTTCACTCATGTTATATGAAATTAATAGTACCATTTCCCCACACTTTGGTACATTAGTTGATCAAGAAAGTGATTTTAAGAAAGCTCGGCTTTTCCCTATCTTCAGTCAGAAATCTGTGTTCCTTCAAACAATGTTTTCTAAAAAAAATTATCCAAAAATATTCTAATATTATCCAAGGATATAAAAATTACTTTTATACCAATTTTATAAGATTAAAAAGGGTTCTCCGAAAGTAATATTCCTATTTTTTCTGGTTGATTAATTTTTCTATTCATTTTACGTTGTAAAAGGAATGTTTGGCATCAATTTATTTTACCCACCCTCATGACTGAAATTACCTTGAAGATTCCTTTTAAAAATTAAAATTTTATTTTTTAGAGGTAAATATTTTCCTAATATTTAAGGAATTAAATGTTTCAATGTGGTTTTCAATGAGAAATGTTTTCAAAAATGATTTATGGTTATCAATGTTTCCTTTAAAAGTTGTTGAAGATATTTTCAGTGAAAAAGGTTTTCAAAAAATGTTTTATGTTTTAAAAAGTATTTTAAATGTTTTTAATCTTTATTTATAAATTTTCAAAAAAATTTAAAAGAAATTTCATTCAAAACATTTTCATTCTTTATTTATAAGTTTTTGATGTATTTTCAAGGAAATAGTTTTCAAAATGTTTAAAATGTTATTTTATAACTTTTCAAGGAAAATCATTTTCAAAATGTTTTAAAGAATTATTTATATGTTTTTATAGTATTTTCAGATAATTTTTTTTCAACTAATTTTCAATCTTGTTTTAGAAGATTTCATGGAAAATTGTTTTCAAAATGTATTAAATCTTTATTTATAATTTTTCAAAGTATTTTCAATGAAATGGTTTTCAAAAACATTTCAGGAATATTTAATAATTTTTCAAGGAAAATGGTTTTTCAAAGTATTTATGTTTTAAAAATAATAATTTAAGAAGGTTAATTTATGTATTAAATTGTTTAAAAATATATTTCAAAAAAAATCCAATCTAAGATGACATTCATTGGTGTTACTCATGACTTTCAAGGTAAATGATTCAATGTTTCCATTTATATTCTTTCAATGATTGGATTCTATTTTGATGACATGATGTTTATGAAACTCATTTTTATATCATGTGTTATATGCCATTGGAACTCAATTCTTTTCATGTGTTGTTCTTTTGATTAATTTATTAAGAATCTTGTATCTTTTTCTATATGTTATGATATGATTACATATCTGTGATACCCATATCATTTAATGGGTTATGATATGATTTTTAAGGATCTTTGGATCATGTATGTATGGTTTAATTATGATATGGTTAGAACCTATATCACCCTCCAATTCATTGGGAAAAGATTTATATTTAATTATATATATTAATATGTTCTTGTGAGTGAACCTTGATTACAAATATGGCTATTAGAGTGAACCATGACTACCAATATGGGATGTAGAGTGATCTCATGCTACTAAGATGGTCATGGGAGTAAACCATTACTACCAAGATGGTATGGGGAGTAAATCCATACTAATAATATAGTCTTGATAGTGATGCCTTGTATACTATGGAAATCATGCTATATACTTAGGTGATTTCCATAATTCTATGTTTTATTCTTATGTTATGATTTCATGAATTATGTTCATTATTTATTTATTATTCACATCTTATGACCTACCAATATTTATTAAATGATTCTTATTTAGTATCTCTCATATAAAGGGTTTTATATTACATTTTCATGAACATGTTCTCATACCCCTATTCTCTTGTTTATGCTTACATGTCTCCCTTGTTTACCCTTACAGAGCATTAGAGCTCACCTCTTTTTATGTTTCCTTCCCTAGGTTATTAAAATATGTATTTTGTATGATATGTATAATATTGGTTTCATTAAAGAAGAACCTATTGGGAGATAATATAGTCACTTGTGTTCCATTGTTTATATTTCCATGTTTTAAAATGAACTAGACTAATATCGTCTTTGGATGTCTTTTTGTATAATGATTTATATATTCTGAAAAAGTTTGGTAATGTATTTTTATGTCAGGATTGATTCATTATAGTTGGTATTAGAGTGAATGTTTAGTAAACCATGGAAACTATGTTGAGAAAACAATATTGAGATGCCTAGGAATATTTCTATGGATATGTCTTGGGATGTCTTATAGGACAAGTATTAGGATGAGTTAACATTTAAAAAAATGTCTTGGAATTTTTCTTAAGGGATAGAGTAAGTGGTTTCCTAGAAACACATCCATGTGTATATTCTACAAGTTTATGTAGCTCTATAACAGATGTATCTAGAATTAAAAACTTCTACAAGATGTCTCCGGCCTCATTCAGGATAATTTAGTACAAGAAAATGGGCCTTGTTACACACTTTGTTTGTCACTCTGGGGGGATATGATTTTGGAATTCAAAAACTCTTCATAAACCATCATGATGAATTTAAATAGATTTTGGATAGTAATAACATAGTATAAACCTATGGTTTCACCAATTTAAATGTTAATGTCATGATTTAGATATCTTATAAGTAATTTTTAATGATTTTTAGGTTTTTTATGAAATGTGGCTCTCACCATCTTTATTATAGTTTTAATCAATGGAAAAAACTAGAGGGAACATTATAATAATTTAATATTTTAGATTTTTAATGTATAAGAGTTATGAAATTTTACTTCCCCAGTGAAAATATTATAAGGAGAATTGAGAAGTTGTTATGAGTATTGGTTATACTTTTGTATATAAAGTGATCACAAACGACATGTAAAATTTATGTGATGTTCTTACAATGTTGATTATATTAAACATAGAAAGAATGATTAGATTTAGGTATAGTAACCTTAATACATTTTTCATATTTCATATTCAAGTAAATAGGTATTATGGATTAATTTAATGATGTTTGTGTAATAGTATAAGAATAATATTAGATGAATGATGTATTTATGTTTTAGAATTCAAAGATTATTTTATATTAATGATGAAATATATAAGTATTTTCAGTGTATGTTTTTATTAAGAATTTAAAAGGATATGTTGATTGGTGATTTAAAGGAAAGGTGATATTTTGATTTTTGGGAAGGTAACCCTTAATTAATTATTAACATTGAGATAATGATTTTATAATAAAGATATATTAGATATGAATAAGTAAATTGGATGGTAAGGATTACCTAGGAATTTATTATTTACAAAGTGGTCTATGCCATCAAGGATGATGTTTACAACTTACTCTATTTAAAGAATGTATCCAGTAATTATTGGAATAAGGATGTATTCATTTTTTCCAAAATGATTTATAATGATTCAGGTGATTAACATGTTTCAAGGGAATATATAATGAGGGTATTTACATTTTGTAATTTGACAACCAAAATAAACATTGTGATATATGGGGGTCAATGTAAATATGATTTCATTTCTTTCTTTCTAATGCATTGAATTTTCATCTTTCATATAGATTATATAGTTAACCATTTATGGAAATATTAAGATAGTCTTTGGATGAAGTAGGAAAGATTAAAGTGTTATCTCACCACATGAGAATTTATGCGTATTGGATAACTTGATCTAAGAACATTGTATTGATGATAACTGATGACAAATTAGGGGAATATCCTGGATCTCATGATCTGTTAAAAATTCAGGAATGAAAAATTCACCTTCACTTTTGGAGAAAGAGTTGAAGTGGATCAAGGAAAAAGAAGGGAGAGGTTTCCTTGAAACCATGAAAGTATATATTTTCATGATAATTCATCAAATTCAAGAAAATGGTTTACAAATAAAATGTTTTCATAATAGAATAGTTTATTTACTGGTAACTTTTTGAATTATCATAAATTTATGACATTGAGACCATTAAATTTTCACTGGTCATTCAATTGTTTATGATTCATGACCTCAATCACTCCCTTTAAATATTTACTCTTTTCCCCTATGTCTATCTTTTCACATCCCACATATGTTCTCTTATGTGGAAACCTAGTTATATGATACATTGTGTAACCATTATGTCTCCAAATTTTCTTGTTTTGGAGGATGTTTTAGTGTTCAACTTTATGATGTGGGTTTCAAAGAAATAAACTTTAAATTATTAAATATTTGACAACCCATACAAATTTCATGGGAGAAATTCATTTTAAGGGGGTAGAATCTGACATCCTAAGATTTTGCGAATTATTATTTTTGAATTGATTTAATATTTTTGAAACGTTTCATTTCACACAACACTGAAAATAGTTTTTTATACTAAATCAATTTATATGGATTTAATTATATTAAAAACAAAGTTAATTTTTCACTATATGGAGCACAAAGTTTCGATTTTTCTGCACAAAAGACCGAGGATAGCTTTCATTACATGCAAAACTGACTTTCCTCAATGGCTTGTGTAAGAGACATACCCTTTTGTTACTGAAAAATAATTCATTATTAAAAAATTATAATTTAATAAGATATAACATAAATTTCAAATTTACAATTATTGTATTAACTAACTTATAATGGAGTTAATTTGTTAACTATTAATTATAAAAATAATATAGAAATCATATGAATATAAATGGAATGATTTTATTGAAAGATTATTTTCATGTGAAAATGATAATTCACCTTAATAAGATAAATTAATTACTAATAGTGAATGATATTAATTTAATTTATCTATTATATATTCTAAAAAAATATTTTTCATATTCATCCAATTGATTTTATATGCACATGATTTTAATATACCCAATATTACACATAAAAACATATATTAAAGGTATTTTTTATCCTTTTATTGGAGAACCTGTTTTAAATCCAGTTTTGGGATATTTTATGGATTATATATGTCCAAAATAAAAATATATATTGAAATAAATATATAAAAATAATTTTAGGATAAATTTGTTTTTTTCCTATGATGTTTCATTTTTTAATGAATAGTGAAAAATACATAATTCTAGTTCAAAACTGGTTTCCCATCTAATTTATTTATAAGGTTAAGTTAAATTAAAAATTGGTATCAAATTTTAATTATATATAATTATTACAAATAAATCCAAGTTGGTTCATTTTGATCATTTTCACTTTGAAATTTAATATAAAAACAAATAAAACTTGTTAACATTGTTACTTTAAAAATCAGTATAATCTACCTAAATGTGGGATTAAATTTAAATTAATTTATTCCATTTATGTTATTTGAATTTGGAAAAATATATTTCATATTTCAAATCATTATAATTTATACTTTCTAATAATTTCAACATATTTTGTACCCAAAAATATTAATGAAAGTAATTAAAACTAATTATATTGATTAAGGTATAATTAAGCTCAATATATGAATAAACCTTAAAAAGAAGTTTTAAATCCCCAAGAAACATGACCAAAATCCATTTTATGGAAATATTTTGAAACTAACATCAAGTTTATCATCTTTGTACCATAATTGTGTTCCCTTTTCATGGGAAAATGTGTGTGGAATTTCCTTTCCAAAAATGTACAAGAGTGTCACTCCTCCCATACAAAAAGGGATTGTACCCTCCCACATCCTTACACATCTCAAGCCACTTTGGCTCAACCAATATCTAAATAAGTATACCCTCAAAAATCCATCACCTCATCTTAGAATCCTGACCCTGGTAAAAAATCAATCATATGAATCTTGTTTGTGAAATCTAAAAGGAGTAACCAAATAAATGGTAACATTCTTCCTCATGTTCTTTTATATCATTTTCATTCTCCACCCCCCCCCCCAACAAAACTCTTACTATTAAATTATTGTAAAAAACTACAGTAATTTCAATATAATTTTGTGTTATTATGATAATTGGGTGACCTACACTTAAACACACTTCGGTCTACTAGGTAACGAATATAATATTTACTTGTACGACAAACTACCGCCTCAAGAAACAATGATTACTCTTTCTTCCTTTACTGCTTCTCGTGGTGAAAATTATGATGTAAACTATATTAATATATGGTATATATTATATTATTAATTTATCTAAGATTCTATAATTTCTTTACAACACATATCTTTATACTTTCGAGTTTGTGTAAATACAGCAATTTCATTTGAGGAGGTGTGGGCTACCGACCCTTCAAAGTGATGTGATTCATTCACACACTACATGGAATATATTAAAGATGGATACAGAGAAAGTATAAGATATATATTATATAATAATTATATTTTAATAATTTTAAATTCATATATATATATATATATATTTCATTTACTCTTTTTCTGTCAATATGACAATAAAATGGAAACAACGTTCATGCGTACGTACGACCTACCATCTCCATGATTAGAATATTCAATTTTATACTTATATATTCAATGGATTATTATACCACAAAAATATTGAATATAATTTATATTTATATATTTTTTTACATTCTGAATATCAGGATATATAGATAAGGACTAAATATATAACAAATTGTTACACATGCAAAGAACAAAGTGGATATTACCTAAAGTTAGACCTTAACATAGAATTAATAACAAGAGGGTAATACAAAGTAATATTAAACCCATATATGGTATTAGATATAATAATATATTTTTGTGTTAGTTTTATAATAATAACATATACTAAGTATATAGTATGTTTGTATGAGTACAATCAGAGTCAACACAAGGTAAGGGAATTTTATTTCACTTTTTATTTTCATGAGATACATGATTTATTCACCACCCTTTCCTTTTATGTGGTTTGTATACTTTACAAAGATGTATTCTATGATTTTTATTCCTAGAATTATAGGTATTTACAAACTTATTTGATGATATTTATTTTATGGGTATTATGTTTCAAAAGTTACCAAATCTGTAAGATACTTTTGTCTCAATTTACCATCTTTGAGGCATATGTTTTATTATACATATAACATATTTTTTGAGGAGAATTGGACATGTTATATAATGAATCACTTTATTTTAATGATATTTTAATATTCATTTAATTTAATTTTTGTACATGGAGAGTATGATCCCATGTTACTAAGATGTAATAGTTTATTGAAACAATCTTATCAGTTTTTGAGATTATTAATGATTATGTATCCTTTGATGAAATATTATGCTCCATATCTCAAGAACTCTCATTATTTTTAAATACCTATATTTATTTTTGTTATATCCAATTAATGGTACCATTTTACCACTCTTTGGTACATTAGAAGACTACGAAACTATTTTTAAGAAATCCCAAATTTATCATGTCTTTGATTGGAAAATTGTGTTCCTTCAAAACATGTTTTACAAAAAGAAAAGTTTCAAAAAAAATTATAATTTTATCCAATTATCATTAAATAAATTTCAACAAAGGGTTTACCTTTAAAAAGTGTTCTTAAAAGGGAATATTCTTATCTTTTTCTTGTCTTGGAACTTTTCTAACCTTTTTACGGTGAAAACAAAATGTTTGGAGTGTATGGATTTAACTGACCCTCATAACTGAAATTCCCTTAAAGCATCCATTTCAAGATTAAAAATTTATTCTTTTTAAAAAAAATTCTTCCTAATATTTGGGAAATTCGTTATTTTTAATTTTTTTTACAATTAAAAATGTTTTCAAAAAAAAATTATGGATATCAATGCTTCCTTTAAATTTTTTTAAATATATTTTTAAAGAAAAAGGTTTTAAAAAAATGTTTTATTCTTTAAAAAGTTATTTTAAACATTTTTATGCTTTATTTATATTTTTTAAAATTATTTTCAAAGAAATGGTTTTCAAAATATTTTAAATATTTCTTTAGAAGTTTTCAAAGTTTTTTAAAATAAATAGTTTTCAAAACCTTTTCAAACTTCATTTACATGATTTCGAGGAATATTGTTTTCAAATAAATTTAAAGAATTATTTATATGTTTTAAACATATTTTATAATAAATGGTTTCCAAAACGTTTTTAATCTTATTTTATATGTTTTCAAGTAAAATTGTTTTCAAAAATTTTAAATCTTTATTTATATATTTTCAAAGTATTTAAGAAGAAATGGTTTTGAAAACCTTTTCGAGGTTATTTTTTATGTTTTCAAGGAAAATGGTTTTCAAAAGGTTTTATGTTTTAAAAAAACATTTTTTCGGAAGAATGGATAATTTCATCAAAAAAAATTAATAAATCTTTCAAAGTTATTTCCTATATAAGATGACATATTTTGGTGTTACTCAGTCCATTCTGGGGAAATGATTTAATGTTCCAGACATATTATTTCTCATAATGGATTAATTTATGATGATATGATGTTTATGAATCCATTTTCTCCATCACGGGTTATATTACATTGAAACCTACTTTTTTTCATGGGTTATGATTTTGATGAAATGGTTATGAAACCTGTATTGTTTTCTGTAGGTTATGATATGATAATATTTTTTTGATACCCATATCATTTCTTAGGTTATGATATGATTTTTAATGACCTTGTGAAACATGTATGTAGGATTTCATCATGAGATGGGTGGGACCTATATCTCCCTCCAATGAATTGGAATAATATTTATATCTCAGGAGATAGACTAAGATAGTCTTGGGAGTGATCATTAACTACTAATATGTCCATGGGAGTGAACCATGACTACCAAAATGGTATGATGAAGGAATTTATGCCATTAAGATGATCATGTAAGTGAACCATGACTACCAATATGGTAAAGGGAGTAAATCAATGCTATTTGGATGTTCTTGGTAGTGATTCCTTGGCTATAATAGAAATCATATATTATGGTGATGTGTTTTCCATAATTATAGGTTTTATTCTTATGTTATGATTTCATGGATTATATTATTCATTTCCTTATGATTAATTTCTTATGAATAACCAATCGTTATTCCATTGTTATTGTTTATGATCTTTGATATGAAGGGTATGATCTTCCATTTTCATAATCATGTTCTCATACCCTTATGCTCATGTTTATGCTTACATGTATCCCTTATTTCCCCATACTGAGCATCGGATCTCTCCACTTTTTATTTTTCCTTTTCCAAGTTATAAAGATATGTATTGTGTTTGACATGTCTAAGAAGAGATCTAGTTAAGAATAACATAGTGGGAGATAATGTAGCTCACTTATATACCAGGGTTTATGTTTCCATGATTCTAAAGGAGCAAAACTAATATGTTCTTTGGACGTCTATTGTATAATGTTTTATGTATTCCTCAAATGATATGTAATTCATGTGTATGTCAAGACTGGGTCATTATAAATTCCATAAAACCTTATAATCTCATAAACATTCAATTTATATAATTCTACCACTATATCATTGTCAATAATCAATATAAAATTATATGAACTAGTCAATTGATTGATCACCACCAATATGAAATTATTACCAGGGAGAGTTTGAGGTAAACCAACAATTAATAAATTAAACTATTATTCCAATTTCATGTTTTCATGTATAGATGATAGAGAAAACCTGAGGATTTTGGTGCTCATCCATTATTTAATTCCATGTGTAAGATCTAGGCATAATTTCATCTATGTCACATCTCATAACTGGCCACCAGAACTTATTCTTAATGTCATAAAAAATATCCGTGGTTCCAAGGTGAAAACCACATAGTGGATGATGACAATATACAAACATATCCTTCCTTGAAATCGATTGAAAAATGTTCTAGTGTCTGAATAAAATTATGCCTTACCGAGATAAGTATATTCATAGGTGGTCTCCCCACTATAAAAATAATAACAAACAATTTGTAAGATTATATCATAGTGTTGTTCTAGTATAATTTTCTCAAAGAGAGATGATTTCACATAAACACTCATTAAAACTTTACTAGAAACCTCATCCCAAAATCCTAGGTGAATACGAAGAAAGTTCCACATAAAAATACATCTCTCCTTTGTCTCCTTTATAAATTAAGAAGGAAAAGTTTTCTAAAAGCATCAATAAATACATTACCATTTCTCATAGTATAGGTAATATAAAAGTATAGTGACTATAGGTATTGAAAAAATTTTATCATCCATAAGTCTAAACATTTTTAAGAAAAAATATAACCAAAACTCTTGTGCTCAATGTAAATAAAAAACCTTTCCCTAAAAATCTATTGAAGAAAACATTTTGGGGAATACAAAACATCTTCTTGTTTTAAGGCATCAGTCGAATAATTCCTCTCATGTGATCAAGGAAGAAGTGGTCCATAACTGTAACACCCCATGGTTTTTAAAAATTAATATTTAATGCATGAAACACTGATTACCTAAAAAACAACACATTTTATAATCTATCTGTTAAACCCAACTTTTCTTTTACTATATTTTGGGTTTCACAAAACAATCATCTAGAGTTGTGATCAGTAAGCCATTAAGAGTCTAACATAACCAAATTTATTTTTGGTGAATAATAAAATACCCTTATGAATATTAATATTAATAGTAATATGATCCTTATGAATAGAAAATAATATTATTATTTTATTTTCTTAAGGTTGAAATATAATGAGATCTTGATTGTTTTTTTTAATGTGATATAAAATGAATTATAGTTTTAAATTTTTTATTTATCAAATAAAATATTATTTTAATAAATTAGAAATATTTAGAAAATTATTTTCAAAAAATTGAGTTCATTTTTAAATTCTACACATCGAAAAAGGTTGGGGTGAATTTTTTGGATTTTTTTGAAATACTCGAATTTTTTATGAATAGTGAAATATGGTAAAATAACGTATATACAAATTATTAGTTAAATACGCTATTTATGAAATCATGACTAATGTAAGAACACTTTTTCAGAAATCACATGCTCTTATTACTATTAGGGGTCACATGGATCAAAACTATTGGTTTTTTTAAGGGAAATAATAAAATAATGAATAAAATATTCAAAATTTACTAATCTCTTCCACTATAACCCCCCCCCCCCCCCCCTTTCTTCTCTTCACTCTTTTAAGCCATGAAACTCCACAAATTTCTTCCAAAATAACCTTCCCTAGTAACTCCCCATGTCCATGAGCCCTTGGTCTTTCCAAAAAACCAAAACCCCTTCCCTTAAAAAGATTCTCAATGAGATAGATTCAAGAGGTAAATTCACATTCTATTTCATTCAATTTCTTTTCAATTTCTATTATATAGTTATCCTCTCATCATATCCTCTATCTAAATTACCATGAACACTCCAGTTAATATATATACTGTAATTGTATCATTTTAATTGAATAACTATCATCAATATTCTTACTCTCTCTCTTTTATTTTAGAAACAATATCATCGTCTGAGAGGTTCCAATTTACAACCATCATGGATGAAAAAGTTTCTTTCGTCAATTTATACTTAATTACTAGTCATGAAACCATTTTTATGGTTTAACCAGACTATAATATATGTATTAAAATTTATTTAATATTCAGTATCTAGTATATGTACATAATATTAAATCATATGACCAAACTAGTTCCTAATAATCAAAACACCAATAAAATAATCTATGTGATTGTCATTAATATTTTATCTAATGATTAATCCTCATCCAATGTAACATAAAGATATAAATGAACATTAACACCTATTTTTGTTCATAAATAATATGTAAATTCAATTCTATATATTTACATCCATTCCACATGAACACCATTACATAAAAATAAGTGCACCAGTTTTGAAAATCATTAAAATAGACACTCTAGAACGACAGATTTCAATCTTACAACTTATCAATAAGGACATAATGGACTTAATAAAATCATGATAAACTATATATATATCTGATATTTTCTTTAATTAAGTTATTAATAAGTATAATTTCATATTCTAGGACCTTAATTTCAAGAGTGGAACACATTCTGACTTGAGGAAAGGGTTTTTCACCTGAACCTCCATTTTTATTCGGGTTACTTTTATTGTCTAATAACCTCAATGAAATCCTTATGTATTTTTATTAAATCCTCATAAATTATATATCAGTGTTATATATATGTTTACCAGCCAAAATCCTTCCTTAAGTTTTGGAGAGTTACATGTTTTAAAAGGAACATCCTAAATTATATCAGAAATACAAGCCTGATTGAAGGGAATTTCTAAAATTATTACCTATTTAAAGATAACGCTATAATATGTTTTTAGAAACCATTATATTTATAAAATTACTCATTTTATTATGATAATACTATCTTACTTCATTTATGGTTTTACATAAATACATTTCCAAAATAACTCTTCTTTTAAAAATAAAAGCGTATTTATCTCAAGAATTACTGGATGATTTTATAAAAGTATTTTCATCTGTTTAAACACTCTTATTGATTATTATGTATTATTAGGATTAATATTTTTGGTTTTTTTATAACTATTATTATTTTGGATGTTCTACCCTAAAATCATTCATCAATTTACTTTTAATGGTTAGTGTTTAAGCTTAATGTTCAGGGAAAGTTATTTACATTTCATATGTTAGTTTAAATTTGAATGTATATGTTCTTTATATTTATCCCCATTCACATGAGGAATTAATTGGACTTATTATGTGATAGGTGGGGACCTCTATAGCCCCTCTATGTATTGGTAGGTCTCATGAGACAAATAGATGTGGACATGGTCGAAGTTTTTCCCATTTTGATATTTGGTTTTCACCAAGGCCTTAATCATTTTTAGACGTCTTGGTTGAGCCCTTACTGGTATGTTTCAAAATGTCCGGAATATGAACTTCCCTAATTATGAAGCTAGTAATTGAAATTTCTTGTGGTTTTTGACTATTATAATACCCATTATTATGTTTTATTATGTAATTATTTACTCAGCTCATATTTCTGACATAATGTGTTTATGTTTATTATTTGTAAAGGCATTTGTTTTTAATTATTCACCAGGAATAATGTTTAAGTTTATGTTATCTTTAGTTGTATTCCTTACTCTTACTGAGCAATTGATCTCACCCCTTTCTTATGTTTCATTTTACTTTGATATGAAGAAATAAGTTATGAGTGACTTTCAAGCATAATCTAGGAGGCATGGATGTTTCTAGTGGAATAAATTAGTGTTGTATTTACTTTAAAGATGTAATGTTGAACATATATATACATATATATATCTTTTTTACAAAAGCTACTAAACTAATTGGTCCTTTGGGATTCATATTCCTTGTGTATATACCAATTTAATAAAAAAAGGCATCGGCTGTGGGAAATTGGGTTGTTTCTTTACAATTGGTATTAGAGGAAGTTTAGTAGAAAACATGGAAACTAGATTTAAAAAACATAGATTATAGAAAAAATCCCTAAGATAGTCTTTGAAGATAAACATACAAGGAAATACTTGTATTTTGGAAAGGAATAGATTATATAGATCTCTTAGAAAATACATCCCTATATGGATACTACAAATGGACGTGGTTCTGACACAGATGTACAGAGAAATAGAAACTCCAATAAGGAGTTTCGGACTACACTTGAGGTATCCTGGTACATAAAAATGGGCCTTACTGTGCAACCGGTTTCTCACTACTGGGTGATATTTTTAGGATAATTCATATTTTAATTACAAGCCATTATAAAGTATTTAAATGTAATTTTTTCCTCCAAGAGACCATGTTTGTGATTATGGGATTATCTATTCATAGGATTTCAATTTTTGTTAAGTATTTTGCTACATTAGGATTATAAATTATTATTTATAACCTAATCTAGTGTATACCATTATATATAAATGGTATATAGTGGAAGAAATGTAAACCACATGAACACGTGTATCCCATGTAGGGATTTTCCTCTAATGCAAGATAATTATGTTGGATTTGTTGTTGCAACTGGTGTAGAGAAACTTATAACTAGATAGGGAAAACTTACTCAAGTTATGAACAATAAAATTACTTGTATGGAGAATATGAATCCACCATGTGGAGGAGCTTTGTTATATATCATTATGAGACAACAGCCTCTATTATTAAATGGGTCTACGAACCCATTTGTACTTGAGCGGTGGATATGTTCCATAGAAAAGATATTTCTCGCATTGGGATATAATTAAAGAGAGAAGGTCTTCATGGCAGTTTATCATCTATTAAGAGATGCGGATTAGTGGTGGTTCTTAATCCAAAACACAAAGGAGGAGGAAGAGATAAAAGAGGCAAAATGGAGGTACTTTAAGGAAATATTCCTAGATAAATACATTCCTTGTGAACAGCAAGTAGATATGAAAATGCAGTTTCTGAATTTGAGGAAAAATTAAGTTGAGAATGTTTCTATGTATGAAGATAACTTCACAAGGTTAGCAAGGCGTGTTTTGGAATAAATATGAAATCCAATGAGAAAGATTGATCGATTCTTTGATTGCCTAAATCCATTCCTCCAATGGGCACTAGTATCCTAATGTTTTTCACCATATGAGGATATAGTTTCATGTTCTTACAAGATAGAACCCGAATTCTCTTGGTCTTATGACTTTAAGGGAAAGAAAGAGAAGAACAGGCTTTCTAAAAAATATAGAAAAGGAACAAAGGAAATGAGGCAGAAGGGAAGAGTAGAATTTCCACCCTGTTATAATTATTTAAGGAAACACCCTGGTGCCTGCTTAAATGGACAATAAGTATGCTACAAATGTGGATAGAAATTCAAACGTGTTGGTGAATGTAAGGCTAGGAAATATGCTATTAATATTCAATGCAATAATTTTCATGAGATGGGACACTATGATAATTATTTTCCAAAGTGTCAAGGAAACATGCAATAGAAAAGGTCAAGGGAGTAGGGACAAGCTTATGAAATCAAAACCAATGATTTTGAAGTTTCTAATGATGAGATGGTAGGTAATTTACTCATATCCTCAAACTTAGACATTGCTTTATTTGATTCTTGATCATCTCATTCTTTCATATCTTCCCAGTTTTCCATGAAAATTATATATTTCCAACTTGATTTTATGAGGTAGTTGTTAGTAAAAACTCTTAAGGGAAGTATATTTGCAACAAAGTTGTGTTAGGAAGTCCCTATTTTGGCATATAAACGTGCTTTATCTACAGATTTTATTTTCATAACCATGATTGAATTTTCTATAATTATTGGTATGGATTGTATTTTTAACCATGATGTGTAAATTTATAATAAGAGGGAGTAGGTTATAATATTTTAGGATGATGTGGAATCCCTTATCTTTAGGGAAGAAACATCACCATATGATTACCATCTAGATCCACCCCCAGTAGCTCTACTGAATTAAATTATTACGGAAGAAGGGAATGCATTAACTATGGGTGAGGAAAAGAATGTTGAGAAAGAGGATGTACCAATTTTCCAAGATTATTTTGGCGTCTTTATAGAGGATTTACCTAGACATCCTCTAGAGTGGGAAATTGAGTTTTCCTTCAACTTAATACCAGGTTCAAGTCCCATATCAAAGACCCCTTATAGAATGGACACTATGGAATCAGTAAAACTGAATAAATGACAATAGGAATTGAGTGATAAAGGATTTATTCTCCCTATTATTTCTCCATGGGGAGCCCCTATTCTTTTCATTAAGAATAAAGACAGATCTATGAGTTTGGGCATTGACTATAGTGAGATCAATGCTATAAAAAATAAATAATAAGTGTCCCCTACCTCACATTAATGATTTATTTGATAAACTTTATGGAGCTCAATTTTTTTTCGAAGGGTGACCTTCGATCTGGATATCATCAGTTTCTTGTGATAAATGAAGACATTCCAAGAAGAGCATTTTGAACTAGGTGTGGGAATTACAAGTTTACAATAATGCCTTTTGGAATGACTAATGCACCCTCTATTTTCATGGATCTAATGAATATAGTTTTCAAGGAATATCTCGTATACTTTGTGGTGGTAGTTATTGATTATATCTTGGTATACTCCAAACACTATTAATATCATAAAAATCACATGCACGCTATTTTAAATAATCTTAGAAGAAATGAATTATATGGGATGTTTAAAAAGTGGGAATTTTGGATTCAATCGGTTTTCTTTCTAGGAAAAATTGTCTCTAAATATGGAATATCTTTTGATCCTGTGAAGACAAAGGTTATACAATAATGGCCTAGTCAAACTAACAAAACTAAGTTACCTAGTTTTATTGGTTTATCGTGTAATTATTGTTGTTTCATTCAGAACATTTCCCATTTACCAAACCCAATGACCAAGAATACGCGTAAAGGGGTAAAGTTTGTATGGAAAAAATAATTAGAGTACTGTTTTGAAGAATTAAATAGGAGATTAGTGAATTCTCATATCCTAACTCTTCCATTAGATAATAATGGTTTTGTGATATATAGTGATACATCAAAGAAAGAACGTGGTTGGGTCCTTATGTAGAATGATAGAGTTATTTCCAATGCATAAAGGTAATTAAAAATTCATGAACAGAACTATCCCACTCATGATCTTGACTTAGCATCAGTAATCGTTGATCTGAAGATATGGAGACATCATCTCTATTGCAAAAAATTCGAGATATATACAGATCACAGGAGTCTGAAGTATATCTTCTCATAGAAAGAACTCATCATGAGGTAATAGATATGGATCGAACTACTCGAGGAGTATAATTGTACTCTACACTACCACCCAGGAAAGGCAAAAAGGGTATCTAATGTATTGATCTGGAAGGATCATGGAGTTCTCAACAGAATGAGGATTGACAAGGATCTTTTGTACATGGATCCAGTGAGTATGGATATGAGAATTATCAATGAAGGTTTAACATCGCTTCTTTTTCATTTGGTTTCCCAAATGTCTTTATTAGAAAGGATTAAATGTTCACATCTTGTTGATGAGAACCTACAAAAGAAAATTAATGTTGTGACAGAGGGGATGTTGGCTGACTTCATATGTGAATATGGAATTCTAAAATTTGGGAAGAGGCTTTGTGTTCCAACTATACCCGATCTAAAAAAGGAGTTATTAGATGATGCCCATAGTTTGAATTTCTCTATATATCCTAGTATCACTAATATATATAGAGATTTGAAGGAACATTTTTGGTGGGATAACATGAAGAGGGAGATTGTGGATTATGTATCAAGATATTTAGTCTTCCAAAAAGTGAAGGCAAAAAAACAACCAAAATGATTTTTGAAACCTATACCTATTTCTAAATGAAAATGGGATGACATCACCATGGATTTTTTCTCTAGATTACCCAAATATCCATGGAATAATGATGCAATATGGGTAATTATGGATTGACTTTTGAAATTTGCAAATTTCCTCGCTATAATGGAGGATTTTCCACTGGAGCGCCTAGAACGACTCTATATCAATGAATTTGTGAGACTTTATGGAGCACCTATATAAATTGTTTTTGATCGAGATCCACAATTTACTTTTAAATTCTAGAAAAGTCTACAGAATGATTTTGATACTGTGATTCATTTGAGTATTACTTATCACCCTCAAAATGATGGGCAATCCGAAAGGACGATCCAAACCTTAGAGTACATATTGAATCATGTTCACTTTAATTCCAACATGTGTGGGATCAATAAATACCTTTAGTGGTTTTTTCCTAAAATAATAGTTTCCATTCAAGTATTCAAATGGCACCATATGAAGCATTGTATGGAAAGAGATGTCGTACACCAACTTATTGGGATGAAGTTAGAGAAAAAAATCTCGTGGGCCTAGATCTTGTGGATAAAACAACAGCAAAGGTAAATACTATTCAAGTTCATATCAAAAAAGCTCAAAGCATACAAAAGAGCTATGCTGGTAATCGAAGGAAGGATTTGAAATTTCTTGTGGGAGATCATGTTTTCTTAAAATTGTATCCATGAAGGGTGTTATAATATTTGGGAAGAAAGTGAAACTGATCCTTAGGTATATTGTAACTTCTGAAATTTTAGATAAAATTGAAACTGTTGCATATCATATGGTTGTGCCACCGATCCTGTCCTAAGTACACAATGTGTTCCTTGTCTCATTGCTGAGAAAACACATGTTAGACCCAATGAATATCCTAACTTATGATAGTATAGATTTGGAACCTGACCTATCTTACTATGAAGAGCCTATCCATATTTTGAAAACTAAATACCAATTTTTAAGGAATCATATGACTCATCTTGTAATGATACTTTGAAGAAATCATAAAATTGAAGAGGCAACAAGGGATCCTGAGGAGCTTATAAGGAATACCTACCCAATTATTTTTTTGAGGTAACATTCTCTGAATTTGGAGGATGAAATTTTTTATGGAGGGGATAATGAAACACCCCAATGTTTTGAAAGTAAATATTGAATGCATGAAACAATGAGTAGCTACAATACAATACATTTTATATTCTAGCTGTTAAAAACAACATTCCATTTACTAAGTTTTGAATTTTGTAAAACGGTCATCTTGAGTTATGATCAGTAAGTCATTTAGAGTCTAATAGAACCAACATGATTTTTGGTGAATAGTAAAATACCCTTATAAATAGTTATATGACCATTATGAATAGTAAATAATCTTATTATTTTATTTTCATAAGGTTTCATGATAATGAGATCTTGATTATTTTTTCAATATGATATAAAATGAATTATAGTTTTAGAATTGTTAATTTTTAAATAAACTATGATTTTTTTAAATTAATAATATTTAAAAAATTATTTTCAAAAAATGGAGTTCAGTTTTGAATTATACACATAGAAAATATTTATGATGAATTTTTAGGATTTTTCTGAAATACTCAAATTCTTTATGAATAGTGAAATATGGTTAAATACCGTATATACAAATTATCAGTTAAATATACTATTTATGACATCATGAGTGATGTAAGAAAACTTATTTAGAACTCACATGCACTTATTACTATTAGGGGTCACAATAATCAACATTATTGGTTGAATTGAGGGAAATAATAAAACAATGAATAAAATATTCAAAACTCACTCCTCTCTTCTACTATAACCCCCCCCCCACTCCCCCTTATCATCACTATTCTAGGACATGAATCACCTCAATGATAGGCCCAAATACCCATCCCTAGTCACTCCCTACGTCTATGATCTCTTGCTATTGCCAAAATACCAAAACCCCTTCCCTTAATAATATTTTCAAAGAGGTGGATTCAAGAGGTAAATCCACATTCTATTTATTTCAATTTCATTTCATGTTCCCTTATATTTTTATTCTCTCCTCACCTCCTCTGACTAAATGACCATGAATACTATAGTATCATCTATATAATGTAATTATATCATTTTAATGGAATAACCATCATAACTATTCTTACTCTCTCTTTTATTTTATAAATGAAATCATAATTTGAGAAGTTCCAATTTACAAACTTTGTGGATGACGAAGTTTCGTTATTCCATTTCTCATTCATTAATGGTCACAAAACCATTTTTATGGTCGAACCAGACTATAATATATGTATTATAACCTATTTAATATATAGTAACTAATATATGAACATAATATTAAATCATATGACCAAACTAGTTCCTAATAATCAAAATACTGCTAGAATAATATAAGTGATTGTCATTAATATTTCATATAATGATTCATCCTCATTCCATGTGACCAAATGATATAAATGAACATTAACACAAATTTATGTTCATAAATAATATTTAAATTCATTTCTGGATGTTTACATCCATTCCACATGAAATCTATTACATAAATACAAGTGAACTGATTATGGAAATCAAGAAAACGAACACTCCAGAATGACATAATTCAATCTTATAACTAATCAATAAGGACATAATGGACTTAATAAATTAATGATAAAATAAATAAATGTCTAATATATCCTTAGTGATATTATTAATAAGTCTAGTTTTATATTCCAAGACTTTATGTTCAAGAGTGGTATACATTCAGACTTAGGGTAACGATTTTCCACCCGAACCTCCATTTTCATTTGGGTAACTTTTATTGTCTAATTACCTCAATGAAGTCCTTATGTATTATTATGTACTATTTATAAATTATTTTTCACAATTCTATATATTTTTACCAACTAGAATAATTGATTATTTTATTTAGAGTTAAACGTTTTAAAAAGAACTCTAAAAATTATTTCTAAAATATAATCCCGGTTGAAGGGAATTTCTCAAATTATTACCTATTTTAAAGGGAACTATATAATTTGTTTTTAGCAACAATTATGTTTCTAAAATAAGTCATTTTATTATGAAAATATTAACTTATATCTGTTATGGTTTTATATAAAGACTTTTCCAAAATAACTATTTTTTCAAAATAGAAGAATATTTATCTCATGAATTACTTGATGATTTTATAAGAGTATTTTCATCTATTTCAACACTCTCATTGATTATTATGTATTAATTATATTAATATTTTTGGTTGTTTTATGACTAGTTTGATTGTGGATGTGGTATCCCAAAAACATTCACCAATTTAATCATAATGGTTAGTGTTTAATCTTAATTTTTGTTGAAAGTTATTTACATTTCATATGTTAGTTTCAATATGAATGTTTATGTTTTTTATGTTTATCCCTATTGAATGAGGAATGTGTTGGACATATAATGTGATGCATGGGGACTGCTATATCCCCTTGATGCATTGGTAAGTCTCATGAGACAAATAGACATGGTGATGGTTGAGGCTTTCCCATAATGAGATTTAGTTTTGGTCGAGACCTTAATCATTTTTAGACGTCTTGGCCGAGGCCTTGACGATATATTTTAGAATGTCCAGCATATGCACTTCCCTTATTATAAAGTAAGTAATTGAGAGTTCATGGGGTTATTCTACTAGTATAATACCCATGATTATGTTTTATTATGGAATCATTTTCTCAGCTCATATTCATACTATAATGTGTTCAAGTTTATTATTTTTAAGGGTTTGTGATTTCAATTAATCAATATGCTAATGTTTATGTTTATGTTATCTTCTATAGTATTTCTTACTCTTACTGCACATTTTATCTCACCCCTTTCTTATGGTTTATTTTCTCAGGACATGAAGAAGTAATTTATGAGTGACTTGTATTCATAATCTTGGAGGCCTGGATGTTCCTAGTGGAATAAATTAGTGATGTATTTATTTTCAAGATGTAATGTTGACTTTTTATATGTATCTTGTTTCCAAAATATACTAAACTAATTGTACTTTTGAGATGCATATTACTTGTTTATATGAAAATGTAATAAAATAAGGCAACGACTCTAGGAAACTGGGCTTGGGTCTTTAAATAAACTACCACATGATTCCCTTTCATAATGATGTATCTGAAAACATCACCTAAAGTGTTAAAATAAACACATAGACCTAAAAAACTTTTGTTAGTGTTAGAATTTGTATTGAGGTTATGTTATTCTTTAGTTAATTAAAGGATTAATCACACATTTATTCCCAAAATAACTTCACCCTCTTCATTGTGAGAGTAGTCATAGGTGAATAAATCTTGGATAAATCCTATATAATCCCTAGAAAAAATCCATCCAATCCCTGAAATCATTGAATATCAGATAATTTTTTTGTTCTTATAGTAACATGACATTTATCACCTATTTAGGATCAATTGAGATACCATGTTGTGAGATCAAAAGTCCTAGGAACATAACAACTCAAATCTGAATTGACAGTTCAATAGTTTTTCATATAGGTAGTAATCTTTTAGGTTTTGTAAATGACGCCTCATGTGAAATAAATGATCCTCTTCAATCTTAGGATATACCAAACATTCATCCACAAACACCTATAAAAAAGTATCAAGATGATGATGTAAAATCTATTTGATCGGTTCCCTAAATACATCAGGAGAGTGAGTTATTAAAAATTTCATTAAAATTTATTCTAAGTTCTCATACCTCCTCTAAAATTAAGTGCATAGAATATCTAATTTTTTTTCTATCAGGTGATAACCATACTAAAGAGAAATGCTATAAAATAAAATTTTACCTTTAAACTAATCAACAAATCATCAATGTGAGGAATGTTATATTTTCTCTTGACCATTACTCAATTGATCTTCAGATAATCAATTCATATGTGAAGACTTACATCATCTTTCTTATAAAAGTGTGTACTGTTTTCTCATGGGGACACACATGGGTGTATAAATACCTCACCTTGCGAATCATAAAACTATATAATTTAACACTTTAAACTCATTTGGGTCCATTTAATTATCTTTCATAGGTATCAATTGAGATCCTGACACCAAATATATTAAGAACTCTAACTCCCTATTTGGAGGAAAAGCTGAAAAGTCATCTTAAAACACTTTAGGATACTCATTGTAATTAAAATGAATATCACCACCACTAGATTCCTATCCCAACTTGACTATAGATATAAACATAAATTTTATAAGCACTAGAAGAGGTGTCCCATCCTGATCGGACCTCAAATCCTAATCTCTTTGAAATATATAGGAGATTCCATTAGGGGTAATAAAAGACACTCACTAATGATAACAATCAATCTGAGACTTATGAGAAATTAACCTATCAATCATGATAATAACAATTAATAATTCCAAGTCAAGAAATAAAAAATCCCAAGACATATCCAAACCACACACAAAGAAATAGCAACTAGGACATTAGAAACCACGTTCCCTCTCCATTTCTAGAGACTTTACCAAATCCATATGTAATGGAGTGAGTTTTCTTGGATGTTTTAAGAGATACACCATATGTATTATTATAAACAAATGATATAAACCTATATCAAATAAATTAGTTGTTAAGGTAAAAGAAACAAAATTAGTACATATCATAGTCATTGGACTCGTATAAACTTCCATCGAAGACTCTTACACTACATGTAACTACTTTGTTTTGGAGGCCTGTTGCTAGAACCATATAGTTCGTGAAGTATCTGATTTCACCATATATCATCTAGGTGTTGATGAAGATATTCCATATCATGGAAAAGATAGATCTATAAAAAAATTCTATAGTAGACCATGATTCCCAAATAAGTTTTATATTTTTTGATGAATAGGACAAAAGCACTATGTGGATCCTATCTAGAATCACTAGTAATAATTTTTTCTACTAACCACTAATGATGGTAAAAGAAGAGGCTTTTGAGGAGAACCATTTTTTTCTCTACCAGATTCACTCCACTTTATTTCCACTTTAAAATATCCATTGGATATAACATTATATGTAATAGGAACTCTATCTAATCATGGCTTTCCTTCTAGGTAAATATTCATCATCAACACCTTATCCACCACCTTGTAATAAGTGGTCAACTTTAACATGACTAACTATGACTAGATATCAACTTGAATACCTAATAAAACCCTTAAATCATTCATTTCAACATTTGATGCAACCTTTGGTGAGAAAAAAGAGAGAAAAGTTAAATTATTAGCATACTTCATCTCTAACCAATTCCCTCTCTTTTGTTTGATACAATCTATGCCTTATTCCAAGGTCATAGACTCAATATTGAATTGATTGAAAAAAATATACATGAATTATTTTCACTCTAATCACACATGCTTCTATGCTAAAATAGTTGAGTCCCACTACATTCTACTCAAATCCACTAGATTGAAAACGACACACCTCACCATACAGAAATAACAAGACTATATAGATTGAAAGACCCTCCTAAACTTTCCCAAACAATCCTTTGGCCTATAGTGGTCATTTAACCCATGTAAGGATGATTGTTTCTATTGAGAAAATCCCTAAAATTGATTCTTATCCTCATCCCTTGTAGGTTTTACTTATCAATCTGGAATAGGGATAAGATTCACACCTTAGATCAGACCATGAAAATGAATTTTTTATTATATTTTGATAAAGTAGAGTGTTTCCCTTCCATGTTTCATTATCAACGACCTCTTAAGGAATTACTAGAAGTATTCTTGGGGGAATGGTATAACCCATAAATAGGAAACGAGAAACAAGAATATGATATCCATGAAAAAAATATATTTTATAATAAAATAATTAAAATAGAATAATCAAGATACATACCAAAATAAAGACTGGTATTAAGAAACACATAATTCCCAAAGACATAACTTCTAGAAAAAAAGTGGTAATTTAAGGCTCATCAAAGTGAGAGATATCAAAGAACTCACTTTCAACCAACCCCTTAACTCCCTACATTCATATCTCTTATCAACCAAGGAATCCCAAAATTCATACTAATAATGGAATCCAGAAAAAATCCTTTCGATAACAATTTTCCATGAACCAACCTAAATTACCCAACTATCTGTAACCCAATCTGGTCCAAACATGGCTTGAAGGGAGTTCTTGATCCATACATCTAGAAACATGTGCTTGGGCATCAAGAACTACCATTAGTAATGATTTATTATGAAATATTACCTCCATAATCCCACACCATCTAAACAAACAAACCCTCTACAAACATGTTTCTCATTTCCCTTTATCTCATCTGATAAAACCAAATATACATACACCCAAAGGTGTATGAAGGGTTTAAGAGAAATATCCTAGTAGGATACCACTATGTGTTTGATAATAATACTTGATAAAATAAATCAATTATGCATAATTAATTAAATAATAGTCATGAGTTAAAATTTTACATAGTTTTATACAAAAAGTGGATAAATCAACATTTTCACAAATTCTATAAAGTAACCCAATATCAATGATTTAAAAAGTTTCCATAAACATGAAAAAATATGCATTCTGTGGATAATCACTAAATAAAAGAATATTAATAGTATAAATAGTATCAATAAAATGCGTATCCTCATAGAATTATAATGGATAGTATGCCACCTGTTTGCATAATAATCTTGTAGAACAAGTCTAAGATAAAAGAGTTCAACCCTAATATTGTTTTTGACACAACTTTAGAGGCCTAGTGCAGACATTACCTTACAATAACATGTCTAAGTAGAAATATTTTATTCTTAACAATGGATAACTACTTCATCATCAATCACATGTGGGTTTACCATAATTTATTCATTAAAAGGGTATTTCATCTTTGGAACCCTATAAATCAGAGTTAAAACCCATTTTTGTTAATAATACGAAGAATAAATTCATTGCAAAAATGTTTCCCAAACCCGAAAAATTTTCTCAAAACAAGATCATTCCATTTTAAAACAAATTCAAAACTATTTCCATTATAAATCCATAAATTATTCTTTCCAACCATTTCTTAAATTAACTTTAAAAAAATCAAGAATTTTTTTGTAGAATAAATTTGAATCCCAAAACTACCCCTTTCAAAATAATTTATATTCCAACACTTGCAACAGATCTACAAACCATGGGGAAATTAGTGCTTAAGTAGACAAGGAAGGATAATAAACCACTAATTATTAAATAAGAACATCCAATTCAACATTTATAGAGCTATGATAGAGAAAGAGAAATCACTTAACACAATGATTCTTGAAGAAAAACATTAATTAAAGATATTAAAAAACCTAATTTCACATTGTATTGTTATTAAAAACCACTTAGATCATTTGAAAAATATTATCTGGGGTATCAATAGCCTCAATATAAGTTTCATCCCAAGGAGATAAGATAATATCTAAAATAAAAATGTTGAACAACAAAAAATAGGCCTATACCTTTGAGAAACTAGATCCAATATCTAAATATCACTAAAAATTATCAATGGCAGTCAATGGATATCCAAATTATCTAATAAGATCCTCCTCGGTTGAGATCCTAATCCATAGAAAGAGGAATGAGGAAGAAAATATGACTTTTAGGTCTTAAAATAATAAATTCGTATTCATTAATAAATTTTTCATGGTTTGGATGTACAGTTTAACAAACCATGCACCCTCTTTATAGGGTACTAGAAGAGATTCGTGGTGTATCCACATGGTCTGAAAAATCTGACACCAACCATAAAAATGTCTATGTCCTAGTATTCATGGTTTGATGAGGAATCCATAGGTTTTAACTAACCATGTGCTTAATCATGTTCCCTCTTTTGAAACTCCAACACAAATTTCATGGTTTTTTGGGAATAACCACGTTGTTTTCTAAAATTATTTTCCAATAATTCAAAGGCATAAAAACACTAAAAAAATAAAAAAAAAGTCACCCAAAATGACTGAAGATAAGATCAAAATTAAATATGGGAAACTGTAAAGGAAAGTAGGTATCTAAAAGTAACATCGTGATGTCGCACATTTATTCAACAAAAAGTTTCCACCCCATGGTACTATATAGCATTAAAAAAATGAATTTCTGAATCCATAAATTTAAGAAAAGAGTGGCCTCTAGAAATTCATCAATATTTCTCAAGATAAAATGGGATCTATCATGATCTCCATCAAAAAAATTAACTCTATAACTATAACTACTAGTTGTATCATATATAAAAATTCATTTTTATATGATACCTTATTCAAACACAGCATGTAACAATAGGACCTGGAGTTTATCAATCCCATATATTTACTCATATTTCTTGAATCTCTGTGTATATACTGACCATGACAATGAGTATGTCATGTGTCATTCACTATATGGATTATCACATCACATATCCCTAACTCGATATATAAGCACATCACCTGTATTATATTGGTATGGAGATACACTTTCATGGTCTATCTCAATCGAGGTCATAGATTTGATAGTCATCATACAATATGAAAAATCTAATATGGTTACACTCTTACTGATAACATGATAAACAACTTACCCAACCACCCCTAATTCTCCTATCCTCAAGGATTATGTGAGAAATGTATAAATGTTTAAGGTTGTTATTCAATATATCTCTCTAACCTTGGGTATAGGGATTTGATATGTGACATTCTCCCCTAGTATACTAAATACATAGTGTATGTCAATCCATCCTTGGGTATAGGGATTTGATATGTAACATTCACCCCTAGTATACTAAATACATAGTGTATGGTACTCCGCGTGGTATATACTTCATGGGTCATCCATCACACAATACTCATTTTGAGCCTCCTAATCATATTTTGTATCCCATTACAAGAATACGACTGACACTAAACTTAACATTTTATTATAACCTATAATAATCTATAATTAACATTAGTTAATGATATCTCAAACTCTAACCATAAGAGATCAATTATCATTTCACTTAACAAAATATAGGCAACCAACATGAAATAATGATAAAGTAAAGACTACCTTCTATACAACATGTTAAATTTTATATTATTAAAACCCTTTAAGTATGCTTCATAAAAATATACATGATATTTTGTCTAGAATATCACATATGATAAAATTCCAGATCATCTTTAGATGTATTTTTCTTTTTAGTTTTTCTTAAATGCATTACATATCTATGTAATTTTATCCACATTTCTATGGGATCGCTTAAAAACCCTCCCACTAAACTCCTTTAAAAAGTTATATCTTTAATAAAATCCATTTTTAATAATGGTGAGAATTAGGAATCGTATTCTAAATATTCAACTCTTTAAAAAAAGAATAAAAAATCATTAACTTCATAAAATCAAAAATTATGATGTCAAAAACATCTATTGTTTACTTAAATTTCATTCTAGGTTTATAAAAATAAGCATCCTTAGACCACTTTACTTCGACCATATTCCTTAAAATATTATGGTAAATAATATAATTATTTACATTAAAATTTTACTGATATATCTGAAAATACGTAGGATATTTAAGTGCATTCACTTTTAGTAGAATAATATTTTTTTTGTTAATTTTGATCATTTTAATGTACAAAAAACTCCAAAAAATATCTTATAGACTATTATTTTCAGAATATATTTTTAGGATACAAAAAAAATGTGTTACAAAATAAAACATATTTCCTTATGTGGGAATATTTAACCAATTAATTATTGAATCCATATCTAACATGATATTCTATGTGCTTTTAGAATTTCTCATGTTAGAGAATTTGATTAATATATACCATGTGAATCAAAACCATTATCACATATTATTCATAACAACACCTTGCCAATAAGAAATAAATTTTTTTATTTAATAGACATGATATTAAGAAACACATCCTTTACTTAGATCAATCTTATCTTTATATATTTCTTTACATTTAACCCATGATTTAGAAACACTTCTATTTTTTTAATGAAAACTATAATATTTTCTAATTATTAATTTATATTTAAACTTTTATATAGTTTAAATATTTTTAAAATATACATTTGGTGATATATATACTTTAAAACTAAATAATTTATATCTATAATACTAGTACCTGATATGGACATTCTTGGGAGTTTATCAAACTTCATATGGTATTCAAAAAAATTCATCATATCTAATCAGTACCCTACATCCTAAAACCTCCTTTAGGTTTCAATGACCTTGACAATATATTATGGAGAGATATTGTTGGATTATCTAACTAAACTTTCTTCATCTAGTTATAAATTTCATCAAGTTATACTATCTACACAACACCAGAACTAATAAATCACTTTCCGAATTCTTCTGTCCTCAACACTTTTAGAAAATAATGACAAAAATTATTAAACTCGATCATGTTTTTTGAATATTTTCAAAAATTATAATAAAATTATTCCATTTACAATAATAATCCATGTACGACATCTTTAGTCTCACGTATTCATTAGGGTACTCAATAACATTGAATATATGAGTTGAGAGTAAATTTCCTTTAGTCATTTAGAATCTAATACCTTTGAAACCGTTAGTGAATCATATATACCTCTCTTAAACATCTAGATTAATTTGTGGAAAAACAATAACAATTAATTTCTCAAGAATTTAGTTTCCTTAAAACATATAATTTTCTTACTTAAGATGTTTTGTTATGTTTTATACCAATATAACAAGTTTTTTACATCTATATTCTATTTTATAGTGGATTAATCTCAAAGTTAATCTTGGTGATTATGATTCCATTTGTCTACAACATAGATTTTATCCTATAAGTATCATATTGTATTTTCATTTAATATGGTATTTTCTAAATTTGGTCCCACTAAAATGATGTACCCTTTTAAATTCACCATATCCATTAATGTCCCAATATCCATATTTTATTATAATTTTATTAAATTTTTTCTCACTACAATTTTCTATTAATGAATAAATTCATGTCAATAACACCATATATGAATCTTGGATAATTAAGTGTTTAACTCTTTATCCTAATATATCTTATCAGTTTAATTAATATTATTCCTCTCGTAACCATATCTTTTTAGGGCCTCCCATCTATGTGTGACCCAAATATAAATCTAAGACAAATAACTTAATCATATTAGGATAACCCACTACCTAAATTTCTTACATGAGATAATATATGGGTGCCTAGATTTAGCTTGACCTACCCAGTTGGATGATCAAGGTCTTTAAATGTGTTTTCTTTGGATAGAATTTGATAAATCTCATTTTAAAGGAATTTAATCTCAACATTTATCCCATGAATCCCTTTTCTTGTATTAATTCTTCCAATTATTTAGTTGATAATACAATTCCTTCCACCAAATAAATATGTTCAAACCATATTAATGTGTAACTTTTTACCCAACTCCTAACTTGTATTACTAACAAAAATTAAAATTCAACTACACTTACACATATAGAAATATATCATAAGAATTAGGTATATGAAACCCTTTTTGTAAATGTTTAAAATCATAGTAAATTAATAGTCCCTACAAAATTTTTTATGGAATAATAGTAGTGAGCCCCCAATTTCAAAGATAGGTAATAATTCTATAGGAAGGTGTTCATCTTGACCTAATGTTCATCTACCTAGGGTTACTTTCCTCAAGATAGTTTTCAATTCCATAAAAATTATGACACTTAATAACTATAAAATATGATTAACTATTAGATTCAAGCTCTTTACTTTTTATAATCCATTTTTAAGGTAGAAGAAAATTAAATCAATCATCATAGCTATCATGTAACTCCTTATATACATGTATGGAAGTTTACATAAGAAATTCAACACTTTAAACAAAATCATACATCACATTTCCTAATATAAAAATTATATTCATGAATAAATTTTGGAATAAAATAAATATATTAACAATTCATATATTTAATCATGAGATAAAAAAATTTTTAATAATCCAAAAATATGGTAATTATAATCATTTTCAATTTTACCCATGCACCATGAATAATCAATAATTAAATAAATATAAACGCATTATATTTATTTTCTAAATAAAATACTTCATATTACTTATTATAAGACATTTACATTAAATATATGAAATTTTTTGAAATATAAACATTTTATATTCGAGTTCTATTATGAAAAATATTTACATAATATAAATATTAAATATTTAATATAATTTTCAGCCTGATCGTATAAATTAACAAAAATTGATTTAATATGGTTTAAATAATTACTTAAAATAATGAATTTTAATTTGAAGAGTCCAAATTTAATATTTGTGAATAATTCATAATTCTAAATATTAACCCATTTATATTTTTTCATTATTTTTTAATTTGAAGAAACATTATAAATTAATATTATAATATCTGTATAAAAAATTTATATTTAAATTATTATTCATTCCATATAATTTGAAAATTGTAATATTATATAAATATTTAATACTGTGATTATTTATTTATTAAATGTTTTATAAAAATTAAACTAATTTGTTATAAACATGAATTAATTAATTAATTTATAAACACATTTTTTAATTAATGAATATTCAAAAAAATAACTTTATATATAATTTATAAAAACATTATAATTCATTTAATTAAATTCATAATTATAATATAGTTAAAAACTTACACTTATTAATATATAAGTATATTAGCCTATCATAGTATGCAATCCAAAACCTGTGATTCTTAAACCCTTTAAGCAACGTCGACTGTATTTTATGACTAATAAATTGTGGTTATGATTCTGTGCGATGGATGTGTAAAAATAAACTACCACATCTCATACTATGGACTATGATAGTTAATTTACATGATATTAATCTCATTCTCATTGGTATGTGTATGATTATCCTCACAGACCTAATGAACATGACTTACGATTATTATTTTTCTAATAATAAAGATAATTCTAAGAAACTTTCATGTGATTAACTATGTGCTCTTATAATAATATCTTATGATAGGTTATTATATAAGGGAAAATGACTCCTACAAGAACCTATGTAATAATAACCCTATGCTATATATCATAAACTTAGTTCATATTAGTCGCAGCTTGCGATAAGAAAATACGTAAGATAAATGAGAATATGGTGTTAGAGAATCTATTGTAACTAGAAATACTCCTTCATTCTAGAATTTTGTAGCCTTCAAAAGACATTGACATCATATTAATGATACTATTATTATTTTTAATTACCCATTAATAGTTAATATTGACTCCATCGTAATATATTACAACCAATATTTCACCTTATGATATGGTAAAACAAAATGATTTATACATTTTCATCTAAAATGACATCTCATATTGTATAACAAGATCCCTATCAAATATATTGATATCACATATACCAAAACCATACATAATAATAAAAATAATTTGGTATTTTATGATAGATGATATTATCTCCATACAAAATCGATATTTCTTCTTCTAAAGAAGGATTTCAAGAAACAAAAAACTTCGCATGGATCTAATATAATTGATGGGTTTCTAAGGATTGATTAACACTTAATAAACACAGTGGAAACAACAGAAGACCCAAATTATCAAGATGTTCCATTATTGATAGTTAAAACCATGATATATAAATATAATGAATAATTCATGTAACATTCTACACAGAATCAACTACCACTATTGTTAAAAATATAATTAATGAAAATCTCCCAAATGTACCCATCAAAATAAATTCTCTATGTTGTATCCATGGTGAAATATGAATCACCCAACATTCATATGAGACTCTCATCACACTCACAGTATGATTATATATCACTTGTTTAAAGGTTGAGGTAGAAATATAGCTTAGTATAATTAGTATAAGCATATTCATGGTTCAAACACCCAAACCATGGCATTATAACTCTTTAATATAATCCCCTAAGGACATTTATTTAGATATTATGTGTTTACTAAAACTTTACATAACACATGAGTAAATTTCATATGGTTAAAATGGTTCAAACCCCTTTTTATGGTGAACCTAACTCATAAGTGCACTTATTCTCTAAGTGTTAATGATAGATTGCAAGAAAGAATGATATGAATATTAACATATCAAAATTTGTTAAGTTATAGGATGATATTACCATTTTTTATGATACACTCTAAATAAGGCATAAGATATTCCATGTTTTTCTTATATATTACTATATGATATGAATATTCATGAAAAATATGTAAAATGTATTTAGGGAATATATCCTTTACAATATACATGAAATGTGTTCTCTTAAAATTATACACAATAACATAGAAAAAAGACTATTTTAAAATATTTATGAAATATTTGAGAACACTAATGGATATATTCCCATGAGTTAAATAAGTATGGGAGACATTATTAGTCTATATTATAAGGTATGTAATATGGAGTTTTTATTTGAGAATATCCAAATGAAAATTCCATATAGGGACAAGTTTGTTTTTATTTAGATATATCTTATTGTATTTCCTTATCATATTATCGGTTTTGATATTATGATATCTCATCCAATTACTTTTCATAGAAGTATAATATTTATAAGATAAAATAAAAATTTATTCTTTTTTTGATATCATTTATTTAAAGTTAGATAAGATGAAATTTTTGGGAGGGTCAGTGTATTCATGAAATGAATTCATGAACAACGGAATCCATTTACTCAATCTTTATAACACAAGAGTAAAAGCATGATTCTTTGGGAAAGCCCCCAATATAAAAATACAAGCTTGAAGTACATATAAATTACATCACTTTTTCATATTACCAAATTAGTACACAAATAGACGCCTAAAGACCATATTAGTCTAGTGCCTTTGGAAACATAGAAACATAAAAACTGGTACAAGAGTGAGCTATATTATCTCCCACTAGGTTCTTTATGACTACAAACCACCTTAAACAAAACAATAATAATGCATATATTAATAAACTAGGGAAGGAAACATAAAAATGGGTGATCTTAGATTCTCAGTAAAGGTAAACGAGGGAGACATGTAAGCACAAACATGAGCATTAGGGTATAAGAACGTGACCATAACATTAGAATATCATACCCTAACTATCAAATACCATAAACATGAATCATGGTATAGATATTCACATTTCATAATACATGAAACAAAAGGGAATAGAGAGTATAATCCATGAAAGTATAATATAGGAGTATGACATGAAATTTTGGTATACACATAAAATGTAATATCATTCCCTATAAGAAAATACACATTGTTAGTAATTAATAGGGAAGTTAATGTGGAATAAACCTATAAATTGGGGGACACCACCATCCCCAGTCATATTCATTTCCTTCAAGGGGATCAGTTTTACCCATCATCCCATAGTGGATCAGGTTTCCCTATCTTCCCATGGTGGATCGGGTTTCCCTATCTTCCTATAATGTACCAGGTTTTCCCATCATCCCATAGTGGATCAATCCCATCAACTCAATTCCCATCATTATCTCATTAGATATAGATAATATCCCAATAAACTTTAGGGATATATATCTCTCACCCATCATCTAATGAAAACCATACATAGGAGGACGGGAGATGGGTACGGAGAGTTAGCCGAGGAAACCCTCGGTTCCAGAATCTTGCCCCTTCGAATCCTCGCATCCGAGAGCAGTCAACCTCTTCGCTTATGATTCGCAACTCAGATTCCATGCTTCCCTTCACAAAGCTTCTTTGAAGGAGCAGGTAAGTGAAGCGAAATTAAGCGATTTTTCACTCTCTGGAATCCCCGCAGGCTCGTTTGTTTTTCCAGAAAACCGTAAGCCGAACAGAATAATTCGTAAGGGTTCTACAGCCCATGTTTCCGCAGCAAATGGCCCGATTACAGAACGCCTTGAACTCTGTAAAAATTCGTTCATTGCTAGGGTTTCTCTCTCAAAAGGTACGCAGCCCTGGAAAAATGTTGATCTTGTTGCTCGATTATCTTCCATTTGGGGTTTCAATGACTTCAAAGCTGTCTCCTTGGGTAGAGGTTTCTTTCATATTTTATTTCCATCAGCTGATTGCAAAAACCGAGCATGGTGTTTTGGATCTGTGAACCTTAAACCAGGAACTCTTAGGGTTTATGAATGGAATCCAAATTTTAGTTTAAATGATTTCAAAGATTCATTTGCACAGATCTGGATTAGAATACATGGGTTGAATTGGATTTTATGGCATTCTGAAATTTTGTTTGATATAGCTTCAGCAATAGGCATTCCTATTAGGATGGATCAGGCCACTGAAAAAACGTCCTTTGGTCACTTTGCTAGGATTCTGGTAGAGGTGGATTTAAGTTTGCCCCTTATAGACAAGGTCATTCTGTCCACAACACACGATGACATTAACTTAAGGATTGCCTATGAACGTTTCCCTTTATACTGTGAGGTGTGTTGCATTATTGGCCATGAAAAATCCAAATGTAGAGCGAATATCATCTGCTCTATTTGTAATATAAAAGGTCATGAGGGATCAGTTTGTAGAAGGAGAGATAAACAATATCCCCAACAAGGGATATCATTGCAACCTATTATTCAACACAAAGATGATCAAACTGCTTCAAGTGGCTGTGACCCTGATCAGATTTCTAGACAGCAGGATCCTAGGGAAATAGATCCTTTAAATTTGCAACAGAAATTGCCCAAAATAAGCTGGGCCAATCTAGCGGATGATGTTGAAACTCTAGATCACCAACCTTCTTTTAAGGATATGTTAATCAAAGACATAACTGCACAACATAGTGAATCAGATTCTGATGATAGTCATGTGGAAAGAGAATCATTTGCTCAAGCTGAAGCTGATGACAGATTCTTGAATGAACATAATGCTGCTAGTAATAGAAAGGGTAAGATACCTTTGGAAGCTGCCACTTCAAAGAAAGTTATAACAAAAGAGGTTCACAGGAGGGACCTTGTGAAGGATTTCAATCCTTCTCTTAAGCAGAAGGACTCTGAACCTCCAAAAAATTTGGAAATTTCTGGTATGGACAGTTCAGTTGATAAAATTATTGTTGTTAAAACCCCTTCCCCCATGGGCCAAGAGGGGTTAAAGTCATCCAGTCCTCTCAGACAGAAAGTTTCTGAAACTCCATTGAGTTTGGCAGCCTCAGATTTGGTTAAGTTAGCTGGTAAATCTCCCCTCTGCTCGGGTTCTGTTTCAATGCAGGAAATTGAACATTCCCCTCATACTCCACCTATTTCGAAACATTTCAAACAGCATGACATTAACCCTCCTGCTGGTGGAAGTCAAAGACAGGTAAATTCTCCTTCCCCTTCATAGGGGACTCCAGGAAATGATATAAAGGTTGGTCAAGCCTTATGTACCTGGACTTCTCCAGGGAATGCTTTTCCAAGCTCTTCAGCAACTGCATGCAAAAACAAGCAACATGCCATAGGTAAAACCGTTCAGGTATGTACCTATAACCCTTTTGCACTGCTTGCTTCTCCAAGCAGGGATGATGATGGGGGGAAAGCAGATTGTTTACTTGATGATGGTAGAGCACATCTAGATGCTGACTCTAGTTCAGAGGAGAGAAATGGCCCATGGATACAAGCTAAGGCAGGGAGAAGAGGACGTCGTGCTCGTGGCAGGAGTGGCAGCTCATCATGTCACAGCATGCGTACTCGCTCCCGGGGTTTTTGATGTGTTTTCTTTCGCATCTGTCTTTTTTCAGATTATGTTTTATGATGTATCCCCCTTTTTGTACTTTCTTTCTTAATTTATAATAAGAGACCTTGAGTCTCCACCTTTAAAAAAAAAACCATACATATGTGTGCCACAAGAACCTAAATCATTCAACATATCAGAACCCATGGATTGAAATGGGTTTCATAGAGATCATTAAATCATAAAATAACCCTTGAAAAAGAAATAAGATTCATAGATATCACTCCATCATAAGAATAAACCATTTAAGAATGAATACGAATGATATGCTTTGATCATATCACCAATAAATCATAAACTATGAAAAAGTATGTCATCTTATATGTAAAATAATTTCAAAAGATCTTTTTAAAAATTTCTAGATGAAAATAACCTTCGCTATTTGAAAAATTATTTTAAAATAATAAAACATTTATAAAACATTTTTCATTGAAATTATCCTTGAAAACTTATAAATGATGGTTTTAAATATCTTTGAAATTGATTTTCTTGAAAATGCTTAAAGATAATTTAAAACACTTTTAAAAAAATTTTAGGAAACATTATTCTGAAGGAACATAGATTTCCTACCAAAGATATATCAAACTTATATGAATATTAAATTATGGGGAAAATAAATAGATATGTGATAAAACATGTAAAAGGGAGTTATATGAAACTCCTATCATAATATAGGTGCATAAAACAACATGTGTCACAAATAATGCAAGTTGAGACAAATTTACCTAACCAATTAAGTTACTTTTGATCTGTAAACCCCATGAAAGAGATATAATCCAATAGATATATAAATATCCATAATAATAATGATAATACTCCTAAAATATATTCATTTGTAGTATATACACCATGTATAATAATAAAGTTTTTTATTAGACATGTTTCTCATTTAAAAAAGTGAGACATAAATCCCTCACTACTTGAGTGACATTTGAATCGCGAACACCATAAAATAATAACATCAATTAAAGATTTAAATATCATTAAATAAAGTAACATAATGACATTGAATGTAATTTTTCATTATATACACCACACAAAATAAAATAGTGGTCAATATGGAATGTATCTCATAGAAATAAAAAGTAAGATTAAGTTCCCTTACCTTATGTATTGAATCTCATAGTACTCGTGATAACATCATGTATATTAAATATAAATTTATTAAAAAAGTATTAATTAACCATATTTAATTACATCATATCATATATGATTTACTTATGGCCATCTATTACCAATTTACCAGTAATTCCATGTTAATGTTACGTTTCAGGTAAAAATCTCTTTGTTCTTCATTCATGTTTTTATTTCTTATCATTGGTCCTCTAACATAGATTATGAATTAATAATATATATAATTATAAACCTGATATATATATTATACATATATTCCTTATATATGTATTTATGCTGATTCATAAAAGTAAGATATAGAAAATAAAATACATCATTCATGGAGACGGTATGCCATAGTACACATGAACACTATTTTCATTTTCTTATAATATTAAAATGAAATACATTTATATGATATATTATCCTTAAAAAATCATATTTATGTTAAATATATCATATATATTCATTAAATTCATTATAAATACCATCGATGTGAAATACAGATGAGAAATGAATCACATCACATTATGGATATGGTTCGCCATATGTACGCACTAGTGACGTTATCATTTCTAAAAATATTTGTCAGTTAAGAGGTATATATGATATTATAATTAAAAAAGTATAATAATTTCATAAATATCATACAAAACATATTTTCTATCATAATTCCCAACCATGTGAGGTGGTAAAGTAAAAAAACAAACAACATCATTTTGTGAGGTGGTAGTTCGTCGTATAAAATAATAGTAAGTCTTTTACCCATTAGATTGAAGTGTGTGAGATTTTAGGTCAAAAATTTAATATAAAAACATCCCAGTATATTTTTTATATGGATTTTTCTATATAAAATCTCAATAAAAATTAATTAAATTGGTTTAAGGAATAAATAAAAAGGAAATATTTGTTGATGAACATTGCCTCTTCTTTGGGTATCTCATTTTGATTTTCACAAAAGAACTTATTTGAATATATTTAATCACAAATAAAGGATTATATGATGAAGTTTTTGAAGTTTTTAGGACAATTTTATAGTTTTTTGTTAAACCAAAAAGGTTTTAAAGTGTGAGGAGATGATAAGGAGAGGTTTCCTTTTATAGGGGGAGGTGTTTTTGGAATTTCCCAAAGGATTAATTTATAATAAAATTATTCTCAATTAAAATACCTCAGAATTTAAATTTATTAGAAGAAAGTATATCATAAGATTTTAATATAATCAACCAAGATATTTTAGATAGGTATTGAAGATAGTTTAAACTATATTATTTTTATTAACACTTAGTCAAGCCATTTTAATTTTAACTTTGGTAACAATGTTTTTAATATTAAGAGGATGTAATTTTTACATATAAAGTATAAATTGGACCATAAATGACCAATTTAAGATATATTTGACAATATATAATCATATTTTCCTTACATAATTTTTTTATGATTTTTAAATAATTTGAAAACATATTATTTTATATAATATTGTAAATGTCAATTTTGACACTATTCAAAACTTTGACTTTATGAAAATACATACCATAAGATAACATTGAAAAAAATAACTAAAAATCCATAATAATTTATTTTCTCCAAAAAAATCATTAATAAACTTAATTAAGTCCATTTACATGTATTTTAATATTAATAATATCATTTAATTTATTGTTTTATTAATTGAGTAATAACTGCATCATCATTTTTTAATTATTTGTTATAATTATTTCATCACTAAAAATTAAAAATAAAAGTATATGATGTAGATAAATACTTTATATATCATAATAATATATATATTAAATAATATCTTCTATTTATACCCATATTAAAAATATTATACTTATTAAAAGTAAGAGTGTTACATTTTGTCACTCTCTTTGAGTGTAATAATATTAAAGTAATTTTCTTGCAAAAGTGTCCATTAAATTAATATATTTCAATAATTATGTGTTAAGGGTAAAATTATATTCATAAAATATCAGTTTGGACAGTTTTATAGTGGTTTTATAATAATTATTATATCATTTTTTCCTTAATTAGTTGATTCACCCTTAATCGTGGTATTAAAAATTACTAAAGGTACTATTCATAATGTCCAAAAATAAAAGTATCCTTTTTACTAAATTTTATAAATTTTTAAAAAATATGATATTATTATTTTATAATTTTAATAAAAAAAATTAATAAAAAAATTATTTAAAATTAATCTCGTTTAAGAATCAGGAAAACTGGTTTTGAAAGTGAAAACATCGAAATGAATGAAATGATTTTATATCTCAATTAAATTTGAAATTGAATACAATGACATAAATTGTATTAAATTATAAAAAATTAATCTAATTATACTTCAAACTTGATATAATATATAATTAATCACTATAAATTATTTCAATGAAAAATATGTTTGCAATTAAAATTCAGTATTTTCAATATTCATCAAAACATAAAACTAATCAAAAAAATAATAAAAATTAACAAAATTAAATATTTATATCATTTTTTTAAATAAGAAGTTAATTTTTTCATATAAAAATTCTAAATTTTTCGAAAAAATTGATATAAAATGGGTTCTCTGTTAAAGTGTTCTAAAATTACCCTTTTGAAAAATATATGGTTTTTGGTATAAAATTGTGTTTCTTCATATATTATTCCTATAAAATATATTTGATGAATATCAAAAATACTTTATTTCATATATAACATATATATTTTATTAATATCATTCACTAATTGTTATTAATTTAATTTACTAAGAAAAATGACTTTGGGAGCATAAAAATAAAACTATTTCCTTTGTAATAAATTAGTATATATTTTTAGTTTCTAATTAATTGGTAATATAAGAATTAATGTTTTGAACATAATATTTTTATAATTTAGTTAATATTATTCATAAATTATAATTTAATGTCTAGTTTATATCTTATAATAATATTTCAGTAATATACTATTGTTCAGCAAAAGTCGTTCTTGAGTGTAATGTAAGCTTTCAAAATAACTTAGTATTGTGTGAAACACAAGACCAACCTAATGTTGTTTATACTGAAATAAAAACTATATGTGGTGTGTAGCACAATATTTTTTTGTTGTAACATATAATTTAAGACAAACAAAGTGTTTATCATATAAAAAAGGGTATATTCAGTATTTTTTGAAATGAAAAATATCAAAAAGATTAGATTAATTTGAAAACATATTTCACAGAATCTCAAGGTGTTACATCCAAGAGATTATATACGGTGGAACTTGTTTTCCCAAGTTGAGATAGTGATATGGCTAATAATGGTGTTAATTTACATGTTTAAAATTTAAAATAATACAAAGAAATAAGGTGATTTATTTAAATAATAAATCAAAAATTTATATAGTGGTTTGGATCAATGAGGATACAATTATTAATATTTAGTTGTATCTTCTCAGTTATAGAAATGACATAGACTATAATACATATTTTTTTAATTAGATTTATTCCTTGTTACAACCATCTTATTCTAGTGGAATCAAAACCACATATACAATCCTAATTTTTAACATGGATTCACAACCCAATGTAATTAATACCTATTTGATGGGTGTGTAAAAACACACTTTCTTAATTTAATAGTGGTATAAATGAACAGGTTCTTAACTCTAAATGAAAATAATAATGAACAACTTTAGAGTTTAAAATTTTTCATTCAAATTATTAAAAAAATTAGTCAATGATTCTATATTTAATGTGCCTTTAATCCAGAACATATCAGCTTAATTATTGTTTCTATTTTACTATAAAATCAGAAACATATATTCTAAATACACAGCATAAAGATATCAACAATTATATAAATTATATAGTGACAAAATTAAAAATAGAAAACATTTCATAAGAGTCTAAATAAATGGTTCAATTCTTATAAAAAATTCATATACATCTAATTTTTAAGATTAAATATTTAAAAATTGTATGTGTCATAGTAGAAATCCATAAGTATTTTTCAACACTTAAAAATTTTCAATTAAACATGTTCAATTCAATTTTAGTTCATTTCTTAAATAAACCATATTTATAACTTTGTTGGGGGGGAACCCTTATATGGCATGAAATCCCAATAATACATGACTTGAAGTCGTATAATCCTAAAGTACTTGATATTTTAAACAAACACCACATACTATGACAACCCCTCCTATTGTTTTTTCTTTCACCACACCAGCTAACACCCTAAAGACTTGTCTGCAGCCTTCCATCTCTACCCCATGAAGATGTGTGTGATCACTTCCCTATATCATTATCTTCATACAATTTCATAGCTTTTGGTGTAAAATCACTACTCTCTAATGATTATCCTTAATCCAACACACTTCATATGAGACTTCCCTCACACTATTTTCCACTCAATTCGTCAAACACTTCTCCAATACATAGCATGAAATCACATCATTTGATTTTCTAGTGTTTTTGTGGTCTGAAGTCTCAGTTTCCTAGACAGAAATGCCTTTTTATATTAATAGTACAAAATATAGTTTTTTTTAATTATCTAAACTAAATTTGTAAGAGGTCCATGGGAAAATCCAACAATATATTCCTTTTATATAATTTCAAAACTAATCATCAAACAAATAAAAAGTTCTCCTCAATTTTTCAAAATATTAAAAATATTAAATATAGGGGGAAAATTATAATCCATTTAAATAACTGGTAAATAAGTCACCTTACTATTTTTAAATATTACAAAATGAATCATTACATTCTTAACTAAAAATAAATCAAACATGATATCTCCCCTTGAATATATGCATAATAGAACTATTAAAAAATTCTATAAAATATAAATATTTAAATATTGATAACCTACCTAAAATTATATATTACACTATATAAAATATATATAGTAGCGTGAATATATTTTTTTATATGATCTCCCTTAAAATAATTAATTTATTCTATAAATCACTACAAAGGATCCCTAAAAAAAGTTAGAAATATTGAAGAATAATACAGAATAGTTTATCCAAATTTCTCGTGTACACATGATATTTTTAAAATTTAAACTTCCAATATTCTAAGTTCATATATAATCATATCAAATATAGAATAATAAAAATGTGTATTAAATATATATACCAGTATATAGTCTATAAAAAATCTAAATTTATGTCTCCTTTTCTGAAAATGATATTGAATAAAATGATATCACACACAAATATTCATATTTTTGAAATGTTGTAATGGATTTTTTGAAATATAAAGACTAACATATTTATATAATGGAATCATAATTCTTTCAATAATGAATATCATAGCTATATATGGTCTTTTTAAACCATAAAGTATTTTCACAATAGATAGTAGAAATAATATATTCACCTTTATCCATTGACAAAGAAATGGAAAATTGTTTCTTTGAACACCAAGAAACTAAATACTAGTCTAAAAAGTAACACAAATAAAAAGTACTTTTTCTATCTATTTTACATCCTTATAAATCAGAATATGAATAAATCTTAAATCAAGAATAACTTCTATCATGATATAAAAACCATTCTATATAGTTCCTTTACACATTCATACACTAAATATAAGATTGGGTCTAATATTATTCAAATAAAGTTGAATTTAAATCATTCTTTTGGAAAATTTAATATCAACATACTTTCCCAATGAATCATCATCTAATCTACGAGTACTACTCATGGGGGAACTCATATTTTAATTGAGTCTATTCTAAACCTCTTAACTATTCTTTATAATATATAAACTATTTCAAAATATTCTATTTTCTCTTTAAAATATCTATAATCTGAAAATGAATGTTAGTTATCCTATAAGACTCAATTAATTTATGTAGTTATTTAATCTAATAATTCCTTGCATAATATTTCACTAGATGATCCCAAAAATTAACATCTATATAAAATTGAATAATAAAAATTTTCTTATAATATGTCATAAGAAATAATCTATTGTAAACTTTTTCTTCTACAAAATAATTCTTCAAAAGATACTATGATAATCTTTCATACCATTCTTGAGGATATTACAAAAGTCCCTAAACATTTTTTGAATGTTTCAAAATATGGTCGAGTTTCATCTCATATACAAAACTGAGCCATTATTCTTGATAGAAATCTTCAAAAAAATCCATTTATAATATAATTGGCATATATATTTGATAAATCAAAAATCTAAAATGTTTTTTATATTCCAACAGAATTTTAATGGATTCAAATCTTGAAACATGTGAACTTATCTCATCCAAATCAATTAATTATTATTGAAAAACCCATAGAGCAAAAAACATTCTTTATTCCTTATAATATATCCATTTACATTTAGAGTAATTAAAAAATTCAAACATTTATAGTAATAAGTGAACCTTTATGGGTTTCAGACAATGCCAAAAACAAATTCTATAAAATTGATTAAGTTCCTCATGAATACGTAATATCTAATTATAATATATCTAATCTTCTTAAATATCATTCCGAAAAAAATCATAAATAAATACATAGTAAAAAAAAATATTCCTACAAAATTTTATAGTCTAAACTCTAAAATCAATGTCTCTAACAACTCTATCTATATAAATATCTCCATAAGTTTTAAAAAATATTTGATAAGAACATTTCTCAACATCAATGGTGGTATTTCAAATTTTAGGTTCATGTTATCTAAAATTAATGTCTCTAAAATAAATTTCAATGTAGTATTTTATATAATTCTTTTCATTTAAATATTTCTCATCAAATTTTACATGAAATTATTTTAAAATAACACAGTATTCTTATTGTAAGCATGATAAGTTCTACTAATATTTGAATAAAATAAAAATATTCCTCTTTCTATTTTAGCGTCAAAATTTTCCAAAAAATCCTTATATTTTAGGATGGAGACTTTATAAAAAATGTATAAAATATTTTAACTTTCAGTTTCTTTCCTTTTCATATATAATAATGGATCTTGTTAAAAATATGTCTAATAAGAATTTGTTAAGAAACATAAAATGTTGTATTTATTTATTCCTCCTATAATAACTTCAGAAATGTAATTTCTTTTAACATAGTTCTATCCATTTCATGAATAATTATATTCTTCCATTCTAGTTCTCAATTTTATGAGGTGATCTAGGGGTTGTGAAATTATTAAAAAAACAATTCTATTCATGAATCTTTTCAGAATAAAAATTCAGTAATTATTCTTCTCTATCACTATGAATTGGTAAAATCAATTAATATTTCTCATTATAAAATGATTTATGATTATTCTAAGCCAATAATAATGATTTCATTTTTATAAGATAGAAAATAAAACTATATGTATCTACTAAAATCATCACTAATAACAAAAACATATTTTTTAGCACTGATACTTATAGTTTTAACATGTTTTAAAAAATATAAATGAACCCATTCAAGGGGTTTTATAGAGTTAATATATTTTATTTATCTAAATGTTTATTTTAACTACTTACCCTACATATAGGAATCACATATGTGATTTTTTATCACATTAAGTTCAGGAAACTATAATACAAAATGATGTTTTTTAATATTTTGTAGTAGTCAAAATTTTACATGACTGATACACTTATTCCAAATAATATCATCTATTTGAAAAAAAATTAATATATTTTACCTTCTTATTACTTAGTGCAGAAAAATACATTGAATAAATATTTTCTTTTGGTTAGTATAAAAAAATAAAACTTCAAAAAAATGGATTTTACCTTTTTTAAATTTAAAAAAACATTTCATTATTACATAATTTGAATATAGTAATCAGGTTATTTTTTAACCCTATTACATATAAAACATTAAAAATAATAACAATGTTGGAAATAAAAACATCACCAAATACTTTAACATTACCTTTTATTTTTTCTCCAAATGTAATAGTGCCTTCATCACATCTATTTTGTTAGAATAAATTTGATGGATCTTTTTTCATATTCCAAGAGAATCTACTTTTCATGTAACAAATATCATTTTTAAGATGTTAAAATTATTTTTTCCTTAAAATCCATTTATAAGATTATTTTTGAAACCCTGTAATATTTGGTTGAATGGGATTACAAAAAAATTGGGAGTCCAAACAAATTTGAAAACCAAATAAACAAATAATCATTTTGATAAATAATTTTAAATAAATGGTTTTCAATGTCCCAAATACTATTAGGAACAAAGAGAAAATAAACTAGAATAATGAAAATTAATTATTTTTATAAATGGTTTTTCTTAAATATATCATTATCTTGAATAATAATTTTCCCTCAATATAATTATTTTTATGTTATTTAAACCACTTTTATAACTCATAAATTATTATGATATATCTTTTTTATTTCTAAATATAGTTATTTAGTTCTACAATATAAATATTTAAAAAATTATAATCATAGTTAGAATCATAATTTAAATAAAAACCAGAATCATTACTAACCACATTTAATAAATCCATAAAGTATCAATTTTAGGAATCTATTTTGATAAAATATTAATCACTTTAATCTAATTCATATTCAAAACTCCATTCATGTGTTAAATTTATTTTATATATATTTTTGATTTTCATATTTTCTATCATAATTCGATAATGAAAACTATTTTTTATACTTCCTTTTTCTCTAATTTATAAGAAGTTAGACCTAAAAATTATTAAAAATAGAATTTCCCTTATTATTCATTTTTTATTCATCTCTAGTATAATCCTTTATAAATCTTCTTTAGAGGTGTTTCTTTTTGTTTTTGTCTTTATTGACTCCATTCAATAATTAAGAAACTTCATTGTTATTGATTTTCTATATTTCATAATTATAATATTAAGTGGTAACATTTATTTTTTTTCTAAAATCTAATCCTTTATTCTTTTTATCCCCCTCATCATTAATTTTCTTGTGTTACTATTTACATTATCATAATAAACCAATGAGATTACCTAGAAAGCACTCTTTCAAGTTTTTTATTTCATAAATGGAAACATTATTCACATTACTTTTATTAAGAAATTATCTAAAATATCTTTCCAAAAGAACTACATTATCTAAGGATTCACCAATATAACTCATTCCATTCCCAATAATTTTGAATCCATCAAACAATTGATTAATGTGATATTATTATCCCATATTCAATTTTTATATTCAACTCATAACATGTCATGTTTTATTTTCTTCGTAATTTTTATTCCATAATGAGTGTATTGAATAATCCTTTAGATATAATGAGTAGTTTTACAAGGATAAACATGACTAAAAACACTTTTACTGACTATAGAAAAAATATTCCTAATATTTTAATTTAGAAAACAAATTACTACTATGTTAATAGTTAAGTAATCTGGGTCATAATTGTGTAGTTTCTAAAGTTTTACTATGATTTTCCTATATTTAATAATCACGTTGTTATGGAAAGATTATATTCATGAATTCTAGTATCTATACTAATTTCCATCAAATTATGGTGGGTTTTGAGTAATCCATCCATCATTATAGTTCATATATTCTATCTTGATAAATATGTTTTCATGTTTCCTCATTAAGTATAGGGTATTATTAGTAAAAAAGATATATCCAAAAGATATTATGATTTTATACCACTTTTTTCATAGGATGAGATATTTGAGTAGGTTTAGAGGGGGTGAATTGATATTAAAATAATATAAAATTTGTTAAATAAAGACAAGTACATAAAAATAAAAGAAAACATTATATTAGTTTTTATCAATAAGGTATTAACATGGCTCCTAAAAACTTTATTTAAATCATGTTTTGATAATTTCAGCCACATTTATTTATTATTTTATGTTCTTATAAATTATTCAATTGATATTTTATTCCCACTAACATGAGTCATGAAATGTGTTGTAACCTTTCACTGCTTTTAGAAAAAAAATTATTATTCATGTTGTTTATTAAATTTTTCATCATGTTTTTTATGTGTCTTATGAAGTGATTTTGGTAAAAAATCACCTTAGTATAATTTGGGTTAGGACTCAAAGATTTGAATTTTCATAATTGGATAATTATAATTTCTCACATAATTATTTACATATTTGTTTAATCACCATTATTGTGATCATTAATTATTTTTTTCTATTTTTTATTTATTATTATTTATTCTACACATCCTTTTTTTGACGAGTTATATATTTTACCTAGTATTATATTAGTCCTTCCAGTTTTATCATCCTTATAGTATTCTGAAATTATCCATACAGTTTAATAAACTAATACTTATAGAAATATGGATACTTATGAGATTATAGTTACAATTGAGATCATGCTTAGGTGAATCATTCTTATTATACTTTCATAATTATGATTAATTAATTCTTGTGAAAAATGATCCTAATTAGTAATTAAATCTTACATGAAAAATTATCCTTGAGGAATAATGATGTGTATGCATTTCATTCATATAGTATAATGATTCTTACACACTTTCATGCTTCCACAAAATTCATGCTTACGCAAAATTCATGTTTATCCAAAAATAATGTGTACATATAAGATAAAATTGATTCTTATAAACTCAATAGTTTGTTTTTTGAAAAATTAAAACATGATGTATTTTATTTAGTCTTATTTTTTTGAATTAATACATATTTACATTAATTGTTATACTTGATTTTATTTCTTTATAGTTATTAATTAATTTTTTTATTATATAAAAACTAATTTTTTAATGTTTTAAGAAATATTAAAATGCGATCATATGTAGAGATTCATGATATATGTTTTTTATATGTTTTTAAATTATTTACTTATAGAAATTAAAGATAAATTGCCAAGAGGGTTTAAATAAAGAATTAATGTGAATTAAATTTATAAATAAACATGAATATTGTCTAAGAAATATGCATGAACAAATTTTAAGTATTTAATTTTATACACATATGTTCCTACAACATCAAGAGAATAATTTCTAGAACTTCAAATTTTTGAATATATTTTTCTTGAAGAAACTCCTTCAATAAGTGTTTGATATGGATAGTGAAGAATTTTAAAATATCAAAGTGTTCATGATATTTTAACTAAAAATTGTATTATCACTATTGTAATCATTAATTGATGTAGATAACTTCATCATACTGATCATGTGTTGTAAAAGTGAACATTTTTTTCTTTAACACGCACAATTTCATTGTTTATATGGATTCTTGGGTGATGAATTTTTTTATCATTTATGTATCTATAATTTTTTTATAAAACCTTATCTTGTACTAATTTTATTTGTTGTTGATTCCTGTTGCAGAAACATTAATATAAATCTTTGGAAAATATATATAAAATTTGATAAGCACCCCAAAATTGGTTTTCCCATTTAATGTAATTTCCCGCGTATCTAGAATTGGTTATTCATAGTTTCTATGTAAGTAATTCCTGTGATGAATGTGAATTTGCATAATTAACCACATGTGAGTTTCCCCATGTAATGGAATTTGGAAAGTATCCAAAATTTTCTTTTCATATGTTCTACATAAGGTAATTTTAGAGACCTATATGAATCTAGCTACATGAGATAATTTTTCTATAAAAATTCTGAGTTTAATAAATTACTTGTGTAAGTGAATTTTGATATTCAAAATCCATATAATAAAATTCCAAAAACAATGAAAATTAAGCTACGCATGTGTCACATAAGAAAATTCAGCTATGATAAGTCATTCAACTTCACTTAGGGTTATATTTGAAATTATTTTTATATAAAGGAGATCACATATATGATTCATTTATGTATATAAATTAAAATATGTGATCCACATTATATGGGTTTTCATGCATCCATTTCTATATACTTTTACTCAAATTCGTTCCATATTATTCGAAGGCATGATTTCAAGAGAATTAAAACCATTAATTTTTTTGGGTCCAAAAAATTAAATAATGGAAGTCTTATGGATGTTTTGAAGATATTTCGTTTATTTATTTTTTGAATAATTATTAATGAAAATATTCAAAACATGAAATAAATTCTAGAATTGATGAATGTCATTTGTGAAGAGGTTATGTAGAGATAAGTTTGGATATTTTGAGAAATATCAGTGGATACCTTTTATAATATTTTAATGAAGTATTTTTCTTGAAATATGTATGAGGAAACTATATTGATTCTAATACTATATTTTGGGAAGTCATTCTCGGGGTGGTTTTATCGGTAAAAATAACGAAACATGGAAATAATTGAGGTATTAAGAAGAAATAAATGATGATTTTTATCATTTATGGAAGTACATGAACATTTACATGAAAAATTCTCAAGGAAATTATACAAATAGTAGAGGATCAATATAGAATTAAGGGAGTTATTTTGAATATATGGGTTCTAAAAAGGGTGGAGGACAAGCATGAGAAGCATTGAAACAATACCCTCAATGTGTGGTGTTTACTCTAGAACAAAAATTTAAGTAACCTATGAGTTTCATGTCATTTGGAATTACTTATATTGAATAGTGACCTTGAGAACAATAAGATTCAATGCACCAATGATTAGTAGTGATCCCTTATAGAAGAACTATAAAAACCCTAGTGAAGAGTACCAAAACCCTAGAACCTCAACCCATCATTATTGTGTGCCCATTATATAATCCATTTTTGGTAAACCAAGTAAAATATATTTGTTCACTCCTTAAATTTCTAACATCTAATGATATATGTGTGAATGAAACATTTATAGGTTTATATAGTTCTATTTAATATAAGAGTAAGTTCTAAGAAGTTAAATGGAAATTCACACCCTAATTCACTCTTCCCCTCTTAGGTGTGTTGGGTTGTGATTGCAAAAAGTGGTATCTGATTGACTATATTTGTTTATGAATATATCCTTAAGGATAAATCATTACGGAAAATTCTATGATTACAAGGGGAATTATTTTTTTGATATAGAAAAATTTTAAATATATAATAATAAGATGGATTCTCACCTTAGGTGTCTTGGTTTATATTTTTTTACTATAAAAATTAATAGTGTGAAAGTCAGTTATGCATCGGGATTATATATGATGGAAGAAGATAAAAATATTCTTGATTTAGATGTAATGGGAAATAAGGATTTTGATATATATGCATCACATCATATCTATATAAAGGTTATGTTTTTTTACTAAAAAGTTTATTCTGTTCACATTGTCGAGTATCGATGTAGGGGAAACAAAATTTAAGGAAGTAAAATAATAGGCGCTACAAAAAAATTGATGACATTAATATATATTCTTAGGAAGGTGTGGAATATTTTATTAATCATATTATATATGTTATTAGTTCTATCCTGGGTATTTTGGATTTTATAAAATATGTTACAGTTGTGATTAAAATATTGAGAAGACTTCTACCTCACTTCAATTCAAAGGTCTCTACAATTTAAGAATGGAATATTTTTTAACTTTTTCCTAATGATCTATAATGTAGTATTGTGGATTTTGAGATGAGAATAAAGCTCTAGGGAACAAATAAATATGTAAATAATATAATTATAATTAGATATGTGTAAAACTAAACATTAATGATAAAGGTGAATAAATATAAGATATTTCTAATGAATTTATCTCCCTCTTTTCAAGGAAATAAAAAGAGGGGTATAGATATTTGATTTAAAACTTCCCATATCTTATTTTTTATGTGTAAAAGTAGAAATCATGGCATTTATGTTTACTAAAATATTTGAAAGTGGGGGTAAAAAATTAAAGATGTGAAAATTCCAAGATAGAGACTCACTCCTCAATGAGATGTCATGAAATGAAGATCTTCCACAAAGAAGTTAAAAAGAAAAGTTTTTATAAGCAATATGGAAGAGACTGATGAGGATCAGCTAGAAGGATTGGAAAAAAAAATACATCAGATGAGGAGGATTCTATGATGGACATAGTTGAAAATGAAAATTTTTAAGATATGATAGATAATGAACCAAAGGGAGTCATAGTATTAAACCTAGGATTATAAGGATATCTTGGGGAGAATACTATTCAAAAAAATAATTACAGAATGATGGGTTTATTTTTTAATTATTATTTTGAATATCTATAGAAGTCTGATTCTAAAATCTATCTTTTTTAAGAAGTTATTTAAGAATAATAAATAATCTATACAGATATCATGGAATTCATTAACAACAAACTAATGATAGAGATTCAAGTTAAATAGATTGAATATTTAGATATTTTCCATTAGGAAAGAGAATGAATAATTAAATATATTTAGGAAATATTGTTTAGTTTAAAGAAAAATATTAACAAATTAGTCAAAACATGAGATCCAATGAATAAATTACAATTAATATGATTTTATAATTCAAAACTCTAGAAAATGATCAATAAAGGGTCAATTATAATTGATAAAATTTTTGAAGACCAATAACCGAGTTGACATGTGACATTTTTATTGGTTGTGAAGCTGAATACTTGTTATCTAAAGCCCAAATTTTTTCAGAAAATGAAAAAAAAAAAGTGATACCAACTTTAAAGCTAGTAATAAGCAGAAACATTACTTCAAGGTTGATGATATGTTGATAGATGGAAGTGGAAAAATATTTCCACAAATGGAGTGCATGTTTATTGGATTTCTTGGTCATATAAAGACTTACTACCCATAAGAAAAAATATTTATGAAAGGATAAGATCTCGATAACTGACTAAGAATAACATCATCATATTCTACTACTAAAAGTGGTAATTTCATCCATGGTTATTGTTTTAAATGATCTAATTTTGGATACAAATATAGTCGTTATGTGAAAAGAGAAATAATGAATATGGATTTTATAATACTATATAGAGTGGAAAAAGTAAAAACTTATTATATCCCTAAAAAAATAGGTACTATGTCTTTAATGAAGAAGTTGAATTTTATAACTCTTTATATAAATAATTAAAATATTAACTAACACATATGAAAACAATTCATCTAACATGGGTAGATAATAAGATAAAAGAAAAATTCAAATCTCATAGGGGCCTCTCTCAAGGCTTATAAGGGTTACAACAATAAGATCCTTTATAGTGGGTGATCATCCCAAGTGAATGAAAATTTTATTTTATTGAATAAATTTAAAGAAATTTTTTACGGGATTTTAAGGTTTGGTAATCATGATGTATTGAAAATAAAAAGTGGAATGGTATAGATAGGATTGTTGGGGATGAAGTTAGGAGTGAAAAAGTATTACTAGTGAATAAACACTATAGGAAAATCACCGCATAGTGGAGGTTTTTTTGGATATGGTAGCGCTTTCCAAAAACCGCTACTAAATTGTGTGTCAATAAATAAGACGTAGAAATTTCTTCAATTTGGTTGTGGTTTTTTGTAATCATCGTAAAGATCACTTTTTTTGGTAGTTGGTCATGGGTTTAGCAGCGGTTTTAACTGCCTCCAGTAGTATGATACTAAATTATTTAGGTGGATAAAACTACCACTAAAAATCATTAATTTACATAGCAGTGGTTTAAACCGTTGTTAAAGGTATATTTATAAAAAAATGCAGTTGATTCTGCAGCCCCAGTACTAGTTTCCTAAAAATAAAAACGTGCCAATTTCACATGCACATACATCCTACATCCAAAATAATACAAGGAAACCAACATTTTAATAAGAAAAATATCTTTCAAATCCACACTTATTCAATTTTGAAACACATAATAGAGATAAATAATATGGTGGGGTGAAGAAATATGATATTATAGAATACCACATTATGGTCTAAATATTACTGTTTAAGAGTTCAAAAAGAAGAATTTCATTCTATAATGACCCGGTCTTAACCCTCACTTAATATTTAATTAAATGAATAATTCACATTGAGGATCTTTTCAGGTTTAGAGTTTTAGAGAATTAGATCATAACTATTACATCTCAAAATATTACATAGTAGAAACTTCTAGAAAGATTGCTTTTTTTCAAAACTTGAACTCTTAAAAAATGAGTCATGTCTAGCTCTATGTTTAAGACAGCATGACTTTTCCTTGATCCCATCCTTGACCCTATTCCATATTATGTCATGTGAAAAAACATTTCAAAAACATGGGGTGAGCATAAAAATCTTAGTAAGGGATACACAAATAAGGAAAACTGTTAGTTTTTAAAAACATCAGGTAAACCATGAATACTTTATCAAAGTAATACTTTTCACTTTTAAGAAGTAGTAAATACTCTTCACTGAATAAAAGATCATTACTTACCCTTTTGTAACCAAAATATTACCATAAAACCCATATAAATAACACACAACATATAAAGGTAACTTGGGACATAAACATACTTAAATAGAATAACGATACGGTCAACTTCCACACGTTTCACTGCATGGAATAGCCATACGGCCGACTTCCATACCCAATGCATTGGAGGTTACAACATAACCACCCATCCTGGTATTCACGGCACCACCCGTCATTTGGTTTATCACGTAACCACCCATCAAATGTCCAAGTGCCATTATAAAATCATTACACATAAAACAATTATAAAGGAAAGAAAGCATTTACACATTTCAAGAACAATATATCACATAAAAATATTGACATAAAAATCCATTATCAAAACCATTTTCAATACCAAAATACATAAAAGAGTGTATGGTATTTATTTAATTTTAAAAATATTATAGTTTGTTGAGGAAGCCAAAGATAAAATAACACTCGCGGTGGCGGAAAGGTCGTTGTCACTACCTATGTTAAAAAGAAACATACTTTTTGTCGTTTATTAAAACACTTCGTATAGAAAAGATTCCTTTTGAATAAAATTAGAAGTCAAAGGGGTTTATACATCATATAAAATAATGTCTTGTATTAGAACAAAATATGCCTCAATGAAAGGAGATTGAGACGAAGTCCCATACCTCGTGTCCGACTTGACTCGGTCGCTCTTTAATCTCCTGAATAATAAACTAGAGTTAATTTATACTTGCTTAATAACCTTTTTCAAGTTCATTATTCATTTTATATTAATTATTACCATGTTATGAACATTATGTACTTAGTTAAGTTAACAACGGTTGTTTTGTCGATCTTTGGTACTTGAGCTAAAAATAAACTTCTTATAATTACAAGTTGTTCATGTGGTAAAATATCCATTATATGCAGAATTATATTCATGATTTAGATATCATATATATAATATATATCTATTATATACATGAATTTATAATATTACATAATATTTATAGGTAAGAAATGAAATGCATCGTTCATGGAGACGGTAAGCCGTACGTATGCATGAACGCTACTTTCAATTCTATTTCGTATATAAAGGAGTGAAATCATAATGATATAATGGTATATTATAATTCCAGTATAATATCATATATAAAATCATAAACTCCATCCTTTATACGTCCCACATATGGCATTAACGAATCAAATCACTTTGACGGGGCGGTAGTCCGCACTTCCTAAAATGAAGATATCGCGTTTACCCATAATGGAAACCATAAAGGTATGACATAAAAGAAAAATACATAAGTATATGGAAAACATAAACATAATATATATCATATATAAATATAGTGACATCTTAATGGACACCATTAAAGGTGTTAGAAGAATATTGAACAATCATCGTTTCGTGAGGCATAAATTCGCCAACCACAGAAACAGTATGTTCTTTAACCATTAGACGGAGGTGTGTGTAAGTGTAAATAAAATTCTTCTCATAAAAACATAATATTATATTTAATATACTGGTTTTGTTATAAAATTAAGGAATAATAAGAGTTTATGGGGTTGGAGGAGCAAAATAAAACAAAAGAACACAAGTGAAACATTACCTTTAAATCGGGTAACTCCTCTTGGTTTGAACCAAAAGGGTTTATTGAAGAGATTTCTTCCTAAGGTAATGCTTCTATTATAAATAGAGGGATTTGGAGGGATAAAATAAGCATATATTGGTCGAGCCAAAGGCTTGAGAGGTGTGGGTAATGGGGTAGAGGTGGGGGCCTTTTATAAGAGGGAGGAGGGGCACTTTTGGAAAGTCAAGAAATGTTACTTTATTACAAAATAATTTTCGGATTTTAAAGGTCCCACAATAATATATTTCAAGGATAAGGTGATAAGGCTTAGAAATAAACCCATACAATAGGTTTTATACAAGTTTAAGTCTTATGTTTTACCTTATCTTTTCATTTTATTTAAATAGTTTATTAATGAGGTAATTGCTGCATCATCGTGGTGTCATAAATAAATTTATATATTTATTGTCTAAAAATTATAAAAAAAATATCATGATGTAGAAAATATTTTTATATTTCTAATGAAAATTTATAGACAAAAATATGACTTGTATAACCCCATGTAAAAATTGTTTTAGTAAAACAATACATGTTTGTGACATTTTTATTTTAACTTTTAATAAAAAGTTATTAATGTCATTTTCTTACCCAAGTGGCTCCATGGCGTCCCCAAGTTGAACCATTGATTTTCTTGGTCGTACATGAAACACACAATAAGGGTAGGACATGTTTCAAGGTAATTTCATATTATTATATCATTATTTTTACATTAAATTACACTAATTACCTTTAATCGTGATTAATAAAAATTAAAAGTTACTATTCACCAAAAAATTATTTTCATCCCATTGAACCACATTTTACTTAATAATGACAACCATGTATGTTGGATTTTTGAAATTCAAATCACAAAGGTGGTAAAATTTTATTTAAACGAAAAATCCGTTTTTAACTACCACTTAATGGTTTGACTATTCATCAAAAATTGAAGTTTTTCAGAAAAATACCAAAAATTCACCCTAAGATATATTTGATATTCCGAATTCAAAAATTATTTCTATTTTAAAAAATTCAAAACATATAATTTTAATTAATTAATTTAATAATTAATTCCCATTGTCAAAACAAATAGCGTGTTTTTATGAAAAAATATATATCAAAAGATTGACACTAGTTTAAGTCCAATTTCAAAGTGAAATTAATTCCAATGACCACTATTGGATTAAATGATAATAATATATTATAATTTCATGTTAAATCCAATTCAAAAGATAATCTAATCATATAAATAAATTATATTAAAAATAGGTTTTGAATTCAAATTCAACATTTTTCACTTATTCATTAAAAATGAACTTTATCGGAAAAATAACAAAAACATACACAAAGTAAATTTTGATGTCCCGATTATAAAGAAAGATTTTATTTGGTCCAAAAGAGTGTATAATAGTGACCAAAACTATTTTTAACGAGGTTTCATCATCAAAAGGCGATAAATCGACCTTTTAGTGAATATTAGAGTGTTTATGCTTAAAATTGAATTCTTTTCTTATTTTAAGCCTTTATATTTTATTGGATAAATGTAAAAACATTTAACAAACATATATAATCATATTTTAGTTATTTCTATTCATTACCACCAATACAACGGCTATGTGTTAACTACCATTTGAAATAATATTATTATATTATTATTGTGCAATGTAAGATTTCAAAGAAACTCGTTGTTGCGTATCGGGTACGCTATCGAACATAGAAACCCCTTTAAAGTAAAATTAATATTTAATTCACAAAATTTAATAAATATAAAAATGTCTTATTCTTTATTTACCAGGGATGTTACATCCTTCCCCCCTTTTGGGAATTGCGTCCTCACAATTTTATTCACTTATCAAAATAAGTGGGGGTATTTATCCCTCATAGAATTTTCAGATTCCCACATTGCCTCTTCAACCGTATGGTTTTTCCATAAAACCATCACCTGATAAATTACCTTATTTCGCAACACTTTCTCTCTTTGGTCAAGAATCTGGACTGGTTGTTCTTCATAAGATAGATTCTCCTCCAACTGAACTACCTCTGGGCTCAAAACATGAGATGGATCTGGCATATACTTTCTCAACATGGAAACATGAAAAACATTGTGTACCTTGGACAAACTTGGAGGTAATAACACTCTGTATGAAACTGATCCAACTTTCTCCAGGATTTCATAAGGTCCAATGAACCTCAGACTAAACATTCCCTTCTTACCAAAACGCATAACACTTTTCCATGGGGAAAATTTGAGAAACACATGATCACCAACCTCAAAAAATAGATCCTTCCTCTGATTATCCGCGTAACTTTTCTGCCTGTTCTGAGCAGTTCTCATGTGTTTCTAAATCAACTAAACTTTTTATGCCATCTCTTCTACCAATTCTGGTCCCATCAGCTTCCTTTCCCCTACTTCATCCCAAAAAGTTGGAGTTTGACACCATTTTCCATATAATGTCTCAAATAGAGCCAGCTGTATACTGGAATGAAAACTGTTGTTATAAAAAAATTTAACCAAAGAAATATTTTGGTCCCAAATTCCCTGGTAGTCTATCGTGCAATCACATAACATATCCTCCATGGTCTAAATTGTTCGTTCCAACTACCCATCTGATTGCGGATGAAAAGTTGTACTAAAATTTAATTCAGTACCCAACGACTTCTGAAGGCCCTTCCAAAAGTTAGAAGTAAACCTGGGATCATGATCAGATACAAAGGAGAGGGGAACTCCATGCAACCTGACTATCTCTTTAAGATACAATCAAGAAAGTTGATCTAGAGAGAATTTATCTCAAATGGGAAGGAAATGAGCATATTTAGTCAATCGATCAAGAGTAACCCAGATTGTATTATTACCTCGAGATGTATTCGGTAATCCCACAACGAAGTCCATGGATATATTTTCCCATTTCCACTCTGGAACCGGTAATGACTGAAGAATCCCTTTCGGTAACTATCGCTCTGCTTTAACCTGCTGACAAGTCAAACACTTCACAGTAAAATCATCAATATCTCTTTTCATTCCATACCACTAGTAATACTCCCGCAGATCTCTGTACATCTTAGTACTTCCAAGATGAACTGAAAACGGGGAACTATGAGCCTCACATAACAACTCGTTCTTCAACTGTGAATCACAAGGCACACATAATCTCTTCCCAAACCTCAAAACACAATTATTATCAATGTTAAATTCAGGAAACTTACCCTTTTGAACCATCTCTACATTTTTCTGCATCCCACTGTCTTTCTTCTGTGCTTGCTTAATTCTGTCTGATAGAGAAGATTTCACTGATACCTGAAACAAAACAGAAGAACATCCTACACCAACAACTTTTATGCCAAAGTTCATCAAATCAAAAACCAATGGATCTCATTCTAAACATAGCATGGTTAATGAAGCATTAATTTTTTGATTCAAAGCATCATCCACTTTATTTTCTTTTCCAGGATGATAATGAATTGTACAATTGTAATCCTTGATTAATTCCAGACATCTCTTCTATCTCATTTTCAATTCTATCTGAGTGAATATATACTTTAAATTTTGTGATTGGTATATATTTCACACTTTACTCCATACAAATGATGCCTCCAAATTTTTAGAGCAAAAACAACAGTAGATAATTCCAAATCATGTGTAGGGTAATTTAACTCATGAGTTTTCAACTGATGTGAAGCATAAGAAATTACCTAATCATTCTGCATAAGGACACAACCAAGCCCCATCAATGAAGCATCATTGTATATAACAAACTCACCATCTCTGGAAGGAAGTTCTAAAATTGGAGCATTCACTAATCTTCTTTTCAATTCCTGAAAACCATCATCACATTATTTTTTCCAGATGAACTTTACACCTTTTTGAGTTAACTTAGTCATTGGACTAGATAACCATGAATACTTTTCAACAAACCTTCGGTAGTAACCTGACAAACCAAGAAAAATACGGATCTCGGTTATATTTGTAGGACTTGTCCATTCTTCAACAACTTTTGTTTTAGCAGGATCAGTAGTTATGACATTTTTTTAAACAATGTGACCAAGGAAAGAAATTTGTTGTAACCAAAACTCACACTTGCTGAATTTTCCAAATAGTTTCTTTTCTTTTAAGGTTTGCAAGATAACCCTTAAATGAATTTTATGCTCCACTTTACTTTTAGAAAACTCCAAAATATCATCAATGAAAACAACCAAAAACTTATCCAAGAACTCATGGAAAATTCTATCCATAAGGTCCATGAATACAGTAGGTGCATTGGTTAACCCAAAAGGCATAACTAAAAATTCATAATGGCCATATCTAGTATGAAACACAGTCTTCAGAATGTCTTCTTCTTTTACTTTCAACTTATGGTACCCCTACCTCATGTCAATTTTCGAAAAATACTGAGCTCCCTGGAGCTGATCAAACAAATCATCGATATGAGGCAAAGGATACTTGTTCTTAACAGTGATGTTATTCAATGCTCTATAATCAATGCAAAGTCTCATTGAACCATATTTATTTTTAACAAACAAGAGAGGAGAAATCCATGGAGATGTGCTAGGTCGAATGAAACCTTTATCTAATAACTCCTTCAATTGATTCTTTAACTCTAAAAGTTCAACTTGATCCATTCGATAAGGGGGTTTTGAAATTGGCTTAGAATCAGGAACTAAGTCAATAGTAAATTCAGCATCCTGATCATGTACAATACCAGGAAACTCATCAGGAAAAACATCAAGATACTCATTTACAACTGGCACATCATTAATATGAACAGTTCCGTTTTTTCAACAATATGTGCAAGGTAACATTCATTTCCATCTTTTACTAGTTTCTCAAATTCCTGATATGTTATCAAATACAAGGGTTCATTCTTGTACACAAATTGAAAATATTTTTGAAAAGAAACCATTTTATCTTTGTAGTAAATATTAGCATGATAAACAGAAATCCAATACATACCCAAAATAACATAAAACTCTACTACAGGTAAAACAATAAGGTTTTCAGGTATATTTTTTCTGCACACAAGGATAGAAAGGTTCTTATAATTTCTTTTTGTTATAATGTTTCTTCTGGGTGTTTTTATTATATGTTCAGGATTCATATCTTGAGATGCAATTCCCAATTTACTAGAAAACTTCTCATAAATGAAATAATGTGTAGACCCTAAATCAAACAACACATTGGCATAATCTGAACAAACAAACAGTATACCTGATACTACTTCATTCGATGGCCCAACATCTACTAGAGTAGTTTCAAAGGATTTTACCACCCCTTTCTTCTTGTAGTCTGGCTTCTTTCCCTCAGTTGAGTTCTTTTTTAGACAATCATTTGCATAATGACCCATTTCATTACACTTAAAACATCTTACCGTTGGCTTTTAATTGCCTGCTTGATCATGTTCCTTAAAGTTACGAGCAATATGACCAGACATACCACACTGAAAGCACTTTCTAGACTTGGATAAACATTCTCCAGGAGGCATTTTACCACACTTCTCACAGGATGGATATTTGGTTCTCTTACCTCCTGGATTCTTTGATGAATTCTTTCCCTTTGCCTTCCAAATGGACCTCTTATTATTTTTTTTGTCAAAGAACACATGATCAACGGAAAACTCCATTTCCACCTTCTCCGCACATCGAACAAGTTTTTCATAACTTTTAAACTCACAAGAAGTTAAATATCTTCGATACTTTGTCTTTAACCCTGAGTAAAAATGGTTGATTTTACTATCAAGATCTCGTATGAAATTTTGAGCATACCCTTCCAGTCGAGTGAAATTTGCTTCATAAGTATCCATTGAGCCATCCTCCTACCTCAATTCTAGGAATTTTTTTCCATCCTAAGACGAACCACCTTGGGGAAATATTTCTCAAGAAAAAAACCTTTGAATTCATCCAAGTTAAGATCATCAATCTCATCACTATCCCTGATATTTTTAACCATCGACCACTAGTGATCATCTTCACCTTCAAAACGGTAAACAGTAAGACTAACCTTTTGATATTCTGAACCCCCCATGACATCAAAAATCTTCTCCAGTGCTTTAATTCACCCTTCTGCTAGCACAGGGTCAGATGGTCCTCTGAATGATGGGGTATGTTGCCTCATGAAATGTTCCACCACTGACATGTTCCTCTGCGATTGATCTGGCGTATCTCGTACATGGATACCACCACCATTTATTGCCTGAGTCAACTATGCCATCACTCCAACAAACTATTCAGTTTCGATTCCGACCATCTCAGGTTGCTGATTTGGAAGGTTGTCTTCCTCCTGATGGCATCACAACATAGCTGCCATATTTCCTCTAAGGAAAACCATTCTGAACATAGAAATATCTTAGGCTAAGAGACATGGTAATCCTTAAATGTTATATCATTTCAATCATACCATAAATTAATTTATGGACATAAATTTAAAAAAAAATCTAACTCCTAATGTTGTTTATACTGACCTTTGAAACCAACTATAAGGACCCGGAATTAAACCTCACTTAATATTGAATTAAATGAATAATTCACATTGAGGATCTTTTCAGGTTTAGAGTTTTAGAGAATTAGATCATAACTATTATATCTCAAAATATTACACAGTAGACACTTCTATAAAGTTTCATTTTTTTCAAAACATGAACTCTTAAAAAAAAGAGTCATGTCTAGCTCCATATTTAAGACAGCATGACTTTTCCTTGATCCCATCCTTGACCCTATTCCACATTATGTCCTATGAAAAACATTTCAAAAACTTGGGGTGAGAATAAAAATCTCAGTAAGGGATACACAAAGAAGGGAAACTATTAGTTTTTCAAAACATCAAGTAAACCATGAATACTTTATCAAAGTAATACTTTTCACCTTTAAGAAGTAGTAAATACTCCTCACTGAATAAAAGATCATTACTTACCCTTTTGTAACCAAAATATTACCATAAAACCCATATAAATAACACATAACATATAAAGGTAACTTGGGACATAAACATACTTAAATGGAATAACCATACGGTTGACTTCCACACATATCACTACATGGAATATCCATACGGATGACTTCCATACTCAATGCATTAGAGGTTATAATGTAACCACCCATCCTGGTATTCACGACACCACCCATCATTTGGTTTATCATGTAACCACCCGTCAAATTTCCAAGTACCATTATAAAATCATAACACATAAAACAATTATAAAGGAAAGAAAACATTTACACATTTCAAGCACAATATATCACTTAAATATATTGACATAACAAATCCATTATCAAAACCATTTTCAATACCAAAAATACATAAAGGAGTGTATGGTATTTATTTACTTTTAAAAATATTACGGCTTGTTGAGGAAGCCAAAGATCAAATAATACTCGCGGTGATGGAAAGGTCTTTGTCACTGATTATGTTAAAAAGAAACATACTTTTTGTCGTTTAGTAAAATGCTTAGTTTAGAAAATATTACTTTTGAATAAAAGTTGAAGTCAAAGGGGTTTGTACAGCATATAAAAGAATGTCTTGTATTAGAACAAAATGTGCCTCAATGAAAGGAGATTAAGACTAAGTCCCATACCTCGTGTCCGACTTGACTCGATCGCTCTTTAATCTACTGAATAAAAAAATAGAGTTAATTTATACTTTCTTAATAACCTTTTTCAAGTTTATTATTCCTTTTATATCACTTATTACCATGTTATGAACATTATTTACTTATTTAAGTTAACAACGGTTGTTTTGTCGATCTTTGGTACTTGAGCCAAAAATAAACTTCTTAAAATTACAAGTTGTTCATGTGGTAGAATATCCATTATATCCAGAATTATATTCATGTTTTAGATATCATATATATCATATATATACAGTATATACATGCATTTATAATATTACATAACATTTAGAGGTAATAAATGAAATGCATCGTTCATGGAGACGGTAAGCCGTACGTACGCATGAACGCTACTTTCATTTCTATTTCGTATCTAAAGGAGTGAAATCATAATGATATAAAGGTATATTATAATTCCAGTATAATATCATATATAACATCATAAACTCCATCCTTTATATGTCCCACATATGTCATTAACGAATCAAATCACATTGAGGGGCAGTAGTCCGCACTTCCTAAAATGATGATATCGTGTTTACCCATAATGGAAACCATAAAGGTATGACATAATAGAAAAATACAGAAGCATATTGAAAACATAAAAATAATATATATCATATATAAATATAGTGAGATCTTAATGGCCACCATTAAAGGTGTTAGAGGAATATTGAACAATCATCGTTTCGTGAGGCAGAAATTCGCCAACCACAGAAACAATATGTTCTTTAACCATTAGACGGAGGTGTGTGTAAGTGTAAATCAAATAATTCTCATAACAACATCCTCGTATATTTAAGATACTTTTTTATTATAAAAGGAAGTAATAAAAAGAGTTTAGGGGGTTGTATGAGCAAAATAAAACAAAAGAACACAAGTGAAGACATTACCTTTAAATCGGGTAACTCCTCTTGGTTTGAACCAAAAGGGTTTCTCAAAGAGATTTCTGCCTAAGGTAAGGCTTCTATGATAAATATAGGGATGTGGAGGGATAAAATGAGTAGATATTGGTCGAGCCAAAGGCTTGAGAGGTGTGGGTAATGGGGTATAGGTTGGTGCCTTTTATAAGAGGGAGCAGGGGCACTCTTGGAAAGTCAAGAAATGTTACTTTATTACAAAATGAGTTTTTGATTTTAAAAGTCCCACAATGATATATTTCAAGGATACGGTGATAAGGGTTCTAAATCCACCCATAAAATAGGTTTTAGACAAGTGTAAGTATTATATTTTACCTTATCTTTTCATTTTATTTAAATCTTTTATTAATGAGGTAATCGTTGCATCATCATGGTGTCATAAATAAATTTATTTATTTAATGTCTAAAAATTATAAAAAAAATATAATGATGTAGGAAATATTTTTAGATTTATAATTAATATTTATAGACAAAAACATGACTTGTATAATCCCATGTAAAAATTTTTTTAGTTAAACAATACATGTTTGTGACATTTTTATTTTAACTTTAAATAAAAAGTTATTAATGTCATTTTCTTACCCAAGTGGCTCCATGGGGTCCCCAAGTTTACCCATGGATTTCCTTGGTTATCCATGACACATCCAATAAGGGTAGGACATGTTTCAAGGTAATTTCATATTATTATAACATTATTTTTACCTTAAATTACACTAATTACCTTTAATCGCGATTAATAAAACTTAAAAGTTACTATTCACCAAAAAATTATTTTCATCCCATTGAACCAAATTTAAATTACTAATGACAACCATGTATGTTGGATTTTTAAAATTCAAATCACAGAGGTGGTAAATTTTCATTTAAATGAAAAAAAAAATTTAACTACCACTTAGTGGTTTCACTATTCATCAAAAATTGAAGTTTTTTAGAAAAATACCAAAAATTCACCCTAAGATATATTTGATATTCCGAATTCAAAAATTATGTCTATTTTACAAAATTCAAAATATATAAGTTGCATTAATTAACATAATAATTAATTCCCGTTGTCAAAACAAATAGCGTGTTTTTATGAATCAATATATATCAAAAGATTGACACTAGTTTAAGTCCAATTTCAAAGTGAAATTAATTCCAATGAACACTATTGGATTAAATGGTAAAAATATATTCTAATTTCACTTTAAAACCAATTCAAAAGATAATCTAATCATATAAATAAATTAGATTAAAAAGTGTTTTTGAATTAAAATACAGCATTTTTCACTTATTCATTAAAAATGAACTTTATCGGAAAAATAAAAAAAACATACACAAAGTAAATTTTGAAGTCCCGATTCTAAATAAAGATTTTATTTGGTCCAAAAGAATGTATAAGAGTGAAAAAAACTATTTTTAAAGAGGGTTCGCAATCAAAAGGTGATAAATCGACCTTTTAGTGAATATTAGAGTATTTATGCTTAAAATTGAATTCTTTTCTTATTTTAAGACTTTATCTTTTATTGGATAAATGTAAAAACATTTAACAAATATATATAATCATATTTTAGTTATTTCTATTCATTCCCACCAATACAACGGGTATATGTTAACTACCATTTGAAATAATATTATTATATTATTAGTGTGCAACATAAGATTTCAAAGAAACCCGTTGTTCCGTATCGGGTATGCTATCGTACATAGAAACCCCTTTAAAGTAAAATTAATATTTAATTCATAAAATTTAATAAATATGAGAATTTATTATTCTTTTATTTACCTGGGATGTTACATCCTTCCCCCCTTTTGGGAATTGCGTCCTCGCAATTTTGTTCACTTATCAAAATAAGTGCGGGTATTTATCCCTCATAGCATTTTCAGATTCCCACGTTGCATATCCAACCATATGGTTTTTCCATAAAACCTCCACCTGCTAAATTACCTTATTTCGAAACACTTTCTCTCTTCGGTCAAGAATCTGGAATGGTTATTCTTCATAAGATAGATTCTCCTCCAACTGAACTACCTCTCGGCTCAAAACATGATATGGATCTATCATATACTTTCTCAACATTGAAACATGAAAAACATTGTGTACCTTGGACAAACTTGAAGGTAATTCCACTCTGTATGCAACTGATCCAACTTTATCCAGGATTTCATAAGGTCCAATGAACCTCAGACTCAACATTCCCTTCTTACCAAAACACATCACACTTTTCCATGGGGAAGCTTTGAGAAAGACATGATCACCAACCTCGAAAGATAGATCCTTCCTATGGTTATTTGCATAACTTTTCTACCTGCTCTAAGTTGTTCTCATGTGTTTTTGAATCAACTGAACTTTTTTTGCCATCTCTTCTACCCATTCTGGTCCCAGCAGCTTCCTTTCCCCTAATTCATCCCAAAAAGCTGGAGTTCGACAATGTTTTCCATATAATGACTCAAATGGATCCATCTGTATACTGGAATGAAAACTGTTGTTATAAGAAAATTCAACCAAAGAAATATGTTGGTCCCAACTTCTCTGGTAATCCATATTGAAGGAACATAACATATCCTCCATGGTCTGAATTGTTCATTCTGACTACCCATCTGATTGTGGATGAAAAGCTGTACTAAAATTTAATTCAGTACGTAACGACTTCTGAAGGCCCTTCCAAAAGTTAGAAGTAAACCTGGGATCACGATTAGATACAATGGAGAGGGGAACTCAATGAAACCTGAATATCTCTTTAAGATACAATTGAGAAAGTTGATATAGAGATAATGTATCTCGAATATGAAGGAAATGAGAAGATTTAGTCAATCGATCAACAGTAACCCAGATTTCATTATTACCTCGAGATGTCTTTGGTAATCCAACAACGAAGTCCATGGATATATTTTCTCATTTCCACTCTGGCACCAGTAATGACTAAAGTATCCCTTTCGGTAACTGCCGCTCTGCTTTAACCTGTTGACAAGTCAAACACTTCACAGTAAAATCATCAATATCTCTTTTCATTTCATCCCACCAGTAATACTCCCGCAGATCTCTGTACATCTTAGTACTGCCAGGATGAACTGAAAATGGAACACATAATCTCTTCCCAAACCTCAAAACACAATCATTATCAATGTTAAATTTAGGAAACTTACCCTTATGAACCAGCTCTACCTTTTTCTGTAACCCACTGTCTTTCTTCTGCGCTTTCTTAATTCTGTCTAATAGAGAAGATTTCACTGATACCTGAAACAAAACAGAAGAACATCCTGCACCAACAACTTATATTCCAAAGTTCATCAAATAAAAAACCAAAGGATCTCATTCCAAACGTAGCATGGTTAATGAAGCATTACTTTTTCGACTCAAAGCATCAGCCACTTTATTTTCTTTTCCTGGATGGTAATGAATTGTACAATCATAATCCTTTATTAATTCCATCCATCTCCTTTATCTCAGGTTCAATTCTTTCTGATTGAATATATACTTTAAACTTTTTTGATCGGTATATATTTCACACTTTACTCCATACAAATGATGCCTCCAAATTTTTAGAGCAAAAACAACAGCAGCTAATTCCAAATCATGTGTAGGTTAATTTAACTCATGAGTTTTCAACTGATGTGAAGCATAAGAAATTATCTGATCATTTTTCATAAGGACACAACCAAGTCCTTTCAATAAAGCATCACTATAGATAACAAACTCACCATCTCTGGAAGGAAGTTCCAAAACTGGATCATTCGCCAATCTGCTTTTAAATTCCTAAAAACAATCATCACATTATTTTTTCAAGATGAACTTAACACCTTTTCGAGTTAAATTAGTCATTGGACTAGATAACCATGAAAAATTTTCAACAAACCTTCAGTAGTAACCTGTCAAACCAAGAAAACTATGGATCTCGATTATATTTGTAGGTATTGGCCATTCTTCAACAAATTTTTTTTAGTAGGATCAACAGTTATTCCATTTTTTGAAACAATGTGACCAAGGAAATAAATTTTTTGTAACCAAAACTCACACTTGCTGAATTTTCCATATAGTTTCTTTTATTTTAAGTTTTGCAAGATAACCCTTAAATGACTTTCATGATCCTCTTTACTTTTATAAAACACTAAGATATCATCATTAAAAACAACAAAAAACTTATCCAAGAACTCTTGGAAAATTCTATTCATAAGGTCCATGAATACAGCATGTGCATTGGTTAACCCAAAATGCATAACTACAAATTCATAATGGCCATATCTAGTACGAAACACAGTCTTCAAAACGTCTTCTTCTTTTACTTTCAACTGATGGTACCCCGACCTCAAGTCAATCTTCGAAAAATACTGAACTCCCTGGAGTGGATCAAACAAATCATTGATATGAGGCAAAGGATAATTGTTCTTAACAGTGATGTTATTCAATGCTCTATAATCAATGTAAAGTCTCATTGAACCATATTTCTTTTTAACAAACAAGACAAGAGCAACCCATGGAGATATGATAGTTCGAATGAAACCTTTATCTAATAACTCCTGAAATTGCTTCTTTAACTCTAAAATTTCAACTTGAGCCATTCGATAAGGGGGTTTTGAAATTGGCTTAGAATCAGGAACTAAGTCAACAGTAAATTCAACTTCCTGATCATGTATAATACCAGGAAACTCATTAGGAAAAACATCGATATACTCATTTACCACTGGAAAATCATTAATATAAACAGTTCCTTTGTTTTCAATAATATGTACAAGGTAAAATTCATTTCCATCATTTACTATTTTCTCAACTTTCTAATATGTTATCAAACGCAAGGGTTCTTTCTTGTACACAAACTGAAAATATTTCTGAAAAGAAACCATTTTAGCTCTGCAGTCAATCTTAGCATGATAAACGGAAATCCAATCCATGCCCAAAATAACATCAAACTCTACTAGAGATAAAACAATAAGGTTTGCAGGTATATTCTTTCTGCACACAAGGATAGGCAGGTTCTTATAATTTATTTTTGTCTCAATGTTTCCTCCGGGTGTTTTTACCATAAGTTCAGGATTCATATCTGGAGATGCAATTCCCAATTTACTAGAAAACTTATCAGATATGAAAGAATTTGCAGACCCTGAATCAAACAACACATTGGCATAATCTAAACAAACAAACAATGTACCTGATACTACTTCATTCGATGGACCATCATCTGCTGAAGTAGTTGCAATGGATTTCACCGCCCCTTTCTACTTGTAGTCAAGCTTCTTTACCTCATTTGAGTTCTTAGTTATACACTAATTTTCATAATGACCCATTTCATTACACTTAAAACATCTTACCACTAGCTTTTCATTGCCTGCATGATCATCTTCCTTGTAGTTACGAGCAATATGACCAGACTTACCACACTGAAAGCACTTTCCAGACTTGGGTAAACATTCTCCAGGATTCATTTTACCACACTTCTCACAGGATAGATATTTGGTTTTCTTACCTCCGGGCTTATTTGATGAATTCTTTCCCTTTGCTTTCCAACTAGACCTCTTATTGTGTTGTTTGTCAAAGAACACATGATCATCGTCAAACTCCATTTCCACCTTCTCTGTACATCGAACAAGTTTTCCATAACTTTTAAACTCATGAGAAGATAAATCCCTTCGATACTTTGGATTTAACCCTGAGTAAAAAATGGTTGATTTTACTATCAAGATCTCGTATGAAATTTGGAGCATACCTTTCCAGTCGAGTGAACTTTTCTTCATAAGTATCCACTGAGTCATCCTCTTGCCTCAATTCTAGGAATTGGTTTTTCATCCTAAGACGAACCACCTTAGGAAAATATTTCTCAAGAAACGTACCTTTGAATTCATCACAGTGAAGATCATCAATCTCATCACTATACCTGATATTTTCCACCATCGACCACCACTGATTAGCTTCACCTTCAAAACGGTAAACAGAAAGACTAACCTTTTGATGTTCGGAACACCCCATGACATCAAAAATATTCTCCAGTGATTTAATCCACCCTTCTTCTAGCATAGGGTTAGATGATCCACTGAATGATGGGGGATGTTGCCTCAGGAAATGTTCCACCCCTGACATGTTCATCTGAGGTTGATCTGGCTATTCTCATGCATGGATACCACCACCATTTATAGCCTGAGTCAGTTGTGTCATCACTGCAACAAACTGTTCAGTTCCGATTCCGACCATCTTAGGTTGCTGATTTGGAAGGTTGTCTTCCTCCTGATGAAATCCCAATATAGCAGCCTTGTTTCCTCTGCGGAAAACCATTCTGAACACAGAAATATCTTAGGAGAAGCAACATGGTAATCTTTAAATTCTATATCATTTCAATCATACCATAAATTAATTTATGGACATAAATTTAACAATTTTTTCTAACTCCAAAAGTTGTCTAAACTGACCTTTGATACCAACTATAAGGACCCGGCCTTAAACCTCACTTAATATTTAATTAAATAAATAATTCACATTGAGGATATTTTCAGGTTTAGAGTTTTAGAGAATTAGATCATAACTATTACAACTCAAAAGATTACACAGTAAACACTTCTATAAAGTTTCTTTTTTTTCAAAACATGAACTCTTAAAAAAAAGTCATGTCTAGCTCCATGTTTAAGATAGCATGACTTTTCCTTGATCCCATCCTTGACCCTATTCCACATTATGTCCTGTGAAAAACATTTCAAAAACTTGGGGTGAGCATAAAAATCTCAGTAAGGGATACACAAAGAAGGGAAACTGTTAGTTTTTCAAAACATCAAGTAAACCATGAATACTTTATCAAAGTAATAATTTTCACCTTTAATAAGTAGTAAATACTCTTCACTAAATAAAAGATCATTACTTACCCTTTTGTAACTAAAATATTACCAGAAAACCCATATACAGAACACATAACATATAAAGGTAACTTTGGACATAAAAATACTTAAATGGAATAACCATACGGTCGACTTGCACACATACCACTACATGGAATAGCCATACGGCCAACTTCCATACCCAATGCATTGGAGGTTATAATGTAACCACCCATCCTGGTATTCACGGCACCACCCATCATTTTTTTATCATGTAACCACCCGTCAAATGTCCAAGTACCATTATAAAATCATAACACATAAAACAATTATAAAGGAAAGAAAACATTTACACATTTCAAGCACAATATATCACTTAAATATATTGACATAAAAAATCCATTATCAAAACCATTTTCAATACCAAAATACATAAAAGAGTGTATGGTATTTATTTACTTTTAAAAATATTACGTCTTGTTGAGGAATCCAAAGATCAAATAATACTCGCGGTGGCGGAAAGGTCGTTGTCACCGTGTACGTTAAAAAGAAACATACTTTTTTCATTTAGTAAAATGATTCGTATATAAAATATTACTTTTTAATAAAATTAGAAGTCAAAGGGGTTTATACAGTGTATAAAAGAAAGTCTTATATTAGAACAAAATCTGCCTCAATGAAAGGATATTGAGACGAAGTCCCATACCTCATGTCCGACTTGACTCGATTGCTCTTTAATCTGCTGAATAATAAAGTAGAGTTAATTTATACTTGCTTAATAACCTTTTTCAAGTTCATTATTACTTTCATATCACTTATTACCATGTTATAAACATTATGTACTTATTTAAGTTAACAACGGTTTTTTTTCCTATCTTTGGTACTTGAGCCAAAAATAAACTTCTTATAATTACAAGTTGTTCATGTGGTAAAATATCCATTATATACATAATTTAATTCATTATGTAGATATAATATATATAATATATATCCAGTATATACATTCATTTATAATATTACATAACATTTAGAGGTAAGAAATGAAATGCATCGTTCATGGAGACGGTAAGCCATATGTACGCATGAACGCTACTTTCATTTCTATTTCGTATCTAAAGGAGTGAAATCATAATGATATAAAGGTATATTATAATTCCAGCATAATATAATATATAACATCATAAAATCCATCCTTTATACATCCCACATATGGCATTAATGAATTAAATCACTTTGAGGGGGCGGTAGTCCGCACTTCCTAAAATGAAGATATCGCGTTTACCCATAATGGAAACCATAAAGGTATGCCATAAAAGAAAAATACAGAATAATATGGAAAACATAAACATAATATATATCATATATAAATATAGTGACATCTTAATGGCCACCATGAAATGTGTTAGAAGAATATTGAACAATCATCGTTTCGTGAGGCAGAAATTCGCCAACCACAGAAACAGTATGTTCTTTAACCGTTAGATGGAGGTGTGTGTAAGTGTAAATAAAATCCTTCTCATAACAACATCCTAGTATATTGAAGATACTGGTGTTGTTATAAAATAAATTAATAAAAAGATTTTAGGGGGTTGGAGGAGCAAAATAAAACAACAGAACACAAGTGAAGACATTAACTTTAAATCGGGTAACTCCTCTTGGTTTGAACCAGAAAGGTTTCTTGAAGATCTTTCTGCCTAAGGTAAGGCTTCTATTATAAAGAGAGGGATGTGGAAGGATAAAATGATTAGATTTTGGTTGATCCAAAGGTTTGAGAGGTGTGGGTAAGGGGGTAGAGGTGGGGGCCTTTTATAAGAGGGAGGAGGGGCACTCTTGGAAAGTCAAGAAATGTTACTTTATTACAAAATAAGTTTCAGATTTTAAAGGTCCCAAAATGATATATTTTGAGGATAAGCTGATAAGGGTTCGAAATCCACCCATCCAATAGGTTTTAGACAAGTTTAAGTCTTAGATTTTACCTTATCATTTTATTTTATTTAAATCGTTTATTAATGAGTTAATCGCTGCATCATCATGGTGTCATAAATAAATTTATTTATTTAATGTCTACAAATTATAAAAAAAATATAATTATGTAGGAAATATTTTTATGTTTCTAATGAATATTTATAGACAAAAATATTACTTGTATAACCCCATGTAAAAATTTTTTTAGTAAAACAATACATGTTTGTGACATTTTTATTTTAACTTTAAATAAAAAGTTATTAATATCATTTTCTTACCCAAGTGGCTCCATGGGGTCCCCAAGTTGACCCACGGATTGTCTTGGTCGGCCATGACACATCCAATAAGGGTAGAACATATTTCAAGGTAATTTCATATTATTATAACATTATTTTTACCTTAAATTACACTAATTACCTTTAATCTCGATTAAAAAAACTTAAAAGTTACTATTCACCAAAAAATTATTTTCATCCCATTGAACCAAATTTTATTTACTAATGACAACCACATATGTCGGATTTTTGAAATTCAAATCACAATGGTGGTAAAATTTCATTTAAACCAAAAATCAGTTTTTTAACTACCACTTAGTGGTTTCAATATTCATCAAAAATTGAAGTTTTTCAGAAAAATACCAAAACATAAACCCTAATTTGTATTTGATATTAAAAATTAAAAAATGATTTATATTTTAAAAAATTCAAAACATATAAGTTGCATTAATTAATTTAATAATTAATTTCCATTGTCAAAACAAATAGCGTGTTTTTATGAAACAATATATATCAAAAGATTGACACTGATTTAAGTCAAATTCCAAAGTGAAATTAATTCCAATGACCACCATTGGAATAAATGGTAAAAATATATTCTAATTTAACTTTAAAAACAATTAAAAAGATAATCTAATCATATAAATAATTTAGATTAAAAATAGGTTTTGAATTAAAATACAACATTTTTCACTTATTCATTAAAAATGAACTTTATCAGAAAAAACAAAAACATACACAAAGTAAATTTTGATGTCCCGATTCTAAAGAAAGATTTTATTTGGTCCAAAATAATGTATAAGAGTGACCAAAACTATTTTTAAATAGGGTTCTCCATCAAAAGGTGATAAATTGACCTTTTAGTTAATGTTAGAGTATTTATGCTTAAAATTGAATTCTTTTCTTATTTTAAGACTTTATATTTTATTGGTTAAATGTAAAAACATTTAACAAACATATATAATCATATTTTAGTTATTTATATTCATTCCCTCCAATAAAACGGCTATGTGTTAACTACCATTTGAAATAATATTCTTATATTATTAGTGTGCAACGTAAGATTTCAAAGAAACTTGTTGTTGCGTATCGGGTACGCTATCAAACCTAGAAACCCCTTTAAAGTAAAATTAATATTTAATTCACAAAATTTAATAAATATGAAAATGTCTTATTCTTTATTTACCTGGGATGTTACACAATCCATGGAGGGAGTTATCATGCCATTTAAATTATAAAGTCATAAGGGACATGTACTAATCACGCCATAACTCATGCCATTTCTTCATATGGGATATTTACCAATTTGTTTTGATCCTGATTCAAGGTGTGATATATGATGAGTTCCACCCTATAGAGAATCTGTAGTAGGACCGAAAGAAAATTCCAACTCATTTGTGTACATTTCCATGTTTGGTTAAATGGAGTAATGCATCAAGCTATGAGTACAAGACATCCCATTCAAGAAGTATTTGAACTACTTCTTGAATGAGATAGATGAAAATATATTAGGTTGGTTGAACATATTCCCTTGTGTATTCGAATGGGGAAGGAGAAAATGTATATAAATATTCTATTAAAGAGATAGTAGATGCAATGGGGCTATAAAATAATGTCTAATTTTCCCATGTTTTGGATTACGGGCTTGATTCCCACATTGATATATATTTAGATTCTTCTTGTGAGGGATGCACTCATGAGGTTGTGGTCAAGGACCATCATTAAGGTTCTAATGTTTGATACGGGGTATCCCATCAACCAAGATGTTCCTATATTGGAGGAGTTATACAATGTGCATTATTAGATCATCCAAGGGAATACTCTGCTCCATGTATAATGGCCCTTTCACTTCTTATATTGCTATGTAGTGTCATGCATGGGGGGATATGATTATTGAGACCACATCTCTCAAACCAGAAAAAATTTCCATCCAACAATTCGGAACATCGCCTAAAGCTTCCTGCTCATTTCAAACCCTGTGGATATGCGTAAAATTGTCAGGACAAGATAAGGAATCATGTTCCACCCATTACCCCTCCCAATAGGGATGGTGACTGATAATGTTATGGGGACCATTAGAAAAAGGTTGTACCTCATGGCCTTATGAGGTGGGGTACTAGTGGTGAAGGATGATTTCTAGCTGGAATGTGATCCATGCAATCCACATCAGTTTGAAAAGTTAGTTCAAGTGCATATTTTGACTCTAAAAGCATCCAGTGGTGTGCATGACAAATTCTAACCTTTAATCCTAAGGATAATCTAGAACATATTCATGCATAAGGATGTGAAAATTGAGACAAGATCTCCCACCACAAACTTCTTCCTACATGCTTATCCATGAGTACACATAGTGTAGGGAGAGCATGTTTAATAGGATAAATGATGATGTGAAAGACTACAAAGGCTGAGAAAGGAGTGGCCCCACAACAACATGATCAAGGGAGAGTAGCTGGTGGTGCTCATCAGGGCGGCAGAGTCATCCCAGTGGGTAATTATGTATCAGTTTTATAGGAAATTTGTGACATTGAACAAGTGGGATACATTGGGGGGGAAGTATATAATGGATTGAAACTCTTAGGAATGTAATATTATGATGAAGGAGATCCCTGTTTGGTAATATATGAATACATTTTTCAATGGTTCGGGGAATTTTTTGCGCCATGTGGATATCCTTAGCAATGTCATTTTCTCCAAATCCTAGGATAATGGGGTCATACATTGAATGTTCACTAATCTAGTTGGGATATATAAAAACTCAATATAGATGGGATGTATATCATCATGCTAGTCTATGCCATGTTAGGCTTTCACATTCACCATGATGCGGCGGTGTGGTATGTAATGGAGCATGTGGATCTGATCAATTCATGGGTAACTAAAATACACCTTACTATCTAAGTGAAGGTTCTTATGGCCATGACCACCCCTCATAATATCTACAAGGAAAATATTCAGATCTTAAATATCAAAGATATAACTCTTCTTTTAGAATTTCTTCATGAATCCTTTTTTACTTGTTCAAGAATTGGGAATAGATAAGGGAGAGGTTCATGATGTGTTTGATATGGAGGTAGAGGGATACCATGAAAGGTGTTATTATAGATATTGAGGACCACTACCCTTCCACCCAGAATCTTAATACATGCATTTTTAAATTTTAAGGGCCTTAGTGGTAACCTCTTGGTACTCTCTTGAAGATCAATAATAAGATAGTTGTGATCTAAGATGATCTTTGGAAGAGTAAACCTAGATATTTCAGTGTGGGAACTCCTATAATTGATCTAAAAGAAACATCTATCAATTTTAATTGCCTATATTTTATTTATAGTGAACCTTCCCCATGAAAATTTATTTCTTGAAATAGTAACTTCTGTTAAGTGACACTGATCTAAGCAGTAAGAGAAATCATCTACAACAGTTTGAGAAAATTGTGGTCCAATCTTTTCATCTGGTCTCAGGATAGTAATTAAATCTCTAATAACTATCCAGTTTTGATCCATATATGATTCATAAATATAAATATTCATTAATACAACATTATGATCATAAATTCCTAGAGTCTTTAGAAGATTGGGTTCATAATACATAAAAGGAAACATGAAAAATCAATTAAATGTTAAGTCATGAAAATTTTAAGTGAAAACTCAGTGCCACACATGATACATATACAAAAAAACTTTTACAATATTTTTCCAACATATAAACAATACCACTAATCACTTTTTGATGATGAACACAGCTCATCACTCTCTCCACCTCCATATCTACTTCCCGCTACCACCTATAAGAACATTATATTGAAAATTAAAAAAATATTGAATATTTATATTTAAATGTAAAACAATAAAATTGTTGAAAACTAAATTATATTGATTTTTTTTAATTTAACTGCTCACCACCAGTCAATAAAATATCACAAAGATAAGATTTGGTTGTCTTCTGATATAAATCAATCACCAATTTCTACAAAGTAGATATCTGAGTTCCCATTTCCCGAACAGTGTTTCATAGAGAAACAATATCACTCTAAGTATATAGGGTATAGAATAACTACAAACAAGAGTAGATGTAGCTGCAATACCCAGTGGCCTTCCAAAGACCTCAGATGGTACGGGTCCCAAACCCATCTTGTGCACTCGACCTGGATGCTCCTTCCTAAGAACATTAGTAACTGGATCATCTTGGGAGATTAAGTAGGATTCTGCAGGATTGGCATCCCATATTTCTTTGATTTTTACCTATAAATAAGATATCATTCATATCAAAAAAATATATTAACATTGTGGCAACTGATAATAAGTTATTATTATCAAAAAATATTACATACCCCAACTTCTTGGGAATACTTAGTAACAAAAATTCCATCAGATTTTTTTGAACATTCAACCACACTTCTTTTTGGGATGTCGGGTGTCCTATACTCTAGGAATATGTTAAATAAATATAAATCAACAATTTAATAAATTAAATTGATAATATTTTCTTAAAAAAATTTAAACTAATGAAAATATTACCAGAGCTGATCGACTTCTAGAAAAACTCTTTGACCCTGCAGTGTGAGGGATGACTTGCTTAGCCCGGCATGATGCATTATTCCTTGAATGATCCTGAAATAAACAAAATTTAATTTAATAGTAATGTATTCAATTCCATTTCCTCTTTATATACATGTATTAATGTAAATTGAGATTAATATAACAATATATATTTTAAAACCATCTACTTTTCATCATGATGTCTGTCAAAAAAAACATTCCATTTCTCTTTGGGTACCACATCGAGTATCTTGTCATACATATGTTGGGTGGTCAACAAAGTATCATTGAAAACACTCCATATTCTCCATTCAAAGTCTTTCCATTTCGTGCCCAAATTTTTCAATGTCTACTTTTGTGCTAGCACACCAACAACCATAAAGTGGAAAAATATCTGTACACAAAAAAACATTTATAAAATATTATAATTTAATAACATAATGACATTAAATTAAACCATAATTTATTGAAATTACCTTTATTTGGGAATCGAAAACTCATTTCTTTCATGTCGAAGGCATATTCCTCCAATAATCATTCGAAATTGGAAGGGAAAATGACTCCATAGCTAGCTGGCCAAAAATCTATCCAAGTAATCATGTGGCATCATCCGTAGGGACCCCACATAAATCAAATGGGAAATAGATATTATCTCATATCAGAATACATACATATGAAATTTTTTATATTTTTCTCCATATTTACATTTTTTCCATCATTAATGAACAAATAGTTAGTATAAAAAAGTGAAATAAATTAATTCATATTAAAATTTGTACCTATGAAAGTCACCCTCTAGTATCCACAAGAAGAACTAGAAGTGGAACGCTGCTCCCTCACTACTGAGGCTTCTGAAGGTGGAGACGATGACTGAGATAGTGAAGGGATTCTCACAGAGGGTGTAAGAGACGGTGCAGGGGGAGATGGTGTAGAGGGGAAAGTGGATGTTGAATCAGATGTCATAGGGAGGGACACAGATGGATCTTTATCTGTTGGTGTGGTCTATAAAATAGTATGATGCTTCCTCCTTGGAATTTAATTCATTTAATCAAATAAAATTTTGTTCAAAACATATATTTCAAAAAATATATGTAGAAAAAAAATTAAAAATGATAACTTATGCACAATACTAACTAAAAAAATATACATAACAATGAGAATGAATGATTGCACATATGAAATAACTGGTTTCTAAATGAATGCATAATCATACAGATAATAATTTTCCCCTTTAATCATGGTGATTTCCTTCTCTATTACTTCATCCACTTTATCCATCCTTTCTAGAAAAATATTTTCAATATCATGATGGGAAAAGAAGTTCGCTTCTTGCTGCTGATGAGATTCAATGTCAGAGGATAAATCTTCTACTTCATCACCCATATCATACAAATCTATTTGTTTTACATGATCAGCTACACTACACCCTTCATCCACAACATTATTCAAATAATATACCATTTTCTCTTGTGATGATTAGATATATGGGTCATGCAGTTCACGATCACCAACATTCATCAAGCGAGAGAAGTTCAAAGATGTAAATTACAAAGAATCTATTTTAACACATCTCGTAGTATTGACCCAATTGAATTTGAATAAAACAACTAAAAACTGACCATGGTAGTATAATTCAACAATATCAGTCAGATTTACATAGTAGTCCACTTTAGAAAATGTAAATATACCATTGTTCTGTGTTTTAAAACCCTCTTCTCGATCGACTGTATGAAATCTAATTCCATTCACATTGTAAGTGTCAAACATTCTAAATTGTTTTAGAAGACCTAGAGTAAGAAACATCAAATATTTTGACAACTCTGCTCAAGTATTAGTATTCCTGATCTAAAAAAAGAAAACATTATTATTTTTACAAAATTTATTTGTCAACATAATATCTTTATTTATTACAATATTTAAGAACATACATGTCGTGCAAACCATTCAACAAGATCTTTATTAACAGCTTTCATTATATCATTATCATTTCATTTTTGGCCTCTAATTTGTCTCTTTTTTTGTATCTTCAACTCTTCAATAAATGGATTTGAAATTTCACTATTCATCAGCACATATTTATATGCCTATAATAATTCCATTTCTGTTAGTGTACCAATTGGGGTCCTCCCAACTGATCGACCAATAGCAGGAAATATTTTTGATTTCCAATGTTTTTGAGATTTATTCGATGTGTCTTCAAAAATTATGTCTTGATTAAATCTTTTCTCAATATCATCCAAATAGTTAGAAAAAATGTATGACACTCCTCTACCAAATATCCTTCAGCAATAGAGCCTCCAGGATGAGATTTATTTCTCACGTATGACTTCAAATGCCCAAGATATCTATGAAAAAAACATAATTATGCCGTTAATTAAGTTCCATGTGTTTTTTACTTAACTGGAAAACATAGTAATATAGTACCTCTCAACTGGATACATCCATCAATAATATACAGGCCCTCCTAATTTAGCTTCCTCAACCAAATGCTCAGTTAAATTCCACATGATAGTAAAAAATGATAGAGGAAATATCTTCTTCATTGCACAAAGTGTCAATACAAACCTATCCTGAAGTTATTCAATCTCAAATTTATGCATAGATTTCTCACATAGTTTTCTGAAAAATATGCAGAATTGGAGTACAATAGCAATATTTCAGATGATACACTTTGAACACATTTCCCACTATCATTCAAATGATGCACCTTCCCAAATTCTGTTTCAACATTTCCAAGTGTTTCCAATATTTCAGAACTCGTTAAAAACTTTGGAGGTGGTCTACAATCAATGAAACTACCAAATTTTGATATATTCAGCCAAAATATATGAGATGCATCGAGAAATCATCGATGGCACAAAAAGTACCATTTTCTATTACGAGGTAGCCTTTTGGGATCAAAATAAATGTTACAAATAGGATGATCCAAACCCTTGAAAGTGTTACAACTAGATAAATTCTCAAGTCTAGGGAAGTCATTGATGGTCCATAGTAGAGCAGCCTATATTTTTAACATTATTTTAGAAGAATCATTATATGTCTCAATACCATTTCTCCATAACTCCAGTAATTTTTCAATTAATGGATGCAAGTATACATAAAAATCATTTCCAAGAATTTTATTCCGTGAATAATCATCAGAATGATAAAATATGTTTGTTTCATACACATCCACGAAGGTAGATTGTAAGGGATCAAAACAACTGGCCAAATGCTATAACTGGTACACAAAGTCAGAATTGGTTGAATCCATTGGTAACCAATCCCAATCGAACAATCCTAGGATCATCTGAGAAATATGGATGTAATGAATCAAATGTCGTCTACAATTGTGAATCTCAGGGATGTTGTGTTAACCCATCATTGTTATTATCTACAGAATTCCACTTCATGTGTTCGGCAGTTTTTGATGACAGGAATAATCTTTTCAATCGAGGATTTAAAAGAATGTAATGAAAAACCATTGCATGTGGGATCCTTTTCTTCTACTTCATGGTATTATGTTGATTCAGACTTCCAACATCACCCATTGACTTCCATCTAGAAGATTAAAATTTTTTACAATCATGTCTACTTGAATCCTCTCACCAATAAAGCATACAATCATTGGGACACAGATGTATTTTTGTATAATTAATACCAAGCCTATTAAGAAAATTCATATCATAAAAATACACAGGGAAGTTTGCTTTTGTAAATTCATCATGAAACAATTCCAATATCTTGTACATTTCCATACTTGAAATTCTATATAGGCATTTGATATGGTACAAATTTAGTATAAAAGAAAGTTTTGAATATTTCAAACATGAACTATACAAATTTTTATTTCAATCGTCAACTAAACCATGAAATGTATTTTCCTCATTGAAGTTTTATCTTTCATTAGTCTCCACAGAATTAAGAGAAGGATCCAATGATATGTTACAATCTTGATCTGGTTGTCCTACAGTCTAAAAAACATCATTTTTCACATTGTTATTTGTAGAACCCTCATCTTGTTGTTCTGAAATATTTTTATATTGGTGGTGGTGTCTTGTAATGCCGAATGCATCATTTATAAGGTTCTTCATTTCATTTTCCATTATCGATGAAGTTGGGAGCTCTATCTTTAGATTAAAAAAAGTGATCAAGTTTTCTGTAACATCCAATTTTCCATGCCAAATCCAACACAAATATTGAGAAGAAAATTTCTTCAATATTAAATGTTCATAAACATCATCTCTCTTCATCCATCTTCTAAATTTATAATTAGGATATGGACATCTTATTCTACCTTCAACAGATTGATTGGAAATCGTAAAATCTAAAAACTCCTCTAAAACCCTAGCATAATGAGGTGTGTTTCTCGGTAATGTAACCCAGCTTTTATCCATGTATATCACAGTGTTACTACACAATATTAAAAATTATTAAAACACATAACAATTACTAAAAAGGGAAATAGATTAATATATACTAGTTGAAAAACATATAAATATGTTAAAGAAGGTTTCATTATATGAATACATATGGTAAATAATGAACCCACCCACTAGAAAACCAAATAATGAAAATTAAAAAGATCTATAAAAGTAGAGGAGAATAAGGATCCCACCCCTCTAGTTTTTTGTATTTCATGCTATAAAAAATATGTGGACAAACTGATGATGCCATAACATTGATATCACTATGGTGAGGTCTTTATAAATCATATAATAATTGAATAGAAGTAATTAATATGACATGGAAACAAAATCCTACCTTAAACATGACTCACTACTTTAGAAAATTCATGGGGAACCAAGATGTAGAACATGCCAGGAATCATCATGTGAAAGGATTAATGGCTATGGTATATGAATCCAAGGCTTATGAGTAAGGTATTTTTTTCCAAAATCAAATGAAACATGAAACTCCTAAGATAAATGAAATAATTTATATTAAATTTCCCAAAATAGATCATAGAATAACATTAAAAATAATTGTTTTCAATATACCTTTTCAATTTCCATTTAATATTACTTCAATTATTGAAAGTGGGATAACCTATAAAATCCATAGTTTTATAGATTTAAAATAAAATATTCAATCCCAAAAACGTATCAATATTCCATTAATGGTTAGATCATAAGTATATGGTAAAAATGAGCATGGAATAAATAACTTATTAAAAATGGAAAGATCATGAGATTTGATCACATGTCATTATAGAAGGAAATGTAATCTCAAATGACTAAACATATAACATATTGTAAGATTATGGAAACATAATATAATAAAGATAATACATTGATCATTATATAGGCATTAAATTGTGTGACATAAAATTGTTACAGAGAAATAATCATAGTAAATCATTACATAGCGGATCAGATATCACTAAATGTTTCCCCTAATATAGTGTAGTGTGCATTAACACTTGATTCTCATAACATAATGGAGAAGTCATCATTACCTAATATCATGATATAACCTAATATCATTTATTCAATACTCAATAATCAAACTATAATTACTCATATTTACACAATTAATGGAACACATTTAGAAATCATAAAAAATAAGGCACACATGAAACCTAACCAATTTTAGTTTCAAGATCATCTTTCAACCCATACACACCTTGAAACCCTTTGAAAACTTGTTACTCTCAATTCAAAAAATTCATAAAACACAATTTATAATTACATAAAACATACTAAATTCATTTAATAATGTTAATTTATGGAATCTCATACCACAAGCTTGGAAAATTCTAGAATCTTGTGGAAAACCACAACCGCACCACAAAGGAAAACTATAAATTCTAGATCATACCATATCCATCAATATTGAAAATAAATAACAAAGACCATATCCAACCCACGCCATTTTAGCATGAAAACGCTAAAATGGTGCAGTGATTTTTCTCCAACTAGGATTCATTTCAATAACTATTTTGAAGTGAAACTATAGTAACAAGCTATATTTGAGGCACCCATATTCATGCGCTATCTTCTTTTCATGCTTTACCACAAAATAGGGGCACTGGTTGGAGATCCTTCCAATTTCTGCACTATTTTAGAGTAATGGATACTTAAATTTAACATTGTTCATTGTAATTGCTCTAATATTCTACCAAATCAACCCAAAATCTTACCACAACCGCACCAAAAAGGTATATAGACCTGTACATAGAATAGGTGAAGGTACTAACTAACAGCGATGGGTGGTGAGGTGTGGTGAGAGGCGGCGAGATGTTTCCCGGGCTTGAGGGAGTCGCAGGGGTCGCGGGGGTCACTGGTGTCTCTAGGGTCGGGGGAACTTATGGCTTCTAGGGATCCCGAGATCCACAATGGGGTCGCGGGGTCGCTGAGGTCACACATAGGGTTTTAGGGATCGCTGGGGTTGGGGGTCAGGGTCAAGGGTGTCGGAGGAGTTGAGGGAGTCGTGGGGTGGGGAGAGAAGGGTCCTGACTGTAAAAAAACAGAAGTTTAGCGATGATTTTTAGTAAACCACTATTAATAAATAGCTGTTAAAGGTGAATAATGTTGTAGGGAAATTTATTTGTGGTATTATGGAATGGGACATATACATCAATAAATCATGGAGAATCCCTCACAGCTAAAGGTATAGACTGATATACCTAACCTAGATCATGATACGGAGTATACATGTGATTCCAAAATGGAAGAAAAAATTACATGTTGTCTAAAAATATAAAGATAAAAGGGCATCCAATCTTCATGACATAGTTCACACCAATGTGTATAGTCCCATGATCATGTTAAGAATACGTGTATAAATTTATTTTATATATTTCATTGACTAATATAGATATATGGGATGAGTTTTGTTAATTAAGGGTAAATGGGATGTTCTGTATTACATGATGAGGTATAAGCGTCAAGGAGGAAATGATGTTAGACACATAATGAAGAATTTTCAATCTAATAACAGAACTGTGTACACCTAAATTTTATTTGAGAATCATATTCAAGAACATGAAGTCAAGAATGGGATATAATCTTTAAGAACATCATATAATAAAGCATATTTCCCATGATTAAATTATATGATAAATAATATGGAAAATAATTTACCTATTGAAGGTAATATTCCATGTAACTACTAAAAGGATGTGGTATAGGTTTCATTTTACACTCAGAATCAAGTTATTCTCATCCCTAAAGAATAGTGAACTCCCTATGGGAAGTTCCATGGGAGAAATATATCTTTGTATCAATTTTGTGTGTTTGGAATCAAGTTCTACATCTTAAAAAAGAAGAAAACTAATTGAAATTTGGTGATACTACATATGAATGTTTTCTTATATGATATTCACTGAAGATAAAAACATAAAAGTGTTTAAATAAAAGGTTTGGAAAGATAATTTATAGTAATGATGGAAAAATAATTGACTAAAAAGGAAAGTAAAATGATATAAGTATATTTAAAATGAGATATATAAGGAAAATCATGAAAAGGAAAAAATATAGTAGTTGTGGTAGACTATCAAAGAGATGTATATTTAGAAGAAAATATAAGGAAGAGCCTATATTTGAGAAAACTCAATCCTATATAAAAAATAATAAATTAGTAGTATGGAATTTGAGCAGTAAAATATTATTTGGGAAAAGTTTTACCATCTATAGACTCTTCTTATGAAGACAGTGAAGTGTGCTACATTTTTATCTACCATAGAGGAAGAAAAATCATGGAGAAAAAGCTAAGGATATGGATTGGGTAAAGGTTATGAATGAATAACTAGATAAAATAGAATAAAAAAATCAGGGAGATTGTGGATAGACATAAAAATCACAATTTTATAGGAACAAAATGGTTATTTGAAAATAAACTGAAAAAAGATGTTGTTTAAATTAAAAAATATATATATGTGTTAACATTTGACATGCTCATGTCAAATGAGTCATTATATAAGAGACCATTTCTTAAGTAGCACGAAATGAAACTATCATATTGTTCTTATATGTGGAAATTAAAATATTTCTAATGGATGTCAAAATAGTTTCATGAATTAGAACCTAAAATAATAGGTGTATATCAAACATTATATGGGATTATCGATCAGTGAAAATGAACATAACATCTATAAGATGAAGAAACAATTGTATATCTAGAAATAAGAACCTTTTATGTGGTATTCTAGACCTGAAACTTATCCAATAAAACTGGTTTCTTGAATATGTGGAGAAGATCATAACCGATATGTAAAATTTTTCAATAAATATTATTTTGTGGTACTAGTTTATAAGGATTAAATTATATTCGGAGGAAAAAATTATCAATCAATGGAGGAGTTTCCAAACATGATGAAATCTTATTTTGAGATTTCCATGATAGGTAAGTTCAGTTATATTATTAGATTATTAGTGGTTTAAAGGAGTTATTATTCCATTATACCCTAGGCTAAGTATTTAAGAGAACTACTTCAATGCTTTGTAATTTATGATTAAATTCCAAGGTCGGACCATATAATAGTTTAAACCGATCTTGGAAAATATAGATATGGGAAATTAACTAATCCAACTTTTTAAAAAATAATGATTATAAGCCTGTAATATTTGACTATTAATTGAACTAACATAGAATATTTTAGGAGTTTAGTAACTTTATTTCAATGTTTTCCTCCAAAATAACATACAACAGCTACAAAAAGAGTCATCATATGCATCATAGGAACACTTAATTTTTTATTTTTATTCAAATCTGATAAATTTCATAGGTTTTCAACTTTATCATATATTGACTATTAAGGTGATGTGGTAGATCAAAAATCCACTAGTATAGTTTCTTTATTTATTGTAAATAAGAATTTTGTATAGATATGCAAGAAAAAAGAGTTAAATTCTCCATATATAGATGGGGAAGAATATATACTAGTCACAAACTCATTACTCATTTAATCTAGATGAGAAAAAAATTTAAGACCTCATATAATTGATCTAGCAGCACATCATTATCTAATATGATAACAAAAGTAACTTTTAGATTTCAAAAAATCCAACACAGCACTCTCTGACTAAGAACATAGAGTTTTGATATCACTTTATCAATGAAAACATGGAAGAAGGATTTATTAAAAAGGAATTTTTTTGGCACTAATCACCAGATTTCAAAAAATATGACCAAACAATTGGCTATATAGGCTATTGAGATGAATATGTTGAATATTGGTGGCAACCCACCTCCTTCCCATTTAGTAAGTTTTTCTATGCACCCCTATCCCTATATGAATATGATGTTTCGCTTGGAATTTTTTTATTTATATATAGGTTCAAAAGGCCATCTGTGATTATGTGAAGATATAAAACAAGGGGGTATGAAATAAAAGAAATAATTTATCTGATTTTTATAGATAATGGTGTAATAATTAATCTATTCTCTTATTTCTTACACTAATCCATGACTCTCGTAGGCTTATAGAATATATTAATGTCATTATTTATTTAGTTTATCTTCACTGTAACTATTGTTGGAAGGAGAAAACCTTTGGTCTTTAAATATTTGAATTTTATTGTCAAATGGAGATAATTGGGTGAAAATATGGATTGGGTGAGAATTCGTATATGGTAAATGTTATTTAGGTTGAAAAAAAACTAAATGGGGAGAATTATGGTAACATAGATTGTACAATGTTATATTTTTTATTTTTATTTTTTCAAAAAATCTGATAGGAAAGAGTTGAATATGTCTAGAAAAATAGACAAGTTCCCATTTATGGGGATTCTGATGCAATGGAATTATCTACTTATCCAAAATCATCAACACATAGGTTCTATGTAAGGGGATTCTGACGATGAAAGAAACTTTTTTTATGTACCCCTGTATGGGTTTTCCCATGTAAGGGAATTTTGTATGTATCCATAATCATCTACGTAAGGGTTCTATATAAGGAAATTTTGGAGATTTATGTTAATATAGATACATGATGGAATTCTCACATGAAAAGGCATAATGTAAGTAAATACAAGTGTAAGTGAATTTTTCTATGCAAGGGCCATATAAGAAAATACTACTGTAATAAGATTCATCTATGTAAATGTCATGTAATAAAATTTGGATATTGTAAGTTATTTAGCTACATAAAGATTCATGTATGATATTTTAGTTATTTATAGGATATTACATAGGTAAATTAGAGGAATATAGGAATTTGTCTAAGTGAGCCACTATTTATGGGTTTTCACATATGGTTTTTCAAGGACTTTATGATGAAGTTGTGACACATCATTCAAAGTGATGTTTTAAAAAGAATTCAAATTGTGGATATTTTGGGATTTAAAAAGAGAATAAAGATTGGTTCTCAAGGAATTTTTTATGATCTTTTCACTACAACAAAAGTCGGTCCTAGCGGCGGTTTTTTTCCTGTTTAGCGGAGGTTTAAACCGCCGCTATATTGTGTGGCGGCGGTTTACAAAAACCTCCGCTAAGTTTGGTGTCGGCAATCTATTAGCGGCGGTTTTTTCGATTCTGCGGCGGTTTTAGAAATGTGTCGTAGATCCGTCATTTAGCGGCGGTTTCTCTTCATTTAGCGGCGGTTATATGGGTATCTGACATTTGTTATTCGTGGCGGTTTTAACCGCCGCTAAATTCAGGCGTTTGATGCGCCTATTCTGCGGCGGTGAAAACCACCGCTAAATATCAACATAATATATTTAGCGGCGGTTAAAACCGCCGCTAAATGCTCACAGGTATGGCATTAGCTGCGGTTAAAACCGCCGCTAAATGTTGAACTAGAAAAAAAATATGTTGGATCTGCTCCACCACTGCCCTAAATTTTCCAAAACCACAGCCACATCTCACCCATCAGCCCCACATAATATCACATCCACACATCATCATCCCATAATCATGTACATGCATCACAACACATCAAGGATCATTTTATAGATTTATCAACGGGTATTTTATCACATGATACTTTATTTTAGGAGTGTTGTAACACAATCCATAATCATAGAGTATCCATTTCATTAGAAAAATATAAGTGGTTGGTTAATTTCCCTTTTAGGGTGATATCACAACAATAACAATAGACACAACAGTCACAACACATATCATCCAGTGAAAGAAAATCCCCCAATGACCATAATTTTAACCAAGGTATCAATACCATACAATCCATCATATCATAATAATATCAAAGCTGTAAAAACATGTTAATCATTCCTATTTTCCCCCTTCAGTTTCAATTAGCCAATTATTTATCTTTGATTAATCCAGCACAACTAGAACCCATAGATGAACAAGAGTAACCCCCCATTCATGATACACAATAAAGAGAAATAACTGATTCCCTACCTTAAAGAATATTTTTCGACTCGCAGCACACCATAGGGTGAAGAAGAAATGACCATAAACCACAAGTGCATGAAAAACCCACAAATAAACCTACACTATGCCAAAAGATCATCAAAATGTAAACCAACTCAGACCCTAGACCAAAAAGGAATCATTGTATTGAATCCCCAAGAGAATAATAAGAGGAAACTAACCAAGAAGAAGGAAGGTATTACCACCAATTTCCAACCAACATCCACCGAATCCAATGACATCCACCATGCCTAAACTAAAAACAAATTGGTATTCCTGGACCCATTGGAGTGGTGTAAAAAATTTAAGGCCATGACAGAGCCTTTTATCATTAACCTTTCATGCCTTAGCCATTTATGGTCATGGGATTGGTCTTTTAGTGTGATAAATATTGGATATGGATCCAATAGGGGTATGAATATGGTTTACATATATGGTATTCTCATTGGATATGGTATCATCACATGCATATTGCATTAAGAATCTTTTTGTGAACACATGAGGAATCCAGAACACAATAAATAAAATGCATAGAAGGAAACATGAGAAATCAAGAAAATGTTAGGACATGGAAATGTTTGGTGGCAACTATGTGCCATAAATGTTACATATACAAACCAACTGTTATCATACTTGTTCAACACATCAACAATACTACTACTCATCATCTGATGCTGCATCGTCACCCTCTCCACCTTCATCTCCACCACCTGCTGCCACCTGTAAGAACATTATATTGAAAATTAAATATTTTTGCATATTTATAATAAAAATTAAAACCAATAAAAGTTTGCAAACTAAATGATTTTGATTTTTTTGTGATTTACCTGCTCACCACTACCCGATGCACTACCACCGGGGGCATATCTGCTCATATGCTGACGTATTTCAAGCAACTCTTTCTGCAAAGCAGATATCTGATCCCCCTGCTGGTGAACTGTGTTTTGTAGAGAAGACATCTCTCTCTGAGCATCTTCAGGTATGAAATGACTATAACCAGGAGTAGATGAGGCTGAAATCCCTGATGGCATGCGAAAGACCTCAGATGGTACGGGTCCCAAACCCATCCCGCGCACTCTACCAGGATGCTCCTTCCCACGGACTTGACCAACCGGGTCATCCTGGGAGACTGAGTAGGATTGCCCAGGATTGGCATCCCATATTTCTTTAATTTTCACCTATAAATCAAATATCAATATATATTAACACAGTAAAAACTGATATTAAGTTATTATAATAAATAATTGACTTCATACCCCAACTTCTCTGGCAGGTTCATTAATAAAACTTCCATCTGTTTTTTTATGAACATCCAGCCATAGTTCTGTTCGGGATGCTTCATGCCCTAAACTCTGTGACTGCATTAAACAAAGATAAATCATCAATCAAATATGTTAAATAGATAATATTATCTTATAAATATTTAAACTAATTAAAAGATTACCAATGACATTCGGCTTCTTGAAAAGCTTTTTGAACCCGCAGTGTGCGGGATTACCTGCTTCGCCCGGTTTGAAGCATTCTTTCTTGAGATATCCTGAAATAAATAAAATTCAATTTAACAGTATTGTATTCAATGTATATCTCCTCTTCATGTACATGTATAAATGTAAAATGAGGATAATATAATAATATATATTTCAATACCATCCGCTTCTCATCACGATGTCTATCGACAAAAACCTTCCACTGTTCTTTCGGTACCCCACTGGGTATCTTCTCATACATCTGCTACACGGTCAACGAAGAATCGTTGACATCACACCACAACCTCCATTCGAAATCTTTCCATTTTTTTCCAAGATTTTTCAATGTCCACTTTCGTGCTATCACATCAGCAACGGTAAAGTGGAAGAACATTTGTATACAGAAATTCATTTTGAATATATTAGTAAAATGACATTCAATTAAACCATAAAGTAATAAAATTACCTTTATCTGAGAATCATAAACTTCATTTTTCCAGTTTGGAGGCATATGACTCCAATCATCATACGAAATAGGCAGGGAAACGGGCTCCGCTGCCAGCTGACCTATAATCTGACCAAGTAAACCTGCGGCGTCATCCGTCGGGACCCCATAAGAATCAAATGGCACCACTATCTTCTTGCCATGCATGTTCCATACATCAGAACTTTTTATGTCTTTTTCCATGGTTTCATTTTCTTCATCTGCAATGAGCAAACAATTACTATAAACAAAATGTAATAAATTTATTTAATTAAAATTTGTACCTATGACTGCGACCCTCCATAATGTCCGTGATGAACTGGAGGGGGCGTGTCACTGCCCCATTGCTGAAGCTCCTGTAGGGGGAGGCGATGACTCATCCTCTAATGAGGCATCCACTGATGGTGTCAGAGATGGTGCAGGGGGAGATGATGCCGTGGGGACAGACGGATCGTCATCTGTCGCAGAAGAAGAAGGAATAGTGTACCGCTTCTTCCTTGGCATTCTTGTCATTTAATCAAATAAAATTAAGTTCAGAATATATATTTCAAAAAATTTATGCAGAAAAAAAAATTAAAAATGATAATAGATGCCCAGTATTAACAAACAAAATATATATAACAATGATAATGAATGACTATAGAAATGAAACAAGTAGTTGCTGAATGAATAAATAATTGTACATACAATCATTTTCCCCTTCAATCATGTCGGTTTCCTGCTCCATTGCTTCATCCACTTCATTCATCCTTGCTAGACCAATATTTTCAATATCATGATGGACAAATAATTCTGCTTACTGTTGTTGATGAAATTCAATTGCAGAGGTCAAATCTTCCACTTCATCACCCATATCATACAAATCTCTTTGTATTACGTGAGTAACTACACTCTATCCTTCATCCACAACATCATTCACATAATATACCATTTTTTCCTGCGATGATAAGATATATGGATCATGCAGTTCACGATCACCAACATCCATCAAGCGAGATAAGTTTACAGAAGTAAATTGCAAGGAATCTCTTTTAACACCTCTGATAAAATCGACCCATTTGCATTTGAATAAAACAACAGAAAAATGTATGTGGTAGTTTAATTCAATAATATCATGCAGCTTTCCATAGTATTCCACTTCAGCAAATGTAAAAATACCACTATTCTGTGTTTTCAAACCCACTTCTCGATCGACTGTACGAAATCTAAAACCATTCACATTATAAGCGTTGAACTTTCTAACTTGTTTTATAGGACCTCTAGCAAGAAACTTCAAATATTCTGAAAAGTCAGCTCGATTATCAGTATTCATGATCTGAAAAAAAAATATAATTTAATAAATTTGCAAATTGTATGTGTCAAAGTAATATTCGTATTTATTGAAATATTTATAAACTTACACGTCGTGCAAACCATTCTACCAGCTTTTTATTCACAGCTTTCGTTATATCTTTTTCATTTTGTGTTCGGATTCTCATTCGTCTCTTTGTTTGTATCCTCAACTCTTCAATAAATGGATCTGCAATTTCACTATTCAGCAGCACATATCTATGTGCCTGTAATAATTCCAATTCTGTTAGTGTCGCGTATGAGGTCCACCCAACTGATCGGCCAATAGCAGGAAATATTTTTGATTTCTGATGCATTTGAGATTGAGTTGATGTGTCTTCAACACGTCCAACTCGAGTAAATATTGTCTCAATATCATCCAAATATCTGGAACAAAAGGTGAGACACTCCTCAGCCAAATAGCCTTTAGCAATAGAGCCTTCTGGTTGAGCTTTATTTCTCACGTATGCTTTCAAATGCCCAAGATATCTGTGAAAAAAAATAATAATATTATGCATTTATTTAAATGCCAAAAAATGTTTACTTAACTGGAAACATATAAATAAAATACCTCTCAATTGGATACATCCATCTATAATGAACGGGGCCTCCTAATTTAGCTTCGTCAACCAAATGCACAGTTAAATGCATCATGACAGTAAAAAACGATGGAGGGAAGATCATCTCCATTGCACAAAGGGTCAATACAAACCTCTCTTGTAGGTTGTCAAGCTGAAATGGATGTAGATCTTTCTCACATAACTGTCTGAAAAATGTGCAGAAATGGAGTACAACAGCAGTAACTTTTTCAGGTAATAATGTACGCAATGCCAATGGTAGTAACTGTTGTAACAAAACATGTGAATCGTGAATTTTCAATCCATATAACTTACGATTCTTCAAGTCAACACACCTCGAGATGTTACTCGAATACCCATCAGATACCTTCACATTCTTTAAAATTTGAAGGAACGTATCTTTATCCCTATTTTTCAATGAAAAAATGGTCGGAGCATACTTTTCATTCTCATCTGGCCAGAGATCACGTTTTATGTTCATTACTTGAAAGTCTTTGCGAGCATTGAGATGATCCTTCGACTTTCCATGCTCATTAAGTAATGTGAAAATCAAATTATCACATACATTCTTCTCAATATGCATCACATCAAGATTGTGGCGCAAAGAATTAAATTCCCAATACGGAAGTTTGAAGAATATAATTTTTTTCTTCCATTGTTGCATTCTGATTTCACTTAACGATGCACTTCGCACTCGTTTTCCTCTATCATTCAAATGATGAACCTTCCCAAATTCTGTTTTAACATTTTCAAGCTGTGTCAATATTTCAGAACTGGTTAACAACTTTGGAGGTGGTCTACGATCAATGCAACCATTAAATTTTGATTTGTTCAGCCGAAATCTATGAGATGCATCAAGAAATCTTCGATGGCACAAGAAGCACCATTTTCTACTGTGAGGTAGCCGTTTGGGATCAAAATCAAAGTTACAAATGGGACAAGCCAAACCCATATAAGTGTTCCAACCAGATAAATTCCCAAGCCCAGGGAAGTCACTAATGGTCCGCATTAAAGCATCATGCATTTTAAACATTGTTTTAGAAGAAACATCAAATGTCTCAACACCGTTGCTCCATAACTCCTGCAATTCTTCAATCAAAGGCTGCAGGTATACATCAATATCATTTCCAGGCATTTGTTTTCCAGGAATAATCATCGAATTGATAAAAGATTTTTGTTGCATACACATCCACGGAGGTAGATTATAAGGGATCAAAATAACTGGCCAAATGCTATAACTCGTACTCAAAGTCCCAAATGGGTTGAATCCAACGGCAGCCAATCCCAATAGAACATTCCTAGGATCAGCTGAGAAATCTGGATGTAATGAATCAAATGTCTTCCACGATTGGGAATCTCATGGATGTCTCATTAACCCATCATTGTTATTATCTACATCATGCCACTTCATGTGTTCGACGGTTTTTGATGACATGAATAATCTTTGCAATCGAGGCTTCAAAGGAAAGTAACGCAAAACTTTTGAAGGTGTGTTCCTTTTCTTCTTCTCCGTGAAATTATGTTCAGTCATACTTCCAACATCACCCTTTGACTTCCATCTAGAAGAAGAACATTTCTTACAATTCTGTCTACTTGAATCCTCTCCCCAGTAAAGCATACAATCATTGGGACACGCATGTATTTTTGTATAATTCAGACCAAGCTTGTTAACAACTTTTTTCATATCATAAAACGATTCTGGGATTTTTGCTTCAGGAAATGCATCACGAATCAATTTCAATAACATGGACATTGCCTTATTTGTAATTCCACATAGACATTTGATATGGTACAACTTCAGTAGAAATGAAAGCTTTGAATATTTCAAACACCCACTATACAACTCTTGATTTCCATCGTCAACTAAATCATGAAATGCATTTTCCTCACTGAAGTTTTCCCTTACATTTGGCTCCACAGAATCAAGAGGATCCAATGATATGTTACAATCTTGATCTGCTTGTGTTACAGTCTCAGAAACATCACTTGTCACGTTGCAATTTGTAGCACCCTCTTCTGGTTGTTCTGATATGTTTTGATGCTCATAGTGGTGTCTTGCAGTGCCGAATGCATCATTTATGAGGTTTTGCATTTCAATTTCCATTGTCGAAGAACTTGGGACCTCATTCTGTGGATTAACATCAGTCCTCAATCTTTCTGTATTGTTTTATTCTCCATGCCAAATCCAACACAAATATTTCTCAGGGAATTGCTTCAGTATTAAATGTTCATAAAATTCATCTCTCTTCAACCATGTTCTAAATTTACATTTAGGACATGGACATCTTATTCTCCCTTCAACGGATCGATTAGAAATTGCAAAATCTAAAAACCCATTCAAACCCTTAACATATTGAGGTGTGTTCCTCGGTAATGTGATCCAGATTTTATCCATGTATATCACAATGTGCCTACACAAAATATACGATAGTGTAAGATTACATAAACATAATATAATAAAGATGAACCATTGACCATAAAGTATGCATAATATAATAAAGATGATTCATTGACCACATTTACCATTTCAGACCAACTGAACAAGTCTGGTCCATAGGAGACAGCGTCAACACCTCATTGAGGAGCAATAAGAATATCAGGATACACAGTTATCATAACACCATCGACCACACATTTATGTTGCCTCAAACAACACCCCATTGATGTGTGATCGAAACTGATCATAATGCATTTTAAATCAATTTAACTACATTCACTGAAACCATTTTCACTATGGGTAATGTTTGTTTTATTGTTCTAGGGAAATCTAAATGGCCACATTTAAGTTTTGGGGTTCATCTTGTGATGGAAGCATGAGACATGGTGTTTGAATTTCTTGAATAAATTAGTGATAATGACCCTCCTAAGGTGGAGAGAATTATGTTAGTCATGGAAATGTGGAGAAAACTGTAGAGTGGATGTGGAGGAATCAAGGTTCCAAATAGAAACCTATAAGGGACATGTCTGGGGGTTCTTAGGGAAGGCCAGGTGGAACTTGGATATGGTGTGTGTAGGTGATGGAGGTATACCTTAAGTGATAAGGCTTCGTGTTTGGGTAGAGGGGCGACATGCCAATAGGGGAAGTTGGGAACCAACAGAGTGAGTTAGCAGGAATGGAAAGACATAGTTGGATAGAAAGGGAATGGATGTGGTGGGCTGCGAGGCACCTCAAGTTAATGTTGAAATGATAAGTTTATCCTAGTAATGTGAATGAGTTTTGAAGAAGAACCAAGTAGTCCTTGGTTGAGATATGGATGGTGAAAGTGTGACAAATCTGGGTAGTTTTGGCAGAAATAATGAATGCTAGAATTGGGTGGAGTTTTCATGGATGTTGTGAGTTGGAAAACATGTTAGGGAAGTTTTGAAGGTTGAGTTGAGGTTCTGTTGACCTCTTTTATGATGAGTGAAGTTCTCAAAACTAGAAAATTGTGGTGACGAAGTAAGTAATATGGTGTTGAGAACGATGGAAGGAAAGTAATCGATTAATGGTGTGGCTAGAGTTTCAAGTTGGATGGTCTCAGGTAGGAACCATATTAGTGTATTAGTTTTGGTGATGGGTGTTGGATCAGGTTTTGGATGGTTAAATACCTTGAGATGAAGGTTATGCTTGGGTTGTGCTTTGGATGTTTGAAATGGAGTGAGGCTGTTGGGCCTTGAGTTCTGGATTGATGTAGGTCAGAGAATGTGGTTGGAATCTATGTATCCCTTCAACGACAATGAGTTTGTGTCACCATTATAATTTTGGTAACTAGGTGAGGTGGTGCTAAGAATTTTGGGCCATGAGTTGTGGAGAGTATTGGAACAAAGGTGTTCTGATTGGCTCTCCACAGGGTAGTGTAGTGCCTTATCGATATCCTCTTGTGCGGTGGTATAGTAACATTACCTAAACCTTTAATTTTCATTTGATGTTGATAATAAATAGTTCAGGTGGATTCGTCCTCAAAGATAATTGGGTTTTAATTGTGGTTCATGGTTGGGGAAAATGTTTTCAGGTGGGACCTTTTCCTTAGTCCGAGTGTTGTTATAACATGGTTGAGTTCAAGGAGTATATTAGAAGATGGAAGTTTATAGGTGGGTTCGTGGAACAAAAATTGGCCTTAGGGGTTCTGTGATGCTTGGGAAGTTTGGATATGTGATGATATGTTATAAGGTGGGGAGGTTTTAAGATCCCAACCCTTATCCATGTGATATGATGAAAAAAATTACACCATGTAACCATAAATATCACACACCCTACTAACATGGATACCCATGACTTCTATGAGGAACCTTTCCGTTACATACATTATATAAAAAAGGACCTGAAAACACCCAATGGTCAGTGTATGGTGTGAGAAAATGAATATTAGAAATATTACACCATGTTTTTCATAAGGAGACATTAGAAAAATAAAACAATTATTCTTATTAAGGGAAAATAAAATAATAAAATATATATATATATATATTAAAAAAATGGTAATTCACCCTTTTAGAATATATTAAAAAGAATAATCAAATTGATACATCATATTCCATTTAAAATAAATGTGATTAAACCATTTCATAATGTATTTATAAATAACCTCTTTGAAAAGGAAAACAATAGAAAATACTCCTATGGTATATTAGGTATAAGTTATCTAAGATCCTTTTAAATCTATGGTCAAATGACTATTTACATACATATCCCTAAAATATGTTCCCTTAAATGAGGTAATCACCCTGATAAGTGAATCCACTATGGAAACAATATTTAGTTATATTTTTAGTGTAAATCATTGATAGGTATCCACAATTCATCCTAGAATTATTTTCTTATTATATCCCTTACTAAGTACCACATGATCCCATCTATCGTAGCCCATATTAGAAGGATTTCATTTATTAATTTTCCCACACATAAAGGATTTCAATTTCACAAATGACCCATACATGTAGGATTTAAATTAAAAATTCAAACTATTTGGAGGGAATATCACACATCAATAATCAAACTACTTAATTTCAAATAAAACATGATTCAAAATCCATTTTCAAAATCAATTCCAAATTAATAAATCATTTAATCAAATAATTCAAAAAACAAACCATTATAAGAATCATAAATCAATATATTAATCAACTTATATAATCCAAAAAAAATGATATAGCAAGTATGGATTATAAAATAAAAGATATCTTTAAAGCCTACTACCTAAAACACATAATTTTTTTAAAAATGAATGAAATAAATACCAATAGGATCAAAAACTAAAATAAATCCATTAACCAAGAGACCCATATAATGAATCTCAGATTCAATTAGAAACAAATCATCAAGATGGATGTGATAATAGAGAAAACTCACTTTGGGGCCGAGGTCGAAGTGAGAAAGGTCGTCGGGAGAAGGGGGTCGCTGGTTGCTGGTCGCAGGCACCACCGGAGGAGGTCGTGGGGTCGCCGGAGGAGGTCGCGGGGTCGCCGGAGGAGGTCGCGGGATCGCTGGGGGGTCGCGGGGGGCTGCGGGCGAGGGTTACAGCACGCGGGGTCGGGGGAAACGGGGGTCGGGGTAGGGAAGGGTTGGGGTTTTTTAAAAAAAAAAAGGTTTAGCGGCGGTTTATTAAAAACCGCCGCGAAACGTATTTCGGAAAACGTTTAGCGGCGGTTTTGTGAACCGCCGCCACAAAACCGCCACTAAACACTGTTTATTTTGTAGTGTTTACTCATTTTTGTAAATTATTCTTAAAGAAATTATTAAAAATTAGAAATATATTTTTGATTTTAAGAAGTTCATTTATGAAGAAGTAATTGAGTGATAAATGTAAAAGTTTTGATAGATATTAGTAGATAAATTCACAAATGTTTAAATTAAGGATTTTTATTCAAATATGTATGAGGAAATTTCATTGATTTCAATAACAGGTTTTTTTGAATCTTTCTCAAGGTGGTTTTATTTTTGAATAACATTGGCACATGGAAATGATTGAGGTTTTAAGAAGAAATAAAGGATGATATGTACCTTAGATGGTAGTGAATGAAAATTCACATATAAACTACATGAAGTAGTTTTGGAAATAGGATAGGATCACATGAGGACTGCGGAAATTATTTTAAAGATATATCTTCTAAAAAAGAATTCTGTGGAGAAGCAGTTGGAGTAGTATGACAATAGCCTCGATGCATTGGTGTTTATTTTTTGACATCATTTTAAGAAATCGCCATGTTGGATAACATTTTTAATTACATTGCTTGAATAGTGAGGGAGAGAAAAATAAAGTTGCATTATTCCTAAGATCGACAGTGATCCCTTCTCAAATCCCTATAACAACTCTCGTATAGAGTGGGACAATCAACGCACATTAACATCCTCGATGCATTGGTGCGTATATTTGTGTTGTACGTATGTTGTGATTTTTTGAATTTATATTTTCTTAAATAAATTTTTTAGATTGAGCTCGCTCGAGTCCTAAACATTCCGAATATATTTAATTAGTAAAACTCATCAATTTTTTTTTTATTTTTAATTTTTACTCATTTTTAGTTATTCAATTTCACTCCTTTTCAATGTGCATTCATTTAATATTATATATTCATTAGTAATGTTAAAAATATATTTGTTAATATTTATAAATTTATATATTTATAAAGTTTTATTAACTATATTTCTAAATTTATATATCTATAATTATAAATAAATAAATATTATTTTTTAAAAGTATTTATACAATTATAAATGAGTAATTATATATGTTTAATTAATTATAAAATATTAATAAATTTATTTAAATAATGAATCTATTTACAATATTTATATTTATATTCATTTACTAAATATATTTATATATAATTATAAAAATATATAAGGATATAAATATATAATGTTATATATATATATAATACTTTTAAAAAATTATATAATTTTATACTTAAAAAATTATAAAATTAAAATATATATATTTAAATAATGAATATATTAATTATGGTTATATATATTAAATATATATATATAATGATTTAAATATATTTATAATTATAACTAAACATTTATAATTTTTTTATAAAATATCTATATATTTATAAATAAATAATTATATATTTCAATAATTATAAAATTAAAGTAGATAAATATATAATTATATCAAGGTATTTAAATTTTTTATTATTATAATTATAAATCCTTTACCATCACAAAATTTTTAGCACTGATATATAATGAGTTTTAACAGTATGAAAATAGTACTGATAAAAGGAATCATTATCAGTGTTAACACATTAGCCCTGATAAAGACAGATTTGTTCATCACTTATTTAGAGCTGATAAATCTCTATCATTATCACCACTCAAACAATGCTGATATAGATTCCTTTTATCAATGCTTATTAATTTCGTGTTCTTAAAATTGATCTTTATCAATGCTAATAAAAGTGTTCCCGGTCAAAATAATCACCCTAACTATGACTGAATCTTTCACGATTAATCAAGCAATCCATAAAAGTCACCTCCCATCATCACTCCTCCTCGATAAATTAAACCTAAAATCAAGTCTTGAACTATTCCAAGGGTCAAATCCAAGGCTTGAACAAATCAAGGCTCAAATAATCCAAGGCTTGAAAGAATCAAGGATTCTGCATGGAATAACTATATTTCCAATAGATAAATCAAAATTGCATTCCAAGGTTTATTAATTTTTATCCTTCTCCTCATTAGTTTTTCTTGATTGGTGATAAAATTTTTTCATTTTTGGTTCATTATCTCTTGTTATTCATCACCCATTACTACTATCATGCTTGAATGAGTTTTAACTAAAAACCTCTACAATGTCACTGCTATCATTGAAAATACCGCGTATATTTCTAATCCCTTCAACTCTAGTTGAGTTTAACTTATATGTGTCCAATATCTATAGATTCTTATTCATCTGATACATTTTACACCTAAAAATAACATTCCATTATACCTTTAGTATTCATGAATTATACAAGATATCAAATGAACAATGTCATTATTTATTATATAAAATGAACTAACTCATAAACCGAGGTTTATTATTTTGAACCACATGTTGTATAGTGTTTTCCCAACTAGAAGCCTGCATTTTTCATGTTATTGTATCAATTATTTGGGAATTATTTTGAGGAAATCATGTTATATAATTTCTACCAACCACCATGGATATAGTGTAGGTTCAATCATATGTTTTCATTAACCAATTATTCAATAATTTACATTTCAAAAAGGTAATACACATCAAAATAGTTTTAGCACAAAAAGTAAATTCAAAACTTGATTGTAGATTTACATTTTGATGTAGATATATCATGATGATTAGATGATATGATGATTTTAATTCCCCATTCATATTTATTTCACTATAAAAAAATCCATGAGATATTATGGGTTTTGATCATTCATTTTACATTTGATAAGACACTGATTTTTTTGATTCTGTATTCCCCAATTTAGTTGGAATCTAAAATAATTTCATGTTTGTAATGATTTTGTAATTCTCTTCTATTTTTATTTTTTACTTCAAAATATATTCTTATCTCTAAAATTTTATCATCATGCCTTTCTCTATTATCTTTCAATAGAAGTTCAATATCTTTAATCTTTTTACCTCTAATATCTAGTTAAGAATCATTGATAACAATTACTTCTTTTATTTTTTGGGTTATCTCCTCAAGCCCTTTCTTTGTATCTTCCCTTTCTTGAAATGTGGTGAGACACAAATTTTTAAAATTGGTGCATTATTCTCAGAATCCCAAAATCATTTTATTTTTTTATTCTACTTGTTTGGAGACATTAAAACTGATTTATAGCCTTTCTATTAAAACATTATCTATTCTATTATTTTTATCATCATAGTCAGTGATCTCTTTGTAAATATTTCTACAAATTTAAAAACAATTTGAGACCATTTCATAGGAAATTTTTTTACGGTCTTTATCAAATAAGTTTGGGAATATTCATATTATTCTATATAAATTTATTTATTTAAATTATCATTTAAAAATACTTTTCTAAATTTTTTAATGAGAAGCCTAATAATTTATCTTATTTAATGGGAAATAATTGTTTTATTGTCAAAACTTGAACTAAATTTTTATAATTATCAAAATAACCAATCCATCCAGTTTTTAAACCATTTATTAAGAATATAACTATAAGAAATTCAATGTTTCCATTAGATTCATACAAGCTTCTCAAAACACATTTACATCCAAAATGATTTTAATATATTGGGAAATTTTTAAACCTCCAAGTATTATTTCACGTAATATAACAAATTTCATCATTAAATGAATCTTTCTACAACTCCACATATTTTGAACATAATTATTTTTTAAATAACTTGAGAACATCATCTATAGTTATCCACATAAGATTTGTTTTTTAGAATAATATTATTTTTATCTCTTTTAATAAGAATAATTAAGGATTTGAAATATATAAAATCATGATATTGATGATTCTCCTTTATGGATATTGTACACTATTTAGGATCAACTCAAGAATCATATTTATTCTCAGTCATTATTTCTTATCTATATGAAACCCTATATCTATTTCTATGAAGAATAATTTTATTTTAAATATCTTTATAAAATTTATTTTTAAATAATTATACAAATCTATATTCAAAAATGAAAATATCTTCTATTTTCATTATTCTATGTGATTTATTATTATTATTCCATAAGAGAAGTATTATTTAGTTTTATAGTTTCATTTTTAGTTATTTTAGGAATATAGACTCTTAAAAATGATAATAGACCCCATTATTTAAGATAATAATGATTTGGATTCATCCTCGTCAACTTTATCTCCTGAATAGTAATTATTTAAATTTGTTTCTTCAGAATCATCCCCCATGTCTTCTATGTCACTTGAACTACTCTAAGTAGTAGTAATCCAAAATGATCACCAGTACTCAGTATGGGACGAATTTTGGTTATAGTGGTTCAAGAAACTTATGTGGATGTTCATAAGAATAGTGGGATGAGTCTCAAGAAACAAAATGAAATAATAATTGTTCGAGAGATGAAGCTGATGAGGATAAAAATTGTTTATAACTTTCATCTATTTATGAATTCATAGGATAACACCTACTATAGTGGATTGATTCTTTTATTAAATTCAATAATCTATTTCCATCAAAGAATACTCAAATTATTTGAAACTATCAAATATTGGGTTTCCCTAATTAAAATTATCTATAATATTCACCATTGATAATGAATATATTATCTGTATTTATTTATTTATTGTACAAAATGAATATTTTATATACCTAATATGATGGATATGAATCAAAAATGGATGGATGATAATAATTTGATAAAATAGTATGAATATAGTGTAAAATATTTCATCATATTTTCAAAATAGAATGCATACGACCCTTTCTAAATACATTCTCTATGTTTACGTTGTTGTAATTCAAGAAAAATTAGTCTGAAGGATTTGGAACAACATTTTATTTTTCATATAATAGATTATATATATAAATTTTTTACTAAACAGAGTAAAAAAATGAATGTGAACACGAATTGATATGATAATGTAGTTTATGTATCATTTGACACAAATACTAGTGCAAATTATAACAGAGATCACATGGAAGAAACAAAAATAGAAATTGAATAAGAACTTCATGATTATACAATGTTTTTTGAGATGTTAAATAGTTGTTCCATGAGACCATTATTTAATGGTTGAACTAAATACACATCATTTTCAACTATATTGAAGTTATATAATTTGAAATCAGGTAGTGAATGGAATAACACCATCATTATATAACTTCTTGAACTCCTTAATGAAATAATTCTAGATGAAAATTATCTCCCATGTCGAATATATATTATTAAAAGAATGTTATGTTCAATGGGAATGATCTCTAAAAATACATTATTATTGAAATGATTTCATATTGTTTCTAAAGGACCACAAATAACTCATAAAAGGTCCAAAGTTTGGTTCATATCAATACACAAAAAATAAATCAAGTCCTTCGAATGATGTATGGTACTTTCCTATCATTCCAAGGTTTATAAGACTATACTGATTTCAGGAAACTATGAGAAACTTTAAATTACATGTAGATACATGAATTAATAATGGGAACCAAAACCATCTAGTACATTCTCCGTACTGAACGAAAATTGATTATGAGTATCCTGAATTTGGAATTGAGTTGAGAAACTTTCATCTTGTGTTATCGACAGCTGGAATCGGTACTTTTGGTTTTCAGAGTAGTACTATCATTACATGGCTTATCATGTTGGTAAATTATAACTTTCTTCCATGGTTATGCATGAATTTCAAATAAATTATGTTTTATCTCCTTATATCTAGACCAGAGGAACCTGGTAATGATATTGATATTTGTTTGGCTCTATTGATTAAACATCTAAAATTAATGTGGGTTAATGGTGTCACAATGTATGATACTCATAGAAGTTAAGAATTCACATTGATAGCCATGTATTATGGTATGATAAAAAACATTTTGAATTATATAAATTTAGCAGGCTATAGTGTTAAAGAAATATTGGGGCGTCCTATTTGTTAAGAATGCACACACTAAGATCTATTGAAATGGAACTCAAAGATTGTGTCTTTAAGAAATTATAAATTTTTACCTTAAATACATAAATATATATCCTAGATGATAGAATTCATGGGAATATAAAACAAGGTACAACACCATCACCACTAATAGGTGATATACTATTCAATAATGTAAAATATATTGAATCAATTTTTGGTAAGACGTTTTTTAAAAACCATATGAAATTAGGTTATAAGAATAAATAAATTTTCTTTAAATTACAATATTGAAATTGTTTGTACCTCAGATATTTTATTGATTTCATGAATGTATAAATTAGTATAATTGATAATGTCATTGGAATATTAATAAATGTTCCTAAAATAGTATGATGGAATCAAGGCTAGGTTTTACATGATTGACATGGGTATAATGGAGGAGTTTAAACTAGGTAATGGTAAAGGGTGGAATTTTAAACCTCCAATAGCTTACACTCTATCCAAACATGAGAAATTGAAATTTTAACTCTTCTTTAATAGTGTAAAGTTCCATATGGGTATTCATAAAATATAAAGAATGTTTTTCAATTACTAATTTGATGTTATAGGTCCTAAATCAGATGACTATAATGTTTTGATAAAAAAATTGATGCATATTACTTTCTGTTTCATTCTACCTAAAAATATACGATATACATTAACTAGACTCAGCTTATTTTATAGAGACATATGCAGTAGTATTATAGACCCTTTGAAGTTTCCAATCATGAATAAGGTGGTTGATATCTTATTAAATTAATTATAGATGTTATTCTCATCATTTGTGTTTTATATAATGATCCACCTAATGGTTCACTTGGTTAGATAGGTTCAAATATGTGGTCATGTCCATTATAGGTGGATGTACCCAACTAAATGGTATATTATGATTTTGAAAGGCTATATAAACAATCTATGTTAGGTAAAAGGTTGAATTGTAGAATAGTATATTATTGAAGAAGTTGTTTAATTCTATACTGATTACCTATCAGATACTAAGGGAATCGGTCTCCCAAAGTGTCATCATAGTGGTAAAATTATAGGAAAAGGGATTAGGAAATATGTTGTTATAATTACATTCATATATTGGGAGAAATCACACATTTAATTTTTAAATAATAGTGAAGATTTTTATCCATACATTGAATCCCACAAAAAAATTATTAGAGATTTTAATCCTTCAATGGTTGAAGTATGGATATCAAATACACATAATCAATAATTTATAGTATGTTTTTTTGATCAAATTTATAAGGAGTTATCTGAAAATATGAATTAAATTTCCAAATGACTTTTATGGCTAACCAATGGACTAAGTTTAAGTGTTATATATTACACTGGTTTGTAATCAATGGTTATATGTTCTATAAAAAATATCATGAATAATTAAGTACCACGTAAAATATTGGAGTTACGCTTGTGGAAGAAGTGATTCACATATCTTCTTCTAAGAATAGAAATCCAATTTATGAAAATATTTCATATTTTGGAATTATCGAATAGATATACGATTTGTATTATACAAAATTTCAAGTGCTGATTTTAAATTGCATATGGGTTGACAATAGGAGTGAGGATAAAGTTGATGAAATGGGATTCTTGAAGGACAATTTTAGTATGGAAGGAAAAATAGACGCTCCATTCATAATGGTACCAAAAGAAGTGAAATTATTTTAATCCTTAGATCCAACAATCATGAATTGGTTAATTCTACCCCTGGATACTAAAAAATATTAGGTATTATGAAAATTCAAAAGGGGAAGACCCTTTCATTGTTAGATCATAGTCATTCCATGTTGGTCCCATTAGAGACAATATTTTTTACATTTTAGGTTACCACAAATAGGTGATTTGGATTCTCATTATAGGATAGAAATCTATAAAAACATTAAAATAAATAAATAGATTTCAATGAGAAGGTAAATGTGTTTTTTAATACACTATGTTTTTCCTCATACTATTATATTTTATTTACTATATTAACATAATATTAATTGAATGATTAACTAAAACTTTCTTCTTTATATGATGTTAACAATACTGAATAAGTATATACTATAGTTAAGGAAATCATTTGGTAAAATATAAATGTAATGTTACAATATTCTTTCTATGTTTTATAGAAAATTTTATAATGGTGCTTTGATTCAATTTTCATTATTCCTCATAGAGTTAGTTTATTTTTGAATATTTCTTTCCATATTTCATTCCTTTTTACAGCAAAACTTACACATACTTATTCTCCCTCAAGTAATTTTCACCCCTACAATGTTTTAATTTATCACTTTCCTTCAAATTCCCACCACTTCCTTTATAGAAAGAGTTGCAGCACTGTAACTCCTCAACCATAGAGTAATCTAGATGTTTTTATAGTAAAATAATTTTCCATATAATTAATGTATTATTTTGTATTAATGTACAATTTTTTTTTAATTTTAATATTACTCATATAAGAATTGTTTTCTTATATAGGTGGATTATTTTTTTCGATTTGGGGTGGGTTGTTCGAAGAAAATCATGCTCATGTGAGATTGGAATTCATGGCTATAACTGAGATACTGAAAATATTAAAATCAGTCAAGAATGTATACAACCATTATGAATGGTGAATTCCTAATATTTATTAAATTAATTTTATTATCATTCTATATATTATTTGTAAGTTAATTTCCTTATCATTTTTATCTAATACTTATTTAGTTTTTTTCCCATATCATTTGGGAAGTAACATTTTTCTTTCAATTATCTTCAAAAATAAAATTAAAATATAACATGTTTCTTTTTGCCAATTTTACCATGGTTTAAATTTCCTTTCATTGTGGAACCACCAAAATTGTATATTGAGTCGATGTACATTTCCAAAAAAAATTTATCAGCTATGAAAATCGACTCAATATGAAGTGTATTCTATTGAAAAATGAAGATAAAATAAATTTTTTTTATAATTGTATGTTCTGGTTACTTTGAAACAATGGGATGTGTATTAATTAGATGCACCTCAATCTGATATACGGTGTGACTGATATGACTCCTAGTGCATCATTTTATTTAAAATTGACATTTATTTTAGTAAAAAAGATAGCTTATATACTAAAAACCAATAAAAATAAATTGGAGGTTTTTTATACTTAATTAAAATGATCATAATCCATTTAAAATGTGTATTAATTATCCACACATCAATTAGATACACAATTCTTCTGGTATGAATCGAAGTGTTCATTATCAGTTCAAAATTGACTTTTTAGTTCAAACAGTGTCGCTCACTAATAACTGAGAAAACACACTTGAATTATATTGATAATTTCATAAAACTATTGATAAGTCATTTTTTATGTTTAAGAATTAGTGACACGTTAAACTGACACAAAATGTGACTAGTATGACTCAAAGTGTGTGTTTCCAATTTAAAATGACATTTTAGTAAAAAAAGACCACTCACATACTCAAAACCAAGAAAACACCTTCCTATTGTTTTGAAATTTATAAAAATAATAAATAAGAAATTTCAGATATATAGGAATCCTCCTCGCCTAAATATCACATATGTTGGGCCTTGTATGACACTAAGAGTGTTTTTTATTTAAAAATGACATTAATTATAGTAAAAAAGAAGACTGATATACACAAAATCATGAAAAATATTTGGATTGTTTTTATTCTTTAGTAAAATTATTTATAATTATTTTTTTATGTGTAATAATTATCCACACATTAATATAATACATGATGTGCCTATTACGACCCAAAGTATCTATTTTCAACTTAAAATTAACATTTATGTTCAAAAAGTGTCACTTGTTAAAAACAATGAAAACATGCACAGTTTTTCTTGATAATTTAGGAAACAATTAATAAGTAATTTTTCACATTTTTTAATTAGTATCATGTCAATCTAACACATGATGTGACCGTTATGACTCAAAGTGCGTGTTTCATGTTTAAAATTATATTTTAGTAAAAAAGATAAGTGACGTACTCAAAACCAATAAAACAGATTTAGATTGTTTTGATACTTTAGTAAAATAATCCATAAGTCATTTGAGATATGTAATAATCATCCGCAATCCAATATAAAGCATTTTGTGACCAGTATGACTCCAAGTAAATATTTTTATTTAAAATAGACATTAATTTTAGTAAAAAAAAGAAAACTAATACTAAAAACAAAGAAAACACATTATAATAGTTTAAATAATTTGGTAAAACAATCCATAAGACATTATTGACATGGATGAATCATCCTCTCCACAATTTGATACATAATGTTTCCGTTATCACTCAAAGTCTCCATTATTAGTTTAAAAATGAATTTTCTATTCAAAAACTATTATTCATAGAAAGCTAATAAAATGAGCCTCAATTGTCTTGATAATTTATAAAAAATATTCATGAGTAATTTTTTATGTTTAGGAAATGGTATCACATCAAACCAATACATTCGTATTGTTTTGATACTTTAGTATAATAATCCATAATCAATTTGGGATGTGTAGGAAATATTTTTACCTCAATCTGATGCATAGTATGACTGGTATAACTCAAAGTGAGCCTTTTTATTTTAAATTGATATTAATTTTTGTAAAAAATATAACTAGAAGAGTCAAAATAGATAAAATTAAATTGTATTGTTTTGATACTTTATGAAAAAATACATATGGTTTTTTTGAAGTGAAGGAATCATATGCACATCAATCTGATAAATGATGTTCCTAGTATGGCTCAAAGTGTATGTTTGTCAGTTTATAATTGAAATTTTAGTTCAAAAAGTGTCACGCACTAAAAATCAAGAAAATTTACTAGGATGGTCTTAATAATTTATTAAAATGGTTCATAATTCATTTGTGATGTTTAGTAATTATTCTTATTTAAAACTAATAAATGATGTTACTGGTGTGACTTTATGTGTGTTCTTCTAGTTTAAAATGACATTATTGTAAAAAACAAGTGTCATACTCGAAACTAAGAAAACACATTATGATTTTTTTAAAAATTTATGAGAATTATCCATAAGTCATTTAAGATATATAGGAATCAGCCTCACCTTAATCTGATTCAAGGTGTAACCAATATGACTCTATGTTTTTCTTTTTATTTAAAATTGACATTAATTTTAGTAAAAAAGGAAAACTGACATACTCAAAACTGAGAAAAATCATTCATATTGTTTTGATACTATTGGAAAATTATCCATACATAATTACTGACATGTAGAAATCAGACATACCTCAATACGATAAATGGTGTTTTTTATGTTGCTCAAAGTTTCTTCTATCAGTTTAAAATTCACCTTTTAGTTGAGAAAGTTTCACTACATAAAAATAGAGAAAACACCCTTGGATTTTCTTGATGATTTACGAAAATTAATAATAATTAATTTTTGAAATTTAGAAATTAGAATCACAATATATTTTCATATGATTTGACTGATATGACTCTAACCCTGTGTTTTATCTTCAAAATGACAGTTTTATAAGAAAGAGAGGTGGTGTACTGAAAACTGAGAAAAAACATTCATATTATTTATATAATTTAAGAAAATGTTTCATATTTAATTTGGGAAGTGTTGGAATTATTCTCAAATCAATCTAATGCATGGTGTGACTAGTATGTCTCTAAGTGCATCTTGTTATTTAATAAGTTTCATTTAAGTTTAAAATGTGATTCACTTCACAACAACTAAGAAAATGAGCCTAGATTTTTTTATCATTCTATCTACTATGATGTAATTAATTTCCTCATAACTTTTACCCTATAATTATTTATTTACTTTTCATATAGATAGATATTGATGATGAACAATAAATAGTATAACGTGAAAGAATCAATTGCAACACAATCTTATACACAATATTCCTAGTATAACTCGGTGTTTATATTAATATTTACATTTTTTTATAATTTATTTATTTATATTACTACTAACAGAAGATTTTTTTACTTATAAAGGTTCATTATCTTGTTGGATAAGTGGTGGTTTTTTCCGAAATAGCAAGAGTCGGGGTCAGGGGAAAATAGACCAAAGAACATTAATGTTTTTGAATGTGTGTATTAATTTTTACATACTCATGTAATTGAATAAAAAAATGTCTGAAATGAATATAATGCAGTTTTTTTCTTTTTTATTATATATTTTATTTTATTTTAATTATAAATTGGTACTTGATATTGATGATTTTTATAATATTTTTGGTAATAAAGTGTGATGTTAGAGCACACTACAATAGGACTTTTATTAGTGATGCTAAATATGATGATAATATCCCAGGGATTTTAATCATTCCCCAATAGTCAGTGCTTCTCTAGAACTGATAAAAAATTATCACTATCAAAGTCATGTTTTTACTAGTTCTTATTAACATGGGATCAACTGATAAATGTTTTTTTTATTTTGGCGGATCTTCCAACCATCACAAACTAGTTAGTTTTTATTTTATATGATTTATATAAATTAGTTATATAATAATTATTATTATTATAATATACATGTTACAATCTATTTTAACAATAATAATTGTTTTAGTACTATCCTTGAAGAAAATAATGTAAAATTAAAACTCATTGTTTAAAAGGTGGTGAATTGACACATCACGGATGACTTATTTAGTGGGTTTCATTCTCTCATGTTGATAGTGTAAAGATTCGAAGTATGATCAATTTGATTCAAACTACTATAAAAATAATATTCTTTATGTTTTATTTTTATCTGAGAAATTCACTAGAACTCTATTAATTAGTTAAAACCATATTAAAAGGTCAATTCACCTCCCTCATTACCATTACACTATCTCACCTACTGGGTAAATAATAAATATTAGAGCATGGACATTAAGAGAAACATTAGAGATACATTATATATATACCCTTATTTCTAAATTCTATATCCTAGACCTAATTATATAATTAAATGACCAATATGACATAGAATAAATGAGTTGTAAGGATAATTTTTCTTGAGAAAGACCATCATGTTTTATGTCAACGATTATGGTTATTGGGATTTTCAAAAGGAATCATATCTTCGATAGAAAATTAATGACAAACATATTTCTACGGTAAAACCTTTAAAATTTTCTAATAATGTTCTTGATAATATCACTGGAGTTTATACTTTAAAATTTGTGCTTAATTATAAAATCATGAACATACATTACTATACTACTGTGTGAAATTAATTTTCCCACATTTTAGAATTTAAAGATACATATGGTATGTCGATAATATTAAAAGCTACTCATTGTGGTTATGATAAAATAACTAAAATTGATCGTGGTATGTTAAGGTAAAAATATTAATATTTTTGGATATTTGGAAATTGCATTGTTAATTAAATGTTTCATTATTTTACTAGCACTATAAATGGAATTGATTAATTAGAATAATATCTAGATATTGATTTTTTGTTGAATTAATTATAATATATCTAACTAAAAAATGGAATTATACAAAATTAGAAATATATTATGGTAATAATTTTATAAAATATACCCTTTATGAGTTTATTATATCATTATTTAAAAATTAACTAGAGTTGAAAATATAGAAAAAGAAGAATATGGTAATAAAAAAGGACAATATTTGAAATCATAATTTATTATTACTTGATACTCAATGGATTCTGAGTTGTGGGAAATGATAGTGATGAAGATAATCATGTTATAAATGGATATTAGAAAAGAAATATGGGATTTTCAAGAAGTAACAAAATAGATTATTCTAGATAAGATCATTGAACTAACAGAAAATTCAATACTATCTCTAATGATGTTACAAATATAACCTGTTATGCATGTAAGAGGAAAGTGAACATCAATCTGGAATTCCCAAAGTTAAATAAAGAAAGGAAGAATACTAATATCAATATAAATGAGAGGGTACCACCTGTAATTGTATGGATCTATATCTAATACATTGATTCGAGTGAAGAAATAACATCTAAGAAGGGACCAAAAAATCTATTTTTAATTGATTCTTCAAATTATGTAATTTATTCTAAAAATTATTCTTCTAATTATAATTTTAATGAACAAAAAATGGATGAATTATTTGAAAAAATAAAAAGGTTATAGAATGATATTATAAAAATTTCATAAATGACTACAAAATCTATGAGTAAGTATAGAAAACATATCGATGGAAAAATATCACTCTTGAAGATGATGAAATATAAAGTAATATCACTTCTTGAAGTAATGATAAATTATATAATTCCCCCTCCACTATTAACTCTAATAAGCAACTTAGTTGAGTCGCTATGTGATCTTAAGTGTGCCTCCCCATAAACAAGAGGCTACCAACTATTAGTAAGGCTATAATGAGTGGTTATGGGGAGACTATACCGTCATACCCGAATAGAAATGATATTGAAAAGTTTAACAACCCAGGAATTTCAACTTTCAATAGAAACTATTTTTGATAGCTTGAACAACACTCAACAAAGAATTAAAATAAAATCAATGAAATGTTTAGGTAAAATATTACTATTAAAAATATAACCATTGAATTAATATTTATGAATATTAGTAAAAAAATATATGATATATGTGTATAATGAAAATAACAACTACTTATAATACTAATTAAATACAATTAGTATTTCTAAAACCACCAATAAAATCATTTTCTGCATAAAAATATAGTTTTCAAAAATTGATGTTTTATTTTAATAAAATATGTATATTATGATTAAACAAAAATAAAATATATTGATAATATGAATTATATATTACCAAAAAAATTACTATTAGATGATAGGATATAAGAATAAAGAGTTGTTAATTTTTTAAAAAGTAATTTTATAAAATGAATAGTTTTTCAATATATTTTGGGATTTTATTTAAATATTGAATTAGAATATTTTAGGATTTTAATATGAAAAAATAAAAACATTTTTGGATTTATCATGACCATATGATCTTAATATGATTTTTTATTTTCCAAAAGCATTTAATATTTTTGTGAGTAGTCAAAAATACTGTTTTTACAAATAATATGACTTTTTGACATTATTAGTATATAATACTGAATTGTAAATTTATGAAAAAAAATTATAAGACAAAATATTTACATTTTAAGTGATATTTCAATTTTAAAAATTATGTTCGGAATTTATGATGCCATATTTTACATTTTACGATTTTAGTTATATTTTACAAAAAATTAATACCTTCTACATTTAGTATTTTAAAATTAAATTTTATCACATTTAAAAATTGAATCAAAAAAATTTATTTAAAATTATTAATCATTATTTAAAAATTATATAATATGGACCTTTTTATTTTTGGGAATAATGGATAAATAACAGCAGTAAAAAACTAGTTACTTTGGTGAAAAATAAAATTATAAAAATGAGTAACCTTATAGTTAAATTACCTAACATGTTTAAAATAGTTATTTAAATTAGGGTTGCAAGATTTCATTGACCCTATGTCTTCCATGCTCATTTATTTTTCAGTATTGGAGTAACATTCTTTGAGTGAGACTACCGATTATTGAAATTTTTTTGGTATTTACAGAAATGGAGCTGTTTTTCACTTATTATAGCACCACTCATCTCCTCACTTCCTATCACACAAAAACACATTAATTTCATCCCAAAATATTCCCAACATTCTCCTACACAATTTTAAACATATTAAGGAAGTTTTTTTCTTCTCAAAATACCATCCCTCAAAGGTTTAATCCCCTTATCAAAGGAGATAATCCAAGAAGTGAGGTATAAGTAACTAACCTCTCTTTCTTTTTTTATATTTATTTATATTCATTTATTTTTATTGAAATTTAATTTAAAAATATTAAAATTAATACTTAGGTAAAAAATTTATACATTAATTTTATTTTATTAATTCTTCAATCATTAACCCCCCCTCTCCGTTTTCCATTAATAAAAACAAAAAATGTGAATCGTGCAATTTGTGGAATACCACCTCCACAAAGAAACATGTTGTTTTCCTTCACAAAAAAAAATTTATGTTTTAGTTTATATTTTATAATAATATATGTTATATGTAATTCCCCGACCCCAGTTACCCAGATTCGGTGCATTATTTTTATACATTGGCATGATTACAAGGAATCAAGTCCCAAAGGACCGATTAGTTTAGCAGTCTTAGAAAATAGATTACATACATGAATTTTACATTCACTTCATAACATACAAAACATCCTAAATAATCCTTTATGAATGCCATTATTCCCTTGTCTTAAACCTACATATCAATCACAATGTACTTATTGGAATCCTGGGAAAAAATAAAACATAGAAAGGGGTGAGCTCAAACGCTCCGTAAGGGTAAGCAATACAGCGGAAACTTTCATAAATAAGCATAAACATTTAAGGCAATGTATAACTAGAAATAAATCCTTTTAAACATAAACTTCAACATAGTATGGAAAAAATTAAATGAAATAATGACATTTACTTATTCACATGAATATTCTACTAATCTAATAATCACATGCAATATCAATAACCACTTTCATAATGATGGAATGCATAATTCCAGACTATCATAACCACATATCCAAGGCCTTGTTCCAAGACTACAAATAAGATTTTGTCAAGGCCTTGTGTCAAGACACTAGTTTGTCTCATGATACCTACTGATTCATCGAGGAGCTATAGCGGTCTCCACCCGTCACATATTAAGTCCAATTCATTCCCATATGAAAATTTTTAAACATAACCTAAACATTCGTATTAAAACTATCATATGAAATGTAAATACTTCATCTATAAACCACGAATGGTATAAGAATAACACATCCACAGTCAAACACATCACAAAAACTTCAAAACAATATGGAAGTTTTGTATCATAATAAATCAACTTAAAATAAACTTAAAATCCATCAAAGGATGTTGACAAAGATTAAATCAAAACAATATGAGAGAAATATCACTTTTTTGAAATCATTTAAAAGTCACACATTTTTTAAGGAAGTAATTTAAAAGAGATTTTTGAATCAAAGTGTCTCATACCACTTCGAAACTTTTGAAAAGAAATATCATTTCAAAACATTAATGTATATATAAATAAATCCTTAAAATCATCTTGAAAACATGGACATTAATTAAAAATATTTAGAAAGATAAATCTTTAAAACATTTAAAATTCTGATTTTGATAAAGAGTACATTTCAAAAATTCTTAAAATATTTATTTGGAAATCATTTAAAAGTCACATAATTATAAAATAAAACATTTACTTTGAAAATATCCTTATAATCTTGTAAGGGAAGCTTCGAAAATTTTATAACGGCGGAAAATAGCCGCACCCACCGTATAAGTTAAAAAACATTCTTACCTTAATTCTGTCGAAAAGGTTAAAAAGGACCTTGTTTGGAAAACGACGGAAATATTACTTTATAAACTTCTTATAAAAAGTAAAACAAGGTTATAAATGACATTAACCCATATTCTGTAAAATAGTAGGAATGTTTTAAAATACACTTTCAAGAAACATGGATGTGGATGATAAAGAGGTCCCAGTAGATAATTACGTATAAACAACCTCGGATAATGAAGAGATTGTGAAATAACCCTTACCTTGTACTTTTCCTTGGTTGGGGGTAGTTTAACCTCCTATATAATCGTGAAATAATTGTTATTAAATTATAAAAGAATCATATATATTAATATGATATCATATATGATCTTTTAACATTGCTTTTTTAATAATATCTTAGTATTATCGTCGTTTCGGGTGTTAACTTACTCGTTTTCTTTTATATGTTTTGTTACGTAAGTCATGGTTGTCATGGATAGGTTGTATCTTACTCATATCCAGAATGATATCAAGTCCTTAAACATTATTTTTAAATCATCAAATGATAATTATACTTGAATGGATACAATGGAGAATGAATCGCATCGCGTTCGTGGAGATGGTAGTCCGTACGTACCCACGAGCAAAAATATCATTATTTTGATATTAAAATAATATATAATTGGATGTTATATCATATATACAGAATAATTATCATGTTATATTTATTATTTAAATTAATTACACATCATTATTATACCCATCCAAATAATAATGTTTTGAATAACAATTACACCACGACGTGGAGACGGTAAGCCGTACGTACGCACGTATGGTGACATTTCATTCAAAGGATGGATAGAATACTGAAATATGGTTGTACCATGTTTATAATAACATCAAAGTATATATAATATACTGGAGTTATTATTTTATAGTGGTAATAACAAAGAAAGAATAAGTGGAAGAAGAAAGGAACTTGAAAAAGGGTGGTGAAATCATTACCTCTTCTTCGGGTTCTTCTTTTTGATTTGATCAAAAGGGATCCTTAGGATGGATTTCTGACTAAAGTAAGTCCTCTATAATGAATTTAGGGAAGTTGAGAGAGTATTTGGGCAGGGTTTGGTCAAAACAAAAGGCTTTGAATGTGTGAATTAGTGAGAAGGGGGAGTGCCCTTTTATAAGAGGGGTGAGGGGCACCTTAGGAAAAGCTAGAAATATTATTTTATAATAAATTCATATTCGGTTTCTAATGGCTCAAAAGTGGATTATTTAAAGGTTAAGGTGGTTATGGGTCTAAAACCACTCAACAAATAGAATTTAGACAGTTTTGGGTCACTATATTAACCTTATCTTTAAGAATTAACTCTTAGTTAATTTATTTCACTTTTACAATGTCTCTTTGTATTTTTATATTATATGGTTAATAAACTTACTATATACATCCAAGAGACCCCCAAGTGGTCCATTAATGATACACATATAATGATATAAGTCTCTTGGCCGAACCTTAGATTTTTAGAAATTGAATATCAATTAATAATATAATATTTGTTTTAAAAACTCTTTTATGTCAATTTTGACACCATTCAATAATTGATTTTTTTGAAAATCATAAAAGAATGATTACTTATAAAAAAGTTAATTAAGTAAATATTAACATGTAATATTAACCTAGAAAATTATTTTAATTCATAAAAAGTCTCAAATTATATTTATTTGGGTATTTATAATATCAATTATTTTAATTTTTCACTATTATGGTAATTACTGCATCATCATTGTGTCATAAATAAATTAAATTATTTATTGTCTAAAAATTATAAATAAAATATAATTATGTATTAAATATTTTTATCTTTATAATGAATATTTATAATCTAAAATACAACATATATAACCCTATGTAAAAAATGTTTTTCTAAAAGATATATGCTTATGTTATTTTTGTATTTATTTTAACTTAACCAATATAAAGTGTCATTATCACTTACAAGTGGCTCCATGGGGTCCACAAATCGACCCAAATATTCCCATGGTCGGACATGTATAAACCAATAAGGTTGTGAAACGTTTTAGGGTAATTTTTTATTATTATAATTTTATTTTTTGACCCTTATTTACTGGATTTACCCTTTAACCATGGTAAATAAAATATTTACCGAAATAATTATTCAAAATGTCTAAAAATAAATGTTACCTATTTACACAATTTGAAAATACTGATTAAAAATATGGAATCAATTTTTCCAAATTCAAAACACATAAGTGGCTGAAATTAATTTAAAATTAATTCTCGTGGTTAAAACAAAAAGCGTGTTTTTAAGAGATAATAACTATCAAAAGATTGACACTTATTTATGTCTGGTTTAATTGTGAAATTTTTTCCAATTACCAACATTGTATTAAATGGTAAAAATATATTATAAATATACTTTAAAACCATTCAAATTCATAACTTATCACAACTAATTATTTTTATTAGAAAATTTGTTTTTAATTAAAATTTAGTAATTTTCACTATTCATCAAAATATAAAATTTATCTGAAAAGTACTAAAATTTCACCCTAGGGTAAATTTGATATTCCTAATCCAAAAATGAAGTCCATTTTGAGAGATAAAATTTATAAAAATTTAAAAATTAGGTATTACTATTCATTATGTCTAGTTTGATTGGTTGTAGTGTGTGTTAGAACTTGAAGTTGCGTACAACACACGCTGTTGTATTATTCAAAGAGAAGCGTACCGTGGAAGCTTGGGGTGTTACATTGTAAATTTTTTTATGTCCCCATTCTGAAGAATAAATTTATTTAGTCAAATTGAATATATAAAAGTTTAAAATATTGGATTTAAAAAGGGTTCACTATTAAAGTTGGTAAAAGTGAATTTTTGAAAAATACTTTTTTTATCTGAAAAAAAGGAATTTGTTCTTAAATTATGTCTAAGAAACTCATAATATGTATTCTAAAATTATAATGATTATATAAGGTTCAAAATTTAGTTAATACTGTCCATAACCTCTTTTGAACGACTTTTTTGGTAAGTCATGGTGTGCTTGAACTCGGTGTTACGTGTAGTGCAAGTTATTGAATTGTTTTGAAAAGTACATACTATGAAATCTTGGAGTGTTGAATTATATATATATAGGAAATATATATATCATTAATATGGTTCTTTTTTGATATCACAATTTGTAACGATCATTATAAGGTAATCCATCGATATCAGCAAATAGCCCAAAACTACTTCACCATTTTCATATTCACAAAACATGAGTAAAACACACATGTAATAGAATTATAACATTATAAATATTTGTATAAAATTAATTATATTACCATTTATGGTTTTTAAATTATCATACTTGGGAGAAAAATGAACATTGATGTTGCTTTTACGAACAAATTCTAAAATAGCCTAGAATATTAACACCTAATGTTGAAAAGAGATTATAAAAATATAATACATGAAGATAATTATTATTAATAAATATTATAAATATAAATTTATATGAATAATGTTTTTAAATAACTAATTAATATTATAATATTAATTATATATGAGGTTTGATATCTTTTTGTGAAAATCAATGGTAAAGGTAAGGGACTCGGTAACTCAAACTAAATTCATTGAGTTATAAAAACAATTATTTAAATTTTTTCCTTGTACTTTATATTATTAGTGATTTTAATTATTTATTTCATAGTAAAAAAATTAAAAAAAAATCTATTAAAATTAATTTTTCTCTTTTCATTTTTCTTACAAATATTGGATAATTTGAAAAGAGGCTCAAATCTATGACTTTTACAATATAGAAACAATTTTAAAAAAAATTATCCTTTTTGGATTTGGTTCTCATTATCATCAAAATGATATACCTCTTTGAAGTTTTCCTTTAGGTTTCAATCTATATTTTTCCTTTATTATGTAACTATTTTGGGTGATCAAGTTTTTAGTATCAATCAATTTATCTCATGATGTTATTTTATACCTTTTGGATGTTTTAAGAAACCCATTTTATATTGAATGGTTCTTTATGAAAAATGAATTTTTTTTCATTTTTATTTATAATAAAACCCATTTTATTTATATGGGTTCTTATTCAGTATTTAATGATTTCTATTTGGATGTTTTATGAAACAAACTTTACTTCTATGGTTTCTTTATGATGTGAAAATTGAATGAGTTTTATGCAGAATAAATAAGTATACATGAATGAAGAGAGGGGTCTTATATCAACCTCTAATTCATTGGTTAAGAGTTTATATATCATGAGATGGGTATCTTTTAGTATCTCATTGTCATGAAAATAGATCTTGTGGCTCATGAAAGTAATTTTCCCCTTTACTGATGTTTATTCCATGGATAAAGTATGTTATTCAGTATGATATTATAATCTTGTGATTCAAGGTTTGTTTCAAATACTTGTAAGACACCTTATAGTCATTATGATTCCATGTTGATCCTTTATGGTAATAAGTTCTTATTCCAAGTAAATTAAATCTCACTTATTTTATATGGTCATCACTCGTGATGATATGATATTTCTCTCATGATCATTTTTAACTTATTCTTATAGACTCATCCTTTATGAAATGTTTATTCACCCCTTACAGGTGTTTGAGTTCACACAATTCTTATATTATCATTCCACAAGTTATGTGGATAATTATTTCTAATAATATGTCTAGAATATGGTATAATATGGTTCCTTTAAAGATAATTTATCATAAGTATTGTAAAATAATATTATTATGTAGCTAGTCTTCAAATTCACTTAACCAATTAGTCTATGATATATTATTAATTATGAAATGTAATGGTTTAAATCATGTAAGGTATGCCAAATAAAGTTATTTTTAGGCTAGTTCTCTATATTTATTATAAAAAAGGGTTAGTAACTTTTTGGAAAAAGTAATACTATTAAATGTAGAGAACCTCATTAGGAAATCCTGGTGATGAGTCTATGTATAGAATTATTTCATAAAATTTTGTTAAAGTATTAAGTATGTGGTTTTCTAAGAAATACATCCCTATCTAGATACTAGAATTTGGATACCGTAACTATCGTAGTTGTATATTGGGATAATAACCCCAAAGAGGGTGTGTTGGGTATTAACTCAACTATGACTTAGTTCACCAAAAATTTTCCTAAAGGAGCACTTGGGTAGAAACTCTTATGGTATATTCACTAGTTTATCTCATAATATTTATAATTGATCTTTAAGGATTGATTTATTTTTTATATTGAGGGATTAAGTTTATAAGAATAATAAAACCCAACCTAAAGTTTAAAATATAATGATATAGGTTGAACCAAAATAATTATTGACTAACTTGGTAGTTTCATATAATAACCTATTTTATAGTTGATTTCATTTTATGTTTTGTATTCTTGTATGATGATAATTATTTATAACTCATGTTAACTACTTTTTGGTTTTATTAATGGTCATAACCAGAAGTAATTGGGTAAAAAATTGGTGTGGAGGATAAGGTAATGGTTTCCCTGATAAGAAAAATCAATAGAATTAGAGTAGGAGTATAAGTCCTCAAAGTAATTATCACTCAATTATATCAAGATATAAAACTAACATGAAAAAATTGATCTCTAAAACTCACCAAGGATGGACAAAAATGTTATTGAGTCTTTCATATGGAAATGTCCACCCTCTTTTTGTGGATCTTTAAATACACTTTTCAATAAGAAATAGATCAAAGTGGTGGAAAATATATTTTCTATTCACCAGTTCATAAAACATGAGAAGTTTGTTCTTTTAATTTACCATTTGGAAGGAGAGTTAAAAAAATGGTGTAATCTTATTAAGAATACTAGATGGAGAGAAAAATTAAACACAATGGAATGGGTATAATTTCAAAAAGTGTTATTTATAAAGTATTTTCCTCAAACTCTTCAGATAAATATGAAGTAGGAATTCTTGGAGTTGAAAACAAATGAGGATGAATCCATTGGGACATAATAAGAAAAGTTTTTGAGTCTTTTAATATATTCCTCTAGTTTTTTCTTTTATTCGGAAAGGGAAATATATCTTTATTAAATGGATTAAGACCTTGTATTCTAAAGGCTTCATACATAAGAGACATTGGAATCTATAAAGATATTTTTTGATGTGTGCTAAAGGTCGTGATGGAATCCATTATTTTTCAGTACTCTATATGGGAAAGGGAATGTGGAATACCAATTGAGCCCTAATTGTAAGTCACATAGGGTAATAAATTTCACACCCCAACACACCAAAAGTGTGGTTGTAATCACCTGGTTAATTTTCTTAAAGGATCAGGAAAATGATTTATGTGTGGTAAAGTAGTCCACCATGAAACAAACTACTAGAGTAAGGAAAATATGATGATTAAAAATTATAGGAAAATAATTTCCCATCTAATGATCTACCTGCACTGCAATGCTTCAAGTAAATAGAGTTTTGACACTATGAAAATAAATTCCTAAAAACCTTAGGCTAATGAATGAAACAATAAATCTCCCAAACATATGGAATAATTAAGGGAATTCTCGATCACAACCACTAATGTAGATCATTATGATGAAGTGATGTGAAGAACACTTACTATTTATTCTAGATTTGCAAGTTCCTTGTTTGTTTTTGGTTCATCACGTTATTTTATATCACAGATATTTTATAATAATGTGGAATAACAACCTCAAGTGATTGATATCAATCTATCTTTGAAATCACATGTTGGAAAAATTATCACATCTAAGATATATAAATCCTCTCTAAAATAAATTTGTGGTATGATACTTCTCGATGATCTAGTTCCTCTTCCCTGGGTAGAATTTTTTATGATTATGGTTATTGATTATGTATCCCTATATAGAGCACAAATCAATTATTTTTAGAAGGTTATATCATTTCAATTTCCTAATCATCCTATTCTTATGTTTCAATATAATTATGATCTCCCCTGGAATAAAATTATAGAATTTGGTTTTCAATACCAAACAATAAGGGACACTTATCTAAAATGATTATAGAGAAAGTCAAAATTTATTACATGCCTATTTTAAGGTAGTATATTGATGTATTCCTAGATACACTATATAGTCCCCCCTCCCCATAGAGTGAGGTTGATTTAATTATTGAACTTATACATAGATCTATTCTTATCTCAAGGATTCCATATAGAATGTATCTCATTTAATTATAAGAATTAAAGAAGTAACTAGAGGATAATTTTTAATAGGGTTTCACCAACACCAATGCATTGGGAGCATCATCCTCTTTGTTAAGAAGAAATATGGTTCAATAAGACTTTCTAAATACTATCATGATATTAACAAGATCACAATTAAGTGTAAATATTATTTACCCCATATCAAATACCTTTTCAATTAGATCATGGGATCTCAATGATCCTTAAATATTGATCTTCAATATGGACATTAATAATTAAGTGTTGAAAGGGAGGATATTTCAAAAACAATATTCTTAATGAGGTTTGGATATTATGAGTTTATAGGGATTCCATTTTGATTAACTAATACATCTTCTATATTCATGGATCTAATGAATAGAGTATTTAAGGACTACCTTGAATAGTTTTGGGTTGAATTTATAGATTGTATTATTATATAATCAAAAATAAATTTAGATAATGAAAATAATTTTTGAATTTTGTTGATGACCTTATAAAAGGATAAGATGTATTACAAATTTTAAAATTTTTAATTCTATATCTAAAAGGTTTCATTCTTAGATCATGTAATCACTATCAAGGTAATATATGTAGATCCTTCAAAAACAAAAGTTATTGGACAATGTCTCAGACTAACCTCTATAATCGAGATCCGCATTTTTCTTGGGTTAGAAAAATATTACCCATTCATTGTGAGGAATTTTTCTGGGATATCAAATATACTTACCTTGTTTACATGAAGGGAGTAATGTTCATTTAGACAGAGTAATGTAAATAATGTTTTAAAGATCAGAAGATGAGGTTTGTCACTACTCCTATACTTTTTAAGCCTAATTTTTGTTTTCATTGTATTTTTTCAATTGGTCAACATGTATAATAATGAGAATAATTGGGGGGATATTTCAAACATAGATTTTCATGAATATAAGATTATACATAGGTTCTAATAAATGATGATATGATGATACTTTTCTGACCATTAAATTTCACTAAATCATATAGATGTCTCGTGATACAAGATGGATGTTACAAAAGAGAAGAAGTTAGTATTTGTTTTAGTAATTTGTTTTCTAGATTTAGATCTTCTGATGGGATAATAAATCAGATGAATCCAATTCATTATAATCATCTATAGAAGATTTTTTTGAAATCAAAGTTGTTATTTTCAGTTACTCTGATAGAGAATTGGAATCGGCATTCAGTTAGAGGAAAAACATCAAACTGCCCAAAAATTTATCTGATGAATCAAATTTGAAGGCTGTAGAGACCCAAACTTGATGTACATAGACATTACATTAATTTTTCAGAATACTTAATACATAAAAAAAACAACACTCAAGGGTCGTAATAGTTTAGTGTATTTGGAAACTTGGAACATAATCTTCTAATCTTGGTGAAAGATCTTCAACATCTCCCATAAATATCTTCCCTTTTTTTCTTACCTAAAACCTTTCTTTATATCCTGGGGAAAAGAAAACATATAAAGGGTGAGATCAAATTCTCATTAAGGGTAAGCATAGAGAAAATAAAACAAACCATATACATTTGAACTTAAAAACATGAACATAATGTTTAAACATCAAAATCTAGAGAAATGAAATAAAACATGGCAGTACATAAGGCATAGATCATAATGGAACATCAATAATGATAAAATATAATGGGAATAAAACATTTAATTATATTAAACCATTAATCACATGATATGATTTCCATAGTATCCAAATAATTACTTCCAAGACCATCTTAGTGGACAAAGTCCCTTACTGAATCGAGTTCACTCCTCGTTCCAGTCCTGTATCACTGAACCAGATTAATGTGTCATTCCAGCCATGTCTATCTCATGAGATATAAATCTTTACCCAATGCATTGGAGGGAGATATTGGTCCCACCCATCTCATAATTAAATCATTCTTACTTGTTCCACAACATAAGCATAAATCATTCATCATAACCCAAAGAATAAAAATGGGTTTCATAAACATTATCCCATCATAACATAATCCATATAAAAAAAATGGATATAGTTTCATCATAAGAAAATTGAAACCATGTAAATCATATATACATTATACTTGAAACATAAACATATTAAAATAATGTCATCTTAGATAGAAAATGGTTTTGATAAAACACTTGAAATGAATTCTTGAGGAAAATATCATTTCTTCTTCAAAATCATTTTCTTTTCACAAAATGCCATGAAATTTTAAAAGAAATGGATTTTTTTGAAAGTATTCAAGAAATATTATAGATTAAGCTTCATGAAAATAAGGTGTTATAAAACTATAAAAATCCGTTCATGCTGTATAAGTTAAAAAAACATTCTCCTCGTACTTTTGTCGGAAAAGTCAAAAAGTTCCTCATGTGGTAAACAAAAGTAATATTCCTTTCATAACATGTGGTAAATTTAAAGAATGGTTAAAAAGGACTTTAAACATACATGAAAACATTTTTATAAAACATGGTCATGGATGATAACAATAACCCCAGTAAATACTTAAGAATAAACAATCTCGGATAAAAACGAGATTAGAAAGGTTATCCCTTACCTTATGTCTGATATGCTTTGTATGTATCCGAACCTCCTGTATAATGATTTAAATAATGTAATTTACTTATTACAGAATCATATTCATTGTTATGATATCATATATGGTTCACTTATTACTTTATATTACCCGTTCTTTTGTAAATTCCATGTTAAAGCAACGTTTTGGGTAAAATCGTTTCATTTATCGTACGTGTTTTGACATGTTGTTCTTGATATTCTTACTTATATCCTGGTTTACTTAATTCAAGAATGTAAAACATGATTCATATATAATATATATTTAGAATATAAATATATATTATAGATCGATAAATGGAATGAAATACACCGTTCATGGAGACGGTAGGCCGTACGTACGCATGAACGTTGTTTTCGTTTCCTTATTGAATTAAATGGAATTAAGTAAATGAAAAATATATGTAAATAAATTCAGTATAATTATTATGTAATATCTTTCATGATTTTTTATTATATATACTTTATAATCATACTTGAATGGTTAATCATGGAAAAATGAATCTCATCGCGTTCGTGGAGACAGTAGTCCGTACGTACGCACGAGCGATGATATCATTCCCATGATAATGGAATTGTATTGAAGTGTATGTATAATATTTAAAAATAAATATAACCTTAAAATAATCATATATAGTTATTTATTTACACCATTATACCCATCCAAGTAAGGAGGTGGTGGAAAACAGATTACACCACGGCGTGGAGACGGTATTCCGTACGTACGCACGCGCGGTGATTTTGTTTTTCGTAGGATGGATAAAAGAAGAAATAGGTTTGATTCATATTTATAATAACATATCAGTATATGAGTGATACTAATGTCATTAATTTATGATGAAACAAATAAATAATAATTAGTATAAGAAGAAATAAATTGGAAAGAACCGGTAAAGGATATTACCTCTTCTTTGACGCGCCTCTTCTTAACCTCCTCTTAAGGCACTAGAGTTGGTCTTTTGAGGAGACCAGAACCTCTATAATGTTTCTAAGGAAGTCTATAAGGTAATTGGGTAGGTTTTGGATGATATTTAAGGCTCAAAATTGTGTAAAGAGAAGAGGGAGGAGGTTCCCTTTTATAAAGGAGGAGAGGGGCACCTTAAGAAAAACTTAAAATATTAATTTATAATAAAGTCATATTCTGTTTATAATGGTTCCAAATTGATTTATTTCTAAGATAAAGTGGGGATGGTTATAAATCCTATCAAAAAATAAGTTTTAGACAATTTTAGGTTACCATTTTAACCTTATCATTTAGATTTAACTCTAAGTTAAATAATTTAACTTTTACCTTGACTTCTTGTATTCTTTTACTATATGGTTAATAAACTTAATATAACAAGCTAAACGAATCCCAAGTGGTTAATTATAAATATATATAACCTTATCTAAGTCATTTGGCTGAACCTTAGATTTTTAGGAATATAATATCAATTAATAATATAATATTTATTTTAAAAACTATTTTATGTCAATTTTGACACTATTTGGTAATTGATTTTTGTGAAAATCATAACATCATGATTAGTTCAAAAAAGGTTAATTTAATCAATACTAACATGTCATTTTAACCTATAAAATTATTTTAATTCATAAAAAGTCTCAAATTACATTTATTTGGGTATTTATGACATCAATTATGTTAATATTTCATTAATAAGGTAATTACCGCATCATCATTGTGTCATAAATAAATTAACTTATTAAATGTCTAAAAAATATTAATAAAATAAAATTATGTATTAAATCGTTTTATCTTTCTAATGAATATTTATAGTCGAATTTATCTTATGTATAACCCTATATTAAAAATGTTTTAGTTATTAAACTTTGATTTTAACAATTTTAACTCTTCTTTAAATAAAATAATAATAAATATCCTAATCTAATCCAAGTGGACCTAGAGGCTAATATTTTATTCCTAAGGTTGTTTTTGGTCGAATTATACTTTTCCAATAGAATTATGACATGTGTTAGGGTAATAATAATATCAATTTTACCCTTAATTACCCTATTTACTTTTAACTATGGTAAATAAAAGTAAAACGTTACTATTCACCAAAAATTATTTTTATCTTATTGAACCAAATTTTAATCCTTTATATTAACCGTGTCTCTCGGATTTTCAAAATTCCACTCACATAAGTGGTAAAATTATGTTTTATGTAAATTTTCAAATTCTACTAGGATGTGGGTAAAATAAGGCGAAAAGTTAAATAAAGTTTTTATATATCTAAAATTATTATAAAATGACTCAAATGAATTAAATTGAACTTATATAGGTATTATGTATCAATTTTTACCTAAAATAAATTTAAATAAAATAAATAATTATTTAAAGAAAAAGTCGGTTTTTAAATAGTAACCCAGTGTTTTCACTATTCATCAAAAATTGAATGTTTTCAGAAAAATACCAAAAATTCACCCTAGGCTAACTTCGATATTCCGAATCCAAAAATGAATTCCATTTTGAAAGATAAAATTTATCAAAATTTTAAAAAGTGGGTATTACTATTCATAACGGTTAGTTCAAAATAATATTATAATAATATCTCGTTTAGTGAAACTCTGTATTGCATACTACACATGCTATCGAGAAAGGTATTGATTGCGTGTAATGCAAGCCAAGTCAGGGCTGTGTGTAATGAAAGCTCTTTTTGGTGTTCCGTATAACGCAATCAAATCTTATTTCATTTATACATTAGACAAAATCTATACGTATTGTTTCGTAGAATAATTTCTACCAAACGAACTTGAAATTGTATGTAACACGAGCCAAGAATAGTGTTGTGTATAATGCAAGATAATACAGTGTTGCGTATAGCACAAGATAATCTTGGTGTGGTGTACAATAGAAGACATCAAAGAAATTAAAAAGAGTATATCTCATAAAATCTCGGGGTGTTACAAAGGCGCTAATTCATTTTACCTAAGAATATATAGAGGGGGATTTCATCTTTATATTTAGTATCAAATGATTGGTCTAAGAAAATTTGTGAATGTTGTTATTGTAATGAGAATGTGATTATTAATTAGAGAAGTTTTCAGTTGAAACTAGAATGGTTTCATATGACTAAATTCTATAAAAGTTTTAACTGTGTATTCAACCATTTTAAATTGGAATAAATCATTAGAGTGAGTATTAATTTGATCTTTTATATTATTTTCAATTGATTCAAGAGAAAAGGATGCATAGTTTAAAGTTGAGAAGATATGATATATTGATCCATTAGAAAATAATTATCATCATTTCATCAAATAAACATGTCACATTGATTCATAGTATGAAAATTAAACCAATACATCAGATGAAGAATTACCCCCAAGATAAATCTAAGGTATAAAGAACAATCAGAGTCATTAAAATAAGAAATATCAAACTCAAATAATCATACTGGAGAATAGTTTGTAAATACAGAGATGGATGAATTATTAAGAATATTTAAAAAGATTCAAAAAGTCTCTAGAAATTCTGAGAAGAGTTGAAATGGTCAAAATAAATATTAAAATATCAGAGAAATACTTATTTATTATTTTTTTTAACTGGGAAGAAGATTTATATTTCCCATCTATACTATTGTATGATTCCTATATATACTGAGCATAGTGCATTATTACTTTTTGACTCTTCACATGGGAAAAGAGCTGACAGTCAACCATTTCTATGATAGGCTAAGATCCCAACCAAAATTTTGTTTCAAGTTGAAGTCGAAATCTATTAGATAAATATCCATTTAAGTGATATCCACTAGATTTTGATCCATTGGACTAAGATCCATTGAAGATATATCCATTAAAGCAAGATCCATTAGATAAATATCTGACAGAGCAATATACATTGAACTAAGGTATATTAAAGAAGGATCCATTGAAGTGAGATCTATAGGAAGGATTTACATGAGATAGAGTTTCTTCATTAAAAGAGGTTGGATTTGTTGATTTAATTTTGAATAAGTTGAAGTGGGAAGAGAATATGTTCAGACTTGCAACATCGGATGAAAACTATCATATAGAGACCACCAGACTGAGCTCGAACAAATTTATTATTTCTATGTAAGTTTTGAAGATATAAATTATAAAAGTTTAATTTATGAAAATTAATATTATCTAAATATCTAGAGGATGTTTCAAGACCAACAAATTCTTAAGAGAATTTTTGAATTTATTATAGGGTGTAAACAAGAGATATTAATCCAACTTACTTATGGATGAAGTGAAGAACTTTCTTAGGTGCATTAGAAAAGAAGAAAGAATATTTTATCTGGGGGTATAACCAGTTGCTAAAGAGGCTTGTTTTTTGGGGTTTATTACTATCTATGGAGAAAAAGGATATGAAAAGGATAGTTTTGGGCATAATCAATTATAAAAAAAAAGTTTTCTATCGGGTTGTAGAACTTTTTTTATTCCTTTTTATTATTAAAAGAAGTTAGTAAATGAATCCATATTGGGGGAATAACTATAATGGAATGGATAAAGTATTTGTATTTAAACATGTAAATATCATCTTTCCACCTTATTTATATTTGTTTCATATAAAAAGTGAGCCTGAGATTTATAATTTAGTCGATCGTTACTCAAACATGTTTCAGAGTTTAATAATGCTTTCGAAAAATGTTATTATACATCCTTATAAAGAGAAAAGGTGAAACTTTTACACCACCACCCCCGTAATTTATCATAATCCTTTTTGATAACTTCAATTGGTATCAGAGGTGGGTTCCCTACGAATTATTTGTATCTAAGAATGGATAATTTCAATTTTAGGAATAATAGGGATATTATTATTTTTTATGGAAAATACTATCATAGTTGGAATAATAGGATGTTTCCCTATATTCAATATCTTAGCCTTAAAGTTATATATGAAAAAATAATTGGATTTCCTCCCATAAATGTATTTGATATGATAACTATAGATAATATATTTTTATAAGATGATGTAAAATCATATAATTTTACATTGATGGATCTTAAAGAAAATGTTTATAAAAATATTATAAGGATTCCAATATCTAATAGAATTTTGTGTAAGTATAGATGTATCTAAAAAGGAAATGATAATTTTAAATCTACCAAGTTACAAATTTGGAGGTGTATATTTAACGTTGTAAAAATAAATAATGAAGAGTGTTTTGATTATTATGTCACAAGATTTAATGTGATTTTAGGAAACATTAGAGGTTTTTGTGAGAAGCCAAAAGACTTTAATATTATTAATAAATTGATGAGAATATTTCCATATATAATTTATTTCAATGATTGAACTTTAAATGATTTTTAAGTTTTAACATTGGATGAAATACAGAATATTATTATTACATATGAAATGAGAAAGGCTCTTGTTTTCAAGAAAATAGTTGAGAATGAAATTTCTTTCAAAGCCTTGTTAATGGAAAATAATAAAGATAATGAAGTTATGTAATAATTTATATACTTGGAAGAAGATAAATAAGTAGAATATTACAATAGTATTGTTTTTCCTCTTTATAAAAGATTCAACATGGAAAATTAGTAGGGAAAGGTAAAAAAATTATTGAGTGTTGGAATTGTGAATGTAAAGTACATTTTTTATAAAATTTTCATAGAAATAAAATTGAAGAATTTGCATTTGAAGATGATGATATTTCATAGAAAAAAGTGGAAGAATCATAAGTAAATAAGTTTCTCATGACTAGAATAAGAGTTGTTACCTGAGCGAAAGAAAGAATGGTGATTTCTCATCCAGTGATAAATATCATAAACAAGACAAATAACTTTCTCAATTTATAAATTTAAATGTTTCATAAATTGTTGATAATTATTGTGAATAGATAATGGAGATTGATTGAATTCTTAATGAAAATTTGGAAAAATAAATTGAGAAGAATAATAAAATCAAGAAAAAGAAGAAGTTAAAGAAATATGTTGAAGACATAAAATTTTTGAATGGTGATAGTATACAGAAATAGGAAATAAACCTCAATTTTATTAGATATATAAAAATTAATATTTTTATCTTAAAATAAAACTAAAAAATTATGATTAAAATCACTTGGGTATGATAATCTCAAGATGATGTAATCTACACTTGATGAAGAAACTAATTAGAACATGTTGAAGATAGTCGGATCTAAGAGGATAAAATTTTTATGAAAGATAGTTTGGATAATATATAAAATGATTTATTGGAAAAACAATCAATTATTCTTTCAATATAAAGTGAGAAAAGAGATATGAGATAAAACATTACCAAGACAATTGATGTTAAAGGTGAAACTCAAAAAGATTTTAAAAATAGGGGTTTATAGAATAAGCTTATTTCTTCTCCAAAATATTCTCAATGTACATCTATTTATACTAACTTTTCAAGTACAAAATAATGAGGTTCATCGAGAATTTGTCTCCCTTTGAAAAGTTTTAAATTAATTATGAATAAATAATGAAAATAGATCTTTGTGAAGTTTTATAATCATTCTAAAATATCAAGATTCAGATATCACTATTATTTTTCTAGAATTTTCAAACATAGAGCATGTTCTTCTTAGCACAGCATGGATCTACCAAGAAATATGTCTGAGTAAAGGGTGAGTTATGATGATAAAATAAGTTAAAAGATTCCGAAAAAATATATTTAATTAGAATGAAAAAATATAGAAAGTGAATAATGTTGATGCCTCAAAAAAATAAATGAAAAATAAATAAATTTGAGTAATTTGAGAAATTTTGAAAAATTAAAAAAAAATTGAGTGGGAATGTATTTAGCACTTATTTATTTGTCTAGAATAGGGTTTCATGGTTAGAAAGTTAGAAAAAAAATCATATGAAGAAACGGGAGAGAAAATTGATTTTGAATATGAGAACAAATTTAGAAAAATAAATCAATATATAGTGGTTTAATTATTCATAAAAGTTAAAATAGATGTGAAAAATAAGGGAATTTTACTAAAAGTTATATGATTATCATGTTATCCCAAGAGGAAAACATGATGAAATTATTACAACATTGATGTAACCAAAATTTTACTAAAGTTGAAGAGAAGTTGAAAACTTCATATGAAGATTATAAAAATTATAAAAAACTTATCCTGAGATCTATGAAGGTTGAGAAAAAGTAAAAAACACTTCCAATGAAAAATCCTAGAAAAATAAAAAAATCAAGACTTAGAGAATATTCGTTGTCTAATTGTTTCTTCTATAAAACTATCACGGTTCCTTCTTATTACTATAATAATTACTTTATTTATAATAATTTTTAGGACATTAAAGGAGTTGAAATAAGGAATTTTGGTGAGTATTGTATATATTTTACAATAAGAATAATTTTTATCAGGGAACTTATCAAACATGATGACAAGTAGAGGTTGGGTCTCCACTATTTTATACCCCCTTAGTCTCTTCCTTTATTTGGCCAACTTTTTTCGGCCTTGGAAACCTTGTATCTTCTATTTCATTTGAATAAAAATTTACATGATGATGATGACAAGTATAGGGATACACTTGAGGGGGATAAGATTTTTTGTTGAGTTCTGGGTCTCTTACACTTCTTATAAAATAAATTTTTGTTGTTAAAGAAAAGATATTTTGGAATGATGTGTTTATACAGTTGAAATTTTTGTATATATGTTTTGAGAGGGTGCAAGTTTTTTTTCACTTAAAAATTTTTTCCCATATTTCCCCATATATGAGAATATTGAAAAGATCATATGAAAAATATTCAATGAAAATTTTTGTTATGGAAAACATTGATCACTGTGATTATACACTCTTTTTTTCGATAAAAATTTATGCAATGTAGACTAAGATATGTTTTTCTAAAATATTTTTGTTAATAAACTCGTGTGTTATGATTATTATTCATAAAAACCCATGAATAAACAGTATCCAATTTGAATTTTATTGTCAATGAGGGGAGAATGAAAATAGGATAAGTAAGAAAATGATTTGTGGATAAAGATAAGTATAAATATTGCTTATGTGTATGTTTTAAAGTATTGTGTACCTGTTGAAAAAATCAATGACTGGTATATTTTTAGTCCCATGTTGCGTTTGTGTTGTATTTTTTGTCAGTTGATTAATACGTATAAAGTTAAGAAGACATGTAGAAAGAGTCCAGACACATATTTCTAGATGTATAAGATCGGAAAAATGTTCTAGTTAAAGAAAACCTAATAATGATTTGGTAGTCTTCTGATGCCAATAAATTATAGAGAAGTTTCATGATACAAGATAGATTTTATTAAAGGGAATAATTGGATATTTGTTTTATAAAGTAGTTTTCTGGACATATATCATCAGATGGGCTGATAAACTGATTGAATCTAGTTCATTAGAATTATATGGATATGAAAAGTGTGAAAAAAAAAGTTTTTTTTCAATCACACTAATAGAGCATCAAAATTCACATTACATTAGAGGTAGAATAGTAGAATGAAAAAATTGTATCAAATGGATTAGATTTGATTAAAATGATTCATTTTACCTAAGCATGGACATAGGGTGAGTTTAACTTTATAATTAGATTTATACAATGGGTGTGATAAAATTTATGAAGATTTTTATCATCATGGGAGTGTAATTAAAAATGGTAGAAGTGTTGAGATTGTATTATAATGATTATAGGTGACTAAATTCTATATAAGTTACAATAATATAGTCAACTATTTTCAATTTACTCAAACCATAAGAGTGAACAATAATTTTCCCTTTTTTAGAATTTTCAATTTGGTCAATAGAAAATGTTTCAAAGTTTGATGTTGTGGATTTTTGATATACTGATCTAATAGAAACTATTCGACTCCATTTCATTTGATAAATGTGTGACACTAATTAATTTTATAAAAATTACACCAATCCATAGGATGAAGAAATTCCATCATACTAAATCTAATTAAAAAGAACATTCAGAGTCACCAAATAAAGAAAGATCATAAAAACATGATAAGACTAGAAACTAATTTATAAATTTAGATATTGATGAAGTTTTGAGAAGATTCATGAAAATTAGAGAAGGATTCAGAAATATTGAGATATTTTTAAATAGTCTAAATGAAGATTAAAATATCATATAAATTCATATTTATGAATTTCATTGAGATGGAAGAACAAATAGTTTTTAAAAAATAAACATGATGGGATTCTTATAAATAAATAGTGTAGTAAATTTGTACCTATCGGTTGTTTACATGTGTGAAGAGGTAAAATTTTGACACTTCTATAATAGGTAGATATCTTAACCAAAATTTTGTTTCACTTTTGATGTTGAAATCCATCAGACAAGATCCAATGGAGTGATATCCACTGGGGTGAGATCCATCAAACTGAGATCTTTCGGTTGATGATTTATCAGAATAAGTTACAATCGGAGTGAGGACTATCAGAGAAAGATCCATTAGAGAAAGATCTATTTGGTGGGATTCAGTTGGATATAGTTACATTAGTCAGAGAGGTTGGTTGTTTTCAATTTATTTTCTACTCAGTTTAATTAGGAAGAGCATAGTTTTAGACATGCTACACAAGATGAAGATCATATTATAGAGGTATCATGTCTGATCTCTAAAGGATTGAAAGTTTCTCATTATGTTTTCATAATATAAATTCTTGAAGTTTGTTTTTAGAATTTTCTGATTTTCTAAAGATATAGAGAAATTTTCTAGACAAACAAATTCTTAATAGAATTATTGAAGTTATTGATGATCAACTTAGGTGAAGTTAATTCAAATTACTAATGGAGGAAGTGAATAACATTATAAAGTTGATTAGAAAAAAAAAATATATTATTAAAGATGGTGGTATAAACAGTTGCTGAAGAGGCTTGTTTTATGGTATGTATAACCATATATGGGGAAAGGCGATACGAAAAGGATAGTAGGGGGTATAACCAACTATAGTAGAAATTTTTTCAATTGTGTTTTAGAACGGTCTTCTTTTTAGGCCATTGTTTTCTAAAAATAAGTTAGTAAAGGAATCCATGTTAGGGGGACTGTCCAATGTGGAAAGGACTAATCCTTTCTACTAAACCCTATAAATATAATACGCTGCTTCTTCTTCATATTTTTTTCAAGTGAAAGGTTATTTTAAGATTCATAAATGATTTGATCTTTACTCTAATAGGTTTTATATTTTAAAAAATATTTAGAATGAAGTTAATAAACTTTATTATACAAAGAAAAGGTGTCCACTAATTCACCCCCCCCCCCCATCCAGTGGCCTCGATCCAATTTGAGAACTTCAGTATGAAAATTTTACTTTGGTGGGGAAGGGTTTTAATATATAGTGATTCCTTCAAAAATGGATTGGTATGCATCTATATAAAATATAAAAAAATTATTTTTATGCCTCTTGATAATAAAAAACTCTTGATAAAAATTACATGATTCAGTATTTAGAGTTATCAATGGTGATCTTTACAACAAAAAATTATTAAAATTTTCTCTATTGTGAAGGTGCGATATTTATATTAATCACAATAGGATGAAATATATATTCACATATAATGAATTGAAAATATTTCAAATGATATAGTTGTAATTGATAAAAAAATTACAAATTCTATATACATTACCACTCTGGGGAGGAAAATAAGGTGGCTAATGATTTGTGTAGAAAATATTAGGCTACCTTATCTATGATGAGGGTTTAAAGTGACCCAATATTAATGGATTTAAAAGGTATTAATATTATAGTCATAATAGTAGGATATGAATCCCCTATATCCCAATAAAATACTAAATATTATATTTAATTAAAGATCAAAGAAGCCCAAAATTATGAAGTAGAAATATAGAAAAATGTAGTAAATATTAAAATTTTAACCTTTCATGGAAATTGAGTTATATGGTTTATACCTAGATACGTTTTCCATAAAAAATAGAAATAAAGAGGGAAATTTTTTATAATACCCATAGATTATACTTATTTATACATCCAAGAAGTATTAATATGTATAGACATTTCAATCCAAATTTATAGTGTGATAATATGAAGATAGATATTATCAAATATATATACATATATCTTTATTTTTAGTGTTCTATAAATCTAAGACTAGAAAAAACAATTCTTGGGGTATGTTTCAACCATTACCCATACAAGTAAGGATGTGGGAAAATATCACCATTGAAATCATCATAGGACTCACCAAAACTTTTAAGGGTCTAAATGATATTTTAGTTACACTAGATCACCTTATAAGTTAGAATATTTTATTTTCATAAAATAATATTTCCACCATGTCTAACACATCACAATATACAATAGGGAAGTCTTAAATATGTATATAGTACCACTATCCAGAACATATAAATGCAATCTGAATTTTACCTTCAGGTTCTAGAGAATTATTTTGAAATATACAGAGGAAGAGTAGAGTTTTTACAATACATATCAACCTCATATATATGGTTATTCTAAGTGTAAAATTGAAAATCGTGTGGATATGATAAAATATTATTTTATGGATTTACAAGGATGTCGGGATCAACACCTCCTCTTGGTATAGATCTCATATGACTAGAGTTACCATTCAAGAATTCATATAGAACCATATGAGGATATATATGGGAATAGATTTAGGACTCCAAAATAATGGTATGAAGATGGAGATTGTAGTTTTGTAGGTCCCTACCTTGTTTAATAAATGATGACGAAGGATCAAACCATTTCGAGACATGTGAAAGCTGCATAAATTCTAAAAAATAGTTATGTTGATAACCATTGATGAGATATTGAGTTTGAAGTTGATGAAAAGGTACTCCATTGAATATATCCTTGGAATCATTTTATCTATTTTGGGATGTAGGGGAATCTAATACCAAGATATATTGATCCCTTTGACATCCTTAATCATATTAGTCTTGTGTCCTATTTCTTAGTATTGTTTCCTAACCACTCCAAGGTACATGATGTGTTCCATGTATTGATTTTTAGGAAGTACATAATAGACCTTTCACATGTAATTAAATTATATTTCATGAAATTGGAACATGATATCTTATATTAGGAATAGTCAGTGGGGATTCTAGATCAAATCCATAAGGTTTTGTGGAACAAGCCCACACATCGGGTCAAAGTTATATGGAGAAATCATGCGATTAAACAAGCTACATGGGAACCTGAAGATGTAATGAGAGATTAGTTCCATAACTTGTTTTATTAGACATAAAAATGAAGTAATATGTTATTTTTAAGGGGTAGAATGTAGAAACCTAATTTTTTCCTCTTCAAATAAAAATTTTGTTCAATATTTTTCTCAACATGCAACGATAAACTAAAATGAGTACCACTATATATTTAGGTAAAATAAAAATATTAAATATGAATATTAAAAACCATGTTGTTGAATTAGAAGGTATAAATAATACTTTTAAAATTATGATATATATTTATCCTGATAATAACAACTCCTTTTAAAACTAATTAAATGCAATTCGTACAGCCAAAAAACTAAGAAAATCATTTTTTGCTTAAAAATATATTTTTTATAAAATTGTTATTTTATTCAAAATAACTAAATATATCATGATTAACTAATAATAAAATATATTGGAAATATAAAAATACATTATCAATAAATTAATAATTAAATGATATAAAATAAGAATAAATAATAGTTAACATTTTAAAAACTTTTTTTCAAATACGAACATTTTTCTGCTATATTTTGGGATTTTATTTTAATATGGAATTATTAAATTTAAGAAGTTTTATTTGAAAAAACTTATATCATTTATTCATTTATCATATCAAAATTATATTAAGATTAATTTTTGGGATTTTTTTGAAACATTTTATTTTTAGGTGAATAGGGAAAATACCATTTTTATATATAACATGACATTATGATATTATTAGTTTATAAGTATGATTTGGAAATTTATGAAAAAAAAAATTAATACAAAATATTTCTTTCAAAATAGATTTTATAATTTAAATATATATACATAATCCCATATTGTGCATTTTATAATTTAATTTAAATTTTTTAAAAAAATTGATTTAATACAATAAACATTTATTATTTTAAAATTAATTTTTAACAATTTTAAAAATTGTATAAAAATGGATTTAAAATTTGGAAAAATTAGTTTCAAAATATTTAATATAGACCATTTTATTTTTGTTCAAAAAGGATAAATTACCTAGGTAATAAACTAGTTACCGTGGTGAGAACTAAAATGGTACAAATGAGTAACCTTCGAGGTAAAGGGGTCAAATGTTCAAAACAAGGTTTTAATTGAGTGGTGAATGTTAGTTTCCTATTTATCTCTTTATCACTCTATTATTTCTCATCTTTGGGGTGACTTTACTTGTGGGTTACTTTCCATTATAGAAAATTGTTGGGTATTTACAAAACATTCAACTCCTTTTTTACTAATAAAATCGGAACTTCCCTCCTCAATTCCCCTCACACCAAAACACCCTAATTTTAAACCAAACTCTTCCCAATCAGATAATATACACTATTATCCATCTTAAAAGAGTTTTTTGTGTTCTCAAATGATAATACCTCAAATTTTTAAACCCCTTTTCTAATGAGATAATCTATGAAATGGGGTATAAGTTGCTAACCTCTACTTTTTATATTTTATTATATGATTTTTTTCACTACAATTTAATTTAAACATATTAAAATGATTTAATATGTTTCGTTATTATACAATTTTGTTTTTAAATGTATGGTATAAGAATTAACACCCTCATATTATTCCATTTAGAAAAATGAAAATGTGAATCATGTGTTGTGCAAACTATCACCTACGTGAATAAACATGTCATTTTCCATAATATACAGACATTTTAATTTTATTTTATATATTATGTGTGATATCACGTCCTGGGTACCACTCAAAGGTTCCCCATAGTCTATTGGCCACATGGCCTCAAGCACGCCTATCCATATGCCGTAGGCTTCTAACTATCAGTGAGGGTCTATGGTGTGTTAGTGGGGAGACTGTACCCTTGTAAATAGAGTGGGGAATGGTGGATAGGTAATCCCATGTAAATAGTAAAAGCATATGAAAATAGATGTAATAATGGAAAATGCACTATATCAATTGTACCGCTAACCCGATGTAGAGGAATCAAACATAAACATCCAATAAACTAATAATAATAATAAAAGATGATATTGAATCATATAAATAATGATGATATTGTGTGTCATGTATCCAGAAATTATGAAAATATATAAACATTGTATCAGGAAATACAATCTATAAAAAATAATAATAATAAAATCCAAAACCATCTAAGCTTCATGGGCTCATTCCCAATCATCTTCCCCCAACCTCCATCCTAAGTAAGAAAGTAATGTCATGTATTCAATGCAGGATGCTTCCCCTTATCAACGCCTGTATACATATAGTCTTCTTAGGTACCATTGGATATCGAGATAGTGTGTGAGATAAACCTTAGTAGGCCACCACCCATGGAATCTATATCATTTGTTTTGTGAATATAAACTAAATTATGTGAAGTTATATATAAATATAAAGTAGTAAAGAAATTTAAATATCATAATAACTACTTCAGCCTCATCTAGAAATGTCTATGAACATGAGATCATTTAATTAACTCATTTATGTTTAATTTATATAAATAATTCATGTGAGTTATAACATAACTAATAAGGTAACATGATAATAATAATAATAATAATAATAATCCAATGTTTAACCAATTATTCTGTAATGATGATGATAATAAGAGAATCCAATGTAAATCAAGCCATCATATGAAGATAATGGTAAATAGGATCCAAGGTAAGAACCAATTAATCCTTGACATTATAGGCCGATCCAACATAGTAATAACATACATTTTGGATATAAGGGGTTTGAGGTGTAATCTAAGGGGCATCATCCATGGAATTCCACTATAATATATTATAACAGAGATTTAGAATCTCATCCAAGGAAAATTAGTTAAACATTAATAGGCCCAATGGGGTGTATGGATGGCTCCATGTGTCCAAAGAAAACAAGATGGATACAAGGAGTTTATCAAATGCATCCTAATATCTGGAAGATGGGGATGGGATCCTACATTTTCATATAGAGCATCTTCTAGTAGACATGTACCATGTTACAAGGTGGGTATCTCCCTTGGAAACTGGCACCTTGAATCATAATTTCATCCTATAAACGATCAAGGCATTCCCTTTGGAATCCAAGGCATAGCTCAAGTCCTACCACTCCTATAAATATATAATTATCTATATACAATAAGAACCAAAAACAAAATTCATTTTTTAATTAATGCCATATAATACTCTTGCCTTTTTATAATTCATTGTGTTTATTCAAGTATCATTCATACTAGGTGACAACGTTAAAAAGGACATGCAACCATTTATTAGCTTAATTTCTTAATAATTAATTTGGTTCACTTAATTTCCTTCCATTAATCATGGAAAGGTATGCTATAGATGTATAACCAAGTCATTTAATTACACTCAAATAGGATAAGTTATAAATATACTATAATTTCCATTTAGAATTGATATTTATTAATTATATTGAAACACCTACCTTATAGGGGTTAAACAATACATAAAAAATAGGCATGTTCTTGTCAATTCATTCATTTAATTGAATGGGGTTACCATTAGTAGGTTCAACACACATACCCAAGTGGTGTCATAGTAAACCAACATGGGTTACCAAGTCACAATTGAGGACTCTCCCAACATGGGGTGGAGGTAATTGACATCTCAACCTCCAATGGTATATTTAACATGTATAAGAGGGTGTTTATAGTATGAAAAGATCGATTATAACCAAGGGGTCCGAATTTAATAGGCAATTCCTGGTGAAATTGGCATGTAGACAATGATGAAAATTTATAAAATGGTGATACTTGAGGAATGAATCATAGACCACCTAACTCGAGCCTATAAAACTCTCCTCGTCCAGTTACAACCTTTAGTTTGGCCTGGATCGAAAGAAAACTGAATAACATATCAACGACCTAAAAATAGGGCATATGAGACATAATTAAAATTGAATCATTGAGAAGAAGAAAAATGTCAAATGGTTCAAGATCAATAGATTAATTACTGATGTGCATCCAACATGATGAATAGTGATCGAATCGGTCTTTAGATAATGAACTTGGAAAAATCCTAGAAGGAAGGCACTTTGGGTCTCAAATAAAATAAAAGTGATGTCCCTAGAACTAAAAATGAAAAAAAAGGAGAATGATAGGTAATATATTAGATTTTGAGGGGATTTATTCATTTTACCTAAGAAAAACATGTTCCCATGGTTTGACCAACTAATTGTCCAAGTTATGAAACAATTGTGTTCCTCCTTATTCTTAAGGATTGGTCCCACACGGTCAGGCCACAATTTAGAAACTATGTTCTAACCATCAAAAATACATCTGTAAAAAAAATTAGATTCTTTCATGGGTGTGATTCCATGGACACATTATTTGGGAAACTTGTGGTCCCTACTTGGCCTTTTTATATCCTCGTATGGTTAGAAGTAATTGTGCATCTGATCTCATGTGGTTTCTATTAACAATCTATCCTAGTCCATTTTTCTTTACCAATCGGGGTTCCAAGTTCTAAAAAAGACCTAGCTACCCCCAAAATAGTTGTGAACTCATTATACATCCATAAATTGTCCAAAACAATTTAATAAAATTTAAGGGATCCATACAATAAATAAAAACTGGGTTCTTATAGTCATCACCCTTAAAGGAACTCATTCCCAAGTTCAACTTCCAAGGGTGGAAAAACATCATCTAAGAACAAAGGTGGCCACTGAGCACATATGGAAGCCTCCCAGTCATAGGTATCATCATATACAAGTCATGATTCCATATCACCCATAATAAATGGACAAAATTACCTAGGAGAACCTTTATAATCTATCCAATGTTGCATTTAGGATACTCCTATAAAGAATCATTAACATCTAACTCAACCTCCTTGGTATAAAAAGTTTGAGATGGGTCACTATGATAATGGAAAAGTTTTGAAACATGGATGGCTTCATGTGTGGTATAGAACCTCAAAGGTAGTAGAAATTGATATTCCCTCATCTCGACTCTATCTATAATCTAAAATGTACAAACATAAAAAGGTGATACCTTCCTATGTCGGTATATCCATATATGCTCAAGTCTTGGTGATACCCATAGGAAAACACGATCTATGACCTCTAGCATTAGAGGTCTTCAATGCTGATCGGCATAGTATTTATATCTAGACTGATCTGTATAAATACACATCATGATCTACTTAACCTAGTCCAAAGTATCTTACAAGAGACAATGACCTAGTAGTAATTCCTCTCTTACCTCTAATAAGCATAGATTTGAAAGAAATTGATTACCAAACAAGGCCTCATAGGGAGCCATCTGATTCATTATCTGAAATATGTTATTTTTGGTTAACTTAATGAGTGGGATGTGATTCTCCCAAGAACCACCAAAATAAAGGATACATTCTCAGAGAATGTCCTCTAACCCATGTATCATTCATTCTAATAGGCCATCGGTCTCGGGGTGAAAATGTGTGATAAGAATAAATTATGTACCCATTGCCTTCTACAATCCCTTCCAAAACTGTGACATTAAACAAGAATCCATGTATGATATTATAGTATGAGGGATACCATGTATCCATATGATCTCACGAACAAACATTTTTCCTAGATCATCAACTCAAAAAATCTCCCAGATGGGAAGAAAGTGGGATACTTTCTTGAGTTTGTAAATGACCACACAAATTGTGTCACTTCATAGAGGTGACCTTTGTAATAAAAATACAAAAACCATAGAAACTTCATTACATTTCCATTCAAGGATTGGTAATTGTTGTAATATGCTATAAGGTCACTGGTGCTTCACCTTCACCTATTCAGAAGTGAAACACCATGTGATAAGACCATTTATCTTTTGTTTCATCCCAGTCCACCAATACTGGCATCACATATCTCATTACATATTGGAGATTCCTATATTAAATTCCCACTAAGGACCACCGGACACTCATATCAGTTCCTATCATATATAAATAGGTACCAAGACACACTTGTTAATATGTGGAATATTTTCTCCACCAATAGATTGATCTAAATGTGGGTCCTCTCCAAAAAACACTCCAGAAAACTAATCCATCAGGATCTGAAAACCACATTCTCTCCACCCACTTAATGGATGAAGTGGAAATTGTAAAGGATTATAGTTAAGACTAATCATGACTCTTATGACGCTCTATATTAATCTCAAAAAAGAGGTCCAATAATATCTATTAAACATTGTCTTATTTTATGTAATGTCCTTTAGTTTTTTGACTGAGTTCCTCCACTATTGAATTTCTTTTTTTAGGGGTAAAGGAAATCTCAAAATTGAAAGACTGAAGATATTAAAACCATTTTTTCTATCCAATATTCATGTCACAATGTGTGAAGATATATTTGAGGCTATTATGTTCTGTACACATGACAAAGAGTACACCTATCGGATAATGTCTCCCACAAAATAAGGCATGGACAACCGTTGCTAGCTTGATAACATGCATCAGGTAATTCCCCCCATCATGACTCAAATTTAGATATATGTATGAAATGAATATATCACCCTACATCATTGCATATCTCAGTCCAATTCAACATGCATCACAGAAAACTATATAGACTCTTCCATAATCTGGAAGATTCATAATTGGTGTTCAAACAAGCTGTCCTTTCAACTCCAGAATGGATTTATCATATGCTTCCGGACACATGAACTTAACACCCTTCTTAGCTAAACCAGTAAGTGGTGTATCAAGGTGTGAAAATTCCTATATAAAATTATTACATATCCAACTATCCCCAAGAAACATAGTATATCAAATGCATTCTTAATATTCTCCAATGGAAACACATCACTCATCATCTCTAGATTAACCGATACTTCTTATTCCGAAATTATATGTCTTATGAAGTGAACTTTTTTGATCCTGAGGTGGAAATTCAAGATTAGCATAAAATAATGCTCCCTCTATGTATTGAAAATGATCATAATTTGTCTATTATGGTTGATACAAATATGATAATACATCAAGATGTCATCCAAAAATACAGTGAAAAAATAATCAATATAGTGATAGAAAAACCTATTCATCAAAGCCATGAAAATAGTGGGTGTGTTTGTAAGACCGAACGACATAATAAGATAATCATACAAACTATAGCTTCTATTAAAGGTTTTACGAGGTATGTACAAAGGCTAAAATCTCACGTAGTGATGGTATGATCTCTATTATATATTTGAGAATACCCTAGATCCTTAGAGCTAGTCATAGTGATCATCTATTCAAGGAAATTGATAATGGTTATTCACCTTAAGCTGGTTAAACTATCAGTAATACATGCATAAACCAATTTTCTAATATTTATTCTTGGAAAAATCTATAGGTGAACTCTAAGAAGAAGTGTTGGGTTAGATAAAACCATCAGACTCCAGATCTTCCAACCATCTCTTGAGCTTCTAGTGCTTAGTAGGTGTCATCTTGTATGGAGGAATAGACACTGGTGCTTCTCCAAAAACAATATCAATATAAAAATCTACCTCTCTATCAAGATTTTAATCTAAAAAAATGATTAGTAAAATATCCCTAAAATAATGTAATACAGGAGGAAAATCTATCTAAGGAAAGCCTTTATCCACCATGAAAAGACTATAAATCTGGGAAATCACTCAATCTAGACTGTGGTGCTCTGGTCCAGCTCTACTAGACTTGAAATTCCACTCAAAATTATGTATATAATTTCTTCCATTTGGTGAGGTAAACAAAACCCTATGGAAATAGTAGTCTACAAAATCATGATTGGGAAACAACCAGTCTATCCCAATAATGACATCAAATCTTGTCATATCAAGCATAAAGATGTGTCATATGAAGGGATAGCCTCCTAGATCAGGGGGAAATTCCATGCATTGGTTTATTTCATCAGAACATACTCCCAATGGTATATAAAAGGTAATCAAAACACAATACTACTGAAACTCTAGCATGAGTCCTTCCACAGTCGATAACGAGATGTAGGGGTGTGAAAAAACTATATCGAATAAAGTAGACATAATAATGGAGGATACTCAAATATTACATCATACTCTAGACCACCATTATCTCTAAACTTTGGGTATCAACTGTGTGGAATGAAACTGACCTGATCCCCATCCTAGAGCTATAGCTAGACTACCCTTACCAGGTCCACTCTGTTTTCACTGATAATCATAATTCCAGCTACCATGACAATGACCCCCACCTTGGCCAGTATTGTAGGTGCTACTCCAACTCACTACCTAATGTGGAATAAAATATCATACACCTAATAATGAAGAAATAATGAAGCATATTACACTAGAAGAAGATGGAAATGTCTGACAAAATCGATAAAGATTCCACATAAAGCCTCAAGCTTGGCACTCCATAGGGTCTCTTTCTCACTAGGGATTAAAATTACCTTATCTTCCACACTGATGGAATATAATAGAGATTTAAGTAGAAATACTATGGCATCAAATATAACTTCCTGAAATTAATCAATGTATAGACCATTTAAATTTTTAGTCTAAATCCATAAAGCAACATAGGGTGCACGCCTGGGCACCCTGCTATGGGTCCAGAATAGCTATTAAAAATTATTTAAATAATTACATGGGTTTTATGTAAAATATTTCATCGCCCCCTAGCACAAAATTCAGGTTAAAAATAATTAAAAATGTACTCAAAAGAAAAAAATTAATTTTAAGGAAATAAAAAAATTAAAAAGGGTTAAAAATAAATAATAGAATAAAAGAGGTTGTAGAAGAGTGGAAACAATTAAAATGGGTTAACCCATTTTATAAATTATTTTCCTCTCTCACTCTATTTTTATTTCAATATTTTATTTCATTTTATTTTATTTATTTTCCTATTTTTCTTTATTTTTCATTTTCGTTTTTTTTTCTCTCCATTTTTCATTCTTTTTTTCTTTTTTTCTGTCTCTCTTCCTCTCCTCCTTATCCTCTTGGTGCATCACACCCCCATCTAGTTGGTGCACCTACACTCCTCTTCCTTTGTAAGCTCACTACACAACCATCCCTTCTTTATTTCCAATTTCATTTGATGCACTAATAATCTCTTGGTAAGGCTAAACTCACACACCAAGAATTATAGGATTTCATTCACTCTCTGTCATGAAATCTACTATAGAAGGTTTTGACCTAAAATTGGGGTTTTCTAAAATCATATGATTTATTTCGTTTTACATCAAATAAAAGGTCACCATGGGGCTTATGATCCACTAAGATTATGAGGTAGGGTTTATACTCTTTTTCCCATCATTTTTTGCGTCTTTTACATCACATGTTTGTGCCGCTGCCTACTAGATATACTCAATTTTACTCAACCTAATTTAATTAAATTAAATTACTTCACTATTGTGACCTTTTTTGAGGTGAACCAACTTTTTTAAATTGTGACAACATCATTAGATACCCCTTTGGGTGTGCCTACTTAATTGTTCTAAATTTTTTTCCCCGAATAATTAATTTATTAATTGAATATGTTTGTGGAACCCCTCTTTGGTTGAGTTTTAAATAAAATAAATTATTTAGGATAAATATGAACCATAAAATTTGGGATTTGTTGGTTTTTTATGCCTAATGATTCCTTGTTAAAATTAAAACCATGATTTTCAATTATAAAAGAAAAAAATTATTTTTTCTGCTTTTACTGATAAAGTGTTTTGCCTTGATAAACCTTAGACTATGATATTAAATTTATTGGTTAATTTATTTTCTACAATATCAATTCTATGTTTTGAAATAAAATACATCTATTAGTGGTGCACTACTTTCAACCTGAAATGTGAGGAGTTAGTTTCTTTAAGCATATTTGGGTGATGATATATTGATAGTGTTACTTATATCTAGTTGTCACTATTGGACTTGAATAATTAGGAAGTGCATGGATTTCAGTAGCATAAATTGATTTGATATAATTATAAATGTGTACTCTATGATATCTGCTTCTATGAAACCCAATTAAATTTAATACAGGGAGAGAAATGTGGGTTATGTATTAAGTACCCACAAATGGACTCTTTATTCCTAATTGGTTTCCACATTACGCATCAGGGAGGTGAGGTCTTAGGATTTTCCAAACAAGGGTTTCCCTGGATTTTCTATATACTCATGAGTGATACTGGTTCCCTAAGGGACAATCGATGATGAATCCATTGGTAAAGTGGCTATGTTATACCTTAAGTGGTACTCAACCCCTTATGTGTGATACCTAGGAGTGACTCATGCTAAAACCATGCCTCAAGTGATATATGGTCTTTCAGAATATTTACTTGGATGGCATCGGTGGAATTGGATAAATTGAAGTATTTACTGTAGAGATACCTTTGGGATGGGCTCAGACTCAAAGACTAGACATTGATATAATTATAATTATAATTCATGGAAGGTTTTATTTGATGAATATTTGGGTTCATTGTGAATTGTAATACCTTTATGGTGCATTGAAGCACAATTTTTTGACATATAAATTAGAAACAAGCTAAAGAATAAGCTTGGGGTATGTTTCTTTTTTGTCTACCTTCTATTTTTCTAGCCTTTTTATATATGTATATACATCCTTCTTATTATAGGTACATTATTAAAATTCCCAGCATAGGCCAAAGCAAGTGGTATGGATAGGTGTCATTGAGAACTCGGACCAAGTTATACTTATTTTTATTTTATTTTATTCAATTTCTTGCATTTATCATATATAGAAATATTGTATTTGTTTACAGCATGAAATGGAAAGGTCTATACATTGTGGGTGATGGACTACTAAGATTATATCTCACACCCTGCTCGGGCACCTTTTGGTACCTTAGTGGACTTTATGCTCACAGGTATGGATAATGGGAAGTGCGACACTACCGATGCTTGAGTGTTGGTTGCTGCATAGGATAGAGATTCTGGGCAGAGGATCGATTCTTTTCTCAAGATATAGTTATTTCACTTTGTGTGATTTTCATTACATTTTTGATAGCATTCATATATTCCTTCTTTCCATACATTTATTTTATTATAGACAGCATAGCATGACATCATTGTGTATCTAGTTTGATTTATCAACTTCCTCAATTTTCATTTATTCAGATGGGATTATTTAATTTCTTCTATAGAAATTTGTTTATTTATATGCTTATCCTACATGTTATTAATTTATATTCTTCCACTTCATATTACCTATTACCTATAAGGGTATATTATTCCCCATGGGCATGTTAAAAAGTCCCTCGCTGCTAGTTAGTAGCCTATAGCATTTGTGGATATGTACTTGAGGTCATGTGGACAACTCATCTAGGAGCACCCTTCCAGTGGATCCCAGTTCAGGGATGTTACAAAGTGCTTTCAGATGTGGTTATTTTTTTCCTTTTGTCTTACTTTTTGGGTTATACATAATATTATGACATAGGAATATTGAATTTACCCTATGCTTGGATGTAGCTATCCCATGTACTGGGGAATCCCAAATTCCTAGGTAGGGATTTTAATTAATGATTATGCCAATTATTGTTGATATGATTTCACCATTGGGTGACACACTTGTTTTGTATTCTTATAGTTATTGGTATTATTAAGATAATTTTTTTTACCATTATAGCCTGACTATATGGGGGAAATTCATTTACATGCATCATATTAGGCACCATAGGGATTAAGATGGCATGCATATTTCCATGCCATATCTACCTTCAACGTGTATCTGCCTATTTTCATGTGAGTGTTGTTGTGACTAGTTGTAAAATTTTGAAATGCATGTTTCATAAATAAAATTTTGTGATAGTTTGTTAGATGTTAACTTGAATTGACCTGGAAAATGGGCATCATGAATCATTTTAGTGAACCTTCTATGTTTTATCTTCCTTATCTAGACTTGTCTCTTAGAGCAGGCTCTCTATTTTATAGTACCCTGAGGAAGGCTATATTCCAACCCTCTTTATTATACCGTAACATTTTTTCCTCATCTACTATTAAATTTTTTCTATAGTTATGTATTTGGATCTTTTAGAACAATGTCATCGCGATGTCTTCTAGTCGTACCTCAGGAGAGTGGTGGTGAGTACATTCCAGAGATAGTGGGTCTTGAACCACCATAAGTTCCTCTTGTAGTGCCTCTTATATTTTTACTTGTAGTACCACATGTAGTGCTTCTTCTGGTACCACCTATTACCGATCTTCTGATGGGCCATGACGCTCAGTTCATGGATAGTATCCTTAGGTTCATACAGTCAGTTTAGAATATTCTCAGACCTTCCTCGTCCATGGAAGTTATTACACAGGACTTTCTACAACAGCACCCTCCCGCCTTCTCAAGGAGTTGAAGTCCTCATGCTGTAGATTCATGGATAGAGGCTATGAATTCTATCTTTGACCATCTTGAGATGCTTCTAGAGTGGACGGTCAAACTTGAAGTCTACATGCTTTGTGACTCCACCAAGCATTAGAGGGATGTTATTTCTTTGGAAGAGTATACTAGATACAAGGTTTGGGAAGACTTCAAAATAGATTTCTATGATTACCTCTTTCCACAGTATCTTAGATATGAACATGTGAGGGAATTATTACACCATCAATAAGGAACTATAATAGTGTTAAAGTATTTTACACATTTCATGGAGCCTCGATGTTTTGCTTCATCTCAGACCGGTGATACACAGACAACTATGAGATACTTTAAGGATGGACTCTAATATTCCATACCCTCATAGGTAATTTTATTTATTTTGAAAACAACTACATAGATCATGAATCAGACCCTAATTTCCAAAAGAAATGTCTGGGAATATAAATTTGTGAACCACAGCACTTCAGTTCTGAGAAAGGGTGATGGTTATTCAGGCTGTATGAAGTTTGGGGTGCATATAGTGAAAATTCCAATGATATGGTATGTACTATAAACAATATCATATGTCATTAGTGTGACAGGATCTCCCATAATAATCCCTAATGCATGATGAACCCAATTGAGTGCCAAGTTTGCAAAAATATGGATCACCTATAGTGTTTCTGCATTTTTTCTCATCAACATCTAGTGGAAGAGGATTTGGTCTATCACATCTATCAAGTATGGTATCTATAACTCCACAACAGGATGGAAGTTCATTTTCCATCGACCAATATAGCTGAGGTAATGGTAGAGATCTTCGTCAAGGAAATAAAGTTCCAGACTATCTGTGTCAGCAAAGTGTACCTCCTCAATCCGGTCAGGCAGCTTCTTAGGGTTGTGGTTTAGGTCTTACATACGTTATTCAATCATATCTAGAGGATCATAGTGCATGACCATCTATGATTATAGGTTCTATTATGGTAGCTTCTACTTTTGTGTCTTCCCTTTTGGATGTTGATGCATCACACTCCATTTTATCTACCGTAATTTTTAAAAACCTTGGATTTACAATCGAGTACCTTTTTGGTGTCATGTCACTCAACACTCTGCTAGGGATCAAGATAGAGGGAATACACTAGTTCCAAGAGTTACCCCTTGAGATAGTCGGGTAAATTTTCTTTTATATTTTTTACATCTTCTATATGTCTATAATCAACATAAATCTTCGTATGAACTAGATCGCTTCTTATCATGCCCAATTGGGATGCTATCCTCATCGGGTGTCCTTCACATCCCTTGAGGGAGACACATATCTACAAAAAGAAAAATGTGATATGAAGGAATATCAATCTGGGCTTAAATGTGCAGGACTGGGAAGGGTGATAACTTAGTTAGCAAGTCTCTTCATGAGAAATCAAGGAACACAACTAATGGAATTACCTCCCATTGTGGATTTTTATGGGGCATATTCCCTGGTGATTTCTCTGGATTGCCTCCCATAAAATAATTGGAGTTCACTATCGAGCTAGTTCCAAGTGCAGCACCAGTGTCTATTCCTCCTTATAGGATGGAACCTAAAGAGATACATGAACTTATAAATAACTTGTAGACCTTGAGGATAAGGTTTTTATATAACCTAGCACATTTTAGTGTGGTTCTCTAGTTCATTTATCCAAGAAGGTAGACAGTACCCTCATATTGTGTGTGGATTATCATTGATGCGTCCATTTTATGGTAAATAATCGATATCCATTGCCTCGTATAGATTTCCTATTTTACCAGATTTGAGGATAAATTGTTTCCCACATGTTTGATCTAAGGTCAGGATATCACCGGGTGTGTGTGAGACCATATGACATACCACATATGTCGTTATGGAGTAGGTATAGCTTGTACGAGTATTTTTTTTATTTCATTTGGACTCACGAATGCGTCAATAGACTTCATGTCTCTGATGAATCGTTTTTTTTCACCCATACCTTGATTCCTTTGTGTCGGTTTTTTTTTGGATGACATCTTGATGTATTTGCGCTCCATACACGACTTTTTGACCCATCTTTAGATCATGTTGAGTACACTTAAAGAGTACCCGATATATAAAAATCTTATAAAATTCCACTTCTGGATTGATAATGGTCACTTCTTGGGTCATATAATTTTTGAGGCAGGTGTATCAGTTGACACAGAAAAGGTGAGAGTCGTAGTTTCATGGTAGCGGCCCATGAACTTTTTCAACATATGTTGTTTCTCAGGGATTTATGGCTATTACAGACATTTCATCCCAGATTTCTATCGCTTAGATTCACATATTATCGCCTTGAATAAGAAGGGTGTATAGTTCATTTGGTAATAATATTGTGAAAAATACTTTCAAGAGTTAAAGGGAAGACTAACCTCCACTCTGATCTTGATTCTATCTAATCCAGGAAGAATCTATATTGTTTATTTTGATGCATCAGGAATTAGACATGGTGCAGTTTTGATACAGGGTGGTCAAGTCTTGTCTTATGGATCCCAACAGCTAAGAAATCATGATCGTAATTATCCAACAAATGACCTTGAGTTAGCAACTATGGTTCATGCTTTACACTGCTGGAAACACTACATGTTGGGTGAGAGGTTTATTTTTATACACGGATCATAAAATATTGAAATATAAATCCACACAAGGAGACTTGAATTCAAGGTTGTTTATGTGGTTCAAATGCCTAAAATTTTTCAATTTTGGTCTTTCTTATACCCCTGGTAACAGAAATGTTATGGTGAACACTTTGAGCCACAAAACATAGTCACAAGATGTCCAAGAAGCCAGATGTGAGTAGAAGATTATGTCTTTGTTTTCTAATAAGCATGTAAAGGTTTAGGAACAACGTGGACAACTAGTTCGAACAAATCTTACATTGACATCCTCCCTTCTAGAGAGATTTTGTATGCTATATTTATCTGATCCTGAGGGGCTCATTTTGAGGGAGAGTATCATAAGAGAGAACATGACTCCTAGTTGGGATACTGAGGGCTGTGAAACTTTACTTTACCCTGGCCATGTGTGGGTACCTTCATCTATATAGGAAGAACTGATGAAGTAATCCCATATATCCATTTTGGAAGTTTAACCTAGAATTACCCTGATGTATAGAGACATGTGTCATCAGTACTGGTGGTCGGGTATGAATAAGTAGATAGCAGGTTTCATCACATGGTGCTCCACCTATCAGCAGGTGAAGGTAGAACACCAACGACCTTCTAGACTTCTACACCCTCTATCCATTATTGAGTGAAAATGGAATGACATCAATATGAAATTTTTATAGGTTTTACAATATCTCCTCAAGGAAGTGATGTAGTATGGGTGATTTTCAATAGTTTGACCAAATTCATGAAATTCCTACCAATCCTGGAGACATTCTCTATTGATGAGTTGGGAAGACCATATATCCAGGAGCTATTGAAACTTCATGGTGTACCTCTTTCTTTTATCTTGGATAGAGGCATTCTCTTTACTTCACGATTTTGGAAAGGGTTGTACAAAGTACTGTGTTTGTAGGTAATCTTGAGTACTGTATATCACCCTCAGATTGATGGGCAGTCCTAGTGGACCATATGAGTGTTATAGGATATGATACGGGCATGTATTGCTGATTTTGGAGGTACCTAGGAGAAACATATTCAACTTTTTTGAGTTCACCTATAATAATATATTTCAAGATACAATTCAAATGGATTCTTATAAGGACTTTTATCGTAGATCATGTTGTTCACATTTATGCTAGATCGAAGATGGTGAGGTAGCTCTGTTGGATCCTCACATATTTTAGGAGACTTATGAGTAAGTTTAGTTGATTTAGAAGTGTATGACTATAGCTCAGTCCAGATAAAAATCTTATACCGATCGTCACCACAGACCTCTAGAGTTTAAGGTGGGACGTCGAGTCTTTCTACATGTTTCGCTAAAGTTGGGTCACAGGTGGATAATGAGACTGGGGATGTTATCACCGAGATACATCGATCCATTAGAGATAGTGGAGATAGTTATTCTAGTAGCCCATCGTTTACTATTACATAATAAGAATCATTCCATGCACGACATCTTGCATGTATCTTAGCTTCGATAGTATCATCCAGACTCGTCTCATTCGTTTGATCCTAATGACATCGATCTCTAGGTGGATGCATCCTTTGAGTAGCATCTAATCTATATCGTCAACTATGGAAAGAAAGTTCTCTGAGGTGGGTTAGTTCCTCTAGTTAGGGTGTTATGGCATCACAGACATGTTCAGGTAGAGAATTGGGAGTGGGATACTAATGTACATGTGTAGTGACCAAAAAATTTCTCAGATGATGTTCCACTACCCACGGAAGGGAAAATCGGGGAAAAGTTTTCATAAGGAGGGGAGGTTGTAACATCTTGGCTTTAATCAAGGTATGTACCATTAAAGTTTTGTTCCAAATCCCTAAAGTGACCCAGGGTGCATTCCTATTCACCCTGTTGCGAGTCCCAAGCAACTATTAAAAATTATTTAAATAATTTCACATGTTTTATAAAAATATTACATCTAGACCTAGGGAAGAATTTGGGATAAAAAAAATTAAAATAGGATTAAAAAAGAATAAAAATAATTTTAAGGAAATAAAAAAAATGAAAATGAGATAAAAATAAATAAAAGAATAAAATCAGTTTGAGAAGAGTGGAAATAATTAAATCGGGTTGACCCATTATATTAATTATTTTTATTTTCTCCATCCCTTTTTATTTTTATGATTTTATTTTATTTTATTTTATTTTATTTATTTTACTTGTTTTATTTATTTTTCCTTTTTGTTTTTTTCCTCTCCCTTTTTCATTCTTTCTTTTTTTTCCTTCTTTCTTCCTCTCTTCCCTCCCATCTTGGTGTATTGCACCCCCTTCTAGGTGGTGTGCCTCCTCCTCCTCCTCCTTTGAAAGATCACTTCACCATCATCCCTTAATTGTTTTCAACATCATTTGATGCACTGTTAATCTCTCAGTAATGTTAACCTCATGAACCAAGAATCATATAATTTTATCTAGTCTCCATCTTGTAATCTACCGTAGAAATTTGTTACGTAAAAATGGGGTTTTCCTAAAATCATCTGATTTCTTCCATTTTATGTCAAATCAAAAGGTTACTATGGAGCGTAGTATCCACTATGATTGTGAGTTAGGGTTATTACACTTCTTCCCAACATTTGTTTTTGTCTTTTACATCACACGTTTGTGCCACTCGTCGGTTCCTACTGGAAATACTCGATTTTACTCAATATAATTTAATTAAAATTCTTTTCTTGACTATTGAGACTTTATTTGAGGTGAACAAAATTTTTAATATTGTTGAAATATCATTTTATATGCCTTTGGGTGTGCCAGTGTAATCAATATTTATTCTTTTATCCCTTAATAATTAATTTATTAATTGCATGTGTTTACGTAACCCCTCTTTGGTTGAGTTTTAAATAAAATAAACTATTTAGGAAAAATATGATCTGTGAAATTTGGGTTTTATTGATTTGTTTATGCGTAATGATTCCTTGTTAAAATTCTTACCATTCTATCCTATTATAAAAGAAAAAAAATTTCACTTTTTCTACTTTCACTTATAAAGTGTTTTTCCTTGATAAACCTTGGACTATGATGTTAAATTAATGAGTTAATTTATTTTCTACAAGATTAATGTTTTTTTTTCAAATACCACTCCTCTAATGGAGGATCATTTATTTCAACCCAAAATGTGTTGATTTGGTTTATTTAGTCAGTTTTTTTGTTGATATATTGATTTGGCTACTTATATTGGGATGTGACAGTTATTCTTTAATAATTAGGAAGTGTTTGGATTTTAGTAGAATAAATTGATTTTTTTCAATTATAAATGCATACTATGTGTTATATTCTTCTTTGAAAACTAATTAAATTCAGGATGGGGATAGATAATGTGGGTTCTATATTAAGGACCCACATATAGACTCTCCATTCCTAATTGGTTACCACATTACAAGTTGGAGAGGTAATGTCTTAGGATTTTCCAGATGAGGGTTTCCCTGGGTTTTATATATACTCATGAGTGATACTGGTTCCCTATGAGAGAATCAAGGGTGTACCCATTGGAAAAGTGGCTATGCTAATCCTTGGGTGATACTTAGCCCCTTATGTGCAATACCCGAAACAAACTTATGATAAAACCATGCCTTGAGAAATACTTAGTCTTTTATAAGACTTACCTAGAGGGCTCGATGGTGTTGGATTAATTGAAGTATGTACCATAGAGATACCTTTAGTAAGGTCTTAGACTCCAACTCTAAACTTTAATATAATAATAATGATAATGTGTGAACGATTTTATTTGATGAAGATTTGGGTTCCCTATGAATTGTGATGCCTTTATGGTGCCTTGAGTCACACTTTTTTGACACATAAATTTCCCCCATGCTAAATCACAAGCTTTGGGGCATGTTTCTTTTTTTCTACCTTCTATTTTTCTAGGTTTCTTAAATATGTATATACATAATGCTTATTAAAGGTTATTTATTTAGATTCCCAACTTAGACAGAATTAGGTGGTATGGACGGGTGTCGTTGAGAACTCGGAACAAGTTATAATTATTTTCTTTTGTTTATTTAAATTTTAGTATTTATCATATATAGGAACAATGCATTTGTTTAAAGTGTAGATTTGAGAGGTATAGAAATTTTGGGTTTTGGCCTACTGAGATTATATCTCACACACTTATTGTGTTCCATTTGGCACCCAAGTAGTCATTATTCTCACAGGTATGAATATAGTGAAGTGTGTTACTTTTGATTCTTGATTGTTTCTTTCTAATTAGGATTGAGATTGGGGTAGAGGATCGAGCCTTTTCTCAAGATTTAGTTGTTTCACTTTGTTTCATTTTCATAATAGTTTTGATATCATGATTTTATTCCTACTTTTGATACTTTTATTTTAGTACAGACATCATAGCATGATAGCATTGGGTTTCAGTATTGATTTATCAACTTCAGAACTTTTCATTTATTCAACCTAGATTATTTAATTTCTTCTTCTATAGTTTTTTTATTTATATGGTTCCACTACCTTTTATAAGCTTTTTTTTCTTCCACTATGTATTACCTATTACCTATGAGGGAATAATATCTCCCACTGACAAGTTATAAAGGTTATCACTACTATTCGGTAGCCTCTGGCATTCGTGGAGATGTGATTGAAGTCATGTGGTCAACCCTGCTTAGAGGAACCTTACAGTGGGTCACAGGTCAGGGATGTTACATCCACTATTGTGATGGTAAACCTCAAAGGAACACTTTCTTCTATTGGATGAACCACAACAAAACCTCATCACTGAACCTCTATGCCATGTATTATCACCTTCCCTCGGGTTGTTCTCACTAATAAGGTCTTGTTTCATGATCTTAGAAATGGTATCTAGGTGGAATAAATTCATCTAAGTATAGATGGAAAACATAATCACATCTTCAAACAGTCTAGCACCTGATATCTCATCATCAGAAAGAAGTAGTGTAAAGGGTTTTAGCTTAGTAAAAAGTGTTGAATAAAACATGAATGACTTAACAACCATCTCCATGTGTATGAACTCTCTTGATTGGTCATCTCTTAGTTTCTGAGTAGAATGTTGATCATAGAAGATAGTATGAATATCATCCCAGACCATTCTATAATGAATACCATCATGGTTAACCATATTTTCCCCATGCTTGGATGAATCATAAATATTGTGGTTGTTTTTAAGCTTGACTCTCATATCTTGAGTCATCTCCATATGCTTGAACATATGTAGAGTGTCCTTAATCTATGACTCAGTAGCCAATGGACTACCATCCCCTAAAAATATAGGAGGATGTTGTTGTGGGAACTCATGCATTAGATCATCCATCATAGGTGCGGGCCATAGAGTACCATGGATAGAAATTGTCAGATATAGACTGATATCTCAAAGCCCAACATCACTTCCCAGTTTGGGTATAACTGGTTATGCCTTAAGTGGAACTCCTAGCAGTAATACTAGCAGCTCAGGGCCCACTATATATGTATTTTTTTCATCACCACCTAGCGTATGATATGAGTATGTCATAGTGGTCAGTTCTAAAAATGAAAATCACAAACCCCATATCAATATTTAAAATAGATAGAATCACTATTGGAAGAAAACCATAAGTAAGAGGGATCACTATAAAATTTACTACACCAAACAACCTACTTTGGAGGATAGGGTTTTGGTAAGTAATCATGTTCAATTTTCAGGGGTCATAGTAGGTAAAGGGATAAATATACCTTTCCTATTCATTTAATGGAAACCATTTTATATATAAGTCATGTTTTTCATTTTTATTTTTCATTTTCAATTATACATATATCAAGGTTCGATTAAAATTTATCGTCATTCCCAGTGAATAAGTTCATATACTCTTTATCCCTAAAATAAACACCCACTTAATTTCTATTTAACCTCATCAAAATTCAGTCTCAGAATGTAATGGCTTATATAAGATGTATCTATTTGGTAAATTACCCATTATTACCCACAAGGTCCCACGCATCTCATTAATTGAAACTAGAAATCACTCAATCATAGCCATATAGTTGCTCAATAATAAATATAATAACCATGTATCACTCAAAAATCATGTGAAAATCAAGAAATGAAATTAATAAAATGCACCTATATCGCTTGGAATATGCATGGAATTTTAATTCTAGGTGCATATAATTATTCATTGGAAAATGATCCTTGACCTCATCTCATCGGTCCAAGGATAAAATGAAATCCTCAATCATAATAATATTAAAAACCATCACATATCATTTCTATCACCCAATGGTAAAAGGATATGAAATTTAATAACTGAAACAGAGAACAACAATTCCCTATTTTGAGAAAACTTAGTATTTACCTTGAACATGGGTTAGATTCACCCAAGCATGACTTCTAATTTAGTTCTAAATAATTATTAATCTCTTATATATTGTGACTTCTGGGCCTGTGTGACACTCAATGTTTCCCCATAGTCAGTTGTCTACATGGCCTCAAGAGTTCCTTCACATACATCGAAGGATGCCGACTAGCAGTGAGGGCCTAGGGTGTATACTTGGGGAGACTATTCCCTCATAACTATAGTCAATCATATAAGATAAGTAATACTAAATAAATACCACATTCATATGTAAAAATATGGAATAGACACTATAAAAACTAGACCAGTAATTCACTATAGCCTAATTAGATATAAAAATCCATGAAAATGATAATAATACTCAAATCTAGAAATGAATCATATACATAATGATGAAAAGTTATATCATGTCTCTATAAATTATGAAAACAAGTATGCATGGTATTGGGAAATACATGTTATACAAAATAATCAAAAAGAATCCAAAACTATCAATCCATCTTGAGCTCCTAATCAGTCATCTACTACCAAGATCCGTCTTAATTAATAAATCAATTTTAGGTGTCTAAATTAGGATTCTTACCCTTATTCACAACTTCTTACATATTGTATGCTCGGATACCATCAATAGCCTAAATAGTGTCTGAGATAATTCACCATAGGGAACCACCAATGGAATCTATAACATCTTGTATATGAATATAAAATTAATAGTGTATAGGTATATATATGTAAGTCAATACAAAAATATAAATATCCAAATACCTACTTCAACCTCAGGTGTAAATATATTTGAACATGAGATCATTTAATTAATTAATTTAGGTAATGTTTATATATATAAGTCACATGAGTATTAGGTGAACTAACATTATAACAAGATAATAATATTATCAATAAATGATATGTTGTGTAATAAGTAAAACTATAATGATGATAATAATAATAGGATCCAAGGAAAATAAATGCTTCATGTGATGATAATAGTAAAAAGGATCATAGTTAATAACTAGTGCATCTTTGACCTCAATGGTTAAGCCAACTACGAAATAACATGAATCCTGGATATCAGCGGTCTAAGTGTAATCCAAGGGGAATCACCCATGGAATTATACTATAATATATTATAACTGATTCTAAGGATCTCGTTCAAGGTAAAACTTGGTAAGCATGACTGGGCCCATTAAGGTTCATCCATGACTCCACGTGTAGGAATACATCATTCAAGATCTAAGGAGTGTCTCCATGGAATCCTAATATTTGTAAGATAGTGAAGGGGTCATAAGACAACATTTCAAGAATTTTCTAGTATAAAAGGACCATGTTCCAAGGTGGATATCTCTTTTAGAAACTAGCTCCTTGAGGATGGATCCTACACTGATGATAGAGAGTCAATAAAGAGAATGAAACATTTTTTTCTTTAAGGATCTCCTTGTAGGAACAAACCTGGGGATGTTCAGTGGGTATCCTAGTGGAAATTTTGAGTTGTGGGAGGCAATCCCTACCACAATGTCAATATAGGATAATGAGGGATTGGAGGAAATTCCTAGTGAGGGTGAAATCCTCTTTCCCATGTAGAATCTTAACCCTGATAGTTCACCTGGCTCTGATAGCTTCCTAGGTTCGTTTTACATGGGGGCGTGGGATGTCGTTATGAAGGATGTAATTGAAGCAGTCTCAGAATATTTTCTAGGAGGGAATCTCCCTCAGGTTTCTAGTTCCTTGACTCTGGTTCTGATACCAAAGATAAAGGTCTCATCTTCCCTTACTCATTATAGAACTATTAGCCTTTACAACTTCCCTTACAAGATCCTAGAAAGTGTCATTAACTAGAGGCTATCCAAACATCTCCCTGGGTGGATCTCAATTGAGAAGCATGGATTTGTGAAGGGATGCTCCGTATAGGGGGATATATTGCTCGCCAAGGAGATGGTAAGGGATATTAACTTAAATACTCACAGATCCAATGTGGCTATAAAAGTATACAATAACAATTCTTATGATAGAATTGAGTGAAGTTTCTTGAATAGGGTTCTCTCGAGGATGGGGTTCTTGGAACGGGTAGTGGATATTCTCTTCAGTAGCTTTATCTTCTTGTGGATGCCAGTATCTATCCTAGGTAATCCCATGGTATTTTCAAGGATACTAAATTCCATTGACAGGGAGACCCTCTCTCCCCAATTCTAATTATCCTAGCCCAGGACACGCTCAATAGAGTCAATAACCGACACATATCTCAAGGAGAAATCCTTCCCTACAGAAGGGAGCAGAACACCCCTACAATCTCCTATTATATGTTCATTTATGATACCATAATATTCACTAATATAGGTAGAATTTATGTTCAAGGAATCAAGGAAATTCTAGAGGATTACAGTTACTGGAGTGGGCAAGTCATCAGCGACACCAAGAGCAGGATCTTCATCTCCCGCAAGAGCACCCCCAGGCAGGATTCCCCCTAGTGTAGCCACATGAAAATCCAACGAGGATCCTTTTAAATGGGGTACTTGGGAATACCTATATATTCAGGTAGACTTTGTGTGTCTGACTTAAATCATATTGTTTGTAGGATAACTTCCCAAGTTCTTAACTGTAAAATTAAATTTCTTACATTCGTGGGTCGTCTAACTCCGATTAACAGTGTTCTTTCAGCCATTCCAATACATGAATTTTCTTCCACCAATATTCCAAGTGGATTGAATACTACCATTGATAATGTTTTATGTAACTTATTTTGGGATTCTAAGTCAAAAATAAAAGAGACACTAGGCCTTGTGGGGAAGGCTGGAGAGGCCCATACTCAATGGTGGGATCAATGTAAGAAGTCTTAAAATCACTCTTAATTGCATTCACGCCAAAATCACATGGGAAATAATTGAGGAACGAACTCTATGGGGAAATTCCATGTCTCATGTTTGTGGGGGTAGTGTGGAGGTTGGATGCAAATATACATCCCCATTATAGTCTAAGATTTATCCCATGTACCAGTCTCTTCTAAGTAGCTCTCAGTGGATTGTTGGCACAGGGGAGCTCCTCTTATGTCATCATAATAGGGTTGGCTATATAATAACCTTCCTAGGATTCCCTAATCATCTGATCTCAGTTATGGAAGCGTGAAAACATTCTATATTTACCAAGGCTATTTTGGACAGGGATCAACAAACACTTTTAGAATCCATTGAGTTTAATTTGGAACCAGATTGTTGTGTGTTCACACATTCTTCTTCAGGTGTTTTTTCCATCAGGGGGTTTGGTAGGATGATTTCATTGTAGGATCACTGGGAGAGTTTGAATGAAATGGTTTAGTTCAGTAGGATCCCAGTGATGTTTAACTTCCTAACTTGGTGCATTAAGAACCATGAAATTGATATGGATGAGAATATAAATAAGTTGGGGATAAGAATGGCTTTTTGGTGTCACTATTATAGAAATAGGCATGAGGAAATCTCTGAGAACTTATTCTTTGAGGGGGGAATGGGATCATGTATTGTGGTAGTTTTTTGGATTATTCATGGCCTTTTACTCTCATGAGTAGAATGGAGCACCTTTCTTAGAGTGATGGTTCCCTAGATCGATGGGACCTGATAAGGAATGGATGGATCATGCTGTGATTTTTAGTGTTGGGTGTTGGTGCATATGGGAAGCTTGAAACCAGGCATGGTTTGAAGGTTCTGTCACTACAGAGAGGTCCATCAATGTGAGGTTTTGTTTTCTACTGATTGACATGGTCTCACTCATCAATGATTGGCGTGTGGATCCTTATTTCATTTTTCTTCAGGCCGTTTCATCCTTGTCTAAACCATTCACTAACAATTTTTAGGGTAAATGGATTTGTTGGCATCCTCCTAGATCAGGATACAAACGGAGCACTAATGGTTCCTACTCCATGGGTGTGATTAGAGGACAGGGAGTGGTTCATTAAAATGGAGGGAATTTGGTTATGGCATTCACATCATTTTTTTTTGGAAATGGTACCTTCATCTTGGATAAGGACAAATCCATGCTCACCGAGCTCTTATTATTCACTCAGGAGAATATGGATCTTACTCAGCTGGATATCGACGCCCTGGTCTTTCATGATTCATTGCATGGTAAAGGTACTAATCCTTGGTCCATAACATATACCATCATGAAATTTCAATCCCTTCTTCGCAACAAAATTCAATTCAACCACACATGGAATAAAGGGAATAAAGTCATGGATTACATGGCTTCTCTCGTAGACCCAAGCTCAAACAACACTTGCCTCCTCTCTTTTAATTTCCTGAAACTAGAGGGTGTCAATTTGATCCAAGGGGATCCCTCAGTCTGTACTATTTTAGACCCCCCTAATCCTGGGGTTTCTATGTTCTCTTTTTCATTTAAAAATATATATGACTTGGATGGATGGAACAATAATCATATTCATTCAATTACATTCATATAGGAATATTTATACATATATTATACTTTTAATTTAGAAATGAGATTAATTTATTATATTGAAACACTAACCTTATAAGGTTCAAGAAATACATAAAAATTAGGCATGTTCTTAAAAATTCATTCATTCAATTAAAGGGTGGGTTACCTATGGAAGGTTCAAGCCACACACCTGAATGGTGTAATATACAAAACCATTTGGGTTACTGAGGCATAATTGGGGAACCACCCTACATGGGTTGGAGGGCGTTGAGGTCTCAACCTCCAATTTTGTAGTGAACATTTATATTAGGGGATCTATAATACAACCATGTTAATTATAAGAAAGGAACATGAATTTAATAGTAAATTCATGGTGAAATTGGTGTGTGCACAATGATGATATTTTATAAAATGGTGATACTTGGGGGATGAATCATATACCACTACCTCGAGCCTATAACACTATCCTCATCTAGTATAAGCCTTTATTTTTAACCTTAATCAAATAAAAACTAAAAAATGAACCAACACCCTAAAAATAGGGCATGTGATCCTATATCAAAACAGCATCATTGAGAAGAATCCAAATGAACAATGATGTTATATGAATAGAGTACTTACTGATGCATATACAGGGTGATGAACGGTGATTGAATCAGACTTTAGATGATGAATCAAGAGAAAATACCAAAATTAAGGAACTTGGGAGGTCCAATAGAATAAAATAGAGGTCCCTAGTGCTGTAAATTAAAATAGGAGGGGTAATATAATATATTTTTAAGTGTTTTTTGGTCATTTTACACAAGAAAAATAGGGTTGAACTGTTTGGACACATAGTTAGAAAAATAATTCACCAACCATGTTTCACTAAAGTAGTTACCCCACAAAGTTAGGTAGCATGGTTAGAAAAACCATGTTACAATCGTGAACAAACTCCTCTACTACATTTTTTTGAGATACTCTCTTGGGCATTCGGCCTTGGGCACATGGTTTTGGAAACCTGTGCACCTTGCTTGGCTTTCTATCTAGCCCTACATAGTTAAAAGTAATTGTTTGTCCTATACCGCTTGGTTTCTACTAATTATGTGTTCTATTCATTTTTCACTACTGTTCAAGGTTTTGAGCTTCAAACAAGCCTTGAACACCCCCTGAAACAACTATGAATTCATTAGGCATCCACAACAGGTCCAAAAGTAAGAAATAGATTGAAATTTAAATAATCCATACCTAAAATAAAAACCAAGATCTTATATGATGGGTATATATGATATATAATTAATTTATATATCATTAATTTGGTTCTTTTTACATAACTCAAATATTAATGATCGTTATAACGTATCCCATTGATATCATCAAATAACACATAACTAGTTCATCACTATTTTGGTCTTCACAAAAAACATGACTAAAATTACCATGTAATAGAATTATAATTTTATACATCTTTATAAAATATTGATTATAGTAAATTTAATGGTTTTTAAATTAACATTATTTTAAGTAAAAGGAATATTTATGCCACCTTTACAAACCAAGTTTAAAATGGTCAATATTATTAACACCCAATGTTGAAAATAGAATGTAACAATATAATACATGAAGAGATTTTTTCTTAATGAAGAGTATAAATGTAAATTTATTTGAATAATATTCTAAAATAGGTCTTTAAGATGTTTATATTTATGATAAATTATTTTAAATAAATTCCTGGTAAATCAAGGGTAAATATTAGATAAATGGTAACTCACAATCCTTTCTTTGAGTCATACAATTTCTTATTGGACATTATTTTTACAAGAATTTCTATTTTGAATGAGGTTCTCTCTTTATATCATAGTGAAATTATTTTTTGAACCAAATATATTTTCACGAAAGTTTTTATTTTAATTTTTCTTAAAAACATAGGATACTTTTTGAAAACAAACACATAACAATGAATTTTACAATAATAAATACAAAAAAAATTCAGAAGCCTCATTTCATCATTTTTTTAATAATATTCGAAATTATCTACCTATAATGGAGTTATGTTTTATGTTTTTCCGTATATTTTTTCTTTATTAAGTGATTATTTTGAGTGATCAAGATTTTGGTATTAGACTATTTAGTTCATGATGTAATTTTACACCATTTGGATGTTTTAAGAAACCCTTTTTATTCCCATGGGTTCTTTATGAAATGTGAATTATTTCTATTTGTATGTTTTATGAAACCCATTTTATTTACATGGTTCTTCATAATAACTAAATGATTTCCATTTTGTAGTTTTATTAAACTCATTTTATTCCCAATGGTTCTTTATGATGGTAAAAGTGAATGATTTTTATATAGCACACATAAGTATAGATGAATGATGGATGGTGTCCAATATCACCCTCTGATGCATTGGTTAAGATTTTATATCTCACGAGATAAGTATTCATCTGTACATTTTAGTTTCTCATAAAAATGGTCACTAAGGGTGTGGATCATGAAATTAATGTTTCCCTATCCTAATTTTTATACCACATTTAAAGGATGTTATTCATTTTGAATCTATTCTCTGATGATTCAATGTTTATTTTAAATACTTCTAATCTATGGTAAAGTTGTTATGTTTTAATGTGTATCTTTTATTACATTGTGTTTTTATTCTATGTACTTTCAAGATCACTTATGTTTTATGTTATCACCTATGAATTTATGATATTTCACTTATGATTGTGTTTTATACTTATTCTTATAACCTCATCTGTGATGAAATGTTTATTCATCCCTTACTGAGCATTTGATCTCACCCCTTTCTTATATTTTTATTCCCTACGTTATAAGGATTTTCTATTCTAATAATATGTCTAGAAGATGGTATAGTATGGTTCTTTTTAGGATAAGTTATCTCAAGTATTTTAAAAAATGATTATTATGTATCTAGTCTCTGAAGACACTGAACCTATTATTCCATGAGATAATATTATTTATGAAATATAATATTTTACATCATGTATAGGATGAAAAATAAATTCTCGTTTTTCTTGGGTAACTATAGAAATAATCAAAAATCATCAACAATAGTAAACATTATAGTTTTTGGTTGTAAAAAAATGAATTTAGATAATCAATAGTATATAATGGAGTGTAACATATACTCATATAATAAACTGAACACCTATTGGACCGGTCAAATACAAAATAAAAGAAAGAATCAAAAAAAATCAATGAGACTCTACAACAACCCCGATACTTTCCTCTTCCCAGTCACTAGTCCCATCTGTGATATCATGATAGGTAAGTATACTATGGTCCACTTCCCATCCGGAACCTATGAAAATTGAAAGCTTCTCAGGTACCAAAGTGAGATAGTTTTATGATCAGGGTTTGAATACATAATATTGTAGGGAACAACCAATATAGTCCCATAAGTTTTCAATAGATGTGGTGATATGTGAATTTTACATACATAGAAAAATAAATAACTGTATAATTGTATAGAATAAATAACTAACCACCACTGATCCTTAGGTGAAATGTGACACCCAATATGGACCATACATTCTTTAGTCTGTGTTGGATATCTCTATTCATAATACCATGATCACGTAAAATACAAATATGGGAACCCTAGATAAAAAGATTAATTCCCATATACCCCAATAACATATAATCATAATAGTCATACCAAACCCAAATAACAATATCCAAGGTCCCCCAATAGTATAATAATTGTTATACCAAATACTTGAAACCACTTCAAGATCCCCCAATATATAAAATGGGGCATACTATCTCCTTGTAATCACATCATGGTCCTAAAACCATATAATAATAATCATCACACTAGATCATTGGAACCACATCCATGTTCATGAAACTATATAACAATGTGCTTGTTTGGACCTTGGAATCAAATCAGGGTCCCCCAAAAACATGTAGTTATATTCATCAAATTTAATCAATTTTATTAATTAAAAGTTCAAAGATTCACTCTTGTCTTGTATATGAGGAAACAACCTAAGAATCCTCGAAAAAAATGACATTATCATTGAATGATACTTTTCAAAGGGAAACTATTATCACTCATGGGTCATGTATCCCTCAGTCTCAACCCAAACATAGTGTAGAAGCTTTGGCCTCCCATGTCTCACCAAGACTTTTCCATAGGTAAACGGTGACACCATGGTTAACCATAACTTTCTATCACCACTCCCAGCCCATGGAAAATACTAAGGCCCCGATTTTGTTCCACTATGTTCATTTATTTATTTATTTTTCTCATCTTTCATAAAGTATCTAAGGCATTATACAATTCCATAAGGAAAACAAGGGACAATTATCCTAATTTAAAGCTCATATATACCCAAGGGGACTTTTAGTACCTATGAGGTACACTATATTAACATAACATTTTATTCAGTACCTCTCATGGGTTCACATATCATATGTTTCAGGCTTATAATTATACTCTTGGACATCAACGACTGGGATATCCTGCTAGTGTACAAGGGTTCATCTTCACAGTTAACAATTTGGGAATTCCATTAATAGGAATTTTATTTAATTAAAACAATTTCATTCTTAATAAAATAATCATTTTATTTAAGGTAAAACCTCCTATATTGGTGAGATTATATATCACATTTCATATTAAAAGAATAATTAATTCCATAAAACATTGGGAAAATATTAGGGTTCACCTGCCTTAATAAAAGTTATTTACTTATTTATTGCTCTACTCAGAAGCTCTACCCAAACTCACCATGATTATTCCTTGCCTAATCCACCACCTATCAACAAATTAGTCGTTATCTCACTTTGAGGAATAAAAATCAATCAATTATTACATTTTTAATTAATTAAACAATTTAATTAAAAAAGAAAGAATTCTTAAAATATAATCAGTGTTGTATTCTCATTGAAACCTAGTTTAGCCATATGTGGAAGGTCTACAACACATCCATGATGTCATTCTAGGACAAATACCTAACATGTGACATAAAAATAATTTCAAATTAAAGTTAATTTAAATTGAAAAAAATTAATAAATTCAATAATTCTACATACCTTCAATTAAATGTACTGAAACATTATGTATACATCATATTGTGACAACTTTAACAAAATATGTGAAACATTCCCACATTTAATGATATTTCCAATGGTCAATTCCCCTCAATTTCTTCAATATGTCTATGTAAATTTGTAGTGATGAATACCTTAATGAAAGAAACATACGACAGCTTGAAACCATCATCTTAGGACACCCTCTAGACAAAAGGAGTCAAATACCTATCATTCATGGATGATCACACCATGATTCAGTGAAATAGTCATCGAATAACATGTTGGATTTGAAGGTAAATAAATTACCTGAGAAAAGTAGGAAAACGGTGAAGAATCAGTGATAATACCTTGAAATTGACATGGAATTTTCATCAGAATCACCCCAAATCAAGAGGAACCAAGGGAGGAAGGAGAGAAAGAGGATTATCCCTGATTGAACACCTCAAATCATCCTTTCCTCCCAAATCCTGAGGGGGATTGACACCAAAAATACAAAAACACACCCACCTGCTATCCAGTAGCCTCAACTATTGTAATTCAGTAACCACAGCCTTGTGACTCTTCTTCTTATTTCTCTAAAGCATACATGATTCCAACCAAGCCTCTTAAATCATCCAAAATCACCTTTTTATGATTTTTAGACCCTTATAATTCCATTCTATGTTTTTATTCTCAAAGAAGATCATCCACTAAATCAAAAAAAATTATTTCCCCCAAATTTATTAACTCATCTAGACATGGGATATTACGATCTCCCCATCATAAAACTTTTCATCACCAATAAGTATTTTTTATTCCAAAATTAATATTCACTTTTCCATATCATTATTTTAATTCTAATAGGTCATGTTTAATCTCTTAATTCCAAACAAACTTCAACTACGCTACTCCAGATATAAGGTGATAAATTTCCAAAACCCAACAACTACACATTACTATTACCAAATAACCAAGATAGAACTATCCAATTCTCTTTTATTATGATACACTATAGTGTATTCCATAAAATTTATCATCAATATCATAGTGATCCTTATCCAAAACCTCAACTCATAATGGCTGATTATGAGATACAAATTACCCAACCACTGGAATGTCTTATAAAAATTCATTTATAAGGGTAAAATGAACAACTCAATATGGTCTCTACATTTTGGAACTCAGCCTAACATAGAAGCACCAGTAAAAAAATATGGTACTTCTCTTCATCTTGATTCTAAGAAAAATGGATGAGCCCATACCTCCCAAGAACAAGGCCCAAATTTATTATATTTTTTAAAACAACCTTGATTAATTATTGGAACAAATTTTTAATATATAATTAAATTCACTTGACATAATTTCCAACTCAAAATGTAAGAATATATGAAAAACCATTTTTCAAACCTCCTCTAGTATACATCCCTAAAAAATGGTTGTCTTTGACTGTTCATGGGGAATCAACCCACACCATCATGATGCCTTGACCCTTGACGGAATCCAAAGTCCATTAAGTTCTCACCCCAAATTCTAAACCTGAAACCTTATAAATTTATAAAGTGGATTTTCCACCATAACTGATGGATTTTATTCTCTCATTCTAATTACTATAACACTATCAATATAATACAGACTAGGATCACCTAAATTCAGCACAATCTATATTCCAAAAATTTAAATACATCCATCACTACATCGGAATTTGAAATATTTTATTTACATGATACTATATTATTCATTTTCACTTATCCATAAGAATCTAAATTCTATATCATCTGTCAATTGGCCAGTCTAATTAAATTAATGAACCATCCATCATGAGGGTTTCCCTCCCATGATCGATATAATTCTACCCTTAATTGGTTTCTATCAATTATCACTCTATTAATCCAAGATATCAGTCACCATGACCCATGATCCATCAGATTACATAACATAATCACTAGATGTAGCTATCCCACTCATACATGATGGGAAACATGAAATATAAATTATTCCCACCTCCCTCTCATGGAGCATCACTATCTAAAATTGCAAAAAAAATATGAAATGAGAGTCACACCCTCAATTAACCAATTTTTTACTCACTTCAATTGGGATACCCTTGTATAACTCCTCAAGGTAAACCTCATTAGGTTGAATCATTACACGTGTGTCACTCTTCACATACTATGACCATCCACAGTCAACTCCCAACACCACATTATCTATAGGGTTGTAGTTTTCACATAGTATATAGTTTTCCTTTCTAATTCCAAATACAACAATCACCATAAATGGTATTTCTCATTTCATCAAACCTCGGGCACCCAAACATGCAAGTATCTTACCATAAACATCAACCATCAAATCATATAGAACATCTCATTAAAACCAAAATTTAGTAGTTTCATGCATAATTATAGTTCCCTATATTTTTATACAGTATTAATTTTCCCTAAAATTACCTTGCACACTCACTCTCTACATCAAGTAAAAGTGATCATCCAAGAACTCCACACTGGTTCTTATTCACCTTCCATCTCAACCTTAACTGATCCTAATAGTATATGCTCATGTATCACCCTTTAACAAAACCTGAATCACTATCATTATTCATATGTCATCATACCTAGGCTCACATTTCCAAACCATTAACCATGTACTCATGTTTTAAAACTCTTCAAATCAAAGAACCCATGGCACTCTTATTCAAAATTACGTGTTTTCACCTATTTCATGTTCCACTAGACCATCACCCAGTGATTTTGGCATTTTTCAGTAAATCTCAACCATATACATGTACTTATACTTTACTTTTAAAGTGTTATTTAATGTACATAGATACATGTATCCTACTGATTCTACCCTTGTATTCTTTATTGTATAATAAATTCATCAAAACCTAAAGTGCTTGTCATCAAAAAAAAAGTTACAACACATGACATGCCTATATAATTAAACCTGTGTCATCTCCCATGAACCATTATCATAACTTTAAGAATTTACCTATTAGTCCTATCTCTAAGGCACTCAAATTCTCAGGTTAAAAATATTTCTTGGTTTACCCATTCATTTCACATCTCAACAATAGAAGGTGAAATAATAATTCTTCTCAATCACAACTCTTATCTGACTAGTGTTTTGATACATAATTAAGGTACTAGATACTCTCTCTCCAAACCCATAGATTACATACCATATAGGTTATATCCCATACGTAACACCTTTCTATTCATGTTTTTAAAATTACACAACAAATCATGGTAAAACTACCTACTATAGGGCATCTTATATCATAAAATATCAGGAATCACATTCTAATTCATCATCCTACTCATGATGTTCATTCACACTGTGTCATGAACCAACCAGGATACCCTAGTACCTTGATAACTTATTTGATCCTGACATAGACTAAATGGAATTCCCAATTCCTATGGGTTGAAAATTAGCACCTTGTATCATACAAGACAAAAGAGGGAAGTAATTTCCCACAAAAACAATGAAAGATAAAGATAAATATCAGTATTTTCAAAACTCCTTAAGAAGACACTAATAGAAACAAAAAGGTTGTATCAAAAACAAAAATAGACATCATTAATGTTCTCAAATTATGGAAAGATAAAAGTAAAATTCCCAAAGTAAACATCACTCCAATACCATGAGATCAACAACATCCACCTCCTCAAAGATGTGCTTTCCCTTTACCCGAACCTGGAAGGATAAAATCTATAAACCTTTAATGGAATTGTAGGGTGTGAGCTAAAAATCCTAGTAGGATCTCACCAATTTTCCCATAATAAGTTTCCATAAAATTTAACCAAAAATCAATTTTAATTTCACTAAAACAAGAATTGGTGATACAATTTCATATTTACTACAAAACTTGATTTTCATTTCAGAATGATGGAAATCATTTAAAACAAGTATTAAATATACATTTTATATAAAATAGTTTATATAAATCAACAAGAATAAGTAAATAAGTTTCAAAAACAATTCAATTTATAAAAAAACATCATTACAAGAAACATGGTCTTCTTTCTGATGGTATGATAATTACTAGTTATGGGGTCCTCACACATCTCATATCACTGATCAGGGCTAATATTTTTAAAATTTTCACTCAGGATAATGTCGAATAAGACTCATCAAAATCAAATTAGGGATAAAATATAACAAAATAGGTTTTTTTAGATTTATAATCAATAATACATTGATAAGGAATTACCATCCTAGCATGTTTGTCCTAAATAAACCATTAAATACCCAGGATCACATGTTCTCAATAATTAAATGGAAGAAGGTAAAACAATTTCATTTAAAATTAGTCATTATTCAAACATCATTTTCCAAATTTTCTATTTCAAAATTCCAATTCACATTAAAAACCAAATCATGGTTTTTTCATCATTTCATGCCTTTTTAAAGTAACACCATTCATTGGGTTTTAAGAATTCAATTTAATCTATTTTTTCAAAATCAATTCTCAAATTATTTCACAATTTCCATAAATTTCAATTCACACCCCTAATTCCAATTCTAATTGAATTGGTGGGGTTTCCCAAAATTCCATGAACAATAAATTTCAATCCCAATTCATATCGAATTGGGTTTTTCAAAATTCAATTGAACACAATTTTAAACAATAATCAATTCAAGGTTAAATCAATTGGCCAAGCTTAAAAGTAACCACCTACCTTTAATCATAGAAAGAAACACCCAAAATGGGACTCTCCAATGATGGATGAATGTGAAAAAGATATAGGATAACAAACTATAATTAAGATTCAATAACATTGAGTTTAGATCCATCAATCCTAAGATGATATATCAAACTCTAAGGAGTAAAAAGATAGTGGTAATGAGATAGGATGGACACTTAAATGAATATATTCACCATATTCAACAGGATTATCAATCCCCGAATGGATGATTTGGAGGAATTGGAGAACTCTAAAATTTCCTATGGATGGATTTAGGTTGTGAGAGGGAGGGGTTTGAAAATCAAGGGAAATGAAAATCCACTGAATATAAAAATTAAAATAGAATGTCCTGATAATTACATGGAATATAACCCCATTACACGTCATGTAATTATTGATTCCCTTATATGCTAAAATCCCCATAAATTTTTATTAAAAAAATTATTTTTTAATATTTACATGGTATATAAGTTGTACATGGAGTGTAAGATTTCACATTGTGTACCTATTTTGCAGTATCTTCTAGGTTATGATTACACATAGTGTAACCCTATTACATGGTGTGTTGTTCCCTTGAAGACTATAGAAACTGTTGGTTTTATTTTGAAATTACAAAAAATCTCAACAACAATAGCACAGGTATGCTCCCAATTCCTTCTTGGCATAACCCAACCTATAAATATGGAGAACCAAAACAAAAGTTAAAACATACCTGATAGAATGGTGACATGATGTTAAGACCTCCCCACCATAAAAAATGTCTCTCCACCTAAATCCAATCAATAAGATTCTACATCAAAAAGGTGAGGAAAATTATCTATCATCTGTTCCTTGCACTCCCATGTCACATAAAAATTATAACCATTATACCATTTCACTCAGACCAAATGTATCATCCACTAATGAAGTACCTTTGTCTTAGAATCAACTATCCTGACTGGACACTCAGTTATAAATAAATCCTCCTCAACATCAAGATCACTCCAGATAAGAACTTGAGATAGATCAAAAAGATACTTTCATAGCAATGATACATGGAAAATGTTATGTATCAACATCATATGTGGAAAAAAATTCAATATTTTAATCCACTTTTTCCACCTTCTTAACAAACACAAAATGTCCTATAAAACCAGGAGAAATCTTCCCTTTCCTCCCAAGATTTCTATAACCTAAATGAGTTGAAACTTTCAAGAACACCTTGTCACCAACTGAGAATTCCAATAGTCAACAATGATGATAAACATAAAATTTATACCATCTTTGTGCCATCAACATCCTCTAATGAATCAAATAAATATTTTTTTTCCTCTCTTGGGAATAGTTAAGTACAATCAAGGTACTTTCACCAATCTCCAACCAAAAAAACATAGATTTACAAATTTTACCATAAAGTACCTTAAAAGGATCCATAGACTTAAAACTATTGTTATAATAAACCTCAACTAGTCCCATATATCCATTACAATATCCACTAATCTCAAGGATGCAGGAATGTGGAGTATCCTCTAGAATATGTGTAACCTTATATATCTAAACATCCATATGTGTATGGTATTCCATACTCAAACAAACCTAATAAACTTTTTCATATTTATGGCCTCTCCAAAATTGATATGTAAAATGTGGATCCCTATAAAAGACTATAATAGATGGAACTCCATGAAAGTGAACAATATCTCTTGCATGGAGATTTAAAATCTCCTCAAATTTGGTTTCATCTTAAATGAGTATAAAGTAATATGATTTTGTAACCTATTGATAACAAACCAAATACCATTATTATTTCTCTAGGTACACTTCAATAAAACCAAAAATTCCATATAAATCTCATCCCATGTTTAATTCAACTCTAGAAGTGGATGAAGAAAACATAAAGATCTCTTATAGTCTGCCTTGACCTATTGGAAAGTATTGCAGTGCAAAAAAAATTCATTGATGTATCATCTCATACCTGGACACCAAAATCATTGTAGAATATTATAAAACATCATTCAGGTTTCTAGGTGCATATCCCAATAAGAATTATGGAAATACCCCATCATTGATATTCTTATAGGTAATGTTATAGTGAACCATTTTTGAAAACATAACACACCTTATATAGAGAATAAACACTCAACAACATTCTCTTCACCATAAAGAGAGTCTCTAATGCTATGGAATTCATTACCAAGGTTATGTTTCTGAAAACCCATTTTGAGAGGAGTGGATTTTATCTAAAAAAATTCTAGAAAACCCCAGCCCCTATTTAATGAAATCCAATATGAAACTGTGAAAAACAATCCATCAAGTTCCACTCTTCCAATGATTCTTTCATGCCCTGGGTTTAATGTTTTCTGCTCATGCATCAGAAATGATGTTCTCTTTCTATAAGGTATAATAAATTCATAAATCAAAATATTACAGGTATTTCTCCAACTACCTCTAGCATAGATTCAAGTCATTTGTAGATAATATTTAATTCAATATCTTATGGTCAGAAAACATGGTAAACCTTCTCCAAAATGGTAATTATACCAACTCTTAAGAGTATGAATTACAACCTCAAGTTCAAGGTCATAGATTGGATAATTCTTCTTATATGGAAAAAACTTCTAAGATCCATAGCTAATGAATGATCACCCTATATAATAATATTTACCAAACCTGAACCTGATGCATCACAAAAGACCACATAGCCCTTACCATCCTCTAGAATATTCAACACCATTACAGAATTCAAAATACATTTTTAAATCAACAAAATAACTCTAAAATTTCTCAACACAAAAAATATTCCCTCCCTTTAGAGTTATAGAGGTCCTCAGATAATATTTCTTCAATAAATCATCTTCAAACCATCATTAATATCCAACTAAACCTATGAATATCTAAATCTCAAAAACATTACAAAATTAATCCACTATAATAAAATCTTTCACCCTCCTAGGATCAACTAAAATACCATGTTCTGAGATCACATGTCCCAAGAACATCACTTCTTGAATCAAGAAATCACATTTCCATAACTTCTCCTAAAGTCATTGATTTCTCAACAATTCCATAACTACTATAAAATGATGCACATGACCCTCCTTGAACATAGAGTAAACTAGGATTTCATACATAATGAACACCACAAACATATCAATATACTCATGGAAGATCCAATTAATCAATGTAATAAAAACTGTAGGAGCATTGGTTTGACAAAAATGCATGAAAAATTACTCATAATGGCCATACCTTCTCTAGAAGGAAGTTTTATGAATGTCATATTCTTTTATTCTCAATTGGTAATAACAATATCAAAGATAAATCTTCTAGAACCAAATCTCCCCTTTCAAATGGTCAAACAAATCACTAATCAATGGAAATGAATACTTGTTATTTATCATAACTCCATTATGTTTTTTATAATAAACACATAGTAAAAGTGTTCCATAAGATTTCTTAGAAAAGAGAACAAGAACCACCCAAGGTGACGCACTCATGAATATAAATCCTTTCTCTAATAGATCATCCAACTAAGTCTCCATCTCTTTCATTTTAGCTGGTTCCATATAGTGTGAAGGAATAGATACTGGCTAAGTACTAGGAAGTAAATAAATAGATTACTCTACCTCATTTACTAGTGAATTACTAGACAATTGAGAATGAATCATGTTGGGAAACTCAACTATCACTGGATAGATATCATCACTCAAAGATTCTATCTCCATATCAATATGAAACACTAATATCACTTTCCCCAATTCTGGACAAAAATGTCTTAATCTACCCAACCTCGGGTCCCACTGTCCCTAAAAGATATGAGACACCTCATTGGGTGTAGTAAAGGAGAACCATTAAAGTTAACATTAAATTTTGGATTTTTATATATGATCCAATCCATACTGAAAATGTCATCAACGGGTTTCAATTCAAGAACCAAAAAATTCTAAGAAATCTCAATCTCTAATAAAGAGAATACACAAGTATGAAAATGGATACCATGATCTCTCTTTATTCTAAGGGGTGTACTAATATCCATTAAATAATAAAAAACATGTGAATGAAGATATAACAAGTTCCAAATATGATTTATTATCAAAGAGTGAGATAGACCAGTATCAAATAAATTAAAAACTAAATATAAAGCTATAGTGATTGTACCTATTTAATTCACTGGACCCATATATTCTTCCTCTAGATAATCTTCCACTACATGAAGAATATTCATTCTGGATGCCTCTAGTTAGAACCCCATAGATCTTAAATCATAAAATTTCATTGTAGTAATTTTTAGTGCTAATGATCTTGTACCACAACATATATAAAATAGATATAACAAATATTCTATAACTGTCCTGAACATCCATAGGAACCACATATCTTGGGTACCTCAGTGAAAATATATTTCAAGTGCCTGGGCTTGACAGACTAGAAGAACCCAACTATCATTATTCACAATGAGACTCATCATTATTCATATTTCCTTTATGAGAACTCAAAAAAATACAAATTGGAGAAAAAGGAAATCCCATCAACCCTAACTTAACTTCCATATCATGATCAACCAACAATACCCTATTCAACTTATCATTGTAAGAAGAGATATTCTGTAAGAAAACCTGAGAATGAATATCATATCAAAGACCCATATCAAACCATAGATTCTTAATTTTCTCTTCAATATAATTTTAGTTGAAAATTGTATAAGATTCATGAATCAATTGTCATATTTGGTCATAGTGCTCTACTTTGAAAAACTCCTTAGGCTTAAACAGCACTATAAACTCTAGAAAGAATTTGTCAATGAAGAGAACCTTAAATTCTTTCCACTATAAACACTCATGCTTATTTACTATCACCATAAAGTCCCGCCATATACTTCTAGGTCCTTCCATGTTAAAGGTATCACACATAACCCTAATAGCTTTAGGATTTTCTATTAAATAAAGAATAATCTCAATTGTTCTCAACTAATCCTCAACCTATTAAGGATCATTAGAGCCTTCGAACAATGGTGTATTCTAGTAAAGGTACTCATGATAAAAAATTATAAGATTCATCCCTTTGATGTTCCATAGCTATAGCATGAACAGGAGTGGGTGAAGGTCCACATCCTAGCGCTTGGACAACATGTACAACAACCTCATCCATATTCTGTTCCATGAGTTGATTTTCTCATTGTTGTTCATCTACAGCTTTCTCCAGGATCCTATTTTCTCATCTTCTCAGAAACATGATGCTACACAACATTTACAAACAACATAGAAGGCATTATAAGATTACATATATTAATAACCCAAAAAGAGAAATAGGAATATTAATCCCATAATATAGATAAAAACGATTTGGATCTCTACCTATCTAAATCTAATATAGGTAAAATGGTAGAACTAATAATCAATAAAATTTCCCAAACTACACTTGGTGAATTAAGGTTATTTGTCATGAGAAATGGCCATACACTCACTCAAAACTGCCTCCTAATTCCCAAAATGTTCTAAAAACTAAAAATTAACATCATGGAATAATGTTCATATTATACCATTGATACCATTTTTTTACAAACTATCTCAGATACCCTAGTACCCTGATGACTGAGAAGATCCCTTCATAGCTTGATGGGAATTCCCTATCCCCAAGGGTTAGTGTCTAGTAGCTGACATCATACAAGATAAAAGAGGGAATAAATTTTCTACAAAATCATTGGAAGATAAAGATATATATCTATAATCTCAAAACACCTCTCATAGGTTATACTAGAAACCAAATAGGTATATCAAAACCCAAATATTGCATCATTAAAGTAATCAAATTATGAAAAGATAAAACTCAATGTCCCAAAGAAAATGTAACTCTAATCCCTAAGGGATCATGAAAATAAACCTCCTCTAAGAGATTATTTACCTTCACTTGGACTTAGTGGGAGAAAAAAATAAACACCCAAAAGAAAAGGTAGGATGTTAGATTAAAATCCCATAAGGTTCTCACCAACTATTCTATAATAATATTAAATAATAATTAATCAAAACATTCTTTCAAATTCAACAAAACAGGGAATGGAGATATAATTTCATATTTGAAATAAGACATGCCTTTTATTTTAGAATGATGGAAAACATTTCATATGTGGATTAAATAAAAATTTAATATAAATCAGTTGGAATGAGTCAAGTATTTTCAAAAACATTGGAATTTATAATAAAAATCATAACAATAAGAAACATGATTATTTTCCCAATGGTAGGATAGTTTCTAGTTACCAGATCCACACACATATCATATTAGTTATCATGATTAACATGTGTACACACATAAATCAAGATCAGGCTAAATAAGACTCATCAAAATACCATTAGTGATATGTTTTGTTGAAATAGGTTTTTTTATATTTTTCATCATTAATTATTTTCTAGGGAATTACCATCTTATAAGGCTTGTTAGAAGTAACCTACTAACTACCCTAGATCATATGTGATAGATCAATCAATTAACAGAAAATTCACTTTTTCTTCAATAAGAAAGCATACAATCATCCCACATCACAAGATTAAGGGGGATGAATTAATGGATTCCAATTGTGTCAATTATAACAATAAGCTTAAAATCATCTGGAAAGGACCCCATGTTGTTGTAAATAATCAATATCTCTCCTGGTATACCATTTCTAGCTAACAAATCAGTTTCATAGTTCCATTAATTCCATGTGTGTCTGACAAAAATATTATAGTTGGCGTAAATCTCGCAATACATGATCGTGTAAACTAGCTCCTAGGGAATGACACCTTTCTCAAGAAGGAACTTGACCTGCATAGAAGACTCGGTCTCAACTTATGTAATTTGTATTTTGAATTTCCTATAAAAAGAGAATCCTATGGCCAAATTTTTATCCTCCTCACCCATAGAATTACCTACACCAAAAATTATGAAGAACACAAAAGCATGGAGCCTCAGCTGTCTTGAACCATCCCACCCCCTTTCATCTCCCCATTCAAGCAAGACCCATCCAGGTTAAATTTAAGCCCCATGTGGGGGTTTTCCATCTAACCCATCATCCCTAATTAAGTTTCCTAGTAGGCAAATTCCTAAAGTAGTTAGGAATAAATTTCCTCAAATTAATGGAATGAACATAATTATTGATAATTTCCCCCATATTCATCACTAAGAGCTCCACCCGCACCTAAAGATTCAGACCAAAAATCATAGTGCCGCACCTTTCTTTATTTCAAGATTCCCAAAGAATCCAACAAGCTGCTGAAAGAACCATTCCCCAAACCTTTACATCCATACCAAGGTGTCTCGAACCTAAAAATAAGTCCTCATTAATGCTTGGCATAGAACCATCGAAGATGTTGAGATTCATCCCTTGTTGTAGGTAGTTCCAGACCCCCTTGGAACTACCATTGTGGAAGAAAATATTATCAGTTGTTTCCAATTGTGGCCTACTACATCATTTACATAAAGAGGCTATATTTTCTCCTCTTCATTTAACATTCTCATCGGTGGGAATTACATGGTTCTTCATGGTCCAAACTAAAAAGTTCATCTTCCCATGAATCTATTTGCCCCATATTTTTGAATCCCACACACCCGAAATGTTACTAGTATGAATTAAATTCCTAAAGTCGTGACCGGAGAACCTCTTGGAGGAGGATCCTATGAATGTACATGTTTTGGATTCATCCACCAAAGCAATTCTTTCAATGACATCATTTTTATCCCTAATAATAATAGAGTTAAGGAAGGATGGATAAAAACTAGCTTCTTTGAATAATATGTTTGGGGATGGGTAGCCTAAAAAGTGAAGAATATCACTTGAAAAATTCTTATTCCGCATACTGATGTCACCACAACCAACCGTCTAGGGAACTACTCCATACAAATCCTTCATATGACTAAGAATGGATTGCATAAGGCCTGATAATCATCTGAAGTTCTTATACCAACTCCTCTATTCCTCACCATATCTATCTATAATGAACATATACCAGAGGTATATCCCTTATCATAAGTCTCAAGATAGCCTAGCATGTGTGACTTGCATGGTCTCCTCCACATCACATAGGCCGATTCCCCCTTCAAAAACTGGTTTTTCTAATCTTTTCCACGATGCTCGGTGGAATTAGGAAGCTTGATTGGCATCCCATAAAAATCAGTAAATACATTTTCCAAGTTCTCAATATTCCATTTATGTGGCTTAATTATTGATAGTGCGTGCATTGGAATATATGTGAGAACACTGTTAATATTTGTGATCCTATCTCCAAATGAGAGGAATTTATTTTTACAATTGAAAATTATCCCTATTATCTGATTGATAAGGTCATCAAAGAACACCTTCTTGACCCTTCCATTGGATATTGAGGCACTGGTTAAACTATAATAAGATGAAGTTGTTGAATACCCAAATTGGATTGAATAGAAATGACACATATTCTGGATCACTTATTGGAGATAAAAATATTAATATTTCTTGAATTAATGCTTTGAACACTCAAATTTACATATGAATATATGATGTTGAAGAACTTAGAAATGTATTTTTCTTTATCATTAATAAATAATATCATATCATCAGAAAATATCAGATGTGACACAATTCCATTGCCGAACCTGTTATGATATAGAAGTACATTCCCCTTTTTAAAGACTTGATGAATGTTCCTTATAAGCGCCTCTTGATCCATAATGAAAAAATTAGGTGATAATGGATCACCTTTCCTTACACCACATTCTAATTTAAATAATCCAAAGTCCTTACAAATGTGGAAAATTATGAACCACAAGGAAGTGTAACATCTAAACCACAAGTTATAAAACCATTCATGGAACCTAAATTTCCACACTACATGGAAAATAAACCTTCATTAAAATTTATCATATTCCTTGTCCATATCCACCCTAATCATGATGTTGGATCAAACATTTGTTAAATCAATTCATTAAACATTTATTGGGAGATACCAATGCCCCCCTAAATGATTCTTCCTTACACAAACCCATGTTTCTCATATAAAATAATTCACACAATAGAACTACTTACTCTTAAATTGAGAAGAGTGTATGGGATCCTATAAAAAAAAGTTACACATTAATATGGTCTAAACTGATTCAAGGAAGAATGATCTTTCACCTTAGGAATGAGAACCACTTTATAATCATAGGTGGTTGGCTTTAAGGAACCTCCAATGAAAAAATACTACATGGCCTCCCTCACTATACTCTTAACAATATCCCATGTTTCAATAAAGAAAACACCTCGAAAACAATCAGGTCGAGGGGTGATGTCCCTATTCATATTGATCATCGTGATTTTAATTTCTTCCTCTTTAGAAATATCCATTAGGACCATACTGTAAATGTTCTCCAAAATCCATGGAATGTAGTTCATAAAATCCTCCTCCCTAACCTGTATACATAACCTCTCTTCATTAAATCAATTTGATCCTACCAAGAGATCTTTGAAGTAATCTAGTTCCCTTTTCCTAACCACATCCACATATGAACTAAAGGATCCATCTTCAAGATTGAGATTAATTATCTTTTTCACCTTTTTCTCCTTAACACATTCCTAAAAATAAGATGTATTTTCCCCCACTTTAAGCCACAAGGCTCAAGACTATTATCTAAAATCCCTTTCAACCACTAAGAGTTTCTCAATAATAAAGTATTCTTTCTTATCTAATAGGTAAAAGATATTATCATCTCAAGCATCCATATAATCATCATTAAGTTTCTGAATATCAATTTTGAGACCGTATAAACTACTTTCATTGTTACCTTTTCATTTGGAGCTGATTTATAAGACCATTTAATGTCGTACCCCACTCTGGTTTGTCTTAAGATTCCCGAACTATCTATATAAATCCATCCATTTGATTCTATTTAGCATAGTAGAATAATTTTTGTATCCCTACATCACCTACTTCAACATCACAAAAAGAAGAGCATGATCAAACCCTAGTCTGGAAAGGTGAGAGACAATTTCTTGAGAAAAGGAGTCCAAGCCTTGAAAATTAGAGAGGAATCGATCGATCCAACTAAATATCCTCCTAGATCCATGGTGGTTATTACACCAGGTATATTTGTTAACACTAAAACCCATATCAATCAGACCCATAGAGTCTAAGAAGTTTCTAAAGTCATAGGTTGCATTAGTAGAAATATCCTGCAACGCCCCGACCCCAGTTACCCAGAGTCAGTGCATTATTGCGTAACATTGGCATGATCACAAAGATCAAGTCTCAAAAGACCAATTAGTTTAGTAGCCTTGGAAACACTATATACATTCATAAGTCTTACATTAAATCATAAAGTAAAACAAAACTACAACAACATCTTGTCTTCATATCCCCTCATACTATCCCTGCAGGTCATTCATAATATACTTATTCACATCCTGGAAAAATTAAAACATTGGAAGGGGGGATCTCAGATGCTCAGTAAGGATAACAATATATCGGAATCTTTCATAAATAAACATAAACATTTAAGATAATGTATAACTAAAACAAAAGCCTTATAAACTTGAACTTCAACATAATATGGCAAATGTAAAATGAGATAATTTCATTTACTTATTCACATGGATATTATACTGGTCGAATAATCACATGCAATATCAATAACCACTTTCATAATGATGGAATGCATAATTCCATACTATCATAACCACATAGCCAAGGCCTCGTGCTAAGACTACAAATAAAATTTTGTCAAGGCCTCGTTCCAAGACACTATTTTGTCTCATGAGACCTGTCGATGCATCGAGGAGCTATATCAGGCTCCACCCGTCACTTATTAAGTCCAATTCATTCCTCATATGAACAGGTTTAAACATATCATAAACCATAACATAATCGTATCACATAAAACATGAATAAAGGAAACATAACATTTACACATTTCAATCAAAAGACATAAATACAACACAGTGATATAATAAAAACATTATCAAAAGCATTTTCAATACCAAAATAAAAGGAAAGTAAAACATGGTATTTATTTTTCATTTTAAAAAAATTTATGGCTTATAGAGGAAGTCGAAACTCAAATAATAGTCACGGCGGCGGAGAAGTCGTTGTCGTCGCATACGTAAGAAAAAAAATTCCTTTTGTCATTTAGTAAAAACACTTTTTATAAAAAGATTCCTTTTGAATAAAAGTAAAAGTGAAAGGGGTTTATACACCATATAAAGGAAAGTTGTGTATAAAACCAAATATGCCTCAATGAAAGGAGATTGAGACGAAGTCCATTACAAAGATCATTTTTTAAAATAAAATAAATATATTATGTGTATTCACTATAAGTACACATAAAGAAAGTACAAATATAAGATAGGACATAATAATATCATGAAATAATTTGAAAGTAGGATATTAATCCAAAGAACGGAAATTGGGTTAAGAAGTTCCCTTACCTCATGTCCGACTTGACTCGATCGTTCTTTAATCTCCTGGATAATAAACTAGAGTTAATTTATAATTTATTAAGAAACTTTTTCAAGTTCATTATTCCTCTTATATCAGTTATTACCATGTTATGAATATTATGTAATTATTTAAGTTAATAACATTCGTTTTGTCGATCTTTGGTACTTGAGTCAAAAATAAACTTCTTATAATTAAAAGTTGTTCATGTGGTAAAATATCCATTACATACAAAATTATATTCATGATGTATATATCATATATATTCAGTATATACTTGCCTTTATAATATTACATAACATTTAGAGGTAAGAAATGAAATTCACCGTTCATGGAGACGGTAAGTCGTACGTATGCATAAACGCTACTTTCATTTACATTTCGTATTTTAATGGAATGAAACATAATGATATAAAGTTATATTATAATTCCATTATAATATCATATATAATATCACTTACTCTATCCTTTATACATCCCACACATGACATTAACGATTCAAATCACTTTGAGGGGGCGGTAGTCCGCACTTCCTCAAATGAAATTATCGCATTTGCACAACATGAAAAGCATAAAGATATGTTTTAAATGTAAAATAAATAAGAATAGAGAGGAAATAAATATAATATATATCATAAATAAATATAGTGCCATCTTAATGTCCACCATGAGAGGTGGTAGGAGAAGATAGAACAATCATCGTTTCGTGAGGCAGTAATTCGCCATCCACGGAAACAGTATGTTCTTTAACCATTAGACAGAGGTTTGTGTAAGTTTAGCTCTAATAATTATCATAAAAAAATCCTAGTATATTGAAGATACTGTTTTTGTTACAAAATAAAGGAATAAAAAGAGTTTAGGGGGTTGGATAAGCAAAATAAAACAAAATGACATAAAAGAAGACATTACCTTAAAATCGGGTAACTCTTTTTGATTTGAGCCAAAGGATTCCTTGGGAAGAATTATGCCCAAATTGAGGCTTATAGGATCAAGATAGCGAAGTTGAGAGAGTATTTGTGCAGAGTTTTTCCGAGCCAAATGGCTTTGAAGGTGTTAATAAGGTGGTAGTGGTGGGGGCCTTTTATAAGAGGAGAATAGGGGCACTCTTGGAAAGTAATGAAATGTTACTTTATTATATAATGAGTTTCAGATTTTAAAGGTACCAAACTTATATATTTCGAGGCTAAGGTGATAAGGGTTCGAAATATACTCATCCAATGGGTTTTTGACAAGTTTAAGTCTTATATTTTACATTATCTTTTCATTTTATTTAAATCGTTAATTAATGAGGTAATCGCTGCATCATCACGGTGTCATAAAAAAATTAATTTATTTAATGTCTAAAAATTATAAAAAAAATATCATGATTTAGGAAATCTTTTTATATTTCCAATTAATATTTATAGTTGAAATTGTAACTTATATAACCCCATTTAATAATTGTTTTATTAAAACAACACATGTTTGTGACAATTTTATTTTTACTTTAAATAAAAAGTTATTAATGTCATTTTCTTACCCAAGTGGCTCCATGGGGTCCCCAAGTTGACCCATGGATTTTCTTGGTCGTCCATGACTCATCCAATAATTTTAGGACAAGTGTAAGGATATTTTCATATTTTTATAATATCATTTTTACCTTAAATTTCACTAATTACCTTTAATCGCGATTAATTAAACTTAAAAGTTACTATTCACCCAAAAATTATTTTAATCCCATTAGAACACATTTTACTTCCTAATGACAACCATGTATGTTGGATTTTTGAAAATCAAATCACAGAAGTGGTAATGTTTCATTTAAACGAAAAATCGGTTTTTTAACTACCACTTAGTGGTTTCACAATCAAAAATTGAAGTTTTTCAGAACAATGCCAAAATTTCACCCTAAATTATAATTGATATTACAAATTCAAAAATGATATCTATTTTAAAAAATTCCAAACATATAAGTTTCATTAATTAATTTTATAATTAATTCCCGCTGTCACAACAGATAGCGTGTTTTTAAGAAACAATATATATCAAAATATTGACAATTGTTTATGTCCAATTTCAATTGGAAATTAATTCTAATGACCACCATTGGATAAAATGGTAAAAATATATTCTAATTATACTTTAAAACCACTCAATAGTATAATTTATCACTATAAATTATTTTTATTAAAAAAGTTGTTTTTAAGTATTTTTTACTATTCATAAAAAATTGGAAGTTCTCAGAAAAAATACCAAAAATTCAACATAGGCTAATTTCGATATTCCGAATCCAAAAATGAAGTCCATTTTGAAATATAAAATATATATAATTTCAAAAAGTGGTTATTACTATTCACAATGGCTATCTTGATTGGTCGCGGTGTGTTAGAATCTCGAACTTGTGTACAATGCAAGCTATTGCATTATTGAAAGAGAAGCGTATTGTGGAAGCTCGGAGTGTTACATTCTCCCCTCCTTCAATAAATTGTGTCCTCACAATTTTAAATTTTTCTTTGAAAATAAAAGGTTGAAAATATAAAATACCTTTGTGGAAAACCCAAATCAGAAATAAGGTTAATAAAATTTAGCCTTAATAAGAGGGAAAGGGTAATGAAAAAGTCACCGCCAAATTATGATCTCGATAAGGAGAACATTGGTGGAAATTAGAGACATATAATTGGAGGAAAAACGTAAATATTTATAGGGAGTGATTGAGGTCATCAATCACAAACAAGTGTATAATTGAGGGCCTCAAAGCCTTCAATCTATGTTGATTTAAAATATTATCAGTTCAACAAGACATAAGTTATTAGGATAACACATTTTTTTGTTTTAATATCCCTTTACTAAAGTTTAAGAATTAATTTATTCATAGAATAAGATATAGGTATATATATATTTATGCTTGACAAGTAGAGTTTCAACCTTCAACTAAATTCTACCACAAACTCGTCTTTCACTCAAAAAGATAATAGAACTCAAAAATATTATATTTATCCTAATCGTACAAGGTTCAAAATATTAACACATACCATTTAGATTAGGAAAACTATTTTGTAATAACCAGGGACTTCCTGTAGGCTAGTGGTAGGTAATAAAGGTCTGTCTCACTATGGTTGTGGGTTCGATTCCTACAACTTTGTCTGACACGACGGGTTATCCCCCAACCTACAGGTTGTCCTTTTCCTAAAACTATAGTATTATAATATTCCAAAAATAATATTTAGAAACGTTTTAACCTTAAACAATACTATCCAAGGTTCAACTTAATCCATTCCAACCTTTATAGTTATCCAAAATACTTCTGTCCAACTCACAGTCCAAATTTTATAAGGAAGGTAAACATAATGAAGGTCCTTTTTTCGCGTAACAACATGTGAACACCTTCATCATGTATTCTTTTAAAACACTGCAACATCCTGAATTACCATAAATCCTTATTGATTACATTCATGATCCCTTATTTCTTATAGAATACTAGATATACTCCTTCTATCCAAAAATGTATACAAATCATTAATCAGTTTCAAGGAAGTTAAGAATATCCAATATAATTTATCCAAATAAATCATGTATTATTCCAAAATCACTATCTCGCTATCAGAACCATATTATGGTTTATCTTTTTCTCAACCATATATTTTCCAAAAATTTAACCTGCTGTGGAGTCACTTTTCTTGGTTCCACACAATCTCAAGTTCTTGATGAAATAGTACTGCAGTACAATCCTTATATACTCCATAATTATTATAACCAATACATCATTGATACAACACTCAAATGAAAAAATTATTTAATAACAACATAAGAACTCTAATCATTCCTCCTCATCTGTGGTAGTATCATAACTTGATTATTATCCAATAACATCATTTGGGGAATACTCTAAGGATTTGGACATTGGTTTGCATAGTGTCCCCACTCCTTGCAGATGAAGCATTGTACATTTGAAACCTTTTTCTTACCCTTGCTGTCATGCACTTGGTGTCCTTTTTCTCCACACATATAACAAACTCCCACTCCCTTCATGCAAGTTCCAAGGTGTTTCTTCCCACAGTTATCACATATTGGAAAATTCTTCTTTTCCCTCGTCCCTTTATCCATCATTCTCTCTTCCATCCTTTTCTTCTCTTTCTTCCCTTCAAAGCCATAAGTCTCAGAGAATTCTTTACTTATCTTATTAACACATGATACTATTTCTTTATATGTTGAGAACACATGGGAGACTATTTCCCTTCTAAATGTTATATTAATACCATGAAATATATGATCCTTCTTACTCTTTGGATCATATGTATTGGTGGAGTTTACAATCCTTCTATTGGGCGCCATTTCTATACAATGGCATAAACTAGGTCAGTTTATGAATTGTAATGAATAATTCCAAACTTGTAAAATACTTAACGTAAATTGAATGGTTTATGGATATAATCCATAATAATAAGGATGTTTTCTTTGATGAATTATATACTCATAAACCCTTCATAGTGGTTTGTGAAGAAAACGAGAATTATCCTAAGAATATCTTCTGGGAGTGTCGTGACCAAGAGTGCAGCAAGGCCCGTTGTCGTGCACCAGTTCCCGTTCGAGTCTATCTCAAAGAGTTGTTTTCGGGTTTTACCCCTAGGTACATTTTTGCCAGATCCGCCTCTACCTGCTCGTATCCAGACAGGGATGTATTGCTTGGAAAACTCACAAAATCACTATAATACCAAAATTCTAGGAAGTTCTTCTATACTTATCCTCAAAATTTATCTTAGGTCTATGTTCTCTAATCAGAGTTTATATAAATCTAGCTTCCAAGGTTAGTAATAAACTGCCTCTGATACCAACTGTAACGCCCTGACCCCAGTTACCCAAAGTCGGTGCATTATTGCGTAACATTGGCATGATCACAAAGATCAAGTCTCGAAAGACCGATTGGTTTAGTAGCCTTGGAAACACTAGATACATTCATAAGTCTTACATTACATAATAAAGTAAAAAAAACTACAACAACATCTTGTCTTCATATCCCCTCATACTATCCCTGCAGGTCATTCATAATATACTTCTTCACATCCTGGAAAAATTAAAACATTGGAAGGGGTGAGCTCAGATGCTCAGTAAGGATAACAATATAGCAGAAGATTTCATAAATAAACATAAACAATTAAGATAATTTATAACTAAAACAAAAGCCTTTTAAACTTGAACTTAAACATAATATGGCAAATGTAAAATGAGATAATGCCATTTACTTATTCACATGGATATTCTACTGGTCGAATAATCACATGCAATATCAATAACCACTTTCATAATGATGGAATTCATAATGCCAGACTATCATAACCACATATCCAAGGCCTCGTTCTAAGACTACAAATAATATTTTTTCAAAGCCTCGTGCCAAGACACTAGTTTGTCTCATGAGACTTGCCGATACATCGAGGATATATAGCGGGCTCCACCCGTCACTTATTAAGTCTAATGCATTCCTCATATGAACAAGTTTAAACATATCATAAACCATAACATAATCGTATCACATAAAACATGCATAAAGGAAACATAACATTTCCACATTTTAATCACAAGACATCAATACAACACACTGATATAATAAAAACATTATCAAAAGTATTTTCAATTCCAAAATAAAAGGAAATTAAAACATGGTATTTATTTTTCATTTTAAAAAAAATTATGGCTTATAGAGGAAATCGAAACTCAAATAATAGTCACGGTGGAATAGAAGTCATTGTCGCCGCATACGTAAGAAAAAACATTCCTTTTGTCGTTTAGTAAAAATGCTTCGTATAAAAAGATTCCTTTTGAATAAAAGTAAAAGTGAAAGGTGTTTATACACCGTATAAAGGAAAGTTGTGTATAAAACCAAATATGCCTCAATGAAAGGAGATTGAGACGAAGTCCATTACAAAGATCATTTTTTAAAATAAAATAAATCTATTATGTGTATTCACTATAAGTACACATAAATAAAGTACAAATATAAGATAGGACATAATAATATCATGACATAATTTGAAAGTATGATATTAACCCAAAGAACAGAAATTGGGTTAAGAAGTTCCCTTACCTCGTGTCTGAATTGACTCGATCGTTCTTTAATCTCCTGGATAATAAACTAGAGTTAATTTATACTTTCTTAAGAAACTTTTTCAAGTTCCTTATTCCTCTTATATCACTTATTACCATGTTATTAACATTATGTAATTATTTAAGTTAATAACGGTCGTTTTGTCGATCTTTGGTACTTGAGTCAAAAATAAACTTCTTATAATTACAAGTTGTTCATGTGGTAAAATATCCATTACATCCAGAATTATATTCATGATGTATATATCATATATATTCATTATATACTTTCCTTTATAATATTACATAACATTTAGAGGTAAGAAATGAAATGCACCGTTCATGGAGACGGTAAGCCGTACGTATGCATGAACGCTACTTTCATTTCTATTTCGTATTTTAATGGAATGAAACATAATGATATAAAGGTATATTATAATTACAGTATAATATCATATATAATATCACTTACTCCATCCTTTATACATCCCACATATGGCATTAAAGATTCAAATCACTTTGAGGGGGCGGTAGTCCACACTTCCCCAAATGAAATTATCGTATTTGCACAACATGAAAAGCATAGATATATGTTTTAAATGTAAAATAAAGAAGCATAGAGAGGAAATAAATATAATATATATCATAAATAAATATAGTTCCATCATAATGTCCACCATGATAAGTGGTAGGAGAAGATAGAACAATCATCGTTTCGTGAGGCAGTAATTCATCATCCACGGAAACAGTATGTTCTTTAACCATTAGACGGAGGTGTGTGTAAGTGTAGCTCAAATAATTATCATAACAACATCCTAGTATATTGAATATACTGGTTTTGTTACAAAATAAAGGAATAAAAAGAGTTTAGGGGGGTGGAGAATCAAAATAATACAAAATAACATAAAAGAAGACATTACCTTAAAATCGGGTAACTCTTTTTGATTTGAGACAAAGGCTTCCTTGGGAAGACTTCTGCCCAAGGTGAGGCTTCTAGGAGTAAGAGAGGAAAGTTTAGAGAGTATTTGGGTAGAGTTTGTCCGAGCCAAATGGCTTGGAAGGTGTGAATAAGGTGGTAGTGGTGGGGGCCTTTTATAAGAGGAGAAGAGGGGCACTCTTGGAAAGTAATGAAATGTTACTTTATTATATAATGAGTTTAGGATTTTAAAGGTCCAAAACTTATATATTTCGAGGATAAGGTGATGAGGGTTCTAAATATACTCATTCAATAGGTTTTTGACAAGTTTAAGTCTTATATTTTACATTATCTTTTCATTTTATTTAAATCGTTAATTAATGAGGTAATCGCTGCATCATCATGGTGTCATAAAAAATTTAATTTATTTAATGTATAAAAATTATAAAAAAAATATCATGATGTAGTAAATATGTTTATATTTACAATGAATATTTATAGTTGAAATTTTAACTTATATAACCCCATGTAATAATTGTTTTAGTAAAACAACACATGTTTGTGACAATTTTATTTTTACTTTAAATAAAAAGTTATTAATGTCATTTTCTTACCCAAGTGGCTACATGGGGTCCCCAATTTGACCCATGGATTTTATTGGTCGGACATGACTCATACAATAAGTTTAGGACAAGTGTAAGGATATTTTTATATTTTTATAATATCATTTTTACCTTAAATTTCACTAATTACCTTTAATCGTGATTAATTAAACTTAAAAGTTACTATTCACCCAAAAATTATTTTAATCCCATTGAAACACATTTTACTTCCTAATGAAAACCATGTATGATGGATTTTTGAAAATCAAATCACAGAAGTGGTAATGTTTCATTTAAACGAAAAATCAGTTTTTTAACTACCACTTAGTGGTTTCACTATCAAAAATTTAAGTTTTTCAGAACAATGCCAAAATTTCACCCTAAGATATAATTGATATTCCGAATTAAAAAATGATGTCTATTTTAAAAAATTCCAAACATATAAGTTTCATTAATTATTTTTATAATTAATTCCCGCTGTCACAACAAATAGCAAGTTTTTAAGAAACAATATATATCAAAAGATTGACAATTGTTTATGTCCAATTTCAAAGTGAAATTAATTATAACGACCACCATTGGATAAAATGGTAAAAATATATTCTAATTATACTTTAAAACCAATCAATAGTATAATTTATCACTATAAATTATTTTTATTAAAAAAGTTATTTTTAAGTATTTTTCACTATTCATAAAAAATTGGAAGTTCTTAGAAAAAATACCAAAAATTCAACATAGGCTAATTTCGATATTCCGAATCCAAAAATGAAGTCCATTTTGAAATATAAAATATATATAATTTCAAAAAGTGTGTATTAATATTCATAATGGCTATCTTGATTGGTCACGGTGTGTTAGAATCTTGAATTTGCGTACAATGCAAGCTATTGCATTATTAAAAGAGAAGCGTATTGTGGAAGCTCGGAGTGTTACATATCCACACCTCTTAGTTTCTTTGAAACATGAATAATAGTGTAAAAATTTCCTCTAAAATACTAGGATAGGTTACCCAACTGATATGCATGATGTTGATTCCATAATATATTCCTCTCAAAAACCTCAAAACTAGCATAAAAAAGGAAAATATAAACTCATTTCCTCTGACACTTATCTTTTTTGTAACGAACTATGAAGAAGCATCCATAATATCCAAAATTATTCATGATTTTAAAAAAAATCCATATATTCCTATTGTTGGAACCTAAATTCATGAAATTTTTGAAACCCATATTCTTTGAGAAGATGGAAATGTGGTCCACTTATTTTTTTTTCAGAATAGAAATGATAAAAACATGGCACCTACAACCTTCGGAACCCATAAAGGCACACTTAATAAAATCCACGAGACCCCGAGTATTCAATATGAAAATATAAATCATAAAAAAATGGGGAAACTACCATTTGGACAACAGAACCTGTTTTTGATCTCATAAAAGGGGACACTGATGCCTGAGCCATAGCTCTAGTGATGGGTCCACTGATAGGAATGAAAGAACACATATTCAAGCTGGAAATTATCATAGCAACTAGAGTGGATCTCACTTCTTCTGCAACATCTAAAACTGAAAGGTCTAAAAACTGGTCAGAGTGATGAACCTAGGGAAACTTGGATCTAGGGGGACCCCTCTGGGAAAAGAGAAACAACCATCAGCATTTCTGGTGACATCCTAGAAGAAAGAATCTCCACATGCATTCCTTCAGTAATGATGTTGGTGCCCATGATGTTTGACCAACTAGGATGACTTGAAGAAAGTGGAATAGGACATCCAAGCTGAAGCATCTCCAACCAAGAGTGAGGACAAGGTTGTATGGCCAGAAAATCTTAGTCTCGAGTACAAAAAACAAGAAGATCTGTACTAAAATCTAGTGACTGGGAGACAATTACCATATAATTTAGGACATACTCCATTAGTGGGGGGGCAGGAACCACAATAGTCGAGATAGGTTACATAACTGAAAAGTTATTGGTAACATGGAGGGACACATTTGAATTTGAAAAAACTCCCATGGAGAAGGCCACATCCCCACCCACCGGAGGAAAAATCCAAGGTGGTTGGAAGATCTAAACCTTCCTCCACTGTAGGTTTCATCGAAGAAACAATGGGAGAGCTCAGAGAAAAGAGTAAATATAAAGAATAATCAGCTTCTTTTACCACCACTGGGATCAATCGGCACTTTCTATATAGATTAGTAGAATTCCCTTGAAATCCACACACCGTACAAACCCAAGGGAGAGTCTGAAACCACAATTGTTGCCACCATGAGAAGCCAGCACCTGCCCTGATCAAAAACCTTAAAGAGAGAGGCACCATGGAATCCAATTACATATAGATAAAATGAAATAATACACCCTGAAGATACTAGAAATCCTCATCCATGTATAAAAAACTCCCCAAAGAATTACCAACATATTCCATAATAGCTGGGTTATGAAGAGGTAGCGGAAGCCCAGGAAGTTAGATCCACACTTCCACCTTGCTCAATTCCCTACCATATAGTGCTTCCCAATACCATTGAGTGAGAGAGAAACTCCATGAGCCACAATGTCTCTACTTCCTAGAAAATTCCATCACAAACTCCTCCCTATAGAAAAAATAAATACATAAGGAAAAGTTAGAGAACACTGAAACTTCCCCTGGCTGAGAGAGACCCCACGAATGCACAAAATTCCAAAAAAGGAAGGGGTAGGTTATTCTTGACTAAATATCATGACCAAGGATGGATCATGGAATGATGAAACCTCAAAAATCTCATCCTCCAGTAGATCTCCCTTCATACAACCATTAACCAAGTCTAGACATCAGGGTGAAATCTGGAAATCTGAAATGTTGGGAAGTCATGGATTTCTAGATGGGGTCATTGAACTTTACAAGGATTATTTGAAAGATTTGACCCCCAAAATGATCAGGTGAAGACCCTTACTAGGATATCCCACCATCAGAAACTCCTCCACCCCAATTATCATTTTAAAAATAAAAATTCTCATTCAAAACCAAATAATGGTTTTTTATTATTTCATTAATTTTTCAAGTAATACCAATTATAGTTTTTTATCAATTAAATTTAATCCATTATTAAAAAATTGATTCTCAAATCATTTCATGATTTAAATCAAATGCAATTCACTCCTGTAATTCCAATTCCATTAGAATTGGAGTCTTTTTCCAAAATTTTGTGCTAAATTAATTTCAATCCCAATTTGAATCGAATTCGATTTTTCAAAATTCAGTTGAAATAAATTTTAAACAACAAGAAATTAACGTTTAAATAAATCATCCAAGATAAAAATAAAACACCTACCTTTAATAATGTAAATAAACACTCACAATAGGAATCTTCAACAAAGGATGAAGGAATAGAGGATATAGGAACTCAACATGGAATTGATATTCAACAACATGTATTTTAAATCCCACAATCCTAAGAAAATATATAAAACTCCAAGGAGGAAAATAATAGATACTGAAGATATAGGAAGTACACTTTCATAGAGTTATGTACCATAACCAGCAAGATAAAAAATACAGAGACCTTATCCTTTTACACATGTTATTATATTATTTTAAGCATATTTATCTATAAAATACAAAATAGGTAATGTAATGTCCAGTGTCCTTGGAGGACTATGTACAAGAAATTGAAAACAAGGAACTAGAATAATAAATCTCTTTATTAATCATACATAATGAGCTTATAACTTCATTTGAGATCATATATCCTCATAGGATATCCTAGGGAATACATAGAAAAAATGTATGAGCTAGAAAGGTCAATAAGGAAATATGCACGGAAAAGAAGCATGTCACATTGGTTAAAGGCATAACATGATAACATAAAAGGAATGGAACATGAATAAACATAAACAATAATATCATAAAGAAAATTTAATCATATGATCATGGGAATATATGAATGTGGTAGTAACATATAACCTGACATAAAATGATTCAAATCTAACTTGTGATATTATATCACATGGTGGGAAAAGGCCCATAATGGATTATTTTTACTCCCTAATCCCATTCATGAAGTGTTATGAGACTTAAAATTACCCAGTAAATTTAATATCTATCTAGGAACAACCATCATAACATTTTCATTCATATTACTTCCACATAAAGAATCAATTTTTAAGTAATAAACATAAGGGTTACCCATGGAATGAAATAGGTATCGTAATCATGTCATATAGAATAACCAAAGGGTGTATCATAATGGTATCTATGCAAGAATGTATTTAAATAATACATGAACATTCATAATGTAAAATAATAATATATCATGATAAATTTTGTCCAACTAAAGTGAAAACATGTAAAAAGAGTGTAAGAAAATTTAAAAATGAGACACTTTAGTGTGGTCTAAGGGAAAATAATAAGAATACATTAAAGGGGACAATGTCATAATTGTTTATATAAAAACAAAAAATAAATAAGATATATTTTCGCAATAAAATTAATTATTTTAAAATAATAATGGTGGATTAAATAGATTATGGATTTTACTTTATAATTGGTAAGAAATGGAGAATTTCATTTTAATCGGGTTTGCTTATCAAGAGGAATTGAGAAGGGAAACTTTTAAAACATGTAATTCCCCATAAAATAAATATGAATTTAGAAACACAAATTTTATTGGTACATAGATGAAAAATATTTGAGAAGTATATAATAACAATGAATAAATACATTGTGGAAAAAGAGAGAGAAAGAGTAGCCCAAAGGTAATTTGGTTGTTCAAAGAGACCCCTTACCATATGTATAAATGTTTTCTACACTTTCAATTAACATCCTAGATAATAAAATTACATTATATAAATAAATAATTAATAAACTATTATTTATTAATTTTATTTATTATAATTTTATAAACATTATTTATGAATATTTTAATGAGTTATAGAGATAAATTTTATCATTCTGGGAGCGTTCATTTCCTGGTTTCATGGTCTGTTACCTTGTGTAAAATTATGGAAGTTATTATAAAATGGTAATATTATACTATATTTTAGATTATATGGTATTAATACACCTCCAAAATTTTAAACGGTCCCATATATCATTTGTTTTTCTGGTATGGTCTTGATTCATTTAATAAAAGATTCATAATAATTTTTTAGTTTGTTTTGGTGGTGTTTACGATCATCATGATCTAGTTTCATTTTATTTAATATTACATATATATATTTGTTATAGAGAATATAAAATGTTATAATATACATATTAAAATAATTTTTTATCCATAATAATGGTTTTATTTCTTGTCTTAAATGCGGTAATGGAAAATAAAAAAATTGACATCCATGAAGCTGGTGAACCGACATATCACCGATGTTGATTTCATTTTTAGAATAAAAGGAGAATATAAGAGATATTTTTATATATTTTACCTTAAAAAATAATTTTATAGTATTTATATGATACTGGATTTATCATTCTAATTTGGATAGGGTAGGTGAGAGGAAGATAAGAAAATAATGAAGTTAAAAGATAAGGGTTAAGGATTTTACCTCTTAAATGATATCTCCTTGAGAACCTACTTAAGGTACTTAAGTTTGGTATTTTATTGATACCATCAGCTAATAGACTTGGTGAAGGGGCTTGGGAAATTAATTGGGAAGAATATTTAAATGATACAAGGTGTAGAATGTGTGATGAGAAGGAGTGTTGAGGGGTGGTATTTATAGGGGTGAGAGGGGTGTTTGTTATTATAATATTCATTATTTTATTATTTGAGATAAATAATATAAATAGTGTTCATTAATATGAATAAATATAGTAAATCGTTAGGGATATTTAGAACCAATGGGTTCTTGCATCATTAATACATTATCCATGACTCAAAAATTCTTATAAAGTTAAATACCGAAAATTATTGTATTTCACGATTCACCAAAAATTCAATTATTTCAGAAAAATACAAGAAATTTACCATAAAAATTTTTTGATGCTTAAATTTCAAAAATGTAATCATTTTTATGAAAATAAGTTTCTAAATATGATAAATTTTATTTTTAAGTAAAATCATCATTTATTTGAAAAATACATATTTTAATATTATGATCAACTTTATAACCCTTTGAAAAATTAATTAAGGCCTCTTATAATAATATTATAATTAAAATAAAACATATTATTTATTTATGAATATGTTTTATGAAAATAAATTTTATTTTATATCATATATTAATAATAAAATTTTAAATAATCATTAACATTTTACAGAATTTCTAACACTTGGTCTATCAGTTTTTAGAAAATTTATTTACTTATACCATGATATAAATAGTTCATATTTTTATTTATAAGATACCTAAATTTTATTTATAATTTCATAGGTGATGTTAATTTTTTAACTGTAAAATTATTATTTCTAATAGTCATATTGCTATTACAATGGTCAGGTTACTCTTCTGGTGGTATAGGTTCTTAATTTCTATTAATACCTCTTATATTATTAACTATTATTTTCTATTAATGATATATATATATATATATAATTTCATCTTCAAAAGTTATATTTTATTATTAAAATTAGATTTTATTTTTATATATTTGTTTGTGAGTACGTTTATTCTAGGTGATTGAGCATATCAAAATTTTTTCATTATTGTTATCTTATTTTATATTTATTGTCCTGCTAAAATATTTTTCATTATAATTGTTTTCTTTAATGACTAAAGTGTCATTATTAATTTATGAGAATGATATTTTTTTATTTTTATATATTATTTTTATGATTTATACTAACATGTAATAATTATCATAAGGAAGATTCCATTGATAAAATAGTGGATCATTGAATTCTTCCCCCTTATGAAAATTTTCCCTCAAAATTTCATTTTAAATAGTGTGGTGAAAATAGGTGAGGGTGATTATCCATCATTACTTACTCATATTCTCATGTCACCTAACCATATTTATAGTTCCTCTATAGTACATTGACCAGGTGAGTATTCTTTTTGCGTAGAACATTATCACTATGGTCCTATATATTCACCGGCTACTCCAGATAATAGAGATTATTTTTCCAACTATACGACCTCTAAATTCAGTACATGTGATAGATCTTGTATATACATTCTCAATAGGGATATGTGGAATATATCGTATAGTTTAGATATGGTTGGTGGAAGTGATTGTTGATAGGTCACAACTTCGAGATGATCAAAAATATTGAAGGAATCGATGTACCTTAGAATTAGCTTTACATTCTTTCCAAATATCATGACCCTCTTCCATATAGATATGTGGAGGAATACCTTTTCACAAACCACAAACTCTAATCCCCATTGATGACTATAAGAAAATCACTTCTATCGACTTTGGGATTCCTAGATATGTTGCTGGATGGTCTTCCCCTTTTTCTTCAATTTACTCAACCATTTCAGGTCCCAACAACTTATGTTCCCCAAATTCACCCTAGTATGCAGGTGTTCTACACCTTTTCCCATAAATGGTTTCATAAGGACCTATTTGTATTCTTGAGTGGAAACTATTTTTGAAAGAGAACTCAGCCAGCATAAGATAATGAACTTTCCCTACATTTAATTCCAATGAACATTATCTCAACATTTCTTCTAGTGTCTAAATAGGCTACTGATATTTTCTTTTAGTTTGAGGGTGATAAATCATGCTGACATTTAACTCAGTATTAATAGATTGTTGGAAACTATTTCATAACTTAGAGTTAAATCTAGGATCAAGATTGGATTAAATTGGTAATGGTACTTTATGCATCCACGCTAATTTTATGATATATATACGCTAATTTTTTTGATGTGATAATCCCTCTTGAATTTAAAAAAAGTAAGCAGTATTTTTAAGATTATCTATAATGAACCATATTTCATTATTTCCTCTAGATATCTTCATAAGTCCAATTAAAACGTCTATAGTGATGTTTTCCCATTTTATTGTTGGTATGTGTAATGGTTTTATCATCCCATTAGAATTTTTTCTTTCATCCTTCAGTTACCAACATACCAAACAATTTGATGTATATTCAGTGATCTCCTTAATCATATTTTCCCAACAATAGTTCTCTCAAAGATCTCGATACATATTTCTACCCCTAAGTGGATTGAGAAGGTTGATCTATTTACATCATTCAAAAGATCTTCCATTATCTCAAGATTCGATGGTACACAAAATAATGACCCATGTATTATAACTCCTTCCTCTTTAATTTTGAACTTCAATTATTTCCCATTTATGATAGCATCCACCTTCTTCTGAGTTTCAACATCATCTATTTGATCATCCTTTATCTTTTATAAACTGGATAGTTAAGAAATAATTTATCAAAGTAGTGATGATTTAAATTATTTTATGATTCATGTGTACATCATTTTCATGTCTAAGAATATTAAATATTTATCAATTCTCATCACTAATAAAGTTACAAGATCCTTTCTACATAGATTATCTTCCCCTTTATTCAATTTACCAAGATGGTAGGGGATTGAGTAGTCATAATCATTAATGGAATCTAACCATAATCCTTGGTTTATATTATACTTATTATATGTTAATATATATCTTGGGCTATTATGATCATTATGTATCTCACACATCTCCCCATAGAGAAAATGTCACCAAAATTATAATGTGAAGAATAGAGCTGCTAACTCCAGATCATACATGGGATAGTTCTCCTCCTAAACATTCAACTAACATCAGGCATAGGCTATCACTTTATCATTTTGCATCAGTAAAAATACTAAAACTTTCTCTGATTAATCTCTATATACCAAAAATATTTCCCTAATTATTGGTAGTGTATGTAATGGTGTAGTGGAAAGCAACTTTTTCAACTCTTTGAAGCAGTCTTCACATTCACTGGTCCATAAAAACATTACTCCCTTCCAATTCCGATTTGTTAGTGGGTTTGAAAATCATGATAAGTTCTTAAAAAATATAAATAATACCCATCTAGACCAAGGTAACTATGGATCACTATTATAGATGCTTTCCTAGGCCACTCCTCAATTGCCTTTCTTTTAGAAGGATCCATATATATCCCTTTTCTAATGATAGAATTCCCCAATAATGATACTTTCTATATCCAAAAAATGCATTTACTATACTTCTAATATATTTTCTCCATTATTGATGCCTTTAGGATAGTATTCAAATTATCTTTGTGCTAATCCTTTATCTTGGAGTATATCATAATATCATCTATAATTACCACAAATTTATTTAGTTAATCTGTGTGGGATATATTCATTAAGTCCATGAAAATTATTGGATCATTAGTGAGTGTGAAGGGAATCATTATGAACTCATAGTTTACATACCTCTTTTAAAAGGATGTCTTAGGAATGACTTTTTTCCTCACCTTTAAATGGGGATATCTCGAATAAAGGTCCATCATAGATAAATACATGGCCCCATGTAGTTGATCGAACAATTAATCTACCTATGGTAGGGGATACTTGTTCTTTATCATGATTTTTTTAAGACCATAATAATCAACGCAGTGTCTCCTTGATCCATCCTTCTTCTTAATGAAGAGGACCGGTTCACCCCATACTGAATCACTTGGGCATATAAAACCCTTTTCTAAATTCTCTCATAACAACTTCTTTAGTTCATACAACTCAATGGTTGTTATTCTCTAAGGATCCTTTGATATTCACATAGTTCCAGGTATAAGTTCAATTGAGAATGCAACCACTTAACCAACAGGAAGACTTGGAAATTCTTTAGGGAACACATTAGTGTATTCCCCCATAATGGGGATGGATTCAAGCATGATCCTTTCCTTTTTCTCATTCATTTGAGCTAGATATTCTTTATCATATGGAAATAATATAACAACCATGTTCTTTATTTCACACATAAACATGATTTATTACATATATTTGAACTTGATAAAAGTCCTAGGATCGAGAGGTATACTGTATTTGGGGCTTTGAAAAATTACATGACAACTTAAGACATAAAATACAACATCTTTATTGAAAACATCTTTTACATGACAATAACATTTCTTCTTACTTAGCATTTCATGGGATAACCAGAGGACATAAATAAGATAAGAGTGAGATATAATGCCTAGTAAGGGAGTAAAAAAGGAATAACATGAAGAATAAAATACATGTTAATCAATAGATATATCAATGGATCACAAGAGAAATATTAACATAAAAGCATGATATCGCATGATTATCATAACATGGAAATGTGGAAACAACTTAAAACACTTCATCATTAAGATAATGGAATCTGGTAAACCCCTATCCCAACATGGTGGATAAAATTCTTAAAAGGAATCAGATAAACCCATGTCTAGACATGATGTATCATGGTATTAAACAATACCTAATGCATTGGATCTATATTATGACTCACCCTTCATAATCATTTCAATCACTTGCTTAAGTGTGCCACATAGATCATATAACATGGATTCATTCAACATCATCATTTATTACATGATAAAGTAATGTGGAATAAATATATAAAAGTCTATAATAAATATTTATATGTGCATAAAGGTGAATAACCTTGATATATAAATGGGCATGGTATTTACTACACGTTGATTTTAGTAAGGAAAATCGCAGTGAAATTTCAATAGCCTAACGGCGTGGCATAAAAATTCATAAAAAAGGTGATGAGAGAGAAATGGGTCTCTCATAATATATACCTGAAATAGAAAGTAAGGGGTCATATAAATACATGTCCCAAGAAATGTAATGTGGAAATATAAGGCATAACATAATAAATAAACTCGAAGAAAGAGAAGATATGGAATAACTCTTATGAAATTTTGGCTTGGTAACGGGTGTACATGGGAGGGATTGATGAGATAGAATGAGGTCTCCCAGAATAAAAACATAATAAGGGAATTATGGGGTAGGTGATAAAATATAACCCATAATTTTTAATTTAAAATAAAAGTGTCAAAAAATATAAGGAAACTTGGATAAAATGAGAAAGGAAGGAAAGTGGGGATCCCTTACGAAAATTTGACATGGTAACATGTGTACATAAGGGTTCATAAGAGGGATAAATAAGATTTAAAGGGGATATAATAATTTATACATCAAATTGGAATTAATTATGATATTTAATAACATATCCAAACATATGAATAAATTAAATTAAAAGACATAACATGGAAAGAATTCTTGATAAAAGGGGATGGTGGAAAATCCCTTACTTGGAAGTGTGATCCTAAATGCTTGGGAGAGGTTTCTTGGGAGCGTGGGGTCACCTTGGTAGGACTATAGGGAGTATGGTACAGATTCTGGTTGAGATAAAAATTGTTTGAGTGGATATTAATGGTAGATTGGGTGGGTTTATATAGGAAAGGAGGATGGAATTCTTTATTATTTAGGTTTTGGACACTAAACACTAACATATTCAAAACCAAACACCAAACCATAGTTTTCTCCCACGATTTTTGGAAAAGGGGAGTATAAAAAGTTATTTTATAAGGCTAAAGGACTGGGAAATTAAAATATTATCCTTGCTTATGTTGAGGTGAGTCACACCCTCAAGGAAATGAATTTAAAATCATAAAATATATTATACATTTTGGAGGATTCACTAAGGCATTATAAAATAATTAAAACAAATATAAAATTAAATTATTTTGAAATAAAACATATATTTGGCCAAATATACCCTTTATAATATTTTATTACCTCTATTAGGTCGTTATGATGTCATAAAACACATCATATATTTATACGGTATTTAATTTTTACCCAAACATTTTACTGTCTCAGAAAATTTTGAAAAATTCACATTGGGAAAATTTCAATATCCTAATTCCAAAAATGATATTCATATTATATAAATAATTTTTGGAATATGATAATTTTTAATTTTAAAATTAGAACTAACATTTATTTAAAATTAATGGTTTTTGAAAAAACAATATTTTTTAAACCATAATAAGAATTACATTTGACTTCATAAAAAATTATATACTCATTTATTATTAATAAAAAAAATTGATAATAATATTATATTAAATATTAATTATTTCAAAAATTCATTAATTCCTTAAAAAAATTCTTTGATACACTTTCTATTTTATTGTATAAAAATATATAACTCTTATCAAACTGATTACCTAATCATTTATAAATAAGGAACTAAAATAATAATCATTTATAATAATTTTAATTATAATAATATTATTAAAAATAGAGTTAATATAATAATAATGTATTTATTTCTCAAAAGTACCATTCTTACCCGAAAAATAAATTTATCAAATTAATCATTTTTTGAAAAAAGAATATTCTCATAAATGAATTGATGGTATATGACTTTTATTTATAAAAAGGGTTTACCCAATAAATAACTAATACCTAGTTATATAACCCCTTATAACACATTCATAATACCTAAGGGTAAGGTGTGCGATGGTGATAGAATCTTGGGGTGACTCTGTTAAAATCACACGAGTGGTGATTTCCCCAAACATTAAATTCTATTATATGTGATTTCATTCAAGAATAAAATGTTGAAGCTCAACTTGGGCTTGGTCTAGAGAGAATTCCAGCGACGCTACCTCCTTCCTGAGCTTTGAAAAATGAGCATCTTATGAACAATTCTACTAGTAGAGGCCATCGAATCTTCTTTCTGAATTAATTTTTCCATTGTCTTTTCAATTTATAAAAAATAATTATAATGTTAAAATTATTACTATTTCCAATAATCATATTTATCTATGATCATAATTGATCAACAGTCATATAATGGTCAAAAACTAATATTTACATTTCAATTTAAACTTATATAGTTTTAATTAATAGGATATATTAAAACTTAAATTTTCAAGATACAAAATATTATCCAAAAGTTAGGGTCATTTCATTATTTCTCCCTTAATAAATTTCATCCCCAAAATTTTATTTTACATATTAAGGAAAAAATAGGTAAGGGTACATCTCCTTCATCTTTTCAATGAGGTCTTCAGTCTCTCTTTTATAATTTCCTTTAAGTAGAAAGGGTTAATGTGTCATAATGGTACCTTGGGATATTTTCAAGATCATCTACATCCTTTACCCAAAACACCTCAATAATCTTGGATTATATCGATGGAGACATCGATAAGTCATTAAAAATGAATTTAATATATATAATTTTAAAATATCTTCCTGAACTTGTTTTTTATAATAACATATTACTGATTCATCTTCAAATATTTCAAAATAAAATTTTGGTATATCATTTAGGAATTTACCCAATGAAATAAATCTATAATTTCATACATATAGGTTTCTCAAAGGTCTCCCACTTTTTCAGAATCTAGAAAATCATTTAGTGCCTCATCATTTTGAAATAGAGAGAGGAATTTGAAAAGACCCAGATGGTACATCCCATGCTTAGCATGGTAAGAAAGTTTAGAGTGAAATATTATCCAATATATGGTACTTGATCTATGAAAGAATCATTCAATTCTACAGGTATTGTATTCCTCATAAAGTTGTTTCAATGTAACTTGGATATTTGAAAATGTTTCAAATTCATCTAAGAATAACTTCTAGATAATCTTTCTAAGTAGTTCTTTAGGAAAAGAGAGAATAGTTATTCATGATATTTGTACTTCCATGTTTTAATGAAGGAAAATAAAATCCAATTAGGGGGTTTGAATACATAGCTAATAAGAATGTAAAAAATAAAAAAATTGGACATATAAGGATAAACTTGTATTGTATGTCCTAACTTGTGATACCCTAAGTTTCAATCTAGGTTATCCAAGATATATTTCAAAACATCTATTCCTATGGTATTTTTTTTATTCCCTTAATAATGATTCGTGGTAAGATTATGAATTTAACAAATCATATCCCCAAAGATTATCGAACCAAGAGTGTAGAAAGGCCCATTGTTGTGCACCGGTTCCTGTTTGAGTCTAGATCAAAGCGGTGTTTTTGGGTTTTACCCTAAGATACATCTGTTCCAGAGCCACCTCAATTTGTTTGTATCAATACATGGATTTATTTGATTGATAAACCACTTAATATATACTCACAAATAAATTTGGATGATTTTTTTATTCTTAGCCCTATCCTTAAGGATTTCACTGTATTTTTCTAATCCTAATCCCAAAAATAACTAAACATATCCTTTCATACCAACTATAACAACCTTGGTCTTTATTTCACACTTAAACATGATTTATTAAATATATTTTCACTTAATACAACTCTAAGGATCAATAGGTCTAGTGTATTTGAGGATTATTAACATTACATGACAACTTAAGACATAAAATAAAACATCTTTATTTAAAAAAATTCTTTTACATGACCACAACATTCCTTCGTACTTAACATTGCATTGGATAACCTAAGGACATACATAAGAAAAGGGTGAGGTATAAAGCCCAGTAAGGGAGTAAAAAAGTAATTAAATGAAGAATAAAATACATGTTAGGTAATAGACATATCAATGGAGAACCAGAGAAACCTGAACATAAAGGCATGATATAGCATGATTATCAAAACATGGAAATGTGGAAACAACTTAAAACATTGCATCATTAACATAAAGGAATCAGGTAAACCCCTTTCCCAACATGATGGAAAAATACCTAATAGGAATTAGGTAAACCCTTTTCCCAACATGATGTATCATAATACTAAACATTACCTAATGCATTGGAGCACTATCAGGGTGCACCCTTCCTAATCATTTCAATCTCATGCTTAAGTGTTCCATATAGATCATATAACATGGATTCATTCAACATAATAATTTATTCCACGATAAAGGAATGTGTAATATATACATAAAATTCTATAATAAATAAATATATGTGTATAAAGGTGAATACCCTTGATAGATAAATGGGATTGGTATTTAATACATGTTGATTTTTGTATGGAAAATCGTGGTGCAATTTCTGCAGCCTAATGGCATGATATAAAAATTCATAAAAAAATAGTTGATGAGAGATAATGGTGTCTATAATAATATATACATGAAATTTAAAGTAATTGTGTCATGTATATACTTTCCCCAACACATGGAATTTGGAAATTTAATGTGTAACATAATAACAAAACTTGAATAAAGAGGGGAAATGGAATAACTCTTAAAACATTTGGGCATGGTAATGGGTGTACATGGGACAGATTAATAAGAGGTAATGAGTTCTCCCATTATACAAACATAATATGTTAAGTATGGGGGAGGTTTTAAAACATACCCTATCATTTTTAATTGAAAATAAAATGGTGTAAAAATATAAGGAAACTTGGATAAAAATGAGAAAGGAAGGAAAGTGAGGATCCCTTACAGAAATTAGGCATGGTAACGGGTGTGCATAAGTGTTCATAAAAAGGATAAATGAGAGTGAAATGGGATATAATAATTTATAAATAAAATTTTATGTAAGTAGTATATTTCATAACATATCCCAACATAGTAATAAAATAAAGTAAAAGGCCTATTATAAAAAAATGCTTGATAAAAGAGTAGGGTAGAGGATCTCTAACTTGGAAGTGTGATCCCAAAGGATTGGTAGAGGCTTATTAGGAGCTTGGGGAACCTTGGGAGGACTCTAGGGAGTATGGGGAATAGGTGTTTCTATATCCAAATGGTTTGAGTAGAGAGTAATGGGATATTGGGTTGGTTTATTTAGGAAAGGAGGGGGAATTCTTTAGTATTTAGGTTTTGGACACTACACACTAAAATATTCAAAAACACAAACCATCAAAAAGTTTTTTCACATGGTTTTTAGAAAAGGGTAGTGGAAGACATTATTTTATAATTCCAAGGTACTATGAAATTAAAATATTATCCTTTATTATGTGGAGGTGAGTCACACCCTCAAGGAAATGAATTTAAAATAATAAAATATATTATACAATTTGGAGGATTCTCTAAGGCATTATAAAATAAGTCAAATAAATCTAAAATTACATTATTTTAAAATAAAACATATATTTGGCCGAATATACCCTTTAATTTATTTTATTACATCGCTATTTGGTCATTATGATGTCATAAAACACATTATATATTTACACAGTATTTAATTTTTACCCAAAAATTTGACTGCCTCAAAAAATTATGAAAAATTTACCATTGGATAATTCCAAAATCCTGATTTAAAAAATAATATTCATTTTATATAAATAAGTTTCTAAATATGTTAATTTTCACTTTTAAAATTAGAACTAACATTTATTGAAAATTAATGGGTTTTGACAAAAACAGTTTTTAAACAATAATAAAAATTACATTTGAATTCATAAAAAATTATATACTAATTTATTATTAATAAAACTAATTGGATAATAATATTTTATTAATATATTATTTATTTCAAAAATTCATTAATTCCTTAAAATAAATTCTTTAATACACTTTTTATCTTATCTTATAAAAAAATAAAACTCTTATCAAACTAATTAACTAATCATTTACGGATAAGGAACCGATATAATCATCATTTATAAGAATATTTTTATAATATTATTAATAAAAAATTAGTTTATTTTAATAATAATTTATATATTTCTCAAAATTACCATTTTTACCTAAAAAATCAATTTATCAAATTAATAATTTTTTTAAGAAAGACAATTATCATAAAGGAATTGATGTTATAATACTTTTACTTATAAAAAGGGTTTACACAATAAGTAACTAATAACTTATTACATAACCCCCTTTAACACCTGCATAAAACTAAGCATAATGTGTGTGATGGTGAGAGACTCTTGGGTCAACTCTGATAACATCACTCGAGTAGTGATTTCCACCAACTTGAACTTCTCTTGTAGGTGATTTAGTTCAAGAATAAAATATTGAAGATTAGCTTGGGCTTAAACTAGAGTGAATCCTATTGATGATACCTCCTTCCTAAGATCAGATAATTTAGCTTCATATGGAACAATTCTAGCGGTAGAGGCCATTGATTCTTCTTTCTGAATTATTTTTTCCATTGTCCTTCATATTTATAAACTATAATTATAATGTTAAAATTATTATTGTTTCCAATGGTTATATTTATCTTCAGTCATAATTGACCAATGGTCATATAATGGTCAAAAAATGATAGTTACATTTCAATTTATACTTATATAGTTTTAATTAATGTGACATAGTAAAACATACATTTTCAAGAAATAAAATATTATTCAAAAGTTCAGGTGGTTACAAATTATATCCTCAATTGAGATAATTATTATGAAAGAGATACATCCTCTTCCATACACATTTTTAGACTTAGATTATTCCTTGGTATGTGAAGAGTGATCTCCCTTTATCAACAGTTGATGTTGGACTTATGTAAATATAAAAAACTCATAAAAATATATCGAAAAACTACACCAAAGTAAGATGGTTTTTCGGTGATGTTTCGGTCCAAAAACATTAACTAGGGAGGAGTTATATACTTTAGGTGTAACAATTTCCCCATTTAATATTCTTATAGATAACTCAACCTTCATATTTTGATGTGGTGTTTGAATATATATACAAAACTAAAATGATATGGAAGAATGTGTATAACTATAATAAAACAGTACATTCACTATTCTTGAATGAAAATCCGAATACCTATCACCACATCAATTTTAGGCTCCACCTCATCAGTAGTGATAGCATATTCCCTTCCTTTATTCTTTAGAGGTTTTTTTGTTGATTTCCTCCAACAACCAATGGATTTGGGAATTAGTTCGCATAATTACTATGTTTGTTTCAGTTGAAACATTGCACTATAGGATGAGTATTGATATTAACATTCCTTTCTTCTTATGAATTAGTGTGATTCTTCAAATACCTTCTGAAAAAATTATCTTGATGCCCCTGTCTTCAAAATTTGAAGAATTCCAGGTTCCTTTCAAGCAGTTCTCGGGATTCTTAATCCCACACTTTTGGCATGTGGGTTGTTGGGTTTTTTTCCTTCATCGGACTTACCTATTGATCTTCCTATATTGAACTCCATTTTCCTATTTTTATCTTTGATCCCAAGAGACCACTAAGAGTCACCAATATCCATAGTGACCTTTATAGAACATTATACAATTTCCACATAATATTCAAAGTATCAAATCACCAAATATTTTCATATAATCAACTTTAATACACTAAAGTATATATTATCCTTGCTTTTAGTGTTCTTGAAAAATCTAGAGGCATATCGTTTATGTATTGTAATGTGTACCTCATATTACCCAATATTTTTATCTTCCTTTTTATTCGGTCTGAGGAACTTTCTCTCCATTTTAAGAAGGTTTGTTTGGGAAAAAAATTTTCTTAAGTCCTTCCTAATCCATAGAATCAGTGTCCTCCTTGGACTTGGTGTTTTTGATCAAATTCGATCACTGATCATCTTCACCATCAAAATCATAGACCTCTGGTGTGACTTTATCTTCTTCTAAGCATTCAAGGATAGAGAATATCTTCTCAATGGATTTAATCCATTGTAACATGATAAGGGGATTGGAATATAAACTAAATATATGAGGAGTTTTTCACATAAATTATTCAACCACAACTTTCTATTTCTTAGCAGAAGGAGTTAATTCTGAAAGATTCAAGTAATTAAAACTAACTTGGGCCAGTTGTTCTAATATTATCATGAAGTTTTTGACTCTTGTTACCACCAGATTTGGAATCTCTTTAGCACAATCATCACATTTCCTATCACATTAATTATTGGCATGTGTTCTTCTGTTTCCCGCCAAAAACTAATAAAAATAAATAAATTACTGATTCTCACTCAAGTTTACCCAAGAGAAGAAGGTATGACAGTCCTTGTAGTTTAGCTTGGGTTGTCGAATCCACAGAGACCTAAGAAGTAACCTATAGACACGTACATTCTATGGACTATTTTTGGCTATGAAGTGGCCAACTTGGGTTGATTTTAGATGTGTTTAAAAGAACTCTAAGAGACTTAAGTGAATTCAATTTAAAATAATGATTTGATCCTAGGTTATTGCTCGGGGTGGATTGGACGTATTTCCTTTTCAATGATTTCAATTTCTTATATTTGAGATGGGTTCATTTAATTAGATAAAACAACATCATCACTTACTAATTTAATGCCTACACCCTTTAATACTAATCACCTATACACTTGAAGGATCGAAGTTTTGATCACTTCAAGGTAAAGGTTTGTATTAGCACATGAAGTGTGTGGACTTAAATTCAACAAGGACGATGGAGTTTAAAAATCATCAAATAAAAATATCAATTAAAGAAGTGATTATACATTAATGGGGTTATAAATAAAATCAAATCCAGCCCCTTTATACTCCCTTTGATCAACCCATAAGTGGGTTAGCCTTCCATTGATCCCATGGTTTCAATAGAAGCGGAAAGTAGACTCATGAAGGAAGAAATGGAGAAGTAAAAGAAACACAATAAAATAACAATCACTCCACTGTTGTGTGATAATATCACAAGTTTTGGTATGAAAAAGTTCACACCTTGAACCAACGATATCAAATTAATAATGAGAAGAACATAATAAGAGTAAATGAAGAACTTTTATTAAGAAAAAAGGATGAATTAAAACAACTTACATGTGGAAGACAAATTTGAGACAACCAAACCGCAGCATAACATTACAATGAAAGAAAGCTAAAAGATATTTAAATACTCTAACACCACTACCTTAAATAGTAATTTTTGAGCCCTTGGGTATATCCTCCAACATTAAAAGTCATCCCACTAGAGTATGGTAGGCCTAGGGTGGTGGAAAGCTTGTGGAACTTAGACTTTTCCACATTTGACCTCAGGTGGCAGCTAGCTTTCATCCACCAAACAGATGTGCTTTTATGACCTTCTATATGGAATAATCAGAGTGGTCCATAGAATAATACAATGTATCCCAAGATGTATCCTAACCGTCTGTAAAATTTGGGCCCATTTGGAGTTGTATATTCGGAGATATGATCATATTAGTGGGATGTTTTTCTGGGCCGCAGAATCTGGACCAGAATTGTATCTATAACTTGGTCCACCTTAATTACGACCATAGATGATGAATTATCATAATCTCATGAATAGTTATTTGTTACTAAACATTTCTTATATCATCTCACAAAATTTGGGATTCATTGTGCTTGTATGTTGGGCCCCACAGTCTCATCTGTGGGCTAGTGTCCAATCTGCCTTTTCAAGAATTGCTTCCTTTCATTGCCAAATATCTCCATCATCCTCCATGAATTATCCATTGATCCCTGAATCAAAAATGTTAATATTTAAGTGTAGATAAATTTACAAAAATATCAAATTAAAATATGTATAATTATATTCCTTAAAATCAGATGAATCATTGGGTACTTTAAATGATGTTAAAAAATGTACCACATAATAGTGCATTTTAAGAAGGTATTATAATCATAATGTGAAATGATGTTCAAAGTATAAAATGCACTAAAATTGTGTTTATTAATAATAAATAAAATGAATATTATATATATTAACAATGAATATTAGCCTCATTTAGTGGCTAATCACACCCTCCAACTTGAGTTTTTCTAGTCCCGAGAAAAATATATCTCAACAATATGAAATTCAAATTCCCCTTTCCAAAAACATTTTAATACACAATGATCACCAAAAAACCTTATACCAAACAATAATTAAACCCATCAAAATATTTTAATATAAGATAGTTTCATAAGCATATCTCAATCCCAAGCCCATTCCTTTGTTCAAATTCATTACCATATTTCATCCAATATCAATTAAGTATAAGGATGTGTTGTGCATCACAATAGACATGGGGGTTCATCTTTATTCAAGGGGGAAATTATGGAAGCGCTAGGTGGAATAACATTTCAATATTAAGATGAGTAATCATTTTTTTTGTATAATTTTTTTTTTGTTTTTTGTTTTTTGTTTTTTTTTGTTTCTTGTTTTTTTTTTTTTTTTTTGCAATTTTTCCATGGTAATTGAAATTGCACTCAAAAGAGTCAAATCCTGTAGCGAGACTTTGCCAATGACTCCCAGGCTCAAAGACCTTAGGTAACCAAGTGAATCCCACAAACTCGGGCATCAACTCGAGTTAAATCAGTCAAAAACAAATTCAAATTACCAAAAATAGAGATAAAATTACTAACTCTAGGCCAGAAGTAACCTAAGAAGTAACCTATAGAAACGTACATTATAAGGACTGTTTTTGGCTATTAAGTGTCCAACTTGGGTTTATTTTAGATGGGTTTAAAGGAACTATAAGAGACTTAAGTGAATTCAATTTAAAAGAATGAGTTGATCCTAGGTTATTGCTCGGGGTGGATTGGACATATTTCCTTTTCAATGATTTCAATTTCTTATATTTGAGATGGGTTCATTTAAGGAGATAAAACAACATCATAACTTACTAATTTAATTCCTACACCCTTTAATACTAATCACCTATACACTTGAAGGATCAAAGTTTTGATCACTTCAAGGTAAAGGTTCGTATTAGCACATGAAGTGTGTGGCCTTAAATTCAACAAGGACGATGGAGTTTAAAGATCATCAAATAAAAATCTCAATTAAAGAAGTGATTATACATTAATGGGGTTATAAATAACATAAAATACATCCCCTTTATAATTCCTTGGATCAACCCATAAGTTTTTTAGCCCTCCATTGATCCCATGGTTTCAATGGAAGCGGAAAGTAGACTCATGAGGGAAGAAATGGAGAAGTAAAAAAACACAATAAAATAACAATCACTCCACTGTTGTGTGATAATATCACAAGTTTTGGTATGAAAAAGTTCACACCTTGAACCAATGGTATAAAAGTGATAAGTATAATAACATATAAAGAGTAAAGGAGGAACTTTTATTAAGAAAAAAGGATGAATTAAAACAACTTACATGTGGAAGACAAATTTGAGACAACAAAACCGCAGCATAACATTACAATGAAATAAAGCTCAAAGATCTTTAAATCCTACAACACCAATGCCTTAAATAGGAATTTTTGATCCCTTGGGTCGATCCTCCAACAGTACAAGTCATCCCACTAGAGTATGGTAGGCCTAGGGTGGTGGAAAGCTTGGGGAACTTAGACTTTTCCACATTTGACCAGAGCTGGCAGCCAGCTTTCATCCACCAAACAGACGCGCTTTTATGACCTTCTATATGGACGAATAAGAGTGGGAAATATAAGAATACAATGTATCCCAAGATGTCTCCTAACCTCCTGTAAAATTTGGGCCCATTTTTAGTTGTATATTCGGAGATATGATCAGATTAGTTGGTTGTTTTTCTGGGCCGCAGAATCTGGCCCATAATTGTATCTCTAACTTGGGCCGCCTTAATTACGACCATAGAGGCCGAATTAGCATAATCTCATGAAGAGTGATTTGTTACTAAACATTTCTTATATAATATAACAAAATTTGGGATTCCTTGGGCCTGTATGTTGGGCCCCACAGTCTCATCCCTGGGCTAGTGTCCAATCTGCCTTCTCCAGAATTGCTTCCTTTCATTGCCAAATATCTCCTTCATCCTCCATGAATTATCCATTGATCCCTGAATCGAAAATGTTTATATTTAAGTGTAGATCAATTTAAAAAAATATAAAATTAAAATATTTATAATTATATTCCTTAAAATCAGATGAATCATTGGGTACTTTAAATGATGTTAAAAAATGAACCACATAATAGTGCATTTTAAGAAGGTATTACAATCATAATGTGAAATGATGTTCAAAGTATAAAATGCACTAAAATGGTGTTTATGAATAATAAAGAACATGAATATTATATATATTAACAATGAATATTATCCTCATTTAGTGGCTAATCACACCCCCCAACTTGAGTTTTTCTAGTCCCGAGCAAAATATATCTCAACAATATGAAATTCGAATTCCCTTTTCCAAAAACATTTTAATACACAATGATCACCAAAAAAACTTATACCAAACAATCATGAAACCCATAAAAATATTTTAATACAAGATAGTTTCATAATCAGATCTCAATCTCAATCCCATTCCTTTGTTCAAATTCATTGCCATATTTCATCCAATATCAATTAAGTATGAGGATGTGTTGTGCATCACAATAGACATGGGGGTTCATATTTATTCAAGGGGTAAAGTACGGAAGCGCTAGGTGGAATCACATTTCAATATTATGATGAGTATTTTTTTTTTTTGTATAATTTTTTTGTTTTTTGTTTTTTTTTTTTGTTTTTTTTTTTTGCAATTTTGCCATGGTAATTGAAATTGCACTCAAAAGAGTCAACTCCTGTAGCGAGACTTTGCTGATGACTCCCAGGCTCAAAGACCTTAGGGCACCAAGTGAAGCCCACATACTTGGGCATCATCTCGAGTTAACTCAGTCAAAAACAAATTCAAATTACCAAAAATAGAGATAAAATTACTAACTTTGGTCCAGACAACTATAGAGTCATGATCCCCAAGTGCCGAAAGCCACACATTAGGTCATTTCATTGCTCTACGTGCAATTGTTTTTAAATTTATTTTTAATACTCATATTAAACTAAAATGATCTCCAAACCTATGCTATTTATTTACGGTACCCCATGAAATAAAACTAATACCCCACTATCCAAAGGACGTGCATTGTGATTTTTTTTATTTGGATGAAAATATAAACGATGAAATATCACATTGGACAGCCACACTTTCCAAAATCTATGCTCATAAAATTATAAAAGGATTAAAATCAGAATCAGGGCATGCTAAATTATTTGATATTTAGTTTCAAAGTGTGCAATGTGTATTACCATGTTCAAAGTTAAAGGAATTTTTCCTTTCATTTTAACATTTTTTTTCAAATCATTCATTTTTTTACACAAAAGCATTTTTTAATTTATCTTCCCCCCCAACATAAAACAACACTGTCCCCAATGTTTAAAGAAAAGAAAATTTAGAAGGGGGTAGAGGTAGAGAATTAAAGTTCAAAAAGTAAATTGAAAATGAGTATCATGGAATGAAGTCACCTGGTGGTTGAAGTTGAAATTATTGTTGCTCCCTTTTAATACTTTGATATCCATGCCACTTGCAGAGTTCCCTTGTGGAAAAAGGAAAACAAACAAACAAAACAAAACTGTATATATATATATAAGTAAAATATAAGTATATATATAAAATAAACTTATTATACATTGTATTCTTTTTAAATTTCTAGGTAAGGTATTACTCAAGGATCACACCACGTGACACAGATGAATATGGTGCTCCCCTTTCGTACCCATCCATAGTCATAATAGAAGAACTAGTCAACAGTCTATTTTTTTATTTTTAAATATCAAAATGATTCATTAATACTATTTAAAATATAATGTTTATTACAATAACAAAATTATTGGAAACTTGAAAACCATGGGTTGCCTCCCATGCAGCGCTTTGTTTAATGTCGTTAGCTCGACATGAACCCCCCAACTTACCCAATACCAACTTTCAACATTTTAAAGGCCACATGTTTTTCTATGTCCACTAGATTGAGATTTATTCTTTGTTTATAATTTTTGTTGTATGCAAACCTATGTTCTAAAATGAGTGGTAAAATCCAAGGAATATTAAAAATGGTTGATCCAATTTCCTCTGTAGTCTTTCCTAAGACATAAATGACCATTACAGCTTTTTTGGTTTCAAGAGAAGAATGAATTACAATTGAATGTTCGTGATTATACCTTATGAAGGGATTCTTTAGCAGTGAGGGAAGGGCAATAATTTTGGGATCGGCCTGGATAGGACATTTAGACACAAGTTGATATTTTGAATCCAACTCAGTTTCATTTTCCAAATTTCTCAACAAAATTGATTCCTTTTGAATAGAAGATCCAACCAAAAAATTAGAAATATCAGTGTTTGGAATGGATATGGACTCAAATTTTGTGATTTATCCCAATGGTTCAATGGTTGGTGTTTTTGAAAATTCATCAATGGAGTTATACTTAGGAGACTCAATCCACAATGTCAAATTTCCCTCTTGTGAATCCAAAAATTCAATTTCCTCCTAATTCAAACACCCATCAACAATTCCATGATCCTCCTCATCTTCCCTAAATCCAAAGGTTTTCTCTTCAGTAAATTTATGAGAGGTTTGTGGGAAACTAGACAATTCACATAAGGTTATGGAAGGGACAGTTTGTGTAGGGATGGGTTCCTCGCAATGTTTAATGCTTTGTAGTTCTAACCTCAATGATGAAACCTCAAAATTCATTATCTCCATTTGTTGACACGGTTTTTCAAGTAATGGATGTGGATTATGATGGATAAGGGGTGGATCCAAATGGTCTATTCTAGGTGGATAATTAAGTTGTTGGAATTGCACAGGAGGGTGTTCAAATTGGCTTTGTGGGGATTGAAACTCATTATATGTTGAAATGTTTTTGTGGATCATAGGATTAAAAACATTGTGGTTCATTAGGTTGTTAATGATACCACATGTAGAAATTAGGATGGTCATTGTACATCACACATGGGGTTGGATGATCAAAGTAAGGATACGTTTCCCATGTTTGGACTTGTTCAAAATTGACTTCCATAGGATTGAGGGGTGAGAAAAGAGAAGTAGGATGAAAAAAAAAGATGATAGTGTCTAAGATAACTTACTTAGGTCTCCAGAAACAGTGCCAAAATTTGATTCTCTCTCAAATTTACCCAAGAGAAGAAGGTAGGACGGTCCTTGTAGTTTAGCTTGGGTTGTCGAATCCACAGAGACCTAAGAAGTAACCTATAGACACGTACATTCTAAAGACTGTTTTTGTCTATGAAGTGGCCAAATTGGGTTGATTTTAGATGGGTTTAAATTAACTATAAGAGACTTAATTGAATTCAATTTAAAAGAATGAGTTGATCCTAGGTTATTGCTCGGGGTGGATTGGACATATTTCCTTTTCAATGATTTCATTTTCTTATATTTGAGATGGGTTCATTTAAGGAGATAAAAAAACATCATCACTTACTGATTTAATTCCTACACCCTTTAATACTAATCACCTATACACTTTAAGGATCAAATTTTTGAGCACTTCAAGGTAAAGTTTCGTATTAGCACATGAAGTGTGTGGCCTTAAATTCAACAAGGACGATGGAGTTTAAAAATAATCAAATAAACATCTCAATTAAAGAAGTGATTATACATTAATGGGGTTATAAATAACATCCAATCCATCCCCTTTCTACTCCCTTTTATCAACCCATAAGTGGGTTATCCCTCCATTGATCCCATGGTTTCAATGGAAGCGGAAAGTAGACTCATGAGGGAAGAAATGGAGAAGTAAAAAACACAATAAAATAACAATCACTCCACCATTGTGTGATAATCTCACAAGGTTTGGTATGAACAAGTTCACACCTTGAACCAATGGTATCAAAGTTATAAGTATAAGAACAGAATAAGAGTAAAGGAAAAACTTTTATTAAGAAAAAAAGGATGAATTAAAACAACTTACATGTGGAAGACAAATTTGAGACAACAAAACCACAGCATAACATTACAATGAAAGAAATCTCAGAGATCTTTAAATCCTCCAACACCACTGCCTTAAATAGGAATTTTTGAGACCTTGGGTCGAGCCTCCAACAGTACAATTCATCCCACTAGATTATGGTAGGCCTAGGGTGGTGGAAAGCTTGTGGAACTTAGACTTTTCCACATTTGACCTGAGGTGGCAGCCAGCTTTCATCCACCAAACAGACATGCTTTGATGACCTTCTAGATGGACGAATCAGAGTGGGCCATAGAAGAATAAAATGGAACCCAAGATGTCTCCTAACCTCCTGTAACCTTTGGTCCCATTTGTAGTTTTATATTCAGAGATATGATCAGATTAGTGGGCTATTTTCTGGACAGCAGAATCTGGCCCAGAATTGTATCTCTAACTTGGTCCGCCTTAATTAAGACCATAGAGGCCGAATTAGCATAATCTCATGAAGAGTGATTTTTTCCTAAACATTTCTTATATCATATCACAAAATTTTGGATTAATTGGGCCTGTATGTTGGGCCCCACAGTCTCATCCGTGGGCTAGTGTCCAATCTGCCTTCTCCAGAATTGCTTCCTTTCATTGCCAAATATCTCCATCATCCTCCATGAATTATCCTTGATCCCTGAATCAAAAATGTTCATATTTAAGTGTAGATCAATTTAAAAAAATATAAAATTAAAATATGTATAATTATATTCCTTAAAATCAGATGAATCATTGGGTACTTTAAATGATGTTAAAAAATGTACCACATAATAGTGCATTTTAAGAAGGTATTACAATCATAATGTGAAATGATGTTCAAAGTATAAAATGCACTAAAATGGTGTTTATGAATAATAAATAACATGAATATTATATATATTACAAATTAATATTAGCCTCATTTAGTGGCTAATCAATTACAATTAGGGGGCTTAAATACATAGCTAATAAGAATATAAAATATAAAATTTGAACATATAAGGATAAACATATCAATTAAAAGTATATCATAACTTGCGATACCCAAAGTTTCAATATAGGTTATCCCTAGTGATAGAATTATCCCTAGGTTTAGTAATAAATTTTCCTAATAATAATCCCCAAAAATAACTATAATATGATTAGATGCCAACTATAGATACCTTATCCTATTATACATGTTATTGCATTATTTTAAGCATATTTATCCATGAAATACAAACCAAGGATCATAAAGTCTAGTGTCTTAGGAAGACTAGGTACATAAAATTTCAAACAAGGAACTAGAATAGAAAATATATTTATTAATAATCTATAATGAGCTCTTAAATTAATTTGAATTCATTCATCTACATAGTATAACCTAGGGAAAACATATATAAATTGGATGATCTAAAAACCCAATAACGAAATGATCATGGGAAATAAGCATAGAACATGATTTAAAGGCATAACATGATTACATAAAAGATAGTGAACCTGAATAAACATGAAGACAATATCATATACAACTTCAAATAATATAATGATGGTAATATAGGAATGTAGAAGAAACAAATAACATGACATAAATCTATGTCAAATCCAACTTCTAAGACTATATCATATGGTATACAAAGTCCCGCAATGGATTACGTTTACTCCCTAATCCCATACATGATGTATCATGAGACAAAAAATTACCCAATGAATTGGAGAACTATCTGGACACACCCATCATAAAATGTTCGTGACTATGTGTTCCACATAAAGAATCAATCATAATCAATAATCATAAGGCTTTCCCATGTAATGAAATGGGTATCATAATAATGTCATAAGGCATAACCAAAGGGTGTATCATTATGGTATCCATGAAAGAATGGATTTAAATCATAATTGAAAATCCATAAGAAAAAATAGGCATATATAATGATAAAATATTTCCAACTTAAGTGAAAACATGAAAAAATAGTGTTTAAGAAACTTTATAAATGACCAATGTTTGTGCGGTTCAATTGAAAATATTAAAAGAGACATTAAAGAGGAAGAATCCATAATTTTTTTTATAAAAACATAAAATAAAAATTTATAATTTTCCATAATAAAATGGTTGATTTTATAAAAATAATGGTGTCTTGAAATATATTATAGAGTGTACTTGAAAATAGGTAAGAAATTGGGAAGTTCCCTTTCATCGAGCTTGCTTATCAGGATGAACTAAGAAGAAAAACTTATAAAACAGGTAATTATCCATCAAATAATGATGAATTGGGATAAATACATATGTTTGGTAAATACACAGAGAATATTAGATAATTATATTATAATAATGAACAAATAAATTTTGTAAAAGAGAGAGAAACCATAACCCAAAGGTAATTTGGAGGCTCAAAGAGATCCCTTGCCATATGTATGAATGTGTTATGAACTTGCAGTAAATTTCCTAGATAATCAGATTAGATTCATTAATTACCTAATTCAAAACCTATTATGTATTTATTTGATTTATTAAACTTTTATTAAGATTATTTATAACCATTTCAATGAGTTATAGAGTTCAATTTTTTCATTCTGGGAGTGTTTGTTTCATGATTTTATGGTTGGTTCGCTTGTGTAAAATTATGGAAGTTCTTTTCAAATGGGAATATTACTCTAGAAGTGAAATTATACTATACCGATATAATTAAAAAAGTTTAAATATTCCCATATATCTTTTTTTCTAGTATGAGGATGATTAATATTTTAAAACATTAATAATAATTATTTGGTTTATTTTGGCAGTTTTTATGATTATCACAAACTCATTTTATTTTATTTAATATTATGTCTATATATTAGTTCCAAAAAATAGAAAAAATTATAATATACATATTACAATCTTTTTTTACCATAATAATATTTTTATGATCAGCCTTGAAGGTGTTAATGGAAAAGTAAAACTTTTCATCCATGAAGGCAATGAACCGACATATCACACATGATGTTTTCATTTTTAGAATAAAAGGAGAACACGGTAGATTTTATGTTTTATATTCCATTAACATAATATATATATATATATATATATATATTATAATGGAGTTATATTTATGAATTTTATAGGGTATGTAAGGGTATGATAAAAAAATAAAATAAATTAAAAGAGAAGGGTTGTGGATTTTACCTCTTGAATATTATCTCCTTGAGAACCTCTTTAAGGAACTTGTGTTTAGTATTTTATTAATATCAAAATCTCTTGGAAGTGGGTAATATCCTTGGTAAGGTAATTTTAAATAATATTTAAAATCTTCATGTCTTGGAATGTGTGAAGAGATAGGGGTGAGGGGTGTTATATATAATAGGGAGATGGGTGTTTTCTTATAATATTAATGAGTTTATTATTTTGGATCAAGACTATCAATAGTGTTGATTACTATTAATGAATTAATTAATTGGTTTAGGAGGGTTCTAACCAATGGGTTCTTACATCACTATTACATCATTCATGACTCAAAAATTCTTATAATGTTAAATACTGAAAATTGGAATATTTTACTATTCACCAAAAATTCAACTATTTCAAAAAAAATACAAAAATAAACACTACATATTTTTTTAAATTTTAGATTTAAAACTTTCAAATATTTTTATGAAGATAATTTCAAAAATATAAGAAATTCAATTTTTAAATAAGATCATATTTATTTGAAAAATTCTGATTTTAATATTATGATCAATTTTATAACCCATTGAAAAAAATTAATGTCTCATGAAATTATATTATAATATTAATACAACATAATATTAATTTATGAATCTATTTTAAGAAAATAAATTTTATTTCAAATCATTATATTAATTATAAAATTTCAAATCATCGTTTACATTTTACAAAAATACCAACACTTAGTGTATCATTTTTTTAAAAATTTATTTACTTATACCATGATATAAATATATCATATATTCATTTATAAGATACCAAAATATTATTTATAATTTCATATGTGTTGATAGCATCAAGGTTACTATTCATAATGGTTAGATTACAATTCCAATGGTTAGGTTACTATTCCAACTGTATATGATCCTTAATTTTAATAAATACCTCTTAACTCGTTAAATTATATTTTATCTTAAGGTTATATATAAAATTCATCCTAAAAATGAATAATTTTCTATTAACATTATGTTTTGTTTCTATAAATTTTTTTATGAGTGTGGCCATTCTAGTGGATTGAGTATATCCAAATTTTCACTTTCTTATTATCTTATTTCCTATTTATTGTCTCACTGTAATATTCATCCTTCCAATTGGTTTATTTTATAACTAAGATATAATTATTAATTAATGAGGATAATACTTTGTTGGTTTCTCTATGTGACATTTTGGATTTATACATACATGTCATAATTATAAGAGGGGAAATTCCATTAATAAAATTTTAGGTCATTACAATTATTCTCTGAACGGATGATCCAAAGATATTGGAGGACATAAAAATTACCTAAGGATGGTTTTGGGTCGTGAGTGGGAGTTCTGAAAATATAGTGAAAATAAAGTCATCCGAACAACAGAATTAAAACCATAGGTACCTATAATTACATGGAGTGGAACCCCATTACACTTCATGTAATTTTTTAGTCCCATATATACCAAAAACCTCTTCACCTTTTTAAAAAATGATTTTTTATATTTACGTATATTGTAAAATGTGCATAGAATGTAACCTTTCATGTTGTGTACCAATTTTACAACATCTTATATGGGATTATTACACATCTTGTAACCCCAATACACGGCCTGTAATTACCTAGCGGACTATATAAACTGAAGGTTTTGGGATGAAAATTCGAAATAGATCCTAACTTTAATATTATAGGTATCCTCCCAATTCCTTCTCGTAATTACCCAACCATTTAAAGAGGAAACTAAAACAATGTTTAAAACATACCTAACTAAAATTTTGTGGGGTATTACACACTGAGAACCCATATATGTGACTACCCTCTTGAGAATCAAAATCTCATTAGAGTTTTTGTGTGTGTGTAATGAAATCATCCTAGAAAATCAATGTCAAGTGACCAAAAACCATGGTTCACCTAAATATAATTTCTTCACCTAGATATATAGAAAACGCAATATAGGTTGTTACTAAAACATTAAGTAATCAAACTTAATTAGTAACCACACCCAAGTGGTCTATCACTAAGATATCAAATAAAGTATATAATATAGTTATACGAGAAACTCATCTCCCACTAGTCCTATAAAAAATAAAAAAATAGAATAAATAACCAAAATATATAATTAGTATCTACCACATTCATGAGAATCACCTCATCCCATTTTTCAGTACCATCCTTGTAATTCTTCTTAGAAAATATAATCTAGCCACTAATTAACATGAACCTATGAAGAGTGAAGGCTACTTAGGTACTAAAGTGAAATGATCAAACAATAAAGGCATGAGTACATAACTCAATAGGGAACCACTAATGTTTTCTCATACATAGCCAATAAATATAGTGATATATGAATGTAAAAAACTCAATAGAACAAATAAGTATACAACTAGAATATTATAGAATAAATAAATAACCACCATCGATCCTTTGGTGAATTATGACACTCAAGATCGACCATACCTGCTTTGTCCTATGTCAGATATATTTTTCCATAGTATCATAGTCATGTATAATAATAATATAGGAAAAATGTATCCAAGGACTACATCGAATGTCCCCCAATAATATATAACCAGAATGGGAACATCGAATACAAGGAAAAATATTTGGGTCCCCCGATAATATAATAATGATAATGCCATATCCTTAGATTCAAAAAAATTTCTCCTAAAAATAGAAAATGGTAATACCACATACATGGAATAACATAAATTTCCCACAACCATATAATAATAATGCACACACTAGATACTAAGAACCAAGTCCAAGGACCCTAACCATATAACACTGGGCACGTCAAGACCTTAGAATCACATCAAGTTCCCCAAAAAAATATAATAATATTAATCATATTTAATCAATTTAATTAATTTTTAGTTAAATAAATAATTCATATCTTGGATTTTAGGATACTTCTTAATCATCCTTGAAAAAATAAAATTATCATTAACCAGCACTTATATATGTGTAACTCTCATCACATAGGGGTAATACATACCTTGTACTCAACCCAAAAACATTGTGGTATTTTTAGCCTCCCAAGTCTAACCCAGTCTTATCCTCGGGTGTAACGTGAATTCAAAAAATCATAACACTAAAAATCCAAAACATCGATAAAATTTGACTTGTAACCTGCAGTTCTTACTCTGAAATATGTTTTTTATGTACTAGTTTGATATCCATCACAAGATATGACACATTACTATATCATCCCTCACCACCCCCTCTTTCCTCACAAGACATGAATAACATAAAGTATATACTAAAACCTCTCATCACCATTTTCCTCATGTCTATGTGCTACTTGTATCACCCAAATACCAATTCCAATTTCTATAAGGGGTCCTTCAAAGAGGTGATATTCAAGAGGTAACATTCTCAAACAACCACCCTTAATTTCTATTATTTTTCAAACATATCATCACCTAATTCATCCATCAAGGAATAATGACTCTAGTATAATATTTATAATATATTTTTATGTTTCTAATGTAATATCTTGTATCCATACCTTTTATTACCTCCTCTTATTCAAATAAAAAAACCAAGGTCCAAATTATGGCGTTTAATCATCTTGGTGGATAATGATTTTTTGTTTTCCATTTTTGACTTAAAGGATGGTCATAAAAGTATTATTCAGGTTAAATAAGATTTAAATATTTATATTATAACCTATTTCAGGTTCTTAAACTAATATATTAAAATAATTTCAAATAAAATGAAACTATTTAGTGATGGTCGGAAAAACAAAACAATTAATCAAAACATTTAGCTTTAACATTTTATCAAATGAATACTAATAATGTATGAAAGAAAAATGATAAATGGGTCCATTTAAATTTATGTAAGTTCATGAATAGTTTTTAATTTCAAATATATATTTTTATTTCAACTTGACAAAAAAATCCATGATCATACACAGATAAACTGACCATGAAACGAACACACCTGGAACAATGAAAATAATGAAATATTATTACTGCACATGTGGTAATATGTCATAAATATTTCATATAATGTATTATAAATATTAATATAGTTATTTAATAAATTAATAACATTATTTAAACCTTTATATAAGAGGTTAAATTATATAAAATTAAAGGAAATCATGAGGTAAGGTTATTCCACTCACTTTTACTTCTGTGAGATATATCCATTATTCACCCCTTATTTCTTTTTTGTTCTTTATATAATTGAATTTGATATATCATATCATGAATCTAATTTTATTTATGGTACTAATTGTATCATTTTATTATTATTACTTTTATGGGGCATATGATTCTACTGAATAAAAATTGGTAACAGAATTCTTAACCCAATATCCAATCTTTGGGTTAAACTTCCACATCATTGATTATTTTGTGCTAAGATTATGTGTAAAATTACTTTTTATTATATTATGTTGTATTTCCACTTGTTTTATGTGTATTTACATTAAATACACATAATAGATTCATCTTATTAACACTCACTTCAATGATATGATATTTATGGGGACTTTCTTTTAAAAAAATTCTTCTTGAGAGTTTTACTTTAGACTCTCTTTTTATTATATGTCTATGTGTTCTAAAAAAATTCAGAAAATGATTTTACTTTTCTATTATAATTTTTTAAATTCATTTTTTATCATTTTTTAATTTTTACAAAATTGTTTTAATGGATTCTTTTTCTCATTTTCTAAATTAGATTCTTTATGACTTTTTGAAGAAAAAAATGTGGAAGGAGTGTTTTTTAAATTTATACAGCATGAGATAATATTTTATCCATCATTACTCCTTAATTAAATGATGTGTCATTCATAATCCTACATAGTTATTTTCAAAGAAAATTTTTTCCATTATAATTTCATGTCTCTTTAAAAAATTATTTAAAATGGAAAATGTAATTTTTTTAGAATTATTTCAAGTCATATTTCAAAATTATTTTTCATATAAGATAATAATATTTGATGTTACCTATTCTTTAATAGGAATATTATTTAATTATACTTCCCTTATTCTTTTTATGTTTGGTTTATTTTTATGATGGAGTGATATTTATGAAGCCTTTTTCTTTTACAAGGGTTATTTTATGATGAAAATTTTATGAAACCCAATTTATTTTCATGGGTTCTGATATGATTTATATTCTTCTAGAACCCATATGTGTATTTTTCATTATGTTATGGTGGTTATGTTATAACCAATGAAAATGGTTTTGTTTTAACTAGGGATGGTAGTTACATTATAACAAATGACAGGTGGGACCTATATCTCCCTCTAATGCATTGGGTAATGATTTATATCCCATGAGATAAAAAATACTAAAATTGGAAGTTAGATCAGTTCAGTAAGATAGTATCGGATCATTTAGTAAACTTGATTCAGTAAGACAAGACTATAATGGGTAGTGAACCCGATTCAGTAATGGGATTTTTTGGCTATGATGGTCTTAGGATTGAACCTTGACTACTATGATCATTTGGGGAGTAAACCCATTCTACTATGAGGAAAGGTCTTCCATTAAGGATGTTGGTGTGTCCCACCCATAAGGTGTATCGACCCATATAATTTCATTATATCTTTTGGAAATGATCATTTACTACTAATGGAATTATTTTCTATGCTTATGTGTATGACATAATTCCTTGTCTTCTGTTATGTTTTCATGGAATGTTCACTTTTACCCTTTCATGATTTGTGTCTTATTAACTTTTATGATTTATTCTACAGCTCAATATTATTATCTTTGATATAAAGGTAATGATTTTTAAAACATGAATTCATGTTTGTATTCCTTTATACATATGTTATGATTGATATTTCCCTTTTTTACCTTTATCATTCATCTGATCTCACACTTTTCTTATGTTTATTTTCCTCAGGTTATGAGAAAAGATGCCAAATAATGTTTTTCTAGAATAATTTAACATGGAAGATTTTGATGATGTATTGTTAAATAGTAAAAGCTGGGTATATGTGAAGATAATGTTTATCTTTATGTACCAATTGTTTATGAACCCACATTTTCATGAGTTTGTCTTGATTTTCTAAAAATATGAGCCTAAAAGGGTCCTCAGGTATCTATGGGATCCAATATTTCATTTTGATGTTGTAAGTATTTATGGAAAAAATTGTGTCACATTTATCTGTATCAAATACATAAATGTAATGTTTATATTTTTAACACTAAATATGGGATATCAGGTCTTGGGTTTTTACTTATGGTATTAATGTGGGGTTTAGATAACTTTTTAGAATATTATATTTTTATGAGAATTTATCTTATAAATTATAGATACAGTCATGGGTTTATGAGGCCATAATTTCATATTCTTAAACACCGCTTTTGTGGTTTTGTGTTCTGAAATTTTAAGTTGACCACTTTTTTGAAGTAATTATGGGTTATTACATTTTGGTATATGAAATGAATGGTATGACATAAACATTTACTATAAAACATTTCCTTAAGGTTGAATATATTATAGTTATGTTTGAGGATGTTTCTCATAATTCTAAATATGATATAAGAATTATTTTTATAGAAAAAGACAATCTACAGGTCAGGTGACAACCCATAATATTTGGAAAGGTCGTGAGGTTTGAACACAAAACCAAAGAACAACAAGGTGTTTCACCTACTAATGGCCAACATAATTTATAGGTTTGTATAACATTATTATGTTTAATTGTATTGATTTTAGGAACCTTAAATTATTCATCTAAATATAATCTTATGGGATATTATTTTAGGAATAAATGATTATTTATGTTAGGAAATAATATATGATTTTAGTGTGGTTTAAGTGGTGATTTAGATCATTTATGGAAATGGTTAGTGTGTATTGAAGATTATATGTTTAGGTAATACACATTTTGGAATGAGAAATAAAGAGCAATTGATTTTATTTAGAGAGAAGTATTATTTATCTTATAAAACTTTGTGATAAAATCCTATGTATTTTTGGGTTTCAAGTATAAGCTAGAATATTATTGAATACTTTTATAGAGGCTTATTTATTGAATGATATAATTTGAATTTTGGGTATTACTATTTATTTTTAAATATTAAATTATTTTTCCTCACATGAAGGTTTATTATTTTGGGGAATTATATTATCTTGTAATAACTATATTGGTTTTGGTTATTGGATAAAGGAATGAGGAATTGATTTTTTTTTCTTTTATGGATTTTTTGATCTGTAGAATTTGATTCTAGTTCTTTATATAAGGAAAAAAATTCACACTCATAATTTGGAGAAAAAAATTATTCTATGGTGGAAATGTTTTAATGGTTTAAAGTCTACCTACCATGTAAGTAAATTTCCATATGTTCTTACTCTATGAAGTCAAATAATTCCACAACTCTTCAAAAATGATTTTGTAATAAAAAAATAATCCATTTATTTTTATTACAATGGAATCAATGGGATTTATCCTATCATAAATTTAAGGTTTTGTGATATTTAAACTTATAATGACCATGTTCTGTATGATTCTCCATCAAAACATGATAATTATAATTCTATTCTATGACTATATTTTCACATTCCACTAATATTCTCCAAATCAAAATCCTAGTCTTTTTTTGTGATCTTAACCATTATTTTCCCTCTTTTTAAAAAGAAGTTTTATTGTCCTTTTCTAGAATATGGGTTTCCCATATTGGAATTTTCAAATATCCACCTTTTATTTTCGATGTGTAATTTCAAATTTTCATGGTTGAATTTTTTTGAAATTCTTGATTGTATTGGGATGGTAGTTGATTTATTGACTCTTCCATGAAATCTCTCTCAAATTCATGTTTTTTTCATGTTTATCTCATGAGAAAGTACATAACCGATCCTTTACATGTTTTGAACTTAGAGTTTATACCACTATAGGAAAATATTTTTTATGGATAATAACTAGTATATATTCTAGATTGTAGTGATAAAGTTCTATGAAATAAGACCACTCACCTGGTTAATGTTTTGTGGTGAAACCACCAATTTAAATAAACTATTTAGGAACCTAAAGATGTGATGAGGTGAAGGTTTCCTCATCTGTTTGTATCCGAGTGATGAATTTCAAGGGAAAAATTAATTTTAAGGGGGTTATAATGTAACACCCCAAGATTTTATAGTATGAATCTATTTAAATTTATTCTCTTTGATAGATTACCTTTTATAGAACATCGATCTTGAATAGATTCAAAGTATTATTATTTTAACACGTTCATTATAACCTAGACATTAAATTGTAGGTTGTTAATATTATTAACACTATAATGAAACCTATATGAATTTCAGGTTCAATATAAATTTATTTATTCTTAGGAAATAAACATATAATTTTTAGAAAAGTCATTTTATTCGTCAAATATATGTTTTCTTTAAAAATAGATTTTTTAATTTCTATGAGAAAATAAATATAAATAATTTTTGACACTATTATAGATTTTATTTTATAAAATTAACATCATTTTTGGATTCAGTGTGTCAAACTTATCTTATTATAAATTTTTTGTAATTTTATTAAAAGTTTAATTTTTCATTTAATAGTACAAAATACATATTTTTATTAAAATCTCATTTTTATTATATTTAAATGTAATTTTATGATTTTAAACTGATAAAAATTTAAATTATGTAATTTTTAGTAATATATAAACTAATTAGTTTTATTTAAACAATATTTGTACCTTATTTTGGTATAAGTTCATTTTTTGGCTTAAAAACACATTTTTCCAAAAAAAAACTATTTTACGTTGTGTTTGATGGTTTAATTTTAAATTTTATTTTTCATCATCTATATATTATATTTTTTAAAATTGATTCTATGTTTTTAATTAGAATGCTCAAATTATTTTATAAGTTTATTTTCATTTTTAGTCATAAAAATTTTAACATGGTAAAAAAATTGATCGCGGTCTAAGTAAAATAATGTAGTGGGTTGAAGAAAAAAATAACAACATTAAATACCTAAAAATACATCATTAAAGGGGGTTAATTTTTTTATAGACCTTAACCAGCCCTTTAAACATTAATTATCATCCAAATTAATTGATATTATTACCACCCAAATATGGTTGGCTTTAAATATAAAATAATTAATATTTAATCACATAAAACCACCCCTCCTCCGGTATAAATACCACCAGTCACTACCCCCTTTCTCCTCACAATACTTGAAGACATTAAAATATCTGAAAAACTCTCATAACCACTCTCCCCATGTCCAAGTGCTATTTTTATCCCCCAAAGACCAATTCTATAATCCATAAGGGGTCCTTTAAGAAGGTGATATTCAAGAGGTAACTTTCTCAAAAAACCTCTCATAATTTATTTTTTTTCTACCTTAGCCTATCCTCATTCATACATAAAGGAATAATAAATCCATTATCAGGTATATACTGTAATTCTATGTGCTCTATGTAATATATTAAATCCATCCCTTTTATTACATCCTCTTATTTAAAGAAACGAAACAAATTTCTAAATTATAGAGGCCAATCATCTCAGTGGATAATGATTTTTTATCTTCTATTTCCACCTTTAAGACTGGTCATAAAATTATTATTATAGTTAAATAGTATTTTAATTGGTATATTATAACTTATATCAATTTTTGGAAGTAATATATATACATAATATTAAATAAAATGAAACTAGTTCATGATTGTCAGAAAAATAGAAATATTAAATTAAACATTTATCATGAACCTTTTATCAAATGAACCATCCACATATAAGAAATAAAAATGTTACATGAGCCAATTTAAACCTTTATAATTTAATTAATACCAATTAATTTCAATTGTAGAGTTTTATTTTAATTGGAAAATAAAATCCATAATTATACACAAGTGAATCGGCCATGAAACCATGAAATGAACACACCCAAAACATTGAAAATAAGGAAATATTATTAATGAACGGGTGGTAATATGTTATAAAAATATCATATATGGTATAATAAATATTAAAATGGTTCTTTAATGAATTAATAACCCTATTTAATCCTTTATTCATTAGGTTCAAGTATCCAAAAACTAAAGGGAAGCATGAGGTAAGGGTTTCCCATCTCACTTTTTAGTTTTGTGAGATATATGCCTTATTCAAGACATTTTTTGTGGTGTATATACAACCATTTAATATATAATATCATGAATATAATATTATTCATGTTATTAAATGTTTAATTTAATAAATTTTACTTTTAAGGGTCATATAGTTTGATTGATTACAAAGTGGTAAGGGAATTCCTAACCCAATTTCAATTATTTGAGTTAAACATATACTTTGTTGATTATATTGTGATGTGATTATATATGAAATGACTTTTTATTGTTTTATGTTTCATTTCCACATGTTTTATATACTTTCATAGTGGATACACATAATCAATTTATTTGATTGACATTCACTTCAATAATAAGATATTTATCAGAGAATTTCTTTTAAAAAATATATTTTTAATGTTTCCCTTAAAACATTCTTATTATTCTATGTCTTTGTTTTATAAAATTATTTCCAAAGATATGTTTACTATTCTTTTATGATTGTTTAATGTCATTTTTACTGATGTTTTACTTTTTACAAAAATATTTTGGAAGGATTGTTTTTGTTTATTTTCTAAATAAGGTTCTTTGTAACTTTTCCGACAAAAATACTAAAGGAATATTTTTTTAAACATTTATGGATGAGGCAGCATTTCACATCGTCATGATTATTTATTGATTTTATGTTTCCTTTATAATCAAACAAGTTTATTTTGAAATAAAAAAATTTCTTTTATAATTGATCTGATTTTTAAATGGAAATGATTTAAAAATGGGAAATCTTATTTTTTCATGAATTATTTCAAGTGATCTTTCAAAATTATTTGCAACGTAAAATAACATTATTTTTTGTTACATATTATTTACTAGGGATATTATTCAATGGTAATGTAATTATTATTTTTTTGGTTGGTTTATGTTTATGATGGAATGATATTTATGAAATCTATTTCTTTTCCACAGGTTATCCTATGATGAAACGTTTATGAAACCCAATTTATTTTCATGGGTGATGATATGATTTTTGATCTTCTAGTAGACATATATATGGTTTTAGTTATGTTATGGTGTTTGTGTTATAACCTAGGATGGTGGTTACATTATAACATAGAATGATAGTTATGTTATAACCAACGATAGGTGGGACCTATATCTCCCTACAATGAGTTGGGTAATGGTTTATATCTCATGAGATAGATGAGACTAAAATAAGAAGTGAACTTGGTTAAATAATATAGGAATGTAACTGGGAGTAAACTTGGTTCAGTATGATAGTACTAGAATGAGGAGTGAACTTGGTTCTATAAAGTATTTTTTTTTTTTTTTGCTAGGATGGTCTTGGGAGTGAACCTTGACTACTATGATAGTTTCGGGAGTGGCCTTATTCAACTATGAAAAAAGGGTTGTCACCGGGAATGGTGGTGTGTCTTGCACTTGAGGTGTAGTTACCCATAAAAATGCACCAAACCACGGTGTGACGGGTCCCAATTCCCATCGCAAATGCCTTTTTAATGGCCCGTTGTAATTAATGCGGGAAAATGTATTTGCAATGGGCCCCGTCGCAAATAATATAACCTATATATACCCCTATCTGTTTTTCCTCTCATTTCACTCTTTACTCAACTTCTCTCTCTATCTCTACAGAAAAATTTTCTTATAAAATTTTCCATAGTTTAAACTTTCGAATCAGAGCATTATTTGCGACTTTAATACTCCGAAAGCATCAGTTTCAAGGTATTTATCTATTTTTTTATTGATTAGTCAATTTATTTTAATTTAAATTATTTATAATTTTTGTTAATTAGATGTAAATTAATTAAATTAGAATTACATATTTGTTTTTTAGTATATATTTTTATTAATAGTTATATCTAAGGTTAATTAGAAAGAAATGATAATAATTAGTAATAAATGGTAATAATCAGTAATAAATTGTAATAATTATTAACAAATTGTAATAAATAGGAATAATTTGTAATAAATTGTAATAAATAAGAATAATTAGTAATAAATCGAAATAAATAGTAATAAATTGTAATAAAATGTAAAAAATTGTAAAAAATTGTAACAAATTGTAAAAAATTGTAATAATTAGTAATAAATTGTAATAATTGGTAACAATTAGTAATAATTAGTAATAATTAATAATAATTAGTAACAATTAGTAATAATTAGTAATAATTGGTAATAAATTGTAATAAATTGTAATAATTAGTAATAATTTTTAATAATTAGTAATAATTAGTAATAACTAGTAATAATTAGCAATAATTGTCAATAATTAGTAATAATTAGCAATAAATAGCAATAAATAGTAATAATTAACAATATTTGGCAATAATTAGAAATAATTAGAAATATTTAGCAATAATTAGCAATAATTAGCAATAATTAGGAAAAAAATAGCAATAATTAGATATAATTAGAAAAAATTAGCAATAATTAGCAATAATTAGGTATAATTAGCAATAAGTAGAAATAATTAATATTAAATTGGAATATTTAGATATAATTAAGAATAAATTAGAATAATTAGCAATAATTAGGAATAAATTGGAATAATTAGCAATAATTAGGGATAAATTAAAATAAATTGTAATAACTTGTAATAAATTGTAATAAATTGTAACAACTTGTTATAAATTGTAATAAATTACAATAATTTGTAATAATTAGTAATAATTAGTGACAATTAGTGATAATTAGTGATAATTAGTAATAATTAGTAATAATTAGTAATAATTGGTAATAATTAATAATAAATTGTAATAAATTGTAATAATTTAAAATAATTAGAAATAACTAGTAATAATTAGGAATAATTAGTAATAATTAGTAATAATTAGTAATAATTAGTAATAATTAGTAATAATTAGTCATAATTAGCAATAATTTGCAATAATTAGCAATAATTAGCAATAAATAGCAATAATTAGAAATAAATAGCAATAATTAGCATTGATTAGAAATAATTAGCAATAATTATTAATAATTAGAAATAATTAAGAATATTTATTAATAATTTAGAATAATTTGAAATAATTGGCAATAATTATCAATAATTTGCAATAATTAGTAATAATTAGCACTAATTAGCAATAATTAGCAATAATTAGAAATAGTTAGGAATATTTAGGAATAATTAGGAATAACTAGTAATAAGTAGTAATAATTAGGAACAATTAGTAATAATTTTTAATAATTAGTAATAATAAGTAATAATTAGTAATAATTTGAAATAATTAGGAATAAATAGAAATAATGAGAAATAATTAGGAATAAAAAGCAACAAATATCAATAATTTACAATAATTAGCAATAATTAGCAATAATTAGAAATAATTAGCAAAATATAGTAATAATTATCAATAATTGGCAATAATTACCATTAATTAGAAATAATTAGAAATAATTAGCAATAATTAGCAATAATTAGCAGTAATTAGAAATAATTAGCAATAATTAGAAATAATTAACATTAATTAGAAATAATTAGCAATGATTAGGAATAATTATAAATAATTATGAATAATTAGTAATAATTAGAAATAATTAGCAATAATTAGCAATGATTAGGAATAAGTTGCAATAATTAGGAATAACTAGGAATAATTAGCAATAATTAGTAATAATTTGGAATAATTAAAAATAATTTGAAATAAATTTTAATAAATTGTAATAATTTGAAAAAAAAATTGTAATAAATTGTAATAAATCACAAAAAATTGTAATAAATTGTAATAAATCATAATAAATTTAAGTACTTTGATAAATTGACACAATTTCCAATAGATTGGCAGCATTCTTTAGATCAATTCCTCAACTCATTGCAACTTTCTTCCACAAAAATCAATATGAAAAATCTACTCAAACATATGTTGGATCAGCTTTCTCATAGTAATTTTTGTCAAGGAAGGTTTCTAAGAGGTCAGTCGACGAAAAAAAGAGGCTTTTTTCCCAATGACTCATCCCCTTGCAACTTTCTCTGACTGAAATCACTATGAATAGTCTGCTCCGACGTAAGAATATTCATTTTTGTATGCATGAGAGCATGGATACCACTGTAGTGAGGCCTCCCTTCTCTCCATCCTCGTGCATATGAAAATGGATATTTTTCTGTCGGAGCAGACATTTCATAGTGCTTTTAGTCATAGAAAGTTGCAAGGGGATGAGTCATCAAGAAAAAGAGTTACCACCAATCCGTTGGAAATTGTGACACTGATAATTAATAATAATTAGTAAAAATACCTAAAATTAATAATAATTAGTGGTAATTAGTATAATTTTTTTATAAATGAGTGTAGATTAGTATAAAAGATTTAAAAAATAGTACAAATAATTATAAAATAAAAGAAATTATTATAAATATCTAGAAAAGATAATTTAATCATATTCTCTTTTTTGGATAGTGTTAATCTTATATTTAATTATACAAAATAACTAACTATTTCATATTTTTTTAGAAAAATATGGAACGAGGAAGTCGACAACATTCATTATTAGATGATCATGCTTGGATAACTCTAAAAAAGAATCCAAATAGTTCTGGATTAAATCCTATATATATTGAGGTCATTTAAGCTTTCTTATCATTTTCATCATCGAAAAGAAATTTTTTTAGAAGGGAAAATTAGGTGTCCTTATAAAAAATGTGTTATGAGGATGTATGACACATTTGACAACGTTGGAAGTCATTTATTGTGTTTTTGTTTTCAACTAGATTGTGTTTTTTGGTATCAACATGGTGAACACAATTACAGAGAAAATACTAATATTTTTGTTCCAGATCCAACATAGTTTCAATATTTAATAAATGATGTGGCAAGTCTATCTGTTTGACAAAATGAAATTGGGATAATATTAATTTAACTCCTGAGTTAGAACCATATCATATGCAGGAGTTATTGAGGTCTGTTGAGGATGCCTTATATCCATGTTGTAAGATAAGAAATTTTGAAGAAGTTGCTAAATTTATAGCCATTAAATTCGATGATGGAATGTTAAATTGTTGTTTTGATCAGATATTCTATTTGTTAAAAACATTGTTACTTGATGGAAATGTTTTGCCTTCAAATTTCTATGAGAGCAAGAGGATGGTTCGTAATATCTGTCTTAGTTATTAGAAAATTTGTGCATGTTTAAATGATTACATCTTATATTATGGTGAAAATGAGTTGTTGGATAGTTTTCCTAAATATAGACAATCAAGGTATAAAGAAGTTCAAACAAGGAAGTTTGGATTTGTTCCTGTAAAATAATTGAGATATTTCCCAATCACACCCAGATTGCCGCATTTATTTATGTCTCAAAACACAGCTTCATTGATTTCATGGAACAAAACCAACATTTCAACTAGTGAAAGCTTAAATCATCCCTCTATTGGTGATTCATGGATAAATTTTGACTAATTTCATCCGTCATTTGCTTTAGATTCTCGAAACGTGTGATTGTGTCTTTCTACTAATAGTTTATGTTTGTTTGGTTCTTATGGTAGTCAGTATTCCTGTTGGCTTGTCTTTATACCTCTATAAAATTTACCTCAATGGATTTTGATGAAGGAACCATATATCTTTTTAACCTTATTAATTCCAAGTCATCCAAACAAGAATATCGATGTTTATTTGATTTCATTGATTGCTGAGTTAAATTCACTATGGAGTAATGGTGTCAGTATGTATGAGGTTTCTGTGAAACAAAACTTCCTACTGAAAGCTGCATTGATGTAGACAATTAGTGAATTACTAGGATATGTAATGTTATCTGTATGGAGTACACAAGGTTTAAAATAATGTCTATATTGTATGATAGACGGAAAATATTTTATGTTTTTTGATGAAAAAACCCTTGTTTTTTCGACTGTCATCACAGAATTCTTCCAGCCAATCATCCTTTTCGAAGAGACAAATATTATTTTAGAAAACGAACAGTTGAAAAAGATGGGCCTCAAACAATGATCTTGGGTATAGAGTTAAAATTAATTATCTATTCCTTACCTCCCATCACATTTGGACCAACAATAAACCAACAGAAAATTGATGGGTTTGGAAAAGAGAACAATTGGATAAAACAGAGCATTTTTTGGATTTTTTATATTAGTAAAATTTGTTGGTTATTCACATGTTGGATGTGATTTATATTGAGAAGAACTATTTTTATAATTTATTTCACACAGTTTTGGATACATTAGGTAAGACCAAAGACAATGTGAAGGCATAATTAGTTTTTTTAGAAATTTGCAAGTGACTAGAACTTGAACTGTTTGAAATGATAGATCATAGAAGTTAATGAAGCCAAAATCATCTTATACACTATCCAAATAGAGTCGTTTATTATTTTGTCAGTGGATTGTAGATTTGAGACTTCCATATGGTTATGCTTTTAATTTGGGAAGATGTGTTATAAATGGTCATATTATAGGATTGAAAAGTCATGATTGTTATGTTTTAATGAAAATAATTCATCCAATTGGATTAAGAGGGTTGTATAATACAATTATTTGGGATGTGATAATAGACATATCATATTGTTTTCAAGATATTTGTACATAGACAATAGATTATGATGTCGTAAGCAAACTGAAAGAATATATCATTTTAGTTTTATGTAAATTGGAAAAAATCTTCACTTCAGTTTCATTTGATTTAATGGAACATTTGATATTAAATTTACCACCTGAAAAAAAATTGGAGGTCTGGTTTAGTTCTAATAGATGAACCCATTTAAGATATGCATGTAGAAATTAATGAAAAAAGTGTGTAACAAAGCATCTGTTGAAGGTTAAATTGCAGAAGCTTATTTTGAAGAGGAAATTTCTATTTTTTACTCTCATTACTTTCAATATGAATATCCCTCAAAACACAACAACATGATTCGTAAAAAGGTAAATGTTGAAGATGCCATGATAAATCAATTATCATTTTTCAATCATCCCAAACTTGGCTTCAGTAGAGTTCATGAATGCTGGCTTTCTTAGAATGAACATCATAGAGCTCACACATATATTCTGTTGAACTATGAAGAAATGACATCATTCATACTGTGAGTTCTCATATCACTTATTCTATAATTTTAACAATAATACATTAATCTTATTTTATTTTTTGGTTATATGATAATCATATCAAGAAATAGTTTCCACAAATTACAGCAGCTGCTCTTGAAGAACGTCGTCAAAAAAAATTTCTAATGGATTCAAAAACTGCTAACATAAATTATTTTTTATTTCAAATAATAAATAAATTTAATACTTATTATGGTGATAATTGTTTTACAACTTTTGAGGTATCTCATCATGGTGATAAATTCAATAATCTATTATCTTTATTGAGTAACCCACCATCCAAAATAGTTAAATCTTATAATATATGTGTGGTGAATGGTTATCGATTTCATACATGTGCATTTGGGGAATAAAAAACAATGAATAGAGGTGTTTTCTTGAGAAGATCTCATCATAGAGAAACTAAAGTTAGCTTTTATGATATGATGGAAGAAATCATTGAAGGGTGTTATTTGGGGAAACATTACGTAATGATGTTTAAATGTTAGTGGTAGGATACTGAGAGAGGCTTACGTGTTCATCTGATCCATTAAATCATTTATATTAAATATAAAATTCTTCTTGTAGTAAATGAACCATTTTTATTGGCTTCTTGGGCACATCAGATTTATTAGACAAATTACTGTGCTACTTCAAGAGAGTTATATGATTGGTGGAGTATAATAAAAATTAAATGTTGAGATAATCAATTTACTGAAAGTGAATGTGGTTCCACTGAAGTGAAAGTAATTGAAATTTTTCAAGAGACTTCTCTGAATCCATCTTTTGTAAGATGAGACATGAATATCATAGATGACACCCAGTAGTTAAGGGCCAATGGTGACAATGAAGTTAATGATGTTACAACTGAATTTGAAATGGCATGAGATGATGAAACCGAAACAAATATGAAAATTGATGATGCTAAGTAGGAAGATAAAGACATTTAAATCAACAGCTATGAAGATGGGGATAAAGAAGGAAATTGACATAGTAAAATGATAGTTATAATCATATATAATATATATCTTTATATAATAGTTATTTTCAACTATTTACTAACAATTATCATTTTGTGTTTCAGATGGATGGTGATATGTATTGTATGTTATAAGAGGCTAATCTACCTTTAGATGAGCAGGATGTTGGATCAGCCGACCCTCAGAATGCTGGCAGTTCAGGGGGCACTCGGAGGGGGTGTGGTATTGCCCAACTGATGATTCATGACCCGATACCCGAGTGATGTCCACATTTTGGGTTTGATCCACACACATAGAGGTATGTTTACCTATGAATTTTAATTCTTTTTCATTAATTTATTTATATTCTAATTATTTGATTAATTATTCTTTTTTTTCACAGCTTTACGCATATAGCGGTTGAACAGGGGAGTGCTATATTGCGCAATTATTTTTCTCATTCATGGGTGTCATGAGATCAGATTCTCGTTGATGTTCAGTAGCGCATGTTTGATAATTATATGGTATGTAAATAAATTATATTAATTTTGAAATTAATTTATCTAATAACTTGATATAATAAATTATTTTTAGGGTTTATGGTATCCCATTAAGGAGAGCATGCGTGAGACTATTTGAAAGGCATGGCAGAGAGAAATGCTTATGCGTTGCACCCAATTTTTTCATAATTTTAAAAGGAAATAAAAGAAGAAAGCAAGAGGGGATGGGTTTAAAGAGACATGTCGTGTCCACTGACTGATTATATTTCATCTCAGGTTTTGGATGGATTATGTACACACTAGTTGAGTAGGCTGTTTCAGAGTAGATCATCAGTAGGTCAGGAAAATCAGAGGAGAGAGGAGGTGATGTATCGTGCTGGTAGACGTACATTTAGTACGCATAGGGACCATATGGTAAGTACATTTTTTAAAATATTGTATATAACATTAAATGTAAACATTTTATTTTATATTAATATAGGTAGTTTCATAGCCTAATATTGTGTAGTATGGAATTTACAGGAGGATGTACAGGGATCTAGCCACTAGGGAGATTAGAGGTGCTCGCTGGCATCAGATTGTGGTCAGTATAAGTTTTTTTTGAGTTTTAAATTTAACTAAAAATAATATTTTAACTATTTTAATTTTAAATTACAATTGAAGGAGTCATATGAGACGGTGAAATCTCATACAAATGTTGAGAGTCAGGATGAGACCGATTGCCAGACCAGTGCCCCCAGATTTGATATGGCAGCATAGATGCAGGCAACCCGGTATGGCTTCGAGAAATTCCGAGTTTTCAGTATCGGCTCTTCAGTGACCCCTGGTGGTTTTTATGAAACCTCCATAATTTCGACGTCCAGATCAAGAGGAGCTCATTGAGAGTCGTCATAATCTCATGCACAGTATCAGGAGTAGCTGTGAGCTCAGAGTGAGCTTATATAGACTACGAATAGGGAGCAGTAGGAGATGCGTCAGTAGTAGCAGCAGAAGTTGGAAGAGTTCCTCTAACAGCAGCAGCAGTAGTAGCATCAATAGCAGCAGATGTAGGATGAGATGTGTTGATGGATATAGGAGTAGGAGTGGGAGTAGATGGAGTACATGCGACGTCTGACTCGCAGTTTAAGGATGGTGTTCCCTCCACCAACTCCTTCAGCTCCTCCAGAAGACCCTCCCCTTGATCAGTGATGTTTTTTTTATTTTGAAACATTTGAATGTATTTTTTGTAATATTAACTATTTAAAGTTTTAAATAGTGTGAATCTTATATTATATCAAAAAATACAGTTTTTTAATTATATTTTTTATTTTATTAACTAATATATTTTTATATTTTTGTGATTACGTAGGTTTTTATTATATTGATAATATTATTATTTCATTAATATTAATAATAATATTATTATATTAATTAATTATTTTATAATTAATTTTATTTTATGAATATTAGTATTATTATTTTATTTATAATATTATTATTTATTATTTATTATTTTTTAAAAAAATAATTCTATAAATATTATTTAATTATTTTATTTATATTAATATTATATTATTATCAATATTATTTTTTCAAAATTTAGTTTCTTAAAATTTATTCACTATTTGTGACAGTCCGTCACAAAAGGTTTTATTTATATATATATATATTGAGTCCTTATTGCAACGGACCGTCATGATTAAAAATTGCGGTTGTTCGTCGTAATAGATTAAAAGAAGGGGGCTATTTGTAACAAGCTAGAAACCCATCAAAAATAGTTTCTTAAAAAAAATATCGAATGTTTTTTGTGACAGGCATGTGACCCATCACCACAAATAAGTTTTTGCGATGGAACATCCCAAAAAAATATTTACTACACCATTTACTAGGACTGGTAAAGTGCGACGGGACCCCGTCACAAAATACTATTTGCGACGGGGTACCGTCGCAGTTGATCTGTCACAATAAGCCATTTTTTTAGTAGTGGTTCATTGATTTTGTTTGATTTATCTCTTATAAACTTCTATTATTTATACGATGAATCGAGGTTATGATCTTTTAAATGTAGGGTATAATTTTTAAATGTTACATTCATGTTCTTCTGCCTTTATACATAGGTTATGATTGATATATCCCTTGTTTACCCTTACTGAGCCTCTGAGCTCACCCATTTTTTATGTTTCTTTTCCCCAGGTTATGAGGAACCATGTTAAATACTCTTTTTCTAGAAAAAATCCATATGGATGATGTTGATGGCCTATTGTGAAATTGGAAAATCTAGGTATAATGGGAGATAATTTTGATATTTGTGTACCAATTTTTTATGAACCCATGACATCCAAAGTTTTTCCTAGTTCTCTAAAACTCTAAACCTAAAAGGTTCCTTCTTTATATAAGTTATCAAATATTTCCTTTTCATGTTGTAAGCATTGATGGAATAAATTAGGTCACATTTATCTGTATCAAAGATAGAAATGTAATTTTTATGTTTTTAGCATCAAATCTAGAAGTGTGGGTCTCAAGATGTTACAGTAACCATATATTAGATTAAAAATAACAATGAAAATAATCAAAAGTTTTCAAAAATGGTAAACATCAAATTACATGAAAGGAAAAAATATATTAAAATCATCAATAGTATATAATTTAGTGTATCATACATTCATACCAGGAACTGAACACACATCCAACCATTCACAAATAAAAAATAAAATAATGAACTAAAAATACAATGAGGCGCTACCATGTCCTTGAGCCTCATCTCATCCCAAACACTATTCTCATCTAATCTATCCCACTCATTAAATCTACTCTCATTATTTTCCCAACCTGATCCTATGAATATTGATGGTTTCTCTATTTCCTAAGGGAAATAGTTACCTGAGAATGTTGTGAGTATATACTTCATAGGGAACAACTAACATAGTCTCATATATAGCTATTAAATGAAATTATATGTTCATCTGACATACTTAGTGGAATAAAAAATTGTATAGCTGTAGAATAATAGAAAAAATAAATAAATAAATAACCATTGTTGATCCCCAAGTGAAACATGACACCCAAGATCGACCATACCTACTTTGTCCAGTGTCAGATATCTTTTTCTATAGTATCATAATCATGTAAAATAAAAATATTGGCACAGTAGTTATGTGTACTAAGACAATGGTCCCCCCCAATATAATTTAATCATAATGGGAACACCATATCCAAGGAATGATGTCCAATTTCCCCCAAAAATATGAAAATTGGAATACTAGATACTTGGAATCACAACAGGGTTCCCTGACCATATAATAATAATGGGAATACAAGATCCACATAACCACATCCAAGTTCTCTAGACATATAACAATGGGAACATTAGAACATTGGAATCAAATAATTTCCCCCCAACAACATACAATAATTTTCATCACATTTAAACAATTTAAAAAACTAAGAGTCTAATATTTAACACATTTCATGGATCTAATATTCATACTAATAATCCTCAAAAAAATAAAATCATTATTAATCAACAATTATCTATGGGTAACTCTTATTATTTTGTGGTAATATATCCCTCTATCTCAACCAAAGGATAATGTGGCTATTTTTGGCCTCCCATGTATCATTGGGTCTCATTCTTGTGTATAAGATGATGCCAAGGTTATCCCTAACTTGTTCATCGCCACTCCTAAACCATGGAAAATACTGATGCAGCTATATAGGACTTCTATGTTCATCTATTTATGGACTTTCCCATCTATCTTGAAGGCTCTAAGTAATTACAAAATTTTATATTCTAACTGGGTCCAATTATCCCAATTCATAGATCATACTTATTCAACGGGTATAAGGGTACCTATCAAGTCCACTAAATTCTTTTAAATTATAATTAGTATCTCTCATGGGTGTAGATGTCACAAGGTTAATAGTAACAACTACACTCCCAATCATCAGTGGTTGGGATGTTAAACTAGTGCACCAGGGACCATTATGGCCCTTGACACTTTTTGAATTCCATGTATGAAATCTATTTAATTAAAAAAATCATTCTTAATGAAATAATAATTTTATTTAATGTTCAATCACATATAGTGGTTAAATAATATATCACATTTTATATCAAAATAAAAATTAAATATTTAAACCATTGAGACAAACATAGGGACCAACTTGCTCAACCAAAGATATTATACTCTTTAATTTTCCACTTGATTGTTCTGCCTAGGCTTTCTATGATTTGTTCCTGACTAAATGACCAACACTATAAAGAGAGGATTTATCATTCTCTATGTAATTAAAAGAAACCAACTATAAAATTTTATAATCAATTAAATAATTTAATTAAAATAGTTAGAATAGATAAAATCTCATTGGTGACATCCACTAACTGGAACCATGTCCAAACACATGTGAAAGGTCTTCAATGAGTCCAGGGAAATATTTATGGAAAATACCATGAAACACAACCCTAAAATATATTTTAATTTAATTAATTAAAAAAATATTACTAAATTTGGAAATTCAATATACCTTCAATGAAAAATCAAGAAATGATGTGTAGAAATTGTCTCAAGATATCCTCTGCACAAGCTAACTAAAATCCACAAATTAAATTATTAGTTCATGGGTCAGTTTTACTTAATTTCATTAAAAGACCCAAGTAAACTCTTAGGGTAATATACCTTAATCAATATGGATTGTGATAGCTTGAAACCATCCTCTCAGGGTACCATCTATCCAATATAAGATAAAACCCCATCATTATAGAATGATTTCACCATTATATAGTGAAATCCATATTGAAACCCAAGCCAAATTTGAATGGAAATCAGTATCTCATTATAATAAGGAATAAAGAGTAAAGAATCAATGATAATACCTTTAAATTCCCTTGTAATAACTATGAGATTCACCAAGAATAATTGGGTACCAAGGGAGGAAGGATAGGTGGAGGATTTAGCTAAATAGGTCTCTTCAAATCACCCCTTTCTATTAAATACAAAAGAGTCTTATAACCAAAAAGACAAAAATAATCACTGCTAATAATGAACCTAGTCCAACCCCAATGACTGGTCGATGGCCTCAAGTGATGGAATTTTGAAGCCTCGACCACATGAATCCACTTTATAATTCTCCTAAAAATCCGCAATTAAAACCAATCCTATTTTCTCATCCAAATTCACCTTTTTAAGATGTTAGTATTCTCAAAATTTTATTTTGAGTTCAGATTCTAAAAATCAACCATTTATTAAATAAAAATACTTAATTCCTCTTGCATTTTGAAACAAGTCCAAACAAGGGGTTTTAAAAAATCTTTACAGATTTTGAAATTTTCTAAAACTAAAATATTTTAATGAAGGATTATCTTTCTAAATATGTTAATGCTCATTAAATGAAATGTATTTATATTTTATATGAAAATTAAAATCTGGGAAAGAAAATTGAAAGATTAAAAAAATTATCCAAATTTTTTCGAGTAAGGGAATGTTATGATAAAATGGTATTTTTTAACAAAATTAATAAATTTATAATTGATCTTGGTATTAATATTAAATTACCTAAAGCTTATAATATTTTTTTAATTAAAATTTCCAAGTGAATGTTTTCAATAGTTAATTGTTTTAAATTTTTAATGAAAGGATTCTATGCTAGTGGATGCTCATTGAGATTTTCATAATATATTGGAAACATCAAATTCTTTTTTTCTAAATCCTTATATCATTAGTTACCTATGAATAAATGTCTGAAATCTTTTTTTGTTCCTAAGAATAATTTTTATAACCAATTGGACCAAATATTTCATGGGTACCAATATTATATTAAATATTTTTGTATAGGTATGTTCCTTAAAAAAATTATAAAGGAAGCCTGATACATGGATAGTGGATGTTCTTGATACATAACAAGTGATGCAAAAAAAATTATATCATTTAAAAAATATATAGGCAATTTAAACTTCTATGATAATTTTAAAGGTAATGTAAAATGATTCTATGAGATTGAAATTTTAAAATATGTTATCATTTCAAAAGTTTTATTTGTTAATGGATTAAAATATAATTTGAATAGTATCTCATAATTTTGTGTTGATGGAATGCAAGTAAAATTCTAAAATGATAAATGTATAGTTCATAAAGCTAAAATTGGTTTTTTTCTAATCAAATGATAATATTTATTTTTTAAATTTTTTTAAAATAATTATGTAAAATATAAAAGAATAAATTATATATATATAAATTATATTCTATGGAATAATAATCTTGGAAATCCCTATTTCAAGAAATTTTACAATCTATACAAACATCAAAATATTCTGTTGTTGTCCAAAAAAATTGAATAGTACCTATATGTGTGACTCTTGTATATACAGTAAACACCATAAAGATCCTTTTAGAACTTTCAAGGAAGTAAAAATGGTAATTCCATTAAAATTAAAATTATTTATTTATTTGTACTAATATCTACTGATAGTGTGGATGAAAAAGGATATATATTATTTATTATTTATGAGTTTATAAGATTTATAAATACTTACATACTTGCTCATAAATTTGAAACTATATTTAGAATGCTTATTTGTTGAAAACTATTTGAAAATGAAAATAAGTATTTAATTTCTTCTATTAGAAGTGATTGGGTGGAATTTTTTTGAATCATCATTTTAAAATAATTATATAAGTAAAATGTATGTTTTCATAGTTTTTCTTCCCCCATGACACCTTAAAAAATGGATCTGTAGAGAAGAAAAATATTTTAATACATGAAATGAGTATAATTATTCTAAAATAAAGATATTTTGGGGAAGAGTATATAAATATAGATTTATATGTATTTAATAGTGCTCTTTATGGACTGTATTTAAATAAATAACTTTATAAACATTGGAATGGTGGAATATCAAGAATTTATATTTTAGAGTATTCGGTTGAAAAGTTTATATTATTAAAATTAAAGACTCATTAGATAAATTTAATTCAAAATATAGATAATCTAACTTTTAAAGTTATTCAAATTCTAGTAAAGCCTATAAATTTTACCATAAAATATCAATTATGGTTGAAGAATCTATAAATGTGAATTTTGATGAAAATACATCAAAATATAAGAATAGTGATTTGAACCAACTTAAAGAAGAGTTTATTGTTTTTTAATTTATATTGGTAGAACCCCAAAATTAAATTCCACATATTAAGGTTGAGAGTCTCCCAAATGAAATAAATTATAAATGTAATAGAGATCAACATTTAGAAAAAGTAATTAGAAAAAAAAATTAAGAATACAACCTAGAACATATTTAATGAATTTTTATTTTTTTCTACTTTCAATTAAGATTTTTTTCATACAAATATTTATAAAGATTTTAATTATTCAAAATGGATAAATAATATGGAAAATGATTTAAACTAGTTTTTTGGAAATATTTTTTGAATTTAGATGAACAGCCTAAATATTATCAAGTAATTAGTACTAAATGGATTTTTAGAAATAAACTTGATGAATCTAGAAAATTTGTAGGAATAAGGATAGATTATTAACATAAGTATATTTCCAAGAATAATTATTATATTATGAAGAAATATTTTCACTTGTATCATGATTAAATGATATAATAATATTATTATCTTATGTATCTTTCTGTGGTTTTAAATTATTTTAAACAGATGTCACAAGTTCATTTCTAAATTTTTATATTTCTAAGAAGTTATATGTTATACATCTGCTAGTTTTGGAAATGAAAATAATCATAATATCATATTATAACTTTATAAAGCACTTTATGGGCTTAACCCGGATCCATCATCTTTGTGTGAAATATTATCCAAATTTATTTTTTAAAATGGTTTTTAAAAATGAAATGTTTATCATACTTTATTTATAAAAATAAGTTAAATAAATTATGATTATTCAAATATTTGGGGATTATATTTTTTTGTATCATCAAATTAATAATTATTTGATGAATTTTAAAAATAAATGACAAGTGAATTTTTTATGAATCTTATGTGAGAACAAAATGGTTTCCCTTGGACTATAATTTTTTAAAGGAAAAAATGGGGTTATTTTAATTAATCCAAATATTTTAATGAGATAATAAAAATATTTCAACTTGAATCAAGTAAAAGATTAAATAATCCTATGATTACTTCATGTAAATTGGAAATGTATCTAGATATTTTGTGGATAATAAAATTTATAGAGGTATAATTGGTATTTTATTATATTTTATTATATCTCTGCCTAACCGGTTGTTTTCAATTTTTATTTGTGTTGGATATAAAATTAACACTAAATAAAGTTATTTAGTAGATATAAAGAGAGTAAAAAAATAACTAAAAGTTTTATTAAACCATGAAATATCTTATACTATAATATTTTATTTTCAGTTGTAATTTAATATAGATTCTGATTGTTTTTATTTCAAATTCGATAAAAAAAGAAACAAGTATCTTGATTCGTATTTTGAGAAAAAAATTAGTATCTTATATTTCTAAGAAGTAATTTTTTTTACTTTAAGTACTTAATAAGAAGAATAAATTTCAGCTCTAAGTTATTGTGCTCTATCTATTTGGATTAAGAAACTTTTATCAGAAATTAATGTTCACTTTGAAAAGTTACAAATTTTATGTGATAATTCTTCTTCAATTTCAATGTTTACGAATAATTTTCAACATTATAGTACTAAATATATAGAAGTTAAATTTAATTATAATAGAGTCCATGTTCAAAAAATAAATTTTTTCTTCAACTAGATTCAAAATGATGATCAACTTGGAGATATATTTTCTAAACCTTAAGATTTATCTATGTTTGAGAAAAACTAACTTTGAACTTAACATTATGGAATTTAAAATAGAAGTTCCAAAAAAAATATATGATATATTCTCTATAAATATATTTTAATATGTTTCTAGAATAAAAAATGATACGTTAAGGATAAAATAATTCCAATTTCAGAGTCCAACTTCATTTCAACTTTATCTCTAACATGTAGTTAGATTTATTTGTTAAGAATTATTAAATATTCATAACTTTTATTATTTATTAAAATGAATTTTCATCTATTTTAATTTATTGTTCGTTTTGATGATAAATGTTTTATATTATATGGTTCACTAGAATTTTATTTAATGTTTTTTTTTACTATTTAATTCCTTTAAAATAAAATAATATGATTCCTTGAATATCTTGATTTGTTTCATGTATCTTTAAAGTCCTTTATGTCTTACACTATATGGTATTTATAAAATCTATAGAAAATTGATTTAAATTCTTCACACAAGAAGTTTTTGAATATGCATAATTTGAAATAAGGAAGAAAATATTATATTAAGGTAGACATTCTATAGTTGTATCTATCTACTTTCTTTATTTTTTTCCTTAATTATGGGTTGCTTCTTTGATTTGGATGCATAAATTAAGGGGGATTTTAAAAGGTTTCAGTATAGTTTATCTACTTTGATATATGATAAAACAAAGTGGTAGATAAAATATTCTTCATTATTTCCATTTTTATATATAAATTGATTTTTTATTTGGTTTTCAATTCCAAAAAATGGATTTATTTTTTTAGTAGATTGTTTTTAATCTTTTTGAAAATTTTGAAAAGGTGGAAATTTTTTTGAAATTATATTTGGTTTTGAAATTATCAAAAGGGAAGACTATTTATGTGGATACTTTTCACTTTATAAAATATTTTTTTATAATTATAAACACCTTTTTTTAGTGGTTTATGTTTTGATAATTTAATAAATTATTATTTTCATCCTTCTTATATGAGTGAAGAAATGTGTTTTAATATTTAATGACTTGAAAAAAAAATTATTATTTGTTAAGTTGTTAATTAAATTGTTCTTCTTGTTTGTTAGTGTCTTATGAATTGATTTCAGAGAACAATCTACTTTATTATAAGTTGGGTGAAGACATATATATTATAATTATTATAATTGAATAATTATAATTTCTCACAGTATTATTTAATTTTATGCTTAATTATCCTTGATTGAGTTATTACTTATTAATTTATTATTTTTATTATTTTTATTTATTATTTTTTATTTTTTTTTAATCATATATTTTTTCAAAAGTTATAAATTTTACTAAGTATTAAATTGATCTTTATGTTTTTCTCACCCTTTCATTTTTATAAAATCATACCTATAGTTTTATAAAATGACCATTATAGAAATATTAATGATTGTGGAATAAAACTTGTGGTTGGGCTCATGCTTCAAGAAATCATGCTTATGGGATTTTCCTCATTATTGGTAATTGTTGCTTACATTAAAATGATATTTATGGTAATTTATTCTTATAGGAAATAAGAATATTATGATAGATTGATTCTTATGCATTTCAATCTTATTGGATAATAATGCTTATACACATTCAAGATTATGTGAAATTCATGTTTTTAAGGAAATCAAGATTACATAGAAGTTAAAATTATTTCTTACCCACTCAAAATTTTGTTTTCTAAAATCATAAAATATTATCTTCTTTATCTAATTTTATATATTTTGAACCACTTAATTTTTATATTTTTTGTTATACATAATTTTATTCATTCATAATTATTTATTTATTAGTTATATCCTATGGAAAAAAACTGGAAATGTTTTATAAAATATTAAATGAAGATCAGATGGGTAGATGTGTGATATATATATATATATGTGTGTGTGTGTGTGTGTGTAATATTTATGTTTTGAAAGTGTTTTCTTACCTAAATGAAGGATCAATTCTCAATAAGAACTAGATAAAGTTTGTTTGGACATTACCTATAAAATAAACATGAACAAATATGAAATTGTTCATTAGATTCGCATGTGTGCCTATTTATTTGGGAAAATATGAGTTATAACAGATTATATGTTTTTAATATATTGTGCGTGAATAAATTATATAAAAATAGATGTATAGAAAATGTGAAAAAATATATAGAATATAAAATTGTTTTGGATACTTAAATTGTACATTCTACTATCACTATTACAATAATTCCTTAGCATTAATAGAATTATCGAGTTGTTCATGTACTCCAAAAGTGAACATTACTACCTCAAAACTAAATCTTTCATTGTTTATCTAGTTCTGATAGTGTAATAATTCTTATTAAAAAAATTATGCTCATAATTTTTTATTCCTTATTTTTCATACAAAATCATAAACTTAGTGTTTTTTCTATAATACCCATACAATAGATACATTGGGTTTTTAAATTTTCATCAAAAGGTTGAGTATTTTGGTTGTTTATAGGTATAGATAAAGGGAAGGTTAGTTCTTAACCCTCTTCAAAAATAAGGTTCTATGTTGTGCCTTTAGGTGTGAAAAAATAATTTTAAAAGGTTTTGATTCCTTTAAAATGTTAGGTCTTATATTTAGTGGGTGTCATACTTTCACATTAATAGTGTGAAGTGTAGATATTGGATTTCTTTGATGAAGTATACCATAAAAATACTTGTCTCCATATTTTACTTTCCACTATTAAATTACCATACATCGAATCGGTATTTAAAATTTAAAAAAAAAGTTTAATTCAACCCCCTCTTAACCATTTGACACTATATAATGTTGGTAAATACAAGTATCTTATGTATACTCTTTACTTCTCTTTACATAGAAAGAGAAGTTGCACATACTATGATACTTAACTTTTGTATAAGAGTAACAACTCATTAAAACCTACCTTTTCTAGTAGAATAAGAACCCAAAAACACTGTAGAATTTGAATGGGGAATCACAACCCAATAAAAAATATAACTTTTAAGCGGGGTTGTAACAAAAACAATCATCCCTTATAATAGAGGTATAACCAAACAATTTCATGATTTTAAATTTAAAATCATAAATCAACACAAACACTAAAACTGGGAAAATAAAAAATTGTAGAAAAAAAAAACCAAAGTTTAAACAATGGCGGATCATAATATTATAGTTTCTTTCTATCTCTTGAGTTATAAAGTTCTTAAATTTTACATATATACATGAAGTAATATTAGTTTTCACAGTATATTCTCAAGTGTATATGGCACTATGTTGTTCTTTTTTAAATTATAATGTTTTATTTAGTTCTGTAAATATCTTATTTATAGTGATTTATCCTTATTCATCACTTTCATATTCTTCAAAGTCATTGTATCTTTCATTCTTGAAATATCAGTCATAATATTCCCCAAACAATGATAATGAACTAATTCATAATTTAAAAAGTTTCAGTTAAGTTTTCAAACGTTCAGTTATTGATTTTCATATTTAAGGTGTGTATAATTTAAAACTAATCTCTTCAAATAGAATTCATATATCACTATAAAAATATGAATGAATATTCTAGGTACATAATATGAATATCACCATAATTATATCAATTAAATATTTATAAAATTAAAAACTTAAAACAATTCATAAGATAAAAAATAAAAGTTTAAACACCTTGTAAAATTTCAGCAATGTTCAAAATGTAAAGTGTCAATATATAAAAATAGTAAGGGTTATTATAAATATTTTAAGGGTAACAAAAATAAGCAAGTATTATTCAATACATAAAAAATTTTGATTAAACACATTTCATAAGAGAAAATGTAAATCACGTAAGACTTCAATATTGAGGTGATTTTCCATCTCTATTAAAACATAAAAATTTACTTTTAAATATCATATTAATTAGATTTAATTATACTTATCATCATTTTGTAATATTTTACTCCTCTTAATAAGACATATAACTTTTGAATATTTACAAGTCTTCATTTATTTATATATTATTCAGAATTTAATAATATTTTCCTTTCAAGAATGTAAGACTCACTCATAATTTTATAATATTTACAATATAGAGTGTAAGACTCTATCCTTTTTTTGAAAAACATTTAAAAACATAATACATTTAAATAAATTTGTAATTATTTGAAATAAATTCAAAATATTTTTAAAAATAGAATAAGATTCATATATAAGATGTTAGTTTTCCAAAAATTAATGATATGTTATATATCATAAAAAACAAAAAATACATTAGATATTTTACTTAGTAAAATTAAACATCATATAATAAAATATAGAATATTTATAATCCAAATAGTAAAAACAATTAATAAAAAATAATAATAATCTTTAAATTTAAAATCAATTATCATCAACATCATTCCAAAAACAAAATTAAACAAAAAACAAAAAATAAAGAGTTCTTTAATTTTCAAAAAATGTAATAGGTTAAGGAGTCACTCTAACAGAAATATTATTGAGAATGGTGTGTGAACCTTGAATAAGCTCTAAGAAGATCCTCCCATTATCTTGAAGATTTCTCTTTCCCTCACACTTTTCTCTAGTGATATTTTTTCATATCATCGGTGTGTATAAGATCATCCCAATATGATGGGTGATTTAGTTGCAACCCATGGAAACTACATGGAGGAGGGAGTTGTGTGGATGCCTCTTAGTGTTCTTTATCAACTATATGATTGAAAATGGATTCATTAATGTTTATTAGTGAAAGGTACACAATTTTTTCTTCATTTTATATATTCATGGTTTTAGTTATTAATAATGGAGGATCATCTGATTGTGGGTTTCTAATTTTTTTTTTTGACCAAGTGTTAGTCAATCCTTAGAATCCTAATAATTTTAACAGTGGTATTCAACATGTTTTTATTCTTGAAATCATGTTTAAAATGATTTTTCAAAAATTAATAAAAATAATAGAGTATCACAATGTTTATATGATATAGTGTATATCATAAAGAGTTATTTCCCTTGAACTGAAGGATTTAATTCTACACTAGCCAAATCTTAACCCTACGTGGATTAATATTACATGGATTTTGGTTGTGAGTCTTTTATCCCACACACGCCTCACCAATAGGTTATTACTCTTATGTAGATATCATATTTTTTTCATGGGGATTAATAATTCATAGTGAATTATCATAATCCTTAGTTTCCAAGTATACACACCTTATACGGGTCCCAATATGCTATATTAATCTAACATAACACCTTTATTAGTAAATTAATATTATGAAAGTCTTCCTAGTATCATTTTAATATTATATAGGGGAATATTATAATATATGATTTCCTACTCCATAGATATTATTTTATATATCCTATACAAAGCACTAACTATTCTTATGTAGTGAATTCTATACTTCCTGTGATATAATGGATATCATAGTGTGCGATACAATAGAAAATTTTGTTTTTATTATTTTTAATTGAGAATTGAATTAAACAATTTGTAAAATGATTATAAATTATGGGATAAAGTATAATGATATACTTATTAATTTACAAAGGTGATTAAAAATTAAATAATTATAAATTATTTATAATAAATTAAATGATTATGAACCTTTTAATAATTAAAAATCTACAAATAGTAATCATTAATGTTTGAATACATTTCTCAAACTATAAGTAATGACTTATAATTTAGATATAAAATGCTTATATTAAAATCATAATTCTAATTTATAAAAATTTTATAAATTAAAAAATTATGTCTTAATATAAAATTATATATACTTGAATTATGAAATGTTCATAATAATATAATTTGAATTGTTAAAGTTAAAGGCCTTATTTTAGAAATTATTTATTTCATATCCTGAGAGGATTTGATAATTGATTTAAAGAATGATTTTATAACTAATTTGTAATATAAATAATTTATATTTCATTTATTATTTTATATTTAAATTAAAATGACATATAAAGAAGAAAATAAAGGGGTTTATATTAGTATTTAAGATTACATTTTTATATTTAGTTTTTTATAGTATGTTCATATTTAGTGGATAAGTTATACTATATATATATAAGATCGAGTCATGAATTGCTCAAAAATTATTTATATCATACATATATATTTAAATTATACATTTATTTCATTTATTAAATTATTTATTATTCATAGTTATAAATATTTATATTAAGAATATATGTACAATTTAGTTTTAATTTTTAAACTACTAATATGTTATTTTACACATTCATCTAAGGAGTTACATACTAAGTATGATAAATGATTTGGTTTTATTCCACCTTGACTTTGGCCAAAACTAAATTATTAGCTTGAATAAAGTATTTAATTATAGTATATGAATATTTGATGCTAAAATTATATTGTAATTAAGATATCTATTCAATAATGTATCCCTAGGTAAAGGGACTTTGGGTCAAACTGCTCACTAGCCAAGTGGATTACTCCTTGTCTACAAAAGTGATGGTTGACTATCCAGTGCACTAGGATTACTCTTATGGGGATTATTGATTTCATATTATTATAATATATTCCATTAGTATTTTACATGTGACTTATGCATGTGATGAATTTTGATATCTATTAATATAGTTGTATTTTGATTTGTGTTAGTAACACAAGTTATGTGTTGGGTAAAGAGTTGCATATCAATATAGTTTGAACATATTGATTTGGTTAAAGGAATTTTATTTCAATAGAAATCATTAGAAGTGTGTATACATTTAAATGGAATAAAATTAGATATGTTTTTGAAATTAAATCGACAAAAATATACTATTTATTAGATTCCTTCCAAAGAAAACACTTGTATATGTCTCGATCATCCAATCAGGTTGGTCATGTTAAATCTAGATGCTCAAGGATTTTATTATGTAAGGTAATAAAGTAATGGGTAACCCTAATATGATTATATGTTTTTTTCATATAATTTTAATTGGACTTCACATAGCCTAGAGACCATAATAGGAATACATTATTAGATAAATGGTGTTGATTTTATCCATATAATAGATAGGAAAATTATTTTTCCACTCAACCATCTAAGATTTATATATAAGATGACAGGAATAATATCCTACCTAAATAATAATATAATTGTAAAATGATAAAGATACCCAAATTTTAGTGAAATATAGTTCTTGTCCCATTAAAAATTACGATGGATTTTAAAAAGAGTAAAAACTTTATCGGGAGAACGTTAAATAAAATACCTTATTAATTTAATATAAAACATCATACTAATATAATTCTGTTGTAGATAAATAATAATATCATCATATTAATTGAAATTAACTTTGAGATAAATCCTTCAAAATAATATTCTTAATGTAATTAACTCTAAAGAATAGTAACTTAAGAAATATTCTTAAGTTTGATGAAAATTCTATATGAACAACCCCTTCCTGGTTAATAAACTATTGAAGTAGTTCAAACAGTTGATTTAGATTCTTATGATAAGCATAGAAGAATTCACTAAATGTATTAATTATAATTTTTCAAGCTATGTATAAATACACTAACCCTAGTATCCCAAAGTTTCTGGTCACTTTATTACATTATCACCAGATACAATCAATTATATCCTAAAGGACTGGATATTTTAGTTTTCTTGATAAACAAGATACATAATTCAATCTCGCATTACTCTTGAAATCATAAAATATAAAACATAGTGAACATAAATATTAATAATAATTAATCTCATTCAAAGGATCCTTATTCATATCATGGGGAAAGGAAGAAAAAAATAGTGAGCTCAGATTCTTAGTAAGGGTTACATACAGTGGAAGTTATCATGAGTAAATACAGAATAATCAATATGGAAATGTAAATAACCAAAAATAGATGTCATTTAATCATTGACTTGATCATTATTAGTAATATGATATGATTAAATAAAGACCAAATTATTTCATATAAATAATCACCTGATATTGTAAATTTTCCATTGATATTATTAAAAATAATGTCATGGACATTAGGAACAAATTTCTTAATTATGGAATGTATAATTTCAAACAACTGTATCTAACCATCGATGCATTCTTCTAAGGGAGTTTAAAAATATGGGTAAGTATACACAAAAACACAAGTTAATAAGGCTCACCAAATGGTTTGTCTCATGATACCTACCAATGCATTGAGGGGAAATGTGATTTTAGGTATCACCCAAAACATAATAAGTTCAGTGCATTTATCATATGAATAAACAATACAACTTAATCAATATGCCTTAAAAATCAATAATTTCTCATATCGGTAGAACTACCATATAAAATTTCAATACTTTCCTTACTAAAACTAATCATAACGAGAAAGGATAAGGATATTATCATCACCATATATCCCTAGTGAATCATAAATAAAGGGTTTTTGTTGTTTATAAATAAAAATATAATGAAAATATCATCAAAAAACTAAAATCACTCTTAAAAACTAAAATCATATATAATATTAGGAAATACATTTTATTTAAAAATTACCTTGTAAACTTGTAAAGTAATATTCAAAACCTTGATTGGTCATGACATCAGGATATTTTTTCATTCCATATAATTTATAAAAAAATTCAATTCCCACTTTTATAAGAAAATTCAAAAAGAACCTCATTCATAAATGAAAGGAATATTCCATTCAACCCATTTTTTAAGAGTCAAACATGGGTAAAAATGTATTTAATAAATAATTTGTTAATATTAAATACTTTATTTAAAATATTTAAAGTAACATATGGGTATGAAAAAAATAATTCCTAGTCGAGTTAAAAAAATGAATTTCCTTAAAATATTTTTTTATATCATGAGTACTTAATGAGATGAAAATGAATGGAAATATTTTAGTTTAAAAAAACAACCAAAGAAGAATAAAATAGATTGGTTTAAAGATATAATGGTAAAACAATCTCCCCATCAAATACCTAAACATAAACAATCCCAATGAATGATCATATTTTGAAATAAACTCTAACTAATTTGGTAAGTTTTGAATCAAAACCTCCATAAAATAAGAAAAATCAAATGAAACAGTAAGTATCTGGAATAAAATATATTAATTATATAAAATATCAAATGAAAATTATATAAACCATAAAAAATAAATAAGTGTTGAATATGTTATATGTCTCATAGAATTAAAAGTGATACGATAAACCCTTACAGAGATCATAATATTTAAGTGAGAATTAATAAATGGATAGATTATGTGTATCAAATTAAAATCCACTTAAATAATAGTTTCAATAATAAATACTTCAAACAAAGTTCATCTCATGCATAATCATGGCATTGTATCGTCAAAAAATAAGTGATTTAACCCAAAGAAAGAAGAATTAATTAAGAAACCCTTTAACACTTAGTAACTTTAAATTCAAATCCCATTGGATGAAATAATTTTAATTAAAACCTAAGATACCATGAAGTATAAATATTTTATTATATAACATAAAAAAGTGTAATATATACATCATATAAAATAAATTGGTGCATGACATTAAAATACGCCTCAATGAAAGTAAATTGAGACTGAATCCCTTACCTAAGCTCAAACTCATCATGTGAGTTCTCTATATTACATAATAATAAAATTATTATAATTATTTTATTACTTAATGACATTTTCATGTTAATTATTACTTTTATTTTTTATATTACCTTGTAATATAATTTTACTTAATCAATTAAATATGTGTTGGGAGTTTTCACGATAATCGACTCATAAATAATTATCATATTTATAAATAAATTATAATTTTAATATAAACCATTGTATATAATGAAAAATTAATTGTGTTACAATCATATAGATGATTGGTCATACATACTCATGAGAAATATTTCCAAATTTCAACAATCGTGGTGGAAAGAAGGTAACTATTATTTTTCATTTAAATGTGAAAATTATTTCATAAGTATCATATTATAAACTTATATATATGATCCATGTGTTGTGTATATGAAAAAAAATCACATAGCTTCATGTTGGTGGTAATACACACATACACATGAACGATGTTATCATATTTTAATGAATGGAAATGTAATAAAATATATAATAAATTAATTTTATAGAATGATAAATACATTATTAATATCACATATATATATAAATATTAAATAAATCATCATAAATATCCTTTATAGTTGATAATTGAAAAATAATTATATTGGTTCATGAATTAGTAGTCCTCCATGAGAGGTAATGATGGGAATTGAATTACATTGGTTCATGAGGCGGTATTCTTTCGTACAAACAAATGATGGTTTCATTTCCTATTTGATAGAAGAGGAGATGGATTTAGGTTATTTCATAAATTTAATAAAACATAATTATATGGGATATAATTATGTTATTATATAATCATGGATTAATAATATATCTATGAGATGAAGAAGAAATAAAACAAAAATGCTCAGTTAAGAACGATACCACTTCTTCAGAAAACACCTTTAGGTTTACACAAAAATCCTTCCTAAGATGGTTTTTAATCAAACCAAGGAATATAATATGTGGTAAGGGAAGTAATTAATGTATCTTATTAGGTATTTTATAAACCAAATGTATTTAAATGTTTCATGAAAAGAGGAGAGGAGGTTCCCTTTTATAAGTGAGGGGAGGGGCACTTTTGGAATTTCTTAAAATATTAAATTAATAAAAATTACTTTTCATGGAAAAAAGACTCTAAAATAATATAAATAAAATATATGATGAGTATGGGTGTAAATAATATCATCTAATAGAATATAGAAAAGTTTATATTTTCTTTTACACTTATCTCTTTATTTTAACCTACATTAACCATGTTTGACAATAACCATGAGAACAATTTTTTTTAATATTTAGGGGTCAAGCTAGTTACTATGAAACTAAAATTGGAAAATAAATTTATAATGGTATATATATTCAACTATATAACAATATATTGGATTAATATATAATTATTATTAATTTCAATTCATTTAATAAAACATTATTTATTATAAATATCATTAATGTCATTTTTAGAACTATTTATTTATTTTGACTTTGAAAGCAACATGATAGTAATAGAATTAAAATATAATATTTTAAAACATTAACAACATTTTATATTAATCTTAAAACCCTTTTAATATAATAATTCATTAAATTTATATTTCTTTTAATATTTTTAATGTCATTTATTTTATTTTTCTATTAATTGAATAAATACTATGTTAGTGTTCCATAAGAATTCATGGTAAATATTTCATTACTAAAAACTAGAAATAAATTACCATGATAAAAAAATATTTTAAATTACTCTTTTTAATCAATTATAATTTGTTTTTATCTCTATCCCAAAACTATACCATTTTTCAAATTAAGAAAGTGAAATTTTTATCGTTGTCTTTTAATTAAACATTATAAAGGTAAGAATCAATGAAATATGGCACCAAGTTTCCATATATTCAAAACCTTGATGTAATGTTTTAAAATTCACTCATCTAAGAGGAAATATTCATGTTTTAGAGTTAATTTTTAGTCGTTATCATATTATTTTTTACCTTAATTATCTATTTTAATCTTATCATGGTGATAATTATTTACTATAGTTTATATTCATAACAAATAAAAAAGATATTTTTTTATAAAAAATCCGTGTGATTCCAAAAAATATTATTCATTTTTCAAGATTTAATTCATATAATTTTCATAATCTAATCAAAAATTAAACCCACAAAATACAATGAAAATCATTTTTTCATAAAAATTTATTTTTAAATGTAAAATGTTTTTATACTATATCCAAGTATAGAATTAAATCCAAATAACATAATTAGATTATTTTTAATTAAAAGGAATTAATTAAATTTTAATAATAATACAAAATATAATTTAACTTCTTAAATACTTAAAAGTAAAATATAATTTAACAAAATTAGTATTTTCACTATTCATTGAAAAAATCAAACTTTTCAGAAAAATATCAAAATTTTCACCATAGTATAATTTTTATATTCTGATTTCAAAATTTATATCGTTATAATAAAATAAATTTTTTGGGATTTACAAAAATTATTTATAATATTTTTTCATAAAAATCAATAAAAACTATTTTTGAATAAAATGTATTTTGGAAGAATAAAATGAGTTTACTAAGAATTGAGTGATTATTTACTAATAATTTATCGATAAATTTATAATTTATAGAACTTTAAAATATATTTCATAAGGTATTTAATATTATTCATACCTTCACCTTTAACAGCTAGGTTAAATGGTCATATTTAAATAATAATATTTCATTATTATTTTAGGTTCGATGTTGCGTGTTGTGAATGCTATCAAACATAAAATTCTTTTAAAAACATAGGGTGTTACATTACCCCCCCCCCCAACCCAATTAATTACATCTTTATAATTTGAAAAATTTCTTGGTAATCAACAGCTTGAAATTTAAAAATACCTTTGTTGAAATCTCACATCCTAAAATTGGTTAATAAAACATTCTCTTAAATGGGGAAAGGGAAAAATAATGGTCACCTGGAATAACAAAAAAATAGTTTCCCAAATATTATGGAATTAGTGGGTAGTGAAAACATTGACATTTAGGATAAAACTAATTCCCATAGACTTATATAGAGTTATATAAAACTATTTCATGAGAAAGCTAATGACTAGAAAACCTAAAATCAGTAATGGGTGAAAAGACTATGGATTCATCAGAAATAAATGTAAAAGTATAATAATTTTTTTTCAAGATCATTTTCCTAAAGTTTGGTGTTATTTTAAAGCCAAAATATATTACACATAAAATATACTTACTTGATATCTTTCTATTTCATAAGCACAATTTTTTTCTTTGATTGTGCTTCAATCAATTTCCACTTCATCTCTTACTTTAGGAAATGAATAGTCAAGATGAATTTTTCATTCCTAAAGAACTAAAATTAACTTTTAATTGGTCATATAATCCATAAAAGGATAACAAAATATTTCTTCTATCTCTAAACAAAAATTAAATGGTTATCCCAGGGTAATCTAATTTCCAAAATGTATAAACCTCCATACAAAGAAATAATACATTTTACTTTAAAATTTTCTAAAATAATTACAATGGTTTATCTTAGATAATTTGATAAATATATAACCCCTCTTTCTAATTAACTTCAATAAAATCAACATTAAAGTGTGTTTTAATCTCAAATTTTATCTCATAACATTAATATTGCATCCCCAAAAATGCAATATAATTCTTCTTTAAAAATACTTCACATTAAAGTTAAGGGTAAAATATACCTAAATCCAATAAAATGTATCCTAAAATATCATTAATCCCATTAAAATCTCAAAAAATAAAAAATATTTGATCCTATAATATGATTCATAGAATCAACATAATATTTTTCCATCAAATTGTTTAAGTAACAAAAATGCCATACTAATCAATAAATCACATAGTCCAGTGGTAGGTACTACACACTTATCACCAATCTGTTGTGGATTCAAGCCTTTTATCCTTTCTAGATGTGATGTGTTGTCAAATGACCTTCAGGTTTTCCTTTTTATAAAATTATATTAATATAATTGATGTAACATTCCAAAAATATATATAATTAACATCCTCAAAAATAAAATTAATCATCAAATAACTTTTTAACCACTATATTTTCTATACATCATATTTTTTCCATAAAATCAAATAATTATAATTCACTATTATTACCTTAATAACAAAGATCATAATAAACTAAGTGTTATTAGTAAAATTAAACTTATTTCTAAAAAATATAAAATAATTACTCCTAAAATAACAATGATAGTAAAACATATACTAAACCAAAGGCTTATATTCCCATAAATGTCTCCCAAAGTACCCTTAATCATGTTAAACTCTCATCACATAAAACCTAAAAAGGGGCGTCTATTACAATAAACATATAATCATCCTGAGACTTATCAACCCAAGATATATTAGGTTTATCCCATATTATTACAGCATATTATAAGTTCCATTTTCTCATTCCTCAAAATAGTTCATAAATAAAATGTAAATTATCCCAAGTATATCTATCGAGAGTTTCAAAATAGGTTCTCAGTAATGGCACACTTTCTATGCACTAGAATTATGGCTGACATATATTCAACCAACTCTTTTCAGGTGTATTACCCCTATATGCATCCATGCCAAAACCATTTCCAATTTTAGTATCCAAAAAGGTATATATTTCAAGGAAAACCACATAATATCTACCTTAAAAAACAATAATATGTTATCCTATACTTATAACTATTATAAAAAGTAAATAATAGGGTCATGTTCCCTAATCTATGTTTTCCTAAACCTAGTTCCCAAATTTTCTTCTCAACTTACCCTTATACATACTATAAAGACCCCAAACCTAGTATCCCAAAGTCGGTGGTTACTTCATTACATTGGAACTAGATACAATGAATTGTATCATGAAGGAATGAATGGTTTATTGGTTTTGTAAACTAAACATATACTTGAATCTAACATTACATTTGAAAACATAAAATAAAAAACATAGTGAAAGTTAATATTCTACATCCTTGAACTCATTAAAATATTTCTTCTCCATTTCCTGGGGAAAGAAAACAAAATAAGGGTTATCAAAATTGATAAATAAGGGTTTAGTATAGTGGAATATATCATAATTAAATATGAAATAATCGATATGTAAATGTAAATAACTAAAAACACATGTCACCTAATCAATAACATGAGAATGAATAATAATATAAAATGAGTAAATGAAGATAAAATTATTCCATGTAAATAATCAAATTTACTTGAAATTTATCCTGGTATATTATTAAGAATAATCTCATGGACATTAACAAATGATTTCATAATGATGTAATGCATAATTCTTGACATCTAAAACTAACTATTGAGACCACATTCTAAGATAGATTAAAACTATGGATAGGTATACACAAAAACCCTATTTAATAAGGCTATCTAACTGTATTTTCTCATGATACCAACTGATTCATTAGGTGATAATGTAATTATAGTCCCCATTCATCACATAGTAATTATAATGCATTAATAATACAAATAAAAAATACAACATAATCAATATTCCTTAAAATAAATAACTATCAATATTATAGAACTAGCATATAAAATATCAATAATTTCTCTTGTTAAATTCATTATAAACCATCCAAATAAAGGATAAATATTATATCATTATAATATATACCGAGTGAATCATAAGTAAACTAAATTTTTGTTGTTTTTTATTAATATAAAACAATGAAAAGAACATCAAAAACATTCTTGATGAATTTTTTTCCAATTTTGAAAATAAATTTTAAAAACTAAAAAAGTACAGAATATTAGGAAATACATTTTATTTGAAAATAAGTTTATAAAATATTAGATTAATTTTTAGAACATTGATTTTTCATGATAATGGGATATTTCATTCATGCCGTATAAGATTAAAAACATTCCTTTCACACTTTGGTAAGAAAAACCAAAAAGTACCACATTCAAAAAAGGAATGTAATATTCCTTTAAAACCATTTTTTAAAAGTAAAACAAGGATAAAAATTCAGGAATAAATCATTGAATAATATTAAATATATTCTTTAAAAAATTAAGTAAAATATTGATATGATAGAAAAATATTCCTAAGAGAGTAGAAAAACAATGAATTCTTTTCTTAAAAAATTAATTTAGTATCTTTGGAAATTAAATAGAGTAAAATCAATGGAAAAAATTAAATTATATAAATAAATAAGAATAAAATATATTGGTTTTAATATATAAATATCAAATAATATCCATAGTTAAGACTTAAACATAATTAATCTTTATTAATAATGAGATTGTGAAATAAACTCTTACCAATTTGGTAACTTTTGAATAATAACCCCCATGAAATAAATAACATAAAATGAAACTTTAAAAATAATGAATATAAAGTGATTAATGATATAAAATATAAAAGGTTCAATATATACACTCTAAAAAATAAATAAGTAGTGAATATGGAATATGTATAATGAAATTAAAACTGGGATGTGAAACCCTTATAATGATTATAATGTTTAAGTGAGAATTGATCCATGGATTGATTATTTAAATAAATTTTAAATATAAGTATAAATAAAAAATAAATCAAAAAAATCATTTCACACATAATCTTCAAAAAAAATATGTTTAATGTATATCTGATTTGTCCCAATGAAATCAGATTGAGTTAAGAAACCCATTACCACTTAGTAACTTTTATATCAGATCCCCTTTAGTGAAATAATTTGAATTGAAACATAAAATACAATGAATTATTAATGATTAATGATAAAACATGTAAAATGTAATTATATTCACAATATAATATAAATTGGTTTAAGACATTAAAAATTTTCACAATCAAGGGAAATTGAGGCATAATCTCGTACCTCAGGTATTACTCATTACATACATTATTTATATTCCTAAATAATAAAATTGTGATAATTATTTAATTTCTGAAGAATATTTTTAATGTTTATTATTCCTTTTTTTATTTATTACCATGTTTTTATTTATTTATTTATATAATCAATTAAGTATGTTTGGGATGTTTTGATAATATTCAGCTTATAAGTTAAAAATGACTTTGATAAGATGAATATGGTCAATGTGGTCATTAATCCATTATATACATAACTATATTAAAGAATTAATTATCATTTTTATACATAAATTATACTTGTAAAACCAAACATGAAATATTATTATGAAAAATGAACTATGCTACAATCATGGAGATGATAGGTCGTACGAACATGTGAGAAACATTTACATTTTTCAATGATCATGATGTAAAGAAGTTAAGAGTTATTTTAACATAAAAAATATCATCATATCATAAATATCATATTACATATTTATATATACCATCCATGTAATTTAATATTGAAAAATGAATCCCATTGCTTCATGGAGATGAAAATCCACACATATGCATGAATAACATTGTCATCTTTGAATGAATGGAATGGTATGAAATTGTATAATATATTAATATTATATGATGATAAATATTTCATTAATATCATATATATACCTTAAACACATAATCCTAAAAGTTCATAAGAGGCTATTATATAAAAAGAATTACATCAGTCCATGAGGTGGTATTCGTCCATAAACCCGAACGATGATTTCATTTCCAATTTGATAGAAGAGGATATGGATGTAAGTTATTACATTAACAAAATAACATATCATTATATATAAGTTATATATGTTATTATATCCTCATATTTCTAATAATATTTTAAGGAGGTGGAATAATAACTACTACAAAAAAGATCGGTCACGAATGATATCTCTTCTTCGAACAACCTCTTTAGGTTTACACGAAAATCATACCTAGGAGAGTTTTTTAAACAAGCCAAGGCCTCTAGAACATGTAAATGAAAGTATGCAAGGGATTTGGATAGGGATTTTTTTTAACAAAAGGCTTTTTAAGGGTTATTAAAAGTGGAGAGTGGGTTCCCTTTTATAAGTGAGGGGAGGGTAAATTTGGGAATTCCTTAAAATATTTAATTAATATAAATTAATTGTCACTAAAATAGTAAAAAAATTATATATTTGGAATATATGATGAATTTTTGGTCAAATAAATATCATAAAATACAATTTTTACATGTTTATATTAGGTGTTAAACCTTATTTATTTGTTTTAATACATGTTAACCCTTTTTGAAAATTTTCATGGTAACAAATTTTTTATTATTTAGGGGTCAATATAGTTACAATAAAAAATAATTAGGAAAATAAATTATTAATTTTCTATATTTTAAAATATATGAGAATAACTAGGTAAAATATAGTATTTTTATAAATTTTAAATCATTTAACAAAATATTATTTATTTTAAAATATCATTAATGTTATTTACTAAACTATTCATTTAATTTGACATTAAATAACATAATAGTAATGAAATTTTAATATAATAATTTTAAACATCACTAACATGTTATATTTATTTTTAAAAAATTTAGATCACAATAATTCAATCAATTTATATTTATTTTAATATTTTTTAAATCATCTATTTTATTTTTCTATTAGTTGAATAAATAATGTGGTAGCATTGCATAAGCATTTAATTTAAATATTTCAATACAAAAAATTATAAATATAGTACAATGATATAAAAATCCATTTATATTTCAAATTAATCTTTACAAATGAATGTAATTTCTTTTTATACTTCTCAATAAATATTATTTTTTTAAATAAATAAAGTGACTTTTTTCCTTATAATTTACTTAAATATTATAAAGGTCAAAAATCAAATAAATATGGCACTATGTGGCAATATATTAGATATAACACACTAAGACTTTACAATATTATCATTTCTGAATAAACATAATTTTATTTCTTACTTTCTTTTTATGCAATACCATGTTAAGCTTACACTACACACAATAATGAGTTTCCTTGCATTATATTTAGGGCCCACTTTTACCGAACATTAGTATATTAAAAAAATAGTATTATTTAATATGATATATAAACTAGACATTAAATTAAAGGCTATGAATATTATTAACCACTTTTTGAATTTTATATATCCCATATAATATTAAGATTCATGTTATGTGTTTCTTAGACATAATATAAAGAAAAAATTCAATTTCTCATATAAAATAATTATTTTTTAAAAAATGCAGTTTTTTCGCCTTTTAATGAAGAACCCTTTTTAAATATAGTATTTGAACCTTTTATATATTCAATTTGAAAAAATAAATTTTTATTTAGAATTGGGACATAAAAATTTAGATTGGATAAATTTTTTGTGATTTCCTAAGAACTTTCATATTTTGATGAATAGTGAAAAATACAAATATTTTAATCGCAAACAAGTTTTTTAATAGAAAACATTTATACTGTTAAATTAAACATTTGAATGGTTTTAAAGTATAATTAGATTATATTTCTATAATTTAATATAATTTAAATAATTTAATCTAATTTCCCATTGAAGTTTGATATAAACACATATCAATTTTTTAATGGTTTTTTTACTTTTAAAAACTCGTTTTCTTGTTTTGACAATGAGGATTAATTATAAATTAATTACTACAACTTCTATGTTTTGAATTTGTAAAAATTTATTTCATATTTAGAATAATAAGGTCTAAATTATGTAAATTGGTTCCTTTTATTTATGTGATTATGAATAGTAAGTTCAGTAATTATTTTTATTTACCATGGTTAAAGGGTAAATTCAGTGAATAACGGTAAAAATAATATCATAATAATATAAAACTATCCTACCATGTGTTCTAATCATATTTTTTATTCATGGGAGACCATAAAATCATTAGGCCTAATTTTTTGCATTTGGGAGCCACTTGGGTTTGATAATGACATATTATAATAATTACTTTAATATAAAGAGAAATATGACATAAAAATGTATCTTTTTACTAAAAAAATTAAATATGGGGTTATATAACTTATATATTTAACTAAAAATAGTAATTTTAAAGATAAAAATATTTCTTAAATCATTATATTTTATTTATAATTTTTAGACATTAAATAAATAAATTTATTTATGACACAATAATGATGGAGTGATTACCTTTTTAATGAATGATTGAAATAAATGATATTATAAATAATAAAATAAATATAATTTGAGATTTTTTATGACATCCATATTTTTTTAGATAAAATTTACATGTTATGTGTGATTTAATTCTTTTCTTCAAAGGAATCAAGTTTTTATGACTTTAATAGAAATCAATTACTAAATAATGTCAAAATTTAAATAAATGAGTTTTTAATACAAACACTATTTTATTAAATGATATAATAGTCATAAAAATATATGGTTTGGAAAGATAAATTATATAGTGATAATAATTTCATTACTAATACACTTAAGGTTCTCTTGTCATTTTATTGTAACTATATTAACCATATAGTAGAAAAAAACAAGAAGACATGGTTAGAATTAACTTATTTAACTAAGGGTTAATGCCAAAAAAATAAGGTTAAATTTGTGAGATAAAATTGTATAAAACCTATTGATTAAGAGTATTTAGACCCAGACTCATATTATACTCTAAATAAATCACTTTTTAGATTTTATAAACTTAAAAAATTAATAAAATAATATTTCAAGCTTTTTCTAAAGTGCCTCTCACCTCTCCTATAAAAGGGAACTTATCATTATCTTTAATTCACACCTCCAAGGCCCTTTGTCTTGTCCAAACCCTTCCCACTTCTTCCCCAAACTTCCCTAAAATTATCCTAGAGTCTACCATTTTTGTAAGGAATCCAAATTAAGTATCCCTTTTGTTCAAATCTAAAGGTGACACTCAAAAAAAGGTAATTGTTTTATCACCGCATTCAATGTTATTTTCTTATTATACTTCCTCTTTCTGTGTTGTTTCCATGATAAAATAATTACTCCAGTACCTTATACATTATTAGATTTTATTATAACTATGGAACAACCATATTCCTCTTTTTACCCATCCTATGAAAAACAATATCATCATGCGTGCAGACATACGGCTTACCTTCTATACACCATGGTGAAAACTGTTTTTCATGTACACTTTATTTATATGGGTATAACAATGAATATAAATGATTTAAGTAATAAAGATAACATTATATTATTTCATTATAATTCATATTCCATCCAATTCCTTAACATTTAATCATTCATTAAATTATATCGTCGCTCGTGCGTATGTACGGCTTACCGTCTCCACGACGCGATGAGTCTCATCTTCCACGTTCACCATCCAAAAATGATTATAAAAATATATTATTAATAAGTATAAAATATATGAAATAATAATTCTACTCTAATAGTATATATATAAATATATATATGTACATATATATCATTCGCTTACTTCCATTTCATATGATAAGAAAACAGAAACAAAATTCATGCGTACATACGGCCTACCATATCCATGAATAGTGTATTCTATTTTATATAAATTTCTATTATATATATTTATATTATGAATATATATGATATATAAATCATGTTATACATTATTGAAGTAATTAATCATGATCTATGTAATAAAATCAAGAATAATAAGTCATAACACGTATGATAAAGAAAGCGATTATTAGCCAAAATGTTGCTTTAAATTAGAAATTATTAATAAACTAGTAATATAAAGTTATAAATGAATCATATATGATATAATAAATATTATTATGATTTTTTTATAAGTTAATATTATGTTTGAAACAATTATAAAATAGTTTCGGACACATAGAGAGAGTATTGGACCTAAGGTAAGGGAATTTCGTCTCACTTTTAGTTTTTGTGAGATATAAGCCATTTCCACCACCTTTATATTGTGTGTGGGGTATGTACTACCCCTATTATATTTTATATCATGAATAATTTTACCTCCATTTTATTTAATGATTAATTTGAAGATATTGAGCATATTATTTAAATGTTCAAAGTGGTATGGGACGCTTTGAATGTTTAAATAATTAATCCTTTTTTCATTTCAAAATTCTTGATATTATTTTACATAATTATTTATATGGATAAAAAAGGATTATAAAGGAAGTTTTAGGTCTATTTTTATTTTAATTCAAATTTTTTAAAAAAGTATTCTTTTAAAGGATTTTTGTAAGTGTTAATTTCACATTCTCATTATTATCTGAGATTATTTATACATAAATATCTACTCAGACATATTTATCATCCACATCCATGTTTCTTATACATGTATTTTAAAATAATATTTATATTCATATACTATTGTCGAAAGCCATTTATACCCCTGTTTTACTTTTTAACAAATGATTTTAAAATAATCTTTTAATAATTTTTTAAATGAGGTACTAAATGACCTTTTTCAAAAATTAAGGAAAGAATGTTTTTTTAACTTATACAGCATGAGTGGATATTTTATACCATTATGAAACCTTAAAATTTTGAGGATTACATTATAATCTTACTAGGTTATTTTCAAAGTAAATGTTTTCTTCTATAATTATGCAGTCATTCAATTGATTCCAAAGTAAAAAAGGAAAATTTCTAAAAAAGTTTTAATGATTTTGTTAAATCACTTTAATCTATGTCAATATCCTTTGTTGGATTTAAATCTAAATTAGGGTTAATATATTATGATACAATCTTTCATATTGTATTGAAATTTGTATTATGTGTCTTACTGTGGATGTGATATTTTGATGTCATTCATATTTTATGGTTTATTTATTGACATTTCAAATGATAATTTTAATATGAATGTTTATATTGGTTATCTTTACCCCTTTTATAAGAGGAAGGTATTGGACTTTTTGAGGGTCGGTCGGGGCCTTCAATAGCCCCTCGATATAATGGTAGGTCTCATGAGACAATTATGTTTGGGTTTTGGCTAATGAAGTACACAATTATGTATGTTGTCTTAGTTGAAGCCTTGACGGTGTGTTTAAGATGTTACGTATTATTTATTGCCTCTTTATAAGGTAATTTATTTCATGTGATTATTATACTAGTAGAATATCCATGTGCATGTTTATATGGTAATGTTTGGTTTATTTATGCCATGTTATATTCATTTTTATGTTTAAAAGTCTGTTGTTTTTATTCTACATATTACCTTAAAATTTTATTCTAGTTTATGATAGTTTTCGTTGAATTATTTATCCTTACTGATCATCTGAGCTCACCCCATTATTATGTTTGATTTTCCCCAATATGTGAAGATGTAAGTTATCAAAGAATTATAGGGGTGAGGAAAGGGAATAAAATTGTTTTAAAAGAAGTTTTTATGTTGTCTTTCATTTCAAGATGTAATGTAAAAAATTTATGTTTGTATCTAGTTTTCCAAGTATTCTAAACAGATCAATCCATCGGGATTCAAAATTCTAGTGATAATTCCAATGTAATAAATAATACATTAGCTCCAGGAAATTGGGTTCGAGGTGTTATAGTTGATATTAGAGGAAATTTAGTACAACTCTTGGAAAACTAGATTTTGAAAAACTTAGATTAGGGAACATTAACCTAATATACACTTTGAGGATAAGTATAGAAGACCACCCTAGAATTTTGGTAATGTAGAGATTTAGTGGTAATTCCTCTTAAATACATCCATGTATAGATACTAAAAGTGGATGTGGTTCTAGTATAGATGTATCTAGGGGTAAAAATTTTGACAAGGTGTTTAGGGATAGACTTGGGGTAACCTGGTACATGATAACGGGCCTTACTGTACATCGGGTTTAACACTCCTAGGGGATATGCTTAGGATAATTCACATTTTCTTTACAATCCGATATTAAATATTTATGAGTAAATATGTTTCCAAAGAAATAATTTTTAGGATTATGAGACTAGATATGTGTAAATATTTAGTTAATGCTTAGAATTTTCCTATTTTTTTTATTATAAATTAAGATATGATCTAACCTAGTGTATGTCATCATTTATAAATGGAACATAGTAAAAGGAATGAAAACTCCACCAATGCACTTGTTCCAAAGAGTAAGAAGGATCCTATATTTCATGGTCATAACCCAGAATTTCGAAGGTAAATAGTCACCCATGTATTCTCGTTATATGAGTAAATAGTTTCATGTTTTAATAAGATAAGTAAATAATTATTCGAGTCCTATGGATTTGAAAGGAATAAAGAAAAGAAGATGATGGAAGAGAAAAATATGGATAAAGGGAAAAAGGAAAATAAGGATTTTCCCACATGTGATAACAGTGGAAAAAATCACCCTAGAAAATTCTTAAAGGGAATGGGAGTTTATTGTATGTTTTGAGAAAAAAGGACACCAAGTGCATGATTTCAAGGGTAAGAAAAAGGTTTCTTATGTAAAATTCTTCAACTACAAGGAGATCAAACACTATGAGAATCAATGTCTCAATAATCAAGGTATACCGAAGATGATTATATTGGATAATAATAAAGTTATGATACTAGCAGACATGAAGATGAATGATTAATGTATTTATAATGTTATTAAAGAATTGTGTCATTTGAGTATTGTATCAATGATGTACTGATTATATAAATTATGAAAATAAGTAAGGATTGTACTATAATACTTATTCTTTAAGGATTTGGAAGCATGAATTATTTCATTAGGGATTTTGAGGTTATAATGGTATTTCTAAATAATAGTTACATTACATTTTTTGGGGAATCTAATGTTACGATTTATTTTGGAAATTTAAAGATCTTTTTAGACTGTTAATTTAGACAGAAGTATTTTGGAAAATTCTTAAGGTCGGAATGGATTAATTTATATATTGGCTAGTATTTTTTGTATTAAAAACATTTTATGGTTATTTATGGAATTTTATAGTAATATAGTTTAAGAAAAAGGAAAACCCACGGGTTGGGTAACAACCCATCGCATCGGACAAGGCTGCAGGAATCGAACCCAAAACCAAAGTTCGAGAAGCCTTTATCTCCTACCATTGACCCACAAGAAGTCCCTGGTTAGTATAACAACGTTTTATTCCTCCAAATCCATATTTATTATTTTATAAAAACACTTTTAAAGGCTAAATGTGATCCTTTACAAAGTTCTAACCAGATTAAAATTTCACAAGATTTAAAACCATCACAACCAGCCAACTTCAAAATCCAGAAACAAACATGACATGAAGAAAAAATATAATTTCAAAATCCATATAGAAGATGCGTCATGTGTCAACCTAATCTGATCCACTGGAGAACTATCATCCACTATCAATGTCATCTAAGACTCCACAATGCCACCAAACGAAATAACCATTTCAAATTTTGAAATTCGAAAGATAGCCAGACCATCATCACTCCTCAGTCGACATCGTCTCAGGATACACACCTGACACTGAAGACGTCGTCCATCAACCCACCTCGATCAACATCACCACCAGAAACCAGAATCACCATCATCACCGAAATTTCCATCGAGAACCTTTTATCAAGGCCTCAATAAATATTGTGAGCTACCAACACTATCATCGTCATTGTTAACCTCCACCAGAAACCATCATCGGCGTCGGTAAGACACCATCATCGCCATCATGAAACACCATCACTACGAACCATAAAAACCAAAATATGCATTTTTTCCTCTAGGAAGACTCTGACTAACACCACCTACATCATCACTACAAGAGCGAGCCAACATGACTGGAAAGATCCACTATAGGTCGCGCTGCCCGGAACCTCGTGTTTCTCCCCATACACATCCTAAAACTTCCTTGGTAATCGTCTCACCCAACCTAAAAAGAAGGGAACAAAGAACCCGGAAGCCAGAGCAGATAGAAATGGAAAGGAAGGCGTCGTAACAAGATTATGGAAGAAAACCCAAGAACAAAGCCAAAAATTCACAAAGAATGAACCACCATGGAGCAAAAAAGGGGATATAGGGACTAAATCCCTAAAAGAAGCATGAACTAAGGAAAAACTGAGGGATGTACCATAAGAGGACCATTGTGAAGAATGAAAGTGATAACTGTGGATAAAACCCTAAAATAATGAATAGAAACTAAGGGTGAGAAAATACAAGGGAATAAATCACCAGATGGATATTTTTTCATTACCCCTACTCCCACTTCCACAGTCTCAAACCCATCTAAAAACCAACACATCCGACTAATATGGATTCGAGTGTGTCAGGCTAGACTAGAAGAGCAGGGGTGGTAGAAGAGAAAGCATGAAATCTAAAGAAGAATGGAAAAAAAAGAAAATATAAAAGGGAAGAATGACTGAGAATAATAAGGAAGAAAAACTGGAGAATTCATATTTTTAACTTTCTCCTATTAATGTTCTTTATCACTCTCCATCGGAACATGATGGTTACATTTTCTTTCATGTCTTGTTTTCCTATATGTAACCCTATTATGTTTTATTTCCTATAACCTCCATACTTCCCTTTATTTATTTTAAAATGTTGGTCTCATTAATCCATTTTATGATGTGGGATTTCAATAAAGATATTTTGAAATGTCAAACCCCTAGTTTTCAATCCCGATTTTAAATTATGAGGACTAATTTTTTGAAGGAGTGGAGAATATAACACCCCAAGACTTTATATTATTTTAATTTCTGAATAAACTTAATTGTATTTCTTGATTTATTTTTACATAATACCTTGTTAATATTATTCTACACACAACAATTATTTGTCTTGCATTATACACAAGGCCTAGTTTTATCGAACAACAGTATATTGATAAATATTATTATTTAATATGATATATAAACAAGTTGTTAAATTAGAGGTTATCAATATTATTAACCAATTTTTGAATTTTATATATCCCAAATAATTTTAACATTCATCTTATGTGTTTCTTAGACATAATATAAGGACAAATTAAATTTTTCAGATAAAAGAATAATTTTTCAAAAAATGCAGTTTTCCACCTTTTAAGGGAGAACCCTTTTTAAATCCCATATTTGACACTTTTATATATTAAATTTGACATAATTATATTATTCATTATAATCAGTACATAAAAATTTTGTTTGGATAAATTTTTTTGTTTTTCAGATAACTTTAATATTTTGATGAATATTGAAAGATATTAAATTCTAATTGAAAACAACTTTTTTAATCAAAATAATGTATAGCATTAAATTATACATTTAAATAGTTATGAAGTATAATTAGATTAAATTTTTATAATTTAATATAATTTAAGTCATTTTATGTAATTTCACATTGAAATTTTATGTAAACACATATCAATATTTTGATGGTTTTTTACTTTTAAAAACCCATTTTCTCATTTTGACAGCGGGGATTAATTTTAAATTAATTACTGAAACTTTTTTGTTTTGAAATTTTTAAAATGGATTCTATATTTGGAATAAAAAGTTCCAAATTATGTAAATATGTCCCTTTTATTTTTTCGTATTATGAATTGTAAATTTAGTAATTATTTTTATTTACCACGGTTAAAGGGTAAATTCAGTGAATAAAGATAAAAATAATATTATAATAAAATAAAACTACCATAACTCATATCCTAATCTGATTGTATGATTCATTCAAGACCAAAACAATATTTAGGATTAATCTTTGGCATTTGATATCCACTTGGGTGTGATAATGACATGTTATAATAATTAACGTAAAGTAAAGAGAAACATAACAAATACATGTATCATTTTACTAAAACAATTTTAATGTATGTTATATAACTAATATATTTGACTATAAATATTTATTATAAATATAAAAATATTTAATAAATCATGTATTTTTATTTATAGACTTTATAAATTAAATAAATTTATTTATTTACGACACAATAATGATGCAGTGATTACCTTATTAATGAATGATTGCAATATATGATATTATAAATATTAAAATAAATGTTCTTTGATTTTTTTGAGGCCATCCATGAATTTTCTTAATAAAATTAAAATTTTATGGATTATTTAATGATTTCTTTTAAGTAATCAAGTAGTTATGACTTTAAAAAAAATCAATTACTAAACAGTGTCAAAATTGACATAAATGAGTTTTTAAAACAAACACTATTTTATTAAATGATATAATAGTCATAAAAATATAATATTCATCCAAATAACTTTGATAGTGTTAATAATTTCATTAATTATCCACTTGAGTTTCTCTTGGAAGTTTATTGTAGCTATATAAACCATATAGTATAAAAATACCAGAAGACATGGTAAGAGTTAACTTATTTAACTAGGGGTTAAAGCCAATATATAAGGTTAAATTTGTAACCTAGACTTGTCTAAAACCAATTTTTTGTGATTATTTTGACCTATACATATCTTATACTCAAAATAAATCACTTTGGAGCTATTATAAACCGAAAATAAATTTTTAATAAATTGATATTTCAAACTTTTCCTAATGTGCCACCCACCTCTCTTATAAAAGAGAAATTCTAATTCTCTTTAATTCACACCTCCAATGTCATTTGTATCCATAGAAACCTACTAAATTATTCTCCCAACTTCCCTCAATTCATCATATAGGAAACCCTTTGGTCATAAAACCAACTTAATGAGTCCATTGGTGCAAATCAAATGGATACACCCCTAAAAAGAGGTAATTGTTTTATCACCTCTTTCAAAGTTCTTTTCCTCTTCTACTTATTCTTTATCTGTTGTTTCCATACTAAAATAATAACTCTAGTACCTTCTAAATTATATGATGTTATTTAAATTATGGGAAAACCATATTCCTCATTTTACCCATCCTACGAAAAACAATATCACCATGCATGCGTGTATACAGCTTGTCGTCTTCACGCCATGGTGTAAACTATTTTTCATGTACACTTTATTTTTATGGGTATAAAGATAAATATAAATTATGTAAATAATAAATATAACATGATATTGTTTCAGTAAAATTAATATTTCATCCAATACCATACCATTTACCATTGAAGAAATTATATCTTCGCTCATGCAAACGTACGACTTACCGTCTCCATGACGCGATGAGACTCATCTTCCATGTTCACCATCCAAGAATGATTATAAAAATATATTATGAATAAGTATGAAATATAATAAATAATAATTCTACTATAATAATATAAATTTATGTATGTATGTATGTATGTATGTATGTATGTTTCATTCACTTACTTCCATTCAATATGATAAGAAAAAGAAAACAACATTCATGCGTATGTACGGCCTACCGTCTCCATGAATGGTGTATTCCATTTCATATATATATCTATTATATATATTTATATTCTGAATATATATGATATATAAATCATTTTATACATTATTTAAGTAAGTGAATCATGATCTAAGTAATAAAATCAAGAATAATAAGTACAAACACATACGATAAAGAAAGCGATTATTACTCAAAATGTTGCTTTAACTTAGAAATTATTAATAAACTGGTAACATAAAGTTATAAATGAATCATATATGATATCATAAATATTATTATGATTCTGGTATAAGTTAAAAATATGCTTAAAACCATTATACAGGAGTTTCGGACACATATAGAGAGAATTAGACCTAAGGTAAGGGAATTTCATCTCTATTTTAATTTTCGTGATATATAAGCCATTTTCTCCACCTTTGTCTTATGTGTGGGGTGTGTAATTACCCTATTATATTTGATATCATGAATACTTTTATCTTCATGGTATTTAATGATTAATTTGAAGATATTGAGCATCTTATTTAAATTTTTAAATTGGTATGGGATGCTTTGAATGTTTAAATAATTAATCCACTTTCCATTTCAAAATTCTTGATATTATTTTACATAACTATTTGTATAGATATGATATGATTATAAAAAAAATTATGTCTATTTTTATGTTCATTAAAATGTTTTCAAAAATTAATATTTTAATGGATTTATATAAATGTTAACTTCATAATCTCATTATTATCTAAGATTATTTATACGTAAGTATCTACTGAGACATATTTATCATCCACATCCATGTTTCTTGTACATGTATTTAAAAATAATATTTATATTCCTAGATTATTGTTGAAATTAATTTATACCCATGTTTAAAATTTTGTAAAAAAAATTGAAAATAATATTTCTGTCATTTTCCAAATGAGGTACTATATGACCTTTTCAAAAAATTAAGGAAATAATGTTTTTTTAATTTATATGGTGCGATCGACTATTTTCCGTGATTATGACACCTTAACATTTTGAAGCTTCTCTTATAGGATTACTATGTTATTTTTAAAGGAAATGTTTTCTTTTATAATTACAAAATATTTAAAATGATTTCAAAGTAAAAAAGGGATATTCTAAAATAGTATTAACGGTTTTTTTAGATCGCATTCATCGTTGTCAACATCCTTTGTTAGATTTTATGCTTAATTAAGGTTAATATATTATGATACAATATTCTATATTATATTGATGGTTTTATGATATGTTTAATTATGGATGTTCTATTTTGATATCATTCATAGCTTATGGTTTAAGTATTTATATAACATAGGTTAGTTTTAATATGAATGCTTATGTTGGTTATGTTTTACCCCTTTCATAAGAGAAATGCATTGGACTTTGTAAGTGTTAGCGGGGGCCCACTATAGCCCCTTGACGCATCGGTAGGTCTCATGAGACTATTATGTTTGGGTTTTGGATAATTTCATACCCAATTATGTATAGTTTCTTGGCTGAATTTTAACAGTGTTTTTAAGATGTCTCACATTATGTATTCCCTCTTTATAAGGATAGTTATTATATGTGATTATTCGATTAGTAGAATATCCATGTGCACGTTTTTAGGGTAATATTTAATTTATTATTTCCATATTATGTTAAAGTTTATGTTTTAAAGGATTTTGTTTTTATTATACATATTTCCTTAAAATTTTATGCTTATTTATGATATCTTCCGTTGAATTATTTACCCATACTGAGCATTTGAGCTCACCCCATACTTATGTTTCATTTTCCCTAAGATGCAAATATGTACATTATGAATGACTTATATGGATGAGGAAATGGAATAATATTTATTTCAAAGGATTTTTTCTGTTCTCTTTCATGTTAATATGTGATGTAAAAATATATGATTGTATCTAGTTTTTCCAATACTACTAAACTGGTCGATCCCTCAGGATTTGACTTTTCTATGATCATGCCAATGTAATAAATAATACACCGGCTTTGGGAAACTGGGTTTGGGGAATTACATTATATAATTTTATGTAAATATATTAATTACACACATTAAATAGGATAATGGAATGTTTTATGATAAATATTTAGTCCTTATCATATTATTTTTTACCTTAAATAATCAATTTACCCTTACCATGATGATAATTATTTACTATAGTTATCAATCATTATGAAAAAAATAAAAGTGAAATATTTACTAAATTATTCCAACATTATTTAAAATATTAAATTCATTTTTCATGCTTCAATTAAATGATGTTTTTTAATTTCATTTAATACTAAACCCGTAAGATGTAAAAAAAGTGGTTTTTCATAAAAATTCCTTTTTAAGTATAATTTTATTTTATAATATATCAAATTATAAAATTTATTTCAAATACTATAATTAGATTATTTTTAATAAAAATTAACTAATTAAATTTTAATACTGATAGAAAATAGAATTTGACTTTGTGAAAACTTGAAAATAAAATACAATTTTCAATAAAAATCCTTATTTTTTACTATTCATTGAAAAAAATACATTTCAAAAAATCTAAAAATTTCTCCTTAAGATAATTTTTTTAGGGTGATTTATAAAATTATATGTTTTTTATCATATATATTTTCTAAAATTTCTAAAAATTAATTATAATATTTTCTCACAAAAAGAAATAAAAACTATTTTTGAAGAAAATGAGTTTTGGATGAATAAAATAAATTTACTAAAAATTGAGTGTTTATTTAATAAGGATTTATCAATAAATTTATATTGTATAGGTCCTCTATATATTTTTAATATTTTATTTAATTAATATTATTCAAACCCCCTTTTAATGGCTAGGTTATAATAATCATGATAAAATAAAAACATTTCTTGGTTTGTTTGGGCTTAATAGTGCATGTTGTATACCCTATTGAACATATTGTTGTTTTAAAAACATGGGGGTTACATAATGGAATAAATTATTTTATAATTATAGTAAATTTTTTAATAATTTTAATGAATTTAGGAAATTATTAACCTTTTCTAATTAATTGGAGGATAGTTAAACTAAGACATATGATATCAAAGATCTGGAATTTTTTAGACAGCAAAAGTGGTTGAAAGTTCATACCAAAAAAAGTTATGATTGTTAGAAATTGAAAAAAAAATATTTGAGTATAAAATAAATGTATTTGAATCTTAAATGTGGTGTTGTAATGGAAATTAATTATTCTGTTTGGTTTAATTTTCTAGAATATATGAAGAGGTTTGAAAAACTCTATGGCATGTTCATGTCAAGTACAGGAATTAAAGAAATAATTTATTTGGTTTTAAAGTGTATGTGATGCAAAATGTATACTTTAAATATGTTGTAATTATACAAGAGTTCAAATTTAAGTAATGGGTTGATGAAGCATATAGTTTACATTCAAATGATGAAGAAATGGGTTCTTGAATCATTGTTTGAATATAAATTTTCCAAGTATGGATGGATTTATATAATGGATATGTATTTATATCTCATTTTTCATACATGGTAAGATAAATTTTTTAATAAAAAAGTTTTTTATGAAATATATGAGGTTAATTTACATGGTTTATGATTAATCAGATTCTATAACATGTTTTTTTAATGATATATCGATATAAATGGTTTATCCAAGATAAATGAGTTTATGTATATGTTTGATAAAATATGAGGGAAATGATCCAACCACCCATCAGTGGAATATTTTAAAGAACAAAACCTTCTTTTAAAAATAATGATCCAAACACATTCCATTTTTTTTAAATATCCCCCACTAAGGAAATAAGTTTTATTTCATAACATGAATGAGTTTCTATATCATATCTTTATATTATAAAAAATAATATAATGTATAAAAATCTAGTATGAGTATATTTAGAATTTGAGAAGTTAAAAGTTAAAAAAAAGATTATTTGAGTCAAATTACAAAGTGAATATTTGTTAAAAAGGTTCTAAGAATGATGATGATACACTTATAAAGAGTTTTATATTGACAATATAAGTCATTAACATTATAACATTTGATGTTCAGAAGTTAAGGAGTTTGAATATGTTAATAAAGTTAAACATTGTGAATATTATTCATAAGTATCGTCATTATTCAAACTGGATTGCTTCATAGATGTTACTAACTAAAGAGTTTACTATGATTATTTTATCATGTGGTTACATTATTATATGGAATGAACTAAATTAAGATTTAATGAGTTTAAAAAACACCTTAAATATTTGAAAACATAAGGTTGACAGGTTTTCTATCATTTTTGATATGTTATACAAGTCTTTATATATAATTTTTCCATGTATTATTAAAAAAATTATTGATAAAAATGATTCATGTTATATAAAATATAGTCTCTACATAATCATTCTTCCATGTTGGATGTGTGTGTGTGTGTGTGTGTGTATTATGAAGTGAAATTACAATTGAACACTCAAATTATGAATTTTATTTGTACTTAATTGATGTTCATCATGGTTTAATATATGTTATGATGATATTTTAAAATTATAATTAGTAGTAATATTATATCAAGATAACAAAATTTATAATGAGGTACAAAACTGGTTTTTTTCATTAGATTAACAGACCAGTATATACTATGTTCAGTATCTTACACTATATCATTGGTATACTGGGGGTGAATTATTCATATATGGATTTCCCCAAACCTAAATTAAATGAGATACCTATCTTGAGAACAATAATATTCTGATATAATTCTTTTATAATCCTTGAGTCTTAGGTAATTACTAGGTAGTTGGGTATGTTTATAATAATCTCATCAGTTGTATCTTAACTGAGATAGTATTTTCCTATAGTATAACATCGGGTCCCTTGATTGAGATATATTGGGGAATTTTTTAGTCATTACCAAATATGGAATATGATGTGATTATTTGTTAATCAAGGGGTGTGATGTACATATAAATAAAGGTAAATGTCATGTGATATCAATATATAAATTTTATACTTAGATAATCAAGAACATGTGATGAGGAGATATGGAATTGATATGAAATTTGGGTTTATTCTCAAAAACATGCTACAAAGAAGGCATGGCAACTCAACCCCACGACCTGCACCCCATACCCCAATCCCCCATCCACTCCTACTGCCTATGGGGGATATATATGGAATTGATATAATCCATGTATCATGGTCATAGTGTGTCTTGGACAAAGGGATCATATGAAAATGAATTCTTCTATATGATTCAGTTGGTGGACATCAGTATAGATATACAAGTGTTTGATAGAGATCATAAAAGATATCTCTGTATCTTGATATGCTCTAATAATTTGTTAGAGGTATCTCTCTACTGACATTTATGGATGCACAAATTAGTATTTATTATTAACACTATAAATTATCATTGGTTCATACTTTATATTTGACTAGATGGGGTTCATTTTAGCTCATAGAGATACTCTAAAAGTGTTTTAGAGTTTATCTAAGAAGGTTATTTGTATGGTTGTTCCAAGGTATTATATATGATCTAATACACTGAGAAGTTGTTGGTAGATTTCCAAAAGTTTTAAAAAAATATCTAAATGGATTTTTGGATATATTTTCACGAATTATTATATATGATATAGTATAAGGTGAAAATTCATAAAGTCTAAGAGGAATTAGTTAATATGGGATATTAAAGATGATATGACCCAAAGCCAGATACTTATCTGATACATGATTATCCTATACCATAATTTGTGTTATAGTAATGTTGTATATGATAATATCCCAAGGCATATTCTATGTAAGGGTGAATTTTTTATTATTATATAGATATATCACAATTTACAACCATGAAATATCATTGGATATGATATTATGATATCATATTCACTGGATTTGAATAGTAGTTCAATGTTTATAAGATAATTTTCAAATATAATCATTATTTTTTATCATTTATTGAGCATTTCATAAGATTAAATGTATGAAGTATCAGTCAATTCGTGATATGAATGCATGATCTACCAAAAAAATAAAAATATATTATAATGCATGATTAAATAAAATACACTCATGTAACATCCCTAAGAGCTTATATAAGGTGTAAATCCCATTTATAGTGGTGTGTGAACCTTGAAAGATCTCCTAGAAAATTATCCCATTATCCTGAAGCTCTCCCTCTCTCTAGACCTTTTCTCAAATGAGATACTGGCATATCGTGGGTGTTTGGAACATCCTTCCCATTCCATGGGTGATTCGGTTTCAACCCATCAATACACCGTAGAGGAGGGAGTCGTATGGATAAATCAATGTGTAATTAATCAACCATATTAATGAATACTTATATAGAAGTGTACACAAATTCAAGGTACACAAAATTTTCTTCATTTTATATATGAATGGTTTTGATTATAAAGTATGGATGATCTTAGTTTTATGTTTTACTAATTATTTTATGTTCTATTTATTAAGTGTTAATCAATATTTATAAACCTAACAGATACATTCTCTAAACTAGTTTGATTAATATTCATTTTTATAGATTTTATATATTCTAGTTTTCCATGGAGACTCATGTCACTATAGTTTAAAAGTTTATTTTAGAATGTATTTATGGTAGATTTTATGATATCTTCAAGGTTACAAACACTTGAATAATGTGATCAATATTCATGTATTTAGTACTTCAAACCTCAATTCTAACATTAAGTCTCAACCACTGGTATATAAGGATTATGGGATAAGAAATATACTTTTAACTACCCTAATCCACTAATATTGATCAATATTATATTTTATAAAAATATTAGACTAAAAAATTTATAGTTTTTTACAATGTTTTTTAAGTGAAATATTATTGAAGGATGGATATTGATCTATATAGTTGGACTATGTATAACTTAGAATATATTTCATATATATTGTCCCATACATAATATTGGTTGAGACTTTATTCCAACCATAGGTCTGTGAGATCTATAAAAATTTATATTAATAAATGTTTTAGAGTGTTTATGGTCTCTATGATCCCATAAAGTGTCATGACACTCTATTTGAAAAGTAGTTTTTTTTATCATGGTTAAAAAAATGTTATGACATATTTGAGGATAAAAATATAAAAAATGAATATTTATCATACATGATTATAGTTTGTGTAATGGCCCAAATTTTTTTATCCCTCCCATTATATTTTCCTATTACTTGTAGGTGTCCAGAGGATGTTTGGAGATGTCCTAGAGTCAAGATATGTGTTATGAATATAGTTACCTAATCTTTTTACACTTATTGTTACATTATTTTTAATATATATTTTCAATAAACAAAACCCAAAGATCATAGTGAATATTGAATATTAGGTTTATAATACATCAAAAAAGAAACCAAAACAAAGTATCTTTATTTTATTCTCCTAATAGGATCCTAAATCCGTTCGAGCTCTTGAATCCTCACAAGATAACTTGGGGAACACATGAAATAAATTTGTGAGCTACAAAGGCTATCAAGGGAATAAAGATGATAATGAGGCATAACATGTGAGTCAAATAGCATTACTTATATCATTAAAAATAAGGTGATTTAAAAATCACATAAGAACATAATATAAATGTAAATAGCTCAAACCTAGTACCCATAGCTAGTGGTTACATTATTTCATTGGTACTAGATACAATAAATCTCATCCCAAGTGACCAAATAGTTTAGTATTTTTAGTAAAATAGATAAATATATATGATTCCTATATTACATTGAAAATATAAAATCATAACATAAGAATAAATCTTGAATCCTTAATACATTGCCTAATTAATTTCTTCATATCCTCAGGAAAGGAAAAAAATATAGGTTAATATCAGATTCCCATTATAGAATACATATAATGGAATATATAATGAGTAAATATGGCATAATCACTATATAAAGTTAAATAATAAAAAACACATGTTATTTTATCAATAACTGTATCACGAAGAATGATATGGAAATAATAAATGATAATAAAATAATGCCATATCAATAATCACATGATCTTGAAAATTATACCTGAATATCATAAGGGTTCATATAATCTCATTGAAATCATTAACTAATTCCATAATGATGGGATTCATAATGTTGTACATCATAAACATACCATCAAGGATTCGTGCCAAGACATCCTACATAAATAGGAAGGACATGGCCAAGTACATAAAAGAATTTTTCATAGAAGACCTACCTATCAATAAAGGGGAAATAATATTCCCCTCCCTTAACATAATATGTCCAATTAATTCATTTTATGAAAGGGTTTAATAGTAATTAAATTCATAATCAACATAAACATTCATATTGGAAAACTAGTATACAAAATGTTAATAATTACCCTAGTTAAAATGGTCATAAAACATATAGAGAAATAAAAAGGATGGTATCGTTACAACATATCCCCAGTTTTGAATAAGTAAAATAATGGGATATTTTCATTGATGAATATAAATACAATACAATTATGATTAAAACATTCTTGAGGAAAATGCCCTTTTTACTTCGAAATTAAATTTCAAAATAAAAATTTATAAAATATTAGGGGAATTTTTTTTTGAAAATAATAATGGAAACATGTAGAGGAATCTACAAATAATTTGGTGGTCATGATAGAAGGAAAATCTATTCATGCTGATAATTTTAAAATAAAGATTCCTTTCAAATCTTTGGTAAAAATTTAAAAATAACCTTTTTAGAAGAAAGACAAAAGGATCCATTTGAAAAAAATTATAGAAAGTAAATAATGGGTAAAATATATATAATAAATAATTAAATAATAATAAAAAATTTATTTAAAACATTTTAGGAAAATTATTGACATGAAAAAAATGATACCTGACCGAGTAGAAAAATAAAGTTGGTTTTCCTTAAAAACATTATTTCGACAACTATGGTACTTCAAAAGAGGAAAATGAAATGAAAACTTATAATTTCAAGAAATTACCATAGGATAATAAAATATATTTTTTATTAAGGTATAAATATAAAATAATTCCCCTATCCAAAACTTTAACATAAACAATCCCAAATAATAATAAGATTGTGAAATAAACACTTACTACTTATGTAACTTTTGAATCATAATAACCATGAAATAAATAAAATAAAATGAATATTTAAATGGAATTAATATAAATCTAAAAATTATATATCATATCAAAGTATCATTATACATCCCACATGAATGAATTAAGTCGTTAATATGGTATATGTCTCATAGAAACAAAAGTGAGGCGAGAAACCCATACCACATGTTTGACTTCCTTAGTATGTCTTTGAACATCATATATAATAAATATAAATTTATTTTGAATATATTATATAATAAATCTAATATATATAATAAAATATATAATATACTTATAACCTTTTATGACCCATTTATTAATAATTATTTATTAAAATAACTATTTTGGGTGAGAACTGCTTCATTATTCATATATGTTTTGGTTGGGTGGTTTTTCTCATTGTAATATGATCATTGTTACATCATACCAAAAAATATTAATAATTATATAAATATAATATATGTGCATTATATACATAGTTATAATCCTCCATAAAATTTCAAGATAGAAAGACGAATTACACTGTTCATGGAGACGGTATGCAATATGTATGGATGAACTTTGTCTCCATTTTTTGAAGGATGGAATGAAAGAAAGGTAAATAATAATTCCAAATTATTAAATAATTATCATATCATATAAATCATATAAATTTATTAAATTTATCAGTGAAAATGAAAAAATGGAACACGTCGCTTTGTGGAGGTGATAGTTCACACATACGCACGGGCGACGTTATTGTTTTCTAATAGATTGAAAGTTATTAATTTAGATATGATATTATAATTAAATAATTAAAAATATGATCTAAATATCATATATATTAATTATTTATGTATTTATAACCATCTAAATAAAGTGGTGATGAAAGACGAATTACACCGCTAAGTGGAGATGGTAAGTCGTATGTGCGCACAAACAGTGATTTCACTTTTCATATGATAGAAAAGATATGGAAAATTTTTTTCCCATAATCCAAATAAAATACCATTATAATTATTATAATGTATTTTTATTTTAGTATGGGTGTAATAAATTTTTTTTATTATAAGAAAAAATAAATTTGAATGAGTCAGTAAAGATGATTACCACTTCTATGGTAGACTTCCTTTAGATTCCATCTTAAGGAACTTTGGAATGGTATTTTAAGAAGTCCAGAACCTATAATTAGTGGATATGGAATTTTATAAGAGAAATGGTAATTTTTTTGAGCTATATGGCTCAAATTGGTCTTATGAATTCAGATAAAGGGGTTACCTTTTTTAAGTGAAGGAGAAAAACACACATGGAATTTATAAAAAGATTAAAATATAATTTAGTCATTATCATGAAAAATGATTCAAAATGGCCAAATATTTAAAGATAAATAGTATACGGTCTAAATCTACTCATCCATTGAAATTTATGTAGGTTTTTATGTCATTTTAAACCTTATATTTTAGTTTAGCCTTTTCATTAATTGATTTTAACTACAACTATGAAAATGAATTTTTGCACACTAAAAGATAATAATTTTACATATTAGTTAACATTTAGCTCATAAATATATAAATAGATGAAATTTTCAATCATTTATCATCCTACTTGTTCTCTTTTAATATTTTATTATTTTTAAATAAATTAATGAAATATTATTTTTTATAAAATATCATTAATGTCATTTTTTACACAATTAATTTACTTTGACTTTAATATCATCATGATAGTTATGGAATTAGAATTTGAACCTTTCACACATATTTGAAATGTTGTATTTATTTTCAAAATTCATGGAACATGATAATTCACCCAAATTGTATTAATTTGAATATTTTTTGAATCATTTATTTTTTTCAATTAATTGATTAAATATTATGTCTGTGATTTGTAATAATTTAAGATAATTATTCATAAATCATGTAAATAACATATAATGATAAAAAAAATTAATTAATATTTTAAATGATCATTTATAAACAAAATTATCCTCTGTTTACCCTTTTGTAAAAAATTAATAGATACTAAATTCAATAGAGTGAAATTTTGTATTTATTTTTCCCTTAAATTAATATAAGGGGAATAATAAAATAAATATGGAACCAAGTGCAATGTCCCAGTTTCGGGTGCCACCCAGAGGTACCCCATTCCCATTTGGTCACATGGCCTCAAGCGCATTTCCCCAACTGCCAGAGGCTGTCAACTATTAGTGAGGTCCTTAGGTGTGACAGTGGGGAAAATATGCCCTCATTGGTAGAGTAACACAGCAGAAACAAAATGATAACAGTAACAAAAGCAATAATAACATACAATAAGTAAACAACGGAATACTGAATAGAAAGAAACAACTATAACATATATATAAATAATGATGCATGTCACAATATCTAGGAAAGCATCCAAACAAGTCACAATGATGGAATACACTACTAAACCAAGGTAAAAAAGGAAAACAAGTAAACAAATCCAACAGCATCGCAAGCTTCAACTTAGTCTCATGCTCTCTAGCTCCACCGTAATCAAGTACCTGAAGTTGAAGGGCTCTTGCCCTTATCTATACCTATAGTAATATAATCTTTTTGGGCCCAAAATCATGACCCAAACAGGGTGTGAGATGAATACTATTAGGAAACCACCCAAATATATGTGCCAAACTATCAGTGAATATATATGGCAGTAAATATACAAAATGAATTAATAAACAAGGAAGTACTTCATCATAAACAATCCTAAAGTTTCCAATACATTTGTTTAATTTTATTAAATAAAGACCAAACAATATCAAGCAACCCTCTAGGAAGTTCTCACAGTCCAACCCCTCTAGTTCATCTTAACAAAGACTCTCTGAGGAAGAAATCATAGTCAATTCCTCTTGTATTCTCGTGACGATAAACTGTAGACACTTTGGGGAAGCACTCAATGTCCAATTGCCTCTGTGGTCTCGCAATGTGTAACTACAGACACACTAAGGGAGAACTTATGTCCACCCCCCCCCCCTTATGGTCTCGCAATGTGAAATGTATAATAGAAACTATGGGGAAGCCCTCAACATCCATTCCCCTATGGTCTAACTACACCACATTCCCACATCCCTATGTAAGAAAACGCGCACAAACTATATTCATTAGCCAAGGTAAATCACAATATACTACTTGGATAAACAGCTAATATCACAACATATCAAATAAGATCACTCCAACCTAACAACACTAGGCATGGAATACAATGCAACCTAATAGGTGGTTCTGGACCCAATGGCCAAAACAATCAAACATGGGAAAACACGTCCATAGAAAGGTATTAAACCCTATCCACAATCCAATATCCCTACTCAAGTAAAAAAATGCATAGCAGGCATTAACGGGGTTAATTTTCCTAAACACACAAAACCCCGAACTAGGGTATTGGAAAATTTTGCACATATAATTCAAATACTAACTACAAAAAGGTATAAACCACCAACCTCTATGTTGTACGATTGATATAGTTGAATCTCAGCCTTTGAATTGACCTAGAACATTGTAGATCTATAAAAATGTCTAAAATTCTCAACTAATAATATCTCACAAGAGATGAGAAATCAAGGTATGGGGCTCTATAAGAAGGAAGAACTCATTGTGTTGATTATAATTCAACCGACGGCGGTTGATTCGGAGAACGGATGGTCGATCGGGGGATCCAGGAAGAATTGGTGATATACATTGCTCCTAGATGAGATGAGCTGAGAAGAAGATGTTTATGTCGGTTAGAAGTGAATGCAGTCCATTTAATCAATTAAAAATAAATATACATGACGCGTCCTTTAAAATTACACGGTGTGTATATGCCTTTACCTAGATCCGTTTTAGGTGGTCTCCAGATCACCCTACACGTCCATGTAATCTTCCATTACACAACCAGTAAATGGCTATCTATGGCAACTGGGTACACGGTGTGTACTCCTAAGTACACGGCGTGTACTCCTTAAATTTCCAGAAACTCCTCCTTTTCTCAAAAACACCAGAAATAAAGATCCATACCTGAAAATAATATCTAGGTTCTTACAAACTTTTCCCCTTAAATAAATTATTCCTTGAATTTCCCTATGAAGGTGGCGAAGAAGAATCCTTGAACAACTCTAGGCACTGGGATCGCACATTGGTCTCCCTCTCCAAAGTCTCGTCATGTACTTGATCGTGCTGCCATAACACCCGTACTAGAGGAATAGACTGGACACTAAGAACCTTCACGCCTCAATCAACAATCCTGATAGGATCCTCTTCAAATGAGGCTTCCACCTCTAACTGAACCTCCTTGGGTTGAAAAACATGAGAGGGGTCTGAGAAGTAACTTAGTAGCTGAAAAACATGGAAGACGTCGTGCATAGCTCTGTACCTCTGAGGTAACTGCAAATGATAGGTAACCGGCCCAAACCTCTTCAAAACCTCAAACTGTCTGACGTATCCCATCAAAAGCTTACCCTATCCCCTAAACCTCATATTTCCTAACCTCGGTGTGACACATAGAAAAACCTGATCTCCGACCTCGAACTCTAGAGTTTGTCTATGTCGATCGCCATAAGACTTATGTTGTGACTGTGAAGTATCCATCCTCTTTTGAATTGACTCTATCTATTCAGTGGTCTCTTGGACAAGATGAGGTCCAAGCATAACTACCACTCCTACCTCTATCCAACATAGGAGTGATCAGGATGGACTACCGTACAAAGCCTTAGAAGGCTCCATCTGAATAGTTTCCTAAAAAATATTATTATAAGAAAACTCCACCAGAGGTATGTGCTTCTCCCAAGAACCTATAAAATCTAGGACGCATACTCGAAGCATGTCCTCCACCACCTGAATCATATGCTCAAAATGGTCATCTCTCTGGGGATGATAATTTGTACTCAGAAGTACCTATGTACCCAAAGCCCTCTCTAGTCCTTTCCAGACCCGAGAAGTAAAATGGGCATCCCTTTATAAAATGATGAAGTTTGAAACCTAGTCAAAATGTACAATCTCCCAAATGTACAAAATTCCCAACTCATCAACATTAAAGATCCCTTTATTTGGAAAGAAGTGTGTAACCTTTGTGAGTCTGTCAATGACAAACCAAACTGCATCATTCCCTCGAGGAGATCTCGGTAATACCTTCACGAAGTCCATCGCGACATCATTCCACTTCTACTCAGGAATGGGTAACTGCTAGAAAATCCCTGATGGTCTCTGATTCTCCACCTTTACCTGCTGATAGGTGGGACACCTCATGACAAAACCAGCGACATATCTCTTCAAGCCTGGACACCAGTACTAACGGTGTAGATCTCAATACATCTTGGTAACACCAATATTAACTGCCCAAACTGAGGAATAGAGAACCCACAAGAGCTCCTCGCATATGTTTGCTGACACCTATATGCATCCATGGAAGCGCAAGATATCATCCTCACCTACAGTCCACCCAGGAATAGGGTCCTCTCCTGACACACTCTCCCATAGAACTAGGCCTTCAGAATTTGATAGCTGCCTCATTCGCACTTGCTCAATTAGAGTAGAGGTAATAGCTACAGAAGAAACAAAAATTTTCCCCTGACTGTCATGAACCTCTAAATGCATCTCAGAGAATAGAGCCATAAGCTTTCACTCACTGTTGTCCTCCTAAACTGTCTGTATCTGAGTCCTCCTGGTCAACACATCAACCACTATGTTGCATTTCCCAAGCGTGTAGGCAAGCTCAAAGTCAAAGGGATGAAGGTACTCAACCCACCTATACTATCTCAAATTTAGATCATGCTCAGTAAAGATATACATGAGATTTTATTGGTCAATGTACACCACAAAATTCTCTCCTATAAGGTAATGTCTCCAACAGCGTAAAGCATGAACAACAACTTCCAACTCAAGATCGTGTGAGGGTAATTCCTCTAATTTGGCCTCAAATACGGAGACTCGTATGCAACGACGTCGTCCCCCTGCATAAGCACTACTCCCAGCCTGATACTTGATACATCACAGTAAACTATATAACTCTTGCTCGGCTTTGTAAAAACTAGTATCGGTGATGAATTCAACCTCCCTTTCAGCTCTTGAAAGGATGAATCGCAGGAATTTCTCCACAAGTACTTCACACCCTTCCTAGTCAGGACCTTCAGTGGTGCTTCTAGGCGTGAAAAGTTCTATATGAAACATCTGTAGTAAATATCCATCCCTAGAAAACTTTGTACCTCAAATACGTTATTCGGTTGTTCCCAAGAAATTGTTACTCTCACTTTTTCTGGGTCTACTAATACTCATGCCACAGAGATGACATGACCCGAGAAGGGAATATGGTCCATCTAAAAGTGTAATTTTTAGAGCTTAGCATACAACTGATGCTCTCTCAGGGTACTCAAAATGATCTCAAGATATATATCATGGTCGTGTCGAGTGTGAGAGTACACCAAGATATTTTCCAAGAAGACTACCATGAAAGAATACAAGTATGGATGGAACACTAGGTTCATCAGTTCCATAAAAACTACAGGAGCGTTCGTGAGACCAAACAGCATAACCACATACTCATATAGACTGTAACTACTCTAAAAGGTTGTAAGAGGTATATCAAATGGTTTAACATGAAACTGATGATAACCAGACCTCAATTCAATCTTCTAGAATACCCTAGATCCTAAAATATGATCAAATCAATCATCAATCCTCAGCAAGGGATATTGGTTCTTGACATTAAGTGGTTCATCTTCTGATAATCCACACAAATTCTGAGGGTACCATCCAACTTCTTTGAAAACAGGATAGGCAAACCCTAAGGAGAAGTACTGGGTTGGATGAAACCCTTTGCTTGTAACTCCTCTAACTTCTTCTTGATCTCTTGTAACTCTGGTGTAGCCATCCTATAAGTAAGAATAGAAACCGGTGTCGCTCATGGAATAAAGCTTAGTAGAAAAGTCTACCTCTCGCTCTAGAGGAAAACCTGAAAATTCATTTGGAAATACATCCCTGAAGTGATCTACCAATGGAGGAAAGTAAATATGTCAAGTTCCATGATCATCAAGATACAGACTAGAAATATGGGCAGTAACTCCTCCCAACCCATGATGCTTGGGTCCCGGTATGCTCGTCTGGACATCCCATTCTCCCTTATGTAAAAACAAACCACCCTCTGGAGACATGAAACTCACCCTATGGAGATAACAGTCGACAGTAACCTAGAAGGGAACTAACCAATCCATTCTGAGAATGACATCATAGCATGTCATCTCTAAGACATGGAGGTCCTATAAGAAGGGACACCCACAAACCTCAAGAGGGAACTCATTGCACTGACGTAAACTAGCCATTATTTTCCCCAACAGAGTGTCCAGCATCAAGACATCAGCAGAAGAAAAGATACAGAGCCCAAGGCTCTCCACAACAGAAAAAGATATAAAACTATCAGAAGCACCTGTATCAAAAAGTGAAGAAGCTAAAACTTAGGAACTAGAATCGTACCTCTAACTGTGGAGGGTCCGGATTCCTGCCCATGTTGGGTCTACTCCACTACAAAAGTCTGACCTATACTGTGGCCCTGCAACCCTTCCTATCCACCCTAAACTGATCCACCCTGTTGTTGTTGAAATCCTAGAGAATGGATACCACGACCACAACCTCCACCTTGGCCTGAACAGCCATACGAACTCTAGTTCCCAGACTAATGAGAAATTGTTGGGCCTTCTTATGAACATGAAGTCATAGCAGATCCCCTATCACCAGCTACTGGCAAGAAAAATTGACAGAAACAATGAAGATGACCCATTTTCTTCAAGATCGGCACTCAACTAGGTATCTCGGGCAATGAGGCCTCTTATATCTGATCTTCCCACACTGGTAGCATACCACCTGGCTACCTGATGGTGTATCCCACATACTAGGATCTCCACACGTAGACTCCAAGTGACACTTCCTACTATCAGTTGGAAGGGTACCAACTCCATATATCGAACCGCCCTGGATCACACCTCTAGAATCCATCAGGTTGCACTCTGTGATCAGTTTCTGGTTGACAAAAGAGGTGATGGAAGTCAACCAGAAGATGTTCACCTGATATCATATGTCATGCATGAGACCATGATCAAACTTTCTCTCCATAAATAACTCATCACCTCATGGAATGGGTGTGAATCACTACATCTCTATGAATCCAGAAGAGTACTCCATGACTAAGAGAGTACCATGTTCCAAACTGATGAACTCTCAGGCTGAATTGGACCTCAATGTCTCTGAGTAGAAGTAATCGTAAAAGATACGATGGAACTCATCCCATGCCATAACCTGCTGGTGCCCTGCTTGTGAGATCACATCCCACCATCTCTTGGTGGAATCCCGAAGCATATAATTAGATAACTTCACCCTCCTCTCTGGAGGAATCTTCAGATGCTCAAAGATCTACAGTATGGATTCTAACCATGAATCTGTAGCCTGACCTCCTCCATACCCTTAGAAAGTAGGAGGATGCTGTTGCTGAAAGACCCGTGTCAATTATGTCATAGACGAGGTAGGATGCATAGCTCCCTGGAAGGTCTGTATAATCCTCATGAATCCTTCTCGGAACTGTGAATTATCACCTGCATCTGAAATAATAGTTGGTTCCAATACAGGCACAATGGGATGATATGTTGGTAGTCCCTGATCTACCATGTCCGATGTCTGATCATTGCCTTGAATCTGGTGTACAAACAGAGGAAATCTCGGCAGCATGACTCCTCAAGGTCAAGCGCACACCCCAGTTCAATAATCTCAAGGACTAAAACTTAGAAGTGAAATAATGGGAATAGGAGAAAGAAAATATTCAAGTTTTTTAAAACAAGGATACATGGCGTGTATAAACCCTACATGGCGTGTTCCCTTAAGTCATTACATGGGTGTGTAATTCTGCCAAAACCGGTCAAGTAACATTCTATACACACAGAGTGTTCTCCATTTACACGGCATGTACTTGAATCCTTTCCTCCTGCCTGAGTTCCTATACATGGCTAAACCACATGGTTCTCTCCTAGAAAAAAACTACAAAGTGTTTTTTTGCCAGATGTGGTGTGTACCACTTAGGTTTCAACCTCCCGTGTTGTTAGTCACACAGTCGGGGACACGGCTGACTCTACACGGAGTGTTTAGGAAATACATAGTGTGTACTAGAAGGATTTCATCCACCCGTGTTGTTAGTCACACGACCGGACACATGGCCTCTACAACATGGCATGTACTTCTGGTACACGGCGTGTTCCACTAAAGATTTACCAACCCTCTATCCCTGCCTACACGGGTAGTCACACGGTCAAGGATTACATGGCGTGTATATATAGTACACAGCATGTACTTAAGAAAAAAAGTTCCTTCCCGAACAGAAGGATACATTACACACCATGTATTCTGGGTCTTTCCGGATAGTAAGCCTCAGAAACTACTCTGTAATCCCATAAAAACATTGAAACCAACATTAAAGTTTCAAATTCCGATCTTTGGTGGGGGGATACTCCCTTTAAATCAAATCTTGGCATCATATTCATGTAATATCACAATGTATAATTGTTAAAGTTCAAAATGATCCCCCAAATTCCGATCCATGAAGGCCCATAACACCTTAGGAACCAAAGTTTGGCACTCATTCAAACGAAACCATACACAATCCAATACCCTATAAAATAGTAGGTATTATATCAAGGCATTTATCACAATAGCATGAATATCTAGCACAACATCTATCACAAAAACATGTAATCGATAATGCACCCTAAATGGAAAGACAATAATGCATGACATGTGATCTCTAGCGAGTGCCTATATGATGCATGAGATGGCATACCCTCATCTCATCAGGTTGAAACAAAAATAAAACCTCAATAATATCAACTATAAGAGCAAAAAACATGTGAATTACCCAAAAGTGGAATCAAATCAACTATAATACTTGTAAAACCAAAAAAATTATAATAATTGAGGTAAATTAGTTATTCCCTAACTCGGGTTAGCTACTCCCAGGCATATCTTATTACCATATACCTATTCCTTCATATCCCTAGCAATAGGATCCAAACATTAATTCAAAGAAGAAGAAAAAACCCTTTGATACCACTTTGTAAAATCCGGGTTCCGGGTGCCGCCCAGATGTGCCCCATACCCGGTTGGTCACATGGCCTCAAGAGAATTTCCCGGAATTACAGAGGCTACCAACTAGAAGCAAGGACCTTGGGTGTGATAGTGAAGAAACTATGCCCTCATTGGTATAGTAACATAGTAGAAACAAAAATAAAATAGTAGTAGAAGCAGTAATAACATACAATAAGTAAACAATAGAAGACTGGAAATAAATAAACAACTGCAACATATATATAAATAATAATGGTTGCCACAATATCTAAGAAAGCATCCAAACAAGTCAAAATGATGGAATATAGTACTAAACCATGGTAAAAATAAAAACAAGTAAACAACTCCAACATAATCGCAAGCCTCTACATGGTTCCATGCTCTCAAGCTACACCGCAATCACGTACCTAAAGTAGAAGGGCGCTTTCCCTTATCTATAACTACAATAATATAATATGTTTGGCCCCAAAAACATGACCCAAACAGGGTGTGAGAGGAATCCTAGTAGGCAAACACCCAAATATTTTTGTCTAACTGTTAGTGAATATATATGGAAGGCTATATGCAAAATGAAGTAATAAACAAGGAATTACTCAAAGGTAAATGATCCTATAGTTTCAAATACAGTAATTTACATTTATTAAATAAACGACCAAACAATCCCAATCAACCTCTAGGAATTTATCATAATCTAAACCCTCTAGTTCATCTTAACAAAGACTCTCTAAGGAAGCACTCACCATCAATTCCTCCTGTAGTCTCATGATGGTAAACTACAAACACTCTGGGGAAGCACTCAATGTCCAATTCCCCTTGTGTTCTCGCAACGTGGATCTATAGACACTCAGAGGGAGAACTTAAGTTCATACCCCCTATGGTATAGCAATGTGTAAAGTATAACAGACACACTGGGGAAGCCCTTGGAGTCCATTCCCCCTATGGTCTAACTACACCAGGTTCCCACAGCCCTGTGTAAGAAAATGTGCACAAACGATATTCATCAGCCAAGATAAATCACAATATACTACTTGGATAAATATCTACAAATCATATCACAATATATCATATAAGATCACTCCATCCTAACAACACTAGTCATAGAAAACAAAGAAGCTTAATAGGGGATTATGGACCCAACATCCAAAACAATCAAACATGGGAAAACACATCCATAGCATGGTAATTAAACCCTATTCACAATCCTATATCCCTACTCAAGCAAACAAAGCATATCAGGAATTAACAGGGTTAATTTACCTAAACAGACAATACCCTTAACTAGGGTATTGGGAAATTTTTCACATATAATTCAAAGAAAAACTACAAAAAGGCACAAACCATCAACCTCGATGATGTACGATCAATATAGTTGAATCACACCCTTTGAATCAACCTATAATGTCATATATCTAAAAAAATTCTAAAATTATCAACCAAGAATATCTCAAGAGAGAAGAGAAATCAAGGGATTGGGCTCTAGAATAAGGAAGAACTCATCGAGGTGATTCCAACTTAATTGATGATGGTTGATTTGGAGAACGGATGGTCGATCAGGGGCTCTAGGAAGAATCGACAATATCCATCGCTCCAAGATGAGGTGAGCTGAGAAGAAGATGTTTATGTTGATTAGATGCGACCCCAGACTGTTTAATCAATTAAAAAGAAATATACACATATTATAATTTAAAAGTACATGGTGTGTATATGCCTTTACCAGGCCCCACATTAGGTGGTCTACAGGCCACCCCACATAGCCTTGTATTCATCCGTTACACAGCCAATACATGGCTATCCGTAGCAACTGGGTACACGGCATTTACTCCAAAGTACACGGCGTGTACTCCTTAAATTTCCAAAAACTTCTATTTTTCTCAAAAACACCAGAAATCAAGATCCATACCTAAAAAAAGATCTTGGTTCTTACACTAAGTGACCATATATTCCAAATATGTATGAAAATTGTAACACCCTAATATTTTAAAATAAGAACATTATATTCAATAATTTACGTGACAGGAAACACCAACCTTAGAAAAAAATATAACACCCTGAGACTTTACGATATATTTATCTTAAAATAAATTAAATCTCTTCAAAATATTACATCACACACAAAACTATGTTTATATTTCATTACATAAAACACTAGGTTTAGTTTACATTACATGAAATACTGAGTTTAGCTTGCATTACACACAACACTGAGTTTTAGTAAAATGTGAAATATTATTAAAATATTATTATTTAATATAATAGTTATCATTTAGCCATTAAAATGGGGGGTATGAATAGTAATAAATAAATTATTAAATTTATCATTATATACTGACTATAAATAAAATAAGAATCATTTAAAGAAAAAAAAAGAAATGTTCTTTGAATACTGTATTTTTCTAAAATATAGATTAATCAAACATTAAGTACATAATTTAAAATTAATTCATACTAATGTTATAAAATATATTTTCAAAAATTCAATTCATTTTTTAAATCAGAATTTTAAAAATATCATTGAGTTATTTTTTCTGAAATATTTTATTTTTTGATGAATAGAGAAAAATATAGAATTTAAGTGAAAATAGAATTTTCATTTAAATGATTTATAATGATAAATAATATTTTAAATAGGCTTTAAAGTAAAATTACTTAAATTATATATCAATTAATAAAATTTTCATCATTTGAATCGTTTTAATAATGAATTTTCATATAAAAACATTATAACCTATTAAACATTTTCTCTTTAAAAACCTTCCTTCTCGACACCACTACGAGATTAGTTTTAAATATAATTTTAACACTTATTTGAATTTAATTTAAAAATGGATTCCAAATTTTGAATAATAATAATTTTGAATTTCTAATATGTTTAACCTAATTTTTAAACCAAACGACAAGTAAAAACAGTCAAAATTAGTTACCATGGTAGAGGTAAAAATAGATTTACCTGGTGTTAAACATAAATGATAGGGGTAAAATTACCTAAAAAAAATTTAATCACCCATTTTATGCTATATTTAAACCCTATATCTTCTATTTTATATAATATTTCATTTTTTGAGTCTTTTGGCTTGATAAAAATGTGGGTATTATTGAATCTTCTCCAAATATTACAAGTGTTACACTCACCTCAATTATAAAAGGTCACCCACTCTTCGCCCTTCTTTAAATTTTCAAACCTCTTTTGATTAGTTAATAACTACCCAAATAACTTCAAAATTCAATCATATTATTATTGAATCCATATTTTTTCCATAAAGATAACATGGGTAGGCTTTGGTCCAAACCTAAGGAGGATACCCATAGAATATGTAATGTTCTTAAATAGGAACTTTTATTTTATTTCTTTCTTAACATCCTTAGAATATTATTAAACCATGATTGTATAATAACCTCATAAAAATCCATATACTATGATGGTTTATAATAATTTCATTACCTACAACCACCTCCACTTCCATCAAATGGGTAACAAAATCATTATTCATCTGTACGGTTGACTACCACCTTGCGAATTGATGTTATTCATTCTTCCTTTACAACCTATAATGGGTGGGTATGATGATGGATACAAATTCTATATGTTATATTTATAAAATAATTATACCTATGGATTTATTATATTATATATAGATTTTTATGTGTCGTTTCATATGGGATACGGTAACATTTCTCTTGTGTGGTAGACTACCACCACACAATGATATGTTGATTATTCCGGAGATGATATAACTATATAATATTCACAAGATATAGATCTTTTATATTGAAACATGCATAAGAAAATAAAGAAATTGACACATGAAATAATGAAAATAATTAAATATTATTAATGAGTGGGTGATAAGATAATATAAATGGATCATATATGATATTATAAATATTAATATGGTTTTTTAATAAGTTAATAACATGTTTAAAACAACTATGCATTAGATTAAATAACTTGAAATCATAAGGAAGCACAAGGTAATGGATTTCTCAACAGAATTTATATTCATTAGGTCAACCTTCTACTTCGTTGATTATGTCATGCTATGATTATGTATGTAATAACCTTTGATTATTTTTATTGTGTATTTCAACTTGTTTTATTTATATTTACATTTGATACATGAAATTTATTCATTTATTAATACCCACTCCAATGATATAGTTTTTGTAAGGGATTTCGTGTCAATTTCATTTAATTTAGGTATATTGTAATGTTATAAACTAAATTTATTTTATACAATGTATATACTGCCCCTTTGACAAGTAATATCATGAATACATCATTATTCAAGGAATTTTATGTTTTAAATTGAATTAATTCATCTAAGTGGATTTAAATAAAAATTTATCAATTGGTAAATAATTTCATAACTCAATCTCTTTTTATTGTGTTATATTACTTCTTCATTGTCATTAATAATATAAGATTATGTGTATAATGACTTTTGATTATACTATGATGTATTTAAAAAATTTTATGTGTATTTATAGTTGATACAAAAAATATATTCATTGATTAATTCTTACTTCAATGTTATGATCACTATATGGTTTTATTTCACAATCTCTTTCCAAACAAGATTATTTATTCATGAATTTCAATTGAACTAAATTATTTGATAATTTTTAGAATAAACCCATTTAATTTTCTTATTCACACTTTATTCATGATATTATCATGTAATAGTACCATTTTCCCACTATTTTTTACTTAAAATAATTGATAATATTTTTTTAAAAATTCATCATCATTTCTCTCTTCGGTCGAAAATATGTATTCATCCAAAACTATTTTTTTTAAACATGTTTTCAAAAATGTTTTTAATCTTTTAAAAATGCTTTATTAAAGAAAATTTTACCCATTTTTTCTTCTTATAGAATGTTTTCAATTGAATCCCCTTCTTTTTTTGGGAACCTTTATAACCTTTTTACAGTGAAAAATTAATGTTCTTTTAAAATTCTAGGGCATGTATTGTATTACCCGCTAATATGAATTTAATTTTTTTTTTTTAAATTACTTTTCAAATTTTAAATATTTATATTTAAATAATTTTTTTTCCTAATATTCTGGAAGTTATTAAATTTTAAATGTGATTTTCCAAAAAATATATTTTCAAAATATTTTATGTATTAAAAAGTAATTTTCAAAATAAAAAGGATATTTTTCTCAAAAATTATTTTAAATTTATTTTTTATGGTATTTCTATTCATAAACTAAAAACCCCTTCATTTTACATATACTACACTGGGTATATTTTGTATTGATTCCATCCTTATTCTCCTTATGGATGGTTTTTTATTATTTTGACTAAGCATAATATTGACATTCAGGTCCTTGATTCATTTTTTTAGTTAATAACATTCCATTGAAATTTTAACTTTCCTATGATCATTAGATAATAAATTTTCTCTGAATATAGTTATTACATATCATGGATATTTTTATTTCTGAAACCATATATCATTTATATATATATTTTTCTTCATTGAAAGTCTTTTTTTTATCTGGGGAAATATTGATTAATTTGTGCTCTTTACTTAATACGGATATTTGATTATAAGGAACATTTTTTATGAATAAAATAAATTATTTGATATAGTATTACTAATTTGGACATGAACAACAAGGGTGGGACCCTGTTATATATAGACCCTAGATGCATCAGTATTCTCATGGGATGAATCGGTTGGCTAGCCATAGTTGAATGGGGTTTTTCCCCATCAATTTTAAATTTTCGTTTGAAAGATATTAACGGTATGGGTATCATGTGCCTGATACATGATGTCTAATAATTAATCATTACCTTCATTTAGAATTCATTTATTATTAACCATGATATTTTTTCAATGATATTATCTTTGAATGAATTTAATTATTAGTTATTTATTAAATGGTGTGTGTTTTCAATTATTTACTTTAACATATTGATTATTCTTCATCCATATATGATAATCATGGTATTGATTAAATTTAATGCATTTTCAGTCAATTACCTTTCCATATTGATTATTATCCATGTGATTTTTTCATTGATAATATCTTTGGAAGTACTTCCTTAAATGTTTTTTATTACATGGCATGTGATTCAACTATTTACCTTTCAATATTTACTAATAATATTGATTCATGATTTCTTCCATGATACATAAGCTTTATTATGATCTCACCCTTATTTTCTTTTTTTCCTAAGAAACCATGAATTGTACATGATATGTAAGGATATTCTAGAAGTAATAATGTTATTTTTGAAAAAAAATATTTTAATTTGTGCATTAAAATATAATATGGAAATCATGTATGTATCTAGTTTTCTAAGACTACTAAACTAGTTGGTCCATTATGATGTGATTCCTTGTATCTTATGCCAATGTAATAAAGAAGACATCAGCTCTAGGCTATTGGGTTCAGGGTTTCTATAGTCGGAATTAGATGAAGTTTAGTTGAAATTAAGAGAACAATATTTAGGAAAAAATGTTATGGATCATAACAGTATGACATACTTTAAATATTAGTATAGAATAACATCCTAATGTTTTCATAAGGATTAGATTATCTGGATTTCCCGAGAAATACATCCATGGATGGATACTATAATTTTAATTGGTTCTAGTATAGATGTACCTTGGGGTAATAACTCCAAAAATGGCACATTATGTAGGACCCGATCATCACCTGGTTCATGAAAATAGGCCTTACTATCCACCTTATCTTACACTCTCTTGGGATATTATTAGGTTAATTTTCATTTTATTACAAAATATTATGATGGATTTGAATAGATGATGATAATTAATGACCAAGGATAAAACTAAGGCATCCAAGATTTAAAATAATATGTCTCAAAGGAATGAAAGTTTGTTTTATATGTGAAAACGAAGGGCATAAAGCAATGTATTTCCAAGGTAAAATGGAGATTATGATGGAAGGAAATAAATTTCATCCTAGGGATCAATTTATAGTTTATTTTCTTATATGTGTAAAACCTAAGAATCATATGATTCAATACCCTCCTCTAAAGTTTGAACCCTAGAAGAAGGAAGGACCTATGTGGAAATAAATTGGATGAAGTATTGATGTATTATGATTCAATAATTAAACCGTAGAAGTATTTTACCAATGGTATTTTGGTAATAAATTCATAAATCATATAAGGATTGTGTTGAATTTTAAAAGTATATGTATATTCATTAACATAAGATTTATTAATACCATCATGTTTTATTATTATAAGATTGATCATAAGTTCAAAGTAAACACCCATTCTTTTAGGTATTATGATATGGTAGTTTATAGAGATTAAGGATATTTTGGGTGAAATTTAAGGAAAGACAACCAATTAGTTTAGTATATGATTTAATGGAAGAATTATTTGAGGTATAATTACTTTATATTTTATAGATATAAGTTTAAAGATATTCATAACCTTAGGGTTGACTGGATCATTAATAAAATTGTAATAATAGTCATGTAAGATTATTAGACGTTGTAAAAATAATAATAAAATAAAATAAGTTGTATTGAAAACCTTAATAAAAAGGTTAGTTGATGATTAATTTTATTTCAAGGAAGTACATAATATGTTTTTGGTAATGTTAAAATAATTACATTAATATAGTTTAGAAAAATTATAACCCACATGTTGGGTGAAAAACCATCGCATTTGGCAAGGCAATGGGCCTTAAACCAATCACAGAAGGATGATAAGGGATTGACACATACCACTGGACTATGTGATTTCCATGTTAATGCCACTGTTTTTAGTTGAATTATTTCAAATATAAATATTAATTATGAACCAATGGTGTTACTTTTGAGATATAGAGATTAATTTATTATATTGGATAATTTTTCCTAACCATATTAGTTTTTAAAAATAGTTCTATATAGATAGAAATAATTTTCACTCTTTTATGGATTTTATGATCTGTTAAAGTGAATTTTAGAACATCAGGTATAAAAATTCATTTTTGTATATTCATTTCTTTGAGTATGGGTTGAATTGAAAATTGATCGAAGCACAAAAAATGATGGAATTGTTATTATAAAATAGAAACATATCGATTAATTAAATTTCAATATATTATTAGACATTAAAGGAATTTATTAGCTTTAGGAGAAGGATATTGAACCAAAAATGTTATCTTGTTACTTTCATATCCAATGAATCATATGGTCTTTTAAGTCATCACATATTTTTGGTTTTGAGGCCCTTAAATTTCCATTTATCATTCACTTGATTTTTATCAATTACCTCAATCACTCTAAATAATTATTTACATATTTATTCCACATCCATATCTTCAATTTCCAATAATTATCTCCTATGTAGAAACCCATTTATATATTATTAATTATGACCTTTGCAATCACTTTCTCACCTATTAAGAAGATGTTTTATTAACTCTTTTTATGATGGGGGTTTTCAAAAAAATAATTTTCAAATAAAAAACCCTTTATTACAGTTCTCATGTTTGAATTGTGAGGATGTGATTTATTTAAGGTGGGGATAATGTAACACACCAATATTTAAAAATAAGAAAATTATATTCAATAGTGTATGTGACACATAACACTAAGCATAGAAGAAAACATGGCACCCTAAGACTTTATGGTATATTTACTTTTAATTAAATTAAATCTATAAAATAACTATCATTACACACAATAGTTAATTTAGATTTCAATATATGCAACACTATTATTAGCTTTCATTACCTAAAACACTGATTTTATCTTCCGTTGCACTCAACACTGAGTTTAATCGAAATGTCAAATATTATTAAAATATTATTATTTAATATAATAGTTCTCTCCCAGCCATTAGAATGATGTTTATGAATAGTGATAAATAAATTATGGAAATTATGGTTATCTATTGATTATAAATAAAATAAGAATCATTTAAAAGAAAAAAAGAAATATTTTCTGAAAAAACATAATTTTTTTAGAAGACCGATTAATCACGCTTTGCATACATAATTTAAAATTAATTTTTACCACTTTTAAAAATTATATTATAAAAAATGAACATAATTTTTGAAATTATCATAAAAAACTATCTTGGGGTGAATATTTGTGATTTTTCTAAAATATTTCATTTTTTAATTAATAGTGAAAAAAATAAAATTTAATAGGAAAGTTCCTTTTAATTTAAATAATTTTTAAGGATAAATTATATTTTTTTAATTAGTTTAAAGTAAAAAATAGTTCTATTATATATAAATTAATAAAATTTAGGTCATTTAAATAATTTTAATATTGAAATTTGATATAAAAACAATGTAAACTTTTGAACATTTTATCTTAAAAAACTCGCTTTCTTATCACATCTGTGGGATTAATTTGAAATTAAATTTTGAAACTTATGTGAGGAAAATTTAAAGAAATGAATTCCATATTTGGAATCATAAAATTTTACAATTTATAATAATCTCAACTTTATTTTTTCCATAATGAATACTAGAAATAGTAAAAATTAATTAATGTGGTTAAGATAAAAAGTGATTTACTGGGGGTTAAAATAAGATAATAAGACTACTAACTTCTATAACACTAATTTTCAAGTCTTATTTATATATTTTGACTTTTTTTATATAATTTACCTTTTATGAGGCTTGTTTCATGATAAACATGTGGGTATGATTGAATATTTTTAAAGCATTGCAAGTGTTTGGCTTACCTCACATATAAAATGAAACCCATTGTCCTCCCTTCTTCACTACTTCAACCCTCTTTGTATCATGAAATAACTACCCATATCACTTCCCAAATTCATTTATCTCATCCTATAATCCTTATTTTGGCTAAAAATTAATCCTATGAAGGCATTGGTGAAAACCTAAGGAGGATACCCTAAGAAGAGGTAATGTTCTTCAACGAGCATTTTTATTTTATTTATTTCTCAAACTCCATGAATCCATAGTAAAAAAAATAATGATATAATAAAATCATTATATTATATATACTGGGATGTATTTATAATATTTTTGTGACTTACAACCATCTCCCCTTTTATCAAATGGGTTACAAAATCGTTGTTTTTTTGTATGACAGACTACCACCTTACGAACCGACGTCATTCATTATTCAATTACCACCTCTCATAGTTGGGTATTATGGTATATAAAAATTATATATATGATATTTAAAACAAAATTATAACTCATAATAATTGTATAATTTATATATTTTTATGTTATATTTTATAGGGGATACGATAACATCACTCGTGTGTACGGAGAACTACCACCTCATGAAGCGATGTGATTCGTATTTCGATAACGCTTTACATGGAAGGTGTTAAGGATAAATTTTATGATTATATGTGATATAAATAAAATAATTAATATATTCTTGATATATTTATCATAATTTAAATTTAATATATCATTTTTTTACCTTTTAACTCACTTAAATATGATAATATCACTCGTGTACTTTTGGAATACCCCCTTCACAAAGTGATGTGACTCTATTTACATCACCAAACCACATGGATTATATATATATAAGAATATTGTAACTCCACAAGCTTCCACGGTATTTTTCCCTTTTAATAATGTAATAGCTTGCATTGTACGCAACATTGAGATTCTAACACACTACGACCAATCAAACTAGCCGTTATGAATAGTAATACCCACTTTTTGAAATTTTATAAATTTTATCTTTCAAAATGGACTTCATTTTTGGATTCGGAATATCTAAATTATCTTAGGGTGAATTTTTGGTATTTTTCTAAAAACTTTCATTTTTTGATGAATAGTGAAAAAACATTGCTTTATTGGTTAAAACCAACTTTTTATTTAAATAATTAGTTATTTGATTTTAATTTATTTTAGGTCAAAATAGATACATAATACATATATATTTTCAACATAATTCATTGGAGTCATTTTATAATAAGTTTAGATATATAAAATGTTATCGAACTATTTACTGTCTTTTACCCACCTCCTAGGAGAATTTACAAATTGGTATAAAACATAATTTTACCACTTCTGTGAGTTGAATTTCAAAAAAATCCGAGAGACATGGTTAATATCAGTAAGTAAAATGTGGTTCAATAAGATTAAAATAATTTTGGTGAATAGTAACTTTTTACTTTTATTTACCACGGTTAAAAGTAAATAGAGTAATTGAGGGTAAAAATGATATCAAAATTACCCTAAAACATGTCCTAATTATATTGGATAATTTTAATTAGACAAAAAACAACCTTAGGAATAAAATATGATCCCCTTTGGTCTACTTGGATTAGATTAGGACATTTATTATTATTTTACTTAAAGAAGAGTTAAAAGAGTTAAAATCAAAGTTTAATAACTAAACCATTTTTAATATAAGGTTATGCATGAGATAAATTCTACTATAAATATTAATTAGAAATATAAAAATATTTCCTAAATAATTTAATTTTATTTATAATTTTTTTACCTTAAAATTTTAAATTTATTTATGACACAATGATGATGTAGTAATTAATTTATTAATGAAAGATTAAAATAATTAATATTATAAATATCCAAATAAATATAATCTGAGACTTTTAATCAATTCCATTAATTTTCTAGGTTACTATGACATGTTAGGGTTGATTAAATGAATTTTTTTCAAAGTAATAATTCTGTTATAAATTTAACAAAAACAAAATACCAAATAGTGTCCAAATTGACCTAAAATAGTTTTTAAAATAAATATTATATTATTAATTGGTATTCTATTCCTAAAAATCTAAGGTTCAGCCAAAGGTCTTAAATAATATTATATATGTCATTAATGAACTACTTTAGGTTCACTTGGAAGTTTATAGTAAGTTTATTAACTATATAATATAAAAATACAAAGAGACATGGTAAATGTCAAACTATTTAACTAAGAGTTAAATCTGAAAGATAAGGTTAATATTATGACCTAAACCTGTATAAAACCTATTGGTTGAGATTTTTTCGACCCATACCCACCTTATACTTTAAATACTTCATTTTTGAGCCATTAAAAACCGAAAATTATTTTATTATAAAATAATATTTCAAGCTTTTCCTAAAGTAACCCTAACCTCTTATAAAAGGGCACCTCCCCTTCTCTCAAATTCACACCTTCAAATCCATTTGGATCGTCCAAACCCTGACCAAATATCCTCTAAAATCTACTCCATTTATCCTATAGGCCTTAATTTAGTCATAAATCTAACCTAAGGATCCATTTTGATCAAATCAAAAGGAAGAACCCGAAGAAGAGGTAAATATTTCATCACCTCTTTCAAGTTCTTTTCTTCTTCCACTTTCTATTTCTTTGTTTTTTACATTATAAAATAATAAATACAGTATATTCTATATAATTTTATGTTATTATAAAAATGTTACAACCATATTCATTATTCTATCCATTCTATAAATGAAAAAGTCACCATACGTGCGTACGTACGGATTACCGTCTCCACATCGTGGTGTAGTTTGCTATTCAAACACTTTATCATTTAGATGGATATAATAATGAGTATAAATGATGTAAATAATAAATATAACATGATAATTATTTTTTATATATTATATACCATCAAATTTTATAGGATTTTAATATCAAAATAATGATATTGTCGCTCGTGCGTACGTACGGATTACCGTCTCCACAAACGCCATGAGATTCATTCCCCATCGTATCCATTCAAGACTAATTTTAATTTAATGATTAAAAATAATGTTTAAGGACTTAATATTATTCTTAATATGAATAAGATACATCCTATCCATAACAAACATACTTACATAACAAGGCATATAAAGGAAAACGAATCTGTTAACACCTGAAACGATGATACTACTAAAATATCATTAACAAAGAAATATTAGAAGATCATATATGATATCATATTATTGTATATGGTTATTGTATAATTTAATAACAATTATTTCACCATTATATAGGAGGTTAACCTACCCTTGACCAAGTAAAATTACAAGGTAAGGGTTAATTTCACAATCTCTTTATTATCTGAGCTTGTTTTTACGTAAGTATCTACTAGGACCTCTTTATCATCAACATCCATGTTTCTTAAAAATGTATTCCAAAACATTTTTACAATTTACTAGACAATGGTTTAAAGACATTTATACCCTTATTTTACCTTATATGTTTGTAAAGGAATCTTTAGGTCATTTTCCAAACAAGGTACTTTATAACCTTTTCAACAAAATTAAGGTAAGAATGTTTTTTTTAACTTATATGGTGAGTGTGGATATTTTATGCCATTATAAAATCGTAGAATCTTACCTTAAAATCTTATAAGAATATTTTCAAAATAAATTTTTTCTTTTATAATTATATGACTTTTAAATGATTTCAAACTAGAAAGAGATATTTCTCTGAAAAAAAGTTTTGATTTCATCTATGTTAACATCCTTTTAATGGATTTCAATCTTGTTTGAAGTTGATTTATTATGATACAAATCTTCTATATTGTATTAAAGGTTTTGTGATATTTTTACTGTGGATGTGTTATTCTTATACAATTCATGGTTTATGGATAAAGTATTGACATGTCTTATGCTATTTTTGATACGAATTTTTATTTTATGTTTAAACATTTTCATATTAGGAATGAATTGGACTTAGTAAGTGATGGTTGGAGCCCGCTATAGATCCTTGATGCATCATTAGGTCTCATGAGACAAAATAGTGTCTTTTCACAAGGCCTTGAAAAAATCTTATTTGTAGTCTTGGCTCAAGGCCTTGACTATGTGGTTATGAAGTCTGGCATTATGCATTCCATCATGATGAAAGTGGATATTGATATTGCATGTGATTATTTGACTAGTAGAATATCCATGTGAATAAGTAAATGGAATTATTTGATTTTATCTTTCCCATATTATGCTGAAGTTCAACTTTAAAAGTATTTTGTTTTAGTCTTACATTGCCTTAAATGTTTTTTCTTATTTATAAAAGTTTCTGCTATATTTTTATCCTTACTGAGCATTTGAGCTCACCCCTTTATATGTTTTATTTTTTCCAGGATGCAAAGAAGTATATTATGACTGACCAGCAGGGATAGTATAAGGGATATGAGTGTGTCCTATAGAGACTATGTTGTTGTAGTTTTTCATTTTATAATTTAATATAAAACTTATGAAAGTATCTAGTATATCCAAGGCTACTAAACTAATCGGTATTTCAATACTTGATCTTTTGTGATCATGCCAATGTTATGTAATAATGCACTGACTATGGGTAACTTGGGTTGGGGCGTTATAGTTGGTATCAGAGGATGTTTAGTACAAACCTTGGAAGCTATATTTAAAAAAACTCTGATTAGAGAACATTACCCTAAGATAGATTTTGAGGATTAGTATAGAAGAACTTCCTAAAATTTTGGTACTATAGAGATTTTGTGAGTTTTCCAAGAAATGCATCCCTATCTGGATTCGAGTAGGTAGAGGCGGCTCTGGCACAGATGTACCTAGGGGTAAAACCCGAAAACACCACTTTGAGCTAGACTCGAACGGGAACTGGTGCATGACAACGGGCCTTCCTGCACTCTTGGTTATGACACTCCCAGGGGATATGCTTAGGATAATTTTCATTTTCTTTAAAAACCATTATGAAGGGTTTATGAGTATATACTTCTTCAAAGAAAACATTTTTATGATTATGGATTATATACATAAACTTTTCAATTTATGTTAAGTGTTTTACAAGTTTGGAGTTATGTATTGGGATTCATAAACTAATCTTGTGTATGCCATTGTTTAGAAATGGCACCTAGTGGAAGGAATAGAAACCATATCAATGCATGTAATCCATGTAGATATTTCCCTCATACTCAAGATAATTATAGTGGATCAGGTGAAGCAACTAGTGCTAATCATCTTATCACCATACTGGGACAACTCACTGAGGTTATGAATAATAACCTTACCTGTATGGATCATCCTGATCCACAATGAGGAGGATCAATGTTAAAACACTTCATGAGGCAACAACCACCAACATTCAATGGAAGTAAGAATCCATTAGTAACTGAGCAATGGATAAATTCCTTAGATAAAATATTTCATGCTTTGGGGAGTAGTGAAAGGTAAAAATTTGTCATGGCGGTTTATCTCCTCATGGGATATGTAGATCAATGGTGGTCATTGATTCAAAACACAAATGAAGATGATAAAATATCAAATATGGAATTGAGGGAGTTTAAAGAGATTTTCTTATAAAAATACTTTCCTCATGACCATCGAGCAGATATGGAAAGACAATTTCTGAGTCTGAGGCAAAAATAGGATGGGAATGTTGCAAAATATAAGGCTAACATTACAAGGTTAGCAAGGCATGCAGCAGATTATATACATAAACCAAGGAGTAAGATTGATCAATTCTTTTATGGGTTAAAACCATTTCTTCGTCGAGCATTAGTCTCACAATCCTTCTCATCATATGAAGATATTGTCTCATGTGCTATAAATACAGAAAAATAATTCTATAAGTCTTGTGACTTTAAAGAAAATCAGGAGAAGAAGAGATCTTTTAAACACTCTGGAAATGGAAATAAGGTGAAGAATGAAAAATTTGAATATCCATCCTATAGTAAATGTGGGAAGAAACACCCTGGTACTTGCTTGAAGGGAATGAGAGTCTATTACAAGTGTGGTGAAAAAGGCCACCAAACTCATGATTGCAAGGGGAAGAAAGAGGATGTCAATTTAGAATGTTACAATTGTAGAGAAAAGGGGCATTATGCAAATGAATTTCCTAAGTTCCAAGGGAACTTACCTCAGAAAAGGCCAAGGGAGAAAGTCCAATCTTATGCAATCACTAATGTTGAGGTTGAAGCTTCGAAAGACGTGGTGGAAGGTAATTTAATGGTTTCCTCAAGTTTATCCAATGCTTTATTTGATTCTGGATCGTCGCATTATTTCATATATTCACTGTTTGCTAAGAAAATTAGATATTTTCAATTTGACTTAACAAGGGAGTTGTAAGTCAAAACACCTAAGGGAAGTATCATCGCAACGAATTTTTGTGAATTAGTTCCCATTAGGGCATATAAATTTTCTTTATCTGTTGATATCATCATCATACCCATGATTGAATTTGATATAATCCTTGGTATGGAATGGCTTTCATACCATGATGAAAAAATTTATTGTAAGAAGAAAAAGGTTACAATTTTTGATGATGATAAGGCTTGCCTTATCTTTAGAGCAGAAACGTCACCACCTGATTCTTATCTAGATCCACCCCCAGTAGCTCTAGTAAATTCAATTATTAGGGAGGATGAGAATGAAATAATTATGGGAGAGAAAAATAATGTTCGAATATAGGACATACCTATTGTGAAAGAATATGTTGATGTGTTTCTAGAGGATTTACTTAGACATCCTCTAGAAAGAGAAATTGAGTTTTCCATTGATTTAATTCTTGGTTCAAGGCCCATATCGAAGACCCCTTATAGAATGTCCATTGTGGAATTAGTGGAAATAAAGAAACAACTAGAGTAATTGAGTAATAAGGGATTTATTTTCCCTAGTGTTTCTCCATGGGGATCCCCTGTTCTTTTTGTTAAGAAGAAAGACAGATCTATGAGGTTGTGCATTGACTACAGGGAGATCAATGCTATAACAATAAAGAACAAGTATCCCCTACCTCACATTGATGATTTATTCAACTAACTTCATGGAGCTCAATATTTTTTCAAGATTGACCTACGATCTGGATATCATTAGTTATGTGTGAAGAAGTAATACATTCTTAAAACAGCATTTCGAACTAGGTACGGGCATTACGAGTTTACAGTATTGCCTTTTGGGGTGAATAATGCACCCTCTGTTTTAATGAATCTAATGAATAGAGTTTTCAAGGAATATCTTGATGAATTTTTAGTGGTATTTATTGATGATATCATGGTATACTCCAAAATATATGAAGATTACGAAAATCAATTCCGCACCATTCTAAAAACACTCAGAAGAAATGAATTATACAGGAAGTTTAGCAAGTGTGAATTCTGGATTCAAGAGATTTCTTTTCTTGGCCATATTGTCTCTAAGGATGGAATATCTGTTGATCCTTCAAAGACTAAGGCAATCCAAGAATGGCCAGCACCGACGAGTATAACTGAGGTATGCAGTTTTATTAGTTTAGCAGGTTATTATCGGTGTTTTGTCCAGAATTTTTCCCAATTGGATAACCCATTAACCAAGCTCACACGTAAAGGGGTTAAATTTTTCTGGACAAAAGAGTGTGAAGAATGTTTTGAAGAACTGAAGAGAAGATTTGTCAATTCTCCTATCTTGACTCTACCATCAGGGAACGATGGGTTTGTTATTTATAGTGATTCTTCAAAGAAAGGACTTGGTTGTGTCCTTATGTAGAATGATAGATTTATTTCCTATGCATCACGATAACTAAAAATTCATGAGAAAAACTTTCCTACTCATGATCTTGAGTTATCAGCAGTAATCTTTGCACTGAAAATATGGAGACACTATCTTTATGGTGAAAAATGTGAGATTTATACTGATTACAAGAGTTTGAAGTATATTTTCTCCCAAATAGAACTCAACATGAGGCAAAGGCGATGGCTTGAAATACTCAAGTATTATGATTTCACAATACACTACCACCCAGGGAAGGAAAATAAGGTGGAAGATGCTTTGAGTAGAAAGGATCATAGAGCTTTGAATAAGATGAGAGTTGAAAGGGATCCTATTTTCATGGATCTAGTGAAAATGGATATGGGAATAATCTTGGAATGTGAAACATCAATGATTTTTAAAATGGTTTCCAATCCATATTTACTAGAAAGGATGAAAAGTTCTCAGGCTGATGATGAGGAGTTTAAAAAGAAGATTAAAGATGTGAATGATGGAAGATTGAGTGACTTCATATATGAAGATGGGATTTTGAAATTAGGGAAGATAATTTGTGTTCCCAATATACCAAATTTAAAAAGGTAATTGTTAGATGATGCTCATAGCTCCAATTTCTCTATACACCCTGGTAGCACCAAGATGTATAGAGATTTGAAGGAACATTTTTGGTGAGACAACATGAAGTTGGAGATTGCTTATTTTGTGTCAAGATGTATGGTTTTTCAATAAGTGAAAGCTAGAATAAAACATCCTAGAGGAGTCATGCAACCTATTCCCATACCTGAGTGGAAATTGGATAATATTACAATAGACTTTGTCATGGGACTATCAAAGACTCATAGAAGGAATGATGCAATATGGGTTATTGTTGATCGTCTTAACAAGTCATCACATTTTCTTGATATAAGAGAAAATTTACCACTTGAACATCTAGAAAGACTATATATTAATGAAGTTGTAAGACTTCATGGAGTACCCTTATCGATTGTTTCTGATCGTGATCCCCATTTTACATCAAGATTTTGGAAAAGTCTTCAGAAATCCCTGGATACTGAACTTTGTTTGAGCACTGCCTACCACCCTCAAATGGATGGACAATCAGAACGGAATATTCAAACCTTAGAAGTCATGTTGATATCTTTCTCACTTGACCTTCTAAGTATATGGGATCAATATTTACCTCTGGTAGAATTTTCCTAAACAATAGCTTCTATTCAAATATTTAGATGGCACCATATGAAGCGTAATATGGAAAGAGATGTCCCACGCCAACTTGTTGGGATGATGTTGGTGAAAGGAAACTCGTAGGCCTATAACTTGTTGAGGAAACAATGGAAAAGGTGAAGGTTATCCAAACCCACATCAAATCATCCCAAAGTAGGAAAAAGAGCTATGTCGATAACCGAAGGAAGGATTTGGAATTTCAAGTAGGAAACCATGTTTTCTTGAAGGTATCTCCATGGAAGGGTGTTATACATTTCGGTAAGAAGGGTAAATTGAGTCCCAGGTACATCAGACCTTTTGAAATTCTAGAACGAATTGGAGTTGTAGCTTATCATTTGGCAATGCCTCCAAGTCTCTCTAAAGTTTATGATGTTTTCCACATATCACTGTTGAGAAAATACATGCATGACCCAACGCATATACTCTCCTTTTAGAAAATTGAATTAGAATCTGGTCTATATTATTGTGAAGATCCTGTCAAAATTCTTGATACAATATAACAAGTGCTGAAAAACTAGATGACTCATTAGGTAAAAGTTCTATGGAGAAACCATAAGATGGAAGAGGCAACATGGGAACCAGAGGAACATATGATGAAGAACCACCTGAATCTTTTTGTGCAGTAGTATTATAGAAATTTCAAGGATGAAATTATTTGAAGGAGGGAAGGATGTAACACCCCAAGCTTTCACGGTACATTTCCCTTTGAATAATGCAATAGCTTGTATTGTACGCAACTTCGAGATTCTAACACACTACGACCAATCAAACAAGCCGTTATGAATAGTAATACCCACTTTTGAGATTTTATAAATTTTTTCTTTAAAAATGGACTTCATTTTTGGATTCGAAATACCGAAATTAGATTATGGTGAATTTTTGGTATTTTTCTAAAAACTTTCAATTTTTGATGAATAGTGAAAAAACACTTTGTTATTGGTTAAAATGAACTTTTTATTTAAATAATTAGTTATTTTATTTTAATTTATTTTAGATAAAAATATATACATAATACATATATATGTTCAACGTAATTCATTGGAGTCATTTTATAATAAGTTTAGATGTATAAAATTTTATCGAACTATTTACCGTCTTTTACCAACCTCCTATGAGCATTTGCAAAATTGTATAAAACTTAATTTTACCGCTTCTGTGAGTTTAATTTTAAAAATCTGAGAGACATGGTTAATATCAGTAATTAAAATGTGGTTTAATAATATAAAACTATTTTTTGGTAAATAGTAACTTTTTACTTTTATTTACCACGGTTAAAAGTAAATAGGGTAATTAAGGGTAAAAATGATATCATAATCACCTTAACACATGTACTAATTATATTATATAAGTTTAATTCGACCAAAAACAACCTTAGGAATAAAATATGATCCCCTTTGGTCCACTTTTATTAGATTAGGACATTTATTATTATTTTATTTAAAGAAGAGTTAAAAGAGTTAAAATCAAAGTTTAATAACTAAACCATTTTTAATATAGGGTTATACATAAGATAAATTAGACTATAAATATTCATTAGAAAGATAAAAAGATTTCATACATAATGTTATTTTATTTATAACTTTTAGACATTAAATAGTTAAATTTATTTATGACACAATGATGATGCAGTAATTACCTTATTAATGAAAGATTAAAAAATTTGATATTATAAATATCCAAATAAATCTAATTTTAGACTTTTAATGAATTACATTAATTTTATAGGTTAATATGACATTTTAGGGTTGATTAAATTAATTTTTTTCGAATAAATAATTTTGTTATGAATTTAACAAAAACAAAATACCAAATAGTATCAAAATTGACATAAAAGAGTTTTTAAAACAAATATTATATTATTAGTTGGTATTATATTCCTAAAAATATAAGGTTCAGAAAAAGGGATTAAATAATATTATATATGTCATTAATTAACCACTTGAGACTCTCTTTGAAGTTTTTAGTAAGTTTATTAACCATATAATATAAAAATACAAAGAGACATGGTAAATGTCAAACTATTTTACTAAGAGTTAAATCTAAAATATAAGGTTAATATGATGACGTAAACCTATCTAAAACCTATTGATTGAGAGTTTTTCGACCCATACCCACATTATCCTTTAAATAATTCATTTTTGAGCCATTATAAATCAAAAATTATTTTATTAAAAAATAATATTTCAATCTTTTCCTAAAGTGACCCTCACCTCTCTTATAAAAGGGCACCTATCCTTCTCTAAAATTCACACCTTAAAACCCATTTGGATCGTCCAAACCCTTCCCAAATATCCTCTAAACTGTTTTCCATTCATCCTAGAGGCCTTACATTAGTCATAAATCCATTCTAAGGATCCCTTTTGATCAAATCAAAAAGAAGAACCCGAAGAAGAGGTAAATATTTCATCACCTCTTTCAAGTTATTTTCTTCTTACACTTCCTCTTTCTTTGTTGTTTCCATTCTAAAATAATAAATCTATTATCTTATATATAATTTTATGTTATTATAAAAATGTTACAACCATATTCATTATTCTATCCATCCTATAAATGACAAAGTCACCATACGTGCGTACGTACGGATTACTGTCTCCATGTCGTGGTGTAGTTTGTTATTCAAACACTTCATCATTTTGATGGGTATAATAATGATTATAAATGATGTAAATAATAAATATAATATAATAATGATTTTTTATATATTATATACCATCAAATTATATACTATTTTAATATCAAAATAATGATATTGTCGCTCGTACATACGTACGGATTACCGTCTCCACGAACATGATGAGATTAATTCCCCATCGTATCCATTCAAGACTAATTTTCATTTGATGATTAAAAATAATATTTAAAGACTTAATATCATTCTGAATATGAATAAGATACATCCTATCCATAACAAACATTACTTATGTAACAAATCAAATAAAGGAAAACGAATCAGTTAACACCCGAAACGATGATACTACTGAAATATCATTAACAAATCAATATTAGAAGATCATATATGATATCATATTAATGTATATGGTTCTTGTATAATTTAATAACAATTATTTTACCATTATATAAGAGTTTAACCTACCCTCGACCAAAGAAAAGTACAAGGTAAGGGTTAATTTCACATTCTCTTTATTATCCGAGGTTGTTTTTACGTAAGTATCTACTGGGACTTCTTTATCCTCCACATCCATGTTTCTTTAAAATATATTCCAAAAAAATTACTATTTACTAGAAAACGGGTTAAATTCATTTATACTATTATTCGACCTTATATGTTTTGAAAGGAATCTTTAAGTTGTTTTCCAAACAAGGTACTTTATGACCTTTTCGACAAAATTAAGGTAAGAATGTTTTTTTTAACTTATACGGCGAGTGTGGCAATTTTATTCCGTTATAACATCATCTAAGCTTCCCTTACAAGCTTATAATAATATTTTTTAAAATAAATTATTTATTTTATAATTATATGACATTTAAATGATTTAAAAATAGAAAGAGATATTTTTCTGAAAAAAAAATTGATTTCATCTATGTCAACATCCTTTTGATGGATTTTAAGTTTGTTTGGAGTTGATTTATTATGATACAAATATTCCATATTGTATTGAAGGTTTTTTTATATGTTTAAATATGGATTTTTTATTCTTATACCATTCATGGTTTATGGATAAAGTATTGACATTTACTATGCTAGTTTTAATACAAATGTTTGTGTTATATTTAAACCATTTCATATGAGGAATGCATTGGACTTAGTAAGTTATGGGTGGATCCCGTTATAGCTTCTCGATGCATTGGTAGGTCTCATGATACAAACTTGTGTCTTGGCACAAAGCCTTGAAAATATCTTATTTTAGTCTTGGCACAAGGCCTTGACTATGTGGTTATGAAGTCTGGCATTATGCATTCCATCATTATGAAAGTGGTTATTGATATTGCATGTGATTATTCGACTAGTAGAATATCCATGTGAATAAGTAAATAGAATTATTTTATTTTATCTTTCCCATATTATACTGAAGTTCAAGTTTTAAATGCTTTTGTTTTATTCTTACGTTACCTTAAATGTTTACTCTTATTTATGAAATTTCTTGTTATATTGTTATCCTTACTGAGCATCTGAACTCACCTCTTTCTATGTTTTATTTTTTCCAGGATGCGAAGAAGTATATTATGAATAACCTACTATGATAGTATTAGGGATATGATTTTGGCCTATGGAGACTATGTTGTTGTAGTTTTTCATTTTATAATGTAATGTATTACTTATGAATGTATCTAGTATTTCCAAGTCTACTAAACTAATCGGTCTTTCAAGACTTAATCTTTTGTGATCATGGCAATGTTATATAATAATGCACCGACTATGGGTAACTTGGGTCGGGGCGTTATAGTTGGTATCAGAGGATGTTTAGTACAAAACTTGGAAGCTAGATTTATAAAAACTCTGATTAGAGAACATTACCCTAAGATAGACTTTGAGTATTAGTATAGAATAACTTCCTAGAATTTTGGTACTATAGAAATTTTGTGATTTTTTCAATCAATACATCCTTGTATGGATATGAGTAGGTAGAGGCAGCTCAGGCAATAATTTACCTAGGGGTAAAAGCCAAAAACACCACTTTGATCTAGACTCGAACGGGAACTGGTGCATGACAACGGGCCTTGCTGCACTCTTGGTTACGAAACTCCCAGGAGATATTCTTAAGATAATTCTCATTTTATTTACAAACCATTATGAAGAGTTTATGAATATATACTTCCTCAAAGAAAACATTTTTATGATTATGTATTATATCCATAAACTATTCAATTTATGTTAAGTGTTTTATAAGTTTGGAGTTATGTATTGTGATTCATAAACTAATCTAGTGTTTGTCATTGTTTAGAAATGGAACCTAGTGGAAGGAATGGAAACCGTATCAACGCACATAATCTATGTAGGGATTTCCCTCCTACTCAAGATAATTATAGTGGATCTAGTGAAGCAACTGGTGTTGATTAGCTTATCACCATACTGGGACAACTCACTTAGGTTATGAATAATAACCTTATCCGTATGGAGCACCCTGATCCACAACACGGAGGATCAATGTTAGACCGCTTCATAAGGTAACAACCACCAACATTCAATGGGAGTAAAAATCCATTAGTATCTAAGCAATGTATAAATTCTTTAGAGAAAATATTTCATGCTTTGGGGAGTATTGAAAGGGAAAAAGTTTTCATGGCAGTTTATCGCATCACAGGAGATGCAGATCAATGGTAGTCATTGATTCAAAACAAAAAGGAAGATTATGAAGTTTAAAATATGTAATGGAGGGATTTTAAAGATCTTTTCTTAGAAAAAACTTTCCTCGTGACCATCGAGTGGATATGGAAATATAATTTCTGAGTCTGAGGCCAAAAGAGGATGAGAATATCGCAAAATATGAGGCTAACTTTTCAAGGTTATCAAGGAATCAACAGATTATATACGTAACCCAAGGAGTAATATTGATCGATTATTTTATGGGTTAAAACCATTTCTTCATCGAGCATTAGTCTCACAATCCTTCTCATCATATGAAGATATTGTTTCATGTGCTATCAAGATAGAAAAATAATTCTCTAAGTCTTACAACTTTAAAGAAAAGCAGAAGAAGAAGAGATTTTCTGAACACTCTGGAAATGGAAATAAGGGGAAGAAGGGAAAAGTTGAATATCCATCCTGTAGTAAATGTGGGAAGAAACACCCCGGTACTTTCCTGAAGGGAATGGGAGTCTGTTACAAGTGTGGTGAAAAAGGCCACCAAGCTCGTGATTACAAGGGGAAGAAAGAGGGTAATAATGTTGAATGCTACAATTGTATAGAAAAGGGGTATTATGAAAATGAATGTCCTAAGTGCCAAGGGAACTTACCCCAAAAAAGGCCAAGGGAGCAAGGCCAAGCTTATGTGATCACTACTGCTGAGGTTGAAGCTCCGAAAGACATGGTGGTAGGTAATTTAATGGTTTCCTCAAGTTTAGTCAATGCTTTAATTGATTTTGGATCATTTCATTGTTTCATATCTTCCCAGTTTGCTAAGAAAATTAGATATTTTTAATTTGACTTAATAAGGGAGTTTTCAGTCAAAACACCTAAGGTAAGTATCATCGTAACAAAGTTTTGTAAATCAGTTCCCATTATGGCATATAAATGTTCTTTATATGATGATCTCATCGTCAAACCCATGATTGAATTTTATATAATCCTCGGTATGGATTAGCTTTCAAACCATGATGTGAAAATTTATTGTAAGAAGAAGGAGGTGAAAATTTTCAATGATGATAAGAAGTAACTTATCTTTAGAGCAAAAACATCACCACCTGATTCTTATCTAGATCCACCCCCAATAGCTCTACTAAATTCAATTATTGGGGAGGATTAGAATGAAATAATTATGGGAGAGGAAAATAATGTTCGAATAGATTAAGTTCATATTGTGCAAGAATATGTTGATGTGTTTCTAGAGGATTTACCTAGACATCCTCCAGAATGAGAAATTGAGTTTTCCATTGATTTAATTCCTAGTTCAAGTCCCATATCGAAGACCCCTTATAGAATGTCCAATGTGGAATTAGTGGAACTAAATAAAAAACTAGAGGAATTGAGAAATAAGGGATTTATTCGCCCTAGTGTTTCTCCATGGGGAGACCATGTCCTTTTTATTAAGAAGAAGGATGGATATATGAGGTTTTTCATTGACTACAGGGAGATCGATGCTATAACAATATAGAACAAGTATCCATACCTCGCATTGATGATTTACTCGACCAAATTCATGGAGCTCAATATTTTTCAATGATTGAACTTCGATATATATATCATCAGTTGTGTGTGAAGAAGGAAGACATTCCAAAAATAGTATTTCAAACCAGGTATAGGCATTAAGAGTTTATGGTAATGCCTTTTGGGATGACTAATGTGCCCTATGTTTTCATGGATCTAATGAACAGAGTTTTCAAGGAATATCTTGATGACTTTATAGTGGTATTTATTGATGATATCCTGGTATACTCTAAAATCTATGAAGATCATGAAAATCAATTGCGCACCATTCTGAAAACCCTCAAAAGAAATGAATTATATTGGAAGTTTAGCAAGTGTGAATTCTGGCTTCAAGAGATTTCTTTTCATGGTCATATTGTCTCTAAGAATGGAATATCTGTTGATCCTTCAAAGACCAAGGCAATATAAGAATTTCCATCACCAATGAGTATAACTGAGGTACAAGGTTTTATTAGTTTAGCAGGTTATTATCAACATTTTGTCCAGAATTTTGCCCGATTGGCTAACCCATTAACCAAGCTCACACATAAAGGGGTTAAATTTTTTTGGACAAAAGAGTGTGAAGAATGTTTTGAAGAACTGAATAGAATATTAGTCAATGATTCTATCTTGACTCTACCATCAGGGAATGATGGGTTTTCTATTTATAGTGATACTTCAAAGAAAGGACTTGGTTGTGTCCTTATTTATAATGATAGAGTTATTGCTTATGCATCACGATAGCTAAAAATTCATGAGAAAAACTATCCTACTCACAATCTTTAGTTAGCATTTGTAATCTTTGCTCTGAAAATATGGAGACACTATCTCTATGGTGAAAATGTGAGATTTATACTGATCACAAGAGTTTAAAGTATATTTTCTCACAAAAAGAACTCAACATGAGGCAAAGTAGATGGATTTAACTACTCAAGGATTATGATTGCACAATACACTACCACCCGGGGAAGGCAAATAAGGTGGCAGATGCTTTGAGCAGAAAGGATCATGGAGTTTTGAACAATATGATAGTTGAAAGGGATCTTATTTTTATGGATCTAGTGAAAATGGATATGGAAATAATCATGGAAGTTGAAACATCAATACTTTTTCAAATGTTTGACAAACCATATTTACTAGAAAGGATAAAAAGTTCTCAAGATGATAATGAGGAGTTTAAAAAGAAGATTAAAGTTGTGAATGATGGGAGATTGAGTGACTTCATATATGAAGATATGATTTTGAAATTTGGGAAGAGACTTTGTGTTCCTGATATACCAGATCTAAAAAGGGAATTTTTAGATGATGCTCATAGCTCCAATTTCTCTATACACCCCGGTAGCACCAAGATGTATATATATTTGAAAGAACATTTTTTGTGGGACAACATGAAGAAGGAGACTGGTGATTTTGTGTCAAGATGTATAGTTTTTCAACAAGTGAAAGCTGGAAGGCAATAGTCTGGAGGAGTCAGGCAACCTCTTCCCATACCTGAGTGAAAATGGGATAATATTATAATGGAATTTTTCATGGGACTACCAAAGATTCCTAGAAGAAATGATGCAATATGGTTCATTTTTTATCGTCTTACCAAGTCAGAAAATTTTCTTGCTATAAGAGAAGATTTACCACTTGAACGTCTAGAAAGACTATATATTAATGAAGTTGTAAGACTTCATGGAGTAACCTTATCTATTGTTTCTAATTGTGATCCCCATTTTACATCAAGATTCTGGAAAAGTCTTCAGAAAACCTTGGATACTAAACTTTGTTTGAGCACTGCCTACCACCCACAAATGGATGGAAAATCAGAACAGACTATTCAAACCTTATAAGACATGTTGAGATCTTTCTCACTTGACTTTTAAGGTATGTAGGATCAATATTTACCTCTGGTATAATTTTCCTATAAAAATAGATTCCATTCAAGTATTCAGATGGCACCATATGAAGCGTTGTATGGAAAGAGATGTCTCACACCAACTTGTTGGGATGATGTTGGTGAAAGAAAACTCGTAGGCCCAGAACTTATTGAGGAAACAATGTAAAAGGTAAAGTTTATCCAAACCCACATCAAAGTATCCCAAAGTAGGAAAAAGAGCTATGATGACAACTGAAGGAAGGATTTAGAATTTCAAGTAGGAGACCATGTTTTCTTAAAGGTATCTCCATGGAAGGGTGTTATATGTTTCATTAAAAAGGATAAATTGAGTCCTAGGTACATAGAACCTTTTGAAATTCTAGAACAAATTGGAGTTGTAGTTTATCATTTGGAAAAGCCTCCAAGTCTCTCCAAAGTTCATGATGTGTTCCACGTATCACTATTGAGAAAATACATGTCTGACCCAACGCATATACTCAACTATGAGGAAATTGAATTGGAACCTGATATGTCTTATTGTGAAGAGCCTGTCAAAATTCTTGATACAAGAGAACAAGTGCTGAGAAACTGGATGACTCGTTTGGTAAAAGTTTTATAGAGAAACCATAAGATGCAAGAGGCAACGTGGGAACCCGAGGAACTTATGATGAAGAACCACCCGAATCTTTTTATGAGGTAGTATTATAGAAATTCCAAGGATGAAATTATTTGGAGGGAATAATTTAACACCTCAAGATTCCACGGTACGTTTCCCTTTGAATAATGCAATAGCTTGCATTGTACGCAACTTCGAGATTCTAACACACCGCAACCAATCAAACTAGCTGTTTATGAATAGTAATACCTAATTTTTAAAATTTTATAAATTTTATCTTTCAAAATGGACTTCATTTTTGGATTCTAAATATCGAAATTAGCTTAGGGTGGATTTTTGGTATTTTTCAGAAAACTTTCAATTTTTGATGAATAGTGAAAAAACACTGCGTTATTGGTTAAAACTGACTTTTTATTTAAATAATTAGTTAATTTATTTTAATTTATTTTAGGTAAAAATAGATACATAATACATATATATGTTCAAAAAAATTCATTGGATTCATTTTATAATAAGTTTAGATATATAAAATTTTATCGAACTATTTACCGTCTTTTACCCACCTCCTAGGAGCATTTGTAAATTTGTATAAAACTTAATTTTACCACTTCTGTGAGTTGAATTTCAAAAATCTGAGAGACATGGTTAATATCAGTAAGTAAAATGTGGTTCAATAAGATGAAAATAATTTTTTGTGAATAGTAACTTTTTACTTTTATTTACAACGGTTAAAAGAAAATAGGGTAATTAAGGGTAAAAATGATATCATAATTACCCTAACACATGTCCTAATTCTATTGGATAGGTGTAATTCAACAAAAAACAACCTTAAGAATAAAATATGATCCCATTTGGTCCACTTGAATTATATTAGTAAATTTATTATTATTTTATTTAAAGAAGAGTTAAAAGAGTTAAAATCAAAGTTTAATAACTGAAATATTTTTAATATAAGGTTATACATAAGATAAATTTGACTATAAATTTTAATTAGAAAGATAAAAATATTTCCTACATAATAGTATTTTATTTATAACTTTTAGACATTAAATAATTAAATATATTTATGACACAATGATGATGCAGTAATTACCTTATTAATGAAAGATTAAAATAATTGATATTATAAATATCCAAATAAATCTAATTTCAAAATTTTAATGTATTCCATTAATTTTATAGGTTCATATGAAATGTTAGGGTTGATTTAATGAATTTTTTTTTGAATTAATAATGTTGTTATGAATTTAACAAAAACAAAATACCAAATAGTTTCAAAATAGACATAAAAGAGTTTTTAAAACAAATATTATATTATTAATTATTATTCTATTCTTAAAAATCTAAGGCTAGTAAAAAGGGCTTAAATAATATTATATATTTCATTAATGAACCACTTGAGGTTCGCTTGGAAGTTTATAATAAGTTTATTAACTATATAATATAAAAATACAAAGAGACGTGGTAAATGTCAATCTATTTAACTATGAGTTAAATCTAAAAGATAAGGTTAATATGATGACATAAACCGGTATAAAACCTATTGGTTGAGAAGTTTTTGACCCATCCTCATATTAGTCTTTAAATAATTTATTTTATAGCCATTAGAAACTGAAAATGATTTTTATTATAAAATAATATTTTAATCTTTTCCTAAAGTGACCCTCACCTCTCTTATAAAAGGGAACATCCCCTTCTCTCAAATTTACACCTTAAAAGCCATTTGGCTCAGCCAACCCCTGCCCAAATATCCTCTCAAATTTCCTCCCTTCATCCTAGAGGCCTTTCATTGGTCATAAATCTAACCTAAGGAGCCCTTTTGATCAAATAAAAATAAAGAACACGAAGAAGAGGTAAATATTTCATCACCTCTTTCAAGTTCTTTTCTTCTTCCACTTCCTCTTTCTTTGTTGTTTCCATTCTAAAATAATAAATCCAGTATTTTATATATAATATGATGTTATTATAAAAATTTTATAACCATATTCATTATTCTATCCATCCTATAAATGACAAAGTCACCATACATGTGTACGTACGAATTACCGTCTCCACGTCGTGGTGTAGTTTGTTATTCAAACACTTGATCATTTGGATGGGTATAATAATGAGTATAAATGATGTAAATAATAAATATAACATGATAATTATTCTGTATATATGATATATTATCCAATTATATACGATTTTAATATCAAAAGAATGATATTTTCGCTCGTGCGTACGTACGGATTATCGTCTCCACGAACGCGATGAGATTCATTCCCCTCGTATCCATTCAAGACTAATTTTTATTTGATGATTAAAAATAATATTTAAAGACTTACTATCATTATTAATATGAATAAGATACATCCTATCCATAGAAAACATTACTTATGTAACAAAGCATATAAAGAAAAACGAATCAGTTAACACCCGAAACAATGATACTACTGAAATATCATTAACAAATCAATATTAAAAGATCATATATGATATCATATTAATGTATATGGTTCTTTTATAATTTAATAAAAATTATTTCACCATTATACAGGAGGTTAACCTACCCTCAACCAAGGAAAAGTACAAGGTAAGGGTTAATTTCACAATCTCTTTATTATCTGAGGTTGTTTTTACGTAAGTATCTACTGGGACCTCTTTATCATCCACATCCATGTTTCTTAAAAATGTATTCCAAAACATTTTTACTATTTACTAAACAATGAGTTAAATTCATTTATACCCTTATTTTACCTTATATGTTTTGAAAGTAATCTTTAGGTCGTTTTCCAAATAAGGTACTTTATGACCTTTTCGACAAAATTATGGTAAGAATGTTTTTTTAACTTATACAGCGAGTGGGACTATTTTCTGTCTTTATAACATCATCTAATATTCCCTTACAAGATTATAAGAATACTTTCAAAATAAATGTTTTCTTTTATAATTATATGAATTTTAAATGATTTCAAAATAGAAAGAGACATTTCTCTAAAAAAATTTGATTTCATCTATGTCAACATCCTTTTGATGGATTTTAAGCTTGTTTTAAGTTGATTTATTATGATACAAATCTTCTATATTGTATTGAAGGTTTTGTGATATTTTTTACTATGGATTTTTATTATTATACCATTCATGGTTTATGGATAAATTATTGACATTTCATATACTAGTTTTAATACGAATTTTTATGTTATGTTTAAACCTTTTCATATGAGGAATGCATTGGACTTAGTAAGTGACGGGTGGATCCCGCTATAGCTCCTCGATGCATCGGTAGGTATGATGAGACAAACTAGTATCTTGGCACAATGCCTTGACAAAATATTATTTGAATTCTTGGTACAAGGCCTTGACTATGTGGTTATGAAGTCTAGCATTATGCATTCCTTCATTATGAAAGTGGCTATTAATATTGTATGTGATTATTAAACTAGTATAATATCCATGTGAATAAGTAAATGGAATTATTTGATTTTATCTTTTCCATATTATGCTGAAGTTAAAGTTTAAAAGGCTTTTGTTTTAGTCTTACATTGCCTTAAATTTTTATGCTTATTTATGAAAGTTTCCGCTATATTGTTATCCTTACTGAGCATCTGAGCTCACCCCTTTCTATGTTTTATTTTTCCCAGGATGTGAAGAAGTATATTATGACTGACCTGTAGGGATATTATAAGGGATATGAGTGTGGCCTATGGAGACTATGTTGTTATAGTTTTTCATTTTATAATGTAATGTAAAACTTATGAATTTATTTAGCATTTTCAAGGCTACTAAACTAATCGGTCTTTCGAGACTTGACCTTTTGTGATCATGTCAATGTTATGTAATAATGCACTGAATCTGAGTAACTAGGGTCAGGGTGTTACATTTATCTTGATTCCCACTATTTTATTACTATAGAAAATAGGGTATAGTCTCCCCATATGCCTTATTAGACCATGTTTACTAGTCGGTAGCCTATGGCATATAGGGATGTGTGCCTAAGGTCACATAGTGAACTGGCTCGAGGCACCAGTTTAGTGGAACCTGGGTCGGTACATTACAATTTTAGATTAAAAAATATTAGGATCCCCCTCAATTGATTCATACTCTTAAGGTTTAAATTTTAAGGATAGATCAATGATTTCAAGATTTAAATGTAATTCAATATTTAAAAAGGATATTAAAATTCAATAAATCTCAAGGATAAAAGTTTAAAAAGAGAGTAAAATCCTCATGCTTACTAAAGTTAAATGAAAAGAATAATATTCAATCTATTTTAAACTCATCCTTAATGAAATATAATCATTCTAAAGTAAGGGGTTTTTTATATTAAAATTATTTAATGATATATTTCAAGTTTTTATTTCAAAATAATTTGAAAAAGAATTTCAAAAATTAAAACATAAAATAAGATTGGATTTCAAGATTTCAAAGTGAAATTTAAGATCAAATTTCAAGATGTCAAGTTTTCAAAAAATTGAAAAGAGTTCTAATAATTTGGTGTTCAAATATCAATAAGATCATACAAGATTATAATTGAGGAATCAAATGAAAGATCAATTTTGAAAGTATTTTCAAAATAAATCCTATTCAATTAAAAACACAATTTAAATAAAAAATTGATAAACCTAAGAAAATATCCAATTAAATTTCAATATTTTATATAGAATGATATTTTGAAAATATCTTCAATACTCAAATAAGAAAAACAAAATTTAATTGAAGATAAATTTGGAATTTAAAAGAATTTAAATAATTAAACACAATTAAGAGGTTATCATATAAGTGAATCGAGAACCCACTATTAATGTCACGACCCATCCTCAGGGCATGTGCCATGACTACACCAAGCATGCCTTCCATAGGACAGGGGCTGGCGACTAGCACCAAAGGCGTAATTCCTGACAAAAGGGAAGGCATTGCCTTTATATAAGTAAACAAACACAACAGAGTATGCAAGCTGGAGTAAACACAAAGTAAACTGAGTACAAAAGTAAGTGCTGGAAAGTAAATGGGCCGATATAAAAACCCAACTGAAAGTACAGTACAACTGATAAAGAAAGTACAGCAGCTGAAAAGTAAAACAGCAACCATCGGGTTGTCCTCTGGGAATCCCACCTGAAGGGTGGGTACAGATAGTCTCGTAGGTACCTCGGGTCTGTCTGTCCGCTCCGTGTACATCCCGCCAGGTGGTCCACCTCCGGATACAGTCCATCTCCACAAGCCTCGACCACGATCAGTGTTGTCCATCGTCTGCAACCAATACAACGTAGTGCGGGCGATGCCCGTGTAGGGGTGAGTATACGATACTCAGTAGGGACCCCGAGACCCCTGAAGGTCTCCGAGAATCCACAAATGATAATACACAAGGAAAGATACAAACACGAAGTATCAACCAACTCTACTTAGGTATAGTATCAATCAACTCTACTTAGGTATATGGCCATACATATTCCTAAGTCAATAATCTCAGTACGGCTCCAACTTCCATGCCCAAGAACAACTAGTCCACACAGGAAAGAAGTCAATCATACCAAAGATAATGATTGAAAGTCAAGACTCAGCTCACACAGGTATACTTCTCACGAAGAGGGGTGGAGATGATTAGATGTGGCCTCTGAATCATCTCCTCTGTCGAACCCGCGTAGGATCCAAGTACAGAAGTCATCGGTGCCAAACCCACGTAGGATCCAAGTATAGTAACCATCACTGCCGAACCCACGTAGGATCCAAGTACAGTCATCATCGCTGCCGAAAGCACGGAGGATCCAAGTACAGTCGTCATCGTCATCGAAGTCGCAGCCAGCTCTAGGGTTCCCTCACACAGCACGCTCGATTCCGGGAGGGTCCGCTCCACAAGACAAGATGTTCGATACATCAACTGTCACAAAGTCCAGATTTTATGTATCCCAAAGTTCTGTCTCATCAATAGGAACTCAACGCGACAGACGGCGCATCAATCGGACGCTCGGTCTGAGAGATAATGGCTTTTCCGTTCTAGGGGCCCAGTTAGAAATACGCTCATTTCTAACCCAGGTGATATCCATAGTCGTCCAAAACTCACTCAGAGTATCGCAAAAGAACCATCTCATCAAAAGGGTCCTAGTGCCACAGACGGCGCATCGATCGGACGTGTGGTCTTTAAGTTATTCATGTTTAAGTGATTAACAGGCCCGACCCGTTTAGCCCAATGGGTCGACGGGTCGGGTTAACCCAGTTTAACGGGTCTGACCCAGTATGGGTGTTGGACCGGTCTGAAGGAATACACAACTCGGCCCGAAGGGGTGTGGCCCAACCCGAAGTGGCGCGGCCTGGCCCGAAGTGGCGCAGCCCGGCCCGGCCCAGCGCTGCCCAGCTGGCCGAGCGGGTTCCAGGGGGGGGACGCGGCCCCCCCAGTTGTCAGCACCGGCGGCGCCAAGCGGCGCCGCCCTTTCCCAAACCAGCCGGCCTTTTGCGCACGCGGCCTGCATGGGCAGGCCGCCGGTCTTCCAGCGCGGCGCCCTCCTGGCTCCGCGGTCCAGCTCCACCCGGCCAGCCGACGGGATGGCCAGTTCCTCAGCGCGGTGCCCTCCTGGTGCCGCGGTTTGCCTCCGCCCGGCCAGCCGGTTCTTCTGCTGAAGTGGCCCATGATGCGGGCCGCAGTTCCTCCTGCATAGCTGGCAAGGCGGCGCCGGATTCCTTCGCCATGTTCCCGGAACGTCGCGATGGCATCGTGCTTCCTCCGCCTCCAGTTTCCAATTCCAAAAGAATAAGTTCCAGCGGAGGGTCGTCGGGTCATGTTCGTTCGGCCCACACCCTCCGCGTTAGGCGGTAACACATAGCCAAGAATGCACGAGGTTCATGAAACACAATGACAATTTTATTTTCAATAAAATTGAATCAAAACATCCTACCTCGAAAAGAAGTTCGCGGTTGTCAAGCATCGTGGATGACGGTGTCGTTTCCGTCGTCGTCGGTGTGAACCCGAGGAAGTGACGTCTCCTCTTTTATCATGGAGAGAAGAAAAGAAGGAGCCCCATTGTTAGTGAGTTCCCGCGTCGGTGTCTACTCCCTTTCTGTGGATGAAGAAGAGGATGAAGAACCGCGGTCGCCGAGTCGATGTTCTTCATCGGTGAGTTGGAATTCTTCAACAAAGTAGGAATCCCCTTTCTTCTTCACAAGAGTTCTCTCTCCAAATCCCCACACAACAACCCCACCAAAATAAAATAAGGCCACCCCTTATTTTAATTGAACATGCCATGTATTTCAAAATACAAAATTCAAACACTTAATTAATTAATGAAAGAGTTTCAATTAATTAATTAAGGTGTGTGTTGGAAAGAGTTTAAGTGGGGAAGTGAAAAGGTTACAAAATTTAAAAAGGGAGATGCCATCTAATTAACATGGGAGTTCAAAAGGGTTAAGGAGTTATGGAATGTGAAGGGTTGGGGATCGTGTGTGCCCCACCTCACAAATATCCTTACATGGGTAGTTAGAAGCTTGTGGTTCCCATCCCAACTCCCCCATGTAGGATATAACCACTTTAGATATAAAAATAAAATTGTCCCACAATTTTATTCACTTCTCATTTAATCCACAAATTTTAACTTCTCATCCCATGAAAATGAAATTGCGGTAAAGATCCCCTTAATCAATTACCAGCGTTGCGAGTTCATCGGCGCCCTCGGATTTCAATTCTGAGCATCGGTTCAAAAGATAGAAAATCCCGCTCGTTCGTTTTCTGAACGTACCCGAGATAAACTTCGAAAATTGATTCTGGGCACACCGGGCCTCGGAATCAAGTGTCGTCAGAAGCCATAGTTTTGAAAAATTACAAAGTATTTAAGAAGAAATTTTACTTAAAATTTACTGGTCTTTAAATTTCTCCCACCTCAGGGATTTACGTCCCCATAAAGCTACATCATAAAATAGGGAAATATATGAGGGTATTGTGCACGCATCTGAGCCTCCCGCTCCAATGTGATCTTCTAGAGGTTCCCGTGTTTCCAACGAATGCGCACAAGAGGAATCGACCATCCACATAGGACTCACTCCTGTCGATACTCGATCTCCACTGGGACCTCTGCAAAAGTCGCCCCATCATTGATGTCCAGCTCCCTATGATCAATGATATGAGTCGGGTCGTGCACGTATCTCCTCAACTGAGATACGTGGAAGACGTCGTGCACCCGGTGCAACTGAGGTGGAAGGAGCAGACGGTAAGCCACCTCGCCTACCCTACTGAGGACCTGGAATAGTCCGATGAAGCGTGGAGATAACTTGTCATCCCGGCCAAATCTCCGTAATCCACGTCGAGGTGAGACCCGTAAGAAAACATGGTCGCCATCCTCGAACTCCAGTGGTCTCCGCCTCCTATCAACATAGGACTTCTGTATGCTCTATGCAGTCCTTATCTACTCCTAGATGATATGCACCTTCTCCGCCGTAGCCTGGACCATCTCTGGTCCTACAAGTGCTGACTCCCCAGGGTCTGTCCAGCACAGAGGTGATCTGCAAGGTCGGTCGTACAGTGCCTCGTACGGTACCATCCTGATGGTGGAGTGGTATCTATTATTGTACGCAAACTCCACCAAGGGTAGGTGATCCTCCCAGCTACAACCAAAGTCAAGGACACATGCACGGAGCATGTCCTCGAGAGTCTGAATGGTCCTCTTAGTCTGGCCATCCGTCTGAGGATGAAAGGCGGTTCTCAGGCGTAGTTGCGTCCCAAATGCCTCCTGCAACCCCTTCCAAAGCTGGGAAGTAAAGTGAGCATCTCGATCGGAGACGATAGACGATGGCACACCATGAATCCATACGATCTCTTAAACATAGAGGCGTCACAAGCTCTCAACTGAGCCCTGATCTCTGATCGGTAGGAAGTGGTCCGACTTGGTGAGTTGGTCTACGATCACCCAAATGGAGTCATGTACTCTGGAAGTACGTAGGAGACCTGTCATGAAATCCATGGATATCTCATCCCACTTCCAATCCAAAACCTCTAAGGGTTGTACCAAGCCTGTTGGTACCTGGTGCTCCGCCTTCACTTGCTGGCAAGTGAGGCATTGTGAAACGAACTCTTATATAGACTTCTTCATACCCGGTCACCAATGTTGTCGTCTGAGGTCCTGGTACATATTCGCCACTCCTGGATGTACCGCTAGAGGGGAAGTGTGAAACTCCCTAAGCACTTCCTCCTACAGTGCAACTGGTACCATGGTACATCCCCAAAAGAGGATGACATGTTCTGCTCCTTTAGAAAATCCATAAGGCGTCTTCCTCGTGGAAATCTGAGCATGTCGCGTCTCACAGTAAACATCCCCATGATGTGCCTCTCTGACCCATTGAAGTAGTGGAGGAGTGACTGTGAGGGACTATAGGAAGGCTGCCCCATCTCTATCCATGAAGGATATCTGCAAAGTGGCTAACTGCTTCGTCGCCTCTCCAAGTAGCTAAATGCCCGACCTCCTACTGAGAGCATCAGCCACAACATTCCCCTTCCCAGGAGTATAGACTATCTCAAAGTCATAGTCCTGGAGGAACTCGAGCCATCGTCATTGTCTTAGGCTCAGGTCCTTCGGCGAGAATATGTACCTGAGACTCTGGTGGTCAGAGTAGACTGTAAAGCGCTCGCCCATCAGATAGTGCCGCCACATCTTTAAGGTGAAGACCACTGCTGCTAACTCCAGGTCATGGATAGCGTAGTTCTGCTCGTGTTACCTCAACTATCGTGAACCATAGGTGATCACTTCCCGATCCTTCATTATGACACACCCAATTCAGGTCTCTGATGCATCGCAGTAAACTACGTACCCTACGCCCTCCTCCGGCAGCCTCAAGATGGGTGCACTGTTCAATCTTTGTCTCATCTCCTGGAAGCTCTACTGACATCTATCTGACCACACGAATGGTTTACCCTTCTTCATCAAAGCTGAAAGCGGTGCTGCAACTCTGGAGAAGTCTGGCACAAATCTCTGATAGTACCCAGCCAGACCTAGGAAACTCCGCACCTCTATCAGGCTCCTGGGTGGCTCCCAAGCAAGTACTGCCTCAATCTTCGCAAGATCTACAGAAACTCCCGCCTCCGAGATGACGTTCCCCAAGAAGTGAACCTCTCGAATCCATAACTGGCACTTCGAGGGCTTACCATAAAGATGGTGCTCTTAGAGTGTGTCCAGTACAACCCGCAAGTGGTAGGCATGCTCCTCCTCAGTAGTCGAGTAAATCAGTATGTCGTCAATGAAGACTACGACAAAACGATTGAGGTAAGGCTGGAATATCCTGTTCATGAGACTCATGAACACTTCTGGTGCATTGGTTACGTCCAAAGGCATAACCAAGAACTCATAGTGGTCATACCGACACCTTAAGGCTATCTTCTGCACATCCTCATCTCGAACTCTGAGCTGATGATAGCCTGACCTGGGGTCTATCTTCGAGAACCATCGTGCTCCCTTGAGCTGATCAAAGAGGTCTTCAATCCTCGGGAGTGGATAGTTGTTCTTTACGGTCACCTGATTCAGGCGACGGTAGTCAACACATAGTCGTAAGCTCCCATCCTCCTTGGCGAATAAAATCGGAGAAGCCCAGGGTGAAACACTGGGTTGAATGAATCCCTTGCCCTGCAAGTCCTCCAGCTGTACCCGCATCTCACAAAGCTCAATGGGAGCCATCCGATATGCTGGAGTAGATATCGGTGTTGTCCCGGGGTACAGGTCAATATAGAAGTCTACGTCTCTTCAAGGAGGTAGTCCTAAAACTTCATTAGGGAAAACGTCCGCATACTGATCCACCACAACAGGAAAACTCGGACTCTGCACATCAACCGCTCTGAGTATGAGACTAGCCAACTGATGTGTGATTGGTTAACCTCTTCTCTGCGTAAGTCCATCCCACGCTGAAAAGGATCCCTTCTCGCCGGTGAAGGTGAACCTGCTCCCATCTGTGCGGACACACCGCACTTTGCGCCTAATACAGTCAATCTGGGCATGGACTGTAGATAACCAGTCCATACCCAAGATGATGTCGTAAGGCCTAGACGCCGCTACAAGAAGATATCAGCCGAAGCTCTCGCCTCCTAGAGTAAGCTCATACTGCTAGCACCGGTGTGTAATCTTCGAGTCTGCTCCCGTAGGAGTCTCTAGCCGTAAGGATCGATCCAACGGCTTTGTTGGAATCTCCGAGCTCCGAACAAGGGCAGCGGCAACGAAACAATAACTCGCTCCTATGTCTATAAGAACTGCAGCAAGGGTGGAGTAGACACAGATAGTACCTCGAATCATCTCAGGTGCGCCGTGGTCATAGGCCTCGACTACCTGGAGATGATCCATCCCCTATCTTCCAGCTCCCTGTGGTCGGGGTGGCCCTCCTGGTGGTGGTGGTGGTGGTGGTAGATCCTCGAAGCGTCGTCCACCACCTGCTGCTCGGCCACCTCCCCTTCCTCGTCTACCTGCTCGCTGCGGACCGCCATGGTCGAACCTTTTCCTCTACCTGGTTGGTCCCTCAACCGTCTATTGCTCCTCTGCATGGAGGATCGGTCAGTCACGAGCCATGTGGCCCTGCTCGCCGCATGCATAGAACTGCATGCCTCTCATATGACTGGCTCTGCTGCATGTTCCCCACACATCCAAACCAGTATCCTGAGGTCTCCCACCTGATGTCCTGGTCTGCTTGGACCTCTGCGACATCTATCTACTGCCGGCTATAGAAGACTCTGCTACGTGTCGCCCTGCGGTAGGCCTCACTGCTGGCGTAGGCTCAGCAAGAAATCTCTCCACAAGAAGATCTCGCTCCAGTACTCCTGCCTGTGTCGGAATGATGAGGGAGATCATTGAATCCCTGATCTCATGCCTCAGTCCCTGTTCGAAGGTTCGGGCCCGGAAGAATGGGTCTCATACCATGTCTGTGGAGTAGCGCGAGAGGTCGGTAAATCTCACCGAGTACTGGGCTACTGTCATGCTGCCCTGCCGTAGCTTTAGTAACTCCTGGATGCACACCGCACGGAGGGTGGATGGAACAAACTCCGAGTGGAAGAGGCTCTTGAAGTCCGTCCAAAGTAGTGATACCTCGTCGTGCACCTGGAGCCTCAGGCTCCACCATCTACCTGTTGTTGCGTGCAGTAGACTCGCGGAAAGGATCACCATAAGGTCTAATGGTGTCCCTACCAATCTGAAGACTCTGAAGATAGCCTCCATCCAATCCTCAGCTACCTAAGGATCTGTCTCTCCGCAGAACCTTGGCGGCCTTTGTCGCTGAAACTCGTGCAACGCACTCAGGCAGCGTGCACTCTCCGCTGATGGGGCTGGTGGTATCAGTGGACCAGCGGGTAGAGGTACTGCCGGTGCCTCCGCTGTAATGGGGCCCTGCACCGAGGCCTCATCGCTCGATGGGCTTCCATCTCGCACAAAGCTCGGAACCCTAGCTGGCTGCCTTCGTGGGTCCATCCTGAAAAGTAACAGGTGTGCCACGGTTAATACAGTATACCTGGTGAGCTGACACAAAGTAATCAAAAAGAAAACTTTTAAACACACATGCAATAAGTGTTTTCGAGCACTGAGTCGGAAATCAGAAGTCAAGGTCCTGGTGTATGGATACGTCGGCCGCTGCACCAACACTGGACTCCATGGACTGAAAACCACACTCAATACTCTTAACACTATTTCTTCACAGAAGAAATTATCAGAGTCCTGAGTTCTGTGGTAGAACTGACTCCTCTGATACCAATTTGTCACGACCCGTCCTCGGGGCCCGTGTTGTAACTACCCCAAGCCCGCCTTCCACAGGCCAGGGGCTGGCGACTAGCACTAAAGGCGTAATTCCCAATAAAAGGGAAGTCATTGCCTTTATATAAGTAAAAAAACACAACAGAGTATGCAAGCTGGAGTAAACACAAAGTAAACTGAGTACAAAAGTAAGTGTTGGAAAGTAAATGGGCCGGTATACAAATCCAACTGAAATTACAGTACAACTGAGAAAGAAAGTACAACAGCTGAAAAGTAAAATAGCAACCATCAGGTCATCCTCTGGGAATCCCACCTGAAGGGTGGGTACAGATAGTCTTGTCGGTACCTCGGTTCTGTCTGTCCACTCCGTGTATGTCCCGTCAGGTGGTCCACCTTCAGATATTGTCCAGCTCCACAAGACTCGACCACGATCGGTGCTATCCGTCATCTGCAACCAACACAATGTAGTGCGGGCGATGACCGTGTAGGGGTGAGTATACGATACTCAGTAGGGATTCCGAGACCCCTGAAGGTCTCCCAGAATCCACAAAGGATAATCCACAAGGAAAGATACAAACACGAAGTATCAACCAACTCTACTTAGGTATAGTATCAACCAACTCTACTTAGGTATATGCCCATACATATTCCTAAGTCAATAATCTCAGTACGGCTCCAATTTCCATGCCCAAGCACAACCAGTCCACACAGGAAAGAAGTCAATCATACCATAGATAATGATTGAAAGTCAAGACTCAGCTCACACAGGTATAATTCTCACGAAGAGGGGTGGAGATGATTAGATGTAGCCTCTGAATCATCTCCTCTGCCGAACCCACGTAGGATCCAAGTACAGAAGTCGTCGCTGCCGAACCCACGTAGGATCCAAGTACAGTAACCATCACTGCCGAACCCACGTAGGATCCAAGTACAGTTGTCATTGCTGCCAAACCCACAGAGGATCCAAGTACAGTCATCCTTGCTGCCGAACCCACGTAGGATCCACGTACAGTCGTCATCGTCGTCGCAGTCGCAGCCAGCTCTAGGGTTCCTGCACACAGCACGCTCGATTCCAGGAGAGTCTGCTCCATGAGCCAAGAGGTTCGATACATCAACTGTCACAAAGTCTAGAGTTGATGTATCCCAAAGTTCCATCTCATCAATAGGAACTCAACGCGACAAACGGCGCGTCAATCGGACGCCCGGTCTGAGAGATAATGGATTTTCCGTTCCAGGGGCCCAGTTAGAAATACACTCATTTCTAACCCATCCTATTTGCATAGTCATCCAAAACTCACTTAGAGTATCTCAAAAGAACCGTCTTGTCGAAAGGGTCCTAGTTATGCAGACGGCGCGTCGATCGGACGTGCGGTCTTTAAGTTATTCTCGTTTAAGTGATTAACTGGTCCGGCCCGTTTAGCCCAGTGGGCTGACAGGTCGGGTTAACCCAGTTTGACGGGTCCGACCCATCAAGGGTGTCAAACCGGTCTGAAGGAATACACAACTCGGTCCGAAGGGGCGCGGCCCGACCCGAAGTGGTGCGGCCCGGCCCGAAGTGGTGCGACCAGGCCCGGCGGGGCGCGGCCCGGCCCGGCGGGGCGCGGCTCAGCCCGGCTGGCCGAGCGGGTTCCAGCCCCCCCCCCCCCCCCGGTTGTCCGCACCGGCGGCGCCAAGCGGTGCCGCCCTTTCCCAAACTGGTCGGCCTTCTGCGCACGCGGCCCGCATGGGAGGACCTCCGGTCTTCCAGCACGGCACCCTCCTGGCACCACGGTCCATTTCCTCCCGGCCGGCCGATGGGCCGGTCGGTTCCTCAGCGTGGCGCCCTCCTAGCGCCGCGGTTCGCCTCTGCCCGGCCGGCCAACGGGCCGGCTGGTTCTTCCGCCGAAGCGGGCCGTGATGCGGGTCGCGGTTCCTCCCGCACAGCCGGCGTGATGGTGCCAGCTTCCTTTGCCATGTTCTCGGAACGACGCGACGGCGTCGTGCTTCCTCTGCCTCCAGTTGCCAATTCCAAAAGAATAAGTTCCAGCAGAGGGTCATCGGGTTGTGTTCGTTCGGCTTGCGCCCTCCGTGTTAGGCGGTAACACATAGCCAAGAATGCACGAGGTTTACAAAACACAACGACAATTTTATTTTCAATAAAATTGAATCAAAACACCCTACCTCAAAAATAAGTTCGCGGTTGTCAAGCGTCGTGGATGACGGTGTCGTTTCTGTCATCGTCGGTGTGCACCCGAGGAAGTGATGTCTCCTTTTTTATCACGGAGAGAAGAAAAGAAGGCGCCCCGTTGTTAGCGAGTTCCCGCGTCAGTGTCTCCTCCCTTGCCACGGAGGTAGAAGAGGTGAAGAACCGCGGTCGCTGAGTCGATGTTCTTCATCGGTGATTTGGCGTTCTTCAAAAAGTAGGAATCCCCTTTCTTCTTCACAAGAGTTCTCTCCCCAAATCCCCACACAACAATCCCACTAAAATAAAATAAGGCCAACCCTTATTTTAATTGAACATGCCATGTATTTCAAAATAAAAAATTCAAACACTTAATTAATTAATGAAAGAGTTTCAATTAATTAATTAAGGTGTGTGTTGGAAAGAGTTTAAGTGGGGAAGTGAAAAGGTTACAAAATTTAAAAAGGGAGATGCCATGTAATTAACATGGGAGTTCAAAGGGGTTAAGGAGTTATGGAATGTGAAGGGTTGGGACTCATGTGGGCCCCACCTCACAAATATCCTTACATGGGTAGTTAGAAGCTTGTGGGTCCCATCCCAACTCCCCCGTGTAGGATATAACCACTTTAGATATAAAAATAAAATTGTCCCACAATTTTATTCACTTCTCATTTAATCCACAAATTTTAACTTCTCATCCCGTGCAAACGAAATTGCGGTAAAGGTCCCCTTAAGCAATTACCGGCGTTGCAAGTTCATCAGCGCCCTCGGATTTCAATTCCGAGCACCGGTTCAAAAGATAGAAAATCCCGCTCGTTCATTTACTGAACGTACCTAAGCTTAACTTCGGAAATTGATTACGGGCACACCGGGCCTCAGAATCAAGTGTCGTCAGAATCCATAGTCTCGAAAAATTATAAAGTATTTAGGAAGAAATTTTCCTTGAAATTTCAAGGTCTTTACAATTGATGTACCATATTGATCCTTTAGAATTGATCTTGAGACATTACGCCTACAAAGAAATAAGGAATCTAGAGGTTTTAGTACCCAAAATTTGGGTCCACAAATATTAGCCAATAAAGATTTTGGAACCCACATTTTCTTAGGATATGGACTCCCATAAGAAATGTTTTATCTTCTTAGAAAGATATTTGAAGATAATTGGACCTATTTTTTTCTACCATATTAGTCATGTTTACTATTGCATTCATAAATCAAGTTTATAGTTCTTCTATACTAATTGAAAAATTTATTTTGAGAGTTACATATAACAAAAATGGTATTCATGGTATTTTTAGAGGAGATTAAATTATAACCAAGGCCATGATTATTATTTGTATTCCTTCATGAGCCCAAAATTAAATATAAATTTTTTTCACCTTGGGTGAACAAGTAAAGAGATTTTGTATGATCCTTGATTTTATTTTCTAATTTTTTAATTTTGGGTTGATATTTTAGGCAAACTCTTTTACCTTTAACTTTATTCAAATTATTTTTAAAACTTTCATTTTCTTCCAATTTCAAATTGAACGTTCTATCTTTATATTCATTGTTTTTAGAAAGAAATTAAATTTTCCTTTCATTCTAATATTTAATATTTTTAAATTACTTTTAAATAATATCTTTCTCACTCACCACTTGATTGTATTTCTTTTTAAGCACCTTTAATTTTGTGATGAGTTCACAAAATCCTTCTATTAGTTGTTCTCTATAATATTTGTGATCTTCATAATTAATATGGCTAGAGGATAAAGAATAATTTTAAGAATAAAAAGAGGAAGTTGGTGAGTTTTCCTCATCATGGTTCATAAGGCATTTGGGGATTTCATTACTTGAGTCATATGACAAGGAGAGGAGTTTGTCACTTGTACTCCAAGTTGACACTTTGAATTCCTTCTTACTTTCTTTTTTATCCTTCACCTTATTTTTGGATAATGGGCACTCTAGCTTGATGTGACCCTTTTTCTTTCAACCATATCACCATACCTATGGTTAAACTTTTTGTTTCTCCTTTTTTACATGGATTTAATACTTCTTTTTCTTCATGAATTTGCCTATATTCTTGAACAAGTGCTTCAATTTTTCATCACTTCTAGATGTGTCATCATCGATTGACTTAAATTTAATGTTCTTCTTTTTATCCTTGACCACTTTCACTTACTTTATGGATTGTAATTTTATTTAAATCTCATAGGTCATGAGTGGCCCAATTATCTCTTCAAATGATATATTTTTTATGTCCTTTGCTTCTTAAATTTCTATGACTTTGGGTGGCCAAGAGCTTGGCAAGACCCAGAGGATCTTTTTCAAAAGTGTATATGTGCTAAGATCATCACCCTATGACTTCCTTCCATTAAAAATATCAGTAAAAATAGTAAACATTTTAGTTATAAACTCATTAGGATGAATACTAAAGCTTTCAAAATCTTGGCAGTGCATATCAAGACTAGAATCCTTAACTTTATTAGAACCTTCATACATAATGTATAATAATTTCCAAATTTCATGAGAGTTTAACACATACAAATTCTATTAAACTCATTCTTATCTAACCCACAATGTAGAGAATTCATGGATTTTCCATCAAGCTCAAATGTCCTTATATCAGCAGGGGTCCATTTTTATTCCTTTTATTGAGTGGGTGTATAGACATGCATAAAAATTACCCAAAATGAATGTACTATACTTCTAAGAAAAGTATATATTCAAGTTTTACAATAATAGAAGTTGGATCCATCAAAATATGAAGCTCTACCAATAGAGTGTCCCTCAGGAGCACATTGAGAATTTGAGGTATAGGTCATCTTTTGATTGACTGTTCCTTGAAACTGGTTAAGGTTTTAAAATCAATTTTGGCACTGATATCTATTGTTGGTCTGAGTAAAATATAGCAAGAGGGGTGGTGGATTTTCTTTTCAAAACTTTTTAGAAATTAAAACTAAATTTGATGAAATTGAAATAATTAAAAAGATAATTAGAGTTAATTATAGAATGAGAATTTTAAGAGAAGATGATTAATTAAAAAATTTAGTGTAGAAAGAAAAATAACACAAGAGAGATTGATAAAGAAGTTAAAAAATCACCCATGAAATGTGCCTACATCTCTGCCCTCAAGGCTTTTGGAGGATTTATACTCCCTTGGGTTCAACAGTACCCATGTAAATCCCCTTGATTTAAGGACCAATAAATAAGCTAATAACCCTCACTTTAAAGGAAGTGATCACCTATCCCCCCACTTAAGTTTGTGAGAACTCAATCCCCCTACTTTAAGTACCAATCAAGTAAACTCAACATCCCACTTCTTTAAGGACCAAGCAAGAACCAAAATAAAAACAAATAAAATACTTACGTTTGTGAAAGCCCTTTGAATCACACACTCCACTCTCTCTTTACAATGAGCAAGAGAATAAATATAAGAGAGAGGGAGGGAGAGACAAATGTAGAAGAGATATTGAATACAACAAGCAATCACAAGAGGGCTCTAGAGAAGTCAAAATGGAAGCATAATCTTAGAATAAGTGAAACATTTCCTTCTAAGCACCCAAGGGTGCATTTATAGCCTCTAAGGGGCTCTAGGAGGGTTCTTATGGATTTCAGGGTTGATTATCATCATTGGGTGGTGAGAGAGGCCGAGGGGGATAGCCTCCAACAGTTATTTTTTTGTTATGTCCCAAGGCCACCGGGTAGCTGGTGGGTGTCACCAGGTGGGGGCTCCAAAAATGTTCTTCACTCCTCTTTTGAGCCCTCTGTTTATTCTAGTACTTCCATGAAAAAATGTCTAAAATATAAACACTAAAATCCATGAAATGAAAACATTAGAAACATAAATATTTGTCTATGATCATTCAAAACTACCAAAGAGAGTGAGATATACAACATGGGTACTTTAGAATTGGGTTTAGGTTCAAAAAGTAATACCTAATTATTAATCTGGTTGAGTATGGTTATGGGTTATAATATAACTGAAACCATATATAATATAAATTATTATTATTATTTAACAAAATTATAAAAAAAAATATTCAAGTTCAGGCTCTTATTTTAAATGGGGTTTGTCCTAAAAAATATTATAAAAATGGGAATAAAATATATAAACTGTTATTTAAACATATTTTAGTTTTCCAAAAAAAAAGTTTTGATTACCAAGTAAACTAGCTTGGGTTTTACTAAAATTTAGTCTTAAAAAATCCTTATCCTCCTTGAAAATAATAGGATAGTTTCGCGTGTTATCGTCTTCGGTTCCCCAAATCATGGGTTCATCCAATGATAGTGTGAGATGATGACATTTGGGGATTTTTACACACATCAAGATTAGAGAATGAGAGACTAAAGGATTATTTGGTCTAGTGAAAAATTTTGAATGCCCAAAAATTATGTTGATACCAGTTTTTTATATTTATAAAAAATAACATAAATGTTGAGCACACAAAAAAATGATAATGTGTTAAATATTTTTTTATATTTATAATAAATATCATTTTTTGGATTTAAAAACGAAAAATTAGTTTTATGTTATAATTTTTTAAAAATTATAATCAATTAGAAAAAATTAATAATTTGTAATTTATCTAAAAAGGGTTTATTATTTTTTTAAGTTAAAGAAAATTATGACATTATACAATGAAATTAGTCTAATAAATATTTAATAATTATTATTTTTTGTAAATACAAATGAATTTTTTTAAGGTCACAAAAAATTACATTTTTTTCAAACATATAAATTTATTATTTCTTTGAAAACCATCAAAAATAAATTTTTAAATTTATTACAATTTCACTGGTCATCTTAAAAAAACTATTTATACACAAGCACAAAAATTTATATTTTTATGAAAGGATATAGAAGATATGTTTTTTGTAAAGATACAACATTATTATTTGTTTAAAAATTGATAAAAGTTACATTTTTTAATTATAAAGTTTTTATTATTCATTGTAAAAAATATTATTTGTATAAATTTATTAAAAAACATGTTTCTATGAAAGGATATAAAAATGTTTTTTAAGTAATAAAAATCCATTAAAAAAATTTCACTAAAAATGTTCCTGGAAAAATTTTAGGACGTTTATGCTAAAATGATCTAGTAATTTTAAGTGAAAAAACATAATGAAAATTAAACTTGTATTTTTAGTGGAAGTTGAAGTTACCATTGAAATTTTCTAGTGGAAGTTTCAACTAGATTCCAGTATAAGTTTCACTGAAATTTTCAAGTCGAAGTTAAAGTTTTCACTACAATTTTCCTGTGTAAGTTTCCATAGGAAATTTCAATGCAACTTTCGTTGAAACTTCAACTGATGTTTTACTAAGATTTATAGTCAAAGTTTCACTAGAATTTTCACTAGAAGTTGTATTTAAATCTTTAGTTTTCACTAAAATTTTCTAATGGAAGTTTCCATTGGTTTTTTACATTGGATGTTTCCATTTGAATTTTCCATTGGAATTTTCTAGTGAAAGTTACACTGAAATTTTCTAGATAAAGTTAAGCTAACCATAGAAATTTTCTATTGGAAATATTATCCCACATTAAAATTTTTGTTTGAAAATTTTAACAGTAGTGTTTTTTTTCAATATACTTTTTCATGTGACTTATTAGTCAACAAATTTCATTGAAAATTTTGGGTGAATTTTTCAATAATAATTTTGAAATGAAATTTTAAAGTGAGGTTTTTTATTAGATATTTTTTTCTAGTATAATTTTCTACTATAAAATTATAGTGGAACTTTATGATATAATTTTTTTTAATTTATTTAATGAATTTTCTATGTGCTTAGATAATTTTTCCTGGTATAATTTTCTACTATAAAATTATAGTGAAGTTTTATGATATATATATATATATATATATATTGAATTTATTTAATGAATTTTTTCTATGCACCTTTTGAATTCAATTTTCTAGTATAAATTTTCGATGCAAATAATCATTATAAAATCCCAATAAATTTTTTGAAGTGGATTTTTCTATTTTAAAACATCTTAATGATTTAAAATTTCTTTTTTTTATATAAATAAAATATTTTTAAAAGTCTTAAGTTTTCTTTTTTATTACAATTTCAAAATTTTCATTTTTTAAATTAATTTTTTCCTTCTTTTTGAATTTAGTTTGAAATTATTATTTCCAACATATAAATTGTAACATCTCGACCCGAACAGCCACCCAAACGGTGCTAAATGGGACAGGTGTTACTGACCTTAGGCGCACCTCCCCGAACGCCAAAGGTTGTCGACTAGAATTGAGGGTGTAAAAATGTATAGTGGGGAGGGTATACCCTCTTAGAAGAAAATAAGGTACTGGTCTGAGTATAATAATAAAACCTGCAGCGGTAATAAAGACTCAGTAGACTCGAACCAGACCCGCATAGCAGAAGCACATCCAAAAACATATAGACAACACAAGAAAAATATAAACAAGAGCAATAAAAGATAAACAGAACAACATGTTGAACACCCCTTATAACAATTACTGAGAAAACAAAGCATGCATCCACATCAATTCATGCATGTCAATAAACAATGGCGCTCATGGCTAACCAATAGTAGTTGTGAAAAAAAGTAAGCATGCTGATATAGGAAATAAAGAAAAATAATGTAAACTCCATCTAGGCATGACCTCAAGGTCCATGTCAAATCTCCACGCAACAGCTAATACAATCCAACTCCTGAAGCTAATCTCTTTCCTGCACGTAAATCCACAAAGTCTACACACGTCCTGAAGGGCCCGTATAGGGTGTGAGATGAATCTCAGTATGATACCACCCAATGGTGAATACCTAGTATATGTGTTTAAGAAGGCATGCATCTATAAGGAAAGTAAACAGTATGATTCACAATGTAAACACAACCTCCACTGGTGCTCAACAGCCACCATGGAGTGTCACCTGCTTCAGCCAATGTCTGAATCTCATTCACGTAACCCGACACTATGTGCCTCCTGACACTGTGTGTCTCAAGTACCAACGTCCTGAAGAAAAACCCAAATAATAGTAACTCGACACCATGTGCCTCCTGACACCTCATGTCTCAAGTACCGACGTCGTGTAGACACGCCCAAGCAATAGTAACCCAGCACCATGTGCCTCCCAACACCGCGTGTCTCAAGTAACTATGTCCCGTAGGCACACCCAAACAATCTGGAGCCTCCTCACCTTCTACGTGGCTTCCATGACAACCACCCCCAAACCATAATCACCTAATCGCAACTACGGAGGCCTCTACCCACACGAGCGGTCAAAATCACCTCATCATGGAGTCTACCTGTGTGCACATGACCCAAATCACAGGTGAGCGTTAGAAACCAAATTTAGAACCCAAGCCACAACCTCTTTGGCCCCTCATGGCCCTGCGACCATATCGCTCAGAATCTGATGGTCTTTCCATCCAAGTAATTAGGGCCATGCCCAACCTGACAGTCACACTGCCTCAATCCAACGTCCACAACGCCCAATCCTGTGGTCAAACCACCCAAATAATCTGGGCCAAGCCCAACCTATGATCAACATCACTCAAGGATATATGGGTCACTCCCAACACAACCCAAAGGTTCTATCATATGAAATATCAAGCATCACATATATATAATAAAAAAGAATCACTTCAAACAGGAAAAACAATTTAAATAGTTGAATTGCACTAGCCATGTGTTGTCTCATATCAGGACTGAGGTCTTGAAAGCCTCTAATAAACTTAATCATTCTTAAACAGTTTAAAATCATCAGTTTAATCAAAACAATTCAATTATAACCATTTTGTAACCCCCATCCAAAATGCCCCAAATGAGCAACAGCCTCTAACCCGACCTCTCTCAAGCATAACAAGGTATGGGAATGCCAAATGGCATCGCATAAGGCATATGGTCAATTCGATATAAAGAAACATGGGTCTCGCTCAATACTTGACATTGCGCTAAAAAGCTGTAACCCCCAAATGACCACAAAAACACAAAATAGGGTATGTACCACCTACCTTAGACTCGTAGATGTAGGCACATCCGATATCGAGCTCCAATTCGAAGCCGATCTTTGTAGATCTACATTTCCGTTGAATTTTGGAAATTCTGCTCGGATGGAAACTGCGGCGTGTGAGATGAAGAAACAAGAACGGAATAGGTTGCACGAGTTTATCCTTCCTAGTGGGATCCCACATCCACCGACGGATTGAAGAATGAACGTCGGATGAAGAATCTAGGAGAAGAAGTGTTCTTGGCGTCCCGGAGCGACAAAGTCTAAAAATTGGGAAGAAGAAGACATTTTCAGAAACGAGATGTGATGCTCTCCCATATAAATGAATAAAAATAAGTATACAGTGTGTATTAAGGACCACATGTCGTGTAGTATCTTGTTCGTACTCCAACTTACATGGTTTACTAGGTCATCACACAGTTTTAGACGCGTCACACGGGTCAACACAGGGCTAGGACTCAACCAGTACGTGGAAAGTAAAATACATGGCGTGTTAAGTAACACTACACGCCGTGTAGTAGATTATATTTACACGATCACCACACGATGTGTACTTAGTCATCACGTGGTCAGTACACGCCTAACATATACATGACATGTACTTGGGAGTACACGACGTGTAAGCTGGAAATTTCCAAAACTGCCCTATTTTCCCCCATTTTTTCAAAAAAACAACATAAAAAGAAAAGAAAAAAAGAAGACTCATACCTCAAAGGAAGAACCGAGTTCTTACAAATTTCCCCCCTTAAAGAAATTCGTCCCTGAATTGTCCTTCCAAGGGTGGTGAAGAAGGATTCCAGAACAACTCTGGCTCAGAACTCAAATCAATCAAGGTCCATTGACCTATTACCCGGACCCAAGGTCCTCCCGTGATGCATCGTCACCCCTGCACCTTATCTAATGCTCCCGTGTCATTCACGACACCCAATCACATCCCGCACTGCATCGGCACCCGTCTCGAGCCCATGACACCCATTGCACAACAAGGCCCTGCATCCCATGGATGCTCAAAACAACCTGGTGCCTTGCACCTCAATCACAATCGCATCCTCGATGCCCTGATGCCCGAGGAACCGCAAGTAACCTGCATCCCCGATGCCCAAGGCACCTCAAATAGCCCGCATCCAATGATGCCCTGATGCCTCAGCACCTCATTCATATATATATATAGATAGATAGATATAATCATGCACCCAAAATAGTGACAATCCTGCTGACCAACATTTGTTCAGTCCACATAAATCATGTGCACCTCATGCACTCAAAACAGACATGCCTTAACAGGCCACGCCAAAAAGAAAACAAGAAAATCACGGCCACGCCCACGGCATACCTCTGACCGCCGTTGGCTCACCAGCCTGTTTAGCCTCTGGTAGCTCCACGGCGTTCACCTAGCCTAAAGTACGACTGCCTAATGCCTGACCTCCCTGTAGTGTTGCTCCAATCACCGACCACTAACCCCTAAGTTGTGTCCTGTTGTCTTTGTCACGTCCTCCGCATACAGTTAAGCCTCGACTACCCTCACCTAGAATTGATCATGAATCGACCCTGGATGCCACCGTCTATCCTGGTCCCTCCCTGCCAACTGTCTGAGAAGGCTGCCTGCAGAACCTCTCCAGATGCCCGACCTGTCCACATGCCCGACACTCCTTTGGAGGCATATCGCACTAAGTCCGAACATGCCCTGGCTGCCCACAATGAAAGCAAACTACTGATGAACTTCCATGAGGTGGTCTAGCTGAGTCCTTGGCCTGACTACCCTGTTGGAACTCATCACAACCTCGTTTCTTGCTATTTGAACCATCACCTGAAGCCACTGACCGGCTCAAACGAGACTTGTCTGTCAAATTTCCCTCGGCTATGAGCGCCTGATTCACCGCCTCCGAGAACGAGGCCAACTTGAAGATTTTTACCTGCACCTTAATGGCGTGCCATAATCTATCTTTGAAGCGCCTCACCCTCGAGGTGTTTTCACTTACCATACCTGGTGCAAAGCGAGACAGCTCAGTGAAGGTAGTTTCATAGTCCATGATGGACATGTCACCCTACTGGAGGCTTAAGAACTCCCAAACTCTCTCTGCCCTCAGCGTCTCCGAGAAAAAGTGCTCAAAAAACCTATACTTGAAGTCCTTCCATGCCAGTCCTTTGTGTCTGGGAGCCTAAACCTGCACATCCCACCAACGCTTCGTCGATCCTCTCAGCATGTACATTGTCAACTTGACCCTCCGCCCTAGAGGCGTCTCGAGCTGCTCGAAGATCATCTGCATGCTCTCTATCCAGTTTTCAGCTGCCTGTGGACCACCCTCACCCTGAAAAAGCAGTGGGTGTTGCGACTGGAACTCCCACGTTAGATATTCCATAGAGGGTTTTATACCTTGCATGCATCTTTCAATCCCCTACAAGACATGTACCAGATTAGATCAGAGCTGCTCGTCTAGACACGATCCAAACGCTGCCAAACCCGAACGCTGCTCGGCCTGCACTGGATCCTGAACCTGATATTGTCCCTGAGCATGTACCTGTGGCTCATGCTTTGCTTGTCCCTCGGGTGTTTGAACCTGATCGTGCCACTACGGCATTGTACCATCACCCGCCTGACGTTCCATCAAGCCGTCTAGGAGGAACCCACTGAATACCATAAATGGCCAGACATCCCACATATATAACAATATATATATATATATAACGTAGATAAGGAAAGCAGTAAAGAGGTTGCGCATAACAACTACCCTTACTCTTATAGTTATGAAATTGAAATACCTTAAAAAGGTGTCTATCAAAAGCCAGACAATCACGCCTTGCCATACCGGGTCAAGGTCCAATTCTCCCTTACCATATCCGGTCAAGTATCACATATCACAACCAATAATATCACACACCAAGTAAGCCACTAAGGTGGAAATCATGTAAATAGTAATCTGAGCAAAAACAAAACAGTAATTCTCACCCAAAGTAACTTGGTCCATCCATCGTACCTGGGGCTGCAAGCACCCAAAAACAAGCTACAAAACCTAGTTCCAATAACAACCTATCTTCAGTCTACCATATCTCAAATAGTAATCCAGTCGAAATAAAAAGGAAGCCTCGATCTCATTAGTAGTCGGTCAAAAACTACTACTAAATCCATGTTAAGAAAAATCTGCCCTTTTATACCACTTTGTAACGTTCCGGCCCGAACAGCCACCCAGACAGTGCTAAACGAGCCAGATGTTACTGAACTCAGGCGCACCTTCTCAAACGCCAAAGGCCACCGACTAGCAGTGAGGGTGTAAACAGGTATAGTGGGGAGGCTATACCCTCTCAGAGAAAAATAAGGTACTGGTCTGAGTATAATAATAAAACCTGCAATAGTAATAAAGACTCAATAGACTCGAACCAGTTCCGCATAGCGGAAGCACATCCAAAAACAGATAAACAGCAGAAGCAAAATATAAACAAGAGTAACAGAAGAAAAACATAACAACATGTTGAACATCCCTTATAACAACTATCGAGGAAACAAAGCATGCATCCACAACAGGTCATACATGTCAATAAACAATGGCGCCCGTGGCTAACCAACAATAGCTACAAAAAAAAAAGTAAGCATGTTGATACTGGAAAGAAAGAAAAACAAAGTAAACTCCAACTATGCATGACCTCAGGGTCCATGCCAAATCTCCATGCAACCGCTAATACGATCCAGCTCCTGAAGCTGATCACTTTCTTGCACGTAAATCCATAAAGCTTACACACGTGCCGAGGGGCCCTGTAGGGTGTGAGACAAATCTCAGTAGGATACCACCCAATGGTGCGTACCTAGTATAGGTGTTTAACCATGCATGCATCTATAAGGAAAGTAAACAATACGATGCACAATGTAAACACCACCTCCACTGGTGCTCAGCAGCCACCATGGAGTGTCACGTGATTCGGTCAACGCTGAAATCTCAGTCACGTAACCCATCACTATGTGCCTCTTAACACCGCGTGTCTCAAGTACCGACGTCCTGAAGGCGCGCCCAAATAATAGTAACCCCGGCACCATGTGCCTCCTGACATTCTGTGTCTCAAGTACCGACGTCCTCTAGGCACGCCCAATCAATAGTAACTCGGCACCATGTGCCTCCTAACACCGTGTGTCTCAAGTACCGACGTCTTGTTGGCACACCCAAACAATCTGGAGGCTCCTCACCTTCCACGTGGTTTTCGCGACAAGAATCCCCAAACCATAATCACCTAACCGCAACTACAGAGGCATCTACCCACACAAACGTTTAAAACAACCTCATCACGGGAGTATACCTGTGTGCACACAACCCAAATCACGGGTGAGCGGTAATCACCAAATTTAGAACTCAAGCCTCAACCTCTCTGGCACCTCGTGCCCCTACGACCATGTCACTCAGAATCTGATGGTCTTGTCATCCAAGTAACCCAGGCCATGCCCAACCTGACAGCCATAATGCCTCAATTCGACGTCCATGACACCCAATCCCGTGGTCAAACCACCCAAATAATCTAGGTCAAGCCTAACTTGTGATCAACATCACTCAAGGATATCTAAGTCACGCCCAACACAACCCAAAGGTTCTAGCATATGCAATATCAAGCATCACATATATATAATAAAAAGGAATCACTTCAAACAGGTAAAACAATTTAAACAGTTGAATTGCACTAGCCATGTGGTGTCTCATACCATCACTAAGGTCTTGACAGCCTCTAATAAACTTAATCATAGTTAAACAGTTTAAACTCAGCAGTTTAATCAAAACAATTCAATTATAACCATTTTGGCACCTCAACCAAAATGCCCCAAATGAGCAACGACCTCTAACCCGACCCTGCTCAAGCATAACAAGGTAAGGGAATGCCCAACAACATCCCATAAGTCATACAGTCAATTCAATATAAAGAAACATGGGTCTCGATCAATACCCGACGTTGCACTAAAAAGCCGCAACCCCCAAATGACCACGGAAACACAGAACATGGTATGCACTACCTACCTTAGACTCGTAGACGTAGGTACGTCCGATATCGAGCTCCAATTCGAAGACGATCTTCGTAGATCTACATTTTCGTTGAATTTTGGCAATTCTGTTCGGATGGAAACTGCAGCGTGTGAGATGAAGGAATAAGAACGGAATAGGGTGCGCAGGTTTATGACTACACGTCATGTAGTAGCTTGTTCATTTTCCAACTTACGCCGTTTGCCAGGTCATTACACGGTTTTAGAAGCATCACACGGATCAACACATGGCTAGAACTCAGCCGGTACACGAAAAGCAAAATACACGGTGTGTTAAGTAACACTACACGCTATGTATTAGATTATTTTTACACGATCACCACACGACATGTACTTAGTCAGCACGTGGCCAGTACACGCCTAACATACACACGACGTGTGCTTGGGAGTACGCGACGTGTAACCTGAAATTTTCCAAAACTGCCTAGTTTTCTCTTTTATTTCAAAAAAAAACAATGTAAAAATAAAAGGAAAAAGAAGACCCGTACCTCAAATAAAGAACCAAGTTCTTACATAAATAGAAATTATTATTTTTATAATGTTTTAAAAAATTACTGCACAATGGTACTAAAAAAAAGATTTTCTACACTAATAACAAATCTTTTAAATTTTTAAACGATTTATAATTTTATAATTTTTTCAAAATAACTTTCTACTATTTTTACGAATTAGGATATAAAATATTTTTTAAATGTATGATAAAATATTATCAAAATTTTAAAGCTTTCAAAAATTAATAGTTTAACTGTAAATACAAAACATTATTTACTATATGACGTTTTCCAATTTGATGTAATTTTTTAAATTAATACACCCGAGGATAAGAGCAATGATCAAAATTTTTGAAGTTGGGGGTAGCATCATCTCAACTGTACTGGACATTATAGCAGTAAAACAGGATTAGCGAGAGTATTATTATCCGGATAAGTCCGACGGGAAAATCGGGCCTAGCCTACCTAATCTACCACTCCCCACTCGCCAAACCGCCTACCCGCCAAACCGTCGCGTCCATTTCTTTTGCACCGTCGCGACGGAAGAATGCGGCGACGGCGACGGCCGTGAAGGCCCGCCGCACCAGAGCGGCAGTCACGGCAAGAGTCACGATGGATCGAAAGGTACGGACCGAACCGAGGCCCCCGCCATTGTTGTCGGATATCCCTTTTTCCGGAAAAGCAGAGGCCGTCATCCGTCCTTCGCTCTCCATCTCACCCGATCTATATATAGCAATTTGCTTACTGAATTGTCTGAATTCTTCAGCTACGGTGCGCGTCCGTCGTCTCCTTTCCTAATTTTAACGAACCAGTCGTCGCCGCCCATCCAAGAATGCCCATATTCTGAAGATATTCTCTCCATTTCGCATCTCCTCTCTGGAAGAAAAAACCCTTCCCGCTTTCTCCCCTCCGCGGGGGGATTGACGAGATTCTGCTCCATGTGAATTTTCCCGCCGGCTGGTTAACTCTCGTCGGCTCTTTGGATTTCGAAGAAGCTGATTGAGATTTATCTGTATTGTTTCGAGGAAGAGATGATTCCTTCCAGAGGTAGGGTTACTGTTTTTATCCCTCTTTTCCCTCAATTTGAACCGAAATTCGAGCGCGCGACGCAATTGTGCTGTTTGTTCGTTCTCAGTGTATGGAATACTGGAATTAATGAACATGATGAAATACATGACGGGAGTAGGTAGGGCGCAGAGATTTCACAAGACGGAATCGGGGGAGCTTTTGAAACCGCGGGAGGCGTTGATCGATGACGAAGACGAATCTCCGAGAGGCATTCTCGAGACTCTTATTTTAGGGGCAGATTCCGACCAGAGCACCGGCAGCAGCAGCAATGGCAGCCGCAGCGCTCCATCTTTTGTCGAGAAGTCGATGGATGAAGAGCCGGGAGACGACACGGTGCCGGAGATGCCCTCGTCGCGGTTACAGTGGAGGAGCCTCATCGACACTCTCAAAAGGAAGTCCAGGAGGAGGTGGTCGACGATCCCGTCGCTGAACGGCACCGAACTCTCGAGGAGTCTGAGGAGGAGGATATCTCGGATCCGCTGCGGGAGCGTCGAGGACGCCATCGATCTGGACGGATTCGCCGTGCCGAAGCCGTCGTGGAGGAGCTTCGAGTTCCTCGAACTCGTCGCTGCTACTGATAACTTCGATTCCGGTGAGCAAAATAATGAGGTTAGGGTTTTGACTAGCAGGAATGATTAGATTTTACTTGACTATTTGTTTGAATTGATGATGTTGGTAGAGAACTTGATTGGGAAAGGAGGGCACGCAGAGGTGTACAGAGGACGATTGCCGGACGGGGAAGTGGTCGCAGTGAAGAAACTAGTGAAGGAGGAGGATGAGGAAGACGAGAGGACTGCGGATTTTCTGTCAGAGCTCGGGATAATTGCCCACATCAACCATGCGAACGCTGCTCGACTGATCGGGTTCAGCGTGGACAATGGGTTGTATCTAGTTCTTCAGTTGGCCTCTAATGGCAGCCTTTCCTCCGTTCTCCATGGTTCGGAGGAGAGCAATCTGCCGTGGAACATAAGGTTTAAGGTGGCGGTGGGGGTGGCAGAAGGGCTGAGATATCTCCACCATGTCTGCCCGAGAAGGATCATTCACAGAGACATAAAAGCGTCGAACATCTTGCTCACAGAAGATTTCGAGCCTCAGGTTGTTAATCTTTGTTTCTTACTGTGTTTGCTCTGGTCCATGACTAACTCCCTTATTGCAGATCTCGGACTTTGGACTGGCGAAGTGGCTTCCTGAGAATTGGGCTCAACACATCATCTTCCCCATCGAGGGCACCTTCGGGTACCTGTCTCCGGAATACTTCATGCACGGGATTGCTAACGAGAAGTCGGATGTATACGCGTTTGGGGTTTTGATGCTGGAGCTGATGACAGGGCGGCGTGCGGTGGATTCATGCCGACAGAGTCTGGTGATGTGGGCGAAGCCGCTTCTGGACAGGCAATGCGCAGAGGGACTGGTGGATCCTCGATTGGGCGAGGAGTACGTGGCGAGTGAAATGAAACGTGCAATGGTGACGGTGTCGATGTGCATCAACCATCTGCCGATGCGACGGCCGCACATGAGTCGAGTGGTGCAGCTGCTGAGGGGGGAAGGCGTGATGGGGGATCTGAAACAGAAGTCCATGGCGGCGAGGGCGTGGATGGTGGATGTTTGTGATGTGGAAGACTATACCTGCAATTCTTATCTTAACGATCTCAGTCGCCATCGGCAACTGGTTTTAGAATAATTCAGGGCTGTGTTGTTTTTGTGGAAATACAAATCTGACTATTATCACGATTATTATGGTAAAAAAATAAGTGACATCGGATCTGGAACGCACTGTTTAATTAATGTAAAATTACCAAAATCTGAGTTTGGGGTGAGACATAATATATATTTAGAAGGGTCCAAAGGGAATAGGGCATTTCCACGGCCTGCACACAAAGAACTCGACCAAATAGTGCCCTCGAGTGAGATCTTCATCAATTTCACGAAATCAAGTGCCGTTTAATTCGGGAAATAACAGATATCTTCTCGTCATGAGAGGACTTTTACTTAGCTTAGCTAATGAGGCTCCTTGAAGAACTTTTTCTTAGCTTAGAAGGGGATCTTGAAAAGATGACTGCACTAGGTTTTTGTTGGGGCGCAGCGGAGGTGCGTGGTACCTCAAACACACAAAAACAGGAGCAAACGGAGCAACACCAGAATTTTAACGTGGTTCGGTCGTATGACCTACATCCACGGGAGAAGGAGATCTCCTCTATTCACGTCTCTCCAGTTCTCGACGGAGGATTACAAACACATACACCACAATTTTTCCCTTACAAACAATGGGATTTTCATCCCGTTTAAATAGAGAAGGAAAACTAGGTTGTTGGAGGGTAGCTCATCTATCCTTAGAAGTCCTCCCGCCGCCTGCTGTGGTCCACCGCGTCGGCTGCCAAACTTTGACGCCCACCAAAGAAGACTCCTTCTCCTTGCCGGCAGAGGACTCTTCCGGCTGAAAAATCCACCCCACATTGGGAGTGGCCCCCACAGTTTTGTACTGATTCAAAGAGGTATGTGGCTGCCTTTTATTTCGAGATGATGGTGGCTGAGTATAAAGAGGATAATTCTAAATGAGGTCAGTGGTCCCTGAACGTGTCCCAAAAGTTTATGTGCTTTTGTTATATGACATGGACTTTTTCTTAGCTTAAGGGGATCTTGGAAAGATGACCACACTAGCTTTTGTACTGATTCAAAGAGGTATGTCGCTGCCTTGAATTTATTTCGAGACGATGATGGTTGAGTACTTATAAAGAGGATAATTCCAAATGCGGTCGGTGGCCCCTAAGTTTCTGCTTTTGTTATATGACATGTAATTGAACATAAATGTATGTGTCAAGTTCCATGATGGACCCTTGAAAATTAGATGATGCCTCGATTGTTGATGGTTGAGGGCTTGGTGAGTGTCATGAGTGAGATGAGTCCCCCAAGCTGCCTTGAATTTATTTCGAGACGATGATGGTTGAGTACTTATAAAGAGGATAACTCCAAATGCGGTCGATGGCCCCTAAGTTTTTGCTTTTGTTATATGACATGTAATTGAACATAAATGTAAGTGTCAAGTGCCATGATGGACCCTTGAAAATTAGATGATGCCTCGATTGTTGATGGTTGAGGGCTTGGTGAGTGTCATGAGTGAGATGAGTCCCCCAAGGCTTGATAAGGTTTGGCGTGAGGATTCCCTCAAGATGGATGGATTTTAGAGGGAGATGCGAGATGTGACCCAAGTGCAGGACATGAGTATTATACTCCTTGGCACATGAATGCTAAGAGGTTCAATGCATGATATCCGAGACGGTCCCTGCGTTGCGGGATCAAGTTTTGGTGTGGGAATTTTGATGAGGTTTTGGAATATCTAGTATACCACAGATGATGCCACGTTTATAAAAAAAGTCCATTGGATTGAAACATAATAAAATACCACCATACAGTTGTAATACATCATAAAAAAAATACATGAATACAAATGTAAATAAAATGTACATATTTAGGAAGTTTCAGTGGAGGTTACAGTGGAAGTTCCAGTGGAGGTTACAGTGGACATTTCAGTGGAGGTTCTAGTGGAGGTTCTGGTGGAGGTTCTAGTGGAGGTTATGGTGGAGGTTCCAGTAGAGCTTCCAGTGGAGGTTTCAATGGAAATTTTAGGTTCCAGTGAAGGTTTCAGTGGACGTTCCAGTGGAGATTCTAGTGGACGTTTCAGTGGAATTTCCAATTGAAGTTTCAATGAATGTTCGAGGTTCCAGTGGACGTTCCAGTGGAGGTTCCGGTGGAGGTTCCGGTGGAGGTTCCAGTGGAGGTTCCAGTAGAGGTTCCAAGTTCCAGTGGAAGTTCCAGCGGAAGTTTCAGTGGAGATTCCAGTGGACATTCCAGTAGAGGTTCTGGTAAAAGTTTCAATGGAGGTTTTAGTGTAAGTTCCACAGGAGGTTCCACTGGAAGTTCCAGTAGAGGTTCCAGTGGAATTTCCAATTGAAGTTTCAATGGATGTTCCACAATACAACAAAAGTATATATTTATAAAACTATAGAATACATTAATAAAAATTAAATTTTAATAAATATATTTATATTAAATGAAATTATATATAATATTGTAATATATTTTATTCAACATCTATACTAACAATTATAAATCTATTAAGAGGAAGTTCCAGTGGAGGTTCTAGTGGAAGTTTCTTCCAATAGAAGTTTCAGTGGAGGTTCCAATGGAAGTTCCAGTGGAGGTTCCAGTGGACGTTCCAGTGGAGGTTCCAGTAGACGTTCCAGTGGAGGTTCCAATGGAGGTTCTAGAAGAGGTTACAGGTTCCAATGGAATTTCTAGTGGACGTTCCACTGGAGGTTCCAGTGGAGGTTCTAGTGGAGGTTCCAGTGGAGTTTACAGTGGAGGTTCCAGTGGAAGTTCCAGTGGAGGTTCCAGTGGAATTTCCAATTGAAGTTTCAATGGAATTTCCAATTGAAGTTTCAATGTATGTTCCACAATACAACAAAAGTATATATTTATAAAACTATAAAATATATTAATAAAAATTAAATTTTAATAAATATATTTATATTAAATGCAATTATATATAATATATGTAATATATTTTATTCAACATCTATACTAATAACAAGGAAGTTCCAGTGGAGGTTCTAGTGGAAGTTCTAATGGAGGTTCCAGTGAAAGTTCTAGTGGTGGTTCCAGTGGAAGTTCCAATGGAGGTTCCAGTGGACCTTCCAGTGGAGGTTCCAATGGAAGTTCTAGTAGAGGTTCCAGGTTCTAGTAAGTTCTACTGGAAGTTCTAGTGAAAGTTTCAGTGGAGGTTCTAGTGGACATTCTAGTAGAGGTTCTAGTGGAGGTTCCAATGGATGTTCTAGTGGAAGTTCCAGTGGAATTTTTAATTGAAGTTTCAATGGATGTTCCACAATACAACAAAAGTATATATTTATAAACTATAGTTAAAAAATAAAAATTAAATTTTAATAAACATATTTATATTAAATGAAATTATATATAATATATGTAATATATTTTATTCAACATCTATACTAATAACAATTATAAATCTATCAAGAGGAAGTTTCAGTGGAACTTAAACAGGAAATTTCAGTGAAACTCAAACAGAAGTAAATCTATCAATTTTCTCCTAAATTATTAAAAAGTTAAAATCAATTTCATAAACCTTTTTTACACAGATAAATCCTTTCATTTACAATAATAATTATATTTACAATACAATAAACTCAATATTCTTTCATGCATTAACAAAACCGTATGCTTTTAAAGATATCAAAGTAAATCTATCAATTTTCTCCTAAATTATTAAAAAGTTAAGCGTAATATATTTTTTATATAAGAAAAATATAATTTCATTTAAATATATATTCGGTTTTAAAACATATCACAAATTTTATTATTTTTTTAATATATAATATAATATTATAAATTGGAGAGAGAATATTTTGTTGATTGGAGAGAGGGAGAATCTGCCAAAATGTGTTTTACTTCAAGACCAATATACCCCTTACTTCATTCCATTACCTGATTGCAACGCATGAAAAAAAATCCATGTGTCAACATCCCAGACTTCAAATGGACGATCCATTATTTCAAGGAATTATAGATGATAAAATCCGCATCTGGTGATGAGTTGGCGAGCTTCTAGGGCAGGACTGCGATGTACTTTTTTTCATATACCATATACAGTCCCAATGAGAAAGTTTTCCCCTGGATGTATTTTAGCTATGTTTCCAGTTAGGGAGAAGGTATTCCCATGAGTTTCTTGAGGACGTATGCCATGTTTCTATGGTGGGGAGAAGATGTTCCCCCAGGTTCCTGATGACATGATGTATGATTCCAAGTTGGGAGTGGGATGCGCTCAAGTTTCTTGATCATATGATATATGATTCTAGGTGGGGAGCAGGTATACCCATGGGTACCTGATGATGTGATATATGTTTCCAGGGTGGGGACTGAGTATTCCCCTGGGTTCCTGATGATGTGATGTATGTTTATAGGATGGGGAGAGTTTCCCCCCGAGTTCCTAATGATATATTATATACCGATTCATGGGTAGGGTGTCACCCCCAGATGATAGATAATGTGATATTCTAAATAGATTATAGGGAAGGACATGGTTCCCCCCAATGGTTACGTGACATGCTCAAAGGCATCTGACACTAGACAAAACATGTATAGTCAACCTTAGGTTTCATTGTAACTTCTTGCCCTGATCTACAACCACTAAATGGTGCTCGGACTAGAGAAGGCACTACTTGACCTCAGACATGCCTCTCTATATGCCAAAGGCTTCCAAATTACAGTGGGGGTCTATGGTGTTACCGTGGAGATATTATACCACCATATCAGAGTGCACAATAACAGACCAAAAAACCATCAATAAGAAGTTAATGTGGAAGCGTGCAATCATATATACTCATGGTCATGTTAACATAAAGTACTAATCACCCACATGTGATATGCTGAGAATATAAATAAAAAATAGTTTTAAAGTGTAACCAAATAACCAGTGTCAATCCTCAGTCTCTCATGTGAAACTTGAGATTGACACTAGAGTGTCTCTGAGCATGTCATATAATCGTGATAACCAATATTGGGACTAGATTCGATTCCTAGGATCACGTCCTAGGCAATCTAGTAGTGTCAGGCTCAATGATTGATTCCTAGGAGAAATTCTAAGGTAATCCAAATAGTATCAAGCTAAACAGCTGATTCCTAACAGTATGGCCTAGGTAATCCAAATCAGATAGAAGGCCACCTAAGAGGGTCTCATCCCCTACCTCAATTCTAAGGAGCAAGTCTGTGGTAATAAAGTCAATAACACATTCGAATATAAGGAGCATGTCCAAGTAATTTCAAATTTATTGTACATTTGGATCTAAGGAGCATGTCCAAGGAATTCCAAAATAATATTTGTAATGAAGGCCAAATCCAAGGAGCATGTCCAAGGCATCCCATATATATCAATAAATCTCTGTGGGTAGTGCATCCCAACCAAATCATCTCATAAACATATATCTCATAAGGGAAAGTCATCTGCACGAAACTGTCTCGCAAAAAAGAGGACATCCTCTTAAGTGCATGACCTAACACCATCACTATAGCTATATAAGACTTGCATCACCAATTCAGGTTCTAAGGTGAAACCCTTAATAGTTTACACTCAACTCTTCATGAACCCTCTCATGGGTCCACACATCACTGGGGCACCCACTAGGTCCCCTAGGTTACATCAAGCACAAACACCTCACATGACCCCCCTTCCCAAGTCACCCTAATTCAGTTCTCGCACCCAACCTATCTATAAATCTCTATAGGGCCTACCCACCCAAATAATCACATCTCAATGGTGGAAGAACACTCTCCCCATTCTCATCTGAACTATCCCAAAGGATTAAATGAATCTTAAGGTTCTCACATGGAAAATCCATAATCCATCCATCTTAGTTTAGCACCCACCTCTACTTAGAGGTCACTAAGGTCACTTATCAAGGTCCACTACATTCACTTAATTAATCTAAGTTACACCCCTCAAGGTCCGAGTGTCTCTAGTCATGAAATCATAATCAAGGACTCAATAATCAGTGGTTGGGGCATCAATCCAGTGCATAAGAGTCCTCATATCCCTTGGTACTTTGATCATTTCATCCACAGGTTACTTGATTTAAATAGGCCAGTCACTTGAGGTGTATAGGCCACACATACCACATGCCACATAAAACATGAATAATACTATAGGAAAAAATTCATAAGGGACACCTACCTAAAACATAGAGTTATTCCCTTTAATTCATAGTCCGACCATCACTACTTAGGCACATCCATTATAACATCCCGCCTTTTTTTCACATAAACTTTCATTACATTATACAAAAATGAGGATCTTTAAGGTTTATTGTCTTGGAAACCAGGAACTTAATACATGAAACAAAAAAAAACATTCTTCTTAAACACTTGAAAGATTTCTCCTTATGTCCATCCTAGGTTCATTACTGCATCTCATAACCCGGGTACATACATCAAAAGAAAGGGTGAGCAGAAGGCCCAGTAAGGGAAACAAGGGAAACATTTAACATGTGAACTTGAGATACATCAATAAAGTCATGAAAAGAACTTTAAGGAATGAGAATGAAATCATGAGGTATATCATAATAAAAATAAAGTATTTCACAACTTTAAGATGTGGCTAAAACATTTAAAAAAGACAATCATTTCTGTTTCACCAAGGTCTATCCCCAAGGTGTCAATAAAAATTACCAAGGTTATTCCCCAAGGTATCAGTCTAAAAGGTCAACTCTAGAGATTAAGTCTTTACCCAATGCATTGAAGCGCTATCAGGGCGCACCCTTAAATTTTTATTTATAATCATGTGAGCCACATATATCATCATCAATCATTTCATAAAAAATCCATATAGCATAAAAGAAATGGGTTTCATTTCATAATCATAACGTTTTAAAAACTGCTTTAAAGACATGATCTTTGTGTCACTTTAAAACCCACAGAAAAGGAAGGTGGGTCTCATGTATGTAAATCACAGAATTTAAAATAGACAAAATTGGTATATATGTGAATACCCCTATAGAAGATAGAGCTTTGAGTATTAACTTAATAAAATAAAATAACTTTAGAAAAAGAGAGAGACATTTTGTGACGGAAATTCTGTAGCATAAAGGCTATGTTACGAGGTTTTAGAAAACATTGAAAGAGAGGGGACATGGGTCACCCACTCATAAATGATCCATAAAATAGTAGGGGGACATAATAAAAAGGATTTAAGAACATGGTAATTAATTTTTAAAGATATACCATATGAAATTAAGAACATGAAAGGAGGACAAAAATAAGATTTCTCTTATGAAAATTTGGCAGCCTAACAACGTCACTTAAACTTCAAAAAAATGAATTGATGAGACCAAATAGGGTCTCTCATAATATAAACATAAAAGATCAGTATGATAGATATAGATATCATACCCCAACATAATAAAAAAGGAACTTTAAAGTATTGACATGAAAGTAGAACTTTGAAAAATGAGAAAGGTGAACGAATCCCTTAAACATTCGGCAGCCTAACGGCGCCACTTAAACTTCAACAAAAAAATGAATTGATGATATAAAATAGGGTCTCTCATCATATGAACATAAAAGATCAGTATGATATATATAGATATCATACCCCAACATAATAAAAAGTAACTTTAAAGACTTGACATGAAAGTAGAACTTTGAAAAATGAGAAAGGTGAACGAATCCCTTAAAAATTCGGCAGCCTAACGACGCACTTAAACTTTTTTAAAACGAAATGATGAGAGTAAGAGTGGATATCTCATAATATGAACATGAAAAGGGAAGTAAGAGGAATATAAAAGAACATACTCCAACATAAGAACATGGAGCATAAAATAAATGACTTAAAAGAGAGTATTTGAAAAGAAAGAGAGAGGTTGGATCCCTTACCTTAAAACGTAACTCTTAAAACTCAAAGGTTGGGACCTTGAGGGATTGAGGCACCTTGGGAGGACCCCTTGGGAGGTAATGAGACCAGAGATTAGTTGGGGGAGAGTTGGGAGTCTAATTGATGAGAGGATGGCTTGGTATTTATAGGGAAAGTGAGGGGACAAGGCATTAATGGCCAAGGGACACCTCGTTGGTGGTTTTGGAAAAACCATGGGCTTGCCCATGGTATTTGCCCATGGTATTGGCCACATGGGTCCCCTATACAATAATTCATCACCTTTGGTCGGCCAACCCTTAAAATATCTCATGACATCATCATGACATAGTTATGATGTCATTAAACATACCGAAACCCTAAAACTGTATTTTCACTATTCATCGAAAATTCAACTTTCTTAGAAAAATCCCAAAATTTACCTTAACATAATATCGATGATCTGAGTTCAAAAATGAAATCCATTTTATAAAAATAATTTTCTAAATATTTTTAATTTAATTTTTAATTAAAAAACACTATTCACCCGAAAAAACTAATACTTGACTAATAATTTATGAAACTGTTATTTAACCATTTTATTGAATCACATTACTTAATCAAGGTGCCTAGATTATATTAATACTTTCTTTAAGTGAGATTACTAATCTATTTTGTCACATTACTAATCCTAAACATAAAATCACTATTTATAATTTACTATTCATCAAAAATTAAGTTGATCTTATTAGACTCTAAATTTCGTACTGAACATAATTGTAGAAGACCATTTTTTGAAAATCATTACACATTTTTATTTATTTAAGGTTTACATAAACATTTTTAAAATATCCTTTCTCTAAAATTCATAAAAAATATGCATACTATATTTATCCGGACATATGAAAATTCATAAACTTCATCATAAGAAGAAATCAAATTTTTTATTTAAAACAAAGGATTACACAAGGCAGTTACGGTCTCCTTACATAGCCCCTTATAACAACAACATAGGACCTAAGTGTAAGGTGTGTTAAGGTGAGAGAATCCGAGGTAGGCTCGGCCAACATCGCATGAGTAGTAATTTCTATCAGTTTGAACTTCCTGTGAAGACAATTCCGTTCTAGCTTCACACGATGAAGTTTGGCTTGGGTTTGGTCCAGAGCAAAGTCCAGTGGTGCTACCTCCTTCCCAAGTTCTATTAGATGGGCTTCGATTGGCCCGAGACTACTGGATGAGGCCATCTAATCTATATTAATTAACCAAGGTCACTTGCAACATTCAGTTTTCAACGGTCATACTAACTAACGGTCATATAATAGTCAAAACCCAACAATCTCATTTTAATTATACTCATGTTATAAATGAAACAGTTTTGTTGAGTATGAAAAATAAAATAACACACAAAATTAGGAAACAAGATTTATTCAAAATTTTGGGTCATTACAATCTTCCCCCCTTAAGAAATTGCGTCCTTGCAATTTTTAAAATTGGGTTTTGAAATTTCATTGAAAGTCCCACATCGGAAAAAGAGTCAGTAACACTATTACTTTAAAAGAAAGAAAAGGAAGTACAAAGGCCACCCGAGTTAACCCATACTAGGATTCCATGTAGGAAAACATGGATATGGAAGAAAAAACAAAGGGCCAAGTTCTGAGGGAGAGTGATAGAAAACATGATTAGGAGAAATTTAACCACAATAAAATCACAAACTTATGATGTGTGTAAACGGCCTTTGATTACCCAGTAGGAAGCTTAAACCAACAACGTTTTTGTTTTACGTTCCTTTTAATAATTTTGAGGAATTCATTTACTACATAGAATAAAAACATAAGGAAATATACCTACCTTCCGGTAGAGTTTCATCCTTTAATAAGTTTCTACCAAAACTAATCTTTTCTCCAAACGATGAGCATTTAAAAATACTTGGTCTCATCAAATCACAAGAATCATCTTATAGAGAATCACATAATCCACCAAAGATTAACTATCTATTTCTTATATCTTTAAACATTATCCCAAAAACATAAAGGGTAAGATAAAATGACTCTTCCAAAAGAAAGAACCCTAGAGGAAGGAAAACTACTTTAAATATTCAAATTTCCACGGTACTACCCAAAGTTCATCATAGACCATTCCATAAATAACTGTTCTTAAAATTCTTCAAAATAAACCAAACTAATATTGAAACCCAAATACAAGAAGGATTTGATAACATAGTCTTCCAAAATAAACTTCATTGTTGATCTCCAAACAACATCAACCACTCCTAACATCTTATAACAAAAGTAGCTAACCTAAACATATTTTACCCAAGATAGGTTAATCATTTCTATAAGTAACCTAAATTACTATAAGTCCACCTTAAATCAACCGATTATTCAAAATATAAGTCAAACTTTACTCCTCAATGAAAATACCATAGTAATCTATTTACCTCGATCATATAGGGTCCCCAAAATAATGAACGTCTTCCAAAATAATAATCATCTTTTAATCCCCTAATCATCTCTGTCATATTAATACGTCAATGGTCGCATTTCCTATCACATTGGTTGTTGGGACATGTTCTTCCATTTCCCACCATTAACTAAGAAAAGAAAGTATAATTAGGAGCTTAAATACTTAGCCAATAATCATGAAAAGGAACTTAAAGCATATAAGGATAACTTGTAGAAGAAAATTATACCCTAACTTGTGATCCCCTAGGTTTCAAACTAGGTTATCCATGATCATATATTCTTATGTGAATCTTTATTTTATTTTATGTTTGTTCCTTTAATAATGGTTCATACTAAGCTTATGAATTTACCAAAGCATATCCCCCGGGAGTGTCGTAACCAAGAGTGCAGCAAGGCCTGTTGTCGTGTACCAGTTCCCGTTCGAGTCTTACTAAAAGCGGTGTTTTTGGGTTTTACCCCTATGGGCATCTATGCCAGAGCCACCTCTACCTACTAGTATCTAGACAAGGATGTATTTTCTTGGCAACCCCTTACTCAATACTCACCAAAATACCAGGAAAATTTCCTTAATTTAAACTTTTCTATAGGGTTCTTCCTAAAGTTTTCATATCCTAATTTCCACAAATAACTAAACCATCCTTTGATACCAACTATATCATCCCGCCTTTTTTTCACATAAACTTTCATTACATTATACAAAACTGAGGATCTTTAAGGTTTAGTGTCTTAGAAACCAGGAACTTAATACATGAAAAAAAAAACATTCTTCTTAAACACTTGAAAGGCTTCTCCTTATATTCATCCTAGGTTCATTACTGCATCTCATAACCTGGGTACATACATCAAAAGAAAGGGTGAGCAGAAGGCCCAGTAAGGGAAACAAGGGAAACATTTAACATGTGAACTTGAGATACATCAATAAAGTCATGAAAAGAACTTTAAGGCATGAGAATGAAATAATGAGGCATATCATAATAAAAATAACATATTTCATAACTTGAATATGTGGCTAAAACATTTAACAAAGACAATCATTTCCATTTCACCAAGGTCCATCCCCAAGGTGTCAATAAAAATTACCAAGGTTATTCACCAAGGTATCATTCTAAAAGGTCATCTCTAGAGATTAAGTCTTCACCCAATTCATTGGAGCACTATCAGGGAGAACCCTTAAATTTGTCTTTATAATCATGTGATCCACATATATCATCATCAATAATTTCATAAAAAACCCATATAGCATAAAATAAATGGGTTTCATTTCATAATCATAACGTTTTAAAAACTGCTTTAAAGACAGGATCTTTGTGTCACTTTAAAACCCACAAAAAAGGAAGGTGGGTCTCATGTATGTAAATCCAAGAATTTAAAATAGAACAAATTGGTATATATGTGAATACCCCTATAGAAGAGAGAGATTTGAATATTCACTTAATAAAATAAAAGAACTTTAGAAAAAGAGAGAAACATTTTGAGACGGAAATTCTGCAGCATAAAGGCTATGTTATGAGGTTTTAGAAAACATTGAAAAGAGAGGGGACATGGGTTACCCACTCATAAATGATCCATAAAACATTAGGGGAACAGAATAAAAAGTATTTAAGAACATGGTAATTAATTTTTAAAGATATACCATATTAAATTAAGAACATGAAAGGAGGACAAAAATAATATTTCTCTTATGAAAATTTGACAGCCTAACAACGTCACTTAAACTTCAAAAAAATGAATTGACGAGATCAAATATGGTCTCTAATCATATGAAAATAAAAGATAAGTATGATATATATAGAGATCATACCCCAATATAATAAAAAAGGAACTTGAAATTCTTGACATGAAAGTAGAACTTTGAAAAATGAGAAAGGTGAACGAATCCTTTAAACATTCGGCAGCCTAACAACGCCACTTAAACTTCAAAAAAATGAATTGAGGATATCAAATAGGGTATCTCATCATATGAACATAAAAGATCAGTATGATAGATATAGATATAATAACCCAACATAATAAAAAGGAACTTGAAAGACTTGACATGAAAGTAGAACTTTGAAAAATGAGAAAGGTGAACGAATCCCTTAAAAATTCGGCAGCCTAACGGCACCACTTAAACTTTCTTAAAACGAAATGATGAGAGTAAAAGGGGATATCTCATAATATTAACATGAAAAGGTCAGTAAGAGGAATATACAAGAACATCCTTCAACATAAGAACATGGAGCATAAAATAAATGAATTAAAAGAGAGTATTTTAAAAGAAAGAGAGAGGTTGGATCCCTTACCTTAAAACGTAACTCTTAAAACTCAAAGGTTGGGACCTTGAGGGATTAGGGAACCTTTGGAGGACTCCTTGGGAGGTAATGATACCAGAGATTATTTGGGGGAGAGTTGGGAGTCGAATGGATGAGATGATGGCTTGGTATTTATAGGGAAAGTGAGGGGACAAGGCATTAATGGCCAAGGGACACCTCATTGGTGGTTTTGAAAAAACCATGGGCTTGCCCATGGTATTTGCCCATGTTATTGGCCACATGGGTCCCCCATACAATAATTCATCACCTTTGGTCGCCCAACCCTTAAAATATGTCATGACATCATCATGACACAGTTATGATGTCATTAAACATACCGAAACCCTAAAACTGTATTTTCACTATTCATCAAAAAATTAACTCTCAGAAAAATCCCAAAATTTACCTTAACACAATATTGATTCTCTGAGTTCAAAAATGAAATCCATTTTATAAAAATAATTTTCTAAATATTTTTAATTTAATTTTTAATTAAAAAACACTATTCACCCAAAAAAACTAATACTTGACTAATAATTTATGAAACCGTTATTTAACCATTTTATTAAATCACATTACTTAATCAAGGTGCCTAGATTATATTAATACTTTCTTTAAGTGAGATTACTAATCCATTTGGTCACATTACTAATCCTAAGCATAAAATCACTATTCACAATTTACTATTCATCAAAAATTAAGTTGATCTTATTAGACTCTAAATTTCGTACTGAACATAATTGTAGAATACCATTTTTTGAAAATCATTACACATTTTTAATTATTTAAGATTTACATAAACATTTTTAAAATATCCTTTCTCTAAAATTCATCAAAAATATGCATACTATATTTATCCGAACATTTGAAAATTCATAAACTTTATCATAAGAAGAAATCAAAATTTTTATTTAAAACAAAGGATTACACAAGGCAGTTACAGTCTCCTTACATAGCCCCTTATCACACCAGCATAGGAACTAAGTGTAAGGTGTGCTAAGGTGAGAGAATCTGAGGGAGGCTCGACCAACATCGCACGAGTAGTAATTTCTATCAGTTTGAACTTCTCGCGAAGGCGATTTCGTTCTAGCTTCACACGATGAAGTTTGGCTTGGGTTTGGTCCAGAGAAAATCCCAGTGGTGCTACCTCCTTCCCAAGTTCCGTTAGATGGGCTTCGATTGGCCTGAGACTACTGGATGAGGCCATCAAATCTATATTAATTAACCAAGGTCACTTGTAACATTCAATTTTCAACGGTCATACTGACTAACGGTCATATAATAGTCAAAACCCAACAGTATCATTTTAATTATACTCATGTTATCAAATGAAACAGTTTTGTTGAGTATGAAAAATAAAATAACACACAAAATTAGGAAACAAGATTTATTCAAAATTTCAGGTCTTTACATCCATGACCAACTGGCCATCGTCTATCATCACGAAGCCCTAATTCATTCCAAAGCATCCAAATTAATTAATTATAATCAAATTATAATTAATTAAACAATTATAATTAATTTTATAATTAATTTAAAGTTTAATCCAATAAGGTATAATGCCTAAAAACTCATCGGGCATCATTTTCTCACTAAAACCGCGAGCAACGAGGTGTGGTTCACTCCTGACACACACTTGGAACTAATACATGAAAGACCCAATTTATACACTCATTAAAATAATTAATTTAATTTAATTTAATAAAAATATAAGAAAAATCACACGATGATGTACCTCAATCAAAAAATAAATCAATAATATAAAGACATCATCTCGAGATGTCCTCTAGTTAAGCCATAAAAAAGCCCCATAAAAATGGTTGATTCCACAATGATCCAATGGAATCTTCACCAAAACCCTAAACTAGAGAATCCAATTTATATAGAAATAAGGAGAGAATAAAGAGGAAGGAAGAGAGGAGATCACACCTCAAACCACTACAAAACAATAAAAAACATCAAAAAAAAAAGAATCGAAGGAGATGAAGGGAGAGATCCTCCTTGGTTCGTAGTGTGTAATAGGAGGTGAAGAAGGGGGTTAGTGGTAAAAATATTGAAGGGAAATTTTAGTAAATTCCAATTTTTATAACAAACCAAGGCATGCAACACTATTCACAACATGACCAATAGGGTTCATGCCATGAATCCCTTTCACCAATTGAATTCACGACATGAATGGACCAAGGTAGAGGGGACCACCCTCAGTTTAACCTCATTCACAGCTTGATCCATGGTTCATGTCATGAAATCCTTTAGGTAGAGGTCCACACCCATCATCCAACCCCATTCACGACATGAACCCTATAGTTTATGGTGTGAATGGTTGCAACAGTTGAAAATTTGGCTCCCATGAAACCCATCCTTCACTACACCAAACTGGCGGTTTAGCGGAAGTTTATTAAACCATCGTTATATATATATTAAAATAATTTAGTGGCGGTTTCTAAAAAATTGCCGCTAAACCATTTTTTTAATAGATGACACTCTCCCCCTCCCCCGAAATCCCTGACCCCCCGACTCCCTGAAGCCCTACCTCCCCCTTCACCTCCCCTAACCACACTTTTCCATTTCCCCTCGTCGTGCCTCTCCTCCCTCTCCATGCCTCGCCGCCCTCACCGCACCGTGCCGCCCTCACCGCACCTCTCTTCCCTCGTTGTTTCACCATGCCTCGCCGCTTTTTCGTGCCTCACTTACTCTCGATCCTCCATTGAAGCCTCCTCAAGGTTCTTAGGAATGTTCTTCTTAGTTTTAAGGTGTTTTTATCTTCTCCTATTTTCCCTCCCTTGGTTACTTCTTATTTCTTGTTTTGAATCTCTCTTGGCTGAACCTAAGGGGATATGTTTGATGTTTGGTTTTATTTTCTTAGATTATATGGTGTGCGGATTTTTCCTCAAGCCTTTTTCTTCCTTCTATGAGAGTTTTATTGAATTCTCACACTGTTGAGGTAGGTGTCTCTATCTAGTACCTTTCTGAAATAATATTTCAAATCTTGATCATTCCTAATTAAATTCTAAATGAGTTGATCATGATTATGGTGTTTTTTTATGGATTATAGTTGTGTTTTCATGTTAGATTTTTTTATGAAAAAAGGGGTTACAAAGGATTTCATTTAGTAATCCTATATATGTGTGAATCTAAAGAGTTTGATAAAATTTCAATTTAGCTTCCAAAGTGTAATTGAGTGTTTTTAGATTATTTTAACCTTAGTTGGATTTTTGTAGTTGGTTCTCATGTGAAATTGAGTTGGGTGAGTGATTTGGTTTCCTTTTTTTTGGTTTGAGAACTATTTGTAAATTCCTATAGATGGTTAAAATGTTCCTTATGATTTATAAATTGGAGTCTTCTATGTTTTTGAGATAAATTATGGGCATTCTATTAGATGTGGGCATATCCATATGTGAATCTGGGAATATATCCTATATGTGTATTTTTTTATTCCACCATGAACAATCTCAACCATAACCAATCTCAACCACACAACCATCATGATCATAAAATCTAGGTACACAAGCTCTCAATAAAATTCCAAGCACTTAGTCCTTACCCAACTTAAAATCATGAATAATAGGTCATATCTATCCACGCTAAACATTAAGCCTCTTAGAGTCCATACACCCCCTCAAAGGTAATCATGGAGCATATTCCATCACTAACTCCCATCACTAGAATAACACTAGGATCCAAACACAAACTAAGGTGTTTAACTATTTACATAGATTCCATATAATTCTATTAGGAACCATGAGGATAAGTAATCCTAATCATCAACTTCATTATCACCAATTTACTCTAGGAACATTCTAGTGAGTGGTTAATCACCTCTACCATCTAATCCCATGATCGTCCCAAGACCAACACCTTATCACAAGTTACTAGACTCTTTAACAACATCTTACCCCTCTCAATTAAGGTGTTTATATTTTCTAGGTCATTTCCTATAGATTTTCCTAGAAAAATCCTAATCTCCAATGATAACTAGTCTATTCCTAAAGGGTTAACCACTTGGATGCCCCTAAAATAGCTCACTAAGGCTCTCCCCAATCCAAACACAAATCATCACACCAATAAAGACAACACATAGGTACATCAATTTTTTTATGACTCCATTATCCCTACTAGTATAGCCATTGGGAATTTTTAAAATTCATGGAACAAGCATGAAATAACCAAATTTATTTTATATGGATCAACCCAGGCCACTTGAGGCACTTTGAGCCCAACTAATCCCTACCCACATTCCTGAACCCAGTCCCCTATCATTCACATACATGTACATTCATGCATGAATATTTCTATGTATTAAAGGGGATACCTAACATGAAATTAGATTTACCCATTCCATAGCCCGTTTACTATCACTATCCAATATCAGACTAAGAATCACTATGCTCTTGAGCCCCTTTCTCATACCTCAAGGATCCAATAGTTAATTATAAAAATTTATAAATAATTATCCAAATTAATCCAATAATGAATAACCATTGATAAATCACCAAGAATCATCGCGATATACAAATATTGACCAATGATGTGTGAAAGGCTCGTATCATTCCTCTAGAACTCATTTGACCAAAATCCCTATGAATTGACCATCAATTCCAATCTAATCTGGTTGACTTCCCAAAAAAATACTTTAGAAATCCATTTTTCAAATGATAATAAACAAGCATCATTTATCCTCCTTAGGAATCATATAGCCATAATAGCATAAATCCCCACAAGTCAAAGATAACACCACCATGATTTGGTGGAATTTTCATTAAATCCATAGATGAAACCATCCAAAATTAGAGGAAGAACCACAAAGAGAAAGAGAGAAGATAGGTGGAGAAGATTACATAGATTTAGTATGGTGAGAAACTTCTAATCAATCTCTAATAAATGGGAAGGGGGGTCAAAATGGGGTAAAATGGGGGATCAGGCTAAAAAATTACCACTTTAAAGAACCTAACTAATTGAAGAAGGAATAACCAACCCTCAAGTAATAGGTCTAAACCTTATAAAAAATAGGACCGAATGACCATTTCAATATATCCCATGGGATAATGGATTAATTCCCCACTTATATGGTTTTGTTGTAGAATGACCCAATGGATCATGGCATAAAAATAAACCCTAGAAAAACACCCATAACATCCTAACCACACATTTTATCATGACTAGGGAATCAAGGCACAACCAACCACCCAAGGGAAACTTGATAAAAATCCACCAAAGAACCCTTTAGGATGAAACCATTTGGTTTTAATGTGACACATTCTACTCAAGTATCATTTATAGAGAAACACCAAGGTTGTGGTGTGTTTTACTCTAACCCAAAAATTTAATCTTATGAAACACACACACCATGCCATAATGAACATTTTTGTAGTATGATTTAGATATCCCTTCATTAATACAAGATAAAATATCATGAAAACTGCTCATAATTGAATAAACCTCATTGACATGGATTTAACCATTATATGTTGTTTAATAACTGACTGTTAGGCCTTAAAAGTTCCCCACACTATGGGCATAGTCCTTTTGGATTTGACTATTTTTATATGATACTCCACCTATCAACTATTCCATCATTTACCATGGGTGTCGTGTCTTTTTTTAGTCCTTTTCAACTATATATCAATACGTTGAACATGACCTTCTTTGATACTTCATTTTAGACCTAGAAAACATTTTATTTCATTTGTGTATATTTTATAAATACAACAAATATTTGGATGGAATCCTCAAGAGAAGTCTATAAAACAAGTTTTATTAAGAAGACAATAGAAAACCTTATTTAAAATGCTTCATTATTTACCATATGTATTTATATAGGAAAACCTTATTTAACATATTCTTTTTTTCAACTAGTATATATGAATCTATTTCCCTATTTAGTAATAGTTTTGTGTTTTAATTTTTTTTAATATTGTGTAGGAACATTGTGATATACATGGATAAAAGCTGGATCACATTATCGAGGAACACACCTCAGTATGCTAAGGGTTTGGAGGAGAGATGAAGTTTATGAACACTTGATATTGAAGAAATTCCCTACTCAATATTTGTGTTGGATTTGACATAGAGAATCGATCATTCCAAAAAGGTTGAGTATTGATGTCAATCCACAGAATGAGTTCCCAACTTCATCGAACATGGAAAATGAAATGAAAAACCTTATAAATGATGCATTAGACATTTAAATACACCAAAATCAACATAAAAACATATCATAACAACTAGTTTAGGGGGATACAAATAGCAACACGACAAGTGATGTTTTTGAGACTGTAGGACAACCAGATCAAGATTTTAACATAACATAGGATCCTCCTATTGATTCTGTGGAGAATAATGTAAGAGAAAAATTCACTGAGAAAAATACGTTTCATGGTTCAGTTGACAATGGAAATCAAGAGTTTTATAGTGGATGTTTTAAATATTCAAAACTTTCTTTTCTGCTGAAGTTGTACCATATCAAATTCCTATGTGGAATTACAAATAAGGAAATGTCCATGATATTGGATTTGTTGCGTGATTCATTTCCCGAAGCAAACATCCCCGAGTAATTTTATAACATGAAAAAGTTTTTAATAGGATTGGTCTAAATTATACAAAAATACATATGTGTTCCAATGATTGTATGCTTTATTGGTGAGAGGATTCAAGCAGATAGGATTGAAAAAGATGTTCTTCTTCTAGATGTTAGTCAATGGGTGATTTTGGAAGTTTGAATTAACATACTACCATGAAGAAGAATAAAAGGAATACACATGAAAAGGTTTTATGTTACTTTACTTTAAATCCTCGATTGTAAATATTATTCATGTCATCGAAAATCTTCGAACACATGAAGTGACATTTTGTAGATAATAACAATGATGGGTTAATGCGGCATCCATGAGATTCAAAATCATGGAATATATTTGATTCATTACATCCATATTTCTCATTTGATCCTAGTAATGTTCGATTGGGATTGGATTCTGATGGATTCAACCCATTTGGGACTTTGAGTACCAATTATAGCATTTGGCTAGTTGTTTTGATCCCTTACAATCCACCTCCATAGATGTGTATGCAATAAATGTCTTTTATCATTTCGATGATTATTCCTGGAAAAAATTCCTAAAAATGATATTTATGTATACTTGAAGCCTTTAATTGAAGAATTTCAGGAGTTATAGAGCAACGGTGTTGAGAAATATGATTTTTCTTCTAAAAAAATGTTCAAAATGCATGCTGCTCTAATGTGGACCATTAGTGACTTCCCTGGACTTGGCAATTTAGCTGGTTAGAATAATTACACGAGTTTGGATTGTCATGTTTATAACTTTGATTTTGATACCAAATGGATACCCCAAAGTAGAAAATAGTGCTTCATGTTCCATCAAAGATTTCTCGATGCATCTCATAGATTTCATATGAACATGTCAAAATTCAATGGTTTTATTGATCATAGACCACCTCCAAAGTTATTAACTGGTTCTAAAATATTGGCACAACATGGAAATATTGAAACAAAATTTTGGAAGGTGCATCTGTATTGGGAATTTAATTTTTTGTGGCATAATCTTGATGTGATGCATATTGTGAAGAATTTTTGTGACAATTTGATATTCACATTGCTTAATGAGCATGGAAAGTTGAAGGATCATCTCAATGATCGAAAAGACTTACAAGTAATGAACATAAAACGTGATCTCTGGACAGATGATAATGAAAAGTATGCTCCGACAATTTTTGCAATGAAAAATAGGATTAAAGATATATTACTTAGAATTTTAAAGCATTTGAATGTATATGATGGGTATTCGAGTAACATCTCAAGGTGTGTTGACTTAAAGCATTGTAGGTTACATGGATTGAAAAGTCACGATTCACATATTTTGTTACAGCAGTTACTACCATTGTCATTGTGTATATTATTACCTGAAAAGGTTACTATTGTTGTAATCCAATTTTGAACATTTTTTAGATAACTATGTGATAAATCTCTACATCCATTTGAGCTTGAAAACCTTCAGGAGAGATTTGTATTGAAACTTTGTGTAATGGAGATGATCTTTCCTCCATCATTTTTTACTTTAATGATGCATTTAACTATGCATTTGGTTGAGGAAGCTAAATTAGGTGGCCCCATACATTATCGATGTATGTATCCAATTGAGAGGTACATTATTTATATGTTTTTTAGTTATGTAAAAAATTCTTGTCACTTAATTAAATACATATTTTTTTTATTTCATAGATATCTTGGGCATTTGAAGTCATACGTGAGAAATAAAGCTCAACATGAAGGCTCTATTTTTAAGGCTATTTGGAAGGGGAGTGTCTTACCTTTTGTTATAGATACTTGGATGATATTGAGACAAGATTTAATCTAGTTGGATGTGTTTACAACACATCAAATCAATCTCAAATACATGGGAAATCAAAAATATTTCCTGCTATTGGCCAATCAGTTGGGAGGGCCTCAAATGTTACACTAACATAAATTGAATTATTATAGGAACATAGATATGTTCTTCTAAATAGTGAAATTTCAAATCCATTTATTGAAGAGTTGAGAATACAAACAAATAGAAAAATGATAGGATGAACATGAAATGAAAAATATATAACGAAAATTGTTAATGAAGAGATTATAAAATGGTTTGAATGATGTGTAAGTTCATAAATATTGAAATAAATACAGATATTAGGTTGACACATATATTTTATAAATATACTAATGTGTATTTATTTTTTTAGATCATTAATATTGAAACTTGATCAAAGTTGTCAAAATATTTGAATTTTCTTGCTTGAGGTCCTCTAAAACAAGTTAGAAAGTTCGACGCTTACAATATGAATGAATTTAGATTTCGTACAGTCGATCGAGAAGAGGGTTTGAAAACATAGAATAGTGGTATATTTACATTTTATAAAGTGGGATAATATGGAAAATTTATTGATATTATTGAATTAAACTACCACATACATTTTTTAGTTGTTTTATTCAAATGCAAATGGGTCGATATTATCAAAGGTGTTAAAAGAGATTCCTTGTAATTTACTTCTGTGAACTTCTCTCTCTTGATGGATGTTGGTGATCATGAGATGCATGATCCATATATCTTATCATCACAAGTGAAAATGGTATATTATGTGAATGATATTGTGGATGAATGGTGTAGTGTATTTACTCACATGAAACGATGAGATTTTTATGATATGGGTGATGAACTGGAAGATCTGACCTCTGATATTGAATCTCATCAACAACAAGAAGAGGACTTATTTGTCCATCAAGATATTGAAAATATTATTCTAGCAAGGGTGGATGAAGTGGATTAAGTAATGGAGTAGGAAACCGACATGATTTAAGGGGAAAATTATTTTATGTATAGTTATGCATTCATTTAGAAACCAATTATTTTATTTGTGCAGTTATTCATTATCATTGTTATGTATATTTTTTTATTAGTATTGTGCATCTGTTATCATTTTTAATTTTTTTTCTACATATTTTTTTTTTGAAATATATGTTTTGAACTTAATTTTATTTGATTAAATGATAGGAATGCCAAGGAGGAAGCGGGGTGCCACTTATAATTCTTCATAGGGATACTAGAGGGTGGCTGTTATAGGTACAAATTTTAATATGAATAAATTTATTTCACTTTTTTTTACACTAACTGTTTGTTCATAAAATATGAAAAAATGATGGTATGGAGAAAAATATTAAAATTTCAGATGTATGGAATCTGACCAGAGAGAAGATAGTTGTCCCATTTGATTCTTATGGGGTCCCTATGGATGACGCCGCATTATTAATTGTCCAAATTCTAGGCCAACTGGATGCAGAGCCAGTTTCCCTTCTGATTACGTATGATTATTGGATATTGTGTAGTGATTTTAACTTGAAAAGAAAGGTGGATGTAAATTGCAGCTCTTGGATTGCTTTTATAGTGTTATTAATTTAGTGATGGTTATAAAAATGGTGGATGTAAATTGGAACTCCTGTTATGAACTCATAAGATGGGAATGTATGTGAATATATATATATGTGTGTGTGTGAATTGTATGTGTCTTTTTATTTTTATATAAACCTCACCCATCCCAAGTGTTATATGAATTTTGAACATGTTTTTTTTCAGGGTACTAGTATTGGGGCGACAGAATTAGAAACATTAATTTAATTGAAAATCTACCTTTAGCGGCGGGTTTCCTGCAAAAAATGGATATTTTTTAGTGGTGTTTAAAACTACCGATAAAGGATCCTCATGTTCTGTTATCATTTAGTAGCAGTTGGTGTGGTTTTCACAGTGTTTCCCTTAGAAAAAATGAAACTTTTTTTTAGCGGTGGTTAAAACCGCCGCTAAAAAATCTTCCATTTTTTTTGGTCCAAACCACCGCGAAAAACACACCAACCGCCTCTAAATGTGTTTACAACTATGGTTTCCATAAATCGCCACTAAATTGAAGAAACCACTATATATTGAATGCCGACACAAAATTTAGTGACATTTTTTTGAAACGGCCGCCATAACAAAAAAACCACCGCTATTCAGTGAATTTCTTGTAGTGCCTTCTCCGATGCTCACTCAAGCATCCATACCACAATCCAAGGCTCAAATAACATCTCAAAGAAACATTTTAAGATATCCTAACACTCAAAATTGAGATATGAACCTCAATTCACAAAATAACTTCTCAACAAAACAAAACAAATCAAATTCCCTCAGGAATTCACACCCTAAAAGGGTACGGGATTTTACAACCTCCCCACCATAACATTTCTCATCCTTAAGAAGCCTCAATGTTCTTTCAACCATTTAACTTGAACTATCCCAATCATCCATTCGTAATTTATATAAGGGTTTGAACTTAAACAATTTGTAAAATTGATTCCTTAGATAAGAATTCATTTTATAAAAAGATCAGTAAGGGATATATAAAAAGGAAGAAAGAAACCTGTTAGTCTATGATTACTCAATTTTTTCCTTTTTTCAAAATAAAATTTTAGCTCAAAATAAAAATTTTATTACCTAAGAAATAAACTTCTCTGCCCAAATATTTGTTGGAACCATGGTCATTCTTTTCATGAATTAGAGTACGGTTTGTGTTTGTTGTCAATCCTCAGTGGAAGTTCAGAATGTGTGCCAGCAAAGTGATCATACAGAACAAGCAGATAACAATATTGAAAGTGGCACCATTTTCCAGTGTTTGCCAAATTTTTGGGCTTGAAAATCGACAAATGGAGAAAAGTGGTTTTGGAAAAGAGACTTGCACACCATATGTTTCTCAATATCAGAACATGAAAATATGGAAAAGGGAGAAGGGCGCCTAAGTTTTATGTTTGGTCGCGCAAGTGACTTACGCGGCAGAGACTTGCGCGTCGAAACTTGCGCGCCGAGGGAAGACTTGTGCGCCATCGCGCAGGGTATCCAAATTCCTATAAATAGAGGTCGACCCCTCCTCATTCGGTACGAAGTTCAAACTTAAAATCAGAGCTCCCGTCGTGCAGGTGTTGTGGTCACGTAAGTGGTGGTGGGTCGCGCAAGTTGAAGTTGCACGACAGTTATTTGTTTCACATCCAAGGTGTTTTGGGAGAGAAAGGGGTTGATTCACCCAAGTTTGGAGTTGGTGAAGGAGGTGTTGCGCAGGTGGTTTGGTGACACTTGTGTGCCATGATTTGAAGAAGCGCGACAGTTCATAGTGGAACGCCAAAATCGGTTTGGGTGTAAAAGGATGTGAGTCACGCAAGTTTGAAGTTGAAGAAGTGAGTGTCATGCAAGTGGGAGAGGTGAACTTGTGCACTATCTTGAAACTTGTGCGCTGGGCTTGGAGAAGCGCGCCAGGTGTGGTTGAAGTACGCCAGTCTTTCTGGGGCTGTGCGAAAGTTGAAAGTTTGCCCGATCCTTTGATGCAAAGTGAGATACGTCTACAGGAGGAAGTTGGAATTCAACAGAGCATCTACATACAACATAGAATGTATTCATTAGTGATGATGAAGATACCTTCATATCTATAAACTGAGTGGGACTTCAAAAAAGGAAGTGAGCCAGGGGGAGTCAACAGGAGTGACCTGAGGGACGCATTAGGCTATCCCTGAACAGCTGTAAAGGCAGTGAGCCTAGGATAGAGTGATTGTTCCCAAACCTTTGTAATCCACAATGAGTAAAGAATGGTGGAATTTGGTATGACCGAAAACCTATCGGCATATGCTCCTTGGATATAGCCCTTAGTGGTGAACTAAGTAAAAAGTGACATGTCATCTCTTTGCATGTGAATGTTTTATTTATTCTCATATCCATCATACAGGTTAAACTAGTTTCTACCAACATGGGAATAAGATCCATTAGTTTAAAAGAAAAAGTTGACACCCTGATTCACCCCTCCCCTCTCAGGGTGTCCTGGGGTCCTTCAAGTGGAATCAGAGCTAGGTTACTGGTGTTTGATCTATTTTATGCCGCTATGGAAAATTCATCCAGTGTTAGGGGAGTTCCCCTCTTTGATGGAAGTAATTTTTAGATTTGGAAGAACAGAATGAGATATAATCTAAGATCCCTTGGAATGGATGTTCTTTTTTCCACTATGCAAGGTATACATGTTACTGATCCAACAGGGATGACTATTACTGATGCAGATAGGAAAATTCTTGATGTAGATGCTAAAGCACAGAATGCTCTCACCGCAACACTTTCTGATCAGATCTATCTAAAAGTGATGAGTTTCACCTCAGAAAAGTCCATGTGGGATAAACTTGAAAATATTTATGAAGGAGATAACAAAGTGAAGGAGGAAAAACTACAAGTCTTGCACAATAGGTTTGATGATCTGAAGATGCATCCTGATGAGAATGCAGATTCCTTCTTCAATCGAATTACTGAAGTGGTTGGAGAAATTTGGGGTCTAGGTGAATAAATCAAAGATGTAGACATTATAAAGAAAATATTAAGAAGACTTACACCCCTTTAAAATTCAAAGGTTTCAACCCTTGAGGAAATAGATATTTCCAAACTTTCTCTGTATGATCTATTGAGCAGCCTGGTGGCATACGAAATGAGGGTCAAACCAGAAGACGCTATGACTCAAGTAAGCAAGGAAATGGAATTCAAATCCATTGTGAAACTGAAAATCTCAAAATATATTAGTGGTGAAGATGATGAGGAAAAATAAATTCTTTCTCTCATTACAAAGAAGTTCTAGAAGGGAAAAGGGAAATTTAAAGGGAAGTTACCTTTAGCTTGCTTTCGTTGTGGCAAAGTTGGTCACATTGCCTCTCAGTGTTCAAGAAAGATAAATGATGAGAATAGCGATTCCAAAAACATTGAGAAGCCTCAGAAAAGGTTTTTCAAAAGGGGAGATTTCAAATCAAGAAATAAGGTACCAAAGAAGAGTTTTGTCTGTGAAGAGGAAGAAGATGATAATGAATTCTATGATGAAGAAGAACCAGAATATAAAACTGGGAACCATGCTTCCATGATGGACACTGTTGAAAAATCAAAAGATACTGGTGGAGAAAATAAGTTGAAAACTAATGCAGATCTTGAGTTTCAACTTAAGGATGCTATTAGTAAGATTAAGATTAAATGTAAGAGTTGCAATAAGTGGAAATCAATTGTAGAGGAATCAACTGAATATGTTGATCAGCTTGAAGCTGAAATTGAACGATTGGAAGAATTTGTGAAAGTATATTCTAAAATCCTTGAAATCAATGATGATTTAGTGGATCTAAAGCTGAGAATTGAAGAGCAAGGAAAGGTCATCAATGACCTCACATCCAGACTGGAAGAAAAGAACAAGGCTGCTGAGGGTCTTGAGGATGAAGTTGTTACTCTTAGGAGTAAACTTGAGAATGAATCAATTTCAAAAGAATCAAGGAAGAAAATACAGTTTGGAAGGTTCTCAGACACTGAGCTGTTAGAGACAGAAAAACGTGGCTCTAATGGAGTTGAAAATATTTTAAATGATAAAAGACCTGCCTGAATGGGAAATAGTGGAATTGGTTGTGAGGTAGAATCGTCAAATGCTGCAAATAAAGGTGACCAAAATAAAGGCAAGCTGAAAGTGGGTGATGTGGGAAAATCTTCTGAAGTGATGAAACAGAAACCCCCAATTCAATCTGAAAGAAGAAAAGAAGATTATCCTCGAGCCTCGTGTAAAAAGGATCCCTTATACTATTATCCCATAGAAGAAGAAATGAGGATAAATAGAAGTGAGAAGACATTTCCTCTCATGAAGTGTCAGTTCTGTGGATATTTGGGCCACACCATGTCTTATTGCGAAGAGGCAAGAAGCTATCTGAATGGAGAAGATATAGGAGTTAAACATAGGAGAAAAAATTCATATCCTAATTCTTATAGAAGAAACAATTTCTATGGATATTGTTTTCATTGTACTAACTTTGGTCATAAGGCTATTAATTTCAGGCAAAGAAGGGACATGGACACCTCATACCGAAGTTTGAGACAAGTCAAGTCTCATCAGCAAGACAGTGTTTCTCTTTCAAACAAGTTTTCTCCTCTCAAAGAATATTTTGACTATGAAGAACCTAGGTACATGGAAGAGATAATTGAAAGACCATCAATTCTCTATACTCAATCCAATGTCTCATGGAAAGAAAGGAAGAAAATTGAGAAATCCAACCATGCAGAGGTGGCCCTCAAAGCTAAAAAAAGAAACAGTACCTGGATTCTGGATAGTGGTTGTTCATCTCATATGATAGGTAATGCTGGACTGTTAAATAATATCAAAAGGAAGGTTGATGGCATAATACGATTTGGTAATGATGGAGTTCTGAAAATAAAAGGCAATGAAAGTACTGAACTAGATAATGGAGAGCTAAATAAGACTGAAGTCCTTTATGTAGATGGCCTACGTCATAATCTACTCAACATGAGTCAACTCTGTGACTCAGGACTTATAGTTCCTTTTAATCAGAAAGGCTGCACTATCACGGGAAAGATAGGAAATTCACTTATGAAGGGATGTAGAATAGAAGACAACTTGTATCAGGTTGATAGTAAAGAAAATGTTTGCTACATGACTGTTGAAGAAGAAAACAATTTTTGGCATCAGAAAATGAGACACATCAATCAACAAGACATGGAGAAAATATCAAAATTGAGGATTGTCATGGACATTCCCAACCTAAATCATGAGCGTGAAAAGTCTTTTGATGCTTGAATTCGTGGGAAGCTGGTCTGCAGTTCATATCAGCCAAAGAAGAAAAGGGTATCCCATCTTCTTGATCTAATTCATAAGGATGTATGCGGGCTGATAAATGTTGTCGTAACTCATGGAGAAAGATAATTTTTCCTTTTCATAGATGATTACAGTATAATATCATGTGTAATGGTCATTCACAGGAAATGAAAAGTGCTTGACTGCATGAAAACATATCGGCGAATCGTCAAGAATGATACTGGACGAACAATCAAAGTGTTGTGATCTGACAATGGAGGGGAATACATGTCCATTGAATTTGAAAATTACCTGGAGAAGCATGGGATACAACATGAGGTAGCTACTGTGAGAACTCCACAAAAAATGGAGTTTTTTAATGTAGGAATCGATAGGTGAACAACATGGCACAAACTATGCTGATTAAGATTCGTATTCCACGACATTACTAGAAAGAGGATGTTCAAGCTACAATATATATTCAAAATCGAATAGTAATTTATATGGGTGAGACGAAGACACCATATTAATTGTGGCATGGAAGGAAACTCTCTTTGAAATACTTTCATGTTTTTGGAAGTAAATGCTTCATTAGGAACAAAGAAGGAAATCAAGGGAAGTATGGTGACAATGCAGATGAAGGAATTTTACTTGGATACTCAATGAACAGTAAATCCTACAAGTGTTTCAACAAGCGATTAGAAAGGATTGTGGAAAGAAGTGATGTTAAGATAATTGAAGAGAAAACCACAAATGCTTCAAGGACGTCATATGCTGATGTGATAAAAAGTGAGGAATAAAGTGAACGTGGAGAAAATACAAATACAAAAATAGAGGAAGCTGTACAAAACACTCAGCAGTCACATCATGATGTTGACTCAGAAGAAGAATCTGAAGAAGATACTATGGCTGGAGATAATGCAACTGAACCGCACAGGAGAAATCGTAGAGCTGATATTGATCCATCTAACATAATTGGGGACAGGAGTGCACCCACTCAAACAAGGAGGATGAGGAATAACACGCAATATTAATTTCTGTCAGTTGTGGAGCCATCCTCATTTGAAGAAGCTGCAAAGGATGAATCATGGGTGAAAGCCATGAATGAAGAGTTAGATCAGCTTGACAAGAATCAGACATGAGATCTTTTACAGAGACCCGAATGTCACAATGTGATTGGTACAAAATGGATCTTCAAGAACAAGTTTTATAAGCATGGAAGTTTTATTAGAAATAAGGCATGACTGGTATGTATTGGATACTCCTAGATTGAAGGCGTTGATGTTGAAGAAACCTTTTATCCAGTGGCTAGACTAGATTTAATCAAGCTTTTCCTTGCCATGGCACTCCAAAGAGGATATAAAGTATATCAAATGGATGTCAAGACAACATTCTTGAATGGTGTACTCGAATAAGAAGTCTAAATTGAACAACCAGTGGGTTTTGTTCTTGGTACTGATGAAACAAAGGTTTGTAAACTGAAGAAATCTCTATATGGTTTGAAGCAGGCACCACGAGCATGGTATTCCCGACTGGACTCGTATCTCAAGAAGCTGGAATTCAAAAGAGGAGGATTAGACCACAATCTATATGTGAATAATTCTCCAAAATATTAGTTCATGGTTCTAGTCTATGTTGATGACATTATATTTAGTGGAAGCAGGCAGAAATTAGTGGATGAATTTTCCGATCACATGAAATCAGAATTTGAAATGTCTATGATTGGGGAGCTCACATATTTCTTGGGGCTGCAGGTGATTCAAAGGCAGGATTACACTCTCATTTCTCAAGAAAATTATGCAAGAGAGCTGCTGAAAAAGTTTAATATGCAAGAATCCAAACCAATATCAACTTCGATTGCAGTTGGAACCAAAATTGGAAAGCATGAGGATGGGGTATCTGTAGACCCCACTATGTACAAGAGGATAATTGGGAGCCTACTGTACCTGATAGCGACACAACTAGATATTGTCTTTGCAACCTGTCTAGCAGCCCACTTTCAGAGTAATCCAAAGTAGGAACATATGACAATAGTGAAAAGAATCATGAGGTATATTCAAGGTACTCACAGTTGTGGATTATACTTTTCTGTAGGAAGAGACAGTGAATTATCAGAATTTTCTGATGCTGACTGGGCTGGTGATGTAGTGGACAGAAATTCCACCAGTGGTGGAGCATTATATATAGGGAATAAATGTGTTGGTTGGTTGAGCAAGAAACAATAAAGTACTTCTCTTAGAACTGCTGAAGCTGAGTATATATCTTCCACAAAGGCATGCACTCAACTACTATGGATGAAGCAACAACTAATAGATATTGGGGATGAAGTGAAGCAACCAATGGTAATAAACTATGATAACAAGAGTGCAATTGATCTTACAAAGAATACTGTTCAGCATTATCATACAAAACATATTGAAATTAGGTATCACTTTATCAAATAAAAAGTTGAGCAAGGCGTGATTATAACAGATCATGTGGAAACTGATGAGAAAGTTGATGATATCCTGACCAATACACTGCCAGCGGCTGTGTTTGAGAAGCATCGGTTGAACCTCGGTGTTTAGCCACCTCCCAGTGCATAAGGAGGTTACACAATACCCCTATCCCCGGTTATGTTAATTGTTTTTACTCTGTTTATGGATGTGATGCAGGTTTGTGGGGGAGATACTATCCAGGGGGAGTGTGGTTTGAGATGAACAATAAAAAATTACCGGTATTTGGGTTTACTATCAATGGGGGAGAAAGGAACAAATTTGAGCATGTAATACTTTTGTGACACATTGAGAATTCAGTGTCGGTGTTAGGATGGGAAGGAATACATTGACACATTGAGAATTCAGTGTCGGTGATAGGATGGTAAGGAATACATTGGACGGGAACCCAATTCAAGATTCCTCTCTTGTTTTCTACACCGGTCATTGCTCATATAGACTTAGAGTGTTGGCTGAGTTGATTCTTGAATTTTTGGTTTGCCTATGGCTGGTGCTCTATTGAATTTATTTACTGATTTCCAACAAACCCAAAGGGGGATATTGTTGGAACCATGGTCGTTCTTTTCATGAATTGGTGTATGGTTTGTGTTTTTTTTCAATCCTTAGTGTAAGTTCAAAATATGTTCCAGCAAAGTGATCATATAGAACAAGCAGATAATAGTATTGAAGGTGGCACCGTTTTCCAGTGTTTGCCAAATTTTTGGGCCTGAAAATCGACAATTGGAGAAAAGTAGTTTTGGAAAAGAGACTTGTGCACCGTTGTCTTGAAGGAGAAGAAACTTGTGCGCCATATGTTTTTCAAGATTAGAACATGAAAATATGGCAAAGGGAGAAGGGCGCCCAAGTTTTATGTTTGGTCGCGCAAGTTACTTACGCGGCAGAGACTTGCGCGCTGAAACTTGCGCGCCGAGGGAAGACTTGCGCGCTGTCACGTAGGGTATCCAAATGCCTATAAATAGAGGTCGACACCTCCTCATTTGGTACGAATTGTGCAGGTGTTGTGGTCGCGCAAGTGGTGGTGGGTCGCGCAAGTTGAAGTTGCGCGACGATTGTTTGCTACACATCCAAGGTGTTTTGGGTGAGAAAGGGGTTGAGTCACCCAAGTTTGGAGTTGGTGAAGGAGGTGTTGCGTAGGTGGTTTGGTGACACTTGTGCGTCAGGATTTGAAGAAGCGTGACAGTTCATAATTGCGCACCAAAATCGGTTTGGGTGTAAAAGAATGTGAGTCGCGCAAGTTTGAAGTTGAAGAAGTGAGTGTCGCGCAAGTGGGAGAGGTGAACTTGCGCGCCGTCTTAAAACTTGTGCGCTGGGCTTGGAGAAGCGCGCCGGGTGTGGTTGAAGTACGCCTATCTTTCTAGGGCTGTGCGAAAGCTGAAAGTTTTCCTGATACCTTTGATGCAAAGTGATATACGTCTACGGGAGGAAGTTGGACTTCAACAGAGCATCTACATACAATAGAGGATGTATTCATTAGCGGTGATGAAGAGACCTTCACATCTATAAACTAAGTGGGACTTCAACAAAGGCAGTGAGCCAGGGGGATTCAACGGGAGTGACCCGAGGGACGCAGTAGGCTATCCCTGAATAGTTGTAAAGGCAGTGAGCCTAGTACAGAGTGACTATTCCCAAAACTTTGTAATCCACAATGAGTAAAGAATAGTGGAATTTGGTATGACCAATAACCTATCAGTGTATGCTCCTTGGACATAGCCCTTAGTGGTGAACCAAGTATAAAGTGTTGTGTCATCTCTTTGCATGTGAATGTTTTATTTATTCTCATATCCACCATACAGGTTAAACTAGTTTCTACCAATGTGGGAACAAGATCTGTCAGTTTAAAATAAAAAGTTGACATCCTGATTCACCCCTCCCCTCTTAGGGTGTCCTGGGGTCCTTCAATATTTTCATAAAAACTTTCATAAGAAATCTTATAGAAAAAATAAAACTCATAAAGGTTTCTTTGCAATCATGAAAAACTCGTGATTTTTTTTGAAAAAGTTATACATTTCACCCTAAATAAGTTTAATGAACTTCCCTTTTAAACTTAAAATCATTATATTACCTTGTAAAATCATAATAATTCCATAAAAATCCATAGAAATCATAGATAAATAATGTAGGTAACTCAGGACATCATTTCCATATCACTCTTACAATCACTCATACAAATAGAATAACCTACCCGGTAAATTAAAATAATCTCTTAGGATAAACCTAACAGGTTAAATACATCCCTTTATCCAATGAATTAAAGTGCTATATCAGGATCACCCATCATCATGAGCTATATTAGTATCACCTGTCATCATGAGCTATATTAGGCTCTCCCAACATCATGAAAAATTCCCAAGAAATATAACATAATCATAATGCATGAACACTTATATTTTCATCATCATACTCATAAAAATATTAATTGAACCAATAAGAAAAACATTTATAGATATTGAAATGTCCATTCCATTTAAAACCCCTTTTGAAAATATCCAGAACAAAGGGAAGGAGGTTTTTTATTTAAAGAAAACATGAATTCTTGTAAAGGAGTATAAACATTAAATAATGGTTATAGTAGTAGTAAAATTCATTGGCACCATATAAGTTAAAATGGAACATTATTTTTTCCTCTTATAAAAACATTCTGTATAAAACAAATAAAAATATTCCTTTTGAAAAGCTTTGAAAGAAGGTCAAAAGTGACATAAAATGTCCTTTATCTTTAAAACATTTAAAATGAGGGTTTTAAGGTAAAGTGTACCTTACCTCGAGTCTGACTCGTCACATACCTTCTTTATCTTCCTAAATAATAAACATATGTTAATTATTTATATGCTTAATAAAAAATTTCAAATTTATTATTCCTTTTATTTTATTTATTACTATATTATATACAATTACTTAATCAATTAAGTTCACACCATATGTTTTGATGATATTCGAATTATATAGCCAAAATAGAATTAGTAAGTTGATTATGGTCAAAGAGGTCACTATTATATCATCACCATAAAAATAAACATGAAATAATTATCATTTTTATACATTAATTATACTTTTAAAATCAACAATTAAATATGGTTATGAAAAATGAATTATGTTACAATCTTGAAAATGTTAAGTCGTATGTACACATGAGTAAAATTTTCATTTTTCAAAGAGAATGAGAAAAATAAGGTAAGTATAATTTTATCTTTACATAATGATTATTATATAATAAATATCATATTATAACTTTAAATAAACTTATATATAGCATTCATGTGATGTGGGCATGAAAACAAAATCACATCGCTTTGTGGATGTGGTAATCCACAAGTACACACAAACGACATTATTGTTATTCAATGAATATAAAGGTAAGAAAAAATATAATATATTATATTTAAATAATGATTAATTTTTAATTAATATCATATTTATACATTAAATTAATCATTATAACCATTAATGAGATGTATTTATGAAAAATGAATTGCATTGGTTTGTGAGGTGGTAATCCTTCGTACACACGAACGAGTGTTTCATTTCCCATTTGATGGAATTAGAAGATGGATATTGGATATTACATTAACATAATAACATCTAAGTATATGTAATATATTTATGTTATTATTTTATCATGTTTGAATAATATTTTAAGGAGGTATAAAATGAATAAAATAAAAACACTCGATTAAGAACTATAAGTCTTCTTTAGACAACCTCTTTAGTATTATACTTAAATACATCCTAGGTTAGGTTTCTAAACAAACTAGGGAATCTAGGAAATAGGTAGGGAGGTAAGGAATGTATTTGGGAAAGTATTGGATAAAAAAAGGCTCTTGAAGTATGGATAAGAGAATATAGAGGGTTTTCTTTTATAAGGGGGGAGAGGACACACTTGAAGTTTTTAAAAAGATAAAATATATTAATGTCTTACTCAAGACAAATAGATCCAAAAATGAACTATTCCTGAATTTGGAATTATATAGGGTATAAATAAAACTATAAAATAATATTTATGTAAGTTTTTAGGTCATTTTAACCCCTATATATTTAGTTTAATCCCCTAGTAAACTAGTTTTAACCTTAACATTGGTAATATATTTTTACTATTTTTACTATTCATTATGATAAAAAATTAAGTTTAAATTATTACCTAATGTTAATTATTATAATTAAAAACATGGAATCCATTTTATTAAATTAAATTTATATAAGTGATAGAATTTAATTTAAAATTAAACCAGCAAAATGCGATGAAAAACAGTTTAAAAAAATGCATTTTTAAGTATAAAAATGTTTTTATAAAAAATACAAGTATAATTTTGATTATAATAACATTTATTATATTATTTTTAATCAATAATAAATAATTAAATCTTAAAACTAATCAAAAATAAAATGTTACATTGTAAATATTTGATATGAAAATATAGTTTTCAATAAAAAATAGTATTTTCACTATTCATTGAAAAATCAAACATTTCATAAAATTATAAAACATACATCCAAAGATAATTTTGACATGATGAATTCAAAAATTAAGTTTATTTATTCAAATTTAAACTATATAATTTGGAAATCATTATTTTAAATAAAACAATATAATGCATGAAAACCCAATTTGGTTAGAAATAAAACTTTTTTCCTTTTCACTAAAAAATTACCTAATATTCTTATAAAAAATACAACCCTGTAAAATATAATTAATGAATATTAATAAGATATGAAAATGATTTATCCTAACATTATCTGGGTTATTTCATTCTGCCCCCTTGAAAATTACATCCACCTAATTTTATTCATTACTTAAACAAGTGAGGATATTTTTCCTTCACAACATTTTCTGATTCCCATGTTACTTCATTAATCATATGGTTTTCCATAAAACATTAAATTGGTGATTCACAATATTCTGAAAAACTTTCTCTCTAATTTCAAGAATATGTACGCTAGTTTCTCATAAGAAAGGTTTTCTTCTAACCAAACTATTTCAGGGCTCAAAACATGATATGCACCCAACAAATATTTTCTTAACAAAAAAAACATAAAATACATCATGTAACTGAGATAAACTCAGAGGAAAGGTCAGTCTATAAGAAACCAATCCAATATTCTATAGAATTTCATATTTTCCAATGAAACATAGTCTTAAATTTTCCTTTTTTTTCAAAATGCATAACACTTATGCATGGAGAAACTTTAATAAAAACACGATCACCTACCTTGAAAGAATAATCTTTCCTTAGTTATATTCATAAATTTTTATCTTACTCTATCCATCCATATATAATGCTGAATCATATTCAACTTCTCAACTATTTATTCTACAAATTTTAATCCCAACATCTTTCGTTCACCCACTTCATCCCAATAAGTTGGAGTCCAAAACCTCTTTCCAAATAATGATTTAAAAGGTGCCATCTGTATAATGGAATAAAAACTACTATGATAATAAAACTCAACCAAATTCATATGCTGATACCAAATTAATTGATAATCCATTGAAAAATATCAAATCACATCCTCCAAAGTATGAATTGTTTACTATAACTACCCATCATATTGAGGATGAAAGCCTATATTAAAATTTAATTTAGCACCCAAAGAAATCTAAAGTCCTTTTAATAAATTAGAGGTGAATCTAGGATCATGATCAAATATAATGGAAAGAGGGAATCCATGTAATATAATTACATATTTAACATAAAGTAAAGAAATTTTATCCAAAGTCATATTATCTCGAATGGGAAGAAAATGAGTAGATTTAGTTAATCGGTCAATAATTACCCAAATCACATTATTACCTCAAGATTTATTAAGTAACCCCACCAAAAAATCCAAGGATATATTCTTCCTTTTCCATTATAGCACTAGAAATGTATGAACTAACACTTTTTTTAATTTTCATTTGGTTTTAACCTACTAAGTTAAACATTTCATAGTAAAATAAGTAATATATTTCTTCATTCCTTCCCACCAAAAATGTTTCTAAAGGTCTCTATACATTTTTGTGTTGTTGGGATGAATCAAAATGGAGATCTATGAGCCTCACTAAATAATTATTTCTTCAATTTGGGGCCATATTAAACACATAACCTTTTTTTAATCTCAAAATACCTTTTTTTTATATTAAATTCAGGAATATTACCTTTCTTAACCAATTATACCTTTTCCTATAACTCACAATTTTACTTCTAAGATTGCTTAATCCCTCATCGAAAAGATGATTTTACTGAAACCTAAAACAAAAAATAGGGATTTGTATAAATAATTTCTAATCCAATATTCATCAAATCATTAACCAAATTACCATGATCCATCAATAACATAGTTAATGATGTATTATCTTTCCAAATTAAAGCATTATCTACTATGTTTTCCTTTATTGGATGGTAAATAACTATGAAGTCATAATTATTTATCAATTATATCCATCTCCTCTATCTCATATTAAACAATTTTTGAGTGAATATTTACTTTAAACTTCTATTATTAGTATATATTTCAAACTTTTCTCCATATAAATGATGTCCCCAAATTTTTTAAAAAAATACTACAACCTCTAGTTCAACGTCAAGTGTAGAAAAATTTTTCTCATGAGGTTTTAATTGAAGTAAAGCATAAGAAATTACCTGATAATTATAAATTAAAGCACAACATAGTCCCTTTAATGAAGAATCGATGTAGATAACAAAGTCACCATTTTTTGGATGGCAGGTCTAGAACTTAATTATTCACTAATATTCTTTTCAATTTCTAGAAACATTCACCACATTACTTTGTCCAAATGAACCTAATTCCTTTTCATGTTAACTTGGTTAGTGGGCTACATAACCATGAAAATTATTCAACAAACCATTGGTAATATCCCACTAATACAAGAAAACTATGAATCTCAGTAACACTTGTAGGCCTTGGCCATTCATCAACCACTTTAATTTTAGCATGATCAATAATTATTCTATCCTTAATTATGATATGACCAAGTAATAAATTCAACTATAACAAAAAATCACAATTGATAAATTTTCTATATAAATTATTTTCTTTCAGGGTTTTTAGAAAAATACACAGATGTTTTTCATGATCCATATAATTTTTTAAATAAATCAAAACATCAATAATAAACACAACCACAAATTTATCCAAATATTCATGTAAAAATCCATTCATAAGGTTAATGAATAAAACTAGAGAATTTTTAAACCCAAAGGGCATAGAAAAAAACTCATAATTCCCATACTTGGTATGACACACTATCTTAGGGTATTCATCCTCCTTTACCTTCAACTGATGGCACCCAGAACTAAGATAAAACTTTGAAAAATACCGAGCTCCTTGGAACTGATCAAACAAGTCATTGATACAAGGAAAAATATAATTATTATTAACTATAATATTATTCAGTACTTAATAATCAATGAAAATCCTCACGGAACCATCTTTATTTTTAATAAACAAAATAGGGGCACCCATTGTGAAGTGATAAGACAGATGAAACCTTTATTAAGAAACTCATGTAACTTCTTTTTCAATTCTATAAATGATACTTAATAAATTCAATAAGAGAATTTTTAAATTGTATTAGAATCATGTTCTAAGTCAATAATAAAATCAAATTCTCGATTAGGTATAATACTAGGAAACTCATTAGGAAAAAATCAAGATATTATTTTACTACCGGCACATCATTAATCTGAACAGTTTATTTATTTTCAACAACAAGAGAAAGATAAATTCCATTTACATATTTTAGAAATTTCTTAGCTTCTTGATTTGTTATAAATGGTATGAATTCATTCTTATATACAAACTAAAAATTATGTTTGAAAATAACTTCTTTGGCTCTACAATATATCTTAGCATGAAAAAATAAAAGCCAATACATACCCAAAATAACATCAAATTCAAAAATGGGTAAGAAAATAAGGGTTTTAAGGAAAACTATTACACATATGACAATAAGAAGATATTTATAAATTCTTTTTTCCTCAATACTTCCCCCATTATTTTTGACCAAAAGCACTAACTTCATTTATTTAGGTGAAATTTTCATTTTACCAGCATATTTCTATTAAATGAAAGAATGTGTAGACCTTGAATCAAACAATAAATTAGTATAATCTAAATGAACAAATAATTTATACCACTTAATTAAATATACCAACATATGGAAAATTATTTTCAAAGGATTTCACCACAATCTTTTTCTTATAGTCTTGTTGCTTCCCATCATTCATGCTCTTCTTCGAACACACATCCTCATAATGACTCATCTCATTACATTTAAAACACCACACTTTATACTTATCAAAATTAGTATTACCACTACTAAGATATTTTTCTTTGAAATCATGAGACATATTCCCAAACTTACCACATCATAAGCAGTTCCCAGATTCTATAAGACATTTCATAGGGTTATTTTTACCACACCTATCAAAAACTGAAAACTTTATTTTCTTACCTTTATATTTCTTTGATGAATTTCTCTCATTTTTCTACCACCCAGACCTCTTTTTATACTTGTTTTAGTAGAAAAATTGACCATTAAAAAAACTCAATTTCTAATATATCAGCATAATAAACAAGTTTCTCATAACTTTTAAATTCACAAGAGGATAAATATCTATGGTATCTTGACTTTAAACTTGAGTAAAATCGATTAATTTTATTATTAATATACCAAATACAATTGGGTGCATACCTTGATAATCGAGTGAAGTTTTATTTATATGAAACCACTAAATATTCCTCCTTTTTCCACAATTACAAGAATTTATTTTCCATCCTACGTCATACAACATTATAAAAATACTTATTAGGTAAAATATTCTTAAATGTATCCCATTACATGACATTAATCTCTTCTATTTCTCTAGTATTCTTAACCATTAACCACCATTGATTGGATTCACCTTAAAAATGGTAAAAATAAAGAGTTACACTTTAATGATCCGAATAACCCACAACTTAGAATATCTTTTCCAAATATTTAATCCATCCCTCATCTACCACCGAGTTTTAAGATCCACTGAATGCTAGAGGGTACTATCTCATAAATTTTCCAACTATTGACATGTTACTATATGGTAGATCCATTTACTCTCTATCATGGATTATACTACCATTTATAACCTATGTCAATTGAACTATCACAATAACAAACTTCTCATTTCCAATTAAAACCATTATAGGATATTGATTTGGAAGTATATCATCCTATTGGTTTCTTCCTACTCCAGCTTCCCTATCTTCTATACAGAAAACTATTCTGACCATACATACTTTAGATGAAGCAACATGGTAATCTTAAAATGCTATATCATTATAATCATAAATTATAATCTCTTAAGGGTATTCACTTACATTATCCTAACCTCTAAAATTATCTAAACCTTCTTTTTATACCAACTATAGGGACCTGAGCTTAAAAAATCCATAAAATTGTTTTTTTAGAAAATAATTCACTTTATTTCATTCCCAAAGATATTTTAGGTTCATAGTTTTAGATAATTAGGTCAAATAACTTACATAAATAAATATTACATAAAAAATTGGAAACTTCCAATCAACATCAATTTTTCCCACAATACAATACTTTTAAGGTATAACAAGTTTTATTTTCATGGAATATCTTAACAATTTTCATCTTGAACTCATCCTTGTTCTTAATCATCATTAAAACCTATGAAAAATATTTTAAAATGTGGGATGATTAAAAAAATATCAGCAAGGGACATATAAAAAGGACGAAACAAACTAGTTAGTCTATGAATACTAATAAAATTTTCCCTTTTTCAAAGCAAACTTTAAGCTCAAAATAAACATTTGATTACCCAATAAATATAATTCTATTCCCAAAGATTTTCATAAAACCTTTAATAATAAATATTATAATAAAAATAAAACTCATAAAATTTTCGTTTCAATCATGAAATACTTATAAAACTTTTTTAAAAAAATTATACATTTCACCCATAAGAAGTAGTATAAACTTCCCTTTAAACTTAATCTCATTAGCTTACCTTTTAAAATCATAATATTCCTATAAAAACCTATATAAATTATAGATAAATAATGTAGTTAACTTGAGACATAATTTTCATATCACTCTTACAAATGGAATAACATTCTTGATAAATTTAAATAAACACTTAGGATAAACCTAACTATTTAAATCCATCCCTTTACCCAATGCATTGGAGATATATATCAGTATCACCCATCATTATAAGCTATATTAGGATAAACCATCATCATGAGATATATCGGGATAACCTGTAATCTTAAAAAATTCCTAAAAACCATAACATAATCATAATACATGAAATCTTTCATTTTCATCACCATACTCATAAAAATATTTCTTACACCCATAAGAAAAAAAAATTTGGATATCAAAATATCCATTCCATTTAAAATCCTCTTTGAAAATACCCCAAAAAATTGAAGGATGGGTTTTATTTGAAGAAAACATGAAATATTATAAAGGAATAAAAACATCAAATAACAGTTATTATGGTGGGAAAATCCATTGGAGATGTATACATTAAAATTGAACATTTCTTTTCCTCTTTGTAAAAACATTCCATATACAACATGTAAAAAAATTCCTTTTTAAAACCTTTGAAAGAAGGTAAAAAGATAAATAAAATGTGTTTTTTAATTAATTAATGTCTATATAAATACATAAATAAAATAATTTTAAGAATATTCACATGGAAGAAAAAAGATTTATAAAATAAATCTTTAAAACATTTAAAATGAGGTTTTGAAGGTAAAATGTCCATTACCTCGAGTCTGACTCCTATAATACGTTCTTCATCTTCCTAAATAATAAAATTATATTAATTATTTACTTTATTAATAACATTTTTCATGTTTATTATTCCTTTATTTTTTTATTACCATATTATATAAAATTACTCAATCAGTTAAGTTTATGTCAAATGTTTTGATGATATTCAACTCATATTTTCAAAATGACTTTGGTAAGTAGACTAATTTCAAAGAAGTAATTATTACATCATCTATAAAATAATAACCATGATATAATTATCATTTTTAATCATTTATTATAATTTTAAAGTTAACCATAAAATACAGCTGTGAAAATGAACTGCATTACAATCATGGAGATGGTAGGTCATGCGTACGCATGGGTAACATTTTCATTTTTTAAAGAGAACAAGGGAAAAAAGGTAAGTATAATTTTATATTTAAATAATAATTATTATATAAAAATATCATATTATATTTTTAAATAAAATTAAATATAGCGCCCATGATTTGTGATCATGAAAAACGAATCACATCGTTTCATGGAGGTGGTAATCCACACATATGCACGAACAACACAATCATTTATCAATATATATAAAGGTAATAAAAATATGATATATTATCTTTAAATAAGGATAAATATTTAAAAAATATAATATATACATTAAATCTATAATTATAACTAGTCATTAGAGGAGGTGATGGAAAACAAATTACATCAGTTCACATGATGGTAGTCCGCCATGCACACGAATTATGGTTTCATTTCCCATTTGATAGAAGAAGGGGATTTAGTTATGACATTAACATTATAAAATATTAGTATATATAATTTATTTATTTTATTATTTCATCATTTTTAATAATATTTTAATAAGTTATAAAATAAATAAAACAAAAACGCTAAGTTAAGAACTAGAATGCTTCTTTAGACAACCTCTTTAGGTTTATACCTAAATCCTTACTAGGTTGGGTTTCTAATCAAACCAATGACTATAAGAAATTGGTAGGGATGTAAATATTTTATTTTTATTTGTATTTATTGAAACAAAATACTCTTTAAGCATGGATGTGATGCGAGAGGGTGTGTCCTTTTATAAGTGGGGGAGATAACATACTTGTATTTTTTTAAAGAATAAAATATATTAATGTTTTACTCAAGAAAAATGGACCCAAAATGAACAATTTATGAACAATATATGATATAGGGTCTAAATTTGGAAATAAAATAGTATTTATACAATTGTTTTGTTCATTTTAATAATTATATTTTTAGTCTAACCCCCAATAAACCGGTTTTAATCTTAACTGTGGTAACTCTTTTTTACTATTTTTACAATTCATTATGAAAAGTGATTAAGTTGAACTTATTAACTAATATTTATTATAATTATTACAAATATTTAATCCATTTTATGAAATTAAACTCATATAATTGGAATAATTTAATTTAAAATTAAACCCTCAAAACATGATGAAAAATGTTTTAAAAAAATGACTTTTTAAGTATAAAAATGTTTTTACACCAAATTCAAGTATAATGTTGATTTAAATAAAATTTATTAGATTATTTTTAATAAAAAAGGACTAATTAAATTTTAAAAATAATACAAAATATAATGTGTCTTTTTAAATACTTGAAAAGAAAATAAATTTTTCAATAAAAATCAGTATTTTTACTATTTATTGAAAAATCAAATATTTTAAAAAATTCTCAAAAATTAATCCTAAGATAAGATTGAAATGATGAATTAAAAAATTAATTTAATTTATTTAAATTTAAATTATATAATTTTTAAATAATTATTTTTAAATAAAACCATATAATGCATGAAAAACCAATTTAGTTAGAAATAAAACTTTTTTCCTTTTAACTGAAAAATTACCTAAAATTCTTATAATGAATATAAATCTATAGAATATAATTAATGAGTATTTTTAAAACATGAAAAAGTTTTATCTTAACATTACCTAAGTTTTTACAACTAACTCATCTCATTATACCCTGGAATGTCAACCAACCTTTCGTTGTGGAACTCCCAACACGAGGCACACTATTTATTAAATCCTGAGCTATCACTTGTAACCATCACCAAATCACTATGATGATGATTACCCACAATTTTATATTCTGATACACCATATTTTTCTTAATCAATTCATCATTCGTGTTATGGTGCTCTATACCACATGTCTCCACTCATAAAGGATGATTATGAACCATGGTGCTCACCACCATCAGAATCGCCTATCAAAACAAAATTATAATGGACTAGAGACCCACTAGGTGAAGTATACACATAACCAAACCCTATGAAAATAAAAATAATGGTCATAACCCAATGCCTCTCCTCATCTCAATTCCAAAAAGAATCATACGAGTCTCCATTACTAGTGTAAAAGCCTGAATACACCAGATTTTCCTAAAAAGCACTGAATGATCCTCAAAACGCACCCATAATATCCAAAATGATGTGCCTGATGTGATTTACATACTATGAAATAAAATTATGTGAAAGGAAACCATCTTAATCTCCTATGGTTTACCTTTTCCCAAAAAATTCTCAGTCACACCTGCCTACACATCATCACATCACCACTTGTTCATGATGTATTTATCCTCAAAGGCATCCCAAGATCATCCAAACACTAAAAAAGAAGTTCGAATCTAACTCCTGGTGTAACTCTATAGTTGGATCCTCAATCAACCAAACCACTATCATACTCTACTCACAAAAACCGAAGAAACCCCGATCCGAATCATACTCGGATCAATCCAAAACTATCCTGATCTTGATGACAATGAATATACTCCATCTAACACCGCATATAAATCCCAAACATGGTATTTAACATAGGACCATATAAATTAGATACACCCACTCATCGAAATACTAATACCACCCAAATAATCCAATTATCTCTCTCATAACAACCATGATCCTACCCACATGGGGTTATACTTCCTCAGGTTACGTTCTTTCCATTAAAGTATGTAATGACTGGATATGACCATCCCTCTCATACATGAGCATTAACACAAAACATCAATTTATATCTATTCCTAGATCAGGGGATAACATCATCATTAACTGCTAAAATTTATCCATAATGAGGGTCACAACCTCCAATGGTCAATGGTTCACTCCCCACCATATGTATTCCTTTATACCACTTCTCAAGCTCAACCTCAACTGGTTTGATTAATGCATGCATGTGTCACTCCTCTAAATCCATGATCACTCATCATGTTAATGATGACTCCATCTATCCATGGTGGTGAAATCACATAAAAAAGGAGACACTCCTCACCTTTATCAAATATCTAGGAACTATGCTCATAATCATTTTATCAAAACCACTAGACCTCAGTCTACACATGGTCACTCATCAATTTAGAATTCAATGGGAATCATTCATAACCTGAATGCACCACCCCAGTCATACTTACCAAATCAAACTTATATGAGTCACACATAATCAAACCTAGGATCATGCACCTAAATAACTCACCATAATTCATGATATGCCATTCTCATCTAACCAAATCAACCTCGAAGCTTCTCTTCAAAATCGGTCATTTCACTTATGCCATGGTCTATCTCATAATCACCCATCAACTAGAATCATCCAAAATCACTAGTGTTTACCCATTCTCCCACCACACTATGGGAAACACATCCAAAATCAACAGGGATAGGTAATATAATGATTCTACCCAATGAAACCAAACTTTAATACCAAAATAACATCACATGTAATGATATCATAACCCAAAGCATCTACCTATGCTTCTCATATCTAAGGAAACTCATAATATTGGGATAACCCTCTCTATTGGGCTATCCTCATATATCACAACTCATCTTATCTATAATACCTGGATCACTAGTATCCCAAGACACATAAAAAAAACTAGTCTCTCCCATATAACCCATAGGTCACATCTCATATAAATCTTAGCTCACAGGAAACACCTTTCTGTTCAAACCTCAAAACCATATAGAAACTCACATGAAAAAACACCCACCCCAGGGTTCTTATATATACACAAATTAAATCCCATGGTAATTAATTATCCTAATAGGGAACTAATTATCAAAGGGTATCTGCACATGAGACTACCCCCTCAAGAATCCACGATCACAAAATGACCCTCATCAAACTTCTACATATGAGAGCCACCCCCTTAAAGATCACATTCTCATCTAGGTATATATGTATAAAAACATTTCCCTATATGATCTGAGTTGGAAAAAACATTGTCATATGGTTCGGTTAAATATAATTCCACTAAGAATCTATATGGGAAAACAACATATAGGTTATTTTTGACACCTTAAGCAATCGAACCCATTTTCTTTTGGGACCAGTATCATGGACACCAACCATGGCCTACCTTTAAGGTATCTAATGTCTATACTAACCTATGAGGGTTGATATACATCCCTTTCACCAAGGGATTGTATAGTTATCATCAAATATATTCTCTCCATAGATCTACATAACCTATCATTAGAATAAACACATACTACGGTCTAGATGAGAAAAATAAAACCACTAAGTTATATGAAAAAATTCCATATAATTTTTTATTGACACTTTAAATATTTGAAACCTATACCATCAGTAAAACCAATCACAAGTAGCATAAAAATTTCATGTGAATCCTATTTTCCTATAATGATTCATATACATGGGCCTCTTTCCAATGGACCAAGATTCAAAACCACAATAAATCAAAAATTAAAGAAAACTCAAGTGCATCATTCTAGGTGAAACCACAGAACTATAAAATATAAAATAAAGAACATAAATCCCATATCCCTAGTAACTTAAACTTCCAACTAGATAATGTGTTCATGACACACCAGTCTGATATCTATCACAAGTTAAGATACATTTTTATATCACCTATCTACCATCTCCCCAAATAGGAAGACAATAAAAATTTGATAAAATCTATATATTATTCATATAAAATATTTTATACCACTTGATAACCTTCTCTCCCAATATATGACCACTAATAGGTTCTCATATTTGAGAAGGTGCGACTTAACCTCATACATGCCTCCTCATATGAAAAAGGCTACCAACTAGTAGTGGGGGTATAAGGTGTTACCGTGGGGAAATTATACCCCCATATTAGAGTGGGTAATAATAGAAAAAAATAAACCAAAAATCATCCATAAAAATCTATCAGATTACATGAAAGTAATAACTATCAATAAAATATGAATATAGAATCATATAGTCATAAAAAATCATGATCATGCTAGCATATAAAACTGATCACCCACTAGGATGATCTCATATAAAAATAAATAAAATCATAAAATATAATAAGGCCCTACTTACATACCTGATCCTTATCTCATATAGTTTTTGAATCCCATATGATCCATCCCTATCGACCATTCTACACCAAGCCTCTACCCAACATGAGCCTGTGAACAATGAGATCTACTCAGGTATGTAAGTTCCATGGATGCCCGAGCCGAGTGTTAGTAAAAATTAGTAGAGAACCACCAATTTTGTCTTATATAAAAATAATAACTATAGTGTATACACATGAAATACTTCAAATATAAATAAAACAAAATGAAAAATAATAACTAAATAACCATCGTTGATCTTTAGGTTTTAACATAAAACTTGAGATAAACCCAAATCTGCATTTTCCAGTGCTGTAGTGTCTTTTAGCACATCATGTAATATTAAAAACCAATATTAGGCCCATGGATAATTCATAAGATAATTTCCTAGTCAATATAATAATATTATGCTCAATTATCAATTTATAGTAGAAAGTCTTAGACAATTCAAATAGTATCAAGATCAATAGTCGATTCCTATGAGCATTTCCTAAGAAATATACATCATCTCGAAGGCCACTTGGGAGGGCCACATCCATCACCCTGATTCCAAGGAGAAATTACAACGATATACAATCAATATAAATTCTAAATCCAAGGAGAATGTACTTGGAATTCTAAGATGATAACACATTTGAATCCAGAGAATATGTCCAAGGAATTCCAAATTGATATAAAAATGAATGACAAATTTATAGAGCATGTTTAAGGAATGAAATATATCTTAGTAAATCTATATGGGTAGTGTGACCCACATAAATCACCTTATAAACATGCATCTCATAAGGGTCAACAATCTTCCCAAACCCATCTTGCAAAATAGAGGTCAACCTCTCTTGTGTATGATCTAACTCTATCACTATATCCATATAAGGCTCACATAACCTATTTGGGTTCCAGGGTGACACTCAAAATTTTATATACCAATATTTGAATGCACATTATTAGAGGTATACATATCACTAGGGGACCCACCAAGGTACCCTATGTTACATCAGGTACAAACACCTCACATAGCCTCTTTAGCCTCAGTCTCATCTCTCGGGTCGATATCCACCACTCAGTGGGAATAAAATCCCTCAGGTTCATTGTAATCATCACATGACCTCATTGGCCACATAGGTAACCCATATTAACATAAAATAAGAGAGATATCCTCAATCTCATCCCCCTTTCCAAGTCACCCTTGGTCGGTCCTCTCACAAACCCCATTCATAAATATACATAGGGTCTATCCACCCATGTAATCACATCTCAGTGGGTGAGGAATACTTTCCCCATGCTCATCTCAACAATCTGGAAGTATTAAAGGCATCTCAAGGTTATCACAGGGACAATACCTAGGTTACCCATCTTAGTTCACCACCCACATTTGTCTGAAGGTCACTAAGGACATCTATCCAGGTTCACTATGTTCACTTAATTCATGTAAGTTCCACTCCCCAAGGTCTGAGTATTACAATTCATGGAATCATAATCAAGTCATCGACTACCAGTGACTAAGGTATCAAGCCAGTTCACAAGGGTCCTTTATGGCCCTTATAACTCTGTTCATTTCATCCATAGGCATTCCTTTTTAATTTAACAAGTTACTTAATTTAACAGGTCAATCACTCAATGTTCCAATATCACACATATCACATGCCACATAAAACATGCATAATACCATAGGGAAAAATTCATAAGATCCACTTACTATAAATACATATTTTTCACATTAATTCAAATCCTAATCATCACTACCTGGGCTCATCCATGACTCACTAATCATCATCCATCATCTCGAGGATCCAACTCATGCAAAATCACCCAAATTAATTAATTATAATCAAATTATGATTAATCAAAAACTGCTCACCAAAACTATGAGCGATGGGGTGTGGTCCACTCCTAACATGAACCTAGACCCAAGACATGATAATACACAATTTATACACATGTTACAATGACCAATTTAATTTAATTTAATAAAAAATCCCTAATAAAAATCACATGATGACATAACTAAATTGAAACATCAATAAATAGTTTGCAGATGTTGTCTTGAGATGTCCTCTATCCAATATATACAAAATCCCCATAAAAAATATGATTTCAACATGATCTAGTGGAATTGGAACCGAAACCCTAAATTGGATAAACCTATTTTAAGAGAAATAAGAGGGGGAGAACAAAGAGGAAGGAAGAGATGGGATCACACTTCAAACTACCATGAAACACAAAAAATACACCCCAAAATCATGGGGGATTGGAGGATATGAAGGGGAATGCTTATATATATATCATCATACTCAATAAGAGAAGAATATGGGAGTTAGGATTCAAAATTACATAGGTTAATTTTAGAAAATTCACATTTTTTAAGAAAATAAGGCACCTAGTGCCATTCATGACATGAAAAATAGGGTTCAAATTGTGAATCCTTTTCACCTAGTGCATTCACATCTTGAATATCCCAAGGAATAGGGGACCTCCCTGGATTAAATCTCATTCATAGTGAGAACCATGGTTCAAACCATGAAATCATCAAGGTAGAGGGACACACCCATTTTCTATCCCCTTTCATGGTGTAAACCCCATGGTTTATAGCCTAAATGGATGTAATAGTTAAAAATTTAGTTTTCGATCCACTCGATCATTCTTTGATTCTCACCTGAGTACCCACACCACAACCCGAGTCTAAAATAACTTCTAAAAGACACCAATTCAAATGTCATAAAAATGAGAATTGAGATTAAAAACTTAATTATCAAACCAAACTTCTCAAAAAAATCAAATTCCATTAGGAATTCACATCCCAAAAATATTACGATCTTTTACACTCACTTTAAAACTAAATAATCAACGGTGGTTATTTTATTATTCTTATATATTTTATATATTATTTTAATCATACCACATGTGCATACACTACTTTACTTGTTATGTTAGGGGCATTGTTGGTGGTGTCCTATTGAGTTTTACTCACACCCTTCTTGGGTAGCCCTATCATTTGGGTACCTAAGTATACCTCATTGTTCTCAAGTTCAGGTAGGGAAAAGGCCAAATTTTTTATGATCAATCTGAATCAACTTGATGGGTATTTTGAGATTTGGATAAGGAGAGGCTTTGGGATAGCAGTAGGGCATCCTTTTATTTTATTCTTTTGTTTATCATGTATATGTGGTCGTATTAGTGGGTAACTAGTTGAGTTTTATTACTATATATTGCATTCTATTTTCTATAACATGGATATATTTTATTAAATTTTCATATTCTAATTATTTTTATGAATATTTTTTGGTTATTTACACTATTTTTTGACTATGATATGAGGTTATAGTATCCCCACAGTATCACCATAGACTATCGCTACTAGTTTGCAGCCTCTGGCATATTAGGAGGTGCGCCTGAGTCACATAGAAAACTGGTACAAACACTGATGAGTGGTCTCTGGAAAGGGAGTTACATAGTGGCATCATAACATATTTTATTTGTCTTAATATATGTGGAATGGTAGATAGGTAATGGAATTGTGCCATATCTTATGATGGACCTCATACTGGTGTATTTTGAACATTAGTGGGAAGTACATGTTACCAGGGATATGGGATTGTTGTTTTGGATTTTTACTATTACAATTAAGACATTTATTAAAGTATGATGTGTGTATTTGAGATTTTTATTAGTGTTTTTGGATTTTTCCCCATAGTATAAATAGGTATATGTACATGAATCATTCTTAGAATGTAGGATCCACATGAAATTTGTGTTCTTTCATGTGGTTGATATCACTAATGATAGTGGGTTCAATTATTTAACGTTTAAAAAAAAAATTATATACCATTTTACTATATAATTTGTTGGTTTTATTCTACTCAATTGGACCACAATATTTTATTCTAATGATAGGTCATTTGGATCCCATCATGGTATATTTTCTAGTGAAATATAAACAATCCCTTCATGAAAGGGATGGATAGTAACCCATAGTGTATTAGTATAATTATTGGCTACATTGGTGATGGACCCCCTATGGGTGGTCGTGAAAGGGTCTAGTTACTTAAAGTGTTGATAACAACCTATATAGAATTTTACTATATAGCTTATTGGTGGCATTATACTTAACCAAACCATATGAATATGGTTTTACTTAATAAGAATCATTATAGAATGATGCCATTATATGCACATTGATATGACTAATTTCTCAAGGGATCATTTTGGTATAAAGATACCTGGTGAGTATGGGTGCCCAAGAGTGGGTGTTTGACTCAGGATTTGATTCCAAATATGTATTTTTTGGAAACCCTAGAGTGGATGTATTATCATGTTAATTGACTTATGATATTTTATATGGGAGTAGTGTAACACCCCAAAACTTGTGTCTCATATAATGATAATATTATGCTTTTATTTTGTTTAAAATTTCTTTAACTGAAAAAAATTTATAAGATAAACCCAAGCCTTTTTTTAAACAAGACACCGAAGTGTTTACAATGTACCATGATCACAAGAAACCATTCTACCCAAAAATACCTATTAAAACCCTATCAAAATTACAGGGTGACCACCCAAAACAATGAGAACCCCAAGAAGATAATATGGGTCCTAAGAATCCATCATAAAGAACATAAGAATGGACAAAGCCACTATGGCCACACCAAGCACCAATGGAATGAAGTGAACCATCTTCTTCTTTCGTCTTGAGTTTTAGGAAACCCTAGGGCATGGTTTTATAAGGCACCAACTTGACCGTTGCCTTGGGTGACTTTTTAATTTTAACGACTATAAATATAGTCGTTGGTCATTTGGTGAATTAATTAAAAACATTTAAGTGTAATTTATTTTTACAAATATTTAAGTTATGGATTGAAAATTATAAAACAACCCCTAATAATGAACTTTAAAAGGACATGGCATAATATTTTGAACTACACTTAAGTGATTTTAAAATATAATGAGGAATTCAAACGCCTTGAAAATATTTCAAAAATGTTTTAAATATTTTCATTGCTAGATCTTAAACAATGTTTTAATTAAACAATGATTGATTTCTAAAAATTACGTTTTGATATATATAATACAAGTATAAAAGTTTCATGTGTATATATTAAATTTCAATTAATAACTTTGTATATTAAAACTTTAGTATTTATAATTTTAGAAATACTCTTAGTTAAGACAAAGTATAATTTAATTTGTACTCTTTAACCTTTCAAAGTTAAAATAAAAGTCATGTTTTAAAAGAAAATTTCTATATAGTTGAAATGAATGTATTAATTTCTTTATGACTTTATAATTTTGTAAGTTTGGATTTTATTAAAAAATTAAGCCCACTAGGGCTAGCCCTTAATCTAAGCCAAGGGAGGTAGCTCACACTAGGTGGCTGAGCCTAGCCCTCAGCCCCAGCTCAAGCCGGCCCGAGCGTGGGCATAGTATCCCTGAAGGGCACACAGGAGCACAAGGGGGTTTAGAGTGTGCCACTATAGACACGAGGCCACAACAAGGTAGGTGTAGGCCAAGGCCAACAAGGGGGGGGGGGAGCCCATGTATAAGGCTCCCTATGTGTGTGTTGTGTTTTTTCTGAGCAATCCATTGGAGCTTCAGGCTTATAAGGAAGTCGCGCATGCTACTCCGTTTCGATGTGGGATGGGGAATTTCGAGTGAAGCAGGATCTAGGCCGTAGGATCGTATCACAAGCCATCGGGACCATCCATCTTGATCTGGGACTCTTTTAGAAGCTGCGGTATTCTCCACGCTCGGTGTGAACCATCTGATCAAACTCAGATTTAATCTGAGCTTCCCGACCTTTTAAAACTGCAGATGCATCCTGACATTTGGATCAAGGCCAGATCTGATCCTGACCGTCCAATATTATTCTAATTTTCTTCCCATATTGACATCTTCTTCCCCACGGCGTGCAATGCACCAGTAAACCCTACACCCTTTTTGCACCATTTTCTTCACCCTTTACGGCCGCTGGTCCCTCCTCGCATGCAGTTTCCACAATAACTGACCCCCTAGTATTTTTATAAACCATTTAAGACTCAGATACTATTATTGTGTCCTTAAAATATTCTGTAAAGTCTAGTATAATTTAGTTTATTTAGACACACCCATCACACCTCAAGAACCCTTGGCTCTTCCACACTCGAACCTTCTGCAAGCTTCAACTAATCTTCCCGAGCCTCTCCTCCTCCTCCTCGAACTAAGGTAAGAGATTTATATTATCTTGCTCATTGAGTTGAAGTTGTATATTTATGTACACTCCTGTATGTATATATATATACACATACACCTAGCGGTTTGAGTTTAAACCCTTCTATACCCGATTCAGGGCTTCGAGATTTCGAGTTTATAGGGTATTAATAGACCTGAAGCATAATTACCTCATGAAAACTTATTTACATACCATATATATACATACCATATATACATAATTAGTTACATATATATATATATATGTATATATATACATATATACAGCCCTACAGTTTTACATAAACCCCTTATGTCCAGATTTAAGACTTCTAAACTTGAGCTTCAAAGTTAATTAATAACATCAAAATGAAAAAAACTATATTTTGTGTAAAAATTTTATACTTTACATACCTGATTATGTATGTTCTTGTATATATATATATAACCATACAATTTTAAAAGAACCTCCTTGAGGTTTAGTTTCAAATCTTCTATACTTTGAGTTTCAAAGATGACATAGAATTTATTATATTTTCATATATATATTTATATTCAATATACACGGTCTATTATAATGATATAATTTGTGTATCTCACCTCCTGGACTAGTTGTAAATCCTTAAACATGAAACTTCTATGATTAATGGTTGTTTTGATAAGTAAGTAAGTGGCAACTTATTTTGTGGTAAGACCCATTAGTGTGCTCTATATTACATGTAAAATATTCATGTTTACATAAGCATATATGTACAAACATGAGTATTTTAATAAGTAAACCTTTTAATTTCACTCTATGGTTTTAAACTCAAGAACCCCTGTTAATTTTAAGTCATATGGGTGTTATTAGATTTTTTGAATTGATTGTGGTTGAGTTTTGTTGCTTTCTATTTTTTGCATTATGGTGTGTTATAGAAAATCATTTTTAGCAATAAATGGTTGAGCATATGAAAGATTAAAACCCCACATGAAATGTTTGGTTTACCTTTTATTATTTATCCAGAAGAAATTTCAATATGTAATTGATTAATATGGTTTTAGAATTTATCATTATATGTGACCAAATTTGTATTTCTTTTGTGTATTTGTTGTAATCACAAGTACTCTTAACTTAATTTCCATTTAATGACTTAACCATGCAGTTCATTGTCTTGTTCTAGAATCACTATATATGTATAAATGATAATGAATTTAATTTAAACCTTTATGACCTTTTATGGAATTAGGAATTTAATTATTCAAGGTGGTATGGGACACCTTGAATAAAATGAAATGTGAAATTAAATATCCAAAGTGGTATGAGACATTTTGAATATATGACCAAATTTGGAATATGAGGAATTTATTGGACATAGTAAGTGTGGGGTGGAGCCCTCTACAGCCCCTCGATGCATCGGTAGGTCTCATGAGACAAACTACGGTCTTGGCACAAGGCCTTGACAAAATGAGTATTTATAGTCTTGGCACAAGGCCTTGAAGTTATGGTTATGTTGTCTCGCATTATACATTCCCTCATTATGTGTATGATAATTAATTAACCAAGTGGATATTTGACTAGTATAATATCCATGGTCAAGAGCCAGTACTTATGAGTATCAGAAAAGTAAATGCTTATGGCATGACATATGTTTAGCACTCAACGAATTAGTATTCAGTGTATGAAATTGAAGTTATTACCTTTATGCGCAAATCTGATTATTCATTACTCTTAGTTGTTTAATTTGTACTTTCATATTAATATGTCATACATATTTAGAATGTATTTTATTTAATACTCCAAATGATCATGCCTATAATTCAATCATGTACCCCTATAATTTTGTTCACATGTTTTTAATTGAGCACTTTTATTATGATATATTACATGTGTTATAGATTTTCTTTAAGAAAAATGTTTTATGTAAAGTTTTAAAGAATGTTTTAAAAAGTTATAATTGGTTATCATGTTGTTTTAAAACCCCTTACTGGGTATTCGTATGCTCACCCTACGTTTTTTATTAAAAAATTTCCGGTATCAGTTTGAGCTAAATAATTATGACATAAGTGGATGGTTTCCCAGAACCTGAACCGAATTCGATCCTCGGCATGGGACATGATGTGTAATTTATCAGTGCATGTTTTTGTAATAAATTGCACATCAAATCCTAAGGCACTGACTCCAGGTATCTTGGGGCTGGGGGCATCTTAATTGGTATGAGAGGATTCAGATTAGATAATTATGGAAAACTAGAATTGAACGAAGAAAAATTTACTTAAGCATTAATAAATATGAGTTTTTATTAATTTTCAGATGGAAAATGAATGTACTAGTCTTCTATATCTTTCTATAGAAGCCCTAGAAACCATAATTTATATATCCATCTATGAAAGTATTGTAAACTATGCACACATACGTATGATGTGCAAACACCTCTACGACGTGTCCAACTCTCCCTGTGTACTTCAACTCTACTGAGGAGCGGGTTTGGACTACTTCTTTATGATGCAAACCCAATTTCCATCCTACACACGTCGTGGAAAATATTTTGAGGGTCTTTTTAGATACTTCACCATGAAAGAAGGATCATCGTCCCTCATGGACTTCCAAGAAGCTGCGACAGCAGGAGACCTCCACACAGCATATATGTGCCAAGTCTTATCATATGGCCATTTTGGTCAAGTAATGGACTTAGAAATTATTGAATTTGAAGCCCCCCATTATGTGTATAGAAAACAAGTACATACTGATGTCTCTCAATTGTACACCCCTCATTCCATACTCCGGAGACACCATAAGTGCACCCACGAGATTGAACCAGGCTGCTCGGGTTGCATTTGGTTTAGGGAGATCGAGAGTTTTGAACTTGTTCTGGGGATCCGTGTAACTAGGAATTGGGGAAACCATTAGTTTTTTCTTTTTATGTACCAGTGGTTATATGAGAATACAACTTGTTATCCCTTTTTTCTGCTATATTTTCTTTGTTCATACTTTTGGATGAGTTTCACCGATTGAACTTTCATAATTAATTTTCAGATGGAAGGACGAGCCCACATTTTATCCCTTCCCGTTGAGATACTGAAGGTTATTATGGTCAAAAACTGTGAGGAGGAGTACCTACCCTTCAAAAACTTGTGAAAAACGTGCAAGAAACTTTACGAAATATCAAACAGTTCGAACATTCTCCACTCCTGCCAGGGGAATGCTTACATGGACCACATCATAGCCAGGGTCCAACTATCCGAGTACAGGTAGAGGGGAAAATACCATGAAGGGATTTTTCTATGATTTACTCTAGGCTGGAGCTTCACATACAAAATAAGATTTCAAGAGGCTGCTTTGGAGGGAAACCTTTGTGCAACCTATATATACCAACTCCTCAGTTTCAGCTCATATGAAAACGTCTATGACTTAGATGTTCTCAATCGGGAGATAGTCTGACGAGTCCTTAGAGAGTTTTTCCATTCAAACATCTCTGCACTTTCTACCATCTGAGCCTCCCTTTGGAAGTCTGAGTGTACGTGGAATGAGTTCAACCCATACTGTCTGAGGTGTGTTTGGGCCAGGGAAATAGAAGGGTTGAACACCAACTTGGGTATTCATCTATCCTTACCTAAGGATCCTCCGCGATGGAGGATGTGGTAAAGTTTGTAAGGGTGTTTTTTTAACAAGGTGATGTGAAAGGAATTGTGAGGACTCAATTCTTTGTAGAAGTAATAATGTAACACCCCAAAACTTGTGTCTCATATAATGATAATATTATTCTTTTATTTTGTTTAAAATTTCTTTAACCGAACAAAATTTATAAGATAAACACAAGGCCTTTTTTAAACAAGATACTGAAGTGTTTACAATGTACCAAGATCACAAGAAACCATTCTACCCAAAAATACATATTAAAAACCATATAAAAATTACATGGAGACCACCAAAAACAACGATAACCCCAAGAAGATAATATGGGTCCTTAGAATCCGTCATAACGAACATAAGAATAGACAAAGCCACTACGGCCACAATAAGCACCAATGGAATGAAGTGAACCATATTCTTCTTTTGTCTTGAGTTTTAGAACACCCTAAGGCATGGTTTTATAAGGTACCAACTTGACCGTTTCCTTGGGTGACTGTTGAATTCTAAGGGCTATAAATATAGCTGTTGTTCTTTTGGTGAATTAATTAAAAACATGTAAGTGTAATTTAGTTTTCCAAATATTTAAGTTATGGATTGAAAATTATAAAACAACCCCTAATTATGAACTTTAAAAGTACATGGTATAATATTTTGAACTAAACTTAAGTGATTTTAAAATGTAATGAAGAATTCAAACGCCTTGAAAATATTTCAAAAATGTTGTAAATTTTTTTATTGCTAGATCTTAAACAATGTTTTAATTAAACTATGTTTGATTTCTAAAAACTATGTTTTGATATCTATAATAAAAGTATAAAAGTTTCATGTGTATATATTAAATTTAAATTCATAACTTTGTATATTAAAACTTTAGTATTTATAATTTTAGAAATACTCTTAGTTAAGACAAAGTATAATTTAATTTGTACTCTTTAACCTTTCAAAGATAAAATAAAAGTCATGTTTTAAAAGATAATTTCTACATAGTTAAAATGAATGTATTGATTTCTTTATGAATTTATAATTTTGTAAGTTTGGATTTTATTAAAAAATTAAGCCCACTAGGGCCAGTCCTTAAGCCAGGTCGAGGGAGGCAGCTCATTCTAGGTGGTTGAGCCTAGCCATCAGCCCCATCTCAGGCCGGCCTAAGCGTGGGCATGGTATCCCTGAAGGGAACACAGGAGCGCAAGATAGTTTAGAGTGCTCCACTATGGGCACAAGTCCATGGTGAGGCAAGGGTAGGCCGAGGCCTATGGGGGGGAGCCCATTTAAAAGGATACCTATGTGTGTCTTGTGTTTTTTCTGAGCAATCCATCGGAGCTTCATGAATATAAGGAAGCCGCGTGCGCTTCTCCATTTCAATGTGGTACAAGGATTTTCGGACGAAGTGGGATCTGGGACATAGGATCGTATCACGAGCAATTAGGACCGTCCATCTCGATCTGGGACTCTTTTCAAAGCTTCGGTATTCTCTACACTCGGTGTGAACTGTTCAATCAAACTATGATTTAATCTGAGATGCCCAAACTTTTAAAACTGTGGATGCATCCTGACCTTTGGATCATGGCTAGATCTAATCCTGATCGTCCAATCTTCTTTTGGTTTTCTTCCCGCAACGACATATTCTTCCTCGTGGTGTGTACTACACCAGTAACCCCTACACCCAATTTTCACCATTTTATTCACCCTTTACAGCCACTGGTCCCTCCTCTCACGTGGTTTCCACAATGACCAAACCCCCTAGTATTTTTATAAGACATTTAAGCCACAGATCCTATGATTTTGTCCTTAAAATATTCTATAAAGTATAGTATAATTTAGTTTATTTAGACACACCCGTCGCACCTCAAGAACCCTCATCTCTTCCACACTCAAACCTCCTACAAGCTTCAGCTAATCTTCCCTCTCCTCTCCTCCTCCTCCTCGAACTAAGGTAAGGGATTTATATTGTCTTCCTCATTTAGTTGAATTTGTATATTTATGTACACTATTATATATATATATATATACCCCTTGTGGTTTGAGTTTAAACACTTCTATACCCGATTCAGGGCTTCGAGATTTCAAGTTTATAGGGTATTAGTATACCTGAAGCATAATTACCTCATGCAAACTTATATACATACCATATATATACATACCATATATACATAATCAGTTACATATATATATATATATATATATGTGTGTGTGTGTATATATATACATATATACAACCCAACAATTTTATATAAATCCCTTATGTCTAGATTTAAGATTTCTAAACTTGAGCTTCAAAGTTAATTAAGAACTTCAAAATGAGAAGAACTATATTTTGTGTAAAAATTTTATACTTTACATACTCGATTATGTATTTTATTATATATATATATATATATAACCATACGGTTTTAAAAGAACCTCCTTGAGGTTCAGTTTCAAGTCTTCTATACTTTGAGTTTCAAAGATGAAATAGAATTTCTTATATTTTCATATATATATATATATATTTAGTATACACGGTCTATTATAATGATATAATTTGTGTATCTCACCTACTGGACCAATTTTAAATCCTTCAACATGAAACTTCTATGATTAATGTTTGTTTTCATAAGTAAGTGGCAACTAATTTTTTGGTAAGACCCATTAGTGTACTCTATATTACATGTAAAATATTCATGTTTACATAAGCATATATGTACATACATGAGTATTTTAATAAGTAAACCTTTTAATTTCACTCTATGGTTTTAAACTCAAGAACCCCTATTAATTTAAGTCATATGGGTGTTATTATGTTTTTGGTATTGATTTTGGTTGAGTTTATTGCTTTCTATTTTTGACATTATGGTGTGTTATACAAAAGAATTTTTAGCAATAAATGGTTGAGCATATGAAAGCTTAAAACCCCATATGAAATGTTTGGTTTAACTTTTATTATGCATCCAGAAGAAATTCCAATATGTAATTTATTAATATGGTTTTAGAATTTATCATTATATGTAACCAAATTTGTATTTCTTTTGTGTATTAGTTGTCATCAAAAGTACTCTTAACTTACTTTCCATTTAATTACTTAACCATGAAGTTCATAGTATTCTGCCAGAATCACTATATATGTATAAATTCTAATGAATGTAATTTAAAAATTTATGACCTTTTATGGAATTATGAATTTAATTATTTAAGTTGGTATTGGACACCTTGAATAAAATGAAATGTGAAATTAAATATCCAAAGTGGTATTGGACATTTTGAATATACGACCTGATTTGGCATATAAGGAATGTATTGGACATAGTAAGTGTAGGGTGGGGCCCGCTACAGCCCCTCGATGCATCGGTCGGTCTCATGAGACAAACTACAGTCTTGGCACAAGGCCTATACAAAATGAGTATTTATAGTCTTGGCATGAGGGCTTGACGTTATGGTTATGTTGTCCCGCATTATACATTCCCTCATTATGTGTATGATAATTAATTAACCAAGTGGATATTTGAATTGTATAATATCCATGGTTAATATCTAGTACTTATGAGTATCAGAAAAGTAAATTCTTATGGCATGACATATGTTTAGCACTCAGCGAATTAGTATTCAGTGTATGAAATTGAAGTTATTACCTTTATGAACAACTCTGATTATTCATTACTCTTAGTTGTTTAATTTGTACTTTCATATTCATATGTCATACATATTTAGAATGTATTTTATTTATTACTCCAAATGAGCATGCCTATAATTGAATCATGCACCCCTATAATTTTGTTAGCCTGCTTTTAATTGAGCACTTTTATTACGGCATGTTACATGTGTTACATCTTTTCTTTAAGAAAAATGTTTTATGGAAAGTTTTATAGAATGTTTTCAAATGTTATAATTGGTTATTATTCTGTTTTAAAACCCCTTACTGGGCATTCGTTGGCTCACCCTACGTTTTTGATTAAAAATTTTTAGGTATCAGTTTGAGCTAAAGAAGTATGACATAAGTGCCTGGTTTCCCAGAACCTAAACTGAATTCGATCCTCTGCATGAGACATGATGTGTAATTTATCAGTGAATGTTTTTGTAATAAATTGCACATCACGTCGTAAGGCACCAGCTCCGGGTATCTTGGGGTTGGGGGCGTCTCAGTTGGTATCATAGGATTCAGAGATAATTCTAAAAACCAGAACTGAATGAAGAAAAATTTACTTAAGCATTAATAAATATGAGTTTTTCTTAATTTTTAGATGTAAAATGAAGGTACTAGTATTTTGTATCTTCCTATAGAATCCCTAGAAACCATAATTTATATATACATCCATGAAAGTTTTGTAAACTGCACACACATATGTATGACGTGCGAACATCTCTACGATGTGTCCAACTCTCCCTGTGTACTTCAACTCCACTGAGGAGTGGGGTTGGACTACTTCTTTATGATGAAAACCCAATTTCCATCCTACACACATGATGGAAAATATTTTGAGGTTCTTTTTAGATGCTTCGTCGTGGCAGAAGGAGCCTCGTCCCTCATGACCTTCCAAGAAGCTACGACAGTGGGAGACCTCTGCGCAACATATATGTTCCAAGTCTTGTGTTATGGCCATTTTGGTCAAGTAATGGACTTAGAAATTCTTGAATTTAAAGCCCCCCATTCTGTGTATAGACAAAAAGTACATATTGATGTCTCTTAGTTTTACACCCCTCATGCCAGACTCTAGAGACACCATAAGTGCACCCACGTGATTGAACTAGACTGTTCGGGTTGCATTTGGTTTAGGGAGATCAAGAGTTTTGAACTTGTTCTGGAGATCCGTGTAACTGGGAATTGGGGAAACCATTAGCTTTTTTTTCTTTTTATGTACCAGTGGTTATACAAGAATACAACTTGTTATACCTTCTTTCTACTATATTTTCTTTGTTCATACTTATGGATGAGTTTCACCGATTTAACTTTCATAATTAATTTTCATATGGAAGGACAAACCCACATTTTATCCCTTATCGTTGAGATACCAGAGGTTATTATGGTCAAAACCTATGAGGAGTACCTACCCTTCTCAAAATTATGAAAAAAATGAAAGAAACTTTACAAAATATCAAATAGTCCAGACATTCTCCACTCCTTCTAGGGGAATGATTACATGGACCACCGCATAGCCATGGTCCAACAGGCTGAGTACAGGCAGAGGGGAAAATAACACGAAGGGATTTTTCTATGCTTTACTCTAGGATAGAGCTTCACATTCAGAATATGATTTCAAGAGGATTCTTTGGAGGGAAACCTTTGCGTAGCCTACAAGTACCAACTCCTCAATTTCAACTTATACAATAACATATATGACTTAGATGTTCTCAATTGAGAGATAGTCTGGTGAGTCCTTTGAAAGTTTGTCCATTCAGACTTCTCTTCACTCTCTACCATCTGAGCCTCCCTTTATAAGTCTGAGTGTACGTGGAATGAGTTCAACCCATACAGTCTGATGTGTGTTTGGGCTAGTGAAATAGAAGAGTTGAACACCAACTTGGGTATTCATCTAGCCTTACATGAGGATCCTCCATGATGGAGGATGTGGTGAAGTTTTTAAGGGAGTTTTTTTAACAAGGTGATGTGAATGTAATTGAGAGGATGAAATTCTTTGTATGGGGAATAATGTAACACCCCAAAACTTGTGTCTCATATAATAATAATATTATGATTTTATTTTGTTTAAAATTTCTTTAACCGAACAAAATTTATAAGATAAACACAAGGATTTTTTTTAAACAAGACACCGAAGTGTTTACAATGTACCAAGATCACAAGAAAGCATTCTACCCAAAAATACCTATTAAAAACCATATAAAAATTATAGGGAGACCACCCAAAACAATGAGAACCCCAAGAAGATAATATGGGTCCTTAGAATCTGTCATAACAAACATAAGAATGGCCAAAGCCACTGAGGCCACACTAAGCACCAATGGAATGAATTGAACCATCTTCTTCTTTTGTATTGAGTTTTAGGACACCATAAGGCATGGTTTTATAAGGCAACAACTTGACCGTTGCCTTGGGTGACCGTTTAACTCTAACGGCTATAAATATATCCATTGGACTTTTGATGAATTAATTAAAAACCAGTAATTGTAATTTAGTTTTCCAAATATTTAAGTTATGGATTGAAAATTATAAAAAAAACCCTAATTTTGAACTTTAAAAGGACATGGTATAATATTTTGAACTACACTTAAGTGATTTTAAAATGTAATGAGGAATTCAAACTCCATGCAAATATTTCAAAAATTTTGTAAATGTTTTCATTTCTAGAGCTTAAACAATGTTTTAATTAAACTATGTTTGATTTCTAAAAACTATGTTTTGATATCTATGATACAAGTATAAAAGTTTCATGTGTATATATTAAATTTCAATTCATAACTTTTTATATTAAAACTTTAGTATTTATAATTTTATAAATACTCTTAGTTAAGAAAAAGTATAATTTAATTTGTACTCTTTAACCATTCAAAGTTAAAATAAAAGTCATGTTTTAAAAGATAATTTATATATAGTTAAAATGAATGTATTAATTTCTTTATGACTTTATAATTTTGTAAGTTTGGATTTTATTAAAAAATTAAGCCCACCAGGGCCAGTCCTTAAGCTAGGAAAAGGGAGGCAGCTCACGCTAGGTGGTTGATCCTAGCCCTCAACCCCAGCTCAGGTCGGCCCGAGCGTGGGTATAGTATCCCTGAAGGGCACACAAGAGAACAAGGGAGTTTAGAGCATGCCATCGTGGGTACGAGGCCATGGTGAGGTAGGGGTAGGTCAAGGCCTACATGGGGGGAGCCCGTGTATAAGGCTCCCTATGTGTGTGTTGTGTTTTTTCTGAGCAATCCATCAGATCTTCAGGATTATAAGGAAACTGTGCGCGCTTCTCCGTTTCAATGTGGGATAGGGATTTTCGGGTGAAGCAGGATCTGAGCCATAGGATCATATCGCAAGCAATCAGGACCGTACATCTTGATCTGGGACTCTTTTCAAAGCCATTGAATTCTCCATGCTTGTTGTGAACTGTCCAATCAAACTCAGATTTAATCTGAGTCGCCCAAACTTTTAAAACTGTGGACGCATCCCGACCTTTGGATCAAGAACAAATTTGATCCTGACCATCCAATCTTCTTCCAATTTTCTTCGCGCAAAGACATCTTCTTCCCCACAGCGTGCAATGCACTAGTAACCCCTACACCCTATTTGCACCATTTTATTCACCCTTTACAGCTACTGGTCCATACTCTCACACGGTTTCCACAATGACCGACCCCCCTAGTATTTTTATAATCCATTTAAGCCTCAGACCCTATGCTTATGTCCTTAAAATATTCTGTAAAGTCTAGTATAATATATTTTATTTAGACACACCCGTCACACCTCAATAACCCTCGGATCTTCCACACTCAAACCTCCTACAAGTTTTAGCTAATATTCCCAAGCCTCTCCTCCTCCTCCTCCTCCTCCTCAAACTAAGGTAAGGGATTTATATTTTCTTTCTCATTGAGTTGAAGTTGTGTATTTATGTACACTCTTATATATATTGTTGAGAAAAAATCCCTCAAGGCATCATTGAAGCATTTTTTAGGTGATTGTGTTTGTTGACAAAGGGGGCCTCCATGTCTTGTTTGTTGACAAATCAGACCGTGGTGTATGAGTGTGTTGACAAAGGGTGATTAAATGGTGATTTTTTGGGTTCAAGGGATGCTTCCAACAATCCATGATTGATTGAAGAACCTCGACAAAGGAATGTATGATTTGGAGGTGGTACAAAAGAGCAGATACAAGGTCGCACCGTTTTCCAGTGTTTGCCAAATTTTTGGGCCTGAAAATCGGAAAATGGAGAGATGTGCTTTTGGAAAAGGGAGGTGCACGCAAAATTGGAGTGATGCGCGAAAAATTAAGTGTGGCGCGAAAAATCAGCAGGATGCGCGAAATAATTGCGCTGTGTGCGAAATATGTGCGGGATGCGCGTAATAGAGAGATGAAGTTTTCGCACAAGAGGTGTTTCGAGATCAGAAGATAAAAATTTTTCAAAGGCATGAGGTGCATGAAAAATTGGAGCGAGGTGCGAAATACGTTGTGGCGTAGAAGATGTGTTTTTTGCGCTTGAAGAGGATTGCGAACGGAAGAAGGGTTTTTCGCGCCGGGGTCGATTATGCCTATAAATATGAAGTGACCCCCCTCATTATAGTGAGTTAAATACATAGAAAATACCCGAGCTCTGGTGCGCAAAATTGAAGTTTGCAAGGGAGGTGCATGTAAAATTTAATTTTGCGCATAAAGTGTAGGTGCTGCGCAAAAAGCTAAGGCTGCACGTAAAACTAGTGGTTGTGTTCAAAAGAAGTCAATTGGGTGTAAAAGAGGTGTTGCTTGAAAAGTGGTTTCGCGCAAGGCAGGAAAATTACGTGCAAGGCAGTGTAGAGGTTGCACGTAAATTTTGGAGGTTGCGCGTAAAAGATGTGTTGCATGAAAATTGTATTTCGTGCAAGTCAAAGGAATTACGCACAAGGTGTCGCAAGGGCTGCGTGTAAAAATTACAGTTGCCCGGTACACCCAGTGAAAAGTGAGATTCATCTACGGGTGAAAGTTGGACATCAACAGAGCATCTATCAACAGTTAAGGATGGAGATTTCATTAGAGATAATGAAGATACCTACAGGTCTATAAACTGTGAGTGGATCCTTTCCAGAGCAGTGAGAAAAGGATGAGGAAGAAGGTGATCCTATCCACCGGCAGTGAGCCAGAGATAGAGAGACAGGGAGTGACCCTTGGGAAAGTAGTGAGCTGACCCTAAAATTTGTAAAGGCAGTGATCCTGGTAATATAAGTGATCTATACCGAACCTTGTAAACAACAGTGTGCTTATAGTGGATTTGATACATCGGCACATTGCCGATGTATGCTCCTTGGACGTAGCCCTGTGAGGATGAATCAAGTAAAAATTGTTGTGTCATGTGCATGCTTTACTTTCAGTTTATATTGTGAAATGGGAAAGAGAAAGAAAAGTGTTTTTCTTAACAGAAAAACAAGATCATAATGTGCTTTAAATTTAAATTAGCCTTACCCTAATTCACCATCCCCCCTCTCAGGGTATTCAGCCTTGTGGACATAAAAATTGATATCAGAGCGAAAGGTTGATATTTGTTCTTCTCTCAAATGGAGGTCACCAATCATAAAGGAATTCCGATCTTTGATGGGAACAATTTTCAGCTACGGAAGAATCGAATGCAACACTACTTCCGATCTTTGGTAATGGTTGTATTCACAACAGCAATGCATAGAATAATAGCTGATATTAATAGTGGTGCATTATCAGAAGCTGATCATAGAGAGTTGGATGCTGATGCCAAAGCAATTAATTTCTTAGGGGGAGCCCTATCTAATCCTATATATACAAAGGTGATGTCTTGAAAAACGTCACATGACATGTGGGAAAAGTTATTGAATATATATAAAGGGGATACAAAGTTCAGAGAGTCAAAGTTGCAAGTGTTGTGGAAAAAGTATGAAGATGTGAGAATGAACCCGAATGAATCTGTCGATGCATTCTTTGACAGGGTAAATATTGTAGTGGAGGACATGAGAGGTCTTGAAGAATTTATCGAAGATATAAAAATTTTGAAGCGCATCCTGAGAAAACTTCCACCTCGGTTCAATCCGAAAGTTTCTATTTTGGAAGATAAAGACCCAAAAGAGCTGACATTGGATAACCTGCACAACACCCTTATTGTATATGAAATGAGAAATGATGATAACAATGCTGTGGAAAAGGGAAAATCCAAATAAGTGGCATTCAAGGACATGAAGAAGATCACCATTGAAGACTCTCAATAAGAAGAAGAGACAGATGAGGTGATGTCATTCCTTTCTTCAAATCTGCAAAGAGGAAAAGTAAAGCTTAAAGGGAAACTTCCACCAGCATGCTTTCGATGTGGAAAGGTTGGTAATCTGGCGGCAAGGTGCCCCCAAAAAGTTTCAAGAAGAAAATGATGAAGATGAAGTTGAAATTCCCAAGAAGAAATCTTCAGCCTATGTGAAAGGGAAGAAGTATTTCAAGAGAAATTTCTTCAAGAAGAAGAATATTCTTTCACAAGAAATAGACAGTTCAAATGAGTCTGAGGTTGAAGAGGTTGAGGAGATTCAAAATTGCAAATATTGTGAAGAAAATGCTATGGTGGCAGTCGTCGGTAGTTCTCAAGAGAAGAACAAAACCGAAGGTGATGAAGAAGAAGAAGAAGTTTACGGAAGAATAGATATGCAAGCTGAGTTAGAGGCTTCTCTTGAGGAGATAGATGTTTGGAGACCCAAAATAAAGAAAGCCAACAAAGTTGTTCGTGATTCCAAACTCTATATGCAGCAGCAGGAAGAAGAGAAGTCTGAGTTGATGGAAGAAATTGAGAAACTCAAGTTATCATCACCAGAGAACTCAGAATCAGTTAGTGAGTATAAGATCAATATTGAAGAGCAGAAAAGGGAAATCGATGACTTGAATAGAAAAGTAAAATATCACATCAAGTGTATTGAAGAGCTTGAAGAAGAAGTTATCGGTCTGCGGAGAAAAGTTAAAGACCAGGAAAAACCCTTGATTCCCAACACATTCTTGGGAAAGCAGGTCATTTAGAAGATTGAAAAGATAAAAGAGGAGCCTAGTAGTTCAGCAGGAAAGAAGCAGTAATTGAGCTTAGACGTCAAAGCTAATCCAGGGCTTGATCAGAAGCAAAAATCTGTGGCAATTGAAGTCAGACCGCAAACACCTGTCCCGAGATTAAAGGTTGATTTGGGCACAAAGAAGAATCAGAATATTCAGATATCCCAAGGAGAAACTCATAGTGCTGAAGTAACATGAAGGAATTCTCCTTATATCATGTGTTATTGTTGTAGAAAGATGGGACATTCACAGTATGTGTGCTCCATAGCCAAGAGATATCGAAGAGAACAAGAACAGAGGTGGCATCCAAATAGATAACAGTTTTCCAGAACATATTTCTAAAGACACTGTTTTTGGTGTGGAGGATTTGGGCACATGGCTAGGTACTGCACTTCGACCATATAGAGAAATGTGCCAAAGCAGAATCAAAACGTTTGCAAGCAGCAGATCAATAAACCAACAGGTGAGTTAAAAATGCAGAATAGATTTGTGGCTTTGCAAGATAAAGTTGGTCCATCATGCTATGAGAAAGAACATAAGTCTCAATCCATGCCAAGTGTAAAGGCAAAAGTATGGACCAAGAAGAATAAAAATGATAAGGTTGTGGTGGCAGAAATTTCCCTTAAGGCATCAGATCACTCTAGTGTATGGATCCTTGATAGTGGTTGCACATCTCACATGACAAGTAATAAGGATCTTGTTACAGGCATAAAATATGACAAAGAAGGAGTTTTCAAATTTGGAAATGATGAAGGCCTGAAGATTATTGGCTCAGTAAAATCCAAGTTTGGGGGAAAAGAAATGATACATGCTGATGTCTTGGTAGTAGAGGGTCTTAGTCATAACTTGCTCAGTGTCAGTCAACTATGTGACTCTAGGCACTCTATCCGATTTACCAAGAAGATTTGTGTTATGAAAGGAAAATATGGAGTAGTTTTTCTACAAGGAAAAAGGATAAAGGGAAATATTTACCTTGTAGGTGGGGAAGAAGATACGTTCCTTTTATCCAGAGAGGAAGAAAACTAGCTGTGGCATAAGCGACTTGGTCATTTAAGCCAACCATCCATGGAAGATCTGGTAAAGTGTGATGCTGCTAGAGACCTTCCCAAACTATCACGTGATCTCACTCATACGTGTGATTCTTTCCAATAAGGGAAGATCATTAGAAAGACATACAAGCCAAAGGAATAGAAATCAACTAGAGTGCTCGAATTGGTGCATGCTGATGTATGTGGACCTATCTCACCACGAGCTATAAATGGAAAAAGGTACTATGTCCTTTTCATTAATGATTATAGCAGAATGGCCTAGGTATTTTTCATTACCCATAAGATAGAGGTGTTCAGTTTTATAAAGCAGTATAGGAGGGAATCATAAAGGATGCTTGGGTAGAAAATTCTGAAGATTCGTACTGATAACGGTACAGAATTCACAAACAGTCAAGTTGAAGACTATCTTGAGAAACATGGGATAAGGAATCAAGTTTCATCAGTGAGAACTCCCCAACAGAATGGAGTAGTTGAAAGGAGAAATCGGATCATCAACAACATGGCCAGAACGATGCTTATTGAAAAGGACCTACTAGAGAAATTTTGGAAGGAAGCAGTTTTGATATCAGTCTATATTTCGAACTGGTCTCTATTATGTCTAAAGGAAGGGAAGACTCCGTATGAAATGTGGTATGGAAAGAAGCCAATGTTGAAATACTTTCGAATCTTTGGAAGTAAGTGCTTCATTCTCAACAAAGAAAATCACAGGAAATTTGAGTCACGAGGAGATGAGGGGATATTACTTGGCTACTCAGGGAAAAGAAAAGCATATAAATGCTTCAAAAAAAGGCTGGGAAAAATTATTGAGAGCAGTGATGTCACTATAGTTGAAAATGAACAGAATACTCAACGAACCAGTGAACAGTTTCTGGATGAAAGTGATGAAGAGGTAAGCAACACAAGGGGAGTAGAAGTGGCAGACGCTGACTCAAAAGAAGATACTGATGATGAGAAAGAGGAAAAAAAATATGAATCTGCTAAGAAGCCAAAGAGTCAAGCTGAAATTGATAGGCAAAATATCATTGGTGATCAGATAGCTCTAGTTCAGACTCGAAGAATGAAATCATCACAACAAACATTGTTTTTATCTTAGGTGGAGCCGAAATGTTTTTCTGATTCAGCTGAAGATGGGTACTGGTTTCAGGCTATGAATGAATAATTAGACCAGATTGAAAAGAATCATACGTGGGACATTGTTTCGAGGCCAGAAAATAAGAATGTCATCGGGAATAAATGGGTCTTTTGTAACAAGACGAATGAATATGTCACAATGATTCGAAACAAAACATGACTGGTGTGCAAAGGATACTCCCAAATAGAGGGTATTGATATTGATGAGACATTTTCACCAGTTGCAAGGCTAGAGACAATCAGGTTATTTTTATCCATTGCAGTGCAAAGAAAGTTCAAAGTGTTCCAGATGGACATCAAATCTACATTTCTAAATGAGGTTCTGGAATAAGAGGTGTACATTGAGCAGCTAGATGTTTTTCTCATTCATGAGTATGAGAAAAACGTTTTCAAGCTGAAGAAGGCATTGTATGGTCTAAAACAAGTACCAAGAGCATGGTACTCAAGGCTTGATCAGTACTTGAAGAATCTTGGTTTCCAACGTGGGGGAGTTTATTACAATTTCTATTTCAGCAACAATAAAAGTAATCAAATTATGATGGTGTTGGTTTATGTCGATGACATAATATTTTGTGGATCAGATGAAGCTCAGTACAGACAGTTTTCCAAATTCATGAAGAATGAGTTTGAAATGTCAATGATTGGAGAGCTAAAATTTTTCCTTGGTTTACAGGTGACACAAGGAAGTAATGACACTTTCATTTCTCAATCCAAATACGCCAAGGAGGTTATAAGAAGGGTTGAAATGGATAATTCCAAGGATATGAAGACTCTGGTTTCTACTCGGATGAAATTATCAAAAGATGAGGATGGAAAGGCAGTTAATATCACAGAATACAGGCAAATTATTGGATGTTTGATGTACTTGACCGCAACAAGGCCTGACATTGTTTTCACCACATGCCAGGCAGTGAGATATCAGAGTAATCCCAAGGAAAGCCACATGCTCACAGTGAAAGGAATACTTCGGTATATCAAAGGCACCATGGATTTCGATCTGATGTATAATGAAAAATCTCAATCAGTGTTATTGGGTTACATAGATGCAGATTGGACTGGATCAGCAGATGACATAAAATCAACATCAGGAGGTGCCTTCTATCTTGGTGGATTGTGTATTACTTGGCTAATAAAGAAGTAAGATTTCATTTCATTGAGCACCGCATAAGCTGAGTATATTGCGGCCACTCAAGCATGCACACAGTTATTGTGGATGAAGCAGCAGCTTGAAGACATGGGAGTTGAAGTGAAGTCTCCGATCGGAATCTAGTGTGATAACTCAAGTGATATAAATCTTAGAAAAAATCTTGTCCATCATTCATGGACAAAGCACATTGAGATAAAGTATCATTTTATCAAGGAGAAGGTTGAGCTGGGAATCCTGAAGTTGGAGTATGTGCCTATAGAGCTACAGGTTACATACATTCTGACAAAGGCCTTACCCAAGGAAGATTTTGAGGGACATCGACAGGCTCTGGGAGTTCAGTTGATTCCCCGCACATGAAAGAGTGTGGATGTTCCCCCCCCCCCCCTCTCCCCGAGGTATGATGTTTTTTTTCTCTAAATATGCTGATATGAGTTCTCTACTCTATTACAGACTATAAAGGAGTTACCTTTGGGTTCATTGAAAAAGGGGGAGAAAATAGTGATTGTTCAAGGGGGAGACAATGTGGCTATTTGAAAAATCATGAATGATATGGGGAGAAGCTGACAGGTGGAGCAGCGAGATAGGGGGAGAAATAAGAAATAGAGAGCGTATTAAATCTGAAAATGCTAGAAGTGATCGATCAAAGAATATATATCACGACTACTGAGGATCGTGATAAAAGCAGAAGAGTGATGTTGGAATGTGGTAAAAATATTTCCAACAAATTGGTATCAGTTTGGTGTCAACAGTGGGTGTCATAGTTGAAGTGATCCATTGATGAACATTTCATTTAATCTTGTTTCTCACACTGAGAATTGCTCATGTGAGCTTAGAGTACGTGTTAAGTGAATCCTTGAACGCTATCAGAATCACAAGAGGTGAATGGTTGTAGTGACTGGAAGGAGCCTTAATGAGATATCAAGTGCATAGAAATTTTTTTTATGAGAAGAGTTGGCAATAAACCCAAAGGGGGAGATTGTTGAGCAAAAATCCCTCAAGGCTTCATGGAAGTATTTTTTAGGTGATTGTGTTTGTTGAAAAAGTGGGCCTCCATGTCTTGTTTGTTGACAAAGCAGACCATGGTGTATGAGTGTGTTGAAAAAAGGGGATTAAATGGTGATTTTTCGGGTTCAAGGGATTCTTCCAACAATCCATGATTGATTGAAGAACCTCGACAAAGGAATGGATGATCTGGAGGCGGTACAAAAGAGAAGATACAAGGTCACGCCGTTTTCCAGTGTTTGCCAAACTTTTAGGCCTGAAAATCAGAAAATAGAGAGATGTGTTTTTGGAAAAGAGAGGTGCATGCAAAATTGGAGTGATGCGCAAAAATTAAGTGTGGCGTGAAAAATCAGCAGGATGTGCGAAATAATTGCGTGGTGCGCGAAATATGTGCGGGATGCGCGTAATAAAGAGATAAATCTTTCGTGCAAAAGGTGTTTTGAGATTAGAAGATAAAAAATTGGCAAAGGAATGAGGTGCGCAAAAAATTGAAGTGAGGCGCGAAATACGGTGTGGCGCGGAAGATGTGTTTTTCGCGCTTGAAGAGGATTGCGTGCGGAAGAAGGGTTTTTCGCACCGGGGTCGATTATGCCTATAAATATGAAGTGACCCCCCTCATTAGATTGAGTTCAAGAAATAGAAAATACCTGAGATCTGGTGTGAGAAATTGAAGTTCGCAAGGGAGGTGCGCGTAAAATTTTAGTTTGCGTGTAAAGTGTAGGTGTTGTGTGAAAAGCTAAGGCTGCGCGTAAAACTAGTGGTTGCGCGCAAAAAGAAGTCAACTGGGCGTAAAAGAGGTGTTTTGCGAAAAGTGGTTTCGTGCAAGGCAGGAAAATTATGCGCAAGGTAGTGTAGAGGTTGCGTGTAAATTTTTGATGTTGCACATAAAAGCGGTGTTGCGTGAAAATTGTATTTCGCGCAATTCAAAGAAATTACGTGCAAGGTGTCGTAAGGGCTGCGCGTAAAAATTGCAGTTGCCCGGTACACCCGGTGCAAAGTGCGATTCATCTGCGGGTGAAAGTTGGACATCAAAATAGCATCTATCAACAGTTAAGGATGCAGATTTCATTAGAGATAATGAATATACCTACAGGTCTATAAACTGTGAGTGGATCCTTTCTAGAGCAGTGAGCAAAGGAAGAGGAAGAAGGTGATCCTCTCCACCGGCAGTGAGCCAAAGAGAGAGAGACAGGGAGTGACCCTTGGGAAAGCAGTGAGATGACCCTAAACTTTGTAAAGGCAGTGATCTTGGGAATAGAAGTGATTTATCCCAAACCTTGTAAACAATAGTGTGCTTATAGTGGATTTGGTACATCGACACATTGTCGGTGTATGCTCCTTTGACGTAGCCCAATGAGGATGAACCAAGTAAAAATTAATGTATCCTGTGCATGATTTACTTTCAGTTTATATTGTGCAACGGGAAAGAGAGAGAAGAGTGTTTTTCTTAACAGCAAAACAAGATCAGAACGGGCTTTAAATTTAAATTAGTCATACCCTGATTCACCCCCCCCCTCTCAGGGTATTCAGCCTTGTAGACATAACATATATATATATATATATATATATATATATATACACACCTTGCAGTTTGAGTTTAAACCCTTCTATACCCAATTCAGGGCTTTAGAATTTTGAGTTTATAGGGTATTAGTAGACCTGAAGCATAATTACCTCATGCAAACTTATTTACATACCATATATATACTTACCATATATACATAATCAGTTACACACACACACACGCGCATATATATATATGTATATATATACATATATACAGCCCTATAGTTTTACATAAACCCATTATGTCTAGATTTAAGATTTCTAAACTTGAGCTTCAAAGTTAATTAAGAACTTTAAAATGAAAAGAACTATATTTTATGTAAAACTTTTATACTTTACATACCTGATTATGTATGTTCTTGTATATATATATAACCATACAGTTTTAAAATAACCTCCTTGAGGTTCAGTTTCAAGTCTTCTATACTTTGAGTTTCAAAGATGAAATAGAATTTGTTATATTTTCATATATATATATTTATATTCAGTATAAACGGTCTATTATAATGATATAATTTGTGTATCTCACATCCTGGACCTGTTTTAAATCCTTCAACATGAAACTTCTATGATTAATGGTTGTTTTGATAAGTAAGTAAGTGGAAACTAATTTTGTGGTAAGACCCATTAGTGTACTATATATTACATGTAAAATATTCATATTTACATAAGTATATACGTACATACATGAGTATTTTAATAAGTAAAACTTTTAATTTCACTCTATGGTTTTAAACTCAAGAACCCATATTAATGTTAAGTCATATGGGTGTTATTAGTTTTTTTGTATTGATTGTGGTTTAGTTTCTTGATTTTTATTTTTGACATTATGGTGTGTTATACAGAAGCATTTTTAGCAATAAATGGTTGAGAATTTTCAAGCTTAAAACCCCACATGAAATGTTTGGTTTACCTTTTATTATGCATCAAGAAAAAATTACAATATGTAATTGATTAATATGGTTTTAGAATTTATCATTATATGTGACCAAATTTTTATTTCTTATGTGTATTAGTTTTCATCACAAGTACTCTTAACTTACTTTCCATTTAATGACTTAACCATGCAGTTCATAGTCTTGTTCCAGAATCACTATATATGTATAAATACTAATGAATGTAATTTAAAACTTTATGACCTTTTATGTAATTATGAATTTAATTATTCAAGGTGGTATGGGACACCTTGAATAAAATGAAATGTGAAATTAAATATCCAAATTGGTATTGGACATTTTGAATATATGACCTGATTTGGAATATGAGGAATGTATTGGACATAGTAAGTATAGGGTGGGGCCCTCTACATCCCCTCGATGAATCGGTAGGTCTCACGAGAGAAACTATGATCTTGGAACAAGGCCTTGACAAAATGCGTATTTATGGTCTTGGCACGATGCCTTGACATTATGGTTATGTTGTCCCACATTATACATTCCCTCATTATGTGTATGATAATTAATTAACCAAGTGGATATTCAACTAGTAGAATATCCATGGTTAAGAGCTAGGACTTATGAGTATCATAAAATTAAATGCTTATGACATGACATATGTTTAGCAGTCAGCGAATTAGTATCCAGTGTATGAAATTGAAGTTATTACCTTTACGCGCAACTATGATTATTCATTAATCATAGTTGTTTAATTTTTACTTACATATTTATATGTCATACATATTTAGAATGTATTTTATTTATTACTCCAAATGAGAATTCCTATAATTGAATCCTTCACCCTTGTAATTCTTTGAGCATGTTTTTAATTGAGCACCTTTATTATGATATGTTACATGTGTTACAAATTTTCTTTAATAAAAATGTTTTATGGAATGTTTTAAAGAATGTTTTCAAAAGTTATAATTGGTTATTATGCTGTTTTAAAACCCCTTACCAGGCATTTGTATGCTCACCCTATGTTTTTGATTAAAATTTTTCAGGTATCAGTTTGAGCTAAAGAAGTATGACAGAAGTGGCTAGTTTCCCAAAACCTGAACCGAATTCGATCCTCTTCATGGGACATTATGTGTAATTTATTAGTGTGTGTTTTTGTAATAAATTGAACATCACATCCTAAGTTAGAGACTTCAGGTATCTTGGGGCCAGGGGCATCTCAAGTAGATAGATTTCCCCATGATCTATGGAATATGTAAGACATGGTCATAGGATAGGTGCATGAGCTTAGTGTCATTGAGATATGGATTATGATATTGGTGACCCGAGTGATATGATTGAGTATCAGGGTGTTCCTTGTTACTATTTAGATAAGTTGTGATATACGAGGGTAACATAAGATAGGGGTTAACACAAACTTATGAGTTCCTTTAGAGACGAGAGGCATGGATAGATGTGTTGAGTTTGAGATTGATACACAGTAATTGATAACAAACATGTGGTGTATGCATGGTGATGCCTTATGTATCATGGATTTTGGTCCTATATATTCAAATATAGAGAGGATAGAGCATGAGTAGATGTTTCTGGTTTTGGGAATAATTCATGAGTGGTAAGCCTTGACATGGGTGAGATGCCTCAATCATGTTGGGAAAGAGGTACTGAGGAGATTATGGATAGATGATACTGATGTGTAGTGGGGCATGGTTAATTTTTTAGGCATTTGAGCCTTGGTTTTATGGGACATGAATCATGGGAGTGTGAGTTTGGTGGTTCGACCAAGTGATACAAGAGTATACACCCATTGGGTTTAGATGAGATCAATATGGATGGTGGTAGAGAAACCATGGGAAGATTCTTTAGTGTATCACTTTACCTTAGGATAGGAGAGTGAGAGTTAGTACAAATTTTTTATAAAATCCTTGATGTGTAAAGGAATGTGTGTGTTGAGTATACACAATGTCCGTTTATCTATGGATCAGTGATCAATCATGTATGGTTCATGGAATGATATATTTTATGAGATTATTGTAGGCATGGAATCCCTAGGGTTTTGATGAGGATGGGAAATTACATCTATGTGACATATGGTGATATCATGGATGGATTGAGGTACTATGGTTTGGTTTATTTGAGTTTTTTTCTTGACACATGTTGTCAGGGAGGTGTGAGAATGTCTTGGAAGAGTTACATGCATGTGATGATGAAAATATCTCAGGTTTTTTACTCGCAGAGTGGTATAAGGAAAATTATATGGTGGGGAGTACACCATTGGATATTAGAGGGTATGAACCTCATTATGAATTAAATTTTGATAGATATCGAGGATGATGTTCCTCATGAGTTGGGATCAGGTAGTAATTGATGTTTTTCATTGGCACTCAGATATGAGCTGGATAGCCACATCCAACCATTACATGCAGTGATGGATGGAGTGTGAGATATATAGATCAACATTTTACCTCATTGGAGTGATGATAAAGATTATCTTATAGTGGGGAGCATCAAATCATTAATGGAGGTATGAACCCATGTGTTGGTAGGGTTATGGATATGGTAAGGCTAGTGGAAATTTGACTTATCACCAGGATTATAGTGATTAGGTAAATCTAATTTTATAAGGTTCATTGGTAGGTACTAGATTTGGGACTTAGATGTGATTTCAGATAGATTCTATGCATTATAATTGGGCTCAAGATGTATTTTAATGGGTGAGTTGGATTAGAGCTATTCTAGTGATTGGGTTGATATTATTATGGTTGGTGTGGTTGGTTGAGGATTCAACCATGGGATTACACCAAGTTTCAGGTTTGGACTTTGGCGTGGGTGTTTGGATAATATCATGATGCCTTAGGAAAGTAAGGTAGATTGTAAAAATAAGGATCAACTAATTCTCTTGAATGAAATTAGATGTGATGAGGTGGAAACTATATTGGGTTTATCAAGGGACCACTAATAGTGTGTTCTTAATGGGAAATTCTTATGGTGAGGAGAACCATGGATTATAATTAACCTTCATGAGTAGAGTCTTATGGGGGTGACCATAAACTAGAGGATGATTCATTTGATAAAATCATGGTGTCTTAGGATATATGGGTGTAGTTGAGTGCCATCTCAATATTGGTGATGGTGACAAGTGGGTAACTCATCTTTTGATGAATAGTTTACTCTACCAGTGTTTGGAGTTGCGCAAAGGAAGCTTATTCAATATTAAGTGATAGAGTGTAAATATATAGTGGTGAATTTATGATAGAGTAAGGTTAGGAATAATGGTTTAAGGAACAATGATAATTTTCAAGGATGATAAGTGCAGTGATGGGGAGTTTGTAATGACTCCTGTTATTACGAGTTGAGAAATTCTGAGGGAATTTGAATTTTTGGTTTTGGAGTAGTGGAAATTTTGAGAATTAGGTCTTGAAACATGAATTTGAGAGTTGTAACACCTTCATGATATATTTTTGGATATATTATAAGGCCTATAAGGTGCCTCGGGTACTCGATTGAATATTAGAGAAGGGTCGTTGGAATGGCCTGAGTATGTGGGAGTGGAATTTTGACTTGGACTTTAGGATGACCATGTGCAATGGGACCGAGTATAGGTGTCATAAGTTGTAGAATTGTTGAGGAATAGAGTCTCAGGATATTATGGATGTATTTATATTCTATTTTTAAATGTTTATTTTTGGGGAGGCCCTATAGGTACTGAAATAAATTGGAATTGATTTGGGATGAATTTAGTTATTTTGGAGTTTTAACAATTTTTTGAAAAATTGGTTAAGTATAAAACCTTATGCATGAAATTTTTACAAAGTCTAAAATGTTAAGTATTATAGGGAGGAGGAAAAATATATTACATATCAATTTTATTATTAAGGTAAAAACTTATTTATTAAGTAAAATATATTACATATAAAGTAATATATTACGTATGAAAATTTTATGAAGTAGAAAAACTTATGTATTTGAAAAAAAATATTACATATGAACATTTACTTGGGAAATATATTATGTATTGAATAAAAATTTCATGAATTGGTTTTTTCATAAGTAAAACGCCTCACACATGGTATAAATATATTACACATGAGTGTAAAATTTTACGTATTGGTTTTTCCACAAAGGAAAAAAACATACATATTAAAAATATGTTATGCATTGAAATTTGGAAAATTAAAATATATTATGTATGTAAATATACATATTACATATTGGATAAATATATTACATATCAAGATTTTGGATAAGGAAAAAATATTACATATGGTAAAATATATTATTTACAGGTTGAATAAATTACATATTGAGTTTTTTTCTAAGTAAAATATTTTTTTGTAAGTAGTAATATATTAAGCATAGAGGGAGTAGTTCTAGAAATCATTAAAGTCCTCTGATATGTAATATGTTTATAGGATTTAGGGGTGATACAAAATATATATTTATGAGGGACTCTAGGCTTTATCAAATTTATGAAAATTAATTTTTTTTCTATAATTTTTAGAATATTAATAAAAGTTTATAAACTTGTAATAAAAGGGAAATAAGGTATTTCTAAGACCTGTACATAGGGAAATCAACCAAGATAGTTCCTTCATTATCCTCTTTATCCTATAGAGAGATCTTCATCAATTATTCATGAATTCAAGTGCCATTTTATTTAAAGTATATCTTGAGGTAAATATATCACTTTGATTCAATTCCTTCTCGGTTTATTCACATTCTTTTTATTTCTATTTTTTATAACCCAGATAGGGTTCTTGGTGATGATTCTACCAGATCATGGTGGAATCATCTCATTGTGATAAATATTTTTCTTAGATTAGCTGATGGGGATCCATGAAGGATAATCACACTAGGTTTTGTATGGATTCAAATATGTATGTTACTCCCTTGAATTTATTTAGTTTTTTTATTATTTTAGGTGAAATTAAATATTTATTTGGGTGAATATATTGCAGATTTTAGTGATAAATGTCCAGGTGGATACCAGGGTAGGTGAATACCACTTAATCAAGGTTTTAGCCATGGGAGATCGCTAGTGAGTAATTCCTTATTATTCCCAAAATATTAATTAGAAAATAAATAATAGGTTAATTTTAAAATTAATTATAAATGTTTTATAATTGATTAAAGTGGATATTTTAAGGATTTATGGATTATTGTTGATAAAAAATGATTGTACATTCTTGGGTGTGCTTCAATGATATTTGCCCAACCTTTCTTATAAAGAGGATAACTCTAGATATGGTAGTTGGTTCCTAGACATCTCTTGAATGTTTATAATTTTTTATGTGTCATGTGATATGTAGTCTCACCACTAATGGGTGATTGACCGTAAACATAAAATGAATTGTTTTAGTAACCTTCAATGAAATGAACAAAGTGTCAAGGACCACAATGGACCCTTGAACACTAGATGGTGAATCGACTGCCAAAAGTCCAGGTATTGACTATGAATGCATGATATTTGACACATTGAACATAAATGGGTAATAATCATATGAAATGGATTAATATATCATCACATATATAATATTAATTTCATCCTCCTATTTTTGGTGAAGATTCTATGATGATAGTTATGGGGATTAGAAATTCTCGGTGACTATGTCGCTAAGGGGAGAGGATATTGTTTGGGATATAGGAGTCCTGAGGTATTAAACATAGCTTGGATGAGAGTCATATGTCATAGATGGAGTTATAGATCTGTTTGGATAGTTATGAGAGGGTTAGGCCTAGTGATTATGGGTAATACAAACATAAGTCTCACACATTATGGGAAATATGCTCTTGAGGGTGGTTTAAACTCTTAGTGAGTGTCATGAGTGGGGTAAATCATCTAAGGATTGATGAGGTGTGATGAGAGAGTTTCCTATAGGTGTATGGATTGCGAGGTATTACAAGGATATGTGATAAGAGACCCATGTGTAGGTTGTGAGTATTGTTGGGATGTATTATCATGATAGTGCCAAGAGGCTTAATGAGAGATATTTGGGATTATTCCCACATTGAAGGACTGGGTTGCAATGTAGGTTTTTGATAAGGTTTTGGAGAACACATATGAGACTAGTATTATGAAAGGGACATATAGGATAGAAGAACACCATGGGTGGTGGATAAAACTTAGTGTTGATGACCAAAGACTTAAACAGGTCTAAAGGACCCTAGTGGATTCCCATATGGGTGTGATGATCATGTAGATGGGTGAGGCATGATGTGATTATTCTACTGGTATGATCTTGAGGGGATTAAATTAGTGGATCAATAGAAAATAACGTGTACCTTTTTATGTGGGTCTAGTACTGAGAGACTAGTGCTTGGTGATGAGCTGGTGAGCTTGTGGGGTGGGGTTACAATTCCATTATTTATGTATGCCATATGATGGTCCTTGAGATAGAGTATTCGCTTAGATGTATTTGAGAAATGATTCCATGTGGGAAGTGAGTATGATTTTGAGTTTCTAGATGATTTATTATATGTTTCTAGGGTGGTGAGAGGATGTTCTCCTAAGTTTCTAATGACTTTATTTGGGATTCTAGGTGGGGAGCGAGATGGCATTGAGTTTCTAAATAATATGATATATTATTATAGGTGGGGAGTGGGTATTCCCCCAGATGCCTGATAATGTGATATATGTTTCTAGGGTGATAAATGAGTATTCTCCTAGGTTATTAATGATGCAATGTATGTTTATATAGAGGGTAGATTTTCCCCTAGGTTCCTGATGACATTATATATAATGATTTTGGGGTAGGGAATTGTCCCCAAATAATAGGGTGATATTATAAATAGATTCTAAGGTACAAAATAGTTTACCCTAATGGTTATGATACATGAACAAAGAAACCCAACACTATCCAAAGTATGTACGGTCAACCTCAGGTGTCACCTTAGAACATGAGTAGTGATGATGGTTATTTTATTATGCTTCTATATTTTATTTATTATTCTGAGAATATAACATGTGCATAAAATACCTTATAGGTTATGTTAGGGACACCATTAGTTGTGACCTACTGAGTTTTACTCACACCTTGATTAGTTGGCCCTAACACTTTGGTACCTGAGTATACCTCATTGTTTGTAGGTTCAGGTAGGGAAAAAGCCTGATGTTAGATGATTGGGTTGAAGCAGATCGAAAAGAATTCAGTGATTGGGTTGAGGTGACTCTTTGGGATGGAAGAAATACCTAATTTTATTTTATTATTTTGTTTATACTATACACGTGGTCATTCTAGTTAGCGACCAGTCAAGATGTATGGATGTATGTTGTATTCCATTTTTTATAACATGGCTATGTTTTAATGACTATGTGTACTTTGATTATTTGTTATAGATATTTTTTTGGTTATTTATATTATTATTTGAATTTTATATGAGGGTATAGTCTCCCCATTATATAAAATTATAACCCTAACTTCTATTAAAAAACCTCTAGAATATTGGGAGACATTCCTAAGGACACATATCAAACTGGTCCGAACACTTATGAGTGGTCTTGGGTCAAGAAGTTATAATTGTGCACTATTGAAGAAATATGAATGTGTTGTATATATAATAATTACTATATCCCTTGACATAAATCAATAAACAAAAAACATAATAATAAATAATATACTAAATCTCCTCTATAACATAAATTAAGAAACCAACAATAGAAGAATACAAAATATGTTGCATATCCTCTCTCTTATCATCACTAAAAGACGACTGACTAACACAAAGCTTAAAAGTATAAAACAAAAAGAGTAATAATAATTACATCTATATCTATAGATACAACCACAAGGTCCAATTCTATCAATTAATTTTATTGATAATCTAAAAATCACGTTTATTATATAGAACAACCCAGGATCATCATAGAAATCATGAAAATACCTGATCATCTCTGCAAAATAATTCAGGTGATCATGGTGGCCATGAATAGATAATAAAGACTATCAAAATTAATTTATTTGATTAAAGGATAATATTGATATACCTACCATGTCAGTTCAATAAAGAGTTTAATGATAATTTTCAAGAAAAAATTGATATTTTCATGTAGGAATCCTTCTTATATTTATAATTTTTTCCTTATTTTATTAAGTGAAATAAATTTCTATGACATTATATACTATAAATAAGACTATACATGCTCTTTTAAAAAAATTTGTCTTATTTTTTCCCATTAATAAATATGAAAGAGGTGTGTAGTATTAGGCCTAAGAAGTCATTACTATTGTTTTTAGTGCTTTCAAGAAGTATTTATAAAACCACATTGTATTACCTCTCATGTTTTTATAGGTAAATGTTTTTTTCTAAATGGTTTTGAAATTTTTTTATGATTTTAATTCCATGCATTTAAAAATTGGTTAAGATAACTTCAACCCCTATTAAGATAAATTTTGGAGAACATTTAGTGTCAAAGGAATCAAGATCTTTATATACCACTTATAGATCCTAAATAGGTCCATAGTGATAAGATATATTTTTATTGACAAGATATAATCCTCTCTACAATAAGGCTATGAAATTTATATACCACATTATTTAAATGGAACCAATGACTCCCAATGGAAGATAAAAATGAATATTAATTTATAATAACTGAGATTTTATATAAGATATAGCATTGAAGATAAGTATATGATGATATAGGTTTCTAGATAGTAGAGACCAGAGTAATGCTATAAAGTATTCTTATTATTATAATTGAAAGTCTATGAAATATTATTTTTTAACTTAGGAGAAGATGAATTTAATAGTGTATCTATATATAAAACTATACATGAGATGAATGAAACTCTTTTTGTTTTCTATAAGGGGTAATATAATGTTAAAAAATGTGTTTAAATACTTATACTACTCATTATGATACCTTTATAAAAAACCTGATTAATCTATTTTTGAAATGTAATATAGGTTCAATGGTATTATCAATATTATGAATTATTTTAAGAAAAAATGGAACATAAACAATATTTTTTAGACTTTTGATTTGATTATCTAAGAAGTGGATTGATAAAACAATTGTAATTTGAGAATCATGTGATATTGAAAAATTGATAGTGAGGGTTCTGATTGGAAAGTGGATACTATATAAAGAGGAGATATAATCAAAGAAGCAAGATGATGGTAAACCTAAGATAAAATCAATTTCATTTAAATAATATTAAAAAGGAAAGAAATTTGTAAGTGATCCCATTATAAATGAATATGATGGTGAAGATGATGAAGAAATGGTTGTTGGATTCTAATGGGGTCTCACATAGATCAAGAATGGAAACAATAACTAATATAACCCTTTACCACAAGATCCTACCATAATTAATTTGAATTAATGATAAGAAAATAAGAACATACTTACATGATCTTGAGGGAGATATCTTAGAATCCCAAGGTAGGATTCTCTCTAACTCCAATGGATTACTTGAACCTTTAAGTTAAAATAAAATAGAGAAGTGAGATTTATGATTTCAAGGAGTCTTCTATATTAATAATTTCTTTGATTATTCATGGTTTTGGACTCTTTATATAAGTATAAAGTATTCTCCTTAAAAATACTTCATGATATCTAGAATTTCAAAAATGTTTGATTCATGATACATTGTTTCATTATAAATATATATCAAACATTCAAACTATAAAATACATTATATATGGTTTGTAACATTCATCCAATAATGAATGAATAATTTATCTATAAAGTTTCACAAAACTCCTTAAATCATCATCACATGATGTAAACTAACATATGATAACTTTAAGTATAATATAATTGAGACATGTGTTATCACATAACGCATGCACTACCATGAATAAAACTACAACATGATGGTTTTCACCACTTCATGGTTTTCTTTATCACAATTAATTTTGTAGTGAAAATTTTCACATCATGGTTTTACTTTAGTACACATTTTAATCAATATCTTACTTTCATTGAATCTTAAAATACCTTTTTTAATTTCACCTTATGTAACATTATATGTAATAAATTTTGAAACAATATCCAAAACTCCTTTCATAGAATCTATCATTATGCTTTTAAAGTTTTATAAAAACACATTGTAATAAAACTTAACCTCATCCACAAAACCACTATGTGTGACCCCAAAAACCATTTTATCACTAAAAAAATTATAAATTTTATAATTCATAATCATAAAAAAGGAGTGACCACTAGTAAAATTTCAATTCTACTCAATATTAAAAGGAATTTATCATGACCTACATCAAATAGATGTATATATGTGTGTGTGTGTGTGTCCAATAAATATATCACATACATCATGCATACAATTCTTTTGTCCAAGAGATCATGTGGACATGAGACAAAAAAATATATCAATATCATATAAAATTACCCATAAATTCTTGATTCTATATGTAAATTCTAAATAAGAAAAATGAACAAATCTCATGTAATTCATAAAAGTAGATGAGTACATCACATGTCGCTCAACAAAATAAATAAGTACATCACAAAGAACTTATCTAGGTATGATCATACACTTCCTTAGTCTTTTATAAATCAAGGGAAAAAATTTCATACCAGTTATATAGGAGTATAAATCCTATCTTGATTTACAAACACCTACCACATGATAAATAAAACACTGAACCACCTCTGATTTGCGTAGCCTCAAGTTAGCATAGCAAGGTATCAAAGTATAAAGTTTCACATGCAAGATTACTTATTAGACTTGGGTAATAAGGATCATGATGAAAAATGAAACCCTAATATACTAATTAAATAATGTATGAAATTATATGTATCACATGTAGTTGGTCATCCAAAACACAAAACTTATTTTATAGCTCATGAAAAAACTCATTATCTCTATATGATCCCTAACTCTCACTAATCTCTATAGGCTTACATAACCCGTAAATCTCCATGAAAATCTATTGATTAGAGATAAATCCAAGGGCTAATTATCATTTCATTCCATCGAGTGAATCACACATGAATGAATGATAAATCATAGATTCCTTTAGTATAACATGATATAATTTTTTATATTTTTAAACCACTATAATAACATTAAAAAAATCATAAATAAGTATAAATATTTTCCATATCCAATATAAAAAAACCGAAAAGACTTTATGTTTTATTCATTTTTAGGTATTTTTAAATAAGTTACGTCTTATATAACATTTCCCACATCTTCACATGACCATATAAAAAATCCTCCCTCTAAAATCCTTTAGTATGATAGCATCTATAATGAAAAATCATTTGAATAATGGTGACATGTGGGATTCATTTTACATATGTTCAAAACTTGGAAATTTTATTCAAACTTATTTTATTTACAACATCTAATGTTAAAATGTTAATAACTTTTGTTATTTTTAAATATTTAAGATACTTTATATGATTTATACTATTATCATTTTGGAATATAATGACTTTTAATTTGAATTGTACAAGAATTATCATTTATTTATTACATTTTAAACTTATCTAAGTTTAAATATACCCCCACTATCCTCTTATAAATTTTATTTTACAAAAGTATATTTCTAAGAGATTAAATATTTAATAAATAAAAAATAACACTTATTTCTATCCGTGGTAATATATGATAAATAAAATTTAAAACCATATTTCATATATAATTTTATGCATTTTTAGAAATATCTAATAAAATGAAATATTAATTTATTAAAATATTCCACTAATTAGTGGTTAGAACTATTTATCTTATATTTTAATAAATAACTTGGATAAAACTCCTTTTATATGTTTTTTCTAAACAATGCTCTAAATAATATTAAATTATAAGGCATGTGTAATAAAAACATCATCCAATTTTTTGATAAATACCATTATTTACATATTTAATTATCTTATAACATAAGAGAAAATGAGATAAAAATACACAGAAAAATTTATAATTTTAGCAAACCTAAATCTTGAAGTAATGCTTTTCATTATTTTACTCTATAAATCAAGTTTTGTCACTTTATTTGACTAAAAACATCAAAATTCCTCTGTATTTTCTTCCTTAATTTTAATCCCCTATACATATTTAAAACAATTGTTTAATGTATAGTTATATTCAAAACAATTTTTAATGAATAGTTAGTATTATATACCCTTAAAAATATAAGAATTTTTTTCTATAGAATTAATACCTGACATGAAATCTCTATGTATTTTCTTACACTAATTTTAGTATTCTAGGTAATTATACCTCCAATTTTTAGTATTTCTACAATTGAAGCATTTTCCTTTTCCTCTTGAAACCTCCTTTAGGTTTTAATGAACAAACATAATTATTGAATCATATAATAGCCTTTTTTTACTTCTATCTTAATTTTTTACCCTTTATTACTTCCATCATAACATCAGATCTTAGATTCCTCATATCTTTCTCAAATATCCTCAATATATTAAAGAGATCATGTAAGGTTTTATTAAACTCATTCATATTTTAGTTTATAATAAATTATGAGAACCTTTATGATAACAATTATAGAATGAAGTCTATTTTCATATCTGGCATGAGAGGTGACCCCAACCTCTCTAAATCATTAACATACTAAAAAATATTGAGTACATTAAGGAAGATATAATATCCATAATTTTTTATATAGATATTTCCTTTGAAACATCATATATCTTATGATTTTCTTATTCTTTATATATCCCATTAAGGCTATCTATAATCATGAATGTATATATATTCTCATGTTTCTATTATAACTTATGTTTTATAGATACAAGAATTATAGTAGATACATTAATATACTCCTTATTATTCTTCAAGTAAGAATCCATGTCTTCTTATTTAATAACTTCACCAATTAGCTGATCAGGAAGGGGATGCTCTAATATATAATTTTTTTCTAATTTCTTGAGAAAAATTCTCAAGTTTCAATAAAAATTAAAAGAGTTACTTCTATTTTTTGTATCATTTTACAATAATGATCTCAAATGAAAGTTTGATAATGATTCTGATATTTATTTACAAAAAAAATATTTTATCAGATGAGTATCAAGTTTTACGTGAATTTAATAAGGACATTTATTAATTTTATCTCTATAAAATGATAAACCCTTTTATAATTTTCATAATATCTATTAGTAGGTAAATATAAATAATTTATTAAGATTTGATTCACCTTGTAATTTTTCTCATCACATTTCTATTTAGATATACCATCGTGTTAATCATATCATATTTGAATATTTAATAGTTGAAATAACAAAACTTTTCCCTAATAAATCATATGGATTATCATAAATTCATTTCTCTAGGAACTTAATACTATTAGGGACACTTATCTAATTGTAATCCAGATCTCACATCAGATACATGCACCTAATCTTACTAGGGGAATCCATATTCTTTTTTCATTATATAGAGGATCTGGTCATAGAAAAAACAACAATACTCAAATATCATTTAAAATATTTTCATCAAAACTTAAAAAACATTGACCCAAATCCATTAATATTATCATCACACATAATTTATAATTAATTATTTAAATTAAATAAATATCTAGATTATTTTATTTATAATTTTTTTTGTTGACATCAGTGACCCGACTAATAATTATTTTGATGTTTTCATTGCTTAAATAATCAAATGATATTTCTTATAATAATATCCACACTTGTTCCACAAATCTTTGAATAACATTCTTTAAATTATGGGTGCTAGCATGAAGGAATCAAGTACTTCACATCATTTATTCTTGATCGCATTAAAATATATTTTACTTTCTATATATAAAATTTTAAGAGAAGATGGAGAATTATCTATAATTGTATCTCTAGGTATTGAGAGAAGAATTAAAGGGAATTATAATTTCATATCAAATAAATGATACATTTTAATTTTTAAACTTAGGTTAAAATTAAATGAATTTTTACTTAAGACCACTTCCCTTTATTTAATTCAAATTAAATCTTAGTGTGAACTCCGTTAAAATAATAATAATAATAATAATATTTTAGGTGTCATGTATTATTATAATATAGTTTCTTAAATATATAAATTAATTTTTATTTAAATGACATTAAAAATATATTTACTGGAACTCAATCCAAATCTTCCCATAAATATTATCAAACCTTGAACAATTAACTTATGTTCATTTGATAAAATAAATATAATATTCATATAAATTGAAAATCAATATTTTATTTTATTCACTTAATTTATGAATGAATACATAAGTATTATATTCACTCAAATCATGAATAAATTAATATTATATTTATTTATCTTTTTAATAAATAAGATATACAATTCAAATAACTTATTCTTGACTTGAATAATTACATGATTTAATTTGTGATCAATATAAATGGAATAAATATTATCCTATAAAATTGGAATAAATTTATTCTTAAACATAGATTCAAGTTAATCTTATAATATTTTATATACACTTAGTATGTGAATATCTAGATTCATTTATCAATGATAGTAGGTCTAACCCACATAACAAGAGAGGTATATAGAAACTCGGCACAACCCCATCGATAAAATGATAAGTATTAGTAATAACAATGAAACCCTTCGTATGAATTCTACTATGTAATATAATCCCATTTTCAATCAATATCTTGAAAAATATGATACATAAACATATTATCATCCTTAATGCCTAAATTATCTTTATTTTAATTTCTTAACTAAGTTATTTGAGAACACCATGAATATGGAATTTATTCAAAACCATTCATTTCATCAAATGGATATATATATATATATATATATATCTTCATCTATCAACTTGAAAGAGAAAATATCCTCTCTTGAACATTCAATTAATGTCATATTGCTTTTGAGATACAAAACATATACCACTTCTCTATGAGAATATGTTGTTATGGTTTTCATTCATACATTAAAGTATACGATTCATGGTATACTGTAATAATGATCTCAACTATAAGGACTAATACACATTCACATATATAGTAATTCCATTGACACATATAGTACATGAAATTATTATTTTTAGGTGTTGTGAACTAAGACATCCTAAGAGTGTGAACATGGGTGAATCAAGGTGTTAAATATTTCTTACACCATGTTTAATCTTGTTCACATGTTGTTAAAAACTAATTAAACTTTTTATAGTTAACTATATATCCACTAAAATTATAAATGTAGAAATTAAAATTAGGAGACAATATTTTTTACTTGGTTCACCACTAAGGTCTAGTTCAAGGAGTATACACATGATGTTGTGCTATTATACCAGAATCCACTAAGATTCACTAGTTTTTTGGATGAAATTTTTTAGTCATGGTCACTATATGCCAGACTCACCACCTTTACAAATGATCTCATAGAGTATAAAATCATATACTTCAGAACACTTTCATCGACTCCTCCTTTTCTCACTACTTTGGATGGAAGTATCCTCAGTTTTACAACATTTAGGTCACTTACATATCAATAACAATCTGTATCATTTTTTAAATAATGAAATATATAATATGATACTCTAATATAGTTCTTGATATCATGAATTACCTCAAAAAATATACACATTAGTTATTTGTGGTATATATTCCACTGTGTGAAATCCTTCACTAAAAATAGTACTTTACGTAACTACTATGTGATTTTCCACTTCATGAAACTCCTTTATACACTCTATCTTCACAAACCCCCTTCAAAAAATTCTTGTTTTCACAACTCTCATGGGACCACCCCTTCACACAACAACTTCATGGTACTGTGCCTTGTTAACTACTTTGATTCAAGAGTGATTTTTCTTCATGAAATATCCTTCTTCACCAGTAATTTTGATTCACACACTCCAATTATTTATGAAACATTGTGACTTCCATGATCTCACAACTAATCAAATGATATTTAATTTAATTTTATATTAATGTTTTATTAAATGATAAGGATGTTATTTATAGTAAACCCCCTAAAAAACTCTCTAAGTGTACAATGACACTTAATCTATTCACATAGTGCCACTTCAGAAATGATATTATCACACATGGTTCATATAACAACACTAACACTAGATCAAAAACACTTTCTTCTTTTGAGACCTCCACATAACTCCTTTTAAATACTCTTACCTTTGAAAAAAGTTATTCACCAAAACCTTACATAGCTTCACATAAAGCCTCCATTCATAGTTCCTAAAACACATCCTCCACTACTTCACAAATGATATCAAATACACGACACAATTCCCTTATGGTGATCACATAATTCCTTTAATGGACATTATTCTTCATTTGATTCCTTCACAATTGTGTATCTCCTCCATGATTTGGTTTTTATATAAATTCTATGCGGTTGTGTATGTTCCATAAGAAAAGTATTCCTTTACAAAAAATATTTCACTAAACTTCAATAAAGAATCCAAACTTATGATAAATTTTTTCATTTGATCTGAACACCAAAATACATTAGGAAAGTAAAATACCATAAAATATTATTCTCATCAATGTATCTTCATGTAATAATTAAACTTTGTTAGTCAGTGGAAAATTTTAATCACAATAAAGGCTTCTATGAACCATCCTCCTTTAACTTTAAACTCAATGATTAATCCAAAATTGGATTGAAAATAAGAACAGTGAAATATAAATATCTAGATTGGATCACCTTGGTTCCAACATTACCCCTTTGGTTTTTTTGGAAATCCAAAGTGAAATTAAATTTTGTACACACATTTTACTTCTTAAAGTTTAAAACAGAATATCAATTACATCAATATAAGTCTACATGATCATTTCTTGGTGTAGAAAACAAGAGTTCAAGATATAATTCCATGTCTCATGTAATTACTCATTCCAAAAATCTCCATATATTATAACTTAATCAAACTCCAGTCCCCATGGATCATTTTTTCCCATAAATTTCATACCATAAACTCATCCTTAATGAGATAATATAATCATGTGAAATCACTTGTTACTAAATTTCACCAAAAATATATAAGACATTGAATTTCACCATTATCATATTAATTCTACCCCTTTTATAATAAAATCAATTATAAAGATACCACCATACATGAAAACACTATATTTATAATTATATTTAAATGGTGGGAGGGGAAATTTTTGAACCTCTATAAGATGGGGGGGAGTGGTTGAAATCCAAGGTTCAACTGATGTTTCTCAAATATTGGAGTAGATAATAGCTTAGTAATGAGGTCTACCACTTACTGATTATTTATAAATTTATCCACTTTGGTCATTCCTTGATCCACTTATTATTTTAAAGTGATACCTAATCTCAATATGCTTGGTATGAGAGTGTTGTACTAGATTTTTCAAGAGATAAATTACACTTATTTTATCATAAAATTTCACCATAGGTTGATTTACTTCTTCACCAATATCTTTAAACAATTGTTTTATCCAAATAATTTGAAAGAATGCCTTGGTTACTGATATTTATCATACTTATTCCATGCGTAATGAAGTGATTTCCTAATTCTTACTCAAATATAAAGCACATTTAATTCTAAGGAATAATTCACCAACACTTTTGGACTATTGGTCTACTAAATCACTAGCTCAATATACTTTAGAAAATGTTCATAACTCATGATAATATCTTGCATCAAAGTGTAGGATTAAACTGAGAATACCTTGTATGTACCTCATGAGCTATTTAACGACTTCAAGATTCTCCTATTTCATATTACACAATAAAAAGGCCACTGGACATGTTGTAAAAATAATATCCAGTCATGTTATAGTAAAATATAAAAGGCATCTAATTATCCTCCCATTTAAGGTCAGATCCACAAATTTCTCATCCTTATGATTTCCAATTTTAGTTTTAAGCATAAATAGAGTTGACTATAACAACCTAATATTTTGATATCTTTTAAAGTACATAATATGTTCTATAACTCGTTTTATGATATTCAATGTAAAAAAACCACAAAATATTAAGCTAAAATTATTAATAAATCTATAATAAACACTAAGGTGGTATAACATGAATAACTATTACCTATAATAAACAATCAATTAATACAAGTTAATATTGAAAAAGGTTATAATAAAATTCATTTTTTTTATTTTACCTTATTTAAAAAACTAAATTTATAGATTTTAAATGTAAATTTGATAAAATGAAATTTATTTTTTACCTATACTTATGAAAATTTACATATTATGCATTTTTAACTTTTTTAAAAAAGATTTACTTTTTAGTCAAAAATATGGGTTTTGTGATTTTATCATAATTTAAGCATATCATATAAGTTTAAAAATCCTTTTAAGTAATAGTATATATATTTAAGGAATAAAATTATGCATTTTAATACATTATTTAAACTTATAAATACCATGTCTATTATTTTTAGAACTAAACAAAAATGTTATTTTAATAAAAATTATTTTTAGTCTTCTCTTTGAATAAAGTATTTTTAGGGTGATATTTGGTTTTTTATTTTCTTTAAATAATAGAAACATTAATTTTATTTACAATAAATTAATTTATGTAATTAAAATTAGTAATAATTTTAATTTTATCTCATATATAAATTTAAATATGAAAAACTCCATTTTTATAAAAATTGTTTTTACGTGATTAAATGTATTTATTTTTAATTTTTTTTCACACATTTAGAAATTGATATAATGAAATGATTTTAAAATTTTAAATCATAATGTTCAAATTATGAAATAAGGTAAATTTTAATTTTAGTTATCAAAATTAATTACTAAGGTTAACAAATAGTTACCCCAGTAAAAAGTAAATCTGGTAAAGAGAGTTTTACTTAGGGGAAATGGCCAAAAAATGTTTCCAAATAAGTGGTTGAGATGATTTTAGAATTTATAGTGTCTCAAAATTCATTTTTTTCAATTTTTACCTATTGAACCTTGAACAATGTTGAAAAATTATTGAAAAATGATTAGTGTTTCCAAAAGTTCACTTTTCTCCCCTTATAAAAGGATATCAATTCCACACTTTAAAAGCTATAGTTAATATTAGAATTATTACATAAAACTCTATCCTTTTAATCTTCCTATAAACCTATCTAACTGTAATGAACTAACCTAGGTTGACCCAACCCATCACTCGAGATGACCTATCACAAGGATCGAATCATGTCCCCGATTTCCATGGGCTGATAATAAACACCAGGCATAACCACTAATCTATTGGGAATGGCTTTTCCCATGGTAAAATAGAATGATCCATCCATGAAATGGGATGAAAAAATCAATATCATCAGAGTCAAAAGTACATAATATGATATCCTAAGTATGCATATAAAAGACAAGAAGATACTATAATCAGCAATATAAATCATATACAAAACATTCCATAATAGGACAAAAACATGGTATCCCAAGTTATAACCCAAAACTCAAAATAATGGGAACAATTCCAAACAAGGACCAACTATAGAAATAAATACATCACAATGGGTACAAATTCCTAAGATGACTCCTCACAACCCAACCCGGTGAGATCACACATCCTCCACAAAAAAATGGATGACAACAATCAAGAAGAGCCACTGAGGTATATGGTGCCCCTTCCTTTACCTATGTCCTACAAAAAAATCTACATAAACCCAAAGGAATATGTAGGGTGTATGGCACATATCCTAGTAGGATACCACCATGAATCTTTTTAAGTATTTTAACCATGAAAACCAATAAAATAGTTTGAAAACACTTTTCAAAACTAACCACTTTGAGAATATTTTACTTTCAAACAAGCCTTTGAAATACCTTTGGGTTTACATTAAAAAAAACTTGTTTTTCAAAAACAAAATATAAACATGGATCAAATAAAGAAACACAACCCATGATACAACATGCTAAACATATTCAATAAGGCATAACAAAGGTGAACATAAAAATCATCATATAACCATATAAATGGAAATGGATATAATGAAGTCATCACATAAACCATGGAACTAAAAATACATAAAATCATATAACCCAATATAGAATGAGTAAATGCACCAGTGGATCTAACAACAAGGTTCTAATGTGAGTTATTATAAAAAAGTATTCTAGCTAGATACGAAAAGTGGAAGCAATCATGGTCTTCCCCAAGACCAAATCCAAGAGCGCTCATGGTCTCTCAACAACCAAATGGAAGCTCTCATGGTCTTTCTAACCAAATTATCTCATGGTCCCTTGGAAACCAAAATGGATGCTCTCATGGTCTACCCACCAAAGGATCTCATTGTACCTCATACAACCCCTCACTCACACCCTGGTTAACCCATGTTCTACTTCATGAAAACATAATCACAAAGTAGTTTCATATAATCAAAATCCATTACACATGCCACTTTTACAAATAAATATGACCATTTTATAAAACACCATCCAAAAAGTTAAAACCACTTCTAAAACCATTTTAAAAATCCATTTAAAACCATAAAACCTCTTTTTAATATGTCATCAAACACTTGGGGTGCACACATGCCACTCCCATTTAGAATACCCCGATTAAAAACCCAATTTCCAAAGAAAATAATAAAACACATAAAACATGATATATACATCAACCATAAATCATTTATTTGTCAATTAAACAAACAAAAACCAAATTTGATTCATAATTTAAAGGTAATCCATAGAAAATTCCCTTAAATATAGAAACCTACCTCAAAATTGGTTCCAACCACATCACCTTTGATGATAACCACCCAAAAGAGGTGGAAGAAGGCATCACACAAATAATATACATGAAAAAAACTAAAACCCACATTAAAACCCTAGGTTTATTTAACCCCACCCTCTAGGGTTACACATATTTATGAAAATAAAATAACAATAATAAAGGAGGAGGAAAGAATAAGGAACCAAAAATATTTGGACTTACCTCAATCCAAATCACCAAGAATACAAAATGAAACCACCACTAGAGGATAAGGAAAGATTCAAGTACAAGGAGTAGGAGATGAATGTGATGGGGAAGAAAAATGAGAGCCAAAGGGTATAAAAATATTTATGAGAAAATGGAAAACGATAACTTTTTAATGAGATGGATAGGGTTGCACTGTTTGGATGCACATTTAAGAAAACCATGCACCAACCATAAATAATCCACTATCTCCCCTAAAAACAATATGCATAGTTTCCCATGGGTTTCACATGGTTTGAAAAACCATGTGAAAATTTTGAAAAACCCCACTATCACCCTTTACACCCCCTTCACATGGTTAGCCTCACAGTTATAAAAATCATGTACTAACAATTCACCTTGGTATTTCTTCTCAAAAAATTCTATTTCCATCCCCTGACACCCAAGAAATCAAAGGACAAACCAAAATATAAATAAAACTAAAAATTAGATGTACCAATGACCCAATGATTATAAAAAAATCCCCACCATGCCACTTTTCCAACTATAAATTCCTCAGGTATATTAGGATGAAGACATGTGAGGACACTACTCCCTCACCCCATCTTCCCACTCCCATGTCTCATGGATATCACCATCATGCTTCTAGAGCACACAAAATAATAAGATTAAATTACCATGGAGCACATTATTCTTATAATCAAATATAATAACTAAAATCTCTAAAATGGCGGAATCGTGTTCAAACTCCAAATATTCCCACTCCAACACATGTGATGGGTCCATATTGTATCTTTTAAACTAAGAGACATGAAATAAATCATGGAACAAGGTTATCCATGATGGAAAATACAACTGATAGGCTACCTTCCCAAGATACTATACAACACAAAATGAACCAATATAACATGGAACCAACTTCCCATACTTTCCCAAGAGATGATGTCCCAACCAAACTAATACCCGCAAAAACAACCGATCACACTCTTGAAACTCTAAAGGGTGATGATGGTGGTTGAAATATAAATTATGGTGACTTTGATCTGTCACTAATCATTTCTGAATCAGTCTAATTGTCTCAATCATATCTCGTATGAGACTCGGTCCAACCAAAGAACACTCACCCACCTCATCCCAACACAACAAGGATTAGAATGACCATCTATATAAGGCCTAAAATAGGGCCATTTAGATCGAGGTCTAGAGACTATTATTAGAATCAAATTCGGCCAAAAGAAGGTGCCTTTCCCACGAACCCCTTAAATCAAGAACATACATTCACAATATATCCTTAAGAGTCTAGCTGGTCTACTCTGACTGACTATCCATCTATGGGTGATGCAAATTACTCAATATTAGCTCAGTTTCCAAAGCCTTGTAGAGTCCCTTATAGAATTAGGAAGTGAAATGGGCATCCTAGTCTAAAACTATTGTTAAGGTTACTCCATGAATCCTAATAACCACTCAAACATAAAATCATTTGAGGTACTATACATTTATTGACTATTTTATGGGAAGAAAGTGGTATGATTCCATTAAAGTATCGACGATCACCCATATATAGTCTTTCCTAATTATAGTGTGATGTATTATGATTATTAAATCTATAGAGATATTATTACACTTCCACACTAGAATGAGAAGTGGATGCAACCATCTGAATGTTCTCTAAGGCCTATCTTTATTCCTATGGCATGTTAGGCATATGGAAACAAAATCCGCCACTGCATGTCTCATCCCAGGCCACCAATACAGAACTATCAGGGTATAAAGCATCTTGGTTTCCCCAGGTTGAATGTACCAAGTAGATTGATACACCCCAGTCATAACCTCTTACCTTAATATCAAAGTATCCAACATTCACCTACGAAAGAGGAGAGAACTATTGAGAGATCAAGACAAATCACCTAAGGCCTCCCAGCTATTTAAAGCACAACTAATCTACTAGCACTCTGGATCGGATACATTCTCTCTCCTAACCCAATAAATAAGAGACGACGTAAACTTTACACTATCCAATAACACACTCTCTCTATCGTCTTGCACTTATAGACTTATATCAGTAAACAAACTCATCATACCCCACTCATCTACTGACTCTCGAATGACTTGCACTAGAAATTTTCTAATCAAAGAATTGACGACCACATTCCCCTTCCTGGGTGTATAAGAAATATCGAAATCAAAATTATAAAGGTATCTCTATTAGGTCTCTTGGTATGAAATTAGTGACTAGAGGCTCATGTACAATCTAAGCATGACACTTGTTATAGTTTATTAATAAAATAATATGACCACTACTTCATTTTGTTGAAGCCATGTTGAAAAAAAACACATTCGGACTAATATTTATTCATGAAATATTAAAAGTAATATTAATATATTAAAAGTAATATTTATTAAACAAAACACAATTGAAAATTAATTAAAATAAAAATATAGTTCTAAAAATTTATACATGCACCAGAATGTTAGAAAAACAAATAATCCTAAGAAAACATCCTGCATTTGCATATTTCACTAAAAAAATGCTATAATTATTTTTAAACAATGTTACAGTTGTAATTAAACATAAAATAATAAAAATTAATAAATGTAATCCATTTTAACAAAATTAAATAAAATTAAGAAAATAATTTTTTTGAAGCAAATTTTAACTAACGGTGAGACATTACTCACCGTTGAAAACAAAGAGCGGTGAGACATTTATCACTATTACGGTGAGAAATTTGTCCCCGTTGGAAATGTACAACGGTGGGAAAATAGTGTATCATATACCATTGAAATTTTAGAAAAAAAAATAAAATGAATTAAAAAAACTAAAAGCATTCCCTTGAATTTTAACATCACATTTTTCTATAAGAATAATAAAAAATTAATCACTATCAGGCATCCAATAGAAACTCATGACTCACCATTGGGTTACAGCGGTGACTCTTGTCTCACCATTGGGTTCCAATGGTGGATAAATGAAAACTTAATATTTTTTTTGAAATAATAGATTGAAGTTGTAGATGAATAAATAAAAACTATTATTGCTCAAAGAATATTAAAATGATAAGATCAAACAAAAAGATATTTAAACACATCTACTAACATTTTCCTGATGAAAAATAATATCACATAAATTCTGTACATACACAGAATTAAAATATCATGATAAAAATTAGAACACAAAACTAAAGAAATTTACAAAACAGAAGTGAAACAGATTAAATAATATTAAAAAATCAATAAAGGAAGAAATAAAATCGACAAAATATAGAAAGAGACAATTTAGGATAAATAATATTCTACTGCCAAAGTATTTTTCATAGAAAATAGAAAAACAAACTGAGAGTAAAAAATTTCATATCGTTGAGGTGCAATGATGAGTAAAATTACTCACCGTTTTACTCATGGTGGTGAAAAGTCTCACTGTTGGTAAAAACCAATGGTGTAAAAAGATTCACCATTTGTATAACCAACAGTAAAAAAATGTCTCACCATTGGTGAAACCAACATTGACAAGAACTCCCACAATTGGTAAAAACCAACGGTGGATCAATAATTAAGAGAACATGAACACCAAATGGGTAGTATAATCTTGAAGGTGGATAACAGAAGAGAAATCCTATTTTAAGGAGAAGGTGATATGATCAAAACATGTTTACTGGATTTCGAGGGAAAACCCAAATAGTACAATGAACAGGAGGTCCACTCGTTATCTCGACATAGATAGAAAAAGAATGAATTGTGATCAGTTGAGAAAAAATAGTATGCTGAAGGCTTGAGTAGGTTACTAGAGAAGAAGAAGTGTGGCCAGATAGTTCCCTAGAAGAGGATGAGTAGAAGAACAAGGTAGAGTTGTGCGGGAGAGGAAAAATAATATGTGAATTCAAATAGAAGATCATGTGGGATATAGGGATATATAGAGGCCTCATGAAGAGGTAATCGCATGACTGAAGAAAAAGGAGAAGAGATCCTACAACTAAGATTCAATATCGATGTAAAAGTTTCATCCCATATCAAAACAAATAAATGTAGGAAAAAAAATATCTAATTTAGAAAGTGGTATTTAATCTTCAGAACAAAAACAAGAATACATGGACACACACTAGGAATGCGGGCCATGCAGGCACTGAACTCGGGCCTTATACACTAGCCTGCATGCATGGTGTATGAACTATGCTTGAACCCAAGCTTTTTTCAAGTCTTAAGGGATGGACCTCTCATGGGGTAGACCATCAAGTCCCCTTAAATTATGTGGTTAAGGTTCATCATGAAGATGTTTTCACTTAAAGCCTTAATTTTTAAGTATCAAAATAAAAATTGGAAACAATAAGAGATCATAATACAATATGAATACATGTGAATAATTTAAAACAAAATTAAATTAAATTAAATGTCATGCAATTTTAATTTATTAAAACAAAAAGCGATATCAAATAGTTAATACCTAATAAAAAACAATCTCCCCCTTTTTGTAAATTATAAAACATAATATTTATTAAAATTTTAAACAAGTTAAAATAGAAAATTATAAAATCTTCTAAAAATTTCTCCCCCTTTTGAAATTTATCAAAAAGTACCTAAAATGAAATTTTTTTTATAAAAAAATGAAATATACAAGGTAAACTATTACATTTTAAATATAGTAAAAAGAACACATTGTTATTGATTAACTGTATGAAGTTTAAACATTATGATCTAATATATAATTTAAGAAAAGTACAACAATGTCAGCGAGATAAAGAAAATAACATGTAGTTGTACTATTCAAGTAGAGTGTTTTATTTACAAAAAAATAATGAGAGTTTAATAAAGAACTGCTAATTACAGAATATGTACAAAAAAACATTGAATAGATTTATCAAAACAAAAAATATACTTAAGAAATAGTTAAGATTCCAACATACCCAATATAAAACATAAATTAAAGTATAAAATAGACACTCAAAAAAATATAAACCACTGTAAAAATGATAAAAATATAATATTCAATGAAAGGAGAATTAATACAGTGTTATTTTAGAAAATAAAATTTAACTATAATGATCTAATTACTATTAAATTACAATGGTTAGTATTTAAAAAAACATTTACTCAAATAAGAAAAATTAAGATTTTTACATGTTAAGTTTAAACACAAGCAAAGAATAAAACATTATTACATTCAATGAAAAATTAATTTTCGTGAATAGATTAGATAAAACAAAATACATCCAAAATAAATACAAAATTTCTTTTCTTTAAAGGTTTAAAAAAACAAATAATCTCCCCCTGTGTTCAAGAATGGAAATATTATATTTAGAAATAAATGAACAAAAAAAATATTATCAAAATTAATTCAATTTTAAAATAAATTTATTATTTAAAACAATTTATGATTCTAAAAATATTTCAACTAAGAATTATGAAAATATAAAATATAAATAACATAAGATATTTATAAGTGTATTAAAGACTTCCCCAGATCATTTTTTGAAAAATTATTTCAAAAAAACTAATGAATTTTATATTTTCATAAACAAAATTTTTAAATAATTATTTAAAACTTACATATCAATACATTATTTGAAATAAAAAACAAAGGTTAACTCCCCCTAAATTCACGCATCTTTAAATAAAGATAAAAAAATACTGTTAGAACAGTTTAGATAGAAGTAAATATATAATCAACATATTTAGATATTAAGTTTTAACTATGTAAACTACAAAAATTTTATATGATAAGGAAAAAACATATAGAATTTAATGCACGTGCCTTAAATCAAAACTAAAAAGATTTTATAAAAATATATCAGATATATTATTTTCCATAAAATCTAATTATATTATAGTAGATATTATGCATGATGGTTAAAAATAAAAATATCTTGACGTGGTGACCATCTTAGGTCCAATGGATTTGAAACATCCTTTTGGAGCCCATGCTATCCATATATCATGTGATTTTGGAACTCTTTAGACAGTATTCATTCTAAAAAAATCAAGAAGATGGTTGTTTTGGTACCTAGACTATTTTGGGTCCAACTGGATTAGAAAAAAAAGATTTTGGCACCCATAAATATTTGAGACTTGTATTATTGGGTAATCTTGAAGGTACATATTTAGAAATGAAAGTCTTAGTATGGATTAATGATTGAGTAAACTTTAAACAACAATCATTTGTATAATTCCCTTTAAAGTTACATATAAATTAGGTGAAATTTGATATATCAGCATATATTCCTTTAACAAAAGTAGTTTTATACATTTTAAGAACCTGAGTATTATAGCCACATACGTTTTTATCTTATTTGGGTTTGTTCATATCCATTATTTTTTAAAATTTCTATTGGCCTTGAACAAATAAAAATAAGGTTTCCTTTAATCTAGTAATTTCCTTTTTAAGGTTTTTATTCTCTTTCTGAATAGATTGCAGGTCATCACATATTTTCACATTTGAACATGATATAGAATTTTTTAGTTTCTTATTTTCATGTTTAAGGATCTTACATTCCTTTTAAATTTTATCTAAATCATCACAAAATTTTGTAAATCTTGTGTTATGAAATTCATCAGTTTTTTATAAAAAATATTTTATTATCATGTTCTCATATTTAACTTTTAACAATTCAGTATCTACAACCTTTTTCTCTTCTATACTACTTAAAATAGAATCGTTCAATTTTTTATTTTCCTCTTTAATCTTCTTATTTTCTCTTTGCAATTCCCTGTATAGTTCATCCATTCTCAAAATGTCACTTTGAAAAATTTTATTTTGAGTAGTTAATTATTTTACTTCATTTTCAATATCTGTTTCATATCCATAACTATAGTTATAGTCACAGTGTGCCTCATTTACATTAATATCCATCAAACATAGATTTTTTTATTCTTTTTCACTTTTAGAACCAATATCACTTGAGTCCGACTCTTCTTTACAATTATAACCTATATGATAAGACTTTATTTGTTCCTTCTTATATTTATTTCCCATGCCTTCTTATTTTAATTTGGGAAAACCTGATTTTATGTGCCCCTTTTTCCAACACTCATATAATATTAATAATGAAGCATCATATTTACTAATTTTACCTCTTTTATTGTACTTTCTGTCATCCTTTTGATAATATATTCTTGGACGCTTCTTAAATTCTCTCTTACCCTTTATGTACTTATAAACACATTTGGTAAAATTTTCAATTTCATCCTTCTCAATTTTTTGTAACTCAGAGTTACAAGAATTAGAAATAAAATTTTTATTTAATTTAAATTCTATACCTTTACTTTTATCATGGTCATCGACATTATCAATTTTCATTTCTAACTCGTATTGAAGAAGTTATCCTATTAACTCATCTATAGAATATTGAGTAAAATCCTTACTTTCTTCAAGAGCAAATTTCTTTGAGTTCCATCTCTTCGGTAAAGCTCGAAGAATTCTTCTAACGAGGGATTCATTCTTCATGGTCTCTCTGAGAGTAACCATACTATTGAAAATTTTGGTGAATCTATTGTATATATCATTTATTCTTTCTTGATCAGTCATCTTGAATTATTGAAATTCAGCTCGGTTTATACCTAGCTTGGTTCTATAAAACTTATCATTTCTTTGATGAGTGACTTTCAAAGTCCTCCAAATGTTAGAAGCAGTTTTACAGGTTGAAATATGACTATACATATTTCTACTTAAAGATACATATAAGTAATTCATAACTTTTTAATTTAAAATGCATTTTGAAGCATCATCACTAGTAAGAGTTTCTAAATAAACTTTAGGAAATTTATATGAATTAGAAATTATACCCCAATAATCAAGACCTATATTTTAAAGAAATACCTGTATTATATCATTCTGGTAGACATAGTAACTTCTATTTAAGTGAGGTGGTCTGATGGGATTCAACATCTCAAAGTCCTAGTTAGCCATTAAAAAGTAGTGGATATTTTTTCCTTATATTTTTAAATCTAGGATAATGTTTAGTTCCCACCTAAATGGCCCGAAGGCCTTATTTTTATTCATTTTCGATAATGCCCCTTTTAAGGGTTTAAGGGGAACCCTTACATGGCCTGTAGGCTTTGTGAAATTACATGACCCGAAAGTCTTAGATGAATTCATCCTAACTATAAATACTTGAAACTACCCCTCACTAACATCTCCATCATGATGTTAACTCTCCACCTTTGGGTGATCATAACATGTTTAATCCATTAGATCCTCCTCGATTCCTCCCATGAAAATGTGGGAGAAGTATACTAATGATTCAGTGAATAAAAAAGAACAAACAAGAAACTACTAAAGAAAACATCTCTCATCATCACCAAGAATATCTCACTTGATATCGAATCCATATTTAATAACATAATAACAATCATATAATAAAAAAGGTATCTCACACGAGTTCCCTAGTGGTCTTTTTCTCTCACACCCCAATGGAAAATGTTTGGGTGCTCTCATCCCTTGCATATCATCACAACCATGTCTACACAACTTATACATCAAGTTATATGTGATGTGGTTTGGACTACAATCTTACCCACCACAGCCCATGCAGGGTCCAACATACTCATTGGAACTAGTCTAAATAGTAATTTCTCTTCTGATGAGGGTTTAACCACAACCTTACCTACCCAACCCATATAGGGTCTAATGTATTCATTGGCACTAGTCCACTACCACAACCACATAACCATATGAATCACAGTAGGGTATTGTAAACAAGAAGTACATCAATCTTGTGTCCTCCTCTTACCATGAAAAACCCTCACGATGTACCACCATCACAACTATTCCACATATAGAAGAGATAATGAAGAAAAATGGGTAGTCAACCATATGTTCCCTCACCAACTTGGTTGTTAGGAAAAACACCTAGAACCTAAACAATTTTGGTGCCAGTAAGATTTTCCAACTTGGGTATAGTGGATATGAAATCTGTTGGGACCAAGTTAGAAGGATAAGGAAGTAAGAAAAGTTTGATGTTATAGAGTGTTGTCTTTTGTTGTCAAAGAAGCTAAATCAATTCACTTTGTAAAAGTCTTGTAAAACCAGACGATGCTTTGCTGATTTGTATTTCACAAATATCATAAGTTTGGAGAACTTGTGATGCAAGCCTTATGAAGGAAAGGGAGAGAGAAAGAAGTAGGTGCGCAAGTATGCAGTAGGCGCGCAAGTATGCAGTCGGCGCACAAGTATGTAGAGGCGCGCAAGTCATATTTCAAATAGCATTATTTCAAAAATATGGCAAAGGAAAGAAGGCGCGCAAGTGCCAAGAAGGCGCGCAAGAAGGCGCGCAAGTACCAAGAAGGCGCGCAAGTCCCAAGGAGGCGCGCAAGTGAATGTGACGCGCAGGTTGCCAAAATGCCTATAAAAAGGTGACTACCCTCCTCATTTATATAGGCTCGATACTTAGAGAAATATTTTGAAAGTATTGCCTGTCCACAAAGAGGCATGCAAGTATAAAGGAGGTGCGCAAGTGGAAGGAGGCGCGCAAGTGCAAGGAGGCGCGCAAGTGGAAGGAGGCGCGCAAGCTGTTTTCTCCAGGAGGTTTCTACCGGCTTCTGGGTAGGAAAGTGAAGAATTGTTTTGAAAGATTTGATCTGGGAAAGGTCATCAAGAAGCACAGAATTATTTCATTACCCTATTTGTGCTAAGAGTGAGCACACACACTATTGGATTGTTTTCAAAGTGCTACACGAGTGTAAGGGTATATCCTGCTCGTTGTATTCCACATCAAATGATTGTTTTCTAGTGGATTGTGTGGTACTGGATTATTTTCGTACCATACCAAGGACGTAGCTACTCTTATTGAGTAGTGAACCTTGTAAATCTTGTGTTCCTATGGTTGTGTGTGTTCAGTAGGGAAGAAACTCTTTAACAGGAGGCGAATGTTGTTTTATAAAGAAGGAAACTTAAAAAGAAAAAGATATCACTGATTTACCCCCTCCCCCTCTCAGTGATACTTGGATCCTGACTGGGAACTTCAAAATCATAAAAAAATAAAATCATAATAAATCCACACACAATCCAAACCTAACAGGTTCATACAAAAACATTACTATCACAACCCATAAGCACTGATGTATCTCTGCTAATTCACACTAGAAATCTCTAACACTTCTACTTTATCAACCAGTACACTTCCCCATACAAGTCACCCACAACAACTATTAATAATTTTCTTTTAATCACACCATTCAACCTCTTTATGATTTACTTTACCAACCATTTTACATTTATTATATAATTTAATTCCATATTTAATGACAAACTATTCTCAAACCTTACCAATGTTTATCCTAGTAATTATATTTCATTCAATTTATTAATTTTCCATTCAGATACCATTATTTATTCAACTTCCACCCACATACCATTACCATTACATTATCAACATCATATTCCATTGATATCAAAAAAATATAAAACAATCTCACAACCATCCACCAATCACCACAAAACTAACCCGTAACACATCCCAAACAAGCCATGGCAACCCGCCTGACAAGCCTTCATACCAAAATATGTAAAAAAAATCTCACTACTTCCACAAAATATTTCATTTTAGTGCTAAACAACTTCATCCCCATCACCTAACACACCCCACATCCAAAACCGACCATAAAAAATACCACAAAACATCCCCAAAATTGACACACAAGTAACAACATAATAAAAAGACACATAATAACAATCAACACCCAAATGAAACGAAGATGGCTACTCCAGCGCGAGACCCTACTGCAGCGCGAAACCCTACTCCAGCGTCGAGAACCTTCGCAGATGTGGTTGTCGGAAGATCTTCGGATCCTGGAGTTAATGATGTTGCGGTGCCTGATCTTAGCATTAACCCTAAACACTTTCGTCACCGTGGCCAGCCATTGATTTATTTCTCTGCAAACGAGGTAAACCTTCTTGCTTCAGATTTTTGTTTTGTGCTTGTTGGCAGATTTCTGTTCCGCAGACCGTCTCTGAAATTCTTAAGAAATGCTCTTGAATCCATTGGCTTTTCGGGTTTTCATCTCGGACTTTTGAATTCTTCGAATGTTGTTTTTCGACTTTCCTCCGAGGGTGACTATTATAGACTTTGGGCGAGGAGATCGTGGTTCTTTGGGGGCTGTTCTATGAGAGTTCTCAAATGGACCCCGGATTTCAGCCCATTTTCTGAACCTCCCATTGTTCCGATACGGATCGGCTTCCATTGTCTGCTGCTCCACCTGTTTAAACAAGAAGCCCTGTTTCCGATTTCCATGCTCATTGGCAATCCTTTAAAGCTGAATTCGGCGACGAGGAATCTTACAAGACCATCAGTTACTAGAATCTGTGTTGAAATAGATGTCTCTAAGAATCTTCCTACTCAAATTTGGATTCAGAATGGTGAGTCTGGTTTCTTTCAGGATGTTGTTTATGAAAGACTACCTGATTACTGCCATTCTTGCCTTAAGCTTGGGCATGACCAGAAGGAATGTGACTGCAAAATCATACGTACTGAGGCCAATAAAGTTACTTTGGTTGAAAAGGGTAAGCTGAATCCTGGAATAGACTAGAGAAATGTTAGTCAAGTAGCTAATGTTGGCCCTTCTGCTACTAGAGAGCAGACTTTAGATGTTAACAAGGAGATTCTAGTATCCAATGCTCAGCCTTCTCAACCAGCATACCATTCTATGGAAGTGTCAGGCTTATTGGATTCTCTACCTAATGCCACAAGTGACAATAATGTTCCTTCTGCCCTGGTGAAGGAGCATGAGAATCAATTTGAATCACATGACTCAAGAGATAAGGATCAAGGTGAACTTTATGATTCTAGTGAATCCCTGCTATAGGTTGATGATCAACCCAATCAGATTGAGGAAGACTTCCTCAAATTGAGTGCTAGGGATGGGAAAAAACCAATGGTGGACGCTGATGGTTACATTACCCCAAATCCTTGAAAAACGAGGAAGCGTAGAGATTATTCTCACCTCGAAAGAACAATTGTCACAAGATCTCTTGAAGCCACTAAGGAGACTCCATCACTTCCAACTGTGGTTGATCAATCGATTGCAATCTCTTGTTCAGATGAGGAAAATGATGAAAGGAAACAGCTTCCTGTATACAGAGATGCCTATTGCAACGAGGAGGCGGTGGGAGAAGCAGCTGATGCCTGGATGGATGAATAAGATGCAATCACATTCCAGAAATATCAAGATGGTATCATTACTGCTGAGAAATACCTTGAAATTAGAAAACGCATGTTCATTAGGACGTTGGATGAACATAAAAGAAATCCTGATTTCAACTTCAAAGCTATACCTTGGGAGTGATTTTTGCGATGGACTCTTCTGTTAAATGCCTTCTTTTGCATGGGTTACAGTGCTTTATTTTTGAATGTTGTTGGTTCTGTCTTCTCAGACTCTCTGGGATTGTTTTGTTTCTGGATGGTTTATTGAGCCCCCACTGGTTCAGTCTGGCTTCTCTCTTCTGCTAGTAACAGATTGACCTGGTTTTCTCATCTTCTTGAGTGTTGCTTCTGAAGAACTGAATGTTCACAGGTCTTGTGTTGGTGACTGTTCTGCCTTTTCCGCTCAAGACTGATATTTTTTTGCTCTGATTCAGGCTGTCTACTATTTATGGGTTTTCTTTCCTTGTTAGCCTATTGATATGCAGTTCCCCCACATCTTTTGGGGGATGTTGTGGGTTGCTTGACAACTCTTATGGGGGGTGTTGTGTGACGCTTGGAAAGTTCATCATTCAGTGCATACTGCAGCTGGGTGATGCTTGGTATTGCTTGATATGAGGATTGCGTTGAGGGATTTTCTGGGATTTTCAATGAAGTGCTGATTTGCTTGAAGATGTTTTGAAGATCCAGTGCTGTTCATTCTTGATAAAGATCAAGACTGTGGTGTCGTCTACTGTAGCCGAGTATCTTTATTGCTGCAGTGTAATCTGCTGGATGCCTGCTGGTATTGGACTACGTCTTCAATGCTTAACCTTATGAAGATCATGGGCTGATTGCTGACAAGGCTTTTTTATCTTTTTCTGCTTGAGCTGCTTGTTTTTCTTTTTGGTAACTCGGCTTGTACCCCCCTCAATCTCTGCTGGTGTAAGTTATTTACACCTCATGCTTGTACTGATTTTTTTGCTTTTAATAAATTTTTGGGGCATGAATTGGGTGATCAATTCATGTCACCGCCTTTATAAAAAAAATCAACACCCAATTCTTATATCTACACACTTCCACACATCCCATTATTTTCGCAAGAAACATCACTTCAATATCAGATTCCACACAATCGGATTATTTATAATCTTTATGTTATCAAACTTTTGTGAATGGTTATTCTAATAGTATATTCAAAAAAATATCACACAATCTCAGTTGCAAAAAACAATTTCCAGCAATAGCAAAATTAAGGAAACAATAACCTATGAAATATCATGGAAATCAGTAAACCAATGTGAAACATCCCTTCCCACTAATTTTGTTTTTAGTCTAATTTATTATCTTCTTTAAATAAATCCCTACTATCCACCTAATTAAAGAAATAAAAAGAAACTTCTAGAAATTATACATAAAAATAGGGTTCTTAAATACCCTACCTCAACTGGTGGTTCACGAGATATTGTGTAAGAAAAAAGGAATGAAAATAGGTCAAGAAAAATCCCACATAAAGGAAACATCGATCAAACAAAGTCACAAAAACCCCATCAAAATCCATTCTCCAAAATCCCCTAAACTAGTCCATTATTGCTTCCACAAATTGTCAAGATAATTGATTGAGAGAAAAGAAATGGTATAGAAGGAAATATCACCTTGTATTATGAATAAGGGATCTCCTAAAGCTAACCATCAAGTCTAAAAAAGGGAGCTCAAAGGTCTCCCAAAACACACTTAAGTCCCCTCAAGGGTTTTGAAGAAAGAGAGGAAATATGAGGAATTTAAATGAATTTTCGAATTTATAAATATTTTAATTTTATAACACCATATCATATCTTGGTTTTCTAGGACACAATTGTTTTTATTTTCATAAAAACCATGATGCAATAGGGGTGGCCACATGGAAATGGATCAAAGTCAAATGAATCTTAAGAAATCACACAACATACCTCCCAAATATCTCCCCTTTTAAACCTGATAATCCTTCAAAATCTGATACAATTGAGGGAGGGTTATGGAATAAAGTCTGCCACCATGCCACAACATTCTATCTCCAAAAACTTCAGGTAATCCCTTAAGACCAACCATGACACAACACAAGTGCCACAGTACAATAACATCCAAAATGATAGAACCACAAAAACCAACTACTTGAGGCTCCACCCCATAGTAGTAATAAGTATCCTGTAATCCATGGACTTACCTTCATGCTGATTAATCCTAGATCAAAACCACGACACTAAAAATTGTCCATGACATAAAGAGACCCTAAAATGGTAGAACCAAGGTATCCCAACCATTGATCTACACATCACAACTCCCAAGTCCACTCCACAAAGCTATTGGAAGAAGAATAACCAAACCTATAAACCCATCACACACCATATCTGATCTAGCCACACCACAATATCCCCTCTACTAGCACCAATTTCCATCCCAACAGCTTCTTCCACCCTCCAACTTCTTCCCGACATCTCCAACTTTAAAGAATAAAAATCAAAGTGGTCAAGAAGGCATGAACAATTATATTAGATACATCTCAAACAATTATTATCCCTAATAATCGAAACCAACCCCAGATAGAAACAAAAAAATGTTAACCTAGGCACTACCCCTTGGGAGATACCTCTCCAATAGAATATCACCACCACAAAGAACAAAACAACATTGGAGGATCAATTCTAATAAAACAATCATAAACAACCATTATATTTTCTCGGCATGAACAATACTCTTAAATATAAACAACTCTCAAAATAGATTGGTATAATGAGTGTGAATTTGTGAATCACATTCCCACATACTTTCCTTAAAGTCACCATGTCTCTACAAAACTCAAAAAAAAGGAATAAATCTCCCACACAACACTTTATTTAGATGATCCTAGATCTCAAGTGGTTTCTCAACAAACATCGCATCATTATTAATATTAAAATTACTCAAATCAATTATATGGTAATTTTCATGATGATATCAACAATTTTTTGACACATGAAAGACACTGTGGATCTGGTCCAGGTGTGGAGGAAGCACCAACCAATATGCCACCTCACCAACGTGCCCCAACACCTCAAAAGGGCCAATAAATTGAGGAGAAGCCTACAACCACTACCAAACCTCTCATTCCCCAATGCGGTGAAAACATTTAAAAACATGATCCCCAACTTCAAACACTAGAGGCCTCCACCTTCCGCCGGTATATGAGTTGTTATATTCTTATTCCTCCTTCATATGATCCTGAATCATTTGAACCTTCTCTATCATGGTATGCCCCGCATTTAGTCCAAGGATAGTTGGATCCCTATACTCAGTCTAACATAACAATGATCAATAATTTTTTTCTTATAAAACTTCAAACAGATCCATGTTAATGGAGGAGAATTAATTTTTATTGTATGTAAACATGACTAATGGAATGTTATTCTCTAATGATCCACTAAAATATAGAACACAAGCTCATATTATATCATTCACTATTGGAATGGTCTACTCCATCTGTCTGTCCAACTACAGATATAAGGTAGAGGAAATGAGAACAAAAATCATGTTAAAGGCATCCCTAGACTCATGAGGTAAAATGAGGATCCCAATCAGAAATGATGGTCCTTAGTACACTGTGATTCCACACTATCTCATCCATATATAACATTTCTAGAATATCCACAACAATAGACTCCATAATCTCTATGAAATTAGATGATTCTTTCAACTAATCATTGATCACCCAAATAACATCACACCCTCCTTTAGATTGGGGTAAACTAATTATGAAACCCATTAATATGTCCTTATATTTACACTTGGGGATATCAAATGACTACAAAAAACACTAGAAATAGGATTCTCATGATTTACCCACCGACAGACCAAATATCATGTTATAAACTCTGCTACATAGTACTTTGTCTCAGATCATCAAATATGACACCTCAAGGCATGATACATATTGGATAGACCAGGATGCACTACCAATGCTGATCTATGTGTAGGCCTTACAAGGGACATATGCGAGAGATACCTTGGGGGGGAAAATCGAGGTATGGAACCAATTCCCAATTTAAATACCTTTTCCTTTTATCCTCACCGTCATAATGATCTTGACTTCTAACTCTATGGTTCCTCTATTTTTCTATTACTTATTTAATAATCTGATTACATTTTCACTTAAACATCCCTTTATAGAATATAATTTGTGATTTCTTAGCTCACATAGTTATATTGTGTTGTAAAGAATGTAAACAAGAAACCATAAGGAACATAATGATTTTTTACTTTGTTCACCACTATAGGATAATACATGGATTGCAAGATCAATAATGTGTTTATGAACTGATTCACTAATGATTAATGCCTAGGGACAACATCACTCCTTTCTGGGATCACTACCCTTACCTAGGATTAGGGTAGATGTGTATCTCCCTGGGATCACTTCCATAACACATCCTCTCTCTTTTCTCACTAATTATAGAAAGGATAAAAAGTTAGAACACATTATAAGAACAATATTATTTATTGTCTGATATGCACCAGATATAGATATAAGTGCCTTTTATATCTTCTTTATCCTTTAAAAACTGATGTGAACATCACCATGTGAGAAACAACCTCCTTCCACGAGATATTATGGAATCAAATTATTCTTCTAACTTGGGAAATGTATTTAAAAAGAGCCAAGATATTTCCCCTTATTTTCTTATTGCACATCATTAATTAATCTTTTTAATGAAAATAGGATCACCAATATGTATATTTTTAAATCCCCTCTATTTTATTGAACTTCTACAAGTATTTTTATAAACCATTAGCCCTTAATCCAATGGTTTGAATTAATCCTCATTCCATCTCTCTTATTGATATTTCTCTCGGTGCACCAAATATTTTAATGTGGTCATTTAGTGACATTACATTTGACTTAAGGCCCTAAAATAAATTTTAGATTAAATATCTAGTTTTCTAAAAAGTTTCTTGACTATGATATAATGCCTATTTGTATGGAGTTTTCATCATTTTTACGCCTATACCAGGACAAAGTACATTCCACTATATCATAAAAAGTGAGCTCAATCAAAACCTATGGAATAGATTGATTTTATTATGATGTATCCTCATGTGGTCCAAATAAAAAAAATCTCACTCATTTAACTTCCTCATAACTCACCCATGATCATGACATGATCTTCTCAAACTAATTCAACTGAATAAACTGGTAGTGGCATATCCTTATCCACAATGGCATAATCTACTATATATTTGGAAAATATAAAATCATTTTCACTACATAAATCAAATCTTCCACATCATGAGGTGTTTCTATGGTGTAGACATCTCTTTTTCAATATGGTTTCAATGTATCCTTTTCCCCATGTCATAAAAACCCTTGAAAATATAACATCTACAGCTACAATTATAACATGTGCTAAGGAATGGTGTCATCTCATTGGATCTTTTAATTTCTTTACCATTACATATCCTGTATAGTCTCCAGGGTTACATTTACGCAAGGTTCGAGTTACCTTGGAAAAATATCCTATATTGAATGGATCAAACTTTATGGTGTGGTCTTATCCTATACCCTTATGAAAGTGATTTTTTACCTTTATGTAAATATGGGGTTTTCTAAGTTACCTGTACATGAGTTGGGATTTACCTTGATTAAAATACCCATACGGGATTGCCAACTACACTGTGGTGTAGAAAACTGAAATCACCCTTATGCATGTACTGCTTCATGATTTTACCTTTACACTTGTGTACATTTACACAGGTGTGATATACCTATATGTGAATACTATCATGTAAACCCCTATGAAGTAGCCTGGGGTACTACGACTTTGATAGTTATATCAATCAAATACCACGACATAGCTTGTGGTTTTGTGGAATAATTTCTATCATGCTCCATTCCTTGGGCCATCATCCAGTTATATTTTCAACAAAACACCATGGGACATCTTCCAACTATATTTTCAATAAAACCAATACAAAAATAAAAGGGTTATAATATTATCCCCCTTTAGATTTTTTGACAATATAAAATCTTATTCATCTCCAATTTGGTAGATGAGGGAATGGATTTTAGAAACTACATTCACTCCCTATTTGTTAATAAAATTAAACTAGGGGACTATATCATCCCTAAATCCAGTAATATAGATCTCGTGATTTCTTATGACATTGGTAAAATATGAAATGGATAACACCAGAATGGATTGATCAGTTTAGCATCCTTTGAAATCTAGATACACACATGACTTCCATATTACATTGAAAATTAAAAACTAATCATGAAAAACATTCTTTCATCCTTGAAAATCATTCAAAGTTTCATTCTTCATATCCAAGGTAAAGTAAAGAAAATAAAGTTTGATCACAAATTCTCAGTAAGGGTTATAAACAATACATGCTATCAAGAGTAAAAAAGGTATTATCAATATAGAAGAGCAGATAATCAAAACACATACCATTTATTAAACAACTCGATCATGATATAAATCCATGGTTATTATCAACTAAAAAATCATATGGATAATAATAAATGAATTTTAAATGAATGAAATTCATAATGTTAGACATTCATGATCTTTTAAAGAAGACCTCAACCAAGACATCATGAATCTTATTGTCAAGGTTTTCAATAAGAAATGTTCACTAAATTGGAAAATATACACCAATTTCCCAAACAACACGACCACCTTTTCTATCTTATGTGTTGGTAGCAAGTTAGATGGATGTTGTTTTTGGAAGATGAATGAATTTTGTTTTGAAAGAATTGTCTTCAGTTTTCAAAGAAGAAAGAAATAACCTAGATTTGTATTTTTTGGTGATCAGATTGATCATCATATTAAGAAGTTTGAATTCAAAAAGATTATGAAATTACATTATATTGAGATGAAGTTTTCTGGAAGAAGAGGCTCATTAGACTCACCTTGGCTCCAGAATGAAAGGAAGACCGTAATAAGGAGGAGTATCAGAGTCCGGATGAATACGATAAAAGATGGATGATTCTTTTTTATTTTTTATTTCAAAAAATTCATGCATTATTTGAGAAACTTGTGATGAAATTCTTATGAAGGTAAGGGGGAGTGATGCCAATTATATTGAGGTTTGGTTGGAAAGGAAGATGTATGATGTAAAGGATGAGAAGTTACAATACTTCCCAATACAATTCAGATGATGCTATGCCAATCTTCAATGTATTCAAAGTCACGAGGAAGTCATGATACAAGTATATGTTTATGAAAGAAGGATGTTTCTAAAGTAGAAGATTTCCACTCTTTGTCCATCAGTGTGAGATCAACATACATATATTTGTTTAAGGATGGGAATGTTGATTATAATGTGAGAAACCGAAGGTGATGGTTTTTAGTTAGACCAATAAGCCACAAGAAACAAATCTTAAGAGAAATAAGTTGAGTGTTGAAATTTCCTTGGTATTGTAATAAGAAAATGAAAGAATTTTATGAAGTCGAAGCCGCTAGAACCGGTCCATGGGACATGGTGTGCCATCTATTATCTAAGAATGAATATTTTGTTGAAGAAGATTGTTTATATTGGTAATTTTTGTGATTAAGTGAATTAAAAATAAAGAGGAGATGTTATGACCAATGAAAAATGGAATTGGAAGATCAATCAACAATGTAGTTGGTCGTTTTCATCAAGATGAATTGTATGTTTTTTCCTTTCAAGTGGGCCAAGATAAATAAGAAATCTGATATGTTTTTAACAATTGAGTCAAGATTCATCAGAATGGACTTGACACCAATCCATTTGGGTAAAGTAGGTATTGATTTGTTAAGCACAGGCTAACACTTCATCAAACAAAAGATCATCAATCTAGGGAAATGAAGAAAACAATAAATGTTTTAAGAAGTCTCAAAAGTGTCATCAAGGGGAGCTTGAAGTTTGAGTAGTTGAGAAATAGTATTTTGTTTAAATAAGTGTTTGCTTTTATCAATTGGTATTAATCATCATAATGAGAAGACACATGTTTTCAATATGTTACAATTGGTGTTGAGCAACAGAGTGAGACATCTTTAGTTTTAGTATGTTTGTAATAGGGTTAAGGGAATCAGAGTGACCTTATGCTTCCATCGAAATGTGAAAATCATAATGAAAATTAGAATCAGATTGAAGATTATTTAGAAAGTCAGAAGCAATCTAAAGTTGTGAAGAATCAAGAAGTTTCAAGAAGAGTTGAGAAGCATTGGAGAATTAAAATATTGATATGATATTTATGGAAAATTAAATAATCAGTAAATTTGGTTGAGTGGGAAAGTTTTTTAGAATCCTGACTAAACCATTTTTGGGTCTCCTATAAAAGGAGGAAGTACTTTGTACTTTCTGAAAAAAGGTACTGTTAAAGAGAGAAGACAAAGTGCTGAAGAATTATAGAGAGGAGTTTATGAATCGTGCCTACCTAAGGAAGTTTTCTGGATAGAAGAAGTAAAGGAGAAGAGAGAAGATCATATTCAACTATTCATTGTATTAGGATGGATCATCGGACTGGGAATTAGATTAGGATTTCTGGACATATATGGAAGTAGTTCAGATTTGTTTCAGCAATATTCTAATAGACTTATATTATCAAACTGAGTAATCAGGCTTGGAATCATATTGAGAAATTGTTCTGAGTATCATTATGATGTCCAAAACGTTATTACCCGCTTCTGGGTAAGAAAGTGAAGAATATTTTTTAAAGAACATACTTGTGAAATTTGACAAGGAGGCATAGTAAGATGTTGGTAAGAACCTAGTGAAATTTTCATAACTTGTTACATAAATTGTATTACATCATTTGTGCTAGAACAAGCAAAAACAATGTTGTATTGAACATAATTCTAAATGAGGGTAAGGACATATCCTAATCATTTTATTCCACAGAAAAATGATTTTTTTCTAGTGTATTGTGTGGTATTCGACTGTTTCCAAACCATACCAGGTATGTAGTTACTCTTATTGAGTAGTGAAACTTGTAAATTATTATGTTTATATGAATGTGTGATTGTTTTTTTAGAAAAAGTTATTACTCTTTAATAGGAGGTGAAGGTTTTTTTAGAAATAATGAAACTTAAAAGAAAAAGGATATCACTGATTCTCCCCCTCCCCCTCTCAGTAATACTTGATCTTGACTGGGGTCTTGCAAGTGGTTTTAGAGATGAGGTTTCCCTTCCTTTACTATTTTCTTATGTTTTTAAGAAGATGTTGTGATGGAAAAAATCAATTGTGTGAATAGTAAGGGGAATCTAGAATTAAATGGTAAGAAAAATCATATCTAGAAAGATAGAATGTTGCCTTATCTTATGTATCTTGGGTATGATGTCCTTGAAGTTGCAATAAATGAATTTCCTCCTATTGATGATAAAGTTCCTCTAACACCTGTTGACAAGAAGAATCTTGAGAATGATGGAAGGGAAAAGAATGCATTACTCTCATCACTTTCTAAAAGTGATTTTTAAGAGTGAAGGGTGTTTCCACTGCCAAAGGTATCTCAGATAAGATGAAAAACATTTTTGAAGGAAATAAAAAAGTAAAGAAGGAAAAGTTTCAAATTTGAAGGCTAATGTATGAAGATATCAAGATGGGTGAATATGATTCTGTTAGTGTCTTCTTTACCAAGGTGAATGACATTTTTAGCACTATTAGATATCTTGGAGAAAAGTTATAATATTCTATAGTTGTTGAAAAGATATTGAGATTTATTCCGGATAATTTTGATGCTATTTTTTCCTCATTAGAAGATAGAGAGCCAGCAAAATTATCTATGGATGATTTCATAACACTCTCATTACTTATGAAATGAGATGGAAAAAAGTTATGAATGAAAAAACAAAAGTTGATAGAGAAATGTCTTTCAAGGCTCCCAAGAAGGAATAGTCAAATAATATTTTTGTAGAAGAAGAAGCTGGTGAATCTAATTCTGAAAATGAGGTATGTAAAATTTTTGAAAAATTTTTATCTGTAACTTCCCAGTTCCAGAAGCCTCCCAGAGGTGTCCTGTACTCAGTTGGTCACATGGCCTCAAACGCATTTCCCCAAATGCCAGAGGCTGTCTACTAGCAGCGAGGCCCTTGGGTGTGATATTGGGGAAACTATTCCCACCTTGATAGAGTAACTCAATGGAAATAACAGATAACAATAGCAGAAGCAACAATAACATGCAATAAGTAAACAACAGAAGACTGAAAAATAACAACTGGAGTACATTTATAAATGATGCTTGATACATATGTCTAGGAAAGCATCCAAACAAGTCACAATGTTGGAATATAGTACTAAACCAAAGTCTAAAGTAAAAAAAGTAAACAGCTCCACAACATCGCAAGCCTCATCTTGATCCCATGCTCCCTAGCTCCACAACAATCAAGTACTTGAAGTAGAAGGGAACTTTCCCTTATCTATAATTCTAGCAATATAATCTGTTTGGGCCCAAAATCATGACCCAAATAGGGTGTGAGATGAATCCCAGTAGGAAACCACCCAAAGATCTGTGCCTAACAGTCAGTGAATATATATGGCAGGCATTAAGCAAAATGAAGCAGTAAATAAGGAACTATTCAAAGTAAAAAATCATACAGTTTCAATTGCATTAATTTTCACATATCAAGTAAGAAAATAAACACAAAAGGTAACCCTATAGGAATTACTCATAGACTAGCCCCTCTAGTTTAACCAAAACAAATACAAGCAACCCTATGGGAAGTACTCATAGTCTAACCCCTCTGGTTCAGCTTTAGCAAAGAATCTCTGAGAAAACACTCCTCATCAATTCCCCCTGTAGTCTCGTATCAGTAACTATAGAAACTCTGGGGAAGCACTCAATGTCCAATTCCCTCTGTGGTCTCACAACATGGAACTATAGACACTCCGAGGGAGCACTTACGTCCACCCCTCTGTGGTCTCACAACGTAAAAGAAAATAGATACTTTGGAGAATCCCTCAACGTCCATTCTCCCTATAGTCTACTACACCAGGTTCCCACAGCCCTGTGTAAGTCAAACGTGCACAACAGTACATGGAATCCAAAGTAAACCTCAAGAACTACTTGGATAAATAGTCTACAACATATCACAACATGTCAGATAATAATCACTCCACCCTAACAATACTAGGCATGTAAACAAAGCAGCAGCTTAACAGGAGAAGCTAGACCAAACTGTCAAAACAAAAAAACATGGGAAAAACATCCATAGCTTGGTAAAGATAACCCTATTCACAAACAATTAACCTCTATCCAAAAAAACAAGGCATATCAGGTAATAAAAGGGCTAAAAACCATAAACACACAATACCTTGTTCTTGGGTATTGGGAACTTTTGCCCATAAAATTCAAAGACTATCTATGGAAAGGCACAAACCACCTACCTCAGCATTATAAAGATGATATACATGAACATCATTCCTTGAATCACCCTAGAACTCCTTAGATCTACAAAAATGCTAAAAACATTTAACCGGGGATATCTCACAAAAGAGGAGAAATCAAGAGATGAGGTTCTAGAAGAAGGAAGAAATCACCGATGCGATTACAATGCAACCGATAGAGTTTGATTCAGAGAACAAATGGTGAGTCGGGGGCTCATAGAAGAATTAGCCGTCTCATTTTCTTCTGGATGAGATAGACAAAGAAGAAGTGTGTTCTGCCGATTAGACGCGACCCCAGTCCGTTTAATGAAATAAAAAGAAAGTACATGACACGTTCTTCAAGGGTACACGACGTGTACTTGCTTTAACCGGCCTCCGCTTTAGGCAGTCTCTAGGTCACCCCACACGACCATGTACTTGTCCGTTACATGGCTACCCGCAGTAACCGGGTACACAACCTGTAGTCAAGAAATTTCAAGAAACTACTCTTTTTCTTGAAAACATCAGAAACAAGATTCATACCTGAAAAGAAGATCCAGGTTCTTACAAACTTCCCCCCTTAAATAAATTCGTCCTCAAATTTCTCCAGCAAGGCAGCGTAGAAGAAGAATCCTCGAACAGCTCTGGCCACTACGATCATACATCGGCCTCCCTCTCCCAAGTCTCATCCTATACGCGCCTGTGCTGCCATAACACTCGTACCAAAGGAACAGACCAGTCACGAAGAACTTTTTCACTACGATCAAAAATATGGATAGGATGCTCCTTGAACGATGCATCCACCTCTAGCTCAACCTCCTCGGGTTGAAAAACATGAGATGAGTCTGAGAAGTAACGTCATAGTTGAGAAATGTAGAAGACATAGTATATATCCCGGTACCTCTGAGGTAACTGCAGCCGATAGGCAACCAGACCGACCCTTTCCAAAACCTCAAACGACCTGACGTATCTCGGCAAAAGCTTGCCCTGTCTCCTAATCCTCCTATGTCCCAACCTCAGTGTGACATGTATAAAAACCTGATCTTTGTCCTCTAACTTTATAGGTCATCTCCGTCGATCGACATAAGACTTTTTCCATGACTGTACAATAGCCATCCTCTTCTGAATCAACTCTATCTGCTCTGTGGTCTCCTGAACAAGAATAGGTACCTGCATATCATCCTCTCCTACCTCCAACCAACATAAGGGTGATCGTCATTGCCTACCATACAAATCCTCAAAATGTGCCATATGAATAGTTGCTTGAAAACTATTATTATAGGCAAACTCAACAAGTGGTATGCGTTTCTCCTAAGAACCTCCAAAGTCTAGAACGCATGCTTGAAGCATGTCCTCCAGCACCTGAATTGTATGCTCGGACTGACCATCTGTCTGGGGATGGTAAGCTGTACTCAGAAGTACCTGTGTACCCAAAGCCCTCTATAGTCCCTGCTAGACCCGAGAAGTAAAACAAGCATGCCCATCTAAAAAAATGGAGTGTGGAACTCCATGTAAACGTACAATCTCTCAGATGTACAACATTCCCAGCTCATCAACACTAAAAGTCTCCTTGATCGGTAAGAAGTGAGCAACCTTCATGAGTATATCAATGACAACCCAAACCGCATCATTCCCTCAAGGCGACCTTGGTAACCCTATCACGAAGTCCATCGCGATATAATTCCACTTCCACTCGAGAATGGGTAACTGCTGCAAAAGCCCTGCTAGTCACTGATGCTCCGCCTTCACCTGCTGATAGGTGGAACACCTCATGAAAAAACCAACAACATCTCTCTTCATACCTGGACACCAATACCGATGGTGAAGATATCGATACATCTTGGTGACACTAGGATGAATTGACCAAACTGAGGAATGAAAGTCCCGCATCAGTTCCTCGTGCATGTCTACTGACACCCATACATGCCCCTGGAAACGTAAGATCTCATTCTCTCCTATAGTTCATCTCGGAATAGGATCCTCTCCTGATATACTCTCCTGCATGACTAGGCCTTCAGAATCTGATAACTGCCTCATTCTCACTTGATCGAGTAGAGTAGAGGTAACAACTATAGAAGAAAGGAATGTTTTCCCCTGTCTGTTGTGCACCTCAAAATGTATCTCATATAACAGATCCATAAGTTTCCACTCACTACTGGCCTCCTGAACTGCCTGTATCTATGTCCTCTTGCTCAACGCATCAGCCAAAACGTTTCCTTTCATAGGCATATAAGCAAGCTCAAAATCAATGGATGAAGGTACTCAACCCACCTTCGTTATCTCAGATTAATATCGCACTGCGTAAAGATATACTTGAGACTTTTGTGGTTGGTGAAAACCATAAAATGCTCTCCCAACAGATAATGTCTCCAACAGCGTAAGGCATGAACAACTACATCCAACTCGAGATCATGTGTCGAGTAATTCCTCTCATGTGGCCTCAACTGCTGAGACCCATACGCAACAACCCCTTCTCCCTACATAAGCACTGCTCCCAGCTCGATACCTGATGCATCACAGTACACAGTATAGCTCTTGCCTGACTCTGGGAATACTAGTATCGATGCTGAAGTCAAACTCCCTTTCAGCTCCTAAAAGGCTGAATCACAAGAGTTTGACCACAAGTACTTCACACCCTTCTTAGTTAGGCCTGTCAGTGGTTCTTCTAAGCATGAGAAGTCCTGTATAAAATGCCTGTAGTATCCCTCCAGCCCTAGAAAACTTTATACCTCAAAGATGTTCTTTGGATGCTCTTAGAAAACTATTGTTTTCACTTTCTATGGGTCTACTGATACTCCTGTCTCTAAGATAACATAACCCAAGAAGTGAATTTGGTCCATCTAAAAGTGGCATTTTGAGAGCATAGCATATAACTGATGCTCTCTCGGTGTACTCAAAACGATCTCAAGATGTGTGTCATGGTCATGTCGAGTGTGAGAGTACACCAAGATATTATCCATGAAGACCACCATGAAAGAATTCAAGTATGGACAAAACACTCGGTTCATCAGTTCCATGAAAACTGCATGTGAGTTTGTGAGACCTAACAATATAACCACATACTCATATAGACCATAACTACTGTGAAAGGTTGTAAGAGGTATATTAGATGGTCTAACGTGCAACTGATGGTAACCAGATCTCAAGTCAATCTTTGAGAACACTCGATCTCCTTGAAGATGATCAAAGAGATCATCAATCCTCAGCAAGATATATCAGTTATTGACTGTCAATTGGTTCAGCTTCTGATAATCCAAACAAAGTCTGAGGGTACCATCCACCTTCTTCGCAAACAGGACAGGTGAACCACAAGGATAAGTACCGGGTTGGATGAAACCCTTTTCCTGTAACTCCTCTAACTACTTATTGAGTTCCTATAATTATGGTGTAGCCATCCTATAAGGAGGAATGGACACCGGTGCTACTCCTAGCACACGATCAATAGAAAAGTCCACCTCTCTCTCTAGAGGAAAACCTAAAAAGTACTCTGGAAAGACATCTCTAAAACGATCCATCACTGGAGGAAAGTCTAACTATGATGTCCCCTAGTCATCCAGATATAGACTAGAAATCTGGGTTGTAACTCCACCCAACCCATGATGCTCAGGTCCTACTTTGCTCTCTTGAACATCCCATTCTCTTTTTTGAAGAAACTATTCGCCCTCTGGTGATGTGAAACTCACCCTACGATGATAAAAGTTGACGATTACCTAGAAGGGAACTAACCAGTCCATTCTGAGAATGACATCAAAGCCTGTCATCTTTAAGACATAGAGGTCCCATAAGATATGACACCCACCAACCTCAAGAGGCACTACAGGAAAACGACATATTTGCGACGGTCGATTTGCGATGGGATCCCATTGCAAAAGGTCTTTTGCGACGGGGTGCCGTCGCAAATCGCCCGTTGCCGAAAACGGCGTCGCAAATATGTGTTTTTACGGCGGTCCTGTCGCAAAAAGAGTATCTGCGATGATATTTTCCCCCCGTCGCAAATGAGTTTTAGTTTATATATAAAAAAGGTATTTGTGACGGGTCGTCGCAGATATATTAGTTGCGACGGGTTTCTGACCCGTCGCAAATGGGAAATTTAAAAAATATTTGCGATGAAGGTATTTGCGACGGACCGTCGCAGAAATGTTTTTACGACAGGTATTCTTCCCATCACAAATGTTACAGTAAAAAAATTTTTACGACGGGAAATCCCATCGCAAATATTCCCGTCGCAAATACTAAAAAAATAAATAATTAATACAAATCGTATAATATTATATAAAAATAAAAATAGTATTAATAATATAAAAAAATTGTATTATTATAATATAAATAAAAAAATATATAAAATATAATTATGAAATATTAATATAAAATAATAATAATATGAATATAAATAATATAATATAATATAATAATACTAATATTAATAATATAAAAAATTAATATAATAATAATATTATTAAATTATGTATATAATAATAATATTAATATTAATAATATAAAGAAATTATATTATTATAATATTAATAATAAAAAATATATATAATATAATTATGAAATATTAATATCAAAAAATAATAATAATATAAATATAAATAATATAATATTATATATTATGAAATATTAATATCAAAAAATAATAATAATAGTACTAATATTAATAATATAAAAAATTAATATAATAATATTATTATTAAAATAAACATACATATTTATGAAAAAATAATATTAATATTATTAAAATTAATAAAATTATAAAATTATAAATTTCTCAATATTAACAATAAATATAAATATTAAAAGTAATATTACTAAAATAAGCAGACATTAAAAATAATACTAATAAGTTATAAAATATTAAAAAAAACAAATTAAATCATGCAATATTCGTACCAATATGAAAGAGGAATTGTAAATAGTTAATATGATAATAAACTACGAACTCAAATGTTTATTACATCTAAAAAAATCACTGGGGGGTGGATAATCTGGAGGACTTGGAGGAGGTGGTGGAGGAAACTCCATCCCTAAACTATGAGTCAGACAACGCATATACTCAATCTGCTCCTGATGTTGCTCCTTATATCGACGTCTCTCCTCATCCTACTGCTGAAGCATCTGCTCCTACCATCGACGCATCTCCTCATCGTGCTACTGACGCATCTGCTCCTGCCCCTGACGCAAATCCTCTATAAGCTGACTCTGAGCACACAGCTGCTCCTGATACTGTGAGGCAGAAGATGATGTTTCTCCACGAGCTCCTCTGAAGCTGGACGCCGACATCGCAGCAGTACCATAATAAGCTGCAGGAGTCAAATGAGAGCTGATACCAACTACTCGGCCCTTTTCGAAGCCATACTGGGTCGCCTGCATCCATGCCGTCTCATCAAAATGGTGGGCACTAGTCTGATCACCTGTCTCGTCTTGACTCTCAGCCTGTGTCTGAGAGGTCACAGCCTCATATGACTCCTTAAGTTTCAATTAGAAATTAAAATAATGAAAAGATTATATGCATTTAATTTTCAAACTGAAAAGAAAATAATACTGACCACAATCTGACGCTGGCGGTCACCTCTAATCTCTCCAGTAGCCGGATTAGTGTACATCCTCCGATAAATGCCAAACGTTGTAATACCGGGCTTCTCGGCTTCCTATATGAATATAAAATAAACTGTTTATATTTAAAGTTGTATAAAATATTAAAAAAAATTACTTACTAGACACTCTCTATGCGCACTGAATGTACGACTACCGGCTCGATACGTCACCTCTTGTCTCCCCCGATTCTGTCGACCCAATGCAGATCTCCTCTGAAACCCACCACCCAACCAGAGTGTACATAATCAATCCCAAACGTGAGATGAATTGTACTCTGGTCGGTGGGCTCTACAAGACTCATAAAATTCTATCACTACGGCTTTCCTCATAGTCGTCTTTCTCAAATTATGCAAAAACTGACGGAAACGGTCACACATAGACACCACCCATGCCGCGTGGATAGTGGAACGTATGCTCTCGTCGATGGGATACCATAAACCCTAATATAAAGTTATTAATGAATTAAATTTCAAAATAAATAATATTTAATTACGTACCAGCCAATGATCGAACATGGCGGCCTGCACATCAGCAGGAATCTGATCCCATGTGAGCCAGGGCTGAGAAAAATAATTGCGCAAGATAGCGCTCCCCTGTCCAATAGCTATATGCGTAAAACTGTGGAAAAAGAACAAATAATCAAACAATTTGAATATAAATAAATTATAATGAAAGATAACTAAAATACACAGGTTACCATACCACCGTGTGCGCGCATCGAATCCAAGAGGTGGACGTCACTCCGGGATAGGATCTGGAATCATCAGTCCGGCAAGACCACGCCCCCTCCGAGTGCTCCCTGTAGTGCCAATAGCCTGAGGGTCAGATGACTCAAGAACCTCATCATCCATAGGTAGATCAGCCTCCAGTAATTGACGAAATGTTTCCGAGTCCATCTGAAACATGAAATGATTGTTATTAGCAAACAGTTGAAAATAACTATTATGTATAGATATATATTTGTTATGATTCTAACCAGCATTTTACTGTGTCAATGTTCATCTTCATCATCATCTTCATAGTTGTCAATGTCAATGTATTAATCTTCCTCATCAACATCATTAATTTCCATATTAGTTTCACTTTCATCATCTCTTGTCATTTCAAATTCAGTTGTAACATCATTGACAACATCGTCACCATCGACCCTTAACTATGGGGTGTCATACTCGATATTCATGTCTCTTTGTGAAAAAGATGTGTTTTGAGGAGTGTCCTGAAAAATTTCATTTCCTTTCACTTCAGTGGAACCACATTCAGTTTGAGTAAACTGATTTTCTCGAGATTTAACTTTTATTATACTCCACCAATCATCCAACTCTTTTGTAGTAGCACAGTATTCTGCATAATAAATTTGATGTGCCTGATGAGCCAATAAAAATGGTTCATTTACTGAAAGAAGACTTTTATGTTTAATATCAACAATTCCATGAGTCGGATGAATACTCAAGCCTCTCTCAGTATCCAGCCATCGACATTTAAACATTGTTAAATAATTCTGTCCCAAATAACACAGTTCAATAATTTCTTCAAGCATGCCGTAAAAGTCAACTTCAATATCTCTATGATGTTATCCCTTCAAACAAACACCACTATTCATTGTTTTCTTTGATTCCCCATATGCATGTGTATGAAAGCGATAACCATTCACCACATATATATTATAAGATTTAGCCATTTTGGATGGTGGGCTACTCAATATATGCAATCGACTATCAATCTTATCAGCATGTACAGATACCTGAAAATTTGTAAAACATTTATCAATATTACAAGTAATAAATTGATTTTATATGTAAAACCAAAAAAGAATGTATGTTACAAGTTTTTGAAACTAGTAGGCAAAATTTTTTTGCCGACGTTCTTCTAAGCCAGCTGCTGTAATTTGTGGAAATTATTTCTTGATATGATCATCATATAACCTACAAATACAATATGATTAATTTATTGCAACAGAATCTATAGAATAAGGGATAGGAGAACTCACTGTACAATTGGTGAAATTTCTTCACAGTTGAGTAGAAAATATGTATGATCTCTATGATGTTCATCATCTGAAAGCCATCTATCATGAACTCCACCAAAGCCAAGTTCAGGCTGATTGAAAACTGATAATTGATTCTTCATATCATCATCAAAATTCCCCTCGTTCCAGCCCATGCAGTTAAATTTTGAGGGATATTCAGATTCAAAATAATGAGAGCAGAATAAAGCAATTTTTTCTTGCAAATAAGCTTTAGCAATTGAGCCTTCAACCGATGCTTTATTATAGACTTTTTTCTTCAATTTCTGCATGCATCTCTCAAATGGGTACATCCATCGAAACTGAACCGGACCTCCAAATTTTGCTTCATGTGGAAAATGTAATATCAAATGTTCCATTGAGTCAAAGAAAGCCGACGAAAAGATTTTTTCCAGTTTGCATATAATTACAACAACAGCTTCTTCCAGTTTGCTTAGTGTATCGTAGTCTGTTGTCGCCGCACACATGTCTCAGAAAAAATATGATATATCTGTTATCGAATCCCAAATATTATAATTCAACAAACCTCTTAATCCAATAGGCATAAGTCTTTCCATTATAACATGACAGTCATGACTTTTTAATCTGGTAATATGACCATTTTTAACACATCTGCCCAAGTTGGAAGCATAGCCATCTGGAAGTCTCAAATCTGCAATCCACTGACAAAATAATAAGCGACTCCCTTTGGTCAGTGTATAAGCTGCTTTTGGCTTCATTAATCTCTATGATCTGACATTTTCAAAAAATTCAAGTTCCGGTCGCCTGCAAATTTGGGCAAGATCAAATCGTGCCTTTACATTATCTTTGGTTTTACCCGGTGTATCCAAAATTGTATGAAATAAATTATCAAAACATTTCTTCTCAATATGCATGACATCCAAGATGTGTCAGACCAATAAATCAGACCAATATGGAAGATTCCAAAAAATGCTCCATTTTGTTCTATTGTGTTCTTTCCTAAAGCCATGAATTTTCTGTTGGTTTATTGTCGGTCCAAAAGTGATGGAAGGTAATGAAAATACAACTGATTTTAACTCTATACCTGAGATCATTTTTGGAGGTTCATATCTTTCAATTCTGCCTTTTATGAAATGAGATTTATTCCTCCGAAAAGGATGACCGATTGGAAGAAATCTGTGATGACAGTCAAAATAGCAAGGTTTTTTTCCATTCATGAGCATAAATGCTTTGTTGTCTCCCATACAGTAAGGACATGATTTTGGACCATGTGTACTCTAGCCAGATAACATTCCATATGCTGGGAAGTCACTAATTGTCCACATCAAAGCAGCTTTCATTACAAAATTCTGTTTCACAACAGCATCATATGTACCAACACCATGACTCCACAATAAATTTAACTCATCAATCAATGGTTTCAAATAAACATAAATATTCTTTTTCGGATTTCATGGGATTAATAATGTCAAAAATATATAAGGATCTTTCATCAACATCCATGGAGGCAAATTGTACGGAGTTATAAAGACAGGCCAACCGGAATACTGACTACCAAAAGATCTAAATGGACAAAAACCGTCAGTAGAAAGACCCAATCGCACGTTCCAGGATTCTAAAGCAAAATACGGATGCACTTGATCAAAATGTTTCCATGAATCACCATCAGATAGATGAATCAAGCTTTTACCATTTGAAATATTGGTTTTGTGCCATGACATCATTGTCGTTGTGTTCTGAGACATAAATAAACACTAAAACTTGGGTGTAAGTGGGAAATATCTAAAATATTTTACAGGAATCAATCCAGACTTCCCTGATTGAGATTCTTTATACCTCGATTGTCCACATATGGGACAACTATCCAACGACTCATTTTCACCAGAATATAAGATGCAATCGTTTGAACATGCATGGATCTTCTGATAACTAAGGCCCAGATTACGAACCAGTCTTTTGCTCTCATAATAATTAGCAGGCATCATATTTCATTCAGGTAACAGTGCTTTAACCAAAGAAAATATCTGATCAAAATAGTTATTTGACATTCCATTATCTGATTTAATAGCCATAAATTTTGCAACTCCTTCTAATTTGCTTATCTTGCAACCAGGATATAATGCATCCTCAGCAGACCTGAACAACTCAGCAAATTCATATGGTGCCAAATCAGGAGGTAAATCAACATCATCCTCGATTTCATTTTGTTGAACGAATGACCATGCAACATCATGTACTAAATTCTGAAACCGTGATGGATCTGGAATCAAATTATTAGTATCTTCTCTGGAACTGCGTTCACCGTGTTGATACCAAAAAATATAATCTGATTGAAAACCATAATGTAAGAGATGTTGCCCAATGATGTCAAATGTCTCAAATGTTCTCAGAGCACATTTTTTTACAAGGACACTTAATTTTCCCTTCTGAAACAAATTCCAGGTTTGATGATGCAAATGATAAGAAAGCTTTAACACCATCAACATATACAGGATTTAAACTAGAACCGTTTGGATTTCTGCGCTGATTTATCTAAGCACGATCATCTAATAATGATTGATGTCGATTTCCTTGTTCCATATTCATATATATGTTTCTAAAAAATTTAAAACCATTACTGTTGTTAAATAATTTGATATAAGAAAAACAATATCCTAAAAAGAGAAGATACATAATTACAATTATTTCTTAGTAATTACCAATAATTATAGGTGACACAGTTAGTTTGTAATCATCCCCACTAATTATTATTAATTTAGAAATACTTATAAATACTTGGAAAAATGAAATATGCTTGAATAATGAAATAAAATTTTGTAATCATCGTTGTGGAGATTATATTACTAATTATTCTTATTTGTTTCCAGTGTATTGGCAGCATCTCTTTTGCCTGACGACTCATCTCCTTGCAAGGAGATGAGTCGTCAGGGAAAAGAGCCTCTTTTGTTCGATGACTCATCTCTTTTTAACTTTCTCCCGACTAAAATCAGTATGAAAAACTTGATCTGACATATGTTAGAGCACATTTTTCATACTGATTTCAGTGGGAGAAAGTAGCAAAGATATGAGACGTTGAACAAAAGGTAGCCGCCAATCTGCTGGAAATTGTTCCAATTTATAACCATGTACCTGAATTTATTTGAGTTTTGATTAATTATTACTAATTATTACTAATTATTACAAATCTCAATATTTCCAACATATTTTTCTATATTCTTAACATGTTCAAATATTAAAGAGTCGTCAATTTTCAGGTCATGCCCAATAAAAAGTTTGCATCAACCATATCCAATTTAAACTCTATAATTGTCCTTACATGGTTGATCACCTCACAAGTAGTATTGAAATAGGACGACACAAGTAATGTCGTTCTCGTCTTTAAGAATCATTTCACATGACCCTTTACATAGATCATTCTTCCTTGAAAAATTAAGAGAACTTCAGTATCTTTCCCTTAATTTTTCAAGAAAGAATGGTCTATGTAAAAAGTCATGTTATATGATTCTTATAGATGAGAAAGACATGACTTGAGTTGTCTTATTGCAACGCTACTTTCGAGGTGATCAACCAAGTAAGAACAATTATAGAGTTTACATTGGTCATGGTTGACGCAAACTTTTTATTGGGCATGACCTGAAAATTAGCTACGCTTTAAGATTTGAACATGTTAAGAATAAAGAAAAACTTGTTGAAAATATTGATAATTGTAATATTTTATAATTTTTTTATAATTTTAATAATATTAATATTTTTTTTATAAATATAAAACATATAATAATAAAATAATTATATTATTAGTATTATTTAATTATTAATATTAGAGTAATATAATATTTTATATTATGTTACTATTTATGTTACTAATTATAGTACTAATTATGTTACTAATTAGTAACAAACGTGATTGACCGCTCATCTACCTCAATTTTCTTTTCATTTGTGTGTTAAGGTTGACAGGAAACTTCTCCCTCCACATGTAGTATTTACTTTTACTCTCAAAATTATAAACCTCCTCACCTCTATGCTAGCGAGGAGGTTGATAATTTTGACAGTAAAAGAAAATATTACATATGGAGGCAGAAGTTTCCTGTCAAACCTCAACACACAAATGAAAAGAAAATTGAGGTAGATGAGCGATCAATCACGCTTTCTAATTTTCCTAATTATTTGTAATTGTTTCCTAATTATTTTTATTAGTTTCCTAATTATTTTTATTAGTTTCCTAATTATTTTTATTAGTTTCCTAATTATTTTTATTAGTTTCCTAATTATTTTTATTAGTTTCCTAATTATTTTTATTAGTTTCCTAATTATTTTTATTTGTTTCCTAATTATTTTTATTTGTTTCCTAATTATTTTTATTAGTTTCCTAATTATTTTTATTAGTTTTCTAATTTTTTTTTCAAAGGTTGGGGCCGAAGCCTCATTTTTATTAATAAAGCAAAGCAAAGACCTCTTTTGACTGGGTAGAGGGAGACCCATTACATAGCCTGAAGGCCCAGTGGGCTAGTAGCCCATTACATAGCCCGTAGGCCCAAATTTTTGCCCAAATTCCTATTCTGTGAACAGTAACCCGGCTGCTACAGTGCCCTGCCGCCGCTACAGTACCGCCGATCAACAGTACCGCCGCTGCTATAGTACCTGCTACAGTACTGCTACAGTACCCTGCACCCAATGGGTTTTGAACCCCCATTTTACTTTCCTAATTATTTTTATTAGTTTCCTAATTATTTTTATTTGTTTCCTAATTATTTTTATTTGTTTCCTAATTATTTTTATTTGTTTCCTAATTATTTTTATTTGTTTCTTAATTATTTTTATTTGTTTCCTAATTATTTTTATTTGTTTCCTAATTATTTTATTTGTTTCCTAATTATTTTATTTGTTTCCTAATTATTTTATTTGTTTCCTAATTATTTTATTTGTTTTCTAATTATTTTTTCCTAATTATTTTATTTTTAATTGTTTCCTAATTATTTTTTTCTAATTGTTTCCTAATTATTTCTAATTATTTCCTAATTATTTCTAATTGTTTCTTAATTATTTCTAATTGTTTTATAATTATTTCTAATTATTTCCTAATTATTTCTAATTGTTTTTTAATTATTTCTAATTGTTTCCTAATTATTTCTAATTGTATCCTAATTATTTCTAATTGTTTTCTAATCATTTCGATAATTATTTCTTAATTATTTAATAATTATATAATTATTCCTAATTAAATACAACTATTTCTAATTATTTATAATTAAATATATTTATTTCTAATTAATACCAAAATATCCTCCGGGAGTGTCGAACCAAGAGTGCAGCAAGACCCGTTGTCGTGTACCGGGTTACCCCGAGTCAAGTTCGAAACACCTTGTCAGAGTTTTCAATCCTAGGTACATCTGTGCCAGAGCCGGCACTAGTTGTTCGTATCCAGACAAGGACTATTTGGTACAACCACTTAATCTAATTATACTATATAGCTACATAAACATTCTATTAAAAAAATTAAAATTAACAATTAAAAATAAAATTAACAATTAAAAATAATTTAACAATTAAAAAAACTATAAATACCTTTGATATTTTGAAGCAGTTTGTGCCTGCGCCTCCTAACTCCTTCTCTTCTCTTCTCGTAAGAAAAAATTAAAATAAAAAAAAATTTCTACTCAGATCAGAAATTTAAAGAGAGAAAGGGAAAAAGAGGAAGAGAAATCTGAATGATTTGAACAAAAAAACAGATGGGGGTATATATAGGTTAGAATATCTGCGACGGGATCCCGTCGCAAATACTAGTATTTGTGAAGGTGTACCGTCGCAAATGATGGGTCGGAAAACACGATGAACGGAAAAACGGGGAATGATGGCAAGAGGGGGGTGAATTGCCTTTTAAAAAAATTGATTAACATTTTAAAAATCAAAGTAAAGTGCAGCGGAAAGTAAAGAGGCAAGACACAAGAAATTGATAACGGAGTTCGGCCAAAACCCGGCCTACGTCTCCGCTCCCAACTCAACCGTTGAGAGATTCCTACCGCTTGCTTTTCAATGGTTTTAGCAAGAAACCCACTAGGCTTTGAGGTAGCACTAGGACCTATTACAGCTTGCTTTTATTGGTTAAGCAAGAACCCACTTGCTTTTGATGGTTTAGCAAGAACCCACTATCCTTCTTACAGGTGAAGGATAGCTCACCTATGTCTCAAGCTATTTAAAGGAAAGCTTGACAACCTCTTCACACCTTAGTGGTGATGTGAAACCCAAAAGAAAGGGAGGATGAGAAAAGGGTTTGGGTTTGTAGGCACAAACCCAATTTTAAAGCTCAAAATAAAATAAACAATAAAACCGTAATTGGGAAGACTTGGGCGCCAATTGGATGATGGAGTTGATGTAGTGTGCTCTCCCAAGCTTCTTGAGTGGTGCTCTTGGATTTGGAAGTTGTTGGAGCTATTGGAGTTCCCTTGGAGGAAGTCGCCGGAGGTTGGCCAATTGATGCAAAATATGTCCGTGGGATTCCGTATAGTTCCGGTAGGTGTCCGGGGCTTCCTTGGCCTTTATTTATAGGCATGGAACCCTTGGGGAGGCTTCGGAGCCGTTGGAGAGGCAAAAAGAGCCGTTGGGAGCCAAGTGGACAGGCTGGTCAACAGCCCAACGGCTAGTTTGACTGTGTCCACCGGCTGGCCGGTACAGTCCCACCGGTTGGCCGGTGTTTGCAAAAAGTCATTGGATTCCTGTCCAGGGGCCACCGGTTGACCGGTGCCAGAGCCACCGGCTGGCCGGTGGTGAGGCAGTAGCTGGCACTATTCTGCTGGGTGCCACCGGCTGGCCGGTGCTGAGGCCACCGGCTGGCCGGTGGGGAGGGAGTGGCTCCCTCTTGAGTGCAGGTGCCACCGGCTGGCCGCTGGTGTGCCACCGGCTGGCCGGTGGTCTGGATTTCAGTCCATTTGCCAGCTTACTTGGGCCAACTTCTTGGCAACCTTGTGCCTATCATCCACAATACTTAAAAACAATGTTAGATAAATAAGAAAGGTGATTGTGATCATGAAAATCAAACAACGAGGGGAACGAGATGTACAACAATCTCCCCCTATTTTGATGATCACAATCACCAAAACAATTAAAGTAAAATACTGAAATTAAAGACATTCTTAAAGAGTAATTTGAAAATAAATCAGAGCATGATAAAAAAGGATTCTCCCCCAATCAATCAAGAAATTTCTCCCCCTTTGTGATTATCAAAATAGAATGGGGCATAAAACTTGATTGAGGGAAAAATTGAAAATCAAGATTTTAAACCAATTGAAAATGATATCAATTGTTGAAGATTTTGAAATGAAAATTGAAATGAAAATTTGCATAACAGTTTGAATTGAAAGTTTTGAATCAAAAACAATTGAAATTTGAAATTTGAAACCAAATGAAATTTTTGAAATTGAGAGTTTTGAATAAAAAAAAAGAATTGAGAGATTTGAATGAAAAATTCGAATTGAATATTTTGAAATGAAAAATTTGATACCAAGTGTTGAAATTGAAAGTTGGAATCGAAAATTTTGAAATTACAAAAAAGCATAAAAGATCCTAACTCCCCCTAAATAAAAACAAAAAGTCACCGGGGAGAGGGATTTTGAAAAGAGATGATTTTAGGCCCGGAGAGACTCGCTAAGAGGGATTTTTCAATCCACACTTGCCTTGTAGCGGGTCTTCTCCTATAAAATTCATTCGAATAAAAAATAGACTTGGGTTGGCCGTACCGGGCATTTTTACAATTGCATTCATAAATAAGGTGCCCGGGTTTTTTGCAATAGTTACAAAATTTAAATTCGGAGCTCCCCCTTACAAAAAAAGTGGGTGCATGGGAGGAGGAAGCTCGGTTGGTGTATCCTAGCCCTTGGGAGGTTCTAGAAATTCGTTGGGAACCTAGGATATTGTTCAAATTTTGTTCCCCTTGGGTGAACTTGGCTAGGGTCTCCCTTAGGTCTTTGATGGTTGATTCCATGGAATCAACATTTGGAAAATTTTGGATTTTAAGGGTCAACTCTTCCTTCTCTTTAAGAATTTGTTCTTTTTCGGAAGAGAGTTTTTTAAAATTCTTTTTCAAAGCAATGAATTTTGAAGATAAAGCATGAAAACCTTTTTCTAGTTGGTCTCTAGCGTGTGAGAGTTCTTCATAAGATAAATGATTTAAAGAATTGGAATTTGAAGAGCAAGAGGATGAGGAGTCGGAAGATGTTACCTCGTGTTTTGCCATTAGGCATTTTGTACCTTGGTCGCTTGAGGAGGAGGAGGAGGATGAAGAGGTGGAGCAATCACTTCATGTTGCCTTTGAATCCTTCTTCTTCACCTTTTTCTTGGCCCTTTTCTTGTGGAGTGGGCAATTGGGCACGGATTTTTCATCGGGTTCTTGCTTGTTGTCTGGTTCTTGCTTTTGAGCCATGCTAGTACCTTCATGGGTTAGCTCTAAACATTTCCAAATATCATGAGAAGATGTGCAAGAAGAAATACAATTAAAAACATTTCGGTCAAGACCACAATGTAGAGCATTCATGGCTTTGCCATCAAGCTCGAAATTTGCAATGTCAGCGGGGGTCCATTGAGATTCATCGGGAGAAGAAAGGGTGAAACCATGCATGACAATTTTAAAAATAGGATAACCAATGCTTTTAAGAAATGTGGTCATGCGGGTTTTCCAAAAAGAATAATCGGCTCCATCAAAGAATGGAGCACGATCCAAAGAAAAACCTTCGGGGGATTGAGAGGAAGAAGCGGTAGAAGCCATCAAAAAAAAATAGGATCTTTAATTTGAAACCGTTTGAGGGAATTATTCAAATACTCCCTCTGATACCAAATGATGGGTCGGAAAACACGATGAACGGAAAAACGGGGAATGATGGCAAGAGGGGGGTGAATTGCCTTTTAAAAAAATTGATTAACAATTTAAAAATCAAAGTAAAGTGCAGCGGAAAGTAAAGAGGCAAGACACAAGAAATTGATAACGGAGTTCGGCCAAAACCCGGCCTACGTCTCCGCTCCCAACTCAACCGTTGAGAGATTCCTACCGCTTGCTTTTCAATGGTTTTAGCAAGAAACCCACTAGGCTTTGAGGTAGCACTAGGACCTATTACAGCTTGCTTTTATTGGTTAAGCAAGAACCCACTTGCTTTTGATGGTTTAGCAAGAACCCACTATCCTTCTTACAGGTGAAGGATAGCTCACCTATGTCTCAAGCTATTTAAAGGAAAGCTTGACAACCTCTTCACACCTTAGTGGTGATGTGAAACCCAAAAGAAAGGGAGGATGAGAAAAGGGTTTGGGTTTGTAGGCACAAACCCAATTTTAAAGCTCAAAATAAAATAAACAATAAAACCGTAATTGGGAAGACTTGGGCGCCAATTGGATGATGGAGTTGATGTAGTGTGCTCTCCCAAGCTTCTTGAGTGGTGCTCTTGGATTTGGAAGTTGTTGGAGCTATTGGAGTTCCCTTGGAGGAAGTCGCCGGAGGTTGGCCAATTGATGCAAAATATGTCCGTGGGCTTCCGTATAGTTCCGGTAGGTGTCCGGGGCTTCCTTGGCCTTTATTTATAGGCATGGAACCCTTGGGGAGGCTTCGGAGCCGTTGGAGAGGCAAAAAGAGCCGTTGGGAGCCAAGTGGACAGGCTGGTCAACAGCCCAACGGCTAGTTTGACTGTGTCCACCGGCTGGCCGGTACAGTCCCACCGGTTGGCCGGTGTTTGCAAAAAGTCATTGGATTCCTGTCCAGGGGCCACCGGTTGACCGGTGCCAGAGCCACCGGCTGGCCGGTGGTGAGGCAGTAGCTGGCACTATTCTGCTGGGTGCCACCGGCTGGCCGGTGCTGAGGCCACCGGCTGGCCGGTGGGGAGGCAGTGGCTCCCTCTTGAGTGCAGGTGCCACCGGCTGGCCGCTGGTGTGCCACCGGCTGGCCGGTGGTCTGGATTTCAGTCCATTTGCCAGCTTACTTGGGCCAACTTCTTGGCAACCTTGTGCCTATCATCCACAATACTTAAAAACAATGTTAGATAAATAAGAAAGGTGATTGTGATCAAGAAAATCAAACAACGAGGGGAACGAGATGTACAACAGCAAATACCTTCACCCACATTAATTACAGGCGGCATTTAAAAGGGTTTTTGCGACGGGCCCGTCGCAAATAGCTGCCTGCCGACATACCATTCACGACGGGCGGATATCCCCGTCGCAAATTGCTATTTACCGCCGCCGGTATTAGCGACGGGCCCCGTCGCAAATACCTTCGCCCGCATTTAATACGGGCGGCTGTTAAAAGGGTTTTTGCGACGGGCCCGTCACAAATACCTGTAGGCCGACACACCATTAGCGACGGGCGTATATCCCCGTCGCAAAAGCCTATTTACCGCCACCGGTATTGGCGACGGGACCCGTCGCAAATAATACCTGCTGAATAGTGTTTTGCGATGGGTAATTGTCCCGTCACAAATAGTATTTACCACCTCCAGGTACTTGCGACGGGACGAAGGCCACCGTCGCAAATAGGATTCCTACGTTTTGGCACGCAAACTATGCCATACCTATTGCGACAGGTCCTGTATTCCCGTCGCAAATACCTTCGCCCGCATTTAATACGAGCGACGGTTAAAAGGGTTTTTGCGACGAGCCCGTCGCAAATACCTGTAGGCTGACATACCATTAGTGACGGGCGTATATCCCCATCGCAAAAGCCTATTTACCGCCACCGGTATTGGCGATGGGACCCGTCACAAATAACACCTACTGAATAGTGTTTTGCGATGGGTAATTGTCCCGTCGCAAATAGTATTTACCACCTCCAGGTACTTGTGACGGGACGAAGGCCACCGTCGCAAATAGGATTCCTACGTTTTGGCACGCAAACTGCACCATACCTATTGCGACGGGTCCTGTATTCCCGTCACAAATAACTGACCATTTGCGACGGGCATATATGCCCGTCGCAAATACGCTTTTTGTCGGATTTATTGCGATGGGATTTATTCCCATCGCAATTAACCCGTCACAATAATCGATTTTTCCCGTAGTGAGGTAACTCCTTGCACTGACGTACACTAGCTGTTCGAGTCCCCAATGGGGTGTCTAGCGTCAAGATATCAGTAGAAGAAAAGATACAGAGCCCAAGTCTCTCCACAACAAAAATAGATATAAAACTATGGGAAGCCCCTATATCGAAAACCACAGAAGCTAAAACTAAGCCAATTAGGATCATACCTCGAACTGTAGAGGGTTCGGGATCCTACTTCTACTGGGTCTGCTCCACTGCAAAAGTCTGGCCTGTACCGTAGCCCTGTGACCCTGCCTGACCATCCTGAGCTAATCCACCCTGTAGTCTCTGAAATCCTGCCAACTAGCTACCATGACCGTAACCTCCACCTCGGTCTAAATGGCCGGAAGAACTCCAGTTCCTAGACTGATGAGAAACTGGTTGTGTTGTTCCTAAATTAGGGGTCATAGAAGAACCCCTGTCCCCAGCTGCTAGTGAGAGAAACTGACAGAAACGCTAAAGATGACCCATCTTGCCACTAGATTAGCATTCGGCCGGGTCTCTCGGGCAATGTGGCCTCATATGCCCGCTCTTCTAGCATAGGTAGCACACCACCTAGCCACCAGAAGAAGTATCCCGCCTACCACGATCTCCACGTGTAGACCCCCTGTGGTGCTTCTTGTTGTCAGCAAGAGGGTTACCAACTCCGGATGCCGAGCCTCCCAAGATCATAGCTCCAGATTCCCTCAGATTGCACTCCATGATCAGCGCCTGGTTGACTGTCGAAGTGATGGCAGTCAACCTAAAGATTTTCACCTAAGATCGAATGTCGTGCCTGAGACCATCCTCAAACTTCCTTGATTGGAATAACTCATCACCTCCTAGGATGGGTGTGAAGCGCTGCAACTCTGTGAAGTGAGAAGAATACTCCATAAATGAAAGAGTACCCTACTCTAGACTCATGAACTCTCAGGCTTGATCAACCCTCAAAGTCTCTGGGTAAAAGTAGTCGTAGAAGGCACGCTAGAACTCGTCCCATGCCATAACCTGCTGGCATCCCGCCTGTGAGATCACATCCCACCATATCTTGGTGGAGTCCCATAACATGTACATATAGAGCTTCACCCTCCTCTCCAAAGGCGTCTCTAAATGATCAAATATAGATAGCATTGATTCTAACCATGCTTCTGCAGCCTGAGGTCCTCCGTCCCCTATAAAGGTGGGAGGATGCTGCTGCTAGAAAACCCGCGTCAACTATGCCATATAAGGGGAGGGATGTGGTACTCCTAGGAAGGTATACATGAACCTCATGAATCCCTCTCAGAACTGTGCATCAACACCTATATATGAGATAACGGCTGGTGACAAGACGGGCACGACTGGAGGATCTACTGGCAGTTCTTGATCTTCCATGTCCGTTGTCTGATCACCACCCTGAATCTGGTGTACAATTAGAGGATGTCTTGGTGGCATGACTCTGTAAGGTCAAGAACAGACCTTAGATCAAGATTATAAAGGACTGAAAACTATAAGTGTAATAAGGGAACAAGAGAAAGAAACCATTCAAGTTTTTCAAAACATGGATACATGACGTGTATAATTCCTACACGGCGTGTTCCCTTAAGCCTTCACATGGGCGTGTACTTCTGCCAAAACTGGTCATGTAACACCCCATACGCACAATGTGTTGTCCAAACACACGGTGTGTACTTAAATTATTTTCACCTGCCCAAGTTCTTCTACATGACTAACCCACACGATTCTCCTAAAACAAGACTACACGACATGTTCTTCTTGAACACAGCGTGTACCACTTCTGTTTCAACTACCCATGTCGTTAAACACATGATCAGAGACATGGTTGACTCTACACAACGTGTTTGTTCTAGACACGATGTGTACTAGAAAGGAATTCACCAAATTGTGTTGTTAGTTACATGACAGGTTACACGACTCACTCTACATGGAATGTTCCAGATAGAGACAACATGTACTTGAAGGATTTCACTGACCCATGTTGTTAGTCACACGGTTGAACACATGGTCTACACAACACGTTGTGTACATCCGGTACACGACGTGTCCCACAAAAGATTTACCAACCCCATGTCTTTTCCCACACAACCAATGACACAGTTAGAAACTACACAAAGTTTACATATAGTATATGACATGTACTTAAGAAAAATAGTTCCTTCCCTAACAGAAGGATACATGGCATGTATTTATAATTACATGATGTGTATTCTGGGTTTTTCCTGAAAGTAAGCCTCAGAAACTACTCCAGAACCCAGAAAAACACTAAAATGAACATTAAAGTTCCAAATTCCAATTTGCGAGGGACTATGCTCTCCACTAATCAAAGATTGGAATCTTATACATTTCATATAAAATCATAACAAGCAATGATCCACCAAATTCTGGTCCATGAGGGCTCATAACACCTCAAGAACCAAATTTTGACGTTCATTCAAATGAAACCTTACACATTTTAATACCCTATAAAAAATTAGGCATTCTATCAAGGCATATATCACAACAACATGCATATCTAGCACAACATCTATCACAACAACATGCAATCACTAATGCACCCTAAATGGTATGGTAATAATGCATGACATGTGATCTCTAAAAAGTGTCTATATGATGCATGGGATAGAATACCCTCATATCATCGGGTTGCAACATAAATAAAACCTCAACAATATCAGCGATAATAACAAAAAACATGTGAATCACCCAATAGTGAAATCAAATCAAGTATAAAAATCGGAAAACCAGAAAAAATCACAATATATGAGGTAAATTGGATTTTCCCTATACACAAGTTAGATACTCATGGGAACAACTTATTACCAAGTAACTATTTCATTCCTATCCTTTTCTATAGGATCCAAATGGTAAGTCAAGAAAAAAAGAATTCCTCTGATACCACTTTGTAACATCCTGGTTCCGGAAACCGCTCAGAGGTGCCCCGTACCTGGTTGGTCACATGGCCTAAAGTGCATTTCCCCAAACGCCAGAGGCTACCAACTAGAAACGAGGGCCTTGGTTGTGATAGTGGGGAAACTATGCCCTCCTTGGTAGAGTAACTCAGCGGAAATAATAGATAATAATAGCGGAAGCAGTAATAACATGAAATAATTAAACAATAGAAGATTGAAAAAATAACAAATGAAGAACATATATAAATGATTCTTGATACATATGTTTAGGAAAGTATCCAAACAAGTCACAATGTTGGAATACAGTACTAAAACAAAGTATAAATAAAAGCAAGTAAACATCTCCACAACATCGCAAGCCTTAACTTGGTTCCATGCTCCCTAGCTCTACAATAATCAAGTACCCGAAGTAGAAGGATGCTTTACCTTATCTATACCTACAACAATATAGTTTATTTGGGACCAAAAGCATGACCCAAATAGGGTGTGAGACGAATCCCCGTAGAAAACCACCCAATGATCTATTCCTAATAGTCAGTGAATATATATGGTAGGCATTAAGAAAAATGAAGCAGTAAAAAAGGAAGTAATCAAAGTAAACAATCCTACAGTTTCAATTTCATTCATTTTCACATATCAAGTAAGTAGCTAAACACAACAAGAAACCACCTGGGAAGTAATCATATCCTATCCCCTTTAGTTAAACCAAAACAAACACAAGAAACCCTCTAAGAAGTACTCACAGTCTAATCCCTCTGGTTCAGCTTTAACAAAGACTCTCTAAGGAAGTACTCACCATCAATTCCCCATATAGTCCCATATCGATAACTATAGACAATCTGGGGAAGAAATCAACGTCCAATTCCCACTGTGGTCTTGTAATGTGAAACTCCAGACACTCTGAGATATCACTTACTTCCACCCCCCCTGTGGTCTCGCAACGTAAAAGAAAATAGACACTCTGGAGAATCCCTCAACGTCCATTCTTTCTATAGTCTACTACACTAAGTTCCCATAGCCCTGTGTAAGTCAAACATGCACAAAAATATATGTTAGCCAAAGTAAACCACAATAACTACTTGGCTAAACAGTCTACAACATATCAAAACATGTCAGATAATAATCACTCCACCCTAACAATACTAGGCATGGAAACAAAGCAGTAGCCTAACAGGAGAAGCTAGACCAAATGGTTAAAACAAACAAACATGGTAAAAACATCCATAACTTGGAAAAGATAACCCTATTCACAAACAATTAACCTCTATCCAAACAAATAAGGCATAAAAAATAATAAAAGGGCTTAAAACCATAAACACACAATACCCCGTTCTTGGGTATTGGGCACTTTTGCACATAAAATTCAAAGACTATATACGAAAAGGCACAAAAAACCTACCTCAGCATTGTACGGATGATATACATGAACCTCATGCCTTGAATCTCTCCAAAACACCGTAGATCTAAAAAAATGCTAAAAATGTTCAACCGAGGATATCTCACTAAAGAGGAGAAATCAAGAGACGAGGTTCTAGAAGAAGGAAGAACTCACCCATGCGATTCCAACGCAACCAACAGAGTTTGATTCGGAGAATGAATGATGATTCAGGGGCTTAGAGAATAATCAATAGTCTCGTTTGCTCCTGGATGATACAGACGAAGAAGAAGTGCGTTCTGCCGATTAGACGCGACCCTGGTCCATTTAATGAAATAAAAAGAAAGTACACGGTGTGTTCTTCAAGGGCACATGGTGTGTACTTTCATTAACTAACCTCTGCTTTAGGCGGTCTCCAGGTCACCCCACACGTCCATGTGCTCGGCCATTGCACAGCTAGAACACGGCTACCCGCAACAACCGGGTACACGGTATGTACTTATAAGTACACGATGTGTACTCAAGAAATTTCTAGAAACTCCTCTTTTTCTCGAAAACACCAAAAAACAAGATTCATACTTGAAAATAAGATCTGGGTTCTTACATTATCCCTGTTTTCTAAGAATCTAAAAAAGGTATAAGAAAATATACGGGAGAACATACGTTGAAATGTTTTAAATTTGTATTCATTAGGAACTTTTAGGATAATTTACCTTAAGTAAATAAAGAAGAGGATAGTGTGGAAGATGATAGAAGGTAGAGCAGATCAAGACAGAAATAGGGTGATAAGGATAAATCTTGTTCTAAAGTAAAGGATATAAAATTATCCAAATCCAAAAGGGGAAGTTTCTTATCTAAAGATGATGTAGAAGAAGATAATGAAGCTAAATATAAAAATCCTATAGAGAAGGATGAAAATACTTTTATTGCAATTATTAACAATGAAGAGTTTGTATGAATCAATTCTGAAGAAGAATAAACTCAATTATAATTTCATCTAAAAGAATAATTGAAATCATGTCTAATAAAGATTGGGAGGATTGGGAAAGAAACCAGGAGGATGAAAATTGAATACTCTTAAACATAAAATCAAGAATTTCATCTAGATTAGTAATTCATGATACTGAAAGAAATTTATGATTTCATGAAATCTTTTGATAATGAAAGGAATTTTAATGAACATATGGAATTTAAGGTGAAGGAAAAAAAGAATAGTTAGAACTTATCCAACAAAAACTTTATAAAGATAAATATAGGGTTACAAGGTTCAATAATTCTATATCTGAATTTGGTGAAATATATTGAAAGGGAAAATCTAATAAGGATTAAAAGTTACCTTAAAAGGTTGATAAGAAATCTGAAATTGTTTTTGAGAAGAAGAAATCTAGGAAATTCATGTTTGTTGCCAAGAACAACAAAGTGGAGAAGTAAGAAGTTCCTAAAAATTATGAGTCTGAAAAAGTTTCTAATAATTTTGGTTCCGATAAGGCTAAAAATATGACCAAGAAAAAAAAATAATATTTTGGTTGGTAATAGAAAGATTGGTGGTCAAAAATGTTATGATAAGAAAGATAATAAGGTTGTTGAGAAACATGCTCACAAACCTACGCCATATTGAAGTTTTAGAGGAAAATATTCTTTCTATGGATACTGCTAGTATTATGGTGGATTTGTACATATAAAAAATATGTTTTGGTTTAACCAAAAACATTTATACCATTCCATGAATTATCGAAGGTGAAGTTTGATGGGGAGTTAATCACCTCAAAGAAATAAGTCTGAGAATGATGTTTTGATGAAATCTGAGAAGGTTGGAGTAAAGGTTGAAAATAGATTCCAAAATCTAGAAACTATTTGTGAGAGATGTCAACAACCCGAACATCTTGAAAAAGGATGTGTTGTTCTTTTACCAGTAAAACAAAATTTTTTAAACAATTATTATAATCTAGATGTTAAGGAAGAGAAAGGTAAAGAAAAAGATCTTATTGTAGAAACCACTCTTAAAGCTATGAAAGGAGAATGACCTTGGATATTGGATAGTGTGTGTTTTTATCACATGTCAAGAGACCTATTTTTTTTAAGAATGTTTAATACTTCAAAGAAGGAATAATGAAATTTGGAAATGATGAATCTCTCATAATTAAAGGTGTTGGATCATCCATCATTAGAGAAGAAAAGTTAAATTCCAAGAAAGCATTGTTTTTTGATGGGATAAAACACAATATTCTAAGTATTTCAAAACACTATGATGAAGGTAACATAGTTATCTTTAGAAAATATGGGTCTTTTTGAATGTGTGTAGGATAGAAAGATTGTTACAAAAGGCCAACATACAAAATGAAACCTCTTCCAAGTTAGTGGGGGTTTAAAAATCTTGTTACTTGAGTATGATATAATAAAATTAGTTGTGGAATAAAAGGCTGAGACAAATGTGTTATATAAACATGAGAATTTTATCAAAGAAATAAATTTTACATGGAATTCTTGATATTTTGAGAAGAATATTTTTGTGCAAGAAAATTTTTCAAAAAGGAAAAATTATGAAATCTATGCACAAGAAAGTTTACATTTTTTCAAAATGACCTATGGAACTTATTCATTATCATATCTATGGGAAAATGAGTGAATAATAAACTCATGAAGATAAGTAATTCATCACTTTAATTTATGAGTTTACAAACATTACTTCTATTGTGTATATGAAATATAAATCAGATGCTCTGAAAATGTTTAAAAGTTTTAGGAGGAAAGATGAGAAGAAATGTGAGTATTTAGTGAATAAATTGAGAATATACAATGGTGGTGAATAAAAAAATGAATAATTTGAAAGTTATATTGATAATAGTGGAATTATACATGATTTTAGTTCACCATACACTCCTCAAAAAAATGGTTTTTTTCTAAAAGTAAAAGTATAAATTTGGTGGAAATGGGCCAGAATATGATTCCTGAACATGATTTTTCTTTTTTTACTTTTGTAGGAAATCCATGATCACTACTATTTACATTCAAAACTGATGTTTTTATATATAAAGTTCATATATGACTCCATATTAATTTTTTTATGGAAAAATTCCAAGTTGTAAACATGTAAGAGTTTTTTGGAGTCCATGCATCATAAATAAAAATGGTGGAAACCTTGGAAAGTATAAGCAGAGAGGTGAAGATAAAATTTTTCTTAGCTATGCTCTATATGGAAGAGGATATAGATGTTTTAAAAAATATTCAGGGAGATTGGTTCAATCTGTTATTGTGAAAGTTATTGAAAAATATGAGGAACATAAACAGAATCATGCAGATAAGGAATATAAATAGGAAGAAAGAACTCATGATAAGGATTTTGATAAGTATGAAAATAATTGTAGTCATTCTCAAGAAGAATATATGGACACAGATATTTCTATCGATGAGGAATAATATCAAAAATTTCATCCTAGGCTATAGAAACAAGTGGAATCTCAAAACATTATTGGCGATCAACATCCAAGGGTTTAGAAAAGATGTACAATTACACATACATATTTGTATTCAAAAGTTGAGCCAAAAGATGTGAATGAAGATTTAGATCATATGGAATGGGTTTAGGCTATGAATGAAGAGCTTGATCAGATTGAAAATAATTATACATGGATACTTATACCTAATATAGATAATAAAAAATTTATTGGTACAAAATGGGTTTTATGGAACAAGCTGAATGAAGATGGTGAAGGGATAAGAAATAAAGCAAGATTAGTGTACAAAGGTTACTCAAACATTTAAGGCATTAAATTAGATGAAACTTTTATTCCAGTGGCAAGGTTAGAAATAATCAAAATCTTTCTTATTGTTGTTGCATAATAATGTTTCAATTTTTTTCTAATAGATGTGAAATTAGTATTTTTGAATGATGATCTTGGTGAGGAATTCTATATTGAACCACCTTGTGTCTTTATTGTTTGGAATGATAAAAGTTATGTGTATAGGTTTAATAAAGCCTTATATGTCCTAAAAAAATCTCAAAGGGAATGGTATTATAACTTGGATACTTTCATGGGGATGTTGAGTTTCAAGAAAGTAAGAGTTGATAGTAATATGTATATCAAAGAATGTAATGATTTTTCCCTCATCGTAATTGTCTATGTTGATGACATTATCTTTGATGGTATTGGTGAAAAAACTTGTTAATGAATTTCTAAAGAGATGAAAAAGTTTTTTGAGATTTCCATGCTGGGATAAATGAAATACTTTCTTGGATTGTAAATATTAAAAATGAATAAAAAAATTTCTTTCTCAAGAAAATTATGCTAAGTAACTTTTAAGAAGTTTAGCATTGAAAATTAAAAACCAGTTTCCACACCAATTTCAATGGGAACCAAGTTTACTAAAGATGTTTAAGACAAATAAGTTGATCCAAAAGAGTTTCAAAAGATGATAGGATGCTTTTTATACTTTACTGTCTCAAGATCCAAAATTGTTTATGTTGTTACCTTATGTGAAATATTTCAGATCTCTCTAAAAAAATCACATTTATTGGCTAGGAAAAAAATTATATGATATATCAAAGGTATACAAAGTTACAGAATTAGGTATACAATATAAAAAAATATTGATTTTTTGGGTATTCAGATGCTTATTGGGCATGAAATGTTAATGATTGAATATCTATATATGGTGGAGTTCTCTTTCTGGGAAAAAGTTATGTTAGTTTTAATATAAAGAAATAGAATTAAATAAACCTTATCATAGATAAATATGAGTATGTTTCTTCCATTCAAGCTGCTACCCAACTTATGTGGATGAAGACTCAGTCAGATGATTTACTTATTGATGTGAAGTTACCCTTGCTCTTGGGTAGTGATAATCATAGTGCCACCAACCTTAAAATAAATATTGTAAAAAATTTCATTCAAAACATATTTATATATAATATCATTTTCTCAAATAGCATGCAGAGAAGAATGAATTGAAGCTGAAATATGTTCCTATATCAGAACAATTTTCTGACATTTTAACTAAACCATTACCAAGGGAACCTTTTTACAAACCGAGGTTGAACATGGGTGTCTAAACTCCTTCTAATCAAGGTTGAGTTATGTGTTTTTATACCCTCTCTAATCTAGTCTATGGATAGTGTTTTTAATGGTGTGAATTATTTCATAAATATATCCATTGAATATGTGCTAAACCTTTTAAGTAAGCAAGTATGTAGGGGGATTTGTGGGTAAGTTGTGAATCCAACATATAAATGTGTGAAATATTTTAACTATTTATTGGAGTAGTTTTAGGAAACATTTGTTTTTAGGAAATTGGAAAAAGTGAATAAATATATGAAGAAAAGTTTAAGATGTTTCATGAGTCACTATTTTTGTCCAGCATGGTTTTTCTGTTAGTGATTCTTGTTTCCTATAATAAGTTATCTCAAGTAGTATTATAATTATTGATAAGTAATCCATATCATGAGGTTATAAAGTTCAGTTATGTATGAATATTGGTTTATAATAAAATCCAAAAGGGAAGATTGTTGGGACTAAGTTGGATTTAAGGTTTCTTTGGAAGCTAAAATAAGTTTTTATTAAAATAATTGTATTCTGTTATCAGAGAATAAATAAATCACCTAACTTTGTATTATTGGTGATTTTACTGACCATTGTATTCAAAATTTTGTATTAAAAAATATTAAGAAATTCCATTTTATTTATAAGAAATTTCTTAGAAGAAGAGGCCAATCAGACTCACCTCAGCTTCAGAATAGAAGGAAGATCATAATAAGGAGGTGTATCATAGTCTGGATGAATATGATAAAAACCTAAAGATGATTTCTTGTTTTTTATTTCACAAAATTCATAAGTTTTCTAAGAAACCTATGATGCAAGCCTTATGAATTAAAGGGATATTTCTTCCAATCTTATTGAGGTTTGGTTGGAAAGAAATATGTATGCTGGAAATGATGGGAAATTACAATACCTCTCAGTATAATTCAGAATATTTTATACTAATCTTCAATTTATTCAAAGTCATTAACAAGTCATGATATAAGAAAAATTTTATGAAAGAATGATGTTTCTGAAGTTTAAGCTTTCTGGTCTCAGTCCATTAGTGTGAGATCACTAGATGCAGATTTATTTAAAGTTAGGATGATTGATTATAATATGAGAAACTGAAGGTGATAGTTTTTAGTCAGACAAAGAAGTCACAAGAAACAAATATTTAGACAAATAATTCTTGTGATGGATTTTCATTGGTATCATAATTAGAAAAGAAAATAAGTTAAAAAGTTGAAGCTACTAGAACTGGTCTATCATACATGGTGTGCCGCATATTATCATAGGTAGAAAAGTTAGTTTAAGAATATTGTTTCTCTTGTGGAATTATTGGGACCAATTAAAATAAAAATAAGTAGGAGATGTTGGGACCAATGAAAAATTGATTTAAAAGATAAATCAATAATTTAGTCCACCATTTTCATCAAGATGAATTTTTTTTTGTTTTACTTTCAAGATTTTCAAGATAAAGAATAACTCATATATCTTTTTAACAATTGAGTCAAGAGTCATCAGACTCAACTTGACATAGATCCATAAAAGTGAATCAGAGACCGAGCACATGTTGGCACTGATAACTTCATTGAACTCAAGATAATCGATCTGGGGAAATGAAGAAAATAAGAAATGTATTAAGCATTCTCAAAAGTATTTTCAATGGGATATTGAAGTTTGAGGATATGAGAAGAAGTATTTTTTAGAATTTTTTTGGTATTATTAGTTGTTATGGAGAATCGTAATTAGAAGACATGTGTTTATATATGATATAATTGTTTTTGAGAAACATAGTAAGATGTCTTTAGTTTTGGTTTGTTTTTTGGAGGTTCAAGAGAATTGGATTGAATTTATGCTTCCATCATAATGGAAAAATCATAATGAAAATTGAAATTAGAGTGATGATTTTTTATAAATTCATAATCAAGATGAAGTTGTGAATATTTGATAAGGTTTTAGAAGTTTTTATAAGTATTGATGAATTCAAATATGCATTTGATATTTAAGGAAAATTTAAGATTCTGAAAATTTGGTTGGGAGGTAAAGTTTTTCAGAATATCGCCTAAATAATTTTTCAGTAGCCAATAAAAGGAGGAAGTAGTTTGTACATTCTGAAAAAATTACTATTGAATGGATAAAGAAGAGCGCTAAAGAATTATAGAGAAAAAAAGTTTTAATATCATTCTTAACTAAATAAGTTTTCTGGATAGAAGAAGTAAAAGAGAAGATAGAATATCATATTCATATAATCATATTATTGGGCTAGATCATCAGACTGTGAATCGAATTGGGATTTCTGTATTGAGACATAATTAGTTTAGATTTGTTTTAGCGGTATTCTAACATACTTATATTATCATACTAAACAATCAGATGTGGAATGAGACTGGGAGATCAAACTGAGTATCATTATGAAGTCCAGGACGTTTACCTTCCCCTAGGTAAGAAATTGAAGAATTGTTTTTGAATAACATATTTGTTAAAGTTGACAAGTCAATATAGTAAAATGTGGGTAAGAATATGGTGAACATTTCTTAACTTGTTACAAAAATTGTATTACATCATTTGTTCTATAATAAGAACATTCACTATTATATTGAATATAGTTCCACATAAGTGTAAAGAAATATCCTACCCATTATATTCCACACAAAAGTACTGTTCACTACTATATTTTGTGGTGTTATATTCTTTCCAAACCATACTAAGGACATAGCTACTATTTTTGAGTAGTGAACCTTGAAAATTCTTATGTTCTTATGGATGTGTAATTGTTTCATTTTAAGAGAAAGTGATAACTCTTTAACAAGAGGTTAAGGTTGTTTTAGAAAGAAGAAAAATTAAAATAAAATATCTTATGAATTCACCCCTCCCCCTCTCAGTGATACTTGATCTTGAATGGGCACTTATATCATGATACCCATTGATGTATCTAAGGGTTATTTATAACCAGACCCAAACCATCACTTTAAATTCATATTCTTTCGTCGTATATTGAATTATTATTATAATTCATTATCAAAATGACTTATAAATCAACATTTTCCTGTATTGACTCAAGAATAAAGAATATTTCTCTAGTCAATGTAATAACATTCTTAATAAACTTTGTTCAACTAATAATTTATATAGAAATTAAATATAGTTGAGATAACATCAAAGTGATGTAAATTATTCTGTATAAATTTTTGATACCTAAAATACATATATGGAGGAGAAAATAATTTCTAATGAAATAATAGAGAGTGATGAGGATTGTGATCATGAGAAAGTTAATGGCCAGAAAACCATAAATCATTAAACGATGGAATAAGACTATCAATTCTTCAAAAATTAAGGTTTTATAGTAAAAAAATTACTTTTATAAATATAAAAAATAGAAGCATAACATTAAAAAATACTTCTTTATAAATTTTTTGTAAAAATGATGTTATAAATCACTTTCAAAATTCATTTAATTCCATTAAGAAAAAATATTTTCTTTTTATATATTTTTAAATAAAAATTCCCAAAATATTGAGAAAAAATGTTTTTCTGAAAATAACCATTGAATTTTATAAAGTAATCTTCCAAAAAAATAATGGTCATGTCAACTAGAAATATCATTCATTTGATAATCGTTACAAAAAACATTCTTTCCACACTAAAAAACCAATTCTATAGAAAACATTAAAAAGATTAATTTTTAAAATAGTTTAATTAAAGTAAAATATAATCACATATGAAATTTAGAAACCTTGAAAGGATAAATAATATATTTATTGAAAATATTTAAAAGAAATTTTATATGGAAGAAAAAGAGTTGGTAGGAAAAAATTAAAAAATATTTTTAAAATAATGTCCATTATATGTGACTTACTTGTTGATTCATGATCTAAAAAGAAAATAAATGAAATATAAAGATTTAAAAACAAAAAATAACCAAATTATAAGAGAATATATGGGGTTTAATAGATTATTATTATATAATGTTTTTAAGGAAATATGAACATAAACAATCCCAAAATAAAATGAGATTGTAATAGAAATCCATTATCACTTTGGTAACTTTTGAATCAAATCTTGTTAAAGAGAAAATGTTAATGGAAACATTGAAAGCTATTAATAAACATGGATTAACGATATACTTCATCAAATTTTTATTATATAAATTATGTAAAAAAATTAGGTTCATAAGGTAAAACATGTCTCATGAAGTGGAAATGAAGAAATATTTCCCTTTCCTCAAGTCCAATTTGCATTTTACGAGCTCTTAAATACTATATAATAAATTTAGATTTAATATAAATCTATAAAAAACCATATTAATAGTTATCATAAAATATATGATTCACTTCTAAAATTTTATCCCCCATTTATTAATAATTATTTTTTAACATCATCATCCCATGTGTTAAATGTTCTGTTTTCATACAATTTTTGATTCGATAGTTCTGGTACTTGAATATTAATAATGGTTTCATAATATATATCATATTAATCATAAAATAATTATCATTTTCATACATTTAAATTTTTTTAGAATAATTCATGAAATTTTTACATGAAAAATGAAACGCATCATTTTATGTGGCCGATAGTTCACTAGTATGAACCAATGATGTTATCATTTTTCCACAGATGGAAGGGTAAGAATTTAGGTGATATAATATTTTTTATAATCATAATTATTTCAATAATATCATATATATTCATTAAATTAATCACAATAACTAACCTTGTGAGGTAGTGATGAAAAATGGAACACATCACTTCTTGGAGGTGGTAGTACATACATATAAACAAGCGACATTTTTATTTACCAAGGGATGGAAAAGGATATGAATAAGGGTTTAAAAATAAACATAATAAAATTTAATCATATGTATGATACTTATGTTATTATATCATAATGGTTAGGACAAAATTATAGGCAGTAGAAGAATAAATAAAATGAAATAACTCAGTTAAGAGTTATACATCTACTTTGGAAATCCTCTTTTGGCTTACACATTAAGAATTTATAGGATGGTATTAGGTAAATAAAAAAGTTATAAGATGAGGGGAATTAATATAAGAACTTATTTGGGTAGCTATTGTATGATATAGAAGGCACATGAAGTGTCAGGAAGAGAGGATATGTTCTTCCCTTTTATAAGTGTGGTGGTTGAAAATCTTGTAAAGACATGAAATATTAATATATAATATGTTCCTAATTCATAAAAACATGATAAAAAAATTATATATTTTAATATAATGATTCTATGTTTTAAATATGATAAAAAAAATAATTTATGCAGGTTTAAGTGACATTTTAAACCTTCCATTTTGGATTAACACCCTCTTTAACCCCGTTTAACCTTAACCGTTGCAAAAAATTCTTACCTTTTAAGATTCATACAGGTAATTTTGAAAATTTCAAGTTTCACATACATGAAATATTAATGATATAATATATAATTTACAATCCAATAGATTTAATATTGTATTTTTATAATTTTAGAATGATTTAAAAATAATTTTAATCGTTAAAAACCATTTAAAGTCATTTTTGAGACTATTCTAATATCTTATCATCAATGGAATACAAATAAAATTTGAATTAGAATATAAACTATTTAAAAACAAATTATCAATTATAATTATCCATGAAATTCATTTTTTACCATAATTCATCCAAAATATATTACTTTTATTGTTTTTTTAAAATCATTTACTTGATTTTTCTACTACTTGCACAAGCATTGCGATGATGTTGCGTAAGCATTCAAGGTAATTATATAATCACTAAAAATTATAAATAAATTAAAATTATAAATACAGTTTATTAATTATCAATTTTTTTATATATTTTTTTATATTTCATTTCTTATCTATATCCATATCATGAAAATATAATAATTGTGAGAGAGTGACATTTTACATTTATTCTTAACATAAAATAATATAAAGGTTGTAATCAATGTTAAGTTGAATAAAGATTAATTATTTTCTAATTTAGGATGGATATAGTATAATTAATCCCATTTAATAAAATAAATTCAAGTTTTTTTATTGATTTTGAGACCTTGATCTTAATTAACTCATTGTACCCATTACTGTGGTGAAAATTTTTAACCATAGTTACTGTTGATTATGACTAAAAATGAAAATGGAAATTTTACCAAATTTTATATTCCTTATTATTAATATGAAATAAATTTCTCAAATTAATATCCTATAATTTTTAAAAAATAATTTTAATATAAGTATAAAAAACACATCGAAAATAGTTTCTAGAAAAATGTGTTTTTAAGCATAAAAATGAACTTATACCAAAACCAAATATAATGATGATTCTGAAGAAATTAATTAGATTATCTCTAATCAATAAGATATAATGTAACCTTAAAAAAATCAAAAATATCATGGTAATTTTAAATTTTTTGATTTTAAAAAAAGAAATAAATGTTTGGGAAAAATCGAGATTTATCACTATTCACTAAAAATATTTTTTTATAAAAACTCACAAAAAATCATCCTAAAACTATTATGACATGTAAATTTCAAAAATTATATCAATTTTTTCAAATAAAATTTCCAATATTGGAAGAAATTAATTATAATATCCAAGTATAGAATGCAATAAAAACCATTTTTGAAAAAAATGTATTTTTGAAGCATAAAATGAATTTATTTTTATTATTTTCCTAGTAAAAACAATTAGATGAATGATAATTTTTTTGATTGAATTAATAATTTTTATTAAGGATATACTATCTTACATATACTTCATAATGTGGTTATTCATATTCATACCCACCAACCTAATGACTAGGTTATAACAGTCATATTTAAATAATATTATTTTGTGATTTGTTTAAGCTCAAGGTTATGTGTGGTGTATGATATAGAAAATAATTTTTTTAAAATAAATATAAACTAAAATTTTATTGTTTTAAATTATCCCCTACTTATAGAAATTTATTTCATGTAATTCATCTTTTCTAAACTAAAAATATCGTAATATAGTAAAAATCAGATATAGATTTTATCATTAATTTTAATTTCAAGGTTCTAACCAAGAAAATTATTATTCATGTACCTCTATAAGACTTATACTTGTAAATTAGTTTTTGAAAATATACCTTGGTAGATTAGTGTTACTTCCCACAAAATAGTCGATATATTTACCTTCAGTTTGTTTGAGTTTGGGGAACATATTTACTACTGGGATAGAAAATATGATAAAATTTTCTTACTTGATTTATTACCATTATATAAGAATTATTTTAACCATTTATGTGAATAATCATGATAAAAATAAATTTCCCATTACTAAAGAAATAAAACCAACTTTTAATCAACTATAAGATCCAAAAAATGATGAAAAGTTATTCCACTTGTGTAAAATCAAAATAGTTAACACAAGATAATATAATCACCAATATAAATAAACATTCATAAAAATTAATATCTAAAATCATAATAATAACCAAATATCAATTTAAAACTCCTCAAATATGTTTGATAAAATATTAACCCAGAAATCAGAAAGGTTTTATCACTTATTATTCTAAAATAATATCATTTTTTATCCCCAAAACAGCCTTCATCACTCAAATATGTATATAGCCTAATTATATATTATAAAATATAATTTTTCCCCAAATAAGCTAAAATAAATTGTATTAAACTTCACTAATTATCACCTTTTCGTATCAAATAATAACTTTAAATGCCATCTATACATTCTTCAAAAAATATTTTCATAAAATCACATTTCAGGGTGATTGATACAATTCAACATTTGTTTCCAAAAATCACATTTTATAAATTATTTTATAAAACTAAATACTATTAAAAAAATACTTAGTTGTTTTCTATTAATCCTCATAAAAAACCATTTATTAATACCATTACATCATAAAAATATATTCTCTAAATTAACTATGATTACCCTAAATTTAAATCCTTAAAGGATACATTCATCTGTGAGGGATATTTTTTATTAGCCTTTTCCTTAGATTGATGAATCGATATTCCTGTAAGATCATAAACATTTATGAATATGTCTTAGGATATTTTACATGTATTATTTTTCTTAGTCTTAGTACTTTTTGTTTGGGTTTTACTTTGGGGTGTGTTTGGGTGAAAATTAGTAATTTTGAAAGGAAGTGGGAAAGTGCACAGTTTGTCTATAGTTTTTCCAAACCATGCACCGTATCCTCGAAAACTATGAAAACCCAAATAGAGGGGATTAACATGGTTGGAACATGGTTCGTCAAACCATGTTTCCTATTAGGAGAAACCATGCACCCCCCAGAAGAGGCACATGGTTAAGTTGCACAATTTAGAAAATCATGTGCCCATGCCCAGGAAACTATTTGGGGGTTTTAATTACCCTAAAAGTTAATTTTAAAATTCATAAACCACCCATTTTAACCCTTAATTGGCCCTAGATATTCCTTAAGCATTCTTTAATGACACTAAAGGATCACATTCATATTTATCTGCCATCTCTCACTCATATTTTGGAGGGATGTTATCCTCTATTTTATAGGATCTGCATCTAGGTTTGTTGGATCTAGATATAGAATTGTTGGATCATTACTTTTCGATATTTAATTAGGATTTCAGATCCAGATCTTGTTCTACATCATTGTTATACTATAATTGAGGATTTATTTTGGGAAATCACTCACCACCAAATTGAGGTAGGTGGTGTATCATTCATATCCCAATGTATTGTTTTCAATTACATGTATATTATTTTATAATTTCTATTAGATGATTAGTAATTGAGTTTCTTGAATTGAATGTATTAATTTGGTAAATTAATTAACTAAGGATTGTGAAATTGGGGATATTGAATATTTAATTGGAATAATTAATTATTGAATTAATTTTTCAGACATTGGGATTTTGAAATTGGATTAATTAATTATTGAATTAATTATGGAAAATTTTGTGATTTTTAAATTATTGAATTTGACTAATTAATTATTAAATTAATTAATGAATTTTATGCAATCAATTAATTACTGAATTAATTAGTGGAATTGATGTGATTAATTAATTTTTGGATTAATTAATGAAATTATTTCTATATTTAATTTTTTAATTTAATTAGTTAATTATTGAATTAATTAATATGAATATTGAGATTGTGGAATTATTGAATTAATTAATTGATTAATTAATTAATTAACAGACTATTGTGATTGATCAATTGATTAAATGTGAATGGAAATGATGAATGGTAATAATGACATTCATATGTGGATTAAATAATGAACGGTTATAATGAAATTCATATGTTAATTAAATTATGAATGGTAAAATTAAATTTATATGTGGATTAAATGATGAATGGTAACAATGGAATTCATATGTGAATTAAATGAAGAATGATAAAAATGGAATTCATATTTGAATTAAATGATGAATGGTAACAATGACATTCTTATGTGGATTAAATGATGAATGGTAATAATGAAATTCATATGTGAATTAAATGATGAATGGTAAAAATGTAATTCATACGTGAATTAAATAATGAATGGTAATAATGACATTCATCTATGAATTAAAATGATGAATGGTAATAATGGTATTCATATGTGAATTGAACTGATGAATGGTAACAATGACATTCATATGTGAATTGAGATGATGAATGGTACCAATGGAATTCATGCGTGAATTGGAATAATGAATTGTAAACATGGAATTCATATATATGATAACCCTTGGGGATAATTTAGACTATGGTATGGGATGAATAAGGTATTGAGAGTTTGGGTGTCCTCGGGAACCCATGGGTTTATGAGGTCAAATAAATAGTAATTGAATAAATTTAAACTATTTAATTTATTGCTTTTAACTTATTCTTTATATAACTACACACACTGTTATTGAATGGATATTGTTTTAAATGTTGTTGGTGGCGGCCTACTGAGTTGTACTCACACCCTACTCGGGCTTCCTGATCGGTACCTGAATAGACTTTATGATTATAGGATAGGTTCAGGGGAAATCCCCTATGTTAGATGACTGATTTGGGATAGAGAAAGGATGAGGGAATCAGACAAGGTTCGAGACCCACATGGGAGTTTTTAGTGTCTTTATTTATTTAGGGTTTTTTCATATTGAAACTTGACAATTATTTAACATAACATATCTACTATTTAGTTTTGGATATTGCATATCCTATTTTGGTCATCATGTGATGGTGGTCTTCTTATTGTTATAGTTATATCATTTGGTTATTTGTTATTTATTATGATGTTGTGAATATTTTATAAAGAGGGTATAGTCTCCCCATGATCGATATTATACCCTTGCTACTAGTTAGCAGCCTCTAGCGTACGGGGAGGCGCTCCTGTAGTCACGTAACTGACCAGCTCAGGGCACCAGTGTGTGTCACCCAGGTCAGGATGTTACAAAGTGGTATCAAAGGAATATTTTATTTTATTTTATTTTTTATTACTATTTGGGAAAGGTAGATATGAGAATATGATGATTTGGGCCTTTGTTAAGAGCTCATTCATGGGAGTATCTACCCCATGTATGGTGGTAAAATCCAGGCGCCTAGGGTGGTATTTTTTATTGATGTGTTTTTGTTATAGTTGAATTATATTTCACCTCACATGATAACCTTATTGTGTGATGTAATTATTTTTTCTGAGTTTTTATGAGATTTTTCTCGTGGCTTGGTATGGCATGATAGTTGAGTCTGCATGCATCATTCTAGGAACTTAGGATTGTTTTGAGATATAAATCATTTTAAAAATGCATAGCAAAATAGGTTTTGGGTATGTTTTTGAACTTGAACTATTTTCCCTGTCTTGTGAAATTGAACTGAAAAAGGTGTGTAATATGAATTTGATAATTTTAAAATGGTGAAGAAATGTGAATAAATGGGTTAATAATGAGAAACATGAAATTTATAATGTGTTTACCCTTTATTAACCGTGACCTAAATGTAGGATGGTTAAGGGTAGTACTAGTTCCTTGGTTTCGACCATGTGGTATGGAAAGGGGGATAAATTATTATGATTTGTGTGAATCCATCTTGTTAAATGTGTTAATGTTGTGTTATGTGTCATGAGATGTGTGTTTGAAATTGTAGAGATATGCCTCCATGATGATGCTTGTTGAGAGGACGACAAGAGGACATGGATAGAGATGCTCCTATATTAGTGGAACCTGAGGCACCAGTAGTTCGAGGTGAGGAAATTGGAGAGCAGTTCCATGATAACTTTGCATGCTTCATGCAGTTTATGGAAAGAGACCCAGGACAGGTTGAGAAAAGAATTTCTGACCTAATGAGGGATTTTTAGTTACAAAACCCTCTAAATTTCCTCAGAGAGGGTGGATCAGAGGTATAATAGTTCTATATTGAGTCCATATAAACTATAAATGACCATTTAGAGACTCCTGCTGAGAAGAAGGTCAAGTTGCCTACTTGCATGTTTTAGGGATCAGTGGAGAGTTGGTTGGATGTTCAGGCCCAAAAAGGGAAGGCAGCCGAGATAACTTAGAATGAATTTTTGGAAAATTTCATAGAGCACTTTTATCCAAAGATTCTAAGGTATGAGTGATTAGATTATTTTGTGAGGTTGAATTAGGGAAGTATGTTCATTATGGACTATGCTGGATGCTTTATAGACTTGCAGTGCTTTTCTCCAACATTGGAAGGGGATGAGATAGTTATGGAAAGGAATTTATAGGATAAGATTAAATGTGGTATTACATCCCAGGTAAACCTCTTTTGGTTAAAGAAGTTTGATAAAGTGGTGGACTAGGATCTCATAGATAAGGGGAACCAGAATGAGGATTCCAGTTTAGAACATATGGTTGCTGCTGGACGATCAAGTGGTACATCTTCCAAGAGAAGGAATCATCACTATGATATTGTTATCCAAGGTGATAGGAAGAAGAGTAACCAGGGGAGGGGTTATTCACAAAAGACATTCCTCATCTGATCTATAACTAGTTTGGTAGGTCGGGCCACTATCTTAGACACTATTCTCGAAAACCATTATAGTTCTGATCTTGCAAAAGGATGGGACATCTATAGATGTTATGTAGAAAGTAATGATAGTTGGGAAATTATAGAGGAGCTAGAAAGTAATATATAGTGAGAATGGGTTCTTTAGAACTATATTAGTCTAGAAGCTAGAGCTCTACTAGCTCTGGTGGTAGAGGTAGTGGATGAGGTGCTTCTAGGAAAGAGAATTCATATCAGTAGGGTGGTGCAACTCAGGAATATCAGACTACATAATAAGGAAGAGGGGAAGGATAGTTACATTCCATTAATTCTACACTTGTGGATAAATATTCTAGACCACCATCAGTGAGAGGTATTATTCTTTTAGCTTCAACACTTTCTAGTTCCTTATTTGATTCTGGTGATTGTCATTGTTTTATTTCTGCACCACTTTTGAATTGTTTAATCCTAGAGATGGAGTTTTTGAGTGAGTTTTTGATGATAAATACACCTTTGGGGGTACAATATATAGATATCTATTTGTGAAAAGGGTGTTCTCTCAAGTTTGGGAAGTATCCTTTTATGCTGGTTCTTTATATTCTAGACATGTCAGGATTGAAATAATTTTGGGTGTTGACTAGTTATTAGCATACCAATATCACATTTATTATTAACATAGGATAGTGACTTTTATGTCTCATAAGGGAGGAAATTATATTCACTGTAGAGAATGAGATATCCATGCAGGCCATGCAGGGCCAGTTTAACAACTCGGGGAGCTTACCGCCCAGGTTTCTAGTCTATTGCTAGATGATGGGGGTGTGAAGTAGGATATCTTTTTACCCATTGTAAACTAGTTTCAAGATGTGTTTCTAGAATAATTCTCAAGGATTTCACTTAAGAGAGATTTGGAATTTACAATTGATCTCATGTTGGGGGATGATCCAATTTCTATTAAACCATATAGAATGGCACAGAAAGAGATTAAAGAGCTCAAGAATCAACTAGAGGAGTTAGAGGATACGAGATTTATCTGACTGAGTACATAACCTTGGGTTTCTCTAGTCTTGTTTTAAAATAAAGCTGATGAAAATCTATGATTATGTATTGATTATCATAAGTTGAACTAGATGAATATGAAGAATCAGTATCCTCTTCCACATATCGATGATTTTTTTGACTAGTTGAGGGAAGCTTGTGTATTTTCAAATATTGACTTGAGATCAGGGTATCATAAGTTTGGAGTTAAATATTTTGATATACCGAGGAATTATTTAAGAAGAATTCATGGACTTTATGAGTTCATCATGATGTCGTTTGGGCTGACAAATGCACCACCAGTGTTTATGATCTTGATGAACAGAATATTCCACCTGTACCTGGATTATTTTTTTTTGTTTTTTTGATGACATCTTTGTATACTCATAGATTCAAAATGATCATGACCAACATATTTATATCATCATGAGTTCACTGAGATAGAATATTTTATACTCCAAGATATAAAAGTTTCATTTTTGGATTAACTTGGTGCACTTATTGGGTCACATAAACTCAGAGGAAGGCGCGTCAATGGATCTAGAGAAGGTCTAGGCATTTTTTTCTTGGGAGAATCCTAATTTTTTTATATCTATATATTTATGGGATTATATGGATATTATTAGAGGTTTATCCAAGACTTTTACAAATTGAAAACACCACTTTTGGGTTTGACCAAAAAGGGAGTAAAGTTTTAAAGGTTAGAAGAATGTGAGAATTATTTCCAGTAGTTAAAGAAATGTTTGACATCGACACTAATCATGATCATACCTGAGCCAGGTGAGGAGTATAAATTGTATTGTGATGCACCTAGAATTGGAATTGGAGTAGTGTTGATGTAGGAATATTGATTTGTGATGTATGGGTCTTGACATTTGAGGCCACATGAATAGAACTAAACTACACACAAAATCGAGTTGGATACAATGATTTATGATTTGAAGTACTAGCAGAATTATTTTTTTATGATAATTTTACTATGTACACATATCAAATGATCTTAAAGTAGATATTTTCAAAGAGAAATATGAATCTCTGTAATTAGATATGGGTTAAGTATTTGTAATCATTTAATTTTGAGCTAGAATATACGCCTAGATAGGGAAAAAGTATTGTTATGATTTAAGTAGGAAGACCTAGACTCAGGAGATTAAGGAGTCCAATAATGAGTGGAATATGATGACCTTATTGGATGAAATTCATGTTGTGATTTAGGAGAGTCAAGAGAATATTACTCTCACGTCAGTTTTAGTGGAGTCTACACTCTTGAGCTGGATTAGAGACAAACAGTATGAGGATGCTGAATGTTTTACCTTGAGGGAAAGACTTGAAGTTGGGGAGAAAACTTTATAATGGACCACATATGAGGAAAATACCATATATTTTAGAATAATGATTCTATTTGGGTAATTATGGACCATTTGAAAAAAGTATCACATTTTTTCTAGTATGTGATACTTTTTCAGTGGAGAAGTTGAGAGATATGTACATTCAAAAGATAGTCCGTCTACACGGGGTGCCACAGACTATTGTTACAAACCAGGACTCACATTTTACTTTATGATTTTGGAATGGATTATATAAGGTTATTGGTACACCAGTTTTATTGAGTTCAGCTTTCCACCCATAGGCATATGAGTAGTCGAAGCATAAGATATAGGTGCTAGAGGATATTCTTTGGGCGTGTGTTCGATGGAACTTGGAAGAATAACCTATATTTGGTGGAGTTTTCCTATAACAATAGTTATTAGGAAAATATAAAGATGACCCCAAATGAGGTTCTTTATGGAAGGCCATGAAGATCACCTATATACTAGATAGAGGCAGGTGAGTCAGAGCTATTGGGAAGAAGTCTTGTGCAGAAGACATTAGAGTAGGTTCATCTAATTCAAAAGCATATGGCTAAAGCTCAGAGTAGACAAAATTCATATGATGATAGATGTCGATGGACCCTAAAGTTTATAGAGGGTGGTCATGTATTCCTTTGGGTGTATCCTAGATCGGGTCACTGTAGTATATAGAGGTAGAGAAATATAACACCCATGTTCATTGGACTGTTTGAGGTAGTGGAGAGAATTGGGATGGTAGAATACTGATTAGATCTTCTATAGAGATATGGTGCTATGCATAACATTTTTGATGTGTCATAACTTTGGCGGTATCACTTTGACCCTTCTCATGTGATCAATATGGATGATGTTGAGCTTTAGATAGATAATTCATTTGAGGAGAATCTAATACACGTGTTGGATCACAGTGAGAAAGTGTTGTGGGGAAAGACCATGCAGATAGTTCATGTATTGTTCCAATGTGGCCGTGTCCAGGAGGAAATATGGGATAAAGAATAATATATTATGGCTTAGTGGACCGATATTTTTTACTTGGAATCTTAGATATGGTTGGGATTACAGCTCTAGGATAATCTGTTATATGGTGGGAAGATTATAAGATCCAAAACTTTTTTAGAGATATATTGTTATCTTTTATAGTTATTATTTTTCCTAGTTTTGAGTACTTTTTTTTTGGTTTTTACCTTGGGGTACGTTTGGGTGAGAATTGGAATTTTTTTAAGGAAGTTGGCAAGTGCAGTGTTGGAACACTATTTTCCCAAATCGTGCGCCCTAGCCCAACAAACCGTGTGAACCCAAACATAGATTATTCTCACAAATAGAACACTATTTTTCAAACTGTGCACCCTATTTAGAAAAATGGAGTACCCCCTAGAAGAGGTGTATGGGTTGGAAAACCCTGCACCCCTAACTAGGAAATTGTGTGGAGTTTTTAATTACTCCAAAAATTAGTTTTAAAATTCCCAAACCACCCATTTTGACTCTAATAATCCTTAGCTTGACCCTAAGTATTATTTAAGAATTTTGAAGGCTCCTAGACATATTCCAAGCCTTCTTGACCCCCATTCTTCATGATTCAAAGTCCCGATCGAAGAACTGCACCCCTTCGGATAAACAGATCTTATCCCATGTGGTTTTATTATTCTCTCCCATCTCTCCCTCATATTTTGGAGGGATTTCATCCTATGTTTTGTAGGATTTATATCTTAGATTTTTGGATATATATATATATATATTATTTTGGGATCTTTATTTTTTTATTTTGAATTAGGATTTCATATCTACATCTCATTCTATATCATCGTTATGCTCAAATTGTTGATTTCTGTTGGGTAATCGCTCATCAATGAATTGTCATAGGTGGTCTATCATTCAAATCCAAAATTATTGATTTAATTTACATGTATTTAATTATAGAATTTATATTGGATTATTATCAATTGATTTTCTTGTATTAAATTAATTAATTTGGTAAATTAATTAACTAAGGGATTGTGAAATTGGGGATATTGAATTGATTGAATAGGAGTAATTAGTTTTTGAATAAATTATGGGGATATTGGGATTTTAATATTGGATTAAATAATTATAGAATTTATTATGGAGAATTTTGTGATTTTAAATTTTTCAATTTCATTTATTAATTTTTGAATTAATTAATAGAGTAGATGTGATTAATTAATTGTTGAATTAATTAGTGGAATTTATTTGATTAATTAATTATTGTTTTAATTAATGGAATTATGTGTATATGTAATTGTTTATATTGATTAATTAATATTTTAATTAATTAATTGTATTGTTGAGATTATTAAATTGTTTAAATGAATTAATTGATGAATTAATTAATATACTGGTGTAATTAATCAATTGGTTAAATGTGAATTTAAATGGTGAATAGTAACAATGGATTTCATATGTGGATTAAATGATAAAGGGTAAGAATGTAATTAATATGTGAATTAAATTATGAATGGTAATAATGACATTCATATGTAGATTAAATGATAAATGGTAATAATGGCATTCATATGTGAATTAAATAATGAATGGTAATAATGTCATTCATATGTGAATTAAATAATGAATTTTAATAATGTAATTTATATGTGGATTAAATAAAAAATGGTAACAATGTAATTCATATGTGAATTAAATGATGAATGGTAACAATGGAATTCATATGTGAATTAAATAATGAATGGTAAAATGTAATTCATCTGTGAATTGAATCGATGAATGGTAATAATGGAATTCATATGTGAATTGAAATAATGAATTGTAACAATGTAACACATATGTGAATAGAGATGATGAATGTTAACATTGTAATTCATGCATGAATTGAGATAATTAATGGTAACAATATAAATTATATATATGAAATCCCTTGGGGATAATACAAAATTTGACATGGTATAAATAATGTATTTAGAGTTCAGGTGTCCTCAGGAACCTAAGGGTTTATGTGGTTAAATAAAGAGTAATTTAATAAATGTAAAATGTTTACTTTATTTACTGTACCATATTATTTATAAAATTGTATAAACTATTATTGAATGTATACTGTTTTAGATGTCATTGGTGGTGGCCTACTGAGTTGTACTCACACCCTTCTCAGGCTACCTGATCAGTACCCAAATATAATTTATGGTTGTAGGACACATTAAGGGAAAATTCCCTATGTTAGATGAATGATTTGGTATGTACTATAGATGAGGGAACTAGACATGGTTCGGGACCCGCTTGATATATTTAAGTGTCTTTATTTATTTTAGGTTTTTTTATTGACATTTGACACATATTTAGGATGAAATATCTACTGTTTAGTTTGGGATATTTTATTTCCTATTTTGGTCATCATGTGATGTTGGTATTCTTCTGTTTATGGTTATATCATTTGGTTATTATTTATTTATTCCATTATTGTGCTAATTTGATAAATAGTGTATAGTCTTCCCATGATCGATACTAGACCATCACTACTAGTCAGAAGCCTCTGGAATATTGGGAGTAATGCTTGAGGTCACATAACCGACCGGCTCGTGGCATCGTTGTGTGGAACTCGATTGGGGATGTTACAATTCCATCCATAGAGACAACATTTTCAAGAAAAGAAAAATCATAAAATAAAAATTCAAAGTTACCAAAATTTTCATATAACACATTTTACTCAATAATTATTTTGATTTGATTCTCATGATCTTAATAATCCTTGGATCATTTCAAGATAACATTAGTAATTACCAAAACAAAATTATCAGGTCTATATTTTATACTTAGGGAATTTATTTTCATAATCCACCATATCCTTAATGTTAAAGAACTATGCATTAGTAGATTATTTCTTCCTTTATAATTATGAGCATGGAAACCTTGTTCTCTAAACTTGTAACAAAATCACATTCCATTTAAAAATTTACCCAAGTACATCTTCCAAAATTCTTGACTTATAGGGTATTAAATATTTTTTCCTTACATGGTAATTATCACCTAAACATTCATAAAACTCTACTTTTATCTTATTTTTATGAAATTTAGTTAGGTTAATATTATTTTTCATAACTCATGATTGTTGGTTAGGCATAATCATAAGATCCATTACTCCATATTCTATCTAGTTTGATTGTTCCATATGGGTGAGGATATTATTGAAAACTCGAGTCAGGTTCCCTAATATTTTTATGATCTACTCAACTCCAAAACTAACTATATAAATAAGATCAACATGGTAATCCCTACATTGACCACGAGTGTTGATTCCATTCCTTACTCTAGATATATCCTTAAAAAGTGGAACTCACTTAATTATCCAAAACTCATCATTAATATTGATCCATCAAATAAATTTCCTTGAAAAGTTCTCAAATACTCTAATGGATTATCATAATTCTTATGTTAGCTATCTTCTTCTAAAATCTTCTGAAGGGTCTTATAAAAATTACTATAATACCAAATACAACTACCATGAATCTAGTAACCTAGAGCCAGTTATTAATTTTTACATTAATACAAGATATAAGGGATTTTACTAAGAAGGATTAATAAGATTATTAGTCTTGGAAAACTAGATATATTCATGACTTCCATATTACACTGTAAATTTTAAAAACAACACGATAAATTTTTTTCAACCTTGAAAAACATTCATAGATTCTTTATTCTTATCTTGGGTAAGAGAAAACAAATAATATATGAGCTCAAATTCTCAGTAAGGGTTACAGAAAAAATAATCTATCATGAGTAAAAAAGGAATCATTAACATGGTAGAGTGGATAATTAAAACACATAAAATTTATTCAATAACCTGACCATGAGATAAATATATAGATAATATCAACTAAAAAATCATAGGGATAATAAAAACTAAATTCTCAAAGAATGAAATTTCTATTTTTAGACTATATTATCTTAAACTAAAGGCCCCAACCAAGGCACCACGATTATTATAGTCAAGGCCTTGTCTAATAAACTTTTATTTATTAGGTTGGTATACCCAACTAAGGTGGTCACCTATTTTGTCTCATGAGAATTTCCAATAAATTGATGGGTTCTCTATGATTGGGGAATAACTTTCACTTGTACCTATGATTCATTCCTTATATATTTAATGATTAATACAATTAATTCTAAAAATTTCTTATAAGTAAACATTTAACTATATTGAATAAAAAAACAGAATATCTTCAAATTCAATGAAATAACCTTATTAATAAAATTCCTTCAACAGATATTGTATATAGAAATTGTATATAATTGAGACAAAATAAATTTAGTAGAAATTATGCCATATAAATCCATGATACCTAAAATATGGTCATGGAGGAGGATACGATGCCCAATTAAATGATAGATAGTGAAAAGGAATGTGATCCTAAATAAGTTAATGACCAAAAAACCATAAATTAGCAAAGGATGAAAGAAAAACCTCATCTTATAAAAAATGATGGTTTTTTAGTAAAACCAAGCCTTGAAAAAATATAAAATAATATAAAATAATATAAAATAATATAAAATAAAAATATTAAAAATAACTTCCTTTTAACATTGTGCCAAAAAAAATCACTTTAAAAATTATTTTCATCGATTCAAGAAAATAATAACCATTTCTTTTGATAAAATTTAAATAAAAATTACTATAATAATGGGAAAATGACTTTATTTGAAAATAAAAAAATAAAATTTTAAATGATACTTCAAATAAAATAATGGTTATGAAGGAGAGAAAATATTTTCTTTGGATAATTGTTAAAAAAAATATTCTTTTCACACTATAAAATGATTGTTATAGAAAATGTTAAAAAAGTATCCTTTTTTAAATGTTTATATTGAAATTCAAAATAATTAAAAATGAACTTTAGAAACCATTGATAAATAAATGATAACATTATTGAAAACAATTAAAAGAACCTTATCAAGAAAGAAAAGGAGTTGGTAGGAAAACATTAAAATAAGATTATTAAAATAAAGTCCCTTACTTTTGACTTACTTATTGATTCATGATCCAACAGGAAAAGAAATGGAATAAAAAAATGTCAACCCAAAACATAAACATATTGGATGAAAAGATATGGGGTTTGTGATATTAAATTCATATAGTTTTTCCAAAGGAAATATGAACATAAATAATTATGAAATTAAATGATACTGTAACAAAAATATTTTAATAATTTGTTTACTTTTGAATCAAAACCCCTTAAAGGGAAAAAGTAACTAAAAAAAATTTAATTCCATAAATAAATAAGGATTAATGAGATAAAATTTTAAAGGGGAAGTATATACATTGTGTAAAACAAATTAGGCACATAATGTAAAACATGTCTCAATGAATTGGAAATGAGATAAAACTACCCTTACCTCAAGTCCAATTTTGATCTTATTTACTCTTAAAATCATATATAATAAATTTAAATTTATTATACTTATATAAAAAAACCATATTCATAATTTTCATACCATATATGTGTTGGCTAAGACAAAGAGTCTCCTCATTTTAATGATCATAAATCATGTTTGTTATGTTTCTAATGAATCTACAATTTTATGACAGTAAACTATTTTCTAGATAAACCTTAAAAATTAGCTAAGTCTAGATCTAACATCACCATATAATACTAGTTATGATGAGAAACCATTAGTTGAATAGGATACCACTCCAAGATACTGATAGTTCAATAATTTATTGCTAGTTCAACCATACAATCTCCATGATATAGCATTAGGTTGTTATACCATACTGTGGATAAATCACCATTGCCAAGTACATATATCATTATTGAAAATAATTATACCACTAATAAATTTCACCATCACATGGTACATCCACCAAAATAATATTTGCACATGCGTCATTGAGTACGCACAAATTTAAAATTTATAAACCCTAAAAACTACTAGTACTGTGGTAAGAAGGGTGTCAAACCACAGAAAAGGACTAACGTTGTGCTTTACCAAATTAAAACTAAAACAAAAAAAATGATAAATATAGAACAATAACAAAAAAAACTATATGTACACAGTGAAACAAACACTAATAGTGGGTGTGAAAATGAAGGTGATATGGTGAAATATGTGGCTTGAACAGAGACCAAACAGTAATGATGATTTTAGGGTCCTCAGGATGCTTTGAACTGATTAAAAAGATATTATCTGCTTCTGCTTGGTTTAATTGAATTACTCAGTGCATAGAAAAATGGTGTTAATCCATTAATTTGTCACTTCAGTGGATCAACATAGCTCGATTAACTTCCTTGAATCTCGATCTTTCGATCTTGACCCTTGGATAAACCTGCTTAAACTGGAGAAAAGATACATTGACCTTTTCCAATTCTCAGTACTTCGGTCAACGATCCACGGTGAAATGATTCATTACCACACCTGTTGGTCATTAGGTAATGTAAAAAGATACTCAGAATAAACAGAATAGAAAACTGAGCAATGGAATCGCACTGAGCAATCAAACTAATAAAACATGACGGATATATGTATGATCAGTTATCTACAACCAGATTCCTCTAATCTATTAAACTACACATTAAAAAATTAAATAAAAAGAAATAGATAATGAATTAAGAAACATCTCCCACGATATTTCTCCTCTCTCTAGCAATTTCTTCGATTTTGATCTCCTGCACTGTGTCTGTCTTCCTCCGTTTTGGTGATGAGATGGATCGAGGGTTGATCGTGATGAAAGAATGGATGTTCGCCCTATAGAATCAAGTTCTGGCATGCTCCCCTGTCCCCCCCGGTCTTGTTCCGGCCCCCCTACCCGAAGATAGGAGTTTTGCCTCTTATTCTTTAGAGACGAAAATAGAAAACTAAACTAATAGGCAGTGTCAATCCATGTGGCGCCTCTTTGAGTGCGCTCGTCACTAGACTTTTTGTGAACTCTGAGTGAGTGTACCCAATTCCCCTCCAATGAACTCGTGAATATTCTCACACCTTTACCACGAACAATTTCTTTTATCACCGCTTCAATGAATAGCTCCCCTTGAGCGAAACACAGAAAAACCAAAACAAGTAAAAAAAATAAAATGAAACTAAAATTAAATAACTATATATTAATATTATTAATAAAATTAGTTAACGAAAATACTTATTAATATATATATATAATACTTAATATTATTATTACTATTATATATTAATGTTAATTATATTTATCTAATAATGTAAATTATTATGACATAAAGATATTAGATATAAGATTATATATTATTATTAATATACTTATAATTATTATATTATAGTATATGATAAATATATTATATAATGTGTTATATTATATGTTATAATATTTATATTATATATATATTAATATATTAATTATATATTATATAAATGTTTTTATATATTATAATATAAATAAAATGAAAAAAATGAAGGGGGGGGGGGCTTCGAGGCGCAGATGAGAGGGGAAAGGGGGAAGTCGGCTTCGGCGCACAGTGGGTAGAGGGATGGGGTTTCGACGGCTAGAGGCGGTGCTGGTGAGGTCTAGGGAGGTGAGGGCCAAAGTGGAGGCTTCGGCTGGGGTTTGTGTGGCGCAAGAGAGGCGAGGCCAAGGGAAATGATGGAGGAGGTGAGGCCGGCTCTCGGATGGAATGCGGGTGCGGCCGGACCGACGGTAGGATCACAGTGGCTCGGACAGAGATGCAGGGAGAGTTGCGGCGCTGGTAGGTTAAGAGAGGGGGGCAGTTCAAATATGGAAATTAGGGTCGACTAGGGGTGTGCGGTGGTGTGGTGGGGTTTTCATGGAGGATGAAGGTGGGGAGTAGAGGATGCATCTTTGAGGGGGTGTGAAGACAGCAGCTTGGGTTTACTCTTCATAGTGATGGAGGCCAACTACAACTTCATATTTGAGTTGTTCTTGAATTTGGTTGGATTCTACTATGATGTTGTTTCGTATTGCTGAATTTGGTGCTGTTGATACAAATTTGGTGTTTTTTTATTATCATTGCTGCTTTTGGTTTGGATTCATTGAGATGCAGGTGTGTTGAAGTGGTGGGAAGAAAGTTGCTGTTGAGGTGCTGCGTGGGTGTGGATGGAGCAGAGGAGGTTCGTGCATGTGGAGGAGAGAGACGTGCCACCGTTTTATTTTAAAATGGTGAGACAGTTAAGAAGGCACCGTGAGGAAATAAAAAGGAAAGGAAACAGTGTGACAGTGAAGTTGGGGATATAGTGGCACTGTGAGTACTGCTCACGGTCTCAAAGTGAGGCTGATTGGTGGGACAGGAACAGAGGCACCGTGTTGGAAACGGTGTGACGTGCCACCGTGAGTACCTGCAAATTAAAAAGAACAGATTAAATAAATTAATAATTCAAATAAAACTAAAAAATAGATTAAAAAATTAAATTGAATTAAAAACTAAACAAATAAAACAAAGTTAAATAATAAAATTAATTGTGTTTTATTTAAATGAATGAATTTATTTGGGTTAAAAATTATAAACAAATTAATTAAAGAACTAATAAAGTACATTAAAGAATAAGAAAAATTAATTGAATAAAATTAAATGGTTAAACTAATTAAATAATTAAGAATAAAGTGATTTATTTATTTCCAATTAAAAAAAATAAAAGATTAATTAAATTAATGAATTGATAAATTAACTAGACTGAAAAATTATAAAAACTAAAAGAATGAATAAATACAAGTCTAATTCGAAAGACTAAATTAATATACACTACTGGAATTTGGTCTTTTCCCAACGGTAGTATACCAACGGTTTATTTAAACCGTTGGTATAGTGAGCCTTTTCCAACGGTTTATTTAAACCGTTGTCAAAGGGAATTTTGGTGGACCCTTTCCCAACGGTTCACTAGAACCGTTGGGAAATGGGTGCTAAACTCACACATTTACCAACGGTTCCAGTGAACCGTTGGGAAAAGTGTGCCTCTGCCAACGGTTTTTATAAACTGTTGGCAAAGGTTTTCCCCAAATTGCAGATCGCGATCTCCTCTCCCCATTCGGAAAGAGCCCTAATCTATTCACTCCGCTGCTCTCGCGAACCCCATCCGAATCTCTTTCACTCCACTGCTCTCGCGAACCCCCCATCCGAACACCATCACCCCCATCCCAACAGGTACACCCCCATCCGAATAGGTAAAATTTGATCTCAACCATATTGTTGTAGTTGTTTTAATGAATAGATTTTTTCCAGGTGTTGGTGGTTTACTTGATTATTGAAATTAATATCTAAATAGGATATTGTTTGTGTTTGTGAAGACTTCTTTAATGTTTTTATATTCTATGTTTGGAAGGAGAGTGTTCAAAACATGTAAATCAGAGTTGGGGGAGGCTATCGTGAACGTTTACATGTTTTGGATAATGGATTGTGGGAATTATGGATTGTGTTCAAACCAATTTGATATGTTTTGGATAATGGATTGTGGGGGTAGGGGGTGTCCACGGGGGTGGGTGGGTTGTCCACGGGGGTGGGCGGGGCTATCCACGGGGGTGGGAAAGGCTGTCCAAGGGGGTGGGAGGGGCTGTCTAGGGGGTGTGGGCTGTCCTGGGGGTCTGGGTGGGGTGTCCTGGTGGGGGAGGGGTGCGTGGGGTGTCCAGGGGGGGTGGTATGTCTAGGTGGTGGTGGTGGGGTTGCAGGGGAGGGGGGTGTGGGCTGTTTGGGAGGGTGGGCGGGGATATCCAGGGGGTACGGGGTGTCCAGGGGGGTACGGGGGTGAGCGGGCTGTCCACAAGGGTGGACGGGCTGTCCACGGGGGTGGCCGGGCTGTCAAGGAGGGGTAGGCGGGCTGTCCAGGGGGGGGGGGGTGGGTGGGCTGGCCATGGGGGGTAGTGGTGTCCAGGGGGGTGGGCGGGCTATGCAAGGGGGTGGGGGGATGTCCATAGGGAGAAGGGGTGTCGAGGGGGGTGGGTGGGCTATCTACGGGGGTGGTTGGGCTGTCTAGGGGGTAGGGGGTGTCCACGGGGGTGGGCGGGGCTGTCCAGGGGGTGTGGGCTATCCTGGGGGTCTGGGTGGGGTGTCCTGGTGGGGGAGGGGTGTGTGGGGTGTCCAGGTGGGGTGGTATGTCTAGGTGGTGGTGGTGGGGTTGCAGGGAAGGGGGGTGTGGGCTATTTGGGAGGGTGGGCGGGGCTATCCAGGGGGGGTATGGGGTGTCCAGGGGGGTACGGGGGTGGGCGGGCTGTCCACAAGGGTGGACGGGCTGTCCACGGGGGTGGCCGGGCTGTCAAGGAGGGGTGGGCGGGCTGTCCAGGGGGGTGGGTGGGCTGGCCACAGGGGGTAGGGGTGTCCAGGGGGGTGGGCGGGCTATCCAAGGGGGTGGGGGGCTGTCCATAGGGAGAAGGGGTGTCGAGCGGGGTGGGTGGGCTGTCCACGGGGGTGGTTGGGATGTTTAGGGGGTAGGGGGTGTCCACGGGGGTGGGTGGGTTGTCCACGGGGGTGGGCGGGGCTGTCCATGGGGGTGGGAAAGGCTGTCCACGGGGGTGGGCAGGGCTGTCCAGGGGGTGTGGGCTGTCCTGGGGGTCTGGGTGGGGTGTCCTGGTGGGGGAGGGGTGTGTGGGGTGTCCAGGGGGGTTGGTATGTCTAGGTGGTGGTGGTGGGGTTACAGGGGAGGGGGGTGTGGGCTGTTTGGGAGGGTGGGCGAGGCTATCCCAGGGGGGTACGGGGTGTCCAGGGGGGTACAAAGGTGGGTGGGCTGTCCACAAGGGTGGACGGGCTGTCCATGGGGGTGGTCGGGCTGTCAAGTAGGGGTGGGCGGGCTGTCCAGGGGGGGTGGGTGGGCTGGCCACGGGGGGTAGGGGTGTCCAGGGGGGTGGGCGGGCTATCCAAGGGGGTGGGGGGCTATCCATAGGGAGAAGGGGTGTCGAGGGGAGTGGTCGGGCTATCCAAGGGGGTGGTGCTATAGTGGTTTTGGATTGTTTGAGGTACTCTTAGTGTATTATAAACCCTCATTTGTTCCATATTCATTTAAATTGATTTAATATCATTTTTTTCACACACACCATTATATCCTCTCAAACTATATTTAGATTGTATTTTCATTCGTATGGTGTTAAATATTTTAGTAAATGTTCATACTAGCTTCTTTTATGTGTTCTAGGGGTTTAGACTAATGACAGGGATGCATGATTATTGTGGGGGTATTCTTTTCATATAAATATACCTATACACCCCGACCCCCTTGGACAACCTGACCACCCCCACGGACAGCCCGCCCACCTGGACACCCCGACCCCCCTAGACAGCCCCCACCCCCTGGACACCTCCGACCCCCCCCGGACGACCCCACCACCCCCTAGACACCCCGCACCCCCCCTGGACACGCCACACCCCCCTTGGACAGTCCCGCCACTCCCATGATCCTCATCCTACTCCTCATCCTGATCTACTTGAAGAAGTTAAAGTATAAAACTCATATAATCCCAACAAGACCCTTAAGGATTATGTATTCCTTGATCCACTTCCAATATCTTACTGGTCAATCCGTGAATATAGGCATTAGAAATTTTGTATCTTATTTTCTTATATACACTGTATTTTGTTGTATTTCTTAATATGATTCTCATATAGAGTAATGTGTCAGTTATTCTTTTATATAGAGTAAACAATTGTCATTTACGTAAATATTTTTTTGATTAAACTTTAATATTATTGAATTTCTTTGAGATGACTTATTGTGATTTTTTTACAGAATGGATAGAAGTTGGATGTACGAAACTGATCGGATTTCAAACAATTTTCAAAATAATTTGAATAGATTTCTATATTTTTCATTTGACAAGGCTTCAGATAGTGGTCTCATACACTGCCCATGTTTTAATTGTGTTGGAAGACCTTGGTTGAGCCGTGAAGTAGTTAGCTATCATATAACCAAATTTGGTTTCCAAAAAAACTATTATGTGTGGTATCACAATGGAGAGAAAATGGAATCTCAAAATGTTGATGATCCAAATGATAGGACTGAATTGGAGAGTTTGATATATGATTGGTTTCCATTTATTCGACATCATGAGAAGGAAAGGATGTCCAGCCAACAAGATTTCAATACAAGCACACATGATGCATCCAATGAAAATGATGATGTTGATAGGGTGAAAAAATTGAATGATGCTGCGACGACTCCAGTATATCGGCAATGTGATAAAATGAAAAAGTTGGAATTTTTAATCCGATTGTTTCATGGGAAAACTATGTATGGGATTTCAAATACTGCAATTGATTATATTCTTACCTTCTTGAAGGACTTACTTCCAGATGATGAAGATATTCCCTCAAACCACTATATGGCATGGAAGTTGGTTGATGAACTTGGATTCTCAAAAAAAAAATTCATGCTTGCCCGAATGATTGCAGCTTATTTTGGGAGGAAACTGCTGAAAGAAATGATTGTATAAAATGCGGAACCTCCCGATGGAAGCCAAAAGATGATGGAACACCATCTCGTGTGCCACAAAAAGTAATGTGGCACTTTCCATTGATCCCCAAATTACAGTACCTTTTCATGTCTGATGAAATATCCGTAAAAATGCAATGGAATGACACTAAGAGAAAAAAAGAATAATGAAGAGTTGGTTCACCCTGCAGATGGATTTGCATGGAAGAGATTTGATGCTCGATATCCTGAATTTGCAGCCGACGTGCGTAATGTGAGACTGGGTCTTTCATGTGACGGTTTTAATCCATTTGGGCAGATGCTTACTTCGCACAGCACATGGCCGATTTTCATACACATTTATAACCTTCCCCCTTGGTTGTGTATGAAAAAGCCTTACACTTTCTTGAGTATACTGATATCTGGCCCTTCTGATCCCGGCAATGATATAGATGTATACATGCAACCTTTAATAAAAGAGTTGAAACTTCTTTGGGATGTGGGTCTGCCCACATACGATGCATGTTCGAAAGACATATTTCAAATGCGTGCTGCACTTATGTGGACTATCAATTATTTTCCTGCTTATGCAATGATGTCTGGATGGAGCACAAAAGGAAAATTGTCATGTCCTGTTTTTATGAAGAATACTCGATCGAGAAGACTGAAATATCGTTGTAGTTTTATTTTTATGGGACATCGACGATTCTTTCCAATGAACCATCCATATAGAAACAATCGTCTAAGATTTGACAATACCATGGAGAATGACGATCCACCTCAGCGTATGTCTGGAACTGATGTGCTTAATGAATTGAAATATTTCAGTTATTCATTTGGGAAGAGTGTAATGAAATCTAGAAAGAGGAAAAATGTTTCCAATGATACCTGTTACAATTGGAAGAAGAAGAGTATATTCTTTGAGTTGTCATATTGGTCAACCAACTTGTTACGTCATTGCTTAGACGTAATGCACATTGAAAAGAATATATGTGAAATGTTGCTTTCGATTCTTCTAAATGTCAATGGGAATACAAAAGATGATTTACGATCTCGACGCGACTTGGTAGATTGGGGGATCAGACCAGAATTGCATCCTGTCTGTATCAGTGAAAATAAATGGCAAGTTCCATGTGCTTCTTATGTGATGACTCCTGCTGAAAAAAATCAATTTCTGGAAGTGCTAGAGACTATTAAAGTTCCTGATGGCTATTCAAGAAATATATCAAAACGGGTCAATAGAAAAGAGTTGAAGTTGAAATCTTTGAAGACTCATGATTATCACGTCCTTTTGCATGAGTTCATTCCAATAGAAATCTGTCATCTCTTGTCCAATAATGTTAGAGTCTCAGTTATTCAGTTGTGCTATTTTTTTATAGATCTTTGTGCTAAGAGGTTGTCCAAATCCCTCGTGCAAAAACTGTTGGCAGAGACACCATTAATTTTGTGTGAGTTAGAGAAAATATTCCCTCCATCATTTTTTACATGCATGTTGCATCTGAATGTCAATCTTTCGACCGAAATACTTCTTGGAGGACCCGTTGCTTTCCGTTGGATGTATCCAACTGAAAGAAACATGTGCACATTGAAATCATATGTTCGGAACAGGAATTATCCCGAAGGTTCTATTGTGAATGGTTACTTGGCTCAAGAATGTATGGATTTTTGCTCAATGTATTTTTCTGATCATACTACGAGAATAAACAGACCAATGATAAATGAAGAAGAATAGTATGGGAAAATTGAACCCAGTTTTCCATCACTTCCTCAGACAGGAGGAATTCCGGGATCATATACATTGACAACATTAAGCCTTGAAGAGCGAGAGATGGCACATCGCACAGTGTTGTTCAATTTTGATTTGTTCGATGAGTATATAAAGTAAGTTAATTGTACATGTATCTCTTATCTTATCTCTTGCAATTTTAAATATTTGTTAAACTATTATTATTTTTATGTACAGGGAACATAAATAATTGATATATAGAAAGCATCGTTCTTTATCTTTGAGAAAGAAGGAGACTTTTCATAGCAAAGGGTTTTCTGCTTGGTTGAAATTGAAGGTAAAAATATTTCTGTAATAACTAAATAAAAATAATATTTAATTAAGTTTACTATTTGTTTATATTTCAGGTATCGAGTTTGCCTACAGACTCTATTTCTGAGGAAATAAGAGCTTTGGATTTTGGTCCTAATACCATGGTTCGTGCTTGTAAATCACTTGTGATCAATGGATACAAATTTTTTATCACTGAACGAGCAAGAAACATGAGAACACAACATAATGGTGTTATGCTAACTGCCACAACAGACTGTTATGCCAGTTCATCGGACACTAGACCTCGTTCTGAAAATGTTTCTTATTATGGTGTCGTGGAGAAAATAATAATTTTGGATTATTACTCGCATGGTCGAGTCACGATGATTAAATGTCAATGGTTTGATTCAATGATGAGGCAAGACACCTTTATTGATGATTGTGGATTTTGAGTTATTGACATGACTCGCACTCTTGCCACCGATGAACCATATGTATTGGAATCAATGGTGAAACAAGTTTTTTATGTCAAAGATCATCGTCATCCTAAATTCGATGTAATTATTGAAGTAAATCCCAGACATGTTTTTGATGATGGTGATGATGAAGTTGACACTATCCCTACTGCAATTGGAAGCAATCCGTTTATTACTTATGATGACCCCAACAGCTCAATTGTCAGAGTTTATTGTGAACCCGAAGTTGTGGTGGGAAATATATAGAATCATACAGTCGTGTTCTCACCTACATGTTTCACCTACATCATTCAGAGTGTGTATCCTAGTACTTACCTTCATAACACCATAAATCTTCTGTTTCATTATGTTCTTTTTATCATAATGGTTTTTCTATATTTTGTTTTTTGGGTTACACATTAGTTATCTATTTCTAATTACTTCCATATTTGTTTTCATTGCAGGAAATGACACCCATTGAAGAGAGGCGGTGGAAAAAGATGACAGATAATAATCGTCTCATGGTACAGATGGGTGTTCCTCCACTCATCCCTGTTGTGAGTATTTTATTTCAAATATAAATATTTCAATAACTTATAATATCATGTGTTTACTTTTCTGTCAAACTTTTTTTTAGGATCCACCCCCTAGACGACAGATATCTGAAGAGGAGCCTGATATTGATCCCAGTAGAGAGGTTGGTGGTACGAGGGCTCATGGGGTGAGAGTTAGACGATCCACTACCACAGACGTATCTTCTATGCCCTATTTTGATCCTGGCGTGTCTTTAGGGACATCTGAGATATTTAGACCTCCGATGTTTACACTACCAGCTGGCCAGACGTCTATGCTATCATCTTTTTCTTCTGGTTCATTATCTCCAGGTTATTATATTCCACCTTCTTCGACTTCTGCTGCGACACAGTATGTGGATGAGGAGCATACACTGAGGGACACTCCACCTGTACAGGATATTCCTTCAGCTTCTTCACCCATTGATCCGACTACCACAGGTATATTTATATAACTCTATCAAATTTTTATACCAAAATTTATTTTTATTATAACTTGTATTGATATTATTTTTCTTTAATAACAGATTCATCTACATATAGGAGGCGGGGGAGGGGGCGTACTCGCTTGCGTGAGGTATGGAACCACCAGACACAATTGATGGTAGAATACAATGTTGATGGACAAATGATTGAGAAATCTGGGCAGCAATGTCGGGGTTTTTTGGCGATGCTAGCCAAATACTCCGATATCATTCCGGTCAGCCCTCTCTCTTGGAGACATCTGCCACCCGAAGTCAAGGATAACGCGTGGGCACAAATATGGGTAAAAAATATATTGGATTTAATGTAGTATATTTTTATATTTAAATGAACTAATCAATTTGGTTTAGCTTCGGTTTAACTTCCCTGATGGCGAAGGTGCACGACCAGCGCGTTTAAAAGAGCTAGGAGAGATTTGGAGAGCTTATAAGCATGAGCTGTATGTTGGCTGGTGTGATAGAGTGGGCACAGAGTTAGAGACATTACCTATCATGGATGACTTCCCGATAGAGCAATATCGCCAAATGATTATCCATTGGGCGACTTCCAAATTTAAGGTATTAATCTCATTTGAGTTATTTAAATGAGAGTTTTCATATTTTGCATTAATATAATATTATTAATTATTAATCATTATTTAGGAATATTCTGAAAAAAAAACATTGATTCAAAGAAATACCTCCACACTTTGGGGCGCACAACAATGTCAGATCATGAGAGGCAGTAGGTACGATATAGTTGTTTATAATTTTTCTTTAGGACTTTCCCTTTTTATTGGATCCTACTTAAATTATGTGATTTATTGAATAATGAATATATGATTATACTTTCACTTTATATTGTTTCAATGTTATTACAGAAGCACAAAATGAATATTGAAGGACGTATCCCTCGAGCAAAATTGTTTTGCTTGAGTAGAAGAAAAAAAGATGGAACTGCGGTAAATGAACCGACCCAAGAGAAGATTGTAAGTTTTAATTTTTTTATTTCAAAGTTTAATATCTAATTTTAAATTTAATAATCTATTAATATTTTTTATAGGATGCTTTAGAGGCTCTTGATGCCCAGGAGCCTGAAAATTTTGGGCCACACGATCATTTATATCAGGTTTTGGGAGATGAGCACTCTGGTCGAGTATGCTGCCGACCTGGTAAGAATATAGTCCCGACGAGGTATTGGTCGTCTCCAGGTATCCATTCTAGTACCACAGAGTTGGAACATGTCAAGGAGCATGCAAGACAGTCTGATAAAAGGGTCACAGAGTTGGAAGTACAAGTTCAAACTAGAGACAGAGAATTTATGAAACTGATGAGAGCTTTATCTTCATCACTTCCACCAGAGGCTAGTGTGGCTTGTCAGACATTTATGTCGTCGATGGGTACATCATCCAATGAACCAGGCAGAAGCTCTAGTGGCGATCGATATGATGACGTTCCTGGTGATGATGAGGATGCTGAAGAGGAAGAGGGCGAGGATGAGGATGTGGACGAGGGCGAGGATGGGGCCGAGGGAGAGGATGGGGCCGAGGGTGAGGATGATGCCGAGTAAGAGGACGATGACGAGGATAGAGATGGCGGCGAGGATGAGGCTGATGATGATAGTAGTGATGGTGATGGTGATTAGAGGAAGATTGATCCATTACATTTTTGAATTCTGTATAAATCTTTATTTTTGAACATGGTTTTCCACTTTGGGGTTTTCCTCTGCTTCATAGGGACGTTGCATTCAGATTCTATTTTTTGCACTTGATTCTTATTGTATGATTAGTCTACTACATAGACCTTTAGTATTCCTTGGTACTGTGATGCTCATTTTTCTATTTTTTTTACTTATATTTCTTAGTTATCCATGTATTTCATGTTTATGCATGTGGAAGATGATATGGAAAATGTGCTTTGAAGTAGTGGCCGACACCACTCAAAGTGTCTAACATTTATTTGAAATGGACAGGATTTTAAGTGAAAACAACAACTGGCATACGGAAAACAGACCAAACGCATTCAGATTCTGTTTAAACTATAGGACAATGATCCATGGGTCATATGTGACATGTACGAGTCAACCCCGCCTCAATCCGAGGTCCGATGTGGCCGGTACCACTCAAAGTGTCTTTCTTTTGTTTAAAATGGATGCGCTTTTAAGTAAAAAAACAACATACGAAAAACAGACCAAACACATTCATATACTGTTGATACTTTAGGACATGTATCCATGGGTCATTTGTGGCGTGTAAAAGTCAACCCCGCCTCAATCCGAGGAGCGGTGTGGCCGGCACCACTCAAAGTGTCTAACTTTTATTTGAAATGGACATGATTTTAAGTGAAAACAACAACTGGCATACGGAAAACCGACCAAAGACATTCAGATACTCTTTATACTTTAGGAAATGTATCCATGGGTCATATGTGACGTGTACGAGTCAACCCCACCTCAATCCGAGGGCCGGTGTGGCTGGGACCACTCAAAGTGTCTTTCTTTTGTTTAAAATGGATGCGCTTTTAAGTAAAAAAAACCACATACGAAAAACTGACCAAACACACTCAGATATTGTTGATACTTTAGGAAATGTATCCATAGGTCATTTTTGACGTGTAAGAGTCAACCCCGCCTCAATCCGAGGCGCGGTGTGGCCGACACCACTCAAAGTGTCTAACTTTTCTTTAACATGGACAACAGTTTAAGTTAAAACATCAACTGACATACAGAAAACCGACCAAACGCATTTGGATTCTGTTGAAACTGTAGGAAAATGATCCATGGGTCATTTTTGACGTGTACGAGTCAACCCCACCTCAGTCCGAGGGCCGGTGTGGCCAGGACCACTCAAAGTTTGTCACTTTTCTTTGAAATGGACAACAGTTTAAGTTAAAACAACAATTGACAACCAACCAAACGCATTCGGATTCTGTTGAAACATTAGTAAAATGATCCATGGGTCATATGTGATTTTTAAGAGTCAACCCCACCTCAATCCGAGGGCCGGTGTGGCCGGGACCACTCAAAGTGTGTCACTTTTCTTTGAAATGGACAACAGTTTAAGTTAAAACAACAACTGACATATGGAAAACGGACCAAAGGCATTAAGATACAATTGATACTTTAGGAAATGTATCCATGGGTCATTTGTGACGTGTAGGAGTCAACCCCGCCTCAATCCGAGGGTCGGTGTGGCCGGTACCACTCACAGTGTCTTTCTTTTGTTTAAAATGGATGCACTTTTAAGTAAAAAAAACCACATATGGAAAACTGACCAAACGCACTCGGATACTGTTGATACTTTAGGACATGTATACATGGGTCATTTGTGACGAGTACGAGTCAACCCTGCCTCAATCCGAGGGCCGGTGTGGCCGGTACCACTCAAAGTGTCTTTCTTTTGTTTAAAATGGATGCGCTTTTAAGTAAAAAAAACCACATATGGAAAACTGACCAAACACACTCGGATACTGTTGATACTTTAGGACATGTATCCATGGGTCATTTGTGACGTGTATGAGTCAACCCCGCCTCAATCCGAGGGCCGGTGTGGCCGAGACCACTCAAAGTTTGTCACTTTTCTTTGAAATGGACAACGATTTAAGTTAAAACAACAACTGACATACGGAAAACCAACCAAAAGCATTCAGATTCTGTTTAAACTTTAGGAAAACGATCCATGGGTCATATGTGACGTTTACGAGTCAACCGCACCTCAATCCGAGGGCTAGTGTGGCCGGGACCACTCAAACTGTGTCACTTTTCTTTGAAATGGACAACAGTTTAAGTTAAAACAACAACTGACATACGAAAAACGGAACAAAGGCATTAGTATACTGTTTATACTTTAGTACATGTATCCATGGGTCATATGTGACGTGTACGAGTCAACCCCTCCTCAATCCGAGGGCCGGTGTGGCCGGGACCACTCAAAGTGTGTCACTTTTCTTTGAAATGGACAACTGTTTAAGTTAAAACAACAACTGACATACGGTAAATGGACCAAAGGCATTCGGATACTGTTGATACTTTAGGAAATGTATCCATGGGTCTTTTGTGACATGTAGGAGTCAACCCCTCCTCAATCCGAGGGCCAGTGTGGCCGGTACCACTGAAAGTGTCTTTCTTTTGTTTAAATTGGATGCGCTTTTAAGTAAAAAAAACCACATATGGAAAACTGACCAAACGCACTCGGATACTATTGATACTTTAGGAAATGTATCCATGTGTCATTTGTGATGTGTACGAGTCAACCCCGCCTCAATCCGAGCCGCGGTGTGGCTGGCACCACTCAAAGTGTCTAACTTTTCTTTGAAATGGACAACAATTTAAGTTAAAATAACAACTGACATACAGAAAACTGACCAAACGCATTCAGATTCTGTTGAAACTTTAGGAAAACGATCCATGGATCATATGTGATGTGTACGAGTCAACCCCGCCTCAATCCGAGGCGCAATGTGACCGGTACCACTCAAAGTGTCTAACTTTTCTTTGAAATGAACACCAATTTAAGTTAAAACAACAACTGACATACCGAAAACCAACCAAACGCATTCAGATTCTATTGAAACTGTAGGAAAACGATCCATAAGTCATATGTGACGTGTACGAGTCAACCCCGCCTCAATCCGAGGGCCGGTGTAGCCGGTACCACTCAAAGTGTCTTTCTTTTGTTTAAAATGGATGTGCTTTTAAGTAAAATAAACGACATACGGAAAACCGACCAAACACTTTTGGATTCTGTTTAAAATTTAAGAAAATTATTTATGGGTCATTTTTGACGTGTAAGAGTCAACCCCACCTCAATCTGAGGCGCGGTGTGGTCACCACCACTCAAAGTGTCTAACTTTTATTTGAAATGGACAGGATTTTAAGTGAAAACAACAACTTGCATACGGAAAACCGACCAAACGCATTCGGATTATGTTGAAACTTTAGGACAATGATACATGGGTCATATGTGATGTGTACAAGTCAACCACGCCTCAATCCGAGGGCCGGTGTGGCCGGGACCACTCAAATTTTGTCACTTTTCTTTGAAATGGACAACAGTTTAAGTTAAAACAACAACTGACATACAAAAAACGGACCAAAGGCATTCGAATACTATTGATACTTTAGGAAATGTATCCATGGGTCATATGTGACGTGTAAGAGTCAACCCCGCCTCAATTCGATGGACGGTGTGGCCGGGACCACTCAAAGTGTCTTTCTTTTGTTTAAAATGGATGCACTTTTAAGTAAAAAAAACCACATATGGAAAACTGACCAAACACATTTGGATACTGTTGATACTTTAGGACATGTATCCATTGGTCATTTGTGACGTGTACGAGTCAACCCCGCCTCAATCCGAGGCGCGGTGTGGCCGACACCACTCAAAGTGTCTTTATTTTGTTTAAAATGGATGTGCTTTTAAGTAAAAAAAACGACATACGGAAAACTGACAAAAAACTTTCAGATTCTATTGAAACTTTAGGAAAATGATCCATGGGTCATTTGTGATGTGTACGAGTCAACCCTGCCTCAATCCGAGACGCGGTGTGGCCAGCACCACTCAAAGTATTTCACTTTTCTTTGAAATGGAAAACAGTTTAATTTAAAACAACAACTGACATACGGAAAATAGACCAAAGGCATTCGGATACTGTTGATACTTTAGGACATGTATCCATGGGTCATTTGTGATGTGTACGAGTCAACTCCACCTCAATCCGAGGCGTAGTGTGGATGACACCACTCAATGTCTCTCTTTTATTTCAAAAGGAAGTCATTTTAAGTGAATAAAACTGAAATTTACACTCATCAACAACTCTTTTTCATGAGTTTGGTAGTTTCACTCATGGGGTCATAAGTGACGAGACTCCTAAGAAAATATCTTTTCACCATATATTATAAACAATACAAGTTCAATGAAAAATTAATCACAAATCATTACATACCCAAACCTAGTATCACAAAAAAAATGGGATTTGAGTCAATTTGAATATATTATTCAACTCTAATAGATATTTATCAAACTATTCTTCCTATTATAATTTGATGGGTGAGGTGAATTACCACCGAATGATTGTTGTCATATGTGTTTTTTTGGGATATTTTAGGTGTTTTTTATACTGTTTGAAGTCTGTATGTGGCTTTTGTGATATTTTTTATGCAGGTGTATAGTGGAGGGTATACTGGAGGGCTGTTGTGCACTGTTTTTTTTGCAGGTGTAGCTTCTGGGGGGGATTTTGGGCGCTGTTGTGCAGCAGTTTTGGGAAACTCTTTACCAACAGTTCTGAACCATTGGCAAAGCTTTTTCCAGAATTCTCGAGCACCTATACCAACGGTTTAAATGAAACCATTGGTAAAGGGATTTCCCCACGCCTTACTGGCCAACGGTTTTGAAAACCGTTGGTATACCCTATACCAACGGTTTTCCAGCCTATAGCAACGGTTATAAACCGTTGGTATAGACTACTTTTCCAGTAGTGATAAGAATTATTTAAAATGACACTAATGCATATTAAAACACATGTTTTAAAATAAAAATTGATTATTCTACACAGCAAGTACAAAAACACAACAATTATCAAATACTTACTAAAAAAAATCATTTTGGTATAAAAAAGTCAATAAAAAAAATAAAAAGGATGTGGAAAAGAGTGTGAAAACACTGCCACATAAAATTACCCCACACTTAAATATTTGTTTTTCCTCAAACAAATACATGCCTTGAAGTTTAAAACATGAAAATGTTAAGTGAGTTTTACCTCAAAAGGTACACGATTAAACATTAATATCAAGAGGAGCAAGACCAACAGTAGGTCAGACTATCCAAAAGTGTTCAAAAATGATGTCCTGTCTAGCTTCAAAAACCCACTGGAAGTCAAGAGCATCACAAATTCTTACACTGTCAAGTATGTCATGCCTCCTATGTGTATTCATCAACTATCCTGCTTCACCGTCCAATTCAAGTTCTAATTTCAGGAGTGTTGATAGGTTAGGTTAAGTGGAACTCAAAACTTAACCAAGGGCACCTTCCATTCTCACCTTCCCCCAGGTTCCAAAAATTAAAGTCCATTAATTTTGTCACTTTATTGATTCAAATCAAATTAAAATTAACCATATCAATTGATCCCTTCTTCATCTAGGTTGAAAATTCCCCTCACCTTAATGAGTTCGTTTTTGACAAGGGCACTTTATTTTACTTTTTCCCAGCCATATTCCATGTGCAGAGCACTGTGCATAGCACTTATTAAAATTGAAACTGGCTTTATTTATTCTCAAAAACACACCCAATGCACCTTGTCTCAGATACTCACCGTGGGATCCCATTTTCCCATTTTACTCCAGTTACAAAGGACTTAATTAATAATCATTCAAATTGACTTCCTAAAGTGATTGAATATTATTTAATAAAAATGTGAGTCCCCTGGGTTCTAGTGAGAACATCAAGTTACCCTAAGTCATGATCATCATCCCTCAAGACCTATCCTGTCACACTCCCATCCTCATTTCCTAAACAGAAAGGTTCATAGAGATAGTGAACAATTGCACTCAGCAATCATTCATACTTAACAGTTTCTGACTAAGTTCCACACTCAACATCCAGAAAATAGTTATCCACTAAATTGGACAAAAATAAAGTACCATTGAACCTCCAATGACCATCATGTGATGAAATAATTTGAAAATTTTAATGGAATTTTGAACCATTTTTTGAAAAAATGAAAAAATTTGACCATTTTTTAAACAACTTCAAACTCAGGTTCAAGAAGGGGGAATTTAACATGACACTAGAATAACCCCTCTCCCCCACACTTAATACCCAACATTGTCCCCAAAGTTGTATTCTAAGGTGGAAGACAGATTATGTACAAAACAGATGGACATTTCAGCTGAAAAAGGATATGGAGGGGTATCAATGAAGTTCAATTTTTTTTCTTTGCCACACAAAAAGTGAAAGAAAATAAAAACACAAACAAACAAAAAAAGAAGATCGCAACCCCACCAACCATCACTAGCAACCAAGTGCAGTTCTATTCCTAAACTATTCATTCTTGAATCATTGTGAGTAGACAAAATATTGTATCAATTTACTTCAAATAGTAGCATGATTAGCAGTGATGTGCAATAGCAACATAATGAAATTGAAAGCAATGGGTGCAAGCATGTTTCACAAATCAGCTCAAAATAATTTTTCAACCAAGTAGATACTATTAGCTAAACACCCATGAAAGAAAACATAATAACTAGTTTCAAAAATCAGTAGAAACTCCCCCACACTTTATTCACAGAAGCACACAATAAAAAATGTGGAGATTAAAACAAATGGTAGCATAAAAACACTACTCCCCTGAATGTGAAGCTTCTTAATTCATTTTTTAATGCCTCCCTTTATTCACCTTGTGCATGACCCTGGCTGCTCCAGTTTGTCGCCTATATGATGAAACAATTTAACATTAGTGTTAAATATTTAAATCTCAAATAAAAAGAAGCTACAAAGTGTGAGATTGAGAGTTTTATCCATTAATCCAATGTTCTTTGATGACAACCTCCTTCCACCATGAATGTTCCAAATGAGGCTACCACTGAAACAAGATTCTCTTAGCAAACCAGAACCACCAGACCACTTGCATCATATGATAAAGAAATGCAGGCATTAGTTTTCACCAAAAAGAGAGACAAACAACTAATCAAGGAGAATTTATTCAAACTAAAAATATTAAAGCACAAAACAAAGTAAACCATGGGTTGCCTCCCATGCAGTGCTAGGTTTAAAGTCCCTAGCCAGACCTTTCCCCCCTAAATATTTCTAACCATGATCATTTAATGGGAAAGATTTGTCAATGGTGTGGACTTCAAAATTGTCTAAGGAATCAAGAGAAGGACTACTCGAGACATTTTCATCTTCAGTACCAATCAGAATTCTCCAAAGTTTATCTAGATAACTAAGAGGATTCATGTTTCCCAGCTCAACTGTGTCTCTAAAAACCAGTTCATTAGCTCTTAAAAAGTTCAACAGTTGACCATGAAAATCATCGATCAGATTGAGAATACTTCCAGAGCTTCCACCGCACTTAGAGTTTTTCTCAAACCCAAAAATAGAAGAGGAAACATTGACAAAACCCTTAGTAATTCCCAGAATAGCTCACAAATCTAACAACTCAGAAATATCCTAGAAGAAGTTATCAAATTCAGTTTTCAAAAAATTGTTCTCAATGTCCACAGAGGACTTAAATGATGTGAATATTTCGATTTCAGGTTTGAAATCATCACTCACAACATCAAACTGGGAAGGTAAGATGATATCAATGAAATGAACTTGTTCATAATGGAAATCATCAAGTTTTTTTGCAGGGCTCAACCCAGAACTTTCTACAGCTTCAGGAACTCTTAGATAATCAACTTCACAAGGGAAAATTTAATAAATAGGTTGAGACAGTGCAGGAAAAGGTTGTGATTCACTCTCCAGAATGGTTTCCAATGAAATAATTTTCTCATCAACAGGAGGGTGTGGGGAAAGAGCAGTATCCAGGGGAAAAAATTTCAGTGTGTCGGGGAATTAGTATCTCTGTGAAATCAAGTGGGAAAGACCCATACTCAGCTCTAAAATCAATTTTGTAACATTGATTTGCAGCCACATCTATCACATCATAAGTAACCTCATGTCGGGGCCTTTCAAACACCAAAATTTCCTCCACATCATCTATAGCTTGGAGGGTGAGTTTAACTTTGGAGACATAAATAATGGCACCACCAGTAGCAAGGAAGGGTCTTACTAAGATGATTGGAACCTTTTTAACACATTCCATATCAAGGATCAGGAAATTAGTGGGCAATGTGAGTTTTCCTACACTTACTAATAAGTCATCCACTCTCCCATAAGGATGTGTGAGTGACCTATGAGCAAGATGAAGAAAAAATGAAGTTGGTTGGATATCCCTAAGACCTAGATTTTTGAACAAGGAGAAAGGCACATGATTGATACTCACTCCTAAGTCACACAAACAATTCAGTTGCCCACTTCCTCTTATTCGGCACTGAATGATAAATCCACCAGGGTCCTTTAATTTGGGAGGAATATTTTTTTGGACAATTTCACTACACTCTGCATTGAGATCAATTTTATCCAACTTTTTCTAATCATTATTGTTCTTTAGAAGCCTTTATGTGAATAAAACATATGAAGGGATTTTATCCAAGGCTTCTAAGAAATGCATGTTGATGGTGAAGCTTCGAATCAGTCTCAAAAATCTCAGGTAATTAGGTTCACCACTTTGCTTCACTCTTTTAGGGAAGGGAATGGGAGGGGAATAATGTTATAGAATAGGTAGGTTATTCACCATCTCCACAAATCCCACATTCTTCTTCACTTCCTTAATCAGTTCCCATTTCATTTTCTTTGGTTCCTTAGCTTTCTTAGGTGTGGTTTGCACAATCTTTTCAGTTTGAAACTCACAATCCAGATTTCCAGAATTGGGATTTTCCAGATTTTCATTTTCAATTTCAGATTGAACATTGTTTTCCTCTTGCCTAGGTGGTTCCTTACCTGGTTCCTTAAGTTTAATCCTTGACCAGGTTGTTACTGCCATTACATTTTCTCTTAGATTGAGAGTTGAAGTGCCGGGCAGCTTGCTCTTTTCCTTACCAGTTTCATTCTTAGCCATTTGACCATTTGAAGTTATAAATTATGAATCTTATAATCCGTGTCCTTCTTAAATGAGCTGATCTCACTCAACACTTGTTGCATCATCCCCTTTAACTCCCCTTGATAATTATAAGATTCAGCCTCATATTGATTCTGGAAAATTTGTTTGGGCTGTGGGTGGAAAGTTGGGGAAGTGGGTAGCTTGGTGACCTCTTTCTCACTACATGATTGATTGGGATGACCTTGATATCTGGAATGGTATGTATTTGAGATTTGAGAATGGACACCTTGATTCCTAGACCTGTAATTGACAAACTGGGCAATCTCATCACCTGAAATAGGGAGATCAAAGTTTGGAAAATATCTCTGAGTGTGACCAAACATCCCACAGTGATAGCACTGCTCCCTAAGGACCATATCATTAACAATAGCAGCTTGAGGATCTGTGTCATCCCTATGGATGGCACTCTTCCCAATGCACTTGTGCTGAGATTTTTGATCCAACTTATCAAACAATTGTTTTATCTCATCAGCAGTGGAATCAGAGAAATCACCTTCACAAGATTGATCAACTAAGTTCTGATTGTAGGGGGTGAGGGCATTATAGAAAGTCTCTATGAGAAGATGGGGAGATAATTGATGGTTGGGGATCTGTCTAAGAAGACCTCTGAACCTTTCCCATGCTTCATGAAAGAGTTCCCTTTCATCTTGGACAAAGCCAGTGATCTTCTGCCTAAACTCAATGGTGGTGTTCCTAGGATAGAATTTAGATACAAAGGCATTGCACACCTCTTCCCATGTTTCAAAGATTTCCTCATCTAAATTTTGAAACCAAGTCCTAGCCCTCCCCATTAGACAGAATGAAAACAACCTCAGCCTCAACTCCTCCTCACTAAGATCTTGCAGAGGCAACTGCTGGACAGAACCATAAAAATATCTGATAAAATCTAAGGAGTCCTCTGTTGGAAGACCATTAAATGATGGCAGTTGAGAAATATGAGACTGTTTGATCTCATAGCTTCTATACCTAGGGGAAAATTTGATGCAAGATGGATTGTTTGACATAGTAGGAATTTGAAACTCCCTAAGATTAGGTCTCTCAAGGGTAGGAACTAAGGGCTGTGGCCCATTGACATTTTGATTTCCAGCAATGTTTTCAAAATTCTCCATTTCAAGTTTCTTTTGTTTTCTAAGTGCAGAACAGTTCTTGTTGATTTCTTGATTTGGAGTTTCAAGTTCTGAATTGTAAGCTCTAGTGTGTATGCAGCTTCAACAACAAGATTTTCTTGAGATTTTTTTTACAGTTTTAAGTTTTGTATTTTTTTTGTGTTCTATTTAATAAATTTTTTTAATTGTTGTTTTTTTTAAACTTGGTCGCACGTTCCCTCCCTGGAAACAGTGCCAAAATTTGCATGCGCGTCATTTAGTACGCGCAAATTTAAAATTTATAAACCCTAAAAACTACTAGTACTGTGGTAAGAAGGGTGTCGAAACATAGAGAAGGACTTACGTTGTGCTTGACCAAATTAAAACTAAAACAACAAAAAGAAAAAAATAGAACAATAAAAAAAAAATTGTACGTACACAGTGAAACAAACACTAATAGTGGGTGTGAAAATGAAGGTGATATGGTGAAATATGTGTCTTGAACATAGAGAAAACAGTAATGATGATTTTAGGGTCCTCAGGCTGCTTTTAAATGATTAAAAAGATATTCTCCACTTCTGCTTGGTTTAATTCAATTACTCAGTGCATAGAAAAATGGTATTAATCCACTGAGTTGTCACTTCAGTGAATCAACACAGCTTGATTAACTTCCTTGAATCTCGATCTTTCGATCTTGAACCTTGGATAAACCTGCTTAAACTGGGGAAAAGATGCATTGACCTTTTCCAATTCTCAGTACTTCAGTCAATGATCCATGGGGAAATGATTCATTACCACACCCATTGGTTATTAGGTAATGTAAAAAGATACTCAGAATAAATAGAAGAGAAAACCGAGCAATGGAATCGCACTGAGAAATCAAACTAATAAAACATGACAGATATATGGATGATAAGTTCTCTAAATCTAGATTCCCATAATCTATTTAACTACACATTAAAATAGTAAAACAGAAAGAAACAGATAATGAATTAAGAAACATCTCCCATGAGATTGATCCTCTCTCCAGCAATTGCTTCGATTCTGATCTCCTGCTCTGTGTCTGTCTGCCTCCATTTTGGTGATGAGATGGATCGAGGGTTGATCGCGATGAAAGAATGGATGTTCTCCCTACAGAATCAAGTTCTGGAATGCTCCCCTGATCCCCCCGGTCTTGTTCCACCCCCCTGCTCGAAGAGAGGAGTTGCACCTCTTCTTCTTTAGAGATGAAAATAGAAAACTAAACTAACATGCAGTTTCAATCCACGTGGCGCCTCTTTGAGTGTGCTCATCACTAGACTTTTTGTGAACTCCCAGTGAGTGTACCCAATTCCTCTCCAACGAACTCACAAATATTCTCTCTCCTTTACCAATAACAATTTCTTTTATCACTGCTTCAATGAATAGCCCCCCTGCACGAAGCACAGAAAAACCAAAACAAGTAAAACAAATAAAATGAAACTAAAATTAAATAACTATATATTAATATTATTAAAAAAAGTAGTTAATGAAAATAATTATTAATATATATATATATATATAATACTTAATATTATTATTACTATTATATATTAATGTTAATTATATTTATTTAATAACATAAATTATTATGACATAATGATATTAGATATAAGATTATATATTATTATTAATATACCTATAATTATTATAGTATAGTATATGATAAATATATTATATAATGTGTTATATTATATGTTATAATAGTTACATTATATATATGTTAATATATTAATTATATATTATATAAATGTTATTATATATTATAATATAAAAAAAATGAATACAAAATGAAGGGGGGGGGGGACTTCGCGGCACAGATGAGAGGGGAAAGGGGGAAGCCGGATTCGGCACACAGTGGGCAAAGGGATGGGGTTTCGATGGCTAGAGGTGGTGCCGGCGAGGTCTAGGGAGGTGAGGGCCAAGGCGGAGGCTTCAGCTAGGGTTCATGCGACAGAAGGGAGGTGAGGCCGAGGGAAATGATGGAGGAGGTGAGGCCGACTCTTGGATGGAATGCGGGTGCGATCGGACCGACGACAGGATCGCGACGGCTAGAACATAGATGCGGGGAGAGTTGCGGCGCTGGTAGGTTCAGAGAGGGGGGCGGTTCAAATTTGGAAATTAGGGTCGACCAGGGGTGTGCGACGGTGTGGTGGGGTTTTTGTGGAGGACGAAGGAGGCGAGCAGAGGATGCAACTTTGAGGGGGTGTGTAGAAAACATCTTGGGTTCACTCTTCACAGTGATGGAGGCCAGCTACAACTTCAGATTTGATTTGTTCTTGAATTTGGTTGGATTCTATTGTGATGTTGTTTCGTGTTGCTGAATTTGGTGCTGTTGATACAAATTTGGTGTTTTTTATTATTATCACTACTGCTTCTGGTTTGGATTAATTGAGATGCGTGTGTGTTGAAGTGGTGGGAAGAAAGTTGCTGTTGAGGTGCTGCGTGGGTGTGGATGGAGCAGAGGAGGTTCGTGCATGTGGAGGAGAGCGACGTGCCACCATTTTATTTTAAAACGGTGAGATAGTGAAGAAGGAACCGTGAGGAAATAAAAAGGAAAGGAAACGGTGTGACAGTGATGTTGGGGATACAGTGGCACCGTGAGTACTGCTCACGGTCTCATAGTGAGGCTGAAACAGTGGGATATGAATGAAGGCACCATGATGGAAACGGTGTGACGTGCCACCGTGAGTACCTGCAAATTAAAAAGAATAGATTAAATAAATTAATAATTTAAATAAAACTAAAAAAATCTATTAATAAATTAAATTTAATTAAAAAATAAACAAATAAAATAAAGTTAAATAATAAAATTAGTTGTGTTTTATTTAAATGAATGAATTTATTTGGGTTAAAAATTATAAACAAATTAATTAAAGGACTAATAAAGTACATTAAAGAATAAGAAAAATTAATTGAATAAAATTAAATTGTTAAACTAATTAAATAATTAAGAATAAAGTGATTTATTTATTTCCAATTAAAACAAATAAAATATTAATTAAATTAATGAATTGATAAATTAACTAGAATGAAAAATTATAAAAACTAAAAGAATGAATAAATAAAAGTCTAATTCGCAAGACTAAATTAATATAAGAATTATTTAAAATGACACTAATTCAGATTAAAACACATGTTTTAAACTAAAAACTGATTATTTTATACAAAATGTACAAAAACACAACAATTATCAAATACTTACTAAAAAAAATCATTTTGGTATAAAAAAGTCAATAAAAAAATAAAAAGAATGTGGCAAAGAGTGTGAAAACACTGCCACATCAATATTACACCAAGAAAAACATACCACTACGGTTAGATAAATATACCATAAAGTGTTACTACCTCCAAGTGTATTTACGGTCCTACAGTGCTACTGTTTTGATGAGCTACTGTTCTAATGATCTACCACAAGCGAAGAGCTACTATCACGACCCATCCCTCGAGGATCGTGCCATGACTACCCCAAGCCCACATCCTATAGGCCAGGGGCTGGTGACTAGCACCGAGTAAGTATATCCCAAATAAATTGGAGGCATTTGCCTAAGTACCTGTACACATTCAAATAACTCCAAGCCTCATATGTTCGAAGGTGAATACACTAAGTAAACAAACACTAGGTATGAAAATAGAATACTTAAGGTAAATGGGACTAGATTACAAACCCAACTGAAATAGAAAAGTAAAAGTAAAAGTATTTGGAAATCCTCTGTAGAAAACCCTACCTGAAGGGTAGGAATAAAAATAGCTATCTGAAGTCGCAAAAGCACATCTCGTCTGTCAGGTCACTCTAAGCCCCAGCTAGCCCCGGTCCACCAAGGACTCTATCAAAGCAGCAATTGTCTACACAAGAAACGATACATGCAGGTGAATCTTGTGCTGGGGTGATTAAAACAATACTTAGTAGGGACCCCAAACCACAAAGGTATACCAAAAAGCAATATACAAAGTAGGCTACCGAAGAGGTACATAAAGTGTAACCTATAAGAAGTACATTCAAGAGAGTCACTAGATTTAGTTCACAAAATTATATCCTAAATTATAGAAATCAAGACTATTAGTCATAATGCAGAACATCTTGCACTACTGAGGTACTCATCCCCAATGAGTCACTGAGGTCTGTTGGGCCATTGAGGTCCGCTCTTCACTGAGATCTGCTGGGACACTGAGGTCTACTCCTCATTGAGGTATGCTGGGCTACTGAAGTACGCACATCACTAAGGTATGTTAGGCCACTGAGGTCCACACATCATTGAGGTCTAATGGGCCACTGAGGTCCGCTCGTCACTGAGGTCTGCTGGGCCACTGAGGTCCCCATGTCACTTATGTCTTCTGGGCCACTAAGGTCCATAAGTCACTGAGTTCTGCTGGGCCAATGAGGTTTTCATGTCACTGAGGTCTGATTAGCCACTAAGGTCTGCAATTCACTGAGGTATTCTGGGCCACTATGGTCCGTGCGTCATTGAGGTTTGCTCAACCATTAAGGTCTGCACATCACTGAGGTCTTCTGAGCCACTGAGGTCCGCACGCCACTAAGGTCTACTGGGCCATTAAAGTCCTCACGTCACTAAGGTCTTCTAGGCCACTCATGTTTTCACATCACAGAGGTCTACTGGGCCCCTGAGGTATGCACATCACTTTCTTCTCATCAGAGCCAACTTTAGGATTCCCACTCGTAGCATGCTCGATTTCGGGAGAATATACTCCTCAATCCATCAGTTGTATTTCAAATTCCACAAAAACTCACTTGAAGGATTTCAAAAGGACCATCTCGTCATGAGGGTCCCAAAACCACAAATGTCTTGTCAATCAAATGAACAGTTTGAATGTTATGAGTCTTTTAGTAAAAAGGGTCCAGTGGGGTTGGGGTCCAGTCCGACCCGGTCGGGTCTGGCCTGACTCGGACCTACCTGACCCAAGGCCCAGGCCCATTGGGTGGGTTCGGTCTAACCCGGTTGGGTCTGGCCTAACTTGGACCTACCTGACATAAGGCGCTGGCCCATTGGGTATGCTAATCCTGGACTATTGGTCCGAGAGTCCAGCCCTCCAGGCTACCCCAATGGCCCGATCCCTTTCCTTTGGCCCGGTCCGCACTGGCGGGTTAGTTTCTGCCTATCCGGGCCACCCAGCGACCCAATCCCCCCTCTGGCCTGAGCCGCCCTGAAAGACCAGTTCGGTCCAGCCCGGATGCAGAAGGCACTGTGTCCACTCTACGTCACATGACCAACTTCCTCCCCACACACTGTATGCTAATCTCATGTCGTCACCCCATCATGGCTTGCCCTGGTCGTGGCCTGCTGCTGCCACCTGTGGCTTTACTGTGGGCCTCCTCTGCTGCCGCGGTGCACTGCCACCACGTGCTTCTGTTGGCCCTGGTCTACCACCTGCAGTGGCCACCACAGGTTCTATCCCCATAGACCTTCGAGCCAGTGGCCCTTGATGCTGCTGCGACCCTCCTGGTCATAACCTTCCATCACCACTGCAACCCGCCTGGCCGCGACTCTCCCTCTAGCACCACCGACTCCCATGTCGGTGGTCATTCACCAGATGCTGCCGTCTCCCTCAGCCTCATGCTCAGGTTGATCCACCGCTACGGTCCTGTTGGGACCGTGGTTGTCGTCACATCATGAAGAACAGAAGAAAAGGGAGGAGTAAAAGAATGAAAAAGGAACACACGAAGGATAGACCATGATCTTTTTTCGTATCAGTGTGATTATTCCTAATTAGGAGTTTTGACAAAGAAAAGAAAATATCATGTGAATCAAACTCTCTTAAATTTCCACAAGTCAAATCACATGTCGCAAAACACGCGATCGATCCATGGGTCAAACTATTAGTGGGTTTATTCGCATTCTTCGCTCAAAACAAAGCATAGGGAAGAAAGGAATTCACTTAGAATTAAACCCCTACTTGGAATCATATTGTTCATCAATGAAGAATAGAGTTTCTCCACCTCCATTCATTGGAACTCTCATCGATGATGAGATCCTTTGAATGAGAAGGAAGGAACTTTAAATGATTCGTTGTTCATTTCCATTCACTACTTGCCAATGCCACTCCTCCAGAGCCTCAGAGAAAATCCAGGATCATTCCAACGATCCTGTATCTCTGTTAAAAAATTAAATGGAGGAAACGTGTTTCATCATTTCTATTACGTTGAGTCGCCGCATCGTTACGTTGTTTCATTTATGAAATGAAACAGAGTTTCTATTATGCTTGAGTTGCAACATCATTATGCTATTTTGTTTATGAAATGAAATATCTAGCTCAGTGTTGCTTTGAAGTGAAACATTTTTGGATAAAATAAACATTCTTAAGTTTATTTTATTTTTCTTTAAAACACACAAAAATTAACTTTTACCCTTGATCCGTATCGGTTGAGGTTAGGCCCTGTCTATGGAAATCACACCCTCACGAGCTCAATGGTACGCTTATATTTCCAATATGAGTTATCGTTTATGAGTCATAAGTATTTGAAAATAAAATAATATTTATTTAATTATTTTATTTATGGTCACATCCCCAAAATTAATTTCCACAATTTACCCGCGCCGGCCAATGTTAGGCTCAACCTAAGGAAAGAATTCACTCAAGATCTCAACAATGGTCTCATATTTTAAATCCGAGTCACCGTTTGTGAGTTATAAGGATTTAAAAAATAAAATAATTTTATTTAATAATTTTATTTACAGTTATGGAATTTTTGGGTTTCCTCACTGGAAGCCCATACTGACTAAACCTAAGTCACTCCTAAGTTAAAACCGCTATCCTGAATGCAACGGTACCCTCAGATTTCTGATCTGGGCACCCATTTAAGATTTATTTCACTTTTTTCAAGAAAAATGCTCCCACATGCTATTTAAAAAATTAACATTTTTTGATGAACCATTCCAGGCACACCGGGTCTCGGAATCGCATGCTGTTTGAGTTCCTGGTCTCAGAATTTTCCCAGAAATTTTCTAAAAATAAAACAAAAAAAATCCGAGTCATTACATATTCCCCACTTTAAGACTTTACGTCCCAAAAATCCAAACCAAGGGATTCACAAATAGATGGAGGTATGAGCACAAACCTGAGCCTCCTTCTCCCATATGATCCCATGGAGATTCTCGTACTACCACTGAATGCACACTAGAAGAATCAATTTCCCATAAAGGGCCCTCTCCTGTCAATCCTCAGTCTCTATTATAACTCTGTAAAATTCACCCTATCATCAACGTTCAGCTCACCACAGTCAATGGAATGTGATGGTTTGTTTAGGTATCTCCTGTATGTAGAGGTATCCCAAGCTCTCTATGGGACTCCATTCCTAAAAATCTAAGAAGTGACCAACATGGTGAGTTCATCAATGATAAACCAATTGGTACCATGTCCCATAGACATATGTGATAAACCTGTCATGAATCCCATTGATATCCTTCCTCACTCCCTTCTTGGCACCCCAAGTAACAAAATAGAATCCCCTTCCAAGAACATGGTCTCAAAACGGTGTGTTGAAAAACAAATAAACTTATTAAATAAGTGCTCAAACTTTATATCAATAGGTAATCCCAACTTCAACCTATTCCATCATCCCTAGTGTCCGCCTTGACACCCACATCCATATCCTGATGCATCTTGTCAATCTAGGCATCCGTAGATTCTATTGTGCATCCTCTAAAAGGAATGACGTGCTCCCCACATTTCAAATATCCATCATGGATATTCCCCAGGGACAACTAATCACTTAAACACTCACAATCAGTATCATCAAGCTGTGCCTCCCTGGATAAATTTTAAGAGTGTAGGGGTAACAAAAACTGATTGGAGGTAAACTATAAGATTTCTATCCACAAAGTATAACTATAATGAGGCCAACTACTCCATTTAATCATTCAAAAACTAGGAACTGTATCTCTTGCTGAGAGCATCCACAACCACATTTCCCTTACCATGAATATAGACTACTTCAAAGTCATAGTCCTAGAGGAACTACAACCATCATCTCTATCTCAAGTTCAAATACTTTTGAGAGAAGATATACTTGAGACTCTTGTGGTTAGAGTATATGGTAAATCATTCACCCATAAGGTAGTGTCACCACATATTCAATGTGAATTCTACCACTTCCAACTCAAGATCGTGGGTCATGTAGTTAAACTCATGTAGTATCAACTAAAATGAACCATAGAAAATTACCACATTCCCTTACACCAGGACACACAAAGTCTGGTCCCTAATGCATCGTAGAACACTACATGCTCGACTCCCTCCTTTGGAAACCTCAAGATCAGGGTGCTTGTCAAACTCTGCTTTAACTACTACAAATCCTGCATTCACCTTCCCATCCCTATTAAATGATTCTCCTTTGAAATGATTGATGTGTTCATCAACCATTTAGTAGTGAATACTCATACTCTACAACCACTTGGTTAAAGTGCTGATAATCCACACATAACCTCAAACACTGGGTCTTACTAATCCCTTCCTCTGCAATTCATCCACCAACACCCTAAAATCGTGAAGCTCTACGAAATCCATATGATATAATGATACTAATATCAGGGCCATATCGAGGTGTATAATGATGCATAAGTCCACCCCCATGGGGAGGAAAATCTGGAATCATATTCTTGAAAATAAGTTCTCATAATCTGCCACTACTGTTGGGAACTGAAAACTCAAAACATCCACTTCCATGAGGGTAAGGCTGGCTGACTCAAGAGTGATCAAATGAACCCTTTTATGCATGAGTTTATCCTCTGATGCTTGAGTTTTATTTTTATATGACCAAGGAAAACCCCATTTCAATGCTTCAGACATACCAAATAATTTTTCCTAAAATAGTCATTCTGAGCATGAACTGTGGATGAACAGTCCATATCCAAACTAACGTCATAAGGCCTCGACACTGACACCAAGATGTTCCAACCGATCTCTCTTATTAAGGGTCAGATCACACTATCGACATAAGTGTGTTTATCGAGTATCCTCCCATAGGTGTCTCCTGATGTAAGGGTCAATTCAATGGTTTAATAAAAAACTCTAGGTCTTGAAAAAGAGTTTTGAAAATAAGGAATGATTAACACCTGTGTATATTAATACAATAGCTTAGAGTAAACATAAACAGTACATAAAATCATTCCTGGAGACCTTGGGTCATATTCCTTGACCGTATGTAGCTACCCCCTTCCCCTGTCCTCAAGCTCCCTGAGCCTGTTTTGGACCATGTTGTTGTGGTTGTTATAACATGTCAAAATGTATACCACCTCCTGCTAATCCCCCAACCCATTCACCACGTCTGGCACCCTGTAGATCTATCTGTCCCTCTCACTGTCACTGCACCAGTGGCCCATACACTATTTTACTATCATCACGACGGGCTGAAAAATCTCTAGAGAGGTGTCTCATGCTGTATTTTGAAAATAATTACCCATTTCTAGGCCATTTGGACTACTACTATGAGGCCTGAGCTATAGATACCCTATCTTGGGACCTCTTCTCGGAACGTCTCACATGTCCAAGTGTCTGAGACTGACGTCATCTTCCTACTTGCCCACTGTTGACATCTACTAGCTGTATCTACTCATCCAAAGGAATTTTAACTACAAAGGTTCTCTATAGCACTCAAGTATAAGTAGGAATGCACATATGAATAGTGCTATCCTGGATATCCCTAAACACACCTCGCTTGAAGGTATGATCCCTAAATCACTGGTCGTATCATATTCATCGAGTACCTGGAAAGGTCAGTATGCCACGATGAATACTAAACTACTAATATATCATTCCGTAAAAGCTATAGAATCTATTGGGAATGAATTTTCCTTAGCTTTTATGGTGAGATACCCTTTTCTAAGAATGTTTCTCAAGCTCTGTCTATGGAAGAGCCACCTCTTCATTAGATCAGGTAATCTAAACGCTGACATTTACCTACTGAACCACGTAGAAGGATCACTTCTAGGACCGTCATATGATCTAATGGTGTATTGAATAGATGAAAAACTTGTTCACCACCTCAAGACAGTCCTTAGACTCCATTGAGTCAAGCTTGCCTCGGAACCTGAGGGGTCTCTGTCACTGAAACTCATGAAGTGCACTCATCCTACGAATCTCATCTACTGGTACTACAAGTACCATGTGCTACTCCACAGGTGGTGGTATAGATTGTACACCACCCGATGGCACTGTCTCTAGTATGAACCCCTGTACCCATATCGTCACCCCGTAGACCGTCCTCATGATCATGCGGTGGAATCATAGATGGCTATCTATGTGGAAGCATCTTGAAACAAAACATGATGTACCACAATCAATAGAGTATACATGGTGAGATGAATCAAGAAGGACATAGAAAACTTAACCCATTACTATACGATTCATGTACTATTATTTTCCCCTGTAACTAGTGTTTTCATGTACCAAGTCAAAAAGCAGAATTCAGGGTCCTGGTGTATGGATATTTCGGCTGCCGCACCAACACTAGATTCCCTGGACTGAAATCCAAACTCGAAACAATTAACACCGTTTCCCCAAACCAAACTCATAGACTATGGGTTCATAAGGTAGAACTGAATTCTTCAGATACTACTCTGTCATGACCCATCCTATGGGGATCGTATCGTGACTACCCCAAGCCTGCCTCCCTTAGGTCAGGGGATGACGACTAGCACCGAGTAAGCATATCCCAAACAAATGGGAGTCATTTTCTAAGTACCTGTACACACACACACAAAACTGCAAGCCTTAGATGATGGAAGGTGAATACTCTAAGTAAAAAAGCACAAGGTATGACAATATAAAACTAAAGGTAAATGGGACCAAAATATAAGCCCAACTGAAATATAAATGTAAAAGTAAAAGTCTTTGGAACTCCTCCATAGAAAACCTTACCCGAAGGGGAGGTACAGAAACAACTATATGAAGTCACAGAAGAAAGTATCGTATGTTAGGTCACTCTAAGCCCCACCTGGCCTCAGTCCACCAAGGAATCTGTCAAAGCATTGATCATCTGCACAATACATGATATGTGTAGGCGAAGGCCGTGTATGGGAGAGTAAAACAATACTCAGTAGGTACTTCAAACCAAAAAGGTATAACACAATTAAATACACAAAGAAAACTACTAAATAGGTACAAGAAGTGTAACATATAATAATTATAGTCAAGATAGTCATTAGAGTCAGCTCAAACAGGTATATCTTAAAGTATAGAAATCAAGACTATTAGTCGTAATGCTGAAAATCTTGTACTGGTGAGGGTCTCATCCCTGAAGAGTCACTAAGGTCTTCTAGGTCATTGAGGTCTGCTCGTCACTGAGGTATGCTGAGCCAATGAGGTCCCCTCATCACTGAGGTCTACTGGGCCACTGAGGTCCACAGGTCACTAAGTCCTACTGGGCCACTGAGGTTCGCACGTCACTGAGGTCAGCTGGGCCATTGAGGTCCTCTCATCACTTAGGTCTACTGGGACACTAATGTACGCATGTCACTGAGGTCTGTTGGGCTACTAAGGTCCCCATTTTACTGAGTTCTTCTGGTCCAATGAGGTCCACACGTCATTGAGGTCTGATGGGCCACTGAGGTCCGAACGTCACTTCTTTCTCATCACATCCAGCTGTAGGATTCCTACTCATAGCGCTCTTTATTCCGTGAGAATCTACTCCTCAATCCATCTGTCATATTTCAACTTCCACTAAAACTCACTTGGAGAATGTCAAAAGGGATGTATCATTACAGGGGTCCCAACACCGCAAACAGATCATCAATCAGACACAAGATTTGGATGTTTTGAGTCTTTTAGTAAAAAGGGTCCGGTGGGGTCTGGGTCGAATCGGTCCGTCTTGGCCCAAGGGCTATACCCATTGGGCTGTGGGTCTAGCCCACCGGGCTTCCCAATGAATTGGTCCCTTTCCTCCAACCTGACCCGTGTTGGTGAGCCAGTTTCTGGCCAGCCGGGACGCCCAGTAGCCCAGTCCCCCCTCTAGCTTGGCTCGTGTTGGAAGGCCGGTTTGGTCTAGCTTAAACACGGTAGGCACCGCATCTGCTCTGCGTCGCGTGGTCAGCTCAGCCGACCGCCTCCCTAAACATGGTCTGCTGACCGCATGTCGTCACCCTACCACGACCCGACCTAGATGCCACTTGCTGTCACTATGTGCAGGTCTTCCATGGGCCTCATCCTCTGCCGCAGCGCACCACCCCCATGTGCTGCCACCTCTGGCCACCTGCCGAAGGCCCTAGTCTACTGCCCATAGTGGGTGATGCGGGTTCCACTACCGGTGGCCCCTACCGCTGCTGCGGCCCTTCGGGTTGTGGACTTCTGTCGCCATCCCAGACCACTTAGCTGTGGATCTACCTCCTTCACCATCGGCTCCCATGTCGATGATTTTTCACCCAACAACGCCGTCTCCCTTGGCCTCATTCTTGGGTTGATCCACCGTTGTGGTCCTTCTTGGACCGCAGTTGCCATCACATCAGGAAGAACGGAAGAAAAGGGCGGAGTATAAGAATGAAAAAGGAACAGATAAAGGACGGGCCATGACCTTTGTTCATATCAGTGTGATTATTCCTTGTTAGGAATTTTTATGAAGAAAAGAAAACATCATGTGAATCCAACTACCGTAAATTTCTGCAAGTCAAATCCCATCCCATAAAATACACGATCAATCCACGGGTCAACCTATTTGTGGGATGATCCGCGTTCGTTGCTCAAACCAAAGAATAGGGAATAAAGTAATTCACTTAGAATCAAACCCCTAACTAGAATCAGATCTCTCGTCGATGAAGAACAGAGTCGCTCCACCACCATTCAACAATTCTCAATCCACAACTCTCATCGATGATCAGATCCTTCAAATGGCAAGGAAGAAACTTGTGACAATTTGATATTCATCACCATTAACTGTTTGCTAACACCACTCCTCTAGAGCCTCAGATAAAATCTTGTATTGTGACAACGATCCCATATCATTGTTAAAGAATTAAACGGAGGAAACGCGTTTCAGCATTACTATTATGCTGAGTCGCCGCGTCGTTACCCTATTTCACTTATGAAATGAAACAACATTTCTATTACATTTGATTTGCAACACCATTATTCTATTTTATTAACGAAATGAAATAGATGGATCAATTTTTCATTGAAGTGAAACATTTTTGTATAAAATAAAATTTCTTAAGTTTATTTTATTTTTCTTTAAAATTCCCAAAAAATAACTTTTACCCACAATCCGCACCGGGCGAGGTTAGGCCCTGCCTAAGGAAAGCACACATTCACGAGCTCAAAATTATTTTCATATTTCTAATCTGAGTTACCGTTTATGAGTTTTAAGGATTTGAAAATAAAATAATTTTTATTTAATAATTTTATTTATGTTCACATCCCAAAAACTACTTTCCACAATTTGACCGCGCTAGCTAATGTTAGGATCTTCCTAAGGGAAGAATGCCCTCATGATCTCAATGGTGGTTTCAAATTTTCAATCTGAGTCGCCATTCGTGATTTATAAGTATTTAAAAAATAAAATAAAATAAAATAATTATTTTATTTTCAATTATGTTATTTTTGGGTTTTCTCACTAGAGGCCCATGAAGACTAAACATAAGTAGGGGTTAGTGTAAACCCACTACCCTAAATGCAACAGTGTCCTCATATTTCTGATCTAGGCACCCATTTAAATTTTATTCCACTTTTTCAGGAAAACTTCTCACACACCCTATTTAAAAACTTAACATTTTTCGATAGACCATTCTGAGTACATCGGGTCCTGGAATCACACACCGTCTTAGTTCCTGATCTCATAATTTTCCCAAACATTTTCTAAAAATAAAAGAAAGAAAATATGAGTCATTATAGTTGATACCAGAGAGATACAATAACTTTCTAGAATTAATTTCTAAATTAATTCTCCAATTTCTATTTTATGCTTTTAATGTTGGACATAAGCACATGGATTCAAGAATAACTATTCTTGAACAAATCTATGGATATCTTAAAGACAATGTTAGACCTTTCCAAATTTGTTTATCAGCACGAGAATCTATATTATTCTATTATAATTTTTAATTGATAAACATGGTAGAGTTTTAGTGCATGGCCACAAAAAAACCCCATCAAATGCCTAAACAAAAAGAAATAAAAAGAGATATTTTTGTGTGGAAGAACACTAGACAATCATATACTGAAAACATAAGAATTTTATAGACTTCCAAGACACTCTGTTTTCCTAAATTTTCTATGCAACTTGTTCTAGATCCCTTCAAAGAAAAATTCAATGGATCCTGAACAAATGAAGCTATTCAAATTGAGCAGTGCTACATTCCATCATCTCTCATATATTTATCTTTAATTTTATGATTTATATTAGATCTGTGTTTTTTTCTCTTTTTACCTATAATACATTGTATCTTATGCTAAACTAGAGAGTTCTTGATGTTATCTCTCAAATATTTTCATTTTTATTCCCATTTACAACTATTAAAGGGGTGTTGTGTGACTCGATATTTTTATATCCCATGTATAATTATGGAAGATGATTTTTCCCAAACAACCTTATGTGATATTGTTTGTAAAACAAAATACTGGGCGTGGATTAGTTTATTTTATAAAAAACTACTTAGGAGTGGGTGATTTATAAGTGGAAGGGATTAAGTCTTACCTTGATACCCAAACCCTTATTTAAAATTTTGTTGTTATTTATTTTTTGTACCTTATTTACTTGTTTTATTTTATTTGTTCTATAATCAAACTAGTTTATGTTTTATGATTTATTAAACAAAACTTTTCTTTGAAATTTAACTTAAAATAGTGTGTTATATAAATTCTTTGATATGAGTAAATTAGTTTTAAAAATAATATTATTTTAAAAAGTATTTTAACTGATCTGTGATCAAGAATTTTACAATCTTTTCAAAAGATCAAATTATATAATTCTACTATTTTTTAACTAGGTGTTCTTATCAAAATGAGGTATATAAGTTTCAAAATTGTTTTTAATATAAATTTTATAGAAAAATCAATTCAACCCCTCTTGAGTTATCCAATAGGACCAAAATTTGTTATCAAGGCACTTCAAAAAATTACTTTTGACTATGATCAAGTTGTTTCTAAAGATATTAAATTTCTGTTATTTTTAAATTTAATTATTTATGGATAATCATAGATAAGAAAGAAATACCACTAATATTACTTCTTGTTTTAATAGAACAAATTATGATCAATGTAGAATCGAGATGAATATACTTTAATAAAGTATGGGATTTGAAATCTGGAATGTTATGTAAGGTAAATATGAAAACTAAAAGATTCTATAGCTGATTAGATTGATTCCACTAAGGTAACATATACTTGTATTTTTAAAACTATGAATTATTTGTATTGTGCTTTAAAAGAAGATGAATTTTACATAATATCTTCCTATGCTACTGCTTTTGAGATTTGGGATACTCTTTTTTGTATCTCATGAAGGAACATAAAATGAAAAAAAATATTCATAAATAAATATACTATTAAATATCATACTTTTATGATGAAGCTCAATGAATTAATTTCTGACATGTACCTCAGGTTTAATGAAATTTTCAATATAATGAATGAACTTTAATGAAAATTATAGATGGGGATCAAGTTAGGTAACTTTTAATATTCTTACCATACAGTTGGAGAGGAACATTTATGTCCCTTAGTGAATCTTACGACATCAGTATGCTACCAGTGAAAGAAATCATCAGAAATCCCATTATATAGGAAGAATAATTTCAAGTGAATAGATAATAAATAGATGAACCAAATATGGATTTAGTAGCTTTCAAAATTTTATACTTAAAGATAAAATAGAAAATAAAAGATAAAATTTCATGTGATGAAGGGTCACCATTAGATAGTGATGAAGAAATGGATCACTTATCTAGAATGTTTAATAAGTTCTAGAAGAAGAATAAGTTCTTAAAAAATAAAAATTATAGAAGAAAGTATGATAATAAAGGAAACTAGAGAAATGAGTGGATGATATATGATTATAAAAATGAAATAACCTGCTACGAGTGTAAGAGAAAATGACACATTAAATTAAATTGTCCAAAGTTGAAATACAAAGATAAGTGTGAGGAAAAAATAAAAAGGTATAAAAAGTATATGAAAGTCACATGAAATGACTTTGTGGACATTTTAGGTGATTTAGATTCTATAAGAGAAGGAAATAATGATATATCCAATATTTGTTCAATGAAAAACACATATGAGGTAAAAAATATTCTTCCCACATATACTGAACATATTTATAATTTTTTTGATAATGAAAATAATTCAAAAAATATGAACTCTGATGATCTATTCAAATTATGTAATATGATGGAAGATATATTTAATGAATTTAAGGATAAATATAAAAGTTTAATAAGTAACGTTCTATGTTTTATCACTTTAAAATTGATCTTATTATAAAAAAGTATAATAATGATCATCCTCTAAAATAAAATAATGAGTTGAAATTGTTTAATGAGAAACTAAAGAAGGATATAGAGAGATTTACTAATGGAATAAAACCTCTAACCCAGATTCTTGGTAAAATAACTAATCATAAGTAAAATAATGTAATTGGTTATAAACCAAGATTGATAAGGATTTATAAAAATAAATTTGTCCCAAGATCTAGTTCTAGTAGTTCTATGAGTGGTTCTTATTATACTGAACCTAATAAAGAATTTATTTCTGAAAGTATAAGGTCTACTTATAGAAACCTATTAGAATAATTATGGATTCCAATGATCTTATTACGAATATTTCTAGATCTAAGAAAATATAGGTTCCAGAATCATTTTTGGTTTAAATATATTTTGTAGGAAACCTGCTTGAAAAGTTCTAATAAGCACTTGTGGTATATAAAAAATGGATGTTCCAAACACGTGACTTGGGATTACTCGAGCTTCAAGAATCTAATAAAAGTTGATGGTGGAAATTTCACTTTTTGTGATAATGTCAAAGGAAAAAAATAGTTAGAATCTTTCAAATCATTAACTATAATACTATTTTAATTTATAAATTATTATTTGTAGATGGATTGAAATATAATATGATTAGCATTTCACAATTTTGTGATGATGATTATCATGTTAATATTAAATATAATTCTTTCAAATAATTTAATACCAATCATGCTTTAGTTTTTACTACTATGTGAAATTATAATGATTATAATATTGATTTAAATACCTTATTTTCTCAAAATGTTTCATGTTTAAGGGTCTTCCACAAAGAATCTTGGTTTTGGAATATGAGAGTAGTCCACTACAATATACACTATCTTAGAAATATAATTAGGAAATAAATAGTCAAGGATCTACCTAAATTATAATTTATAATAGAAAATTTTTGTTATCCCTATCAAATAGGGAAGTGGCACAAAATTTATTTCAATACCAAGAAAGAAGTATCAGCTTATCAAAAATTAGAGTCACTCACATGATTTTTTGGACCTTCTAGATTATCTATATTAGATGGAAATTATTATTACTATTTTATAGTGGATGATTACTCAAGATATACATGGGTGTTTTTCATTTCTTATAAAAGTGAAGATCTTTCCTATTTTTCAAAATATGCTAGATTTGTAAAAAATCTTAATGAATTTAAAATAAAGACATTAAGAAGTGATCATGGATGTGAGTTTGAAAATAAAGAGTTTGAATCCTTATGATCATAACATGTTATAAATTTTCTTCTTCTATAAGCCCATAATAGAACGGTGTAGCAAGAAGAAGAAATAAAACCCTTCAAGAGATTTCTTAGACAATGATCAATGAGTATGAATTACTTTTTTATTTTTAGGAAGAGGTTGTGAACACAACTTTCTATATAATTAATTGAATTCTAATTGGACTAATTTTAAACAATACACCATATAAATTATAGAATGGAAGAAAACCAAAAGTTAATTATTTTATATTTTTTGGTGTCAAGTCTTTATACTCAATATAAAGAAGAATTTAGTAAAGTTTGCATCCAAAAGTGAAAAAGGAATTTTTCTTGGATATTATACAACTAGTAAATAATACATGTAATTTAATAAAAGGACTAATATTGGGGAATAATCTATACATGTCATGTTTGATGATACAAATCTATATAAATCAAGACCTCTTTATAAAATAATGAGAATGATATTTTTAATATATACATTAACGCTAAACCTAGTGACAATTCTTCTATACCTATTGTAGAAAAATATCCCATTTCCGAGGAATAACATAAACCCAAAAATATAGATGAAAGTGAAGTATAAAAAACCTCTATTTCTAAATCTGTTAGGACTTATAAATATCACCCCTTAGATATAGTTTTTGGTGACCTAGATAAAGAAACTCAGACTATAGATTCTCTTAGAAACCAATTTGAACATCAATATTTCTTATCACAACATCAACCTAATAACACCAATGAAGTAATTAATGATTAATTTAGGGAAATATTAATGCAAGAATAGTGATATTATTTTAAAACAAATAGATTCTAGGAACTAGTTGAAAGACCCAAAGACTGCCAAACTTTTGGCACTAAATGGGTGTATAAAAATAAGGTTGATGAGCTAGGAACAATAATTAAAAATAAATAAAGATAGGTTGAATAAGGATATAGTAATGATGATGGTATTGACTATGAGGAAACCTTTTCTCCAATAGTGTGACATGAATCCTTCATAATGTTTCTTTCCCAAGCATCACATTTTAATTTAAAATTATATCAAATGGGTGATAGGAGTGCATTATTAAATGGATATATAGTTGAGGATTGTTTTGTTTAGTAACCCCTGAGATTTCAAAATGATCACTTTAAAAATCATGTTTTTAAATTAAATAAAGATTCATATGATTTAAAACAAGTTTCTTGAGCTTGGTATGAGAGGATAAACTATTTTTGTTTTCAAAAGGTATTACTAAAAAAATAAAGAAACCAAATTTATTTATTAAAATAATTTTAATGGATTTCTTAGTTGTAAAAATATTTGTTGATGATATTATTTTTGGATCTTCAAGAAATTATTTATATACTAAATTTTCAAAAATTATGCACAGTGAATTTGAAATGAGTTTGATGAGTGAACATAAATTATTTCTTGGTTTCTTAAAATTTTAAAATAAATATAGAATTAATTTAAATAAAATAACGTAAAATAATGATCTTTTAAAACATTTTTGAATGGATAGTACTAATGGTAGTGATACTCCCATGAGTACATGTTGTAAATTAGATCCTTATGAAATTGGGAAACTATTTGACCAAACCACTTGTAGAGGTATGATTGAAATATTAATATACTTAACTATTAGCTGACCTGATATAATTTCTAGTGTGTCTATTTGTTCCCATTTTCAGGAAAATACAAAAGAGTCACATTTAATTTCTATCAAAATAATTTTCAACTACCTCAAAATTACAACCAATTTATGATTGTTCTATTCTAGAGGAAAAGAATTTGAATTATTTATTTATTCAGATGAAGATATTATTGGTTGTATGTTAGATAAAAAATAACCTCTGAAACATGTCATTTTTTTAGAAAGTCTCTAATTTCATGGTTTAGTAATAAATAGAACTCCATTTTGTTATCCACTACTAAAGATGAGTACATAACTATAGGTTTTTATTGTGCACAAATTATGTGGATGAAACACACTTTACTAGAATATGGATATCATTTTCAACATGTCCCTATAAATTGTGACAATACAAGTGCTATAAAATTTTCAAATAATCACGTTTCTAACTCTAGGAAAAAATTTATTGATATTATACATCAGTTTTTGAGATATCATTTTCAAAACGGTGATATTACTATTGAGTTCATTACTACTAAACAAAAACATGCTAACATATTCACAAAGCCTTTGATTTTTGAGATAATGTGCTATATCATACATGAACATGGAATGATAAGTTTTGGTTAGTATTTTAATATTATATTTATTTTTGGTTTTGGTAGAGAAAAATTACAATACAGATACTACCATGGTTTATTTACCATTGGTACTACTATGGTTGATCTACCATTGGTACTACTGTGGCTGATCTACCATTGGTATCAACCATGGATGATCTAACATTGGTATCTACTGTGGTTGATCGACTACTAATATCAACCATTAGTCATTCTATAGTGATAATAATTTGTTTCATACTACCATTACTATGTTACCACCTAGATGTTTCCATAAAAAACTACTATATGAATGCTACCATGAACAGGTACCATGAAAAACTTTCATTGTATGCTACCATGATAATTTACCATAGGCCCTACCATTTCTAGTAATAATATTCATAATATCTATAATTAAATTATTTTTAGGTTTATTTATTTTTATCAATATTTTTATGTTTAATTTCAAATTATGAATCCCTAAATTAAAAAATTAAACCTAAAATTAAGAGTCTGAGGATCCCACTCTCTTATGTGCACCTCTTTTAAAACATTTCACCTTCTTAATACCCTTTATCACTTTCTATATCACCCTATGAAATTCCATATCCCTCCTTTATCCCTCAAACCAACATGAAAAAGGTTTAAGTGATGTATCCTAGTGTTTCACCTAATGAGTTGTGTCCCTAGAAGAAAGAAATAGGTGAATTGTGTCGGTCTGTTGAACCAAAGAATCCCTAGCTCATGTCTCGAGATATTCTCACAAAAAAACTGATGTCTCATGGTTGGATTCATGAAATATGATTATCTAGAATGTGATATAGGAATGGGGATGGGTTGAATGGTTCTTGAGGAATGATTAAATGTTCTAGCCTAGGTTAGTTCACAAGCTATATTGTTTTGTAGAGTATGATTTTAAAGAAGATAGGGATGTCATCAAGATTATTATAGATAGAAAGGATATCATATTTTTATCAAAGTAGTGGGATTTTTTTTGAATGTTCCTTATAATGATATATATGAGGATATCAAGGTTTTTTTCCAATTAACCTTGATAATTTTGTGTTTGAGGATGCTTTGTTTGAGATGAATTGGAATTCCACCATTAGAAGGCCCACTATAGTAGTGTTTGAAGGAGAATGAAGATTTATTTTAAAATTCATACAACACATGATATGTCCTAGGAAGAAGTATTTTAGAACAGTGAGGTATCTGGATATATTTTTCTTATTTATTATAAAAATATGAAATATGATAAATTTAAAAAGATATCTGATGGTTTATATGATGCAGCATTATAATCCCTCATCTTGGTAAAACTAACCTATGTTGATATCTACCATTTAGGGAGCAAGAGGTCTTGTTCCTGAAGGAGAACCTCAAGTGTCTAAATGTGGTGTATTTTGTATTATTCAAGTAACCTGTAAAAGGATAGGGGTAAATTATAACCCTTGATTGAAAGAGTGGCTAGTTGATAATCATAAACACCATGAGAAGTTCAATCTATTAAATAATTCTAATAGACCAAGATATATGGTTTAATATAGATTATAGCCAAATGATGTTTTGTTGTATTCTTCAAATGAAGAAGAATAGGTTGAGTGGAAGAAACTGCTGCTAAGGAAGAGGAATCAGTGCCTATTTAAGTGGAAGAGGGTAGTGACCCTACTATGGCTAAGTGCCCAAATTTTTCTTTGGGATCAACCAGTTCACCTCTTTCCCTTCTAACCAAATAGAGTATTTTGAGGGAAGATGATAATGAATAAGAGACAAAAGTATTTAATAGTTATTATATTGAGATATATTCTTCAGAGTCTCTTGGGGATTTAAATGTGAATTCTGATGATTCTGATTATGATACTAATAAACGTGATAAGGATAAGTAGTATAACCCTTTTCAAACCATTACTGAGTCTATCAAGTTCTCCATGGGTGAGTGTAAGGTTATATATCCTTATAATTCATATATAAATAATCCTTTTGATAGAGTTGATCTAGATTCTTCAAGATGTTAGGATTTTGGAAGCCATGATGACCTAGTTACCTCAAATAGAGATAGAGACACAGAACCGTATAAGGGGGAGAAATTCGTAGGATCTGTTAAGATTGGATTGTAGTATTCTAATTCAGATGAAAATGATGATCATGGTAGTTTACCAGGGCATGGTGAACCTAAATTTTTGATTGAGAAGAGATATACTAAGGGATCATTGTTAGAGAGGATTTATGCATAAGAGAATCATGAACCTTTTACTTATTAGGTGTCTATTGTGGAGACTATACCTAAATATGCTAATATACTTAGCCAAGAGAGGACTCATTCACCTCCTCCTCCTCATCCTCATTCTAGTTATTTGACTAGAGATGATCTGTATGACTTTAAGGAAATATTTATATCAAACCTTGGTGGGATGTCTTAGGTCCTACTCTATTCATAAGACTAATATCAGTGAAGATGATATAAGGATGATAGTCACTTTGGTCATTATTCATATCCAACCTAGAGTGTTCTCAAAAATGGAAAGTCTAGAAACATAGAATAAATGGTTGGTACAGAAGATGGATCCTATCCAGATAATTATAGAGAATTTAAGTTCTATTTTTACTATGATAGATATATATCTTTTGAGAGTCTAGATTATTTCTATACTTCTAGAGATTCATCTTCTAGATCTACTCCTCTACCTGTTTATACTTTATTAGATGCTGATATAATCTGTTCCACATTAATATAAGATCTTCATGAATTGATGGGTGATTTCTCTACTTCTAACTAGGATAAGATTCTCTATATCAAATCTCATTATGATCACATTTATAAAAATTTTAGGGAATTATTAAATGACACTAGAAGTGATATAGAGACTATCACTAAAGCCATTAAGTATTATCACTCAAGGAATTATACTAAGAATGAACTTAATTCTCATTTTAAGTTCTTAGATTATAATTTCATAATGCCTCCTATGACCAGGGCCTTTATGGAGTAAGTGACCTTGATAAAGACCTTGAAACCCTTTATCAAGTTTTTCATGGAAGAGAAGGATGATTTATTCAATGTAATGAATCATTTTGGTCTTGTGATCACTCAATTTTTAGTGTTTATGGAACCCTTTTTGTACACCACATGGATATCTATCACTGCACCTCCTTCCATACCTTTGACTACTTCCATTTCAGCACAAGTTTCATACCCTTTACACACTACCTCCATTGTGGTTAGTCCTTTTGAACATACCCTTATTGAATATGTGAGTTAGATGGGTCTAGTGGCATATTCATAACATTTTGGCCATCAGCATCTCTAGCTCATCTTTCCCCTCCTGTTTCTGAAAAAAGAAAGGATCCGTTGGATCTTACTTTTATTCAGGCTGTTGATGGGTCATCATAATCTAATTAGACTTATGATTTGATTTTTTTTCTTTATTGTAATCCCTTTTTTGATATAATATTTTTCATTGAAATATAAATACAACCCTATTTTTCTTCATCTTTATGTCTCTTAATTTCATATTATTTCCTTTTTAATAATCCCAAAAGGGGGAGAAATTTTATAGAATATCATATAAGTACTAGTATGGAATGAATCAATAACTAGTCATTCCCTTATATTCATTTTATTTTTCTGTTATTAATATGTTTAATCCTTTTTATATGGTTATGAATACTATGATTTGTGATCTTCAAAAGGGTAGATTTTTGTCTTAGTCAAAGAAACTACATATTTTAGTTATCAAAATTTATCTTTGTTATGTTTCTAATGAATATAATATTTTATGTTCGTAAACTATTTTTTTCTAAATTATGAAAATATCTATGTCTGTATATACCATCATCATCTACTACTAGTTATGATGAGCTACCATTAGTTAAATAAATCTACCAATACAAGATATCATTAGTTCTAAAATCTACTACTACTTATACCCTATGAATGCTAGGATATACTATTAGGTTGTTTTACTGTCTAGTGGAGCTACTGCCACTACCAAGTACACCTACCATCAATGAAAATAGAGCTACCTCCAAGAAATGGTATCATCACACGATACTTCCACCATACCGATCTTCCACCAAGGAAAAGCTACCACTACCATTAGATAGATTTACCATCAATAATTTATACCGAAAAGTGTATCTATCATAATACGATGCTACCACTCCAAAGAGATTCTGTTCTAATTATCCACTACCAGGGAAGCTACAACAAGTTAGCTACTATAACTTTATGGAATTACTTTCAAAATTAATTCTTCAATGTCTAGTTTATGCATATAATTTTGGACATGAGAACATTTAAGAATGATTATTAATATACAACTCCACCTATGTATTAAAGACAAAGTCATACCTATCTGGATCTATTGTTTAGTACCAAGATCAATATTATTCTATTATTTTCCTACAATGGATAATTGGACATGGAATGCTATAAATTTTCAATAATCTCCCTCATACTTGAATGAAATTGTGGCATATTCATGGAATTTTTTTGGCTCTCATATATTGAAAAAAATAAATATAAAGATATATTTGTGTGTGGAAGAACATTGGACAGTCACAGACTAAAAATAGAATACTTTTCCAGACTTTCATAATAGTCTGTTTTCCTATATTTTATATGGAACTTGTTTGAGATCCTTCCAAATACAAATTCAAGGACTCCTGAATAACTAAATCGATTTATATTGAGAATCACTACATTATATAATTTTTAATGTCTTTATCTTTATGTTTATTCTTTATATTCAAGATATGTTTTTACTGTCTTCATCTATAAAACATAGTATCCTATACTAAACTAGAGAGTAATTGATGTTCTCTATGATTTATATTCATTTTTATTCCCATATAAAAATGTGGAAGAGGTCCAGTGTGAGCTGATATCTTTCTATACATTTTATAGTAGTGAAATAATTTTTCTTCCTAGACATTAATCTATGTTGTTGTTTGTAAAACCTAATATAGGTTTTGGATTAGTTTATTATATAATAAAATTCTTTTTATTGGGTGATTTCCACATGTAGGGTATTAAGTCTCAACCATAGGCTGGACCCCTTGTTTAAAATTACATCGTGATTTATTTGTTATACCCTATTTACTTGTTTTGTTTTTAAATCAAACCTATTTTTATTTTCTGATTTATTAATCAAAACATTAGTCTGATAGTTAAATTAAATTAGTGTGTTATATAAATTATTTAATATGAGAAAAATAGTTTCAAGATTTAATGTATTTTTAAAATTATTTTAATCGAGCAGTGATCGAGTTTTTGGGAAACTTTTTTAAAAATAAAATTATATAATTATACTATTTTTGTTAACTAGAATTTTTTATCAAATTAGGGGATATGAGTTTTAATTTTGTTAATAGAAATTTTGTAATAAAATCAATTTACACCCTTATTGATTTGTACATTGGGGAAAAAAATATTATTCATTTATAATATTATATCACCCATTTATTAACAATTATTTATTGAAATTATCATCCTCAATGTTAACTATTCCTTTTTTAAAACATGTTTATTTTTGGTTGTTCTAGTTCTAGAATATTGAAAATGGTTTCATTATCTAAATAATATTAATAATGATATAAATATAATTTTTTACATTAAATCCAAATTTATATTCATTCATAAAATTCATACATGAAAAATGAATCAAATCTTCTTGTAGAGGTGGTAGTCCACATGTACACACAAACAACATTATCATTTCCCAAAATATGGATGGGTAAGAAGGTAAGTAAAATATTATATTTTAAGAATAAAAATTATTCAATTAATATCTTTTATTTTCATTAAATCCACAATAATAACCAATCATGTAAGTAAGTGATGAAAAACAAAACAACTCACTTCACAGAGGTGGTAGTCCATTTGTACTCATGAACGGTGTTTTAATTTCCCATATTATGGTAAAATAGATGAATAAAAAATATTCCATAAAAATACTAAAATTTAATAATATGGGATATACTGAATTTATTATACCATTATGGTTAGTGTATTTTTTATGAAGTCAGAATAATAAATAAAATGAATGAATTCGGTTAAGAGTTATACATATTCTTTGAAAATCCTACTTTGGTTTACAATTTAAGACTTTATAGGATGGTCTTAGGGAAATAAAACAAGATCTATGATATGGGAAAAGAATATAGAAAGCTATTGGGGTAGTTATTTTCCAAAATATATGGCTCATGAATTGTTTATAAGAGAGGATATGTGGTTTCCTTTTATAATTGATGTGGGTGGACATCTTATAAACACATGAAACATAAATATATAATATGTTTCTAACTCCTGTAAAATGGATCCAAACATCTATATAATTAAATATAATGATAATAATGTATAAAAATAATCATAAAATATAATTTATATATGTTTATGTGACATTTTAAAGCTTACCTATTGGTTTAAACCCTTCATTGACCCTGTTTTACCCTAACTATTGTAACAAATTTTTTCACTCTTTAAGAGTCATGAAAGTAATTTAAAAATTCCAAGTTACCATACATGAACCATGAATGATATTTTTGAAAATTTAATATCCACTTGAGTCAAGTTATTGTTTTTATAATTTTATAATTATATAAAAATAATTTTAATCATTAAATTACATTTAAGGTCATTTTTCAGACTATTCAAATATATTTACTTTAAAGGCTTTAAGATAAGAGTGGGATTAGAATATAAAAACTTTAAACATAACTTATAGATTATAATTATCCATTAAATTCTTGGGTAACCATAATCCAATAAAAATATATTACTTTCAATGTTTTTAAAATAATTTATTTGATTTTTCTACTCTTTCACACGAGATTCATCGATGTTGTGTAAGCATTCAAGGAAATTATAAAATAATTAAATATAGAAATTAAATAAATATAATAAATATAGTTTAATCCTATTAAATTTTATCATATATATTAATTCATGTATCATTTTTATGAAAATCCATATTATGACACATAATAAGTAAGAGATGATACCTTTGGAATTAATTCTTTACTAAAAATAATAAAAAGGTTTTAATAAAATTAAAGTGGAAAAAATGCCATAATATAGAATTTAGGATTGTTATGGTCTAATTAAACTCATAAAATAAAATAAATACACGTTTTAGGTTAATTTGGAGACCTTATCTTATAGTTTTAACCTTAATTATCCAATTTTACCTATTACTATGGTGATTAAATTTTAACATGATTACTATTCATTATGACAAAAAATGAAATTGAGTTATTTTCCAAATTTGAACCTCTAGATTCTAAATATGAAATCCATTTTTCAGTATTCAAATCCTAGAATTGGTAGAAATTAATTTTAATATATGTATTCTAAACACATCGGGGTGTGGTTGTCGCAACCCATGATAGTTGGGAGCTCTTCATTCGATGGGTTTGAAGAAGGATAGATCCCCACCCATCAGCAGGGATCAACAATGAGTGTGTAGGTTCCCTTGATGAGTGATTCGACTTTGGGATGAGTCATGGTGGGTTATAGTCTGGAGTTTCATCTTTTGTTCAACGTCGTTCCTGACATCAATGTGTATGTGGCGCTGGTGATGGAGACCCAATGACGGTGATGGCGTTATTATACTTGTGGAAATGAAACACAAGGAGAATGGTGTAAAAATAATGTTGGAAAAGAAATAGGCACATAGGGATCTAATGGAGGCCTTGAGATGAAAGGTGGAGACCTTGGGATGAGATGTAGAGACCTCATGAAGTGGAGTGGTGAACTAAATTACAAGAAGGTGACCTATTATCGATCAGGATGTGTGTGTTACAGGGAGAATGATATGGTTTTTTTGGTTGTTGCTATTTGTTTTTCCTTGTGATGACCCTAATGATGAACATGTTTGGTGTAGACCATCTGATTGGTGATGGTATCGATGAAGGGGAAAAGATAGTGACAATGGAAAAAGGTAGTGACTACCTCAGGGGCTGTGACGACTACATGGGAGTAAGCTGGTGAGACCTTAGGGAATGGGCTATGTGGAATAGCTGGAATGTGAGTTATTTTATAAATTTGACCCTTTTTATGTGGGTTTTATGCTTATTTTTTGGGCTTATTGATCATGCATTAATAGGGGTCCTCATATATCATTTTTTGGCTCTCTTATTGGCCATTTTTGTGTTTGGGGGTAATTTCTATGCTCCATTGTTGTTTCTTTATACATTAATTTTTTAATAAATTTCAGAGACCATGGACTAAAACTCATGGTCTGCACCACTTTGGAGTGCATTATTGGAAGAAACTATAATATCTGTGCATAAAATTTAATAAAAATCATTTTTTAAGAAAATATATTTTTGAAGCATAAAATGAATTTATTCTTATTCTATTTCTAGAAAAAATATTAGATAAATGATAAATTTCTCAATTTAATTAATTATTTGTATTTATGAAAAATTATCTTACATATAATTCATAATTTTGTTATTCCTATTCATACCATCCAACAAAATATATAGGTTATGAAACTCATATTTAAATAATATTATTTCACAATATGTTTAATCTCAGGGTTCTATGTGGTGTATTCTATTGAATATAGTGTTTTTTAAAAGAAAATATAAACTAAATTCTTGGGGTATTAAATGGAAATCATCCTCATATAACTCCAAATTTTGAACCCATTAATTTTTGAGTTCCTTGGGAAGAAATTCCAACTCTCTTAGGGTGTAAACTTCCCCTTTACCCTTACCCTTTGGAAAATATGTCCTTTATCTCTATTGAGAAAATAATAGGGTTTCTTAAAGGGATTTTATTTCCCAATTGAGGATGGGAAAAAACTATTTCATTATCCCCCTTTATCAATAGTTTTTTTTCACCATTTCAATACACTAATTGAAAAAAATTCTCATTGGAATATCCAATTCCATAATCATCCAAAAATCTAACTTCCATGATATCTATATGAACTCAAAAACTTCCAGTGAGTTAATTTACCAAATAGAATTTGGGGTGTCAACAAGTACTTTAATTCAACTGATCTAATGATTGTTGTATGAAAAAAAAAGTCTATGTTAACCTCTATAAAGTTGTCTATATAACTCATTCATACTAATAAAACCATATCATCTTAAAATTTACACTTTCCAATATAGACACAGTATGTGATTTCATCATAGATTCACAAAAACCATTAGTAGATAAGAAATAAATTACAAAGTGTGAGAACATACCACCTGAAAGATCAGTTGATACCATTTTTACTCTAATATTTCAAAGGAATATTAATTCACATATAAGTCTTAACATCCTTTGAAAATTTATTATCAATTTCCCATAAAATTAAGAATCATATCTTGAAACCAATTATTGAGATACTTTTACACCTAAGGATATAACTTAGTGAGAATAAATATACATAAGTAGAAGTATTTAGTATCCTAAAATGAAATATGTTGATACTAATTGTTAGAAAAACATAACATAAAGACAAGATGTTAATCAGTGTAGTTGATTCATTTTCTAAAAATATAATCCTCTTTATGTGGTATGATTCCACTAACCTCCTTGTCATGATATGATTTTTTAAACACCAGATTCATCATAATAACTTCTATAATATACTATAATTATCAAGAAACCATGGATTTTTTCAAGCATGATTTGACACCTTTTCTCCCATTCCCTTTTCCATTCCTTATTTTATTTATAAAATTATCCACTACAATAAGCTTTAATAATTTGTATTGATAACTTCTTAACACCACTTGTTTAATAGAGAAGAATTTAAAAAATATATCTACATCCATCTCATACTTAGATTCTTTTTCATTATAATTACACCATTTATTGTGTCTCCCCTAATTATTTGTACATATTTAAACAAGTTAAAAACCTTAAAATCATATGGGTAGAGGGTTACCTTCCATTTTCCTTAATTTTAAGATGATTCTGAGTCACTACGGACCATCAATTTCCTTTTTACCTTCATATCAGTGTCTATTTTTAGATATAAAATGGTGTTAATGGAATTAAAACTCTTCTCCACTAGTTTGGTCTTGTTCTCTTTTTCACAAACTAAATGTAAGTATTATCTTCCTTGTAAACCTTTATTGCAAAATATTTTTATTCTCATATCTTGTAGATTTTTCTTTCTCAAAACGAAATTCTTTCTTTTCTTATCCTTTTATGTATTTTTGGACTTTTTAATATACTCCTTTCCTTGGGACCTTACTTTCACTTGTTCCTTTTCACTTTTAGAAATATAAAAACTATTCTCTTGATTCCAAATGATTTTTTGGTATCTATGAGAGATATGTGATTTAGATACATATTTGGAGCTTCATTTCACATCGCTTAAAACATATTCTTCTTCTTCATATATCATTTTAAATATGTATTTCAAAGGAATAATTTTTTCAATGAATGTTTTCTAAATTCATCCCATAATCCCTAATGAATATATTTTGAAATTTCTAATTGAGGAATGGTTAATATGATAATAATATTTTAAAAAAGTCCCATACCCTTTCTATTATTCTTGATGAGTTAGTGTGTGAAATTTTCCACTAGATTCATTGCATGTAATGGACTCTAAAGATTCAGAACAAAAACCTAAAATGTTACCATGCATCCCATAGAAATTGTACATATTTATATACCTTATTATAGGCCTCTTTTAGTCTATCTGACCTCTTACATGAACACTTTTATATATTTTTCTAGAAACTTATATATTTTCTCCCTCATTGGTATTATCCATATTTCTCTTCTTATATTTCTTTGGAGAGGTCTTGTCATAGACAATACTAGATTTTCCCACTGGATATGGTATTTATGACATGAAAATATATTTATTATTTTATTTTTATAAGGAATATCTACTTTTCATCTCTTTATCCTCTATAAAATTATAATAAAAAATTAAATTTAAATCATCTTTGAGTTTAGGATTACCCTTCACATTACATTTCTTCATTTCCTTCTTAGTTGAGGTAAAGTCTTCCACCAATTGCTAGATCTTTCCCACCTTGATTAAATCTAAACATTTAGTTATTTATTAAGAGTATTTCCAATATATATATCATACCTCAATTCATGGGGGAGTTCATCCAATAATTCACTTTGGTCCTTCATCTAGAATTCATTTAATCAATAAAATATTTGAGGCTTGCCTTTTTTATTATATCCTTTTTCGCACCTCAACCAGTTTTGACAGCTGTGAAGTAAGATAATCTATATTATATTTCAAATTATAAACCTCATTTGAGTTGTTATTATTTCACTTAAAATTATATTTTAATTTTTCAACTTTGTAAGACATTACTTTAAACTCCTTATCCTGGTAATTATTATTTTTCCAAAAATTTATTTTTACTTCAATAAGCATTTTGTTTAGTATTTTCATATTATTAACTTCTATTTTAAACAATTTGATATAGATATCATGAGACTTATTCTCATATTTATGATTTATATTTTCTTCTTTTAATAGCAGATATATCTCCCTTGATATATGGACAACGTCCACTTCTGGTCTCCTTAAAACTTCCTCATCATTAATAGTCCTATCTTCAATTAACCTATCATCCTCTTTAACCATTCCTACATCATCATTAGATGGATAAATATATTAAAAATCATAATTTTATAGGACTTTGTTTTATATGATACTGGATTCCTCCAATAGGATTTCACTTTTTCTAGAAACGGTTACACATTTTTGAATTTTACTAGACATCTGCTCCTTCTTGTTACCTTTAAACATAAGGAAATTTTATTTTTTTAATGTGTTATTTTTCCAAATTAATCTTAAAGTTTCATCAACATATACATGAAATTTTTTTATGATTAATATTATTATATATATCTTTTCTAAGAGAACACTTTAATTAATTCTTGTATGAGGCATCAATTTCCATGTTTCATTGATCTATTTCAAAGTTAGCTCTATGTTGGATCAAAAGAATAAACCTTTCCAAAAAAACAGCATGATTAATTCCATTAATGTCTTCCATATATTCCATGAACTAATTTTCCCAACTATTAAAATGATTTTCATCATACGAAATAGCTTTCACTATGGATTCCATACCTTCAAAAAAATTCTGATCAAGTTAGAGAAAAAACAATTCCTATAAAACATAAACCTATAATCTGATACCAATTGTAGGTCCTTCAAGGGGATTATGTGACAGATACCCAAAGGGGGTGGAGGTAAATCAATGTATGAAAATTATATATAATTAAATCGATTTATTACTTCACTCTTCACTTCCCTAATTATCTTTAACTCTAACTCTAAGGGCCACCTCTTTCTCTTTTATTGATTCATTGATCTGATCAACTTTTAACTTGACCAAACCTTTACCAAATATCATTTATGATTTATTATCCCACATAATAATATTGCATTGTGTAGTATATATATAAGAAATAACAAGAAACACACTAATTTTTTTACTTCAATAACCACTATATCCTAATATGAGGAGTATGTGATCAATAATGTGTTGATGCACCAATTCACTAAAGATCACTGCTTGGGGGTTATTCCACTCCAAGTTTTAATCACCATCCTTAGGAATTTTTAAGATATATGTGTATCTCACTTGGATCACAACCCTAAAACTTTATCTATTTTATCACCACTTCAATAATGGATAAAAATTTGGAACACATTCCAATAAAAATATCCCCTCTTATCTAATATGAATTAGATGTATATATATGTTATTTTTATATCCTATTGATTCTTAAAAACCTACTATAAGTATGAATATGTGAGAATCATCCTTAATCCATGATATTTCATGGAATCACCTTTTTCTTATAACTTTGGAAATGCTTTCAGTGAGTGAAAATATCTCTCCCATTAATTCATTACTACTCGACAATAATGGCTCTTTTATCTAAAAATTAGATCTCTAATTTATCAATATTTAGATCTTCTCATTTTTTCAAAACTACTGTAGATTTTTTTATAAACCAGTTTCCCTTAATCTAATGGTTCATATTATTCCACCTTCTCTCTTCGTAATATTTCTTCCGGTGTACCACATATTTTAATATGGTATTTAGTTATATTAAATCTAAGTTAATTCCCTAAAATAACTCCCCTAATAAATATATAGTTGTCTAAAAAATTGATTGACTATGGAAGGATACCTTCTTATATGGTGTAATCATCCACTTTATGGATACATCATGGTGTAACACATTCTACTAAAACATAAAAATAAATTTCATTAAAAAATTAATGTGTGGAATACTTATCTTATAGTGTAGCCTCTTATAAACCAAATCTATAAATATCACTATTTTAAGTTTTCATAACACACCCATGATCCAAGTGTGATCTCCTTAACCTACTTCGACTCACTGAATTGGTTGTGATGTAATGTCGTATAGGATTAGAAAACATAAAAAAATTTATGCTATATAAATCAAACCTTCTATGTATCAAGGTGTTTCTATGGTTTGGAAATCCCATTTGCACAATGGTTTAATGGTAGAATTTTCTCCATAGTATAGGCACCCTCAAAACTCTAACATATGAAACTAACACTATAGAAGTAACTATGAAATTGATTTATCTTATTCCCATTTTGAATATTTTTTCTTTACACAGCTTGTCTAGTATTCAATATTACATTTACACATGATTCAAGTTATCATAACACAATATCCTCTATAGAGTGGCTCCAGCTTATGCACCATCGTTTTCTCTTATACCATTATGCAAGTCCATTTTTACCTTTATATGAAGTTGGGTTTTCCCAAGACACCCTTACACAAGGTGGGATCCTCCTTGAAATAAAGATACTTATGACATAGTCCACTACACTACGACATAGAAAACTCAAATCATCCTTACACAAGTGATGGTTCTTGATTTTACCTTTATGAGTATCCCATTATACCATTACACAAGTGGTATATACCTCTATATGGATACCCTTAAGTAAACCATTATGGAACAAACCTAGGCACTAAATAATGGAAAATTCTATCAATTAAATACGATTCCATAGATTGTGGTTCTATGATTTTTTCCCTACTTTATGCCTTAGTCCATTATCCAGTTATCTTGTTTATAAATTACCTTGATCAATTTTATCAAAAAAAAAAGTACCTTGATCAAACTTCAAATTATATTATAAAAAAATTAAAAAATAATTCATAGGGTTCCCAAATAATGAAACACCTAGATAACCTCCTTGTTAATCACTAAAGGAATAAACAATATCTAATGAAATAAAATATAATGATTATCATCCAATGTCCATCCCTTAGGAGTGTCATATTAAATAAAACAAGATTTCATCACTTATATGTTTTTTCCTCCCTTGAAGGAATTGTCAACCTACTATGACAAATATTATTGCACTATCATCATGTACATGAAACCCCTACCAAAAATGTTTTACATATCAAGATGCATCATAAAAAAGTCATCCATCACTCTCCAAGAATCTCCAAACTCCCAAATAACTTCTCTCTGTGACTTTTAACATAACACACCAACCAATGAATTCAATTTCTATGAGGTTTAGTAGATATGAAAATCATAGTATTATAATAACTATATATACATGTACTTTTGTTGATTCAAATTACAATAAGGTAAAATATACCTTGTGAACTTATGATCCATGAAAACTATTATGCACTCTCTGATGGGATAATGTCTCCACTGCTTCAAATAAAATACTATTACTATAGAATCTTGGTTTTTTATAAGGTATGATCATTTTAATTTTCAATTTGAACCTTTCCTTTTATAATTCAAAGTTTCTTAAGAGGACAAGGATTGGTTCAAGAGTGTACAAGGATCATTTGGAGACCGATGATCTTAATTTTTGAAAGGTAGACTAAGTCGCATGGTTATCACATAGTTAGTGATAACCATGTGACTCAATTGTGCGGGTGATACGATGATCTACATATGGGTGCATAATTTTTTTATACCAAGAACCTTAGGAAATATGGACATAAGGAGTGATATAGTGAAAAAAAATGAGGCCGCATGGTTTGGACAAATTGTGCACCCAGGACCACACCATTAGTGCCACTTAACCAGTGGTTCCACATAATTTAGGTTCATGGTTTGGAAAACCATGCATCTAAACTGTTTTCCTCTCAATATATAGTGAAATTACATTTTTACCCTCATTTATTTTAAACTTAAACCTTTTTCCTCCTTCCTACCTTGAATAGTGGACCACACACCTACAACTCTCAACCCTTCTTCTCCTAGGATTATTTCTATCTTCTTCATCTGAACTCTGATCAAACTGGCATTGGTTGTGTTGTAATTGAATCATTAAGAGATTTAATCCTCTTCCTTTCATCATTCATTTATCTTTCCCTTGTGAATTATATTTCTATGTGAGATAATATTACATATTTTAAGGGAATTTTTCTATTTCATCGATTTCTTCAATTCTATCTCAAATTAAATGAAGAGAATAGATGAGGATTCATCTACCACTATAATTTAGTTGTTTTAGTATTTATCCCTAAAGTCTTTTTGCTTTATATTGTGCATCATGATGTTGCAATGCTAGACCCTCTGCACACTGGATTAAAAATATTAATTTAAATTAAATATTTTATTGTACATTAAATAAATTTCCATTAGAACTATATTATTATCTGAGGTCACCCACCTTAATAAATTCCATCCCATGGGTATGATTTTGGAATGTTGTGACATTGTAAATGAAAAGGTGACCAACCCAACTTCTAAGAGGGGTTATATTTACAATTTAATTGGAATGATTTATTTAAATTAAATTAAGGTGGATGGTATAGCCATGTTATATACCCCTAATATGAAATTATAAATTATTCCTTGAAAATATAGAATGTAATATTATATTGAAAAATTCCATGGAATATGTTTTAGAAACCCATACATGAAAGACTATTATTATTATTACTCACCCATGTATAATGGATGTTGATACATGGTCAAAGATAATGTTGGGAATGATGCTTCATGATCCCTTGATGTGTGATGTTGATCATGACATCTAACATTGTTTATTGACTGGTGGGAATAATGTTTCATGTTCATCTAATGATTTTTATACATGAAATTCCACTTCACACTTTGGGTTGAAATATATGATGAAATCTGTATCCCTGATCAAATTCTTGGGCTAATACTCTATTTATGGAATGATACTTTTATGACTATTCATGGATTCTTGAGTTACACCTCTATCCTATCTAGTATTAGTATATATAGATATGTCTCTATAAGTCACTATGTATATAGAATACATCTAAACATGTCACCATATATATATATATATATATATATATAAGAATATGTGTGTCTGTGTATGTATATATGTATATAGTTGATATATATACAAACATATCTATATAAATATATACATACACAGACACACATATGCTTATATATATATATGGTGACATGTTTAGATGTATTTTGGTATACGCCAAAGAAGGTAGTGCCAACCCGGTGTCCTTTAGAAACTAGATCTAACTAGTTTACAGTTTATATAATAATTTACATTTATTATATCTAAACCATACCATTTTATATGCTCGAGATAGATATTTATAGACACCATTGTTGTTGACCTTTAGAGTATATCTCACACCCTTTTTGATCCACTGATTATCACCTAAAATAATTTATTTTTTGTACGTAGGGACATAGGTAAGGGTCCAGTTATAAATGCTTAATTTTATCCCTAGGATGGAGCATGATATCCGAGGATTGAGCTTATTCTGATGATTCTTATGGAGTTTATTGTCCCCTTTGTTACCTTTTTTATATAGAATGATATATATGCATGTTTCTCTGTATCACATGAATTTACATTTTTGTAGAGTGTAATGACATGATCATCATTTTGTATATGACTTGGGTTATTTATTTTGTATTTCATAATAATCTAGATATATGTATTTCATTACTGCTTCTTATTTTTTTTACCAATTATTTTATACCATTATACTCCACTCTGACCAGAGGGCATAGTCTCCCCACCGACACACCCTAGGACCTCACAGGTAGTCTGAAGCCTTTGGCGTACAAGGAGGCATCTTGAGGCCATTAGACCAACAATGTCGAGGCACTATTTAGTACCTCCCGATCTAGGATGATACAAAGTGATATAATAGATTTATTTTTTCCCTTTTATATTACTATTTGAGTTATTTTAAAGGAAAATAGGAATGTGTTATAATTTGGTAATGAGCCTGTTCCTGGGAGTAGATAACCCATGTAAAGAGAAAAGAAAATTTGCATGGGATGGGTTATTGATGTTCTTTATTTTTCTCTTTATAGTTATAACAATTTATTTATTGGGTGAACCACATATTTTATGATGTGAAATTAATTTATTACCTTTTAAATTTAGAATAATAATGTAAGGAAGTATTGTACATGAATCATAATAGGCATGTAGGGATTAACATATCATGCATTATGCCATTCCAAATAGGTGTATCTAATTTCTTACATTGCATAATTGCATGTGGTTACTGAAGTTTCTTGATAGTTATACTTAAATTACACTGAAATTTCATGCAGGGAGAAAAATAATTGGTTAATTACAATTTTTTTCATCAATCTAAACAAAAATTTCCCATATATCTTGATGTTGGAATATTAAGTTCACCAATTATGGAATGTTTGATCCATGGACCACTAGTCTCATGGGATGAAACATTAGTGATTGAGACTAAGTGGATGATAATTGAAATTTAATGAGAGTATAAGCCTTTATAAATTAGGAATGGTCATCCATCTAATTAAAGCATCATTGAGGTTGGTTATAGTTACATGATGTTCCAATTTCAATTTTTTAAAAAAGTAATATATAAATTGGGAATGGTAATGCATCTAACTTGAACATGATGAATATATATATATATATATGTGTGTGTGTGTGTGTGTAAAACACATATGAAATATTTTATCCTTGTAAATTAATTAAATGTTACCATTAAAAGGGGATTACAATTACAATGTAAAGTGTTTTTTCCTCTATACCCTGTAATTGAAACTCCAAATACTAGGAAATTTGGTGTATCATGTGGGACCTTAACCTTAAACCAACCTGACGGTGGGTAGTAGGAAGTGTATATTATAACTTAAATGATCTTCTAGAATTACCTATATATGGAATTACATGTAGAAACATAGGTGTTAAATATTGAATAATAAGGAATTTTACCTATCCTATTTCTTATTATGTGATCTATTTATATCAAACTCTATTAAGAGGCATGTGTTTAGAAATTATAGAAATATGCCACCATGAAGAACTCAATTTGAGTTTTAGGAAGGCAGTTATGACTATGATTTAGAGGTGATGGGACCCGAGGAACTAGTGTTACCTACTGTAGTTCCACTTATGGAACCACCTTCTGTACCCAAGTTGGGAACCGATGATTAGTTTTGAGAGAGTTTCCTGTGGTTTATGTAGTTTTTTTAGGGATCTCCCTAAACTATCTATTCAAAAGTATATTTGACATGAGAGTTATAATAGAAACATCTACCTACATTATTGGGGATGGTGTACCCCAGGATGATAAGTCATGGTTACATGTAATGCTTTCAATATTTGATAACTTGAAAACACCTTCATAAAAGAGGGTGAATATAAAAACAGACATGCTATGTGATTCCAATAAGATATGGTGAGAATTTTTCACCCAATCTATTCAGTATTAGGATATAGTCTGGAAAGATTTCCATATGAATTTAAATGATTACTTCTTCACTCAGACACTGAGAGTTGAGTGGGATATAGAATTTAGGAAGCTTCACCCGTGTGATATGTCCATGATGAAGTATTCTACTTGTTTCATAGAGACTTATTGTTTCACGACTACTCTCATTGAGGATGAACTGATGACAATGAGAGAATTTAAGGATGGGATTTTATAAACCATCTGATATTAGGTTAGTATATTCCATTTGAATACTCTTTTAGAAATATTGAACCAATCCCTAATTGCTAAGAAAAATTTGATTGAAGCTAATAGTGTGGGCTATAGAGGTTTAGTGCCGAGACAAGGTAGTGGTTGGAATCGATTCCTTGAGTTGGCTCTTTGAGTTAGTTCTAGTTAGACAACACGTATTTACAATTACGTGATATTCCATTACTATGGAAAACCCGTTCATATGAAACCCCAATGAAACAGAGATCTATTTGAATGTATATCCTATAAAAAGATGGTCCATTTTCATCTTTTTTGCATAATATTTCCCCTAGTACCTAGTGAGAGGGGTTATGGACTTACTACGTGTATGGGAGTGAGGCCAAATGATTCATATCATATAGGAAATATGGGATACAAATGACCACTCAAACTAAAGAGGTGGATGTGGACATGAAATATAGTATTATGACATGATGTTCTAGTAGAGTTGGCATGATCTTGATATCAAGGCTATGATTTAGGGATATAGTGTTGGCCAAGTTCATATTATACAATGTATACCAAATGAGTAGAAGGCTGAAATTTATATAGTTTTTTGGTACTATTAGAGTAGCCTATAATTTAGTGTCTACATTATTTGACATAGGAACTTCCCATTATTTTATCTTTTGTTCTATTATGGAAAGTTTTTGTCTTGAAATTGAGTACTTTTGTGGGGTAATGAATCTAGATACACCATTAGGAATAAAATTAGGGAGTATAAATTGTTGTAAGGAATGTACCTTTGAGGTTGGAAGATTTTTTTTCTTATGTAACCTCTTCATCCTAAAGATGTTTTTTTTTCAACATCATAAACATGATGGACTGGTTAATACCCTATTAGGATCACATTGATTGCTATCATGATATAGTGTATTTCACATCATTTAGGGTGGTACCTATATTCATAAGGGAGAATGGGATTTCCAGTCTATTTGAGTTGGACCTGAGCATTGTTGGATAGGGGGAGTCACTGCCTAGATATCTAGTTTCTATCTGGATGATCAGGAAATGGGTATGATAGTTTTTCCTCCTATAGTGGAGTGTTTTAGGGATTTTCCCTAATTAATTTTCTATAATAACTAAAGAAAGAGAGGTATAATTCCCCATAGATGTAGTTCTTGGGGAAATACCAGTATCCATCCCCCCTTATCAGAAGAAAACTACCGAGCTACAGGAGCTCAAAAGGAATCTAGAGGAATTAGATGCTATGGGTTAAATACCCCCCACACATCTCCATGGGGTTCACCTATTCTATTCACCAATAAGGTAGATAAAATCCATATTATTTTTGTGGATTACCACCAATTAAATTGGATTATGGTAAATAAGAAATATCCAATTCCTCAAATAGACGACTTCTTCAACCAACTCCAAGGAGTGATGGTTTTCTACAAGATTGATTTGAGTTTGGGCTACCATCATGTGTGTGTTAGGTTATCATACATACCATGTATAACATTCTAGAGTATATATGTCTTTTATTAGTATTTGGTTATGTTGTTCAGTTTCACAAACACACACTTAGTTTTCATGGCTCTAATGAATCAGGTATTTCACCCATATTTGGATTCATTTATAGTAGTCTTCATGAGATACATCATGGTGTATTCACGTACTTGACATGACCATGACAAACATATTGAGATCATACTGAATTCACTGATAGTGAACTGACTATATACTACTCTTTATAAATGACACTTTTGGATTAACAAGGTTAATTTAAAAGGTCACATCATATTAGGTGCTAGAGTATCTTTGACCTAGAGAAGGTGAGAGCCATGCTAATATTTCTTGGGTATGGATGTCTATTATAAGAAATTTATTTTATAAATTTCATTCATAGAAATGTCTCTCACAAGATTGAATAAAAAGTTGTAAAGTTTACAGTGTTTGAAGCATGCAAGACATATTTTCGATCCCAAGGGCCTCATCCTTTTGGAGAGTTTCTTAGGTGAGGAATCACTACCTGGTTGGGTTTTTGATGTGGATGAGATCTTTCACATTCATAGACTTGTCTAGGTGCCTATATATGTATGGGAAGAATTGATACGAGAGTATCATTCTTTTAAATGTGTAGTACACCCTATAATTTTCAACATGTACTATGATATATACCTCAATTATTGGTGGTCATGAATGAAGAGGCATATTAAAGGCATTATCACATGCTGTTCCACCTATCAGCAGGTGAAGGTGGAGCACTAACAAACCGCAGAGCTTCTATATCCTATATCCATTCCTTAACAGAAATTGGATGATCTCACTATATATTCCATGATAGGATTGAAAGGATACCCTTGAGGTGGGGATATAGTATGGGTGACCATCGACTGATTGACTAAGGTCACACACTTTCAACATATTAGTGATACCTTTTCAATAGAATATATTTAGAGGATTTAAATTCATTATATTTTATGAATCTATGGTGTTCCACATTCTATCATATTAGACAGATAAAATAATTTTACATCACCGTTTTGGCATCAGTTATATAAGGCATTGGGTTTATAGGTTATTTTTAGTATGAAATATCACCCTTAGACTGATGGTCATTCCAATCATATGACACATATTTTAGAGGAAATTATTAGGAAATACATCTATGATTTTAGTGGGTTTTAAGAGAAAAACGTACCTCTCTTTTAATATTATTACAGATTTATTTTCTAGGAAACTATTCAAATGGATCCCTATGAGGCCCTATACAATTGGACATTCCGTTCATCCTTGTGCCGATTAGAGACAGGTGGGGAAATGCTACTAGGACCTCTTTTCATTTAGGAGACTTTATAGCAGGTTCAAATTATCTAGAAGCATATGGATACAACAAAATATATGTGGAAGTACTATACTGATCGTTTCCACCAGCCTATGTAGTTTGAGGTGGGACATCAGGTCTTCCTATGAGTTTCTCTTAGATTGAGTCATAGATGGATTTGGAGACTGGGAAAGATATCACCTTGTTACGTCAGACCTTTCAATATTTTGGAGATATTTAGGATGGAATCCTATTGATTGGCCTTATCTCAGAGGTACCAGACCATGAACAATGTCTTCTATGTATCACATCTTCACCGTTATTATTCCAATCCATCACATTATTTTCATCTTGAGGATATTGAGATAAAAGAATATTATTCATTTTAGTATCATTCTATACGTATCTTTTATCATAGAATGATGGATCTATTAGTTAGTTTAGTTTTCTAGTATATGTTTTGTGGCATCATGGCTATGTATAGGATGATACCTTGGAGCGAGAGGTTGACATACTTTCTCAGTGTCTAGAAATTTTCTCAGATGCTGATCAACCACTGTTAGGGAAGCACATGAATGAGTTATTTTAAGTAGGAGAGGTTGTAACTTACCATCTTTTTTATGAGGTATATACCTTTTAATTTTAGATTTGAACCTTTCCTTTTATACTTGAAATGTTCTTAAGAGGACAAGGACTGGTTAAAGATCATCCGAGGCACGTTTAGAGCCCAAATATCTAGATTTTTTAAAGGATGACTGAGTTGCACAGTGAGCTCATGATTAGTGATAACTACACAAATTAAACATGCGTGCACTTTTTTAAACTACAGAGCGACACATGGTTTGTTTTGACCATTCACCTTAGGTCTCACAAACATATGGGGGAGATCCAATGGACTAAAGGGGCCTGCAAAATTTGAAAAAACTATGCACCCAGGGCAGTCCCTGTAGTGTTATTTAACCAATGATGCCGAATGGTTTAGGCATACGGTTTAGAAAATTGCATGGCTAAACCATGCAATACTTAAAATAGGGTGAAATTACATTTAACCTCCCTTATTTTAAACACAAACCATTTCCTTCATTCCCCCTTGTACAAAAAACCGCATTCCTAGTTCTCTCAAACCTTCTCATCCAAGGATTTGGTCTATCTTCTTCATCCAGACTCTGATCGAACCATCACCAATTATTTTAGAAGTGTATAGGTAAGAGCTTCAATATTATTCCTTTATTTTTGTCTCTCACTCATGTATTCTATTTCTAAGTGATTTAATATTCTCTATTTTCTAGGTATTTATCTATTTCATATATTTCTTCCATTCTAGCTTGAATTAGAGGCTGACAATGGATGCATTTTCATTTACCACCATAAAGTTGGAAAACTAGTATTTATCCCTAAATTCTTGTTTCTTTATATCAATTGTCATGATTCTAAAACACCATAACATCCACACATTGCTTTAAAAATATGAATTTTACTTAAATCTATTGTTTTCTATACTATAAATTCCCATTAGACCCTTAATTATTATTAAATATAAACCACCTTGATAAATTCTACCCCTTGAGTGTGCTTATGTAATTTCACGACCTTGTAAATTAAAATATGACCAACCCACCATCTAAGTGGGATTGTATTGATAATTAAATTTAGAGGTTTTGTTAAAATTAAATGAAGGTGGATGTTATAACCATATGATGTACCCCTTATATGAAGTTATATTGTAATGTCCCAGATTTTCTGTGTATTATTTTTAAATATTATAGGAATTAAATTCAATACTAGGCCCTAAGAAGGCTTACGATTCCGAGGCCCAATGTGCCTTGATTCTTTTTAAAAAAAATGTTAGAATATTAAATAGCACAACCATGAAATTTTCCTGAAAATATGAAATAAATTATAAATGGGTTTTAGGATCAAAAATACGAGGACACCATTGCATTCAGAACACCTTCTTTATCCTAGGTGAAACCTAACATTGGTCGGTGTGGGTCGGTTGTGGAAAGTCATAAAGGGTGTTTTAAATGAATAAAATAAATTGATATTTTTTTTATTTCATCAACACAACAATGTAGTGATCATATTATTTTAAATTAATCCTTTGGAAGAGATCCAAGGTTAAGCTCATAACCTTGGAATCCTCTGGAGACCTTAGAGAGAGAGAGATCTCGAGAATCCTCTTGGCAGGAAAAGAGAGAACTTCAGATCAGAGATTGATGAATTTCATTCTTAGTAGATCTCTCCAATGATGATGAAACAATAACCTATCTTCATTAGTGACTAATCCAAAATCTAGTTAGGATGTGTTATTTCAATTCTTCTTTCCCGTCCTTGATTCCTATGATGAGCGTGAACTAATCCATGAACAAATTATCCCACAGATCGATTGTACTTGAGGGATGTGATGATATTTGTGGGAATTGTCTGGATTTGGTTCTAGATATTTTTTCTTGATTATTTTATCATTATTATGGGAATGGATAGAGGATGTAATGAACAACTGACAAGGTTCTTTCTTTGGGTTTGTTCCCTATCCATTTTTCTCCCTCGGTTTCTTGCATTATTCATGTGTATTGTTTGTTCTTCCCCCAAATTTGATCAATCAATTGTTTCACCTACAATTATAGTCACAATGATCCAAAACTAGAGATACAAAATTAGTATGACTCGATGGAGGGGAGATGATGGGTGTTGTGATGGATCAAATGATGGGAGTGCTGAATCTACGTTCTTCGACAACGACGAAGAACGCCTATGATCACATTTTCTGAGCCGTTTGAAGGCCCGAATCCCATATATTATGTGTTAGAGAGACCATATGACCTTTGATCTACTATTTCAAGGTGAACCAAGAAACATAGTGAGATCTAGAGATTTATCGGTGCGAGGGAAGGAAGAAATCATATTTATGAAAAAATCTGACACACACAGTGTGTAGTCTTGGCTACACGATGTGTGTTCATCGCTGGGTGACTCAGTGTGTACATAGAGAGTACACATATATGGGGTGGATTACATGGGTTTATGATCTGGTGTGTACTCCCCCACATGGCTTGTCCTGAACTGGTTACACAGACTACCCCGTGTACTGTTACACGGGAAAGGATACACGAGATGACACCATGTACTGGAACATGGATGAAGTACACAGGTGCACCCCATATGGAAGAACATGGAATTTAACCCTTACTACACATCGTGTACCCATCTTCTACACGACATGGTTTGAAATGACATGGGAGATTGTACAGAGGTAGTACTTGGTTTCATAGGACACGATGTGTGACCCTACTACACGCTGTATACCACTTTCTACATGTATTGATTATTTTTTCCTCCATATCTTGGAAATGTTTCATTAGGATTCATTCTCTTTATCTTCCTAAAGGTAGGTAAAAATCATTTACTACTAATAGGAATATGATCCCTTTAGCAGGAATTTCTGTATAGAGTTTTTGGAATCCCTCGAGAGGCCAGGAGCAGGATCCTATTTTAATTCTTTATGCCATAGGTGGAGTTCTCAGTATCTATGTGACCAACACTACACAGGCACTAATATTCTACTTGGCGGGTTAACCTAGATTGAGTTTTTGGTATCACCCCATGGCCTTGGCTATGATCCTCATCTATTGTATCATCTCTCTCTCTTTATATCTATCAGTGTATCTCTCTCATGGTGAGACCCTACATGTAGTAACTCTTGGATGGATATCATCAGTGCTATCAAACTTAGGAGTGTGTTCTCTTGGATGAGTGATTCGTGGAATCTTCGAGTTTAATTTCTAGTGTTGGTATGCAGTGGTTGTGAATTACCTCTAGAATGTGTGTTTTGGTTGAGTATATCTAGATATTATTATTATATGTGATATATACATATACCTATATAGAGATTATTATATCTTTACTTTGTTTTATTTCATTATGGTTTTGGGGTTTCCTACTAATTACTTTTATACTCACCCCTACACAGGATTTTCCTTCATGTTTTCTGTATTGTACAGATGATCAAACCTTTGAAAGAGTCTTAGGCATACCGGGACCAGACTATGATTTTGGAGACCAGACAGACCGAGGTGTGTTCCTGTAACTTTAAGATAGCTATCCCAATACCTTTTTCTTAAAGGTTGGATTTGTGGTTATAGACTCTTTTGGTGGGCTTGTATTCTGTCCCTTTATACTTTACTTTCTATTGTACTCTATTTGTGGGATATAGTGATATTCATTCATTTTTTACTTAGTGGTTTTTACATTTCATCATTTTGTGGGATTGGAGATGTGTGAATGCGTAAAGGTACATAAGCAATTCATCCCATGTTAGTGATATGCCTACTCAGTGCTAGCCACCTACCCCTGGCCTATTAGAGGTGGTATTGGGGTGTCACAGCACGATCCCCATTGGGATAGGTTGTGATATAGCGGTATTAGAGCTGGTAGATTCTACTTTAGTTTCTAGATTCTATGAGATTGGTTTGAGGTGACAGTGTTAAGTGTTTAGATTTTGTATTTCAGGTCAGAGACTCCAGTGTTGGTATAGTGGCCAGAATATCCATACACCAGGACTCTGATAACCTGCTCTTCGAATCGGTATATAAAAACACCAGTTGTAGGGAAAACAATGGTACATGCATCATATGGGAATGGGGTTTGGTTTCCATGTCCTTCTTGAGTTAGCTCTCTAGATATACTCATTGAATGTGGTACATATTGTTTTCTTAAATGTTTCCTCTGTGACACATACCAGCTAGGTTTCATCAACTTGATCATGAGGATGAACCTCTTAGTGACGAGGCTTCGATATAGGGACAATTTCCCTAGATTTCATCTCTAGGTGGTGTACTAGACATACCACCACCTATATAGAATCATGTGGTACCTGTAGTACCAGTGGATGAAGAGGGAAGGATGAGCGTGCTTCATGATTTTCAGTGATAGAGACCCCTCAGGTTTTGAGGTCAGCCCAACCCACAGGTTTCTGAGGACTATCTTGAGGTAGTGACCCAAGTTTTATACCTAGTTAGGACACCAATATATCATATGGCGGTTCTGGAGGTGATCCTTCTACACAACTCAGTGGATGATGGTAGAGTTTGACTATCTAGACTGACGACGAGGAGAATATTTTGTTGATAGAGTTCATTTGTCTCTTCAAAGAGGGTTTCTCACTAGTTATATTGAGAGATGTGCATATACATGAGCTTTTTCAACTCCAATAGGGCATCATGATTGTGGCTGATTATTCATATAGGTTCACAAACCATTCTATGTACTTGATGGATATGCTTAGAGATCAGTACTTCAATGCTCGAACCTTTGTGCGAGGTCTGCATAAATACATTTAAGACAACATTATCCCTCTATGAATTCCTACTTATGATGGGGTGCTTGAGTGAGATTTGGTGGTTGAAAACATATTAGCTGAGAAGATACAATCATTGATAGTCTACATTGAATGAGAAAGATTATAGACCTCATCATCAGGAAGCCGACGTTAGTCCCATGAACCTGGTTGTGGGAGACGTTTCAAGATGAGGTACTAGGATAAAGTATCTACAGTTCAAGGCTCATAGGGTGGGTCTATTAATCCTAGAGAGAGGTGGTGTTATTCATGTGATGGCAGGGGACATCTCACTCAAGATTATTTAACCTGTTGTACTGCTGACAGGGAGACTATGGATAGACCACCGAGGCAGAGATAGTGACAGGAGAAGGCAGATTTTTAGAGAATAAGACATGGAAGATAATCTGGGAGAGAAGTAATAGGTGGTCAACTTTTTGAATTATTACCACCACGACCCCCAAGTGGTCCACATCGGGCTCAGGGAGCTAGAGGACAGGGGTAGGTAAAGCTGTATGCGGTCAGGAATTATGACCTAGGGGCTCCAGGAATGATTTAAGGTATGATCTACATATTTTATAATTTGGCTGTAGTACTGATAGAAATAGGTTTAATTCATTAATTTCTCACCACATATCTTGTTATAGAACTATATATTCAATTTGAACGATTGAATCAACCCTTACACTTGGATACACATACTGGAGAAGACTCAGTGATCACACACTTCTTCTGATAGTGTGAATTGAACCTCGTAGGTGATAGTTTTGGTTAGAACCTCTTAGTGGTAGAATTTAGGCCTTATGGATTCATTCTTGGTATAAATTTGTTATATATAGTCCATATATAGATTGAATATTTTAGGTGAAGGGTGCGGTGTGTCCACAGTGATGGAATGAGGTTTACCTTTGTGAAAATGGAACCCAGGCAGTGTGGGATGGACTCATGCATAAGAGGGTGAAGTTGATTACTCATCATTTGGATAACCTGACCCTCGGTGCATTATATTTTTTGAGCTTCCAGTTTCCAATAGTGGTGGAAGAGTATGAGTATGTCTTTCCTAAAGATGTTCTAGGATTACCTCCTCTCTTGGAGATAGACTTCTGCATTGATTTACACCCTGGGATTACACCGATATTTGTACCAACATATCGAATGGAGATAAGTGTAATTCATGCATACATTTTAGAGTGTTTTAGTATATTTATTTTTGTATTTAATTTAATAATATTTTCAATTTTGGAACATACTGAGTTGTTTTATGTTTCGTGGTAGGATACAATGAATTTTTGGAAAAGGAACAGAGGAAGGAAAATTTTAGAGCAAAACAACACTTCGCACCTCGAGCGAAGTAAAGAGGCAAGACACAATATTTTTGGAGGATGAATAATAGATGTAAAATGAAGAAACACTATTACACAACATGTAATTCTATTACATGTCGTGAATTCATCTAGAGAAGTTGATGCTTCCAAAACAAGTCATGAAATGCATACACATTGTGAAAGACTATTACACATCATGTAAGTACATTAAATGATGTGAATATTTTCTAGATAGGATTTTGGAGAAGAAATATGCTGGTATTAATGGGAAATTAATATTTATGGATTACACACTGTGAGTTCTGATTACACATCATGAAAGGGGTCAAAGTTCCAAAATCCCAGCCAAGATCCGTACAATGTGTCACAAAGATCCAAAAACAGTGGATCGGGATTTAACAACGTGTAACCCTATTACATGATGTGTAATGGTTTAGTCATATCCATCTGAAGCCTATAAATAGAGGTGTTGGATACTTATATGATTAATTCATATTCGACTGGAGATCATAGTTGGAGTTGGAAGCTGATGCGCCTCTCCGAGTTCTTTCTCTATCTTCCTTTAGGCATTTATTTTATTTTATCCTTCCCTCTAAACCTATAATCACTAGGATAATGGGGTAATCCCACAATGTTCTAGGGCGATGTAATCAAATGGATAAGATATGTTCGATTTAATTCCTTTTACAATTCATGTATTTGGTTTTCATGATTTTGTTAATCAACTTCCAATCTCTTTCTTTTTATTTCATCATAATAATTGATAATATAATTAAAAAGAACATGTAAATTGTGTGACTGATAACCCAAAAGGAGGCATGACCATTTTCTACTTTAGGGTAAATTAGGTTTAAACATGGTATTGAGATAAACATGATTTTCCAAATTCCTAAATTACTGAACCAAGGGAAATAAGATATTGTCACATCAAGGATAGGATACCATGACCATTGGATCTTCCTCGTCTTGACTCCAACACTAACCATGAATCAATAAATCTATATTATAAGATCCAATGGCACCTGAACCTTGATATTTCATTAACCCAAAATGCTTTCAAAATCCATTTCAAACTCAATTAATATTTCGTACATTTCTTTATTCTTTCGTTTCACAAAACCAATCAAATTAATCTATTCTCACCTTTTTATTTATATTAATAAAATAAAATAAATTGAAAACCCAATTAAACTAATTTCACCATATCCGTGGGTTCAACTCCATACTTTTATTTTACTACATTTTAATTAATTGAGTAGCATAATTTAGGTTTTATAGATTTTTTTGCATAGTACTTTAGGAAATTAATGACATCCTATGGGAATATTAGATGAATCCTACAAAACTTCATGAGATGAGGGTACAGTTGGAGGACTTATAGAGGAAGAGATTCATGAGACCAATTATTTCACCCCAAGCATCCCCAATTTTTTTTGCTAAAAAGGCTTATGGGAGCTCGAGTTTGTGTGTGGAATACCTCTGCTTGAACCAGGTGATTGTGAAGAACAAGTATCCACTATTGAGGATCAATGACCACTTTGATCAGTTGAAAGAGGGATGATGGTTCTAATAGGTTGACCTCAGATTAGGATATCACCAGTTGTAAGTATGGGATGAGTATATACCAAATATAACCTTTATATTTCATTAAAGTCATTATGAGTACTTGGTGATAACCTTTTTCATGACTAACACCCTAGTAGTTTCCATGGGACTCGTGAATCAGATCTTTCAACATTACTTAGACTGGTTCACAGTAGTGTTCATATAATATATCCTTGTGTACTCGACCTATAAGGAGGAACACATGAGACACTTAAGAATGGTTTTGGATGTACTCCAAGAGCACCATCCTTTTGGGAAAATCACAAAGTTCCAGTTCTAGTTTTAGGCGGTCCAATTTCTCGGACATGTTATCTCAACGTATGGAGTAGAAGTGGACCCGACCAAGGTCGAGGTGATATTAACATGGGAGCCACCTAAGAACATAATAGATATATGAAGATTCATTAGGATATTAGGCTATTATAAGAGATTCATATCATATTTATTGAGGATATTAGCACCTATAACAACTTTGACTTAAAAGGGAAAACCTTTTGTGTGGGAAAAGAAGTGCCAGAAATATTTTCAGCAACTGAGGTAGAGTTTGACGATCACTCTAATCTTGAGATTATTGAAGGAGGGTGTTGAGTATATAGTGTTCTGTGATGCTTTAGGAACCGAGCTTGGCTGTGTCCTGATGTAGAGGCAACCAATAATTATCTATGGTTCATGCTAGTTGAGACCACATGAGTAGAACTACATGACCCATGATCTTGAGTTAGCAGTGGTAGTCTTCACATTAAAGATGTGGCAACACTACCTGATGGGAGAGAAATTTATCATCTACTATGGTCATAAGAGTATCAAGTATATCTTCTCTCTAAAGGATATAAACTTGAGATAGAGGTGATGGCTATAGTTTCTCCAAGATTATGAATTTTAGATTTCCTATACTCCTGGGAAGGGGAACGTGGTGGTAGGTGAACTCAGCAAAAGTTCTAGTTCATAGTTGCTGAATGAGCCATCAGAGCAGTTGGACTCATTACAGTTATCCTTAGTATATAGAGATAGGGTATATTAACTCTAATATATGGTTGTCACCCCTCCACTCTTACAGTGATTCAATGAGGCACAACTTGAGGATACCAACTACAAGACCATATATGCTCATATGTCCATAAGGCATTCTCATGGTGGATATTCAAAATATGGGGAGTATTTAATTATTTTTAGAGGATATACAATAGTACAAGTGATGTTGTGGGAGGAGGTTCTGAGGGTGTTTCATACGTCCCCTTTGGTGGAACATCCTAGTGTGGCGAAGATGTACCAGGTCTTTAAATGTCAGTTTTTGTGGCCAGGGATAAAGAATAGAGTGGTAGAATTCATTTCTCTATGCCTTACTTGTCAACACGTGAAGGATGAGAACTAGGTTCCGGTAGGTTTATATCAACCCCTTTAGGTTCCAGAATGGAAGTGGGATGTGATATCTATGGAAATCATAATAGGTTTACCACATATGTCTAGGGGACACGATGCCATATGGGTGATCATTGACCTACTCACCAAGTCATCCCACTTCTTAGCTATCCAATAGTATAGTTTAGTATAGATCTTGGGATGCCTATACATGCAGGAGATAGTTTAAATTCATAGAGTTCCATCGACGATAGTTTCAGATCATGATGTTCATTTTACATCCCATTTGTGGAAGAGATTATTGGAGGCTTTTGGAACCTAGATACTATTGATCAAATCATTTCACCCAAAAATAGATGGCCAGCCGGAACAGACCATTTATGTTCTAGAGGAAATTTTGTGGGATTTCATGTTATACATTGGTTGTTTTTAGTAGGATGACCTAAAAATATTGAAGTTTGCGTAAAATAATAGCTACCATTCCTCCATTGGTATGGAACTATTTCAGGATTTGTACGAGTGACCCTATAGGTCACAACTTTTCTGGAATAGCCTAAGAGAGTCAACATTCATCGAACTGAAGTGGGTGCGAGTTACTACTAAGAAGGTGCAGATCATATAAGAGAAATGGAGGAATGCCCTAGGCCGTCAGAAGTCTTATGTTGACAGGAAGTATAGGCCATTGGAGTTTTAGGAAGGAGACCATGTGTTCAATTAGTTCAATTAGTTTTCACCTCGATGTGGATTACAAATATTTTTCCATGGTAGAAAGTTATCTATGAGGTTTATCAGAAATTTTTAGATACTGTGTAGAGTTGGCGAGGTAGTGTACCACTTAACTCTACCCCCGTATTTAGACCAGGTACACGACGTCTTCCACATGTCGTAGCTAAGGAGGTACATTCATAACACATCACACATCATCTATTGGGGAGAGATGGACATCAAGGATGGAGAGAATTTTACCAAGTACATTTTGTAGATTAAGGATCGATAGGAAAGTATCCTTCATGGGTGATCAATTCCTTTAGTGTATGTCTGGTGGTAGTACAAGAATCTCTAGGAGATAAATTTGGAGTAGGAGGATTAGATTCATGCTCAGTAGCCACATATTTTTAAGTTTCCTTTGTTTTTGATTTTCAGGGAAATAAATCCCCAAGATGAGGAGAATGAAATGAACTAGATTTTCTACATATTATTTTTAAATATTATATGGATTAAATTCAAGACTAGGTGATGAGATGGTGTGTGATTCCAAGGCTTGGTGTTCTCGGAACAATTGTTTGGAAAATGTTAAAATATTAAATAGAATGCGCATGTATTTTTCTTGAAAAAGTGGAATAACTTCTAAATGGGTGCCTAGATCAGAAATCTAAGGACACCATTGCATTTAAAACTACGACTTTACCCTATGAAAAACCTAACATTGGTTAATGCGAGTAGGTTGTGGAAAGTCATCACATGTGTTTTAAATGAATAAAATAAATTGATAAAATTTATTTTATTTTTATTTTTTGAACGCAGTGAAACAACAATAGGTTTATTTTAAATAAAAACATTGGTAGAGATCCAGGGTTAGTCTCATAACCCTGGAATCCTCTGGAGGCCTTAGAGAGAGAGATCTAGAAAATCCTTGCAGAAGGCGATGACAAAACTTCAGATTAGAGATCGTAGAACGCCATTCTTGGTAGATCTTTCAAATGATGATGACGTGGAGACCTATCTTCATCAGCGAGTGATCCAAAATCCAGGTATGATTAATTATTTTGATTCTTCATTCCCATTATTGATTCCTACAATGAACTTGGACTAATCCATGAATAGATTAGCCCATGGATCGATCTTATGTACGGGATGTGATAATATTTGAGGGGTTTATTAGGATTATGTTTTATATATTTTTTCATGATTCATTTATCTTTTTAAGGGAATGGATCAAGGCCGGAATGAACAATAGTCATGGTTCATTCCTTGGGTTTGTTCCTTGTGCATTTGTCTCCCCCAATTTCTTACGTTCTTTGTGTATATTCTTCATTCTCCCCCAACATTGAACAATCAATCATTTCACCTTCGATTATTGGTGCAACGATCCAAAAAAAGAGATCTGACATTGGGATGACTCAACAGAGGTGCGATGGTGGGTGCAACGATAGATCAAATGACAGTGGATACTGAATCCACATTCTTTGGAAATGATGAAGAACACCTACGATCATGTTTTATAATCCATTTGAAGTCCTGAATCACATAAATTTAGTGCTAAAGGGACAAAATGAACTTTGATCTAGTGTTTTGAGGTGAACTGAGCACTTAAGTGAGATCCAGAGATTGATTGGAATGATTGGAAGAAGAACTCAGATTTCTGGAAAAATCCGATACACACAATGTGTAGTCTCAAATACATGACATGTGTTCATCACTGGGTGACTTGGAGCATACATGGGGAGTACAAAGACATGGGGTGGGGTACACAGTTTGCCTACACGGTGTGTAATCCCCCTCACATCTTGTCCTGAACTGGTTTCACCGACTAACCCATGTATTGGTACATGGTTAAGGATACATGGGATGATACTATGTACTAGAACACAGTCAAAGTACATGTGTGGACACCGAATGGAAGGACACAATGTGAAACCCTTACTACATTCTATGTATCCATCCTTTACACAACACAGTTTATAATTACATGATCTATTGTACATGGGTAGTACTTGAGGTCAAGGGACACGACATGTGACCCTACTACACACTGTGTACCCCTTTCTACATGGGTTGATTATCTTGTTCTCCATATCTTGGAAAAGTTTTTCTAGGGTTTGTTCCCTTTATCATTTCCCTGAAGGTAGGTACAAATTATTTCCTACTCATAAGACTATGATCCATTCAGCTGGACTTCCTGGATAGAGTTTTTGGAATCCACCGAGAGGCCCAAGGTAGGATTTTCTATTCATTCTTCTTGCCCTAGGAAGATTTTTTAGTATCATCATGACCAATACTACACGGGAACAAATCCTCTTCTTGGAGGGTTAATACAGCTTGAGTTTTTGATATCCCCCCATGTCCCTAGCTGTGATCCTCATCGGTTGTATCATATCTCTCTCTCTTTAGATATATCATCATATCTCTCTCATGGAAAGATCTGATGAGTAGTACCTCTTAGACAAACATCATCAGGGATATTAGACTCAGGAATGTGTTCTCCTGAATGAGTTCTTCATGGAATATTTGAGCTGAATTTCTATTACTGGTATGCAATGGTTTTGACTTAACTCTAGACTATGTGTCCTAGTTGAGTATATCTAGATATTCATGTTATATATGTTGTAGACATATACCTATGTAGAGATGAATATATATTTCATTTTTTGTTTTGGTGTGTCCTATTGAGTATTATTATACTCACCTATAGACAGGAGTTTCTTGCACATGTCATGTCTCATGTAGATGATCAACCCTTTGATGGAGTCCTAGGCGGACCAAGACCAAATGGTGTTTTGTGAGACCAGATGGGCCAAGGTTCATTCCTATGGATTTTAGATAGCAGTCCCAGTACCTTTTTATTATAGGTTGGACTTGTGGTTAAAAAATATTTTGGTGGGGTTGTATTTTGGTCCTGTTTACTTTCTATCATACTCTGGTTGTGGGATATAGTGGTATGCATTCATTTTTTACTTAGTGGTATTTACATATTAGCATTTTGTGGGCTTGTATATGTGTGAACACATAAAGGTAAATAGAAAATGCCTCCCATGTTAGTGATATTTCTACTCAGTGATATTCAAAAAACCCTTCCCTATTAGAGGTGGGATTTGGGATTTGCGACACATGCCCCACTCGGATGGGTCATGACATATAAATTATGCCTTGAATAGATGGAATGTTAAATTATTGAGAACCATTCCATTGCATATGTTTATGAAACATATACATAATAGAAAATTATTATTATTACTCATTCATGTATAATGGATGTTGAGACATGGTCGAGGCTAGTGTTGGAAATAAATCTTCATGTTCCCTTGACGTGTGATTTTGGTCATGATGTCTCACATCATTTATCAAATGGTGGGAATAATGTTCCACACTATTCTGGAGGTTTTTAGTCATGAAGTTTCAGTTCAAAAATTAGGTTGATGGTTATGAAGACATTCATATCCTTGATCAAATGATTGGGATAATACCCTATTTACGACATGTAAAATTTATGACTATTCATGGATGCTTGAGTTACACCTTGGGTCCTAGCTAGTATTAGTATCTATATATATGTCTATATATTTCACTACATATATATTTTTTATATATACATATGTTTCTATATACATATACACATGTATATATATATACCTATGCTTATATAAATATACATATGGGGACATATTCAGAGGCATTATGACCTAATTCAAAGAAGGTAGTGATTGTATGGTGTCCTTTAAGAACCAGATCCATCTCATTTATAGTTTACATACTACTTTACATTTATTATATCTAAACACTTTCATTTAATATGCATTGGATGGATATTTCTAGAAACTTCTTATGGTGTCCTATTGAGTATATCTCACATCCATTTTAAGCCACCAATTAGTATCCAATTTTTTTAGTTGTAGTTAGGGATAATGGAAAGGGTATAACTATGAATTATTGGTTGTCTCCCCAGGATAGGTTAAGGGATAATAGGATTGAGATTATTCTTGTGATGCTTATAGAATTTATTTGACCTTTTGTTAAATTTTTGTATGGAATGATATATATGAATGTTTCTTTTTATAATATAATTTCACTCTTTAAAGAGCATCATGACATGATCATCATTTTTTATATGACTTGGGATATTTATTATGTCATTCATTATTATCTAGATGTATGTATTTCATTAATATTACTTATCTTTCTCTGCTATTTACCTATTATTTTATATCACTGTGCTCTACTCTAACTAGAGGGAATAGTCTCCCCATAGGAATAATCTAGGACCTCGCTGCTAGTTGGAAGCCTCTGGCATACATGTAGGTGCACTTGAGGCCGTGCAGACAACTAGGTCGGGGCACTATTTAGTGGATTCCAGGTCAGGATGCTACAATCACTTCCATCTAAATATCATGGGATTTATAGTTACACTCATTAGGGTGTAACTTACTAGACTTATATGATATCACTTACCTTTTCTACATAAATACACAACCCAAAACGAGATGGTTTGTGTGACTAAAATCTTAGAATATCACTCCATCCTCTTTCATCTAATGTACGTGAGAGATGATAAACCTATCATTTTGTTAATTGAATGATTCCTGACACAAATCAATCTAAATATAGGCCTATACATTAAAAGTAAGCATCATAAATGGGGATATAATATGATATAAATTTTGAATAAACCTATGATAATATCCCATAAGACCAAGGAATATATATACCACCCCAAAATTCTTAGTTTGTTTGCAAGAAACATGTACCTCGATCTTTAAAGGAACAACCATGACCCTTTATTGGGACACCAGATTCCAAAGAAAAAGAACCATAACATACAAAAAATTGGCTTGGAGAACATCCCAAAGAGCTGATGGTGATGAATTATCTATAAAATATCCCTAATATTCTTTCTGTTCTCTTCCACCAACTTTGAGTATATGAGTTTTTCATTAATTAAAACTACCAAAAACTGATCCAAGACTCATAGAACATGGATTTCATGATTCTTAATAAAATATTAAGGGAATTAATGAAAAAATGACATAAATAAAAACTCAAATTTCCCAGAGAAACACCTAAAGGTGGCCTTTAGAATATACCCCTCCTTCATCCTCATCATCTAATATCTGGACTATAAATAAATATTCAGAAATTAGTTGGATCCCTTCAACTAGAAAAAAATCATCCATCCTAGGAAGGGGGTAAATGTTATTAACTATTTCTTAATTAATCCATTGATAGTCTATACAAATCCTCAGAATCTCATCCACCTTCTTAGTGAATAAATTGAAATGCCCCACAATGATACAATGGTCCATATATTTCCACTATGTGTCAAATTTCCAATATATATTCTCAATTTCCACAACTCATAAGGTTCCATTTGATAGAGATCCACCGACAACGAATATTGACTATGTTAAAACCCAATCTCACACTCGATATCATATTAAGGGGGTAAGGTATTAACCTTTTAAAATAAAATAACTATAAATTCTTCAATAACCCTAGGTAAATACATAACTTTTTCCTCTACTGAATCTAAATACAGTACTGTGAATAGAGTCTGTATAGCTTCCAAAGGTTGATAACCTATCTGATAATTCTATTAGCCAATGAATATCACATCCCATCCCTCCTCATCTTAGAACACCACTATTGTACTGAAAAAGAAATGATGACCACACACACAAAATAGAATAAGTAAATTATAAGGATGGAATTGTATGACTATATATATAATAAGAAGAAATTCTCATATGAAAGATGATTCCCCATTATCAGCTCAAAACCTCAAAAAAATCCAGCAAACTCATTTGACTTCTAGCTGGTGTTGTCAACACCAGGGACACTGTAAGACTCTCTACATTAAGTACCAATGAATGAATCAAGATGGTAGAAATAAATGGTTTTTATGATCATAAATCAAATAAACCATAATCTAAGATAGATGGTAAGTAGATAATACCTCGATCGATCTATAACCCATCTGGTACTGGAACCTCCACTATATGAAACTGACCACACCCATATCCTCTATCTCACTATATATGACCACCTCCATGGCTACACTCATCCTTCTGTCACCAAGGTAATGGGACATCACAGGGCTGACCTCCAATAACTCTATCTCCTCTTTATTAAATAATGTACTTTTATCATTACTATTGATATGACCATTAGGAAACTATTACTAATGATTATAATAAATAATCTGGACTCCTATACTATGTTGGTCCCCAATAATGGTTGGAGATAAATATCTATAATAGACAAGAAAACCAAAAATAAAAAATATGGAAATTTTTTCCCAAGTGAATTCATGGAAATTTATAACCCCTAATTTTTTTTATAAGGAAACCAATGAAGGTTCATGAATCCTATCAATTAGTAAGACTTCTACCACCCACTAAATATGTGGGCAGTGTAAATTGGGTGACCAATATCAAATAATTGGGAATAATTTGTCCTTCAAATTCCATATTATAGAATCTATGTTAGGAAAAATATCCTAGAAAATGTAAAGAAGATCCTTGAATCTAATATCAATCACTAACATGATCAAGATCCCCTAATAAAGGGAGAATAACTCTCACCTCATATTTACACTCATAGTTAATGACATAAAATCGGTATGAAATCAACTATAGAAATAATCCTATGTAACATTCACCTACTTAGGCTTCCTAAGATACACAATACATCCTCAGTGAACCAACTATCACATCTAACTAAAATCTAATAAAACATAATATTATGTTGTATCTTGGATAAAACTAAAGCTAATATCTAACTACTACACGAATCACTCCATATCTAGATCAAAAATAGTACCCTTAATCTTACCCAATCATTTATGTTGTAACTCAAACAATGTCTTACTTAAAGAATCATATTTGAATGAAGGTTAAATCATTCAGAAGTAAACTAGACCATCCTACTGAACCTCACCAACCTAAACCACCTATAGACAATGACCAATACGAATCTCTAAAAATAAGGAAAAAACCTCCTATTCTCAGTAGCATAGAATTAATTTAAGATTAATTTAATTTGTTTCATTTTAATTTCCCAAAAATCAAACCAATATAAACACAAGTGCAAAAAATTACGATGAATATAACTATACTAGGTCTCTACCATGCAACAAATATTATCTCACCTAAGGAGTTCATCAATCATATGGTCCTTGTATTAGATCAATGTGGTCCATAATAACCTATTTCCTAGCCAATCTCCCGTTCCGCATAACAAAAAATGTTTGAATAACTCCATAAAAATACCAATCACAAAACATACACACTATTTCCTAACTTTGGACTCTATCATAACACTCATCCATAACCTATGATACCGCTTTTTATGACAATATCCCACTGGGAACCAATCCTTGGCTTATAATGAAGATGATAGGGACCTCTGAGGCCTGCCTCTAATATGTCTTGGGATGGAGACTGACCCTAAGGGTATAAAATATGAAAATGGGAGGAATTAACATTATATATCCTAGGGAAATAATAAAACATTCACTAACCAATGATCTAACATAAAATAAAACCAAAATTTTACAATAATATGATATACATGATTTGAAATACAAATATAAAAGTCTCTAAAATGAAAATACCAATATAATCATACAAGGATTATCTCTAACAATTACTCTAATATTCAAGATAGTAATATCTATTTCAGTCTCCAAATTAACCCTAGATACCCAAAAAATAGTTTTATAAATATAGTAGTGACTATAACATGTATACTCAGAAGGATCCTCCTGAAGAAGCCTCATATAAATGTACGTGAATTATACTAATGCTTCAATAAATAAATAGAAGAATCAATAATCACTTACCAAGGAAACTATCACCAATACTCACTAATCCTTTCTCACTCAACATCACATCCATGTAAAAAAATTATAACTAGCATATAGAAAAAATGATACCCCATACAACTTTTCCACAAGTGTTTCACATTCACAACCCAATAAAAATTTCCTAGAACTCACATCCCTCCCATATCAACACAGCCATATCCAAAAAATAAATATTTCAACTCATATATGATATGGGTCAGACTACAACCCTTCCTATCCCAAAACATGTAAGGTCCAATTTAAATATAGGAACTAGTCTAAATATTGAGGTCTCCTTCAGTGCTGGTTAGGCTATTAACTTACCTTCCTGAACCCACATAGGGTCTAATGTACTTGTTTGAATTAGTCCACAACCACATCCACAATACCACATTCATCAAAGTAGGGTATCTTGAACATGAAGGAAATCAACCTCATTCCCACCTCCTAACATGCATGAATCCCACCATATACCACCATTATTGAAATACTATGCCTAGAAGAGAGAGAGAGAGAATAGAGATAAAGAGGGAGAGATGAAGCTGGAGTAGTTATCCATTCATTCCCCCACCAACCTAGATATCGAGGGAAACACCTAGAACCAAATACATCTGGGAATCAGTAAGGCTATCCAACTCAGGCAGGAGGAATAGTAAATCATAAGAAAATAATATAATAATAAACCCACACAAAATCCCAATACAATGGATGAATAAAAAACATCATAAAAACCCATAAAAGTACTGTACTATTAACACTTCCCACTAGAAACCACTACCACTTATACCTTATCAACCAATCCACTTCTCCATAAAAATATACAAAAAAACCATTCAAAAATTTAATTTAATCATATAATTTAACCATTTCTAGATTTACCATTTAGAAACCATTTTACATTCATTATATTGTTCATTTCAATATTTAATGAAAAAAAATTCTTAGCCATAACCAATATTTATCCTAAATAATTCACATTAATTTTATTTATTAATATTCCACTCACTTACCATAGTTTATGTAATTTTATCCTATATCGATTTACCATTTGATTATTAATATCATATTCTGTTTTTATCGAGAAATAAAAAAATCCCATAACCACCCCCAACACATCCTATACCAACCATGAAAGTAGTTTCCCAAAATGCCACACAACCATATGTCAACAACCCAGAGCCATAACTGGAAACCAATTCCTTTATATTCTAACCACCCACAATCCTGCTTCCCAACACACCTCACATCCAAAAATAGCCATAAAAATTACCATACAATAACCCTCACAATATATATATATAAGCAACAACATTATAACAAGACAAAAAAATGATGAATACCTAATTCCAACATCTACACACTTATACACTTAAATTTATTTTCTAAAGAAACATAACTTCAATATAAAAGTATTCAAAACTAGTTATTTATTATATTTATGTTATTAAACTTTTATGAAATGTAATTCTATTAGTATATTTACAACAATATTACGCAATATTATCCCAAAAACAATTTTCAGTAATAATAACAATCATACATAAATCACATGATAAATATTATGGAAATAAATAAACACAGTAGAAACACCCCTTATCAGCAATTAACTTTTTTAGTTCAATTAATTATCTTATGTAAATCAATCCTTTCCATCTACCTAATAAAATTAAGAGCATGAAACTTCCAAAAATTACCCATAGAATGAGTATTTTTGAATCCCTTACCACAATAGGCACTTCACAAGCTCCTTCCCATAAAAAAAGGAAATAGAATACCATCTGAAAAAATATATATAAGGGAAACCTCAATCAATCTAATTTACATTAAACCCCAACAAAATTAATTCCCAAACATCTCATATACCTAACCATCATCGATAACCTAAACTCCCTAGGTAATTGAATTGGATAAACTATAGAGTAGAGGATCAAATCTTACCTTGGATTTAGAAAAATGGATCTCCTGAAGCCAAATATATTTCATAAGAAAAATAGAACTAGGAGGTATCTAAAAATTCATTTTTAGTCAGATAATTGTTCAAATAAAGAAAGAATAAATAAGAGTAATTCAAAGGGATTTATGATTTTATAAAGGTATGAATTTTCCAACTCCATGTTTCAATATTGGTGGCCACATTAAAATGGTTTGGATATTTATAAAAAACATGATAAAATTGGGGAGGGAATGCCATAAAAGGTTTAAGTCCAATGAATCTCTAGAAATCATGTTGCATAACTCTTATATCTCCCCCCTCTTAAACCTGATCAACTTTCAAAATGTGATACAAATAAGTAAGGGTTTCGGTGAAAGGGTCATCATCATGATGAAACATATTATCTTCTAAAACCATAACAAATCCCATGATCTCATATGGGGTACAAAAAAGTTCCACAATATAGTTATGTATAAAATGAAGTAATTAAAAAAACCTAATTCTCAAGGATCCATGTCGTAATAATAATAACCATGACATAAAGCCTAGAATTCCCTTTATCCAGATCAACCTAAGATTAAAACCAAGGAATAACAAAAGGGACACCACATAAGGACCTCTAAAATGTTCGAACTAAGGAATCTCTACCATTGAGCTCTACGGTGCAACTTTGAGTGCTAGAAGACAATGTTATTTGCATAAGAATAACCAGAACCTGAACACCATAACACATCGGATATGATCCAACCACGTCACAATACCTTCGCTTCTAATCGTATTCTCTATGATAACAACTCATGCCTCCCTCCAACTTATTCATGACACCTCCAACATCCCAAATAAGAAAAGTAATAGAGCGATAAGGTCCATTTTTATATTTTTTTTAAAAAGTAAATAAAATATTTTTTAAATTAAAAAATTTCTTCATACACATCCATTTATTTTTAAAAAGTAAAAAAATCATATCCCACTTAATAACTAATATGAATAAAACTGAAACTAAAACTAATATTTTTATTTAACTAATACAAAAAACAATTTATTTATAATTTTTTAAATAAAAGAAGATAAATAATTTTGTTTTACTAAAAAGTTTAAATTTCATGTTTCACTAAAATAATTTGATTTATGGTAAAATTTTTAAAAGAATTCATTTTTCCACGTTTGTTTATAATATAACCTTATTAAATTATAAAAATAATAAATTATTTTTTTTAAAAGGTTATTATTTTTAGTTAAAAAATTAAATTTTAATATATAAATAATAAAAGAAAACAAATTTCATTTTTCCCTCTAGAAGAATAAAAAATTTTCCTTTAATAAAAGACATATTTAAAAAAAATATAATATATATATTTTAATTTTCATTAATAATTGAGAAAAATAATTAATTGGTAATTTGAAAAATATTTATTATAACAATCCCCTTTGCATTTATAAAGTATTTTATTTCCATAAAAACACTCATTCTATAATATAAAATTATAATCACTCCCTTTATCATTTTAAAAAACTAAAATAATTAATTAAAAAGTTAAAAAATATCATTTCTATATTTCGGTAAATATATAAAATTTTTATTTTTTATGTAATATAATTAATCAATTTTTTAAAATTAAATATTTTTTTTATTCAAAATCATATTAATCTTTTGATAAATTTTTTAATAAAAATAAAGATATTTTGGTTAATTTTTAAAATAGAAAATTTATTTTTAACTAAATATGGAATTTTTTTATTTATGTATATTTAATAATTGAATAATTATATTACATTAAGATGAAACTATTTTTCTAAGGAAAACTACAGATATGTTTTTTTAATATGAATTATTAGGATTTTTTAAAAATATTAATAAATGAAAATAGATATTTTTTTATTTGATAAAATGAAATATGGGATTTTGAAAGAAAATATTTTACTAAAAAAGATTTTTTTTATTTTTATAAATGGATAATGATTGATTTTATTTGAAAAAAATATTTAATTATTTTTCACAATAAAAATTATGTTTTTTAAGGAAAAATATGATTTATTAATAGAAAAATAATCTATTTTTTTATAAAAAATTTAAATTAAAAGGAAAATATTTTTAAAAATATAAATACATTTTTAATGTCATTTTTATATTCTATTGTAGTTTTTAACATATTTTTTTATTCATTTTAGAAGAAAAATTGAATTTTCTTTAACTTTTTTTAAAATTGAATGTTAATTTTTTCAAATTTTCTATAAAATAATAGTTCATTTTTTGAACAAAAAAGTATAAATTTGGCAATAAGATATTAAATAAATATTAATATATTTATTAGTTTTTACAAAGAGAAATAATTTTTTTAAAATTATTTTAGATGGAAAATTTATCATTTTCAATTTTTTAATCTCAAAAATGGGATGTTTTGAAACATAATTTTTATTATATATATAAAATAATATTTTTTTAAATAAAAAATCATTAAAAAAAGATATTATCATTTTTAAAAATGTGTTTTATATAAAATTGGATAATTTTTGGATTGTTTAATGTGAATGTAATTATTATTAAATAAATGTATTTATAAATTTTTAAATGAAAAATGAAATATTAAAAATTAATAAATTATAAAATGAAAATTGTAGATTTTTTATTTTTCAATGAAAATAAAAAAAATTACATAATTATTTTAATAAAACAATGTATATTTTTTTCAAAATTTTTAAAGAGAAAGGAACTTGTAAAGACATTTTAAAGGAAATTTTTCTAAGATTTCAATGTATTTTTGCTGATATTTTAAAAATAATTTGGGAAAAAATGGAATTGATTATTTTTTTAATTTAAAATTATATTTTTAATTATTTTATTAAAAAATGAAAATTTTTTCACATATTAAAAGGAACTATATGATTTCCTCTCTCATTAGAGGAGAGATTCTCTCTCTATTCTGTTATGGAGATTAATTTGATGACCGCTTGATATTTATTAAATCGAGCATCTGGGAGGATGATCTAACCCCTGTTGATGTTGTAGGGAACAAGAAGATAGTTGGGATTTGCTGTCTAGAAAATAGGATTGAGCTCTTGAAGGATCTTTCAAAAATGAGCGACGATAGCGGTGACCTCTTTTGTTGTTCCCCGCCCAAGGGGGAGGATGGTGTTTGGCCAAATATAACATTCAAATATCAAGGATTCCCTTAAGAAGGTGATGATCTAGGGCTTTGGTTTGTCAGGGATGATGAGAAGTGCATTTTGGGACATGATAGTGGTGAAAGATGGCATAGGTTTATTCTAGAACTTTTTGGGGTTGGTGATAAGGTGTAGTCGATGACTACGCTCGGTACAAGGTTGAGAATGGTGGCCTCAGGTCCTGGTGACTGTTTGATTGGTGGAAAATCCCCACCTGACAATTGGGTTGGTGACTAGTTTGATGGAAACCTTAGGATGTGAGGTATAGGCTATCACAGGGTTTGGGATCCTGATGGCGGAGAATCCTTTTGGATCTGACACCTCTAGGAGTCTTTGGTGACAATCCATACCTCTCGTGGCCGGTGATGGAGCATACAACTTGACAAAGGGAGGATGATGTGGCGGTCGATAAGCTTTCGGCATCCTCGAGCTAGAGACTGATGGTGGTTGGATAGAGATTGAATAACAACTTTCACCGAATGAACTCGAATAGTGACTACCCTCAGGATATAGTAGGAGGATGCATGGTGGAGGAAATTTTGAGATATAGACATGGTGGTGACCTCAGGATGGGTGTTGGCAATGAATTGATTGCAAGATGGACATGAGAAATGGGGAAATGTTGGAATTTTTTCAATGGGGAGCACTCATGTTGATTTGATGAGGAAGAACTTAGGTGGAGAGTGATTTTCTACATCGGTATTTTTTTTCAGGAGGGTTGACCTTTGGTTGGGTATTTATTTTGGATTTGGGTAATTTTTTTGCCTATTTTTTGGTACTATTTCGTTTTCTGTTGGTGGATATTTTCCTCATGTTGATGGTATTTTTATGGGGTTGTGCTAGTGGTTGCGGGATAACCTGCGGTGGTATGAGACACTGTTGGGGGGCGACGATCTCAGGTACCATCAGTTGTCGATGGTATGAGATGCCAACAATGAGCTTTTCTCATATTGATGATGTGCAGACACCAACTCCTCTAACGAAAGGCATCAGGGATGACCTTGATCGCATGAGTGATGATGTTGAAGGAAAAAAAAATCCTCAAGATAATTGGCGTCCAAGATGATTACCTTTGGTGGAGTGATGTTGTTCAGCCTCATTGATGTGGTCTGGTGCACAAGTACTTTGAGGTTTTTAGTTGTCGTCTGGATCATGATTGCTTTTTTATGTGCTTGTGTTTCTCAGTCATTGATCCATTTGATGTTAGTCCTCCAACATATTTTTTGGTTTTATGGACTGTATATTTTTTGTTGTTTTGGGTGGTGTGTTGATGATTATCATGTTTTGGTGTCCTTTCATGTGCCACATTCTTTGACTTTGTTGTACTTTTCTTTTATTTAATAAACTTTTAGGGTCAAGGAGGCTCGATACCAGATCTTTCTTGGTAAAAAGAATAAGAGAATATTTTTAATAATTTTATAAATAAAAATGATATTTTATTAAAAAATTAACATTATTAATAAAATAAATATGTGTATATTTTTATTTTTAAAAGATAATTGTTTGTTTTTTATTTTTAAAATTTCATATTAAAAGAAAATAATTTATTTCATTAAATAAAAATAATGAAATTATTTTATGATTATTTTTTATTTTATTAACGAACCATTTATTTTTCTTTAAAATATTTCTAAAACGGATTGTTTATTTTTTTGAATGAAAAAAGGATTTCCATGATAAAATGATATTTTTTTTAAAAAAATGTATTGATTTTATTAATTTCCAAAATATAAATTTTTTTTATTTAGTATTTTCAATAAAATATGGGTTTTATGAGAAAAAAATTTCTAGTCTAATTATTATAAAGGAAAAATAGCATAAAATTTTATTTAAATATCAAAAAGAATTTTTTATTTTTTTGAATATCACAAACTATTTTTTCTTTTAAAATTTTAAATAATTTTCTTTATGAAAATAATGTTTTTAAGGTTAATATGATATTTAATTTCTTATTTAAAGTTTTTTAGTAAGAAATAAATTTTTAATTTTTTTATATTGAATATTATTTTAAATGGAATTTTTTTGATAGAGAGAGGTATTTAGTTTTAAAATAAAATAATATTTTAAATGAGTAATTTATTTTTTATTAAAAAGAAAAATCAATTTTTTTCATATATTTAAAGGAATAATTTTATTTTCAATGGGATATTTTTTATATTTTAATGGAAAATGGGTTGATTTATTTATATTAAAATTGAATTTATTAAATTAAGACATATTTTTTTATTTATAGGGGAAAAGGGGACCAAACCGAGATGAATAAAACCAAATCAAAATGGCCTAAACTAAACCAACCCAACCCAACTTGAACCATACTAAACCAAATTAACTTGTACCGAACTAAAAAAATATTCTCAAACCAAAACCGACTAATTGAAATAGAATTACACCTATTAAAATTGATCAAAATTAAAATAAATTATATAATAGAGAAAAAAATTAACCTGACTTGAAAAAAATGAAACCACCTTTACTAGAATATAATACAATGATGGGATATAATTGAACGAAACTACCAAAAACTGAACTAATTTAAATCTGACCAATACAACTTAACATAAACACACCTAAACATAAAAGAAATAAAAAATATCTGAAGAAAAACAAGACAAATATAATTCATATGAACTAAATTTAATGAACCTAAATGGAATAAAAAAACAGAATAAAACTAACCAAACCTGATCAAAATTTAGCAATGTAGTTACAAACTAACCCAAATTTAATAGAACCAAAAATACATATACTATCATAAATCAAAACAAAATGAATTGAATTAAATTTTATAGTAATCAACTAAATTGATAAGAATCAAATTAACCATAACTGTGTTGTACTGTACTAAAAAATCCAATAGAATCATACCAACTAAACTCAACCTAACTCACACTGATATAAAATTAATTGAACCAACCCAACCTGGAAAATATAAAACATTATTAAATGGAACAAAACTAAATCCCAGTTAATAGAATATAATATAAATTTATTGTAATGAACTACACTAAAGTGTCCTAATTATACTTGAACGAATTATTTGAGTTGGTTCCTTAGAATCAAAAGAAATTATAATTTTTATTTCCAGTATATTAATAAAAATCATTTCATATAATAATTATTCTTCTATTTTACATTAATTTATAATGTCCCTAGATTATTTTTTGTATCATAATGTTATATAAGTTCCACACTATCATGATAACATAGAGATGTTATGAAAATATTCTTTAACATATACTCTATGGACTATATAACATATATTTAATTATAAAAATATGATGTTTGGTTATCATATACTAGGGAATCATAAGGAATTTGGAATTATTCACTTGATGTTCATAGTTGGTGATCTCTAATAAGGTAGTTCATGAGGATAGACCCACTAATAGGAATCTCACAAGTTTATGTTTCATTCAAAATTTTTATCTACAAATAAGTTTATTATCCCTTTTACTTATGATTATTATTAATTTATATCATAAATAACATACTTTATGTATGGATGAACAAAATTTATTTTGTGTGTTCTTGATGAGGTAGTATATGTTTTTTGAGTTATAAATGATATGAAATTAAATGAATAAGTCAAGAAATATTTGTCCCTTCCAAGTTAATGGAATCAGATATCTCTTTTCCATTGATAGAAATCAAACTGTTAGTGTAATTAAATAGAATTGGTATTCTATATATAATTTAATTTTATAAATTTAAATCATAAGACCTTGAGATATTATATGAATTCCTTTGAAATAAATTTTAAGTTTTCAATAATTTTTTTTATATTTAACTCCAATTCTAAATGAATCTAGATATATTATAGAATTTACAACCTAGACCTTGTATTTACTGGTGTGAATATGACTAAAAATAATTTCAAAACTTTATATAAATGTTTTCTATAATTAAAATGTATTTTTTAATTCCCAATAAATAATAATTAAATTTAAATAAATTTATTTCATGATTAAATGACCTATTTTTTCTAAAGAAATGTATTTTTCTAGATTTTATGATTTTTATATAAAAAATTTACTTATCACTATTTAAAAATTATTTAAAATAAATTTATTGATAATTTATGAATATTCATTCATGTGTTAGTTATCTAATGGTTATGAATTAATATACAATTATTTGACTGTAAAAGAGTTATTTTTTAGAAAACTATTTTTATGTGCACAATGTGTTTTTAATAGGTAGGTTATTGAGGGTACAATACAACAAAATAAAAACACACATAACCATAGGCTTGAAGGATATATCATAGATCTTCTAGTGATAACCTATCTAATAAGAAATTTTTATTACAAAGAGGGGCCCTAAGGATCAGTGGGTTTGAAAGCCAATTACATGGTCTAAAGGCCCTACACTACCTCAACGTTGAACTGGGTATACCACCATGACCATGATAACCTACCTGCATAAGAATTTATATGTTATCTTGAATCATCATAATTTAATGTCACTCTTTCATCACCTCCTTCATAACCACCCATAAATCCCCCACAGGGGTGCCGGGAATCGAACCATGGTCTCTTGGATGTGGAGGGAAGTGGTGAGTATAACTCCAAAAATTAAATAAATAATTATAGATTAACTTTGTTAATGAAATTCATAGATTATATATTTAATGAAATATTTTAAGATTCATATAATAGTTTTTACTATGTATGAAATAAATTTAAACCCAATTTAATACTTAAAAATGTATTATTCATAAAACAGTTTTCATTTCATTTTACATTTATATATTAAAATTTATTTAATATTTTGGGTCTAGATGTTGATTTTTTTAATTATGAAACATTCATTTTTGTTCAAAATGATTAGTAAAAATTGAAAAAATTTATAACCAGAGTGAAGGTTAAAAGGGGTTACCAGGTTGTGGTAAACTAAGAGACAAGTGAAAAATGTTCAACTTAAAATTATCTAAATATTATTTCGTTAATAAATTTAAACCTTATAATATCTTATATTTTTTTATCTATTTTTTCAACTTTCACATAAAAGTAAACTTATATTAGTTTAATCTTTTATATAATTATATGTGTGTCCCTCTACTCATTTATAAAAGGGAACCTATTCTCCTCCCTTATTCACACAATTTGATCCTTCTATATCAGATAATACCTATAAATAAAACTTCCTATATTTCTTCACTTAGTTCTTTATCCCTTATTTATACCCTATGACCATCCTAATAATACTTAAGGTGTAAGCCAAAGGAGGTTTTTGAAGGAAGGGGAAATCATCTTACCCTACTCATTCAAAAATCAATTCATCATCTGCTTTCTATAAATATGTTGTATCAATAATAACTTAATGAATAAAATATGAATAATATAATTAAATTTTACAATGTTTATGTTATAACCATTTTCCACATCATTTCTATAAAATGGGAAATGAAAGTATTGCTCATGCATACTTGTAAACCATCGCCTCTATATAACGCTATGATTCATTTTCCATCACCATATTTCATGGTTGGTTATTATCATATATTTAATATTGATATATGATATATATGACATAAATATTCTTATGTAATTATAATATCTTATCCACTATCTTAATTTCCAATCTATTGAAAAATGATAACATCACTCGTGCGTAAATGTGGACCACCACCTCCATGATGTTACATGATTCATTTTTCATCATTTATTTGTATGAATGATTATAAATGTGTATATAGTGATTAAATATTATAATTTTGAAATGATTAAATTTTTTTATTTGATCTAACCTTTATAAAAGTGTGAAGACCATAACCACCAAACTAGAACATACATGAAAAACAAAGCAGTTAATACTTGAAATGATAATGAAAATGATTTTTTTAATGAATGGTGAAAATATGTTATATTTAAACTATGTATGGTAATATGATTATGAATCTTGTTCTTTTATATAATTATAATAAATTCAAATTTATTATTCAAGAGGTTATATAACTTATTAATCAATTTAGACATGAGGTAATGGTTTCTTGTATCGCATTTTTTTGTGAGACATATGCCATATTCACTATTTGTTTCTTTCATGTGGTGTATATACTACCCCTTGGATATATTATGTAAATATTATTTTTATATTAAAGGTATTTAAAGTTTAATTTTAATTAATTTATTTCATGGGGGTTATGATTCAAAATTTAACAAAGCGGTAAGGGTTTTATATTATAATCACAATTTTTACTAGGATTGTTTGTGATTAAATTTATAATGACAAAATTACATGATATATATTTATAAAATATTATCTATTTTATTATCCTATTTTTTATTTTTAAATTTATAGTTTTTCCTTTCATTTTCCACACTCTATGTACTAAAATGTTTAAAAGAACATTTTTGAGGAAAATTAACTTTGTTTTTCTATTTGGTTAGTAATATTTTTCTTCCACATCCATATTTTCTTTAAATAAAATTAAATAATGTTTTTATTACTAACCAATTATTTATTAAGGTCATTTTTACCCATGTTTTAATTTCTATAATATGGTTTAAAATTAATTTTCTTACCATTTTTAAAATAAAGTACTTTTTACCCAAGGTATGAAATTAATATTTATTTTAACATATAACGTATAAATTATTTTTCCCTTCACCGTGACTAAAATATTATTTATTGATTGATTTATAAGTTTCCATGGTTCATTTAAAATATGTTTTTTTTAATATTTTGGTTTTTTTATTTTAAATAAGTGAATTCATAATAAAAATGGTGATCCCCTCATGAAATGTATCATTGATCTTTTAAAATCATTTTAATCTATGATAATATCATTTGATTTTATTTATTCTAAAATGGGGATATTATCAAATGATACCATCCTTAATTTTTGTCTGGTTATTTATTGAATATAATGATTAAATCTTGATGAAACTTATTTTATTTTCTATGGGTTAAGCTATGATTAAATAATTAATTTTTTCATGTTCTTATGGAATATATAAAAATGGATTATGATTATGTGATTAGTGGTTATATTATATACCTACAATGCATTGGGTAAAGTCAAATTTTTATGAGCTTAAAGGGTTCATGAGTGGTTTTACCAAGCCTAAAATAGGGTACATGAGAGGATATCCCTAGCTCAAAAGAGGGTACACAAGAGGTTTTCCCAAGCTGAAAGAGGGTACATGGGTGGTTATCCCAATCTTAATATTTGATTAATGTCTTGGTAGTTATCCTTGTAAAAGTTATTTATGTGATTATTATTATACAAAAATTTTTATGCGGATATCTTTGCCTTGTTCTTATCCTTATTATATAATCCCATGAACCATGATATTTGATTCTTCTAGGATTTATGTCTTATGAACTACCAATTCCTTACACAATGATTATTATCTATGAATTTTATGGGTATGATTTTAAAATTTTAAGATAATATTCTCATACCCTTATAGTTATATGATTTATACATATGACCAATGATTGATTTATCTAATTTTTACCCTTTATAAGAATCTGAGCTCACACTTTCTTATGTTTTTGTTACTCATATTATGAATAAAGGTTTTAAGTAGTGTATGGATAAGAAGTGTACTATGTGAGAAAAATTTTATTGGATATGTTGAAGATATTTCCTGAAATAAGATCATTATGTATATAATATTCAAAGATAGTAAAAATTTACAGACCAAGGTCATGTATTTTTATGATATGTATTTAATATTCATATATAATAATATAATATATATATACATGTAATTTTTGGGTCACATGAGTTGGTATTAGAGAGAGGTATAATTCTTTTTAGAGATTAATATTATGAATCATTATTGAGAACCCTTATGATAAGTCTATGTATAGGATAACATCTCTAGTTATGGTAAAGAAAGGAGTTTGGTTTTAATTTAAAATACATCCTGATCTAGATACTGAAAATTAGATGTGATTGTGGCATAGATTCACCCAGGGGTAACAACTCTAAAAGGTTAATATTGAGTATTAACTCAATCATCACTGTTACATGATGAGTGGGCCTAAGACTATAAAAATTTATTGACATTCCTAGAGGACATCCTTGAGTTAATTCACATTTTATTTATGAACTATTATAAAGTATTTGAATAGATAACAACGTGGATGACCTAGGTCAACACTAATGTGACATAGATTGAAAATGTGTTATTATTTAAACATAATATGAATTATTTTTCATTATTATATGATTTATCATTATGATTAATGTTACTCAAACTATTATTTTTTGTTTTTATTAATGGAAAGAGCTAATAAGAATCTTTTGAATAATGAATGTGGTGACAAATGCAATGACCTTACTCATGATAAGACACACTAAGTAAGATATTGAATTCTAAATCTTATGATTATGCCTAATATGATATGTCACATTATTATTAACAACCTAAAAACATGCGAGTTTCCTAACACTTTAAATAAGATAAAAATTGAGTTTTGGGAGAGTTTAAGTGATAAATACCATGGAGGGAAGAATATTTAGCTTCCTGGATTTCAATAGCGCGGGAATAATAACCCAAAAAATTTCTCAAAATAAATGGAATATATTTTATTTGTGGAAACTAGTGTCATAGAGAAATTATTTTTCATAGATAAATGGAAAGTTTGATGGAGGGAAATAAATAACATACTATAGTACCATTTTTAGTTCAATGTATTATGTGTGGGAAATTTTTGGATTATCTAAGACAATGAACTAATACAAGGGATAAATACTATAACAATGAAGGTTCTAAGATATATAAATCAATAACATGGATCATAATGGTTAAGGCACACTTATTCTTTATTCTAGAGTTGGGAATGTCATGTTAATGTTTGTAAGAATATGTACTATGAAAATTTTATTATTCTTTATTTAGTAGAATTTGATGTGATTTTTATCATTAATTATCCCTCTTTACATAGATACTTTATAAATTTCTAGAATAATAAAATCACATTTGATATTCAGAATAAACTTATGATTATCTATTGGTGAAAGGATGAATAAGATATTCAGATGAAAATTTAATTGGTATTGATTTCTATTCATGAGGGAAATTTATCTCAAATGGTTTGGTAGAAACTCAATATTTAAGATAGTATTATTGTTTAGGAATATTATAATGTATTTTCTAAAGAATTTATTAGTCTTACTATGAATCATGAAGTTGAGTTTTCAATAAAACTCATACATGGTGATACACCTATTTCAAAGTCTTTATATAGTGTATCCTTGATTGAGTTATATGAATTAAAGAATAAATTCCAGGAGAATATTGATAAGTGATTAATTATTCCAAGTTTCCCCCCATGGGTTGAACTTGTTATTTTTGTTAAGAATAAATATAGATTAATATAACTTTGCATTGATTATCGATAACTTCAAATGATAATGATCAAGAATAAATATCATCTTCCTTATATTGATTATTTGTTTAATCAACTGAAAGGAGACCAATTATTTTCCAATATTGACCTATAGTCTTGATATTATCAATTGAGGGTCAAAAACTGAGGACATTCCTAATATATACTTTCACATGAGGTATGTAATCTATGAATTTATAGTGATTCCATTTGTACATACTAATTCCCCCCACTATCTTCATGTATTTAATGAATATAGACTTCAATGATTACATTAATCAATTTATGGTAGTCTATATAGATGATATTATTATGTAATCCAAGTGAAAGGAAGATCATCAAGATCTCTTGATAATTGGGTTGAAGACCCCGAGGAAGGATAAAATAATTTCCAAATTAAAAAATTGGAATTTTTTTTATATAAAGTTTTATTTTTTGGTTATGTAATCATAAGTGAGGGTATATCAATAAATCCATATAATACGGAAGTAATGGAACATTATACCTAACCAACCACTATGAAATAGATCTATAGTTTTCATGTATTGGATGTCCATTATTGATTCTTTGTGAATAATTTCTCAAGGATTTATTATCCACTTGACAAGTTAACATGGAAGGGATTCAGGTTCCCGTAGGCCGAAGAATGTGAAGGCAATTTCCAGAAGTTGAAAATAAGGTTGGTCAATGAAACTATTCTAACACCACCCCATAGTGGACAATAGGTTTTAAAATATAGTGATACATATAATAAGGATATTTTCTATGTTCTTAAGAATAATTTCATGGTTATATCTTATTATTCTCATAAATTAATTATTCATGATAGGAATTACCCAACCATGTCTTGGAGTAATGAGTGGTAATTTTTTCATTAAAGATATAGATAAATTATCTTTATGGTTCAAGGTGTGATATATATACTAATAATAAAAGTTTAAAGTATATATTCAACCAGAAATATTTGAATATGTTCTAGAAAATATGATTGGAGTTGATTAATGATTTTTTCTGCTCAATACATTACCACTCTAGGAAGGTGAATAGGGTGGTTTACACTTTGAGTTGAAAAGATCATGTTATCTTATCCATGTTAGGGATCATAAAATATATAGCATATATAAACATTCAATGTATGTAACTTAAAATATTAAATGAATGGGAGAAATATTAGCTTTCTAAAATGAGTCTTCAACCATCTATCTATGTGAATATTAATGAGGCACACAGGAAGATGTAGAGATACAAAAGAAGGTAAGTAATTTTTCTGAGTTTATTCATGATTGTAATGGAATGATAAGGTTTTGGAGCATAGTGTGGGTCTCTATTATACCATAATTGAAGAAAGAGTTTTTGTATGAAGATTTTAGATCATCATTCTATATTCATCTTTAAGTATGAAGATGTGTAGGGATATTAAAGAGAATTTATAATGGGATAACATTAAGAGACATATTATAGATCATGTACCTCAGTTCATGGTATGCTAACAAATTAAGACTAAGTGAGAGAAGTCTGAGGGGATGTTATAACCATTACCCATACCAGAATGAAAATGTGAAAACACCATAATGAATTTCATCATAGGATGACCCATGAAATTTAAAGGGAATAATGCAATTTGGTTTTTAGTCACTCACCTTACGAAGTAATTAAATTTCATTTATATCAGGGAATATTTATATCTTGATCAACTTTTCTTGATATAAATTAAGTAATATTATATTATATATGATCAAAATTTTAGTTTTACGTCAAAATTATAGATAATTATTTAGAAAGTTATGGATATGAAGTTATGTTTTAGTACATCTTATCATCCTTAGATAGATGGTTTGTATGAGAGTACCACTCAAACTCTGGATGATAGGTTAAGATCATGTTCTCTATATTTCTATGATAGCCTGGATCAACACCAAAATTTGATAGAATTTTATTATAACATGAGAATTCACTCTATAATTCATAAAAATCATTATATATCCCCCTACATAAAGAATTACTTAACTATAACATGGTAGGATGATATTGGAGAATGAAAGATATTGAGACCTGAGCTGGCTATGGAAATGTTAGAGAAGGTTGGAACCATTTAACAAAACATTAGGGAAGCTCAAAGTCAATAGAAGAGTTATTATAACAATCATAGATTATATATATAATTAAAAGTTAGTGAGAATTCATTCCTATGAATTTATACATGGAAAAAGATTATAGGACTTGAAAAAAGGGGAAGTTTATCTCTTAGTATATTACCCCCTTTGTGATTATTGGATGAGTATGGATGGTATATTATCACTTGGAACTTCCATAGAACCACTCTCAAGTTAATGATATGTTCCATATATATCTTTTAAGGAATTAAATACCTTATCATTTTTATATAATAAAATTATATGTTATTAAATTGGAGAATTATATTTATTATGAGGAACAAACAGTGAAAAGTTAGGGTTGTAGAGAGAAAGTGATGTAAAAAAAGACAACTCACCATGTAAAAGTTTTGTGGTGGAACATTAAATTTAAAGAAGCTACTTGGGAACTTAAGGATGTGATGAGGTAGAAGTATCATCAATTTTTTTATATCAAAGTGATGTTACTTTGACAGTGAAATTCATTTTAATGGTGGTAGAATATAACACCCAAATATTTCATATATATTACTTTGAAATAAATTTTAATTATTTGATAGATTTCTTTACACGAAACCCTGAGTCTAATTGAAACACTATATATTATAAACTTTATAACATAGCCATTTGATTTTTGGGTATGAATATGATTAATGAAATTATAAAAAAGACATATAAATGATATTCTTAACTCAATTTTTTATTAATTACTAAGAAATAATCATTAAATTTTAATAAAATCATTTCATGATTAAAGACCTATTTTTTATAAAGAAATGTATTTTTCAATGTGTTATTAATTTTTATATAAAAAATATATTTATCAATATTTTAAAATGATTTTAATTAAATTAATTTATAATACATGAATAATCATTTATAGATTAGTTATATAATGGTTAGTAATGAAGTAGAATCATTTGAAGGTAAAAAGTGTTAGTTTTTAGAAAACCATTTTTATGTGCACAATGAATTTTTAACATATTAAATTAAATAAATAATTTTCAATTAATGATGTTAACGAAAATTTTAGATTATATATTCAATAAAATATTTTTTAAATTCATATAATAGTTTTTAATTAGAAACTAATGAAAGTAAACCCAGTTTTATGCTTAAAAATATATTTGTCGAAAAAAACAGTTTTTATTGGGGTTTTCATGTTTATTTTAAAATTAATTATTAATAATTATATAAACTAAATTTGATAAAATTGTTTCCATATTTGGATCCATAATTTCAATTTTTTTTAAAGATTCCACTTTTATTTTTGGTCATAATGAATAGAAAATCATTTTACCAGGGGCTATTAACACATAAGTGAAAAAATTCTACTTAAACTTATCTAAATTTTATTAGTTAAAAATATTTCAAACTTATATTATCACATATTTGACATCTTTTCCATTTTTTACACTATCTAATGAACGTGAAATTATATTATTGATATCTTTTAAGTAATTCCATGTGTTCCCCTACCCTTACTTATAAAGGGATCCACTTCTCCTCACTTATTCACAAAATTTGATCCTTTTAGATCAGATAATAACTACCAAAAATACTTATTATATTCCTTCCATTAATTATTTATCCTATGGTCTTACCCTAATACCATCCTAACAAGGCTTAAGGTGTAATCCAAATGAGGTCTCTCAAAGAAGAGGTAACCATTTTACCCGATTATTTAAAATATTATTTCTTATTCAACACCCTCTAAATATATTTTATCCATCACAACAAAATTATTATAGTTTAATTAATATACTAAGATGTTATTATGATTATGGGTCAAACATTTTCTACATACTTTCAATCATAGGTGAAATTAAAGTATCACTCTTGTGTATGTGTGGATTAATTCCTCCACATAGGGATATGATTCATTTTACATCTCTTATTTTTTAATTATAACATATTATCTACCTTCTTTACTTCCCATCTATTGGGAAATGATAACATCTCTCATGCATACCTAGAGACTACCACCTCCATGAAGTGATATGATTCATTTTTTATCACCGCTTTATATGAATGGTTATAAAGGTGTATATAATGAATAAATATGATACTTATTACATGATTAATATTATGGAAATTATATAACCATGATCAAAGTGAAAGGTACATAACTTCTGAACCAAAAAATACATTAAAAACGAAGTACTTAACACATGAAATGATGACAATAAAGAACTATTACTAACTAATGGGTGATAATATGTTATAATTAAACTATTTTTAGTATTATAAGTATGAATATTATTCTTTTATATAATTATATTATTTTTAAATTTATAATATAGTTAGATAGAGTGCTTATGAATCATGTCAGACTTTAGGTAAGGGTTTATCATCTCAATTTTGGTTCTGTGATTCATATGACATATTCACTACTTATTTATTTCATGTGGTGTATATACTCTGCATTTTATATGATATATCATGAATATATTTATATTCATGGTATTTAATGTTTTACTTAAAGTTATTTATTTCATCTGGGTTATGGTTCAAATGTTACCAAAGAGGTAAGGGAATTATGTTGCAATATCACTTTCTACTATGATTTTTTGTGATTAAATTTACAATGATTAAATTGTATGATATAAATCTCACAAAATCTTATAAAATTTCTTATCCTATATTTATTTCTATAAATTACAAGTTTTAATTTTCTTTTCCTCTCTATAATTACACAAATGTATGAAATAACATTTTTAATGTAAACTGACACTATTTTTCAATTTGGTTGGGAATATTTTTATTACATGTCCAAATTTTAATTAATTTTTTTAATATTATACAAAGATTTTTTAAATTTATTTTTCCTAATTTTTTAATTTCTAAAAAAAGTAATATTCTTTTCAATTTTTAATGAGGCACTCTTTAACAAATGTGTATACAAAATTATTATTTTAATGTATATCACATGAAAACAATATCCCACTATCATGACTACTATTTTATTTAAATCTTCCATTATATGATTCCATGGTTCATTTCAAATAATGTTTTTATAATATTCTATAAATTTTTATATTTTAAATAAGTGATTTTAAAATGGAAATAGAAATTTTCTCAATAAATATTCCAATGATATTTTAAATATATTTTCATTTATGATAATATACTTTGATGTTAATTATGATCAACTATGTAGATAATCAAACTCTACCATCCTTATTTTTTCTCTACATGGTTATTGATTATGATTATTAAATCTTTATAAAACCCATTTTACATTTCTTAGGTTAGGATATGAAAAATGATTAATGTTTACATGATCTCGCGACATACATATGAATGAATTGTGATTATATGATGAGTGGGTAAATTATATCCCTTGATATAATTTGGCAATGATAAATTTTTATGATCTCAATGAGTATATGAATGGTTATATCATGCTTTAAATAGGGTATATAGGATTTTATCCCAAGACCAAAAGAGGGTTCATAAGAGGTTATCCCAAGCCCAAAGAGGGTATGTAGGTAGTTATCCCAAACCCAACATGCGTATAATATCATGGTATATGGATTTGAGAAAAAATAAATTATTATTATCATGTAATAATTTTTATGATAATCTTTATTTCATGTTATTTTTATTATGATATAATCTCATGGCCCATTAACCTTGATTCTTCTATGATTCATGTGTTATAAAATCCTAAAACCTTATTCCGTGGTTATGATCTATGAATTATTCGATATGATTTTCAAATGTTAATCTCATATTCTTATACCCTTATGCTCACATTATTCTTATATATGACCATTGAATAAATTATCCCATATTTACCCTTAATGAGAATCTAATCCCAGCCTTTATTATGTATCCTTTCTGTAAGTTATAAAGAATGGTTTTATGTATGGTATGACTAAGAAGTGTACTATGTGAGAAGAAATTTATGGGAGACATTGAAGATATATAATGAAATAATATGATTGTGTATATAGTCTCCAAATACATTAACCTTTTACTATTCTAGGTAGTATATTTTTATGATATGGATTGAATATTAATATAAAATAATATAATATTTATGCATTTAATGTTAAGGTTTCCTAAAAAAGAAAATAAATAAACCATATAGTGTGGTTATACATGTATTCATATAACTTGATAAAATATTAATATAAATGGATTATATTACACAGTAGAATTTTTAGAAAGTTTTTTTAACTGCAACATTAACTTTTTTCTCTATAACTGACTTGATGTGTTGATAGATACTGATCTAGATTTTACGTAAGATCCCTAAATTCCAATAATAATTAGGCCTAGAGTTTCACACACTATATATATCTATATTCTCATTAAATGTGGATGAATTTAATATTAAGAATAAATATTATTCATTGTTTGTGGAATAATAATTTTTCCATTATTATTAATTTCATAAATTTAATCATGAGATATTTGAGTTTAAAATATGGGAGATAAATGTTATCTCTTGTTAATTATTCACACCATAATAAATAAATACGTATTATTAATGAGTTTAGCTAATAATATATAATAAATATTTATTTTAGTTATGAGAATATTAAAATAAGTAATTATTAACGGGTTTAGTAAATATAATATTTATTTATTGAATGAATAATATTTATTTAGACACATATTTTATTATTTGTAATGTTTTGGGTTTAATAAATTCCATAGAGGATAAATGCATCAAGTTAATAACTTGATTAAAATAATATAATTTTATTTAATATTATTTAAATAAATATTATTTCATTTATTTATGAAATGATATTTAAATAAAAATTTTCAATGAAATAATAATAATAATATTTTTATTTAACAAGGGTATTAAATAGTCCAAATAAATTGATAAAGGTCCTTATGTAAATTTCCATTGAATTAAACCTGATTATAAATTACAAGTTATATCATTTTTGATAGCATGAGACCTTCTATGCACAAAAATACCTCCCTAAAATTATCTCAAGTCTTGAGAGAATAATAATTTCATCCTACCCTTCACGAGAATAGAGAGAACAAAAGAAAATTATTATTGTTTTCAATAATGAATGTTTTAAAGCTTATTTCCCCACCATGCTAGTAATTGGAGATTCAATAATGGAGTTTATAGATTCATAAATCATGTGTGGACACAACAAGAGGAATCATCAATTAGATTCTTCATCACAATGGAAACACATCAAGTTTCGAAATGGAAAATGATCAAGGGTATTTTCTCATTCAAGGTAATTCTTCTCCAAAATTAATTATAAATTAAATACGAAAGATCCTCTCTATGAGACTTTGGGGTTGAATTCACCATGATCATTAGATATTATCCATTGAGACCAATGAGAATAAAAATCATGCACCCACCCAACATTGTCTTTGGACTCTGGAACCTTTAAGTTGTATCAAATATTTAACACTATAATTTATAATTATTTATAATTATTAATCAATTTCTTATATTTTTTTTGTTATTTTTTACATTAATATCTTTTTTCATAATATAACGATCAAGATAAAATTTTCATCTAAGTTAGTATGTGTAACATCCTGTCACATTCCTCTTTTTTATTGGGTCCGTCTTGGGATTCCTATGGAGGAAGAGCATTTTTTGGGTAAAACAACCTAATGTTCAGGGATGTAATTTTTTATTTCTATTTTTAGGCATTCTAAAAAAATATTATACTTTTATAATTTTTTAAATTCTTTAATCTATTTTAAAAAACAAATTTATAATAGAAGTTGATTTTTTATAAATTTTTTATAAAATTAAAAATGAAGATTATTTTAAATTTTTTAAAATAAAACTAAATTTTAAAATGAATTTATAGATTTTTTTAATTAAAATATTATATTTTTTAAAGAAAACACTTTTTAGTTATTTAAATTAATAATGCTATGAATTATTATTTACATATTTTTTTACAACTTTATTCTAGAAAATATAGGTATATATATATATATTAAAATAAAAAATTGTAAATCAATTTGATGTGATTTGGAATTAATTTAATTTTTTTATAAAATTTAGAATTTTTTAATTTAATAAATTTGGATATTGTTTTTCAAAATTTATAAAAAAATTAAGAATACTAATCAACAATTTTTATAAAAAAGGGAAGAATGTAATTCTCAAATATCATTTAAAACATCACTCTATAAAAAAGTAAAATAAATAACAAAATAAAATATCTATATCATTTTGAAAACAATATGAAATTTAAAAAAACTCATTTTCATTAAATAGGGACTATAAAATCCAATTTCACTCAATAAATTTCAAAAAAAATCTCTCTTTCCTAATAAAAACAAATATAAATGTATATATATATTTTCATTTACAATTAAATAATTTAAGTATTCATAATAGATATTTATTTTCCATCAATTTTTTTAAAAAAATATTCATTATTCCCAAATAAGATCAAATGCAATAAAATAAAATAATCTCTTTATTCCATAAAATATTTAAAATTAAAGAAATGAAAAAAATTATTTTAAAAGAATAAAAAATCTCTATTTTCCTCCATTTATTCCCATTATCTTTAAATAAAATAAAACAATAAATAATATTATTAAAAATAATTTCCCTTTTAATTAAAATGTCATCTAAATTTAAAAAATATAAATATTATAATTTTTTAAATAAAATCTATTCAACTATGACCTTTACTAAATCCAATTTTTATTTTTTATCATAAGAAATTTAAAAACCCATAATTCATTTTTCATTTTTAAAAAATAAAATAAATTCCCAATTTTATTAAAAAAATAAAAAAGTAACCAAAACCATTTATTTTATTTTTTTTATAAAAAAAGTTTTTTTAGTATCTAAAAAACTAAAAAGTGTATTTCTCTTAAAAAATAAACTTTTATTTATATTTTTTTTAAAAATATTTTTTTAATTAAATACATTTTCTTTTTAATATATAATATAAATCTTTTAACATTAATAGTAAATTTTATAATTTTTAGAAACAATAATTTATAAAACAATACTCAAAAAAATTATAAACCACTTTATTTCTTTTGAATTATTATAAAAGGATCATGCTTTTATTTTTAAAAAATGTTTTTTACAAAAAAATTTATTTATTTTCATTAAATAATTCTACAATTTTACCTTTTGTCTTCTTAATTTAATAAAATTTATATAATAACCATAAAATAAAAAAATATGTTTTATATAATATTAACAAAAAATAATTTTTAAAAGAAAAATTTCAATTTCTCAGTTAAAATATCCCCCTTCATTTAGAAAATCTAAAAAATAATATTTTTAATAAATTTTATCTAATATTTTTTTGTATATAATAATAAAAAATGATTTGAAGTATGAGTTGGTAGCTAACCCGTATACACTAAATTTAATTAAATAAAAAGGGAATATGAAGTGTTATCAAAGTATGGACTTGCACCAACTTGGTAATAGAAGTTAAAAATTAAAACCAAAAGATACTAAAACATTCAAATCCTCCTCAAAGGATGTGAAAATGGTCTTCATGATTCTTGATCAAAAAAATAAACAGTCCCTCAAATATACCCTCATAATTATTTTATATGTGATAGTAGCATGGGAAAAAAACACTAGGGAATTAAGTATAGTATGTAATAGTAATCTATGAATGATACTTAAAAGAAAGTCAAGAAACTCCAAAATGCATTATAGACATGATTATTTCTAGATGGTAAAGATATTGAGTGTTAAATCCTGAAGTAAATGAAGGGATATTTCATTGTTCTCAAGACAGTACACATCACCTTAGAAGATAATCACTACTAAGAGGAACCACTAATAAAATGTTCAATTCTAGTTGAATTTTAACCCATGACCTTCACAATGAAAAAATTATAATATGTACACCATCATAATAGAAGAATAAAAAATGATCAAATCCTATACTATTTAAATTAGAGAGGAAGAAATGAAGACATTATAGAGTTTTAAAATAGAAACCAACAACAAATATAAGCATCCTCAAGCACCATCTATAGTAATAAAATCCACCAAAAACAAATCATGACTTCATGGAGATTAATATATTTTAGGAAAAAATCCCTCAAGGTAAATTATCAATGTTTTTGGGTTGATTGTGTTTGTTAAAAATAAGGGTATATAAGGTATGTAACATCCCATTAATGATATATTAGGCACGTATTTAACCTCATCGTGGTTTTCCTTTTCTCGTTGTCTGTATAGGACCATGAAGGAATTAGGAGGATACCTATAATGGTGGAGTCAGAGATTTGTTGGACTCTTAGATTTATTCATCTTTTTCTATAGTCTACAGAAGGATTTCACACCGTGTAACTAGGTTACAAGTCGTGTAATTTTTTCTAGGTACATGTACTGAAAGGCTTTACTCTGTGAAAGGTTACATGATTTGAAAAGATGTTTCACATCTTGAATGTTTTTAATAATGTATTTTTAATCTGAAGCGATGAGTTTTCTGGGGTATGTTGGACTTTGATGGTTACATGTCATGTAACCTAGTTACACACCATGTAATAACCCATGTATTGTTTTTTAAATATTTTTTTGACTATTTTGTTATGAATCTTTCTCTAAACTCTTTTTCTCTCAACATAGGTAAATTCAAAGGTGATTTTGGGAGACTCTTCTTATTCTATAATGATATGATTGGCTTTCGATCGTCATTGTGGTTGCAGTGCATCTCTCCAAATAAGTGATCTTTCTTCTTCTTTATTGTATTTGATCATGGTAGTTCCCTTGGACCATGTTATCTTGTTCTAAGTTGATGTTTCTTCATAACTTCTTCCAGATCGAATGTGTGATCTCATTTCGGAGGCCATTCCTTTATTGGTCGTGGTGTGGCAGGCATTCGTTCGTGAGGTATGTGGGTTTCCTCCTTTTTTTCAACCCCTTGTTTTCTAAATTGGATCAATATTGTGATGTGGATTTGATTATAGGGCCTTTGTAGACGTCGTTGGGTTTTTGTTGTTGGTGGATCCCATTGTGGGTGTGTGCGACCAAAGTTTCGAGGTAGGTTGTTCCATCTCGAGCCTATTATGATGAACCTTTTCCTGATTTAGAAACTGATTTATACAAGGAATCTTCATGATTGATATGTATGTGTTGAAAAGTGTTTCTAAAAAAGGGTTTTCCAGGATTATTGATAAATGGAAAGAAAAATGTTACTTTTAAATCATTAAAATGGATTTGTGAAATGATTTTTGGAACATTGAGATGTTTGTGAAAACAAGCACATGTGTTACTTGTGTACTAGGTAGAAGGTTTAGCTTGAGGCCATCGTCTATTGTGGGGGTCCACTTTTCAGGGCATTACTCTTATCCTAAAATGTATATAATTGGATCTAGGTATGTATATGGTGTTGGGGTTTCACTTTTTGGGGTTTCTCCCTGGTCCTAGAGTGTAGATAATTGGCTTTAGGTATTACAATTCACTATTCATTGATTTTTGGGTATGAGTATTTTATTATTGAACATGTTTTATTCATTGATATTATGATTCATGTGTTTCTATTGTTTTTTTGTATCAATTGTATTTTTAATATTTTATCCTTAATATGCATGTTGATGATTGTGAAAGATGATATGGAAGAAAAGTACACTTTGAAATTGATATACCTGCTTTTGTTTTAGAACTGTGATAAAAGGGAAATGTTTTCCATGTTTTCTAAAAAACTTATTTACTGCTTATCATGCCATGATGTATTTAAAATGAGCATACAATAATTTTTATATAGAGAATTTCTATGGAACACCTGGGTGTGATCTTATTGTGCCTGTTAGCTCACACCCTACCCACCTCTTCGGTGGTGCTTATGACTTTTTATGTATTCTTATACAGGTAAAAGAAAGGTTCCATAGTGAGGCGGTGAGGTTTTAGGTCAACCTTGTTGGGTAGATGGTGGAGAGATGGTGGTATTTCATCCACACCATAACATGGTGTAGCTTTTTGTTTTCTTCCCTTTGTAGTTGGACTTGTTGCTGGGAGTTTTGGATACTTTTACAGTCATTTGTTTCCATTTTCTTTCATATAGTTATGGAATATATCTATTGTATTTCCATTTTTTTATTTCTTCATGTATATATATGACCTGAGTTTTGTTCATGTTTGGATAAATCACTCCCTATGGTTTTTAATTCGATGCCTAGGTGCTTGTCACAATCCCATTGGTATCTGTAACACACTTTGATTATGTGATGGATTGGGTCGGGTCCCAGGTTTGAGGGAAACCTAGGTCGCTCCGTTATAATTTCATATTAGAGGTGGTCTGTCCTCAAGAGTACTTATCTTGGGAGGCCAATTAGATTAGAGATAGGATTTTCATGACTTGAGAGGTATGTTTCGATAACTGTCTAGCTAGATCTTATCATGATGAGCCTCAAGTTACCATGGGATATTAGGATATGTGTCACTAGTGTTGGGTTTTATTTTAAATCTCAGTTTTTCCTTATGGGTTTTTTGTTTTAAGATAATATTTACTCTATTTTCTGATCATTCCTTCTGTTTTGGTTTGTAGCAATATGACTCTGAGAAATATTCCATGAGTCCCTATATAAGGTGTAGCTGATGATCTACAAGGAAATCTGACAATGGATCAGAATCTCATCGATACTATCATACAAGCAGTTGATTTTGTTGATTAAGATGTGAAATGGGTTCAGAACGTAGTTTTTGAGGTACAACCATGAGCTAGAGGAGAGATAGATCCATCAAATTAATTTATACACGAGAATCCATCATCCTTTAAAGAAACAAATGAACCTCAATAGGGAGAGGACTGGATGGATATGATCGATCAAATCTTCAAATTCTTAGAGACACTTGAGAATATCACGGTAAAGTGTGTAGTGTTCAGGCTTGAGGTGTAACATCACGTTACCCTTATCGGGTAAGTTTTACACCTTTTCTAAGTTCCCTTTTGGTTAAAAATCCTTTTATATATTTTTTTTGGGTTTACTGCAGATTGCAGAATAGGTACACATCGTGTACTTGGTGTTGGTTGCATGTCATGTACTAGGAGATCATGTCGTGAACTGGGAGATAATTTCGGGAGTAGTTACACATCATATACCTGAGCTACATGTTGTGTAGAGGATAAATGTAAGTTTTTAATTCGAGGTGATGAGTTTTTCGGCATAACTTATCCAGCGTGGACTACACGTCATGACCTTGGGGTACACGTCGTGACCCAGTCCGCATCCAGTTTTAAAATGAATGATCAACAGTTCTACTTGGTACATTTCACTCTAGGCATCTTGGATCTCAATCCCAGACCCTTCCTTGGTGTTTTTCAGAGGTTTCCCTCCTTTCAGTTTGATCAGAATAGATTTGGATCGTTGCTTCTCTTGCGATGCGATTCCCAAGTAAGGGGTCTTTCTTGTTTTCTATCATTCTTCATGTTTCTCGCTTTCTGTCCTCTTGGGTTTTTAATGTATCATCTAAATATTGATTGATCTATGACTGGTTGTGTTAGATCATGATTCTAGGTTGTGTTTCAAGGTCTCATTAACCTTCGTTCTCGTTGATAGGTGCTGTTGCAAGTGTAGTTCTTTGGGCAAGAGGTATGTGGTTCCACTCTGATTTTCCAAATTTTTTAGCTTTGATTTTATTAGTATATTTCAATTGATGATTTAAATTCAATTTCAGAAACTTTCTTTCAATTGCTTTAAATAAACCCAATTCTAATGAATTGAATGTTTTGAAGTGGTTTTTGCACAAAAATTTGGAAAAACCCCAATTCTAATGAATTGGGTTGGGTTTGTGGAAAGTTAACCGATTTAAATTATTGAATTTAAATGGTAGGTTTTGATGGAAATGTTTTCAATCAAATTATAGAGTTTAATTGTGTAAATTAATTGTGCTAAGAATGGAATTGGTTTTTAATGGATTTCTAACTCATTAAAATGGCTTAAAATTATTGATAGAAACCCAATGATTTTATCTCGTGAAAAAGGCATGTTTTTAATGAAACCTATTTTTTTTAAATGGAAAGAAATTGAAATTTTTGAAATGGAAGAATGAAATTGATCGTATGTTGTGAAGTCTTAAAATAGTTCGACCATCATGTAAGAGCGCATGCAAGACTTAGGTAGTTAGTGAGTTATTTGGATACACTCTATACTATTACAATGTTATTAAACATACATGCAGTGGGCCACATCCTCGATGGGTTAGTGAGGAGTATACTTTGGCCAATGTCATAGGGACATGTGCATACACATTTTTCTGAGTTCACATATATAATACAGAATCATATAGCTTGTTAATAATATCATACCTTTTGGCAGATGACCATGTTGCTCGCTTGTTATTTGTATTTGAGATATAAATATATGAAAATTTTTGTATAATATACTTTACATTACTATTGAATCTATATAAACTATTTTATATAAATGTTTTACATAATCCATTGTTTTATAAATATTCCATCTCTTGTAACGTAAAGCCCGTGCTTTGAATATATTTTCTATCACTTTGAAAATGTATATTTTTTTTAAATATGCCTTTTAAAATTTTCCAAACTGAATTGTTCTAAAAAATTGAAATCTTTTCATTGGATAATATATATTTGGAATCTGTTATGGAATCTTTGGTGGTATCCTAATATGCTTAGTCTCACACCATACTTTTTCCTTTAGGTATTTATAGACTTTCTTTCTCCAGGATCAAGAAAAGGGAAGAGATCTCATGGAGGTGGATCCAGCAATTGAGTTTTAGACTTCATGAGTTATGTCCTTAGGGACCTTGGGTCTGTTTTCTTGTTTAGTACTTTGGGTTGTAGTAATTTAGATTTTATGCCTCATTGTATTCTGGTACCTTTACTCCCTGTGGAGTTTTCTTATTGATATGCATACTATATTTTATATTTCTCTTCCGCATTCCTGTGGAAAAATAATTCCCACATGTATGTTGTACGATGCTAAGTGATAGTCGCCAGCCTATAGGGATCAGAAATTCCCTTCAGATCATGTCAGGGTCGGATCGGTTATCGGGTTACCAGGGAACCTGGGATGGTTCATGAAAAATTGGTATTAGATGAGGTTTGTGATCTTTTCTTTGAAGTCAATATGCATTTTTGAAATCTTTTCGGGACTTAGGAGGTATTTACGATTGATTTCCTGACCATATCTCACCGCAATGAACCTTAATTAACCAGGGGTGGTTAAGGAAACATGTCTTGTATATTAGTTCTAATATTTTCTTTATTGAGAATTGGATAGAGAGAAATCCAAATATTGTTTATCCCTTCTGTTGAGAATATTTTCTCTTTCTACTCATGTTGAGTGTTAATATAATGTCTTTCTTTTGTATGCTGATGTTGTGTAACATCATGCTTCAAAGAAGATGTTCAAATTGGATTTAGAAATAGGATTCTAATGAACCTTATCAATAAAATCAAATTGTTGATCCAAATTTGGTTGAGGTGATGTTGCACACTGTCTAAGCTCTGGGACATGCACCACCTCTAGTTCTTGCTCAGGATCCAGCTGTGGATCCTTAGGGGGATGTTCTTTAGAATCATTCTCAAGAGTTATTTCACCAGAAGCCATAAGTATTCAAAGGATCCACTGATCCTCAACATGCCGAGGAATGGTTGGGAAAGATAGAATGTCTGTTTGAATTTTTGGAGACACCAAAAGTGATCCGGGCAAAGTGTTCCACCTTCATGCTAGAGGGACTGATCAGAAGATGGTGGGACACATTGGTGATGATAGAGAAACATGATGGCTTACAGTGGAAAGAATTAAAGATTATTTTCACCAATCAGTTCTATCTAGATTCAATAGTATTGTCTAAGGCCTTGGAGTTCTTTAATCTTGAGAAATCCAAAAAAACTGTGACTGGGTATAAAAATTTATTTTCTAAGTTAGTGCATTTTTCTCTTGAGATTTTATCTAATTAGAGGATGAAGGATCGACTATTGAAGTTAGGACATCAATCAGATATCTGTTCTCAGGTTTTCTTACTGACGATTCCCACTTCTATTGATGTGTTGGGTAGGGTGATGATGGTTGACATGGACTTGGATGACAAGTTAGAGTTGACGAGAGTTCCTTTTTCTCCTAGTGGTAGCATTGGTTCCTTCAATGGAAAATAGAAGCATGATGATCCTCATGGAATTTATCAATGTAAGAGTAATTACATACCCCCTAAAAATCTGGGAGGAAGTTTTTTGACTTATTATCAGTGTGGAAATCCAGGAAATTATAGGAGGGTTTGCACTGAGGCACCAAAGAACTGTAGCTCTTAAAGAAATTAAGGGAACTTTCATAGGTTCTTACATCACTTCTGTACTCCACATACTAGTATAGAATCATCCTCTCATCCTAAAACTACAGGGAAATCAAATGATTCAATGATAAAAGGGTTCCACCCACAAACATCTAGAACAAATATTCTTCACGCAGTGAAAGAGTCTCTAGAGGAAGAAAACATGGGTCTAACAACTGTGAGAGGTACCATTACCATTTCTTCATAATTAGTGACATCTCTTTTTGATACTGGTGCATCTAACTCTTTTATTTCAACCCTTATTGTTAACCTGCTTAATCTTCCTATGTATAAACTATCTTATACAATGGATATTATTATACCCCTTTGTATAAATAGAGAGAAGGTTCTTCGTAGTCCTGTCTGTGTCTTCTCTCAATTAGATGTCTAGCTCACTTTGAGTTTTCTGGTTCTTGATATGAAATATATTAACATCATATTTGGGATGGATTGGATAGTTTCCGATAAATCACGAATTTATTTTTATCTCCGACATGACTACTTTACTACACATAGTGGTGTGTAGCTTGTCCTTTAAGGAGAATGATAACCGAAGTCAAGTAGAGCCGAGCCTTCTTATCTAGAGTTGGGGAAAGTGATATCAATGTTTTCTTTTAACCTAGAACGAGATTCATTAGGTGGTGATCTTCCTCCAATTTTTTCGAAGTTTTATGATGTGTTACCTTTGTATTTCTCTAGTTTTTCACCAGTGAGAGAGGTTGAGTTTTCTATTTAATTAATTTCTGGTACTCAACCAGTCTCTGTCCCCTCTTACCTTATGGGACCAAATGAGATAAAAGATATAAATTCTCAGTTGGATGATCTTCATGAAAAAGGATTTATTCATCCAAGTGTGTTACCTTGTGCAGTTACTATTCTCTTTGCTAAGAAGGATGATGGTTACCTTCGCTTATATGTTGATTATCGAATATTCAATCAAGTTACGATAGAGAAAAAATATTTTTTGAGACAGATTTATGATCTTTTTGATTAGCTAAAAGGGGTGAAGTGGTTTTCAAAGATCCACATTTTATTTGGTTACCATCAGTTGAGGATAAAACAATATAACATTCAGAAAAAGACCTTTTGAAAAAGGTACTAGAACTTTGAGTACCTTTTTATTCCCTTTAGTTTGAAAAATTATCATACTATTTTTATGGCCTTAATGAACAAGACTTTCCCCAAGTATCTGGATACTTTTTGGTAGTCTTTGTGGATAAAATTCTTGTTTACTCCATGTTCAAGGAGGATCATGTGCAATATCTTATAATAGTTTTGAATCTTCTATAAAATCACTGCCTTTATGACATAATTCCAACGTTTGATTTCTAGATTCGGGAAGTGAAATTATTGGGACACGTGGTGTCTGAACATGGGGTATTAGTTGATCCTGAGAAGGTGAAAGATTTTTTTTACTTGGGAGAAACCACAAAATGTATTAGAGATCTGGGGATTCTTGGGATTAGCCGAATATTACCACAGGTTTGAGAAGGGTTTCTCAAAGTTGGATTCTATAATGACTACTCTGATTTAGAAGGGGGTGAAGTTTTCATGGGATGATAAATGATAAATTTCTTTTGTCAAGTTGAAATTGTTTTTGACTACTGCGCCAGTGTTGAATCTTCCAAAAGCTGGGTAGGTTTATGTGGTCTTTTGTGATGCATCAAGTTCTGGCATGGGCTGAGTTCTTATGATGGGTTATCAAATAGTAGGATATGGATCCCGTCAACTTAGGACACATGATAATAATTATCCTACCCATTATCTGAAACTTATAGCTATGATGAACGTGCTTAAAAGTTAGCAGCACTACCTTTTTGTAGAAAGGTTTATAGTGTATTCAGACCACAAAATCCCAAGTTATATCTTATACCAAAATGATTTGAATCTTCAGGAGAGGTGTTAGGTGAAGTACTTGCAGTCTTTCAACTTTTACATCACCTATACCATGAGTAAATGGGATTTCATTGATGATGCTTTGAGTCAGAAACTTCCAACCTAGAAAGTGAAAGAATCTTCAGAAGAGTGGAATTTGATGGCTCTTTTTGCATAGTTTTATATTGGAGTTTAAAAGGAAGGGGATGAGGTTTCTTTAGCCAATGTGAAGTTGACGTCTACTCTTCTCAAGATGATTCTTAAAGATCAATAGCTTGATGATGAGTTCCATAGAATTAGGGACTCCCTTTTTAGTGGGGAGATAGTTTCTTAGAGGTCATTCCCCAAAGAGAGTGTTCTATGCTATCATAACCTCTTCGTGGTGCCGTTAGTGGAAAGAAAGGCTATGATGGGAAATATTCATAACTCTCAGTGGGCTATGCACCCAGGAACCACAAAAATGTTCTATGACATCAGGAGATAGTTCATGTGGTCAAGTATGATATAAGACATTACTAAGCTTGTCCCTCGTTGCTATACGTTCCAATAGGTGAAATCCGAGAACCAGAAACTATTGGGATTTATTCAACCACTTCCAGTCCCTAAATGGAAGTGGGATGAGATATCTATGGACTTTGGGTTTCCTCGTACCCAGAGAAAGAATAATGCAATATGGGTCGTGATCAACAGGCTGACCAAGTCGGCTCACTTTATACCCATTCGTAATACGATCAAAGTTGAGGAGTTGGGAAATCTCTATGTGAAATAGATTGTTCACTTTCACAAATTTCCATCTTCTATAGTCTCTAATAGGGATCCTTGGTTCACTTCTCACTTTTGTAGAGGCCTTTAGGAGGCATTAAGATCTCAATTTTAGTTGAGCATGGCCTACCATACACAGTTGGATGGCCAGATGAAAAGATATATAATGATTCTTGAGGATATGCTTTGTACCTATGTTCTCGACTTTGATAGGGCTTGGAATGATCACTTATGGAAGGTTGAGTTCTCTTATAAAAAATTACCAGTTCATGATCAGAATGGAACCTGTTGAGTCCTTGTATGACCGGCCTTGTAAATCTCAGTTTTGTTGGTCATATGTTGGTGAAAGTTATTTGGTTGGAACAAGCTTGGTGTAGGAGACGAAAACAAATATCCATTTGATTCATCCGAGGATATTGAAAACACAGAGCCAATATAATTCTTATGCTGATCGACATTGTATACCTTTGTAATTTTTAGTTGTTGACGAAGTGTTCTTGAAAGTTTCACTCTTGTTGGGTCATCAATAGCTTAGGAAGAAAGGGATTCTTTCTCATCACTTTGTGAGACCTTTCAAGGTTGTTGAGAAGGTGCGGAAGTTTGCGTATTGTTTGGAACTTTCACCATAGCTGACGTCGATACATAACATGTTCCATGTATCGCAGTTGAGAAATTATATATCTGATCCATTTCATGTTTTGAGATGGTGTGATATTTAGATCCTTCATGATTTATCTTTGATTGAGCGACCAGTCCGGATAGTTGATTCTAAGACCAAGGTACATCATGGGAGGACGATAGCTTTGGTTCATGGGCTACGGAAGCATGGTTCTGATTCTTATGAGACACAGGAGAGGGAGGCACTGATGAGAGAGTGTGGCCTCATCTTTTTAGCATGGAAGCTTCTTCATAGGCTTTCTGGGGGCAGAATGTTTTTATGGTGGGGAGGTTGTAACATCCCATTTCTTTGATCAGATAAGGTTTACACCTTTTATAAGTTACCTTTCAGCTAGAAATCCTTTTATGTGTTTTTTATGGGTTTAATGTAGACTGAAAAATAGGTACATTCTGTGTACCTTAAGTACACATCCTATATTTGGTGTTGGTTTCATGTTGTGAACTGGGAGATCATGTCGTGAACTGGGAGATCATGTCGTGAACTGGGAGATCATGTCGTGTGTAGGTACATGTTGTGTACCTGAGGTAAACATTGTGTATGGGTTAAATTTCTGGTTTTAATATGAGGTGACATGTTTTTCAGCTTACATTATCTAACGTGGACTACACGTCTTGACCCTGGGGTACACATCGTGAATCGAACTACATCTCGTTTTAAAACGCATGATCGAAAGTTCTGATCGGTCCTTTTCATTCCAGACCTCTGGGATCTTGATCCTAGACCCTTTCTAGGCATTTTTTAGAGGTTCTCCTCCTTCTAGTTTTATCAGAACATCTTTCGATCATTGCTTCTCTTGTGGTGTGATTCTCGGGTAAGGGTTCTCTCTTGTTTTCTCTAATTATTAAAGTTCCTCACTTTTTCTACTCTTGGGTTTTTAATGAATCATTTAGGAATTGAGATATCTATGCCTGATGGTGTTGTATTATTCTTCTATGCTGGTTTTAAAGGTAGACTTCACCTTCATTCTCATTGAAGGGTGCCGTTGTGAGTGTCGTTCTTTGGGAAAGAGGTAGGTGGTTCCATTCCGATTTTCCAAATTAATTAAATTTGATTTTCTTGGTTTATTTCAATTGATGATTTAAATTAAATTTCATAAACTTACTTTCAATTGCTTGAATGAAACTCGATTCCAATGAATTAGAATATTTGAAATGGTTTTGGAACAGAAATTTAGAAAAACTCCAATTTTAATGAATTGGGGTGGGTTTGTAGGAAGTGAAATGATTTAAATTTTTGAATTTAAATGGTGGATTTTGATGGAAATGTTTTCAATTAAGTTATTGATTTTAATTGTGGAAATTAAATATGAAAAGTATGGAATTGGTTTTGAATGGATTTCAAACTCATGAAAATGGCATAAAATGATTGATAGAAACCCAATGGTTTTATCTCATAAAAAAGAATGTTTTTGAATGAAACCTATTTTGGTTTAAATGGAATGAAATTGGAATTTATTAAATGGAAGAATGTGATTGATCATATTTTAAGCAGTATTAAAATATTTTTCCCATCATGCAAGAGAACATGAAAGCCTTAGGTAGTTATTGAGTAATTTTGATACACTCTACGCTATTAAAACGTTCTAAAACATACATGCAACGAGTCACATCCCTAATGAGTTAGTGATGAGTCTAATTTGGCTAGTTTCATAGTTACGTGTGTATACACATTTTAATAAGTTCACATGAGAGTGCATAATCCTATAGATGGTTAATACTATCATACATTTTGGAAGATGACCATGTTTCTATCTTATTAATTTGTATTTGAGATATAAATGTATGCCAATGTTTTTTTCATCTACTTTACATTCCTAATGAATTTATATAAACTATTTTATATTAAGGTTTTAAATAAGACATTTTTTAGAAATATTCCACCTTTTTTAAAGTAATGATTAGGATTTGAATGTATTTTCTATCACATAGAAAATATATAACATGTTTTTCTTAAATATGCCTTTAAATTTTCCAAACCATTTTGTTATGAAAAATTGAAATCTTTTCTTTGGATATTATATATTTGGCATCTGTTATAGAATCGTTTGTGGTATCCTACTAGGCTTAGGCTTACACCCTAATTTTTCCATTTGAGTATTTGTAGACTTTCTTCTTACTGGCTTGAGCAATTGGAAGGGATCTATTGGAGGTGGATCCAATAGTTGAGTTTTGGAATTGGTGAGTTATTTCCTTAGGGACCTTGGGGTTGTTTTCTAGTTTACTACTTTGGGTAATAGTACTTTGGATTTTATGCCACATTGTATTTGAGTACCTTTACTCCTTATGGAGTTTTCTTATTGATATGCATACTATCTTTTATCTTTATCTTCCACATTATTGTGAAAATTTTTTCCGACTTGTATGTTGTATGATGCTAGGTTCTAGTCACCATATTATGGGGATCAAAAATTCCTTTTGATTCATGTCAGGGCTAGCTCGGTTATCAGTTTACTAGGGTACCCTAGCTAGTTTGTGACATGCAGGTTCTAGAAACAGATGGTGGGATTCTGTGGTCTAGGAAGATAGACACATGGACCTAGACAGGAAGTGATTAAAAATACTATTCTCCCAGCAGTTTTTTCCAGATTCACTAATGTTGGCAATGTCTCTGGAGTTTTTTTCTTTTTAGAATAAAGAGAGTTTAGTGTTGGTGTACACCAATCAGTTTACTAAGCTTTCCTGTTTTTCTATGAATGTGGTGAAGAATGACCAGCTAAAGGCTCCAAAGTACCTATTGGGTTTGTGACTGGATATCAAATCATAGGTATTTATGTTGAAACTTTTTACCTTTGAAGAGATGGTAAACATAGCTAAGATGGAAGAGATGGAAATTGTAGGAAAATTTGGTTTTCGCAACTCTTCTCTTCCATATAGTGGTAGCTTTAGTGGTGTTTATGATAATAAAATGAAGTGGAAGGATCATCTCATAAGTGGTGGTGGTGGGTCTCAACAGATAACCTCCTCTTCACTATCTAATATAGATACTAGTGTGCCTATGAATTGTTTTCAATGTGACAGGTTAAGGCACACCAAAATTTTGTTTTACTATGCCCGAAAAGATTTGAATAAACTATGAACATGTTGGTCATATAAAACGCTTCTATTAGGATATGATTATGAATCATTATGGTCAGGGTTCGTCGGCTCCAAAGGCTATTGTGGTGCAGTTAGAAGTTTCCAAGATTACATGTCTCAAGCCATAGGCCTCAGGATTAAATCACTTTCACGATGTAGATGAGTGTCCATCGGAAATTAATCCAGGTCCAACAATAGTGGGAGATGTTATCCTTCTTGCATATTTAATAGAAATTTATTTATTTCCAAATGGTTCCTCCCACTCATTTATATCCGAATTCTTTTTTGATATGCTTAAAATTGAAACTGAACATATGTCTTTTATAATGGAGTTAGAGACACCTCTTGGAAAGATGAGAGAGAAGGGGATTCAATGTATTTCTTGTTCATTAATGGTTTCGATACATAGTTGGTCTGGGATTTTCTCATTCTTGATCTAGATCTATTTGAAATAATTATTAGTATGGATTGGATTTTTTCTCATCAAGATGAGGTTGATTTTTATCATTAGAGTGACTCATTTTTTACTACCGATGATAGCTATTGTGTGTTTCAAGGGGAGTGAGACTCGAGATAATGATGTGCAGGGCCTTCATGCCTAGAGCTCAAGAGTTTGTTGTCTTCTATTGCATTTTTGTCTGATCACATTTCTCCTATTGTTGACATTACTATTTTTTCTCTATAATTTCTTGAAATTTTCCAAGATGACTTCCTCATTCTTATTCCAGAGAGAGAGGTAGATTTTATGGTTGATCTAATTACAGGTACACAACCGATATCGATACTTTCTAATATCATGGTACCCGTAGAGATGAAGGAGTTAAAAATTTAGTTGGATAACCTGTTAGAAAAATTCTTTGTTCACTCTAGTGTTTGCCTTGGGCAGCCCCTGTTCTCTTTGCTAAGAAATTAGATAGTTCACTTCGGTTTTTTATGGAATATCTGAAGTTGAATTGACAAACAATTAAAAACAAATATCCTTTTCCTAGTTTGGATGATTTGTTTGATTAGTTAAAGGGGGGAAAGTAGTTCTAGAAGATTGATCTTCTGTCGATTTATCATCATCTTGGATTTTGATAGTCTTATGTACCAAAGACAACTTTCAAGAGCATATATGTCCATTTTGAATATATTGTGATGTCTATTGGCCTGAATAATTATCCTACAGTTTTCATGGATTTGATTAATCAAATATTCCATCAATATCTTGACACTTTTTTGGTAGTGTTCGTGGATGATATTCTGGTATATTCGAAATATGAGTGTGGGCACGAGCACCATATAATATTTGTTCTATAAATTCTGATAATTCATCATTTGTATAGAATTTTTTTTGAAATGTTGTTTCTATATTCAAGAAGTAAATTTCTTAGGGAATTTTTTTTATAAACATGGATTATGAGTTGATCCAGAGAAGGTGAAGATTGTTTATTCATGGAAGGAACTATAGAATGTACTTAAAATTTTAATATTACTTGGTATTTCTAGATACTATCGAAGGTTTTTAAGGATTTATCTATAATGGCATCACCAATGACTGCTATTACCAGGAAGGTGATGAAATTCACCTGGGATGTGAAGTTTTAGTATTCTTTGGATGAACTAAAATAACTTCTGACATCAGATCTTATCATAATCTTACCTGACTTAATAATGGGTAAGGCATATTTTATGATGCTTCTAGTGATGGTTTGGGATGCATTCTTATGTAGGATGACCATGGAGTAGCATAAAGATCTCATTATCTCTGAATTCATGAGAATAATTACCCCACTCGTGATTTAGAGCTTGGTGAAGTTATGCATGTGCTTAAATGTTGGAGAAACAATATTTTTGGGGAGAGGTTCATAGTCTTCTATGATAAAAAGAGTTTGAGTTATATATTTTCTCATAAATACTTGAATCTCAGATAGAGATGATGGTTATAATACCTTCAGATGTTTGACTTTGATATCTCATATACCCCAAGGAAGAGGAATTTCATTGTAGATGCTCTTAGCAGGAAAGTACCATCACGAGTTGTTCTAGAATCAAAGGAGTGGAACCTTATGATAATTTTCACTTAGTTTCACCTATATTATCAAGAGGATGTTTTAGGTATGGTTTTGACCAGTGTTCAGTTATCATCATCATCTCTCCTATATTTTGTCTTGCAGATTCAGCAGTAGGATATTGAGTTCAGAAATATTCAAGAAATCCTTTATGGTGGGGAGACCATTTATAGTTGTTCTATGTCTTTAGATGGTATACTCTATCTTGGAAAATGGGTTATCATCCCAATATCCATGAGGAGTTTATCATTGTTTAATTTTCATAGCTCTTTGTGGGCCATCCATACAAGAACTACAAAAATGTATTAAATAATGAGAGGAAGATTCTTGTGGCAAGGTTTGAAGTGTGACATTATAGATTATGTGTCCCACTGTTACACCTGCCAATAGATAAATACTGAGTAATTGAAGCCCTCTGATTTTCTTCAGCCTCTTCTGGTGCCGGTCTAAAAATGGTATAATGTATCCATAGATTTTGTTGTTGGATTACCATGAACTCCATGAGAGAGGAATACTATATGGGTGGTTACTGATCATTTGATGATGTATTCTCATTTCATTCTGATCAAGGATTCTACGAAAGTTGAATATTTGGGTAAGATGTATATGAAATAGATTGATTGGTTACATGGAAGTACTTATACCATTGTTTCAGATAGGGATAAAAGTTTTAACTAAAGTTTCTAAAGGATTATCCAAGAAGAAATGGGAACTCAGGTCATGTTGAGCACAAATTACCATAAAAAAATAGATGGTTATACAAAGTGTGTGATTCTGATCCTGGAGGATATGCTTTGTCCCTGTGTATTAGATTTTGGTGGACCATGAGATAACTATCTGGGGATGGTTGAGTTTTTCTAAAACAATAGTTATCAGTCATTGATAATAATGGATCCCTTTGAGGCATTGTATGACTTCTCATTCATATCACCTCTTTGTTGTGTAGAGGTGGGAGAAGTATATTTTGTTGAAACAAGTTTGGTATAAGAGATGTCAACAAAAATTCCAAAGGTACATCAATGTCCAATTACATCCCAGAGTCGAAAAAATCATATTTGGATCAATGGTGTTTTCCTTTTTAGTTTTCCATTGGTCACAAGGTTTTCGTTAATTTTTCTCCTTAGTTGGGTCACCATCATCTTGTATAATTGGGAAAATTGGCTCTGAGATATGTTGGACCATTTGAGGTTACTGATTGGATCAAGAAGGTTTCTTATCAGTTAGAATTTTAAGTTAAGTTGATAGGTATTTATGATGTTTTCCACATATATCAGCTCAGGAAGTACCATCTAGATCCCACTCACATTCTATGTTGGGAATAAATTGAGATATATCTATATGTTTCTATTTTGGAGAAACAGGTTGCGATCGTTGAAACTAAAGTGAAATTATTGCATGGAAAGTTGATTCCATTGATCAGAGTACTATGGAAACATGGATCAAGTTCTCATGAGACTTGGGAACGCGAGTCGATGGTGAGGGAGTAGTGGAATCATCTTTTTCTATGGATTACACCTTTCACAAGACTTCCCGAGGATGGAAAGTATTTATTGTGGGGAGTTTGTAACATCCCATTCTAATCTATCAGGTATGTATTTAACCTCATCATGGTTTTCATTTTATCATTTTCTATATAGGGTCATGAATGAATTGAGAGGATACCTATAATAGTGAAGTCATAGATTTTTTAGACTCTTAGTTTTAACTGGATTTTTCTGAAGGATGTAGATTCATTTAACACCATGTAACTAGGTTAAAAGTCATATAATTGTTGATGGGTGCAAGTCATGAATGGATTCATGTTGTTAAAGGTTACATGACATGAAGAGATGTTTCATGTAATGAATGGTTTCAATAAAATATTTTTAATTCGAGGTGACAGGTTTTTCAAATTATGTGGGACTTTGATAGTTACACGTCATGTAACCGGGTTACATGTTGTGTAAAGGACCATGTATAATTTCTTAAAAAGGAGTGAAACCATTTTTTTATTTATTTCTCCAAAATATCTTTCTCTTGACCCAAGTAAATTCTTAGTTTATTTTGAAAGACTCTGATCATTCTAGATTGATCTGATCAGCATTCGATCATCGTTGTAGTTGCAGTGTGTCTCTCTAGGTAAGTGATCTTTCCACTTCCTCATTATCCTTGATCACAGTAACACCCTTGAGTTGTGTTATCAGATCTATTAGTCTATTTTGGTTTTTCTTCATGAATTATTCTAGATCGATTGTGGGATCTTATTTCAAAGGCCTTTTTTTGTTGGACGTAGTGCGACATTCGTTCGTTCTTGTGTTATGTGGTTTCCTCCATTCCATTGACCCCTTTTTTTCTAAATTGAATCAATCTTGTGATGTGTATTTGATTATAGGGCCTTCATATAATTCATTGGGTTTTTGTTGTTGGTGGATCTCATTGTGGGTGTGTGTGGATCGAGTTTTGAGGTAGGTGGTTACTTCTATAGCCTATGTTGATGAACCTTATTTTTCCTTCTTTATAAACTCATTTATACAAGAAATTATCATGATTGATTTTTGTGTGTTGAAAACAGATTTTATATAAAAATGGGTTTTCCCTAATTGTTAATAAATGGAAGGAAAAAGGGTATTTTAAAATCATTTAAATGGATTTGTGAAATAATTTTGAAATGATTTTTGAAACATTGAGATGTCACTAAAGGCGATCACATGGGTTACCTTAGGTACTAGGGGGAAAGATTAACTTGAGGCCATCATCCATTGTGGGGGTTCACTTTCTAAGGTGTTCCTCTTATCATAGAGTGTAGATTATTGGCTCTAGGTGCATGTATGATGTTGGGGTTTCAATTTTTGGTGTGTCTCCTTGTTACTGGAGGGTAGATAATTAGATTTAGGTACCACAGTGCACTGTTCAGAGATTTTTGGGTATGAGTATTTTGTCTTCTAACCTATTGTATTCCTCAATATTGTGATGCCTATGCAGCTACTGTTGTTTTTTTCTTGGCTCTGTATTGTTTTATCCTTGATATGCATATTGATTCTTATAAAATATTATATGGAAAAAAGCGCGATTTGAAATTGATATACCTTATTTTCTTTTAGAAATTTGATAAAAGGGAAACGTTTACCATGTTTTCTACAATTTCTTTAATAATTATCATTTTGTGTTTTATTTAAAATGAGCATATAGGAATTTTTATACAGAGACTCTCTATGGAACAACTGGGTGGTATCATATTGAGCCTATTAGATCACACCCTACATACCTCTTCACCGGTGAATAAAACTTTTTATGTATTCCAATTTAGGGAAAGGCAAGGCACTATAGTGAGGCAATGAGGTTTCATGTCAACTAAGTTGGGTGTCTGGTGGTGAGATTGTGGGATTTCATCTACACCATCACATGGAGTAGCCTTTTGGTTTTGGTCCTTTGTAGTTGGGCTTGTATATTAGAGTTTTGGATACTTTTATCATAATTTTTCCACTATATTTCTTATAGTTATGGAATATATATATTGGATTTATACTATTTCTTCTCCCTTGTTGTGTATATATGTCATTTGTTTTGTTCTGGTTGGGAGAAATCATTCCCTCTAGTTTTTCGTTCGATGCCCGGGTGCTTGTCACCATCCCGTGGGGTTCAGGAATTTCCTTCGGGTATGTGATGGATTGGGTTGGGTTATAGGTTTGAGGGGAACCTAAGTCAGGTTGTTACAAGTTCAATTGTGGTGTTCTAGTATAAATTTTTACTAGGTATGTTTGGAAAGATTCAAAATAGAGGTATAGAGGCACTATAAGTGGTACAAAAAATTTCTTGTACAAGATGGCATTGTTTCCTAGTGTTTTCCATATATTCTGACCTCAAAATTAGGAATTGATGTATGGTAAAGGAAATATTTTCATATAGTAGTTGGACTATGAAGACCGTAAAAATGTATACATAAATGAAAAGAACATAGTCATTTTCAGATGAAGGAGGTGAAATAAAATGTTTTCTAAAGAATTATGTGGACCACGAATGAATTTTAATTTCCATGAGAATAAAATGATTAAAGGGGAACCAAAAATGAATAACTTCACTATAAAAACCATATAATCGGTTTAGTAGGTAGTGATGGATAATCGACAACGGATCTTTTTGTGATTGTGTTTAGTGGGTTTTGCAGGATTTAATTTCCTATTTAAAGGACCCTGAATCACATCATTAGAGAGAGATACTTTCATTAGAGAACATCATAACTGGAAGAATTAATATGAGTTCAAAGTGGTTTGTGAAGGACTAATTATACAAAGGAATAGGTTCATGAAGGGGGTAGTTCATGAAGATATTTTGTAGAAGGGGACTGTGGGGAATTGTCAATCACAAAGGAAAAGGGTATCGTGAAGAATCATCTATTCATTAAGTGAAGGCATCTACAAAGTGAAGGCATCTGTAATACAAAGGTATTCCACAAAGTTAGGGAAGTTTATGAAGCACTTGTGCTACATTGTGTTGAGGTTTCCACAAAGGGATTTTTATGAAGGATAAAAAATAGTTTGTAAAAGGACTCCCCACAAATAAAATTCTATGAAGTGAAGTTTATTTAATCTAATGGGTGAAAATATGACATCATGTCACACTTATGTGTGAAAAAATTATGAGGTTTTCAAAAAAACAGAATAATCCTCTGAAGGAGAAGTTAACACACTTCAGTTTATAGAACATTGATCTTTCAAATTGTGATTGGTTGTAAACTAAGAGGGATAGTGAGTCCACTCCAAACATTGTAATAGTAGTGCACTTTAGTGGATTTTGTACATATACTCATTAACTTTTTATTCTCCTTGTATGGATCCCAGGGTGTGTGAACTAAGAAAAATTGCTATGTCTCATAGATGTTTTCATTTCTACCCATACATTTCTATAAGAAAGGGAGAGGGAAGTATTTTGTTTAACAATGAAACAAGATCGGAAGGGGCAGTAGTTTTAATCTATCATACACTGATTCACCACCATATCAGGGTATTTAACCTAATTGGGATAATAATAGAAGTATAAATCCAAGAACATATAGGTAAAAAGTCCTACACTAGTGAGAAAATATATTTCCATGTCATTTTATTTTTACTTTTTTAACATTGGTTTTTAACTAAACTTTATGCAGATGACATTATATATAATTATTTCAACATTAGTTTTAATAAAACTGACATCTAAAAATAAAATAAAAAGTTTATTTATGGTATTTTTCAATGTCATATTCCAAAATAATGACATTGAAAATACATTTCCCATTCAATTTTAATTTAAAATCGACATGGAAAATATAGTATAAAAATTTTAACGTCGATTTTTAATAAAATCAACATTGAAAGTGTTATTATTTCAATGTGGTACAATAATCGAAGAATTTCAACATTTATTATTACATAAAACTTATATTTAAAGACCACCTCAAAAAATATCATATAACTTTCAACATTGATTTTACGTAATAACCAATGTTGAAAATAAGTTTCAATGCCACTTGTTATATAAAAGCAAATTTCAAAGTCCTCTTAAATTTTTTTACTGACTTTGAACATTGGTTTTATGTAATAGCCAATGTTGAAAGTAAATTTAAACATTGGGTTTTATAGAAAACTTACATTGAATGTATCAGTGATTACTTTCCATGTCATTTTTTTTAAAACCGATGTGGAAAGTTCAATATTTTTGATTTGATATCAGTTTATAAAAAAATAGATGTGTAAATTTTAGTTAAAAACACAAAATAGATTACATGAGCCAAAATTTAAAAACCTTTAAAATAGTATACAAAAATTATGCAACACATAAAACAGAGTACATACTTATAAAAACAAAAAAAATTAAAAACATAAATTTGAAAAAGGTTTTCTAAATAATTATTTACACTGAAATAAAAAAGTGATGTTAAAAAAATACAGGACATTGGTTTTAATAATCAATATTCTCATTTACAAAAATATATTCATAAACCTTAAAAATAATATTACTATATTATGTTAATAATTATAGAATTAAAATTATAATTTTTCAGTTCAAAAGTTTCATTAAAAATATCAGTATATTAAGAGAATAATTTTGTACCTGAGTAGATGAAATCTACATGTTTGATTTTATAGAAGCAACTTTTTTAGTACTATGTCAAGAACATCCACTGTATCCATGCTCCTAGAAAATATGGATAAAAAAATTAAAATTAGTTAGTTACTTATTTATAACTATGATTTATGAATTTTAAAACTATAGTACCTGGTTATGTTCAAATGTGTTATCATAATTATTGATATCAATTTCAGTATATAAGATTAATTTTACTTTATAAGTGTTTTATTTTGATTAATAATGATGTTTCTGAATATTGGAATCTATTATTTCAATTGATAATAGAACCCTTTTCAACTTGAAAATATTTAACTCTTGATGAAATTCAAATTCATCATTATCCAACATAGAAAATGAATAAAAATGATTCTTTATTTAAAGTGGAAGTATATTGACATAAGGTAAATAATTATATATAAATTTCTATATAAAATAATCTCATAGATATGAAGCTATTCTTGTTATAAATCATATAACATACTTGTCAAAGAGAAAAAATAAAATCAAGTCTTTGTGATTAGTCACTAGAAAATGTACTATATATTTGTTTGATTTCAAAATTACATTAGAGAACCGTATATGTCAAGTAATAAAATCCAATAGTATAAAATTAAAATAGAATTTTTTTATATTCATGGAAAAGAAGAAATGAAATTATTTCAGTGTATGTAAGAGATGAATTTAAATTGTGAAACCAAATATTTTCCTCAAAAATTTAAAATTTCTTGATTCATGTGTCGCATGATTCATAATATCAACTATAGGTTCTTTGACTTCTCTATATTTTCACTATAGTTAAGGATATTATAGGCTAGGAAATATTATGAGTAGTTATTTTTCTATTGTAGTATATAACCAAAAATAATAGGGAAATTACATAATATTTCACATGATAATTTTAAACTTTAAAACATGTTACTTGTTGAAATTTTTTGATATCACTAATTGTTTTTATGTACTGGTATGACATAGGTGTAGTAGAATAAGTAGACGGTGTTGTTCTAAGACTAAAAATTTATGATAAAATGAGAGCTATCAACCTGATAACTGATAAATAGGTAACATTATCTAAAAATAAAATTTTATGAGGACATACCTACACAATGTGCCACAACCTCTATCAAACCAGTAGATATTACATGTCTTCCTAATGGTACATGGTTAATTAAAGTTTGAAAATATGACAATTGGATATGGTAGACATATGAGTAGACGATTTTCCTAACAACCTAACAAAAAAAGTAAACATTGAATATATGTATAAGTAAACTATACTCTTAGAATTCAATTTTATACACACATACTTGATTCAATAGATGAACTGAAATTTCAATTAACATTTATAGTAAAATTATTTATTTCATAAGAGAAATAGATAAGCAATATTATTCATCAAATGAAAATCTTTAACATTTTGTACTGTTATATAATAAATTAAAGTTAAATAATTAGTACATCCTTGAATGATAAACCATTTTTCATAATATCTTTTGGAAGTGTTGATTCATGAAAGATATCCATAGCGTTACTTGAACCTCGTGTTCCTGAGAATATAAGATTAATAAATTTCATACTTTGATATCTAAAGAAATACATGCATTTTTAATAAATATAGATCATTATATGAAATAACTAAGTATATTTATATACTAATTACAGTCATCGTCATGCCTCGTGTCTATTAAAATATTTTATCCTATGAAAAATAGAAATATATGAATATATAATTTGAGTCCACTACCGGTCACTGGTATAAATCAATGTAATTAGCACCAAAAATATACATTGGAGCACTCAGACTTCCCTATTTGAGTGAAATTTTTATCATTAAAATCAGGTAGAAAATTCTTCTCCATTAAATAATTTTAAGCTAGATGAAATATCTAAAACCTATAAAAAATAGAATATATAAACTTTAAACAAAAAATATTATATAATTACTCATTTTTTAAACATTATCTAAAAGTGATATATTATACAATTTAATGTCTTGTGTAATGTAGAGATTTTTTTATAAATCCATAACCCTTTATATAGAAGATACCAATCCTATAAAAATAAATAGAATATACCAACTTATATAAAAAATGATTATCTAAATAATCATTTTTTTAAATTTAATTAAAAAAACATAATTGATAATTTAAATCGCAATCATACTTAACAAATATTTTTCAAAGAAATTGTAAATATGGGTAAGTTCTTCATTTGTATACGAATATATATCATTGAAAATATATAATGACAATGAGTTTTATAAGATTAAAAAAACAATTTGATATAAAAGATAGAATAACTAATATAACTAACCTTATCAAATTCAGTCATTGACCGAGTTGTGATTATCTCATACACGAATCTTAAGACATAATATCCACATTTGAAACTTCTTTTTTGATGATGACCCTATAGTTATAAAAAATTAAATTGAAAATAAACACCAATAAATTTATATATAAAAAAACTAAATACTATCAAATATAAAATATATTTACCATTACTTAGATGTATTAGATTGTATTTAGTTTCTTTATCGACAAGTGATCTTTTTTAAAAAAATTACATGGAATTTATTTTCATATATATCAACTAAAAAACATCTATAAACAATAATAATTAAAAAAATAACTTATAAAAAAGAATAAAACTTACTTGTTTAACAAGTTACTAATTTTTTTATGCACACCACCTAATAGAGAGAAAAACCAATATAATTTTCATTACTTTGGGAAGAATACGCCTAACATTCAGTGACCTATACAATATAAGAAGTTCACAATTAATAAAATTATAATGTGAAGTGCACTGTGTTGCATTTGTTGTCAATGAGGCATGAAGTTGTCTTGGAATGAATGGATGTCAAGGAGTCAAGATGTGAATGTCAAAGGATGTGATGGTGATGGTGATGAAGGAGAATGGCCATGGTACTAAGATGCATGTCACTTAGGAGATTCACTAAGTGGTATTGGAAATTGTGGTTGAAACATTCTCCATGAATATCTGACGATTGTTGAGCTGCTCTTTAAGTTCCAAGAACTTGTATCCTGATGATACAAAGTCACAACATTGATTGAAGACCATGCATTGTCTTCACAATGCATGAGGAGTTGAAAGGAGTTCCATCCACAACTACTAAGTGGATGATGTGCATTAAAGAAGTCCATGTACTAACTCTTAGTGCATGTGAATCAGAAGATGTTCCAATTGATCTCTGATTAGATCAATGAAGAATGTTGAAGACCATGTGTGATTCATGAGATTCAGTTGAAGAAGTCCCTCCTAAGTATTGAACACATATGGAAGAGTAGATGAAGAAGATTAAGAAGAAATCGTTTGGAATTCCATTCCTAAGTGATGAATACATGTTGAAGATAATGGAGGAATTTCAAATGAAGAAGAAGAGAGGAAGAAGGAGAAATGAGAAAGATAGGCATTTGGCATTTGGTACTTGTCTTATATTCATGGGTTACTTTGTTTTTGACAAAGTAATATTCTGTCCTTTGCCAAAAAAATAGGCCATCTCAAGCCAGCCTTAAGGGTTCAACCCCCAAGGCACATGTGGGCCTAAGGCGCCACACCCAAGGGGGGATCCCATGTGGCCAGCCCGAGAGGCAGGGGGGCCGTGTATAAGCCCCCGAGGGCACGCGGTGGTGAAGCCCGCGCGCCCGGAGGATGCATGGTGGGCGCTAGAAGCGCGCCCGCAGGGAGCAGAGTGGGCGCAGAGCGCGCCCGCAGGGAGAACACGGTGCGGGGCGGCACCGTGGAGGGAGAGAGTTCAATTGCCGGGTTGAGGCGGCACTTGGGTAATAAGCTGCGGAAAAATCGGAGGCCGTTTCGATGTGGGACGCGGATTTTTCCCGCGGAAGAGATCCTGGCCGCTCATCCAATCGCGTGGCTGATCACAGCCGCTCATCGCATCCCGCGCGAGATCTCCTGATCGTGGCCGTCCGAGGATATTCAAACGCCTGATCCAACGGCTGTGGCTCGTCTTCCACCTCGAGCTCGAGCCGAAGCCACCCGCGAGCTCCGTCGAACCAGGAGCACTCCGAAGATGGTTTTTGAGTTCCCGGCCACCATTTTCGAAACCGAGACCTCCATTCGGCTCGTATGGCCATACTGAACATATACATGCAATAAAATATGCATGCACACGATGGATGGGGAAATTCGATGAAGGCCGAAGCAAACCGAAGGTGCGAGGCCATTCGGTGTTGATGTTCTGCATGGATTGGATCGAAGGAAGGCCGTGCATGCGTTCTAAGTCGCATGCACGTGAAGAAGATCGAAGGAAAATAAAAATGCAACCCGCGTGAAATAAAAAGAAAAACAAGATTCACAGAATCTTGAAAACCCGAATAACTCGGGGATTTGAGTTGTATCTCTCCGCGGATGACTGAGCCGCCTCTGCCTATAAAAGGATCACCCGAGGCGATGGTTTTGTTTTGCTGAAGTTCTTGTTGAAGATTTGTGTCCCGTGAGAGCCCTCTGCCTCGCGAAGACGAAGCCCCGCGCACACTTGCACGGTGAAGTCCCCTGCGCGCTAATCTTTGCGCAGCAGGAAGTACTCAGGGCCGCCGCTTCCTTGCGCGCCCGAGGTTGTCACCCTCTCTGTTCACGAATTTGCGCGACAGGAGGAAGAGCCCGCGGTGTTGCACCTGCGCGCCCTCGGTTGGTTGCACTTGTGCGCCCCTTGGCCAGTGCAACTTGCGCGCCTTGTGCTCCAAGCACTTGCGCGATGCCTTGCATCCAAGGCTTTGCACGGCTGCCCCTTGCACCTTGACACCTTGCCCCATTGAGAAGGCCGGGCCTTTGTGCTTGTGTGCAAGGAGAACCCGAGGCTTGCACCTTGTGTGTGAAAAGAAGGCCGTAGCCTTGGGTGTGTGTGAAACAAGAAGACCACCACAATTCGGGCAGTGTGTGCACAAGAAGTGGGAGGCCGAGACCACACCATTGTGTGTGTGTGAAATAGTGAAGAAGTAAGCCGAGGACAAGTGTATGCAAGTGGGTGAAGTGAAGACCACACATTTGTGTGTGTGTGCAAACTTGAAGAACCACCTACGGCCCAAGTGTGTGCAAGAATAGAGGAGTAGGCCAAGATCAAGTGTGTGCAAAATGAAGAATTTGTGTGTGCTTAACAAGTGACAAGTGAAGGCCGAACCTAGTGTGTGCACTAAGAAGTGTGTATACACATAGAAGAAGAAAAGGGAGGACTCACACTAGAGTACAACACACTTCTAAGTGTGTAACCAAATTGAATAAAGTGTGTGAAGTTCAAGGAGTTGGTGTGGGCTCAAAAGTGATTACACCCTTTAAGGGTTTATTGCACCAAGAGGAGAAAGAGGAGAGTGCATGCATGCATGCATGCACATGCACACGTGAACAGAGCCAAATCAGTGGTGTGCATTTGAGTTGTCCAAGACCAGGAGGTTCTTGAAGAATTGAGAAGACCATGCTATCAGTGCATGAGGATGAAGAGATGCCATGCACTCAGTGCATGAAGTTGAAGTACAGAGCAAGGCCAGCAGTCTTTATCCCAGGCTGCTGAAGTTACTTGAAGAAGCTTAAAGTGAAGAAGAGCTACTCGTGTGACTCGAGGAGCCAAGAGAAGACCCTGTGGGACTCAGGGAGAAGAAGTCTTCAGTGGGATTCTGGAGCAGGCCAGTGGGACTCTGGTAACACTGTGGGACGCAGTATAAAGACCCTCCTGTGGGACTCAGGAGAGATACAGTGGGACTCTGTATCGACCATTGTAATACTAACAGATTATAATGGGAGAATCCATGCTGGGAGAGCATGGCAAGGATGTAGGCCTTTGGTGCCGAACCTTGTAAATCCTTGTGTCCTGTGCCTTTTCATTACTGCATTATCCGGGAAAGGTTGAGAGATACAAGAAGAGTGGATCGAGGCCTTAACAATCCATAGAGGTTTAATTGATTAAGAATCAATTAGTAAAAAGTTTTAAGGGATCACTGATTCACCCCCTCCCCCTCTCAGTGATTCACACTGATCTGGGCACTTCAATTGGTATCAGAGCGAGGTTACCTCTAAAAGATCCAAGAGAGTCTATATGGAGTGCAGATTTGAGGAAATGAAAGAACAGCCTCAAATGGAGATATCTGCCAAGACTCTGAAAAACAGAATGAAGAAACAGGCCAAGAAGATGAAGAAAGCCTGTCCTAGCTGTGATGCTGATGGAACAATTCATGATCTTCAGAATGCACTCAAATATCTTCAGAAGACTGTCCCCATGGAAGTGGAAAAGTGTATAGTTACAGGCATCCATGATCTTCGAGAAGAAAAATCACAGTTAGAAGAAGAAGCCAATGCAATGGAAGATCAATTGGCAAAAAGGGTTGGCATAACCAACACTCTCAGAAAGCTGGTGAAGGCTAAAGATGAAACCGTTTCTCTTTGCAATGAAAGATATGAAGACACTACTGAAGAATTGCAAAGAATCCTTTCTGAGAAAGATTGTTTTAAAATAGTGGTGAAAGAAGTTTTCCATGCACTCAAAAAGCTGCACAAAGTCTCAATGGTTGTCAAAGATGCTCAGCTAGAAGACAAAGAAAAAAGGGTAAAGGAGCTTGACAACTCATTGCTAGAAATGAAGAAGGTGCATGATGACCAGATGAAAGAGCTGGTAGAAAATTGGGAAGGAAGGCTAAGAACTATTGAGGATGAGAAGAACTCCCTCAATATGAAATGCTTTGAACTAGAGGTGATATTGAAAAATCTGCAATCACCCGAAGCTGAATCCTCCCAGTCAGCTGAAAGAAGACATGTTGCTACTCAAGTCTGCTTTGAGCAGGATGATTCTAAGAGAAAGACATCCTCCAATAAAAGTGCAACATCTTCTAGAAAGAAGGTACCATCCATACCATCTTGTACTGATGCTTCTAAGTGTATTTCCACAAAAAATGTAGGATGGAAGAATAATTCCAAACAAATATGGATGAAGACAGTAAAGAAGCAGAGCTCTCCTGAAACAGCACAACAGGTCAAGAAAAGTACCCTACAATCAGAAGTACACAAGAGGTCAAGATTTGTGGGTCAGTGTTGGTGTTGTAACAAGTATGGGCATTGTGCAAAGGATTGTTGGTACAATCCACTGAATGCCAAAGCACAGAGAAAGCCCATGCCTAGGGGGAGCAAGCCAGAAGAAAAGAAGCAGCATCCACAGGTCCAGAGACATCTGTTTACTGCAAATAGATTTGGATTACTTGACAACATCTGGGATGATTGGAAAAGTGGTCAAAAAGATACATGTCAATCTCCAACTGTATCAAAAGCTCAAAAGAAGAAAAGATCACAGAACCTGGCTAAGAGAGATTCCTTGGGAAGCAAGAAGAAAGTTGAAAATGCTCCCAAGAAGGTTTTGAAAGAGGAAAAGAAGTCCTTGGAGTCTAAATCCAAGAAGGGTGATGCATCCAGAAGGACCACCAAGAAATGCTTCTACTGTGGAAAGAAAGGACATATCATGGATCTTTGTAAAGAAGCCATGAAATTAAATAGAAGCAGACTGGACTCAAAAAGACAATCAATCCAGAAGAAGAAGAAGGGATTGATTGAAAACAAGTTGCCTAAGAAAGGTAGCTTGACAGCATCTAAGGAACCATGTGGAACTTCCAGAACTGGGGCCACTCTTCCAAATGATTTACTTGTCATATGGCCACATCAGTTGCAACTTGCCAAAGAACTACAAAGAGTTGAAGATGAAGCTCTGGCAATTGCTAAAGCAAAAGGGAAGAAGAAGGTTTCACATGAAGATGTTTTGAGAACCACACCAGCACAATCATCAATGAAGATCAAATGTGCAAGTGTGAAGACTGGTGAAAATGGGACATCTCGGTTGAGAGAATCTTCTCAACCTTGTTGTTCACATTGATGAACCAAGGAGGTTCCATCTTATTCCCTAATCACTTGTATTTACATGTGCTGACATTATAGGGAATTGAAGATGATGATCATTCTCAGCTGGAGGATGGTTTGGAAAGAATGGAGTGCACCCCTTGAGGGGGAGCTAATCTGAAGAAGATGGGATTCTTAGATTAATACCATCTTGAGAAAAGTGAAGGTATTCCAATCATACTTTCATCCCTTGTTTCTTAATTGAGTTTATCTTTTCAATTAAGGGGAAGTATGGATTGAAGACAAATGGATGAAAGGGGGAGCTTTATCTTTGCACTGAACTTTCTAATGAGTTTTGTGAAGTATGTGCAGGATTTAGCAATTCATTGGTATATCTGAAAAATTTTCAAACCCCTGAAGCATGATCTCACATGTATAGTGAAATGTGGACAGCATTGAAAAATCTTGGTTACATCACTCTTGTTTTCTACACCGGGTTAGCTCAAGTAGACTTAGAGCTGATTTACTAAAGGTTCTTTGCTAAAGAGAACATGTGACATCATCCCTCTCCTAGTGTTTTTCAAGAAGATTCTATTCGAAGGGAGGAAGAGATATTTTGAAAGAGAACCACACCACACCTTTTCATTTGATTGCCAATAAGGGGGAGAAATATTGGCACACATATTGACCCATTCATATGTGCTGAAGGAGTGTATTGACAACAAATACAAAGGGGGAGATTGAAGTGCACTGTGTTGCATTTGTTGTCAATGAGGCATGAAGTTGTCTTGGAATGAATGGATGTCAAGGAGTCAAGATGTGAATGTCAAAGGATGTGATGGTGATGGTGATGAAGGAGAATGGCCATGGTACTAAGATGCATGTCACTTAGGAGATTCACTAAGTGGTATTGGAAATTGTGGTTGAAACATTCTCCATGAATATCTGACGATTGTTGAGCTGCTCTTTAAGTTCCAAGAACTTGTATCCTGATGATACAAAGTCACAACATTGATTGAAGACCATGCATTGTCTTCACAATGCATTAGGAGTTGAAAGGAGTTCCATCCACAACTACTAAGTGGATGATGTGCATTAAAGAAGTCCATGTACTAACTCTTAGTGCATGTGAATCAGAAGATGTTCCAATTGATCTCTGATTAGATCAATGAAGAATGTTGAAGACCATGTGTGATTCATGAGATTCAGTTGAAGAAGTCCCTCCTAAGTATTGAACACATATGGAAGAGGAGATGAAGAAGATTAAGAAGAAATCGTTTGGAATTCCATTCCTAAGTGATGAATACATGTTGAAGATAATGGAGGAATTTCAAATGAAGAAGAAGAGAGGAAGAAGGAGAAATGAGAAAGATAGGCATTTGGCATTTGGTACTTGTCTTATATTCATGGGTTACTTTGTTTTTGACAAAGTAATATTCTGTCCTTTGCCAAAAAAATAGGCCATATCAAGCCAGCCTTAAGGGTTCAACCCCCAAGGCACATGTGGGCCTAAGGCGCCACGCCCAAGGGGGGATCCCATGTGGCCAGCCCGAGAGGCAGGGGGGCCGTGTATAAGCCCCCGAGGGCACGCGGTGGTGAAGCCCGCGCGCCCGGAGGATGCATGGTGGGTGCTAGAAGCGCGCCCGCAGGGAGCATAGTGGGCGCAGAGCGCGCCCGCAGGGAGAACACGGTGCGGGGCGGCACCGTGGAGGGAGAGAGTTCAATTGCCGGGTTGAGGCGGCGCTTGGGTAATAAGCTGCGGAAAAATCAGAGGCCGTTTCGATGTGGGACGCGGATTTTTCCCGCAGAAGAGATCCTGGCCGCTCATCCAATCGCGCGGCTGATCACAGCCGCTCATCGCATCCCGCGCGAGATCTCCTGATCGCGGCCGTCCGAGGATATTCAAACGCCTGATCCAACGGCTGTGGCTCGTCTTCCACCTCGATCTCGAGGTGAAGCCACCCGCGAGCTCCGTCGAACCAGGAGCACTCCGAAGATGGTTTTTGAGTTCCCGACCACCATTTTCGAAACCGAGACCTCCATTCGGCTCGTATGGCCATACTGAACATATACATGCAATAAAATATGCATGCACACGATGGATGGGGAAATTCGATGAAGGCCGAAGTAAACCGAAGGTGCGAGGCCATTCGGTGTTGATGTTCTGCATGGATTGGATCGAAGGAAGGCCGTGCATGCGTTCTAAGTCGCATGCACGTGAAGAAGATCGAAGGAAAATAAAAATGCAACCCGCGTGAAATAAAAAGAAAAACAAGATTCACAGAATCTTGAAAACCCGAATAACTCGGGGATTTGAGTTGTATCTCTCCGCGGATGACTGAGCCGCCTCTGCCTATTAAAGGATCACCCGAGGCGATGGTTTTGTTTTGCTGAAGTTCTTGTTGAAGATTTGTGTCCCGTGAGAGCCCTCTGCCTCGTGAAGACGAAGCCCCGCGCTCACTTGCGCGGTGAAGTCCCCTGCGCGCTAATCTTTGCGCAGCAGGAAGTACTCAAGTCCGCCGCTTCCTTGCGCGCCCGAGGTTGTCACCCTCTCTGTTCGCGAATTTGCGCGACAGGAGGAAGAGCCCGCAGTGTTGCACCTGCGCGCCCTCGGTTGGTTGCACTTGTGCGCCCCTTGGCCAGTGCAACTTGCGCGCCTTGTGCTCCAAGCACTTGCGCGATGCCTTGCATCCAAGGCTTTGCACGGCTGCCCCTTGCACCTTGACACCTTTCCCCATTGAGAAGGCCGAGCCTTTGTGCTTGTGTGCAAGGAGAACCCGAGGCTTGCACCTTGTGTGTGAAAAGAAGGCCGTAGCCTTGGGTGTGTGTGAAACAAGAAGACCACCACAATTCGGGCAGTGTGTGCACAAGAAGTGGGAGGCCGAGACCACACCATTGTGTGTGTGTGAAATAGTGAATAAGTAAGCCGAGGCCAAGTGTATGCAAGTGGGTGAAGTGAAGACCACACATTTGTGTGTGTGTGCAAACTTGAAGAACCACCTATGGCCCAAGTGTGTGCAAGAATAGAGGAGTAGGCCAAGATCAAGTGTGTGCAAAATGAAGAATTTGTGTGTGCTTAACAAGTGACAAGTGAAGCCCGAACCTAGTGTGTGCACTAAGAAGTGTGTATACACATAGAAGAAGAAAAGGGAGGACTCACACTAGAGTACAACACACTTCTAAGTGTGTAACCAAATTGAATAAAGTGTGTGAAGTTCAAGGAGTTGGTGTGGGCTCAAAAGTGATTACACCCTTTAAGGGTTTATTGCACCAAGAGGAGAAAGAGGAGAGTGCATGCATGCATGCATGCACATGCACACGTGAACAGAGCCAAATCAGTGGTGTGCATTTGAGTTGTCCAAGACCAGGAGGTTCTTGAAGAATTGAGAAGACCATGCTATCAGTGCATGAGGATGAAGAGCTGCCATGCACTCAGTGCATGAAGTTGAAGTACAGAGAAAGGCCAGCAGTCTTTATCCCAGACTGCTGAAGTTACTTGAAGAAGCTTAAAGTGAAGAAGAGCTACTCGTGTGACTCGAGGAGCCAAGAGAAGACCCTGTGGGACTCAGGGAGAAGAAGTCTTCAGTGGGATTCTGGAGCAGGCCAGTGGGACTCTGGTAACACTGTGGGACGCAGTATAAAGACCCTCCTGTGGGACTCAGGAGAGATACAGTGGGACTCTGTATCGACCATTGTAATACTAACAGATTATAATGGGAGAATCCATGCTGGGAGAGCATGGCAAGGATGTAGGCCTTTGGTGCCGAACCTTGTAAATCCTTGTGTCCTGTGCCTTTTCATTACTGCATTATCCGGGAAAGGTTGAGAGATACAAGAAGAGTGGATCGAGGCCTTAACAAGCCATAGAGGTTTAATTGATTAAGAATCAATTAGTAAAAAGTTTTAAGGGATCACTGATTCACCCCCTCCCCCTCTCAGTGATTCACACTGATCTGGGCACTTCATAATGAATATTACTTCATAATTATATTAGTGTTCTTACCCATTAAGTAATGGAAAAAACCAACACCCAATCTCTGTATTTGATAATCTCTCAGATATATATGCAAATCTACCAGAAGTTTTCACATATTTCACACCTATTGAAGTGAATTCGGGATCTATAAGATCGTAAACACCAATGGTCTCATTTTGAATAAGAATAGTGTGTAGATACAAAATTAAATAAGTAATATAGTAATTCACTTGAAACAAAATTTATTTAAATAATGAAAAATGGATACCTAAATTAACTTACATGGAAAACAACTGCAACACAGGAACACCAAGCTCATAAAAAAACCTGATCCATGTTATCTTTTTTAAATATTCTAAAGGGATAGTCTATTTCATATATATTATACATTATATAAAACTCATAAATACTATACAAGGAATAATAAACCTAGGAAAATATTTTTATCCCATTAGAAATCCCAAAATTATCTAATGTTTTTGGTGAAAGAAACTTTTGTTTCTTTTTTACTAATTATTTTTATATCAGATACTACAATATAAATTAAATGTAAAAAAATTAAATTGTTTTTTAATAAAATAGAAATAATATTTTTAAAAACAATAAATACCTTTTTTGTTAGATAATAAAGAAGGATAGATGGGAAAAGTAAAAAATGACCTATACAATCTCCAACACTGGTAACCTACTTGGTAGGAAATATAGGTAGACTAGTTTGATCAATAATATCATGTAGTGATATTCTTACTTGACCCAAATACATAGGCTGGTGATCAAGAGAGTCCAAAAAATATGTATGAATTTATATGCTAAAATTCATACATGAGGATATTCAGTATACAACCCATAGTATATATTCAATTACGAATGAGGAGGTGAAGGATATAAGTAGGTAGGCTGGGAAGGTTTCATAGGCTTCGCAGGCTACACAGGCTTCACAAGCTTTTCTAGATATGATTATCTCATCAATTGTTAAAAAATATCCTATAAAACTAATTTAATTTTATCATACATATAATTTTTTAGGTCTTTCAACTCAACTTTTAATGAATCTATTTCTAGGTCACTTTATTTCTTACTTTGATGACCAAAAACATTCTTAACACTAACACCCTCCTTATATCCTCTTACGAGGTTGGAGTGTTTTGACTTTATTAAATTAGTAGATAGGATGTCCATCCTAACATCTAGGATAAAATTCCCCTACATAAATTTCTCTAGAAGGATATCTTGAAATGACAAATTAAAATGGTATATCAGTGTTTTTAATTTAAACAATACAGAAATTCATGGAAAATAAAAATTAATTTCTTATAAATTTTCATCCAATTATTTATGTTTAACATAAAAATACTTTTCATTTTTTTCATCTCACACATTTCTATTTTTCATGAAGATTGGGGGGAGATGGAGGAACAAACTAGAGGTATTTTGAACCACTAATAGATTTATATATTAAGGCATCAAACTTTTATGAAATCATTTTATCCCCCAATAAATGATACTATCCACATGAAAAAGTATGAGGGTATACATTCTATAACTTAATCCCTTGATGAGATCTCATGGACGTATATTTCATAAAAATAAAATAATGATTAATCAGGTAACATACAATAAATTTTAAAATATTAAACAATTATCATACCTTAATTTCTTTATTATATCGCCTTGTGAAAAATTTCTTCCTTGTATATACATATAAAAAACTATACTTGAGGCATGGTTTTTTATTTTGTATCTTCCCAAATACAATTTTTATTTGTCAATTTTGTTTTAAAATATCTCTAAAAACCATATCTAAATGTAGAATTAGTTTCTTAATTTCTTTCATTACATCAAAATAGAATGTCATCTGTAACTGAATAAATTAATTTTCCATTTAAAATATATAATATTCAAAAAATGAGGTAAAAATAAATCAATTGAGATATTTTATCATTATGGACCTCCAAAAATACTATTTCACTATCTTTTCCATAGACTTCTAATCATGATATAAAATTTTAATCCTATAATTATTGTATGTGGTGTTATAATTGGTAAACTGCATTACATTTGGTCCAGTTGGGTTATTATCATCATCAAAATTAATATCTAATATCTGGTCTCCATGAGAAAGTGATAATTTTATTAAATCTGCAATACCATATTTTCTAACTCTATAAATAAATTTCCCTATAGAATAAGGAAAATAATTCTCTGGAGGAGGAACATCAGTAGTCCTGTAATTTTTTTTAAATTAAATATCCACTTTCATTGAATAATTTTGTTATTGAATATTTAATAATATGAAAATTAAATACACCTCAGTAAATTCTCTTCTACCATTGTTTATTTCATTTAAGTATACAATTTTATTAAAATTTTGTGTAGCTATATAGTATTATAAAATTTAATAATTAAAAAAAATTATTATAAAATTATGTAAGTAAAAAAATATTGTCACACATGTGTAAGTTTAAAAAAAATAATTTCATGATTCTTAACAAACAATTATGAAATATAAACTATTAAATACAAATAGTAATTCTAAAATGATAAATTTTTATAAATTTTAGTATCAAAACTATAAAAAAATGATTTCATATGCTTAAATTTATCCAAAAGATAATGATGTTTATTGATTTTTCAATCAAAAAATGTTTAACCATAACCGTTTAATATAAAATTTTACCAATAATCAATATATATATTAAAAATACAATAATTAATAAAAAATATAGTTTTTAAACACATAAATATATAAAAATAAATAAAATATAAATATTTACCTGGATAATTAGGAAAGTAATTTAGTGTTTTCTCATACACCTTCAGCATGATCATTTCATACAACATGAATTATGTATTCCTTATAATCATTATTCTCATCCAGAAATTATGTAATAGATAAATAAGTCTCATATAAATCCATAACATCATTATCAACCTCATAAACCAAAGTAATTATTTTACCTTGAAAAAATGATGTACCAATAATCAATCAATGGATAAATGACATAAAATATTTTCTTTGCATGTGTCACCATGATAAATGGTTCCTCTTTATAATTAAAACCTTTTCAAATAAACTTGTTTAAAAACATAATTATCATGTTTCACACCACTATTACTATCAACCAAGTTACAATTAAACACTATGGATCAAAATTTATTACAATAAATTTCCCTTATATCCTAAAAAAACTCGATAATATGACACTGATGAAAAATTTGGGTTTTTATATTTTACACTAAAAAATTAATTTCTTTAGTAATAACCCTTACCCCTCTATTTTGAACAGTACTCTTGACATATTTATTTTTTTTGTATAATGTGTACACATTAATATAAAAAACAGATCATGTGATCACATTAAGAGATGGTCCCCTTGCGAACCATTTCGATGTTTTTTATTCAAATATATCTATGATGAATTTATATTTAAACCTTGAAATAAATTTACTTTTATGCTCAATAATCAACCAGTTTTCATTTATTTTTAAATATTTTTCATTTAATTCAAAAATATGTAATTATATATATGGTTGAAACTCATTTGTGTTGTTCAAAATGTATAAATGTTTATGTATCACTTCACCTTGTGGAATAAAATTTATCTTCAATTATAGTGACCGATACTTTACATACATTGTTATTACTTTAGAATTGAAGCATACTTATTACAAAATATAACAAAACCATGGTAGGACAGTATAGGTATAGTGTCTTTAGAAACTGGTAAACATAAACAACTAGTTCATAAAGCATCTACATTGTCTCCCCTTTATTTCATCATATCTAGAGTCCCTTTTTGGCATATCCTACTTAATAACCTTCTTCCCATCCTGGGGAAAGAAAAAATACAAAAGGGTGAGCTCAAATGCTCAGTAAGGGTAAACAAAGGAAATATCATATTCATAAGAACATAGCATTTCGAAAATCTTAACCTGCAAAGGAGATCATAATATCATAACATGGGATAAATCATAGTAGTGAAATGTAATCCCAATAATCATAACATAAAACATGAAACTTTGGGGCATACACACATAATCATAGAAAATCATTTATTATTAGTGAAGACTCATTTCCCAGACTATCTTAGCAGACAAAGTCCATTTCTGAACCGAGTTCACTCCTTGTTCCGGTCCTGTATCACTGAACCAGATTAACTTGCCCTTCCAACCATGTCTATCTCATGAGATATAAGTCTTTAACCAATGCATTGGAGGGAGATATAGGTCTCAACCGTCTCATAATGAAACCATTCTTATGTGTGCCAAAAAATCATAAATCATACATCATAGCATAACCCATGTAATAAAAATGGGATTCTTAAACATCATTCCATCATAACATAATACATATAAGATAAAAGGACTTCATAAAAATAATTCCATCATAATATAATAAAATCAATGTAAAAATAGGGATAGAAATAGAACCCTATATTATCTTAGATGGAAAATAATTTTGATAAAACACTTGAACTTCATTCTTGAGGAAAATATCCTTTCTACTTCAAAAACATTTTTCCTTTCTTAACATGTCATAAAATTTTAAACTAAAATAAGTTGATTAAAAATAAACTTGACAACTTGTAAGGGATGCTTCATGGAAATAATTTTCTATGAAATCATAAAAATCCATTCATGTCGTATAAGTTAAAAAAACATTCTTCTCATACTTTGGCCGGAAAAGTCAAAAAGTACCTCGTACTAAAAACGAAAAAAGATTCCTTTCATATCTTTTACTAAAAACTCACCAATGGGTAAAATTGGATTTAAAAAATTTTATGAGGATATAAACAATATTATATATTGAGGAAACATGTATGTGGATGATAAATATTCCCCAGTAAATCTTGAAGTATAAACAATCTCGGATAAAAATGAGATTGCGAGATTTTCCCTTACTTTAAGTCCGATATGCTTTGTACGTGTCCGAACCTCCAATATAATGATTTAAATAATTTCATTGACTTATTTACAGAATCATAATAATTTTTGTGATTAGATATATGGTCATATTCTTATCTTCTTATTAGTAATATTTCATTGCTACTTGTTATTCGGGTGTTCATTGCTTTATGTTCTTATGCATGTCTTGTCGAATAAATTCTTATCCCTCTTTTTAGGTTATAGATAACTTATTTACAGAATGGTATTAGTGTAATATATATCATATTTATTCATTCAATTCATTTATATAATCATTATTCAATGAATATCATGTAGAACGAGTCGCATCACATTGTGGAGATGGTAGGCCGTACGACCGTACGAGCGATGATATCGTTCCCATAACTATTGAATGGTATTGGAGTGGAAGATGGAATGTCTCAGAATTATTATCATGTTATAATAATCATATATAGTTATTATTTACATCATTATACCCATCCAAGTAAGGTGGTGGTGGAAAACAGATTACACCGCGGCGTGGAGAGGGTATTCCGTACGTACGCACGCGCGGTGATTTCATTTTCCGTAGGATGGATAGAAGGTGAAATAGGGTTGTTTAATATTTATAATAACATATAATTATATGAGTGATATTGATTTTATTAATTTATGATGAAATAAATAAATAATAATAATTAGAAGAAGAAATAAATTGGAAAGAATCGGTAAAGGATATTACCTCATCTTTGACGCGCCTCTTCTTAACCTTCTCTTAGGGAACTAAAGATGGTCTTTGAAGAAGAACAGGATGTATAGTATGTTTCTAGGGAAGTGGAGAAGAGAAATGGGTAGGGGTTGGCCGAGCTTGAAGGCTCAAAGTGGTGTGACGAGGAGAGGGAGGAGGTGCCCTTGTATAAGGGAGGAGAGGGGCACCTTTGGAAAGTGTGAAAATATTATTTTATTATAAACTTATCTTCAGTTTCAAAAGGTCTAAAAATAATTAAAGATTAAGATAAGACGACTCATGGTCGAAATAAAATCATCCAATCATAATTGGACATGTTTTGGATTATATTTTAATCATTATAATCTTATTTATTTAAATCATTTATTAATGAGGTAAATACTGCATCATTATTGTGTCATAAATAATTTAATTTATTTGATGTCTAAAAATTATAAAACAAATACCATCATGTTGGAATTTATTTAGCTTTCTAATTAATATTTATAGTCAAAAGGATAATTTATATAACTCCATATAAAAATTAATTACTAAAAGATTTTTGTTAATGTCAATTTTGTCATTACATTAAATTAATTAATCCAAATTGTCATTATCACTACCAAGTGGCTCAATGTGGTCCCAAAATCGACCCAAGGATGCCCATGGCCGGACACTACTCATCCAATAAGGTTAGGACAAGTGTTAAGGTAATTTGGAATTATTATAATATTCTTTTAACCTTGAATTACCCTATTTACCTTTAACCGCGGTAAATAAAAGTCAAAAGTTACTATTCACCAAAAATTATTTTAATCTTATTGAACCACATTTTACTTCTTGATAACAACCATGTATGTCGGATTTTTGAAATTCAATTCACAGAAGTGGTAAAATTTTATTTAAATGAAAGAGTCAATTTTCTAACTACCACTAAGTGGTTTCACTATTCATCAAAAATTGATGTTTTTCAGAAAAATACCAAAACTTCAGCCTAAGATATATTTGATATTCTGAATTAAAAAATGATATATATTTTTCCAAATTCAAAACATAGAAGTGGCATTAATTAATTTTATAATTAATTCCCGTTATCAAAACAAATAGCGTGTTTTTAAGAAACAATAACTATCAAAAGATCGACACTTGTTTATGTCCAATTTCAAAGTGAAATTAATTCCAATGACCAACATTGGATTAAATGGTAAAAATATATTCTAATTACACTTTAAAACCAATTAAAAATATAATATAACCATATAAATTATTGCAATGAGAAAAGTTGTTTTTAGTTAAAATATAGTGTGTTTTTACTATTCATTAAAATATGAAAGTTATCAGAATAATATGAAAAATTTATCCGAAGAAAATTTTTATATTATGATTTCAGAAAAGAATTTTATTTTGTCAAATTGAACTTATAAACATGTCAAAAACTAGATTTAAAGTGGGTGCGCCATCAAAAGGTGGAAAAACTGAATTTTTTGAAAAATACTTATTTTACCCGAAAAATTTATTTTGTTCTCATACCATGTAAGATGAATAATAATGTTATAAAATTTCAACTGTAGTTAATACTATTCATAACGGCTAGTATGTAATAATATTATAACAATATATCGTTGTTTAGTAAAACCCAATATTGCGTACTATACACGCTATCGAGGATGGTCGTGATTGCGTGTAACGCAAGTTAATCCAGTGTTGTGTGTAATGAAAGATTCCTTTGGTGTTGCGTATAACATAAGACAATAAAAAAAATATTTCTCATAAAACCCCAGGGTGTTACATTCTACCCCCCTTAAAAAGAATTTCACCCTCAAAATTTGTCACTTTGTAACAAACAGATGAGGATACCTCTCCCTCATCATATCCTCAAGTTCCAATGTAGCTTCTTATAATTGGTGGTTCCTATATAAAAATTTAACCAAGCGAGTGGTCTTGTTGCACAGAACTTTTTCACTATGATCCAGAATCTCTATCGGCTGTTCTTCATAGGAAATATCTTTCTCCAACAGTACAACTTCTGAGCTGAGTACATGTGAAGGATCGAGTATATACTTTCTTAGGAGAGATAAATTGAACACATCATGAACTTGAGAGAGATTTGGTGGAAGAGAAAATCGGTAAGCTACCTTCCCAACATGATCCAACATTTCAAAAGGACCAATATACCTAGGGCCCAACTTTTCCTTCTTTCCAAATCTCATTACTCTCTTCCATGGAGATATTCATAAGAACACTTTATCACCTACTTCAAACTCTTTGTCTTTTCTACGGTTATCGGCATAACTTTTTTGTAAACTCTGAGCTTCTCTTATGTGTTGTAGAATAGATCGGACCTTTTCTGCCATCTCATCAACAAGATCAGGTCCTAATAGCTTTCTTTCCCCAACTTCATCCCAGCAAGTTGGAGTTCTGCATTTCTTTCCATAGAGAGCTTCATAAGGAGCCATCTGAATACTAGAGTGAAAGCTATTATTATAAGAAAATTCCACCAAAGGTAGGTGTTGATCCCAACCACCTTTGAAATCCATAGAGAAAGCTCTCAACATGTCTTCTAGAGTTTGAACTGTCCTCTCCGACTGACCGTCTGTCAGAGGATGATAAGCAATGTTGAAACTCAACTATGTATCCATAGTATGCTAAAGTCTTCGCTAAAAATTTGAGGTAAATCTCGGATCCCGATCAGATATAATGTAAAGTGGTACTCCATGAAATCTTACCACTTCCTTCACATATATCCTAGAAAGCTGATCAAGAGAGACATATTCTCTAATAGAAATGAAGTATGTCAACTTCATAAGACGGTGAACTATAACCCAGATAGCATTATTGCCTTTGGATGTTTTAGGAAGTCCAGTAAAAAAGTCCATAGTGATGTTTTCCCATTTCCATTCTGGTTTGGGTAATGGTTGTAACATCCCCTTAGACTTCTGTCTCTCAGCTTTAACTTGCTGACAAACCAAGCATCGAGAGATATATTCAGCAACATCTCTTTTCATGCCATCCCCCCAGAAGTACTCCTTCAGGTCCCTATACATCTTCGTGCTTCCAGGATGAATAGAGAATAGAGAACTACGAGATTCATCCAATATTTCCTTCTTTAATTCTAGTATGGGAGGAACACATACCCGATTCCTGAACCTTATTATTTCATCAAATCAATGTGAAATTCAGGAACATTTCTCATCTTCTTTTGTAACTCTACATCTGATTTCTGTGCCTCTCTAATCTTCACATGTATAGATGGTTGAACATTCATTTGATAAAGATAAGAATTTCCCCTTCCATTATAATTCCAAGATCCATGCTTTGTAAATCCATAAATATTGGATCTTTTGTGATCCTCATCATGGATAAGCTAGCATAGTCTTGTCAACTTAATGCGTCTGCCACCTTGTTTGCTTTCCCAGGGTGGTAATGAATTGAGAAGTCATAATCCATAATCAGCTCCAACCATCTTCTTTGGTGCATATTCATCTCCTTTTGTGTGAAAATATACTTTAAAATTTTATGATCAGTATAAATATCACACCTTTCACCATAAAGATAATGCCTCCAAATATTTAATGCAAGTATTACCGTAGTTAAATCCAAATCATGAGTTGGGTAATTTTGCTCATGGATTTTCAACTGTCGTGAGGCATAATCTATCACCATATCATTTTTCATGATAACACACCACATTCCCTTCTTGGATTCATCACTGTAGATCACAAACCTTTCTCCACTACAAGACAGTGTGAGCACAGCTGTACTGGACAACCTTCTATTCAAATCCTTGAAATTCTCTTCACACTCCTCCGTCCACATGAACTTAACTCCTTTTCGAGTCAACCTGGTGAGTGGAATAGATAATCTTGAAAGATCTTTCACAAAACATCGATAGTACCCAGCTAAACCAACAAAACTTCGGATCTCAGTTACTGTTGTTGGTCTGGACCATCTTTCAATAACCTCTATTTTGGCTGGATCCACATATATCCCCTCTTTTGAGATTATGTGACCCAAAAATGAAACTTTTTGAAGCCAAAATTCACACTTGGTAAATTTGGCATAAAGATTCTCCTTTCTCAGGGTCTTCAATACAATTCTCAAGTGATCTTCATGTTATTCCTTACTCTTTTAATAGACAAGAATATTGTCTATAAAGACTACCACAAGCTGATCAAGATAGTATCTAAAGACTTTATCCATTAGATCCATGAAGATAGCAGGGGAATTCGTTAGACCAAATGGAATCACTATAAATTCATAGTGTCCATACCTTGTATAGAAATCCGTATTTTGTATATCCTCCCTTTTGACCCTTAATTGATGATACCCTGAATGAAGATCAATCTTGGAAAAGTATTGAGCTCTACGTAGTTGGTCAAATAAGTCATAAATGCATGGGAGATGATATTTGTTCTTGACAGTGGTCTTGTTAAGTTCTTGATAATCAATGCAGAGTCTCATTGATCCATATTTCTTCTTAACAAACAGAATAGGTTCTACCCAAGGTGATGCACTAGGGCGTATGAATCCCTTATCAAGATTCTCTTGGAGTTGCTTCATCAATTATTGCAACTCAATTGGGGTCATTATATAAGGTGTCTTTGAAATGGGCATAGCACCCGGTATGAGTTCTATTGAAAACTCAACTTCACAATTTGGTGGAAGACCTGGAAATTCCTCCGGAAAGACATCATCAAACTTCCATACAATGGGAATATTCTTAATCGTGAGTTTATCTCAACCATTTGAGATAAATAACCTTCATTTATTGGAATCAAGAACCATAAGAAAGAAGAAATTTCCACTGGAAGGTTATATTCATCCTTGCATCGATAGATGATCATAGATTGTTCAATAATGTGAAATGTGACTTTCCTTATTTGGAAATCCATATGAGATCCATATAAAGAAATCCAATCCATGCTAAGAATCACATCAAATTCCACTATAAGAAGGATCACAATATTTGTAGGAAGCACTTTCCCACAAACTTCAATCAGAGAAGAATTGTAAAATTTTGATGCGACCGTTGTGCCATTAGGAGTTTTCACAGCTAACTCAACATCTAATTGTTGAGGTAATATGACAATACCCTTATAAAATTCTTCAGAAATAAAATATTGGGTGGATCCAGAATCAAATAAAACATTTTCTACTTTAGAGTGGATGGTAAGTGTACCTATCACCACTTCGTTATCGTACTCCACATCACCGATAGAAATTGCATGTGACTTTCCTTTTTCTTTGGCCTTAAGAGTTTGTTGATGTTGATAATCATCAACAACCCTTGGATTATGGCATTGATTATCATAATGCCCCATTTCTTTTCACTTGTAACATTGAAGTGTAGGAGGTGCATTCTATGTATCCTTTTATTTGTTCGCATCACTAGACATCTTTTTCCCATCATTGTGGCATTCAAATGCCTGATGACCTTCTTTTCCACATTTGAAACATTTACTTGACCCTTTAAGACAATTCCCTCCATGTTTCTTTCCACACTTTGGGCATAAGGGAAAAATCATCTTCTTTTCAGTGTGGTCTTTAGATTTCCCTTTGAATTCCATTTTCCTCTTCTTATAAAACCCATATGACTGATGGGTTACTCCAATCTCCATATCAACCTTGAGAGCACAATGATAAATTTCCTCATAGCTATTAAAGTCACTTATGGCTACTACTCTTCGAAGACTTGGTTTTAAGCAAATAAAGAATCGATCGATCTTAATCTCAGGTTGGTTAATAATTCCAGAAGCGTACCTTGCAATACTTGTAAAATTTGCTTCGTAGGTACCAACTGATTCATCATCCTTTTGCTTTAGTTCAAGAAACTCCTTCTCCATATTTGTTTGAAGAATACGAGGGAAGTACTTATTGAAAAATAAGTTCTTAAACTCGTCCCATTCTATGGACTCAATTTCATCTTGGGGCCTTGTATTCTTGATAAGATTCCACCATTGATCAACTTCACCTTCCAAATGATATACTGCTAAGATGACTTTACCATGTTCAGAACATTGTAGAACTAAAAATATCTTTTCAGTGGTACTGATCTATTGTTCAGCCACTAATGGATCATAAGACCCGCTGAATGAAGGTGGACGCTGCCTCATGAAGGATTCAACAAAATGTTTCTCCTTCCTTTGCTCATTTGGAAGGCCTGCATGATTCATAGCTTTAGAAAGTTGTGTGAGCATCGCTACAAGATTTTGCATTCCAGCTCCCATAACGTTTGGTTGCCCAGGGGGAAAATCATTGCTTTGCCCGTTACATTCAGCATTAACACAGTTCCTTCACGTTCTAGCCATTGACTAAAACCAATAAGAATATTGTGAGAAACACTAATCATAATAGGAAAACCACATAATCAAGAATAAAATTTCACAGCTTAGGTCTTATAATAGGTGATTTATGGCCATTTTTAAAACACTAATATTGTGTTCTATGCCTAGAAATATGCTTAGGGTTCTTACTAAGGATTTCAGATCCTAGTTTCCAAAGGTTGACTATACCTTTCCTATGATACCAACTATAGTGACCCATTCTTTAAATACATTGTTATTACTTCAGAATTAAAGAATACTTATTACAACATATAAAAAAACCATGGTAGGACCGTATAGGTATAGTGTCTTTAGAAACTGGGAAACATAAACAACTGGTTCATAAAGCATCTACATTTTCTCCCGTTTATTTCATCATATCTAGAGTCCCTTTTTGGAATATCCTACTTAATAACCTTTTTCCTGTCTTGGGGAAAGAATACATACAAAAGGGTGAGCTCAAATGCTCATTAAGGGTAAACAAAGGAAATATCATATTCATAAGAACATAGCATTTCGAAAATCTTAACCTACAAAAGAGATCATAATATCATAACATGGGATAAATCATAGTAGTGAAATGTAATCCCAATAATCATAACATAAAACATGAAACTTTGTGGAATACACACATAATCATAGAAAATCATTTCTTATTAGTCAAGACTCATTGCTAAGACTATCTTAGCAGACAAAGTCCATTTCTGAACCGAGTTCACTCCTCATTCCAGTCCTGTATCACTGAACCAGATTAACTTTCCATTCTATCCATGTCTATCTCATGAGATATAAATATTTAACCAATGCATTGGAGGGAGATATAGGTCCCACACATCTCATAATGAAACCATTCTTATGTGTGCCACAAAATCATAAATCATACATCATAGCATAACCCATGTAATAAAAATGGGATTCTTAAACATCATGCCATCATAACATAATCTATATAAGATAAAAGGACTTCATAAAAATAATTCCATCATAACATAAACAAATAAATGTAAAAATAGGGATAGAAACATAACCCTGTATTATCTTAGATGGAAAATAATTTTGATAAAACACTTGAACTTCATTCTTGAGGAAAATATCCTTTCTACTTCAAAAACATTTTTCCTTTCTTAACATGTCATAAAATTTTAAAATAAAAGAAGTTGATTAAAAATAAACATGAAAACTTGTAAAGGAAGATTCCTGGAAATAATGTTCTATGAAATCATAAAAATCCATTCATTCCATATAAGTTAAAAAAACATTCTTCTCGTACTTTGGCCGGAAAAGTCAAAAAGTACCTCGTACTAAAAACGACAAAAGATTCCTTTCATATTTTTTACTAAAAACTCACCAATGGGTAAAATTGGATTTAAAAAATTGTAGGAGGATAGAAATAATATTACATATTGAGGAAACATGGATGTGGATGACAAATATTCCCCAGTAAATTCTGAAGTATGAACAATATCGGATAAAAATGAAATTGCGATATTTTCCCTTACCTTAGGTCCGATATGATTTGTACGTGTCCAAACCTCCTCTATAATGATTTAAATAATGTCATTGAATTATTCCAGAATCATACTCATTGTTATGATAACTTATATGGTCATATTCTTATCTTCTTATTACTAATATTTCATCGCTACTTGTTATTCGGGTGTTCATTGCTTTTTGTTCTTATGCATGTCTTGTCGAATAAATTCTTATCCCTCTTTTTAGGTTATATATAACTTATTTACAGAATGGTATTAGTGTAATATATATCATATTTATTCATTCAATTCATTTATATAATCATTATTCAATGAATATCATGTAGAATGGGTCGCATCACATCGTGGATACGGTAGGCTGTACGTACGCACGAGAAATGATATCGTTACCATAACTATTGAATGGTATTGGAGTAGAAGATGGAATGTCTCAGAATTAGTATCATGTTATAATAATAATATATAGTTATTTTTTACACCATTATACTCATCCAAGTAAGGTGGTGGTGGAAAACAGATTACACCACGACGTGGAGACGGTATTCCGTACGTACGTACGCGCGGCGATTTCATTTTACGTAGGATGGATAGAAGGTGAAATAGGGTTGTTTCATATTTATAATAACATATCAGTATATTAGTGATACTGAAGTTATTAATTTATTATTAAACAAATAAAGAAGAAGAAGTATAAGAAGAAAGAAATTGGAAAGAATCGGTAAAGGATATTACCTCTTCTTTGGCGCGCCTCTTCTTAACCTTCTCTTAGGGCACTAAAGCTGGTCTTTTAAGAAGACCGAGACCTCTAGTATATTTCTAGGGAAGTGGAGAAGAGAAATGGGTAGGGTTTTGCCGAGATTTAAGGCTCAAAGTGGTTTGATGAGGAGATGGAGGAGGTTCCCTTTTATAAGGGAGGAGAGGGGCACCTTTGGAAAGTGTGAAAATATTATTTTATTATAAACTTACCTTCGGTTTCAAAAGTTTAAAAAATCATTAAAGATGAATATAAGATGACTCATGGTCGAAATAAAATCATCCAATCAGAATTGGACATGTTTTGGATAATATTTTAATCATTATAATCTTATTTATTTAAATCATTTATTAATGAGGTAAATACTGCATCATTATTTTGTCATAAATAATTTAATTTATTTGATGTCTAAAAATTATAAAAAAAATACCATCATGTAGGAAATATTTTTATCTTTATAATGAATATTTATAGTTGAAAGGATAATTTATATAACTCCTTCTAAAAATTAATTATTAAAACATTTTTGTTAATGTCAATTTTGTCTTTACATTAAATTAATTAATCCAAATTGTCATTATCACTACCAAGTGGCTCAATGGGGTCCCAAAACCGACCCAAGGATGCCCATGGTCGTACACTATTCATAAAATAAGGTTAGGACAAGTATTAAGGTAATTTGGAATTATTATAATATTCTTTTAAACTTGAATTACCCTATTTACCTTTAACCGCGGTCAATAAAAGTCAAAAGTTACTATTCACCAAAAATTATTTTTATCTTATTGAACCACATTTTACTTCTTGATAATAACCATGTATGTCGGATTTTTGAAATTCAATTCACAGAAGTGGTAGAATTTCATTTAAATGAAAGAGTCAGTTTTTTAACTACCACTAAGTGGTTTCACTATTCATCAAAAATTGAAGTTTTTCAGAAAAATACCAAAAATTCAGCCTAAGCTATATTTTATACTCCTAATTCAAAAATGATGTCTATTTTTCCAAATTCAAAACATAGAAGTGGCTTTAATTACTTTTAAAATTAATTCCCGTTATCAAAACAAATAGCGTGTTTTTAAGAAACAATAACTATCAAATGATCGACACTTGTTTATGTCCAATTTCAAAGTGAAAATAATTTCAATGATCAAAATTGGATTAAATGGTAAAAATATATTCTAATTACACTTTAAAACCAATTACACAGATAATATAACCATATAAATTATTGCAATGAAAAAAGTTGTTTTTAGTTAAAATATATTGTGTTTTTACTATTCATTAAAATATGAAAGTTATCAGAATAATATGAAAAATTTATCCAAAGTAAATTTTTATATATTTATTTTATAAAATAATTTAATTTTGTCAAATTGAACTTATAAACATGTCAAAAACTATATTTAAAGTGGGTGCGCCATCAAAAGGCGACAAAACTGCATTTTTTGAAAAATACTTATTTTACCCGAAAAATTTATTTTGTTCTCATACCATGTAAGATGAATAATTATGTTATAAAATTTAAAATGTAGTTAATACTATTCATAACGGCTATTCTAGAATAATATTATAACAATATATCATTGTTTAGTGAAACCCGGTATTGCGTACTATACACGCTATCGAGGATGGTCGCGATTGCGTGTAACGCAAGCCAAGCCAGTGTTATGTGTAATGAAAGATTCCTTTGGTGTTGTATATAAAATATGACAATAAAAAAAATATTTCTCATAAAATATCAGGGTGTTACATTCTACCCCCCTTAAAAAGAATTTCTCCCTCGAAATTCGTCACTTCGTAACAAACAGATGAGGATATCTCTCCCTCATCATATCCTCAAGTTCCCATGTAGCTTTTTATAATTGGTGGTTCCTCCATAAAACTTTAACCAAGTGAGTGGTCTTGTTTCGCAGAAATTTTTCACTACGATCCAGAATCTCTATCGGCTGTTCTTCATAAGAAAGATCTTGCTCCAGCAGTACAACTTCTGAGCTGAGTAAATGTGAAGGATTGGATATGTACTTTCTCAGGAGAGATACGTGGAACACATCATGAACTTGAGAGAGATTCGGTGTGTAATGGCCCGAACCTCTCCGGCCCATTCCTTTGTCAAAAAGAAGGCCATGATGTGTTCTGGAGGGTAAAATAGACTTTTCCCACACTTTCTAGAATTTTGAAACTACACGCCGTGTAGTTTGAGTACACGCTGTGTACCCCATTTCCGGGTATACTCCGTGTCGCAAGCCGTGTCCTCGCCATGTGAAGAAAACGAGTACACGCCGTGTAGTGTAACTACACGCCGTGTACCACCTTGCTGGGTGTACCCCGTGTTGAAGGCCGTGTCCTTTCTGTGTGGAATAATGGGTGCACGTCGTGTGTCCAGTTCTACATGCCGTGTAGTCCTTCCCCGCGTACGCGTTACCAGTCAATAGCCGTGTGCCGTTTTGGATCCATTTCCTTACCGTGTGCAATAAATGGGTACACGCCGTGTGTCCAAACTACAGGCCGTGTAGTCCCTCCCCGCATATGCGTTACCCTCAAACCGTGTGCTGACCAGTCAACGGCCGCGGAGCCGTGTTGGAAGCCGCGTGGAGACTGTGTGAAATAACCGAGTACATAAAGTACACGCCGTGTACTTTTTCTTTTCTCGCCTATAAAAGGAGGGGTCCCCTCCTCCTTTTCAATTCACTCCTCTCCTCCCCTTTCCTCTGAGCAGAGCTCTCCCAAGAGACTCAAAGTCTCTTTTCTTCCATAACTTATTCGTCCGAGCTCTGATTTACGATCCGTCAGCGGCCATGGGATCGTAACGACGAGACAGAACTTCTGAGCTTGGATCTGTTGTCTTTCCTTCAGACTTTCCTTTCTGAATTCCACCCGAGGAGGTTTTGTCGGGACCTGACAGAAGTGACGGACGCCGACAGACGTCTTTTAAGGTTGATCCGGGGGTGCGTTGCGATTGGAACCTATTGAGGTAGGGATCTTACCTTTGTCTCTCTAGTTTATGCATCATGCGGGGTGGGTGTTCTCTGGTTTACGTGAAACACTTTTGAACCAGTTTAATAAAGATAATAATTGGCTTATATAACGGGGTTGGGAAGTTGTGATTGCTGTTACTTTATATCTTGTGATATTATGTTGTGAATTGAATGAGCTTCTGCCTACTGAAAATCACGGTCGTTGGGGGCCTTTGCTTGCGCAATTAAATTTTGCCCTATCTTCTAGACCGTTTTTTTGAATAGAACCTTGTGGAATGTGGAATTTGGTTAATCATGTAAAGTTGGCTGTTTAAAAAAATCTGGAAACCTTGTGTGATCACCCCGGTTAAACAAAAATAGAATAATGAACATGTGGGTGTTGGCTTGGATATGTGGCATGTGATGGGGGTGTTTAGTGGGTTGTTGTAGATAGGGTGAGCAGCAGGGCTGCGGTTGACTTGGTTGTGGGTTGGTGTGAATGCTATGTTGGTGACGGGCAGCAGGGATGCGATAAGTGGTATTAAAGGGATGATGATGTACGGGTTTCAATGCGGTTGTGGTTATGGTGATTGGCAGCGGGGCTGCGGGGATGGTTTGAATGTGAAAAGACTATGGGTTGTGAATAATAAATAAAAAGTGGAAGAGTTAATAAATGGTGGGTCATGGAAATGGAACGAGATTAATAATCAATGGGGTTGGTTGGTTGATAAGAAGGGTTTTGTTGTGCTGCTTGTGTTTTCCTAACTTGATTTTTGGATGGCAAGGATATGTTTTACGAACGATTGATGTGGTTGGTTATGGATAGTTTCCCAGTAGTTAAGGAACTAAAAAAACTAATTCTGCTGAAACGTGAAAACCTAAATGGGGTTGGGGTTGTTTGTTGTATGCATGCTTTGTAGTAGCAGTGCCAAGACGCATGCTCAGTTTCTCTGTTTAGAATCCATAGGTTGGGCTGTGAGTTTGGTATATATATATATATATCTGTATCTTTTGTGTTTTATCGCACCCCACCCATGTTGAGAACTTAGTGCCGAACACTCCCATTTCATGGGAGAGGGTGTTTTTCCCTTATTTACTAGCTCCTTACTGCTCCTTCTCCCCTAGGCTGTGATGGATTGAGGCGACCTTACACCTAAGACTCTTCGGGTAGGTTTCGATTGGGGTGGTTTTAGCCCAAAACTCTTCGGGCAGGTTCTTCTGTTTCTCAAGAATCTTTGGGATGAGGCCTAGGTGTGTGCGGGTGGGATACGTGGTTGTGAGGCCCAGGTGTGTGCGGGAGGGATACGTGGTTGTGAGGCCCAGGTGTGTATTGGCGGGATACGTGGTTGTGAGGCCCGGGTGTGTGCGGGTGGGATACATGGTTGTGAGGCCCAGGTGTGTGCGGGAGGGATACGTGGTTGTGAGGCCCAGGAGTGTGTGGGCGGGATATGTGGTTGTGAGGCCCAGGTGTGTGCGGGTGGGATACGTGGTTGTGAGGCCCAGGTGTGTGCGGGCGGGATGTGTGGTTTGTGAGGCCCAGGTGTGTGGGCGAGGCGAGTTTGGCAGCATCAGGACGTTCACCGTTAGGAAGAGCAGCTAACTACTGGGAAATGGCGCGGGGTACCCAATACTCTTGTTTCTTATATACTACTACCTGTTGTGATTGCGTTTTTGGTGAGTGTGGCTGGTGAGGTTGGGTGGATAGAATTCCTTTCTAGGTTTCTTCTGTTGTTCTCACGGGACATTAGGATGTCTCCCCACTTGTGCACGAGAGCTTTACGTTTCCCTACTGAGTATACTTGTATGCTCACCCTACGTTTACTTTCAGGTTTCCAGGAGGACTACCAGGGCCGTGCGGGACCCTACTAGTCGGATAGTTGGAGTTGTTGCTGTTGCTGTACACTTGTTTCTTTTGGTATTGTACTTTGATCTTTCTTATACTTGCACCTTGTTATAAAATTGTTTAAACATGCATGTGGGATTGGTTTGGGTTTATTTCTATACACTTGTTCTTTTCCTTTTTGGTGGTTGACTTGTCCTATTTCCCGATCTTAAAATAATAAAAGGGTAATGCCTCCCATATTTGTGAAAACTCATACCCTTGGTGCTAGTCTCCAACCCGGGGCCTAATGGAGGCGGGAATCGGGGGTCATTATCTCCCTTTCACCATTGCCAACTCAGGAGGGACATCTTTGGTGGGAGGAGGTCGTGACAGTTTGCTCCGGATCTCTTTTCGGATGAGGAGTCTCGAGTGAGACGTTTAGATGAGGAGCTTCGTCCTTATCTCCATTATGTTGTCACCCCCTTCACCCTTCCGGCGTACTTGGCGGTACAGAAGAAGGCAAAGGATGTAGAGAGGATGCACTCGCTGGGAGGTGCACCCCGAGAGGGGATCCATCCGGGCTTGTCGAAGGGGAAGGCAGTCAGGAGGAGGTCTCCTATGACGGGACCTTCCAGGTTCAGGCCAGTGGGGAGCAGGCCCCAGCAGTTCCAGTTTAAATCTTCGGGTCCTCGTCCCTTTTCACGAGCCCAGGACCAAAGTGTTTTTCTTGTGGAGTTTTCGGGCACGTTCAGAGTCGGTTCCCGACTTGAGCTCAGTACGGTGGAGGTGGGTAGTTTCAGCGCCCACCTCAGCAGCACCAATTGCCGGCAAGGCCCTTCCAGCAGCAGCAAGACCATGCTCCTCTGAGGGCAGACTTTGCGGGAGGAGTACGACCTCAGGGTGCCCTCAGGGACCTTGACCAGGGTGTGGTCGGGGAGGTGGATGACATCAAAGAGGCAGAGGAGCTGGGCGTGGACATTTGCACGCAGCAGAGTTGACAACTCCGGCAGGACCAGAGGTGGTGTGAGGTACGATTTGTTTGTTCAGCACTCTTGTTTCTGCTTTGTTTGATTCGGGAGCTTCGCACTCCTTTGTTTCAACTGGTCTAGCCCATGCTTTAGGACTAGATGTAGAGATAATTTCCATACCACTGGTACTGAGTACACCAGTTGGAGGCCAGAACAACATATCTTGTGTTTTCCGGGGATGTGGGCTGACGTTGGGACTACATCGATCTAGTGGGGACCTTCTTCTATTACAGATGCAGCCATACGATGTCATCCTAGGCATCGACTGGTTGTTTTTTGTAAGTGCCGTTATCGACTGCTTCCGGAGAAGAGTCATGTTCTCCGACGTGGATGGGCAGCACATATCTTTTTTTGGCGAGAGGAGCTATCAGGTGGGAAGCCGGCGTCTGGAGCCTCTCCTTTCCTTGTTAGGCGGGTTATCAGTGGTTCGAGCTGATACAAAGATGATGGATGTCCCAGAGGTTGTTGGGGAGTTCCTCAATGTTTTTCCTGAGGAGTTTGTGACTCTACCCCCCCCCCCCCCCCCCCGACGTGATGTTGAGTTCGGGAGAGACTTACAGCCTGGTGCCCGTCCGATTTCGATGACCCCTTATCGGATGGAACCTTCGGATTTGCGGGAGTTACAGATTCAGATTGATGATCTGATGGAGAAGGGTTTTGTTCAACCCAGCGTACCACCATGGGGTGCTCTAGTTTTGTTCGTGAAAAAGGCATATGGTGGTCTCAGGCTATGCATAGACTACCGAAGGTTGAACCAGGTAACGGTCAAGAACCGTTACCCCCTTCCAAGGATAGACGATCTCTTCGACCAACTAAGGGGAGCAGGTTGGTTTTCCAAGATTGATCTATGATCTGGATATCATCAGCTGAGGGTAAAGGATAGTGACATCTCGAAGACGGCTTTCAGGTGCAGGTATGGGAACTTCGAGTTTGTAGTGATGCCGCTTGGAGTTACGAATGCACCGGCTGTGTTCATAGGACTTATGAACTTTGTCTTCTGAGTGTTTCTGGACTGGTTTTTTGTTGTGTTTATCGATGACATCCTGATCTACTCAAGATCAGAGGAGGAGAACATTGAGCATCTCAGGGTAGTCTTGGAAGTCCTTCGACACCACAAGATTTACGGGAAATTGTCGAAGTGTAAGTTCTTGACACAAGAAGTACATTTCCTTGGGCACGTAGTGTCTCAGCATGGAGTGTCAGTGGACCCATCGAAGGTGGAGGTAGTTGTTTCTTGGGAATCACCCAAGAGTGTGGCAGAATTACGTAGTTTCATGGGGTTAGTAGGTTACTATCGGAGGTTCGTTTCGGACTTCTCTCGAGTTGCTGCTCCATTGACAGCTTTGACGAGGAAGAACCAGGCCTTTCTATGGAGTGAGAAGTGCCAGAAATCTTTCAACTACCTGAAGGAGAAGTTGGTCAGTGCTCCCATACTCAGGTTTCCAGAGGAAGGGTTGTTGTATGAGGTGTTTTGTGATGCTTCTGGCCTTGGTCTGGGGTGTGTGCTGATGCCAAATAAGGGAGTGATCTGTTATGGGTCTAGGCAGTTACGACCTCACGAGCATAACTATGCCACCCATGACCTAGAGCTTGAAGAAGTAGTGTTTTCACTGAAGTTGTAGAGACATTACCTCTTTGGGGAGTGCTTTTTGGTCTTCTCAGATCACAAGAGCCTGCGTTATATCTTCTCCCAGCGCGACCTAAACTTACAGCAGCGGAGATGGGTCGAGTTTCTCCAAGACTATGACTTTGAGATCTCTTACACTGAAGGTAAGGGAAACGTTGTGGCTGATGCCATGAGCAGGAAGTCGCATTAGGAAGTGGTTCGGGAATCTGCTGATGCTTGGAAGGTGATGGGAGAGTTGACTGCCTTACACTTAGATGCAATGGAAGAAGGTGTTAGAGACTGTTTGTTTCAGATGACGGTGTAGTACTCCATGTTGCAGTAGGTGGAAGAGTCTCAGTGGGGGGACTCTGAGGCGGAAGTGATGCGGGATCGTGTCGATCAGGGGAACGCTCCAAAAGGATGGTCAGAGGACAGCCGACATCAGATGCTTTTCCATGGAAGGTTGTTTTTTTTGGAGACAATGCGTGAGGGAGTTCTCTGTGAGTTCCATAGCTCAGCCTTTTCGGTACATCCAGGAGTTTTTAAAATGTACCGAGGCCTGAGGGAATAGTTTTGGTGGCCCGGGGTGAAACAGACAGTGGAGGAGTTTGTGGCTAAATGCCTAGTGTGTCAGCAAGTAAAGGCTGAACACCATGTTCCCAGTGGTTTGTTGCATCCTTTAGATGTCCCTGAGTGGAAGTGGGATGACATCTCAATGGACTTCATCACATGACTACCCAGAGCTCAGGGTGGTTATGATGCTATCTGAGTGGTGGTGATCGACTGATGAAATCAGCTCACTTCTTAGTAATTAAAGAGTCAGGCCTGGTGAGTACCTTAGCACAGAGGTATGTAGACGAGGTTGTTTCGGTTGCATGGAGTCCCAAAGACTATCATCTCAAATTGGGATACTCGGTTTACCTCACGAGTCTAGAGGGGGTTACAACATGCTTTTGTCACCCAGCTACACCTTAGCACAACTTTCAACCCCCAGACCGACGGGCAGACAGAGCGGATTATCCAGACGTTGGAAGACATGCTGTGAGCATGCGTTCTGGATTTCTTAGGATCATGGGTACGACACTTGACTTTAGTATAGTTTTCCTACAACAACAGCTTCCACTCTACTATTGGCATGAAACCGTTTGAGGCTTTATATGGAAGACCATGTCGTTCACCCATTTGCTGGGTAGAGGTTGGTGAGACAAGTGCTCTTGGGCCAGAGGTAGTGCAGAGCACCACAAAGAAAGTCCAGCTTGTACGTGAGAGGATGAAAGTGGCTCAGGACCGACAGAAGTCTTATGAAGATCTTCGGATGAGGCCCTTGGAGTTCGAGGTGGGAGATCATGTGTTCTTGAAGGTTTCCCCTCGACGGGGGCAGTAGAGGTTTGGGAAATGGAGCAAGCTCTCACCTAGGTTCATCGGACCTTTTGAGGTGTTGAGGCGAGTCGGTGAGGTGGCATATCAGCTGGCCCTGCCACCTTAGTTGGAGAAGGTTCATGACGTCTTCCACATCTCCCAGTTTTGTCGGTACTTACACGACGACTCTCACGTTATTGACTGGGGAGAGTTAGATATGGGAGACGACGCGACCTTCGAGGAACGACCAGTCAGAATCGAGGATCGTAAGGAGAAGGTGCTCCGTGGATAAACCATTCCCTTGGTTCGTGTGTTGTGGAGGCATGACAACCTCGAGGAGAGCACTTGGGAGTGGGAGACCTAGATGCACGCACAGTACCCGGAGTTGTTTTGACTTGTGTTTTTCCTTGTTCTTCTGAGCTTTGTGTTGATGTTTTACTCTGTACCTTTTATATATGGAATGATTAGCTTGTCAGTTGTGAGACATTTTGTTTCCTTGGTAATGTGTGACATGTCCAGATGTGTGGGGAAAGGAAAAAACCTGACCCTTAATCGAGACGCATTAATGCGGATGCGATTGAACCCGTGTGGGCGAGTCAGTGCCGCCTAAAGCGGATAATATCTTGACATAGGAGAAGGAATTTCCCAAAACCACGTGTTCGGGCAGTGAGTTGGTTGTGTGGTGTTGGGGGTAGTACGATTTGAAAAATCCTAATGTATGAAAGTGGGAAGCCCCAATTCTTAATCGAGACGCATTAATGAGGATGCGATTGAACCCTTGAAGGGGAGTCAGTTCCGCCTAAAGCAGATAATATCTCGACATAGGAGAAGGAATTCCTAACACATATGGTTAGGGTTGTTGGTTGGGTTACTGTTATAATGAGAACCCTAAGAGGTATCTTGTTGGGTTTCCTCTGGGTTGGTTTTTGAATTCTCAGGGACGAGAATGTTTTAAGAGGTATCTGATGTAATGGCCTGGACCTCTCCGGCCCATTCCTTTGTAAAAAAGAAGGCCATTAAGTGTTCTGGAGGGTAAAATGGGCTTTTCCCAGACTTTCCAGAATTTTGAAACTACACGCCGTGTAGTTTGAGTACATGTCGTGCACCCCCTTTCTGGGTATACCCCGTGTCGCAGGCCGTGTCCTCGCCGTGTGAAGAAAATGAGTACACACCGTGTAGTGTAACTACACGCTGTGTACCACCTTGCCGGGTGTACCCCGTGTTGAAGGCCGTGTCCTTGCTGTGTGGAATAATGGGTGCACGCCGTGTGTCCAGTTCTACATGCCGTGTAGTCCTTCCCCGCGTACGCGTTACCAGTAAACGGCCGTGTGCCAGGTTGGAGTCTTGTCCTTGCCATGTGCAATAAATGGGTACACACCGTGTGTCCAAACTACACGCCGTGTAGTCCCTCCCCGCGTATGCATTACCCTCAAACCATGTGTTGACCAGTCAACGGCCGCAGAGCTGTGTTGGAAGCCGTGTGGAGACCGTGTGAAATAACCGAGTACACGCCATGTACCATAAAGTACATGCTGTGTACTTTTCCTTTTATCGCCTATAAAAGGATGGGTCCCCTCCTCCTTTTCAATTCACTCCTCTCCTCCTCTTTCCTCTGAGCAGAGCTCTCCCAAGAGACTCAAAGGCTATTTTCTTCCATAACTTCTTCGTCCGAGCTCCGATTTACGATCCGTCAGTGGCCACGGGATCGTAACGACGAGGCGGAACTTCCGAGCTTGGATCCGTTGTCTTTCCTTCAGCCTTTCCTTTCTGACTTCCACCTGAGGAGGTTTTTCCGGGACCCGACAGAAGTGACGGACGCCAACAGACGTCTTCTAAGGTTGATCTGGGGGTGCGTTGCGATCGGAACCTATTGAGGTAGGGATCTTACCTTCGTCTCTCTAGTTTTTTCATCATGTGGGGTGGGTGTTCTCTTGTTTACGTGAAACACTTTTGAACCGATTTAATAAAGATAATAACTGGCTTATATAACGGGGTTGGAAAGTTGTGATTGCTGTTACTTTATATCCCGTGATATTATGTTGTGAATTGAATGAGATTCTGCCTACTGAAAATCATGGTCATTGGGGGCATTTTATTGTGCAATTAAATGTTTCCCTATCTTCTAGACCTCTTTTGTGAATGGAACCTTGTGGAATGTGAAATTTGGTTAATCATGTAAAGTTGGCTGTTTAAAAAAATCTGGTACCCTTGTGTGATCACCCCATTTAAACAAAAACAGAATAATGAACTTGTGGGTGTTGGATTGGATATGTGTCATGTGATGGGGGTGTTTAGTGTGTTGTTGTGGATAGGATGAGCAGTGGGGTTGCGGTTGGCTTGGTTGTAAGTTGGTGTTAATTCTATTTTGGTGATGGGCAGCGGGGCTGCTATAAGTGGTATTAAAGGAATGATGATGTATGGGTTTCGGTGCGGTTGTGGTTATGGTGGTTGGCAGCGGGGTTGCGGGGATGGTTTGAATGTGAACGGACTATGGGTTGTGAATAATAAATAAAAAGTGTAAGAGTTAATAAATGTTGGGTCATGGAAATGGAACAGGATTAATAATCAATGGGGTTGGTTGGTTGATAAGAAGGGTTTTGTTGTGCTGCTTTTGTTTTCCTAACTTGATTTGTGGATGGCAGGGATATGTTTTACGAACGATAGATGTGGTTGGTTGTGGATAGTTTCCCAGTAGTTAAGGAACTAAATAAACTAATTCTACTGAAATGTGAAAACCTAAATGGGGTTGGGGTTGTTTGTTGTATGTATGCTTCATAGTAGCAGTGCTGAGGCGCATACTCAGTTTCTCTGTTTAGAAGCCATAGGTTGGGCTGTGTGTTTGGTATATATATATATATATCTATATCTTTTATGTTTTATCGAACCCTACCCATGTTGAGCACTTAGTGCCGAACACTCCCATTTCATGGGAGAGGGTGTTTTTCCCTTAGTTACTAGCTCCTTACTGCTCCTTCTCCCCTATGCTGTGATGGATTGAGGAGAACTTACACCTAAGAATCTTAGGGTAGGTTTCGATTGGGGTGGTTTTACCCAAGACTCTTCAGGTAGGTTCTTCTGTTTCCCAAGAATCTTCGGGATGAGGCCCAGGTGTGTGCGGGCTGGATACGTTGTTGTGAGCGGGCGAGATACATGGTTGTGAGGCCCAGGTGTGTGTGGGCGGGATACGTGGTTGTGAGGCCCAGGTGTGTGCGGGCGGGATACGTGGTTGTGAGGCCCAGGTGTGTGCGGGTGGGATACGTGGTTGTGAGGCCCAGGTGTGTGCGGGCGGGATGTGTGGTTTGTGAGGCCCGGGTGTGTGTGGGCAGGGAGAGTGTATCAGTGTCAGGACGTTCTCCATTAGGAAGAGCAGCTAACTACTGGGAAATGGTGCGGGGTACCCAATACTCTTGTTTCTTATATACTACTACCTATTGTGATTGCATTTTTTGTGAGTGTGGCTGGTGAGGTTGGGTGGATAGAATTCATTGCTAGGTTTCTTCTGTTGTTCTCACGGGACATTAGGATGTCTCCCCACTTGTGCATGAGAGATTTAGGTTTCCCTACTGAGTATACTTGTATGCTCACCCTACATTTACTTTCAGGTTTCCAGGAGGACTACTAGGGCCGTCCGGGACCCTACTAGTCGGACAGTTGGAGTTGTTGTTGTTGCTATACACTTGTTTCTTGTGGTATTGTACTTTGAGCTTTCTTGTACTTTCACCTTGTTATAAAATTGTTTAAACATGCATGTGGGATTGGTTTGGGTTTATTTCTATACACTTGTTCTTTTCCTTTTTGGTGGTTGACTTGTCCTATTTCCCGATCTTAAAATAATAAAAGGGTAATGCCTCCCATATTTGTGAAAACTCATACCCTTGGTGCTAGTCGCCAACCCGGGGCCTACTGGAGGCGGGACTCGGGGGTCATTATCTCCCTTTCACCATTGCCAACTTAGGAGGGGCATCTTTGGTGGGAGGGGGTCATGACATGGTGGAAGCGCCAATCGGTAAGCTACCTTCCCAACACGATCCAATATTTCAAAAGGACCAATATACCTAGGGCTCAGCTTTCCCTTCTTTCCAAATCTCATTACTCTCTTCCACAGAGATATTAGTAAGAACACTTTATCACCCACTTTAAACTCTAGGTCTTTTCTCTAGTTATTTGCATAAATTTTTTGTCGACTCTGATCTTCTCTTATGTGTTGTTGAATAGATAGGACCTTTTCTGACATCTCATCAACAAGATCAGGTCCTAATAGATTTCTTTCCCCAAATTCATCCCAGCAAGTTGGAGTTCTGCATTTCTTTCCATAGAGAGCTTCATAAGGAGCCATCTGAATACTGGAGTGAAAGCTATTATTATAAGAAAATTCCACCAAAGGTAGGTGTTGATCCCAACCACCTTTGAAATCCATAGAGAAAGCTCTCAACATGTCTTCTAGAGTTTGAATTGTCCTCTCAAACTGACCGTCTATCTAAGGATGATAAGCAGTGCTGAAACTCAAATCTGTATCCAGAGTATACTGAAGACTTCGCCAAAACTTTGAGGTAAATCTCGGATCCCGATCCGATATAATGGAAAGTGGTACTCCATGAAATATTACCACTTCCTTCACATATATCATGGCAAGCTGATCAAGAGATAAATCTTCTCTAATAGAAATGAAGTGTGTCGACTTCGTAAGATGATCCACTATAACCCAGATAGTATTATTGCCTTTAGATGTTTTAGGAAGTCAATTAACAAAGTCCATAGTGATGTTTTCCCATTTCCATTCTGGTTTGGGTAATGGTTGTAACATCCCCTTAGACTTCTGTCTCTCAGTTTTAACTTGCTGAAAAACCAAGAATCAAGAGATATATTTAGTAACATGTCTTTTCATGCCATCCCACCAGAAGTACTCCTTCAGTTCCCTATACATCTTCGTCATTCCAGGGTGAATAGAGAATGGAGAACTACGAGATTCATCCAATATTTCTTTCTTTAATTTGGGGATGGGAGGAACACAATCCCAATTCCTGAACCTTATTATTTCATCAAATCAATGTGAAATTCAGGAACATTTCTCACCTTCTTTTGTAACTCTACATCTTCTTTCTATGCCTCTTTAATCTTCACATGTATATATGGTTGAACATTCATTTGAGAAAGATAAGATTTTTCCCCTTACATTATAATTCCAAGATCCATCCTTTGTAAGTCCATAAATATTGGATCTTTTGTGATCCTCATCATGGATAAGCTAGCATGGTCTTGTCAACTTAATGCGTTTACCACCTTGTTTGCTTTCCCAGGGTGGTAATGAATTGAGCAGTCATAATCCTTAATCAGCTCCAACTATCTTCTTTGGCACATATTCAACTCCTTTTGTATGAAAATATACTTTAAACTTTTATGATCAATATAAATATCACACCTTTCACCATAAAGATAATGCCTCCAAATCTTTAATTCAAAGATTAACACAACTAACTCCAAATCATGAGTTGGGTAATTTTTCTCATGGATTTTCAACTGACGTGAGGCATAAGCTATCACCATATCATTTTGCATGAGAACACACCCCAGTCCCTTCTTGGATGCATCACTATAGATCACAAACCTTTCTCCACTACAAGGCAGTGTGAGCATCGGTGCACTAGATAACCTTCTTTTCAACTCCTTGAAATTCTCTTCACACTCCTCCGTTCACACAAACTTAACTCCTTTTTGAGTCAACCTAGTGAGTGTATTAGATAATCTTGAAAAATATTTCACAAAACATCGATAGTACCCAACTAAACTAAGAAAACTTCGGATCTCAGTAACTGTTGTTGGTCTTGACCATATTTCAATAACCTCTGTTTTTGCTGGATCCACAGATATCCCATATTTTGAGATTATGTGACCCAAAAATGAAACTTTTTGAAGCCAAAATTCACACTTGGTAAATTTTGCATAAGGCTTCTCCTTTCTCAGGGTCTTCAATACAATTCTCAAGTGATCATCATGTTCTTCCTCTCTCTTTGAATAGGCAAGAATATCATCTATAAATACTACCACAAACTGACCAAGATAGTCTCTAAAGACTCTATTCAGTAGATCCATGAAGATAGGAGAGGCATTAGTAAGACCAAATGGAATCACTATAAATTCATAGTGTCCATACCTTGTATGGAAAGCTGTATTTGGTATATCCTCCATTTTGACCCTTAATTGATGATACCCTGAACGAAGATCAATCTTGGAAAAGTATTTAGCTCCACATAGTTGGTCAAATAAGTCATAAATGCATGGGAGATGATATTTGTTCTTGACAGTGATCTTGTTAAGTTCTGATATTTGTTCTTGACAGTGATCTTGTTAAGTTCTCGATAATCAATGCAGAGTCTCATTGATCCATATTTCTTCTTAACAAACAGAACAGGTTCTTCCCAAGGTGACGCACTAGGGAATATGAATCCCTTATAAAGATTCTCTTGGAGTTGATTCTTCAATTCCTGCAACTCAATTGGGGCCATTCTATAAGGTGTCTTTGAAATGGGAATAGCACCCGGTATGAGTTCTATTGAAAACTCAAGTTCACGATTTGGTGGAAGACCTGGAAATTCCTCCGGAAAGACATTATCAAAGTCTCGTACAATGGTCATATTCTTAATCGTGAGTTTCTCTCCAACCATTTGAGATAAATAACCCTCATTTATTGGAATCAAGACCCATAATATGGAATAAATTTCCACTGGAAGGTTATATTCATCTTTGCATCGATAGATGATCATAGATTGGTCAGGAATATGAAATGTGACTTCCCTTATTTTGAAATCGATATGATCTCCATATAAAGAAATCCAATCCATGCTAAGAATCACATCAAATTCCACTATAGGAAGGATCACAAGATTTACAGGAATCACTTTCCTACAAACTTCAATCGGAGAAGAATTGTAAACTTTTGATGGGACCGTTGTGCCATTAGGAGTTGTCACAACTAACTCAACATCTAATTGTTGAGGTAATACGACGATACCCTTAAAAATTTCTTCAGAAATAAAATAGTGGGTTGATCCAGAATCAAATAATATATTTGATACTTTAGATTGGATGGTAAGTGTACCTTTCACCACTTCGTTATCATACTCCACATCGCCGATAGAAATTGTATGTGGCTTTCCTTTTTCTTTGGACTTAAGAGTTTGTTGACGTCGATCATCATAAAAAACCCTTGGATTAGGGCATTGATTAGAATAATGCCCCATTTCCTTGCACTTGTAACATTGAAGTGTATGAGATTAATTATGTGTAGCCTTTTCTTTGTTCGCATCACTAGACGTCTTTTTCCAATAATTGCGGAATTCAAATGCCCGATGTCCTTATTTTCCACATTTGAAACATTTACTTGACCCTTTAAGACAATTACCTCTATGTTTCTTTCCACACTTTGGGAATAAGGGAAAAATCATCTTATTTTCAGTGTGGTCTTTATATTTCCCTTTGAATTACATTTTCCTCTTCTTATAAAACCCATATGACTGATGGGTTACTCTAATCTCCATATCAACCTTGAGAGCACAATGAACAATTTCCTCATAGCTATTGGAGTCCCTTATGGATAATGCCCTTTCAAGACTAGGTTTTAAGCCACTAAAGAATCGATCGATCTTACTCTCAGGTTGGATAATAATTCCAGAAGCGTACCTTGCAAGCCTTGTAAAATTTTCTTCATAGGTACCAACCGATTCATCATCCTTTTTCTTTAGTTCAAGAAACTCCTTCTCTATATTTGTTCGAAGAATACGAGGGAAGTACTTATTGAAAAATAATTTCTTCAACTCATCCCATTCCATGGACTCAATTTCATCTTGGGGACTTGTATTCTTGATAAGATTATACCATTGATCAGATTCAACTTCCAAATGATATACTGCTAAGATGACTTTATCATGTTCAGAACATTGTAGAACTGGAAATATCTTTTCAGTGGTACTGATCCATTTTTCAGCCACTAATGGATCCGGAGACCCACTAAATGAAGGTGGACGCTGCCTCATGAAGGATTCAACATAATGTTGCTCCTTCCTTTACTCATTTGGAAGGCCTGGATGATTCATATCTTGAGAAAGTTGTGTGAGCATCGTTACAAGATTTTTCATTCCAGTTCCCATAATGTTTGGTTGCTCAGGGGGACAATCATTGCATTTCCCGCCGCATTCATAATTAACACGGTTCCTTCGGGTTTCATCCATTGAATAAAACCAATAAGAATAGTGTGAGAAACACTAATCATAATAGGGAAACCACATAATCAAGAATAAAATTTCACACCTTAGGTCTTATCATAGGTAATTTATGGCCATTTATAAAACACTAATATTGTGTTCTATGCTTAGACATATCCTTAGGGTTCTTACTAAGGGTTTCACATCCTAGTTTCCAAAGGTTGAATATACCTTTCCTCTGATACCAACTATAGCGAACCATACTTTACATACATTATTATTACTTCAGAATTGAAACATACTTATTAAAACATATAAAAAAACCATGGTAGGACCGTATAGGTATAGTGTCTTTAGAAACTGTGAAACATAAACAACTGGTTTATAAAGCATCTATATTGTCTCCCATTTATTTCATCATATCTAGAGTCCCTTTTTGGAATATCCTACTTAATAACCTTATTCATGTCATGGGGAAGGAAAAAATACAAAAGGGTGAGCTCAAATGATTAGTAAGGGTAAACAAAGAAAATATCATATTCATAAGAACATAGCATTTTGAAAATATTAACCTGAAAAAGAGATCATAATATCATAACATGGGATAAATCATAGTAGTGAAATGTAATCCCAATAATCATAACATAAAACATTAAACTTTTTGGAATACACACATAATCATAGAAAATCATTTCTTATTAGTCAAGTCTCATTTCCAAGACTATCTTAGCAGACAAAGTCCATTTCTGAACCGAGTTCACTCCTTGTTCAAGTCCTGTATCACTGAACCAGATTAACTTGCCGTTCTAGCCATGCCTATATCCTGAGATATAAATCTTTACCCAATTAATTGGAGGGAGATATAGGTCCAACCCATATCATAATGAAACCATTGTTATGTGTTACAAAAAATCATTAATCATACATCATAGCATAACCCATTTAATAAAAATGAGATTCTTAAACATCATGCCATCATAACATAATCTATATAAGATAAAAGGACTTCATAAAAATAATTCCATCATAACATAATCAAATAAATGTAAAAATAGGGATAGAAATTGAACCCTATATTATCTTAGATGGAAAATAATTTTGATAAAACACTTGGACTTCATTCTTGAGAAAAATATCCTTTCTACTTCAAAAACTTTTTTCCTTTCTTAACATGTCATACAATTTTAAACTGAAATAAGTTGATTAAAAATAAACTTGAAAACTTATAAAGGAAGGTTCATGGAAATAATGTTCTATGAAATCATAAAAATCCATTCATGCTGTATAATTTAAAAATACATTCTTCTCGTACTTTGGCCAGAAAAGTCAAAAAGGACCTCGTACTAAAAACGACAAAATATTCCTTTCATATCTTTTACTAAAAACTCACCAATGGGTAAAATTGGGTTTAAACAATTTTAGGAGGATAGAAATAATATTAAATATTGAGGAAACATGTATGTGAAATATAAATATTCCACAGTAAATTTTGAAGTATAAACAATCTCGGATAAAAATGAGATTGTGAGATTTTCCCTTACCTTAGGTCTGATATGGTTTGTATGTGTCCGAACCTCATGTATAATTATTTAAATAATTTCATTGTCTTATTCCAGAATCATACTCATTTTTATGATAACATATATGGTCATATTCTTATCTTCGTTTTAGTGATATTTCATTGCTACTTGTTATTCGGGTGTTCATTCCTTTATGTTCTTATGCATGTCTTGTAGAATAAATTCTAATACCTCTTTTTATGTTATAGATAACTTATTTAAATAATGATATTAGTGTAATATATATCATATTTATTTATTAAATTCATTTATATAATCATTATTCAATGAAGATCATGTAGAATGAGTCGCATCAGATCATGGAGACGGTAGGCCGTACGTACGCACGAGCGATGATATCGTTCCCATAACTATTGAATGGTATTGGAGTGGAAGATAGAATGTCTCAGAATTAGTATCATGTTATAATAATCATATATAGTTATTCTTTATACCATTATACCCATCCAAGTAAGGTGGTGGTGGAAAACAGATTACACCACGGCATGGAGACAGTATTCCGTACGTACGCACGCGCGGTGATTTCATTTTCCCTAGGATGGATAAAAGGTGAAATAGGTTTGTTTCATATTTATAATAACATATAAGTATATGATTGATACTGATGTTATTAATTTATGATGAAAAAAATAAAGAATAAGAAGTATAAGAAGAAATAAATTGGAAAGAATCGGTAAAGGATATTATCTCTTCTTTGACGCGCCTCTTCTTAACCTTCTCTTAGGGCACTAAAGTTGGTCTTTGAAGAAAACAAGGACCTCTAGTATGTTTCTAGGGAAGTGGAGAAGATAAATGGGAAGGGGTTTGCCGAGATTGAAGGCTCAAAGTGGTTTGAGGAGGAGAGGGAGGATGTGCCCTTTTATAAGGGAGGAGAGGGGTACATTTGGAAAGTGTGAAAATATTATTTTATTATAAACTTATCTTCGGATTAAAAAGGTCAAAAAATCATTAACAATGAAGATAAGATGACTCATGGTAGAAATAAAATCATCCAGTCATAATTGGACATGTTTTGGACAATATTTTAATCATTATAATCTTATTTATTTAAATCATTTATTAATGAGGTAAATACTGCATCATTATTGTGTTATAAATAATTTAATTTATTTGATGTATAAAAATTATAAAAAAATTCCATCATGTAGGAAATATTTTTATATTTCCAATGAATATTTATAGTCGAAAATATAATTTATATAACTCCTTATAAAAATTAATTACTAAAAGATTTTTGTTAATGTCAATTTTGTCTTTACATTAAATTAATTAATCAAAATTGTAATTATCACTACCAAGTGGCTCAATGGGGGCCCAAAATTGACCCAAGGATGCCCATGGTCGGCCAATACTCATACAATAAGGTTAGGACAAGTGTTAAGGTAATTTTGAATTATTATAATATTCTTTTAACCTTGAATTACCCTATTTACCTTTAACCGCAGTAAATAAAAGTCCAAAGTTACTATTCACCAAAAATTATTTTCATCTTATTGAACAAAATTTTACTTCTTGATAACAACCATGTATGTAGGATTTTTGAAATTTAATTCACAGAAGTGGTAAAATTTCATTTAAATTAAAGAGTCTGTTTTTTAACTACCACTAAGTGGTTTCACTATTCATCAAAAATTGAAGTTTTTCAGAAAATACCAAAAATTTAGCCTAATCTCTATTTGATATTCTGAATTAAAAAATGATGTATATTTTTCCAAATTGACAACATAGAAGTGGAATTAATTAATTTTAAAATTAATTCCCGTTATCAAAACAAATAGCATGTTTTTAAGAAACAATAACTATCAAAAGATCGACACTTGTTTATGTCCAATTTCAAAGTGAAATTAATTCCAATGCCCGACATTGGATTAAATAGTAAAAATATATTCTAATTACACTTTAAAACTAATTAAAAAGATAATATAACCATATAAAGTATTGCAATGAAAAAAAGTTGTTTTAGTTAAAATATAGTGTGTTTTTACTATTCATTAAAATATGAAAGTTATCAGAATAATATGAAAAATTTATTCAAAGTAAATTTTTATATCCTGATTTCAGAAAAGAATTTTATTTTTTCAAATTGAACTTATAAACATGTCAAAAACTAGATTTAAAGTGGGTGCGCCATCAAAAGGCGGCAAAACTGCATTTTTTGAAAAATACTTATTTTACCCGAAAAATTAATTTTGTTGTCATACCATGTAAGATGAATAATAATGTTATAAAATTTAAAATGTAGTTAATACTATTCATAACAGATAGTACGTAATAATATTATAACAATATATCATTGTTTATTGAAACCTGGTATTGCGTACTATACACGCTATCGGGGATGTTCGCGATTGCGTGTAAGGAAAGCCAAGCTAGTGTTGTGTGTAATGAAAGATTCCTTTGGTGTTGCGTATAAAATAAGTCAACAAAAAAATTATTTCTCATAAAATCTCAGGGTGTTACATTAATCCTCAAATAACTCTACTATCACTATTAACTATCATATTTCTAGATATAGGGAGACCATCATGCTTCAATTCATAAAAATAATCACTACTAAACTAAATCTATTCTTCCAATACATATTTTTGAACAATATAATCCTATGGTTTATAATGATTTTTATAAAATCCCTTAAAAATTTTCATATATATTTCAAAATGATACATCCCACATAAATAAATAGCACCCCATATTCTTATCTCATGCACCAGATGAAACACCAAATGAACCTTTATAGTAGAAAATATAGGCGGGAGATACATTTATTTTTGAAATAGTATAAGAGAAAATTCATTCTCTAACACATCTAAAATTTTTGGATCAATGAATGTATGAAAAATGGATTTGAAAAAAATTCCATAACTTGATAATAGTCATTCAAATAGGTTTCGGAAATATACCAAACAATCCTTCTGGTAGCATTTTTTTCATCAATACATGATAGTCATGCGATTTAATACCTATAGGTTTACAATTTTCAATGACACAAAATTCTTTACATTTGTAGAATATTTACTGGGTACATTAATACCACATAGAAACTAAAAAAATCATCTTCTCACTCTTTTATAATATGTGACAAGACAGAAGTAAATATGTTATTTTTAACCTTTATAGTGGGAGATAACTCCAAACATATTTATATTGAAATCAGGTCCAATCTAGCATGCAATCCATCTTTTGTATTTAATTTAATATATAACAAAGTCCCAATAAAACATTCACATATGTTTTTCTTAACATGAAAAACACCAATGTTATAATTAATCTCCAAAACTCTCGAGTAAATTAGTTAAAAAAAGATAGAATATTTCATCCAGATATTTTTTGATGACCCAAATAGCATTCCCTTCCAAATATGAAATCAATATTTTTCACATTGTCGTAATATTATTAAACTAAAAATGGTTTTTTGGGGATATTATATTATTGTAAACTATTAAATTACTTTTTCAATCTATGATAAGGAAGATCAATTCACAAAAATATGAAATGTACTATGTAAACTCTCTTTCTTCCATTCTATAATTGATAATATGATGTTTCTTCATCACAAATAGGACATGATTTATATCCCTTAACACTATATATATAAATTTCCATATGCAATAAATTAATTTATAATGAACATTATTATATAATTAAAAATAAAATACTCTTTCTTTTATGCTTCAAAAACTATAACACCTATATCCCATAGATGTTTTAAATCAATAATCAATGGTGAAAGATACAAATAAATATTGTTTCCTAATTTTTTTGATCCAGAAATCATCAATCTCATCATAACTTATTTTTTATTCATTCATATCTGTGGTAACATGTTGTATAATACCAGAAAAATAAGCCATGAACTATGTTGGATACTTGGAATGCTGTATGGATTCACCCCATATATGCCTAGTCCCATTTTGATATTTCTAACTTCACTTCCAAAATTAGAAAATTATTTATCAAATATCTTATACTATGATTAATTTTCAGGGTGATGTGAGTTACTACCAGAGATGTGCTCTTCTATATTTCGTTATAAATTTTTTTCATCAATTGAATTTATAAAAAAACGATTCAAATAAGGAATTATTGAAAGGTACCAACTTGATTTAGTTGGAGATTTTATTCTAAAACTTGATAATGGACCAGAGTTGATTTGTTGGAATTATTGGAATAAATAATTTTAAGTCACATAATTAATTTATCATGTGTTCAGATTCTAGTACCTAAGAATGAATATGAGTTGAATTTTTCATCCATCTTATAGAGTGATGTACCACATTTATAATATTTTGATAAACATTCATATTCCTTATTATAAAACATAAAATCAGTAGAGAAATCATATATATTTTTATAACCCAATCCCTTGGGCATAAAAATTTATTTTCCTCATAATTAGAATATGGAATCCTATCTCTTTATGGAAGTATCTCTTTTAAATGTTTAATAAACTTAGAGAAAATTTTATCACTCCACCCATTTCATACATTCAAGTTAATGAATCTTATAATTGATGATAAAACTGTATATTTAATATAACTAAAGTATAATGGTTTCGTAGAATCTCTATACAATCATTCAACAGTTTCTATTTTTTTTCGATGTTTTCAATTCCTATATCATGAATTAATTATTCAATACGATCCTCTAACTCATTTTGAATATTTTTATCAACATTAGATGTTGAATTTTCCGTTCTTTCTCAATTCCAGATCCAATGTGCATAATTATGGGTAAAACCATAGAAAACTATATGATAATTGATTTATCTAGAATTTAAATTTTTCATATTTAAACAATTCACACATGGATAGAAAATAAAATATTTATTTTGAAGATTAAATTTAGAAAATTCAAATAAATAATCAAATACTTTTTCATATACATCCGTGGTTCTTCGTAAATTTATCTAATTACGATCCATTAAATATATAAGATCATAATATAAAATATTAATATATTAAAACATATAAACATTTAAAAATGTATATAAAAAGATAAATTTTAAACATAAAAACATAAAATTAATATGATTATTCATCAGGTGGGAAATATATCAGATTATTAGGAACCAAATCAAAAATAAATTAATCTAATAATTTATTTTATTTAAATAATTAATTATAAACTATGTATGATGATCCCAATAATGAACTAAGGATACTTTTTTCAAGTTTAGATATATATTTTTTTAACTGACTTTCACAAAAAATATTCTTTCTTTATACCTAGATCCTTCACGATAGTCATCAAAATTCCTTTTTTTAACCTATAATAAATAACATTAAACATAAATTCAAAATTTACAATATCAACAACAAATTTAAATTTTATATGGTAAAAGATCTAGGTCAAATAAAGGATTCACTATAATAATTAGAAAGTATAAATAACTCCTTGATTGAAATATCATAACACAATACGGTGATATGAGAGAGAAATCAATTAAGAATTCATTTTCACCATAACATTATAGAAAATAATTTAGAAAAAATTACTATTCTAATATGTAAAACCAATTTTTTTCTAACTTATTTGTTTCATAATAATATTCATGAAAACCATTACCATATTTTAATATGGTTTTCATCAATTTCAATATGTGACTAAAATAAAAATTTTACATATAAAAATTTGAATTAATATCCATAAATTTTATGATTTAAAATTATTTACTAACAAAAAAACTAGTGTAAGGTGATTCTTATGAATAAAAAGAATATCATAAAGTTATGAAGATTAAAAATGAGAGTGGTTATCATTATCATCCAATATTGATTTTGGTTGAAATGAATGAAAAATGTAATGTATTATGTAATAAATTTTTATTGAATTTTAATAATTATATTATGAAATATATGACACTATATCTGCTTTATGTTTGTCATAGTGATCGAAAAAATATTTAATTTGGTTAGAATCAAAAATGAAAAATATAATGACTAATAGTTTCTGCTAATATATATATATATATATATATAATTTTTCGACAAAAATTTGATAATTTCATCAAATAAAACAATTATAAAATCTAAAAAAAATTAAAAAGAAAAATAATTTATAATAAAATGAGTACAAAAAAATGAAACGATTGACCAAATTTATAACTAACATATAAATAATTTATCTTGAAAATTAAAAAAATAACCTACAAAATTTGGATTTCAATAATGAAAAGTTGATCCTGAATATAGATGTACTCCTTTCAAGTCAGTGGTAGGGAGAACACTGCAAGATCGAAGAAACATGTTTTCAAAAATTAATAAGAACAAAGAACAAAGAAAAACCTTTTACTGCAGTTTCTAATTGACTAGAATAGGGTTTTCAAGTACTAAATATCCTCATGGATCATGAAAAAAGGATGAAGGATAAAATATTCAGGATAAATGGTCATGAAAATATAATTAAAAATGTCTAAAATCACCTTTAAAGATATTTATATGGATAATAGTTCCATGGTTAACTAGAAAAGGGTTTTTGAGAAATAAAACTTTTTATGGATCATGAAAAAATGAAAAAATATGAGAGATTTAGGATCAAAGATCATGAATATATGATTTAAAATAATTAAAATTGGGGTCTATGATCAGTGAGTTTCCATCAAAGACTTCATAGGTTGATATAAAATTGATTTTGAAAATATGGAATGAGGGTTTTAGGCTGTGTGTCTGTTAAAGGGTTTTAATGTTGGGTTTTAACAAAACTGATGTTTCATTTTCTAAAATTAATATTTGATGTTGGTTTTCTAAAAAACGAACATTGAAATATTTTTTTTCTTTACTTTTAATGTCGTTTTATTTCAAAATATATGTTAAATGGTTTCTAAATAAATTTTAATAACAGTTTATAGTAAACCAAAATTATAACATTGATGCTAAATCTAATATTTCTACTAGTTATATATTACATTAATTATTAGTATGAATAACCAACATATAATCATATAAACATTAACATCTCATTTTGTAGGTAATGAGAGAATAAATTCTCAATGAACAACATTTACTAATGTAATAATATGTTCAATTAATGAGATATCAAATGTAGTCTATCAAAGAGAACTTATCTCTTACTCTTGAAACATGGAGGAAGAAAAAAAAAGAGAAACATCACTGCTCCCAGGACAAAGTAAGCAATATATGATAGAATGAGATACTCCTATGGAATATTGATATAATTGAACGTTCAATTCTTGTCATGTTTTAGAAATCACAATCTTCCCAATTTTCAGGTAGTCTTCCACAATTATCTCAACATATTAATTTCAAATGAAATTTAAAAGGTTTTTTCCCATCAACCCTAGGATAATTATCTTACTTAATAAATTCCTTAGTAATATGTAAGATGTTCATGTTCTTGTTTATATCTTCTAAATTATATATTCCTTAGAAAAATAACTAGGATCCTCCATTACTTTTGGTTGAGAAGGAATGTATCTTTTATCATAAAAGCATATCCTCAATTATTTTATATTTATTGGTACCTCTAACTTAGAGTAATACATATCATTCCGAGTCTTCCTAGGGTATGGAGTAATAAAACCATCTATGTACACTATTAGTTTCATAACTTTTTTAACATGATTGAAAATATCCTGATTCATTTTTTTGGAATTTTCATGAACATCTTGATAAGATTTAGTAGATTCACTATAAGTATCCTTATCCACATTTTTATTGGGGAAATAAACTCCCAAAGTATCAATAGGATCATCCCAAATATAATTTAATTTTCTATGAAAATCCTTATAGCTTCGTTATCTATCTACTTCATGATAGTTCAATAATTGTTAACAATCTTCTAAAAACATTTATTTGCTTCTTTTGAGTGGTAAATGTGTCTGGGGTTGGTTTGAGGATCTTAGGTAGGGTTGGAGATGAGTTTTTCATCTGGTAATAGTGTGTAATGGTGTGGCCATTAGTGTCTTTCCATTGAGGGCTGGCTAGAAGAGAGGGTGGTGTTGGAGTTTAGTTTCTCACATCATGATGGGTTGGGTCAGAGTGTGTGGTTTTTTGTTACAACATGGGGATGTTTCACAACTTAGTGGCATGGGAACTGAGAGTCAATCACCATGCTATTATAAGGAGAAAGTGGGGTTACTTCCTAGTCATCCATAGTTATTACATGAAGTACTTTGAAGTGAATTTTGGTTTAGTGATGAAAAACACATTTATAAATAAATTATTATATATCAGTTTAAAATATCCTGAAATTTATTTCCTTATTTTCTAGTCATGGAATGGTTATAGTCTCTATGTCATGAAATAGTATTAGGGAGGTTTTTTGGTAGTGTATACTTTTATGTATGGTATTTTTACTCTTACTCATGAATCTTTCATAGTGTAGAGTACTTCCATCATGGTGTGAAAGTGAATTTGAGAGTTTGTTTTATTTTTCCATACATGGGAATCATGGCATGGTTTTAGGTTTCATGGAATGATTCATTGGGTGGATTTTATACATGGTTATTCCATGTTTGGAATAGTTTTATTATGGTTATCCTATTACAGCAAGGCTTGGTTTTGGAGGATCATGTACATGAAATGAAAACATTAATCACAGAGTGACCTCACTAGGTTATATTGAATTAATAAAATTGTACAAGAATTAAATGAATTATGGTGGAGTATATTTTAGAGTGGATATCATGGATTCCTTTGATATGGCCTTGTAATGCAATGAACATTACCTATTATTCTGTGATGCCAAAAATTTATAGTTTTTTTATAAATTTAAAAGGCTTCCATTTTCTCATTATTCCATCGTTTTCCAATATCCCTAGATAATTAGTATTGCATCCTTGGAAATATTTTACCTCTCTTTTATTAGATATAGATCTTGGACTCAATTTATCAACCTTTTCTGATATGAGGTGAGTTTCACCTATTTTAATTTTAGTTCCACTTTAAATATCTCTATAGAGAGAATATGCATGCGGTTTAGAGTTAGTTTTTATGGAATTGTGTCGTAATTTTTATGAGTAATGTTATGTTCTATTTTATTTAGGTTCCATTTTATGTGATTCTAGTATTTTTATCATCTCCACCATCTATTTATTATACAATATCTAATTTAATCCCCATTTAAGGTTTGGAATTTAAGTCATCTTCATTTATTTTCTATGAATTGTGGAAGTAGATTGCTTTGGTTTTTCTTTTTATGGAAATTAAAGATTAATATAATGTTTATAATGAAATTTATTTTAATGGGGTGATTCATAAGGGTTTATAATTAATGTCATGTTTGATGAAGTTGTTGATAATTTGTTTACTACGGTGTTGTATATGCTATCATTATTGTTAATTGATAAAATCAACATTCATAAAAAGATAATAACTTAAAATTTGCTAATGAATTATTTTTTTTGGATTTTGTAACTAAGGAAATGATTCTCATGAAATAGGTTCTAAATAAATATGATTAAATGTTTAAAAATGTGAATTTTTAAGTGTTATTTTTCTAAAATCGGGAGGTGTTTTCTACTGGTATGTTGTTTATATTATTTAATTAGATTTTATTTTTTTGTGATTATGGTGTCTTGTTTATATGCGTGGCATGGGGAAGTTTGGTTTTTGATACGATAGTGGTAGATGTGTTGTTATGTGGTTTAAAAATTATGGAATGGATGGTTATGTGAAAAAATAAGTGTTGTATGGATATTATGATGGATATTTTCATTGGATGTGTATATTTCATTTCCATGATTAGTTTGGTTGATATGGGGTTTCATTATTGTTATGTGTTTGTATGGAATGCGATTTGTCATAATGAGTACCATAATAAGAATGGCATATAATTTAATAATCTATAGTGGTTAATAAGATGATAATGACATAAATAAATGTGTAATGATTGAGAAGAATGTGGGTAATGACGAATGAATGAATTTACATTAAATATGGATAGAAATGGAATAATTAATGTAATATTTCTAGTAAAATAGTAAATCTAGAAAAATTTAAGTGATGTTATAAAATTTGGGATATGTGAATGTGTTGGGGTTTGTTTGTGTTAAACATAAGGATGGTTTGTTTTATAGAGTTGGCAGTGGTTGTTAGAGATCAATAGTGATCATGTGGGGATGGTTGTAGGATATAATAGTATTTTATAATTATGAACTTTTAGGATGGGATTTTGTATATCAGTATTATATGTTTTATTTTCTTGTGATTTCATATGCAATCCACTAGAGTTGGATAAGATTATCAATGAACAAATGTTTTGAGTTCCATGTGATTTCCTCAATATCCATGTTGCTAATGGATTGGATGGAGGGATATGCCCTCTTTAAATATCTTCCTTCTAGATACTGTATTAGATATTATTGACTAAGGTTATAATACATATGTTTTGATAGCTAAAAGTCATATTGTGAATGATTTGATTTGGTGATGATGTGATATGGTGGGATGATGATTTGATAATGGGTGGGATGAATAGTGGGGGGTATGCATAGCATAATAAGGTCATGCAGTCAATGTTATTAATGTTTAGAGTACCAAAATTTAATATAAATTTGATGTGTGGTTGGGATATGGATATATGTTAAGAGGCGCTAGTGTGTGGTTATGTTATGGCATGTGATGATGATGATATAGCTGTGAATATGTGGTTATGTGTAAATTAAATAAATGGAATCCCCATGACAATTTCTATTGGGGTTTGAGAGTGAAAAACTAGTGGGGAAGTGGTTGTGGGGTTCCTTGTTTCTATTTTTTATATTTGGTTATTATACATGGATGTATAATTCGGTGATTGATCCTTAGTGAGGTTTTGTGTTAAATGAACTAGCTTAGGTGTGAGTTAGTTTTGATATCTGTTCACTAAGGCCTTAGTGTACTCCTTCCACACTTTCCTGTGTGGATATGAGGAGGATACGATTGAGTATACATGTATTCTTACCCCTATGCATATAAATCTGTACTACAGGATCTCAAGAGGGATTTGCTAATTAATCATAACATTAATAGAACATATATTTGAGTTGTGTTCAAATTCCCTACCTCAAGAGTGATTTTTTATACCTAATTTTGAAGTCTTTTTTTTGGGAATTAAAAGCATTGTGGTTATTGGTTTTATTTTATATTATGGTTTATCTATATGTTTGTAGAATTATTTGATAAATTCCTCCCATTTTTTTGTTTTCAAACCCTGGTTCTAGTTGTTAAACAATATCCTAGCAAAAGCAAGCTTTAGGTTTTAAAATTGTCTTCACTATCAACCAGAGAGGTGTTCCCAGTGTGGGTGAGTCATGATAAAGTTGTTTTAGAGCTATGTATGATATTTATAATGGAAAATGGAGTTAGGAAACGGTGAGTATTGCATTTATTTGGAATGTAAATAGTGTTATCCATACCTAATGTGTGATGTAGCTAGGAAGACTAGATATTACATAGTAAAATCCCCCCCCCCATGATTTGATCCAAGGAATTTAATATTACTAAAATCCCAAGGAGTAGTAACACTTATTTTAGGGTAGAGACCTAAGAGAGGTTGTTGCATCATGTGTTTTTTAGATAATAGTTAAATTGGTGTGATTTTGGGGAAATTAAAAATTAATATAATCAAATGATTAAGAGTATGTTTTATTTCTTTCATAGATGTTTGAAGGTTGCATTCTACATGTGGTTTAGATTTATGATGTGGTTTCATCCCTAAAAATTATATGTGAGGATGTAATGGAATTTTTTGGTTTTAGTGGAATAATATTTACATCAAACACATATGTACATTCCATTCGGGCAGTTTCCATCAGGGTTTATTTTTGGAATTAGAGAAATGACATGATTATATATCCCTGAGGGAACTTCTTTCTAAAGAAATACCCTCATTGAGATTTTTTTCCAATGATACTTAAGAAATAACATTGGTTGAGATGATGGGGTATTGGCCTCATAACACCCTTTTGAGTGAAATTGTTTCCTACTATGGGACTCCCTTGTATATTTTAGATATGTTTTCAAATCCTTTATTAATTCCCAAGTATGATGTGTGTCACCCCTGGATTGAAAATCAATTACTAGAATATATGGAATTTTGAATCATATGCATGTATCCAAGGTTCTTCATAAATGGAGATATATGTATTTATCTAAGGTTCTCCATTAATGAAATCCTATTATATACTAGTTATAGATTCTATTGGAATATTATGAAGATTCTATTTTTGAGCCACATAGTGGGATTATCTGGAGTGAATTAGCATCCAGTGAGATTGGATTCATTTAGATATTGGGATCCAATCCATGAATGATATTCCTCTCTATCATTGTGAAAGGAATAAAAACCACATAGTTCAGTGATTCTTAATAGAACACACCATACCTTTTAAAGTCACATGATAAGGACCAAACAATGTAGTTTAATGTCATGAGGAAAGGAAATCTATGTGAAAGGTTCCTAGTAAAATTTTGGTGTGGGACTTATTCCAAAGTGTCCAAAGGAACCTGCAAGGGATATGTATCCCCATGTTAAATAAGTCCCTAATAGGAATGTGGCCCAGATATAATTAAAATTGATTTGGGGTGTTGGGTTTGGACCTCATGGAGGCTTCCTATGTATCCCATCTAGATGGGAATCAAAGTCCACATAGCTCGGTTGTGAGGAACCATGCCTATAGAGGCCCTCTAAAGGATTTACTTATAGGAGAGAATGTCCCTTTAAGAGGATTAAGTTGTGGATTACTACTAATGAGTATTCCCTTTTGGTTTAGGAGGTTTGGTTGGGGCTTACTCTTAAAGAGGATTCCCTTTTTTGGGAGGTTTAGTTTGGTCATATTACTATGGATGATTCCATTTTTTTGGGAGGTTTGGTTGGGGATTACTCCTCATGAGAATTCCCTAGTGAATTATTATGGTTTTTTTGGGGATTATTACAAAGGAGGATGCCCTGGTGAATGAGTATGGTGACATAGTTGGGGATAATACCGTGTAGGAGGACTAAGGGTTTGAGTGTGATTAAGGATTATATCAAATATGAGGCCCATGATTCTGTTGTGTCTTACACATGGAATGATTCCCAGATGCTTATTTATGATTGTTTAGTATACCAAATATAAGGCCCTCTACTATGGGATTATGTGGATTTCATGATCACCAATAACCTCTATGTCCACATGAGTCATGCTAAGTGTGAGAAACAAGAGGAAGTGATACATCTGGAGGACCACACAATTATCTTTGTCTGTTGGTGGAAGAGGCCAATACCCAAAGGTAAAGGGAAATACAATAATACCTGGTGCCAATTCTCACTCATTGTTATACCCTAGACCCAAAGGGAGAGAGAAATATCTTTGATGTTCCCATCTCCCCTCTTATTTTGGAAACTAAGATAGTCACATTTAATGATATATACGTCCATGACCCGATTATGCTAAGACAATAAAAATTTACACCTCCTATAAGAAAGACTAGGGGATTAAACCATGATGAATTCCCTTATTTGTAGAACCATGAGGAATGTATCATCTCATGGTGATTTGGAATGATAGGTCAGGTTGTTTGTGTCGCAACCCAAAACATCATAGTCTTGTGAAGAAAATTCCACAGTGAAACTCCCCATTTTTCATGGGGGTTAGTGACAGTAGAAATTGGACCGACATGGAGGGTTGGTATAGTAGTTTTACACTGATCTTGAGGAGGGGTGTGGGGGAACAACCCCTACATTATATATTAGCAGGATCGCCCAAGTGGGTGGCCGAGGTATGGGTTGCCTAGGTATGGGTCACCCAGGTATAGGTCACCCAGGTTTTGGTCACACGGGTGAGGGTTGAAAAGGTGGGTATTTCCCATGTATTAGTCACCTAGGTGTGGGTTTCCCAGGTGGTTCTTTCCCAGGTATGGTTCACCTAAAAAGTTTCTCTCCAAAGTAGTACATGGGTGGATCAGAATTACCTCATCCAAGTAGTACATGGGCAAATTTGACTGCCTCTCCTAGGTTTGGCTCACCCAAGTGTGGGTCACCCAAGTACTGGGTTGGGGGTCTCTCTATAGTGGGAGGGGTCATATTAAGTTTTCGATTTAGGTATAGACTACTTCAGTGAAGGAGATTCTTGATCAGATCCCTCTTCTTAGTTATTCATCCAGGAGTTCAGACATCCTTCAAAATTGATTTAGAGGGGTATATTTATCAACATGATAGTAGACCTGTGTGAGTGGGCCTATGCAAGTGGGTATGCATGAGTGGGCCTGTGTGAGTGGGTCTGAATGGGTGGACCTACATAAGTTTTCTTGTACAATAATGCAAATTACTTTATAAAATATGTTCGTCTTTTGAGTGCCATAACTTTTTATCAGTATGTTTTTTTGGGCTCTGTGACTAGTCAAATAAAAGATTTTGAACAGGTATATGATTTTATATATGGTGAAAACACAAAATTGTATATAAAGAAACAAAATAATTGAATTTTATTTCATATACACATTTATATCATCGATCTTAGTAATCCACAGACTACTCCAAGAGGGGGTTATTTCTTCTTATAGCTCATTATGGATTAGTCTTGTTGCACATGGAAATACAACCTACATATTATTCTAGAATGGAGAAAAATATTTACTAAAACTTGAAATTTATTTTCTATGTGAGGATAACATCATGAATTATATAAAAATTTGTTTGAAATTTATTTCACAGTGTCAAAAGATATACATTAGGATGATCTATTTTGTCATTGGAGGGTTGGCCTAGTTAATGAAGATGTGTATCATAGGAAGGTACTTTGTGAGTTCCAGCATTAGTTAATGAATAATTATAAAGGTATTATCTATAATATAGTGATTTAGAACTATTTTTAGGAGTTATAGATTAATTTTAGATTGATCCCTGAAAATAGGGTGTATCGAGTCTCACTGTATGTTTGTCAGATAAGAGGTGTTTTACATTAGTGGTAGGTTCTGTTTCTCAAAGAACACAATGTGGAATAGTTTTTATGGGATTATTATCTAAAAAAGTTCCATGTAGAGTTATTTCATCAATAGTGAGAGAGATGAGGAGGTGGGAGATGATTTCTCTCCAATATGGGAGCCAAAGAGTGTGGGAGATCATGATCCAATTTAAGGACCTTATCCATTTTCCTTGGCCTTTTTTAGATGAGGAGGTTTGAGTGTATCATTTAGAGTAGGCGATGAGTCCCTATATTCAATATGTGGTTACCCTATTTATGTTTCTTATATAAATATTGCTGAAAAGAATGAAGAGGTTATCAATCATGTGTACTCGAAATCATGTCAAAAGGGGAGCTATAAGAGTTTCCTAAGAATTAGATATGAAGATAGTGGATATTATATCTTAGGAATATCATGGTTTTGATTAGATTGTAGTCAAACTCACAAGTCATTCTCATGATTATATAAGGCTAGTAGTTATTATGCATCCATCGGGAGTTCTACACTATTGAACTTCATTTGCAGAGGTTTTTTCCATCATCAGTTTTAGTTCCAGACCATTGTTGGTGGCTAGTGTGGCATAAGAAACCAATTTCCATTTTAGACTTAACAATAGTTTCCATAGATTACTTATAACCAATAGGCACAGTAGACTTATGTTTAGAAAAGGAGAGATAAATCATGTATAGGTAATCCCCATGATTCCCCCATGCTCTGAGATATAGGGATGATCATGGTTATGGAGGAGTTCATTATCAGGGATAGTGTGGTAGAGAAGTTGAGCGTAGTTAGTTTCACACCATGGATATTCCAACTCCATGTGGGATAAATATTGTTTGAGGTAACATATATTTATCACTAACCTTGGTTTTCATACGGTTCTATTCTGAATCTTTCCATTCTTTTATTCCACCATCTTTGATTTGTGCCTTTGGAATCAAGGTGGAGAGGCTTTCAAGTCCCCAAGTGTTGACTATGCTTATAGAGGCCCTATGATTTTACACCTATTATTATATAATTTTTAGAATAAAAAATCTCAAATTAAAACCAATGATCATACATTCTTGTGTCTTTGAAAGATTATGTACATAAAACTAAAAACCTGAAACGAAATAAAAAATATTTTATTTAATCTTCATAATGATATCCTATCATTATTTTTAATCTTACATATAATTTGGATAAAATGGGTAATAGATGGAAAAAGGGATGATTTAAAAATCCTAGCAAGGGAATAAGGATATAAATAAAGAAAAGAATATGGGTTAGAAGGCATAACCTGATGATGAAAAAATGCCTGGAATATGAATAAATATACAGAATCATATCATATAGATCATGGAATCATCAAAATGTGGAAACAAAATACAATATGAATAATCATGATTCAAGGCTGACTACCAAGACCATTGCACATGGAGGATCATGTGCCAAGGTTGACCACCAAACCCATTGTATATTAAGAAGCATGAATAAAGGCTAACCACCAAGACCATTCCACATGATGTCGCATGAGACTAAAAATTACCCAATGAATTGTAGACTGATCTAGGTTCACCCATCATAACATGTTTATGAATCTGTGTTGCACATGAAGAGTTAAGAATAAGGGTTACCCATGTAAAGAATTGGGTATCATAATCTTTTCATAAGGCATAACAAAAGAGAATATCATAATGGTTTCCATGAAGAAAATATATTTAAGTATTAAATGTAATTTTTTAATGGAAAATATGCATAGAACATGATAAGTGATGTAAAACTGAAGTGAAAATATGTGAAAATAGTGTTTAACAAACATTAGAAATAAACCATTTTAGTGAGGTTTAAGGAAAATATTAAAGAGAATCTAAAGTTGAAAAGACATAATCTTTTATATAAAACCATATATGAACCAATATATATTTTCATTATATAATTATTTATTTTAGAAAAATAATAGTGGATTAAAATATATTATAGATGATACTTTAAAATGGGCAAGAAATTGGGAATTTTCCTTTAATTGGGATTGCTTATTGAGAGGAATTGAGAACATAACAATTTTAAAACATGTATTTCCCCATAAAAGAAAAAAGAACAAGGAAGGATACATAATTTTGGAACATAAAAATAAAATTAATATGAAGTATATAATAATAATTAAGAATTATATTTGGGTGAATAGATAGAAAGCGTAACCTGAAGGAAAAATAGAGGTTTAGAAATAATCCCTTACCGTATGTAAAAAAGTGTTCTGTATATGAAATTAATGTACTCAATAATAAAATTAAATATATCAATTAATTAATTCAGAACTAATTCTATATTTATTTGATTTATTATAATTTTATTAAGTTTAACCATGGTCGTTTTGATGATTTATAAGATACAATTTTGTCATTCGAGAGTCTTCGTTTCCTTAGTTTTCAAGATTGGGTCACTTGTATACATGTATGGAACATCATGTAAAATGAAAATATTTTTCCTGAATAGAAATTATACATTATTAATGAAATTATATAATATTAAATGTTCTTATAAATCAGTTTTTTCAATATGTGAGGATGATTCATTAGATAAAATGTTAATGATTTTTTTAGATTATTTTAGCATTTTTTCAATCATCATGAATGAGTTTTGTTTTATTAATTAATATTATGTAAATATACTAGTTATGGAACATTAAATAATATTTAATACATATATTATAATATTTTGGACTATAAAAATTGTTTTATTACTAGACTTGAAGGTAGTAATGAAAATAGAAAACTCATCATTATTGGATGCGATAAATCAACACATCACGTATGATGTTTTTATTTTTAAAATGAAATGAAAGGGGAATATAATTAATGATGAGTTATTACATTAATAAAATAAAATTCTAGTATATAAAGTATACTATAGTTATCATTTTCTCTTGGATAAGGGTAGGTGAGGAGGGAAAAATAAAATAAAATAAATTGAAAAGAAATTAAAAGAAAAAGAATGATGTTTTTACCTCTTGAATTATTCTCCTTGAGAAGATCCTTAGGGGAATTGAGTTTGATATTTTGTTGATACTAATGGCTCCTAGACGTCTAAGAGAGACTTTTTATGATTTTTTTGTAGAATTTGATATATCTTCAAGGCTTTTGAGGTGTGAGGAGAAGAGGTGGTGAGGGGTGGTATTTATAGTGGTGGAGAGGGGTGTTTTTTTATTATTTTATTCATTTTTTAGTATTTTGGATCAAGATTATCAACCATGTGGATTCTTTTAACTAATTATATTAAATAGTACATGTGATTTCGAACCAAATGTTCTTAAATCATCCATGACTCCATAATTTATGTATTTAGCTTTTATTATAAATTACTATATCTCAATATTCACAAAAAATTCAACTACTTTAGAAAAATCCCAAAAATTCACCCTATACTTATTTTAACATGTAGAATTCAATAATGAACTCCATTTTATGAAAATAATTTTATAAATACCATAAATTTAATTTTTAATTAAAATCAAAATTTATTCAAAAAATAACGATTATAAATTATAACTAATTTTATGACACTTTGAAAAATTAATTAAAGACTTATAAAATTATATTATAATAGTAAGAAAACAAAATATTAATTTAAGATTATATTTTATAGAAAAGATTCTTTTAAATAATTATATTAATTATAAAATTGTAAATAAATATTTATATTTCATAAAAATATCAATACATGATTTATCATTTTTAAAAAATTTATTTACATACTCCATGATATAAGTATATCATATTTTCATTTATAAGATTAAATTTTATTTATAATTTCATATGCGAGGTTACTATTTCATTAGTTGGGTTACTATTCTTAATAGTCACATTTCTATTCCAAAGTTGAAGTAACTATTACATTTCTTTAGGTACCTTAATTTCTATAAATACCTATTATTTTATTTATTCTTCATTTATAAAGTTTTTATTATGCTCTTTATGTGAGTTTTAGGTGATTTATTATATATTAAGTAATTATATGAAGATAAATTTCATTGATATAATTATGGGTCATTACATTCTTCCCCTCTTATTAAATTTTACCCTCAATATTTCTTTTTACAAAATAAGGGGAAAACATGTGAGGGTACATATCCTTAATTACTTCCTATGGTTCCCATGTTTCCTCTTTGTACTAATGTTTCCACCATAGTTCTTTGACCAGGTGAGTGGTCTTTTTTCATAGAAATTTATCTCTACAATCCAAGATCTTCACTACCTACTCCTTGTAAGAGATATCATTTTCCAACTATACCCCCAATGAATTAAGTACATGTTAGGGGTCTGATATGTACATTCTCAAGAAGGATACATGGGATACATAATGTAATTAGAACATGGTTCGTGGAAGTGTTAGTCGATAGACCACAACTCTAACATGATAAAGGATATAGAAGGGTCTGATGTGACTGGGACTTGACTATTCATTCTTCCCAAATATCATGATCCTCTTCTATAGAGATATGCATATGAAAAACATGTCTCCAACCTTAAACTCTAGGTCACTTAAATGATTGTCTGCATTACTCTTCTATTGACTTTGGGATGCCTAGATATTCTATTGAACGATTTTAACATTTTCTCCCATTTATTCAATCATTTTAGGTTCTATCAGCATACATTCACCTACTTCATCCCAACATTCGAGTGTTCTACATATTTTACCATAATGGTCTTCCAATGGACCTATTTGGATGCTCGAGTAGAAACTATTTTTGTTTGAGAAATTGGCCTGAGGTAGGTGTTGGTCCCATCCTACTATAAAGTCCATAGAACACACGCTCAACATGTCTTCTAGTATTTGAATAGTCTTCTCAAATTTTCCATTAGTTTGAGGATAATAGTCTATACGGAAGTTTAGCTTAGTGCTTAGATCATGTTGGAGACTTTTCCAAAATATAGAGGTAAATCTCATATCTCAATAGGATAAAATTTATAGTGGTAATCCATGCAGACTTACCAATTATCTACTACATATCCATGAAATTTGGTCAAGTTATATTTCCTCTCAAATTATTATAAAGTGAGATGACTTTATAAGATTTTATATAATAAACAATATAGAATTTTTTCCTCTGGATATCTTTGGATGTCCGGTGATAAATTACATGGTGATGTTCTCCCACTTCCATATTGGTATGGGTAATTATTTTTTCATCCCTTTAGAATTTTTTCCTTTCAGCCTTCACTTACTGATATACCAGGAATTTGATGTATACTTAGCAATCTCTTTCTTCATATTATCCCACCAATATTTATATCAAGCATATCAATACATCTTTTTTGTTCCCTGAGTGAATAAATAAAGTTAAGTTATGTGAATCATTCATAAGATCTTTATTTATCTCTATATTGGATGGTACACATAGTCCTGACCCAAATATTATGACTCCTTCCTTATCCATTTTGAACTCTGAGGACTTATGATTTCTGATAGCTTCCACCTTTTCCTAATTTTCCTAATAATTTCTTTGATAATACTTTATTTTATCCATAAGTTATAGTCAATAAATCATTTTAGAAAGGATTATTAATGTTCCTTACTTGATGATTCCCATGTCTATCCTTTGTAGTTCTAATAAGATTAGATCCTTCTCAATTATCATCATTGATAAAAATTAATGATCCTTACTATTTAGATAATATTACTTCTTATTTTATTTACCAGGATGGTAGTGGATTGAGAAGTCATAGTCCTTGATGATCTCTAACCATATTAATTAGTTAATATTGGGATCATTCTATGTGAATATATATTTTAGGATCTTATGATTATTATATATCTCACACTTCTCCCCATAAAGATAATGATTCTAGAAATTCAAAACAAAGATCATAGCTTCCAACTCTAAATCATGTGTGGTATAGTTTTTCTTATGAATTTCAACTTCCTTGAGGTGTAGGCTATCACTTCATCATTTTGAATCAATACACATCCAAATAACTTATTTTAATCATCACTATACATCATAAATAGTTCCCAATTTTTTGTAGTGTGAGCACTGGTGCAATGATAGGCCTCTTTTTAGACTCTTCGAATCGGTTTTCACATTAATTAGTATATAAAAAATTTACTCCCTTTTGAGTCATATTGGTTTTTTGGTTTTATAATCTTGATAATTTCTTCATAAAATATTGGTCATACCCATCTAGACCAAAACAACTACAGATCTTCATTACAGATGTTGTCCAAGGCCACTCCTCATTTTCCTTTTTCTTGGAAGGGTCTATAGATATTCTTTTTCTGGTGATAACATGACCCAATAATGATACTTCCTACATATATAACTCATATTTAATTTAATTTTCTTATATTTTTTCCCTCCACAAAGTGTTTATCACAATATTCAAACGCTCCTCTTGTTACTCCTTTCACTTGGAGTATATCAGAATATCATTAATAAAGACTACCAAAAAATTGTCCACGTAATCTCTAAAGAATCTATTCATTAAGTCCATGAAAATTTTGTGATCATTAGTGAGTATGAATGGAATAACTATGAACTCATAGTTCCTATACCATGTCCAAAAGTAAGTATTGGGATTATCTTCCTTCCCCACCTTTAGTTGGTAATATCCTGACTGAAGGTACACCTTAAATACTTATCCCCACATAGTTGATTGAACATGTCATCTATACATTGAATGGAATACTTGTTCTTTATTTTTATTTTATTGAGCTCATGATAATGAGCGTATAGGAACATTGATCTATCCTTATTATTTCCAAAGAGGACTGGTGCACCCCATGGCGAAGCACTCAAGTGTATAAAACCCTTGTCCATATTCTCTTGTAACTATTTATTCAGTTCTTCATGATCAATGATGGTTATTAGATAATTTTCCTTTTATAAAGGCATAGATACAAGAATAAGATCAATTAAGAACCCAACAACTCGATTAGTAGGAAGACTACAAAACTCTTCAGGGAACAATTTAGTGTAGTCCCCCACAAAGGGAAGGTATTCGAGCATGATCCTATATTTTGTCTCAATCATTTGAGCTAGAAATTATTTCTCAGAAGAAAATAATATCCACAATTGGGAAAATTATTCTGATAGAGATTCATCCTTGCCCTTAGACTTGTGCAGAATTGGAGGATACCGTGGTATGTGATGAGTGATCTTCATTTCTAAATAGTTGATGTCATCTTTATATAAAGATAGTAAATCCATTCCCAATACATCATGAAAATACACTAAAGGAATTAAGGCAAAATTTTATGGATGGTTCAGTCCACAAACATTAACTAGGGAGGAGTTATATACTTTGTATTCATTAAGTTCCCCATTTTCTATTCTCACATATAACTCAACCTGCATATTTTTAGGTTTTGTTTGAATAGTTCTACTAAAAATGGAAGAAATGAAAGAATTAGTAGAACCATAATCAAATACTACATTCACTATTATTGAATGAATAACCATAATACCTATACCTAGATCATTTTCAGGATCCACCTTAGTAGTAGTGATAGAATATTCCCTTCCTTACTGCATTGGAGTTTGTTGTTGTTGATTTCCTCTAAAAACCCTTGGATTAGATAAATGGATCACATAATTCTCATGTTCCTTGTAGTCGAAACAATACAATATAAGCTGAGTATTGATTTGAACCTTACTTATTCTACATTAGTGGGATTATTCATATCCCTTTGTTAGTTATTATACAGATGCCCCAATCTTCCACATTTGAAGCATCTCTTGGTTCACTTTACACAGTCCCCATGATTCTTCTTCCATAACATTGATACATGGGATGTTGGGATTTCTTTCCATTAGGGGATTCATCTATTGATCCCCCATATTAATATTCATTTTCCAATTTTTATCGCTGGGACTACAAGAACACTGAGAGTCTATGATCTATTTTTCAACCTTAAGGTCACAATGAACAGTCTAATAATAGCTATCAATTTCTTGAATCACCAATGATTTTTGTAGACTCAAATTTAGTTCTCTAAAGAAGTGATCTGAATTTCTTTCAATGTTATTGAAAAATCCAGATCTCTATCAGACAAGTCTTATAATGTTTTCACCATACACCCTGATAGACTCATTTTCCTTCTACTTTAGTCTGAGGAACTCCCTTTCCATATTGAAATAGTGGGTTTGGGGAAAATTAATTATTGAAAAATATTTTATTGAATTTCTCCCAATACATGAAATCAATTTAATATTTAGAAATAATATTATTGATTAGTGTCAACCACTGAACAATTTCCCCATCAAAACAATATACCACCAACATAATATTCTCTTCTTCTGAGCATTATAGGACATATAATATCTTATCAATGTATTTAATCCATTGTTCTGTGAGAAGGGGATGAGAATATCTACTAAACATGGAAGGAATTTGTTTAAAAAATGATTCGACCACAAAATTATATTTATTAGGATAAGGAGTGGGGTTCTACATGATTCAAGTTATTATTCATAAATTGAGCCAGTTTTACTAGTACTATAATGAAATTTTAAGCTCTCAACCCCATCATATTTATCATTTCATTAGGGAAATAATCACATTTCCTATCACATTGATTGTTTTAATGGGTTAAACTATTTATATCCATTAAATAATAAAACTAAAATATGATTATGGTTCTTTAATACTTAGTTAATAATCATATAAAAAATAAACATTAAACATATTGGGATAAGCTTGAAAATGAAAAGAATATCCTAACTTGTGATTCCATATGTTTCAATCTGGGTTATCCATGATGATATAATTATCCCTATGGTTCTTACTAATTTTTTCTAGTGCTAATATAAAAAAATAACTTGACTTTTATATAATACCAACTATAACAGTCTTAGCCTATTATACATATTATTACATGATTTTAAGCATAACTAGCCATCAAATACACACCAAGGATCATAAATTCTTGTGTATTTAGAATATTTGGCACATAAAACTGAAAAAAGGGAACCAAAATAAAAAAAATATTTTATTTAATATTCATAAGGAGTTCCTAAATTCCTTTCATCTCTTAAATATTTATAGGATAAATAGGGAATACATGAAAAAAGGGATGATCTAAAAAACCCCAGTAAGGGAATAAGGATGTGAATAAATTATAACACAAGGGTTAGAAGGCATAACATGATGATGTAAAAATTCATTGAACATGAATAAACATATGGAATAATAACATGTAAAATATGGAATAATGTATTCATAGAATCATGGAAATGTGTCAACAACATAACACAAAACATTAGTGTGAGTCAAAGATAACCACCAAGACCATTGCATATGGAAGAGCATAAGTCAAGGATAAACACCAATACAATGGCACATGCAGGAACATGAGTGATTAGCCACTTAATGAGGATAATATTAATTTTTAATATATATAATATTCATGTGATTTATTATTCATAAACACTATTTTATTGCATTTTAAACATTGAAAATTATTTCACATGATAATTGTAATTCCTTCTTAAAATGTACTATTACATGGTACATTTTTGAACATTATTTAAAGTACCCAATGATCTTATATTATTTTTATATTTAATTTTCAGGTTTCTAATTATATTGGTAACAATTTATACATTTGGAGTACTTGAAGAATCATATTGGAAGACCACCAAAGTTGGCCTTGAACAAACAACATTCTGGGTGAAGTGAACTGGATAGAAGACCAATAAAACTATTTTAGTGTCCAATATACATGCCCTATAATTCTGAAACTTTAAATTAAGATATATTAAATAATGGGGAAAATTTCATTAAATAGTGTAAAAATCTAATTCTGATGTTTAAATGGATTTCCAGGTAGCCCCAAGTCTGAGATAAAATTCTGGGCCAGATTCTGCGGCCTAGAAAAAATACCACCAATTTAATCATATCTCGACAACCACAAATTCATTTGGGATGATATTTTATATATATATAGGATAAATCATGAGATTAATGTTTTTATTCTATGGATCACTCAAATTAGGCCATATATAAAGAAATTTAGGCGCCTCTGTTCGGTGGATTAAAGCTGGCTTCCACTTCGGGTCAAGGATAAAGAAGTCCACTCTCCCTTACTTTCCACCACCCTAGGCCTTCCATACTCAAGTGGGATCCTTTTTAATGTTGGTATATATATCCAAGAATCCTTAAAAATTTTATTTAAGGCAGTGGTGGTGGAGTATTTTATCATCTTTGAGCTTTGTTTCATTTTAATGTTATGATGACAATTTGATATTGTAATCACATTCCTTCAATTGTAAGTTCTTGAATTACCATAGATTCTCTATAAAAGTTATTCATATTTTATTTTTTCTATTATTATTCTTATAACTTTGATACCATTTCCTTAAGGTGTGAATTTATTCACACTATACCTTGTGATATTTTTCACACAATGGTGGAGTGATCGTTATTTTGTTGTTTTTACTTCCTCAATTTCACCCTTATGAGTCTACTTCTCACTTCTATTGAGAAAATGTAATAAATGGAGAGATAAATATTTTATGGGTTGATCCAAGGGAGTATAAAGGGTATATATTGGATGTTATTTCTAAATCTATAAATGTTATTGATTTCTTTTACTTGAGTTTCTTTTATTCAAGGATTTTCTCTCTTCCTCTTCCTTATTGAATTTTATCTCCCCACTTTTATGTGCTAATAAGATACTTTACCTTGAAGTGCTCATGGAAATGATCCTAAAAGTGTATAGGTGATTATAATTTGTTTTTAAGGTGTTTAACCAGTAAGTGGTGAAGTTAGTTTGAATTCACTAAATGAATCCTGCTTGAGTTAATGAAATTGAAATTTTTTAAAAAAGGGAATTCATTCAATCCACCCCATGTGATAACATAGGATCAACTCATTCTTTTAATTTGAATTCACTAAAGTCTCTTAGAGTTCATTTAAACCCATATAAAATCAATCCAAGTTGTCCACTTCATATTAAAAAATATTCCATAAAATTTATGTGTCTATAGGTTTCTTTTAAGGTCTCCGAGGATTTGACAACCCATACTAAAATACAAGTGACCACTTAACCCTAAAACTTGGGTAAATTTGGGTGAGAAAAAATTTTGGCACAATTTATGGGGAACCAAGTAATTCATATAAACAACCATTATATTATACACTATTTCTTATATTCTTATCCAAATTCTCTTATTTTTTCCCTTTCTCATTTTTTCCTTTTGGTGCATGTCCTCCTACACTCATGACCAATAAAACTGTCTAGTTAGGGAGGATAGTCCTAGGGTTGGGGAGTCAAGAACACCAAGGGAAATCTTTAAATTATATCCTAATATTCATAATTATCTAGATCAAAAAATTGAGCCCTTTTAAATGGAATGTCTTCAAAGAAACCAACTCATAAACTCGGGCGAGAACCAAAATGGAATCCCAAATGAGGCAGCCCTAAACTTGGGAAATGCAGTCGATTAAACAATGAATGAATACCTCACACATGCCTGGACCATTTCACCAACTTGAATTAGTAATGCTTACCTAATAGAAGCCCACTATTTATTCAAAACTCATGTACTAAACCACCTTCCAAACTTCCACGGGATGGAGTTGGAAATGTCATACCTTTATGTAAAAGAGTTCAATGACATTGTTGAAACCATATGCCCACCACATCAACTTGATCCAGATAAGATGTGGACCTTTCCTTTCTCACTAAAGGATAAATAAAAGAATATGTTAAACAATCTGAGACCTACATCAATCCACTCATGGGACCAATTTCAAAGAGAATTATACAAAAACTACATTGCTCATCACAAAACAATTTCACTTAAAAAGAGCATCCAAAACTTTTTTGAAAAATAAGGGGAGTCATTTTACAAAACATGGGAACGATTAAAAGACACCCTAAACAATGTTCCACAACATTGTTTTTCTATTCCTAAACAAGTGATAATTTTCTATGAAGGGTTGGGCCAGGGGAGAAAACAATTCATTGACATGATGTGTAATTAGACCTTTAAAAACAAAGCCCCAAATTTTACTTACGAGTATCTTGAAGGACTGGCCGAACAAAACCAAACATGGGGGACATCAACTTACTATGAGAATCCACCCAAATATGGTGGAATTTACACACTTAGAGAAGAGGAAAGCCTAAGGGCTAAACTCACAACACTCACTAAGAAGGTTGAAGAGACAAACCTTAGTAAAACCCATGATATCCAAATTGTAGACCCTGTTTGTACAATTTGTGACAAACATGACCACAAAAAAGACAACATCCTAACCATTCCATACATCAAGGATGTTATACTAGGAGGACCACTAGCAGAGGTCAATGATCTGAACTTTCAAAATCCTCAATACCAAAACACATTCAACCCAAGGTATAATGACCACCCAGGCTTCCACTGGAAAGATAACCAACAACCTAGCCAACCACAAGGACCAAACCCCTACCCTCCAAAAAATTTCCAAAATCATAACCAATTCCAACCACAACCTACCCAATACCAATATCCTTCTGTCCAATACCAACAACCCATGAAATAATCAATCCCACAACCAAAGTATCCTCCTATGATAAACCAACCTGCACAAGCCCCTACTCAATCTGTCCCTCTTCCAATCCTTGATCAGTTGTGTAAACAAATGGAGAAAATGAACTCAGAAGTATCATCCCTTAAACATGAACTAGAAACCATTAAAACTGGGAAGTCACCCATGCCTAATCATGTGGTACCACCCTTAAATTTAATGGGATAATCCAAAAACCTCTCATGAACAACTCAAAGAAGTAACTATTTTATGAAGTGGAAAATCCATTAAGAAACATAAAAAAGTCATACCAGAACCATTAAAAGATTAAAAAATGCATAAAAATGATGAAGAAACAACCATAGATTCTGAAAAATACAATGATAATGTGAAGGAACTACAACCACACCAAACAATTAAACAACCTGCTCCCTTCCCTCAAAGCATGAGAGTAAAATATAAACCAGAACTGAATGAAACATTGAGGGAAATATTCTCTCATGTTAAGTTGAACATACCCATTCTTGATAAAATCCAAACCATTTATTCCTACTCAAAGTACCTTAAGGACTTTTTCACTTTTAAAAGGAAATTTTCACATAAAAACCAAGTCCTTTTGGATTCTAATGTGAGTACCACCATTCAAGGGACAATTCCTCCAAAGTTGAAAGATCTGGGATGTCCATACATCAATGTTGAGATAGGAGAGAACAAAGTTGTCAAAGACCTTTGTGATCTAGGAGCTAGTCTGAACCTCATCCCTTATGCTATGTATTTTCAATTAGTACTCGAATAACTCTAACCCACATCTGTCACTCTTCAACTTGCTGCTCATAGTGTTCAAGTTCCTAAGGGAATCTTAAAGGATGTTTTGATGACAGTTGAAAATTTCATTTACCCATCTGACTTTATTATCCTTGAAAATCACCCAATATTAGGTCCTAGGGAGAAAAACCCAATCATCCTTGGTCTTCCCTTCCATACAACAATCAACTCTATTATCTGAGTCCAAAATGGTAACTTGACCATCACCTTTGGAAACATGAGTCTAAACTTGAACATATATAATGAAAACTCTCAAATTGGGGATGATTAATATATAACTAAGATTAATTGGACTTGTAGTGTTTATAATGAACTCGAGAAACATCAAAGAATTACTGGAGGGTGTTTAAGTCAAGAAGTGATTGATTTTCTTTGTTCATATGAGAGAAATTTGTCTCCTTAGCTTGCATCTATTTCAGATAGATCTATTGATGATTTTATAGAATCACCAATCAATGATACCATGGGTAAAATCAATAAAAGTGAGTCCATAACCATTCATGACACTGCTCTGGCTAATTTAGTGGATGAAAATTCTGTTCACAATGAAAATTTTCTGTCAAGAAATTTGAACAAAGAATCTGAGTTCAATAAAAAGTCTCATCCTTTCTTGGAAAATAATAACCAATCTAATATATAATTTAAGGTCTTACCTTCATCACTCAAGTATGATTTATTAGGGGAAAATCGATCCTTTACTATTGTCATTTATTCCTCTCTTGAAGCCAATCCAGAGATTTTGCTTTTGGATGTCCTAATAAAGAATAAGAAAGAAATTGGATGGACCCTTTCTGATATTCTTGGGATTATCCCACTCATTGTAACTCATAATATTTTTCTTGAATATGAATCTAAACAATGTCATCAACCTCATAGGAGACTCAATCCAACTCTTATGGATGTGGTAAGGAAATAACTTCTTACGTTTTTGAAAGAGGGTATCATCTACCCTATAGTTGAGAGTGAGTGGGTTATCCCAATTCAAGTTATCCCAAAGAAATCTAGAATTACTGTGATAACCAATGAGGATTGTGACCTTCTCCCCAAAAGGGTTAGTAGTGGATGGAGAGTCAGTATTGACTATAGGAAGCTCAAATCTTGTACCAAGAAAGACCATTTACCCTTTCCCATTATTGATCAAGTCCTCAAGCGAGTGGCGGGTCATCAATTCAATTGCTTCCTTGATGTATTCTCAAGGTATAATCAAATAGAGGTCTCCTTAGAGGATCAAGGAAAAAACAACCTTCACTTGTCCATTCAGCACCTTTTCCTTCAAGTGCATGCCCTTTGGGTTATGTAATTCCCCTGGTACCTTCCCGTGATGCAGGATGGGAATCTTCTCAGATATGGTGGGGGATTGTTTATAGGTCTTCATGGATGACTTTTCTATCTTTGGGGATACTTTTGGGGGATGAATTTTGAATGTTAAAAGGGTTTTGTCAAGATGCAAGGATAATAATCTAATCCTAAACTGGAAAAAGTGCCATTTCATGGTAAAGGAATGACCTTATCTAGGCCATCTGGTATCTGGTAGAGGGATTGAAGTTGATAAAGCTAAGGTTGACATCATTCTCCACATTCCCTCTCCTAAAATTGTTAATTAAGTGAGGTCCTTTTTTGGACATGCTAGTTTCTATAGAAGGTTCATTAGGAATTTCAAATCTATTTCTCGACCACTTTGTGATATTTTGGTTAACGATGATCTATTTTTATGGGCATAAAGCTGTGAGGAATCATTCTACACACTCAAGTCAGATCTTATCTCTCCACCTATCATGCAAGATCCAAATTAGAAACTTCCATTTGAACTCATGTGTGATGTGAGTGACTTCGTTGTTGGAGAAGTACTAGGTCAACAGTGTGAGAAAACTCCATGTGTCATTTATTATGCAAGAAAATACCTAAATGATGAAAAAATCAACTACACTACCACTAATAAAGTGTTGATTTCTATTGTATTTTCTTTAAAGAAATTCAGGTCTTATCTCTTAGGATCACCCATCATCGTCTTCACTAACCATTCAATCTTGAAATACCTTTTCCAAAAATAAGATGCCAATGCTAGATTGATCAGGTGGTTCCTTCTTCTTCAAGAGTTCTATTTAACCATTAAGGATAAAAAGGGTGTTGAAAATGTTTTAGCTGATCACCTCTCTATGATGGAATTCAAAGACAAATCACATCACCTTTCTGTGTCTGATTCATTTCCTATTTAGAACCTCTATTCTATGAGTGATTTCCCATGTTATGCTGACATAGAAAACTACTTGGTTACGGGTGACATTCCAAATTTTTTGGGAATTCAAGCTAAGAGGAAATTCCTTTCTGATGTCAAACACTATGTGTTTGATGATCCTTACCTCTTTAAGTTCTGTCCTGATCAAATCATTAGGACATGTGTTCCTGAGTTTGAGAAAGATTCCATTCTAAGATTATGTCATGTAAAGGAATGTGGATGCCACTTTTCTACAAATAAAACCACTTTAAAGGTCCTCAAAAGTGGTTTCTACTATCCTAACCTCACTAATGATTCCTATCAATTCTACCAAAGTTGTCCTCAATGTCAAAAATTAGGATCCCTTACCAAACGGAATCAAATTCCCCTCACTACCATTCTTATCGTTGAAATATTTGATTGTTGGGGAATTGATTTCATAGGACCCTTTCTAAACTCTAGGGGATACCTCTATATCCTCTTAGGTGTTTATTATGTCTCAAAATGGGTTTAGACCATTCCCACCAAGTCCAATGACCATCATGTTTTTATTCGATTTATAAAAGAGCACATATTTTATCGATTTGGAATTACTAGGGCTATAATAAGTGATCTAGGAGCCCATTTATACAACCTCCCATTCTCTTTACTCATTTATAAGTATGTGATTTCTCATAGTCTCCACTGCATACCATCCTTAATCCAATGGTTAAGCTGATTTAGTGAATAGGGAGATTAATAAAATTCTTGAAAAAACTGTCAATCCCTCTAGGAAATATTGGTCTGAGAAACTCGTGGATTCCCTTTTGGCATATTGTAAAACATTTAAAACCATCATAGGAATGTCTCCATATATTTTGGTTTATGGAAAATCATGCCATTTACCTATTGAAATTGAGCATAAGGCATTTTGGGAAATCAAAAAAAATGAATTTTGACATTTCGTTTGCTGAAGAAAAGAAGAAAGTAGATCTTAATGAACTCGAAGAAAATAGGATGGAGGATTATAAAAATTAAAGTATACATAAAGATAGAGTTCAAGCCTACTAATCTAGAAATATCAAAGTCAAACATTTTGAACTGGGAAAATTCTAGATCTTGTATAGTTCAAAACTTCATTTACACCTGGGAAAGTTAAGGTCTAGACAGTTAAGTCCTTTCATAGTGCATCATTTATACCCCCATGGGGAAGTAGAGATTCAAGATCCCACAAGTGGTCACATTTTAAAGGTTAATGGTCATAGATTCAAAACATTCATTGAACCATTCAAAAAACATGAAGTAGATGAAGTCTTGTGTGAACCAACCTTAGATGAGGAAAATACTCAAACAATCAGGGGTTTAAGTGGAGTTAGTGAAGTTAAACAAAATCACTGCATGGGAAGAAACCCGGGGTTTTTATATTTCCAATATTTTTGAATCATATTTATTTTTCAAATAAGATTAATAAATAAATTTTATATTTAAAAAAATATTTAAATCTGAATTTGTTAGTACTATAAAGTGTTGTCCTGTTCTTTTATTATGAGTATGGATGGGTATGAAAGGGGAGCACCATATTCATCTGTGTCACGTGGTATAATACTTGAGTAATACCTTACTTAGAAATTTAAAAATAAGACAATATAGCATCAATTTATTTTTATGTGTTTGTAGGTAAAAATAATAATACAAAAAAAATAATAATTTAAAAAATTAAAAGGACACATTTTAGGTCATGGGGAAAACCCCATCACAACCGGCGAAGCCACGAGGACTCGAACCCAGGACCGAAGGGAGATAAGGGTGCATACTTACCACTAAACTATGACTTATAGTTCTTCCTTATTCTATAATTTTTGTATATATAATTATATTTTACTTTTTTTATTATATGAATAAATATATATATCTATATATATTGTTTTTCTTTTTATATTTGTTTTTTCCTTTTTCCATTATGGAACTCTGCAAGTGACATGGATATTAAAGGACTAAATTGGAGTAGCAAAACTTCAACTTCAACCACCAGGTGACTTCATTCCATGATCCTCATATTGAAAATTCCTTTTAGAACTCATATCATCTTCCTCTACCCCCTTCTCAATTTTATTATCTTTAAACACTAGAGACAATGTTATTCTATTTTTGGGGGGGTGAAAATAATGAAAAATAATAATTAATTTTGTGTGAATAAAAAAATTTGTCGAAGGAAAAATTTATTTAACCTTGAACATGATAATAAACATTGCACACTTTGAAACTGAATATCAAATAATTTAGCATGCCCCGATTCTTATTTTAATCCATGTATAATTTCATGAGCATAGATTTTGGAAAGTGTGGCTGTCTAATGTGAAATATTATTGTTTATATTTTCATCCAAATAAAAAAAATATCACAATGCACATCCTTAGGATATTGGGGTATTAGTTTGAGTTCATGGGGTACCCCAAATAAATAGCTTAGGTTTGATGATCATTTTAGTTTTAATATGAGTATTAAAAAAATCAAAATAAAAAATAAAATAAAAAATAATACAATAAATTTGTGTGTAGAGCAATGAAATGATCTAATGCGTGGCTTTTGGAACTTGGGGATCATGACTCCACATTTCTATGGACTAGAGTTAGCAATTTTATCTCTATTTGTGGTAATTTGACTTTGTTTTTGGATGATTTAACTCGAGATGATGCCCGAGTTTGTGGGATTCACTTGGCGCCCTAAGGTCTATGAGCCTGAGAGTTATTGGAAAAGTCGTGCTACATGAGTTGACTATGTTGAGTGCAATTTCAATTACCATGGAAAAATTGAAAAAAAAATCTTATTATTGAAATGTTATTCAACCTAGAATTTCTTTCATTTCCCCCTTGAATTAAGATTAACCCCCATGTCTATTATGATACACAAAACATCCTCATACTTAATTGACATTGGATGAAATATGGCAATGAATTTGAAAAAAGGAATGGGATTGAGATTGAGATATGCTTATGAAACTATCTTTTATTAAAATATTTTTATGGGTTTCATTTTTTTTGTTATAAGAGTTTTTGGTGATCATTTTGTATTAAAATGTTTTTGAAAAAGGGAATTCAAATTTCATATTTTTGAGATACATTTTGCTCGGGACTAGAAAAAATCAAGTTGGGGGGGGGTGTGATTAGCCACTGAATTAGGATAATATTCATTGTAAATATATATAATATTCATTTGATTTATTATTCATAAACACTATTTACTTCATTTTACACTCTAAACATTATTTCATATTATATTTTCAATTCCTTCTTAAAATGCACTATTACATTGTACATTTTTGAACATTATTTAAAGTACCAAATGATATTTATTTTATTTTAGTATTTAATTTTCAGGTTTCTCATTATATTGGTAACAATTAATACTTTTTAAGTACTTGAAAATTCATATTGGAAGACCACCAAAGTTGGCCTTGAACAAACAACATTCTGGGTGATGTGAACTGGATAGCAGAATAATAAAACTACTATAGTGGCCAATATATGAGCCCAATAATTCTTAAAATTTAACTAAATATAGAGGATATCATGGAAAAAATTTCCTTCAACATTGAAAAAATCTACTTCTGATTTTTAATGGATTTCTAAGAGGCCCATGTTTGATAGAAAAATTCTGGGCCATATTCTGATGCCCAAAAAAAAATCCCACCAATTTAATAATATATAGACAACCAAAACTTTATTTGGGATGAAATTTTATAGAGATCTAGGAGTTATCCAGAGATTCATGTTTGTCATCTATGGACCACTCAAATTTGGACATCTAGGACATTTAAGTGCCTCTGTTTGGTGGATGAAATCGGGCTACTACTTTGGGTCAAGGATAAAGAAGTCTACTTTCCCTTACTTTCCACCACCCTAGGACTACCATAATCAAGTGGGATCCTTTTTAATATTGGGATATAGACCCAAGACTCTTGAAATTCCTATTTAAGGTAGTGGTGGTGGAGGATTTTATCATCTTTTAGATTTGTTTCCTTTTAATGTTATGCTGCCGATTTGATGTTGTAATCACATTCCTTCAATTGTAAGTTCTTGAATTAACTTATCTTCTTTATAAAAGTTATTCATATTCTATTTTTATATTATTATTATTTTCAATTTGATACCATTTATTTAAGGTGTGAATTTATTTACAACATACATTGTGATATTATTCACACATCTGTGGAGTGATCGTTATTTTTGTTGTTTCTACTTCTTCAATTTCGCTCTTATGAGTCCACTTCTCACTTCCGTTGAGAACATGTCATCAATGGAGAGCTAAATATTTTATGGATTGATCTAATGGATTATAAAGGGTATGGATTGGACATTATTTCTCAATATCTAAAGTTTATTGATTTATTTTACTTGAGTTTCTTTTATTCATGGATTTTATCTCTTCCTCTTCCTTATTGAATTTTATCGCCCCACATTTATGTGCTAATAAGATCCTTTACCTTGGAGTGATCATGAAAATGATCCTACAAGTGTATATGTTATTATCATGTGTTTGTGAAGGCATTTAACCAATAATTGATGAGTTTATTTTGAATTAATTAAATGAAACCTTCTTGAGTTAATGAAATTGAAATTGTTAAAAAAATGGAATTCATCCAATCCACCCCAAGTGATAACCTAGGATCAACTCATTATTTTAATTTGAATTCACTTAAGTCTCTTAGATTTAACTTAAATACATCTAAAATGAACCCATGTTTTCCACTTCATATCCAAAAACAGTCCATATAATGTATGTTTCTAAAGGTTTCTTCTTATGTCTCTGAGGATTCGCCAACCCAAGTTAAACTACAAGCGACTGCTTAACCCTAAAACTTGGGTAAATTTGGGCGAGACCAATGAGTCAAGACTAAGAACCAAGACCATTGCACATAATGTATCAGGAAACTAAAAATAACCCAATTAATTGGAGTTCTATCAGGGAATAACAATCATAACATGTTCATCAATATGTGTTCTATATGAAGAATCAATCATAAGGGTTACCCATAAAAAGAATTAGGTATCATAATCATGTCATAAGTCATAAAAGAGATAATATCATATTGGTGTTAGTGGAAAAAAGGATTTAAGTCATAAATTGACACTTATAATGACAAAATAGGCCTAAATCATGGTAAGTTATTCCAATGTAAAGTGTAAACATTTAAAAATAGTGTTTAAGAAACATTATAAATAAAACATTTCAGTGGAGTTTAAGGAAAATATTAAAGATATTTTAAAGAAGAAAATGCATAATATTTTATATAAAAATAGAAATGAGCAATGCTATATTTTTATGATAAAATTATTTATTTTATAAAAATAATGGAGTTTTAAAATAGAATATGGAATTTAATTGAAAATGGGAAATAAATTGGGAAGTTCCCTCTAATCGGGCTTGCTTATCAGAAGAAATTGAGAAGTGATCCTTTTTAAAACATGTATTTCACCATAAAATAAAGAAACATTAAAATAGATAAATAATTTTGGAACATAAAAGAATAATTTATAATAAGTATATAATAATAATTAATAATTATATTGGGTTAAAGAGAGATAAATCATAACCCGAAGGAAAAATGGAGGTTTAGAAATAATCCCTTACCTTATGTTTGAAAGTGTTTTGCACTTGAAATTAATGTCCATGATAATAAAATTAAATCCATTAATTAATTAATTAAGAAACTTTTATATATGTATATGATTTAATATAATTTATTAAGTTCATTCATTGTCTTTTTTATGATTTATAAGATACAATTCCATTGTTCAGGAGTGTTTGTTTTGTTGGTTTTCATGATTGGTTCACCTGTATACATGTATGGAAAATCATTTAAAACGATAATAGTTGTTAAAAATTAAAATTATATGTTATTAATGAAATTAAATAATATTAAATTGTCTTATATATAATTTTTTTCTTTATATTAGGATTATTCATTAGATAAAATGTTAGTGATAACCGTTTAGATTATTTTTGGTGTTTTTTCGATCATCACGAAATAGTTATGTTTTATTAACTAATATTATGAATATATAATAATTTTAGAAATTTAAATAAGATATAATAAATATATTATAATATTATTTAACCGTAATTTTTTTTTGAGTATCCTTTAAGGTAGTAATTTAAATTGAAAACTCATCATCCTTGAATGCGATAAATCAACACATCACAGAAGATGTTTACATTTTTAGAAAAAAAAGAGATGGGACGGGAATTAATGATGGTATGTTACATTAACACAATAAAATTAATGTATATAAAATACACCTGAGTTATATTTTATCTTGGATTAGGTTATGTGAGGATAAGAAAAGAAAAGAAAATAAATTGAAAGAAGTTAAAATAAAAAGAATGAGGTTTTTACCACTTGAATTATTCTCATTGAGAACCTCCTTAGGGTAAAAAAGTTTGGTCTTTTATTGAGAAAAAAATATCATAGATGTGATGGAGATAATTGGAAAGTGTTTTGGGAATAATTTTTACAATATTTAAGGATTTTGAGGTGTGAGGAGAAGAAGTGGTGAGGGGTGTTTTTGATTATTTTATTCATTTGTTTAGTATTTTGGATCAAGACTATAAATAATGTGGATTATTTTGACTAAGTATAGTAAATAGTGCATGTGAGTTTGATCCAAAGGTTATTACATCAAACATACATCATCCATGACTTATTAATTCATGTATTTAGCTTATGTCGTAAATTACCTTATTTCACCATTCACAAAAAATTCAACTATTTGAGAAAAATCCAAAACATTCACCCTAACCATTTTTTTAATATTTAGAATTCAAAAATGGTCTCAATTCTATAAAAATAATTTTCTAAATATGATAAATTTAGTTTTCAATTAAAACCATCATTTATTAAAAAAATACCGATTTTAAATTATAACTGATTTTGTGACACTTCGAAAAATTAGTTAAAGTATCATAAAATTATCTTATATTAGTAAGAAAAAAATAATAATTTATTAATATATATTATGAAAATAAATTTTCTTTTAAATTATTATATTAATTATAAAATTGTAAATAAAAATTTTTGTTTCATAAAAATATCAATACTTGGTTTATAATTTTTGAAACATTTATTTACTTACTCCATGGTATAAATATATCATATTTTAATTTATAAGATGCTGAAATTTAATTTATAATTTCATAGGTGAGGATACTATTCTATTTTTTTGTTACTAATCTTAATGTTCACATTAAAATTTTGGAGGTCAAGTTACTATTCCATTGCTTTTGTTTCCTTAATTTCTATAAATACCTCTTATTTAAGAAATTATTAATTTATAAAGTTTTTATTGTGGTCTCTTTTTGATTTATACTATATGACATAATTATAATAAGGAAATTTTGTTGATAGAATTTAGGGTCATTAAAATTCTAGTTGGAGTTCAATCTATCTTTCTTGATATGTTCTAGGTATATGAGATGATGATGAGGTAGTATCTATCATTAAGGGATTTATTCTTGCTATATGTATAATTATACAATGTTATTCATGGCATTGAATAATTTTATTTTTTGTGTGTGGTCAACTATTTCTTCAAGAGAATATTTTCATTCTATTTATTGAAAGAAAATGTGTGGTGTTCATTAGAGAATGGTATCTTCAGATGGGTTATAAGAGTTTGGAGCCACCTTTGTCTCAGCTAGCAAATTTATCAATGGGTTTGATAAAGTTGTGAATGAGGGGGTTTTTTGTAAATCCCTAATTAATAAATTCCAGTTTACCTAATAATACAATATAATTCACACTCAAGGGATAACCTCTCTATGAGGCCACTTACACAACACAATTTTATTATTTTAACTATTTATATTTTACTAAAATACTTTACCTAGAGTAAAAAAATGATGGGATTATAAAATATAAGTGTTATAATTATAAATGAATACATGAAAAAATGGTAAAAAGTTTTTAAGAGTAAATATATATTGTTCTCATTAGTTCACAATATTTAAAATCATTGATATATTAAAGAATATATTCTCATCATCCTATTCAATTTAGATATTAAGACCTATCACACAACACCCTCTTATTTTAGTGATTATTACCCCACACTAAGACCTTTTCAAGAAGTATAATATTATTCCTAAAATTTTTTAGGTGACCACTTCATTGATCAACAAAATATAAGAAAAAAAACCACAATTTAATAACATATATAGTGAAGGGGATGAATATATATGAATAATGAATAATAAAATAATAGAAGTGATAGTAGCGTAACCATAAATTTTTCTAAATCTAACCACCACTAAAATACCATAACATGAGAAATAAATAAATAAAAGTACAATAAAACTAATTATGTTACTAATCCATCTATAAAACTATATTTAGGGTATTAGTTACCCATTAAAATGGAAAATGAATAATAAAAGGAGAAACATGAAAAATAAATGATATAATATAGGTAAAGAAAAAAGATAGAAAAATATTATATATTAAAATTATATAAAACTATTATAAAGAATATCCCTACAACTATGATTGAAACTCCTCCATATATTAAACGAGATTCTAAATATCCATTATATTCATGCAAGTATAATTTTAATATCAGTAACATTATAGAAATATCATGCTTCCAATTGGATTCATCTTTGATAAATAAGAAAATATTTACTTGTACAATCATCATTATTGAAAATAATTCTTCCATATGGAAGAAACATTATATACTTTTCTCACATACACGGTATTAAAAATAATTTTCTCCCACATGAATTTTCCTAATATAAAAAATCTTATAATTTTCTTTGAATATCCTAATGATATTAAAATCTTCATTTTCCCTTTAATTGAATGAATGTAATCCACTGAAGATGTCACACTACCATACTCATGAAGACCACAAGATTCTAGAAATGGCATAGATGAAATATTAATGTCACATACTCTTAATCCATGTCACGAATGAAAACACCACATCTTAGATCTTAAATAAATCACCAATTTTCATTCTTCATGGTGCAAATGAATATCCCATATCATGGAAACCTATCAATTAATAGTGGTACTAAAACTCTCTAGAATATATTCAAAACTAGGACTTCCATCACCATGATGTGATTAAATAACTTAGTTTTAGTTTTGAAACTTATTTGTTTTACATCATAACATAGATAATGAATTATGACATAATATCTAGTTCTTCAGTTTTTGTAAATGATTGAAATTATATAAAATATTTTTTAACTTTACACATTGAGGTCTTCATTTTCTCATCTATAAAAAAACTCTACTATTTGAAACTTTTCTTGATCCTGTTTTATTCTTACCCTTACATTCCAACCAAATTCACTCTCACATTTTTCAAAATCTACCCAATGACCATGTAATTACTCATAAATATAAAGGGGTCCATGAGTTTTACTTTTATGTATATCTTATTTTACTTTTACATATATTGGGTAAACTCAAAGAATTAAATTTAGGCATATAATCCCTTTTCAAAATCACTCCCTACTATTTCACAATAACTCTTACATTTGTCAGGGTCTTAAAATAATGACCGTAATATATTCCAAGACATAACCAAATTTCAGTCTAATCCACTCAAAATTATTCATACATACATAGGGACATTGTTAATTTTTCTTATCAGCTATTGAATATGACTCTTGCACATGATATTTCTTTGAAATTTTCTTCATAGCTTCAAAAAATGACCCTTCGTCTAAATATTGAAAAAAATTAAATTATGACTTTTCCTAATAATAATTAAAATAAAAAAACACTTAAAAATAAAGAATTATTCCATTTTTAAAAGAAATTTGAAATTATTCCTAAAACCTAAAAAATGTGATAATTACACTTAAAATATCAAATTTGTGGGATTAAATCAGTGAATTAGAAAAATAAAATATATAATAATATGATGTTCACTAGTCCACCATACATAAAAATTTAACTCTTAAGAAATTATCTACATAATGATAAAAAAAACATCTCAAGGTGAAGTTGGCAACACAACTCAATTATCCCATCAAAAGAAAAAATATTTTATTTTATATGTATTTTAAAAATATTAAGTCCTCATTGATAAAAAAAAAAATTCAATATCATGTTATTCATCATTTTATATCATACATACCTCCATGAAATATATTTCTATCTCAGTCAAAGAATATTAAATGGATCTTTTCTTATTCTCATGAACATGGATGAACATTATAGGCTTGGTGACATAATAGTATCTCTACTTGTTAGAATAATAAATATTTTCATCATGAGGGATTTACATGGGTTGATTTGTGACTAAGAGTTTAAAGGTATAAAATGTGAAAATAATCAGTGGTATAATGGTAAGGATTTAGCTATAAAGTGATGTAATATGGATGATATCAAATTTTTCATAGGAATAGTGTACTCCTCACTCCCCTTGTAAATATTCAACTCCAAAAAAATACTTGATACTAATGGTCAACCAACACTTGAAAAATTATAGCATCAATGACTGTTTCATTTTTATTTCTTCACTCTTTCTCATTCTTATATCATCCTTGTTTTCTTTTATTTTATATAAATAATTTCAGTATAACATTATATTTTAGAAGGAAAGAGAGGAATCTGTGGACTTCAAATGGTTGTGTGATCGCAAAAACCCAACATTAAATAGTATTTTTATAATACTTATATATTTTCATCATTAAATTTATCCACAAAATATATTTAAATTATACTGTATTATTCTAATTATCTAATAAAATAGTTTTTTCTGGTCAACATAAAAAAACATCCAACTTCATCCCCAACACTTGAGTTTAAAAATGATCAAGCATTTACCATCAAGAGTAGGTTGGGATAAGATTAATATATTTTAATGTTCTTACCTAACATGTTATTTCATAGTTATTAGGGGATTATTATAAAGGTGAGATATATGGGTATTCTAAAATTTGGGATTAATATAAAATAGGGTATTGTAAAATGGTGCATCAACTATTTTCAACACATGTACATTAGAAATAAATGTTTTTGATATAAAACATAACAAATTATAATTAATAAATCATTATTTAGTTCACTGAAGAAGTGAGTGTATTGTGAAGAGGATATCAAAACAATAGATGCCTTAGAAGTAAGTGATTTAATTATTGTCCAATAGTTCATGGAATGGGGTTAAAAATTCAATCACCTTTTCATGAATTTTCCTAAAACATATACTTTATAAAATTTCCATTTTATCATTCATCTAATCCAAGTTCCATTAGACAAATAATTTCAAACATTGTAATTGGTTTTAAAAATTAAAATGAAATTATATTTGAGTTATCAAATTTTTTAAATAAATAATAATAAAAAAGAACCCATCAAAAATGAAAGAAAAAAATATAACACATGAACTATTAATTTAACAGAGGATGTTCCTCCCCCTCATACTTATTTTATGAAATGTCATCTTTTTTCAATAATTTAATAGAAAATTTTAAAGTAGGAATTATAATCAATACATATAAAAATGATAAGAAAATGACCTATCTTATTATGTTTTCAGAATCTTGAAGTAGAACCTCCTCCCGTGGAGGATCTTGAATATTATCTCTAAATAGGTTTATTATATTCCCATTGATTGTAAATGGTACATATTTCCCTAATTATTTTATTAGTATATCATCAAGAGAGAATACATGAGTAATAATAAAAGTTTTAAAACAATTGGAATAAAATTTACCTAGAAATAAATTCATTCAAGTACGAAACAAAAAGACATTATCTCGTAATACATTTTGATATAAACCTTAAGTATTATTCTGGATGGAACCTCACTCCCTTGGAATAGTGATTTTATAGAGTTTTTATCTCAAAGACCTGTAATGGAAGGATCATACAACCTACTTATATTTATTTAGTTGTGCCTACTTGAGTCTCATTGAAGGTAGTATTGAGATGGCTTCGACCTTCCCTACATGTTTCCTCTTCTTTTATGTTCTTTCGCTCATTTTCATTGGGCCTCTTCTACTACCAGTACTATGTGTTCGTTTATGGACTCCCAATATCATGTTGATGGTGTTGGTGTAGTCATTTATGGAACTTGATAGTGGTATATCTCAATATATTGTCTTTCCTTTTCTAGGATTATGCTCTTCAGATCTTATCTTTAGATCAAGTCCTTTCATCGATGTGTGATTTAGGGGGGAAGATGTGGGATGGTTTTTAATGTCTTTCTCATCCTTATATCTGTATGGGGTGGTAGGTTCTGGTTGGTTGGTGATGGGGATTTAAATGAGTGTTTGGTTTAGAATTTAGTGACATGTTGGATGTTTATGGTGGTAGTGATGAAGTGGTCTTTCCATGCCGACACTACTCAGATGAATGATCATCCTTCGGTCTTTGGCTGAGAGTCATAGTTGTTTTTCTCATCAATCACCACTCGTTCATGGATGTTGGTTGTATTCTTTACTGACATTAGTACTATGATTAGTGACAACCTATGGTCAGTTATCTATTTCCGTGGTCTGTGATTGGTTCATTGAGATCTTTTCTGGTACTTGGTGTTGATTATTTATTGGGATACATAATTCCTTGCATGCACTAGTTTATTATTTATTGAATTTGGATAACAATGCATCTTCTTGAAGGTGTCATTGGGTGAATTTATTCTAAATAGGTATGGGTGTATTGACACCCATCATTAAACCATCCATTTTCATTATTAATGGATGGACATGCACAATTATTTGACTCTTTATCACTTTTTTCAATCACTTTTTTCATTTCATTCGGTTAACATTATTGTGATTTATCAAATAATTTGTCATGTGGGTGGATTGAAAGAGGGATAGGTGTTGTAACATTTCATATATCTCTCATACACATGTTTATATTTGTTAGAGAAGTGATCTACCACATTGTTCTGCTAGCATGGTGCATCTTCTTGGTAGAGAGGGTAGTGCATCAATCTGACTTTTCTCAATATTTCACAATCTTGCAAGGGGGTCAATGATGATTTTTTGGTGATTTAATTGTTTTTTATTCCCTTTGGACTTGTGGGATCTCTATGACTTACATTTCTTATTTATTTTAGGTATTTTCCTATTCTTGAAATGGGTTCCCTCTTTTCCCAGTTTTAAAACAGGTTTACTCTTTTTTTAGTTGATAAAGGGGGATTGACACTCACACTTTAAAAAAATAGGAAATTATATCTTTATTTGAACTACATAAATATGATAATTTCATTATAAAAATACTTAGTTTTATTCATATAAAACATGAAATTTTTGTATGAATTGTTTCTAATTTATATATACTCTCATAGGAAGATTTTTATTTCTTTTCCATCTTCAAAAAATACAGGTTGTAGTTTACGATATCCCAAAAGAATTTATATTTTATCTCCACAAGTAAATTGAATTATCTTCCATATACTATCATAAATGTTTACATTCCAATTATATTTATAAATATAGTTTTATAGTTTCCAATAGTATTATCCAATCTTAAATGCCAATCCTTCTAGTTTTAGTGGATATTCTTCTTAATTATTTGTTAAATATATCTATTTGAAACCTAGTCAATGATTTTTTAGGTTTTTAAGGTATAGAAATATTTTAAGGAACTCCATATGTGAAACCCTATACCCAAACTTCTAGGATCTAGTGCTCATAAAAGTTTTCTTTACATACCAACTTTGAAATGAACTAATATGACCAAATTTTACCATCAATAATTAAAATTTATTTAAAAAAATATTGAGTCCCTTATATTCAAAGGACCTTTTACATTTATATTTTTAAAGAGTTTAGAAAATAATTTAAATATCAAATACCATTCCTTCCTCATCAAATTGTATTTTTTCCACTATATAAGAAACTTTTTATTCTATCAAAAGTCTTAAATATCTCCCAAAAAATTATCCACACATGAAACTATTATATAAATATCTTGTGTAATACTATTCTTTATAACCTTTGTAAATGGGAACATAAGAAGGATGAGATAAAACACCTGATAAGTGAAAATGTATACCACCAGATATCAATGCATAAACATGGAATGGATAATTTGGTAAAAAACAAATGATAATCAAATAATTCCATACAACTACTCATATGGGATTGAAATAAATCCATGGACAATAATATAAACAAACAAATATAAAATAATAACTTAATTCATATTGATGAATTCCATGATGCTGGAAATAATTTTTTTTACCATCAATTTCATATCCAAGACATTATTCATTCCATCAGGGTCACATCCAAGATGTGATTCTTTACATTAATGTTGCAACCAAAATATCATGATTGCAATGGATAGTCATACACCAAATACCCAAACCTTTTTCCTCATAAAACCAACCAATGCATCAAGGGGTTATATAGTATAAGGCCCTATGCATCACTTAATTATGTCCAATTAATTAACCAAATTAAATATATGAATTGAAATATAATGGATACATATTAATCTATAATTTTTTTTATTAAGATACAAACATATATAATGTCAATAATTTATTATTAAATAAAAGGAATAACATTATCATAATCCATTTGGAGAAATAATGTGGGTGGTTAAACAATAAAAAATCAAATTCCCTTAGTAATATACAAACAACTATATTTAAATGATAAGTATACGAATTTTCAATATTTCTATAATTAATAAATTGAATATATTTCATTGTAAGTATCCTTAAAAATAACACCGTATATAGTAATGGCTATATAGTAAAGTCAATAGTTTACCTAAATCAATCATCTTTTTGGTGTAATGATTAATTAATTTCAATAAAAGGAATAAAAAAGGGCATTCAAAGAGAAAAGACATTAGAAAAAAACCATGCATGTACATAGTGGATAATCAAGAAAAACAAAAGTGGTGAAGTATTTTACTTGATATTAATCCCCCAAGAGAAAATAATATGTGACTATTTAGTAGTTAATCCATGGAATAAAATCATAGGTTAGAACAACCATTCATGGAAGAAGTAAATTTGTGTAGAGTCATTATATCTCAAATAAAGGATACTTGGGTAATCAAAATCCCTTATAAAATAAGTTATATTTCAATCAAAACACATTGAATTCGAGTTCTTGAAATTTAACTTAAAATACTATAAATAAAGGCGTTTAATGATATAATATATAAAATAGAAATTATAAAAACTATCTAAATAAACTTATGTGTATAATAAGAAACACATCTCAATGAAAATAATTTAAGATAAAAAACATTATGTTAATGGTAATGTAATAATCAAGAGAGCATAAGAGAGTTACCATGAAATTGACATTAAAATACCATTAAATAAAATTTATTCATTATACCTAAAGTTAATTAGGATATTTAAAATTATATATATATAACATCCCATTATTTACATATAGATATTACTTCAAAATTGAATAATATTAATTAAATAGAACAACAAAACCATTCTAGGACCATATAGGTTTAGTGTCTTTAGAAACTGGGAAACATAAACAATTGGTTCATAAAACATCCACATTATCTCCCACTTATTTCTTTATAACTAGAATATTTTTGGACATATATTAATTAATAACCTTCTTCATGACCTAAAAATAAACATATGAATGGGCGAGCTCAAATGCTTAGTAAGGGCACACAAAGGAAATATCATTTATATCATTATCAAAAGAAAATAACATTTGAAAATATTATCCTACATATAAAAGATCACAATATCACATCATGGGATAAATCAAAAAAATTAAATGTAATACCAATATTAATAACATAAGACATGAAATTTTATGACATATACACATAAGAATAGAAAATCATTTCATATTAGTCAAGGCTCATTTTCGATACCGTCATAGTAGACAAAGTCCATTAGTGAATCAAGTTCACTCCTCATTCCTGCCCTATATTGCTGAACCAGATTTACTTTCCATTCTAGTAATGACTATATAATGAGATATAAATATTTACCCAATGAATTATAGAGAGATATAGGTCCCAACCATCTCATAATGAAACCATTCTTATGAGTGCTACAAAACCAAAAACATTTACCATAACATAGAACATGAAAAAAATAAGTTTCCTAAACATAATTACATCACAATTGATATAAAACAAATGGATTTAATAAATAAAATTATATCATAAAAATAATAATATCATATTAATATTAAGGATATAAATATAACTCTATTTAAATTGTGTCATCTTATATGGAAAATAATTTTGAGAAGACACAAGAAATTAAATCCTGAGGAAAACATTCTTTATTCTTCAAAAAAGTTTTCATTCCTCAAAATGACACCCAATTTTAGAAGAAATAATTATATATGAAAATAAACTTGTAATATTGGAGGATAAACTTCAAGTAAATAATGAATTATGAAAGCATAAAAATTTGTTTATTCCGTACAAGTTGAAAAACATTCTTCTCAAACTTTTGTTGGAAAAGTCAAAAAGTACCTTGTACCAAAAATGAAAAAACATTCCATTCATACCATTTAGTAAAAATTTAACAATGGGTAAAATTAAATATTAATATATATATATATAAAGAATATTTTTAAATACTTATTTAGGAAACATGTATGTGGATGATAAATATACCCTTGTAAATACTTACGAATAAACAATCTCAGATAAAAATAAGATTTGCAAAGTTGTCCCTTACCTTAAGTACAATATGCTTTGTATGTATCCTAATCTCTTATATAATTATTTAATAATGTTACTGATTTATTCTATAATCATAATCATTTTTATGATAACATTTATGATCATATTTTCATCCGTTTGTTAGTAACATTTCATTGTGTCCTGTTATTCAGGTATCAATTGTTTTATGTTCTTATGCATATTTTGTCGAATAAGTTATTATTAATATGTTTATTTTATAGTTATATCATTTAAAAAATGATTTTATTATAATATATATCATATTTATTCATTCAATTCATGTATATAATTATGTTTTAATGAAGATCATGGAGAATGAATCGCATCGCATCGTAGAGATGGTAGGCCATACGTACGCACAAGCGGTGATTTCATTCAAAAATTGTTTAATGGTATTTAAGTGGATGATGAATAATATTTCAGAATAAGTATCATGATATAATAATCATATATAGTTATTATTTCCATCATTATACCCATCCAAGTAAGGTGGTGGTAAAAAACAGATTACACCACAACGTGGAGACGGTAAGCCGTACGTACGCACACACAGTGATTTTATTTTTCATAGGGTGGATAGAAGGTGAAATATGGTTGTTTCATATTTATAATAACATATAATTATATGAGTTATACTTTAGTTATTAATTTGTAATGAAACAACTAATGTAGATGAAGTAGAATAATAAATAAGTTTGAATGGATCGGTAGAACAGATTACCTCTTCCTGGACGTGCTTCTTCTAAATCTCTTCTTAGAGAACTAGAGTTGGTATTTTAAGATGACCATAACCTCTATAATAAAAATAGGTAAGTTAAAAAGGAAAAAGGTCAAGGGGTATCAAAGTTTGAAGGCTCAAAATTAAGTGAAGAGGTGAGGGAGGAGGTCCCCTTTTTTAATTGAGGTGAGGGGCACTTTTGGAAACTCTATAAATAATAATTTATAATAAAATAAAAACCTACCAAAACCCTAAAAAGTGTCCCATATTAGAATATGAGATGATATAGGGTTTAAATCACAACAACCAAAAAATTTTGGACAAATTATTTTGTTAATTTAAACCATATCATTTTAATTGACACTTACTTATTCTATTAAATTTTAATTATGGTATTAATATTCTAAATATTTAATGATTATAAATATTTAATTATATGGTGTTAATTGAACATAAGTAGATATTTTATTAAATTTTAGACCTTATAGTTATTAATTTTTAATTTTTAAATAATTTAATAAAATTTTGTTTTTATAAAATATCAATTGTGTCAATTTTGACACTATTAATTTATTTCAATTTAAATAAAATCCACACAGAAGATAAATTTAAAAAAAATATTTAATACACTCCTAACATGTCATAGTAACCTGTCAAGTTCATGGAGAACATTAATTAGTTTAGATGATATTTATTTTAAAACTTTTAAAACTATTTATTTGATATTTCTAATAATAAAATAATTTTTACATCACTATTGTGTCATCATTAATGGTAATTAATTAATCTCTAAATATTATAAATAAATTTCTATTATGTAGGTAATTTATTTATATTTCCAAATAATATCTATAGTCTATATTATCTATTAGATATCCATATATTAAAATTAATATACTTATATAAAATGAGATTATGACATTTTGTTACATTTATTAGTTTTTATTACATTATTATCATATTCATAGGTAAGTGGCCATTAAGTGATTAAATTTGAAAACATAGATGATAAGGGGAGAATTCAGTCATCCAATAGAATTTTTACAGGTTTTAAAGTAATTTTATAATATTATTTTTACCCTTAATTACCCGATTTACCATTAACCATGGTAATTAAAACTATTACCAAAGTTAGTATTCATAATGCCAAAAAATAAAAGTATACTATTAAAATAATTTAGATATACTGATTAAAAATATATAATAAATTTTTAGAAATTAAAAACATAGAAGTTTCAGTAATTAATTTAAAGTTATTCTCAATGTTGAAATGAGGAAATGAGTTTTAAAAGTTAAAACACTGCAAAAGATTGAAATATTTTTACCTATGAATTCAAGGTAAAATTAATACTAATTACATACATTATATTGAATGATGAAATTATATTCTATTTATACTTTAAAACCATTCAATATTATAATTTATCCATATAAATTATCTCAATGAAATAATTTGTTTTTCATTAATATTTATCGTATTTTTACTATTAATCAAAACATGAAAGTTATCATAAAAATGTCATAAATTCATCCAAAGTAAATTTTTATATCCCTATTCATAAAAAATGTTTATTTTGTCATTTTAATTTTATTAATGTGTCATATTCTTAATTTAACATGGGTTTTCCATTCAAATGTGTAAAATTAAACTTTTTTAAAAAATAGGTTTTTATACATCAAATAGGGTTTTATTCATACACTATGACTAAAATATCCATTGGATGAATATAAAAAATATGTTATTTCATTAACAAAAGTGATTCAATCAAAAATAAAAATATCTAATTGATTTATATTTTTCATAAATAATTTATAGCCAAATAATTCACAATTCATTTTCATAAGTTAGTTATAATTATTTCCACTAACCCAACAACTAGGGTATAATGAAAATTTTATAATAAGGGAGTATCGTGGTTATTGTAAACTCATGATTTCATGAAATTAAATCTACTGAAGAATAGAAATTATTTAAAGAGAATATTTAATTAAAACATCTAGGTGTTACATTCAATCCCCTTTAAAATGAATTTCTACCTCGAAATTCGTCACTTGGAAACAAACAGATGAGGATACCTCACCCTCATCATATCCCTAAGTTCCCATTAGTATTCTTAAAATTGTTGGTTCCTCCATAAAACTTTAACCAATAGAGTGGTCTTGTTTCATAGAACCTTTTCACTATGATCCAAAATCTCTATCGGTTGTTCTTCATAAGAAATATCTTGCTCCAGCGGTACAACTTATGAGCTTAGTACATGTGAAGGATTATATATGAACTTTTTTAAGAGAGATATATGGAACACATCATGAACTTGAGAGTGATTTGGTGGACACTCCAATTTTTAATTTACCTTCCTAACATGATCCATAATTTTAAAAGGGCCGATATACCTAGGGCTCAGTTTCCCTTCATTCCAAATCTAATTAGTATCTTCCAGGTAGATATTCATAAGAACACCTTATCACCCACTTTAAACTCTAGGTATTCTATTCAGTTGTCAACATAACTTTTTTTTACTTTGATATGATCTTATGTTTTGTTGAATAAATATGACCTTTTCTTCTATTTCATCAACAAGATCAGGTCCTGATATCTTTTTCCCCCAACTTCGTCCCAGCAAGTTGGAGTTCTCCACTTCTTTCCATAGAGAGCTTTATAAGGAGCCATATGAATACTGGAGTGAAAGCTATTATTGTAAGAAAATTCCACCAAAGGTAGGTGTTGATCCCAACCACCTTTGATATCCAAAGATACATCTCTCAACACGTCTTTCGAAGTTTGAATTGTCCTTTGAGACTGAATGTCTATCTGAGGATGATAAACAGTGATGAAACATAACTCTGTATCCAAATAATGCTGAGGACTTTGCCAAAACATTGAGGTAAATATCGGATCCCAATCAGATATAATGGAAAGTGGTACCCCATACAATCTTACCACTTCCATTAAATATATAATAGAAAGATGATCAAGAGAGAAATACTCTCTAATAGTAATGAAGTGTACCGACTTAGAAAAAAGATCAACTATAAACTAGATAGCGTTATTTCCTTTGGATGTTTTGGGAAGTATGATGACAAAGTCCATAGTGATGTTTTTTTATTTCCATTCTGGTATGGGTAATGGTTGTAGCACCGCCTTAGACTTTTATCTCTGAGACTTAACTTACTGACAAACTAAACATCAAAAGACACACACAAATCATTAAATATTTAATCAAGGGAAGAGAGTATAAAAACAAGGGGAAGGGAATAACAGAGGACCCCAAATTAGGGGGGTCTGAAATAATGGAGACTAAGGGTGAATAAATAATGAATAACTATAATCCTCATCTAATAGATCCTTCTTTAATTCTAGTTAGGGAGGAATACAAACCCGATTCCTGAACCTTATTATTTCATCACAACCAAGGATGAATTCAGGAATTTTTCTCATATTCTTTTATAGATCTACATCTTCCTTCTATGCCTCCTTAATCTTAACTTGTATAGATGGTTGAAAATTAATTTGATAAAGACAATATTTCTCCCCTTCCATTATAATATAAAGATCCATCCTTTTAAAATCCATAAATATTGGATCTTTCATGATCCTCATCATAGATAAACTAGCATGTTCTTTTCAACTCAAAGTATCTACCACCTTGTTCCCTTTACCAGGGTGATAATGTATTGAGAAGTCACAATATTTAATCAAATCAACCATCTTCTTTGGTGCATATTAAGCTCCTTTTGTGTGAAAATATACTTTAAACTTTTATGAGTAGTATAAATATTACACCTTTAACCATAAATATAATGCCTCCATATCTTTAATGTAAAGATTACTGCAGCTAACTCAAAATCCTGAGTTAGGTAATTTTTCTCATGGATTTTTAACTACCGTGAGGCATAATCTATCACCATATTATTTTTCATGAGAACAAATCCCATCCCCTTCTTGGATGCATCACTGTATATCACAGACCTTTTTCCACTACAAGGCAGTGTGGGAACAGGTGCAATGGATAACCTTCCTTTTAGTTCTTTGAAATTCTATTCACATTCCTCCATACAAACGAACTTAAATCATTTCTGAGTCAAATTGGTGAAGGGATTAGATAATTGTGAAAAATATTTTACAAAATGCCAATAATATTTATCCAAACCAAGAAAGCTTCAGATCTCAATTACCATTTTTGGTCTTAACCATCATTCAATAACCTCTATTTTTGATGGATCCTTATATATCCACTCTCTTGAGATTATGTGAACAAAAAATGAAACTTTCTGAAGTCAAAATTTACATTTGGTAAATTTGTCATAAAGATTATCCTTTCTTAGGGTCTTCAGTACAATTATCAAGTGATATTCATATTCTTCCTTTCTCTTTGAATAGACCAGAATATCGTCTATAATGACTACCAGAAACTGATCAAGATAGTCTCTAAAGACTCTATTAATTAGATCCATGAAGATAGAGGGAGAATTGGTAAGAAAAAAAGGAATCAATATAAATTCATAGTGTCCGTACCTTGAACAGAATGCCGTCTTTGGTATATCCTCATTTTGACCCTTAATTGATGATATAGTGAACAAATATCAATCTTGGAAAAGTATTAAGCTCTGTATAGTTGGTTAAATAAGTCATCCATGTGGGAAGAGTATATTTTTTCTTGATAGCGATGTTGTTAAGTTCTTGATAATCAATACAGAGTCACATTGATTCATCTTTCTTCTTAACAAACAGAACAGGTTCACCCCAAGGTGACACACTAGGGTGTATGAATCCTTTATCAAGATTCTCTTATAGTTTCTTCCTCAATTCCTATAACTCAATTGGATCCATTATATATGGTGTCTTTGAAATAGGCATAGAATCCAGTATGAGTTATACTAAAAACTCAACGTCATGATTTAGTGTAAGTCCTAAAAATTCCTCTGGAAATACATAATCAAACTCCTGTAAAATGGGCGTATTCTTAATCATGTGTTTATCCCCAACCATTTGAGATAAAGAACCTTCATTTATTTAAATCAGGACCTATATGATGGAATAAATTTCTACTTGAAGGTTATATTCATCCTTGCATCGATAGATGATCATAGATTGATCTACAATATTAAACATGACTTTCATTCCTTAAAAATTGATATGATATCCATATAAAGAAAGACAATACATGCCAAGAATCACATCAAATTACACTATAGAAAGGATCATAAGATTTTCAGGAAGCACTTTCCGATAATCATCAATCGAAGAATAATTATAAACTTTTTATGCGACTGTTGGTCCATTAGGAGTTGTCCCAACTAACTCAACATCTAATTGTTGAGGTAATATAGAAAAACCCTTAGAAAATTATTTAGAAATAAAAGAATGGGTGGATCCAGAATCAAATAAAACATTTTATACTTTAGAGTGGATGGTAAGTGTACCTTTTAACACTTCATTATTGTAATCCACATAACTGATAGTGATTGAATGTGACATTTCTTTTTCTTTGGCCTTAAGAGTTTGTTGATGTCAATCATCATCAATAACCCTTGGATTAGGGCATTGATTGGTAGAATTACCCATTTCCTTGCACTTGTAACATTGAAGTGTGAGAGGTGTATTATGTGTAGCCTTTTCTTTGTTCACATATTTAGACATTTTTTCCCATCACTTTGGTATTCAAATTCTTGATGAACATTTTTTACACACTTTAAAAATTTACTAGTCCCTTTAATACAATTCCCTCCATGTTTATTTCCAAACATTGAGAATAAGGGAAAACTCACCCTCTTTTCAGCGTGTTCTTTATATTTTTCTTTGAGTTCAATTTTTCTCTTCTTATTAAACCCATATGACTGATGAATTACTCCAATCTCTATCTCAACATTGAGAGAAAATCAGACAATTTCCTCATAGCTATTAAACTCCCTTATGAATAATTCCCTTTAGAGACTTGGTTTTAATCCACTAAAGAATCGATCAATTTTACTCTCAATTTGGATAATAATTCCAGTATTATACCATGAAAGTCTATTAAAATTTGCTTCATAGGTACCAATGTATTCATCATCCTTTTGCTTAAGTTCAAGGAACTCCTTCACCATATTTTTTTGAAGAATATAAGGAAATTACTTATTAAAAAATAAGTTCTTGAACTCATCCCATTCCTTGGACTCAATTTCATATCTTTACCTCATTTTATTGATAAGATTCCATCATTGATCAACTTTTCCTTACAAATTATAGACTGCTAAGATGAATTTATCATGTTCAGAACATTGTAGAACATAAAATATATTTTTAGTGGTACTGATCCATTGTTCAGCCACTAATGGATCAGAATACCTTCTGAATGATGGTGGATAATATCTCATGAAGGAATAAATAAAATTTTACTCCCTCCTTTTATTGTTTGGAAGTCCTGTATGATTCATAGCTTGAGAAAGTTTTGTGAGCATGGATGGAAATTTTTTCATTCCATCTCCCATAACATTTGGTTTCTCTATGGGACAATCATTTCATTTCCCGTTACATTCAGCATTAACGTGGTTCTTTCGGGTTCCATCAATTAACTAAAACCAAGAAGCATAGTGTGATAAACACTAATCATAATAGAAAAACCGCATAATCAAGAATAAAATTTCAATTTAAAAAACTTTAGGATTTATCCTAGGTTATTCATTAATATCTATAAAACACTAGGATATGATTGTAACCTATACTTAGACATATCCTTATGGTTCTTACTAAGGTTCTCTCATCCTAGTTTCCAAAGGTCAATTATACCTTTACTCTAATACCATATATAACGTCCCATTATTTACAAATATTTATTTCATAAAAATTGATGAATATTTACTAAATAACACAATAAAACCATGCCAGATCTATATAGGTTTAGTTTCTTTAGAAACCGGGAAACATAAACAACTGGTGCATAAAAAATCCACATTGTCTCCCATTTATTTCCTCATAACTAGAATCCTTTTTGACATATCTTACTTAATAACATTGTTCTTGACCTAGTGAAAAGAAACATATGAAAGGGTGAGATCAAATGCTCAGTAAGGGTAAACAAGGGAAATAAAAGTCATATCATTATCATAAGAGCATAAAATTTGAAAATATTATCCTGTATATAAAAGATCACAATATCATTTAATGGGTAAATCATAAAAATTAAATGTAATCACAACAGTCATAACATAAGACATGGAATTTCATTCCATACACACATATTTATAGAAAATAATTTCATATTAGTTAGGGCTCATTACTGAGACCATCATAGAGGACAAAGTTAATTACTGAACCGAGTCCACTTCTCGTTCCAACCCTATATTATTGAACCCAATTTACTTTCCTTTATAGTCATGTATATCTAATGAGATATAAATTTTTACCCAATGCAATGGAAGTATAGATAGGTCCCACCCATCTCATAATGAAACCATACTTATGTGTTCCACAAAAACATAAAAACATTTACCATAGCATATCCCATGAGCTAAAATGGGTTTATGAAAAATCATTTCTTCATAATTGATATAAAACAAATGGATTTCCTAAATAAAATTCCATCATAAAAAAAGTAACCATAGTAATAACAGAAATTTAAATATTACCCTATTTAAATATTTTCATCTAATATGGAAAATAATTTTGAGAAAACACTTGAAATTAACTCATGAGGAAAATATCATTTCTTCTTCAAAAATATTTTCCTCCCGCAAAATACCACACAATTTTAGAAAAAATAATTTTATGTTAAAATAAACTTTTAAACATTTAGGGTAAGATTAAAGTGAATAAGGCATTATGAAAGTGTAAAAATCCATTCATGTCATAAAAGTAAAAAAAAATTCTTATCATACTTTTGTCAGAAAAGTTAAAAATTACCTCGTACAAAAAATGAAAAAAGATTCGATTCATACCATTTAGTAAACGTTACCCAATGGGTAAAGTTTAATTTCAAAAATTATATAAGTATATAAATAATATTTTGAAATAAATGTTTAGGAAACATGGACGTGGATGATAAATATACCCTAGTAAATACTTATGAAGAAACAATCTTAGATAAAAATGAGATTTGAAAAGTTATCCCTTACCTTAGGTATTATATGCTTCTTATATATTGGAAAATCCTGTATAATGATTTAAATAATGTTAATAATTTATTCTAGAATCATAATTATTTTTTATGATAACATTTATGATCATATTTCTATCCGTTTGTAATAACATTTCATTGTTACTCGTTATTCGGTAATTAACTTCTTTATAATATTATGCTTGTTTTGTCAAATAAGTTATTATTACTCTTTTTAAGTTATAGTTATATCCTTTAAATAATTATATTAATATAATATATATCATATTTATTCATTAAATTCATGTATATAATCATTTTTAGTGAAGATCATATAGAATGAATCGCATTGCATCCTGGAGACGGTAGGCCATACTTACACACAAGCGATGATATCAATCCAAAATTGTTGAATGGTATTGAATTGGATTGTGTATAATATTTCATAATTAGTATAATGTTATAATAATAATATGTATTTATTATTTCCATCATTATACCCTTCCAAGTATGGTGGTGGTGAAAAATAGATTACACCACAGCATGGATACGGTAAGTCGTATGTACACACACGCGGTGATTTTGTTTTTCATAGGGTGGATAGAAGGTGAAAAATGGTTATTTAATATTTATAATAATATATCATTATATTATTGATACTTATGTTTTTAATTTATAATGAAACAACTAATTAAGAGGAATTAGAAGAAGAAATAATTTTGAAAGAATCGGTAGAAGAGATTACCTCTTCCTTAATGTGCTTCCTCTAAATATCTTCTTAGAGCACTAGAGTTGGTATTTAAAGATAAACAGAACCTAAATAATGAAAATAGGAAAGTTTATAAGGAAAAAGGTTGGGATTTGGACTAGCTTTAAGGCTCAAAATGAAGTGACAAGGTGAGGGAGGAGGTTCCCTTTTATAATTGAGGTGAGGGGCACTTTTGGAAACTCCATAAATGATAATTTATAATAAACTCAAACCCTAACCATAAACCTCCAAAGTGTCCCAAGTTCAAATAAAATATGATATAGGGTTTTAATATCATCAAAAAATAAATTTTGGACAAATTATTTTGTCAATTTAGACAATATCATTTTAATTGACACTTAGTTATTATATTAAATTTTAATTGTGGTAATAATATTATAAATATTTATTGGTTATATATATTTACTTATATGGTGTTAATTGACCATAAATGGATATTTTATGAAATTTTAGACCTTATAATTGTCACTTTGTAATTTTTAAATATTTTTATGATTTCTAAATAATTTAATAAAATGTGCTTTTATAAAATATCAATAGTGTCAATTTTGACACTCTTCATTTATTAGAATTTAAATAAAATCCACACAGAAGATAAATTAAAAATAAAATATTTAATACACTCAAAACATTTCATATTAACCTATAAAATTCATAGAGAACATTAATTAGTTTATATGATATTTATCTTAATATTTTTAACACCATTTATTTGATATTTATATTAATAAAATATTTTTTACATCACTATTGTGTCATCATTAATGGTAATTATTTAATCTCTAAAAATTATAAATAAATTTATATAATGCAGCTAATTCTGTTATATATCTAGAGATTATATATAGTTGAAATTATCTACTAGTTATACATATATTAAATTTAATATACTTATATAAAATGAGATTGTGAAATTTTGTCTCATTCATTAGTGTTTATTACATTCATGTCATATTCATAGGTTAGTGGCCATTAAGTGATTAAATTTAGAAAAATAGATTATAAGGGTAAAATTTGGTCATCCAATAAGATTTTTACAGGTGTTAAGGTAATTTTATAATAATAGTTTTACCCTTAATTAAGCGATTTACCATTAACCACGGTAATAAAAATAATTCATAAAGTTACTATTCATGATGCCCACAAATAAAAGTAGCCTATTAATATAATTTTTACCTACTGATTCCAAATATTGAATCCATTTTTCAAAATTCAGAACATAGATGTTTTAGTAATTAATTTAAAATTAATCCCGTTGTTGAAATGAGGAAACATATTTTAAAGGTTAAAACATTGAAAAAGATTTAAATGTTTTTACCTATGAATTCAATGTAAAATCAATGAAAATGAAATAAATTATATTGAATGATAAAAATATATTGTATTCATACTTTAAAACCATTAAATATTATAATTTAAACATATAAATTATCTCAATGAAAAATATGTTTTTAAATAAGTATTTTTACTATTCATCAAAACATTAATATTAGCAGAAAAATATTAGAATTTCATCCAAAGTAAATTTTTACACCCCACTTAAAAATTACATGTTTATGTTGTCATATAAAAATTATTAATGTATTAAATTCTTAAATTAAAATGGGTTCACCATTCAAATGTGTGAAACTAAACTTTTATTAAAGAATAGGTTTTTATACATCAAATTGGGTTTTATTCCTACCCTATGACTAAAATATCCATTGGATGAATATAAAATATATTTTATTTCATTACCAAAAGTAATTCAATCAAAAATAAAAACATTTAATTGATTTATATTTTTCATAAATAATTGATAGATAAAGAATTTACAATGCATTTTCATAAGTTAGTTATAATTATTCCCACTAACCTAATGACTAGGCTATAATTTTATTATAAGGGTGTCTCACAGTTTTTTTAAACTCACTATTGGGTGAAAATAAAACTACCGAAGTATAAAAATTATTTAAAGAAAATATTTCATAAAAACATTCGGGTGTTACAATATAAACTAAATGGTAGTGTGTAATATTGAATGTGTCTCATCAAATTGAAAATAGTGACAAATAACTCTTAAAACATGGTATCATTTGAATCTAAATCACTTTAAATAGAGAACCTGATATAACTATTCATACCCTATGAATTACATGAATATAATAAAATATATTCATTAAGAATTAATTGCGCCATATCAATAGTGTCATAGTGAACAAAGTGAAATATATATAAAGAAGTTAAAATTGAGACAAATAAACCTATACAATGCCATTATCTTCCAAATTGGAAATCCATAGAATGTAAAAAAAATTATATATCTTTAAGTGACCTAAATTTCAATATTTTTATAAAAAAAATCCATGTCCAATACATACACCACAAAAATAAATTAGTAGAAAATATGAATCATATTTCAATGAAAAAATTGAGATAAAAACCCATACCAAAGGCCTAGATTTGTTCTGTGTGTGTTCTTAATTATTGGTCAGTAAGAAGATGCATAAAGACTAAATAAGGGATGAGTTGATTTCTAGAAAGTTTATTCACTTAAAATAACCCTTTTTAGGGTATGATAGATTGTGATATTTTCTTACCATAAGTCTAACACCCCAAGATTTTGTTTTGTTTTCTTAAATTAATTTAATCCTTTTAATATTTTTTCTTCACATGAAACACTAATTTTATCTTGAATCACACGCTACATCAAGTTTTACTTGCATTACATGCAACACCGAGTTTAAAGGAAATGTGACATATTATTAAATTATTATAATGATATTTGTCACCAAGTTTTTGGAATGGAATTTCTAAATAAAATTAACTAAATAATGAAAATATTATTTACACACATATATAAAATAAATTCATTGGGGACTAATTAATTAGTAATGAAAATAAAACCCTTTTTAAAATAAAAGGAATACTTTCTCTAAAATACTATTTTTATGCACAAAAGTGTGTTTTATATAAATAAATTATAAAAATAACTTTTAGATAATTATTTTAATGAAATTTACATATAATATATTCAACCAAATTTTAAATATTCATATTATGTGTTTTATAGAAAATAAGAAAGAATAAAACCAATTTTACGCAAAAAGACTATGTTTATCTAAAAAATGGTATTGCCACATTTTTGTATTGTTATAATAAAATTAAATTTTAAAATTTTAGAAAATAATTTGATAAAATAAAATCAATTTTTAAATGATAATTTTAAAATTATATTAGGGTTAATTTTTTTCATTTTTTTGAAAAGTTTCATTCTTTAATGAATAGTGAAAATACTAAATTTTAATTGAAAATCACCGTATCATTCAAATTATTTATAATGTTAAACTAAAATTGAACTATTTTTAAAGTAACATGAGTTAAATTTTATATAAATTAATCCAATTTGGTTTATTTTAATTAATTTCATATTAACTTTTTATATAAAAACCTTTCAAGCTTTTGAACTTTTTATTTTAAAAAACCTATATTTCCATCGCGTCTGTGATATTAACTTTAAATTAAAAGTTTCCAGTTCTATTAATTGATTTTGGAAAACTAGAATAAATATATTTAATTATAATAATTTATAATTTATAATAAGGTTAAATTATTTTCTAGAAATATTTAATTGTGAATTCAGTAAAAAAGAATTAACACGGTTAAGGTAAAAATGTGATTACCGGGGGTTATACTAAACATATACGGGTAATAATGAACTATAAAACGTCATAAAAACTATTTTATGTCAATATATAGACCATTATATCTCTATATTTCTATAATTTTCCATTTTTACCCTTTTGACATATGAAAAATGTTGGATCAGTCAATTATTTTAAAAAATAACAAGTGTGTCCTCTCACCCACATATAAAATGAAACTTCTATCCTCCCTTATTAACACCTTAAAACCTATTTAGTTTATAAATTAACTTCCAAAATTATTTCCTAACTTCCCTCCCCTCACTATAAATTCATTATTTTTTGTATAAATCCATACTAAGAAATATTTAGTGAAGGCCTAAGGAGAATACCCAAAGAAAAGGTAATATTCTTCAACCAGCATCTTTATTTTTTTTCTTTATGCAAATTATTACACTCTTATTATAAAATTATTATATGATAACCTCATAATATTCCATATAAATATTTATTATTTATATTATTTTCATGATATACAACCATATACACTTTCATTAAATGGGTTATGAAATCATTGTTCATGTGTACGGCAGACTACCACCTCGTGAATCGATGTCATTAGTTTCTCCATTACCATCTCTCAAGAATGGTCATAATGAAAAATTTATTATTAATATATGATATATAAATATATTATGTTATTATGATTATGTAATTAATATGAAACACATAACTTCATACTCACTTTTTATGGGAATAAAATAACATTGCTCGTGTATACGACTGACTACCTCCTCACAAAGCGATGTGATTCGTTAAAGATTTACATAAAAGGTGATAATGGGGGGTTTAATGAAAATATGTGATATATATGAAATAATAATGATTATATAATGATAATTTATATCATTTAACTTTCTTTATTTTAATTCAACAAGAAAATGAAAACAATATTCATGCGTTTGTACGTCCTACTGTCTCCATGAACGATGTATTCTATTTCCTATCAATAAATTTTATGTATTACTATAAATAAATATATAGTGAATATATATGATATTTATATAATGATTTTAATTATATATATATAATTAAACCATGATCTAATTAATAGGACCAAAATAATAAAAAATAAAATCATATATGAAAAACAAAGCGGTTATTGCCTGAAACATGACATTAATAGGAAATTGTTTATAAACCGGTAATAAAAGGTCATAATAAAACCATAAATGGTATTATATATTTTAATATTTTTCTTAAATGTATGTTTTATAAAATATATTTATTATTAAGTAATTTTTAACATGTACGGTAGAAGTCAAGACTTAAGGTAAGATATTTCCATCTCACTTTTACATTTTGTGAGATAAATGCCATATTCACCACATGTTTTTTATATGATGTATATACTTACCATGAATGTATTTTATGATTATTATACATAAAATTATTTATATTTACATATCCATTTTATGATCTCTCTTTCATGGGGTTTATGGTTCAAAATCTAACAAATCGGTAAGGGATTTGTGTCTCAATTTACCTTCTTTGAGACTTATGTTATTTCATGAACCTATATTCTTTTACGAGGTGTATATATAGATCATTTTACATTTAATATAATGAATTTATTCATCCTTATTATATTTTATTCTTCATTTTATGTTATTACTTCATGGTGATTACTATTCAATATTATTTAAGTGGTAAATATTTGATGTTACAATCTCATTATTTATCGGGATTGTTTATGATTAAGTTTACAATGTTGAAATATCATGATATACCTCCCAATAATTATGATTAATTTTATTCTCCTATATTTATTCCTGGTATATTAAAGTAATGGTACCATTTTCCACTCTTTTTTACTTATTATAATTAAGAAAATGTTTTTAAGAAAATCCCACTTTATTTCTCTTTTAGATCAGAAATCTACTTTTCCCCCAAACCATGTTTTCTATTAATTTTTTTTTAAAAATTATTATTCTTCAAATGATTTATTAAATAAAATTTTACCGATGTTTTAATTTTTATAATTTTTTAAAAATTAATCTTCATGTTATTTTCCAAAAAAATTCTTGTTTTGATTTTACCGAAAACATGAATGAAATCTTCATTTGTAACATGCACAACATGAATATTATTTACCACTAGTATAAACATGCAATGATTTTAATATTCAATGAAATTTTTTTGAAGTTATTTTCAAATAAATATATTTCCTTAATATTTATAAAATTTTTATATTTTAAACAATTTATTTTACAGTGAAAAGGATTTTGAAAATTTGTTATTTTTTAAAAAGCGTTTTTCAAAGAAGGTTATTTTCCTCAATAAAAATTTTAATGTATTCTAAAAAGAATAATTTATAAAATTTATAGTTTATTTTCGAAGAAAATAATTTTCATAAGGTTTTATGTTTTAATTTTTTTTATTTAAATATATTTTCCTAAATAAATATCCCAAGTTGTATTTCAAAATTATTTTACATCTTTGATAGTATTATTTGAGGTTAATTTTTCTTTACTGGGGGATATTATTGAAGGATACCATTATAATTCTTTCTATGAATGGGTAATGTTTATAATGAAAATATTCTCATGAAATTTTTTTCTCTTCCATAAGTTATACAATGATAACATTATTATGAAAAAACAACTTTTTCCATGGGTTATGCTTTGATGAAATGATTATGAAACCTCTTTATTTTTCATAGGTCATATTATGATGAAATGTATATGAAAACCATTTCAGTTCATGGGTTATGATACAATTATTTTTTATGATCGTGTGGTACACATATGAGTGATTTTCATTATTTGATGGTGGTAATGTTCCAACCAAGGATGGTGGTTACATTATAACCAATGATAGTTATCAAATTATAACCAATGATAATTCCCTACAATTTATTAGATAAATATTTATATCTCATGATATAGACATGATTGGTATGGTAAGTGAACTCAGTTTAGCAAGACAAGACTGGAATAGCAAGTAAAATTGGTTCAGTAAGACATGATAAGAATAAAGAGTGAACTTAATTTAGTAAGATAGGACCGGAATTGGGAGTTAACTCGGTATAGTTAAACATGACTAGAATGGGTATTGATCTCAGTTAAGTAAGACATGGTTAGAATGGGGAGTGAACCTGATTCAAGGGACTTTTTTCCTCTATAATTGTCTTGGGAGTGAAACTTGACTCCTATGATGGTTTGGGGTGTAAACCTATTCCAACATGATAGACTTGGAAATGAGCCTTGACTGATATGGAAATGATTTTCTATAATTATGTGTATTCTAAAAATCCCTCTATTATTCTAATGTTATGATCTCATTGATCATGTTCTTTGATTATCTTAGGATTCATATCTTATGAAATGCCAATATTTATTCCATGACTCAAGATTATGTTCTTTGATATGCAAGGTATGGTTTTAAAATGTTATTCTCATGTTATCATACACTTATGATCTTATTATGATTATTTATCCCCCTTTTTCTCCCTTACTAAGCATTTGAGACCACCCTTTATTATTTTTCATTTCCTTAGGTTATGAAGAATAGTTTTATGTATGGTATGTCTATGAAGAATAACAAAAGATAATATGATTGTGGTAAACATTAAAGTTCTTTCACTAGATTAGAATATTGTGTTCCATGTTTCAAAAGGCACAAAAATATTGTGGTACTCATGCTCTTGTTTGTATAAAGTAATCAACAGTCATCAATAAATATGCAATATCAATGTATGAACATCCCAAGCCACTATAGTTTGTATCAAAGTAATTGTTTAGTGAACCTTTGGAAACTAGGATGATAAAAATTTAGTGAGACCCCTAGAGATATTTATAAAGATATGTCTAGGGATTTATATAAGGATAAGTCTAAGGATGAATCAAATTATTGATAAATGTCCTGGAATTTTATTAAAAGATAGAGTGAGTGATTTTGATGCAATTACATCCCTGTCTGGATACTAAAAGTGGATGTGTTTCTCACATAGAGGGACCTAGTGGTAATAACACTAAATAAGGTGCATTTATATGGACTGAATAATCTCCTGGTGCATGAAAATGGGCCTTGTTCCACACTTGGTTTTAAACTCTAAAGGGATATTATTTTGAATTTCACAAACTATTTATAAACTATCTTTAAGGATTTATATAGAATATGACTACGAATAAACAAGAATAAACCTAAGGTAGAATATATTAAAAAGAAGGTGTCATGATTTAGACATCATATAATTGATTTTAATGATTATTTAGTTTCCCACTATTATTACTGTTACATACACTATAATTTTTAGTTTTACACAGTAATGGAAACCCGAAGTAAATGGATTAACATTGAATGTGATGAACAATTTTCTGATGAGTAGGAAAATGGGATAATGAATCAAGTAAAGGATATTGTGATTATTCTTAATTAGTTATCAGAAAACATGATTAACAACATTCACCTTAACAAACTATTGGACTCCCCAAATATTATGAGGATGAAGTTCACTAAGAGTTCAGGTAGTGGAGACCATGGAGGAAAGAATATGAGGTATCATATATATCAAGAATGTGGGAAGAATCACTCAAGGGAATGTCTCAAAGGTACATACTGATATTTTTAGCGTGGAAAATGATACAAGGAATGTAATTTCAATTGAAGAAGGAAAATTCTGGTTAATCCAATGGATGAGAATAATGGTATTACTAAGGTATCATTGAATATTTAATTTTTTAAATATGAAAATAATGGTCATTATGATAATTTATGTCCTAAGGGTAATTCTTTAGATGGGAATCAACAAGGTTGTATGAGTAATAGTTTTGCTATTGATGATGAAGATAATACGAATGACTTATGAAAGGAAAGAGGTATTAAGCAATAATATAGTGAATCCTAGTTACAAGTTTGAGAAGGAATAGGTTTTATCAATATATATATATATATGTATTTTAGTTCAATAATTATGAAATATATAAGGATTGTTCAGTATGTTTTTTTCATTAAGGATTTGAAAAAACATATCTAATAATGATAATGGAAAGGAAGAGCGATTCAATGATAAGGTGATATTTTTATTTTTGTAAGGTAACCCTTCATATGTTCCTAATGTTGATAAAATAGTGTTTAGTTTGGATAAAGAGTGGATCGATATGGATAAAGCATAATGGATATAATTGATGAACTCAAAACTGATAAAGGATTTGTCGAAAAAGTAACTTATGTTATCATTGATGGAATTTACAACATTATTGGATCTACAGAATATATTAAAAAAATTTTGGTTTTATTTAAGGAATGGGGAATCATGCATGTTTTCATTAAGGTTTTACAGTAATTCAGGTTATTACAATCTTTCACGATTTTGGTTTGTGAAAATCAAGAGAACATTTATGATATATGGGGGATTTATGATAAGTTAAATTTATAAATTTAAAAACCTTATTTATAAAGTGTTATATTTTAGTATTTTTTAAGGTTCATAAGGGTGACCATTTATGAAATGGTTTAATTTGAAATTTAGATGAGGCTTCATAGATTAATGTATTATTTCACCATATAAATATTTATGCATAACTAATGTTAACCATTTTTTTATGATGACAAATAAAGATATAATAAATGATTTATTATCATATTTATGGATCATATGATCTATAATTACTTTATTCATAACAAATCCACCTTAATTTCTGGGAGTAAGAGATAGAGATGAAATTTATCAAAGCACAACTCAAGGGTGAGATTGTGCTTATGAAATTAAATGAAATCAAGTAAGTATATCTTCTCATGAAAATTATAAATATTTAGGAAAATGATCTTGGAATAAAATTTTTCCATGTTATCATCATTTTTTATGATATCAATGACCTTTTTCAAAACACTTTGGTTTATGTTTTGTTTTTTAATGTTCTCTGGATCACACACTTTATTGTGATCAATGTTCTTTATCACTCTTCTTCAGTATTTGGGAAATAGTTTTTTCTTCTATTTCCATGTTTTCACTTCCCACCTATGTTATCTAGTGTGGAATCCTAGTTATGAATTGAATTTTTTAAAAAGTTGTTTTGATATATTTTTGTGCACTTATAATAAAATTAATTTTTGAAAATTTTATGAAATGAATTTGATAAAATAAAATCCATTTTTAAATAATAATTTCAAAATTATCTTAGGGTGTATTTTTGAAATATTTCTAAAAAGTTTCATTTTTTGAGGAAGAGTGAAAAATAATGAATTTTAATTGAATGCAGCCTTTTCGTTTAAATTATTTATAATGTTAAATTATATATTTAATTAGTTTTAACGTTATATTAATTAAATATTATATAAATTGATTAAAACTATTTTATTTAATAAATTTCATATTAAATATTTATTAAAAAACATTTCATACTTTTGAACATTTTCCCTTAAAAAACCAACATTTTTATTGCGTATGTAAGATTAATTGCAAATAAAACTTTGAAAATTATGGGAATGGAATTTGGAAAAATGGATTTAATATTTTGAATCATAATAATTTATAATTTATAATTTGGTAAAATAGTTTTTTTTACCAAATTGAATAGTGAATGCATTAAAAATTAATTACTGTAGTTAAGGTAAAATGAGTTTACTGAGAGTTAAACTGAAAAGATAAGGGTAAAAATGAACAATAAATCTGTATAAAAACTTTTTTATAGAATTATTCTGACCATTACAACTATATGGTTTTGTTATGTTCCATTTTGTACCCTTGATACATATTAAAACCGTGGGAGCAGTCCATTCTATTCAAAAATACCAACATGTTATCTCCCTCACTTATAAAAGGCCACCCCTCTCCTCCCTTATTTACACCTTCATTCCTATTTGGTTCTCTCAATACATACCCAAATAACATCCCAAATTACCTAAAATCATACTATAATCCTTATTTTTGGTGTGAATACAACTTAGTAAGGCTTTAGCACAATCCTAAAGAGAATACCTGATGAAGGGGTAATGTTCTACAACGAGGATCTTTGTATTATTTCTTTCTCTACCTTCTTAAATTATTATTATAACATGATTATATAATAAAATCAATTTATTAAATATAATTATATATTTATATATTAATTAAATGACCTAAAACCATCTCTAATTTCATGAAATGGGTTACAAAATCATCTTTTGTGTGTACGGTGGACTACCGCCTCATAAATCGATGTCATTCGTTCCTCCATTACCAACTCTCAAGGATAGATATAATTATGGATTTATTATATATATATATATGATATATATATATATGATATATATATATATATAATAATTATTATTTTATTATTATTAATGAATTATTATATCACACATGCCTTCATACTCTCCATTTTGTGAGAATATGATAACATCGCTCATGTGTATGACAGAATACCACATCGCAATGCGATGTGATTATTTCACACTATACATGTAAGGTACTAAGGATGTGTTTAAGGAAAATATATTATATATCATTTACATTTTTTCATTCAATCCTATTAGAAAATGGGAACAACATCCATGCACACGTACAACCTATCATCTCCATGAATAGTGTATTCCATTTCCTATCACTAAATTTTTTAGACTAATATAAATAATTATATAATGAATATATATAATATTTATATAATGGTTTATATTCTGGATATGATGAAACCATAATCAATGTAAAAGGACCAAAAAATCATAAATCAAATATATTCAAAAAACAAAGCGGCTATTGCCTGAAACACGACTTTAATAGTGAATTGTTAATAAATGGGTAATAAAAGGTTATAATAAAAAAATTATATGATATATATTAATATATTTATTATATATATATATATATAATAAACTTATTTTTATTATACATGATTCTTTAACGTCAGTTATGGATGTCAAGACTTAAGGTATGGAATTTTCGTCTCACATTTACATTATATGAGACAAATTCCAAATTCACCACATGTTTATTTTATGGTGTATACACATAACATAAATTTATTTTATGATGATTATAAATATATTTATTTTCATTTACATATCCATTTTAGGATCTCTCTTTCATGGGGTTTACAGTTCAAAAGTTAACAAATTGGTAAGGGATTTTTGTCCCAATTTGCCTTCTTTGAGATCTATGTTGTGTTTTGAACCTATATTCTTTCACAAGGTGTATATACAACCCCATTAAAGTTTAATATCATGAATTTATTCATACTCATGATATTTTATGTTTTATTCTATGTTTAATTTTATGTTATTCTTTCATGGGGCGTATGATTCAACACTATGTAAGTGGTAAAGAATTTATGTTACAGTCTCATCACTTATTGGGATTTATTATTATTAAGTATCCAATGTTGAAATATCATGATCTAAATCTCAATAATTATCTTTAATTTTACCATAATATATATATTCATGAAAGATTCATGTAATGTTTCCATTTTTTAACTCTGTGTAACATAATACGATTAAGAAAATGTTTATAAAAAAATACATCTTTATTTTTATGTTTGGTTGGAAATATATTTTCATTAAAAAACAAGTTTTATAAAAATTTATTATGATTCTAAAAATGGTTTATTAAATATTTTTTTACCTATGTTCTAATTTTTACTAAAATAGTTTTAAATTAATCATCATGATATTTTCCAAAATGATGTTTTTTTGGATTTCACAAAAAAATGTGAAAAAAATATTTGTTTTTAACATGCACGACACAAACATTATTTCCCAATGTCTTGATCACTCAATGATTTAAATAATAATTTAAAAGTCTAAAAATTTATTTTCAAAGAAAATGAGTTACTCACTATTTTAGAAATTTTTAGACATTAATGAAATGATTTCAAAGTGAAAATTATTTTTAAAGTGATTTGTGTTTTTTTAATTAGAAGTAGAATGGATATTTTCCTCAAGAAAAGTTTGAAACTATTTTTAAATATTAACTTATAAATTTCAAAGGTTATTTTATATGAAAATGATTTTTATATTGATTTTAATTTTTTTTGGAGGAAATTTTGTTTCCTTGAGAAATGTCCCAAGTTATTTTTAAAAATTATTTTCAATCTAAAATGATATTAATTGAGGTCACTTATGATTTACTGGGGGACATTTTCTAAGGATACCATTATTATTCTCTCTCTATATGTTTTATTTTAATGAGAATAAAATTTTTATGAAACCCATTTCTCTTACATTGGTTATACCATGATAAAATAATTATGAAAAACACTTGTTTTTACATAGGTTATGACTTAATGAAATGATGAAATGATTATGAAACCTATTTATTTTTCATAAGTCATGTTATGATGAAATGTTTATTAAACCCATTTTATTTCATCGGTTTTGAGATGATGAATATTTTTTGATCTTCTGGCACATATAAGTTTTATTTTAATATGTGATGGTGGTTACATTATAACAAATGATGGGTGGGAACTATATATACCTCTTATTCATTTTGTAACAATTTATATCACACGAGATATGTAGGACTAGAATGGGGAGTGAAATCGTTTCAGTAAGACATGATTAGAATGCGGAGTGAACTTAGTTTAGTAAGACTAGAATGGAATAGAAAGTAAAATCAGTTTATTAAGACATAAATAGAATGAGGAGTGAACTCGGTTTAGCGGGATGTGACTGGAATATGGAGTGAAAATGGTTCAGTAATAAAGGGTTGGAATGGGAAGTGAAACTTGTTTAGTAAAGTAATTATTCCACTAATATGGTCTTGGTATTGAACCTTTACTACTATGGTGGTTTGGGGAGAGATCCCATTCCAATATGATGTTTTTTTCAATGAGCCTAGAGTAATATGGAAATAATTTTGTATACTTATGTGTATTCCATAAATACTTGTATTATATTAATGTTATTATCTAATGGACCATTTTATTTGATTATGTAATGAATCATGTATAATGAGCTGGAAATATTTATTCAATGACTTAGTATTATGGAATTTGATAGTCAGGGTAAGGCTTTCAAATATTATTATAATATTATAATACTTTTGTGCTCTTTTTATTCTTACATATCTCCATATTTTAACCTTACTGAGTATATAAGATCACTCTTTCTTATTTTTTTCCTTTCCCTAGTTTTTGAAAAAAAATTATGTTGGAAATTTATATAAAGAGTACTTAATGGGAATATATTTTTCAGAATTATTAAATATATTTCACTAGATTAGAAGATTGTGTTCCATGTTTCCTAATACACTAAACTATTAAGGTCCTCAATTGTGTTTTTATGTAATATAATTAAAAGTAATCTATAAAGGAAAAATATCATGTTTGAAAAGCCTAGGTCTCTATAATAAAAAATAAAAAAAAGGAAAAATATGAATAAAAATATAAAACATGGAAGATTTACAGTAGTTCAGGGAACAATGATAACTTAGTATACTCCACCTACACTCAACTCCTAGAGCATGGTGATTTCATTGCCACCAATCATTTTCATGGGGAATTCCTAACTGAGTGAAATATTCCACCACCTAGTATAAATCCATGATCTTTTTATAGTCTTTTAAAATGCTCTATAACAACAACAGCCTTCTAAACACATTACAAGGAGTGATCACATCTAGAAATAAGAAAGAATAATGAGAGACTACATGTTATTGAATATATATTCAAGATGAAACTAATAGAGGATAATAGTTCTCTAAGAGAGATAATAAGAATGAAGTATAGATAAATGAGAGTATTCAAGACATAGTTAGACTAATCATGAAAATATATCTATATAAGAACATTATTGTCCTTCTTTTCCTTCTTAGAATAGAGTAATAACAACACAAAAGGCTTCAAGATATAGAGAGAGATAGAGTGAGTGGATTCTATTGTTATTGTTCAAAATGAATTTTATTTATTCTCACAAACTATTTAAAAACATATTATACAATAAAATTAGGCCTTAGGGCAAAACTCTAGACTCCATTTTTTTAGAATTACCACAGAAAAAAGAAATTAGAAATAAATTAATTTGTGATATTTTATTTCTCAGTACTTATAAGATTTTAGAAACTGATTTTACCATAAAGTGTTATTTCATTATTTAATGTGTTCAAATCAAATTAATTTACACTTTAAATACTCTAAAAATAATAGATACATGATTTTTATAATGATGAAACTGATTTTGGATCACTACATGATCAAAATACATGTATCTAAATTAATGTAGTTGAATTGATCTGCATTTCCATTCTTCATGTATCTAATTTATTCACGTATTAAAATCACATATCCATTATTCACATATCCAAAATTCACATATATTATTTTATTAACATATCCAATTGGAACCAAAAATCCAAATATGTCACAAATCCAATTTACGTATCCAAATTCTCAATGTATCTGATTTTATAAATCCATTTCATTGACATAGTTGTTTCTCACATAGCCGACTCATCTACGTAGATGATTTTCATATAGCTAATTATATTACATAACCAATTCACATTGGAGAATTTATCACATAGAAAATTGACATAGTTGATTTTTTTGTAGCCAAAATCCTCATAGCTAAACTCCTCACAAAATTGATTTTTCCAAACATAGCCAAATTTTATCAAACTATAACCGAATTTCATATTACACCATAATTGAACTAAATAATATTAAAACCTGATAAATATACATAAAAATATAATCATTTGAAACATATGAAGGGTTTTTGTAGATCATAAAAACATAAAGAACATGGGATATATTGGAACAACAATAATAGTCTAACAATCCACCCTTTTGATGATAAAAAACCCATTAAATGTTAAAAATGAAATTTTAGAAGGTTTAATTATTTTTTTCAAAATAACTATATAATATATATTTCTTTTAAAATTTTATTTTAAAATTTTATTATCTCTATTTATCTATCTTATCCCCATTTTGTGACATTGAAAAGGAAGGTTAATAAGATTAAAACACATTTATTATAGCACCATGAGTTATGAAGATTTAAAATATAATTCTAAAACTTAATTTGAATAAGTTAAAACAACAATTCATAAATTATAGCAATTAAAATATTCAATAAGATGAATAAAATTAAAGTAAAACAATCACTTCATTCTTAAATAAATAGATAAATATTATTTTTTAAACATGAAAAATTATATAAAAAATATTGATACAAAAAATATATTTAAATTATATACACAATATATATTGGATGAATTAGGATTATATATGGGTTCAAATTCATATGGTTGTTTGAGTACAAATTTTTTAAATGTTGGAGAGTAGGAAGATGTGGTAGGTGGATCAACCACTATAGGGGGGACCTTCCCAAACTCAACTATTGTATTGTCATGTGTTCCTGCACTGTATTTATCTCAAGGTATCTATAAAAGCATAATCAAAACTCTTTTATTTTTTCTAGAAGTAATTTTGTAAGTCTAGGAAGAAACACATTAAATGTTCATTGGATTTATAGACCCTGAAGTGGTATCCTCTGATTCAATAGGTTCAACAATAGAAATAACATCAATATTTTTTATTTTTTATCATTTATGGATACTGACTAGATTAAACCATGAATTTAATTTCTAGACAGAATAATTATAGCTATAAAAAGGTTTTGGGACAAGGTTTCTTATATCTATAAGAGAGAAAATTTCATCAACACACATATTTATTTGATTGATAATATATAATTTGTAGAAATCCAAAATAGTTATGAAAACTTGGTGATACATCTAAGCTAAATTATATAGAGAGTTGTTAAATAATCCTTCAATGGATTCAAAAATTATCATAGAAATCCTTTGATTGGTACTAACTATAGTAAATGGATGAGGACTAGAAAAAGCTTTAGGGGGGTTTGTAAACAACTTGGCTTGAATCCTGTACGATGAGAGTTGCAATTTGACTAGTCTATCATTCAATGATGTTAACTAGTGATCCAAGTCAGATAAATCCTCTATAAAATATTGAGAAAATTCATGGAAATTTATTGATTCATCTTGAGAATCTGAATCACTAAAAATATTTGGGACAAGTGAATAGTTCTTATTGGACTATACATATAAATATTTTTCCCCTTGTTACTAGTTGGTACATCAGGAGATTCTAGAAAATATGAAGAAATAGAATCCTATTCAAAATATTATATGAAAATATATTTAATTCTTTTATAGATCTTATCCATCATAGTTGTAATGTTATTATAATTTCTACTATTTTTTATAATAGAATATGTAACTATATGCCTGATTTTATAGGATAATTCCAAATATTCACCCATCTTAGCATCAACCAAAGGAAAAAATTCTTTGAGAATGTTAACTATGTCATTCAAGGAATCAGAAGTAAAAATTAATTTTATTATTATATTCTCTATGGTCTCCTTAAACTCACATAACCTATCCATCCTAAAATATTTTAAAATAATAGGAAGGAACTTTTCATATTTCATTGATTAGATTTGGGATGGAACTAAATTCAGATCTGAAGAGAGTTAGATGAAGTGTGTCTAGAGATTTTGAATCAATAATTGTTCTTAAGTAGTTGTGGCACTTGGGTAAAATATATTGATTAATTAAAATTGTAACATAACCATAATTTTCAAATTATGAAATATCACCTTCATATCTCATTTGAAACATTGAATTTAGTCATGTTAATCTAAAAAATGGTTGATTGGAGCACCGATAGTTTTGGAATCATATCTCTCTCTGATTCCACAAGAACGAAAATTTAATTCACTTAATAATTTGTGGAAAAAACTATTTTAAGTTCATTCACCTAGTCTATTAAAACAATAAATTCATTATGATTCATACCAAAAGAATCTGGTTTCTATGTTTCAAGATTCTTAATCATGTTGGTATGAGTGTCCATCATCTAAAAAAATGTATCAAAGTATTATCTAGACATTGATATTTCATTCAACTGTCTAATATCATCCCTGGAAGAGATCAACTCTTTATTAATCTCAAAATAATATCCCTTTATATTATAAAAATTATCCATAACTACTAATACAATGGTCTTTATATATATCTCAATATCAGTGACATCAAAAAAATTCTCATTGAATGTGAATCATGTTTCACAAGAAGAAGAGATGTATTATAATAACCCTTATCATTGTTGAACATTAATACATGATTTAATTACATAAAATTATACTTAATAAAAACTGAAATATCAATAATTCTAGTTTCTTTGGGAATTAGGTACATTTTATTACAACTTTAAACATGAATCACAACATCTTTATTGAAAACTTCTTTAACATGCTTGAGCTTCAAACTTCATTGAATAACCTAAGACATTACATAATAATGGGGTGAGACATAAATCCATGTAAGGGAATAAACATTTCATAACGTGAAGATAATAATACAAGTTAGACAAGTCATACCAACTAGACATAAAGGAATATGAATAATAAGGCATGATATATCATGATAATCATAACATGAAAAATGTTGAAAAAAATTAAAACATTGCATCATAAACACAGGTCAAGGGTAAAATACCAAGAATTCATGGTGGAATATTTCACATAAAAGAATTAGGTACACCTCTACCCCAACATGATGTATCATGATACTAAACATTACCCATTTCATTAGAGCTCTATTTAATTTTGGGCACACCCGTCACTTTCATTTCATTCTCATGCTTAAATATGCCACATTGATCATAAAACATGGATTCATTCATCATCATAATTTATTACGTGATCAAGGAGTGTGTAATAAATAAATTTATGTCCCCAATAAAAAGTTATATGTTCATAAATGTGAACACCCTTGATAGTAAATGGGTACTATATTCCCTATATAATTGGTTTGACATGGAAAATCACAGTGAACATTCGACAACACAACGACATCACATAAAAATTTATAAAATGTATTGATGAGATATAAATGGGTTTATAATAATATTTATATGATGTTTACAGTAATAGGTACATTTTAGAATATCTACAAAAATTTATAATTAGAAAAAAGACATACGATAACAAATAAGCTTGAATAAAAAGAGAAAGAAAAGGAATCTTACATGATTTTGGCATGGTAATTAGTGTACATAAGAGGGATTGATGAGGTAAAAAAGGGTATATAATCATTTATACATAATAAGGGAAGTATAGGAGAGGTTATAAAACATAACCCATTATTATTAATTTGAAATAAAAGGGAATAAAAAGATAAAGAAGCTTGGATAAAGAAGACAAAGGAAATAACCCTTACTTGAGTGTGTGGTACCAAAAGCTTGAAAAGTGGATTCTTGAGAGCTTGGGGAACCTTGGGAGGATTATAAAGATAAAATTTAAGAGTAATTATGTATTTCAAGGATTTTTAGTTAAAATATGTGGGATATTGGCTGGGTTTATATAAGAAATGAAATGGTAATTATTTAATATTTCACAAACATAGGTTTTGGAATAAATATAAAACATATAAAAAATCAAAAACCTTCTAATGGTTTTGGCCCATGGTTTATAAAAAATTGGATTGGTATTAATTATTTTATTAGGAAAAGGGTCGAATATATTAAGATAATTCCCTTTCTTATGTAGATACGAGTCACATTTTTTAATAAATGAATTTAAAATCATCAAATATATTATATATATTGGAGGATTCATAAAAGTATTATAAATTTAATAAAATAAGCGTAAAATCAAAATTTTTAAGGGGAAACCACATATTTTTATTATTATACCCATTATAGTATTTATTACATCATTTTTGGTTCATTATGATGTCATAAACAAAAAATATATATATATACGGTTTTTAATTTTTACCCAAAAATTTGACAGACTCAGAAAATTATGAAAAATTAACCATTGGATACTTTTGAAATTCTGATTCCAAAAATAAAATATATTTTATATAAATAATTTTCTAAATATTTGAACTTTCACTTTTAAAAATAATACTTGACATTTATTAAAAATGATGGGTTTTTGGCAATAACAGTTTTTGAAACCTAATAAAAAGTACATTTCACAACATAAAAATTATATGAAAATTTATAATTAATAAATATTATTTAATAATAAAATCTTATTAAAATAAAATTTATTTCAAAAAAACCATTAATTCATCAAAATAAATCCCTTAACTGAATTTGAATATTACCTAAAAATACAATTAGTGTTTAATTGAATCAAAACAAAAAACATTTATAAAGTAATAATAAGAATGAAAATAAATTTATTTTTCTATAAAATATAAATATTTATATTATTAAGGTCTTGATACATATCCATTTATTACACGGGCATACTTCTGAAGAGTAAGGTGTGTGACCGTGATACTTTCATGGGGTCGTTTGGTGAACATGGATTGGGTTGTGATCTCAATGAGATTGAACTTATCCCGTAAACGGTTTAGATCATTCTTATGTTTTTTGGATTTAATCATGGGATTGGTCAAGGTAAAATCGTAGGGATTATAAATCCCTAGGAATCTCTGATAAATGGGCTTCATAGGGTATGATTCTTCTGGTTGAGGCCATCAATTCCTTTTTCTGAGTCAATTGGATTTGTTAAAAGCCCAATATTTATACTAATCATGTGATCATTGGTCAACAACTATATTAACAACAATAAATATTCTTAATGGTTATTTTAATCTAATTGGATTTAATAAAACAAAACAGGTTCATGTGTTTTCTATAACCATATTACATAATAAAACATTAAATCATAAGGGAATTTTATTTACAATAGTTCGGGTCGTTACAATCTTCCCCCCTTGATAAATTTCACCCTAAAAATTTTCATTTCACCCCTTATAATAGATGAGGGTAATTCAATCTCATCACTTCCTCTAGTTCCCACATTGATTCTTCAAACTTTTGGTTTCTCCAAAACACTTTTATAAGGTGTATTGTCTTATTTTGTAGAACTATGTGTCTATGATATAAGATATTTAGTGGTTGTTTCTCATAGTAAAGATCATTCTACAATGGTACCGCCTATAGATTGAGTACATGTGAGGTGGTTAGGTATTTACTTCCTTAAGAGTAATACATGGAATATATCATGAACTTGAGATATGTTATGATGGGGTGAAAGTCAATAAACCACCTCTCCAATTTAATCAAGGATCTCAAAGGGGCCTATGTATCTTGGACAAAGCTTTCCCTTCTTCCTAAAACCCATCACAATATTCCATAGAAATATGTGTAGGAATACCATGTCTCTAACATTAAACTCTAGGTATAATCTACAATTATTAGCATAACTATTTTTTCTAATATGAGTAGTTTTGATGTGCTACTGAATGGTCTTAACTTTTTCTACTATTTCCTTGACCATTTCAGGACCTAACAATTTTAGTTCCCCAACTTCATCGTAGTATGCAGGTTTCCTACACCTCTTCCCATAAAGGGCTTTATATGGAGCCAATTGGAAGCTCAAGTGGAAACTTTTTTTATAAGAGAACTTGACCAAAGGAATATGTTGATCCCATCCACCATTGAAGTCAATTGAGAATCCTCTCAGCATTTCCCAAAGTGTATGGATATTCTGCTATGATTGGGAAAATTTTGAGGGTGATAATCCGTGCTAAAGTTCAACTAAGTGTTTAGAGTATGCTGAAGACTTTTCTAAAAATTTGAGAAGAATCTTGGATCTTGATTAGATACAATCAATAGTGGTACTCCATGGAGCCCGACCACTTCCCTGATATATGTTTGTGTAAGTAGATCCAATGAGAATTCCTCTCATATCATAATGAAGTGTGTAGTCTTTTTAAGCTTATCCACTAAAACCCATATAAAATTATTCCCTATTGATGTATTTGGAAGATCAGTGACAAAGTTCATGGGGATTTTATCCCATTTCCATGTTGGTATGGGTAATGGTTTCATCATCCCCTTGGATTTTACCTTTCCACATTCACTTGCTGACATACAAGATATCTTGATGTATATTCTGTGATCTCATTATTCATATTGTCCACCGATATTGTTCTCAGAGATCTTGATACATATATGTGCTTATTGGTTGGATGGATAAGGTTTATCTATGTGTATCAACAAAAACTCCTTATTTAAATCAGGATTTGATGGTACACATAGTCTTGAACCAAATATCACAACACCTTCATCATTATCTTTGAACTTAAAGGATTTCCCTTTCCTTATATATTCAAATTTCTTTTGAATTCCAATATAAACTATTTGATCATCATTTAACCTCTCTAGAAGAGATAGTTGAGAAATCATTTGTGAAATGACTGATGATGTTCCTTCCATTATTATTTCCATGTACATCATTTCCAAATCTAAGAAGATCAGATACCTCTTGATTGTTAACAATGAAAGAATTTATATATCCTTTCTACATAGAGTGTCTACCACTTTATTTGCATTCCCAAGATGGTAGTTTACTGAGCAGTCATAGTCTTTGATCATCTCTAACCATCTATGTTGGCACATATTCATCTATTTTTGTGTGAATATATACTTGAGGCCTTTTGTGATTTGTATATATTTCTAACTTCTCCCCAAATAGATAATGTTTCCAAACCATCAATGTGAAGATCAATATATCCAACTCTATATCATGCATTGGGTAGTTCTATTTATGAAATTTCAGTTGTCTTGAAGCATAGGCTATAAAAATTTTCACTTTTCTTCAAAACGTATCCCAAGACCTTCTTTAAAGAATCACTAAATATCACAAAAATTTCTCCACTTGAGGGTGGTGTAAGAAAAGGGGTAGTGAAAAAACTCATTTTCAACTCCTTTAATCTTACTTCACATTCGTCATTCCAATAAAACTTGAATCCCTTCTGAGTTAGTTTGGTAAGAGATTTTGATAATCGTGATAAATTTCTCATGAATTGGAGATAATTTCCAGCTAACCAACGGAAACTATGGATATTTTTCATAGATGTTGGCATCAACCATCCTTCAATTTCTTCTATTTAGGAAGAGACTACAAATATCCCATTTCTTGTGATGATAGGGACATAGAATGAGACTTTATTCAATCAGAACTCTCATTTTTTTGTACTTTACATAAATATTATCCTTTCTTAGAATTTTATCAAAGTGCTTAGATGCTCCTATTTACTTTTGGAGTTTATTAGAATATCAGTTATAAAGACTACCACAAATTTGTTGAGGTAATCCTTAAAGACTCTATTCATCAAGTCCATAAATATCTATGGAGCATTAGTAAGTTGAAAAGGCATCATTATGAACTCATAGTTTCCATTCCTTGCATGAAAAGTAGTCTTTGGTATATCCTCCTTATTCACCCAAACATGGTAATATCCTGACTATAGATCCACCGTGGAGAATTATTTTTCTCTAGGTAGCTGATCGAACAAGTCATCAATATGAGGTAGAAGAAACTTTTTCTTTATCGTGATCTTGTTAAGCTCATGATAATCGATTCAAAGGCGCATTGACCCTTCCTTCTTCTTGACAAAAAGGACTAGTGTACCCCATGGTGAAGCACTTAGGTGTATGAACCTTTTATCCATATTCTCGTATAGTTGATTATTTATATACTCAAGTTCCACAACACACATTCAATACAGAGTCTCAGATAATGGTAACACTTTAGGTATAAGTTCAATTGAAAACTAAACCTCTCGGCTTGGAGGAAGACCATTAAATTCCTCAGGAAACACAATAGTGTATTCCCTCAGAATGAGCATGTATTCAAGGAAAATTTTGTCCTTAGACACAATAATTTGAGCTAGATATGATTTCTAATATGGAAATAAATTCCAGGCTTGATATGATGGTGATAAATAAGATTCACCCTTCTCCTTTCATGTGTACAGAATCTGAGGATGATTCGCAATACAGAGAGTGATTTCCTTCTTATGGAAATTTTTGTTGGATCTATATAGGGAAAGACAATTCATGCCCAGAATTGGATCAAATTACACCAAAGGGAGTATGATAATATTCTTTAAAAAATTCATCCCAATGACTTTGATAGGGGAGGAGTAATATACTTGGGATGCAATAATTTCACCATTTATCATTTTCACCAACACCTCTACTTCCAAGATTTGTGGTGGTGTTTGAATAGTTATAATAAAATTTCATGATATGAAGGAATGAGTAAAAATAGAATAAAAAAGTATGTTATATATTATTTAATGAATTATTAGAATAATTATCACCACTTAATTATTAGGATTCACTTTGACAGTAGTGATGGAAAAATATCACACTTACTGCCTTGGAGGTTGTTGGTTGTCTCTTAAAACCCTTGTCTTAGTGAATTGGTTTTCAAAGTTACCTAGTTCATTGAAATTTTATAAATGAACAATATACTGAGGGCTTATTGGATCATTCAATTACTTAATCACAGTATTATATTTCTCCTACGGACAATCACTATCTTGGATCCCTTCATTTCCTCACTTAAAGCATTTCCTCGTGAACTTTAGAAAATTTTTAGGGTGCTTTTTTCCACACCTTTAGAAAGTGGGATGTTGATTTTTTTGGCACCATCAGATCTCTCTATCAGACCTTCATAATTCATATCCACTTTCCCCTTCTTATCCATGTGATACCCCTAAGATTTTATGATCTCCATTTTGACATTGAGCGCACATCAGACAATTTACTCTTATCTATCAAAGTCATATATTTCGTGGGATTTCTGTTAGATATGTATTATCCCACTAAATATGAAGTCAACCTTACACTCAAGGGTAATGAAAAAGTCAAAGGCATATTGTGAAATACTTGTGAAGTTTTACTTATATTCCCTGATATATGTTTCTTCTTTTTTTTCTTTAGGTAAATGAAATCCCTTTCCATTTTAATATGGAGAGTGCGAGGAAATTATTTTTCAAAAAAAAATTTCTATAAATCCTTCCACACCATATATTTGATCTATTCCTTGGGATTAATATATTTTTTATCAATGTCCACTATTTATTATCTTCACCTTCCATACAATAAATAGCAAGAAAAACCTTCTCTTGTTCAGAACATTGAAGGGTGGAGAAGATATTTTCATTAGAGTTGATCCATTGTTCCAAAATTACGGGATTAGATGACCCATTGAAATTAAGTGTCCATTGACACAATAAGATCTCAATTACTGCTTGTTCTCTCTTAGGGGGGTTTGGGTGCTCCTCTTAATCTAGTTTTCTATTTAGAATTTGAGTTAGATAAGAGAGTATCATCACAAAGTGTGTGATTCGTACTACCATGGGGTTAGAAATCTCATTAGGATAATCATCACATTTCTCTTCACATTGATTTTTACCTGATTCGTCATATTTCTAGCCATTGGATAGAATAAAAGAAATATTAAGGATGAGTATATTTTAATTTTAAATAGAGAAATGGAAATTTAATGATATTAAAGGGATAATTTATATCTTACATGTTTTCCTTAACTTATAGATTTTTAGGCTTTATTCATTATTATCCATGATATATTTCCTAACATATATTTTTATGGGAATTTTTTATTCCCTTAATATATTTTTTAAAGGAGATTATGAATTACTAAATCATATCCCCCAGGAGTGTCAAACCAGGTGTGTAGTAAGGCTCTTTTTCATGTACCATGTTATCCCGAGTCAGGCCTAAAACACCTTGTCAAAGTTGTTACTCCTAGGTACATCTATTCCAGATCCACGTTCAGTGGTAGTATCCCGACAGGGATGTATTTTCTTGATAAAACACATACTATATAATAACCAAAATTTAGGGATGTTTTCTTTTAGTTAGTCTTATCTATAAGTCTTTTTCTAGTGTTTTCTAATCCTAATCCCAAAGAAAACTAAACCTTTTCGTTGATACAAAATATAAAAACCATTATCTTTATTTAAAATTAATACATGATTTAATTACATAAAATTACACTTCATAAAACCTAAAATATAAATAAGTTTAGTAACTTTGGGAATTAGGTACATTACATTACAACTTTAAACCTAAATTACAACATCGATATTGAAAACTTGTTTAATATTCTTGAGCTTAAAACAATATTAGATAACCTGGGGAAATACATAATAAAGGGGTGATACATAAATTCCAGTAAGGAAATAAATATAGAATAACATGAAGCTAATAATACAATTTAGAGAAGTCATATCAATGAGGCATAAAGGAAAATTAATAATAAGGAATGATATAGCATTATAATCATAACATGAGAAATGTGGAAACAACTTAAAACTTTGCATTATAAACATAGGTAAATGATAAGCTGACAAGACTTCATGGTGGAAAAAATATCATAAAGGAATCAGTTACACCCATGTACCAACATGACATATCATGACACTAAAAATTACTCAACGCATTGGAGTGATATATAATTTTGGGTGCACCCATCACTTACATTTCATTTACATGATTAACTCTCACACATAGATCATAAAAAATGGATTCATTCATCGTTATTGTAACGACCCAAACATTCATTGATGGAAATCCATCTTGATCAAATTAATTGTATCTTTATTTTAAATGTCTATATAAAATGTAACCTTCTTTGGTTTTATTTTATGAATTGGGACCTTTTTTAATATAACCGTTGAATAGTGATCACATGATTAGTATAAATATAGGGCTTTAAGAATCTAATTTACTCAAACAAGAGAAGCGATGGCCTCATCCAGTAGAATTGCTTCATACGAAGACAATTTGTCAAAGCTCAGAAAATAGGTGGCGTCATTGGGCTTTTCTCTTGACCAAGCCCAATCTTAGCTTCATTATGTCAAGCTCGAACTAAATTGTCTACAGGAGAAGTGGAAGTTGATAGAGATCACCACATGTGCAATGTTATCTGAGCCACCCCAAGAGTCTTTCACCATTGTGCACCTTACCATTAGGTCTTATGCGGATGTTTTAAGGGGTTATGTAACAAATCCCTAGTACTATGATTATGTACATTATTTTTGTATATAATAATGAATATACTTTCATTTTATAATTTTTTCTTTGTAAATAGTTTTTAAATCACAAATAGTATTTTTAGTTAATGTTCAACTAAGAAATCTATTTTGATAAATTAATGGATTTTTGATTAAATAATATTTTAATAAATTATTATTATTATTATTATTAAATTAATTTTAATTAAATATAAATGATCGTATAATTTTATGAATGCAATTGTAATTTTTATTAAGGTTTGAAATCCATTTTTGTCAAAACCCATGAATTTTCAATAAATGTCATTTTTTATTTTAAAAGTGAAAATTAACATATTTAGAAAATTATTTAGATAAAATGAATATTATTTCTGAAATCAGGATTTCAAAATTATCCATCGGTGAATTTTTCATAATTTTCTAAGACAATGAATTTTTTGGGTAAAAATTAAATACCGTTTAAATATATAATGTGTTTTATAACATCATAATGACATAATAGTGATGTAATAAAATAATATAAACCTTATGTTCGGCCAATATATGTTTTACCATTAAAATAATGTGATTTTGGGTTTTTTTATTTTATTTTAAAAATCTTTAGTGGACTCTTCAAGACTTATTAAACATTTTGTCTTTTTAAATTGTTTTCCATGGGAGTGTGACTGAACTTCACAAAAGCAACAACATTATTTTAAGAATTTTGAACTTTTTCATTATAAATATTGTTTTCTAATTCCCTTTTCCAAAAAATAAGGGAAAAAACCATGGGCTGGTTTGTGGTTTGGATAAATTTAATGTGAGGGTCCCAAACCTAAATAATAATGAATTCCCTCACCTTTTCTATATAAACCCACCCAAGATCCCACTTCCTCCGCACTTAAATCCATTTTAGTTTGTCAAAACTATGTCCTCCTATCTCTATAATTCTCCCAAGGTGACCCAAGCTCCCAAGAAGCCTCTCTCAAGCCTCTCTCAATCCTTTGGAAGCATACTTCCAAGTAAGTGTTTTTCTTCCTTTCTCATTTTGTCCAATTTTCTTAATATTGTTATTCCCTTTTAATTTCAATTATAAATGTTGAGGTATGGTTTCTAACCTCCCCTATACTTCCCTATTTATGTTTGAATTATGGGATACCCCTTTCTCTCTCATTAAATGCCTCCCATATACACCCGTTATTATGTCTAAATTTCGAAAGGAATTTCTCTCTCCTCATTTACATTAAATCAATCCTTTTGTATCATGAATATAATTTCCATTAAATTTGTTTGGACATGTATCTATATTTCCCCCTTACTTTACATGTCATGTAAATATTATGAGACACCTCTTTCTCTCTCATCAATCATTTTTATAAATTCTTATGTCACGCCGTTACGCTGTTGAAATTGCACCGATTTTCCAAGCCAATACCATTGTGTAGGGAATACCATGAACATTTTTCTATCAAGGGAATTAACCTGTATGAACATTTACTTATTGATTATAATTTTTCATGTATGAAATCAACATTACTTTATCATGGAATAAATGACGACGTTTTATGAATCTATGTTATATGATCCATGTGGCACACTTATGCATGAAATGAAATGTTTAAGAAGGGTGCACCCTTATAGCGCTCCAATGCATTGGGTAAGGTATAGTATAATGATACTTCATATTCAATGGGTTTTGAATCATTCTAATTAAAGTGAAATTATGTTTTAATCGTGCTTCATGTGCAATGAGGATTTACTCATGATCCATGTGCAATGAGCCTTGGATCATGGTAATTCCATGTTAAGTGTTATTGCGACATTTCCATGTTATGATTATCATGCGTTATCATGCCTTTATGTTTAAGATTATCTTGTTCTATATTGATATTCCTATTGTCTAACATGTATTGTATTTCTCATGTTATTCCTTGATTATTCCCTTACTACGATTTATAGCTCACCCTTTTCTTATGCGTGTCCTCAGGTTATCCCATGCAATGCTAAGTACGAGGGATTGTAGTGGTCATATAAAGGAAGTTTTCAATAAAGATGTTGTATTTCATGTTTTAAGTTGTTATGTAATGATCCTAATCCCCAAATACACTAGACCTCTCAATCTTCTATGTTGTATCAAATAAAGTTTATGTAATAAATTTTGTTTAATTGTGTAATAAAAGAGAAGGGTGGTCATAGGTTGTATCATAGGATAGGTTTAGTTTTTTTGGGATTAGAATTATAAAAAATAGTAAATCCTTAGAGACAATAATATGTATAATAAAAACATTCCTAAGTTTTGGTGAGTATTGAGTAAGTGGTTTATCAAGAAAATACACCAATGTATGGATATGAGCAGGTAGAGGTGGCTCTGGCATAGATGTATCCGAGGGGTAAAACCTGAAAACATCGCTTTGAACTAGACTCGAATGGGAACTGGTGCATGACAATAGTCCTTGATACACTATTTGTTACTACAATCCTGGGGGATATTCTTTGGTAAATTTACAATCTTAGTATGAACCATTATTAAGGGACAAAAAAATACCCTAAGAATATATGTTAGAAATTAGATCATGGATAACATAGACTGAATCCAATAGATTCATATATTAAAAAAATAGAAGTTATTTATAAGTCATCAGTTTTGTCCTTGTATTACCCTTTATGTGTTACCCCTAACTTTCCTTTGATTCCAACCAGTGGCCAGTAATAGGAGGACTTAGGCTAACAACCGATGTGGAGATCAATGTGATGACTGTACTAATGAGATGACCAACCCAATGGGAGCGAGAATCGCGAACTTTGTGACACTTCTATCTCAGATAACTCAAAATTTGAATAGAAACATGGGTCAAGAGGAATGTTCAACCCCCCTAAGAAAGACCTAGTCACTATCGAGAGCTCCATGAGACAAATGCCTCCTACTTTTAATGGATCATCCGATCCCTCAGTTGCCGAATAGTGGATCAACACCATTGAAAAGATCTTATCCATCCTTCAATGTTTGAAACAAGAGAAGGTTCACCTGGATGCTTATCATATGGAGGGTGAAGATGATCAGTGGTGTATGTTGATAAAAAATACAAAGCCTGAGGAGGAGATCGAGGAGTTGTAATGGAAGGATTTCCGGAAGATGTTTTTCGATAAATATTTTCCGTGCACCCTCTAACTTAAGATGGAAAGGTACTTCCTTGACCTCAAGAAAAAAGACGAAAAATATGTTGGAGTGTACGAGGAAAACTTTACAAGGATTGAAAGATACACTTCCTAATTTGTCGTTACCCCCGAATGCAAGGTTAACCACTTCTTTAGTGGGCTGAAACCTAGCCTGCGGAAAGCGCTGACAATCCATGATTTCGACAACTATGAGGAAATTTTACGATGTGCCCTCAATGTCAAAATGGAGATTAAAGAATCTCAGGGGTATCATGGGGATAAGAAGCATAAGGTGGAATTAAATGTTGGAATTCCAATGGATAAATACAACGGTGCTAAAAAGATCCAACACCCCACTTTCCAAAGGTGGGAAAAAAGCACCCCGGAAATTGCCTGATGGGGATGAGGAAATGCTTTAGGTGTAGAAGAGAAGGGAACCTAGCTGTTAACTATTGGCAAGAAAAACCCACGACTGCAACAGAGGATAAAAACATTCCGTTCAAACCTCAACGCATGGTTTATTTCTAAAACTGCAAAGAACCAGGTCATCTTGCAAATCAGTCCCCTAAGCCAAGGGTTTTTGTAGGCAACCAACAACCTCCAAGGCAGCAAGGGAATGTTTTTTCCATCACTACTGCTGAAGTGAAACCCCACAAAAAGGTGGTGACAAGTGCACTAGTTATTCATTCAATAATAGTGAACATATTTTTTGATTCAGGTTCTATGAATTCTTTTATAGCTTGAACGTTTAGTAGAACAATTCCAGCACCACCACAAATCATGGAAGTGAAGATATCAGTGAGTACAAAAAATGGGGAAATCATTGCGTCCGATGAATATAAATCCTCCCCTATCATAATCTATGGATTGAAATTTTTAGATAACCTCGTCATACTCCCTCTGGTGGAATTTGATGCAATCCTTAGAATGGATTGGCTTTCCTTATATAGAGCCAACATAAATTTCCGTGAGAGGGAAATCACTCTCCATGTGAAGAATCAACCCCTGATTCTTTACAAGTGCAAGGAGTAAGATGAACCTTCTTTATCTCCACAATCTAAAGCGTGGATATTACTACCCTATGATCACGCATATCTGACTCAGATGATTGAGTCTCAGGAGGCAACCATCCTAGAAGACATCCATATTGTGAAGTAATTCGCTGAAGTGTTTCCCGAGGAATATCCTGGTCTTCCTCCTGGAAGAGATGTTGAATTCTTAATTGATCTTATACCTAGGGAATTGCCAATATCCAAGACTCTATATAGAATGTTTGTTGTGGAGCTTGAGTAGTTGAAGAAATAACTATAGAAGAATCTTGATAAATGGTTTATACACCCAAGTGTTTCACCATGTGGGGCACCAGTCCTCTTCGTCATGAATAAGGATCGGTCAATGCACCTTTGCATCGATTATCATGAGCTTAACAAAATCTTGATAATGAACAAGTATCATCTCCCATGAATTGATGACTTGTTCGATAAGATTCATGAATCATAATACTTCTCCAAGGTGTATTTTCAGTCGGAATATTATCAAGTAAGGGTGAAGAAGGAAGATATCACTAAGACTTCTTTTCGTACAAGATACGTGCACTATGAATTCATAGTAATGCCTTTCAGACTCACTAATTATCCAGCAATTTTCATGGACTTGATGAATAGAGTCTTTAGATATTACCTTGACAAATTTTTGGTAGTCTTTATAGATGATATTATGATATAATCTAAAACCAATAAGGATCCTAAGGAGCATCTAAGAACCATACTAGAGACCTTGCAGAAGGATAATCTCTATGAAAAGTATAGAATATGTGAGTTTTGGTTGATGGAGGTCTTATTCTTGGGCCATATCATCACAAGCAATGGGATATCTTTGGATCCCTCCAAAACAGATGCAATTGGGGGATGGATGAGGCCAATATCAGTAGTGAATATCTGTAGATTTTTGGGATTAGCTGGATTTTATCAATGATTTGTGAGAAATTTCTCACGATTTTCCAACCCTCTTACCAAGGTAACTCAAGAGGGAGTAAAGTTTTCTTGGAGTGATGAATGAAAATAAAGCTTCAATCAGTTGAAAATGAGGCTTATCACTGTGCATGTTCTCACTTTAACCACAAGTGGAGAAATTTTTGTGGTATTTAGTGAAGCTTTGAAGAAGGCCCTTGGATGTTTTTTGATGCAAAATGACAAATTCATTACCTATGCTTCAAGACAATTTAAAGTTCATGAACAGAACTATCCAACACATAACCTTGAGTTGGATGAGGTGACCTTCACTTTGAAAATTTGGAGGAATTATCTCTTTGGGGAGAAGTGTGAAATATATATGGACCAAAAAATCCTCAAGTATATATTCACACAGAAAGAGTTGAACATGCGCCAACAAAGATGTTTAGAGCTGATGAAAGACTATGACTGCTCAATCCATTACCACCCTGGGAAAGTGAACAAGGTGGTGGATGCCCTAAGTAGAAAGGACCCAATGATTCTATCATTGATGAGAATTGAAAGGAATCCAATATTCTAAGATTTGATGAAGATGGACATGGGAATCATAAATAAGGGAACATCATCAATCCTTTCACAAATTATTTCTCAACCGTCACTTTTGGAATGGTTAAAGGATGCTCAAAAGGATGATGTGGGAATTCAGAAATAAGTGGAAGATATCAAAAAAGGGAAATCCTTGGAGTTTAATGTTAATTAAGAATGGATTGTGAGATTTGGGAAAAGAATCTTTGTTCTATCAAGTCCAGAGCTGAAGAAGGAACTTTTGGATGATGCACATAGTTCAAATTTCTCTATTCACCCAGGAAACACAAAGATGTATCGAGATCTCTAAGAGCATTATTGGTGGGATAATATGAAGAAGGAGATTTCTGAATATACATCAAATTGCCTGATGTGTCAGCAAGTGAAGGTAGAGAGGCAGAAGTCTAAGAGGATGATGCAACCATTTACTATAATGAAATGAAAATGGGAGAACATCACCATGGAATTTGTCACCGGACATCCAAAGATATCCAAATGCAATAATGCAATTTGGGTTGTTGTGGACCATCTTATAAAGGCTACACACATCATTTATATTCTGGAGGATTTCTCATTGGATCAACTGGAACAGATATATATCAGGAAAGTGGTAAAGATGCATGGAGTACCACTATCTATTGTGTCCGATCGAGATCCAAGATTCACCTCCATGTTTTGGAAGAGTCTTCAACATGCTATGAGTATTGAACTAAAATTTAGTGCGGTCTATCATTTTAAAACTGATGGCCAATCCGAGTGGACTATGAAAACACTTGAGTACATGTTGAGAGCATTCTCAATGTACTTTAAAAGAGGATGGGATCAACATCTTCCACTGGTTGAGTTCTCTTATAATAACAGTTTCCACTTGATCATCCAAATGGCACCATATGAATACCTTTATGGGAAAAGGTTTAGAACACCAGGGTTTTGGGATGAGGTCGGTGAACGTAAGCTACTTGGACTAGAAATTGTCGAAGAAATGGTGGAGAAGGTGAAAACCATTTAGCAACATATCAAGGCAGACCAGAGTCGAAAAAAGCGTTATAAAAATAACCATCGATGAGAAATTGAGTTTAAAGTTGGATACATGGTATTTCTCTGCATATCTCCGTGGAAGAAGGTTATGAGGTTTGGAAAGAAAGGGAAGTTAAGTCCAAGGTACATCAGCCCCTTAGAGATTCTTGATCATGTCGGGTTTGTGGCCTATCGACTAGCACTTCCACCTACCATGGACAAATTACATGATGTATTTCATGTATCCCTCTTAAGGAAGTACATACCAGACCCTTTACATGTACTCTCTTCAGCGGTGGTACCGTTAGAGGATGTTCTTTTTTATGAGGAACAACCAGTGTAGATCTTAGATCATAGAGAAACAGTTATATGAAATAAGATAATTCCCCTCGTCAAGGTGTTTTGGAAAAACCACAAGTTTGAAGAAACGACATGGGAATCATAGGAAATGATGAAGCAAAGTTACACACATCTGTTTTAGTGAGGGAAAAAGAAATTTCTAGGGTGAAATTTCTTAAGGGGGGAAGATTGTAACGACCCAAACTTTCATTAATGGAAGTATTTCTTGATATAATTAAATGTCTCTTTTTGTAAAATGTTTATATAAAATGTCAAATTATTTGTTTTTATTTTAATATTAATGATCTTTTCTAATATATTCATTGAACAATGATCACATGATTAGTATAAATATAGGGTTATAACAATCTAATTTACTCAGACAAAGGAAGCGATGACCTCATCTAGTAGAATTAATCGATACAAAGCCCATTTGTCAAAACTCAGAAAAGAGGTGGCGTCATTGGTATTCACTCTTGACCAAGACCAATATGAGATTCATCATGTTATGCTCGAATGGAACAGTCTATGGGAGAAGTGGAAGTTGATAGAGATCACCATGCGTGAAATTTTATCCGAGCCACCCCAAGAGTCTGTCACCATTGCGCACCTTACCCTTAGGTATTATGTGGCTATTTTAAGGGGTTATGTAACAAATCCCTAGTACTAGGGTTATGTACATTATTTTTGTATATAATAATGAATATAATTTTATTTTATTATTGTTACCTTGTAAATAGTTTTTAAAGCATAAATAGTATTTTTAGTTAATGTTAAACTAAGAAATCTATTTTGATGAATTAATGGTTTTTTGATTAAATAATATTTTAATAAAATATTATTATTATTATTTTTAAATTAATATTTATTAAATATAAATGATCATATAATTTTATGAATGCAATTGTAATTTTTATTAAGGTTTTAAATCCATTTTTGTCAAAACCCATGAATTTTCAATAAATGTCGTTTTTATTTTAAAAGTGAAAATTAAAATATTCTGAAAATTATTTAGATAAAATGAATATTATTTCTGGAATCAGGACGTTGAAATTATCCAATGGTGAATTTTTCATAATTTTCTGCGACAGTCAAATTTTTGGGTAAAAATTAAATACCAGTTAAATATATAATGTGTCTTATGACATCATAATGACCCAATAGTGATGTAATAAAATACTATAAACCTTATATTCGTCCAATATATGTTTTAAAACTAAAATAATGTTATTTTGGGTTTGTTTGATTTATTTTACAAAGCTTTAGTGGACCCTTCAAGACTTATTAAACATTTTGTCTTTTTAAATTGTTTTCCTTGGGAGTGTGACTCACATCCACATAAAAAACCACATTATTTTATAACTTTAGGACTTTGGACTTATAAAATAATGTTTTTCACTACCCTTTTCCAAAAAACATGGGCAAAAACCATGGGATGGTATGTGTTTTGGATTAGTTTAATGTGAGGGTCCCCAACATAAATAATAAAGGATTCCCTCACCTTTCCTATATAAACCCACGCAAGATCCCACTTAATCCTCACTCAAAGAATTTGGAGTTCATAAAAAATATAAAATACTCTCTCTATAATCCTACCAATTTGACCCAATATCCAAATAAGCCTCTCTCAAGCCTCTATCAAGCCTTTGGAAGCATACTTCCAAACAAGGGTTTTTCTTCCTTTCTCATTTTGTCCAATTTTCTTAATATTGTTATGCCTTTTTAATTTCAATTATAAATGTTGGGGTATGGTTTTTCACCTCCCACATACCACCCTCTTTATGTTTTAATGATGGGAGATCCCTTTTTCTCTCATTAAATTCCTCCCATGTACACCCGTTACTATGCTGAATTTCCGAAAGGAATTTCTCCCTCCTCATTTACATTCAAGCAATCCTTTTGTATCATGAATCTAATTTCCATTACATTTGTTTGGAAATTTATCTATATAATCCCCTTAATATCCATGTCATGTAAATATTATGAGACAACCCTTTCTATCTCCTCAACCATTTTTATGAATTCTTACGTCACGTCGTTACGCTGCCGAAATTGCATCGATTTCCCAAGCCAATACCATTGTGTAGTGAATACCATGCCCATTTCTCTATCAAGGGTATTCAACTTTATGCACATTTACTTATTTATTATAATTTTTCATTTATTAATCCCACATTTATTTATCATGGAATAAATGATGATGTTTTATGAATCCATGTTATATGATCCATGTGGCACACTTATGAATGAAATGAAATATTTAAGAAGGGTACACCCTTATAGTGCTCCAATGCATTAGGTAAAGTATAATATCATGATACTTAATGTGAAATGGGTGTTGAATCATGATAATTCAAGTGAAATGAGGTTTTACTCATTCTTCATGTACAATAAGGATTTACTCATGCTCCATGTGCAATGATCCCTGGCTCACGCTAATTCCATGTTAAGTGTTATTTCCACATTTCCATGTTATGATTATCATGTCTTATCATGTATTTATTTTTAAGATTCTCTTGTGATCTATTGATATTCCTATTGTCTAACATTTATTTTATTCCTCATGTTATTCCTTGATTATTCTCTTACTAGGCTTTATAGCTCACCCTTTTCTTATGCATGTCCTCAGGTTATCCCATTCAATGTTAATTACGAGGGAATGTAGTGGTCATGTAAAGAAATTTTTCAATAAAGATGTTGTTTTTCATGTTATAAGTTGTTATTTAATGATCATAAGCCCCAAAGACACTAGACCTCTCGATCTTCTATATTGTATCAAATGAAGTTTATGTAATAAATTATGTTTAATTGTGTAATAAAAAGCAGGATTGTCATAATTATCATTTATTCCGCGATAAAGGAGTATTGAATAAATAAATTTAAGTCCCCAATAAAATGTTATACATGCATAAAGGTAAACACCCTTTCAGGAAAATGGGCACGATATTCACTATAAAGTTGGTTTGGCATGAAAAATAACATTTAAAATTCGGCAGCATAATGACATCACTTAAAAATTAATTAAATGGGTTGATGAGAAAAAAATCATTCTATGATAATTTAAAAAATAAGTTTAAATTAATAAGAATATGGGAAGAAATTTATATATATTTATAATTATAAAAACGCATAAGATAATAAATTAGCTTGAATAAAATGATAAAGGAAAGGATGCTTACAAAATTTTGGCATGGTAACAGGTGCACATGGGAGGGATTAATGGGAGAGAAAAGGGTATATAATCATTTATACATAATAAAAAAAGTATATGGATGTTATAAAATATACCCCATCATTAATAATTGAAAAAAGGGCATAACATGATAAAGAAACTTTGATAAAGATGAGAAAGGAAAGAACCCTTACTTCAGTGTGTGGCCCCGAATGCGTGAAAAGGTAATTATAGAGAGCTCGAGGAACCTTGGGATGATTCTAGAGAGGTTATGGTAGAGTAATGATGTGTTACAAGGTTTTTTAGTGAATAGAAGTGGGATCCTAGGTGGGTTTATATAAGAAATGAAATGGGAATTCTGTAATATTTCACAAACATAGGTTTTGGACTCTATATAAAAAATATTCAAAACCAAAAAACTTACCTTGGTTTTCCCATGGTTTCTTACCAAGTGGGAAGGTTTAAATTATTTCATTAGGAAAAGGGTTGAACATATTAAAATAATTCCCTTTATTATGTGGATATGATTCACAATTGTAAATAAATGAATTTAAAATCATAAAATAGATTATATATTTTTGATAATTCATAAAGGAATTATAATATTTATAAAATAAACTCAAAATAATATTATTTTAAGTGGAAAATAGATATTTATCCATGGATACCAATTATAGTATTTATTATATCATTTTTGGTTCATTATGATGTCATAAAACACACTGTATATTTATACTATATTTAATTTTACCCAAAAATTTGACTGTCTCAGAAAATTATAAAAAAAGAACCATTGGATAATTTCAAAATTCTGATTCCAAAAAATAATATTTATTTTATCTAAATAATTTTACAAATATATTCACTTTCACTTTTAAAAAAAGTAACTGGCATATATTGAAAATTATCGGTTTTTGGAAATAACAGTTTTTAAAACCCAATAAAAAGTACATTTCACATCATAAAAAATATATGAACATTTATAATTAATAAAACGTTTTTAATAATTAAATTTTATTAAAATAATATAAATTTAAACAATCCATTAATTTATCAAAATAAATCTCTTAATTGAATTTGAATATCACCTGAAAATATAATTTCTGTTTAATTGAATCAAAATCAAAATTATTTATAAAGTAAAAATAATGATGAAAATAAATTCATTATTATATAAAATATACATATTCATATTATTAATGTCTTGATACATATCTCTTTATTACACTGGTTTATGCACTAAGAGTAAGGTGCGCGGCGGTGAGACTTTCATGGGGTTGTTCGACGAACATGGTTTGGGCGGTGATATCGACGAGCTTGAACTTCTACCGTAAACGGTTTATCTCATGTTTAAGTTATTGGATCTAATATTAGGAATAGTTAAGGGAAAATCCTAGATATTATATATTCCTCATAAGCTCGGATGAATGGGATTTATAGGGCACAATTCTACTGATTGATGCCATCACTTACTTTGTCTGAGTCAACTGGATTTGTTAAAATCTCTATATTTATACTAATGAACACTATTAAAAGAATATATTAAAAATGTTAAATATTATTAAAGGTATTTTGAATCCAATTGGATATAATAAGAAAAAAATTTCATGTGCTTTTTATAACCATATTATATAATAAAACATTAAATCATAAAAGAATTTTATATATAATAGTTCATGATGCTCTGGGGTATGTGAGAGAACACTATATTCCTCCATGATCTGATTCCCATATCAATATCTATTTGGAACAGGTGGTAGAGTGAGTGAATAAACCATTGTGTGACTAGTATTATACTACACTCTATCTTCAGTATGAGACATAGTACACACAAGATCAAATTTCCTTTCAACATGTGCTCCAAAAGCCGTCTCAAAAGCATACACCTCTAGATGAACTAACTCAACAACATTAGAAGTTAAAGCTTCCAAAATAAGATTAAAATAAACTATAGGTCTAATTCTATCACCAAAGGATCTAATATGATAGAAAATATCTCCTCTATTTTCTTAATAGGAACCGTCTCAGTCTCTGTTGTTTCCCTAGAAGGCGAGTTTCTAGACTTCTCCAACCGAGTAATTAATCCTCCCATAAGGATTATAATTAAGCTTACCATTTTCCTAGTATAAATGGTGTATGAAATTTATAATGTACATTGGTAGATTCAAATTTACATTTTTTATCAGGACATATAGGTGATACATGTCCAGAAATAATTCCTTCTTCATTTCTCCAACTCTCTGAGCAATTCCAGTGCGGCTAAATTTTCACAGTACCTTACACTCATCTTCAAAATCCTTTATTACTTTCCTCTCCAAATTAGATGTCCAAAAAATAAACTTAATGAAATTATAGTGTCCTAATGATATTTTTCTATCAATAATTTACTAAAACTATACTCACATTCATGAGGATAGTGCAAGATATCTTCTATCTCCATATAAGAAACCAATTGGGATTTTCAATTTATGTTCATCGATAACACAACCTATATTTCTCTAAACTAAAACAATGTATTCTATGTAAACTCATTGAAATAAACTTTAAACAATAATATTGACCTCCTCTTGTAAAAAAAATCCTATCCCCAGAACCAAAATTATTTCCTTAGTAATAGATATATTCCATTTAACTATGCCATATCCATATCTTTCCCTGTAAGCACTTAGAATGGTACACATCTAGCCATGGATTTATTCAATGATCTAGAACCTCTATCAACACCATGCTTAGTCATCCCCATATATGAGAGATCATTCAATTTTTGGGAGACTTTAAGGTGTCATATTTTAGTTTTAGATAAGACACTACTGAAATCTGATGTTTCCCAACGAATATATACCAAAGGTTTCTTCAAACCATTTCTATACTGTAAAAAAGGAAAAAATTTCCAACAGTTTGTTAAAACCATTGGAAATGTGTAAATATACTTAATATTTCCCCATAGTTTGAAAAAATCATTGGGAAATATTTTGTTTCTCTAAGATATACAAATGATTATAATAAACTGTTGGTAAAGAGAGGCTTTCCCAACGGTTTTTAAAAACTATTGGGAAAGTTTTCCCCCAAATACCAATCACCCCAGCTCCCACTCGCCCAATTATGGACCCTAATTAATTGCTCATCCCGAAGTTTTATTGGTCGAAAAACTCCTTCCATACATAGATCCATCTTAAATAAAACATATTTTTATTTCTACACATCAAATTAGTAAGTGTTACCTTAGTTTTAATGTTATCCATATTTTTTTTTCTGTTTTCTATTTTGATTTCAGATAAATTAGAGTTCCAATTGTCTGTGGAGCACCGAACCCTTTGATTTGTTTTCTGTTTTTTTTTTCTACAATTCAAACATGGTAAAGGGTTTGTTTAGTGAGATGATATGGTAGTTTCTGTAGACTTTAGTTTAGTTTAAAATTGTATTTGGATTTTGTATTTATAGTTTTTTTTCAAGGAATAATGGGAAGGATATTGATATTGAGGATGAATTGGTGTTGGTTGGGTGATGGATTGAAATTTTGAACTCACCAATCCCCACCCCATGGACACCTATCCCCCCTGGACAGCCCCCACCCCCTGGACACCCCCATTGGACAACCCCCCACCCCCTGCACCCCCACCCCTGGACACCCCCACCACCACCCTCCTTGGACACCCCTCACCCCCCATGGACAACCCACCCCTAGACACCCCCACCCCCTTGGAAACCCCCACCCTTTGGACAGCCCCCACCCCCTAGACACCCCACCCCACCCTCCCTGAACACCTTTCAAACCCCATGGACATCCCCCTGGACAGCCCCCCCCCCCCAACTCCACCACCCCTAGACACCCCACCCCCTGGTCACCCTCCACCCCTTGGATAGCCCCCACCCCCTTAGACCACCCCCATGGACACCACCACACCTCCAAGAAACCACTACACCTTTTAAGTGCATGGACCAATTTTTAAATTGGAATTAACAATGTGGTTGATTTTCCCTTTCCTTAATGAAATTTTCTAAGTGACTCATAGAGCCTTATAAATTGAATTTTTCATGTTTTGATAAATTGAATTTTTCATGTTTTGATAAATTGATTTTTTCATGTTTTGATATATTAAATGGGTTGTTTGGAATGAAATGGCTAATTCATTACGACTTCCCTTTCTTAATGAATAAAATGTTTTTAAAGAAAATATCTCTACGGGGGGATGCATGATGGGTAAGGGGGGCTGTCTAGGTGGGGGGTGGGTTGTCCAGGGGGTAGGGGGATGCGAGGGGGGGGGGGGGGTAGTGGGGCTATATGGGTGTAGGGGAGGGGGGTATGGGATACCCAAGGAGGGGTGTGGACTGTCTAGGGGGTTAGGGTGGGGTGTCCAGGTGGGGGAGGGGGGGGATGTCCAGGTGGGGGGGGGGGTTCCAAGTGGGAGTGGTGGGAGGGGGGGGGGTGGGATGTCCAAGTGGGCGGTGGGGGGGATGTCCAGGTGGGGGTGGCGGGGGGGGGGGCTGTCTAGGTGAGGGGGGGTTGTCTAGGTGGGGGGGGGGGTTGTCCAGGGGGGTGGGGGGGATGCAAGGGAGGGGGTATGGGCTGTCCAAGGAGGGGGTGGGCTGTCTGGGGGGGGGGGGGGGCTGTCCCATGGGGGTGGGGGGGGGGGGGGTGGGATGTCCATGTGAGGGTGGGGGTGTGGGATGTTCAGGTGGGGGTGGGGGTGGGCTGTCTAGGGGGATTTCAGGGGGTAGGGGGCTGCAGGGGGGGTGTGAGGGACGTGGTGGGCTATGCAGGGGTGGTGGTGGGTGGGCTATCCGGGTGGGGGAGGTGAGTGTGGGCTGTCAAGGGGGGTGGCATATCCAAGGGGGTGGGGGTGGGATGTCCAGGTGGGGGGGGTGTCCACAGAGGAGAAGGGGTGGGGTGTCTAGGTGTGGCGGTCGGGGGGGGGGGGGTGTCTAGGTGGGGTGGGGGGCTATCCGGGTGAGGGTGTAGAGGGGTTGGGGGATGTAGGGGTGTGGGGGGGGGGGTGAGCTGTCTAGGGAGGGGGTGGGTTTTCCACTCTGATACTCTACAAAAAAATAGGAATAAAATATAATCAATGTATTGTTTCTTTCACACGTTAAGAATTTTCTTGATGTTACATACCAACACTCACTCTTACCCTTCCAAGAAGAAGTGATCACGGTAAAGAAATCTCCCCCAGTTTCTTATCCATTATCGATATTGATCTCATAAAAATTTAACATTCATACAACTCCATATCACCTAATGATATAACAAGGCTCATACTCCGATGATTAGTTTCCCATCAAAACACGACTCATAAAATCTGATCCACGTATGATATTTGGTGGTGTGTTTACAATTGGGTGTGTTGTGATTTATTTGTATGATATTCATGATTTACACCAACAGCCTTCTTGATCATCTATAATAGGCTTGAAATAATTCTAAAATTGGATAAAAATTGGATTTTAAAACCCTAGTTTGGGGGTGGACATACCCACCCCCTTGGACAACCCCCACCCCCTTGGACAGCCCGCCCACCCCCTGGACACTGCCACCCCTGGACATCCCTGCCACCCCGTAGAAATACCTTCAACCTATGGACAGCCCGACCACCCCCATGGACAGCCCGCCCACCTCCTGTGGACAGCCCACCCACCCCCTGAACACCCTGTACCCCCTAGACAGCCCCACCACCCCTGTGGAAAGCCCGCCCACCCACCCTGTACCCCCTAGACAGCCCCACCACCCCCTTGACATCCCGCCCACCCCTTGGACACCTCGTACTCCATGGACAACCCCCACCCCTGGAAATCCCCCCAACCCCCTGGACCCCCCAACCCCCCTGGACAACCTCACTGTAGAGACCCCAAACATGACATACATGGACATTATATTACTTTTGTGGAATACTTAATACATAACAAAAACAAACACACAAGGACCGTAATAGTTTAGTGTCTTTGGAAACTCAGATCATAATCTTCTAATCGTGGTGAAAGATCTTCAACATCTCCCATAAAGATCTTACCCTTTTGTTTTCGTACCTAAAACATTTCTTTATATCCTGGGGAAAAGAAAACATAAAAAGGGTGAGCTCAAATGCTCAGTAAGGGCAAACATAGGGAACATAAAACAATCCATAAACATTTTAATGCAAAAACATGAACATAAAATCTAAACATCAAAATCTTGAGCAATGACATAAATCATGGAAGTACGTAAGGCATATATCATAAAGTAAAATCAATCATGATAAAATAACATGGGAATAAAACATGTAATTGTGGCAACCATTAAGCACATGATATGATTTCCATAGTAGCCAAGGCATTTCTTCCAAGACCATCTTAGTGGACAAAGTCCCTTTCTGAATCGAGTTCACTCCTCGTTCTAGTCCTGTATCACTGAACCAGATTAACTTACCATTCCAGCCATGTCTATCTCATGAGATATAAATCTTTATCCAATTAATTGGAGGGAGATATAGGTCCCACCCATCTTATAATGAAATCATTCTTACTTGTGACACAAAATAAACATAAATAATTCATCATAACCCAAAGAATAAAATGGGTTTCATAAACATCATCTCATCGTGACATAATCCATATAAAACAAATGGATATCATTTCATCATAATAAAAATAAAACCATTTAAATAATAGAGACATTATACTTGAAACATACACATATAAAATAATGTCATCTTAGATGGAAAATGGTTTTGATAAAACACTTGAAATGAATTCTTGAGGAAAATATCCTTTCTTCTTCAAAATCATTTTCTTTTCACAAAATGCCATGAAATTTTAAAATAAAATTATTTTGTTGAAAATAGTTATAAAATATTGTAGAGTAAGCTTTATGAAAATTAGGAATTATGAAACCGTAAAAATTCGTTCATGCCGTATAAGTTAAAAATAACATTCTTCTCGTACTTTTGTCGAAAAAGTCAAAAAGTTCCCCGTGTGGTAAAAAAAAGTAAGATTCATTTTATAACATGTGATAAATTTCAAAAAATGGGTAAAAAGTACTTTAAAAATACATGAAAACATTTTTAGAGAACATGGGCATGGATGATAACAATAACCCCGGTAAATACTTACGAATAACAATCTCGGATAAGAACGAGATTGGAATAGTAATCCCTTACCTTAGGTCTGATATGCTTCGTACGTATACGAACCTCCTATATAATGATTTAAATAATGTCATTGACTTATTACAGAATCATATTCATTGTTATGATATCATATATGGTTCACTTATGACTTTATATTACCTGTTCTTTTGTAAATTCCATGCTAAAGCAGCGTTTTGGGTAAAATCGTTTCATTTATAGTACGTGTTTCGACTTGTTGTTCTTGATATTATTCCTTATATCATGATTTACTTAATTCCAGAATGTAAAACACGATTTATATATATAATATATATTCTGAATATACATATATATATGATATATCGATAAATGTAATGAAATACACCGTTCATGGAGACGGTAGGCTGTACGCATGCATGAACGCTGTTTTCGTTTCCTTATTGGATTGAATGGAATTAAGTAGATGACATAAAAATATATATATATATATATATATATACATAAATACAGTATTATTATTATTTAATATATTTCATTATTAATCATTATATATACTTTATAATCATTCATGAATGGTTAACATGGAGAATTAATCTCATCGCGTCGTGGAGACGGTAGTCCGTACGTACGCATGAGCGATGATATCATTCCCATGATCATGGAATTGTATTGAATTGTATGTATAATATTTCAAAATCAATATCACTTTACAATAATCATATATAGTTATTTATTTACACCATTATACCCATCCAAGTAAGGTGGTGGTCGAAAACAGATTACACCACAGTGTGGAGATGGTATTCCGTACGTACGCACGCGCGGTGATTTCATTTTCTGTAGGATGGATAGAAGGTGAAACATGGTTGTTTCATATTTATAATAACATATAATTATATATTTAATACTTATGTTATTACTTTATAATGAAAAAAATAAAGAAGAGGAAGCCGAAGAAGAAAGAAACTTGAAAGAGTCGGTAGAAGAGATTACCTCTTCCTCGACGCACCTCCTTTAAACTTCTTCTTAGGGCACTAGAGTTGGTCTTTTGAGAAGACCAGAACCTATATAATGTAACTAGAGAGGTTAAGAAGAGTAATTTTTAGGGGTTGGAAGAGATTCAAGGCTCAAAAGGGTGTGAAGAGAAGAGGGAAGGGGTGCCCTTTTTATAAGGGAGGAGAGGGAAACCTTTGAAAAAACTTAAAATATTATTTTATAATAAAGTCATATTCAGTTTATAATAGCTCCAAAATGATCTATTTCGAAGCTAAAGTGGGTATGGGTCGAAATAATCTCAACCAATAGGTTTTATAAAAGTTTAGGTTACTATTTTAACATTATCTTTTAGATTTAACTCTAAGTTAAATAATTTAACTTTTACCGTGTCTTCTTGTCTTCTTACACTATGTGGTTAATAAACTTACTATAACAAGCCAAAAGAACCCCAAGTGGTTCATTATTAATATATATAACCTTATATAAGTCATTTGGGAGAACCTTAGATTTTTAAGAATATTATAACAATTAGTAATATAATATTTGTTTTAAAAACTATTTTATTTCAATTTTGACACTATTTGGTAATTGATTTTTGTGAAAATTATAACAGTATGATTAGTTCGAAAAAATTTAATTAAATCAATACTAACATTTCATAGTAACCTAGAAAATTAGTGTAATTTATAAAAAGTCTCAAATTACATTTATTTGGGTATTTATAATATAAATTATTTTAATATTTCATTATTTAGGTAATTACTTCATCACCATTGTGTCTTAAATAAATTAAATTATTTAATGTCTGAAAATTATAAATAAAATACAATTAGGTAGTAAATATATTTATCTTTATAATTAATATTTATAGTCGAATTTATCTTATATCTAACCCTATATTAAAAATGTTTTAGTTATTAAACTTTGATTTTAACTATTTTAACTCTTTTTTAAATAAAATAATAATAAATGTCCTAATCTAATCCAAGTGGACCTAAATGATAATATTATATTCCTAAGATTGTTTTTGGTCGAATTATACTTATCCAATATAATTAGGACCTGTGTTAGGGTAATAACAATATCATTTTTACCCCTAATTACCCTATTTACTTTTAACCGTGGTAAATAAAAGTAAAAAGTTACTATTCACCAAAAATTATTTTCTTTCTTATTGAACCACATTTTACTCCTTGATATTAACCGTGTCTCTCAGATTTTCAAAATTCCACTCACAGAAGTGGTAAAATTAAGTTTTATGTAAATTTTCAAATTCTCCTAGGAGGTGGGTAAAAGACGGTGAAAAGTTCAATACAATTTTTATATATCTAAAATTATTATAAAATGACTTCAATGAATTAAATTGAACTTATATAGGTATTATGTATCAATTTTTACCTAAAATAAAATAAATAATTATTTAAATAAAAAGTCGGTTTTTAAATAGTAACCCAGTGTTTTCACTATTCATCAAAAATTGAATGTTTTTAGAAAAATACAAAAAATTCATCCTAGACTAATTTGGATATTACGAATCTAAAAATGAAGTCCATTTGGAAAGATAAAATTTATAAAATTTCAAAAAGTGGGTTTTACTATTCATAACGGCTAGTTTATATAACATATCGTTGTTTAGTGAAACTCGGTATTGCGTACAACACACACTATTGTGAATGGTCATGATTTCGTGTAATGTAAGCCAAGTCAGGGTTGTGTATAGTGAAATACTCCTTTGTTGTTGTGTATAACAGAATCCAACCATATTTTATTTATTCATTGAATATATATATATATATATATATACACTCAATGTTGCGTAGAATAACTACTATCAAACGAAATTGAAATTGTGTGTAACACGATCCAAGAATAGTGTTGCGTATATTGCAAGCTAATACGGTCTTGCATATAGCACAAGATAATCTTGGTGTAGCGTACAACAGAAGATATGAAAGAAATTAAAAATAATAAATCTCATAAAATCTCAAGGTGTTACACCCACCACCCCCATGGATAGCCCACCCACCCCCTAGACACCCCCGTACCCCCCTAGACACCCCTCACCCCCATGGATCGCCCGCCCACCCCCTGGACACCCCGTACCCCCTGGACAGCCCCACCGCCCCCATGGACAACCCTCCCACCCACCCTGTACCCCCCTGGACAGCCCTGCCACCGACACCTCGTACCCCCTGGACAGCACCCACCCCTAGAAAGCCCCCCACCCCCTAGACACCCCGACCCCCCTAGACAGCCCCGCCACCCCTGTGGACAGCCCTCCCACCCCCTAGACACCCCGTACCCCACCTGGATAGCCCCCACCCCTATGGACAGCCCGCCCACCCCCTGGACACCCACCCACCACCCCCCGGACACCCCCATCCCCCTGGACACACCCACCCCTGGAAAGCCCCCCCACCAACTAGAAAACCCTGAACCCACTGGACACCCCTACCACCCTCGTGGACAACTCAACCACCCCCCATGGACAGCCCACGCACCCCCTGGACACCCCGTACCCCCTGGATGGCCTCGGACACCCCTGGACACCCCCGCTCACTCCCCTGGACTCTCCATACCCCCCTGGACTACCCCCACCCCTTGGACACCCCCGACCTCCCTGGTTAGCCCCGCCACCCCCACGGACAGCCCGCCCACCCCCTAGACACCCCGTATCCCCTGGACATCCCCCACCCTCATGGAAAGCCCTCCCACCCCTAGGCACCCACCCACCAGCCCCCATACCCCGCCATCCCCCCAGACACCCCACCCCCTAGAAAGCCCCCACCCTCCTAGACACTGCCGACCCCCCTGGACAGCCCCCCACCCCCATAGATAGCCCGACCACCCTCCGTGGATAGACCGCCCACCCGATGGACACCCTGTACCCCCTGGACACCCCGCTCACTCCCTTGAACACCCCGTACCCCCTGGACAGCCCCACCCCTTAGAAATCCCCCCACCCTTTGGACATCCCCGACCCCCCTGAATAGCCCCGCCACCCCTGTGGACAGCCCACCCACCCCCTGGACACCCCGTACCCCCTGGATATCCCCCACCCCCATGGATAACATGCCCACCTAGAAACCCAAACCCCTATATATCCCCCACCCCCTGGACACCTCAAACCCCTGGATTGCCCCGCCACCCCCTAGACACCTCGGACACCCCCACCCCATTGAGTAATGTATGTGATCACTCAAATAATAAACTAAAATATAAAATTTATTCGATCTAAAATTTACTCAACTAATGAATAATTCTCCTCCACAAGTGTACATGATCTTTTACACTCATGTATAGTTCTCCATAGATATTTTTTTATAAATATAATATATTTTTTCTTTTATATTATGATTCTCATATAGAGTAGTGTGTCAGTTATAGTTTCATATAAAGTGAAAAATCCCTGTTTACTTAAATATATTTTTGATTAAACATCAATATTATTGAATTTATTTTGACAAAATGATTTATAACAATTTTTTTTTTCAGAATGGATAGAAGTTGGATGTATGAAACTGATTGGATCTCAAGCGATTTTCAAAATAATTTGGAGAGATTTTTAGATTTTTCATTTCACAATGCTTCAGATAGTGTTCACAAACACTGCCCCTATTACAACTATGTTGGAAGACCTTCGTTGAGACATGAAGAAGTCAGCTACCACATAACCAAATATGGTTTTCAAGAAAACTACTCTGTGTGGTATCACAATGGGAAGAAAATGACATCTCAAAATGCTGATGATCCAAATGAGAGGACTGGATTGGAGAATTTGTTATATGACCGGTTTCTGTTTATTAATCATCATGAAAAAAAGGATTTCGGCCCAACAATATTTCTATATGAGCACACATGATGCGTTTAATGAAAATTATTATGTTTTCAGGGTGAAAAAATTGAATGATGCTTCCATGACTCTAGTATATTGACAATGCAGTAAAATGAAAAAGTTATAATTTTTAATCTGATTTTTTCATAAGAAAACTATGTATGTGATTTCTAATACTACCATTGATTAAATTCTTACCTTCTTGAAGGACTTACTTCCATATGATGTAGATATTCCCTCAAACCACTATATGGAATGAAATTTAGTTGAGGAACTTGGATTTTCAAGAAACAAAATTCATGCTTTCTTGAAATATTTCAGTTTATTCAGGGATAAAAATGCTGAACGAAATGATTTTATAAAATGTGGCACATCCCGATGGAATCCAAAAGCTGGTGGAACACCATCCCGTGTTCCATAAGAAGTAATGTGGCACTTTCCACTGATCCCAAGACTCCATAATCTTTTTATGTTTGATGAAATATCAATAAAAATACAATGGAATGATACCGAGAAAAATAAAACTAATGATTAGTTGGTTGAACCTATAGATGGATTTTCATGGTAGAGATTTAATGCTCCATATCCTGATTTTGTAGTTGATGTGCATAATGTGAGGTTGGGTATTTTATGTGATGGTTTTAATTCGTTTCTGTAGATTCTTATGTCTCACAACACATGGACAGTTTTTATACACATTTATAATCTTCCCCCATGGTTGTGTATGAAAAAACCTTTCACTTTCATGATTATACTCATATTTGGACCTTATAATATTAGAAATGATATAGACGTATATATGTAACATTTAATAAAACAGTTGAAACTTATTTGGGATGTGGGTGTTCACACATACGATGCATGTTCGAAAGACATATTTCAGATGCGTGTTGTGATTATGTGGACGATCAATGATTTTACTTCTTATGCAATGATGTATGTATGGAGCATGGATGGAAAACTATCATGTCTTGTTTGTATGAAGAATACATGATCCTGAAGACTGAAACATTATTGTTGTTTTAGTTTTATGGGATATCGATGATTCTTTCCAATGGACCATCCATATAGAAATAATCGTAGAATATTTGACAATACCATGGAGACCGATGATCCACCTCTGTATATTTCTAGAACTGATGTGCTTAATGAATTAAAAGATTTCAGTTTTTCATTCGGTAAGGGTCAAATGTAATCTAGAAAGAGAAAGAATGATTCCACTAAAACCTATTACAATTTAAATAAGATAAGTATCTTCTTTGATTTTCCTTATTGGTCAACCAATTTTTATGTCATTGCTTAGAAGAAATGTAAAATCAAAAAAATATATTTGAAATGTTTCTTTAGATTATTATAAATGTTAAGGTAAATAAAAAATATGATTTACGGTCTCGGTGTGACTTGGTGGATTGAGATATCAGACCAGAATTGCATCCTGTGCATATCAGTGAAAATAAATTACAAGTTCCATGTGCTTCTTATGTGATGACACCTAGAGAAAAAAAGAAATTTCTGGAAGTACTAGAGACTATTAATGTTTGTGATGGATATTTAAGAAACATATCCAAATGGGTCAACAAAAGAGAGTTGAAGTTAAAATCACTGAAGACTCAGGATTATCACATCCTTCTGCATGAGTTGATTCCAATAACAATTTGTCATATTTTCTCCAATAATGTAAGGGTGGATTTTATTCAGTTGTGCCATTTGTTTATATATCTTTGTGTTAAGAAGTTTTACAAGTCATTATTGCCAAAAATGTTGGCAGATTCTCCATTAATTTTGTGTGAGTTAGAGAAAATATTTCCTCCATCATTTTTCACATGCATGCTGAATCTGACTGTCTATATTCCAACTGAAATAATTCTCTGAGGGCCTATTTCTTTTCATCGGATGTATCCAACTGAAATAAATATGTACAAATTAAAGTCTTATGTCCGTAATAGGAATCATCCTGAAGGTTCTATCATGAATGTTACTTGTCTCAAGAATGTATTGATTTCTGCTCTATATATTTGTCTGATCTTACTACAAGAATGAACAGAATAATGAGAAACAGATAATAATAGTATGAGTAAATTGAACCCATTTTTTCATCACTTCCTTAAACAAGAGGAATTTATGGATCATATACATTGACGAAATTAATCCTTGAAGAGCGGGAGATGGAACATCGCATAGTTTTGTTCAATTGTGATTTGTTCGATAACTAAATCTTATAAGTAAATTAAATATCTATATCTTATATATATATACATCTGTTAATATATTTCTATTTTTATCTACATGGAACATAAAGCGATGATAAATAGAAATCATCGTTCTTTATCTTTGAGAAGGAGGGAGACTTTTCATAGTAATGAGTTTTTTTCTTGGTTAAAATTGAAGGTAATAATATTACTATTTGAAATAATTAAAACAATATTTAATTAAGTTTAATATTGATTTATATTTTAGGTATTGAGTTTTCCTACTAACTCTGTCTTTGAGGAAATAAGAGCTTTGGCTTTTGGTCTTAATACCATGGTTCATGACTATAAATCAATTGTTATAAATGGGTACAGATTTATTATCACTAAATGAGAAAATAACATGAGAATACAACATGATGGTGTTATGGTTACTACCACAACAGACTGTTATGCTAGTGCATCAGATAGTAGACCTCGATTTAAAAATGTAGGTTATTATGGAGTTGTTGAAAAAATAATAATATTGGATTATTATTCTGATGGATGAGTCACGATGATGAAATGCCAGTGGTTTGATTCGATGACAAGGCATGGAACATTTATTGATAATTGTTAATTTTGAGTAATTTATATGACTCGCACTCTTTCTACCGATGAACCATAAGTATTGGCATAAATAGTGAAACATGTTTTTTATGTCAAAGACCATATTCGACCTAAATTTGGTGTATTATTGAAGTAATTCCAAGACATATTTTTGATGATTGTGATGATGGACTTGACACCTTCCCTGATGCCATTAGAAATGATCCATTTATTACTTTTGATGACTCTGATAGCTCAATTGTCAAAGTTGACTATGAACCTGAAGTTGTGGTGGGAAATATATAAAATCATTCATTTATGTTCTCAATTCTTTTGGTTTACTTTGACTTGGGATATTAAGGTTGGTACTATTCAAATTGATTTAATATTGATTAAAAATATGTTGTATCCGACTAGAGCGTTATGTGAATTTTCAATGTTTATTGGTTGCAATTTTATTTGAATTGTATTTTCTTATTTGGAATTGAACTGTATTCAAACCTATGAAACCAACATTTCTAACTTGGTGAACATTTCAATGCTTCAACTATGGTTTGTATAAAATTTTTAAAACTCTAATTCCTATATTTAACATTTTACTAGGTAATGAACATGATGATTTTTATTCTTTTTCAAAACATGTATTGAAACTTGCATCATCTACCTGAGTTAAAGAAATTAAAAATTTCCTTAATTTTGACAACTGCTTTACCCCTTATGATTCCAGTAGAATCAATATTCCATGATTTTAATAGACTAATGACACTTAGTAAATTACCATCCTACTAAAAAGTAAATTTGTTTATTACATCTTGTACGATTTATTAACTTCATTACATATCTGTTCAATATCACCTAAAACAATGGATAGTTAAATTATCCCTGAATCCCCCTATTCCCTCTCATTTATTTTGTTTTTTGGGTTAAAAATTAGTTATCCTTTTAAATTTACATCTATATTGTTTTCAAATGTAGTAAATGAAACCAATTGAAGATAGAAAAAAAAACAGATTATGGACAACAATCGTCGCATGACTGAGCCAGGCATTCCACCACTAGTGCCTGTAGAGATTATTTTATTTCAAATATATTTATTTTAATAATATAAAATGTCATGTGATTAATTTTTTTTTAAAATTTTTTCAAGATCCATCTATTAGGCGACAGTTATTTGATGATAAACCTAGTAGTTGTCCCAGTACTCATGGTGTTCATACGAGGGGGGGGGGGGGTGGTATGAGAGCTAGACAATATGGTCGGCGTACCCGATTAGACCCTGCCCCTCCCACTAACATATCATCCATCCCACATTATGATTCCGATGTTCCGTTAGGGATACACGAGATATTTAGGCCTCCCATGTTTTCACCAAACTTTACATCTGAGCCTCCTCACCCATCTATACCATATCCGATGATGATTCCCACTCCCCATCCAGCATTCAGCTAGCCATCCCTGTCATCTTCTTTTAATTCTTCCTACTTCTCTCCGAGCTTTTATATTCCACCTTCTCCAACTCCTAATCTGCCAGAGTCTATCCCTGTGGAGCATATATTGGGACCCACTCCATCTGTACAGGATGTTTCTTCAATTTCTGCAGATCCAGCGGTGCCCATTGATCAGACTACCGCAGGTATATTTATACAACCCAAGCAAATTTTTACACCATTATTTATTTTCATTATAACATGTATTGATAAAATATTTATTTTTCTTTCATAACAGATTCATCTACTGATAGGAGGTAGGGGAGGGGGTGTACACACATGCATGCAGTGTGGAACCACCACACACAGTTGATGGTGGACTATAATGAAGATAGTCAAATAATTGAAAAATCAGGGTAGCAATGTCTGCGTTTTTTGGCAATGCTTTTGAAATACTCTGACATCATTTCTGTCAGCCCACTCTCATGAAGACAGCTGCCAAATAAAGTCAAGGATAAATCTTGGGTAGAGATATGGGTAAAAAAATCTGTTGTGTTTAATGTAACATATTATTTCTTGTATTTATATTAATTAATACTTTGGTGTCAGCTACAGTTTAATTTCCCCGATGGTAGGGTACACGACCAACATGTCTAAAGGATTTAGGCGAGCTTTGGAGAGATTATAAGAACGATATGTACATTTGATGGAATTCTAGAGTGGGAACAAAGTTAGAGGTGGTCCCTGTCATGGATGATTGTCCGTTAGAATAGTACCGACAGATGATTACTCCTTGGACGACTAGCCAATTTAACGAATTAGTCACATTAGAGGTATTTAAATAAAAATTTTCATGTTTTTTGTTAATACTAATTATTGAATTTTATTTAGGATTCATTTGGAAGAAATAAAAAAAATTGATGCTAAAAAATACATCCACACATTGGGATGTACTACGATGCCAGATCATGATAGGCATCAGGTATGATAGTTTATAATTTTTCTTTATGAATTGCACTTTCTATTAATACCTCAATAATTTATTCGATTGCTAAAGTTGTTATATAATTTTAGTTATGAAATTAATTATTTCTATCATATTATTAATTATGGTTTCCTAAATTCAATTTTATTTTAGAGGTATAAATTGAATATAGAAGGATGCGTGCCTTGATCAATACTGTTTTGCTCGAGTAGAATGAAGAAAGATGGAAATGCGGTTAATGAACCGACTTAGCAGAAGATTATCAGTTTTTATTTGTAGATTTAAAATTTTAATCTCTATTTTGTAACTTAATAATATATTTATATTTGTTACAATATTCTTTATAAGACATTGATGCCCAGGAACCTAAAAATTTTGGGCCAAACGATCACTTACATCTGGTGTTGGGAGATGAGCACCCTGGTAGAGTACGCTGGCAACCTGAGAAGAGTATAGTTTCGACGATGTATTGGCCCTCCTCAGGTATGAGTTTTAGTTCCATTGAGTTCCAGCATGTTAAGGTACATATATAACAGGCTGAAAAAAGGGCCACAGAGATGGAACAACAATCTTCTAGGGCAAACACTGCATTTATGAAACTGATGGAAGTTTTACATCCAACACTTCCGCCAAAGGCTAGCACATATTGTGATGAATATATGTCATCGATGAATTCTATATATGGTGCAACAGGTGGAAGTTATAGTGGAGGTTGACAAGATGATGAGGAGGAGGCCGAGTTGGAGGAGGATGAGGGTGAGGAGGAGGCCGTGGTAGAAGAGGAGGGTGAAGAGGAGGGCGAGGCGGAGGAGGAGGGTGAGGCGGAGGAGGAGGGTGAGGAGGAGGAGGAGGGTGATGAGGAGGTCGAGGATGAGTACAAGGGATAGGAGGATGGTGGAGAAGATGATGAGGATGAAGATGAGGACGGGGCTGAGGCTGATGATGATGGTGATGATAGTGATGGTGATGAGGGACAGATAGATCCCTTACATTTTTTACTGATATTACTGACCTTTGATGCTTATTCATTTGTTGTGCCTGAATATATGTGTGATTAGGTAGGTCACATTATCTTTATTTTTTTATCTATAAATAATAAAACTTGACTTGATTATTTTTTATAACTGATGCACCCCTCCCCCAGACAACCCCCACCCCTGTGGATAGCCCGTCCAGCCCCCGGACACCCCGTACCCCCTGGACAACCCCGCCACCCCCGTGGACAGCCCACCCACCCCCTAGATAGCCCCTCCCCTTGTGGACATCCCCCACCGTTGTGGATAGCCTGCCCACCCCCTGGACAACCCCTCCCCCCTGTGAAAATCCCCCCACCCATGTGGAAATTTCCATCCCCTATGGATAGTCCCCACCCCGGGGACAGCCCCCCACCCTCATGGACAGGCCACCCACCCCCGTGGAAAGACCACCCACCCCCGTGGACTGCCCGCCCACCCCCTGGACACACCGTTCCCTCCTGGAAAGCTACGTCCACCCCCTTGGACACCCTGTACCCACTAGACTACCCCACCCATATAACGATCCATACTTTACATACATTGTTATTACTTCAAAATTGAAGCATACTTATTACAACATATAACAAAACCATGAAAGGAACGTATAGGTATAGTGTCTTTAGAAACTGGGAAACATAAACAACTGGTTCATAAAGCGTCTACATTGTCTCCCATTTATTTCAAAATATCTATAGTCCCTTTTGGCATATCTTACTTAATAAGCTTCTTCCTGACCTGGGGAAAGAAAACATACAAAAGGGTGAGCTCAAATGCTCAGTAAGGGTAAACAAAAGAAATATCAGTCACATCATATTCATAAGAACATAACATTTTGGAAATCTTAACCTGCAAAAGAGAGCATAATTTCATAACATGGGATAAATCATAGTAGTGAAATGAAATCCCAATAATCATAACTTAAAACATGAAACTTTGTGGAATACACACATAATCATAGAGAATCATTTCTTATTAGTCAAGACTCATTGCCAAGACTATCTTAGTGGACAAAGTCCATTTCTGAACCGAGTTCACTCCTTGTTTCAGTCCTGTTTCACTAAACCGGTATGACCTGCCGTTCCAGCCATGTCTATCTCATGAGATATAAAATATTTACCCAATGCATTGGAGGGAGATATAGGTCCCACCCATCTCATAATGATACCATTCTTATGTGTGCCACAAAATCATAAACCATACATCATAGCATAACCCATGTAATAAAAATGGGAATCTTAAACATCGTGACATCATAAAAAAAATCATATAAGATAAAGGAATTCATAAAAATAATTCCATCACAACATAATCAAATTAATGTAATAATAGGGATAAAAACAAAATCCTTTATTATCTTATATGGAAAATAATTTTTATAAAACACTTGAACTCCATTCTTGAGGAAAATATCCTTTCTACTTCAAAAACACTTTTCCTTTCTTAACACGTCTTACAATTCTAAACTAAAATAATTTGATTAAAAATAAAATTGAAAATTTGTAAATTAAGATTCCTGGAAAAAATGTTTTAAAAATCCATTCATGTCGTATAAGTTAAAAAAACATTCTTCTCGTACTTTTGTCAGAAAAGTCAAAAAGTACCTCGTACGAAAAATGACAAAAGATTCCTTTCATATATTTTAATAAAACTCACCAAAGGGTAAAAATGGATTTAAACAATTTTATGTGGATGGAAATAATATTAAATATTGAGGAAACATGGACTTGGATGAGAAAATACACCCTAGTAAATACCAAAGTATAAACAATCTCAGATAAAAATGAGATTGTGATATTTTCCCTTACCTTAGGTCTGATTTTCCTCGTAAGTGTCCGAACCTCCTGTATAATGATTTAAATAATGTTATTTACTTATTCCACAATCATAATTATTTTTATGATATCATATATGGTCATATTATTAGCTTCTTAGTAGTAATATTTCATTGCTACTTGTTATTCGGGTGTTTAAAACTTTTTGTTCTTATGCGTGTTTTGTCGAATAAATTCTTATTATTCTCTTTAGGTTATAGATACATCATTTCCAGAATGGTATTAATGTAATATATATCATATTTATTCATTCAATTCATTTATATAATCATTATGCAATAAATATCATGTAGAACGAATCGCATCACATCGTGGAGACGGTATTCCGTACGTACGCACGAGCGATGATATCATTCTCATGATCGTGGAATTATATTGAAGTGTATGTATAGTATTTAAGAATCAATATCACTTTACAATAATCATATATAGTAATTATTTACACCATTATACCCATCCAATTAAGGTGGTGGGGGAAAATAGATTACACCACGGCGTGGAGACGGTATTCCGTACGTACGCACGCACGCTGATTTCGTTTTCCACAGGATGGATAGATGTTGAAATAAGGTTGTTTCATACTTATAATAACATATAAGTATATGATTGATACTGATGTTATTACTTAATAATGAAAAAACTAAATAAGAATAAGTTTAAGAATAAATAATTTGGAAAGGATCGGTAATGGATATTACCTCTTTTTGACGCGCCTCTTCTTAACCTTCTATTAGGGCACTAGGGTTGGTCTTTGAAGAAGAGAAGAACCTCTAAGATGATTCTTGGGAAGTGGGGAAGTTAAATGGGCAGGGTTTTGCCTAGCTTGAAGGCTCAAATTGGTGTGAGGAGGAGAGGGAGGAGGTTCCCTTTTATAAGGAAGGAGAGGGGCACCTTTGGAAATATAAGAAATATTAGTTTATATTAAATCCCAAACCCACATAAAAACTTTCAAAATTACTCATATATGAATATTAGATTATATAGGGTTGTAATATCATCAACCAATAAAATTTAGAAATTTTAGGAATTTATTTTAAACATTATCAACTTGATTTATCCTTATTTATCAATTTAATTTTATTTGTGGTATCAATATTCTAAATTTTAAATTATTATTAATAATTACATATGTGTTGTGAATTTTCCATAATTTGACACTTTATGACATTTTCTACCATATAAATTTTAATTTATAATTTTTAAATATTTTTGTGGTTTTTAAACAATTTTATAATATGTTATTTTTATAAAATAACAATAGTGTCAATTTTGACACTATTCATTTATTTGAATTTAAATAAAATATATACAGAGGATATGTTCGAACTAAAAGAATTAATAGATTAATAAAATGTCATATGTATCTAGAAAATTTGTGGATCACATTAAATAGTGCATATAATAATTATTTTAATATTTTTAAAACCATTTATTTGATATTTTAATTAATAAAATAATTTCAACATCACTATTGTGTCATAATTAATGATAATTATTTAATCCCTAAAAATTCTAAATAAATTCCTATGATTTAGATAATTGTATTATACTTCTGGAGACTATTCATGTTCAACGTTTCATTAAGTTTATCACCAAATTAAAATTAGTATACTTATAAGATTTAAGAAAGTGACATGTTGTCACATTCTTTGTTTTAATAATAATTAAATTATTTTCATGGACAAAAGTCTATTAAATGAATCAAATCCGACCCTTAGGTAATATGGGTTGACTTTTAGTCATCCAATAGGATTTTGGCAGGTGTTAGGGTAATTTTGTAATCTTATATTTACCCTTAATTACTCGATTTACCTTTAACTATGGTAAATAAAATTTACCGTAGTTACTATTCATAATGCCCAAAAATAAAAAGTAGCCTATTAACATAATTTTGACCCACGGATTCTGAATATGGAATCCATTTTTCAAAATTCAAAACATATATGTTGTAGTAATTAATTTAAAATAAATCCCGTTGTTAAGAAAACGAGTTTTAGAAGTTAAAACATTGCCAAAGATTGAAATGTTTTTACCTATGAATTCAATGTGAAATTAATGCTAATGACATACATTATATTAAATGGTTAAAATATATTCTATATATACTTTAAAACCATTCAATATTATAATTTAACCATATAAATTATCTCAATGAAAAAAGTTGTTCTTAATTAAAAATTAGCGTATTTTTACTATTCATCAAAATATGAAAGTTATCAGAAAAATATCAAAAATTTATCCAAAGTAAATTTTTATATACTGATTCAAAAGAATAATTTTATTTTCTCAAATTGAACTTATAAATATGTCAAAAACTAGATTTAATGTGGGTGCGCCATCAAAAGGCGACAAAACTGCATTTTTTTTATAAATACATATTTTACCCAAAAAAAATTATTTTGTTCTCTTACAATGTTCTAGAAAATGTGTAAGATGAATAATAATGTTGTAAAATTTAAAATTCAGTTAATACTATTCATAACGGCTAGTTTATAATATTATAATAATATATCGTTGTTTAGTGGAACTCGGTATTGCGTACTACACACGCTATCGAGGAAGGTCGCGATTGCGTGTAGCGAAAGATTCCTTTGATGATTTATATAACAAAATATTTCTCATAAAAGTCTCGGGTGTTACATTCTACCCCCCTTAAAGTAAATTTCACCCTCGAAATTTGTCACTTTGTAACAAACAGATGAGGATACCTCTCCCTCATCATATCCTCAAGCTCCCATGTAGCTTCTTCTAATTGGTGGTTCCTCCATAAAACTTTCACCAAGAAAGTGGTCTTGTTTCGTAGGACTTTTTCGCTATGATCCATAATCTCTATCATTTGTTCTTCATAAGAAAGATCTTGCTCCAGCGGTACAACTTCTGAGCTGAGTACATGTGAAGGATCATGTATGTAATTTCTCAGGAGAGATACATGGAACATATCGTGAACTTGAGAGAGATTCGGTGGAAGAGACAATCGGTAAGCTACCTTCCCAACACGATCTAGTATTTCGAAAGGACCGATATATCTAGGGATCAACTTACCCTTCTTTCCAAATCTCATGACCCTCTTCCAAGAAGATATTCGTAAGAACACTTTATCACCCACTTCAAACTCTAGGTCTTTTCTTCGATTGTCTGCATAACTTTTCTATCGACTCTGAGCTGCTCTTATGTGTTGTTGAATAGATCAGACCTTTTCTGCCATCTCATCAACAATATCAGGTCCTAATAGCTTTCTTTCCCCAACTTCACCCCAACAAGTTGGAGTCCTGCATTTCTTTCCATAGAGAGCTTCATAAGGATCCATCTAAATACTAGAGTGAAAGATATTATTATAAGAAAATTCCACCAAAGGTAGGTGTTGATCCCAACCACATTTGAAATCCATAGAGCAAGCTCTCAACATATCTTCTAGAGTTTGAATTGTTTTCTCAGACTGACCGTCTATCTGAGGATGATAAGCAGTGCTGAAACTCAACTCTGTATCTAGAGTATGCTGAAGACTTCGCCAGAACTTTGAGGTAAACCTCGGATCCCGATCAGATATAATAGAAAGTGGAACTCCATGAAATCTTACCACTTCCTTTACATATATCCTAGCAAGCTGATCCAGAGAGAAATCCTCTCTAATAGTGATGAAGTGTGAAGACTTTGTAAGATGATCAACTATGACCCAGATAGCATTATTGCCTTTGGATGTTTTAGGAAGTCCTGTGACAAAGTCCATAGTGATGTTTTCCCATTTCCATTCGGGCATGGGTAATAGTTGTAACATCCACTTAGACTTCTGTCTCTTAGCTTTAACTTGCTGAAAAACCAATCATCGAGAGACATATTCAGCAACATCTCTTTTCATGCCATCCCACCAGAAGTACTCTTTCAGGTCCCTATACATCTTCGTGCTTCCAGGATGAATAGAGAATGAAGAACTATGAGCCTCATCCAGCAGCTCCTTCTTTAATTCAGGGATGGGAGGAACACAAACCTGATTCCTGAACTTTATTATCCCATCACAATCAAGGTTGAATTCAGGAACATTTCTCACCTTCTTTTGTAACTCGACATCTTATTTTTGTGCCTCTTTAATCTTCACATGTATAGATGGTTGAACATTCATTTGAGAAAGATACGATTTCCCCCCTTCCATTATAATTCCAAGATCCATCCTTTGTAAATTCATAAATATTGGATCTTTTGTGATCCTCATCATAGATAAACTGGCATGGTCTTGTCGACTTAATGCATCTTCCACCTTGTTTTCTTTCCCAGAGTGGTAATGAATCGAGCAGTCGTAATCCTTAATCAGCTCCAACCATCTTCTTTGGCGCATATTCAGCTCCTTTTGTGTAAAAATATACTTTAAACATTTATGATCAGTATAAATATCACACATTTCACCATAAAGGTAATGCCTCCAAATCTTTAATGTAAAGATTACTGCAGCTAAATCCAAATCATGATTTGGGTAATTTTGCTCTTGGATTTTCAACTGTCGTGAGGCATAAGCTATCACCATATCATTTTTCATGAGAACACATCCCAGTCCCTTCTTGGATGCATCACTGTAGATCACAAACCTTTCTCCACTACAAGGCAGTGTGAGCACATGTGCACTGGATAACCTTATTTTCAACTCCTTGAAATTCTCTTCACATTCCTCCGTCCAGACAAACTTAACTCCTTTCCGAGTCAACTTGGTGAGTGGATTAGATAATCGTGAAAAATCTTTCACAAAACATCAATAATATCCATCCAAACCAAGAAAACTTCAGATCTCAGTTACTGTTGTTGGTCTCGACCATCTTTCGATAACCTTTGTTTTTGCTGGATCCACAGATATCCCCTATTTTGAGATTATGTGACCCAAAAATGAAACTCTTTGAAGCCAAAATTCACACTTGGTAAATTTGGCATAAAGCTTCTCCTTTCTCAGGGTATTCAATATAATTCTCAAGTGATCTTCATGTTCTTCCTTGATCTTTGAATATACAAGAATATCATCTATAAAGACTACCACAAACTGATCAAGATAGTCTCTAAAGACTCTATTCATCAGATCCATGAAGATAGCAGGGGAATTAGTAAGACCAATTGGCATCACTATAAATTCATAGTGTCCATACCTTGTACAGAAAGCCGTCTTTGGTATATCCTCCCTTTTGACCCTTAATTGGTGATACCCTGAATGAAGATCAATCTTGGAAAAGTATTGAGCTCCTCGTAGTTGGTCAAATAAGTCATCAATGCGTGGGAGAGGATATTTTTTCTTGATAGTGATCTTGTTAAGTTCTAGATAATCAATGCATAGTCTCATTGATCCATCTTTCTTCTTAACAAACAGAATAGTTGCTCCCCAAGGTGACGCACTAGGGCGTATGAATCCTTTATCAATATTCTCTTGGAGTTGCTTCTTCAATTCCTGCAAATCAATTGGGGCCATTCTATAAGGTGTATTTGAAATAGGCAAAGCACCCAGTACGAGTTCTATTGAAAACTCAACTTCACGATTTGGTGGAAGACCCGGCAATTCCTCTGGAAAGACATCATCAAACTCCCGTACAATGGAAATATTATTAATTATGAGTTTCTCACCAACCATTTGAGATAAATAACCTTCATTAAGTGGAATCAAGACCCATAAGATGGAATAAATTTCCATTGGAAGGTTATGTTCATCCTTGAATCGATAGAAGATCATAGATTGATCTGGAATATGAAATGTGACTTCCCTTCTTTGGAAATTGATATGAGCTCCATATAAAGAAATCCAATCCATGCTAAGAATCACATCAAATTCCACTATAGGAAGGATCACAAGATTTGCAGGAAGCACTTTCCCACAAACTTCAATCGGAGAAGAATTATAAACTTTTGATGCGACTGTTGTGCCATTAGGGGTTGTCACAGCTAACTCAACATCAAATTGTTGAGGTAATATGGTGATATCCTTAGAAAATTCTTCAGAAATAAAGGAGTGGGTGGATCCAGAATCAAATAAAACATTTTCTACTTTAGAGTGGATGGTAAGTGTACCTTTCACCACATCATTATCGTACTCCACATCACTGATAGAAATTTCATGTGACTTTCCTTTGTCTTTAGCCTTAAGAGTTAGTTGACGTAGACCATCATCATCAACCCTTGGCTTTGGGCATTGATTGGCATAATTCCCCATATCCTTGCACTTGAAACATTGAAGTGTAGTAGGTTCATTCTGTGTGTCCCTTCCTTTGTTTGCATCATTAGACATCTTCTTCCCATCATTGCGACATTCAAATGCCCAATGACCTTCCTTTCTACATTTGAAACATTTACTTGTCCCTTTAAGACAACTCCCTTCATGTTTCTTTCCACACTTTGAGCATAAGGGAAAGCTCATCTTCTTTTCAGTGTTCTCTTTAGATTTTCCTTTGAATTCCATTTTCCTCTTCTTATCAAACCCATATGACTGATGGGTTACTCCAACCTCCATCTCGACTTTGAGAGCACATCAAACGATTTCCTCGTAGCTATTGAAGTCCCTTATGGCTAACGCCCTTCGAAGACTTGGTTTTAAGCCAATAAAGAATCGATCGATCTTACTCTCAGGTTGGATAATAATACCAGAAGCGTACCTTGAAAGTCTTGTAAAATTTTCTTCATAGGTACCAAAAGATTCATCATCCTATTTCTTTAGTTCAAGAAACTCTTTCTCCATCTTTGTTCGGAGAATACGAGGGAAGTACTTATTGAAAAATAAGTTCTTGAACTCGTCCCATTCCATGGACTCAATTTCATCCCTTTGCCTCATATTCTTAATAAGATTCCACCATTGATCAACATCTCTTTCCAAACGATACACTACTAGGATGAATTTATCATGTTCAGAACATTGAAGAACTGAAAATATCTTTTCAGTAGTACTAATCCATTGTTCAGAAACTAATGGATCAGTTGACCTGCTGAAAGAAGGTGGACGCTACCTCATGAAGGATTCAACAGAATGTTGCTCCTTCCTTTGATCGGTTTGGAAGTCCTACATGATTCATAGCTTGAGAAACTCATGTGAGCATGGCTATAAGATTTTTCATTCCAGCTCCCTTAACGTTTGGTTTCTCATGGGGACAATCATTTCATTGCCCTTCGCATTCCGCATTAACACGGTTCCTTCGGGTTCCAGCCATTGACTAAAACCAAGAAGAATAGTGTGAGCAGCACTAATTATAATAGGAAAAACACATAATCAAGAATAAAATTTCACACTTAAGGTCTTATCATAGGTTGTTCATGGCCATTTCTAAAACACTAATATTGTGTTCTATACTTAGACTTATCCTTAGGATTCTTACTAAGACTTTCACATCCTAGTTTCCAAAGGTTGACTATACCTTTCCTTTGATACCAACTATAACGACCCATACTTTACATACATGGTTATTACTTCAAAATTAAAGCATACTTATTACAACATATAACAAAACCATGAAAGGACCGTATAGGTATAATGTCTTTAGAAACTGGGAAACATAAACAACTGGTTCATAAAGCATCTACATTGTCTCCCATTTATTTCATAATATCTATAGTCCCTTTTGGCATATCTTAATTAATAAGCTTCTTCCTGGCCTGGGGAAAGAAAACATACAAAAGGGTGAGCTCAAATTCTCAGTAAGGATAAACAAAAGAAATATCAATCACATCATATTCATAAGAACATAACATTTTGGAAATCATAACCTGCAAAAGAGAGCATAATTTCATAACATTGGATAAATCATAGTAGTGAAATGAAATCCCAATAATCATAACTTAAAACATGAAACTTTGTGGCATACACACATAATCATAGAGAATTATTTCTTATTAGTCAAGACTCATTTCCAAGACTATCTTAGTGAAAAAAGTCCGTTTCTGAACCGAGTTCACTCCTTGTTTCAGTCCTGTTTCACTGAACCGGTATAACCTGCCGTTCCAGCCATGTCTATCTCATGAGATATAAAATCTTTACCCAATTCATTGGAGGGAGATATAGGTCCCACCCATCTCATAATGATACCATTCTTATGTGTGCCATAAAATCATAAACCATACATCATAGCATAACCCATGTAATAAAAATGGGAATCTTAAACATCGTGACATCATATAAAAATTTCATATAAGATAAAGGAATTAATAAAAATAATTCCATCACAAAATAATCAAATTAATGTAATAATAGGGATAAAAACAGAATCCTTTATTATCTTAGATGGAAAATAATTTTTATAAAACACTTGAACTCCATTCTTGAAGAAAATATCCTTTCTACTTCAAAAACACTTTTCCTTTCTTAACATGTCTTACAATTCTAAACTAAAAGAAGTTTATTAAAAATAAAATTGAAAATTTGTAAAGGAATCTTCTTGGAAAAAATGTTTTAAAAATCCATTCATGCCGTATAAGTTAAAAAACATTTTTCTCGTACTTTTGTTGGAAAAGTCAAAAAGTACCTCGTACGAAAAACGACAAAATATTCCTTTCATATCTTTTACTAAACTCACCAAAAGGTAAAAATGGATTTAAAAAATTGTTGGTGGATGGAAATAATATTAAATATTGAGGAAACATGGATGTGGATGATAAAATACACCCCAGTAAATACCAAAGTATAAACAATCTCGGATAAAAATGAGATTGTGATATTTTCCCTTACCTTAGGTCCGATTTGCCTCGTAAGTGTCTGAACCTCCTGTATAATGATTTAAATAATTTTATTGACTTATTCCAGAATCATAATTATTGTTATGATATCATATATGGTCATATTCTTAGCTTCTTAGTAGTAATATTTCATTTCTACTTGTTATTCGGGTGTTTATAACTTTTTGTTCTTATGCGTGTTTTGTCGAATAAATTCTTATTATTCTCTTTAGGTTATAGATAAATCATTTCCATAATGGTTTTAATGTACTATATATCATATTTATTCATTCAATTCATTTATATTATCATTATGCAATTAAGATCATGTAGAACAAATCACATCACATCGTGGAGACGGTATTCCGTACGTACGCACGAGCGATGATATCGTTCCCATGATCGTGGAATTGTATTGGAGTGTATGTATACTATTTAAGAATCAATATCACTTTAAAATAATCATATATAGTAATTATTTACACCATTATACCCGTCCAAGTAAGGTGGTGGGGGGAAATAGATTACACCACGACGTGGAGACGGTATTCCGTACGTACGCACGCGCGATGATTTCATTTTCCGGAGGATGGATAGATGTTGAAATAGGGTTGTTTCATACTTATAATAACATATCAGTATATGAGTGATACTTATGATATTACTTCATAATTAAACAACTAAAGAAGAAGAAGTTTAAGAAGAAAGAATTTGGAAAGGATCGGTAATGGATATTACCTCTTTTTGACGTGCCTCTTCTTAACCTCCTCTTAGGGCACTAGGGTTGGTCTTTGAAGAAGACTAGAACCTCTAGGATGATTCTAGGGAAGTGGGGAAGTGAAATGGGCAGGTTTTGGCCGAGATTTAAGGCTCAAATTGGTGTGAGGAGGAGAGGGAGGAGGTGCCCTTTTATAAGGGAGGAGAGGGGCACCTTTGGAAATATAAGAAATATTAGTTTATATTAAATCCCAACCCCACTTAAAAACTTCCAAAATGACTCATATCTAAATATTATATGATATAGGGTTGTAATATAATCAACCAATAAAATTTAGACATGTTAGGAATTTATTTTAAACATTATCAACTTGATTTATCCTTATTTATCAATTTAATTTTATTTGTGGTAATAATATTCTAAATTTTAACTTATTATTAATAATTACATATGTGTTGTGAATTTTCCATAATTTGACACTTTATGAAATTTTAGACCATATAAATTTTAATTTATAATTTTTAAATATTTTTGTGATTTTTAAACAATTTTATAATGTGTTATTTTTATAAAATAACAATAGTGTCAATTTTGACACTATTCATTTATTTGAATTTAAATAAAATATATACAGAGGATATGTTCAAAATAAAATCATTAATAGATTAATAAAATGTCATATGTATCTATAAAATTTGTGGATCACATTAAATAGTGCATATAATAATTATTTTAATATTTTTAAAACCATTTATTTGATATTTTAATTAATAAAAAGAATTCAACATCACTATTGTGTCATAATTAATGATAATTATTTAATTCCTAAAAATTCTAAATAAATTCCTATGATGTAGATAATTTTATTATCGTTCTTGAGACTATTCATTTTTGAAGTTTCATTAAGTTTACCATCAAATTAAAATTATTATACTTATAAGAGTTTAGAAAGTGACATGTTGTCACATTCTTTGTTTTAATAATAATTAAATTATTTTCATGGAAAAAAGTCTATTAAATGAATATAATCCGACCCTTAGGTGATATGGGTCGCCTTTTAGTCATCCAATAGGATTTTTACAGGTATTAGAGTAATTTTATAATCTTATATTTACCCTTAATTACCCGATTTACCTTTAACTATGGTAAATAAAATTTACCGTAGTTACTATTCATAATGCCCAAAAATAAAAAGTAGCCTATTAAAATAATTTTGACACACTGATTATGAATATGGAATCCATTTTTAAAAATTCAAAACATATAAGTTGCAGTAATTAATTTAAAATAAATCCCGTTGTTAAGAAAACGGGTTTTAGAAGTTAAAACATTGCCAAAGATTGAAATGTTTTTACCTATGAATTCAATGTGAAATTAATGCTAATGACATACATTATATTAAATGGTAAAAATATATTCTATATATACTTTAAAACCATTCAATATTATAATTTAACCATATAAATTATCTCAATGAAAAAAGTTGTTCTTAATTAAAAATTAGCGTATTTTTACTATTCATCAAAATATGAAAGTTATCAGAAAAATATCAAAAATTTATCCAAAGTAAATTTTTATATCCTGATTCAAAAGAAGAATTTTATTTTCTCAAATTGAACTTATAAATATGTCAAAAACTAGATTTAATGTGGGTGCGCCATCAAAAGGCGACAAAACTGCATTTTTTTATAAATACATATTTTACCCAAAAAAATTTATTTTGTTCTCTTACAATGTTCTAGAAAATGTGTAAGATGAATAATAATGTTGTAAAATTTAAAATTCAGTTAATACTATTCATAACGGCTAGTTTATAATATTATAATAATATATCGTTGTTTAGTGGAACTCGGTATTGCGTACTACACACGCTATCGAGGAAGGTCGCGATTGCGTGCAGCGAAAGATTCCTTTGATGATTTATATAACAAAATATTTCTCATAAAAGTCTCGGGTGTTACAACCCACCCCTGGATAGCCCCTCCCACCCCCTGGATAGCCCCGCCCACCCCTTTGGACAGCCCATCCACAAACATGGACAACCCCCCCCCCCATGGATACCCCATACCCCCTGGACAGCCCCGCCCCCCTAGACAACCCCACCACCCTGGACAACCTCCACCCTCGTTGACCACCTGCCCACCTCTTTGGACACCCCGTACCCCCTGGAAATCCCCACCACCCTTGTGGATATCCCACCCACCCCTTGAACACCCCATACCCTCCTGGACGACCCCCACCCCGATTGACAACCCACCCACCCCCCATAGACAGCCCCCCTCGTACCGCCTGGACGGCCCCACCCACCCCTGGACACCTCGTACCCCCTGGACAACCCCCACCCCCATGGACAACCCCTTCCACCCCTAGACACCCCTACCCCCTGGACAGCCCTGCCACCACTGTAGAAATCCCCCACACCCCTAGATAACCCCTACCCCCCTGGACAGCCTGCCCACCCATGTGGACAACCCTCCCACCCCCTTGGACACCCCACACCCCAAATGGATAGCCCCACAACCCTCATGGACAGCCCACCCACCCCACTGGACACCCCGTACCCTCCAAGATAGCCCCCACCATTGTACACAACCCGCCCACCCCCGTGGATAGACCGCCCACCCCCCTGGACACTCCGACCCCCCTTGATAGCCCTGCCACAACCGTGGACATCCCACCCAGCCCCTGGACACCCCCTCCCCCCATGGACTGCCCCCAACCCCTTGGAAAGCCCGCCCACCCCCTGGATAGCCCTGCCACCCCCATAGACAACCCGTACACCCCTTGGACACCCCGTATCCCCTAGACAGCCCCACCCACCCCCTGATCACCCCTACCCTTTGGAAAACCCCCACCCCCATGGATAGCCCCACCCACCCCCTGGACATCCCCTCCACCCCTGTGGACTACCCCCACCCCCATATATAGACCCCACACCTGTGGACAGCCCCCATCCCTGTGGATTATTGGGTTTCTAAAAACTCAAAGATCCCATTAATCATAGATACTCACTTCGTTGCCTCTTGGGATCCTTGATCACCAATAAAAAATATTGGATGGTATTTTAGAAACTCCCATTCATAATAAATGATCCAAGAAGAATATGGCTATTTCACTTCCACAAGAGTTGGAGTAGAGACCAAGACTAGGAAGACAATAGCTGGATTACAAGAATGACTACCTGAGATATCCCCTTATGTAATTTTTGATTCATTTATAGTGGTAAAATTCTAAAGAATTATAAAAAACAAAACCATTAGTACAATAATATGATGTTCTAAAACAAGGGACACAAAATCAAAAATCCCATAAAGATACATCATAAATAATTCTTTATAAAACCATTTCAAAATCACATAATAGAGACTTATTTCTATTTAAAACTCCCCAATGGTTTATAAAAAACTCTTTTAAGGTTCCATTTCAAAAATCAAATAGTATTTTTGTCCCACAATAAAAATTTAATCTATTTCCTAATAAAAAAATCCCCCTTCCTACCATACACAACAAAAGATATCATTTTTTCCTAAAGAAACACATACCATTGAAATAAACACAATTCCAAAACCATTTTAAAAATACCAATGATCTTAAAATCCATGAAACTCATTCCATTAAAACAATTAAAGCCCCTACCCCCTAGACACCACCCCACCCCCTGGACACCCCCATAGATAGCCCCCCCCCCCACAACCCTGGACAACCCCCACCCCCTGGACCCCCAAACCCCTGGACGACCCCACCCCTCCTAGACACCACCCCACCACCTAGACACCCCCACCCCCCTAGACACCCCCACCCCCAGGGACAACCTCCCCCTCCCCTGGATATCAACCCACCCCCCTTAGATAGCCCCCGACCCCCTGGACTGCCCCCACCCCCTGGACACCACCCCACCCCCTGGACACCCCCACCCCTGGACACCCCACCCCTTGGAAATCCCCCACAACCCACTAGAAACTACCCTACCCCACTAAACACCCCCATGGATAGCCCCCCCCACCCTGGACAACCCCCACCCCATGGACACCCCCAAACCCCTGGACACCACACCACCCCCTAGACACCACCCCACAACCTGGACACCCCTACCTCCCCCTGGACACCCACACCCCCATGAACAACCACCCCACCCCTTGGACACCACCCCACCACCCTTGGACAACAACCCAACCACCTAGACCGCCCCACACCCCTGGACACCACCCCACCCCGTGGACACCCCCACCCCTTAAAACCCTCCACCCCCTGGACACCCCCACCCTTGGAAATCGCCCCAACCCCCTGGACACCACCCCACCCCCTAGACACCACCCCACCCCCTGGACACCCCCATAAATACCCCCCAGCCTGGAAAACCCCCCACCCCCTAAACGCCCCCATGCCCCAGACACCCCCATCCCCTGGACACCCCCTACCCCCTTGCACAGCCACCCCAAACCCCTGAACATCCCCTAACCCCCTGAATTATGAATTGAATTCTTTATGTATTTAATTAAATTTTTGAATTATGTGTTAATGGTGTATGAGTATACTTGTTGTATGTGTATAATTGATGTAATTAACTTATGAATTATGTGTTAATTAGGTATGTGTATAGAGGGTAATTAAATACAGAATTGGAGGTATTCATATTTATGTATGAATTATGTGTTGGATGAATTCTGTATGAATTCACAAAGAATTAATTATTTATTATGCATGTATACTTTTTAATGGTGTATTGTTTTACTTGTTGTATGAGTATATATTATGCAGGTATTCTATTGTGTATGAATTTTGTAGTCCTGTTGGAATTGCTACAGCTGTACAGGGGGAGGCCAACAAGTCGAGTTGCTTCAGATACAAAAATGATACGTCAACAGTTTACAACCATTGGCATATGTGTAAAACCAGAAATTATACCAAAGGTTTTATATAAACCGTTGGTATAAGTATATGCCAACGGTTTGTAAACTATTTTCATATATAATCTTACTTCATATTTACCAACAGTTTGTGGGAAATAGTTGGTAAAAGTCTATACCAACAGTTTTGTAAATTGTTGGTATAGAGAGAATTCTTGCTATTACCTACGGTTTAAAACTGTTGGTATATACTAAATTTTTTAGACATATCCCAAAGTTTCTCAAAGAACTATTGGTATATTTTTATCCATACCACTCAAGACCCAATGATTTGGACAACCATTGGTATAGTTTATACCAATGGTTGTCCAGCCTTTACCAATGGTTTTAAATTGTTGGTAAAGATAAAATTTCCAATATTGAGAAATGATGTAGTTGAATAGCGTAAGAGGAGATGGTCAATTTCAGTTTTAGGTTATGTACCTGTTTGGGAGAGGGATATATAGATGAATGAGGTTTATAGTGAAATATGACATAAAATAATAAATAAAATAAAAATTTATAACCAAAAAATGTTTACATAAGTAAAACATATTTTTCAAGGAGAATATAAAAGTAAAACAAATTTTGAGAATAAATTAAATCAAACTAAATTCATTTAAATTCCACAATGCGTTAAAATATTAATAAATTAAAAATAAATATTGAAATTGAAATATAATTAAAACAAAGATAAATAAAAATTAATTAATATCTTTTTAATTCAAATAACCAAAATTTTAGCTTAATAAAATCAAAAATATCCCAAGAAAGAGTCTTAATAAAAATATCAGCTAATTGACTTTCATTAGAGATAAATCCTAGTGATATATCACCTTTGTAAGAATGTTCTCTAAAGAAATGATATCATATTACTATATTATTTTTCATATAAAGATTAAATTTATTTGTTTTTAAATTTTAATAGAACTTTGTGTTATCAAATTTTATTGAAATTTGATTAAAATTGAATCCAAAATCCATCATAGAATGTTTAATCTACAACACTTGTGAATAAAACTTCGATAAGATATATACTCTACTTTAGAAATAGATAGTGAAACTGATTGTTAATTATTAATAGACCAAGATATAAAAGGTTTTCATAGAATGTGGTAGGTTCCTAATGTATTATTCCTATCTAGTCTATAAACACCTAATTCAACATTTGAGTATGAAATCAAATATAAATATGTGTTTTTTGGAAAATATAAATAAAGAGAAAGTGTTTTTTAAAATAACATAAAATTATTTTATAAGATTTTAAATGTGATTATTTGGGGTTTTCTTAGAATCTAGCACACAAGCATACCACAAACATAATGTTTGGTATACTAGTAGTTAAATATAGTAGACTCCTAATTATTCCTCTATAAAACTTGTCAACAAATGGTTTCTTAGTTTCATCCAAATAATATTCCTTATTATAAATCAAAGGAATTTCATGTACTTTACTAAAATAAAGTGGAAAAAACTTATGTAATTAAAGTATGTATTTTATTTGGTTCCTCACATTTCAAAAAAAAAGATAAATTTTAAATTTTGGAATGAAATTATACTCACCCTTCATACTCATTTCAATATTTTTCAGGTGTTTTAAAAATTCATTATATAATATATTTCCTTAAAACCAAAAATCATATCATAGAAATATTTTTGAACTAAAAATATATTTGAAGATGATGTTTTCTTGAAAAGTGTAGGATATGCTACTCCTACTCAAAAATACCTTTGATAAATTAAAATAACTCAAATGTTCATTTCAAGAACCAGACTCTTGTTTAAGACAATACAAATATTTAGTAATTTTGGAAATAAAATTTTGAAAGAGTGAATTTCAAATACAAATAGGTTGTTCAAAATAGACTTAATCTAAAAGAAAGTCATTTAGAAATTAACAATGAAATTTTATCTTATATAACATGAAATTAATATGAGATGCATAAGTAGGAGCATTATAACTGATTCTAATATTTCTATGGGTTTAAAGGTTTATTTATACTTTATTACTTCATCTTAATTGTTCCCTTTATCCAATAATAAATCATTATTCCTAGTGATCATTCCATGATCAACAATTTTATTTCTAAAAACAAAAATTATTCATATAATAGGGTAATCAGATGGAATTTCAACTAATTATCATACCTTGTTCCTTTTGAAATTGTTCAAATCTTATTTCATAGCTCAAACCAAACTTTAATCAGTTAAATAATCTTTTATAGTATTAGTTTTATGACAAGATAAAAAGGAATATATTTATACACAGATTCCTACACATCTTCTATTCTTTATTTCTATATCTAATATTCTTATTAAAATATTTAAGGGATTATTTTCTGTGTTTATAGGCTATATGGGTAACATACCTTCAAGTTCCCTGATATCTATCCTTTAACAATACATTTTACCAAATTCATGTTCCAAATTATCAGCCTTTCAATTGTAAAATATAGGATCAAGTGTCATGTTTTAAAAATAATCACTTAACTCACAAAATTGAGTCTTATTATGATCAAATATACCCCTTTCGTCAAATTTAGCATGATTTGATTCTTAAAAAATCTTTGAACTTATTTTAAAAACTATATAATCCTTATAAGTAGTAGAATAAACAAGAAATATTTCTTTATCAACTCTAAGGTAAAAATTTACCAAGATATTCCTTGGTGTTCAAAATATAAACTTTTCATCCAAAAAATATTAAAGTATCCAACTTTGGTTTTATATTATTCTATAGATCATAGGTTTTTTTCTTCAAAATAAGATTAATTATATCTTTTTTAACGACAAGACATATTATATTTATAGCATCAACCCAAAAGTGAGTAGGTAGGTTATATTCACATAACATAGTCTTAGTAATTTATTTCAAGATCCAATTACTCCTCTCAATAACACCATTCTATTGAGGGGTCATAAAAAATAGGTTATATTCAATGTTTGGAATAATAAAAATTTAACTTAAGGTTTTTAGATTCTCTCTCATTTTCACTTATCAAATATATAATTTCGTCATCATTCTATTTTTGAACTAATTTAGAGAAAATAATTAAAATAGAGAATGATTAACATTCATGAATAAAAAATAAAACCCAAGTAAATATGTAAAAATCATTAACCAACACATATAAATAATATTTTTCTTTAAGGCTTGTAGTTCTATACGTACCAGAAAAATACATGTCAAGAAGTTTCAGAGGACTTGATGTTGAAACCTTCTTAATTTATTTAAAATATGAATTGTGTTACTAACTCATTTGGAATATATCAGATAGTTTGTATTTATTCAATTTATATTGATGTAAATATGAAATTAAATTTCTATTTCAAAATTTTCTCAAAGAGTAAAATTACAATGTTCAAGTATTCTATTCCAAATCCAATATTAATTTTTTTCAACATTTAAAACATTCACTTCTTTTATACACAATTAATTTAGATCTAACATATCAAAACTCCTAGTTCTAGGTTCCTTAAACCTAAGGATTTTAACTCTAAAAATTGAATATGTATTATTTTAAAAATATTTAGAGTAATCTTAATCACAAAGTTTGGAGATACTTGTTAGGTTTAGTTTTAATTCTTAAATAAAAATAACTTTTTTATAAGAACTAATATTGTTTTTATAACAGATATAACTCCAATAATTTTTCCCCTAGAATTATCACCATATGTGAATAAACTCTATCAATTTTGTATAATGAATAGAAATTTGAGAAATATATACTCATATTCCTTGAGAATAAACAATATATTTACCATTTTTTATTGATTATACTATAACGTTTTCCTTATAATAAAAATAAAAAAAGAAATTATTTTGGTACCCATATTATCTTAGGCTCTAAAATGTTAGTAATAAAATATTTGGGAATCTAATTATACTTATGTCATCTAGAAATTCTGGCACTAAATTTTGATAAATTTATCTAAATAAATCATGCTTAACAGAAAAAAACTATGTTTTTCTTATACAAAAACCACCAGGATAATGTCCACGTTCTTGATAAAGAAAAAAAATAACTTTAGATGACTTTTTTCATTGTACTAGGGAAAAATAATTTTGTTTGTTGCTTTGGTTTTTCAACTTTGATTCCAATTCCATAATTATCTATTTAGATTCTATAATTACCAAGGAATTTATTTTAGTAATTTTCACCTTTTATAAAAATACTAGAACCATATTTAATGTCTTGAATTATTTTTTTAAACTTACAATTTTATTACTATTTTAAATACAAGAGGAAAAAAACATTCAAGATAAAATTTTAGGTCTAAAATTTATTTGTTTAAATCCTATTTTTTCACTTACAAAAAACATCATAATATTTTTTGGGATTTATTTTTATTTTTCAAGGATTAATATTTAATTTCTATCATGGTATAATATTTATTCAGTTTTTTAAAATATAAAATTTCCACTTTAGAATTAGATTCATGCTCTCAATATATAAATGAGTATACCTCATTATATTGTTCCCCAATGAACATGTTAACATTTTGATTTGAGATTTCAGATTCTGATTTTGAATATGTATCATCATAATAATCCCAAGAAGCACTCCATATTTCTTTTATAACTCTTTTGTTCTATTTTTTTGGGAATTTTTGTTTATATTTTTAGTTATATTTCCTTTTTTCTTAATATTTTGGACAATATAGTTTGATATGTCCATTATTCTTGGACTCATTGCATCTGAATTCTTCAGAACATCCATCATATTATCATATTTATTAAAGGGTTTCTTGAATCATCTTATCTTAATATAGAACATTTTAAACTGCTTATAAAATTGAGAAAGATCACTATTAGAATGATAAATATTTGACTGTCTTAATCAGATGATTTAGTAATTTGTATACCTTTACTCCTCTTTTCATCCTTTGAAGCAGAAAATTTCAAAGCACCATTTTCCATTTTAACCATTTGTTCTCACCATCTTTAGCTTCCATCTCTGCATCATATATCATGAGTTCTCTAATGAGATTTTCTATTTTGAAATATTTCACATTAGTGGACTTCTTAATAGAAGATACAATTACACTCCAATAGGATTGTATATCTCTTAGAACTTTTAGAGATTTATCTGGTTCATGAATTGTTTCTTTTAGAGAAGTAACATTATTCTCAATATTTGTTAACTTTCCATTAATATATTTTATACATTCTTTATAAATCATTATTACTATGTCAACAATCAACTTTTAAATGTTGTACCAGAGTCATACGACATTATCAATACATTTATTAGCCACTGATATTGTTTTTCACATCTCATGTGTTGTAAAACACTGGAAATATCTATTTAACACATATGGGACAAGTCCACATATAATATCATTCATGGATTTGGAGTTTTGATCATATAGACCTTCTACAAAAGAATCCCATTTTCTACACGTCGTTTAGGAATTGTGTATGGCTTAATAGATTTCAGGTGAACCTTTAGATCAAGGTTCTTCAAGTTAATAATAATTTATTTCTTCCCACATAAATAATTTTCTCCATTTAAATAAGGTTCTAAAATAATATACATACCCTATCTATTTTCATCCCTAACTTCCATTTGAATATGATTTTATGACTTAACCATTTTATAGTTGAGAACTCATGTTTATTTCCCTATGATGTTTGCATGATTTTCAAACACTTATTTAAGGGTGAATCCTTAATTCAAGGATTAAATTATAAATTCATTTCCTTAATTCTAAAAGTGTAAAATTCAAGTGATATTAGCCAGTTCATACTAGTTCATATTTTCTACACAATCCACAATGTCATTACAAAAATGCTTTCTAGTAGACTTGATCGATTCTCAGATAGAATCATATACTAGAACCAATTTGTATTTTTCGAAGGGAGGAACATCCATGAATTTCTTCTTACTATATAAGAATGTGTTAAACTTCTCTAGAATCCCAATAGGGGAGGCAATATTTCTCTAAAACTGGACATCAAGAAAGATTTTGACATAATGGACAAGGGATTTATAGGTAATTTTCTTTATGGATTTCACTTCAACATGAGGTTAATTTATTGGATTAAGGCAATGATTAGGTCTACCCATATCTCTATTATAATAAATGGGTCCCTTGAAATATATTTCAAATGATATAGGGGTGAGAAAAGGAGATACCCTATCAGCTATCATTATTTCTATTGCATAATCTTATCTCAGCATGATTCTTCTTTACATGGTAGACACGGGTGACCTGAAAACCATCAAGGCATCTAAAGGTACCTCCAAAACTTCTCATATCTTTTTTGATAATGATATTAAAATATTTACTCAAGGAGATAGTATGAATATCAAAAACATCAATAATTATCTTCAACATTATAAAATTGTGTCTGGTCGAAAAATAAGTTGGAGAAAGTATTTTATATATTTTATAAAGTATATTCTAAATTCTAGGAAACAATTTATGATCAATGATCTATGAATAAGGTAATTCACTCTCCCTTTAATATACCTTGGAGTTTCTATGTTATGGGGAAGACCTCAGGCATCTCACACCAACAATCCTTTGAGCCATATTAGAATAACCCTTTCCTATTGGAAGGGTAAAGCCCTCTCAATGGAGATAAGAACTTGTCTTGTCAAGAATGTGATGGTTTAAAAGCTGTGTTATTCAATCATGGTGTATTCTTGACCAACCTCTATTATTAAAACAATCAAAAAATTGATGAGAAATTTTTTTTGGAGTGGAATCATGGTGGAAAGAATAATTATTACAATTCCTTGGAATCAATGTTGCAAGAATCATTCTCTAGAAGGTCTTGATATCAAAAATAATTAACTCTTCAATCAGTACCTTTAGGTCCAATTTATTCAGTAACTCATCAACAGAAAATATGATTACTTTTTCTTCCTCAGATCTAGATTTAAATTTATAATTCTGAGTTTTATGGAGTCCTCTATATGGACTGGTTTTAAGACAATCTTTTAGAAAATTTATGTACACTCTAATTGGTTGGTAAATGTGAGTTCCTCTCTCATGTTTTGGAAAGGTAATTGTACTGGATATACCCTGATTGATTGGATCATCTCCTCTGACCAATACATTGATTAATAAATCTCAATAAAAGATCAAATGGCCAATATGGATCCTATTTTTGATGACATTTCCATGGATATATCTAACTTTGATTTTATGAACCAGGATTCCATTCTCATCTAGGAACCGACTCCAAATAGGCTGCTCAAATCCAAGATCTTTTATAAACACCTACTTCAATGAAACCACAAATTGATTAACGACTTCATAAAAAAGTGATTATCACCATCGAGGTTTAAACTACTTTGGACACTTTTACTCAACAAGGTTCTAGTTGACGCTAATCCCCAACGTGATGGAATTTCACTCTGTAAAAAATGTGTTATATGCCACCAACCCAAAGTGGATGCTGATCACCTATTTTTGTTCTTGCAAACAACCTATTCTCCATAGAGAAATATTTTTTAAATCTTTTAGATTCATCCTCTACATTATTTATCTTTCAATAACTTCCAGCTTACACTTCTAGGCATTTAGATATAAAAAAACATACAAATCTCTTCAAGGTGGCCTATACAGAGCTGGTACATATCATATAGAGAGGTAGAAATAAGGAAATTCCCGAAAATACCCCATTCATCTACCAGACTACCCTTTATGATATTATAGTGGTAGTTAAAAATTCCAACTCACTATATGAAGATCACTGCAACAATTTGGTGAGAAACCTCACTATTCTGAGGTGGATAAATATCTATGGTAACATTATTCAAAATTTTTAAACACTTGAGGTCTTTTGGATCCCTCCTTTTGTCGTCTGGTTAAAATTGAATTCATATGGGTCTTCAAGGGAAAACCCTGGGCCAGCAGGTTATGGGGTCATATTTAGATAACACAATGGTGATGTCATGGAATATCTTCATGGTCCTTGTGAACATGTCACATTCTTAGAAGTAGAAATTATTGGGATTATTAATGTTATCTGAATAACAATTCAAATAAACTTGAGCAATATATGGTTTGAGTGTGACTCTAATTCCACTATACAAGTTGCTAGGTTGGGATAGATTCACCTTTCATAAAGCTAACTACTAAATGGTCTAATTGCCTTGAAAAGATATCTTCTATGTATTATATAATCACACATATCTTTCATGAATCCAATTATCTTTCTGATGGTATTGAAAATAATGGATTTACCAATGAGGTGTGTGTCTTCTCTAACACCCTAGCTTGTGATATATTAACCATTATTTAATGAAACAAATGTAAAATTCCTTCCTTAAGACTCTTGTAACCTTTATTTTTCCTACATTAAGAGCCTATGAGATCACTTTTCTCAAAAAACAATTTCGGTTGACAAATCACATATCCATTCTTCATGTAGCCAAAATTCATGTAGCTGACTTGATTAATGTAGAAAATTAGCACTAGATGGCTAAATATTCAATGAATTCAATTTATGTATCCAAATTATCAATGTATTCAATTTGGAATAGCCATTTTATAAACATGAAAGTTTTTCGTGAAGTTTATTCATATGTGTATATGATTCTCATGTATCTGATTCTATAAAATATCTGATTTATATAGGATATTTGGTCACATAACAGATTGAAATAACTAATTTCCCAACATAGACAAAATCTATGTTTCTAAATTCCTCACATAACTAATTTTTTCATACATAGATTTGTTTAGAAAACATTAATATAATTACATATTACAACATAAATGAACAAAATAATATTAAAAAACGATAAACACATTTAAAACTGGAATAATTAGAAATATATGAAGTGTTCTTGAGATAATAAAAACATAAAGCACATGGGATATGTTGAAAAAACATTAGTAGTACAACACTTACATCTTAGATAATCTAATTAAGTTTATTAAAAACTTTCTCAAGAATTTTTTTCCATATATATTTATTTTTTAGGGTCTTTTTATTATCATTTTTATTCATTTATTAAATAGTTTTAGATTATGTTGGTTACTTTATGTGGTTCGGTTAATTTCTCTATAACTCTGTTTGTATGTTTACTATTGAAAATAGCGATGTAAAATAACTTCATAATATATATATATTTATATTTTTATGTCTCCTCTTATTTCATTATAAAAAACTATATATGGTTTTATAGGTTTCCAAAATGGACCTAAATTAAGAAAGGTTCCTCAATATGTTTGATTAATTCAATTAGATTTACTACAAAAATTGATTATTAATATTACTTATAGATATTAGAAACATTTCATTCTTGGATATTAATAGTATCAAAAATCTCATTTTAAAAAATTAGATACATTTTCAAAATCATAAATGTTAGGTGGTAATGGAAAAAATGAAATACATTGTTCTGTGGTGGTGGTAGTCTTCATGCACACATATGAGGATCTCATTTTTCACATTATGGGAGTGGGTATAACATAAAAAATTATCATTTTAGAATACAAATCATGTTATAATTCTTATATTTTTTCAATAAATAAAACTTATATATCATCCAAGTAATGAATTTAGGGAAATAGACCCCACCATTCATGGAGGCGATAGTTCGAACAAAGGAATGCCAACGTCTTCCTTTTTTGAATGGATTTAGAGGAAGATAAAAAAGGTATATTTAAATAGTATAATAAAATTTAATTATATTAATAACTCTGAATTTATCATAAATTCATGGATAGATTATATTTTTAAGAGGAATATTATGAATAAAAGATTAAGGTGTAAGTATTACTCATGTGGAGATCTTGAAATTTCCCTTTAATGTATTCTTCTAAATGATGGGATTATGATAACATAAAGATACTTGGGGATTATGGATGTGAAATGAAAATATTTTATAGGTAAATTGGGTACATTTCACTAAACAATTTGAAGGTATAGGTGTATCATGAAGTGGTGTAAGTGGGCCCTTTTCATATGTGAATATAGGGGTAATTTTGGTTGTCACTAAAAAATTTTGAATAATGGAATGAAACTATTCAAGGGTAAAAGGATACAAAAGTGTAAAATAATATATTTTGGGGGTGATATAAGGTTGATAAATCATTTAAAATTTATTTTCAAACATGTTTGAAACATTTTTCAATTCTTTTACCACTAGATTTTTACATTTTTCTATTTTGGGGTTTTACCTTGGTGACTAGTTTTTAACTATGTAATTTTTGTTTTACTAAAAATATAAGATAAACCAAATCAAAAAATTTGGGTGTTATAAACATAAATATAATACCCATATAATATAATTAAATTTATAAATAATAAAAAAAATTATATAAATTAACATATTTAATATTATAAAAATTATTTTACTAGATTAATATTATACCTACCATTAAGTGTTCTTAATCTTATTTAGTATTTCTTACCAATTGAATCATTCTAAAAATATTTATATATAGGTTTTAAAATTATACTATTTATTTTTTTCAAAAAAATTAAAATATTTTTTTAGATAAAAATTACAAAATTCTAATTAATTTTTTTTTGAAAATAATATTTTCATCCTTGTCATCGTAGTTAACTTTAATCCAAGTAATATTATTTTAATATATCAAAATAAAATTAAAATTATAAAATAACATGAAAATTAAAATCTAATATTTTAAATAATTTTTTTAGATTTATTTTCTACAATTGATGAAAACTAATTTTTAATATTAGCGAATAAGAATTATCTTTAAAGTAAAATGTTACATAAGTTTCGGAAACATTAAAAATGAGTTTTATAAAATAGACATAGTAATTTTCAATGATTTATTTTAATTTATAAATATATATTTTTATATACAAAGGGTTTTTAAAATATACTATTCCTAATGTTTTCATGACAAAGTCTTAAATGTGACGGTATTAGGAAAATCAATTTTTTACTATTCACCTTAGAATAATTTTTTAAAAGAATAAAAAATTCATCTTAGGATAATATTGTTTTAATTAATTAAAACATTTCCTTAAATTTATAAAATTTCAATTCAAAGATTTTATAATTTAACTTTCAAAAGAAAAAATAAATATATATTAAAAACTATTTTCAAAGGAATTTTTTTTTAATTATTAAATATTCTTATTCTTATTTTCTATTAGTTACTAGTCAAATATGGTGTTAAAATATTATTTGTATAAATAATATAATTTATTGATAATATATTTTATAACTTCAAATAATCCATATAGAATCCATTTTTTGATGTGTTTCACTTTACATCTTAATCCGTCAAATAAGTTACTCACCTCCACTAATTGAATTTTATCAATTCCTTATTTTTAATAATGACCATTATTATTAATAATGACCATTAAAATGTTGAGGTGCTATCCCCTATAAATAAATTACATTCTCACAATTTTAATTATCACTCACTAATAAAATTTGATTATAATATCTAAAATACATTCATAACTAAAGAAATAATATTAAATGAGTTTTCAACCTTAATATCTCAGGTATGATTACGAAACACATATTTTTCTTCCATCGTGATAAAAAATTTATTCTTTATTATATTAAAACATGTTTCACTATGACCTCATTTTCCACACATGAGAATCTTAAAATTCCTTTGAGACATTCCCCTTAGAATTTATTCCCATATTATTGATATATTGAAAATTTAATTTTCATTCCTATGACATATTTTTCAACAAAATTTGATTGAAACACCATCCTTATATTATTCAATGAGTTTGGGAAATAAACTATATTATTTTTTTAATAATAATTCATGATATATAGTTACATATAATAATATTATTTATCACTACACCTCTTATCCCATTTAGTTTCTCGTTGCTAAAATCTATACATTTTATGTGGAACCCTTTATTAACATAATTTTTATAGGTTTCAAAAATTACAAAAATGAAAACTAGTTAAAAATATTGATGAAAATGTAACACCATAAGAGAAATATTGTAATATAGTTACATGAAAAAATCTACCTAAAAATGTCATACACTTTAAAAAAAATTAGATTTAATTTCAACTAAAATCACTCTTGGTTTAAAAAATATCATTATTGGTTCAACATTGGTTACTTTTAGTTGGGTTTTATCATACATATTAACCTAATAAGAAAAATAGAAATATAAAATTACTATGAACTTTATTAGACTATTCCAAACATGAAAATAATTGAAATCTATGCTATTGAAATCCAACTTACCCTTTATACATGAAAACACATATAAATAAATTTGAAACTTAACATATGAATCCCAATGTTTCAATCTAAGATATCCATGATCATTTTTCTATTGGTTTATCTAACCAAAATATATTCCAATCCCATATAATGAATTGTAAAGACCATATGATCAAAAAATGAATCTCCCCCATTAGTATCTAAATTGGTGTACAATATTATGCTCACTCATTATACACTAGAGTGAAGATTGAATTGATACTCAAATATCATTTTTAACTGTGGGTTCTTTTAGGTGAATCTATGTCATATCCACAACCACTTGATAGTATCCATAAATAGATGTAATTGCTTAGAAACCACAAAATTTCTATTTTAATAAACTTCATGATGTTATCCTATACATAAACTTATCCCTTAGACTTATCTGAATGGTTTTCACTAAAGTTATATTATCAAAATCCCTAAAAACACACAATTTTCAATATTAAATCACCATCAAATTCTAAACTATAGCAATGTGTTATCTACACTATGAAATAATGATCAAATTTAACTTATCATACTTTAATTTATATTTAACTAACATCATAACGTCTAATTTTTTTAAACCACCATTTTCTACCAATTATGATTCCCCATACCCACACTCCCAAGATCTGATCCTCATAAACACTTTCACTACATATCTTCTTTGAAATGAACCAAAGTGACATTTTTTAACTATCAATAATTACAATATAACTAAAAATATCAAGTAACTTACACTCAAATAACCCTTTGGTTTATATGTTTAGAGGGTTATAAAAACCTTTTCAAAAATAAATAATATTCCTTTATCAAAAAAGGTCAATTTTTTTCCTCTATATAAAATACTACTTAATCTGTAATTTATCTACTACATCTTCCATAAAATTAACCATACATTCCACTATTCTAGATACATATTGAGTAATAATTTTTTGTTATAAAACTGGAAAATAAAAATATATAAAGGGATATATAAGATGATTAGTAAGGTAAAACATATTCTTGAAGATATCAGGGAAAAATAATGGAATTAATAACTTGGTAGGAAACAGATGATAATCAAATAATTTCATATTACTGATCACATGAGCTTGAAAAAAATATTGGGTTAACAGTATAAATAAATAAATGAAAAAAACAACTAAATTCATTGTGTTGGAATGCATATTGTGGGGTATACTTGTCTCTTCCATTAAGGAATCATAAAAAACATTATTATTTCTATCAAGGCCCTAACCATGAATTCATTCTTACTGTTAAGTTCATGACCAAGACATAATGTATGCATTAGGTAGTCATACACGAAATACCAAAATGTTTTGTATAATGAATAAAAATGATGCATCAACAAGAGATATAATCATGGGACCCACCCATAACTTATTTACATCCAATGAATTCACTACATGAAAGATATGAATAATGATAAAACACATAATCAAATTTCTATAGTAGTCCATAAATATCCATATTGAGATAACAAACAAAATATCAATAATTTCATTGTCAAAAAATGGAATGACATGATCAAAATCCATTTTGAGAAATAATATTGATTTTTAAACAATACATAATGAAATTTCCTTACTAATCCATAAAAATATTTATTAAAATGATGTGAATACAAATTGCCAATATTCTTCTAATCAATAAATGAAATAACTTTCAATGTAAGCATCACTCAAATTTTCACCGAATAGAGTAATGGATATAAAATTAAGTCATTAATTTCCCTAAATCTTCTCAATGTTTGTGTTCCTGAGTGAATTAAATTTAATTTAAGGAATGGAAAAAAATAGTATTCAAATAAGAAAGGAATTAGAAGTAAAATCGTGTTTATACACAGTGAATGATTAAGTAAAAATGCAGTAATGATTTTTTTTTGAAATTAATACACTAAGAGAAAATAGTATGATAGGATTTTGAAGGTTATATGGGGAATAAAATATTCATTGGGAATCAACCATTATTGGGATAACAAAGTTAAATAATAGTAATTATAACTCCAATAAAGGATATTTTAGTTATCAAGACCCTTTATGGATTGGGTATCATTTAAATCAAAACAAAATTAATTAGAGAGATTTTAATAGAACACAGAATACCATGGATAATGGTAATTGATGATATAATATATAAAATTAGATGTATACACACTATATAAATGAAATTATGTGTAAAAAGAAAAACATGTCTCAATGAAAAGAATTTGATATGGAAACCCCTTATGGTAATTGTAACATAAGATTCAAGAAAACATAATAGGGTTTTTATAAAATAGACATTAAAATATTATGAACTGAATGATATTCATAATACTTGACTAGAAATAGGTTGGTAGATACACCATATAAAATAAATTATGGTGCGAAATATCAAACATGTCTCATTGAATTAAAAATATAGACAAATGACCCTTACAACCTTGGAATCCTTTGAACCGAAATCCCATTAAATAAAGAAAAATATATAGATCTTAAAACCTGATGAATTACTTGAATATGGTAAAATATATTCATTATTTAGTAATCAAACCATATCAAAGATACCATTGTTCATAATATGAACTATATCTCAAGAAGTTAAATTTGAGACAAATAACCCCTTACTTAATCATAATATTTTAAGTTTAAAATACATTGAATATAAGAAATGAAATGGATTTCTAAATAATCTATATTTCATGAAATTTATGATGAAAATAAATTCATTTTTATTAAATACACCAGAAAAAGAAACAATGGGTGAATATGAATCACGTCTTGATGAAAAAACGTGATAAAAACCCTTACATTTGGTTCTAATTTGTTTTTCACATAGTACTGACATCCAAGATAATCAAATTATGTTTATTAAAGTATATATTAAAAATATTTTTCATCAACATTTCATTTTATAATTTCTTTTTATTTTTTATTCATTTATTAAATAATTCTAGCTTTTTCAATTACTTGATGTAGTTCAGTCAATTTCTCTATAACTCTCTCTATAGATATGTTGAACATTATCAATGTTAATGTAAAATAGATAATTAATATATTCAATTTTATATGTTTATATTATTTATTACTATTTTAGAGAAAAACATATACAGTTCCATTGGTTTCTAAATTGGACTCAAATTAATAATGGTTCCTTAATATGTTCATTTAATTACATTAAATTTAATATAAACATTTATTATTAATATTATTTATATATTTTAAAATAATATAATTAAATAATATTAATAATTTAAAAAATATCATTTTTATACATTAGATAAACTTTTAAAATAATCCATCTTATGTAGTAATAGAAAAACAAAATACTTCATTCTGTGAAGGTGGTAGTCTGCACGTACTCAAAAAATGCTCTCATTTTTCATAGAAAGGTAGGGGTATAAAATAAAATAATTATAACTTTATAATATTAATAATTTTAAATTTTTTATATTTTCTTAAATTAATTACTATTTTACCATCCATGAAAAGAGTTTATGTAAAAGTGAACCATCCATTCATAGAGGAGGTAGTCCGCACAGACGCTTGTTGAGGCCGTTATTTTTCAAATGGTTTTAGTGGATGGTAAAAAATTGATATTAATTTAGTTTGATAAAATGTTATCATATTAAAAGTATTGAGTTAATAATACTGTTATATATTTCCTATATTTTGGAATAGGATTATTAATAAGAAAAGTTTAAGGAGTAAATATTATTCACATGGAGAGCTTGAAAAGTCTCTTGAAAGTATTCATTGAAATGATAGGCTTAGGGTAAATTATAGAGACTAGGGTATTGTGGATGTATATGTAAATTCTATCAAAGGTTAATTATTCACAATTTAATTAAAATTTCAAAGGGATTGGGGTATCATGAAGTGGTGGAAGTGAACCATTTTTATAAGTGAAGAGAGGGTGATTTTTGATATACCCATTACATTTCAATGATGGAATGACACTATTAAGGGGTTAAAGGATAAAAAGTGTTAAATAAAGGAATTATAGGTGAGATAAGGTTTATAATTCCTCTATCACTAATTTTCATACATGTTTCAACATGTTTCAATCCTTTTACATCATTATTTTTATATTTTTCCATTTTGGGTTTTACGTTGGTACCTAGTTTTTAAGTAAGTAATTTATGTTTCACTGAAAATATAAGACAACCAATATTACCAAATTTTATTTGATGAATTAAAATATAAACCTTTTATAATATAATTAATTTTTTAAACAAATTAAAATATTTAATTTAATTTTTTTGAGAAATAATGTTTTCACCATTAAGTGTTGTGAATATTATTTAGCAGTGATTACTAATTGAATGACAATTAATATATTTATATATAGGATTAAAAATTATATTAGTGACATTTTTTTAAGAATAATTTAATATATTTTGTTAGATAAAAATTACACAATATTAATAAAATAATTCATTTAAAATAAAACTTTTATCATTATCACATTAATTATCTTTAATCATAATTATATTTTTTATGCCTAATCATGAAATTCAGATTATTAAATATCATGAAATTTTTTATCTTAAATATGAATACCATATTTATAGATTTAGTTTCTATAAGTAAAGAAAATTAATTTTTAATATAAGTAAATAAAACACATTTTTAGAGTAAAACATCACTTATATTTCCAAAAAATTTAACATAGGGTTTGTAAATTTAACATAGTATCCTTAAATGATTTATTTAACTTTATATATATATATATATATATATATATATATTTATTTTTATATAAAAATGGCTTCAAAAACTTTTAATTCATTCTTTTTTGATGATAATTTCATAAATGTTATGGTATTAATAAAATTGGTATTTTTTCACTATTCACCTAAACATCAATTATTTTAAAAAAATATAAAATATTTATCTTAAAATATTACTTCTATAATAAATTGAAAAATGAAGTTAATTTTTTTAAATTTAACTTATAAAACATTAGAATTTAACTTTTAAATGAAAACATAAATATATAATGAAAACTATTTTCATTGGAAAACAAAATTTTAAAATTTTAACAATTCATATTACTATTTCCTATAAATTACTAATAAAATTTTGTGTTAAGATATTGTACATATGAATAATAAATTCTATTTGTATTATATTTAGTATCTTAAAATAATCTTTATAAAATATAATTTTTAAGGGTTGTATTTTAAAGAATTAATCATTATTAGTTACTTAGCTGCATTAATTCAATTTTATCAATACCTTTATTTTAATAATATAATTTGTTTTTTATTTATACATATATTTCATTATTTGGTTTCCTCTATTTTAACCTCAAATTAAACAACTAAATTTTAATATTTAAATAATTTTCAATGATTCATATTGATTTAGTATTACTTGTAAAGAAAGATATTGAACACATTTAGTTTTAAAGAAAAATATATAAGTTAAAATATTGGGGTGTTTCACCATATGTTAGTTCGGAATATAAAAATATACGCAAGAGTGGGTTGAATTGTGTCATTAAAAAATATTTCACAATTCTACCTTTTGATGTCAACTATAGATTATGCAGATAAGCAGTGTTTAACTTCTATATAAATGTATGAGCAGTGGATAAAACATAACTACAGAACATGGCTATTTATAGTGGTTCAGGGAATAAATATCCTCTATTCCACTCCACCAATTACTCTCTCTATGAGTTTTGTGAATTTCACTAGTCATGTCCTCATATCATAAGATCAATCCACAACTGAGTGCAGGTAGTTGATACCTTTACAAATAAGGATAAAAAAATCCTTATGGTTCTTTAACAGGGAACCAAATATCCACAACCTAGATCGATAAGTAGATACACCATCAAAACTGAATATGAGCAGTTGAAACTCTCAATAAAATATATTGATTAAAAAGGTTTTTGTTGAACTTCACAGTTGTAACAACAACTAAAAGTAAACGGATATTCTTCTTCAGAAAATAGTTTCTTCAATAAAGAGTAGTTCCGAAGAGATTCAGTTGTAATAAGTCTTTAAGTAAAATCATCAATGATTAGCTGCAACAGACTTATAGAAAATAAAATATTCAAAACACGTATATTTCCAAAGTTTGGAATCTTCTGTATAAAATAGATTCTGATCAATTTTTTATAACATATCTATAAAATATCTTCACAAGAATGTAGTTTCCATTATGAATATGTGTCACAATATTTGGATCAATATTTATATATATATACACACACATATATATATATCTCCACTTATTTGAATTACACACACATATATTGAATAAATACACTGATATAATAAATAAATATGAGATCCTTCTTTCTAATTCCAAATCCAAGAAAATTGCATGATAAGTCATGAGAATTAAAATTCATAATATAATTCAATGTAGTCGTAACTTCAGTTAATAATAAGAGAGAATTTATCCACTGAATACGATTATTTGGATCAATCATAACGAGCATTTAATCATCATAAAATGTGATTTAAATAATTCTAATATTTCATAAAGACCATTTTGTGAAAATTTGATAAAATCATAAATTCAAATCTTTGATATTGAAAAGTCAAATGAAGGGATTCTTCAAAAAATGACAAAATACCAAACGTAGGGTTCAACTATGTAGCTTTCATTTCTCCAAATGTAGGGTTTACAATGTAAGTTTGATCACAAAATTAAGGTTGATGATCCATACATTTTCTTCTTAAACATAGGCTTTCCATACTTATATTGGGTTCTTTAACCATAATTTTTGTCTTTGTTCATCCAATGGACTAGAGGCATTGAAATTTTAATTTAAATCAAACCCCCTTTTAAGGGAAGAAGGGGGGAAACCCAAAAAAATATCATTCACTTAAAAAATATCATGACCTGAAGGTCTATAGTGACAAACCAAGATGACAACATCGAGCCACCCCTCCCTATAAACTGATCGTGAAAAGCCTCTCCACCGGTGCAAGGCTGAACAACAAGCAAGTGTCATGTGTCGAAGAACAGACCCGATATGATGGTAGATTACATACCCTCTCAAAAATACAAATCTATAAAACTATTAAATGATGAATAGCTATCTTTGGAACCTCCTCTAGGGCCTGATCCACAAGATAAAGTCTGGGTGCATCACTGTAACAATAGACCTCACAAACTCTTCCACCATTCCATGAAACAAAACCATAGATCCTCCAACAACAACCATCTTGGACCAACCCCACCATCCTCCTCTAGATACCCCAACCACCATATCCAAAAATTCCAGAAGATAATCCAAATAACATGAGTTAAATCCCTCATCACCTAGGAATGAATGGCCCAACCCTGCACCGAGGGAACACCATCGATGTGGAAATTTTGGTCTTCTTGAAACAGAAACGCCGATCTGGGCATGGATCTTCTCCGATTAGAACCGTGGATGCACCCTCATTGAGTTCTAGAACAAGACTCATGGTGATAAGGAAATGGAAGAGGAGGACCATCAACATCGAACTGGAACAACCTAAACCAGATCCATCTAGTAGAACAAATTCACAACATCAAAAAATTAAAATCCTGTAAAAACTCATCGAATATGAAACTGAAATAAAATTAAATTAGTATCATTATTAAAACAAACAAGGGTATTTTTGAGCATCAAAATCAATAAGATTCATAGAGTATTGTTGAGAAAATAAATTCCCAACAATCTCTCTGATTTTATGATCACAAAACCCATAAAATTAGTAATATAATTTAGAATTATTTAAATAATTAAAAGAAAATAATTTGAAATTCAGTTTGAAATAATTATTTTGATAAAAAGAAATGTGGTGTTATCAAAATCTCTCCACATTTTTTGAGATAAAAAAGAATGTATAGGAAAATATTAAAACACATTTAATTTTTCACAGATCAATGAGTGGAATTTATAATAATCTGTTTAAAAAATAAGACTAGATTTTTGGAGAGGGACATAAAAATAAAATAATATGAAATAAATTAATAAAAAATAAAATAAAATAAAATTTTATTTATAAAAAAATTATATATGTGTAATGGTCAGTGAGACTAGGAAACAAGTTAGTCAACTGATATGGTTAGGGTAGAAAAGGTTGGGTAGGATTTGGTTCAGTTATAGTTTTGCTAGATTTTGAGAAGCTTCAGACATTTATCTAAACTCTTCCGTATGTATCCTCAACTTTTTCATATGACTATCCCCCAAATCCATAACAAAAAATCTAAAATCTTGACTAATATTAAAATTTTCAACAAATGCTACTTTCAAAAGTCATGAAAATTCTACTCTTTCTACATAAACTGGTCCAATTTTTCTTTGAATTTGTTTAGCAGAAATATAATACTTGGTTTATTCTGAGTCAATTGGTCAACTAGAATTTTCTGATTTTCCAACAGAAATGATAAAGGAGAACTATTACACTAAAGATTTTGTAGATGATTATTCATTTCATCCATAATAGTAGTGATTTCCTAAAATATGCGAATCACATCTGGAGAGGTAGTAGGAGCATAGGTAGATGTATTGGTCTAACCGACACTACTCTTGATTGACTCAAATTGAGTACCCAAATACCACTTGAGATCTGCAAGGTCTGACTTTGAAACAACTTCAAACTTGATCTTTCCAAACTCATTCAACATTTCTCTCTTGAAAGCATCAAACTCTTTTTTGGAAACATAATATTCTTTAAGATCCAGAAACTTTTTCCTTGAAACTTCGAGCTCTTTCCGAATATTATTATTTTCTTCACTAGATTTATTGAAATTAATCACAATATCTTCAAACCTTATTTTTTAGGGAAGAATATGTCCCTTCATCTGGATGTTGTGACTGATCAACTGCCAAAATTTATAAAGATCTTGAAGTAAACTTCTCCACATACTTCTCCATATGGTTTTCAATTTATTTTTCACTTGAATAAGATATACCGTCAAGAAATTTTATTTTTCCTTCATAAATAGATTCTTTTCTTTCAATCAAAATATCAAAAATGGAGAAATCAATATGTTCAAAAATTTATGTAGCCATATTTTCTAATTTGAGCATATATTTCTCTTCTTGAATAGTTGGATCTTACTCTTAGACATTTAGAAAAACAACACTCTGTAGATATAAAATTATACTTTCAACCTATTGACCTTACTGAAGAATAGGTTCTTCAAAATTAACTCACCTAGTAGCCTCACCTGAACCCAACACTAGTTATTCAGCAAGTGGATCTACTCTTTTCCTTGGGGTTTCAACCAATTATTATAGCATAACATCTTTTTACTCTTCTTCTTCTTCAACAAATCTCAATTTTCTTTGGGTTTGTTTGAAAATTCCCTCACATATGGTTTTTCAAATTATTTTATTTCCAATTTCACTTTCCTTCCCCTAAGAAAATGATCCGGATTTTTGTTGGTCATTTTCACCAACTAGCATAAGTTTTACTTTTATTGTAATCTAATAAAAACCTAAATTCCTCAACTTTACTAAATTGAGTAAATTTCTATAATGACATTCTATTTGAGAATATATTAAAAAATCTTATTCTTCTTAGATGAATTTCATGAAATTATACTTCTATAAGGATAAAAATTCATCCTTGCAGCTGGATGATAGCAGTACTAAAGATATCGAAGCATATATCTTGTAAAATTCAGATTTAGTTTAGTTAAAAACACAAAATTTATGTACATGTTTGGATATAAAATCTTCTCTATTTCATCCATCCTTGTAGAAATACGAGTTAGAATAAACTTTACCAAAATTTCATGATCTACCTCTAGATATTTTAAGAACATCCTTCTAATGTTTTATGAACTAAAAAGAAAATACATAATGTCTTCGGAATTATGATCCTTATCCTTGATAGACCGTAGATCAAAATGAAAGACTCCATCATATTGAAAGTTCAAAATTTGGTAAATTTTAGTGGAAGAAATAGAAAAATATTTATCTTCTATTCTTGAAAAAACAGTATTCTCAGAATCACCGAAACTAAACTATACACTGTTATAGAAAAATTTGAGTTTCGACTCATAGAGAAAATTGGAGTTCACTTCATTGAACATAGATTCTATACCTTGAAATGCTATCACCTGTTTCAGAAGAATATTTATCTGGAAGATCCATTCATAATCTACCACTTTTCCCTGAATAATCATTCTTCAGGAAACTCGATGATGCTTCAGATCACTTGCTTCAACTTCTTCAGTTCGCTTGTTTTTCATAATTTCTGAGAAATGAAAGCTCTATGGTTCTTAGGTTCTATGGTTTTTAATTTAGACATAGGTAGGTGAAGTTAGACGAAGGCTTCATCATTCAAAAAGGGTTTGAAAAACGAAACAGTAAGGTATTCAAAAGGTTTTCGATAGTACCTTGTTTCCTCTGTCATTACGTAAGATAATTATGATTTTTTTAAAATAGACAGGGTGGATAAATTTAAGATAAAATTAACAAAAATATATAGAAGCATTTTTAAAAAAAAATCATATTTAAAGTAATCATTAAATAATTTTAACATAAAAAAATTGGAATAAATAAATAAATAAATAGAATAAAATAAAATTAAATAAAATTTTAAAAATATTAAAACATTAATATTTATTTAAAAGTTAAATAAACCTAACTCCCCCTTAATAAAATCAAAACATATAGTAAAAATAGGTTTAGTGAAAATATCAGCTAGTTGATATTTATTGTTGACAAATTCTAAAGATATATCATTTTTTAGAACATGATCTCATAGAAAATGATGCCTAATATCAATATTATTAGTTCTTGAGTAACTTATAAAATTTTCTGAAATATTTATAGCACATGTATTATCACATAAAATAGATATACTATTAAAATTTATTCCAAATCCCATTTGTTTATTTTTCATCCACAATACCTGTGCACATCAACTGCCTACAAATACATATTCTACCTCGACTGTTGGTAGGGAAACTGAGTGTTATTTCTTACTTGACTATGATACTAATTTTTTTTTAAAAAAGTTACAGGTTCCTAAGGTATTTTTTATCTAATATACATCCTCCAAAATCATTATTTTAATTTGTTATTAAAATAAAACTAGATGTTTTTAGATAAAGAAGAGATTGAAAAATAGTTCATTTTCAATATATAAAAATATTTTTGACAACAATAATATGATATTCTCTAGGATTTGTTTGAAATATATCACATAAACATATAGAAAACATAATATTAGGTCTTCTAGTAGTATGATATAATAAATTACCAATCATACCTCTATATAACTAATTGTACATTGGTTTTCCAGCTTCATCCAAATCATGTTTTATATTAGTACATATCAGAGTTGTATATGTATTACTGTTCTCAAAACAAAACTTTTTCAATAAATCAATAATATATTTACTTTGGTTTAAAATATTTCCATAATCTTTTTGATAAAATTTAATTCTTAAAAAGAAGTTAAATTATCCCATTATACTCATTTCAAATTCTTTTTTCATAAGTTCTGAAAAATCATTATAAAGTTTTTCATTAGATGAACCAAAAATAACATCATAAACATAAATTTTAACAAATAAAGTATTAGAAAAAATGATTTTCTTAAAATAGTTAGATATTCAAATATAAAAATAAATCCATTTCTTAAAATAAAAGAACTTAATATTTCATAAAAATGCTCTAGGTTCTTGTTTAAGTCCATAGAGATATTTAGTATGTTTAAAAAAATAATCTAGTTTTTGAGAAATTTTAAAACTAGGAGGTTGTTCAACATAAAATTACTCCATTAAATAACCATTTAAAAAGATAGATTTAACATCTATATGGTATAATTTATAGTTCATATGTGATGCATAAGCTAAAAAGATACTAATTGCATTAAATCTAGATATAGGGGAAAAAGTTTCATCATGATCTACACCTTCATACTGATAATATCCTTTAGATACAAATCTTACTTTGTTTCAAGTTATAATCCATCTACCATATTATTTATTTATGAGGACCCATTTAGTTCCTATAACTGAATAATTTTATTGTATTTTAATTAATTCCCAAACATCATTCTTTTTTAATTGTTTTATCTATTTGTTCATTTATAACATCCAAATATCATATTCAAGGCTTCTTTAAAATATTTAGGTTCTAGTTGAGATCCAAAATTAGGAAATTCAACTAGGTTTCTTGTATTTCTTCTAGTTCTTAAACTATCTAGGTAAAAAAATTCTAGGTTCATCATTATCATGTTCTTCTAAACTATATATAATTTTATTTATATTATTTTTAAAATCATTTTTTAGTTATTTAAGTTTCATGTTGTCAAAGAGTCAGTAATTTCATCAGTTTGATCTTTTTTTTAATAAAAGGGTTAGTTTCATCAAAATTCGTATGAAACGATTCTTAAAAAATCCAAGACTTTTTATTAAAAAATCTATAGGATTTATAGGTAGAAGAATATATTACTAATATTCGTTCATTAAATTTTGGATCGAACTTACCAAGATTATCCTTTTTGTTTAGGATATACACTTTGCATCAAAAAACATTAAAGTATTTTTCATTAAGATTTCTATTATTCCAAAGTTCGTAAGGTGAATTTTTAAAAATAGGCTAAATTAAAACTCTATTCATGATATATTTGGCTATGATTACAGATTCTATCCATAAGTAGGTAGGAATACTATATTCATTTAGCATAGTCCTAGACATTTCTTGAATAGTTATACTTCTTCTTTCAAAAATTCCATTTTGTTGAAGTGTTCTTGGGGAAGAAAATGTGTGTTTAATACCCAGATTTGAACAAAAGGAATTGAATTCTTGATTCTCAAATTCTCCACCCTGATCACTTCTTAATGAAATTATCTTGAAATATTTTTCATTTTGAAAAATTTTATAGAAACTTTCAACAATAGTAAAAGCTTCAGTTTTGAGTTTTAGAAAATTGATCCACGTAAATCTTGAATAATAACCAACTAAAAAATATAAATATAATTTTACATCCAAACATTCTACTCTTGATGGTCCAAACAGAGCCATGTGGATAAGTTCTAGAGGTTTTTATGTAGCAATTATTTTAATATATTTGAAGGAAGATTTGTGTTTCTTTCCAATTTGGCATGCATAACAAAATCTATCACAATAAAATTTAAGAATAGGTAGATTAGAAACTAACTATTTATTAGATAATTTAGGTAAAGCAGAAATATTACAATGACCAAATGTCCCATGCGAAATCCATGACTCATATATTTTAGTTGTTAAACAATTCAATTTGAATTTACACATGGAATTTAAATCCAAATAATAAACATTATAATATACTGCTTGTATTGTTAGGTTCTATAAACTTAGGAAATTTATCATTAAGTACAGAGAAATAATTGTTAGAAAAATCAACATATTATCCATCATCATAGATTTTAGCGATACTTATCTGGTTGTGCTTCAGCCCTTGTACATATAATATTTTGTTGATTGAGACAAGTTTTGGATCTCCAACAGTTTCAAGTCCAATTATTTTTTCCTTTGTCATTATAAAAAAAAGTGAATAGACCTCCTGTAAAGACCCGTAAATTCCAAGGATATTTTTTTCTTAATTTTATTTGGAATTTTGCAAGAACGCAGTTTCTGACGGCGCCTGATTCTGAGGCCCGGTGTGCCCGGAATCAATTTCCGAAGTTTGGCTCGGGTACGTTCAGTGAACAGACGAGCGGGTTTTTCTAACTTTTGAACCGGTGCTCAGAATCGAATTCTGAGGGCACCGATGGAATCGAAGCGCCGGTACCTGCTTAGAAACGCCTCTTCCAGAGTTGCGTTTTCTCGGGTGTGGTTTTTAATTTTCGGACTTAAAGTTAAGAAATAAAATAATTGTGTGACAAACTTTATTTTATTTCACTTAAGTCGCTTGGAAGCCACTTGAAGCCACTTAAAGCAGCTTAAGTGGAGTTGTAGCGGATAGGGTGCAATTCAAAATATCCTACCCACTTGGTAGGATATTTGGGAGGTGGGGCCCGCACGAGCCCCATCGTTTCTTTTCTTCTTAAGTAACGCACCCGCACCCCCCCTATTAAAAGAAGGCAACCGTGCGTTTTTCTGGTTAAGAAACGCCCCAATTTAATTGGGCAGTTAAGTTTTAAAATTAATTCTTCGAATTAATTGTTCGTTTCTTATCTTTTGTTTTTCAAATTCTTAAGTTGATAATAAAATAAGTTGAGGACTTATTTTATTTTTTTGTTGAGGCATTTGTGTTGTGAAAAACTTTTGGGAGAGCAGAGGGAGAATTCTTCGTTCTTCGACGAAGAACGCGAAGAACGCGCCACCTCTGACGAAGAACGCTCATTTTCCTTCCACGGAATTTCTCCCCTTCCGCAGCGAGACTCTTCAACGGATATTCTTCTTCCCCTTCATCGTCAACGGATCGACGAACAAGCTCGGAAGCGGAATCGGGTAGCAAGCGACGACGGCTTCGCCTTCCCTCGATTCAGACGAACGCCGACGTCCCCCTTCGACGTCGTCAACCTCGCGACGCCATACCGCGACGAACCTCAAACGACGACGCCTCCTTCTGATCGGCTTATACCCAAGGTAGGGGTTGTTGTGAACTTTTCCTTTTTCCCGTGATGTTTCCGTTCAAGAATGAAGAACCCGATTCATAAACAATTTTTTATTTCATTAAAAATTGTTTTCGGTTATGTATTCATATGTTAAATATTGTTCCTCCCGTTGTTTATCACTAACGCAGAGGGTGCAGGCCAAACGAACACGGCCCGACAACCCTCCGTCGTTCTTCGTTATTGTGCGGATTTGACGGGCGACGACGGAACATGCCGCAACAGAAGTGTGATGGTTCCGCAGTGAAGAGCGAGTCCCGGGAGGAGCAGCGGCGCAGACGGAAACAAGATCGGACCACCGGAGCGACTCCGGGGGCCCGCGGAAGCCGGCGGCGGCGCGGGTCGTCGGCGCGGCGGTGCCTGCAGCCGGGAGCGGCGGCGCCCCGGCGCGCCGCCGGACAAGGCCACCGCGACAGAAGCCGCGGCGGCGGCGCTCGCGGACCCGTGGCCGCGCTAGTCCAGCGCACGCGGGGACGTGGCTGAAGCCGCGTCCGGTTGTTCGAGCGACACCTCGCGGGTGCCGCGGGGTTGTCACGCGGGGGCGGCGGCTCCCCCCCCCCCCCCCCCCCCCCGCGTCGCTCGGCCTTGTCCAGGGCGACACCCCGCGGGTGCCGCGAGGGTGTCACGCGGGGGTGGCGGCTCGCCCCCATCCCCCCCGCGTCGCTCGGCTGAGCCGAGCCGGGATGGTCGAGCCAGGCCGGTCCGACCGGCCGGGCCGGACCGGGTCGACCCGGTTCGGCCGACCCAGGGGGGGTCGGGCTGGCTCGGCCCGGGCCCGGACCCCCCGTCTTCGGACTGTTTTCGGTCAAATGCCCGTAACTTGAGCTACGGGCCTCCAAACGACTCACCATCAGTGGCAACGCGATCCTTGGATCGAGGCGGTCGTTTCGGTATATCGCACTCAAGGTTTCAGAATACTTTGAGTTCGGCCGGGTTGGTTCGCACACGAAACCAACCGGGCCTTCGGAGCGGAAACCCTCATATCTTGAGCTACGGACGTCCGATTGATGTGCCGTCAGTTTTGTCGAATTCCTCTAAGTGAGATGGATCTTTTGGCTTACTCCGCTCGAGGTTTGGACGCAGTTGGAGTACGGTCAGGTTGGTTTTAACTTAAAAACCAACCGGGCCCCTAGGACGAAAAAGACAATAACTTCCAGACTGGGCGTCCGATTGACCCGCCGTCTGTTGCGTTGCGTTCCTGTTGACGATACGGAACTTTTGGCATCATCCGCCTGAGTTTTGGATGCAGCTGGACAGTGGCCGGGTTGGATCGCACCGAAATCCAACTGGGCCCCTGGAACGGAAAAGCTGATACCTTTCTGACAGAACGTCCGTTTGACGAACCGTCAGCAGCGTTGGTGATCTCGTTGAGAAACGGTCCCTATGAGTTTACCCTATGAGTGTTCGGGGTATAGTTGAGTTACGACCGGATTGGTTCGCAAATGAAACCAACCGAGACCCTGGGACGAAAAGGCTAATAACTCACAAACCGGGCGTCCGATTGACGCGCCGTCTGTTGCGTTGAGACCCCTATGACGAGGCGGTCCTTTGAGATACTTCTTCGTGGGACTTTGTGATACTTGGAGTATCGACCAGTAGCTCGTGGAGCGGACCCTCCCGGAGACGAGCGTGCGGAGTACGAAGACCGTGTAACCGGATGAGACCTGACGACTGCTTGACCGACTCGACTTGGAGTGAGTCGACTAGCCCAGTGGACGGAGCGCCCGACATTTGGCGGCAGACCCACGGCGGACGGAGCGCCTGGTAGTTGGCAGCAGACCCGCGGTACTGGACCGGAGGAGTACCTCTGTAAGCTATTAGGGAGAGTGCCCGGTATTTGGCGACAGACCCTCAGCGGACGGAGCGCCCGGTAGTTGGCCGCAGACCCGCGATACTCGATAGGAGGAGTGCCTCAGCAGTCTTAGGTTAGTGAGCAGTACCTCGGAGTCGTGACAGGACCACTGTACACTCCAGAGACGGGGCTCTTCAGCAGTTATGGTTTCATTGATGAAAATCCTGGTTTGAGCTGAATCTTTTGACCTTTGTGTTTACCTCATGATTGAGATGGGTCGCTTGATAACTTAGGTATATGTATGGGCATATACCTGGGTAGTGGTTATCCGTTGATTTCACAATCCTTGTGTTTCCTCATGATTGAGATTGGTTACTTGATAACTTATGTATATGTATGGGCATATATCTAAGTAGAGGTTATCTGTTGAGATCTTCTTGTGGTTATCCTTGTTGGTTTAGTGAGACCTTGAGGGTCTCGGGGTCCCTACTGAGTATCGTTGTACTCACCCCTGCACGGTCTATGCCCGCACCTCGTTGTGTTGGTTGCAGATGACGGGAAGTGCTAACGGAGGCCGAGTGTTCGAGGACTGGACGGTACCCAGAGGTGGACTACACGACGAGTCAGTACCCGGAGGTGGACTACACGACGAGTCAGTACCCTGAGGTGGACTACACGGCGTGACGACTCACAGAGGAGGTTGACGAACAAGAGCGTGGAGGAGGCTATCTGTACCTACCCTTCAAGTAGGATCCGAGGAGGATGACCCAGGAGCTGCTTCCTACTTCCAGCTGTTTGTCTTTTTGCTGTTGTACCTTGTTCAGTTGTAGATGTACTTTCTTTTGGGTTTGTATTCTGGCCCATTTACTTTTCATCATTTCTTTTGTACTTAGTGTTTTGCTTCCGTTTGTACTCTGTGGTTCTTGTTTTCTTTTTTAAAGGCAATGCCTTCGCAGTTAACGGGATTTTACGCCTTTGGTTCTAGTCGCCAGCCCCTGGCCTATGGAAGGCGGGCTTGGGGTAGTCACGGCACAGGCCCCGAGGATGGGTCGTGACAAATTTGTATCAGAGGAGTTCGGTTCTACCGCAGAACTTTTAACTCTGATGTTTCTTTCTGTGAAGCAATAGTATTAAGAGTACCGAGTGTGGTTTTCAGTTCAGGGAGTCCAGTGTTGGTGCGGGCGGCCGACGTATCCATACACCAGGACCCTGACAACTGATTTCCGACCTTGTGCACAAAAACTATGATTGCGTGTGTGTTTTCCAGAAGTTTTATTTAAATGTCAGCTCAAACCAGGTCAGCTCACCAGGTATAATCTTTTGACCATGTAACGTTGTTTCTTTCAGGATGCCTCCCCGTGGACAACCAGCTAGAGCCCCAAGAGTGGTACGTACTGACAGCCCGCCGAGAGACGAGGCCTCAGTACAGGGCCCTATCACAGTTGAGGCACCAGCGGAGGCACCAGCGGTACTACTACCCGTTGGGCCACCGATGCCACCAGCCCCAGCAGCAGAGGATGCACGTCGCTTGAGCGCACTGCATGAGTTCCAGCGCCAGAGGCCTCCCAGGTTCCAGGGAGGGACGGACCCGCAGGTGGCTGAGGATTAGCTGGAGGCTATGGTGAGAGTCTTCAGGCTAGTGGGGACGCCGACAGATTTCATGGTGATCCTAGCTGCCAGCCTTCTTCAGGCAGCAGCAGGTTGATGGTGGAGCCTGATGCTTCAGATGCATGACGAGGCGAAACTTCTATGGGCAGACTTCGAGAGCCTGTTCCGGGCAGAGTTTGTACCAGCCACCCTTCGAGCGGTGCGTATACAAGAGCTACTTCAGCTGCGGCAGGGCAGCATGTCAGTGGCGCAGTACTCAGCGAGATTCACAGACCTCTCGCGCTACTCCACAGATATGGTACGGGACCTGTTACTCAGGGCCCGAACCTTCGAGCAGGGGCTCAGGCGAGAGATTAAAGCTTCTGTTGTTTCTCACAGCCTTCCGACGCAGGCAGGGGTGTTGGAGAGAGCCCTCTTAGTGGAGAGTTTCCTTGCTAAGAAATCTCCAGCAGCAGGACCCACCACTAGCCGGCTTGCGGCAGAGTCTTCTGCAGCAGGCAGTAGACAGAGGAAGTAGAGGTCCAAGAGGACCAGACCTACCGGTGGCCGACTGCACGACTCAGGTTCAGTTGTGTGGGGAAACCGGGGTGGAGTCAGAGCCAGACGTGCCGAGAGTGGACAATGTTACTCCTGCGGCGGAATTGGTCACATGGCACGTGACTGTCCAACCCACCTTGCAGATGACCAGCAGTTAAATGAAGAACCTCCGAGGCAAAGGTAGAGGTTCAATCATGGCGGACCGCAAGGAGAAGGCGGCCATGGTAGAGGAGCTGGCCGTGCATCTGGAGGTGGACGACGCTTCGGGATGTTTCCACCACCACCAGGAGGCCCACCCCGACCGCAGGGGACATGATGACATGGGAGAGCTCATCTTCAGGCAGCTGAGGCCTCTGGTCATGGAGCTCCGAGAGCAGGTGGACAGGAGAGGAACTAGTGGATACGTCCTTTGTACTTCTAGTTCCATGTTGCTTTTGTATTCGTGTCTTTGTACTATGATATGCAATAATAAAAAGACACTTATCTTTGTTTTCTTTCCTGTTCTTTTTGTTTGGTTGATACTGAGTGGTCCCGGTTAAACTGTTGACTTGACCCTCACTTTCGAGATTTCTACTGGAGGAGACCTAGTGACTTCACACTAATGCCGACAGTGTGACTCGACCCTTGGAGGCGAGAGTGACAGTTGGATCTCTTGGTAGTTACGTCGAGGCCTTACGGCGTTATCCATGGCATGAATGCATCATTTATGTTAGGATTGACTGTATTAGGCAACGAATGTGGTTCATCCATGGGATGAGACCAGATTTCTTTTATCGGAAAAGAAGAAATCATAGCAGCTCTTGTGAGACTAAAGGAGGTGCAGTTCATCCAGGAGAGGATGAAGACTGCACAGTGCAGTGAGAAACAGGAAACCAGTGCCAGTCTTAGAGACTCGTGCGTGTTAAATGTTTCAAGATGAGGAAGCTTTAAATAGAGATGAGTCTGCGAAGTGGCAGACGTGGAGGCAGAGCTAGGAGAGCAGCATGAGGTGGTGTACATCTTAACATGCCACAACCACCCGCCTTAGTTATTCCCGCCAAGCTCAGGGAGGTGGAGGGCGGTGGAAGAATGCGGCTGCATGCGGTCAAGGAGTGGGACCCAATGGCTCTAGAAATGATTCAAGGGATAGTCTGTGTCCACTACTAGCTGTTGTAGTAATAGACGTCGATATGAATCATTCCTCGCTTTCACAAATCTTGTTCCAGACCTAGAGTTTCCGGTAAGCCGTGGACTTGACCCTCACGTCTGGAGATACCTTGGGAGGAGACTCGATAATTACACTTACGCCGACGGTGTGGTCAGACCCTCGAGGCGAGAGTTCTGGTTGGAATCACTTGGTGGCAGCGTCAAGGCCTTACGACGTTAGTTTGAGTATGGAATGGGAAATAACTGTTCATACTCAAATTGACGGTTTTAGGCAAACGTCGGGATGGGTTTTCCTTGGTCGGCAGAAAAGGAAACCCCAGGAAGCACAGGGTAACTCTTGCACAGGAGGGTGCGACCGATCACTCTTGAGTAAGTCAACCTTACCCTCGTAGCAGCATTCGTTTTGAGTTTCAGTTCTAACAGAAAATGGAGACATCTGGAGTTTGAGGATGACGACCACGTCTTCTTACGGGTCTCACCTTGACGAGGTTTACAGAGATGTGGCCAGGGAGGAAAGTTATCTCCGAGGTTCAACGGACCTTTCTAGGTCCTCAGCTAGGTAGGCGAGGTGGTTTACCGCTTGGCCCATCCACTTCAGTTGCACTAGGTGCACGGCGTTTTCCACGTATCCCAACTGAGGAGAAACGTACTTGACCCTCCGCATATCATCAACAATGGGGAGCAGGACAGTGGTGATGAGGTGACTTCTACGGAGGTTCCTGTGGGGATCGAGGATCGACAGGAGCGGATCCTAGGAGGACGGCTGATTCCTCTTGTGCACTTTCTTTGGAAGCATGGGAACTTCCTGTTGAGCACATGGGAGCGGAAGGCTCAGATGCGTGCTCAGTACCGCCTTTGTATCCCTAAGTTTGTGGTGAATCTTTACGGGGACGTAAAGCCCTGTGGTGGGAGTAATGTAAAGACCCGTAAATTCCAAGGAATTTTTTTTCTTAATTTTCTTTGAAAATTTTCAAGAACGCAGTTTCTTACGGTGCCTGATTCCGAGGCCCGGTGTGCCCAGAATCAATTTCCGAAGTTTGCCTCGGGTACGTTCAGTGAACGGACGAGCGAGTTTTTCTAAATTTTGAACCGGTGCTCAGAATCGAATTCTGAGGGCACCGATGGAATCGCAGCGCCGGTAATTGCTTAGAAACGCCTCTTCCGGAGTTGCGTTTTCTCGGGTGTGGTTTTTAATTTTCAGACTTAAAGTTAAGAAATAAAATAATTGTGCAACAAACTTTATTTTATTTCACTTAAGTCGCTTGGAAGCCACTTGAAGCCACTTAAAGCAGCTTATGTGGAGTTGTAGCGGATAGGGTGCAATTCAAAATATTCTACCCACTTGGTAGGATATTTGTGAGGTGGAGCCCGCACGAGCCCCACCGTTTCTTTTCTTCTTAAGTAACGCACCCGCACCCCCTATTAAAAGAAGTCAACCGTGCATTTTTATGGTTAAGAAACGCCCCAATTTAATTGGGCAGTTAAGTTTTACAATTAATTCTTCGAATTAATTGTTCGTTTCTTATCTTTTGTTTTTCAAATTCTTAAGTTGATAATAAAATAAGTTGAGGACTTATTTTATTTTTTTGTTGAGGGGTTTGTGTTGAGAAAAACTTTTGGGAGAGCAGAGGGAGAATTCTTCGTTCTTCGACGAAGAACGCGAAGAACACGCCACCTCTGACGAAGAACGCCCGTTTTCCTTCCACACAATTTCTCCCCTTTCGCAGCGAGACTCTTCAACGGATCTTCTTCTTCCCCTTCATCGTCAATGGATCGACGAACAAGCTCGGAAGCGGAATCGGGTAGCAAGCGACGATGGCTTCGCCTTCCCTCGATTCGGACGAATGCCGACGTCCCCCTTCGACGTCGTCAACCTCAAGACGCCATACCACGACGAACCTCGAATGACGACGCCTCCTTCCGATCAGCTTATACCCAAGGTAGGGGTTGTTGTGAACTTTTCCTTTTTCCCGTGATGTTTCCGTTCAAGAATGAAGAACCCGATTCATAAACAATTTTTTATTTCATTAAAAATTGTTTTCGGTTATGTATTCATATGTTGAATATTGTTCCTCCCGTTGTTTATCACTAACGCGGAGGGTGCGGGCCAAACGAACACGGCTCGACAACCCTCCGCCGTTCTTCGTTATTGTGCGGATTTGACGGGCAACGACGGAACGTGCCGCAACGGAAGTGTGATGGTTCCGCAGTGAAGAGCGAGTCCCGGGAGGAGCAACGGTGTAGACGGGAACAGAATCGGACCACCGGAGCGACTCCAGTGGCCCGCGGAAGCCGCCGGCGGCGCGGGTCGCCGGCGCGGCGGCGCCTGCAGCCGGGAGCGGCGGCGCCCCGGCGCGCCGCCGGACAAGGCCGCCGCAGCAGAAGCCGCAGCGGCGGCGCTCGCGGACCCGCGGCCGCGCGGGTCCGGCGCACGCGGGATGCGGCTGAAGCTGCGTCCGGTTGTCCGAGCGACACCCCGCGGGTGCCGCGGGGTTGTCACGCGGGGACGGCGGCTCCCCCCCGCGTCGCTTGGCCTTGTCCAGGGCGACACCCCGCGGGTGCCGCGGGGGTGTCACGCGGGGGTGGCGGCTCCCCCCCGTATTGCTCGGCCAAGCCGAGCCGGGCCTGGCCGGGCCGGACCGGGTCCGACTGGGTCGGACCGGGTCGACCCGGTTCGGCCGACCCAGGGGGGGTCGGGCCGGCTCGGCCTGGGCCTGGACCCCCCGTATTCGGACCGTTTTTTGTCAAATGACCGTAACTTGAGCTACGGGCCTCCAAACGACTCGCCGTCAGTGGCAACGCGATCCTTGGATCGAGACGGTCGTTTCGGTATATCGTACTCAAGGTTTCGGAATAATTTGAGTTCGGCCGGGTTGGTTCGCACACGAAACCAACCGGGCCTTCGGAGCGGAAATGCTCATATCTTGAGCTACGGACGTCCGATTGACGTGCCGTCAGTTTTGTTGAATTCTTCTAAGTGAGATGAATCTTTTGGCTTACTCCGCTTGAAGTTTGGACGCAGTTGGAGTACGGTCGGGTCAGTTTTAACTTAAAAACCAACCGGGCCCCCGGGACGAAAAAGCCAATAACTTCTAGACCGGGCGTCCGATTGACGCGCCGTCTATTGCGTTGCGTTCCTGTTGACGATACGGAACTTTTGGCATCCTCCGCCTGAGTTTTGGATGCAGCCGGATAGTGTCCGGGTTGGATCGCACCGAAATCCAATCGGGCCCCTGGAATGGAAAAGCTGATACCTTTCTGACAGAACATCCATTTGACGAACCGTCAGCGGCGTTGGTGATCTCATTGTGAAACGGTCCCTATGAGTATACCCTATGAGTGTTCGGGGTATAGTTGAGTTACGGCCGGATTGGTTCGCACATGAAACCAACCGGGCCCCTGGGACGAAAAGGCTAATAACTCACAGACCGGGCGTCCGATTGACGCGCCGTCTGTTGCGTTGAGACCCCTATGACGAGGCGGTCCTTTGAGATACTTCTTCATGGAACTTTGTGATACTTGGAGTATCGACCAGTAGCTCGTGGAGCGGACCCTCCCGGAGACGAGCGTGCGGAGTACGGAGACCGTGTAGCCGGCTGAGACCTGACGACTGCTTGACTGACTCGACTTGGAGTGAGTCGACTAGCCCAGTGGACGGAGCGGCCGACATTTGGCGGCAGACCCACGACGGACGGAGCGCCTGGTAGTTGGCAGCAGACCCGCGGTACTCGACCGGAGGAGTACCTCTATAGGCTATTAGGGAGAGCACCCGGTATTTGGCGACAAACCCTCAGCGGACGGAGCGACCGGTAGTTGGCCGCAGACCCGCGGTACTCGACAGGAGGAGTGCCTCAGCAGTCTTAGGTTAGTGAGCAGTACCTCGGAGTCGTGACAGGACAACTGTACACTCCAGAGATGGGGCTCTTCAGTAGTTACAGTTTCATTGATGAAAATCCTGGTTTGAGCTGAATATTTTGACCTTTGTGTTTACCTCATGATTGAGATGGGTCACTTGATAACTTAGGTATATGTATGGGCATATACCTGGGTAGTGGTTATCCGTTGATTTCACAATCCTTGTGTTTCCTCATGATTGAGATTGGTTACTTGATAACTTAGGTATATGTATGGGCATATATCTAAGTAGAAGTTATCTGTTGAGATCTTCTTGTGGTTATCCTTGTTGTTTTAGTGAGACCTTGAGGGTCTCGGGGTTCCTACTGAGTATCGTTGTACTTACCCCTGCACGGGCTATGCCCGCACCTCGTTGTGTTGGTTGAAGACGACGGGCAGTGCTGACGGAGGCCGAGTGTTCGAGGACTGGACGGTACCTGGAGTTGGACTACAGGACGAGTCAGTACCTGGAGGTGGACTACACGATGAGTCAGTACCCGGAGGTGGACTACACGACGTGACGACTCACAGAGGAGGTTGACGGACGAGAGCGTGGAGGAGGCTATCTATACCTACCCTTCAGGTAGGATCCGAGGAGGACGACCCAGGAGCTTCTTCCTACTTCCAGCTGTTTGTCTTTTTTCTGTTCTACCTTGTTTAGTTGTAGACGTACTTTCTTTTGGGTTTGTATTCTAGCCCATTTACTTTTCATCATTTCTTTTGTACTTAGTGTTTTGCTTCCGCTTGTACTCTGTGGTGCTTGTTTTCTTTTTTAAAGGCAATGCCTTCCCATTTACCGGGATTTTACGCCTTTGGTGCTAGTCGCCATCCCCTGGCCTATGGAAGGCGGGCTTGGGGTAGTCACGGCACGGGACCCGAGGACGGGTCGTGACATCTACATCTATTTGAGTTAGTGTGTTGAAGTTATATGAGTTTCCACTCATATGGATGGAGCATCCACAATCCTTATACCATATATATTATCTTTTTTTTTGTGACTTGTTTCCTACAAATGAAAATTTAACAAAATTTTGTTTTGGTAACCATATCCTCTTGGGTCAAGCATTTTTATCTAGTAGAGATCTAGGAATATATATCTTATTTGTTTTTCCATAACTCATATCACTTTCTTTAGATAATTGTTTTTTGAAATAAAATCTCTTTTAATTCCACTTATTAGAGTATTTCTCAAATAACAGTTTTTTTGTTATATGTCCTTCTGTTCCACAAAAATTACAAGTAACCATTTTTGATTTTGGAAAAAACAATTCTAATATAGTTTTTATATTTCACCCTTACTTTCTTTACCAAATCATTCCTATTTAATAATATTTTTACTAAGAATTTCAATAAGAATATTTTTTCGTTTTTTAAATAAGAGGGAAACACTTTTATGACTTTCTAATTCATCTTGTAATGCTTTAATATTATTTTCACGATTAGTACAATTTGTGGTAGATGATTTAAATTTTTCAACTAACTCCTATTGTTGCTTTATGTGTAGGTATCCCTTTCTTCTAAAACAACATTGTGAATATTCTATAATGATTTATGCTTCTTTAATAAATATTAATATTTTTCTTCTAGCATTTTTTAGTTGGCATCCATTTTATCTTTTGCATAAGTTGAATCAAAATCAGAATTAAAATTAAATGAATGATAGGTTTGTACCTTATCTTCTTCTTCCATGAAGCACATATTTTATTTAAGATTTGATTCATCCTTTTCTCAATCTGATCTTGATGAGATTCTAGGGTCTTCAGAAACACTCCAAGTAGCCTTCATTGTTCTTTTTTTCTTTTTGTTCAAAATAATATTTTTTTGATATTTATTTTCTCTCTTTATTTTTTCACCTTTTAGCTGAGAAAAATCATGACCTATATGACCTAATTTTGTGCATTCATAGCATCTTACTTCTCTTCATTCTTTATCATCACTTTTTAAGGGGTTTTTGAATCCTATTTTATTTTATAAATATTAATAAACATTATGGATAATTGAGCTAGTTCCATTTCTGAATCAAATTTATCTGCATTATTTTCTTCTTTAACTTATTTCTTTATTCTTTTTCTTTTCTTCTAAGATGTCACCTTTAGATAAGTATTATCCTTTTTCACTAAGACTTTATGATCTTCAGCTTCATCTTTAATTTCAGATTCATACATCATCAATGTCCTAATTAATTATCTTATTGTCAGTTTTTTGATTGGTGATAATTGTCGAACTGTAGCTGATATACCATTACATTTAGTAGGTAGTACTCTCAGTACTTTCAAAGCTAGATCTTCTTGTTTGATAGGATCAGCTAAGCCTGTAATATTATTGATAATATCTATAAGCTTTCCATTCATCTGAGTGATACTCTCTCCATCAAACATTTTAAAAGTATCAAATTTCATCTTTGTTGTTTCATACCTCATTTTTTTACATTGTCTGTTGCTTCATAGGGAACTACAATGGTTTTACACATTTCACAAGCAGTACTAAATTTGGAGACACGATTGAATTTATTTGGTCCAAGACACAGATAATAGTATTCATAGATTTAGAATTCGTTTCATACTTATCCTGTGTACCAACAGTCCAAGTTGTAGGATTTTCAAGAATTATATAAGGAGTAATGATCTTTGAGTAGACTTTAAATCTCAAATTCTTCAAATAGATAAATATCTGTGATTTTTGGCATCTATAATTTTCTCCATTCAAATAAAAAGCATGATCCACTGACATTCCTTCTCTCTGATACGTCACTTCTATATTTATATAGACCTTATACTTTTTGAATGTTATAGATTTTTCTAAAATCTCTCATTTGAAACAAAATTTTAGGTCAGAATATACCAATATACAGAAAGGGGGGGGGGGTGAATTGTGTCTTTTAAAAATCTTTCATATTTCTTCCTTTTGATCTCAACTGTAGATTATGAGGATAAGCATTGTTTAACTTCTGTATGAAAGTATTAGTAGGAGATAAAATAGAAATAAAGAACATGACTATTTATAGTGTTTTGGGGCATAAAGTTCCTCTAGTCCCCTCCACCAATTAATCTCTCTGCAATTTTGGTAAATTTTACTAGTCAGGTCCTCACATCATAATACCAATCTACAACAGAGTTCAGGCAGTTGACACCTTTAAAAATAAGTCTAAAATCAAATACTTCTAGTTATTTACCAGAGAATCAAAAATCCACATCTTAGATCGAGAAGCTGATACTCCAACACAACTGAATATGAATATCTGAAACTCTCAATAAAAATATATTGATCAAAAAGTTTTCAATTCAACTTCAGAGCTGTAAAAAAATGACAGTAGATGGATCTTATTCTTTATAGAATAGATTCTGTAAGAAAGATTAGTTTCAAAGTGATATAGTTCTAAAATATCATTTAATAAAAGTAGAAATTATTAGCAACAACAGACTTATAGAATATACAAGATTCAAAACACATATATTTTCATATTGTAGCCTCTTCTGTAAAAAATCGAGTCTGGTCGATTATTGCAGTAGATTTATAAAAGATATTCACAAGAATGAAGTTTTAATTATGAATATGTGTCGAAATATGTGGATTAATATTTATATATATATATATATTTATATCTCTACTTCTTTGAATCATACACACATATATATTGAACAAATACACCGATATAATAAATAAAGCATAGATCCTACTTTCCAATTCTAGATCCAAGAAAATCTCTTGATAAATTGTGAGAATTCAAATTCATAAGACAACTCAGATTAGTCGAAACATCCTTTAAGAAGAGTAGAGAATTTATACAATAAATATGATTCTTTTAATCAATCATAATTATCTTTTAATCATTCAAAAATGTGCTTTAAATCATTATGATATTCTACAAAGATTGTTGCATGAAACTCTAATAAAATGGTAAATTCAAATATCTAATTTTAAAAAGTAAAACGTACGGTTCCTTCACAAAAGGATAAAATACCAAACGTAGAGATCAACTATGTAGTGTTTATTCTCTGAATGTAGGGTTGACAATGTAAGGTTGATCACAATAGTATGGTTGATAATCCATACATTTTCTTCTCAAACGTAGGGTTCCATACTTACATAGGGTTCTTTAACCATACTTTTTTGTCTTAGTGAAACGTATGGTTCCATCCAAATGTAAGGTTATTTATCCATACATTTTGGTCAACATAGGTTTGATTAAACATATGCGCTGATCTTTCAACATAAGGTTTAATACAAATATAGGGTTTGTTCATTACATTATGTTCTTTAACATATGGTATAAAAAGTGTTTGCAGAATATGCTTAAGAGCATTCTGAAAACTTTGAAAAATATTCCACATGAATAATATGATTGAATATAATTCAAAAATAAGGATTATAAATAATATTAATTTCCTAAAAAACACTTAATGTAATTTCATTAGTAAAAAAACAAGGGTATTTTTTAGCATCAAAATCAATAAGATTTATAGAGTATTATTGAGATAATACATGCCCATCACCATATTTTCTCAAAATAAATTTTAAATTCCTATTACAAAAGTGTGTCACTTGATAAGAGATGAAATTTATTTAAAGATGAAATAAATATAATATTTCATCTCTTATAAATTTGTAAACTATGTTATCATCATTAGTTATTATGAGTAATTCTTATAACTACATAGAATCATGGTCAACATCATATAAAATGTAAATATATCTAAAAGAATTATGAATTTGGAAAATGGAATTGAGACCTTAAACATAAAATAAATCCCAAAAACAAAATGATTAATTATGTAATCTCACTTATTTTCGAAATATTTCTTTGAAACTACTAGTTTTTATAATATCTGCAGAATTAAAAAGAAACCCTAAAAATGGTAGGCCCAAAAAAACTAGATTTATGAACTTTTATAGTTGTTCTTTATAGACCAAAGTATCCCCCATAACTCAATGTATTGAAAAAATTATGAAATTACTATATTTTTAGAGTTTTGGATGAATCTTCTAATTATTTTTTCACTTTGAGGATTCTATAAATAAGGATAATCCCAAATATAAATTCTTGATTCTCTATATATCACGGAAAATTGTTTCTTTAAAAGACATTAAGGAACTTCAATGGTAGAAAAATAATTAACATGGTCACCATACTATGAACTAAAACTCTTAATCTCAAAAATTTCTTAATATATTAATGTTTCCCTTATAAGTAGAAATATTTAAGTGTTTTATCCTAAAATAGTAGGTAGTATACTCAAATGGAATGATACTAAGTTCTCAATACCCTTTTTATACTTTATCTACTTATCAAATCCTTGATAAAAAAAATCCATTTTAGATAAAATGGTTTTATATAATGTTTTTCATCAATTTTTTTATAGAATGGTAAGTGAAGAAAATAACCTTCAAAACTAAAAAATAGTATCCTAATTTTTCTAAATAAAAGAAATAAATAGTTAGAAATTTATTCTCAATTTTTATATAATTATTTTATGTTTGATCAAGATTCCAAGATGCATGACATATCACACGAGACTTATTTTCCACTCTCAGAGTCAAAAGAGCCCCTAAGAAAAAACCTGATTCATCCATCCATCCAGAGTTATGATTTTTTATTAAAAATAAACATGGGAAAGGTTGAGGAAAACAGGTCATGGGGTTGAAAAAAATTAAAGCCCAGGACCTCTGCCAGAAAAGGAATAATACACTCACAGGAAATAGGTCATGTACTATTGATAAAGATGCACATATTATCTGGGTGTGTAATAAGATTCCAAGTATTATTTCTCCTTATTTTCATATCTCCATTAGTGCGTAAGTTCAAGGAATATTTTCATTAAATTCCCACACTTTCAAACTAAATAGGTGATAACCGAGAGGATTGTGATCACTCCCTGGATTGACTTCAGGATAATAGAATATTCTGTCTCTACCCAATCAATATGAATACTCTAAGAGATGAAAAATTCCAACCCCTTGATAATTTTAACGGATTCTTCCATGAGGTAATCTCCATAGACATATAAAAAAAATAAAATAGAATGAAGCCACCATGATCTCAGAAATCCCCTACTCCTCGCATGTATCCTCCCGTGAATAAACTATCAATATTCATATCGATTCATATATAAGGAGGATTTCATATTACCTACATACCTTGAGCTGGATACCTATGCACCATTAGATCGGAACCCCTACCTCCTTGATCCACCAAAGGTAGGGGACCAAATCCTACTTCTTTAGTAAAATGAATAACTCAAATGAAAAAGATCTAACACTGGCCATTATTTCCAACCATGAACTGAAAAACCCTTATTTTATTTCCTTGTTACATGCATTCCATACAAAAAAACTATCACTATTAACATCGATCTCGCCTTATGTTCCTGGTAATTATCCTCTGAGCCATGAAACTAGGAGTAAAGAAAAAATTAAATAGAAAGACCATCTTCATCCATCACTCTAAAGACATGAAAGCCACTCCAAATGGAGGTCCCCCTTTAACCTTACAAAATAAATGAATGACTGAATATTACTTGAGTTCTCGACAGTATGCACATTTGGATACGTACACCCCCTTTCATCACACCCCCTCATCAGTGGGGAGAACGTGGTTATGGAATCTCTAGACCAGACCATGGTTGAGTTTTTTATAAACCATACACACTATCTATTTGTTTGGATGTATAATAGGAACAATATCTCTAAAATAAATATTTAAACTAATGAAAAAACTCTTTTTATTAAGTATTTATATTGTAATAACACATGGTAAATCGAAAATTGGAAAAATTATCCTCCCAACCAACAATATAGTCACATATTTCTTAATAACCTCAAAAAGTGTAGGATTAAACCATCCATGAATACACCTAAAAAATCATTTTATTCCTCTAATATTATATAATAATGAATAATTAATGATTAATTATATACAGGAAAACTATGGTCTATCATGTGGAATTATTTTTTTCATTATTGACTCCTAAAAGTTTTTTCCTTGATTAGGGATATCCCTTTTTTAAGGGTAACATGATGTTTTCCATTCACCTCTAAAAAATTATATTTGAGATCCTCAACAAAAGGTTTTAGTTCTAAATAAGATAGAATATTTTTCCTTGGAAAATATTGTTTTATGGATTCATTATCATCTAACTCACCTCCCAAAACACTCTGGAAACAAGCATGTTTTGTGTTTTCAGTGGTAAAAAATAGTTATTTATAAAAAATTTATGATTTAGAAAAAAATTAACTTATGAATTGTAATAATTAATTTCACTATTTTTAGAACTCTCCAAACTTGATTGATATTAAAATTTATAAAAATAATTAGTCAAAAAATTATAAGTTTCATCAAAGATCAACATTTATGTAGTTTCAATTAAATTATTAGAGAAATGAGAAATGTAACCAAGAATACATGTATTTGTTTCAAAAATTAAATCAACTTCTCATGCAATATTTTCACACTTATTTAGATTTGATTAAATATTAAAAAAATTATATAATTAGAAATAATAATCAAAGGCTCGTTACTTGTGGAATCTAGAAATATCTCATTGGAGAACTAATCAATCATGTTAACTTGGTGGGATAAGTGTTCCTTAATTGAATATTTTATAAATTAAATTTTTTTATAGTGGGACATATTCTTTATAAACTCAAGTGATAGTGTACCTATATGAAAATGTATGATTTATTTTTCGGTTTTCAAAAAAGGACATTCTAATATTAAGTGTCAAGTGTGATAAATTTGTAATCTTCCATGTCCTAAACATACAAATTAAATGGGAAAATAATACAACTTAATCATACCAATAAATCTTCAATGACTCTGATAGTTTTAACTATTCTTTTATTATCCAATTGAATCATATTGAAGTAATTTTTTATACTTTAACCAAAAAATTATAGTATACCAAACAAGGAATCACATTTATAGAATCTCTTAAATAAAACAAAACATCTTGGTATTTAAACACCTATATATTGCATGGAATATTGAATATCACTATATCCTTGTATTTTATAGGGTGATAATATTGAATTATGGGGAAAATATTCCTCTTAAGGTTCACATTCTCTCCTCCTTTCAATTTATTATTCTGGGAGAATTTATCAATAAAACATGTTTCATATTTAGGATTTTTTACTATATTGAACAAATATTAATATGAAATTTCTTAAAATTTTCTAAGGTATTCTTTTATGACTCACTTTTAATACAATTTTTAAGTAACTGGATGATATTAGGGTAATATAGTGGTGGTTTTGGTATTTATTGATCAGCTTGAGCACTTTTTCCGAACCATAATGCCCTTTCATTCTTCTCTAATCTATTTGGATCATCTTAAGAAAAACATCATCTTCAGAAATTGGGGTTTCTTTCAAAAAATGTTCTAAATTATTATAGGATCATATTTTGTTAGTTTTCTTCAATAGGTTATAAATTATTTGGAAATGTAAGGTAAACTTTTTTAGAAGGTTCATTATAGGTTCATATTCATATTAAGATCTCACATATAGGGGTATTTTCAACTAAGTTACACTTCTAGGTTTTCATGGAAATAAAATTATCCTTACCTTTAACTTTGGGATTCATTTTAGTTTTTAAGGAAGTACCCATATCATTTGGTTACATATAATACTAATATCTATATTCATTTACCCCCTTTGTGTCATTTTAGTGTTTGATATAATATTTTATTGCTTGATAGTTTCTTCAAAGATATATTTAGACCTTTGAGTGGGATATACATTCTATGAATTCCTTACAGTATTAGAATTATCTATCTCTTATAAATATCTATATTTAGGGTTACTTGATGGGATTTTTAAAAAACCCCATTACTATTAGGATATCTAAACTACTCATTTTTTATCTTATTCCAATATTCCTTGTAATTTTGAAAAATTCCTCTGTAGTTTTGTTGGAAAGTTTTCCTTATAAACAAAACATAATGTTATTTATAATATTTATGTTTTTTTGGAATTTATTACTAAAGTCTTTATTTTAGGCATAAATTCAACAATGAGATTGAGTTTAGGAAATATTTTTAGGCTGAGTTAATTTTAGTGGAATATTGGATGACATTATAGACCACACCATGGTGGTATAATCAATAAGATGACGTATAATAATGTTATTTTTAGAACTATAAGTAGGAACATAATTATAATATTTCATATAAACCAAGATCCTTATTATTAACTTTTATGAATTTTGGTTAATGTTAGTAGAAAGCATCCTAGAATCAGTTGGGGTTTTATCAACCAAAGATCCTCCTACTGTATCATCTACCATGTCCCTATCAATAATAAAAAGTCCCATATGAAAATATCTAATAAAAAATTATTCTCTGATTTGATAATGGGTAAAACTAAAACATATCCTTTTAAATATCTCATAATAATCACGAAAATGTTCACCTTGAGTTTTTATAATTCCAAAAATTTCTTTTCTAATTGCATCTATTCTAGAAGAAGGGAACAAATTTCCAGGAAAAGTTTCTCTAGTTTATTCTAACCCCTTATTAGAGTATAGTGTGAGTATAATAACCACTCTTTTAACACTCCATTTGGAGAGAAAGAAAAATACCTCAATTTAAATTGATCTATATTCATTCTTTGGGGTTTAATATTAATACACATATAAATAAAAATGTTGTAGAGGTCCATAGTATCATTGGATTCATGAAATATTTTTAGATATTCATATAAAACCTCTATCATATTTTAGTCCCATTTATATCCTTAATTATAAAGGAACATGATTTCTTATCAATTGATCAGTACCAGGAATCTTTCAATAACCTTAAAGAGATACAGATTAGTTATCATATTCATCAGTTTCCAAAGATATAAGTTATGTTCAAGGTTTTTTATGATACTTACCATCTCAGTTTGGGTTGTTTATTGATGAATAAGAGGCTGATGATTTCATATGCCTATATGAATTTATGTACCCATTAGTTTAAATATACTACAAATGATCTCATATTGGATTTATTTGAGCTTTCATTGAAGATTTAGAGACACTACCTCATTTTTGTATTCTTTTTGGCCACCACACAGTTCATAAGAGCATATAGTAAATCATCTATCAATGGGATTTGAATGTACCTTAGTGGAGGTGAATGGGGTTATTTTAAGAATATGGTATATATATATGTGTTAATTTTGAAGAAAATAGAATATAGTGGCTACTAAAATGAGTAGAAATTCATGATGATATGTTTTTCAAGAGTTTTATGATGATTGGAGAGTGATGGAGGATCTCACAATGATGAATGATAATATAAAAGATGATGTTGGTAGAGGTTATATATACAAGATGATAGTGAAATCATCTTTTTTTATATATATAGAAGTCATAGTGGGGAAACTCTGAGGCAGAGGTGATGTGATATCATGTCATTTATAGTAACACTCTTATGGGGTGGTTAGATGATGATATTTTTTAGATATTATTTTAGGATAGGTTTTTTTTATTTTGTTGGTGATGTAAGAGATAGTTCTTGATGAGTTATTCCACATATCCTTTTAAATTCATCTAGATATATCCAAGTTGTATCAATCATTTAAAATTCATTTATGGTGGATAGGGAATGATGTAGTATGTGTTGGAGTTTATTTAGTAATGTTTGATCCATATGAGTGTGAATTTATAGGATATTTTCGTGGTGGTTTGTTTTAACCATTGGTTGTTTTCATGTGGAAGTGAAAGAGAATTTAGATGGATTTCATGACCAATGTCTCTCAATAAAAAACTGGATAGTTTTTGGGTTATTATAGATTATTTAAAAAAGTAGTGTCATTCCCTGGTGATTAGGTAGTTAAGTTTTATGGATGTTCCAAAGAGGTGGTATGTAAATGATATAATTAAGAATTATGGGGTTACAAGGACTAGCATCTAAGGCTGGGATCCTCATTTTACCTCATGAGTTATGAGAGACCTTAGATATTATTTTGGATCCATGTTATGGATTATAATTTCTTTCTACGCTTAGAAGAAGTATAAAAAATAATGAATCATTAAAATTCTAAAGAATATGTTGTATGGTTATGTTTGTGATTTTTGTGAATCGTGGGTGAAAGAAAACCCTTGGTTTGATTTTAATATAATAAATTATATCACACCTCCATTATCATGGAGTTTTTAAAAGAAATATATGGGAGTCCATATAAATATATATTGTATTGAACCGAGGTTAGGGGGTTAGTGGTCCTTCGATTAGATGTGGTAAAAAACACAACTGAGAAGGTGTAGATGATTCAAGAGAGGATGGTGGAAGAATATGATATTTTGAAACCTTGTTTTGATATTTTTTGTTCCCTTTACATTTTGTTTTGAATCTCTGGGACACAAATAATTTGAGAGGTATCTAATATTACAAGCTAGAATTTCTCAAAAAATTACATTACATATATTGGGTGATTGGGGAATCATAAGAAGGTTAAAGGAATGTAGGTGGAGTGAAATAAGAGATTTAAAATGAGATTTGTGTTCCATAACATGTCAATGGGTGTCAATACATGAAGGGTTCGCTAGAAGAGATGGTGGCATTGCTATTTGGAGTGTATCTTCATGAAGGGTTCAGTTAGAACATTTTATTTTGTATCACGATGTAAGGATGTAGACTAGACGTAGTCTATGAGAGTTAAGTGTTTCATTATTTTGAGAAGAAATTGAGGCCATGGAATGATGATCTCAAGGCACAACATTATTTCTTTTGAAGTGAATTTTGATTAAGGTAATAAGCTTATAATTTAGAAGAAATTATAATATATTGGTTTAAAATATTAATTCTTTCCTTGTCATCTTTTTTTCTAATAATGTTTTCATAGGTTCCATTCTATGAAAGATTCATGGGGGGTATTTTTGGTAGATTATACCTTTATATATGGACTTTTAATTTTAAACATGAATTTTTCACATTATATGGATCTTAGGTCATGTATTGAAAGGGGCATGGAGAGTTTGTTTTATTTTTCCATGAGTGGTCATCGTGGAATAGTTATAGTTGTCAATACATGATTCCATGGGTGTCCTTTTTCATTGTTTTTCTAATTTGGGCACCATTACACTGTAGTTCTCCTATTGGACCGTGCCATGGTTTTGGTGTATCATGTACATGGTGTCACAAAATTAGTCATGGAATGAACACTATTGGTTATACTAGATTAAGATAGTTTATTGAGATTCTATTTGGGAATGGTGGTGTAGATAATGACATGGTTTTTAAAGATTAATTTTATATATTCGCATTAAGGTATGACTATGAAATTTCATTTAATGATTCCATAAATTTTGAGTATGATTAGGATTGGGAATCTCATATGAGTTATTCCTCATTAATTTCATTTTATTGAAACTTTAGAAATTAATGGTGTGTTTGTCTCACCCAAATTTACCCAAGATTTTAGGTTTAATTGGTCACTTGTAGTTTAGCTTGGGTTCTCAAATCCTCAGATAAATAATAAGAAACCTATAAATATGTACATTATATAGACTATTTTTAGTATTAAGTGGCCAACTTTGAGTTGATTTTAGATAGGTTTAAGTGAACACTATAAGTGTCACGACCCCCTCCCCACAAAGAGTACCCCTCCTGGGATGGTAATGTGAGAAGGGAGATAATGACCCCCGAGTCCTGCCTCCAGTAGGCCCTAGGTTGGCGACTAGCACCGAGGGTATAGAAAACACACAAATGGGAAGAATTAGCCTCTATAAGAACACATGTAGAAGAGAGATATAAGATAGACACCAACCAACTCCAACTCAACCAGTAAGATAAAATAAATCCCAAGTACACATATTAAATGTCTTGAAGAACTACTACAACTGAAATGGAAAAAACTGCAAGTACCCAAAAGAAAGTAAAACAGAAGAAATCACAAGCCCGAACAGCTCTTGCAACCACAAGCTAGTAGTAACCATCCTGATCTCCAACCTACTCCAAGTGACCTGAAAAATAGTTTATATATACATAGGGTGAGTATAATAGTATACTCATTAGGATCCTCCCCGAAGCCTCGTGTGCAAAAGTAAAGAAAGCATGCTAAAGAAAAGTGAAAAACAAGTGAAACTAACTCGTCACCTAAACAAGTATAATAAGTTCCCAACACAACCATGGATACTCTCACCAAGTAATTCATACTAGAATATATCATATAATAAATAATTTCAAGGGTACCCCACTGCTAATTCCCCAATAGTTTGCTGCTTTTCTCCATCATCGCACGTCCTAAGCATCTCTCTCCAAAAAGGCTTTCCCACAGACACATGGGTGAAGCACCACAACATGCACCTCGTGCACCAAAACCACCACATCTACATAAGCAAAGTAACCAGGTAGTTTCTGGGAGCCACCACATCTCGCATAATGTGTATCATACATTAGGTATTATACCTCAATCCATTATAGACCATACAGCGAGTAAGGATTCTCAAGACATCACAACATATACATGTTACACCTATAGTAGTCCATAGAAAAATATATCTGGAATATATGTGTGTGAATAATCACAAACCATTAAATCCATCTACACACATATATGGGGAAAACTAACTGATGTGCCTACCAGCAAAAGTAGCTACCAAGAGAAGAGAGCGGGACCAAAGGGGGTAGTCAACCATTCATCCTCCCATAGGAATTTTGGGGAAAACCCCCCAAAGGGCTCAAAATCTCTGGGGTGTAAGTTTTCCTTACTGATAGGGTGTAGTAGAGTATAGAAACACAAAAATTACAGAATATAATATATCTCACAACCACACTATGGTCATAACCTAGTCTTAGACTCAACTCCAGTTAACGTCTCTCGGACTCCGGGCTCCTACTTCTAAGACTAGGTATCCTATAAGCACACAACCATTTAAAGAGATTTAATACATTATTTAATTCCCTTTTTATCAGTTGCACTTTATGTTAATTAATTTTTAAACATTTATTAACCAATAACAATTAGACAATAAATTTCATTTGCATCACACCCATAGTCCACTGTCCCTTTAAAATTACAACCTCGTCATTATGTTCCAGTAAAATCCAACCCCATGGGTTAGCACCATTTTTTAAATTATTCATTATAGAATTACTTTTCCACATTCCCAGGCATTATAGAAAAACATTATATACTACTAAACACAAGGGGGCTCAACATGGTGAGTAGATATACTACCAGTCGAGTCTATGTTGCATATTGCAAGAGCATAGAACCATCCTCCCTTGAGAAGCTAAACACAGAAAGCACATGGTATACCTAGTGCGTCTTCACCTCTTTCATTATAAGAGTAAGTAAGACCAGCTGCCTCGAGAAGTGGGGAGAAGTAAAGCACATAAACAACCAATAAGAAACAACAGGAATCCAATAATCACATCCATCCCATTCCATCATCCATGGTGTCCTCCCTGAAACCTACATGTATAAAATGATGCATCTCGCCACTCTAGGTGGCATCTGATTCCACAAACAAAATGCCTCCATGCCCCCACATATTACAACAGCCATCTAGGCTCACATCACAACACACGCAGAAGGAAAACAAACATCTTAACAATTGGCTCTTAGCCTTTAAACAAGAAAGAGGGTAACTTAGAACCCTTCAATGATTTATCAAAAAAATAATACAATTTTAATTAACTAATTTATTATATGTAGGTTCCACATTGGGGAAACCTAAATAGTAAGCAATCAAAAATAAATTAAACATGCTTACTACACCATTTTGATTAACATCAAAATTACAACAAGAAGAACTAGATTCATTTACATGACTCTTTATCTTTAGCCAAACAATTATCAATTAATTCTGGTTTATGTTATTTACCAATTTCCATCAACAACGAATAGCTATAATAAGCAAGCATAAATATCCCAGTATCTAGAAAAACTAGAGGCAATAACATACGATCGATATCAATTTATTTATCTCGTTCAAATATTTATTATGTCAATTTCATTGTCATCCAGTGGGAAAAAACATGCTAACAATACAGTTTCACATAAAATAAAAGATAAGAAATAAATACCCTACCTTAAACGGTTCTTGAAGTTATTTATATGAGCACAGTCCACACAACGGGTTACGATCCTCCTCTCACGACAACTGCATCCACCCGAGGATGCCACGATACGACCGCACCAATCGAACCCAAGAAAACTCCATTAGAATTACGGAGATCACATGCTATAATATGGAAAGGAGAAACAAGAGAATATAAACCCCAAAAGAACGACGATAAAACATACCTTATATTAAAGATTGATTGATATAGCTTGGTTTCATCAAAACAGAACAAAACCAATCTGAGGAGAAAAGTTTTATTGTAAAAATCCTATGATAAGGAATGGGGTGTTCGAGCATCTCACACCTAAGAATAAGGACGAAGAATTAGGGAGGAATATATTCTGTCCCTTTAGAAGATTTAATGGAGTGACAATTTAAGATACACTTAATTTCCCATTAAAAGAAGATCGCATTAAACTATATAGTTTGACCAAGTAAAAACATCCCGATCCTTAGGGATAATTAATATAGGAGTTATGGCCTTTGAGTCAACCTTAGAGTCCTTAAAATGAGGCTTCAAATTCATTTTACATCAAAGGAAAATGCTAAAGGGGTGAAACTGTAGGAAGCTAGAAACAATATTCACGAACTCAAAATTTGGCAAAGGAAAAACACTGTTCATGAACCTCACCATTATAACCTCACTGATAGAACACTGTTCATGAACCTCACCGATAGAACACTATTCATGAACATCACCATTCCAACCTCACTGATAGAACACTGTTCATGAACCTCACCATTAGAACCTCACCGATAGAACACTGTTTATAGAATTGGAAATCTGGGAAAGGAAATAGATGTTACTGTTAGAGGTTACCGATAGAACTGTTCATTGATAGAACTGTTCATAGAATTGGAAATTTGGAAAAGGAAATAGAGGTTACTGATAGAACTGTTCACCAATAGAACTGTTCATAGAATTGGAAATTTAGAAAAGGAAACAGAGGTTACCATTAGAGGTTACTGATAGAACCGTTCATCAATAGAACTATTTATAGAATTGGAAATTTGGAAAAGGAAATAGAGGTTAACATTAGAGGTTACCGATAGAATTGTTCACTGATAGAACTATCTATAGAATTGGAAATTTGGAAAAGGAAATAAAGGTTACCGTTAGAGGTTACCGATAGAACTGTCCATAGAATTAGAAATTTGGAAAAGGAAATAGAGGTTACCGTTAGAGGTTATCGATAAAACCATTCACTGATAGAACTGTTCATACAATTGGAAATTTGGGAAAGGAAATAGAGGTTACCATTAGAGGTTACCGATAGAACTGTTCACTGATAGAACTGTTCATAGAACTCAAAATTTGGAAAAGGAATGAGAGGTTACCATTAGAGGTTATCGATAGAACTGTTCCCCGATGGACCTGTTCATAGAATTGGAAATTTGGAAAAGGAAATAGAGGTTACCATTAGAGGTTACTGATAGAACCATTCACCGATGGCACTATTCATAGAATTGGAAATTTGGAAAAGGAAATAGAGGTTACTGATAGAACTGTTCACCGATAGAACTGGTCATAGAACCCAAAATTTAGAAAAGGAAGAAGAGGTTACAAATAAAACTGTTCACCGATGGAACTGCTCACAGAAATCAAAATTTGGAAAAAGAAAGAGAGGTTACCGTTAGAGGTTACTGTTAGAGATTACCGATAGAAGTGTTCACCGATAGAATTTTTCATAGAATTGGATATTCGGAAAAATAAACAGTGGTTACCGATAAAAATTTTCACTGATAGAACTGTTCATAGAACTCAAAATTTAGAAAAGGAAGGAGAGGTTAACATTAGAGGTTACTGACAGAACTGTTCCCTGATGGAACTATTCCCAGAACTCAAATTTTGGAAATGGTTGGGGATAAGTCACCTTGACCTCCTGAATCCCCTCAAACACCATATTTTCACAATGGAATGTGCTGGAGAGGTCTGAGCCATTAAATCAGATACCTCTCAAAACATTCTCTTCCTCAAGAATTCAAAACCCACCTAAAGTGAAAATGAAACGGGGTCCGAACAACCACCCATTGAGATACCTCTTAAAAGATATCAAGCCACCAAAGAAACACAAGGAAACCATCAAACAAACATAGAAGGTTTATAACCACAAAGGATACATCATTACACCACAACTCCAACGTGAGCTAACACCTCAAAAGGCCCAAAAAAATGGGGAGAAATATTACTCCCACGACCAAACCTTTGCTGCCCATGACAGCGAGCCACCTTTAGAAACATGTTATCCCCAACATTAAAATCTAAGGGTCTCCTCCTTTGATAGACATATGATTTCTGATGATCTTGTGCTGTCTTCATCCTCTCACAAATCACCTGAACCATCCCTGTTGTATTCTGCACTAGTTTTGATCTAAGAATTGCTGTCTTTTCGACCCCAGTCTAGCACAACGGAGAATGACAAGTTCGACCATACAAGGATTCAAAAGTCCCCATACCAATGGTGTAGTGAAAACTATTATTGTATGTAAACTCCACCAAGGGTAAGTGCTTCATCCATGAACCTCCAAAATCAAGAACATAAGAGCGTAACATGTCTTCAAGAGTCTGGATGGTTCGATCTATCTAACCGTCTGTTTGAGGATGAAAAGCAGTTCTAAGGCACAGTTGAAAACCAAAATCATGCTAGAGACCTCTCCACACCCTTGAAGTAAAGTGAGGATATCGATCAGAAATGATCATCCTTGGGACTCCATGAAGTCTCACCACCTCCCCTAGATACTGCCTTGAAAAAAATTCCACTGAGATCAACTCCTTGATTGCTATAAAGTGGGCGGCTTTTGTTAAGAGATCCACTACCACCCAAATATCATCATTTCCTCATGGAGATCGAGGTAAACTAGTAACACAGTCCATTGAGATTTCCTCCCACTTTCAATGAGGAATAAATAATGTCTAGAGTATACCACTAGGGACACGATGTTTGGCCTTCACCTTCTAGCAGACCAAACATCGAGATACAAACTCTGCAATCGCACGCTTCAGCCTAGGACACAAAAAATGACTCCTCAAGGAACGATACATTTTATCATGCCAGGATGTACCACTAAAGGAGAAATATGGAACTCTCTGAGAACCATCTCATGCATCGTCAAAGGAACACAAATCCTTCTACGATACAACACTCGGTGTTGTTCATCCTCCGACCAACCATCAGGGGCCTCACCACAAACTACTCGGTCTCTCCACACCTCCACCTCAATATTTCCCAACTAGGAATATTCTACTTGCTTCATGAGAGATGATTGCACCATCATCTAAAAAAGACAACCTCTGCCCCCAACTTCTTCCATATCAAGATGTAATGCTGATAGTTCCTCCATTACTCTCTAGGAGTCACCAAATTCCAGAACTGCGTCACTACGTGACTTCCGACTCAGCACATCAGCTACCAAATTCCTCTTTCTAGGTGTATATGACATTTAAAAGTCATATTCCTATAATAACTCCATCCACCAACATTGTCGTAAGTTCAAGGCATGCTGGGAGAGAATATACCTCAAAATATTATGATCAGTGAAAACCACAATTCACTCACCAATGAGATAATGTCTCCAAAACTTCAGATAAAACACCATGGATTCCAACTCAAGAACATGAGTGGAATAGTTACTTTCATTAGGATTAAACTACCGAGACCCATAAGAAACAACTGATCTTTTCTGCATTCGAACAAATCCTAATCCTAGATGCAAAGCATCGCAAAAAACATCAAACTAAACTCCCTCAGCTGGAAGACAAAGAACATGAGCATTTACTAATTTCTCCTTCATATACTCAAAAGCTGCCTGACACTGATCAGTCCATATGAATGACTAATACTTCTGGGTCAAAGCTGTCAGAGGAGTCGCAACTCGTGAGAAATCTGCTATGAACCTCCTGTAGTAGCTTGAGAGACCAAGGAAACTTTTCACCTCCGACAATGTCTTGGGGTCTTCCCAAGACACAACTGCTTCTATCATAGATGGATCTATAGCTACTTCATGTTGGGACATAACATTCTCCAAGAAATTGACTTCTTGAACCCAAAAATCACACTTCAACAACTTCCTAAACAGCTGATGTTGACGAAGAACTCCCAAAACTTCTTGTAGATGCTCGACATGATCCTCCTAAGATGTGGAGTACACAAGGATTCCATCGATGAAAACTACCATGAACTTGTACAAGAACACACAGAACACAACATTCATCAATCCCATGAATACAGATGGAGAGTTCATCATGCTGAACAACATTAAAACGAACTCATAATACCCGTAATGACAAAGGAAAGCAGTCTTCGGGATATCCTCATCCTTCACACAAATCTGATGATATCCTGATGGCAAGTCGAGCTTTGAGAACCAACTTTCACCCTTTAATTGATTGAATAAATAATCAATCCACAGAATAGGATAGCGATTCTTTATTTTCACTTTGTTTAAGAGACGATAATCGACACACAACCGCAAACTGCCGTCAGCCTTCTTTATGAACAAAACTTGTGCACCCCATGGTGACACACTTGGCCAAACAAAACCACACTATAACAGACCATCAAGCTATATATGTAGCTCTCGTAACTTGGAAGGGACCATCCTATATAGAGACATAGAGATAGGAGATTCTCCTAGTTGTAGCTCGATCCCAAACTCGATCTCTCGTCAAGGGGGTAATGCTACAACCTCTTCTAGAAATACCTTAGGGTACTCTTATACGACCCTAGGAAATGCCAACTATTGAACCTATGAAGAAGTCAACATTATTTCATCCATTATGGTTGATAAATAAAAAATGTGCCTATGACCCATCCTAGGATCTTTCTCACCAACAAACACCACCGGATCTCCATCCGCACCAAAGAAAATGACCTGCTTCCTGAAGCAATCCATGATAGCCTACAACAAATACAACCAATCCATGCCGAGGATGATATCATATGGTTTTATTCGTAAAAATAGAAAATCTCCCCAAGAGCGGTGCTTCCCCAACACTAGCTCACAGCTTCTACATACTTCAAACAAGCCAGATCGACCTCCAACTGGCGTAGTCAACACCAAGGGCACTGGAAGCCTCTCTACCTCATGTCCCAAATAATGGACAAGGGTAGGTGATATGAAGGAGTGTGTCATTACTGAATCATACAAGGCATACATCACAGTAGAAAAAAAAGAAAAGGTTACCTCGAACGACGTCTGGATCGCCTGGCGCTAGTAACGCTAAAACATGAAGTTGACCACGACCACCTCCACATCCTCTATATCCCTGATGAAGACAACCACCAGGGCCGCGCTCTGATCTCTGAGGATAGGGAGCATCACAGGGCTTTCCTCTGCTTGCCCCGTCTACCCTCTACTGATCTAAAGCTGGTGAAACCTGTTGCTGCTGCCTCAGCTAGAACTACCTCAACAGAGGACCCCAGAGCAGATCACTTGGTGAATGGTGATTGCTTTGAAAGGTTAGGCAATACTGCTGCTGGTGACCTCAACCACCACAGGAAAAAGAAGAGCCTGATCTCTTGGCATAGGCCTGAGAGTTGATGCCTCTAGAGAAACAAGATGTGAAGGGGTGGGACCTACCCCCGGCTGAACGGAAACTCTTCTGCCCTGAAAACCAGAAACCCCAAACCACAGATCTGCTTCGTGAGGAATCATGATGACTCCCCTATCATGACGATCTTGTTTTGGACAAATTCCTCTCGACAACTTCTGCCCTCTCCAGCAACCCAAGATATGTCTTCAGCATAAATGGGGTGACCTGGCACTAGATCTCTGGACGTAAAGCCTCATCTAAATGCCTCGCCCTTGCCTCCTCATGTGGAAAGTGGTCCGAAGAATATCGTTAAAGGTTCCTGAAGCAGATTCCAAACTCTCGCACATTGGAGCACCCCTATTGAAGGGTAAGAAACTCTTGGCGACTAGATTCCTTCATGGTCTAAGAAAGAAACTCAACTCTAAACTCATCTCGGAACTCCTCCCATGAGATTGCTGACTCCTCGCGATCCCTGAGGAACAAGAACCACCACTTCCTTACTACTCCATGCAGCATCATCAAAACCAAGGACACCCAGTACTCGTTCTGAGCATAGATCAAACTGAAGCCTATCTCGACCTCCTCTAACAATTCTTCCATGACTGCATCTGATACAGAGCCCTCATACTTTTTCAGACTCTGGCAGTGAAACTCTCAGAGTGTCTTCCTCCAAGTTTCATCGTCGTCAACCTCTACCTTACGACAATCTGCGGGAACAACCTTCTTGAAATCTTCTATGAGATCTCGACGAGGACGTCGACCTGGATCCATACCTATAAAATAAAAAACAGTTAGGGATCCTAAACCTAGAATATGGAAGACTCAACATTAATTAATTAATTTTTTTTATTTCATTCATTTTAGGTTAACCTATACCAAGGTCTACCCATTCAAACCCAAGAAAAAAAAGAATGATGCATGATCCTTTCATAGGTATCTACCATGAAACTAGTATCACTTTGTTTTGTAGCCATTGTAAACTTAAATGTCCATATATCAGATCATAGGGGGCCCTAAACACCTATGTCTGAGTCAGTCTCCAGTGTTTACATCACTTTATAAATATGAATGAAATTGTTTCCCTACCAACCCATTCAACCTCACCTGTGCCTAACTCCAAACTCCATCCTATCTATCAACCTAATATCTGATACCACTCTTTCACGATCCCCTCCCCACAAAGCGTACCCCTCCTGGGACAACAATGTGAGAAGGGAGATAATGACCCCTGAGTCCCACCTCCAGTAGGCCCCTGGTTGGTGACTAGCACCAAGGGTATAGAAAAAACACAAATGGGAGGCATTACCCTCTATTAGAACACATGCAAAAGAGAGAGATATGATAGAAAACAAACAACTCCAACTCAACTAGTAAGATAAAATAAATCCCAAGTAAACATATGAAATGTCATAAAAACTACTACAACTAAAAGGGGAAAAACTATAAGTACCCAAAAGAAAGTAAAACAATAGCAACCACACGCCCGAACAACTCCTGCAACAACAAGCTAGTAGTAACCAGCCTAATCTCCAAGATGCTTCTAGTGACCTGAAAAATAGTTTATATATACATAGGGTTAGTATAACAGTATACTCAGTAGGATCCTCCCTGAAGACTCTCATGAAAAATTAAAGAAAGCATGCTAAAGCACAGTGAACAACAAGTGAAACTAACTCATCACCTAAACAAGTATATTAAGTTCCCAACCTCACCATGGATACTCTCACCAAGTAACACATACAAGAATATATCATATAATAAATAATATCAATGGTACCCCTCTACTACTTCCCCACTGGTTTTCCGCTTTTCCCCAACATCGCACGTCCTGAGCATCTCTCTCCAAAAAGGCTTTCCCACAGACACCTGGGCGAAGCACCACAACACGCAACTCATGAAACAAAACCACCACATACACGTAACCAAAGTAACCAGGTAGTTTCTAAGATCCACCACAGCTTTCATAACGTGTATCATACATCAAGTATTATACCTCAAGCCATTACAGCCCATACACCGAGTAAGGATCCTCAAACCATCACAGACGATACACGTTACACCTATAGTAGTCCATAGGAAACAATATCTAGAATATATGTCTGTGAATAACCACAAACCATTATAGCCCTCTACACACATATATGTGTAAAACTAACTGTTGTGCCTACCAGCACAAGTAACTGCCAAGAGAAGAGAGCAGGTCTAAAGGGGGGTAGTCAGCCATTCGTCCTCCCACCGGAATGTTGGGGAAAACACCCCCTAAGGCTCAAAATCCATGGGGTGTCAGTCTCCCTTACTGACAGGGTGGACTAGCGTATAGAAACACAAAAAGTACAGAATATACTATACCTCACAACCACACTATGGGAATATCCATGTCTTAGACTCAACTGCAGCTAATGTCTCTTGGACTCCAGACTGCTACTTCTAAGACTAGGTATCCTATAAGCACACAACCATTTAAATAGATTTAGTACATTATTTCATTCCCTTTTTATAAGTTTCAATTTTTGTTAATTAATTATTTAAACATTAATTAACCAATAACAATTCCACATTAAATTTCATTCACATCACACCCAAATTCCACTATCCCTTTAATATTACAACCTCATCATTATGTTCCAGAAAACTCATGCCCCATGGGTTAACACCATTTATTAAATTATTCATTATAGAATTACTTTCCCACATTCCCAAGCATTATAGAAAAACATTCTATTCTACTAAATACAAGGGGGCTCAACACGGTGAGTAGATGTACTACCCGTCGAGTCTTTTCTACCTATATCTGGAGAATAGACTCATCCTCCCTTGAGAAGCGAAACACGGAAAGCACATGGCATACCCTGCATGTCTTCACCTCTTTCGGAAGAAGAGTAAGTAAGACCAGCTACCTTGAGCAGTGGAGAGAATTAAAGAACATAAACAACCAATAAGAAACATCAAGCATCCAACAATCACATCCATCCCATTTCATCATCCTAGGTGTCCTCCCCAACACCCACATGAATAAACTGATGCATCTCCCCACTCTAGGCGTCATCTCCAGTGACAAACAAAAGGCCTCCATGCCCTCACATATTACAATAGCCATCCAGGATCACATCACAACACACACATCAGGAAAATAAACAACTAAACAATTAGATCTTTCCCCTTAAACAAGTAAGAGGGTAACTCAGAACCCTTCAAGGATTTATCAAAAAAATAATCCGTTTTGAATTAACCAATTTATTATACGTAGGTTCCACATTCGAGAAACCTAAACAGTAAGCTATAACAAATAAATTAAACTTTCTTACTACACCATTTTGATTAACATCAAAATTACAACAAGAAGAACTGGATTCATTTACATGACTCTTTATCTTTAGCCAAAAAATTATCAATTAATTATATTTTACATTCTTTACCAATTTCTATCAAGAATGAACAACTATATGAAGAAAGCATAGATATCACACTATCTAGCAAAACAAGAGGCAATAACATACGATCGATAGCGATTTATTTACCCGGTTCAAATATTTATTATGTTAATTCCATTATTATAAATGGGATAAAACAAGCTAACAATACAGTTTCACATAAAAGAAAAGATAAGAAATGGATCCCCTACCTCAAATAGTTCTTGACCTTCTTTATATGAGAATAGTCCACACAACAGGTTTCGATCCTCCTCTCACGACAACTGCATCCACCCGAGGATTCCACGATACTATCGCAACAACCAAAACCAAGAAGAATCCATTATAATCATGGATATCACATGATATAATATGAAAAGGAGAAACATGATAAGATGAACCCCAAAAGAATGATGATAAAACATACCTTATATTGAAGATTGATCGATACAGCTTGGTTGCATCAAAATAGAGGTGAACCAATCCAAGGAGGAAAGTTTAATTGTGCAACTCCTATGAGAAGGAATAGGATGTTCGAGAATCTCACACTCAAGAACATGGAGAAATAATTAGGGAAGAAGATATCCCATCCCTTTAGAAGATTTAACGAAGTGACAGTTTAAGATACGCTTAATTTCCCATTAAAAGTGGATCGTATTAAACCACACGGTTTAACCAAGTAAAAACATCCCAATCCTTAGGGATAATTAATATAGGATTTATAGCCTTTGAATCAGCCTTAGAGTAGTTAAAACGTGGCTTTAAATGCCTTTTACGTCAAAGGAAAACACTAATGGGGTGAAACTATAGGAAGCTGGAAACACTGTTCACGAACTCAAAATTTGACAAAGGAAAAACACTGTTTATGAACCTCACCATTAGAACCTCACCGATAGAATAATATTCATTAACCCCACCATTACAAACTCACCGATAGAAAACTATTCATGAACCTCACCGTTAGAACCTCACAGATTGAACACTGTTAATAGAATTGGAAATTTGGGAAAAGAAATAGAGGTTACCGTTAGAGGTTACCGATAGAACTATTCACTGATAGAACTGTTCATAGAATTGGAAATTTGGTGAAGGAAATAGAGGTTACTGTTAGAGATTACTGATAGAAATGTTCACCGATAGAACTATTCATAGAATTGGAATTTTGGAAAAGGAAATAGAGGTTACCATTAGAGGTTACTGATAGAACTGTTCACCGATAGAACTATTCATAGAATTGGAAATTTGGTAAAGGAAATCGAGGTTATCGATATAACTGTTCACTGATAGAACTGTTCATTGAATTGGAAATTTGGAAAATGAAATAGAGGTTACCGTTAAAGGCTACCGATTGAACTATTCACCGATAGAATTGTTCATAGAATTGGAAATTTGGAAATGGAAATAGAGGTTACCGTTAGAGGTTATCGACAGAACCATTCACCGATAGAACTTTTCATAGAATTAGAAATTTAGAAAGGGAAATAGATGTTACCGATAGAACTATTCACCGATAGAATTTTTCATAGAACTCAAAATTGGGCAAAGGAAGGAGAGGTTATTGTTAAAGGTTACCGATAGAACTGTTCATCAATGGAACTGTTCATAGAATTGAAAATATGGAAAAGGAAATAGAGGTTACCGTTAGAGGTTACTGATAGAACTGTTCACTGATAGAACTGTTCATAGAATTCAAATTTTTTCAATGGAAATAGATTTTACCGTTAGAGTTTACTGATAGAACTATTCACCGATAGAACTATTCATAGAACTCAAAACTTGGAAAAGGAATGAGCGGTTACTGATAGAACTGTTCTCCGATGGAACTGTTCATAGAACTCAAAATTTGGCAAAGGAAAGAGAGGTTACCATTAGAGTTTACCGATATAACTATTCACCAATGGAACTATTCAAAGAATTAGAAATTTGGCAAAGGTAATAAAGGTTACCATTAGAGGTTACCGATAGAACTGTTCACCGATAGAGCTGTTCATAGAATTGGAAATTTGGAAAAGGAAATAGAGGTTACTGTTAGAGGTTACTGATAGAACTTTTCACTAATAGAACTATTCATAGAACTCAAAATTTGGCAAAGGAATGAGTGGTTACCTTTAGAGGTTACCGATTGGACTGTTCACCGATGGAACTGTTCACATAACTCAAAATTTGGCAAAGGATAGGGATAAGTCACCTTGACCTCCCGAATCACCTAAAAGACCATATTTTCACAAAGGAATGGACTAGAGAGGTCTGGAACATTTCAAAAATAATTAATTGAATTCAATTTAAATGGATGATTTGATCCTAGGTTATCACTTGGGGTGGATGGGATGTATTCATTTTTCAAATATTTCAATTTCTTATATTTGAGATGGGTTATTTAAGAAGATAAAACAACATCATCACTTACTCATTTAATACCTACACAATTTAATACTAATCACCTATACACTTGAAGGATAAAAGTTTTGATCACTTTAAGGTATAGGTTCATATTAGCCCTTGAAGTGTGTGGCCTTAAATTCAACAAGGATGAAGGAGTTTAAAGATATTCAAATGAAATTATCAACTAAAAGAAGTGATTAGAAATTAATGGAGTGAGAAATGACATCTAATAAAACCCCTTTATACTCCCTTGGATCAACCCATAAGTGGGTTAGCCCTCTATTTATTCTAAGGTTTCAATGGAAGCAGAGAGTATACTCATGAAGGAGGAATTGGAGAAGTTAAAAAAAGGCAATGAAATAAAGATCACTCCACCATTGTGTGATAATTTCATAGGGTTTGGTGTGAATAAATTCACATATTGAACCGACAGTATCAACGTGATATGAAAAAGAAAAAAAATAATATTATAGGAAGAAATTTTATTAAGAAACTAAGAGGAATTTGACAACTTTCATGAGAAAGACAATGTCATGGCAACAAAATCGCAGCATAACATTACAATGAAATCAAGAACCAAAGATGATAAACTCCTCCACCACCACTGCCTTAAATAATAATTTTTTGAGGCTTGGTTCGAGATCCCAATAGTAAAAAGGATACCTCTTTAGTATGGTTTTCTTATGGTGGTGGAAAGTAAGGGAGAGTGGATTTCTTTATCATTGACCTAAATTTGCATACAACTTTCATCCACCGAATAGAGGCGCCTAAATGTCATTCTATATTGATAAATTGGAGTGGTCCATAGAAAAAAACATGAAGATCCAGATGTATCCTAGATCTCTATAAAAGTTCTGCCCCATTAACTTTGTTTTTAGAGAGATATGATTAAATTGGTGGGCTATTTTTTTGGGACGCAGAATCTGGCCCAGAATTTTGTTGCTTCAAGGCCAACTTTGGTGGTCTTCTCATATGAATCTTTAAGTGTTACAAAAACATGAATTGTTCATTATATCATGGGAGACCTGGAAATAAAATATGAAAATAAAATCAATATTATTGGGTATTTTATATGGTGTTCAAAAATATACCATGTAATAGTGCATTTAAATAAGGAATTAGAATTATAATATGAAATAAAGTTCAGTGTAAAATTCACTAAAAATGGTCTTTATGATTAATAAAGCACATGAATTTTATTTTATAAAAAATGAATATTATCCTATTTTAGTGTCTAATCATGTCTCTATAGAGACCTTTTATCACCAATCAATTGGATTTAGATATCATCTTTTTGAAACCAATTGTTTACGATCAATGTTGAGTTTATCCTTTTTTTATTCTTTATACTTCTTTATCTATGTGGTATAGAGTTGGTTTTCATGGCCCGTGGTCTTGTTTTTTTTGGTTTATTTTTAAGTTCTATGTTTTTGGGGTTCCCTTTTCATTATTTGGGTCTTTTGATAGTCCCCCTCATCAAGTTCTTATGCAATGGTTAATGGAACCTCTAGTTGAGGTATCATATTCTAGACATCTCCTTTGATTTTGTGTGAATTATTTAAGTAACATTATTTTTTTTGGGTGGATGCTAAATATTATATTAATTAAGATAATGAAATAGACTAAAGTAAATTAATTTTAATGGGGGTGATTATCAAGTGTTAATACATTTTTATGAAGCTATTTATAATTGATAGATTATTTGATATTTTTTATGAGAATTTATTTGTTGTGAAGTAATATATGTAATCACTATGATTAATTTAGGGAATAAGATTTCATAAAATTATAATTATATAAATATAGTAATGATTTAATTGTGTAAAATATATAACTAAGGTGTTGATTCTCATACATGAAGTGTCAAATAATTATAATGGCATGTTTTAAAAGGGAAATTGGGGAAGTGTTATGTAACTGAAATTTGTTGATGTTTACTGCCAGTATATTTTTATGTTCTTATGATTAATATGGATTTATTTGTGGATATAGTGTAGGATTTACCTAGGTGGTACGTGGAAGTATGTTTTTTGATATAATTGTGGTGGAAGGGTTGTTATGTGGTTTGTAAATGGTGGCATGACTGGTTGTGTGGAAAGGGAAGTCTTTTGTGGGTATTTCGATGATTTTCATAAGAGGACGTGGATGTTATTGCGGAAATGATTTTGGTTGATGTGGGGATGTTTTCATATTTCTCAGTGGTCTGAAATATGATTAATAACATTGAGTTTGGTCATGGTAATGAGTTACAATTTAATAAGTAGTGGTGGTTAATTAGATAATAATAGCTAGAATAAATGTGGAATGATTGATAATAATATAGATAATGGATAATGAATGGTTATTCATTATATATGAAAATAAATGGAATGTTATATGTAATAATATTTGTATAATGGTACATATATAAAATGTTAAACAATTTAATTAAATGGGGGTATATATGAATTTATTTTTTCTATTTGTGTGAATGATCAGACTTGTTTTTGTTAAAGAGTTGTCAACGGTTTCTAATGATTAAAATTGATGATGTAGAGAATGTTTTGGGTTATAATAGTTCTATATTGGTATAAAACTTAGGTTATTATTATGACTATAAATATTATATGTCATAGTTTATTCTGACTTCATACTCACCCCGCCCAACTTGAATAACTTTACTAACACCCAAATGTTTTGTGTTCTGGTTTTTTCCCTAGCCTTGAGGTTAGTGTGGTAAAAAATGGATGGATACTCCCTTTTTCAATATATCCCTTTTGGATTAGTATTAGCCGTGGTGGAATGATATTATAATGAAAATGTTTTGATGTCTAGAAGTTTGAGTGTTAATGGTATAATGTGGCGATGATATGATTTTATGGGATGATGATGTGATAGAGGATGAGACACATGGTAGCAATTATACATGCCATTAGGATAGTAAGTGGTTTATTTCCTTTATGTTTTTGATACCTTACTATAATGAAAATGAGATTTTTTTTGAGATGTGGATATACAATATAAGTTTTTTTAGTTTGGTTGTGGTTATAATTGTGGCATGATATGTGGTAGTGGATATATGATAATAAAGTTGTTGTTATAGATATGGGTATGTGTGGATATGGATATGGTAGAAGGGAGAAGATTTTTTCTATCTTGGTTTGAGAGTGAAAAACAAGTGGGGATATAGTTATAAAGGGACATCATATAATATTTTGTTCATATTATATTATAATAGAGGGATGTGTTATTGGGTGAGAGATCCTTTGTGATGTTAGGTCTTAGATGATATTTACTAATTGTGAGTTGGTTCTATTATTTGATCATTTAGGAATTATTATCCTTATTATAAATTTTCATGAGTGGTATTAAAGATGATTCTACTGCATATATATTTATTTTCACCCCTATGTTTATAAATATTCTCTACATGATTCTAGGAGGTATTCGATGATTGAGATGAAAATTTCTAGCTTGTGTCTTGGAGTCATGGTTAGAGTCACTATTGTAGGAGTTACTTATTGGTAGATTATTTTTGGATACTTATCTTCTATATGATAATATATGAATTATTGAATATTGTATTTATTTTACATTATTGTGTTTCTTGTAAGTTTTTCCTATATATTCTTTGGATTATGATATTAATACCTCTAATATGTATGTTTCATACCCTCAGAGATATTCACCAACCCATGGCCTATTGAAGGTAGGCTTCAAGGGCCACAAACATCTTCACTTATATCCCAATAGGGGTTCCAATTAGGGATATGTTACGATAAATAGAATCCAAAACACTATAGGAATCCTCAAACTCAAAAGGTTGTTTCTTAGAAAAGGGGGCATATTTTTTCCTTTCGATAAGAGATCACAACCTTATTTTCTAGACTAAAAAGTCCAACCAAGTCTTATGAATGTTTCTTTCATTTCTCAACCTAAGTACCTTTTTTCATAATAGTGGGTTGAGAAACATGTATAGAGTTACCTGAATCCATATTTTATTATGATATAGAGAGGTCAACAAATGTTAAGCAAGGAATAAAATATTCCAATGAGTTTTTATAAATAATCTTTTATAGAAAACCAAAATCCACTTTTTAGATTGGGGTTGTAATGACCTGAACATTTATAAATGTCAATCATTTTTTTAAATTATTAAATAATTTATTAAGGAATGAATTTATAGAAAACTTTTGAAATATTTTTGTTATTTAAACAATTATATGGTATTTTGAAGTTAAAATATTCTTAATAATTATAACCATTAAAAATATATTCATTGTATAGTTACCATTATGATTAGTATCCTAAGGGTTATGATAATGTCCATTTGGCATAGACAAAGGAAGTGATGGCCTAGAATAGTGAAATCATACCCTATGAAGCCCATTTATCATAGATTCTAAGGGAGACAAAATCATTAGGATTTACACTTGACCAATCCCAAGCCAAGATTCAAAAACTAAAGTACGAGAGAAACTGTTTACAGGAAGAGTTAAATCTCATTGAGATCACAACTCAAACCTTGTTTTCCCAACAACCCCATGAAAATAAACCCATCACATACCTTACCCTTAAGGAATCCACTGGTGTAATAAATTGATATATATATAGGACCTAATAGTATAAATTTTTATATTTTATTTCTGAGAAAACAATTATTATATTTATACCTTTTAAATATTATTTTTAAATTATTAAATAAGAAGTTTGATAAAAATTAAATTTTGATACGATGAAACAAAAATTATATTTTCAGAAAATATATAGTTTCAATCAAAACACTCTTTTTGATGAATTCATAAATTTTTAAAATATATTTGTTAATAAAATATTATAATTAAATAATATTTATTAAATATAAATCGTAATATAATTTTATGAAGTCAATTGTAATTTTATAAGGGTTAAAAAAATATTATTGAAAAAAACAAGTATTTTCATTAAATAAGTGTTTTTTTATTTATAAGTTTAAATTATAATATTTGGAGAATTATTTTGACAAAAAATAAATTATTTTAGAAATAATTACCTCGAAATTGTCCAATTTTTTTTTAGAATTTTCAAGGATTATCAAATTTTTGGGAAAAATTAATTACTGTATAATTACCCAGTATGTATTATAACATCATAAAAGCCCAAAATTATTATAATAAATACCATAAATATAATCCAAGTCCAAAATTATTTTATCCCTTTAAAATAATGTGTTTTATGTAACTTTATTAATTTTATAAACCCTTATTGAACCCTCCAAATTCTATATTATATTTTAATGTTTTAAAATAAATTCTTTATAAACATGACTCACTTACACATAACCAAGTGAACTAGTTAAATGTTTTGGGTTATTATCCTCATTAAATAATTTAAACCACTACTATTTAGTAGAAACCATGGTCAAAAAAGGGAAGGTTTATGGATTTGATTACTTTTTCATATAGTGTCCAAAACCTTAGTGTGTAAATTAATAAATAATCCTCCTCTATTTTTCTATATAAATATACCCAACCTCTTATTAATATTCCCAAAAACTCTTGGAGAATGATTTTACTCTTACCTTTCCTCTATAGAGCCCTCCCAGATGGTCTAAATCTCTTATGAAGCTCCTCCTAAGCTTTTATAAGCACCCTATCAAGGTAAGAGATCTTTTCCATATCCTCTTTATTCAAGCACCTTATTTATTTCATTCCTCTTTATATCTAATTTTTCTAGTTGGGATATGTTTTTAAAAAACTATATTACAATACTTATGATTTCTAAGTAATGAAATAACCATTTCACACTCATCCCCACTTCTATAAACCTTTATCTACAACCATTATGATTTGTAAATTATCTTGCAATTTTCCATGACATACATTTATGTAGTGAATAAACACATCCATTTTCACTCAAATTTATTAAACTAGTTGTAAATATACCTAATTTATTTGGTATTTATATTTATGTAACCAAAATTCAATAATATTGGGGTTAAAATTAATTAAATACTTTCTTATATTGTATGATATATGTGTCACAATTATATATGTACAAGATATAAAAGTGACTAGCGGGCTTGGAATTATATTTCCCTCAAATATATTGGTTAAGGTATTTATCTCAGGATATTCCATGTATCATTCAAGTGAGGTTATACTAAGTACAATATTTTATATTTTCTTGGTGTTTGGACTTTACTTATGTTTATGATGTCATTTTTTATGTTATTGAGAAATTAATTTGTTTCCTTTAGGTTATCATGTTATATCATGCCTCATTTTTCATAATTATGATATTCACCTCTATTATGTTACCTAGATATGACTCTTGGATAAAATATACTAATTTACCTTATGATATGTTATTATTCCCTTATTGGGATTTATATCTCACACCTTTCTTATATACATCCCTAGGTTATTTCATGTAGTTTTCAAAGATATAAGGAATATAATAACATGTTTTAGAGTTTTTAAATAATGATGTCATACCAATGTTTCATGTTAATGTTATATGTACCAAATTTAACAAATAAAATAGGTCTCATGATATTTTTGGTTCATATTAATTGCATTTTTACATAATAAATCTTGAATTAATGTGTAATAAGACATGGTTGGTCTTATTAATAATAGAAGACAATTTTTTTGATATGTAATCATCTATAAAAACATTATAAATAGAGGTTCTATATAATTCAGATGTATATGAGTCAATTTTGAGGTGCATGATGATAAACCATCCCATTTTATAGTGTGAAACTTGTTTTAAAAAAGTGTATTGGTTGAACTTTAAAGACTAAAATAAGTATAATAATTAGAGGTTTAACAAACGTTTCAAAACATAATGACTATTTCAAAACCTTAAGATAAAAATTCCGATGAAATGGAATACCCATTGACTAACATTGATAAAAATCATCACCTAAGAAGATACTAACAAGTACATGTTTGTAATCTAGGATACCCAGATAAAAAACAGGAGAATCTTATAATTTCAAAAGACCACTTCATGAATTTCTGTGAAGGATGATTATTAGTGAACATACCAACAATAATGAAATGGGGATCCAAAGAAAGAGTTTCCCTATGTTTTCATATGAAACTAACGATAATGAAACCTTTGTGTAGAAAAGAGAAAGAAGAAACATGAGAAGAAACATCAGTGGATTTAAGATTGGGACTTCCAAAACAACATCTTCAAAAGATTGAGTAGGTTTATTATTGAGTATCATGCATATGATACCCAACTAAGGCTTTATTTATTCAAAACAACAACAACAATAATATGTCTTAAGAACCTCATTTCTCTTTAATGGTTCTTTAGAAAATTACCATTTCATTATAAAAAAATAAAATCAAACAAAACTATCTTTTCAAAAATAATAAAATATATTTATTATATAAAGTAATCTTTTCCCCATAAATAACAATTGACAAAATTTCCAATTTTAAATAAAAAATCCCCATTTTAAATATTAAATTTATATAATTTTTAAATTTTCATTAAATATTTTCAAAATATAATATAAAATTTAATAAAAAACATCTTTTCAATATAAAAATTTTAAAAATTTTAAAAAATAAATTTCAATTAATAAAATATTAGGAAAAAATACCTTTTCCCTTAAAAATAAAAATTTAAAGAACCATTCAATGTTAAAATTAATGGTAAAAAAATTATTTTCCATTAAAATATATTATTTCTCCTTTTAATAAAAATCCCAATTTTTTTCAAATAATATTTTCTTTATAATGAACCATTTTCAATAAGAAAAATTTGACTATTAATTTTTTATAAATAATATATTAAATTAAATTAAAAAAAACACTTTTAGATTTCAAATAAAAACAATACCTATTCAATTCAATAATTAAAATCATATCTGTATTCCTAATGAAATCATAATTTTTTTAAAAAAATCTATAAAAAGCTTTTCATCATTTTATTTATAAATTAAAATGTTTTATTAGTCATTTTTTAGAAATAATTTCTTAATTTAAAATTTCTTAAAAATTTGATTAGTTTTTTTTTAAAAAAAAATTACACTTCACTTTTTAACCCTTTCCATTATCAAAAATAAATAGTTTATGTTTTCTTTATCTAATTTCAATAAAAAATTATTTCTTAATTAATCCAATCTTTTTGATTAAAAAACCTCATTTGTATTTCATAAATTAAATATTTAATCCTTTTCATATAATAAGTTATTTTGTAATATTTATCCTTAAGAAACAAAAAAGTTCATGAAAATAAAAAAATAATTTTTTGTTTTTAAATGATAAGAAAATATATCTTTCTATATTTAAAAAATAAAAATAAAAACTAATTTTGTAGTAAATAAATAAAAATATTTTTTCCATTTTTCATAAAAAATATAATTTTCTTTATTTAAGAATAAATAATATATATATTTTTTAATTTAAATATAATATTAAAAAACTAATTTTTTAACTTTACGAAAATATAGAAAAAATTAAAATTTCATTTTTGAAGGATTTTCAATATTTCTTTAAAAAAATTAAAAAATTATTCATTTTATTAAAAAATGATATAAAACTAAAATAATTATTAAAACTTTTTGTAAAAAATACCTTCATTAAAAAATATTATTTGAAAAAAATAATTCCATTTTAAAAATAAAATATAATATCCCTTTTTCTTTTGAATAATATAATAAATTTCTCATCATCCTTTAAAATATTTAAACAACTATCAGTTTATTTTAAGAAACTATTTTATAAATGATATATATTATTTTATCTTTTTACCTTTTAAAATTAATGAATTCTTATTTTTCATAACGAATTTTTGCACACTTAATAAATGAAAAAACCCTTATTTTTTTTATAAAAAAAATTATTATAAAATATAAACATTATTATTTTAATGTGTGTGTGAATATATAGATGGATGAATGGATTGATATATATGAAAACAACTTCTTTGTTTTTTAGAAAAAATTGTATTTACAAATTAAACTCCCACTTATTTGTATATTTTTTTCAAATATCATAATATTTATTCAAATAAAACCATTATTCACATTTTGAAGATTAAATTTACAAAAAAAATAAATTTTAATACTCTTTTATTAAAATAAATTAAAAATTAAACTTTTTAACATATAATACACACACAAATAGTGCATACCATCTTTTGATACCAACAGAAATGACCAAAACATGATCATATAAAATATGAATATCAACAAAAAATACTGAGTCACTTACACACCCATGACCTTTTAGGTTTAGAGTTTTAGAGTGCTTTAAAAAAACCCACATATTTACCATCTAATGGAAATTTTTCTAACAAAACTAAGGATTTATTATTTTATAATAATTATTAAAAATCTCCTAAAAAACTATCCACAAATCAAACCATTTTTAGACATATCATTTTCAATAATTTTTTGTAAATCTGGGGGAAAATGAAACATAAGAAGGGACATATAAAATGCTCAGTAAAGGGTAGTGTATAATAAAAACTACCATGTTATAAATAAGTAATGAATAATATGGTAATAATAAATAATAATAAAATAATTATATATAAGTGATAACATTAAAATTTAATATATCAGTGGATAATATAAAAATATAAATAATAACATAGGTAAAAATATTTCATTTCATTGTGATGGAATTCATAACTTTTGACATCTTAATCTTACCATTAAGTCCTCTTTCCATGATATCCTACAAACTTCCAAGGCCTCACCCAAGACATCCTGCTAATCATCAAGGTGTCAACCAATAAATTATTAATAAATGTGTAGGCATAAACCAAATTCCCAAAAAAGTTTGTATTATGAGACCTACCGATGCATGAAGCTGTTATATAATTCTAGGCCATACCCATAAATTAATATATACAATGCATCCACCATGTGAAATAAAATAATAACAGAACAATACACAATCAACTTGTCTTGTTATGAAATAAAAATCCAAATTTTAATAATAACAATATGTGTTTTCAATAATTTCCCAATTTAATAAATCGAAAAATAATGAATACGAGGAATCCATAGCAATAATGTAGATGATATCATTATATTATATCCCAATAGAAGTATAAAAACATTGTAAGATGTTGACATAAATTAAAACCACCTTTATAAGAAGAACACCTTTCCACAATACCACATAATAAAGGATCAAGAATTGGATTTTTGGATATCATGAGTTCAATCTCCCAATAAATAAGTAGTATGTGAGAATTTAGAGAGAAATTCATGGAATGTAATTCCAAAAGAGATATAAATTTTAGAGTTTAGGAGGAAAATTAATGTAAAAATATAAGAATTATGAAAATTATTGTAAAAAGATAAACTGAAAAGGTACTTTTAAAAATAATATTTAGAAAGGTAACATAAAATTAATTTTAAAACACCATTATAAAAGAAATACCAATATCATAAAATTCAAAGATGCATAATTTTTTTAAAGAGGAAATGTAGAGCAGAAGAAAATATCATGAAATGTGAAGCCTTTTTTAATATTTTAAAAATACCTTTACAGAAACCCACATCAGATAATTGAGTAATGAAGATATATTTTTAAAAAAATATAAAAATAAACAAGAATATCACTAGAAATAATAAAAAATTAGATTTCAAAAATAAAAAATATTGAAAAAAAATAAGTTCATGGAGTAAATATAGTCGTTAAATAGGATTGGAATTATACTTAATAACATTATACTTTTATGAGAAATTATTTAACCAAGGAAGAGGAATAGAATTAAAAAATTCATTTTACCAAGATAGAGAAGAGGAAATATCCAGTGAAATTGGAAATGAATCAAATATTTTCATATCCAAGCGTACCTAGTTCTCTAAAATTTGATTAAAAAAGAAAGAAACACGGTGTTAAAATTATAGTTTACAAAAAGAGGTGTGGATATCACCCATCATAACAAAATCCATTAAAGTTGCAAAAAAGTGTGGGGTACCAAAGGGCCACATTGAGATCCTTTCCAAAAAAATTTAGAGTGTGTCCACCACCTTGTTCGCCTCCGTAAAATCATTTTTTATATTCTTTAGGAGATCCTCAGAGATAATGATGAATTATACCCAATGATATGATATTTTCCACAGAACAGTTCTAGATTCTTTCTTTATGGTTTCCACTAGCAAATTCGAGTCTGATTTAATCTATAGTAGCTTCCACGCATTACGAGATTCAAATTTCACTACATACATTATTGACCAAATTTCAACCTCAAGTGTGCAACCATTACCAATGAAGTGAAAGAAGAACCTTTTAGAAAATCTCTGATGGGTGTGAATAACACTACCACAACCAGTGGGACTGAGTTTATCTAAGGCCTTGTTGTCAATATTGACCTTAATACACTATTTTATGAGGGGAATCCATTAAATATACTTCATGAAATATGGGTTTTTATCATTAAAAATACCCCAAGAATATATAAAATAATTAAATTAAAAACATCATTTTCTATATATACTATTTGAATATTAGAGGCTTCATTGGTATCTTCTTAGATTGAAACAACACTATCATGAAAGGACATGGTTATGTTATCAAACATTACAATGTTTATAAAAGTCCAAGTATTTGAAATCACCATGGATGTCACTTTGAGAATGAGTTTTAGGCCCCTGTCCACTGAGATCTAGTTCAGTGATGCACATTATTAGGTCTAAAAATTAGAAATCCAGGCATAGCTCAATTCCAAAGAGGTCCTCCATGTAAGCCCATAGCATGGACACAAACCTATAATTAACAAACTGCTGTTGAACATTTTTTAGCCTTCAAAAAGAGGTGGAATATAGAGACTAATTTTAGCCTAATTTATTTCAAGTGGTAATGGAGGGGTATGTAGCGACTTTGGTTTTTTTGCCCTGTCAGACTTCGTAATATTCTATGAAGAATTCCAGAACTAGGCACGAAGACGGTGTGCGATTCAAAGGTTCGGTGTTCCTGGAATTTATTTTATAAAAATATTAACTATTTTTATACTATGAATATGGTGGTCGTGTGTTATCTCATAAAAGGTAGCTCAAAATGGGAATATGAGGGCACAATTGCGTTCGGAACGTGCCGTTTACCCTAGGTAGGGTGTAAACTTTTCGGGCGCAGGCCTACTGCGAGAAAACCCTCTAGGGGAATTTTCATAAATAAATGGAAAAGTTTATTTATGAGTGTCATCTATACTAACACCTTAACAGAGTCTTAGATCACAATTATGATTCTGCCATTGCATTCAGAATGCCGTGTTTACCCTAGGCGTGAAATAAGTTTAGTCGGCGCTGAGTGCTGGGTCGGAGGTGTGATGGCGGGGAGATGAAATGAGGTTTTTATTAAAACAAAATAAAAAAAATAAAAACACATATCTCTCTAACCCATTGTACACGTAGGAGCTAACAAACCCCCCTCCCTCCTCCATTTCTTCGCCGGATCGAGCCCCGGGCATCCGTTTTCAGCACTGATCATCACTAGACCGAGCTCTAGTGCGGCGTAGGCGTTGTTCTGCACCCGAAGCTTCGACGATCTTCCAACAGGTATGAGTTTTGATTTTCGAAATCCCAAATCCCTATTTGGTTGGTTTTTCTCTATTTTTAGCCTGTAGATGCGTTGATCCCATCCTGGGGGCTGCACAGATGCCTTCGGATGCGCGTTTGGACCCACGGGGTGCCCCCGGCGGCCCTCAGAATGTCCGCCGGCGCGGCATCGACATGGTGGCGGCGGGCCGCGGGAATGTCATCGGACTGCTGCAGGGGCGGTGGTCTGGCCACCAATTAGCGGAGACCCAGCATCGGGGGTTGGTTGTGCGCACGCTGGGCCGCACCGCGACGGTGTGGTCCGCCTGCCGGACCGGTCGGTTCAGGCCAGTCCGACCCTCTCCTTGTACACGGGGGTTTTAAAACCCCCGTTTCTTACAATCCAGAGGTCATATTTGCATGACATCTACGACGACGCGACCCTGTAAATAAGGCGAACCCTTTGAGGTGGGTTTGGGGGTTTCATAGTTTTAGGATCATGGCTCGGGAGCTTGAAATGTCAAATAAAATAATAATATTTTATTATTATTCGACTTCGGGCCGTTGTATCTTCTACCCGAAGCGTCCGATTGACGTTTCGTCAGTGGAGTTGAGGCCATAATGGTACGATGGACTTTTCTTGTAGGTTTTTAGGAGTTGGGGCCGATTTTGGGGTTCAGGCCCTTCTGAGGGCGGGTTTGGGCGTTTACGGAGAAAAACAACTTCATCACTATGAGTCCAATTTTGGACGAACAATTAGTTGATCATGTGTGTTTTTCCTAGGGGATTGCAATGGTGTGATCTTCTTGACGAGTTTCGGGAGCGTGGTGTGGGCCCCACCCAAGCTGGCTTCTGTGAGTAGTACCTTTTTCACGGGTGTCCATTTTGGACGATCGAGTAGTCTATCCCACATGTTTTTCTGAGTGGATTGTTGTGGTATGATACACATGATGAGTTTCGGGATCGTAGTGTGGGCACCGCATAGGCTAGCTATGGTGAATAGTGCCTTTTTCAAAGGTTGTTCATTTTGGGCGAGTGAACAGCTGATCCTGTATGTTTTTTCACGTGGATTGTAATGGTGGCCTCGGTATCGGCCTTAGAGGTGCGTGGTTTGGCGTTGTGGTGGGCCGCTCAGTTCAGTGATGTTTGGACAAGCAGTGGTTGAGGATATTCCCTTGGTTCATTCCTACGAGGTTTCGCACGGAATAACAACCTTAGAATATGTTTGTGATCCTCAAGATGGGATGTTTAATCTGTTAGAGTTGTGGAATCCCTCCAGTGGGCTTAGAGCGGGAATCCTCTAGCATCATTTCCCTAGATCGGGTTCTTGGTATCATTGTGACTGCTTATCGATGGGCAATGATCCCCTATCTAGCAGGTTAACCTCGTAGGGTCTGTGGCATCATCGGGAATATGATCCCCTATATGGTGGGCTGTGCTCAGTAGGGTTGTTTCATCGTTGGGTATACGATCCCTTACTCAGCATGAGGATTATATTAGGGTTGCGGTGTCGTTGGTTATTTGATCCTCTACTCAGCGTGTGGTTTATGTAGGGTTGCGACATCGTTAGTTTGATCCCCTAAAACATGTGATGTACTAGATAGTGTTTCGTTATCTTTGTGACCATCATGACATAGGTGATGATCCTCTATCTGAGTGACATGTTTCTGTTGAGTGCCAGATCAGGTTGTGGTATCCCCCACCAGATCCTAGGAGTGATCCCCTATCTGTGCGATCTACGAATTCCAGATTGGGTTGTGGTATCCCCCAGCGGACCCTGGGAGTGATCCCCTATCTATGAGATCCTCGTATACATGTGTGGGTTCTGGAATCCCCTAACAGAACCTAGGAGAAATCCCATATCTGAGGAGTTTTGTTTTTATGTTTTTGTAGTGAGGTTTCCTCAGTGACAATATCTGAGGAGCGTGACCTCTTAGGTGAGTGTCTGAGATATTTTTGTGGGACCCGATGGAGTGTATCTCTCAGACGAGTGTCACCTGTAATGACAGTGCTCCTGGAGTGTGTTCACTTGTTTGTGAACCGTTGCTGGTGATGAGGTCGGTACCTCATGTGGCTTGGTGAGTGAGCTGAGTATATCTGGTTGTTCAAGGTGTATGTATGGGATTACACCTGGATTGAGCTGATTAGTTGTGTTTAGCCAAGGATGGTCATGATATGGAGTTTCTCTCTCATATGGGTTCACTCTGGCTGGGATGAGTGGGCTATTTCCTTTCAGTTAATCTCTATTATTTTGGGTTTTTGGGGTGCGTACTGAGTATTTTTATACTCACCCTTGCACGGGCTTTTCCTGCACATGTTTGTGTCTTGTGCAGACCATGGGCCTTTTGACGGAGTTCCAGGAGGTCCTGGAGCAGGCAGAGCTTACTGAGCGAGACTGACCGGTGTGTTTACCAGAGTTGTGCCGAGGAGCATACCAGTGGGTGCATTTGGTAGTGTTTCCCTCCTTCTGAGCAGTTTGGACGCTTTTGTAGTTTTATTTTGGTGGGCCCTGTTTTTCCCTTTTTTACTTTTTCTGTACTCTGGTTGTGGGATAGATATATGCATGCATTTCTTTCCGGTTTTTTTATATATCACTGTATAGTTTCATGGAGGTGTATGTGAGTGTGTGTGTACATGTACCTTAGGCTAATGCCTACCATGTGTGTGATAGCCTACTCGGTGCTAGTCGTCAGCCCCTGGCCTATTGGAGGCGGGCATGGGGAGTCACGGATCGAGCCCCGTTGGGTCAGGTCGTGAAAGGGTGGTCCATTTATCTATATTTTCCACAATATAAAGGGACTTTGTTGGCCATATGAAGGTCCTCCTAAATTTTAAGAGCCAAGTTGGTTTATTAATTTCATGAGTTAATTTATGACAATAGAAGTCCCTTATATTAAAATTTCAAACCATTTTTTGTTTTTAAATGAGAGTTGCAATGTTAATGAAGGAGTGCCTATAAATTTGATGAATGTTGTGTGATAGTATAATTTCAGAAAACTTATAAATATTTTGATTAAGACTAGTAATAGACACTTTTTTCTATTAAATGGAGGTACCACATTCACTTTTAGTTTTCTTTCCAACTAGGGTCCGTTATAAAAATTCATAATTTATTTCCTTGAAACCTCCCATTTTCTAGAAGGGCATAATGTCTAGAAATGATAATTTTATATCCAAATAGACAGAATATGCAATTTTTTATGGGTACTAATTGAGAATACTGTGATATAATTTATCCTTAAAAACATTATGGTCCACATCATTTTATATAATCAAATTTTGTGTAAATATTTCAAGGATTGATTCATTTAAATATTTTAGATCTTGGATACCCAAACTATCCCTGTTAACAGGTTTAGTTCAATCTTTCTGTACCATAGAAATCAGTTTCCTTTCATTGATATAACTAGTCTAGACAGTTTTTCTAATATTGTCTTACAGGTTTTAAATCATCATGATGGGACATCTATAAACATATAAGGCATGAATAACATGGAGGTGATCACTGAGTTAAATCGAAAGATACTACCCATATGGAATTTTTTTCTTTCCACTTTTACAATTGATTAGTGATCCTGAAATAGATGTTTCTAAGTAGAAACTTCTAACCTCCCCCAAAAAATAATGATACCAAGATATAAAAAGGGAAGCTATCCCCTCTTCACACTAAGGGTTTTGGAAATCCTAATTTTCCTGGACATTTAAAATCCATTACCTTTAAAAAGGGATTATTTATTACATCTTAATGACTGGACTACAAATTTTTCATAGAGAATAAATATTTCTTTGATTGAGACCAAATTTCTCTTGAAAGATTTTCTAAATAAAATAATATCATCTACATATAGAAGATGCGAGGGAAAAAATTTATTCCTTCCATTATTTATTTTTTCATTCCATCTTGGGAAAGATCAATGATTAATAATCTTATATAATTTTTAGAAATTTCAAAGAGGATGCTTGAGAGTGGGTCTCCTTATCTGACACATCAAGAGTACCATAGGAACCCCCTTACTGATCCATATATAAGGACTGACAGCATGAAACTTGTCAGGATAGTGGTAATTATTTTGATAAAATCATTATAAATCCCATATCTGAATAGAACATTGATGATGAAGCTCCACTTTATCATATCAAAGTCTTTAGATATGTCCATATTTAGAGAGAAACTCTCATCCATCACATTACTCCTCATGATTTTGATACCTTCTAAGATAGGGTATAGGAAATTATGAATACTCATACCATGGGAAAACCCGAATTGGTAGGGGATAATGAATTTCTGGAAAGCCTCACCATTTTATTAGTCACAATTTTTATAATTACATTTGGTATGGTATTACCAATATAAGATGTCCAAAAGTATCTTATGTACAATGAATTTTCCCCCCTAGGTACTAGATTAATAAAGAAAGAGTTAATTCTATAATGTATTGACTTTGAGAGAAAAAATTAACTAATTTTAGTTGTCATGTAAAAATGAATGATATACTTCTAAAACATGAAAAATTTGTTGTTGAATCCATCTAGTCCTGCTTCACTTTCCGTTTTTTGTAAGAAGAGAGAATATTTAACCTCGTTTTCAAACGGGGAAAACATTAAAGCCCGATTATGAAGTTTCTCAACTTATGGAGTAATAGTATTAATAAATATAGGAGTAACTCCATTTCCATAACCATATAGAGGTTCAAAAAGTAGTCCACAAAAAAAATTAAAATTTATCTTTTATTTGTGAAAAGAGAGTCATTGATCTAAACAAAATATGCCTCTATTTTAACCTTTTTCTCTCTATGAAAATAGTGAAATAGATTAGAGTTTATATCACCATCTTTTAGCCATTTCACATTAATTTGGTTCTAGTTCATCTTTTCCTTGATGGAAATTAGTTCATCTAGCTAGGAATGAAGCTGGAGTTCCCCTTGAGAAGGAATATATTTTCTATAGTTCTCATTTTGAATGGAAGAAAGCTAAGATTCAGCCTCCCTAATGTTATCATCCAACCCAAAAAATTATTTTTTTCGATATTCTCTAAATAGTACATATCTCTTTTGAGTTTAGAGGCAAAAAAATAAATAAGAATACCAATGTAAACATTATTTCATCCATTGAGAACAACTTCCCTACATCTGGGAATTGCGAACCAAGCATTGTTGAACTTTAAAGGTAAAGGATATGAACTCAGGATTTCCACCAAGATATGGAAAATTAACGTATTGTGATCAGAATTGAATTTAAGGATAGTGAATGTAGATAGTTCAGTTTTAAGACACCTATCATTGAATTTAAAGAATCATATGTCATTTTTTATTGCCTTAATTTCATCAATTGTGAATCTTCACCAAGTAAAAATATTTCCAGTAATGTAAACCTTAGTAAAATTTCATTTGTCAATGTAGAAAGAAAATTACTCAGTAAAAATTCTTTAGAAGATTGGCCCAATATTCTCCTAAGGTCTTAAAAAATTATCAAGTTTTCCTACAATGACCCAATTTTGGTTCATTTTCTTATCCATTTTGGTCAAACCCATCTAAAGATCCCTTATCCTAGTTTACAAGTTGGAAGCATATAAAAAATATAGGGTGATATAAGTTTCAATGATTCATGTAGATAGAGAGATGATCTGAGATCATTTATCACAAAAGAGGACATGAATTTCTGCATGCTCCAACACCCATAAGGTTTCTAGGGCATTAACATTCATGTTATGTGAGACAAATTAGTAACCATGGGAGACCCAGTTGAAGGCCTTCCAATTATAAAATTTTATCATAGGTTCTACAACTCAAATTACCATTGGTATATTAGAGGTGATAAAGTCTAAGGGCCGAGATTATGGGATTTTTCCAAATCCATTGATAGTTCCAATACAATACCTTCATTGATTCAAGGGTGCTCTACCCCTCTTGTGAGGCATGCTCTCTTTTATTGTACCATTAAAATGTTTTTTCCCTTTCCCTTTCCCTTTCTTTTCCTATATTATGGGTCTATATATAGGTCTTTTATAGGGATGGTAGTCTCCGCCTTCATCTATTTTATCATCACCATCAGGGTGTTCAGTGTCCTCATTATCCTCAGTAGAATATTTACCACTAAGTTGAGTGAATTTTTTGATATAAGTCACCACTCATTTGAATAGAACCTCACTTGGATTTATTTTGGATTCCTTGTCCAAGAAAACCATTACGAATTCATCACATATTTCCTATGGGGAGGTCATTTCTGGTGTGGTCATCTGATCTTTAGAATGAGGTAAACCGACTGCTAGAATAGGGTTTTCATGGGAAAAGTGGGGGATCCATTCATATTAGAAAGAGAGGAATCAATTTCCAGTGTCACATATTTAGGGGTGGTGTCCACTTCATGGTGAGGTATTCCTTATAGATGGGAGGGTGTATCATAAAACATATGAACAAATGGGAAAGAATTTATCTCTACCTCATCCATGTTTTTAGAGGCAATGATCATCAGGATATGATCCCCTCCTCCCTCATTAAGCATGTGGCCCTAAAAAAAGGATCCAGATCCTAGAGGATCAGATGTATTAACATCAAACTACACAACATACAGAGTGGGGTTGAATTCGACAGTGGAATCATGAAAATTATTTTTTAATGATGCATCTACATTCCCAGGGGAATCAATATCCATGTCATAGGATCTCACCTAATATGATCTAGTGTCTTGAAGGTATTCCTTATAGTGTATAATATTAGGTTATAGTTTTCCACTCATAGAAAAATTTCATTACATATAATTTTTAGGGATCTCAGTTATAGCCTCCATAATGACGGCATTGGAAGAGGGGTCATCTTCCTTATTTTTTTCTTAGGGGAGTTTGGAATCATGTTCGGGGGAACTCACTCAAGAGGATTAGGGTACATTATGAAATCCCTAGGGTCTAAAACCATGGTATGAGGTCCATCAGACTTATCGATGATGAATTTCACAACAAAAGATGGGAGGATGGAGGTTTTGTGGTCAGAGACCCTATAATTTCACTTTCCATGTTTTGAATAATTGAGATCATTATTCCTTATAAGGTTACTTACATTTCAGTGCATAAATATTCTACATTTATATAGGAGGTGGAAAAAGAGATTATAGTTTGAATAGAACATGGGATGTTTTCCATATTGGATATCATGGGTGTGACTATCCTCCATGGTTGTAAGAACATACTCTTCCACCAGGGTGGTGGCTATGTCAAAATCAATGAGAACTCTAAAATAGTGCCCATATCTTGGTTTATCAGACTCCCTATCGATCCTAATTGGGAATCCAACCAAAGAATCTGTGTCCTATAGTATATGAGGGTTATATTAGTGAAAGTTTCATTTATATATGCAGATCCATACCTACGTGAAGATGTTATTAATTTTAGAAGGATCAAAATTACGATCCTAATCTTGAATCTGGAGGAGTTTTTGTTTGAGGGAGAGTGATCTGAATATCCATACTTATATTTTTAAGTCATTTGAAGGGAAAATTATTTGGTAGTATTCCCTTCACTTTTCAATAATATTACATTAATAAAATCCTCAAATATATTAAATTATCATTTCAAGGTCGTCAAACATTCATAGTCTCTCCTCTTTTGTGACCAGGACTCTCATGGTAATAAAATATTTCAAAGGTTTAATCTTTTAGAAACTATTTCCTAGTTGGAAGAGACATAAGCCCCCACCTTTTCCTTATCACTATTCAAAGAGAGGGGATGAAAAAAATAGATAAGGAAAGAGAAACTACTAATTTTACTTGATTTATGGTGATTTATGGGGATATAATTTAATGGGTATTAAATTACACCATGTTAAAGAATAATAGAGATGAATATGAAATCATGACACAATGAAGTTGAATTAAGATGATGAACCTTCAACATTTGTATCTTTTAAATAAAAATCCCATGAAAGATAGAAAATGAGATATATTTTTAAATACATTTAATTGGATGAAATTTATTATTTAAATCATCCACATAGAAATATAGACATTACAAAAAATAAAACAATTGGTGAAAATTGTATGTCTCAAAGAAGGAAAATTGAGATGAGAAACCCTTACCATTATTAAAGTCTTTTATTAAAGTAATTTAAAATATTATACAATAAACATAATGGTATTAATGAATTATTTCATTACCTAGATTATATCTATTTCCTTTTATACACACTAATTATAATTATTTATAATATATTTATTAATTAGTTGCAACTAATTTTCAATATTAGATATTAGTAACTTTGATTATTTCATACTAGTTTCTTTATAGAGATGTAGATACTCATTCATTAATAAAAATTTAATTATTAAAAATTTATTTAAGGTATTGGAATATATGTTATGTAATTATTTGTAATGTTATAATCATTTCATGAGTGTCTTAGTTATGATTCGTAAAAGATGAAATCGATGATCACTTTGTTTCGATAATTTTTAACATTTGGAATGTGGTATCTTAGTAATGAGTTAAATATTAATATTAACATTATAGGACAAAAAAATCAGTAAATAAAATATTAATTACATTTTATACTAATAATTAGGTTTTCATAACCATTCACGATAAAAATTTATAGCACTATTCATGTTATTGGTTAAACTAACCCAAAAAATAACATGCCATAAGAAATGGATGAGTATGAAAGTGATATTATTATAATATTATAATTGATATTATTTAATATATAAATAATAAATTATAATATTTTTATGAAAAAGGTATTATAATAAGATATTAATTATAAATATGAAATCGATTCGCCTCTTGGTATGCTTGTTTTAGGCTGGTAAATATACAATGATCACATATTGTTAATATTATTAATATAATTCCTAATTTGTATTTCCAAAAAAAAAATAATAAAAAAAATAAAATTATTTTTTTAATTAAATAAATTCTTATAACCATCCATATAAACTAATGATGAAAAAACTATGTCAACCATGGGGTCTGTAGTCTACACAAAACACAAGTGATGTATTCATTTTATAAATTGATGAGAGAGATATATATAATGGAGGTTACGTCAATATTAGTATTTATTTATACTATTTATTCATATTTCATTATATTATTATGGTTATAATATTTTTGGTGTATAAGGATATATAAGAAAATGATGGATAATAGATTATACTCACATTGAGGAAGTGATTCTTCTCTTATAGGGCCTCTTGGAAATGGAGGACTTGGGATGCATTCATTTAAATGAGGTAAAAAAACATAATAGGATTATATGAGGGGTAAAATGGTCCATGTTTCTAGATGAATTCCTAGGGTATGTTAGGATTGATGTGGACATAAGTGATATTATTTTATAGTTTGAAAACATGTTCTTTTTATTAGAATTGAAAGTTAGGTGAGGGGTAAATATAAAATCAGATGAGATTTAAGTGAGTTAGATGAGGAACTGTTAGTGATACATGTGGGTATTAATTAAATAAATATAAAGTTTATTATATAAAGTTAATATGTCAAGGTAATTTATCAAAATTTGATCCATTTTTTGTTACACTTTTTCACACTTATTACCTTTTATTAAATTTGTACCATGGTAATTATTTTTTACTAAAAATAAAAAATGAACCTCCTTTAAAAATTACAGTGTTATGATTCTAAATTTTTAGTAAATTTAATATAATTTAATATATAAATAAGATAAAATTATCTTTTAAATTAAAATAAAATATATATAGAATTTGTTTTATAAAAAAATTTCTTTTTATATGTTAAGTGGTTTTATTCTTATTTCCTATCAATTAATAATTAATTGAGTATTAAAATATTTTTTATATGTATAAAAATAATTTTAGAGTGATAACTTAAATTTTATTTATTATGAAAAAAATATAATATATGGAAAAGAAAAATTCTTTAGAAAAATACCCTTTTAACACTATATAATTTTAATCACATCTGATTGAATTTAATTATTTATATTATAATGACTAAATCAATACAATGGTATTATAATGTATCAATTTATTCTTTAAGATGTTATTAATAATATGTAATTAATTAAAATAAAGTGTTTTAACTATATTTATATTTTCTTAAGGTTTTAATATTCTTGTAATATTATTATGGATATATCAAACTTTATTTTAATGATGTATTAATAATTAGATTAAATTTTAAAATACACCTTAGTTATTTTTATTATGGGTTTTTATATAATATATTAGATATTTTTTTAAGAATAAAACTTACTAAAATATAATGGTCTTATAGTCTATCCCTTATAAGAAATTGCACCCTCACAATTTTAATAACTACTCACTTTTGAAAAATAGCTAAGGGTATGAGTCTATATATAATTTCGAACTCAATATTATGGGAAATACTAAAAGACTCAAGTTTCCCTTTATATTGATATTCTTAACCATTTTTTCCAAATATGAATCCTTAACTGACTATAAGTCTTATGGGTATCTTGATGAATACCTTTCATATCTTTATTTTCATGATCATGTTAGCAAATAATTATAAAAAACTAAAATGTTTATGATAATATCCAATAAAATAATTGTAAATGATCTTAGGAATATGAAAACTAAATCCTAATATATATTATCCTATGATAAATTTATTTCAACATATGATATTTTCAATTTAACTATGATATAATTTGATCAAAATATAATTCATTTGGTTTAACCTAAGCTTTACATGATCATTTACTTATTAGGTTCTCGAACCCTGCTAGTTATATATTACATCATCAAATTCCATAAAAACATATTCAAATACTTCATCTTTATTCTTAAATAGAGTGTTATTAAATGAAAGAATATTCCCTATGAGTTTCAAAACATTTATGAAATTAGGATTATTAATTGTATACCGAGTGAAGATCGAGGTAATACTCAACCAAACTTTTTTAGGTTTATCAACCATAGGTTCATTTTATTCATATATGGTATGAATTTTTTTCATTAAAACTGGGATTTAATTATAAAGAAATCACACACTCAATACATTACTAAAATGTTAAGATGTTTTCCTATATTAAGATTTATTCTTATGGCTTCCACAAATGTATTCTTGTCTTAATTTCTAATAATAATTAAATTAAGATATTTCATACTATATACTTAATCAAAAATTTATGGAATCCTATGCTCCCAAATTTAAACTTAACCCTTATCCCCAAAAAAACATAAAATTTCATACCAATCAACACTAATTAATCATATATACTCTCAAAATATATTAATATTTTCTCAAAACAACCTACAATGCCTTATCATGAAATAAATTTTCATACCTTAAGGTAATCTACACAAATCAACTTATGTTCCCTATATCAGTTAACTCATTGTCCCAATTAACCATATTTACCTAAAAATAAAATCATATACAATCCCAAAGGGATATATAAACCTCAATTATATATCTTTTTTCCTAATACCCAAAAAATGTCTCAAAATATCATTAATCACCTCAAAATCTAATAATATATTACCTAAAAAAGGGATTTTTATACCTTTGAACTTATAATAAAACCTAAAACCACCAACCTATAATGGATTTTTAAACACTTAATTTATCATCATATAAAAAAATCATGTCCAATGAAGTTATCTAAACCCTTATTTGATATCAACTTTGATTCCCCATACTTGCACTCCCAGATTTAGTGTTAATAAAAACATATATTACATTATGAATTTGAAACCAACTAAAATAACCCAAACATAATAATTCAAATTTAAAGTATAAATTTTTTTTAAGTCACTTAAAAACCCAATACCTTTAAGGTTTATAGTTTTCAAGATTTAGGAAAATATTTATCTAAAAAACCCATATATTTCCCTTAAAATGAAAATTTTTCCCACTAAAACAAGGGTTTTTTATTTTATAATATGTCTTCAATATCTCCCAGAAAATTAGTCACTCATCATACCCATCTATATATACCACTATTAATAATATTTTTCATAACCTAAGGAAAAAACATAAGAAGGGTGAGCTCAATCACTCAGTAAGGTGTAACGTATAATAGAAGATATGGAATAAACAAATCCTGAATAATATGGAAGGAATAAATAATAATAAAATAATTCCATATAACTAATAACATGATCATGTAATATGTCCATGGATAATGTATAAATTTAAATAATCGCATGGATAATATTAAGAGATTCCATGGTGATGTTAATAATAATTCTATATTTCATAATCTTACCATCAAGACCCCATTCCTAGAATCCCTATTTATCATCACAACCTCAACCAATACATCCTATATATTGTTCAGGCCTCATCCATGTCATTATTAATAAATGGGAAAGAATAAAATAAATACCCAAGATATTTTTTTACCTAATACATACTGATGCATAAAGGGGATATATAATATCATGCCCTATCCACCACTTAATAGGTAAAATAAATTAATTATTTAAAACAAATTAATAATATACAATACTTCATCAAATTTTCTTAGTAATAAATAAACATCCATATTGAAATAGAAAGAATATTACATATCAATACATTCCCCAATCAATAAATGGAAAACATTATAATAATCCATAAAGAGAAATATGGGGAATGATTCCATTAGATCATATCACTAGTGAATTATAATAAACTTTTATAGATGTTTAAAAATATTAAAAACACTTTTATAATAAGAACACTTTAAAACAATAAGCAAAAAAATGGATAATGAATTGGATGATTTGATATTGTGAGTTAAATACCCCCAAAAAAACAATATTATAAGATAATTTAGATGTTAATTGATAGATCATAAAAGTAAAGGAGATAAATTTTTAGATTTTGAGTGGAAAATGGAAGTGAAACTAAAAAAAAAATAATTTTGGAAAACATTTAGTAAAATTTTAAAAAAAATTCAATAGTATGAGCCACTTTTAGGAATCATTTTATAGAATACAACATAAAAAAAATTTAAAACACCACTTTATAAGAAATTCAAATAATGTATCCTTGGAAATATAATAATGGTTTGTCATAGGAAATGTGGAGTAAAAGATAAGATATATGATTGGGAAATGAAATTACTTTTTTAATATTTTAAAATAACTTTATTAAAACTCACATTGGTTAAAAGATAAATACATATTTTTTTTCAAAATAGAAAAATATAAAATTAAATATCACAAAATATAATACATATTTTTATTTAAAAATGCTAACAAAAACATTTTTGGAATAACATAATATAACCAACGTGAAAAAACAATAATTAAAAGTATGAGATTATTATTAACAACATTATACTTTTATGATATGGAAATTCATTAAGGAATAATATTTTAATTAATAAATTAATTTTACCCAATGATAGAAGAGGTAATATCATATAAAATATGAAATTTAATAATATAGTTAATTTAGAATAATAGAGTTCAAGAAGAAAACTTGTAACTCAATGAAATTATGTTATGTTAGAAAAATCCCATACAACTTTGAAAGTTAATGAATTAAAATGGAATGAATGATATATTTTAAAATAGACTTTTGAATCAACTGAATGATAAAAATTTTGATTGATTTTTAAATATATTTAATTTTATGAAAATTATGATTAATACTTCAATAGGTATGTATATACACCAGAAAAATTAAACCAAGTGGTGAATTAGGCATATGTCTCAAAGAAATAAAATTTTAGTGAGAAACCATTACCTTTAATCTCGAATTCCATAAAAGTTAATTTAACTCTTGTATAATAAGATTAATGATATTAATAAATTATTTCAGATCCATTTTAACATGTATTACCTTTTCTCTACTTCAATAGAACCATTAATTATACCTTTATTAGTTAGTTATTTTTTATTTTCATATTTGGATGTTAGTAACATTGATTGTTTTGTATAAGTTCTATAATACCAATATCAATCCTTATTAAATAATAATAAGTTTATAATTACTATATTATATAAGGTAATAGAGTATATTTTCAATAATTATTTATAAAGTTATATTTTTATTTCATGAGTGTTTTATTTGCGTTTCATGAAAATGAAATCGATGGTGATCTTGTTTAAGTAAATTTGAACCGAAGAAAAATGGTTTCTTAATAATGGGTTCAGTATTAATATTACAATTCTTGAAGAAGAAAATAATTATTTATATATTAATATCAGATTATGACAGTAATTAAGTTTCCATAACCATCCATGATAAAAATATATAGCATCATTTAGGTGTGTGGTTAATACAACCCAAAAAAGAACATGTTATAATGAATGTATGGGTATAAAATTAATTTTATAATAATATCATAATTCTAGAAGAATAATAATATTATTTATATATTATTAGAGGTATAAATCATAATTTATAATAGTTTTATGAAAAGGAAAGATAAAAGCTATTAGTTATAAAGAAGAAATAATTATTCCTAGGTATGCTTATTTTTTACCATTAAACTTACATATATCACTTATTGTTAATATGATTAATAGAATTACTAATTTATAATTCTAGAACCTTAACTTTATTTATTTTATGTATCAATGGTATCTTCCCTTATAGGTCTTGGTGAGGTATCAAGTTTGATCTTTGTTGTGTACTTCCCTATATTTTTATGTTGCATGATTTTCTTTCCAATGTAACCCATTTCCCCTGCATTAATGAATATAAAAATATAGAACCATAATATTATAATAAATACCGTTTTTATTCATTAAATTAATTCTTGGAACTATAATTAGATGGCAGTGATAAAAAAATAAATATGTCGTTTATGGAGGTCATATTCAGCACATAACACAAGTTATGTCTTTATTATCTGAATGGATGGGAGGGATACAGATAATTTATATTACATCATTATAAAAAAATTATTATAAACATGATTCTAATGAAAAAATATTAGTATGTTTACAATATTTATGGATGATAAAGACTATGGAAAAAATTTAAGGGAAGGGATAATACTAATGTTGATGATTTGACTATTTTCTGAGAGTACCTCTTGGAAATAGAGGACATCAGAAACTTTAATTTAATAATGGTATAATAAAATTTTAAGAGGATTATAGGATAAGTACAATTGGTAGGGGTTAAACTATAATTGTAAGGGTAATTATGGCTTGAAGTGGGTGGAATTAAGCTCTTTTTATAAGTGAAAAAGGTTGTCTTTTCTTTAGAATTAAAAGATAATTTAGGGGGGAAGAAGGAATCACAATGGAGTTAGTTGAGTTAGGAATGTAATGGTTGGTGATACATATTGTTATAAATTTAAATCCTTACAAGGTTCTTCTATAAGGTGTATGTTTCAAGAGAATTTACAAAAAATTGAGCAATTTGAAGCTACCCATATTTACTCTAATTAACATTGATTAATTTTTTTGCATGATAATTATTATTTGTATGTAATTAAAAGATATAAATCCATAAAAAAATTGGATGTGATGATTCCAAATTTCAAATACATTTAATCTAATTAAATTTATAAATATGATATAGTTGGATTTAATATTAATACATAATATATAAGAATTTTTTTTTGTTGGAAAATGTATTTTTATACATTAAGTGTTTTTATTATTATTTTTTATTAATTAATAACTAAATGAGTGAAAATATATTTTTTATCTATTTAAAAATTATATTAGAGTAAGCACTTAAAAGGGAATAAATTAATTTATTTAGATAAAAACACAAAATATATAAAAAATATCATTACATGAAAAGGATTTTTTAATGCCAAATTATTTTAATCACATACCAATGGATTTAGTTATTTATCTTATAAACATTAATTTAATTAATAGGAATCAAAAATATAAAATTATTTTTTAAAAAATTAATAATAAAATGAATGTAATTAAAATAAATCATTTTAACTATCATTTTATTTACTTTAGGTGTTACTCTTCTTGTAATTATCTCAACAATATTTCACTTTTTATTCTCATGATCTACAAATTTTTATCTTATATTCTAAAATATAAAAATATTTATTTTAGTTTGATATTTAATTTGATTTAAGTTATTTAACACAATATTTATCTAATGAATAACACTTACTAAAATCATAGAGTTTTACACCATGATTGTAAGGCCTCTTGGTCATATTAAAATGTATTCATGCCTTGTAATGGTGTGTGTGTGTGTGTGCTTCAACTATGTTTAGTTTATCCCTGGGGGGGGGGGGAGTTGGTAGACATATCTTATTATCCCTTTTAGGTTGTGTGTAGTTTCTTTTCCTTATACCCCCACAAAGTTTTATTAAAAATAAAAAAAATAAAAAAGTTATTTTTTTTATTTTCCAATAAAAAATAAACACTATTAAATGATTTAAAAAATTTCAATATTTTTAAATAATATTTTTTATATTTAATTTAAAAATAATTTTATTCATTATATTTAAGGAAACATGATTTTTTTTTAAAATATAAATTTTTCTATAAACATTCTTCCATTAGATTTTAGAAAACTCATTATTAATAAATATTTTACCTTTATATAATAAAAAAATAAAAAAAATTAATCTCTAATTTATTAAAAAAAATCATATTAAAGAATCCTTTTAAAAAAATGACAAAATTTTGAATAAAATTTTATATAAAATTTTATATAAAATTTTCTACTATTTATTTAAAATTTTATCCTTTTTCCATAAAAGAATATTATTTTAAGAAATAATAGAAAAAAAATTCTCACTTATGTTATAAAAAATATATAAATGGATAAAAACATATTTTAAATTTTTAATAAATAAATTTATCTACTTAACAAAAATAAGACTTCACATTTCTTAAAATAAATTAAAATAAAATAGTTTTTCTTTTTATAAAATAAAGACTTCTCATTTACCCATTAAATCATAATTTTTTATTTTCAAAAATACTTTTAAAAAGTTATAATAACAAATCCTCATTTTAAAAAATATTTTAAAAATTGACATTTTTTTATTTTACTTCTTTGTAAACTGACTCTTTATTCATATACAATACCTATTTTTCCCTTTTCACAAAAAGCCTCCGTCATCCTTAAATATTTATTTTAATTAAAAATTTCTACATATATACGGAATGCATTATCATTTTTAATGAATTCACTCCATTATCATAAAGTATATTGATGAATCTATCAACCATAATATTGAGAAAATTAATAATTAAATTCTTTTCATGCCATATAAAGTGATGAAAAATTAAATAAACTAATTGAAAAATGACACAAGTACTCTATACCTCTAGAAATGTATAATGAAAAACTCATAAACCAAAAGGTCTCCTATATCATGAACTAAGGTTCCCTGACACAACCTCTACTCTATATAGATGATAAAAAATTTACACACACACACACAAAGATATATATATATATATATATAATGAATTAGTGAGAATATAAATATAATTATAAGGTTCCTTATAAAAAATTTCTTGTTTCCATGTGAATAAATTTTGTTTATGTAAACATTAAGGAATAAAATAAAATAATAAAAATAAATAACCATAACTAAGGTTATCCCTTAGCCACATCTATCACATGCCTCAAATATAACACACTTCTGAAATTATTGAATAATATAAGGCTCCCCAAAAATAATTCCACCTCGAATTAACATCTATAAATTGAGAAATTTTCAACTATTAGGGATCTTACTATAAGATATCCATGTAGTTTTCCACCCTTTCAGACCTCAAAATAAAATATAATGGCTACATAGCTATTAACCTATAAGGAATGAAATTGTTACCAAGTTTCCTCCCCCATAGACTCTACATACATCAACTTTACTCAACATAAATATATACCAGGCATGTAGCTAAGAATATTTTGTTACTCTCACTAGTTTTAAGTGTCCACACATTTGGAATCCTCCCAATATAACTTATACTATATATATATATGATATAACGACTATATCAAGCCACCACATGAAAATAAAAACCATCATGAATCATAAATGAATTCACCGCCACCATCCATTAGTTAACAATACTAACAACAACATCAAAAATCATAATTTTATTTAGACTCGTACTATATATTTTTATACTACCTAGTCTAATCACTTATACAAAGGTCCTAGGGTGTTTAATCATATCAAGTTGATTTATTACACTCCCACCTAGGTCTTCCATAAAATAGATCATATGGATTTCATTACCACCTCTCCAATATTATTTACATCCTTTTAATTTTCATGTTTTATATCCTCATTGTTATCCATTTCATATTAAAAATCCCCTTTCATCCTAATATCATCATCTACCATAAAAATAATTCTGCATTCCTCTACATATGAATACAAGAAAGGTTTATCTAATATTTGTAAAAATATTCAATTATCTTTACCACACTCAACCCATTATATAATCTCAACAATAGAAATTGAAAAAATGGGTTAAATCGTCGAGCGGCATAACCCATACTAAATATGGGACACTCTAATTCCCATTTAACAAGGCTTGTGTGAAATATTATTTAACCCGTGTGTAACTCACTAATTAAAAGTTTTTCTTCATCAACATATGGAATAACACATGTGTCACCTTATATGACCCTTATATACATCACTGCACATTTTTCTAATGATATACCAAAATATAGGAAAACATAAAAAAAGTGTCATTGACTATGTACTAAATTAAAACAACCTCATAGTGATTAGTCACCACCCAATAATAGGATCTTTAAATTTATCAATATTATTTTTGGTAAAACATTACAGAAAGTGGCATGACACCATATTGATTTGTAGAAGCCATGTTTCAAATTTTATTAAACCATTACCACACCACCTAACTATTTTATAAAAAACAAATCAATATTTCTTGATCAAAATAATCACCAAAACTAAATAAAGTATTCTTATATCAATCATAATCATTTAGAAGAACCAAATTCATCATAGAAAAATATAAATATTATTACACTTAACCAAATATTTTCAAAATAAACTATAATAATATTAAATACCACCATTTATCCATTAAAAATTTAACAACATACCAAATAAAATAGTAAAAAAATTATACTTCTACATAACCTTTTTTATTTTCCTCTTTTATTACAAAAAAATATTAAAATATTAAAAATTAAAAATAAGAACTATAATAGAATTTCACCATGTTAATATTTTCAATTTAATAATATAATATTTATCATAGATTACCAACAATTTTTATCTAATTACAAAATAATAAAAGGAAGATAGATTAATATAGATTGATAAAATATATAAATCTCAAGTCACTTATCTTAATTAAATGACGTTTGAAAATACACAATAACCATTGTTTATTCATATAGTTCCATTATCTATCATCCTTTCTCTCAATATTTTATGATATAAAGATCACACACAACATTTTTCATATAATATACAAGTTTCACACATTCATAGTGGTAGAGAGATCAAATGAAAAAGTAAAAGTTATATTCCCCATAAAAAATATCATAAAATGACCTATTAATTTCTTCATAACTCATATTTGAGTTTTCAATTATAAATAATTTATAAATCCACTCATGCATTTGACTAAAAAAATATATATCCATATCATTTTCTCTAATAATATATTTTCAAATCTTCCATAAAATATCTCAAATAATTTATGTGTTTAATATTTTATAAAACTAATCCATTATAAATTAACTACATGAATAAATAACTAGATTATTCTTAAATTAAACATTAAAAATGAATTTTAAAAACTATAAAAAATTATAAAATTTTATCAAATTATAAACATCACTTCTCAAATGAAAAAATGTTCTCATAATTTCATTCTGAGAATATTAAAAATATCATTATACCCTTTATAGACCAAAAGAATAAAATATCCTCAATAATTTATAACCCTCTAAAATAAGAAATTTATAGGTATCTAAATCATAAATCCCATTAAAAACTTTTATTACTTGAAAATATTAGTTATAACTATAAAAAAATAATATCATAATTATTACCATCACTTTTATATTTTTTTATTAAAAAAATATTTCACATAAAATAAATTAACGAAAAACCTAAAACAATTAAGCATATTAAACACACATCCTCAGAACTATTTCACATTTAATGTACTCTATATTTTCACACCTATTAAAATTTTATTCTTGGGGAATAACTTACCCATAAAATTCGTTATCTTTTAAATCATTAATTCAAACTAGATTTTGTGAAAAAGTTATGCCCCCTTGATGCTAATATCACCCAAATAAATCAAATGAAAAATATCATGGTAATACATCCAACAACAAGAAACAAAAAATATATAATGAATCAATTCTAAGAATTAATGGTAGTGAAATAAATAAGATACTTCACCAACACATTTCAACACCTCATAAGTGATAACAGATCTTGGTGAAAGCAAACTTCTCTTATTAAACCATTATTTTCCTAATTTAGGAGAAAATATTAAAATACCTGATAACTAATGAAATAAACTAATCGTTTTATATTATTTTCTATGTATTATTTCTATATACTTTGAGTTATCTTTATAAAATCCTTAATAATCTACAAAAGTTGAGTTATAAGCTATTCCATCTCCAGCCCACTTATTTTCACCCTACTAGTATCTTCCTAATATAATGGCCGATAAAATATTCACCCATACAATTACTTATGCGGTTACATAATAATATACAAATTATAAATTTTATTATTTGAATAATAATCATAATGTAAATTATCTAACATTACCTTATAACCAATGATATAATCCATTGGTATATTTTCTATTGTTAGAATCATCATTAAGTTTGACTATTTGACAACAGATGAACTGTGGTGTCAAGGAATAATTGGATTCCAAATACATATTGAAATAACATACATATATTCTATATAAATTCAGGATTATGGCTTAAAATAATTATCATCAAAACTCCTTGAAGCTTCACCACCACTACTAAATAATGTTTTTATAATGAATCCACCAAGCATGATTCCTTGATCAGTTGGAGAATGATCTAGAATTGTGAATATATCTATAAAATACCATATATAATCCAACACATTAAGATAATGAGGTAATAACATATCAAAATATATATAATTTGACTCATACCTCTACAAGGTATTATTGAATGAATAAAAAAAACATCAGATCATGATATTTATCTTTCATGTACTAAACATACAATATAAATGGAAACAAATTCAACAACCAATTTCTTCATTTGGAAGTACCATAACTAATTATTTAATATAAGAAAAATCTTTGTTATATTTTATTGGTATCTATATGTACTGGTGAAAAACTTATAAGATTTTATGGGTTATTCCTCCTATCACTAATTTGTTTTCTATCATTACTAGGTAAATAAAAATGAGGCCTTATTAGATACCTAGTGTAATAATCCCATAAAATATTCTTTAAAAAAATAAAAAACTATTTATGAACCATCATGAAATATCTGGATAGATTATGATAAAGTATAACCAAAATTAAACATATGCTGTCATAGAGTGTAAAGAAGTTTTCATGATTTAGATATCCTATAAATGAGTTTTCATAATTACATGGTTTCCTAATTTGATTATTGTTTCTCACACTATAGTGTTATTATTTTTAATCAATTATCATGATACACGATTAATAAACTTTAATTTAACCAACTCTTAGACTCGCCAAATAAGGGAAGAATGATGTTTTCTAAGATCTCATGTGGTGGAGACCATAGAGGAAAAATGATCAATTTCCTTCTGGTCAAAAAATAAGGAAAGATACACCACGAATAATATAACAAAAGAATATGGAAATGTTTTATGTGTGAAAAATAAGGGAATACAATAACGAGTTACAGAGGAAAAATGAGGATTTTGAGGGAGAGAAATAAATTTCATACTATGGATACATATTTAGTTCATTGTATTAAATGTGGGGAACATGGTAATTATTTGGCCTAGTTTCCTATTTTAAAGGGAAAATTCAATACTAAGGAAGATCCAATTTAATTTTAATCAAAGAAGTAATAGGTTTGAAGTACTTATATAGTGAGACTAGACAATTATGTTGTAGAAGTATTTTTACCAATCATACTTTGGTAAAACGAATCCTAAAACATCTAAGGATTTTTCGATAATAGTTTTTCTTTATGTATTTGAAATCATATGTTGAATGTCACTGATAACCAAGAGAAGTTACTTATCGGTAAAGTGATATTTTTTAGAGAGCACATGATTAAGGGAAATATAACCCTTAATATGTGTATGATTCCATATTAATTTTGTTTAGTTTGGATAAAGAGATGATTAAAATTGAGGAATTAAATGGAATAATATTGGTAAACTTGAAATTCATTAGTGGTTTGGTGACAAAATAGTTTGTTTTATCTATGAGGGAGTTTATTACATTTTTGGATTTATGGAATATATTAAATAATAAGTTATTTTATTTAAACAATGAGGTGGGTTTTAATTTTGGAATCATGCATTTTTTATTAAGGTTTTATTGTAATTTATGATATTACTATGTTTTATGAGAATATATAATCAAGGTATTCAAATATTTAGTATGTTTCATTAAGAGATACTTAATTTTATTTTAGGGATTAATGATAAGTTTATTTTTTTAAATTTAATGACCTTATTCATAATTTTTTGAATTTTAAATTTAGTTTGAAATATTTTGGATGGTTTATGAGGTCAACTATATATAGAATGGTGTAAATCGAACCTTAGGTATTGTTGCTTGATGTTAAAAAATGGCTTATCATATTGGATAACCTATGATTATAATTTTTGATTTAGTAAATATCTTGGTACAAAAGGAATGACATGAAATTATATTAAAGGTCTTATGATCTATTAAAAGTTAGTTTTTTTATTTAGTCATAAAAAAATAAAATCTTATACATTAATTTATTGGAGTAAGAGGTGAAGTGGGTATTCATCAAATCACAACCAGAGAATGAAATTTTTCTTATGAAGTAAAATGAAATAAAGTAAGTATATTTTATCATAATATCTATCTTGAAAATAAATGAATAACTCAACATTAATAAAATGGCCTTGAAATAATAATGTTATCATTTTTCATTCTTTTTCTGATGAATTGATGATCTCTTTACCCCTCACTAGTTTATGGTTTTGTGGCCATTAACTTTTATATGACCTTGTTATTTATCACTATATTTTTTATTGGATTTTAGTTTTATCATCAATATCTATGTTTTAGCTTCCCATAAATATTATTATTTTTTGGGAACCCAATAATTTATTTTTTTGGTAACCTTTATGTTCCCTACTATCCATTTTTAAAATAATTTTTATTATCCCTCAGTAGGATATGGGCTGTTAACAAAGTTATATTAAAATATTAATCCTTTTATAACCAAGATAAAATTTAGAGGGTGCAATTTATTTAAGGGGGAATAATTTAATACCTCAATATTTGAGAATATATTTCACCTTAAATAAATTTAATTTCTTTGATAAATTTCGTTATATACATCATCGGGTTTAAAGAAACTATGATTCACTATTAAAATATTATTATTTAAATATTATAGTGATATCCTAGACATTAAAATTAGAGTTATTAATAGTAATAAAACCATTTTAAAAAAATATATATAATGGGTTTTTATATTGAAAATATAATTTTAGTAAATTCATTATATTTAAAAAAAATACTTTATTCCTCACAAATGGTTTTTATTAATTTTTGTGAATAAATAATATAATTAATTTCTAAACCTATTATAAATTTTATTTTATATAATTTTCATTATTTTTTAAATCATCATATAAAACATAATTTAAGGTCAAATTTTGGGATTTTTTTGAAATGATTGATTTTTCACTGAATAGTGAAAATTATGGATTTTTCAAATTCATTATTTCTTTTCATTAAATGATGTAATTTAAATGTCCCATTATATTTAATATTTAGTATTAATGTGAAATGTGTAACATTTTATATATAATAATCTAATTAATTTAATTATAATTAGTCATCTTAATGTTTTTTGTATAAGTTTATTCTTAAGAAAAAAAATGAGGTATTCTAAAAACAGTGTTTAAGTGCATAAAGTTTATCCCTTTAAAATAATTAAAATAACCAATAATTATTAAATATATAAATAAAATTTATAGATTATATATCAATTTATATGAATTTAAATTCAAATAATTATGATTCCTTGTCATATATTTAATATAAGATCATATATTTCTTAAAAAATGAATTTTCCTAAAAAATGATTTTCATCATGTTTTTTGGTATAATTTTAAATTAAAATTTCAAACTTATAGAAATTTAATTTAAAAAAAATGGATTTAATATTTTTAATAATGATTTTGAAATTTTTTACCCTTTTGTTTTTAACATTTTGAATAGTAACTAAAGTAATTAAATATCACCACGATAAGGGTAAATCATGCAAGAAAAGGTATAAATAATATAATTAAGACTACAATTTAACCCTAAAACTTTCTTTTTCATATTTGATGATTTTATTTTTTCCATGTTCATCCATGTCTTTAATATATGGTCACTTGGTTCTGTATTGATTTGATTTTTACATTTATAATAACAAAGAAAATGATAAAGACAAAAATGTCAATTTCTTACGCTGAACAACTATAATATTTTGTGATAGAAATAAAAACAAATTATTTAAAATTATAAATATTTATTTTAAATATAAATCATTTTATTTTAGAATTTTAATTTATTTATAGTTTTTAGTAATAAAACAAGTACATTAAATTCTTCCTCGACGCTGACATAGTATTTATTCTATTAATATAAAAATAAAATATATTATTTTAATAATATTAAAAGTAATATAATTTTAAATAATTATTATATTCAATTCAATTTTTAGATAAATATAACATGTTTTAGAGGTGTTAATGGAATATAATCTAATTTATTTTTCATAATTATATTTACAAATTTAAATTAAATGAATTGTTAAAAAATGACATTAATGTTATTTTATAATAAATAATATTTTATTAAATGATTCAAAATTAATAAAAATCCAATATTAATCTATTATATTAATATATGATTAAATATATCAACTATGGCCCATTAATAGGCCAATTTTACTTTTATAGTATCTATATAAAGTCATAAATGTTATAATACTTTGTTATCATGGTAATTTTAAAAGAGGGTTAACATGGATTAAAAACAAACGATAAGGGTTAAAAAAGAATCTAAACCTGTCCAAATTTTAATGGATGAGAATATATATACCCATACACACCTTATATTATAATTATATTAGTTTGGTTCCATTTTTTAATAAAAATTAATTTATATTAATTTAATACTTGACGAATTTCTAAGAGTACCCCTCCCCTCACTTATAAAAGAGAACCTCTCCTATTTTCTTCACACTGGAAAATCATTTTGGTTTAGAAAATAATTAAAAATATCCATTAATTAATTAATTTACCATGTCTAAGTTCCATTTTTTTGTTATAAAACCGTCATAGTAAGGATTTTAGTGCAAACCTAAAGAGGTTTTCTAAAGAAGAGGTTTCGTTCTTAACCGAGGATTTTTGTTTTATTTTTTCTTCTACATAATTAAAATATTCTTCAATCATGATGATGAAATAATACAAGTATCCATTATATACTTAGATTTTATTATTTTAATTTCATAACATACCACTATCTATTCTTTCATTAAATGGGATGTGAAATCATTGTTCAAGTGTATTGAGGACTACCGCCTGGCGAACTGATATAATTAATTTTACATCATCACCTATCATATATATTTATTTTTATGTATTTAATTTAAATATATGATATTAATGAAAAATTTATCATTATGTAAAATTAATATTTCACATATTTTCATACAATTCTATTTATTGAAAGATGATAACATTGTTCATGTGTACGTGTGGATTATTACCCCATGAATCGATGCGATACAGTTTCTATTACCCAATCACATGGATGGTAAATATAATTGAATTTAAAGAAATGATATGATAATTTTTATATAATTATAATTTCGAAAATATAAAATAATTCTTACTTTTTTTCCATCATGATCTTTAAAAAATGGAAATGTTACTCATGGGTATGTATGTCCTACCATCTCCATGATTGTAACATTATTAATTTTTCATTAGCATATCTCGTGGTTTATTTTTAAATTATAATTGATCTATATAAATTATAATTATTTCATTATTATTATTCATGATATGATAAAAAATGACATCATTGATCATATTTAACCTACCAAAGTAATTTTGGACTTTTGAGCTGAATATCATCAAAACATCAAACGTAAAATTAAACAATTAAGTAATTGAATATATCAATATAATAAATAAAATAAAAGTGATAATAAAATTTAAAAAGTTTATTAGTAAATCAAATAATTAATATAAGTTTATTAATTAATATGATGAAGAATGTATGTGATAATCTCTACTCAGGGTAAGTGACTTTCTCTAAAACAAAATCCTCTTTTAATGTTTCCACTCCAACTCTTTTTTTACATGTTCATATTATTTTAAATGTGTCCATAAAATTATTATTTATGATTGAATGGATTTTCAAGGTCAAATTTTAGGTATTTTAATGTCTTTAAAATGTGTACAAAAATAATATTTTTATTGTTTTTCATAAGAAGAACATTACTTTATAAACCCTGTTTTAATTGTTTTAATGACTTACTTTATAAATCTTTTGGTTCCATGTCCATATTCTTAAAATGATTTTATTAATTTATTTATATAGATATAAAGTAATTAAAAAGAAAAATTTATTTTTCTTTTTAACTCACTTTCAATTTTTTTCAAAAGAAATATTTTTAGGCATTTTATTTCAAATAGTTTGACTTTTTTTAAAAAAATCAGAAGAAATATTTTATTTTAACATAGAAGACATCAATGGATTATCCCACTGTCATGAACTTTATTTTATATTTGGATTTATTTAAAGGATTTATTGTTTTATTCAAATAAAAAGCTCATTCAATTTGTTCTAAGTATTTTGAAAATATTTTTTAAATGTAGTAGATATTTTGATATCTAAAAATATTTTTCTTATAAGTGTAAGGGATATTTTTGAACCCCATTATTTTGGGTTATGACCATTCTCTCTCTTCTCAATTTCACTCTCATATTAATGTCATAGAATTATTCTGAATTTAGTATATATGCCTCTCACATATATACCAAGAACTCTATACTCATTTGATATGGAAACATATTCCTTATGATCATTTATAAAATTTCTTCCCTAAAAAATATATTTTTATTATGACATGAGAAAATGTTATAAAACCCATTTTCATTCCGTGGGTAATTATTATGTTTATAACTTATGATTGATTTTATTTTTCAAGAAACATAATGTTGAACATGTTTTAATGGGTGCATCCAGATAGGGATCCAATTTATTGGGTATATATTTTGTCTCATGAGATGTTATTATAGGATTTTGGGAGTAAAACTAATCCAATATGAGTCTATGTCCACCATGTGATGTTGTATTGAAAGATAACCTTAAATTATTATTATGTCGTGTTTTTTATTATTTCCACATTTTTTATGTTTCTATGATCTTTAAATACCATTCAATTTATATTATTCTCCCATGTGATTACTCATGATCCATCTTTTTAATGATATAATGTGGTACCTTTGAATGACACGTTATATTTAATTTTCATATTTATTTCCTTACTATGATTTTTACCTCACCCGTTTCTTCTTTAAATTCTCCAGGTTATCACTTATAGTTTTTTGATCTCTAAGGGATTTATGAGCGCATTATTTAAAATGAAATAATGATGATTCATTTTCATATTGATATTTTATGTACATAGTTTTCTAAATACACTAGGACTTTTTGATCTTTGTTTTTTATTAATGTGTATTTATATTACAAATAATGAAATAATATGTTTAAAAAGACATGGGAAATTATAAAAATGTAGAATTAATTAAAACTAGGTTAAAAATATCATTTGAAAAAATTTAAACAGGCCATGAAAATTAAATAAAATGTTCAAATTATTTCCACAAAACTCAGTAAAGGAATTTAAGTAATATCATAAGAAAATTGATAGTAAATTAATACTATGAAAAATAATATTTATTATTGAATAAAATATAAAAACAAATTTAAAATTGAATCAATACCCTATACTTATATTTAAAATATTTAACAATATTAATAAATAATTCAGGAATAATTAATTAAAATAATATAAACACTAAAAAATATTATTCAACATATTCAAAACATATGTTTTAATATTCTAAAAATAATAAGAATAAAATAAAATAATATTTAAAAATTGTTTAAATACTTTCAAACCCATTCATATAGACAAAAAAGTATTAAAAATTAATTATAAAACAGACATTGTAATTAAAATAATTACCATAAACAAGAAAAAAATAAAATATTATAATAGTGAAAAAGTATATCATAATAAAAATTTGAAATAAAATTAAATTAAACTTAATAATGGAATAAAAAATGATTGAAATTAATATTTTAGTACCATCACACTCCATGGTCATAGATTTCAAGTGGAGGATGCACAGAATTATAACTGACGGTCGACTAGTTTTTTAAGGCCCAAAACTTAAACATTACATAATCTTGAGTTATGTTAAGAATTCACATTGAGGATCTTTTTAGGTTTTGAGTTTTAGATAATTAGGCCATAAATATTTCATAAAAACTCAAATACTAAAAATTATACACATTTACTCACTATCCATTTTTTCAAAATTTAAAACATTTTAAAATAATACATAATTTCTTTTCATGATAAAAATATTATTAACTTCTTCATTTATCTTAACTATACTTATACCATGTGGGAAACATTTCAATAACATGGGATGAGAACAAAAATCTCAGTAAGGGATATAAAATAAGGAATGAAACAATTAATCTATAAATATTTAAAACTCATGAAAACATTTTCACAAACTCATACTTTTAACCTATAAAACTTAAGTTCTTTAACATACCTCATGAAAAAAATAAGATTCTAGAAAACTTGTACGAAATTGTAAATCATAAAGGTACCTTATGGAATCCATATCATACATACATAATAGCTTTCATAACTATATAGGGAGTAACCTTCATGGTTACATTTGGAATACCCATCATAGTATATTCCCTAAATATCTTAAGAGAAACCTAATAATTTAACTCCGTCTCATTGCCCAATGCATTGGATAGCTATCAAAAGCTCACCCACCCTCAGTTCATCATACAACCACCCATATAAATAAAACATTCTCATTAAGTATAACATAATTATCACACATAAAACAAGCATAATGGAAAAATAATATTTGTACTTTGAAATCACATTCCATTTTACAAATACGCACACTTAAAATTGAAAAGAGATTATTTGAGAATAAAAGTGTAAACTTGTAAATTAAACATCAAAACATTAAAGAGGCATAAAAGTTTTAAAATCAGTTCATGATGTATATTTAAAAAAAATCCAAAGCTATTGAAATAATAAATCCATTTTTAAAACACATTTAAATCATTTTAAAAGAATATTTTTGAATCAAAGTACCCATTCCACTTTGAAATATTTTTGAATCAAAGTGTACCATACCAATTTGATATATTTTAATAGATTTAAAATTTTAAAACATTCATGTCCATATAAATAAATCCATAAAAACCATTTTTAAAACATGGACATGGAAGGTAAGAATTTAGAATATTAAATCTTTAAAACATTTAAAACAATGTTTTAGTTAAAGAGTCTCTTACAAAGATCATTTTGTTAATAAAATTGATTGATTATATGTTTTCAATATAAATCCACATAAAAAAGTAAAAATAAAAGATAATATAACCATAATTTATTTCTCACATAATCTTAGTATGACATAATCAGGAAGTACATGTTTAAACCATATAATGAAAATTAGTTTAAGAAATTCCTTTACCACATTTAATCTATCGAATTGTATGACCAATAAAAAAAATTATTTGAATGAAACATTTAATAACATAAAGATCAATAGTTTCATGATATTTCATATCAAGTTTCATTATATATACACCACAAAAAAGAAATTAGTGGTGAATAATGTATATATGTCACAGAGGTAAAAAGTGAGATGAGTAAATCCTTAAAATGTTCATATAATTAATGTGTGAATTAATAAATTGGAATATTATGTGTAAAAAAAGTATACACACCCATATATAAGTTTAAATACATCATAAAACAATAAAAATTTGTTCTAAACATAATCTTGGCATAATAAAATCAATTAAATAGATGTATAAACCAATGAATGGAAATTAAGTTAGAAAAATACCTTACCTCAAGTTGAATCACCTCGTATATTCCTTGTTTTCATCAATAATAAACATATGTTAATTTATACTTAATTAATAAAATTTTAATTTTTATTATTCCTTTTATATCATTAATTACATTGTTATAAAAATTATATAATTATTGAATTTCATGTCCGACACCTTATTGATATCAATTCTTAAGATGAAAATGAACTTGATAAAATGTCAACAGTCCATGTGGTCATAAGTCCATAATATACAGAATAAAAAAGATATATAAATATCTTATATATTCATTATATACATATTTTTAATGATTTTTAGAGAAAATCTAAAAAACATTATTCATTGAGATGGTAGGCAGTATGTACATATGAATGCTATTTTCATTTTTCCTATCATATTGAAAGAACAAAATATAATAAAATTTATATAAATACATATACATATATAATATAATTATAGTATAATTAATATTTAATTTATATAATATATTTTTTCAAAAAAATAATTAATAAATTCCATTTGATATGTGAACGAATCACATCATTTTGAGGAGGCCATTGTTCATACGTCCCAAAATGAAGTTATCATAAAACCACAATATGGAAAGCATGAAGGTATTTTTAATATAAAATTTCAAGAATATTAAATAGGTTATAATATACATATTTAAATATTATTTTACCATAAAAATAATTTTAAGACCACCCATGGTGGTAGTAATTTAAAAATAACAAAAACGTTATTTATGGTGGTGAATTACCAACATAACCTAGATAATAATTTTATTTCTTTGATTAAGAGAAGATGAGAAATGAAATGTATATGATATATTCCATTATAAACATAAAAATACAGTATATACATTATTTTAGAGTTATAATTCATTTATGGGTGAAGTAGGTGAGGAAAAATTATAAAAAGAAAAGAAATTGAGAGAGGTACTTTGAGAAAATTACCTCTTGAACATCCCCTCCTTTAATGACCCTTGAAGACCATGGATTTGGACTTTTAGTGAAAAAAGAAGCACTTGGATTTGTGAAATGTGAGTAGGAGATGTCTGGTTATAGTTTTAAGAAGATACAAAGACTTTTTGTTCGAAAATTGGTGATGGATAAGTGGTATTTACACTTGAAGAGAGGTGGGTTCAAGTGATTAATTTATTGATTATTTTATATTAAAATCTAATAACATTGAGATGAAATTAAATTAAAATAATTATACTTTAATTTATTTTTTTTGTAAGATGTTTAGGGTAAATAAATACCTCATAAAACCATTAAATGTTGCAATTTTTAGGTACGTTAATCATTTAACTTTTTTACTTTAACCATTGTCACAATTTTACCTATACAATGGTAAATTATTTTTTATCATGGTAACTTCTTTATAAATAAAAAATAAATTAACCTTAAAAATTAATTTGGAACTTCTGATTTTAAAATATGGAATCCATTTTACCTAATAAAATTCACATAATTAGGAAAATTATATTTAAAAGTAATTCTATAGACAAGACTAAAAAGTAGGGTTTTTAAGTGAAACATTCAAAAGTTTGAAATGTTTATATATATATTTTAAATTCAAAATTAATTCAAATTAACGAAATTGAATTAAATGATAAAAAAATTATTCAATTATACATTAAAACTAATTAAAAGGATAATATAACTATATAAATAAATTATTTGAAAAGATAATTTGAATTAAAATGTAGTATTTGTCACTATTCATTAAAATATGAATTTTATCATAAAAACACCAAAATTTCAACCAAAGTAAATTTTGATGTCATTATTACAAATATGAAATTTATTTTTTCAAATATAACATATAAATTGACAAAAAACTATACTTGAAAAGGGTTATCCATCAAAAGGCAATAAAACTGCATTTTTTGAAAAATACTCATATTATCCATAAAAATGAATTTGTTCTTATACCATGTCTCTAAAATAAATAGGATGAATTTTAATCATTATATTGAATTTATATTTCATTAATATAATCCAAAAATAGTGATTTTTTTATTTCATAAGTGTAATTATTTAAATTTAAATAGTTTTTTTTCATAAAAATAAATCCTTTATATTCAATTGATTTTTAGTTTCATTTCAAGTTAATTTGGTGACCGATGAATTATATAAACATGTGTAAACAATATTTTCATAATTCAGTCAACATTATTCATTACCTCCATTCTAACAACTATGTGATAACTACTATATTAAATAATGATAATTATTTTTTGTTTAATCTTGATTTGGCGTATCATGTATGCTATCGAACATTGTGTTTCGTTTTAAAAAAATTGGAAATTTCAATTTTTAACTATGAGAAGCATAAAATTTAAAACCGGAGTTTGGAGGCGTATACTACCACTACTACTAAGGATGTGTTATAACTAAGGATGTGGTATAGTTACTACTAAATAAGGTTCTACCATTGAAGGAAGAAGCACCATTGATCAGATGAATGTGTGATGCCATCCAAATAGGGGTGGGATATGATTAGGAATCGAAGTAGTTATGCTATCATTAAAGGGTGATACTTTCAAAACTATGTACTAATATTTAAACGTTTTTCTACCACTATCTATTCTAGGAAACATATTCAATCTATTGGTTTTATTCTACAACTATCCAGTGCTATCACTAAAAGGACATTCTTCTGTTTTTTCATTCAAGGGTTGAGGATGACCTCTTTCTACTGGTGTTATACGATAGAGGCATGATTCCATCATTGATACAGGGGAGGGATACCATTCAAGATTTCATATCTTTATCAATATACTATTGAAAAAAACCATGATACCATTGAACTATGATACCATCAAGATGAAGAAGTCGCATAGTTGAAGAATAGGTGTGATACTTCAGTGCATAAAGGTAATTTATGGACAAGAATGAAACTGTCACTATTAATGTGCTATCATGGAGTGTTGAAGGGTTAGGGAGCTATCGAGATGTTGAACCAAGGAGAATTAGAGAATCCAAAGTTGTTCACGTGTCTTAGAGAAGGATGGATATATATATATAGTCAAATAATATATATATAACTATATAAATACAATAAATATGTATAAAAACAAATTTATCTATGTAAAAAATATTAACACTAAATATGTGAGGCATTTGAACATGTATAAGAAAAATAATTAGACTACTTATACCTTAAAATATAAAATTAGACACTAAATATAATTATGCAAAAAATAAAATAAAACTATTAAACATTGACACATGTAAAAAATATGATATAAAACATTAAAACACTTAAAACTAACAATATAATATAATAAAGAACACATGAGGATTCATAATCAAAAAAATATGACCACATATATGTAAAAAATATTTTTAATAAAAAACACAAAGAAAAACACATATGAAAACAAAAAAACACATTCCTAAGCATAAAAATCTATCCCTTGTTGTTTGAGTATAAAACCGAACATCTAAAACCAAAAAATTATCCTTATTTTTGTATGTAAAAAATAAGATAAAAACATATTCTATTTAAAAAAATATTATTAGACTAATTAACTACCCCCCATTTTTCACTTAAAGTATGCATAAATAATAAATAACACATAAACTCCCAGTAAGAACATTACAAGATAAAAATATTAAATGCATGTAAAAAATAATTAAGAAAATTAAAGGTAAATCTCACAATAAAAATAATGAAATGTTAGACATTATATGATCTCCCCCTAAACTTATTCTTTTCCTCATAATATGATCATGTACAAAATAGTTAGAGTATATGAAAATATTTAAATACTTACTATATTGAATAGTTATTTCTCTATGAAATTAAACTATATTTATAGAGAATTCACCACTTGATTAAACATTGAAGTTAATGTGTAATAGTTATATAAAAATAAAACATAAAAACCTTTTGGCATCCATTCTATTTTGTGTCCAACTCAGTTAGTTACATAATTCTTTTCTACCCAAGAATATTTTAAACCTTTATTATAAAGTATACTGGATAATAAATTTTGATAAATAGAAACTCTATTGATACCCCGAGTTTCAGGGTACCCAAGATAACAATCGTTAGTATAATATTCAGGCAATAGTCATTTGAACCATGAAACAAATTAATTCTTCCTTGTATAAAACTTAGTAAAATAAGTCTTCTAAATTTTATGGATCTGATGATAATTACTAAAAAGAATATTACCATAATTTGGCTTCATCATAGCTACCATCGTATCATATTGTTTATTTCCATGAAAAAGGGTTGATATAATTTTTTTCTAATTGAAAATTTAATTTTTTTAGAGTTACTTTCCCCTTTAAAACAATCTAAAGATCATTACAGATGTTATCTTTAGTAGATGAATCCAAATTTCTCAAAATGTGATATTACATTTTGAGTTTACAAATATTATTCTCCAGGATATTCATTTTACCCTTTTTGTTATAAAACTAACAAAGATATTTTTTTATTTCTTTTTCAAAAATAAGATTTTTATTTTCTTTAGAAAGCATCTTATGGTCCTTAGTAAAATGTTTTTATTTTTTAGCAATATTTTCAATTTCCTATTTAAATTCATCACATAATGAACTTAATTATTTAACATTATATTTATCACAATAAAAATTAGAGTATGATTCAGAATTAGAAAAATAGAAAATACTAAACATTCTTAAAGTATCCATCAAATAAGAATTATCAGGATTTGACATATCATCAAAGGGATATGTAACTTGAGGATATTTTTCCATCAATGTAAGGTCACCAATCTTCTTCTAAAATCTAGTTTACTCACTGAAATATGATTCATTTGTGAAATTCCAACCACCATAATAAGAATGTTTCATTTATTTATTTTGTTTCTTATATATTCTTTATTTTTTCAACTTTGGACACTCATATTTTTAATCTTCAGGTTTCCTACATTCATAAAAAATAATAATGGTTTCAACATTCTTGAATTTTCTTTTAAAATACTTCTTGTATCTCTTGATTTTTCCTTTTTTCCTTTTTGGTAGAATTAGTTTTCTTTATAATTCTATGAATTCATTATATAACATTATTTAGATCATTATCCTTCTTAGAGTGAGAATAATATGATAAATCACTAGCAGTATTAGTAGAAACATGGGTAGATTTAAAATAATATCTCTTTATTTTGTTAGATGAATCAAACACATTTTTATTTAATTCAAGGTTGTATTGTAAAATGTATCCAACTATCTCATCAATATAGTATTCTAAAAAATCATTGATTTTACCAAGAGATAATTTTTTGGAATGCCACTTATTTGGTAAGGATTGAAGTTTCCTTCTAATCAATACATCATTCTTCAATGTTTCACTATATGTAACCATTCTGTTGAAAATCATTTTGAATCTGTTGAACATAAAATTTACACTATCAAAACCAGACATTAAAAATTCTTAAAATTCAGCACTATGAATAACTTGATTATTACTATAAAATTTTCAAATTCCTTGATGAGTGACTTTTAAATTACTCTATGTGTAAAAAGAAGTTTTAAAGGAATATATGTGATGTTAAACACTTTTAATAAGATATAAACAAAGATAATTCATAACTATTTAATTCAAGACATATTTTTAGAATCATTTCCAATTAACGTTTCAAGTTCAACCTCAAGTATTTTATATAGTTTAACCATGATATTCCAATATTCAATTCATATTTTTTAAAAAAATTCCTCTATTTTGTCTCTCCTATATCCTTAATCACATGCATTAAAATGAGTTAATCTCACCAAATTCCGAAATTAAATCCTCTAACTTTAAATCAAATAGAAATATATATTTTCTTAGTCATGTTAAGTAGTGTGATACAAGTTAGATCAAATAATCATAGAGATATAAACAAGGATAACACTGTACTTTTCAGAAAAAATATATAATATCAACTAAAGTCACCAATATAGAGAAAAAAGAGATAAACTAATAATTCCTAAAAGGGTCACCCTTAGATACTAAATATTGGTATTGAGAAAAGATAATAATTGAGATTTTAAATCCTTAATAAGTTTTGTAATACCCTGGGTGTCCTCGTGTATTTATTTTGAATTATTTTATTTTATTATGGGGTGGGTTCGAGTTTCACTAGTTGGAAGGCCAAAAATTTATGTTTTTTGGAGGCTTTTTATCTGTTTCATGGTTGAACCACATAGTTAGTAGTAACATTACGATTCCCATGTGGGTGACCAGGTGAGTCATTGGTGTGGCACACAACTTGCACACAGTCTATTAAACCATTCACAAAGCATATGGTTGGTATTTATAAGTTGGAAGTTTCAAGTGACACAGTTTGAGCATGGTATGATCAACCGTGTGTATACCTTCAGGTAACCATGTAATGGTTTCTAGCCTATGTAGTGTTTATAACATGTTTATCACACATCTTAGTAAACCATGTTCAAACCATGTCAGTTACCCAAAATTTTAAAAATTAAATTTTTATTTTCCTTTTCCTTTTCTTCTTTATTTTCTTTCTTTCTTGTCTTCCCCCTCTGCCCTCTATGTCACTTGATGCACCCTCCACCTTCTTCCTTGGCTGCATACCTCCCCTCCCTCTTGGCCATCCCTTCTTCAAAAAAAACCACCAGATTTCTTTCGGTTTCTTGGTAAAAAGATAAAGTAAAGCCCTTTTCTCCCTCTTCTACCTAAACTTTGGCCATTTTTCATTCTCCCCATCTCCCAATATGGTTCGATCGAACCCTTGATCAAAGGTCAACTGATTTGTTTTATTCTCCTTTAATGTTAGGTTATGTAAAGATATCTATGGATGACTGTTTTCATGTTAATACATCCACCACCAATGATAAAGCATATTGGATCATTTTAGCTTTCTATCACCACTCAGGGTAAAGTTTTCTTCCATTGTTTTGTTTAGAACCTATATTTTGGGTCCCTTTTGTGATTTAGGGTTCCTAGAAATTATTGTAGATAATTTGGTGGCTTCTTGAAGGGTTACACTCTTATAAATAGGTACGTGTGTATATATATATCATAATTGTATATATTCCCCCATAGAGAGGGGAATATGTATATTACATTAAGGGGTATATATATTATTTTATATGTGTGAAAGTGTGGGACCATCATCGCTAAAAACTTTTATTGTCAAAGTGTTCCAGATTGATCCTCTTCTCTTGGAGGTTGGTGTCATTGGGTAATTTATTTCTTTGGGAATTTTAACTTTCATGCACAATTTTAATTTCATTTTTTAAGTATAATATATTTTATATACTTGTAATTATTTGATACCATTTTATTGATCCTTGTCCTTGAAATAAATGGTTTGTTTGCGTAATCCTTGTTTTATGATTTAAAGTGAAATATATATTTGTGCTAAGCTTATAATGAAATGATTTTTTGGTTTTTGGTGGTTTTAATGATTTGAAATGGGTTTTTACCTGGTTATGTATTCATTGAGTAAAAATGGTATTTTAAAAGGTATTTTGGGCGTTGACCTCAAATGACATAAAAAGGGGTTTTCAGTTTTATTTTAGATGGTGATTTGAAATTTGTTATTGGTTTCTATCGTTGTGGAAATGATCGGTTGAATTCTTTAAAGTTTGTTTGATTAAAATGAAATTGTATTGGGGATTTTTTTGGTTTTACATATGGTATATTGAAATTATTTACGAAATGAAAGATTTTGATGACCCTCAATTTTTTTTAAGTAGAGTTTTATGGAAAGTGTGATGAAAAAATTGTCTTTGGCCATGTTTCTGAATTTAAAAGAAGAAATCCATTATGTAGGGGTGAAATTGATATGCTTTAAAGTCTTGGGTTTTTCCTTTTTAAATAGTGGGTGAATTTCATTGTGTGGTGGAACATGGTTTTGAAATCAGGTTTTATGCATTCTTCATGTTTTGAAAAAATTTCAATGAAGGTTTTCCTATTGAAATGCACTTTATCTTTGGGTTTTATGAAAAATGGGGTTTTATGTGGGATTATTATTATTTTGATGGGTTTCCTTATTATAAAAAGGGTGTTTTGGTTTTATAAAGTGAAAATGGAGTTCCCTTGGCTTATGTGGTTGTGATCAAAAGTGTTTGTGCTTCCCATTGTAATTTTGTTCGATTTTTAAGATTTTTTTATAAAAGGATTTCTCAATGTATATGGTATGAGTTAAGGCCTAGTTTTCACTTGGGATGTGATGTTTATTTTCTCCATGTTTAACCCTATTATTTGTAAAATATGGTTATGTTGTTTATGTAATTTATTCTTGTGATGTGATAAATGGTTGGGTTAATGGTCTCTTCATGTTGTGATTTTTGGTTTCTTTGGTTATAAATCAAATATTGATTTATTAATTGATAAATTGAAACCCACATGATTACCTTGGGATGCATGAAGGATAGTGAGGTTGGGATTGAGACTACCCATGTGGTGTTTCATGCTCATGAACATGGTTTCAGGTTGTTAAATATGAAAATAGTGGAACTTAAAGAGCTAAACCTAGTTTTTTTATTTTTTTTTATGAAAGAAAATTCATAGAAGTGGGTTTAGTTGGGTAATATGTGTTAAAAATTAAATTAATGTTAATTGTTCCTAATTTATTTCATCGAATGAGAGAGAGTATGGTATAATGTTAGTGGGTTAATGAGAAATGATTTGAAAATGGTAACATGCACATGGGTGATGGAATAAGAATGATTTCTGTTTTGATGAATTGTGAATCATTATTTTTATGTTATTTTTTGGATATGTTTTTGAAATGCTATATGTGATAAAGGGTTATACATGGTTGGACATGGTGTTATGTGTCCTAGTTATATTCATGGAAAGATTCTCTACGATTTCCGACCTATGACTAATGGTTTTGGGAGAATGGAATGATGCTCCACTCTCTAATTCATCTTATATTTCAGGGGAAGTACTTACAATACCTAACCCAAGGGTATAAAAATGGAATTCCATATCGATTCTGGGATGTTCATACATGGAATTCCAAGTCTTGGTTGGATTCATGGACTGATGCTACGTGTTTTCTGACTTTTGATCTAATGGTTGGGATTGTCAGAAATGGTGTTTTGATTCCATTAAGATATTTAATGCTTGGATTGTTTTTTTTTGATGTGTTTTGTTAGTTCCACATTTGATATGATTTATTAATATATTTAATTCTCATTTTGTCCACTGAGAATATGTTGATGATTATATCTCTTTTTATGACTTATTATATTTTTGAGTATGTTGTGCCTAAGTGGCCATGGTTTTTATTTTACCCCTATTTGAATTTTTTTTAAGGTGATGGTTCTCATTTAAATAAATCAAGTGTGTTTTTTAGAAATGATAATGGGTTTTGTGTGTTTTTTACAAGGATTAGTCCTGTCGATTTGTTTTCAAAATGTGTGTGTCTCATTTTGGGAGAAAATGGGAAGGTAACTTTCAAAGGGATATCAATATTATAATACTTTTAAAATGTCTTAAATCATGTTTAGGTTTAATTTCTAAAATGTGATGTCTAAATCCAAATGTTGGGTTTTTCATGGAAGTGGTTTCTATATTGATTTGGTATTCCTAAAGATTATAATGCATGAAAATAATGTTTTCTAGATTTATTTTCATATTAGGATTGATAATTATACTTAAGAAACTTATTTAATATTCTTTGTGGGTTGTGGTGACCTACTGGGCTTTTAGGTCCCACCTATATCTTTCCAGGCTCTTAGTTGGATTCCTTTTTTTCTTTTTGGAATATGTGGGGGAGAGTTGGGTGGAGATGTTTTGAGTCTCATCATGATTCAATTAGTCTTTTCTTCTTTTTTGTAGCTATTTATTTTAGTTACTTTTCTTTTAAATATTCAACTTTCCTACTTATTTATTATTATTTTTATTTCATTTGTATCTTTTCTTTGTTTATCTCTGTTTTGGGAGAAATAATTTCCAAAATATTTATGATGATGCCCAAGCGCTAGTCACCAGCCTATGGGGATTGAGAATGCCCTACAGGCCTTGGGGAAAATTGGGTTGGGTGTTAGGTTGTATGGAATCTTAGGTTGGTATATTACAAAGTGGTATTAGAGCCTATGTTGCCTATGGGACCTAGCTTTGGTATAGTCCATGTTATTTGGGGATGCTCGAGTAGAAGGGAGACTAAGGTTATCAGGGTTTTAGATCTAAGGGAATGGAGAGTCTAGCTAGATTTTTCTTGTCTGGAACTTCAACCTACTAGGGAAGTTGGGGTTCGAATTAGGGATTTAAGTTAGTTCTAGGATGTTTTTATAGTTTTGACGTGATTGATGTTTTGATCCCCTTTGAGAATGTGTGTGATATTGGGGGTCACTCTTGGTCTCAGGTTGGAAAGGAAAGAGAACTTGAGCTGTGTGGTTGGCATGTATAGCCTGGGAAACCATCCGGTGTCCATGCAGTCAAGTCTGTCTCTTATATGAAGTGTGTTATAGAGTTGGATCACAGTCCCCCAACTGTTGGGCCAATACATTCATAACAGTAATCATTATCCATTTTCCCTATTTTGGACTCATAATGGTTTTTTATTTCCTTAAAGGTATTTCTATCACATTTGAGGTGGATTAAGGAGTGTTTTTGGATGTGTCATTATAATTATTATGTGGGGGGTGTATGTGGTGATTATGTGTGATTGGTTTTGAAATTTTTTATTGAGAAATAAAAGGTTTTTTTGTGGAAAACATTTATTTTAAAATTTTGTGTATAGAGAATAAAAATTGTTAACTTCCTTGATTTTGAAAACTGGTTTATAAAATTGTTTTCCACCTTGTGAAATGGTGTTTTTAAAAGGAAAGTGATTTTTTAATGGGAATCCATAGGTTCCTAGGTTTAAAAATGAAATGGAATTTTGGATAGGATTCATGTGATTTTTTTATTGGGAAATGTGTGGGTTCTACCAATGTTGTTAGGTTTAAAATCTGGATGGATTGGTTTTTGGAAAATACCTTTTTGGAGGGTAATTTTTAAAAATTCGTTAGTTAAAATTATATTTTTAAAGAGAAAGTTTTTTTAGTGGAACTATGTGTTCCTTTTTTTAGGGTTATGATGAGACTTGTGAGAGAGGTTGAGTTCTGGATTGCTAGTTTGGTTGAGTTTTATAATTTTAGTTTCTTTGGAAAGACTTTATTTTGGTGGATGTTATATTAGTATTGGATCTTGGGTTATGGATTTTCTAATCTTGTGAATGTTGTGTTGTTTCTTCGTTGAGCTGTTGAGGATCTCATTTCTTTGGAAAAGGGTGATGACATGGGTGAAAAATCAAGTGACTAGGGATTTTGATCTATCAGGTGAGTTTTTTATACTATATGGAATTTGATAGTGGTCATTTTGGATGCACCATTTGGGGGTGATCTGTGATTTGGACCCTAGTTTATTTGTGTATTTCATGACCTGATGTGAGGTCTCTTGTAATATTTTGAGGATCCTTGTTTTGGTTTCTTCTTTCATGGGTGTGGAAGTGATTTTTCTTGAGAATCTATCTCTCTTGGATGTTCAGTTGTTTGGGGATATGTTTTTTGGTAATTCTTCTTATTACCACTATTTTAGAGGATCTATAAATGGTGGGGAGACCATGTTATAGGTTCCATTCCTAATTGAACATTCTTATTTGAGGTTATTGTTCTAGTAGTACTTGGAGACCTGGATTTTAATTTTTTTTATTAGAGTGATCATTTTAAATATTTCAGTCATTTACTTTAAGGTTGATCCACGTCGAGTGTTTCTTTTGGTTAGGCCATCATTGGAACTTTCATTTTCCTTTTCTATTCCTTCGACCAGTACTTTCTAGGGATAGAAAATGTCATGGCGGGGAGATTGTAATACCTCGGGTGTTATAGTGTTTTTATTTTGGATTATTTTATTTTATAATAGGGATATTTTGAGTTACAGTAGTTGGAATGATGAAAATTTTTGTTTTTGGAGGTTTTTTAGCTATTGAACAATTATCCTACATGGTTAGAAGTAACCATGTGGTTCCTGTGTGGGTGGCCATGTGATTTAGTGATGTCGTGCATGGATTGTGCATGATCAATTAAATCATACATCAAGTGTGTGGTTGGGCTCTATAAGTTGGAAATTTCAAGTGGAATGGTTTGAGCATGGTTTTTTCAACCGTGCATCTTCATGCAGGTAATTGTGCGAGGGTGTATGGCCTAGGTAGTGGCCAGAAGACGGTTTGGTAAACCATGCACAATCTATGTGACTTGACTAGAATTTATTAAAATGTTTTTTTATTTTAATTTTTCTTCTTTCTTTCTTTCCTTTACCCTCTTTTCCCCTCCTCACTTTGCATCGCATGAGGCGCCCTCCCCCTTCCTCCTTGGTTGTGCACCTTCCCTCTCTCTCATCCTTCTCTTCTTCCAAACAAACCACTATATTTCTTATGGTTTCTTGGTCAAAACATCAAGGTAAGACCTTCCCTCCATATTCTCCCATGATTTTCATTGTTTTTACTTCTCCCTGTCACCTAGTATGGTTTGGTCTAACCCTAGGACAAGGGTTAACCAATTTTTGGTATTCTCTTTCAATGCTAGGTTATGCGAGGGGTCTCTCAGGTTGAACTTGTTCATGTTCCTACATCTTATACTAGAGGTGAAGTATATTGGATCATTTTGGATTTTTGTCACTACTCGGTGTAAGGGTTTTCTTCAAGTATTTTCTTAGCACCTCTCTTTTGGGTCCCTTTAGTAATTTAGCGTTCCTAGAAATTGTTGTATAGAATTTGGTGTCTCTTTGAAGGGTTTCACTCACATACATAGGTATGTATATATATATCTTATTTGTAAATATTCCCTCATGGAGAGGAGAATATTTATATTGGATGAAGTGGTATATATATAGGAAGGTATGTGTGTGAAAGTGTGGGATATCTTTGTCAAAATCTTCAAGTGACAAAGTGTTTTAATTTGATCCTCTTCTCTTTGAGGTAGGTATCAATATGAAATTTGTTTCTTTTGGAATTATAATATTAATATGTCCTTTTAATTCCTTTTTTATAAGATCATAAATATATGTGATAGAATTATGATGATTTGATCACATTTTATTTTTCCTTGTCCTTAGTATAAATAGTGGGTTTGTTTAATCCTTGTTTTATGATTTAAATTGGGATTTTTTATTGGGGATAAGATTTCCATGAAAATAATTTGAGATTTTGGGTGGTTTTAAAGTTAGGAAATGGTTTTTAACCTAGTTTGGTCTTATTTGAGTGAAAATGGTATTTTAAAATGGAATGTTGTCCTGAATTTTAGTTTTGACCTCAAATAACATAAAAGGGTTTTTTTCAGTTTTATTACAAATTGGGATTTGAAATGTGTGAGTGGTTTTTATCTTTGTAGAAAGTACCAGTTAGCTTCATTAAAGGTGGTTTAATAGAAATTAAAGGGTATTGGGCCTTTATTTTGTTTTATACTTGGTATCATGTAATAATTTATGAAATGAATGATATTTTTGATCCTCTAAATATGTTTTAAGTGATGTTTTATGGAAAGTGTGAGGGAAGAAAGTCTTTTGAACATGTTTTAGACATTCAAAGAAGTAATAAATTGTGTGGGGTAACCTTGAAATTATTTAAAGACTTGGGTTTTTCTTTTGTAAAGAGTAGGTGAATTGAATTGGGCAGTGGAACATGGTTTTGAAATGAGTTTTTACACATTCTTCATGTTTGGTAAAAATTCCAGTGAAGGTTTTCATGGTGATATGAAATTTTTCATTGGGATTTATGAAAAATTGGTTTTTAAGTGGGATTCCTTTTGTGTCAGATGGATTTACATGTTTTAAAAATGGTGTTTTGGTTTTATAAAGGGAAAATGAAGTTTTTTTTGGATTTTGTGGTTTCTCTTGAAAGTGTTTAAGCTTCATTATGGAATTGTGTTTCAAATTTATGATTTGTTTTATAAAGATTTTTTTGAATGTATATGATATGAGTGAAGGAATTGTTGGAAATTATGATATGATGTTGATTTTCTCCATGTTGAACCCTCTTGTTTTTAGATGATGACTATGTTGTTTATGTGGTTGATGCTTGGGATGTGATAAATGGTTGTGTTATTGGTCTCTTTATGTTGTCATTTTGGGTTACCTTGGTGAGAAATGATAAATTGATTTATTAATTGATAAATTGAAACCATCATAATCCCTTTGGGATGCATGGAGGATGGCAGGGTTGGGATTGAGGCTACCAGTGGGTTGTGTCATGTTTATGAACTTGGGTTTGGGTTATTAAATATGAAAATGGTGGCACATAAAGGGTCAACCCCATGATTTTTATGTTTAATAGATTAATACGGTTTTATGAAAAGAAATTGTGATAAGTGGGTTTAGTTGGGTAATATGGTTTGTAAATGAAATTGATTTTAATTGTTCCTAATTGATAGCATGTCATGAGATATTTTATGTTATGATGTTAATGGGTTAATGATAAATGATTTGAAAATGGTACCATGTGCATGGGTTATGGCCAGAGAATGATTTAGGTTTTGATTAATTATGAATTGTGATTGTTATGTTATTGGTTTCCAATTATTTTGAAATGGTATATGTTATAAAGGGTTAGGGATGGTGGGACATGGTGTTCCAAGCCCCAGTTGGATTCATGTGAAGATTCCCTGTGTTTTCCGACCTATGATTAATGGTTTTGGTAGGATGAACTGATTCTCCACTCCCCTATACACCATAGTTTTCAGGGGAAGGACTGACACTACTGACCCCATGGGTATGGAAATGAAATTACACATCGAGGTTGGGATGGTTGAACATGGAATTGAAAGTCTGAAAAGGATTCAAGGATTGATGCTCCATATTTTCTAACTTTTGACTTAGTAGTTTGGGTGGCTGGACATGTCGTTCTATATCTAATGAGATGTTTAATTCTTGGATGGGATTTTTATCTGGTTGATATAATTTTTTAGTGCCAAATTTGATATAATGTACTATGTTATCTAATTCACATTGTTTTCATTGAGTATATGTTGATGATTATGTCCCTTTCCATGACTTTTTTGGATATTTGAGCATGTTGTGCCTAAGTGGCCTTGGTGGTTATTTGAACCTTGTTGGAAAATTTTTTAAGGTGTTGATTTTCATTTAAATAAATTATGTGTGTTGTTTTGAAAAATGATAGTGGTGTGTGTGTGTGTGTGTGTCATTTTTGACAATGATTAGGCCTATGGATTTATTTTTAAAACGTGTGTTTCTGGTTTTGGGAGAAAAAAGGGAAGGTAGTTTTCATAGGGACATACATATTAGCATATTTTCTAAATATCTTAACCCTCGTATATATTTAATTTCTAACATGATCTTTAAATCCAAATGTTTGGTTTTCCTTGAAAGTGGTTTAAAGATTGATTTATTTTTCCAAAATATAATAATGTATGTAAATCATATTCTTTAGATTTATTTTTAAACTAGCATTGATGATTATTCATAAGAAACCTATTTCATAGTTTTCGTGGGTTGTGGTGAACTACTGGAATTTTAGCTCATGATTATATATTTCCCATTTCTCATTTGTATTCCATTTTTTCTATGTGTAAACCATGGGATAGAGTTGGGTGGATATGTTTTGGGTCTCGACATCAGTCAGTTAGTTTTTCCTTCTAGCTTTATTATAGTTAATTTTTATAGTTATTATGTTTATGTATATCCTTATAGTGTACTTGTTTTTTATTTTGGTTATAGATTATTTTTAATTTTATCTTTGTTTTGGGATATTTTTTTCAAAAAGGTTTCTTTTGATTCCCATAAACTAGTCACAATCTCATGGGGATCGGGAACACCCTTCGGGCCTTGTGGTGAATCGGGTCGGGTGTCTGGTTGGATGGCATCTTGGGCTGGTACATTATAAGTTTCATCTATGATACCAAGTGTCAGGTCATAAATCTATTAACATAATATCTATATGTGGAGTGAATATACCTTTATTAAGAATTTAACAGGATAAAATAATTATCAAAGATAAATAAAAGAGTAAATTAGATATATAAAATAAATGAAAGAGAATATGAAATTCTTATAGTATTTAGGATATAAACGATCCTAATCTACACTTCATACAAAAATTGATAGATTATTTCACCAACTATGAAATAGAGATATAATTTTATAATAGGATAAATATAAACCCAAACTTTCACAATGGGAAGAATCTCAAACCAGGACATTTTGGGGAGAAACCCCAAACCCACTTCATATCCTTTTATAGGAGCAGAAGGAAACAAGAATTTTCTTTATGAAGAACCCCAAACCTAAGTGTACAAATTTTCTTTTCAGATAAGCATAACCTAATTAATTCATTTTATAGATATTATTACTTTTATATGAAACGATTTAAGTGTAAACATCTACCTATAAAGAAAATATAGAACAAATATTCTAGCTTTATAAAAGAAAAAGGATTTACAATGTGGAAACAATTATTGTAGTATATTTTCAAGGATTTAGATAGTGCACTACTATAATTAAAATTATACTAATGATCAACTCTCCAATGTGTTATTAAGATGAAGATGATTTTTTCTGACATTGATATTTCTTCACAAATGATGTAAATAGTTAATCATAGGATCAATTGATGGTTCAAAAAGTATGATGGATTGCAATTTCTTTGAGTCAAATGTGAATCACTATCATCATCATACAATTATATACATCCTTCATGTCATTTATATAGAAAATTATTAAGGATACACACTCACGTAAACTATTAAAGAAATTCAAAATAATAATGAAAGAGTTAACCTAAAATCTCACTAAGATAAAACATATTATAGAAATATAAATGGAATTGAAACTAATATAAAAATATCATATGAATAAATTAAAACAAGTAAATAAACTAAATAAATCATTTAAAGAAATTCTAAAAGACTCATTTAAGGAATTCCATGCATATATAAAAAATTGATTTAAAATAAAAACTCTAAAGAAGCTTCTGTATTACTGCATAAAATATAAAAAAAACATTTAACAAGAAATTTATATGATATAATTTTTTTATATCATTTAAAAATGTTAATAAATTATTCATAAATAATTAGTACAGGTATTATTAGCACTAATTAATATTTTTAAAACTATTGAAAACATATGTTGTAACTTTTTATAAATAAGAATAATAAATTTAAATAATTTTATTAACATGTTTAAAAATTTTCAAATCTATTAACATAGAAAAAATATGATTAAAAATAAATTATAAAACATAGATCATAATTAAAATAACTATCATAAAACTAAATCACACAAAATATGGAAATCATGAAAAAATAAAAAGAAAATTAAATTTTGAAATAAAATTAAAAAACAATTTGGTTCTAAAGTACAGTTGTTATAACTTGATATTGTAGTATATTCACACTCTACGGTTGCAAACTTCAACTAATGGTTCGAATTAATTATAACTAAATTTATTTTTTTAACTTAAGGTATCAGAAAATTTAAAACTGCCAGTATAAGGTGTCTATTATCACTAATATTGAGGACAATCTACTGCTGAGGTTGTGCTACAACTACCGCTAAATAAGGTGTCACTATTAAAGGTATAGGTACCATTGAGTGGATGAAAGTGTTCTACTATTCAAATTTGGTAATAAGACCTTTATATGTATAAGTGCTTCCACAACGATCAGAGGGTTGTACCATCAAAGTTCTATGGTACCATTGGAAGGTTGATACTACCGATATCGGTTCCAAATGATGGAGGCATGCTAAAAATGCTATGATACAATTTTCCATGGATTCTTCCTAAAGGACCTTATACCATTGTTGTCATGTGAATGATGAGAAAATATTGTTTCTACTCATTTTATGTGATAGAGGCATTCCATCATCATAGATAGAGGGGAGGTACACCTTTATATAGAGTAGATCCTTATTTTTATACCATTAATGGAATCATTATAAAATTGAGTAGTGATACCATCATGCCAAAGATTTTACATTGTAGAAGAATTGGTTTAGCACTTCCATGAATGATGTAATTTGATGGAGAAACATGAAACTGATGTTGTGCATGCACTACCCCAGAGTTCTGAAGTATATGAGAGCCATTAAGAAGTTGAAACATGGAAAAGTGGAGAAGCCTAAGTTGCATGTGGCATAGAGAAAGAAGATAAATATATATATATAATAAAACAATATATATATATATAACGATAATATATATATATATATATTTATTTATTTTAAAAAAGAAATATCTATTACATGATATTTATATATGAGAAAAATATTAACAATAAATATGTACGGTGTTTGAACATGTCTACAAGTAATAATTATAATACATAATTAAAAAAATAAAAAATAAAAATAATTATGCTCATAAAAATAAAACTATTAAACATTGAAACATATAAAAATATGATATAAAACATTATAACACTTAAAAACTAAATAAAATAATCAATCATACATGAAGAACTATTATTAATAAAATATTATCTCTTGAATATAAACATTATTTGTTATAAAACAAAACACAAAAGAAAAATATGCCAAAAAAAGCACATGCACATGCACAATAGTTTGGATCATATAGATTATCATTGAAGGGGAGTCCCATATGTTTTGTATTTGGTATTAGGGTACAATTTTTCGGTTTAAACCTAATCCAAAATTGGTTTTTTAAGGATCAATGGATAATATATAATATTGGATGTACTACTCCTCTTATTAAAAACTGTATTATTTTTCAACATTAAAAATATATATTCTTATTTGTTTCATTTTATATTAATTATTTGATTCTATTTTAATGATATTTTTCATAAATATTTCATAAGATCTATTCTTTCTAAGGATCTGGTCTTCCCTAATAGTGATGTCAAAGATGATGCTTTTAGATTTCAAGTATTTATGATAATTATGGAAGCTTTCACGAGTAACATTTTCCCATGCATGAGGTGAGATAGTTGGAACTATATACAGGGATGAGATGAGGGTGTGTGATGAATATAGTTGGGAAGTGGGACTCATCAGATTGGTGGTAGAGGAGGTCGCCTACCATTATACAAATTCCACCCAACAAGATGAATAATTTTTAGAATCCATGTTAAGATTGGTTTTTATGGTCCCATGCCTAATTATTTTTCTTCAAAAAATTTCATTAGTTAAGAAATATTTAAAAATTAAAGATGGAGGTGATGTACAATCAGTTACAGACATTGACAGTGATATTTTCTACTCTGGGGATGTTGAGGAGGGGGGTGGGAATTAATCATTGCATGTCTTTCATATTCTTTGGTGATAACTATTAGGGGGGGATAAATGTTATTGGTTTTGTACTTTCTTAGTAGGATAATGTGGATACTAGTATGATGAATACTTCTAAATTTAAATTTATTTTACATGGGGTCTTTCTAGTTTTTTGTTTGATATGAAATATGGTATTTTTATATTTTCTATAGAGGATTATAGTTAGTGTGATACCATCCATTTTTTGATCCGAATGAGTATGTAGATTATTTATTATTCATTGATGGGAAGAAATGGGAGATAGATAGGTATTTATAATGGTTTTTAAAACATATACATGGATTCATTTTGGTTTTATAAAAGGAGAACCATTTTTTCAGCTAGCATCATCAGTAGCCCTTCAAAATATATTCCACTGATAGGATAAAGGGAGGTGCCATATTTAACATGACATTTGTGAAAAGATGAAAATGATCAACAAGGAGCTAAAAATTCATCAAAATGGGGTAAAAAATATTTTTTTTGGATATGATATCTAAGAAGGATAGAATAATTCAAAAAAAAATTGAACCCTTTACATTTAATGGTGACATTTTTTCATGTAAGTGTGGAATTTGTTAACAAGATGATTTCCATAGAGACGATAGAGGCATATCGATATGTGGGTTTCTCATAGGTTTTACTATACAATATTTGAAATTCATTTTGAGACATTCCCTTGAAATTTTCACACATTTATTATTACTATATTTTTTATATTTTCCCTATAGATTTTAATATTAAGTATTAGAGAGGGTTTTCATGTTAAAAATCTACACACTTATTTTTTCAATTTGCTTTAATTTTTTTCGTCCATTTTCATTGTGTTTCTAAAAAATATTTGACGAGATTATTTTTCCCAGTATTAGGATTCTACCTGACATATAAAATTAATGATGAAATATAAAACTCAGGAACATTATAATCCTAAAAACTCTAAGACAAGAATATGCTCCCACAAAACACCACCCAATGTTACTAATCCCCCATTATTACTTAAAAATAAAATAAAAATTTACTATATGATTTCTCCAAACATATATATTTGAGTACCATAATCAACACCCCTTAAAAAAATGCCCCAAATAATATTTCATTGATATTATAAAAAGACGAGAAACCTCACCAGTGATCTCCACAAACCATAATTTAATGATTATAATAACTATACTAAATTCTATTACACACTAACCTTGTAAACAACACCACAAAATGACTCATGAAATAATATACCTAATTACACATTACCCTTAATAGGGGTTTATGTAATCTAAAGTTCACAATTTTGATGAAAATAAATTCCTTTGCATTTTTTATAAATTCAAATACTTATGGGAAGTGATATATTTTAAACTCTCTTGATTTGTATAAACTTGAAATCATTCTCCATGATAATAAGTCCACCAATGTTTAAAAATAAACACCACCAATAAAAGATACCGATAATCAGTAGAATAATTATGTTTAAATGAAAGTAACCTTCTAGATATATAAGTAATTGTTACCATCATTTTCATCATGACATATCTTAATCCTTGATGTGATTTTTCAAAATATATTTTATAAATAATACCCTCTCTAATTTATCATAGAATAATATAGAATAAACATATATTTCAAATTTAAAAAATATATTTAAATTCTTCCATCCAAAAAATAATTTTTCTCTGTTTATCAATATTAATAATTGAGTTTCAAAAAAAAACATGGGAATGAAAGGATATTAAATTTTTTTTCTAAAGATTGTAAAATTTCAATGGAATTTTATTAATTTCATACCTAAGGGGAAAACTAAAATTTAATAGAGTAATTGACCTAAGTAAAATATTTTTATTCTAAAATTGATATTGAAATTGGGTGTATAACCTATGGTCCATGTTTTATGTTGATCAAAAGAGAATTGAGTTGCATCACCTTTCGAAATTAAAATAATTTTTTTCTAAAAAGGTCATATATGATTTCTATTTTTAGAGGAAATTTGTTAATTACTTTGTATGTTGACTAAAAAATAATCTAACTATATTATTGATCTCAAAACATGGTGTTTTACCTTGTGTGTAAATTTTATGTGATTTATAGAACCTATAACTTTCATGCTTTTTAAAATTAATTAACAATTATTTTATTAAGTAATTATGATGAAACACATTTATATTTAGCTATATCAAATGATATATTGTAATAAAATTCTATACAACCATGATTCCAATAGATTGGTGTTTTATTTTATGGGTATATTAATTTTTGTAGGATTTGAACCTATACAAACCTCATTTTATGTATTTTTTCTATAAATAAGGAGTGATATATCCTCTATGATAATATTTTTATACACAGTTCAAGGTAAGTGGAACATAGAAGGATGAGAAGATGGTTATATTAGTCCTTAAAAATAGGGAATTGAATAATTATGTATATGAATTTTAGATATGTTATAGTTTAATAAAACATATATTTATTTTATAAATTCTATAATTTATACTACTACTACTATTTCTTAATTATAATAATTAGTTAAAATAAATACGTTTAGAGGGAAATTTTAATTAGTTTTCATGGTTTTTTGTTTCAGGATGCCATTAGTATAATGGTCACCATAGTTACCTCCTTTCACCCTTCATTGGAACAAGTACCACCTAAATTATTGGTGATTAATCCTTATATTTTACATATGGGAAGACACATTGAGATTTAATTTGAAAAGTCAGGCCCAAAAATGTTCTCATGGAAATGTGGTTACATTAAGCTTATTGGTAGTAGTGGATTATAAAATTGGTAAATGAAACTGATTAAAAAATAAACCAAATGTGAACAAAGGGATTTCAAATCTGATATGAAGTGTGGTAGAGAGTTTTGCAGTGATTGTTTCATGAAGGGACTTCATATTGTAACCCTGGGTGTGGATATTGATTGAAAGATGAGTATAATAGTTAATTAAATATTCCACATAAATTATAATCATATTTTATTAACACTAAATTTAATTCTTGGGAAATAATAATTTAATGGGAGGGAAAACTAGAGGATGGTCCCTTCTATAAATTATAGAGATGATTCCCAGATGACATTGTTATTTAGTATGAAGAGGCCTGAATTCATGGTATGACATGATTACAGGAGAATATTAAAATAGAACAGAGAGGGGATTTGAGTGATATGGATGAATATTTATCATAGCTCTGTTATAAAATATGTTGGGATTCACACCTAATAGAAGTTGTGTCTGAGTAATCACTCATCCTTGTGTAATGTTCTAAAATATTATGAGGCCATTTCTAAAGAAGGGTATGGAATGTTTTAAATATATTTCCTAGAATAAAGGAATAATAATAAGAGAAATTAATTCGATTCAAAATTGTTAAAACCTAAATTAATGACATGGCCTAGGGAATGGGTTTCACCTGATTTATAAGAACATGATCTGAGGTTTAAATAGTCAATATCAAGAAGATTAGATGTGAAGATAAAATATCTAAAATAAAACATATTTGAGATACCTTTAGGTAATCCAAGGATCTTAGTTAGAAGATATAAAGCTACTTCAATAGAAGTAGTTAAAACATCAGTTACCAATATTTTAGTAAAAAAATGACTCTTCTAATACACTTATATAAGGATAAAGAATATTATATTGGATATTCGAGATCTTCATTACTTAGTGAAAAAATAGAGGTGTGGGTTACATTGGTGAAGTTAAGGATTTGTGTAACTAAATTTAATTCCCTAATGGATACAAGATTTACATTATATTATAAAAGAATATTATATTCAGGAGTAACACATGAATCTTTAAATTTTAAATATATAGTAGGAAACAATGAAACAAATGTAATTCAAGAAGTGGTAAAATATGTTCATAATGAACTCAATGGTATAATATTTGTAATGAAGATGTTTCCATTATTCATTAATTTATAGATGAAATATTTATTCAAAATAAACTCATTAGAATATATCAACAAATAATAACATTTTTATTAGGAATGTTCCTTAATATTTACTTGATTTTGACCACTTTTGGAAAAACCAGAATGGTTCCAGAAGAGAAAGTATCTACTATGCAAGTGGATAATTATCCAATTGAGGATAAACATTACCAATAAAGGGTTGAGAAATAGAAATAATGAGTTGGAGTAATATTTATGATGATAAATTAAGATGAAAGTTTTTTCAAGATAATAGATTACTTGTTAGAGAGTTAGTCAGAAAACCCTCTAAAAATATAAATGAAGAAAATTCAAGAATCTTTAATTATCTTAAACGATCCTAGAATAGTGATTATAAAAAGATAATTTTCTATCTATATAAAATTAGTATGTAGTTGTAGAGTCATATTCTATAATTAATTAGTATTAGATTAATTAGGCATAAAGAAATCCCATACAAGAGTGGGACATTCATGGTGATGAATCATACTGAGAAACTATATGGTAAATCCATAATAGATATTTATTAACATGATATTAATAATTCCATAATGGATTATGGACACAATATTCCTTATTAGTAGGTTTTAATAAGAATTATTTGGAAAAAATACTAATGATATATTCTAAGTTTGATAATAATTTATGATATTGAAAAACTAATATCAATGAAGAAGAAATACCATTAAAAACATTTTCAACACCACTATACATGATTGAATGTCTAGTTATTCCATTTATACACAAGAATTATATATAAATATTACATAAAAGGATGAAATGGGAATTCTGTAGATTATCACATTTTGTGTAAGTATACATTAATTATGTGCTCATATTTAGTTATAATAAGGAATAAAATATTGATTTCTTACTATAGGTATCTAATGTATTTAGAGAATATGGGATGCTAATTTAAAAAATAAATATCTTTTTGGATGATAACTTGTTTATAATTATTGGGATTTTAGATATAGATAAGTAAAGAGAGGCTTAAACCAGATATTTTTGAGTAGCTAGAAACATTTACTTATAAGAATATAGATCATAAGTAAATACAAGTGTTTCTTGGAATATTATGTTATTAAACATAAGAAATTAATTATCTAGATAAGGAATCAACAAAAATACATATAAAATTTCCTATTAGGAAACCTTGGAGTTAGATATAATAATATTTTGAAATCATTATAATTATGATGAAAAAAATCATATAAATTTCCATAGTTGGAGTATCTAGGAATGTATGATGATCACCGTATCTTAGAAATGGATTCTTCAAACTCGTTATAGGGATCAATTATAAAGACAAGAAAAAAACCATGACGAGATTATTAGTAAATACTGGATTAGATTTTTTAATATGATACAAAATAATTATCATTTCCATGAATTAGAATTATTACAATCCATAATGGAATTATGGTTAATGAGTTTTCTTGGAAAGAACTATCACTATAAGAACATATAGTTCTTATATAAAAAATAACGTGAAAATAAATTTGAAAAGGCTTACTAAGGAGTGATTAATGAATCCAATGAATCAATTGAAATGCTATAAATTTAATAAATAAAATATTAATTTAAAATATAATATCTACCAATATGTACTAACTTACGACTTTGACTCTTGCGATAGTATTAGGAGGTAGACGATCCAAGTAATGTCTAGTTTTTATTGATAGTCATTCTATGTAATCATACCTAGATATAACGAAAATGAATGAAAGAAACCATAAAATAGATATAATTCTATATAATAACCCCCTTTAGAAGATAATATTTTTATTTAGTAAGGATAATAGATATGAAATCATAGGTTCGTCAAGAATAAAAATTTAAAAACCATGATGTGAGAAAAAGATATCACTGAAAATAATTATAAATATGAAATTTATATTTAATTCTTTTTATGTGTTTAAAAAGATCATTAAATAACTATATGTTTAGAAAAAATGTGAAATATGAAGGCTCAAAATAACATGAATGGATTATATATTTGATTTAAAAGAGAAAAATATTTTTAAAAGATGTGGTGATCAAGTAGAAGAAAAATATGATTAGAAGAAATTTCAGAAGGAACATGATCAAGAAATCATGTATAATAAGCTAGAAGAGGATCCAAATCCAAAAAAGGAAATTCGGATATATTTTTAATGGATTAAATATATTCATGGGAATAAATCCATAAATTTCTATAATATTATACAAAATATTAAGGATGATCATATATTTAAGGGAGTACTAAACTATGTTCAAGACATGTTCTAATAATTCAATTACCTTGTGATGGATTATAAGAATATATATTAGGATATGATCATCATGATTATATCTAATTAAATCCATATGAAGGTTAATGTTTCTGGTCTTCTTAACAAAATTAAAAAAATCAAGGAAACATGTACAAAAGAATTTATAGTCCTGAAGATGATTTCTATAATGTATGGAATATATAATCTGAAACTATAAATAATAGACACAACCTTAGAACAATAATATTTCACTGAGTTCCAAAAATAACTCTTAATGGGTGTAGTTCAATTCTTGGTATTTAATAAGAAAAATTCCACTTTTAATTGTGTACCATAAATGGTGATGACAGTTCTAGAGAATGAATATCTACATTTTCTATCGTGGATTTAACAAAAATATCCTATCATATTATTTGATATATTGGTGATTTTATAGAAATTATACCCTATAATTTATATTAAAGGGAATGGCTAGAAAGAATTCAAGGTATTTTATTTTATCAATATTGATTAGAAATAATTTAGTTCAAATAAGAGCCTTTACAAATGAATCTAGATAAAATAGAGTATATATATGTTAAAATATTAATCAAAATTAAATTAATGTATATTTTTTTAAGTAGAAAATGTTCTAGTTCCTGTGAGTTTGTGAGATATCTAGGAAGAAGAAATGGAATATTTGAATGAATTTTTGGTGGAAGAAATAATGATCCTTTAATATCTCAAGGTTTGGTAAGAATAAAAAAAACATTATTTTCATATAGAATATTCAATGATCCCTAAAATAATTTATGTAGGTGAAGGAGTTAATAAAAATAATTCTTAATCGTTCATATGATAAATGTTCTTTATGACCTAGAGGCATTATAGGAACTAGTCTAGATATTCACCACATATGTAATAGACAATTGGATCTAATCATACATGTAATTTTATAATCTTGTTTTTAATTTTGTTTAGTTTTAGGTCGAAGATTCATAATTGTGTTCTCTAAATTTTTATTTTTATTTTCCCTTTGAATTTACAGGAAGTATGCACTGTAACATTCCCACTCATATCCAATCATATTGTGGAAGTTGAGTCAAATTATTGAGAAAGATGTGCTGTATAAGGGGCATCCAACTATTTGTTTTAAGATATAAACTTATTAGAGATATTAGTATGATTTTATATATTTTTTCTTTGTTATCTCAATATTATTCATATTCTTCATGCGAATCATTTTCCCAAGTGTGATCTTAAAATTAAATGGTAGGTAGTCCCTTTATCCTCTCCATGATATTATTTTTCTAATTTATGTTTATTTATCCTTTATATATGTAACACCCCAAGCTTCTACGGTACGCTTCTCTTTGAATAATGCGATAGCGTGTGTTGTACGCAACATCGAGTTCTAACACACACCACAACCGATCAAACTAGCCGTTATGAATAGTAATACCTACTTTTTGAAATTATATATATTTTATATTTCAAAATGGACTTCATTTTTGGATTCGGAATATTGAAATTATCCTAAGATGAATTTTTGGTATTTTTCTGAGAACTTCCAATTTTTATGAATAGTGAAAAATACTTAAAAACAACTTTTTTTAATAAAAATAATTTATAGTGATAAAGTATATTATTAAGTGGTTTTAAAGTATAATTAGAATATATTTTTACCATTTTATCCAATTTTGTTCATTAGAATTAATTTCACTTTGAAATTGGACCTAAACAATTGTAAATCTTTTGGAATATATTGTTTCTTAAAAACACGCTATTTGTTGTGACAACGGGAATTAATTATAAAATTAATTAATGCAACTTATATGTTTGGAATTTTGTAAAATAGACATCATTTTTTAATTCAGGATATCAATTATAGCTTAGGGTGAAATTTTGGCATTGTTCTGAGAAACTTCAATTTTTGATGAATAGTGAAACTACTAAGTGGTAGTTAAAAAAACTGAATTTTTCATAAAAATTAATTTTACCGCTTCTTTGAATGGAATTTCGAAAATCCGAGAGACAAGGTTAATATCAAGAAGTAAAATGTGCTTCAATGAGATGAAAATAATTTTTGGTGAATAGTAACTTTTTACTTTTATTTACCACGGTTAAAAGTAAATAGGGTAATTAAGGGTAAAAATGATATTAATATTACCCTAACACATGTCCTAATTCTATTGGACAAATGTATCTCGACCAAAAACAACCTTAGAAATAAAATATTATCATTTAGGTCCACTTGGATTAGATTAGGACATTTATTATTATTTAATTCAAAGAAGAGTTAAAAGAGTTAAAATCAAAGTTTATTTACTTAAAAATTTTTACATAGGGTTATACATAAGATAAATTCGATTGTAAATATTCATTAGAAAGATAATAAGATTTCCTACATAATGATATTTTATTTATATTTTTTAGACTTTAAATAATTTAATTTATTTATGACTCAATGATGATGCAGTAATTACCATAATAGTGAAAAATTAAAATAATTGATATTATAAATACCCAAATAAATATAATTTGAGACTTTTTATTAATTAAACTAATTTTCTAAGTTAATATGACATGTTAGTAATGATTTAATTAAATTTTTTCGAAGTAATAATTCTGTTATGAGTTTCACAAAAAATAAACTATTGAATAGTGTCAAAATTGACATAAAAGAGTTTTTAAAACAAATATTATATTATCAATTGATATTAAATTCCTAAAAATCTAAGGTTCGGCAAAGAGACTGATATCATGATAGGTGTATCATTAATGGAACACTTGGGGGTCGTTTGGATGTATATAGTATGTTTATTCACTATATAATATAAAAATACAAAGTGACATGGTAAATGTCAAACTAATTAACTAAGAGTTAAAACTAAAAGATAAGGTTAATATAGTAACACAAACCTATCTAAATTCTATTAGTTGAATGGTTTTCGACCTATCCCCACCTTAACATTTAAATAATCAACTTTTGATCCATTAGAAACCGAATATGAATTTATTATAAATTAATATTTCTAGCTTTTCCAAAGGTACCCCTCACCCCTCTTATAAAAGAGAACTCCCCCTTTTCATTACTTTACACCTTCAAAGCCTTTTGGTTTGGCCAAACTCTGCCCAAATACTCTCCCAACATCCCTCAATACAACCGAGAGGCCTTATTTTGATCATAAAGCCAACCTAAGGATCCCTTTTGATCAAATCAAAAGGAAGAACCAGAAGAAGAGGTAATGATTTCACCACCCTTTTCCAAGTTCCTTTCTTCTTCCACTTCTTCTTACTTTGTTGTTACCATTATAAAATAATAACTCCAGTATAATATATATAATGTGATGTTATTATAAATATTTTACAACCATATTCAGTATTCTATCCATCCTTTGAAATACTTGTCACCATACGTGCGTACGTACGGCTTACCGTCTCCACGTCATAGTGTAATTGTTATTCAATAAATTATTATTTGGATGGGTATAATAATGATGTGTAATTCATTTAAATAATAAATGTAACATGATAATTATTCTGTATATATGATATACCATCCAATTATATTTTATTTTAAAATCAAAATAATGATATTGTCGCTCGTGCGTACGTACGGACTACCGTCTCCACGAACGCGATGAGATTCATTCTCCATCATATCCATTCAAGTATAATTCTCATTTGATGATTAATAATAGTATCTAAGGACTTGATATCATTCTGGATATGATTAAGATACAACCTATCCATGAAAAACATGGCTTACTTAACAAAACATATAAAAGAAAATGAGTAAGTTAACACCCGAAACAATAATAATACTAAGATATTCTTAAAAAATCAATGTTAAAAGATCATATATGAAATCATATTAATGTATATCATTATTGTATAATCTAATAACAATTATTTCACAATTATATAGGAGTTTAACCTACCCCCAACCAAGGAAAAGTACAAGGTAAGGGTTATTTCACAATCTCTTCATTATCCGAGGTTGTTTATACGTAATAATCTACTGGGATCTATTTATCATCCACATCCATGTTTCTTAAAAATGTATTTCAAAACATTTTTACTATTTAAAATAATATGGGTTAAAGTCATTTATACCCTTGATTGACTTTTTATAAGAGTTTTATAAAGGAATCTTTCCGTCATTTTCCAAACAAGGTTCTTTTTAACATTTTCGACAGAATTAAGGTAAGAATGTTTTTTTAACTTATACGGTGGGTGCGGTTATTTTCCGTTGTTATAAAATCATCGAAGCTTCCCTTACAAGCTTATAAGAATATTTTCAAAGAAAATGTTTTATTTTATAAATATATGACTCTTAAATGATTTCAAAATAGAAACAGATATTTCTTAAAAAAGAGTTTTGATTTCATCTATGTCAACATCCTTTGATGGATTTTACGCTTATTTGAAGTTGATTTATTATGATACAAAACTTCTATATTGTATTGAAGGTTTTGTGATATTTTTGACTGTGGATGTGTTATTTTTATACCATTCATGGTTTATGGATGAAGTATTCACATTTCGAATTCTAGTTTTAATACGAATGTTTATGTTATGTTTAAACCTTTTCATATGGGAATGCATTGGACTTAATATGTGACGGGTGGAGCCCGCTGTAGCTCCTCAATGCATCGGTAGGTCTAATGAGACAAATTAGTGTCTTGGCACAAGGCCTTGGAAAAATCTTATTTTTAGTCTTGGAACAAGGCCTTGGCTATGTGGTTATGATAGTCTGACATTATGCATTCCATCATTATGAAAGTGGTTATTGATATTGCATATGATTATTCGATTAATAGAATATCCATGTGAATAAGTAAATGGAATTATTTCATTTTACTTTTTCCATACTATGTTGAAGTTCAAGTTTAAAAGACTTTTGTTTTAGTTATACATTGTCTTAAATATTTGTGCTTATTTATGAAAGTTTCTGCTATATTGTTATCCTTACTGGGCATTTGAGCTCAGCCCTTTTCTATGTTTTATTTTTCCCAGGATGTGAATAAGTAAGTTATGAATGACCTGTAGGGATAGTATGTGGGGATATGAGAGTGGAATATGGAGACTATGTTATTGCAGTAGTTTTTCACTTTATAATGTAATACTTTATGAATATATCTAGTGTTTCTAAGGCTACTAAACCAATCGGTATTTTGAGATTTGATCTTTCTTGTGATCATGCCAATGTAATGTAATAATGCACCGACTCTGGGTAACTGGGGTCGGGGCATTACAATTGGTATCAGAGGAAGTTTAGTACAAACCTTGGAAGCTATATTTAGATAAAATCTGATTAGAACACGTAGACCTAAGATGAACTTTGAGGATTAGTATAGAAGAACTTACTAGAATTTTGGTATTGTAGAGATTTTGTTAGTTTTCCGAGCAATACATCCCTGTCTAGATACGAGCAGGTAGAGGTGGCTCTGGCACAGATGTACCTAGGGGTAAAACCTGAAAACACCGGTTTGAGCTAGACTCGAACGGGAATTGGTGCACGACAACGGGCCTTGTTGCACTATTGGTTACGACACTCCCGGGGGATATGCTTAGGATAACTCTCATTTTCTTTACAAATAATTATGAAGGGTTTATGAGTATATACTTCTTAAAAGAAAACATTTTTATGGTTATGGATTATATCCATAAATAGTTCAATTTATGTTAAGTGTTTTATAAGTATGTGATTATGTATTTTGATTCATAAACTGATCTAGTTCATGCCATTATTTAGAAATGGCACCTAGTGGAAGAAATGGAAACCGTATCAATGCACACACTCCATATAGGGATTTCCCTCCTGCTCAAGATAATTATAGTGGTGCTGGTGATGCAACTGGTGCCGATCATCTAATCACCATACTGGGACAACTCACTCAGGTTATGAATAATAACCTTACCCGTATGGAGCACCCTGATCCGCAGCGTAGAGGATCAATGTTAGATCTATTCATGAGGCAACAACCACCAACTTTCAATGGGAGTACAAATCCCTTAGTAGCTGAGCAATGGATAAATTCCCTAGAGAAAATATTTCAGGCTTTGGGGAGTAGTGAAAGGGAAAAAGTTATCAAGGCAGTTTACCGACTCACTGGAGATGCTGATCAATGGTGGTCATTGATTCAAAATACAAAGGAAGATGATGAAGTATCAAATATGGAATGGAGGGAGTTCAGATATCTGTTTTTAGAAAAATACTTTCCTCGTGACCATCGAGCAGATATGGAAAGGCAATTTCTGAGTCTGAGACAGAAGGAGGATGAGAATGTCGCAAAGTATGAAGCTAACTTTACAAGGTTAGCAAGGTATGCTGGAGATTATATACGTAACCCAAGAAGTAATATTGATCGTTTCTTTGATGGGTTAAAACCATTTCACCATTGAGAATTAGTCTCACAATCCTTCTCGTCATACGAAGACATTGTCTCATGTGCTATCAAGACAGAGAAAGAATTATCAAAGTCTTATGACTTTAAAGAAAAGCAAGAGAAGAAGAGATCTTCTGATCAATCTGGGAATGGAAATAAGGGTAATAAGGGAAAGGTTGAATATCCATCCTGTGGTAAATGTGGGAAGAAACACCCCAGTACTTGCTTGAAGGGAATGGGCATCTGTTACAAATGTGGTGAAAAAGGACACCAACTTGTGATTGAAAAGGGAAGAAGGAAGCTACCAATGTTGAGTGATACAATTTCAGGGAGATGGGACATTATGCAAATGAATGTCTTAATCGTCAGGGAAACCTACCTCAGAAAAGGCCAAGGGATCAAGGCCAGGCTTTTGATATCACTACTGCTGAGGTAGAAGCTCCAAAAGATGTGGTGGCAGGTAATTTAATGGTTTCCTCAAGTTTAGAAAATGCATTATTTGATTCTGGATCATTGCATTGTTTCATATCTTCCCAGTTTTCTAAGAAAATTAGATATTTTCAATTTTATTTAACAAGGGAGTTGTCAGTTAAAACTCCTAAGGGAAGTATCATTGCAACAATGTTTTGTGATTCAGTCCCCATTAGAGCACATAAATGTTCTTTATCTGCTGATCTCATCGTCATACCTATGATTGAGTTTGATATAATCCTTGGTATGGATTGGCTTTCGGACTATGATGCGAAGATTTATTGTAAGAAGAAGAAGGTTACGATTTTTGATGATGATGATAAGGAACACCTTATCTTTAGAGCATAATCATCACCACCTAATTCTTTTCTAGATCCACCCCCAGTAGCTCAACTAAATTCAATTATTGGGGAGGAAGAGAATGAAATGACTATGGGCGAGGAAAGGAATGTTCAAATAGAAGATATACCTGTTGTGAAAGAATATGTAGATGTATTTCTGGAAGATTTACCTGGACATCCTCCAGAATGAGAAGTTGAGTTTTCCATTGATTTAATTCCTATATCACGGCCTATATCGAATACCCCTTATAGAATGGCCACTATAGAATTAGTTGAACTAAAGAAACAACTAGAGGAATTGAGTAATAAGGGATTTATTCACCCTAGTGTTTCTCCATGGGGAGCCCCTATTTTTTTGTTATTAAGAAAGATGGATCTATGAGGTTATGTATCGACTATAGGGAGATCATTGCCATAACAATAAAGAACAAGTATCCCCTACCTCCCATTGATGATTTATTTGACCAACTACATAGAGCTCAATACTTTTCAAAAATTGACCTTCGATCGGGATACCATCAGTTGTGTGTAAAGAAGGAATACATTCCGAAGATATCATTTTGAACTAGGTACGGGCATTACGAGTTTACTGTAATGCCTTTTGGATTGACTAATGCACCCTCTATATTCATGGATCTGATGAATAGAGTTTTCCAGGAATATCTCGATGAATTTGTGGTGTTATTTATTGATGATATCTTGGTATACTCCAAAATCTATGAAGATCATGAAAATCACTTGCGCATTATCCTGAAGACTCTGAGAAGACATTAATTATATGGGAAGTTTAGCAAGTGTGAATTCTGGGTTAAGGAGATTTCTTTTCTTGGCCATATTTTCTCTAAAGATGGAATCTTTGTTGATCCTTATAAGACCAAGGCAATCCAAGAATGGCCAGCACCTACGAGTATAACTGAGGTACGTAGTTTTATTGGTTTGGCAGGTTATTATCAACGTTTCATCTAGAATTTTGCCCGATTGGCTAACCCATTAACGAAGCTCACACGTAAAGGGGTTAAATTTGTTTGGACAAAAGAGTGTGAAGAATGTTTTGAAGAACTGAAGAGAAGATTAGTCAATGCTCCTATATTGACTCTACCATCAGGGAATGATAGGTTCGATATTTATAGTGATGCATCGAACAAATGACTTGGTCGTGTCCTTATGCAGAACGATAGAGTTATTTCCTATGCATCACGACAATTGAAAATTCATGAAAAAAGATATCCTACTCATGATCTCGAGTTAGAAGTTGTGATCTTTGCTTTGAAGATATGGAGGCACTACCTCTATGGTGAAAAATGTGAGATTTATACTGATCACAAGAGTTTAAAGTTTATTTTCTCACAAAAAGAACTCCACATGAGGCAAATGAGATGACTTGAATTGCTCAAGGGTTATGATTGTACGATACACTACCACCTGGGGAAAGCAAACAATGTGGAAGATGCTTTGAGAAGAAAAGAACATGTAGTTTTGAACGTGATGAGAATTGAAAGGGATCCAATTTTCATTGATCTAGTGAAGATGGACATGGGAATAACCAGGGAAGGTGAAACATCAATTATTTTTCAAATGGCTGCCAAACCATCTTTACTATAAAGGATTAAGAGTTCTCAGACCAATGATGAAGAATTTAAAAAGAAGATTAAAGCTGTGAATGATGGGAGATTGAGAGACTTTGTGTGTGAAGAAGGAATTTTGAAAATTGGGAAGAGACTTTGTGTTCCCAATATACCTGATCTAAAAAGGGAATTGATGGATGATGCTCATAGTTCCAATTTCTCTATACACCCTGGGAGCTCCAAAATGTATAGAGATTTGAAGGAACATTTTTGGTGGGACAACATGAAGAGGGAGATTGATGATTTTGTGTCAAGATGAATGGTTTTTCAACAAGTGAAAGATGGAAGGCAACATCCTGGAGGATTCATGCAAGCTCTTCCCATACCATAGTGGAAATGGGACAATATTACGATGGAATTTGTCATGGGACTACTAAAGACTCCTAGAAGGAACGATGCAATATGGGTTATTGTTGATCGTCTTACCAAGTCAGCACATTTTCTTGCTATAAGAGAAGATCTACCCCAGGAACGTCTAGCAAGACTATATATTAATGAAGTTGTGAGACTTCATGGAGTACCCCTATCGATTGTTTCTGATCGTGATCCCCGTTTTACTTCAAGTTTCTGGAAAAGTCTTCAAAAATCCCTGGATACTAAACTTCATTTGAGAACTGATTACCACCCTCAAACGGATGGACAATCAGAACGAACTATTCAAACCTTAGAAGACATGTTGAGATCTTTCTCACTTGACTTTCAGGGTATGTGGGATCAATATTTACCTCTGGTAGAATTTTCCTATAACAATAGCTTCCATTTGAGTATTCATATGGCACTATATGAAGCGTTATATGGAAAGAGATGTTGTACACCAACATGTTGGGATGACGTTGGTGAAAGAAAACTTGTAGGCCCAGAACTGGTGGAGGAAACGATGGAAAAGGTGAAGGTAATCCAAAGTCACATTAAAGCAGCTCAAAGTAGGAAGAAGAGTTATGCCGATAATCGAATGAAGGATTTGGAATTTCAAGTCGGTAATCATGTTTTACTGAAGGTATCTCCATGGAAGGGAGTCATACGTTTTGGTAAGAAAGGTAAATTGAGTCCCAGGTACATCGGACCTTTCAAAATTCTAGAACGAATTGGGGCTGTAGCTTACCGATTGGCAATGCCGCCAAGTCTCTCCAAAGTTCACGATGTGTTCCACGTATCTCTATTGAGGAAATGCATGCCTGACCCAACGCATGTACTCACCTATGAGGAATTGGAACTGGAACCCGATCTGTCTTATTGTGAAGAGCCCGTCAGGATTCTTGATACAAGAGAACAAGTACTGAGAAACCGGACGACGCGTCTGGTAAAAGTTTTGTGGAGAAACCATAAGATGAAAGAGGCAACGTGGGAACCTGAGGAACTTATGATGAAGAACCACCCGAGTCTTTTCATATGGTAGTATTCTAGAAATTTTGAGGACGAAATTATTTAAAGTAGGGGAGAATGTAACACCCCAAGCTTCTACAGTACGCTTCTCTTTGAATAATGCGATAGCGTGTGTTGTACGCAACATCGAGTTCTAACACACACCACAACCGATCAAACTAGCCGTTATGAATAGTAATACATACTTTTTGAAATTATATATATTTTATATTTCAAAATGGACTTCATTTTCTGATTCATAATATCGAAATTATCCTAAGATGAATTTTTGGTATTTTTCTGAGAACTTCCAATTTTTATGAATAGTGAAAAATACTTAAAAACAACTTTTTTAATCAAAATAATTTATAGTGTTAAATTATATTATTAAGTGGTTTTAAAGTATAATTAGAATATATTTTTACCATTTTATCCAATGCTGTTCATTATAATTAATTTCACTTTGAAATTGGACCTAAACAATTGTCAATCTTTTGGTATATATTGTTTTTTAAAAACACACTATTTGTTGTGACAATGGGAATTAATTATAAAATTAATTAATGCGACTTATATGTTTGTAATTTTGTAAAATAGACATCATTTTTGAATTCGGGATATCAATTATAGCTTAGGGTGAAATTTTGGCATTGTTCTGACAAACTTCAATTTTTGATGAATAGTGAAACTATTAAGTGGTAGTTAAAAAAAATGAATTTTTCATAAAACATAATTTTACCGCTTCTGTGAATGGAATTTCAAAAATCCGAGACACACGGTTAATATCAAAAAGTAAAATCTGGTTCAATGAGATGAAAATAATTTTTGGTGAATAGTAACTTTTTTACTTTTATTTACCACGGTTAAAAGTAAATAGGGTAATTTAGGGTAAAAATGATATTAATATTACCCTAACACATGTCCGGATTCTATTGGACAAGTGTATCTAGACCAAAAACAACCTTAGGAATAAAATATTATCATTTAGGTCCACTTGGATTAGATTAGGACATTTATTATTATTTAATTCAAAGAAGAGTAAAAAGAGTTAAAATCAAAGTTTATTTACTTAAACATTTTTAATATAGGGTTATACATAAGGTAAATTAGATTGTAAATATTCATTAGAAAGATAATACGATTTCCTACATAATGATAGTTTATTTATAATTTTTAGACTTTAAATAATTTAATTTATTTATGACACAATGATGATGTAGTAATTACCATAATAGTGACAAATTAAAATAATTGATATTATAAATACCCAAATAAATATAATTTGAGACTTTTTATGAATTAAACTAATTTTCTAAGTTAATATGACATGTTATGAATGATTTAATTAATTTTTTTCGAAGTAATAATTCTGTTATGAGTTTCAAAAAAATCAACTATTGAATAGTCTCAAAATTGACATAAAAGAGTTTTTAAAACAAATATTATATTATTAATTGATATTAAATTCCTAAAAATCTAAGGTTCGGCCAAGAGAATTATATCATGATAGGTGTATCATTAATAGACCCCTTGGGTGTCGGTTGTATGTATATAGTAATTTTATTAACAATATAATATAAAAATACAAAGTGACATGGTAAATGTCAAACTAATTAACTAAGAGTTAAAACTAAAAGATAAGGTTAATATAGTAACACAAACCTGTCTAAATTCTATTGGTTGAATGGTTTTAGACCTATCCCCACCTTAACCTTTTAATAATAAAATTTTGAGTCATTAGAAACCGAATATGAATTTATTATAAATTAATATTTCTAGCTTTTCCAAAGGTGCCCCTCACCCCTCTTATAAAAGGGCACTCCCCCTTCTCATTACTTCACACATTAAAAGCCTTTTGGTTTGGCCAAAATCTGCCGAAATACTCTCCAAACTTCCCTCACTAAAACCTAGAGGCCTTAGTTTGATCAGAAAGCCAACCTAAGGATCCCTTTTGATCAAATCAAAAGGAAGAACCCGAAGAAGAGGTAATGATTTCACCACCCTTTTCCAAGTTCCTTTCTTCTTCCACTTCTTCTTCCTTTGTTATTACCGTTATAAAATAATAACTCCAGTATAATATATATACTATGATGTTATTATAAATATGGTACAACCATATTCATTATTCTATCCATCCTTTGAATAACATGTCACCATACGTGCGTACATACGGCTTACCGTCTCCACGTCGTGGTGTAATTGTTATTCAATAAATTATTATTTGGATGAGTATAATAATGTTGTGTAATTCATGTAAATAATAAATGTAACATGATAATTATTATGTATATATGATATACCATCCAATTATATATTATTTTAATATCAAAATAATGATATTGTCGCTTGTACGTACGTACGGACTACCGTCTCCACGAACGCGATGAGATTCATTCTCCATCATATCCATTCAAGTATAATTGTCATTTGATGATTAATAATAGTATCTAAGGACTTGATATCATTCTAGATATGATTAAGATACAACCTATCCATGAAAAACATGGCTTACTTAACAAAACATATAAAATAAAATGAGTAAGTTAACACCCGAAATAATAATAATACTAAGATATTATTAATAAATCAATATTAAAAGATCATATATGATATCATATTAATGTATATGATTATTGTATAATATAATAACAATTATTTCACCATTATACAGGAGGTTAAACTATCCCCAACCAAGGAAAAGTACAAGTTAAGGGTTATTTCACAATCTCTTCATTATCTGAGGTTGTTTATACGTAATAATCTACTGGGATCTCTTTATCATCCACATCCATGTTTCTTAAAAATGTAGTTCAAAACATTCTTACTATTTAAAAGAATATGGGTTAAAGTCATTTATACCCTTGTTTGAATTTTTATAAGAGTTTTATAAAGGAATCTTTCCGTCATTTTCCAAACAAGGTTCTTTTTAACCTTTTCGACAGAATTAAGGTAAGAATGTTTTTTTAACTTATACGGCGGGTGCGGTTATTTTCCGCCATTATAAAATCGTCGAAGCTTCCCTTACAAGATTATAAGAATATTTTCAAATAAAATGTTTTATTTTATAAATATATGACTCTTAAATGATTTCAAAATAGAAAAAGATATTTCTCTAAAAAGAGTTTTGATTTCATCTATGTCAACATCCTTTGATGGATTTTACGCTTATTTGTAGTTGATTTATTATGATACAAAACTTCTATATTGTATTGAAGGTTTTGTGATATGTTTGAATGTGGATGTGTTATTTTTATACCATTCATGGTTTATGGATGAAGTATTTACATTTTGTATAATAGTTTTAATACGAATGTTTATGTAATGTTTAAACCTTTTCATATGGGAATGCATTGGACTTAATATGTGACGGGTAGAGCCCGCTATAGCTCCTCGATGCATCGGTAGGTCTCATGAGACAAACTAGTGTTTTGGCACAAGGCCTTGGAAAAATATTATTTGTAGTCTTGGCGCGAGGCCTTGGCTATGTGGTTATGATAGTTGGGCATTATGCATTCCATCATTATGAAAGTGGTTATTGATATTGCATGTGATTATTCGATTAGTAGAATATCCATGTGAATAAGTAAATGGAATTATTTCATTTTACTTTTTCCATACTATGTTGAAGTTCAAGTTTAAAAGGCTTTTGTTTTAGTTATACATTGCCTTAAATGTTTATTCTTATTTTTGAAAGTTTCCGCTATATTGTTATCCTTACTGGGCATTTGAGCTCAGCCCTTTTCTATGTTTTATTTTTCCCAGGATGTGAATAAGTAAGTTATGAATGACCTGCAGGGATAGTATGTGGGGATATGAGTGTGGAATATGGAGACTATGTTGTTGCAGTACTTTTTCACTTTATAATGTAATACTTTATGAATATATCAAGTGTTTCCAAGGCTACTAAACCAATCGGTCTTTCGAGATTTGATCTTTCTTGTGATCATACCAATGTAATGTAATAATGCACCAACTCTGGGTAACTGGGGTCGGGGTGTTACAATATATTCCTTAAGTGGAAGTCTCAGATACCTCATTATAGACTCACCCAATAGTGGTATTAGAGCATGGGTAGGGAGGAAGGAATCTAGCTAGAGTGTTTCTTCTATCTTAATCTTTCTTTGAAATACTCACATTATGAGTAGTATCAAACTTTAGTAGGGATGGTTGAAATATTGCCAATGATATGCTTCTATAATAATATTTTATGTGTAGTCTATGGTAAGAAGTTTATTTTTCCTATTAAAAATATTATTTTATTTATTTTTTATTTTTTGCAGATTTTTTTGGATTCCTTAAGATTAGGTCCCAGATTCCTCATCAGAGATTCACCCACTGGTGATATTGGAGCATGAAGATAGTGAAAGGAATATAAAAAGAGAAATTATTCTATAATAATATTACCTTTTTTAATCTATGGTAGTTATTCACTTTATCCTATCTCATATATCGTTATACTACTTTTTTGTTTATAGATATTTTTTTTATTCAAGATAATGTCTTAGATACCTCCTCAATGACTTGCCTACTAGTGGAATCAGAGAGTGTGAGGGATGAAGGAATCTATCTCGAGAACCAATTTTTTCTTAATATTACCACTATTGGGTGAGTCTTCAATGGGGTATACAGAAACGTTTCTTGAGGAATCTAGAAAGGCTCAAAAACAAAAAGAATAAAAATGATATCTGTGAGAGGATAAAGGTACTACCAACCATAAAGATGAATAATCACTATTTAAAAATCAATTCATATATATAACATATATAATAACAACAGTACAAAGAGAGAATATCATAAATCATAGTAATTTATCTTCTAGGTTTATCTCCCATAAAAAATGGGCATGGGGACCCATTACATAGGCATCCTGGCATAGATTGGATGAGAAACCAACTCATCTTCCATTGAAAGATTTGAACGAAGGGGGAATATTTGTAACACCCCGAGATTTTATGAGATATATTATTTTTAATTTATTTTATTTCTTCTATTATACACTAAACCAATATTATATTGTACTATACGCAACACCGTATTAGCTTTCAGTATATGCAACACTATTCTTGGCTCGTGTTACACACAATTTCAAGTTCGTTTTGTGGAGATTATTTTATGCAACATTAAGTATAGATTTTGTTTAATGTATAAATGAAATAAGTTTTGATTATGTTATACGCAACACCAAACAGAGCTTTCACTACACGTAGCCCTGACTTGGCTTGCATTACACGCAATCAATACCTTCTTTGATAGCGTGTGTAGTACGCAATACCAAGTTTCACTAAACGAGATATTATTATAATATTATTATGAACTAGCCGTTATGAATAGTAATACCCACTTTTTGAAATTTCATAAATTTTTCTTTCAAAATGGACTTCATTTTTGGATTCGGAATATCGAAATTAGCCTAGGGTGAATTTTTGGTATTTTTCTGAAAAATTTCAATTTTGATGAATAGTGAAAACACTATGTTACTATTTAAAAACCGACTATTTATTTAAATAATTATTTATTTTATTTAAATTTATTTTAGGTAAAAAATGATACATAATACCTATATAATTTTAATTTAATTAATTTGAGTCATTTTATAATAATTTCAGATATATAAAAATTTTATAGAACTTTTCACCGTCTTTTACCCACCTCCTAGGAGAATTTGAAAATTTACATAAAATTTAATTTTACCGCTTCTGTGAGCGGAATTTCAAAAATATGGGAGACATGGTTAATGTCAAGGAGTAAAATGTGGTTCAATAAGATAAAAATATTTTTTGGTGAATAATGACCTTTTACTTTTATTTACCACGGTTAAAAGTAAATTGGGTAATTAAGGGTAAAAATGATATTATTATTACCCTAAAACATGTCCTAATTCTATTGGATAAGTGTAATTAGACCAAAAACAACCTTAGGAATAAAATATTACCCTTTAGGTCCATTTGTATTAGATTAGGACAATTATTATTATTTTATTTAAAGAAGAGTTAAAATAGTTAAAATCAATGTTTAATAATTAAAACATTTTAAATATAGGAATATACATAAGATAAATTCGTCTATAAATATTAATTAGAAATCTAAAAAAATTTAATACATAATGGTATTTTATTTATAATTTTTAGACTTTAAATAATTTAATTTATTTATGACATAATGATGATGCAGTAATTACCTTATTAATGAAATATTAACATAATTGATGTTATAAATACCAAAATAAATGTAATTTGAGACTATTTATGAATTACACTAATTTTATAGGTTATTATTACATGTTAGTATTGATTCAATTAACTTTTTTCGAACTAATAATGTTGTTATGATTTTCACATAAATTAATTACCAAATAGTGTAAAAATTGACATAAAATAGTTTTTTAAAAAAATATTATATTATTAATTGTTATTATATTCCTAAAAATATAAGGGTCAGACAAATGACTTAGATAAGGTTATATATATTAATAATTAACCTCTTGGGGTTCGTTTGGCTTGTTATAGTACATTTATTAACCATATAGTGTAAGAAAACAAGAAGACACGGTAAAAGTTAAATTATTTAACTTAGAGATAAATCTAAATGATAAGGTTACAATAGTAACCTAAACATGTCGAAAACCTATTGTTTGAGAGTATTTCGACCCATACCAACTTTAGATTCTAAATAAATCAATTTTGAGTTATTATAAACCGAATATGACTTTATTATAAAATAATATTTTATGTTTTTCCAAATGTGCCCCTCTCCTCCATTATAAAAAGAGCACCCCTTCCCTCCTCTCTTCACACCCTTTGGAGCCTTGAAGCTTGGCCAACCCATAACAATTATTCTTCTTAACCTATATAGTTATATCATAGAGGTTCTTGTCTTCTCAAAAGACCAACTCTAGTGCCCTAAAAAGAATTTTAAAGGAGGTGCGTCGAGGAAGAGGTAATCTCTTCTACCGATTATTTCAAGTTTCTTTCTTCTTCTACTTCCTATTCTTTAGTTGTTTCATTATAAAGTAATTACATAAGTATTAATTATATACTGATATTTTATTATAAATATTAAACAAACCTATTTCACCTTCTATCCATCCTACAGAAAATGAAATCACCGCGTGTGCGTACGTACGGAATACCGTCTCCACGTCGTTGTGTAATCTATTTTTCCACAACCAACTTACTTGGATGGGTATAATGGTGCAAAGAATAAAAATATATAGTTATTATAACATCATACTGATTCTCAGATATTAAATCATCCGCTCTAATTCAATTCAATAATTATGGGAATGATATCATCGCTCGTGCGTACGTACGGATTACCGTCTCCACGACGCGATGAGATTCATTCTCCATGTTAACCACTCAAGAATGATTGTAAAGTAAATATAATGAATAATAATGAAATATATGACATGATAAATCTACTGAATTTATTTATATATATATTTCATCTACTTACTTCCATTCTAGTCAATAAGGAAACGAAAACAGCGTTCATGGGTACGTACGACCTACCGTCTCCATGAACGGTGTATTTCATTTCATTCATCTATCTATTATATATATATATATACTGAATATATATGATATATAAATCATGATTTACATTCTATAAGTAATTAAATCATGATATAAGTAATAATAATATCAATAACAACAAGTCCAAACACGTACGATAAATAAAACGATTTTACCCAAAACACTGCTTTAACATGGAATTTACAAAAGAACTGGTAATATAATGCCATAAATGAATCATATATGATATAATAACAATGAATATGATTCTATAATAAGTCAATGACATTATTTAAATTATTATACAGGAGGTTCGGATACGTACAAAGCATATCAGACCTAAGGTAAGGGATAACCGTTCCAATCTCGATTTTATCCGAGAATGTTTATTCGTAAGTATTTACTCGGGTTATATTTATCATCCATGTCCCTATTTTCTAAAAATTGTTTCATTTATGTTTAAATTCCTTTTTAGCCATTTTTTTACTTTTACTACATGGTATGTAAGGAATCTTTTTTTTGTTTACCATATGAGGTACTTTTTGACTTTTCCAGTAAAAGTACGAGAAGAATGTTTTTTTAACTTATACGGCATGAACAGATTTTTACGGTTTCATAACGACATATTTTCATGAAGTTTAATCTAAAAGATTTCATGTTTATTTTCAATAAAATCTTTTTCTTTTAAAATTGTGTGGAATTTTGTGAAAATAAAATGATTTTTAAGAAGAAAGGATGTTCTCCTCAAGAATTCTTTTCAAGTGTTTTATCAAAACCATTTTCTATCTAAGATGACATTATTTCATATGTGTATGTTTCAAGTATAATATCTCTATTATTTACATGGTTTCACTTTTTATATGATGAAATGATATCCATTTGTTTTATATGGATTATTTTATTATGGGATGATGTTTATGAAACCCATTTTTATTCTTTGGGTTATGATGAATGATTTATGTTTATGTTGTGCCACAAGTAAGAATGATTTCATTATGAGATGGGTGGGACCTATATCTCCCTCCAATACATTGGGTAAAGATTTATATCTAATGAGATAGACTTTTCTGGAATGGTAAGTTAATCCGGCTCTGTAATATAGGACAAGAACGTGGAGTGAACTCGATTCAGAAAGGGACATTGTCCACTAAGATGGTCTTTGCAGCAATGTCTTGGCTACTATGGAAATCATATCATGTGCTTAATGGTTGCCACAATTACATTATTTATTCCCATGCTATTTTATCATGATTGATGATCCATTATTCTCTATTCCTTACGTACTGTCATGTTTTATGTCATTGCTCAAGATTTTGATGTTTAAATATTATGTTCATGTTTTGAAGCTCAAATGTATATGGTTTGTTTTATTTTCTCCATTATTACCCTTACTGAGCATTTAATCTCACCATTTATATGTTTTCTTTTCCCCAGGATATAAATAAAGTTTTTAGGTAAGAAAAAAAGGAAGATCATTATGGGAGATGTTGAAGATCTTTCACCAAGATTGGAAGATTATATTCCGAGTTTCCAAAGACACTAAACTATTACGGGCCTTTGGTGTCTATTTTTGTTATGTATTATATATTCCTCAAAATTAATGTAATGTCTATGTACATCAAGCTTTGGGTCTCTATAGTTGGTATCATAGGAAAGGTTTAGTCAACCTTTGGAAACTAGGATGCGAGAACTTTAGTGAGATCCCTATAGATATTTCTATGGCATGTCTAGGGATGTCCCTAAGGTTAAGTATATGTATAGGTTATAGTCCTCAAATTATGTTAACGATATTATAATTAAACCTAAGATGTTATATATTTAAGGTACTCCCCCTTTATTATTTTTTTCCCTAGAATGATGTTTTCCTCTCATGCTATTCTTTTTGGGTTTTAGACGATGGCTGGAACCCGAAGGAACCTTGTTGATCAATGTAATAGAAAATGCAATGATTGTCCTCCTGAACAAGCCAATGTCATGGGATATGGAGTGAAAAATATTATTGTTATACTTACACAAGCTATGAATCATTCTGGACTTCCAAATGAGCAGAGAATGGAAAAATATTCTATTGAGTCCTTTATGAGGCAATACCCACCTTCATTCAGTGGGTCTTCTGATCCACTTGTTGCTGAACAATGGATCAGTACCATTGAAAAGATATTTTCCATACTTCGATGTTCGGAAAATGAAAAATTCATTCTGGCTATTTACTGTTTAGAAGGTGAAGCAGATCAATGGTGGACTCTAATTAATAATACAAGGCCCCAAGATGAAATTGAATCCATGGAATGAGACGAGTTCAAGAACTCTTTTTCAGTAAGTACTTCCCTCGTATTCTTCAAACAAAGATGGAAAATGAGTTCCTTGAGCTTAAGCAGAAGGATGATGAATCTGTTGGTATATACGAAGAGAATTTTACAAGACTTGAAAGGTATGCATCTGGCTTTATCATCCTACCTGAAAGTAAAGTTGATCGATTCTTCAGTGGCTTAAAACCAAGTCGTCGAAGGGCATTAGCTATAAGAGACTTCAGTAGCTATGAAGAAATTGTGAATTTTGATATCAAGGTAGAACTGGAAGTTGGTGTAACATATTTATATCATGGTGTTTTCAAGAAATGAAATATGGAGTTCAAGGAGAAATCTTAGAATAATGGTGAAAACAAGATGAATATTTCTTTATGCTCAAAGTGTGGAAAGAAGCATGCTAGAGATTGTCTTAAAGGGACTAGAAAATGTTTTTTAAGTGTGGAAAATAAGGTTATTGAGTAGCTGACTGTTGAAGTAATGGAAAAATGGTCTCTAATGATGTGAATAAAGAAAAGACTACATAGAACGCAACACTTCAATGCTTCAAGTGCATGGAAATGGGGCATTATGCTAATCAATGCACTAATCCAAGGGTTAATGATGATCAATGTGAGAAACCTCTTAAGGTAGAGGATAAAGGGAAGTCACATGTGATCACTATTTGTGATGTTGATTATGACAATGATGTTTTGTAATGATTAAGTGTTTATGTAATGGGATTTTAAAATAGTATCATGGAATCTCATTTATGGCATTGTGGAATTTTGGAATATCTACGTATTGGTTTTCAATAATTATATGGTACCGGTAACCATGAAAAGTGATTGAAATATTTTTGGAAATAAGATGATATGCGCATCATGAAGTGATAAAGAAAAAATGAAATGATCTCATGACTGGTATAAGGACAAAGTTATATCATGGTTTGAGTATATAGAAATTTTGGGATTTTGATATGTGGAAAGTGTTAAATTTTGACAGAATTCATGTTTTCCTTAAGGTTCAATGGGTATTAATTTTTCAAGAGAATACATGATTAAGGTATTCACATGTTTGTAATTTGACCAACAAGATATATCGTATGATATATGGAGGATAAATGATGGTATTCACATGCTCGGCATATGACATTTCTAGTAATTGTTTTTTTTATAATATGAGCTTGGATATAAGTTTTTTGGATAAGCCTAAAGATTGGAATAGATTATGTTGGACATAATTCAGTATTGTTTAAGACTAAAACTTTTTTCAATATTATTTATGGAATGTTATAACAATTTAGTTTTAGAAAAAGGACAACCTACAGGACGGTCGACAACCCGTCGCTTCGGACAAGGCTATGGGAATCGAACCCACAACCGAAGTGCGACATGCCTTTATCACCTACCACTGGCCTACGGGAAGTCCCTGGTTAGTAGAAACTAGTTTTATTATATTAACCAGTATAATATATGAATTATAAGTCCATTTGAGGAACCGTATATGATTAATCTCACTATAGATGGAATTATTTACTTTTGATAACTTTTTCTAACCTTTTGTTTAAGACAGATGGAATGACCCATCATTCTATCACATGATCTGCTAACACTTCACGGATGACAAATTCAACTTCATTTATTTAAGATATGAAGTGTAAATTTTCCAAGGAATGATCAACGGTGAGATTGTACCAAAATCAAGAAAGTATTTCTTCTAATTCAAATTTCTTCAATTTTAGGGAAATGATCTTGAAAACCAAAAATGTTGTCCTAGTGCCCTTATATATGATGAATTAGATGGTACCTTAGATCATCAAAAATTTATGGCTTTGTGATTGTTGGATTTTTTATAGCCATGTCCTCTACCACTCTTTATCAGAAGTTGATGGTTATATTTCTCCTCCATATCCATATTTTCACCTATGTTATCCTATGTGGAAACCCAGTGCAGAGTTACTTTGGGTGACTGTTATGATTCTAACTTCCCTTTTTAAAATGAATTTTTAGTATTCCTTTTTATGATGTGGGTTCCTATGAAAGAAACTTTCAAGTAGTAAACCATTTATAACCCTGACGAATTTCGAGGGCGAAATTCATTTTAAGGGGGGTAGAATGTAACAACCCGAGATTTTATCATATATATTATTTTTAATTTCTTTTATTTATTTTATTATACACTACACCAAGATTATATTGTACTATACGAAACACCGTATTAGCTTACAGTATACGCAACACTATTCTTAGCTCATGTTACACACAATTTCAAGTTAGTTTTGTGGAAATTATTTTACGGAACATTAAGTATAGATTTTGTTTAATGTATAAATGAAATATGTTTTGATTATTTTATACGAAACACCAAATGGAGATTTTACTACACGCAGCCCTTACTTGGATTGCATTACATGAAATCCAGACTTTCTTTGATAGCGTGTGTAGTACGCAATACCATGTTTCACTAAATGAGATATTATTATAATATTATTATGAACTAGCCGTTATGAATAGTAATACCCACTTTTTGAAATTTTATAAATTTTATCTTTCAAAATGGACTTCATTTTTGGATTCGGAATATCAATATTATCCTAGGGTGATTTTTTTGTATTTTTCTGAAGACTTTAAATTTTTGATGAATAGTGAAAACAATATGTTACTATTTAAAAACCAAATTTTTATTTATATAATTATTTATTTTATTTAAATTTATTTTAGGTAAAAATTGATACATAATACCTATATAAGTTCAATGTAATTCATTTTAGGCATTTTATAATAATTTCAGATATATAAAAATTTTATAGAACTTTTCACCGTCTTTTACCCACCTCCAAAGAGAATATGAAAATTTACATAAAACTTAATTTTACCGCTTATATGAGTGGAATTTATAAAATCCAAGATACATGGTTAATATCAAGGAGTAAAATGTGGTTCAATAAGATAAAAATAATTTTTGGTGAATAATAACTTTTTACTTTTATTTACCACTTTAAAAAGTAAATAGGGTAATTAAGGGTAAAAATGATATTATTATTACCCTAACACATTTCTTAATTCTATTTGATAAGTTTAATTCAACCCAAAACAACCTTAGGAATAAAATATTACCATTTAGGTCCACTTGGATTAGATTAGGACACTTATTATTATTTTATTTAAAGAAGAGTTAAAATAGATAAAATCAATGTTTAATAACTAAAACATTTTTAATATAGGGTTATACATAAGATAAATTAGACTATAAATATTAATTATAAAGATAAATAGATTTCTTACATAATTGTATTTTATTTATAATTTTTAGACATTAAATAATTTAATTTATTTATGACACAATGATGATGCAGTAATTTCCTTATTAATGAAATATTAACATAATTGATGTTATAAATACACAAATAAATGTAATTTAGACTTTTTATGAATTAAAATAATTTTATAGGTTAATATGACATGTTAGTATTGATTAAATTAACTTTTTTCTAACAAATAATGTTGTTATGAGTTTCAAAAAAATCAATAACCAAATAGTGTCAAAATTGACATAAAATAGTTTTTTAAAAAAATATTATATTAATAATTGTTATTATATTCCTAAAATTCTAAGGCTCGGCCAAATGACTTAGATAAGGTTATATATATTAATAATGAACCACTTGGGGTTATTTTGTCTTGTTATAGTATGATTGTTAACCATATATTGTAAGAAAACAAGAAGACATTGTAAAAGTTAAATTATTTAACTTAGAGTTAAATCTAAATGATAAGGTTAAAATAGTATATTAAACTTGTCTAAAAATATTGGTTGATAGGATTGCGACCCATACCAACTTTAACTTCGAAATAAATCAATTTTGAGCTATTATAAACCGAATATGTCTTTATTATAAAATAATATTTTATGTTTTTTCAAAGGTGCCCCTCTCCTCCCTTATAAAAAGGGCACCCCTTCCCTCTTCTCTTCACACCCTTTTGAGCCTTGAAGATCATCCAAACCCTGAAAATTACTCTTCTTAACCTCTCTATTTATATCATAGAGGTTATGGTTTTTTCAAAAGACCAACTCTAGTGCCCTAAGAAGAAGTTTAAAAGAGGTGCGTCGAGGAAGAGGTAATCTCTTCTACCGATTCTTTCAAGTTTCTTTCTTCTTATAGTTCCTATTATTTAGTTTTTTCATTATAAATTAATAACATAAGTATTAATTATATACTGATATTTTATTATAAATATTAAAAAACCCTATTTCACCTTCTATCCATCCTACGGAAAATGAAATCACCGCGCGTCCGTACGTACGAAATACCGTCTCCACGCTATGGTGTAATATGTTTTTCCACCCCCACCATACTTGGATGGGTATAATGGTGTAAAGAATAACTATATATAGGTTTTATAACATCATACTTATTCTGAGATATTACATCATCCACTCCAATTCAATTCAATATTTATGGGAACAATATCATCGCTCGTGCGTACATACGGATTACCGTCTCCACGACGCGATGAGATTCATTCTCCATGTTAACCACTCAAAAATGATTATAAAGTACATATAATGAATAATAATTAAATTTATAACATGATAAATCTACTTAATTTATGTGTATATATATTTCATCTACTTAGTTCCATTCAAGTCAATAAGGAAAGGAGAATAGTGTTCATGCGTACGTACGACCTACCGTCTCCATGAACCGTGTATTTCATTTCATTCATCTATCTATTATATATATATACTGAATATATATGATATATAAATCATGATTTAAATTCTGGAAGTAAGTACATCATGATATAAGTAATAATAATATCAATAGCAACAAGTCCAAACACGTACGATAAATAAAACGATTTTACCCAAAACGCTGCTTTAACATGGAATTCACAAAAGAAAGGGTAATATAATGTCATAAGTGAACCATATATGATAACATAACAATGAATATGATTTTGTAATAATTCAATGAAATTATTTAAATTATTATACAGGAGGTTCGGATACATACAAATCATATCAGACCTAAGGTAAGGGATAACTTTTCCAATCTAAATTTTATCCGAGATTGTTTATTCGTAAGTATTTACTGGGGTTATATTTATCATCCATGTCCCTATTTTCAAAAAATGGTTTCATGTATGTTTAAAGTCCTTTTTACACATTTTTTACTTTTACTACATGGTATGTAAGGAATCTTTCATTTGTTTACCATATGAGGTACTTTTTGACTTTTCCAACAAAAGTAAGAGAATAATGTTCTTTTAACTTATACGGCATGAAAGGATTTTTACGGTTTCATAACGCCTTATTTTCATGAAGTTTACTCCACAATATTTCATGGTTATTTTCAAAAAAATCTTTTTCTTTGAAATTTGTGTGTCATTTTGTGAAAATAAAATGATTTTTAAGAAGAAAGGATGTTTTCCTCAAGAATTCTTTTCAAGTGTTTTATCAATACCATTTTCCATCTAAGATGACATTATTTTATATGTGTATGTTTCAAGTATAATATCTCTATGATTTTCATGGTTTTACATTTATTATTATGAAATTATATCCAATTGTTTTATATGGATTATGTTATGATGGGATGATGTTTATGAAACCCATTTTTATTCTTTGGGTTATGATGAATGATTTATGTTTATGTTGTGGCACAAGTAAGAATGATTTCATTATGAGATGGCTGGGACCTATATATCCCTCCAATTAATTAGTTAAAGATTTATATCTCATGAGATAGACATGGCTGGAATGGTAAGTTAATCCAGTTTAGTAATACAGGACTGGAACGAGGAGTGAACTCGATTCAGAAAGGGACTTTGTCCACTAAGATGGTCTTAGCAGCAATGCCTTGGCTACTATGGAAATCATATCATGTGCTTAATGGTTGGAAAAATTACATGCTTTATTCCCATGCTATTTTATCATGATTGATGATCCATTATGATCTATTCCTTACATATTGTCATGTTTTATGTCATTGTTCAAGATTTTGATGTTTAAATATTATGTTCATGTTTTGAAGTTCAAATGTATATGGTTTGTTTTATTTTCTCCATACATACCCTTACTGAGCATTTGAGCTCACCCTTTATATGTTTTCTTTTCCCCAGGATAGAAAGAAAGGTTTTAGGTAAGAAAAAGAAGGAAGATCTTTATAGGATATGTTTAATATCTTTCACCAAGATTAGAAGATTATATTCCAAGTTTCCAAAGACACTAAACTATTACGGTCCTTTGCTGTCTGTTTTTGTTATGTATTAGATATTCCACCAAAGTAATGTAATGTCTATGTACGTCAAGCTTTGGGTCTCAATAATATTACTGTGAATACTTCTAAAAAAGTTAAAATGAAAAGAAAATTGAAAAGAGAAATATGGATCACACAACCATGAATCTTATATTTTACACCAAACAAAAGGAAAAATAAAAAGAGATAATTGACATTTATGATTTGATCCAATCATCCATACTGAATATGAATCATAACTAGATTAGCACATAGAATCCCTCAAAGTTCAAAAAGAAAATAGATTATCTCACAAACTAAGACTTATTTTTTTAATAACGTATCTCCAAAAATTCATTGATAGATCAATGGATCTTCCATCTAATAATAAGGATTTATTATTTATGTTATTTTTATACCTTGATATATTTAAGGATCATTATTTCTTCCACACAAATTCTTTCCATATGTGTGATTTTTTATTTATGGATATATAAAATTTTAATAGTGAATAAAACTTTTCCTCATAAAAATAACAGAGTATTCCCTTTTATATTTAAATCCATTAATATAGATACTCCATACTATATAGATTCATTCATAATAGATCTTATTCAAACTAAACTCTATCTAATCTCTTTCACCAAACCGTGATTCCCCAAATTATTTCTGTAAAATCCCTTAATTCAAGTACTCTAGGTTCAAGTTCAATTACATCACCAATCAATCTTCTAATATGATAGGATCTTTTGGTCTAACCCACCATAGAAAATATAGATATTCCTTGTTTAGAATTTTCTTCACAATCTATGGTACCCAATTAAATGTTTAATCTATCTTCTTAAATCTAAAGAATCTCACTAGTCCAATTCAAAATGATGTCTATATACTAATAAACTATTTTTGTTATAATGATATGTCTATTATATGGAGTTTCATAATCTATATTCCTAACATTTTTTAAAAACTATTCAGAACTAAAAATTATTCTCTGCCTATATTCTTGATCTTTTTTGTTTTGTTTCACAAAATCCATAAATCTGAAACTTAACCTAAATTTCATTGGTAATGGTCATATAGACCATATCCCAATTTATCTTCTTATAATACTATATAGGATCTTTAGAATATTTTAGAATGTCTAGAATAAGATTTAGATCCCTCTTACATATCCGACCATTACTAATTTCTAGATCAAATTATAGACAACTATGGATCTGTTCCTAGAGAAATTTTGAATCGTTCCAAAATATTTCATGATTGAAATTTCTAGATTTGGATCCTCATCTAGCTAATCATCCTTAATTTATTAATCAAGTTCTTTCTAAACATTATTCTATGTAGTTTCGAAACTATATGATTATCCAAACTTTTAGAAATATTTTTCTATTTTCATTTAGAGACATAATCAATTTCACATTCTGGTTCTTCTAATCCTTCTTTTTAATACAAACCTAAACTCACACTCATAGATTTGATTATAAAATAATAATCTTTAAATATATACCTTTGATACCAATAAATGTGACCAAATTTCAAATATCCAAATCCTAAAATATCTAAAAAAAATATTTTTCCACTTACCTACCATATGACCTTTTAGGTTTAGATTTTTCATGAATTAGGTTAAACTCTTACATAATAATACATATGTCTTTAGGTGAATATTTATTCCAATATACCCAAGTTTTCTTATTCCACGTTAACTCTTCAAAATATTCCATGAACTTATTCACACATGAATCCTTTCATGATTCAATTAATTTAACATAAACTTTCAAAACTTGTGGAAATGGAAAACATATGAAGGGTGATATCAAACTCCTAATAAATATAAACATAAGAATTAATAATTTAATGTCATTAATGAGAATTAGATGAGAATAAGAGTATGATTACATAATAAAGGTTCATGAACAAAAAACTAAGAGAATTTATATCCATGCAAAATTTGAATAAAAATAATGACACATGGCATAAAGATTTAATATAAGACTAAATTCATATAACTCAACAATCATGAGCCATGTGATTTCAATTTTTTTCAAATGAACCATTTAAAACTCATATAAAGAATATAAATTTTTTTTTGGTATCATGGAACATTATTATCATATCACTATTACCATCACTTTGATAAATGATATAACCTACCCAGTAAATTCTAAAACCTTTTTATAAGAAACTTACAACTTATATACTTTGTCTCTTAACCTAATTAATTTGAGAGAAATATCAGGATAAACCATTTTCATGTAATATATAGGGACAACCTATAATTATGAATAATTCTTAAGTACCATTCATTAATTAAATGTTTATAAGATTTTAGTTTTTATCATAACTCCCTTGAAAAACCCATTATCCCATTATAACTTGGTTAAACTGTGGAAAAGAAATGGTTTCAAGAAAATATCTCTAGAAAATAAATGTTTGACATCCAGGTAAATAATATGGATAATATTATAAGATAATATTCCCATTTAATTGTTAGAACCACTAATGGATGTTGAAATATATGAAGATACCTTTTAAATAACATTTAAAAAATTTCATTGAAAACAATAGAAAATACCATTTTCTTTTCGTACATTTAAAAAATAAAAATTTATAGATTATTGAGAAAATAATTTTATTTGATAATAAAAATATAAAATTATGATGAAATATTCATAGAAAATAATATTCATTATGGAATTAAAATCTATTCGTTGAATATATGTCAAAAAATAGTCATTTCCTAGTTTTGTAAAAAGATAAAAATGAGTTTTCCAAAAACATTTAAAATGATTCATTTTAAAAAATGTTGTAAGTAAAGTAAAAGAACATTAAAATGAATTAATATGTAATTTAAGTGTAAATAAAAAAATTATTTAAAACATTCTAGAATACATGGTTTGTAAGAGAAAGATTCTTAATCTAAAAGAATATACAAGATCAGTATCACTTACATACAGTTTTATTAATGGTTATTTAATAAGTAAGTTGTGAAATATAAATTAAAAATTTATAGAATATTCATAATTAGAGTATAATAATACTAAAAATAAGATTATATGATCCCTTATAGAGGAACTATAGATATATTTAATACTGAAGAAAGATGAGAATGTATCATAAAAATGATTACCATTTAGGTAACTTTTGAACCTTAATACCATAGAAGAAATGAATTCAAATGGAACATTAAATATAATGACTATATTGATACCCAATCTAAAACATGTTAATGGTCAGTATTCACACCTCATAAAATAATTTAAGGTCATAACATAAATTTATTTCCTAATGAAGTAAAAATTGAGATGAATAACCTTTACAAAGATCATATCATTGAATTAAGAATTATTCAATTGAGAGATTATGTTTAACATATTTAAATATATTAGAATAAGTTTAAATATAACATAAATCAAACAAACTTAATTTCACACATAATTTTAACATAATATAATCAATGAATAAGAGAAATAATCCAATGAAAGGAAATCCAATTAAAACCCCGTTACTACTTTGATAAGTTCTGAATCAAAACCCCAGGGATGAATTAACATGAATGGTAACATAAAATATGATGGAGTATGAATTATTCATGATATAACATGTAAAATGATAGTATATATGTCATATAAAAAAATTAGGTGTATAACATTAAAACATGCCTCAATAAAGGGAAATTAAGACGAAATCCTTTACCTCTTCTCCCAACATGCCACATATGTTCTTTAGCTCATGTATAGTGAAATTATCTTAATTATTAACTTTCAAAAAAAATTATTATAGGTTTAATTAATTATAAAAAATAATTTATTTAATTTATTTTTAAGATATTTTTAATTACTTAATCAATTAAGTCCATATCGAGTGTTTTGAGGAAATTTGATTTGTAACTGAAAAACAACGTTGGTTTGTTAGTCATGGTTGAAGATGGAATTTTTCATAATATAAAGAAAAAAATATTGATATTATTATTATTATTAAACATAAATTATACTTTTAGAACTAACTATTAATGGTGGATATAAAAAATGAATTATGTTACATCATGGAGATGCTAGTTTTTACGTACTCATGAGTAACACTACCATTTTTTAAAGAACGTGAGTGAATGAATTGAAATATCATTTTATATTTATATAATTATTATTATATAAAATTATATATTTAAATACACTTATATTTACTATCCATGTGATGTGGTGATGACAAAATAATCACATCACTTCGTGGTGGTAGTAATCCACACTTACACATGAGCGATGTATTCATTTCACATTGGATAAAAAATATGATGAAAATGGTTATAACGTAATAATAAGATAATTTATGTATATTTAATAGAATTATGTTATTATTTTATCATACTGAAAGAAACTTTGAATAAGGTAGAAGAATAAATAAACATAAAATAGGTCAGTTAAGACTTATACCTTCTTCTCAGATACACCCTTTGTCTTATACCTTAATCCTTCTATGTTTGGTATTATTGTGATACAAGTAAATCTAGGATGAGGGAAGGGGTTTTATGGAGATATTTGGTAAGGTATTTTCCAATCTACTATGACAAAATGTTATAGGAAGAGATGATATGATGTTCCATTTATAAGTGATGGGAGGGTCACTCTTGGAATTACTTAAATTATTAAATTAATATATATGAATTTTCTTATAATTTTTTTTAAAAAATTATATATTTAAAACATTTTATGATTATGAGTCTAAATACTCTTATCAAATTGATGTTTTAAAAGGTTTGGTTATGGTGTCACCCTTATCACTTAATTTTATCCCCCTGTTAACACTTTTGATGATTACCATGATATAAATGTTTTTAATCTATAAGGGAAAAAAGATTATATAAAAGGTAATGTGACAAATAAATGGGTCTTGGTTGATATTATAGACCATACCCAATTCACTTGGAAGAAAATATTTGTTTTTTTAATTTTAAATCATTAAATAAAATATTATTTAACATAATACAGCATTAAAAAAATTATAGACTATTATAGAATTTTTAATTTGATGTCATATAGACTATAATATAATGAAAATATATACTTTTGAAACTTAAATAATATGTTTTATTAATCTATTTTTTTGGAAACTTTAATGCACCCAAAAAAACATCACATTTAATATTTTTAAAATCATTTACATGATTTTTCTACAAATTTCTCAAGCATTATGTCGGTGTTTCATAATAATTTTGGGTAAGTATTTCATTACTAAAACTTTAAAATAGATTAACAAAATAAAAAAATTAATTTATCTGTAAAATAAAAATTTATAAATTAATGTAATATATTTTTATCATTGACATAAAATAATATAGATATTAATATTAAGAGAGTGGAATTTTTAATTCACAATTTAATTTAAATAATATAAATATTATAATCAAAATAAAATGTAAATAAATTTACAATTTTTTGAATATTGGATGTTCATGGTCAAAAAAAACTTTTAAAATAAAAAAAATACATGTTTTAATGATATTACTAGACCTTATTCCATGGTTTTGACCTTGATTTACCCATTTTATCCTTTCCTGTATGAAAAAATATTTATTAACATTACTATTCATAATTTCAAAAAAATAAGAGTCCTATTTAGAAAATTCAAAACTACTAATTCCAAAAATGGATTCCATTTTTCAAGATTAAATTTTTAGAAGTTTTTGAAATTGATTTTAATATAAATGCATAAAATGCAAATGAAAATAGTTTTTTTTTTGGAAAAATTACTTTTTAATCACAAAAATGAACTAATAAAAAAATCAAGTATAATAAAAATTTATTTGTAATTAATTATATTATATCTAATTCAATTATTTTTATATTGATTTTAAAAATCAAATCGTAATGGGACTTTTCAATGAAAATATATGATAGTTTTACAAAAAAATGTATTTTTCATTATTTAATATAAATCAATACTTTTAGGAGAAATCCCAAAAATTCACCCTAAGTTTATTTAGACATGATTGTTTCCTGAATTATATCATTTGTTTCAAATAAAATTTCTAAAATTGATATAAATTAATTATAATATTCACTCATAAAATGAAACAAAACCTAATTTTGAAGAGAACATATTTTGGAAGCATAAAATAACTTTATAGAAATTTGAGTACTTATTAGTTATGAATTGATAAATAAATTCAAATTATATAAAATTTTATACATATTTTTCATAGTTTTATATTATTATATACACTTTACAATTTAATGGATAGGTAATAACAATCACACTTTAACAATAATATTTTTATATTATATCACAATTTGCTTCAATCTTGGTGTTGCGTATTAAGAAATCTATCAATCATAGTTTTCCTTGAAAATATAAAACTATTATATTCACACCCATTAATAATTTTCATCCTCAAAATTTAAACATGATATTGGTAATCAAGTATTTAGAATTTGAAAATACCTTTTTTGAAATCCCTTATCATAAAAATGGTTAATTAAAATTCCTTTTGATAAGGGGAAAGGGAAATATGATAGCAATAAAGTGACTGATCATGAGAAATTTAACAAATACTAAACCATAAACCAATTAGGTGAAAAATAGAATATAAATTCATCATAAATGGTGGTAGAAGGATAATACTTTTATTGCAATATCCATTTTTAACATTTAAGTAATTCGTTTAGTAACTAGACTATGTACATAAGGAAATATTATTACTTTATTTTCTTCAAATCCATAAATTCAATTACATACTATGGTTGTGTGTTACAATTAGTTTCCACCTTTATCTCATATTTTACTCTAAATTATGATTATCAATATTTAATTCCTGAAGAAATGTAATTAAAATATGATTGATCATGAATTATATAAAAGGATGAAATTATTTTCTTACCATCTTTAATACAACCCAAATGGTCCAAAAAATATAAGATAATACCCAAAATTAATATAATTATATACTAATAGATAGTAAATTAATATCTAATATTCTATTATAATATACAAAGTTCTTATTAAATAATTATATAAATAATTACCATTGTGTTTCAAATAACCACAATAAGAACATATTAACCTAAAAAGGTTATCAAATACGATTCAAATTAAATTAATAAAAATCAAATATCATTCTTCCCAAATAACCATTCATGTTAAAATGAAGGCTTACATGTACCTCAGCCCAATAAAACATCTTTCAAAATATCATTAATCACATTAAAATACCATTACTTATTGACCTCGAAAGTGGTGTATATGGATTTTTACTTTTGATAAACCTTATAATTATTAACCCATAATGGTATCCACAACTCTTAGGTTAACCTCACATGAAAACATCATAATCTGAAAATTTATATAAATCCTCCTCTAATACCAACTATAACATCCCCAAACCAATACTCTTAGATCTGGTGCTAAAAACATAATATTTACATTTCTGGATTTGATATTGCTAAATGTGACCCAATTTAAACTATCAAAAAGGTATAATATCAAAAGGTAATATTGGACCACTTACACACTTAGAGACCTTTTAGGTTTAGTGTTTTATAGAATTAGGAAAAACCATAACATAACAATATTCAGGTATTTAAGTGATAATTTTTCCTTTTATAGATAATATTTATTATTCCACATTAAATATTCAAAATATCAAAAAGGTTCTTTTCACATTAATGCTTTCAATATATAATTCATTTAACAATAGTCTTCATAAACTAGGGAAATTTAAAACATAATAAGGGTGTTCTCAAAAACTCACTAAGTAAAAACTTTAGCATTAAAAATTTAATATTATCAGTGACCATAAGATAAACATAAGGATATGATGAAATAATCAAAGTAAATGATCATAAAATATGATAATTCATACCCATAAAAATATGGATCATAAATCATGATACATGGAAGGAATCTTTAATATAATACTAGAGTTATATAAGTCAATAATAATGATACATATGATGTCAATAATGATAATAAGAACTATAAAAACCCATATAAATCACAGATAAAATATATTGGTATCAAGAAATATCATTATCATATCACTTTTACAGCCAGTCTTAATAATGGAATAATATACTCTATATATTTCAACAATACCTTAGGAGAAACCTATAACTACTTTATTCCACCTCTTTACCCAATAAATTGGAGAGATATATCAAGGTCACCGATCTTTATAAGGTATATAGATGTCACCTTTAATCATAAATAATGTCCAAGAACCCTTTATGAACATTTTTTTTGAATATTTCACTTTTCAATATCCCTTTAAAATAACAATTATTTAATTATATCTTGGGTAACCTGTGGAAAATAAATGGGTTTCATGATATTATATTTAAAAAAAACTTCATAAACCATCCATATAAATAGGATAGATGGAATAATAAGATCAATATCCCTATTAAATAAAGTAATCTTTAAAGGATATTGATATAAATGAAAATACCTTTAAAAATACTTTTAAAATAATTCATTGAAATTAAGTAATATCCCATTTCATTTTGATACCTTTAAAAACATAAAATGCACACAATATTGAGAAAAGTATTTTATTTGAAAATAAAAATGGAAAATTTTAAAAAATAATAGATTAAAATATTGGTTGAGATAGCCAATTAATTCCATATACATTAAAATAAATCATTATTTTCACACTTTTGTAAACAGTATAAAACAACGTGTTCCAAAAAGTTAGAAAGTTTATTTCAAAAAAATCAAATAAATTCAAAGATACTTGAAAATCACCTGAATGTTTCATTTTATTTTAAATAATAACATTTTTTCATTTTTTTGAAAACATGCGATATAAGGGAAAATATCCCAATCTAAAATAATATACAAGATTGGTATAACTTAAAAAAATTTCTTAATTTTACATTAATCAATAACGGTGGAAATTTTAATAAAACAAATAAAACACATTAATAACTACATTAGAATAAAAGATATATGGTTAAATAAAATTTTATCCTATGATCCCTCCCAAAGGAACATTAAACATAGAAAATCCAGAAATAAGATGAGATTGTATCAAAAAACTCATTATCATTTTGGTAGCTTTTGAATTATAATCCCTTAAAAAGAATGGATTTAAATGTAACCTAAAATACCATTAATATAATGAGACCAATAATATAAAATATCAAGTTGAATAATACAAACCTAATAAAATAATATATATGCATAATATAAACATATGTCCCAAAGAAGGAAAATTTGGGACCAATTACCCTTACAAAGATCATATCATTGAATTGAGAATTAATCAATGGAAATATTATGCATGAAAATTTTAATTCTAAAAAAAAGTTTAAAAAAATTCATGTCACAAATAATATTCACATAATATAATCAATGAATAAGTGAAATACCTAAATGATATGAAATTTAGTTAAGGGACCACTTACTACTTTGGTAACATCCAAATAAAACCCCTTCAATGAAGTAACATGAATTGTAACATAAATTTAAATTAATTTTGAATTTTTCATGATATAATATGTGAATGTGCATTATATACACCAGGTATAACAAATTAGGTGTATAATATTAAAACATGCCTCGATGAAGGGAAATTAAGGTGAAATCTCTCACCTTGTCTCTCAACTTTCCACGTATGTTCTTTTAATAATGTATAATGAATGTGTATTAATTATTAAATTTAATAATAATACATTATAGTTTTAATATCTTATCAAAAAATAATTTATTTCATCTATTTAAAAGAAAATTTTAATTACTTAATCGGTTAAGTCCACATCGGGTGTTTTGAGGACATTTGATTCATAATTGTAAGGTGAATTTCATATATTGATCGTGGTCGAAGTGTTCATTGTTACATGATCTAAAAATAACTATCAAGGTATTATTATTATTTTTATTATACATTAATTATAATTTTATATCTAACTATAAATGATGGTTGTGAAAAATTAATTACATTACAATATACAGATGATAGTTTCTATGCACGCATGAGTAACAGTTCCATTTCATAAAAAACATATGGGAAAGAAGATAAATATAAATTTATCTTTAAATATCTATTATTATTTAAAAATATCATATTATCTCTTTAAATACATTTTTTATATCATCGTTGTGAGGTGGTGATGAGAAACGAATCACTCCACTTCATGGAGATGGTAATCCACACATACAAGTGGACAATGTTATCATTTATAAATGGATGGAATGGTAATAAAATGGATGATATATTATCATTAAAACTTATAATTATTTCATGAATACCATATATATTAATTAAATGCATCATAATAATCATCCTTGTGAGGTTGTGATGAAATAAAAACACATCACTTCATGGAGGTGGTAATCCACTCATACACACAAGAACTGTAAAAATTTCCCATAAGATTGAAAAGGAGATAAAAATGGTTATTCCATATTCATAAGATAATTTATGTATTTTTAATATACTCGTGTAATTATTTAAACCTGGTTAAATATTATTTGAATAATTTATATGAAGAAATAAACATGAAATATGTCAGTTTGGACTTATACCTTCTTCTCAGATAAACCCTTTGGATTAAACCTTAATCCTACTTAGTTTGGTGTTTTGGTGAGACTATAACCTATATAACATCGGTAGGGTTTTTGGGGAGAGACTAGGTTTAGTCTTGGATGAAATAGAGTGCTTACAATTTGTGAGGAAGAGAGGATAAGAAGCGTTATTTTATAAGTGAGGGGATGGGTACTCCTGGAGTTACATAAAGTATTATATTAATATAAGTTAATTTTCATTGAAAAATTAAAGGAACTTAATATATTTCAAAAATATGATGAATTTATTAGAAATAATATCATCCAGTAAATGTTTGACAAGTTGAGGTGATGTTTTCACCCTCATCTCTTAGTTTTAACCTCCATTGATAATTTTGATCATTGCCGAGATACAATTTTTTTTATTTTTTGGGGAAAAGAAAGACACTATAAAAGGGAAATTAACTCATATGTGGAACATGTTTGAAATTATATATTATATAAAATTAACATGGTGGAATATAATATTTTTATGAATTGTAAATCATTAGATAAAATATTATTTAACATAATATACCATTAAAGTCACTTTCATGATCATTCAAATAGTTTGAATTTAATATCATCAAGATAGTAATATAATTAGAATATAAAATTTTAATACATCCCCAAAATGTTTTATTTAGCTAAAAAATATATGATACATTATTACTAACCCAAAAGTATTACTTTTTAAATTTCTAAAATCATTTACATAATTTTTATAATGTGTGCACATACATTGTGTCGACGTTTCATAACCATTTAAGATAATTATTTAATTACTAAAAATTATAGATAAATTAAAATTATAAAAAATTTAATTGATACTTCACATAAAAATTTATAATCAAACATCAATTGTTTTTATCCCTATCACATTATATTAATTCTATTAAAAGAACGAGATTGATATTTTTTTCTTTATATTTTACATAAAAAAAATACAATTGTTATAATCATTGGAAAAGGATATAAAATAAAATATTTTAAAATATAAGATTTTATTTTTTGAAAACAAAATTCATCCAATAAAATAAATAAAACATTTAAGGATATTATTAGGCGTTGTCCCATAGTTTTAGCCCTTTTTCACCCGTTTTACATTTATCAATGTGAAAAATATTTACTACATCTAAAATTCATAATGACTAAAAAAAAGGGAAATATTAACAAATAATAACCTCTCAATTAAAAATATTTAATCCATTTTTCAATATTAAATTTTTAGAATAATAAAAATTAATATTCATATAAATTCAAAAAATTCAATTAAAAACAATTTTTTTTGAAAAATGTGTTTTTAAGACAAAAAATGAACATATAAAAAAATTAAGTATAATGATGATTCAAATTTAATTATTTATATTGTACTTAATTAATGTATTATTATGTAAATTTATGATAAAATTTAAATAAAAATGTAACTTTTAATGGAACGAAAAGATAGTTTTGTAAAAATTAGTATTTTTCACTATTTATTGAAAAATATATCATTTTAGAAAAATTCCAAAATTTTACCGTAAGATAATTTTGACATGATGATTTAAAAATAATATTTTTTTTATAAAATAAAATTTCTCAAATTTTAATATATTAATTACAATATTATCTAATAAAAACAAATAAAAAAAAGTTTTGAAGAAGAAAACATATTTTTGAAGCATAAAATGACATTATTGAAAATTGTGTACTTATTTATTAAGAATTAATTAATAAGTATGAATTATATAAAACATTTATACATAATTTTCATAATTTTTAAATTTCTATTCATACTTACAAATTTAATGGCTAGGTAACAACTATTACATTTTAATAATAATATTTTTATAGTGTATCACAATTTGCTGAAAGTTCGGTGTTTCATATTAAGAAAGTCATCAATCATAATGTTATTTTTAAAATACTTTTGAATTAAACTATTTCTTAGGTTTTCAACACATTTAGTGTTTTAGTGAAATTTATGTCCACATAAAAATCATTCAATTTTACTTTTATGATTAGACATACTGTCCAAATTTCTCTTTGCTGGTCTTCTTGGTTTTTCAATTTTCTACTTGAATAACATGCAGTTTATGATCTATCAAACGTATGGGACGAATATCCTTTATTCTAAATGGGATTATTTTCTAAAATTACTTCTATTTTATGGATTCTACCATTAATTTTTTTGATAATTGGATATATTTCCATGAAATTATTATCAATGGAAATTAGGCATCACCTAGATTTGTTACCTTCTACCACGTCTGAAAGATTCAAATTAATGAGTTTATGTATCTTGGATTATATTATATATTACAATAATATTTTCTATATTAAATTTATTGTATATCTAATAATTCTTTTAATGAACAAATCATTCTTGGATCAACCTTTCCAATTAATATACTTCAAATTATTTAATAATAACTATATATACTTATAGTGACAGGTTTTCCAAAGAAAAGTTCATTAGATATAATTTTTTAAAAGAATATAAGTAATTATCATTCATATATAACAATCTAGTATCTACTGATACTTTCATCCTGGTTTTTTCTTATCTTTTGGATATATCGGCATGATATTTTTAATGCATATATTTATAAGATAATCCAATATTCATTTTTTTCTTGATAATCCAATTCTAATATGTTCTATGATTTCTTATAGAATCTTATTCTATCCAACTCTATGGTATGTTACTATATACTTTTATCAAGATTTTAACTAATATATTTATTATATCTTTAATTTATTCTCTTTTATAACATAATCTGTGAAGAAACACTTGTATCTTCTTTCAATTTATAATCTCATCTAGGAATGTGTCTATCTTTTCTATAACATGTGGTTAAAGCTTGTCTTTACTTACCTAGATCTAAATCTCATTACTTTTATCTTAGGATTCATCCAAATGACATTTCATTGTAAAATTATTATCCCTTATTTTTTAAACACTTTGACCACCTTATTATAAGTGATGAATATGAACTTCAGTATTCTTATGGAATATGGGAACATAATCAATGTATACTAAAACAAAAAATTATAATCTACTATATGATTTTTCTATCCTATTATGGAATATTATTAATTAATTATTTATTCCAAATGGAACAACTATCCATTCATACAAGCAAGTTGTCATCGTAAATACTGTTAATGGAATTGCTTCTTATATAACCATAATATTCCAAAATCCTAAAATAAGTTCAATCATAGAATATACCATTATAATTTAACACATAATATACTCCTTAAATCATATTGATTAGGAATATTATAGTAATCATCCATTTTTTGAATTTTTGGCTTTAAAAAATCAATAACCATTATGTATTTACCATGTTGTTTATTAGCATGATTCATTACCAGGATTCTTAACTTATATGAGGAATATTACTATGTATAATTAATCCAATATTGATTAATTTTGGAATATGTTTCTCAAACTACTTAATCATACCATTTGGATAGGCATTTATATTGCTTCTGATCATTATACAATGATACTTCAAGGTAATGGTAGCTTTAAGGATTACCTTCAACCATAATTTATGAGCGTTTTCTTAAAAATTATCTGATAATTAGTATCATATATTGGCTAATGTCTCTTATTCATGTATGTTTATAGATTTTACTCTAACCAATTCTTTCCACAACAAAATCCTCCAATGGTACTCTTTATAGTAATCTAGATAATTATCTAATTGGATAGTAAATAATTTCTTTTTTGGAATCATTTTGGTTTTTATAAAATAAGATGGAATCATATAATTATTTTGTATAATTCCTTCAAAAAATATCATTACTAGATAATATCTTATAATAAATCGATTTCCAATCAAGAATTCATATATAAATTGAAGAATAAATCCAAGAAACTTTTCAAATAATAATATCTTATTTAGTTCATTCTAAATATCTTTTTCCACCTCTTAAATCAAAATAATTTCATTTTTACCTATAGTAACTTAATAATATATATATTCTCAAGTTACTCCTAAAAATATGACTCTTATTAAAGATAAGGTACAACCTATATCAATTAATACAATAAATACAGTTCAACTAATTTTTAACTTCAATAATGTATCCCACTCCTCTATCATTTCACTGATTAATGAAGATACTATATATCCTATTTGAGAATATTTATCCTCATAGATGGATATTCCCAGTTTCCTTGTTCTTACTACTCTTTTTAAATGGATGTTCTAGGAACTTATAATAATGTTCCATCATCTATTCCAACTATTATCCTTGTATTCTTTAAAGTACTCTTAGTATGTTTGATTTGAGATCTTCTATGGTCAAATATATTCTTTCCAATCTTGAATCTTCTAACCTAAGTTCTCCTTATTCTCTAATATTAGAGATTAAAAGTCTATCCCTTATTTATTTGATCACACATGGAAGAAGACTCTTCTGGTTTCATTTTTTCTCTAGATATTTTGAAATCCATTACTAGGCCATGTTAGCCTTTCAGGTTTTACAACTTTCAAATTATTTTTAGTAAATGGTATTACTTTATTATGGAAATTATGTTTAAACCATTATACACCATTCCTTATATCTAGGAACCAAGTATTATAGAATATTACATATATACAAGTAATGAATCTGACACATCATCTAACATGTGAACATCTCATTGTCTTCTTCAAGTTCCTCATTTTGATTGTTACCTAGAATATTTTAATAATACTTATATATATAATTAATACATGAAAATATAGGATCGCCTTCACACATACTACACCAATAATTAAATTTACTCGTTATTCTCTTAATAATGCATTATATATGTTAACTAAAATACAATGATGTACTACAATTAGGATTTTTTTGATCGTTTCCCTTTCTGAAAATAAGATCTACACTATTCTCATTTATTCTAAAATTCACAAACTTGTAATTTTTATAAAGATATTTACTAAACCTTTATCATTTTAGAAAAGTCATTTTAAATAATTTTATCTTTATTTAATCAATTTAAATTTTCACTTTATCCTCGATGATGTTGGTCATTTATTGATATGGTACCAAATAATTTTTGTATACCTAAGACTAATAAAATTTAGGTATATTCAATTCATTAAAATATCTTCCTTCTAAAGGGATTTATGTTTTGAATAATGAGAAAGACCACCTTCTATATCCTTTAGCCTTACTAGATTTTTGAAAATTATAGTGCACCAGTCCCTGCTTGAATCATTATTATTCAATTATATCTCAAAATTTTATTGGTGTTATTATATTATTCATCTAAGAATGATTATTATTTCTTTGAGTAATCTGAATATAATTAATATATACTCTCATAATCTGAATATATATTTATCCCTATAGAGGCTCTAATAATATTTCTTATGTATCTTCTATCATTATTGATTTTAGACTACATCTTATTTTTATATAATCTAGGAAAGTGTTAGATATGTGATCTTTATTATGAAAAACTACCAATAATGAAAATTGGAATGAGATTTTCCATTAGGGAATCTTGGATACTTTATAAATTTCAGTTAAAGTTTTCTCATATATCATTCTGGACTGACTTTTTTCTATGATATCTCTTTGATTTTTTGGCTTCCTACCAAAAACTCAACATGATGATCTTCTTTTAACATGTAATTTTTTTTATTTTTTTTTTATTATTATTTCATTCAAACTTTCCATTTTTATATTTTTTTGATGTATTTTTGTTTTTTTACCATTTTCGTTTCTGGTTGGACCATACCCTAACTTCCTATAACATGATCATCCTTTAAGAAACATGATTAACTAATATATATTGTATTAATTACATCTTAAAATAAATTCATTTGTATATGTCATATAACCTACCTTGTTGTTTCTATTCAAACTCCCAAGTTATCTTATAAATCAATACTTTTTAAAAGATGAGTCTATAAGGCTTGTTGAGATACTTCATGACAACTACCTATAAACATCATAATAAAGACATCTAAAGAAGATGATTTATCTCATAGTCCAAGAAAATAATTCTAATACCAAACTCAAGATTATATTCTTAAAAATAGTATTTCATAGATATATATTTTGATTAATGTTTTTCTATATGTTTCTACTAATTATCTATCCAAGAAAACTTGTAATTTTTCTATAAATTCCCATTTGAAAAAATCAACTACTTGTAATATAAAATTGATTAGGAAAGTAAAATATTTCTAGATAACCATTCTCACTCATTAGTGTCTTAGAAACACATCCAAAAATTCCTTATATTACCCCTCAAGGTATCTCTATTTAAATTTAAGGAACTAACTATCATGTATATAAAAAAATGATATCATATAGTATTGATAGTAAAGATACCATTAATCTCTGTATTATCTAAGAAGCTTTTCAAAATATTGCTTCAGTATTTTACCATTTTTTGGCACCACTTACAGATGTGGATTCCTTGGTCAATATTATTATTTAATATAGCTAGTATTTATGGGATTTACTTCCTAGTTTATCTTCTAAAAGAAATATTTGAATGAACCATTATATCATTCCTAAGGATTTGGTTTCTAGAAAATTGCATGCCATATTGGATTGTCTTCCCGAAGTTTTACACAAATTATTTTGGTAGGAGATAAAAACTCTTCTTTATCCCACTTATTTTCATAGAGTATGGATTAAATGTATTCTACTCTCTTGAAATTTTCGTTTAGATCTTTTCAGACATGTTTTATATCTCTAAGAATCTATTTCTCTATTGTAATAATATCATAGATCTATTTTTGATACTCTTGGAGACTTTGATGAATACTTGAAACTTCTTCTAGATATCAGTAATATTATCCTAATAAAGGCCAAGAATAGTATTAAACTATATATATCCCTAATATACTTTCTAATTCTATAACATACAATATATGTGGATTTTTAGTCATAATAATTTCTCTTATCTAATTTTAGGATTTATTTTAATATTTCCTTTTAAGATAGTTCAAAATATCTTGAATATCTAGTACAATACTAGACCCTCTTTCAAACATAATTTTATATATATAAGAAAATAATTCCAACCTTATGATCTCCAAAAATCCATTCAAGGTTTTAAAATGGCCAGATGGATTATTTTAACTATGATTCAGTTCACCTAGTTCATGACTTTAGTGCTTCAAACCTCACATGAGAGTGTTTTTATTTCTATGCTAAATCAATTAATTAAAGTTTATTTTTATAGGATAATAAAAATTCTAGTATTTTATAATACCTTCTAATCCAAATGTGATTGTTTTTTACTCACAATATATAGACCTACCTTTAAAACATTTATACTCATATTAGAGACAACTATCCATGGAATATGAAGTTGTATTGTGAAAACATTCCTAAATCTGCACATTAGATGGATTCTTTTGTCCCCACAATTTGATAACACTATTTGGTGTGTCTTATATGAGTTACCTATGATACCCAATTTTTGAATCTATAAAGGCTACAAAAAAGTAACAAAACAAAACCCGAGAGAGGATAAAGGGACAACCTATCATTATCTCACAATAACACTCTTTTGAAATCTCTTTTCATGGTGAACATGGAGAATATAAAGAGAGAAGAGAGAGAATATATTAATTCAAACATATTTCAAATATAAATTTATCTCCCCATACAAATGGGTCAGAGTTTCCCTTATATCTACCTATGGGCATAGGTTTTCGGAGAAGATGACTTGACTTCTATAATAATATTCAACATTAGTGGGAATATTACAACACTTACATCCAAAAAAATTAAAAGGAAATGAAAAGGCGGAGCACACAATTTTGAATATTCCACACAACAATAATAAATAGGATTAAAATATAAGATAAATAACATTTATGATTTGATCTAATCATCCATGTCAGATATGATGTGTGTCTAGATCGCTACCTAGAATCCCTTCAATTCAAAAAGATCACTGATCACCTAATATTATGACAATTCCTTTATTAATATTTTATTTCCATCAATTTATTGATGTATTGTTATACATTCTCTTTTAAAATAGTGATTTTTTATTTATGTTTATTTCATGCCTTAATATCTTCAAGGACCATGCTTCTTCCACTACAAAGTTGGTCAAATGTACCATTTATCCATCCTAGACATATCACATGTTTAAATATAATATAAAATTTTCTTCTATAAAAACATATTATTTTCTTATTTATTTAGATTCAAAAATATTTATACTCCATTCTATGTGGATTCACTTATGATGGATCTGATTTCAATTAAACTATATCCCATTTTCATCACCAAACTGTTATTCCTTGAATGATTTCAAGACTGACCCTCTATCACAATGATCTGGATATAAGTTCCATTATTTCACTAATATTTTTACTAATATGATACTATAAATGTGTGTGAACAACTATTGAATACTTGGATACGAATTATTCAAAATGTTATTCACCCTATGTGGTAATGAATTAATATTTGAATTTATCATCTTAAATCTAAAGAAATTAACAACTCCCATTATAAAAATTTTCTATCACTAAATGAATTATTCTATTTACAAGGATATCTAAATTATATGGAGTTTATAAATCCCTATTTTAAAAATTATCCAAAACCTACTCAAGATTATAAATTCTTTTGTAACTATTCCTTCTTCTTTTTAATTTTTCAGAAAGACAAGAAACTGAAAACTTTATTTGGATTTCTTTAGTTATGAATATGCTGATAATATCTGAGTATGTCTTATTATAATCCTTAATAAGGTCAATTCATTCATTTATTAGGTCCATAACATAGTTTATACCTATCTTTCATATTTTATCACCCTTATTTTTCTAGATCAGATTATAGAAAACCATGGACTTATTCATAGACATATTTGTAATCCTGTAGAAATAATTTCATATTTACTTACTAGATTTATCTCATCATCGAGCTCAAAAGTTATGTTTCTTTATCAAGTTCCTTTTGAAAGTACTTGTTCATTTGTTTCTTTGCTTCATCACCATACAATAATTTAAAAATGGTTTTATAATTTACTTTAGAGACACATTATATTTCATCCTTTTTGTTCTTCTATGCCTTTTCTAGTTATTTGGTTTTCTATGAATTGTGAAATTTATTGCCAAAAAAATCATTAAATATTATTTTTTTATTATAAATACCTTCTAAAGATCTTTTTAGTGTAAATAATTATAACACACCTAAACAGATCACTCTATGAATAGTAACTAGACTGATTCTCCATGTGAAATTAGGTGTGCCACACCAAATTCTAGAGTCTGGGGACTAGATGTGGGTGGGGGGGTCTAAAGTAGTACTATAAAGGGGTAATACCCCATATATCAGAGTTCATAATAAAAAATAATATAACTAAGTATCATATAGATTAAATTTTTTTTATTGAATATTTTATTGATAATAAATGATATAATTTCCTCACATTATGGTATCTGTTTTCATTTGTAAAATATTTGGGATTAGATTATTCATTTAAAAATTTTATAAAAATTCCAGTTTTACCCATTAAAGTAAACTGTAGTAATTCAGATATAATTTTTTATATGATTTATTTTAACAAATAATTTTGTAACTTTATTACTAACTTAATGGTAAATAACTTTCATTCAGGACATGTGAGCTAAATCATGCATTTGATTGGTGTAAAATGGCCATGAAGTCAAAGATGGGGTGGAATTTCCAGATTATACATTAGTTCTATATTTGGACCATAACTTCTTCATCCATGCTTGGATTGGGCCCTAATTTAGAGATATTCTTGAGGAATCATCTTTTCATAAATTATCCTTCTGGAATGACAGATGGTTCATTTGTTTTGGTGGTAAAATAGGTGGTGCAAATTGGAATAATGTATTTGGCTGAATTAACCCCATTCACACTTGAAACTTCTTAAAACCTAGTCCCCCCTTCACTCTATAAATTGGTGTTTTTATTATTTGGATGGGTTGGGGATGTGCATTAAGAAGTTTAGGGAAGAGGATAAGTGGTTCAACTCCAATTATCTAAGCATTGAAAGAAGGTTAACCCTTGAAGAAAGGATCCCTTCATCGAAGCCTTCTTCTTCATATTCGTGTTGTAATATTTATGTTTGCGTAATAAAATTCTCAATTACTCTTTTATTTATTCTATTTTCTTATATTTCATTATATTTTATTATTATTTAATCTTCCAATTTGGTCTAAAACTCAATCGTAGAAGTGTGATTATGTTATACCCATTCTAAACCGTTGCAAATGAAATTCTCTTATATGATGACTACACCGCCCACGGAAGAATAGTTTTCTTAGTAAGTGATCTACCTCATACCTTATTTCTTTATTTATTTTGAACCAATAGGATACTATAATTCACATATTTTGATTTATTAATTTTGTTTTAAAATTAAAATAAACTAAGAGAGAAATTGAACAACTAACACAAAACTCGCGAGGTCGAGTGATGTGTGAATTGTGATAGTGCAATCTTAATCAGTGAAACAAAAACACATGAGATAAATTTGTATAATTAAAATATAATATCTAAACACAATTCATCCTCATTTTACCAAATTCATATGTGACCTAATTTACCACTTACCATAATACATACTTATAACATCAATCAAAACTCAGTGGTACAATTTTATATTCTGAAGATATCTTAGGGTTTAATTGACTTCATCTGTAGGGAAAAGTTATTTCTTATAGGATTTGATAATTAAAAAATTAAGGGATCATAAATAAGTTGATATTTATTTAAATTTTAATTATTTATAAGTAATTGAATAGGAAGAGTTATATTTTTTACACCTTTTAAAATATTTTCTAAAAACAAATCTCCCCTATGTGTTTTATTAATAAAATTTCATTTAAAAAAAATATAATCTTGTTTTAGTATACTTCTTCATATTATTTTATTAACATTGAAACCCCCCATACTTATATTTTGTTTATTTTATTTTCAAAATACCTTTAATATAATTTAAATTATCTCTTCTTTTGAGAGATGACCTTGGTTGGAAACTATACTGCACCTAAATAACCCAAAACTGAATATCAATTTACAGTGCACGCGATAGCTCCTTTCAATTTGGATCCATTTTAAGGGATGAAATTATTTTATTAAACTAATTATTGGTATTTTTTACTTTTATTTTATCCCTTTTTCTCTTCTTTCTTCTTTATTCTTTCCCCTTTCTCTCATTGTTTGTTTTTTTATTTGTTTTTATTTCTTTACTCTCTCTTTTATTCCCTATTAGACCATCAATTGAATCTTATTATCATGATATTATGGTATAATATTATTAATTTATATGATTTATGAAATGATCCCGCCCCAAATATTTCTTTCATCTAGACCCCGATATTGAACACAACCTTAGGGATTGAATTAGATAATCTTGGTCTACGAGATGTGTTAACATTTACCCAACTAGTGAATTCCTCCACAATAAGAACATTGAAATTGGAAACACTTCTGAATCCAACCTAAAACAACAAAAAATAACTGAAAACAATAAAAATGAACTTAATGAAAACCATTCTACAATTTGTTTCACCGGATCTTAACTATCAACAAAATTTTATTTCATACCCTATCCTTGAATTGGGATTTGAATTGATATATGGTTTAATTCACCTTCTTCAAAAATTTCATGGATTATCTGGTGAGGATTAAAACAAGCATTTGAAAAAAATTTAATTTGGTTTTCTTAACCATAAAACCAAGAAATGTATTTGAAGATCTAAAAAAACTAGGAGCATTCTCATTCTCACTTGATGGAGCTACAAAAGACTGGATATATTTTTTACACCCTGAGGACATAACATGTTTGAACAATTTGAAATGCATTTTCTTGTAGATATTGTTTTCCAACATCAAGGACCACTTCCATTCATAAAGAGATATCAGGTATAAAGAAATAATAAGGGGAGTAAATTTATAAGTATTGGGAGTGATTCAAGAATTTGTGAGCAAGCTGTCTGTATCACCAAATTAGTGAGAAACTTACCATCTAATACTTCTACGAAGGCCTCACACATATGTTGAGAAAAATGTTGGGTGCTTTAGTTGGAGGATAATTGGTGTAAAAACACCAGTAGTCACATGTGCATTAATCGACAAAATGACACAAATCTCCCAATAATTTAGAGATCGAGGTACATCACATGTTAAAGGAGTACATATGGTAAGTAATTTTTCTATTGAAAATCATTTGATTGATACTACATTGGAATAATTGACCACTAGGGTTAGGCATATTGATTTGTCTCAAAAGACATCCCAACCCACTCTGATGAGGCCACGTGGAATTGTTACTAAAACAAAACATCCAACTAACTGTTTCCCCCAATTACAAGAGTTCGAGGATTGAGAATCATTATTTCTTGGGAGACCGTATCAGCAACAACAACATCATCATCCTTAGAAAAAGTATGATTCTATTGTTCTAATGTAAAAACAAGGGTGGAAGGATCAATCATATATGACTTAAAACTCTTGACAACAACAAAGGCCCTCTTTTCAATAACCACAAAGGATATTTGAAGCTAAAGCATCAAAATTTCAACAACAAGGGAATTATTAACCAAAAGTATATTCTAATACTGATGATAGTTTCAGACAAATTTTTCTTAATCAAAAGAATAATATAAAGATTCAAGGTTTTGAGTTAAGGGAGTTGAAGACACAAATGAGCTAGATTTTCACTGCACTCCATGAACTGGTAAGAACTCCAGAAATATTCCTTCCCAACCAACTACAAATCCTAAGTTGAATGTTAGTGCCATCAAATTGAGAAGTTAGAATAAAAGAACTGATACATCTTCAACTGTTATTACATAGGGATTCACCTAAACTTCAGAGAATCCCCTTTCAAAAACAACCGATGAGAAGCACAAGTATAAAGACAAAGGTAGGAAACATATTCATGATGTTCCTCATAAACCCCTAAAATTTCAAAATAGAGTTGTAAAAACCAAGAATATGTTTTAAGAGAAAATGAAAAAAATAGGTTTTTTATACATTTAAGCGTGTTGATATCAATAACACTCTACTTGAATCATTTAAAAAAATACCAAGGTATGTCAAAATTTTAAAATAACTTTATACAAATTGAAGAGGGATCAAGGGAAATGAGAGGATCAATCTTGTAAGGAATGTGTCAGTACTAATTACACTAACTATAGCAATACCAACAATGTGCATGGATCCGGGGAAAATTATTATCCCATGCACCATAGAGGAGTTACACTTTTATGATTCTTTATGTGATTTAGGAGCTTCAATAAATGTGATGCCTCACTCTATATTTTCATCATTACAGGTTGGTGAGTTGAAGACAATGAGAGTAGTGATGTAATTGGTGAATATAACTACAACATATCTAGTAAGAATCCTTGAGGATGTACTTATTCAAGTAAGAGACATGATATTTCCAATATATTTCTACGAGCATAACATGGAGTATTATTGGGTAAGTTCTCATACTCCCATTATCTTAGGTAGGCCCTTCCTCAAAACTACAAAAAAACAATCATAAATGTTCATGAGGGTACACATTCTATGGAGTTTGGAGATGAACTTGTAATATTTAATGTTATGGACTACACAAAGTACCTCTTAGAGGACCATTATTCTTTTTTCATCTCCCATTTTGATCCAAAAAATAAAAACCCCATGTAATTTTATTGTACTATTCTTCGTGAGATTATAGAATTAGTTCTTGTTTTATGTCTAAGATTACTTCCACACCTATTTCTAATGAAAAAAAACTATATTTTATTTGATTTTGAAATGGATTAATATTCTGATTTTAATCATGTTCACTCTGATTATGACTTTTCTATTGAGTATGTTAATGGTTTTGATGAATTATTCTCTTATTTTTATGATTTATACTCTAGTACTGATGTTCATTGTGCACATATTTCAATTCCTTGAATGTATCAATCCATAAATCAATCCCTACACCGAAACTCAATCCATTTCCACCAAATCTAAAATACTCATACTTATTGAGTGGTGAGAAATTACCTATTTTCATTTCTGACAATCTCCCTTTTGAACATCAAGACAAACATTTGAATCTTTTGAGGGAGAAAATTAGGGCAATCGGGTGGACCTTGGGTGACATAGAGGGCATTATCCCTCCCATTTTCATGCATAGGATTCTTTTAGAGGAAGGTGCTAAAATAGTGAGGCTACCAAAAATGAGAATGAATCTAACTCTTCTAGAAGTTATTAAAAAATAAGTTGATATTTTTCTTGAGGCAAGTATAATATGTCCCATTTCATATTTTCAATGGGTAAGCCCTACTTAGGTTGTGTATAAGAAAAGTGGTGTTACAGTTGTTAAAAATGAGAAAGGTGAGTTAGTTATGATAAGGGTGAAAATAGTTTATGTTTGTGTATTGATTATAGGAAACTAAATCAATCCAATAAAAAGTAAAATTTCCCCCCTCTTATTTATTAATCAGATTCTTGAGAGACTAGCTAGGAAAACACACTATTATTACTTGGATAGATTTTCTAAATATTTTCTGGTACATATAGCTATAGAGTATTAGGATAATACAATATTCACTTATCTATTCTATACATTTTCCTACTTAAAGATACCATTTGAACTCTGCAATACCCCATTTACCATACATTTATGCATGGTGAGTATTTTTTCAAATTTCATTGAGACCCACATGAAGGTATTTATGGATGATTTTACAGTTTATGGATATTAATTTGATGAACGCATCTTCAGTTTTGTAAAGGTTTTTAATTGTTATATTAAAAATAATTTGGTCTTGAACTTTGAAAAGTTTCATTTCATGGTAGAGCATGGAATTTTCTTAGGGAATATAGTTTCAAAACATGGGATAGAGGTTGATAAATGCATTGTAGATATTATTTCATCCTTACCATATCATTCATGTGTGTGTGATGTTAGATCTTTCCTAGGGAATGATGGATTTTATCGACACTTCAACTGATATTTCAGTAAGATTTCTCAACACTTATCTCGATTTCTTTAAAAGGATATTGACTTTATTTTTGATGATTCATGAAGGTTATTATTTTAAGAGATAAATAAGTGTCTAACCACTCAACCAATCATACATCCCCCATGGTGGAAGCTTTTTTTTATCATATTTTTGATGTTTACAACTTCGTGATTAGAGATATCTTATCTCAGAGGTTGGAAGGATGTTTACATTTGATTTCCTATACATAAAGAACATTGGATTAAACCCAATAAAACAAAACAAACACATAAAAGGAGTTTCTTTATATCACATTTTGTTTATATAAATTCAGTTCATATTTATTAAGCTCTAAAGTAGTTATCTTTTTTGACCATGAAGCTCTCAGGTACCTCTTGATGAAGTTAGACGCAAATCCCAGAGTCATCCAATGGATGCTCCTTCAGGAATTTGAAATCAAGAAAAAGGATAAGAAGGGTTCATAAAATCTCATGGTAGACAATATGAGTAGGATTACTTAATCATTAGAGGTTGAATCCTTGGATAAGGTACCAGTTCGGGACACTTTCCCTGATGAGCATCTATATTCCATCTTAGGTACACATCCATGGTATGTCGATTTAGTTAACTACCTTGTTGGCTATGAAATTAATTCAAATTTAAAGAATAATCATGTCAAAAAATTAAAGAGTGAGTCTAGATTTTATATTTGGGATGATTGTAACCTATATCACATGTGTAGTGATAAAGTTATTAGGAGGTGTGTTCCTATTCATGAGTTCGAGTCTACTCTACATTTCTTCCATACAATATTATGTGAAGGAAATTTTAGACCCCAACTAATAACTAGGAATGTATTAGACATTAGATTATATTTTCCTAGCTTATTCCATGATGCTCAACTATTTTTTAGGTCATTCTCATGTTTCCAACATATGTGAAACATTTCTAGGAGACATGAGATTCCTTAACAACCCATATTATTCTATAATATTTTTGATGTATGGGGAATTGATTTTACGGGTTTTTCCAAGTTCATTTTGTTTTTTGTACATTTTGGTTGTTGTTGATTAAGTGAGTAAATGGTTGGAGGATAAGGCCACCAGGATTAATGATTCTCCTATTGTAGTGGAATTTATCTAGACATAGATTTTTTGTAGGTTTGGAGTTTGAAAGGACATCATCAGTGACCAAGGGACACACTAATAAAATCAGAATTTGGGCCCCCTCTTTCAGAATTATGGGGGGATGCACAAAACATCAACACCATACCACCCAAAAAAAGGACAAGATGAGGTTTCAAATCATGAGTTGAATTGTTTTTGGAGAAAAACATGTAGCCATATAGGAAGGATTGGAGAAAGCACTTGGATGATGCATTGTGGGATTATTGGACAACATACAAGACCCCCATTAGTATGTCCACATTTTTCATTGTTTTTGGTAAATCATATCATCTCCCTAAGGAGGTCGAGAAACGGGCTTATTGGACTATAAAGAAATGTAACATGGATTTTTACCAATACAGAATTCAAAAGAAGCTTTAAATTCAAGAGTTTGTGGAGATTTGATAATTATCATATGAGAAATCAAGGATCTACAAGGAAAGATAAAAAATGAAACATGACTGAATGATCCAACAAAGGGAGTTTCATGTTAGAGCGAAAGTCCAACTCTATAGTTCAAAACTTAATATGATGCACATTAATTTTCATTCTAGATGGATACATCCTTATATTTTATGTATTTGTTTTCCTATGGTGTTGTGGATATCACATAAGAGAACGCTAGAAGGACATTTACAATCAATGGTAAATGTTTGAAGTAATACATTAAGGGAATTCTCACTCATGCAGTTGACTTCATCACACTACATGACCCCTTCATCACTTGTGAATATCATAATTTTCATAACCATTTCACTTTTATATTAGTTTTCCTATTTGAAATTATACATTTCATATGGAAATATCATCACATAGGTTCACATTGAGAATAATTTAATAATTTAAGTGTGTGTAAGGGGACAACATTTTGGGTTAGATATTTAGGATTTTCATTTTTGTGTTTTTGAGTGTTTTATTTTATGTTTTATATTAAATTTATAAAAAACAAAAACAAAACAAAAAAAATATTATGTTACTTTCTTGTTTAGAAATGGAATATTTGGAAAATGCATATTTTCAAAATTCATTCGTTCCATGATATGAATGAGAATTATTTCTTCATTAAGGGTTCATTTTTATAAAAATTGAAGTCATCGATGATATTATTGGTTATGTAAAAATAAAACCCTTTAGATGTTAACACAATTATTTGTGATTTTTTAATGATAAATTGTGTCATTGATTTCTCCACACATCTTTTCATAAAATCATGACTTGTGAGTTTCTCTTACCCAATTGAATGTAAGTTCCTGAAAAGTAATTATTTCCATCTTATAACATTGTATTTCCATACATTAAATTCTCTTTCAATCATTTTCATCAATATAATAGTTTGAATTATGTGTTTGAACCTAAAATCTGACTATTGTACACCCTATAAAAATCAAAAAAATAAAAAATAAAATAAAAAAATCAAGAAAGAGGGGAGTGAATAAATGTACAACATGTCGGGATATTTAGCTCCGGAACTCATGGTTTGACTTATGTGAATGCTTAAATGAGTGGGTTTTGGAATTTTATTACATAGGACGTTGAACATGTTCAGTGGAATAGAATTAGGAAAGAATAATTTTTTATTGACCTGAATATACTAGAAAAAGGGTAGAGATACAATCTTGAAATGATTGGGACAGACACACGTGGTGAATTAATGTAATTTCATACCCATGAATTGTTTTCACTCTGATTAGTGTTATTAATCTCACTGGATTTTGTTTTGACACAATTTTTGAGATAATGACTTTGAAATTTATTGATATTTAATCATTATGGGATTCTTATTTTCTTATATTTCAATTGTGGTTTGATAAATATAAACACGCATATCTTGTCCTAATTTTCTGGATTACATGATACATGGTTTTTCCCATGAGTTCAAAATGGTAAGTGTAGGGGTGTTTATAAAACACATTTTTATTTTATATTATATAGATAACAAATGATATAATTTCCTCACATTGTGGTAATGTGTTTATTTTTAAAATATTTTGGATTAGATCATTCAATAGAAAATTTGATGAAAATTCTTGATTTACCCTTTAATGATAACTATTTTATTTCAGAAATAAATATTTTTTTATGAATTATTTTAAATTATAATTTTTTAAATATGTTCCTAACTTAATGGGATACAATTTTTATTTAGGACAAGGGAGTTAAACCATGAATTGGATTCCATGAAGTCAAAGATGGGCTGGACTCTCCAGATTGAACATTAGTTCTATTTTTGTGCCATAAGTTCTTCATTCATTCCTGGATTGGGCCCAAATTTGGAGAGAATCTCGAGGAATGATTTTCTCAGAAATCAACCATCTAGAGGGATAGTCGGTCCATGAGTTTTTGTGGTCAAACAGGAAGTACATGTTGGATTAATTTATTTGGCCAAATTTCCCCACTCACACTTGAAACCTCTTAAAACCTAGTGTCACCTACACTTTAAAAATTTGTGTTTTTCTCATTTATAGGGGTTGGGGACATGAATTAATAAGTATAAAGAAGATAATAATTTGTTCAAATCCAATTCTACAAGCATCATAAGAAGGGTATCTCTTGAAGCAAGGATCCCTTAATTGGAGACTTCTTCTTCTTCTTCTTTGTGTTTTAATATTTACTTTTAGGCAATAAAATTCTTGATTCATATTCAATTTATTCTGTTTTATTCTATTTTATTCTTATATAATATTCCTCTTTGGTCTAGAACTCAATAGTAGAAGTGTGATTGGGCTATACCCATTCTAAATCATTGTAAATGCAATTCTCTTCTACGATGACTACACTGCCCATTGAAGAGTAGTATTCTTAGTAATTGATCTACCTGTTACCTTATTTATTTATTTATTTTGAATCAATTTGATAATGTAATTCAAATATTATGATTTATGATTTTTTTAAATTAAAATAAACTATTTAAGCAATTGAAAAATTAAAACAAAACTTGTGAGGTCAAGTGATGTGTGAATTATAAGAGTGATATCCTAATCGGTGAAACAAAAGCACACTTGAAAATTTTTTAGAGTTAAGATATAATACTTAAACCCAATTCATACTCATTTAATAAAATGGATATGTTCCCTAATTTAACACTGATCTTAATCAAGACTTATAACTTCAATCAAAGCAGGTTTATATGATTTCATGTTCTGATGATTGCATAGGGTTTAATTCACTTCATCTTTTTGGTAATGCTATTTCTCATATGTTTTGGGAATTAGAAAATTAGGGGATCATAAATAAGGGGATATTAATTAAAATTATAATGATTAATAAGTATTTGAAGAGGTAGAGTTAGATTGATTATACATTTTAAAATATTTTTTAAAAAAAATCTTTTCATTGGGTTTTATTAATCAAATTTTTTCTCAAAAACAAAGTCAAAAAAATACAATATTTTTTCAGCATAGTTCTTCTTCTTATTTTATAAACATTTAACAATACACATCCTTATGATTTATTTATTTTATATTATTTTATTTTGAAAATACCTTTAATATTTAATTTTAAATTACTTCCTCCTTTGAGAGATGACCTGGGTCAACCACTCTACTGCACCTAAATAACCCAAAACCAAATATCTTTTAAGAGCGTGCATGACAGCACATTTCAAATACATTATAAATAAATTACAAGAGGGATAAATAAATAAACATAAAAACAACAATAATATGCCATGTGAAAGAAGTACAGTTATAACAACAATAAACTCCCACCCATATGACCATATATAAAAATAATGATAGAATAAAATAATGAAATAAAATTACTTATGGATTAATTACAACCATAATACTCTCCTAAAATCTTGTATATAAACCAAATCAAACTTCTCATCTAGATCATCAACATCATACTTAGCCTTAAACTAGCCTGATCCAGCTACCATGTGAATGTATACTTGGGAACCCATGAGTAATGGTGGTCGAAGCAAAGTATTAGTACATTAATTAATTAATCACCAGAAATTAAGTCTTTCACATAAAGAGTATATGTTTTTATGTATATGTGACACACTATGAATAAATTAAGAAATTATTGTATAATAAATAAATGCAAACAAAAAATTACTACTTTTTATGATGCCCAATCTATCTGAGCATGTCATGTTGACTATGACAACTAGTAACCCAATCACCCCATGGAACATATATTTAAACTGAAAATAGCCTAAACCCCATTATTGATCCCCATGTTTATAACCCAGATCGACTATACATTCCCATCCCAACATTGTAGTTTGTATCTAAGCAAAGAGAATAACCTCATGGGACCATTTTTCCACACTCAAGGTATATCATGCACATGCCTTCACTAATGAATAATAGATCCTCGGGTTTTAATGGGAATCTCTCACCCTCAATCCCTCAGGATGAACACTATGGTAGTACCTAGTAATTCATGATGTCAGTTCGGTACATGATTCCTATGAGGGGTATTCCATAATAAATCCTATACATATTTTAATGATTGATTATTGGGTGACCTAAAAAATAAATTAGAATACCCTACCTCTATCCCATGGTCAATATCATGGGTATCAAATATCTCGCACCCCCTCCTCTAAAAAATATTTGTTTTTTTCTACCTGATCATAGGGGATATTCTGATAATCGATCAATGGGATCCAATAGTCACCCTAGTGATTTTCAATATCCATGAATGAGGATATCTACCCTCCAAAAACCCTATACAACTATTCACATATTGGGAATCATGGTCATTAACAATGGTAAACTGATATCTCTATTCAAATACCAAAACCCAATAATTAAAAATTGTATAAAAAAATTAGAGGAACCAATTCCTTTTTTGGAATTCATATATTAATGTCCTCACAAACTCTGCTATTGGATCCAAGGTACCACTACTAGGAATCAACTCTTGCATTATCCACATCATTGGATGATAGTTGAGCTAGTAATTAAGCTCAATATACCATGAGACTAGATCCTAAATATACAATGAATCCTAAGGTCTCTTCTATGTATAAAGTCAAATCTCGAGCATCACAAGAAATCACATCAATTCCAGGCCCAATGAATGATTCTTTTAAATCTTAGAAAATCACATACCATTTCAAAAATTGAACAAAACATATCCAGATATAGAAAAAATCTGAATCTTATCCTTATCATCCAAATAAACTTAGGTTTACATCATTATTACAAGTTTTTAGGTGAATTATATTGCTATCTCCACTCATTCTTAATTTCATCCTCTCGTAAGGGTCACAAGTCACCTGGAATATACTAGGGCCCTATTGGGTCTTATTGAGGCCTCCTAATCCTCCCAATAAAGTAACACTATAGATATATACATAGGATTATTCCCTTTATCAATTTTCCTAGGTCATCCTAAACACTTGAACTATCTCATAATCTCTAGAGGGTATAAACACCCAAAAAATTACATCCTAATAAGGGAGGAACACTCGTCCCATGGTCATAATAATGAGCCCATTGGTTCTAGGGTATCTCTCATGGAAAATAACTTGGAAATGCATCTCGATTCGTCACACCTAAAGGGGTTATAGTATTCAAATTAACACATAAAACTCACATCATCAACAATTGGTGACTGAGATGACTAGACAGCACATAAGGTTCCATCGATTCCCTTGAAACCTTATATAATTCAAACATAGGAAACAATTTTTATTAAAAAAAATTTAAAAATTAATTTTCACACTACCTATAGTGCTGGGAAGTCACATACCATATTCATATAAGTAAATTCAAAATACCAAATGGTAAATTAATGTGGAATACCTAACTCAACCTAAATTGAAACAATTTTATAAATCATCTCGACAACTCCAGTTGAGGATTATCAAGAATATCTGGCTATCATCAAAAAGAACCAAAGCATAATTAACCACATCATGAAGGAATAATGACCAACTACTCACTAATGACCCATTCCATACTCCCAACTTTGAACTGGGTAAAATACTTTATCATAGAAATACACAAAAATAGGTAGATTATGTCTCAGTATGTCCCCTACACGAGGAGGAAAAAATATTTCATGTGAGAAAATATTTAATTAATAAACTTATTTTAAATTGAATAAAAAAACCTAATAAAAACCAACGTGGTGGATTACCTTAATCAAAATAGTGGGAATAAATCACTACATGATCTCCATTTTGTAATTCACACAAATTCCTCTTGATGTTCAACTAATTACACTATGCTCTGGTGAAATCAATATTAAGTCCTTAACTTGGAGAAACCCAAATCAGAGTGGAATGAAGGGGGATATTTTAGGGGGGGTAAATGATGGGGTAAATGTAGATTGAATTTATAAATAAAGGAATTTAAATCATCATAAAATCATGTGGAGACCAAGAAGGAATGGGGAGTTGGTCTCCCATTCATGAATGTGAGGGAGTGGAAGGAAAAGAGGGGCTTCCCACTTAAAACCCATAGGGGAAAACCTACCCGTAATGGGACACTTAGTTTGGGAAGAAGGTTTTTCAAACCATGAACCAATCATATGGTAGGAACTATCCAATTAAATCCCTATTTCATAGTGGGTCCACATGTTTTACCAAATTGTTTGAATCATAACTGCCTCAATCCCTCTACCTCTCATGGTTTGGTCTCATGGTTTTCTAAGCCATGTGCTAACCATGTGGGTGGCACTATAACACCTATATAACTCTCGCATAGTTTTCTATAAAAAATCACATGGTTTTACTATAACAATTTATTAACTATTAATAACATCAATTCTCAAAATAAAATTAATCAAAACACCATGAGATCAAAGTGTTTCATTTATTCCCCTAAACTATGTTCCCTAAACAATGTTCTAAAAACTATTCTCCTAGAGGCAGAAACATCCAAAACATTTGAAACATAATACAAATCCCCAAATTCCCATCAAAAAACTTAAGATAACTTTTAATCATCATTAATTGTCTAAAAGAACCTTAATATGTTCCAACCATCAGAATTATATTCCATATCTTCGATCAAAATTTTATCCATCTAATAATAAAAAATTGAAATTCTTCTTGAATTTCAAAATCTCATATGAATATAAGGAATTAAAATATACCCACCATTATAATTATCATCCCTAATTGTTCCCAATGATCATATATCATTACATATCAACCCACATGAATTGTAAATTCCTATACAATTGGCGATGTTCCATCCTAGAACACCCAGATCACATCCAAGGCATAATCTCCCACATAGTATGGTTAAACATCCAAAACACGATCTAATACTGATGACCATTATTGAAACACTAAGAACGAACCTACCCAATCCTTTATATCCCTCATCACCAATCGTTTTGTTATCTATCTAATAATTCATCCTATGTTTCTCCTCAATATAGGACTTAGCCTATAATGTCCAATTAAGCCTTCCAATCTCCACCCTTTTAATTTCTAATCAGAATATTATATATGTGTTCTAATGAAACTTTCTACAAGGATTCAAGATCATTTTTCCTGATCGCAGATGATAATATATTTAGATATTGGAACTCACTCTCATTCCTAAAATCCAATCCTAAATTGACATGAACACACCATCCATACGGAACAAGAGCATGCAATATTTTTCTTAAATGGGACCATAAAAAACCCAAATATTTCCTATCATTTCCAAAATTGTAAAATATAGTGCTCCAGAAACCCAAATCTGGTAGTTATATTAAAATTTTCTCACCAAATATATTAGTTTCCAAAACATAGAATAACTTAGCAGTATTGGATTACAAGATACATACATAAATTACATTTGAAAACATAAGATAAAACATGAATACATTGTAAGAATATAATTATCCCTTCCATCATATCCTTGAAAATTTTATATTTTTATCTTATAGTTTTCATTGGTAAATGAATAAAAATAAGGGTGAGAACATTTTCTTGGTAAGTAGTAGCATACAATATAATATATCATAACATAAACATGGAATGTGTGATATAGAAGGAATAAATAAACAAAATGAATCCGTAACCAAAAGAATTTGAGGGAATTATATATCCATAAAAATAAATAAAAACATGGATTAAATTAATCATAGATCTTGTAATATTGGACTTTATAATGCTGGGCATCAAAACATATTGTTGAGGCCTTTATCGAAGTCACTATATTGATATGGGGAGAGGTATACACTAAAACCCAAGATATTTTTTCTCAAAAGACATGTCTTTGCATGATTGGTAATATAATTATAGGCCCCACCTATCATTTAATTATATCAAATTCATTAATTGTAAGAATCAATAAGATATATCATATCATTCCTTATATAATATTTTTTTTGAATACAAATACGGTTATCTATATAATGAAAAATATTGAAAACAAATACATCCAAACTCAATATAATAATGTGGATGAATAAGACAATATACCTTAATCAAATTATAGGATATGGGGTATCATCAAAGAAGTTATAAGTACCCTCATCATAAAATTATAGGGGAGAGTGTAAATTGAATGAGATATGTTATCCATATAAGATAGCAATTAGTTTCAATTGTATTCATTGGTATGAGTCCAAGAAAATTATGGGAAAAATAATTTTTCTTGGTTTATTAAGAGAATTTGAATATTCCAAAGCCTATCCTATGAGAGTGTCTATCCATGTATACAGTATTAACCACTATCCTTGTGAATTAGGGTGATAATTTAAGAAAATCCTAAAAAATCTTTTAAGGGTGATTTACCCGAGGTACATTTGTTCCATAGCCACATCCAATATCTAATATCTAGATTTGGATTTATTTTCTAAGAAATTACATACACTTTTACTTTACCAAAATTTATGATGGGTTTTCCTCCATGTAAAAGATTAATTTTTTTAATAGTTTTGGTAACTTATAAATCAAGAGAATAAGAGGGATGGATAATAATATAAACTTGAAAATACCTTAAATTCCATGAGTAATATAGTAAAAAATATTCCATGTAAATTTATGCACCATAAAAAAGGAAATTGGAAGTTAATATAATATGAGTCCCATACAATGAGAATTATGAAGAAAAAGCCCCACTTATGGATTGGGTTGAAATTAAATCAAAACCTATTGGACGAGAAGTATTATAATTGATTATAAAATACTATAAAAAATTTATTTCATGATGTATGATATATAATAATATGTATATACATCAAATTAAGGAAATTATGTTCATAATACAAAACATGTACCAAAGAGAGAAATCTAAGACGGAAAACACTTCCCTTTTTCCTAACTTCCATTAATGTACTTCAAAATCTTGTATAACAAACATAAATATCTTAATAATTTAATTCAAAACCATAATATCCATTTTCATTTATATTCTTCAAAAATATTCATCCTCTATATAAATTCTACCTATTTTCCACACTATGTGATTATTGTTTCGATATTTTTTATTTTTTCATTATAGTGGTGTCTATATTCATTCTTTTCCAAAGTTAGACATTAATAGGTCATTAATGATACTATTATGGGTGTTTTATAAATATTTTTCTTATTTTTAAAATTCCTTTCCAGAGTGTCTAATTATGTATCCTTGAAGATGAAATCTCTTGAAAACATATTTTGGTGGTTATTAATATTCGATGGGTGTTTTCTTAATTGATGATCAAAATATTGATATAACATATCTAGAATAAAAAAATAATTATTTAAAAATTTATTCTATATTATACTAATAATCAAATTATCATATCCATTCATGATATAAATTCATAGTTTTGTTCAATTAGGTTGTTAAACTGGCCGAAACGTGAAGTTACTTTGATTTAATGAATGATTATCAGGTGGTTTTGTTGTAATATCATTATAATAAAAGAATAATGACCATATTTAATTTTTATTTTTTGTGATGTATCAAAATTAGAAAGTATATATAATATGTAATGGATTTTTAAATAATACATAATTTGAATAAAATATTTTCTTCTTAACAAACTTATTTTAAACAATTAAATTAATGATGATTGTATATTCATGATATCACTAATAAGTTCTATTTTTATTAATAGAACTCTAATGGTATCATAAAAATCATATTTCCTAATTAGACCATTTATTGGGACCATTAATTAATGGTGGTGACGAAAAATGAATTTTGTTCCTCAGGGTTGTGGTGGTATACACATGTTTGTAAACGATTATTTCATTTTTCATATTAGATGGGATACATTAATGGAAAATAATAATACTCTTAATAGCGTAAAATTAAAATATAAAAAATATACCTATATGATTATATTATTATTTCTAGAATAAGTTTAAATTAACATAATTAAAATGAAAAGCTTAGTAGTTGATAATACTTACACTGAAGAAATGAATTTTCCTTAGAATCCTCTAATGAAATTAGGGACTTATAATAACTAATGTGAATAATATATTTCTAAAATAGGGTAGGGTTCTAGGAGGTAATTTTTTTAATGTTTTTAGGACAAATTTTATAGATAGGTGAGTCTTGAAGTAGTGGAATAGTCACCCTTTTATACGTGATGGTAATGGTTGTTTTGGGAGTAACCCTTACATTTTTAATAATGTAAATTTACTATTAAATGTTTAATAGATAAAAATGGTCTAAACTAAAAGGTATACTGAGTTTGGATTGAAAATAACATCAAAAATTCCGTTCATATAAATATTTTTGTATTTTAGGGATTTTGTTTTAAATTTGTATCTATTACACTAATTCAATTTTACTTTGGAAATTAATTTTTAACTATAGTAATAAATTTTAATGAAAACATTATTATTTACCCCTTACATAATATGATCATTAAATTTTTAAATTTGAAAATAATTTTTATCAAATAAAATTTAGAAATTTGTGAAGTGTAAAATTTAAAATAAAAAAACTAAATCATGAAAAAAATAATATTTAGAAAAATAATTTTGTAGGATTTAAATTTATATATTTAATAAAATCATCTTAAGTAAATATTTCAATTTCAGAAATTGATTTATTATAAAAATATATATGATCCTTTCAATGTAATATAAAATTGAGTCTCACCTTGAAAATTATTGATTTAAATAAAAGACCAAAAACATTTTTTTAAAGAAACATTTTAATTAGTTCTAAAAATGTTAGACAAATGATTTATAAGTTCAAAAAATGTTTTTAAATGAATATTTGTTTCCTTAAAAAATAAATTATTATATAATTTTTTTTTGAGTTCTATTTTATTCTTAAATCCCATTGATTTTATAAGATTCATAGTTGTAAAAAAATGATATTTTAAGTATTTACTTAAAAATAAATCCTTTCGATAAAATACCCAAATTTTAATTTTAAGATAATATCTTTATGATGAATTTAAAAATGGAGTTATTTTTTATTAAAATAAAAATATATCATTTTTAAATTAAAATTTTTAAATACTCATGATTGAAGGCTCTTTAGTTTGTGCATCTTGTTATTGTTCAGCATATGGTGTTTACCGACTACATTAGGGTTCCATGTATTCCATTATCCCAAAATTAAATAATTTTTCCTCAAATTAATTATATATATCACCTAGTAAAACATATGGACATTCCTTCATCATAGATTCTTTAGAGACCCAGATTCCTCTTCTAGTTTGTTTTTTCTCCAAAATACATTCAATAATCGAGTTTTTTAATTTGGAAATACTTGGTATCTGGTTTCAATTATCTATAATGAATCCTCATATAAAACAAATTAGTATTTGAATATATTACTTCATATGAGGACACCTATATTTTATTTGGAATTTATTTGTTTTGTAATGAAACATGATGAAAAAATTTTACATAAGAAATTTTTGTTGGTATGGCCAATTAATAAGTTAAAAATTAATTGATTCTAGTTTTTAAAATACTTAATGTACCAAGGGAATAACATCAAATTTTTACCAAATCTTAGAACTATATTCCATGGTGAAACATTTAAGAATAAAGTATCCCTAAATTGAAATTCAAAGTCTTTCCTTTGATTATCATCATAACTCATATATCTTCTTTGGGATGCTTTAATATGAACTTTTATTGTTTATAATTTAACAATTGTCTCATTTAAAATATTTGGAAAACTAACTTTATTTATTTTAACTCTACTCAATAGGTTGGAGTACGACACCTATCACCATTAAATTATTCATATGGTTTCATCTAGCTTCTTACATGGATGATATTATTATATGGAAATTCCACTGAAGGTATATAATAATACCATATACCAATGAAGTGAATAGAACATGATGTCAAAATTTCATCCAAATTATGGATAGTCCATTCAGACTACCCATCAGTCTAGGGATGATAGGCGATACTTAAATGTATCTCAGTGTTGAGATCCACTTAAAGTATCTTCCATAATTTCATTGTGGGATGTGGGTCACAATTAGAAACAATTGATAGAGGTTCCCCGTAAAGCCTCATGATTTCATTGATATAGATCCAAGAAAGGCGTTCAAGGGGTAGATGTTATCTTATAACTAATAAATGAGAATATTGAGTAAGATAATAAATGGTAAACCGTATAACATATTTCTTCCTTGGAGTCTCAAGGATTATAGTGAAAAAAATACATTATTCTATATTCCTTATTATATATAGGTATAGGAATAGGTTTCATTAATCCCTTAGGATGTTTTCTTCCAACCATTACTTACTGAAATACTAAGAATATAGACACATAGTACACAATTTAACCCTTCATACCATACCAACCAAAATGTTATCTTAATTCCATATATATCTTTCTTCTATAAAGGGTATAGAGAAATTTGAACTTTTTATTCATATAGTAGTAACCTCTTCAACTATGGTATGGATGGAACACTGAATCTCTTCCAAAAAATTAACACTCAATATATATAGATAAGGTTTTTCAATTTACAATCATTTACTACATTAATATTCCAATGTAGGCCTCTTTATAATAGTAATAATTACTTATATTTTCTATTAATTTTTTATTAAAATTTTGTTAGAAATGTATTGATGGATTATATCTCTTAAATATAACCATATCCATATTTACTAAATATTTTTATATATGATCCTTTTTAATCCCCATCATGGTACAAAATCTATGGTCCCTCCCACTAAAAGGTTCAACTACCTTGTTTTCCTTCCCATAGTGGTAGTATTTCAAAAAAAAATAGTCATTGAGTAGCTATAACCATTTCATTTTCCTCATGTTGATCTACTTATGAGAGAATATATAATTAAAATTGTTGTGGTTTATATATCTATTTCATATTTTTCTATAGGGGTTGTGTCCCCTTATTTTTCAACAAAATATTATGGTTACCAGCTTAATTTCATGAGTTGGATAGTCCTATTAATGGATATTCAATTACCATGATTCAAATTAAATCACCCTATCATTATAAATAAGGATACAACAAATCATTTCTTCAATACATAACTATATATTAAAATTAATTATTTATATAATGGTAAAGTTAATATGAACATATTAATCAGTCTCATATAATACTCTTCAAATATTTATTCATATTTTTTAACCTTTTTAATTTAACCCTTTTGGTTTTTAACATGACTAATGTGTTAAACAAATGGGAATAATATTGAACAAACCGTTGATAGGCACCTGTTAAACGTAATAAAATTTAGATCTCTGTTATGTTTTTTGGTATAGTATATTATTTTACTACCTATATCATTATGCCTCAATAGATATTACATCATTCAAGAAATTATTACCATGAAAAGAAACATCATTGAGCTAAAACTCACATTTACTATGTTTCCCATATAATTCATTTTTTTCTTAGGGTCTTTATAATAATTTACAAATGACTCTTGTGATCTTTATAGATCTTAGAGTATATTAAGATAAATTTAATGAATACCACCAAAAATTTATAAATAAAATCCTTGGTTAATATATTCATCAAATTCATAATTACAAAATTTGAATTATTTAATCCAAAAGGCATAACTATAAACTCATATTACCCATACATTGTTTGAAATCTTGTTTTCAGTATATTATCCCTATTCACCCTTAACTGATGATATGTAGAGAAAAGATCGATCTTTAAAAAGTATTGGTATCATTGAATTTGGTCAAATAAATACTAAATTCCTGTTAAATGGTACTTATTATTTATTTTAATTACATTTACCTCCCTATAATCGATGCAAACACTCATAGACCCATCCTTCTTTTTTATGAATAAAATAGGGGATCCTCATAGTGAAACACTAAAGAGTATAAATCCATTATCACACAACTCCTAAAATTATATAATAAACATAAATAACTATACTAATTATATTATATATGGATATTTATTATAGATATTACATCAAAAATGAGTTCAATGTAATACTCAACTTCAAACTCAGGTGGATGACTAGACAATTATTAAGAAAAACATCCATGAATATTTATACCATGGGTATATCATATATTCGAATGATATCTTCCTTATTCATAAATCATCCATGATGTTATTATCTATTATTTGTAATTATTAAAATCTATTAGTATGCATATTCATGACCATGATAACATTTTTCCATTTCACTACTTCTAAAAGAGAGAATTTTCTTATTTAGGGACTTCATCCATTTTTCAGCTATAAAGGATTATTAGATTCACTGAATGTTAGAGGTTATAATCACATAAATCTAGGAAACATAGAAACAACATGTTGTGGATTAAAAAGTAACACTCTGTTGGTGGGATTATTTATTATAACCAAGGTCAACTTCCCTAATATAGTTATGATATGATTAGTCTGAACTATAGATTCATTGACTTTTTAAGGGGAGAAATCCCTACATTTGCTATGGTTGTTGACACATTTCCCATTTTCCCACTACTCACCATCTCTCTAAAATGAAATACACATAACTATATCATGGTAAATAATTCTTAAATATATTTCCCATTATTTTTCTAGATTTTTTCATAGAAATATTGAGGTTTTCATAGTACATGTGATATTCTACTAGTTTCCTCTAAATTTATTCTCTAATGTTCCTACTAAACATACTCTAATACCAAATTTAACATCATGGACTCCATAAACATAGAGATAACAGTCATATTATATAATTTATACAGAATATAAGTGTTCCAAAAAGGATCCCACATCTTAGTAGTCTTTGAATATTATATACATAAATAAATTACATTTGAAAACATAAGATACAACAATAATAAATTTAAATATTATAATTATCCATTCTATTATATCCTTGAAATATATGCATAGTTCTATTAATGTTTTCTTAGGGAAATAAAAAAATAATGGTGAGCTTAGATGATTCATAAGGAGTGTTGGAGTGGATCCATTGGACCACTTTATTTATATATTTTTTATTTTGATAATTAATAATATTACTCTTTTTATTAATAAAAATTATTTAATAAATATAATTGTTTATAAATTATTTAATTGTTTATATTTTTTATTCATATTATTATTTATATTAATTTATTTGTTAAATATTTTGAAAATTTAATTTTCTAACATTATTTTTATCTTTACTCATGTATTAGAATCCTACATTTACCTTTATGAAAGATCATTTTCCCCTTACATAAGTTCCAATTACCCTTAAACATCTTATGTTAACTTTTAGGTACCCTTAATTAATCTATAAAAATTATATTCAAACTTTAAAAAAATCCTTGTTACCCTAACATGACATTTATTTTACCCTTACACAGCTTCCCTTACACCCTTACGTAAGTAGTTTAAACTTCAATCTATCTTCCCCCTACTTAATTACACCCTTACTAACACATGATTTATTTTATTTACCCTTATTCATATTTTATCTTATAATTATGTAAGAAGTTAAATTATTTAGTAACCCTTATGCAAGTATATTTTACCTTTATGCTTCATGTTTTAAATTCTTTTTATCCATACGCAACTCCACCTACACCCTTACACAACACATAAGCTTAAGTTTTACCTTTATGTGGACTTTATAAAACATGGATTACCTATATCAAAGGTGTAAAAACATAATTTTACCTTTATTTTTGGAATGAAACATACCCTTACATAGGTATATAATTCTCATTTTCTCTAGACTACTATATTTCGCGATTTTTTCGATATTATTTTTTTTTTCTGGAAAATAATAGGTGTATTGATTATTTTGATAAATCTATAAATTTTTGTTAATAATATATAAAATATGAAAAGAAATTTTATATAATTTAAAATATACTTACAAGAAGGTCAAATCATAGAATCATTAAAAAATATATTTATAGTATGAAACCTAAAATATTTTATATTTATTTATTTAGGTTGATTTCAGTGTTTTTAATTTTTGAAAATTTATGTTGTATTCTAAAAAAATTATTCAATATTATTTTTAAATTTTTTCTAGGTAATATATTAAATATTTTATATTATATCATGTTTAATATGGAATCAATTTTGAAATTAAATTTTAGAATTTTTTAGTCTGAATCTATATGATATTGTTAGATTTTATTTTACCTATTATTTTGAATTTTATTATTATTAAGATGAGTTATTTAAAATAAGTTTGAATTGTTCAAATGATTTAAAATTTAAAATTACATAAGTATTGAAAATATTGTTCCATATTTCTCTCCCAAATAATTATGGATTTTTGTTATTTTTAATTTCCTAATGGATCACATAGAAGTGTTATGTTATTTTTATTTAAAGGGACTGAGGGATACATAGAATAATGATGATTGTGGTAGTGTGGATGTTACAATTTTAAAATAAATTGTTATAAACTATTATATATTTTGAAGAACTCTCATGGTGGGATAAATCATCATAAAAATCAATTACCATGTAGTGATAAACATTACATTGTTGGAATTCCCAAACATCATTATTCAAATCCATTTGGGGGAAAATAAATATTTTTTTAGTTCCATCATTCTTTTTAAAACTATCCAATGGTTCTTTCCTTATTATATTTATTTATTTGGTTGTTGGTAGTGTTCTCGACACAAAATCATTTCAAAAAATAGGATATAAATCCAGTAAAAATTATTCATTTTTTATGGTCACCTAAAAAAATATAGAACACTTAAGATGGGGATGATGCTTGTATAAAAGCTTGGGATTTCTCTATTCCTATAAAACGCTGGTTAGGTTAGGGGTTAAACCGATGTAAAATTCATGGTTTTTGATTTATCCCAATGAAAATGTTTAGATTTATATTTCTCTGGTGTAAAATTGACTCTCTTTTTATAGTGGCCATCATAATCTATCAGTTTGGTTATAAAGAGTTGAATAATTTATTTATACTGAAACATATTAAATTTCATGGTGTTTATCTCTTTAATTTTATGTATACACTCTTTACAAATCCACTATTCCAAATTTTGTTCAAAATAATTTTTTAATATTTTTAAACAATAAAATGTCAATTTTATTTTTAACCAATCCTATAATTTTAAGGAACAAAAATTCAACTAATCTTTCTTATTAATATCAAACATTAAAACTGATCAATTGGTATCAAAGGAGAAACCTCTGAAGGTTTACTTAGCTATATTATTCTTTTTCCCATTACTAGAAAATTGCTCTCAATGGCTGAACATAAAATGATAATTTTATGTTTTTCTATATTTCTATGAATATTGTTTTTATATATAACTTGTTTCCGAGTCCTTAATAAGATTATGTAAATGTTATCTTTCAATGATATTTGGACAAAAAAAGAAAAATTTCAGGAAGAATAAATTCAATTGGCAGTGTGAGCCAAAATCATCTGAAGTAATGAAATATTATAGTAATGTATGTATTATCGTTGAATAAACTAAATTTAGTGACTATAAATCTTTAATATTTAATAAAATAATTTTAGATGAGATGAATTTTATGTATTAAGAACAACTTTATAAAATGACAGATTTATATTTATCTCTTGAATCAAAATATGATAATTTTGTTGATGAAAATAAAAATGTTTTTTCTTGATTCTAAAAGGTTAATAAATTTTGATCTAGAAATAATGAATCTTAAAGATGAGAATAAAAGGATTAATGATTTTATTTCTTAAAATAATGTGGTTTAAGAAAGAAAATTTAATTTTTTGTTCCATGATTTGTCTCAAATTCAAGAAAAATGTAAAAAAATTTAAATAATAAAATTATATGTTGATAAATTCTACTTTTTTAAAGTAATTATATTGATTATGATGACATTAAATTAAAAGATTTCTTGTATAATATTATAAAATTAGGAAATTTTTTAAAAACCCCTTTTTTATTTCAAAATCAAAAAATAATCATCCTATTTATTTTAAGAATTTGATGTTAAAAGGAACATTTCTTATTCTTTATTTATTTTTTATAAATACAGTTTTCATGGAAATTATTCAAATTTTTATAATGCGTGGATTATACTATAATTTGGGACCACAAATGTACATTTTAATTTATCTTATATGAGTTCCAATGTTCCATTAATTCACCAAGTTTGGGTGTCTAATAGTACTTTTTTTAAATTCTATAGGACCAAAATTGGTCAGGATTCCCAAGTATGTTTTTATTATTTTATGGCCAACATGCATATTTTTATTTATTTATTATATGGTATGTTGGAATGTACTTTAAAATTTATTTCATTTTCTACAACATGCATATTCATACTATTATATCATATGATATGTTTTCATGTGAATCAAATTTTATTTGATTTTGTCCATTGAGCATGTATTCTATATTTTATTTTATGGTTTTTTGGAATTTAGAAACTAATATTTTCTTAAAACCTCACGTATATTTTAAAAATAACTTGAATAACATTTTTTTTTCATGGATCATTTTAAAATTTTATAAGGAAGCATTAATTTAGGGGGAGATATCTATTATTTTCATAATATTATTTAATTTAGGGGGAGTTTATTCATATGATTATAATATTTTATTTTAGGGATAAATTGTGATTCAAAATTGATAATATTTCATTATTTATTAAAAAAAAGAGAAAATAATTTTTTTAAAAAAATTTAAAACATTTTTTTCAATCCAATAAAAGAGAAGAAATGTAAAAATTGATATTTTTTTCTAATTATCAAAAGGGGAGATCGTTGGAGTGGTCCCGTGGGAATAATATATATATTTATTATTCTGATAATTAAAATATTATAATTTTTATTTATAATAATATTTTTTTGAAATTATTTTTTTATTAGCTATTTCATAATTTATTTTAGTTATTATTATTATTATTTATAATTTGTTTGGTTAAACCTTATGAAAAATTAATTTTCTATGTTTTTTTAACATTCTGAATGTATAAGAATTATTCTTCCACCATCACATAATTTCATCATATAATTATATTATGTTACCATTACTCTTACAAATCATGTGTTAAATTCTTTATATCCTAACTTGAACATTAAAATTTATGTTTTACCTTTACAAAATTCCCTATTACCATTATGTGACATTTATTTTACCCTCAAACAACTTACCTCAACCCTTACATAACTAGTTTAAACTTCCATATACCTTTACGCAACTCAATTATACCCTTAAACAGTGCATGATTTATTCTTTTTACCATAAAAAATTCTCTAGATTACCCTTATGGAAATAGTTGAATTATCGTATTACCCATAAAAAATAAATTTTTGCTTTAATAATGGATTTTAAAATTCTGTTCACCCATAGAAAACTTCTCAAACACACTTATTCAAAGCATATAATTAAGTGTTACCTCTATGGAACCTTTATAAAACACAGCTTACCTTTAATAAAATTGATCAAATTTATTTTTAAATTTATGAATTTAATGAAAAAAACTATTATGTAGGTATATAATTTTTTCCCAATATTACATTGTTTTAGGATTTTATTGATATTATGATTTGATGTGTGAAAATAAAAATTGTTTTAATTTTTTAATCATTCTATAAATTTTCATTTATCATATAAAACCTATGTGAAATGGTTTTAATCTATTTTAAACATATTATATAAATATAAAATTTGTTCATCATTCATAAATATATTTATAAAATCAAACCTCGAATATTTATAAAATATTTGTTTATATTGATTTATTTGTTTTTAATGTTTCTAAATTCATGTCTAATTCCAAAAAAATTATTCACACTTGTTTTAAATGTTTTGAAAGTAATATCCTTAATGGTTTATATTATCACATGTTTAATATAGAAATAATTTTGAAATTAAAATTTAAAATTTAATAGTTTAAATCTATGTAATATTGTTGTATATTTTTTGATATATTATTTTGAATGTTTTTTACTATTACAACAAGTTATTTTATATAAGTTTTAATTGTTCAAATGATTTTAGATTTCAAATGATAAAAGTATAAATAATTTTTTCCATCTCTATCCCTCCATAATAATTATAGTTTATTATTATTATTATTATTTTGAATTGTCTAATGGATCACTTATAAGTGTTAATTTATTTCTATTTAACAAAATCAAGGCCTTTGAATAACGATGGTTGCGATAGTGTGGATGTTATGATTGTAAGTGAGATAATGTGCCAAAGTGTTTCATCTATTGAATGACTCTCAAGGTGGGATAAATCATTGTCATCTTCATCTACCTCGAAGAGTTGAACTGTACCTTGTTGGAATTAAAATATTTCATCATTCAAATACACTTGATGGGCCAAGAAGAAGTGTTATATAGAAACATTATTCATATAACTCTCTAATGGTACTTTCATTATTTTATTTAATTATTTTGGGTTTGGTATAAATTTATGTACCTTATATTTTTACAATATAGTTTATACCACCAATAAAAAAGTATTCCTTGTTTATACTCACCTAACCAAAAGGAAAAACACTTAGGATGTGGATGATCATTGTAAAAAAGAATTAGTTATTACTATTCCAAAAAAAGGCTAGTTAGTTTTAGGGATTCTCCCATTTAAAATCAATGGTTTGAGATTCATCCCATTATAAAAGTGTGGGTTTTGAATGATCATGTGTAAAAGTATCTCCCATTTATTAGTGAGTTCTCTTCTCCATAAGTTATGGTGTAAAGTGCGAACTAATTTTTTTTGAATGAACTACTATAAAATTCCTTGTTTTTGATATCTTTAATATTATGAATTGACTATTCACACATCCAATATTCGTAATATTTTATGAAATGATTTTTTAATCATTTTTAACCACATAATTCTACTTTTATTTTTAATAAATATGATAATTTTAAAAAATTTAAATTCTCCCCTCCTTTATATTTCCATCAACAATTCCAACTTACCAATTTTAATAAATAAAGAACCTTCTTAAGGATATCTTGACTATATTACTCTTTTTCCAAATAGAAAATAATTAGTATCAAAGGTTGATCTAAAAAGGATAGTTTTAAGCTTGTATATATTTCTGTGATTATTTTTTTCTAACATAACTTGTATCCTAGTACTTAAAAAGACTAGGGAAATGATATAATTTAGTGATAAAAGTAATGAAAAATAAAAATAATTAGTAATAATTAATTAATTGGTTGTGTGAACCAAAACCATTTGAAACAAAGTAATATTCTGGTAGTGTATATAATATCATTGAATAAAATTATATTTGTGATTTAGAATATTCTATTTTTATTAATATAACATTATATTAGATACATTAGGAGTGTCAACAAAAACTTCATAAAATGATGGATTTATATTTATATCTTGAACCAAAAAATGGGAACGTTTTTGAAGAAAATAAAATTTTATCTATTTAATTTTTAAGGTTAATAAATTATGATCTTGAAATATTGAAGCTTAAAGATGATAATTATATGTTTATAGATTTTATTTCTTTAATAAGGACAGGGAATATGGGAAATTGAATTTATTGTTAGATTATTTTTCACAAATTGAAGAAAAATGTAAAAATCTTAATAAATAAAATAATAAGTTGAGAATATAATATACTTGCAGTAATTATAATGTTTTTTATGATATTAAAATAAAATATGACTTTGATAATTTTATAAAAGGAATAAATTATTTGAAAAATTCTATGTTTGTTTCTAACTCCATCCATGATCATCCTATTCATTTTAAGAAGTTTGATTTTAAAGGAAAGATTGATTATTCTTTAGTTATTTGTTATAAATGTGGGTTTCATGGAAATTATTCCAATAGTTGTGGTTCAAGGTATAAACTATCATTTGTGAAAAAATGTACATTTTTATTCATCTTAGATTATTTTTAATGTTCCAATTTTTCAAAGTGGTTAGGTACCTAAAACAAATGTTATAAATCCTATTGGACCCAAACTAGTCTAGATTCCCAATTAAGTTTTTATTATTTTATGGTCAGTGTATATATTCATATCATTTTATCAAATGTCATGTTTCTATGTAGCTTAATTGTTTTTTTCAATTTTTCCTCATTATATATTCATATTGTTTTATTATATGGTCTATTGGCATATGCTATAAAATTAAAGACATTTTCGCCAGTGAGCATGTGTTATATGTCTTATTTTATGGTTTACTAGAATTTTCTAACTATTTCTTATTAATTAATTTTATATATTTTAAAATTTACTTGAATATTATATTTTTTTTGTGTTCACTTTTATAAATTTTTATTTAATAATTCATTTAGTGTTATCTATTTATTGTTTTTATATATTTATTTTTTTAGTAGTAGTTTATTCATATGATTATATTATTTTGGTTTTCAGAGATAATGTGTCTAAAATTTATAGTCATGCATTATTTGTTTTAAAAATGTTGGATAAAATGTTTTTTAAAAATTTTAAATCTTTTTGATAAATTCCCAAATGGGGATAATTTTTAGAATTGATATTTTTATTTTTATTTTTGTAAAGGGGGGAGGTTTTTAGAGTGACCCTTTTATACCACTTTATTTATTTATTATTTTTATAAATAAAGTCATTATTATTTTTATTCTAATATTAATTTTGTTGATTTATTTTTTTTTAATTATTCAATAATTTATTTATTATTATTTCTATTATTATTTATATTAATATTTGGTTAAATCTAATGAAAAATAATTTTTCAAAGTTTATTTTTTACTCGTATGTGTGTATTAGAGCTCCACTTATACATTCAAGAAAGTTTGATATAGCCTTACATAAGTTCCCATTACCCTAACACATTAGGTGTTTACTTCTATCCACCATACATGAGCCATACAATTTTTGTTTTACCTTTACACAAATACCCATTTCCCTTATGTTACATCTTTTTTAACTTTATAAACTTCACTTGTATTGTTTTCAAACTAGTTTAAACTTCCATATACCATTATAAAACTTAATTGTACCCTTATGCAGTGCATTATTTATTCTATTTACCCTTAAAAATTTTCTATCAAACACATACATAAGTATTTGAGTTATCTTATTACCCATAAGAAAATACATATTAACTTTACACTTGTAGTTTAAAATTAATTTTCCCTTATGAAACTTCACCTATATTCTTATGCATCACATAAACATAATTTTTTCCATTATAAAACCTCTATAGAACAAGAATTAACTTTATTAAAATTGTTTAAAATTCATTTCACGTTTATTTACGGATTGAAACATACCATTATATTGGTATAGAATTATAATTTTCTACAGATTACACAATTTTATGATTTTTTGGATATTATGATTTTTTACATGAAAATAAAAAGTGTTTTAATTTTTTCATAATTCTATATATTTTTATTAATCATATAAAACTTATGTGAAGTTGATTGTTTTTTTTATGAATATATTTATACAAAGATCAAATCTATTATTCATTTATGAATATATTGACAACATTAAACCTAAAATATTTCGAATTTATTCATTTTGGTTGATTGCTCTATTTTTAATATTTATAAATTAATTTTGTAGTCTAAAAAAATATTCTAAAATAAATTAAATTATTTTAGTTTAATGTATTTAATATTTTATATTATCACATGGTTAATATGTAAATAAATTTGAAATTTAAAATTTAAATTTCATATTTTGAATATGTGTGAGAATGTTAGAGTTTATTTGATTTATTCTTTTGGAAGTGATTTAATATTTTAAAAAATGATTTAAAAAAAATTTAATTATTAAAATTATTTTTAATTATAAATGATAGTTCTATCGATAATATATTTCCATCTCTCTCTCCATCATAATTTATTATTATTATTATCATTGTTGTTGCAATTTTTAATTGCCTAGATAATCACTTGTAAGTGTTAAGTTATTTCTATTTAAAGGGATTGAGGCTGCCTAGAATAATGATTGTTGTCATGGTGTGGATGTTATGAATGTAAAAGATACCATGTTACAAACATTTTCATCTGTTAAAGAACTATCAAGGTGGTATAAAATCATATTATACTTCATTTATCTTGAAGAGATGAACTCTGCATTTCTAGAGTGTTCAAAATTAATTATTCAAATAAATTTGAAGGGTCAAGAAGAATTTCTCTACACTATAATTATTTCTATAACTCTCAAGTGATTCTTTAATTATTTTATTTATTTCTTCTGGCCTTGGTTAATTTTTTTCACATAATATTTTCACAAAACCGGTTATACCACCTATAAAAAGAATTACTTGGTTATTCTCAAATAACCAAAAGAAAAAACACTAAATTTGGGAATTATCCTTATATAAAAGCCTAGGTTTTTTCTTCTACTATAAAAGGATAGTTAGATTTGGGGATACCCCCATGTAAAAGTACTGGTTTTGGATTCATCCCATTATAAAAGTATGCGTTTAGATTGCTACTATGTAAAACAATCTATCATTTCATAGTGGGTTCCATACTCTATCAGTTTGGGTGTAAAGAGTGGAATAAGTATTTTTGACTGAACTACTATAAAATTTATAGTCCTCATATCCTTAATTTTATATATACACTCTTCACACATCCACTCTAATTAATCTTTTTTGAAAGCATTATTTAATCTTTTTAAACCACCAAGTTCAACTTTTTTTATAAACACCGGTAATTTTTAAAAAATATAATTAACCCCCTATTTTCTATTACCACCAACCATTATAACTTATCAAAGAGTATTATATAATTGAGGAGATCATAATATAAAAATGGGATGAGTTATATAGTGGGAATAAATAAAAAAATGAATATATAATCAACTTAAACTAAGGAATTTCTATATACATTATAATAAATTAAAAAATTGTATAATTATAATAATTTATATCATAATGATTGAATGAATAACATCAGAAATAAAAACATTCTTTCAAGTCATATTAAAAGACACTATACTGATATGGGGATAGGTATACAAAAAAACCCATGTTATTTTGTCTCATTATACTTATCAATGCATCGACGAGATATATAATTATTTAGACCAAAAAACACATAATTAAGTCAAATAAATTCACCATAAGTCCCAAAAATCCATCTCATATTATTACTTATGAAACTTATGGATGGATAAAAACATGGATATCATTATAATAAAAAATACAGACAAAAACTACTTCCCAATTTAACGAAATAATATGGATATCTAAGAGAACATCTCAAAATAAAATTAGAATATTTGGGGTATCATCAAAGTAGTAGGAAGTACACTTATTAAGGAAATATTAGGGTGAGGGTTCTTTCAATGTGTTATATTTTCCATTGAAGATAGTAATTGGGTTTAATGATTTAAATTGGTAGGAGACCAAGTAAATTGAATGAAAAATCCTTCATCATAGTTCATTAAGATAATGTGAATATTCCAAATAATATCACCCTAGAGTATCTATCTATGTTTCTAGTCTTAGGCCCAATCATCATCAATTGGGGTGATTATTGATTCAATTCTCAACCAACCGTTTTCGGGGTGATTAACCATAGGATCATTTCTTCCAAAATAATACCAATTTATAGTATCTATACAGGGATGTAATTTATAGGAAAATACACACACATTTAATTTAATAAAATATAGGATTGTTTTTCTATAATAGAAATGAATGATTTTCACAATGGTTTTGATAACTCTTAAATCAACAAAAAATGACCGAGGGATAATAATAAAAATTTGTAAATACCTTAACTTTCATGGGAAATATGGTAAAATGTTTTCCATGGAAATTTATGCATCATACAAAAGTAAATATGTGGTGAATATAACATGAATCCTAAAAATTAAAATTGAGATTGAAAACCCACACTTATGGATTGTGTAGCAATTTAATCAGAACCTCTTGGAAGGGAGGTCTTAGAATTGATCATTAAGTTCTATGGAAAAATTAATTTCATGATATAACATTTCTAATATTTAGTTTATACAGCACATAAATAAAATTAGGCTTATAATAAAAAACATGGCCCAAAGAGAATAATTTGATACATAAAAATCTTACCTCTTATACTGACTTCCATGAACATATTTTGCCCTACCATATTAAAAATAAATATATCTTAATCACTTAATAAGAAACCTTACTCATTTCCATTTTCATTTGTATTCTTAAAAAATAGAAATTATATTTATGTTTTATAATTATTTATGATTTTTTCAAATTCATTTAATGATTTTTCTATTCATTATACTTGAAAATGTAATAAATAATTAGCAAGTTATGATGATTATTGATAATAAAAGGGTGTTTTTTCTTTAATGAATTAGATATTGATATAATTTCTCTAGAATAAAAAATCATTTTTTACAAATTTATATTATATTAAACTAGTAATTATGTTCTCATAGTCATTTAGGATATAATTTAAGAGTATTGTTCAATTAGGAGGTTAAACATATACAAACATGAACATTGATTTAATGAATTATTATGAGGTGGTTTTGTTGTAATATCATTATAACAAAATCATAATGATCATATTTAGTGCTTATTTGTGTGATATATAATAATTATAAATTAATTGTAAGAATAAGTAATTAATATGAATGTTTTACACGATTTGAATAAAATATCTTCATATTAGTATTCTTATTTTAAATAATGAATTAACAATGATTATTTACTGATCATATCATTAACCAGTTCTCTAATTATTCATACCAAAACAATAATGATATCAAAAAAATTATATTTCAACATAAAATTCTTTATAGTAACAATCAATAATTGATGGTGATGAAAACTGAATTTTGTTACTCGTGGTGGGAGTTAGCCACGTGCACACACATGCAATTATTTAATTTTTCTCAATGGATGAGATAAATGATTAGAAAATTATAATACCCTTAATAAACTAATATTAATGTATATAAATTAAACTAATATAATAATATTATTATAGATATAGTGAATATTAAAGAATATAATTAAGAAGAAAAGATAAATTGATGATAATACTTATGTCGAGGACTCGAATTTTCATTGTAATCCCCCTTGGATATGAAAACAATATGCTAACAAATAGTGATAATAATATTTTCAATATGAGATAGGGTTTTAGGAGGGTAAAATTTGAAATTTTTTAAGTATAAATTTGAATGATAGGTGAGTTTGGAAGTGGTGGAAGTGTTACCCATTTATAAGTGAAGGTAAGATTAGTATTGGGAGGAACCCTTAAATATTCAATAATGTAATGTTATTAATAAAGGTCAATGGGAAAAATTCACAGAAGAGGAGTTCATGGTGATATTGGGTCAAAAATCACCTCAAACACTCGTTTTGGAGATACATTTTAGGGTTTTTTTATTTTTTCTTTCAACTTTTTAACTTTTACCCTAACTTACTTTTATCTTGGTAATTAATTTTTAATCATAGTAATAAATCATAAGGAAAAAAATAATAATTTATACTTCTTCTTAATTTTATCCCTCTAATTTAAAATTTTAAAATCATTTTATCAAAAAAAATTATAAATGTGTGAAATGTTAAATTTAAAATAAATACACTTAATCACATAAATACAACTTTTAAAAATATATAATTTTTAATATTTAAATTTATATATAATATATCATTATATTGGGTACTGATTTTATAGAAATGAATTTATGTATTATAAAAAATATAAGGTATGAGTATTTCATGGAAATAAAAAATCAAATCTCATTGCGAAAATACACGATTCATAGAACTAAGTGAAAATAGTTGTTATTTACGAAATATTTCTATTAGTTATAAAAAATATTTGACATAAAAATTATAAGTTAAATTAATATTTTAAAATACCTAATGTTATTCCTTAAAGACATATTTTATTTTATAAATTTTTTATGAGTTCCATTTGATGCTCACATCCTAGTGATTTAATAAGAGTCAAAGTTTTCAAAAAATGGTATTTTATCTACTCACCTAAACTTTAATCTTTCTGGAAAAAACCCAAATTTCATTGTTAGATAAAAACATTTTTGTGAATTAAAAAATGAATATTATTTTCTATAAAAAAAATTCTAATATTCATAAATTAAACATTTAAATATACTCATGATTAAAAGATATGTAGAGTGTGAATTGTGTGATATTTAAGGATATGGTGTTTTCCTACTTCAGTTGGGTCTCAGGTATTATAAAAATAGTTATCTTGATGTAGTTTTAGTATCACCACAATAAAAAACCACATAAACCACCTATCAAACATTCTTTGGATAATTCATCTTGAAAATTCCGGTCTACACACAACAACATATTGTCAACCACCCAATCCTCACACCTAAACTTTATAAGGTAACCTGATATTACTCTGATAAATGGTTGTAAGTCTTAAACCGACATCTAGTGTGATTCTAAAATTGATTCACTATTAACTATAAACTTTAATTTTTCTCTACCATTCCATGAGCATCAATATTTTCTGATCCAACCATGCTAAAATTTTCTCAAGTCATCTAGATCCCAACACATTTTCTTGGAATCCAACTGACACCATAACCCGGTCTATGTTTGGAATTTTCTAAGGAATCTAGAAAACTCAATTTCCAAAAGCAGCAGTATATAATACCTTAGTGAATATTAATTATCCCATTCCACATTCCTTAAACCCTTTTGACTCAAGGATTTTAACCCCATGAAAAATGTGACATACCCCACCATATAAGTATTAACATTTTCTCTCTACATGATACAAACCCAAAAAACCTAGTCCATTCCTTGTGCAACCCTAAATTTGAGGTCAAAAAAGGCTAACCCACTCATACCTGAGTAATATGTATGTTTTGGATGCAGTAGAAGTATCCTTTGTCAAAATGACTGACTCAACATATGGTCTTAAATCAGGTGTAATCATTTCTTTACATAATCAAAGTTTAATGTCCAATTTAAATAGCATATTAATTCATCAGAAAAAAAAAATGGGTCTAGAAATAGAGGATCTTGATATGTAATTTATAATTAATTTATTAGTATAAATATAATTATCTCAACCTATAATTATTATTTCATTAATGATCTAGTTAAAATGTTCTTGATGTACTATCAGCACCACAAAATATAATTTTTTTCAAATCCAATTTTAAGAAAATTGGGAAACCTCACACACAAAAGGTTCACTATGCACTGAATGAACTCACAAATTATATAAATACAAGACAAATATTATTATAACTAGACACTATATATAATTCTTAGTGAATTATACTTACCTAGATATATGGGTCATCATTTATTATATCTTCAAAGTGGTTGGATATTTTTCCCCTGTATATATAAATTCTTATGAATATACTTTTTTTTATTGAATACTTAAGCCTAAATGTAGTATTGTTTATTTATCCAATCCTTTTTCTCCCCATTATTATCCACTCAAATCCTTCTCCCATAAATTCTGTTGATCCTCTCTCTTGGAGCGTTAACTTGGATGACTCCATCAATCATTTCTTCTTTAAAGTGAAGGAGGAGATCCAAACACTCCCCTTTGTATTCTTATAATACTATTATTAGTCCACTCTTTTGTTCATTATTGTATACTCTTTGGTCTTTCATAATGGTTTCACATTTAGACACCCCGTTAACTAATTTCTCTATAACCTCACCAGGCTTTGGATTACCCACTCTAGTAATTGTGATTCAGCTAGACCTATTCCTATACCACCTTTCTTAGACCAACATGATGATTTGGTAACAATTTTTTTTATATGTTCAATTAGTATTTGTGGGGTTTTTATTTTTTCCACCCCTTTTGAATTGTAAAATTCTCAGATAAGTGATTTCATTGCTTTCCCCTTCTTAATCTGTATCCAACAATCATGTCTCTATAGGGGTCCATCTCATACTCCATCTCTTGTTGAGAGTCATTGTCTTTATCGCTCCACTAAGTATCTTTAACAGATCTTGATCTAGTATAATTTATTTTCTTTTTTGGAATAACAACCTTACACCCACTATATTCAGAAACTACTTGCTCAATTCTAGTAAAAGATGAATAGTGGTTTGGAATCTTGACTGAAAAAAAAATTCATTATGTTGTCCAGAAGATCCCCATTCGTGAGAAACTATAGAAAAATAGTCTCGAGGTACCTGAGATAAACAATATGGACCTGAAATATATTTCCTATTAACATATTCCTTTAAAATAGTACTGGGGGCAATCTCCTTCTTATTGTTCATGCCTCTAGCCTTCACAGTCTTAGCAAAGGAAGGAGAAACTGTAGAGTGGATCGATTAGTTCACTTTAAGAACCTGAACTACCTTCTTGTTAACACCCAAATCTCATTTCAAGATATCATAAATTTTAAAAACCCATGGATCATCAGAACCTTTCATCAATAGATAAAATTAATAAATCCTTTCTCAAATTATATATTAGTGTTATATCACTTGTGGCGCACCCAATGTATCCTAATTCATCATGCCCATGTTTATCATGTTTTTATTAGTACATTAATTGGCATGAGTAATTATATCTATTAATGATAATAATAAATTATAATGATCAATACACATGTCCATAGATAGGAACAATGAAGGAAACACGGAAATATGGATTTCTTATTGACCTGCATTTTCATGTACCCTCATATCTAGGAGATTACCATGGGATAACACCATGAGATGGTGTCTCAATTTCTTATGTGAATCCTACCCCTGATATACTATATTTTTTTGGTCCCATCATGTAATATCATATATCTATATAATAAAGTTCAATAATAACATCATGGGACTTCTAGGCTATCATCATAGTGGGGAAGTGTTATGACCTTTTAGCACAACATATATTTTAAGGACATTATCACATAAAAATATTAAGCAGATGAAAAAATGATGTGATAAGAAAAGTTATTTAATAAAAGAAACATGTAATAAATTAATAAACATGTTTTTTCTAGGGAATAAACTCCAAAAGACTCCCACTTTCACTTAAGCTGACTGAAAACAAAATTATTTCCACTAACACCCACATTATACTCATTCTTCTGTTGAGATAGAGCCTTAGTTACATGGTTTTCTGCATTTTACTCCATGGATACTCTATTCAATATTACATTACCTCATTGATATAAATCCATCAAGAGATAAAACTTTTGAAGTATGTGATTCTTCCTTTGGTGTGATATTGTATCTTTATAGAGATCCATCACTACAATGTTAACATATTAAACTATGATAGTATCTTTACTTCTATATACCACATCAAGATCTCAAAAAAATTAGTTCATCCAAACTTCTTCATTGGATGCATTGAAAAGCTAAAATATAATCAGACTATAACTTATAATCAGTAACAAATTGATATTTTGAAATATTCAAGCTCAAAGATCCTTTTTTGAGACAAAATACATATCCATAATATGACTTCTGATCATTCTGATTTGTTTCAAAACATTCATTTATAAAAAACTTGATTGCTAGTTCTTGATCACCTCTACACACCAGGAACATATCCTTAGTATGCCCTAAATACTTATATAAATCCTTAAAAATAGTCCAATGTTTTTAACATGGATCTTTTTGATATCATCCTAAAATACTCAAATTATAGAAAAAATTAATCCTCATACATAACATTTCATATATGTTGGATAAAATCATATAATCATATGAGATCTTACTCATTCTCTCTCTTTATTCTTGTTTCTGAGGAAATATTTTATTGAAATGATGTATACCATGTGACACTCTAACCAATCCTCTCTTGGATTATTCCATACCAAAACTATTCAGTATCTAAACAATATATGTACATTGAATAAGTTCAAGAAGCATCCTGTATCTATCACAGATGTTCTTGATCCCTATAATATATGCTTTTTCACTGAATTCCTTCATGGAGAAGCACTTGTTTGACCACACCTTAACCTCTTATAGGGCTATCATATTGTTTTAAATTAGTAATATTCCATAATCCTATAATGTTATGAAAAATATTTACTACCAATAAACTACTTGTAAACATATGGCTCACATTGATTCCTAAAAAAACCAACTTCTTTATGGATTCATTGAATGGAATGTTACATGACCTAGATGATTTCTTTAGTCCATAAGTGGATATTTACAACTTTCATAAATTTTTAGAAAATATTAAAGCCACAAACCCTTTTGGTTGTGTCATTTACAGACCCTCTTGAAGGTTCCCATTAATGAAATTTGGGTTGAAATCCATTTTACAAATCTCATAGTTATGGTAAACTACTATGGTTATTAAAATTATGATGGATTTAAACATGGAAACTAGATGAAATTTTTTATCAAGGTCAATTCCTTGACATTGTCTAAACCCTTTATCCATTAGCAATTATTTATAGGTAATTACATTACCTTATATGTTCTTATTTCTCTTGAATACCCATTTACACCCAATGATTTATACATAAAATAGTGGATCAATTCAAACCCATACATGGTTTTGATACATGGAATCTATCTTAGAATTCATCGATTATTTCCAACTTTCAACCTCAACTCTCTACTATATCTTTATAGGAGACATGATTATCATTTTTAACCAATAATGAGTCACCATCATCGGTAACCATAAAACCATATCTCTCTATTTCCCTTACCTATCTAGAGATATTATGTAGTACTTGTGTTTTAGGAACAAAAACTTCAATGGGGACCTATAGAATCTACTCCTATACCGATTCTTATTTTTATTGAGAATCAACTTCATTGAATTCAATCATGTTCCAACAATTCTACTCGAGGTTGTTATCCCTCTTAAGAAAGATGGATGGTCTTATGACGATTAATCTCTTGGATGAAGGGTTTGATAGATAGTATCTCCTTGTTTACATAGGATGACCTATAAATATACACTTCATGCCTCGGGGTACAATTTCGATTCTTGATCTAGACTTAAAAATGATTTATATCCCCATGCATGAAGAATTAAAAGAACAAGTTTCTTTTGAATATATAACTCAAAGTGAATACAATTTTCCACATTGGTTGGTACTCAATTGAGTATGTGTAATGATTTTTTTAATGCATCTTCTCAAAAATATAATGGATGTCATGTTGACACATCATTGAATTTACCATGTCCACAAGGTATGATGCTTGAGTTCACCAACACCATTCCAAACTACTGTATAAGGTGTAGATCATTGAGATAAAATATCATACTCTTGTAAAAATTCAATAATGTCTTTATTAAGATATTTAAAACCTTGATCTGATCGAAGTTTCTTTATATTTTTATTAAATTATTATCAACCTCATTCCTGAACTCATTGAACATATTAAATGACTCAAACAAGTACCTCATTAAGTAGATATAACTATAACTACTCAAGTATTTGATAAAAGTGCAAAAATTATGAGTATTTAACCCTATATTCTTCTTGAAAATGTCCACACACATCAGTGTGTACCAATTCTAGAAGCTCTATAACCCTTTCACCTTGACCATAAAATGGGGGTCTGGTCATCTTTCCTTGTAAACAAGTATAACATGTTTCAAGGGTATTTAGGTCTAAAGAGTCAAAATAACCATCTTGATAGTGCTTTGATAGATAATTTCAATTTATGTGGCCATGATAGTGATTCCAAAAATGGTTGTCATATAATTTGTGCATATTAGTTACTTTATCAATTTCCAATATTTGGTTTTCATAATTTAACACAAAAGATATTTTTTCAGTTATACCATACCATAACATAGTCTATCATTATAAAAGTATCAACCCTTATTTACCAATCTAAAAAAATTCATCCATATCTATCCAATAAATGGAAATAATGTGTTTGGTTATACTAAGAACATAATAAAAGTTACATCAAACTAAAATCAATCAGGTCGATAAAGTGAGATGGTTTTCTTTAATGGTTAGAGTAGCTATCCTCGCTCTATTGTCATCTCATAGATCTACATCATCGCTGTTAATATTCTAAAATCTACTTGGTTTATATATTTGGATACAAATGTGATCACCAAAGGCAATTTATAATTCCAAACTTATAAATATAGAAATATTATACTCAATAATGAATGTTCTCGAAGCTACCCATTTATTTTGTTGGATGGGTGTAATTCCAATTTTGGTGGCCCTACATTCCATATGAAAAACACATCACATCCTATTCCTTTATTTTCCTCTAGATCTTATTTTTCATAGAGAGATGTTGCTCTGGATCCTTAGACATGGAATGAGTCTTTTTCCCATTTTCCTTATTCCTCTTATTCTTATTCATCACATGTATAGTGAGTTTCTCATGCCCCATATCGTTATCAACTTGGTGGATAAGAGTAATAAAATCTGATAGTGTTTTCTTTCTATTTCTCATTTTATAATTCGCAATAAAACTAGAGAAGTTTTTAGGTTGTGACGATAGAATGAGATTCGTATGCAACTCATAAATTATTTTTAAACTTGAGAAGTATAGGTGATAAATGTAGCCAATCATATTGAATACATGTGTCTTATCTAGAATCGAATCTCAAAGCTTGTACGTGGAAAGTACATTGAAGATATCACATATCTCTAATCTCACATTCTATTGAGACCAAATGCAACAAACTGTGTTATAAACATCAATATCCTCATATTACTTTAAAATATAATTGTATATGGAGGATAACATAAAACATTGTACATCCATTACATCATCTACATGATTAAAATATAGTGATACCTCTTCCTCACTAGCCACTTTGGAAAGAAACTCGGGAAGTGGAGTTTCTAGTATGTACAATTTCCATTCACGGTTTAGTATAATGAAAATGTTCTTATACCATTCCAGGAAATTTGCACGGGTGAGAAGGTTATCCTTCTATTGAATGGATCTTAGTGATATTGTTAAAGTTTGATTCTCAATTTATTCAAATTAAGAATAGATAGTTAGTAAATATTTTAATTACAAAAATAGATTAATTAATTTAAAATTATTTAAATTCTTATAAATATCCCACCATTTTTTGGAATCTAATTGACCTCACCATTAGTTCAATAATATATTATTGCTTATATATTCTACTGGAGAGGATCCAAATTATCTTTACATAACCCATACTTATTCCTAACATGATATTTTAAGGGATTTAGGTAGGTGTAACATTCCAACTACGTACACTCATATTTCCTTGATCTGTTGAGTGGACTCCCCAATCCTAAAATCCTGTATTAATATTAAACAAACTTATCTTCTTAGTTACACAAGGTCATTCTTAGGAATTCCACCCTTGATGTAAACTATCTTAATTAAACCCAACACTTCAAGCCAAAATTTTCACAATAATTAAAAGCATACCAACTTGGGTTGGTCAAGTAATTTTAACTATAAGGTTGATTCTTACATAAGTAGAGGAAGGTTAAGATGAATTAATATTTTAATTGAGGGTTTTTTATCCTTATTCATCAATACCATTTTATCCTTTTATATTCCTTGATAATATTAAGTGTATTTTAACTAAGTAATTAACCACGTTTGATAAAACATTTCTTCATAATAAGATAGTATGTTATTTCATATTGCATTCTTATTAATTCATTTATTAGTTAATTGCACCACATTAAAAAATAGAAATAATTTACCATAGAACTACTAGAAATAAAATATAAATGTAATTCCCAATAAATTATCTAATGGCTAGTTTATCTAGCTGAAAATACATTAACACTCAACCCTATGAAAAAACACCTTAAATAGTTTCTTGGTTTGTGTTGAAGTATTCCACTTTGTCTCATATGCATCACGTTGATTTGTTTCACCTCGGATCCATAACTCAGACCACATCCACTCAATTTGTAGATCCATCCTTAAATAATATATTGATCACATGTAGCTAAAGGGATTCAATGGCTTGGATAATTTTTTTTATATAAAATAAACTTTAATAACGTAGGCCATTCCATTAAAAAGAGGTTGGTATGACTCATAGGTTATCATTAATTATTTAACCATAAAAAATTTAAAAAAAAAACCAATCACACACAATGTATGGTCTAATATCATAATCATCCACACATAATAGAATTAGAATATTCAAAAACATGTTATCAATTACATAGATTCAATTTTTAATTAAGATAATGTTCCACAAATTAATCTAATGAATTTAGTTTATCTTAATATCATCCAACCATATTTAACTCTCCATCATATATAATTTTAATAAAACTTAATTCCATTTCAATTTTATATAGTACAAATGTAACACCCAAAGCTTCCACGGTATGTTTCCCTTTGAATAATGCAATAGCTTGCATTGTATGCAAGTTCGAGATTCTAACACACCGTGACCAATCAAACTAGCAGTTATGAATAGTAATACCCAATTTTTGATATTATATAAATTTTATCCTTCAAAATGGACTTTATTTTTTGTGTTCATGAAATTTAAATTAGCTTAGAGTGGATTTTTGGTATTTTTCTGAAAACTTTCAATTTTTGATGAATAGTGAAAAACACTGAGTTGTTGTTTAAAAATAACTTTTTATTTAAATAAATATTTATTTTATTTAAATTTATTTTACGCCGAAATAGATAGATAATACCTATATAAGTTCATTGTAATTCATTGTAGTAATTTTATAATGTGTTTAGATATATAAAAATTTTATTGAACTTTTTACCGTCTTTTACCCACCTCATAGGAGAATTTGTAGATTTTTATAAAACATAACATTATTGCTTCTATGGGTTGAATTTAAAAAATCAGAGAGACACAGTTAATATCAGTAAGTAAAATGTGGTTCAATAAGAGGAAAAATATTTTCTATGAATAGTAAATTTTTACTTTTATTTACCACGGTTACAAGCAAATATGGTAATTAAGGGTAAAAATGATATCATAATTACCCTAACACATATCCTAATTCTATTGTATAAGTAAAATTTGACCCAAAAAAACATTAGGAATAAAATATTAACCTCTTTGGTCCACTTGAATTAGATTAGTACATTTATTATTATTTAATTTAAAGAAGAGTTAAAAGAGTTGAAATCAAAGTTTAATAACTAAACCATTTTTAATATAGGGTTATACATAAGATAAATTCGACTATAAATGTTAATTATAAATATAAATAGATTTAAAACATAATGGTATTTTATTTATAATTTTTATACATTAAATAATTTAATTTTTTTTATGACACAATGATGATGCAGTAATTACCTTATTAATGAATGATTAAAATAATTGATATTATAAATATCCAAGTAAATATAATTTGAGTTTTTTAATGAATTCCACTAATTTTAAAGGTTAATATAACATGTTAGGGATGATTAAATGAATTTTTTTAAAAATAATAATGCTGTTATGAATTTAACAAAAACAAAATACCAAATACTGTCAAAATTGACATAAAATAGTTTTTAAAACAAATATTATATTATTAATTATTATTATATTCCTAAAAATATAAGGTTCAGCCAAAGGGATTAATTAATATTATATATGTCATTAATGAACCACTTGAGGTTCTCTTGGAAGTTTATAGTAAGTTTATTAACCATGTAATATAAAAATACAAAGACATGGTAAATGTCAAACTATTTAACTAAGAGTTGTATCTAAAAGATAAGGGTAATATAGTGACCCAAACCTGTATAAAACCTATTGGTTGAGTGGGTTTTGACCCATAAACACCTTAGACTTTAAATAAATCATTTTTGATCCATTATAAACAGAAAATGATTTTATTATAAAATAAATTTTCAATCTTTTCCTAAGGTGCCCTTCACCCCTCTTATAAAAGGGAACTTCCTCTTCTCCCAAATTCACATCTTCAAAGACATTTGGCTCAGAAAAAACCTGCCCAAATACCCTATCAACGGTCCTCCCTTAATACTATAGGCCTTACTCTAGTCAGAAAGCCAACCTAAGGAGCCCTTTTGATCAAATCAAAAGGAAGAACCCGAAGAAGAGGTAAATATTTCACCACCTCTTTCAAGTTCTTTTCTTCTTCCACTTCCTCTTTCTTTGTTGTTTCCATTATAAAATAATAACTCTACTATATTATATATACTTTGATGTTATTATAAAAATGGTACAACCATATTCAATATTCTATCCATCCTATAAATGAAAAATTCACCATACGTGTGTACGTACGAATTACAGTCTCCACGTCGTGGTGTAGTTTGTTATTCAAACACTTCATCATTTGGATAGGTATAATAATGAGTATAAATGATGTAAATAATAAAAATAACATGATAATGATTCTGTATATATGGTATATTATCCAATTATATGTGATTTAAATATCAAAATAATGATATTGGTGCTCGTGCATACGTACAGATTACCGTCTCCACGAACGCATTGAGATTCATTCTCCATCGTATCCATTAAAGACTAATTTTCATTTGATTATTAAAAAGAATGTCTAAAGACTTAATATCATTATGAATATAAATAATATACACATTATCCGTAACAAACATTTCTTATGTAACAAATCATATAAAGAAACACTAATCAGTTAACACCTGAAACGATGATACTACTGAAATTTCATTAACAAAGAAATATTATAAGATCATATATGATATCATATTTATGTATATAGTTCTTTTATAATTTAATAACAATGATTTAACTATTATACAGGAGGTTAACATAACATCGACCAAGGAAAAGTACAAGGTAAGGGTTAATTTCACAATCTCTTTATTATCTGAGGTTGTTTTTATAAAAGTATCTACTAGGACCTCTTTATCATCCAAATCCATGTGTCATAAAAATTTATTTCAAAACATTTTTACTATTCACTATACTATGGTTTAAAGTCATTTATACCATTTTTTGACTTTTTATAAAATGGTTTGAAAGGAATGTTTCCTTCGTTTTCCAAACATGGTACCTTATGAAATTTTCAACAAAATTAAGTTAAGAATGTTTTTTTAACTTATACTATGGGTGCGGCTATTATATGCCATTATAAAATAATCGAAGCTTACATTACAATATTATAAGAATAATTTTTTAAAAAAAATTACTCTTTTCTAATGATTTCAAAATATAAAGAGATATTTTTCTAAAAAAAATTTGATTTCATCTATGTCAACATCCTTTGATGGATTTTATGCTTATTTGAAGTTGATTTTTTATGATGAAAAAATTCCATATTGTATTGAAGGTTTTATGATATGTTTGAATATGTATGTGTTATTTTTACACCATTCATGGTTTATAGATAAATTATTGACATTTTGTATGCTAGTTTTAATACGAATGTTTATGTTATGTTTAAACCTTTTCATATGGGGAATGCATTGGACTTAGTAAGTGATGGGTGGAGCCCAGCATAGCTTCTCGATGCATCAATAGGTCTCACGAGACAAACTAGTGTCTTGGAACAAGGACTTCACAAAATATTATTTGTATTCTTGGCACAAGGCCTTGACTATGTGGTTATGAGGTCTTGAATTATGCATTCTGTTATTATGAAAGTGACTATTGATATTGCATGTGATTATTGGACTAGTATAATATCCATGTGAATAAGTAAATAGAATTATTTTATTTTATATTTTCCATATTATGATGAATTTCATGTTTAAAAGGATTTTTTTTAGTCTTATACATTTCCTTAAATGTTTATGCTTATTTATGAATGTTTTCGCTAAATTTTTATCCTTACTGAGCATCTGAGCTCACCCCTTTCTATGTTTTATTTTTTACAGGATGAAAAAAAGTATATTATGACTGAATTTCAAGGATAGTCTAAGGGATATTATTGAGGCCTATGGAGAATATGTTGTATTAGTTTTCCATTTTATAATGTAATGTAAAACTTATGAACGTATATAGTATTTCCAAGGCTATTAAACTAATCGGTCTTTAGAGACTTCATCTTTTGTGATCATTCCAAAGTTATGTAATAATGCACCGACTCTGGGTAACTAAGGTTGGGGCGTTACAATTGGTATTAGAGAAAGTTTATTACCAAACATGGAAGCTAGATTTAGAAAAACTCTGATTAGAGCACATTACCCTAAGATAAACTTCGAGGATTAGTATAGTATAACTTCCTAGAATTTTGGTATTGTAGATATTTTGTGAGTTTTCCATGAAATACATCCCTGTCTAGATACGAGAAGGTAGAGGCGGCTCTGGAACAGATGTACCTAGGGGTAAAACATGAAAACACCAATTTGAGCTAGACTCAAACGGGAACTAGTGCACGACAATGGGCCTTGCTGCACTCTTGGTTACGACACTCCTGGGGGATATGCTTAGGATAATTCTCATTTTATTTACAAACCATTATGAAGGGTTTATTAGTATATAATTCCTCAAATAAAACATTTTTATGATTATGGATTATATCTATAAACTGTTCAATTTATGTTAACTATTTTACAAGTTTAGAATTTTATATTTTTATATATAAACTAATGTAATGTATGCCATTGTTTATAAATGGCGCCTAATGGAAGGAATAGAAACTGTATCAACGCACATAATCCATGTATAGATTTCCCCCCTACTCAAGATAATCATAGTGGATTTGGTGAAGCAACTGGTGCTGATCAGTTTGTCACCATGATGGGACAACTCACTCATATTATGAATAATAAACTTACTCATATGGAGAACCCAGATCCACAATGTGGAGGATAAATGTTAGTCCTATTCATGAGGAAACAACCACGGAAATTAAATGGGTGTAAAAATCCATTAGTATCTGTGAAATGGATAAATTCATTATAGAAAATATTTCATGCTTTGGGGAGTAGCGAAAGGGAAAACATTGTCATGGCAGTTTATCGCCTCATGGGAGATGCATATCAATAGTGGTCATTTATTCAAAACACATATGAAGATTATGAAGTATCAAATATGAAATAAATGGAGTTTAGAGACCTTTTCTTAGAAAAGTACTTTTCTCATGACCATCGAGCAGATATGAAAAGGCAATTTCTGAGTCTAAGGAAAAAGGAGGATGAGAATGTCGTAAAGTATGAGGCTAAATTTACAAGGATAGAAAGGCATGAAAAATATTATATACATAACCCAATGAGTAATATTTATTGATTCTTTCATAGGGTTAAAACCATTTATCCAGCGAGAATTAGTCTCACAATCCTTCTTATCATATGAAGATATTGTCTCATGCGCTATCAAGACAGAAAATGCATTCTCTAAGTCTTTTGACTTTAAAGAAAAGAAAGAGAAGAAGAGATCTACTGAACACTTTAGAAATGGAAATAAGGGGAAGAATATAAAATTTGAATATCCATCCTGTGGTAAATGTGGGAAGAAACACCCTCGTATATTCCTGAAGGGAATGGGATTCTGTTACAAGTGTGGTAAAAAGGCCACCAAGATCATGATTGTAAGGGGAAGAAAGAGGCTATCAATGTTGAATTCTAAAATTGTAGAGAAATGGGGAATTATGAAAATGAATGTCCTGAGTGCTAAGGAAACTTACCTCAGAAAATTCCAAGGGACCAAGGACAAGCTTATGCTATCACTACTGCTGAGGTTGAAGCTCCGAAAGACATTGTGGTAGGTAATTTAATGGTTTCCTAAAGTTTATCAAAAGCTTTATTTGATTCTTTATCATCGAATTGTTTTATATCTTCCCATGTTTCTATGAAAATTAGATATTTTCAATTTGACTTAACAAAAGAGTTTCCAGTCAAAACACCTAAGGGAAGTATCATTGCAACAAAGTTTTGTGAATTAGTTCTCATTAGGGCATATAAATGTTCTTTATATGCTGATATCATCGTCATACCCATGATTGAATTTGATATAATCCTTGGTATGGATTGTATTTCAGACCATGATGTAAAAATTTATTGTAAGAATAAGGAGGTTACAATTCTCGATGATGATAAGGAGTACCTTATCTTTAGAGCAAAAATGTCACCACCTAATTCTTATCTAGATTCACCCCAGTAGCTCAACTGAATTCAATTATTGGGGAGGAACAGAATGAAATAACTATGGGTGAGTAAAGGAATGTTCAAATAGAGGACATACCTATTGTGTAAGAATATGTTGTTGTGTTTCTAGAAGATTTACCTAGACATCCTCCAGAATGAGAAATTGGGTTTTTCGTTGATTTAATTCTTGGTTCAAGTCCCATATCAAATAACCCTTATAGAATGGCCACTATGGAATTAGAGGAACTAAATAAACAACTATAGGAATTGAGTAATAAGGGATTTATTCACCCTAGTGTTTCTCCATGGGGATCCTCTATTATTTTTGTTAAGAAGAAAGATAGATCTATGAGGTTGTGCATTGACTACAGGGAGATAAATGCTATAACAATAAAGAACAATTATCCCCTACCTCACATTTATGATTTATTTGACCAACTTCATGGAGCTCAATATTTTTCAAAGATTAACCTTCGATCTGGATATCATCAGTTTTGTGTGAAAAAGGAAGACATTCCAAAAACAACATTTTGGACCAGGTACAAGCTTTATGAGTTTACAGTAATGCCTTTTGGATTGACTAATGCACCCTCTGTCTTCATGGATCAAATGAATAGAGTTTTCAAGGAATGTATTCATGACTTTGTAGTGGTATTTATTTATGATATCATGATATACTCCAAAAGCTACAAAGATCATGAAAATCACTTCCGCATTATTCTAAATACTCTTAGAAGAAATGAATTATATGGAAAATTTAGTAAGTGTGAATTCCAGATTGAAGAGATTTCTTTTCTTGGACAAATTGTCTATAAATATGGAATCTCTATTGATCATTCAAAGACCAAGGAAATCCAAGAATGGACATCACCAAAAAATATAACTGAGGTACGTAGTTTTATTGGTTTAGCATGTTATTATCGATGTTTCGTCCCAAATTTTACCCAGTTGGCTAACCGATTAACCACGATCACACGTAAAGGGGTTAAATTTGTTTGGAAAAAAGAGTGTGAAGAATGTTTTAAATAACTAAAGAGAAGATTATTCAATGCTTCCATATTGACTCTACCATTGGGTAATGATGGGTTTGTTGTTTATAGTGATGCTTCAAAGAAAGGACTTGGTTGTGTCCTAATGCAGAATGATAGAGTTATTCCCTATGCATCAAGGTAGCTAAAAAATCATGAGAAAAACAATCCTACTCATGATCTTGAGTTAGCAACTGTAATCTTTGATTTGAAGATATGAATACAATATCTCTATGGTAAAAAATATGAGATATATACCGATCACAAGAGTTTAAAGTATATTTTCCCACAGAAAAAACTCAACATGAGGAAAAGGAAGTGGCTTGAACTACTTAAGGATTATGATTGCACAATACACTACCACCTGGGAAAGGAAAATAAGGTAGCAGATGATTTGAGAAGAAAGTATCATGGAGTTTTGAACAAGATGAGAGTTTAAAGGGATCATATTTTCATGGATCTAGTGAAAATGGATATGGTAATAATCATGAAAGTTGAACCATCAATACTTTTTCAAATAGTTTCCAAACTATCTTTACTAGATATGATAAAAATTTCCCAGGCTGGTGATGAGGAGTTTCAAAAGAAAATTAAAGCTATGAACGATGGGAGATTGAGTTACTTCATATATGAAGATGGAATTTTTAAATTTGGGAAAAGGCTTTGTGTTCCTAACATACCTGATCTAAAAAAGGAATTGTTGGATGATGTTCATAGCTCCAATTTCTCTATACAACCTGGTATCACTAAGATGTATAGATATTTGAACGAACATTTTTGGTGGGATAACATGAAGATGGTGATTGCGGATTTTGTTTCACGATGTATGGTTTGTCAACAAGTAAAAGTTGGAAGGCAGCATCCTGGAGGATTCATGTAACCTCTTCCCATACCTGAGTGGAAATGGGAAAATATTATGATGGACTTCTCCATGGGGCTACCAAAGACTCCTAGAAGGAATGATGTAATATAGGTCCTTATTGATCGTCTTAACAAGTCAGTACATTTTTTTGCTATAAGACAAGATTTATCAATTGACTATTTAGCAAGAATATATATTAATTAAATTGTAAGACTCCATGGTGTACCCCTATCGATTGTTTTAGATCGTGATCCTCATTTTACATCAAGATTCATGAAAATTCTTCATAAGGACCTGAATACTGAACTTCATTTGAGAACTGCCTACCACCCTCAAACCGATGGACAATCAGAACAGACTATTCAAACCATAGAAGACATGTTGAGATCTTTCTCACGGGACTTTAAAGGTATGTGGGATCAATATTTATCTCTAGTAGAATATTCCTATAAAAATAGCTTCCATTCAAGTATTCAAATGGAACCATATGAAGCATTATATGGAAAGAGATGTCGCACACCAACTTGTTGGGATGATGTTGGTGAAAGAAAACTCATAGGCCCAGAACTTGTTGAGGAAACGATGGAAAAGGTGAAGGTTATCCAAACCCACATCAAAGCAGCACAATGTAGGCAGAAGAGTTATACTGATAACTGAAGGAAGTATTTCGTATTTCAGGTAGGATATAATGTTTTCTTGAAGGTATCTCCATGGAAGGGAGTTATTCGATTCAGTAAGAAGGGTAAATTTAGTCCCAGGTACATTGAACCTTTCGAAGTTATATAATGAATTGGGGTTATAGCTTACCTTGTGGTAATTCCACCAAGTTTCTCCAAAGTTCATGATGTGTTCCATGTATCATTGTTGAGAAAATACATGCATGACCCATCACATGTACTAACCTATGAGGAAATTGAACTGGAACCTGGTCTATCCTATTGTGCATAGCCTGTCAAAATTCTTGATACCAGAGAACAAGTGATGAGAAACCAGATGGATCGTCTGGAAAAAGTTCTATGGAGAAACCATAAGATGGAAGAGGCAATGTGGGAACCCGAGGATCATGATGAAGAACCACCCAAATATTTTTATGCAGTAATATTCTAGGAATTTCAAGGATGAAATTATTTGAAGGATGAAATTATTTGAAGGAGAGAATAATGTAACACCCCAAGCTTCCATGGTATGTTTCCCTTTGAATAATTCAATAGCTTTCATTGTACACAACTTCAAGATTCTAACACACCACAACCAATCAAACTAGCCGTTATGAATAGTGATACCCACTTTTTGAAATTTTATAAATTTTATCTTTCAAAATGGACATCATTTTTGGATTCATAATATCAAAATTATCTTAGGGTAAATTATTGGTACTTTTCTGAAAACATTCAAATTTTGATGAATAGTGAAAACACTGAGTTATTGTTTAAAACCAAATTTTTATTTAAATAATTATTTATTTTATTTAAATTTATTTTAGGTAAAAATAGATATATAATACTTATATAAGTTCAATTTAACTCATTGGATTCATCTTATAATGAGTTTAGATATATAAAAATTTTATTGAACTTTTTACCGTCTTTTACCCACCTCCTAGAAGAGTTTTCAAATTTTCATAAAATTTAATTTTACCGCTTCTATGGTTTGAATTTCAAAAATATAAGAGACATTGTTAATAAATCTAATTTGAGTCTTTTAAGGAATTACACTAATTTTCTAGGTTAATATAACATGTTATGGTTGATTATATGAATGTTTTTAAGTAATAATGTAACATCCCGAGTAAATAAAGAATATAGAATTTTCATATTTATTAATATTTTTGAATAAAATATTAATATTACTTTAAAGGGTACGCTATGTTCCATATCATACCTGATACGCAACAACGAGTTTCATTAAAATCATATGTTCCACACTAACAATGTAATATTATTATCCTAAATTGTAGTTAACGCATAACCGTTGTAATAGAGGGAATGAATAGAACTAACTAAAAAATGATTACATATGTGTGTTAAATATTTTTACATTTATCCAATAAATGATAGAGGTTTAAATTGCGAATAAATCCAATTTTAAGCATAACTATACTAATATTCTTTAAAAGGTCGATTAACCGCCTTGTGATGGAGAAACCTTTTTAAATCTACTTTTTGTCAATTTTATATGTTATATTTGACAAAATAAAATCATTCTTTAGAATCAAGACATCAAATTTTACTTTTTGTAAATTTTTGGTATTTTTCTGATAAAGTTCATTTTTTTGTGAATAGTGAAAAATGATGTATTTTAATTAAAAACCTCCTTTTAATCTAATTTATTTATATGGTTATATTATTTTTTTTAATTGGGTTTAAAGTATAATTAAAATATATCTTTACAATTTAATCCAATGGTGGTCATTGTAATTAATTTCACTTTGAAATTGGACATAAACAAGTGTCAATCTTTTGATAGATATTGTTTCTTAAAAACACGCTATTTGTTTTGACAGCGTGAATTAATTATAAAATTAATTAATGAAACTTATATTTTTTTGAATTTGGTAAAATGGACATCGTTTTTTAATTTGGAATATCAAATATAGCTTAGGGTGAATTTTTTGTATTTTTCTGAAAAACATCAATTTTTGATGAATAGTGAAACCACTAAGTAGTAGTTAAAAACTGGTTTTTTCGTATAAATAAAATTTTACCCCTTCTGTGAATTGAATTTCAAAAAATTTACATACATGGTAGTCATTCGTATGTAAAATTTGGTTCAATGGGATGAAAATAATTTTTGATGAATAGTAACTTTTGAGTTTTATTAACCGCGATTAAAGGTAATTAGGGTAATTTAAGGGAAAAATAATATTATAAAAATATATAAATACCTTGAAACATGTCCTAACATTATTGTATGAGTAATTTCCGACCATGAAAATTCACTGGTCAATTTGGGGGCCCCATAGAACCACTTGGGTATGATAATGACATTAATAACTTTTTATTTAAAGTAAAAATAAAAATGTCACAAACATGTATTGTTTTACTAAAAAAATTTCATGGGGTTATATAAGTAATTTTCTTGACTATAAATAATCATTAGGAAGAAAAAATATATTTTCTACATCATGGTTATTTTTTTATAATTTTTAGACATCAAATAAATAAAATTATTTATGACACCATGATGATGCAGTGATTACCTCATTAATGAATGATTTAAATAAAATGAAAAGATAAGGTAAAATTTAACACTTACACTTGTCGAAAACTGGTTGAATGGGTCGATTTCGAACCCTTATCACCTTATCCTAAAAATATGTCATTGTGGGACCTTTAAAATCCGAAAAATCATTTTATAATAAAGTAACATTTCAAGACTTTCCAAAAGTAACCCTCCTCCCTCTTATAAAAGGCCCCCACCTCTACCCCCTTACCCACACCTCTCAAGCCCTTGGCTCATCCAAAATCTGCACTTATTATCTATAAACATACCTCTCTCACTCCTAGAAGCCTCACTTTGGGGAGAAATCTTTCCAAGGAAGCCTTTGTCTCAAATCAAAAAGAGTTACCCGATTTAGAGGTAATGTCTTCTCTCGAGTTTCTTTCTTTTATTTTCCTTCTTCACTCACCACTATCTTCTTATTATTTTATCCCATAATAACACCAGTATCCTCAATATACTAGTATGTTGTTATGATAAGGATTCTACCTACACATACACACACCCTCGTCTAATGGTTAAAGAACATACTATTTCTGTGGGTGGCGAATTACTACCTCATGAAACGATGATTGTTCAATATTCTTTTAAAACCTTTCATGGTGGCCATTATGATGAAAATATATTTATATATTATATTTATTATATTTATTTCCTCTATATTCTTCTGTATTTTATATTTAAAACATACCTTTATGCTTTTCATGTTGTGCAAATGCGATAATGTCATATGAGGAAGTGTGGACTACCGCCCCCTCTTGTGATGTGACTCGTTCAAGCCAAACATGGAATTTATAAAGAATGTGATTAATGAACTTATGTTACCTATATAACATATATGTTATAATGGAATTATAATATATATATATATATAGGTATCTCATTTAGTTTTAATTCCTTTAATATTACAAAGAAATCAAAGTAGCGTTCATGCGTACGTACGGCCTACCATCTCCATGAATGGTGCATTTCATTTTTTTTATCTCCAAATGTTATGGAATAATATAAAATGAATATATATTGGATATATATGATATTTAAATCATTAATACCATTCTGGAGATGATGTAATTATAACTACATGGACAATTCTTTTCAAACAAGTTCATTTTTTACTCATGTACCGAACATTGACAAAACGTATGATATGTACTCACATAATTAACTGATTATTATAACATGATAATATGTAATATGAATTGAATAATAAAATTTAAAGGAATTACATAAGTAATTATAAATTGACCTAAATTTATTATTCAGGAATATAAAGAAACGAACAAGACAAGACGGACTTGAGGTAAGGGGATTTCTTATCTCACTTTTATTTCCGTGAGATTTCCATTGTTCGCCAATTATTTATTTCATGTGGTGTATTGTGTAATGCCATTTGATATATATTATCATGATTCTATTTCTATTCATGGTATTCTGTGATTCATTTGGTTCTTATTATCTTTTCGTCATACGACTCGATTTATTACAATGAGGTAAGGGATTTTTATCTCACTTTTTATTCCCATGAGATTCATGATATATTTGTCACTATCTCCTTTGAGTGGTGTATGTAATGCCCATGATTCTACTCTTTGTGAAATATAATTTTATTTATTGGTATTTACATCAACATTTTATGATCCTTCTTTCATATGATGTATGTTTCGTAAGTTACCAAATCGGTAAGGGAACCTTTCACCCTCATCTTTTTAGAGGACTTCTTTTTGTTATGTCTTTTAATTTACATATTATTATGTTGGGATATGTTATTATATATCCTTATTTATGTAAACATTATGTTCAAGTGATGATACACCCCTTTTTTCTCATCAACTCATATTCTTAATTTTAAAGTGATGTCGTTAGGCTGTCAAATTTTTACAAGAGAACTTCTTAACCCAATTTAAATTCTTTGTGTTCAACTTGTACTTCTTGAATATTTAATCCTATGAATATGTGTGAATTGCCTCTGATTGATTTAAACTTAATATCAATTTATATGGGGTGTATTTATATTTTTTACACAAAATTATGTGATTTATTTATCCTTAATTTAAGGATACCATCTTTATAAGGGATTTCATCTCAATTTACATTTCCACTGAGACTTCATTGTTGTTATGAACCAATTAACTCTTATATGGTGTATATACTGTAATTTGGAATATTATATCATTAATACCTTTATTCTCAGGATATTATAATTTTGTTACTCAATTATTTGTATTCAAGCATCTCTCTTTTTGTTAAAAAACTCTTTAACTAAAATACCATTTTAAATGTTTTAAAGATTTATTATTCTAAATATTTCTCATTAATGTCCATGTTTTCAAAATGGTTTTTAGGATTTATTTATATGGACATTAATGTTTTTAGATGATAATTCATTTAAAATCTTCAAAGTGGTATGGGACACTTTGATTCAAAAATCTCTTTTTAAAATGGTTTTGAAAATGATTTGATAAAGCACTGTTTATGTCAATATCTTGATTTGATATATTGGAATGTGGAGATATAATATTTTATTTATACTTGTGTTATGTGTTATGATTATGTTATGGTTATTGGTCATTGTTGATGTATATGAGTGGTTCCGTGATAAACCTAGGGCAAGTGAGCCCGAGATAGCTCTCCAATGCATTGGGTAACGCGAAGGAGTTAAACACTAAGGTTTCTCCAAAAGGATATAGGGAATATACTATGATGGGTATTCCAAACATAACCATGAGGGTTACTACCTATGTAATAATGTTATGAATGCCTTAAGTTAGCGTTATGTCTTATGATGTCTATAAGTTATTCATAAATCTTATGATTTCATGGGGTATGTTAAAGTGATTATGTTTTATGAGTAATGTATTATTTCATTGATTATTATGTATACATGGACTAATGTTTTCTTTCCGTATTTTTATATCCTTTACTGAGCTTTTTATGCTCATCCCAGTTTTTTGAAATGTTTTCCACAGGACTTAAAGATTAATAGGGTCAATGATGAGATCAAGGAAAGACATGTTGTCTAAAACATGGAACAAGTCATGTTTCTTTTTTTAAGAGTTTTTATTTTATGAAAAAAATAGAAACTTAGTAGAAGTGTCTACTTTATATTCTTTTGAGGTGTAATAGTTATGTCTTAATTCTATAAAACTGTAAACCTGAAAATATCCTCAATGTGAATTACTCATTTAATTCAATATTATGTAATGTTTTAAGGTTGGGTCCTTATAGTTGGTATCATAGGTCGGTTTAGATTACTTTAGAGGTTGGGTATTCTTTATGCACAAGTGACATTACCATAATGGTTAGGATTTTAGAAAGAGTAATAGTTATTTTTATAAACTGAATGAGTTTAAGTTAACATGAATAATTATGTCTTAGTATTATATGATTATTTTACGGATATACTCACACTGGCCTTTTTGGTTTTAGTAAATGGCTGGATTTAGTAGGCACCAAAGTAGTAGTGGATGTGAAGAAAACTGTGACGGTTTTCCGAACGAGCAACTGAATGATATGAGAGCTCCAATGAGAACTCTTGTGTTTATTCTCAAAAAACTATCTAAAGTCATGATTGACCACCTGAACCTTAGTTATTTTTATAAGGAATCATATTTGTGAGAAACAAATCCCTACAGAAGTTTAGGTAATAATCATAAAGGTACATATGTTCATAAACCTATGTGTCAAAGATGTGGAAAGAAACACCTAGGAAAATGTTTCTAAGGGACAAAAAGATGATATAGATGTGGAAATGAAGGTTATAAAGAAAGAACCTTCTATGGAAAAAGGAAGCATCTAGTTGACTCTAGAGGAGGGAATGAAGTTCATTCTGATGGATTAATTAAATGTTTTAAATGTGGTGTGCATGGTCATTATGAAAACACATGTCCTACGAAGAAGTTTCGGAAATGGGATCACCAGGATCATACAAATACTCATTTACCAATACCAAATTCCATTCTGATTGAGGATGAAGAAACTAACAATGACCAATGAAAGGTATTGATTATTTCTTAACATATGTTTTCCTATTATTCAAATATTAGGATATGATGAATGATTTTTTTTTTAGGAAATAAGTATTTCATAATAAGTTGGAAAGTAATGGTTAATAGAACATGAAGAATTTTGAATGAGTAAGAAGTCAACATATAAGGGATTCAAGAGTTATGGTAGATTTTAGGATGGTGAAATTCTTAAAAGTATTATGGATCTTTTGATGATGGGATTACATTAAAAGATGTTTTATATTATATGTAACCCTGATGTTTGATATATGAAAATTTTATTCAAGGAATAATTATCTTTTCTTTTGTGGATATAGTTATAAAGAACCATTTGGGTTTATATGATCCTTGAATTTGAAGCAATTACCGGTTAGTACTTTTTGGGATACAAAACGAAAGTTATTAGATAACCATTGTGGTTAAAATATGTTATGGTTATTTTTGATGAATTTATATCGTTTTGGGAATATTAAAAAATTATGTAGTTTTTAAAAAGGGACAACACAGAAACCATGTGGCAACCCGTTGCGTCGGACGAAGATATGGGAATCGAACCCACAACCAAAGTGCGACTGGTATTTATCACCTACCACTAGACTACATGAATTCCATGGTTAGTATGACTAATTATTTTTAGTTAGATGATATTATGAATCAGGAATAAGTTGGTTTTTGGGAAATTATTAACCTATCATGAAGGATATGTGATTAGGTTAATTACTTTTTAGTACGAGACTTTAAGAGCAACTGATGTTATTTAGAGATAATTGTTAAGATTTATCTTGGAAGACTATGTGATTAAATCCTTCGAAGATTTTGGATTTAATCTTAGTTTGGATTACTTTGAAGAATTTTATGGATAGCTATTTATTGAATGGTCTTTGATGAACTTTGGGTTTTGTTGGACAACTTTCAGAGATTAAGAGTAGTTCGTATTTTTGTAAAAGATTATCCTTTTTGTGGATTATTTAATCTTTTAGTAACAATTTTGGTTTTGGATACGGTCTAAAGACATGGGAAATATATATTTCATCATTTGTGGATTCGGTTATTCCCAAGAAGTTGATTTTAGCACTCTTAATGCGAAAAATTCATCTCATATACTCATATTTTGGAGAAAATATGAGTCTGTGTTAGAAATCTAGTAGAAGATGAAAGTCTACATGACAAGTAAGTATTTTTCCTTATGTTTTAGTTAAGCTCATAAATAAATTCCACAATGAAAAGTAACATAAAACAAAAACATTGTCTGTTAACTTTTCCTACTGGGGAATCAAATACCGTTTAACCCATCACAAGTTTGTGATTTTTTGGTGGTTAACTTTCTCCTAAACATGTTTTCTATTACTCTCAATCAGAACTGGACCCTCTGTTTTCTCTTCCATATCCATATTTTCATGGAATACTAATATATTTTTTCTCAGGTGACCTTTTTAATTTTCTTTCTTTATTTTAAAGTGATAGTTTAATTTAATCCTTTTCCTATGTGGGGCTTTCAATGAAGTTTCCGAGCCCAATTTTAAAATTGCGAGGACACAATTCCCAAAAGTGGGGAAGGATGTAACATCCCGGGTAAATAAAGAATATGAAATTTTCATATTTATTAATATTTTTGAATAAAATATTAATATTATTTTAAAGGGGACGCTATGTTCGATAGCGTACCTGATACGCAACAACGAGTTTTTTTGAAATCTTGCGTTCCACGCTAACAATATAATATTATTATTTTAAATGGTAGTTAATGCCTAGCAATTGTAATGGCAGAAATGAAAATAACTAACTAAAAAATGATTATATATGTGTGTTAAATATTTTTACATTTATCGAATAAATGATAGATCCTTAAATTGTGAATGAATCCAATTTTAAGCATACATATTTTAATATTCTTTAAAAGGTCGATTAACCGCCTTTTGACTGAGAACCCTTTTTAAATCTAATTTTTGTCACATTTATATGTTATATTTGAAAAAATAGAATTATTATTTATAATTAAGACAAAAAAATTTACTCTGTGTAAATTTTGGTTATTTTTCCGATAAAGTTCATTTTTTGTGAATAGTGAAAATGCTGTATTTTAATTCAAAACCTTCTTTTAATTTAATTTATTTATATGGTTAGATTATATTTTAAATTGGTTTTAAATTTCAATTAAAATATATTTTTACCATTTAATCCAATGGTAGTGATTGGAATTAATTTCACTTTTAAATTGGACATAAACAAGTGTCAATCTTTTGATAGATATTGTTTCTTAAAAACACGCTATTTGTTTTGACAGCAGGAATTAATTATAAAATTAATTAATGAAACTTATATATTTTTAATTTCGTATAATAGAAATCATTTTTGAATTTGGAATATCAAATATAGCTTGGGGTGAATTTTTCGTATTTTTCTGAAAAACATCAATTTTTGATGAATAGTGAAACCACTAAGTAGTAGTTAAAAACTGAATTTTTCTTTTAAATGAATTTTTACCACTTTTGTGAATTTAATTTAAGAAATTTGATATACATGGTTGTAATTATTAAGTAAAATTTGGTTCAATGGGATGAAAATAAGTTTTGATGAATAGTAACTTTTGAGTTTTATTAACCGCGATTAAAGGTAATTAGGGTAATTTAAGGTAAAAATAATATTATAAAAATATAAAAATACCTTGAAACATGTCCTAACCTTATTTTATGAGTAATTTCCAACCAAGAAAAACCATGGGTCAATTTGGGGGCCCCATGGAGCCACTTGGTTATGATAATGACATTAATAACTATTTATTTAAACTAAAAATAAAAATGTCACAAGCATGTATTTTTTTACTAAAACAATTTTTCCATGGGGTTATATAAGTTATATGTTTGACTATAAATATTAATTAGAAATATAAAAAAATTCCTACATCATTTTAATTTTTTTTATAATTTCTAGACATCAAATAATTAAAATTATTTATGACACCGGGATGATGCACTGATTACCTCATTAATGAACGATTTAAATAAAATGAAAAGATAATGTAAAATCTAAGACTTGGACTTTTTGAAAACCTATTGGATGGGTAGATTAAGACCCTTATCATCTTATCCTTAAAATATATCATTTTTGGACCTTTAAAATCTGAAAATCATTTTATAATAAAGTAACATTTTAAGACTTTCCAAAAGTGACCCTCCTCCATCTTATAAAAGGCCCCCACCTCTACCCCCTTACCCACACCTCTCAAGCCCTTGGATCATAACATCTCTGCTCATATTATCTCTCCATATCCCTATATCACTCCTAGAAGCCTCACATTGTGCAGAAGACTTTCCATGGAAGCCTTTGGCTCAAATAAAAAAGAGTTACCTGGTTTAGAGGAAATGTCTTCTCTCGAGTTTCTTTCTTTTATTCTCCTTCTTCACTCACCACTATCTTTTTATTATTTGATAGCATAATAACACCATTATCCTCAATATACTAGGATGTTGTTATGATAATGATTCTACCAACACTTACACACACCCCCATCTAATGTTTAAAGAACATACTATTTCTGTGGGTGGTGAATTACTGCCTCATGAAACAATGATTGTTCAATCTTTTTTTAACACCTTTCATGGTGGCCATTATGATGGAAATATATTTATATATGATATATATTATATTTATGTCCTCTATATTCTTATGTATTTTATGTTTAAAACATAACTTTATGCTTTTCATGTTGTGTAAATGTGATAATGTCATATGAGGAAGTGTGGACTACCGCCCCCTCAAGTGATGTGACTCGTTCATGCCAAACATGGAAATTATAAAGAAGGTAATTAATTAAACTATGTTACCTATATAAAATATATGTTATACCAGAATTATAATATATATTTGTCTCTCATTTAGTTTTAATTCCTTTAATATGTCAATGAAATGATAGTAGTGTTCATGCGTACGTAAGACCTACCGTCTCTATGAACGGTGCATTTCATTTTTTTTATCTCCAAATGTTATGGAATAGTATAAAATGAAAATATACTGGATATATATGATATTTAAATCATTAATACCATTCCGGAGATGATTTAGTTACAACTACATGGGAAATTATTTTCAAACAAGTTCATTTTTGACTCATGTACCGAACATCGACAAAACATATAATTGAACTCACATAATTAACTGGTTATGATAACATGATAATATGTGATATTAATGGAATAATAAAATTTAAATGAAGTCCTTAAGCAATTATAAATTGACTTAAGTTTATTATTCAGGAATATAAAGAAAAGAACAAGACAAGTCGGACTTGAGGTAAGGGGATTTCTTATCTCACTTTTAATTCCGTGAGATTTCCATTGTTTACCACTTATTTATTTAATGTGGTGTATTGTGTAATGAAATTTGATATATATTATTGTGATTATATTTATATTCATGTTATTTTGTGATTCATTTGGTGCTTATTATCTTTTGGTCCTATGACTCGATTTATTACAATGAGGTAAGGGGTTTTATCTCACTTTTTATTCCCGTGAGATTCAAGATATATTTGTCACTATCTCCTTTGAGTGGTGTATGTATTGTCAATGATTCTACTCTTTGTGTAATATACTTTATTTTATGGGTATTTACCTCAACATTTTATGATCCTTCTTTCATATGATATATGTTTCCTAAGTTACCAAATCGGTAAGGGAACCTTTCACCCTCCTCTTTTTAAAGGACTTATTTTTGTTATGCCTTTTAATTTATATCTTATTATGTTGGTATATGTTCTTCTATATCCTTATTGATGTAAAATTTTACTAAAATTGATGTGATACCCCTTTTTTCTCATCAACCCATTTTTTGAATTTTAAAGTGACGCTGTTAGGCTGTCGAATTTTTACAAGGGAACTTCTTAACCCAATTTCAATTCTTTGGGTTCAAGTTGTACTTCTTGAATATTTAATCCTATGAATATGTGTGAATGACCTCTGATTGATTTAAACATAATATCCATTTATATTAGGTGTATATATATTTGTCACACATAATTATGTGATTGATTTATCCTTAATTTAAGGATACCACCTTTATAAGGGATTTCATCTCAATTTACATTTCCACTGAGACTTCATTGTTTTTATGCACCAATTCACTCTTATATAGTGTATATAATGTCCCTGGTCATATTATATCATGAATAAATTTATTCTCAAGATATTATAATGTTACTACTCAATTATTTGTATTCAAGTATCTCTCTTTTTGTAAAAAAATATTTAACTAAAATATCATTTTAAATGTTTTGAAGATTTATTATTCTAAATATTTCTCATTAATTTCCATGTTTTCAAAATGGGATATAGGATTTATTTATATGGACATTTATTTTTTTAGATGATAATTCATTTAAAATCTTCAAAGTGGTATGGGACACTTTGATTCAAAAATATATTTTTAAAATGGTTTTTAAAATGATTTGATAAAGCATTGTTTATGTCAATATCTTGATTTGATATATTGGAATGTGGAAATGTAATATTTTCTTTATACTTGTGTTATGTGTTATGATTATGTTATATTTATTAGGCATTGTTTATGTATATAGTTGGTTTCATGATAAACCTAGGGTGGTTGAGCCCAAGAAAGCTCTATAATGCATTGGGTAACACGAAGGAGTTAAACACTAAGGTTTTTCCGAATAGATTTAGGGAATATAATGTGATGGGTATTCCAAACGTAACCATGAGGGTTACTCCCTACGTAATAATGTTATGAATGCCTCAAGTTACCTTTATGTATTATGAGGTCTATGAGTTATTCATCAATCTTATGATTTCATGATGTATGTTAAAGTGCTTATGTTTTATGAGTAAAGCATGATTTCATTGATTCTTATGTATACATGGACTAATGATTTCTTTCCTTATTTTTATATCCCTTACTGAGCTTTTTATGCCCATACAAGGTTTTTGAAATGTTTTCCACAGGACATAAATATTAATAGGGTCAAGGATTGGATCAAGGAAAGACATGATATCTAAAACATGGAACTAGTCATGTTTCTTTTTAAGAGTATATATTTTATGAAAAAAATGGAAACTGAGTAGAAGTGTCTACTTTATAATATTTTGAGATGTAATAGTATTTCTTAATTCTCTAAAACTCTAAACCTAAAAATATCCTCAATGTGAATTAATCATTTAATTCAATATTATGTAATGTTTTATGGAAGGGCCCTTATAAATAATGTTGTTATGAATTTAACAAAAACAAAATACCAAATAGTGTCAAAATTGACATTAAAGAGTGTTTAAAACAAATATTATATTATTAATTGTTATTATATTCCTAAAAATCTAATTTTCATCTAAAGGGCTTAAGTAATATTATATGTGTCATTAATTAACCACTTGAGGTTTGCCTGGAAGTTTATAGTAAGTTTATTAACCATATAATATAAAAATACAAAGATACATTATAAATGTAAAACTATTTAACTAAGAGTTAAATATAAAAGACAATGATAATATAGTGACCCAAACCTCTCTAAAACCTATTGGTTGAGTGGTTTTATACCTATAAACACTTTATCCTTTAAATAAATTATTTTGGAGCCATTAGAAACTGAAAAGTATTTTATTATAAAATAATATTTCAATCTTATCCTAAGGTGCCCTTCACCCCTCTTATAAAAGGTCAGTTCCCATTATCTCAAATTCACACCTTAAAACAAATTCTTGGAAAAATCCTACCCAGATACCCTCTAAACTGTCCTACCTTCATCCTAGAGGCCTTAATTTAGTCATAAATCCAACCTAAGGAGCCCTTTTGATCATATCAAAAGGAAGAACCCAAAGAAGAGGTAAGTATTTCATCACCTCTTTCAAGTTCTTGTCTTCTTCCACTTCCACTTTATTTGTTGTTTCCATTATAAAATAATAAATCCGAGATAATCTATATACTATGATGTTATTATAAAAATGTTACAACCATATTCATTATTCTATCCATCCTATAAATGACAAAGTCACCATACGTGCGTACGTACAGATTACTGTCTCCACGTCATGGGGTAGTTTGTTATTCAAACACTTCATCATTTGGATAGGTATAATAATGAGTATAAATGATTTAAATAATAAATATAACATTATAATTATTCTATACATATGATATAACATCTATTTATATACGATTTTAATATCAAAAGAATGATATTGTCTCTTGTGCATACGTACGGATTACCGTCTCCACGAACGCGATGAGATTTATTCCCCATCGTATCCATTAAAGACTAATTTTCATATGATGATTAAAAAGAATTTTTAAAGTATTAATATAATTTTTAATATGAATAAGATACATCCTATCCATAACAAACATCACTTACGTAACAAAGCATATAAAGGAAAACGAATCAGTTAACACCCAAAACGATGATACAATTGAAGTATCATTAACAAAGAAATATTAGAAGATAATAGATGATATCATATTTATGTATATAGTTCATGTATAGATTAATAAAAATGATTTAAATATTATACAGGAGGTTAACGTATCCTCTACCAAGGAAAAGTAAAAGGTAAGGGTTAATTTCACAATCTCTTTATTATCCGAGGTAGTTTTTAAGTGAGTATCTACTGGGACCTCTTTATAATCCATATCCATATTTCATAAAAATTTATTCCAAAACATTTTTACTATTTACTAGACTATAATTTAAATTCATTTATACCCTTGTTTTACTTTTTATAAAATGGTTTGAACGGAATCTTTTTGTCATTTTCCAAACAAGGTACCTTATGACCATTTCGACAAAATTAAGGTAAGAATGTTTTTTAACTTATACGAGGGGTGGAGCTATTTTACACCATTATAATATCATCGAAGCTTCACTTACAAGATTATAAGAATAATTTTCAAAATAAATGTTCTATTTTCTAATGATTTCAAAATAAAAAGTTATTTTTCTCTAAAAAAAGTTTTGATTTCATCTATGTCAATATCATTTGATGGATTTTAAACTTATTTGAAGTTAATTTATTATGATACAAAACTTCCATATTGTATTTATGGTTTTGTGATATTTTTGACTGTGGATGTGTTATTTTTACACAATTCATGGTTTACGGATAAAGTATTAGCATTTCATATTCTAGTTTTAATATGAATGTTTTTGTTATGTTTAAACCTTTTCATATGAGGAATGAATTGGACTTAGTAAGTGATGGGTGGAGCCCGATATAGCTCCTCGATGCATCAGTAGGTCTCATGAGACACAATAGTGTATTGGTACAAGGCCTTGAAAAAAATATTATTTTTAGTCTGGGAACAAGGCCATGACTATATGGTTATGAAGTCTGGCATTATGCATTCTGTCATTATGAAAGTGGCTATTGATATTTCATGTGATTATTCGACTATTAGAATATCTATGTGGATAATTAGATGGAATTATTTGATTTTATATTTTTCATATTATGATTAATTTCAAGTTTAAAATGATTTTGTTTTAGTATTATACATTTCTTTAAATGTTTATGCTTATTTATGAGAGTTTATCCTATATTGTTATCCTTACTGAGCATCTGATCTCACCCCTTTATATGTTTTATTTTTCCCTCGATGCAAAGAAGTATACTATAACTGACCTGCATTGATAGTCTAAGGGATATGAGTGTGGCCTATGGAGACTATGTTGTTGTAGTTTTCCATTTTATAATGTAATGTAAAACTTATGATTGTATCTAGTATTTCCAAGGCAACTAAATTATTTGGTCCTTCGAGACATGATCTTTTGTGATCATGCCAATTTTATTTAATAATGCACCGACTCTAGGTAACTATGGTTGGGTAATTACAAAAAAGGTGTACTTCAATCCAAATTTGTGTGTTAATAAAAATTTTAACATGTAAATTAATTAATATATAATTGTTAATCCAATGAAAAGAAATATACTTTCAAATGAATACCACACAAAACACAAAATCAATAGTTTTAATTATATATTTAACTCTTCATTCACTTAAAATTTCAAAACACTTTCGGTAGTAGACTACACTTTATGTACAAAAGTACGTGGTATGTACTTTTATTCTATCCATGTTCAAAACACATGCCTTAGGTATAATATTGTTTTCTATCTTGGACATGTTTGTGGTACACGACATGTATTGGGAATACACAATGTTTAACCTTGATGTTTTACGACATGTATACCATGTGTCATGTACCTAATACATGGGTCACTATGACACCCCATGTCCTCATTCATAAGAAGATATGGACTAAACAATGTGTAAGGTAATCACATGGTGGTTAGTTCTACATGTCATGTTCTAGTCTTTCAAAATCCACATGATAATCCACTTTTGTCAGATATTAGATTCAATTGGATCGAATGTATCTAAAATTTTCATGTGATACAAACATGAAAACAAATAATAATGATATTATACTGGAATTACACACTGTGTACTCTTGTTTTGTCCAGGCATAACCTTTGGCACCTCTAGACAGTTTTAATCAAATGTTTATTCATTATTAATTGTTGATAGATTACAGGTTATGTTATCAAGAATTCATAAAGAGAATACATAACGATGTCAAATATAAAAAATGAATAATTTTATGTAAAATAAAGCACAAACACATGAAACCATTCTATTAATAATAAATAATTATAAGTTAATCATGTGATCACTCTGATTCCACATGTATGTTTGGGGTGTAGTGGAAGGATCCTTTGGTGGTATGACCATACCATCTTTTAGTCCTAAATCATTTGTAATCATTTCTTTACATGATAAAAATACCATGTACAAAAAAATATTATATTACTTGACTATATTAAATCATCAGAACCAAAAGTATATGATCTTTACATTTATTTTAGAATTAATTTATGAGAAGATATAGAATTACATTAACTTGTAATTAAACTTTCATTGATGATTTGGTTAATAATATATTACTATACCATCATTGTGTTATAGGATCCAAGTAAATAATCTATCTAGTTATGATCCACCCATGAACCAAAATCACTAAACAATTACATTGGACTACCAGGTTTTAGTACCACTGATCTTGATTGGTTGTGTTTTCTATGGTTGATCACAGCATAATTCTTATCCAAGTAGGATGAAATATTGATGATCTTTAATTGGGTTGAGAGAGGAAGGAAAGAGAGAGTTGAGCCTCTCTCTATCTGTTGTACACACCAATTAATTTTTAGGAAATAGATATTATTACCTATTTATTTTAACTATTTTAGGGTTGGAAAATTGAACACAGTCCATTTCTCAATTCTGTAATTCTTAATTTATCCCATTTCCAACAATAATAATAATATTATTATTATTAAATGAAAAAAATTATAAATGTATAAATAATATAAAAAAAAATATCATTATTACCATTTCCAATTGGACCATTGAACTCGGTCCTCTTTCACTCTCCCAATTTTACTAATCCTTGAATAATAAATATTTATTTAATAGATAAATATCACCATATTATTCATTGACCAATATAATAAATATTATATTAGAAAATATTTTAAATATATATTTTTTATTATTATTTTACTTACTTATTCTTTCAAATAACTTTTGATTACATTATATAAATCAACTAAACCCAAATAAATATTATATATTATGTCTTGTTAAATACAATACTCAAATTTAATAGATATTGTGGATATAATTAGGGTGTGACGCTGTAAGCCTATTTCTTAGTTTAATTATGAATAAATTCTTAAATTGAAATTTTAAAATCTATTAACACACCAAGAAGTCCATATATGAATAAGTCAATTTCATAATGATGTCCAACCTCCTTTGAATGTTTACATCGTAATATAATCCCTTTATCAAAATATATCAAATAAAGGAGGTTGCATGAATGTATCATCAACCTATATGACCAATGTCACATTATTAATTGCCAAAAAAAATATTCCTAATGAACACCATGACCATGTATTTATTTAGATGGTTTCATTCCCATAAAAGGGTTGAGGAATTAACTTTTTTAACGATACAAAAGGGATAAATCCTTTCTCGAATTATCGATTAACATTATGTCACTCAGGACACACCCAAAATATCCTAATTATATATAGAAATATGGATCATTTTTTTCATCAATATATTATATTAAACAATTTTTGATATCCATTAATGATAATTTTAAATTCTATGGATCAATACACACAACCGAATAGAGAAACTTATAATGACACATGGAAATGTGGATTTGCAATTAACATGTCGATTCTAATAACCTCATATCATGGAGATAACTAGGGAAAACACCATGAGAAGGTTTCTTGTTGTCTTATGAGCCTCCTACCCCTGATATATTCAATTTTATATATCCCATTAGATAATATCAAATTGGCCATAGAACAATGTTCAAGAATGATGTTGTGAAACCTCTAGTTTCTCATCATAATGGGGAACTTCTATAAACATTCAGGGTGACATATATTATATTTAAATTATCATATAAAAATATTATTTAAAATAACCAACATAATGTGATAACAAAAAAATTAATAATAAAAATATGTAATCAAGTACTAAACAAGTTTGTTCTAGGGAATGAACTCCAATATAATAATGAAAAATTCACTTATCACCTGCTCTCTTACTGCTCCACTTGATCCAAATTATCTTAATGTAGGGAAAAAAAATTCCATGACCCCTTTAAATGTTTAGAGCACTCACAAATATCACATAATTAAACTTAGTTGGTTTGACATGTGACCAATTTGTTCCACCTAGATCAACCTATAAAACATTGGGAATATGATCCCCTAACTCATAATATGAGAGCCCAAATGAAGCTCCCATGTATTGTTTTCACATCTAAATGATACCTTCATGCCAAAACCACTAGCTAAAAATTCCCCATAGCATGTCATGCTATTATATATTCTTACTCACCACTCTATGTGATTCTAATCATGGGCTTCCACCCATGATCAGACCACATTTCTAAAATCACATCCAAAACACACTAGGTAAGACATCATCTTGTTTCTTCCCTTGAGATCATAAATTAATACCTAAGGAAATAGGACTCAAGGTTCTAAAAAATTCAATACCCCATGGAACTATCATTCTTATGCCACATAACTTGTGTCACCTCATGTGCACTGATCTTGTCCCCAAAGAAATTACTTTCACTTTTATCTTTATGGAAACCACCAACTCAGGATCACTATTTATATGTTGGGGAAAACACCCCCAAAACATCTAGGTGTCTATACATAGTGATCAACGCTGGTGGGGTGAGTATAGAAATAACATGAAAATACAAGTATATATGCATACAACACAAAATCTTGGGTTAAAGGATTTACCTAAATTATTCATTATCTTGGCCTTATCATTAAAAATAGAAAAACTTTATTAAATGCTGAGACAAACTAGATACAACCCATCGCACATAACAAATATAGATAACCCATAGTTTCCTTTATTTCAATTATAGATTCATCCACCTTTCAAAAAAATCATTAACATTCATAATTCATTAATTATTACATTTAACTTTATATTTAATGAAAAAACACTATAACCAACCTATAAATTTAATTTCCATTTAAGTGAATCTTGTTCATAATTATTCAATTCATCGAAATAGTTACCACAGGTAAATTCTAGTAAACATTTTAATATCTTTTCCAACACTTTCATATTCTAATATTACCAGAAGACTACCTTGAGACACCATAAAAAACACATTCACCTTAGTAAAACAACCATTAAATATCATACAAAATCCAACACTACAACCCAACTACCTCACTACAATAACCACGTATTAACTTCTATACTTCCTCTTCCCACAACACATCTTACATCTGAACTAACCACTGCCATCATTGTACCGCTCCCACAAAGCCAAAATAACCAAAAGGATAACATCAATCATACCATTATCACACAATAGTGTATTTACAAAACACATAGATCCACAATTCCTTTAGAAGTTCCTTCTTATTGATTTTTTATTTCATGCATGCATGTTTTCACACAGTTTCCACATTTTCACTCAACCAGTTCGTTAGTCATATATAAATTCTTAACCTTTTCTAAGGGGTGGGTTTAATACAAAAAAGATTTTTGATCCACTTCAGATGTATAAAATTCATAGTATCCACACCATGAACATCACACTAAGTCATACGTTTCATGAGAAAATAATCAGTAATAACAAGGAAATAGGTAAACACATGTGATTACTCCCCTTCCATTACTATTCAATTTAATCCATCTAATTATATTCATTAGTTAATCCATACCACCCACCCACTAGAAAATAAAATTATACTAATTGTACATATGCACAAAACAATAGAGAACAAAAATCCTCTTCTTATAAAATAAATTTTAAAACACACTACATAAAAATAGGGGAAAAGAAATATGATGTCATTATATAAATATTATTGAGGTAATGAGTTGATCAAGAGTACAACACTCAAAAAATATGAAGGAATAAAAAATAAAAAAAACTTATACCTAAAATATTACAAGCTACTAAAAAAATAGAGGCAACCAAGATCTTGAACTCACCTAGAATAATTATGAGGAATTATTTGGGTAAAAATCAGATAAATCTAAGGGTCAATTGAAAGGTTTTGGTTTATCCCTACTTGAAAGAAACAAATAATGAATCTAACAGTGGAAATATCATACTTTAATATTCCAAATACAGATCTTGGAATAACTAGAAATATTAACATAGTCAAACTTATTTTTTAATTATCATTTAATATAGTTCCATTTATAACACATGTAACAACCGATTAAAAATGTGAGAATTTATAGAATTCAAATACTATATTTAGTCTACACAAAACATATTTTTGAAAAAAAATTATAAGTCATTAATTCAATAATTTACATTGAAATTATTTTTCATGTAATTCTGGAAAATTTTGTTTTCTTAAAAAAATAAGGAAATTTTAAAAACTATTAAACTGACATTGAGAAAGGATCAACCACACCAATCCAAAAAAACAACAAAAAGAAGGAACCAACTGACCATAGAAGGAAACTAGGTAACTTTATGAAGGAACCAACCGACTGTATGAAGTACAAACTGACCACATAAAGGAACCAAATGTCCACATTAATGAACCAACTAACCATAATAAGAAACCAAACAACCAAAATAAGCAACAAACTAGCCATAAGAAATAACAAAACAACTACATTAAGAAACATGTGACTATATATTTAGTCATGTAACAATGAGAGTAAACAAATAATTTTCAAAAAAGAAAAAAGGCCATAAACTCTCTCCTAGAACTTCCATGCCTTGGTAAATCACAAAGTAAATATTTTTTGAACCTATGACATTATAATAGGTATCGTATTGGTTAATTGGATTTCAGGACTTTTTTTATATTTGATATTTATTAATTCAATTTGATTTTGGTTTATTTGATACAAATTTATCCACTAAAACTAAATTTTTATTGGGTTTATTATGTTGGATAGTTTTGGTTTTATTTGGGTTGGGTCAATTATATTTGATTTAGTTTAGGTAGATCTATTTATATTAATTTATATATTATTTTTTATAATTTTAATTATATTATTTGTGATATTATTTTTTCCATTTTTTTGGTTTGGTTATGTTTAGTTCTGTTCAATTTTTCCAATTTAGGTTTAGTCGAGTTGTACTGGTTTGGTTTGGATTAATTTATTTCATTTTGATTTGGTTTAACTCATTTTGGGTTGGACCAATTTTTAAAAAAATGTTTGTTTTTGTTCAAATTTATTCGAGTTAGGTTGGTTTGGGTAATTTTGGTCAGCTTAGGTATGTTCATGTCAATTAAATATAATTCAACTCACATAATTTAATTATGGTTGGGTTATGATTAGTTCAATTTAGTTATAGTTGGTAGAATTTATTTTAGACCAATTATACATGATTAAGTATAAGAAGGTTAATTTTTATTTGATATTGTTTCTTTCAGTTTTAATAGGTTTAATTTGATTCTATTGTGTTAAAATATATTTAGATTATTATAGTTTGAATTAATTTGGTTAGGTTTTTTTGTTTGGATTAGTTTTATTATGTTACATTCATTTATTTTTAGGTTGATTTGTATCAATTGTATTTCATTTTACTGAGTTTGGTTTGGTTCAAAAAAATCAATATAAATTTATTTGGATCAATTATATTTAGTTGTTTTTTATACAATCTATGTCAATTCAGTTTAGCTCAAATCTATTTAAATATGGTTTGTTTATGTTATTTTCATTTAATTTCATTCCATTACAGTAAATTCAAATTAATATAATTTATTTTTATCTACTTTGGATCAGTTTTTTTTAGATTCAATTGGTTTTATCTAGTCATATTCTTACACGATTAGTTTGGTTTAGTTAAATTCATTTCAAGTTAGATAATCTATGTTTGGTTCAAGTCAGTTTGGTTTTTTTATTAAGTAATATTAGGGTGGGCTCGATTTGGTTTGATTTATATTATAATTATGTTATATTTGGTTTTTTTAGTCAATTTTTTTTATATTTACTCAAATATATTTTAATTAGGTCAATTTAGCTTATTTAACTTATTTTAGGTTCCATTTGGTTCAACTCAATTTGGGTCTACTAAATTCAAATAATATTATTATAGTTAATTAGATTCAATTCTATAAGGATCATGTTTATTTGGGTCAGAATATTTTTGGTTTTTTTAGTCCAATTAAATTTAGTTGAGTGGTTTTTTTCTCTTCACATTGGTTTAGTTCAATTGTGTTCAATTTAGGTTATTTTAGTTTCATTCAGTTTTTTTAAAATTTATTAAAAAAAGATTGGTTTGGTTTGTATTTATTTTTATTGGTATAATTCAGTTTTGGTTGGATCAGTTTGGTGTTTCTCAATTCATGCGGGTCTGGGTTGGTTAATTTTGGTTCAGTTCAACTTTTATCAATTTAGTTCAAATAATATTGGTTTATTTTTATTTGAATCATTTTTTTATAAACTACATTTATTGTAGTTTTATTCTATTTGGTTCTACTATGTTTATGTTAGGCTAGTATAGGTCAATTTTATTCCATTATATTATTTTATTATTACTTATTTTAATTTAGTTTGATTATATTATTTTTGGTTTGTGTATTTCATTTCAGTCTAATTTGAGAAGGTTTCTTTCAGGTTAGTTCGATTACGATTACATTTGGTTGAGTTAGCTCAACACTATTGTAAATTGTTCTATTCATCACAAATAATTCATTTTAGTTCGGATCTATATAGTATAGTTTGGTTCAGTTAAGTTATATTTAGTTCAACTTGTTTTAATATGGTATGGTTCTATTTTACTTCGATTGTTTTAGTTCAATTCCATCATATTTTATTTAGTTTTGTTTTAATCAATTTTGCTTAGTTTGATACATTTTTGTTATGGTTTAGACTTCCATGGTTTAATATGATTCATTATAATCCATTTTAGGTGTAATTATCAGGGTTTTATTTTATTTGGTTTAGTTTAGATTGGTTATTATCCAATTAATTGAGTTTATGTTGACTTTATTGATATTTGATTAGTTATATTTCATTTAGATAGGTTTGGTTTAGTTTCAGTGAGAAATTTTTGGATTATTTTGGGTTAAATTGGGCGGTTTTGGTTCAGTTAGGTTAGTTTATTGAAATTTTTTACTATCTATTTCATTTTATTTATATTTAGTTTGGTTTTGTTTGGTTTAGGTATATTTATTTTGGTTCATTTTTCCATGGTTCAAATATGTTTGGTTTGATTTAGTTCAAATTCGTTTAACTTGGGTAGATACAATTTTATATGATTTGGTTTATGTTTTATTAGTTCTAAATATTTTGGGTATACTCAATTTAGTTTTCAAGATTATATATTGAATTAGTTTCATTATTAATTATTTGGTTTGAGTTAGTTTAGTTTTATTTGGTTTGTGTTTTTTCATGCCAATTTGGTTTGGTTATATTTGATTCATTTAAGTTAAAAGTGTTCCATTATAGTTTCATTCAATGTTTTCTAGCTTAATTAAACGTGTATTGTTTCTTATTGGTTCATGTTTGTGTATCAGTATGCACTTTTTGTGACATTCTAAATTAAGAAATGTATTAACCAACTAAGTAGTATAACATAGATAGATGGGTCAATCACTCAAAAAGAAATTGTGAAGTAACTAGTAATTTTCCCTTTTAATAACTATCAGGCGGTTAAATTTTAAAATGAATAAATCTAAAATTTTAGAAATTAAATAACTATAAAAATAACTAATAAATAATAAATAATCAACTGGATGGGACAATGTAAGAGTCTTGAATCTCATTTAGGTGCATACATAAGTAAATAAATACTCTCTATCTTTGAATAATTACTTATCTGATCACCAGAAATTCCCAATATCAAATTTAAAATCATTCACAGGTTATCCAATGTTCTATTCATTGGTAATATAAATAATGTTCATGGTATAAAAATAAAATCAGTTTGTGAAATAATAATACCAAATTTTAAAAATGTCAACATATTTATCTATTTCATGATTCCTCATAAAGGATTACTTATTATATATCATTTATACAATCATGCATTGATATAACACAAATAATTAATTAATAAATTTATTTTTAAAAAAATTGTATATGCCTTGAAATGTTTTACACAAGTAGTCAATTAAATAATAAATAAATTTTCGAATATTATCCTACCCATGATCAGTTATTAGGTATCACACTGGAAAGCACAAAATCATGTGTAATAATATTATAAAAAAATATATCATAAAAAATATCATCAAATGAATATAAATTAAAATTATACATAGACCATAAATAATGTCTTGTAAAAAAATCCCATTCATCATAACATTGAATCATAAAAATCAATCAAACAAGGTCTCAAAATAGCCAATGAAAAATTAATAAAATAAGTCACCATAGTTCTTCGTTGGAAACATGTTATCATTGTTGATGATTTTTTTGTGATGTGTATCTCTCTAAAATATCGATCAATTTGATCATGTTAATTTCTATAAAAAAACACCATCTCTTATCACAGTTCTCAATCATATTTTATTGATATATGTAACACATATCAGTAACCATAATCTATTATCATTGGCATGCCCTATTAATGCCCCACCGACACATTTCTCTGAACCACAAGAACCATTTCAAACTCTATCATTTCATTTAAACTACTAACAATCATTAATTCAAAATTAATGACACAAAAAATACTAACAACACACCTTCCACATAAGAACTACTAATAAATCAGGAACCACAAGTCCCATTATGTGAGAAGTGTGTTGGTCACCAATTATGGTGAAGGTTTATACTCAAAGGAATTCACCTAGAATTGGTTCACTACTGGTTCATATCTTGTTGTAAATGATAGGTGGCATCCAACTACTAGTTTCAAAGGTTCTAGGGTGTAGCAGAATGAATGGGAGGGATCCTGATTTTTTTTCAGCAACTTCAATGGAAAAAAATATATAATGAACAGAACCTGTGAATATCTAAGAGTAGATCATTCACATTTAATTTATAATTAATTTAAAAAAATAATTACCATAACATAATAATCATCACAAGAAATTTTTTTTTTGTCATTTATCATGACTTCAATGTGGTAGATAATCTTTGGGAGGATTCTTCTAGGTGTATCTGCACATTCTCCATAAATATATGATCAATGAGCTTGAATATATGAGTTATTGTTCAGAATTAAAAATTAATTTACATTATTCATTTTTGATCTCAAAAAATATTTCTATCATTATCGTTATATTATTATGAGGCCGTGTGTATAAAGAAACTCTTTATGACATGAAAAGTTTCTAGAGAGCTTTTTTTTCTTCAAAAACACTCTTCTAATGAAAATTTATAAAAGTTAGAATTTATACTTAGGGTTAATATTTGATAATTTCATAATATCCCTTTTATAAAATAGATATTTTAAATAATTTCCAATATCTATTATTATTATTGTTGTTGTTGTTGTTGTATACCATGATATATTCTTATTTAGATATCATTTGTTAAATAAATCAATTAAAATATTATTAAATTATATTAAATAAAATATATCATTTCCATTGGTCTATTAACTAGACCTGTCATTCCTACATGTAATTTATTGGAACATTGAATATTAAAATATTTAATTTGATAAATATTATTCATTTGGTAAATATATAAATATTATTGTAAGGGGTCAGTTTTTTTAGTCATTCCTTTGTGGTTCCAGGTGGTTTGAGTTTTCTAAAAAAGGATAGAGGAATGGAAGTGTGGTTTGAACTGAAATTTCAATTGGAGGAGGAGGATTTTGGTATGGAGGGATATATTATATTATGGAGAGGTTCATTAGGGTTTTCAAATTTCAAGGGCGGGTCCATTTTCATCCTAGCCATAGTATTCACCACATGGATCTTTGTTGTTTATTTTAGCATCTCTTCCTTTCCAAATACCCCTAAAAACCGTTCCTTGGGGTTGTTCAATAGAGCTCGTGGTTGGATATCTTGTATCTATTGTATGAAGGTCTAATAGGACATAGTGTTTCCTAGTGCCATATTGTCATGTTTATTTATTTCTTAATAGTTAGTTTCTTGATGATTAGTTTTTATGGCTTCCAACATCCCACTATATTTTTCTTATGCACTACAAGTGCGTATTCCCTGCGGCATTTTTGAGTTGAGTCATAGAATACCTAGATTATGGAATAGTGAATGAAATTATAAATGAACTCTAGGGATTATGTGTTGTTGAAAGTGGTCATGGTATACTAATTAAGAACCATGGGATTGTTATATTAATACACTAAGATCATGAATAAATATCTCTAATTTAGAATATGAATTATGAAATCATATTGTATTGTGATGAAATAGAATTATTGGACCCAGATTTTAAATGTGATTAATGATTGGTTGGTAATTTAAATTCACTAAATTAAAATGATTAATGATGTTAAATTTTTATGGTTGTGTGCTTAGATGAAATCGAGTTTCCTAGGCATTAACGATGGGATTTGAGTGTTATGTGGGAGGATATCTACAATTGAATCTAAGGTTACGTAATTTCCCTATGTTGGTAGTGTGATATACTATTAATTATATTTACTTAATTCATATTCTCCACCACCTGGATTGAGTAGGAAACCAACGTGAAATTTTTTTAGCTTCTAGGTTTTATTTTCTAAAATCTAGGTATAGTGAGGGAATATATGGATGAATACTCCCTATTCCCATTCTCTCCCTTAAAATATAGCATGATGTGTAGGAGTATTCAGGCTATGATGGATTAATTTATAGGGTAAATGTGCTCATGGGCTATGATGGATCTCAATTTCACCATATATGTTTTTGAAGGTTATAGAAGTTAGAGGTTATAATTTATACTTGTATTATTATTATAGTTAATTTGGTTACCACGTGTGTACCTGCATGGGTTGTGATGGATTGAGAGATGATTCATGATACATGGGTTGTGATGGATTAAAGACTTGTTACTCTATTTTGGATGTAATGAGATGTGGTTGGGATATGTGTGTGTGGGGTATAAGATGAGATATTGTTGATTTATATTTTCATGAGTTTTGGGATGATATATAGAAGGGATTTCAGCATAGTACATTTGATGTTAGGGTGTAAAAGAAATAAACCAATGGAAAAGTGGGAGTGGGTTACCTTTATTATGTATATTCTTTTGGTATATAATTAAATACTTATACGTGTTTGGTGGGGATGGGATATAATTTAACCAATTTAGGTAATTATATAGTTTTATTTTTTATTCATTGTACTTTAATATGATTATTTAAAATTCACATGAGAGGTTTCAGGTAGGATCCTATAAAGTATAACTGTATGCTCATCCATTATTTATATAATATTTTCCGGGTCTATAGGATCTGGTTGGTTATTGACCTGGGTGTTACTAGCTCTTGGGGTTGTTTAAGATCCATTGGTGTTTATGGTCGATGCCTTAGCATTGTTTTTTATATTTTAAGTTCTTTTTTCTTACATTGAATTTATATATTGGGATCTTTTATATATTATTTATGTGATAGGGTTTTTTAGTGGATCTAATCCATAATTCTATAATCTATATATTGAGAGTAATGGATCTCATTATATGAATTTTATACCATTGGTGCTTGTCCCCAACTCATTGCCTATTGGGGGTGGGCTTTGGTTGTAATCCTTGTTTTCACTGCAAGACCAAGAGGGGTACCAATGGAGGTGGGGGTCATGAGATAGTATTATGAGAGCTTATTTTAGATACATAGAATAGTGTTTGGAGATAAAAAATAGTGAGGGTCGCATGCATTGGTGGGGAAACAATATCAGTTGGACAAACCATGTGATATAAGGGATACCATTTAGGACAAAGGATTTTAGTTTTCCATATGATATAATGCAAGGAACTTAAATTTTATTGAACATTATAAGTTAAATGATGTTTCATGTGGGGTATAGAGCTAGTTAAATGACCCGTGTTTTTAGTAAATATTTTTCCTTGAATAAAAAAGGTGTTTCAAAGTTTTCTTCACGCACAACATATAATAAAAATTATCTGCTACATATTTGTTATGATAATTATAAAAAGATTAAATACTATAGTAGATAAAAAAGATATTATCAATTATAAATTCATATAAAATAGGATTAACAACACTTAAAGCTTAAATAATTCAATTTTTTCAATAAAACCAATTTTACTTTATATACTCTATTTTAAGAAAAACTAAAAATATAAATTATAAAAAAATATATTTTTTCAAAATTAACTTTTTTTTGAATTAATCATTCTAAATTAATATTAATAATAATTTTTAGGTATTTTCTAAAATAATTAATTTTTAGGTGAATAGTGAAAAATATAGTTTTTACCAAAAACATGCATTTTATAACTTTATTATTATATAAGAAATATGTTGCAATTTATTAATAATTTTAATTAATAAAATATGTATTTAAGGTTTTTTATTATTTATTTTAAATATTATTCTGAATTTACATACCCTTTTTTAAATTTTTAAAACTTAGGTAACATTAATAATTTAAAAATTGTTCTCGGTCTTTTATTTTAAGTAAAAAAAATAAGGTAAAGTTTGGTTTTGTATTTATTTAAAATAAAAAACATTTATTTATTTTATTATAAACCAATTTATGTCAAGTAAATTAATAACACCTATAATTTTTAATCTACAAATAAATTTTAAACCTAAAAAAACAGTTTTTCCAGAAAATCTATTTTTATGCATCATGTGAATTAATTATGAAATTAACTATTATAAAACATAAAGATTTATATTGATAAAATTATTTTCATATTTTAAATCATAATGGTCAAATTATTCAATAATTTTAATTATAATTTTGGTTATTAAAATTAGTTACTAAGGAGAAAAACGTTAGTTATTGCGGTAAAAGTAAAAAAGTTAAAAAGATTTTTTATAAGTGTAAAAGACTTAAAACATTCAAAATACGTGCCTAAAAGTATGTGTATGATATGTATCTTTTATAACCCACCTTTTTCCATTATTATAATATTTTTTAGCCTTTTATCCTTGAATATTGGCATGCTATTATTGAAATGTAATGGGTACTTCCAAAATTACCCTCCTCTTCTCTTATAAAAGGGCATCACTTCCACCAAAAACTGCTAAAATTATCCATATTTCATCCTAAAACACTTAAATTTTTTTATTCCAAGAATTATCTTTCAATTTAATAATCCTATGGTCTCAATTATTTAGTAGAAGGCCAATATTTCCAAGGATAATTCCAAGAAAAATCCCAAGGTCTCAATGTAAGTATTTCTTACACCTTAATCTTTTCTTCTTAATCTTCCTTTTAAAGATTTATTTATCCACCATAATATTATGAAATAGTTATTATTAATATTATATAATTTTAATATATTAATGGATTAACCATTATTCAATCCATTCCAACAACTAATAAAAAACAACATTAATCATGTGTATGTGCGGACTATCACCTCTACGAGGTAACATATTTCATTTTTCATCTAGTTTCTTTCTTATTTATAACATTTTCATCAAATATGATTCAAAACCATAAAAATATATAAATAATATCATTATGGTTATTTAAAAATAAAATTATTCTAAAAGAAACCACATTTAAAACCATACTCACCCATCGATTATGGTATATCCATCTTTGTGTTGGTTTAACAACCTACATGAACAATGATATAAATAATTATCATTGATGAATATGAAAAATTAAATAGTAGTATTATCATAAATTAATGAGTAAATAATTAATGGTTTATGGTTATAGAATTTAAACATTAATATTTAATCAATTTATTAAAATGCCATGTTTTCTTTGATAAAAAACACTAAAATTAGCTCATCGCCAACTTTATATTCACAAACCATATCCATATTTACAAAAAATTACAAAAGTTGTTTCATAAATTAAATTATCAAATAACTTAGTAATGATGAAATTTTATTAATGGAATTATGATCACCATCAACATTATAAAACATGTGTGAAACAATCTATTTCTAACACCTGTAGTTGGGGTTTGGCTTAGTGGTAAGAACCCCATAAATCTACATGAAAAATGGGGGTTCAAGACCCATGGGGCGTAGGTACTGTAGAATCACTGTAGCACTACTGTAGCAGCCAAGATACTGTTGCAATGGTGGCACTGTAGCGGCGGCGGGTACTGTGCGGTACTGTAGCAGTGCGGGTACTGTAGCAGTACTATTCAGAGAATGGGTCTTGGGCCTAAAATTTCAGCCTACGGGCTATGTAATGGGATAAATGACCACTGGGCCTACATGCTATGTATTGGGTCTCCCTCTACCCAGTTAAAGAGGTCTTTGCTTTGCTTTAATAATAAAAATGAGGCTTCGGCCCCAACATTTAAAAAAAATTATAAATAATGTTTAAAAAATATAAAATATAAGAATAAAGATCTACAATATTTTATTAAGATGGATATTTTTACATTATCAGGTTATAATGATAAAAAAACCCTCCATCATAATAATATATGATTATTTTTATGTGAAAATGTAATTTTTCAATAAAAACAAATAATAAATTATTTAAATACTTTTTGTATGGTTAATATAAGCACCAGGCCTTATTACATTACTTAATCTTGAATTTTAGTCAAGAAATCAATTCAATTAATATTTAGGATCTATTAAATTTTATATCTTTATATAATTGGGATATTATACATTCATAACATTCCACATTTATACATAGTGGATACCATAAAAAGAGTGTACATTTCTTTTAAAATATAAAACTTTTTAAATAAAACATGTTTTCTTTGAAAAATATTCATAACATTTAAATTGGATTCCTTATTTTTCTTACACATCCTTATAACCTATGAAAATAATTTTAAAACTTGGCATGAGATCAAAAATATCTACAAGGGATATAAAAATAAGGAAATAAAACATTATTCCATGAATACTTTTAAACACATGAAATCATTTTCAAAAAAGACATATTTGTTACCCATATAAACTTACTTTGTAAAACTTCATATTTACATGATATTTCCACAAAACATATAGAAAATAAATAGAACCATAAAGTTATCTTATAGAATTACTTAAATAATCTTTCTGTCCTCTTAGCTACCATATAATTTGTAACCACCATGGCTACCATACAATATAACCCTCCTTACTACCTTATTGTGTAACCATCGCAGTTACACTGGGAGTAACCATATGGTTGAACTCCAACATACAAATAACCAATTCATTAGACAGATATATAGGTCCCACCCTTCATCATAAACAATTCCCAAGAACCTGAACATAATCAAACAACATGAATAATTTCATAAAAACATTGCTTTTGAATTTTGTAAAAGAGAATTTTAAAAGAGGATTTTAAAAGAAATCCCCTTAAAAATATCATATAATTGAATTGAGACATAATAGAGTGGATTTAATACATATAAAAAATGTAAATACACATAATATAACATAATATAAACTAAATTCATCACAAAAACTATATTAATACAACATAAATAATGAGGTAGAATGTTAACCCAAAGAATGGAGATTGGGTTAAGAATTCCCTTACCTCGGGTTTTTCCTACATCAATCATGTTTAAACATTTTGTTTAATAGTTAAAAGAGTGTTATTAATATCTTAAATAAACACATTCATGTTTATAACACATTATATTATTATTTCATAACATCATTTCACTCTTTAAATATTAGTATTTTGTTCCTTCCATTGTTTTGGGTGCGTTCTTTACATGATTTTCATGGCTGGTTTGTATTTTATTTTCTTATTGCATGGAAATGAAATTTTAGAATTAGAATGAAATTTTATTTATATGTTTTCATAATATATAATTATACCATAAATAATTTTTTATCATATATGATGATGAATATTTTGATAAAACATTAATGATATTTTTTTAGATCATTGTTGGGGCTTCCTCGATAATCATGAACTTGTTTCATTATATAATTTAAGGTTATTTATATAAGTTCATTCCAAAACATAAAATAGGTTAAATCATACACTTTAATTTTTTTTCAACCATTAAAATGGTTTTATGATCAACTTTAAAGGAATTAATTAAAATTTAAAGCACATCATCCATGATTTTGGTAAATCGACACATCGGGGATGGTATTTTTATTTTTAGAATAAGAGGGAGAGGATAGGAAGAAAGATGATGAATATTTTACATGAACATGATAACATAAATAATATATAATATTCTGGAGATTTAATACCACCTGTATAAGTGGGTATGAAGATAGTATAGAAAATAAAGGAATTGGAAAGAAAACACATGAAAAAGGAAGAGGATTCTTACCTCTTGATCTTTTCTCCTTGAGATCCATCTTAAGGCCTTCGGTTTTGGCCTTTGGGGGAGACCTGTAGGTATTGGACATGGAGAAGATCCTTTGGGATGGGATTTGGAAGAACTTAGACAATTTTCAATGCTTTATAGGTGTGTGATGAAGACAGGAATAATGGTGGTATTTATAAGGGATGAGAGGAGGGATTTTACATTATTTTAATCATAAGTTTAATATTTTTTTTCTAAACACTATGAATTTCTTGGTTCATGTGAACCCAGATATTAATAAGTGCATGTGAGTTCGAACTAAGTGATCTTACATCATCTATGATGTAAAAAGTAGTGTATTTAACAGATAATTTGAATATACGGTATTTTACCGTATTTCACTATACATAACAAATTCAAGAATTTCAAAAAAATACCCAAAATTATCCCTAACCATTTTTAAATTCATATAATTTAAAAAATAACTCCATTTTTGAAAATAATTTTTTAAATAAAATTAATTTAATTTTTAAATAAAATAATATTTTATTTAAAAATTAACAATTTTAAAACTATAACTTCTTTTATATGACATTGAAAAACTAACCAATAAGTCATTATCTTAAAGGCTTAATAAAATAAAATAATAAAACAATTTACTATTCATTAGGGTCATATTACTATTAATATTACAATTAATATGGGTATGTTACTATTCACCAAAAAAACAAGTTGGTTCTATCAGACTCCAAATAACTTACTCGTCACAATCATAGATGACCTTTTTTTGAAATTCAAAACATATAAGTGACAAAATTATGTTTAAAGGATAGTTATAAATATCTAATTAAAACAAAGTTTCATGACATTCAATTTATTTTTAAAACCTTGGGATGTTACATTATCCCCACCTTTCTGAAATTGCATCCTCTCAATTTTATTTACATATTAAAAAAGTGAGGGTACCTTTCCCTTATAGCATTTTCAGACTCCCATGTTTCTTATTCAATCTTGGGGTTTCTCCACAAAACATTTACCTGGTAGATTAACTTATTCTAAAATACTTATTCTCTTCAATCAAGATTCTAAACCAGTTTCTCTTTATAAGAAAGGTTCTCTTCTATCTGAACTGCTTCTGGGATCAATACATGAGTTGAATTTGGAACATACTTTCTCAGCAACAAAACATGAAAAAAATTGTGTACCTAAGATAAACTTGGAGGAAAAGCTACTCAGTAGGAAACTGGTCCAACTTTCTCCAGGATTTCATAAGTTCCAATGAACCACGGACTTAGCTTTCCTTTCATACCAAAACACATAACACTTTTCTATGGTGAGATTCTAAGAAAAACATGATCACCTAAGATCCATGAACACAACCAAAAACTTATCCAAGAACTAATGAAATATTATATTCATAAGATCCATGAATATAGTAGTTGAATCAGTTAACCCAAATGGCATAACAAAAAATTCATAATGCCCATATCTAGTATGAAAAGCTATTTTTCAGGATTTCATCCTCCTTCACCTTCAGCTGAGGTATCCGGATCTCAAGTCAATCTTGGAAAAATAATCATCTCATTGGATCTGATCAAAAAATTCATCGATATGAGTCAAAGTATACGTTTTATTAATAGTGATGTTATTCAAGGCTCTATAATAAATTCAAAGTCTCATGGAACCATTTTTCTTTCTAATGAACAAAATAGGAGCACCCCATGGTGAAGTTCTAAGAGGAATGAAGCCTTTATAAAGAAACTCCTACAATTGATTTTTAAATTCAATAAGTTCCATTTTATCCATTCTATATGGGGGTTTTGAAATTTTATTTGCATTAAAAACTAATTTAATTGTTAATTTGACTTTCTGATCAGGTATGACACATGGTAACTCATCAGGAAAAATATCAAGGTATTCATTTACCACTAGCACATCATTAATCTAAACAGTTCCCTTGTTTTCAACAATATGAGAAATATAACATTCATTTCCATCTTTAAATAGTTTCTCAGATTTCTAATATGTTATCAATTGTATGGTTTCGTTCTTGTATACCAATTTAAACCCTTTATGAAAAAAAACTTCTTTATATATACAGTCAATCTTATCATAGTAAATAGAAAGGCAATCCATTCCCAAAATGACATCAAAAACTACTAAGGTAAAAATAACAAGGTTTATAGGTAAATTATTTCAACATACCACAATATAAATATTATTATAATTTATTTTTTCTATAATATTTCCTCATGATTTTTTTACAATAAGTTCTGGTCTCATTTGTTGAGGTGATATTTCTAATTTACCAAAAAATTACTCAGAAAGAAAGGAATTTGTAGACCCCGTATCAAAAAAAACTTTTGAATAATTGAAGTAAACAAATAGGGTACCTGATACAACTTCATTGGATGGCCAAATGTTTGCTGACATAGTCATAAAGTACCTCACTACACCTTTATTCTTATAGTCTGGCTTCTTTGTATCATTTAGATCTATCTTTGGATAAGCATTTTCATAATGACCCATCTCACCACATTTAAAAAAATTTACAGTTTTCGTTTTATTATTAGTATTAGGATCATTTTCATTACAATCTCAGGCCATCTGTCCAAACTTACCACATTTAAAACACTTCCTTATTTTGGTAATGCATTCCCAAGGGTTATTTTTTCCACACTTTTCACAATTTGGAAACTATAATTTCTTACCATAATATTTATTCGATTGATTATTACACATCACTTCCCATCTGTACCTCTTCTTCTCCTTGTTTTGAAAGTAAATGTGATCATCAGCAAACTATATCTATACCTTCTCATCACGTAAAATAATTTTCTCATAAATTTTGAATTCACAGGAGGCCAATGCCCTTCGATACCTTGGCTTTAATCTTGAGTAAAAGTAGTTGATTTTTATATCCAGATATAGAATAAGATTTGGAGCATACCTCACCAGTCAGGTGAAGTTTTCATCAAAAAAAACCATTGAATCTTCCTCCTTATACTTCAATTCAAGGAATTTATTCTCCATCCTAAGTTGCACCACCTTAAGAAATTATTTTTCAAGGAAAAGACTTTTAAATTCATCCCACTCTAAGTTATTAATATATTATCTATACCTGATATTTTTGACCGTTGACCACCACTGATTGACTTTACATTAAAAATGATAAATGGAATGATATACCTTTTGATTATTTAAACATCCCATAATATAGAATATTTTTTAAGGGATTTAATCCATCCTTCAACTTCTACCGAGTCTAAAGATCCACTAAATGAAAGAGGGTGTTGCCTCATAAAATGTTCCACTATCATCATGTTTCGTTGTGGTAGCTCTATTTGTTCTATTTCATGGATGACAATGCCATTTATTACATGTGTTTGATGATCCATTACTATCACAAACCGCTCTGTTCCAATCCCTACCATTCTAGGCTACAAATTCGTAAGGATATTGTTATGTCAGTGCCTCTCCTCTTCCGCTTCCCTATTTCTTCTTTGAAAAACAATTCTGAAAAAACTTTTCTTAGTTGAAGAAATGTGGTAATATTTAAATTATATATCTTTTCAAATTAAACATAGATTATAAATCATTTATTTTATTATATTAACATCATCCTAACTCCTAAAGTTATCTAAACCATCCTTTGATACCAACTATAAAGAACTAGCCTTATTATATTACTTAATCTTGGATTTTACTCAAGAACTCACCTCCTTTAATATTGAGGATCATTTAAAGTTTATAAATTTAGATAATTGGAACATAATACATTCATAACATTCCACATTTATGTAGAGTGGATACCACAAAAACAGTTTCTATTTCTTCCAAAATATAAAACTTTTTAAATAAAACATGTTTTCTTTGAAAAATCTTCATAACATTTAACTAGGATTCCTTCTTTATCTTACACATTATTATAACCTTTGAAAATAATTTAAAAACATGGGATAAGAACAAAAATCTCAGTAAAGGATATACAAAGAAGAAAACGAAACATTAGTCCATGAGTACTTGTAAATTCATGAAATCATTTTTTAAAAAAGGCATACTTGTTGCCCATATAAACTTACATTGTGAAAATTGATATTTCCATGAGATTTCCACAAAACATATATAACATAAATAGAACCATAAAGGTATATTGGGGAATTACTTAAAAAATATTGTAACCCACTCAGCTACCTTATAAATTTTAACCACCACGGCTACCATATAATGTAACCCTCACCTACCTTATTGTGTAACCATCGTAGTTACACTTGGAGTAACCACATATAAGACCTCCAATATACACATACCCAATGAATTGGAGGGAGATATAGGTCCCACCATTAATCATAAACAATTTCCAAGAACCATAACATAATCATACAACATGAATAATTTCTTAAAAATATTTCTTTTGAATTTTGTAAAATAGAATTTTAAAAGAAGATTTTAAAAGAAAAGCCCCTTAAAAATATCATATAATTGAAGTGAGACTTAATAGAATAGATTTAATATGTATATAATCTATAAATACACATAATTAAATATAATATAAACAAAATTCAACACACACAAAAATTTAATGCAATATAAATAATGAAGTAGAATGCTAACCCAAATAATGGAAATTGGATTAAGAATTCCCTTACCTCAGGTTTTTCCTACTTCAAACTTGTTTAAACCTTCTATATAATGGTTAAAAGAGTTTTATTAATATCGTAAATAAACATATTCAAGTTTATAACACCTTATATGATCATTTCACCCTTTAATTATTAGTATTTTGTTTCTTCCATTGTTTTGGGTGTGTTCTTTACATGATTTCTATGGTCAGTTTGAATTTGATTTTCTTATCATTTGGAAATGAAATTATAGAAGTGGAATAAAATGTTATTAATATGTGTTTATAATATATAATCATACCATAAATCATTTTTTTATCGTATAATATTATGACTCTTTAGATAAAAAATTAATGATATTTGTTTAGATCATTTTTTGCGGTTCTTCGATAATCATGAACTTGTTTCATTATAGGATTTAGTTTTACGTATATAATTTCATTCCATAACATAAAATAGGTTACATAATAAACTTTAAATTCTTTTTCAACCATTAAAATAGTTTTTATGATCATATTTTAAGGATGTAATGGAAATTGGAAACGCATTGTCCACGATTTTGGTAAATCGACACATCTTAGACGATGTTTTTTTAGATTAAGAGGGAGAGGAGGGGAAGAAAGATGATTAATATTTTACATGAACATGATAACATATATAATATATAATATTCTAGAGATTTCATACCTCTTAGATAAGTGGAGTAGAATATAGTATAAGAAAGAAAGGAATTGGAAAGAAAACACATTAAAAAGGAAGAGGATTCTTACCTCTTGATCTCTTCTCATTGAGATCCTCCTTAAGGAATTTGGTTTTGGCCTTTGGGTGATATCAGTAGGTCATGTAAATCGGTAAGGGACTTGTATAGGGGGTTTTCTAGAACATATACAATGCTCAGTGCTTTAGAGTTGTGTGAGGAAGAGGGGAATAAGGTTGGTATTTATAGTGGAGGAGAGGAGGGATTTTACATTATTTTAATCATTAGTTTAATATTTTTTCTCAAGACTATGAATAGTCTTGGTTCATGAAATCCCAAATATTAATAATGTCATGTGAGTTCAAAAAAAAGTGGTCTTACATCAGTCATGATGTCAAAAATAGTGTATTAAACTGATAATTTTAATATATATTATTTTAATTTATTTCTCTATTCATCAAAAATTCAAGAATTTTAAAAAAATACCAAAAATCCACCCAAAATATTTTTCAAAATATAGAACTCAAAAAATTCACTCCATTTTTTGAAAATAATTTTTTATATATGATTAATTTAATTTTTAAACAAAATCATACTTTATTCAAAAATTAAAAAATTTTAAAACTATAACTTCTTTTATATCACAATGAAAAATTAACCAAGATTACATTATCTTAAAGCCTTAAAAAATAAAATAATAATACAATTTAATATTCATTAAGGTCATATTACTATTCATAAGGGTATGTTACTATTCACCAAAAAACAATTCGGTTCTATCAGACTCCAAATAACCTACTAATCATAGCCATAGATGACCGTTTTTTGAAATTCAAAACATAGAATTAGAAAAATGATGTCTAAAGGATAGTTATAAATATCTAATTAAAAAAAATTTCATGCATTTCAATTTATTTTAAAAAACATGGGTTGTTATAGTTAAAATCTCAGTTAACACCTTGGAATATTCTATAGAATATTTATAGATTTGGGAGCAGAGTTAGCACAATTTTTCGGGGCTCGTAGAGCTTCAGCACAGATAGAATAAAAATATTAAATTTATTTTATTACTCACATATTCATTTCCAAAACAATGGAATATCTCCCAAAAGGTTCCTCATATGGGAAATCAGATACCACCATTAGGTCTGAGATGCGGTATTTACCCTAAGTGTGACATTACATTTGTGCACATTATTTGTTTGGTTAAATTGCACATCTGAGTAATTTATTTAATATTTTTATTATAATTTTTTCTGAAAATATTAACTATATCTTAAACAGTGTATTGTATAAAAAATATGAGGCCACCATTAAGTCCAGAATTTGGGTTTTACCCTATTAATGACATAATATTTGTGTGTGTTGGGTATTTGGTAACATCTCAAGTTAGGGGAATAATAATTAAATTATTGTTATTTATGTTAAACAAAAATGGAAATTGCATTTTTAATTAAATTCCTTTAATTGATGAGTGATTTTTCGCCATGGGTGAAAATTTATTTTGAGGTTAGATAATAAAAGTGATATTATTACCTTTTTGCAGAAACACCAAGAGTATCAGTGATAGAACAGGTTTACGGATGAAGAAAATTTGAAAACAAAGGTAGAAGAAGAATCACACAGGACAGAAAGATTTACATGGTTTGGGAAATTATCTCTCCATGCATATAGTGGCATTAATATCACTATATCCAGGATTAAAAAATTACAGGGAATTTAAGGGTTCTCAAGTACAAAGAAACCCTAACCTGAAATGGGCTAATAAGGAGGAAGAAGAATTGTTCCACCAGCTGCACAAAAAGTATAATCTTATATAGAGAAGGGTAGCTGGAAGTCTGCATTTCTATAGTGTCATGACCACCCAAGTCCAAGGTGCTATAGTGGATGTTGGTTGGAAGTCTACAGAGCCACATTACCGATTTCTCCAAAGTTCTCACTACTACAATTCCATATCGGTGTTGTACGTTCATCTCTACTATAGTCGGTCAGAGTTGCTATAGTGTCCCAAAAATTGGTTCAAGGTTTTAAGACACCCAAAGAAAGGGAACGTTTTCCCCTACAACCCCAAACAAGCTCACCTCGGAGCTCCTCCTACAGAGTTGCGGCCTGGTGTGCATTATGGGCCGGAAGCATTCAGCCCAATCATCATCCATAACGGATTAGGCTACATTGATCCAAAATTCCAATCCCACATAAATTAAAATATGTGATTAATATAAATGTATTAAATTCTTGGTATTTAATGTATGTTATTTATTTTTGAAATTTTAATGGTGGAAATGATTGGATATAATTTATAATAAAAATAATAATTATTTTCATTATTATTATTATTAATTTTGGAAAATAATTTTTTTCTTGTAAAAATAAAATATTTATACATATATACATATATACATATATATATATATGTTGATTAAATATATATGTATGTGTGTGTGTGAGTGTGTGTGTCTATATATAATGTGTGTGTTTGTATTGGATGGATTTTTATTTATAAGGGACCCTGGGCAGCAACGCAAGTATGGCTCTAAGGAAGACTCTCAATGACATATAGCTTTGGTGCTAGAACACATGGATATCCTTATAAACTCGGATGAATAAATGGTAGAGGAAGATATGGATATTATGGCATCGAAGAAATTGGGAAAATTTATTCGTGTGATCATTACATAGGAGAAAGGAGAGTGGATTGATAAGTAGGTTTGTATTCTTCTTAGAGCCTTCAACAAGGGGAAGATTAATAAGGAGGAATACATGAAATCTTGGGACAACATGGAGAATCAGTATGAAGGAATCTCAAAGGACTACCTAGAAACTCAGGTAAATTATATTCCTTGTATATTTTTTAGGTAGATTTGTTCCAATAAACTCAAGTCGTTCTTTAACAAATTTGTAGTTACTTTTACTGTTGAAACTCGTAAGTTGTGAGGATTCTCACCTTCCCCTTAAATGTGTTTGAAAATTAAAAAATATATGTTGGAGTGTAAGGGGTTTTTTGTGTGGATTATGGGTTAAATTATATAGAGAAATAATTTAAGATATGGAATAATAAATTGAATAATAAATTTAAGTAAATAATTAATGAAGGAAAGAGAAGAAAATGTAAATAAAATGTGGATTATGGGACATGCATAATGCATGGGGGGAACCCCATAAACTCTCACACCTCCCTCCCTCTTCCTCTCTACATCTCTCTTATTATTATTATTATTGATTTTATTATTATAAACTTATTTCTTCAATATATCATGTGATATACATTGGATTGATGTGGCATCATATTTGTTGGGTTTTCCTCGATAAGAAAAATTTTAATCCAAATTTTTTTCAAAAGGCAATGAGGGATTTTTTTCAGATTTAATTTAATAATTATTTTTTACGCTTATTAAATATAAAATATAATTGAAATGAATTATCAAGCAATAATTGTAATGAATTATCAAATTTTAATCACATGATATTATCAATATATAATTATAAAAATTATAAAAGGATAAATATAAGTGAATTATCATGTGATAAAGATTATCAAAATTATAAAAGGATAATTATGTGTATTATCGAATGATAATTATCAAGAATTATCTATAAGTAATTTCAATAAATTTTCAACAGATAATTTATAAAAAAATTAACAAAATATAATCTCACAATTTATCAAAGGATAATTTGTAAAAAATTATCATATTGTAATTATAAGAGGACAATTTATGAAATTTATCAAAGGATATTTATTTATATTATCAAATAATAATTATTTGGATTATAATTATTCTTGAGGGGAATTTTTTGAGCACATGTGTTAGCCTAAAATTATAATTCATAAATTATCCAGAAGAGATAAAGTATTTTATCATGTAATATTTTATTTCTTCTGGATATAAAATATATGGTTTTGGTATTAGGAATCCATGGAATGTAATCGTATTTCTGGTTGGTGTTTGAACACAGTTAAGGTGATGAAACCTTTTATGAATCCTCCATTGATGTTAATGACTTTAAGGTAGGATTTTTGCTACCATTTGGGTTCATGTATATGATGTTATCATGATATTTGATTTATGTTGGACTAACCCATTCTTGTTATGTGATACATGTGGGTGTGTGTTTAGCCATGAGACTTTCTTGATTAAAATATTATGATTATTCATATTTATGTGCTTACACCATATTGATTTTCTTATATATTTGTGTGTGTGTGTTTGTATTTACTCACACTCATGATATGTTATGTATGATGCCATTATTTCCTTGTGATATTTTTTGTATATGCAATGTTGTTGTGTTATGAATTGTACCAAAGTGATAGGTGGGACCTTCATAGATTGGTATCCCTAGAGTGGTACCATGTCCAGATGTTTCATGTGACTTGATGGCGAGACTGAGATGGAGGACATGTCATGATAGCCTAGTGTGTCCTAACCTGGTGGCATGACAATCATGAGTGATCATACCCATATATGAATACTGTGGGGCATGAAAATCATGAGTGATTATACCTGCATGGAAATAGTGGGACATGATGGTCTATGTGGCCTATCCTATAGATATCACGTGGGCATGATAAACTAGTTTGGATTGTCCTAGAGATTTAGGACCTGTAAAACTATTGAGAAACTTGATGTTAGCTCTAATGTTGAGATTTTTCCAGGATTTTTCCGATATTTTCGGGCATGGTGCTGAAGAAGGTATAACCAGGGTTTTTGGCAGCATGGTTAGTGTATGAACTCTATTTATATTCCACCTATTATAGAGTCATGAGAATGAGAGTCTGATATTTGATCTCAGTAGCCAAATTTCTTTAAACAAGAAAGTTAGAGATACTTCTTAGGGGTGAGAATCCATTAGAGGGGGAGATCTGTGATATCCTCAATTTTTAATGATAATAAAAACCCTCTTTCATAATATTTTTTGAGTATTTTTATGTGAAAATGTAAATTTCAAATAAAAACATAATAAATGATTTAAACACTTTTCTTATGGATAAAATCCTAGTTAACACCTAAGAATATTCTATGGAATATTTATAGAGTTGGGTTCTAAGATATCATGAGATTATGGGGCTCATAGATCTTCAGTGATGATAGAATAAAAATATTAAATATATTTTATTGCGTTCATTCTATTTTAAAACATAATGGAATATCTCTCAAATAGTGATTCGTGTGGGAAATCTGAGACCCAGATTAAGTCCAGGATGTAGGATTTACCCTAGGTGTGAGATTACATTTGGGTAAATCATATATTTGGTCAAACCACAAATGAGGGTAATTTATTTAATATTTTTATTATAATTTTTTCAGACAAAATTATGTATCTCTTGAATGGTGTATCATATGAGAAATTTGAGGCCTCCATTAAGTCCATAATGTAGGTTTTATCCTATGTATGACATAAGATTTGGTTGTTTTGGGTGTTTGGTTACATCACACATAAGGGTAATAATAATTATATTATTATTATTATTATTTGTGTTGAAAAAAAATGGAAATTACATGTGTAATTAAATTCAATTAATTAAAGATAAACACTTCACCATGGGTGAACATTTATTTAGAGGTTAGACAATAATAGTGGTATTATTATTTGTCCCACATAAATTCAATTGTGTGGTTAATATAAATTTATTAACTACACAGTGTATAATGGAGGTTGTTTTTGAATGTTAATGGTGGTAATGATTAGAGGTAATTAATAATAAGAATAATAATTATTGTCATTATTATTATTATTAATTTGGGAAAATAATTTTTGTGTGATGAAACTAAAATATGTATACATATATATGTTGGTTAAATATATATGTATATATATGTGCAATTGTATATATATATTTTTTATATATATATGGGATAGATATTAAGTTATATTTAATTAATGATTTAAATGTTATTAAAAAAAATTAAAGAAAAATGTGTGAGGTTTTTTTTATGGGGCATGGATTGAATTTGAGAAAGAAATAATTTAAGATATGGAATATTAAATTAATAAATAAATGGTAAAATAATTAATGAAGGAAAGATAAGAAAATTAAAATAAAAAGGGGATTTTGGGTGGTTTATAGCGCATGGGGGAAACCCCTCCAACTATCATACCTCCCTCCTTCCTCTATCCCTCTATCTTTTTTTATTATTATTTTTATTTTAAACTTCTTTCATCAATATATCATGCGATATTGATTAGATTGATGCATCATTGAAGCGGTTGGGTTCACATCGATGAGAGTAATTTTAATACAAAGTCTGTTTCTAAAAGCGGTGAGGTAAGTTTTCAGATTTTATTTAATCCTACTTTTTTAACATTCTAAATTTCAAATATAAATGCAAAGAATTATCAGTTGATAATTATAAAAAATTATCAAAGGATAAATGTATGAGATTATCAAAAGATAATTATACAAATTATAAAAATATTATTATAATAGAATTATCATGTGAAACTTATTGTCGAAATTATAAAAGGATAATTATGAATATTATTGAAGGATAATTATCAAGAATTATCAAGAGATGATCACACTAAATTATCAAAGGATAATTTATAAAAACATTATTAAAAGATAATCTCACAATTTCTCAAAGGATAATGTGGAATAAATTGTAAAAAGGTAACTGTAAGAGGATAATTTATGTAATTTATTGAAGTAAAATTATTTAGAATACAAAAGAATAATTATTTGTCTTATAATTATTCATAATGGGAATTTTTGAAGCTCGTGTGTTGGACTAAAATGATACTTTTGAAATTATCTAGGAGAGATAAATTATTTTAGCATGTAATATTTTATTTCATCCAGATATAAAATAACAATTTTTTGTTTTAGGAATCCTTGGGCTATAATCATATTTCTGGTTGGTGTGTGAACATAGTTCAGGTGATGAAACCTTTGATGGGTCTTACCTTAACATCAACGACTTTAAGGTAGGGAGTTCCTTACCTGTTAGGGTCAGGTATATGATGTCAAAATGATATGTGATTTATGTTCGACAAACCCATTCTTATTATGTGATGTGTGTGGGTGAGTTTATAGCCATGATACTTTCTTGATTAACAGATTATGATTATGCATATTGATGTGTTTAGACCATGTTGAGTTTCTTAAATATGTGTATTTATAGATTTTCTCACACTCGTGATATGTTATGTATGGTTCCATTTTTGTCTTATGATATTATTAGTATATTCTATGTTATTGTGTTATGTATGGTACCAAAGTGATAGGTGGGATCATAATATCTCATAATACCTGGAGGGGGATACTGTTCAGACACTTTTTGTGACTTGGTGGAGATACCAAGATGGATAATGGGGCAATATGACCTAGTGTGTCTTGAACTGGGGGCATGAAGATCATGATTGATCAGACTCGTATGTGATGACTATAGGGAATGATGATCATGTGTGATCAGACCCATGTGGAAATAGTGGGGCATGATAGTTTATGTGAAATGGCCTTCAGATAGCATCAGAGCATGATGACCTAGTTTGATTTAACCTGGAGGCATGGGTCTTGTACGGCTATTGAGAAGCTTCATGCTAGCTATGATGTTAAGACATTTCAATGACTTTTCCAATATTTTCTAAAACGAAATCAAAAGTGGTATAACCTGGGTTTGTGGTATCTTGGGTAGCTCACGAACACTCGACATAATTTTTTCTTGTGTGTGAATCTATCTATTATTATTTTATTCATTATTATGAATGTGAAAACTTGTCAATTACGAAATGGTGGTGTCCTAATGAGTCATTATACTCACACCCTACTTAGGAATTTTGGGGTTCTTGTAGATTTCATGACCTAGGATCCGGTGAAGGGTAGGGTCCCTGTGGTGGATGGTTGATCAGTGAATCATGGAGCAATATTGGGTTGTTATAGACTCCAGAGGGCCCTCAAATTTTTATTCATTTGTTTATCTATTTGTCCATATTTTGCTTAAATTCTTGATAGTATTTCCATATTGGGAACCATTTATTTATATAACAAGTATAGTTCACTCTTCCACATGATTTATTTGATTATGTTTTATTATACTTTGGTTATTTATTTCTCTTGTGCACCCTGATAGAGGGTATAGTCTCCTCACATCTTGACTTGGGACCATCGCTGGTAGTTGGAAACCTCAAGTGTATGAGGAGGCATACGTAATGTCATATGGCATTCCAACTGGCATCATAGGACTGGTTTCACTAACTTATATTTTCTATTTCCTTCATTTCTAATAAGAAATATATGATTTAGAATTTTTGGGACTTGGTCAGGGGATCTATGATACTGTTTGGTCGGTACTATATAGTGGACCTCCAAATTTCTATAAAGGTTGAAATTTATGTTTTTCTATTATGGATGATTAAATTCACCTTGATTGATACACATTATGTTGATTTGATATTTATGATATCTTGGTTACAATCATACATCATGACTAGGAAAGTACATTCACATACAATATATTGTTTTGCATAATAGTTCTTTAATTAAATATCCTGATTTGTGTTATCTATTTGATATGGTTTTTCTTTGTATGATATATAGTTTTTTTATGTTTTTATTTTATATCTATATTACAAATAATTATTTGAATAGATCATGGTGTTTTTTAGTGTATATGTAACGTCCCAGACATAGAATCTACTCAACAAGTGGCCCAATCCCGATTGGCCACAAGTCCTCAAGCGCATCTCCCTAAACACCAAAAGATGAAGACTAGCAATGAGGGACTATGTGTTTTAGTGGGGAGACTATTACCTATTTCTAGAGTTTAACATAGTAAAATATCAATAATAGATAAATAGAGAAAGTAGTAAACATGTTGAAAATAGAAACATAGAAGGAATAGATAACAATATAAAAAAAGAATCTTGTACACAAAATGATGATGTTACATGTCTCTAGAATGAATCCAAATAAGGTACAAATAAGTAAATTACAAAACAAATTCCAAATACCAAAAATTCCAAAAAGTTATATCTCCAAATAGTATCGTGAGCCTCGAATTGGTCATATGCTCCCCAGCTCCTAAGCATGAAACAAAAGAAAGGATCGAAATGAGGTTGATTTCCCTAGTCACTACCTGAATCCAAATACTCTATTTAGGTACCCACTAGTAGCTTGAGCAGGGTGTGAAAAACAATCCCAGTAGGCAACCACCCCAATATCTATACAATTCCATGATTTTCAATATTACAAGCTAAGTAGTGGGAAAGTAAATCAAGTAAGCAGTAAATGAATGTAAAAATTTCCATGGCATTTAACTACTAAACTAGTAACACTAAAATAGCCTCTCAAGGATCCCTATAAAAGATGGAAAGCTCCTATAATAAGGAAACAACAAACAATGAATAAATAACTAACATGACATTTCCATTCATCCAAGCATGTCATGTCAACCACGGCCTTGCCATACAACCTGAAGAGTCAAATGATCATGACTAAGCTGTAAAATAAATTGTATCATATATCCCATGGTCATGCTATAATAATCAAGTATGAAAACATGTTGAGTTGGATCCAAGGTGTATAAGACCAAGGATTTCTTGTCAAATCCTTGGAACATCTCGATGGAAACTCGGTTAGGAACTGGTAGGAGTCCTAGGAGCATGTCAACTAAACATGTCCTATGTGAGTCCAATAAGGACACATCCAAGGGGTAACAAGTCTCAATTCATCTCATAGAATCAATACCCAATGATAATAACATATCCAATTCATCCACTACCATATTCAATACCCATAGGAGAAACATACATGGAGTCAATATAAATAATTCATCAATTCCATGCAATTACCATTCATACCATTTGAGTTTACCCACTCATTAGACAATTCTCATCCAATATCATCTCATGAGTATACCCACTCAAGTATTACATGTTCAAAATCAAAATAAAATGATGAGTATACCCACTCATTTAACAAAACCAATTTCAATTTAACATCAAATTTTTATCAACATGTATCGCATGGAAAGGGACGTAATACATCTCTTTATAAAGCAATCCAATTCTAGTTAACAATAATTATACATCCTCTAACTCTGAAAGAATGAGAACACAGCCCATGGATATTTTAACAAGGCATAACCAAGGTGAATTCATATTATACACCCCATGGGTGGCCTTGGGTGGAAAAACAACCTCCAACGCCTCTCAAGGGTAACCAAGGGTTTCTCTAATGGGTCCCAATTCATTTAATTCAATTATTCAATTTAAATTCAAGGTCATTCCAGAATGTATGGAGGTTGTAACAATGGAATATATCCCAATAAAGCACCAAAACCAATGGTAAAATTATAGATCACCAATCGTAGCTCGATTGTAGAGTGTTCGTTTAGTATTGACTCTTGATTCGAGTTAGATCATAAGAAAAAAATAAGAATGGATGAAGAACCTGATATTAGGGAATATTAACTTTCACCAAAATAGAACAACTGATATCCATAAGAATGAATAATGGAGAAATGGGAATAGATTAATCACCAATACAGATCCAATAAGATGAATAGTGCTTGATTTGGATATCAGACAGAGAAACTGGATCAAAACCAAGAATAGTCATCAAAGAGGATTCAAAATGGATCCTTTGTTGTATGGGAGAGAAGAGTGAAATATATTTTAGGTTGACTTATATTTTTAGTTTCAAATAGTAATTTCCCAAATAAATCTTGGGTCCTGCAATTTGGCTACAAATTTTGGCCAAACCATGTGAAAATCTTGCATGCTTAGATATAGGGAAGGGGCACTCACACTGTTTGACTAACCATGCATAACCCATGTCAAAACCCACTATCAAAATTGTAGACATAGTCACACAATCATGCTCACCATTTCGTATGGTTTTATCTAAGAATGTAAACTACTCATTCTCATTATCCAAGCCTCACATAGTTTATCAAACCACGCGGTCTCCCCTATATGGTTTCAATTAACCATGTTCCAGACCATTTTCAACCCAAAAGCTTGGGTTTCGGGCTCTGAGTATCCCCATACACCCCTGAAACACCCATGATCAAATTGTGTACTCACATGAGGCTATACTTAAATATTTAAATCAAAATAATAAAACGATTCATACCTCATACAAAAACATGAGTTCTTAAAATCTTCCCCCCTTAAAAAAATTCATCTTCGAATTTCCATCACTAGGGTATTCAAGATTCATCTGAGAATAACATTGGCCACTGATCACATACATCATCCTTATACTCCCAAGTCTCATCTTGTAAATGGTTATTCTTCTATAGTACCCATAATAGAGGAACTGATTGGCCATAGAGAACCATTATGCTCATGTCAATGATATGAATTGGATAGTCCTCAAAGGACACATCAACCTATAAATTATCCTCCTAAAGTTGATAATCCTAATATGGGTCTGAGTGATAGCATCAAAATGAGTTATGTGGAAGACATCATGTATGTATAAGTGCCTCTAAGATAACTAAAACTGATAGGTTATTGGCCCAACTCTACCCAAAATCTCAAACGGCCCGACATATCATGAGGAAAACTTACCTTGTCTCTAGATTCGTCTATGTATCAGCCTTTGTAAAACATGTAAAAATACCTAATCCCCAACCATGAACTCTAGATGTTATCTGCCTCAATCATTGTATTATTTATATTAAAACTATGTAGTATCCAACTACTTCTGAATCAACTGGACCTGCTTAGAAGTCTCTTGTAAGAGACTTGGTCCCAATAGAGCTATCTTTCCTACCTCTAACCAGCATAGGGGTGATCGGCATGGCCTACCATACAAATCCTCATAGGTTTCAATCTGTATAGATGTCTGATAACTATTTTTGTAGTAAAAATCAACTAGGGGATATGCTTCACCCAAGAGACCCCAAAATCTAGGATGCATCCTCGTAGCTTGCCCTCAAGCACCTGTATCATATGATCCGATTGTTCATCAGTATGATGGTGGTATGTTGTGATCAGAAGAAACTATGTACCCAGTTCCCTCTATAAACTCTTCAAGAAACGAGATATATTCCAGACATCCCTATCTGAAATGATAGTGTGTGGGACCCCGTGGAGTTGTAAAATATCAAGGATATACAACCTCCTATGATTATAAATATTGAAGGTATCCTTGATTTGTAGTAAATGAGAAACCTTCCTAAGCTGGTCAACCACAACTCACACATCATCGCTACCTTAAGGAGACCTTGGTAATCTGGTCACAAAATCCATCACGACAACATCCCATTTCCACTCAAGAGTTGGTAACTTCTACAAAAGTCCAGCTGGTTGTTGTTGTTCTTCCTTCACTTACTAACAGGTGAAACACCTTGTAACAAAACCAGGTACCTCCCATTTCATACCTGGCCACTAGTACTAATTCTATAAGTCATAGTACATCTTTGTGACACCGGGATGCACTACCCAAGCTGATAAATTAAACCCCCACATTAGCTCCTTTATTATTTCCACTGGAACTTAAATGTGACCATTGATAAGTAGAGACTCATCCTAACCCACAATCAAACCAAGATGTAAATCCTCACCTACTACACTCTCTAATAGGAATAAGCCCTTAGAATCTGATATATGCCTCATCCTCACTCAATCAAGAAGGGTTGAGGTCACAACTATGGATTATAGAAAATTATTCCCCTGACTGTCCTTCACCTCCAGGTGCATCTCATAGAATAAAGACAATATATTCCACTGACTACTAGCCTACTGAACTGCATGTATCTAAGTCCTCCTTCTCAATGAATCTTCCACTACATTTCCCTTACCAAGCATGTAGGTATGCTTAAATTTGAAATACTATAGGTACTCAACCAACCTTCACTACCTAAGATTCATATCACACTATTTAAATATGTACTTGAGTATTTTTTAGTCCACGTACACCAAAAAATGATCTATTAGTAAGTAATGTTTCCAACATAACAATATGTGAACAACCACATCTAAATTGAGATCGTGTGATAGGTAGTTCCTCCCATGTGTCCTTGACTACTGAGACCTATATGCCATGACTCTATCCCCCTGTATCAACACTACTCCAAGCTCGATACCTGATGCATCACAATACATAGTGTACCCTCTGACATGCTCTAGAAGTATCAGGATCGGTGTCGAAGTCAGTATCCCTTTCATCTCATGAAAGGATATCTCACAAGTGTCTGACCATATAAACTTCACACCCTTATTAGTCAATCCCATCAGTGGCACTACTAAGCATGAGAAGTCCTATGTGAAATGCCTGTAATATCCAACTCACCCCAAGAAACTCCATATTTCAAAAACATGCTTGGTATGATCCCAAGAAACTATAGCTCTCACCTTCTCTAGGTCAACTTATAATTCTTTCTTAGAGATAATATGACCCAGGAAGTGAATTTTGTCCATCTATAAGTGGCACTTTGTGAGCTTAACATATAAATGATTCTATATCAGTGTATTTAAGACAATATAAAGATTTTTAGAATTTTCATGTCGATTATAAGAATACATAAATACATCATCCATGAAAACTACCACAAATGAATCCATATAAGGATCATACACTCGGTTTATTAGCACCATGAAAACGGTTGGCACATTCGTGAGACCGAACAACATAACCAGGTACTCATATATAAAATAAATACTATGAAAGGTTGTACAAGGAAGGTTTTTAGGTTGAAAACGTACGTGGTGATATCCTAATCACAAATAAATTTTATAGAACACATGAGCTCCTGGATGTTGGTTATACAGATCATCTATCCATGGAAAAGGATACTGGTTCTTAACAGTCAGCTAGTTTAGTAACTAATAGTCCATAGATATACTAAGGGTACCATCTTCCTTTTTTGGAAAAAGTACCATAGAACCCCACAAAGATGTATTGGGTTGGATAAACCCCTTTGCCTCCAAGTTCTCTAGCTACCTCTTGATATCATTCAACTCCTTCATAGTTATCCTGTAAGGAAAAATGGATATTGGTAAAGCTCCTAGAACTAGCTCGATGGAGAACTCAACCTCGCTATCACAAGTTAGCCCAAAAAAATAATTTGGGAAAACATCCCTGAAACGATGAACCGCCAGGGGAAATTTTTTCTAATGCACTCCATTGCCATCCAGATACAAACTAGTGGTCTGGGCTATCATATTGCCCAGCCCACGATGCTTCGGCCCAATTCAACTTGCCTGGATATCTCATTCACCCATTTGAGTATAAACTAAACCCTGTGGTGATGTGAAAGTTACCCTCCAAAGATAGAATTTAGCATAATCTCTATAACATACTAGCTAATCCATCTTGAGTATGATGTAAAACATTATCCTCTCAAGGAAATACAGATTCCAGAAGAAGTGACACCCACAAACCTTATAGGGGAACTCACTGCACTAGTGTACAGCCTCCATTATGATCCCCAATGAAGTTTCCAGAATTATAATACTCTCATAAGATAGTATAATCTGACCAATTACTTTCACCATTGGTGAAGATATGAAGCTATATAATGCACCTCTATCAAAAATATCATATGAAATATCATAGGATACTAAGATCGTACCTCTCACCATAGATGGTTTGACATCCTACTTCTTAAGGGTTGTCTATACAAAATAGATTTTTCCTAATCCATGGATCTATGAAAAAACCACCACCTAGAGTAGGCCCAATCTGATGTATCGATGTAAGTAGGTCCTAAATACCTCAGTCATGGCCATAACTATCTCGTCCTGATTAACTATCACTGCACCGACTCTCAGCCTGACATGAAGCTGAGAAAATCTCTCCCAAACATGGTGTTAGTGATGACCCCTACTACTCACATTTAGAGGTAAGGTCTTCAAAAAATGTTATATGTGTCCTATCCAGCTACAAGATCAACACTCGATTGGGTTTTAGTCACACTGATTCTTCATGTGGTCCCATCTTCCACACTAATGATAGAAAACTAAGATACCAGTACTCACATCCTCACTGGTACTCATCTCATGGGAAGCCTCAAAACATTTCTTCCTACCAATGTAAGTAAAACTACTAGGTCAAGATACTATATTTCTCTTCTCTACTCCCCCATATTTTATCAGGTTCCTCTCTATAATTAGCGCTTGATTAATAATTTCAGTAATAGAGGTCAATTGAACACATTGACCTCAGATATCATAGCATGTCAGAGACCTTCCTCAAAGCGTCTTGCTCTTGATAGCTCATCAGTAAGGTATGTTAATGAAAAATATTGCAACTCTGTAAAGTGTTTTGAGTACTTTATAATAGTCATTGTTCCCTTCTTTAGATGCATGAAAAAACTAGCTCGCTCTACTTGTAAAGACTTGGGGTAAACATAGTCATAAAACTTGGTCTGGAATTCATCTCAAACCATGTATTGCAGCATATTATCCAATTTCAATACATCCCACCAGTGATTTTCTTCCCCATGTAGTATATATGTTTCAAATTACACTCTCCTCAAAGGAGGTATCTATATATTCTCGAAGATCAATATTGTAGTCTCTAGACACAACTACGTAGCATGAGGACTGAAATCCCCCAAAAACATGGGAGGATGTTGTCACTGGAACACATGCATCATCTCATCTATAGATAAGGAATGTTTCAGAGATCCCTAAAAAGTCTTCATGAAGTTATAGAGTCCCTTATAGAAATTTTCTTCAGATCCTATGTCTGGAACAACAACTAGTAATGTAGCTAGCACTAAAGGAGTATCTTTTGGTAACCCATGGCTCACTGTCTTCGGATTGTGGTCATCTCTACCCTCCTAAAATAAAACCGTAGGTCATTATGGTGGCATTCCTATACAATTAAAAACATGTGCCTCATAAAATAATATCATCAATGTTCACTACTCAAAATCATAGTAAATCTCAAAAACCTCTCAAAATAGGTCATACTAAACAGCCTACTCCTAAATCTAGGACTATAAAAAGAATATACTCCAACACCACTAGGGACATTTCCTATTTCCCACTCATAATTTGGGTTTAAATAAAGTCTGTATTTCCAAGTTCACTTTTTTATTTCCATTTCATTTAATATTCATTTTCATTATATTATAATTTAATTTAAAGTTTAATTAAAATGGTTTTCAAAATTCAGATCCATGAGGGACCATACTCCTTATGAACCATGGAATGGAATCCACATAATTCTCACCATAACAAATCTTATAAATTCTATCACAATAATAGGTATATGTATCATGACACCTATCACAACAACATGAAATTAGTAATGCATCCTAAATGGCATGGAATAATGCATGGCATGTGATTCCAATAAAGTGCCTAAAATAATGCATGATATGGAATACCCTCATATCATCAGGTTAAAACAAAATAGAACCCATATTCATATCAAATAATAACATCACAATTCAAGTACATAACACAATGGTGGAATCCAATAAACTGTAATAGTCAAATTATAGAAAACATCAATTTAATTCAAGTAAATTTTGATATATCCTATACGTGAGGTAGCTACTCCTAGGAAAAAATCATTAAAAACCCCAATTTCTTCATATACCTTTATATTTTCTCTAAATATGAAAAAAACTAGAAAATAAGGCTTTGATACCACTTTGAAACCTCCTGGGCCTGGAATCCACTTAACAGTGCCCCGAGCTCGGTTGGCCAGAAGGTCTCAATTGTTTCTCTCCAAACGTCGGAGTCTATCGACTAGAAGAAAAGACCTAGGTGTTTCATTAGGGATACTATTCCCACTTACCATATTGTAAAACAACAGAATATCAATAAAAGATAAATAGAAAAAGCAGTAAAACACAAAAACAATATATACATAGCAGGAATAGATAACAATATCAAAAAGAAATCTCATATACATAATGATGATGATACATGTCTCTAAAAAGAATCCAAGATATGTATAAAGAAGTACATTATAATACATATATCAAATATCAAAAGGAAAAAAGGTGTTATCTCTAAATAGCATCACGAGCCTCAGCTCGGTCCCATCCTTCTTAGCTCCTAAGCATAGTACAAAATTAATCATTGAACTAAGGTCACTTTCCCTAGTCCCTAACTACATCCAAATAGTTTATTTAGGTACCCAACGGTGGCCCGAAAATGGTGTGATAAACAATACCAGTAGGTAACCACCCAAAGATATATATAATTTCATCATGTGCAATATAACAATCTATGTAGTGTTCAAGAAAATTAGTTAAGGGATAAATGAATGTAAAGATGTCATTGGCATGTAACTACTAAACTAATAACACTAAAATAGCCTCTCAAGATTCCATTAAAAAGATGTTCAAGATCCTCTAATAAGGAGGCTACAAAAAATGCATAAATAATTAACACAACCTTGTCATTAATCCAAACATGTCATATCAACCAAGACCTTGTTGTACAACCTAAAGTGTCAAACTATCATGGATGAGCCATAAAATCAAGTGTATCATATTTCCCATGGTCATGCTATAATAATCAAGTGTGAGACCCCAAAGAGCTGGATATATAAGGTGTATAAGACCAAGGCATATATATCGAGTCCCAAGATCATATCGATGGAAACTCGGTTAGGCACTGCTGGAGTCCTAATGTAATGTCAACCAATCATTTCATGCACGAGTCCAAGCAAGATGAATCTAAGGGGTAGAAATCCCCAATAAATCCCATGGAATCAAGGACCAAGTACCTTACTCTATCCAAGGTATCCACTACTTCATTTAATACCCATAGAAGAAACATCCATGGAATCTATATAAATCATTCATCAATTCCATGCAATTACCATTAATACCATTTTAGTTTAAACACTCATTATAAAATTCTCATCCAACGACATCTCATGAGTATACCCACTCTAGTATTATAATTTCACAATCAAAAGAAAACTATGATTATATACACTAATTTAACATATAATAGTTATCAATAAGAATCACATGGAAAGGGAGGTAGTACATCTCCTAAGAAAGAAATCCAATTCCATTTAACCATAATTAATCATCCTCTAACTAGAAAATCATGAGAAAACATCCCATGGATGTTTTAATAATGCATAACCAAGGTGAATTCATATGGAACACCCCATGGGTGGCCTTGGGTTGGGAAACAACCATCAATACCTCTCAAGGGTACCTAAGGGTTTCCCTAATAGGTCCCAATTCATTTAATTCAATTCATAAATTTAAATTTAGGGTCACATCAAAAAGTGCGGTCGGAGGTACAATGGTATCTAGCTTTATAAATCATAAAAACCAATGAGAAAAGTATAGATCATCTATCGTAGATCGTTAGTAGAGTGCTTGTCTAGTATTAACTCTTAATTCTACTCAAATCAAAAAAATAAGGGATTAAGAACCTAAAATAAGGGCATATTGTATTTCACCTAAATAGCACATCTGATATCCAGAAGAATGAATAATCGCTAAAAATTAATCGTGTACACATCAATGCGGATCCAATGAGACAAGCAGTGATTGAATCGGAGATCAGATGGAGAAATGAGATCAACACCAAGAATGTTCATCAAAGAGGCTTCAAAATGGAGCATTTGATATGTCGGAGAGAAGAGTAAAATAGATTTTAGTTTAAATTGTAACACCCCAAGCTTCCACGGTACGTTTCCCTTCGAATAATGCAATAGCGTGTGTTGTACGCAACCTCGAGCTCTAACACACACCACAACTAATTAAACTAGCCGTCGTGAATAGTAATACCTAATTTTTGAAATTTTATAAATTTTATTTATCAAAATGGACTTCATTTTTGTATTTGGAATATCTAAATAAGCCTATGTTGAATTTTTGGTATTTTTCTGAGAACTTCTAATTTTTTATGAATAGTGAAAAATACTTAAAAACAATTTTTTTTAATAAAAATAATTTATAGTGATAAATTATACTATTTAGTGGTTTTAAAGTATAATTAGAATATATTTTTACCATTTTATCCAATGGTGGTCATTAGAATTAATTTAACATTGAAAATGGACATAAACAATTGCCAATCTTTTGATATAAATTTTTTCTTAAAAAACACGCTATTTGTTGTGACAGCGGGAATTAATTATAAAATTAATTAATGAAACTTATATGTTTGGAATTTTTTAAAATAGACATCATTTTTGAATTTGGAATATCAATTATAGATTAGGGTGAAATTTTGGCATTGTTCTGAAAAACTTCAATTTTTGATGAATAGTGAAACCACTAAGTGGTAGTTAAATAACTGATTTTTCATTTAAATTAAATATTACCACTTCTGTGATTTTATTTTCAAAAATCCGACATATATGGTTGTCATTAAGAATTAAAATGTGGTTTAATGAGATTAAAATAATTTTTGGTGAATAGTAATTTTTAGGTTCTTAATCGCGATTAGAGGTAATTAGTGTAGTTTAAGGTAAAAATAATGTTTTAATAATATGAGATGAGCTTGAAACATGTCCTACCCTCATTGGATGTGCCATGGCCAACCAAGACAATCCATGGGTCAACTTGGGGACCCCATTGAGCCACTTTAGTTGGAAAATGACATAAATACCTTTTATTTAATGTTAAAGTAAAAAATGACACAAACATGAAATGTTTTACCAAAACAATTTTTATATAGGGTTATACAAGTCATAATTTTGACTATAAATAGTCATTGGAAATCTAAAAAGATTTCCTACATCATAGTAGTTTTTTTAGAATTTTTAGACATTAAATAAATTAAATTATTTATGACATCAGGATGATGCAGCGATGACCTCATTATTTAACGATTTAAATAAAATGAGAAGATAATAAAAAATCCAAGGCTTACACTTGTCCAAAGCCTATTGGATGAGGCGATTTCGAACCCTTATCACCTTAGACACGAATTGTATAAGTTTGGGACCTTTAGAATCCGAAAAGCATTGTATAATAATGTAACATTTCAATCTTTCCAAAAGAGCCCCTCCTCTCCTCTTATAAAAGGCCCCCACCTCTACCACCTTATTCACACTTTCAAGCCTTTTGGTTCGGCCAAACTCTTCCCAAATACTCTCCCAACTTCTCTCCCTTCATCCTAGAAGCTTTACTTTAGTCATAAAGGCATCCTAAGGAGTCCTTTTGATCAAATCAAAAGGAAGAACCCGAAGAAGAGGTAACATTTTCATCACCCTCTTTCAAGTTTCTTCCTTCTTCCACTCCCTCTTTGTTTATTATTTCAATTATAAAATTATAATTCCAGTATCTTATATATACTGTGATGTTATTATAAATATGGAACAACCATATTCAGTATTCTACCCATCATTTGAATGAAATGTCACCATACGTGCTTACGTACGGCTTACCGTCTCCACGTCGTGGTGTAATTGTTATTCAATATATTATTATTTAGATGGGTATAATAATGATATGTAATTCATGTAAATAATAAATATAACATGATAATGATTCTGTATATATGATATACTATCCAATTATATATTATTTTAATATCAAAATAATGATATTGTCGCTCGTGCGTACGTACGGACTATCGTCTCCACGAACGCGATGAGATTCATTCTCCGTCGTATCCATTCAAGTATAATTATCATTTGATGATTTAAAAATAATTTTTAAGGACATGATATCATTCTGGATATGAATAAGATACAACCTATCCATGAAAAACATAACTTATGTAACAAAACATATAAAAGAAAACGAGTAAGTTAACACCCGAAACAACGATAAATCTAAGATATTGTTAACAAAGCAATGATAAAAGATCATATATGATATCATATGAATGTATATGATTCTTTTATAATTCAATAACAATTATTTCACCATTATACATGAGGTTAACCTACCCCAACCAAGTAAAATTACAAGGTAAGGGTTTACTTCACAACCACTTCATTATCCAAGGTTGTTTATACATAATTATCTACTGGGACCTCGTTATCATCCACATCCATGTTTCTTAAAAATGTCTTTCAAAACATTTTTACTATTAAATGGAAAATGTGTTAAATTCATTTATACCCTTATACATTTTTGAATGGAATCTTACTGTCGTTTTCCAAACAATGTACTTTTGACCTCTTTGACAAATTTAAGGTAAGAATGTTTTTTTTAACTTATACGGTGGGTGCGGCTCTTTTCCGTCATTATAACTTCGTCGAAGCTTCCCTAACAAGCTTATAAGAATATCTTCAAAGTAAATGTATTATTTTATAATTATGGGACTTTTAAATGATTTCAAAAAGGAGAGATATTACTCTCAAATAGCTTTGATTTCATCAATGTCAACATCCTTTCATGGGTTTTAAGTTTAATTGAAATTGATTTATGATACAAAACTTCCATTGAACATTTTGTGAAATATTTGACTATGGATGTGTTATTTTTATACCATCCATAGTTTATGGAGAAATTGTTGACATTTCGTATGCTAGTTTTAATACGAATATTTATGTTATGTTTAAACCTATTCATATGAGGAATGTATTGGACTTAATATGTGACGGGTGGAGCCCGCTATAGCTCCTCGATGCATCGGTAGGTCTCATGAGACAACTAGACGTGGAATTGGCCGAGGCCCTTTCCCAACTTGATTTATGGTTTTGTCCGAGGCCTTAATCATTTTAGACGTCTTGGCCGAGGCCTTGACAATGTGTTTCAGAATGTCTGGCATTATACATTCCCTCATTATGAAAGTGGTTATTGATATTTCATGTGATTATTCTTCTAGTATAATATCCATGTGAGTAAGTAATGGCATTGTTTTATTTTACTTTTTCCATATTATGTTGAAGTTCAATAAGGCTTTTGTTTTAGTTATACATTGCCTTAAATGCTTATGTTTTCTTATGAAAGTTTCAGCTATATTGTTATCCTTACGGAGAATTTGAGCTCACCCCTTTCAATGTTTTATTTTTCCCAGGATGTGAAGAAGTGTATTATGACTGACTTGCAAGAATAGTCAGTGAGGATGAGTGTGGACTAGGGAGACAATGTTATTGTAGTTTTCATTTCTATGATGTAATGTAATGTTTATGAATGTATCTAGTGTTTCCAAGGCTACTAAAATAATCGGTCTTTCGAGACTTGATCTTTTGTGATCATGCCAATGTTATGAAGTAATGCACCGACACTGGGTAGCTGGGGTCGGGGCGTTAAAGTTGGTATCAGAGGTAGTTTAGTACTAACCTTGGAAGCTAGATTTAGATAAACTCTGATTAGAGCACATATCCCGAAGATAGACTTTGAGGATTAGTATAGAAGAACTTTATAGAATTTTGGTATTGTAGAGATGTTGTGAGTTTTCCGAGCAATACATCCCTGTCTGGATACGAGCAGGTAGAGGCGGCTCTGGCACAGATGTACCTAGGGGTAAAACCCGAAAACACCGCTTTGAGCTAGACTCGAACGGGAACTGGTGCACGACAACGGGCCTTGCTGCACTCTTGGTTACGACACTCCCGGGGGATATGCTTTGGATAATTCCCATTTTCTTTACAAACCACTATGAAGAGTTACGAGTATATACTTCCTCAAAGAAAACATTTTTATAATTATGGAATATATCCATAATTAGTTCAATTTCTGTTAAGTGTTTTACAAGTATGGAATTATGTATTTTGATTCATGAACTAATCTAGTTTATGCCATTATTTAGAAATGGCGCCTAGTGGAAGGAATGGAAACCGTATCAATGCACGCACTCCATGTAGGGATTGCCCTCCTGATCAAGATAATTATGGTGGAGCTAGTGATACAACTGGTGTTGATCAGCTTCTCACCGTACTGGGACAACTCACGCAGGTTATGAATAACAACCTTACTCATATGGAGCACCCTGATCCGCAACGTGGAGGATCAATGCTAGACCGTTTCATGAGGCAACAACCACCAACCTTCAATGGGAGTACAAAACCTATAGTAGCTGAGCAATGGATAAATTCCCTAGAGAAAATATTCCATGCCTTGGGGAGTAGTGAAAGGGAGAATGTTGTTATGGCAGTTTACCGCCTCACTGGATATGTCGATCAATGGTGGTCATTAATTGAAAACACAAAGGAAGATGATGAATTAACAAACATGGACTGGTAGGAGTTCAAAGAGCTGTTCTTAGAAAAATACTTTCCTCGAGACCATCGAGCAGATATGGAAAGGCAATTTCTGAGTCTGAGGCAGAAGGAGGATGAGAATGTCGCAAAGTATGAGGCTAACTTTACAAGGTTAGCAAGGTATGCTGCAGATTACATACGTAACCCAAGAAGTAGGACTGATCGATTCTTTGATGGGTTGAAACCATTTCTCCGTCGAGCTTTAGTATCACAAACCTTCTCTTCATACGAAGGTATTGTCTCGTTCGCTATCAAGACGGAAAAGGAATTCTCTAAGTCTTATGAATTTAAATCAAAGCAAGATAAGAAGAGATCCACTGAAAACTCTGGGAAAGGAAATAAGGAAACAGGGAAGAAGGGTAGAAATGAATTTCCACCCTGTGATAATTGCGGTAGGAAGCACCCTGGTGCCTGTCTAAAAGGAAAAGGAGTATGTTACAAGTGTGGTGAAAAAGGCCACCAAGCTCATGAATGCAAGGGAAAGAAAGAGGCTGTCAACGTGGAATGCTATAATTGTAGAGAGAAGGGACATTATGCAAATGAATGTCCTAAGCGTCAGGGGAACTTACCTCAGAAGAGGCCAAGGGATCAGGGCCAGGCTTATGCTATCACTACTGCTGAGGTAGAAGCTCCGAAAGACGTGGTGGGAGGTAATTTAATGGTTTCCTCAAGTTTAGCAAATGCATTATTTGATTCTGGATCATCGCATTGTTTCATATCTTCCCAGTTTGCTAAGAAAATTAGATATTTCCAATTTGATTTAACAAGGGAGTTGTCGGTCAAAACCCCTAAGGGAAGTATTGTTGCAACAATGTTTTGTCGATTAGTTCCCATTAGAGCACCTAAATGTTTTTTACCTGCTGATCTCATCGTCATACCCATGATTGAATTTGATATAATCCCCGGTATGGATTGGCTTTCGGACCATGATGCAAAAATTTATTGTAAGAGGAAAGAGGTTATGATTCTTGATGATGATGATAAGGAACACCTTATCTTTAGAGCCGAATCGTCGCCACATAATTCTTATCTAGATCCACCCCCAGTAGCTCAACTAAATTCAATTATTGGGGAGGAAGAGAAGGAAATTACTGAGGGTGAGGAAAGGAATATTCAAATAGAGGATGTACCTATTGTGAGAGAATATGTTGATGTGTTTCCGGAAGATTTACCTGGACATCCTCCAGAACGAGAAGTTGAGTTTTCCATTGATTTAATTCCTGGATCAAGTCCCATATCGAAGACCCCTTATAGAATGGCCACTGTGGAATTAGTTGAACTAAATAAACAACTAGAGGAATTGAGTAATAAGGGATTTATTCTCCCTAGTGTTTCTCCTTGGGGAGCCCCTGTTCTTTTTGTTAAGAAGAAAGATGGATCTATGAGGTTGTGCATTGACTATAGGGAGATCAATGCTATAACAATAAAGAACAAGTATCCCCTACCTCGCATTGATGATTTGTTTAACCAACTGCATGGAGCTCAATACTTTTCAAATATTGACCTTCGGTCTGGATACCATCAGTTGTGTGTGAAGAAGGAAGACGTTCCAAAGACAGCATTTCGAACAAGGTACGGGCATTACGAGTTTACAGTAATGCCTTTTGGATTGACTAATGCACCCTCTGTTTTCATGGATCTAATGAATATAGTTTTCAAGGAATATCTTGATGACTTTGTAGTGGTATTTATTGATGATATCTTGGTATACTCCAAAAGCCACGAAGATCATGAAAATCACTTACGCATTATCCTGAAGACTCTTAGAAGACATGAATTATATGGGAAATTTAGAAAGTGTGAATTCTGGATTCATGAGATTTCTTTTCTTGACCATATTGTCTCTAAGGATGGAATTTCCGTTGATCCTTCTAAAACCAAGGCAATCCAAGAATGGCCAGCACCGACAAGTATAACTGAGGTACGCAGTTTTATTGGTTTAGCAGGTTATTATCGACGTTTCGTCCAGAATTTTTCCGGATTGGCTAACCCATTGACAAAGCTCACACGTAAAGGGATTAAATTTGTCTGGACAAAATAGTGTGAAGAATGTTTTGAAGAACTAAAGAGAAGATTAGTCAATGCCCCTGTATTGACTCTACCATCGGGGAATGATGGGTTTGTTATTTATAGTGATGCATCGAAGAAAGGACTTGGTTGTGTCCTTATGCAGAATGATAAGGTCATTGCCTATGCATCACGACAGCTAAAAATTCATGAGAAAAACTATCCTACTCATGATCTTGAGTTAGCAGCTGTGATCTTTTCTTTAAAGATATGGAGACATTACCTCTATGGTGAAAAATGTGAGATTTATACTGATCACAAGAGTTTGAAGTATATTTTCACACAAAAATAACTCAACATGAGGCAAAGGCGATGGATTGAACTACTCAAGGATTATGATTGCACGATACATTACCACCCGGGGAAGGAAAACAAGGTGGCAGATGCTTTGAGTAGAAAATACCATGGAGTTTTGAATGTGATGAGAATTGAAAGGGATCCAATTTTCTTGGATCTAGTGAAGATGGACATGGGAATAACTAGGGAAGGTGAAACATCAATGCTTTTTCAAATGGTTGCCAAACCATCATTACTAGAAAGGATTAAGAGTTCTCAGACCAATGATGAATAATTTCAGAAGAAGATTAAAGATGTGAATGATGGAAGATTGAGGGACTTTGTGTATAAGGATGGAATTTTGAAATTCAGGAAGAGACTTTGTGTTCCCGATATAACTGATCTAAAAAGGGAATTGCTGGATGATGCTCATAGTTCTAATTTCTCTATACACCCTGGGAGCACCAAAATGTATAGAGATTTGAAGGAACATTTTTGGTGGGACAATATGAAGAGGGAGATTGCTGATTTTGTGTCGAGGTGTATGGTTTGTCAACAAGTGAAAGCTGGAAGGCAACATCCTGGTGGAGTATTGCAACCTCTTCCCATACCTGAGTGGAAATGGGATAATATTACGATGGACTTTGTCATGGGACTACCAAAGACTCCTAGAAGGAATGATGCAATATAGGTCATTTTTTATCATCTTACTAAGTCAGCACATTTTCTGGCTATACGAGAGGATCTACCACTTGAACGTCTAGCAAGATTATATATTAATGAAGTTGTAAGACTTCATGGAGTATCCCTATCGATTGTTTCTGATCGTGATCCTCGTTTTACTTCAAGATTCTGGAAAATTCTTCAAAAGGCCTTGGATACTGAACTTTGTTTGAGCACTGCCTATCACCCTCAAACAGATGGACAATCAGAACGGACTATTCAAACCTTAGAAGACATGTTGAGATCATTCTCTCTTGACTTTCAGGGTATGTGGGATCAATACTTACCACTGGTAGAATTTTCCTATAATAATAGCTTCCATTCAAGCATTCAGATGGCACCTTATGAAGCGTTAGACGGAAAGAGATGTCGTACACCAACCTGTTGGGATGACGTTGGTGAAAGAAAACTTGTGGGACCAGAACTGGTGGAAGAAACAATGGAAAAGGTGAAGGTAATCCAAAACCACATCAAATCAGCTCAAAGTAGGCAGAAGAGCTATGCCGATAACAGAAGAAAGGTTTTGGAATTTCAGGTGGGAGATCATGTTTTCCTAAGGGTATCTCCATGGAAGGGAGTTATACGTTTTGGTAAGAAGGGTAAGTTGAGTCCCAGGTACATCGGACCTTTCGAAATTCTAGATCGTATTGGGGTTGTAGCTTATCGTTTGGCGATGCCGCCAAATCTCTCCAAAGTTCACGATGTTTTCCACATATCGCTATTGAGAAAATACATGCCCGACCCAACACATGTACTTACCTATGAGGAATTAGAACTGGAACCCGATCTATCTTATTGCGAAGAGCCCATTAGAATTCTTGATGTGATGGAGCAGGTGCTGAGAAAAAACTGGACGACTCGTCTGGTAAAGGTTTTGTGGAGAAATCATAAAATGGAAGAGGCAACGTGGGAACCTGAGGAACTTATGATGAAGAACCACCCGAGTCTTTTTATGCAGTAATACCCTAGAAATTGCGAGGACGCAATTATTTGAAGGAGGGTAGAATGTAACACCCCAAGCTTCCACGGTACGTTTCCCTTCGAATAATGCAATAGCGTGTGTTGTACGCAACCTCGAGCTCTAACACACACCACAACTAATTAAACTAGCCGTTGTGAATAGTAATACCTAATTTTTGAAATTTTATAAATTTTATTTATCAAAATGGACTTCATTTTTGGATTCCGAATATCGAAATAAGCCTATATTGAATTTTTGGTATTTTTCTGAGAACTTCTAATTTTTTATGAATAGTGAAAAATACTTAAAAACAATTTTTTTTAATAAAAATAATTTATAGTGATAAATTATACTATTTAGTGGTTTTAAATTATAATTATAATATATTTTTACCATTTTATCCAATGGTGGTCATTAGAATTAATTTAACATTGAAAATGGACATAAACAATTGCCAATCTTTTGATATAAATTGTTTCTTAAAAAACACGCTATTTGTTGTGACAGCGGGAATTAATTATAAAATTAATTAATTCAACTTATATGTTTGGAATTTTTTAAAATAGCCATAATTTTTGAATTCGGAATATCAATTATAGCTTAGGTCGAAATTTTGGCATTGTTCTGAAAAACTTCAATTTTTGATGAATAGTGAAACCACTAAGTGGTAGTTAAATAACTGATTTTTCGTTTAAATGAAATATTACCACTTCTGTGATTTTATTTTCAAAAATCCTACATATATGGTTGTCATTAAGAAGTAAAATGTGGTTGAATGAGATTAAAATAATTTTTGGTGAATAGTAACTTTTAGGTTCTTAATCGCGATTAGAGGTAATTAGTGTAGTTTAAGGTAAAAATAATGTTTTAATAATATGAGATGAGCTTGACACATGTCCTACCCTCATTGGATGTTCCATGTCCGACCAAGACAATCCATGGGTCAACTTGGGGACCCCATTGAGCCACTTTAGTTGGAAAATGACATAAATACCTTTTATTTAATGTTAAAGTAAAAAATGACACAAACATGAAATGTTTTACCAAAACAATTTTTATATGGGGTTATACAAGTCATAATTTTGACTATAAATAGTCATTGGAAAGATAAAAAGATTTCCTACATCATAGTATTTTTTTAGAATTTTTAGACATTAAATAAATTAAATTATTTATGACATCATGATGATGCAGCGATGACCTCATTATTTAATGATTTAAATAAAATGAGAAGATAATAAACAATCCAAGGCTTACACTTGTCCAAAGCCTATTGGATGAGGAGATTTCGAACCCTTATCACCTTAGACACGAATTTTATAAGTGTGGGACCTTTAGAATCCGAAAATCATTGTATAATAATGTAACATTTCAATCTTTCCAAAAGAGCCCCTCCTCTCCTCTTATAAAAGGCCCCCACATCTACCACCTTATTCACACTTTCAAGCCTTTTGGATCGGCCAACCTCTACCCAAATACTCTCCCAACTTCTCTCCCTTCATCCTAGAAGCTTTACTTTAGTCATAAAGGCATCCTAAGGAGTCCTTTTGATCAAATCAAAAGGAAGAACCCGAAGAAGAGGTAACATTTTCATCACCCTCTTTCAAGTTTCTTTCTTCTTCCACTCCCTCTTTGTTTATTATTTCAATTATAAAATTATAAATCCAGTATCTTCTATATACTGTGATGTTATTATAAATATGGAACAACCATATTCAGTATTCTACCCATCATTTGAATGACATGTCACCATACGTGCGTACGTACGGCTTACCGTCTCCACGTCGTGGTGTAATTGTTATTCAATATATTATTATTTAGATGGGTATAATAATGATATGTAATTCATCTAAATAATAAATAGAACATGATAATGATTCTGTATATATGATATACTATCCAATTATATATTAATTTAATATCAAAATAATGATATTGTCGCTCGTGCGTACGTACGGACTACCGTCTCCACGAACGCGATGAGATTCATTCTCCGTCGTATCCATTCAAGTATAATTATCATTTGATGATTTAAAAATAATTTTTAAGGACATGATATCATTCTGGATATGAATAAGATACAACCTATCCATGAAAAACATGACTTATGTAACAAAACATATAAAATAAAACGAGTAAGTTAACACCCGAAACAACGATAAATCTAAGATATTGTTAACAAAGCAATGATAAAAGATCATATATGATATCATATGAATGTATATGATTCTTTTATAATTCAATAACAATTATTTCACCATTATACATGAGGTTAACCTACCCCAACCAAGGAAAATTACAAGGTAAGGGTTTACTTCACAATCTCTTCATTATCCAAGGTTGTTTATACATAATTATCTACTGGGACCTCGTTATCATCCACATCCATGTTTCTTAAAAATGTCTTTCAAAACATTTTTAATATTAAATGGAAAATGTGTTAAATTCATTTATACCCTTATACGTTTTTGAAAGGAATCTTACCGTCGTTTTCCAAACAATGTACTTTTGACCTCTTTGACAAATTTAAGGTAAGAATGTTTTTTTTAACTTATACGGCGGGTGCGGCTATTTTCCGCCATTATAACTTCGTCGAAGCTTCCCTAACAAGCTTATAAGAATATCTTCAAAGTAAATGTATTATTTTATAATTATGGGACTTTTAAATGATTTCAAAAAGGAGAGATATTACTCTCAAATAGCTTTGATTTCATCCATGTCAACATCCTTTGATGGGTTTTAAGTTTAATTGAAATTGATTTAAGATACAAAACTTCCATTGAACATTTTGTGAAATATTTGACTATGGATGTGTTATTTTTATACCATCCATAGTTTATGGAAAAATTATTGACATTTCGTATGCTAGTTTTAATACGAATATTTATGTTATGTTTAAACCTATTCATATGAGGATTATATTGGACTTAATATGTGACGGGTGGAGCCCGCTATAGCTCCTCGATGCATCGGTAGGTCTCATGAGACAACTAGACGTGGAATTGGCCGAGGCCCTTTCCCAACTTGATTTATGGTTTTGGCCGAGGCCTTAATCATTTTAGATGTCTTGGTCGAGGCCTTGACAAAGCGTTTCAGAATGTCTGGCATTATACATTCCCTCATTATGAAAGTGGTTATTGATATTTCAAGTGATTATTCGTCTAGTAGAATATCCATGTGAGTAAGTAATGGCATTGTTTTATTTTACTTTTTCCATATTATGCTGAAGTTCAATAAGTCTTTTGTTTTAGTTATACATTGCCTTAAATGCTTATGTTTTCTTATGAAAGTTTCCGCTATATTGTTATCCTTACGGAGCATTTGAGCTCACCCCTTTAAATGTTTTATTTTTTCCAGGATGTGAAGAAGTGTATTATGACTGAATTGCAAGAATAGTCAGTGAGGATGAGTGTGGACTAGGGAGACAATGTTATTGTAGTTTTCATTTCTATGATGTAATGTAATGTTTATGAATGTATCTAGTGTTTCCAAGGCTACTAAAATAATCGGTCTTTCGAGACTTGATCTTTTGTGATCATGACAATGTTATGAAGTAATGCATCGACACTGGGTAGCTGGGGTTGGGGCGTTACAGTTGGTATCAGAGGTAGTTTAGTACTAACCTTGGAAGCTAGATTTAGATAAACTCTGATTAGAGCACATATCCCGAAGATAGACTTTGAGGATTAGTATAGAAGAACTTCCTAGAATTTTGGTATTGTAGAGATGTTGTGAGTTTTCTGAGCAATACATCACTGTCTGGATACGAGCAGGTAGAGGCGGCTCTGGCACAGATGTACCTAGGGGTAAAACCCGAAAACACCGCTTTGAGCTAGACTCGAATGGGAACTGGTGCACGACAACGGGCCTTGCTGCACTCTTGGTTACGACACTCCCGGGGGATATGCTTTGGATAATTCCCATTTTCTTTACAAACCACTATGAAGAGTTATGAGTATATACTTCCTCAAAGAAAACATTTTTATAATTATGGAATATATCCATAATTAGTTCAATTTATGTTAAGTGTTTTACAAGTATGGAATTATGTATTTTGATTCATGAACTAATCTAGTTTATGCCATTATTTAGAAATGGCGCCTAGTGGAAGGAATGGAAACCGTATCAATGGACGCACTCCATGTAGGGATTGCCCTCCTGCTCAAGATAATTATGGTGGAGCTAGTGATACAACTGGTGCTGATCAGCTTCTCACCGTACTGGGACAACTCACGCAGGTTATGAATAACAACCTTACTCATATGGAGCACCCTGATCCACAACGTGGAGGATCAATGCTAGACCGTTTCATGAGGCAACAACCACCAACCTTCAATGGGAGTACAAATCCTATAGTAGCTGAGAAATGGATAAATTCCTTAGAGAAAATATTCCATGCCTTGGGGAGTAGTGAAAGGGAGAATGTTGTCATGGCAGTTTACCGCCTCACTGGAGATGTCGATCAATGGTGGTCACTAATTCAAAACACAAAGGAAGATGATGAATTAACAAACATGGACTGGCAGGAGTTCAAAGAGCTGTTCTTAGAAAAATACTTTCCTCGAGACCATTGAGCGGATATGGAAAGGCAATTTCTGAGTCTGAGGCAGAATGAGGATGAGAATGTCGCAAAGTATGAGGCTAACTTTACAAGGTTAGTAAGGTATGCTGCAGATTACATACGTAACCCAAGAAGTAAGACTGATCGATTCTTTGATGGGTTGAAACCATTTCTCCGTCGAGCTTTAGTATCACAAACCTTCTCTTCATACGAAGGTATTGTCTCGTGCGCTATCAAGACGGAAAAGTAATTCTCTAAGTCTTATGAATTTAAATCAAAGCAAGATAAGAAGAGATCCGCTGAAAACTCTGGGAAAGGAAATAAGGAAACAGGGAATAAGGGTAGAAATGAATTTCCACCCTGTGATAATTGTGGTAGGAATCACCCTGGTGCCTGTCTAAAAGGAAAAGTAGTATGTTACAAGTGTGGTGAAAAAGGCCACCAAGCTCATGAATGCAAGGGAAAGAAAGCGGCTGTCAACGTGGAATGCTATAATTGTAGAGAGAAGGGACATTATGCAAATGAATGTCCTAAGCGTCAGGGAAACTTACCTCAGAAGAGGCCAAGGGATCAGGGCCAGGCTTATGCTATCACTACTGCTGAGGTGGAATCTCCGAAAGACATGGTGGGAGGTAATTTAATGGTTTCCTCATGTTTAGAAAATGCATTATTTGATTCTGGATCATCGCATTGTTTCATATCTTCCCAGTTTGCTAAGAAAATTAGATATTTCCAATTTGATTTAACAAGGGAGTTGTCGGTCAAAAACCCTAAGGGAAGTATTGTTGCAACAATGTTTTGTCGATTAGTTCCCATTAGAGCACCTAAATGTTCTTTACCTGCTGATCTCATCGTCATAACCATGATTGAATTTGATATAATCCTCGGTATGGATTGGCTTTCGGACCATGATGAAAAAATTTATTGTAAGAGGAAAGAGGTTACGATTCTTGATGATGATGATAAGGAACACCTTATCTTTAGAGTCGAATCGTCGCCACATAATTCTTATCTAGATCCACCCCCAGTAGCTCAACTAAATTCAATTATTGGGGAGGAAGAGAAGGAAATTACTGATGGTGGGGCAAGGAATATTCAAATAGAGGATGTACCTATTGTGAGAGAATATGTTGATGTGTTTCCGGAAGATTTACCTGAACATCCTCCAGAATGAGAAGTTGAGTTTTCCATTGATTTAATTCCGGGATCAAGGCCCATATCGAAGACCCCTTATAGAATGGCCATTGTGGAATTAGTTGAACTAAAGAAACAACTGGAGGAATTGAGTAATAAGGTATTTATTCGCCCTAGTGTTTCTCCTTGGGGAGCCCCTGTTCTTTTTGTTAAGAAGAAAGATGGATCTATGAGGTTGTGAATTGACTATAGGGAGATCAATGCTATAACAATAAAGAACAAGTATCCCCTACCTCGCATTGATGATTTGTTTGACCAACTGCATGGAGCTCAATACTTTTCAAAGATTGACCTTCGGTCTGGATAGCATCAGTTGTGTGTGAAGAAGGAAGACGTTCCAAAGACAGCATTTCGAACAAGGTACGGGCATTACGAGTTTAGAGTAATGCCTTTTGGATTGACTAATGCACCCTCTGTTTTCATGGTTCTAATGAATATAGTTTTCAAGGAATATCTTGATGACTTTGTAGTGGTATTTATTGATGATATCTTGGTATACTCCAAAAGCCACGACGATCATGAAAATCACTTACGCATTATCCTGAAGACTCTTAGAAGACATGAATTATATGGGAAATTTAGAAAGTGTGAATTCTGGCTTCATGAGATTTCTTTTCTTGGCCATATTGTCTCTAAGGATGGAATTTCCGTTGATCCTTCTAAAACCAAGGCAATCCAAGAATGGCCAGCACCGACAAGTATAACTGAGGTACGCAGTTTTATTGGTTTAGCAGGTTATTATCCACGTTTCGTCCAGAATTTTTCCGGATTCGCTAACCCATTGACAAAGCTCACACATAAAGGGATTAAATTTGTCTGGACAAAAGAGTGTGAAGAATGTTTTGAAGAACTAAAAAGAAGATTAGTCAATGCCCCTGTATTGACTCTACCATCGGGGAATGATGGGTTTGTTATTTATAGTGATGCATCGAAGAAAGGACTTGGTTGTGTCCTTATGCAGAATGATAAGGTCATTGCCTATGCATCACGACAGCTAAAAATTCATGAGCAAAACTATCCTACTCATGATCTTGAGTTAGCAGCTGTGATCTTTGCTTTAAAGATATGGAGACATTACATCTATGGTGAAAAATGTGAGATTTATACTGATCACAAGAGTTTGAAGTATATTTTCACACAAAAAGAACTCAACATGAGGCAAAGGCGATGGCTTGAACTACTCAAGGATTATGATTGCACGATACATTACTACCCGGGGAAGGAAAACAAGGTGGCAGATGCTTTGAGTAGAAAATACCATGGAGTTTTGAATGTGATGAGAATTGAAAGGGATCCAATTTTCTTGGATCTAGTGAAGATGGACATGGGAATAACTAGGGAAGGTGAAACATCAATGCTTTTTCAAATGGTTGCCAAACCATCATTACTAGAAAGGATTAAGAGTTCTCAGACCAATGATGAATAATTTCAGAAGAAGATTAAAGATGTGAATGATGGAATATTGAGGGACTTTGTGTGTAAGGATGGAATTTTGAAATTCAGGAAGAGACTTTGTGTTCCCGATGTAACTGATATAAAAAGGGAATTGCTGGATGATGCTCATGGTTCTAATTTCTCTATACACCCTGGGAGCACCAAAATGTATAGAGATTTGAAGGAACATTTTTGGTGGGACAATATGAAGAGGGAGATTGCTGATTTTGTGTCGAGGTGTATGGTTTGTCAACAAGTGAAAGCTGGAAGGCAACATCCTGGTGGAGTATTGCAACCTCTTCCCATACCTGAGTGGAAATGGGATAATATTACGATGGACTTTGTCATGGGACTACCAAAGACTCCTAGAAGGAATGATTCAATATAGGTCATTTTTTATCATCTTACTAAGTCAGCACATTTTCTGGCTATACGAGAGGATCTACCACTTGAACGTCTAGCAAGATTATATATTAATGAAGTTGTAAGACTTCATGGAGTATCCCTATCGATTGTTTCTGATCGTGATCCTCGTTTTACTTCAAGATTCTGGAAAATTCTTCAAAAGGCCTTGGATACTGAACTTTGTTTGAGCACTGCCTATCACCCTCAAACAGATGGACAATCAGAACGGACTATTCAAACCTTAGAAGACATGTTGAGATCATTCTCTCTTGACTTTCAGGGTATGTGGGATCAATACTTACCACTGGTAGAATTTTCCTATAACAATAGCTTCCATTCAAGCATTCAGATGGCACCTTATGAAGCGTTAGACGGAAAGAGATGTCGTACACCAACCTGTTGGGATGACGTTGGTGAAAGAAAACTTGTGGGACCAGAACTGGTGGAAGAAACAATGGAAAAGGTGAAGGTAATCCAAAACCACATCAAATCAGCTCAAAGTAGGCAGAAGAGCTATGCCGATAACAGAAGAAAGGTTTTGGAATTTCAGGTGGGAGATCATGTTTTCCTAAAGGTATCTCCATGGAAGGGAGTTATACGTTTTGGTAAGAAGGGTAAGTTGAGTCCCAGGTACATCGGACCTTTCGAAATTCTAGATCGTATTGGGGCTGTAGCTTATCGTTTGGCGATGCCGCCAAATCTCTCCAAAGTTCACGATGTTTTCCACATATCGCTATTGAGAAAATACATGCCCGACCCAACACATGTACTTACCTATGAGGAATTAGAACTGGAACCCGATCTATCTTATTGCGAAGATCCCATTAGAATTCTTGATGTGATGGAGCAGGTGCTGAGAAACTGGACGACTCGTCTGGTAAAGGTTTTGTGGAGAAATCATAAAATGGAAGAGGCAACGTGGGAACTTGAGGAACTTATGATGAAGAACCACCCGAGTCTTTTTATGCAGTAATACCCTAGAAATTGCGAGGACGCAATTATTTGAAGGAGGGGAGAATGTAACACCCCAAGCTTCCACGGTACGTTTCCCTTCGAATAATGCAATAGCGTGTGTTGTACGCAACCTCGAGCTCTAACACACACCACAACTAATTAAACTAGCCATTGTGAATAGTAATACCTAATTTTTGAAATTTTATAAATTTTATTTATCAAAATGGACTTCATTTTTGGATTCGGAATATCGAAATAAGCCTATATTGAATTTTTGGTATTTTTCTGAGAACTTCTAATTTTTTATGAATAGTGAAAAATACTTAAAAACAATTTTTTTTAATAAAAATAATTTATAGTGATAAATTATACTATTTAGTGGTTTTAAAGTATAATTAGAATATATTTTTACCATTTTATCCAATGGTGGTCATTAGAATTAATTTAACATTGAAAATGGACATAAACAATTGCCAATCTTTTGATATAAATTGTTTCTTAAAAAACACGCTATTTGTTGTGACAGCGGGAATTAATTATAAAATTAATTAATGCAACTTATATGTTTGGAATTTTTTAAAATAGACATCATTTTTGAATTCGGAATATCAATTATAGCTTAGGTTGAAATTTTGGCATTGTTCTGAAAAACTTCAATTTTTGATGAATAGTGAAACCACTAAGTGGTAGTTAAATAACTGATTTTTCGTTTAAATGAAATATTACCACTTCTGTGATTTTATTTTCAAAAATCCGACATATATGGTTGTCATTAAGAAGTAAAATGTGGTTGAATGAGATTAAAATAATTTTTGGTGAATAGTAACTTTTAGGTTCTTAATCGCGATTAGAGGTAATTAGTGTAGTTTAAGGTAAAAATAATGTTTTAATAATATGAGATGAGCTTGACACATGTCCTACCCTCATTGGATGTGCCATGGCCGACCAAGACAATCCATGGGTCAACTTGGGGACCCCATTGAGCCACTTTAGTTGGAAAATGAAATAAATACCTTTTATTTAATGTTAAAGTAAAAAATGACACAAACATGAAATGTTTTACCAAAACAATTTTTATATGGGGTTATACAAGTCATAATTTTGACTATAAATATTCATTGGAAAGATAAAAATATTTCCTACATCATAGTATTTTTTTTAGAATTTTTAGACATTAAATAAATTAAATTATTTATGACATCATGATGATGCAGCGATGACCTCATTATTTAACGATTTAAATAAAATGAGAAGATAATAACAAATCCAAGGCTTACACTTGTCCAAAGCCTATTGGATGAGGATATTTCGAACCCTTATCACCTTATACACAAATTGTATAAGTGTGGGACCTTTAGAATCCGAAAAGCATTGTATAATAATGTAACATTTCAATCTTTCCAAAAGAGTCCCTCCTCTCCTCTTATAAAGGCCCCCACCTCTACCACCTTATTCACACTTTAAAGCCTTTTGGTTCGGCCAACCTCTGCCCAAATACTCTCCCAACTTCTCTCCCTTAATCCTAGAAGCTTTACTTTAGTCATAAATGCATCCTAAGGAGTCCTTTTGATCAAATCAAAAGGAATAACCCGAAGAAGAGGTAACATTTTCATCACCCTCTTTCAAGTTTCTTTCTTCTTCCACTCCCTCTTTGTTTATTATTTCAATTATAAAATTATAACTCCAGTATATTCTATATAATTTGATGTTATTATAAATATTGAACAACCATATTCAGTATTCTACCCATCATTTGAATGACATGTCACCATACGTGCGTACGTACGGCTTACCGTCTCCACGTCGTGGTGTAATTGTTATTCAATATATTATTATTTAGATGGGTATAATAATGATATGTAATTCATGTAAATAATAAATATAACATGATAATGATTCTTTATATATGATATACTATCCAATTATATATTATTTTAACATCAAAATAATGATATTGTCGCTCGTGCGTACGTACGGACTACCGTCTCCACGAACTCGATGAGATTCATTCTCCGTCGTATCCATTCAAGTATAATTATCATTTGATGATTTAAAAATAATTTTTAAGGACATGATATCATTCTGGATATGAATAAGATACAACCTATCCATGAAAAACATGACTTATGTAACAAAACATATAAAAGAAAATGAGTAAGTTAACACCCGAAACAACGATAAATCTAAGATATTGTTAACAAAGCAATGATAAAAGATCATATATGATATCATATGAATGTATATGATTCTTTTATAATTCAATAACAATTATTTCACCATTATACATGAGGTTAACCTACCCCAACCAAGGAAAATTACAAGGTAAGGGTTTACTTCACAACCTCTTCATTATCCAAGGTTGTTTATACATAATTATCTACTGGGACCTCGTTATCATCCACATCCATGTTTCTTAAAAATGTATTTCAAAACATTTTTACTATTAAATGGAAAATGTGTTAAATTCATTTATACCCTTATACGTTTTTGAAAGGAATCTTACCGTCGTTTTCCAAACAATGTACTTTTGACCTCTTTGACAAATTTAAGGTAAGAATGTTTTTTTTAACTTATACGGCGGGTGCGGCTATTTTCCGCCATTATAACTTCGTCGAATCTTCCCTAACAAGCTTATAAGAATATCTTCAAAGTAAATGTATTATTTTATAATTATGGGACTTTTAAATGATTTCAAAAAGTAGAGATATTACTCTCAAATAGCTTTGATTTCATCCATGTCAACATCCTTTGATGGGTTTTAAGTTTAATTGAAATTGATTTATGATACAAAACTTACATTGAACATTTTGTGAAATATTTGACTATGGATGTGTTATTTTTATACCATCCATAGTTTATGGAGAAATTGTTGACATTTCGTATGCTAGTTTTAATACGAATATTTATGTTATGTTTAAACCTATTCATATGAGGAATGTATTGGACTTAATATGTGACGGGTGGAGCCCGCTATAGCTCCTCGATGCATCGGTAGGTCTCATGAGACAACTAGACGTGGAATTGGCCGAGGCCCTTTCCCAACTTGATTTATGGTTTTGGCTGAGGCCTTAATCATTTTAGACGTCTTGGCCGAGGCCTTGACAAAGCGTTTTAGAATGTCTGGCATTATACATTCCCTCATTATGAAAGTGGTTATTGATATTTCACGTGATTATTCGTCTAGTAGAATATCCATGTGAGTAAGTAATGGAATTATTTTATTTTACTTTTTCCATATTATGCTGAAGTTCAAGTTCAATAAGGATTTTGTTTTAGTTATACATTGCCTTAAATTCTTATGTTTTATTATGAAAGTTTCTGCTATATTGTTATCCTTACGGAGCATTTGAGCTCACCCCTTTCAATGTTTTATTTTTCCCAGGATGTGAAGAAGTGTATTATGACTGACTTGCAAGAATAGTCAGTGAGGATGAGTGTGGACTAGGGAGACAATGTTATTGTGGTTTTCATTTCTATGATGTAATGTAATGTTTATGAATGTATCTAGTGTTTCCAAGGCTACTAAACTAATCGGTCTTTCGAGACTTGATCTTTTGTGATCATGCCAATGTTATGAAGTAATGCACCGACACTGGGTAGCTGGGGTCGGGGCGTTACATAAATTATATTTTAAGTGAAAAATGATAATTTCCTAAAGAAATCCTGGGTCACATGGTTTTTCCAGATTGTTTCTCCAAATCGTGTGCCAATCATGCATGCTTAGCTATAGGGAAGGGTCACCTACATGGTTTACCCACACAGTCTGACTAACTATGTGAAAACCATGTCAAAACCCACTGTCAAAATAAAAAACATGTTCCCATGGCCATGCACTCTATTTCGCAATATTTTATCTAAACATGTGCCTCTTCCTTCTCACTTCTAAATCCATACCCCATTTATCAGACCATACAGTATACCCCTCATGGTTTAAACTAACCATGATCCAGGCCATTTGCAATAAAAAAATCTTGGGTTCTGGTCTCTAAACATCCCCAGACACCCCCAAAACACCCATGATCAAATTGGGTACTCACATTAGTCCATATATAAACATTTAAACCAAAAGAAAAAAAAGTATGTGTATCTCATATTAAAACCTGGGTTCTTATAGTATATATGGTTATTATAAATAACCTAGAGGGGAGGAGACCAAGGTTAATGTTAGTAGGTGTAAGAACCTGGGTTTTTAGAACGGGTCAAAATCCCAAACCTATTTGAATTTTTGACTTGTTTTCAAGGAAACTGGATAAAACTGGAAGTTTCTAGAAATTTACAGACTACACACCATGTACTTTAGGTACACATTGTGTAAATGCTAAGCGAGTGACCGGTCGTGTGCTCGCTGAGTACATGTCGTTTCATGACCGTGTAGAAATTTCTTCCTACACGGCGTGTAGTTTCAGACACGCCGTGTACCCTTGACCATGGGGAGGCCATACATGGCATGTAGGCCTGTTGACCGGGTAGAACTAAGTACATGTCATGTCCTCCTTGGACACGCCGTGTAGTCTATCCATGTATGGGGGATATACATGGTGTGTGGGTAAGTTGGCGAGGTAGGGAAGAAAAATGAAGTACACACCATGTACCTCTCGGTACACGCCGTGTACTCATGTTCGCAGGTCTAGAAAGTAATTCGGTGGAATTTCAACTGTTATATGAATAGTTAAATGATACACACAACATGTAGTCCTAAAGTACATGCCGTGTAGTTTATTTTTTTTTCTTAAAATGGGAAGTAGCCTCGTATTGAGGCAGAACCTCAATATTCCCTCGGGTTTCGCGAACCAAGCCATTCAAGACTTCAAACCACTCCCGGTTCTTCTTCTGAAGTTAGATTCGACCGCAGTTGGATGCGTTAGAACCCCCTCAGTAAGGCCTCGATTCCTCTTGATCCATTTTGATTGATTTTTGTTCTAGAACGAGATATAGGGGTTTGAGCGGTTTGGATTCATTTGTATATATACTTCATTTTAGACTGAATTGGAGGCTATTACCAGAGGAGTAGCATCGTACGAGTCTCAGGTAGGTGGTGCATACCTCTTTTTGTGTTTTTGTGGTCTTTAGGTGACATGGCCTTCAGCGCGTTTTTTGGTATTTTGATCGGGACCTGTTTTATCTGATGTTTCATATTGAATTGACTGTTGGACCTATGGGATGCCTTTGGGTATGCCATGTTACAAGTTTTTCTTGAGCGGGGCCAGGTGAGGGGCCATTGCTCATCGGGGCATTTTGGTCGGGGGATGCCAAAATGGTTTAACTTGAAATATTAATGTTTTAAACTATTGAGTTTAATTTATTAATCCTGTTATAAATTTTTATAGGCATTCAAGACCTCGGTAATGTTGACTAATAACCATTGGGTTAGGGTAATTCTTCTGTTTGAATGTTTTGCCTGTTTATGTGTCCTGTTTAAATTTGTTATATATGAAATTGCTGAATTACACATACTAGACCCTTGGGTTGTGTTGGGTATGGCCAGGATATTCTTCAGTGATGCTGATCATAGGTTGGGCTTGGCTCGGGTTACGTTGGGTGGTTCTGACCACGGGATTGGGCGTCATGGACGTTGGTTTGAGGTAGGATAACTGTCAGGTTGGGCATGGCCTGGGTTACTGGGATGGTGATGCCATCAGACTTGAGTGACATGGTCACAGGGACACGAGGTGTCAGAGGTGTTGTGGTTTAGGTACTATTTTAGTGATTACCGCTTGCCCAGAACTTTGAGTAGTGTGCACACAGAGATACTCCGTGATGAGGTTGTTTTGACCACTTTTGTGGGTAGAGGCCCCCGTAGTTGCAGTTTAGGTATTTTGGTTGGGGTTGCTTTCCATAGGAATCCATGTTGAAGGTGAGTAGCCTTCGGGGGATCACATCGAGACTATCAGGTTGGGGTATGAGGATCACCGTAATTTGAGAGAAGACATTGATGTCCCTCCGGTTATATTATTTGAGGGTAGACATCGCTGACCCTATGGTTACATTATTCGAGGACAGATATCGTTGTCCCTCCAATTTCTTATTGAGGACAGGCATCTTTGTTCCTCTAGGTTACTTCTTGGGCGTGCCTTTGGGACGTCAATACTTGACACACACAGTGTTAGGGGATACACGGTGCCGAGTTACATGACAGAGATTCCAACGTTGGCCGAAGCAGGTGACACTCCATGGTGGCTGCTGAGCACCAGTGGAGTTAGTGCTTATTTGTGCATTGAACTATTTACTGATTTCCTTATAAATTCATGCCTACATAAACACTTATATTACTTATGCACCATTGGTTGGTATCCTACTGAGATTCGTCTCGCACCCTGCACGGTCCCTTTGGGACGCGTGTAGACTTTATGGATTTACGTGTAGGAAAGTGGCCAGCTTCTGGAGCTAGGTTGCGTTAGTTGTTTCATGGATATGGTATGGACCTTTAGGTATTACCTAGCTAGGGTTACTCTATTTTGTTTTCTTTACTTGTATCAACATGCTTCCTTGTTGTAGCTACTGTTGGTTAGCCATGGGTGCCCCTTTTGTTTAGTGACTTTCTATGGATGAATGTTGGGTTTGTTTCATAGTTACCAGTGATTATCATGTTGTTGTGTTTACTTTATGATACTATTGATTATATTTATTGCTTTCGTTGTTTATTGATATTGTATTTGCTTCCGTTTTGTGGGTCTAGTTCGAGTCTATTGAGTCTTTTCTTCCACTGCATCTCTACCATTATACTTGGACCAGTACTATTATTATTATACTCTGAGAGGGTATAACCTCCCCACTATACCTATCAGACCCTCTCTACTAGTGGGCAGCCTTTGGCGTTCGGGGAGGTGCGCCTAAGGTAGTAGCACCCGACCCGTTTAGCACTGTTCGGGTGGCTGTTCGGGTCTGGGTCATTACAGTAGGGGTATAACTTGGGTTATGGTTATACTTATAAGATAAAATTATGGGATCCCATGGAATGGATTGTATCTATGTATGTTCTTAGTGTTCCTCATGTTATATGGATGTGAGAGTGGGAGTCTGATGTACGATTTTAGTAGCATGAGTTATTTAAACAAGACCACTCGAGATACTTCTCAGTGATGAGAAGTCATTATAAGGGAAAAAAATTAATATCCTAAATTTTTAATGATAATAAAAACCCTATTTCATAATAATTTATGTTTATGTTTATGTGAAAATATAATGTTTCAATAAAAACACTTAATAAATGATTTTAATACTTTTCGTAAGGATAAAGGCGCAATTAACACCTTGGGATATTCTATAAAATATTTATGGATTTAGAAACTCAATTAGCATGATATTTTAGGAACTGTAGAGATTTTACATTGATAGTATAAAAATATTAAATATATTTTATTACATGCATTCCATTTTTTCAAAATAATAGAATACCTCCCGAACGATGTCTCATATGGAAAATAAGATAGCACCTTTAGGTTCGGGATATGGGATTTACCTAGATGTGGCATTACATTTTTATGCACTAGGTGTTTGGTAAAATTGCATATGAGGGCAATTTATTTAATATTTTTATTATATTTTATCTAAAAAAATTAATTATCTCCCAAATTGTGTATCGTGTGAGAAATATGAGACTACCATTATGTCTAGAATGTGGGTTTTACCCTATGTGTGACATAAGATTTGTACGCATCGAGTGTTTGGTTATATCGCATATAAGGGTAATAATAATTATATTATTATTATTATTTGTGTTGAAAAAAATTGAAATTACATGTGTAATTAAATTCACTTAATTAATGATAAACATTTCACCATGGGTGAACATTTATTTGGAGGTTATATGATAATAGTGATATTATTATTTTTCCAACATAAATGAAATTGTGTGGTAAATATAAATTTATTAATTACTCAATGTTTAATGGAGTTTTTTTTTCTAATTTTAATGGTGGAAATGATTGGAGTTAATTAATAATAGAAATAATAATTGTTGTCATTATTATTATTATTATTTTGGGAAAATAATTTTTGTGTGATAAAACTAAAATATGTATACATATATATGTTCGTCAAATATATATGTATATATATGTAAAATTTTAAATATATATTGTGTATATATATATATTAGATGGATTTTAAGTTATATTTAATTAATGATTTAAATATTATTAAAAGAAAAAAATTAAAGAAAAAAGTGTAAGAGTTTTTTGTGTGGTGGATGGGTTGAATTGGAGAGATAAATAATTTAAGAGATGGAATAATAAATTAAGTAATAAATTGGTGAAATAATTAATGAATTAAAGATAAGAAAATTTAAATAGAAAGGGGATTTTGGGTGGTTCACACCGCATGGGGGAAACCCCTCAAACTATCATACCTCCCTCCTTCCTCAATCCCTCTATCTTTTTTTATTATTATTATTTTATTTTTATTTCAAACTTATTTTATAAAAATATCATGAGATATTGATCAGATTGATACATTGTCAAAGTTTTTGGGTTCCCATCGATGAGAATAATTTTAATCCAATGTCTGTCTCTAAAAGTTGTGAGGTATGTTTTCAGATTTAATTTAATCCATATTTTTTCACTTTTTAAATGTCAAATATAAATGCAAATAATTATCAAGCAATAATTACAACAATTTATCACAGGATAATTGCATGAGATTATCGAAATAAAATTATACTAATTTTAAAAAGATTATTATAAGAGAATTATTGTGTGTGAAAGATTATCAAAATTATAAAATGATAATTATGCATATTATCAAATGATAATTATCAAGAATTATTAAGAGGTGATTACACTAAATTATCAAAGGATAATTTATAAAAAAATTATCAAAAGATAATATCATAATTTCTCAAAGGATAATTTGTAATAAATTTTCAAAAGGTAATTGTAAGAGGATAATTTATGCAATTTATCAAAGTATAATTATTTAGAATATCAGAGAATAATTATTTTGGCTTATAATTATTCTTGAGGGGAATTTTTTAAACTCATGTGTTGGACTAAAATGATAATTTGGAAATTATCTAAAAGTGATAAAGTATTGTCGCATGTAATATTGTATTTCTTTTGGATATAAAATAACAAGTTTTTTTCTTTTGAATCATTAGTCTATAATCGTATATCTAGTTGGTGTGTAAACATGGTTCAAGTGATGACACATTCTACGAATCTTCCATTGACATCAAAAACTTTAAGGTAGGAAGTTCATTACTAATTGGGGTCATGTATATGATGTTAGAATGATATGTGATTTATGTTGGACTAACCCATGCTTATTATTTCACGTGTGTGGGTGAGTTTCTAGCCATGATACTTACTTTATTAACATATTATGATTATGCATGTTGATGTTTTTAGACTATGTTGAGTTTATTACATATGTGTATGTATGGATTTTCACACACTCATGATATGTTATGCATGATTCTATTTTTACCTTATGATATTACTATTATATGCTATGTTTTTGTGTTATGTATGGTACAAAAATGATAGGTGGGCCCATAATAGCTTGGTATCCCTAGAGGGGGATCATGTTCAGATGCTACATGTGACTTGATGGTGATACCAAGATGGATGATGGGGAAATATGGCCTAGTGTGTCCATGAACTGGGGTCATGATGATCATGATTGATCAGAACCCTATGCGATGACTACAGGGAATGATGATCATGTGTGATCAGACCCATTTGGAAATAGTGGGTCATGATAGTCTATGTGAACTGACCTTGAGATAGCATTTGATCATGATGGCCTAGTTTGGTTTAAGCTGGAGGCCTGGGGCCTGTACGGCTATTGAGAAGCTATAGGCTAGCTCTTATTTTAATAAGTTTCCATGATTGTTCTGATATTTTATGACACAACGTCAGAGGAGATATAACTGGGGTTTGTGGAATCTTGGGTAGCTCACAAAAAATCGTCATAATTTTTTCTTGTGTGTGAATTTATCTATTATTAATTTATACACTATTTTGCATGTGAAAACTTTTCAAGGACGTAATGGTGGTGTCCTACTAAGTCGTTTTACTCACACCCTACTTGGGAATTTTGGGGAGCATGTAGATATCATAACCCATGATCTGGCGAAGGGAAGGGGCCATGTGGTGGATGGTTGAGCAGTGAATCATAGAGCAGGAGTGGGTTGGTATAGACTCTAGAGGGCCAGTAAATGTTTATTCATTTTTTTATCTCTTTATGCATATGTTGCTTAGTTTATTGATATAATTTCCACATTGGGATATTTTTATTTATATGACATTTTTAGTTTACTCTTCAACATTATTTATTTCATTATTTTTTGTTATAATTTGGTTATTTATTTCTCTGTACACTCAGCTTGAGGGTATAGTCTCCCCACGACTTGACTTGAGACCATCGCTGCTAGTTGGAAACATCTAGTGTATGAGGAGTCACACGTGATGTCATGTGGAATTCCAAATGGTATCATAGTACTGGGTTCACTAACTTATATTTTATATTTCCTTGATTTCTAATGGAAAATATAGGAGTTATAATTTTTGGGACTTGGGCAGGGGATCTATTATAGTGTCTGGTCGGTACTGTATAGTGGACCTCCAATTTTCTATAAAAGTAGACATTTCTGTTTTTCTATTATGGTTGATTAAATTCACCTTGATTGATACACATGATTTTGATGTGTTATTTATGATATATTTGGTGCATTCATGCATAATGACTAAGAAATTACATTCACATGTAATATATTGTGTTTCATGGTAGTACTTTAATTAAATGTACTGATTTGTGTTATCTATTTGTTATGGTTTATATTTTTATGATATATAGGTTTTTCATGTTATTATGATATATCTTTATTAGAATTAATTATTTGAATAGATCATGTTGTTGTGTTAGTGTATATGAAACGTCTCGGACCTAGAAGCCACTCAACAAGTGGCCCAATCCCGGTTGGCCACAAGGCCTCAAGAACATCTCCCTAAATACCAGAGGCTGCCAACTAGAAATGATAGACTATATGTGTTAGTGGGGATACTATTCCCTCTTTCTAGGGTTTGACATAGAAAATTATCAATAATAGATAAATTGTGAAAGTATTAAAAATGTAGAAAATAGAAACATATAAGGAATAGATAACAATATAAAAAAATAATCTTGTATGCACAATGATGATGATGCATGTCTCAAGAAAGAATCCAAAATAGGTAAAAATAAGTAAAGTGAAATACATATGTTAAAAAGAAAAAATAAAAAAAAGTGTTATCTCCAAATAGCATCACAAGCCTCGACTTGGTCATATGCTCCCCATCTTCTAAGCTTGATACAAAATCAATCATCGAAATGAGGTTGATTTCCCTGGTCCCTACCTACATCCAAATAGTCTATTCAAGTACCCAACAGCAGCCCGAATAGGATGTGAAAAAGAGTCCCAGTAGGAAAAAACCCAAATATCTATACAATTCCAGGATTTTCAATATTACAAGCTAAGCAATGTGCAAGTAAATCAGGTAAGAGGTAACTGAATGTAATGATTCCCATGGAATTTAAATACTAAACTAGTAACACTAAAATAACCTCTCAAGGATCCCTATAAAATGTGGAAAACTTCTCTAAGAAGGAAACTAAAAACAATGAATAAATAAATAACACGACATTTCTATTCATCCAAGTATGTCATGTCAACCACGACCTTGTCTTACAACCTTAAGAGTCAAATGATCACAACCGAGCTGAAAAATCAATAGTATCATATATCCCACAGTCACGCTATAATAATAAAGTGTCAAACCATGTTGGGTTGGATCCAAGGTGCATAATACCAAGTAATCCTTTTTTATTTCTAGGAACATCTCAATGGAAACATAGTTAGGCACTGGTTAGAGTCCAGGGATCATGTCAACCAAACATGTCCTACACGAGTCCAACTAGGATAGATCCAATGGGTATCAAGGCCCAACGTATCTCATAGAATCAATACCCATAGAGAATAATGTATCCAAGTCATCCACTACCACATTCAATACCCATAGTAGAAACATACATGGAGTCAATATAAATCATTCATAAATTCCATGCAATTACCATTCATACCATTTGATTTTACACACTCATTAGAAAATTCTCATCCAACGACATCTCATGAGTATACCCACTAAAGTATTACATGTTCACAATAAAAATAAAATGACATGTATACCCACTCATTTACAAAAACAATTACAATTTAACATTAAATTTTTATTAGCAAGTATCATTTGGCAAGGGAGGCAGTACATCTCCTAAAAAACCAATCCAATTCTATTTAACAATAATTAGGCATCCTCTAACTGGGAAAGTAGGATAACATATCCCATGGATGGTTTAACAAGGAATAACCAAGTTGAATTCATATGGTATACCCCATGGGTGACCTTGGGTGGGGAACAACCACCAACAACTCTCAAGGGTACCTAAGGGTTTCTCAAATGGGTCCCAATTCATTTAATTCAATTATTCAATTTAAATTTGGGGTCATTTCAGAAAGTAAGGAGGGTGTAACAATGTAAGATAGACCAATAAATCACCAAAACTAATAGGAAAATTATAGATCACCTACCGTATCATATTAGTAGAGTGTTCGTTTAGTATCAACTCTTGATTCAACTCAGATCAGAAGAAAAAGAAAAAGAATGGGTGAAGAAACTAATATTAGGTCATATTAGCTTTCACCAAAATAAAAAAAATCGATATCCATAAGAATGAATAATGGAGAAAACTGAATGGATTACTCACTAATATAGATCCAATAAGATGAGAAATGCTTGAATCAGATATCAGGCAGAGAAACTGGGTGAAAACCAAGAATAGTCGTCAAAGAGGATTCAAAATGGAGCCTTTTTTGTGTGAGAGAGAAGAGTGAAACATATTTTAGGTTAAATTATATTATAAGGGGAAATGGTAATTTCATAAATAAATTGTGGGTCCCCTAGTTTGGATTCATGGTTTGGCCAAACCATGTGAAAATCGTGCATGCTTAGCCATAGGGAAGGCGTGCCCGCACGGTTTGACTAACCATGAACATCCCATGACAAAACCCACTATAAAAATTGTAGACAGAGTCACATGGTCTTGCTTCCCATTTTATACGGTTTTATCTTATCATTTGGCCTCCTCATTCTCACTGTCCAAGCCTCACACAGTTTATCAGACAATGCGATCTACCCTGCATGGTCTGAATTAACCATGTGCGAGACCATTTTCAACCCAAAAGCTTGGGTTTCAGGATCTGAGTAGCTTCATACACCCCTGTAACACCCATGATCAAATTGGTTACTCACATTAGGCTATATTTAAATATTGAAACCAAAATCAAAAAAGGATTCATACCTCATACAAAAATTAGAGTTCTTAAAATATTCCCCCTTAAAGCAATTAATCCCTGAATTTCTCTCTCTAGGGTGTTCAAGATTCATCAGAGAATAACTCTGGCCACTGAGCACATACATCAGCCTTCGACTCCCAAGTATCATCCTGTAAATGGTTATTATTCCATAGTACCCATACTAGAGAAACGGACCGGCCTCAGATAACCATTATGCTTATGTAAATTATATTAATTGGATGGACCTCAAAGGAAACATTAACCAATAAATCATCCTCCTCATGTTGATAATCCAAATATGGTTTTGAGTGATAGAGTTATAGTTGAGGTATGTGGAAGACATCGTGCATGGATCGCTACCTCTGAGGTAACTGAAACTGATAGGCTATTTCTCCGACTCTACCCAAAATCTCAAATGGCCTGACATATCATGATGAAAGCTTACCTTGTCTCTAGATTATTCTATGTCCCATCCTTGGTGAAACATGTAAAAAAAATAATCCCCAACCTTGAACACTATATGTCATCTACAAGAATTAGTGTATGATTTATATTGAGACTGTGCAATATCCATCTGCTTCTTAATAAACCGGATCATGTCACAAGTCTCTTGTATGAGACATAGTCCCAGTAGAGCTGTCTCATATACCTATAACCATCATAGGGGTGATTAGCATGTCCTACCATACAAAGCCTCATAATGTTCAATCTGTATAGATTCCTGATAACTATTTTTTTTAGTAAAACTCAACTGGGGGATATGCTTCACCCAAGAGACCCCAAAATATTGGATGCATTCTTGCAACTTGTCCTCAAGAACCTGTATCATATGATCTGACTGGTCATTAGTATGAGGGTGGGATGATGTGCTCAGAAGAACCTGTGTTCCCAGTTACCTCTAAAATATTCTATAAACAAGATGTAAACCAAACATCCCTATTTGAAATGATAGAGTGTGGGACCCCGTAGAGTTGTACTATATCACAGATATACAAACTAACAAGCTCATAAACATTGAAGGTATCCTTGATTGGTAGTAAATGAGAAACCTTCATGATTAGGTCAACAACAACTCACACATCATCTCTACCTCAAGGAAACCTCAGTAATCTGGTCAAAAAATCCATCGTGACAATATCCTATTTCCACTCGAGAATAGGTAACTATTACAAAAGTACAGATGGTTGTTGTTTCTCTTCCTTCACCTACTAATAGGTGAAACACCTTGTAACAAAACAAGCTACCTATCCTTTAATACTTGGCCACCAATACTAATTATTTATGTAATAGTACATCTTGGTGACACCAGGGTGCTCTACCCAAGATGAGGCATGAAACCCCCACATTAGCTCCTCTCTTATGTCCACTGGAACCTAAATGTGACTACTGATAAGTAGAACCTCATCCTAACCCACGATCAAACCAATATGTGTATCCTCACCGACCACACTCTCATGTAGGACTAGGACCATATAATCATATAGTTGAATCATCCTCACTCTAACCAGAAGGGTTTAGGTCACGGCTATAGATGATAGAAAATCATTCCCCTGATTTTCCTTCACCTTCCAGTGCATCTCATAGAATAAATCCAAAATCTTCCACTCACTACTAGCCTACTGTACTGCCTATATCTAAATCATATTTCTCAATTAATATTCCACTATATTTCCTTTACCAAGCATGTATACATGCTCAAAGTTTAAATACAATAGGTACGCAACCCACCTTCGCTACCTCAGATTCATATCACACTGTTGAAATATGTAATTGAGGATTTTTTGGTCCGTGTACACCAAAAAATGATCTCCTAGTAAGTAATGTCTCCAATAAAAAATACATGAACAACCACATCTAAATTGATATCATGTGATAGGTAGTTTCTCCCATGTGGCCTTGACTGCTGATACCCAAATTCCATGACTCTATCCCCCTATATCAACACTACTCCAAGCTCGATACCCGATGCATCACAATACATAGTGTAGATTATGACATGATTTGGAAGAATTAGGATCAATGTTGAAGTCAGCATCCCTTTCATCTCATAAAAGGATATCTCGCAAGATTCTGTCTATATAAACTTCACACCCTTATTAGTCAATCCCATCAGTGGGACTACTAAGTATGAAAAGTCCTATGTGAAATGCTTGTAATACCGAACTAGCACTAAGAAACTCCATATTTCAAAAACATGCTTGGTGTGATCCTAGAAAACTATAGCTCCCACCTTCTCAAGGTTAACTTATAATTCTTTATTAGAGATAATATGACCCAAGAAGTGAATTTTTTCCATCTAGAAGTGGAACTTTGGGAGATTAGCATATAACCGATGTTATCTCATTGTATCCAAAACAATGTCAAGATTTTTGGAATGGTCATGTTGATTATAATAATACATCAATATATCATTCAGGAAAACCACCACAAATGAATCCATATCAGGATCGAAAAATCAGTTCCTCAGCACCATGAAAACTATTGGTGCATTCGTGAGACCGAACAACATAACTAGATACTTGTATAGACAATAACTACTATGAAAGGTTGTACGAGATATGTTTTTAGTTTGAACACATATGTGGTGATATCCTAATCTTAAATCAATTTTCTAGAACACATGATCTCCTTAAATATGGTCATACAGATCATCTATCCATGGAAAAAGATACTGGTTCTTAATTGTCAGCTGGTTTAGTATCTGATAGTCCATAGATATCAAAAGGTTATCATCTTCCTTTTTTTGAAAAAAATCCATAGAACCCCACAATGAAGTATAGGGTTGAATAAACCCATTTTCCTCTAAGTTATCTAGCTACATCTTGATATCTTGCAACTTAATCATAGTTATCCTGTAAGGATGAATGGATATCGATGTAGCTCCTGAAAATAACTAGATGGAGAACTAAACCTCTCTCTCAAGAGGTAGACCATAAAAGTCATCTATGAAAAAATCCCTAAAAAGATCAACCACTAGGGAAATGTCTATCTGATGCACTTCATGATCATCCAGATACAAACTAGTGATCCGGTCTATCATACCACCCATCCCACATTGCATTGGCCCAAATCAACTTGCATGGATATCTCATTAACCCATGTGAGTATAAAATACACCCTATGGTGATTTGAAAGTCACCCTCCAATGATATCATTCAGTATAATCTCGATAATATACTAGCTAATCCATCTCGAGTATGATCTAAAACATTATCATCTCAAGGAAATATAGATTCCAAAAGAACCAACACCCACCAATCTCAAGGGGGAACTCCCTGAACTAGCGTACATCCTCCAATACGATCCCCAAAGAAGTTTCTAGAATCATAACACTCTCATAAGATAGTATAATAAGCCCAAGTCATTTCACCATTGGTGAAGATATGAAGCTATAAAATTCACCTATATCAAAAAGATCATATGAAATAGTATAGGCTATTAAGATCGTAGCTCTCACTATAGATGGTTTAACACCCTACTCATCAGGGGTAGACTATACAAAATAGATCTGGCCTAATCCATGGATCTGTGACAAAAACTCACCGACTAGAGTAGGCCCCTTCTGATGTCTCGGTGTAACTAGGGCCTGAATACCTCAGTCATAGCCACCACTATCTCAGTCTGATTGACCAGCACTGCACCAACTCTCAACCTAAAGTGAAGATGAGAAAATCGCTCCCAAACCTGGTGTTAGTGATGACCCCTACCACTCACAATTAAAGGTAAGGTCTTGAAAAAAGGCTACATGTGTCCCATCTGTCTTCAATATTGACACTCGACTGAGTTTTGGTTGCACTGATTCTTCATGTGGCCCCATCTGCCACAATAATGACAGAAAATCGAGCTAACAGTACTCACAACATGACGGTTACTCATCTCATGGGAAGCCTCAAAACCCATCTTCTTACCACTATAAGTCAAGATATTGGGTCAAGAGATTATATTTCTCTACTCTTAACCCCCATATTCCCTCGGGTTTTTTTCTATAATTAGCTCTTGATTCACAATTTCAGTAATAGAGGTCAATTGAACACATTGACCTGGGATATCATAGCATGTCATATACATTCCTAAAAGTGTCATTCTCTTGATAACTCATTAATAAGGTATGTCATCTCAAAATTCTACAACTCTATAAAGTGTGTTGAGTAATCCATAATAGTCATTTTCCCCTTTTCCAGATGCATGAACTCACTAGCCCACTCTACTCGTAGAGTCTTGGGGTAAAAGTAGTCATAAAACTTGGTCTATAATTCATCTAAAATCATGTATAACAGCCTATTATCTTAGTTCAATACATAACACTAGTGATTTTATTCCCCATGTAGAATATATGTTACGAGATCCACTCTCCTCATAGGAGGTGTCTCTAGATGCTCGAAGATCACTAGTGTAGTCTCTAGCCACAACTCAATAGCATGTGGACTGCCATCCCTAGAAAACATGGGAGGATGTTGTTGCTGGAACACACACATCATCTCATATATAGATAAGTCATGTTTTTGAGATCCTTAAAAATTCTGCATGAAGTGATAGAATACCTTGTGGACCTTTTCTTAAGAACCTATGTCTGGAATAATTGATAGTGTTGTAGCTGACACTAAAACTGCCTTCGAAGTGTGGTCATCTCCACCCTCCTAGAATATAAAATGAGGTCATTACAGTGGCATTCCTATACTATAAAATACATGTACCTCATAAAATAATATTATCAATGATCATGGCTCAAAATCATGGGAAATTTCAAAAACCTCTCAAAAATAGGACATACCACACACCCTGCTTCTAAATCTAGGACTATAAAGAGAATAGTTTCCAAAACCACTGGGGACATTGCCTATTTCCCACTCAGAATTTGGGTCCAGATCAAGTATTTATTTCTAAGTTCACTTTTCCATTTCCATTTCATTTAATATTCATTTCCATTATATCATAACTCAATTTAAAGGTTAATCTAAATGGTTCACCAAATTTGGATCCATGAGGGCCTAGACTCCTCATGAACCACAACATGGCATCCACCTAATTCTAACCATAACATATCCTAGAAATTCTATTACAATAGTAGTTATATCTATCACAACACCTATCACAACAACATGAAATAAGTAATAAATCCTAAATGGAAAAGAATAATGCATGGCATGTGATTCCTATAAAGTGCATAAAATAATTCATGATATGGAATACCCTCATCTCATCAGGTTAATAAAAATGGAACCCATATTATTATCAAATAATAACATCAAAATTCAAGTACATAACACAATGGTGGAATCCAATAAACTACAATAGTCAAATTATAGAAAACATCAATTTAATTCAAGGAAATTTGGATTTTTCCTATTCGAAAGGTAGCTACTCCTAGGCACAACTGATTACGAAACACCTATTTATTTTTATCCATTTCTATTGTCTCTAAATAGTAAAAAAAACTAGAAAAAAAGTCTTTGATACCACTTTGTAACCACCCGGACCTGGAATCCACTTAACAGTGCCCCGAGCTCGGTTGGCCACAAGGCCTCAAGCGCATCTCCCCAAACGCCAGAGTTTTTTTTACTAGAAGCAAGGTCTTATGTGTGTCATTAGGGATACTATTCCCTCTTACTAGAGTGTAACATAGCGTAATATCAATAATAGATAAATTTCATAAGCAATAAAACATGAAGATAATAGATTCATAGCTGGAATAGATAACAATATCAAAAAGGAAGCTCATATACACAATTATGATGATACATATCACTAAAAACCATCCAAAATAGGTTCAAAGAAGTATAGTCCAATACATATGTCAAATATCAAAAAGAAAAAAAGTTTTATCTCTAAATAGCATCACAAGCCTCAGTTTGGTCCCGTCCTCCTCGGCTCCTAAGCATGGTACAAAATCAAGCATCAAAATGAGGTTGTTTTCCCTAGTACCTACCTATATCCAAATATTCTATTTAGGTACCCAATGGCAGCCTTAATAGGGTGTGAGAAACAATCCTAGTAGGTAACCACCCAAATATCTATACAATTCTAGCATGTTCAATATAACAATCTAAGTAGTGTTCATGAAAATTAGGTAAGCGATTAATGAATGTAAAGATTCCCATGGAATGTTACTACTAAACCAATAACACTAAAATAGCCACTCGAGGTTCCCTCCAAAAGATATTCAAGATCCTTTAAGAAGGAATCTACATACAATTCATAAATAACTAACAGGGCCTTGTCATTCATCCAAACATGTCATGTAAACCACGACCTTATTGTACAACCTAAAGTGTAAAATTATCACGGTTGAGCCATAAAATAAAGTGTATCATATTTCCCATGGTCATGATATAATAATAAATTGGGAGACCCTGAAGATCTAGATCTAATGTGTATAATACCAAGGCATACTTTTTGAGTCCCAGGAGCATCTCGATGGAAACTCGGCTAGGCACTAGTGGAGCCCTAAGAGAATTTCAATCGATCATATCCTGTACAAGTACAAGAAAGCTAAATCCAAGTGGTAGAAATCCCCAATGAATCCCATGGAATCAAGGCCCAAAGATTATACTCTATCCAAGGTATCCACTATTTCATTTAAGACCCATAATAGAAACATCCATGGAATCTATATAAATCATTCATAAATTCCATGAAATTTCCATTCATACCATTTGAGTTTACCCACTCATTATAAAATTATCATCCAACAGCATCTCATGAGTATACCCACTAAAGTATTACAAGTTCACAATAAAAAGGGAACTATGATTATACCCACTGATTTAACAAAAAAAGTACAATTTAACATAAAAAAGTTATCAACAAGAATCACATGGAAAGGGAGGTAGTACATCTCCTAAGAAAGAAATCCAACTCCATTTAACCATAATTAAGCTTCCTTTAACTAGTAAAGTGTGATAAAACATACCATGGATGTTTTAATAATAAAAAACCAAGGTTCATTCATATGGAAAACCCCATGGGTGGCCTTGGGTGGGGTAACAACCATCAATGCCTCTCAAGGGTGCCTAAGGGTTTCCTTATCAGTTCCCAATACATTTAATTCAATTCATCAATTTAAATTCAGGGTCACATCGAAAAGTACAGTGGGAGTCACAATGGTATCTAGACTAATAAAGAATAAAAACCAATGAGAAAAGTATATATCCACAACTTTAGCTCGTTAATATAGTGATCATCCAGTATCAACTACTGATTGAACTCAGATCAGAAGAAAAAAGAATAAGGGATGAAGAACATGATATAAGGGCATAATATCTTTCACCAAAATAGAAAATCTGATATCCAGAAGAACAAATAACCACTAAAAAGGAATTGAGTACTGACCTATGTGGATCCAATGAGACAAGTGGTGCTTGAATCAGAGATTAGATGGATAAATGGGATCAAAACCAAGTGTATTCATCAAAGAGGCTTCAAAATGGAGCCTTTGCTATGTGGGAGATAAGAGTCAAATATATTTTAGGTTAAATTATATTTTAAGTGAAAAATGATAATTTCCCAAATAAATAATTGGTCACATGGTTTTTCCAGACCGTGCTTCAATCATTAATGCTTAGTTGTATGGAAGGGGAACCTGCATGATTTACCCACACAGTCTGAATAACTATGTGCAAACCATGCCAAAACCCACTGTAAAAATAGAAAACATGTTACCATGGGTTTTCACTCCATTTTTCTCCATTTTATCTAACCATACACCTTCTCTTTCTCAATTCCCAATCCATACATGATTTATCATACCGTACAGTCTACCCCTCATGGTTTGAACTAACCATGCGTCAGACCATTTTCAACCCAAAATCTTGGGTTTTAGGCTCTAAATAGCCCCAGACACCCCCCAAAACACCCATGATCAAATTGGTTACTCACATTAGGCCATATGTAAACATTTAATCCAAAATAAAAAAAAGTATTTGTACCTCATATGAAAACATGGGTTCTTACAGTATATATGGTAATTATAAATAACATGGAGGGGAGGAGACCAAGGTTAATGTTAGGAGGGGTATAACTTGGGTTATGGGTATACTTATAGGATAACCTTATTTGATCCCATGGATTGGATAGGATCTATTTATGTTCCTAGTGTTCCTCATGTTATAGGGATGTGAGAGTAGGAGTCTGATGTCTAATCTCAGTAGCATGAGTTATTTAAACAAGACTTCTAGAGATTCTACTTAGGGATGATAAGTCATTGGATGGGGAAAATTTTAATATCCTAAATTTTTAATGATAATAAAAACCCTCTTTCATAATAATTTATGTGTATTTTTATGTGAAAATATAATTTTTCAATAAAAACACTTATTAAATTATTTAAATACTTTGCATAAGGATAAAAGTGAAATTAACACCTTGTAATATTCTATAAAATATTTATGGATTTACAAACTTAGTTAACGTGATATTTTAGGGACTGTAGAGCTCTGAAATTTATGAATAAAAATATTAAATATATTTTATTACATGCATGTCCTTTTTTTAAAATAATGGAATATATCCCAAACGATGTCTCATATGGAAAATATGATAGCGCTGTTAGGTTTGGGATATGGGATTTACGCTAGACATGGAATTACATTTGTGTGCACTGGGTGTTTAGTCAAATAACTGGTGAGGGTAATTTATTTTATATATTTATTATATTTTTTCTGAAAAAATTAATTATCTCTCAACTGGTGAATCGTATGAGAAACATGAGACTGTCATTAATTCTGGAATGTAGGTTTTACCCTATGCATGACATCAGCTTTGTGTGCATCAAGTGTTTGGTTATATTGCATGTAAGGGTAATAATAATTAAATTATTATTTTTTTAAAAAATTGAAATTACATGTGAAATTTAATTCACTTAATTAAAGATAAACATTTCACCATGGGTGAACATTTATTTGGAGGTTAGTTGATAATAGAGATATTATTATTTTTCCCACATAAATACAATTGGGTAGTTAATATAAATTTATTAATTACTCAGTGTTTTATGTAGGTTGTTTTTTAATGTTAATAGTGGAAATTATTGGATGTAATTAATAATATAAATAATAATTGTTGTCATTATTATTATTATTAATTTGGGAAAATAATTTTTTTGTGATAAAACTAAAATATGTATACATATATATATGTCAGTTAAATATATATATATATATATATATAGTGTGTGTGTGTGTGTGTGTTTGTGAAAGTGTAAATATATATTTTGTATATATATTGGATGGATTTTAAGTTATATTTAATTAATGATTTAAATATTATTAAAAGAAAAAAATTAAAGAAAAATGTGTATGGGTTTTTTGTGTGGTTCATGGGTTGAATTGGAGAGAAAAGTAATTTAAGAGCTGGAATAATAAATTAACTAATAATGTGGTGAAATAATTAATGAAGGAATGATAAGTAAATGTAAATAAAAGGGGAATTTTAGGTGGTTCATAGCGCATGGGGGAAACCCATCAAACTATCATACCTCCCTCCTTCCTCTATCCCTATGTCTTTTTTTATTTTTATTTCAAACTTATTTCATCAATTTATCATGAGATATTGATCAAATTGATGCATCATCGAAGTTGTTGGTTTCACATCGATGAAAATAATTTTAATCCAAATTCTATTTCAAAAATAGGTGAGGAATGTCTCCATATTTAATTTAATACTTCTTTTTCTACTTTTTAAATGTCAAATATAAATGCAAATAATTATCAAGCGATAATTACAAAAAATTATCATAGGATAAATACATGATATTATCAAAAGATAATTATACAAATTATAAAAATATTATTATAATAGAATTATCATGTGAAAAAGATTGTAGAAATTATAAAAGGATAATTATTTATATTATCGAATGATAATTATTAAGAATTATCAAGAGGTAATTGCACTAAATTATCAAAGGATAATTTATATAAAAATTATCAAAAGATAATCTCACACTTTCTCAAAGGATATTTTTTAATAAATTGACAAAAGGTAATTTTAAGAGGATAATTAATACAATTTATCAAAGAATAATTATTTATAATATCAAAGAATAATTATTTTGGATTATAATTATTCTTGAGGGAAATTTTTTAAGCTCATGTGTTGGACTAAAATAATAATTTTAGAAATTATCCAGGAGAGAGAAACTATTGTCGCATGTAATATTCTATTTATTTTGGATATAAAATAGAAATTTTTGTTTTAGGAATCCTTGATCTATAATCATATTTCTAGTTGGTGTGTGAACATGGTTCAAGTGATGACACCTTCGAAAGATCTTCCATCTACATCAATGAATTTAAGGTAGGAAGTTACTTACCAATTAGGCTCATGTATATGATGTTAGAATGATATGTGATTTATGCTGGACAAACCCATGATTATTATGTGATGTGTGTGGGTGAGTTTCTAGCCCTGAGACTTTCTTGATTAACATATTATGATTATGAATGTTGATGTGTTTAAACCATGTTTATTTTCTTACATATGTGTATGTATGTATTTTATCAAACTTTTTATATATTAGGTATGATTCCATTTTTACCTTATGATATTATTAGTATATTATATGTTGTTGTGTTATGTATGGTACCAAAGTGATAGGTTGTCCCATCATAGCTTGGTATACGTATAGGGGGGTCCTATTTAGATGTTTCATGTGACTTTATGGTGATACCAAGATGGATGATGGGGAAATATGGCCTTGTGTGTCTTGAACTGGGGGCATGAAGATCATGATTGATCAGACCCATATGTGATGACTATAGGGAATGATGATCATGTGTTCTGAGACTTGCTTGGAAATAGTGGGGCATGATAGTCTATATGAACTGACCTTAAGATAGCATCAAATCAAGATGACCTAGTTTGGTTTAACCTGGATGCATGGGGCATGTACTACTATTGAGAAGGATGAGGCCATCTTGGATGTTAATATGTTTCCATGATTGTTCCAATATTTTCTGACATGATGTCAAAGGGGGTATAACTAGTTTTTGTGGCATCTTGGGTAGCTCATGAAAACTCTTCATAATTTTTCCTTGTGTGTGAATTTGTCTATTATTATTTTATACACTATTATGAAAGTGAAAACTTATCATGGACGCAATGTTGGTTTCCTACTGAGTTATTGTACTCACACCCTACTTGGGAATTTTGGGGCACTTATAGATTTCATGAACAAGGTTCTGGTGAAGCCAGGGGCCCTGTGGTTGATGGTTGAGCATTGAATCATAGAGAAAGAGTGGGTTGGTATAGACTCCATAGGGACCGAAAATGTTTATTAATTTGTTTATCTCTTTATGAATATGTTTTTTAATTTCTGGATAGGATTTCCACATTGGGAGATGTTTATTTATAGTTCTTGTTTAGTTCACTATTTAGCATGATTGCATTGATTATTTTTTGTTATACTTTAGTTATTTATCTCTCTTGTGCACTCTAATGGAGGGTATAGTATCTCCACGGCTTGACTTGAGACCATCACTGCTAGTTGGAATCCTCTAGTGTATGAGGAGGCACACTTGATTTCATGTTTCATTCCAACTGGTATCATAGGACTAGGTTCACTAACTTATATTTTCTATTTCCTTGATTTCTAAGATGAAATATAGGAGTTATAATTTTTGGGACTTGGGAATGGTATTTGGGATAGTGTCTAGTCGGTACTGTATAGTGGACCTCTGAAAATCTATAAAAGTGGAAATTTATTTTTTTCTATTATGGTTGATTAAATTCACATTGATTGATACACATGATGTTGATGTGGGATTTATGAAATCTTGGGTGAATTCATGCATCATGACCAGGAAAGTACATTCACATGTAATATATTGTGTTTCATAGTAGTACTTTAATAAAATTTCTTGATTTTTGTTATATATTTGGGATGGTTTCACTTTGTATGATATATAAGTGTTATCGTTTTGTTATGATATATCTTTATTAGAATTATTTATTTGAATAGATCATGTTTATATGTTAGTGTATATGTAACATCCCGGACCTGGAAGCCACTCAATAGGTGGCCCAATCCCGGTTGGCCACAAGGCCTCAAGCGCATCTCCCTAAACATCAGAGGTTGCTGAATCGAAATGAGGGACTACCTGTGTTAGTGGGGAGACTATTACCTCTATCGAGACTTTAATATAGTGAAATATAAATAATAGATAAATAGAGAAAGCAGTAAACTTGTAGAAAATAGATATATAGAAGGAATAGATAACAATATAAAAAAAGAATCTTATACACAAAATGATGATGTTACATGTCTCTACAAAGAATCTAAAATAGGTATAAATATGTATAGTACAATACATATTTAAAATACCAAAAATAACAAAAGTGATATCTCCCAATAGCATCACGAGCCTCAACTTGGTTATACGCTCCCCAGCTCTTAATCATGATACAAAATCAAGCATCAAAATGAGGGTGATTTCCCTAGTCCCAACTTATATCCAAATAGTCTATTCGGGTACCCAACGGTGGCCCAAACAGGGTGTGAAAAGCAATCCTGGTAGGAAACCACCCAAATATCTATAAAATTCCAGGCTTTGTAATATTACAAGATAAGAAATGCACAAGTAAATCAGGTAAGAAATAAATGAATGTAAAGATTCACATGGCATTTAACTATTAAACTAGTAACACTAAAATACCCTCTCAAGGATCCCTGTAAAATATGGAAAGATTATCTAAGAAGGAAATAACAAATAATGAATAAATAACTAACACAACATTTCGATTCATCCAATCATGTCATGTCAACCACAGCCTTGTCATACAACCTGAGGAGTCAAACGATCACGACCAAGCTGTAAAATAAATTTTATCATATATCCCACAGTCATGCTATAATAATCAAGTGTAAAACCATGTTGGGTTGGATCCAAGGTGTATAAGTCCAAGGAATCCTTGTGGAGTCCCAAGAATATATTTATGGAAACTAGGATATGCACTGGTTGGATTCCTATGAGCATGTCAACCGAACATGTCCTACATGGGTCCAATTAGGATAGATCCAAGGGGTAGCAAGTCTTAAGGAATCTCACAAAATCAATACCCAAGTAGAATAATATATCCAAGTCATCCACTACCACATTCAATACCGTGGAGCGGGTTATGATTTTTTTGGATGATTATTTTAATCTGCTGCGGCGACGCTTGACGGGTTCTCTCCGGTGATGAACAACGAAGGCTTGAAGGTGACGATGAAGGGTTATATGGTAGCTACACAGCTTGATGGAAGGTGAGTGGATCGATATTTGGTGCACTAATAGGGGCGTGGATCGATGGTAGGTGCGTGGCTCAAGGGAATATGTCTCTTTGTTTTTTGGTTTGGTATTTTGATTTTTAATTTGAACTGGTTTGAATCTGGGGATGCAGTAGAATTTGATGTGTGGTTTGTTCGTGTGTTTATGCGTTGTTGTGGTTTTGGAATGGTAAAATTTGGATGTTTTGTTGTGATGGAGTGGATGTGGTGGATGTATTGGGTACCGTCAACCCTTGAACCGGCCTTTAGAAAATGGAAAAAAATGATTTGTAGTCACATGAAATACCCATAGAAGAAACATAAATGGATTCAATATAAATTAGTAATCAATTCCATGAAATTACCATTAATATCATTTGAGTTTACCCACTCATTAGACAATTCTCATCCAACATAATCTCATGATTATACCCACTCATGTATTACATATTCACAATCAAAATAAAATGAATAGTATACCCACTCATTTAACAAAAACAATTAAAATTTAACATCAAAATGTTATTGTAAGGACCTGACCCCAGTTGCCCAGAGCCGGTGCCTTATTTGATTACATTGGCATACAAACAAGGAATACAAATCCCGAAGGACCGAGTGGTTTAGTATTATTGGAAACAAGATACATACATAAGTTTGTCATTAAAACTTGAAATGAAAAACAACATAGAAACTCCTTAGACAACTTCCATAACTCCTAGGTAATTTCAGTATGTCATTCATAATAGAATTATTCATTCCCTGAGAAAATGAAACATAATAAAGTGGTGATCTCAAACTCTCAGTAAGAGTAAACAATACAACGGAAGGTAATATAAACATTATACATGGTGCATAATTAAAAACACATGCCTTTAATAAATAAACTTGAACACATTATGGCATGAATATGAGCTGAGTAAATAATGCCATAAAAAACATAATCATGGGTATTCTACTAATCGAATAACCAGATAAAATATCAATAGCTGAACTCATAATGATGGAATTCATAATTCCAGACATTCTGAAACATTTTCTCAAGGCCTCGGCCAAGACGTCTAATGATTAAGGCCTCAGCCAAAATCTATATCACATTGGGAAAGGCCTCGGCCAATTCCATGTCTAGTTGTATCATGATACCTACCGATTCATCGAGGGGATATAGAGGGCCCCACTCATCACATATTAAGTCCAATGCATTCCTCGTATTAGTGGGAATAAACATAAACATCAAATACATTCATATTGAAACTATCATATGAAATGTAACTATCTTTCCCCAATCATCAAACATAAAACACTAACCATTCAGAATAATATAGTGAATGGTTTTAGGATGGATCATACACAATAGAGTTAGTCATAAACCCCTGAATAAAATCTGGTAGATGACTTCATAAATTATTAAACCCAATAACACCATGGAATCAACAAGAGTGTTGAATTAGATTAAAACACTCTTATAAAATCATTAAGCACTTCTGAAGATAAATATTCTTTTATTTTGAAAAGAAGAGTTCTTTTGGAAAAATATTTGTATAAAAATAGAAGTGAAGTAAGATATTATTTTCATAATAAAATGAGTGTTTTTAGAAGGATAATGGTCTCCAAAAATAGATTATATCTTTCCCTTGAAAACATATATAAATTTGAGAAATTCCCATGTATCGGGCTTGTATCTTTGGAAAAAGTTTTGAGAGATCCTTTTAAAACATGTAACTATCCAGAAAATAGGGAATTATTCTTGTTGTTGAACATATATATAATAATCACATAGAATTTATGAGGATTACATAAAAATAAATAAGAATTTCATCGAGGAAATTAGACAATAAAAGTAACCTGAATGAAAGTGGAAGTTCGGGTGGAAAAACCCTTACCTTAACTCCAAATGTGTTCCACTCTTGTAATTAACCTCCTAGAATATGAAATTATACTTTTTAATAACTTATTTCAGAAACTTTTATACATGTATTTAGTTTACCATAATTCTTGTTAGTTCATTTATGTATTTATTGACAAGTTATCGTATTGAATTTCGTCGTTCTCGAGTGTTCGTTTCTCTTATTTTCATATTCGGTTCACTTGTTTTTAAGTAATGAAGTGGAATGGATGTAAATCTACAGAATTGAAATCGTATATTATTTATGAAAATAAATATGTTTTATTTTTCATTTATATAACTTTGTTACATGGAACAAGGATGAATTATCATATATAACTTTAATGATAATTGTTTCGGTTAATTTGTGGGTTTTGATTACAACGAACTCTTTTTTCTTTATAACCTAACACAATTTGAACAAAGGTATTACAGAATATTAAAAATGTTATATTATTTATAATAATCTAGTTCAAACATAACAAGAATGGTTTCATGACCATAATTTAGAATGATATAAGAAATCAAAAGTCCATCGTCCTTGAATGTGTAAAATTGACACATCTCGGATGGTGTTCTTGCTACTAGTATAAAAGAAGGTAAAAAAGGGGGCGATGATGATAACTTATTTCACTATCATGAAAACATTTCAGTACATATAAGGTACTCTAGGAATCACAAAATTTGGATAAATAGAGGTAATAGAAAAAGAAAACAAATGAACTTCAATGGAAAGACAAAGAATTGAAAAGAGGAATTTACCTCTTGAACCAAACTTCCTTGAGAACCGACTTAAGGGAGAGGTTTTGGTCTTTTAATGAGAATAAATATTTCTGGACATGGGAGAGGAGGTTGGTATGGTATTTGGCTAGAATTTGGATAAGACACAATTCTTGAGAGGAGTGATTAGAAGAGGTAGTTGGGGGGGGGTTTACAGTGGATGAGAGGGGTAATTTTTGAATATTTAATTTCATTATTTTATTATTTCCATCAAGACAACCAATAGTATTGTTTCATGTTACCCCTAATAGTAATAATGAAATTTGAGTTTGAACCAAGTGGGCTTACATCATCCTTTCATCACCTATGATGCAGTAAATCAAGTATTTAGCTTTTATAGTATTTTATCGTATTTTACTATTCATCAAAAATTCTAAAATTTCATAAAAATCCCAAAAATTCACCCCTACCATTTTTTGATGTGTAGAATTAAAAAGTGAAGTCCATTTTTAAAAAATAAATTTCTAAATATTATTAATTTAACTTTTAAATAAAATCATACTTGATTCAAAAATTAACAGTTCTAATTCTACAACTATTTCTTTATCACAATGAAAAATTAACCAAGATGTTATTATCTTATAGCCTTAAGAAAATAAAATAATAATAAAATTTACTATTCATTAGGGTCATATTACTATTCATAAGGGTATGTTACTATTTACTAAAAAATCAAGTTTGTTCTATCGGACTCCAAATAAATTACTGAACACAACTCTAAATGACCATTTTTCGAAATTCAAAACATAGAAGAGGCAAAGTTGTGTTTTAATGGCTATATTATAAAATTTCATTCTATATTTATTTTCAAAACCTTTGGGTGTTACATTCTCCCCTCCTTATAAAAATTTCGTCCTCAAAATTAACAGAATATTACCTAAAAATATTCGTGTATGTCTTTAACATAAGCTCCTTGGGTGCCCATGTTGCTTCCTCCATCTTATGGTTCCTCCATAGAACCTTCACCAGACGAGTCATATGATTTCTCAAAACTTGTTCTATATTATCAAGAATCTTGATAGGCTCCTCACAGTAAGATAGATCGGGCTCAAGTTCCACTTCATCATAAGTGAGTACATGTGTTGGGTTTGGCATGTACTTTCTTAACATTGACACATGGAACACATTGTGAACCTTGGAGAGACTTGGAGGCATTGCCAAACGGTAAGATACGGCTCCAATTTGGTCCATAATTTCAAAAGGTCCGATGTACCTGGGACTTAACTTTCCCTTCTTACTGAATCGTATAATACCCTTCCATAGAGATACCTTTAAGAAAACTTGATCACCTTCTTGAAACTCCAAATCCTTGCTTTGGTTATCTGCATAGATCTTTCACCTACTTTGAGCTATTTTGATATGGTTCTGGATAATATTCGGCTTTTCCATTCTTTCTTCAACAAGTTCTAGGCCCACGAGCTTTCTTTCACCAACATCATCCCAGCATGTTGGTGTACGACATCACCTCCCATATAATGCTTCATAGGGTGCCATCTGTATACTTGAATGGAAGCTATTGTTGTAGGAAAATTTTACGAGAGGTAAATATGGATCCCACATGCCTTGAAAATCAAGTGAACAAGACCTCAACATGTCTTCCAATGTTTGAATAGTCTGTTCTGATTGTCCATCAGTTTGTGGGTGATAGGCAGTTCTCAAACGAAGATCAGTATCTAGGGCCTTCTGAAGACTTTTCCAGAATCTTGACGTAAAATGTGGATCAAGATCAGAAACAATCGATAGGGGTACTCCATGAAGTCTCACAACTTCATTAATATACAGTCTTTCTAGATGTTCAAGTGTTAGATCTTCTTTTATAGCAAGAAAATGTGCTTACTTGGTAAGACGGTCAACAATGACCCATATTTCATCATTCCTTTTCGGATTCTTTGGTAGTCCCATGAAAAAGTCTATCATGATATTATCCCATTTCCACTCAGGTATTGGAATAGGTTGCAATACTATTCCAGGTTGTTTTCTTCTAGCTTTCACTTTTTGACAAACCATACATCTTGACACAAAATCAGTAATCTCCTTCTTCATGTTGTCCCACCAAAAATGTTCCTTCAAATCTCTATACATCTTAGTGCTACCAGGGTGTATAGAGAAATTAAAACTATGAGCATCATCTAACAATTCCCTTTTTAGATCAGGTATATCTGGAACACAAATTCTCTTCCCAAATTTCAAAATTCCATCTTCATATACTAAGTCACTCAATCTCCCATCATTCACAGCTTTAATCTTCTTTTGAAACTCCCCATCATCAGCCTGAGAATTTTTTATCCTTTCTAGTAAATATGGTTTGGCAATCATTTGAAAAAGCATTGATGTTTCACCTTCCATGTTTATTCCCATATTTATCTTTACTAGATCCATGAAAATAGGATCCCTTTCAACTATCATCTTTCTCAAAACTCCATGATCCTTTCTGCTCAAGGCATCTGTCACCTTATTTCCCTTCCCCGGGTGATAGTGTATCGTGCAATCATAATCCTCAAGTAGTTCAAGCCATCTCTTTTGCCTCATGTTGAGTTCTTTCTATGAGAAAATATACTTCAAACTCTTGTGATCACTATAAATATCACATTTTTTTCACCATAGAGATAATGTCTCCGTATCTTCAAAGAAAATATTACAGCAGCTAACTCAAGATCATGAGTATGATAGTTTTGCTCATGAATTTTTAGTTTTCGTGATGCATTAAGCAATAACCCTATCATTTTTCATAAGGACACGACCAAGTCCTTTCTTTGAATCGTCATTATAAATATCAAACCCATCATTCCCCAATGGTAGAGTCAATATGTGAGCATTGACTAATCTTATCTTCAGTTCTTCCAAACATTCTTCACAATATCTTGTCCAAACAAATTTAACCCCTTTACGTGTGAGCTTCGTTAGCAGGTTAGCTAGTCGGGAAAAATTCTGCCTGAAACGCTGATAATAACCTGCTAAGCCAATAAAACTGTGTACCACAGTTATGTTTGTTGGGGTGGGCCAATCTTGGATTACCTTTGTCTTCGTAGTATCAACTAGGATTCCATCCTTAGAGACAATATGGCCAAGAAACGAAATCTCTTGAAGCCATAATTCACACTTGTTAAACATCCCATAAAATTCATGTCTTCTAAGAGTCTTCAGGATAATGCGCAAGTGATTTTCATGATCTTCATAGCTTTTGGAGTATACCAATATATCATCAATAAATACCACTACAAAATCATCGAGATATTCCTTGAAAAATCTATTAATCAGATCCATGAAGACAGAGGGTGAATTAGTCAATCCAAAAGGAATCACTATAAACTCGTAATGCCCGTACCTAGTTTGAAATGCTATTTTCGGAATGTCTTCCTTCTTCACACTCAACTAATGATATCAAGATCTAAGGTAAATCTTTGAAAAGTATTGAACTCCATGCAGATGGTCAAATAAATCATTAATGAGAGGTAGGGGATAATTGTTCTGTATTGTTATAGCATTGATCTCCATGTAGTCGACACATATCCTCATAGATCCATCTTTCTTCTTAGCAAAAATGATAGGGGCTCCCCATGGAGAAACACTAGGGTGAATAAATCCCTTATTACTCAATTTATCTAGTTGTTTATTTAGTTCCACTAATTCCACAGTGGCCATTTTATAAGGGGTCTTCGATATGGGCCTTGAACCAGGAATTAAATCAATAGAAAACTCAATTTCTCGTTCTGGAGGATGTCCAGGTAAATCTTCTGGAAACACATCAGAATATTCTCTCATAATAGGTACATCCTCTATTTGAACATTCCTTTACTCACCCATAGTTAATTCAATATCTTCCTCCCCAATAATAGAATTTATTTGTGCTACTAGGGGTGGATCTAAGTAATAATCAGGTGGTGATGATTCTGCTCTAAAGATAAGGTGTTCTTTATCATCATCATCGAAAATCGTAACCTCCTTCTTACAATAAATTTTTTCATCATGGTCTGAAATCCAATCCATACTAAGGATTATATCAAATTCGATTGTGGGTATGATGATGAGATCAGAAGATAAAGAACATTTATATGCCCTAATGAGGACTGATTCACAGAACTTTGTAGAAATGATACTTCCCTTAAGAGTTTTGACTGACAACTCCCTTGTTAAATCAAATTGGAAATATCTAATTTTCTTAGAAAACTAGGAAGATATGAAACAATGCGATGATCCAAAATCAAATAAATCATTGGATAAGTTTTATGAAATGATCAAAGTACCTTCCACCACATCACGCTGAACTACAACCTCTGCATTTGTGATCGCATATGCTTGTCCCTTCTCCCTTGGCCTCTTCTATTGCATATTTCCTTGACGTTTTGGACAATCATTAGCATAGTACCCCATCTCCTGAAAATTATAGCATCGAACATCATTGGATTCCTTATTTCCTTTACAATCACCAGCAAGATGTCCTTTCTAACCACATTTGTAGCATACTCATTTTCCTTTTAAGCACGCACCGGGGTGTTTCCTTCCACAATTGTCACATGGTGGAAATTCAACTCTTCCCTTCTTCCTTGTTTCCATATTTTCTTTCCCAGAGTTTTCAGCAGCCCTCTTCTTTTCTTGCTTTCCCTTAAAGTCATAAGACTTAGAGAATTCTTTTTCTATCTTGATGGCATATGAAACTATATCCTCATATAATGAAAAACTTTGGGAGACTATTTCCCACTGGAGGAATGGCTTTAAGCCATAAAAGAATCGATCAATTTTTCTCCTTGGATTTCGTATGTAGTCTATAGCATGTCTTGATAATCTTGTGAAGTTAGCTTCATACCTTGCAACATTCTCATCTTCCTTCTGCCTCAGATTCAAGAATTTTCTCTCCATATCTGCTCGCTGCTCATGAGGGAAATATTTTTCTAAGAATATTTCCTTAAAAACCCTCCATTCCATGTCTTCTATCTCTTCCTCCTCCTTTTTGTTTTGGATTAATGACCACCACTAATCTGTATCTCCTGATAGACGATATACTTCCATGAAAACCTTCTCTCTTTCATTACATCCCAAGGCGAGAAATATCTTCTCAAGGGAACATATCCACTACTCTACTACAAACGGGTTTGTAGTCCCGTTGAATGATGGAGGTTGTTGTCGCATAAATCAATCTAGCATGGCTCCTCCACGTGGTGGATCCAGATGCTCCATATGGGTGAGGTTATTATTCATAACCTAAGTAAGTTGTCACAATATGTTTACAAGTTTCTCAGCACCAGTCACAGCACCAGATCCAACATCATTATCATGTGTTGGAGGAAAATATCTATAGGGGACATGTGCATTTTTGCGATTTCCATTTCATCCACTAGGCGCCATATCTAGATAATGGAATATACTAGATTAGGTTATGAATCATAATGTATAATCTTAAAAATACTTAGAAAAATTGAGATCCTAAGCATGGATAATCCCATATTCAAAAATATGGTTTCTTTGAGGAATATTTCACATTTCAATCCTTAATAATGGCTTGTAAAGAAAATTTGAATTATCCTAAGCATATCCCCCAGGAGTTTCGTAACCAAGAGTGTATAAAGGCCCATTTTTGTGCACCAGTTGTTGTTCGAGTCTAGCTCAAAGAGGTGTTTTTGGGTTTTAACCCTAGATACATCTGTGCCAGAGCTGCCTCTACCTGCTCGTATCCAGACATTGATGTATTTATTGAAATACCCACATAATATATTCCTTACCAAAATAACATGACATTATTGTATTTATATCCTCAAATACTAACTTAGAGACTCTTCCCTAATTCTATGTTTTCTAAATCTAGTTTCCAAATATTCTACTAAACTTCCTTTGATACCAACTGTAAGGACCCAACCCCAATTTCCCGAAGCCAATGCCTTATTTGATTACATTGGCATACAAACAAGGAATACGAATCCCGAAGGACTGGGTGGTTTAGTATATTCATATTGAAACTATCATATGAAATGTAATTATCTTTCCCCAATCATCAAACATAAAACACTAATCATTCGGAATAATATGGTGAATGGTTTTAGGATGGATCATCCACAATAGAGTTAGTCATAAACCACTAAATCAAATATGGTAGATCAATTCATAAATTATTAAACCCAATAACACCATGTGATCAACAAGAGTGTTTAATTAGATGAAAACACTCTTATAAAATCATTAAGCACTTCTGAAGATAAATACTCTTTTATTTTGAAAAGAAGAGTTCTTTTGGAAAAATATTTGTATAAAACCAGAAGTGAAGTAAGATATTATTTTAATAATAAAATTATTTTTTTTATAAGGATAGTGGTTTCCAAAAATATATTATATCTTTCCCTTGAAAATAGATATGAAATTGAGAAATTCCCTTGTATCGGGCTCGTATCTTTGGAAACAGTTTTGAGAGCTCCTTTTAAAACATGTAAATATCCAGAAAATAGGGAATGATTCTAGTTGGTTTACATATATATAATACTCACATATAATTTATGAGGAGTACATAACAATACATATGAACTTTATCGAGAAAATTATACAATAAAAGTAACCTGAATGAAAGTGTAAAATCGGTTGGAAAACCCCTTACCTTAACTCCAAACGTGTTCTGATCTTGTACTTAAGATCCTAGAATATGAAATTGTACTTTTTAATAACTTATTTAAGAACCTATTATACATGTATTTATTTTACCATAATTCTGTTTAGTTGATTTATGTCTTTTTTGACAAGTTATCGTATTGAATTTCGTCATTCTGGAGTGTTCGTTTCTCTTATTTTCATATTTGGTTCACTTGTTTTTATGTAATGAAGTGTAATGGATTTAAATCTCCATAATTGAAATTATATATTATTTATTAACATAAATATTTGTTATTGTTCATTTATATAACTTGGTTACATGGAACAAGGATGAATTATCATATATAACTTTAATGATAATTGTTTCGGTTAATTTGTGGGTTTTGATTACAACGAACTCATTTTTCTTTATAACCTAACACCATTTGAACAAAGGGATTAAAGAATCTTAAATATGTTATATTATATATAATAATCTGGTTCAACCATAACAATAATGGTTTCATGACCATAATTTAGAATGATAAAAGAAATCGAAAGTCCATCGTCCTTGAATGTGTAAAATTGACACATCTCGGATGGTGTTATTGCTACTAGTATAAAAGAAGGTAAAAAAGGGGGAGATGATGATAACTTATTCCACTATCCTGAAAAAATTCCATTATATATAAGGTACTAGATTAATCACAAAATTTGGATAGAGAGAGGTAATAGAAAAAGAAAACAAATGAACTTGAAAGGAAAGACAAAGAATTGAAAAGAGGAATTTACCTCTTGAACCAAACTTCCTTGAGAACCTCCTTAAGGGGGAGGTTTTGATCTTTTAATGAGACCAAATATTTATGGATGTTGTATAGGAGGTTGGGAGTGTATTAGGCCCTAATTTGGAGAAGTCATAAGGCTTGAGAAGAGTGATTGGAAGAGGTAGTGGGGGGGTTATAGTGGAGGAGAGGGGTAATTTTTGAATATTTAATTTCATCATTTTATTGTTTCCATAAAGACAACCAATATTATTGTTTCATGTGACCCATAATAGTAATAATGGAATTTGAGTTCGAAACAAGTGGTCTTAAATCATCCTTGCATCACCTATGATGCAGTAAATCAAGTATTTATCATTTATAGTATTTTATCGTATTTTACTATTCATCAAAAATTCTAAAATTTCATAAAAATCCCAAAAATTCACCCCTACCATTTTTCGACGTGTAGAATTAAAAAGTGAAGTCCATTTTTGAAAAATAATTTTCTAAATATTATTAATTTAACTTTTAAATAAAATCATACTTAATTCAAAAATTAACAGTTCTAATTCTACAACTAATTCTTTATCATAATGAAAATTTAACCAAGATGTTATTATCTTCTAGCCTTAAGAAAAATAAAATAATAATAAAATTTACTATTCATTAGGGTCATATTACTATTCATATTAATATTCATAAGGTTATGTTACTATTTACTAAAAAATCAAGTTTGTTCTATCGGACTCCAAATGACTTACTGAACACAACTCTAGATGACCATTTTTTGAAATTCAAAATATAGAAGAAGTTGTGTTTTAATGGCTATATTGTAAAATTTCATTCTATATTTATTTTTAAAACCTTGGGGTGTTACATTTATCAACAATTATCGTGTGGCAAGGGAGACAGTACATATCATAAGAAAGTAATCCAGTTCCATTTAACAATAATTAGGCTTCCAATAATTGGTAAAGCATGAAAACATATCCCATGAATGTTTTAACAAGGAATAACCATGTTTAATTGAAATGGTACATCCCATGGGTGGACTTGGGTGTGGAAACAACCATCAATGCCTCTCAATGGTACCTAAGGGTTTCCCTAATGGGTCCCAATTCATTTAATTCAATTATTAAATTTAAATTCAGGGCCTTGCCAAAAAATTTGTAGGGTGGAATGACAGAAGAGATCCACATAAAGCACCAAAACCAAGGGGAAAAGTATAGATCAACTACTTTAGCTCAGTACTAGAGTTCTAGTTTAGTATCAACTCTTGATTCGACACAAATCAGAATAAAAAAGAAGAATGGATGAAGAACCTGAAATTAAGGCATATTAGCTTTCACCTAAATAGTGCAACTGATGTCCATAAGAATGAAGAATGGAGAAAAGGGAATGGATTACTTTCCAATACAGATCCAATGATATGACCATCACTTGAATCAGATATCTGATAGAGAAACTGGATCAAAACCAAGAATATTCATCAAAGAGGATTCAAAATGGAGCCTTTGTTGTGTGGGAGATAAGAGTTAAATAGATTATAGGTTAAATTATATTTTAAGGGGAAATGGTTATTTCCCAAATAAACCATGTGCCAATTGTGCATGCTTAGCTATAGGGATGGGTCACCCGCATGGTTTAACTAACCATGCACAAACCATGAAAAAACCCAATATCAAAATTGTAGACATAGTCACACGGTCATCCTCCCCATTTCACATAGTTTTATCTAACCATGTGGCCTCCTCATACTCACTATCCAAGCCTCACGTAGTTTAACAAACCATGTGTTCTACCTTGCATGGTTGGAATTAACCATTTTCCAGACCATTTTCAACCCAAAAGCTTGGGTTTCGGGCTCTGAGTAGCTCCATACACCCCTAGAACACCCCTGATCATATTGGTTACTCACATTAGGCCATATTTAAACTTTTAAACCAAAATAAAAAAAGGATTCATACCTCATAAAAAAACCCTAGTTCTTAAAATCTTCCCCCCTTAAAGGAATTTGTCCTCGTATTTCCCTCTCTAGGGTTCTCAAGATTCATCTGAGATTAGATCTAGGCACTGAGCACGTACATTGACCTTCTACTCGCAAGTCTCATCTTGTAAATGGTTATGCTTCTATAGTACCCATACTAGAGGAACTAACCGGCCTCAGAGAACCTTTATTCTCTTGTCAATGATATTAATTTGATGGTCATAAAAGGACACATCAACCTATAAATCATACTCCTCAGTTTGATAATCATGAGATGGGTCTAAGTTATAGTGGCATAGATGAGATATGTAGAAGACATCATTCATGGTTCTGTACCTCTGAGGTAACTGAAACTGATAGGATATTGGTCGGACTCTACCCAAAATCTCAAATGGCCTGACATATCATGATGAAACCTTACCTTGTCTTTATATTTTTCTAAGTCCCAAACTTGGTGAAACATGTAAAAATACCTGATCCAAAACCTTGAACTCTAGATGTCATCTGCAATGATCAGTGTATTTTTTCTATCAATATTGTGCAATATCCATCTACTTATGAATCAAATAGACCTGCTCAGAAGTCTCTTGTATAAGACGTGGTCCCAGTAGAGCTATCTCACCTGCCTCTAACTAGCATAGGGGTGATCGGCATGGACTACCATAAAAATACTCATAATGTTCCATCTTTAAAGATTCTTGATAATTATTTTTGTAAGTGAACTCATCTGGGGGATATGCTTCACCCAAGAGACCCAGAAATATAGGATGCATGCTTACTGCTTGACCTTATGAACATGTATCACATGATTTGACTTGTCATCAGTATGAGGGTGGTATGTTGTGCTCATAAGAACCTGTGTACCTAGTTCCCTCTACAAAATCTTCTAGAAATGAGATGTAAACCAGACATCCCTATCTAAAAAGATAGTGTGTGGTGCCTCGTTGAGTATACTATATCATGAATATACAACCTCTTAATCTCTTCAACAATGAATGTATCCTTGGTTGGTAGGAAATGATAAATCTTCATGAGCTGTTCAACAAAAAATCACACATCATCGCTACCTCAACGTGAACTCAGTAATATGGTCAAAAAATCTATCATGAAAACATACCATTTACACTCGTGGATAGGTAACTGCTATAAATTTCATGTTGGTTGTTGTTGTTCTTGCTTCACCTACTAATAGGTGAAACACCTTATAATAAAACCATCTACCTCTCCATTCAAACTTGGCCACCAGTACTGATTCTTTAAGTCATAGTACATCTTTGTGGCACTGGGTTGGAATACCTAAACTAAGGCATAAAACCCCTACATTAGCTCATCTATTATGTCCCCTGGAACGAAAATGAAACCATTAATAATTAGAACTTCATCCTAACCCATGACCAAACCAAGATATGGATCCTCACCTACCACACTCTCTTGTAGTACTAGGCCCTTAGAATCGGATAGCTGCATCATCCTCACTTTATCCAAAAGGGTTGAGGTAATAACTATGGATGATAGAAAATTATTCCCCTGACTATCCTTCACCTTCAGGTGCATCTCATATAATAAATCCAAAATATTCCACTCTCTACTAGCCTACTAAAATTCCTATATTTGAGTCATCTTTTTCAATGCATCTACTACTACATTTCCCTTATCAAGAATGTAGGCATGCTTAAAGTTGAAAGACTATAGCTACTCAACCCAACTTCTCTACCTCAGATTTAGATCACACTATTTAAATATGTAATTGAGGATTTTTGGGTCCGTGTACACCAAAAAATTATCTCCTAGTAAGTAATCTCTCCAACTAAAAAATATGTGAACAAACACATCTAAATCAATATCATGTGATAGGTAGTTCCTCTCATGTGGCCTTTACTGATGAGAAACATATCCCATGACTCTATCCCCCTGCATCAACACTACTCCAAGCCTAATACATGATGCATCATAATACATAGTGATGCTTCTGACTTGCTTTGGAAGTATCAGGATCGATGCTGAAGTCAATCCCCCTTTCAACTCCTGGAAGGATATCACGCAAGTTTTTAGCCATATAAACATCACATTTTAATTATTCAATCTCATTAGTGGCACTATTAAGCGTGAAAAGTCCTATGTGAAATGCCTGTAATATCCAGGTATCCCTAAGAAACTCTATATTTTAAAAACACGCTTGCAATTATCCCAGTAAAATATATCTCTAACCTTCTCTAGGTCAACTTATAATTATTTATATGAGATAATATGACCTAGGAAGTGAATTTTTTCAATCCAAAAGTGGCACTTTGTGATCTTAGTATATAACTGATTATATCTCAGTGTATCCAAAACAATCTCAAGAATTTTGGAATGTTCATGTCGATTATAAGAATACATCAATATATCATCCCTAAAAATCACCAAAAATGAATCTAGATAATGATCAAACACTCGTTTCATTAGCACCATGAAAACTTTTGGCACATTTGTGAGACCGAACAGCATAACCAGATACTCGTATAGACCATAACTACTATGAAAGGTTGTATAAGGTATTTTTTTAGGTTTAAAACATACATGGTGATATCCTAATTTCAAATCAATTTTATAGAACACATGATCTCATTGAATATGATCATTCAAATCATTTATCCATGGAAAAGTATACCGGTTCTTAATAGTTGGCTAGTTCAGTATCTAATAGTCTATAGATAGCCTAAGGTTACCATCTTCCTTTTTTGTAAAAGGACCATAGAACCCCATAGTGAAGTAATGGGTTGAATAAACCCATTTTTCCTCGAAATTTCTCTAGCTACCTCTTGAGATCTTGCAACTTTGTCATAGCCATCCTGTAAGGAGGAATGAATATTAGTGCAGATCATATAACTAGTTCGATGGAGAAATAAACATCTCTCTCAAGAGGTAAACCAAAAAAAGTCATCTAGGAAAATATCTCTAAAATGATCAACCACTAGGGGAAAGTCTGTCTGATGCACTCCATGATCATCCAGATACAAACTAGTGATATGGGCTATCATGTCACACCGCCCTTGATGCTTTGGCCTAAATTAGCTTGCTTGGATATTCCATTCACCCTTGTGTGTATAAACTGCACCCTATGGTGATGTGAAAGTCACCCTCCAATGATAACAGACATCATAATATCGATAAGATACTAGCTAATCCATCTCGAGTATGATGTAAAACATTATCACATTAAGGAAATACAGATTCCAAAACAAGTGAAACCCACAAAACTCTTGGGGGGAACTCCTTGTACTAGTGTGCATCCTCCATTATGATCCCCAATGAATTTTCTAGCATCATAACACTCTCATAATATAGTATAATGTGCCCAAGTATTTTTACCATTGGTGATTATATGAAGCTATGCAATGAACCTATATCAAAAAGATCATATGCAATAGTATAAGCTACTAATATCGTACCTCTCACCATAGATGGTTTAACACCCAACTCCATAGGGGTAGGCTATAAAAAATAGATCTGGCATAATCCATGGATCTATGAAACAACCTCACCTCCTAGAGTAGGCCAATTCTGATGTCTTAGTGTAACTAGGGTCTGACTACCTTGTTCGCAACCACCACTATCTCGTCTTGACTAACCAGCACTACACCAACTCCCAGCCTAACATGAAGCTGAGAAAACTGCTCCCAAACTTGGTGTTAGTGATGACCCCTACCACTCACAGTTTGAGGGAAGGTCTTGAAAAAATTCTACACGTGTCCCATCCAGCAGAAATCTCAACACTCGATTGGGTTTCAATCACACAGATTCTTTATGTGTCCCCATCTTCCATACTAATGATAGAAAACTGAGCTACTAGTACTCACAGCATGACTGGTACTCATCTCATGGGAAGACTCAAAATGTTTCTTCCTACCACTTGAAGTTGAGCTACTAGGTCAAGAGACTATATTTCTCTACTCTACACCCATCATCTTCCCTCAGGTTCCACTCAATAATTAGAACTTGATTCACAATTTTAGTAATAGAGGTCAATCTGAACACATTGACCTGGGATATCATATCATGCTAGAGACCTTCCTCAAAGCCTCTTGATCTTGATAGCTCATCAGTAAGGTATGTCAGTGAAAAATGATTAAACTCTATAATGTGTGTTGAGTACTCTATAATAGTCATTGATCCCTTCTCCAGACACATGAACTCACTAGCCCGCTCTACTCGTAGAGTCTTGGGGTAAAAGTAGTCATAAAACATGGTATGGAATTCATCTCAAACCATTTATCATAGTTTTTTATCCTATTTCAATACATCTGACCATTGATTTTCTTCCTCATGTAGCATATATGTTGCGACATCCACTCTTCTCATAGGAGGTGTCTCTATATTATCAAAGATCACAAGTTTAGTATCTAGCCATAGCTCAGTAGCATGTGGACTTCTATCCCCCGAAAACATGGGAGGATGTTGTCACTGGAACACACACATCATCTCATTTATAGATAATAAATGTTTCTGTGATCCTTGAAAAGTCTGAATGAAGTTATAGAGTCCCTTGTGGAACTTTTCTTCAGAACCTATGTCTGGAAGAATAGCTAGTTCTATAGATGGCACTAAAAGAGTATTTGTTGGTAACCCATGGCCCACCACCTTCGGAGTGTGGTCCTCTCCACCCTCCTAGAATACAACTGGAGTTTGTTATGTTGTAATTCCACTACAATGAAAAACATGTGCATCATAAAATAATATTATCAAATTTCACAACTCAAAAGCATATTAAATTTCAAAAACCTTTCAAAAATAGGTTATACCACACACCCTGCTCCTAAATCTAGGACTATAAAAAGAATAATCTCCAAAAACACTAGGGACATTGCATATTTCCCACTCAAAAGTTGGGTCGAGATCAAGTATTTATTTACAATTCCACTTTTCCATTTTTATTTCATTTAATATTCATTTCCATTATATCATAATTTAATTTAAAGGATAATAGAAATGGTTCACTAAATTAGAATCCATGAGGGCCCATAATCCTCATGAACCACATCATGGAATCCAGTTAATTCTCACCATAACAAATCCCAAAAATTCTATCATAATAGCATGTATCTCTATCACGACACCTATCACAACAACATGAAATAAGTAATGCATACTAAATGCTAAGGAATAATTCATGGATGTGATTCCTATAAAGTGCCTAAAAAAATCATGATATGAAATAACCTCATATAATTTGGTTGAAAAAAATGGAACCCATATTCATATCAAATAATAACATCACAAATCAAGTACATAAAACAATGGTGGAATCCAATAAACAGTTTTAGTCAAATTACAGAAAATGTCAATTTAATTCGAGGAAATTTGGATTTTTCCTATACGTGAGGTAGCTACTCCCAGGAACAGCTCATTACCAAACCCCTATTTCTTATTATCCTTTTCTCTTGTCTCCAAATTTAAAAAAACAAGAAAATAAGGCTTTGATACCACTTTGAAACCTCCCAGACCTAGAAGCCACTCAACAGTGCCCCGAGCTCGGTTGGACACAAGGCCTAAAGTGCATCTCCCAAAATTCTAGAGTATGTCAACTAGAAGAAAGGGCTTAGGTGTTTCATTAGAGAAAATATTCCCTATTACCAAAGTCTAACACATAAGAATATCAATAACAAATAAATATCATAAGCATTAAAACATGTATAAAATATATACATAGTAGGAAAAGATAACAATATCAAAAAGGAAGCTAATATACACAATTATGATGATACTTGTCTCTAAAAATCATCCAAAATAGGTATAAATAATTACAGTACAATACTTATGTCAAATATCAAAATGAAAAAAAGTGTTATCTCTAAATAGTATCACGAGCCTCAGCTCGGTCCTGTCCTCCTCGGCTCCTAAGCATGGTACAAAATCATGCATCAAACTGAGGGTACTTTCTCAAACCCCTACCTACATCTAAATAGTCTATTCGGGTACCCAACGAAGACCCGAACAAGGTGTGAGAAACAACCCCAATAGGTAACCACCCAAATATCTATACAATTCTATAATGTGCAATATTACAATCAAAGTACTGTTCAGGAAAATCATGTAAGCAGTATATAAATGTAAATATGACCATGGCATGTATCTACTAAACCAACAACACTGAAATAGCCTCTCAAGGTTTCCTATAAAATATTGTCAAGATCGTCTAATAAGAAATCTACATACAATATATAAATAACTAACAAGGCCTTGCCATTCATCCAAACATGTCATGTCAACCATGACCTCATTGTACAACCTAAAGAGTCAAATTATCACGACTGAGCTGTAAAATCAATTGAATCATATTTCCCATGTTTATGATATAATAATCAAGGGTGGGACCCCAAAGGTCCAGGTATAATGTGTATAAGACCAAGGCATCCTTATCGATTCCTAGGAGAAACATGGTGGAAACTTGGTTAGGCACTAGTTGGAGTCCTAAGAGAATGTCAACCGAACATGTCTTGCGTGAGTCCAAGAAAAATGAATTTGAGGGTTACAAATCCTCATGGAATCCCATGGAATCAAGTCCCAAGGATCATACTCTACCCAAGGTATCCATTACTAAATTTCAGTCCCATATGAGAAAATTCCATGGAATCTATATAAATAATTCATCAATTCTATGCAATTAACATTCATACCATTTGATTTTACCCAATAATTATAAAATTATCATCCAACAACATATCCGGAGTATACCCACTCAAGTATTAAAGTTCACAATCAAAATAAAACTTCGAGTATACCCACAAATTTAATAAGAAAATTACAATTTAACATATAACAGTTATCAACAAGCATCACATGGAAAGGGAGGTAGTACAACTCCTAATAAAGAAATCCAATTCCATTTAACCATAATTAAGCTTTCTCTAACTTGGAAAGCATGAGAAAACATCCCATGGATGGTTTAATAATGCACAACCAAGGTGAATTCATATAGCACAACCCATGGGTGGCCTTGGGTGGGGAAACAACCATCAATTCCTCTCAAGGGTACCTAAGGGTTTCCCTAATAGGTCCAAATTAATTTAATTCAATTCTTCAATTTAAATTCAGTGTCACATAAAAAATTTTAGTGGAAGGTACAATGGTATATCCTTATAAAGTAGAAAAACCAATGTTAAAATTATATATTACCTACCATAGCTCGGTAGTAGAGTACTCGTCCAGTATCAACTCCTAATTCAACTCAGATCAGAAGAAAAAAGAAGAAGGGATGATGAAACTAAAATAAGGGAATATTAGCTTGAACCTAAATAGAACATCTGATATCTAGAAGAAAGAATACCCTCTAAAAATTAATTTATTACTCACCAATGTGGATCCAAAGATACAAGTGGCACTTGAATCAGAGATCAGATGGAGAAACAGGATCAAAACAAAAAATATTCATCAAAGAGGCTTCAAAATGGAGCCTTTATTGTGTGGGAGAGAAGAGAAAAATATATTTTAGGTTAAATTATATTTTAAGTGAAAAATTATAATTTCCAATTAAAGTCTTAGGAAACATGGTGTGGCAACATGGTTTCTCCAAACCGTGCGCCAATCATGCATGCTTAGCTATAGTGAAGGGGCACCTACATGGTTTACCCACACAGTCTGACTAACTATGCACAAACCATGCCAAAACCCACTATTGAAATTGAAAACATGTTCTCATGCCTATGCACTCCATTTCTCATCATTTTATCTAACCATGTGCCTCCTCCTTCTCACTGCTCAATTCATACATAGTTTGTCAGGACGTATAGTATGCCCTTCACAGTTTGAACTAACCATGTGGTCTTCCATTTTCAACCCAAAATCTTGGGTTCTAGGATCCAAATATCCCCAGACACCGCTAAAACACCCATGATCAAATTGGGTTATCCAATTAGGCCATATTTAAACATTTAAACAAAAAGAAAAAAAGGATTTGTACCTCATATGAAAACCTGTGTTCTTACAGTATATATGGTGATTACACATAACATGGAGGGGAGGAGACCAAGGTTAATTCTATGAGGGGTATAACTTGGGTTGTGGGTATACTTCTAGGATAACCTTGTGTGATCTCGTGGATTGGATAGGATATACTTATGATCCTAGTGTACCTCATTTTATGGGTATGTGAGAGTGGGAATCTGAAGTCTAATCTCAATAGCATTATTTATTTAAACAAGACTACTAAATATACATCTCTGGGATGAGAAGTCATTGTATGGGGAAAACTTTAATATCCTAAAATTTTAATGATAATAAAATCCCTCTTTTATATTAATCTATGTGTATTTTTCTTTGAAAATATAATTTTTCAATAAAAACAATTAATAAATGATTTAAATACTTTGTGTAAGGATAAAATCACAATTAACACCTTGGAATATTCTATGAAATATTTACATACATAGACACTCAGTTAGCATGATATTTTAGGGACTATAGATAATCGACATTGATAGAATAAAAATATTAAATATATTTTATTACATGCATGCCATTTTTTCAAAATAATATAATATCTCCCAAACTATGTCTCGTGTGGAAAATATGATAGCACCATTAGGTTCGGGATATGATATTTACCCTAGACATGGAATTACATTTGTGTGCACTGGGTGTTTGGTCAAATCACATGTGCGGGTAATTTATTTAATATTTTTATTATATTGTTTTCTGAAAAAAAAAATTTGTATCTATCAAATGGTGTATCGTATGAGAAATTTGGGACTACCATTAAGTCTGGAATATGGTTTTTACCCTATGTGTAACATAAGCTTTGTGTGCATCGAGTGTTTGGTTATATCGTATGTAAGGGTAATAATAATTATATTATTATTATTATTTGTGTTGAAAAAAATATAAATTACATGTGTAATTAAATTAAATTCATTTATTAGCGATGTTTCACCATAGGAGAACATTTATTTGGTGGTTAGAAATAATAATTATATTATTATTCGTCCCACATAAATTCAATTTTGTGGTAAATATAAATTTATTAACAATTAATTATTTAGTGGATGTTTTTTTCTTGAAATGATATTGGTGGAAATGATTGGAGATAAATAATAATAAAAATAATAATTGTTTTTATTATTATTATTATTATTATTATTATAAAATATTTATTTTATGATAAAACGTAAATATGTATACATATATATGTCAGTTAAATATATGTGTATATATGTGTGTGTCTGTGTCTCCGTGTCTTTGAAAGTGTGTGTATATATAATGTGTATGTATATATTAGATATATTTAAATTTATATTTAATTAATGATATAATTATGATTAAATGAAAAATATTAAAGAAAAACATATAAGGTGTTTTTGGTTTGGCGGATGGGTTGAATTAGAGAGAGAAATAATTAAAAATATGGAATAATTAATTAAGTAATAAATTGATGAAATAATTAATTAATGATAGAGAAGAAAATGTAAATAAAAAGGGGATTGTAGATGGTTCACAATGCATGGGGGAAACCCATTCAACTCTCTCACCTCCCTCCCTCTTCCTCTCTCCATCTCTCTTATTCTTATTATTTTTTTTATTTTTTTATTTAAAACGTCTTTCATTAATATCTCATGAGATATTGATCAGATTGACGTAACGTTAGAGCCATTGGGTTCACCTCGATGAGAAAATTTTTAATCCGAATTCTATTTCTGAAAGCGGCGAGGTATGTTTTTGAAATGTAATTTAATCCTTATTTTTTCACTTTTTAATTATCAAGGATAATTACACAGAATTATCAAGTGATAATTCCAATGAATTATCAAAGGAAAATTTCCTGAGATTATCAAAAAATAATTATAAAAATTATGAAAGGTTAATTATAATGGAATTATCATGTTATAAATATTATCAAAATTATAAATGGATAATTACATGTATTATTGAATGATAATTATCAATAATTATCGAGAGGTAATTTCACTAAATTATAAAAGGATGATTTATAAAAAAAATTATCAAAAGATAATCGCATAATTTCTCAAGGGATAATTTGTAAGAAATTATCATAAGGTAATTATAAAAGTATAATTTATGATATTTATAGAAGGATAATTATTTAGATTATCAATGAAAATTTATTTTTATTATAATTATTCTTGATGGGAATTTTGTGAGCACATGTGTTGGCCTAAAATGATAATTCTAAAATTATATAGGAGAGAGAGTATTATCACATGTAATATTATATTTCTTCTAGAAATAAAATATTTGGTTTTGGTTTTATGAATCCTTATCATGAGATCACATTTCAAGATGGTGTGAGAATATGGTTCAGGTGATTTCACCTTCAATGGATCTTCCATTGACGTAAATGACTTTAAGGTAGGAAGTTTCCTACCATTCCTAGGCATGTATTGGATTTTAGCATGATATTTTATTTATTCTATACTAACCCATATTTTTTATGTTATTCATGTGGGTGAATGTGTGGCCATTAAACATTCTTTATTGACATATTTTGATTATGAATTTTTATGTTCGTATACCATATTGAGTTTCTTATATGTGTGTATGCCTATATATTGTCTCACACTCATGATATGTTATGTATGATGACATTGTTTCCTAATGTTATTCTTGGTATATGCTATGTTTTTTATAATTTATGGTACTAAAGTGACAGGTGGGCCCTTCATAGCTCGGTATCCCTAGAAGGAGATCATGTTCATATGTTGCATGTGACTTGATGGTGAGACTGAGATGGATGACTGGTCATGATGTCCTAGTGTGGTCTTCTATGGGGTAATGATGATCATGAGTGATCAGACCCATAAATGATGACTATGGGGAATGATGGTCATGAGTGATCAGGCCTGTATGGAAACAGTGGGGCATGATGGTCTATTTGACCTAACCTAGAGATTGCATCAGGGCATGATGAACTAGTGTCATTTCACTTGGATTCCTGGGGCCTATATGACTATTGAGAAACTTTAGTTTGGCTCTAACATTGAGACATTTCCATGATTTTTCTGATATTTTATGGCATGGCATCGAAGCAGGTATAACCGGTGTTTGTAGAGGTTTGGTTAGTGCAAAAACTGACATAATAATTGTATAATTGTGTGTGAATTTATCTATTATTATGTTATACACCCTTATGTATGTGAAAAATTGTTCATGTCATTTTTTTGGTGTTTTAATGAGTATTTTTATTCACACCCTACTCTGAAATTTTAGTGTGCTTATATATTTCATGACCTAAGATCCAATGAAGGGGAGAGGCCTTATGGTGGATGGTTGAGCATTATAGAATGGGGTGGGAGTAGGTCAGGATAGACTCTAGAGGACCCGCATATGTTTATTAATTTTCTTATCTATTTATATATCTATTTATTATTTTCTAAACATGCTTTCCACATTGGGATCTATTTATTTATATGACATGTTTAGTTCACTATTCCTCATGATTACTCAGATTATTTATTGTTATACTTCGCTTATTTATTTCTATTGTACACTTTGACAGAGGGTATAGTTTCTCCATGGTTCAACTTGAGACCCTCACTACAAGTTAGAAAGCTCTTGTATATGGGGAGGTGTGAATTAGTTCATGTGGAATTCAATATGGTATCACAGGATTGGGTTTACTAACATTTATTTTCTGTTGGATTTATTTTTTATAGGATAGAAAATAGTTAGAATGGTTAGGACTCGAGTAGGGGAACTATGATAGTGTATGTTCGGCACTGCATAGCGGACCTATGAGTTTCCATAAAAGTGGGAATTTATGTTTTTCTGTTATAGTTGTTTAAAATCACCATGATTGATACAAATTATTTTGATGTGTGACTTATGATATCTTGGGAGCACTCATGCATCATGACTTGGCAAGTAGGTTCACATGTCATATATTGTGATATATAGTAGTTCTTTAATTAAAAGTCTTAATTTGTTCTATCTATTTAGGATAGTTTATCTTTGTATCATATATATGTTTTGTCATTTTTTATGATATATATCTTTATTGGTAATAATTATTTGAATAGATCATGATGTTGTGTTAGTGTATATATAATTACTGTGACTAACATGCAGGGGAAGAGGCTAGGGTTAATGCTAGAAGGGGTAAACCCTGGGTTATGGGTATACTTCTAGAAGAACCTTGTGAAATCCCATAGAATGAATAGAATTTATTTATGTTTCTAATGTTTCTCTTATTATGGATAAATGGGGGCGAGAGTATGATGTTTTAGCTCAGTGGCCTGAATTTTTTGAACAAGACCACTAGAGATACTTCTCGATGATGAGAAGTCATAAGAGGAGGAGAATTGTAATATATGGAATTTTTAATGATAATAAAAACCCTCTTTCATAATAATTTATGATTATTTTTATGTGAAAATATAATTTTTCAATAAAAAACTTAATGAATGATTGAAATACTTTTTGTAATGGTAAAATCTCATTTAACACCTTGGATTATTCTATAGAATATTTAATGAGTTAGGTGCTAAGTTAGCATGAGATTTTGTGGTCCGTAGAGATTCAGTGCTAATAGTAAAAAATATTAAATATATTTTATTATCTGTGTACTATTTTTTCAAAATAATGAAATATCTCCTGAATAGTGTCTCGTATGGGAAATATGATACCACTGTTAGGTCTGGAATGTGGGATTTACCCTAGGTGCGACATTATATTTTTGCGTATTGGATTTTGGTCGAATCGTAGGTGAGGTTAATTTATTTAATATTTTTATTATAATTTTTATGAAAAAAATAAGAACCTCCCTACCTGTGTATTATATGATAAATTTGAGACTTCCATTAAGCCAGGAATGCAGGTTTTACCATATACATGACATAAGATTTATTTGTATTAGGTGTTTGCTTATATCTCATGTAAGGTTAATAATAATTATATTATTATTATTATTATTATTTGTGTAGAAATAAATTAAAATTACATGTGTAATTTAATTACCTTCATTTGTTAGCAATTTTTCACCATGGGTGAACATTTATTTGGAGGTTATATAATAATAGTGATATTATTATTTGTCCCACATAAATAAAATTGTGTGGTTAATATAAATTTATTAACTACTAGGTACTTAATAGAAGTTAGTTTTTTTAAATGTTAATGGTGGAAATTATTGGATATAATTAATAATAAAAGTAATAATTGTTGGCATTATAATTATTATTAATTTGGGAAAATATTTTTTCTCTTATAAAACTAAAATATGTGTGTGTGTGTGTGTCTATATATATATATTTGTGTGTTTGAGAGAGTGTATATATATACTAGATGGATTTTTAGTTATATTTAATTAATGATTTAAATATTTTTAAAAGAAAAAAAATAAAAATGTGTAAGGGGTTTTTTTGTGGTTCATGGGTTGAATTGGAGAGATTACTAATTTAAGATGTAGAATAATAAATTAAATAATAAATTGATGAAATAATTAATTAAGAAAATAGAAGAAAGTCTAAATACAAAGAGAATTATAGGAGGTGCACACTGCATGGGGAAAACAACTCTCACACCTCCATACTTATTCCTCTCTCCCAATCTCTGATTTTTATTGTTGTTTTTTTCTAAACTTATTTCTTCAATATCTCATGAAATATTGATCAGATTGACATGCCATCAAAGCAGTTGGGTTTATCTCGTTGAGAAGAATTTAAATCCATGTTTTTTTATGAAAACAGTGAGGTGTTTTTTCATATTTGATTTAATACTTATTTTTCACTTTTAAAATATCAAAGATAATTGCAAAGAAGTTTCAAGAAATAATTACAACAAATTATCAAAGGATAACTGCACAGTGTTATAAAATTATAATTATACAAATTATGAAAGGATAATTATAAAGTAATTATAATGTACAAATATTATCAAAATTATAAAAGGATATTTACATGTATTATAGAATGATAATTATCTAAAATTATCAAGAGGTAATTGTACTAAATTATAAAAGAATAATTAATAAAAAAATTATCAAAAGATAATCTCACAATTTATCAAAGGATAAATTTTAATAAATTTTCATAAGGTAATTGTAAAAAAGATAATTTATTCATTTTATCAAAGGTTAATTATTTATATTATCAAATAATAATTATTTGGTTTTTAATTATTCTTGAGGGGAATTTTGTGGGAGCAAGTGTTGTCCTAAAATGATAATTTGAAAATTATATAGGAGAGAGAAAGTATTATCACAAGTAATATTTTATTTCTTTTAGAAATAAAATTTCTAGTTTTGGTTTTAGGAATCCTTAGCTTGTGATCTTATTTCTAGTTAGTGTACGAACATATTTCGGGTGATGAAGCATTGGACAAATCCATTTTTGAAATAAATGACTTTAAGGTAGGAAGTTCCTTACCATTTGGGGTCATGTATATGATGTTATCATGATATGGGATTTATGTTGGACAATGTCATGATTGTTATGTGATGCATGTGGGTGTGTTTTTTGTAATGATACTTTTTTTATTGACACATTATGATTATACATGTTGATTTTTTTATACTAGGTTGTGTTTCTTACATGTGTGTGTGTGTGGATTTACTCGCACTCATGATATCTTATGTATGATGTCATTATTTCCTTATGAAATTTTTAGTATATGCTATTTTGTTGTGTTATGCATGGTTCCAAAGTGATAGGTGGGCTCATCATAACTCGATATCACTAGAGGGTGGACGTGTTCAGATATTTCATGTGACTTCATGGTGAGACCAAGATGGATGGAAAAGCATGATGGTCTAATGTGTCTTGACCCAGGGGAATGATGATCATGAGTGATCAAACTCGTATATGATAATCATCATGAATGATGATCATGAGTGATCAGACTTGTGTGGAAACAGTGGGATATGATGGTCTACATGACCTGACCTAGAGATAGATCTTAGGCATGATGGCCTAATTTTATTTGTCGTGGAGGCCTGGGGTCTATACGACTATTGACCAGCTTGAGAATGGATTTGATATTGAGATGTTTCCTTGATTGTTCCAATATTTTTTAGTATGAAACTGAAGCAAGTATAATAGGGGTTTATGGTAGCTTGGTTAGTGCACAAACACTCGGTATAATTGTTTCTTGTGTTTATATTTATCTATTATTATATTATACTCTTATTCATATGAATAGTTGTTAAGGGCACATTTGTGGTTTCCTACTAAGTATTTTTACTCGCACCCTACTCAGGCATTTTGGTACACTTGTAGATTTCAATAGTTAGGATTCAATGAATGTAAAGGTCCTTATGCTGGATGTTTGAGTAGTGGATCATGGAGTGTAAGTGGGTCCGGATAGAATCTGGAGGTCCTATGAATGTTTATTCATTTTTTATCTCTTTATGTATCAAATTCTTACTTTCTAGATAGTATTTCCAAATTGAAATCTATTTATTTATATGACATGTTTAGTTCACTATTTTTTATGATTTCTCTGATTATTTATTATTACTCTTTGGTTATTTATTTCTCTTTTGCACTATGATAGAGGGTATAGTATCCCCATGGTTCCACTTGAGACTCTCATTGCTAGTCACCAACCTCTTGTGTATGAGTTGGCACACATGAGATCATGGGGAATTCTAGATCAGAACAGGTTGTTCATTTCAGGATGTTATAGCTACATTTTTTATATAGTATAATAGAGCATATTCTAATAACCAGGAATTTGAGGTAAGGATTTTATTGACTCAATTACCTATTCATTAAGTTATAGGCTTTCTTACTTGAATGTGCTCTTCAAGGTTTCATTAATTCTATCATTACCCTATTTAATGTGATGTTATAAAAAAATTTCTTGGTAAATTACATCTCTTCCTCGATAATATCCTTTTAAATGAATTACCTTCTCAAAAAAATGTGACTTTTGTAAGAATAACCCATGTTCATACCAATGGATATTTCTCTTCTATTTCAATATTTTTCCTATCAAAATTGTTATTTTTAATTAAATCCAAATATGTTTTTCTTTTTCATTCCTATTAATTAAATTTACCTCTTTTAAAAAAGTAAAATCTTTCAATATTTCTCTATTGTGGGTTTCCTTTAAAAAGATGCGTAAATTTTAAGAAATTAATTTATTTTAATGATCAAAAAAATATTTTCTATAATGATTTTATTAAATCGACCTTTTCTATTTTAAACGATCCAATATTTGGAACTATTATATTATGTTTTTCAAAATTTATTCTTTCCCTACAAAATATTTTTGAATATAATTTCTATATTATAATTTTTAATAAAAAATGTTTAAAAGTTCTTGTAAACACTTTTCTATTTTTCCACTTTGTTATCTAAGTATTTTCTCTCATGAAGAATTGTTTTTATCACCCTCTACATTATATTATAATATGATTTCTTTTGGAATGATACTTTTGATGTCCTATGTTTTCTTAATTTCATATTATATGATTCTTTTTATTGAACAGTGTGTGAAACCAATTCTCTTTCCATGTGTTATTTATGATATGATGATGATTGCTTTTATGTGGCACACATATGTATGGATGATTACATATGGGTTCCTATATCACCCTCTAGTTAAATGGTTTAGTTTAATATCTCCTAAGATAGTAAGGTGTGTAAATAATGAGTTTCTTCAAAAGGTTTGCAGAATAATGAGTATGGTCACATTTTATTGTGTGGAAATATTGAGTCTGTTCATAAATATATTTTCATAATGAGTTTTCTCACAAGGATTTTCTATTTTTATGATTATTTTACCATATTATGATTATTTTTTTCATGATTTATTACATTCCATTTTTATACTTTTTTTCTAAGATTTTTTGTACTTTCACATTATGCTCTCATGATTTAAGATTACTGTTTTATGCTTCTAGGACAAGTTAAAATTATTTTTCTTCTTTGATGACCTTACCATAGTCTTATGTTCTAATTATATGTTTATTAGATATTTATCTTTTATTGATGTTTCTCAAATTTTTATGATCTAACTAATATTATGAATTGATAAGTTTCACTTCATGAGAATTTAATTTCACCCCTTTCTTATGTTTCCATTCCACATGTTCTGAAGATTATTACATCATATGATATGTCTGTAAGAGGGTATAGAGGGGTGTAATTATGGAAAATATTAACAAGAATTATAAAATATGATGTTTTTGTATATTATATCTAAGAAACTAAACTTATAGGTCTCTGTGTTGTGTGACTATTTGTTATATGTATTATTTAAATCATGTATTTAGTGTATTATTGATTAATGTTTAAATTGGGTCACCTAATTTGTTATTAATGAATGGTTTAGTTAATTTTCAAGATTAGTTTTGTAATTTTTGGGAATTAATTTCAAATAAATTTAGTAAAAACCTTAGGATAAGTTTAAATAATATATAACTTCCTAAGTTTTTGGTAAATTATAGAGTTTGCTGTTTCTTATAAATTTCAACCCTATCTAGATTATAACATCTCTAAACCTGCACTCCCAAATATGGTGCTAAAAACATGAACATTTCATTTCATTCTTTGATGTTGATAAATGTGGCCCAATTTTTTTCTTCTAAACCTTTAAACATCAAAAGGAAATACTGGATCACTTACATTAATAAAGAAATTTTAGGTTTATAGTTTTATAGAATTAGTAAAAACTATTACATAAACAATAATAATGTCTTCAAATAATAATTTCTCCCACTTAACCTAGATTTAATTATTTCATATTAAGTCAGTGTCATAAACCATATAAAATACCTTCTAGACATAATTTTATTTACCTCATTCTTTATAACTTGGGGGAAAGGGAAGCATATGAAGGGTGAGCTCAAATGATCATTAAGGGTAAACTTAAGCATTAACAGTTGAATTTCATCAGTGAGTGTAAGAAGATCATAAGGGTATGATGGGATAAAAAAGTGAATGAGTATGGCATAAGAATACTGAAAGAACTATATTTTAATTATTATTTAGAAAATAAAATGAAATTTTTGATAACTTTGGACAATTAAACTTTCTAATATTTAATTTTTTTTGTGTTTTATGGAAGGATATCATTTTTTTAGAAAATAGAAAAAAAGAATTAATTAAGTATAGTGAATACACTTCACACCATGAAATTAAGTGGCATGGTGTGACACCAAACTATTGAATAAAATATATAGAACACATGAGTTCAATGTAAAGAAAATTTCCCATGACATACAACAATTCAACGACCAAATTCGGAGCTCGTAAGTGAAGAACCAGGCTGTAATTGGGATAAACCCACTGGAAAACAACATTACACATCATCTAAAACATTCAATACATGTAACATGAATAATAAGAGTCATGAAAATTTTCATAAAGAGTTTTCACCCTACATATTACACATCTTTCAACTTTTACACAATGTGAAAGTGTCACACAGGGTGCAGAAATGTCCGTTTTGATGGCTATAAGTGTCATGAACCCCCTTTTTGAATTATTTATGATCCAATACAATAGGATACTCTATTTTTGACATAATTAATGGTTCCTGATGGGGATGGGGACCTATAAATATTGTCCTAGGCTAGAGGATAAGGGATCAACTAGTTAGGGAAGCTCTGGACGATGGCCTACAGCTATGCTATGCTACTAACTTTTCTTCTCTTTTCTTTTATTTATTTTATTTTCTTTATTTTATACGATGTCTCTCCTATCCCAAATCAACTCCACTTCCCCATATTTGGAGGTATAGTTCTTATGAATGATCAATAAAGTGATATATTGTAAATTTGATCTTTTCATGAGTTTTATGCTTAAATTGAATAAGGATCCTTTCTCTTTTATTCTTTTTGGTTTCAATTATTTATATTATTAATTACTTCATGCAAATTTGTGGGGTTTTGATTTTGTTTTTAATTTCCCCAGTCGATGATCCAAATATCCCTCCACTAAATTATTATTTGTATGTGATGGAAAATATTAGGTTTGGGTGGTGAGTGCTCGGTGACTGTCAGCATGTGCATGGAATTGCAGAAGGAAATATTTATTGATAGGGAACAATAATACACAATTGAGTATTTCCCTAATTAATCAATAAGACCTATTGTAATGTTGAATTATAGCAGGAAATATTAGTTGATAGGGAAGAACAATACCCAATTACGGATTTATATAATTAATCAACAGGACCAGCTACAATGACTCACATATAGGAAGGAAAGTAATCCAATCTGATATTTCAGTTAGGTTTATTCTCACAATCATCATCTAGCTAAGGGAGAAGAAGGAATCAATATATATTTATCTTTATTACCATAAATAATAATAATAATTTGTGATTTTTAAAAATATGATTACATCATTCTAGGTCTAGACAAACCCATTCTGATTACAATCTTTGTCAATTATTTTTGAATTGATCAAATTAGACTGTCTTTTATATCAATTTCACAATCTAAAATTAAAATCAACTTTTCCTAAAATCAACTAAAATTTAAAAAACTCATTTTATGTGAACTCTTATTCAAGAGACTAACTAGGTTAACTACTATACTATACCGGGTAATAAAAAAAAATTTTATACACCCCACGATAGGCATTCACCAAATAATCATACTCATAAATAATTAGATCATAAAACATAAACACATGGAACAAGGCTTTAAAAAATGATAGATTCATCATAATCAATTATCACGATCCATGTGATGTCAATATTGATCATAAAAAACATTATAAACCTATAGAAATCATATATAAAATGTATTGGTATCTTGGAACATTATAATCATATCACTCTCACAAAACCCTTACAATTATAATAATCATAAATCCAACATCCAATATAATTATCTAGAGGACATAATCATTACCCAGTGAAATAGAGTGATATATAGATGCACCCATTATATAATATATATTGGGCTCACTAGGAACTATCTGGGTGCACCCATCATATAATATATATAGAGATCACATGATGCTATCTGGGCGCACCCATTGTATAATCTATATCATGATCACCCGATGTTATCTGGGCTCACCCATTGTATAAGCTATATTAGTCTCATCTGACATAATATAGGTGCCCCCATAATATATGTTATAACAAGATCACCGGGTGATATATGGACGTACCCATTTGGATCACCCAACACTATTTGGGTGCACCCATCATATATAATTTACAATACCCACATCTCAAATAAAGTACATAGGGATTAAATTTCACCATAAAACTATTAAAAACACTAATTATTCCTTTCATAACTTGATTAACCTATGGAAAAGAAATGGGTTCCATGATAATCTCTTTGAAACATGATTAACCCATGGAAAATAAACAGATCCATAACAATATATTTGAAACATGATTAACCCATAGAAAATAAACGGGTTCTATAACAATCAATTTGAAACATAATTAACCCATGGAAAAAACATCTTCCATAAAAATCGCATTAAAACATTATTAAGTCATGGAAAAGAAACGAGTTCCATAAAAATCACTTTGAAACATGATTAACTTGTGGAAATGAAATAGGATCTATATAAACATAATAATTCATCCAGAGAGAGAATAATGATGGTATCAATACCACATATCCTCAGTGGAGTGTAAGTAAAATCAGGGGTTATTGTCGTTGATGAATGGAAATACCATTAAAATATAATTAAAAAAAATTTGAGCAAAATAATCTTTTCATTTTTAAAATAAATTTAAAAAACTAAAAATTTACAAAATATTGTGTAAAAACTTTTATTTTAAAGTAACCTTATAAAAATATAAAGGAAACTTCATGGGATTTAATGAACATTATGGCGGTAAAAACTATTCTTTTCATAAATATTAAAAATGAACATTCTTTTAAAAACATTTGAAAAATGAAGTAAAAAGTGACTCATTTGGAAAATGTTAAGAAATTTCATTTTAAAAACTTTTAAAAGAATGAAAAATATAATTTTAAATGGATTTAGGAAATAATTTATTTTTATAAAATGGCAATTTTAATACATTTTTAGAAATCATTTATATAGAAGATAAAGTTACCTGATCTAAAAGAAGATACATGCTCGGTATCACTTATAAATGACTTTATTAATATTTATTCAATCAATAAGGGAGGAAATGAAAATTGAACATGTGAACCACATTTAAAATAATAGGATAATAAAAAATATGTGGTTCAAAAAAATAATATTATATGATTTCCTCTAAATAACCTTCAACATAAACAATCTCAAAAGAAAAGAGATTGTAACATAAAGCCTTTTCAATTTTGGTAACTTTCCAATCGTAATAACAATAAAATAATAACTTAAAATTAAAATTAAAATATAAATAAAAAAATTATATTATTGATAGAAAATTTCATAGGGGTATTAGGTACACCTCATAAAATAATATAGGTGTGTAACATTATAATATGCCTTAATGAAGGGAAATTGAGACGAAGTCCCTTATGTATTTGGAAATATCTGGATCAAAGCCCAATGAAAAGGGAGAACCTCATATATATTTTTAAATGAAAATAATTTTCCTGATAATAATCATAATATAAACTCATGTAAAGTACATCCACCACACAATAAAAATATTTTTTGAATGTGGAATATGTCTTACAGAATTGAAAGTGATGTAAGAAACTCTTACCTTAATTAAAAAAATCATTCATATCCATTAAATACTATAAGATAAGATTAAATAAAATATTTTATTTATTAATAACCTTTTAAATTTTTAATACCATATAATTAAATCATTTTATTTATTTATTTTTAATGACATATTTAAATACTTGATCAGTTAAGTCTATGTCGGGTGTTTTGAGGACGTTTGGTTCGTTGTTTCAAAAAAGATTTAGTTTATTGACCATGATCAAAGAGTTCATTATTATAACATATCCATAATAAAAATAAATAAATATTTATCATATTTAAAAATAAATTATATTTTTAAAACCATTCATGAAACATGGTTTTGAAAAATGAACTATGTTACGATCATGGAGACGGTAGGTCATATGTACGCATGAGTAACGTTTACCTTTTTCAATGATCATTATGGAAAGATGGTATTTATTATTTTATCTTTTCATAATGATAATAACATAATAAATACCATATTATTTATTTAAATAAACTTATATACATCATCCATGTGATTTAGTGTTAGAAAAAGAGTCACATCGCTTCATGGAGGCGGTAATCCACACGTACGTGTGAACGATGTTTCCAATTTTTAGTGTAATAAATAAAATGATTTATTATATTTTCATAATTATAAATAAGTAATAATTATAATAATTAAATAATATATATCACATTTATTTATTAAAATTATCTTTATTACCTTCTATATGAAGCTTTACTGAATAAAGAATCACATCGCTTTGCAAGGCGGTAGCTCGCCATACACATGAGTGCCAATATCATGTCCCTCGTGAAATTGATATTGAGAAGTTTTATATGATATCATTACTCAATAAGTATAAATATATCACAAATATCATATATATACTTTAAATCCTTCATTATAAGAATTTGTGATAGGTGATGTTGAAAAATAAATGATAATGAGTCGTGAGGTCATAGTTCGTCATACACATGAATGGTGATTTTGTATCACATTTTATGGAAGTGGAGAAGAATTTAGGTTATTAAATTAATATAATAACATATTATTATATGTTATATAATCATTGTATCATATCATAATAATTAAATAATGTTTTAATGAGGTTAAAGAATAAATGAAATAAAAATTCATGTTTAAGCACGATACTTATTCTTCATACAACCTCCTTAGGTAAGCCCCAAAAGCATTAATATGATAGATTTATGTTAAAACTAAGGGATAAAGGTATTTTATAGATAATTTAGTAAGGATTTTTTGTAGTAATTTTTAACGAAAAAAGACTTTCAAAGTAAGTGGGGAATGGAACCCCCATGGAACCTACTTGGAAATTTCCCAAAAGAATTCAAAATGATAAAGTAATTCCCATGAAAAAAATATTCCATATGACCATAGATTATAAATTGGGAAGTATTAGATTAAAATATTTCCATTAAATATATTTTATACAAGTATTTAGGTTATTTTAACTCATATCATTTTAGTTCAACCCCGGTAAAATTGTTTTCACCTTAACCGATGTAATTAATTTTTACTATTTTCACTATTCATTACGGTAAAAAATTATGTTTCCCTTATTATATAGAATAAATTAATCTAATTAAAAATATGGAATCAATTTTAGTGAATTAAATTCTCATAATTGGAAACTTTTTATTTAAAATTAATCAAGAAAACGTGATAAAAAGCGGGTTTTCAAGTAATTTATTTTTCAAAAAAAATATGTTTTAATATTAACTCTATGAATATTAATAATAATTTTATGAATTTAAATTAATATTTATTGATATATAATATAGAAATTTTATTTAAATCATTCATCATTAGTGTTTTTTATAATTAATTAAAAAGGAGAAACATTATGCACTTTAAAACAGTTTTTAGAAAAATGACTTTTTAACCCAAAAACAAAATCATACTAAAAATCAATACAAAGTTGATTTAAAGTTATTTTGGTGGTTTAAATAAAACTAAATAGTACTTATTTTACTTTAAATATTATTCAAACCAAAATGGGGCTTTTAAATTACTTAATTTTATGAAAATAAATGACATTTTTACAAAAATTTCTATTTTTCACTATTAAATGAATATTCAACATAATCTAAAAAATTACCGAAATTTCATCCAAAGTTAATTTTGATAATATTGTTTCAAAAATTAAGTTCATTTTATCAAATAAATTTTCTAAATCTTCCAAAAAATTTCTCTAATATTATTTCATGAAAATAAATAAAAATTAATTTTGAAGAAAACATATTTTAAAAGAATAAAATTACATTAATATAAATTAATTGATTATTTACTAAACATTTATCAGTAAATTATATTGGTTATTAAATTTATAAATATATATATATATATATATATATATATCTAAATTTCATCTAAAGTAAATTTTAATATTATGGTTTCAAAAATTAAGTTCATTTTATAAAATAAATTTTCTAAATCTTCCAAAATTTGATTATAATATTTTTTTCATGAAAAAAAATAAAAGTCATTTTTTAAGAAAACATATTTTAAAAGAATAAAATTACTTTACTATAAATTAATTTATTATTTAGTAAAAATTTATCAGTAATTTATATTGGGTATGAAATATATATATATATACCTAAATTTCATCCAAAGTAAATTTTGATATTATGTTTTCAAAAATTAAGTTCATTTTATCAAATAAATTTTCTAAATCTTCCAAAAATTGATTATAATATTATTTCATGAAAATAAATAAAAATAATTTTTGAAGAAAACATATTTTAAAAGAATAAAATTAATTTACTAGAAATTATTTGATTATTTACTAAACATTTATCAGTAATTTATATTGGGTATGAAATTAATATATATATATATATATATATATATCATAAATTAGTTAATACTATTCATACCCACCAATTTAATGGCTATGTTAAAAATGTTATATATTATGTGTGTCGTATAAGCATGTTTTTGTTTGTTGTATATGCTATATTCTATAAAAACCTCAGGGTTTCATGTACCGAAAGCTATTAGAGAGATTAAATTTATTTAAAAATAAATATATTGTAATGTATTAGGCTGTTACATTCTTATCTAAGCTCAGTGTTTCATTTCATAATCTCTATCAAATATAATTTGAAACTTTTAAAATCACAAGGTGTTACATCTCCCCACCCCCACCCCCCCCCACCTAAATAAATTGCATCCTCCAAATTTGAACTTGATCTTGATAAATAAAGGTTGAACATTTGAAAAATATCTTTTTTAGAAACCTACATAATAAAAATGGTTAATAAAAATTTCTATTAAATATATAGAAATGGAAATATGAAGTCCATCACATAACTAGGTTTAAACATATAAGAACATAGGTGGGAAGTGAAATTTTGGACATGGAATAAAACCATAGAGTCTAAATAATGATTAAGAGTGATAGAGATCATTGATCAAAATAAAGTGAATGATATTGATAAAATAAACCATAAAACCATAAACCAAATTGGTGTGAAACATGTCATTGATATCAATATAAATGAGGGTAATGGGACAAAATTTTGTTTCAATATCCTTTTCCTAGGGTTGAGTAATTCTTTACCATGTAAAATAAGAAAATAATGAAATATACTTGATGAGTACAATTCCATATTTTTGTCAATTTCGATCATAATATCATATTTTTCTCTAAATTATGAGTATTCAAGATGAATTTTTTCATGTCTAAATCACTAGAAAATTAAGTTTTAAAGGATCATATAACCATAAATAGGATAAAAATCTATTCTAACTATCTTTAAACATTAAAAAAATTGTTAAAATGTTGTAATATAATTCCTAAAATGAATAATCATTTATATGATAAAAAAGTACATTAATCTAAAAATCAAAAATAATACCTATGGTTTAAACTAAATCATTCCTAAATAACCTAAACATTAAAGAGTGTTTTAACATAAAATTATATCTCATACCTTTCAACTTTCAAGACCAAAAATATAGTAATATTCTTTCAAAATAACATGAATATCTTAGTCACCAAACCACATTTCAATCCCATAGTTATCTATATGATAAAACTTGTGTTCCCATAACGACATCAATATCCAAGATCAAATAATCCAAATCCATAATTCACTTTAAAAAAATATTTATATATACTTAAACCTAATAAAACATCTCATAAAATGACATTAATAACTTTAAGATCTCATCACCTAAAACCTCAAATGGGTCTCTAAGACTTTTAACTTGTGATCATCCTTAATTGTATAGATCTATTATGTTATCCATGTATCTTAAGATAAAATCACATGAAAACATTATAATCTCAAAATTTATCTAAACCCACCTCTGATACAAACTATTCGAATCTAAAACCCGCAATCCTAGTTCCAATGATAAAATCTTGAACTTTACATTTTTTCCTTTTATACTAGTAAATATGGACCATTTTTTTCATCCAAACCTTAAAAAATCAAAAATAAATATTGTACCCCTTACATTATCAAGGGAATTTTAGGATTATAGTTTTAGATAATTAGTAAAAACTCTTTCATAAACAATAATCATGTATTTAAATGATCATTTCTCTCACTTAACCTATATTTTATTATTTCACATTAAGTTAGCATCATCATCCATATAAAATCTCCTATAGACATAATTCATTCAACCTCAATCTTTATAAGATAGGGAAAAGGTAAAAATAAGAGGGGTGAGATCAAATTCTCAGTGAGGGTAAACTTATCATTAACAATTTAATGTTATCACTAAGTGTAATAAGAGAATAAGGGTATGTTGAAATAATCAATGTGAATGAGTATAACATGGGAAAATTCATACACATAAATACATGGATCATCAAACATGAAAAATGGGAATAAGGATTTAACAAAGTAAATAGTCATTAGAATCAATAATCATGAGCCATGTGATATCAATCTTGATCATAAGAAACATTATAAACCCATAAAAAGCATAGATAAAATGTATTGGTGTTTTGGAATAGTATCATCCTATCACTCTTAAAAAACCCTTACAATTGGAATTGTGATATGGGTGACTTCCAGTAGAATTATTTAGAGAACATAATCATTACCCAATTCACTAGAGTTCTATCTAGGTACACCAATTGTATAATAAATTTTGAGTTCACCCAGCACCATCTGGGCACACCCATCATATAATCTATATCGGGATCATCTAAAACTATATGGGTACAACCATCATATAAACAGTATCGGGCTCACTCGTCTCTATTTGAGCACACCCATCATATAATCTCTATAGATCTCACTCGGTGTTGTCTAGGCACACCCATTTTATAATCTATAATAGGACCACTCATCACTATTTAGGCTCTCCCATCATATAAGTTATATTGGGATCACCTAGTGTTATATGGGCACACTCATTACATAAGCTATAATGGGATCACCCGTGTAACGACCCAAACATTCATTAATGGAAATCTCTCTTGATCTAATTAAATTTATATTTATGTAAAATGTTTATATAAAATTTCAACTTATTTTGTTTTATGTTTTTGGATTTTAAAATATTGTTAAGAATTGTGATAGTTTCTAATATAGTCATTGAACAGTGATCACATGATTAGTATAAATATAGGGCTTTAACAAATCCAATTTACTCAAACAAAGGAAGCAATGGCCTCACCCAGTAGATGTGCCCCATACGAAGCCCATTTTTCAGAGCTCGTAAAGGATGTTGTGTATTTGGGCTTCTCTTTTGACCAAGCCCAATCCAATCTTGAATATGTTAAGCTCAAGCGGGACCGCCTATGAGAGAAGTGGAAGTTGATAGAGATTACCACCCGAGCAATGTTATTCGAGCCACCCCAAGATTTTGTCACCATCGCACACCTTACTCTTTGGTATTATGCGGGTGTTATAAGTGGTTATGTAACAAGACATTATCACTATGGTTATGTACATTATTTTTGTATATAATAATGAATATACTCTCATTTTATTATTGTTACCTTGTAAATAGTTTTTAAAGCGCAAATAGTATTTTTAGTTAATGTTCCACTAAGAAATATATTTTGATTAATTAATGGATTTTTTGAATTAAATAATATTTTAATAAAATATTATAATTTTTATTGAATTAATTTTTATTAAATATAAATTATTGTATAATTTTATGGATGCAATTGTAATTTCTATTAAGGTTTGAAAGCCATTTTTTGACAAAACCCATGAATTTTTTATAAATGTCAGTTTTTATTTTAAAAGTGAAAATTAAAATATTTAGATAATTATTTAGATAAAATTAATATTATTTCTTGAATTAGGATGTAAAAATTATCCAAAGATGAATTTTTCATAATTTTCTGAGACAGTCAAATTTTTGGGTAAAAATTAAATACCGTTTAAATATATAATGTGCTTTATGACATAATAATGACCAAATAGTGATTTAATAAAATAATATAAACTTTATTTTTATAAAATATATTTTTTACCATTAAAATAATGTGATTTTAGGTTTTCTTGATTTATTTTAAAAAGCTTTAGTGGACCCTTCAAGATTTATTAAACATTTTGTTTTTTTAAGTTGTTTTCCTTGGGAGTGAGACTCGACTCCACATAATCAACCCCATTATTTTAAGAAGTTCGGACTTTGGAATTATAAAATATTTTTTTCCACTCCCATTTTTCAAAAACCAGGGTAAAAAAACCATGGGATGGTTTGTGGTTTTCATTAGTTTAATGTGAGGTGTCCCAAACCAAAATAATAAACAATTCCATCTTTTTTCCTATATAAACCCACCCAAGCTCCCACTTCATATTCACTCAAATCCTTTGGATTTCGTCCAACATATGACCTTATCTCTCTAAAATCCTACCAAGGTGCCCCAAGCTCCCAAGAAGCCTCTCTCAAGCCTCTCTCAATCCTTTGGAAGCACACTTCCAAGTAAGGGTTTTTTCTTCCTTTCTCATTTTTGTCCAATATTCATTAAATTGTTATGCCCTTTTAATTTCAATTATAAATGTCATGGTATGATTTCTCACATCCCCCATACTGACCTATTTATGTTTTAATGATGCGAGACCCCTTTATCTCTCATTAAATGCCTCCCATGTACACACGTTACTATACCAAAATTCCAAAAGGAATTTCTCTCTCCTCGTTAACATTAAAGAAATTCTTTTGTATCATGAATCTAAATTCCATTAAATTTGTGGGACATGTATCTACATGACCCCCTTACTTTCCATGTCATGTAAATATGATGATACACCCCTTTCTCTCTCATCAACTATTTTTATGAGTTCTTATGTCACGTCATTATGCTGCCGAAATTGCATTGCGCTTTTCCAAGACAAAGTCATTATATAGTGAATACCATGCCCATTTCTCTATTAAGGGTATTAAACTTTATTCACATTTACTTACTGTTTAAAGAGTTTAATTTATTTATTCCATATTCATTTATCTTAGAATAAATGATTATGTTGAATGATTCAATGTTTTATGATCCATGTGGCACACTTATGCATGAAATGAAATGTTTAAGAAGGGTGTGCCCTAATAGCACTCCAATGCATTGGGTAAAGTATAGTATCATGATACATCATGTGGAATAGGTGTTTAGTCATTCTAACTCAAGTTCAAATAGGGTTTACTCATGCTTCATGTGTAATGAGGTTTTACTCATGCTCCATGTGCAATGAGCCTTAGCTCATGCTAATTCCATGTTAAGTGTTGTTGCAACATTTCCTAGTTATGATTATCATGCTTTATCATGCCTTTATTTTTATGATTCTCTTTTTCTATATTGATATTCCTATTGTCTAACATGTATTTTATTCCTCATGTTATTCCATGAGTGTTCCCTTACTGGGATTTATATCTCACCTTTTCTTATGCATGTCCTCAGGTTATCCCATGCAATGCTAAGTACGAGGGAATGTAGTGGTCATGTAAAAGAAGTTTTCAATAAATATGTTGTATTTCAGGTTTTAATTTGTTGTTTAATGATCCTAATCCCTAAATATACTATACCTATTTATTTTCTATGTTGTATCAAGTGAAGTTTATGTAAAAAATTATGTTTAATTGTGTAATAAAAAGCAGGTTTGTCATAGTTGGTATCAGAGGATAGGTTTAGTTATTTTGGGATTAGGATTAGTAAAGCCTAGTAAAGCCTTAGAGACAAGACTAAGTATAATAAAAACATCCCTAAGTTTTGGTGAGTATTGAGTAAGTGGTTTATCAAGAAAATACATCCCTGACTGGATACGAGCAGGTAGAGGCGGCTCTGGCACAGATGTATCCTAGGGGGAAAACCAACAAACACCGCTTTGAGCTAGAATCGAATGGGAACTAGTGCATGAAAATGGGCCTTTCCGCACTCTTAGTTATGACACTCTTGAGGGATATGATTTAGTAAATTCACAAGCTTAGTATGAACCATTATTAAGGGACAAAAAAATTCCCTAAGAATATATGTTATAAAGTAGATCATGGATAACATAGACTGAAGCCAATATATTCATCTATTAAGGAAACAAAATTTATTTAATATTCATCAGTTTTTTCCTTCTATTACACTTTATGTGTTACCCATAACTTTCCTTTTATTCCAGCCAATGGCCGGTAATAGGAGGACTTGGTCTAAAAACCGATGTGAAGATCAATGTGATGATTGTACTAATGAGATGCCCAATCCAATGAGAGCGTAAATCATGAACTTTATCACACTTCTCTCTTAGCTAACTCAAGCATTGAATATAAACATGGGTCAAGAGGAATTTTCAACCCCCCATAAGAACTAAAAAGTAGCTATCAAGAGCTTCAGGGGATAAAGGCCTCCTACTTTTAATAGATCATCTGATACCTTAATCGTTGAATAATGGATCAACTCCATTGAAAAGATCTTCACCATCCTTTAATGTTTTGAACAAGAGAAGGTTCTCCTAACTGCTTATTGTATGTAGGGTGAAGCTGATCAATGGTGGACGTTGATCAAAAATATAAAGCCTGAGGAGGTGATCGAGGCGTTGGAATGGAATAATTTCCTAAATATGTTTTTTGATAAATATTTTTCACGCACCCTCCGGTTTAAGATGGAAAAGGGACTTTCTTGCCCTCAAGAAAAAAGATGATGAATTTGTTAGATATTATGAGGCTAACATTAGAATGCTTGCATGATATGCTTCCGGCTTTGTCATTACCCCCGAATGCAAGGTTAACCGCTTCTTTGGTGGGATGAAACTTAGCCTGCGGAAAGCGTTGGCGATCCGTGACTTCAACAGCTATGAGAAAATTGTTTGATGTACCCTCAAGGTAGAAATTGAGATTAGATAATCATGGGGGTATCATGGGGATAAGAATAGTAAGGTGGAATTCAATGCTGGAATTATGATGGATAAATCCAATGGTTTTAAGAAGATACAACACCCCCTTACCAAAGGTGTAGAAAGAAGAACCCCGGAAACTGCCTGAAGGGGACGAGGAAATGCTTTAGGTGTGGAAGAGAAGGGCACCTGGCTATTAAATTTTGGCAAGAAAGACTCACGGATGAGAAATAGGAGAGGAATGCTTCATTTTAACCTCAACGTGTGGTTTATTACTACAACTACAAAGAACTAGGGAATCTGGAAAATCAGTTCCCTAAGCCAAGGGTTTTTTGAGGCAACCAACAACTTCCAAGGAAGAAAGGGCGAGATTTTTCCATCACTACTACCGAAGTGAACCTCGACAACGAAGTGGTGATAGGTACACCAGTTATTCATTCAAGAATAGAGAATGTGCTTTTTGATTTAGGATCTACGCATTATTTTATATCTTGAATGTTTAGTATAACAATCTCAGCACCACCACAAATCATGGAAGTGAAGATGTCGGTGAGTACAGCAAATGGGGAAATCATTGCATCCCATGAATATAACTTCTCCCCTATCATAATATGTGGTTTGAACTTCCCAAATAACCTCTTCATACTCTCTTTGGTGGAATTTGATGCAATTCATGGAATGTATTGGCTTTCCTTATATAAATCCAACATAAATTGTCCTAAGAGGGAAATCACTCTCCATGTGGAGAATCGAACCCTGATTCTTTACAAGTGTAAGGAGGAATATGAACCTTATTTAGATCCATCATCTAAAGCATGGATATTACTGCACTATGAGCATTCGTATCTGGCTCAGATGATTGAGTCTAAGGAGGCATCCATCCTAGAAGACATGCCTATTGTGAGGGAATTCGCTGAAGTGTTTCCCGAGGAATTGCCTGGTCTTCCTCCTAGAAGAGATGTTTAATTATCAATTGATCCTATACCTTGGTCATTTCCAATATCCAAGAATCTGTATAGAATGGATATTTTAGAGCTTGAATATCTGAAGAAAATACTACAGAATAATCGAGATAAAGGGTTTATACGCCCAAGTGCTTCACCATGGGGTGCACCAGTCCTCTTCGTCAAGAAGAAGGATGGTTCAATGTGTCTTTGCATCGATTATCATGAGCTCATCAAAAACATGATTAAGAACAAGTATCCTCTCCCACTAATTGATAACTTGTTCGATCAGCTACGTGGAGCACAATACTTCTCCAAGGTGGATTTGTGGTCGGGATATTATCAATTAAGGATGAAGAAGGAAGATATCCCCAAAACTGCTTTTTGTACAAGATACAAGAACTATGATATCATAGTAATGCCTTTCGAACTCACTAATGCTCCAGAAATCTTCATGGACTTGATGAATATATTCTTTATAGAATACCTCGACAAATTTGTGGTAGTCTTTATAGATGATATTATGATATACTCCAAAACCAAGGAGGATCATGAGGATCATCTAAGAACTGTACTAGAGACCTTGTGGAAGGATAAGCTCTATACAAAGTACAACAAGTGTGATTTCTGGTTAAAGGAGGTCTCATAATTGGGCCATATCATCACAAGCAATGTTATATCTATGGATCCCTCTAAAACAGATGCAATTAAGGGATGGTCAAGGCCCACATCGGTAACAGATATCCATAGCTTCTTGGGGTTAGCTGGATATTATCAACGATTTGTGAGAAATTTCTCACAATTTTCCAACCCTCTTATAAAGATAAATCGAAAGGGAGTAAAGTTTTCTTGGAGTTATTAATGCGAAGAAAGCTTCAAGGAGTTAAAAATGAGGCTTATCACTATGCTCGTTCTCACTTTACCCACAAGTGGAGAACTTTTTATGGAATTCAGTGATTCTTCGAAGAAGGGTCTGGGATGTGTATTGATGAAAAATGAAAAAGTCATTGCTTATGATTCAAGGTAATTGAATGTTCATGAACAGAACTATCCAACACATGACCTCAAGTTGGATGCAGTGATCTTCGCTTTGAAAGTTTTGCAGCATTATCTTTTTGGGGAGAAGTGTGAAATATATACGGACCACAAAAGCCTCAAGTATATATTCGCACAGAAAGAGTTGAACATGATCCAACGAAGATGGTTAGAGATAATCAAAGACTATAACTGCTCTATCCATTACCACCCTGGGAAAGAGAACAAGGTGGAGGATGCCCTAAGTATAAAGGACCCAGCGATTCTATCATTGATGATAATTGAAAAGATCCAACCTTCTTAGATTTGATAAATATGGACATGGGAATCATAAATAAGGGAACATCATCAATCCTTTCACAAATTATTGCTCAACCATAACTTTTTGAAAGGTTAAAGGATGCTCTAAAAGATGATGTGGGAATTCAGGAGAAAGTGGAAGCTATTGGAAAAGTGAAATCCTCTGAGTTTAATGTTAATAAAGAAGGAATTGTGATATTTGGGAAAAGACTATGTGTTCCATCAAGTCTGGAGATGAAGAAAGAACTTTTGGATGATGCACATAGTTCAAATTTCTCTATTCACCCAAGAAACACAAAGATGTATCGAGATCTACAAGTGCATTATTGGTGGGATAATATGAAGAAGGAGATTGCTGAATATACATCAAAGTGCCTGGTGTGTTATAAAGTGAAGTAAGAGAGGTAGAAGTCTAAGGGGGTGATGCAACTATTTCCCATAACAGAATGGAAATGTGAGAACATCACCATGGATTTTTTTCACCAGACTTCCGAAGACATCCAAAGGCAACAATGTAATCTGGGTTATTGTGGAACATCTTACAAAGGTTTCACACATCATTTCTATTTGGGAGGATTTATCATTGGATCAACCGGCACGGATATAAATCAAGGAAGTGGTAAGGATTTATGGAGTACCACTATCTATTGTGTCTGATCGAGATCCAATATTCACCTCTAAGTTTTAGAAGAGTCTTCAACATGCTCTGAATACTGAACTGAACTTCAGTACGGCCTATCATCCTCAAACTAATGGCCAATCCGAGCGGACAATCAAAACACTTTAAGACATGTTGAGAGTGTTCTCAGTAGACTTTAAAGGAAAATGGGATCAACATATTACTCTGGTTGAGTTCTCTTATAATAATAGTTTCCACTCGAGCATAGAATTGGAACCATATGAAAACCTTTATGGGAAAAGGTGCAGAACACCATCATGTTGGGATGAGGCCATTGAGCGTAAGCTGCTTGGACCAGAAATGGTCGAAGAAATGGTGGAGAAGGTAAAAACCATTCAGTAGCATATCAAGGTAGCCCAGAGTCGATATAAGAGTTATGTAGATAACTGTCGATGAGACCTTGAGTTTGAAGTTTGAGACATGGTATTTCTACGCATATCTCTATGGAAGATGGTCGTAAGGTTTGGAAAGAAAGGGATGTTAATTCCAAGGTACATCGGCCCCTTTAAGATTCTTGATCGTGTCGGGGCTCTAGCCTATCGACTAGCACTTACACCTACCATGGTCAAAGTACATGATGTCTTTCATATATCCCTTCTAAGGAAGTACATATCAGACCCTTCACATGTACTCTCTTCAATGGTGGTACAGTTAGAGGATGATATTTCTTATGAGAAGCAACCAGTGAAGATCTTAGATCTTAGAGAAAAAGTTATACAAAATAAGACAATGACCCTCATCAAGGTGTTGTGGAGAAACCACAAGTTTGAAGAAGTGGCATGGGAATCAGAGGAAATAATGAAGTAGAGTTACCCATATATGTTTTAGTGAGGGAAAATTAAATTTCAAGGGTGAAATTTCTTAAGGGGGGAGATTGTAACGACCCAAACTTTCATTAATGAAAATTCCTCTTGATCTAATTAAATGGATATTTATGTAAAATGTTTATATAAAATGTCCAATTCTTTGTTTTTATGTTTTTGGATTTTAAAATACTGTTAAGAATTGTGATCGTTGCTAATATAGTCATTGAACAATGATCACATGATTAGTATAAATATAGGGCTTTAACAAATCCAAATTACTCAGACAAAGGAAGCGATGGCCTCATCCAGTAGAAGTGACCCATACGAAGCCCATTTGTTAGAGATCTGAAAGGAGGTTGCGTCTTTGGTCTTTGATCTTGACCAATCCCAAGCCGAGCTTGAATATGTTAAGCTTGAGTGGGACCGCCTTCAAGAGAAGTGAAAATTGGTAGAGATTACCACCCGAGAAATGTTATCTGAGCCACCCCAAGAGTCTGTGATCATCGCACACCTTACTCTTCGGTCTTATGTGGGTGTTATAAGGGGTTATGTAATAATACCCTTGCACTATGACTATGTACATTGTTTTTGTATAAAGAATGTTCATTCATTTTATTATTGTTACTTTGTAAATAGTTTTTAAAGTACAAATATTATTTTTAGTTAATATTCAACTAAGAAATCTATTTTGATGAATTAATGGATTTTTTAATTAAATATTATTTTAATAAAATATTATTATTATTATTATTAAATTAATTTTTATTAAATATAAATGATCATGTAATTTTATTAATGAAATTGTAATTTTTATAAAGGTTTGAAAGCAGTTTTTGTCAAAACCTATGATTTTTTTATAAATGTCAGTTTTTATATTAAAAGTAAAAATTCACATATTTTGAAAATTATATAGATAAAATGAATATTATTTTTGGAATCAGGATGTCGAAATTATCCAATGGTTAATTTTTCATAATTTTCTGAGACAATCAAATTTTCGGGTAAAAATTAAATACCGTTTAAAAATATAATGTGTTTTATGACATCATAATGACCCAATATTGATGTAATAAAATAATATAAAATTTATTTTCGTCCAATATATGTTTTAAAATTAAAATAATGTGATTTTGGGTTTTTTTGATTTATTTTACAAAGTTTTAGTGGTCCCTTCAAGACTTATTAAACATTTTGTCTTTTTAAATTGTTTTCTGGTGGAGTGTGACTCACCTCCACATAAGAAATCCCATTATTTTAAGAAGTTCGTACTTTGGACTTATAAAATATTATTTCCACTCCCCTTTGGAAAAACCCATGGGAAAAAACCATGGTCTGGTTTGTGGTTTTGATTTGTTTAATGTGAGGTGTCACAAACCTAAATAATAAGAAATTCCCTATCTTTTCCTATATAAACCCACCAAAGCTACTACTTCCTCCTCACTCAGAGCCTTTTTAGTTCGTACAACATATGACCTACTCTCTCTATAATCCTCCCAAGTTTCTCCAAGCTCCCAAGAAGCCTCTCTCAAGCCTCTCTCAAGCCTTTGGAAGCACACTTCCAAGTAAGGGATTTTTCTTCCTTTCTCATTTTTGTCCAATATTCTTTAATTGTTATTCCATTTTAATTTCAATTATAAATGTTGTTTTGTGGTTTCACACCTCCCCCATACTGACCTATTTATGTTTGAATTATGGGATACCCCTTTCTATCACATTAAATGCCTCCCATGTACAGTCGTTACTATGCCAAAATTCTGAAAGAAATTTCTCTCTCCTCATTTACATTCAAGAAATTCTTTTGTGTCATGAATATAAATTCTATTACATTTGTTGGGACATGTATCTATATTACCCCCTTACTGTCCATTTCATGTAAATATGGTGATACACCCATTTATCTCTCATCAACCATTTTTATGAGTTATTATGTCATGTTGTTATGCTACCGAAATTGCACTGCGCTTTTCCAAGCCAAAGTCATTATGTAGTGAATACCATTACCATTTATATATCAAGTGTATTCACCTTTATGAACATTTACTTATTGTTTAAATAGTTTCATGTATGTATTACACATTTGTTTATCATGGAATAAATGATTATGTTGAATGATTCAATGTTTTATTATCCATGTGGTGCACTTATGCATGAAATGAAATGTTTAAGAAGGGTGTGCCCCGATAGCGCTCCAATGCATTGGGTAAAGTATAGTATCATGATAAATCATGTTAAATGGGTGTTTAATAATTCTAATTAAAGTTCAATGAGGGTTTACTCATTCTTCATTTTCATTTAGTGTTTACTCATGCTCCATGTGCAATGAGCCTTGGCTCATGCTAATTCCATGTTAAGTGTTGTTGCCACATTTCCATATTATGATTATCATGATTTATAATACCATTATGTTTATGTTTCTCTTGTGCTTTATTTATATACCTATTGTCTAACATGTATTGTATTCCTCATGTTATTCCATGATTATTCCCTTACTGGGATTTATAGCTCACCCTTTTCTTATGCATGTCCTCAGGTTATCCCATGAAATGCTAAGTACGAGGGAATGTAGTGGTTATGCAAAGGAAGTTTTCAATAAAGATGTTTTATTTCATGTTTTAAGTTGTTATGTAATAATATTAATCCCCAAAGACACTAGACCTCTCGATCTTATATATTGTATCAAGTGAAGTTTATGTAAAAAATTATGTTTAATTGTGTAATAAAAAGTAGGGTTGTCATAACCCGACACTTTATATATAATGTACAAGAACCGTAGATTGAATAAAGTATATAGATCTTAAATTTCATCATAAAACCTATATAAACACCAATTATTCCTTTCATAACCTATGAAAATATTTTTGAAAAGTGACTAACTCGTGGAAAAGAAAAGTCTTTCATAACAATATATTTGAGACATGATTAACCAGTGGAAAGGAAATGGGTTTCAAAAAAATCCATTTGAAACATGATCAACTCATCGAAAAGAAGTATGTTTCATAATAATCTCTTTGAGACCTGATTAATCCATGAAAAAGAAACAGGTTTCACAAAAATATCTTTGAAACATGATTAGACCATTGAAATGAAATAGAATCCATATCAATCTAATAATCCATACAGAGAAACAATAAGGATGGTATCAATACCACATATCCTCAGTTCAATATAGTTAACATCAATAGTTGTTGTCATTTATGAATAGAAATACCATTAAATTTACATTAATTGTTTTTTAGGAAAATAACCTATCCATTTTTAAAAACAATTTTTAAAACTAAAAAAACAAAAAAAGTATTGTGAAAATCGTTTTATTTGAAAACAAACTTGGAAACATATAATGTAAAATTCAAGGAATGTAATGGAAATGATGGCAGGAAAATCCATTCATGTCATAAATGTTAAAACTAAACATTATTTTCAAAACATTTGAAAAATGAATAAAAAATTAACCATTAAGAAAATTTTAAGAAATTTCCTTTTAAAACCTTTTAAAATAAGGTAAAAGATCATGTAAAATGTATTTAAGAAATAATTTGTTTTTATAAAATACATTTTTTAAAACATTTTATAAAACATGGATATGGAAAATAATGATACCTGATCTAAAAAAAGATACACGATCAGTATCACTTACAAAAAAAATATTGGTTTTTCTTTAATCAATAAAGAAAAAATAGAAATTAAATATGTTAAAAACATTCACAAGAAGAGGAGAATAAAATATATATGGTTCAATAAAATAAGAGCATATAATGCCTTCACAAACAATCTCAACGGGAGATTATAACATAAAGCATTTTCCATTTTGTTAATGTTTCAATTGTAATCCCCATGAAATAATAAATTCAAGTAAAACTTTTAATATAAATCACATAATTATATTCATTATATAAAAAATAAAAGTGGAAGTTGATACACCTCATAAAATAATATAGGCTTATAAGATTACAATTTTCCTCAATGAAGGGAAATTATGAAAAAGTCCCTTATGACATTGGTAATCACTAGATCAAACCCCTTTGAAAAGGGAGAACCTAAAATGTATTTGTAAATACTAATAATTTACATTAAAAATCATAAAAATACACTCATGGTCATTATATAAACCACACAATAAAAATAAATGGTGAATATGGAATATGTCTCACCGAAGTAAAAGAGAGACGAGAAACTCTTACCTCGAGTCTAGACTTTCCATTCATGTCCTTTAAATCATGTATAATAAGATTACATAAATTATTTAATTTATTAATAAAATTTTATAGTTTTACTACCTTATAATTAAATCATTGATTTTATTTCTTTTTAATGATATGTTTAAATACTTAATCAGTTAAGTCCTTCTTGGGTGTTTTGAGGATGTCCAACTCATTGTTTCAAAATAGTTGTGGTGTATTGACCATAGTCAAAGTTCCCATTATTTCAACATATTCAAAATAATAATCATGAGATATTTATCATATTTATACATAAATTATATTTTTAAAACCAATCATGAAATATGGTTATGAAAAATAAAGTATGTTACGATCATGGAGGCGATAGGTCGTACGTACGTATTCGTAACATTACCACTTTTCAACAATAATTATTGAAATATGGTATGTATTATTTTTCTACTACAAAAAGGTCTTTAACAGTGCTAGTATTTATCAGAACTAGCAAAAAGTGATGATAAATGGCATCATTATCAGTGCTAAAGAAAGCGCTGATAAATTTAACCTTTTATAAGCATCTTTTTTAGCGCTTGTAGAATGTAACCTTTATCAGAGATTTTTTTATCATTGATAAAGGAACCCTTTACAAACACTTTATTTTTAGCAATGAAAAAGGGTAGCCTTTATCGGTGCTTTATTTTTAGCGCTGATAAGGGGTACACCTTATGATCACTATATTTTTAGTGCTCATAAAGGAATCCTTTATCAACACATTTTTAGGGATGATAAAGGTCCGAATAAATAAAATGAACTAATTATATAAAAAAAATAATGAGTTTATCAAAAAATATATTATAGATTTTATTAATTAAATAATTATTGATAAAAATTAATAAATTTATTATACTAAATATAAATTATAAATAATAATAAATAGTATGTATTAAATATATAGATATATGAAAAATAAAAATTAAACAAATAAAAAATTAAAAATAATTAAATTGAGAAAAATATTAAACATTTTATTAATTAGATAATTATTGATAATGTTAATAAATAGTATATTATATATATATATATATATATTTATATAAATATTATTTATATATTAAAAAATATTTATGTTCTTTAAATTAAATAGTCATATATTTAGTGAATAATGGTTTATAATTAAAAATTAAAATGAATTACAAATAATGACTAATTACATAGAGTAATGGACATATAATTGAATATAGTTTGATTTTTCAATTTAATATAGATAAAATGTTTGTTATATTGATTTCACATATACGTAATTAATGCATTTTTATATACAATGCACACACACAAAACTTATTCATTTTTTCAATATTGTTAAAGTTTACTTATTTTTAATTTATTCAATTTTACTCATTTTTAACATGCATGCACTTAAAATTAGATATTCATTAATAATGTTAAAAAAATTAAAAAAAATATTTATAAATAAATATATTTTAAAATGTACATTTACTATATTTATACAATTGTATATTTATAGTTATAAATAAATAAATATGTTTTAAAAAATTTATTTATATAATTATAAATAATTAATTATATATATTTAAATAATTATAAAAATTATAATAAATTTAATTAAATAATGAATATATTTACTATTTTTATATTTATAAATATTTATTAAATTTATATAATTACTTAAATATATATAATGATATAAATATTAATTTTTAAAAATATTTATATATTTATAAATAATTAATTATATATTTCAATAATTATAAAATTATAATAAATATATTTAAATAAAGAATATATTTATTTATTTATTTATTTATAACTATATAAATGTGTCTCGATCTATTTAGAAACCCTAACTAGTTTTGAAACTGTCGCGATATCAAAAGATTTTGCGGAAGCCACCCACTACCGACGCTCCACCTCGATGAATCGAAGGTTAAATCAAGGCTCAAATCAAGGCTCAAACAAATCCAAGGCTCAAATTAAAGGCTCAATTGATTTAATGTTTGAAGGAATCCAAGTCTTGAATGTAAGTCTTTCTCTACTTTCTCTCAAATGTAAGTCTTTTTCTACTTTCTCTTGGGGAACTCGTGGTGAAAAATATCAATGGTTCAGGCTATGTTGGAGGTTTTATTTACAACTATTAGTGTGGTGAGTTATCCATTTTAGAGATTTGGAAATGGAGATCTTTCATTTTGATGCTTGGAATTTTTAGAGTGTGAAACACCTATCCTGTGAGCCTTCCCAACTTTGCACCCAGACCATACGATCATCTCATTCCTTCTCAATTACAACTATGAGTTAATGTAGGGTATTTGTGAGATAATATTTTATTTATGTGAAATTTTGGATGAATAATACTTTATTTTTTTTGGATAAATAGTGGAATTAACCATATGGTAGAAGTCCCATACCATTTTTTATCATCTATATAATTTTGTATGTATCAATTTCTATGATGGTGGTTGGGTAGCCTATGAGACTGCTTCCTAGCATATTAAACTTACTAGTTATTTGTGTATTTGTGTAGTATATAATTTATAAGGGGAGTGATGTTTTATAGTTCTGGTAATTTTCTTATTCCACTTATATTTCTGAGTGAAGTAAGGGTATTCCACTTTGAAAATCCGACTTCACAGGATTCATTATCTCTTGGTAGAGGCTGGTGTATATGGGATTGATGTTGCACGGGTTGGTTTTTTTTCTCCCTTTTTTGTGATATATCTTATTGATGTTTATTAGTTATTTATGAAAACTTCTTTATGGACCTACATAGATTCTCAAGGATGCCTCCATGTATATTATATGGCCTCCCTAGAATCCTTCATATGGGTAGATCTGATGTAACGACCTCCCTAAAATCCTTGGTATGGGTCGGTGTGGTGATATGACGTCCCAAGAGTATTGATATGTTTTTAAATATTTGATATACCATTAAATTTAAATTCAATAATTCCTTATATTGCTACATCACTTGTTCCAAAAAATATGATTGAATTTTTCAAATTCTATATATTATAAAATATTTTTTGGTTGTAATCATTTTAGGTATACATGTATTGGTTCCAGTCCTAGTAATCTATTATTACTATCTATGTATATAAAATAATTCTTTATTTATTAATATGTTTTGTCAATACAATTTTATATCTTCTAGTTGATTGAATGAGAGTTTATTATTCTATTTTATCATATTTAGGTTTCTTATTACTCCTTAATTTCCTATATTATATTTTAATTTGTTTTTGGGATTTAAGAAAGGATTTATGTGTGTCAAAAATAGTTATTATTGCAATTTGTTGCTTTATAATCATCCACCATATCTTTTATAGACAAATTTCATCCTCATCAACTTCATCTCCCAAACAGTTATTATTGCAATTTGGTGCTTGAAACTCATCCCCCATATATTTTATGTTTCTTTTACTAATCTGAGCATTAGTCATTCCATGGATGACTACTGATTAGATTATTTCAAGAAAAATAGGTTCATGTCCACAAGAGATGGAGGATGTGTGTCAAACAACAAAATGTAGTGATAAATGTCAGGGATATGAGTTGATGAGGATTATAGTTGTCTATAACTTTAAACTTTGAATGAATTCATAGGATATCACATTCCATAGTGGATTAATTGTTTTCTTAAATTCAATTATCCATTTTCATCAACATACTAAATTTTTTTTTCAAAAATAAAATGTCGATTTTCTTTTATTAGAATTTTATATAACTTTCACCTTTGATAATGAATATCTCATGTGTATTTATTTATTTATTGTAAAAATTTAATATTTTATGAACCCAATAAAAATTATATGAATCTAAAATGGATTCACGCTAATAGATTGACAAAAGAGTATGAATATGGGGTTAAAGAGTTCAACAAGTTTTCAAGAGAGCATGAATATGACCCTTCTCAAATCCTATTTCGGTATTTACATTATTTATATTCAATATAAATTAGTCCAGAAGAGTTTGAAGAACATTTTATTTTCCATGGAATTGATTTGAGCTATAAATATTGGGCTAAACACAGGTGAAAAATTAATTTGGAAACTGATTGGGATGATATTACAATTTATGTATCATTTGATATGAATACCAGTGTAAATGATGATAGAGGTTGCATAGAAGAAATGACAATGGAAATTGAGGATGACCTCTTTGATTGTCCAAATTTGTTTGAGGGGTTAAATAGTTGTAACAAAAAACCATTTTATACTTTTTTTACTAAATACACAAAATTATCAGTTTTATTGAAGTTATATAATTTGAAAGATGGCAGTAGATGGAGTGACATCAGATTTACAGAACTACTTGGTCTCCTAAATGATATGATACTAGAAGAAAATTAATTACCATTCTGAAAATATGATGCTAAAAAAATGTTATGTTCAATGGGCAGGATCTCTAAAAAAATACATGCTTTTACGAATGAGTGAATATTGTTTCGCAAGGAGCATGAATCACTCATAAAATTATCTAAGTGTGGCGCATATCAATACAATAAAAATTAATCAAGTACTTAGAAATTTTTATGGTACTTTTCTATCATTATATGGTTTAGAAGACTATATGGACGTTAAGAAACCATGAGAAATTTTACAAGGAATATAGATACAATAATTAAAGATGGAAACCTACGTCTTCTATCATATTCTCTTTAGTAGAAGAAAATTTATTATGATTATCCTAAATTTGGAAATGAACCAAGAAACTTTTATCTTACACTATCTACATATGGAATAAATCCTTTTGGTATATAGAGTAGTACTCATGGTATAAGGTCCATCATTTTGGTAAATTATAACTTTCTGTTGTGGTTATGCATGAATCAAAAATTCATTATGTTGTCTCTAATTGTATCTAGACCAAAACAACCTAGTAATGATATTGATGTCTATTTGAATCCATTGATCAAAGATCTGAAATTGATGAGGTATATAGGTGTTACAATGTATGATGCTCATATAAGTGAAAAATTCACATTGAGGGCCATGTTGTATGGGATGATAAATGACTTCCCTGCTTATGGAAATTTATTAGGATATAGCATTAAAGTAATGTTTGGGTCTCCCATTTATGAAAAACTCACATACTTGGTTTAGTTGAAACATTCCTTGAAGACTGTGTTTTTAGGACATCATAAATTTTTACCCTGATAAAATAAATATTGATCCCAGATGACATCATTATATGGAAATATCAAACAAGGTACAACATTATCTCCAGTAATAGAGGATCAATTGTACAATAAATTAAAATATATTGACACTTTTTTTAGTAAAAAAAATTAAAACCTTATAAAATTAGGTTGGAAGAAGGGATCGATTTTCTTTAAATTTTCATATTGTAATTATTTTTATGTTAGACATTTTATTAATGTCATTCATGTATAAAAAATGTATTTTATAGTTTTACTAGAACATTACTAAATGTTCCTGGAAAAATGAAAGATGGAATCAAGGCTAGATTGGACTTGATTGAAATGGGTATAAGGGAAGAGTTCGCAATGGTAAAGTGTAAAAGGTGGACTTTTCTTCCTCCAGCAGCTTACACACTATCCAAACATGAAAAATTACTATTTTTTCTTTTCCTTAATAGTGTAAAATTTCAATAGAAGTATTCATCAAATATCAAGAATGTTGTGTCAATGAATAATTTGAATTTACAATGACTAAAATCACATGAATGTCATGTTTTGATGAAATATTTAATGCATGTTACTTTCCATTGCATTCAGCCTCAAAATTTATGACATAAATTATCCAGAATCTGCTTCTTTTTTAAATCCATATGTAATAAAGTTATAGACCAGGGGAAGTTTCCCATCATTAATAAGGAGGTTGCAATCATATTATGATAATTATATATGTTCTTCCCACCATTGTTCTTTTATATAATGATTCACCTGATGTTTCACTTGGTTATAGAGCTTTAAATATGTGGTCATATCCATTATAGATGGATGTACCCCATTGAATGGTATATGAATATTTTGAAATGGTATGTCAAGAATTGAATTTGACCAAAAGTTTGTATTGAGGAATGATATATTGTTAATGAATGTATTGAATTCTGTACCGATTACCTATTAGATGTTGACAGCATCGATCTCCCAAAGTATCATCACTACTAACTCCTTGTGGGTGAAGGGAAATTCCAAAATATATGTTGTTACAATTACCTTGATAGAGAAGGAGCAAGTGCACCTTTAAATTTTACATAATAGGGAATATCTTGATCCATACATTGAATCCCATTAATAAATTTGTAGATATTTGAATCCATCAAGGGATGAAGGATGGATATTAAATACACATAATCAATTGTTTATAGGATGTTTTCGAGATAAATTTTATAAGGATTTATCTAAAAACATTAATTTAATTGTCAAAAAACTTCAATGATTATCCAAGGGACCGAATGAAAATTTTATATCATACAATGTTTTTGTAATCAATGGTTATACGTTATATACAAAAGGTCATGATGAATGCAGTATGATGAAAAACAGTGGTGTTTCCCTTATAGCTGAAGTGATGCACATATCAGGTTCCAATGATAAAAATCTAATTTATTCAAATATGTTATATTTTAGAATTATCGAATATATATACTATAAGAAACTGACCTTATTACATTACATAATCTTGAATTTTAGTCAAGAACTCACTTCCTTTCACATTTAATATCTTTTCAATTTTAGAGTTTTAGAGAATTGGGATATAATACATACATAACATTCTACATTTATATATAGTGGATACCAAAAAAACAGTATCCATTTCTTCTGAAATATAATACTTTTCAAATAAAACATGTTTTCATTGAAAAATTTTCATAATATTTAACTTAGATTACTCCTTTGTCTATCACGTCCTTATAACCTATTAAAATCATTTAAATACTTGGGATAAGAAAAAAAATCTTAGTAAGGGATATAAAAATAAGAATATAAAATATTAGTCCATGAATATTTGTAAATGTATGAAACCATTTTTGAAAAGACATGCTTGTCACCCATATATACTTACTTTGTGAAACTTGAGATTTCCACGAGATTTTCACAAAACATAAAGAACATAAATAGAACCATGAAGGTATCTTGGGTAATTACTTACATAATCTTATAACCATCTCAAATACCTTATAAGTTGTAACCCTCATGACTACCTTATAATGTAACCCTCACAGATGCCTTATTGTGTAACCATCGCAGTTACACTTGGAGTACCCATATGACCGACCTCCACATACACATAACCAATAAATTTGAGGGAGATATAGTTCCCACACTTCATCATAAACAACTCCCAAAAAACATAAAATAATCATACAATATGAATAATTTCATAAAATATTTCTTTTGAATTTTATAAAAAAATCATTTTAAAAGAGAATTTTAAAAGAAAAACCTCTTAAAAATATCATATAATTGAAGTGATACTTAATAGAGTGGATTTAATATTTATATACTCTATAAATACACCTAATTAAACATAATATAAACAAAATTCATGATAAAGAAAATTTTAATACCACATAATAATGAAATAGAAGGTTAACCCAAACAATGAAAATTGGGTTACGAATTCCCACACCTCGGGTTCTTCTTACTTAAAACATGTTTAAAAATATTGTATAATGGTTAAAATAGTGTTATTAATATATTATAGAAACATATTAATTTTTATGACACCTTATATTATCATTTAATAACGTCATTGCACCCTTTAATTATTAGTATTTTGTTCCTTCCATTGTTTTGGGTGCGTTCTTTACAAGATTTACATTGTCGGTTTGTATTTGATTTTATTTTCATATTGAAATGAAATTACAGAAGTGGAATGAAATGGTATTAATATGCTTCCAGAATATTAAATTATTACATAACTCATTTTGGTTATATGGTATGAGGATGAATCATTAGATAAATGTTTAATGATATCTGTTTTGATCATTTTGGGGGTTCTTTGATAATCAGGAACTAGTTTCATTATATAACATAATATTATGTATATATGTTAACTAAATAACATTAAAGATGATATATAAACAACTTTAAAATCTTTTTCAACCATTAAAATGGCTTTATAACTAGTTTTGAAGGAAGTAAAGGAAATCAAAAACACATCGTCCACGATTTTGGTAAATCAGCACATCACAGATGGTGTTTTTATTTTTAGAATAAGAGGAAGAGGAGAGGAATAATGATGATGAATTTTTTCATAAACATGATAAAAATCCATAATATAGATAATTCTATAACTTTCAAGCCTCACGGATAAGTTAGGTATAAGATAGTATAAGAAAATAAAGAATTGAAAATAAAACACAAGAAAATGAAAGAGGATCTTTACCTCTTGGTCTCTTCTCCTTGAGATCCTCCTTAAGGCCCTTGATTTTGGCTTTTTGTTGATACCATAAGGTCTTGGACATGTATTAGGGTCTTGGGAAGATTATTTTTTAGAACTTAGATAAGAATCAAGACTTGAGTGGTGTGATAGGAAGAGGGGGTGAGGATGGTATTTATAGTGGAGGAGAGGAGGGGTTTTACATTATTTTAATCATTAGCTTAATATTCTTGCTCAAGACTTTGAATAGTAATGATTAATGTGAAAAAAATAGTAATAAGTGCATGTGAGTTCAAACCAGTGGCCATTTACATCATCCATGGCTCAATCATGTTGTAGAAATTCATTTATTTATCATATTTTATAATTATTGAATTTTACTATTCACCAAAAAATCAAGAATTTTAGAAAAATACCAAAAATTCACCCTAACCATTTTTCGATGTGTATAATTCAAAAATAAACTCAATTTTTTCGAAATAATTTTATAAGTATGATTAATTAAATTTTTAAATAAAATCATAATTTATTTGAAAAATAATAATTTTAAAACTATAAGTGATTTTATATCACCATGAAAAATTAATCAAAATCTCCTTATATTATAACATTAAGAAGAAAATAGTAATAATTTTTACTATTAACAAGGTTCATATTATTATTCATATTACTATTCATAAGTGTTTGTTACCATTCACCAAAAAAACAAGTTGGTTCTATCAGAATCCAAATAACTTACTGATCACAACTGTAGATGTCCATTTTTCAATATTTAAATAATAGAAGTGGGAAAATTATGTTTAAGGGGTAGTTTATAACTATATCCTTAAAAAATTGTTATTATCAAGAGACTCAATGTTTCATGCATTTCATTAAACTTAATTGTAAAACCTTGGGGTGTTACACTCTTCACAGCTTATGGAAAATGCGTCCTCACAATTTTTTGTTTACTTATTAAACAAGTGAGGGTGCCATTCCCTCATATCATTTTCAGATTACCATGTTTCTTCTTTAATAATGTGGTTTATCTAAAAAATGCTTAACTCATGTGTTATATTATTCTACAATACTTTCTCTTAGCGACCAAGAATCTAAATAGGTTTCTCTTCATAAGAAAGTTTCTCTTCCAGATGAATTGCTTCTAGGCTCAAGACATAAGATGAATCTGGTACATACATTCTCAACATTGAAACATGAAAAAAAAATTGTACCTAATATAAACTCTTGGGAAAATCTACTCGGTAGGCAACTATTCCAACTTTCTCAAGGATTTCATAAGGTCCAATGAACCGTGTACTTAGATTTCCTTTCTTACCAAAATGCATAACACTTTTCCATGTTGAGATTTTAAGAAAAACATGATCACCTACCTCAATTGAAAAGTCTTTCCTCTTATTATCTACATAACTTTTCTTCCTACTCTAATTTGTCCTCATATGTGTTACTATATCATCTTCAATTTCTCAGCCACTTCCTCTACTAATTATGTTCCCATAAACTTCCTCTCCTCGAATTCATCCCAAAAATCGTGTGTTTGACACCGCTTCACATACAATACCTCAAAAGGTTCCATCTGTATACTTGAATGAAAACTAGTATTATAAGAAAACTTAACTAAGTAAAGTTGTTGATCCCAACTTCCTAGGTAGTCTATTTAACAAGATCAAAGCATATATTTCAATGTATGAATCGTTTGTTCTGACTTCCCATCTTATTGAGGATAAAAAGTTGTACTAAAATTTAATTTTGTGCCAATGACATCTAAAGGCCCTTCCAAAATTTAGAATTGAACCTGGGATCCTGGTAAGAAACATTTGAAAGAAGAACTCCATGTAACCTAAGAATATATTTGAGTTATAGTTGAGATATCCAATCCAAATACATTGTATCTCAAATAGGAAAGAAATGTTCAGATTTAGTCAGTCGGTCAACAATAACCAAGATTGCATTGTTACCTTGAAAGTCTTTAGTAGCCCCACAATGAAGTCCATGAATATATTTTCACCTTTCCTCTATAGAAATGGTAAAGAATGAAGCATCCCCTTTGGTAACTATCTCTCTTATTTAACCTATTGATATGTCAAATATTTCACAGTAAAATATTCAATATCATTTTTCATTCCATCCCACCAATAATACTCTTGAAGGAAATTGTACATCTTTGTGCTTCTTGGATGAATTGAAAATGGAGAACTATGAGATTTTCACAACAATTCATTCTTCATATGATATTCAAAATTCACACACAATATTTTTCCAAATTATAAAAAATAGTCTTTATCATGGTTAAATTCTGGAAACTTAACCATTTTAACCAATTCTACCTTTTTCTGTATCTCACATCCTTCCTACTGTGCTTTCTTAATTTTGTCTGATAAATATGATAGCACTGAAACCTAAAACAAAACATAGGTATTTTCTACACCAACAACTTCTATGAAAAAATTAATCAAATCACTAATAAAGGGATCATGTTCCAAACATAGCATTGTTAATGATGCATGATATTTTCAACTCAAGGAATCCACTACTTTGTTGTCTTTTCCGGGATAGTAATTGATCAGGAAATAATAATCCTTTATTAGTTCAAGCCATATTCTCTTCCTCATTCTTAATTCCTTCTATGTGAATATATACTTTAGAATTTTATAGTCATTATATATTTGACATTTGGCTTCATATAAATGATGCCTCAAAATTTTCAAAGAAAAAACCATAGTTGCTAATTCCAAATCATGTGTGGGATAATTTAACTCATGAGATTTTAGTTTTCTTGAAAAATAAGCAGTTACTTGATAATTCTATATTAGAACACAACCAAGTCCCTTATATTAAGTATCACTAAAGATGAAAAAATCACCATTTCTGGAAGGAAGATCCAAAACATGAGCATTCACCAATATCCTCTTTAGTTCTTGAAAAAAACATCACATTCTTCTATCCAAATAAATTTAACCCATTTTCGTGTAAACATAGTAAGCAGACTAGATAACCATGCAAAGTTTCTAACAAAACATCGGTAATAACCTGCTAATCTATGAAAACTATGAATTTTTGTAACATTTTTATGTCTTGTCCATTCATAAACCACTTTTGTTTTGGTAGCATAAACTGTTATTCCATCCTTATTTACAATGTTCCTAAGAAAAAGAAATATTTTTCAAACAAAAATCACACTTTATGAATTTTACATACAATTTATTTTCCTTTAAGTTTTTCAAAACAACCCTTAGATGTTTTTTATGCTCCAATTTACTTTTAGAAAATACCATGATTTCAATAATAAACACAACTACAAACTTATCCAAGAACTCATGAAATATTCTATTCATAAGATACATGAATACATCAGGTGTATTAGTTAACACAAATAGAATAACAAAAAATTCATAATTCTCGTATCTAGTATGGAATGTAGTCTTCAGAATGTCTTCTTTCTTTACTTTCAACTAATGGTACCCCAACCTCAGGTCAACCTTTGAAAAATATTGTGATTCATAGAGCTGATCAAACAAGTCATAAATATGAGGTAAAGGATACTATTTTTTAATAATGATGTTATTCAAGGATCTATAATAAATGCAAAGCCTCATGGAACCATATTTATTTTTAAGGAAAAAAACCATAGAACTCCATGGTGAACTGATAAGATGAATGAAGCCATTATCAAGAAACTCATGCAACTAATTTTTCAATTCAATAAGTTTCATTTTAGTCATTCAATAAGGGGGTTTTAAAATTGTCTTAGCATCAGGAAGTAATTCAATTGTGAATAAAACTTCTCGATTAGGTATAACATCAAGTAACTCATCAGAAAAACATCAAGATATTCATTTACCACTCCCATATCATTAATCTGAATAGTTCCCTTGTTTTCAACAATATGAGGCAGATAAATTTCATTTCCATATTTCTATAATTTCTCAGCTTATTGATATGTTATCAATTGTATGGGTTCATTCTTGTATACAAACTAAAAATCTTTCTGAAAAACAACTTCTTTATCTCTACACTCAATCTTATCCTATTAAACAGAAAGCCAATCCATACCCATAATGACATCAAACTCTAGTGAGGGAAAAACAAAAAGGTCTATAAGTAAAGTATTTTCACATACCATAATAGAAAGATTCTTATAATTCTTATTTTCTATAATACTTCCCCCTTGTGTTTTAAAAATAAGTTATAGTATCGCTTGTTTGAGGTGGTATTTATAATTTACCAGAAAATTTCTCAAAAATAAAGGAATTTGTAGACCTTGTATCAAACAAAACTTTAGAAAAATCCGAGTAAACAATCATGGTACCCGATACAACTTCATCAGATGTCCTGACGTCTGCTGACATAGTCAAAAAAGATCTCACTATACCTTTATGGATATATTATGGATTCTTCTGATCATTTGGATCCTTCTTTGGACAGACATTTGCATAATGACCCATTTCACCACATTTAAAACACTTTACATTTTACTTATCAGTATAAGTCTTATGACCATTTTCAATACAATCCCTAACCATATGTCCAAACCTTCCATATCTAAAACACTTCCTGGTTTTGTTAAGTCATTCCCTAGGGTTCTTTCTTCCACACTTTTCACAAAATGGAAACTTAAATTTCTTACCATCATGTTTCTTTGATTGATTCTTACCCATCACTTACCATCTATACCTCTTCTACTCCTTGTTTTCAAAGTGCATATGATCATCAAAAACTCAATTTCTACCCTCTTAGTACATTGAATAAGTTTCTCATTACTTTTTAACTCATGATAATCCAATGTCCTTCGATATCTTGGCTTCAATCCTAAGTAAAAACATTTAGTTTTTCTATCAAGATCTAGAATAAGGTTTGGAGCATACCTCATTAATTTTGTGAATTTATCTTCATAAACAGCCACTGAATCTTCCTCATTATACTTAAATTCAAGGAATTTCTTCTCCATTCTAAGTTGAACTACCTTTTGAAAATATTTTTCAAGGAAAATACTTTTAAATTCATCCCACTCTAAGGCTTAAATCTCCTCTCTATCCCTGATATTATTAACCATTGACCACCATTGATCAGATTCACCTTCAAAATGATAAATGGTAAGACTTAAATATTGATTATCTAAATATACCATAATATTGAATAGATTTTCAAGGGATTTAATCCATCCTTCAGTCGCTACTGGGTCAAATGATAAACTGAAAGTAGGAGGGTGTTTCCTCCTAAAATGTTATAATATAATCATCTTCCTTTGTGGAAACTCTGGTTGTTCTCTTGCATGTATTTCACCACCATTTATTGTCTATATCAGCTGATCCATTACTATCACAAACTGCTTGGTTCCAATCCACACCATTATAGGCTATATATTTGGAAGGATATCGTTCTATCGGTGCCTTTCCACTTCATCTTCCTTATTTATTCTGTGGAAAAACATTCTGTAAAAACATATCATAGTAGAACAAAAATGGTAATATTTAAATTATATAACATTTAAAATTTACCATAGATTAAAAATCATTTATAGTATTCTTTTAACATCATCATAACCCCTAAATTTACCTAAATTATCCTCTGATACCAACTATAAGGACCCAGCCTTATTATATTATATAATCATGAATTTTAGTCAAGAACTCAATTCCTTTCAAATTGAGGACCTTTTAATGTTTAGAGTTTTAGATAATTGGAATATAATACATACATAACATTCCACATTTATACAGAGAAAATACCACAAAAACAGTATCCATTTCTTTCAAAATATAAAACTGTTCATATAAAACATGTTTTCTTTGACAAATATTCATAACATTTAACTTGGATTCCATATTTGTATTACACATCTGTATAACCTGTGAAAATAATTTAAAAACTTGGGATGATAACAAAATGCTCAGTAAGGGATATAAAAATAAGGAAATAAAACATTAGTTCTTGAATACTTGTAAACCTATGAAGTCATTTTCAAAAAGACATAGTGTCACCCATATCTACTTACTTTGTGAAACTTGAGATTTCCATGAGATTTCCACGAAACATAAAGAACATAAATAGAAACATGAAGGTATATTGGGGAATTACTTATATAATCTTGTAACCCACTCGTCTACCTCACAATTTATAACCCTGACATCTACCTTACAATGCAACCCTTAGAGCAACCTTATTGTGTAACCATCACAGTTAAACTTGGATTAATCATATGGCTAACCTCCAACATAAACATAACCAATGCATTTGAGGGAGATATAGGTCTCACCCTTAATCATCTAAAATTCCCAATAATAATAACATAATCATATAACATGAATAATTTCATAAAAACATTGCATTTAAATTTTGTAAAACAGAATTTTAAAAGAGTATTTTTTTTAAAAATCCCCTTAAAATATTATATAATTGAAGTGATACTTAATAAAGTGTTTGGAATATGTATATACACTATATATACACATAATTAAACATAATATAAACAAAATTAACCACACAAAAAATTTTAATACCACATAACAATGAAGTATAAGGTTAACCCAAAAAATGGGAATTGGGTTAATAATTCCCTTACCTCAAGTTCATCTTACTTAAAAAGTGTTTAAACCTAATATATAACGGTTAAAATAGTATTATTAATATCTTATAAAAACATCTTCATGTTTATAACACCTTATATTATCATTTAATAAAATAATTTCACCATTTAATTATTAGTATTTTGTTCCTTCCATTGTTTTGGGTGCATTCTTCACAAGATTTCCATGGCTGGTTTGTATTTGATTTTCTTGTCGTATGGAAATGAAATTACAAAAGTAGAATGAAATGATATTAATGTTTTTACATAATATTAAATTATTCCATAAATCATTTTGGTTATATTATATGAAGATGAATCATTAGATAAATTTTTAGAGATATTTGTTTAGATCATTTTGGTGGTTCTTTGATAATCATGAACTAGTTTCATTATATAACATAATATTATGTATATATGTTAATTTAGAAACATGAAAGAGGATATATCATACAGTTTAAAATCTGTTTCAACCATTAAAATGGTTTTATAACTATTTTTTAAGGAAGTAATGGAAATTGAAAACACATCATCCACGATTTTGGTAAATCGGCACATCACGGACGATGTTTTTATTTTTAGAATAAGAGTAAGAGGAGAGGAATAATGATGATGATTTTTCCATAAAAAAGACAAAAATAAAGAATATATATAATAATTTAGATTTCATGCCACTTGTATAAGGGTAGAATAATAGATTATAATAAAAGAAATAATTGAAAAGAAAACACAAGAAAATGAAAGAGGATCTTTACCTCTTGATCTCTTCTCCTTGAGATACTCCTTAAGGCCCTTGGTTTTAGCCTTTTGGTGATACCATAAGGTCTTGCACATGGGGTAGGGGATTTGGAATATTATTTGGAAAAACTTAGACAAGGCTCAAGGCTTGAGTGATGTGAGAGGAAGAGGGGGTGAGGGTGGTACTAATAGTGGAGGAGAGGAGGGGTTTTACATTATTTTAATCATTAGTTTAATAATTTTTCTCAAGACTATGAATAGGATTGATTAATGTGACCAAAAAAATTAATAATTTCATATGATTTCTAAACAATTTCCATTGACATCATCCATGACTCAAGCATGATGCAAAAAATAATTTATTTATCATATTTCATAATTATCAAATTTCACTATTCACAAAAAAATTAAAGTATTTCAGAAAAACCCCAAAAAAATTTCGATGTTAAAATTCAAAAATAAACTCCATTTTTTGAAAATAATTTTATAAATATTATTAATTTAATTTTTAAATAAAATCATAATTTATTCGAAAAAATAAAAATTTTAAAGTTATAACTGATTTTATATCACCTTGAAAAATTAATAAAGATCTCCTTATCTTATAACCTTAAGAAAAAAATATTAATAAGATATATTATTCATAAGGGTAATATTATTATTCATATTACAATTCATAAGGGTATTTTACTATTCACAAAAAAAACAAGTTGGTTCTATCAGACATCAAATAATTTACTGATCACAATCGCAGATGTCCATTTTTCGAAATTCAAATCATAGAAGAGGAAAAATTATTTTTAATGGATAGTTTATAACTATATCCTTAAAAAAGTTTCATTATCAAGAGACTCGGTTTTTTATGCATCTCATTAAATTTATTAGTAAAACCTTAGGGTGTTGCATTCTCCCCACCTTCTGGAAATTGCATCCTCGCAATTTTTTATTTACTTATTAAACAAGTGAGGGTACCTTTACCTAATAGTATTTTCAAATTCACATGTTTCTTCTTTAGCCATGTGGTTTCTCCACAAAACCCTTACTTGGTGGATTACCTTATTCTACAATAATTTCTCTCTGTGATTAAGAATCTGAATAGGATTCTCTTGATAAGAAAGGTTCTATTCTAGTTGAACTGCTTCTGGGCTCAAGTCATGCGATGAATATGGCACATACTTTCTCAATATCAAAACTTAAAAAATATTGTGTACCTGAGATAAACTCAGAGGAAAATTTACTCAATAGGCGATTGGTCCAAATTTATCTAGGTTTTCATGAGGTTAAATTAACCATGGACATAGCTTTTGTTTCTTACCAAAACACATAACACTTTTCCATGGTGAGATTCTAAGAAAAACATGATCACCTACCTCAAAAAAAAGTCTTTCCTCCTCTTGAATGCATAACTTGTCTTCCTGCTCTGAGCTTTCCTCATGTGTTGTTGGATCATCTTCACTTTCTCATCCACTTATTCTACTAATTTTGGTCATTTAAACTTCCTTTCCCTAACTTCATCCCAAAAATCTGGAGTTTGAAACCACTTCCCATACAATGCCTCAAAAGGTCCCATCTGTATACTGGAATGAAAAATGTTATTAAAAGAAAACTGAACTAAAGAAAGATGTTGATCCCAAATTCTCTAGTAGTCCATTAAATAAGCTTGAAGCATATCCTATAATTTCTGAATCGTTGGTTCTGAATTCCCATCTAATTGAGGATGAAAAGTTGTACTGAAATTTAATTTTGTTCCAAACAACTTCTGAAGGACCTTCTAAAAAATTATAATTGAACCTGGGATCCCGGTCAGATATAACAGAAATAGGAAATCCATTTAACATGACAATATATTTGAGGTAAAATTGATAAAGATGATCCAAAGGCATTGTATCTTGAATGGGAAATAAATGTGCAGATTTAGTCATTCGGACAACAATAACTCAGATTGAATTGTTACCTCAAGAAGTCATTGGTATTCCCACAACGAAGTCCATGGATATATTTTTCCATATCTAATTTGGAACTGGTAAATCCTGAAGTATCCTCTTCAGTAACCGCCACTTAGCTTTAACCTGTTGACATGTCAAACATTTCACAGTAAAATCTGCAATATCTCTTTTCATTCCATCCCACTAATAATAATCCCAAAGGATGTTGTACATCTTTGTGCCTCCATGATAAACTGAAAACAGAGAACTATGATCTTCTCATAATAATTATTTCTTAAGTTAAGAATCAAAAGGTACACACAATATTTCTTCAAATCATAAAACATAATATTTATCAGGGTTAAATTCTGGAAACTTACCCATTTTAACCAATTATAAATTTTTTTATAGCTCATGGTGTTTCTTCTACGCTTTCTTAATTCTGTCTGATAACGATGACTGTACTAAAACTTAAAATAAAATAGAGTTATTTCCAACACCAACAAATTCTAATCCAAAATTCATCAAATCATTAATCAAGGGATCATATTCCAAATGTAACATGGTTAATTATTCATGATGTTTTTGACTCAAGGTATCTGCCAAATTTTTTCTTTTATAGGATGGAAATTGATTATACAATCGTAATATTTTATTAGTTTAAGTCATCTTTTTTTCCTCATGTTTAATTATATCTGATTGAATATATACTTCAGACTTTTATGGTCAGTATATATTTTACATTTACATCCGTATAAATGATGCCTTCAAATTTTCAAAGCAAAAAAAAAGCTTCGAATTCCAAATAATGTGTGGTATAATTTACCTCATGAGGTTTTAGTTGACTTAAAGCATAAGAAATTACCTGATCATTCTGCATCAGAATACAACCAAGTCCCTTCAATGAAGCTTTATTATAAATGAAAAAATTACCATTTCTGGAAGGCATATCCAAAACTAGAGCATTCACTAATCTCTTCTTTAGTTTCTGAAAACAAACCTCACATTATTATGTCTAAATAAATTTGACCCCTTTTGTGTTAACTTAGTTAGATGGCTATATAACCATGAAAAGATTTTAACAAACTGTCAGTAATAACCTTCTAATCTAATAAAACTAAAATTTTATGTAATATTTTTAGGTCTTGGATATTTATCAACCACTTTTGTTTTGGCAGGATCAACTTTTATTCCATACTTATTTAAAATTTTCTCAAGAAAATAAATCTTTTTCAACCAAAAATCACACTTTATGAATTTTCCATACAGTTTATTTTCTTTTAAGGTTTTAAAAACAACCCTTAGATATTTTTCTTTCTCCTATTTACTTTTAGAAAATACCATAATTTCATCAATAAACACAACTAAAAACTTATTCAAGAACTCATGAAATATTTTATTGATAATATCCATGAATACAACAGGTTCATTAGTTAACCCAAATGGCATAACAAAAAATTCATAATGCTGATATATAGTACAGAATGTAGTATTTGGGATGTCTGCTTCCTTTACTTCTTACTGATGGTACCCTGACATCAGGTCAACCATCGAAAAATATTGTGTTCCCTGAAGATGATCAAATAATTCATCAATAGGAGGAAAAGGATAATTTTTTAACAGTGATGTTATTCAAGGATCTATAATCAATGAAATGTATCATAGAACCATGTTTATTTTTAATGAACAAAACTAAAGCACCCCAAGGTGAAGTTCTAGGATGAATGAAGATTTTATCATGGAACTCCTGCAACTAATTTTTCAATTCAGTAAGTTTCATTTGAGCCATTTGATAAGGATATTTTTAAATTATATTAGCATCAGAAACTAAGTTAATTATGAATTCAACTTCCTATTCAGGTATAACGCCAGGTAACTCATCAGAAAAAACATTAAGATAATCATTTACCATTGGAACATCATTCATCTGAACAGTTCCCTTGTTTTCAAAAATATGAGAAAGATAACTTTCATTTCCATCTTTCAACATTTTCCCACCTTCCTGATATGTTATCAATTGTATGGGTTCATTATTATATACAAACTAAAACACTTTCTAAAAAACAACTTCTTTAGCTCAATACTAAATATTATCATGATAAACAGAAAGCCAATCCATACCCAGAATGACATCAAACTCTATTAAAGGAAAAACAAAAATGTTTGAAAGTAAAGTATTTACACAGACCACAATAGAAAGATTCTTATAATATATCTTTGCTATAATATTTCCCCTAAGTGTTCTAACAATAAGTTCTGATCTCATTTATTGTGATGATATTTCAAATTTACCAAAAAAAATCTCAGAAATATAAGAATGTGTAGACCATGTATCAAACAACACTTTAGAAAAATCTTAGTAAACAAAAAAGGTACTTGATACAACTTCATTGTATGGCTTGACGTCTACTGACATTGACACAAAGGATCTCACTACACCTTTCTTCTTATAGTCTAGCTTCTTTACATCATTCAGATCTCTCTTTGGTCAGACATTTTCATAATGACCCATCTCACCACATTTAAAACATTTTATAGTTTTCTTATCAGGATTACTATTAAGATAATTTTCATTACAATCTCAGGTCATATGTCTAAACTTACCACATCAAAAACACTTCTTGATTTTTGTAAGGAATTCCCTAGGGTTCTTTTTTCCATACTTTTCACAAACTGGAAACTCGACTTTCTTACCATCATATTTCATTGATTAATTATTACCCATCGCTTTCCATCTAGAACTCTTATTCTCCTTTTTGTAAAAGTGAACGTGATCATCAAAAAACTCCATTTCTACCCTATCAGCACATCAGAAATGTTTCTCATAACTTTTGAACTCATGAGAATCCAATTACCTTCGATATCTTGGCTTCAATATTGAGTAAAAATTGTTGGTTTTTCTATCAAGATCCATAATAAGATTTGGGTCATACCTCACCAGTCAGGTGAAGTTATCTTCATACACAGCCACTGTATATTCATCCTTCTTCTTCAATTCAATGAATTGATTCTCCATCCTAAGTTGAACTATACTTGGAAAATATTTTTCAAGGAAAATATTTTTAAACTCAACCCACTCTAAGGCTTCAATTTTCTCTCTATCCCTGATATTATTGAACATTGACCACCAATGATCAGCTTAGCCTTCAAAATGATAAATGGAAAGACTTAAATTTTGATTATCTGAACATCCCATAACATAAAATATCTTTTCAAGGTATATAATTCAGCCTTCAGTCACTACTAGGTTAGAAGATTCCCTGAATGTAGGAGGGTGTTGCCTCATAAAATGTTCTACTATCATCATGTTTCTTTGTGGTAGATCGGTTTGTTCTATTTCATGGATCCCATCGCCATTTATTGCATGTTTTATTTGATTTATTAATGTCACAAACTTCTTGGTTCAAATCCCTACCATTACAGGCTATATATTTGGAAGTATATCGTTCTATTGGTTCCTTTTCACTTTAGTTTCCCTATTTTTTTATAGAAAACCATTCTAAACAAAAATATCTTAGTCAAAAAAACATGGTAATACTTAATTTATATAAAATTTCAAATTAAAAATAGAGTAAAAATTATTTATGGTATTCTTTTAACATCATCCTAACCCTGAAAGTTATCTAAACTATCCTCTAATACCAACTATAAGGAGTTGGCCTTATTACATTACATAATCTTGAATTTTAGTCAAGAACTCACTTCCTTTCACATTGAGGATCTGTTAAGGTTTATATTTTTAGAGAATTTGAATATAATACATACATAACATTCCACATTTATACAGAGCGGATACCATAAAAATAGTATCCATTTCTCCCAAAATATAAAACGTTTCAAATAAAACATGTTTTCTTTAAAAAATATTCATAACAATTAAATCGGATTCCTTCTTTGTATTAAACATCCTTATAACCTATGAAAATAATTTAAAAACATGGGATGAGCACAAAAAGATCAGTAAGGGATATAAAAAGAAGGAAATAAAACATCAGTCCATGAAAACTTTTATATGTATGAAATCATTTTCAAAAAGACATACTTATCACCCATATATACTTTGTGAAACTTGATATTTCCATGAGATTTCCACAAAACATAAATAACATAAATAGAATAATGAAAGTATATTGGGTAATTAATTACATAATATTTTTACCCTCTTGACTACCTTATAATTTTTAACCCTCATAACTACCTTACAATGTAACTCTAACGGCTACCTTATTGTGTAACCAACGCAGTTACACTTGGATTAACCATACGGCCGACCTCCAAATCAATAAATTGGAGTGAGATATAGGGTCCAAAATTCATCATAAAAAATGTCCAATAACTATAACATAATCATAAAACATGAAAAATTTCATAAAAACATTGCTTTTGAATTTTGTAAAAGAGGATTTTAAAATAAATCCCCTTAAAATTATCATATAATTGAAGTGAGACTTAAGAGAGTGTATTGAATATGTATATACACTATAAAAACACATAATTAAACATAATATAAACAAAATTAATCACACAAACAATTTTAATATCACCTAATAATGAAGTAGAAGGTTAACCCAAAGAATATAAATTGGGTTAAGAATTCTATTACCTCAGGTTAGTCTTACTTAAAACTTATTTAAAACTCCCGAATATGGTTAAAAGAGTGTTATTAATATCCTAATGAAACATATTAATTTTTATAACACCTTATATGATCATTTCATAACATCATTTTATCCTTTAATTATTAGTATTTTGTTCCCTCTATTGTTTTGGGTGTTTTTTTTGCATGATTTCCATGGTCAGTTTGTATTTGATTTTCTTGTCATATGAAAATGATTCCAAAAATCATTTTGGTTATTTGGAATTAGGATGAATCATTAGATAAATCTTTAGTGATATCTGTTTAGATCATTTTAGCGGCTCTTTGATAATCATGAACTAGTTTCATTATATAACATAATATTATGTATATATGTAAACTCGTGAACATGAAAGAGGATATATAATAAACTTTAAAATATATTTAAAGCATTAAAATGGTTTTATAACTAGTTTTTAATGAAGTAATGTAAATTTAAAACACATCATCCATGATTTTGATAAATCAGCACATCACGGATGGTGTTTTTATTTTTCGAATAAGAGAGATATGAGAGGAAAAATGATGATTAATTTTTCCATAAACATGATAAAAACATAAAATATATATAATAATGGTGATTTTAGGAATCTTGGATAAGGGTAGGTGAAGAAAATATAATAAAAAATAATTTTAAAGAAAACACAAGAAAATGAAAGAGGATATTTACCTCATGATCTCTTCTCCTTAAGATCCCCCTTAAAGCCCTTGGTTTTGGTCTTTTGGTGAGACTAGTAGGTCTTGGAAGTGGAGAAGATGATTTTGAAGATTATGTTTTAGAACTTAGACAAGGCTCAAGGCTTGAGTGGTGTGAGAGGAAGAGGGGGTGAGGGTGGGATTTATAGTGGATGAGAGGAGGGGTTTACATTAATTTAATCATTATTTTAAGGGGCCTCATGACTCTAGGTTTCCCCTCACCGCCACATTCCTCTACCCCCTTTACAGATCTGCCTTTGCTTCTCCTTCTGCTCAGCGCATTTGTGGTTCCCAGGATCTTCCAGTGGCGGTGGATTTCCATTTCTGGAGAACATCCTTGCTACGGCGTGAGGCCCCTATCCATTGCTCTAGCTAGGGCTTCCCATGGCACCAAGATGTTGGTCCAGTGTGGTTTCAGATGCTATGGTCTGGGGGTTTCCATTTCAATTCACGTCATTTGCGGGTGTGATTTGTAGATCTGGCCTCGGGTGCGGTGTTGAAGGCGGTGATGGGATTTTCGGTATAGGCTTACAGAGGGGTCCTCTACCAGTGAGATCTGGCCTGATTTGTTTTTGTATGCTTTTTTTGTGTTTTTTTCTTGGTTTAGTGGTGCGATGTTTTTTGTGACGCACGGTGTGGACTCGGATTCGATTCTAGAAACCGGTGATGCACGCTTGGTGAATGAAATCTTGGTTTCAGGTGATGTGTGGCGTTCTGTGATGGCTTCACAGTGGCGGATATATATTTCATGGACTTACTGTGGCAGTTTTGTGGCATGTTGGATGAATTTGTGATAGTGGTTTGGTTTTTTGTTGGTTTTTTTGTGAATTTTCGGAATGATGAATGGATGTTTGGTTTGTGGCCTGTGGTGGTTAGAGTTCCTAGCGATAACATGTCAACAGTGGTGGTGAATGTCGATGATGAGATCAAGAGTTGGAAGGGATTGGAAACTAGTGATGCAAATGGTGTTATGTCTGATATTTTGTAGGTTATCACTAACCCAAAAAGTGACTTATTTGAAAATAAAAAAAAAATAAGTTTCAGTCAGTAATCAATAGTTTAATATTTTTGCTCAAGAATATTAATAATATTGATTTATGTAACCAAAATAGTAATAATTGCATGTTATTTTGAACCAATATCCATTTACATCATCCATGACACAAGCATGATTTAGAAATTCATTTATTTATCATCTTTCATAATTATCAAATTTCACTATTCACCAAAAATTCAGGTATTTTGAAAAAAATCCTAAAAATTTACCCCAGCCATTTTTTAAAATGTATAATTTAAAAAGGAACGCCATTTTTTTAGAATAATTTTCTAAATAAGATTAATTTAATTTTTAAATAAAATCATAATTTATTCGAAAAATAACAATTTTAAAACTATAACTGATTTTATATCATCTTAAAAAATTAATCAAGATCTCTTTATCTTATAACCTTAAGAAAAAAAATAGTAATAATATTTATTATTCATAAGGTTCATATAAATATTCATATTACTATTCATATTACTATTCATAAAGGTATGTTACTATTCACTAAAAAAATGTTGGTTCTATCAGAATCAAATAACTTATTAATCACAACCCTAGATATCTGTTTTTTGAAATTCAAATCATAAAAGTAGAAAAATTATTTTTAATGGATAGCTTATAACTATATCCTTAAAAAATAGTTAGATTATAAAGATACTCAGTGTTTCATGCATTTCAATAAATTTATTTATAAAACCTTGGGATGTTACATATACAATTTGGATTATACAACATTTCAAGTGATGATTTTCCATTGAAAATTGGTTGATAATATATGTGAAGTGAAAGTTGATGAAATGGGATTTATGAAGGTGGATTTAAATTTGGAAGGTAAAAATATGAGTTTTTCATAATAGCATCATTAGCAGTGTAAGTATTTTATGTCTCTGATCCAACAAACAAGAATTGGTTGATTGTCCTGCTGAAAAATAAAACAAATGTTGGTTCAAATGAAAATTCAATCGAGGATAACCCTTTCATAGGGAGATCACAATCAGTTCCTGACAGTATCAATGTAGATAATTTCTTGTATATTATAGGGTACCACAAAGAGGGTATTTTTATTCTCTATAGAGGAACCAAATCCCTGAAACCTTTAAAAAATAGAGTTCAATGAGAAGGCAAAAGTTTTTTTTAATATACTATGTTTTCCTCATAATATCATATGTTCTCTTCTACATTAACATAATATAAATTAAATATTTCACTACTCGTGTATACAATGGCTTCTGCACATGATGATGTTACCAATCCCTTAAAAGAACAAACTATAATGAAGTAATTTCTTTGTAAATATGTAAAGGTAATGTTATGATATACTTTCTCTGTTTTATTGAAAAAATATATAATAAAATTTTGATTTCATTTTAATTATTCCTTGTAGATTTTGTTTATTTTAGAGTATTTTTTTTCTATCTTTCATGAATTTGTAAAAAGATCAATGACATCATCTCTACCCAATCACATAGTTAATCTAGATATTTTCACAGTAAAATCACTGTCCATAGAATTAATTTACTGTTTCATATTTATGTTTAAATTATTTTTTTAGTATTACTCATATAATAATTGTCTTATTATATAGGTGGATTATTTTGTTTGAGTTTTGGTGGTCCATCCATATTTCATGCCTTTATACTCCAAAACTTCCACAGTCTTCTTCTCCCTAAAAACCTTTTCACCCCTACAGTGTTGCATTTTTCACTTTCCTTCAAGTTCTCTCCACTTATTTTGTAGGAAGAGAAACAATGTTTCCTCTTCTCAATCATAGAGGTAATCTTAATGTTTTCATAGTAAATTCATTGTACATATAATTAATATATTTTTTCATATTTATGTTTAATTTATTTCTCTTTATTATTACTCACATAATAATTGTTTTCTTATATAGGTGAATTCTTTTGGTTGAGTTGGGCTAATCTATCCATCTTTCATACATTTCTACACCAAAACTTCTGCATAATTCTTCTCCCTCAAAATATTTCACCTTTTTAGTGTTGAAATTTATTATTTTCCTTCATGTTCCCCCCAATTATAAATCAAAGTGGTAATCTTTATATTTCTAAAATAAAATCATTATCCATAGAATTAATATATTATTTCATATTTATGTTTAATTTATTCCATTTTAGTATTACTCAAATAATAATTGTTTTCTTATATAGGTGGATTATTTTTTTCGAGTTAATGAGGTTTTTTCAAAGATTCTCATGCAGTTTTGGAAGTTTGAAAAATAAATTTAATGAAAATCATTGTACCATTGACAGTTATTATTATTATTTGATACTTTTGGATGTTTAGTAATCATTTGTACCTCAATCTGACACATGGTGTGACCAGTATAAATCCAAGTACTTATTTATATTCAAAATTGACATTAATTTTAGAAAAAAAACAACAAACATACTCAAAAGTGATAAAACATATTGATATTGTTTTCATACTTTAATAAAATGATCCATAAGTCATTTTTTGTCATGTTGGAATCAACCACACCTCAATCTGATACACGATGTTCTTGATATGACTCGATGTTTTTGTTATCAGTTTAAAATTGATATTTTACTTTAAAAAGTTTTACTTACTAAAAACCCAGAAAAAATTCTCATATTTTCTTAATAATTTAGTAAATTGATTCATAAATCATTTTTGATGTGTATGAATTGGTCTCACATAAAATTGACACACTATGTAATCCATTTGAGTCAAAGTGTGTGTTTCAAGTTTAAAATGACATTTTAGTAAAAAAGAAAAGTGGAATACTCAAAATTGATCATACACATTTATATTGTTTTGATACTTTAGTATAATAATCCATAAGTCATTTTGGATGTGTAGAAATTAGCCACACCTCAATCTGATGCACGGTGTGACCGATATGACTCTAGGTGCATCTTTAATTAAAATTGACATCAATTTTAGTAAAAATGAAAACTGAACTAATAAAAACAAAGAAAAAAGTTTTGATTATTTTGATACTTTATTAAAATGATCCATAAGTCATTTAAGGTGTGTAGGAATCAGCTTCACCTCAATCCGATGCAAGGTGTGACCAGTATGACTCTAGGTGCATCTTTTTATTTAAAATTGACATCAATTTTAGTAAAAAGGAAAAACAACCTACTCAAAACCAAGAAAAAACACTCATATTGTTTAAATAATTTACTAAAAAGATCCATAAGTATTTTTTTATGTGTATTAATTAGTCTAACCTCAATCAGATACACAATTTTCCAGGTATGAATCAATGTTTCCGTTATCAGTTTAAAATCAATATTTTAGTTCAAAAAGTTTCACTCACTAAAAACCCACCAGAAAAGCTCATATTTTCTTGATAATTTACAACATAGATTCATAAGTCATTTGTGAGGTGTAAGAATCAGTCTCACATTAAACTAATATATAATGTGGTTGGTATGAGTCGAAGTGCATTTTTCAATTTTAAAATGACATGTTAGTAAAGAATACAAGTGACATACTCAAAATAGAGAAAACACATTCTAATTGTTCTGATACTTTATGAAAACAATTCATAAGTCATTTGGCATATGTAGGAATCATCTGAACCCCAATTTGATGCATGGTGTGACCAGTATAACTCTAATTGCATCTTTTTAATTAAAATTGGCTCAAAATGTTAAAATGAGTTCGGATTGTTTTTATAATTTATATAAATGATCTATAATTCATTTTTGATGTGTAGGGATCAGTTTCACCTCAATATGATACACGATGTGGCCGGTATGGCTCAAAGTCTTCATTATCATTTTAAAATTGACATTTTAGTTCAAAAAGTGCCACTCATTGAAAATTAGTTAAACACACTCTAGTTTTTTTATAATTTAGTAAAACGATTCATAAGTAATTTGTGACATGTAGGAATTTCCTCGCATCAAACTGAAAACGATGTGATCATAATGAGTCAAAGTGCGTGTTTCTTGTTTAAAATGACATTTTAGTAAAAATGACAACGGACATACTCAAAACTGAGAAAACACATTTGGATTTCATTTATACTATAGGAAAGATATCTATATGTCATTTGATATGTGCAGGAATCATTTGAACCTCAATCCATCCTATATTGTGACCAGTATGACTCAAAGTACATATTTTATTTAAAATTGATGTCAATTTTAGTAAAATGGAAAATTGACCTACTCAAAACCAAGAAAAATAATTTTTATTGTTTTGATTCTTTAAAAAAACTGTCCATAATTAATTTTTTATGTTTAGGAATCAGTATGAACTCAATCCGATACACGATGTTCCTGGTATAACTCAAAGTGTCCGTTATTAGTTTAAAATCATCATTTTAGTTAAAAAAGTGTCATTCACTGAAAACAAATCAAACAAGCTTGGATTTTCTTGATAATTTTTTAAAATGATTCATAATTCATTTTTGATGTGTATGAATTGGTTTTACATCAAAATAATACATGATGTGATCATAATGAGTCAAAGTATGTGTTTCTGGTTTAAAATGAAATTTTAGTAAAAAAGACAACTGACACACTCAAAACTAATAAAACGCATTCATATTATTTTTATACTTTAGGAAAAGGATCCACAATTCATTTGAGACATATTTGAATTAGTATCACCTCAATCCGCTCCATGGTGTGATCAGTATGACTCCAATTTCATATTTTTATTTAAAATTGACATCAATTTTAGTAAAGTTAACACATTTGGTTAATTTATTTATTTATATTATTACTAATATAAGAAGTGTTTTCATATATAGGTGTGTTATTTTTCTTGAGGATGGGTTGTTTGTTTTTCCATAGCATGAGTTAGAGTTGGGATTAAAAGAAAAATGAACATTGATGTTTTTGAATGTATAAAATAATTTGTGTTTCTGTAATTGTATAAACCAATGTTTGAAATGTCTATAATATTGTTTTTTTCTTATATTTGTGTTGTAAATTTAATTTCATTTAAATTATGTATTGGTACTTGTTTTTGTTGATATAGTGTGTTTTTGGTGTTACGGTGTGTTGTTACAGCACATTTCACTGGTGCTGCAATGTTTTGTTGCAGCACACTGTAGTATGGCCCTTTATTAGTGCTTTTTAAGGCATTGATAAATCTGGTCATTTCTCATCAATTCTAAATGTGCTGATAAAGGACTCATTTATCATTAATTTTTTTAGCACCGATAAAGGATCCATTTATCATTGGTTTTTTATCACTAAAAAAATACAATGGATTTTAATCTCGCTCAGGTAGTCAACGCTTCTCTAGCGCTAAAAAAGGTCATTTCTAGTGTTGTTAAAAGCCTATTTTGTAGTAGTGTTTACCTTTTCAAAATGATAATAATATCATAAATACCATATTATTTCTTTAAATATACTTAAATACATCATCCATGTGATTTTTGATGAAAAAAGAGTCACATCACTTTGTGGAGGTGGTAGTTGTTGGATAGATGTAGCCCAATCAATTTTGGGTGATGTTGGGCCAAATGATTTAAGACCATACTGTATGATAGGACACAAATCTCATGGGTATATATTTTTAGTGATCTTGTTGGGGGTTTCAATGGGGAAATGTTCCCTTACTCTGAGAGTTCAGGGGCCTTCGGTCCCTGGCCCAATTTTTGGGGAACTATAACAACTCTGACCAACTATAGCAGAGCTAACCAGACGACACCATCAGGGAGTTGTATCAGTGAAGACTTTGACGTGACTATTTTAGCAACTTGGGAATTAGAGATAGTGTTATGTTAACTATTTATACTTCTTTCCACCAACCACTATAGTATCTTGGACTTGGGTGGACACATCATTGTAGTGTTGAATAATTCCAACCACATTTCAATGTAACATAGTGGACTTTCTATGCAGTTGGTGGAACAATGCTTTATCCACTGTATTAGCTCATTTTGAGCTGGGTTTTTTGTGTTAGAAACTTTTATATCTCCCTATAATTATGCTCTGGAATCATACTGATATTTATTTCTCTCCGTGGACATGGATATTATTCCTAAACCATGTAAATCATTATGTCTATGTTCTTCTTCTTCATCATCTGTTACTATCTTTTCTTCATCAGCAAGTTTTTTTCACTATGACCCCTAATGATTTTAAAAAAATGGTATTATAGATTGAGTTAGAATTTATCAAATTGAACAATTGATATGGAAGAAGTCAAGGTGAGAATTGACTACTTCGATGGAACTAAATTCAGCTACCGAAGGATGTAGATTGAAGACTAACTTTTCTGGAATAAAATTCATTTTCCACTTATGGGTTTAAATACAATGGATAGGTGACATCATAGAGGAGAAGATGGATATTGGGATGATGAAATATCTCATGAATATGTATGACAATACTTCATTTTTAAACAAAGTGAGCATGTTATGGTGATTGTTCAATCTAAAATGGTTGAAGGGTGAATTTTTTTAGATCAAATCAATGAATTCAACATCATTATAAGTCAGTTGGAATCGGTGTAAATTTCTCTTGATGATGAGGTATGTGCAGTGGTTTTAGTATCTTCATTACTTTAATGTTGTGAAGTGACTATAACAACTGTGAGCAGTTCTTCAGGGAATACTAAAATGGTTCTGAAAGATGTGCAAGACCTGATCCTTTGTGAGAATATTCGAATAATAGAATCGGGAAGATACTTTGGTTCTTATTTTAATTTTTAAGGAATTGTAAGATATGAATAATGATATAATCAAATAGGAAGATCAAATTCAAGAGGAAAGATCCAAGACAAGGCAAGGGGGGTTAGTCCTACCTACTATATTTTTAGGAAGAAAAGACATGTCAAGGAGTGTAGAGACAAATGAAAGGCATCTGAAACTAATTCAGAAAAGACTGCGGTTAAAGGAACTGATAATGTGATGCTACTGGTCATAGATATCCCTATGGAGTCTTGGATTTTAGACTCATTTTCATATTTCTACTCCACATTAGAGAAGGGTTTTCTGAACAATTATGTTTCTAGAAATTTTTGGAAGGTGCATATTACTAATGATGAACCCTTGAAAATCATAAGGAAGGTAATACATGAATCAATAACAATAGTGGGAGTTTTTTGGTTTTGAAAAATGTGAGGTATATCCATATACAAGGAAGAAATATTATTTCTCTCATATATCATGATAATAAAAGTTTTGTCACTAAGTTAATTGGTGGTTCATGGAATATTACCAAAGGAGATATGGTCATAGATCATGGTGAAAAGAAAGATACCCTATACAACATGATAGAAACATGCATGAACATGCTTACATCAATAAAATATGTCTAGGATTCACAATTATGGAACTATAGTCTAGACCACTTGAGTTAGAAGGGGATGAAGGTGCTAGAAAAAAAAATTATTGGTATCATAGCTGAAGTTAGTGGATATTGGCCTATGCGAAGATTGTATCTTAAAAAAGTAGAAGAATGTGACTTTGTGAAATGAGTAAGAACACTGAAGTTTGGGAATTTAGACCTGGTGAATACTGATTTTTGAGGGTCTATATGAGTACATTCCCTTAGAGGGTCACAATATTATGTAACATTTATCAATTAATCAACAAGGAAGGTATGAGTTTACTTTCTAAAAATAAAATTTGATGTGTTTAAAGTATTTCAAAAGTGGAAAACCAAGGTGGGAAATGAGTTAGGAATAAATCTAAAATGTTTTAGGTCTAACAATGGTGGAGAGTATGTCAGTAATGAGTTCATATAATTTTGTGCAAATAATGGAATTCGGTGGGAGAAGACTATTCCAAGAGCACCATAACATAATGGTGTAGCATAACAGATGAATAGGACACTGGATGAATGTTCCAATAGCATGAGCCTACACTTGATGTTACCTAAGACCCTCTAAGATGATGTAGTAAACACGGAAGTATATCTCATTAGAAGGATTCCATATGCACCAATGGGAAAATGTCTACCCAATGATCTCTGGTCTGGTAAGGATGTATGACTCTCAAATTTATGATTCTTTGGCATTTTATCATATGTATATATTGATGCTGATGCAAGGGAAAATATTTATGCTAAGTACAAACCATGTTTCTTTATTGGATATGGTGTTAAGTAGTTTGGTTATCATCTTTGGGATGATCTCAACAATATGATAATTAGGAGCCAAAATGTGGTTTTAATGAATTTTTCATGTATAATGGGAATCATGTAGCAAAATTTGATTATGGGAACAAAGAATCAGACTACCATAATCAAGTGAAGCTTGAAGGTGTATGTGATCTTGTGACACCAAAACCAGTGGAGCCTACTCTTCATGTGTAGTTGAGTAGAACAAAAAGGGTAATAATTCATGTGAAAAGATATTCACCATCCTTACATTATTTTTTATTGATTGATAATGGAGAACCAGAATGTTTTCAAGAGGCAAGTAGTTAAAGGATTCAAGCAAGTGGGATGTGGTTATAAAGGATGAGATTTCCTTATTGCATGATAACAACACTTGGGATTTTACACCTATACCACAAGGAAAGAAAGCATTTAAAAACAAGTTGGTATATTGGGTTAAGGAAGAACATGATGCAAAGAGGAGGCACAAAGCAAGGATGATGGTGAAATGATTTCAATGGAAGGAAAGAGTAGATTTCCCTGAAATTTTATGACCTGTAGTGAAGTTTACCATCATCTGGGTGGTTCTCAGCATTGTATCATTATAATAATTACATCTTAAGAATATTGATTTCAATAATTATTTCTTTAATGGAGATCTGGAGGAGGACATATATATGTAGTAGCCAAAGGGGTATGTTGGGTCTAGGAAGTAAGACCTAGTGTCCAAACTCTAGAAGAGCTTATATGGGTTAAAGAAGACACCCAAGTAGTAGAATAAAAAGTTTAATTTATTTATAATTAAAAATAAATACAAATGGTGTGTCATGGATCAATGTTGTTACACCAAGTCTTTTGGTGATGAATACATTATACTCCTTTTATATGTGTATTACATGATCATTATAAGATCATGTATGTAGAGGATTGATGAGTTGAAATGGAAGATGTATGAGGATTTTGAGATGAAAGATCTCGGATAATTTGACAAGATTTTTGGGATGAAGATCAAGAAAGACCGCATAGCTAGAACCTTGATGTTATCATAGGATAGATATATTGGAAAGGTTATCAGAAGATTTGGTATGCTGTAAGTAAATACATTATATATTACCCTAGTAGACCATTTAAATTTATCAAAGTAGCAATCAATGAATATGGAATAAGAGGTTGAGTACATGGAAAAGGTTCTATATTCATTAGATGTTGGAATCCTTATGTATTTCATGGTATTTACTCAATCTGGCATTGCTCATGTAGTGGTAGTTGTGATTAGGGTACATGGATAACATTGGAAAAAACATTGGGAAGCTGTTAAGTGGATACTAATATAACTAGAGGGAAGAAAGGAGGTATCTTTTTGCTTTGTAAAAGGAAGGTCATTATAGGGATATGTGGATACTGACCTTAGAGGTAATGTCAACAGAAATAGAACTACCAAAGGTTATGTATTTACATGTGTATAAACTATAGTAAGCTAGATATCACAATTTTATAAGGTGATGGATTAATCCACCATAGAGGTATAATACATTTTTTTAACAGAAGCTAGAAAGGAAATGGTTTTTTTGAAGAACTTCTTGGATGAGTTGGGTAGAAAGAAAGAGTAAAATGTATTTTACTATGATAGTTATAGTGATATAAATCTTGAAAATAATCATGTGTTCCATTCCTGGATAAAGAACATTCATTTGAAGTACTATTTTATTAGAGGCTTGATACAATATGGGTTGCTGATATTATAGAATATTTGTGGAACAAAAAATCTAGAATATATGTTGAAAAATCCTATGATAATATAGAAGTTGAGGGACTATTATGCCTCAATTGGTCTCCACTGATGAATAGATGATGAGAGGTAGAATATTGGAGGACACTATGAAATCATAAAAGGGAAAATAGCAGGTATTTCATGAACCATCATCTTTAATTGAAGTTTTTCATGGAAATCACACACTGATAGGTGAAGAAGAGTAGGAACTTGGATTAAGTAAGTTTTATAAGTAAGTGGCATCGAAGTGGATTAGTGTAGAGGATCAGGCTCTAAGTAAGAGATTTTTTGGGTTAGTGTAGCCCGGTCTATTTTGGATGATTTTGGTTCAAATGATTTTATAACATACTGTGCACCAAGTCAGAACTCTCATGATTCAAGATTCGTGGTGAGCTTGTTGGGGGTTGTAGTGAGTAACACACCCCAACTCTAGGGGTCTAAGGTTCTGGGGGTCTGGGGATTTTTGGTCCCCATCCCAATTTTTGTGGCACTATATTAACTTTGAATGATGGTATCAGAGCTGACTAGACAACACCACTAGGGTACTATAGCAGTGAAAACTTTGTCACAACTGCAGTAGTAGCTCAGACTTTAGAGATAGTGGTACTGTAGCTCTGTGGACTTTTTTACACCAACCATTGTAGTATCTTGGAATTAGGTGGTGGAATCACTGTAGTAGTGAGTACTTCCATAAAAATTTTACTATATCATAGTATAATTTCTATGTGGATGCTGGAATAGTGATTATTCTTCCTTATTATCTCATTTCAAGGTATTTTTTCTGTTTTTGAAACTCTAAGATCTCCCTATAATTGTGCTCTCGAATCATTGGGATATTTCTACCTCTCCATGGATGTAAGGATTATTCTTGAACCGTGTAAATTATTGTGTCTTTTTATTCTTCTTATTCTTATTCTTTTGTTATAGTATTCTCTTCATCTACAATCATTTTTTTTCCTATGACTCCTGGTGTTTTTGTAACAGCAGTTCACACATGTGCACGAATGATGTTATCATTTTTCATTGTAAGAAATAAAATGATATATTATTATTTTAAAATGATAAATATGTCATTAAAATCATAATTATTTCATTCATAACACATTTATTTATTAACATAATCCTTATTATATTTATTTTAAATAATTTATGAATAACAAATCACATCGCTCCATGAGGCGGTAGTCCACTATACACAAGAGAAATGTTATCATAACCCTTATAGAATGGAAAGTAAAAAAGAAATATGGGATATCATAACTCCATGAGTATAAATATTTAAAAAATATCACATATATATACATATATAAACACTTTAAATACATCATCATAACAAGTCGTGAGAGGTAATTATGAAAAATGAATTACATCAGTTCACGAGTTTGTAGTCCTCCATACACACGAATGATGATTCTGTATCCAATTTGTGGAAGATGAGATATATTTAAGTTATTAAATTCACATAATAGCTTCTAATAATATGGTATATAATTGTGTTACTATATTATAATTATTTAATAATATTTTAAGTAGGTTTAATAATAAATGAACTAAAAATTCATGTTTAATAATGATACCTCTTCTTCAGAAAACCTACCTATATTATCACCAAAAGGCTTCATTAGAAGGAATTATGATCAAAATAAGGGATCTAGGTCATGTGTAAGTAATTTAGGAAGTAATTTGGGTAGGTATTGGCCAATAAAAAGTTATTTTAAGGTTTTAAGTAGATAGGATAGGGGTGGCCTTTTAGAAGTGGGAAAAGAAACCCACATGAAAACTACTTAAACTTTTCTCAAAAGAATCCAAAATGATAAAGTAATTCCCATGAAAAAAGATTCAAAATCACCATAAATTTATAATTATGAATGATAATATTGATATATGTCCATAAAATATATTTTATACAAGGTTTTAGTTTATTTAAACCCTGATCGTTTTAGTTTAACCCTCTGATAAAACTGTTTTCACCTTAACCGCAGTAATTAATTTTCATTGTTTTCTCTATTCAATATAGAAAAAAAAATTAAATTCACCTTATTATATAATATAAATTATTATAATCCTAAAAATTGAATCCAATTTACTAAATTCAATTCAATTAATTTAAAAAAAATATTTAAAAAATAATCTTGCAAACTCGATGAAAAAGTTGGTTTTCAAGAAGTGTATTTTTCAGAAAAAAATGATTTTATATTAAATCTATGACTAGTAATAATAATTGTATGAGTTTAAATTAATATTTATTTATAAATAATATAAAAATTTAATTTAAATCATTCCTCATTAGGTGTTTTTTTAATTAATTAAAAAGGACAAACATTATGCACTTTAAAACAGTTTTCAGAAAAATTTTGTTTCTAAAACCAAAAATAAACTCATACTAAAATCCAATATAAAGTTTTTTTAAAATTAATTAATTTGATTAAATATAACTAAATAATAATTATGTTACTTTAAATCATATTTGAAACATAATTGGACTTTAAAATCACTTAATTTATTGAAAATAAATGACAATTTGCAAAAAATGATATTTTTTACTATTCACTGAAAAATCAATATTTTCTGAAAAAAACACCCAAAGTAAATTTTTATATTCCAATTTAGAAAATTAAGTTCATTTTATAAATTAAATTTTCTAAGTTCCAAAAATTTATTATAATATTGTTTTCATGAAAAGCAAAAAAAATCATTTTTAAAGAATACACATTTTTGAAGAATAAATTTACTTTACTAAAAATTGATTGATTATTTAAAAAACATTTAGAAATAATTTATTTTGATTAATAAATTTATATATATATATATATCATAATGTGGTTATATTATTCATCCCCATAAATTTAACGGTTATGTTATAATGGTTATAAATTTCATAGGCCATTTAAACTCAGTGTTGCAAGTCGTATATGCTATTGAACACAAAAATATAGAGGTTGCATGTACAAAAATATATATAAGAGATTAAATTTGTTTAAAAATAAATATATTTTAATTTATTAAGGTGTTATATTCTCATCTAATCTTGGTGTTTCTTGTGATATACGCTATCGAAAATAATTTTCATCTTTTAAAATCTCAAGGTACTATATGGATACAGGAAAGTGGATGCGGTTTTGGGACATATAAACCTTGGGGTAATCACCCTGAAAGAGGTTGGTTTAGTTTTGACTCGATCTTCAATCAATGAATGATGATTGGATCTAAGACTTCACACCTAGAAAGACACTACAAAGGGATATTATTTAGCTATTCACATGATCTTTATAAACAATTTCTAGGGATTTAATTACATTTAGGATATAAATAATAATAATAAATGAACATGGATAACCTAGATAGTATTGATAGTGATTCAGGTTGAATTAAAAGAATTATATTCAAACACGATGGTATCAAAGGGAGAGAATTTTCAATGCTAAAATCTTATTTGTTTTTTATGATAATTCCCTTATGATGTAATTATTGGTCACCTATGTTGAACACTTTTGGTTTTAGTAATGGATAAAGCTATAAGTAATTGAGTTAATAATGGGTTTGAGGTATTGTTTGGTGATTTTCCCAATGAAATACCCTATGGGTTGGTAACTTTAGTGAAAAATATGATAGCAATGCTCACTCAACTGTCTCAGGCTACGAATAATAACATAAACCCTGGTGAGATACCAAATGAACCAAGAAAGGAGCATATTTCTATCAAATTATTTATGCATCAACATCCATCATATTTTATTATATATCTCAATCTACTTATTTTTTTCCAATGGATTATTTTTATAGAAAAAATATTTTTTGTTCACTATTGCTCAGAACATGAGAAGGTTTTTCTGGCAGTTTATAATTTAGAAGATGAGAAAGGCAAATAGTGTAATAGCATTAATAATATAAAGAAAAAGTATTATGGTGAATCTATGTAATGGGAGGAATTAAACAAATTATTATTCTTCAATTATTTTCCTTGAACTCCTCACACAAAGACATATAGGGAATTCCTATAGATGAAACAAAAGATAGATTAATTGGTGGGAACTTATAAAGAAAACCTCATGAGGCTCATGATGTATGCTTATGGTGTTATATCAAAAAAAATGTTGAAAAACCTCTTGAATTTGATGATTCAAAATATCCAAATCATGTTTTTAAGTTAAATAAGGATATTTATGGAAAGGGTCTTAGAATGAGAGGTTAACTAAATTCATCTTGGAAAATGATTTTAAAATGGTAAAATCCAATTAAAATTGTTTTTTAAAATGTATTTAAAATGATTTATTAATTGTTCAAATGTTTTTTGATGATTTTATCTTCATTTATAAAAAATAATCTCTTCGTAATGAATTTTCATATTTAATGAGAAAATAATTTGAAATATGTTTCATGGGAGAAGTAAAAAATTTATTTGGTTTTCAAATTTCTCAAAATAAGAATGATTTATTTTTAAGACAAGAAAAATACACAAATAAACTATTAAAACATTTTTTCAGGGATAAAGTGAATGAAATAAGTACATCTATGAGGGATTATTATAATTTAACATTGGATTAAACCAGTAAATAGGGTGACAATAAACTTTATAAAGGTATTATTGAGAGTCTCTTTTACCTTACCGTGACCCAGATAGACATTATTTTTAAGGTTTTTCTTTGTTCTCATTTTTAAGTAAATCTTAAATAATCTCATTTAAAATATCTTAAAATAATTTTCAAATATTTAAAAGGTTCTAAAAAACTTGGTTTATTTTATCTAAAAGATACTTTGTTTGAACTTACAAGTTTTTTGTATGTCAATTTTGGGGGTTATCAATTAGATAAGAAAATTACAAGTGGGACTTGTCACCTTCTTGGAAAATTTTTAGTCTCTTGGAGTATTAAGAAGAAAAAATCTATTTCTATTCCTATAGATGAAGTGGAATATATAGTCACGGGAATTTTTTGCGCCCAAATTATTTCGATGAAAAACAATCTCTTAGATTATGAGTTATCCTACAATCATGTTCCTATTAAGTGTGATAAAACTAGTGTGATTAATATTTCTAGGAATCCAATTCAACACTCATGAACAAATCACATTGATATTAGGCACTAATTTTTTGAGAGATCACTTTCAAAAAGTAGATATCATGTTAGAATTTATTAGTACAGATCTTCAATTGAAAAATATTTTTACAAAACCTCTTTATTTAGAACATCTTAAATTTATTAAGGGGTATTTAGGTATGTAATTCTTGTGACACTCACTTTTGACTTAGGAAAACTTAAAGTTTATCCATTTCTTAATTCTTTGCAAATATTTTTATCCTTCCTTCAAAAAAAATTAGATGTTTTTATGGATCCTTATTTCTAACATTTTTACATAGGGAGAGTTCTCATTTTAAAATATCAAATGTTTTATTTTTCAAATTACTTAAAATTTATATTCATATTTTAAGTGGGTCTTATTTAGTTATTATTTGGATATTTATTTTCCTTTACTTGTCATTATGAAATATTTTTTATGCATAGATCTTTTTAACTCTATATGAATTATCTTATATCCTTCTTTATGAGGTATTTTGGTAATCACAAAGGAGGATAATGATATCAGGGTTTTTTTTATTAATCTCCTTTTGATTATAATTTTTAAATCTAATAATAATTATCTTGTTAATTTCATTATGAAATATTGTAATTCATTTCAAAATTACTTTAGATATTCATATACATTTATCTCCTTCCCAACAACCTTTATTTTGAGTTATTGATTATAAAAACGGGGATTGTAAATTATTTGATTTCACTAGAGGTTTTAAGGATTTATGTTTGTCTTATTTATTCAAATACTTTCAATATTTCTATTTTTTAATTTATTTTAAATTATATCTTCAAAAAAATTTAATCTTTCATTTTGAACTTCATTTGTTTAAATCTTGATTTCAAATTTTTTGATTATTGAAGATAATTTCAAAGTCTATTTTGAATTTCATTAAGAAATATTTAAATTTATTTAGAAATTATATTAGATATATTAAAAATTAATCTCATCATATTCCTTTTAACTTCTTATTTGTTACCTTTTATTTCAAGTGTCTGTGAATATCAAAAGGGGTTTGTTTTACCTCTCAGTCTCTTAGATGTTTTAATGATCACAAACAACGTTTATAAATCAAACCTTTTAATTTGATGAAATTTGACTTATATTGTTTTAGCTATTATATTAGGAATTTGGTCGTTCAATCAAGAAATTAAAGGAATTTGGAGACCCTGAAAGCAAACCATCAACCAGCCTGTATAAAAACCAGAAGCAGTTCAACTTTTCCAATACCATTGGCAAGTCGCTGGTAGGCCAATGGCTTTCTGATGTGCTAGGCAGTGGCACATGCTCATTGACCAACCCTATCGACCGATCGATAAGGTCTAACATCTTGTCGATGGGGTTTTTTAGAAAGCTAAACTAGTGGTTAGATGTCATCCCCTCCATCCTCTCTCACCTTCATACAGATCTATTATACTCCCAACACATCCAACACCATAATAGGAAATCCAAAGGATATAAATTCACCCCCAATAAGTCTTGGAAAACATTGGTTACCATTTTGATACACTTATTCATTCACTTGAGCAATTATTTGAGTTTCTCAAGTTGTAATTATTATCTATCTCATCCCTTTGTCTCTCTCTCTCTCTCTTTTATATTTCAATATTTTTGAGAGAATTGATATTGTGTTGTAAAAGGTTTTTGTTAAAAAAATCTCTTCTTTTTCTTATTCTTATTCTTGGGAGCTCACTTCCCCTAAATTGAGTGTTCCTAGGTCTCTTTATTTCACCATTTGAGATCAATTATTTTTTGAATTTTTTTTATAGTCATTAAATAACAAGTTTCTATTCTACTTTAATGGGTTTCTTTCTATAACCAATTAAAAATTAAGTTTCTTTGAGTATCTTTTCTATCATCAAATCCAAGGGGTTAAAGGAACCCTCAATTATTTGAGGGGAGGATATGTAGGAACTCATATTGAGTACTGTCTGAACTCCTTTATTATCTTTTATTATCTTTTTATTTATTCATCTTTCCTTATCATTTAATTTTAATTTTGTTTACTCTTAAATTTTATTTATCAATTTGTTTATTTAGTTTCTAAAATCCAATTCAACCCCTCCCCCTCTTTCCATACTAATTAAACCAACAGAAACCATGAAGATTACTACAAATGATTTAAATATAAGTAGAGGAGGAATAATAATATTTAATGTGTTGTAATGATGTTTCCCATATTAAAAATGTATTTTTCTAGTCTCTTGAGGCTATTAAAATTCAGATCATATGTGTTGTGATCAATGTATTTTGTACCATCATATAAAAAACCACTAGCTCTAGATTACTTGAGTCATAGTTGTTACATAAAATATATATATATATATAATGAAATTTCATAAATAAAACTAATTAGCTACCTTTCTTAATCCAAACTAAAGTTAGGAGGACAAATTAAACACTTAATAAAAATGAATCCAATGGTATAAACATGAAAATGATCCAAACACTTCATTTTATATCTTACACTAAAAAAGATACATTTTATTGATCATTCTAGGCATGGATTAATATCAAAGGGAGATTATTAATAATGTAAATTTGCATAACATTTAAAGTTAAAGTGAGGTGGCACATGAAATAATTCTACTTGATCAGCACCTTTTTAATTAAACAATGTTACATAACCAAATGGAATTTTATTAATAACTCAATACATGTATAATTACTAATGAAAGCATATAAATAAATAAAATTTAACATGGATATATATTTCAAACTCAAGGATAAAAACATTTTAATTAGTAGGCATACTTAATTTCATTTAAATAAATCAAGAGTAATCCAATCAAGACTTTTCAACCCTATAAAATTCATATTCCATCATATTCACATGCCTAAAAATGAATCAATAACTAAAAAAATTATACAATTCATTCAACAGATTATTTTATGTAAGAAAGTGTAATAACCATACCATGATATTAAATACAACCAATATAATTAAACCCATAAGCATGCTTGAAAAAATTTATTTATATTAAACATTAACAATCATGAACATGTTTAATATAAAAATAAATAAATGAACATGAATGAAAGACTTTCTTTTAATTAACAATCAATATGACTTGGCATCAAGATTTATATAAAACAATAATTAACCAAAACCATCACACATGTTCACATAAAATCCTATAGAAAATATTTATCCAAATATATAAAAATATCAATGAAAAATATCCATTTATAATTCCCAAAATAAATATTTAATCTTTATTATGGAAATAGGAAAAAACAATGAAGTTGCATGTTCTAAGAATAATCTAAATAAACACATGGGAGGTAGAGAACACCCACAAAAACCAATCTTGAAAAGGGTTTCAAAATCCCATATATCCTAATGCAATGACCTATAATTAAATAAATAGAATTTATAACTAAATAAATCCAATTAATGTGAATTATTTGATTAAAGAACTTAAGAATTCATCTAAATCACTTCCAAATGCTCATTAAAATTCCAATAATGCCAATTTTTTTAAATATTTAATTTATCTAATCCAAACAAAGCCTAATTTTCTCCCAAAAATTAAAAAATACACATTTTCAACTAAAATTTAGAGAAACAATTAGGGCACTCTACAGAACACAAAAATCAACACCAGAATACACAAAATTAATTGATGATGATGCAATGCCTCCTTAAAACACAAAATTAATTGAACAATTATAATTATTTATTCTTTTCATATTAATCTTTATTTTTAACCATTTGGTTGGATAGTTCTAATTACTTATATAATATTATTTATTTACCATCGAATTGGACAGTTTATGTGATTTACTTAGATACCACCATAATAGTCTAGTAGCCACTTGTTCAAACGGTTTTAATTTATTTATTTTTCACCACCTAACTGAATGGTTTAATTAATAAACCAGTACATGCAAGAAAGTTTTAAATGGATAATGTGATATATCAATTTATTCATTTCAAACCCCCACATGAAAGATTTAATTAACCGATTAAGGTGGGGTATATATATATATAATATATAAAATGATAACATTAACCTGATTTTAATGGTTTTGATACCATTTTGTTTTCTTTAACCTAAATGTAATTTGTTATTGTATTATTATTTTGAATAATAATAATATTTTTTTCCTTCTCTCTCTCTTAGTTATCATCATATCAAATCTCTCAAAACTAGAATTCACTACTCTTGATATTACTAAAATTAATTAAATTTCATGAACAATGGATATTGAAATTCATCTCGAATTGATGGATCTCACAAAAAAATAAAAGAAAATAATTCACAAAACCTTCAAAATAAAGCAAAGGTAGTGATCTTCCTCAGAATAAATCTCGATGGGGACTCATGGAAAGATATTTGTGTAATATCTAGAAGAGTTTTAAAGAGGGGTATGATCATCAAAAAGAGGTTTTTATTCCAATGACCTGTGATGAATGGAATTATTTACACTTCCAAGATTATAAAAGGGTTTGTGATTACAATTATTTCATGTATATAATTATATCATGGCTAAAGTACTATGGTATTGGGATTATAGATGTTGATATGCTTTAAAAGACATATATGACATTTCATGAATCTCATAACACCCTAAATCATCAATATTGATTGTGAGGATATACCAAATATTCTAATCTAATATCATTATTACTTATAGTAGAGAAGAATGGTGAACTTTTGATTAAAAAACATTAGTATCAAACTACTAGTTTAGTAGTATCATTTACTAAATAAAATGCTATATTTCATGAAAATAATCAAGAAAGAAGTTGAGGATTTGATTCTCATGGTGGATGTGGTTTTAGTGGAAATTTTGGTTGAGGATGTGGTTGTAACCATACGACTACTTGAAAAGAATATTAAAATCAAATAAATATCATCTTTAGCACTTTGAGGAATCCTAAAGATTCCTGCTATATGTGTAGTTCTAATGGTCATTGTTCTCGAGTTTTTAGAACCCTGAAACAACTTTTTAAGCTCTATAAATCATCTCTTGAAGCAAATAAGAGTAAACCTCACTTTGTTGAGATATCCTATAAATGTAAAGTAAATGAGGTAAATTTTACTGAGAATCATGAGCCATCAAATGATGCTTTAACTTACCTTGAAGTAGGTGATTTTACTTATGAATTTTATGAGATGATAGATGAAAATAATTTATAAAAATAAAAATAGTTATGATCTATGATGTTCTTTTTTGTTCTGTATGCTTTATATTTTGGATGTTGTTTAATTTAAATTTAATAAGGTTTTCCTTATAATATTATTATATTTACTTTGAAGCATTTAAATGTATTTCTTAAATGGGATAGATTTACATACCGGATAGTGGAATAATGCACACAATTCTTGTTAATAAAAAAAATATTTTTCCGATATTAAACCAACAAGACCAATTGTAAATATTATATCGGGTCCTTTAGATCTAATATAAAGGACTGGTAAAGCGAGTTTTCCTTTACCTAATGGGACATGATTTTTTATATAAGATGTATTTTTTCCCCAAAATTACAAAAGAAACTTATTAATTTTCAATGATATATACAATAATGGGTATGATACTCAAACTCTATCTAAGAGAAATGAAATGTACATGTCATTAATAAATCCGGTAAGAGTCTTGTACTAAAAAACTACCAAAATTATCATATGGATTTCATTATGCATATATAAGTGCAATAAAAACATATATGGTAGTAAATATTGGACGAAAAATAATTAATTTATGGCATGAATGATTTGGTCATCTTGGTTTAGGAATTATGTGAAGAATAATTGAAAATTCTCATGGATATTCAATAAAGGTCTAGAAGATCTCTACACTAATAAAAATTCAATGAGAGGATTTTTTGCTTGGAAAACTGAATTTGAGTCCATCTCCAGCTAAAATTAAGGCTGAAATGCCAACCTTTATTAAACGAATTTGAGGGGATATATGTAAGCTAGTTCATCCATCGAGTGGCACATTTAAATATTTTATGGTTTTAATTGATGCATCTGGAAGATGGTCACATGTATGTTTACTCTCAACATGTAATGTAGAGTTTTCATGATTTATTGCTCAAATAATTAAATTGAAATAATAATTCCCAAATTATGTCATCAATAAAGCAAGGCCCGATAATACTTGATAATTTACCTCTCAATCTTTCAATGATTATTTTATGGAAATGGGGATCACTATGGAGCATCCAGTCTCTCATTTTCATACAAAAAATGGTTTAGATGAATCACTAATAAAATACCTCCAACTTATTGCTAGACCATTAATAATGAGAACAAAGTTTCCGAGCTCTATATGGGGTCACGCAATATTGCATTATTTTGAATTAATTCACATCAGACTAAGTGCATATCATAATGAATCTCTACTCCAATTGGATTCTTTTCAAGAGCCTGACATCTCCCACTTAAGAAACTTTGGTTGTGTAGTATATGTAACAATTTATTCCCCACAATGTACAAAGATGGGACCTCAAAGGAGGTTGGGAATATGTGTAGGATATGAATCCTCATCTATCATCAGATATATTGAACCACAAATTAGTGATATATTTATATAAAAATTTTCTTATTTTCACTTCAATGAATAAGTATTCCCAGTATTAGGGGGAGAAAATAAATAAAGGTAGGATGAATGTGAAAATGTTATCTTTTCTTGATCCTCCTACTAGGCTATGTGAGATGGTAGTGAAAAATATTTTACATTTTAAAGAACTAGTAAATCAGTTTCCTGATGTATTTACTAATTCAATGGGTGTGACTAAATCACATGTACCAATTGAAAATGCACCAGTTATAATTGATGTCCTAAATACACAATTACATAAAGATGTTACAAAAATCTCAAAATAACTCTTGAAGTATGGAAAACCAATTGGATATAAGGATATAAATTGTTGAAAAAAAAGGAATTAGTATAATTGAAAACACCATTATGGAGGAATGTATTATATAAGAAACATGTAATTTAAGTGTTCTTAAAGAAACACATACTGATAATCATAAAGATAATTTACAGGATATAGAAAATCCTAAAGGTTTTGAAAATAATGAAATCTCTCTTAATTATTCCACTACAGGTGATATGTGGAATCAATGTAATGTGGAAAAAAATAATGAAATATTTTCATATTTTATGTTGCATGATATAAAAAATGAAGACCCTGAACCAAGGTCTGTTATGGAATTTAAAAATGATTCGATTGGAATAAATGGAAAGACACAATACAAGTTGAATTAAATCCACTTAATAGGTGAAGGAATTTTAGACATGTAATGATCACACTAGAATCTGTGAATCATATTGGACATAAATGGGTTTTTGTGCATAAGCATAATGATAAAAATAAGATTGTAAGATACAAATCTTGTCTTGTCACGCATGGTTTTTCTCAGAGACTGGGAATTGATTATGAGAAGACAAATTCTTCTATTATGGATGCTATTAATTTTCAATATCTAATTATCCTTATAGTAGATGAGAAGTATAATATATATCTTTTGGATGTTGTTACAACTTATTTATATGAGTCACCTGATATAAATATATATATATAAGAATCCCCAAAATATTCAAAATACCCTAAGTATTGAAATCAAAAACCAAATACCTAAATTCAATTAAATTGCAGAAATCACAATATGGATTAAAAAAATCTGGGTTTATGTGGTATAATCATTTGATTAAATATTTGTTAAATAAAGGGTATGTAAATAACCACATATGCCCATTTTTTTATTAATAAAACAAAATTTTGTATATTAAATCATTTTTTTTTATTTTGTTGATTTAAATATCATCAAAACTTTATAGGATATCAATGAAGCAATGAGAATATTAAAGGATGAATTTTAAATGAAAGATCTAGTAGAAATCAAGTGTTATCTTTTATTACAAATTGAACATATGTCAAGTGGTATATTTTTTTCATCATTAAATTTATAATGAAAAGGTCTTAAAACACATTAATATGAATAAATAAAATTCTTTAAGTATTCTAATGGGTGTTAGGTCTTTAAATACTGAGAAATATCAATTTTTACCTTATAAAGAAAATGAGGATTTAGTTGGTCTAGAACTACCATACCTCAGTGCTACCAGAGCACTAATATATCTTGCTAATTTTACTAATCCTAATATATCATTTTTCAACTAATTTATTTGAATGTTTTATTTTATCCCCTACATGAAGACACTAGAATAGAATTAAACATATTTTTCATTATCTTCATGGTATTATTTATTTGGGTTTATTATAATATAAAAAATTAGAAAATAATATGGTTGGTTTTGAAAAGGTAGGTTATTTATCTGATTCGTATAATGCAAGATCAAAAACTAGTTATGTGTTCATAATAGGAGTTACTGCCATATCTTGGAGATCACAAAAGAGTACACTCATTACAACATCTTTAAATATTTAAAAAGTAATATCATTACACGAAGCATTTTGAGAATGTGTTTGGTTGTGGTCTAAGACTCAACACGTTCAAGCGGAAAGTGGATTTCCAATGGATTGTAGCCCAAAATTATTATTTGAAGATAATAATGTGTTCATCACACAATTAATGGAAGGATTTATCAAGAATTATTGAAGAAAACACATACCGCCAAAATTTAGTGACAATTTTGTGGATTCATTTCCAAAGTCACTACCAAATGTTATCTTTATAGAGCTTGTACATGATACAGGGATGTGTAGATTGAAAATTTTGTAATGTAATTTAACTTTCAGGGTGAGTCTATGTGACTGTACTCTTTTCCTCATTTTGTTTTTTATCCCACTAGGTTTTTAAAAAAAAAGGTTTTTAATGAGGCAATATCAAAACATGTATGATATTGGTACGGGTGTTAATCCTAGGAGGGAGTGTTAGACATCCATTAAAAATACATCTGAAATCCTTCAATGGGGGTGGGATACCCACCACCACCAATACACTACCTACAATGATGTACTTTCTATAAATAGTCAATTCATCTCCCCATTGAGTAGGTACTATTAATAGAAGGGAGATACCAAAATCATTAATAAAATTTCTATTCTTCTTTTCTGCCCACCTTTCTCTACTATTATAATTTTACTCTTTTTTATTTTTGTTTTTACAACACACATGTTATTATAACATGATAATGTCATAGTAATAACAATATATTTAAATAATATCATTCATATATCATAATATAATAATAATAAAATTTCACATATATTTCTAACCATTTTAATTACCCAAAAATATATATAAATTTAGTATGTATATGTTGTAACATAACAATAACATTATTATTAAAAATCATATTGCTTTTTTATTTCAGAATAATTTTAATAATGAAAGTACATTTTTACATATGTATTTCATAACATCATTCTAACCTTACTATTAAACATAATAATACCCATGTATTTCAGGATAATATCAATGACACACATGTGATTTTCTTAAATTATTTACTTTATGGACCGAAGGCTGAAATTTTTATTTATTTTTGGATAAAACCCCTTTTAATGGTAAAGGGGGAAACCTTATATGAATTAAAAGACATAGAGAAAAAATTATCCAAAGATCAAAAGTGCCACAATAATCATAGAAAAAGACTACACAAAAACAACCTTCCCTAGCATCAACATCATTATGGTGCACCTACACATTTTCATGACTGCTCATCAAGTTTTCTCGTGCAGAAATGAATGGGTCCAGTACAGATGTATGTTTCATACCCTTTAAATCTTTAAAATATGAATATCCATGCATGGTGAAGGAAACTTGCTCTAAATCCTCATCTGAATAAATAACTTGAATAAAGTCTAGGACAAGACAATAAAATACAATCACGCCATGAAATGGATTCTATGCATTCAAAAGATTCATCAAATCTTGAATCTTTCATGATTCATTTGAACCTCCACCAAAGACAGGATCTCGAATGAACCCCACTGCTCCACTTCACTCCCACCTCCACCACATCCGCAGAAGAAACCGAAATATGATCCAAGGGATGCGAATCCAACCTAACGTCGCCTAGGACGGGGTGACCCAACACCACACTAAGGTAAATTAACCTATGAGTTTATTATATTATTAATATCACATTCCAAAGGTATTATTTCATACCAAATGTATTTATTTATTTCACTAATTCCCACCAAATAAATTTTTCACACTTTATTTAATACTATTAATTTATAATATTCATTATCATGATGGTTATTTTATATTTCACGTTTATCATTCATTAAATTTATAAAATAATATCATTTTATAAGGAATATATTGCAGGCTTAGGTGATGATGGTAAGGGGGTGAATTGACTATATAAAAATTAATAATTTAATTATGATGAAAATAATAAAGAATAGAGTATATGTGAAGAGAAACTAAAAAATATAATAATTATAAAATAAATTATGCAATTTAATTGATGAATGTGCTCAATAATTAATTTGAGATTATGATGAGCATGAGATCACGATTATTGATTAAATTGATTAAAAAATATATGAGATCATTAATTTCAATAAAATTAATAAAAAGTAATTTAAAACTTAATTTAGTGAGAAGTGTATCAAAATAATGTGTATATAAATTATACGATTATGAAATTTGATATGAATATTCAATGTGAAAATAAATAAATGAGAGATACGGTTATTTAAAAAAGGATTTCAGTTATAGCTCGGTGTAAACCACTATATCTCCTCCCATTTGATTGAGAGATTTGTTTTATTACTCCCTTTATTTTAGAGATATCAAGAAACAAAACTCCCATGCTTCTTAAAATAAATAGCAAGAAACCAGGCTCTCTCACTTTGTTGGTTGCAAACATTCATCCCTCGCTTTGTGGTTGTGATCACCCTTTGTATAAGTGGTAGTGAGAAGAGAGTGATTTTTTTGGAACAAATCCATTATAAATCCACTAATTTATCTCTCAATATGTATTCCCCAACATTGGTGGTGAATTGGTAAGGGTTTAGGGGTTTGAGTGTTAGGTCGTGAGGTCAAGTACTCGGGACTACAATTTACTACAAATTCATTCCTTGCATAGTGTTTCGTGATGGTGGCTGTAATAAAACTATTATATCTCAATATGGATAGTAAAAAATTAAAGTATAGATAAATATATAATGGTAGAAGATAGCCTAAAATATTGGGAATAAAAATTAGCTCTTGAAAGAAGAATTTTAGAGTGATGTAAAAGACCACTTTGATTCATCATTGGCATGATCCAATTTTATTGTTCAATCCACCATTATTGATAGAGCCTCCAAGGTCTTCTGTATTATATTTGGTGTCCTAGGACCAACTGTTTTTACTTTTATTACATGTATATTCAATATATTGAATATTAATTAAACATCTTATAACATATTGTTCATTGTTCTATAGGCCTTTAATGTAATAATGTTCTATAGTATTTATCACATTGATAAGGTCATAGAAGTTCCCCGATATGATGAGAACCTTAAATTTCTATGAAAATATTCTTAATATAGTTTTGTGGTCATATAACTTACTATGATGGGACATATAATATTTAGACCATCAGCTGTGAGTAATCGTAAGTGGATGAAGCTTATTCTCATGAAGTTTTAACTTAGTAATCTCCAAGATGGGAGATTATCATAATAGAACTACCAGTAGGAACTATTTATGTTTTAGTGTTATCAGATATTCCTATCTAAGAGAATGTGTAATGGTCCTTAGAATTTAGGATTATTATTATTATATTTCATGACTCATAAACTTACATTTTCTGACGAAAACCATGATGACATATGTCTGCGGTGAGGTATGGTGTTTTGGGTGCGTCACGATTCACATTTCATTAATGGATATGTCATAAAAGTATTTTTTTCCATTCCATATTTATTGAATCTTATATCTCAACCCTTTTATTAAAATATAATTGTCACCCTAAATTCCATAGTCATTGTGTAACAACATGTTTATTCCAGATAGTCAAAGAAAGACATATCAAACATATAGGTTTGTGACACGAATGTGAAACTTTATTACTGATATGTTGTGATAAAGGGATTATATTAAACAATGAGCATTCATTTGTGGGTTTTTTTCATTGTGATATTAAGTTTTGTCTCTTAGGTGCCTTAACCTGTTTCTAGATAGTAATCTTGTACATTAGTCAAGACCACCTAATGTTAATGAGAAACAATCCTAGAGGGTCACACACTAAGTATTTCTATTTATATTGATTAAATTATAATTTAATATAATGAAATAAATATTATTCTCAAGACTGAGAAATAATTTTATTCATGTTTTATTGATTCTATAAGTTAAATAAATATTTATTCACTAGATTGTGAATAAAATTTATTTATTTATTTTATTTTATTGGATATTTAATAAATATTTATTTATGGGTTTCTGAATAAAATATTTATTTAAGATAATAAAATATTTTATTCGAGTATTCAATAAATACTAGAGGAGTTAAAATAGACCAAGACTGAGTCGAGTGACAAATATTAATTAACAAGTCTGTCAAATAATACTTGTTACTTCACAAATTGTTGTGTACCACTAAATAATATTATTATTATTATTATTATTATTATTTTATGTGTCATGAGGTATATTAATGGTTATTGTGTTATTTAATTTCTTAGATGAATTAAATAATTATTTTAACATAAACCCTAGATATATAAAAAGACAATTATGTATATTATGTATAGTATTGATTAGTCTAATTGAAATAGAGAATTATTGTGCACAAAAAATTATCTCTCAACACCTCCTTCTCTCTCCCTCTCAAGAATGAGAAATGAAAGAGTGGTTTCTTCAAGACTAAAAAATGATTGATCAAGAATGAACAATGAAAGATATTCAATTTTTTATATTAACACCCTTAGATTGAGTGGCATTTCTTGGAGATCATATGAGCACATGTGGATCACCACTAGAGGTATTCCATCCTTAGATCCTCACAGCACAATGAAGGCAATCTGAAAGGGTCTTTTCGGACGATCAACATTCATCAAAGAATAAAGATCCTAATCTCAGGTATTCATTTATTTAGATATTAAATAAATAAATTATAAATTTTACATGTAATATCCTCACTCATAGTTTCAAGAAATGATAATTTAAGTAAATATTAATATATCATCCACCATCGCACACTTCCGCTACTCCCAAAACCAATAGGTGGTATCAAAGAGGTCATGTTTGAATTTATAATTATTTATTTAATTTTTAATCTATTCACAATTGTGTATAGATTTCAATTTCATGTTATTAATTATTTAATTTTATTTAAATTAGCATACTTTGACATATTAATCATGATTCATTCAGTGTTTCATTTTCTTAAAGTTTTAAGAATAGATGAAGAATAACTGGAGATTTCATTAATAAACTGTTAATTTTTAGTTGGTAAGGCAAGGTTATAGGGTGTCTACTCAAAATGAAACACCATGAACCCTAGTGCATTGTATCTAGATTCCCTGAGGGATACACAACATGCCATCCAATAATTACACATGGTGTATGTCGAGCATTGATTATCCAACCAAGAAAATAGTTTTCAGATTACACAGTGTGTATTTTTTTACACATCATGTATTCTACATGGGTTAAGGGCATAAATCATACAATATGTGTGGTCATTATAAATGGTCAAAACTATGTGCAACCAACAACCTATAGCATTTATAATATACACAGTATGTATGTAGTGTACACAGTATGTAGTTCATTAATTATTGCATCTGAAACACACGTCAAAGACCCAGATGAGCATCCCAGACACATGGAAAGTGAAACACACATCATTTGGTTGGTCAGTACATTCCATGTAGTTTGGATAAGGTACACACTGTAGACCCAGGAGTGTACTCTGGATACATGGAAACTGAGATACATGGTGTGTAGATGATTTTTACACATCGTGTAGTCTCCTATTAAATGATAGAATTAAAAATTTCATTAAATTGAAAATTATAAAATTAAAAAATTATTTTATTGATTGGAATACCAATGTGTATTTGAAAATTAATTAATGATTTTAAATAATATTAAATGCTCTATTAATTTATTTTAATTAATATGTCATTGTTGGTTCTGCCGATTATTTTCCATAAATGCCATAAATTTTGGGTATATCTAATTAAGTTTGGATGATTATTAATATGAAAAAGAATTAATTAATTAATTGATTAATTAATTAATTAATTAATGAAAATGTTTTCATCTTAATAATTAATAATGAATAAAGAAACAAATTCTATCCAGCTACTTTTGCAAATTCATTTCATGTATGCCATTAACGATATTGACCAAGATCTGTGTATGCATTAGATGTTTTAATTTAATTTATTACATGGGTTTTAAATTATTTATTATAAAATTAAAAATGATTTCTTATGTGTCATGCCTCCAACCATTATTATTTAGGGCCTAAATATCCAATCATATTTATGTAATTCACTTTTAACAAATCCTTTGGTACCCCTCAACTATGTGTGAGTCATAAATACATGTAATTAATAGAGCATCCCAAGGTGCGTGAAGGCGGTTCAAGATAGAACCATTATGATTCCATCTCAGGTGATGCATAGGTGGATACGTGGAATTTTTTTAACTCATTCCATGTAAGAACCTGGATTTTCTAGGAGGTATAAACCAATTTAAATTTCAGTTTAATTCGTTGGTTTTTATTTAATATGAATTTCTAGTGAGACTATGGAGGAAATGAGGGTGTATGGGTCTTGTTCATATCCTAAAACTCTGGATGGTGGAGGAAAAAGCTAGGCTGCAAGGTTAGTATAAATCATTCCACATAGTCTATACTTTTCTCCTAACTTTGCATAGTGTTTAGTGAGTAGAAGTGGGCCACATAGTTTTCCCAAACCGTGAGACCTAGGGTGCATGCTCATGCGGAGGCTTTCTGATTTTTAGAAGAGGAAAACCACATGGTTTTTGCACAATTTCCCAAACTGTGTGCATGAACCATGAAGGTACTCTCTTTGGATAGTAGGCCACACACCGTTTTCACATGGTTTTTCCAACTGTGCGGCCAAACCATGCAATCCCTAGAATTTTGGAAAAATTACCACTTCTCCCTTAAATTTATTACAATTTAAACCTATTCTTCTTTTATTATTTCCAGTTCATAGGAGGTCCATTTATCTCTCATTGAAGCTCCACCTTACCTCATCCTAGGTTTATAGATATATTTTACATACAAACTCTGATTCGAGATATGATCATCTTGTTCGATAGCCACCTATAAGTGCTTCACTCCTTAGGCTCGTTTCATCGTTTGTATTTCTATCGGTGATGTTATTTTAGTGTAGGGTCTTATACCTTATTTTCATGGATTCTGTATATTGTGTCATTTTCTTATGATCTAGACCAAACTAAAGGATGATACTGGATGAGTTCTCCTCTATAGGCATAAGTTAGGTAGTCTAGTAATTATCCCCCAATGTTGTGATGCTTTATATTATGTGTTGTTTCACTACACACAGGTTTCACCATATGTTTCCCCTAAAATGAATCTTCCATAAATTGGTTTCCCTATCCTGAAACCTAATGACTCTATTAGATCCCAAGAGACATTTTAGGTTGTCAACATCAACATGTGACACCCCTTTGGGTGTTCCTTTAATATTCCTATTTGAATTTCATGGTCATATATTCAAAGTACCCATCGATGGGTTTGGTTTGAATTATAAGATGTGATACCATAAATGATAACGGATAATTGTTCTGGTGTATCACGACTAACACACTTGTAAAATTATACTAAATTAAATATAAATTGATTGGTATGACCATGTCACATGTTTTAATAGAATAATGGTTATGACCTTGACTAATAATATTATTAATGAACTACGAATTATTTGTTGGATCTTAATAAATCCTTTAACTATTAATACTATTATGATATATGGGCATGGAATCCCATAATCTGTTATCATTCGATCATGGTGTCTCTATATTGTTATGATATAAGGGCATGGAGTCACATACTCTATTATGATTCCAACATAGTGTTCCTATACTGTTATGATATACAGGCATGGTGTCCCATACTCTATTATGATATATGGGCATGGCGTCCCTTACTCTTTTATTATATATGGGAATGGAATCCCTTACTCTTTAATGAGATATGGGCATGGTGTCCCTTACAATTATGATACTTAGGCATGGAGACCCTTATAGATTATGATAAATGGGCATGGTGACCATTATGAATTATTGTGAATGGGAATAGATACCCATATAGATTATGATACATGGGCATGACATCACTGTATGGTTACAATATATGGGAATGGAATTCTTATTGTTATGATATTGGGAATGTTGTCCCTTTATACTTGAATGACTTATGCTACTTCCCATGGGCGCCAAAGTTGCACCTCAGGTCTAGGATAGTAGTAGTATCCATACATATAGAGATAGATGTCACTACATTTATAGACCATAGATATGCATACAAATGGTTACTCGTTCAGAGAGTATCTAGATTTTACTAAAGTAGATAGTGTTAGACTGGTGTCCTTTAGGAACTAGAGCTGACCTTTTACAATTTTTGTTATTAATTATCATTATATCAACACACTGCTCATATTATATTCACTGACTGGATATTTATAGACACCATTAGTAGTGGCCGACTGAGTTTATCTCACACCATATCGAGTCCATTTATGGTACCTATGAAGATTATGTGGATGCAGGTAGGGACAGGGGAAAGTTCCCAATTATCAATGCTTGATTTGATATATCATGGGAGCGGGGAAGCATAGAACTGAGCTGCGGCTCATGATACTATTGGATATAGACTTTTGGCCTTTTTGTTCTCTTAATACCTGAATTTTATTGCATTCTTATAGCTATTCCTATCTGTTTCGTTTTTATAGACATAAGAAATTACATCATTTATATATGATACTGGATGTTATATTTTATGGCTTGTTTATTATAACATCTGGATGTTTTACCTTCCATTGTTCCACTGTCTATTATATTATTATTATTATTATTTTATTTATTTATTATTTACCCTGTTTTTCTAATCTGATCATGAGGGTATAGTCTCCCCATTGTACTATCTTGGAAACTCATCTCTAATTGGCAGCCTCTGGTGTACGGGGAGGCACGCTTGAGGCTATATGACCCACCAGCTCAGGGAACCACTTAGTGGATTCTGGGTCAGGATTTCACATGTCAAGATTATAAATAAGATTTATTTTCCAATATGTCAAAAGGTTGATTTAATTTCTATTCATTAAATCAAAATTTAGATAAATCTCATGAATGATTCATTTAATTAATTATTATTTCTATCTATACAATTATGTATTTTATGAATGAAATGATGTGATCACATAAATTAATTAATTAATGTTCAAAGACATAAATTATAGAAATTAATTGTGCATAAATATTTTATCCATCATAGTTAATTAATTAACACCCAATTAATATTAATAAAACATGTTGATGATAAAACAAGGTAAAAATTATGAATAATTAATTAAAATACCTCAATTAAATATTAAGTCAAACTTGGCCTTCCATTACTTGATTAAGAATGAAATCCTTGAAACTAAGTGTTTGATCAACCCTCGTTGTGAAACTTAGTTTTAATGTGGAGTTATTATGAGGGTTATGGATCAATTTAACCATCTTATATCAAGAGAAGTATCTCTTTTTATACTTGATGTAACTTGGAGGAAAGTGTTGAGGAAACCAAAGTCAGAATTTTAGGATAATGGAGTCCACTCAATAGATCAAGGAGATAAAATCTCAAAGTTGGAAAATACATTCCAAACTAAATACCTTCAAGTATCTTGACCAACCCTTATTAAGGTTATGAAAAGGGGCATATGTATTCTTTCCACTAGACTACCATATCAACTAGGCATTCCAAGTTAAATAGTGAGGGCTATTGGGACTTTATAAAATATTGGTATATTTAATAAAAATTAATAAAATAAAATTAATTTACTATTTCTCACATAATTTATAATCAATAAAATTATTAATAATCTTCTATTTAAATTTTATAATGAAAATTGAAAGATCTTCATCCACATTATCTCTATAATAAATATTGGAGAAAGACAACCTCCTCACTGATAGTAACTTCCAATATTGGTGTATATTCCTTTGGGTTGTGTTATGACATGAATGGAAATCTTAAATTATAGAATCCTCAATGCCTAATCCGCCAGATAAATAGGTGAGTGATTAAGATTTATTATTCTATGAAAACCATTTGAGTGACATGGTTGACTTTTAATGTTTTATGCTTTCATCTATGTCTAGTGAACTTGTAATGTCTCATGAAAACATGTATGTGTATAGAATGATTGATCACCTCTATTGTCTTTTCTATGAGAGAGATAGATAGGAATAGTTTCTGATAACCAAGGAACTCTTTCAGAGAAAGCTTGTAGAAGGTTCTCCACCTGAGCCTTACGTAGTCAAGAATATTGTCTACATTAAGTTCCTATAGGGCCTAGTCTTTAAAAATCCCCAAATAACTTTGAACTAATGTCATTTTAGAGTCACTCTATCATAGATTCTCTATATTTGTTATAAATTTTAATATGAACAAAATTTATAAGTCTCTACCTGATATTTTTACTCTCTTTCACCAAGTAGATAAGGATATGAAACATAAAAATCATTCCATCCTTATAGTGAATAAATGAAAAGGGGAATAGAAGATATTTAATCCTAATTATCCTTTACACCCTTTTAAGAGGAATAAGATCAAGGGGAAAGCAAGGTAAAATTACCAAATCCCCATTTAGTGGGAATGGTGAAAGGGATAAAGATCTTCATGAATTAGTTCATACTTATGTGTGTGGACCATTTCCTATTGAGGCAAGGGGTGGGTACTCATACTTCATAACTTTTAATGATTATTTTAGTATATATGGATATGTCTAGTTAATGATGTATAAGTCAAATTCTTTTGATAAATTCAAGGAATACCATAGTGAAGTTGAGAACCATCCTGGTAAGAAGATTAAGAAACTCTACTTGAATTTAGAGGATAATATCTTAATCAAGACTTCATTGATTATTTATGGGAGTTTGAGATACTATCTTCACTCACTCCTACTTATATGGCTTAGTGGAATGGTGTAAGAAAAATGAGGAACCACACCTTACTAGACATGGTGAGATAAATGATGATTCACGCAAGTCTTCCATTATCCTTTTGGGGATACGCGTCACAAATAGTATCACAAATACAAAACCAAGTTCTAATTAAAGTAGAATATGATATCCCATACTAATGATGGAATGGAATGAAACTCATGTTGGCATACTTACATGTGTGGGGTTGTGAATCATTTGTTAAGGCCTCTTTAGGTAATAAACATGTACCTCAAGAAACATATTTTGCCTTTATAGGATATGTAGAACCACCAGTTTTAGGTAATTAACCCTTTATTTATGTATTTTAAGTATATAAATTAAGTGGGTTAAGTTTGGGAAGTTTTGGATGTGCTTTTACAAGTTTTTGGGAAATTTATAGAGGTTCATAGTTTGAGAATGGTTAGTTGAAACTGTGAAACACCTCTAGGAAGCCCTACAAAGGGAGACCATGGGCTTTGGATAGGCGTACAATTAGGCACATGGTTTGGAAAAACCATGAGGCATCCTAAGAGTAACCATGAAAAGTCTTAAAGATGTGTTTTTCATGGTTGGCATAATATTTTCCAAACCATTCAATAAAACCATGAATGGTGTGTTTGGAGGTAGTGGTTGGCACATGGTTAGCCTAACTGTGTGCCCTAACTATGCATCATTAAAAATAAGATTAAAAAATTGTGGATCCAATTCAGATTTTCCTCTAAACTAATGTTTTCCCCTAAATAGACCCTAACTTGATTTCATATCCTTCCAAAGGCTGTATAAACCCTTCCCATTGATCTAAGAGAAATCTATTAGTGATTCTTTGTGCGTTGGAGACCTAGATTCCTTGGTAAGTTATCATTCTTAGTGGTTTTCCATTTGTTTCTTCTTCTTACCTCTCTTAGATTCATGGATCAAGTCTGTTGAGGATAGATCCATGTTTTTTATTCCAATATTGACGATATATGGTTGTTTTGTTGATAGGAAACAATATCTAAGGTGGGTTTTTGAAGTGTCAATCTGGTTTTGTTAAAGAATTTGTATTGTTCTTCTTTTTTTCTAAGTTTGTGAGGTAGGCAGCTTCACTCTTGACTCCTCTTATTAAGGATTTATTTAAAATTGATTGAATTCTTTGAATTGAATTGTGAAAATTATGTTCAAAGATTAATGGAAACCCTCTTTAGTGATGGTTTGTAAATTTTTGGAAATTGGTTATTTTGTGGAAAATAGAATTGGTTTCATGGTTTTAAAATGATAATTTTAAAATTGTGGTTTGGTTTTGATTTAGAGAAATGGTTTGGTAGAAATGTTTTCAATAAAATAAATTTTTAATAAAATGGTTTATCATGGTTGATTTTTCATGTCATTTGGATTACTTGGTTGGTGTGTGCTCATTTTTATTGATGTAACCCTATGGAAGGGTCGTGTGTCATTGAATATCTTGGTATATGGTTACCTTTTAATGAATCGATAGATCGACAAGAGATTGTTCATGATTATGGAACTATCACCTAGGAATTAATGTGTGGTTTTTTAGATTTTTGGAACCAAGTAATGTGTATGAAAATGGATTTTAGAAATGTTTTAAAGTAAATTTTTGCTTTCTTTCCTTGGAAATGAATTTTTTTAGAAAACTAATTTTTTATGGATATTATTTTATGTCATATAATCTATTTTAAATTGTTTAATATAAATTTTTTTATATAATTTGATAACATCTTCTATCTTGGTAGTGTGATTAGGGAATTAATTTGGGAAAAAACTATTGACTTTTATACTCACCCCCTACTTGGGAACTTTAGTGTGTTTTTATATATTGTATATCAAAACATAGGTAAACAAAAACTATCTCATTTATTTAGTGATGCATTGTGATACTTTGAGTATGGATTTTGGAGTTAGAGCTTGGATCATGTTGGGAGATATGGAGTTTATGTCTTTGGAGTCTTTGAAATTTTTTGGTTTCAAATTCCACTTATTATATTTATTTTAGTTTGGTCTCTGCATTATACTATGATATGGTTAATGGTTGTAGTTTGGTTTTATTATCAGTTGGTTATACTTTTACTTGTATTGCATTTTCCCTTTCATCATATAGTGGTTTTTTATTATGGTACTCTTTTTTTGGTTGTTTTCATAAAACAGAAAATCATCCTCCAAATGTTATGAATCTATTAGAATTTATTTATAGCCTTTGGTACCTTGGGGATGTCACCTAAGTCCTAGTAATTTCCTATCACCTTTCTAAGCCAATGGGTAGGGTAGGGATGTTACAAATTGTATCATTCTTGGCTGGTCTGTCTTTTGTTTTGGGACAACTGGTATTGGTATGTCATTCTTGGAGTTTGAAAATCATTCTTTATTATTCCTTGAGTTAGCATGGTATCATAGAGTATGATCATCGAGACTTGAAATATAGAGCATAAAAAGGAATAGATAACCTATTTATGATGAACTTAAAGTTATAAGGAGGTTCGGTACATAAGTGTTTTGGGACACTTGTAGGAGTTGTAACTTCATCATCATGGGTTTAGCTAATGATAAGATCATAACATGCATTGATAAAAATGACTACCCACTTGAAGTGAATATTTCATTTTGAGTAATGATTGTGATATGCTGAAAATGGTTGATTTTTGAAAAGTGTTCAAAAATGTTTTCAAATGTGAGATTTGGATAATGCATGGTAGTGGTATTTTGAAAATGGTCTTATTTTCAAAGATCATGGTGTACTTTTCAAAAAATGGTTCAAAATTAGAAAATAATGGTTTTGGAAATCCTTGTTGTGATATATATGATATGGTTGATCAATAATTGGTTTTTTTATTATTCAAACTAGGGAAGAAAACCCTTCCACGAAGAAAGAAAATCAAGGAGGTATAAAGTGATGAATCCCAAGGGAATATCCTAGGAAAAAACCATTAAATTACTGAGGTAATGACCCAACATTAAAGAAAACCATTAAGAGTTCCTCAGGACTACTCCCCCGAGAAAGAGCATCCGTGGAAAAGTTTCCCTCTCTTGGGGTATAACGAATAGAACATCCACTAGAAATCTCTAAGGAGCAGTTATGGACAAGGTAATTCAAAAGACAAGGAAACTCAACTTTCCCATGAAAGGTCTGAATCAACACCTTAGATTCTGATTCCAGTTTTGATAACACCAATGAGAACCTTTTGTAAATAATGACACTCGTGTGTTTTTCTCTTACTTCCGCACCTAACAAACTTCTAGGCCCATCAAAGCTACTAAAAGAAAATGATATCAAGATATTATTGTCCCTCACTAGAGCTCCCCCACACATATGACCACCAATAATCAATCCATTGAAATTAAGTTTGAAGCCATTCCATGGGGGATTCCATCTAACCCAAAAACCCTGGGTTCTCGGCTGAGCAACTCGTCTATTAAGGAGGTTTCAAAGAAGAAGGTATTGTTGACCACCCTTAACCAATGAACCTAATTCATATAGAAAATACTTCATTCACACATGAAGTCGCAAAATTTTCATCTGCACTTTTGTTTGAGCCTTATTCTGAGCCTCCCACAGTGTCCAAAAAATTGTAGTTGCAACGATACTGCGTATCTTAGACTCCATCCCAAACTGATCTGAATAGAAAAACCAGATCATGATGAAATCCTACATGTATGAGCATGATTCATCATATCTAACCCATTTATCCATGCAAGACCATAGAATGATATCCCATTCACTCTTGATAAAAAGGTGAAACAACGTCTCCACCTATGGATTAGAGAAACAGAAGCATCGAGAGGCCAAATGAATGTTTCTCTTTTGTATATTATCCTCCATAGGGAGGGCTTGATGTTGAGCTCTCCAAACCAGAAAACTCATCTTCATGGGTACCTACTTACACTGTAATCATGACCCCCACTTATCACGATCCCCTCCCTGCCAGATCAAACCACGATAATTGATCCTGTTAAAATACCCTAATCTCGACTCTGTGAAATAGCATCAGCCATGCTCTTCAGTAAACACAACTTCTTTGAATAAGTCCATCTGTTCCAAGCTCAGAATGAATTCAATCAATATGATATGGTGTCTATCCTCTCTTACCGACATATTCTGCCCAAGAAAGTGCAGGAAAAATAGTTTCTTCCCAGCCCAATTTTCTCTCCACAAATTTATCTCCCCTCTTCAAATGACCCAATGAGAAGACTCTTGAAGGATTTCTGGATGAAGCGACATAGTTTTCCCTAGCATAGACATTTTTCTGTTACCTTATTCCTCCCAATTATTTCCATATTTACTTCTAAGTATTTTTTCCCACATTGATTTCACAACCATAAAATCCCATGCCAGTCGATCTTACATAGTCTGCATGGAAACTGATATGTCCCTGAGGTCGACTCCTCCATCCTCCACTAGTTTTACCACCTGATACCAAGAAGCCCAATGAGCCCTACCCAAGGAGTTGACATCCCACAAAAACATGTTCATCATCATCTCCATGGAATAAATAATCCCCTTGGGTGGAGTGATGATGGACATGATATGCATCAAAATAGAATAAATCCCACTATTAATAAATGCCACTTAGCCCCTAAAGGAGAGAAACATTTTTTTTCCATTTAAGAATCCTCCTAATAATTTTGTTAATGATATACTAAAAGAAGATCTTTTTCACCCAACCATTAGAAATAGGTTCCCTGAGATATATCATTGGAAACTATTTCCACTGAATTCTCATAATTTCTTGTATGACCTGAATCCTTCTTCTCGAACATTTATTGGCTATAAAGAAATTTCCCTTCTTGGAGTTAATCTGGTGACCACTTAGGATGCTATAAATCAACATAAGCTGCATAAAATTAACCATATACGATCTCCTTCCATTCAAAATTATGTTGATAAATTGGAAAACATAGTATGGGAGAAAGATCCATCCAAGGCTTAAGAAATATAAGGAAAAATCACATAGTCCGTCAAGAATCTATGTAGGTTTTGGGATAGATATTCTTATGATATGATAAATAGAATGAGAGATAGGGGGTCCACTTGATGAACACCATACACATTCTTGAAAAAAAACAAAACCCTTTCCCATGATGGAAATGGTGAGCCAAGGAAAGTAGAAATAGAGGAAGCAAATATCGCAAAACCATTCATGAAAATAAAGCTTCTTCATCACCCGAATAATGAAACTTCATTCCAGCTTATCATATGACTTATCCATGTCCACCTGAATAATAACATTGAACCTGACCACCTTTTTATTCAAATCCACCAAAAATTATTGAGCTACTCCCAAGCCTTTATTTTCTAGAGATTGAAAATAAATGGAATTTGTTATAGTTATAGGAAATGTAATACGGTAGGAATAGAAGAAACCAATTATAAGAGGTTGCTGAGAATGTTGTTCCACCTAAGACACATGTGAAACATTAGCTAGTTCAAAGTATTTTCTAATATTTTCAAGCTCTATATAGGAGGAATGGAAGGGATGAACCAAGGAAAGTGTATCATTCCGTTCATTTTAAGAAGCAGAATCCACCCATTTTTTTGAGTTATTTTGAAATAGAGAAAGCATAGGTGTGGATGAATAGGATGAATCGAATATTAAATTTTCTTGGCACACTATTTGAGTTTAAAGTCAAGTTGAAAACATACATGTTAGAAGATATTTTATGTTAGTGGTGATATTTAACAGTTTAGGCTAAATTGGACCAAGGAATTGCATGGGAGGGTTTTAAAGAATTTTTCAATAAATAATTATTTCCTCATGCATTCAGGATTATTAGAATGGTAAACTTTTTCATCTTGAAGTAGGATAATTTCTCAATAATAGAGTACACATCTAAATTTAGGAATTTAGTCTGCTTTTCATCAGAATTTGTTGTAAGTGAATCCTTGAAGGCACACATTTTTTGAATCGGGTTTGTGGCCAGAAATTTGATTGAATATTGAAAAGCTTTGTAAAATGAATTATATAAACATGGTCAATAGAGCGGTGACACCAGAAATAGATATATCAAGAACTATGGTTAGAGTAATCATGTTGATACCTATGGTAAATACTGATAACTATAATTATGGAAATAAGAAAAAGAGGGAAACCTATTTCCAAGGTGGTGGAATAGCTCGGAATCAAATGGAGAGATCGATGAATCTTCCTCCATGACCCAATAGTAAGTTGGGATTTTTTTCAATGTGGTTTGTTTGATCACATAAATATATATTGTATATGAAAACCTAGAGCATTTCAATTGAAACCAGATGGTTCATCATTAATTCTATTATTGTATTTATCCAAGGTCGGGTGCTCAAGACACATCTCATGTTTCGTAGACATATCATGTTTCCTAGACATCGTATACTTTATTAAGATGAGGGAAGAAGAATAATTATCATCAGAAGAACCAAGATATCCATGGTGATTACAATAATACCATGACTCCATAGGTAGTACAATCTCTACAAGGAAATAAATAACATAGTGTAATGAGTAAGAAATTGTATGGGGTTAAGAAAGTGATTACAGATGATCAATCAGAACTATCGATGGTGATAGGTATGATTATTTTGAATTCTACACTTATGAAATATTATTTTGATAAGGGTTCATCTCATTTGTTTATTTCTTCTCATGCTATTGATCTTTTGGGTTTAAATTTTTCGACAATTATTTCTATTTTGAAACTTCAAACTCCTCTTGGCTAAAGAGAATTTTAATCCTTCATATGAAAAGAGTGTTCTATAACAATTGATATAGATACATTTATTTGGGATTTCTCTATGCTTAATATATATGAATTTAACATAATCCTAGGTATGTATTGGTTGGCAATTTTTAAATATCATATCGACTATTATACTTGAACAGTTATATTTACAATGGATGATGGAGTTGTGCATCTATTTAGAGGATACTAAAATGTAAGGTTATGCATAACAAGATTGTTGGAACCAATAGTTGGAACGATCCCATACTAGTTGGAAGCTTTGAATTTGGAATCAGTGGATGATATTGGGATAGTGGTTTTTCAGTAGTTGTTGATCAGTTTCTGAATGTTTTTCCTAACAACTTCATAGGGTTTCCACCTAAAATAGAGGTGGATTTTAAGATTAATCTCTTATTATGGAAAATTTATATCTCAATTCTATCTTATTGGATAGAACCAATAGAGTTAAGGTAATTGAAATTTTAGTTGGAAGATCTAGAAGGAAAAGGGTTCATTTGGCCCATAATGTATCTATGGGAAATGTTAACTTTGTTTATGAAAAAAGTATATATAACACTAAGGATTTGTATAGAATATTGTAAGGTTAACCAAGTTACAATAACTAATCAGTATCCACTTATATACATTAATGATCTATTGATAAATTGAGGGTATCTCAGTGTTTCTCTAAAATTGACCTTTGTTAAAGGTATCACCAATTGTGCGTTCAGAAGGAGGATATTCCAAAGATATCTTTTAGAAGTAGATATAGTCATTGTGATTATGTGATTATTTTTTTCAGACTTATGAATGAACTAGCTATATTTATGTCATTGGTGAATTGCATATTTCAAAGGTATCTAGATTATTTTTTGGTGGATTTTATGGATGAAATATTGGTGTATTCTAGGATAAGGTTTGATCATGGGAAAGACTTGGGGACAGTGTCTGGTATCTTCAGATATCATCGTATGTATGTCAAATTATCAAATTTTGTTTTTTGGTCAAAAGAGGTAGTTTTCCTTGGCCATGTTATCTTTGAAAAAGGTGTTTCTATGGATCTAGAAAAGATAAAGTTTATGATCTCTTGGAAATTGCCAATGAACATTTTTGAGATACACAATTTCCTTCATCTGGATAGTTATTATAGATTATTTGTTCATGAATTATCATGACTAGACTCACCTATGACAAATTTTAAAGGTAAAGGTGTTCCATTTCAATGTAATGATGAATGTAAGAAGTATTTTCAAGAGATTAAATTTTTCCTTACATTAGCACCAATCTTGATATTTTCGAAATCAGGAAAAGGGTATGTGGTGTATTGTGATACTTCAAGATCTAGGTTGGGATGTTTTATCATTAAGGAAGATAAATTTTTTTCTTATGGATCATGACAATTATGGTTACATGAAAAGAAATACCCAAAAAACGATTTAGAGTTAGTTATTATAGTCCATACTTTGAATACTTGGAATCATTACCTCTTTGGTGAGAAATTTACTGTGTTTATGGATCATATGATCTTGAAACACATTTTCTCACAAATGTATTTGAACCTAAGACAAATAATATGGATAGATTACCTCAAAATGTTAAACTTTTAATTGATGTATATGATGAGTAAAGGTAATTCAGTGGTGGATTAATTAAGCATAAATTCCTATAGTCAGTTGAAAAAATAGGATTTAGATCAATAGTAGCTGATGTTGGTGATAGATAACATGAAATTTAATTTTGAAGATCAAGGTGGTCTTTTAGTTTTATTTCTAGTTTCTTTTGTTCTTAATTTAGTGGGATAAGTTAAAGAGTCATAGAAATCTGATTCAGAATGTGTTGTGATGAGGCCAAAACTCAATGGTGGGAGACCATTAAGGGATTGAAGATGGATGAAATTTCAGTTTTTTGGTTTTGAGATCAAATGATCATACCTATGGATTTTTAGGAACAACTCCTTCATTCTTATCACCATTCCAGATGGGTTCTTCATCTTGGAATATAAAATATGTATAAGGAAATGAAAGAAAAATTTTGGTGGGTTTCTATGAAAAGAAATGTGTCTGAGTTTTTTATGAGATGCCTCACTTGTCTGTAGGTAAAGGTAGAGTACCAACAGCCAGTGGGTATTTTATAGTCTTTACCTATTCCTAATTGAAATTTAGAATAGATAGCCATGGATTTTTATGGGTCTCCAAAGGATGGTTCGGAAACACGACTCCATGTGGGTGATAGTGGATCATCTCACAAAGTTATCCCATTTCATTCCTATTCATGAATCTCATATAGTGGAAGACTTATCTAAGATGTATATCTGAGAAGTGGTAAAGAGGAATTATATACAAGTTTCAATGGTATTAGACCGAGATTTGAGGTCTAATTCTCATTTCTAGAAATACTTACAGAAATACCTTGGGACTCAGTTGACTATGAGTATGATGTATCATCCTAAAATAGATAGACAATCCTAAAGGATAATAAAAATGTTGGAATACATGCTTCAGGATTATGTAATGGATTTTGGTGGCTCATGGGAGGAGCACACACTATTATTGGAGTTCTCTTATAACAATAGTTATCAATCCTTGATACATATAGATCTTTTTAAATCATTGTATGGTAGTCCTTTTCATTATCTACTTTTTTGGGTGGAAATAGGTGAGAATTAATTGGTTAGACCAAGCTTTGTCCAAGAGATAATGGAGAAGATTCAATTGATCAAGAAGAGGATTCAGACATCTTAGAGTCGTCAAAATTTTGTATGTAGATCATCATTGATGCTTGTTTTAATTCGAGGTGAGTAATCATGTGTTCTTGGGAATCTCTCCAAGACATGGGTATCTTCATTTTGGGAATCTATGAAAGTTATCCCCTTGATACATAGGCCCTTTTGAGATACTTGAATGGGTTTTTGATGTGTCATATCAGTTGGATTTTACACAAAGGTTAGGTTCTATACATAATGTGTTTCATGTATATTAGTTGAAAAAGTATCATCCTGATCCTGAATATGTGATTCAATGGGATCATGTTGAACTAGAGTTGGATCCTTCATTGGTTCATGTGCTAGTGCGGATTGTGGATAGTCAAGAGAAAGTATTTCATGAGAAAAGCATCAATATAGTGAATTTTTTATGGAAACATAGTCAGATTCAGGAAGATACATGGGAACATGAAAAATAAATGATTTATAAATGGCCCAAACTCTTTCAGTCCAATGATGGTTTCAAAATTTTGGGGATGGAAAGACCAATGGTAGCAAGAATTTAACACCCCCCCCCCCCCCGATTTCAGGTAATTAACCCATTATTTATTTATTTTAAGTTTACAAAGTAAGTGGGTTAATTTTGGGAAGGTTTGGAGGAGTTTTGAAAAGTTTTTAAGGATTTTCTAGAGGTTCATGGTTTGATCATGATTAGTAAAAACCATGAAACAAATTCAGGAAATCGTGCATGGGGAGATAATGGGCTCTGGGTAGGCACACAGTTTGGCCAAACCATGAAGCCTACTATAAGTAACTATGAAAATTAGAATATAAAGGTTTTTCATGGTTGGTGCATGGTCTATCTAACTATTCGATCTAACCATGTGAGGGGTGTTTGGAGGCAGTGGTCGGTACACTGCTTACATACGGTTTTCCTAACTGTGCACCATTAAAAACAAGATCTAAAAATTGTGGATCTTATTCATATTTTCCTCTAAGCCTATTTTTTTACCCTAAAACACTCTAAATAGATTTCTTCTCCACTAAAAGGTTTTAGATACCTTTCCCCTTGTTCTGAGATCAATTTTTTGGTTATTCTTTGTGCGTTGGAGGCTCAAATTCTTTGGTAAGTTATTGTTATTGGTGGGTTTTTCTTAGTTTCATATTATTACCTCTCTTGGATTCATGTATCTAGTTCTTTGATTATATATACATGTTTTTGGACTCCAATTTTGATGATATATGGTTGTTTTTATAGGGAACATGATCTAGGATGGGTTTTTAGAGTTTTAATCTAGTTTTGTTGAAGAATTTGGTCTATTCTTCATTTTTGGATAAGTTTGTGATAGAGGTGGCTTAGATATCAACTACTCTTATTATAAATTGAAGGACAGATTTAATTTTTTTAAAATTTTTTAAATTTATTTTTGAAATTGATGTGAAAATAATGATGAAAACCCTCTTTAGTGATGGTTTGTGAATTTGTGGAAATTGGTTGTTTTTTGGAAAGTGGAATTTGTTTCACGATTTTAAAATGATAATTTTAAAATGGTGTTTTGTTTTTGATTCATGTAAATGGTTTGGTAGAAAATTTTTCAATAAAATAAACTCTTTATTGAAATGGTTTTTCATGTTTTATTTAGCATGGAATTTGGTTTACTTGGTTGGTTTGTGTTCATTTTCATTGACGTGACCCTATGAAAGGGGCATGTACCATTGGGGAACTTGGTATATGGTTACCTTATGATGAATTAGTATATCGATGAGATACCACTCATGAGTATGAAACTATCACATGAGAATTAATGTGTGGTTGTATGGATTTTTGGAACCAAGTAATGGGTATGCTAATGGATTTTAGACATGGAATTTTTTGGTTTCTTTCCTTGGAAATAGATTTGGTTTATAAAACTACTTTGGTATGGAAACTATTTTATGTGATATAAATTATTTTAATTTTTTTTATATGAATTGTTTTATATAATTTTCTAACATGTTCTATCCTAGTGGTGTGAGTAGGGAAGTCATTTAGGGAAAACCTACTGAGTTTTATATTCACGCCCTTCTTGGTCACTTTGATTCATTTGTAGATATTGTATATTGAGACACATGTAAAGGAAAATTATTTCATTTATTTAGTGATTTATCATGATAATTTGATCATTTATTGTGGATTTATATCTTGAATCATGTTGGGATTTTATATTTTATGTATTTGGAGTCTTTGAGATTTTTTGGTTTCGTCTTCCACTTTGTATTTCGATTCTAGTTTAGTCTCCAAATTGTACTATGATAAAGTTCATGGTTGGAGTCTAGTTTGATTATTAGTAGGCTATAATTTGGGTTGTATTAAATTGTTCTCATGCATAATATAGTGGTTTTTTATGGTAATCTTGATTTGGTTGTTTTTAAGGGAAAATTTTCCCCCAACTATTATGGAACCCTTGGAATTTATTTCCATCCTTTGGTACCTTTGGGACATCACCTAAGGCCTATTAATGTTTACACCTTTACAAACCAATGTAGTGGGGTGGGATATTATAGGATATCCCAAGGAAACAAGTTATATTACCTATATAACCCTCATAAAAAAAATTTATAGTGGAAAGACATGCCAAATTCCTTGAGAGAGAGAGAACATCTCTAAAAGCGATAGTCGGATCGAGATATAATTTGATGAATTAGAGAATCAAGGTACACAAAATTTGGTATAGGAACATATTTCACAAATACCCATGTAAGAAGGAACTATTTTGGAGACACAATTACTTTATAGGAGTAAAAGAGAGGTTAGATAACTAGAACGTTATGGTTTTATAGTCACTGAGGATAGTGAATCATTATTAGTTGATAATATTGATCCTCTAACCTACAAGAAAATAGTAAGTGACACATATGTTTCCAAGTGGAAAGAATCCTTGAATTCTAAAATGGATTCCATGTACCAAAACCAAGTTTGTATTTTGGTAGATCCTCCAATGGATGTAAATCCATTTGGTTTCAAATGGGTATTAAAGAGGAAACTGGACATGGAAGGAAAAGTTAGTACCTATAAGGTTTGAATGGTTGAAAAAGGGTTTAAATATCTTAAAATAATTATTTATGATAAAATATTTTCACCAATTTCAATATAGAAATCCACCAGAATTCTGCTTTCTATTACAGCTTACCATGACTATGAGATTTGGAAAATGGATATCAAAACATCTTTACGTTATGGAAACCTTCAAGAATGTGTCTATATGACATAAATCAAAGTATTTGTGACTCCAAAGGATATCAATAAGATATTAAAATCAAAAAAATACATTTATGTATTAAAGAAAGCATCTCGGTCATATAACATTCATTTTGATGAAGCCGTAATAGAAATTTGTTTCATAAATAATGTGTGTGATACTTGTATCTACAAATGGTTTTTTAGGCGTTTAGTTATTATATTAATAGTATATTTTGATGATATATTACTCATTCTAAACGAAATACCAATATTATAGTTTATTAAGTTGTGGTTGAATAAATACCTCTCTATGAAGGACTTGGGAACTATAGCATGTATTATTGGGATCAAGATCCATCGTGATAGATCCAAGAGTTTGCTCAGACTAAGTCAAAGTACATACATTGACAATATAATAAATAGATTCAATATGAATAAATACAATAGGGGATTGTTTCTAGCATCACATGGCATTCATCCTTCTAGTAAAAGTTTCCCTTAGACACATGAGGAAATAAATATAATGGAAAGGATTCCAAATGCATCTGTTATTGGTTCATTCATGTATGTCATGTTATGTACTAGGCTATATGTCACTTATGTGTTAAGTGAAATAGAAAGATATAAAGTTAATACATGTGACTTCCATTGGATGGAAGTCAAGAATATCCTTAAGTATCTATGGAATACCAAGGATATTTTTCTATTTTATAGAGGATATTAAGAACTAGTTAGCAAATGATATGAAGATTCTAGTTTCTAAAATGATCAAGATGAAATAAAGTCATAAAAGGGATACATATTCAATTTGAATAGAGGTTCTATGAGTTTTAAGAGATCAAAGAAATTTGTGGTCATAGATTCTACTGTATAGACTAAGTATATTGTGGCTTTTGATATAGATAAATAAGTAGTACGGATGAAAAAAAATTATAGGAACTTGACATGATATCTAGCATAAAAGATCCTATCACACTTTACAGTTATAATACTACAATGGTGGATCTTGAAAAAGAGTCAAGGTCATATCAGTGGATGAAGAACATACTTCAAAAGTATCATCTCTTGAGAGATTTTTTTTATAGAGATGAGGTTGTAGTGAGAATTATTTCCATGGGAGACAATGTAGAAGACCCCTTGACTAAAGCCTTGACTTAGCAGAAACATGATTATCATGTGAGGTCTAGAGGACTAAAATTTATAGTCAGTTGGATCTAGTAAAAGTGGTAGTTTTTTGGATTTGATGTCCTAGGACCAACTATTTTTTCATTGATTACATGTATATTCGACATATTGAGTATTAATTAAACAACTTATTATATATTTTTCATTATTCTGAATGGATTTAATGTAATAATGCCTTAGAGTATTTATCTTATTGATAAGGTCATATCAGTTCCCCAATATGATGAGAACCTTGAAGTTCTATGATAATATTCTTAATATAGTTATGTGGTTAGATAACATACTATTATGGGGAACATAGTTTTTAGACAATCAGGTGTGAGTACTCATAAGCAGATGAGGCTTCTTCTCATGAATTTCACACTTGGTAATCTCCAAGATGAGACACTATGAGAACATACTCACTGGTAGAAATTCTGTAAGTTTTGGATTCATCAGATATTCCTATCTATGAGCATGTGTAATGGTACTTAAAATTTAAGATTATCATTAATACATGTCATGACTCGCATACTTATATTTTCTTATGAAAACTGTGATGACGTATATTCATGGAGAGGTAGGGTTTGTTGGGTGAATCATAATTGAAATTTCATTAATGGATAATTTTAAGAAGGATTTTTCCCTTCCATATTTATAGAAGCTGATATCTTGTCCCTTTGATTGGAATAGAACATTCGCCCTAAATTTTGTGGTCATGGTGTAACGATGCTTTTATTCCAGGTAGTCAATGAAAGACGTATCAAGCATATACATTGGTGTCATGGATGTGAAACCTGTTTGACGATATATTATGATAAAGGAATTATATTACATAGTGATCATTCATATGTGGTTGTCATCATTGATAAATTAAGTTCTTTCTCTTGGGTGCATTAACCCGTTTCTAGACAGTAATCTTGGACTTTAAGCAAGACTGCTTAATACCAACGAGAAATAATTCTAGAGGGTCACACACTAAGTGTTTCTGTTGATCTAGATTAAATTCTATTTTAATTTAATTAATGGAATAAATATTATTCTCAATATTAAGTAATAATTTTATTCATGTTTTATTGATCACATAAATTAAATAAATATTTATTCACTGGATTATGAAAAAAAATATATTTTTATTATATTTTATAGAAAATTTAATAAATATATTTAATGGTTTATGAATAAAATATTTATTTAAGAGAATAAAATATTGTATTCTGGTGTTCAATAAATGATAGTGTTCAAACATACCAATACCGAGTCCGATGATGAATATTAATCAACAAGTCGGTTAAATAATACTTATTATTACGAAAGTTGGCATGCACCAAAAAATAATAATACTATTATTTTATTATGTGGAGTGGGGTTTATTTAATGTTATTATATTATTTAATGGATGATATGAATTAAATAATTATTTTAACCTAAACCCTAGATCTATAAATAGATCATTATGTCTACTGTGTAGAGTATTAATTGATGCAATTGAAATAGAGAATCGTTGCGCGTAATTAATTTTCTATCAGCTTCTCCTTCTCTCTCCCTCTCAAGAACAAGAAACACAAGAGATATTTCTTCAAGACTGAATAATGAGTGATCAAGAATGAATAATTCAAGAAATTTGATTCATTGTTCTAAAACCTAGAGATTGAGTGGCATTTCTCGGAGATCATAGGATTATGTGTGGAGCACTACTAGAGGGATTCTATCCTTGGATCCTCAAAGAGTAATGAAAGAAATTAAAAAGGTTCTTTTTAAATGATCAAAATTCATCAACAAAGAAATATCTTAAGAATAGGTATTCGTTTCATCATATATTAAATAAATAAATTATAAATTTTACATGTAATATACTCACTCATGGTTTTGCAAAATGATAATTAAAATAAATTTTAATATATCATCCACCACAATACACATCCACTCCATCCGAAAATAACACTCTTTTTATAACCTCCAAAACATCTATAAATAATCTTTAATTAAAGGGAGTCATTAAGAATCATCAAATTTCAATTGAATTTTGTTGGGTCCACCAATATAAATATCTTTGACAAGATATTCGAACACCACTAGATAGCTTGAAATATCCCTGACTTGGGAGACACTAAAATAGTGCCCCGAGCTAGGTCACCACATGACCTCAAGTTCACCTCACTGTATACCAAAGGTTTCCAACTAGTAGTGAGGTTCTAATAAGACACATCGTTAGACCATACCCTCTTCACCAAAGTAGGACAAAACAGATAACAATTAAATAATGGAAACAAAATGTGATAACCAAAGAACATGCATAACAAACCAATCCACAAATAGGGTACAAGTCCCCAACTAAATAGTAAATATGTCATGTCATTATTACAATGCCAAAGTGTAGGAAAAACCCAAAATAAAGATAGATAGTTGAATCCCCAAAACGGGTCCCAAATCCAAGTCTTGATCCTCATCCATGCATATCCTAAGTCCAACTCAACTCCCTCACATATGGCCTTTTCCCTTATCCTGACCTGAAAATATAAAATCTACTCGGGTACCCAATGGTGGCCCAAGAAGGGTGTGAGTACAACTCAGTAGGCCACCACCAATGGTGTCTACAAAATATCAAGTCCAATAGATAGTGCATGCAATACAAAATAAAAGATAAAATGATCAGAAGGTAACTTAGGTTCCATTAGTTCATAATGTTTTACTTAAAACATTTCTAAATTTGTTTCCAAATATATTACTTATACCATTTCCCTCCCTTAATTTATTTTCATCACGTGTTCAATGTATTATGCATATTCAACAACTTTCAATGAATAAAGGGAGAATGTTCAAGTTCCCTGCCTCACTAGGGGTAATCACACCACAACATATATAACACACACCTTGAATCCTTGTTCTAGGTGGTCTCATAAAATGAAATCATTAATGGAATAGAACTTTTTCCCCTTCCCTAACCCATGCATTGTGGGGTAGGGTTTAGAGCCTCAATCTAACTCATCCCATGGGAATAGAGCCTCATGTTAATACCCTACATTATGAATCCATGTGTGCATGATTATTTACCCATTCACCACACACATACCATATTATAGCCACACATGACCAACACAAATGGAAGCTACAAACCATAACAAACAACATGGTAATTAATATCATGTCATAATCTAGTAACACATTTTCCAATTTTATTACATAACTATTTATCCCAATTTCCTACTTAGGATACCTAATTCACTAAGAATATTTACTAATTACTATTCATTAACCAATTTAATATATTCTAAAATTTCATTATGAAAATCCATCTAACATTTTCTTCAATTTACAATCCATTTCCAATTTAACATGTTCACCATATCATATGCACCAATATTCTAAGGAATTTTAACACAATTCACAATCCATTTGACACAATCTCAATTAACCCAATTAATCCATTTTCATGCCATGATAAAAAAACCCATTAAGTCATTATCAATATTAGGCTCAACTATCCATATCCTATATTAATCATCAAATTACCCAAAAACGTGTTAATTTTGGGCTCTACCTAAGAACAATACAATTTCAAACATAATATTTTTGTTACCCAAGTTTGGAAAGGTTGGAATACCCCATGGGTGGCCTTAAATTGGTCAAATAATCCTTAATGCATCCCACGAGGATCACGAAGGGTTAAATTTTTCATTTAAACACCCATTTTACCAAATATCACTAACAGAGCTAAAACCAAAACAAGGGGAAAACAAGAACACAATCTCATATGCACAAATCCATATAAAACTATGGGATATAACCTATAAACCACCTACCTTGAATCCATTTATGAATTCACTCTTAATAATAGCCTTAGATCACAATCCAAACCCCCTTTTAAGTCCCAACCTAGGTTCCACCAGAAAAAGAGGGTTTTATATCTTCAAAGGAAGATGAGAGAAAGAACAAAGCCTATTCCAAAAAATAGAATAAAGGGACATGTTAGACTTACCCGAATCTTCAATCCACAACCAACTACACTCCTAACAAACTTTAATAGAAGTATAATGGCCCTTGGGAAGATTTTTTAGTCCATGTTATTCACTGGGGTTTTAAGGGGGGAATGGGGGAGAAAATCGGGTAGGAAATTAAGAATCATGAAGTGGAATTTTGTAAATTTTTAAACTTTAATGGGGTGTATAGTTTAACCACATGATTTTCCAAACTGTGTTCAAGACACTATCTAAATGAGTTGGGTCACAAGGTTACCTGGGGAGGCCTGAACTATTTGAAAACCATGAACCTACTATGAGGAATGACATTGTCTAGGCCTGAATGGTTTGGCCTTCCCCTCACACGGTTTTTATTAACCATGTGTAAACCATGCAACATGCACAAAAAGACCTTTTTACTTTTATTTCGTGTCCCTAACCATTAGGACACCTCTGATCCTTCCCATGAACTTAGGAAACATTTATTTAACCAAAAACAAAAGTCTTAAAGTAAAACTTAACAGAAAACATACCTGAAGAAAAACTAAGATCTTACAACCTCCCCACCTTATAATAAATCATCCTCAAGATGGTCTCCCAAGAACTTCTAAACCTTCAAATAACGTAGATCGAGCCACTATTCTTGTACATCCGAATCTCTCTTCTCTGTTTATTCTTAAACATTACCATGATCCAACAAAACTCTAACCAAGGGTATTGTCATTCCCTAGAGGATCTTATCATTATGATCCGTGATACAAACTGGAAGCTTCTCAAAGGACACATTATCCTCAAGATCAACATCCTCAACATCGATCACGTGAGATGGGTTGGGGTGATACTACCAAATATTTGAAACATGAAAAACATTGTTTATACCACTATACCACTATGAGAGAACTAATTGGTATGTCACCGGTCTGATTCCTCTCCACAATCTCAAACAGCCCCATGTACCTAGGTGCCAACTTGCCTTGTTTTCAAATCCGACGGTGACCCAACCTTGGTAACACTTGAAGAAACACACGATCACCCACTAAAAACTCAATAGGCTGATGATTCTTATTCTCATATGAATTATTCCTACTCTAAGTCATTTACATATGTATTTGAATCAACTCAATCTATTCTGACATCTCCTACACAAGACTCATCCACAACAACTCTGATTCTCTAGCCTCTAACCAACATAATGGATATCTACATGACCTCCTATAGAGTTCCCCAAATTGTACCATTTGAATAGTATCCTATAAAATATTGTTGTAGGTGAACTCAACAAATGACCAGTGTTTTTCCCATGATCCAAAAAAATCTAGGACACAAGCCCTCAAAATTTACTCTAACACATGAATGGTTCTCTCCAATTTTTCATCCTTCTATGGGTGTAAATCCATACTCAAGAACATATGGGTACCAATAACCTTCTATAACCCCTTCTAGAATCACGATTTGAAATGTGGATCATGATCACACACTATAGTCTATAGTATCCCATGCAATCGCACTATCTTCTGAACATATAACTCCCCTAATTGATCAATGCTGAAAGTCTCTCTAATCAGTAATAAATGATCCAACTTAGTCAACCAATCCATAATTACATATATTTCATCATTATTATGAGAATTCCTCAGAAGACCCACTATTAATTACAACATTATGTCATCTCGTTTCCATTCTATAATGGGTAGGGGCTATAACAAACCACTTGTTCACTGATTCTTGGTGTTCACCTGCTGACAGGTAAGGAATCATTCCAAAAAACCCATTATTTATTTCTTCATCTCAAGCCAACAATACTACCTATGGAGATCACGATACAATTTGGTCAAACTAGGATGCACCACACACTTCTATGCAAGGAACCCATGCATCAACTCTTTCTGCAAACATGTTAGCACAAATACATGGTCAAGAACCAACACGATTCCATCATCTCCAACAATCTAGCTATATGGAGGCTCCCAACCTTTAACACTTTCCTTAATAGTCAAATATTCTGGATCCTTAAGAAGAATCTATTTTACCCGACTCAAAAGCGTGGACTCAAATACTATGTATGTAAGGTTCATCTTACCTTTCCCATCTTGTACCTCTTGATGCATTTCAACAAACAAAACCATCATATTCCACTTGGAGTTGGACTCTAGAACCACCTAACTTTGAACTTTCCAAATCAAATAATCTACAACATTATTTCCCCTTCCTAGTGTATAGACCTTCTCAAACTAAGAATAACTACATATACTCAACCCATCTCTATTTCCAAAGATTCAAATAATGCTGATAGAATATGTACTTAAGGATATTATGATTTGTATGTATCATGAATCACTCTCCCAACAAGTAGTGCTTCTGGTAATTTAAGGAATAAAACACCATATCCAATTTGATATCATTATTGGGGTAATTTTGTTCATGAGCCCTCATCTTTCGTAAACCACACCCAATGAACCAATCATCCTGCATCAAAACTACTCCAATCCCAACACTAGATGCATCATAAAACATGATATATCCCTTATTATACTTGGGTAAGACTAGAACTGGTGTGGTATTCAAACTCTTATTTAACTCTTCTAAATCATCCTTGCATGCCCCAGACCATTCAAAACTGACACCCTTCTTAGTCAAACCTGAAAGTGGCACTTCCAATAAATAGAATTATTTAATAAACCTCAGGTAATACCCAGACATACCTAAAAAACTTTGAACATCAGAAAAATTATTGGGATACTCCCAAGACACAACTACCTACACATTTTACAGGTCTACTGGTATACCTTCCTCTAAGATAATGTGACCTAAGAAATGCATCCTATCAATCCAGATGTGAAATTTGGATAGCTTGGCATATAGACTATTCTATATTAGTGTACTCAAGATGATTTTAAGATTTGTATCATGATCATCATGTGGTTTAGAGTACACCAATATTTCATTAAAAAATAAAGTAACAAACTGATCTAGATAATGGGGAAATATTTGATTCATTATATCCATGAACATCGTTGATGCATTGGTCAATCTGAACGGCATCACCACAAAATCATACAACCCATACCTTCTCTTGAAAGAAGTTTGTGTTATATCTAAAGGTCTAACCCTCGGATAGTGATACCTTAATCTCATATCCATATTAGAAAAAACTAAATCACTTTTCAAATGGTCAAATAGATCATCTATTTGAGTAAGAGGGTATCATTTTTTAACCATCATTTGATTTAACTTCATAAAATTGACACATAGCCTCAAAAATATGGCAACCTTCTTGGTAAACAATATTGTAGATCCCCAAGTTGATATGATAGGATGAATAAACCCCTTTCTCTCTAATTCCTCCAATTTACCCTTAAGTTCTTAGAGTTTCTTTGGTTCCATTCGATATGGTGGAATCAAAACTGGCTCTTACCCTAATATTAATTTTATCATGAACTCAACATCTCTCTTGGGAAAGAGTCTTGAGAAGTATTTAGGAACAATTTCCTAAAACTAATCCACCATAGGAAGAAATATATCCTACTCCAGTCCCTCATCATCAAGCATTAAATAAGCTACATGAGTTGTGAACTCTCCTAACTACTAACAAACTATCCCAGCCTAACTTTCCCTGAAATCCCATTCACCAAAATAGACATATGTATCCCCCTAAAGTGATGTAAATGTTACCTAGTGATGGTAATAGTAGATATGGGCATGGTATAACACCATCCAATCCATGCCCAAAAAAAGGTCAAAACCTAACATCTCGAGGAAGAACAAGTCCCACAGGAAAGAGTACCCACCAAATTCTAGAGAACAACCCTTACATTGTCTAATATCCTCATCTTACACCCCCAACGGAATTCCAATTGAAATAACCCCACACAAACATTCCACTACTAGGACCAACACAACTACAAACTGAGTATAGATAAAGAAATGTGTGGTGCCTATGTCAAACAAAGCACTAGAAAGCGTGGAAGCTACAAGGATCGTACCTCAAATAGTTGATGGTCCAGCCTTTCCACCTCCTGGTGTAGACTGAACTGCATGAAACTAACCCACCCCTCTGCCCTAGGCTCCATCCTAAGTGCCTATCACTACACTACTCTATTGATATGTGTTCTCTTGCCCAGGAGTACCACATCCACTGCCTCTACTAGTACGGCATATTGAACTCCAATTTCCTTCTTAATATGAGGTAACCAACCCCCTCTCTTCACTCAGAATCTGACTCAATCTTATATTTATGCCTAACTGGTGAGGATTCTTGTAGAATATATACACATGCCCTATTCTTGCAAATGACCGGAACTCAACTAGTGGTAAGAGACACTGACCGCACATGTCTCACAGCCCGCCACACTGATAACAGAACACTAGATCTCCACCCTTATAGCTTGAAAATCTCTTCTAACTACTCTATACACTTCCAACCTTATGGAAGCTCCCAAAATGAAACTTTCTTCCCTCATAGGTCATACCACTCACTCATCCTACTGGTTCCATAAGTCCACTACCTGAAGCCCCCTTCAGGTTCCCTTTTAAGATAATGGTCTGATCTACAACCTTATAAAAACTTTTTAAACAGAATATATTCACCTGAGACCTGATCTTGTACCTCATCACATCTTAGAAATGTTTCTCCACCAATACCTCATCTCCTTACAACACTATAATGAAGCATCGCAAATCAGTAAAACAGATAGAATAGTCCATTACAGACATTTCCCTTTGGGTCAGAATCATAAAATTTTTATCCTTCTCCTACCTCAAGGTCTCTGGATAGAAATTCTCTAGAAATGTTTCCTAAAAATATTTCCATAACATTCCTTCAACCTATTCAGTTCACTCCATGATGTCCCACCAATTCTTTGCCTGAACTCTCAACATATAGGCCACTAACTTGACTCGCTTCTCATAATGAGTCTCTAAATGGTCAATAATCATCTATATAGACTCCATCCAGAACTCAGACACCTCTCTCCCACCCTCTCCAGTAAAGTTCAGAGGGTGTTGTAGCTGAAAATCTCTGGTCAGCTCAAACATGCTCAGTACAACCTGCCATGGGTCACATTCCATCATTTTCATGAAGTGATCCAGGTTCTCATGAAACTTCTCTTCTCTATTATCTTGGATTACCATATTCTCTAAATCTACTACCAGAGGTTCATTTTTGGAAACATCCTCTTATCATCCAACTGGCACCCGACATCATGGTGTAATTTCTCTACAATGCCAAACATGAACTTTAGAACACATAACAGATTGCTTCCATGTTTACATAAAATAAGGATATCTACTAGTCATAATCAATTTTTTTAGATCAATACCATCCCAAAGGTTATCATCACATCTAAAAATTACCCTCAACCATCCCTTCCATGAGTTGTGGTTAACATGGGTAAACCAACTTTCATAGTCATGATAATCCCACTAAACGCGCTTTCTAAAACAATTTTTAAACTGATAACATATATTTTTCTCCTAGATATATTTACCATTTCAAAAATTGTTAAAATTAATGAGTTCAACTCACTTTGAACCCTTAATTAAGAACAACTCTCTCACCATTATTTAATTTTTTTTCCATTTTTACCCATTTGCATCATTTTATTAGACACCATTTTCATTAAATTTTTACGGAAGTAAAATGAATTCTACCATTAATACCTCACACACCCATCCCGTGTGTGCCTATCATAATGCATGTCACTCTTATACCTAGGTGACTATAATGATGCATGAATGCACAATATCATGTTATCATGTACACAAGACAAAAATATCAAAAACTATGAAATCACACATCAATTGCATCACCCAATGGTGAAATATCATCAAATGTGACAATGCACATCGAAAAAAACAATTCCCTTCTAGGTTACTCATTTTTTTCCCTCATACATGGGTTAGATACTCCCAAGAATGAGCTCGTTACCAAGAAATGACACATCCTAATCTTTTATCTACTATACCAAATAGTAAGTCCATAGAAAAGACCTCCTCTGATACCACTTTTTAACATCCTTGACCTGGGAGCCACTAAACTAGTGCCCCAGACCAGGTCACCACATGACCTCAAGCGTTCCTCCCAATACACCAGAGGATTATGAATAGTAGTAAGGGTCTAATGATCCACATCAGGAGACTATACCCTCTTTACTAGAGTAATCCACAATAAATAATGAATAAATAACATAAAAAAAACGCGATAAAAAAAGAAAATGCATAAAAAACCAATTCCCAAATAGGGTATAAGTCCAAAACCAAATAGTAAATATTTCAAGTCATGCTTATAATTCCAAAGTGTAGGAGAACCCAAAATAATGAAAAATAGTTGAATCCCCAAAATGGGTCCCGACTCTAAGTCTAGATCCTCATCCAGGCATTTCCCAAGTCCAAATAAACTCTCTAAAACAAGACCTTTTCTCTTATTCGGACCTGCAAATATGAAATCTTCTTGGGTACCCAATAGTGGGTTGAGTAGGGTGTGAGTACAACCCAGTAGGACACCACCAATATTGTCTACAAAATATCCAGTCCAATAGATAGTTCATGCAATAAAAAATAAAAGATAAGATGAGAAAAAGGTGACTTAAGTTCCATTAGTTCAAAAAAATTACTTAAACCATTTCTAACATTGTTTCCAACTCTATTACTTATACCATTTCTCTCCCATAATTCATTTTCATCACATGTTAAATAGATTAATCACATTAATAAACTTTAAATTCATAAAGGGGGATGAGTCATGTTCCCTGCCTTAGTAGGGGTAATCAGACCACAACATATAAAACACACTCACCTTGAAGCCTCAATCTAGGTGGTCTCATAAAATGAAACAATTAGGGGAATAAAAATTCATCCCCTTACCTAACTTGTGCATTGTGAGGTGGATTTTATAGCCTTAGTCTAACTCGACCCATGGGCGTAGAGATTCATGCCAATACTATACACTATGAATCCATGTTCACATGATTATTTACCCATTCACCATAAACAGACCATATTATAACCAAAAAAGACCAACACAAATGGAAACTAAAAACCATAACAAACAACATGGGAATTAATATCATTCCATAATCCATTGACACATTTTCCAATTTCATTACATAACTATTTATCCCCATCTCCCATTTTTTATTCCTAAGTCACTAAGAATATTCACTAATTTACAAACATTTACCCATTTGACATATTCCACAATTTCTTTATGAAATTCCATTTAACATATTCCAAAACTTACAATCCATTACCAATTTAAAATGTTCACCATTTCATATTCACTAATCCTCTTAGGAATTTTAACACAATTCGCAATTCATTTGACATAATCTCAATTAACCCAATTAATCCATTTTCATGCCATGCTAAAAAAACCCTTAATCCATTATCAATCTTATACCCAACTATACATATCCCATATTAATCATCAAATTACCCAACCATCATGTTCATTTTGGGCTCTACCTAAGCACAATACAATTTCATAGTTAACATTTTGATTACCCAAGTTTGGAAAGGTCGGTGCACCCCATGGGTGGCCCTAAATTGGTCAAATCATCCTCAATGAATCCAATAGGAATCATGAGGGGTTCAATTTTTGATTTAGACGCCAATTTTAACAAATATCATTAATGGAAAAAAACCAAAACAAGGGTAAAATAATAACACAATCTCATATACACAAATCCATATAAAAACTATGGGATATAACTTGTAGACCACATACCTTGAATATATTGATGAATGCACTATTAATCATAGACTTAGATCCTGATACAAACCCCCTTTGAAGTCCCAACCTAGGTTCCACTAGAAAAATAGTGTTTATAACTTCATAAGAAGATGGGAGAAACTACAAACTGTAATCTGGAAAAGAGAAGCAAGGGATGCGTTAGACTTACTCGAAGCTTCGATCTGCAACTCACAATGCTCCAAATAGACAATAATTGAAGGAGAATGGCCCTTGAAAATATTAAGTTGTCAAACTTCATAACTAAGGTTTCAATGAAGGAAATGGGGAGAAACTTTTGTAGGAACAAAAGAATCCTAAAGTGGAAATTTCGTAAATTTTTTAACTTTAATGGGGTGCACGTTTTCCAACACGGTTTTCCAAACCATGCACAAACTCTTCACAAGCCATAGTCTAAAGAGATTTGGGTCATATGGTTACCTAGGGAGGCCTAAATGGTTGAAAAACATGTACTAACCATGTATAATTCCTCTTTATATTCCCACACAGTTTTAGATTCCCCTCACACATTTTTCACTAATCGTGCGCAAACCGTGCAACATACATAAAAAGGACATTTTTTTCTTTAATGTCCCAAACCACTGGAAAACCCCATGAGCCTCCCTGTAAACTTACGAAACATATATTTAACCAAAAAAAGGTCTTAAACTGAAACTTAATTGAAAACATACCTCAAGATAAACTAGTATCTTACATAGTCGGTAGCCTCCACCGGGTAACCGGTGTGTTGCCTAGGCTCAAGAGATTTTGGAAATCTTCAATCGGGTTGTTGTTTTTATTAATTGGATAGTCAGTGAACCTAATGTAGGTTCACTAGTTCTATATACTTTAATCATCTTGATGATGGACCTCTACTGGGTAGTAAATGGAATCCTACTACTTCTGGAGGTTTTTTTCTCTTGTCACCAGCTGGTCGGTGCCCCGCACTGGCTAACCGATGTTGCATGTAGTTGCTCAAAACAAACTTTGGCCCTTAAATATTCTTTTCATACTTCAATTTTCTATAACTTCTTCCTTTCATGAACTCAATTTATGATCAATATAATATCTATATTTCAAAAAAATTCTCTAAAAATTCTCTAAATACATTACAAATTCTTTAAGAATACCCTCCACTACCTCTGTATTTCATCACTCAGTATGAAATTATCATAACTGGAAATAATTTAAATGAAACAATTAAATAAAAAGTTTATTATTTGTGATCATGAAAGTATTATGAAAGAGATATTTGAAATAATTATCACTTAAATAATTTTTATTTAACAATTAAAAAACCCAATTATAGTTTATTTACATATATAAAATTCTCATTACTTAATAATAAGAATAATAATTAGTCTAAATCTCAACATGAAAAAACCCTAAATTTTCACCACCAAATATTACAATTTAAATCAAAATATGAACTATAATTAATATTAAAAAGACACAGTTCTACAACTTATTTTGTGTTATCATAAAATGTGATGGGTTTTGTTTGATCATCATACAATCATTAGAAATGGAAGAAAACCCCAAATACAAGAAAATATATCTCCAAGAATCATACATGAAAAAATATCTAAAAAACATAGCATGAAGTGATGCACTTTAAAAGAATGAATATCATCATCTTCCACCATCTTCCTCGAGGGACTACATTTGATAATGACTATAAGGATTAGTATATGTTTTCCACCTACCTTTGAGGGGGAGAACCCCCACCAGTGGATCTATGAATGTTTTGTGAGGACTCTTGAATTCCCAAAGGAGTTATAGAACCTTCTTGGAATGATAAATAATCTTAGGGTAGGAATAGAGTTTTTAATGTCTTGAAAACAATCTTCTACTTCTGGAATGAATGAATGCACCATAAAATAGGATAAGGATCACATCCTTATACAGGCTTCTTGATGTATCTCTATTAAAGAGTTCCAATATGTAATTCATCACATGCATTACTTACTGTTAGGAAATATACATTAAACCCATTCAATGTGATCATAATCCTTAACAACATATTCATAAATGAGTTATAACTAATGAAAACCAAGTGGAGAAGGATGTGGAAATCATATACATTATATGTATGAAAATAGTGATGTCGATTGTAGATCATGAAATAACATAGACCACCACGACATAGTGGTTCCTATGTTAGAGAACTTCCAACAATATCCCACTTACACTAAAATCATAAAAGGACTTAATGTAAAAACTTAAAAAATATTTATGAAGAGCCAGGATATAATTTTCATTAAGAAGTATGCCATCTATATACAATATCAAAAACACCATGAAAATACCACTAACCTATTTGTGTATATAGAAATCATTCATGTTCTTGATGAAACCAAAAACTTTAATTGCATCATCAAACTAGATATTTTAACTCTGAGAAGCCTACTTTAATCCATAAATGAACCTTTGTAGCTTTAATACCTTAATAATTTCATTTGTAATTTCAAAAAAAAATAGGTTGTATTATTTACACATTCTCAACCAAGTTCCCATTAAGGAAAGTGGTTTTGACATTTATCTGATATATCTCATAATCATAATGAGTTTCTAAGACCAACATAATTCAAATGGACTTAATCATCACTCCTCGAGAAAATGTTTCTTTATAGAAAATACCATGAATCTATTTGTAACCCTTTGCAACAAATTGTGCTTTATAGATAGAAAATATAACATCTATGTCATTTTTCTTATGAAAAACCCCACTTTAACTCTATGGGACTTACCCCATTAGGTGAATCCACTAATTTCCAAACTTTGTTAGTGTACATGGAGTCTATCTCAAATTCTATGGATTTTAACCATTTATCTAAATCATAACTCACAATGGATTTGTGGTAATAAGTGGGATCATCACTTATGAACATAAATTAATTATCATTAGATATGAGAAATCCATATATCTTAGGTTCCTAATGAATCCCACCTAAACTTTTAGGTTCTTGTGTAACTTGAGTCTATTATTATTCAAAAACTCTTTACAGAACTTACTCAACTTTTTTGATTCCCTCCATGTCAACACACATTATTTTTATATTATTTTATATTATTTTGATCCACTTTGAGTTTCTGGGATTCTCAGGTTAGAAATTTTAAAAAAAATTAAAGTTTTAAAGAGTTTCTGTAACGCCCCGACCCCAGCTACCCAGAGTCGGTGCATTACTTCGTAACATTGTCATGATCACAAAAGATCAAGTCTCGAAAGACCGATTAGTTTAGTAGCCTTGGAAACACTAGATACATTCATAAACGTTACATTACATCATAAAGTGAAAAACTAATAACAAAGTCTTCATAGTCCACACTCATATCCTCTTTTGACTATCCCTGCGGGTCATTCATAAAATACTTCTTCACATCCTAGAAAATATTAAAACATTGAAAGGGGTGAGCTCATATGCTCAGTAAGGATAACAATATTGCAGAAGCTTTCATAAATAAACATAAACATTTAAGGCAATGTATAACTAAAAAAAGCCTTTTAAACTTGAACATCAACATAATATGGCAAAAGTAAAATGATATAATGCCATTTACTTCTTCACATGGATATTCTACTGGTCGAATAATCACATGCAATATCAATAACCACTTTCATAATGATGGAATGCATAATGCCAGACATTCTGAAACATTTTGTCAAGGCCTCAGCCAAGACATCTAAAATGATTAAGGCCTCGGCCAAAACCATAAATCAAATTGGGAAAGGGCCTCGGCCAATTCCACGTCTAGTTGTCTCATGAGACCTACCGATGCATCGAGGAACTATAGAGGGCTCCACCTGTCACTTGTTAAGTCCAATGCATTCCTCATATGAATAGGTTTAAGCATATCATAAACCATAACATAATCGTATCACATAAAACATGCATAAAGGAAACATAACATTTCCACATTTCAATCACAAGATATCAATACAACACATTGATATAATAAAAATGCTTTCAAAACCATTTTCAATACCAAAATAAAAGAAAAGTATAACATGGTATTTATTTTTCATTAAAAAAGGTATGGCTTGTAGAGGAAGCCGAAACTCAAATAGTGGTCACGGCGGCGGAGAAGTCGTTTTCGCCGCATACGTACGACAAAAACATTCCCTTTTTTCGTTTATTAAATGCTTCGTATAAAAAATATTCCTTTTGAATAAACGTAAAAGTCAAAGGGGTTTATACACCGTATAAAAGAAATTTGTGTATAAAACCAAATATGCCTCAATGAAAGGAGATTGAGACGAAGTCCTTACAAAGATCATTTTTAAAATAAAATAGATATATTATGTGTATTCACTATAGGTACACATAAAGAAAGTAAAAATACAAAATAATACATAATAATATCATGACATAATTCGAAAGTGGGAGATTAACCCAAAGAATGGAAGTTGGGTTAAGAAGTTCCCTTACCTCGTGTCTAACTTGACTCAACCATTATTTAACCTCCTGAATAATAAACTAGAGTTAATATATACCTTATTAAGAACCATTTTTAATTTCATTATCCTTTTTATATCACTTATTACAATGTTATGAACATTATGTAATTATTTAAGTTAATAACGGTCGTTTTGTCGATCTTTGGTACTTGAGTCAACAATAAACTTCTTATAATTACAAGTTGTTTATGTGGTAGAATATCCATTATCTCCAGAATTATATTCATGATTTAGATGTCATATATATCACATATATCCAGTATATACATTCATTTATTACGTAACATTTAGAGGTAAGAAATGAAATGCACCGTTCATGGAGACGGTAAGCCGTACGTACGCATGAACACTACTTTCATTTCTATTTCATATTTAATGGAATGAAATCATAATTATATAAATGTATAATATAATTCCAGTATAATATAGTGTATAATACCATTTAATCCATCCTTTATACATCCCACATATGGCATTAACGATTCAAATCACTTTGAGGGGGCGGTAGTCCGCACTTCCGAAAATGAAATTATCGCGTTTACCCATAATAGAAATCATAAAGTATGCCATAAATGAGAAATACAGAAGAATAAGTAAAACATAAACATATTATATATCATATATAAATATAGTGACATCTTAATGGCCACCTTTAAAGGTGTTATATGAGTGTTGAACAATCATCGTTTCGTGAGGCAGAAATTCGCCATCCACAGAAACTGTATGTTCTTTAACCATTAGATTTAGGTGTGTGTAAGTGTAGCTCTAATACTTATTTTAAAAAAATCCTAGTATATTGAGGATACTTTTTTTGTTACAAAAGAAATTAATAAAAAGAGTTTAGGGGGTCAGAGAAGAAAAATAAAACAAAACAACATTAGAGAAGACATTACCTCAAAATCGGGTAACTCTTTTTGATTTGAGACAAAGGCTTCCTTGGGAAGAGTTTTGACCAAAGTGAGGCTTCTAGGAGTAAGAGGGGGAAGTTGGGATATTATTTGGTCAGAGTTTGGATGATCCAAATGGCTTGAAAGTGTGAATGAGGTGGTAGAGGTGGGGGCCTTTTATAAGTGGAGAGGAGGGGCACTCTTGGAAAGTAAAGAAAAGTCACTTTATTATAAAATGAGTTTCGGATTTTAGAGGTCCCACACTTATATAATTCGAGTATAAGGTGATAAGGGTTCGAAATATCCTCATCCAATAGGCTTTGTACAAGTGTAAGCCTTGGATTTTGCATTATCTTCTCATTTTATTTAAATCGTTAAATAATGAGGTCATCACTGCATCATCATGATGTCATAAATAATTTAATTTATTTAATGTCTAAAAATTATAAAAAAAATACTATGATTTAGTAAATCTTTTTATCTTTCTAATGAATATTTATAGTCAAAATTTGGACTTATGTAACCCCACTTAAAAACTGTTTTAGTAGAACAACTCATGTTTGTGTCAATTTAATTTTAACATTAAATAAATATATATTAATGTCATTTTCCAACCAAAGTGGATTCATGGGGTTCCCAAGTTGACCCATGGGTTGTCTGGGTCGGCCATGACTCATCCAATAGGAGTAGGACAAGTGTAAAGCTCATCTCATATTATTAAAACATTATTTTTACCTTAAACTACACTAATTACCTCTAATCGCGATTAAGAACTTAAAAGTTACTATTCACCAAAAATTATTTTAATCTCATTGAACCACATTTTACTTATTAATGACAACCATGTATGTCGTATTTTTTAAAATCAAAACACAGAAGTGGTTAAACGAAAAATCAGTTATTTAACTACCACTTAGTGGTTTCACTATTCATCAAAATTGAAGTTTTTCAGAACAATGCCAAAATTTCACCCTAAGATATAATTGATATTCCAAATTCAAAAATGATGTCTATTTTACAAAATTCCAAAAATATAAGTTTCATTAATTAATTTTATAATTAATTCCCGTCGTCACAACAAATAGCGTGTTTTTAAGAAACAATATATATCAAAAGATTAACAATTGTTTATGTCCAATTTCAAAGAGAAATTAATTCTAATGACCACCATTGGATAAAATTGTAAAAATATATTCTAATTATACTTTAAAACCACTAAATAGTATAATTTATCACTATAAATTATTTTGATTAAAAAATTTGTTTCTAAGTAATTTTCACTATTTATAAAAAATTGGAAGTTCTCAGAAAATTACAAAAAATTCAACTTTGGATAATTTCGATATTACGAATACAAAAATGAAGTCCATTTTGATATATAAAATTTCTATAATTTTAAAAAGTGGTTATTACTATTCATAACGGCTACTTTGATTAGTCGCGGTGTTTTAGAACTCGAAGTTGCGTACAATGCAAGCTATTGCATTATTGAATGAGAAGCGTATCGTGGAAGCTCGGGGTGTTACATTCTCCCCTCCTTCAATAAATTGCGTCCTCGCAATTTGAAATTTTTCTTTGAAAATAAAAGGTTGAAAAGAGAAAATACCTTTGAGTAAAACCCACATCGGAAATAAGATTAATAAAATTTAGCCTTAATAAGAGGGAAAGGGAAATGAAAAAGTCACCACCCAATTATGATCTCGATTAGGAGAACATTGGTGGAAATTAGAGACATATAATTGGAGGAAAAACATAAATATTTGTAGGGAGTGATTGAGGTCATCAATTACAATCAACTGTCAAATTGAGGGCCTCAAAGCCTTCAATCTATGTTGATTTAAAATATCATCAGTTCAACAAGACATAAGGTATTAGGATAACACATTTTTTTGTTTTAATATCCCTTTACTAAAGTTTAAGAATTAATTTATTCATTTAATAAGAGATAGGTATATATATATTTATGCTTGACAATTAGAGTTTCAACCTTCAACTCATCTTTCACTCAAAAAGATAATAGAACTCAAAAATATTATACTTATCCTAATTTTATAAGGTTCCAAATGTTAACACATACCATTTAGATTAGTAAAATTATTTTGTAATAACCAGGGACTTCATGTAGGCTAGTGGTAGGAAATAAAGGCCTGTCGCACTATGATTGTGGGTTCGATTCCTGCAGCTTTGTCCGACGCGACGGGTTATGCCCCACCCTGCAGGTTTTCCTTTTCCTAAAACTATAGTATCATAACATTCCAAAAATAATCTTCATAAATTTTTTAACCTTAAACAATACTATCCAAAGATCAACTTAATCCACTCCAACCTTTATAGTTATCCAAAATACCTCTGTCCAGACTTTCTCTAAAAGGTCTCTTAATTCCAAAATCAATTTATCAGATTCCCCAAACAAAGTAAAGTTTCTCTTATTGTCACATACTAAAAATATAATTACCTTAATCATATTAAAACCTTACTGAAATCAAAAAGTACTGCAGTATAATCCTTATATATATATCACATTATTCTAATAACCAGAATATAATCCATGAGTCCAAAAGCACCAATACATTAGTTATTCTGCTTCAACTGTAGTAACAGCATAAGATTTTACTTGATCCCTTGGCCTTTTCTGAGGTAAGTTTCCCTGACGCTTAGGACATTCATTTGCATAATGACCCATTTCTCTACAATTGTAGCATTCAACTTTGATATCCTCTTTCTTTCCCTTGCAATCACGAGCCTGGTGACCCTTTTCTCCACATTTATAACAAACTCCCATTCCTTTTAGGCAAGTACCAGGGTGATTCTTCCCACAATTATCACATAATGGAAAATCCTTCTTTCCCTTTTTCCCTCTATCTGTCTCTTGTTCCACCGTTCTCTTCTTCTCTTGATTTACTTTGTTGTCATAAGACTTAGAGAATTCCTTTTCTGTCTTGATAGCACACAAGGCAATATCTTCGTATGATGAGAAGGATTGTGATACTAAATCTCGATGGAGAAATGGTTTTAACCCATCAAAGAAACGATCAATATTACTCCTTGGGTTACGTATATAATCGGCAGCATGCCTTTCTAACCTTGTAAAGTTATCCTCATACTTTGCAACATTCTCATCCTCCTTCTTCCTCAGACTCAGAAATTGCCTTTCCATATCTTCTCAATGGTCACGAGGAAAGTATTTTTCTAAGAAAATCTCTTTGAACTCCCTCCATTCCATATTCGATACGTCATCATCTTCCTTTGTGTTTTGAATCAGCGACCACCACTGATCGGCATCTCCAGTGAGGCGGTAAACTACCATGACAACCTTCTCCCTTTCGCTACTCCCCAAGGCATGGAATATTTTCTCTAAGGAGTTTATCCATTGCTCAACTACTAACGGATTTGTACCCCCATTAAATGTTGGTAGTTCTTGCCTCATGAAGCGGTCTAACATTGATCCTCCACGTTGCGGATCAGGGTGCTCCATACGAGTAAGGTTATTATTCATAACCTGAGTGAGTTGTCCCAGTATGGTAATAAGTTGATCATCACCAGTTGTATCTCTAGATCCACAATAATTATCTTGAGCAGGAGGGCAATCCCTACATGGAGTGTGTGCATTGATACAGTTTCCATTCCTTCCACTAGGCTCCATTTCTAAACAATGGTATAAACTATATTAGTTTATGAATCAAAATACATAATTCCATACTTGTAAGATACTTAACATAAATTGAACTATTTATGGATATAATCCATAAAAATGTTTTCTTTGAGGAATTATATACTCATAACCCTTCATAGTGGTTTATAAAGAAATGAGAATTATCCAAAGCATATCCCACGGGAGTGTCGTAACCAAGAGTGCAGCAAGGCCCGTTGTCGTGCACCAGTTCTCGTTCGAGTCTAGCTCAAAGCGGTGTTTTCGGGTTTTACCCCTAGGTACATCTGTGCCAGAGCGGCCTCTACCTGCTCGTATCCAGACAGGGATGTATTTCTCGGAAAACTCACAACATCTCTACAATACCAAAATTCTAGGAAGTTCTTCTATACTAATCCTCAAAGTCTATCTTCGGGCTATGTGCTCTAATCAGAGTTTATCTAAATCTAGCTTCAAAGGTTAGTACTAAACTGCCTCTGATACTAACTGTAACGCCCCGACCCCAGCTACCCAGAGTCGGTGCATTACTTCGTAACATTGGCATGATCACAAAAGATCAAGTCTCAAAAGACCGATTAGTTTAGTAGCCTTGGAAACACTAGATACATTCATAAACGTTACATTACATCATAAAGTGAAAAACTAATAACAAAGTCTTCATAGTCCACACTCATATCCTCTTTTGACTATCCCTGCAGGTCATTCATAAAATACTTCTTCACATCCTGGAAAATATTAAAACATTTAAAGGGGTGAGCTCAGATGCTCAGTAAGGATAACAATATTGCAGAAGCTTTCATAAATAAACATAAACATTTAAGGCAATGTATAACTAAAACAAAAGCCTTTTAAACTTGAACATCAACATAATATGGAAAAAGTAAAATGATATAATGCCATTTACTTCTTCACATTGATATTCTACTGGTCGAATAATCACATGCAATATCAATAACCACTTTCATAATGATGGAATGCATAATTCCAGACATTCTGAAACATTTTGTCAAGGCCTCGGCCAAGACGTCTAAAATGATTCAGGCCTCGGCCAAAACCATAAATAAAATTGGGAAAGGGCCTCGGCCAATTCCACATCTAGTTGTCTCATGAGACCTACCGATGCATCGATGAGCTATAGCGGGCTCCACCCATCACTTGTTATGTCCAATGCATTCCTCATATGAATAGGTTTAACCATATCATAAACCATAACATAATCGTATCACATAAAACATGCATAAAGGAAACATAACATTTCCACATTTCAATCACAAGATATCAATACAACACATTGATATAATAAAAATTCTTTCAAAACTATTTTCAATACCAAAATAAAAGAAAAGTATAACATGGTATTTATTTTTCATTAAAAAAGGTATGGCTTGTAGAGGAAGTCGAAACTCAAATAGTGGTCACGGCGGTGGAGAAGTCGTTGTCGCCGCATACGTACAACAAAAACATTCCCTTTTTTCATTTAGTAAACGCTTCGTATAAAAAAGATTCCTTTTGAATAAACGTAAAAGTCAAAGGGGTTTATACACCGTATAAAAGAAATTTGTGTATAAAACCAAATATGCCTCAATGAAAGGAGATTGAGACGAAGTCCTTACAAAGATCATTTTTAAAATAAAATAGATATATTATGTGTATTCACTATAGATACACATAAAGAAAGTAAAAATACAAAATAATACATAATAATATCATGACATAATTTGAAAGTAGGAGATTAACCCAAAGAATGGAAGTTGGGTTAAGAAGTTCCCTTAACTCGTGTCTGACTTGACTCAACCATTCTTTAACCTCCTGAATAATAAACTAGAGTTAATATATACCTTATTAAGAACCATTTTTAATTTCATTATCCTTTTTATATCACTTATTACAATGTTATGAACATTATGTAATTATTTAAGTTAATAACGGTCATTTTGACGATCTTTGGTACTTGAGTCAACAATAAACTTCTTATAATTACAAGTTGTTTATGTGGTAGAATATCCATTATCTCCAGAATTATATTCATGAATTAGATTTCATATATATCATATATATCCAGTATATACATTCATTTATTAGGTAACATTTAGAGGTAAGAAATGAAATGCACCGTTCATGGAGACGGTAAGCTGTACGTATGCATGAACGCTACTTTCATTTCTATTTCGTATTTAATGGAATGAAATCATAATGATATAAATTTATAATATAATTCCAGTATAATATAGTGTATAATACCATTTACTCCATCCTTTATACATCCCACATATGGCATTAACGATTCAAATAACTTTGAGGGGGCGGTAGTCCGCACTTCCTAAAATGAAATTATCGCGTTTACCAATAATGGAAATCATAAAGTATGACATAAATGAGAAATACAGAAGCATAAGTAAAACATAAACATATTATATATCATATATAAATATAGTTACATCTTAATGTCCACTTTTGAAGGTGTTATATGAGTGTTGAACAATCATCGTTTCGTGAGGCAGAAATTTTCCATCCACAGAAACCGTATGTTCTTTAACCATTAGATTTAGGTGTGTGTAAGTGTAGCTCGAATCATTCTTATAAAAACATCCTAGTATATTGAGGATACTGGTTTTGTTACAAAAGATATTAATAAAAAGATATTAGTGGGTTGGAGAATAAAAATAAAACAAAACAATATTAGAGAAGACATTTCCTCAAAATCGGGTAACTCTTTTTGATTTGAGCCAAAGGCTTCCTTGGGAAGATTTCTTCCCAAAGTGAGGCTTCTAAAAGTAAGAGGGGGAAGTTGGGAGAGTATTTGGTCAGAGTTTGGCCGAGCCAAATGGCTTGAAAGTGTGAATGAGGTGGTAGAGGTGGGGGCCTTTTATAAGTGGAGAGGAGGGGCACTCTTGGAAAGTAAAGAAAGGTCACTTTATTATAAAATGAGTTTCGAATTTTAGAGGTCCCACACTTATATAATTCAAGGATAAGGTGATAAGGGTTCGAAATATCCTCATCCAATAGTCTTTTTACAAGTGTAAGCCTTGGATTTTTCATTATCTTATCATTTTATTTAAATCGTTAAATAATGAGGTCATCGCTGCATCATTATGATGTCATAAATAATTTAATTTATTTAATGTCTAAAAATTATAAAAAAATACTATGATGTAGGAAATAGTTTTATATTTCTAATGAATATTTATAGTCAAAATTTTGACTTGTGTAACCCCACTTAAAAACTGTTTTAGTAGAACAACTCATGTTTGTGTCAATTTAATTTTAACATTAAATAAATATATATTAATGTCATTTTCCAACCAAAGTGGCTCCATGGGGTCCCCAAGTTTACCCATGGGTTTTCTTGGTCGGCCATGACTCATCCAATAGGAGTATGACAAGTGTCAAGCTCATCTCATATTATTAAAACATTATTTTTACCTTAAACTACACTAATTACCACTAATCGCGATTAAGAACTTAAAAGTTACTATTCACCAAAAATTATTTTAATCTCATTAAACCACATTTTACTTCTTAATGAAAACCATGTATGTTGGATTTTTGAAAATCAAAACACATAAGTGGTAATATTTCATTTAAACAAAAAATCAGTTATTTAACTACCACTTAGTGGTTTCACTATTCATCAAAATTGAAGTTTTTCAGAACAATTCCAAAATTTCACCCTAAGCTATAATTGATATTCCGAATTCAAAAATGATTTCTATTTTACAAAATTCCAAACATATAATTTTCATTAATTAATTTTATAATTAATTCCCGTCGTCATAACAAATAGCGTGTTTTTAAGAAACAATATATATCAAAAGATTAACAATTGTTTATGTCCAATTTCAAAGTGAAATTAATTCTAATGACCACCATTGGATAAAATGGTAAAAATATATTCTAATTATACTTTAAAACCACTAAATAGTATAATTTATCACTATAAATTATTTTTATTAAAAAAGTTGTTTCTAAGTAATTTTCACTATTCATAAAAAATTGGAAGTTCTCAGAAAATTACAAAAAATTCAACTTTGGATAATTTCGATATTACGAATACAAAAATGAAGTCCATTTTGAAATATAAAATTTCTATAATTTTAAAAAGTGATTATTACTATTCATAACGGCTACTTTGATTAGTCGCGGTTTTTTAGAACTCGATGTTGCGTACAATGCAAGCTATTGCATTATTGAATGAGAAGTGTAACGTGGAAGCTCGGGGTGTTACAGTTTCATGGTTATCCCATGTGGTTAGTAAAACAAGAAAGATCCATGTATTTAGGTCTATATTTGGATAATTTTGTTTAGTAAGGTTAGAACATAAATTTTCATACTATATAGAGTCCTAGGACTAACTTTACAATGCCATTTGGTATAGGTAGTGTAGGAAGTACAGTCATTACATGGTTTTTTAGACCATGAGGGACAATCATGCGTTTTACCTAGTTTTTTAAAATTTAAGTTTTCAATTTGTCTCTTAATTAAAATAAAAACTTATTTTACTCTTTTCCCCTCACCCCCTCATCACACGACCCCATGGTCAAGAACCCCTCCATTTTGGCATGAATCTCACCCTCTGGATATCCCTCATTCATGAAGATTCCTCTTGATTTCTTCACAATTCTTGGTCAAACCTCTGATTTATGGTCTTTGTTTCCCTCTTTTCTCTTTTTCCCTACATTTTCCCTTTCCCTCATCACTACATCGTGTTTAGCTGAACCATAGGGGTTTTATTTTGATTTTATTTTTGGGTTTATCTTAATGTTAAGGTGTATGGTTTCTCCATTGGGTCTTGATCACCTCGACTTTGATGTTCTGGACCATTTATCATCGATTCCAAGTAGGTTTTCCCATGTCCCATGATTTTAATTTTAGATCCATAGATTTCTTATGTCTTTAATTTATGTTTTAATTTATTAATTATAGAATTAAATATATTTAAACACTATTTTAATGTAAGATTAAGTTCTAATTTATTTTCATTCAAGGTATATGATTCTATTGATTCCATAACATGTTAAAATTCAATTTTAATTAATTGTATGAACTAGTTACTTATTAAACTATCCAAACTTTAAAAAAATATCGAAATTAAGAAAAATATTGGAGTTTTAAAATTTATTTTTTAATGGTTTTAATTTTTATTTCAAGTGGTACTTGAAATTTCAATTATTTATAAATCATTTAAATATTTTCTTTTAATAAATTGTGTGGTTTTTAAATGGTTTGACCTTTTTTGGTTCATGGAATAAATTAAAGGGAGGGTTTTATCCCCTTAGGGATTTTAAATAAAAGGCAGTTTATTTTTAAATGTATTTTAAAGAAATATTTTAAAATAAAGTGTTTCAAAGGCCTAGTTGGCACTTTTAAATGTGTTGCTTATTACTTATAATGCCCATTATTGTCCCTTTCTCATGTTGTGACCATTGAGGGTTCGTTTTTATATAATGGTGATTGTATGTTGTGGATTGGGTCTATTTCTATGAGAGGGTGTCAGAGGTGAGGGTGATTCATTATTATACTTTTGACGCCTACCTTGATCATTGGATGTTTTCTCACCTTCACTTTTATATTGTTCATGGTAATGATAGGTCTCTTTGTAGAGTTGTAAAACCCATATTATTTATGATATATTTCTTTTTAAATAAATTTAATCACTTCAATAGCTTGTGGTACACGCAACCCTAAGTATAAAGGAACCATAAAATAGAATACCCTTATAACATAGCAGTTAAATTTGAGGGTATGAATAAGACTAACTAAATTATGAAAAATATATGGTTTAAACATATATAAAATAAATTAAATAGTTATAAATTTATAATAAATAAAAATAAAATGTCATTATAAAGAAAAATAAATGTTTTTCTGAAAAATTGTATTTTTTCTAAAAAACAGTTTCATCGCGTTTTGTGTACTTATGTTAAGATTATTTTTTTGAAATGTTATAAAATGTATTTGAAAAACTTACATTAATTTTTTAAACCATAATTTAAAATTTATATTATAATTAATTTTTTATAATTTTCTAAAATGATTTTTTTTTTGATGAATAGTGAAAAATACCGATTTTTTATTGAAAAATCTCTTTTTATTTAAAATATTTACAAGTTCTATTTTGTTTTAAAATTATTATAAAAGTAAAATTTGTTCAATTATATTATAATTAATCTAATTTAGGTCATTATAATCAATTATATGTTCAATTTTGATAAAAAATGTTTTATACTTTTGAAAACATTTCCTTTGGAAAACTGTTTTTTCACCATGTCTTCGGGTTTAATTTTAAATTAAATTCCACCACTTTTATGAATTATATTTGGTAAAATGGATTCAAAATTTTAAATAACTATAATTAATTTCATATAATAATTTAAAATTAATTTTTTTCATAATGAATAGTAAAAACAGTAAAAATTAATTACCCCGATTAAGGTTAAAACGGGTTTACTGGGGGTTAAACTAAGAAGATGAGGTTTTAAATTACCTAAATAATTGTATAATTTCTATTTTATGTCCATATTTAGACCTTATATAATTTGAGGTTAAATAATGATCCAGTTTTTAGCCTTTTTTCATGTTAAAAACATTGGTATAATTCATTCTTTTCAAAAATTTCAAGTGTGTACTCTCTCCCAACTATAAAAGGGCACCCCATATCCTATCCTATTCAAACTTCTAAATACCTTAGGTACATCCCATACCTAAACATATAAGTTAATTTTATCCCTACACATGACCTAGAGTTCCTTTTTTATTAGAAAACCATTCTATGAAGGATCTTGGTATAAACCTAAATAGTTTCTATGAAGAAGTGGTATAGTTCTTAACCATGATTCTTCATTTTATTTAGTCCTTTATCCCATTAAAATATTCTAAATCAAGGATAAAATAATAACAAAAGTATATTCCATATAATTAAATTTTATTATGTTAATTTAATAACCTATGTTCATCTCCTCTCTCGTCAAATGGGAAACAAAATCGTCGATCATGTGTACAGCGGATTATTGCCTCACGAATCGATGTAATTCTCTTTACATTGTTGTCTCTCATGAAGGGATATAATGATAGATTTAATGTTTATATAATGATTTATTTAATGTTTATATATGATATTTATTTCATAATTATACTTTTATAATTATAATACCACATCTACCTACTTACCTTCCAATCCATTGTAAAATAATAACATCACTCGTGCATAAATACGGACTACCACCACCACGTAGCGACGTGATACGATTTTCATTTTATTTTGAAATGTATGGTAATAAATATATATTTAATGAATATATATGATATAATAATTATCCTATAATGGATAATTATTACTTACATTTCTTTCATTCCATCCATAAAAAAATGAAAACAATATTCATGCGTACGTACGACCCACCGTCTCCATAAATGATATAACTCATTTTTCCATCTCTAAATTTTATAAACTATTATAAAAAATTATATAATGAATATATATGATATTTATATCATGTTTAAATAAAATTATATAATATAACCCTGATCAAAGTACAAGGACCCAAACTACCAAACCAAAACATATATGAAAAACAAAGCAATTATTACCCAGAACAATGATTTTAATAAGAAACTATTAATATACAGATGATAAAAATTTATAAGTATATAATATATGATATAATATATATGAATATGGTTTTTTAATATATTTTTAATAAATATATATTTATTATACATGAGTTTCAGACATTTATGAAGGAAATTTTATCTGTGCTAAGGGTTTCTCATCTCACTTTTACTTTCATGATACATATGCCATATTCACCACTAATTTAATTTGTTTGGTGTATATACCACCCCTTATATATGTTATACCAAGAATCACTTTATCTTTATTTTATTTTAAGTTTCATTTGAATTTATTTCTTTAATGGGGCTTACAATTCAAAATTTACCAAAGTGGTAAGGGTTTATTTAACAATCTCATCATTATTTGGGATTGTTTATATTTAATCCTACCTTGGGGTAATTGCTTTATATTTACTTCTTAAACCCAGTATATTTTCTTCCCTTATATTTATTCATGAGATTTTCAAGTAAAATTACCATTTTTATCTCTTTGTTACTTAAAATGATTGAGAAAACATTTTCAAAAAAATTTGTCTTTGTTTATCTCTTCGGTTGAATATCCTTTTTCTCCAATATACATTTTTTCTAAAAATAATTTCAAAAATGGTTTTAACATACTCCAAAATTATTTATTAAACAAATTTTTACACATGTTTTATTTTTTACAAATGGTTTAAAATTAATATTCTTATCATTTTCCGAACAAGATACTTTTTATCCTTTTTACAACAGTGTGATAAGAATTTTTTTACTTATACTGCATGTGTGGAGTTACCCATCATCATGAACATTAATTATTTGAATATTAATTTACAAGTATAATAAGGTTATTTTTAATGAAATTTTTTTCCCTAATATTATGGAAATTTTTGGTTCTTAAAATTTATTTTCAAAGTAAAAAAAGTTATTTTCCTTAAGAATTTTTTAATGATATTTTTATGTTATTTCTATTTATCTATGACAACAACCCTTATTTTAATTATTCCCCATTGGGGATGTCTTGTAATGATTCCACCCACCTTATTTCTTTGGATTTTTTATCATCAGTTTGGCTGAGGATGTACTGTTTCGATATCAATCTCCATATTACTCTAGATGGTTTATGATTATGTTTATTGATTGGGGAAATTATTAACATTTTATATGCTATTTTTTCAATATGAATGTCTATGTTGATTATATTTCTCCCATTTTATATGTATAATTCATTGGAATTTGTAAGTGATGGGTGGATCCTGTATATCCCCATGATGCATCGATATGTCTCATGAGATAAACTAGCTAAGTTATTTGGATGAGGCCTTATCCATTTATACAATATTTCTTGGAATAAGACCTTCACAATATGGTTATGATGTCTAGGATTATGAATTCCCTAATTATGATATTAGTTATTTATTTCCATGTGATTGTTTGATTATTTATAATATCCATGGACACGTTTCGAGCTTATGTGATGAGTTATATGGAATTAGTTGATCATTATTTATCCTTACCATATTATTCTTCATACTCAAGTTATTAAATGAATTAGTATTTTTAGTTATATACCATTATATATTGATTATATTATATGTATTAATTATAGATTCCACTGTACACATACCTTTACTAAGCATTTGATCTTACCCATTCCTTATGTTTTTTTCCCCAAGATGTTAGGAATTATTTTATTATTGATATGTAGAGATATGATATAGGGGATAATGGTGTTCTTAAAGAAAATACTATATTGTATTTAAAGTTTTCAATTAAAATGTTACATTCAAGTATGTATCTAGTTTTCCAATACTACTAAACTATTCCATACTTTGGGATGTGATCTCTTGTATCTAACAAAATTGTAATAAAGTAACCACTGAATCTGGGATACTAAGGTCAGGGTCCTTACAAGATTCCTAGATGAGTGACAAATCTATGTGATCATGTGTCGTGATAGAGATATATTGGGTTATTGAGGTGCCTAGATGATTCCTCGTTGTAGTTTCATGCTCCTAGTTTTAGGGTCTTAAGAACTAGTTAGTTTGAGGAGACTATCAGCATAGATAGTTTCTTTTAGAAAAACCTAAGATTCATGTTACTGGTTAAGGATTATATTACTTTAGTTCTTATTCTATTAGCTTATGATGACTGTACCGTAACTGGTGGTTGATGTAGTTGGTTTTTATTTTGTGATTGATTATTCTCCCCTGCTTTCATGGCTTGAGGCGCATTTATATTGCTTCCTTTTATTATCATTTTCTAGACTTGTAGTGTATAATTTTTATTTTACCCCATCACATGTGCTTGGTTTTTTATTTAAACAGGTTTTTAAATAATATTTGGAAAATGGTTAATTTAAAGGTTTTCAACTTGATTTTCAAAGTGAATTTGAAAATGGGTGTTTTGGTTTCTAAAATGGATTAGGTTAGGAGAACATATTTAAAGTGATTGTTTTCATTTAAGGAAAACAAAAGAAAATTTATATAAAATTTATATTGATTGATATTTTTTTTTCATAAATTGTGTTTGAAAAACTTACTTTTTTATTTCATTTCAAACTTTCTTAAAATGGATCTATAAATAAAATTTTGGCATTTGGAAAGGTGGGTGGTGGCCTATTGAGCATTTTAATTCTTACATATATTTTAAATTTTATTTTCAATCCTTTATTTAGTTCTTATTTTTCTCTTTGTGTGTCTTCAACTTTAGGACCAGTTAGTCACCGACGAGTATTTGAAGTTAGTAGTTTGTTTTGTTTTGTTTTGTTTCCTTGAATCGGATAAGTAGGACTTTACCACTTTCAGTTATGGTTATTGGTGGGAATTCATTATATTTATGGAGGTTTTAGTGGGACTCAGAGTTGGTTGTTGGTAAGGGAGTGTGTAGGATGAACATAGGGATTGCATTTAATTTTAAATTTTTTGAATTTTTATAACTACTTGTTTATTTTTGTATATTTTATTTTGGAATGGACTTATGACTTATGTATAGGTCATGTCATATTTTTAGGATAAATTATTTTTTACTTTAACTCATATTTAAGGGTGAAATTATTCCCATTTAATTTATTTGATTCCCCAATGCTTGTCTTTATCCCATAGGGATCAGGAAGGCCACTCGGGTAAGTGGATAGTTGATTCATATAACATTTTAGGTGGAAACCTGGGCCGGTTCATTACAAAATGTATTAGAGCCTAATTTCTGTAGTGATATCATAGTTTCATGACTATTCCTTTTTCTATTTGTGTTTTCATGGTAAGATCGATTTAGATTATGGTCAGAACTCGAGAGGTAGGTGCATGCAGTGTCTAGATAACTCTTACCTATCCCAATCCATGAGTTTTCATGGGAAGTGGGATTTTAATTTTTAATTTGGGATTTAATTTTGATTATTATTGATGATGTATTGATATCCATTTTCATGGCGTGATTTTCCTTGGGTCATATTAGATTTTGGAATGAAAATAGAATATGGGTTAATGGCATGGGGTTGGATTGCACGACCTAAAAAATTGGGCAGTGACCAAATTCTTGATCTTGAAACGTCTTAGTAATTATTTAATGGATAGTATGTGGCCCCTCAAACTATGTGGTATAGTCAAGCATGGTTCTTTTAATGAACTAACCCAGGATTCCATTTCACCTGACACCCAACTCAGTTCATTACAAAATGGTATCAGAGGTAGGTTATTAATGGGAACAAGGTTTAGTGTCACCCTTGTTATTTGGGGATGTCCAAGTAGAGTAAAGACTTAGGTTGTTGGAGAATTACAGGTAAAGTTATGGAGATTCTAACTATCCCTTGCTTTTCTCAAGCCTCAAGTTTCAAGGGGAGGTTGGGTTTTGAGTTATTTTCATCTATTTTAATGTGATTTATGTTTTGATTCCCTTCGAGTAGTCATGTGATATTGGGGGTTGCTCCTAGTTTCATGCATAAATAGAGGATAACATGAGCTTCATGGATGGAATACATGGATTTGGAAACCATGTGGTGCCAGTGTAGTTGAGTCTACCTCCTTAGTAGAGTGTGCTGAATGAATGGTGCTCAGTTGCCTAACAGTTGTGGCTAAAGTGTGTATGACACTGCTTCCTCCCTAGTTATCCTGTTTGGACTCCTTTTGAATATAGATTCTCCAAAAGTGGTTTCCACCTATTGGGGGTGGATTGAGGAGTGTTTTATGCTCTTTTTATATGTGGTTATTTTGAAATTTTCTTTAATTCTTATGTAGTGCTTTGTGTGTGCTTGGTTTTGGAAACCTTATTTTGGAAAATGAAGGTATTTTGGGAAAAACTTATTTTCAAAACTTGTTTTTATGGGATTATTTGTAAAATGGTTTCTTCCTTGGTGAAAATGGTGATTCAAAAGTAAAATTTTTTCTAGTATGTACATTTTGTGCCTCATTTGAAGGATCCTTGTTTTTTTATTCCTTTTTTGAGAAGGAATTCTTTGGGTTGTATTTTGGGGCATGTATTAGAGATTTCCATGTCTATTGATGTTATTTTTATCCCACATAATAGTTAAAATAGTTATCTTAGTTCTGTTTCCTACCTAGAGTTTAAGTGGAGTGGTGTACATGAGACCCTCATTATGAGATCCATTGAGAGTTTTTGAGAGATTTCTTGTAAATTTTAGCTATGTTTAGAATGAATCGGCTATTCCTTATCTACTACAAGAGGGTTTGTCTTGGGATATCTTTGGGTTGGAATTTTTTTGTAGGTTCTTTCCTAAGGTGGTAAGAGTGTATAAGGAGCTTGATCTTGTGGTTTAACTCTAGGTTTTTTGTGAGTTGGGATTTTAAAAGAGGTCTCAAGTATAATCCCTTATGGAAAGTTATATGGTATCCTTTTTTCGTTAGTTGTGAGTGCCATTTTTATAAACCTCATTGTTTGGGAGAACCTTTATTAGAGGTAGTGGGTTGCACTAATTTTCTAATTGAGACATTAGGATCCTCATTTCTTATACATGAGATAGTTCTTGGGTGCATGAGTAGGTAACTAGGGTGTTTGATCTTCTAGTTGAGAATTTTATTCTAGCTAGAGTTGGTCATCACTATTTAGAGTGAACTGGGTGAAGGTGACCCAGTTATTTACCCTAGTTTATCCATGGGTATCATGACCTGAGTTTGGATCTCTTGTCATTCCTTGAAGATTCTTTTGGTTTTTCATATTATCTTGGGTTTGGAAGTTCTTTTGGTTGAGATCATTTTTTCCCTTGTAGTTTATCAATTGTTTTAGGATGCATTTCTAGTAGTTCTTCTATGTTCCACCATGTTATAGAATCTATAAATAGTGGGGAGACCATTTATAAAAACTCTAAATAGTGGAGATACCATGTTAGGTATCCCATGATTTATATGTCCTTCCTATTCGTGGTTCTCATTTAGTTGGTCTTGGAGACGTTTGTTAATTATGGTTGATTAGTTCGATTGTTTTTTAGGATCTCAGTTGTGTTCTTGGAGGTTGATCTCACTACTGGAAAATAGGGCTATACACACGGTTTTGAAAAAAACCTTGGGTATAGGGATAGTACGTGAACCTATACCTGCGGTTCTCCAAAACCATGGGTATGGGTTCACCTATACCCACGGTTTTGGAGAACCGTGGGTATGGTGTTTTTTTGAAGACCTATACCCACGGTTCTGGAGAACCATGGGTATAACTTATGGAGGGGAATGAAAATTAGGCGGGACGTGAAAAAAATTTGGCGGGAAGATATTTTTTCACGGTTTAGTTTAATATATTTATATAAATATAAATTTATATACTCATAGTTTCTATAGCTCGGTTGGTCACTAGTGGAGGTGCGGCTGTGAGATGTGGGTTCTAATACTGTGGTCTGCAGTTTTTGAATTTAAATTACCGATGTAGATTATATTAATATATATACGTATATGTATATATAAATAACAATTGAAAGTTGTATCTAGGTTGGTCAGTTGTTGGTGCACTGTCGGCAGGCCCAGTGTGAGACGCGGTTTCGAAACCCATTCCCCACATTTTTTGGATTTTTTTAGTACCCCACATGGATAAAATTAATATATATACGTTGATGTATGATTATATAATAAAAATAATTCACATCTCGGTTGGTCCCTTGGTGGTGTGCATTCGTGAGGCGCAGTGGGAGTGCGGGTTCGAATCCCGCCTCCTGTGAATTTTTTGAATTTAAATACCCCACAGTTTTCAAACTGTGGGGTCTTTTGTGTTCCATGCTAGAACAGACATAGTGCACACTTTGACTCCCCTATACCAACATCGTTCCATCCCACAGTTCCCAAAAGTGTAGGTATAGCCTATACCCATGGTTTTGGGGGCTATACCCACGGTTTTGAACCGTGGGTATAGGTCATTTTTCTAGTAGTGTCTGTGTGAGGGATTCTTTTAGTTGGTTCTTCTTTGGATATTTAACTTTTTATCACCTTTATTTTAGATTGGGTATTATTGGGGGAATAAAGTGGAATGGTGGGAGTTTTTTACACCTCTGGTGTCATTGTGTTTTTATTTTGGTCTTATTTTATATTGTTCTTAAGATGTATTGAGTTCTGGTAGTTAGAAGGTCGGAATTTCAATTTTGGAGGATTTTTTTCTAGAGCATGATTAGCCCATATAGTTAGTAGTAACTGTGTGGTGAACACTTTGACTCCCATATACCCACGGTTCTCCAAAACCGTGGGTATAGGTTGAGAACCCTATACCGACATCGTTCCAGCCCACGGTTCCTAAAACTATGGGTATAGCATATACCCATAGTTTTGGGGGCTATACCCATGGTTTTGAACTGTGGGTATAGGTCATTTTTTCAGTAGTGTCTGTGTGAGGGATTATTTTAGTTGGTTCCTCTTTGGATATTTAACTTTTTATCACCTTTATTTTAGATTGGGTATTTCTGGGGGAATAAAGTGGAATGGTGGGAGTTTTTTACACCTCTGGTGTCAGGGTGTTTTTATTTTGGTCTTATTTTATCTTGTTCTTAAGATGTATTGAGTTCTGGTAATTAGAAGGTCAGAACTTCAATTTTGGAGTATTTTTTTCTAGAGCTTGATTAGCCCATATAGTTAGTAGTAACTGTGTGGTTCTCATACACAAGTGGGTATGTGTTGGGGAACATGAATTATGCACGGTTTGTTAAACAGTGAGAAAAACATGTTGTTGGGTCTGTCATTTTGATAGAGTCATTTTACACAGTTTTCTCATGGTTCTGCAAACCATGCAGACCTCCCTAGAAGATGTGTGGGGTTTGGTGTGTGTTTGGAGTGAGTCACACGGTTTGTACAAACTATGCTACCTCTTAGGGGAAACTATGTAGGGTGGGTGTGTGTCTAGCCAGTCCCCCCCCCCCACAGTTGGCACATGATTAGGCAAACCATGCATCCTAAATGTGTGGTTTTCCCAATAAGGAAAAAAATTTATTTATTTATTTTTATTTTTTCTTTGTTTATACCTTATTATCCCCCCCCATCTCCCTTTGATTCATGTGGCGTTCCAGTCCCCTCTTTCTCCATGCGTGCATGCCACTCCCTCCCTCGAGCTCCCTCTCCATGTCAATTTCACTTGAATTTTTGGGGGATTATTAGTTATCCCCTTGAGGTAAGGCCTTTTCTTCCTTCCTATTTACATTTATTGGTTTTTTCCTCTTCTTTTCACCCCTCTCTGGTCATCCAAACCCAAGGGTTTTATATGAGATTATTTTTTATGTCACTCTTCTTCCTAGGGCGTACGATGGGTCACTTGGGATGTCTTCATTCATGTTTTAGCATATGCTACTAGAGGTGAATTATTTCTGTCCTTTTTGATTTAGCCACTACTATTTGAGGTAGGTTTCCATTACTCTTTTATTCTTCTAATTTTAATTAGGAGGATTTTAGTGATATTTAGTTTCCTCTTAGTTGTTTACGGTATCTTGTGGATTCTAGAAGACTGGTACACAAATACATAGGTAACTATATATATATATATTCCCTCCTTTTACATATTCCCTCATAGAGAGGAAAATATATGCATTGGATTAAGGGTTTTATATATATATAAGTGTAACACCCCAATATTTTATGGTATGTTTTCATTAACAGATATATATTTAATATCTTGTGTTTCACGAAACACCAAGTTCAAACGCATCACAATATATTATAACATAGATGTTAAAATAGTAAGATTGTATAGTATTAACCACATTATATACAATATAATGTTTAAAATTCATTTTTTTGTGTTTTCTAGATATGATATATGAACAAATCTAATAAAACAATTATTTTTTTCAAAAACACAGTTTTACCACCCTTTGATGGCATACCCATTTTAAATTTAGTTTTTCAAACATTTATAAGTTCTATTTGATAAAATAATTTTCTTCTTTATAATAATAACATCAAAAGTTACTTTGGTTTAATTTTTTTTATTTTTCCAATAAATATCATATTTTCGTGAATAGTGAAAAATACAGCATTTTAATTCAAAATTGCTATTTTGTCTAATTTATTTTTTTTTTGTTAGAATATCATTTTAATTTATTTTAAATTATAATTAGCTTAATTTTTTATCAATAAAAACAATATATTTTATTGTAATCAATTTCAAATTGAAATTAGATATAAAAACTTTTCAAACTTTTGAAGATTTCACTTTAAAAACCAACTTTTTCATTTTATCTACAAAATCAATTTTAAATATAATTTGCTCAATTATGTGAATTGAATTAAGTAAAATGGATTCCATATATGGAATAATAAGTAACAAATTATGTTATAAGGTTAATTTTATTTTTAGGTATAAAAAGGTTACCATGGTAAAAAAATTATTTACCATTGTATAGGTAAAATTGTGTTAATTGTTAATGTTAAAAGGTAAAAGCTTAACATACCTAAATATTAAAACATTTAATGGTTTTTTGAGGTTTTTATATACCCTAAACATCCTACTAAATTAATTGAAAGTCTAATACATTGAAATTAATTCCTCCTCAATGTGGTTATCTTTAAATATAAAATAATCAATAATTTGATCACTTGAACCCACCTCTCCTCAAGTATAAATACCACCCCACCTCCCCATTTCGACCCAAAAATCCTTTTAGATCCTAAAATATATTCCAAAACCAATCCTCCTCACTCTAACCACATAAAAGTGAATATTTTATCACCAAAATACCAAATCCAAGGTCCTCAGGGGTCTTTTAAGGAGGTGATATTCAAGAGGTAATTTTCTCAAAGTATGTCTCTTAGTTTATTTTCTTTTTCAACTTTCTCCTCACCTCATTTATACATAAATTCATTATAACTCCAGAATAATGTATATGATATATTTTTATTTTTCTAATGTAATATCTCATATCCATGTCATTTCTCACCTCCTCTTATTCAAATAAATGAAATCGTGGTCCAAGTTATGCTGGTTAATCGACTTTGTGAATATTGTTTTTGTTATTTTTTCATTATCACCTTAATGGATAGTATTAAAAAAATTATTGCTATATAATATTCTAATATGTACATTATAACCTATTTCATATTCTTTAAATTTTATATTAAACATACCTTCCCTCTTTCTATATTATGGATATATGATTACATCATTTGTGGAAGTGTGGACTATCACCCCCACAAAGAGATGTGATTCGTTCATGATATAAATGAAACATATTATGGATAATTTTAATAAAAATATGTAAAATATATGAAATATATATGATACTATAATTATAATATACATATTTATCATTTACTTTGCAATATTTTAATACGACAAAGAAATTAAAGTAGTGTTCATGCGTACGTACGGCCTACCATCTCCATGAACGGTGCATTTCATTTCTTATCTCCAAAATTTATATATTATTATAAATATATATGTAATCAATATATAGTATAATTAATCCATGGTTTAAATTATGGAGATAATGAAATCATTATCTAAGTAATATAAGAAGCAAATAACAAGTCAAAACATACTTGAGAAAACTGAGCAATTAACACCCAGAATAGTGAAATAAAGAAAGATTGTTAACAAACAGGTAATGAGATATTATAAGGAGAAGATATATAATATTATAATAATTATTATTGTTCTATAATACGTTATTAACACTCTTTAAGACATTATACAGGAGGTTAAAGGGCGATCACCCTTAAGGAATCGCAAGGTAAGTGTTAATTTCACAACCTCATTATTATTCGCGATTATTTATACATAAGTATTTATTGGGACATATTTATCATCCATGTACATGTTTCTTTAAAAAAATAAAAAGGAATATTTTAAAGGTATTATTTAAGGGAATATTTAACTAAGATATCATTTTAATTTTTTTTAATATTTATTCCTCTAAATATTTCTCATTCATGTCCATGTTTTCAAAATGGGTTTTATGGATTTATTTATAAGGACCTGAATATTTTTAAATGTTAATTTTTGAATTTCTATCAAATTTTTAAAACTTTTATGGGAAAAATTGATTCAAAAATCTATTTTTAAATGTCTTCTTTCATAAATTTGTGGATTTTGAATAAATTATTTCAAATAAAAAAGTGTATTTTTCTCAAGAAATCTATAATGGTTTTATTAGATTGTTTTAATCTATGTCAACATATTTTGTAGGATTTTATGATTAATTGAGGATTATTTTGTATAAAATATACCATATTGTATAGAAGGGTTTGTGATATGTTTGAATGTGGATGTGTTATTTTGATACCATTCATTTTTTATGGTTAATGTATCAACATTTCATATACTAGTTTTAATACGAATGTTTATGTTATTTATGTTTCACTATTTTCATATGAGGAAAGTATTGGACTTAGTAAGTGATGGGTAGGGCCCTTTATAGCCCCTAGATGCATCAGTAGGTTTCATGAAACAAAATAGATATGGTTTTGGCCAAGGCCTTACCCATTTATTAGATTCTTGGCATGAAGCCTTAATAGTATTAGATTCTTAGCATGAACCCTTGATGGTAAGTTTCCGATGTCCAGAATTATTCATTCCCTCATTATAATATTAGTTATGGATATTCCATGTGATTATTCAACAAGTAGAATATCCCTAATTATGCTTATTTTATATAGTAATATTTATTCTTACTATATTATTCTGGAGATTGTGTTCAAAGGCCTTGTGTTTCAGTTATACATATTTTTTTAAGGTTTATGATTATATATTCATAATAGATTATATTGTACACTTACCCTTACCAAGTATTTGAGCTCACCCCTTTCTTATGTTTTATCTTCTCAGGAATCCAAGAGGTGTATTATGACCGATATATAGGGTTAATCTAGGAGAATAAATGCGTTCTCAAGAGATTATCTATGATTTATTTTGTGTTTTTAATTGTAATGTAAAGTTAATATATGTAATCTATTTTACAATACTGCTAAACTAATTATTCCTTATAGGTTTGATTTCTTCTAATCATGCCAATGTATTAAAATAATGCACCAACTTCGAGCTTCTGGGGTCGGGGAATTACAATTGGTATTAGAGGAAGTTTAAAAACCTTAGAAATTGGACTTAAAAAAACATAGATTAGGGAACATGACCCTAAGATAAAAATTGAGGATAATTATATAATAAAATACCAAAGAAACCATGTTTATGGTTATGAGACTATATGCACATAAATTTTTCAATTTGTGTTATGAATTACGCTTGTTATGGTAATATACATAATGATATGATCTAATCTAGTGTATTCCATTATTTAGAAATGGATCCTAGAATAATGAAATGAAATTGTATCAACATACATAATCTATGTAGGGATTTCCCTCCTATGAAATATAATGATAGTGGAGTTGGTGATACAATTGGTTTTAAATAGATTATAACCATACTAGGATAGCTGACTTAGGTTATGAATAATAAACTTACCCGTATGAAGCACCCTTATCCAAAATGTAGAGGATAAATGTTAGATTACTTCATGAGATAACAACCTCCAACATTCAATGGGACTAAAAATACATTTGTAGATAATAAATGGATAAGTTATTTAGAGAAGATATTTCATTATTTGGGAAACAATAAAAGGGAGAAGGTTGTCATGGAATTTTATCATCTCTCTGAAGATGTAGATCAATGGTAGTCATTGATTCAAAACATAAAGTAGGAATATGAAATAAAAAAACATGAAATGGAAGGATTTTAAGGAAATTTTCTTTGAAATTCACTTCCATCGTGAATAGAGAGCTGATATGGAGAGGCAATTTCTGAGTCTAAGGAAAAAGGAAGATGAGAATATTGTGAAATATGAGGCCAAATTTACAAGGTTATAAAGGCATTCTATAAACTATATATGTAATATAAGGAGTAATATTGATCATTTATTTGATGGGTTAAATCCATTTCTCTGAAAGCCTTTGGTCTCCCAAAAATTCTCATCATACGAATATATATTATCATGTTCTATCAATAAAGAGAAATAATTCTCTATGTCTTATGAATTTAAGGGAAAGAAAGAGAAGAATAGGGTGGTATAACAAGAGACATATAAAGGAAATAAGGGAAAGAAGGATTTTCTCATATGTTATAATTATGGAAAGAATCACCCTGAGAAGTGCTTGAAAGGATTGGGTTTTTATTATAAGTGTGAAGAAAATGGTCACTAGGAAAAAGAATGCAAAGGGAAGAAATAAAAGACCGATTTTTAGTATTTCAACTATAGTGAAATGTGGCACTACACAAATAAATTTCCTAAGCATAAAGGAAATATAGTTCAGAAAAATCAAAGGGAAAAGGCCAAGCTTATGTTTTTACTGCATCCAAAATCGAATAATTAATGTATTTTTGTTTTTGGGATTCAATAATTATATAATTTGAACATTTTATTATCAATGTAACTTTTATAATAATTATATAATATATAATGATTGTACTACATTACTTCTTCTTTAAGGATTTTGAAACATGAAAGTTTTCATTATGGTTTTAATGTGATCAATGTATTTATATTTCAAGTATGTGATAATAAGAGAAACATTATGTTTGAGGAAAATCTGATGTTAAGATTGATATTGGAAATTTAGAGACATTTTTAGACTTTTAATTTGGAAAAAAGTAATTTGGAAAAGTATTAAGGTTGGAATGGAGTAAGTTGAACATTGGATATTATTGTTTGAGGTTAAAGTATGATTTATTGGATACTTTGGACTAACCTTTTTTGTTTTAGTAAACATTTAGAGGATGAAGGGAATACTTATGGGCCTTATGATTTATCAAAAGTGTTTCAAGAATAAAAAAAATAATTTTGAACTTTATTTTCTAGGTGTAAGGGATGAAGTGAAAATAAATCAAGGCACAACCAAAGGATGTGATTATTCTTATGACATGGAAAGAAATCAATTATGTACTTATATGAATAGTGAAACAATTCTCCAACTCTAGGGAAAGGATCTTGAAACCAAAAATTATATCCTAGTAATTTTTCCGTTAAATCAAATGGTCCCTTAAATCATCATAGATTTACAACTTTGTGATTGTAAAATTTCTCCTAACCATGTTCTCTATTACTCTCCATCAGAACTTTATGGTTATATTTTTCTTCTGTATCCATGTTTTTCTACATGGAACCCTTGTATGTGTTATCTCTGGTAACCTTCGTAATTATCTTTCTTTATTTTAAATTAGAAATTTTATCAACCACTATTCTGATGTGGGATTTTAATAAATGAATTTTGAATAGCCAAAAATTAGTTACTGAACTCAAATTCAAAAAATTTTGAGGACTCAATTTATTGAATTAGGGGAGAATGTAACACCTCAAGATTTCATAGTACGTTTTCATTGACAAATATATATTTAATAGCTTTCATTGTACGCAACATCAAGTTCAAATGCACCACAATCTATTATAACCTAGCTATTAAAATAATAATATTGAATATTATTAAACAAATTATATACAATAAAATGTTTAAAATTTATTTTTTGTGTTTTCTATATATGATATATGAACAAATCCAATAAAAAAGTATCTTTTCAAAAAACACAGTTTTACCACTTTTTGATGGTGTGCCCATTTTAAATCTAGTTTTTGACACATTTATAACTTATATTTTACAAAATAATTTTCTCCTTTCGAATAGGGACATCAAAATTAACTTTGGTTGAATTTGTTCTATTTTTTCGATAAATTTCATTTTTTTTTAATAGTAAAAAATACTGAATTTAATTTAAAATTGTTTTTTAATTTATTTATATTGTTAGATTATCCTATTAATTGATTTTAAAGTATAATAATATTAAATTTTTATCAATAAAATTAATATAGGACATTTTAATCAATTTCAAATTGAAATTAGATATAAAAACATTTCAAAATTTTAAACGTTTCACTTTAAAAACCTACTTTTTCATTTTATTTGTGGAATTAATTTTAAATATAATTTTCCCAATTTTGTGAATTTAATTAGATAAAATGGATTAAATATTTGGAATAATAAGGTCCAAATTAGGTTATAATGTCAATTTCATTTTTAGTTATAAAAAAATTACCATTGTAAAAAAATTATTTATCATTGTATAGGTAAAATTGTGACAAGGGTTAAAGTTAAAAGGTAAAAGCTTAACATACCTAAAAATTGAAACATTTAATGGTTGTTTGAGGTTTTTATATACCATAACCATAAAAAAATTAATTTAATGTATAAATTGTTGAAATTAATTCCACCTCAATGTGGTTATCTTTAAATATAAAATAATCAATAATTTCATCACTTAGACCCACCTCTCCTCAAGTATAAATACCACCCATCACCTCCCCATTTCATCCCAAAAATCCTTTTAGCTCATAAAATATCTACTCAAACCTCTTCTCATTTTACTATTCATGTCTAAGTTCTTATTGTCTCACCAAAAGACCAAATCCCAGGTCCTCAAGGGTCTTTCAAGGAAGTGATATTCAAGAGGTAATTTTCTCAAAGTACCTATCTTAATTGATATTCCGTTTCTAATTTATCTTCACCTCCTTCATCCATAATTGAATGATAACTACATAATAATTTATATATTGGATTTTTATTTTTATGATTTAATATTTCATATCCATTTCATTTCTCATCTCCTCTTATTCAAAGAAATGAAATTGTTGTCCCAGTTATGCTGGTTAATCGACTCTGTGAATACGGTTTTTATTCTTTTTCAATTACCGCCTTAATTTATGGTCATAAAACCATTTTTATGGTTCAATAATATTATAATATGTACATTATAACCTATTTCATATTCTATAAATTTTATACTAAACATACCTTTATGTGTTTCATATTGTGGATATATGATAACATTGTTGTGGAAGTGTGGACTACCGCCCCTTCAAAGCGATTTGATTCATTCATCCTATACATGGAACATATTATAGATAATTTTAATAAAAATATTTAAAATATATTACATAGATATGATACTTAATTATAATATATTATTGTATCATTCACTTCTCAATATTTTAATACGAAAAAGAAATGAAAGTAGTGTTCATGAAAACGTATGGCATACCATATCCATGAACAATAAATTTTATTTCTTATCTCCAAACTTTATATATTATTATAAAAACATATTTAATAAATATATAATATAATTAATTCATTTTTTACATCATGTATATAATGAAATAATTATCAATATGATAGAATAAGCAAATAATAAGCCAAAACATACTTGAGAAAACTGAATAATTTAAACCCGAAATAATTAAATAATAAAAGATTGTTAAAAAATGAGTGATAAGATATTATATGGAGATGATATATAATATTATAATAATTATTATGGTTCTATAATAATTTATTAACACTCTTGAAAACATTATACATGAGGTTAAAGTACGATCACCCTAAAGGAATCACAAGGTAAGTATTAATTTCACAATCTCATTATTATCTGAGATTGTTTATACATAAGTATTTATTGGGACATATTTATCATACATGTCCATGTTTATTTAAAATGTTTTCAAAATTAATATTTTAAAGGTATTATATAAGGTAATATTTAACTAATATATCATTTTAAATGTTTCTAAGATTTATCCCTCTAAATCTTTCTCATTCATATCCATGTTTTCAAAATAGGTTTTATAGATTTATTTATAGGGACATGAATATTTTTAAATGTTAATTTTTTAATTTATATCAAATTTTTAAAAGTGGTATGGGACACTTTGATTCAAAAATCTATTTTTAAATGTCTTCTTTTATAAATTTGTGGATTTTGAATAAATTATTTCAAAGAAAAAAGGGTATTTTTTCAAGAAATTTCTAATGGTTTTATTAGATTGTTTTCATCTATTTAAACATATTTTATTAGATTTTATGATTAATTTAGGTTTATTGTGTATAAAATATACCATATTTTATTTAAGGTTTTATGATATGTTTGATTGTGGATGTTCTATTTTGATATCATTCATTTTTTATGATTAATGTATTAATATTTCGTATTCTAGTTTTAATATGAATTTTTATGTTGTTTTTGTTTAACCCTTTTAATATAAGGATTGTATTAGACTTAGTAAGTGATTGGAAAGTCCCTATATATCCCCTCTATGCATCAATAAGTTTCATGAAACAAAATAGATATGGTTTTGGCTAAGGTCTTTCCTATTTATTAGATTCTTAGCATGAAGCCTTGATGGTATTACATTCTTAGAATGAATCCTCAATGGTAAGTTTTAGATGTTAAGAATTATGCATTCCCTCATTATGATATTAGTTATAGATATTATATGTGATTAATAGACTAGTAGAATATCCCTGGTTTTTCTTATTTTATATGGTAATATTTATTCTTTCCATATAATGCTGAATATTTTTTATAAATAGCTTTTGTTTCAGTTATACATCTTGAATTAAGGTTCATGATTATATATTCCTAATAGATTATGTTGTACTCTTACCCTTACTGATCATTTTATCTCAAACCTTTCTTATGTTTTATCTTCCCATAATTCCAATAAGTGTATTATGACTGATATGCTGGGTTAATATAGGATAATAAATTAATTATAAAGAGATTATTTATGATGTATTTTATGTTTTGAATTGTAATGTAAGGTTATTGTATGTAATCTATTTTATGAGACTGCTAAATTGAATGGTCCTTTGGAATTTGATTCCTTGTAATCATGAAAATGTATTAAAATAATGCATCGGCTCTAGGCTTTTGGGGTCGGGGTGTTACAAAAAGTGTACATGTGTGTAAGTGTGAAGAGGTCTCTATTGAAGGCGATGAGTTACAGGGTTTTTTGGCTTATTATTCCTCTCTTTTTGGTAGGTGTTACTGTAAAATTGTTTTTTAGAATTATACCATGATTTTTCTTTCTAAATTAATTTTTTATAGAAGTATAAATATATGTGTTAACCTTGTGATATTTTAAAACCATTTCTTGGTGTTTGGTGCTTGGTATTATTTTTTTATCTTGAGAAATCCATGTTTTGTGTATTAGAATAGAATATTTATTTATGATAAATTTTTATAAAATGACTATGGGGATTTTTGAAATGGTTTTGAAGTTGGTTGATGGTTTTTTAACCAGTTTTGGTTTTCATTGAGTGGAAGCAATGTTTTAAAGGGAAATTGGCTTTTAAAATGAGGTGTTGACCTCAAACTGAATTAAAAATGGGGTTTTATTTTTATTTAAAATAATGATTTTAAATTTTTGTGTAAGAGGTTTACCCCTTGTGGAAATTACATGGTGGATTCTTTAAAGTGGTTCGATGTATATTAGGGCCTTGGACCTCATTTTTGTATTTTAAAAGGTAGGATATATGGGTGATGGGTGGATTTGTGATGTTTCAAATGGTGTGGATGACTTCCATCATTTGGAGAAATATTTTGAAATGGTATTTTATGAAATAAAAATGGATCTTGGTATTCTAATCCATTTTTTAGTGTTAAAGGCCCAGTTGGAACTTTGGTTTTTAAATGGTGTTTTTGAGAGACACTCCTTGATTACCCCTTTCTTATATACCCCTTGAGTGGGTTCTTGATCACTATGTGATACCTGTTTTACCCCCTTGAGTGAGAATGTTCTTAATATGCCTTGTGTACTATTTTATATTTATTTGGGGATATTAATCATTAGGTGTTAGGGTGAGGGTAGATTTGGTTGTGTCATGTGTGTTAAACTTGGATTTTTTTCACTACACATCACTTTCCTTTGGTCGTGTAGGTCTGGGTAATAAATGAGAGTCCTAACTTGTTCCTCTAGTTGGTTAAAATTCCGATAGGGGACCCTTTATCATGAAATAGGGATAATTTGGGGTTTATTCATTACAACAAGACTTGTGTAGGATACAAGGATGAATCATATATGGTCTTAGCTCATGCTGGTATCTAGTTTGGGTGGTTATACCCTGCATATTTAGGTGCTTTTCATGTTAGGGATCTGTGATAAATCCCATGAAACATTCAACCATTCATTGGGTTAGGGATTGAGGGGAGTTTGATAGCGTGTTTTCTTGTATCATTTCCCCTAATTTAATTTATATGACACCTTCCTTGTTTATATGTTATGTTTCATTATGATTCTTAGTTCCTTATTATTGTGTTTGTATCATGTGTGTGTGTGTTTTTTGGGTCATTTTATATGAAATGGTAATTTTTTAAGATGTTGGAAAACCATATTGAAATTAAATAAGCTTGTGTGTGTTCTTTAAACTGGATTTAAAAATGGGTTTTGGAATGGGTTCTAATTGTAAAATTCTTTAAAGTAACTCTTTTCATTCAAATAAAACAAGTGGTTTTTTTAGAAATGTGAACGGTGTAAGTGGTTTTGGTATGGCTTAGGCCAATGGATTTGTTTTCAAAATGCGTGAGCTTAATTTTTGAAAACCTTAGAAAATTTTTTGAAAATTGTATTTGAATTGGATTTGGGTTTACATGATATTTATATTTATATAAAAAGTAATTTTTAGCTTATTTTTAAACTAGAATTGATTAGTTGCTTAGGAAACATATTTCATAGTTTTGGTGGGTTGTGGTGACCTAACGGGATTTTTGTCTCATGCCTATATCATTTTAGGTTTCAGGTTCTCTATTGGGACTTTTTTATCAACATGGTCATGGGGTGAGTTGGGTGGTGGTGACCCATGAGGTCATGTATAGGTTAATTTAGATTTCTTTTCTACTCTATATGTTCCTTTATTGTTATTATTCCTTTTGTTATTCCTATTTATTTTATTTTATCTCTTATATTTATTTATTCCAATGTTGATTATCTATGCTTTGGGTGAAATCATCCCCAAAGGGATTCTTGTGATGACCAATCACTAGTTTCCAGCCTGTGGGGATCAGGAATTCCCTTTGGGCCATGTGGCTAATCGAGTCGTGTATTAGGTTGAATGGAAGCCCAGGTTGGTTCATTACAGTTCAACAACCTATTTGGTTTTTATACTTATAATTCCCTTGGGAAACACCCTGTGATGGGGGTGAGTTCATGGAATTATTGTGATTTAATGATGATGTGGTTTAAATTATGGTCTTATTTTAGTTGTGTACATTTTTTAAAAAAAATGGATGGAAAGGATAATTTCCTAAAATTTTGGGTTTAAAAATAATTATGGTATATTATTTAAAAAAAATATTTTTTAAAAAAAATGGTTTAGAATGTGAATGATTTTAGAAAAATTGGTTTGAGGAAAGTGTTTTGGTAACAAAAATAGGAGTTTGTTACATGGATTTTGGTGTATTTTTTATTTAGATGGATAGAGAAATAGATGGTATGTTTTATTTAAAAGTTTATTTCAAGATAATGCTTTTGGTAAAGTGGGTTTTTTAATTCCTTTGATTGGAATTTGATAATTTTAATGGGAAATTGGGATTTTATGATGTGTTAATGGTGTGTTATGTTATATGGGTGAGACATGAACTTGTAATTTCATGTCTCGTGTTATTTAAATTATTACCCCTCCCAGAAAGTTCATCAAAAAGGATGAGATATGATGGTTGAGAAATTGTAGAAAAAAATAAGAGTTTTTTGTGGGAGGAACACCAAATAAGAAGAGGAAAAACTAAAAAAATGTTAAAGAAATCCACCCCTTTTAGGAAGTATAAAATTTAAAAAATTATAAAAAATGGGGTTCCCATGGGGTGTGTAACAGACCGCCACCTAGGACCATTGATCGGTGCCCAGAATGGGGGTTTCCACATCACCTCAAGAATGCATCCCCATATGCTAGAGGCTACCAACTAACAAAAAGGGTATAAGGTGGTATAGTTGGAAGACTATACCCTCAGGTTAGAGTAGAAAAAATAATATAAATAATATGCAAGAATATAAACCAAACCAAAAAAACATCATAAATAAGACAAGGAAAGCGCCAAAATAAATACAGTATCAAAATTATATAATAATGGGGTATGTCATACAAGTCACAATGGATCTCCTAAGGGTGGATCATATACATATTACAATAAAATAATAAAATAAAATTGAATCTACAACTCAACCCCAACTGATCTTGAGTCTAGCCTGGTATACCATCATCCATACTCCAAACTAGCATGTTAAATGAACATCATAAAATGTTCCTTTGCCTTAAACTTGTAACATATGAAAAAATAATGATATATTCCTAAGTACCCAAGTGTAATGCTGGCTTAATAAGGGTGTGATTACATTTTAGTAGGACACCACCCACTATATCACAAATATAACTAGTATGAAACAAAATTACATGCATGTAGAACCCTTGGTTTCATACCCTAGTATGATTTCCCCTACTCCCAAAGGTTGTAGAGACCCTTCCCCCTAATCTAAAAGCAATCAATTTTTGTTTTTTATGGTTTGGAGTCCCAAAATATTTGGTAAGCCTCTGTTCTTGGTTTTTTTCCTTAAATTTCACCTTCTTCCCCCTCTTGGATTCATATATCTATCTTTTGGAGATATATTTATGTTTTTTGACTCCAATAATGGTGATATGTGATTGTTTTTTTATATGAAATAAGATCTAAGGTGGTTTTTTGGAGTTTCATCCCGTTTTGTTGAATAATTTATATCTTTATTTGTTTTCACCTAAGTTTTCAATGTAGGTGGCTTCACTCTCAACTCCTATTATTATAAATTGAAGGTTTGATTTTAAATTGATTGAATCATTTGATTTAAATTGTAAAATTGATGGGAAAATATTGATAGAATCCTTCTTTAGTGATTATTTTTTGGAATTTTATAAAATTAGTTGATGTGAAAAGTGCTATATTTCATGATTTTAAAATGATGATTTTAAAATATGTCTTTGTTTTGATTCATAGAAATGATTTGATAGAAATGTTTTCAATAAAAGAAATTTTTTATTGAAATGGATTAAAATGGTTGGTTTGGCATGGGACGTGGCATAAATGGTTGGTGTTTGTTCATTTGAATTAACGTGACCCTGTGGAAGGGGTGTGTGCCATTGGGGAACTTGGTATATGGTTACTTTGTGATGACTTCGTAGTTTAAGGAGAGATTGAGCATGAGTATGGAACTGTTACCTAGGAATACATGTGTGGATGCGTAGATGTGCGGAATATAATGGGTTATTCCAAATATAATATGAGAAATTGTTTCAAAGAATCGTTGGTTTTTTTCTTCAGAAATTGGATGGTTTGGAAAATGGTTTGGATTTGATATAAACTATTTTAAATAGTTTTATATAAATTTTTTATATAAATTTTTTTATATAATTTTTTTTATATAAATATTCTAACATGTTTAATCCTAGAGGTGTGAGTAGGGAAGTCATTTTGAAAAAACATACTAAGTTTTATACTCACCCCCTTCTTGGGAACTTTAGTTTAGGCACATTGATTTCGCTTACATTTTTATATTTTTTAACATATTTTCATTTAATAGTTTAACATTTTTTAGTGTTTTTGTTTGATTTTTCATAATTTCATAGTTTTGTAGTGTTTTTATTATTTTTATTTTTTTAGTTATTTATATATTAATTTTAGTAATTTATTATTTTATTGGTTTATTTGAATTTTATATTTTGTTAACATTTTTATTATGTGTATAATTATTAATTTAATTTAACATGTAACCCCTGTATATTTAATTATATATATATATATTTAATTCTATATCTTTAATTATATTAGTTATTTATTATTATTATTATTATTTTATAATAATTTTATTCATTAGAAACATTTAATATCTAACACTTTTTATTTTTAGTAGTTTATTTAATATTAGTTTTATTAAAAGTTTATTAATATTTATTAATAATTATATTAATTTTTTGTAGTGGTATTATATATTTTTGTAAGTCATTATAAATATTAGTGGTATTAGTAATATTATTATTAATATTGTTAGTTTAATATTATTTTTAAATTATATTAACTTTTCATAGTATCATTTTTATTTTAACTATTATTAACAATTTTTTAGTAATAAAATCATTTTTAATTTAATCTAACTTTATTTAAATGTTATTTATTTTCATATTTTATCTAATATATATATATATATATATATATTATTCTATTCATTTATAACATCATTTATTATTATTTTTACCATCTATTTAATTTTTTTTTTATTACGTTTTTGAATGTAGGACTTGGTATTCCTATTTACCTACATCAAATCATGCATGTAGTGGTAATTATTATCAATGATGAAACCATGGACTGAAAAAGGGGAGATAATAATCCTCAGCATGGGGGTTCATTTGAACCCTAATCGTGGCATCGGCCGCCTCCGCCACCCACGTAGTAGTGCCCCCTCCTCTCTTACGGATCGTTGCACAAAACTAATGTAACGACCCAAACTTTTATCGATAGAATTTATCCCTTCTTATAATTATTTAATATAGTATAAATCACATAAAATCACATAGATACCACAATATAAACTTTATAATTGAAGAATTTATGAAAAAAAAGATGATTTTTCATAAATTAAGAAACCTATACCGATGGAATGTTAACTTGACCTCTGGAATAATAACATAGCCTTTAGGAATAGTAATTCATACAATATAATAGTAAATTAACCTTTGAAAATAAAAAAATGGGTATCTTATTAATGAAAATATAATATATTTATATCATGAAATAAGTAAATAAATATTTTGAAAATGATAAATTAATTATTGGTATTTTTATAAGTCGTAAATATTTATTTACAATTTTATGATTAATATAATTTTATAAAAGAAAATTTATTTTCATAAAATACACTCATAAATTAATATTTTTCTATCTTATTATTATAAGATAATTTTATGAGACCATAGTTTATTTTTGAAATTGTCATAAAATCGGTTATAATTTTAAAATTGGTATTTTTCAAATAAATGATGGTTTTAATTAAAAATTAAATTTCTCATATTTAGAAAATTATTTATATAAAATGGAGTTCATTTTTTAATTCTACACATTTAAAATAGTGAGGGTTATTTTTTGGGATTTTTCTGAAATAGTTGAATTTTTAGTAAATAGTAAAATACAATAATTTACGATATATATACATTATAAGTTAAATACACCATTAATTGAGTCATTGATGATGTAATCACCATAATCTATAACTCTAATTCATTATTTTAATATATTTATTGATAATTATCAAACTATTTATAATCTAAGCCAAAATAATAAACTAATAAATAAAATAATGTGAAAACACCCCTCTCCTCCCCTATAAATACCACCCCTCACCACCTCTTCTCCTCACACCTTCCAAGATTTTATACTTGTAAAAATTATACACAAATATCTTCCCAAGTACCTCCCCCATTTCTAGTATTCCTTTGTCTCATTAAAATACCAAATCCTTTTCACCAAGGAGGTTCTCAATGAGGAGAAATTCAAGAGGTAAAATCCTCTTTCTTTTCCTTTTAATTTCTTTTAATTTCTTTTTCTTTTCTTATTATATACTCACCTCCTCTATCAAAATGTTCATGATAACTACATTATATTTTATATTCTTTAATTCTATCATGTTAATGGAATATCCATCATCAAACTCCTTTCTCTCTCTCTTTTATTTGAAAAATGATATCATCATCTGTGATGTGTCAATTTGTCAACATTGTGGATGATGAATTTTCATTTTTATTTAAAACCTTCAAGGATGTTCATAAAACAACTATATTTTTTGGTATATAATTTAAAATTTATTTAATAACCCTCTTTATATTCTGTAACTAACTTATATACACAATAATAAACAATGGAATAAAACTAGTTTGTGATGTTCAAAAAACCACCAAAAATCTAAATGATTATCAATAACCTTTTATATAATGATTCATACTCATACCATTTAACAAAATTATATATATAACCATTTAAATCTCTGTATGTTCATTAATAATATATAATTTCAATTATATTGAATTATATCCCTTCTATATAAACTTCCATGCTCATATTCAAGTGAACTGATCATAAAAACAACGAAAATGAACACTCCTGAATGATGGAATTGAACTATATAACTCATCAAAAAGGATATAAATAAACTTAATAAAACTATAATAAATTAAATAAATGTATAATAGGTTATTTTTTTTAATTAATTAATTTAATTTTATTATCTAGGATATTAAAGTGAAGAAAGAACTCTGATAGAATGTAAGGGTATTTTTGAACCCAACTCTCTTCCTTTGGGTTTTCCCTCTTTCACTCCATTTTCAGTATGAATGTTCCATTGATGTTCCTTAAATATAATTTATTTTTCATTTCCATTTTATTTTCTAGATATATATGTTTCCAATTTTATTTTATGAAAAATGAAAATATTTTCCAAAAGAACTCTTCTTTCTAAAAATACAACTTTTACTTCTCATGTGATTGTTTCTTACTCACTCAATATTATTGATTATTATAACAATTATATTATTCCCTATTTATTTTAGAAACCCAAAATTTTATTCATGAAAGTACTCTTTATGAAATAAAACACATTTCTTTCCATGGGTTATTTTACATCAAAGATTGATATACGTTCTATATGGCATGCCTGATTTTGTAAATATTATGTTGTGACGGGTGTGCCCAGAATTATATAGTGTGTGTAAATGTTGTTATGTGAATGAAATCGGAGTTATATATTGTTATAATTCATTGGGTAATGTGATGAATCTCATGAGATAAAATTAAATATACATGAACATGATGCTAGATCTCTTCACAACTATGTGTGGTGGTTGAACACTATGGCATGATTTTTCATTTTTATGAATTGTCACATTCCATGCCTATATCTAATGCTTCATATCATGATTATGATGATGATCCCATGCTTATGTTATGATTATTATGAATATTCTAACTCCATGTTATGTTGATTCATGTTATTTTCTATCCTCTTTCTGGGATTTTCGTTCACCTATTTCTCTGATATATCCTCAGGTGATTACTTGTACTAATGAGAACACAAGGAACACTAAGAATATAGAGAAGAAGGAATTAAATAAATGTTTCTGTTTTATTTTTTTAAATATTATGTATGGTTCTAATTATCCCAAGACACTAAACATTTGTATCCTGGTTGTGTAATGCTTTTATGTTTTTTATCTTTAGAATGATGTAATAATCATGTAAGAAAAAATAGGGTCTCTATAACTAGGGTGCACCACTAAGAATCATCGCACACTAGGATGCACCCTCCTTCAAACCTCCATGGTCAACTCCATGTCTCAGATCTGGCTACATCCCTACATCAGGCCACCAGGAAGCACCAAACCACCATATGGTCATGTACCTCCCTCATCTCATAGTAGAAAAACCCCTTGCTAGTGGATGTATCCTCTTGTACATAGTAGTAGCTACATTACCAATCCCACTCAAAACCCTACCATAGGAACTACCTCCTCTCTACTATAATACCCCAAACATGACATCAGTTGTGTGTTTATTGTATTTAGTAACAATCGTTACACATTTTTGTTTCAGTTTGGGCTTGATGACATCAACTTGAGCGGAGATTCGATTTGCTTTTGAAGATCAACACAGCGCCAAGATCTAACATAGGTCCAGTCATTTTTTCAGTGTCATGATGGTTTGGTTTTATGTTGCGAAAATTGGAGGAGTGAGGGTTATTATTTTTTGATCATCTAAGGAAACCTGTGGTGACAACTATGATGACACGAGCATGGTGATATTTGTTTATTATTTTATGAGATGCATCTTCATTATGTCTGGATAATATCTGTAGTGTCAGAGTTTTTATGAACATGATGGTAATTTCATGCCATTATTTTCTTCTATATTTTATTGGAAATAATTTAATATTAATAGTATTTTTATTCCATTAATTATATCTTCATTTTAATTAATTGTCATTTGGACCTTTCACACATTCTTTGGTTCCTTTTTGTGTGATAACTAATAAGTAATCATAAGTTGGAGATCATCTAAGAATTTATTTTTCTGGAATTTGGTCATGTATCTGAGAGAATCATAAATTTCACATGATCGAATTATAAATTAATAAATATATTAATTTAAAAATTAATATTTTGTGGGCGTTCTCCTTAAAACATTCATGAGTCATACCTAATAAGTGATCTCATGCGAGTGAACCCAATTAAGATAGATGATTTGACTTTGTGCGAAACATTTTGTGGTATTTCACCAAGTGATTTGGTGCTACAATGATGCACAAATTATTCATCAAGATATATAAAGAAATGATATATGATTTGTGCAAAAATTATAATATATTCTAACATTAGAGAATGAGAACAAATAGTATTTTTATTAAATTTGGAATTGGTGAAAATTGAATAAATAAATATTTAGATGTGATAATTAAATAATTGGCATTTCATGCACCTAAATGGACATCATAACTCTGACACTTCTATCCCCACTAGTTTCTTCCATATCTTAATTTAGTTCCCTTAGATAGTTTTAGTTAATTTAAATAATTGTTTTAAAATAGTTGTTTAGTTTTTAGAAGTTTTTAGTTATTAATCACTTTAAAATATCATTTTCTTAAACATTATTACAAAAGGATATTCCTAGTGTATACGTTCATTCTCTCTATGGTTCAACCATGCTCGTCGCTTCAATAGTGGTTAGTAAGGTAAAGAAAATCAAGTTTCATGCATTGTGATGTGAGTTCCATTGGTTCATTTGAAAATATTTTATTTTGAAGCACAGGTAAAGGAAAGGTATCTCAGTTCTTTAGTTATGTATCAGGATACTTTGTCCATGTCTTTTGGAGTTGGATCTTAGATCATGTTGCAAGTTTTAGAGTTTATGTCTTTAGATTATTTGAGTTTTATTGGTTTTTTCTTCTGATTTATACTCTGATATTGGACTTGTTTTCCACATTATGTTATAATATGTTTCTTGGTTGTAGTTTCATATTGTTGTTAGTTGGTATTACATTGAGTTGTTTTAAATTATTTTCATGCATCATTTAGTGGTTGTTTGGTTATGGTTATCATAGTTTGGTGGTTTTATTTTAAAAGGTAAAATCATCCCCAAAATATTTATGAATCTATTGAAATTTATTTCCAACCTTTGGTGTCTTAGGGATGTCACCTAAGGCCTAGTAATGTCTCCACCTCTTCCCAAGCCAATGAGGAGGGGTAGGATGTTACAAATGGTATCAGTCTTGGCTAGTCTATCTTTTATTTTGGGAAAAATGGTATTGGTTTATCAGTCTTGGGGTTGGAAAATCATTCCGGTTTAGTACTTGATTTGGGATGATATCAAAGAATAGGATCATCAATACTTGAAATTTAGATCATAAAAAAGCATAGATAACCTATTTATGATGAACTTCAAGTTACCATGGAGTTGGGTACCTTAGTGTTTTGAGATACTTCTAGGATTCTTTACCTCATTATCATGGGTTTATCTAATGATAAGAGCATGGAATGAATTGATAGAAATGAATTCCTACTAGGAGTACATATTTAATTTTGCGTAATGATTTATGATATGTTGAAAAGGGTTAATTTTTTAAAAGTGTTGAAGAAGTTTTCAAATGTGATATTTTGAATGTGGTTTGATTTTTAAAAACATGGTGTGATTTTTAGAATTGGTTTGAAAGTGAAAAAATGATGAATTTTGGGAATTCTTATTGTGATAAATGTGATTTGGTAAATTTGAAATTTTTAATCCTTTATTTTCTAGGGAGTGATACTTAATGGTGTTTTCTTTTGGTTATAGAGAATGGAACTGGTTAGTCATAGAAGAAACTAACTAGAAGTGGCTACTAAGAATGTGGTTTCACTTTATCCATAGGTGAACCAATCGTTGGTTTAGAGTACTGTCCAAGATTTTTAATTTGTGGATAGAGGTAATATAAGGGATGAACCAAGGAAAGTGGATCATTCCATCCAGTTCCAAAAATTCAAAACCATCCATCTTTTGGGAAGATTTTGAACGATAAAATATAGAGGTGTGGCTTAATAAGATGAATCGAATCTTTAATTTTCTGGGCACACTATCTGGGTTGAAATTCAAGTTAGAAACGTACATGCTAGAGGATCTAGAATTCTAATGGTGATATTTAGTAGTCCTGGATAAATTGGACCAAGGCATTGTATGAGAAAAGTTTGAATAATTTTTCAAAAAAAAATTATCCTCACACAATTAGGATTTCTAGAATAACAAAAAATTTCTACTTGAAGTAAGATAACATCATGCTGACAGAGTATTCGGCTAAATTTGGAAATTTAGTCTTCTTTTTACATGAAGTTTCTACAAGTGCATCCTTGAAGGCATTCATTTTTTAATCAGGTTTGAGGATAGAGATTATCTCAAAGATTTTCATGATTTTTATAAAGGATTATACAGAGATGGTCAATATAATTAAGGTGGTGTAAATAGGAACCTCATGAACTAAAGGTGGAGGAATCATGTTGATACCTATGATAAATGGTGAGAACTCTAATGTTAGGAATAAGCAGAAGAGGTACACATATGTCCTAGGTAGTGGTATGACTCAGGATTAGATAGTTGGATCAGTGAATCTTTATCATAAAACCAAGAGAAAGCTTGGATGTTTTCAATGTGGTTTGTTTGATCACATGAAGAAATATTGTACATAATTACCTAGATTAAATATTAATTCCAACCAAATGGGGCACCTTTAGCACTATTTTCAGAGTGCTCTATGGTCAGGTGCCCCGGACACATCTCATGTTTCATAAATTTTGTATGCTTCGATGGGATGAGGACAACAGAATAGTTATTTTCAACATAACTGAGCTAGCCATGGTGATTCTAGGAATACCATAAATCCTCAAGTAGTTCAATCTCAATAGGGAAATAAAGAAAAAATTGTAGTGAGTAACCAATTGTAAAGATCTCAGTGAGTGATCATGGATGATCAATCAAAACCTTCAACGGTGAAAGGTATTATTGTTTTTAATTCTACCCTTATGAAATATTTGTTTGATATGGTTGAATCCCATTCATTTATTACTTCTCTGGCTTTTAATCTTCAAGGTTTTCATGTTGAGATGATTCCTTCTGTTTTGAAACATGAAACTCGTCTTGGGAAAAGATAATGTTGAGCCTTTATGTGAAAATAAGGTTCTATAACAACTGATGGAGGTAATTTGATATGGTATTTCTCTATGCTTAAGATGGATGTTAATAACATAATCCTAGGTATGGATTAGTTTACTACGTTCAAAGCTTAATTTGATTGTTATACTTGAAGGGTTAGTTTTATGACTAATGATGGTGTTGAGCATCTCTTTAGAGGAGACAAGAATGTAAAGGAAGGCATAACCGGATTTTTGGCACCAGAAGTTGGAATGATCTCATACTAGTTGGTAGCTTTGACCTCATCTTCAGTGGATGATATCAGGGATAGTAGTTTTCCAGTAGTTATTGATCAGTTTCCTGATTTTTTTCTGTAATTTATCGAGGTTTCTACCCAAAAGAGAAATGGGTTTTATGATGGATATCTTAACTGGGACTAGTCTTATCTCACTTTCATCTTATTGGATAGAACCAACATAATTAAGAGAACTAAAATTCCAGTTTTAAGAGTTGGATAACAAATGGTTCATTCATCCTAGTACGTCTCTGTGGGCAGTGCTAATTTTTTTGTAAAAAAGGTTTATAGAACTCTTCGGTTGTTTGTATATTATTATAATATTAACCAAGTTATAATAAAGAATCAGTATCCAATTCCATAAATTTATGACCTATTTGATCAATTTATGGGAGCCCAGTGGTTCTCTAGAATTAACTTTAGATTAGTATATCATCAATTGAGGGTTCGAAAGGAGGATATTACAAAGAAAAATTTCACGAGTAGATATGGCCATTATGAGTATGTGGTTATATATTTAGTTTTTATGAATGCATAAACTATCTTTATGGAATTTATAAATTAGATATTTCCAAGGTATCTAGATTCATTTTTGATGAATTTTATGGATAACATGTTTGTGTATTCAAGTAAAAATGTTGATCACGAGTAACACTTGGCGATAGTGTTGGGAATCTTACGGGATCATATTTTTATGCCAAACTATCAAAGTGAAATTTTTGGATACAAGATGAAAATTTCCTTGGCCATGTTATCTCTAAAAGAGGTGTTTTTTTGGATCCAGAAAAGATAGAGGAAGTGAACTTTTTGAAACTGTCAAATAATGTCTTTGAGATGCGTAGTTTCCTTGGCCTAGCTGGTTATTACCAACATTTGTTTCATGAATTTTCATGACTATCTTCACCAATTACATCTTTTACAAGGAAATATTATCTATTCCAATGGAACATGGAATTTCAAAAGTCTTTTCAGGAGATTAAATATTTCCTTAAATAATCACCAATCTTGATTCTTCCATAATCAGGATAAGGTTATGTGGTGTATTATGATGTTTTAGGATTTGGTATGGGATGTGTTCTCATGTAGGGAGATCATGTTGTTGTCTGTGGATCCCAACAATTTAATTTTCATGAGAATAACTACCTGACACATGATTTTTAATTATCTATTGTATTCCATTATTTTAATACTTGGCATCATTACCTCCTTGGTGAAAAATTTATAATGTTTACGGATTATAAGAACATGAAACACATTTTATCACAAAGATATTTGAATATGAGACAAATAATATGGATGGGTTATAATTATATTTTTGACTTTGAATTGATGTATACACATATTAAGGTCAATTAGGTGGTAGATGCATTAATAATAAATTCATGTAGTCAGTTGGAAAAAGAGGCTTTAGATCAGTGGTAACTGATGTCGGTGACAGTAAATATGCACTTGAATTGTGAAGATCGATGTAGTGTTGCAGTTTTCTTCCCAGTTTTTTTGTTCCTAATTTGGTTGAAATGATTAAAGAGGCATAGACATTCAAATCATATTGTGTTGTAATGAGTTCAAAATTCAATAGTGGGGAGACCATTTAGGTATAGAAGCTATATGGGAATTCAGTGTTGTGTTTTTGAGATTGGATGGTCATACCTATGGATTTTCCGTAATAATTTCTTCACACTTACCACCATTCAAGATGGGATGTTAATCCTGGAATAAAAAGTATGTATAAGTCACTGAAAGAACAATTTTTGTGGGTTGGAATGAAAAGAAAAGTGTATGAGTTTGTTATGAGATTCTTCACCTATCAGCAGGTTAGGGCAGGGCACCAGAATCCAGCAGGTATGTTGCAGTCTTTACCAATTCCTATTTGTAAATGGGATCAGATAGCCATGGATTTTGTGAAATGTCTCCAAATGATGGTTTAGAAACACAATTCCATATGGGTGATAGTGGATCATCTGACAAATTTATCTCATTTAATCCCTATTTTTGAATCTCATACGGTGGAGGATTTGTCTAAAATCTATATTTGAGAAGTTTTAAAGAGGAATGGTGTACTAGTTTTGATTGTATCAGACTGAGATATGAGGTTTACATATAATTTTCTAAAATCCTTATAGATATTCCTTGGGTCTCAGTTGAGTATGAACACAACATATCATCCTCATACAGATTGACAATCTGAAAGGATGATACAAATTTTGGAAGTCATTCTTGGGACTTGTGTAATGGATTTTTGTGGCTCATGGGAGGAGCACATACCATTATCTGAGTTATCATATAAAAATACTCATCTGTCCTCGATACATATGACTTATTTTGAATAATTTTATATTCATCCTTGTTGTTATCTACTTTGTTGGGTGAAAATAGGTGAGACTCCATTGGTTGGATCAAGACTTGTGAAAGAGACAATAGAGAATATTAGTTGATCGGGAAAAGGATGTGGATAGCTCAAAGACATTAGAAATAATATGTGGATCATCATCGATGACAGTTTTTATTCAAGGTGAGTGATCATGAGTTCTTGAAAATCTCTCCAAGGCTTAGGCATCATAATTTTGGGAAGCAGTGAAATTTATCTCATTGATACATAGTCCATTTTGAGATACTAGAATGGGTTATTGAGGTGGAATATCGATTGGAATTTCCACCCAAGTTCAGTTAGGTGTATAATATTTTTCATGTATCTCAGTTGAAAAAGTATCAACCTAATATTGACCATGTTATTCAATAGGATCATGTTGACCGAGATATGAATGATTCATTTGTTCATATTTCAGTGTGGAATTTGGATAAAAAATAGAAAGTATTTCATGGGAAAATCATCAGTCTAGTGAGGTTTCTGTGGAAACATGGTCAGATCCAAGAATAAATGTGGGGATGTTAGAATGAAATGGTTTAGCAATGTCCCGGTCTCTCTTAGGATAATGGTGGTTTTCTACTTTCTGGGTACGAAAAGACCAATGGTGGGGAGAATGTATCACCCATAGTTTCAAACCCTAATAAAATTTATTCTCCTACAAAATTATATGGATACTCTTACCCTTGATCTGGGAGTAATGCGTTGGTGATTCTTTATGCGTTGGAGGCCTAGATTCCTAAGTAAGTGTCTGTTCTTGGTTTTTTTCCCAAGACTTTATCTTATTATCTCTCTTAGAATAATAGATATAATCCATTGGGGATAGATCTATGTTGATTGATGAAAATAATTATGATATATGATTTTTTTTGATAGAGAACAATATCTAAGGCGGTTTTGGGGGGTTTCAACCAAGTTTTTGAAGAATTTGTGTCATTCTTTATTTTTTCCTATGTTTTCAAGGTAGGTGGATTCACTCTCAACAACTCTTATTAAAACTTGAAGGCTTGATTTCAAATTGATTAATATCTTGATTTTAATTGTGAAATTGATGGAAAATATTGATAGAAACCTTCTTTAGTGATGTTTTTTTTGAATTGTGGAAATTTGGTTATTGTAAAAAGTGATTTGTTTCATGATTTTAAAGTAATTATTTTAAAATATGACTTTTTTTTATTCATGGAAATGTTTTGATAGAAATTTTTTCAATAAAAAAAATTTTTTATTGAAATTTATTGAAATGGTTGATTTGGAATGGGAAATAGCATAAACAATTGGTGTGTGTTCATTTTCATTGATGTGACACTTTGGAAGGGGCATGTTCCATTGGGGCACTAGGTATATGGTTACCGTATGATTACTTGGTAGTTTTATGATAGACTACTCATGAGTATGGAACTGTAAACTGGTCATGTATGTGTGGATGTGTGGATGTGTGGTTGTGTAGAATGAAATGGGTTATTCTAAATGGAATATGATAAATGGTTTCAAAGAATTGTTGGTCATTTCCTTCAGGAATTGGTTGGTTTGTAAAATGGTTTGAATTTGATATAAACTATTTTAAATTGTTTTAGATAAAAAAATTATATAAATGTGCTAATATTTTATATCCTAGTAGTGTGAGTAGGGAATTTATTTGGGGAAAGCCTGCTGAGTTTTATACTCACCCCCTTCTTGGGCACTTTGGTGTGTTTGCATATATTGTATTTTGGGACACATGTAATGTAAAATTATCTCATTTATTTATTAATGCATCATGATACTTTGGGAATGGCTTATGCAGTTGGATCTTGGAGAATTTTGGGAGAGTTTACGTCTTTGAAGTCTTTTAGTTTTGTTGGTTTTTTCTTCTACTTTGGAGTTAGATCTTGGAGCATGTTGGGAGATTTTATGCCTTTGGATTCTTTTAGTTTTGTTGGTTTTGTCTTCTTCTTTATACTCAAATATTGGTCTTGGTTTCCGTATTGTACTATGATATGGTTCTTAGTTTTAGTTTGTTATTCTTGTCAGTTGGTATTACTTTGAGTTGTTTTACATTGTTTTCATTCATCATTTAGTTATTGTTTTTTTGTGTTTATCTTAGTATGGTGCTTTTATTTTAAAATGTATAATCACCCCCCAACTGTTTATGAAGCCCTTGGTATTTATTTCCAGCCTTTGGTGTCTTGGGGATTTCACCTAAGGCCTAGTAATTTCTCCACCACTTCCCAATTCAATGAGGAGGGGTGGTATTTACAATTAAAAAGTGTTTAAGTTCTTTTTAAATAGTTTTAATCAATTTAAATAAAAATCAGTAAATAACCACCATTGCTCGAGCTTCATAGTGACACCTGATATCAGACTATACCACCATCTATCCTCAGTTTCATGAACCCAATCAACCATACCTACTTTAGCTGGTGTTAGGGTGTATTTGATCACATCACATTGATCATACCAATCATAGTATCACAACCACCCTTTTGGTCATTTTGAATAAGATTATCATAGACCACCCATGTAGGTACTTTCTTATCATCACAAACCTCCCCTAAGGGAGTTTTCTTTAGTCATAGCAGACCTTCCCTAAGGGTGTTTTCCTTATTCATCATATATTTCCCCTAAGGGAGTTTTCATAGTTATCACTGACCTCCCTTGAGGGATTTTGCATAGTTATCACTGCCCTCCCCTGAGGGAGTTTTCATAGTTATCACATACCTCTCCTAAGGTAGTTTTCATAAAATATAAATCCTCCAAAATTCAAAACATTACACATTTACCAAAATAATAAATAAGGTTTCAAAATTCAACATCATGTTCCATTTACAACATAGGTCCTATTATATATTTAATGTTCACCAATTCACTTAACAATTCATTTCAATTTACAAAACATCAGTTCACATTAACATTCATTACCCATTTCATAACCCATGATTACCAATTTACTATATCAAGGTCATTCCAAGATCCCATATTCCATTTCATAAAGGTTCATTTCAATCATAATTTATAAATTTACAATTAAATACTTAAAAAGTAATTTGTTCCAACTCAAGGGTCACATCCCAATCTAGGGGATTCCTTAGAAATCCTGCTTCATTTTATAATGAGTTATTAATATTTCTATTCAAAATTAAACATCAATGATTGTGAAATCCCATTTCACCATCATTTATTTAAATAAAAAAATTCTTTTTAACCATTTTAAACATAGTACTCATTCCATGATTCCAATCCAAAACAAAGTTAAGCTTCCAACTAGAGGTAACCCTTTAATCTTATCCATTTACTTTTAACAAAACATATATTTCCATATTATTTAGTCAACTCCAAGGTAAATTCCATAACCCAACCATTCCATTTTGAATTTCCATTTTATAGAGTTCAAGACATTGCAAAGGGGGTGTTTTAGATAGGGTAACCTATAATTAAAACATTCAAATTAAACCAGGTCAAGAATAGTGAGTCTAACATGACTATAAAATGCATCACTTTAGAAATTGAGAAATATTTTGGTTTAAATTTTGTGACCATCTACCTTATTCTTAGAGAATCCTACTCCCCAAATAGTATCTTCTAGTTCCACCTAAAATAGGGGAAATTTAGAAATCATTAAAAGGTCCATGAAATAGGTAATGTTAGAATAAAAGGGAGAGGGACAACTACCTGATGGAATAAATAAAAAAGGGGATAAAGAGGACTCATAGAATCTTCTTAAGATATCCAATGATTCAAATGGGGGATAAAAACACCAAGTATTGGAGAGATCCATCAATGCCTTCAAATAAGGAAGAAGGGATTTATGAGAGGTATTACTAGTCAAATAGGGGCCCAAAACCTAAGTGGGACCAAAAAGTAGTGGCCCTGGATAAAATTATGGGGCAAAATAAATTAAAAACCACAAAGAAGTCCATAAACTAGTCGTTGGTCTCCACCAGCCAGCCAATGAGCCCAGTACCCATGCAGAGAAACATCCATGACCACCAGTTAATAAGTGGCCCTATACCAGCTAGTCGATGGTGCTGCAATATCATGTTTCATCTTTGAATCCATTTCCTAAACCCCTAGAGAATCTCTAAAACTTTTCATTACTAAAAGACACCCCCATTAGTGGGATTTATATGAGGTTCTATAAAAAAAATAATACTCTCAAATCTATAGAGGGGAGGAGTCATATAACCTCCCCACCAAACAATATATCATCCTCGAGCTAGAAACTTGAGAATCATCAAGCCTTGGTTTCTAAAAAAATCATGCATCCCACTAGTTATATCCATTTTGACACCACCCAAAACCATATTTAGTGATTAAAAAGAAAACCCATCGACCTATACATTATGGCGTCAATCATTCAAAACCATCACAACTCCCCTGCTTCATGTGGAAACCTTCAATTCTCAATTTCCAATATCACACATCATTGGTTGATTCCACTAGTCTGAACCAACTCATTTTCACCATAAATTGTACCTTAAAACATTTTATCACCCCCAACTCAAAACCCTAGTTGGCATGTCACTCCAGGTTTTTGAAGTCCCACTAACTCCACTATCACCCATCCACTTTCTAATAAACATATCCTGTCACATCACCTAATTTTCACCCATATCTAGCAGTTATAAAATACTAACCATACATAATGTAATTAGTCGATATTCAAAAACCATACCAGTATAGGGGCTGAACTAACCATATTCTTCCTGGAAAATCAATGTTCAAGAATAAACCACATTTGTTTCATCCAAAACCACTCTTATTATGTGGTTTCTCACCACCATATTAAATTATATGAAATATATTTGGGTAGACATCCTCTAAACAACCTATCTCAAAACACCAAACTTCTGGCACCAACATGCCATTAAAACACTATATCATGATGCCTCAAATCCTAAAGGTAGTCTCATGATCATCCAAACACCCACAATGATGCTTGTACCTAAATCACAGTGTGATTTCCATATATAAATCACTAACTGATCAAAACTATCACGAATCCTTATAAAGGAACTAATTCACTAATGATCCAACCCACACTTGCATCACCAAATCCATTCTAAGGAATTATACTAGGGTTTAATCCACCCATTCACCAACATCCTAAGACAACAATCAACCAGTGATTGGTTTTATTACACTCATGTCCCTTACACATGAGGGTTATAACACTACTAATTATACAAGACTCCCCACTATAGGAGTGTACTCACTGTCGCGTCACTGAAATGAAAACATGGTCTACATGGATGATGTAATTTTAATTATTGAACACAATAAGTAGAATTGTTCATCCTTATCACATTCCTATTCCAAAAGGAATATTAAAAAAATCATGTTTTTAGCTCATAGGTACATCGTCACTGTCATTCACCATAACTTCCTTTCACAATGAGGGTCACCCTCGTGCTTTATGATGTACTTCCCACCCCAATACTTTATCAAAACCACTCAAAAAGATCAACCAGAATAGGTTCCTTAATTGAAAATCACACATCACTCCACTGGAGCCATGCTCATCTACTAAAACACAAATGTTTGTGGAAATGGAAACACAATTTTACCATTTAATTACACCTCAATCCACCCATAAATATCATCCATTAACATAAGGAATTTTAAAATTCCCCTCAAGAGCCTAGATAATATTTTCTTACACATAGGAAGAACATAACACCTAGTTATCATCAAAATATATGGTTTACATGGTCTCCTATGACCATTTACAAATCCCAACTCATGATCCCACTGGTCGTATCTCACTGAGACTAGGATCATGAGCCTAAACTACTAGACATGCCCTTAATGCATGCCATTTTCATCAAGATAAGAGAACCCTTGGTTTATCATTTTAGAAACCAATTATTACCATGATATAGGTTAATCACATCATTCCCCTCTAATTGAAAACATTCTAGAATCAAAATCACATACCCACTCTCTCATCACGCACTGAATTGCACTCGAGATCAATAGGGTCAGGAACTCAACTGGCCTTATTCTTTGAAACCCAACATTGATACCCAAAACAATAGCACTAAATGTTATTTTCATCACTAATCATTGGGAAAATCACATGCCCATTATCAACCATTTTAAGAGTGTCCACCGATTCAAGGCACCACATGATCGGTCTGATCACACCTGTTAGGCCTCCCTTTCCTATACAAACATCCTCAAGGATTTTATCAATTCCTAGTATAGACATCCCAAGGAAAATTCCATGATAAAACCTTAAAACCAAGAATTAAACTAACCCTTATACCTCTAAGAAACTTAAAGAACCAGGCTAACCATCATTACAGTTACCCTCGCATTTCAAAAGTCACTGACTCACTAAACTTGAGTGAGATATAAGAGCCACTAGGTTCTCCCACTTATCCTACACATCCGATCTCACATAGGACATAACATGTGATAACCTTATCATCTCCATTTCAAAACAAGGAGCATCCCACATACCGAACACCCGTGTCTAGGGTTCTTGGGCCCATACATAACATCATCACTTTCCAAAACATCATCCTACAAAGGCTATGATGATCACAATTTATTATAGTTCTAAAGGTCATAGTTTAAAAAGAGTTCATCGGAGACACAATACCCTACTACCAAATACACCCCACATCAAGTGTTTTTTCATAAATCAGGCTCATCCCTAGCCCCATATAACCTTACCAAGATCAGGTCATAACTCTAGATGTAAGGTCCACAACAGAACACACCCAAGGCCTCATTGTGCATTCACCTCTTATCATGGGAACCATATAACTCGAGTGGTATCAATATCCCCACTACCCATACATAAGTTTAATCCAATCACACAAGGACTCTAATACACCTCATCTATTTAAGTTTCCATCATTAATCATTTCACTTTAATTAAAATCTCTATAATTTAATGTGATTAAATTTGGTGCTCTTCTAAGCCCCATTTACTCTTCTAGACTAAAAATAATTCTTTTATTCATAGGGTTTACATTTTAAGTTTCTCCATTATTTAAATTTCTTTTTCCCTTAAATATTTAATAATATTCCAATTTCCAAGTCTTGTTTAAATATGGATTTATTCAAAATATATAAAATAAAAACCTTCTAGGTTTCTTATTAGAACTCTATTTAACCAATACCATCATCTTAATAACTCATTTATATCTTCTAATTTAAAAAGAATCCAGTCAAGGAGTTGGTTAAGTAATATGTCACCATATAATTATATAGGAAAACACCATATAAAGTAATGTTGAAACTTTAAATAACCAACCTCTCTCAGTTATTTTAATCTATAAGAAGATATAAATTAATGGAAGTTATAAATCACAGATAGTATATAAATCACTAAAATATATAAATCAAAGGAATATATGATCCACAAGAAACATATGAATGACATATAATTATTATGTGCCTAGAATTATGGATGAATAAATGCACACACTCTTACCATACTGGTCCAAGAGTAAAAACCCCATAAATCATAACATTATAAACTAAGTTCATCACTCAAGTTGAAAATCAAATAAAACTATAAAAAATGAATTCAAAGAACAAAAATTATTATCCTTATAAAATTGGGTTTTACCTCATGCATGGGTTGATCACTTATATAAACAAGATCATTACCAAGTCCAGACACATCTTGTCCTCCCATCTACCCTCTCTCCAAATAGAAAGATGAAATAAAACAGCTATGATACCAATTTGTAATGTTCCACCACCTTGGACCACTAATCTGTGTCTAGACTAGCAGTCACCACATCATCTCATACATGCGTCCTCATATTCCAAAGGCTTATAACTAGAGGCGAGGGTTTAAGTTGGTACAATGGGGAGACTTTCCCTCTAGTTAGAGTATAAACAAGAGTGGTAATAATAAGTAAGCACATAAACCAAAACAAACGAACATCCCAGATAAGATATGGAAAGTTCCAAAATAACTATAGTATAAAAATTCTATAATAATGGGGTATTACATACATGTCATAATTTATCTCCCAAGGGTGGATCATATACATAAAAAAAATAAAAAAAATAAAATTGAATCTATAACTTAACCCCAACTAGTCTCAAGTCTAACCTAGTGCCATCATCCATTAACCATCCTAGCATGCCAAAAAAACATCATATAATGGTTATTTTCCCTAAACCTGTAACATGTGACCAAAAAATGATATCTTCTCAAGTACCCAAGAATCATGGTGTCTCAAGCATCATTTGATTACAACTTAGTAGGCCACCACAAACGACGTCCCAAATATAACCAGTCTACAACAAAAGTTCCTGAAGAAGTTTTGTAATTATTTTTTAATAGTTTGAAGTAATTTAAATAAAAATAATTAAATAACCAATGATGCTTGGGCTCCATGGTGAAACCCTAGATTAGACTATACCACCATTGATCCTCAAGTCCGTGACCCTAATCAACCATACCTTCTATAACCAATTTTGGGGGATCTTTGATCATGTCAGAGTGATTGTGCCAACTATAGTATCACAGCCACCCTTTCAGGTATTTTCTATAAGAGAATCAAAAACTACCCATACTGGTGTTTTCTTAGTATCACAGACCTAAGAGAGTTTTTTATAGTCATCACAGACCTCCTATAAGGGATTTTTCATAATTATCATAGACCACTCATAAAAGAGTTTTTATATTTATCATAGACCTCTTCTAAGGCTGTTTTCATAGTTATTACAGACCTCCCCTAAGGGAGTCTTCATAAAATAGAAATCCTTTAATATTCAAAATATTACACATTTACCAAAACAATAATGAGGATTCATAATTAAATATCATGTGTCATTTATAAAATAGGTTTCAATATTTATTTAACATTCACAAATTCACTTTACTATTCATTTAAATTTATAAAAATCAATTCACATTAACGTCCATTACCCATTTCATAACCCACAGTTACTAATTTACTATATCAAATTCATTTCAAGATCCCATTTTCTATTTTTTGAAGGGTTATTTCAATCATTATTTTTCAATCTAGAATTAAATACTTACCAATTAATTAAGCCTAACTCAAGGTTCACATCCCAATATTGGGATTCTCTTGAAATACCCCTTCATTTCATAAGGAATTATTAAGCTTTCAATTCAAATTACAACATTGATGATTATGAATCCCCATTTCATAATCATTAATTTTAATCAAAATTATATTTTTTAACCATTTTAAACATAGTAGTCATTCCATGATTCCAATCCAAAACAAGGTCAAGGTTTCAAATAGAGGCATCCCTTTAATCTTATCCATTAACTTTTTATAAAACATAGATTACCATTTTATTTATCCAACTACAAGGTAAATTACATAACCAAGTAATTCCACTTTGAATCGCCCTTTTTTAGAGTTTAAAACATGCCAAAGGGGATATTTTGGATAGGGGAACCTATAATTAAAACATTCAATTTGAATCAGGTCAAGTACAGTGAGGCCGACACATCAACACAACACATCACTTGAGAAATTCAGAAATACTAAGGGATAAATTTAGAGACCATCTACAATAATATTAGAGAATTCTAATCACCCAATATCATCTTATTGTTCCACTTAAAATGGGAGAAATCAAGAAACCAAAAAAAATACCTATAAATAGGGAATATTATAATAAAAGTTCAAGGGGCTACTTGATGCTAAAATAAATAAAAAAGGGGATAAATAGGACTTTTAGACTCACTTTAATCTCTCCAACTATTCAAATAGTGGACAAAATAAACTAAGGATAGAAGAGATATATCAAATCCTTCAAAGGAGGAAGAAGGGGCATGGTAGAGTTATGACTTGCTGAATGGGGTCCAAAAACCCAAGTGGTAACAAAAGGGGGTTTCCTTGGATAAAATTATGGTTTAAACCTAATTAAAAACACATAGGATTCCACCATCTAGTAACTATCTGGTGAGCCAAGTTCCCTTGCAGGGCCACTACCTTGACCACTATCTAGATGGTGGTGCTGCAACCCCGGATCTATATCCTAAACCCCTATAGAGTCTCTCACACATTGAATTGCTAAAAAACCCATGTACCTCCATAGTTTTGGGTTCTTATAGGATATGGGTAAAGGCATCCACATTCTTAACTTATATATATATATATATATATATATATGTTTGTGTGTGTGTTAAAATAAAAAAAAAATATATTAATACATTATATCATCATCATCATTATTATTTAACATTATTTCATCGATATCATTTCCATATGTCATTAAATTCATGATAATTTTTCATTTCTATCATGACATCGAGACAAATACTTTATGAATAATATGTTATAGGTAATTTCATATAGTACAGACCATGGGACGCCACATTATATCTTCATGTTAAAAATCAACAAAATGTGTATTTTTTATTGGATATTCATTTTGGAAAAATTAATAGTTGAAATAATTATATTTTCTACATATATCAAATTGGTAGTAATTTTTAGGGTGTTTGGGTTTGTTTTAATGATGTTTTAATAATTTTTTAAAAATAAATCAAGTGTCGAGAAGACAGTGTCCTAGCCCAAAAAAATCAATGGAATAGCCCAAACTATTTTTATAAGTAGAACATGATGATCCCTATATTTATTAATTTTAAACAATGAAGTTAGTAGAGATGAAAAATTAAAATTTTAGATTTGGATGCATGTGTGGGAGATCCAGTGATGATTTTGAAAAACATGACATGTGTGTAGTTAATATTATAGCCCATAATCATGGAAATTGTGATAAATATTGCTTGGAATTAGTGTTTATAATATGATATAAAGTTTTGATGAGGTTTTCTTATTTTAGTTATATGATTCTTCCTTGTCCTTTTTTATGAATGATGATATGTACAATTTGTGATATAATTATAGAAATGAATCATATTCTATGATTTGACACATTATGATGATATTATAAAGGATAGGAGTATGAAACATTTAAATGTTTCATTTTTCAAAATATTATTATAAAATAATTATGTAACATACTTTACAATATGATGTTCTCATTTTTCCAATGAATTTGATATCTATGTGATGTTAAATATGAAATTATCCTAATAATTATGATGATATTCCACCAATTATGATGATGTTAACTTGATTAGAATCATGATTATGATTACAAGTATTATGCTAACAATTATGATGATTTTGATATTTAAACTTGTGATTATATAGATGAATCAATGATATGATTTTTTAAGTGTTTGTTGATATGTTTTATGACATGTGATATTCATATAAAACTATCCCACTCTATAAATTTTCTCAGAATATTTTAGATGGGTGTATTTCTCCCTAGAGGTTTTTTCTAAGGTATAGGGTAGTGATGTGATTATTAGGATGAGCGCATTGAATTTTTGATAGCTACCAGTTGGTGGATGATGATAATACAAAGATTCATAAGAACTATATTGCGTACTCATTGGATATCAATGTAGGATAGTTGACTTGGTCGATTGAGTAGTCATGTGTATTCATTGACTTGATTTAATGAATAGTCATGGGGGATAGTGTAAATATATTGTTTATTATATTTTTTATATCATTTCAATTATGTAAGTTTAATTATCTAGGAAATTGAACACCTTATACAATCCTTTTAGATGTGACCCAATATTCAATTCACGTGTGGCAACTAAATGTACAGCTTAATAGACCCTCCTTCACCCAATTTATTGGTTTTTATTTGATATGGTTTTTTACATATGTATAAAATTATTGTGATATAATTATTAATCCATTTTCACATGGAAACATGATTTGGTGTGATTGTGATTTTGGGTTATTCATGGGGTGCTATGTGTTTAGGGAATATAGAGCACTAGTTAGTGGGAGTTGGTTTGTAGGGGGACTTTTATATTTTGATAGAAATTATTATACTATGTATACTTTTTATTTAGTGGTGATTTTTATGGATATATTGGTAATAGATGCATCAACAAACTATAATTTTTATAAAAAAACATAAGTTTTGGAATAAAGTAGACTCGTGCTTATTATCTAATAAGACTTGAGGATAAGATAATTCACTAGTTGATGTGTTATATATAGAATATTAGGATTTCCTAGTTGAACATAGGTTAGGAGTATAGTTTAGTGAGATAAAACAATTCCTTAATTATTTCCACTGTTTCATTATTATTCATGCACAATATTGCTTGAGACATTCAGTCCTTTTGGCGATAACCTACTAAGTATATGGATATACTCACCCCTAATTTTATATATAGGTTTCAAAAAAAATAATTGAGTTATAAAGTTGAGTTATCTTGATTAGGGATTATATAAAGAGCATGGTGTTTGGATATTTTTTTATATACCATGGAGGTATATAGGTTGTTAGGTTTTAATTCATTGTTGGGATTTAACAGTTGTTTTATTGTAGTTGCAGTTGTCTTGTATTTTAGTTATGTTGTATGAAATTCATGAATTATACATTATACATAATATCATTTGACTATGGATTTTTAATTATTCATGTTTTAATGGTATTCATTTTTATCTTATATCCTTCCTCTATGTTCTCATAGGTTAATGCCTCTCATTTGTATGATTTGATCCATTAGTAATAGTCACTAATTCATGGCCTATTGGAGGCGGGTTTTAAAGGTTACACTTGGTTTCTTTGTTGACTCAGGTGGTGTCCCAATGGGATCAACTCATGATAGATTGGTACTAGAGCATTTGGTATACTAATAGTTCAAAGTTCATAATAGGCATATGTGAGGATTGTGTCAGTTTGTTGAGGCATAAGTGCGTCAAAGATTTGGATAGTCATTAGGATAGGGATATTTACTATTGATATGGGAAGTTATTGTATTCATATATACATTCCATAATAATTCACTGATTATTCCTATAGAAATAGTGTTATTAATTTAGGGTACTCGTTAGGTATGGGATCATGTATCATATAATTACATCCAGTCCATGATTATTGTGTATGCTAAGTAGGAAATTTCAGTTCATATGGGGTCTACTGAGGGAGTAGTTATCATGTTATTCATATATACACATATCTTAGAGATTATTATAATAGACATTATCTTTAATTTCCCAATAGATGAAGGCTTAAAATTGGAATTATAGAGTGAATGTTATAACATGGAAGTATAAAAGGTGCTTCAACTAGTTCTAGCATTATTTGTGTATCTAGGTATTTGAATTATTTTAAATGTGATATTGTATTATATGAGAAATTTTATATAAATTCATGAGATAAAATTGATTGGGTATGAACTAGTTTCCATGTTGAGTACTATGTTCTATAGAATCTGGGAAATTTTGTGTTGGATGGATGTTATGAGTTGAATTTAGGGGCTAATATGTGATGGATTTTGACCCCATGTTATTTCCTATGATTAATCCCTCTTTGAATGCTCATTTAGTTTCATTTATTAGAAATTTGGTTCTCTCTCATTATGTTATTTGTATCCCCTATTTTATTTTTATTTTTTATATTATTATTATGATTGTGATTTCCTATAAAATTGAAGGTTTGGATATTGGTGGGTAGTGAGATGTTGGTTGGGATATGTGAGACCCTGATGAGTTTTCAAAGGTTTTGTTAGTTTTATTGTGATCTTGTTTCATGGTAGGAATGTAGGTTGTGGGTGATGAATAATTATTCTTAGAAGAAAATTAAATTTTCTTGGATATGGTGGTTAAGGTGTTGAAACCCAACTGTATGTTCTAGAGGGTGATGTGTTGCAATCCAAAGGCATGTTTTGGAGGGTGAATTGTTCTAACCTAGTTATATGATAATGTTACTCATAAATGTAAGAAAAAAAATTATGTATGTGATCAGATTATGAAATTTCTTATTAGTTTTCCTTGAGGTGTCATGATATGTTATCTAGATTGAAATTATTTTAGTGGGCATGGATTGACATTTACATTACATCTATAATAGAATTATAATGAATGATTATATTGGAATGAAGATTCTAATGGGATTCTTAGTGTAAAATATGTGTAAAAACATTCTATATATGATAAGCTACCCCTATGTAAGTTATATGTTAGATATTTGAACTTCCTACGTGTGAAGGGTATTTTTCTTAGGGTTTGGATTTTATGGGTTCAAACCATCATGAATTAGTATCATGTAATCAAAATATAAAAATTTGTATGACATATTGACATTTTTTCATTGGTAAGATGTTTGTCTTAATAAAAACCTTAAAGTTTCTTCCATCATAAGGGATATACTATGGTTATGATTTGTTTTAATCTCTATTAGTATCACTTAATTGGTTATGTGCTTTCTTGAGGTTTGAAGTAGGATATTTGAGGTCATTTTGGTGACCATGGACTTTTCCACTTTGGATGTGGTGGTATAATTCATCAGAGTTACAGAAATTACAAGAGCTCCAACTATAGAGAACCAAGACTTTTTACACAATTATTGCATGATTTTTAACATAAATATACATTAATACAAAACAAGGATCAAAAGTTCCTATTATATTTGTAATACTATGTACATAAAACATCAACATTAAAATAAACTACATTTATTTTATTATCCATAATGAGCTCTTAAATCCCATTGAGCTCCTAAAACTGCATGGGATAACCTATGGAATACATTGATGAAAGGGGTGATCTAAAAATCCCATTAAGGGAATAAAAAGGATAAGGAAGCATAACGTATGAGTTAAATTTATAACATGATATCATAAAATATAAAGATAATGAGTAATAAAATGGAATAATAACATAAATATTATGGTATCACAATATCATGGAAACACAGTAAATGTGGTTGCAACACAAAACATGAAATAATAATAATTACAGTCAAACTACCAAGACAAAATCACATGGTGGACAAAGTACCATAGTGGATTAGGTTTACTCCCTAAATCTCATACATAACATCTCATGAGAAAAAATCTTTACCCAATGTATTACAGCACTATCTGAGAGCACCCATCATAACATGTTCATTGTTATTTGTTACAAAAAAATAAATCAATCATAAGACGTGAAAATAATAATTACCCATGGAAATAAAATGGGTTACATAATCTTGTCTCATATCATAATCAAAATATATTTCTTAAGGAAGGTATTTTATAAATGATCATAAGGCTTGTATTACCCTATCAAGGGAAGGTAGAGTAATCTAGGTATATATGCAAGAGACATAAATATAGGATTTAGAAGAATTACATAACATTAAAGAGAGAGATAAAGTTAGTTAAATATATAATGGTCATAAGATAAAGAAAATTGTGGTTTAGAGAGATCCCTTACACCCATAAGCAAAATATTTCTAGATATCAAAATATCCATTCCATTTAAAACCCTTTTTAAAAATACTTAAAATAAAGGGAAAGAGTGTTTTTATTTGAATAAAACATGTTAGATTATAAAAAATCAAAATATCACATAATGGTTGTAGTAGTGGGAAACTCTTTTGACACCGTATATGTTAAAATAGAACATTATTTTTTTTATTTTTTAAATAAAGTCAAAACATTCTATACAAAATATATAAAAACATTATTTTGAAAACCTTTAAAATAAATTAAAAAAGACATAAAATTTACTTTATAATTAATTTATTTCCATATAAATACATTAATAAAATAACTGTAATTATATGGATATGGAAGAGAATGATTTAAAAAATAAATATTTAAAACATTTAAAATTATGTTTTTAAAGTAAAATGTCCCATACAAAAAACCTTAAAAAGATTATTTTTTAAATAATGTAAATGTGACGTCCTAGTTCCGGGAGCCACCCAAAGGTGCCCCATAACTAGTTAGTCACATGGCCTTAAGCACATTTTCCCAAATGGCAGAGGTTGTCGACTAGCAGCGAGGGCCTTGGGTGTGATAGTGGGAATACTATGCCCTCATTAGGAGAGTAAAGTAGTGGAAATAAATAGATAAAAATAATGGAAATAGTAATAACATGAAATAGGTAAACATTATAAGACTGGATGAAATAAGAAACTAGAGCACACATATAAATGATGAATGGTACATATTTCTAGGAAAACAACCAAAAAAGTCACAATGATAGAATACAGTACTAAACCAAAGTAAAAAAGAAAATCAAGTAAACAGATCCACAGCATCGCAAGCCTCAGCTTGGTCCCATGATCCCCAACTCCTCAGCAATCAAATACCTAAAGTAGAAGGGATCTTTCCCTTATCTAGACCTGAAATAATATAATCTATTTGGGCCCAAAATCATGACCCAAATAGGTTGTGAGACAAATTCTAGAAGGCAACCACCCAAAGATTTGTTCCTAATATTCAGTTAATATATATGGCAGGTAATAAGAAAAATGAAGCAGTAAACAAGGAATTACTCAAAGTAAAAAATCCTACAGTTTCAATTGCATTCATTTTCACATATCAATTAGGTAGCTAAATACATCAGGTAACCCTCTGGGAAGTAATCACATCCTAACCCCTCTATTTCAACCAAAACAAACACAAGAAACCCTCTGGGAAGTACTCACAGTCTAAACCCTCTGGTTCAGTTTTTGCACAGACTCTCTGAGGAAGCACTCATTGTCAATTCCCCTTTGTGGTCTCGTATCAGTAACTAATAGGCACTATGTGGAAACACTCAATGTCCAATTCCCCCTATGGCCCATATCAAGGAAACTACAGACACATTTAGGGAGAACAAAGTCCATCCCCCCTATGGTAACACAACGTAATAGTAAAACAGACACTCCGGAGAATCCCTCAGTGTCCATTCTCCCTATAGTCTACTATACCAGGTTCCCATAGCCCTATCTAAGTTAATCGTGCACAAATGATATGTGGAACCCAAAGTAAACCTCAAGAACTACATGGTTAAATATTCTACAGCATAACATAGCATGTGAGGTAACAAATACTCCACCCTAACAAAACTAGGCATGGAAAGTAAACAGCCAAACAAGAAAAGATAGACCAAACGTTCAAAACAAGAAAACATGGTAAAAACAGCCATAACATGTCAAAGTTAACCCTATTCACAAAAAATAAACCTCTATATAAACAAATTAGGCATAACAGAAAATAACAGGGCTAAAAATCATAAACACACAATACCCCATTCTTGGGTATTGGGTACTTTTGCACATAAAATTCAAAGACTGTCTATAGAAAGGCACAAAACACCTACATCGGCATTGTATGAATGATATACATGAACCTCAAGCATTGAATCACCCTATAACATCGTATATCTACAAAAACTATAAAATCGTTCAACCGATGATATCTCGTGAAAGAGGATAAATCAAGATATGAGGTTTAGAAGAAGAAATAACTCACCAATGTGATTCCAACGCAACTGATGGAGTTTGATTCAGATAATGGATGGAGATTTTGGGGCTCGAAGAATATTCATGACCGTACAGATTCTCCTAGATGAGATAGGTTGAGAAAAATATGGTTCTTTCCATTAGACGTGACCCTGGTCTGTTTAATGAAATAAAAAAGAAATTACACAATGTGTACTTTATAAGTACACGGTGTGTAATTGCCTTAGTTGGACCCTACTTTAGGCAGTCTTTAGGTCACCACACACATCCATGTGCTTGATCATTACATGGCCAACACATGGCTACTCGTGGTAACCTAGTACATGGCGTGTACTCCTGAAATTTCTAGAAACTCCTCTTTTTCTCAAAAACAACCATAAAAGAAAGACATACCTGAAAAGAAGATTTGGGTTATTACAAACTTCCCCCCTTAAATAAATTTTCCCCAAATTTCCTTAGCAAGGAGGCATAGAAGAAGAATCCTCAAACATCTCAGGCCACTGTGATCGTATATCGTCCTCCCTCTCCCAGGTCTCGTCCTGCACTCACCCGTGCTTCCATAGCACTCGTACCAGAGGAACAGACTGGCCATGGAGAACCCTCATGTAATTACCCAAACTTTCATTAATGGAAATTCCTCTTGATCTAATTAAATTTATTATTATGGTTATATAAATTGTAAACTTCATTGGTTTTATGTTTCTAGATTTTAAAATACCGTTATGAATTGTGACCATTTCTAATATAGTGTTTGAACAGTGATCACATTATTAGTATAAATATAAGGCTTTAACAAATCCAATTTACTCAGAAAAAGGAAGTGATAGCCTCATCTAGTAGACTTGCCCCATAAGAATCCCATATGTAAGATCTTGGAAAGGAGGTGGCGTCATTGTGCTTCACTCTTGACCAAGCCCAAGCTGAGATTGAACATGTTAAGCTTGAGCGGAACCGGCTATGGGAGAAGTGGAAGTTAATAGAGATTATCACCCGAGCAATGTTATCCGAGCCACCCCAATAGTCTGTCACCATGGAACACCTTACTCTTCAGTCTTATGCGGGTGTTATAAGTGGTTATGTAACAAGACCCTAGCACTATTACTATGTACATTATTTTTTTATAAAGAATGTGCATTCATTTTATTATTGTTACTTTGTAAATAGTTTTTAAAGCACAAATAGTATTTTTAGTTAATATTCAACTAAGAAATATATTTTTATGAATTAATGGATTTCTTAATTAAATATTATTTTAATAAAATATTATTATTATTATTAAATTAATTTTTATTAAATATAAATTATCATATAATTTTATTAATGTAATTGTAATTTATATTAAGGTTTAAAAGAAGTTTTTGTCAAAACCCATGAATTTTCGATAAATGTCAGTTTTTATATTAAAAGTAAAAATTCACATATTTAAAAAATTATTTAGATAAAATTAATATTATTTTTGGAATCAGGATTTTGAAATTATCCAACAATTAATTTTTTATAATTTTCTGAGACAATCAAATTTTTGGGTAAAAATTAAACACCGTTTAAATATATAATGTCATTTATGACATCATAATGACCCAATAGTGATGTAATAAAATTCTATAAACATTATTTTCGGCTAATATATGTTTTACCATTAAAATAATGTGATTTTGGATTTGTTTTATTTATTTTACAAAGCTTTAGTGGACCCTCCAAGACTTATAAAACATTTTTTATTTTTAAATTGTTTTCCTTGAGAGTGTGACTCACCTCCACATAAGCAACCCTATTATTTTAAGAAGTTTGGACATTGGACTTTTAAAATAGTTTTTTATACTCCCATTTTTCAAAAACCATGGGCAAAAACCATGGGTTGGTTTGTGGTTTTGATTAGTGTAATGTGAGGTATCTCAAACCTAAATAATAAAGAATTCCCTCTCCTTTCCTATATAAACCCACCCAAGCTCACACTTACTCTTCACTAAAATCCTTTGGAGTTAGACCAACTCATGAAATCCTCTCTCTAGAATCCTCCCAAGGTTCCCCAATCTCCCAAACATCCTCTCTCAAGCCTCTCCCAAGCCTTTGGGATCACACTTCCAAGTAAGGGATTTCTTCCTTTATTATTTTTATCCAATTTTCATTAAGTTGTTTTTCCCTTTGGTTTTCAATTAAAAATGTTGGGGTATGATTTTTCACCTCCCCCATACTTCCCTCTTTATGTTTGGATGATGTGATACCCATTTATATCTTATTAATTCCTCCCATGTACACCCATTACCATGCCAAAATTCTGTGAGGGATTTCTCTCTCCTCTTTTACATCCAATTAAGTATTTTGAATTATGAATCTAAATTACATTAATTTTGTTGGTACATGTATATATATGACCCCCTTACTGTAAATTTCATTTAAATATAATGGGACACCCCTTTCTCTATCATCAACCATTTTTTATGAGTTCTTATTTCACGATGTTATGTTGCCGAAATTGCACTACGATTTTCCAAGCCAATTTCATTGTGTAGTGAATACCATGCCCATTTATCAATCAAGGGTATTCACCTTTATGAACATTTACTTATTGATTATAAAGCTTTATGTATGTATTAAAAGTCCATTTATCATGGAATAAATGATGATGATTTATTCCATGTTGTATGATCCATATGGCACACTTATGCATGAAATGAAATGTTTAAGAAGGGTGCACCCTGATAGCGCTCCAATGCATTGGGTAATGTATAGTATCATGATATGTCATGTGAAATGGGTGTTTAATCATGATAATTCAAGTTCAATGAGTTTTTACTTGTACTTCATATGCAATTAGGGTTTACTCATGCTCCATGTGCAATGAGCCTTGGCTCATGCTAATTCCATGATAAGTGTTGTTGAAACATTTCCATGTTATGATTATCATGATTTATCAAGACTTTATGTTCATGTTTATCTTGTGCTCCATTGATATGCCTATTGTCTAACATGTATTGTATTCCTCATGTTATTCCATGTTTATTCCCTTACTGGGCTTTATAGCTCACCCTTTTCGTATGCATGTCCTCAGGTTATCCCATGTAATGCTAAGTATGACGGAATATAGTGGTCATGTAAAGTAATTTTTCAATAAATATGTTGTATTTCATGTTTTAAGTTGTTATGTAATGATCCTAAGCCCCAAATACACTATACCTCTCTATCTTCCATGTTGTATCAAGTGAAGAGTTTATGTAATAAATCATGTTTAAGTTTGAAATAAAGAGAAGGGTTGTTATAGTTGGTGTCAGATGATAGGTTTAGTTATTTCTGGGATTAGGATTAGAAAACCCTAGAGAAGACTTAGAGACAAGAATAATTATAATAAAAACATCCATAAGTTTTTTTGAGTACTGAGTAAGTGTTTTATCAAGAAAATACATCATTGTCTGGATACGAGTAGGTAAAGGCAGCTCTTGCACAGATGTATCCTAGAGGTAAATCCTGAAAACACTGCTTTGATCTAGAATCGAATGAGAAATGGTGCACAACAATAGGTCTTGTTGCACTCTTGGTTAGTAAAATCCTGGGGGATATTCTTTGGTAAATTCACAAGCTTAGTATGAACCCTTATTAATGGAATTAAAAAGAATACCCCTAAGAATATATGTTAGAAAGTAGATCATGAACAGCATATATTGAAGACTATGGATTCATAAGTTAAGGAAATAAAAGTTATTAAGTCATCAGTTTTGTCCTTGGATTACCCTTTATGTGTTACCCCTAACTTTTCTTTTATTCCAGAAAATGGTCGGTAATATGAGGACTCGGGCTAACAATCGATGTAAAGATCAATGCGATGACTGTGCTAATAAGATGCCCAATCCGATAGGAGTGAGAATCGCAAACTTTTTCACACTTATCTCTCAGTTAACTCAATCTTCGAATAGAAACATGGGTCAAGAGGAACGTTCAATACCCCCTAATAATTAACAAGTCGTTATTAATAGATTCATGAGACAAATTCCTCCTACTTTTAATGGATTGTATGATCCCTCAATTGTAAAACAATAGATCAACTCCATTGAAAATATCTTCTCCATCCTTCAATTTTTTGAATAAGAGAAGGTTCTCCTCGCTGCTTATCGTATGGAGGGTGAAACTGATCAATGGTGGACATTGATCAAAAATATGAAGCCTGAGGAGGAGATCGAGGCGTTGGAATGGAAGGATTTCCGAAAGATATTTTTCGATAAATATTTTTCGCGCACCCTTTGACTTAATATGGAAATGGACTTCCTTGCCCTCAAGCAAAAAGATGACAAATCTGTCAGATCGTATGAGGAAAACTTCACAAGGCTTGCAAGATATGCCACCAGCTTTATCATTACCCCTGAATGCAAGGTTGAGCGCTTATTTGGTGGGCTGAAACCTATCCTATGGAAAGCATTGGTGATATGTGACTTCGAAAGCTATGAAGAAATTGTCCGATGTGACCTCAAGGTCAAAATGGATATCGTAGAATCTAAGGGGTATCATAAGGATAAGAAGCATAAGATGGACTTCAATGCTGGTGATCCGATGGATAAATCCAATGGTGCTAAGAAGGTACAGCACCCCACTTTCCAAAGGTGCGGAAAGAAGCATCCTAGAAATTTCCTAAAGGTGATGAGGAAATGCTTTAGGTGTGGAAGAGAAGGGCACCTAGCTATTAACTACCGACAATAAAAACCCGTGGCTGCAACAGAGGAAAGGAACGCTCCGTTCAAACCTCGATGCATTGTTTATTTCTATAACTACAAAGAACCAGGGCATCTTGAAAATCAGTTCCCAAAGCCAAGGGTTTTCAGAGGCAACCAACAACCTCCAAGGCAGCAAGGGAGAGCTTTTTCCATCACTAATGTCTAAGTGAACCCCGAAAATGATGTGGTGATAGGTATGCTAGTTATTCATTCAATAATAGTGAATGTAATTTTGGATTCTGGTTCTACACATTCTTTTATATCCCAAAATTTTAGTAGAACAATCCCATCACCACCACAAATCATGGAAGTAAAGATGTCGGTGAGTATGGAAAATGGGGAAATCATTGCATCCCATGAATATAAATTCTCCCCTATCATAATCTGTGGATTTAATTTCTCATTGAACCTCATCATACTCTCTATGGTGGAATTTTATGCAATTCTTGGCATGGATTGGCTTTCTTTATATAGAGTCAACATAAATTGTTTTGAGAGGGAAATCACTCTCCATGTGAAGAATCGACCCTCGATTCTATACAAGTGCAAGGAGGAAGATGAATCTTCTTTAGCTCCATCATCTCAAGCATGGATATTACTTCCCTATGAGTATGCATATATAGATTATATGATTGATTCTAAGGAGGAAACCATCCTTGAAGACATGCCTATTGTGAGGGAATTCACTGAAATGTTTCCTAAAGAATTGCATGGTCTTCCTCCTAGAAGAGATTTTGAATTATCAATTGATCTTATACCTGGGGCATTGACAATATCCAAGAATCTATATAGAATGGTTGTTGTGGAGCTTGAGGAGTTGAAGAAACAACTACAGGAGAATATGGATAAAGGATTTATACGCCCAAGTGATTCACCTTGGGGTGAACTAGTCATCTTCGTCAAGAAGAAAGATGGGTCAATGCGCCTTTGCATCGATTATCATGAGCTTAGAAAAAATTGTGATAAAGAACACGTATCCTCTCCCATGAATTGATTACTTATTAGATCAGCTGCGTGGAGCACAATACTTCTCCAAGGTGGTTTTTCGGTCAGGATACTATCAATTAAGGGTGAATAAGGAAGATATCTCTAAGTCTAATTTTCGTATAAGATACGGGCACTATGAATTTATAGTAATTCCTTTTGGGCTCACTAATGCTCCAGTAACCTTCATGGAATTTATTAATAGAGTCTTTAGATATTGCCTCGAAAAATTTGTGGTAGTCTTTATATATGATATTTTTATATACTCCAAAACCAAGGAGGATCATGAGGAGTATCTAAGAACAATACTAGAGACCTTGTGGAAGGATAATATCTATGAAAAGTACAGCAAGTGTGAGTTCTGATTGAAGGAGTTCTCATTCTTGGGCCATATCATCATAAGAAATGGGATATTTTTGGATCCCTTCAAAAAAATGCAATTGAGGGATGGTTGAGCCCAACATCGGTAACAGATATCCATATCTTCTTGGGGTTAGTTGGATATTATCGATGATTTGTGAGAAATTTCTCATGATTTTCCAACACTCTTACCAAGCTAACTTGGAAGGGAGTAAAGTTTTCTTGGAGTGATGAATGTGAAGAAAGCTTCAAGGAGTTGAAAAGGAGGCTTATCATTGCACTCCTTTTCACTTTACCCACAAGTGGAGAACTTTTTGTGGTATTCAGTGATGCTTCGAAGAAGGGCATGGGCTATGTGTTGATGCAAAATGAAAAATTCATTGCCTATGCTTCAAGACAATTGAAAGTTCATGAGCAGAATTATTCAACACATGATCTGGTGTTGGTTGTGGTGATCTTCGCTTTAAAAATTTGGCGGCATTATCTCTTTGGGGAGAAGTGTGAAATATATACGGATCACAAAAGTCTCAAGTATATATTCACACATAAAGATTTGAACATTCTCCAATGAATATGGTTAGAGCTGATCAAAGACTATGGCTGCTCAATCCATTACCACCCTGGTAAATTGAACAAGGTGGCGGATGCTCTAAGTAGAAAGGACCCAGCAATTCTATAATTTATGAGAATTGAGAAGGATCTAATATTATTAGATTTGATGAAGATGGACATGGGAATCATAAATAAGGGAACATCATCAATCCTTTCACAAATGATTGCTCAACCATCTCTTTTGGAAAAGTTAAAGGATGCTCAAAAGGATGATGTGGGAATTCAGAAGAAAGTGGAAGCTATCAGAAAAGTGAAATCCTTGGAGTTGAATGTTAATGAAGAAGGAATTGTGAGATTTGGGAAAATACTATGTGTTCCATCAAGTCTAGAGCTAAAGAATAAACTTTTGGATGATGCACATAGTTCAAATTTCTCTATTCTCCCAGGAAACACAAAGATGTATCGAGATCTTCAAGAGAATTATTGGTGGGATAATATGAAGAAAGAGATTGTTAGGTATACATCAAAGTTCCTGGTGTGTCAGCAAGTGAAGGCAGAGAGGCAGAAGTCTAAGGGGATGATGCAACCATTGCCCATACCAACATGGAAATGGGAGAACAACACCATGGAATTTGTCACCAGACTTCTGAAGACATCCAAAGGAAATAATGCAATCTGGGTTGCTATGGATCATCTTACAAATTTTGCACACTTTATTGAAATTTGGGAGGATTTCTCATTGGATCAACTGGCACGGATATATATCAGGGAAGTGGTAAGGCTGCATAAAGTTACACTATATATTGTATCTGATCAAGATCCAAGATTCACCTCTAAGTTTTGGAAGAGTCTTCAACATGCTATGGATACTGAACTGAACTTCAGTACGGCCTATCGTCCTCAAACGGATGGCCAATCTAAGTGAACTATTCAGACATTAGAGGATATGTTAAGATCGTGTTTTATGGACTTCAAAGAAGGGTGGGACCAACATATTCCACTGGTTGAATTCTCCTACAATATCAGTTTCCACTCAAGCATCTGAATGGAACCTTATGAATCCCAGTATGGGAATAGGTTTAGAACACGGTCATGTTGGGATGAAGTCAGTGAGCGTAAGCTACTAGGACCAGAAATGGTTGAAGAAATGGTGGAGAAGGTGAAAACCATTCAACATCATATCAAAGTAGCCCAAAGTCGACAAAATATTTATGCAGATAACTATCAACGAGACCTTGAGTTTAAATTTGGAGACATGGTATTTCTACGCATATCTCCATGGAAGAAGGTCATGAGGTTTGGAAAGAAATGGAATTCAAGTCCTAGGTACATCAGCCCATTCAAGATTCTTGATCATGTTGGGGTTGTGGCCTATCGACTAGCACTTCCACCTACCATGGCCAAAGTACATGATGTCTTTCACATATCTCTCTTAAGGAATTACATATCATACCCTTTACATGTACTCTATTCATAGGTAGTACAACTATAGGATGATCTTTTTTACGAGGATCAACCAGTGAAGATCTTAGATCGTAGAGAAAAATTTCTACAAAATAAGACAATGCCCCTCATCAAGGTGTTGTGGTGAAACCACAAGTCTGAAGAATTCATGTGGAAATCAGAGTAAATGATGAAGCAGAGTTACCCACATCTGTTTTAGTGTGGGAAAAGGAAATTTCGAGGGCGAAATTTCTTAAGGTGGGAAGATCGTAACGACCCAAACTTTTATTAATGGAAATTACTCTTTATCTAATTAAATGTATAATTATGGTTATATAAAATGTGAACTCCATTTCTTTTATGTTTCTATATTTTAAAATACTGTTATGAATTGTGACTGTTGCTAATATAGTCATTAAATAGTGATCACATGATTAGTATAAATATAGGGCTTTAACAAATCCAATTTATGTAGACAAAAAAAGAGATGGCCTCATCCAGTATACTTGCTCCATATGAATCCCATTTGTCCGAGCTCATAAAAGAGAGGGCATCATTGGGATTCACTCTTGACCAATCCCAAACTGAGCTTGAACACATTAATCTTGAGCGAAACCAACTACGGTAGAAGTGGAAGTTAATAGAGATTACCACCCGAGCAATGTTATCTGAGCCACCCCAAGAGTCTATCACCATCGCAAACCTTACTCTTTGGTCTTATGCGGGTGTTATAAGGGGTTATGTAACAATACCCTATCACTATGACTATGTACATTATTTTTGTATAAAGAATGTTCATTCATTTTATTATTGTTACTTTGTAAATAGTTTTTAATGCACAAATATTATTTTTAGTTAATATTCAACTAAGAAATCTATTTTGATGAATTAATGTATTTTTTAATTAAATAATATTTTAATAAAATATTATTATTATTAAATTACTTTTTATAAATATAATTGATCATATAATTTTATTAATGAAATTGTAATTTTTATAAATTTTTTAAAAGTAAAAATTCACATATTTATAAAATTATTTAGATGAAATGAATATTATTTTTGGAATCAGGATGTCGAAATTATCCAATGGTTAATTTTTCATAATTTTCTGAGACAGTCGAATTTTCAGGTAAAAATAAAATACCGTTTAAATATATAATGTGTTTTATGACATCATAATGACCCAATAGTGATGTAATAAAATAATATAAACATTATGTTCGGCCAATATATGTTTTACCATTAAAATAATGTGATTTTGGTTTTTTTTGGTTTATTTTACAAAGCTTTAGTGGACCCTCCAAGACTTATAAAACATTTTGTCTTTTTAAATTGTTTTCCTTGAGAGTGTGACTCACCTCCACAGAAGAAAACCTATTATTTTAAGAATTTAGGCCATTGGACTTATAAAATATTGTTTTTCACTCCCCTTTGTAAAAAACCATAGGCAAAAACCATGGGGTCATTTGTTGTTTTGATTAGTTTAATGTGAGGTGTCCCAAACCTAAATAATAAAGAATTCCCTCTCCTTTCCTATATAAACCCATCCAACCTCCCACTTCCTCTTCACTAAAATCCTTTTGAGTTTGACCAACCAATATCCTCCTCTCTCTATAATCCTCCCAAGGTTCCCCAATCTCTCAAGAATCCTCTCTCAAGCCTCTCCCAAGCCTTTCGAATCACACTTCCAAGTAAGGGATTTTTTCCTTACTCATTTTCGTCCAATTTTCTTTAAGTTGTTATGCCATTTTGTTTTCAATTAAAAATTTTGGGGTATGATTTTGAAAATCCCCCATACTTTCCTATTTATTTTTGTATGATGTTATACCCCTTTATCTCTCATTAATATCTCCCATGTACACCCGTTACCATGCCCAAATTCCGGGAGGGATTTCTCTCTCCTCTTTTACATCCAAGTAATTATTTTGAATTATGCATCTAAATTCCATTAAGTTTGTTGGTAAATTTGTCTATATGACCCCCTTACTGTCCATTTCATGTAAATATGATGGTACACTCCTTTATCTCTCATCAACCATTTTTATGAGTTCTTATTTCACGTCGTTATGCTGCTGAAATTGCACTACGATTTTCCAAGCCAATGTCATTGTGTAGTGAATACCATACCCATTTCTCTATCAAGGGTATTCACCTTTATGAACATTTACTTATTGATTATAAATATTCATGTATGTATTTCAAATCCCTTTATCGTGGAATAAATTATGATGATCGATTCCATATTGTATGATCCATGTGGTACACTTATGCATGAAATGAAATGTTTAAGAAGGGTGTACCCTGATAGAACTCCAATGCATTGGGTAAAGTATAGTATCATGATACGTCATGTGAAATGGGTGTTGAATCATGCTAATTCAAGTGAAATGAGGTTTTACTCATGATTCATGTGCAATTAGGGTTTACTCATGCTTCATGTGCAATGAGCCTTGGCTCATGCTAATTCCATGACAAGTGTTATTGCCACATTTACATGTTATGATTATCATGCTTTATCAAGACTTTATGTTCATGTTTCTCTTGTGATCCATTGATATTACTATTTTCTAACATGTAATTTATTCCTCATATCATTCCATGTTTATTCCCTTACTGGTCTTTATATCTCACCCTTTTCTTATGCATGTTCTTAGGTTATCTCATGCAATGCTGAGTATGAGGGAATGTAGTGGTTATGTAAAGGAAGATTTCAAAAAAGATGTTGTATTTCATGTTTTAAGTTGTTATGTAATGATCCTAATCCTAAAAGACACTAGACCTCTGTAACGACCCGAATTTTTTAAATAAATTTTGTTTCCTAATTTTATGTGTTATTGTTATACTCAACAAAAATGTTGTATTTGATAAACATGATTATAATTAAAATGAGATCAATGGGTTTTGACAATTATATAACCATCGGTCAACATGACCGTTGTGAACAAAATGTTTTGATTATTGTCTCTAAATATAAGTAATCTTGGTTAATTATTATAGAAAGAAGATTCGATGGCCTCACCTAGTAGTCTTGGACCGATCGAAGCCCATCTAACAGAGCTTGGGAAGGAGGTAGCACCACTGGGCTTTGCTCTGGATCAAATCCAAGCCGAACTTCATCATGTGAAGCTGGAACGAAATCGCCTTCGTGAGAAGTTCAAACTGATAGAAATTACTACTTGAGCAATGTTGACTGAGCCGCCCCAAGCTTCTATCACCCTAGCACACCTTACTCTTAGGTCCTATGCTGGTATTATAAGGGGTTATGTAACGAGACCGTAACTACCTTGTGTAATCCTTGTTTTAAATAAAAACTGGGATTTCTTCTTATGATGAAGTTTATGAATTTTGAAATGACCGGATAAATATAGTATGCATATTTTTGATGAATTTTAGAAAAAAGATATTTTAAATATGTTTATGTAAACCCTAAATAATTAAAAATGTGTAATGATTTTCAAAAAATGGTCTTCTACAATTATGTTCAGTATGAAATTTAGAGTCTAATAAGATCAACTTGATTTTTGATGAATAGTAAATTATGAATAGTGATTTTATGATTAGGATTAGTAATATGACCAAATGGATTAGTAATCTCACTTAAAGAAAGTTTTAAAATAATCTAGGCACCTTGATTAAGTAATGTGATTCAATAAAATAGTTAAATAACGGTTTCATTAATTATTATTCAAGTATTAGTTTTTTTCGGGTGAATAGTGTTTTTTAATTAAAAATTTAATTAAAAATAATTAGAAAATTATTTTTATAAAAATGACTTTATTTTTGAACTCAGAGCATCGATATTATGTTATTGTAATTTTTGGGGTTTTTTCTGAAAAAAATGAATTTTCGATGAATAGTGTTTTTATTTAAAAATTAAATTAAAAATATTTAGAAAATTATTTTTTATAAAATGGAGTTCATATTTGTAATCAGAGCATTGATATTTGGTTAAGGTGAAATTTTGGGATTATTCTGAGAAAGTTGAATTTTTGATGAATAGTGAAAATACAGTTTTTAAGTTACGGGTGTTTAATGACATCATTAAATGATGTATTAAGTTTGTAATCAATATGTTCGAATTATGAATAGTGAGATAAGGTATGAGGTGTCCCAAGTGGACAATACCATGGGCAAATACCATGGGAAAGCCCATGGTTTTGCCAAAACCACTAATGAGGTGTCCCTTTGCCATTAATGCCTTGTCCCCTCACTTTCCCTATAAATACCAAGCCATCCTCTCATCCATTCGACTCCCCACTCTTCCCCAACGAAGTTATGGTCTCATTACCTCCCAAGGAGTCCTCCCAAGGTGCCCCCAAGCCCTAAAGGTCCCAACCTTTGAGGTTTAAGAGTTACATTTTAAGGTAAGGGATCCGACCCCTCTCTTTCTTTTCAAGTGATCTCTTTTATGTCATTCCTTTTATGCTCCATGTTCTTATTTTGGAGGATGTTCTTTTATACTCCTCTTACTTCCCTTTTTATGTTCATATGATGAAAGACCCCCTCTTACTCTCATCATTTCGTTTTAAGAAAGTTTAAGTGGCGCCGTTAGGCTGCCGAATTTTCAAGGGATTCATTCACCTCTCTCTTTTTCAAAGTTCTACTTTCATGTCAAGTCTTTCAAGTTCATTTTTATTATGTTGGGGTATGATATCTATATTTATCATACTGGTCTTTTATGATCACATGATGAGAGACCCCATTTGATCTCTTCAACTCAGTATTTTGATGTCTTAAGTGGCGCCGTTAGGCTGCCGAATTTTTAAGTGGTTCTTCACCCTTCTCGTTTTGAAGTTCTACTTTCATGTCAATTCTTTCAAGTTCCTTTCTATTATGTTGGGGTATGATCTCTATATCTATCATACTGGACTCTTATGTTCATATGATGAGAGACCCTATTTGACCTTGTCAATTCAATTTTGTTGAAGTTTAAGTGGCGCCGTTAGGCTGCCGAATTTTCAAGGGATTCATTCACCTCTCTCTTTTTCAAAGTTCTACTTTCATGTCAAGTCTTTCAAGTTCATTTTTATTATGTTGGGGTATGATCTCTATATTTATCATACTGGTATTTTATGATCACATGACGAGAGACCCCATTTGATCTCTTCAATTCAGTATTTTGATGTCTTAAGTGGCGCCGTTAGGCTGCCGAATTTTTAAGTGGTTCTTCACCCTTCTCGTTTTGAAGTTCTACTTTCATGTCAATTCTTTCAAGTTCCTTTATATTATGTTGGGGTATGATCTCTATATCTATCATACTGGACTCTTATTTTCATATGATGAGAGACCCTATTTGACCTTGTCAATTCAATTTTGTTGAAGTTTAAGTGATGCCGTTAGGCTGCCGAATTTTCACAAGAGAAATCTTGTTTTGTTTTCTTCCTTTCATGTTCTTCATTTCATATGGTATATTTTCAAATTTCATTACCATGTTCATAAATCCCTTATATTTTGTCCCTATACTGTATGATGGGTCAATTATGAATGTTTGACCCATGTCCCATCTTTTCTCAATGTTTTCTAAAACCTTGTAACATAGTCGTTATGCTGCAGAATTTTCCCCTCAAAATGCCTCTCTCTTTTCTCAAAAATTATTTTATGTTATAAAGTGAATACTCAAAGCTCTTATTTCTAAAAGGGTATTCACATATATATCAAAATGTTCCATTTTAAATTCTGGGATTTACATACATGAGACCCGCTTCCCTTTCCGTGGGTTTAAAGTGCCGTGAAGATCATGTCATTAAAGCAGTTTTTAAAATGTTATGATTATGAAATGAAACCCATTTATTTTATGCTATATGGGTTATTTATGAAATGTTTTATGATGATATATGTGGATCACATGATAATAAAGGCAAATTTAAGGGTGCGCCCTGATAGCGCTCCAATGCATTGGGTAAAGACTTAATCTCTAGAGATGACCATTTTAACGACGCCTTGGTGAATAACCTTGGTAATTTTTAACGACACCTTGGGGATGGACCTTGGTGAAACGAAACGATTGCCAATATTAAATGTTTCAGCCACATCTTCAAGTTATGAAAAAGTTTTATTTTTATTATGATATGCCTCATGATTTCATTTTCATGCCTTAAAGTTCTTTTCATGACTTTATTGATGTATCCCAAGTTCATATGTAAAATGTTTCACTTGTTTCCCTTGCTAGGCCTTCTGCTCACCCTTTCTTTTGATGTATGTCCCCAGGTTATGAGATTCAGTAATGAGCCTAGGGTGAACATGAGGATAAGCCTTTCAAGTGTTTAAGAAGAATTCTTTATGTTGTTTTCATGTTTTAAGTTCCTGGTTTCCAAGACACTAAACCTTAAAGATCCTCGGTTTTGTAAAATGTAATTAAAGTTTATGTGATAAAAAGGTGGGATGCTATAGTTGGTATCAAAGGATGGTTTAGTTATTTTTGGAAATTAGGATATGAAAACTCTAGGAGGAACCCTATAGAAAAGTTTAATATATGAAATCTTCCTGGTATTTTGGTGAGTATTGAGTAAGGGGTTGCCAAGCAAATACATCCCTGTCTGGATACGAGCAGGTAGAGGTGGATCTGGCACAGATGTACATAGGGGTAAAACCTGAAAACACCGCTTTGAGCTAGACTCGAACGGGAACTGGTACACGACAACGGGCCTTGCTGCACTCTTGGTTACGACACTCCCGGGGGATATGCTTTGGTAAATTCATAAGCTTGGTATGAACCATTGTTAAAGGAACAAAGATAAAATAAAATAAAGGTTCACATAAGAATATATGATCATTCATAACCTAGATGGGAACCTAGGAGATCACAAGTTAGGGTATACCTTTCATATACAAGTTATCCTTATATGCTTTTAGTTCCTTTTCATGATTATTAGCTAAGTACTTAAGCCCCTAATTATGCTTTCTCTTCTTAGTTAATGGTGGGAAATGGAAGAACATGTTCCGACAACCAATGTGATAGGAAATGCGACGATTTTCGTATTAATATGACAGGGATGATTAGGGGATTAAAATATGATTATTATTTTGGAAGACGTTCATTATTTTGGGAACCATATTTGATCGAGTTAAATAGATTACTACGGTATTTTCATTGAGGAGTAAGGTTGACTTATATTTTGAAGAATCGATGAATTTAAGGTGAACTTATAGTAATTTAGGTTACTTATGGGAATGACTAACCTATCTTGGGTAAAATATGTTTAGGTTAGCTACTTTTTTATAAGATGTTAGGAGTGGTTGATGTTGTCTGGAGATGAACAATGAAGTTGTTTTGGAAGACTATGTTATCAAATCCTTATTGTATTTGGGTTTCAATCTTAGTTTGGTTTGTTTTGAGGAATTTTAAGGACCGTTATTTATGGAATGGTCTATGATGAACTTTGGGTAGTACCATGGAACTTTGATGATTTAAAAGTAGTTTCCATTCCTATGAGATTCTTTCTTTTTGAAGAGTTGTTTTACCTTAACCTTTCTGTTTTTGGGATAATGTTTAAAGATAGAAGAAATATATAGTTAATCTTTTGTAGATTATGTGATTCTATAGAAGATGATTCTTGTGCTTTTATGAGACCAAGTGTTTTTGAATTCTCATCATTTGGAGAAAAGATTAGTGTTGGTAGGGACTTGTTAAAGGATGAAACTCTACTTGAAGGTAGGTATATTTTCTTATGTTTTTGTTCTATGTAGTAAATGAAATCCTCAAAATTATGAAAAGAAACGTAAAACAAAAATGTTGTTGGTTTACGTTTCCTACTAGGTAATCAAAGACCGTTTACACACATCATAAGTTTGGGATTTTCTCATGGTTAACTTTCTCCTAATCATGTTCTCTATCACTCTCCCTCAGAACTTGACCCTTTGTTTTTTCCTCCATGTCCATGTTTTCCTACATGGAACCCTAGTGTGGGTTAACTCGGGTGACCATTGTACTTCCCTTTCTTTATTTTAAAGTAATAGTTTTACTGACTCCTTTTCCGATGTGGGACTTTCAATGAAATTTCAAAACCCAATTTTAAAATTGCGAGGACGCAATTTCTTAAGGGGGGAAGATTGTAACGACCCGAATTTTTTAAATAAATTTTGTTTCCTAATTTTATGTGTTATTGTTATACTCAACAAAAATGTTGTATTTGATAAACATGATTATAATTAAAATGAGATCAGTGGGTTTTGACTATTATATAACCATCGGTCAACATGACCACTGTGAACAAAATGTTTTGATTATTGTCTCTAAATATAAGTAATCTTGGTTAATTATTATAGAAATAAGATTCGATGGCCTCACCTAGTAGTCTTGGACCGATCGAAGCCCATCTAACAGAGCTTGGGAAGGAGGTAGCACCACTGGGCTTTGCTCTGGATCAAATCCAAGCCGAACTTCATCATGTGAAGCTGGAACGAAATCGCCTTCGTGAGAAGTTCAAACTGATAGAAATTACTACTCGAGCAATGTTGACTGAGCCGCCCCAAGCTTCTATCACCCTAGCACACCTTACTCTTAGGTCCCATGCTGGTATTATAAGGGGTTATGTAACGAGACCGTAACTACCTTGTGTAATCCTTGTTTTAAATAAAAACTGGTATTTCTTCTTATGATGAAGTTTATGAATTTTGAAATGACCGGATAAATATAGTATGCATATTTTTGATGAATTTTAGAAAAAGGATATTTTAAATATGTTTATGTAAACCCTAAATAATTAAAAATGTGTAATGATTTTCAAAAAATGGTCTTCTACAATTATGTTCAGTACGAAATTTAGAGTCTAATAAGATCAACTTGATTTTTGATGAATAGTAAATTATGAATAGTGATTTTATGATTAGGATTAGTAATATGACCAAATGGATTAGTAATCTCACTTAAAAAAAGTTTTAAAATAATCTAGGCACCTTGATTAAGTAATGTGATTCAATAAAATAGTTAAATAACGGTTTCATTAATTATTATTCAAGTATTAGTTTTTTTCGGGTGAATAGTGTTTTTTAATTAAAAATTTAATTAAAAATAATTAGAAAATTATTTTTATAAAAATGACTTTATTTTTGAACTCAGAGCATCGATATTATGTTATGGTAATTTTTGGGGTTTTTTCTGAAAAAAAATGAATTTTCGATGAATAGTGTTTTTATTTAAAAATTAAATTAAAAATATTTAGAAAATTATTTTTTATAAAATGGAGTTCATATTTGTAATCAGAGCGTTGATATTTGGTTAAGGTGAAATTTTGGGATTATTCTGAGAAAGTTGAATTTTTGATGAATAGTGAAAATACAGTTTTTAAGTTACGGGTGTTTAATGACATCATTAAATGATGTATTAAGTTTGTAATCAATATGTTCGAATTATGAATAGTGAGATAAGGTATGAGGTGTCCCAAGTGGACAATACCATGGGCAAATACCATGGGAAAGCCCATGGTTTTTCCAAAACCACTAATGAGGTGTCCCTTTGCCATTAATGCCTTGTCCCCTCACTTTCCCTATAAATACCAAGCCATCCTCTCATCCATTCGACTCCCCACTCTTCCCCAACGAAGTTATGGTCTCATTACCTCTCAAGGAGTCCTCCCAAGGTGCCCCCAAGCCCTCAAGGTCCCAACCTTTGAGGTTTAAGAGTTACATTTTAAGGTAAGGGATCCGACCCCTCTCTTTCTTTTCAAGTGATCTCTTTTATGTCATTCCTTTTATGCTCCATGTTCTTATTTTGGAGGATGTTCTTTTATACTCCTCTTACTGCCCTTTTTATGTTCATATGATGAAATACCCCCTCTTACTCTCATCATTTCGTTTTAAGAAATTTTAAGTGGCGCCGTTAGGCTGCCGAATTTTCAAGGGATTCATTCACCTCTCTCTTTTTCAAAGTTCTACTTTCATGTCAAGTCTTTCAAGTTAATTTTTATTATGTTGGGGTATGATCTCTATATTTATCATACTGGTCTTTTATGATCACATGATGAGAGACCCCATTTTATCTCTTCAACTCAGTATTTTGATGTCTTAAGTGGCGCCGTTAGGCTGCCGAATTTTTAAGTGGTTCTTCACCCTTCTCGTTTTGAAGTTCTACTTTCATGTCAATTCTTTCAAGTTCCTTTCTATTATGTTGGGGTATTATCTCTATATCTATAATACTGGAATCTTATGTTCATATTATGAGAGACCCTATTTGACCTTGTCAATTCAATTTTGTTGAAGTTTAAGTGGCGCCGTTAGGCTGCCGAATTTTCAAGGGATTCATTCACCTCTCTCTTTTTCAAAGTTCTACTTTCATGTCAAGTCTTTCAAGTTCATTTTTATTATGTTGGGGTATGATCTCTATATTTATCATACTGGTATTTTATGATCACATTATGAGAGACCCCATTTTATCTCTTCAATTCAGTATTTTGATGTCTTAAGTGGCGCCGTTAGGCTGCCGAATTTTTAAGTGGTTCTTCACCCTTCTCGTTTTGAAGTTCTACTTTCATGTCAATTCTTTCAAGTTCCTTTATATTATGTTGGGGTATGATATCTATATCTATCATACTGGACTCTTATGTTCATATGATGAGAGACCCTATTTGACCTTGTCAATTCAATTTTGTTGAAGTTTAAGTGATGCCGTTAGGCTGCCGAATTTTCACAAGAGAAATCTTGTTTTGTTTTCTTCCTTTCATGTTCTTCATTTCATATGGTATATTTTCAAATTTCATTACCATGTTCATAAATCCCTTATATTTTGTCCCTCTACTGTATGATGGGTCAATTATGAATGTTTGACCCATGTCCCCTCTTTTCTCAATGTTTTCTAAAACCTTGTAACATAGCCGTTATGCTGCAGAATTTTCCCCTCAAAATGCCTCTCTCTTTTCTCAAAAATTATTTTATGTTATAAAGTGAATACTCAAAGATCTTATTTCTAAAAGGGTATTCACATATATATCAAAATGTTCCATTTTAAATTCTGGGATTTACATACATGAGACCCGCTTCCCTTTCCGTGGGTTTAAAGTGCCGTAAAGATCATGTCATTAAAGCAGTTTTTAAAATGTTATGATTATGAAATGAAACCCATTTATTTTATGCTATATGGGTTATTTATGAAATGTTTGATGATGATATATGTGGATCACATGATAATAAAGGAAAATTTAAGGGTGCGCCCTGATAGCGCTCCAATGCATTGGGTAAAGACTTAATCTCTAGAGATGACCATTTTAACGACGCCTTGGTGAATAACCTTGGTAATTTTTAACGACACCTTGGGGATGGACCTTGGTGAAACGAAACGATTGCCAATATTAAATGTTGCAGCCACATCTTCAAGTTATGAAAAAGTTTTATTTTTATTATGATATGCCTCATGATTTCATTTTCATGCCTTAAAGTTCTTTTCATGACTTTATTGATGTATCCCAAGTTCATATGTAAAATGTTTCACTTGTTTCCCTTGCTGGGCCTTCTGCTCACCCTTTCTTTTGATGTATATCCCCAGGTTATGAGATTCAGTAATGAGCCTAGGGTGAACATGAGGAGAAGCCTTTCAAGTGTTTAAGAAGAATTCTTTATGTTGTTTTCATGTTTTAAGTTCCTGGTTTCCAAGACACTAAACCTTAAAGATCCTCGGTTTTGTAAAATGTAATTAAAGTTTATGTGATAAAAAGGTGGGATGCTATAACCTCTCAATCTTCCATGTTGTATCAGGTTAAGATTTTATGTAATAAATCATGTTTAAGTTTGAAATAAAGAGTAGGGTTGTTATACTTCGCACTTCAATCAACAATCCGGATAGGATGCTCCTCGAAAGATGTGTCCACATCTAGATCAACCTCCTCGGGTTGAAAAACATGAGATGGATCTGAGAAGTAACTTTTAAGCTAAGAAATGTGGAAGACGTCATGCATATCTCGGTACCTCTGAGGTAACTACAACCGATAGGCAACCGGCCTGACTCTCTCTAACACCTCAAACGGCCCAACGTACCTCAGTGAAAGCTTACCCTATCTCCTAATATTCCTATGTCCCAACATCAGTGTGACACATAGGAAAACCTAATCTCTAACCTCGAACTCCAAAGGTCATCTCTATCGATCATCATAATACTTCTAACGTGACTGTACAGTATCCATCCTCTTCTAAATCAACTCTATCTGCTATGTGGTCTCTTGAACAAGGAGAGGTCCCAGCATAGCTATCTCTCATGCCTCTAGTCAGCATAGGGGTGATCGGAATGGCCTAATGTACAAAGCCTCATAAGGTTCCATCTGAATAGTTTCTTGAAAACTATTATTATAGGAAAACTCCACAATAGGTATGTGCTTCTCCAAAAAAAACTCCAAAATCTAGGATGCATGCTCGAAGCATGTCCTCCAGTACTTCAATTGTACACTTAGACTGGCCATATGTCTAGGGATGGTAAGATGTACTCAGAAGTACTTGTGTACCCAAAGCCCTCTGTAGTCCCTGTCTGACCCAAGAAGTAAAACGTATGTCCCTGTCTGAAACAATAGAGTGTGGAACCCCATGTAGATGTACAATATCTTGGATGTACAACCTCCCAATATCATAAACACTGAAGGTCTCCTTGATTGGTAATAAGTGGGAAACCTTTGTAAGTTTGTCAATGAAAACCCATACTGCATCATTCCCTCGAGGAGACCTCAGAAAACCTATCACGAAATCCATCACGACATCATTCCATTTCCACTCGGAAATGGGTAACTACTGCAAAAGATCTGTTGGTCACTAATGCTCTGCTTTCACCTGATGATAGGTGGAACACCTCATGAAAAAACCAGAAACATCTCTCTTCATACCTGGCCACCAATACTGACGGTGCATATCTCGATACATCTTGGTGACACCAGGATGAACTTCCCAAGCTGAGGAATGAAAGTCCCACATCAGTTCCTCGCTCATGTCTTCTGACACCCATACGCACCCCTGGAAACATAAGATCTCATCCTTGCCTATGGTCTATCCCGGAATAGGGTCCTCTCCTGACACACTCTCCTGTAGTACTTGGCCTTCAGAATCTGATAGTTTCCTCATTTGCACTCGATCGAGTAAAGTAGAGGTAACATCTATAGAAGAAAGTAAATTCTACCCCTATCTATTGTACACCTCCAAATGCATCTCAGAGAACATATCCATAAGTTTCCACTCATTTTTGGCCTATTGAACTGCATGTATCTGAGTCCTCTTTCTCAACACATCAACCATAGAGTTTCCTTTCCCAGGCATGTAGGCATGCTCAAAATCAAAGGACTGAAGGTACTCGACCCACATTCATTGTCTCAGATTCAGATCACGCTGCGTAAAGATATAATTGAGACTTTTTTGGTCGTTGAAAACCAAAAAAATTTCTCCCAATAGATATTTTCTCCAACAACGTAAAGCATGAACAACTACAGTGAACTCGAGATCATGCATTGGGTAATTCTTCTCATGTGGCCTCAACTGTTGAGACCCATATGCAATGACTCCTTCTCCCTACATAAGAACTGCTCCCAGCCCAATACCTGATGCATCACAGTAAACAGTATAGCTCTTTCCCATCTATGGAAAAACTAGTATCGGTGCTGAAGTCAACCTCCCTTTCAACTCCTAAAAGGCTGACTCACAAGAATCTGACCACAAGTACTTCACACCCTTCTTATTTAGGCACATCAGTGGTGCTGCTAAGAATTATAAGTCCTGTATAAAACACTTGTAGTATCTCTCCATCCCTAGAAAACTTCATACCTCAAAGACGTTCTTCAGCTTCTCCCAGGAAACTACTGCTCTCACTTTATCTGGGTCTACTGATACTCTTGTATCTGAGATAACAAGACCCAAGAAGTGAATATGGTCTATCCAAAAGTGGAATTTTGAGATCTTATCATATAACTAATTCTCTCTTAGTGTACTCAAAATGATCTCAAGATGTGTGGCATGGTCCTGTCGAGTGTGAGAGTACACCAAGATATCATCCACGAAGACCACAACGAAAGAATCCAAGTATGGGTGGAACACTCGGTTCATCAGTGCCATGAAAACTACAGGTACGTTTGTGAGACCGAATGGCATAACCACATACTCATATAGACCATACCTACTCTGAAAGGCTATAAGAGGTATATCAGATGGTCTAACGTGCAACTGATGATAATCAGATCTCAAGTCAATCTTTGAGAACACCCAGGATCCTCGAAGCTAATAAAAGAGATCATCAATCCTTGGTAAGGTATATCAGTTCTTGACCATCAACTGGTTCAAATTCCAATAATCCACACAAATTCGGAGGGTACCATCCACCTTTTTCACAAACAGAATAGGAAAACCCCAAAGAGAAGTATTGGGCCAGATGAAACCCTTTGCCTGCAACTTTTCCAATTGCTTCTTGAGTTCCTGTAACTCTGGTGTAGCCATCCTATAAGGAGGAATGGACACTGGTCTTTCTCCTGGAATGATCTCAATAGAAAATTCTACCTCTCGCTCTAGAGGAAAACCCGAAAATTTCTCTAGAAAGACATCCCTGAAATGATTGACTACTGGAGTAAAGTCCAACTGTGAATTCCCATGGTCATTTATATATAGACTATCAATCTGGGTTGTAACTCTTCCCAACCCATGATGTTCGGGTCCCGCTCTGCTCTCCTAGACATCCCATTCGCCCTTATGAAGAAACGATCTACCCTCTAGTGATTTCAAACTCACCCTACGATGATAGTTGTCGACCATAGCCTGGAAGGGAACTAACCAGTCCATTCCAAGAATTACAGCATAACCGATCATTTCTAGGACATAAAGTTCCCATAAGAATTGACTCCCACCAACCTCGAGAGTGAACTCCTTACACTGATGTACACTAGTCATTCTAGTCCCCAACATAGTGTTTAGCGTCAAGATATTAGCAGAAGAAAAGATACAGATCCCAAGGATCTCCACAACAGCAACAGATATAAAGTTATGGGAAGCCCCTGTATCAAAAAGCGTATAAGCTAAAACTGAGGAAACTAGGATCGTACCTCAAACTATAGAGGGTTCGGGATCCTACTCTTATTGGCTCTGCTCCACCGCAAAATTCTGACCTATAGTGAAGCCCTGCGACCCAGCCTAACCACCCTGAGCTGATCAACCCTGTAGTCGCTGAAATCCTGCCGACTAGCTACCATGACCATGACCTCCACCTCGGCCTAAATGGTCGGAAGAAATCTAGTTCTCAAACTAATGAGAAACCGGTGGTGTTTTTCCTGAACACGGTGTCATAGAAGAACCCTTATCACCAGATTTTGGTGAGATAAACTGATAGAAATGCTGAATATAACCCATATTTCTGCAAGACCAGTACTCTAGTGGGTCTCTCAGGAAATGTGGCCTCATATGCCCGCTCTTCCCACACTGGTAGCACACCACCTGGATACCATAAGAAGTATCTCGTCTAGTAGGATCTTCGTGGGTAGACTCCCTATGGATATTCTTATTATCAGTCTGAGGGGTACTAACTCCGGATGCCAAACCACCTTGGATCACAGCTCTAGAATCCCTCAGATTGCGCTCTGTGATCATTTCCTGGTTGACTATATAAGAGATGGAAGTCAACCTGAAGATGTTCACCTGATATTTGATGTCATGCCCAAGACAATCCTCAAACTTCCTTTCTAGAAATAATACATCACCTCCTGGAATAGGCATAACATGCTACAACTCTGTGGAACGAGAAGAGTACTCTATGACTGATAGATTACCCTACTCTAGACTCATGAACTCTCGGGCTTGATCGGCTCTCAAAGTCTCTGGCTATAATTAATCATAGAAGGCATGCTTGAATTCATCCCAATCCATAACTTGTTGGAATCCCGCCTATGATATCACATCCCACCATCTCTTGGTGGAGTCCCAAAGCATATATGTAGTGAGGTTCACCCTCCTCTCTAAAGGAGTATTCAGATGGTCGAAGATAGATATCATGTCTTCTAACCATGACTCTGCAGCCTGAGGTCCTCTGTCCACTGTGAAAGTGGGAGGATGTTTCTTCTGGAAAACTCACGTCAATTATTCCATTGATGGGGAAGGAGGCAGTGCTCCTCAGAAGGTTTTTATGAACCCCATAAAGCCCTCTCGGAACTGTGCATCAGCACCTGTATCTAGAATAACAGCTGGTGCTAAGACTGGAACTATAGAAGGATATGTTGGTAGTCCCCAATCAGCCATGTCCAGTGTCTGATCACTGCCCTACAACTGGTGTACAACTAGAGGAAATCTCGGTGGCATGACTAAGCAATGTCAAGTGCACACTTAGTTCAAGGCTATCAAGGACTGAAACTTAGAAGTGTAAAAGTGAACAAGATAATGAAAGCATTCAATTTTTTCAAAACATGGATACATGGAATGTATAATTCCTACATGGTGTTGGGACCACTTTAGTAATTGATTTTTATTTATTGTTAATGAGTTCAATGAATGGCAATGTTGGTTAAAGACACTCTCCTATGTGAAATGGAGAATGCAAATCAGAAGATTGATGTGCTAATTAAGTTCAAATAACTTGTATCATGTGTGATATATTGTTTACAACATTGAAATGACATCATCTTAAGGATGAATGAAGTTCTATTTGGAATTAAAGTTCCAAAAAGAAATGTTGAAGAAGGGGATGCATGGGATTGGAATTTGAAGAAGTAAAGTCTTGGCTTTTAAGGTGGCCAGGCATGAGGTTTATTTTTGTTTAAAGATTTCCTTTCACTTTTGTGAATTCTGACAAGTATTTTTTAAGGCCTTACTTAAAAAAAATGGGGCCAGCCCACGAGCTAGCTACCCCAACCTCAACCCGAGGCACATGCAGGACCACAGGGGGTCGACCACACCAATGGGGAATCCTAGGCAGAGCCATCTCACAAGAGGCATGTGCGGGCTGTGTATGATCATGCAAGATTGCACATGGTGATCAACCCATACGCAGGGATGTGCATAGTGGGCGTTAAGAGCGCGCCCACAGGAAGCATGGGTGGGCGCAGAAGCGCACCCACAGAGAACCGGTGCAGGGAGGCACCGGAGGGGGGAGAGGAGAATTCTAAGTAGTGTTTGGGAGGAGTTTATTGATAAACCTAGAGAAAACTGCGGCGCGTTTCTATGTGATACAAGTTTTAAAAATGTGGAGGAAATCTTGGCAGCTCATCTGATCTTGTGAGAGATCTCGACCGCACACCGCATCCCGTATCCTATGTTATAATCGTGGCTGTCTGAGATCAATTTGAACCGATCCAATGTATGTGGCACCATCTTCAACCTCCGATCGCATGGAGAGTAACCCGACACCACTGCTCGTCGTCGCCACTGCCGATCCACCATGATCATTCTCCTGTTCAGTGTTGATGATAAAAATTCTTTCATGGTGATCTTCTGATTGAATCGAGACCATGTATGCAATCTACGTCTTTCATGCATGATATCTCAAAAGAGGCCGAAGCAAACAGAGTTGCGAGGCCTTAATTCTTGTTCGAGATACATGGAGGATCCATGCGAGATTCATGCATGAGAATTGTGCATGTGAACTTGACTCCATGCATGAAGAAAGGATCCCACTTTAAAGTGGAAAAAAACCGAGGATCTCAGCATATCTTCACCCATAGGTTTAAAGATTTCAAAACACTGAAAATTCTGAGCATTCAAACCATGATCCCCTTGTCCTCTCACACGGTTTGTAAATGTGGAATAGGTTCCCCCTCGCTTATAAAAGGAGGAGCCTGAGATGAATAATGTGGATTCTTCCATATACCTGAGAGATTCTATTTCTAAAAACAGAGCATCTCCCTGTACACCACTTTGTGAAGAGAAATCATGAGTCCCATGAACCTTCTACTCTGTGAAAAAGAGTTCCCACAAGCCTTCGATAGGTTATATGCACCCTCGAATAGCTTTGCGAAGAACTAAAACCCAAACATGCGATAGGTTTTGTAAAAACCCTCACTGTGCTTCACGAAATACATGCCATCATGAGCCAATTCTTGAGATACTCTCTCACTTAGCTTTGCGAAGAGTTATAATCATGCACTTCATGCACAAAGAAGATACACGCATTCTTGTGTGAATAAAGTGACCCATGGCCATCTTGGTTTTATGAAGAAAGGTAATAACACCCTCCTATTTTCATGTTTGTATTCTACTATGTTCAAGGGTTCATTGTTGAATAAAAATGATATCACAAGTGGTGAATTGCATAAAAGTGTGTGTTTGATTTGAATAAACCCAAGGGCTCAGGTGTTTGCAAGAGAAAAATAAGAATACATGCATGTATTCATGTTCTACTATTTGAGGAGCCCGAGGTCGTGTACACATGTGTGAAGAATAAGATCTCACAAAGAATGGGCTTCACCCATTCGGGTTTGAAGAAAAATATCACTCCTAAAGAAACACCCTAACTAAGTGCAAGTGGAAGAAAGAAAATAAAGAGAAGGAAGAGGCTGAGTGTGTGTGTTTAAAGAACCATATTCATTAAGGGTTTTCATACAAGAAGAATAAGAGGATAATGCATTCTTGAATTCATACACATTCACACATGAAGTGACTTAAATAAAGAATCAAAAACAAGTGTGTGCAAGTGTATAAAGAATAATAAGAAATAAAGGGAAGAAAAGGTTCAAACTAATGTCATATGCATGATCATATGAATATATAAACAAGAAGAAAATAATTGATTCAGATGATGCCAAGTGAACCAATATTCATTTTCTGAATAATCACATTGGTGTATGTGATTCTTTCCAATAAGAGAGAATAAGTTTTAGTGCAGTTGGTTGTTTCACTAATAAGAAGAAAAAAGAAGTCTAGTGCAGTTGGTGTTGCACTAGAGAAGAAGATAAATAAATAAGAATAATTACTTGCCTACTGCTTTGCGAGTAATCAAGTGAAGAGCACTAAAGAAGACCAAGATCAGAACCCACCTTTTGAAGAAGGAAGAAGACTGTCTTCATAGGTAGTATATAGAACCAGCTAGAGGCTTCAAGTTGGACTAGGCTATCTCCAGTCTAGGGAGGATGATTGTTTCCCACCCCCTTCTAAAGTGTAGGGACTCACACTGGATAGAGGATTGTATTCCTAGCCACTCCACTATAATATAAAATCACATCATAGTGTAGAATCTATGAACTGGTCATATCCATGCATGTAAAGGACATTGATACTCTTATTGAGTGGTGAACCTTGTAAAAATATCATGTGCATATTTTTACTGCTTTCTATTATTGCATGAGATAGGGAAAATAGAATAAGAGAATCAAGATCCTAATAGGTTAAGAGGTATAAAGATAAAAGCTGGAATTGGTTTAAAAAGTCCCCAACACTGATTCACCCCCCCCCCCCCCCCTCTCAGTGTTAGGTATATCCCAAACTGCTCCTCTCAATTGGTATCAGATCAAGGTTCACCTATTTTGAATTCTCTACAGTGAAGTTGTTCTCTTTTGAAGACTTGAGTTTCTTTCCTGAGTTATCAATGAAGTGTAATTTCAGTGAATATTCTGTTGTCTCTGAGAAGAAGTCTATATCTACCAAGACCATGATGAATAAGAAAAAGAAGGAGATGAGAAATTTGAAGAAGTCCCCCGTATCTAAAGAAGAGGAAGCATCTAGTTCTCCATATCTGGATGACATTGAAGAGACACCAGACTTGGAAAGTTATGAGAAGGTGGCTCAAGTTTCCACCAAGAATATGGATAACCTTCCTACCTCAAATGATAAGGAGGTATGTGTTAGTACATTTGGAAATTATTATCGTGATGATAATGCTGGCACAAGTGGTGATGATCAATCTAAAACATCTCAATAAATATCAGTTGATAGATTAAGAATGATTCTTCATGGTATTCCTGAAGAAAGTACATCCCTGGTTTGTGGAGTATTTCAATGCATGCAAGAAAATATCACTCAGCTAGAAGAAGAAACTGATGTTTTGGATAAAGGCTTAAAAGAAAAAATTATTGAATGTTTAAAGCTCTCCAGACAGGTTGGAGCCTTTGAATCAACAAAGAGGGGATTTGAAATAAGTTCCTCAAAATGGATCAAATATGTTGATGAAAAGTATGGATTCAAAAAGACTCTAGAAGAGAAGATTCATACACTTGAAAATGAGTTGAAAAGAAGCAATGAAGTCAAGGAGGTATATTTGGAAGAAGACTCCAAGAATATCAAAGAACTTGACTCTTTGTTACAAAACAAAGTAAAGATACATGAAGATAAAGTTGAAAGATTAAAGAAGTCTTGTGAAGAGAAGATGACTATGATTGAAGACCAGGAAGTCATCCTCAATATGAAATGTCTAGAATTGGAAGCTAAGTTGACCAACCTTGAGAAGACGCATATTGAGTCTCCACAAAATAAGGAAACAATTGCTGCTAGTACTCAATGCTCACTAGAGGATTCTACTCTCAAAATACCACCAACATGTGACAAGAAGATCATGGCTTCACTCATTGATCTATCACAAGCAGCTGAGAAAGTAAAATTATCCATGCCAACTTGTCCTAATGTTTCTAAAATTGTTTCTACAAAAAGTTTAGGTTGGAAGAAAAATTCTAAACAAATATGGATGATGAAAAGTGAGAATAAACCTATCACTATGTATATAGTGGATAGGGGAAAGAGTGTGGAATATAGCTCCTCACAGAATGCACAACAATTCAATAAGAAGATTCAGCAACCTTATAAATAAGATGGGAAAAAGTCAAGGTTTATTGTTCAATTTCGGTGCTCTAATAGATTTTGGCATTGTGCACTTAATTGTTGGTACAACTCCTTAAATGTAAAAGCATAGAGAAAGCCCGTCTCAAGGGGGAGAAATCCAGAGAAGAAGAAGAAACATCCACAGATCCAGAAGCATCTGTATAATGCAAACAGATTTGGAATGTTAGATAATATATGTGATGTATGAAATAGGAGTGTCCATATGAATGGTTCATGTTCTTTTCAATAGGTAACCAAATCTGATAATACAAGAATATCATAGGAGCTGGCTAAGAAAGAAAAATCATCCTTGGGAAGCAGTCAGAAGAATGTTTTAAAATCAAACACTCCCAAGAAGACTCTGAGGAGGAAAGTTGAGAAGTCCTTGGATCCTAAATTCAAGAAGGAGAATGGTGGTGCATCCAAAAGAACTACTAATAAGGATTCCACTAAGAAGATTCCATGTAGAAGATCCAATCTTGATGCCTCAATACCTAATGATATATTGGTGGTTTGGCCAGAAGATTTGGAAAGAATGAGAAAGATGGAAGATGCACATGCTAAGACTTGTGATAAAATAAAAAAATAAAATTCTACATGAAGATAAATAAGTTCTGTGTGTGAGGTGCAACAAGGTTGTTCATACTGTTAGAAGATGCTTTGAATTTACTTTAGCCCAACTAGAATTCCTCAAAAAGATGAATGCTACACCAGGAGATTCTAGTGCTCTGAAAGCCCTTGAAGAAATAAGATTCACACACAAAGAAATGGAAGAGATATTAAGGTTCACATAATCATAGTCAGCATTAAATATCAGTTGTGAAAGTGTGAAGAATAAATCATCTGGGTTGAGAAGATCATCTCAACCTTGTTGTTCACATTGATGGAGTAAGAAGGATCCCCCTTATTCCCTTAAATATTTTTGTTTTTTATTTGTTCTTATCAAACAGAGAATTGAAGGTGAGGCAAGATATCAGGGGGAGAACCTGAGATTCAATGATGAGAAATGTTCTCTTGAGGGGGAGATACATGAAGAATCTTCCAGAGTCATTATCTTAATTAGTATCAACATCAGTTGGTATAAAACTCAATTACTCTAAAGTTTTTCTGAAGATCATGTCACTGGAAAAGGTATGTTGTTTCTAAATATCTCACCCTTGGTTACTCAAAATAAAGATCATTCTACATAGGGAGAATAATAAAGTTAATCAGTGGCATAATAAGAATGAAATTTCCCCAAGGCCACTTATCCTGTCAATTACACTTGAATGTTTTTGATCTATTTATTGAAGTCAGTGAAGGAATTTTAGGTTGATTATTTTATATCACACTTATTATCCTAAGACTGTAATGAAAGTGGAAACCCCTTGAAGTAAAGTTCATGAGTTCTCATCTCATGAGGTATCATGATTTGGTGGATAATGGACAGCTCTGTTGTCTAAATCAAAACCTCTTGTTTTCTACACCGAGCATTTCCCAAGTAGACTTAAAGTGAAATGATTGATGGCACATTTCTTAAGTAAGGATTGATACCCCTATTCCCATGAACTTTTTATTTCTTTTCAATAATGTAGATAGAAGTGAAATGAAAGTTTGAAGATAGAAATAAGTGAAGACTCACATTGACACATTCATTTTGAATAAAAACATTGAGTATTTCCAACAAATACAAAGGGGGAGATTTTTGGGACCACTTTAGTAATTGAGTTGTATTTGTTTTCAATGAATTTAATGAATGGAAATGATGGTTAAAGAAACTCTCCTATGTGAAATGGAGAATGCAAATTAGACGATTGATGTGCTTCTCCTAAGTTCAAAGAACTTGTATCATGTGTGATATATTTTTTACAACATTGAAGTGAAATTCTATTAATGATGAAGGAAGTTCTCTTTGGAATTCAAGTTCCAAAAAGAAATGGTGAAGAAGGGGAAGCATGGGATTGTCATTTGAAGAAGTAAAGGCTTGGATTTTAAGGTATCTATTCATGAGGTTGATTTGTGTTTAAAGATTTCCTTGCACTTTTGTGCATTCTGCCAAGTATTTTTTAAGGCCTTACTTAAAAAAATGGGGCTAACCCATGAGCTAGCTACCCCAGCCTCAACCAGAGGCACATGTGAGACCACGGGGGGTCGACCGTGCCCATGGGGAAGACTAGGAAGAGCCATATCGCAAGAGGCATGTGCGGGTTGTGTATAAGCCTGCAAGAGTGTGCATGGTGATCAACCTGTATGCAGGGATGTGCATAGTGGGTGCTAAGAGCGCGCCTGTAGGAAGTATGGGTGGGCACAGAAGCACGCCCATAGAGAACCGGTGCGGGGAGGCACCGGAGGGGGGAGAGGATAATTCTGAGTAGTGTTTGGGAGGAGTTTATTGATAAACCAAGAGAAAACTGTGGCGTGTTTTGATGTGGGATGAGTTTTAAAAATGCGTAGGAAATCCTGGCCACTCATCTGATCTCACGAGAGATCTCGACCGCATGCCTCATCGCACATCCTGCGTTATAATCATGGACTTCTGAGATCAATCTGAGTTGATCCAATGGCTGTGGCATTTTCTTCAACCTCCGATCACATGGAGAGTAACCCGACGCCACTGCTTGTCATCGCCACTGCCAATCCAACATGATCGTTCTCCCGTTCAGAATTGATGATAAAAATTCTTGCATGGTGATCTTCTGATCGAATGGAGACCATTCATGCAATCTACGTCTTGCATGCATGATATCTCGAAAAAGGAAGAAGAAAATGGAGTTGTGAGGCCTTAATTCTTGTCTGAGATACATGGAGAATCCATGTGATATTCATGCATGAGAATTGTGCACGTGATCTTGACTTGATGCATGAAGATAAGATCCCGCATTGAAGTGGAAACAAACTGAGGATCTCATCATATCTTCACCCGTGGGTTTAAATATTTCAAAACACCAAAAATTCTGAGCATTCAAACCATGATCCCCTCGTCCTCTCACACGGTTTGTAAACACGGAAGAAGTGCTCCCCTCTCCTATAAAAGGAGGTGCCTGAGATGAAGAATGTGGCAGCTCCCATATACCCAAGATATTTTTTTCAAAAAACAAAGCATCTCCCTATGCACCACTTTGCGAAGAGCAACCAGGAGTCATGCGAGCCTTCTGCCCTACAAAGAAGAGTTCCCTTAATCCTTCGATAGGTGTTATGCGCCCTCGAATAGCTTCGCGAAGAACCGGTACCCGAACATGTGATAGGTTCTGTATAAACCCTTGTTGTGCTTCACGAAAGCCATGCCATCGTCAGCCAGTGCTTGAGATACTCTCTCACTAAGATTTTCGAAGAGGCAGAATCATGCACTTCATGCACAAAGAAGATTCGTACATTCTTGCTTGAAGAAAGTGACCTGTGGCCATCTTGGTTTCACTAAGAAAGGTAAGAAAACCCTCCTATTTTCATGTTTTTATTATACTATGTGCAGGGATTCATTGTTGAAGAAGGAGGATATCATAAGTGGTGAATCTCATAATATTGTGTGTTTGATTTGAAGAAACCCGAGGGCTCAAGTGTTTGCAAGATAAAAAAGAAGAATACATGCATGTATGCATGTTCTATGGTTTGAGGAACCCGAGGTTGTGTACACTTGTGTGAATAAGAAGCTCTCACAAAGAAAGGGCTTCAACCATTCGGGTTTGAAGAAAAATATCACACCTAAAGAAACACCCTAACTAAGTTCAAGTGGAAGAAAGAAAATAAAGAGAAGGAAGAGGTCGAGTGTGTGTGTGTTTAAAGAACCATATTCATTAAGGGTTTTCACACAAGAAGAAGAATAGGAGAATTCATTCTTGAATGCATGAACATGTACAGGTGAAGTGACTTAAATAAATAATCAAAAACAAGTGTGTGCATGTGTATAAAGAAGAAGAATAAATAAAGGAAAGAAGAGGTTTAAACTAAGGTCATATGCATGATCACATGCATACATGAACAAGAAGAAAATAATTGATTTAGATGATACCAAGTGAACCGATCTTCATTGTTTAAATAATCACATTGGTGTATGTGATTCTTGTTAAGAAGAGAGAATAATTTTTAGTGCAGTTGGTTGTTGTACTAAGAAGAAGAAAGAAGAAGTCTAGTGCAGTTGGTGTTGCACTAGAGAAGAAGAGAAATAAATAAGGAAGAATTACTTTCCTACTGCTTTGAAAGTAATAAAGTTAAGATCACTAAAGAAGAACAAGAGAAGAACCCACCTTTTGAAGAAGGAAGAAGACTGTCTTCATAGGCAGAATAAAGAACCAGCTAGAGGCTACAAGTTGGACTAGGCTATCTCCAATCTAGGGAATAGGATTGTTTCCCACCCCCTTCTAAAGTGTAGGGACTCACACTATCTAGAGGATTGTTTTTCTAGACACTCCACTGTAATATAATATCACATCATTGTTTAGAATCCATGCACTGGTCATATAAAAGCATGGAAAAATGTAGCTACTCTTATTGAGTGGTAAACCTTGTAAAAATATCATGTTCATATTTTTACTGATTTCTATTATTGCATGCGATAGAGAAAAGAGAATAAGAGAATCAAGATCCTAACAGGTCAAGAGGTATAGGGATAAAATTTAGAATTGGTTTAAAAATTCCCCAACACTGATTCACCCCCCCCCCCCTCTCGGTGTTAGGTATATCCAAAACTAGTCCTCTCACATGGCGTGTTCCCTTAAGCCTTCACATGGGCGTGTACTTCTACCAAAACTGGTCTTGTAACACCCTATACGCACGACATGTTCTTCCAATATATGGAGTGTACTTGATTCATTTCCCCTTCCTGAGTTCTTCTAAAGGACTAGCCCACACGGTGCTCCCAAGACAGGACTATACGTCATGTTTGTGTCATACATGGGATGTATCGCTTAGGTTTCAATTGTCTGTGTTGTTCGTTACATGGAAAAATACAAGGGTTATACTACACGGCATTTTCAATCTTGACACAGCATGTATAACCTAAGTTTTATCCACCTGTGTCATTAGTCACACGATTGAACACATGTTCTACACAACACAGCATCTACATCCGGTACACGGTGTGTCCCACCAAATATTTCCCAATCCCGTGTCTCTACCCACACAGTCAGTGACACGGTTAGAGTCTACATGGTGTATACATACAGTACATAGTGTGTACTTAAGAAAAGATTTCCTTCCCAAACATAAGGATACATGTCGTGTATTTATAATTACATGGTGTGTATTCTGGGTTTTTCTAGACAGTAAGCCTCAGAAACTACTCTGGAACCCAAAAAAACACTAAAACAAAAATTAAAGTGTCAAATTACGATTCATGAGGTCCCATAATCCCTACAAATCAAATCTTGTAATCTTATATGTGTAATATACAAGCATAAAAAAGCAATGATCTACCAAATTCTAGTCCATGAGGGCCCATAACACCTCAAGAACCAAATTTTGGTGTTCATTCAAATGAAACCTTACACAATTTAATACCCTATAAAAAACAGGTATTCTATCAAGGAATATATCACAACAATATGCATATCTAGCACAACATCTATCACAACAACATGCAATCACTAATGTAACCTAAATGGCATGGCAAGAATGCATGACATGTGATCTCTAACAAGTGCATATCTGATGCATGAGATGGAATACCCTCATCTCATCAGTTTGCAATAGAAATAGAACCTAAATTTTATCACTGATAACAGCAAAAATCATGTGAATCACCCAACGGTGAAATCAAATCAATTGTAAAAATTAGAAAACCAGAAAAATCACAATATACAAGGTAAATTGGCTTTTCCTTGTACATGGGTTAGCTACTCTTGGGCACATCTTATTACCAAGTACCTATTCCTTCATATACCTAGATATAGGATCCAAACAGTAAGTCAAGAAAAAAAATCCCTTTGATACCACTTTGTAATGTCCCAGTTCCAAGAGCCACCCAGAAGTGCCCCATACCCAATTGGTCACATGGCCTCAAGTGCATTTCCCCAAATTCCAGAGGCTACCGACTAGTAGCGGGGGCCTTGGGTGTGATTGTGGGGAAACTATGCCCTCATTGTTAGATTAAAGCAGTGGAAATAAATAGATAGCAATATCAAAAATAGTAATAACATGAAATAGGTAAACAACAGAAGACTGGACGAAATAAGCAACTGGAGAACACATATAAATTATGCATGGTACATATGTCTAGGAAAAAATCCAAACAAGTCAAAATGTTGTAATACATTACTAAACCAAAGTACAAAATAAAATTAAGTAAACAAATCCACATCATCGCAAGCCTCATCTTGGTCTCATGCTCCCCAGCTCCACGGCAATCAAGTACCTGAAGTGGAAGGGTGCTTTCCCTTATCTAGACCTAAAATAATATAATCTGTTTGGACCCAAAAGTATGAACCAAACAGGGTGTGAGATGAATCCCAGTAGAAAACCACCCAAAGATATGTTCCTAACAGTCGGTGAATATATATGGCAGGCAATAAGCAAAATGAAGTAGTAAACAAGGAAGTATTTAAAGTAAACAATCCTACAGTTTCAATTGCATTCATTTTCACATATCAAGTAGGTAGCTAAACACATCAGGTAACCCACTAGTAAGTAATCACAGTCTAACCCCTCTGGTTCAACCAAAAAAAATACAAGAAACCCTATGGGAATTACTCACAGTCTAACCCCTATGGTTTCTCTTTTTCACAGACTCTATGAGGAAGCATTCGCCGTCAATTCCCCCTAAGGTCTCATATCGGTAACTAATAGTCACTCTGAGGAAGAACACAACATCCAATTACCATGTGGCCCATATCGAGGAAACTACAAACACTCTGAGGGAGCACAAAGTCCATCCCCCCTATGGTATCACAACGTAATAGTAAAACAGACACTCTGGAAAATCCCTCAGCGTTCATTCTCCCTATGGTCTACTACACCAGGTTCCCACAGCCCTATGTAAGTTAATCATGGACAAAAGATATGTGGAAGCCAAATTAAACCTCAATAACTACTTGGTTAAACATTATACAACATAACATAGCATGTAAGGTAACAAATACTCCATCCTAATAAAACTAGGCATGTAAAGTAAATAGCCAAATAGGCAAAGCTAGACCAAACGGTCAAAACAATAAAACATGGGAAAAACATCCATAGAATGGAAAAGTTAACCATATTCACAAACAAGTAACCTCTATCCAAAAAAACTAGGCATAGCAGGCAATAACAGGGCTAAAAATCATAAACACACAATACCCCATTCTTGGGTATTGGGCACTTTTGCACATAAAATTCAAAGACTATCTACGTAAAGGCACAAACCACCTACCTTGGTGTTGTATGGAAGATATATGTGAACCTCGGGCCTTGAATATCCCTAGAACATTTTAGATCTATAAAAATGCTAAAAACGTTTCAACTGAGGATATATCACGAGAGAGTAGAAATCGAGAGATAAGGTTCTAGAAGAAGGAAGAACTCACTGATGTGATTCCAACGCAACCGATGGAGTTTGATTCAGAGAACGGACGGCGATTCAAGGGCATGGAGAATATTTTCAGTCGTATGGATGCTCTTGGATGAGATAGGTTGAGAAGAAGATGGTTATGTCTATTAGGCGCTACCCCGATCCTTTTAATGAAATAAAAAGAAAGTACATGGCCTATACTTTAGAAGTACACGACGTGTACTTGGCTTAGTTGACCCCCGCTTTAGGCAGTCTCCAGGTTACCACACACGACCATGTGCTCGGTAGTTACATGGGCAGCGCACTGCTTCCCACGGTAACATATTACATGACATGTACATATAAGTACACATCAAGTACATATAAGTACACGATGTGTACTCCTGAAATTTCCAAAAACTCCTCTTTTTCTGAAAAACAACCAGAAAATAAAGACATAACTGAAAAGAAGATCTGGGTTCTTATTGTAAATTAATTCAAATATAGTAAAAATTAACTTTAACATCCATTTAATCGTAAATAATAATTTTCCTGAAAATTTTATAAGGAAAAGGACATGGAAGAAAAACGGTTGGAAGAGAAACTTTAAAAGATAATTTTTTAACAGAAAGTCCCTTACCTCAAGTATGAATCGCCATGTACGTTCTTTATATTCCTAAATAATAAAAATTAATTAATTATTTACCATATTAAGAGACTTTATGAATTTTATTATACCTTTTATTTTATTTATTATCATTTTATATTCAATTACTTAATCTTTTAATTTCTTTTCAGATGGTTTGATGATATTTATATAATAAGTCTAAGATGACTTTGGTGGGTTGACTATGGTTAATGAGGTCATTATTTCATCATCTCCAAAATAATAATAATGAAATAATTATCATTTTTATACATCAATTATGATTTCAAAACTAACCAAGAAATATGGTCATAAAAAATGAAATATGTTACAATTGTGGAGATGTTAGACCGTACGTACACAAGAGTAACGTTTCCATTTTTCAATAAATATGATAGAAATAAGTTAAGTGTTATTTTATTTTCATAGAATTATCATTATATTATAAATATCATACTATTTCTTTAAATATAATTATATATACCATCTATGTGATGCAGTAATGAAAAAATAATCACATCGCTCCGTAGAGGTGGTGATCCACATGTACACACGAATGAAGAAACATAAAATTACAATGCATAAGAAAGGAAAAAAATATCCATGAGATATGCAAAGTCAATCCAAACAGGACAAACTAGAAAGATAAAGAAGACCGGTCTAAACAAGTCACCATGTGTCCATCCATCACTACCAAATCATCCCACTATGAAGGTGATGAATGAAAATAAAACCCAAAATTTTACATGATACCCTTACCTTTATGTGATTCCTAAAAAAATAAGTTTTATAACTACCCAAAGTAAAAAACTTAGGTTGTGAGAACATATCCCAATAGGATACCATAAAAGAATCTATACAAGTTATAATATCAAGAATACAAAAGTTTTATATTTAAAAAAAAATACAGTATATAAATAATTTTCATAAATAAATAAAAAATTATAAACGTTTCTTTGTTTTCCACAAATTCATACCATATGTAATGACCTGAACTTTTTTTATGATAATTGTTTCCTAAAAATTTGAGTTATATTATTACACAATAGAACTATATCTCATTAATAATGAATTGGGTATATTTTAATGTGACCATCGGGTTTTTCCTGTTATATGGCTGTTAGTCAATTATGATTATTGGTCAAAATGATCATTGGAAACTATACTCTTAACATTATGATTATTATTTATAAATATAAATGATAATGGTTAGTTAATGTAGAAAGAAGAGTCGATGGCCTCATCCAGTATAATCGGGCTATATGAAGCCCATTTTTTGGAGCTTGGGAAGGAGGTAGCGTCACTGGGATTCGCTCCTAACAAAGCCCAAGACAAGCTTCAACATGTTAATCTTGAATGAAATTTCATATGGGAGAAGTTCAAGTTAACGAAGATTACCACTCGGGTGATGTTATCTGATTCACCCCAAGAGTCCATCATCATTGCACGCCTTACCCTTAGGTCGTATACGGGTGTTCTAAGGGGTTATGTGTTAAGTCCCTAGTTTCTTAAAATTTAATCCATTTTTTAATATAAATTTTTTATTTCATCATTTCCATTTTAAGAATAGTTTTTCTTAAAAATTGAGATGGAATTTGATAAATTGATTTTTTGGGTAAAAAATGTACATTTCAGAGAGATATAAATTATTATATTAAACTAATGTTTTATTAATAATGTTTATTATAATGAAATAGTGTTATAAAAACACTCATTTTTAATTATAAATGATAAAATAATTTTATTTTTTTAAAGTGTCAAAAATTTTACTATGCAGTTTACTATGCATTTTCTGTGAGCTATTATTTTTAATAATTAAGTATTTTTAGAGTTAAAAAGTTAAAAAAATCATATTTAGATAATAATTATGATAAAATAAATATCATTTTCGAATTAATAATATCTATATTAGGTTACAGTGAATTTATGAGATTTTTATAAAATATTTTTTTCAGTGAATAGTAAAGATATAGTTTTGAGTTTTCAGGGTGTTTAATGACATCTTAATGATGTAATATGTAATTTAAAATTATGTTTGACTCCTTTGAATTAAAATATGATATTAGGTGTCCCAAGTGGCCAATACCATGGGGAAATACCATGGTCAAGTCTATGGTTTTGCAAATACCACTACTGAGGTGCCCTCGAAAATTAATAAAAAACTCCCTCACTTTTTCTATAAATACCCACTAATTCCTCCATTATATTTCATTCCAGATACACTATACTGAAATATATGATATTATTACCTCCAAATTAGTCTTCCCAAGGTTCCCTAAAGCCCCCAAGGTCTCGATCTTCTAGTTTTAGAAGTCACTCTTCAAGGTAAGGGAATCTACCACCCTTCTCTTTTCAAGAACTCCTTTTATGTTATGCCTTTTTAATTTATATTTTCTTAAGTTGGGAGATGTAATTCCTTTTACCCCTTAATTTCCATTTATTTTAAAATTATGACCTACCCATTTTTATTTCATTAACGCATTTTATGAATTTTTAAGTGAAGTTGTTAGGCTACCGAAATTTCGTAAGGGGACTCTCAACTTCTCTTTCCTTTCATGTTTCCTTTTTATATGGTATGTATTTAAAATTTATATACCATGTTTTTATATCCAAATTATTCTATACATTTATTTTATTAAGATTCATTTATGAATGGGAGACCCTTTTCCCCTCTCTTTTTAATGTTTTCTAAAACCATGTTTCATACCCATTATGATGCCAGATTTTCGTCTCAAAATTTCTATCTTTATATTAAGAAATTTTTTTATTTTATTTGTGATTAACCAAACCTCTATCTTCTCTAGGTTTATTCAAATAGATATAAAAATGATCTATTTTAATTATGGGATTAACATACATGAAACCTTCCTTTCTTTTCTATGGGTTTAAAATGACAAAACGATCTTATTTTTAAGCACTTTTTTAAAACGCCATGATTTTGATATAAAACCCATTTTTTATTCTCCATGTGTTATTTGTGAAATGTTTGATGATGATATATGTGGATTATATGAAAATAAATTTATATTAAGGGTGATACCTGATAGCGCTCCAATGCATTGGGTAAATAATTTAACCTCTAGAGATGACAAGTTTTATGATACCTTGGTAATTTTTATGACACCTTGGGGATGGATCTTGGTGATATGCTTATGAATTTATAAATTAAACGTTTTATATAGATTTAAAAGTTATTATTCATGTTATTTTATTTATTATATCCCTTTTTATCATGCCCCTGTGATATTCCTCAAGTTCTTATTGATATTCCTCAAGATCACAAGTAAATTGTTTCCCATGTTATCCCTTACTTGGTCTTAAGCTAACCATTTCCTTTAATGTATGTCCATAGGTTATGAGATGAAATAAATACACTTAGTATGAACCTTATATAAGACTTTCATTTGGAATAGAAGAAATTTTTATGTATTATGTACCTTTTTTCCAAGACAATAATCCTTAAAATATCATATGTTTGTAAAATGATATGTAAAGTTATGTAATAAAAATGTGGGTTGACATAGTTGGTATCAAAGGACAATTTAGTTTTTTTTGGAAATTATGATTTAAAAACATTAAGAAAAACCTTATAGAAAAGTTTAAAAATAGAAAAACATCCTAGTATTTTAGTAAAGTATTAATTAAGTGGTTTCCATACAAATAAATCTATGTCTAGATACAAACAAGTAGATATGGCTCTGGCATAGATGTATCTAGGGGTAAAACCCAAAAATACCACTTTGAGCTAGAATCGAACAGGAACTAGTGCACAAAAACGGGTCTTGTTGCACTCCCAGTTTGACACTCTTGAGGTATATGTTTGGTTAATCACAAGATTTGTATGACCCATTATAAAGGATTTGTATTAAATGTAATTGTTGTTAAAGAATAAGATATTTAAGAATGATGATTTAAGATATAAAATTACTTTAAATTTATAAGACTATTAAATAAAACTCATTTCTCACTAAGTTTTTCTTATTTTAGAAAATGGAGGGAAATAGGAGGAATCGTCTGAATGGTGAGTGCAATGGACTATGAGCTAACGACCCTTCTATGGAAGAAGAAATGGAAACCTTCATGAGAATAATGAATCAACTAACTCAAGTTATGGTAAATAACTTGAGTCAAGATGAGAGATAGATTTCACCATGAAGGGAATAACTTTCCATTGATTCCTTTATGCATCAAATACCACCAATGTTCAGTGGATCTACCAACCCATTGATTACAAAATAGTGGATAATCTCTATAGAAAAGATCTTTTTTGTACTTCATTGTTCAGAACAAAAGAAAGTCACCCTTTCTATTTACCACTTATAAGGAGAAGCTGATCAGTGGAAGTTTCTAATTAAAAACATGAATCTAAGAGGGGATATTGAAGATATATAGTGGGAAGTGTTTTTGGGAATATTATTTAATAAGTATTTCCCTCGTTCAATGAGAACAAAAATGGAGAAGGAATTCCTCAAGATGAATCATAAGGAGAACAAATTTTTTAGAAGCTATAAGATGAACTTTAAAATAATTTCCCATTACACATCTAGTTTTTTATGGATTCTAATGTGAATGTTGATAGATTCTTTAATAGACTAATACCTCATCTAAGAAATAATTTAGCCAACCAAGACAATGACAGCTATGGGGAAATCATACAGAGTTCTATGAAGGCCAAACTAGAGTTCGGTGAGACATAGTGGTCTCAAAAATTGAATTAAAAAAAAGATCAATGGATCCATGTTTGGGGAGGAGCTTTGATCAGGGAATAGGAGTAAAGAAAGTGAAAATTTCCACATGAAATAAATGTGGGAAGAATCATTCGGGGAATTGCCTCCTTAGGAGAGGTAAATTCTATAAGTTTGGAAGAGATATCCATATCATTCGGAACTATTATAGTGAGGTGAAGCCTCAACTTCTCAACATTAATGATAAATAGAAGATGGTGCAGGCCCTTCCTGAAGTCCAATGCTTCAAGTGTGGACATATAGGGAACTTTTCCAATCACTGTCCAAATCCAAGGATAATGGAGGGTAATCACCATCAACCTCAGCATAGGCCAAGGGATCAAGATTATGATTTTTCTATCATGATATCTAAAGTTGAAGCTCCAAAAAATGTGGTGGTAGGTACTCTTGTTGTTCTCTGAAAGCTAGAAAGTACTTTGTTTAATTCTAGTTCTACATATTCCTTTATTTTCTCCAAGTTTTCAAAGAATTTAAAATCAACCCCTGAATTTCTAAAAGTAGAGTTATCATTCAAGACTCCTGATGGGATTATCCAAGCATCAATAGTGTTTAAAAACTCTAGTATTAACTTTAGTGAGCAAAATCTTATCACAAATCTAGTATTCATTCCCATGCTGGAATTCAACATTACATAAGGGATGGAATGTCTCTCAAAGTATAATGCTAAAATCAAATACAGAAGTAAGAAAATATCAGTATGTAAATCCTACAGCTATCTTTAAAGGAGAGATATCTCAACCTGATCTTTTTATAGAAGAACCACATGTAACCTTTTTTATGGAGTTGATCGGTGAATATTAAGAAGGAAATTAAAGTATATGAATAGAAAATTTTCTCATCATTTCGGAATACATTGATGCATTTCCTAATGAGTTTCCTGGACCTCCCCCAGAAAGGAGGTAGAGTTCTCTATTGAGCTAATTCCTAGTTCCAATCCGATATAAAAAATGTGGAGTTTGAGGAATTAAATAATCAACTCCAAGATCTTTTAGTGAAGGGTTTTATCTAGAAAAATGTGTCTCCTTGGGGAGAACTTGTACTATTTTTGAAGAAGAAAGGTAGATCAATGTGGTTCTGCATTGATTATAGATAACTTAATGGGATCATAGTGAAGAACAAGCACCCTATCACAAGAATTGATGATTTATTTGACCAGCTTCATGGGGATCAGTTCTTCTCCAAGATTGATATTTGATCTGGTTATCATCAATTTAGGATGAAGAAAGAAGAAATTCCAAAGACCACCTTCCTATCAAGATATGGGCATTATGATTTTTTTTTCATGACCTTCATCTTGACTAATGATCCTAGTATTTTTATGTATTTGATGAATATAGTCTTTAAGGACTTCCTTGATAAATTTTTGGTAGTTTTTATCGATGATGTTTTGTTATATTTAAAAAGTCACAAGGATAATTAGGATCACCTGAGGGTTATTTTTGAAAACATTGTGGAAGGAGAGGCTTTTTGGAAAGTTTAGAAAATGTGAATTTTGGTTACAACAAGTTTATTTCTTGGGAAACATCATATCCAATGAAGTAATCTTCGTTGACCCTTTAAATACAAAGGTGGTGGAGGAGTGGCCTAACCCTAACATAGTAACAAGATTCATAGTTTCCTTGGTTTAGTAGGATATTAAAGCAGTTTTTTGAAAAAAAAATTATGACTTTATAATCCACTAACCAAGTTAACTCAAAAATGGGTCAAGTTCATCTAGAAAAAGGAGGGTGAAGAAATTTTCTAAGAGCTGAAGATGAGATTGGTTGTTGCACCCATGTTAACTATACCCTCTATTGGATAAGGATTTTTTATTTTTAGAGATGCATCTCTTAAATTTATTGGGTGTTTCCTCATGAAAAATGACAAGGTGATTGCTTATACATCTTAATAGTTGAGGCCTCATGAGAAAAACTATCCTATGCATGACCTGGAGCTAGATACAGTTTTTTTTTCTTTGAAGATATAGAGGCAATATATTTATGGAAATAAATTTGATATATACATAGACCAAAAAATTTTGAAGTATATTTTCACACAAAAAGAATTTAACATGAGATATAGAAGATGGTTGTAACTTCTTAAAGACTGTGATTTTTTAATTCATTATCATCTCAAAAGAGAAAACAAAGTTGTTGATGCATTGAGTAGGAAAGAAATTGTTGTTCGGGAAATGATGAGGATTAAAAAGAGATCATTTGTTCAAAGACCTAGTAAAATTGGACATGGGAATCATAATAGAAAATAAATAATCAACCCTATCCCAAATTATTTATCAACCATCGTTACTAGATAATATCAAGAAATCTCAAAGAGATTATCCCTTATTACAGAAGAAGTTAGAGGCTGTGAGGAATGGGAAGTTTCCTGAGTTCAATATTGATCAAGAAGGCGTATTTAAATTTCATACAAGGATATGTGTTCCATATATTTCAGAAATAAAGAAGGGTTTGATGGATGGAGCGCATAGATCTACTTTCTCTATACATCTTGGAAGCATGGAAATGTGTAGGGACCTTCATGGTCATTATTGGTGGGATAACATGAAAAGGGAGATTGCTTACTACACTACAAGGTGCCTTGTCTATCAACAAGTGAAGGTAGAGATACAACTTCCTAAAAGGGAATTACAACCACTACTCATACCAGCATGGAAGTGGGACAATATCACTATGGAATTTGTCACTAGTCTCCCAAAAATAACCAAAGGAAACAATGTGATATGGGTTATAGTGGACCGTCTCACCAAGACTATCCATTTTATCTCTATTCGGGAATATTCCTCTCTTGACCAACTCGCCAAGATATACATGAAAGAATTGGTAAGGCTACATGGAGTTACACTTTATATCATATGTGATCTTGATCCAAGGTTCACATAAAAATTCTTGAGAAGTCTTCAACATGATATGGGTACCGAATTGAATTTTAGTATGTCCTATAACCCCCAAACTTATGACCAATTTGAAAGGACTATTTAGAAACTTGAGGGAATTCTGAGAACATGCTCAATGGGATTTAAAGGTGTATGGGATCAACATCTCCCATTAGTTGAGTTCTCGTACAAAAACAGCTTCCATTCGAGTATTCAAATGTCACCCTATTAAACTCTATATGGAAAGTGATGTATAACTCCTACTTTTTTGGATAAAGACTCTTGGGTGTGATCTTTTGCAAAAGATGATAGAAAAGGTTCATTCCATCCAAAAACACTTAAAGGTTACTCAGAGTCGAAAAAAAAAATATTCTAAGAACTGTCAAAGGTACTTGGATTTTGATTTTAGTGACAAAGTATTCCTTTGAATTTCTCTATGGAAGAGAGTCATGCGGTTTGGGAAAAAATGAAATCTCATCCCTAGGTAAATTTTCCCCTATGAAATCCATGATCGCATAGGATCAATGGCCTATCGTCTTAAAATTTCTCCAAATATAGTATAAGTTGATGATGTTTTCAATGTATCTCTCTTAAGGAAGTACATACCTAACCCTTCACATATACTGAATCCGGAGGTGGTACAACTAGAACATGACCTCTCTTATGAGGAGTAGTCGGTGGAGATCTTGGACCATAGAGACACTCTCTTTGTTAAGGTGTTATGGAGGAACCAAAAATATGAATAAGTGACATTGGAACCTGAGGAAACAATGAGGAAGAAGTATCTACACCTTTTTGACTAAGGGAACAAGATAAAATTTTAGGGATGAAATTTCTTAAGGGGGGAAGAATGTGACAACCCAAACTTTTTTAATGATAATTGTTTCCTGAAAATGTGTGTTATATTATTATTTAATAGTACTATATCTCGTTAATAATGAAGTTAGTATATTTTAATGTGGACATCAAGTTTTGACCGTTATATGACCATTGGTCAATTATGACTATTGGTCAATATGGTCGTTGGAAGCTATACTCTTAAAATTATGATTATTTTTTACAAATAAAAATTATAATGGTTAGTTAATGCAAAAAAGAAGAGTGGATGACCTCATCCAGTAGAATCAAGCTATAAAAATCTTATTTTTCAAATATTGGGAAGGAGGTAGCATCACAGGGCTTCGTTATTGATCAATCCCAAGTTAAGATTCAACATGTTAATCTTGAACATAATTTCCTACAGGAGAAGTTCAAGTTAGTAGAGATTACCACCCATTCGATGTTATCTAAGCCGACCCAAGAGTTCATCACCATCAGACACCTTAACCTTAGGTCATATGATGGTGTTTCAAAAGGTTATGTTTCAAGTCCCTAGTTACTTAAAATGTAACCCCTTTTTTTAAATAAAATTTTTATTTCATCATTTTAGTTTTAAGAATAGTTTTGCTTAAAATTGAGATGGAATTTGATAAATTGATTTTTTGGGTAAAAATTGAACTTTTCAGAGATATATAAATTATTATATTAAACTAAGGTTTTATTAATAATGTTTATTATAATAAAATAGTTTTATAAAGACACTCATTTTTAATTACAAATGATATAATAATTTTATTTTATTTCAAGTGTCGAAAATTTTACTATACAGTTTACCATCAACCTCATCATAGGCCAAGGGAGCAAGGTTATGATTTTTCTATCATGATAGCTAAAGTTGAAGCTCCAAATGATGTGTTGTCATGTACTATTGTTGTTCTCTCAAATCTAGAAAGTAATTTGTTTAATTATAATTCTACGCATTCCATTATTTTCTCCAAGTTTGCAAATAATTTAGAATCAACCCCTAAATTTATAAAAGTGGAGTTATCAATCAAGTCTCTTGATGGGAATATCCAAGCATCAACAGTGTTTAGAAACTCTAGTATTTACTTTAGTAAGCACAATATTATCTCAAATATAGTATTCATTCCCATTCTGGAATTTAACATTATACAATGTATGGACTAGACCTCAAAGTATAATGAGAAGATCAAATGTAGAAGTATGGAAATCTCAGTATATAAATCCTAAAGGTATCTTTAAAGGATAGATATCTTGACCTGAGATTTTTCTATAAGAATCACCTATAGCCTTCTTTATGGAGTTGATCGGTGAAGATAAATAAGGAAATGAAAGTATGCGAATATAAAATGTCCCGTTATTCAGGGATATATTGATGTATTTCCTAAGGAGTTTCCTGGACCTCCCCCAAAAAGAGAGGTAGAGTTATCCATTGAGCTCATTCCTAGTTCCAAGCCGATAGAAAAAATGTGGAGTTGGATGAATTAAAGAATCAACTCCAAGATCTTTTGGAGAAGGGTTTTATCCAGCCAAGTGTGTCTCCTTGGGGAGAACCTATACTCTTTTTGAAGAAGAAGGGTGGATCAATGTGGTTATGAATTGATTATAGAGAACTTAATGGGATCATAGTGAAGAACAAGAACCCTCTCACAACAATTTATTATTTATTTCAAAAGCTTCATGGGGATAATTTCTTCTCCAAGATTGATCTTCGATATAATTATCATAAATCCAGGGTTAAGAAAGAATACATTCCAAAGACCACCTTCTGATCAAGATATGGGCATTATGAGTTTGTTTTTATGCCCATTTTCTTGACTAATGCTACTACTATTTTTATAGATTTGATGAATATAGTCTTTAAGTACTACCTTGATAACTTTTTGGTAGTTTTTATTGATGATGTTTTGATATATTCAAAAATTCACTAGGAGAATGAAGATCGACTGAGGGTTATTTTTTCAAACTCTACAGAAAGTGAGTATTTTTTTGAAAGTTCATCAAATGTAAATTTTGTTTACAAAAAGTTTCTTTCTTGGGTCACATCATATCCAATGAAGGAATATTAGTTGACCCTTCAAATAAAAAGGTTGTGGAGGATTTTCATCATCCTACAATAGTAACTAGATTCATAGTTTCCTTGGTTTAGATGGATATTAAAAGAGGTTTTTAAAAAAACTTTCATGAATTTCTAATCCACTAACCAAGTTAACTTGAAAAGGGGTCAAGTTCATATAGAAAAAGGAGGGTGAAGAAAGGTTTCAAGAGATGAAAAATATATTGGTTACTACACCCATGTTAACTATACCCTCTATTGGAGAAGGATTCGTTATTTTTAGTGATGCATATATTAAATGTCTTACGTGTGTTATCATGAAAAATGACAAGGTTATTGGTTATACATATTGATAGTTTAGGCCTCATGAGAAAAACTACCTTATGCATGACTTGGAGCTAGCTACGGTTGTTTTTTCTCTGAAGATGTAGAGGCACTATCTTTATGGAAATAAAAGTGATATATACACAGACCACCAAAGTTTGAAGTATATTTTAAGACAAAAATAATTGAACATGAGATAGAGGATATGGATGGAACTTCTTAAAGACTATGATTGTTTAATTTATTATCATACCTAAATAGAATATAAATTTTTTGATGCATTAATTAGGAAATAACTTGTTGTGCTAGAAATGATGAGGATTAAAAGAGACCCTTTGTTCAAAGACCTAGTAAAACTGGACATGGGAATAGGAAGGGAAGGTAAATCATTAACCCTATCCCAAATTCTTTCTCAACCATCGTTACTAGAGAATATTAATAAATCTAAAAGAGATGATATCTTATTACAAAAGAAGTTATAGGATGTGAAGAAAGGGACGTTTCCTGGGTTCAATATTGATCAAGAAGGTGTATTGAAATTTCACAAAAGGCTATGTGTTCCATATATTCCAGAAATAAAGAATGATTTGATGGATGAAGCTCATAGATCTACTTTCTCTATACATCCTGGAAGCACGGGAATGTATAGGGACCTTCATGGTCATTATTAGTGGGATAACATGAAAAGGAAGATCATTGACTACACTACAAGGTGCCTTGTCTATCAACAAGTGAAGGTAGAGAGACAACTTCCTAAAGGGGTATTACAACCACTACTCATACCAGTATTTAAGTGGGACAATATCACTATGGAATTTGTCACTAGTATCCCAAAAATAACCAAAGGAAACAATGTGATATGGGTTATAGTGGACCGTCTCACCAAGACTACCCATTTTATCTCTATTAGGTAATATTTATCACTTGACCAAATCACCAAGATATACATTAATAAAGTGGTAAGGCTACATGGAGTTCCACTTTCTATCTTATATGTTCGTTATCCAAGGTTCACATCAAAATTCTAGATAAGTATTCAACATGATATGGGTACCGAATTGAATTTTAGTACGTCCTATCACCCCCAAATTGATGGCCAATATGAAAGAAATATTCAGAAACTCGAGGACATGCTAAGAACATGCTCAATGAAATTTAAAGGTGGGTGGGATCAATATCTCCCATTATTTGAGTTCTCATACAAAAACAACTTCCATTCGAGTATTCAAATGGCACCCTATTAATCTCTATATAGAAAGTGATGTAGAACTTCTACTTTTTGGGATGAATATAGTGAGAGAAAGATTCTTGGGCCTGATATTGTGCAAGAGATTATAGAAAAGGTTCATTCCATCCGATAACACTTGAAGGCCGCTCATAGTCGACATAAAATCTATGTTGACAACTGTCGAAGGTACTTGAAGTTTTATGTTAGTGACAATGTATTCCTTTGAATTTATCCATGGAAGAGATTCATGTGGTTTGGGAAGAAAGGAAATATCATCCCTAGGTACATTGAAAACCTTGATCTCATAGGACCAGTGGCCTATCATATTGAACTTCCTCCAAATATAGCAGATGTTCATGATGTTTTCCTTGTATCTCTCTTGAGGAAGTACATATCTGACCCTTCACATATACCGAATCTAGAGGTGGTATAACTAGAACATGACCTCTCTTATGAGGAGTTGTCAGCGGAGATCTTGGACCGTAGAAACAAGGTTCTATGAAACAATATTACCCACCTCAATAAGGTGTTATTGAGGAACAAAAAATATGAATAAGTGATGTGGGAACCTGAGGAAATAATGAGGCAGAAGTATCCACACCTTTTCGATTAAGAGAACAAGTTAAAATTTTAGGGATGAAATTTCTTAAGGGGGAAAGAATGTAACAACCCAAACTTTTTGAATAATAATTTTATCCCAAAAATGTGTGTTATATTATTACACATCAATACTATATCTCATTAATAATGAAGTCAGTATATTTTAATGTGGCCATCGGGTTTTGACCATTATATAACCATTGGTCAATTATGATCGTTGGTCAATATGGTCGTTGGAAAATATACTCTTAACATTATTATTATTGTTTATAAATAGAAATTATAATGGTTAGTTAATGAAAAAAGAAGATTCAATGGCCTCATCCAGTATAATTGGTCCATAAAAAGACCATTTTTCAGAGCTTGAAAAGGAGGTAGTGTCATAGGGATTCGTTCTTGACTTTTCCTAAGTTAAGCTTAAACATGTTAATCTTGAACAAAATTTCCAATGGTAGAAGTTCAAGTTCGTGGAGATTACCATACGGGCTATGTTATCTGAGCGGCCCCAAGATTCGATCACTATAAGAACCCTTACCCTTAGGTCATATACCAGTGTTTTGAAGGGGCTATGTTTCAAGTCCCTAGTTACTTAAAATGTAATCCCTTTTCTAAAATAAAATTTTTATTTCATCATTTCCATTTTAAGAATAGTTTTTCTTAAAAATTAATATGGAATTTGAAAAATTGATTTTTTAGGTAAAAATTGAACATTTTATAGAGATATAAATTATTATATTAAACTAAGGTTTTATTAATAATGTTTATTATAATAAAATAGTGTTATAAAGACACTCTTTTTTAATTAAAAATGATAAAATAATTTTATTTTATTTCAAGTGTTGAAAATTTTACTATACAGTTTCACTACAAACCTCAGCATAGACCAAGGGAGAAAGGTTATTCTTTTTCTATCATGATAGATAAATTTGAAGCTCCAAACGATGTGGTGTAAAGTACTCTTGTTGTTCTCTCAAATATAGCAAGTACTTTGTTTAATTCTTGTTCTATGCATTCCTTTATTTTCTCCAAGTTTGCAAAGAATTTAGAATCAACCCCTAAATTTCTAAAAGTAGAGTTATTAGTCAATACTCTCGGTAGGATTATCCAAGCATCAAAAATGTTTAGAAACTCTAGTATTTACTTTAGTGAGCATAATCTTATTGGAAATCTAGTATTCATTCCCATACAATAATTCAACATTATACAAGGGATGGACTGTATCTCAAAGTATAAGGATAAGATCAAATGTATAAGTAAGGAAATGTTAGTATGTATATCCTAAAACTATCTTTAAAGGAGAGATATCTCAACCTGAGATTTTTCTAGAAGAACCACCCATAGCCTTCTTTATAGAGTTTATCGGTGAAGATGAAGAAGGAAATGAAAGTATACTAATAGAAAATGTCCCCGTCATTCAAGAATATATTGATGTATTTCCTAAGGAGTTTCTTGGACCTCCACCAAAAAGATAGGTAGAGTTCTTCATTGAGCATGTTCCTAGTTCCAAGCTGATATAAAAAATGTGGAGTTGGATGAATTAAAGAATCAACTCCAAGATCTTTTGGATAAGGGTTTTATCCGACCAAGTGTGTCTCCTTGAGGGGGACATGTACTCTTTGTGAAGAAGAAGAAGGATGTATCAATGTGGTTATGCATTTATTATAAAGAAATTAATGGGATCATAGTGAAGAACAAGCATCCTCTCCAAATAATTGATTATTTATTTGACCAGCTTCGTGGGGCTCAGTTCTACTCCAAGATTGATCTTTGATCTGGTTATCATCAATTCAGGGTGAATAAATAATACATTCCAAAGACCACCTTCTGATCAAGATATGGGAATTATGATTTTGTTTTTATTCCCTTTTTATTGAATAATTCTCCTACTGTTTTTATGGATTTGATGAATATAGTATTTTAAGGACTACCTTGATAACTTTTTGGTAGTTTTTATCGATGATTCTTTGATATATTCCAAAATTCAAAAGGAGAATGAGGATTACATGAGGGTTATTTTTGAAAACTCTATGGAAGGAGAGGCCTTTTTGAAAGTTTGAATAATGTTAATTTTGTTTACAACAAGTTTATTTCTTGGGGAACATCGTATCCAATGAAGGAATCTTAGTTGACCCTTAAAAGACAAAGGTTGTAGAAGAGTGGCCTCATCCTAAAATAGTAACTAGATTCGTAGTTTCCTTGGTTTAGTAGGATATTAAATGAGGTTTTTGAAAAAAAATCATGACTTTATAATCCACTAACCAAGTTAACTCGAAAATGGGTCAAGTTCATCTGGAAAAAGGAGGGTGAAGAAAGTTTCCAAGAGCATAAGAATAGATTTGTTACTGAAACCATGTTAACTCTACCCTCTATCAGATAAGGATTCGTTATTTTTAGTGATGCATCTCTTAAAGGTATTGGGTGTGTCCTCATGAAAAATGACATGGTGATTACTTATACATCTTGACAGTTGAGGCCTCATGAGAAAAACGATCCTATGAATGACCTGGAGATAGCTATAGTTGTTTTTTCTCTGAAGATGTAGAGGCACTATCTTTATGGAAATAAATGTGATATATACACAGACCACTGAAGTTTGAAGTATATCTTCATATAAAAATAATTAAACATGAGACAGAGAATATGGTTGGAACTTTTTAAAGACTATGATTCTTCAATTCATTATCATCCCTAAATAGAAAACAAAGTTGTAGATACATTAATGAGGAAAGAACTTATTTTGCTAGCAATGATGAGGATTAAAAGAGATCCTTTATTCAAAGACCTAGTAAAACTAAACATGTTAATTCTAAGGGAAGGGATGTCATCAACCCTATCCCAAATTATTTACAAACTATTGTTACTAGATAAAATCAAGAAATCTCAAATAGATGATCCCTTATTACAGAATAAGTTAAAGGTTGTGAAGAATGGGAAGTTTCCTGAGTTCAATATTGATCAAGAAGGCATATTGAAATTTCATAAAAGGATATGTGTTCCATATATTCTAGAAATAAAGAAGGATTTTATGGATGAAGATCATATCTCAACATTCTCTATACATCCTGGAATCACGAAAATGTATAGGGACTTTTGTGGTCATTATTGGTGGGATAACATGAAAAGGTAGATTGTTGACTACACTACAAGGTGCCTGGTATATCAATAAGTGAAGGTAGAGTGACAAATTCCTAAAGGGGTATTACAAACACTACTCATACCAGCATGGAAGTGGGAAAATATCACTATGTATTTTGTCACTAGTATCCCAAAAACAACCAAAGGAAACAATGTGATATGGGGTATAGTGAAACGTCTCACCAAGACTGCCTATTTTATCTCTATTCGGGAATATTTATCTCTTGAAAAACTCACCAAGATATACATGAAGGAAGTGGTAAGGCTGCATGGAGTTACACTTTATATTATATATGATCATGATCCAAGTTTCACATCAAAATTCTGGGGAATTATTCAACATTTTATGGGTATCGAATTGACTTTTAGTACGGATGATCACCCCCAAACTGATAGCTAATCTGAAAAGACTATTTAGACACTTGGGGACATGCTGAGAACATGCTCAATGGAATTTAAAGGTGAATGGGATCAACATATCCCATTAGTTGATTTCTCGTACAAAAAAAGCTTTCATTCGATTATTCAAATGGAACCCTATTATTCCCTATATAGAAATCGATATAGAACTCCTACTTTTGGGGATGAATCTGGAAGGAGAAAGATTCTTGGGCCTGATCTTGTGCAAGAGATGATAGAAAAGGTTCTTGTCATCCAATAACACTTAAAGGATGCTCAGATTAGACAGAAAGGCTATGCTAACAACTATCAAAGGTACTTGGAGTTTGATGTTAGTGAAAAACTATTCCTTTGAAATTGTCTATGGAAGAGATTCATGTGGTTTGGGAAGAAAGTAAATCTCATCCTTAGGTACATTGGCCACTATGAAATACTTGATCGCATAGGATCAATGGCCTATCCTCTTGAACTTCTTCCAAATCTAGAATAAGTTCATGATGTTTTCCATGTATCTATCTTGAGGAAGTACATATCTGACCCTTCACATATACTGAATCTGGAGGTGGTACAACTAGAACATGAACTCTCTTATGAGGAGTAGTCAGTGGATATCTTAGACTGTAGAGACAAGGTTCTAGGAAATAAGACTACCCGCCTTGTTAAGGTGTTATGGATGAACCACAAATACGAAGAAGTGACGTGGGAACTTGAGGAAAAAGTGAGGTAGAAGTATCCACACCTTTTTTACTAAGAGAACAAGTTAAAATTTTAGGTATTAAATTTCTTAAGGGGGGAAGAATATAACAACCCAAAATTTTTGAATGATAGTTTTTTCCTAAAAATGTGTGTTATATTATTACACAACAGAACTATATCTCATTAATAATGAAGTCAGTATATTTTAATGTGGCCATCGGTTTTGGACCATTATATGACCATTTTTCAATTATGACCATTGATCAATATGGTTGTTGGAAACTATAATTTTAACATTATGGTTATTTTTTATAAATATAAATGATAATGGTTAGTTAATGAAAAAATAAGAGTCGATGACCTCATTTGGTAGAATTCGGGCCATAAAAAGCCCATTTTTCTGAGTTTGGGAAGGAGGTGGCATCACAAGGCTTCGTTCTTGGCCAATACCAAGTTAAAGCTTCAACATGTTAAGCTCGAATTAAATTTCATATGGGATATGTTCAAGTTAGTGTATATTACCACTCGAGCGATGTTATCTGAGCCGCCCCAAGAGTCCATCACCATCAAAAACCTTACCCTAAAGTCATATACCAGTTTTTTTATGTGTCAAGTCCCTAGTTACTTAAAATGTAATAAATTTTTTAAAATAAAAATTTTATTTCATCATTTCCATTTTAAGAATTGTTTTGCTTAAAATTTGAGATGGAATTTTATAAATTAATTTTTCAGGTAAAAATTGAACTTTTCAAAGAGATATAAATTATTATATTAAAATAAGGTTTTATTAATATTATTTATTATAATTAAATAGTGTAATAAATACACTCCTTTTTAATTAAAAATTATAAAATAATTTTATTTTTTTCAAGTGTCGAAAATTTTACTATACAGTTTACTATACATTTCTCTTCTGCTATTATTTTTAATAATTAAGTATTTTTAGATTTAAAAGTTAAATTTATCATATTTAGAGAATAATTATGATAAAATTAATTTCATTTTTGAATTCATAATTTTGATATTAGGTTATGGTGAATTTATGAGATTTTTATAAAATGTTTTGCTTTTCAGTGAATTGTAAAAATATAGTTTTAATTTTTCAGTGTGTTCAATGAAATAATAATGATTTAATATGTAATTTAAAATGTTTTTAGACTCTTTTGAATTAAAATATGATATTATGAGTCCCAATTGTCCAATATCATGTGAAAATACCATGGTAAATCCCATGGTTTTTCAAATACCACTACTGAGGTGTCCTTAGAAATTAATAAAAAAACCCTCACTTTTGCTATAAATACCCACCCATTCCTCCATTATGTTTAATTAAAAATTAACTATACTCTAATATTTGATATTATTACCTCCTAATTATTCCTCATAAGGTTTCCTAAATCCTCCAAGGTCCCGATCTTTGAGTTTTAGAAGTCACTCTTCAAGGTAAAGGAATCTACCACCCTTCTCTTTTCAAGCACTCCTTTTAAGTTATGCCTTTTTAATTTTTTATTTTCCTATGTTGGTATATTTTATTAAATATCCCCATTACATTCTATTTATGTAAAAATTATGAGATAACCTTTTTTTCTCTCATCAACACATTTTATGAATTTTTAAGTGATGTCGTTAGGCTGCCGAAATTTTATAAGGGAACTCTCAACTTCTCTTTCCTTTCATGTTTCCTTTTTATATGGTATGTATTTTAAATTTCCATACAATGTTATTCTGTCCATTTTATTATATAAATTTACTATATTAGTAGTCATTTATTAATGGGATACCCTTTTCCCCTCTCTTTTTAATTTTTTCTAAAACCATGTTTCATACCCATTATGCTCCCAGATTTTCATCTCAAATTTTCTCTCTTTTTATCAAGAAATTAATTTATTTTATTTGTGAATACCCATACCTCTATCTTCTCTAGGGGTATTCACATATAAATAAAAATGATCTATTTTAATTCTGGTATTAACATACATGAAACCCACCTTCCTTTTCCATAGGTTTAAAATGACAAAAGGATCTTGTTTTTAAGCACTTTTTAAAACATCGTGATTTTTATATAAAACCCATTTATTTTTTTATCCATGGTTTATTTATGAAATATTTGATGATGCTATATGTGGATAAAATAAAAATAAAGAAGTATTAATGGTTTTCCCTGATATTTCTATAATCAATTGGTTAAATAATTTAATCTCTAGTGATGACAAGTTTTATGATACCTTGGTGAACAACCTTGGTAATTTTTATGAAACCTTAGGGATGGACCTTGGTGATATTCTTATAAATGTCTAAATTAAATATTGTATCCACATTTAAAATTTATTATTCATGTTATTTTATTTATTATATGTGTAAAGACCCGGAAATTTCAAGGAAATTTTTTTTTTAAAATGGTTTGGAATTTTACGAGTCTGTGGATTCTGACGGCACTTGATTCTGAGGCTCGGTGTGCCCAGAATCAATTTTCGAAGTTTAGCTCAGGTACGTTCAGTGAACGAATGAGCGGGTTTTTCTAACTTTTTAACCAGTGCTCAGAATTAAAATCTGAGGACACTGATGAACTTGCAGCACCGGTAATTTCTTAAGGAGACACTTACTGCAGTTGCGTTCGCAAATGAGGAGAAGTTAATTTTGTGGGGTTATTCAAGAAATAAATAAAAATTGACGGAACAATTTTTATTTTGAAAGTTGGTTTTTACCCAAATGTTGGTGTTAGAGAGGTGGGTCCCACACGACCCCCACCATTTAATTTTCTCTAAACTCTTTAAAATCCCCTCATTATTTTGACAAACCTCCATTAAATGTCAACCCTTAATTTAATGAGGAACCTTCCTCTTTTCCCCTTTTTATTTAACCGCCAACGCGTTTAATAAGGGGGGACCATCTCTCTCTCCCTTATTTAATTAATTTTCAACACATTTTATTTAATGTGGTGAATTAATTATGGGAGAGTTACCTTATGGGTATAATTGAATAATAGGAGGAACCTATTATTTTAGTAAGGAGGAGAGCTTCATTGTGCGAGTAAGAATGCCGGCCTCCGACAAATAACGATGAAGAACATCGGCCTCCGACGAAGAACGACGAAGATTGTTGGTTCCTCGGAGATCGATGGCGTTCCACCCTTACCCTTCTCCATGGAAAGAGAGCAGACGTCGCTTCCTCCTCGATGCGCCCCAACGAAACCTATGATCCTCTTCCCCGCGACGTCGTCTACCGCGACGCCAACGATCGCCTTCTTTGTTGAGGTAGGGGAAAGAATTTGTATATTCTTCTTTTATACCCTCGTCATGGCGTGTATTTATTTGGTGATTCTTTGAACCACTAATGCGGTGGGTGCAGACTAACGAACAAGTCCGAACCCATAACTTATTTGTTCTTGATGTGCGGAATAATTGGCGATGACGAAGTGGGACCGGAATGGAAATTGGAAGCCTTCACTGTAATGTATGGGACCCGAGATGACCGCTGGCGAAGACGGGAGCGAAATCGGACCACCGGAATGACTTCAGTGGCCCGCGGAAGTCACCGGCGGCCGGCACCGGCCGGCCCCCCGGAGGCGGCGGCGCCACGGTGCGCCGCCGGCAGGAGCCTCCCGTGGCTTTAGCTGTGGCGTCGGTCGCCGCGTCCGCGGAACAAAGGCGGGACCGCGTCCCCCCTGCTCGGCCCACTGGCCGAGCCAGCACACCTCCCGTCCGGGCCGGTCCGGGTCGCGCGGACCGGACCGGGTCGGGTCAACCCTGTTCGGGCCGACCCAGGGGGGTTGGGTCGGGTCGGGCCGGGCCCAGACCCCTCACTTCGGACCATTTTCGGTCTTTTTCCCATAACTTGAGCTACGGACCTCCAATTGATGCACTGTCAGTTGCATAGGAATCCTTGAATCGAGAAAGTCATTTAGGTATATTAAACTTGAGGTTTTGGAAAATTTTGTGTATGGCCATGTTGGTTTGAACTCGAAACCAACCAGGCCCTTGGAGAAAAAACACTTATAACTTAAGGACCGGACATCCGATTTACGTGCCGTCAATTGCGTTGGGATACTTTTGTTGATAAGGTCCTTTTTTCTTACTCCGATTGAGGTTTGGATGCAGCTAGAGTACGGTCGGGTTGGTTTTATCTTAAAAACCAACCAGGCCCCTGGGACGGAAAAGCCAATAACTCTCAGACCGGGCGTCCGATTGACTCGCTGCCTGTCACGTTGGGTTTCTTTTGGCGAGACAGAACTTTGGGATACATCAACTCTGGACTTCGTGGCAGTTGATGTATCGACTCTCTTTTTCTCGAGGAGCGAACCCTCCTGGAATCGAGCATGCTGTGTGCGGGAACCCTAGAGCTGGCTGCGACTGCATCGACTTCTGTACTGGAATCCTCAGTGGTTTCGACAGCAACAACCACCGTACTGGAATCCTCTGTGGGTTCGACGGCGATGACTACTCTTCTTGTATCCTATGTGGGTCCGGCATTATTGACCTTTTTACTTGTATCCTGTGTGGGTCCGGCAGAGTAGCTGGTCTTGTATCCTATGTGGGTCCGACAGCTTAGCTGGTCTTGTATCATATGTGGGTCCAACAGCTTAGATGAATCAGTGGCTACATCTTATCATCTCTATCACCTTACGAAGTGTATACCTATCTGAGCTGAGTCTTGACTTCAATCATTATCATCGATGTGATTGACTTGCTTTCCTCTTTGGACTGGGTTGTGTTGTTCCTGTGTGGACTGAGTTGTGTTATCCTTTGTGGACTGAGTTGCGCTTTCCTTTGTGGACTGGATGGTGCTTGGGCACGAGAGTTGGAGACGAACTTTAACTGATGACTTAGGTATATGTATGGGCATATACCTTAATTAGTGTTGTTGATAATTCGTGATTGTATCTTTCATTTGTGGTTTATCCTTCGTGGATTCTGAGAAACCTTTGGGGGTCTCGGGGTCCCTACTGAGTATCGTATACTCACCCCTGCACGAGCTATGCCCGCACTACATTGTGTTGGATGTAGATGACGGACATCACTGATCGAGGTGGAGGCTTGTGGAGCTGGACGGTACCCGAAGGTGGACCACTTGGCGGGGCATACACGGAGCGGACGGCCAGAACCGAGGAGCTGAGGATACTATTGGTACCCACCCTTCAGGTGGGATTTTCAAAGGACGACTCGGTGTTGCTATTTTACTTACTGCTGTTGTACTTTCTTTTCAGTTGTACTATACTTTCATTTGGGTTTGTATACTGGCCCATTTACTTTTTCAGTACTTACCTTGTATCCAGTTTTACTTAGTGCTTGATTCACTTGTGTACTCTGTTGTGTTTTTTTTTACTTTATAAAAGGCAATACCTTCCCCTTTTTATCAGTATTTACTCCTTTAGTACTAGTTGCCAGCCCCTGGTCTATGGAAGGCGGGCTTGGGGTAGTCATGGCACGGGCCCCGAGGACGGGTCATGACAAATTGGTATCAGAGGGGTCGGTTATACCATAGAACTCAGGACTCTGATCTTTCTTCTCTGTGAAGCAATAATGTTTAAAGTAATGAGTGTGGTTATCAGTCTAGGGAGTCCAGTGTTGGTGTGGAAACTGACGTATCCATACACCAGGACCCTGACTTCTGATTTCTGACTCAGTACATGAAAACATTGATTGCATGTGTGTTTAAAAAGTTTTCTTTGTGATTACTTTATGTCAGATCACCAAGTATACTATGTTAACCGTGGCACACCTGTTTCTTTTCAGGATGGCCCCACGATGGCAGCCATATAGGGTTACAATCTTTGTGCGAGATGGCAGCCCAACGAGTGACGCGGGCTCGATGCAGGGCCCCATTATAGCAGAGGCACCGGCGGTACCTCTACCGGCTGAGCCACCGATGGTACCAACCCCAGCGGCGGAGAGTGAACGCCACCTGAGCGGGTTGCACGAGTTTCAGAGATAGAGGCTTCCCAGGTTCCGTGGAGAGATGAATCCTCAGGCAGCCGAGGATTGGCTGGAGGCTGTCATCAGAGTCTTCAGATTGGTAGGGACACCAGCAGACCTCATGGTGATCCTTACCGCGAGTCTCCTGCACGCAGCAGTAGGTAGATGGTGGAGCCTGATGCTCCAGGTGCACGATGAGGCATCTCTTCTTTGGACGGACTTCGATAGCCTCTTCCTCTCGGAGTTTGTTCCATCCACCCTCTGTGTGGTGCGCATCCAGGAGTTTCTACAGCTTCGGCAGGGCAGCATGTCAGTAGCCCAGTACTTGGCGAGATTTACCGACCTCTCGTGCTACTCCACGGACACGGTATGGGACCCATTCTTTAGGGGTTGGACCTTTGAGCATGGACTGTGTCATGAGATCATAGCTTTGACGATTCCACTCAGCATCCCGACGTAGGCGGGGGTGCTGGAGCAAGCCCTGTTAGTGGAGAGCTTTCTCGCCGAGCAGCCATCATCAGCGAAACCCACCGCAGGACGGCACGGAGCGGAGTCTTCTACAGATGGCAGTCGACAGATGACGTAGGGGTCCAAGCGGACCAGTCCATCTGGTGGGCAACCTCAGGACATGGGTTCGGCTATGTGGGGAACATGGCACAGATCCAGCCTTATGAGGAGCAGACAGTGTTATACATGTGGTGTTCAGGGCCACATGGCTCGTGACTGCCCAACCCGCCATGCAGATGAGCAGCAGACAGTGGAGGGACCTCCCAGGTAGAGGTAGAGGTTCGACTGTGGCGGTCCGCAGGGAGCAGGCGGATAAGGCAGAGGAGCTGGCCGAGCAACGGGTGGTGGACGACGCTTCGAGGCTCTACCACCACCACCCCCAGGAGGTCCACCCCGACCATAGGGAGCTGGCGGGCAGAGGCAGGCTTAGCTCCAGGCAGCAGAGGCTTACGACCACGGTGCACCCGAGATGATTCGAGGTACTATCTGTGTCTACTCCACCCTTACTGCGGTTCTTATAGATACAGGTGCGAGTCATTCTTTCATTGCAGTTGCCCTTGTTCAGATCTCAGAGATTCAGATGGAGTTGTTGGCTCGATCCTTGTGGATAGAGACTCCTATGGGATCAGACTTAGTGATTATGCACTGGTGTCAGTAGTGTGAGCTTACTCTAGGAGGTGAGAGCTTCGGCTAGGATCTTCTTGTAGAGGCATCGGGGCCTTACGACGTCATCTTAGGTATGGACTGGTTATCTAAAGTCCATGCTCAGAACGACTGTATTAGGAGCAAGGTGCGGTGTGTCCACACGGATGGGACCAGGTTCACCTTCACCAGCGAGAAGGGAACCTTCGTAGCACATGATGGACTCACGCAAAGGATAGGGCAGCCGATCACACATCAGTTGGCTAGTCTCATCCTCGGAGCAGTTGACGTGCGGAGTCCGAGTTTTCCTGTAGTGGTGGATCAATATGTAAAAGTTTTTCCTGACGATGTTCCAGGACTACCTCCTCGCAGGGAGGTAGATTTATATATAGACCTATACCCCGGGACATCACTGATATCCACTCCATCATATCAGATGGCTCCCGCTGAGCTTCGTGAGCTGTGGGTACAGCTGGAGGACTTACAGGGGAAAGGTTTCATCTGACCCAGTGTTTCACCCTGGGCTTCTCCGGTCCTATTCGCCAAGAAGGTGGATGGGGGCTTGTGACTGTGTGTCGATTACTGTCTCCTGAACCAGGTGACTGTGAGGAACAAGTATCTTCTTCCGAGGATTGACGACCTCTTTGATCAGCTCAAGGGAGCACATTGGTTCTCGAAGATAGACCTCAGGTCAGGCTATCATCAGCTCCAAGTTCGGGATGAGGATGTGCATAAGATGGCCTTCAGGTGTCAGTATGGCCACTATGATTTCCTGGTCATGCCCTTCGGTGTGACCAACGCTCCAACATTATTCATGATTCTCATGAATAGGATATTCCAGCCCTACCTCGATCAGTTTGTCGTAGTCTTCATTGACGACATACTGATTTACTCGACTACCAAGGAGGATCACACCTACCACTTACAGGTTGTACTGGATACACTCAGAGAGCACCATCTTTATGGTAAGCTCTCAAAGTGCCAGTTCTGGCTTTGAGAGGTCCACTTCTTGGGGCACGTCATCTCAGAGGTGGGAGTTGCAGTGGATCCCACGAAGGTCGAGGCGGTACTTGCTTGGGAGCCACCCAGGAGTGTGATAGAGGTGCGGAGTTTCCTAGGTATAGTCGGGTACTATCAAAGATTTGTGCCAGACTTCTCCAGAGTTGAAGCACTTCTTACAGCTTTGACAAAGAAGGGTAAACCCTTCGTGTGGTCAGACAGATGTCAGCAGAGCTTCCAGGAGATGAGGCAGAGATTGACCAGTTCGCCCATCTTGAGGCTACCAGAGGAGGGCGTAGGATACGTAGTTTACTTCGACGCATCAGGGACTGGGCTCGGGTGTGTCTTGATGTAGGATCGAGCAGTGATCGCTTACGGTTCATGGTAGTTTAGTTAGCACGATCAGAACTACGCTACCCATGACCTGGAGTTAGCAGCAGTGGTCTTCGCCCTAAAGATGTGGTAGCACTATCTCTTGGGCGAGCACTTTACAGTCTACTCTAACCACCAGAGTCTCAGGTACATTTTCTCATAAAATTACCTGAACCTGAGACAGTGGCGATGGCTCGAGTTCCTCCAAGATTATGACTTTGAGATTGTCTATACTCCTAGGAAGGGGAACGTTGTGGCTGATGCTCTCAGTAGGAGATCGGGCATTCAGCTACTTGGAGAGGAAACAGAGCAGTTAGCCGCTTTGCAGATATCCTTCATGGATAGAGATGGGGAAGCCTATCTACAGTCCCTCACGGTCACTCCTCCACTTCTTCAGTGGGTCAGAGAGGCACAGCGTGGGGACATTGACTGTGAGGCGCGACGTGCTCAGATATCCTCAGGGCTAGCACCCGATGGATTTTATGAAGGTGGGTAGAACGTCATCCTATTCAGGGGACATACCATGGTACCAGTTTCATTATAGTAGGAGTTGCTGAGGGAGTTCCACACTTCCCCTCTAGTGGAACATCATGGATTATCGAAGATGTATCAGGACCTCAGACGATAGTACTGGTGGCCGGGTATAAAGAAGGTTATGGCAGAGTTCGTTTCTCGATGCCTCACTTGTCAGCAAGTGAAGGCAGAGCACCAGGTGCCTGCAGGCTTGGTACAACCCTTAGAGGTCCCGGAGTGGAATTGGGATGGGATATCCATGGATTTCATGAAGGGGATTCCATGTACTTCCAGAGGACACGACGCCATCTGGGTGATTGTAGACCGACTCACCAAGTCATCCCACTTCCTACCGATCAGAGAGAAGGGCTCAGTAGAGAGCTTGGGATGCCTCTACGTTCAGAAGATCGTACGGCTTCATGGTTTTCCATCATCTATCATCTCCGATCGAGACACTCGATTTACTTCCCGGCTTTGGAAGGGGTTGCAGGAGGCTTTTGGTACACTACTACGCTTGAGCACTGCCTTTCATCCTCAGACGGATGGCCAGACAGAGAGGACCTTTCAGACACTCGAGGAAATGCTCTGTGCATGTGTCCTTGACTTTGGTCGTAGCTAGGAGGATCACCTACCCTTGGTGGAGTTTGTGTACAACAACAGCTACCACTCCACCATCGGGATGTCACCATATGAGGCATTGTACGGCCGGCCTTGCAGATCATCTTTTTGATGGATTGACCTTGGGGAGTCAGCACTAGTAGGACCAGAGATGGTTCAGACTACGAAGGAGAAGGTTCAGATCATCCAGGAGCGGATGAGGTCTGCACATAGTAGACAGAAGTCTTATGTTGATAGAAGGTGGAGACCACTGTAGTTCGAGGATGGCAACCACGTTTTCTTACGGGTCTCACCTCGACGTGGATTATGGAGATTTGGCCGCGGTGGAAAGTTATCTTCACGCTTCATCGGATCTTTCCATGTCCTCGGTAGGGTAGGCAAGGTGGCTTACTGCCTGTCCCTTTCACCTTAGTTGCACCGGGTGCATGACGTCTTCCATGTATCTCAGCTGAGGAGATATGTGCATGACCCAACGCATATCATAGACCACGGGGATCTGTACATCGATGACGGGTCAACTCTTGCGGAGGTCCCGGTGGAGATCGAGGATCGACAGGAGTGTGTCCTACATGGTCGGTCGATTCCTCTTGTTCATATTCATTGGCAGCACGGTAACCTCCATGAGAGCACTTGGGAGCGGGAGGCTCATATGCATGCTCAGTACCCTCATTTGTTCTCCTAGTTTATGTTGTAGCTTTACAGGGATGCAAATCCCTGAGGTGGGAGTAATGTAAAGACTCGGAAATTTCAAGGAATTTTTTTTTTAAATTCAACGGAATTTTATGAGTCTGTGGATTCTGACGGAACTTGATTCCGAGGCCCGGTGTGCCTGGAATCAATTTTTGAATTTTAGCTCGGGTACGTTCAGTGAACGAACGAGCGGGTTTTTCTAACTTTTGAACCGGTGCTCGGAATTAAAATCTGAGGACACCGATGAACTCACAGCGCCGTTAATTTCTTAAGGAGACACTTACCGTAGTTGCGTTCGCAAAGGAGGAGAAGTTAATTTTGGGGGGTTATTCAAGAAATAAATAAAAATTGACATAACAATTTTTATTTTGAAAGGTGGTTTTTACCCAAATGTGGGTGTTAGAGAGGTGGGGCCCACACGACCTCCACCATTTAATTTTCTCTAAACTCTTTAACATCCCCTCGTTATTTTGACAAACCTTCATTAAATTTCAATCCTTAATTTAATGAGTAACCTTCCTCTTTTCCCCTTATTATTTAACCGCTAACGCGTTTATTAATGGCGGACCATCTCTCTCTCCCTTCTTTAATTAATTGTCAACACATTTTATTTAATGTGGTGAATTAATTATGGGAGAGTTACCTTACGGGTATAATTAAATAATAGGAGGAACCTATTATTTTATTAAGGAGGAGAGCTTCGTTGTGCGAGGAAGAACGCCGACCTATGACGAAGAACAACGAAGAACGCCGACCTCCGATGAAGAACGATAAAGAACTCTGATTCCTCAGAGATCGATGATGCGCCACCCTTACCCTTCTCCGCGGTAAGAGAGCAGACGCTGCTTCCTCCTCAGCGTGCCCCGACGACGCCTACGATCCTCTTCCCTGCGACGCCGTCTACCGCGACGCCGACGATCGCCTTCCTTGTTGAGGTAGGGGAAATAATTTGTATATTCTTCTTTTATACCCTCAGAATGGCGTGTATTTATTTGGTGATTCTTTGAACCACTAATGCGGTGGGTGCGGACTAATGAACAAGTCTGAACCCACCACTTCTTTGTTCTTGATGTTCGGAATAATTGGCGACGATGAAGCGGGACCAGAATGGAAATTTTAATACTTCTTAGTAATGTACGGGACCCAAGATGACCTCTGGCGTAGACGGGAGTGAAATCGGACCACCGGAATGACTCTGGTGGCCCGCAGAAGTCACCGGCGGTGCGGGTCGCCGGCGCAGCGGCACCGGCCAGCAGCCCGGAGGCGGCGGCGCCCTGGAGTGCCGCCGGCAGGAGCCCGCCGTGGCGGTGAGGAATCAGATCCCACGGCCGCGTGGGATCTGGGGGAGACGCGGTATCGGTCTCCGCATCCACGGAACAAAGGGGGGACCGCGTCCCCCTTGCTCGGCCCGCTGGCCGAGCCGGCGCACCCCCCGGTCGGGTCGGGGCGAGTCGCGTGGACCGGGCCGAGGCGGGTCGCGTGGACCGGGCCGGGCCGCGCCCCTCCGGGCAGGGCCGCGCCCTCCCGGGTGGGACCCGGACCCGGTTCGGGCCGACCCAGGGGGGGTTGGGCCGGGTCAGGCCGGGCCCAGACCCCCCACTTCGGACCATTTTCAATATTTTGCCCATAACATGAGCTACGGACCTCCGATTGATGTACCGTCAGTTGCGTAGGAATCCTTGAATCGGGGTAATTTCAGTATATTACACTTGAGGTTTCAGAAGAGTTTGGGCATGGACGGGTTGATTCAAACTTGAAACCAACCAGGCCCTTGGAGCAGAAACGCTTATAACTTAAGGACCGGACGTCCGATTGACGTGCCGTCAATTGCGTTGGGATCCTTTTATTGAGATGGTCCTTTTGGCTTACTCCTATTGAGGTTTGGATGCAGCTGGAGTATGGTAAGGTTGGTTTTATCTTAAAAACCAACCGGGCCCCTGGGATGGAAAAGCCAATAACTCTCAGACCGGGCATCTGATTGATGCACCGCCTGTCGCATTGGGTTTCTTTTGGCGATACGGAACTTTGGGATACATCAACTCTGGACTTCGTGACAGTTGATGTATCGACCCTCTTTTTCTTGAGCGGTGAACCCTCCTAGAATCGAGCATGCTTTGTTCGGAAACCCTAGAGCTGGCTGCGACTACATCGACTTCTGTACTGGAATCCTCCGTGGGTTCGACAGCGACGACCACCATACTGGAATCCTCCGTGGGTTCGACGGCGATGAATAATGTTCTTGTATCCTATGTGGGTCTGGCAGTATTGACCTCTGTACGTGTATCCTGTGTGGGTCCGGCAGAGTAGTTGGTCTTGTATCCTGTGTGGGTCTGACAGCTTAGCTGGTCTTGTATCTTATGTGGGTCCAACAGCTTAGATGAATCAGCGGCTACATCTGATCATCTCTATCACCTTACAAAGTGTATACCTGTGTGAGTTGAGTCTTGACTTCAATCATTATCATCGATGTGATTGACTTTCTTTACTGTGTGGACTGGGTTGTGTTGTTCCTGTGTGGACTGAGTTGTGCTATCCTTTGTGGACTGAGTTGTTCTTTCCTTTGTGGACTGGATGGTGCTTGGGCATGAGATTTGGAGATGAACTATAACTGATGACTTAGGTATATGTATGGGAATATACCTAATTAGTGTTTTTGATACTTCGTGATTGTATCTTTCCTTTGTGGTTTATCCTTCGTTGATTCTGAGAGACCTTCTGGGGTCTCAGGGTCCCTACTGAGTATCGTATACTCTCCCTTGCACGGGATATGCCTGCACTACATTGTGTTGGATGCAGATGACGGACAGCACTGATCGAGGTGGAGGATTGTGGAGCTGGATGGTACCCGGAGGTGGACCACTTGGCGGGGCGTACACGGAGCGAACGACCGGACCCGAGGATCCGAGGAGACTATCTGTACCCACCATTCAGGTGGGATTTCCAGAGGACGACTCGGTGTTGCCGTTTTACTTACTACTGTTGTACTTTCCTTTAAGTTGTACTGTACTTTCAGTTGGGTTTGTATACTGACCCATTTACTTTTTCATCACTTACCTTGTACCCAGTTTTACTTAGCTCTTACTTCACTTGCGTACTCTGTTGTGTTTTTTTTTTACTTTATAAAATGCAATGTCTTCCCCTTGTTATCGGGATTTACGCCTTTGGTGCTAGTTGCCAGCCCCTGACCTATGGAATGCGGGCTTGGGGTAGTCACAGCATGGTCCCCAATGATGGGTCGTGACAATATGTCTCTTTATCATTCCCTTATGGTATTCCTCAAGTTATTATTGATATTCCTCAAGATCACAAGTAAATTGTTTCCCTTGTTATCCATTACTGGGCCTTAAGCTCACAATTTCTTTTGTTGTATGTCCTCAGGTTATGAGATGCAATAAATGTACTTATGATGACCCTCAAATAATAATTTCACATTGAATAGAATAATTTTTTAATTTTTCATGTATTATGTACCTTTTTTCTAATACACGAAGCCTTAAAAGATCCTCTGTTTGTAAAATGCTATGTAAAGTTATGTAATAAAGAGGCGGGTTGTCATACCATATTCACCAAATCTAGTAATATTCCAAATATAAAATAAATTATGTAATCAAAAGAAAAAAAATCATGGATAAACCATAAGATACTCATATGTGAAAATAACCATGAAATAATCCATCGTGTGATATACCAAGTATAAATGACAAAGTACAAAATTCTGGGATCCAATATATAGAGATACATACTATACATGAAAGAAAAGACCCAATCCAAGACTAAGGTTGATCCAACCAATATAACCTATAGTGTAATTATACACACTAAATTAACTTGAAACTTCTTGTAGAATCACACATATGAATATTGACAAGCATATTCCCAACACACCCAAGGTTATCCAATATACTAAGTCTTTCAAAATTCGTTTCAAAACCAAAACCACCCTTTGAAGAATTTAAAAAAATACTTGGTGTGTGAAAAAACCCATTTTTAATTAAAAAACCCTTTAAAAATATGAATCATTTTCAAGAATTCCTTTCAAATGTCAAATCATGCATGTTCATTGAATAACCCAAAGTAATTGACAAGAACAGATAGAAATCCAAAAATTAAAACCACTTTCATAGATACACATACCTTAAAAATGATGGAAACATATCCACCTTTTATAATGGAGATTGGAAACCAATGTATCGACCTAAAAAATACAAGTCATGAAGGAAAAATATAAAGTATTGATAGAAAACACAAACAAATCACAATCTAAATCACAAATAGATCTAATGTTGCTACTATGACCAATTACTATGAAGAATCAGAAAAAATGCTTACCTAGGATATACGACGCAACCCCCATGGGTGTAAAACACTGAACAGAGTGATTTAGAAGGAGGGAGATCACCTAAAATCACTCAAATGATCAAGAGGTATGCATGCACACTGGATAACAAAAAAATTATCCAAGTAGCACGTTTAAAACCATTAAACCTGAAAATTTCATTTTGTGAACCCCTTTCATGATGTGAATTCTAAAAATTTCAAGTATACCAGAAAATGTGTCACCTAGGGTTAAATTAAATCTTGATTGACCTTCTTCATAACATGTAATGGTTTCACCACTTATAAATTTTCATGATATGAAAAATACTCACAAAATATTCCCTGTAATAGGTTTACATCGTGTAACCCATTAACAATGTGAATATGTCTAGTAAAAAGTGTACAGTATAGTTTTCTATAGAAAGTACCTAAACCAACTTTTGAGGCTCTCTGAACCCAAGGAACACCCTCTAAATCCATTTACACATTTATTTTTAGACTCCACTAATCCAAAAAAAATACACATCCCTAGACTTTATTTCATTTTCCCTAGAAAAGGATCTCCATCCCCAAGAATACCACAATTCACCCAAATAGAAAGAGAAACCAAATAAAGATTAAAATAATACCTGAAGTAAGGTAACAGTGTGTTACAATCTTCCCACCATAAATAATCTATGTCCCCATAAAGTCCTCAATATCCTGGACTCACAAAAAATAAGGTCACTACTACCACATCAACAATTTCCGCTCCCATATCTTGTAGCTATCTCGTCTGCACTTCTATAGTACATAGACCAAAGGAATAATTTTACCATGTAGTACTTTCTCTTGGAGATCCATAATATAAACTGGTTTCTCAATAATAGTGATGTCAGTCTCAAGATCAATGTCCTACCATTCAATCATATAGGAAGGATCTGGTCAATACCTCCTTAGCTGGGAAGCATGAAACATGTCATGGATGGAAGTCAAATAACATAGTAATTCTAACTGATAGGACACCTTTTATAGTCATCCAACAATATCAAAGGGGCCCACAAATCTTGGTGCCAACTTACCCTACTTACCCAACTGACAGTGTCCCAAACGAGGTAAAACTCTAATAAAACCTGATCACCAACCACAATCTCTAGAATCAACCTCCGATAGTCCACATAATATTTATAATGATTCTTTATTGTGATAAATATATTCTATATAAACTTCACCTTTTTCATCGATTCTTAAACTGGAGTTGGTCTAACCAAGGAATACTCTCCCAACTCTTCTAATCACAAGGAAGATCTATATGGTCGTCTATATAAAGCCTCAAATGGATCTATTTTGACTGAGGCATGATAACCATTATTATAGGAAAACTTGACTAAAAGAAAATGATTTTCCCAAGAACCATTGAAATCAAGAACACAATCCCAGAGCATATCCTCAAGAACCTGGATACCCTCTCTATCATTCCATCCATCAGCAGATGATATTTTATGTTTAATTTCAATTGGGAACCCATATCCTCCTATAAACCTTTCAAAAACCTGGATATGAAACTCAGGTCCTTATCAGAAACAACCAAAAAAGTAACCCCATGAAGTACCACGATATCTCGAACATAAAAGTCCCCAAGATTTTCTACTTTCATCATCTCCATAATAGGGAGGAAATGTACCAATTTCATGAGTCGATCAATGATCGCCCAAATTTCATTCTCCCCGCTAGGATTCTATGGTAAACCAACAATGAATTCCATGGAAATATCATCCCATTTCCATAAAAAAAATTTAAGGGTTAAAAAAATAGCAGGTCTTCGGTGCTCTACATTAATTCTCTAATAAGTAAAACATTGTGATACAAAATACGCAATCAACCATATAATCCCTAAATACTAATACCAATGTCTCAAATCATGATACATATTGGTAGTTACTAGGTTCAAGTACCAAAAATAATGGTGCCCACTATCCATTAACTCCTACCTTAGAGAAAAAGGGATAATCAACCTACTTAGAAAACATAAAGCTACAATGAGAGACTGAGACCACTCACCCAAGGTTTCCCACCATAAAGGTTTCCTCTAAATCACTGGAACTTAGTGATATATGCCTGCTTGAACCAAAACCACTCATCAAATGATGAGTCATCCTTCATCGAAGAAAAACATATCCAACCACCATATTCTTCCATTCCCAATATCATCTCAGAAAAAAACACAGTAGAGACCACTCTTCCACTGATTCCTTCATTGCTTGTGTTGGTAATTTCTTGATCAGTTCATCAGTAACCACATTCCATTTTCCAAGAGTGTAAGAAATATCAATATCAAAAGTTTGGAGATACTCCATCCAGTGTATTTGTTACAAGTTCATATCTCTTTGAGTGAAAATATAGATCATGATCTTATGATTAGAATATATTATAAACCACTCCTCAAAGAGGTAGCAATGCTGTGTTTTGAGTGCATTAATAGCCTCTATCAACTCAAGATCATGGGTAAGGTGGTTTTTCTCATAAGGGAATAAATGGAGAGAGTCGTAGGCTACCACCTATCTCCCTTTCATAAAGACACACCCCAAACCCATGCCATAAGCATCTCAAAAAATATCATAACCTGAACCTAATTCCTAAAGAATCAAAACTAGATATGAATTCAATATCACATTTAGTTCCTTAAAAGATATCTAAAATTTATCATTCCACTCATACTTTATACCCTTACAGGTTAAATCTTTCATCGAAGATGCAATCTTAGAGAAGTATCAAACAAAGAACCTATAATAACTATCTAACCCCAATAATATTTGGATCTCAATCAAATTTATGGGACACTCCTGATAAATAATGTCCTTTACCTTTTTAAGATCCACTGAGATACCCCTCTCAGATATAACATGCCCCAAAAACTTTACTTCTTGAATCCAAAACTCACATCTAGAAATATTACCATGCAAATGATGTTCCCTCAAAGTTCTAAAAATTATATATAAATGGTCTATGTGATCCTTCTCTAGATTTGAGTAAATCAAAACATCATCCATGAACACAATGATAAAATAGTAAAATAACCAATGAAAAATCCAGTTCATCAATTACATAAAAACTACAGGAGCATTGGTGAGACTGAATGTCATAACTAGAAACTTGAAATTACCATACTAGCTCCTGAACATTGTCTTAGGTATATCCCCTTCTTAGACTCTCAAATAGTGATACCTTGATTGAAGTTCAATCTTTAAAAACCAATGATATCCTCTAAGCTAATAAAAGAGATCATCAATCCTATGAAATAGATATTTGTTCTTTACAATCACCTGATTCAACTATCGATAATTAATAAAAATTATAAGGCTCATGTCTTCCTTCTTAGAAAAGAGGTTAGGCGAGGCCCATAGTGACATGCTAGGATGAATAAAGCCCTTATCATCGAGATATTTAATCTATACCTTAAGTTCTACCAACTCAGTAGGAACTGTAAGATAATATGTCATAGAAATGAGCATCGTACTAGGTAGCGAGTCTATAGTAAACTTGAAATCTCTCTATGGTGGTAAACCAAAAAACTCATCTGGAAAGACCTTGGGGTAGGCACACACCACTACAAGAAGTGGACTACTTGAACAAGGATAAAAAACGTTTTGGAACATTTTCAACCACTAAAATGAGATCACCCCAGCATAAGGAACAATGTTCCCCACTTTCCCAAACCTAGAATCCCACTCACCCTGAAAGAAATGAGTGATTCCATATGGTGATAAAAACTAAACCCAATGATTATAATAATCAATCCAGGACTTAATTTTGATCATCCAATCCATGCCAATAATCAGTTCAAGGATATCAAGATCAAGAACCAAGAAGTCCCACTCCACCTCATGGTCTGTTATCATCACTCAACATGTTGGAGAATTGAAACCTTGTGAGAACTTCTTTACCAAAGGCATGTAAAGATCCAATAAGAACAATATAAGCTCTTAATTCAATGCCAACATGTCAACTAACTTTGACAATATAAAATAATGAGTAGAACCTGTATCAAAAAAGTCTAGCACCCAAGAATATGAAATAAACACCATACCTACAATAGTATCCAAACCTGCTTCATATTCCTCTGGTGAATACTCCACCATATAAATAAATCTAGTCTTAGCACCTTCCTGAGCATTCTTAGCCACATGAATGTCCCACTTAGACTAATAATAAGACCCACCACCCTTGGAAGCATCAGTATGAACCTAAAAAACCTTGGTGAGAGTGGATCTAGCCTTACTTCCTTTTGAAATCCTTTCACAAAAATGCCTTAGATAGAAAGATTGTCCACAATGATGAAAAGTATTGTGAGCCTCTATAAAATTAGTCTTGGTATGTCCATTCCTTCCATAATGATATCAAAAAACTTGTTTCTATCTTGACGTAGCCCCTGAAACTAGTCCTGAAGAAAATGAGCTACCTTTGTGCTTCCTTTTTTTCCAAAAGATACACCCTGGCTAACGACAGTACCAACTAAAGCTTCTCCCAAACTTGTTTTTTCCAGCTATGTTCACCTCTTCTAAAGATACATTATCAACTAACTTCACAAATGTCATAAAAACATGAGAATCAGCATTGACTAAATATTTTCCCTCAAACCCAACTCAAACCTCCGAGCCTTTAGGTAATCATTGGTGACTAGCAAAGGTTCCAAGTGAACCAAATCAGAAAAATGGGTGGAATATGTATGCTCTCATTGCTATAAGGTAAAAATTTACTGGGTATTTTCCCCTCATAATGTCTTAGGATAAAACAATTTTTTGAATATTTTCTTGAAATACACCCATATGAGATTATCATGAAACTTAGTTTTCACAATAGAGTCCCACCATATTCTTCTCAACCCCTCAAGCATATATGTGGAAAAATAAAACTTAGATTCCTCAAGAGTATTTATAAAATTGAAGGTCCTATCAATCCTATCAATCCATTATTCAAATTCCTGGGGTCCTTTTTCACCACAGAAGACAGGAGGATGTTGTTTAGTAAATTCTGAGTTGTGATCCACTACTTGTCCTGGGTTCCTGAGATATGCTTAACCCATAGTCTAAATAGACTGGATTACAACTTCTACTAAAGACTTTTCCACCAGAGGATACACCTATGGAATCTATCTCGCATATTACTCACTCATATTTAGAATAGATCTTCCAGGATCCATTATCTAATAATCACAAGATAAAAACCAATCATTCACGAGTAAATTCCAAAATCATAAAACCAACTTTAGGTATCCATATCAACGCATTTAAAAAAATAATTTAAAGTAATTATGGATTTCATTAACAAAATTCAAAAAAAAAGATGGAATAGGCCCATTTAAATAAACTTAATATCTGTTTCATTCAAATAAAATCAACCTCCAAGTCTCAATCTTGTAAAAAATCCCTGACCACCCATGGTAACTTTGATTCAGACATGAAAGTGAGCAATCCAAACCCCTTTTCTTCACTTACTACCCTAATTTTGATGGTCCTAACTCTAATATACCAAAACACTAATCCAAACTTAGGTAGTGTCAAAAAAACTTTAGGATGAGTATTCCCTCTGATGCCAATATGTAACGAACCAACCCAGGTCAACTAGACAAGCCACCCTGAATGGTCTTCCACATAGATAGATACAGAAAAGAACCACAAGTCTCATGTATAGATGAAGAAACATAAAACTACAATGTGGAAGAAATGAATAAATATCCATGATACATACAAAACTAATCCAGACCGGACAACCCATAAAGATAAAGTGGACCAGTCTAAACAAGTCTTCGTGTAACTATCCATCACCACCAAACCATCCAACTATGAAGGCGATAAATGAAAAGAGAACCCAACATGATAAATGATGCCCTTCCCTTTACCTGAGTCCTACAAAACAAGGTTTAAAACTTCCCAAATGAAAAAGTAGGGTGTGATCATAGAGCCCAGTAGGATACTACCAAAGAATCTATACAAGTTATAATTTCAATAATGAACAAGTTCTAACTTTAAAACAAATCCAGTTTATAAATCATTTTCATAAATAAAAATATTTTTTAAATATTCCTTTGTTTTAATAAATTCAAACCATATTCATCAAATTTAGGAATATTCCAAATATAAAAGAAGGCATGTAAGAATAGAAAAAACATCCATAGATACACCATAATATGACCATATGATAAAATAACCATGAAATAAGCCATCATGTGATAAACTAATTATAAATGAAAAAGAACACAATTCTAGGCTCCAACCCATAGAGATATGTACTAGACATGAAAGAAAAGACACTATCTAGGCCTAAGGTGCATCCAACGAACATAAACTATAGTGGAATCACGCACACTAAAGTGAAATAAAACCTCTTGTATCATTACACACATGAAGAGTGACAAGTCTATTCCTGACGCACCCAAGGTTACCCAATGTGCTAAGTTAGTCAAAATTAATTTCAAAACCAAAACCACCATTTAAATCATTTAATAAAATACTTGGTGTGTGCAAAAACTATTTTTAAAGAAAATACCTTTAAAAATGTGAATCCTTTCCAAAAATTCCTTTCAAATGTAAAATTATGCATGTTTATTCAATAACTCAAAGGAATTGACGAGAACATATAGAAATCCAATAATTATAACCACTTTCATAGATACACCTACCTCGAGAATGATATAATCCTAGACGCCTTCAACAACGGAGTTTAGAAACCAATGGAATAGACTTATAAAGAAAATTAATTAAGTAAAACTAAAATGGATCGATATGAAACACCAAACGATCATAATATGAATCACAAATGCAGTCAATGTCGTAGTTGTGACCAATGTAAATGAAGAAGTGGAAAGACCACTTACTAGGGATATGCAACATAGCTGTCATGGGAGTCAAACACTGAATAGAGGAATCCATAAGGAGGGAGATCACCCAAAACTTCCCAAAAGCTAAAGAGGGATGCATTAGCACTAAATAACAAAAAAATTATGCATGTAGCATGTTTAAAACTATTCAACCTAAACAATTCATGTCGTGAACCCCTTTCATGATGTGAATTCCATTAATTTAAAGTATGTCAAAAAAAGAATCACCTAGGATTTAATTAAATCCTGATCAACCCCTTTCATGACATGAAATGGTTTCACAGCTTGTAAATTTTCACACTCTGAACAAAACTTGCAACATCTTCCCTACAAGAGGTTCATGTCGTGTAACCCATTCATAATGTGAATATGTCTAGAAAGTAGTGCACAATCCAGTTTTCTATAAAAAATCCCCAAACCTACTTTTGAGGCTCTATAAATCCAATGATCACCCTCTAAATTCATTTACACATTTATTTCTGAACTCCCCTAATCCAAACAAATATACATCTTTAGACTTTAGGTCATTTTCCCTAGCAAAGGATCTCCATCCCTAAGAAGTCTGCAATACACCCAAACAAAAAGGGAAACTAAAAAATATTCATAGAATACCCAAAGTGAGGTAATGGGGTATTACATATTTGTTGAACCGAAAGGATTTTTAAGTGTAAAGAAATGAGGATAGGGGTATCCCTTTTATAAGTGAGGAGAGGAGCACCCTTGGTATTTATTAAAGTATTAAAGTAATATAAATTAATTTTCATGAAAAAATAGAGTCAAACTGATATGAAAATAAGGTGATTATGGGTCAAAATCCTCTCATACAATAAAATTTGGACAATATTAAGTGATTTTTTTACCTATATCTTTTTTTAACTCATATTAATCCTTTTTGACAATTATCATGATAACGAATTTTTTTACTCTTTAGGGGTTAATATAGTTACTGTAAAAGGGAACTTAATCCATGAATGGAATGTAGTTGATATTTTTAAACATATAACAGTAAATTTTATGAATATAAGATTTTTAGGAATTTTAAATCATTTAATAAAATATTATTTATTATAAAATTGAATTAATTTCATTTTTAGAACTATTCATTTAATTTGACTTTGAAAATAACATGACAATAGAGGAATTGAAATCTATTCCTTACAAATCTCTATAACATGTTATATTTATCTAAAAAATTCATGTAACATAATAAATATTTCAAATTATATTACTTTTAATATTTTTAAAAACATTTATTTTATTTTTCAATTAATTGAATAAATATTTTTGTCAGCGTTGCGTAAGCATTTAAGGTAATTATTTTAATACTAAAAATTGAAATAAATTACCATGATAAAAAAATTATTTTTAAAATTAATATTTAGAACCCAAAAAAAATATTTTTATCTCAATAAAAAAATATTATAATTATTAAAATCAAGAAAGTGACATTTTTGTCTTTATCTTTCACTTAAATATCATAAAGGTCAAAATCAAAGAAATATGGCACCAAGTGGCAATATATTCAACTATTAGATGTAAATAGAAAAAATAAACTCATCCAATAGGATAAAAGCAAGTGTTATGGTTATTTTTTAGTTATTATCATATTCTTTTTAACTTTAATTACTCGAATTACCCTTACCGTGATAATAATTATTTACTATAGTTATTATTCATAGTGAAAAAAAATAAAAGGGGTCTATTTACCAAATTATAATCTCCTGATTCCAAATATGAAATAAATTTTTCAAAATTAAATTTCTATAATTGGCATAAATATATTTAAAGTTATACCCACAAAACATGATGAAAAGTGGTTTTTCAGTAAAATTCATTTTTAAGTAATAGATAGTCTTAAATTAACTCTTTGACTAGAAATAATCATTCTATGAATTTAAATTAATATAAATAGATATATGATATATAAATTTTATTTAAAATTTTCCTCATTATGGGATATTTTAATTAATTAAAATGGATAAACTTTATGCACTTAAAATCAGTTTTCAGGAAACCGCGTTTTTAAGCATAAAAATAAACTTATACCAAAATCATGAAAATTACTAATTAAAATGAGATTAATTAGATTATTCCAAATAAAATGGTTCGTATTTCACTTTAAGAACATATCCAAAATATAATGGGACTTTTAAATTTCATGATTTAATAAAAATATATGATAGTATTTGAAAAATCAGTAATTTTCACTATTCATCAAAAAATCAATCATTTCCGAAAAATACCAAAATTTCATCCTAAGTTAATTTTGATTTTATTATTTAAAAAAAATTATGTAAATTTTATAAAATAAAATTTCTAAAATTGACATAAATTAATTATATTATTTATTCACAAAAAGCAATAAAAACCATTTTTGATGAAAAAATGTATTTTTAAAGTATATAATGAATTCAATAAAAATATACTTGATTCATATAAAAACTTTATAAATTTTGTAAAAAAAATTTATTCATATTCATACTTCCAATTTTAATGGCTATATTATAATGGTTACATTTAAATAATAATATAGTATATCACGGTTTGTTTAAACTCGGTGTTGCATGTAATGAAATCTATTAAAGAAATTAAATTTATTTAAAGAGAAATATATTCTAAAATATCAAGGTGCTAAAAATCAATAAATTATTACATAAATAATAGTAAAAGGGATAAAAAGAGATGAATAATAAGAACATGAATAAGAACATATAGATTTATGTGGTTTGGGAATAATCCCTACATTCACATAGAAGTAAAATAATTTCATTGTGTCTTGGAGAAAATTACAAGTTAAAAACTCAAGGTTTAAAAAACCTAGATCAAAGATAAGCTTATAAATAAACTCATTTCTATAGTAACCTACATTTTGTGGTACCGTATCCGCATAATAGAACCACTATAATACAATAACTGTTGCAGTAAGTTCGTGGAGCCGTAATACCATGTTGGTGTCATCGGTTAGCTCTATTACAACAACTGTGTCGAAGTATACACTACTATAATACTGATTTTGGTATCACCATTTAGATATTCCATAGTGTTCAGCATTGCTATTGTACCTTCAAAATTTATGTTTGGGGTCTTCGACCCCTGAACCCCCTAAAACCCCCATCGGCCTCACCGTAGAGGTTGAATCATGAGAGTTATTAACTATTGTATAGTATATTCTACTAGAATTTAGACCAAATACATATAAAAAAGAATCTAACTCCACCATTCAAAAATTTAGTGGGTTATATTTTTAAAGATATTGGGTACCTGTGCGTGGTATGATGATGAAAATTTTCTTTTATGATTTTAGAAATATTCCATGCAACCTCTTCTATAAAATTAACAGTGATGAGTGGGCCATGGTTTTTTTAAAAAAATTGATATATGAGTGGATGAAAATAGTTATCAATGTGATTTTATGAATTCACTAGGATATTGATCTAACATGTGAAAGGATAGAAATTAATATTTCTATCATCATGATAGAATGAATGATATAAAAATAATTGAAATATTTGTGATGTTGGTGTGGTGAAACTCATATTTCATTAACTTAAATGATTTCCCATATTAGTGTAACTTATGGGAAAAATTTTTAGAATATTAATTTTAGGATTAGATGAAATTAACTAAGAATGATGTGTCTTTGTGGTACACTCAGGTGTTGGTGATGAAATTATTGATTGGTAAAGAGGTTAAAAAAACTATTTGTCCTATCAACATAGAATATTATATAACATATTGAGTAATAAGACATGTAATGAGAAGTTCATTAATATGTTGTAAATATTCAGTGATAAAATAATAAATGTTGAAATTTATGATTATTTGATTAATCATTTTCATATAGAAATTAGGAATTTTATGGCATCACCTTACATAAATGTCGATAAGTCAAGGCGCACTACCTGTAGTAAAAGTGGGTTCCCTAAACCTAACTTGAACAGTAATTTTTTATTACCATATCATTTATATAGTGAGTTATGCATGATGTACACTTACTATAATAATGTTGGTATTTCTACATCCACTATTTATATGGTAATGTTCATGTTTTATTTATCATCTCAAAAGGTCATAGCAGTTTCTAGGATATAATGAGAACCTTGAGGTACTATGACATTAATCTCAAACATATGTCCTATAGTCTAGATACATCATACTGATTGGAAATAGATGATGTTTGACTATTAGGTGATGGGGGCTCATAAGAACCGATACTTATTCTCATGAAGTTCACATTTGGTGATCTTGAGTAGATGATATCATGTGGACTGACCCACCAATAGGAACACCACATGTTTTAGGTGTCATTGGTTGTTTCTATCTGTGATCACGTGTAATGGTATCCTAACTTGAGATTATTGTTAGTGTATACTATTTGATCATGTACTTTAATATAAGGTAAAAACTATTACATTCAAGTCATAGAGAGGTGTCTTTCATTGAGTACATCGTTGGTGGCATGAATTTTATTGAATAATCAAGATAGAATTTTTCACTTGTGAATAGAAGTGATATCACAGGCCTAGTTGATCAGGATGGTAGTAACTTCATTAAATCCATGGCCATGGTAGAAAATGGTAATTCCATCAAGTAAGATCAATGAATAATAAACCAAGAAAGGATGATTCCATGAAGTGTGTATCCTGCTTTATGTGATATTACATGACAAAGAGATTATATTACACAATGTGTGTTCATAGGAAAGGTTTTCATTTTTATGATTATACCTTATCTCTTTAGGGGCCTTGATGGGTTTCTAGACTCTAATCCTAGTTTGTGAATATAATTCACTACTATCAAGATAAGGGTCTGGAAGGTCACACACTTAGCGTATTCAAAAGTTTTCCCTATTCAAAAGAATAGGATTATAGGATATGGTGGGCCCCACCATGATGTATGAGATATGTATGAGAATATATGATCACCAAAGAATAAATAAATTCATATTATTAAAATTTATAATAATTTGTATTGAGTATATTTACTAAATATATTTATAATCATTAAAGTAAATATATAGAAAATATTATATGAACAAATATTATTTTAATATTCAAGATTTGTTTACTATTTACAGGAATGACGATTTGAGTTCATGGATCATTTTTATCATGTAATATATTTATCATATTAAAATTAAATGATAAAAATATAAATGATATTTATGACTCAATAAAGAAGTCGTAATATGTCATTTATAATAGGTAATAAATATTTAGGGGTCGAGAGCCATTTTTGGGTATTTAGAACTTCACTATTAAAGAATGAGGAGGCTGTGATGCATGATACCATTCACTTAACAATAGTTGAGAGCCTCTCTCTCCTATCCCACTTCCTAGATAGAGAATCAGATTATTCGAGTTCATCTTCACGAATTGAAGGATCTGTGATGTTGTGATCATCGATACATTGAAGTCTTCATCAGATCTCCATGCTAGCACCCATAATTCTTTGACCAATGATACCACATACTTTTGAAGTGTGTGTAGATGATCTATAGGGATTTAACTTCTGTTTTTTTAGCAACGATTGTCGATGATGAACGATTGATAAACGCAGCTTCAGATCAAATGAGGTAATCTTCAATTTAATTTTAATGCTTAAAATCATTCACATGGGATCCTTGGGATTCATACAGAGTTTTGATTCACTATAGAATATGTAGTTACATTGATAAATAGTGAAAAAAAATTTAAATCACTGGCTTATCTGCTTCTTTTGTTCATCCCAACACCTTCAATTGGTATTAGAGAAATCATGTGATTTTCTAAGCTGATGAAAAATTAAATTTTTAATAAATCCATGTATAAGAAATATAAAATTTCTCAACACCATATATGACGATTCAATCTGACATCAGACAATGAAGTTGCGGCCTTCTGAAGTTTTTAATCGGATTGAAATCACAATTTTTTGCGGGTATTAGATCAAAACACACACACACACATGTGTGTGTGTATGAGTGTGTGTCTATGTGTGTCTGTGTGTGTGTGTGTAAGTTTACTCAAAGTTAGTCTGTAGAGGCGGTTTTCGGTGAATCCAGACTTTTGGCAGCTGGAATAGTATTTTTTAGTTCCGGTGTCTATTATCAGTACAAGAAACAAAAATAATAATTATAATAATTATTATTGGTCCAAAGACTATATGTATCCTTTCATTTAAAGAAACATAATAATAAAAAAATATTATATTAAAAAATAGGAGTTGGCGGCTAGTACTACATGAAAAAAATAGAAAAAAAAATAAAGGGTTGTAGGTGGGGGTAGCTGGACACACTTTAGATAAAAATATATTATTTTTTAAATAGGGGTGATAGTACCTCCACCCCCATCCCTACCATCTGCAGTATCGGCCTGCACGCTAGTTCCTTCTACTCCTATTTGGATACCCATGTTTCCATAGTCGTCGCTCGCCAGCTGTGACCTCCCCCTCCCACTCCAACATCCCTCTAAACCTCCTAGCATAACCATAAACCGCTCGGCCCTATGTTTTGGCCTCCCAGAGCCATTGTCTACCGACCTCATCACCCCTTTGTGTGTTTTCATCCTCCCCTTTATTGATCTCCCTCCCTTAGTCCCTCTGAGCACCAGCCTCTTGGTCGAAAAGACCCACGACTTCCCAATAGTGGCCTCCTTTTACTCTAGATATTGTGGACCGATAACCTCCTTCTAGTCCCTACCTTCCACGCTCGTCCACCCTAGATGTAGTATCCCATACTGGAATCCACCAAGCGGTGACCCGAGATGGTTGGCCATATAACCTCAAGTATGCCTCCCCATACACCAAAGGCTTTTGACTAGTAGTGAAGGACTAGGGTGTGTCCTTGGGAAGTCTATTCCCTCATGAGTTGGATTGGAACGCAACAGTAGTTAATAAATGATAACAACCAAAGTAATAATAAGAAATAAGTGGAATAATAAATAGTAAACCACCAAGAATAATAAATAAACAAACAGGTGAAATCGGAATAAATAATCAATAAAAAATGATGATGATAGTCATGTAGATATAAAAAATAGGGTACACAAGATACATGGGAAGTAGTCATATACCACTTGTTTAAAAAATAAAAAAATTCAAAAAGGTTGCCTCTACTAGAATCATGACCATAGGCTTGATCCTCTTCTCCATTAATCCATCCTAGAACTCATAATCAAGCATTATAAGCAGGACACTTCCCTTATCTACACCATCAATCATGAATTCTACTTGGGTACTAAAGGCGGCCCAAGCAGGGTGTGAGATATACTCAGTAGGCCACCACCAAAAGTATCTATATTAATATAGTTTGTGCATATAAAATGAGAAGTATTATTATAATAGTAAATGAAAGGAAATAAATTAATTAATTAATCATATCGGGTTACTCATGGGATACCCAACTACCTCTACCTGCTTCGGCCTAAGCTGGATGTCTCTGAACCAAGGCGACCTATACATGTGTGACATAAGGTATAATGGGCTATTATAACTAGATTATAAAAATATATACTATCCCTAAGCATTTTATTTTACTTGGTAGGCACATCCTTGTAATTTTAATAACACATTCTTATTCTTTAAATTAATTCAATCTCTACAATTCAAGAAGAGGCACCTTGAGCCCATCCAAGGAAATCTGTAATGAATCCCAAGTATCACTCCAAGGGAACTAAAATTTACCAATACTATAATAGTTTTTCCAATTGGATATATAAATGTAATCATAAGTATCACTCTTATAATGGCATGAAAAAACCCTCCAAGACCATCTCTGGTATCTCACGTAGGGAATTGAGTATCACTCATGACCTGGTGTAACCATCTAGCCACTAAGACCATCCACGATGTCTCCCCTAGGGAAACAGTATCACTCACGTAGAGGTAATACGAACACATAGCAATCCCATCCCAGGAATACCTAGTATCACCCCTGATTTATATACAAGCCATTTACAAATTCTATTTACAAATCTTGATGAGCCCATCCATGGCATTCCATAAGGATCCAAGTATCTATCTCTTATTGGATATAATGTATGTTTCAGCTATCACAATTCGTCCATTTAGTAAGTAATTTCACTTATAACATTTTAAACTTAGTTTTTCATGAAATTTAATTAATAAATTCAACTATGAATAGGTCATAGGGCCTGACTCATAGCCAACATCACTCTTAAATTAATTCATACTTCCAAAAACATTTATTACATGACACCACACCCCTCAAGGGAGGTTTAAAAATTTAAGGTAGTGATAAATTTGGCCATCAAGAAAAGGAACACCCTTAGGGGGTGACCCATGTCAAGACGATTAACCAAGGGTTTATTCACCACTAATTAGTACTATAGCGGGTAAGAAAAACCATTCAAATTAATTTATTAAGAATTTTGAAGTCATTCTTAGAGAATTCTGGAACATATAATGACGGAGCATAAAATAAATGAAACTAAACTTGAGGGAAATAAACAAGACCACCTACCTTAGCTTTTTATCACTATCCTCATCCAGTGTTGGCCCTTGAATCGAGGTAGAATAGAAGATATTGGAATAATTTTCAAATGTTCTGAAAACAGGGAAAACAATTTCACACCAAAATAGAATAATATAAAATGAAGAAAAAATAGTAAAAGAAGGAGGTAGAGTATAGAGATTACTGATAGGGATCTAACACACCTGATGATGAATAAATCAAAGATCGTATGAGGGAGATACCAAAATCCCTACTTTAGGAGAGGAGGATACCTTCAGGAGACCAGCTGTTAGAGAAGAACAAAGGAGAAGATGGATTCTGAGGATTTTAAAACATTTAAGGGGAAAAAGTTTAAAATCACACTCAAATAAGGGGTTGTACTATTTGAATACACTATTGGCCAAATCTTATTCCAACCCCTATCCAAAAACACCCCTCGAATGGGCTAAGTGCACAGTTTGACTAAACATGTGTAGATCATGAAAAAAACCACTGTAGAGGTGGTATAAATCCTACATGGGCATCCATTCTAGCTCGAATGGTTGTAGAAAAATCATGTGGCCTCTTGTTGTGCACTGGTTGAATCAAATGATTCAGTCTCACGATTAGCACTAACCATGTGCTAACCCTATGGCTCAATCTACCTCCTTAAATTCTAGATCTCAAGGCTTCGAATGAGCCCTAAATTCTCCCAAACCACTTCTTAGCCTTTAGATCACCTTATTAGCACAAAACAACAGGTTTTGAACAGTAACTAAAGATTATGTGCCTCTCCAAAAATCAATGATGTTTCAACCTCCTATCCTTAAAACAACACTTCCTTGATTTTCCCTTTTGAGGGTGTTAAAGCATCACCTAAGAAAAGTTCCATCCACTGATTATGTACATAGGCCCCCCACTCCTAGGTCTCATCCTATAAATTGTCATTCTATCATAGTACCTGGACTAGTGGAACTTACCTTCCTTTAAGATCCTTCATGCTCCATTCAATGATATGTATTGGATGCTCCTCAAAGGATGCATCCACCTCCAGCTAAATGTCATCGGGGTCAAATGAATGATATAGGTAAGCATGATACCGAAAAAGATAAGATATGTGGAAGGTTTCATGCATGGAATGGTACCTTTAAGGTAGTTACAACTGATAGGCTTCCAGACTGACTCTCACTATCATATCAAAAGGCCCAACGCAAAGAGGTGATATCTTGCCCTATCTCTGGATCCTTCTATGACCCAATCTAGGAGAATCTTGTAAAAAGAACCAATGTCCCACCTCGAACTCTATAGTTATATAGTGATTATCAGTATAATAATTCTTCCTACATTGACATATATTTATATTTCTTTGAATCATCTACACCTTCTCTAAAGTCTCCTGAATGAGATGAAGACCCGGTAGTGTTGTCTCAATTGTCTCTAACCAACATAGAGGAGAATGGAATGACCTATCATAAAGGGCCTCATATGGAGCCATCTAATTCATTTCTTGAAAATTTTTTTATTAAAAATCAATGATAGGTATATGTTTCTCCAATGAACCTTTGAAATCAAGGATACATTCCTGGAGTATGTCCTCTAACACCCATATCGTCCGCTCGAACTTCCCGTCGGTATAACGGTGATAAGTTGTACTCAAGATAAACTTGTATCCCTTTCCAGAACTATGATGTAAACCAAGCATCTTAGTATAATATGATGGAATGGGGAACTCCATGAAGGCACACTATCTTCAAAATATAAAGCCTCCCAATATCATCAACTAAGAAGGTCTCTCAAATAGGTAGGAAGTGTGCAACCTTGTTCAACCTATCGATGATCACCCATATCGTGTCACTTCCTTAAGGTGATATCAAAAATTCCATAATGAAATATATAGTGATGTTATTCCATTTCAACTTAGGAATAGATAGAGGTTGTAGAATTCCAGCAGGTCGATGGTGCTCCGCCTTCACTTTCTGACAGGTGGAACACCTCGTGATGAAACCCACAATCTTCCTCTTCATACTTGGGCACCAATACTGGTGATGTACATATTATTATATCTTATTAATCCCAGGATGAACTATATAAACATATGAATTATATTTCAACATAAACTCTTCTCATATGTTAGTAGGCACACACACACTCTCACACTAGATAAGGGTCTCATTCCTATAAACAACCCAACTATGTGGTGGGTTCTCACCTGAGACACTCTCCCTTAGGATGAGGCCCTCAGGATATGAAAGTTATATTATCTGTACCCACTCTAGAATGGAGTATTTTACTACTAGAGTTTATAAAAAGGACTACCAGTGATGTTTCTACACCTCTAGGTGCATCTCATAAAACAAATCTATCAACTTTCATTCACTTTTGTCCTTCTAGATGACCTGTGTTTGAGTCTTCTATATCAAAGAATTAGTTATTTCATTTCCCTTTATAGGTGTATAAGTAAGATAAAATTTGAATGACTTCAAGTATTCTACCCACTTACACTACCTCACATTCAAGTCACGTTGTGTGGAGATGTATTTGAGGATTTTATGGTCCATGTAAACAATTAATCGTTCACCTGAAAGATAATTCCTCCAATAACATGAAGCATGAAATATGAAAACTAGATCAAGGTCATGTGTAGAGTAATTCTTCTCATGAGGAATCAGTAGGCAGGACCCATATGATATAACTCAATAGCCCTACATTAGAACTACTCCAATCCCAATTCCTAAAGCATCACAGTAGACAGTATAACTTTTACGCGAATCTATTAGAATTAGGATCAGTGCTAAAGTCAGTCTCCCATTAAACACTTTAAATGATGCCTCATAAGCTTCTAACCATTCTAATTTCACACCCTTTTTATTCAATCTCATAAGAGGCACTTCTAGGTGAGATAAGTCTTAAATGAATCAAATATAATAGCCAGCCCTGAGAAACTACATTTTTCAAAGACATTCTTGGGTTTCTCCAAGGAAACTATGGCACTCACCTTTTATGGGTCAACAAATACACCTCCCTCTAAAATTATATGACCCAATAAGTGAACCTTATCGATCCAAAAGTATAATTTTTTGATATTATCATATAGCTGATGCTCTCTTAGTGTATTCAGCACGATCTCAAGATGGGAGGCATGATCATGTCTAATGCAAGAATACAATAATATTTCATAAACTAAAATGACCAAAAATGGGTCTAAGTATGGGTGGAAACCCCCATTCATCAAGGCCATGAAAATGGTGGAAAAATTTATAAGACTGAATATCATATCCAAGTACTCATACAATATGTATCTACTTCGAACATTGTATGTGGTATTTCTAATGGTCTAACATACACCTAATGGTATCCTGAAATCAAATCAATCTTAGATAAAACTGTCACTCCTATAATATGGTTGAATAGGTCATTTATATGACATAATAGATGTAAGTTATTCACTATGAGTTGGTTCAACTATCTATAATCTACACACAACCTAAGGGTACCGTCTGAATTCTTGGAAAAAAGGGCAGGTGAACCCCACAGTGAGGTATTAGGTCATATGAAACACGTTTTCCTCTTAGTATTTAAACTACCTATTTAGTTCCTAGATCTCTATAGGTGTCATATTATATAGAGGAATATACACTATTGTTTCACCTAGCACTTGATCGATGGTGAAATCTACCTCCCTCGTTAGAGGTAAACTGGAGATATCATCAGGGAAAACGTCCCAGAAACTATCCACCATAGTATGGAATTCAAAAATTTTCATTTCCTAATATCTCATAAAGAGACTCTACATATGGTTTTTCACCTTACCCATCCCAGTATGCTCGGGTCTAGTTCGACTCACCTGGATATCCCATTCTCCCTTTTGAACATACGTTCTTCCCTCAGGTGATGTAAATGATACCCTCCGGTGATAGTAATCAGCGTGGGCCCGATAAGGCACTAGCTAGTCTACATCAAGAATTACTTCAAAGTTGTTCATCTCAAGGATGAAGAAATTCCATAAGAAATAGTACCCACCTATCTCAAGGGGGGACTCCTTTCACTATCACATACTCTCAAATTGAACCCCTAACAGTATGTTGAGATTCATCAGGCCACATAAGTGTTCTATTACTAGGACTAGACTTCTCATAATTGTAGTAGATATAAAAGAGTGCAATGAACCTATATAAAATAGGGAAGAAACTAAAGTAGAGGATACCAGAATAGTACCTCATATGGTAGATGGCCCTGGATTATGCTCCTCATGTATAGGCTACGCTACATAGATATGGCCTGAACTACAGCCTTGAGATGTAGTCTATCTAACCTGGGTAGGTCCACTCGGCTAGCGTTGAGCCTCAAATGTCTAACTACCCTAGCTATGACCACATCCTCAGCCTAATCAGTCGGTAGTAGACCAAATCGCAGCCTGATGTGGAGTCACTGATCTTGCACCTGAAAGCAGCATTAGTATATATCCTTTCTCACTAGATACTGGAAATAAATTTTGGCGGAAATGCTGCACGTCACCCATCATGCCAAAGGTTTGGCACTCAATCGAGTTCCTCATACACTAGGGTTTTCTATACCCTATCCTTCCACATTGGTAACACACTATATATTTTTCGGTGCATGTCATTTGGCTAATACTACCCCCACATTCACCCTCGAAGCATCACTTCCTTCTGGTAGATAAACCATCTCCCTACCTAGAAACTAAACCACCTTGGCTCACATTTCCACTTTCCCCTAGGTTCCACTCTATAATAAGGGTCTGATTGACTATTTCTAAAATGGTGGTCATCCTGAAAACATTCACCTGCGATCGGATGTCATACATAAGCCTAACCTCAAATCATCATGTAGTGGTCGGTTCATCGTCGGTCAGAGTCGGTGTGAAACACTAAAGCTAAGGGAAACAAGCTAAATACCCCATCACTAACATGGAACCCTACTATAGGTTCATAAAATATTGGGCACAGTCTTCTCTCAATGTATAGAGAAAAAACTAATCATAAAAGGCTATTTAGAATCCTACACAGACCATACCCTAATAACGTTTGGCCTGGGTGATGACATCCCACCAACATTTAGAAGAATCGCAAAGAATGTTGGTAGAAAACCTGAATCTATGATCTGGAGGTGTCTCCAAATGCTCAAAGATCAATAACATAGCCTCTAACCATGAATCAGTAGCCTGAGGACTGTCATCCCCTAAAAATATGAGAGGATGTTTCTACTGGAATTCCCATGTCAGCTCCACCATAGTAGGAGTAGTTCATGGAGTACCCTACACAGATTTCATGAAGCAGAAAAAACTATCATAAAATGGGCATCGGCTCCCAGTGGAAGATATGTAGGAGGTGCCTCAAGTGGAACCATATGAGTTAATACTGGTGGCTCAGAGACCACCACCTCCATAGAATAGTCTCCTCCACCCTCCTAATGTATGATGTGAGGACATCAAGGTGTCATAGGTCTATAATTTCTAATCATATGCCTTAGATAAGATTTACAATAGGTAGAAAATAGATAAAATAGGAAAAAAGGTAGGTACAAAGTCTTCCTATAATGAGTCACACCTCTCAGGCCTCTCTTAAATCCAGGTCTAGATGGTAAGGAAGATCAAAAAAATCTTAGTATACCCTGCCTACTACCCACTACTAAGGTTATATCAGGGTCACAACCTCACACAACATGGTATAGGTTTCGGTATATGGAGTGTTGATTGCAAGGTATAGAGTAAAATACCCTTTACTTTCCAATTTGAATCTCCATCTAGTGGTATCCTTTTCATTTTAAATCATTAATTTTCTAAAATTATTCTTATTTATTTGGATATATATATATCAATCCAGTTAAATGTGTCACAATTTCCAATTTCTAAAGGCTCGTACTCTTTAAAATTAGGATTGATAAATCAAGTAATTATGGCATGTCCTTCATGTCTAGTATAAGGATGTAACAGGTCATGTATAGTGATTTGATTGAATTTACTACCATTCTCAATTTATGGAAGTAATCACTTCATAAATTAAAATTGGCATTCATCAACCAAATCAACTAATATGTCAGCCCAAAGAACCAATGGTTCTTGGATCAATAGTGTTATAATTAGTTAATTAAGGTTTGATCATCAATATATGTAGGAAAAGACTATTTATATTGATGTAGGCACATTAATCAATCCAATTATGTTATCCCTATTAGAAATGTTATCAAATTTCAATATATATCAATCAAAGCACACACCACAATCACATACAATAAAGGCAATGCACATATAAGTATAAATATGGCATGGAATAATGCATAAATTGTGAATCCTCAAGTGCCTAATATGATGCATGAGATAATACCTCATTTTCATACGAGTACAAGGAATAAAAGTTCCATAATAATAATTTATCCATAGAAATAGCATAAAAAACATGTGTTTCACCCAATTGTGAAATAATTGAAACTATAACAAGCACAAACTAGATCAACAATAACACATCCCAGTTAATTTGGTTTTCCCATGTATGTGGGTAGCTACTCCCAGGAATAGGATCCTTACCAAATTCTAATAAATCCTAGTCTCATGTATAATACCCAAATAGTAAAATAAAAAGGAAAAGAAATCTTTTATACTACTTTATAGATTCCTACCCCGGAATCCACTGAGTGCTGCCCCTAAATGTTTGTCCACATGACCTCAAGCACTCCTCCCCATATTCCAGAGGATACTAACTAGCATGAGGGGCCTAGGGTGTGTTCGTGGGGAGAATATTCCCTCATGAGTTAGAGTGGAATGTATTGGTAGATAATAAATGATAGCAACGGAAGAAGTAATAATCAAGTAGCGGAATAATAAATAATAAACTTCCAAGAATAATAAATTAACACATAGGAAGAAGCAGAATAAATAAGTGATACAAAAATTATGATGATGAACATATAGCTATAAAAAATAGGTTAAATAGGATATAGTGGAAGCATGAATATACCAAATAAAAAAATGGCCAAAAAATGCCTCTACTAGCATCATGATCATAGGATCGGTCCTCTTATCCCATACTTCATCCTAGAACTCAGAATTAAGCATCAAAAGAAGGATGCTTCCCTTTATCTACACCTATAATCATGAAGTCTGCTTGGGTACCAAATGTGGCCCAAGAAGGGTGTGAGATATACTAAGTAGGACACCACCAATAGTATCTAGATCAATTCAGTTTGTAAATATAAAATGATTAGTGTGCCAGTAATAGAAAATTCAAGGTAATAAATAAATAAACGCATCGAACTGGGTTCCTTATGGGATACCCAACCGACTCTACCTACTTTGTCCTAAGCTGGATGTCTCTAAAATAAGGTGGTCTATAAATGTGAGGCATAAGGTATAACGGGTTGTTATAACCAAAGTATAAAAAGGTGGATCATCCCCAAGCATGTGATTTGGCTTGACAGATGCATCCCTGGAATTTTAGTTACAAATTATTATTCTCTAAATTAATGACATCTCTACAATTCAAGAAAAGTCACCATGAGCCCATCTAAGGAAATCCAAAAGGGATCAAGTATCTCTCCAAGGGCATTGAAAATTACCAATAACATAAGAGTACATCCAAGGTGATTCTTAAATGGAATCCAAAGTATCACTCTTGGAATGGAATGAAACAAACCCTCAAATCCTATCCCTAGTATCTCACATAGGAGACTGAGTATAACTCAGGACCTGGTGTAACCATTTAGCCATTGATTCCATCCACAGTGTCTCCCCTAGTGAACCAGTATCGCTCACATAGAGGTAATGCAAATGCATAGTGATCCCATCCCAGGAATACCTAGTATCACTCTCTACATATATAAAAACCATTTACAAATTCTAATTACAAAGATCAATGAGATCATCCAAAACATCCCATAAGTATCCAAGTATCACTTTCAGATTAGATATAAGGTATGTCTCAACTATTGAAATTCATCTATTTGGTAATGAATTTCACTTATAAGGATCCAAGTATCACTCTAATCTAGGATATAAGGTATGCCTTAGCTATCATAATTTATCCATTTAGTAATGAATTTCACTTATAACATTTTAAACTCAATTTTACATGAAATTTAATTAATAAATTCAACTATTCATATGTAATAGGGCCTAAATCATGGACAACATCACTCTTAATTTAATTCATACTTCCAAAAACATTTATAACATGACAATATGCCCCTTAAGGGAGGTTTAACAATTTAAAGTAGTCATAAGATGTTGTTTATAGTAGGTAATAAATATCTAGGGGTCAGGATCTATTTTAGGGTATTTAGAACTTTGTTATAAAAGGAGTAGGAGACTCTCATGCACAATACTATTAACTATACAACATTTGAGAGCCTCTATATCCTCTCTCACTACCTAGAGAGAGAAGCATATGATCTGATTTATTCTTCACAAATCAAAGGATTTTCGATGTGGTTATCATAAAGACATTGAAGGCTTCATCAAATCTTTTCATGAGAAATTATAATTCAATAATCGATGCTCTCATAGACTTTCAAAGAATATGTGGCTAATTTAGAGTGATCCGACTTCAGTTCCTTCAAGAAACGGTCACCAATAGTGAATGATTGGTGAATGATGATTAAGATCAAATAAGGTAATATTCGATTAAATTTACATGCTTAAAATCTTTCATAAAGGATCCTCAGGCTTCATATTGTGATATTATTTTCCTTTGATGATGTAGTTATATCAATATCTGGTGAAAATTTTTAAATCACTTATCCATCTTCTTCTGTTGTGCACCCTTATGCCTTCACTACCTACTTCCCTATTGATCTCTATTACTTGGTTTTGGGATATGGGTATTTATTTTTTTATTTAAAATAGGATGAGAGTTTTTTGTGATGTTTTAATGTCAATAAAATGTGATGTTGATCCATTTTTATGATCTTGTGAAATTTCAATTAGTGTTCAGTTTACTCAAATGGAAGGATGACTTGTTTAATGACCCTAATCTAGATACCCAACAATACCCAAACTGGATCATCAATAACCACAAGAGCATTCCACGATCCCCATGGGATGAAAATTAGCACCATGAGTCTATGTTTATCATCAGGGAATGATTTTCCTAATTATAATATAAAAATTAGTCATGAAAATATCCTCCTAAAATATCAATACGACCCATCTATATGTTGAATATTTGAAAATTTTAATAGACTACCCGTATTCCAAATGGAATTCATGTTCTCTAGGACTACCTATTATACTTGTATAGTTGTATGCAACCAACTAATTTCTATATGTATATAGTAAAGCAAAATATCACATATTCAGGTCATATACAATCCATGAATAATAAATTCAACTAAACAGACCCCAAAACACCCATAATAAAATGAAAGTAGCTATATGAAAAATGCTTCTCTATCATAACTATTATCTAATGTCTTCAAAAGTTATAAACATAATAATAAATGTCAAACTCATCTAATCCACGATAACCAACAATTATCAACATACATGTATATACCAGAAATACAATATGTGAAACAGCGTCTCCACCAGAGTGTGTGTGTATAGTGTGAGCACATATACTCAATAGGGAACCACCAATGGCATCTCAATATACACATTGAATAAATAGGTTCTTGTATCATAACATTACTAATCATTTACATATATAAAAATAAATAAATTTCATGAACAATAATAAAATCATGGTAGCTATTAACAATCAACTGAAATCAAAATTCAATAATAGTCAAAGTAGGTAAATCCTTATACCAGGAGGATCCAAACCTATGTATACAATATTTGGATAATACCAATTAAGGAAGTTTTCTATGTCTTATCACCTCCCAACTCAAGGTTAATGAAAATCACTGCCCAACTCAGTATTTTCATGTCATTTCCCAACTAAAGGTGGTCATTCTAGCATCACCTCTTGGTTAGACCATGTCCTAAACACTCTGTGAATTTGATGAGGATATCTATGTTACCCTTAATACCCCATAACTCACCTACTCACATGATTATAGATTCATCTTTGAACACTTTATACCAAAATATATCAATCTGGATATCAATGTCACTCCATACATTTCATACCACATCATCATAACCTTTCAAGGCTTAATTACTATCATGAAAATCCCACGGTTACATCTCATCACCAAACTTAAGGTAAAATCCTACAAAACAGACCAACATAAGGTTTTCCAATATACATATATATAGTGCATGCACACACACACACTAATCACATAGTCAAATTTAAGATCATATACCAAACATGAACCATCAAATGAAAATTAAATCATATAATCACTACATAGTTTCCAACTCATGAAATTAAATTAAAATAGGTCAATACACTCACCCATGGTCCACCTTAAGACTTCATAAACTCAAATAATTACTTTATATTTATTCATTTAATTTTAATCTACCAAACATATGCCAAATAAGGTATAGAGGCATAAAATAATCAAAAGATACTACTTGGAAATACAAACAAGCCATAATACATGTCACTTTTTTTAGATAATCTAAACAAGATGGAATGGATGGTATAGTACATTACGTAAACAAAACAAGTCATAAAGGCAGAATATAATCAATTTATGCCCCTTGAAAATATAAATACGGTATTACACCACCTAAATTAGTTAGAATCTATCAATAAATCATTTCAAAACCTTTTTAAATATTTTTTCAATTCACTTAATCTTATATCATTTCATTTCAGCTTTGAAATATTTTATCATGCCACTTATTCAACCCATATTAGAATAGGTATTATATTTTATGAAATACTACACATAACATAACCAAACAGTGAGAAAACAATCCAATTAATAAAGCTGACAATTATACATTCCTATAAATTCACCTCAAACACATACCAATTTCAACTTAATATTTAACAAGATGCAATCACTAAATTTTATTCCAAGTAATACCTTATAAGCAGTTTTTCAATAATTAAAGAACTTTTTATCTGAATTTATTTATTTAAAACAATTTACATTTCAATGGGGTCATCAGGGAAACACTTTCATAACTTTAAAAATATCTAACATAATATTAAAAATCAAATAAATATTTGAAAATACATTAGTTTTTAGGTTTTCCTTGATGGAATTCATGTTACTTTCAAAAAAAATAACCATCTACATGGAAACCTACTTTTAAATTTACTTTGTCAAATCAAGGTGTTTATCATGGAATGTAAGACCCAAGATTATACTATAAATATTTCATTACAACACATTTTCTTTTATTCCATCATATTAATATTACATAATTACATAATTTCATTCACTAGGATGGTTATGACTAGTCTAGCAATGTAGAAAATTATATATGAAGTGTAAATACACTCCATAAATTTTAAAATGATATAGTAGGACAATAAACACAAGTAAATAACATAATAGGAATTTTAAATTTTAGTGCATCATAATTCCTTTGAAATATCATTCCCACAAACAACAGGAAACAAAACATTAGAAATATGATTGGAATTTTTCAAATGAAGTATAGAGAACCTTGTTAAGTTTTCACCTTGTGAAAACCATTTTCCAGATAATTTTTAAAACTACCAAAAGGAGTGAATCTGGTAGTCTAACTTTTGATGTTGGATGGAGATGGTGGGTCAATAGTGACAAAGTCCAGAAGTATAGAAGTTAGAATATTAGATGATATCAGTTGGAAGTAGGTGACCAGATGTTATCTTTGACATTATCCTAAGGAACCGATACAGGGGCACAAAAGACTTGTGTGAAAGTAACTCTAAGAATATGTAATATTTTTTCTAAAGGATTATCCTTGCAGTTTTTCAGTAAAGGAATGCTTAAGAGTCACTTTCATAAACATAATAGTAAACTCGGGAGAGTTTCATAAGCATATACTATTCACCAGGAGAAAGAATTGATGTGGTGGATGTCTTTGACCAAGTAGAAGTATGACCATATAAATCATATATATGTGGAATTATCCTTATAAAGACTATAATATAGGGAAACCAATTGCACTAACTAAGAACAACTATATATAGTATTGTGAATCATTTATTTATAATGATTTTTCACACTGTAATCATCTTTCAATTCCTTGAATAAAAGATAATCATCATACCCCCCATAGAGTATGACTAATTATTTTACCTTTTGTTTCTTTTAATCATGGTCTTTTAGAAATTCTTGTCTGATTTGTTTCTGAAGTTGTGTGTAGTGGTGTGGTGACTTGGGTACGGTGTGTCTTCCAAGTTTGGGTATATCATCGATGTGGGTTCTTTTTGATTCATTGACTAACCTTGTAAGTTTCAAATTTGAAAATTACAGTTTTCTAATAAAAAGTTACATCAAACCCAACAAGTTTTATCAAAGCTAGGTTGTAGAGATATGGATAACCAGACCCTAGAAAAGGTGATTTAGAGATCAGTTTAGTAGCATCGTTATGCCCTTTTCCTTATAGGATAATTCTAGTAAGTAATTTTTGATACATATTATGTATTCAAAAATTTATTGGGAGGTCATTTATTTTTTAAATAAATATCATTGGATAAGGGTAAGGTTAGAATGGAGAAGTTTTATGGAAAAGATTTTGGATTCTAGAGAATGTGGATAAAGTATAGTCTATTGTAGAAGGATATTGATCTTCCATTAAGGATTACCAATCTGTAATAAAGAAGGAAGAATGAAAGAGGGTGAATAACAAATCACTGGGGTTGATCTAGATTTCATTAGCCCTGATGGTGACTTATAACATCTGAGAGGTAATGAATGCTTCAGAATATATGAAGACTCTTACTAACATGTATGAGAAGACAACTCTGATGAATAAGTTATCCCATTTGTAAAGACTATTCAGCATGAGGATGTCATAGGCAAAACTAGTGGCCTATCTCATCAATGATTTCAACATAATTTAGAGTCGGTTAGAGTCATTGAAGGTGAACTTTGAAGATCCATAGTGGGAACTATTATTACTCTCATCACTCCCAAAATCTTGGTATGTGATGGTGACCATGGTGAGAAGCTCAAGTGGAAAGAAAAACTTGGTGTTTATGGATGTTAGGGATATTATATTGAACAGAGAAATTCATCAAAAATAGATCCAAGAATCTTATATAATGTATATAGTGTAGAGGGAAGAGAATGTTCCACATCCTAGAGGATTCATAAGAAAGGAAAAGGAAGAAGAATCCAAATCATGAGTATATTGGTATAAGGTAATATTTGGTGTTGGAATTGTGGGAAAAAATATAACCTGAATAAATACTATAGTGATCAAAGGGTAAATTCTAGAAGATATGCTTCTGGAAGTGTATCCAAAAACCATGTATCAAAACATATGATAGGTATATTATTGAGTGCATCCAGTTCACTTGAGTCTTGGATTATAAACTCTAGATTTTTATTTCAATAATTATCCAAGAGATAAAGTGTGTAGAATTATATTTCCAAAAGATTCAGTAAGAGGCTTCTTACAGATGATGAAGCTCTTACAATTTTGGGGAAGGGTGAAATTTCTGTCTAGATAAGGAATGACAGTTTGTTGGAGTTTCAAGGCATGTGATACACATCATGATTAAATAAGAACTTTATTTTCATTGGATAACTTGATAATGTAGATTTCTATACAAATTTTTAGATAGAGTGTGTAGAATAACATGTGGATCCATAGTGGTATCCAAAATGGGTGAAGGATGGAATATTTTTCCTGATAGGAGTTCCAAAAGGTGAAATGTATGTTAGTTAGATAACTTCTAAAACATTATGGCATAAACATATGGGTAACTTAATTAAGAATGGTATGAAAGTACTATCCACTAAAGGAATGTTGAATATTAGAAGTATGGAGTATGGAATATATAAATATCATGTCTTTGGAAAGAAGTGGAAGGTTTAATTCCAAACAGAAGGTAAGACACCAAAGAATTAGAAGTTAGATCTTGCTCATAAGGATTTATGGGGGCTAGCTCTGGTTTGTTCGCATGGAGGGTCATTGTTCTATGTAACCTTCATCAACAATTCAACGTGAAAGGTGTGCATGTTTTTTATCATTAACAAGTATGAAGTATTTAGAACCTTCATCTGATAGAGAAACATGGTGGCAAATAGGACCAGATATAAAGTAAAGTGTTTGAGGTATAATAATGGTGTAAAGTATGAAATCAAAAAAAGTTAGAGGTTCTACTGGTAAAAGAGCATATAGTTTGAGAAGACATTACCAAGTTATCTAGAACATAAAGGGGTCACTGAGAAGATAGATCATACATTAGTTGATAGGGTTAGAAGAATTAGGATTCATGTTGTATTCCCCAAGGTGTTTTTTGTGGAAGTGGTGAACGTGAGGCTTACTTGGTGAACAGAGTCCATCAACTCTATTCGGGAAAGAAATTTCAAAAAAAATGGTCCATAATAAAGATTTATATCACCCATCTCAAAGTATTTAGTTCACTCACCTACATCCATATTTATTCCAAAGAGAGGTACAATCTTGAGGGTAAGTTCTGAACTTGTTACTTTGTAGGGTATGGTGATGAAGAATTTGTTTTTTGAGTCTAGGATAAAAATTATTAGATGATTTTCAGAAGTTGAAATGTTATATTCAATGAATATATCTTTTGGAAATATCATAACCAAGCATAGATTTCTGATGGGATCAAATTATCATCAGAGGATGAGGTTCGAATGAATAGATTTCTGGAAGTTATGGATGTTTTGGATAATTCAAGAAGTATTTCAGTTCTAAAAAAACAAATATTTCAGAGGAAATTGTAAAACGAGATCAAGATTCAATGGTATTTCCAAGGATAGAAGTATCATAGATCTTTAAAACTACAAAATCTCAGAGTAGATATCCAAAAAATGATGTTTTGGAAGTATTATTTTTAGGAGGATCAGATCTATAGGGTCAAATGCGTAGATCTACTAGGATTCAATTATAAGTGAAAATATTCAAACCTAGGTTGAACTATTTACTACTCATGGAAGATAGATATCCCAAGAGACCACAAGAGGCTAAAAATATAAAATACTTGAACCAATTCCAGTTTTCCATGATGAATGAGATTAATTCCTTACATGTGTCTGAACATGGTAATTAAAATAAAGGACTACTAGGAAGAAAGTTATTTAGAATAAAGGGTTTTATCGAGTGAAGGAGGAAGAAGATAGTAAACATAAGTACAAGGAAAGACTTTTCATGAAGGGGTTTCAATAAATATAATTAGTGTATTTTCATGAGATCATTTCTCTAGTAGTTAAACAAATGAAAATTTGAATGATACTTAGCATTTTTGTAATGGAAGGACATCATCTAGAGTAGTTGGATGTGAAGGATAGTTTTTTTCATGGGGACATAGATGAATAAATATATATAGAGTATTTGAAAGGTTTTGTGGATAAATGGAACTAAAATATTGTGTGAAAATTTAAGTGAAGCCTTTATGAATTGAAGTAAGCACCAAGGCAGTGGAACCAGAAATTCAATTCCTTTATGGTGAAACAAAAGTTCAATAAATTAAATAATCTATCAGATAAAATTTGAATTGTCTTGAAGTTTTGAGATGAAGGATCTCAATATAGCTAAACAGATCTTAGGGATAAAGATTGTAAGGGACTTAACTTCCAAAACTTTGTTCCTAATTCAATATAACTATGTCCAAAATGTGGTGAAATACTTTAGGATGAATGAGGTGAAGCCAGTTACCACACCCCTAGCTAGACATTTCATGTTGATCATGGAGAAGTCGCCATAAATGAAATCTGATCTAGAGTACATGGAAAAAGATCCCAATGCATCAATAGTTGAAATCATAATGTATTCCATGGTTTTTACTTGACCAAACATTGAGAAATTAGTGAGAGTAGTTAATAGGTTCATAGTGAATCTAGGAAGAGAACATTGGGAAGTGGTAAAGTGGATTCTATAGTACTTAAAGGTTACTGAAATATTATAACTTTTCTTCATAACATATGAGTCATTATATGTGTTTACTGACTCTAGATTTGGGGGAGATACATATACTCAGAAGAGTACCATGAGCTATGTGTTCACTTTTAGAGGAAAGACTATAAGTTGAATTTAAAATCTTCAACCAGTAGTTGCACTTTCAAAAATGGAAGACAATTAGATTTTTTTACTGGAATTTTTGAAGGTGTTGATCTAGCTGAAGGGGTAGTTGAAAGATATTCAAATAAGGAAAGAAGTTATAATTTTGTTACATGATTCACTTAATTCATTCCACTTAACTGAAAATAATGTGTTTCTTTCCAGGATGAAGAATATTTAGTTGAAGTATAACTTCACCCAAAAAAATTTAGAGGACAAATCATTAGATCTCCATAAGATAGATGAATTTCGAAACCAAGTTAATATGTTAACCAAGGTTGTGATGAGGTGGTGTTGTGTCTCATTCTAGTTGGGAAGACCATAATCATAGTGGGGGAATAATGTGGAAATAAAGGAGTTTGAGGGAAAAAATGAGGTTTGAGAATAATAATGAAGGACTTAGTGGGTAATCCTAGAAAATGATTCTCAAGTGGAATATTTTTAGGTTTTGACCATGTGAAAACCATTTTCGGACTAAGTTATAGAACTACCAAAAGGAGTGACTCTTATAGTCTAACTTTTGATGCTAGATAGAGATAGTTGAGTAGTGATGACAAAGTCTCAAAGTCCGAAAGTTAGCATACCAGATGATATCATTCAGAAGTAGGTTTCCTAGTGTTATCTTTAACATCATCTGATGGGGTTAGTGTGGATGCACAAAGTACTTGCATAAAAGTAACTCTGGGAATATATGAGAGTCTTTATGAAGGATTACCTTTGTTTTTTTGAGAAAAATTAATATATAATAGTCACTTTCACAAGTGTAATAGTAAACTCGTGATAGTTTTAGAAGAATATACTATTCATTAGGAGGAATAGTTGAGTCCGTGTAATTCTTTGAATGAGTGTATGGGTGGTCATGGAGATCAAATATTTTTAGACTTCTCCCTAAAAATATCTGAAGATAGGGAAACTGGTCACACCAGCTGGTAACTACTATATTTAGTATCATGGAATAATTTATTGACTATTATTTTATACATTATAACCATATTTTGATTCCTTGAATAAAAGGGAAACAGTGTTCACCCCATGGAGTATGACTAACTCCAAACCGTGTAAAACATGTGTTATTATTTTGTCTTTTGTTTCTTTCAATTGTTTTATTATGGAAGTTATTTTTTAATTTGTTTCAAAGGATTTATATGGTGGTGTGGTGACTTAGGTGTGGAGTTTCTTTTAAGTTCTGATACATCATCAACACGGGTTCTTTCTAGTTCTTTATTTTTCCTTGTATGTTCTTGATGTGTAACTAATATACCCCTGGAATGAGTGGATTACTGAGAAGTGTGGTTGAATGGATATTTATTTCTTCTACAATTTATTCTCTAGAAATAAATCTATGTGTCCTTTTAGGGTTTGATCCACTAAAATATAAAACTCATTCTTTCTCGATGATAATTGAAAAGTAAATAACACATTGAATATATAATTTTTAGAAGGTTTGAACATAATGTGGGTACCTTCTCCTTATTGTGATCGGGGTGAGTTCGAGTCACAAATTTTCCACTAATAATCAATCACCAATTACAAGTGGTTTGGGAGGTATCATCCTCTACCAATGTGTTTCCCAATACTACACAACATCCCACTATAAAAAAACTAACTCTCTCTAGTATGAAAGTTATTCATACCATGGTGAGTAAGTAAAACGTACCTGCCTGGGAGGTGGTGCCAATAGTTTTTTCCTCTATTTCTTCTCTAGTTTCTTATTTTCATTCCAAATTTACATGACTAGAACCTCAAACATTGAACCTTGCCCCATTGATACTGAAATTGAAAGAATACTATTGAATAGGCTTAGAAACCTCAATTTACAACCATAATTTGAGGAAATTTCTCTTACAAACTCAAGTGAAACTTCAAGTGTTCACTCCGAGCCTATCATCATGGCTGGAAATCAAAACCCCAACCCTTAGAGACCTTTGTGCCCCACAATTTCTTAATCAGAATAATCAAATTGTCATGTCAGTGTTACAAAATGATTTTGAGATGAAAGATAATATGATACCATTGCTCCCAAAGTTTCATGGCTTGGAAGGTTAAGATCCCAACAAATATATTAAAGAGTTCACACATGTATGCTTAACCTTCAGACCACGTGGAGTAGCTGAGGAACAAGTAAAGTGGAAGGTGTTCCCATTTTCATTATAAGGAGATACTAAATAATGGTTGTATGGTCTACAACCTGGAGATGTGGATGATTAGAATGACTTGGTGAGATGATTCATGCAAAGATTTTTTCCTACCTCCATAAGTACGGCCATCAGAAAGGGGATCTATGCCATCAAACAATCATCTGGAGAAACCCTTTATGAGTATTGGGAAAGATTTAAAAATCTATGTGGCAGCTGCCCACATCAAGCCATAGAGGAGCATCACTTTCTTGTCTTCTTCTATCAAGGATTACTGAACAATGATAGGAACCTTCTTGATTCATCATCTGGATGTTCATTGATTGAAAATTCACCAGAAGAAGCCAAAGGTTTGATTGAGAAGATTTCTTATAACTCACAATAGTTTGGTACAAGAGGTACTAGTACAAGAGGTATTCATGAGGTATGAAATTCTCATCCATCACCCTTACTAGAAACTAAGATTAAAGAGATAACCAGTTTGGTGAGACAGATGGCCTTGAAACAAGTGGGTGACCAATAAGCACTGGATAAGGTATATGGTTTATGCTCAACACCTAATCATTTCACTGACCAATGTGTTGAAATACAGGGAATGGAAACTTGTGTGGAAGCTTTTTAGCAAAGGCAATTCCAACAAAATCAAGGATGGAGAGAGCCAAACCATGTTCAATATGGGTTTGGAAATTAGAATAATCAAGATAGACCCCCATTCCAGCAACAATTCCAAAACCCCCCACCATTTCAAAAAAAAGTAATCTTATAATCAGCCTTCTCACCACCAACCACCCACTTTCTTAAAACCCTGGGAGCAGCCATCAACCAGTGCACAATCCATAATTCTGAACCAACAACATATATCTAATATTGAGGGGCTGAAAGACACTGTAAAATATTTTTTCACCAAGTTTGAAGGTATCATGGACTTCCTAACCAAAAATCCCAGAAATATTCCTTCCCAAACAATCCCAAACCCAAAAGAGAATTTTTAGAATGATAATAACAAGAAGTGGAAAAGAGCTCTCACCACCAGCATCCCATGAATCTGAAACAAGACCACCTGAGTTGAGGGATAATGAAGTTTTAAACTCTGAAAATTATGTGAAAATTCATTGTGAAGAAGAGAAGAAAGATGTGGAAGAGAAGGATAGTCCAAGGAATAAGATACAAGAAACACCATTTCAAAGGAAAAAAGGGAGAATAAATACTTACCCCATCAATTTCCATCAAGGATGACTGAATCAAAGAAATTGTAGGAGGAAGCACTTCAAAAAGAAATTCTGGACACCTTCCAAAAAGTGGAAATCAATATCCCCTAACTTGAAGCAGTCAAACAAATTCCAAATTATGATAAATTTTTTAAGTATATTTGCACCAAGAAGAGGAGAATTCAATGGAATGAAAGGATCAACTTGGGAAGAAGTTTCTCAGCCCTTATCACACCACAATTTCCAACCAAATTTCAAGATTCCGGGATGTTTTCCATTCCATACACCATTGGTTATTTAAATTTCTCTAATGCTTTGTGTGATATAGGTGCTTCAATTAATGTATTGTCTTACTTGGTATACACTTCTTTGCAGATGAGAGACTTGAATCCCACAAGAGTGGTGGTCCAGCTTTCAAATAGATCCACATTTTTACCTATAGGAGTTTTGGAGGTTTTCCTTATGAAAGTCAAAGATCTTGTATTCCCAGCTGACTTCTACATGCTAAATATGGAAGAAGATAAAAGCCCGTCACATTCAACCATCATTTTGGGGAGACCTTTCTTGAAGACAGCTAAAACTTTCATCAATGTCCATGAGGGTACACTCACCATGGAGTATGGAGAGAGCAATATCCACTTCAATATTTTTGAATCCATGAGGAACCCATCAGATGATCACTCCCTCTTTTCACTTTCCCATGAAGTTGGTGTAGAACCCATTGAAGAATCAGGTATTCTCTATGAATTATTAGACTTAAGAGAGACTTATTCCATTGGAAATATCATTGAACATGTGGATGCCCAAGATGCTGGAGATTCTGACTTCATGTGGGAGGAAGAGGTAAAATCGGATTTATTTGATGATTTGTTAAATGATAAAGAAGATGATATGGTTTCTTGTGTGCAGGAGGTCCAAAATTTGGAAGTGGTAAATGTCAATTTAGTTTCATCCCTTGATCATCCCCCTGACCTGGAACTCAAACCACTCCCCACTGATTTGAAATATGTATACCTTAGGAAGGGAGAGAAACTACGAGTGATAATTTCTAATAATCTCTATAAAACCCAAGATAAATAATTTATTGATCTTTTGAGAGATAATATTCAAGCGATAGGGTGGAGTTTAGGTGATATTCTAGTAATCAACCCAAAAATATGCTCCCATAGAATTTTTCTTGAGGGAGATTCCAAACCTGTTAGGCAACCCCAAAGGAGGTTGAATCCCACTTTAATGGAGGTTGTGAAGAAGGATATTGAGAAGTAATTGGAAGCTGGGATCATCTATCCCATATCATATTCACAGTGGGTTAACCCAATTCATGTAGTTCCAAAAAAATGGCCTAACCACTGTGAGGAATGAAAAGAATGAATTAATCCCTGTGAGAATTCAAAATAGTTGGAGAGTGTGCATTGATGTTAGGAATTTGAATTAGGTCACTCAGAAAGATCATTTACCCATTACCTTCGTTGATTATATGTTAGAGATATTGATAGGGAGAACTCATTATTGCTTTCTGGATGAATTTTATATTATTTCCAGGTACCCATTTCTCCTGAGGATCAAGAGAAGACAACCTTTACATGTCCATTTGGCACTTTTTCATATAAAAGGATTTTTTTTAGATTATGTAATGATCTAGGTACATTTCAGAGGTGCATGGTAAGTATATTTTCTGATTGCGTTGAAGATTACTTAGAGGTTTTCCTGGATGATTTTATGATTTTTGGAAACTTTGTTGACCATTGTTTGAAAAATCTAGAAAAAGTTTTGAAAACCTGCATTGAAAATAATCTTCTTTTAAATTTTGGAAAGTGTCATTTCATGATTTATAGAGGGATTTTCCTTGGGTATGTCATTTCGGAAACGGTCATTGAAGTTGATAAGTCAAAAATTGAAGTGATAAATTCTTTTCCCTACCCAACTTGTGTGAAGCATGTTAGATCTTTTTTAGGACATGCAGGATTTTATAGGAGGTTTATCAAAGATTTCAGTAAGATTTATCTCCCTATCTCTAGATTTCTTTTGAAATATGCTGATTTTGATTTTAATGGTGCATGTAGGGAATCCTTTGATGATCTGAAGAGGAGATTGATTGAACCACCTGTGATGTAGCCACAAAATTGGGAAGAACTATTTGAGATACTTTATGATGCTTCCAACCAAGCAGTTGGAGAAGTCCTTTCTCATAGAATTAAGGGTAGGCCAAACATCATTGAATATTCCTCAAGAACCTTGGATGTGGCTCAATTCAATTACATAATCATAGAAAAAGAGTTTTTAGCAATTGTTTTTACTTTGGAAATATTTAGATCATATCTTCTTGGAACTAAAGTCACTGTATTTTCTAATCATGCAGCTCTCAAGTACTTGATAAAGAAGGCTAAAGATAAACCAAGGCTAGTGAGATGGATATTACTACTGTAGGAGTTCAACATAGAAATCAAGGACAAAAAGGGATCTGGGAACTAAGTGGTTGATCATTTAATTAGACTTTCCAACACTACTAAAGCGGAAATTCTAGAAAAAGAAATATTGAATGATCACCTTCTAGGAGAGCAGTTGTACTTGGTTAAAGGAGAAGTTCCTTGGTATGCTGACATGGTCAATTATCTGGTAACATCTCAGGTCCCATCTCATTTCAATTCTCACCAAATTCACAAACTGGAAGCTGAATCTAGATATTACATTTGGGATGATCCATTTATTTGGAATATTTTCAATGACCAAGTGATAAGAAGATGTTTGCTTGAGAGTGAAATTGGTTCTGTCATTAAGTTTTGTCACACATTAGCTTGTGGAGGCCACTTTGGACCTCAAAGGATAGCAAGGAAGGTTTTAGAATCTGAATTTTATTGGCCAACTATTTTTAAAGATTCTCATGAATTTTGAAAAAGTTTTCCAAAATGTTAGTTTTCTATAAACATTTCAAAGAGACAAGAAATTCCCCAACAACCACTTATTTTTTGTGAGATTTTTGAAGTCTGGGGGATAAATTTTAATGGCCCTTTCCCAATTTCATTTCGAAATTCTTATATCTTTCTTACATTTGATTATGTTTCTAAATGGGTGGAAGAAAAAGTCACCAGGACTGATGATGCTCAAGTTGTTTGTGATTTTTTTAGGGCTAACATATTTTTTAGGTTTGGAGTTCCTAGAGACATCATCAGTGATCAAGGGACTCACTTTTGAAATAGGAGAATAAAGGATTTACTAAAGATGTATGGGGTGCATCATAAAACATCAACTCCCTATCACCCACAAACAAATCGTCAAGCTGAAGTGTCCAACAGGGAAATCAAAGGAATTTTGGATAAGACTGTTAAATCAAACAGGAAGGATTGGAGCCAGAAGCTATAAGACACGTTATGGGATTATAGGACAGCTTAAAAGATCCCAATTAGAATGATTCCATATAGGCTGTTTTATGGAAAAATTTGTCGCCTGCCTATGGAACTGAAGCATAAGGCATATTGGGTTGTGAGGAAGATTAATTTGGATCTTGAAAGTGCTGGGAAAGAGAAGAGGTTGTAGTTGCAGGAGTTGGAGGAAATTAGAAGAGAAGCATCTGAAAATTTTGTGATTTATAAAGAGAGAACAAGAGTGTCTCATGACAAGCTGATCCAACTGAAAGTCTTCCATCTTGGAGATAAAGTGTTGTTATTCAACTCAAGACTCAAGTTGATTCCAGGTAAACTTCATTCCAAATGGGAGGGTCCATTTATAGTTACTCATGTATATCCTTTTGGTGTTGTGCAGATTATGAAGGATGGAGAGAAGGATCCATTCACTATTAATGGGAACAGGCTGAAGAAATTACATGGGACCATTCCATCAGATTCAGTGGAGGAGATACCTCTCCTCCAACCTATCTATTAATAAGAGCCATCAGGTTGTAACTCTCCTTCAGACTTGCTTTCTGTTGTGATTCATTTTAAAATTGGATTACATGTTAAATCCACTTAAATTCATTGAGGACACTACATCATTTAAGTGTGTGGGAGGGAACCTTTGTAGTTTAGAATTTTCATTTGTTGTTTGTTTTTTAAAATAAAAAAATTGTGTGTTTTCAAATTTTTGTGTGTTTATTTTTTAATTTTTTGGTGTGTTTTTGAAACTTTTTGAGCTAAAATTATCATCATTTACCTTTTTAAAATACATTTCATTGAGTGAACCAATTTATTCCATGAAACTGAGCTTAAATGAATGCTAAAAATGATTTTGTTTCAAGTTCAATTATTTGGGAATTTCATGAAAAGTACTCTGATTTTTTAATCCCATGCCACATCTCACTGTCTTTATCTTTGGAATAACTTTATTATGAGGCTTATAAACACTTTTTCATATTTTTTTTCATTAACCTAACATCTTGAGAGAACCATACCATGCTTGTTTTAACTAGAATTTGATTTATTCCTTTCAAAACTTGAGGGTTTGGGCTACATGTGTTTTAAATGATTGAGTCATTTCTTTGGTTTGAAAGCCCCCTTTTCAAGATAATACCTTTCATTATGGACTACCTTGTAAATTTAATCCTTGTATCCCTTAGAATCCATGAGTAGCCTATTAGGTTAGCCACACTTCAAGCCAATTTTCCCTATCCAACCTGCTCTTGAAGTGAAATTGCATGATCTAGTTGAACTTAAGTGTGGGGGAAGTTGTCTTGTGTTGTGATGCCTCATTTGGTGAAACTATGGGTGAAAAATCAAATGCTAAAGAGATGTGTGTGCTGATGAAAAATAATTTTGTTGAAATTTTTTCCTTTTCTGAAGTTTTCATGATAAGAGGAGTTGTGCCTTTTCTGGAGCTTCTAATGGAGGAAGAAAGTTGTGCCTTTTCTAGAGATTTCAAGAGAAATCATGTTTGAGAAGATTGAAATTTTTACTGCTGAAATGTTGGTCAGTTTGAAAATTTCTTGATATTTTTATGATGATGGAGCTGAATTTCTACTAAGGTGGGTGAGGAGGATACCATACTTGAGTAAAAATTATAATTGTGCAATTTTTCTTCAAAAAGAGTCAATCCCTCCTCATTCGGCCTCAGAATTGTTTACATAAAAATCCTACCAACCGAAAGCCACAGAAGAACCCTGCAAAGTCATCATGATAAAAAAATGTCCTTGACTTACATCGGGTGGAGAAGTAGGAGTTTGTCAAACCTATGGTGACCCTTGCATTGGTTAAGATGAGAACAAATTTGTTGAAAATTGATATTTGTGAGATGAGAGAAAATTCATGTGAGGTAGGTTTCTTGTGTGCATGGGAGAAGAAATTAAGAGGAAAAATATTGAATGATCTAATGTGAGAACTTGTAATAATGGTTTTTGATGAGGCATGATATCTTTTATTTCTTGGTATGGAATTGGCGGATCACAGTGGCATGTGTTTTGAATTTTCTTTGATTTGATTTTGATGTTGACTTGTCCGGGAGTCCAAGTGCTAAGTGTGGGGGAATTGATAGAGACAATATTTTCATTATTTTTCATATGTGTTTCAATGATTTAACCCCTTCCAATTAATCAATTTGATATTATTTGTATCATTTTAGTGTTTTGGTTAATTATGGTCTTAATTGTGGAAATTGGTTAATTCTGGAAATTTAACAGTTTTGTGGAGATTATTTATTTTGGTCATATCTTTTACATTTTTTATTAAAATGGTGTGATTCCTTTTTTTTAACTTTCTATGCCCGTGTGCTTAAACTTTGTATTTTGGAACAAGGTCCCATTCGACACATAATGGACCATAAAAATTCATGAAGTGGAAAAAAAATTTGGGCGACAGAATGGACCCCATCTTAATTAATGAGACATATCTTGGACTACATGTGTCTAAATGATGTTATTATAGCTGGAAGAAAAATAGGACTCTATGACTCTCTTTCACATTAAATTGCATGAAGAAATTCGATCATTAAGGCACCCATTGAATGCGACTAAAAAGAGGAAGTTGAAGAGTTGCATCGGGCAGAAAAAGTTTTCATTAGTAATTTGAGGATAAATTTTGTGACACTTCCAAATTCACTGATATTTTGAGGAAGCATGACAAAGACATAAAGAAACAACATTTATGAAGACACCTTCCCGAGAAGGGTAATATAGTTGAAAGGGGAAGAAAATATCATGATAAAATAAAGAAAATAGAAAATAGAAAATATAGAGAACTTCAAGAACTCAGGTCTCCAGCACAGCTCCTCTTGAACCTTCTTCAACCCCTTTGAATGGAAGCGAACACTCTTATTTATAGGCTTGTGGAGTAGAAAATTTCCCTCCAAAATTACTCTACCGAAAGTTTGAATCCAATTAGTATAATAAATGGTTGGATCTTGGGAAGGTGTCTTCATAAATGTTGTTCCTCTATGAGGTTTTCATACTTCCTCAAAATATCAGCGAATTTGGACAAGTTTCACAAAATATATCCTTGAATTACTAATGACAACTTTTTCTACCCGAGGTGACTCTTCAACTTCCTCTTTTTGGTCGCATTCAATGGGTAACTTAATGACCAAATTTCTTCATGTAATTTAATTTGAAAGAGATTCATGGGGTCCACTTTCTCTTACAGCTTGAATCACATCATTTGGACATATGTAGGCTGAGATATGTCTCATTAATTAAGGTGGGGTCCATTCTGTTGGCCAGAAAACTTTTTCCACTTCATGAATTTTTCTGGTCCATTATGTGTCAAATGGGACCTTAGTCCAAAATAAAAAGTTGAATCCCACAAGAATAGAAAGCCTACAAAAAATGAATAACACAATTTTTTATTTGATTTCATATTTTTTAAGATAGATTTTAAAATCATTTTAAGCATATTCACTCAAATTATTTGATCTCAACTTCAGGATATAGACTCTTGGATCCTTCTTAACCTTTCTTCTAAAGATTTTGATCTTTTCAACAGACTTTGACCTGTGTTTCGAGAAAATGAAATTTTTTATATGAGTGTAATAATTAATTAAAGTAATGAAATATTGACCATGTCTAGTAGACTGATGTCTCATTAGACCACACACATATAAATGAACAAGTTTTAGTGGCCTAATGTAGTGAATCTCTACTCTTTTGTGTGTTACTTGAACCATATCCTCTTTTTGAAAAAAAAAATCAAACAATATCACTTTCTCTTTTAAGTTGGTTTGAGTCTCTCACCAAATCATACTTTGAGATTTTACTTAATTTTCTTTAACCAAGGTGGTAAAGCCTCTTATTCCATAGTTTATTCTCATATTTGGCACTCAAGTGGAAATAATTGGTTGGACTACCAATTTGAAATAGATTTTCAGTTATTATTTTTCTTTTAGAGATTATTCTTACATATTTTAAATTATTAATGATGCATGATTTTTTCTTGAATACAAATTCATTCCCATCATCTCTCAATTGGATTACACTTAAAAGATTGTGTTTAATCCCATCCATATAGAGTACATATTTTCATTTTAACCTTTGATATTCTATCTTAGTAGTTCCAACTCCCTTAATTTTCATAGAGATATCATTTCAAAATTTCACTACCCATTCATCATAGTTTTCAATATTCTTGAAAATTTTTATTTCACTAGACATATGTGATGAACAACCACTATCTAGAATACATGGTTTAATTTTGTTACATGCTTTTAAAGAAACATCTACAATAAGTGGATTTTCTTCCTTCTACACATTTTTATTGATTTTCCATTTTCTTTGTTGTTTCCCTAAGAGAGTGGTTATACACTCTTTAGTATAGTGACCTTGTTGGTCATATCTGTTGAATATTTCATCCAAACACTCAAATCTATTTTTTGTTAACAGATTTGATGCTTTACTAATCACAAATTTCTTTTTTTTTAATATTTTATTATCTTCCTAGAACTTATCCCCCTTGATTCATGACTTCTCCTTGGTAGAGACATATTATACCAGCACAAATAGGCTTTGTGCCCAAACATTCCATAACACCAGTAATATCCATAGAATCTAGATCTTCCATGATAAAATAAAATATTTTGTCTTGGGTAGTATGTTCTTATTATCATACTACTTCCTTCCTTTGATATGAAATATTGTTTCTTACAATTTTTCTTGACACAAATTTTTATAGATTTAGATTTTAAACCTGTATTATTAGTCATAACTGAATTACTTTGAGATTTTTCAAGAGAATATTTAACATGTTCCTTTATGGTCATTTTCTCAACTAATTTCGATGTCACGACTTTGAATTTCACTACTTTATTATAGTCATACCTCACCTTCTTCAATTACTTTTCATCTTCAAGATATTTTTATTGTGTCTTGATTGGATCTTCTTCTTTCAATATGAGTTTCTATTCAAGATCTTTCACCATTTTCCTTTCTAAACATCTTTCAGCTTGAGTTTTTTTACTTCATCAATTTTCTCAACTTCCTTCTTGACAATATCTTATTTATATTTAGCCTTTTTCCATAATATATCTTCAAAATTTTGATTTCTTTCTTTAGTTTAGTAGTCTGCTCGAGACATGCTTCCAGTTCTGATTTCATCATGTGTTTTATATATGTTATATCACCTTCTTCTTCTTCACTACATGATAAGTATTCACATTTCTCCACATGAGCCATAAATTTTGTGAATTTATCAAAACTCTTATTTATCTGAATATATTTTTAAAACTATTTTGAGTTTTTATCACATTTATTCTTTTGAGACTTCTCAATCTGATCATCAACTTCATACTCACTACTTTTTTTCTTTGAATAGTTTATAAAAAAGTGTACAATACCACCACATATAAAACACTTGAGTGTTAGTTTATCTTTATACTTTCCCTCATCATTTCTAAAGTTATTTTATATAATATACATGATTCGCTTATAATCCACATATTTTTCTTCTTCATCATCAAATTCAATAGAATCTTCAACTTCTTTATATTTGACTTTGATTTTTCTCATAGATTAAAATTCCATTTCATCTTTAACTTTATTTTTGAATGTATGAACCTTTCCCATATCATATGAAAGGATAATATTGTGCAATACATCAAGGGTAATATCCTCTCTATATTTCAATGCAAAAAAAATTTAGGATCAAACCTTTCATGAAAGTTTCTCATCAACTTCTTCACAATTATAAAATATTCTATCATTTCTACATAGCCTCTAATGTTTCTAACAATTTCATTGACTCTAAGTAGTCATCTATATTTTAAGCTTCATATATTTAGATATCTTCAAATATTATTATCCAAATATAAAACTTAACTTCTTTAACATTCACATTTTATTCAAAACTTCTTTTCATCTTGTCCCATATTTCATTTGTTGTGAAAATTCCCATCACCTTGGTATAAATTTTTTTGGTAAGGTCATTAGAATGGAATTTCTGGCCTTTCCAACAACTTCCAAGTTTTTCTTATCATAAAATGAAATTTGTACATTTTTATCAGAAAGTGGAAATCCCATTATTATTGCTTCAACCACTTCTGGACTAAGTGATAGAAGATAAGGTAAAATATTATTCCTTCATCCATGATAGTTATTACCATAAAAAGTATGGAAACACATGTCATTGAATGAATTTAAAGTTTAAATCTCCAGAAACTCAAGGATCTGATAGAGGTAACTTGAATACTCTAATACCACTTGATATACCCTAGTAATGGGTGCAGTGATAATAGGGGGTTGAATCAGTGGTTATTTCCTTTACAATTTCTCTAAAAATAAAACTTTATGCCTTGTTAGGATATGATCCACTGAAAAATAAAACTCAAAATTTCTTAATGATAACTAAAACGTAAAGAGAGGGAATGCATAATTTTTATAAGTTTTGACCCTAATGTGGCTACTGACTTCTTGTTGTGATCAAGCTGATTATGAGTCAAAATATTTTCCACTAATAATCAATCACCAATTATAAGTTTTTTTTTTCAGGAGGTTTCATCTTCAACCAGTTTTTTTCCCAATAATACAAAATATCCCACAGAACATAAAATGATTCTATCTGGTATGAAATTTCTTTATACTAGGGTGTGTAAGATCACAAAAAAATTGGGTTGCTTCAACAACTAATGGTGATCTTCCTCTTGAGCCTTCAAAATAACCATAATATAGTGTGCTCACTTCTTCAAAAACTTCAACCTATGATATTTAATGTTGAACCCAGATAAGTTGGACTTTCTTACTTTATACATAAATAGTTGATGATCTACTTCTCAATATTGAATCACTAAATACTAGGACTCTAATGATTTCCCTTCACACTTTTGGTTTCTTAGCTTCATACACTATTTTTTCAGTTCTTATCTATTTCATAATTTTCTTTGCATTTTCTCTATATATATTCTCTCTCTAGTATTCCCCCCTTAACCAAGCATGTATCAATATTCCAAAATTAATTAAATTCCAAAAATCAATTTCCAAATTAATTTCTAAATAATTCTCACAAATGAATTATACAATGAGATCCTCTGTGTGTTTCCTCAATCATATTTTCATGTGTACATGTTCCCATGATCATCGAATATTTCTTTCTCATTTAACTATTATCTCTAGTGATATTCCAGTTATACCCTTATTCTCATTCTAGATAAAAAATAAAACTCTTGGGTATTTCATTATCCATGATCACCATTTAAAATAATCCACAAATAAATACATTTGAGAATTTTTTAATGTCTGAATAGTGATCTCCTCTCTTCACTTCACTGAATCAGCTTCGATTGACATTTACCTTAGTTTTTCTTCACAGTGTGACACGTCTCCTCATGGAACAACACTTTTAAATACTGAGCTTGAATCATAGCATAATGACTTTTATGGAACTTGTGAACTAAATATCAAAACAACATTGTCCCAACTAATCCCCATAAATTTATCCAACATCGATCACCATTGATATTTTTCAAATTCATGTATTTGAATACATCAAACCATTTGAGTAGTGATCACTCTTATTTTTTATAAAAAATATCTTGAATCCCAATATGACTTGTGATGTTTGATTCATTGAATATCAGTTTTAGTATCATCATATTTAATTTTCCTTGGAATATTTCATTCTAAAAATATTAGATCTCACTTTTCAAAAATATCACATTTTTCTAATTTTTAGTCTCAAAATAAATCTTACATAGTATACAAGTAATTATTATGATGTTAAAATAGAGTCCAGGACTTTGTCAAAATTTCAGATAACAAGGGTTTTTTCATAAGGATTAATGGTCCTTACGAAGTCACATATCATCCTTAGGAAGTCAAAGAAGATCTTTATGAAGTTAGGAATCACTATTACAAACTCAAAAATCATCCATACAAAGTATTACATAATCCTTATGAAATTGGAGAATATCCTTATGAAGTCTGAGATTATCTTTCTAAAGTTTGGGATCATCCTTACAAACCTAGAAATCATCCTTACAAAGTCACACCTCTATCATTTTCAACCTCAAACAGAGAATTCCATATTAAGATTACTTCACTATACCTTAAGGCTAGTAAAATCATCTTAAATACTTTATAAACACTTAAAGATCAATCTCAACTACTTTTAATGATTCACATTCAATGTTGACAACAAATACAGTCCTTCAACAATTCTGTTGGGTGCTTCAGTAACCTTCTGGTTGTCTAATTAGAAGTAGTATCATACCCAACAAATCTTAAGAGAAAATTGAGTGAATAAGGAATTATAGAAATGGTAGTTATTTATAGGATTTGTAAAATTATATGATAGGTAGAAATATTAATGTTATAATAGTAACATAACTATTAGAATATTAATATGTCCATTGGAATAGTAAAATGACCATTAGGGTAAATGATAAATAAACCTTCTAAATAATGTTTACCATCAATTAAATAAATAAATATAAGTATCAAAATTCCATAAAATAATTTCTCAATCAATGTAACATAATGTACCCATAACCGTATATTTTTAGTAAAACATGTTTTATATTATTAAATAAAACAATAATCCTTATACTATAATTAAATATTAAAATTAACTATTTTAGAATTTTATTTTAAAAAATAGGTGTCATTTTTTAAATCATCATGTTGAAATTTGGTGAGTGTGAAGTTTTCGTAGTTTTCATGAATAGTGAAATATGTAGGTGAATAGTGAAACACGGTAAAATATAATATTTTGCATTATATGTTAAATACATGATTAATTAGAACCTTGATGGTGTAAGTAACCATTAACTCAGTCATACATGCATAAATTACTATATTTAGTCATAATAATTAATATCAATTATAGTCTTGAGAAAAAATAATAAATTAATCAATATTTTATTCTAAAACACCTCATCCCTTTCACCAATAAATACATTCATCTTCCACTCATTTCCCTTCACTTCTAAAACACCTTTCCATCTCAAAGTTATAAAAAACCATCTCAGGTTATCGAGGTCCAATACCTGATCTAGTACACTACAAGGTCCAATTGCATTCCCAATGGTCATTGGTTGTCAACTAGTGTTGGAGCACCAATACATATTCAATTAGGAATGGTTTCACTTGGTAATTCAATAATAAAAAAGGGAACTTCCACTTGAAAGTTCAATATGATCTCTCTGTATGTCACAAAGTCATGCATGTAAAATGAATTTTTATTTTCAAAAAAATGAATCGAAAATTTCATAACAATATAAATAAACACAATCATCCACAAACAAGATGAAAAACAAAACTAGTGCATCCCACTAATGAAATATCCAATCTTATATACAATAGTCGAACTACAATTAGAAAAGTAATTAAAGAGCCAGGAGGCCAAAGTGGCATGAGTAATAATACAATACCAAGAATAACCAAAAAAAGAAATCCAAAACATGAATATCCATGAGGAAAGTGAAAAACTTCACTTTCCACCTAATTTTAAAAGATCATTATGTTTGATAGTGTATACGACATGCAACATCGATCTTAAATGAACCACAAAATATTATTATTTAAATATGATTGTTATAACCTATCTGTTGAATTGGCAGGTATGAATAGGATTAACTACGTTATTAAATATATAAAAAGGTCATACTTTACAAATTTATTGATTAATTATTATTAAATAAGCACTCAATTTTTAGAAAATTTATTTTATGCTTTAAAAATACATTTTCTTCAAAAATGATTTTTTTACTTTTTATGATCAAATATCAGAATTAATTTTTAATAATTTAAAAATTGTATTAGTTTAAAATAATATCAATTTTTAAATCATCATATAAAAATTATCTTATGGTAAAATTTTATAATTTTTCTGAAAATGTTGATTTTTTAATGAATAGTGAAAATACCGATTTTTTGTATAATTGACTTTTCCTTTAAAAGGTATTATTATTATTTTAATTTTATATTAAAGTAAAAAATTTATAATTTAATTATATATAATATAATTTGGATCATTATTATAGCTCATTTTGTTATAAGTTCTTTTTTTGGACTTAAAAAGGCATTTTTTTAAATTGTTCTTCATTGTGTTTTGCGTTTTATTCTTAAATTAATTTATGTCACTTACAAAAATTGAATCTTGAGAAATTTATTCCATATTTTGAATTAGGATATCCAAATTTTGTAAATAGATCCCTTTTATTTTTTGTCATTATGAATAGTTACCATATTTAATAATTATCACTACGGTAAGGGTAAATCAGGTAATTGAGGTTAAAGTAATATAATGATGACTAAAAATGATTATAACACCTGAATTTATCATATTTTATTATTGAAGTTTGGCCATTTCCATCAAAGTTTCAAAAATATGGCAACTTGGTGTTATATTTCTTTGATTTTGACCTTTATATTATTTAAGTAAAAGATAAATTCAAAAATGTCACTTTCTTACTTTTAGTATCTATAATATTTTATGAATGGGATAAAAACAAATTATGTTCAATTATAAATGGTTATTTTAAATATAAATGATTTTTTTATCATGTTAATTTATTTTTAATCTTTAGTTAATAAATAATTACCTTAAATGTTTACACAATGCCGACACGGTATTTATTCAATTAATATAAAAATGAAATAAATGATTCTAAAAATATTAAAAGAAATAAAATTTGAATATATTATTGTGTTCTATTAATTTTAATGATAAATATAACATGTTAGGAATGGGTGAAAGGATTATATTTTAATTTCTTTGATGTCGTGTTGTTTTCAAAGTCAGATTAAATTAATAGTTCCAAAAATTATATTTTATAATAAATAATATTTTATTAAATGATTTAAAAGTAATCCAATTTATTTGGATATGATTTAAAATATCAATCATTATTCATTTATGATCCAATTTTTCTTTTATATTAACTATCTTGACCCCTAAAGAGTAAAAAACTTTACTATCGTGGTAATCATCAAAAAGGGTTAACAATGGTTAACAAAAAATGGTAAGGGTAAAAACATAATCTAAACTAGTAAAAAATTTATTTGATGAGAATATTTAGACCAATCCTCATCTTATATTTTAATTATATCATTTTTTATTCATTTTTACTTGAAATTTAATTTATATTAATTTAATACTTTAAGTAATTCCAAAAAGTGTCCCTTCCCTCACTTATAAAAGGACGCATCCTCTCTTATTTTCTTCACACTTAAAAAACCTTTTAGTTTAGAAAATACCTACCCAAATCCCTTACTTACATCCCTACACACATCATAGAGGTCTTGGTTTGATCAGAAATTTAACCAAGGAAGAATTTAGGTATAAACCTAAAGAGATTGTTTAAAGAAGAGGTATGGTGTTTAACCAAGTGTTTTCATTTTATTTCTTATTATACCTCCAAATATTCTCCAAACATGATTATATAATAACATAATTATCTTCCATATAATTATATTTTATTATATTAATGATATAACCTATATTTTTATCCTCTTTTATCAATGGGAAACAAAACCATCGTGCATGTGTACAGCGGAATACCGCCTCGCAACCGATGTAATTCGTTTTCCATCACCACCTATCACGACTAGTTATAATGATGGATTTAATATATATATATATATATATGATATTCATGACATAATTATCATTCTATAAAAGTAATATATCATCACTTTTCTTACATTTTCATTCATTGAAAATGATAACATTGTTCATGCATACGTGTGGGATACCACCTCCACAAAGTGATGTGATTCATTTTTTATCACCACATCACATGGATGGTATATATATAATTATATTTAAAGAAAAAATATGGTATTTATCATATAATGATCATTTTGTAAATATAAAAAAACACATACCATTTTTCCATCATGGTCATTGAAAAATGGAAACGTTACTCGTTCATACATACGGTCTACCATCTCTATGATTGTAGCGTAGTTCATTTTTCATAATCATCTTTCATGGTTGGTTTTAAAAGTATAATTTATGTATAAAAATGATAATTTTTTCATGATTATTATTCTGGAGATGATGTAATAATGAACTCATTGACCATAGTCAACCTACCGAAGTCATTTTGGATATATGAGCCGATTATCGTCAAACCATATGACATGAACTTAAATGATTAAGTAATTTAACATAACATGGTAATAAATAAAATAAAAGTAATAATAAAATTTAAAAAGGTTCTTAAGAAAGTAAATAAATAACATATGTTTATTATTTAGGAATATAAATAACGTACGTGATGATTCAAACTCAAGGTAAGAGATACTTTAACTTAAAACCTTATTTTAAATGTTTTAAAGATTTATTTTCTAAATCTTTTCCTTCCATGTCCATATTATTAAAATTATTTTATGGATATATTTATGTAAACATAAAATAATTATAAAGGATATTTTATGTCTCTTTTGAATTTGTTTCAAATGTTTTCAAAATTAATCTTTTTATGTATTTTATATGGAATATTTTGACTTTATTTACAAAAGGAAAAATGAATATTCTATTTTAACGTATACAGCGTCAATGGTCTTTCCTACAGTTGTAACCATTATTTTATGTTTTTATTCCATTAAAATATTTCATATTTTCTTAAAATAAAATCCCTATTTCTCTTTTTTTCTAGGTATTTTGGTTTTGAAAATGTGTTTCCAAAAAAGGAAAGGGTATTTCGGTATCTGAAAGTGTTTTTTATACAGGTTCAAAAGAATTTTTCAAGAGTTTTATGATGAAAGGGTATTTATTGTATGAGATTTTTATGTAGGTGATATAACCTAATTCTCTAAAACTAAAACCTGAAAAGATTCTCGAAATGTAAGAAAGTGAATTTTTATCTAAAATACAAGATTATGTAATATTTTAAGGTTATGTTGTTACACTATAACACTTAAACCAAATACTAACAGTCAATCACTAATCCCATAAAATGGATTACCTAAACCTGCATCACACACCATCAAGTTCTATATAAACATGAATTTTGCGAGCATAACACAACCAGTTAGATTCCACCACGTGATCCGTGCATAATCTTTATAAATTAAACAATTAAATCCAAGTTTGAAATGCAAATATAAAAGTACCACTTTCATTTATAAGAAAACATGTAACAAGGGATAATATTTTATATTTATTCTCTTTCTTAAAAGTAACCAAATTGTTCATGTTTAACAAAAAAACACATTTTAAAATTTAACAAGAAAATATGACACTTAATATAAGGAAAACCAATTTAGAACTTTCCCTTAAAAACAACCAAAATTTACCCATGTTTCAATAAACACCTCAATTCCTTTTTTATGAATACAAATGGAAGATGATTGAACCTTTAAATAAAACATTATCCATGAACATAAGTTAAAGAATAACGAAGAAAAGTTTGCTTTTAAAATAACATTATCATCATAAAATGTGTCATTCCCTTCAAAACAATAGTATACTTTCATGCCTTTATATTAGCCACACTTTATAAAATCATAAAATAAAAGATAGAAATCATAATGAAATTGATGAGATAAACATAAATACTAATCATAAGCAACCATCATTGGAATACCTAAGATCCCTGAAGACAATATAGGACAAAAAAATAATGGAATCCATCTAATTGGCATGCCTGATGCGATCCAATTAACTAAACACTTAGTTTTACCCTTTATGACCCGACTGAGAGGCAAAACCCCATAGAAAATGCATAATCCTAACTTGTGTCCACTAAATAGAGTCTCATCATGGCTAATGGAGTACTCTTCCCTAGATTTCCACATTATTACCCAAGGCTTCTCGTGATTCATAAATAGAGGTGAGAAATACAATATTACACATTAGTTTAATAATAACAAGCAAAAAATCATAATTCACCCTCATCTTAGATCACCCTTCAAAGAAACAACCCCTTTCAATGGAACCTTTGATATAATAATAATAATTCATTAACAAGAATTCATATCACAAAATAATCCAACATTTCCATAACCAACACCAAATGGGAAAGCTTCCATGGGTATTAATTATCATAACAGATAAAACAAATCTCTATATTTGGAAAACATATCAAAGGGTTTGAAAGTCACCTTTATATAACTTTACTAAATACCTTGATGGTCATTAAAAGTGGTAGAAATAACATATCTTGGTCTTATGGAAAAAAGTCAACTTTAAAGTAACAAAAAACACCCTTAATCATTTAAACCTTGATTAATACATTATAAATCATAAGAAATCATTATATGAAAATCCCTTTCATTATTCCATGAAAAACCATGGTTAACATTTCATCAAATACCTTATGTGTGTTGTTTCCATTAAAACTAGTTTTAAGAATTTAAAAATAAGTATTACCCTTTGATATAAAATAAAGAGTGAAAATAAGGGAGCTCTAGATATTAATAGAAAGTTTCACATCCTAATTGCATGGGCTCTTAGTTCGTGCACAATACCCATGCATCTTTTTTTTTAAAAAAATCTATATTTATCTTGACCTTTCTAAAAGGGGGTATCCTCCCTTTCTTCCCATTTTTTCAACCTCCTCCCTAGACATATCCCCCTATTCTCTTCATTTTCTTTAATCTTCTTCCATGGAGAAGTAACTTATTCTGGGCATGATTCTTCAAGGTTGGTGAATAAAATATTTATTCTCTCTTCTCCCCTTATTTTCTTCTCTCCTTCATGTTCTTGATTATCCATGGCCATGGTGGATAAGGTTTGTTCTTGGATGGATTTTATTTGTGTATTTTCCATTTTTAGGTTGACAAATCATCATCCAATGATTATTTTTTATTCTCTTAGATGGATTCAGTCTTATGCACATCGTATACATCTAAGTATTTTCCTTTATTCTTTGACCTATGAGGGATTGCATGTATGTAACCCCTGTTTTCAATTGAAATAAATCTTATAATAATTATTTTTGGTGTTTCGATAGATTTCTAAATTTTTTTTCTCAATTTCATTTGATACCAAAGGGGGATCCTTATGTTTAAATGCTTAAAATTGGTTTTCATGGAAACAATGCACATAAGGTATTAAATGAAATTTAATCCATAGTTTTTCATGAAATAATGAAAGGGGCTTGTATAGAATGATTTATTATGATCTATAATGAATTAACATCATGGTTTCAATGATTAAGGGTGCATTTGGTTACTTTAAAGTTGATTTTTTTTGTAAGACTAAGCTATATTATTTCTACTATTTTAATGATCTCTAAGGGATTTATTTAAGTTATATAAAGGTGGATTTCATGTGCTTTGATATGTTTTCCAATGATGAATATTTTTTTAATATGTTTTGATAATTACATTGATGTTGGTTCCTCTAATACCCATGGAATTTTTCCCCTTTGATGTTAGTTATGGGAATGATGGATTATTTTGTGATATGAATTGTTGATAAAGGATTTCCATTATTATGTCATTGGTATTATTGAAAGGGGTTGTTGAAGTTACCCAGTCAGGATCCAAGTATCACTGAGAGGGGGTGGGGTGAATCAGTGATATATTTTTCTTTTATGTTTCCTTTCTTTTTGAAACAACCTTCTCCTCCTGTTAAAGAGTTCTTTCCCTACTGAACACACAGAACCACAGGAAAACAAGATTTATAAGGTTCACTACTCAACAAGAGTAGCTACATCCTTGGTATGGTATGGAAATAATCCAGTACCACACAATCCACTAGAAAATAATCCATTTATGTGGAATACAATGAGTAGGATATACCCTTACACTCATGTAGAACTTGGGAGATAATCCTCAAGTGTGTGTACACCCTTTTAGCACAAATAGAGTAATGCGATATCTATGTGCTTCTTGAAAAACCTTCAAAAATATGATCTTTGAAAAAAAAACTCTTCTCTTTTCTATCCAAAAGCTGATAGGAACTCTTTGTACTTCGTAATAATACTTAGTCTTATACCCCATTCATATATTGATTCACTTGAAATCACTTCTCACTTAATTTGGGTACTCAAATATTCATCTCGCAGAGCTCCTTCACAAAGCTCCTTTGCAAAGCTCCCAGCTTCACATAGCACTCTAGTTCGCAAAGATCTATAGTTCTCAAATCTCACTAGATCGCAGAGCTCACTATTGGGTAGATCACATATTGGTCTTTTCAAGTTCACTTCTTTCAAAAATATCAATGGCTCATCACAAATCTTCGTTCCTTTGCGGATCTTACTACCTTTGCAGAGCTCACTTTCTCTACAAACCTTCTTCACAATTTGAGTGCTCTAAAATTCTTTTTAAGTCTCTATACTTTTATCGAGGGGGTAGGATCCTATTTATAGGTGTTTCCCACTAATTATAGAACCTTCCAGCAACCTCATCACCATGTCAGAACCAAATCGTAGAGCTCTGAAATTTCTGCCGAAAGTCACTCTATTTCACGAAGCACCATAGCTATTTTCTGAATTCACAAAACTCATCATAATAATAAAGATTTTTGTCAAATAATTTTTGTCACTATGATGCTCCACTCTCAATGCTCTTCATCACCGTAATGCTCGCTTGAAAATCTCTTCACCTCTACCACTCGCGTGCTCATCGTAATCATGAAGAACACAGTAAACGTTCTTTATATCTTTGTGAAATATACTTCATGAGGCCCATATTTACGAAATTAATTCCTTTACCATATTTTTATGAGATATTAAAGGAAATAAACTTTTTAAAATGCTATCCCAACTCTAAATTTTGGACCCCAAAAATTTGTCAAACATTGGGAAACTGCGTCACCTTAGGCACCTGCTTCTGTAAGACCAACCGTGCTAATTGACCGCATGTTTTCTCCCCCTTTCCTTTATAAATCTTTCATCACAAGTTCTCCAACCAACTTTTGATCTTTTTGAAATACATATCAACAAAGCATCATCAGATTTACCATGTAAAGTATTGTAACTTTCATGTCTTTCCTCACCCACTTATACAAAGTGAAGTGATTTCCTTTCTTCTCAAACTTCCTTGAAAACAAAAGACAATACTTCATTCATCCAAAAACTTCATCATCCAACTTGGTCCCAACAATCTCCCCCTTTGGATTTTGTTTTCAACCTAGATTCATAAATCACTGAACTTTGAAACCTAGAGTAATGGGTTAGTTATCAACAATTCTAAGCCTAAGTGAGCTAACTCATTATAGGAAACAATAATAATTGACAGAAATGCCATGTTGTCCAAAATTAGTGACTATAAAACCAAATCAAATCATCTTTTCCTACTTATACTTCTTCACTTCGTCAAAATTCTTTTAATAAAAAAATTGTTTCCTACAACCACTCTACAAGCATTCTGCAACCATTCCAACAAACAGTTAGAATAGTTCACACACTTACATGTAGAATTAACAGCTTACACACAACTCCCCCTTTATGAATGCCTTCATAAGGATAGATTTATGAAAATTATCCCCCTTGACAACACTATCCAAAGGTAAGATGATAGAGGGGACAGAAACATGTACCTCAACCTTGATGAGAAGAAGGTTGGACACCTATGTTCAACCTCAATTTAGCAAATGGTTCCTTCGATAAAGGTTTTGTGAATATGTCAGCAACTTGTTCTGATGTGGGAACATAATTCAGCCTCAATTCATTCTTCTCAACCTACTCTTTGATGAAGTGGTACTTTATGTCAATGTGTTTTGAACGAGAATGTTGTACCAGATTCCTTTTGAGAATGATTGCACTCTAATTATCACAACCCAAGAGCAAGAGTAGCTTTACTTCAACAAGTAGATCTTCCAATTGAGTCTTCATCCACATGAGTTGGGTATCAGCTTGAGTAGCAGCAAAGTACTTAGCTTTAGCTATGCTAAGAGTCACCGAATGTTTTTTCTTTGTATGCCAACTAACACAAATTTTCCCAAAAAATAAAACTCCACCATATGTGGATCTACGATCATCAACATTTCCTGCCCAATCAGCATCTGAATACTCAAATAGATCAATATTTCTTGAGCCATCATACCTGATTCCAAAAAAAAATTGTGCCTTTGATATATCTAAGAATTATTTTTCTAGCAATAAAATGTGATTCTTTATGAGCGCTCTAAAATATTACACATAAGGTAACAGCATAGACGATGTCGGGTCTTGAGGCAGTCAAATATAAAAGACTTCCAATCAGCTTTTGAAACTCTTTCTGATCAACTTCCTTGCCTTCTCCATCTTTAGACAACTTGGTTCCCACTGAAATTGACATGGAAACTCCACCACCAAACGTTTTTTTTTAATTTTCAAATAAAATCACTTTGCAGCTAAGTGGGAACTAACATGAAGAACAACAATCAAAATTGTGTGCCCAAGGGAATCCACCATTGAGGACACCAGTGAGAGAACCAAAACACAAAGAGAAGTAGGACTACGAACCCAAGGGGATCAACCATTGCAAGAACCAGTCAGAAAAATGTGATTCTTCTTCTATGAAATTTGCAGGCCAAGAAAGTATTTCATTTCTCCCAGCATGGACATCTCAAATAACTTCTTTATCTCCTCATAAAATATTTCACATGATTTTTCATCATTCCCAGCAAACATAATGGCATCGACATAAACAATTATGATTAGAGAGAACTCTTGACATTCCTTTAGTTAAAGATTAATGTCAACTCTTCCTTTCTTAAAATTCATTTTCCTCAAGAAAGTATCCAGTTTTTAATACCATGCCCTTGGTGCTTGTTTTAGCTCATACAAAGCCTTATTCAACCCGCACACATAAGTTTCATCTTTTCTAATAACAAATCCACAAGGTTGATCAATGTAAACTTCCTCATCAAGATCACCATTCAAGAATTTGGATTTGATATCCATTTGAAAGATGTTGTAGCCTCATTGTGCAGCAATAGCAAGAAAGATTCTGATTATTTCTAGCCTTGTCACTAAAGCAAAGGTTTCATCAAAATAAATGCATTAAATTTGTGAATACCCTTTTCAAACCAATCTTTCTTTTTTTATTATCACTTTACCATTTTTGTTCATCTTGTTTTGGAAAACCCATTTTGTACCAATAATATTCTTATTGTACGGCTTGGGGAAAAGCTCCCAAGTATCATTCTTTTCTATCTAATCAAGCTCTTCATTCATAGACTAAACCCATTCTGGATGCTCAAATTCTTCGTTCACATCATTCAGTTCAACTTTTGAAAAGAGTGAAGTGTGTGTAATATCATTTGTTGTCCTTCTTGTCTGAACCTTCTGATGTTGATCTCCAATAATGTTTTGAGCCTCCACTTGTTTCCTTAGCCTAGGATGAGCTGGTCGAAATTCGTCCTCGTCACTTGAGATTGGTGAGTTTGATTCCTATTCTTGAGGAGGATTAACATAGCTGCAGCATTGTCATAATTGTTAACAAAATCTTATTTATCCTACTCAACTTTCACATCATCATATAACTTCTTTTCTTTCTCAATATTTTCAACAACTTTCACATATGAGGAATCAATAATTCTTCTTGTTTCTTTTTTGAGACATCTATATCCACTTCCTTCTAGAGCATAGACAAGAAACATTCCATCATCTCCTCTACTTAAACTTTACAACGTTTCCACCTTTCTTCTTTATAATTTATGGACACCCAAAAACTCTTAAGTGTTTCAAACTTGGAGTTTTTTCATAGAACATCTCGTATGGAGTCATATCTAATTTTGGCCTATAGAAACATCGGTTCTGAATGTATATAGTAGTGCTCATGGATTTCCTCTAATAATAATGAGAAATACTATGTTCAAGTAACATACTTCCCCCCATTTCCACTAGACTTCTATTCTTTCTTTCATCAACCCCATTTTGTTGAGGTGTGTATGGTGAACCAAACTCATGCCAAATTCCATGATTCTCAAGATAACTTTCAAAGTCTTCATTCTTATACTCACCACCATTATCAGTTCTCAACTTCTTTACTGAATACTCGCATTCCTTATCTGCTTTCCTCCTAAAACTATTAAACATTTTCAAAGCATCTGACTTATATCTCATGTACATAACACAAGTAATGCGAGTAAAGTCATCAATGAAAGTAGTGAAGTACTTATCTTTATTTGAATATTGCTTGATCATTGGTCCGCATATATCATAATGTATAAGTTCCAAGGGTCTTTTTGAGAGAATTTAAACTCTATTATGCATAGAGTTTGTAATCTTCCCTTTCTCACAAATAGTGGAACACCAATCTATTCTTCTGGATAAATCAGGCATATCTCAGACACTATCTTGCATTGATAATTTGCACATGTCTCTGACACATATTTCCCTACATTTTATTTCATAACTGCTTTTCATCCACCCCACCTACGTAATTTTATTTCTATACTTCACAAACTTGGAACAAATTCCCTTTTGTATGTTGGCCTCCTGTAACTACATTTCCATTATTTTCACTTTTCACAAAAAATCCATCTTTTCTGAAGATAAATCTGTTACCCTCATCACATAGTTGTGACACACTTATCAGGTTGTGTTTCATACCATCAACATATAGTGTTTTCCTAGATTTCATCTTTTCTTTTTCAATGACGGTTGATCCAACACCTTTGATCCTTAGAGATTCATTGTTTCCAAATGTCATTATTCCTTATTTGAAATCTTTCACATTCTTTAATAGCTTTAAGTCTCCTGTCATATGATATGAACAACCACTATCAAGGATCCATGGTTGTTCTCCTTTCATATCTTTTAAAGCGGTTTCCACAATAAGATCTTTTTGTTCATCCTTTTCTTACACTTTTTTTGTGCTTCCTCCAATATCCTAACCAAGTCAATGTGTTCTGTCCAGACAACCAAGAACTTTTTCTTTTCAGACCTAGAAAATCTATCTTTCTTATCCTTTAAAATATTCAGCTTCTGAGAAATTTTAAAACACATTTCTTGTTCCGGTAACACTATCAAACAACCCTTAACAAGATGTCCAAGTTGATCACATCTTTCGCAGATAGTTTCTAGTGGTTGGAACTTATTCTCAACTTTAAAACCAACCATATCAGATATCTTTTATACTTTCCTTTGAGGTTTTTTCTTTTGTAAAGATTGAATCCCCTTCATTCCTTGTCTTTAAAAGCTTGTGGAATATTAGAAATGTTGTTGGTTGAACCAACACATATTTTCCATGTGTCTGAATCCACCACAATACCAGCAGTATCCATATAATGAATATTTCCCTCTGAAACTTCCATACTAAATGTTGTGAACATGTTTCTCAACAATATTCTTACCAGAACTCTGCTGACCATCGGTCTTCATATTTTCAATTGTAACTTTCTTCTTCATCTCAAATTTCTGTTCAGACTTACAAAAACCAGAAGTAGTAGAAATCTTTCTGGACTTGGAATTTTTAGATGTTTCTGATTTTTCGGTATTGATAACTTTGACCACATACGTAGCCTTTCCAGCATTATTCTTATTAGAACCAGTTCCATATTTCTTCTCAACCTTTGAATATAGCTTTTTTATCCTTATTAGGTTCATTATTAGCAGAACATTCAGCAAATTCTGTAACAGAGTTTTTGAACCTCGTGTTCCTTTCCTCAGCTTTAGAAAGTTTAGGTTGGAAACGTTTCAACTCATCTTCTTTTGCCTTCATCTTTACTTCCAGATGATCATTACGATTCTTTTCACTCTCAAGAAAATTTTTCAGATCATCAATCTCTTTTTTGAATTTTTCTTTCTTATCAAGAAAACCTTCTTGGTCATTTGATGAAGAGTTTTCATTTGTCAATTTCCTGTTTTCCTTCTCAAGCCTTCTAATCTTTCTCAAACATTCTTTAAGCTCTTCTTTCAGATACTTTTCAAGTTGAGTTTCCTCTTCTTCAGTGATACTGCTATCATAATCATCATTATTCACTATTGCAAAAAAAGGTACTCTCTATAGCTTTCTCAGCAATAGATTTTTCAGATTCGGTCTTACTATCATCATCTTCTTCATTTTTTGAAAAAAAGCTTCTTCTTTTTTATTTGAAGAAATTTTTATCCTTACCTATGCTGGAATATTTATCTTTTTCACCCTATTTCTTCCATGACCTTCTGGGTCTTCTTTCTTCTTCATCACTATCTTCATCTTTCCCTTTTTGAGGGAAATTAGCTACAAGTGGCCAACACCTCCACATTCAAAACATTTCAAAGAAAGTTTCCCTTTGTATTTCCCTATGCCTTTTTCACATTTTTAGAAAACAAGGATAAAATTTCATCAAAATTTTGACATACCTCATTTTCATAATTGGATTCACCAACTTCATCTTCAATAAGAATTTTCTTTGACTTTTCTTTCTTTGTAGATTTGAAAGACATTTCTCTATCATCTTTTTCATTTCTCTTCATAGTATTCTCCCATCTTAATTCATGAGTGATGAGAGTACTATGAAAATCATCCAAACATAACATTTCAGGGTCTCTATCTTCCAGTGATGAAACTTTAGCAACAATCTTGTTAGGAATAATACTCAAGATCTTTTCAACAACTATAGAATCCTACAAATTTTCACCAAGACATATGATTTTACTAACAATGTTTTTTATCCTGGTAAAGAATTCCCCAACTGATTCATGCTCACCCATCTTTAAGTCTTCATACTTCAGCCTCCAGATTTGAAGTTTTTCCTTCTTCACTTTTGTATTTCCTTCATATATGTTTTTTAGTTTGTCCTAGATTCCTTTGGCTATATAAACACCTTTAACTCTTAAAAATTCACTCTCATAAAGAGTTGAGAGTGATGTATTTTCATATCTTCCATCATTCTCAAGATTCTTCTTATCGGCAGGAGTAAGAGGAACCTTGTCATCAATAATCGGAAATTCATCTGTTTTAGTTTTGAGAACTTCATATCCAAGAGACATAAGATAAGGAATCATTATATCTTTCCATATATGATAATTCTTCCCATAAAATATCAGAATCCCCTTACTATTCATGTAACTTAGATTCTTCATCAAAACTTCTCTTCAAAACTTTAGCAAAGAACAAACGAAGAGAACCTCCCTCTGATAACAATTGAAGTTACCCAGTAAGGATCCAAGTATCACTGAAAGGGGGAGGGGTGGATCAATGATATATTTTTCTTTTATGATTCCTTTATTTTTTAAACAACCTTCACCTCCTGTTAAAGAGTTCTTTCCCTACTGAACACACACAACCACAGGAACATAAGATTTACAAGGTTCACTGCTCAACAAGAGTAGCTACATCCTTGGTATGGTACGGAAATAATCCAGTACCACAAAATCCACTAGAAAAAAATCATTTTATGTGGAATAAAATGAGTACGATATAAAATTACACTCGTGTAGCACTTGAGAGATAATCCTAAAGTGTGTGCTCACCCTTTTAGCACAAATAAGGTAATTAAATATCTTTGTGCTTCTTGACAAACCTTCACAAATATGATCTTTGAAAACAACTCTTATATTTCCTATCCAGAACCTGATAGGAACTCCTTGGAAATCGTAATAATACTTATTTTTATACCCCAGTCATATCTTGATTCAATTTAAATCACTTCTCACTTAATTTGGTTACTCAAATCTTCAGCTCATAGAGCTCCTTCGCAGAGCTCCTTCACAAAGCTCCCAGTTTTGCAAAGCACTCTAGTTTTCAAAGCTCTTTAATTCTCAAACCTCACTAGATTGAAAATCTCACTATTTTGTGGAGCATAGATTGGTCTTTTCAAAGTTCACTTCTTTCTCAAAGCTCAATGGCTTGGTGCGAATTTCCGTTCCTTTGCAGAGCTTACTGCCTTCACAGAGCTCACTTTCTCTGCAAACCTTCTTCATAATTCGAGAGCTCTAAAATTATCGTTAAGTATATCTACTTTTCAAGAGGGGGTAGGAGCCTATTTATAGGTGTTTCCCACTGATTCTAGAACCTTCTAGCCACCTCAGCACCATGTCAGCACCAAATCATATAGCTCCAAAATTTCCGCCGAAAGTCACTCTGTTTCGCGAAACGCCATGGATATTTTCCAAATTTTCAAATCTCATCATAATCAAAAAGAATTCCATCAAATCCTTTTCATCTCCATGATGCTCCACTCACAATTCTCTTCACCACTGCAATGCTCGCTTGCAAATCTCTTCACCTCTGCCATTCGCGAAGTTCATCGTAATCGTGAAGAACACCGTCAACATTCTTCATGTTTTCACAAAATCTACTTCATGAGGCCCATCTTCACAAAATTAATTCCTTTTCAATATTTTTATAATATCTTAAAGGAAATACAATTTTTTTCAATGCTAGCGCAACTCCAAATTTTGGACCCCCAAAATCTGGAAAACACTGGGATATTGCACCACCTTAGGCACCTACTTCTGCAAGACCAACCATGCTGATTGACCGCATGTTTTCTCCCCATTTCATTAATAAATCTTTCATCACAAGTTTTCCAACCAACTTGTGATCTTTGTGAAATACAGATTATCAAAGCATCGTCAGATTTACCATGGAAAGTATTGTAACTTTCCTATCTTTACTCACCCACTTATACAAAGTGAAGTGATTTCCTTTCTTCTCAAACTTCCTTGACAACAAAAGATAATACTTCATTCATCCAAAAACTTTGTCAACCAACTTGGTCCCAACAGTTTTTTCTTTGGAGGGTGTTCAGATGTTAGGTTGAGTCGTGGTTTTTTTTTTGTTATCGTTATATTGAAATGTGAAATATTGTATTGGTCACCTCCATTTACATATCATGGGAATCCTTAGGTAGCTAGGTGAGAAATCTAGGGATGAGTATGCTATTATCCATGATGAGACTCTCTCTAGTAACCCCTAGTTAGGATTATGCTATGTCTAGGAATTTTTCCTCTCATTCGGGCCATGAAGGGTAAAATTGAGTGTTTAGGTAATTGGGTCGCATTAGGCATGCCAACTAGATGGATTCCATTATTCTATTTTCCTAGATTGTCTTCAGACTCCTAGGTGATCCCGTGATGGTTGCATATGATTAGTATTTATGGTTATCTCATTGATTTCAATATTTTTCTTGTCTTTTCCTTTATGATTTTATAAATTGTGGTTTATATAAAGGCATGAAGGTATATTACACATTTTAAGATGGTAATGTTTCTTTAAAAGTGAACTTTCCTTTATTATTTAGACTACATATGGGGATGGTGTTTTCTTTAAAGTTTCATCCATCTTCCATTTGTATTCATAATAAAAGGAATTGAGGTGTTTATTAGAACATGGGTAAAGTTTGGTTGTTTTTAAGGAAAGGTTCTAAATTTTTTTTTTTATATTAATTGTCATTTTTATTGTTAAATTGAAAAGTGTGTTTATGATTAAACATGAATAACTTGTTTACTTTTAAGAAAGATAATATATATATAAGACTATCCTTTTTTACTTGTTATCTCATAAATGAAAGTGATAAATTTATATTTTTATTTCAAACTAGTGTTTCATGATTTAATTTATAAAGGTTATACATGGAGCACTTTGTGGGATCCAACTGATTTATTATGTTCATACCCTACATACACTCCATGTGTATGTAGACCTTAATTGTTTGTGATACAGGTTCAGGTAACCAGGGAACAAGCTTAGCAATTGATTGTTAGCTTTTGGTTCGAGTGTTCTAAAGATAGCAAGTGAAGATTTTTCACTTTCCACATGGAGATGGATCTTATGGGTTATGTTTTTTTATTCTTGGTATCTTCTTGTTACTCGTGCCACTTCAACCTCGTAACTCTTCAATTACTTTTCTCATTGTACTTTGGCTATTGTAGATAACCATGTATATTATGTTAGTAGGATGTTCAGGTTTTGGTTTTGATCTTTTTTATTGATGATCTACTTTATTTATGTTTTTATAAAATGTTTGGTTTGTTTTTATTGCAAAAAATATATATTCATTTTACATGTACATGACTACCTGATATGTGGAGAGGTCATTCTAAACTTTCAAGTGGAATTTACCTTGTTATTATTTATTTATTAGGTAAATTGATTACCTATTGAGTATGGATTGATTCCCCAACACTGGTTGTAAATCTATGGTGATCGGGAATGCCTATCAAGCCTTGTGGTGGGCCGACTCAAGTATTAGATCAGGATAGAATGGGTTGGTTCATTAAAAAATATCTACCAAAATCCCTCCCCAAACCCTCCTAGTCATGTTTTTGAAGTTCATTTCTCATCAAAAGAGTGCTCTAAGAAGGTTTTAAGTGTAGTCCTAAGGAGTTGTCTCAAGGAGGAAAGTATGTCTTCTAATTTAAGCTTTTACAATTACTTTCTTTTTATTTCTTATCTTCCTCTTTCTAGGTTTAATAAACTATCATTCCATCATGAAATTAAGATAATAATTCTACTTTAATATGGATTATATTATCATATAATTTATAAAAATCCATGTCATATTTTTTTATAACATTCATTCCAACATAGTTGATTTTAACCACCTATATGGAAGATGTTATGAATCTACTACTATCGGCATACATGACTGGTTTTAAAATGGATTTAATGAATATATATATAATATTTATTACATGATTAATATTATTGAAAGATACAATGGGTATCATATCAATGATATCAATAATAAACAATCATGGTCATTTAAACTGTCAAAAATGAGCATACCGGAACACATTTCTTAATCTTTGTACATTTTGGACTATATATTGATTATGAAACTTTTATACCACTCAAATGACATGAATAATGGTACCTTGATGCATATGGACCTTATGGAATGTTGGACGGTAACTTTTGATAGTTACTATTAAATCGAAGTGGTTTTGAAACTATGAACTGGACAACCTTCAAACGATCAATGCAAGCAAACTAATCTAATAAAAAATGACATATGGTAATAAATAGGTAATAATATATAAAATAATAATTAATAAGGTTATGAATTATGTAATTATCATATTAAATTCAATTATTCATGGGGTTAGAGTTACTTCTAAGAAAGTTGTGACTCAAGGTAAGGGTTTCTCTTTCAAATCCTCAATTTATTCATGTATTATTTTACTATAGTCTATATTCTCTTCTACATATTATAACAAAAGTATTAAAGATATTCCTTACTGGTTTTCCTATATTTGTGAGGAACTCTTGTCCCATTACCTCTCTTCTTATGGATTTATGGAATCTTTCTCACTCCATTTTTCTTTCTTGTGATTATATATTCTATCACTCCCTATCTCTATCACTCTCTCTTGACATCATATTTTTATTTCATACCCATATTATTTATATCATGGATGTATTTTACATAAATTTAAGCATTTATATTAGACATGAAATATACCTTTCACTCTATATGGTGGGAGAACCCTGTATTTCATAATTCAGTTTGAAGGGTGTTTTCCTAGAAAGGTATATCAACAGTTTGACTGGGGAAATATTGACAATCTTTATTTTTATTATTTCAATACTGGTAATTATTGATTATGTAGTCATATTTATGTAATAGGTTCCTTAAGGACATTATGTGTTATATTTTTTATCCATTTATTATTTTCATATTAGACATAGTAAGTAATAATTGAGGCCCAAAATTAAAGCTGCTAGATGCATTGGTGGGTCTCATGAGGCAAACTAGTTTGGGTATTTGGAGTATAGATACTCATTTATGTATGATATCTTAGTTGAATTCATGATGATATGATTATGATGTCTGGCATTATGCATTTCATCATTATGAAATTATTTATTGTTACCCACGTGATTGTTTATTTCCATTATTATGTCATCAATGGATATATTATGTGCATGTTATCAGTTATATGACTGATTATCCACTAAATGAGGCTAATATTTATTGTTAATATACATAATATTCATGTTATTTATTATTCATAAACACCATTTTAGTGCATTTTACACTTTGAACATCATTTCACATTATGATTGTAATACCTTCTTAAAATGCATTATTAGGTGGTATATATTTGAACATCATTTGAAGTAACCAATGATTCATCTGATTATACATATTTTAATTTCATATTTTTGTAAATTTGTCTACGCTTAAATATGAACATGTTTGATTCAGGGATCAATGGAGAATTCATGGAGGATGATGGAGATATTTGGCAATGAAAGGAAACAATTCTGGAGAAGGCAGATTGGACACCATCCCACTGATGAGACTGTGGGGCCCAACATATAGGCCCAATTAATCCCAAATTTCGTGGGATTCTAGAGGACATGTATAGGAACAAATGACTCTTCAGGATCCAATTATAATTAGGCCTCCATGGTGGTCCTTTAGGCGGCCCAAGTTAGAGATAAAATTCTGGTCCAGATTCTGTGGCCCAGAAACACAGCCCACTAATATAATCATATCTCCGAATATATAAATAGAAATGGGCCCAAATTTTACAGGAGGTTAGAAGACATCCGGATATCCATTTTCTTCTTCTATGGCCCATTCTGATTCGGACATCTAGAAGGTGTTTCAAGCGCATCTGTTCGTTGCATGAAAGCTGAATGCCTTTTCGGGTCAAGGGTGGAAAGTCTTCTTTCCACAAACTTTCCACCACCCTAGACCTACCATACTCAAGTGGGATGACTTGTACTGTTGGAGGATCGACCCAAGGGCTCAAAAATTTCTATTTAAGGTAGTGGTGTTTTAGGATTTAAGAATATTTGAGCTTGTTTTCATCTTAATGTTATGCTGCCAATTTCTCTTTGTAATGTTCTTCCTTCACATGTAAGTTGTTTTAATTCATCCTTGTTTCTTAATAAAAGTTATTCTTCTCTTATTATTCTGTTCTTCTCCTTATCACTTTGATACCTTTGGTTCAAGGTGTTAACTTGTTCATACCAAACCTTGTGAGATTATCACAAAACGGTGGAGTGATTGTTATTTTATTGCGTTTTTTTTTTACTTCTCTATTTCCTCCCTCATGAGTCTACTTTCCGCTTCCATTGAAACCATAGAATAAATGGAGGGCTAACCCACTTATGGGTTGATACAAGGGAGTAGAAAGGGGCTGGATTGGATGTTATTTATCACCTCATTAATATATAATCACTTCTTTAATTGAGATTTTTATTTGATGATTTTTAAACTCCATCGTCCTTGTTGAATTTAAGGCCACACACTTCAAGTGCTAATACGAACATTTACCTTGAAGTGCTCAAAACTTTGATCCTTCAAGTGTATAGGTGATTAGTATTAAAGGGTGTAGGCATTAAACTAGTAAGTGATGATGTTGTTTTATCTCCTTAAATGAACCCATCTCAAATTTAAGAAATTGAAATCATTAAAAAGAAAATACGTCCAATCCACCCCGAGCGATAACCTAGGATCAACTCATTCTTTTAAATTGAATTCACTTAAATCTTTTAGTTATCCTTTAAACCCATATAAAATCAACCCAAGTTGGCCACTTCATATCCAAAAACAGTCCATAGAATGTACGTGTCTATAGGTTTCTTCTTAGGTCTCTGAGGATTCGATAACCCAAGCTAAACTATAAGGATCGTCTTACCTTCTCTTGGTTAAATTTGAGTGAGAATAAAATTTTGGCGCCGTTGCCGGGGACCTAAGTAAGTTATCTTAGACACTATCATCCTTTTTTTCATCCCTCTTCTCTGTTCTCACCCCATCACTCCTATGGAATTCAATTTTGAACAACTCCAAACATGGGACACTTATCCCTACTTTGATCACCCAAACCCATGTGTGATGTACAATGACCATCCTAATTTCTACTTGTGGGATCATCAACAACATAATTATCCACAATGTTTTTACTCCTATGATCCACAAAACATTCCAACATATAATGAGTTTCAATCCCCACAAAGCTAATCGGAACACCCTCCTATGCAATTTCAACAACTTAATTATCCACCTGGAATAGACCATCTTTCTCAACCCCTTGTCCATAATGATCCACAACCATTACTTGAAAAATTGTGTCAACAAATGGAGATAATGAATTTTGAGGTTTCATCATTGAGGTTAGAACTAAAAAGCATTAAACATTGTGAGGAACTCATCCCTACACAAACTGTCCCTTCCATAACCTTGTGTGAATTGTCTAGTTTCCCACAAACCTCTCATGAATTTACTGAAGAGAAAACCTTTGGATTTGGGGAAAATGAGGAGGATCTTTTTATAGGTGTTTAAATCAAGATGAAACTGATTTTTTGTATTCACAAGAGGAGAATTTTACATCATGGATTGAGTGTCCTGAATATCACTCCATTGATTCTTCTAAACAAAAAATTACTGAACCATTGGGAGAAATAACAAACTTTGAGTCCATAAACATTCTTAACACTGATCTTTCCAATTTTTTGGTTGAATCTTCTATTCAAAAGGAACCAATTTTTTTGAGAAATTTGGAAAATGAAACTGATTTGGATTCAAAATCTCAACCTGTGTTTGAATGTACTATCCAACCTGAGCTCAAAATTATTGTCCTTCCTTCCATGATCAACTATCCCTTCATAGGATATAACCATGAACATTTAGTTGGAATTCATTCTTCTCTTGAAACCAAAAAAGTTGGAATTACCATTGATGTCTTTGGAAAAACTACAGTGGAAACTGGATCAACCACTTCAAACATTCCTTGGATTTTCCCACTCATTGTAGAACATAGGATTGTGAATGAAACAAATTATAAACATAGAATCAATCCCAACCTAGTAGAATTGTTGAAACATGTGTTCCTTAAAATATTGAAAGTTAGTATTGGGTAAGTTGGGGGGTTCAAGTCGAGCTAACGACCTTAAACAAAGCGCTGCACGGTAGGCAACTCGTGGTTTGCATCTTTGCAAATCATCTTTTTTTTAAATAGGATTAATGAATCATTTTTATAAATAAAAAAAATAGACTATTGACATGTTCTTCTATTATGAGTATGGATTGGTATGAAAGGGGAGCACCATATTCATCTGTGTCACGTGGTGTGATCCTTGAGTAATACCTTACCCAGAAATTTAAAAAGAAGACAATGTATTATCAGTTTATTTTATTTTATATATATACTTATATTTTACTTATATATATATATATATACTCTTTTGTTTTGTTTTTTTTTCCTTTTTCCACTAGGGAACTCTACAGGCGACATGGATATCAAAGGACTAAAAGGGAGCAGCAAGAACTTCAAACTTCAACTACCAGGTGACTTCATTCCATAATATTCATTTTCAATTTCCTTTTTGAACTGTCATTCTATACCTCTACCCCCTTCTAAATTTTCTTTTCTTTAAACACTGGGGACAGTGTTATTTTAAGTTGGGGGGGGAGATAAAATAAAAAAAATGCTTTTGTGTCAAAAAAAATTGAATGATTTGAAAAAAAATGTGTAAATGGTAGGAAAAATTCTTTTAACTTTGAACATGGTAATACACATTGTACACTTTGAAACTGAATATCAAATAATTTAGCATGCCCTGATTCTGATTTTAATCCTTGTATAATTTCATGGGCATAGATTTCGGAAAGTGTGGCTGTCCAATGTGATATTTCATTGTTTATATTTTCATCCAAATAAAAAAAGATCACAATGCACGTCCTTTGGATAGTGGGGTATTAGTTTGAGTTCATGGGGTCCCCTAAATAAATAGCATAGGTTTGGTGATCATTTTAGTTTAATATGAGTATTCAAAAAAAATTGCGCGTAGAGCAATGAAATGACCTAATGTGTGGCTTTCGACACTTGGGGATTGTGACTCCATAGTTGTATGGCCCAGAGTTAGTAATTTTATCTCTATTTTTGGTAATTCAAATTTGTTTTTAACTGAGTTAACTCTAGATGATGCCCGAGTATGTGGGCTTCACTTGGTGCCCTAAGTTCTTTGAGCCTGGGAGTCATCGGCAAAGTCTCGCTACAGGGGTTGACTCTTTTGAGTGCAATTTCAATTACCATGGAAAAATTGCAAAAACAAAAAAAAACAACAAAAAAAATTATACAAAAAAAAATTGAATACTCACCTTAATATTGAAATGTGATTCCACCTAGTGCTTCCGTAATTTCCCCTTGAATAAAGATGAACCCTCATGTCTATTGTGATGCACAACACATCCTCATACTTAATTGATATTGGATGAAATATGGAAATGAATTTGAACAAAGGAATGGGCTTGGTATTGGGATCTGATTATGAAACTATCTTGTATTAAAATATTTTGATGGGTTTCATGATTTTTTGGTATATGGGTTTTTGGTGATCATTGTGTATTAAAATATTTTTGGAAAAGGGAATTCGAATTTCATATTGTTGAGATATATTTTGCTCGGGACTGGAAAAACTCAAGTTGGGGGTGTGATTAGCCACTAAATGAGGCTAATATTCATTGTTAATATACATAATATTCATGTTCTTTATTATTAATAAACACCATTTTTGTGCATTTTACACTTTGAACATCATTTCACATTATGATTGTAATACCTTCTTAAAATGCATTATTATGTGGTATATATTTGAACATCATTTCAAGTAACCAATGATTCATCTGATTATACATATTTTAATTTGATATTTTTGGAAATTTTTCTACACTTAAATATGAACATGTTTGATTCAGTGATCAATGGAGAATTCATGGAGGATGATGGAGATATTTGGCAATGAAAGGAAGCAATTCTGGAGAAGGCAAATTGGACATCATCCCACTGATGAGATGGTGGGGCCCAACATAAAGGCCCAATTAATCCCAAATTTCGTGGGATGCTAGAGGACATGTATAGTAACAAATGACTCTTCAGGATCCAATTCTAATTCGGCCTCCAAGGTGGTCCTTTAAGCGGCCCAAGTTAGAGATAAAATTCTGGGCCAGATTCTGTGGCCCAGAAACACATCCCACTAATCTAATCATATATCCGAATATACAAATCCAAATGGGCCCAAATTTTACAGGAGGTTATAAGACATCCGGAGCTCCATTTTCTTCTTCTATGGCCCACTCTGATTCGGCCATCTAGAAGGTTTTGCAAGCGCGTCTGTTCGGTGCATGAAAGCTGGATGCCTTTTCGGGTCAAGGGTGGAAAGTCTTCTTTCCACAAACTTTCCACCACCCTAGACCTACCATACTCAAGTGGGATGACTTGTACTGTTGGAGGCTCGACCCAAGGGCTCAAAAATTCCTATTTAAGGCAGTGGTGTTGGAGGATTTAAGAATCTTTGAGCTTGTTTTCATCTTAATGTTATGCTGCCAATTTCTCTTTGTAATGTTCTTCCTTCACATGTAAGTTGTTTTAATTCATCCTTGTTTCTTAATAAAAGTTCTTCTTCTCTTATTATTCTGTTCTTCTACTTATCACATTGATACCGTTGGTTCAAGGTGTGTACTTTTTCATACCAAATCTTGTGAGATTATCACACAACGGTGAAGTGATTGTTATTTTATTGCGTTTTTTTTACTTCTCCATTTCCTCCCTCATGAGTCTACTTTCCGCTTCCATTGAAACCATAGAATCAATGGAGGGATAAACCACTTATGGGTTGATCCAAGGGAGTGGAAAGGGGCTGGATTGGATGTTATTTATCACCTCATTAATGTATAATCACTTCTTTAATTGAGATTTTTATTTGATGATTTTTAAACTCCATCGTCCTTGTTGAATTTAAGGTCACACACTTCAAGTGCTAATACGAACCTTTACCTTGAAGTGCTCAAAACTTTGATCCTTCAAGTGTATAGGTGATTAGTATTAAAGGGTGTAGGAATTAAACCAGTAAGTTATGATGTTGTTTTATCTCCTTAAATGAACTCATCTCAAATTTAAGAAATTGAAATCATTAAAAAGAAAATACGTCCAATCCACCCCGAGCGATAACCTAGGATCAACTCATTCTTTTAAATTGAATTCACTTAAATCTTTTAGTTATCCTTTAAACCCATATAAAATCAACCCAAGTTGTCCACTTCATATCCAAAAACATTCCATAGAATGTACGTGTCTATAGGTTTCTTCTTAGGTCTCTGAGGATTCGATAACCCAAGCTAAACTACAAGGACCGTCTTACCTTCTTCTCCTGGGTAAATTTGAGCGAGAATCAATGATATTATTAGATTATTTATTCCTTTTATATTATATATGATTTATTGTAATATGAAAACTTTTTTTGTACAAGTAATGTGAAATGGGTAGGGTGGGGCGACGCGGGCCGAGCATGCATGGATTTGAGCCCACATTGGTTTGTCCACAAAATCCCACATACAATATGAACAAAGAATTTCAAGTCTATCTCACCCTGCATAATCCCACAGGTATCCCATGGGCTTGATTAAATTTTTTTAAAAAATAATAATAATAAGTCATTTAAATATTATATTTTCCTAAAATAGATTGAGACTCGTATATGATGCATGTTGGGCGCCTAATTGTTTGCATGGATCAACCTGTATGAATGTTGAGTGGGGGACTCACGGGGGACGTCGTCCATGCACGTGGTGGAAGGTGATGTTGCGATAATTGAAAGTCTAGGACAGTAAGGGTTGGCACATCATAGGTTGGTGTGTCAAGTGGTCGGTGCAACCAATGGGTCGGTGTAGTGATCAGTGTGATGCATGTTCGGGGGGAATGCATGCGAGGTTTAATAGAAAAAGAAGAATTAAATTAAATTTTATGATAACTGTATGTGGGTTGCATTAGGCAAGGAGGGGACTCGTCATGCGTATTCCCAGTTTCCCAGGCCAACATATGTGGGTTCCCATGAAAATTAATATATAAGCATAAATTGTATAAATTTTTTTTTAAGTTGAAACACGCAATGGAGCCTAATTCGGAGAGAGATGCACACCAGATAAATAAATATGGTCTCATATTGATGGTGGATCCTTAAAAATGCACTTTGATTTAGTGGGACTTTGTGTTATTTCAAAGCAACTGATAAATTTTATTTTAGTTAATTAATATATAAAAAATCGTATCTTGTAAAATATTTTTACTTAAAAAAATGAGTTCATGAGCCAGCTCACACCCGAACGGGTTTCCTCGCATAAACCCACACACACATGGGCTTATCTCTCATAGGCCCAAACTCTAAACGGTCAAATTTTTCTGATCCTCCCCACCCTATATCCGCAAATCCCACGGGCCTCAAACTCGTTTTGCATTGTTATGCTATACGTTATCCCTTATTAAGCATCCAAGATCACCTAACTCTATTGTTTCCCCATTTAAACCATGAAGATTACTATGAATGACTAAGGATAAGAAAATGAGGAAAAATAATATTTATGTGTTGTGGTGATGTTTCCCATATTAATGATGCATATACCTAGTCTTTTGAGACTACTATTTTTTGGATCCTATGTATTATAATTTATGTATTATGTATCATTATAATAGATAATTATCATATCTAAGTTACTGGAGTCAGGGTTCTTACAATTGGTATCAAAAAAATGTTTAGTAGAAAGCTTAAGAACTAGATTTAGAAGAATATGGTTAAAGAACATAGTTATAGAACATAACTAATATGGAAACCTCTTAGGAAATTCTAGAACTTTTTCTATAATGGATAGAATACTTGGTATGAATTTTTAATAAATTCATATTAATTATATACTATGATACATAATTCATAATGTTATTAAAGAACTAATTAGTATATTTCATTGTTTAGAAAGTAGTGTTTAATGGAAGGAACAAAAATTGTGTCATCACCCATAATCAATATAGGGATTTCCATCCTAAAAAATCAATGAAGAAAGTGTTAGAGTTGGAAATATTATCACCATATTAGGGTAGTTGACTCGGGTTATAGTGAATAAAATTTCTTATATAGAACAACAAATTGCACCTCGACAAGGTGTAATAGTGTTTGATCATTTTATGAGACAGAAACCCCTAGATTTCAATAGAATAACTAATTAATTAATGTCAAAGATAGTTGACATCATTTGAGAAGATATTCCTTGATGTGAGATGTTCTGAAAATGATAGGGTCGTCAGGGTTATATATCAACTAGGGGGAGAAGATGATCAATGGTGGTTATTGAGTTAAAACACAAAGAAGAGATAAAAGGCATGAAATCGGGTGATTTTAAAGTGATATTACTTGAAAAGAATTTTCTTCAAGAGAAAAGAGCTTACAAGGAAAAAAATATCTGAATTTAAGATAAAAGTAATAAGAAACTATTAATGAGTATGATGTTAACTTTACATGATTTGTAGGACATGTTTTGGGCTATGTATATCCAAAAATAATGTTTGATCATTTATTTGATCAGATAACTCTAAGCCTTTGAAGGGAATTAGTCTCCCAAACATTTTCCTCATATGAGGAGATAGTGAAAATGAAATCAAGACTTAGGAAGAGATATCAAAATCTTATATTTTTAAAGGAAAATGATAGAAGAAGAGGATGAGTGAGAATCATGAAGAAAGAAATTTAGAAAAGGATAAGGGAATGGTAGAATCTCTAACATGTAATAATTGTGTGAGGAAACGCCCCAAAGCTTTCTTGAAGGGCTTGGGAGTTGCAAATGTTGAGATAAATGATATCAATCTCAAGAGTTAATGACTGAAAAAGGAATATAGTAGCTACTAATGTTATGTTCTTCAATTTTTTAGATATTGGGAACTATTCAAATCAATATCTCAAGCGTCAAGGGAATCTACCTCAGAAGAGGCCAAGGGGGGGAGGTCGGGCTTATGCAATTACTACAATATAATTGAGGTTCCAAATTATGTGATAATAGATACTTTGATTATAAACTCAAATTTAGATAATAAATTATTTTATTCTTGATTTATGAACTCTTTTATATCTTACAAGTTTTCCAAAAACATTGAATCATCCCTTGATACATTAAGAAGGTGTTAGTTAAAAATCAAAGTGGAAGTCTTATTAGGGAGGTTTTCTAGTTTCAAACCTTTTTTTCATTCCAATGGTTGAATTTTACATAATTATTATGATGGATTCTCTCTCCAAGTAAAATTAATGAGTTTTCTTCTATGAGAAAGAGATTATAATCTATAAAGTGGGTATAAAATCTTTTATTTTTAAAGGAGACTTCATTGCCTAGGTTATGTGAGGAGCCACCTATAGTGGATTATCTTGATGAAATTCTTGGAGAATAGGAAGATCAAATTCAATCTATGAAAGAGAAATATACCCTAAGAATTGAAGATGTATTGGTTCTGTAAGATTACATTGATGTATTTACTAAGGAATTACTTGGATATCCATATGATCGTGAAGTTTGATTCTCAATCGATCTTATCATTGATGTGAAGTCCATATTCATGCCACCTTATAGAATGGATCCAATAGAATTGGTTTAATTAAAGAAGAAACTACATGAGTTTTTTTATAAGAGATTCATACTTTCTAGTGTCTCACTATGGGGAGAACTTGTCTTATTTGTAAAGAAAAGGGATGGATCGTTGGAGAATTTGTGTAAATTGTGAGAGTGCAATCTTAATCGGTAATACAATACCATAAAGAATAAATTTGTAGAGTTCAAATATAATCTATAAACTAAATTAATCTTCATTTCCAGAGTGGATATATTCTCTAATTAACCACTGACCATAAGCTAACCTAAGAACATCAATCAAAGCAGGGTGTTGCGATTGCATGTTCTGAAGCTAGCCTAGGGTTTAAAAATTTTCATCTTTGTGGTTAAGTTAACTCCTGTAGGGTTTGAGGGTTAACAAATTAGGGGATTATAATTAAGTTAATGTTAATTTAAATGATAATGATAAATAATTGAGTGAATATTTAGAGTTAGATCGATTACTCCTTTTAAAATATTTTCTAAAAAAACATCTTCTTGTTGTGTCATTTTAATCGAAATTCATTTCAAAAATAAAAACAAAAAAAATACAATCTTCTTCCAGAAAACTTCTTCTATATTTATAAACGATAAACAACTCTCATCCTTTTAATTAGTGTTCTTATTTCCTTTTATTTTATTTTCAAAATACCTTTAATATGTTGTTAAATTTACTTTATCTTTTGAGAGACGACCTTGGTCAGCCACTCTGCTGCACCCAAGTACCCAACAATCACATATCATTTGATAGCACCCACGACAATGTCTTTCCATAACAAATATCGTTTTTCATGTATTGATGATCTATTTGATCAACTTCAAAGACTTCAATACTTCTCAATGATCAAGCTTTATTCTGATGATCATCAATTAAAAATTAAGAAGGATGATATACCAAAGATGACTTTTTATATGAGGTATCGACCCCCTTGACCCTATTTTTCTTGTATGGCATCTCCTCCCCCTTCCCGTTATATAATAATAAAAATTCATTTTTCAGTCAAGGATTATCTTGATAAATTTTATGTGGTATTTATTGATGATATCTTGTTATACTCTATGAGATATGAGGAGCGTTAAAACCATATAAGGATTGTCCTACATACTTTGAGAAAAAAGGGAAAAAATGGGAAATACATGTTGACCCTTCAAAGACCAAGGTGGTCAATGAATGGCCAACACCAATGAATATTTCTAAAATAGGTAGTTTCCTAGGCTTATTCTAGTTAGTAATGGTGATTTGTTGAAAAAAATTCCCAATTCGTTAACATGTTAACCACATTGACATGTAAAGGGGTCAAATTCACATGATCTAAGGAATGTGAATAAAATTTTGTTAATTGAATAAGAGACTAATCAATTCATTGATATTAATATTACCAATGGGTAAAAAAGAATTTTTTATATTCAGTGATGCATCAAAGAACGAACTATCAAAGAAAGGACTCATATGCATCCTTATGCAAAGCGATAGAGTTGTTGCTTCTGCTTATGCATCAAGAAAATTAAAGACCCAGCAAAATTATCCAACTCATGATCTCGAGTTAGCATAAATAATATTTTCTTTGAAGATATAGACACACTATTTGTATGGTGAAATGTGTGATATATACATATCCCAAGATTTTAAAGTATATATTCACAAAGAAAGAGTTCAACATGAGGCAAATGAGATGGTTGGAACTACTCAAGGACTATGATTCTATGATACACTACCATCCTAAGAAGATAAACAATGTGGAAGATACATTGAGTAGGAAGGGTCATGGAGTTCCATCCATGATGAGGATAGATAAGGATCCAAAATTCATGGATTTGGTAAAATAAGCCTAGAAATTATTGAAAAAGGGAAAACATTGTTCTTTTTTCAAATAAATTCCCAACCATCGTTACTACGGAAGATAAAGAAGTTTCAATAAGATGACAAGGGTCTACAAAAGAAATTCAAAGTTATAGAAGATGGAAAATTGGAATACTTCATCTATGAAGATGAAGTTTTGTAATTTGGAAATAGGTTATGTGTACCATTGTACCTAAGCTAAAGTGGGAATTACTAGATGAAGATCGTAGTTCAAATTTCTATCTACACCTTGGTAATAACAAGATATATAGGGATTTAAGAGAACATTTTTTATGGAACAACATGAAGCAAGAAATTATTGACTAGGTGTCAAGATATTTGATGTCCACAAATAAAGGCTGAGGTAAAACTTCCAAAAGGTATCATGCATCATCTCCCTATACCAATGTGGAATGGGGCAATATCATAATGAACTTTGACACAGGAGTTCCTAAGACATACAAGAGGAATGGGTTGTCATGGATCGCGCTTATTTCTTAGAAATAAGGGAGGGTCTACCACTATAGAAACTTTCATGGATTTATATTAATGAAGTTATGAGGCGTCATGAACCTCAATCAATTTTATCTGATCTTGACCCTTCTTAATCACAAGGAAACCCCAATTTAATCGAACCTAGGATGACCTAAATCAAGTTCCAAAATCAAGAAAACCATAAAGACATCAAGGAACATCAAGACTTTATCAAAGCAAAAAACAATTATCAAGAAAACATTTACCAAGGACTCCTTTAACCCATACAAGAGGGAACGAGGGCATGGGTGTTACAAAATGTCGAGAGCACCGACAATAGTTTATTCTTGGAGTAAAATAGAGAAAAAATAAAAAATAAATTAGAACAATAACACAAGATTTATGTGGTTTGAAAATAATCTCTATCCACAGAAAGGTAGAACAAATTCACCATTTCAAGGAGCACATTACAGGGAACAAAACCATAGTGTCGAAACCCTAGCTCAGAGTGAGCTCATAAAGAAACACAGTGTTATAGTAATATAAGTTGTTAAAATTCCAATTTTGCACAGTTGGTCCACTAGTATAGCAATGGTGGTAGAAATTCTGCAGAGTAATAATAACTCTGTCAGTGTCACCGATTAGCTCTGTTATAGTAACCATATTGAAGTCTGCACTCCTAAAATATCATTGTCGATGTCTTTGGTCAGTTTTGCTACAGTGGTCAGAACTGTTAAAGAAAGAAACATGAGAATAAGATATGAGAGGGTTAGAGGAGAGCCTGACTTGAATTTGGCATGAAAATCCATGCTTAGAATCCATGGGTTGAAGGAAGAGGGGGCGAGGACTAAAATCGTCAATGGGAGGGGCTCTTCATGGCTAGGAGAAAGTAAGGGTCAATAAGGGAAAGGGAGATTAAATGGGATGGCAGGGAAATGATGAAAATGCCCTCTTTTAATGGGAAACGGTCTTGGAGCTACCGAATGCCTACTGGAAGGCCACTGGGTACCCAGTGGCACTCCCAGGGAACTCCCTCCCTACCTCACTCTACCGGATACTCAGTGTCACCTGTTGTCTTAAGACTGTAGGTGGAACCACCTTCCAAGCAGCCAAACCCCCAAACCTTCTTTTGAGCCTCAAACCTAACCAAAAAAACACTTAAGAAATCATCTCGAGACTTCAATTTTAATGATCGAATTCCAAAATGAAAACAACCCCCTCACTAGATCAAAAAAATCAAATTTCCTAACAATTTCATAACTAAATTTCCTCACAAATGTAATAACCAAGGTCAAGGTCATTACAAGCGCCCCACTGTAGCGTTTTTCATCCCTAGAAAACAAAAAGTGACAACCCGCTAGACTTTTCTTAAGTCCCAAACCACTAGGACTACCATGTTCACTCAAATCTATAACTTCAATTGCTCATCAAAACCTCAAAACATTTACTCTAAAATGCACATAACCATAAGCATCACCAAATTATAACCCCAAATTGAGTTCACTAGAATGCCTCAAGCATTGAAAAAAACCATCTTTCATATTTTCCATAATTCTACCACCAAAAGACATCTCAAGTTCTCTTTGAATTCTCCAAAATACAACACCAACTAAGATACACAACATGCATGGTCTAATATAACATCAAATTCTAGTCATAAATGAATCACCTAGAAGCCTATACCCAAAAGGCTCATTACATAATGGTGCTCTCTTCCACTCTTCATCAATTTATAAAACTATTTACTAGGAAAAAAATCATTTTCAAGTTCCATTTCAAAGCCTCAACTTAAACATGTTTCACAAAACATTTGGTTCAACCAAACATCATTTATCACTAATCCATCAATGAAAAACACTTTTTCCATTCCACTGAAAATCCCATTTCAAAACTTGTTTTCTAAAAAAGTTGCTTTGACAAAGCTGCACCCATTTCCAAGCCATTAATGAAAAACACTTCTAAAGGAAACTGTCATTTTTTAACATGGAAAAGGATTATAACATTATAAACGCATGAACAAAACATCAAAAAATGACAAGCTTAGACAATGATAGTAATCAGTAGGTCTCACAGAAAACATTGACCAAACAAGATGGTTAGAATATTAAGAAAAAACATAATCAAATAATTAATAACTATCGGCATAGGAACTATATTAGGGAACCAATGAGGCATGCTTCTAAATCAATGAAACTGGCATGGAAGAGATGCAATAAGATACATGCTTTAATAATTTAACAAGTTAAGGTATAACGTAAGCATGCTTAGCAGTAAAACAATTAACAAGACTAGCTATTAAATGAATTAAATAGACCTATCTCAAACAAAATAAAACACATGATATGTCATGTTTCCCTATTATGTCTACCTAAAGGTATCTATTTATGATGCCTAAATTAAAAAAATGGCTCTCAGATGAGCCCTAAGACACTTCACAGTCTTACTAACAATAGAGGTATCCAAATTAATACTTGGTTGACACTGGTGGTGCCTATCAAACTATCTGGACATCCCTGGTAACTTGATCTTCCACCATGAAGAGGCCTTTTATGGGTTGCTTCTCAAGTCTCAACTTCCATAACTCCAATTTATTATGAATATCAACCATCACAATAGTGAGAGATGATATCATGAACCTACTTTTGATACCACTTTGTAATGATTGTGGCCCAAATCGCTTGAATGGTACTCGTATCATACCACTACATGACCATAAGTGCACCTTCCAATCACCAAAGGTTGACGACTAGCACCATGGTTTAAGAAACACTGGTGGAAGGCAATTTTGCCCCTTTTTAAAAAAACTAAAATTAATGAATACAATTACTATCTTAAATGAAATGGATTTCATACAATAAAAACTAATTGCAGCTCAAATAAATGATAGAGATACAACAGTAAGTCCTTAATACCCTGAATAAGTGCCAACATTATCTCAAATCTCCATCTCCAATGCCAAGTGGAGCATGACCCATACCAACAACGACCATGCAGCAAAGAAAACCAAGTAAACCAAGCATCTACCAGCACCTATGAGTACTTGTAAAATAAACCATAAAGCTACATGTCCACCGAAATTCACATGAAAGGTGTGAACATAACATACTCAATATGCAACCACTATGATTCCAACATGTATGAAATATCTGCAGGTGTATGCATCAGATCAATCTACCCATTTATATAAGTATACCGAATTGCGTTAACAAAATACTGTATCACAATAGTAGTATCAAAGAATAATAAGATGCATCAACAATTTTGATACACAAGTCCTTTTACCGAAAGGGTCTATACCTAACATGCCTGCTTCGAGCCTGGTGCTTGGGATCTAAGACAACTGAGTCAAGGAAAGCATGATGCTCATCCCATAACTGTAGTTATGGTGAACCACCCATCACATTTTAACGAAAGAGAAATGTGTAAAATATAGTCAGGTCGGCTAAGTTAATTGTTCCATTTGGGAATAGAGAAAGGGGTATAATAAAGTCATAGTGTTTTTGAGCCCATCCCATATCATCAACTTGTTTACCAACATAAAGTGTACCACAATACCTTTTATACAAACACATGATGTACCCCATATAATATCCAACAAGCATTACCAGATTAGTCATGATCAAGGCACAATATTATATGTAAAAATTAGTATGCTCAATATAAAAAGATAACAATGTACTCAACATATCATAGTAGTAATTATGCTCAATAAAAATTCAATCATAACAATTAGTACAGTCAATACATCAAAAAGTAGGCATGTTGGCATATAGCTATCATATAACAAAGTGAATTCCATTTCACATAGTTGTAACATAAGTATTTGAAATCCATGTACGTCACACTAAGGATTCCAAATGGGAAAACAAGCATAACATAGGTGGTGGAAAATATTTCACTTCATAATACTTTAGAGATGGGTTATCCCAATTTTAACATTCATGTGAGGGGTGGTTTACAATTCCTTAAAACTAAGGCAAACGTGGCTCTCATTCCTAAGGGTAAAAAATGGTATGCAGTAGAAAATTATGAAGTGATGGATAGGGTATGGTATTGGTCACAATCAATATATACCTGATACATCACATATGAAGATTTTAGGGTGGTGTAGGCACTGAATTTAAATTCCTCATTTAAAAACAAAGTTCTTTTCAATTAGGTTTTCTTACTTGGAAGTTTGCATAAAGGAATACATACATTTAGGTTTCAACATTGTCAAATGTTTGACTTGAACTCTATGCTTCTGGAAAATAGTGTAAAACATATTTTAAAAAAGAAGTGGTTATATGGAATCAAGTCAGGGTGAAAGGCTTTTGAAAAGAACTGATTTCATAAAGATATGTTTCATTTTAAAAAAAAATAAATACAAAACCAAAATCAAGGTTACCACTTTATGGAAAAGAAATAAATGAGAGTTTTTTATCAAAAGACAACCCAACTAAAGGTACAAAAAGTGTTTATAACTCACACCATTCCTTTCCACCCTAATTGACCTAGCTATTACCTCATCACATGCAACCTCTTAACCAAAGTTAAGTGTGGATCATTGACTTATAACTCTCACAGGACAAAGCATAAAGTAATTATCTCTTTGATAACTTATGTAAGAATACAAGAAGGAAAGCTTCTAGTTGAGCGTAACCACACTAACCATGCTCCACAAAGTTTTTTCAATGATATTGGGGAGGGAAATTCCGCACACTTCTAAAGAATTATGTAGTGTTTTCCAAACACAATTGGAAATTTATAAGAGCTATAGAACCATAATAAGTAATAAGAGTCAAGGAGGGGTAAGTGGTCCCCACTGGTTTAGTCGTGGTTTTTTTGGGTTTCCACAGGGCCACTTAAATGACTCAGCATGTGGTCCCCTTTTCTGTTTTGGGTTGTGGTGGTCCCAGCTGTCTGTTAGGAGCTGGGGAGTTTGTTATCCAGTTGTAGAAGATTCCCCGAAATATCCTATAAATAGTACAAGGGTGTAGTTTGCTAGGGGGAAAGTACTTGGTACTTCGGCCAGGGGGCTTGGACTGGGTGGGGCTTCAGTTTACCTAGGTATATTCTACTGTTGTAAGTGTCAGCTACCTTGTTGTGCCCTTCTTTTCTTCCTCTGGAAATATTAAAGTGCAGTTTCTAGTCTCTGTTCTTATAAAATTGGCCTGACCTTCCATCCCATTCATTTTTTCAGCCATGGAAACCCGCCAAACCCGCCACGACGATCTTGATCAGCGGATGGCCACCTTGGAAACCTCTTTCACCGCACTGGAAACTTCTTTCGCTGCCATTCGCACCGACCAGTCCAAGTTCTGAAAATCCTTAGCTTTTGAATTAGCGGAACTCTGCCATCACATTACCTCCACAACTCATCTTCTAGTAAAAGATCATAACCTTATAGACACTCACCAACCCTCTTCCTCTTCCACCCATCTTCTTCAACCTGATACGACCAGAACTTCTCCCTAGGAACCAGCTCCCACCACCCACCCATTCTCCATGCTCCACCATTCCTTTGTTGCACCTACCCGTCTCGATTTACCCCAGTTTGAGGGCCTCGATCCACGAGGCTGGATTGCTCGAGCAGAGCTCTTCTTCAAACTCAATCACACACCTGATGAATCCAAAGTTCCCCTCACACATATGAGTACGACTGGCAAGGCTATTCACTAGCTCAACATTGTCCAGGAACTCTATCCTGCCATGACCTGGCTCATTCTGAAAACTGAACTCCTAGACCATTTCAGCAGGTTTGAAATCCAAAATCCTTATGAGGAATTAACCTCCCTTCAACAGCACTCATCAGTACAGAGAAGTTTGAATATTTGGCCTCCTTAATTCCCTGCCTACCCGAACAACAATCTATCGATTATTTTCTGCATGGCCTCCAAGAGGATATTTGGGATTGGGTTCACATCCATAGTACAGATACACGTCTCCAGGTTATGCGACTTGCTCTCCATGTCGAACTTGACATCAAATGTGGTGTTGGGAACCAGGCCTGCATCTCTTCTTGGCGTGTCAGGTCTCCTCGGGAGTATTCTGTAGAAACACCCCCTCACAGTGCCACTTTCTCCCCCTGGCAGCCTCCTCGCCCTGACCAGCGCTACCCCCCGGACAACGGTCTCCCAGCCACATAGCCTCTCCACCACCTCTCCCCAGCTGGAAGGGGTGTTTGCCACTTGACTCCTCACGAATGGGAGGACCGGCACAAAAAGGGTCTCTACTTCAAATGTGCTAAGTTGTTCACCCCTATGCACAAATGTCTAGATTCAAAACTCTGAGTAATCCTATTGGGCGATGATGAAGACACTCCACCTGCTGAAACTCCCACCCCACCAGCACCTGCGAACCCCCAAGACGATTCTCCACCTGCTGCTGCAGAATGTTTGGTCCTAGATTTTTATACCGCTGCTTCCCTCCTTCCCCACCAGCAGTCTACTATATTTTCAGCCATGAAAGTGGAAGGCACACTCAGCGGTGTTCCCCTATTGGTTCTGATTGACAGTGGTGTCACCCACAACTTTATTTCCCCCACCTTGGTTACCTTACTCATCATCCATGTCCAATCCACAATTATAAGACCCATTAAACTAGGCGACGATCATTTATTCTCTACTACAAGACTTTTTCAGCACCTCCAATTAGCATTGGGCGCTTATCATTGCACCATTGATGCTCATGTATTAGATATTAGGGGACTTGATTTAATTCTTGGCATAGCATGGCTGCAAACACTGGGTGACATCCACACCAACTGACAAACAATGACAATGAAGTTTTCCATCGATCAACAACTCTATTCCCTCCAAGGGACCCGTGACATCTCCAATATCTTATCCTCTTTACACACCCTGACACCTCACGGCCCACCTCTCCCCTTGCCTCAAACCTCCTCTCCAGCCCCACTACACCAGCATCTACCCTACTACAGCCCCACCATCACTCTCACATACAACACATGTTGGGTGCAAACCTTATCCCACATCTGATTCCATCAAGGTGTTGGGACCACTTTAGTAATTGAGTTGTATTTGTGGTCAATGAGGTCAATGAATGTCAATGATGGTTAAAGACACTCTCCTAAGTGAAATGGAGAATGGAAATCAGACGATTGATGTGATGCTCTTAAATTCAAAGAACTTGTGTCATGTGTGGTACATTGTTTACAACATTGAAGTAGCATCCTCTTAAGGATGATTGAAGTGCTCTTTGGAATTCAAGTTCCAAAAAGAAATGGTGAAGAAATAGGTTGATGAAGAGGCTTGGACTTTAGGGTGGCCATGCATGAGGTTGGTGTTGTGTTTAATGATGGCCATGCATTTTTGTGTCGGTTTCATACCAAGTATTTTTTATGTGGCTCACATTAAAAAAATGGGGCCAGCCCACGAGCTAGCTACCCCAGCCTCAACCCGAGGCACATGCGGGACCACATGGGGTCGAACACGCCCATGGGGAAGCCAAGGAAGAGCCAACCCGCAAGAGGCGCATGGGGGCCATGTATAAGCCCCAGCGTGTTCATAGTGGGTGCTAGGTGCGCGCCCAAGGAGCAGAGTGGGTGCTAAGAGCGCGCCCGCAGGGTGAACACAGTGCGGGATGGTATCGTGGAGGGAGAGAGGAGAATTCTGAGTGATTTCTATCACGACTTGTAATATAAATGAGTTGCATCCGTGTCTCCATTTTGATGTGGGACGGGTTTAAAAAATGCAGAAGTAATCTTGGACGCTCATCTGATCTCGCGTGAGATCTCGACCACACGCTCCATCCCGCATCCTGCGTTATAATCGTGGCCGACCGAGATCAATTTGAGATGATCCAACGTTCGTGGCATCGTCTTCAACCTTCGACCGCATGGAGAGTCACCCGACGCCACTGCTCATCGTCACCACTGCCGATCCACCATGATCGTGCTTTCGTTCTGCATTGATAATAAAAAAACCCGCATGGTGATTGTCGGATCTAACTGAGACCATGCATGCGATATCACGAGGATGAAGGCTTGGCCGAGGAAAACAAAGTTGTCAAGGCCACGTGGGGTCGAGCGAGAATCATGCACGAGAATTGTGCATGTGATCTTAACTCCATGCATGAAGATAGGATCCTGTGTTCGAAGAGGAAAAAAACCGAGGATCTCAGCATATCTTCACCTGCGAGTTTGAATATTTTCAAAACCCCAGAAATCCCGAGCATTCAAACCGTGATCCCCGCGGCCTCTCACACGGTTTTTGAAAGTGTAAGAGGAACTTCCCTCGCCTATATAAGGAGGAGCCCGAGACGAAGAATGTTGTTGCTCCCTCATTCCCGAGAGCTCGTGTTTTCGAAAAACAGAGCATCCCTACGCATCACTTCGTGAAGATCAAGCATAGCACTACGAGTCTTTAAGGCTCCAAAAGGAAGAGATCCTGCAAGCCTTCGACATGTGCTACGCACCCTCGAATAGCTTCACGAAGAACCGGTTCCCGCAACACGCGATTGGTTCCTCAAACCTTCGATGTGCTTTGTGAAGTCCGAATAATTGTGATCCAGTGGTTGAGCCTTTAGGCACCCACTATGTTTCGTGAATTCAAGCACACTCTGTGCAAAGATGAACCACGCATCCTCTGCGTGAAGGAGAAGACCCGTGGCCATTCTGGATTCACGAAGAAAGGTGAGAGCGCCCTCCTATTTGCATGTTTTTATTCTATTATTTTGCAGGGGTTTGTTTCTTGAAGAAGAAGGTGGTTGCAAGGGAAGGGCAGCACTAGTTTGCATACACCCATGTGCATGGTTTGAAGAAAGCCTGAGGCCTTGAGTAGTTGGTTGAAGAAGAAGCTTGCACGAAGAAAGGGTTTCACCCATTCGAGTTTGAAGAAACATATACATATAAACATAAATAAACACCCTAACCAAGTGCAAGAGGAAGAAAGAAAAGAAAGAAGGGGAAAATGAGAAGAGGTTGTGAGTGTGCTCAAAGAACCACACTCAATAGGGTTCTCACACAAAGAGAGGAAGAAGAGAGTGCATCCATGCATGCATGCACATGCACACATGAAGTCACTTAAATAAAGAATCAAAACAAGCATCTGCACGTGTGTAAAGGAGAAGAAATAAAAGGAAGAAAAGGTTCAACCAAGATACCACATGCATGATCACATGAATACATGAACAAGAGAGAAGAATTGATTCAGATGATGCCAAGTGAACTGATATTTATTGCCTGAATAATCACATTTGTATATGTGATTCTAGCTAAAGAAAGAAGAAGAGTGCATTTGGTTATTGCACTGAAGAAGAAGAAGAATAGTGCAGTTGGTTGTTGCACGAAGAAGAAGAAAGAAGAAGAGTGGAGAATTGTTTGCCTACTACTTTGCAAGTAATCAAGTGAAGATCACTAAAGAAGACCAAGAGCAGAACCTACCTTGAAGATGGAAGAAGACTGTCTCCATAGGCAGTATAAAGAACAAGCTAGAGGCTACAAGTTGGACTAGGCTATCACCAGTCCAGTAAAGAGGATTGTTTCTCATCCCCTCCAAAGTGTAGGGACCCACACTGACTAGATGATTTTTTTCCTAGTCAACCACTGTAATAGCATATCACAGTATAGTGGAGAATCCAAGCACTGGCCATTCTCATGTATAGCAAGGACGTAGGTTCTCTTATTGAGTGGTGAACCTTGTAAAAAAATCGTGTGCATATTTTTATTGCTTCCTATTATTGCATGTGACGGGGAAAAGAGAATAAGAGGATCAAGATCCTAACAGATCAAGAGGTACAGGGATAAAAAGTTGGAATTGGTTTAAAAAGACCTCAACACTGATTCACCCTCCCCGCCCCCCTCTCAATGTTAGGTATATCCCAAACCGATCCTCTCAATTGGTATCAGATGGAGGTCCACCTCTGTTGGATTTTCTACAGTGAAGTTATTCTCTTTTAAAGACCTGAGTTTCTTTCCTGAGTTATCAATGAAATGCAATTTCAGTGAAGATTTAGTTATCTCTGAGCAGAAGGCTATATCTACCAAGACCATGATGAACAGGAAAAAGAAGGAGAAGAGAAAGTTGAAGAAGTCCCTCTTATCTAAAGAAGAGGAAGCATCTGGTTCTCCATATCTAACTGACATTGAAGACACACCAGACTTGGAAAGTTATGAGAAGGTGGCTAAAGTCCCCACCAAGAAGATGGACAACCTTCATACCTCAACTGATCAAGAGGTATGTGTTAGTACATTTGGAAATTATTCTCATGATGAAAATGCTAGCACAAGTGGTGATGATCAATCTACAACATCTCAAGAAATATCAGTTGATAGATTAAGAATGATTCTGAATGGAATTCCTGAAGAAAGTACATCCCTTGTTTGTGAAGTATTTCAATGCATGCAAGAAGATATCACCCAACTAGAAGAAGGAACGGATGTTTTGGAGAAGGGCTTACAAGAAAAAATTGTTGAATGTCTAAAGATCTCCAGACAGGTTGGATCCTTTGAAGCAACTAAGAGGGAGTTTGAAATAAACTCATCAAAATGGCTCAAAGAAGTTGAAGAGAAAGAGGGAGTCAATAAGACTCTGGAAGAGAAGATCCATACACTTGAAGATGAGCTGAAGAAGAGCATTTAAGTTAAGGGTTTATGTTTGGAAGAAACTTCCAAGAAGATCAAAGAACTTGACTCTGTTACAAAACAAAGTTCTGATGCATGAAGATGATGTTTAAAGAATGAAGAGGGATAGTGAAGAGAAGATGATTATGATTGAAGATCAAAAAATCACTCTCAATATGAAATTTCTATAAATGGAAGCTCAATTGGCCAATCTTGAAAAGACACATATTTAGGCTTCACAGGAGACAGTTGTTGTTGGTACTCAATGCTCACTGGAGTATTCTACTATCAAAATACCTTCAACATGTGATAAGAAGATCATGACTTCATTCATTGATCCATCACAAGCAACTGAGAAAAAGGTACCATCCATACCAACTTGTACGAATGTTTCTAAAATTGCCTCTATAAAAAGTGCAGGTTGGAAGAAAAATTTTAAACATGTATGGATGAAGAAAAGTGAGAAGAAACCTACCACCATGGCTAGAGTTGATAGGGGAAAGAGTGTGGAATATATCTCCCCATAGAAAGCACAACATACCAAGAAGAAGATTCAACAACCTTATAAAGAAGATGGCAAGAAGTCAAGGTTTGTTGGTCAATGATGGTGTTGTAATAGATTTGGGCATTGTGCACTAGATTGGTGGTACAATCCCTTAAATTTAAAAGCACAGAGAAAGCCTGTCTCAAGGGGGAGAAAGCCAGAGAAGAAGAAGCAACATCCACAGATCCAGAAGCATCTGTATACTACAAGCAGATTTTGAATATTAGATAACATCTGTGATGTATGCAATAGGAGTGGTCACATGAATGGTGCATGTTCATTTCAACAGGTTCCCAAAGATGATAAGAAAAGAAGATCACAAGAGCTGGCTAAGAAAGAAAAATCATCCTTGGGAAGTAGTCAGAAGAATGCTGGAAAAGCAAACACTCCCAAGAAGACTGCAAGGAGGAAAGTTGAGAAGACTTTGGATTGTAAATCCAAGAAGTTGAAGGGTAGTGCATCCAAAAGAACCACTAAGAAGAATGACACTCAAAAGAAGCCATGTAGAAGATCCAATCTTGATGCCTCAGTCCCTAATGACATATTAGTGTTCTGGCCAAAAGATTTGGAAAAAATGAGAAAGATGGAAGATACACAGGCTAAGGCTAGTGCTAAAAGCAAAAAGAAGATTCTACATACTCCATCCCAACAAGAATTTCTCAAGAAGACGAATGTTGCACCAGGAGATTCTAGTGCTTTGAAAGCCCTTCAAGAGAGAAAACTCACACACAAAGAGATGGAAGAAATAGTGAGATCCACACAATCACAGTCACCATTGAAGATAAGTTGTGAAAGTGTGAATAATGGAGCATCTGAGTTGAGAAAATCATATCAACCTTGTTGTTCACCTTGATGGAGCAAGGATGATCCACCTTATTCCCTTAAATATTTGTGTATTGTATTTGTTCTTATCATACAGGGAATTAAAGGTGAGGCAATATCTCAGGGGGAGAACCTGGGATTCAGTGATGAGAAGTGTTCCCTTGAGGGGGAGACACGTAAAGAAGCTACCAGAGTCATTATCTCAATCAGTATCAACATTAGTTGGTATAAAATTCAATTACTCTGAAGATTGTCTGAAGATCATGTCATTGGAAAAGGTATGTCATTTCTGAATCTCTTATCCTTGGTTACACAAAATAAATATTATTTTTCAAAGGGGTAACTAAATTACTTAGTGACATAAGAAGAATGGAAGTGTTCCAGGGTCATGTATCCTTCCTATTACACCTGAATGTTTTTGATCCATTTGCTGAAGTGAGTGCAGGAGTTTCAGGTTGATTATTTCATATCACACTTATTATCCTAAGCCTGGAATGAAAGTGGAAAACCCTTGAAGTAAAGTTAATGAGTTCTCATCTCATGAGGTATCATGATCAATGGAGAATGGACAGTTCTGTTGTCTAAATCAAATCCTCTTGTTTTCTACACTGAGCATTTCTCAAGTAGACTTAGAGTGAAATGATTGATGGCACATTGCTTAAGTATGAAATGATACCATCTCTACCATGAACTTTGTATTTCTTGTCAATAAGGGGGATAGAAGTAAAATGAAAGTTTAAGAGAGAGAAAGAAGTGAAGACTCACATTGACACATTCATTTAGTAAAAAAACTTTGGGTATTTCCAACAAATACAATGAGGTCAATGAATGTCAATGAATGAATGTATTTGTTGTCAATGAGGTCAATGAATGTCAATGATGGTTAAAGACACTCTCCTAAGTGAAATGGAGAATGGAAATCAGACGATTGATGTGTTCCTCCTAAGTTCAAAGAACTTGTATCATGTGTGGTACATTGTTTACAACATTAAAGTAGCATCCTCTTAAGGATGATTGAAGTGCTCTTTGGAATTCAAGTTCCAAAAAGAAATGGTGAAGTAGGTTGATGAAGAGGCTTGGACTTTAGGGTGTCCATGCATGAGGTTGGTGTTGCGTTTAATGATGGCCATGCATTTTTGTGTATACTCGGTTTCATACCAAGTATATTTTATGTGGCTCGCTTAAAAAAAATGGGGTCAACCCACGAGCTAGCTACCCCAGCCTCAACCCGAGGCACATGCGAGACCACAGGGGGTCAATCGTGCCCATGGGGAAGCCAAGATAGATCCAGCCTGCAAGAGGCGCATGGGGTCGTGTATAAGCCCCAGCGTGTGCATAGTGGGCGCTAGGTGCGCGCCCGAGGAGCAAAGTGGGCGCTAAGAGCGCGCCCGCAGGGTGAACATGGTACAAAGTGGTACCGTGGAGCGAAGGGAGAATTATGAGTGATTGATGTCACGGCTTGTAATATAAACGAGCCGCATCCGTGTCTCTGTTTCAATGTGGAACGGTTTTAAAAAACGCAGACGTAATCCTGGTCGTTCATCTGATCTCGCTTGAGATCTCGACCGCACGCTCCATCTCGTGTCCTGCATTATAATCGTGGTCATCTGAGATCAATCTGAGCTGATCCAACAGTTGTGGCATCGTCTCCAACCTCCAATCGCAAGGAGAGTCACCTGACGTCGCTGCTCGCCATCGCCATTACCGATCCACCATGATCGTGCTTCTGATCTGTGTTGATGATGAAAACCCATGCATGGTGATCGTCGGATCTAACCAAGACCATGCATTCAATCTACATCTTGCATGCATGCGATATCTTGAGGATGAAGGTTCGACCGAGGCAAACGAAGTTGTCGAGGCCATGTGGGGTCGAGCGAGATTCATGCACGAGAATTGTGCATGCGATCTTGACTCCACACATGAAGATAGGATCTCGTGTTCGAAGAGGAAACAAACTGAGGATCTCGACATATCTTCACCCGTGGGTTTGAATATTTTCAAAACCTTGGAAATCTCGAGCATTCAAACCACGATCCTCGCAGCCTCTCACACAGTTTGTGAACGCGGAAGAGGAACTTCCCTCGCCTATATAAGGAGGAGCCCGAGACGAAGAATGTTTCGGCTCCCTCATTCCCGAGAGCTCATGTTTTCGAAAAACAGAGCATCTCTACGCATCACTTCACGAAGATCATGCATAGCAACGCGAGTCTTCAAGGCTCTGCAAAGAAGAGATCCCGCAAGCCTTCAATAGGTGTTACGCACCCTCGAATAGCTTTGCGAAGAACCGGTTCCCGCAACACGTGATTGGTTCCTCAAACCTTCGATGTGCTTTGCGAAGGCCAAATAACCGTGATCCAATGGTTGAGCCTTTAGCCACCCACTGTGCTTCGTGAAGTCAATCACACTCTGTGCAAAGACAAACCATGCATCCTCTGCATGAAGGAGATGACCCGTGGCCATTCTGGATTTAGGAAGAAAGGTGAGAGCACCCTCCTGTTTGCATGCTTGTATTCTATTGTTTTGCAGGGGTTTGTTTCTTGAAGAAGAAGGTGATTTCAAGGGAAGGGTAGCACGGGTTTGCATGCACCCATGTGCATGGTTTGAAGAAATCTCGAGGCCATGAGTAGTTGGTTGAAGAAGAAGCTTGCACAAAGAAAGGGTTTCGCCCATTTGGGTTTGAAGAAACATATACATATAAACACAAATAAACACCCTGACCAAGTGCAAGAGGGAGAAAGAAAAGAAAGAATGGGAAAAGGAGAAGAGGTTGTGAGTGTACTCAAATAACCACACTCAATAGGGTTCTCACACAAAGAGAGGAAGAAGAGAGTGCATGCATGCATGCACATGCATGCGTGAATTCACTTAAATAAATAATCAAAACAAGTGTGTGCACGTGTGTAAATAAGGAGAAGAAAGAAAAGGAATAAAAGGTTCAACCTATATACCACATGCATGATCACATGCATACATGAACAAGAGAGAAGAATTGATTCAAATGATGTCAAGTGAACTGATCTTCACTTCCTGAATAATCACATTTGTATATGTGATTCTAGATAAAGAAAGAAGAAGAGTGCATTTGGTTATTACACTGAAGGAGAAGAAGAATAGTGCAGTTGGTTGTTGCACCAAGAAGAAGAAAGAAGAAGAATGGAGAATTGCTTGTCTGCTGCTTTGTAAGTAATCAAGTGAAGACTACTAAAGAAGACCAAGAGCAGAACCTACCTTTTGAAGAAGGAAGAAGACTGTCTCCATAGGCAGTATAAAGAACCAGCTAGAGGCTGCAAGTTGGACTAGGCTATCACCAGTCCAGAGAAGAGGATTGTTCCTCACCCCCCCCCCCCCAAAGTGTAGGGGCTCACACTGACTAAAGGATTGTTTTCCTAGTCAACCATTGTAATAGCATATCACAGTATAGTGGAGAATCCATGCACTGATCATTCTCATGCATGGCAAGGACGTAGCTGCTCTTATTGAGTGTTGAACCATGTAAAAATATCATGTGCATATTTTTACTACTTTCTATTATTGCATGCGACGGGAAAAAGAGAATAAGATAATCAAGATCCTAACAGGTCAAGAGGTACAGGGATAAAAAGTTGGAATTGGTTTAAAAAGACCTCAACACTGATTCACCCCCCCCCAGTGTTAGGTATATCCCAAACGGGTCATCTCACAAGGATGGTGGCTCACATATAAGCTTGGATGGGTAATTCCTCCTATCACCCATTAGGTTTAGAATGGAAAACCAGAAAGGCTTATGTGTTGGGCCTAGAAGGACCTAGGGCTGGAGAAAATTGATCCTGACAATTGGTCTCAAAGGGATGGTGCAGCCCAGATGTGATGTAGGGTGAAGTATTCCCCAAACCAGTTTGACAACGATAGCAGTTGCTCGTTTGAAGCATGTGAATCCATGGTGCCTTGTGTCGAAAGTCTTCCTGATAATTGGAGGTTGGGCAGTGAGTCCCGGTGATGATAAAACAGTGGTACAAGATGGTTGGATCTGATGGATTATCATTGTAGAGGAGGCCTCTGTGATCTTTGGTTTGAAGGTGAGGATTGTTGGGTGCAAACTATGTCCCACATTTGATTCCATCAAGGATGGTGGCTCACATATAAGCTTGGATGGGTAATTACTCCTATCACCCATGGGTTTTAGAATGAAACCCCAGAAGGGCCTATGCGTTGGGCCCAGAATGACCTAGGGCTGGAGAAAATCAATCATGATAGTACCTACTGGCCACTTTTCATTCCATTTTTCAGCCTCTCTCCAGTTTGCCTCCCCAGTGCCATTATGACCATAAAATCACCATATTTCCTAGCCACAGCCCAGTTTTAGTTCACCTGTACCGTTACCCCCATCTCCACAATCGATCATCGAGCAGCAAGTACAATTTTTGCTACAGTATGGGCTCATCCATAATAGTATCGGTGCCTATTCCAGTCTGATTCTTTTGGTTAAAAAATGGGACACGTCCTGGCGCATGTGTGTGGATTATCAGGCCCTCAACAAGGCCACAATTCCAGAAAAAATCCATATTCCCGTCGTGGACAAATTGTTGGATGAATTACATGGGGCAACTTACTTTTCAAAGTTGGACTTCCAATTTGGTTATCATCAAATTCAGATGTCTGAGCCTAATGTGGAAAAAACCTCCTTCCGCACACACAATGATCACTACGAATTTCTGGTAATGCCCTTTGGTCTTTCCAATATCCCCTCTACTTTCCAAGAACCCATGAATGATTTATTCCGGCCTCATCTTCAGCACTTTTTCCTCATTTTTTATGATATTTTAGTATATAGCACAGTTTGGGACTCCCACATGACCCACCTGCAGGCAAGTACAATTTTTGCTACAGTATGGGCTCATCCATACTAGTATCGGTGCCTATTCCAGTCTGGTTCTTTTGGTTAAAAAATGGGACACGTCCTGGCGCATGTCTGTGGATTATCGGGCCCTCAACAAGGCCACAATTCCAGAAAAAATCCATATTTCCGTCGTGGACAAATTGTTGGATGAATTACATGGGGAAACTTACTTTTCAAAGTTGGACTTCCAATTTGGTTATCATCAAATTCGGATGTCTGAGCCTAATGTGGAAAAAACCGCCTTCCGCACACACAATGATCACTACGAATTTCTGGTAATGCCCTTTGGTCTTTCCAATGTCCCCTCTACTTTCCAAGAAACCATGAATGATTTATTCCGGCCTCATCTTCGGCACTTTTTCCTCATTTTTTATGATATTTTAGTATATAGCACAGTTTGGGACTCCCACATGACCCACCTGCAGGCAGATTTGAAGCTCCTCCGCGATGAAAAATTCTTTTTCAATGCAAAAAAATGTCACTTTTCTCAAACTCAGGTGGACTACTTGGGTCATATTATCTCTCAACAGGGTGTTGCAATGGACCCAACCAAAATCCAAGCTGTTCTTACATGGCCAATTCCCCATTCAGTCTGCGGGGTTTGTGGATTCCTTGGCCTCATCGGCTATTACCACAAATTTGTCAAAGACTGGAAAGATAGCTCAACCTCTCACACAACTAACCAAGAAGGATGGATTTTCCTGGTCCTCAGCTTCTCAACAAGCCTTTGACACCCTCAAAAGGGAAATGACAATAGCACCAGTTTTGGCTATACCGGATTTTTCTCACCCCTTTGAAGTTGAGTGTAATGCTTTTGGACGCGGCTTCGACACCATCCTCATGAAAATTCACCGTCCAATTGCCCATTTTAGCAAGGCGCTCGCACCACACAACCTTTCTAAATCTACTTATGAAAAAGAAATTATAGCCCTAGTCCTCGCCATCCAACACTGGCGACCCTACCTCTTAGGCTGCCCTTTTGTAGTTTTCTCTAATCAACGCAGCCTTAAATACCTCCTAGATCAGCATATTACATCCTCCGACCAGCAATGTTGGATTGCCAAGCTCTTGGGGTATACTTTTTACATTCACTACAAACCAGATCGGGACAATACTTCAACTGATACCCTTTCTCGCTGCGCCGAATACACTGCCTACCCATTATCCATCTCTGCCCTATTTTGGCAGTAGGGTCCTCCATTAACAGCAGGTTTGATGGACGACCCTTTCACCAGCACCATTATTCAGAACTTACGGATGGGCAACAACACCCCCAATAGCTTCTACCTTTCTCAAGATGTCCTCTTTTACCATGGCTGACTCGACCTTCCATCCACCTCCCCTTGGATACCACGTCTCCTCGAGGAATTCCATGCCACTCCTCAAGGGGGGGCATTCTGACCGCACTTACCGTAAACTTGCTACCATTTATATTGGGTCGGCATGCGCCGTCAAATTATGCAGTATGTTCAGGAGTGTGACACCTGCCAACATTACAAATACTTTGCACTTTCACCAGCGGGACTTCTCCAACCCCTTCCTATCCCAAAAGCCATTTGGGAGGACCTCTCTACCGAATTCATTACCGACTTACCCAAATCCAAGGGCTATGATGTTTTCATGGTTTTTGTTTATAAACTCTCAAAGTATGCTCACTTTCTTCTGTTAGAGCATCCTTTTTCAGCCACAACCATTGCCGACTTATTTGCCAAAGAGGTCGTTCGCCTACACGGCATCCCCAAGACACTTGTCAGTGACCGTGATCCGATATTTTTCAGTCACTTTTGGACGGAACTCTTCTGACTGTAGGGCACCAAACTCCAAATGAGCTCCACTTACCACCCACAATCCAATGGCCAAACCGAGATTATCAATCGCTGCTTCAAAACATACCACCGTTGCTTTGCTGGTGAGCCAGCCCAAAAACTAGTCATTTTTCCTCCCTTGGGAGGAACTTTGGTATAATACCACATGTAATTCCTCCATTAAAACAACACCTTTTGAAGCTATTTATGGCCGCCCTCCCCTACCCTCGTCACCGGGCTACATTCTGAAATCCAGGTGGAGGCGGTCGCCACTGCTTTGTCTGGTCGTCAGACAGCCCTCCAGCAGCTTCGTCGTCATCTTTCTCAGGCCCAAAGTTACATGAAAAATCAAGCGGACAAGCACCGTCAGGAAATTTATTTCCAGTTGGGTGATACTGTTTACCTCAAACTTCGGCCCCATCGTCAATAATTTGTGACCCATCGGATCCACCAAAAACTGTATCCTAGATTTTATGACCCTTTTCAGATTCTTCGTCGGGTTGGCAGCATGGCTTGCCTCCTCGATTTACCACCTGAAGGCCGCATCCACCCCATTTTTCACATCTCCCGATTAAAGAAATCCATTGGAGACCACCCCCTACGGTAGTCCATACCACCTGCTCTAGACACCGATACCACCCCTGTCCTCAAATTGGAATACATTATGGCCAAGAGTTCTTCTTCTTCCACCGGTGCACCTACACCCCAAAGCTTGATCAAATGGAAGAACCACCCCACAACAGACGCCACATGGATGGATGATTACATCCTTCAAAATCAATTTCTTTCATGCAGCCTTGAGGACAAGGCTTCTCTTCCAAAAGAGGTGACTGATACAACTCAAAAGGTTCCAGAACCACTGAAGGTGTACACAAGGAGGGGTAAGCAGTCCCCACTAGAAGTTTAGTTGTGGGTTTTTTGGGTTTCCACAAGGAGTCAATTAGATGACTCAGCATGTGGTCCCCTTTTTTGTTTTGGGTTGTGGTGGTCTCAACTGTCTGTTAGGAGCTAGGGAGTTTGTTATTCAGTTGTAAAAGATTCCCCAAAATATCCTATAAATATTACAAGGATGTAGTTTTCCGAGGGGCGAAGTACTTGGTACTTCGGCCAAGGGGCTTGGACTGGGTGGGGCTTTGGCTTAACTAGGTATATTCTTCAGCTATAAGTGCCAGCTACCTTTTTGTACCCTTCTTTTCTTCCTCTGGGAATATTAAAGTGCAGTTTCTGACCTCTGTTTTTATCATAATCACATTACAAGTTCCAACTAAAATCAAAGTTACCCCTAGTTATCCATAACCATGTAATTAATTATATTATAAATTTTATGTTTCAAAAAAAGGAAAAGTGGAGGGCATCAATCATGAATAACAAAACTAAAAAAAATAGTCATGATATCAACATCAACAATTTCAAAACAATACTTAATCCACATATTAAAGTTAATTAATTCAGCACAATAATTAAATCAAAATTCAAAACTAAGAGTAATTTATCAATTTGTTCCCTATATCAAAGGATGTTTTGGTAGAAATTTCATTTGAATTTACAACCAATACATTCATGGAAAATATATGGTTTATACCTTCAGAAAACAAGCAGAATTTGATTTATTAATTTAAGAAAAAATAGTGGCAGATGAAACTAATGCAAGGGTTTGAACCACCTGTCATAAGGTTAGCCTTGATAAACTCTCCACCATGCTCCAACCGCATCATAAAATCCCCTGAAAATCACCAAAATACAATCTATAATCAAATACAACCAATTACTCATGCATCCCAAAATGACCATATAGGAACTCAAGGGAAACCTAAAGGAAACATAGGATAACCAACAAAGTAATGCTAACCATTAATCAAAAAGAAGCCCTAATTTGTACAGACCTAGGATGACCTAAATCAATGTTTGAAATCAAGAAAACCCTAAATAACTCGCTGCACATCAAGACTTTTTCAAAGCAGCGAACAATTCTCAAGAAAACGCTCACTAAGGACACCTTTAACCCATACAGGAGGGAATGAAGGCATGGGGATGGATTTTACCATGACTTTGGTGAAATCCATAATCATGGAACCCATTCACAGCAAGAGGAATATAGAAAGAAACATTGGAAGAGGAGAGGAGAGGGTTAGAGGAGAGCTTACCTTGGATTTGGCATGAAAATCCATGCTTGGAAGCCATGGGTTGAAAAAAGCAAGAGGGGGAGAGGAGGACCAAGATCCACTATGGAGAGAGGCTCTCCATGCCTGAGAGAAAGTGAGGGACGAAGGAGGGGCAAAGGGGAGTAAATGGGTTAAGAGGGAAATGACAAAAATACCCCCTTTTAATGGAAAACAGGCATGGGCCTACCGGGTACCCACTAGAAGGCCACTGGGTACCAAGTGGCACTCCTAGGGAACCCCCTCCCCACCTCACTCTATCGGGTACCCGGTGCCGACCATCTGTCCCCGATGGCACCTACAGTCTTAAAACTGTAAGTGGCACCACCTTCTGGGCACCTGAACCCCCAAACCTTCTTTTGAACCTCACACATAACCATAAAACACTTTATAAATCATCTCAAGACTTTAAATTCAATGTTCGAATTCCAAAATGAAAAATGACCCCTCTAAAGATCCAAAAATTCAAATTTCCTCACGATTTCATAACTAAATTTCCTCAAAAACATAATGACAAAGGTTAGGGTCATTACATAACACTAGAGCACATGTTGATGTCACACTCACTCAACTTCTGAGGTACTTGGGGGACTGGTACCAACCTCTAGTGGAATTTTCATACGATAATAGTTTATGTTGAAGTTGGTACCCAAGAACTAGCTTCTAAAAGGTCAAAACAGTTCTTCGTTATGATGAGAACCTAGAAGTGTCACCATAGTATTCGTAAATATATGTTTTATACCCAGATGATATCATTTGATGGGATGCAAATGATACAGACTATCAGGGATGGAGACTAATAGGACTTTGACACACTTTTTCATGGTGCACGACCTTAGTAATTTTCGGTGTAGGAGATTATGAGAACACAACCTACCAGTAGGAAATTTACATTCACATGTAACATTGGATGTTCCTATCTGCAGCCGTGTATATTGATCCTTAGATTTTAAGATTATTATTAATGGATAACATTAGTCATGTATTTTGATGTATTGACGAAAACGATGACAACATATATTCGCGGAAAAATAGGATATGTTGGGTGCGTCACAAATGATATTGTGTTAATGAATAATGTGAAAAAGGATTTTCCTCTCCTGTTCTTTAATAGAAATTGATATTTTGGGCCCTTTATGGGAATGAAACAGCCTAAATAAATTCATGGTCATGGTGTTTTGTGGGCAGGTTCATTTCCGAAAAGTTAAAGAAAGAGATATTGAGAACATGGGTTGATTATACCAACATACAACCAACTTGGTTAGAGATATCGTGATAAATAGATTATACAACACACCAAGTGTTCGTAAGAGGTCGTATGTCATTGCGACATTTACTTCTTTCTCTATGGGGGTCTTGGCGTGTTGCTAGACGCTAACCAGGTCACACACTAAATGTATCTAAAATCTTGATAAATTCTATTTCAATTTGACAAGTTAGAAAAAATATTATTCTCGCTTTGTGGTTGAATAATTATTCAGGATTGGTTTATCGTCAAGATTTAATCATGAGTTATTCAGAAGAATAAATGAGTTAAATAATAGTAAATATTTATTCACAAGATTAAGTAAATATAATATTTATTATATTCATCGATGAATAATTCGGTAATATTTATTTATTAAATAAATAGTCATTGTTCAAGGTCCGACAAACATTAGGAAAGATTGCGGATAGAGTTTAATGGTCCGATTGGAAACGATATATTAAATATCATTTAAATAAATAAATATTTCTTTATTTAATAAATGATATTTATTTATCCATGGGTATTGCGCATGCCAAGCAAATAATATTATTACGAACGGTCGGGGACGAGGAACTACAAAGCTACAACTAAACACACAAACACACACATGCAGGAAGTCGGGGAGACTCGAACTCAAGACCTCCCCGACACCCCACAAGGGTTCGCTAAGGAATAGGGAATTGGCTAAAGACATATGTGCAATTACCAACCCTATCCTAGCTCTATAAATACCCGATTATACCACATTTCAAGGTTATCCCCTTGTTCTACACAACAAACCTAGAGAGAATTCCCCCAAGCCCTAAAGAGACTCCTCTCAAGAACGTGCTCAAGAACAAGAGCATCAATCCTCCAACCTCTCAAGCCTCCGAGAGATCTTTAACAATCTTTTGTCCACGAATGGATTCTTCCTATGATCAATGATGAACGATGAAAGCGATCGAAATCGACTGCGTCTGCACCCGGTGATTCTACGGCGATGTTCTAAGATTTTGAAACACGTGTGGATCACCCCTAATAGAATTTTGCTCTTGGATCCTATGATGAAATGATGGTACGACGAGAGTAGTCAACCAAATCATCAATAAAGACAGAATTACAAGACAATATAATTCTAAATCTATATGTAAATTAATTATTAATTATAGCGATGATTATGAGTTATGGTTCCGTTGGTCATGACATTCTTCGTCATGTACATCTCAGATTATTCATCAATTGCGACAAAAAACAGAGTCGACCATGCCCAATAAGTGATTATACATCGTGTACACATGTTCAATTCACCGAGGCGAATCGTGTTAAAAGTGGGTCGTCGTGAATTAACTACACGTGAAATGCATTTAATGCACTTTGCATGTTGATCGGGCCAAGATGGCATGCGGTTTGACCGAACTACACACCGTGTAACCCACTTCCACGTCGTGTAGTCCATCTTTTCCTGCTACGGAAAACACGAGGATCAAAGTCATGTCGTGTATTCGCTACATGATACAGGGACGGGCAAACCATGAAACTTCGAGGTAACGCGACGTGTAGCTGACATACACATCGTGTATCTTGTAAACGTCAGCGGCTGACAAACATGCTCAGTCCCCATGAGAGTGTTACGGACATGGGCAAGAGAGGCTACACGGCATGTGGCACCAATACACGTCGTGTAACCTGTTGTACCTCGTTTAATTAATTTAACGAAGAGAAAAAAATAATAATGATATAATTAAACCTATTTACATGTGTTCTTTGTGCTATTTGACAATACACGATATGTCATAGGATTATTAATTATATATTAAATTAATTTCTATGTTAAATTCTGAACAACTAGATATGTATGGTCATTACATGTAGTGTACTTCGTATGCGTTAATAACATCACACACCGCGTAATTTACATATGATTATGCGTCATTTATTGAAAAATTCACATCTTGTAATTACGGGCCTCGAAATGTATGTTGGATGTCATCTGAATACACAGTATCGGGACCATGATCAGTAGTTTGAACGGGTGCATGTCGTTGCTTCCAAGTACAGTTGTGTACTCTATTAATTTTAAATAAAATTAATTTGTTTAATATGTTTAAAATTATGGATAATGGAAATTTCAGGACGGTTTGAATGGAATTAAGATAAATTGACTTCATTAATCAAATAATTAATTGAATTATTTTGAGACGTTTATCTTAATTAAAGAACGAATTGAAATAATTGCTAACTAGATTGAAAATATATATTCATTGATTGTGTGTGGATGGTCAAGAGCTTAGACCAGACTTGTATGTGATTGGTTTCTTTTAATTTATTATTAATATTAAATTAAATTAGCGGTCTGCATGTCATCCCCTTATCTCAATATGTAAGGGTTTGCATGCTCGCAATTTCTTTTATGTAAACCCCTTATACCAATCTTTTGGTTCCACTCATCTACATGTGAGTAAACATTATGTCATGGATGGAGCTCTTAGATGAGTGGAGATGGTTAAAGTTCGAAGTCGATGTGAAACCAATCCGAGAGGTAAATGTGGAATGTTGCAGCTCGAACCAGTACAGGTTTAAGGAGTTTTCCCTTAGGGTCAAAGTTTTATCATCTTCTAGATAAACCAACTATTAGATAAAGCTCATCATCATACCACTATTTATTTATTTCTATCAGTTGCATGGTTAGTTAGTTATTTGAATGGATGGTAAATGAATTAACAAAACATGCAAGACGGAATTAAATAATTGGATAATGCGTAATTTTATCAAGACATGGTTAATCACTTAAGTAAATTCACTTAATATTGACAAGCATGAGATAAAATGGGCTATTTACGCATAAAGATAAAAATCTCTGAAATTAAATATTAAGTCGGTATAGTATTTCATTACTTAAGCTAAAATCAAACCAATATATCAAAGTGTTAGACTGACCCAAGTCAGGATACTTTCAATTATCAGGGATTTTTAGCTTGGGTGTTTAGTTAACTTAGTTCACATCAAGAGATTATTGACTTGGTGTAACTGCGACTAGAAGGGGGATATGGATCCTTACCACTATAATATTCATGCAACAGGATATTCTGAAACTAATGTCGAGGGCTATTAGGTTTCAATAAAATAATGGGAGATCAATAAACTTTAAAATTTTATTTATCTAGTTTAGTAATCCAGATACATTACTAAATTTTTTTCTTATTGTAGAAATGGCAAGTCACGCGACTTCGACTATATCACTGCGATCCATACTTGAGAAAGATAACATTCTCACTGGATCGAATTTTCATGAATGGTAGACACTTGCGCATTATATTACGCCATGAATGAATATTATGTGTTGGAATCCCCACTTGTGACATCTCAGGCTCGGTTCACTCATAAATAATTGAGTCGAAAGGTCGCACGACCTCAAGCGCGTCTCACCGTACGCCAGAGGCTACCGACTAGCAGCGGAGGTCAAATGATGATACGATAGGGAGACTATACCCTCCGGATCAGTACTAAATAAAACGGAGGAATAAATAAAATGAATAAGCTACAAATGGATAATAATCAACTGATAACCGAAAAAACTAAATAACAAGTATCCATACAACCCTTTATGATGCAGAACTATCAAACAAAAGTAAATACAACAAGAAGCACAAGTATAGAGTTAGACAAAAATAAATAAATAAACAAAAAGAACTCTTGTAGGCGGTCCGAGTACATGCTCAGTCCACAGCTCCCATCCCAAGTTCTATCCCCAGAAAAGTAAAGCACCAGTCAAGTCCTAACATGCACCCATGAGATCTATTAGGGTACCAAGCGACGGCCTGAACAGGGTGCGAGCAAAACTTAGTAGGTCACCACCAACGATGTCTGATGCATTTCCAGTTTGTGGGTATAAAACATGACATGGTGAATATATAAATAAGGAAAGCAGTATGGCGGAGGTGAACCACGGAATATCACCTGATTCAGCCTGGGCTGGATATCTTTGAAAATATGAATAATTGAGTAATCCATGGCTATAAGCCCAGGCATCCAAAAACAAGCATCAAAGGTGAATCCACGGAACGGGTCTAGGAATTCCCATGTATCAGAACCAGGCAAATCCAAGGAATACTCCAAGACATTTTATGGAACCGGCGAGCCAACCCATGGTGATCAAGCCACGGTATTTAGCTCTAGAGTAGAATCCAAGGGATGAACCCTCAACATTCCACTTTCTAAAAGGGCTCTAACTGAGCCTGAAAAGAAAGTCTAAGGTAATCTCGAGAGAGGTTGAATTGGAATCCAATGAGATAATCCAATGCATTCTGTGTCCGAGGGCATCAATCCAAATCCAAGAGTTGATACGAGGCATTCTAGTGTTTCGGAGTTTCTAGGTGAATTGTCGGTGCCAGACCGAGGCATTCACAAATATAAGACATTGACCAAATCCAGGGCAAGAATACCCCCCATCGCATTCGTATCCATGAATCGCGTGACATTCATTGGGTCGTACTTGGCATACAAAGCCAGAATCCAAGGCGTACCCATGGCATGTCCCACTTATAACCATACTCCATACAAAGTATTATAACCAAGGCATTGACCTTTATTTACAAAAGAGGAAGCATGTAAAGGAACTATAAAGGAATCAAGATCTAGGTTCAAGGCCCAAGCAACTATAACATAGAAAAATTTAAGGAACTAGAGGGTAAGTAAAACAGGCCCGGGCACTAACATTAATTTGGCCAAGGCCAACGTCCTTGGGATTAGGTCTTAAGGAGTTGAAATTTATTTATTAACTAAAGATGACTTACGTTAGCCCATCCTGGCATTTAATAACTGGCCTCCAGTCGTTCAATTAATTACTCCAAGGTTGGATTGATCAGGAGGGGTCACCGGTCCTAACCTAGACAAGAAACCAAAGGTCCCACCCTTGCTTGACAAGCATGTACAAAATAACCAAGCACTAGGTTCAACTAACTGAATTAGGGGTTTATTAAACAAGGGGAGTTCAAGATGAAGGGAAAGACCTTGTCTCGTCCTAAGTTCATTTGGGTAAACCCCCAGGTCGTAGCAGTCCTAGAGCCACTACTAAAATCTTGCCCGGGTGTATGCACACAAGGGCTCCTCATGGGCGACCCAATTAATTTGGTCGACTTTTCCAAGAACCAGATGTGGTCCATCGAACGGGTTGAACTAAAACATTAAACTCACCTAGCAAGGGATTCTATAGTGGGACATAAATATACAAGTTGTTTTCTAGGATCAATGTCAGGTCATAAGTCTCCCATGGACCATACTTGGTCCCTAGGCCAAAATAACAAATTAATAACGCAACACAGGGGGCATGAGATTAATTATTTAGGGGCTCTAAATTAGGCAAAGGTGTTTCCAAATTAAACTAGGTCGACACTGTAAGGAATTCCAAAAGGAAAGTAAATAGAGGAAGAGATAAAGGTGGAGGAGTTCCCCTGGAGAAGACCACTCTCCCGAGTCCTTGACAGCGACTTCCAAAAGTCAACACCTACAAGCATCCATCTGATGTTTCAAATCAGTCGCGTCCCCTCCCCTACAGCAATTCCCCTACTTAGTACCCCACCAGGCCATCCAACAACTCACAACTACCCTAACCTACTAATAAGGCAAAATACAATACTGCCCCGAGGCAGTTATTTCCCACTCCAACACATACACAGACAGCCCCACCACTTTTAATAACACTAACACCCCACACTACCACCTCATTCTAAACACTACCTCCCTCTTGAAAATCCACCTTGTCCTCAAGGTGGATGTATATATGAAACAAATTGTCTGTCTTCTCAACATATGTTGAACCCTGGGAGAAAACTTGTTGTTGCCATTTCCATGTACGCACTTCTTAGCTTCAGCATAGGCTGTACGAGCAGGAATTGCCCTATAATACTTCTGTCTTTCCATTTCCTATTCACCTATCATGGCCTTGCCCCCTCCTACACTTTGCCTCCTGGATCCCTCTCGCCATTGAGCATCCACTTCCTTGTTGGAAGGATATTTCAGCAAACTTGAAGGATGACACACTAGAGGTTTTTTCACAAGAGCAGAGGTTTCATAAACAAATCCACAAACCAAATCCCATGCTTTGAACTCAGATTTCTTTCTTTCGGTAAGCATCACACCCCAGCTTGACAGCAAGTCATGCAGAGCTTTTACTCCTTTGGGTTTGGTGCTTTCCATGGGCAAAACGCATTCCTTGCAGCAAAGACCAACATAATTAGAAGGCTGTTGGGGTACCGCAGCTAATGTAATAGCTATTCCAACTGAGGCATATGTCTGTAGCTGGGAAACAACAACATTTCCTGGAATAGCTGAAAAATTAGGCTCTGCCGTTGAACCCCCAAACATAGACTCATTGGTTGTAACAATCATCAATCTAGGATCATAGAGACCACAAACAAGCCTTAATTACTTGTGTGGAACTGTCATCACCTCTTTGGCAATCCCCCCCCCCCATAAAAAAAAAAGAATCAACCACTGAGTTGTTGGTATAATGAATCTACGCTAACAAATCTTCCAAAATCAAGGTGAGTAATTGGTTGAATACCAGAATGTAGGAACATACAGTCCATCTCTAGCTTGCCATCTTCAAACCGAAACAAATTGTTATTCCTTCAGTGATTATTGTGTGAAGCTCTACCAACTCCCACTCTCCCAGTTTCTCACTGTACACAACTAAAGAAGAAACAGCTTCATGCCAATCAGGTCTGTCCTGAAAATTTACTCCACTGACATTAGAGTTAACTGGTACAAAAACCTTCCAGGTTTGCCAAATAGTTCCTATAGCAAGCTTGGCATGGTATTGAATTTCCGGTAGGTACCCACAAGCTCGTATCATCAGCAAAATCGGACAGAAAATCATGTCAACCAAGACTCGAACCCGAGAACTCAACAAAACAGGCCAGCCTGCATGACCTTCACAGAGTTTATAAGAGCACCGAACTTGGCTCCTGAATATCCTGCCCATCTTCATAAAAACAACTGATATGAAGCATAAAACCACTTCAGTAGCTGCTTGCCACCAATTTACCACTTCTGGAAAAACATTAAAACGGTATGGTGCAGGCAGACATTGCGTTATCGGCTTGCCAAACAAAAAATGTGTATAACTTCTTGTAATAACACTAAAGCTTGTAGCACACTTCAGCATTATTACATCAATAGGGAGACGGATGAAACAAACAAAAATCTACTAATTGCTCGTAGGGAGGCTCGAAACCGAGACCTCCCAAACACCGCCACAGGACGCAACCACTAGGTTGCGCCCGTGGGGCACTTCAGCATCAGTAATAGCTGGTCTTAGCTCATCAACAGCAGCGCCACCAACTTTTGCGACAAAAGGAAATGTAAACTAAGCATATACGGTGCAATTACGTCCAATGTAAATGTTGCGTGTGGAGTAAAACCAAAATCATGAACCATTGAAAATACAGTTCCCCGCCCTTTGGAAACTAAAGTCAGGTGTGTGCATTGCTTCCTGGGTGCAGGTAGAAGAATTCTTAAATCTTGAGAGTCATTTATCAAAGCTTTCGAAAAGTTTCTTTTTCCCTCCAGCACTATCCCCAGTTGGCCAAAACCATGTAGATCTAATTTGGCCCATCCCAAAGGTAGTACAGGAAACACCTCACCTGCATATGCAACAACCTTCACTTTAGCATTCCTCAAGTAAGCCACTGCTTGAACGTTTGCCTGTGATGCATTCCTGGTCACCTTGTCACTGCTATAGGACTGAGCATCCCAAGGACTCAGCATAGGGTATTCTCATGGTAGTGGACACAATGCATCTCCTTTTGGTATAGGTGCGCTCAAAACAGAATCGACATCTTCTACAATTACCGCTTCTAGCTGGAAATGACTGAAAGCAATCTGCTCCTCATGCCCACTATTGTCAAACCTTACTTGTCCTTTCTGGTGACTCCACAAGCAGACTGCTGCTTCTTCCACCGCTGGAAAGCAAGGTTTTCCTTGTTGGCTGGAATCATAAGGGTTCTCTGCCTCCGGTTCATCTCCACCCCCTTTGGAACCAACTCCACAATCTCCCCCTCCTAGCGCCAAAGTGCATACAGCAGCACATGAAGAACAGCCTTTGGTACATGCCACATTGTAGTCAACTAGACTTCAAGATTCTGGAGGAGGCTCGTCTCGCTCCGCCTCCCGCCACTCTTGCACAGCTCACGGAACACTTCGGCTTGCCACTTCTTTGGATCAACGGTTCTGAAAATAAACCCGATACAAGATCCTCCTCCATGACATACCTTCCCCACTCATCCTTGCTAGAACTCAAAACAAGAACTTCCTCTTCTGGCCGCTCCGGAATGAAAACAATTGGTTCCTCCATGGCTAACTTTTTTGGTCCAGAATAAGCTTGTCGACCGGAATATCAAGCAGAAACCTCCAACTGGTCTAGAAAAATCTCTAGCTCTCATTGCCGCCTATCAATCACAGCTTGTCTCCTAGCAAAAGCTTCGACAAATGTTTCAGTTTCTTGCTTCTTGCCTTCAGCAAATGTTTCCTCCAAAACCGCTGCCAACGCGACTCCTCTTTCGTCAGGCTTCAAACGTCCCGCAGCGATCATCCACACAGCTCACACGCTAACCTCCTGCCTCTGCGACGTGTCTGCTCTGTCCACTCTAGTGACAAGCAGCAACACTGACATCTTCAACGACGGTCAGCTCCTCTCATTCCCGCACTACGAACAAACTCCCCTACATTCGTCACCTTCCAATGTTTTTTTTTTTTTTTGCCACCAGGAGTCTGTTGCATATACCAGCCGATCGTGATCCAATCGTCTACAACAGTGGTAACGTCACACTACAGCGACCACGCCTAACAGAAACAAGTCGCGGCGATCAACTCCGCAGCGTGCGAGTTCCCTCTTCAATCGTCTCTCCCGCTCGATTTCCCCAGCGAAGTTGCCAAAATGTTAGGACAAAAAGTGTGAGAGGGAGAAAGAACAAAACAATCGTAAACTCTGTATTAAGCATGTTGTCCAGACACTGCAAGGAATTCCAAAAGGAAAGAAAATATAGGAAGAAGAGATAGAGGTGGAAGAGTTCCCCTGGAGAAAACCACTCTCCTGAGGCCTTGGCAACGACTTCCCAAAGTCGACGCCTACCAGCATCCAGCTAAAGTTGCAAATCAGTCATATCCCCTCCCCTATAGTAATTCCCCTACTTAATACCCCACCAGCCCAGCCAACAACTCACAACTGCCCCAACCTACTAATAAGGCAAAATGCAATATTCCCCCTGGGCATTATTGTCAACTACAAAACATACACGGACAGCCCCGCCACTTTTAATAACACTGACATCCCTCACTGCCCACTCATTCTTAACACTTGAATGCAAGAAGGGTTAAACCAATTTACAAGGAACAACATTTGGACTCTTCTTGAAAGAGCCAATGATCATCCGATTATTGGTATCAAATGGGTTTTTAGAAATAACTTGGATGAGCAAGGTAACATCACTCGTAACACACCTAGACTCATTGCCAAAGTTTATAATCAAGATGAAGGCATTGATTACGATGAGACTTTTACACCTGTAGCACGACTTGAGTCCATTAGAATCATATTGGCGTTTGACACCCACTTAAATTTTAATCTTTTTCAAATGGATGTTAAAAGTGCTTTTTTGAATGGTTTTATTGGCAAAAAAGTTTTTGTTGAACAACCACCCGGCTTTAAAGATTCAAAATATCCCAATCATATTTTTAAGTCAACTAAGGCTCTTTATGGCGAAGGGCTTGGTATGAGCGGTTGATTAAATTCCTCTTGGAAATGATTTTAAAATGGGAAAGGCTGATTCAACTTTGTTTTTAAAACATATTTCAAATGATTTATTAATTGTTCAAATATATGTTGATGATGTTATTTTTGGTTCTACAAAAGAATCTCTTTGTAATGAATTTTTGGATATAAAGAGAAGAATTTGAAATGAGTTTTATGGGATAATTAAAAAATTTCTTTGATTTTCAAATTTCTCAAAATGACTATGGTATCTTTCTAAGCCAAGGCAAATACACAAATTGTTAGGAATATGTGGGGCCAGTTTGTTATGGGGCTGGCTAGGGCGTGTATGGGCAGTAGTGGATGTTTTGGGGCAGTATTGTCCTTATTTTTCTATTTTTCCAACTGTAGCAGTTAGGAAGTTGTTGGTTGGGTTGTTGGCATTTGTTTTCAAATGATAAATAGAAGAGAGAGTAGTGGGGTAGGGGGTATGAATGAATTTGCTAGGTTCAGCTGGTTGTTGTTGGGAGGTTGGAGCCTTGGGAGGTGTTGACCTTGTCTCTTAGAGGAGTGGTCTTCTTCCTTGAGATTCTTTCTTCTTCCTCTTACCGTATCTCCCTTTCTTCCCTTCCTGGAAATATAGAGTGAGCCGTTGTTGTATGTTCAATACATTTCTACCAGTTTTTATCTTCTCACACTACCAATAGGATTGTTACCTAACAATTTGGCGACTCCGCTGGGGAAGTGTCGTGCGAGAGGGACGAAAGCCACTGAAGAAATTGTGTTGGCTAGGGAGAGGCGGCGTTGGAGTTGGTCGATCATTTTGCTGGAGCCGCGTACGCTGCTGGAGAAGAACCGAACGTAGCACGACATTCACTGTTGGGGAAACTCATGGGAGAGAAGGTCGAAGAGGCAGCTCACGTTGAGGAACAGGTTTCAGCGACTAGTTTTTGTTTGGCGTGATCGAGATCGGCAGGAAGCGGACGTTGCAGGACGATCGCAGCAGAGACGCAGTGATGGGGAACCATTTGAGCGCTGGAGAAACACCATCACGGCTGGAGAAAATTGATTGCACCAGTGAACCGATCATCGCAGGGGAAACACACGCTTGGTAGAACGAACATCGCGGTGTCCTGTGCGTGTTGTCTGGACAAATTGTAACAAGTCGATCAGAGAGAAGAAGTCGTCACATCATTCTGACCGTTGTGAGTCACTGGTGAAACGCAGTTGTTGTTGAAGTTGATCGTCACCAAGGGAAAACACACAGCAGAAGACCGATTTTAGAGAAGAAAACCGTTGTGCTTCTATGAGTCGTGACCGCAGCTGGGAACCACAAACGGAACTTGAGACAGTTCACTACTGGAGACGTGTGGCAGCGGCTTGGGAGGAAAGTTCTCTCTCCTCTATCTAACTTTTTCTATGCGAACTACTATCAATTGTGTTTTGCATATATCTTCTCAAAGGGGAAGTTGTTGAGAACAAATAAGTTGTGATGTGAGTTTGAGAAGGCAAGATGCATGAGATTGAAACATTTTTCGAAGCTTTTGTTAGGAGATAGGTTGTGATTGATAGGCGACAACGAGAGTTAGAGATTCTACTAGATCAGATGGAGGCTTCCGCTGGATATACAGGTCAACAGGGGTATTCTAGACAGACGAGGTGAGCGGTGGAGGAGCCTGTGACAGTAAAGATGGAGGTTCTATTTGAACTGAGTACTAGTGTGGAAAAGCAGGGAAATAACGTTGAGTGGCAGCAGCCTCCGCAATTACTAGACGCACGAGCAAACTAGAGAGTTCGTTGAACTCTCTGTTCGGCAAGACATTTCGGGACGGAAGAAACGAGCAGATGCAGAGCCAATAGCCCTAATAGCTTACCAGTCTACACAGTAAAGTACTGACACAGAACAGATTGAGTCTCATCCTGTTCGGTTCGCAAAGGTATGCTCTGATCCTTGCTCTAGTAAAGCCAGACATGATTTTAGAAGCAAAGGCCTCGGATCAGAATTTCGTAAAGACAGTGGTGTGAACGCGGAGGGGGGAGTTTTGATTGTTGTGGTTGTTGTAGGCCAACGCCTTGTGCTCATTTTTTGGGGAGTCTACAGGATGTGTTGCACACCAGCAATGGCAGGAAGTCTTGGATCGCGTTACACAGAATTGACCAAGATGAGGCTCATGTGGAAATTCACTACACTTGTTATGGTTTTAGTCGCAAGGAATATTATGAAAGGAAGGATTATTTAGCTCAGCATATACGACTTTCAGAAGATCTACGCGAGGCATGTACAGAGGTTGTTGTATGTGGTGCAAGAAAGAAGGGAAGTTCCGTAGTCAAGTTCGGCAGTGTTACTTATTCCTCGTTGGTGACAAATGAGGAAGCAGTGCAGGATGAGCCAGCATGTGTGTCGCAGGGCACTCTTTCACAGACCACGCAAAGGCAGCCTTAGCTGACGACTCTCCCTATGCTAGAGATTAGTTTAACTGGTCTGAGATGCACGAACAGGTTTGAGTTTGATTCGGTACATGAAGAATGTGAAGAAGAGGAAAAACGCATGAGTTTTTCCCACAGGCCATCTGTATTTTAGTGGAGCAGTCTTTGGATGCTGAGATGGAGGGAAAAGGTTGTTGTGGGGATGCTAAAGCAATTAGTTTTCCTAGGGAGTACGGTTTGCCAGCAGGATCTATTTATAACACACGCACAGGATCTATTTATAACACACGCAACAAATATCTCAACTCTATGGTTTTAGCAACAATTCCCATGAATAGTTTTAAAACATGGGGACCATCGCTGCTCGAGGATCAGTCTGCTCCATTATTGATAGGTTCGTATGAAAATGAATCAAACAAGAGAAAGGGTGGAAGCATGGACGCAACAACTTTTCCTATGAAGGTGTTTGTTACGAAGGCTAAAACCGGGAAGAGTACTATTTTTGTTGCAATGGAAGGGGAAAAAGTAAACAAAGTTGCATCACTGCTTAGGCCAACGCCAAAACCACCACCAAGGGCCCCATCATCCCGGAGATCTCCTATTGCACTGCACACTAATAGCAACAAGGTGTTTCGGCCCGCGACTCAAGCAGTTATCCAACTTATGGCTCAAGTTCATACTACTGGAGTGTGCCGTCTAAAAGGCTATCCTGCTGGAAGTAAAATTAAAATGACCAGTGAACCCCCTTGACAACTTACTTTTGGAAGTTACTGTAGAGGGTTTGGGTTTGGGAGTTCAAACTAAAATTCATCCGTGGATACTTATTACATAATCTCAATTGTTGCTGGAAGTACTGTGAAGATGGTCAAACAAATTCTCTCTGGAGTTAATATAACTTCAGTTTCCTTAGCAGTGGCTTTTGGGGCTCATTTTAGCATTAATAGGAGAAATTTGTATGTTGTCAAAACCAACAGCAGGGGAACATCTTGTGATGTTTTCACATTGTGTTTCTCACATGATGGAGTTGATTACATGCCATACTCAATCCTTGACATATCAGCAGAGCCTTCGATGGCAGGAAAACCCGAGTTTGACGTTGCTATTGAAGGGTGAGTTCCTAACTATAGTAAGAGAAGGTTGTGCTATTACTGTTTGGTTCCAGGCTGCGAAACGCAAGTGTTTGCCAACTGCAAATGAAGTTGTTCGTAAAGCTTGAAGGCTGAACCAGATTGGAGGAACATGGGCTGCTGGGATCCAGAAAGACAAAAAGGAAGAACCATGGCACCAGAAGGCGTTTCATCGTGGCAAAAGGCTGAGTTGAGTCTTCGAGGTCCACCTTGGGAACAAAGTGGTTTTTAAGAGGGAGGTAATGTTAGGAATATGTGGGGACCAGTTTGTTATGAGGCAGGCTGAGGCGTGTATGGGCAGTATAGTGAATGTTTTGGGACAGTGTTGACTTTCTCCTTATGTTTCTACCAGTTTTTATCTTCTCGCACTACCAATAGGATTGTTACCTAACACAAATGAACTAATGAAACATTTTAGCATTGATCAATTAAAAGAAATAAGTACATCTATGACTACTTCTTGTAAGCTAACGTTGGATGAAACCAGTAAATAAGTTGACAACAAGCTTTATGGAGCTATGATTAGGAGTCTTCTTCAATTGACCAATATTTTCACAAAACCTCTTTCTTTAGAACGTCATAATTTTATTAAGGGGTTTGGTATGGCACACATGTGACACTCACTTTTGACTTGGGCTAGTTTTAAGTTTATCCATTTCTTAATTCTTTGCAAATCTTTTTATCATTCCTTGAAAATACTTTTACATGTTTTTGTGGCTCCTTGTTTCTAACATTTTTACAAAGGGGGAGTTCACATTTTAAAATACACAACGTTTTATCTTTTCAAATGACTTAAAATGGATATTCATATTTTAAGGGGAGCTTCTTTAGTTATTGTCTGGTTATTTATTTGCCTTTATTTATCATTGTTGGAGTCTGCATCCCACATCGGACTTGAGGTCCGGTGTGGTTTTTAATATTCATTATAAATACACCACAAGGGATCCTTTAGAGAGTACACCTTGGGGGTTCGGGTTCCTCTCATTTTTCTCAATTTACATGGTATCAAAGGAGGTTTTTTGAAACCCAATCCCTCCCTCCCTATTTTTTCCCCTTCTTTTAGGGTTTCCCCGTCCGGGGGGGGCAGTGGGCTCAAAGCCCCGTAGGGTTACCGCCGCCGCCCCTCCGCCTCTGCCATGCGCGGCTCCCTGGCGGTCCTCCCTTTCCAGGCGGCTATCCCCTCCGCTGTGCGCACTCCTCCTCCCTGCGCGGCTACCCGGCGCGATTCTGCTCCCGACCCCGGCGTGACTCGGCTCCCGACCCAGCCGGCGCGTCCTCCTCCTGCGCACGATCCCTCCCGGCGGATTTCCTTCCTAGCGGCCCTCTCTGTCCGGGTGGCCGCTCCTGCCTGGCGCAGCTCCCCGGCGGCCATCCTGCCTGGCGTGGCTCCCGGCTCCCCGCGCCTCTCGCTGCTCCATCGCGCCGCAGCGCCCTCGCCCCGACGCCTTGCCCTCGGCGCGCCTCGCCCCGGCTCCCGGCGGCACTCCCTCACGGCGGCCCTCCCTTCGCGCCGCAGCGCCCTCAGCCCTCCGCGCGCCCTCCCGGCCCTTCATGGATTTTCCGGCCAGATCCGGCGATTTTCGGCCAGATCCGGCGATATCCGTACTGTTCCGGGCAGATCCCAGATCCGTCCCCACGCATCTCCGCTGCAATCCCGCTGCAATGTCGCCTCCCCAATCTGCTACTCATCTGCTCCCGACGGCTAGCTGCGCCTGCTTCGTCCGCTGCTCTCCCTCCTTGTCGGCCTCCTCCTGCAAGGCGGCCCTCCCTCCGACTGGATTCATTCGCTCCCTTTCGGCACCTCCGGCGGAATCCCCGCCTCGTCGGCATCTCCCGGCATCTTTTCGGCAGCCGCATCTTTGTCCATTGGCACGCCCGTGCGCTTCCTCCACCGTGGCGCAACACTTTGCCCGACTCGAACCGGGCCATTTGGCGCCGCCAGACCCCGCAACACTTCTGCGGAATCCCCACCTCCCGTCGCCGGCCCCGCAAGTGCGGTTTTCCTGGTACTAGTTTGGTTTTCCCGGCGTTTCATCGACCGGCCCCACTAGTGCGGCATTCCTGACGCTCCGTCAACCGGTCGGTCTGAGTGGTTCATCTGTTGCGTCCGCGACATCATCCATCCATCATCCTGCGGAGGAGCTTTGATCATGAGGGGGAGCAGCAGCAGCTTAATATTTTATTTCATCTTGTTTTGTCATCAAGCTGGGCATGTCCAGCTTGAGGGGGAGTGTTAGCGTCTGTTTTGTTGTTTTCTTTTCATTATGTGTCCAAACTAGGTACACCTAGCTTGAGGGGGAGTGTTGGAGTTTGCATCCCACATCGGACTTGAGGTCCGGTGTGGTTTTTAATATTCATTATAAATACACCCCAAGGGCTCCTTTAGAGAGTACACCTTGGGGGTTCGGGTTCCTCTCATTTTTCTCAATTTACAATCATTATGAAATATTTTTTATACACATATTTCTTTTTATTCTATATGCATTATCCTAACTTTAAAAGAAAAGTTGAGGTCGAAGACTCGGTTTATTCGGAAAAAGGTATTAATTCTTTGATCTCTCTAGAGGTTTTAAGGATTTAAGGTTATTTTATTTATTCAAATCTTTTCAACATTTCAATTGTCTCAAGTCGTTTTAAATTATATCTTAAAAATTTTAATCTTGTGTTGAGAAATTGTTGTACTTCTCACTCTCTTAGATGTTTTCATGATCACAAACACCATTTATGATTTTAACCATTGCATTTGATGTAATTTCAGTTATTATTGTTTAGTTATCATCTTAGGAAGTTGGCCAGTCGATCAATAGGTTCAAGAGGCATTTGGAGACCCCGAAGGCAACCACCGATCATCCAGTACGCAAAACAGAAGCAGTTGGCCGAGCCCACCGACTAGCCATTGGCAGGCCACCGGCCCATAAGCCTATCGGCCATTCAGTAAGGTCCAACGGCTAGTCGATGGGGTTTTTTCAAAAAGTCAAACTAGTTGTTGGAGGTTGTTCCCTCCGACCTCTCTCACCTCTCAACGGCTCTATTGGACTCCCAACACCTCCAAACCCACCATGGAACCTCCAGAGGCTATAAATACACCCTCGAGAAAGCTTGGAAACATTGGTTACCATTTTGATAAACTTATCCCTTCACTTGAGCTATAATTTGAGTCTCCCTTGTTGTGGTCATTTTCTCTTTCATCCCTTTGTCTCTCTCTCTCTCTTTTATTTCAATCTTGTTGAGAGAATTGAGGGTGTGTTGTAAAGGGTTCGTGTTAAACAAACCCCTTCTTCTTCTTAAGAGCTCACTACCACTAAAGTGAGTGTTCTTGGGTTTCTTGATTTCACCATTTAAAAGCAAGTGTTTTTTAGTTTTTTTATATAACCTTAAGTGTATCTTCCATTGTATTGGTTTTATTGGTAGGGCCAATTAAAAAGTAAGGTTCTTCGGGTATTTTGGCTACCATTGAAGCCAAGGGGTTAACAGATAGGCACTCATATCATCTTGCATTGTTTTTTTATTTATTCATCTTACCTTAACATTTAATTTATGTTACTCTTAACTCTTGAATTTTATTTAACGCTTTATTTATTTTAATTTTTAAAGGCAATTCACCCCTCTTGCCATGCTAACCGAACCAACAGAAACCGTGAAGATTACCACAAATGATCTAAGGATATGCAAAGGAAGAATAATAATATTTAATGTGCTGAAATGATGTTTCCCATATTACTAGTCAGGATTGTTACATGGAATATATATATAATGAAATTTCATAAATAAAACTAATTAGTTGCCTTTCTTAATCCAAACTAAAGTTAAAAGGACACATTCAACACTTAATAAAAATGAATCCAACAGTATAAACATGAAAATGATCCAAACACTTCCTTTTAAATCTCACACTACAAAAGAGACATTTTATTAATCATTCGAAGCATGAATCAATATCAGGGATATATATTTCACATTCAAGGAAGAAAGCATTAAAGTAGAAGGCATACTCACTATCATTTAAATAAATCAAGAGTAAGCCAACCAAGACTTTGCAACTCTATAAAATTCATGTTTCGTCATATTGACATGCCTAACAATGAATCAAGGACCGAAAAACTTAAACAATTCATTCAGAACTTTATTTTAAGTAAGAAAGTTTCATAACCATGCCATGATATGAAATACAACCAACATAATTAAATCCATAAGCATGCTTGACAACATTTATTTAGATTAAACATTGACAATCACTAACATGTTTAATCTAAAAATAAATAAATGAACCTGAATGACAAGCCTTTCTTATAATTAGCAATCAATATGACTTGGCATCAAGCTTTATGTAAAACAAGAATTAACCAAAACCAGTACACATGTTCACATCAAATCCTGTAGAAAACCTTTCGCTTGATATATAAAAATATCAATGAAAATCATCCATTCGGAATTTAATGAGTAATTCAAAAGAACAGTCTACCAGAAAAAGAGATTCCAGGAAGCTTTTATTCACCAAAAATTACAGAATAGAGAAGAATCAAACATTACAGTATATACTGAAGGTGTTTTGCTAATTCTGAGATCAATGGTATAGGTGTATGTACTGAAGGTAGCCCTCTCCTTCTAGTCAGCTGCATCTGCAGCGTACCGATCGTTCCTCCTGTACTAATCACGATACCCCCCGTACACTCCCCAAGTTGCCTTTGAGTAGGGAGGTAACCAACTTAACTGATTGCATTGCCCAAAATACCCTTCCTATGCTGGTAAGTGTAAATAATAGGAGGTCCGGCCTTAGAAATAATCTGACCACCAGGAGGATGACTAACAGTGACCTAGAATTAAATAACCAGAATTCATAACTAAATAAATCCAATTAATGCAAATTCTAAAATCAAAGAACCTAAAAATTCATCTAAACCACAGCAAACCGCTTATTAAAATTCCAACAATACCAATTTTTTTAAAGCTTTAATTTATCGAATCCAAACAATCAATAATTTTCTCCCGAAAATTAAACAATCCTACATTTGAACTTAAAATCAGAGAAACAATTAGGGCACCCCGCAGAACACAAAAATCAACACCAAAGAAACACCAAATTAATTGGAGATGATGTAATACCTCCTTACAACATCAAAATAATGAAAATCCCTAATTAATTAAACCTAGAATCTTCGTTTTTAAAAAAAATCTGTAGAAATGGTATGGGCAGCCCGGAAAACATGGAAAAGGACACCGGAATGGTGATTAGGGAGATGATAGACTCCCCCAGACCTACATTAGACATAAAATATGAAAGCCCTGATTTAAAACCCGAGAAAACCCTATTTTAATAAATAATCAAACAAATTCTAGGGAAATCCGAAAATTCATCGAATCTCTAACGAAATCATGACGCGAGAGGTGCGATAGACACCCTCTAGTTTACTTTTGACAGAAATCAAAGAAGTCCCATGTCTAGACACGATTTCACCATGATTTTTGACGAAATCCGAAACATAAATCCCTGACCTGCGAACCTGAAATGAAGAAGAAGGATAAAGGAATACCTTGCAAAAGTGGTTCGCGTAGCATTCGGACATCCAAGACCGAAGGGAGTAGGAATAATCAGGATGGAGGAAGGGAACCAGATCCACGGCGTCATGTCACGGGCTGAGCGTTTCATCACAGCGGTTCGCCCGTGCGGCACCCCAACCCCCTCCAAGGCGGGCGGGGTTCATCCGTCCAGCTCTTCATATGTGAGCTTCACTGGTTTCGTTCTGCCATGGACTCATCAGGAGAGTGGCCTCAACTCCCAACCAGTGGTGTCAAGGTTGACACGCACCATCATCCTCTTTGTCGGGGCGACTCTCATCTCTTCGATTGGGACTAACCAGATGAACCGCAGCTTTGATGTTCTTGCTGGTGTGGGACAGGACCCCCATGATTGGGTCGTGACATTCTTCCACCATCATTCCATGCACGCCCTCGTGCATGCAGGATCGTGGCCTTCTGTGTGTCCGCGACTGCTTCCAACTAACCGGTTACCAAGCATGGCCTCAGGGGACGCTCCTTCCTTGTCTTTGGCATCAATGGACCACTCACTCTCTGGGTCGCAAACCACCGTGGTCCACCCTCTCTCTCAGGGTCGAAAACCACCTCCACAAGACCCACCCTTCATAGTGGCGTCTCTGCCTCCGACATCTCGCAAGCGCGACCTTCTACGTCGTGTCATCTCCGCATGACACCCCGGGACTCCGCTCCCACCACCAAGGTTCGTCCGGCAGCATTCCGCAACACCACGAGACACATTCCCTCTGATATCACTTGTCACGGGCTGAGCGTCTCAGCACAGCGGTTCGCCCGTGCGGCACCCCAGCCCCCTCCAAGGCGGGCGGGGTTCAGCCGTCCAACTCTTTATATGTGAGGTTCACTGGTTTTGTCCTGCCATGGACTCATCAGGAGAGTGGCCCCAACTCCCAACCAGTGGCGTCAAGGTTGACACGCACCATCATCCTCTTTGTCGGGGCGACTCTCATCTCTTCGATTGGGACTAACCAGATGAACCGCAGCTTTGATGTTCTTGCTAGTGTGGGACAGGACCCCCATGATTGGGTCGTGACAGTCAGCTCTCCTCTTGGTCGGTTGGGGTGTGGAATAATGATCACCCGGTTGGGGTGTGGGCCCGCCGCGAGTCTTCTGTCCGTCTTTGTGTGTACTAAAATAAATGATTTAGATTTATCTCCATCTTGTTTGGTAAATCTTTTTAAAAGAAAAGAAAAAATATTTTAAAAATAGGATAAAAATAACCATTATTAAAAAATATAGTTTTCCGATACTCGATTATTCCAAATAAAACATATTATAATTCAAAATTGTATCTTCAATTTTTAAATATATATATATATATATATATATATATTTATGACAAATACATATATATTTTTATAAAATATTTATATAATTATAAATATATATATATATATATATATATATATTTATAAATATATTTATTTATATATAATTATATAAATACGCATTCATAAATATATATATTTATAAAATAAATTTATTGTTATATAAATATATAATTTAATATATTAAATATATATTTAAAAATATATGTATATATGAATATTTAATTATAAATACATATATATTTTTAAAAAATATTTATATAATTATAAATATATATTTATAAATATATTTATATAATCATATATAAAAATATATCTATAAATATATATATATATATAAATTAATTTTGAAATTATTACCAGATTATTAATCCAAGCGAGTTCAGATAATATTTTTTAAAAATATTGTTTTCCAGTACTCAATTATTCCAACTAAAAAAACTATAATTTAAAATTGTATCTTTGATTTTTATATCATGTCAATTATATAGACATTTAATTTTGAAAAATATATTAGCAATGATATTTTTTTTTATATCATGTAAGTTATATAAACAATAATTTTGATTTTAATCAATCATTATCTTTCATGTTACCAAAATTAAGTAAACATTAAACTACAAAAAATATATTAATAAATTTTTTATTTTTTAAAAAAAAATGTTTAAACAAAATTGATTTCATATATTCTCCAAAATCATTTGCATAATCCATATATTTATTTAGTTGTATAATTATTTATAAATTACATTGAATAAAATATTTATATTCACATAATCAAAATTATTTATATACACATAATTATTTAAAATCAAAATTATTTATACACACATAATCAAAATTATTAATTCAAGGAAATCAAAATTATTTATATAATTTATTAATTCAAGATAATCAAAAATATTAAGTCAAAATAATTATTAATTCAAAATTATTTATAAAGTATGTTTATAAATTATATATATAAACTACTAATTCAAGATAATCAAAATTATTTATAATTGTTTTTTATTATTAATTATAAATATTGTTGAAGTTATAAAAATAATTATTTACAAATTACATTTAACAATATATATATATTCACATGAAAATACTAATTTTTATTATTAATAATCACTAAACTTATCATTTATGTAAATATTAATTCATGAAAATATTGAATAAGATATAATATTCACATGAGGATAATATAAGCAATTTAAAAGAAATGGCACACAGGTCTGTTTCCTTCCAAATCACCCCAAAATCGGGGTGATTTGAAACTGGCCACGAGAGAGAAATATTTCTCTCCCTTTCCGCTCCTAATTATCTCTCCCGGTGGCTTCTATCTCACCAAACGGTGGAAAACAATTTCTCTCCGTTCAAATCATTTATTTTCTGTCGGTTTCTCCCCTGCCAAACGAGCCCTAAATAAAGCTCACCTTTTAATGATGATGATGATTGTCCCAGCTTAGTGGTTACGTCTTGTGGTAGTATTTTGGTCTCCCCACACACAAATAGGGATTTAAATCCTCTGGCACCTGAACGTGACCCTCAGGTTGGGGTTTTGGACTAAAATGCCCCCATTATGCATTTTGGGGGTTTTTTTACACTGCCGCTGCTGAAAATTCCCATCGAAATTTCCACTGGAAATTCCTGAGTAAATTTCCATTGGAAATTTCTGGTGGAAATTTCCACCAGAAATTTCATATGCAATTTCCACATGAAATTTACATTTCAAATTTGCGCTAAAAATTACAATGAAAATATATTAATACATAAGTAAAAAATGCAATTTTTTACTAAATATTTGCATTCGAAATTTGCATTAAAAACTTCTCATGTAAAATTTAGGGATTCCTAAGAGTCTATAAACACTTCATAAATCATGAATTTTCTAGGGAAATATTCATTGCAAACATTCCCTAAAAAATTATAGTGCAAACTTCCACTAGAAATTTCCAGTGCAAACTTCAAATAGTAGTTCAAATTTATACATTAAATTACAATAAAGATATATTGATACATAAATAAAAAAATATAAATTTTAATCGGAAATTTTCATTGGAAATTTACACTAAAAACTTTTAGTGCAAATTTCAACAAATTTCCACTAGAAACTTTTATTGACAATTTCTATTCAAATTTCCGGTGGAAAATTTTAATGTATATTTTCCAGTATAATTTCTTTTAAAATTCGTAGTGCAAATTTGTATTGAAAATTTCTAATAAAATTTCAATGTATGATAAATATTTTCAATGAAAAAAAAAACACAATGACAAACATAAAAATACAAATAAACATGGTAATATTCAATTATAAACTTCAAGTGCAAATTTAGAGTGCAAATTTTCAGTACGTATATACAAACATCAATGTAAATTTGAATTTGAATTATTTGTTTTACATTTACACTATAAATTCCCACTAATATAAATCTATACTAAAAAATTTTAGAGCAAATTTATAGTACAAAATTTGAATGCATGTATATATACATACATACATATGTATATACACAAATATAAATATACAATATAATTTTAAGTACAAATTTACATAGGAAAGTCAGACAATCCCATTGAAAATTCTGAGACTGACATTAAAAGTTGAAAGTAATCAGTGGAATCTATGTTTGTTGCGGAAACTGCATTCTAGGTATGATTTTTTTTTGGTGTAAGTTATTCCTAGCATGCTGATTTTATTGATTATAGATTTTACATTTATTTGAGTTTGACTTCACTTCGTAGGTTCATAGGATGACAATTTTCATCACAAATTTTCAATTCAAATTTCCACTTAAATTACAAGTGAAAATATATTAATACATAAATAAACAATGCAAATTTGCACTGGAAAATTACAGTGAAAATTTCAAAAGAAAATTGTCATCTTAAATTTTACATTTGGATTTTCACTTAAATTATAAGTGAGAGTATGTCAATGAATAAATAAACAATGCAAAATTCCAGTGGAAATTTCCACTGAAAATTTCCTATGAAAACTTTCAATGTAATTTTCCAGAGTTTATTTCCATACATTATATATTTCCTATTATAAATATACAATGATTTTTCTCAGTCGGAATTTTTAATACAAATTTTGTGTACGCATACATAATATATTAATATATAAAAAACAATGTAAAATTTCAATGCAAATTGCCACCGACAAATTTAGAGTGAATAAATATAAAAATTATATATAGTTAAAAAAATAATGAGTAATTATATATTTATAAACACAAAACATATTATTAATTATTGTTATATATTTATAAACATAAAAAAACTATTAATTACTGTTATATATTATTGTTATAAACAGAAAACAAATTATTAATTATTGTTATATATTTATAAACATAATTTTTTTTATTAATGATGAGTAGTTATTATATGTTTATAAACATAAAAAAAATTATTAATTATTGTTATACTTTTAGTTTTATTTACTATTATTATATATTTATTATTGTTTTATATTTCCAATTGTATTTATTATTAATGAATTATTATTATATATTTTGTTTTGATTTAATGTTTTTGAGTTTGAGTTTTTTTTGTAATTGGATCACAGCATGATTGAAGGGTATTTAAGTCCACTGCATTCAAATAAATCAATTTGTTTTTTAAAAATCAATATTATTTAAAATTTTGATCTTCTGCCACATCATTTTTTGGACACGTGGAATCAATCCCGCGGAGGACCTGACCCTCAGGTTGGAATAACCAACCTAAGACGATAATTTTCACACAAATAGATAGAGTTTTATGTTTGTTTCCCCCTCCCCTGACCACTGTAAAAAAGTAATGATGATGATGATTATAATAATATAACATATAATACATATTATTATAGTGTAATAAAATTATAGATATATATAATGGATATCCCGCCACAAACAAAATAAAACATGTAATCAAATTAGAGACGCACCATAAAGTTTTTAATTTATGAACATTTTCAAAGAATATCCATCATTCAAATATGTAGTCATCAAACATCATGTTTTCATCACATGTCGTTTCACCGCTCACTACTACATATCGGCCCTTTAACAGTGGACAAAAAGAGCATTTACAGAGCTAACACTATTATAAATAAGGGCTCTAGTGACCGCTAAAAGTCGTCGCTAAAGCTCTTCAGTGTCCGCCTAGCGTCCGCTAAACGGAAGACGCTTTTGGCCTGTCACTAAAGCCTTTAGCTTCTGTTGTTTGACGGACACTAAAGATCCACCCAAAAAACTTGCGATCTTCGGTCCTGGATGCAGTGCATGATGCGGGTTACACGATGAGGTTGTGGGGGGTTTTCCAGATGCTTGTTTCGTCGGCCATGGCAGACGCACGACGACTGAGGAGGGTCCGGGTAGGTTATGGGTGGTCAATGTGTGGTGGGGGATGTCGGGGGGAGACTGGAGGGCTACTGGAGGTGGTTTCGGTGTGACCGACAGTGACAAGGGGGGTGCGGGGGCGGCGAGGTGGTGAAAGGTCGACGAGGGGTACCGATGTGGCGGCGAGAATTGTTGCAGAAGACTACTGAAGAAGAAAAGTAAAAGGTGGGAAAAATCCCACGTATTCTTCTTTCAGTATTAGTGACCGCCATTTGGCGGTTGCTAATACACCCTTTAGCGGCTTCCAAATGGCGGTTGCTAATACTCTTCCGCTCCAGCGTGCGCAACTGCCCAGAATTCTAGTAGTGTAAAAAAGCGTTGTTGTCATCAATGCTATTAAAAGGGGTCTCTTTAATCAGTGTTAAAAAAAACTGATAAAGATCCCTTTTATCAGCGTTAAAAAAAGCGTTGGTAAAAGTTGTCTTTTATCTGCGTTGATAAAAGTCATTTTTTTAAACTACAAATTTAAAAAAACGGAGGTGGGGACCCCTTTTTATCACCATTTGAAGCCCCCTTTAACAGCACTAGGCGCACCCACCACCCCCTTTAACAGCGCTAGGTATACGTGCGCCCTTTAACAGTGCTAAGCAGCCCCTTCACCCACCGGTGCGTGCCTGCCTCCCCTTGGATTCGAACCCGAGACATCACCCCTCCACATTTGGACCTTTATCACTCCCCCCATGTTGTTTTGTTCTTCATTTTATGATATATCTATTTATTTATATAAATATTTATCTAGTTATATTTTTTTATCCATATATTTATAAAATATATTTTGTGCGCGCGTGTGTTTATAAATAAATAAATACATACATATATACATATATATATATATATATATATTATATATGTGTATCTATAAATATAATCATACATATTTTTATTTTTTTTATTTACATATATTATATATTGATATCTATATACATATATTAGATATATAGATAACATATATCAGCTTTTTAATACAAACACACAAATACACACTATATAGGTATAAAAATATCCATATATTTTTATTTTAAATAAAATGGGTATTGTTTTTTATTTAGATATGGTTTATATATTTATAAAGATATTTTATATGTAAATATGTTTATATATTTATTTATAAAATTAATTTTTTATGTGTAAATATACACACACATATGTGTGTGTGTACTTAATTATAAATAACAGTACATTATGAAAAATGACAAAATTTGAACATCATAATATCCTAATGCGTAAGCCTTGAAAATAAATTGAGTCTACTGAAAAATGATAAGAATACCGAGGCTGAAATTCTATCGAATGTTAAAAAAATTGGGATACCCCGACTAAAAACTCAATTTTGAAGGCATTTTGAACCTTTTTTGGCCTAAAAAAATGTGACGAGGGTTCTTCTTGTCACTAGTGCGTAGAACTCATCAGAGATTTCGATTTGATATGTGGTAAAGTTCAAACGAACAATCAGATCAAATGTTATAATCGTTCAAAGTTAGAGTCACATTTTCATCTTATTTTAGAGCGTTTATTAATTTTTTGATTTTTTCAATCTTCAAATTGTTATTAAATGACTATTACTCGATATCAATTTGAATTTTTTTAATTAATATTATTTTTTAATAATTTTATAATATATTTTTTGCTAAATATCATATATATTAAGTGTAAATGCGTATTTAGCCTTATATAAATCACATTTAATAAAATATTATATATATGTATATATATATCAATATAAATATTTTTTTTATGTTAGTATATTTTTTTTAATGATAAAAATATTTTTGTAAAATTTACTCTATTAGCGCCAGTAACAAAACTGTCACGAACCAGTCTGGGTCGTCATCCGACCCGACGCCTGACCCGGTCCGTGACATGGCCCGAAGGGCGTTCCTGATCCCCACGGGCTGACACAAGTGCCCGAGTGTCAAACCTTACATGAGAACGATTTACCCGAAATAAAAGACAGAAAAACAACTAGCCAGATAAATAAAGTGAAACTAGAAATAGACAACCAAACACGACTTTAAACTATGAACAGGTTTAAAGTCTACAACTCGAAACAATAACTAAAAAGAAAAGACGGCAGTGGAAACTAAAACTCATACTCAAACCTCCCGGCAGAAGAGAGGCCACATCAACACCATTCTGCATGAGAAGACCAACTGCAACCTGAACCACCATCACTGAGCACGATGTCACAACCTGGAATGCACAAGAAACAAAGTCTACATACACACAAAGGAGTATGTAGGGTGTGAGCCAAAAGCCCAGTAGGACGTCACCCAATGCCACAACATCAAAAGACAATTTAAAGTGCTTATTCAAAATTATACTTTCAAAATGCTTTTAAAGAAAACATTTACAAGCTAAATGCTAAAGGAAAACACTAAAAAGAACTCATTTCACAAATACAATTTTAAAGAGGAAGAGAAAAAAAATTCATTATGGGCACACACACACGTACTCACTCACACACACACACACACACACACACACACACACACACACACACACACACACTCACACCCAAGTGGTCCTCCATATGCCGACGGAAGGCACCACGTCATAGATGGTAGAGCACTATGGGTAATTCCCCTAAGGTTCATCTAGCTCGAGTGGGACCCTAGAACCTCGTGTCTCGGTGAAACGTGGCTTAGAAACCACGACCCTCAGAAACGTGGCTTAGAAGACCACGACCCTCAGAAAATGTGGTTTAGAAGGCCACGACTCTCAGATGTCATATGTTTAGTTAGTGTTGCAATCGTCAATCCAGCTAAGTGAAACAGGGACGATACCACTCCGGATCACTAGCGCACTAGTTCTAGTCCTCCCACCTAGATACTCGAGGTTTCCCGTGTGCTCAATCAAGTTTCACATTCACATAATATATTTCTTTCTCATATCGCAGACCAAATAAGATATTGCACACAAAAGTCACCATTTGCATACCCAAACAACATTTCGAAAACTAACGTACACCAAAACACCTTTCCAAAAATATATCTGTCGTTACGTAATCATTTCGCAAATCCACATTTGGCAACACTCAAAGAAGAACATAAACAATTCACACAACTTAGAAAGCATTATTTAAATAACACAACAAGGGCCGACACAAATAAACACACCCAATTGAAAATAAGAGAGTTGTTCAAACCACTTTCTTAATAAATTGTCCTTAAAACTAGTTTCACACCAACTACACAATTATTTGAACCATCTGCACCTCTCATAAAACACCACCAAGCGACATAAGAAGGGTTTACACCAAAAAAATGTCTCATTTTACATAAAAAAATATTACTTTAAAAACGAACGCTTATTCAACTTCTTAAAAAAAACACCACTTTCACGCCATCTAAATAACTCAACAAATAATTTGAGCTATCTCTGAAATCATTTCAAGAAAACCCAAGAAGACTCCACACCAAAAACCGCTTTGAAGAAGTCACCGTTATTTACAAGACACCATTTTTTTTTCACAAAAAAAAACAAAACAAAGCCAACACGCTTAAAATGATTTGCTACACATTAAAAATCCACATTTAGACATACACAACTCAATTACCCTTAAAAACTAAGTTCGCACCAACAAAACATCACCTAGAACCCAACTTGAAAACATTGCACCAAAACAACACATATTTTTACGCGTAAAGACCATTTTAAAATCAATTTCACACTCAACTATTCTAAAACCTCATTTGCACCATATAAACAATTGATTAAATGATTTTATGGTTTACCCCAATAAGGTCGAAATGAAAAACATGATCATTTCTAAAGAAAGTGAAATTTTCATAACGCATGCATGTCAAGTAATTTTTTTAGCGCATTTCGCACAACCTATAAAGCACGACCAATCATTTATACAACAACAAACATATAAACAACAAGACCATACTATTTCAGAAATTCGAATTCATCAAACGAGCATGCCAAACCATTCTAGACATAGATCACATCACGCAATTAAATCATATAACATATTAAATTAACTAAACAACCAAATTAAATTATCTAAAGGATTTCAAGGCATGAAACCACCTACCTCGACGTCAAAACCCGAAAATTGATGTGAAACCTTCAAATTAGAGCACGAAACATCAATCGCGCGTCGTTTGCACTGCAAGGATCCTCGCGCGAACTCAAAGTCACGAATTCGAATTAAAAACTTCAAGTTAGAACCACAAAGTATGAAGATATACCTACTGAAAAAAATAGTAAGGAGAAAGACTTAACCGGGGGTTCGTCGGAAGGAGGAGGGGCAGGCTGTTCGGTGATTCGTCGGACGAAGCAGGGTGGCAGTGGTTCCGAGCGGGGGAGGCTGGGGGTCAAGCGGGGTTCCGAGCTGGAAGGAGGGGGGTTTCGGCCATGGAGGGCAGGCCGACCGGGGGGGTGTCAGGTTTGATGGCGAGTGTTCGAGAGAGGCATCTGGGATGGCGCACATGGTTCGGCGGTGCGAGGTGTCGCCAGAGAGGGAGACAGAGCAGCGGTCGGGGCTGCCAGAAATAGGAGGAGGTCGGCTGGTTCGGTGCGCCGCTTCGCCAGGGCTCGGCCGAACAGGCGTGGGGGGTTCGTGGGGGCGGCGCGAGGCGGTGCGAGGGGATTAGGGGCGTCGGAGCATGATCACCGGAGAGGGTGCGGGGCGTCGGAGGAGTGCGGGGCGCCAGAGGGGATGCTGAACCGGCAGATGGCGCGAGCAAGGAGGAAGATAGCGGCGGCCAGCAGCGCGTAGGGAAACCTGCAGCGCAAATGAAAAAAAAATTGGGGGGAAAGAAACCCTACCCCCAAAAAAAATAATGAAATTAAAAAAAACAATAATAATTATAAAACAAAATCAAATAATAATAATAATAATAATAATAATAATAATAATAATAATAATAAACTAAAAAATAGTGATATATATATAAAAAACTTATTTGTCATCCCTAACATACATAATAATAATACTCAATAATAATTAATATTATCCTCAAATAATAATACTATCATTATCAGTGAAATCGTCTTATTTTTATTTTATCACTCATTTAATTTTATTCATTATTAATTCATTTCATTTAATTTCCTGAACATTGGGCAGGTGCGCGGAGAACCTGGCGAGGTCGCGCGGCGGCCTAGGTGAGGCCGCCCAACTTCGACAGTGGCGCACTGAATGTTGTCAACGACAAAACGCTCAATTTATCAGTGCAAGAGTGAAAAACCCCCGTTGGGCTCGGCCCACACTTCATATATATATATAAATAAATATAGAAATAATCATTTGAAGCAGATAAAATTATAAGATAAAACATAAAAAATAGAAACATGCCGCAGCGCGAAGACCGGGTGTGACAATTCTCCCCACCATAAAGCTTTCCGTCCCCGAAAAGTCACAACTAGAACCAAACCCCACAGTAGAAAACCACACTCCCTTAAGGTTCAAAGGGGATCCCCACAAAAACTAAGCAAAGAGGGGCAAAGTATCATGCTCAGAGAAAGTGACTCAAAGACAACTTCGAGAAACTCATATAAAGATTTTCTGATATGTGTCGCCCGCCCCGAAGAGCTAGAACGCCTCTAGTTGATTGTTTTAGAAAACAAACTCTTGAACCCACTGAAACCAACCTTACAAACCGAAACACCTCAAGCACTATTAAACGAAAACCACAGCATTTGGCTAGAATTAACAAACAAGGTCAAACCACGTCGTTTGTCTGGAACGAACAACGAGACCAACCACGACCAAGAAGCACCCGTATCACCTATCACCAACTCATCTTTAGAAACAGAACCAAAAGGTCAACATGGGGAAGCCCGAGGGGCACCCCACCATTAAGAACCTACTAAAACCCAGGACGAGACTGGAAAACCAACATGGGGAGGTCCGAGCGGACTCCCCACCATTAAGGAAAGGCCAACACCGATTTATTCTAAAGACATTCGTGCGAGACCCATCGTGGGTCTCCCCACCATTAGGACTGATAGAGGGTATAAAACTTTGAAAATTCTCCAACAGTGACCAAACACCCCACCACAAGGGGCGGGGAGGGAGGGGTGTGACTACCGGGGCATCAAAAGCATAACCCAAGACAAACCAGCATTTCCACCTTCCTGGATGAGCATTATTCCAACTTTGAGACCGACCTACCCAACATACTCCCATAAGGACCACAAAAGCGATTGCATCCAGTGGGACGCAACCCCCAAGACATTAAGGCATGAGACGAACATGCCTGCACATGGTCACGAAAACCTTATGCAACCAGACGACTCATTCGGAGCGAAACAACCATAAAAACAATTTAAACTGCCTCTACTTTTAACACTGATGACAGAAATAAAGTTGGGGTCTCATACACTCTTGGGGTTCCTGACCACGCGCCAGCTTCACTCTAAGGCCTATGGCTGGAGCCCTGATGTTTGAAGCATCTCCTGCCTCACAGTCAGGCATTGAAGAATCCTGAACGGAGCTTCTCCTTTTTGGTGTCGCACGCAACCACACTGCAACCGAGACAACACCAGCAAACACAACACATTACAACATCCAACTGATCATACACAGAACATTCACTAACAAAAGAGCTGAAATGGTGCATGTACATCACCCTTTGTCACACTGGATGAGAACACGACACCACAAGTCGTCACCTGAACATGACCATTGCTGTTGAGAGGAACATTATACGGAGAGGGACTTCAAACTAAGTCTTAAACAACACGTGATTCCTACAATTGATCGTATCATCCCCATGTGACTAAGTCTGCCACACTAGTGGCCTAATGTAGACCCTTTCTTAAATGAAACCAACAAAGGACCAAAGGTCATTTAGAATAGTGGCCCGCACTGACCACTCTAGGCTGCTTCCACCTTTTCCCCACTGGAATCACCTTTACCGTTTCCAAACAGAACTTTCAAATTAATGAGGTCAAACTTCACCCTTGACAATCAAAGAGAACTTACACTGCAAGACGTCGCCGAACATGACCCTTGCAACCGATGAAAATACTACAAAGCCCTTCAAGACACTGGTCAACACTGAAAATTCTGAACCGCCTTCACCCTTCCCCATTGGATTTCCTTTCGCTGTTTCCAGGGGAAACCTTTAAACACAACGACATCAAATTTCATACCCAACGACTCAGACAACTCAAAGAAACCAAAACTCTGTTCAACTCCCCTCACATCTGTCATCCCGCTGCGAGAGGATCCACTTAGTTGTAAAAAGGAGAGGTGGGTTCAATTCTAGAATTAAAAAAGAGAGTCCTTCGATCAATTGGAGTGCCGACCAACGGAGAATTACCCGTAGTCGTACTTCAATCACATGTCAACGCTTTATGGGGGGGCATACACTAGTCAAGAAAGAAAACCATACGGTCAAGACATACCACAAGCGAACACCAAACGTGTAGGGGGAACCACTACAAGGGCTCCCCGATGTACTTTTCAAAAGAATTAACTAGCTACATGCTTGCATACCAACTTACAAATAAAAATTGAAACTCAGGACACAAATCAGTCAAAAAGGATTCTCGGCTCGAAACGCCTCACATTCAACCTTTCAAAAACACAAAGACACACCACACAAATACCGTTTACTAAAACACCAAATTTTTCTTTTAACAAAACATTTTGAAAATAAGCAGCCCCAGTGGGTTGCACAAACGCCAATGGCGTCCCATGAGCCTCGTATATGCATGTTCTCATGTCATACCGGCACCCACCTCATGTCCATCCAGGAACTCATCCGCTCGTGCCATTAACCATTTCCCTTTTCGTATACACTCATGCATGTTGTTTCCCATGAGAGCGTCAATGATCAAAACCAAACCTTTCCATTTTTTCAAAACCAAAACATCCAACCCACACTTTTCAAACCTCACACACCATTTCATTTTTAAAGCGCTTCATTTGAAAACACTTTCCAAGACCAAAACATTTTTACTTAAAAAGAAAATTTACACAAATCCAAAACAAGGAGATGAGAAACGACACAAGAGAAAACTTGTGTCAGTGGGTGACTGGAACGTATGGTTGGCGGCCATACGCCAGTCACGCTACCGCCACAGATAGTATTCTAGGACAACGTCCTCTGCTCCACATGGCTTGCCAGACCCTGCGAGCTCACTAGGACCACTGACCTTACCCCTTTTCATTTCCCTTAGACAAGATTATCCACAAGGACCAAAAACTCAGACAAACCACAACATACTTTGGTAACTCGAGTCTCGTCACGAGGTGTGATGGCCAGGAACATTGCTCGTAGCTAAAACGTCGAGTTCCGACAACCTTAATTTTGGTCTACTATGACTCTATCTCAAAAGAAAACGTCCTAAGAGAGCAAACCAACCCGGCCTCTGATACCATTTTTTCACGAACTAGTCCGGGTCGTCATCCGACCCGACGCCCGACCCGGTCCATGACATGGCCCGAATGGCGTTCCCGATCCCCATGGGCTGGCACAAGTGCCCAGGTGTCAAACCTTACATGGGAATGATTTACCCGAAATAAAAGACAGAAAAACAACTAGCCAGATAAATAAACTGAAACTAGAAATAGACAACCAAACATGACTTTAAACTATGAACATGTTTAAAGTCTACAACTCGAAATAATAACTAAAAAGAAAATATGACAGCGGAAACTAAAACTCATACTCAAACCTCCTGGCAGAAGAGAGGCCACATCAACACCATTCTGCATGAGAAGACCAACTACAACCTGAACCACCATCACTGAGTACGATGTCACAACCTAGAATGCACAAGAAACAAAGTCTACATACACCCAAAGGTGTATGTAGGGTGTGAGCCAAAATCCCAATAGGACGTCACCCAATAAAAAGGTTCCATGCCACAACATCAAAAGACAATTTAAAGTGCTTATTCAAAATTATACTTTCAAAATTCTTTTAAAGAAAACATTTACAAGCTAAATTCTAAAGGAAAACACTAAAAAGAACTCATTTCACAAATACAATTTTAAAGAGGAAGAGAAAAAAAATTCATTATGGGCACACACACACGTACTCACTCACACACACACACATGCACACACACACACACACACACACAATCACACCCAAGTGGTCCTCCATATGCCGACGGAAGGCACCACGTCATAGATGGTAGAGCACTATGGGTAATTCCCCTAAGGTTCATCTAGCTCGAGTGGGACCCTAGAACCTCGTGTCTCGGTGAAACGTGGCTTAGAAACCACGACCCTCAGAAACGTGTCTTAGAAGACCACGACCCTCAGAAAATGTGGCTTAGAAGGCCACGAACCTCATATGTCATATGTTTAGTTAGTGTTGCAATCGTCAATCCAGCTAAGTGAAACAGGGACGATACCACTCCGGATCACTAGCGCACTAGTTCTAGTCCTCCCACCTAGATACTTGGGGTTTCCCATGTGCTCAATCAAGTTCCACATTCACATAATATATTTCTTTCTCATATCACAGACCAAACAAGATATTGCACACAAAAGTCACCATTTGCATACCCAAACAACATTTCAAAAACTCACGCACACCAAAACACCTTTCCAAAAATATATCTGTTGTTACGTAATCATTTCGAAAATCCACATTTGGCAACACTCAAAGAAGAACAGAAACAATTCGCACAACTTAGAAAGCATTATTTAAATAACACAGCAAGGGTCGACACAAATAAACACACCCAATTACAAATAAGAGAGTCGTTCAAACCACTTGCTTAATAAATTTTCCTTAAAACTAGTTTCACACCAACTACACAATTATTTGAACCATCTGCACCTCTCATAAAACACCACCAAGCGACATAAGAAGGGTTTACACCAAAAACATGTCTCATTTTACATAAAAAAAAATACTACTTTAAAAATGAATGCTTATTCAACTTCTTAAAAAAATACCACTTTCACGCCATCTAAATAAGTCAACAAATAATTTGAGCTATCTCTGAAATCATTTCAAGAAAACCCAAGAAGACTCCACACCAAAAACCGCTTTGAAGAAGCCACCATTATTTACAAGACACCATTTTTTTCACAAAAAAAAAACAAATCCAACATGCTTAAAATGATTCGCTACACATTAAAAATCCACATTTAGACATACACAACTAAATTACCCTTAAAAACTAAGTTCGCACCAACAAAACATCACCTAGAACCCAAATTGAAAACATTGCACCCAAACAACGCAGATCTTTACGTGCAAAGACCATTTTAAAATCAATTTCACACTCAACTATTCTAAAACCTCATTTTCACCATATAAACAATTGATTAAATAATTTTAGGATTTACCCTAATAAGGTCGTAATGAAAAACATGATCATTTCTAAAGAAAGTGAAATTTTCATAACGCATGCATGTCAAGTAATTTTTTTTAGCGCATTTCGCACAATCTATAAAGCACGACCAATCATTTATACAACAACAAACATATAAACAACAAGACCATACTATTTCAGAAATTTGAATTCATCAAAAGAGCATTCCAAACCATTCTAAACATAGATCGCATCACGCAATTAAATCATATAACATATTAAATTAACTAAAAAACCAAATTAAATTATATAAAGGATGTCAAGGCATGGAACCACCTACCTCGACGTCAAAACCCGAAAATTGATGTGAAAACTTCAAATTTGAGCGCGAAACATCAATCGCGCGCCGTTTGCACCGCAAGGATCCTCACACGAACTCAAAGTCACGAATTCGAATTAAAAACTTCAAGTTAGAACCACAAAGTCTGAAGATATACCTACTGAAAAAAATAGTAAGGAGAAAGACTTAACCGGGGGGTTCGCCGGACGGAGGAGGGGTAGGCTGTTCGGAGATTCGTCAGACGAAGCAGGGTGGCAGCAGTTTCGAGCGGGGGAGGCTGGGGGTCCAGTGGGGTTCTGAGCCGGAAGGAGGGGGGTTTTGGCCATGGAGGGTAGGCCGACCGGGGGGCATCGGGTTCGATGGTGGGTGTCCGAGAGAGGCATCTGGGGCGGCACACAGGGTTCGACGGTGCGAGGTGTCACCGGAGAGGGAGACAGAACAGCGGTCAGGGCTGCCAGAAAGAGGAGGAGGTCGGCTGGTTTGGTGCGCCGCTTCGCCAGGACTCGGCCGAACAGGCGTGGGGGGTTCGTGGGGGCGGCGCGAGGCGGTGCAAGGGGATTCGGGGCGTCAGAGCATGATCACCGGAGAGGGTGCGGGGCACCGGAGGAGTGCGGGGCGCTGGAGGGGATGTTGAAGCGACGAATGGCGTGAGCAAGGAGGAAGATGGCGACGACCAGCAGTGCGCAGGGAAACCTGCAGTGCAAATGAAAAAAAAACGAGGGGGAAAGAAACCCAACCCAAAAAAAATAATGAAATAAAAAAAAAACAATAATAATTATAAACAAAATCAAATAATAATAATAATAATAATAAACTAAACAACAGTGATATAAAAAAAACTTATTTGTCATCCCTAATATACATAATAATAATACTCAATAATAATTAATATTATCCTCAAATAATAATACTATCATTATTAGTGAAATCGTCTTATTTTTATTTTATTTTTATTTTATCACTCATTTAATTTTATTCATTATTAATTCATTTCATTTAATTTTCTGAACATTGGGCAGGTGCGCGGAGAACCTAGTGAGGTCGCACGGCGGCCTAGGCGAGGCCGCCTGGCTTCGACAGCGGCGCACTGAATTTTGTCAACGACAAAACGCTCAATTTATCAGTGCAAGAGTGAAAAACCCCCATTGGGCTCGGCCCACACTTCATATATATATATATAAATAAATATAGAAATAATCATTTGAAGCAGATAAAATTATAAGATAAAACATAAAAATTAGAAACATGCCGCAGCGCGAAGACCGGGTGTGACATTTTCATCTTATTTTAGAGCGTTTATTAATTTTTTGATTTTTTCTATCTTCAAATTGTTATTAAATGACTATTACTCGATATCAATTAGAAATTTTTTAATTAATATAATTTTTTAATAATTTTTTAATATATTTTTTGCTAAATATCTTATATATTAAGTGTAAATGCGTATTTAGCCTTATATAAATCATATTTAATAAAATATTATATATATGTATATATATCAATATAAATATTTTTTTATGTTAGTATATTTTTTTTAATGATAAAAATATTTGTGTAAAATTTACTCTATTAGCGCCAGTAACAAAACACCGTTAAATGGGGTCTCTTTAACAACACTAAAAAAAACATTGATAAATGGGGTACCTTTATCAGCGTTAAAAAAACGTTGATAAAGGGGTACTTTTAAGAACATATTTTTTAGTGCTATTAAAAACACCCTTTATTAGCGCTGACAAAAATACTCCCTTTATCATCACTTTTTTTAGCGTTGTTAAAGGGCAACACTGCGTAAAGTTGTTTCTGTGGTAGTGGCTCCACTTAAGCATTATATTAAGGAGAACCAACACAAATGGAACCAAAATGAAAATTCGAGCAATAGAGGACACCAAACATCCACCACACTTATCACAACATCCACTCCACGAATAAACACTAATCGATGAATCTCATCTGTGACGAAGCGAATAAAACTTATATTGTAACAACCAGAAAAACGGGAAAACTTCGAGCTGAAACACAACAAAATATAATAGAAATTATGATTGTATAACACAAATTTTGATAATATAATTCCAAGTTATAAAGTTAAACATTTACTATGTTTTTAATAGAAATTGCGAACAATTCATAATTTAAATATAAACATTTTATATTTTGGTCTTGTTTCATTATTTATAACACTTTATAAATTATCATTTATGGTTTCTAAATAAACATTTTTACTTCCAGATCGTAAGTTATGTCATATAATTTCATTAAAAGGTATTTCAAAAATTAACATTTTATATTCGAGAAAAACAAATGTTTCATAAACATGCATCGTCATGCCGTACACTTGACTTTCTGCGCGTTGCCTTAAAATTATAATTTTCCTTTATCTAAAGTGTTACCCTTATAAATGCTCCATATACCCTTGTTTATGGTCCGAGGTTACCCCACCTTGACAAGGGCCACCCCTTGGGATGTGCTCATGTGATGTCCTTGAATTATTAAAGGTTTATATGGTCAAACCACCTTCCAAGTGGTCTTGGACTGATGCCTAAGTAGAGTGACTACCTAAACTAAATGGGAGTGAGTGGTATGACTACTTTATGTGACTAGAATATGAATAAGGGATATTCCCCTTTGTTAAATGGCATGTTAAATGAATTGTAAATCAATCTTTGGCGTGTATTAAAGCATCAATGACCTTATTATATAAATGTGATTTATAGACATGGTGTCCCATATATTTGTGATACTTGAAAACGAAATCCCATGTATTTGGGATACTCGGGCATGGGGTATCATATATTTGTGATACACATGCTAGGCGTCCCGTATAAGTGTGATATGCGGGCATGGAATCCCATGTAAATGTGATAACTGGGTATGACATCCCAAATGAAATGTGATATGCGGGCATGACGTCCCAAATTAAAAGTGATATGTGGGAATGATGTCCTTAATTAAATGTGATATACTAGCATGGTGTCCCACATTAAATGTGATAATCAAGCATGGAGTCCCACATTGTGATACACGGTCATGAAATCCCTTAACATTATATGAGACTCATATTACCATCCATGTGATATTCATTCTATTTCAGCCTGTTTCTTTTATCTGGATGATTTATTGTTCTGCTGCTGGTTATTTATTACCATTTCTTCTGTTTATCATTATTGTATACCATTACGCTACACTCTGATATGAGGGCATAGTCTCCTCACTAACACACCCTAGGCCCTCACTGTTAGTCGGCAACCTCTGGTGTACGAGAAGGAACGTTTGAGGCCATGTGGACAACTGGGTTCAGTTACTTATGAGTGAACCGGGTTCGGGATGCTAGAAAGTGGTATCAAATATTCTTTTCCTTTTTTTCTTAGTATTTGGGTATTATACATGTGACTAGAAATGTATCAGAATTTGGTAACGATCTTGTACATGGGAGTAACTAACCCACGTATAGGAGAAACCCAAATTACCTGGGTTGGGTTATTGTTGTTTTGGTTTGTTCCTGTTACAGTTGTACTGATTTCACAGTTGGGTGACACATGTTTTGTGGTATTATTATTGTTGATATTATTTTTATGGACTTCCATTTCCTTGGACTGGTACAACAAAGAGCTATCATCTCATGCATCATTATATGCACTTGAGAATTCACATGTCATGTATTATTCCATGTCATATATGTGTATCTCATCGCTTGCATTACCTGTATTGCCTCCGAGTGTTGTAAGTGCCATGACTGTTATACATGAAAATGTGATAATGTTTCTTACAGGGATAAAATAATTATATTCAAGTGTATGAATCAAATTAAACAGTTTTTTCCCATAAATCTTGACAGTGGCACCTTAATTAACCACTTATGCCATGTTTGATCCATGAACCACTTGTTCCATGGGATTAAATGTTAGTTGGTTTGATTACATGAATAATAATTGTAATTTATGAATCATGTACTTCTATAAATTTGGAATGGTAATTCATTTAATCAAATAATTTTCTATGACCTGTTACATCTTGATACTGGATGTAAGGGTCAGGCCTCAGTTACAAGACATGCCAATTGCAATTTATAGAGTATGAACCTTTATAAATTAATAACGGTGTCTCATCTAATTAGATCATGATATGTACACATCCAACTAAATGAGTACAAACTTAAATGAATTTAAACTCTTAAATGAAATGGTTACCATTAAATGGGGATTCCAATTGCAATGTAAAAGGTGTTTTTATATATATATAATTAACAATCCATATACCAGGACCAATGCTATTTGATGTGAGACCTTGACCCTGACCCGACCTTAGTAGTGGATAGTAGGGAGTGTCTCTTGTAATCCTTCTGACATTTCTTATCACCTAGATCTAGCTTTAGGAGTATGTGAAGAGGTGTGAATCATTTATATAAAGGTTATGTACCTATCCTTTTAATTATCTTTGATCATATCTGTTTTTGAATCTTGTCTGAGGTGCGCGTTCAACAATTGTAGAACTATGTCACCATGACGTCCTCGATTCATGTGCTAGGAAGGTGGAGATGATCATAATCCTAAGGTGGTGGGTCCTGAGACACCAAAATTACCTCCAATAGTGCCACTTGAGGAACCTCATGTAATTCCCAATTTAGGCACCAATGCTCAGTTTCGAGAGAGATTCCTATAGTTTATGCAGTCTGTGTAAGGATCGCTGTGACCTGCCCCTAAAATGACATAGTTGATGTAAGAATTTTAACAACAGCATCCACAAACCTTCTTGGGGGATGGTGGACCCTAGGCTACTGAGGAATTGTTAAAGGCCATGACATCCATATTCAAGCATCGGGATAAGTCTCTAGAGAGGGTCAATATTGCGACTTATCTACTTCATGATTCTGCCAAGCGTTGGTGGGATGTGATTACTTAGATTGACCTTCATCGGGGTATGGTCTGGGAAGACTTTTAAACAACCTTTTATGATTACTTATTCCCTCAGACACTGAGAGTGGACCGCGATAGGGAATTTATGCATCTGCAGCAAGGTGTTATGTCTGTGATGGAATATTCGACTCATTTCACTAAACTTAAATGCTTCACGCTAACACTTAATGATGAAGATTTGATAACAATGAAGTGATTAAAGGATGGGATTATATATACACCATCAAATCACGAGTGAATTTCTTTCAATTGACAACTGTTTCTGAGATAGTGAATCATACCCTCATCACCAAGCAAATCCTAAGGGAAGCTGATGGTGTGGGTTAGGGTGGTTCCGTACTGAGATAGGGAAGTGGTTCTTTAAGTATCAGGAAGTGTCACTTTTGAGTTTTCATGTGGGAGAAACATCAATCAGATGACACCTACTGATAGTTAAATAGTGTGCTGCTAGTGCGGAAATCCAAGACATAAGAAGCCCCAGTGTCCCATAGACCCTGTTGAATTCCATGGTTGCAATAGGTTGGGGAATCTCTAGTGTTTTTACAGGACCTTCCCATCTGTGCCTAGTGGGAGAGGATCCATATCAGTTCCGTCTTCAGAAACAGGTGAAGTAGCACCTCGCCAGGCAGGTATCTAGAGTACTACCGGCCATTTAGGACGAGGAGGTGGTCGTGACCAAGGTATCCAGGCTCAAGACATTCAGCGCCAGTAGAGTAGACCTGCTCAGGGTAGCTAGGTTGTATCTCAGGGTCACAAATCTGTCCATATCTATGTAGTGAAGCCTACTCTCGAGGAGTATAGTGTTTGACCTTTTGCAATTAGAGGTAATATTCTAATAGCCTTCACTTTAGTATCTATCTTATTTGAATCAGTTATTTCACACTCATTCATATCTATAGAAATTATGGAATGTTTAAGCCTAGAAATAGAGTACTTTTGTGACATGATGACTCTCAACACCCCATTGGGGTTTTGATCGGAGAGTGTACCCTAGTGCAAGGGGTTCCCCCTTGAGATAGGTGGGTAACGAATCTTATGAAACCTCTTTGTCCTCAAGATGATAGGTTTCAATGTCGTACTCAAAATGGAATAATTAATATTGTATCATTATCACATGATTTCAATCATTGTGGGTGTCCTTCACATCACCTGAGGGTGGTGCCTGTGTTCATAAGGGAAAATGAGATGTCCAGGCAAGTCGAGCTGGACCTGAGCATCGTGGGCTAGGTGGAGTGACAACCCATATGACTAGTCTCTTTATGAGTGATTAGGAAATGTGACATATGGAATTCCCTCATGTTGTGGATTGTTTCAGAAACATCTTCCCTAAAGACCTTTCTAGGGTACCTCCTATGAGAGAGGTGAAGTTCACCATTGAGCTAATTCTAGGACCGATGTTAGTGTCCACTCCTTATAGGATGACACTTACTCTAGGAAATCAAGAAGAAACTAGAGGATTTAAAAGCTAAGGGTTTCATATGACCCAATACTTCATTGTGGAGTTTACCTGTGCTATTTTAAAAGAAGGTGGATGTGACCCTCAAGCTTTGTGTGGATTAACACTGGACTAGAACCAGTATCCACTTCCATGTATAGATGACCTCTTCAACCATCCCTGAGGAGCAACGATTTTCTCCAAGATCAATTTGAGGTCGGGCTATCATCATGTGCCTACACTATTGAAAAAATAGCATAAAAAATGGTTTGGAACCATTGGTATAGGTCCCCAAATCATTGGTATAGCCTATACCAAAGCTTTGGAGGGTTGTTGGTTGATTTTTTTGTTGGTATAGACCTATACCAATGGTTTGGGAAACTATTGGGATAGGTCTATCCTAATGTTTTGGAAACTGTGAGGATAGTTAATGTAAAATAAATTAAGCCACTAAGGTTTGAACTCACGACCTCCCACTTATATATCAAAGACCTAACCAATATGTTATAATTATCTTTGTGAATATAATTAGATATATATTTATATTTATATATAATTTATATATTGATTTATTTGATGATATTTGACAAAAGAATTCATAAAAAACTTAGGTACCTATACCAACGGTTCTCAAAATCATTGGTATATCGATGGTATAGATACCCAAATTTTCAGGACCTATACCAATGATTTTGAAAAACCATTGGTATAGGTTTTGTATAAACTTATACCAATGGTTTGTCAAAACCATTGGTATAGGGGCATACCTATACCAATGGTTTTGGGAAAACCATTGGTATATGGTCTTTAATTTGAGGTTATACCAATGGTTTTAGCCAAACCATTGGTATATCCATCACCTATACCCACGATTTTGGAAAAAACGTTGGTATAAGGTCATTTTATTGAATCTATACCAATATTTTTTTTAAAATCCGTTGGTATAACTATGACTTATACCAACGATTTTTCCAAAATCATTGGGATAAGGACATATTATGGTACTTATACCAACAGTTTTGGCCAAACTGTTGGTATAGGGTCATTTTATGGTACCTATACCAATAGTTTGGCCAAAATCATTAGTATAGGACCGTTGGTATATGCCCAGTTTCTAGTAGTGTTGTTAGGTCATCAGTCATACCACGTACATCATTCCAGAGAAGATATGAGTTGTATGAGTATTTGGTTATGTCGTTCGGCCTTACAAATGCTCCAATAGTTTTCATGGCCCTAATGAATCGGTTTTTCCACCCGTATCTAGATTTTTTTGTGGTCATTTTCATGGATGACATCTTGATGTATTCTCGTACTCCACACGACCATTGCAAACATATTGAGATCGTACTGAACACACTGATAGAGAACTATATGTATGTTAAGATCACCAAATTCCACTTTTGGATCAATAAGGTACACTTCTTAGGTTACATAATCTTAGAGGAAAGAGTATCTGTTGACCCAAAGAAGGTGAAATTTGTAGTTTCCTGGGAACAACCTAAGCACGTATTTGACATAAGTTGTTTCTTGGGGTTGAAAGGATACTACATACATTTCATTCATGACTTATCACACCTAGAAATTTCTCTCATGGGATTGATTAAGAAGGGTGTGAAGTTCTTATGTTCTGAAGCCTACGAGGCAGCCATTCAGGAGTTGAAAGAGAGACTGACTTCAGCATCGATCCTGATTCTTCCAGAGTCAGGCAGAAGCTATATAGTCTATTGTGATGCATCAAAAATCAGGATAGGAGTATTTTTGATGAAGGGAGATCAATTTCTAATATACAGGTCCCACTAACTGAGACCTCATGAGCAGAATTACCCTACGCATGACCTCGAGATGGCAGTTATGGTTCATTCCTTACGCTATTGGAGGCATTATCTATTGGGGGAGATGTTCGATGTACTATAAAAGTCTCAAATACATTTCCACAAAGTGTGAATTAAATTTCAGGAAGTGTAAGTGGGTATAATACTTGAATTCATTCGATTTTGAGCTCGATTATATACCAAGGAATAGAAATGCAGCAGCTAATGCACTGAGACAGAAGACTCAGACATGAACCTTTTATAAGGCCAGTAGTGAGTGATAGTTGATAAACCTATTTTATGAGATTCACTTGGATGTTCATAAATATCATGGGTGTTCTTTTTTGGTAGTTTTGGAAATGTTATCCTCCCTTTTAGAATGGTTAAGTATGAAACAGTTTTTAGATCCATAGGGCCTAGTACAGAGGGAGAGTGTCTCAAGTGAGGACCCACCACCGGGTTAGGTTATCAACAAGGATGATATCCTACACTTTCATGGACATATCTAGGTGCCTGTAGACATACAAGAAGAATTTATGTGGGAATATCATGAATCTATTTGGGAAATTCACCCTAGGATTACCAAGATGTACTGAGACATACGACGATAGTATTGGTGGCTTGGTATGAAGAGGAATATTGCAGGTTTTATCACACAGTGTTCCACCCATCAGTAGGTGAAGAAAGAACACCAGTGACCTATGGGACTTTTACAACCTCTGTACATTCCTAAGTGTAAATGTGGTGATGACACCACAAATTTCACAATGCGCTTGCGGAGATCCCCTTGAGGCAGTGACGTGGTATGGGTGATCATCAACAGGTTGACCAAGGTCACATAGTTTTTACTAATCATGGAGAACTTTTTAGTAGATGATATTGGGAGGCTTTATATCTAGGAGATTGTATGCCTTCATGGTATTCCCTCTTCTATCATATCAGATATAGACACTCTGTTTACATCACACTTTTAGCTGGGGTTGTAGAAGGTACTGGTTTCACAGGTGCTTCTAAGTATAACATACCACCTTCAGACCAACGGTTAGTTTGAGCGTATAATATGGGTGTTAGAGGACATGATTCAGGAATACATACTTGATTTTGGAGGTTCTTGAAAAAGAAAACCCACCACTTATCGATTTTTCCTATAATAACAGCTTTCGAGTAACTATTCAAATGGCTCCCTATAAGGGCCTATATGGTAGGGTCGTGTTGTTCACCCCTATGTTGGTTAAAGGTAGGTGATACATCACTACCAAGACCCCATCTTGTTCAGGAGACTTCATAATATGTGTTTCTTATTCAAAATCATATGGCTACAAATCAATCCAGGCAGAAGTCTTATACCAATCATCGCCATTGGCCTCCTGAGTTCAGGGTGGGACATTAGACCTTTTTGTGAGTTTCTCCTATATTGGGTCATAGACGGATTAAGAGAAAAGGAAATATATCACCTCATTACATAGGACCATTTGAGATCTTGGATATATTCGGGCCGACAACCTATCAGTTGGCTTTACATCAGAGGTACCGAGACATGCACAACGTCATCCATGTATCACAACTTCACTGTTATTATTTTGACTCATCTCATTCATTTTAACCTAAGGATATTGAGATAGAGATAGATGTGACCTTTTATTTGAATCTCATTCATTTGAACCTGAGGATATGGGTGTTATGGTAGTACAGTTGTGTATAATATGAGACCTGGGAGAGAGATGTCGACATATGCGCTTAGTGGCTGGAACTTTTCTGAGGTGATGTTTTACCACCTTCAAAAGGGAAACTTGGGAACAATTTGTTTTAAGGGAGGTTATAAAATCCTAATTTTTTCAAAGATATTCTATTAAAAACCCCTCGTTTTATGATAGTAATGTTCTTAAGAGGCTAAGGAGTAGTTCAAGAGCATCTGGGGCTCATTCGAAGCCTGGATCTCCAAATTTTGAAGAGGAAGACCGAGTTGTATGATTAGCGCACGATTAGTGTTAACCATGCGACTCAACCATGTAGGGTGCTCTAGTGCACTACAGAGGGCCACAAAGTTTTCTAACTATGCATCCCAGGCTGAACGACTGTGCAAATGCTATAGAATTTTGTTGCAAATACATTTTTCATGGGTTGTGCACAATTAGTCTAACTGTACGCTTAGCCCGTGCAAGGGGGTACCATGGATAGTGATTGTCACATGGTTGGCACATAGTTTGGTCAACCGTGAAACCAAATAGTATGACCCCTTAAAGTAGGGTGAAATTCCATTTCCCCTCCATCACTTAAAAACTTAAACCCATTTCTATTCTTCATTTATCTAGTAGTAGCCAGCATGAAGAGCTCATCCACCCTCCACTCCTAGGCTTTGATCCCTCTCATTCATTCGAGCTCCGATTCCTTCGTTTTCAGTTGAATTGGATGCGTATCAATAAGGTATTAAATCTATTACCTTTCTTTCTCAGTTTGTTGCTCCATATTCAGTACTATTTTGGAGCAATCTGATATGCCCTATTTTTAGGGCATTTTTCCATTTTTTCAATTTCTTTATTTCGAGCTCTATTTAAAGTACAAAAATGGATGATGGATCGTCTACCACCATAAGGTAGGTGGTATAGTACTTTTTTCAAAAAAAAACGAGGTTCTTATAACATGCTCCATCATGCCGCATGCCAGACTTCCCACATATTGTCTTAATATTACAATTTTCCTTTATGTAAATTTTTACCCATGTTAGAAATGACCCACGTACCCTTATTTATGGTCAAAGGTTCCCCCACCTTGACAAGTTCCACCCCTTAGGGTGTCCTCATGTGATTTTCTTGAATTATTAAATTTTTATATGGCTAAAATACCTTCTCTGTGGTCTTAGATTGAAGCCCAAGTAAAGTGACTACCTAAACTAAATGGGAGTGACTGGTATGACCACTTTAAGTGACTTACATATGAATAAGGGATATTCCACTTAGGTAATGGAATGTTAAATGAATTGTAAATCAACCTTTAGAATGTATTGAAGCATGATTGACCTTATTATATTAATTTGATTCACCAGCATGGTGTCCCTTATAATTGTGATACTTGGGCATGCCATCCCATATATTTGTGATACTCGGGCATGGTGTTCTATATATTTGTGATAATTGGGCATGGTGTCCCATATATATGTGATAGTTGATAAAGGAATATGACAACCCTACTCTTTATTGAACATTAATTCATGATTTATTACATAAGATTACACAGAACACAACCTAGAAGATCGATTATTCTGGTGTCTTTAGGAATTAGGTACATTACATAACAACTTAAAATAGGGTATACATCGTCATTATTGAAAACTTCCTTAACATGATCATATTATTACATCATACTTAAAACTGTATGGGGTAACCTGGGGACATATATAAGAAAGGGGTGATCTATAAAGCCTGATAAGGAAATAAACACGACATAACATGAATAAAGTAATTCATGCTAGACAATAGGAATATCAATGAGACATAAAAGGGGTGATAATCATAAACATTAACAATGAGGCATGATCTATCATGATAAAATCAAATGGGAAACATGGAAACAACTTTAAATATGGCCTCATAAACATAGGTCAAGGCTAATTGCTAATCCATCATGATGGAAAAAGTCTCGTGATTGATTAGGTTCACTCCCTAATTCCTTTCATGATGTCTCATGAGACTAAAACATTACCCAATGCATTATATTGTTATATAATTCTGGGTGAACCCATCACTTTCATATCATTCACATGCATAAGTTTTCCACATAGATTATAAAACATGGAATAATTTATCATCACATTTTATTCAATGATCAAGGAGAGTGGAATATATACATATAAGTACCGAATAAAATAATTATAGGTTTATAAAGGTGAAAAACCTTGATAGGAAATGGGCATGGATATTCATTACACAATTATTTGGCAAAGAAATTTGTGGTAAAATTTCAGCAACATAATGAGGGCATATAAATGTTCATGGAAGGGGTTAATGTGAGTGAAAGGAGTCGGTCATCATTTAGAAATAAAATATATAGTAAGGGGGATATGGAAGAACATATCCCAACATTAGGAATTGGAGATAAAAGACATAAAATAATGAAGATACTTAAATAAAGAGAAGCAGAGGATCTCTTACTAAATTTTGGCATGATAACGAGTGTATATAAAGGTTCATGAGAGGGATTAATGAGATTGAAAGGGGTATCTCATCATTTATAAATCAAATGTAAAGTCATGGGGATATTTAAGAACATATATCAACATGAACAAATGGAAATTAAGAGACATAACATAAAAGAGGTGCTTGGATAAAAGGAATGGGAGATCCCTTACTAAATTTCGGCATGGTAACAACTTAAGTGAACGTTATAATGAGAGGGGATAAATAGTATAAAATTATTATATAATCAAATGGAAAGTAAAGGGATCATTATAAATACATGAAAACATAACCAATTTATATTCAAAAGGCTGATTACAAAGAAGGTGCTTGAATGGAAATGATAAGAGAAAAATCTCTTACCTTGAGAGGGTGATTCCAAAAACTTGGGAGAAGCTTTTTGAGAGATTGGGGGAACCTTGGGAGGACTCTAAAGAGGGAAGGTAAGAGTAAAGACGTGATCCATGGTTTTTGAGTGAAGATAAATGGGAGATTTTGTGGGTTTATATAAAAAAGAGGAGTTTTTTATTATTTCTTAAACTTAGGTTTTGAACTCTATACAATAAAATAATAAAAAAAAATCTTCATGTGGTTTTTGCCCATGGTTTCTACAAAAGAGAGGTAGTTTTAATTATTTTACAAGGAAAAGGTCCGAAATTATTAAAATATTACCATTGATGATGTGGAAGTGAATTATGTCCTTATGGAAATGATTTTAAAACCATAAAATATAATATAGGTTTTAGAAGATTCATAAAAGCTTTATAAAATTAATAAAATTACCTTAAAATAAAATTATTTTAAATGGTAAACATATATTTTGATGTTTATCCCTTTTATAACATTTATTACATCACTTTTGGGTCATTATGATGTTATATCATGCATTGTATATTTATACCGTATTTAATTTTTACCAAAACGTTCGACTCTCAGAAAATTATGAAAAATTCACCATTAGATAATTTTGATGCATTGATTCAAAAAATAATATTTATTTTATAAAAATAATTTTCTAAATAAATTAATTTTCACTTTTAAAATAGAATTTACATTTATTGAGAAATGTTGGGTTTTTTGACTAACAGTTTTCAAACCATTATAGAAATTACATTGAACATCATAAAAATTATATTATCAATTACATTTATCAATAATATTTTATTAAAATATAATTTATTTCAAAAATCCATTAATTCATCAAAAGTAATGTCTGAAATTGCATATTACTTAAAAATACAATTTATGTTTTATCGTAAAAAAATATAATTGTTATCAAACTGATAACATAATCATTTATAAAGTATAAAAAATAAATATAATAATAATTTCAACGAAAAGAAAATATAAATATTCATACTACTAGTTTTACTTTGTTTCTATTATTTGTTAAATTTTTTTTACCCTTAATTAACCTACTTTCCTTTTATCGTGGTAATTAATATTTACTACAATTACTATTCACATTGTTTAAAAATTAAGTTGACCTTATTAGCTATTATTAATTATGATAACTCCAAATATGGAATTTTTTTATCAAAATCAATTCATATAGGTGTAAGAATTTAATTTAATATAAAACTCGCAAGATTGATGGAAAACAGTTTTATGAAAGATACCTTTTTTTAATGAAAATATGATTTTACATTAACTATATAACTAGTAATATTCATTATATTAATTTAAATTTATAAATATAGATATATAATATAAACATTTAATTTATATCATTTCTCATTAGGTGTTATTTTAATTAATTAAAATGGAGAAACATTATTCATTTTAAAACAATTTTTAGAAAAATACGTTTTTAATCCTAAAAATAAACTTCTAATAAAATATGATATAATTATGTTTTAAATGTAATTAATTTAGTTAAATATAACTAAATAATACCTATAAAATAATATTTTTACTTTTATTTTACTTGATTTATCAAAAGAAATGACAATTTTACATGAAAAAAGTATTTTTCACTATTCACTAAAAAATCTATATTTTCAAAAAAACCCAAAATTTCACCCTATGATAATATTGATATGATGATATAAAAAATGGATCTATTTTTATCAAATAAATTTTCTAAATATTTTATAAATTATTTATAATATTTTTTCATAAAAATAAATACAAATCATTTTTTGAAGAAAACATATTTTGAAGAATAAAATGCCATTACCAAAATTTGATTAATTATTTACTAAGAATTTATAAATATATTTAGAACATATATATATTTCATAAATTAGTTAATCCCACTCATATACAAAATTTAATGTAAAGGTTAAAATGATCATATTTAAATAAGCATTGTTTGTTTGGGTTTGGTGTTGCATATCGCATATGTTACCGAACATAGTTTTCTCTTTTAAAAACTCAAGGCATTACATTCTTCCATCCTTTAATAAATTGCATCTTTAAAATTTAAACTTGAAATCGATAATCAATTTTTTGACACATGAAAATATATTTATTGAAAACTCACATCATAAAAAATGTTAATAAAACATCCTCTTGAAAAGAGAGAAAAAAAAGTACAAAGGTCATCACATAACTAGGTTTCCAAGTTGGATAACATTAGTGGAAAGTGGAAACATAGAAATGAAAGATAAAACTAACACCAAATTACTAATTGAGTGTGATAGAGAACATGGTCAATATAAATTCAATGACTACAAAACTATAAATCTATGATGTATAAAATGACCATCAATTCATTGGAAATGATCATAATATGATTTTTTTTATTCAATATTATTTTCCTAGAGTTAAGGAATTACTTTATCATATAGACTGAAAACATAAAGAAATATAATTTCTTGAAAAATATAATTTCATAGTTAATTAATTTCTACTATAATCTCATATTTTTCTCTAAACAATGAGAACTCAAAATGATTTTTATGCCTGAAGCACTATAATAAACTTCTAACTGATCACATAATACACCAATGAATAACAAGTTATTCCTCATGTCTTTACTAAAGCCAAAATGGTTAGTATAAAGTAAGATAATACTAAAAATGAATAAACATTAATACATTAATCTCCAAAATTCCATGAATAATCCCAAAGGTTTAACATAGATCATTCCTTAAATAAATACCCATATATAACAAAAATAATGTCAAAAATTAAAGAGTGTTTTATACTCAAAGGTTGTCTCATACCCTTCATCTTAAACCAAAAAAACATAATAAAATTCTTCTCAAATAACCCTTTATATTAAACCTAATGTGTATACACACCACAACCCAAATAAAATATCTCCCAAAATACCATTAATCACCTCAAAATCAAAAATATTTGATCTTATAACATGTTTCCCAAAATATCATTAATCATACTAAACATCCATCACATAAATATTCAAAAGTTGCATTGTAGAAACCCCTATTTCAAGTAAATAACCCTTTATTTATGATTTTTTAGTATTTAAAGTATATGGGTGAAGTTTGTGAGAGTTTGGAGAAATTTTGGAGTTTTTTTAGGGCTTTTTTATTGGTGCACGGTTGGTGCACGATTTGGGAAAACCGTGCAACACCTATAGGAATATTTATGATTTTTAAGTATGTAAAGTATATGGGTGAAGTTTGGGAGAGTTTGGAGAAATTTTGGAGTATTATTATGGCTTTTATATTAGTTAACAGTTGGTGCATGGTTTGGGAAAATCATGCAACACCTACATGAAATGTGCATAGTGAGATAGAGGCTAAAGGGAATGCACATAGGCGGAGCACGGGCAGTGCACAGTTTAACCAAACCGTGCTAAGCGGGGAACTATTGATATAGTGATATTTGACACAGTTGATGCACGATTTGGTAACCATGCGAGGTTCTTCCTTGAGGTAATGGCTGGCCGATGCACGGTTAACACACAGTTTGCCTAGCTGTGCAACTAACCATGCACGAGTTAAAATTGAGATCCTAAAATTGTGGATCTCACCCATTTTCCCCTCTAAATCACTCTCCTTTCCTCCTATGTGGCCCTAACTCAATGTTCTATCTTCCCAAAGGCATAGAAATATTCTCCCATTGATTCAGAGGCGATCCAAAATCTTCTCTTGGTGTTTTGAAGCCAGATTCTTGTTGTAAGTGATCGTTCTTGATGGGTTTTCTTAGATATTCATTTCTATCTCTCTTAGTTTCTTAGATATACATCCGTTGTGGATAGATATAAGATAGTGGATTCCAAATATGATAAGTTTTGACTTTTTTTGATGGGATAAGAGATCTAAGGCGGGTTTTTGGAGTTTTAAACCGGTTTCATTGGCGTTTGAGTGTCGTTATTCATTTTTTCCATAAATCTCAAGGTAGGTGGATTCAAACTCGACTCATCTCACTAGAAATTATTGGATTAGTTTTAAATTATTTAAATTTATTGAAATTTATTGAAAAATTGTGGTGCAAATCATGGTAGAAACCCTCTTTAGTGATGATTTGTTGGATTTTTGTGGGATTGTGGAATTGTTATACAAAGTGATTTGATAAATGATTTTAAAATTTTGATTTTAAAATATTGATTTTAAAATAGTTACTTGGTTCTATTTATGAAAAAATGTTTTCAATAAAAGGATACTTTATTGAAATTGTTTTGGCATGTTTTTTGGGCATACTTGGTGGCGTGTGTTCATATTGCATTTATAAGGCTCGGATGAAATATGAACTTATGTTCGGTGTCAAAGGTGTAATGGGACATGGGATTTAATTACCTTGTGTTGACTTGGTAGATTGATGAAAAACCTCTCATGGGTATAGAACTATCATAAAAAATCATGCATAGTTGGATGTGTGGATATGTGGAATGGAAAGTTTATTCCAAAATGGAATTTTTGAAAAGGGTTTAAAGTATTGTTTGGTTGCTTTCCTTAGTACTTGATTATGGTTTTGATAAAGATGGTTTCATTGGAACTTTTTTATATTTTGATATAAACTATTTTAGAAATTGTTTTATATTAACTATTTTATATAAATGTTTCTAACTTGTTTTATCCTAATGACATGAGTAGAGAAGTCATTGGGGAAAATCTAATGAGTTTCATTACTCACCCCTACTTTGGAACTTTGGTGCTTTTGCAGATGTTGTTTATGAGGACATGAGAAAAGGTAAAGTATCACACATCTTTATTAGTACTTCATGATACTTGGGTTGTTGGTGGATTTGGAGCATGGCGCATGTGGAGCTTTGGAGGTTATTTGGTTTTCTTTGAGTTTTTTTAGTTTTGTATTTCATTGTGAACTTGGTTGTTTTGTAGTCTTCCACTATGGTACTCTTTAATTGGTTTTGATACAAATGAAATGTTTGAGTTGTATTTCATTGATATCATGAATCATGTGGTAGTTTATTAGTTATGGAATATTTGGTTGGTGGTTTTATTTTCAAAGAGTAAATCATCCCCCAATTGTAAATGAAGCCCATGGAATTTATTGTTAGCCTTTGGTGTCTTAAGGATGTTGCTTAAGGCCAAGTAACATCCTCCAACCTCTTCAATCCAATAAGAAGGGGAGGGATGTTACAAATGGGATCAGTTTTATTCAATCTAAAATCAATTTGAAATAAGTGGTATCAGCTTGGTCCTTTGTGGAATAAGTGGTCCGAGTCTTGGTTAGTCTTTGAATTAGTATTGGTTATCCGTCTTGGAGGTGAATTCATTCTAGTCTATTCTTTGAGTTGTGATTATAGAAAGGAGTAGCATTATCAAAACCTGAAATGTAAATCATAAAAGATGTAGCTAACCTTTTTATGCTGAACTTTAAGTTACCATGAAGTTGGGTGCATAAGTATTTTAGAGACACTTATAGGATTTGAAATGTCATTGTAATGGGTTTAGCCAATTAGACGAGAATGACATGCATTAGAGAAATGACTTCCTACTAGGATTGCATATTTCATTTTGAGTAATGATTTAGTGAAACACATTGATTTTTTAAAAATGTTGAAATTGTTTTTAAATGTGAGATTTTGAAAAGAGCATGATTGATATATTTTGAAAATGGTTTGATTTTAAATAGATAATTTTTTCCAAAAAATAGTTGATTTTGGAAAGAACCATTGTGTAAGTATGATGTGGTAGAATTTGAAATTATTAAGCCTTCAATTCATAGAAAGCGGGACTTATGGCATTTGTTGTCTGTATAGAAAATGGCCCTTGGTAGGCATCGTAGAAACCAACCAGAAGAAGCTACAAAGAATGTGGTTACACCTGAGCCGCAGGTGAACAGACAATTGGTTCAAAGTATAGTCTAATCTTTTCAAGCTATGGATAGTAGGAACATGAGGGATGAGCCAAGGAAAGTGGATCATTCCATCCAGTTTCAAAAGCAGAATCCACCCATTTTTTAGGGTGATTCAAAACCAACAAAGGTAGAGGTGTGGCTGAATAGGATGAATCGTATCTTCAATTTCATCAGCACACAACCAGAGCTGAAAGTCAATCTAGTGACATATATTCTAGAGGACCTTTCACACCAATGGTTGGATCTAGCTGCACATGCTAAAGTGGATCAAGGCCTTGGTTGGGAGGATTTTGAAAAATTCTTCCACAATTCTATCCTCACACATTCAAAATCCAAAGAACAACAAACTTATTCACCTTGAAGTAGGAAAATCTTTCTATCACAGAGTATGCAGCTAAATTCATGAATTTAGTGAGCTTTTCACCCGAGGTTACGACTAGTGTGTCCTTGAAGGCATGCATTTTGAACTGGGGCTGAGGTAGGAGATTCACTCAAAGATTGTTATACTCTGTCTACCTGAACATTATCCTTTTAATATGCAATAGAGTATGAAAACACATCATGGGGGATGGAAATGGTGTAGACCAAAAGCGCCCCCCTTAAAAATTGTTTTGCTCTGTATTATGGATTATATAGAGATGATCAATAGAGTGACAATGTATAAATGTAACATATCAGGAGCTATGGGAGGAGTAAGTATGTTGATACCCATGAGAAATGATGGTAACTCTAATGCTGGGAGTAAACAGAAGAGGGGAACCTATTTCCAAGGTGGGAGCATGAACCACAATCCAATGGATGAATCGATAAATCTTCCTCCAAGACCAAATTTCCAAGCTGGATATTTCCAATGTGGTTCGTTCTATCACATGAATCAAAAGTGTACGAAACCACCGAGAAAATGACATAATTATAACAATATGGGTCACCTCCAATGCTATTGTCATAGTGCTTCGAGGTCAGGTGTTCAGGACACTTTTCAGGTCTCGTAGACATCATATGCTTCGACGAGATGTGGGTAGAAGAATCAATCTCGTCAGCAGAATAGAGATAGCTATGGTGATTCCTAGAATACCATGACTCCTCGGGTAGTGCAATCTCAATAGATCAATAATGAACAAAGTGTAGCGACGAAGCAATTATATAGAGCTGAACAGGTTATTGTGGATGATTAGTCTAGACCATCTACAGTGCATGGTACGATTCTTTTTAATTCTACCCTTATGAAAGTATTGTTTGATATTGGTGTATCCCATTCCTTTATTTCCAATTATGCTGTTGATTTTCTAAGTTTAAAAGTTGGGATGATTCCTTCTATGATAAAACTTCAAACCCCTCTTGGTCAAAAAGAGTGTCAAGCCTTTGTGTGTAGAGCATGTTCTATAACTGTTGACAGATCTGAGATGAAATGGAATTTCTGATGGATATTTTTAAAATAATCTTGGGCATGGATTGGTTGACTATGTTCAAGGATCACATTGACTATTATATACAAAGATTCAGTTTTACAAATAAAGATGGAGATGATCATCTCTTTCGAGGAGACTAGGATGTAAAGGTGGGTGCAACGAGCTTGTTGGCACCAACAGTTGGAACGATATCATACCAGTTGGCAGTACTGTCATTGGCATCAATGGACGAGATTGAGATGAATAGTTTTCCAGTAGTGGTGGATCATTTTCTAGACGTGTTTCTCGAAAACTTCTCTAGGTTACCACCCAATAAAGGAAGTAGAGTTTCCAAATGATCTCCTCATGGGGACCGGTCCTATCTCACTTTCATCTTATTGGATGACACCAACTAAATTAAGGGAATTAAAAGTTCAATTGGAAGAGCTGGAGAGAAAAGGGTTCATTTGGCCTAACATGTCTCCATGGGAAGCACTGATCTTGTTTGTCAAAAAAGGCGATGGAACTCTACGCCTCTGTGTGGATTATCATAAACTTACCAAATTATGATAAAGAATCAGTATCCACTTCCACACATCGATGATCTATTCAATCAATTAAGGGGAGTTTAGTAGTTTTCTAAGATTGACTTGTGATCAGGATATCACCAATTGTGGGTTCTGAAGTAGGATATTATAAAGACATCTTTCAGGAACATATATGACCATTATAAATATGTGGTAATGCCTTTTAGTTTTACAAATGAACCAATGGTATTTATAAAATTGATGAATTGGATATTTCAAAGATATCTAGATTCTTTTGTGATAGTGTTTGTGGATGATATATTGGTGTATTCAAGGACAAGGTCTAAGAATGAACAACATTTGGTAACAATGTTGGGAATCTTGAGAAATCATCAGCTGTATATCAAACTATCAAAGTGTGATTTTTGGACACAATAGGTACATTTTCTTGGACATGTAATCCCTAAAATAGGTGTTTTTTTGGATCCATAAAATATGGATCCCATGATATCTTAGCAGCTTCCAAAGAATGTCTTCTATATACAGAGTTTCCTTGGTCTATATAGTTATTACCTACACTTTGTGTGTGATTTTTCACAACTAGCTTCACCTATGAAAACTCTGACAAAGAATAATTTTCCCTTTCAATGGAATGGGTAATGCCAAAAATATTTTCAAGAGTTGAAAGTTTTCCTTACATCAACACCAATCTTGATTTTTCCAGAATTAGGACAAGGGTACATGGTGTATTATGATTATTCAAGATCAGGTTTGGGGTGTGTTCTCATGCAGGTAGATCATGTGGATACTTATGGTTAAAGATAGTTACGAGTGAATGATAATAACTACCCAAAACATGATTTGAAGTTAGCTGTCGTAGTCCACGCTTTGAAGACTTGGCATCTTTTCCTCTTTGGTGAGAAATTTACTATGTTCACAGATCATAAGAGCTTGAAGTATATTTTCTCACAATGGGATTTTAACCTGAGACAAAGAATATGGATGGAGTAGCTCCAATGTGGTGGAAAATACATTAAGCATAAATTTATATACTTAGTTAGAAAAAGAAGCTTTAGACCAGTGGTATTTGATATCCATGATAGCTGACATGAACTTAGAATGTGAAAACTGAGGTGATGTTGCAGTTTTATCTCTAGTTTATTTGATTAAAGATTTAATAAATATGGTTAAAGTGGCACAAACATTCGATGAAGAATGTGTGGTGATGGGGTCAAAACTCAATGGTGAAGAGACCAGTGAGGGCCAGATGCTAGATGGGAGTTCAGTGTTATAGTTTAGGAATCAGATGGTTGTACCTATGGATTGTCAGGAACAACTTCTCCATACCACCATTCCGAATGGGATATTCATCCAGAAATACAGAAGATGTATAAGGTGTTGAAAGTGAAATTTTGGTGGGTTGGAATGAAAAGAAAGGCAACTGAGTTTGTTTCGAGATGCTTAACTTGTCAGCAAGTTAAAGTAAAATATCAACAACCAATAGGTATGTTTCAGTCTTTACCTATTACTATTTAGAAGTGGGAGCATATACCTATATATTTTTTAATAGGTCTCCCAAGAATGGTTTGACAACAAAATTTCATATGGGTGATAGTGGATCTCCTTACAAAATCGGCTCATTTCATCCCTATTCATGAATCTCATATGGCGGAGGACTTGAAAAAAATCTATATCCAAGAATTGGTAAAGAGGCATTGCATACCAGTTTTGATCATGTCAAACAGAGATCCAATGTTTATGTCTCATTTTTTGAAATCCTTACAGAAATCCCTTGGGACTCAGTTGACTATGAGTATGACACATCATTCTCAAATAGAGGAACAATCCGAACAGATGATACAAATATTGGAAGATATTTTTCGGGCTTGTTTAATGGATTTTAGTGAGTCATGAGAAGATCACATGCAGTTAGTGGAGTTTTCATATAACAAAAGTTATTAGTCCTTGATAAAAATGGATTCGTTTGAAGCATTGTATAGGCATCCTTTTTGTTCTCCACTTTGTTGGGTGGAAACAAGTGAGACTTTACTAGTTGGGTCGAGCCTTGTCCAATAAACAATGGAGAAGATTCAGTTGATCAAGAAAAGGATGGAGACAACTCAAAGTCATTATGAATTGTATGTGGATCATCATCGATGACCGTTGTCATTCACGGTGAGTGATCATGTGTTCTTGAGGATCTCTCCAAATCTTGGACATCATCATTTTGGGAAGTAGATAAATTTATCTCCTAGACACATAGGCCCTTTTGAGATACTTGAACGGGTTGATGAGGTGGCATATCAGTTGGAATTACCACCACGATTTAGTGTAGTGTATAATGTGTTTCATGTATCTTAGTTGAAAAAGTATCAGCCTAATCTTGACCATGTGATTCTATGGGATCACATTGAGCTATATCTAGATGTTTTGTTGGTGCACATGCCCGTGTAGATTGTGGATACACAAGAGAAAGTCTTGCGCAAAAAAACATCGATCTAGTACGGGTTTTGTAGAAACATGATTATATTTAGGAAGAGACTTGGGAACAAGCGAGAAATAAAAGAGCAATGGCCATAACTATTTTAACAAAATGTGGGTTTTCTACTTTCTTGGGATGGAAAGACCAATGATGAGAAGAATGTAGCACCCCCGATTTCAAGTAAGTAACCCATTTTTTATGGTTTTTAAGTACGTAAAGTATATGGGTGAAGTTTGGGAGAGTTTAGAGAACTTTTGGAGTGTTTTAGGGGTTTTTTATAGGTTCATGGTTGGTGAATGGTTTGGGAAAACCATGCACACTACCACAAAAACAGTTTTTCCCAACGCCAACCTTTATCAACGCTTTTTCGTTAGCGTTGATAAATGGGGCCTTTATCAGCGCTTTTAAAAGCGCTGATAAAGGGTCGAATTCAAAAAAATTAATTAAAAATAATATATTAATATATAAATATATAAATATAGTTATATTGATATAAATATAATATATAATTTTTAAATATATTTTAGATAAGTATAAATATGCATTTACACATAATATACTTAATATATAAGATATTTAGTGAAAATGGCTTATAAAAAAATTAAAAAAATATTTTTAATTAATAATTTGCTAATTATTATGGAGTAATAGTAATTTAATAACAATTTTAAGATTAAAAAATAAAAATAAAAATAAAAAAAAGATCCAAAATATGTTGAAAACGCAACTCGAACTTCAAACGGCCATAACTTTTGATCTGGGTGTCCGTTTGAGCTCTACCACATATCAAATTGAAGCCTGCGACAAGATCTACGTCTCTATAACATAAGGAAACCTTGGTCAAGGTTTTTTCAAGGCCAAAAAAGGCCCATAAGGCCTCCAAAACTGAGTTTTTAGTCAGGGTACCCCGATTTTTTAACATTTTTTGGATTTTCAGCCTCGTTTAAGGGGGTATTATTGGCTTTTTTTGGTGGGGACTGAATTTATTCCAAGGTATTACATTCATATTGATATTATTTCTTTGAAATTTCATCGTTTTTTATAATGCACTTCTATTTATAATCAAATATATAACAATATATACATATTTTTTATATATTCACACATAAAAATTTAATTATAAATATAAATAATAAAATATATTTACATATAAAATATATTAGATTTACTTAAATAATAACTAATATCCATTTTATTTAAAATAAAAATATATGAATATTTATATACCTATATATTAATCTAACTATATATATATATATATTAATCTAACTATATATATATTAATATAACTACATATATATATTAATATTATTATAAATATATATATTAATATCACTATAAATATATATATTAATATCACTATAAATATATATATTAATATCACTATAAATATATATATTAATATAACTATATATATATATTAATATAACTATATATATATATATATTAATATAAATATATATTATCTGAATAAATATAACTAAATATATATATATATATATAAATAGAGATATATGTTAATATAACTATATATATATTAATATGACTATATATATATATATTAATATAACTATATATATATATATTAATATAAATATATAATACTATACGAATAAATATAACTATATATATATATAAATAGAGATATATATTAATATTACTATATATATATATTAATATAACTATATATATATTATAATATAAATATATATAAATATATATTAATATAAATATATATTACTATACGAATAAATATAACTAAATATATATATATATATATATATAGATATCATGAATTGGAAAGAAAATCAAAATAGAGTAGTGGTAAGGGCTTAGGCGTGCAGGGGGGAGGTCTCGAGTTCAAATCCTGGTGGAGGCAGGGGCGCGCGCGCATGAGAGAATATTGGAGAAAGCGCTGTTAAAGGGTGGAGGGGGTGCATGGGGAACTATAGGGGGGCGGGAAAGCGCTGTAAAGGGGGGGGGGGGGGGGTCAAGCGCTATAAAATCCCCCACGATTGGCAATATTTTTTTAATTTTTTTTAATTTTTTAATTTTTTACCTTTTATCAACGCTTTTAAAAAAGCGCTGATAAAAGGGGTCCTTTATCAGCGCTAAAATGAAAGCACTGATAAAGGAAGCACTAATAAAGGGGTATTTTATTAGTGCTAAAATAAAGCACTAATAAAGGACCCTTTTATCAGCCCTTTGTTTTAGCGCTGATAAAAGACCCCTTTTATCAGCACTTTTTTTTAGTGCTGATAAAAGGGGTCTTTATCAGCGCTTTTTGGAGCGCTGATAAAGGGGACCCCCCCTTTATCTTTTCCGGCATTAATAGCGCTTTTCTAGCGCTATTAAAGGCCATTTTTAGCACTGATAAAAGCCGTATTTGTAGTAGTGGCAACACCTACAGGAAACCATGCACGGTGAGACATAGGCTAAAGGGAAGGCGCACGAGCAGAGCACGGGCTGCACACAGTTTGACCAAACCATACTAAGTGGGGAAATGTTGAGATAATGAGATTTGGCATGGTCGTCACATGATTTGGTAACCATGTGAGATAACCGTGCGAAGTTCATCCTTGAGGTTGTGGCTAAAGCACAGTTAGTGCACGGTTTTCCTAACTTTGCGGCTAACCACGGGTTAAAATTGAGATCCTAAAATTATGGATCTCACTCGTTTCCCCTCTAAATCACTAATTTTTCCTCCTATGCATCCCTAACTCGATTTTCTCTCTTCCCAAAGTTAGATAAAGATTCTCTCATCAATCCAGAGGTGATCCAAAGGCTTCTCTTGGCGTTTTGAAACCAAATTCTTGCGGTAAGTGGTCGTTCTTGATGGGTTTTCTTAGATCTTTTTCTCTCTCTCTCTCAGTTTCTTAGATATACATATTCTTTAGATATATCTAATATATTGGATTCCAAATATGATTAGTCTTGGATTTTTTTTATAGGAGAAGATATCTAAGGCGGGTTTTTAGAGTTTCAACCTGCTTTCATTAGTGTTTGAGTGTCGTTCTTCATTTTCACTATAAATCTTGAGGTAGGTGGATTCACTCTCAACTCCTATTATTATAAATGATTGGTTTATTTCAAAAATTGTTTAAATTTATTGAAATTTATTGATAAATTGTTGTGAAAATCATGGAAAAAACCCTCTTTAGTGATAGTTTGTGAATTTTTGTGGAATTGTGGAATTGTTATACAGAGTGCTTTGATAAATGATTTTAAAATGTTGATTTTAAAATAGTTGTTTGGTTCAATTTATGGAAAAATATTTTCAATAAAAAGACTTTTTTATTGAAATGGTTTTGGCATGGTTTTTTGGCATACTTGGTGGCGTGTGTTCATATTGTATTTACGAGGCTTGGTTGAAATATGACCTTGTGTTCAGTGCCAAAGGTGTAATGACACATGAGATTTAATTACTTTGTGATGACTTGGTAGATCAATGAAAAACCACTCATGAGTATGAAACTCTCATAATGAAGCATGCATGGTTGGATGTGTTAATATGTGGAATGGAAAGGTTATATCAAAATGGAATTTGTGAAAAGGGTTTAAAGTATTGTTTGGTTGCTTTCCTTGGAACTTGATGATGGTTTTGAGAAAAATGGTTTTTATTAGCACCTGTTTATATATTTATATAAAATGTTTTAGAATTTTTTTTATATAAACAGTTTTATATAAATGTTTTTAACATATTTTATCCCAGTGGCGTGAGTAGGGAAGTCATTGGAAAAAATCTACTGAGTTTCATTACTCACCCCTACTTTGGAACTTTGGTGCTTTTGTAGATGTTGTGTACCAGGACATGGGAAAAGGTAAAGTATCACACATATTTAGTAGTACTTTGTGATTCTTGGGCTGTTGGTGGAGTTGGAACATGGCGCATGTGGTGCTTTGGAGGTTATTTGGTTGTCTTTGAGTTTTGTTAGTTTTGTCTTCCGTTGTGCATTTGATTGTTTTGTAGTCTTCCACTGAGGTACTCTTTGATTGGTTTTTATAAAAATGAAATGTTTGAGTTGTATTTCATTGACATCATGCATCATGTGGTAGTTTATTAGTTATGGAATATTTGATTGGTGGTTTTATTTTCAAAGGGAAAATCATCCCCCAATTGTAAATGAAGCCCTTAGCATTTATTATCAACCTTAGGCATCTTGGGGATGTCGATTAAAGGCAAGTAACATCCTACCATATCCTCAAGCCAATGAGAAGGGAAGGGATGTTATAAGAATCAATGATTTTAAACATAAGATTAGACTTAGACATATCATACCAAGACTATAAGTTTATCCCAAAATCAAACACCTATTAAGGGTTATCAAACCCTCAATATTGTGTTTCCTAAAATATCACTTTATCACTAAATCACTTTTATAGGTAACCGATACCATTCAATATATGTTTCAAATCCTTAAAGAAAAACTATCACGAAACAATCCTTAGATAGTTCATGATTTTTATATCCATAATGTCATTGATATACTAATTATACAACATAACTCTAAAATACGAATAAATAAACTCTTTAAAACTTACACTTTAATTATTTCTATAACATAGGTCCTTAGTATATGCTTTAACCCTTGGATTATGGAATTGACTCAGATAATGACCATATTATCCACACATAAGACATTAAACAACAAAGGGTACTGTAGGATGAGATTTATTCACTTCTATTACACTCTTCAATTTTTTTAGGGAAACTAGATACTTTGTGCCCTTTTTTTCCACACCTAAAACACCTCTGAGTTCCTCTGGCATTTCCTTTGGCACCGCTTTCCATATTTTTGACTCGATGGAAATTGAATCTTCTTTGCTTTATCAACATTATTAGATGAACTTTCTTGAGAGGACATCCTCATATTCTTTGATGTATTTGGATGTTCAAATATGTTCCAATTTTTAATTTTGATTTTTGATATCCAGTTTGGAATAATCACAATATGTCTTACTTTATCCCTTGTCATGTTAGGCATCTCATTTGGAAAATCATCGCATTGACCATCACATTGGTTGTTGACCAGGTTATTCCTATTACCATCCACAAAGGAAAAAATTAGGGATTTGTAATTTTAAAATATTAAACACATAAACGAAAATACAATAACATTAAAGGGGTAACTTATAAATGACATGTATTTCCTTAACTTATAAATTTATAGGTTTCAATATAAGTTATCTGTGATCTATTTCCTAATAGAATCTTATGGAAATTATTGTTCCCTTAATAATGGTTTGTAATGATATTGTGAATTTACCAAAGCATATCCTCCAAGAGTGTCAAAATAGGTGTGCAATAAGGCATTTTGTTGTTCACCAGTTCTCGATCGAGTCTAACTTAATGTAGTGTTTTTAGGTGTTACCCATTTGTACATCTATGTCAGAGGCACATCCAATTGTTGTATCCAGACAATGATGTATTTTCTTAGAAATCACTTACTATATACTTTACAAAAATTTAAGTATGTCCTATTATGTTTAGTGTTATCCCTAAGTATTTTTCTAGAGTCTTCTAATCCTAATCCCAAAAATAACTAAAATTTCCTCTGAGATACCAATTATGACAACCCTGCTCTTTATTACACATCAATTCATGATTTATTACATATGATTAAACATAATACAACCTGGAATATTGATTAGTATAGTGTCTTTGAGAATTAGATACATTATATAAAAACTTAAAATAGGGATACATCTCAATTATTGAAAACTTCCTTAACATGCTCATGTTATTCCATCGTACTTAAAACTACACGGGATAAACTGGGGACATACATAAGTAATTGGTGAGTTATAGAGCCCAGTAAAATAATAAACACAAAATAACATGAATAAAGTAATACATGTTTAACAATAAGAATATCAATAAGACATAAAAGGGGTGATAATAATAAAAATGAACAATGAGGCATGATATAACATGATAACATAAAGGCAACATGAGAAATGTGGAAACAACTTTAAAAATGGAATCATAAAAATAGGTTAAGGATAACCGCCAAGACATTATGATCTAAAAAGTCTCATTATAGATTAGGTTTACTCCCTAATCCCTTGAATTACATCTCATGAGACAAAAACATTACCCAATGCATTGAAGCGCTATATAATTCTAGGCACAACCGTTACTTTCATATCATTCACATGCATGAGTGTTCCACATAGAATCATTTATCATCACATTTGATTCCACATTCAAGGAGTGTGGAATAAATAAATTTAAGCCCCTAATAAAATAAGTATAAGTTCATAAAAGTGAATACCCTTGATAGAAAATGAGTATGGGTATTCACTACACAATTATCCAGCACGAAAATTCACGTTGAAATTTCGACAGCATAACGAGGGTGTATAAATGTTCATGGAAGGGATTAATGAAAATAAAAGGGGTATCTAATAATTTAGAAATAAAATGGATAGTAATGGTGATATGTAAGAACATATACCAACATTAGTAATTGGAGATAAAAGACATAGGCTAATGAAGATACTTGAATAAAGAGGAGAAAGAGAAGATCCCTTACTAAATTTTGACAAGATAATGGGTGTACATAAAGGTTTATGTGAGGGATTAACAATAGTGAAAAGAGTATATCATACTTTATACATAAAATGGATATTAAAGGATATATTTAATAATATATCCCAACATGAATAAATGTAAATAAATATGCATAACAAAAAAGTGATGCTTGAATAAAAGGAGAGTGAGAGATCCCTTACTAAATTCCAACATGATAACATCTTAGGTAAATGATATAATGAGAGGGTATAAATGGTATTTAATTATTAGATAATAAAATTTACAGTATAGGTATCATTATAAATACATTAAAACATAACCAATTGATAATTAAAAGGCTAATTACAAATAAAGTGTTTGAATGAAAATGAGAAGAGAGAAATCCTTTACCTTGAGAGGGTGATTCAAAAAGCTCAGGAGGAGCTTTTTTGAGAGCTTGGAGAAACCTTGGGAAGGACTATAGAGAGGTTAAGGAATATTAAGGACATTATCAATGGTTTTTTAGGAAAGGGAAATGAGATATTGTTGGGTTTATATAGAAAAATAGAGAGGAGTTCTTTATTATTTCTCAAACTTTGGTTTTGGACTCTATACAATAAAATAATCAAAACCACAAACCTTCCTAAGGTTTTTACCCAAGGTTTCTACCAAATAGAGGTGGTTTAATTATTTTATAATATCAGGGGTCTAAATTATTAAAATATCACCCTTTATGATGTGAAAGTGAGTCATGTCCTTAAAGAAATGATTTTAAAACTATAAAATATAATATAGGGTTTGAAGGATTCATAAAGGCTTTATAAAATTAATAAAATAAACTCAAAATCAAATTATTTTAAATGGTAAACATATATTTGGTCATGGATACCTTTTATAACATTTATTACATCACTTTTGGGTCACTATGAAGTCATAATACGCATCATATATTTATACCGTATTTGACTTTTACCAAAAAATTCAACTATTTCAGAAAATTATAAAAAATTCACCATTGGATAATTTTGACATGATGATTAAAAAAATAATATTTATTTTATAAAAATAATTTTCTAAATAAATTAATTTTCACTTTTAAAATAGAATTGACATTTATTGAGAAATGTTGGTTTTTTTATAATAACAATTTTCAAACAATTATAGAAATTACACTTGACATCATAAAAATTATATTATAAATTACATTTATCAATAATAATTTAATAATAATATTTTATTAAGATAATATTTATTTAAAAAATATATTAATTCATCAAAAGGAATGTCTTAATTGAAATGGCATATTACTTAAAAATACAATTTATGTTTTATTGTATCAAAATATAATTTTTATCAATCTAATTACATAATAATTTATACAGTAAAAACAATAAATATAATCATAATTTAAATTAAAATAGAATATAAATATTCATATTATTAGGGTTACTTTGTTTCTAGTCTTTTTTAAATTATTTTTACCCGTAATTAACCTATTTTCCATTTACCATGGTAATTAATATTTACTACAGTTACTATTTATATTGTTCAAAAATTAAGTTGGACTTATTAACTAATATTAATTACTATGATTCCAAATATAGAATCCATTTTATCAAAATCAATTCACATATTTTGAATAATTTAATTTAATATAAAACCCGCAAGCATGATGGAAAACAATTTTTCGAAAGATACATTTTTTTAAGGAAAAAATGATTTTACTTTAACTCTATAACTAGTAATATTCATTATATGAATTTAAATTAATAAATATAAATATATAATATAAAAATTTCATTTAGATAATTTATAATTAGGGTTTATTCTAATTAAATAAAATGGAGAAACATTATGCATTTTAAAATAGTTTCCAAAAAAATGCGTTTTTAATCCTAAAAACAAACTGACTAAAATACAGTATAATGATGTTTTAAATGTAATAAATTTAATTATATATAAATAAATAATACCTATTAAAATAATATTAGGACTTTTATATTACTTAATTTATCAAAAGAAATGACAATTTTAAATAAAAATGGTATTTTTCATTATTCAGTGAAAATTCTATATTTTCAAAAAATCACAAAAATCTCACCCTATGTTAATCTTTATAAACTAATATAAAAAATGGATCTAATTTTATAAAACACATTTTTTAAATGTTCTATAAAGTAATTAAAATATATTTTCATGAAAATAAATAAAAATCATTTTTTGAAGAAAACATGTTTTGAAGAACTAAGACATTAACAAAATTTGATTAATTATTTACTAATAATTTATCAATATATTTAGGATATATATATATATATATTTAATAAATTAGTTAATCCTATTTATATCCAAAATTTAATGGAAATTTCAAAATGGTCATATTTAAATAATCATTGTTTATTTGGGTTCGGTACTACGTATTGCATATACCATCAAACATAGTTTTCTATTTTAAAAACTCCGGGAATTACAAGGCATTATATATACGTGTAATATACGGGCATATATTCCCATGTAAATGTGATAACCGTACATGGAATCCCATGAAAATGTGATAACTAGCCACGGTGTTCCAAATGAAATGTGATATACGGGCATGGAGTCCCAAATGAAATGTGATATACGAGCATGATGTCCCAAATTAAAAGTGATATGAAGACATGAAATACCTAATTAAATGTGATATATTGGAAAGGAATCTCAAATTAAATGTGATAGCCAAGTATGGAGTCTCACATTGTGATACACATGCATGACATCCCTTGACATTCAATGAGACTCATACTACCATCCATGGATGCCTGAGTTATGTCCCGGGTCTTGAATAGTAGTAGTATCTATATATATGGCTATAAACATCACTATGTATATAGACTATATATATAGATACAAATCTATATACCGGTTGTCACTTGTTCAGATATCTTCTGACTTAGGCTGAAGAAGGTAGTGTCATCCTGGTGTCCTTTTGGAATCAGAGCCGACCCATTTACATTTTATATTTTTTTATTATATTGTTATACGTGCACACTACACATTTTATATGAACCAGATGGATTTTACAAGACACCATTTATGGTGTCTTATTGAGTATATCCCACACCCTGTTCGAGCCACTGGTTGGTACCTGAACATATATTATGGATGCAGGTAGAGATAAAGGGAAGCATCTGACTGTGGATGCTTGATGTCTACTTATAATGGAGCACAAAAGTAAAGGATTGAGATTATGCTCGTGATGCTAGTGGACATAGTTTTTGTAATTTTTGTATTTTTTTTATAACATGATTATATTACTATACCCATATTCCCTTTTTTATATCACGTGACATGTGCATCATTTTTTATATGATATTGATTCTATTATAGTCTGTTTATTTTATCTGGATGATTTATTATTCTGCTGCTGGTTATTTATTACTGTTTTTTTATTTATCATTATTATATACCACTATGATACACTATGACCCAAAGGAATGATCTCCCCACCGACACACCCTAGGCCCTCACTATTAGTTGGAAACCTATGGCATATTTGGATGCGCGCTTGAGTCCATTTAGCCAATCGGGTTCAGTTACATATGAGTAAACTGGGTCCGATACACTATAATGGGATTGCAGTTTTTTAATTTCAATAAATAAATGGATAAAGTAATGGAGACACATTACAGTTGTTACACCACTGAGTGTTGTCATTATTTTTATTTTTTTTCATAAAGTGGTACATGATTCATAATACCAACTATAGTTTCTCCAAATTTTATGAGTCATTACTAATGTTGAACACCTTATTGGCTTGAAAATAATAAGAAAAATTGTAGTGGAATGGAAGTTAAATTAGACACATATAATAAATACATGGTTTATTTTTTTACATATTAAATGATATGTTATGTGCCTCTCTACATTTGTTAATATCTTTTAATGTTTTATTATTGTTAAAGAGCAGTAGTGATGTTGAAAATTCACTCATGAAAGTTATGAAAGATGAATTGTCTAGATCTGATGAAAACACCAATATAAAACTAAAAAAAATAAATGTTGAAAGTTAAAAAAATACAAACATCTATTGAAGAACTATCAGTGTGAAATATTTATCCAAAATAACAAATAAGCAGGTGGTTCAATGGTTTTTGGTAAATGAAACCTTCTTCTAAATGTATGAACTTCTGGAAGGCATGGATTGTACAAAATTTCACATGCATTCAGTATTGTAGTTATAATGGTGAAATATATAGTAAAGTTTTAATATAAATTAAAAGCAATAGTTTTGAAAGTTGAGTTCTAAAAACATGCATGAATAGAATAGAGAAGCAGAATTATGAGTTAGTCGTTTCACCCTCACAGGTTGCACAACCAACACATATTCCGAATTTGTTGTCCCTTTCAAAAAAGTAGTCATTTATTTTACAAAATCATCCCATAGGGTGAAACTTTCCTTGAAACCTCTAGAAAAAGTTTATAATAAAGATTAAAATGTTGTGTTAAGGTCAAATAATTCGATAATAAATTATTAAATGCAATAATATGTAAGTCATATAACATTCCATTCTATATCACTACATGCATCCATATATTGGAATCTACCCAAGGTTGCATTGCTTAATAATGATGAATATATCCAATAATATCTATACATTTCATCAACATTCTAAAACATTATAAAATGTATTTATTGAAATTTAAAATATATGGAATGAAAATAAAAAAGCTTGAGGCCGAAACACTTGTAGTGTTTGAGCATGTGTAGTGTGTATAACATTGTTTATAACTAATTTATCAATGGTTTATATTTTAAATAATTAAAAGGCTATACAGATATAGTTTAGTGAAAGATAACCTAATATATATTCCATTGGAACCCTATTATTAATAATTTCATTATATTTGATGAAATCAAACCCAAAATGAAACAATTATGCTTCACAAGGATGAACATATGTGCTCTAATTAAATATAATTTAGAAATTGTGGAGAGTTTCTAAATTTTTTCCATCATTCATTGTAATTTAGAAATTTTGTATGATGTAACATAACCCTTTCTGAAGAATTGATTTGAACTTTGAAATCAGACGTCGACCAATTATGGTAGCTTGAATTTTTGTTTCATATATAAAATAATTTAAAATAAATTGGGATGCAATGAAAATATATTTTTGAAAAATTAATAAAATCATTAGCTTAAAGTGAAAATGTCTAAAAATAATGTTAAAATTAAGTAATTAAAGTCTCATCAATTAATATGAGGTCTAATGCATCAATATCATTTGAAAATTTGGAGGAGGATGTGAACCATAAATTCAAAATTCGAATTTTGACTTTCAAAGTTTCATTATCATCGATCCGAATGTCATGAAGAGAAGTAAAATTGCATACCATAGGTAAAAATATACATGATTCACATATGAAATTTCTAAAACAATAAATCATTGCTAAAAATATGTATATTTTTCTATTCTCTAACTAGTTTAAATTTTTATAATTTCTTTATACACAATATTAGTGGTTGAAATAGAAGATGTATGTCTACCTATCTTGAATCAATATTTTTAATCCTTATCTGATTGTGACTCTAGATATAACAACATATAATTGTCCATGATAAAAAACAGGCTTCTTTAGTTATAACCCAACAATAAAAAGAGATTTCCATTGACTTTTATTAATAGTCATAGCATAATATACAATTAAAGGATACTATCTTTTTTGAATCTTTAGTGACCAAATTAAGTCAAAATGAGTCATGTTGATCCTCGGTATAAATGTTTGTTCATCTGAATGAGTCTCAGTCAATATTTGTGTTCCAATGACACGATATTCCAAATTTGTAACAATCAATTGATTACCATTATAAAGAACAAATGATTGATCAACATTCTGCAACATCATGATCAGAAACCCAACTTTAAATACAATTTTATGTAGATTCAAGCCTAATACATTGATACAATTTAGAATTTCAGGCATATAAATATTCTCTGGTTTTTCTATTTCATAAATCAAATTTCACACTGAATCAAAACTCAAATATTCTATTTATTCTATTTCAATCAATGTGAGCACATATTCATTGATTATTTTTACACCATCACATGTTAGAGATACAACAACACACTATTTCAAGTAATTTACATTGTTGTAATTTCCTAAAAAAGTCAGGATATGTATGATAAACAATGGTTTATATTGGATTTTCAAATTATATAATGAGATATTCTTGTAGAATTTGTATTCCAATCTCAACATTATTTGGTTTATCAATTCTACCATCACCAATACAATATAAGAAATTTTTGAGTTCAACTAAATTATCACCTAAAACATTATTTTGTAAATGCATGTTTTCATCAAAGTAAGAACATGACAACTGCACCAAATATATGAGGATTTGATACATGTTAAAACAAATTTTCTTCTATTTCTACCAAGTATAATTGGTAATATTTTCTAAAAATCACCTTATTTTTTTTACCACCAAATGGTAAATTTGAGGCATTAACAATCATTTTTTAAATTATATATCTCAAATTTATATCAATAAATTCAAAACAAAACTTATGTATCATTGGTTCTTCATCCCATATAACGAGCTTCACTTTTTGAAGAAGTTTAGATAGATCACTGCCTTGTTGAATGTTTCATGTAGAATCCTGATTAATGGATATTGAAATTTGAAACCTAGAATGTGCTATCCCACCCCCTAGTAGTAGGTGTGACACTATTCTACTTGAAGTAACTAAAAGTACAATATGACCTTTATAACACAATATAGATGTCAAAGCCCCCCATTATAAAGTTTTTCTAATCCCCCTATATCCGTGAAGGGAAAAAACCCTCTAATATCAGCAAAAGTTGAAGTTATAATAGTCTCCATTACATTTTGTTGTTCTATTGAAAGCATACAATTCAGAAATATGAAATTGTATTTAAGGAATTCTATGTTGTAATTGATCTCTTCTATAATTAACATGTTACATTGATTTAGGGATAAAGATTTTGGAACAAGAATAGGAGGATAACATTCTAGTGAACAACCATTGGAGCGTAATATACTATTAATATATAGCAATACATACATATATTTTTTGATGTTCTATGAGTGTCCATCCTATTAATAAAATAAAGTTATTAATGTTTGTATGTAAATTGTATTTTTAATACTTGGGGTTATGAATTAATGAGAAAAAATATTATGCACAATAACTTATAAATGTGTAGCAACATAGTAGAAAATATCTGCAAATTATTACAGTTTAATACTAAAGTATTTTTTAAATTTATTATGGTTAAGGAATAGAAAATCATAATGCTTTTAGATTAAATATATGAAAAAAATGATATTTCTTTTACTAATAAACAACATAAAAAATGTAATATGATAATGGAATTATTAAAATTAAAGTGAAAATAAAATAGTTTGACCTTGAAGAAGAGAAAATCTATGTACAATTGTAAACTGAGTTACAGTATACAATAGTTAACACTATATTGTAATTAATAAAATGAAAATTAATCACTATAAAAAAGGAAAATCTAAAGGAAACATTACATTATTTGATAAATATAAAAATATTACTAAGTGATTATAAATTATATGAATACCTGGTATTTTCATAATTTTCTATTGAAGGTAGAGAATATCTTCAAAAAGAATAGTCCATGTTTCATTCCAAACATGTTTTGGTCGAGAAACGCTGTTTGAGAATAATAAATGAGTAAAAAACCTGTGCAAAGAATCTCTACTAGCCCATAAAGATACCTTGTTTATTGATTCTATAAACTCATTGTCATCGTGAAGTAATCCTAAGGTGTAGTAGGCCTACCTATATGTATTGTGAAAAATATTGTTCATAGTTAGTATGTCATTGTAAGAAGTAGGTCATTTAACCTTGGTGATCATAATTCTCAAGCAGTAGAGTTCTATGATTTTAGGAGGTACACAATATAATCTCCCAATTGAAATACCTTTCTTTCGTGGGTACCATTTACACTCACACGTGTTGTAAATAAAATTTAATAGAATTTCTACATATTTCAAGGTCTTTTCTTCAGGATACATTGAATTAGCATCAAATCATGAAGATGACATTGAATGAGAAATTGTTGTTTTTGCCAAAATATCCTCTATTTTTTCATCATCAATGTAAGTAATGCAATGTTTACCCAATAAATGGAAATGTAATCTTTAAAATGGAGGAAATTTATAATGGTCATATCTATAAATTCCCTGAGTTTATTAACATGGTGATATATATCAATAGTCATAGTACATTTTAATTTTGTCCAAATGTTGTTTTAGAAGATGACTACTATAAGTTTCATAAAGATCAATAGTCACACGATCATTCCCTTTGTTTATATATTTGAAAAAAATACTTTATAGAATGTGATTAGTTACAAATATTAAAGTTATTAGAAATAAACATACCTTTGTACGTTTGTTATTAATATAAAAATATTTTGGATTATCGAAGATGGATCAGTGTTGTCAAAGGCGCGTGCCTCAGCGTGCCTTGGCGCGAGGCGAGGCGAGGCACACCCCGTGCGCCTCAATATGGGTGAGGGGAGGAAACCTCGCCGAGGCATGCCAAAAGTGTGTGCCTTTTCCACCAAACCCAATGTCGCTAAAAGTGAGAGGTGCCGTAAGGAGCACCAGTGGTGGCTGGGATCAGGGGAGATAAAAAACATGGGTACTGCCTACAGGTACAACAGAGTGGGGCGATGGATATCGGGGGTGGCGGTGGAAATCAGGGTAGGATGGAAATTTAGGGTATAGACAAAAATAAAGGGTACGGATGGGGTGGAGGATATTGGGGGTAATGAAAGTTGGGGTGGCGGGTGGTCCCCGATGAAATTCAGGGTGGCAGGTGGGTGAGGGTGATCGGCGGAGATCGAGGTAGAGATCGTGACGGAGATCGGGATGAAGATCAGAGTAGGAGGCCAAAAATGTTGTGTGGGTTAGTCATAAATTCAATGAAATAGAATATTTAATATATTAATAAAAAAACATAACATACTACAAAAACATCACTGACAACAACACCTCATTTTACCACGAATTGATTATGATTTTGGTTAAAAATTATAAATATGTATTTTAATTTGTATTTTTTTGATTGAATTTAAGTTTTTTTTTAAATTTAAAATATTGTTGAAAACTGTATATAATTAATTATGTGTGCATCCCTTAGTTTCAACTTAATTTTGATTTGCACCGCATCCCCAAACAGTCTTTGCGCCTTATTGCACCGTGTGCCTTTGACAACACTAAGATGGATAATTAAAAACTTCTTAGAAATAATATTCTTACCATTGGATGAAAAATTTTATGATGTCGACTGATGTTTTATTTTTAAGTCTAGTACACGATGTGTGAACATGTATTATCATGGTCAAATTTTGGAGTTTGATATTATCTAAAACACAAAAAAAGATTTTATACAACAATGAAGTGATTAGTAGTTGTTAACATGATATATCAGATTGTATGAATTGATAAAATCATTCTAACAAACCATTTAAACATATAGTTGACAGTGGGGTTTGACTTGTTCCTTCTAAGTTGATGTTATTATATGAAGTTATCTCTATTTATAAAAAATAATAAGGGGAGTTAGTGTATTTAGAGGTTGGTAGAATGAAGACTACTATTATTGTTTAGTTATTATGAACCTTTATGAGCTGCAAATTTCTGATGCTGCATGGTTGGTATTCATTCTAACCCAACTTCAATTGAACTTGATTGGCTATTGATTGTACTCATTGACATCTTTGTAATGATTTAATAAGGAGTATAACTCAGTTTTTATAATGTCAAGGAAGATAAATATAAAAAAATAGAATATTTAGTTAACAATCAATGTGTATCATGCATGGAAATTGAATATGTTGTTCATAATCAATGCATAACATGCCTTGTATGTTAAAGAAGAAAACTGAAAACATATGGTGAACATATTAAAAACACAACACATGTGAAACTAGCTATATTCATTAGAATGGGGTCACATGTAAATGATTAAATTTTCACAAATGAAGAAGGTAGTTATAAAAAAAATAGAATTTGTAGAAATAGGGTTTCACAGATCAAGAAAGTAGAGCTAAATGAGATGAACATAGAGATTGTAGGGTACCGGTCAAATATGATAAAAAGAGTGTGAGATAGAGTCAATGAGAGGCATACCGGCCGGAGACACATCGCTTGAAGGGTATGTGAGGCAATGAAGATGGATATATGGGTAGTGAGGGCATAGATGTGGGAAATAGGTTTTGCGAGGAAGACAAATATGCCGGGAGCGAGGGTAGAAATAGGGGAAATGGGTATTATGAGGAAGATATTTACAATTTAAGGTTGATGAGAGGTGGAGGTAGAGGAGAACCAAGAGGAGGCAGAGATGGATGAGGTCACAAAGGTGGGGATACGGGTGGAGGGGAGGGGTAGAAGATATAGGAGAGGCGGGGTAAGCAGACGTGGAGGCAAAAAGCACTGAAGTCAGGACGGGAGAGGATGGCAGTTGGGGAGGAGAAAATGTGGTGGGAGGGAGAGTGGTGGGTAGAGGGTAGGGAAATCCACGTGTTATCATCTACAATCCCACAAAATAATGGATCTTTTGGTAATAGGCTAAGATGATGACAGGTGGTATTTTTTTTTCGAAATGGCGTGATCAGGTAAGGGAACAAAATGAAGGGTATATTGGTCTTATGGAAAAAAATGTTGCGGGAGATGATATCCCTCTATCCAATCAAAGAAATTTCCTATTTTAAGTTTATAATATTATATTATATATTAAAAAAATAATAAAAATTGTGATATATTTTAAATTTAAGATATTTGTAAATGAAATTATATTTGTCTTATATAAAAAAAATATTATGCACTTATTAAAATTGACCAAATAATATGTGTTTTCAATTTTTTTTGAATAAAGTTAACATATTTTAGTTAATATTTTTAAGTGTGTGCATTTTTTAAAAACATGTTAAATATTAATGAGTTAATTGTATTTTAAAACAAATCATATTTGTAATTAAAATATTTTTTTTGTTTAGAAAACTACGTTACGTTTTTAAAAAAAGAAATAAAAAATATGGGATAAAAATAGATTTTTAATCATTTAAGATAAAATTAATCGATTTTATTTAATATCATTAAAGTCATGATTTATTTTAAATGCGTAAAAGAATATCGAGTTTATTGTATTGTAAATACAATTATTACTGTAAATGAAATGAATTTTTTGTGTAAAAAAAAGTTTTTATGACATTTAAAAAATACAATAATTTATCTTTAAAAAATATTTTTTTTAATTATTTGATTAAAACTAATAAATTTTCTTTAATATTTTTAAAGTCATGTAATTTTTTTAAATTTATAAGAAATATTTTTTTAAGTTCCACTGAAACTTATTCTTAATAAATTTATAATTTTTATCAGTATAGATGTTGAATAAAATATATTACATATATTATATATAATTTCATTTAATAAAAATATGTTTATTAAAATTTAATTTTTATTAATATATTATATAGTTTTATAAATATATACTTTTGATGTATTGTAGAATATCCGTTGAAAGTTCATTTGGAAATTCCACTGGAACCTTTACTAGAACCTCCACTGAAACCTCTACTGGAAAGTCCACTAGAACCTCAACTAGAATGTCTACTGAAACCTCCACTGGAACCTACATTGCAAATTTCACCAGAACTTCCACTAGAACCTAAAAACTCTACTGAAACATCCATTGGAACCTCCACTGGAACCTCCACTGGAACATCCACTGGAACCTCCACTGAAACATCCACTAGAACCTCCACTGAAGCATCCTCTTAATAGATTTATAATTTTTATTAGTATAGATGTTGAATAAAATATATTACATATATTATATATAATTTCATTTAATATAAATATGTTTATTAAAATTTAATTTTTATTAATATATTCTATAGTTTTATAAATATATACTTTTGTTGTATTGTGGAACATCTATTGAAACTTCAATTGGAAATTCCACTAGAACCTCTACTGGAACCTCCACTGAAACCTCCACTGGAACCTCCACTAGAACATCCACTAGAACCTCCACTGAAAAATCCACTAGAAGTTCCATTAGAACCTAGAATTTCCACTGGAACCTCCACTGGAACCTCCACTGGAACCTCCACTGGAACCTCCACTGGAACTGGAACATCCACTGGAACTTCTACTGTAACCTCTACTGGAACCTATACTAGAACTTCCTATTAATAGATTTATAATTGTTATTAGTATAGATGTTGAATAAAATATATTACACATATTACATATAATTACATTTAATATAAATATGTTTATTAAAATTTAATTTTTATTAATATATTATATAGTTTTATAAATATATACAATTGTTGTATTGTGGAACATCTATTTAAACTTCAATTGGAAATTCCACTGGAACGTCCACTGGAACCTCCACTGAAACCTCCACTAGAACCTCCACTGGAACATCCACTGGAACCTCCAATGGAAATTCCACTGGAACCTCCACTGAAACATCCACTAGAAGTTCCAATATAACCTGGAACCTCCACCAAAACCTCCACTGGAACCTCCATCGGAACATCCACTGAAACCTCCACTAGAACCTCCATTGGAACTAGAACCTCCATCAGAACTTCCACTGGAACCTCTACTAAAACCTCCACTGGAACCTCCACTGGAACTAGAACCTCCACCGGAACTTCCACTGGAACCTCCATTGAAACCTCCACTGAAACCTTCACTAAAATCTCTAATGGAAATTCCTTTTAATAAATTTATAATTTTTATTAGTATAGATGTTAAATAAAATACATTACATATATTATATATAATTGCATTTAATATAAATATATTTATTAAAATTCAATTTTTATTAATATATTCTATAGTTTTATAAATATATACTTTTGTTGTATTGTGGAACATCCACTGGAACTTCAATTGGAAATTCCACTGGAACCCCCACCAGAACCTCCACCGGAACCTCCACCGGAACCTCCATCAGAACCTCCATCGGAACCTCCACTGAAACCTCCACCATAACCTCCATTGGAACTTCCATTATAACCTCTAATGGAATGTATACTGAAACATACAATGGAACATCTACTGGAACATCCACTGAAGTTCCACTAGAACCTAGAACCTCAACTGGAACCTCCACTATAACCTCTACTGGAAACTCCACTGGATCCTACACTATAACTGGAAAATCCACTGGAACCTTCACTAGAAATTCCACTGGAACCTCTACTAAAACTTCCTAAATATGTACATTTTATTTACATTTTTATTCATGTATTATATATATTTTTAAATGGTAAATTATATTATTTTTATAAAATTTATGTAAAATTTTTAATAAATATTATATGTAATTTCATTTAATATAAATACATTCATTAAAATTTAATTTACATTTTCGCATTTTATTTTTTATTATTTTTTTGTTTTTTATAATGTAAATTCTTCATATATTTTTTAAACTTGCAAAGATTAATAGTTGTTTACAATATTATTTAATAAATACAAAATTGATATATTTTTAAAAATAAAAATTTATAGGAAATTTATATTTTTCAATGTTATAATTTTTTTATAAACTGATATGTTTTAAATAGTAATTTATATCAATGTTTTTTAAATCTAATTTTTGGTTTTGATATGTTTATGTTTTGTATCAACGTTTTTTATGTTTTTTTATATCAACGTTTTTTATATGTTATTTTTTTTTTAATTTATAGAGTTTTTATAGAATTTTAAATATAATTTTATTATTCAGTGTTTTTGTTTTTTGATATGTTTTTTAATGTTTTTGATACATTTTTTAATGTTTTAATTTGTTTTTATGATTTATTACAACTGTATGGTGGTAATAACAGTAGAGGGTAAAAATGGATTTTTATAAAAATTCTGACAACTGTATTTTTTTTATTGCATTTAAATCCAACTGTAACTTTTTTTGATAAACATGGCATCATCTTAGGTAAAATGGATATTCTAGTTATTCAGGGTATTGGATATGATGCTGGTCCAGGGAAATGTGGGGGAAATTTGTTTTGGAGGGAAATCATGCACTTATGGAGTGACACATATAAAGGTAAAATTCACAAATAATAAGATATATATATATGTCACAATGATAACAATATATTTACATAATATTATTCATATATTATAATATAATAATAATAACATTTCACATATATTTCTATTCCAATAATAATAACCATTTTAATAACCCAAAAATATATATACATTCAGTATGTATATTTTTTTGAAGGATTATTCAGTATGTATATTTTGTAACATAATGATAACATTATTATTAAAAATCATAATGCATTTTTATTTAATAATAATTTTAATAATGAAAGTACATATATACATATGTATTTCATAACATCGTTCTAACCTTATTATTAAAAATAATAATACTCATGTATTTCATGATAATATCAATAATGCACACGTGAATTTATTAGATTATTCATATCTCATTCCAAAGGTATTGTTTCATACCATATATATTTATTTATTTCACTAATGCCTACCAAATAATTTTTTCACGCTTTATTTAATACTAATAATTTACAATATTCATTATCATGATTTTTATTTTATATCACACATTTATCATCCATTATAATTCTAAAATAATATCATTTTATAAGGAATATATTACAAGATTAGGTGAATATGGAAAGAGGGGGTGAATTGAATTTATAACAATTAATAATTGAAGTGTGATGACAATCAGAATAGAACAATAATAAAAAATATAGAGTATATGTGTAGTAGAAATATAAAATATAATAACGATAAATAAATTATGTAATTTAATTGATAAATGTGGTCAATAATTAGTTGGAGATTATAATGAGCATTAGTGCACAATTATCAATTAAAACGATTAAAAAATATATGAGATCACTTAATTTTGATATAATTTATAAAAGATAATTTCAAAGTTAATTGAGTGAGAAGCATATCAAAATAAGGAGTATCAAAATTATGTGATTATGTGATTTTATATGAACATGTAATGCAAAAATAAATAAAGGAGATAGATAGAGAGTGATTTGATAAAAGGAGTTATATAATAGCTTATTGTGAGCCCCTACATCTCCTCCCCTTGGGTTGAGAGGTTTTTGTTATTACTCCCTTGATTTTAATGGAGGTTAAGAAACCAATACCCCGTGCTTCTTGATGGAAGTAGCAAGAAACCAAGCTCCATCAATTTGTCTATTGTGAGCACTTGTCCCTCATTTTGTGGTTGTGAGCACCCTTTTGTAGAAGTGGTGGTGAGAAGAAATATATTTGCTAAGCATAAATCCATTATAAATCCACTCCATCATCTATCGATATGGATAATATAAATTGAGAGGATAGATAGAGAGATAATATTGGTAGGGGAGAGCCTAAGAAATTTAGAATAACATTTTTCTCTTGAAAGAAGGATTTGAGAATGATGGATAAAACCACTTTGATTCATCATTGGCATGATCCAATTTGATTACTCAATTCACCATTGTTGAGAGAGCCTCCAAGGTCCTCTATTTATAGCCTCCAAAATGTTTAGGAACATTCTAGAATTTAAGGGAATCATTAATCATCATAAAATGTTGATTGGATGTTGTGGGGTCCACAAAAATAAAGATCTTGGACATGCTATTCGAATGCTATTGAATAGCCAGTATCCTCCTTCGGTTGGCCTATACACTACCTATGATTGAGAGATTCTATAAATATTCCTATCAGGTAGTCCCTATTGTTAATCGGTTGGTCGGTAAACCTTCTGTAGGTTCACTAGTTCTATTTTCTTCCACCATATGGTCAATGGACTTCCACCAGGTAGTCACTGGACTCCTACTACTTATATAGGTCTTGTGCTCTTGTTACCGGTTGGCTGGTGCCTCACACCGGCTAACCGGTGCTGCTTGTATTTGCTCAAAACCAACTTTGGACCTTCAAAATTCTTTATTTGCCTCCATTTTCTCCAACTTATTCCTTACACGAACTAAATACATGATCAAGATCATCTTTGGATTTCAACAAGGTTCTTTAAAAATCATCCAAAAACATTACAAATTCTTTAAGAATTACCCTCCATTAAATAAAAAATTGAGTGTTTGTGATCATGAAAACATTACGAGAGAGAGAGAGAGGTATAACAATTATCACTTAAATCATTTTTATTTAACAATTGAAAAACCCAGTTATATCTTAATTCACAAATATAAAATTATCATTTCTTAATAATAATAATAATAATTAGTCTAAAGTTCAACATGAAAAACAAACCTTTATTTTCACCACTGAATATTCTAATTTAATTAAAAATTTAAACTATAAATAATATTCATAAGAAACAGGTCTACAACTTTTTTTGTGTTATTGTGTAATGTGATGGGTTTAATTTGATCATCATATAATCATTTGTAGTATAAGATAACCCAAAACATAGGAAGATCTATCTCCAAGAATCGTATTTGAAAAAATATCTGAACAACAGAGCATAAAATGATCTACCTCAAACACTCAAATATCACTAGCTTCTATCTTCTTCCTTGATAGACTATGCCAGATAATGATTGTGGGGAGAAGTATATGTACACATCCTGCTTTCAAGGGGGGACACCAGATAGTGGATCCATGAATGTTTCATAAGGACTCTCGAATTCCCAAGGAAGTACTAACACCTACTTAGAACGATGAACGGTCTTTAGGTGGGAAGATAATTTCAAATGGATTAAAAAAAATCCGCCACTTCTATAATAAATAAACACACCCCAGAACAGGAGAAAGATCACAACCTTATATAGGATTCTTGATGTATCTATATTAAATAACATCAATATGTAACACATCACATACATTAATTCATGTCGGGAAATATACATTTAACCCATTTAATGGGATCAAAATTCTTAATAATGCATTCATAAATGATTTTCAACCGATGAAAACCAAGTGGATAAGGACATGGAAACCATATGCATTGTGTTCCTGAAAATGGTGATGCCAACTGTCGACCATGATATCACATACACTACCACGGTGTGGTGGTTCCTGTTTTAGTGTGCTTCCAACTATATCCCACTTACACTAAAATCCAAAAAGGTCTTAATGAAAAAAATTCACAACTCTTTGTGAATCCATCCAAAACCAATTTTGGATATGGTTTCTTTGAGCTCTATTTATTTTGGAACAAACAACATTGTATGAGACTTTATCCTTATCCAAGGGCCTAACTGTGGGACCCTGAAGGCCTTAATTGCATTGAGAAAAATATGGAATCACAATTTCATATATGCAAGCATAGAGAGGACTCTAGAAAATCATCAGTGTTACTCAATCTAACTAAGGGTTTTGATGTAATATCTATCAAACATACTCATATATTTATAAGAACATATCCACCACAATATGTATCATATAAAATATATACATGCATATATAATCCCTTTATCAATGACATCAAGTGGCCACTGGTCATGGAACACATTAATCTAATATATGACATCTCATTTTTCTCGATTTTCCAAAAAAAGACTAACCAAGTCAATAAATACAACACATGTCATTCATCTAATAGATGAGTGCATCACATCCCTTCATCCATGTAGTTAAACACATCATATGTGACTCAACTAATCATGACCATGCATTTGATAATTCTATTTAAATTAAGGTATAAATTTATATACTTGTTATATAAGTAGACAAATCCCATCTTGGTTTCACTCTAACCGACGACTTGATCAACAACATGCCCAATCACTCCCTGATTAAAAAAGTTCATATTTTTACTTGCATAAGTAAGGTATAAAATTATAAATATTCTCATATAGGCATCTCACTAACCGCAGGCAAGAAGGATTGATAATAAACACACACCCCTAAATATATCAATGATTTTATGACATTTTATGATATATACTATAGCGACTTGGGATTGGCCCAGTCAAACTTTGGAATATTCCTACGAATAATTTCAGATATAGGTGTGGAGATGACATGCGATTCCAAGGCCCGGTGTTCCTGGAATAAATTTTATAAAAATATTAAGTATTTTTGTACTATACATGTGGAGGAAATGGGTTATCTCTTAAACGATAGATCAGATCAAAAATATGAGGTCACAGTTGCATCTGGAGCGTGCCGTTTACCCTGGGTGGGGTATAAATTTTGTGGGAGCGAGCCTGCTGTACAAAAAGTATTCGAGGGTGTTTCCATAAATAAATTAAATTAATTTATTTTGGATGCCAGATCGAATAACTCATGAAGGGAGTCTCGAATCAAAATTCTGAGCCCACGGTTGAGTTCTGAATGTCGTGTTTACCCTAGGCACAACATAATTTTAGTTAGCACCAGGTCATAGGTGGGTTGAGGCTGGGGTGTTAAGCAGATATTTGTTTTATTAAAAATAAAAAAAAATATCATCACCCCTCTCCTCTCCCCAGTGTGCATGACGTAGGCATCCCCCTCCTTCCTCCTTTGATGAAAGACCGGTGGAAATAGAAGAACTAGGTGCTGTCAAACTCAAATCTTGTCAACGATCACTCCTAGATCATGCAACAACAGCTTCAGAGTGCAGATCTAGTGTATAAGCATTGGTGTTTTTCCAAGAGGTAGGCGGTTTGAGTTTTAAATTCCCGATCCTGTTTATGCTGTGTTTTTATTCGATTTGTCACTGAATCTATGAAGATCTTGTCGCAAAGAGCTCATAACTAGTCTCAGATTAGATTTTGGAGCATAGAGGTGACCCCAGTGGTCTACAGAAGGTTCACCAGTGTGTAGAGGTCCGCGATGGGTGGCGACAACAGCAGCAGAAGCCACCAGAGGGGGTGGCGGCTCAAGCGGCCAAGCCACTGAGCGACAAGGAGGCCGTGGAAGAGGCGAGCCGGTGAGTGTACGACGCGCCCACGGTGCGGAGGCTGGTGACCGGTTGGGATCCAGGATGACATGGCTAGGCCGTGGTCCAGTTGAGCGAGTTGAGCTGGCCGACCCAGGCAGGGTGGACCTTCCAGAGCGGATCGGTCCAACCCAGTTCCGTTCAGGGGTTCTTTAAACTATTGTAAGTTTCAATCCAAGGGTCTGTTTCACATTCTTTCTGCAACCAAATGACCCTTTCTTTTAGGCAGAACTTTTGAGGCTAGTAAGAGAACTTTTTGTGTTGGGATCAATGCTTGGTGGCACAGAACATTCAAAAAATAATAATATTATAATAATAATATTATTTGGCGAATCTTGTATCGAACGTATCTCTTGAAACCGATGTCCGATTGACGCGTTGTTAGTGGGGTTTTGACCCTGATGGTTAGGTGGGCGTGTCTAGATAAATTTTAGGTGCTTAATCTGAAATCGGGGTGTGATCCCCATGAGACCCGTTATGGACATTTGTGGCGAAATTCACCTTTTTCACCGGGTGTCCATTTTGGACGAGTGAGTAGTCGATCCCATATGTTTTTATGAGAGTATCAAAATGGAGTGATGTGTTCGATGTGTTTTGAGATCGAGGCATGAGCCCCACTTGGACTTGTTATGGTGAATAATACCTTTTTCACTAGTTGTCCGTTTCGGGCAAGTAAATAGCCTATCCTGCGTGTTTTTTTTGCATAGAATGTGATGGTGGCCACATTTTGGTTTGAGGAGACAAAGTGTATAGGTGATGTCGTGTGGGTTTCTTGGGTTAGCGACGCTAACCAGCCATGTTGTGTGGGACCTCCTGGTCTCTTTGGTGATGTTACTATAAGCTGGGTTGAGTGTTTCCCCTAGTTTCGGATGGAGGCATTACGACTAGCTGGGTTGAGTGGGTCCCCCTGGTCCTTTAGCTACAATGGTTTCAGTATCACTTCCCCTTCACCGGACTGTGACCCCTCTTCAACTACCATGAGGGTTTTGATATCACATCCCCTTCATCATACTGTGACCCCTATTTGGCTACTTTTCATACGTGTAGTGTGGGTGTGTTCCCACTTTTTGAAGTGAGTTGTCTCAATTCAATTCGATAACAGACTCAGCAGATTTGGAGCATGTATCACCCTGAGAGGCCCGATGAGATCCTCACATCCCTTTGTGTTTCCCTGGAGGAGTTCTCAAAATATATGTGACCAATATTTACGTGGGAATCGATCCTCTACCCAGGATGTTCTAGTAGGGGACGAAGCCCCAGTGAGCCCTGGGAGTTGACCCTCTAGCTGTGTATCGATATCTGTTCTTTCAGCTTTTTGAGGCGCGTTCTGTGAGTTACTAGGTGGGGTTTGTGCTATCGTCGTGACCAGTAGTACATGGGCGATGATCCCCTATCTGAGCGATATGATATCTAGGGTGTTGGATTAATATCATGACGTTTTCCTCAGTGGAGTTCTCAATATCGGCATGACCAACACTACTCGGACACTGATCCTCTGTGAGACGAGTTGTTCCAAATTTGGGTTGTTGTGTGATGCCCCTTTTCTATGTTTGGTTTTCTAGCTAGGGTTTTACTGTCACCCAGTGGATCTTGGGTGGGATCCACTACCTGAGGATTTAGTGGTTGTTTAGTCATTGGGTGACTTCTTCCATGGCACTGTTCATCAAGCGTGCCCTCACGAATAGGTATCATGAGGTTTGGTCAGGTGTGTTGTTTTTTCGTGTTACCAATGGAGTGGCATTTCTCAGTGGAGTACCATCTGGGATGGTGCGGTTGGATCATCGAATTCGAGCTTTCGATGCTTTCCCCATTTTGTTTTGAGAGATATCAGGGATGACTTGGATCTTGTTGTTGTCTATGAGGTCGGTACCTCATGATATTGTTGCGAGTGTTGCGTTGGAACCTTTTTTTATTCACTGTGGTTAGTCTATGGTCAAGACCATGAGACTTGGTGTTAGTGTTGAGTATATCTGGGTATTTTCTAGGATTCCCCATGGCATGTGTCATTTTATTGACATGATAGGGACATCAAGTTGACTAGTCAAGAATTACCAAGGATGGGCTCGAGATGGAGCTTCTCTCTCATTTGGAGTCCCTCAGGCTGGGTAGAGCTAACTAATGCCTATCAGTTACTCCTTTTTTTGGTTTGGGATTTTGGGGCGCCTACTGAGTATTATTATACTCACCCCTACATGGGATTTTCCCGCATATGTCTTGTGTCTTGTGCAGACCACAGGTCCTTCGACGGAGTCCCAGTTGGACCCAGAGAAGGAAGAGCATTGTAGCTGGACTGACCAGGGTTTTTACCAAAGCTTGGATGAGGAGTTTACTAGTGATAGTTTGATAGTGATCCCCTCTTTTAGAGCTGGTTGGACGCTTTTGCAGTTTTCTTTTTGGTGGGACCTGTATTTTCCTTTTTTTACTTCTGTTGTACTATAGTTTAGGATAGATATATGCATGAATTTTAGTTTTTAGTTTTTATATATATCTCTGCATTGTTGCATGGAGGTGAATGTGGGTGCGTGTGTATAGGTAAATTAGGCTAAGGCCTCCTTGTGCGTGATAGCCTACTCGATGCTGGTCACCAACCTCTGGCCTATAGAGGTGGGCTTGGGGAGTCGCGGCTCGAGCCCTATTGGATCGGGTCACGACAAAGTGATATCAGAGGGAGGTTCCACTTTGGGATCACAGTTGTGAGCTTGGATTGGGTTTCATAGTGCTAGTGTTAGAATGTTTTGATTTCAGCTTTCAAGCTAGGGAATCTAGTGTTAGTACGAGCAACTGACATATACAAACACCAGGACTTTGATAACCTGCCTTTCAACTCGGTACATTAGGACATTGGTTGTAGGGGAATAATGGTACATGCATCATATAAGACTGGGTTTTGGGTTTTTCCTATCCTTCTTGAGTCATCTCCCCAGATATACTCTTTGACTGTGTTGCATCTTGAATTTGTTCAAGATGTCACCACGATGGTAGACTTCAAGGGTTACACATCAGGGTTTTGTTTAGCAATGGGAGAGATGTGTTAGCAATACCATGGGTTGGTGTTGTTTGACTTAGATTCAACTATAGGAGGAAGATAAATATTTTCCCCACCGATATGTGTTTTTGTGATGCGATGAAAACCATGCGGGCGAGTTAGTGCCGCCCAAAGAGGACAATATTGAGGTGCGGTGGTTGAGTCTCTTTGACTTGTGAACACAAGGCTTGGCAGCGTGTTGGTAGTTGAGGGCCCGGTAAGACCCAGTGTGCATGTCTGGGCAGGAATTTGTTGTTTATTGCTACCCCTGCATGCTCAGTGACATATTTTACGTGGGATGCTTGAGGAGGTTGTGTTGTGGTTTGTTGGGGCTTCGAATTCCCCCACTAAGATTCATCCTTGTGGCGCGATCCAAAACCATGTGGGAAAGTCAGTGCCACCCAAAGAGGATAATGTCAAGGTGCGGTGGATGAGTTCCTTCGACCTGTGAGTTTGAGGTTGGTTTTGTGCATTGGTAGTGGTTTTCTTAAGGGCTTGTAAGACCCAGTGTGTATACTTGGGTGACCCTGTTTGTTATCCAGGTGGTGGAGACCTTTTTCCTTGAGGTGTTGTAGTTTTTTTGCGAGGTCTCACATGTTAGGATATCTATTGGGCGTGTTCACAATGGATTTTACTTAAGGTGGGTTGTACGTCAACCTTTTGAGGTTTGGCATTGGCACCAGTCATGTGGCGAGACGAGGTGCTAAGGTGGTCTTTTCCTTAGTAGTGTGTTGGTGTTGTAGTTATTCTTGGTGTGTGTTTGTTACAACACAGGAACCTCTGGTGAGGTCCCTGACGTGAGAGTTCCAGTGGAGAGCTCAGGTCCTTTCCCTTGTTCCCATTCCTTTGCTTTTCGGGGACAGAAAGGCTTAAGGTGGGGAGGATGTAGCAACTCGGGTTTGGCCCTGTCAGACTTTGTAATATTCCTACGAATAATTCCAAAGCTAAGCATGAGGACAAAATACGATTACGAGGCCCGATGTTCCCATAATAAATTTTATAAAAATATTAAGTATTTTTATACTACTAACATGGAGGAAATTAGTTATCTATTAAACAGTAGCTCAAATCAAAAATTTGAGGCCACAGTTGCGTCCAAAGCATTCCGTTTACCCTAGGCGGGGTATAAATTTTGCAAGCACGGGTCTGCTGTAGAAAAAGTATTCGAGGGTGTTTTTGTAAATAAATTAAATTAATTTATTTTAAAATCCAGATCAAATAACTCCTGAATGGAGTCTCAGATCGAAATTCTGAGCTCACTGTTGAGTTCAAAACGTTAGGTTTACCCTAGGCACGACATAATTTTAGTTAACGCCGGGTCGAAGGTCGGTCGGGGCCGGGGTGTTAAGCGGGTAGTTGTTTTATTAAAAATAAAAAAAATATCATCACCCCTATCCTCTCCCTAGTGTACACAATGTAGGCAAACCACCTCCTTTCTCCTTCAATTATGAACCAACAGAAATTGAAGAATGAGGTGTCGTCGGACTTAGATCTTGGCAGTGATCACTCATGGATCATGCAACAACAGCTTGGGAGTGTATATCTGGTGTAGAAGCATCAACGTTTCTCCAAGAGGTAGGTGATTTGAGTTTTAAATTACCAATCCCATTTATGCTGTGTTTTTGTTTTATTTGTCACCACGTCTGTGAAGATCTCGTCGCAAGGAGCTCAGAACTGGTCTCAAATTTGATTTTGGAGCACCGAGGTGACCCTGGTGGTCCGTTGAAGGTCTGCTGATGGTGGAAGTGGAAGCCGATAGAGGGAGTGGCAGCTTAAGTGGTTGAGCCACTAAGTGGGGTAGTGGCCGTGACAGAGGTGAACCAGCGGGCGCGCGGTGCGCCTGTGGTGCGGAGGCCGGTGACCGGCTGGGAGCCGGGTCGGGGTCAGCGAGGGCCGGCGGGCCGCAGTTTGAACTGGGCCACTGGTGCGGGCTAGTGTGGCTGGGTCGCTGTCTGGCTAAGTGATCCGGGCCAGCCAGAGTGGGCCGGCCTGGGCGGGGCAGAACAACCGGAGCGGGTTGGTCCAACCCAGTTCCATCCAGGGGTTCTTTAAACCCCTGTAAGTTGCAATTTAGGGGTTTGTTTCACATGCTGTCTATGGCCATGTAACCCTTGCTTCAAGGCGAACCTTTTGAGGCTGGTCAAAGAACTTTTTTGTGTCGGTATTGATGCTTGGTGGCATGAAATGTCCAAAAAGTAATAATAATATTATATTATTATTATTTGGCGAATCTTGTATCAGACGTATCTCTTGAGTACGATGTCTGATTGATGTGCTATCAGTGGAATTGTGACCCTGATGGTTAGAAAGGAGTTTCTAGATAAATTTCAGGTGCTTAATTTGAAATCAAGGTGTGGGCCCCATGAGACCTGTTCTAGGCATTTGCGGCGAAATGCGCCTTTTTCACCGAGTGTCCATTTTGGACGAGCAAGTAGTCGATCCTGTGTGTTTTTCTAAGAGAATCGCAATGGCTTGATACGTTTGATGTGTTCCAAAATCAAGTCATGGGCCCCACTCGGTCTTGTTATGGTGAATAGTACCTTTTTCACTATTTGTCCATTTCGAGCGAATAAATAGCCTATCCCACATGTTTTTCCGCATAGAACGTGATGGTGGCCACATTTTGGGTCGATGAGACAAGGTGTATAGGTGATTTCATGTGGGTCGCTTGGGTTAGAGATGCTGATCATACGTATTGTGTGGGACCCCCTGATATCTTTGGTGATGTTACTACTAGCTGGGTTGAGTGGTTCCCCCTAGTTTCGAATGGCGACATTATGACTAGTTAGGTTGAGCGGGTCCCCCTGGTCCTTTATCTACGAGGGTTTCAATATCACATCCCCTCCACCGAAGTGTGACCCCTCTTCAGCTACTATGAGGGTTTCAATATCACATCCCCTTCACTGGATTGTGACCCCTCTTTGGCTGCTTTGCGTAAGTACAGTGCGGGTGTGTTCCCACTTTCTAGAGCGAGTTGTCTCAATCCACTTCAACAAAAAAATCAAAAGATTTGAAGCATGTATCGACCCGAGAGGCCTGACATGATCCTCATGTCCCTTCATGTTTCCCTAGTGGAGTTCTCGGAATCTATGTGACCAATATTTACGTGATCATCGATCCTTTACCCAGGATGTTCTAGTAGGGGACAGAGCCCCAGTGCACCCTGGGAGTTGACCCTCTAGTTGTGTATCGATATCTGTTCTTTTGGATTTTTGCGGTGCATTCTACAAGTTACCAGGTGGGGTTTGTGGTATCATCGTGACCAGAAGTACACGGGCGATGATCCCTTATCTGAGCGATATGATCTCTAGGGTGTTAGATCGAGATCGTGAAATTTTCCTCAGTGGAGTTCTTTGTATTGGTATGACCAACACTACTTAGGAACTGATCCACTATGAGATGAGTTGTTCTAGATTCAGGTTATTGCGCGATACCCTTTTTTTTTGTTTGGTTTCTAGCTGGGTTTTAGTGTCCCCCAGAAGATCCTGAGTGGTATCCTCTACCTGAGGAGTTACTGGTAGTTTAGTAATCAGGTTACTTCTTCCATGGCATTGTCCGTCGAGCATGCCCTCGCGGACATGCATCACGAGGTTTGGACAAGTGTGTCGTTTGTTCGTGTTACTGATGGAATGGCATCTCTTAGTGGAGTACCATATGGGATGGTGTGGTTGGATCATTTAATTCAATCTGTCGATACTTTCCCCCTTTCGTTTTGAGATCTACCAGGGTTGTATTGGCTCTTGTTGTAGTCTATGAGGTTAGTACCTCATGAGATTGTTTCTAGTGTTGCATTGGAACCTTGTTTTGTTCACTATGGTTAGTCTATGGCTGGGACCATGAGACTTGGTGTTGGTGTTGAGTATATTTGGGTATGTTCTGGGAGTCACCATGGCATGTGTCATTTCATTGACATTCCAGGGACATCAAGCCGATTAGTTAAGAATTTCCGAGGATGGTCTCCAGATGGAGCTTCTCTCTCATTTTGGTTCCCTCAGGCTAGGTCGAGCTAACTGATTCCTATCAGTTACTCCTTTTTTTGGTTTGGGATTTTGGGGCACCTACTGAGTATTCTTATAATCACCCCTACATGGGATTTGATCACACATGTCTTGTGTCTTGTTCATACCACATGTCCTTCGACGGGGTCCCAGTTGGACCCAGAGCAGGCCAAGCGTAGTAGCTAGACTAACCAGGGTTTTCACCGGATCTTGTACGAGGATTTTACCAGTGGGAGTTTGAAAGTGATCCCCTCCTTTAGAACTGGTTGGATTCTTTTGCAGTTTTCTTTTTGGTGGGCCCTATATTTTTCCTTTTTTTACTTCTATTGTACTTTGGTTTGGGATAGATGTATGTATGCATTTTAGTTTTTAGTTTTTATATATATCTTTACACCGTTTCATGGAGGTGTATGTGGTTGCGTGTGTACAGGTATGTTAGGCTAAGTCCTCCTTTTGTGTGATAGCCTACTCAACGCTGGTCGCCAGCCCCTGGCCTATGGAGGCGGGCTTGGGGAGTCATGGATCAAGTCCCATTGTGTCGGTTTGTGACATATACTTTAGCGATTTAGTCCATGTAACTAGTGTTTAGTTAATACATCGTGAATATGTTCTTAGTATCTCATATAAATCCATTTTTAATGAGTAGAATAATCTATTTAAGATAATTTTAACCTATCATCACAACCCATAATACTCTGTGGTGATCATCGATTAGGGATAATTGAAAGTTTTATAACTTTAGGGGATATTATCATTAGACTGTTCATGTTGAATAAATTGTATCGCACATGAATGAATGATAAACAAAAATTTCCTTTATTGTAATATCATGATATATTTTACAACTGTTACATCAATCTCTCAAGTATCTCATAATTAGAGACTTAACGCGACCCTCATGATTTTACTGCATTAATGGTATCATCAATGAATCTGATATATTCTCCTCGGCAGTCACATTATATATCTTTACATCGCCCCTCTCAATGATCTCTCATATGAAATAGTATTTTTAAAGGATGTGTTTGGTACTCTAGTGAGACTGGGGTTCCTTGTTTTAGTGATGGCTCCACTATTATCACAATAAAGACCAATCTCTCCCTAAATGTTAGGAACCACCCCAAGTTCAGTGATGAACTTCTTTATCCAAACAACTTCCTTCATATCATCTGATGTAGTGACATACTCTTCCTCTATTATCGAGTCCACAATAGTGGCTTGTTTGTAACTTTTATAGCTGAAAACTACACCATTCAAGAAAATAAGAAACCATATTGAGACTTATTATCATATTTTTTTATTTGGAAACTAACATATGTGTAACCTCTTATATAGATTTCATACTCTCCTCCAAAGATTAAGAACATACACTTAGTCCTTCTCAAGTACTTAAGGATGTTTTTAACACCAATATAATGAATTTCACTGGGATTGGATTGGTTTCTTGATATTATACTATGAGAATAGGTGATATCAGGTCGAGTACACAACATTAAATACATAATAAATCCAATGAAAAATGAAAAGTAATTATATCCATCCTTTATAACTCTTTAGAAAGATCTTGAATCTTCCAAAGATATGTGCCATGAACCACTGGTAAAGACCCATTTTGGATTTCTACAATCCAAAACACTTAAGAAATTTACCAATGTATGTGTCTTGACTAAGTACAAGAATCCTCTTAGATATATCTTTAAATATATTAATATCAAGTATGTAGGAAACTTCACTCATGTATTTCATTGGGAGGCACCTACTTAACCACATCTTCATTGAGTGAAGAGTCAGGATATTATTTTTGATAAGAATAATGTTATTTATATATAGTATCAGAAACACCATGACACCCCCAATAATATGTTTGTATACACAAGAATCATATGTGTTCTTGATGAAACCAAAATCTTTAATTACATCATCAAACTGGATATCCCAACTCTGAGAATCCTACTTTAATCCATAAACAGACCGTTGCAGCTTTCATACCTTAACAATATCATTTGGAATTTCAAAAAATTTGGGCTTCATTATATATATTTCCCTTACAAAATTCACATTAATGAAATAAATTTTTACATCTATATGATATATCTCATAATCATAATGAGCTAGTATATCCAACATAATGCAAATGGACTTGATCATTTCTCCTGGAGGAAAGGTTTCTTCATAGTCAATACCATGAATTTGTTTGTAACCCTTTTCCACTAAGTGTACATTATGGATAGACACTGTATCATCCATATCAATTTTCTTATATAAAACCAACTTGCACCCTATGGGTATTACCCCATCAGGTTTATCCACCAATTTCTAAACTTGGTTAGTGTACATGGAGTCCATATCAAATTCCATGGATTTTAGCCATTTATCTGAATCATAAATCTCTGTGGATTCACCTTAGGAAGTAGGATAATCACTTCTAAACATTAATTCATCATCATTATACATTATAAATCCATATCTCTAAGTTTCCTAAAGAATCCCACTTGACCTTTGAGGTTCTTGTGTGACTTGATTCGGTTCTTCTTCTATAACTCTTTGCGGAGCTGACTAAAATTTTTTAACACCTTCCATGTTACCTCATTATTTTTATATTATTTTGATTCACTATGAATTTTTAAGAGTCTTAGACTATAAAGCTTAAAATTTTGAAAGTTTTAAAAGGTTATATAGTTAGCCCATATGGTTAGTAAACCACGCGACAACCATGTGTTTAAGTACATCTTTGGAAAATACTATTTGTCAAGGTTAGCACATGAATTATTAGACTATGTAGATTACTAGGAGTAAATGTGTGAGGCATTTTTGTATAGGTAGTATGGGAATCACGATCTCTTCATATTTTGGTAAATCGTTAGGGTTAACCGTGTGTAGCACCTAGTTTTTAAAAATTTAAGTTTCCAATTTTTCCCTTAATTAAAATAAAACCTTATTTCCCTCTTTTCCCCTCACCCCCTCATCACGTGACCCCATGGTTAAGAACCCCTCCCTTTGGCATGCCTCCCTTCCTATGGATCTCCTTCTTCTATGGATATTACTCTCAATTTCTCCATGATTATTGGTCGAGCCTCCAGGATAAGGTCTTTGCTTCTCTCTTTCCCCTCTTTCCTTATGTTTTCCATTTCCCTTGTCATTGAATAAGGTTCAGACAAACCCTATGGGTTTCAGTTTGATTTTATTTTTGTGTTTATATCAATATCAAGGCATTTGTAACCTCCCTTAGGTCTTGTTTACCTCTTCTTTGACATTCCAGATCATCTATCGTCGATTCCAGGTAGGTTTTCCCATGTCATAAACTTTAAAAATTTTGATCCATGTATTTATTGAGTGTTTAATTTATGTTTTAATTTCTTAATGATGGTATTAAATATTTTTAAGCATTTTTTGAATGGAAAATCAAGTTCTACTATATTTTTATTCAAGGTAGAGAATTTTATTGATTCTAGAAGATGTTAAAATCCCATTTCAATTAATTATGCACATTGATTGTTCATTAAATTTCTCAGAAGTCTTTTTAAAAATTTAATCAAAATTAAGAAAATTTTTAGGGTTTTTAAATTTATTTTTGAATGTTTATACTTGAAATTTCAAGCGATAATTGAAATTCCAAGTTTTAATAAATTATTTAAAGTTTTGATTTAAATAAATTTCATGGTTAGAAAATGGGTTGACACCATTTGGGTCATGGAATAAATTAAATTGAGGGGTTTAGACCCTTGGGAATTTTAAATAAAAGTTGATTGATTTCTAAATGAATTTAAAGAAAGATTTTAAAATATAGTGTTCTAAGAATGGTTTCATAAATGAGTTTTGAAATTTGAAAAGCAACTTGGTCTCCCAATTTTAGTTTATTTTTAAAGGCCTAGTTGACACTTTTAAATGGGTTATTTATTACTTATAACACCCGTTGTTTCCCTTTTCTCTTGTTTCACTCATTGAGGGTTGGTTTTTATACAATGATGATTGGATGATGTGGAATGGCCTATTCTTATGTGAGGGGGTGAGAGGATAGAGTGAGTCATTGTTATAATTTTAATCCCTTCCTTGATCATTGGATGTTTTCCCACCTTCACTTTGTTCATGGGAATTTTATATCACTAAGTATAGTCCTAGATGAGTGAAAAATCTAGGTGAGAATGTATATTGCTATAGAGATATTGGGTTGTTGAGGCACCCAGATGGTTCCTCATGGCATTCTCCTAGGTTGAGGGTCATAGGGCCTAGTTAGTTTGATGGGACTACCAAGATAGATAGTTTTGTGATGGATATCCTAGGATTTATATTTCCATTTTGGGATTTTAATATTTTAGTAACTATGTTAGTAGCCCATGATTCTTATACCTTGATTGGTGGTTGATGTAATGGATTTTAATTTTGTGTTGATTATTCTCTTTTTCTTGCATTATTTAAAGAACCTTTATATTAATTCCTTTTATTATCAGCTTTTTGACTTGTGGTGCCTACTTTGTATCATGACCCATCCCTTGTGTTTTGTTTTTTTCTTTAAAATTGGTTTTAAAGAGTCTTTGTAAAATGGTTATATTAAAGGTTTTCAACTTGATTTTCAAAGTGAATTTGAAAATGGGTGTTTTGGTTTCTAAAATGAATTAGGCTGAGAGAACATATTTAAAGTTATTATTTTCATTTAAGGAAAAAATGAAATGTTTATAAAATTTCTATTAATTGATATTGGTTTTTCATAAATAATGTTTGAAAAACCTACTTTTTTATTATATTTCAAAATATTTTAAAATGGATATATAATTAAAAGTTTAGCATGTGAAAAGGTGGATGGTGGCCTAATGAGCATGTTTATACTAAAACCTATTTTACATTTTAGTTTTAGGACTTTATTTAGTTCTTGTTTTCTCTTAGTGTGTGTCTAGATTCAAGACCGGTTAGTGATCAGTGGGGATTTAAGGTTAGTATGTTTTGTTTATTTAGTTTCCTTGCATCATCCAAGTAGGCCTTTATTAATTTTGGTTATGGTTATTAGTGGATATGAATTATATCTATTTAGGTTACAGTGGGACTTGGAGATGGTTGTAGGTAAGGGAGTTTATAGGCTGAGCGGAGGGATTTCATTTACCTTTAAATTGTTACATCTACTTGTTTGTTTTTTATATCTGATTTTGGTATGGATGTTCGACTTATGGATGAGTCATGTTGGATTTTTAAGAGAAATTCCATTGTAATTTAACTATTATTTAAGGGTGAAAATTTTCCCATTGTTTATATTTGATTCCCTATATCTTATCAATATCCCATAGGTATTGAGAAATCCCCTCGGGTTAATGGAGAGATGGGTCGTGTTCCATTTCAAGTGGAAACCTGGGTTGGATCTTTACAAATGGTATCAGATCTCAGGTTCTGCAGTGATAGCCTAGGTTCATCAGTACCCCTTTTTATATTTTTTTCATGGTAAGATCAATTTATATTATGGTCAAAACTTAAGATATATTTGCAGGGAGCATCTAGCTAGCACTTGCCTATCCTGATCCTCAAGTTTCCATGAGAATTGGGATTTTAATTTTAAAATTGGGATTGAATTTTGATTATTATTGATGATGTGTTGATATTTGTTGTAATAGTGTGAGTTTCCTTGGGGGTTAGATTGTATTTTGGGATGAAAAAAGAAGATGGGTTGGTGGTGTGAGGTTGTTTTGCATGACCTTATAAATCTGGTAGTGACCAAATGATTAATCTTGATACATCTTAGGATTTTTTTGTGGCTAGAATGTGGTCCCTCAAACCATGTGGTTCTGGTCAAGCATGGTTCTAAATATCATTTGGTTTTATATTTAAACTACCATTGATCAAAATCCAGTGATGGGGGTGAGTTCATGGAAGTATTGTGATTTTTTATGATGTGGTTTGGATTATGGTATTATTTTTGTTGTGTGTTTTATGAAATTTTTTTTGTATGGGAAACTAAAATTTCATCAAATTTTGAGTTTTAAATCAATTTTGGCAGATTTAAAAAAAAATATTTTGTATTTTATTAAAAAAAGGCTTTAGAAAAGTGAATGATTTTGGAAAAAGAGGTTTGGGAAAAGTGTTTTTGAAACAAAAATAGGAGTTGGTTACATGGATTTTGGGGTGGTTTTTTTAAGATAGAGAGAGATGAAATGTTTTATTTAAAAGTTGATTTTAAGATCATGATTTTTATAAACTATGTTTTAAAGTCTTTTGATTATAATTTGGTAATTTTAGAGGAAAAATGGAATTTTATGATGTGTGAATGGTAAGATATGTTTGATGGGTGTGATATGAACTAGTTAGTTCATGTATTAAGTAATTTAAATCTACCCCTCATAAAAAAATCACAAAAAAAGTATGGATAGTAAGTTTTAAAGGATGAACCTTAGGGTGATTCTATTTGTTGTTTGAGTGTAGTTATTCTAGTTTTTGTTCCTACCCAAACTCAGAATTGAGTAGTGAGTGTAAAATCCTTATTTCTCTTGGATTTTATTCAATGTTTCTTGAGTCATTAGTCTTACTATGTGTGGGGTGATCTAGTGTCTTGGAAGTACCTAGCTGGGTGTTTTGGGAGCTTGTGAAGTTTTTTATTTGGATGATTCATGCTTTTAGTTGTTTTCTTTTGGTGGATTGGGAGTCAGTGAGAGATTTTGAGGTATCTTTGATGTGTTTGTGATTTGGGTGATTCCATGTGGATGTTTATCGAATTTTGGATTTTTTGTGGGGCTTATGACTTAATGGTAGTTATGTTTCTTGTAGTTTATGTTTTGGTTTTGGGGCCTTGGGAATTTTTGGTTTTGATGGTTGATCATGGAGAACCTTAGGATTAATGCTTGGGTAACTAGGATGGGATATTCCATTAGGATGTTGGGAACTTGAGGTTGTTGGTTTCCTTTTGATGGGATTTTCATGAGATAAAGTCTTTGTTTGTGGTCCTATTTAAGCCAATGAGTATGGTGAATAAAGTTTTAAGTCCATGTCATCCTCTAGGTTTGGATATGATATTGATAGTCATGGTGACATTGAATTGTGGGTGTATAAGTGTTCATGGTTTCTTTCTATCTTAGGATCAATAAATTTCTTATGGATGGTTGACCATGGTTTTTTCAGGGAGTTAATGATTTTGTGGCATTGTTTACCTTTTTTGGTTTTTAGTTCATTAGCTCCACCACATTAGAGAAATTATAAATGTTAGGGATACCATGATAGATCTACCTTCTTCTTAAGACTTATGGTTTAGGGTTGTGCCCTCTAGGAAGTGTGTGTGTTATTGAACAACCATTTTAGATGAAGTTTAAATGGTGCAGAGACTTGAATAGGACTTGGTGTTAGTGAATCCTAGTAACCATTATTAATTAGTTAGATTCAAATTTGAGATATTGGATGTGTATGAGGATGTGATCCATTGATCTTGATGAGTTTTTTGGTTAGTGGTATCTCCCATTAGGATCTATTTTAGTCTCATGTACCTCTCAACTCTTTCTTAGGGTGATATATTTTTAAGTGTCTTTATGTATTATATCCTTTAACAATTAATTTCTATGGGAGTAAAGAATTATAATGTGAATAATTGTGACTCTATCTATGTAAATTTTAATTTAATTTATTTTATATTATATTATTTTGAGTCATCATGAGTTTCTAGAAGTTTTGGGATAGATATTTTAGAACTTTGAAAGTTTTGGAGGATCGTACGGTTAGTAAACTACACGAAAACCATGTTTTTGGTTCCATATTTAGACAATACTATTTGAAAAAATTAGCACACAACTAGTTAGACCATGTAGAGTCCTAAGAGTAACCATGAAAAGCCTTTTTGTATAGGTAGTGCGGGCAACATGGTCACCGTATGGTTTGGTAAAACATATAGGTAAACTGTGTGTTGCACCCATTATTTAAAAATTTAACTTTCTAATTTCTCCCTTCATTAAAATAAAACTCAATTTTTCTATTTTAACCTCAATTCCTCATCACACGACCCCTATTCCAAGACCCTCTCTCTTTGGTATGCCTACCTCCCTTTATATATTCCTCTTTTATGATAATTCCTCTCAATTTATTCAAGATTATTGGTCAAACCTTTGAGGTAAGGTATCTATTTCCCTCTTTAATCACTTCCTCATGTTTTTCCTTTCCCTCATAACTATGCTACATTCAGTAAAACCCTATAGGTTTTGGTTTGATTATATTTTTGGGTTTATCTAAATGTTAAGGAATGTGGTCCCTCCCTCGGGTCATGTTCACCTCATCTTCGACGTTCCAAACCATTTTCCGTCAATTCTAGGTAGGTTTTCCCATGTCCCAAGCTTTTAATTTTAGAAATATGTATTTATTAAGTGTTTAATTTATGTTTTAATTTCTTAAATATGGTATTAAATATGTATAATAATTATTTGAATAAAAAATAAAATTATGATTGATTTTCATTCAAGGCATAGGATTATATTGATCACGAAACATGTTAAAATATAGTTTTGATTATTTATGAACACCAGTTGTTTATTAAATTACCTGAGTGAATTTTTAAAAATGTAATTGAATTTAAGAATAAATATTTTGGGGTTTTCAAATTTATTTTTGAATGGTTTTACTTGGAATTTCAAGTGGTACTTGAAATTCCAAGTATTGATAAATTATTTAAATATTTGATTTAAATAAATTATGTGGTTTGAAAATGGTTTGAGTCCATTTGTTCCATGAAATAAATTAAAGGGATAGTTTTAGAACCTTAATTTTTTTTAAATAAAAGTGGGTTGATTTCTAAATGGATTTCAAATAATAATTTTAAAATACAATGCTTAAATAATGGTTTCATAAATGAGTTTTGAAATGTGAAAAGAAACTTAGCATCCCAAGTTTGGTTTATTTTAAAGGCACAATTGGCACTTCTAAATGGGATGTTTGTTTCTTATAATGCCTGTTGTTTCCCCTTGCTATTATTACACCTGTTGAGGGTTTCTTTTTATACAACTATTATTGGATGATGTGGATTGAGGCTATTTCAATGCGAGGGCATTAGAGGTGGGGTGAGTCATTGTTATAATTTTAATGCCAAACTTGATAATTGGATGTTTTCTCACCTTCACTTTTATATTGGTCATGGGAATTATAGGTTACTAAGTAGAGTCCTAGATGAGTGAAAATTCTAGGAGTGCATGCATCTTACTAGAGAGATACTGGGTTGCTGAGGTTCCCAAATGGTTCCCCATGGTAGCTTTGTGCTCCTAGGTTGAGGGTCTTAAGGACCAACTAATTCGATGAGACTAATAGGATATGAAGTTTCTTATAATATATCATAGTATTAGTGTTACCAGTTTAATATTGTATTACTTGAGTTCTTAGGTTAGTATGCCATGGCACTTTTATCTTGATTGGTGGTTGATATAAGGGATTTTCATTTTGTGCTTAATTGTTCTCCCCTACTTGCATTGTTTAAGGCACCTTTATATTTATTCCTTTTATTATTTTATTTTTAACTTATGGTACCTAATTTGTATCATTCCATATCCCTTGTGTTTGGTTTGTTTTCTTTAAAAATGGTTTTAATGAGGATTTAAAAAATGGTTAAGTTAATGGTTTTTGACTTTATTTTAAAAGTAAATTTGAAAATGTGTGTTTTTGGTTTCTAAATTGTCTTAGGATGAGAAAAATTATTTAAAGTGATTATTTTCATTTAAGGAAAACAAAAGGAATGTTTTATAAAATTCTTATTGATTAATATTTTTTTCATAAATAATGTTTTAAAATCGTAATTTTTATTTCATTTCAAACTATCTTAACATTGATCTATAATTAAATTTTTGGCATGTGGAAAGGTGGGTGGTGGACTAATGAGAATGTTTATTCTCACACCTATTTTACATTTCAGTTTCAATCCATTATCATTTTTCTCACTTGGGGTGTGTTCAAGTTTAGGTCTGGTTCATGATTGATGGGGATTTGATCTTATTAGTTTGTTTTTTATTTAGTTTCCTTACATCAGACATATTGGCCTTTATTAATATGGTTATTAGTGGATATGAATTATATCTATAGATGTAGTAGTGGGACTTGAAGCTAGTTACAGGTGAGGGAGTTTGGAGGGTGAGTGGAGGGATTGAATTTACTTTTAAATTGTTTAAATTTTTATAACTTCCTGTTTATTTTTATATATCTAATTTTATCATGGAAGCCCAACTTACAGAAGGGTCAGGTTAAATTTTTGGGAGAAATTACATTATGATTTAACTCTTATTTAAGGGTGAAATAATTTCCATTTTTTGTATCTGATTCCCTAGAGTTTGTTGCCAGCTTGTGGGGATCGAGAATTCCCCTCGGGTTAGTGGCGAGATGGGTCAACTGCCGATTCAATTTGCAGTCTGAGCTATTTTGTTACAACTTACATATGATAAATACTTCCTATTTATTAGTCTTAAACTTATCTAAGTTCAATATTCCTCTAACTGATTCCACAATCAATAAATTCATTCTAAAGGAATGTAGAAAATCAGGCCACAAACCCTTTATGCTTAGTAGGATTATAGGAACAACACCCCTTACTTTACTTGGGATAGCAAAAAAATAATCATTTGTTAGATTTAGAGTCAATTATATTAGAATATAATATTCCTATGAATACTTCACATCCCAAAATCCTCATATAAGACAACTTGGGATGTTTTCCATACTACATCTAACATGGTGACTTTATGACTACTTTAGATAGAACATGGTTTAGTAAGAATTAAGAAGTCTTTAAAGAATAATCGTAGAATGAAATATAAATGTCACATAGACTCATATACCAAACCATGTCCAACAAGGTATGATTATTACTTTTAGACATACCATTCCATTATGGAATTCTTGGAGGATCAAGTTGTGAAAGAATTCCACAATATCACATCCAATTTATAAATTCTTAGCTTAAGTATTCACCACCCCGATCTTATTAAAGAATATTAATACTCTTTCCTAATTTATTTTGTACTTTTTTTTTTCTGAAACTCTTAAATTTTTAATTTTTTATACTTGTGTTTCATCATAAACACATATCCATACAGACTAAAGTTATAATTCAAAGGTTGGTGGGATTAGAACCAACTCTAAATTTATTATTTTTAATGTTATATATAGAATCATATATATCTATAATTTATAAATCATTCGTTATATTTCTGATTCCACATAGAATTTTATTCTTATATATATAACAACTCTTGTTCTTAATAATGAATGAAAATCCCTTATTTCCAAAAAAAAATGCACATAAATCATTTTTTGTTTATGGTAGGAATATAATAATATTTTTATAATTATATTATAATACTAATTAGAAAAACTAAATCATAAATGTTGATCTCTAATACAACAACTTTTTCACTATTACCAACACAAAGATCTACTCCACCTTTAATCAATTCCATCCAATATTTGAGTCTATATTTTTCATCACAAATGTAACAGCCCGAGATTTTATGAAAAATATTCTTTTTTATTTCACTAATGTCTTGTGTTGTACGCTACACCAAAAGGAGCTTGCACAACACGCATCCTTGACTTGCCTTGCATTACACGCAATCGCGACCTTCCTCGATAGCGTGTGTAGTACGCAATACCGAGTTTCACTAAACAACGATATGCTATTAAAATATTATTATAACTAGCCGTTATGAATAGTAATAACCACCTTTTTAAATTTTAGAAAATTTATCTCTCAAAATGGAATTCATTTTTGGATTCGGAGTATCGAATTTAGCCTAAGGTGAAATTTTGGTACTTTTCGGATAACTTTCATATTCTGATGAATAGTGAAAATTACTAAATTATAATTAAAAACAACTTTTTTAATCGAAATAATTAATAGTGATAAATTATTAATTTGAGTGGTTTTAAAGTATATTTAGAATATATTTTTACAATTTAATACAATGTTGGTCATTGAATGTAATTTCACATTTAAACCAGACATAATCAAGTGTCAATCTTTTGATAGATATTGTTTCTTAAAAACACGCTATTTGTTTTAACAGCGGGATTTAATTATAAAATTAATTAATGCAACTTCTATGTTATGAATTTGGTAAAATAGAATTCATTTTTGAATTCGGAATATGAAATATAGCTTAGGATGAAATTTTGGCATTGTTCTGAAAAACATCAATTTTTGATGAATAGTGAAACTACTAAGTGGTAGTTAAAAAAACTGAATTTTTCATAAAACTTAATTTTACCGCTTCTGTGAATGGAATTTCGAAAATCTGACAGACACGGTTAATATCAAGGACTAAAATGTGGTTCAATGAGATGAAAATATTTTTTGGTGAATAGTAACTTTTTACTTTTTTTTACCACGGTTAATAGTAAATAGGGTAACTAAGGGTAAATATGATATTACTATTACCCTAACACATGTCCTAATTCTATTGGATAAGTGTAATTCGACCAAAAACAACCTTATGAATATAATATGACCATTTAGGTCCACTTGGATTAGATTATGACATTTAATATTATTTTATTTAATGAATAGTTAAAATAGTTAAAATCAAAGTTTAATAACTAAAACATTTTTAATATGGGGTTATACATAAGATAAATTCAACTATAAATATTCATTAGAAATATAAAAATATTTCCTACATAATGATATTTTATTTATAATTTTTAGACTTTAAATAAATTAATTTATATATGACACAACGATGATGCAGTAATTACCCTTTTAAGGAAATATTAACATAATTGATGTTATAAATGCTCAAATGAATGTAATTTGAGACTTTTTATGAATTACACTAATTTTATAGGTTACTATGATATATTAGTGTTGATTTAATCAACTTGTTTTGAACATATAATTCTGTTATGACTTTCACAAAAATCATATATCAAATAGTGTCAAAATTGACACAAAATAGTTTTTAAATCAAATATTATATTATTAATTGTTATTTTATTCCTAAAAATCTAAGGTTCGGCCAAATGACTTAGATAAGGATATATATATTAATAATAAACAATTTGGGGTTCGTTTGGCATGTTATAGTAAGTGTATTAACCATATAGTGAAAGAAAACAAAAAGACACGGTAAAAGTTAAATTATTTAACTTAGAGTTAAATCTAATTGATAAGGTTAAAATAATACCCTAAACTTGTATAAATCCTATTGAATGATAGGATTTCGACCCATCCCCACTTTAGCTTCGAAATAAGACCCTTTGGAACCATTATAAACCGATTTTGACTTTAATATAAAATAATATTTTGAGATATTCCTAAGGTGCCCCTCTCCTCCCTTATAAAAGGATACCTCCTCCCCCTCCTCCTCACACCAATTTGAGCACTCAAGCTCGGACAACCCCTGCCAAAATCCCTTCTCCACTTCCCTAGAATAATCCTAGAGGTCCGGGTCTTCTTCAAAGACCAATCTTAGTTCCCTAAGTGGAGGATTCAAAGAGGCGTTTCAAAGAAGAGGTAATATCCATTACCGATCTTTTCAATTTCTTTCTTCTTCAACTTCTTATTCTTTAGTTGTTTAATGATAAATTAATAACATCAGTATTTATTATATACTGATATGTTATTATAAATATGAAACAACTCTAATTCACTTTCTATCCATCCTACGGAAAAATGAAATCACCGCGCGTGCGTACGTACGGAATACCGTCTCCACGCCGTGGTGTAATATATTTTCCGTCACCACCTTAATTGGATTGGTATAATGGTGTAATGAGTAACTATATATGATTATTATAAAGTGATATTGATACTGAAATAGTATACATACACTTCAACACAATTCCACGACCATGGGAACGATATCATCGCTCGTGCGTACGTACGGACTACCGTCTCCACGACGCGATGAGATTCATTCTCCATGTTAACCATTTAAGAATGATTAAAAAGTATATATAAGAAATAATAATGAAATATATGACATTATAAAGCTACTGTATTTATGTATATATGTATATGTATGTCATATACTTACTTCCATTCAAGACTATAAGGAAAGGAAAACAACGTTCATGCGTACGTACGGACTACCGTCTCCATGAACGGTGTTTTTCATTTCATTTATCTATCTTATATATATATATATACTGAATATATATGATATATAAATCATATTTTATATTCTATAAGTAAGTAAATCATGATATAAGTAATAATAATGTCAAGAACAACAAGTCAAAACACCTACGATAAATGAAACGATTTTACCCAAAACGCTTCTTTAACATGGAATTTACAAAAGAACGAGTAATATAAAGTCATAAGTGAACCATATATGATATCATAACAATGAATATGATTCTGTAATAAGTCAATGACATTATTTAAATCATTATACAGGAGGTTCGGACACATACGAAGCAAATCGGACCTAAGGTAAGGGAAATATAACAATCTCATTTTTATCCGAGATTGTTTATACTTTGGTATTTACTGGGGTGTATTTTATCATCCACATACATGTTCCCTCAATATTTAATATTGTTTCCATCCACTTACAATAGTTTAAATCTAATTTTACCCTTCGGTGAGTTTTTAGTAAAGACTATGAAAGGAATCTTTTGTCGTTTTTTCGTACGAGGTACTTTTTGACTTTTCCGACAAAAGTACGAAGAATATTTTTTTTATTTATACGGCATGAATGGATTTTTTAAAACATTATTTCCAAGAAGCTTCCTTTACAAGTTTTCAAGTTTATTTTTAATCATCTTCTTTTGTTTTAAAGTCGTATGACATGTTATGAAAGGAAAAATGTTTTTGAAGTAGAAAGGATATTTTCCTCAAGAATGGAGTTCAAGTATTTTATCAAAATTATCTTCCATCTAAGATAATAAAAGGGTTCTGTTTTTATCCCTATTATAACATGGATTTGATTATGTTGTGATGGAAATATTTTTATGAATTCCTTTATCTTATATGAATTGTTTTATGATGTCATGTTGTTTAAGAATTCCATTTTTATTACATGGGTTATGCGATGATGTATAATTTATGATTATGTGGCACACATAAGAAAGGATTCATTATAAGATGGGTGGGACCTATATCTCCCTCCAATGCATTGGGTAAAGATTTTATATCTCATGAGATAGACATGGCTGGAATGGTAGGTTATACCGGTTCAGTGAAACAGGACTGAAACGAGGGTTACTCGATTCAGAAAGGGACTTTGTCCACTAAGATAGTCTTGGCAATGAGTCTTGACTAACAAGAAATGATTCTCTATGATTATGTGTGAATGCCACAAAGTTTCATGTTTTAAGTTATGATTATTGTGATTACATTTCACTACCATGATTTATCCCATGTTATGAAATTATGCTCTCTTTTCAGGTTATGATTTCCAAAATGTTATGTTCTTATGAATACGATGTGATTGACATTTCTTTTGTTTACCCTTACTGAGCATTTGAGCTCACCCTTTTATGTTTTCTTTTCCCCAGTATATAAAGAAAGGTTTTAGGTAAAAAAAAGGAAGATCTTTATGGGAGATGTTGATGATCTTTCACCACGATTAGAAGATTTTATTCCGAGTTTCCAAAGACACTAAACTATTACGATCCTTGTGTGTGTGTTTTTGTTATGTACTAAGTATTCCGTGAAAGTAATGTAATGTTCATGTACGTCAGGCTTCGGGTCTCTACAGTTGGTATCAGAGGAAAGGTTTAGTCAACCTTTGGAAACTAGGATGCGAAAACGTTAGTGAGATCCCTAGAGATATTTCTACGGTATGTCTAGGGAAGTCCCTAAGGTTAAGTATACGTATAGGTTATAGTACTAGAACTACGCTAACGATCATATAATTAAACCTAAGATGTTAGATATTGAAGGTACTCCCCCTTTATTATGTTGTTTTCCCTAGCATGATTTTTGCCTCTCACACTATTCTTTTTGGGTTTTAGACGATGGCTGGAACCCGAAGGAACCGTGTTGATCAATGCAATGGACAATGAAATGATTGTCCTCCTGAACAAACAAATGTTATGGGAGATGGAGTGAAAAATCTTATTGCTATACTTACACAAGCTATGAATCATTCTGGACTTCCAAATGAGCAGAGAAGGGAACAATATTCTATTGAGTCCTTCATGAGGCAACGTCCACCTTCTTTCAGTGGGTCTTCTGATCCACTTGTTGCTGAACAATGGATCAGTACCACTGAAAAGATATTTTCAGTTCTTCAATGTTCTGAACATGATAAAGTCATCTTAGCAGTATATCGTTTGGAAGGTGAAGCTGATCAATGGTGGAATCTTATCAAGAATACAAGGCAAAGAGATGAAATTGAGTCCATGGAATGGGACGAGTTCAATAACTTATTTTTCAATAAGTACTTCCCTCGTATTCTTCGAACAAAGATGGAGAAGGAGTTTCTTGAACTAAAGCAAAAGGATGATGAATTTGTTGGTATATACGAAGCGAATTTTACAAGACTTGCAAGGTATGCATCTGGCATTATCATCCAACCTGAAAGTAAAGTTGATCGATTTTTCAGTGGCTTAAAACCAAGTCTTCTAAGGGCATTATCTATAAGAGACTTCAGTAGCTATGAAGAAATTGTGCGTTGTGATATCAAGGTAGAAATGGAAGTTGGTGTTACATATCCATCTCATGGTTTTGAAAAGAAACGAAAGATGGAGTTCAAGGAGAAATCTCAGAATAATGGTGAAAAGAAGATGAATGTTTCCTTATGCTCAAAGTGTGGAAAGAAGCATGGTGGAGATTGCCTTAAAGGGACTAGAAAATGTTTTAAGTGTGGAAAAGAAGGTCATCGAGTAGCTGAGTGTCGAAGTAATGGAAAAAGGGTTTCTAATGATGTGAACAAAGCAAATACTGCAGAGAACGCACCACCAACACTTCAATGTTTCAAGTGCAAAGAGATGGGACATTATGCCAATAAATGCCCTAATCCAAGGGTTAGTGATGATCAACATGAGCAACCACTTAAGGCAAAGGACAAAGTTAAGTCACATGCGATCACTATTGGTGATGTTGAATATGACAACGATGTGGTGGAATGATTAAGTGTTTATGTAATGGGATTCCAAAATAGTGTTGTATATAGTATCGTGGAATATTGGAATATTTATTGGTCTATTGTGGTTTTCAATAATTTTATGGTACCAGTAACCATGGAAAGTGATTGAGATATTTTTGGAAAAAGAATGATATGCGCATAATGAAGGGAAAATGAAAAAATTAAATATTTGACAGTATTCATGAGCTCATGATTGATATAAGGACTAAGTGATATCATGGTTTGAGTATATAGAATTTTGAGGATTTTGGTATGTGGAAAGTGTTAACTTTAAACTGCATTCATGTTTTCACTAAGGTATTCAAAAGAATACATGATTAAGGACTTTTAATGTTTGGAATGTAACCAACAAAACATATCTTATGATATATGGGGATTGACGATGGTGTTAAATCTCTGGTAATCGTTTTCACTATGTTATGAGAGTGGACTGTAGTATTATGGATAAGCCTAAAGATTGGAATGGATTATGTTGGACATAAGTTAGTATTGTTTAAGGATAGAAGTTTTTTTTTTCGATATTATTGGTGGGATGTTATAGTAATGTAGTTTTAGAAAAAGGACAACCTGCAGGACGGGCGACAACCCATCGCTTCGGACAAGGCTGTGGGAATCGAACCCACAACCGAAGTGCGACTGGCCTTTATCGCCTACTACTGGCCTATAGGAAGTCCCTGTTTATTAGAAACTAGTTTTATTATATTAAGCAGTATGATATATGAAGTATAAAGTCCATTTTAGGAACCATATATGATTAATCTCACTATAGATCGACTTATGTATATAATTTTTGCTAACCTTTTGTTTGAGACAGATGGAATGACCCGTCATTCTATCACATGATCTGCTAACACTTCACGAATAACAAATTCAACTTCATTTATTTAAGAGATGAAGTGGAAATTGTTCAAGGCACAAACAACAGTGAGATTGTACCAAAATAAAGTAAGTATTTATTCTAATTCAAACTCTTCAACTTTAAGGAAATGATCTTGAAAACCAAAAATGTTGTCCTAGTGCCCTTATATCCGATGAATCAGATGTTACCCTAGATCGTCACAAATTTATGGATTTGTGATTGTTGGATTTTCCATAGCCATGTTCTCTACCACTCTCCATCAGAACATGATGGTTAGATTTTTCTTCCATATCCATATTTTCACCTATGTGGAAACCCAGTGATTAGTTTATTTGGGTAACCGTTACGTTTCATACTTTTGTTTTTAAAGATAAGTTTTGGTATTCCTTTTTACGATGTGGGTTTCTATTAAAGAAACTTTCGAATAGTAAACCATTTATAACCCCGACGAATTTTGAGGGCGAAATTCATTTTAAGGGGGGTAGAATGTAACAGCCCGAGATTTTATGAAAAATATTCTTTTTTATTTCACTAATGTCTTGTGTTGTACGCTACACCAAAAGGAGCTTGCAAAACACGCATCCTTGACTTGCCTTGCATTACACGCAATCGCGACCTTCCTCGATAGCGTGTGTAGTACGCAATACCGAGTTTCACTAAACAACGATATGCTATTAAAATATTATTATAACTAGCCTTTATGAATAGTAATAACCACCTTTTTAAATTTTAGAAAATTTATCTCTCAAAATGGACTTCATTTTTGGATTCGGAGTATCGAATTTAGCCTAAGGTGAAATTTTGGTACTTTTCGGATAACTTTCATATTCTGATGAATAGTGAAAATTACTAAATTATAATTAAAAACAACTTTTTTAATCGAAATAATTAATAGTGATAAATTATTAATTTGAGTGGTTTTAAAGTATTTTTAGAATATATTTTTACAATTTAATACAATGTTGGTCATTGAATTTAATTTCACATTTAAACCAGACATAATCAAGTGTCAATCTTTTGATAGATATTGTTTCTTAAAAACACGCTATTTGTTTTAACAGCGGGATTTAATTATAAAATTAATTAATGCAACTTCTATGTTATGAATTTGGTAAAATAGACTTCATTTTTGAATTCAGAATATGAAATATAGCTTAGGATGAAATTTTGGCATTGTTCTGAAAAACATCAATTTTTGATGAATAGTGAAACTACTAAGTGGTAGTTAAAAAAACTGAATTTTTCATAAAACTTCATTTTACCGCTTCTGTGAATGGAATTTCGAAAATACGACAGACACGGTTAATATCAAGGACTAAAATGTGGTTCAATGAGATGAAAATAATTTTTGGTGAATAGTAACTTTTTACTTTTTTTTACCACGGTTAATAGTAAATAGGGTAACTAAGGGTAAATATGATATTACTATTACCCTAACACATGTCCTAATTCTATTGGATAAGTGTAATTCGACCAAAAACAACCTTATGAATATAATATGACCATTTAGGTCCACTTGGATTAGATTATGACATTTAATATTATTTTATTTAATGAATAGTTAAAATAGTTAAAATCAAAGTTTAATAACTAAAACATTTTTAATATGGGGTTATACATAAGATAAATTCGACTATAAATATTCATTAGAAAGCTAAAAAGATTTCCTACATAATGATATTTTATTTATAATTTTTATACTTTAAATAAATTAATTTATATATGACACAACGATGATGCAGTAATTACCCTTTTAAGGAAATATTAACATAATTGATGTTATAAATGCTCAAATGAATGTAATTTGAGACTTTTTATGAATTCCACTAATTTTATAGGTTACTATGATATATTAGTTTTGATTTAATCAACTTGGTTTGAACATATAATTCTGTTATGACTTTCACAAAAATCATATATCAAATAGTGTCAAAATTGACACAAAATAGTTTTTAAATCAAATATTATATTATTAATTGTTATTTTATTCCTAAAAATCTAAGGTTCGGCCAAATGACTTAGATAAGGATATATATATTAATAATAAACAATTTGGGGTTCGTTTGACATGTTATAGTAAGTGTATTAACCATATAGTGAAAGAAAACAAAAAGACACGGTAAAAGTTAAATTATTTAACTTAGAGTTAAATCTAATTGATAAGGTTAAAATAATACCCTAAACTTGTCTAAATATTATTGGATGATAGGATTTCGACCCATCCCCACTTTAGCTTCGAAATAAGACCCTTTGGAACCATTATAAACTGATTTTGACTTTAATATAAAATAATATTTTGAGATATTCCTAAGGTGCCCCTCTCCTCCCTTATAAAAGGATACCTCCTCCCCCTCCTCCTCACACCAATTTGAGCACTCAAGCTCGGAAAACCCCTGCCAAAATCCCTTCTCCACTTCCCTATAATAATCCTAGAGGTCCGGGTCTTCTTCAAAGACCAATCTTAGTTCCCTAAGTGGAGGATTCAAAGAGGCGTTTCAAAGAAGAGGTAATATCCATTACCGATCTTTTCAATTTCTTTCTTCTTCAACTTCTTATTCTTTAGTTGTTTCATGATAAATTAATAACATCAGTATTTCTTATATACTGATATGTTATTATAAATATGAAACAACTCTAATTCACTTTCTATCCATCCTATGGAAAAATGAAATCATCGCGCGTGCGTACGTACGGAATACCGTCTCCACGCCGTGGTGTAATATATTTTCCGTCACCACCTTAATTGGATTGGTATAATGGTGTAATGAGTAACTATATATGATTATTATAAAGTGATATTGATACTAAAATAGTATACATACACTTCAACACAATTCAACGACCATGGGAACGATATCATCGCTCGTGCGTAGGTACGGACTACCGTCTCCACGACGCGATGAGATTCATTCTCCATGTTAACCATTTAAGAATGATTAAAAAGTATATATAAGAAATAATAATGAAATATATGACATTATAAAGCTACTGGATTTATGTATATATGTATATGTATGTCATATACTTACTTCCATTCAAGACAATAAGGAAAGGAAAACAACGTTCATGCGTACGTACGGACTACCGTCTCCATGAACGGTGTTTTTCATTTCATTTATCTATCTTATATATATATATATACTGAATATATATGATATATAAATCATATTTTATATTCTAGAAGTAAGTAAATCATAATATAAGTAATAATAATGTCAAGAACAACAAGTCAAAACACCTACGATAAATGAAACGATTTTACCCAAAACGCTTCTTTAACATGGAATTTACAAAAGAACGGGTAATATAAAGTCATAAGTGAACCATATATGATATAATAACAATGAATATGATTCTGTAATAAGTCAATGACATTATTTAAATCATTATACAGGAGGTTCGGACACATACGAAGCAAATCAGACCTAAGGTAAGGGAAATATAACAATCTCATTTTTATCCGAGATTGTTTATACTTTGGTATTTACTGGGGTGTATTTTATCATCCACATCCATGTTCCCTCAATATGTAATATTGTTTCCATCCACTTACAATAGTTTAAATCTAATTTTACCCTTCGGTGAGTTTTTAGTAAATACTATGAAAGGAATCTTTTGTCGTTTTTTCGTACGAGGTACTTTTTGACTTTTCCGACAAAAGTACGAAGAATTTTTTTTTATTTATATGGCATGAATGGAATTTTTAAAACATTATTTCCAAGAATATTCCTTTACAAGTTTTCAAGTTTATTTTTAATCATCTTCTTTTTTTTAAAGTCGTATGACATGTTATGAAAGGAAAAATGTTTTTGAAGTAGAAAGGATATTTTCCTCAAGAATGGAGTTCAAGTATTTTATCAAAATTATTTTCCATCTAAGATAATAAAAGGGTTCTGTTTTTATCCCTATTATAACATGGATTTGATTATGTTTTGATGGAAATATTTTTATGAATTCCTTTATCTTATATGAATTGTTTTATGATGTCATGTTGTTTAAGAATTCCATTTTTATTACATGGGTTATGCGATGATGTATGATTTATGATTATGTGGCACACATAAGAAAGGATTAATTATAAGATGGGTGGGACCTATATCTCCCTCCAATGCATTGGGTAAAGATTTTATATCTCATGAGATAGACATGGCTGGAATGGTAGGTTATACCGGTTCAGTGAAAGAGGACTGAAACGAGGGTTACTCGATTCAGAAAGGGACTTTGTCCACTAAGATAGTCTTGGCAATGAGTCTTGACTAACAAGAAATGATTCTATATGATTATGTGTGAATGCCACAAAGTTTCATGTTTTAAGATATGATTATTGTGATTACATTTCACTACCATGATTTATCCCATGTTATTAAATTATGCTCTCTTTTCAGGTTATGATTTCCAAAATGTTATGTTCTTATGAATACGATGTGATTGATATTTCTTTTGTTTACCCTTACTGAGCATTTGAGCTCACCCTTTTATGTTTTCTTTTCCCCAGGATATAAAGAAAGGTTTTAGGTAAAAAAAAGGAAGATCTTTATGGGAGATGTTGATGATCTTTCACCACGATTAGAAGATTTTATTCCGAGTTTCCAAAGACACTAAACTATTACGATCCTTGTGTGTGTGTTTTTGTTATGTACTAAGTATTCCGCGAAAGTAATGTAATGTTCATGTACATCAGGCTTCGGGTCTCTACAACAATTGTATGACACACACACTATCTAATATTCATGAGTCATAATTAGTAAAATTTACTTAATAATATTCACATTCAGGGGCTTTGAATGCTTCTCCATGAGAACAATTCTCAAACCTAGATATCATTTTTAACTATTTTATAGGTCATACCTATTAATGATCATAATATTATTTCTATAAAGAATTTAATTATCCACTACAAGGACATATAAGTGGGTGAGTATCATATTTTATATATCTTCATCAAGGATATTTAACAAAATTTCTCCCACTAAAATTGATGATCACATGCATCATACTTTTTAGTGAGCTAAGATCTATATTTTACTAAGTAATGTGTCTTCTAGGGTGTTACTATCATCACAAAAATATTTAGGTATGTATTAATCCTAATAAAAACAATTATGATTCTTAGATAATTGATAGGATAACTTTTAATCCAAATCCATCATATAGATAAACTCAACATCATTCTTCTAGTATCCTTCCTAAGGGTTTCCCGCCCAAGTTTAACCCACAGAAAATGTAAAAAACAGGATAAAAAAAGACAAATCAGGGGAATACTGCTATGAAATAATGATGTTATTAATTTATTAATAATTTATTTATCTACACCCTTACTTATTTTCAATTTAAAGTGAATAATTGGTCTGAAGATCCCATGTTTTAATATTAAACACAATTTGAATTCATTGCTTAAATTAATCAAGATTTGAGGTAGTTTACTATTTTAACAATAACTCCCTCCCCAGTGATCCACATTTTGTGATTCTTAGGGTTCTTTATTCCTATTACTATAATTCATTCAACTAGATAATTTACTAGTTCAGTCATTTTAAGGGACAAGGTCACACAATAAGTCCCAACAAATCTTCCAAGGAAACTAGAGCAACTATGATGTTTTATTTTTTAGGACCAATCGTGAATCCTAAATTTTATGAGACTCCACAAAAATTCATAGAACACTCTATTACAATAGGTATATAAATTTCAAGTTTTAATGAAACCTATAATGGGACCAATACATGCACACAATTTTCTCCCAAAATTCTGAATGAAAATTGATTACATCCCACCATTATTGAATTTTATTCCAATACTCTCATCCAATTGAGATGAAAATTTATGGGTATAAAGTAAAGAGAAAATTTAATAAAATTTTAATATATTATAATTCAATACGGTGAAATATATATAGATATGAATTCATTCACATTTAGGCCTTGGAAAAATTCAGTACAATCCAAGACAATAACACATGGTATATGAAAATAGTAATATATTTGGATAAAAAAGTTAAATAGATGTCAAATTCGAATGATTTAATGAAAAAATATATATATACAAATTTTAAGAATAATATTTTTCTAGACAGTGCTTTAATCTTGGTCAAAATGTCTAGAAAAAATGGAGGGAATTTTTGAAATAAAAATAGTCTACCACATTGGTCTATAAATATATAACCCTATTATCCTTGAAATAGGTTGAAATATTAAAAATATTTTGCGGATAATTTTAATAAAAAATTATTTATTAAGGGATAATAGTACCTTCTAATCTCAAGTTACTACTTTAGAGACCACTCCTCCACTCTTTCTTTTCATTTTCGTCTTTGTTTGTTTTCAATTATAACCGTGTAAGTTTGTTTTCATTTTAATCACATGTAATGATTTTTTCCATGATATAAAATTATTTAATAATAAAAATTATATATATTTGAAATTAATTTATTAAAATACATTCAATTCTACTATAATACCTTCCCTCTTTCACTTTCTCACTCAATCAAAAGCACAAATTTACCATTCTTCATCATTTGTGTGTGTGTTCGACACACCACTCTTATCTTGTCATGTTATTTTTATTATCCTTTTAACTCATCATAATAAACATTATAAAACAGATTAATAACTATATCAATGTCTAAGTAAATCATTCATTAGGGTGAGTCATAATTTTGGGATGTTAAGGGATTGAAATTTTTTCTCATTTAACACTATTTAAATTGGCATTATGTATATTAAACTAGATATGTTATGGATGAATGACACCTCTTGTTTGAAATGTGGATTACATAGATTATTAGAAACAAAAATATACATGGGTTTATGAAATATTAAACCTTCCATCAATTATATTTAATTAAAATCATAACCCTAGTTGAGGCTTTTATTTAATCCTAAACATTCATGAATTTTGATCAAAAGCATCTTGTGAAGTGGATGTTAATTTAATGCAATATTTTTAAAATCTTGATGAAATAATAAGAATATGTCCCCAATAATGAACATGTGCCAATATTTATAAAATTAATAAATCAAATTTTATTCATCAATCAATTCAATAAATCTTTGTAAAAAACCCCCTATTCAAAGTACAAAACAAAAAAAACTGATTCCAAAACATAGTACCATCATCTAGGATTCAATCCAAGTGTCACTATACACATTATAGTAGAGAACCAGACCTTTGATGATCGATAGGATATAATAGACTATGGTTTAAATGGTTCCATTTCTAGGGATAGTTTCATAAGGAATTAATTTTTCTTATTTGTCTTCCAACACAAAAAAACCTAAAACTAATAAAAAACCATAAAGAAAAAAAGGAAAAAAACCCTACTTCCATATTCAATCACCCCCATTCCCCTCAAAAAGTTAGATTGTGTTGATTCCCCGTAGTCTCCCAGACAATCCCTTGGATTTTTTGGATCTTGAAATTGATTAAACCCTTCAATGACTTAAGAAGACCATTAGGAATAATCAAAACACACAGGACCCACTCACTATTCATCCCCTTAATCTATATATGGACAATACTAGGGAACAAACCCTTAAAGAACTCGTTGACCCTAATATGAATTACCAACCTCTTGGTATTCAATATCCCACCAAAGAGGCTGATTTCATACTCAAATTTAGTTTAATTCAACATCAACCTCATTTCCATGGGCTAGTTAGCAAGGATACCCATATTCACCTCAAAAAGTTCCAAGTGTAATTATCTACCATGAAGCCTCAAGGGGTTTCTTATGAACAAATAAAACTCAGATAATTTTCATTCTCCCTATCTAACTCTGAAAAATCATGGATCTACTACCTTTCTCCTAAATCCATAAATTTTTATAATGACATGAAACAAATATTTTTAGATAAATTATTTCCCACTTCTAAAATTACCTATATCCAAAAATAAATCAATGGAATACCTAAATTCTCAAATGAATCACTCCATGAATACTAGGAGTGATTTAATAAAATCATAGCCACTTTCCCCCACCACCAAATCCATAACAAACTCCTTATATATTAATTTTATGTGGGATTATTGGTGATGGTTAAAAACTTCATTGATATAAAAAATAGTGGTGATCTTATATATAAAAATCCAAAAATTACATGAGATCACATAAGAAACATGGATGAAAACACACAACAATTCCATACTTTAATGCTAACTCATGTAAAACATTCCCAATAAATTCAATCCATAGAACCCAATAAGATGATTGAGTGGATGAGTGATCTCATTGGTATTATAAGATAACTTGAAATGGTTACCAAAACACAAACCTACTATTATATATAATCTCAATTACATAGACCCATAATTTTTTTGGTATCTAAAACTCACCATCTCATTTAATAGATACATGTACATAATTATAAGATGATCCATCAAACTCATCTGGAATAATAGAGATTAATGTGGAATTTTATCATCATAACACCAATGCTAAACTACCACATTAGGTTTTTAGAAACTCTAGACAACCCCATTATGATACCTTATCTCCCACCTAAAAACCAAGATGGAAAGTCCATATAGGATTTATGTATGATAATATTGTCTCTCAACCCCCTCAATTACCTCCTCAAAATACAAATCAATTCTAGTTTGGTCAAGGTGGGAGTAACTTCAACAACCATATCCATTTGTTCCTCAATATAAATGTAGAAATCCTATTCTTCATAGATTCCACTATCCTAGGGAGAATTATCAATTTCTAAACCAATAAAATCAATTTTCCAAGAATCCTAATCAAGGCAATCCAAATATGGGACATACCTCTTATTCTAAGAAATAATGAGAAAGTGATGTGGTAGATCTTTCATATTTCACCCATTATAGCCTAAAGAACAATGAAAATAAAATTGTACAAATTTAATACCACACAATACAAAACAATAATCAAATTATTCCTAACTCTTAGCTCAACCATTGTCTAACCCCAAGTGTAATGTAAGTGCAAATACACTTAGACCAGGAAAGAAAATTGTTAAGCCTCATGATGAATCCTATAAATCCCCTTTAAATGTTGAGATGAAAAATGAAACAAAATAAAAGGCCATAAAAAGACAATGAAACCACTCACTCACCTCCTTACACCCCCTTAAGGAAACCAATCCATTTTCTTCAATCTATATTTAATACTAAGAATCCATTCAAACTTGATTATGAAATGCTCGACATGTTTAGATGTGTTGAAATCAAAATTACCCTATTGGATTCCATAAAAAAAATCCTAAGTATGAAAAGTTTTTTAAGAAATTTTAAACACATAAGAGACATATTAGGACCATTGAAAATGTTTTAACCCAACAGTCCATTCCTATGAAGTGAAAAGATATAGGGACCATTACAGTTTCATTCCAAATAGGGAGTTCCAAATTTAATGATACACTCATAGAACTAGGATCCTCAATCAATATCATGAACAATTCCATATTTTCAAACCTTTTTCTAGGTCCCTTACACCTAATGAGTGTAATCATCCAGTTAGTTAATTGATGAACAATTAGTCCTAAGGGAATAATTGAGGATGTTATTATTCGAGTTAATGATATTATCTTCCCAGTTGTTTTCTTTTTCCTTGACATGGAAGGAAAGAAAACTTCTTGACAATACCATATGATTCTAGGAAGCCATTTCCTCATGATATCTAGAACAAAAAACAATGTTCATGCTAAAATATTATCCATGGAATTTGGAAAGAAACTGGTCAAGTTAAAGATTTTTAAATCCACATAATACCCATTAGAGAATCTCTATGAATTATCTATCTATGATTTTTAAATTCTCCCTGAGATTGATTTGAATCCTAATCCATTATGTTCTTCCTATTCTAATGATAAAGGAATGTGTGAATTTTTTATCCTCATTAACTAAGTCATAAATGGAGAAGTTGATGTTAAACTTTCATTCATAAACTCCACTAATCTAAAATATTATTAAATATATATGAAATACCATATACCCTATGATCTTTACTGCACCAAATTAGAAAATACTAGGGAAATGAAGTCAAAACAACCGCAAATCCATCTTCTGATGTTAGTTTAATTTTACAACATGTCAATGAACCACCTAACTCTAAACCTTTTCCAGCACACTTGATGTATGCATTACTATTATATAATCAGTCATACCATGTTATAATCTCATCTTCCATTAAAGAAATTGAGGAGTAAAAACTCATTCAGGTGTTTTAGGAAAACAAAAAATCCTTGGGTTGGTCCATATATAACATACCAGGAATTAAACCCTACCCTTTGAATGCATCATATCCATCTAGAGGAACCATATAAACCCATTAGAAAACCTCAAATAAGAATTAATAAACTCAAACTTGAGATAATAAGGGAATAAATTACTAATATTATTCAGGCTAGTATTACCTACCCCATTTATAACAGTGAATGGGTTATTCCAATTTAAGTCGTTCCAAATAGGGGTGGTATAACTATTGTCATAAATGAACAAGGAGAAGTTATCCTAACTTGTGTTAAGAACAAGTGGTGTGTATGAATTTATTATAAAAATTTCAATGAAAAACATGAAAATAAAACTTCCCACTCCCTTTATTTAACCAAAGTCTAGAAATAATTTCTAGGAAGTAACACTATTTCTTTTTTGATGGTTACACTGGATACTTCCAAATCCCAATTTATCCACAAGACCAAGAAAAAATAACATTCACTTGCCCCTTAGGATATATGAATATATGATAGTTCCTTTAGGCTTTATAATGCTTCTGAAACATTTCAAAGGTGAAAGGTGAGTATTTTTTCTAAATTCATTTAGAATTGCATGGTCATTTTCATGGATGAATTTTCCATTTATGGTTATTCATTTGAATATTTCTTGCATTCACTCTCTCTGGTCCAATAAAAGTACATCAAATGTTATCTTGTGTTGAATTTTGAAAAATTTCACTTCATGGTTACTAGTGCAATTTTTCCAGTACACATAATCTATCATGAGGGTATTTAAGTCAATCAAACTAAGATAGAGGTGATCCAATAACTTCCTGAACCCACACTAGTTTGAGATATGCATTGATTTATTAGATATATGAGTTTCTATCATCTATTCATCCATAAATTCAGTAGGATTACACTTCCTCTCACCTAGTTGATTCAAAACGATATTCCATTCCATTTTGGTGATTTTTTCAAGAGAGAATTCATCAAACTCAAAGACGCACTTAAATATTCTATGATAATCTAACCCCCAGATTAGTCATTACCATTTGAATTGATGTGTAATACTTTTGATAAGGCTATTGGGGATTTCCTTAGTCAAAAAATGACATGATTCCATTTTTCATTCATTATTACTAAAAAAACTAGGTGAAACTCAATCTCATCACATTTTCACTAAAAAAAACTCTTATATGTGGTTTTTTCATTGTAAAAATTCTGGTCTTATCTCTTAGGTTCTAAAATCATTGTAATCATAGACCATTCATCCTTAAAGTTATTAATCAAAAAGAGTGATTTAAAATCAAGGATGAGAATATGGACCATAATGCTTCAAGATTTTGACAAATATATTAGAGATATACCTGGAAAATAAAACCATATGGATGATCATTTGAGTAAAATATCCAATTCTTCTCATTATGGAATCATAGACCCTAAATTTTACATGGAAAAATTTTCATCACTTTCTCTCAAATTACCACAGTATGCTTCAATTGTAAATTACTTGGCTGATGATCTTTTCCTACATGATTTTTCAAAAGAACAAAAAGATGAATTAAAAAGTGATTTAAAAAATATTTTTGGGTTGATAAAAAACTTTGGAAAACTAGGGATGACATGGTAATTATGAGTTGTGTTAATGAAGTGTGATATTCCTTAATTTTGTAATTCTTTCACTCATTTACTAGAGGTGTCCACTTTGGACCACAAATTACCTCCCAAAAGGTCTTAGACTTAGGATTCTTATGGATCTCGTTGTTCAAGGACTCATATAAGTTCTATAAATATTTCCCCACATTCTAAAAAGTTAGCACAATTTTCAAAAAAAATGAAATTCCCCAAAATACCTTAATCTTATGTGAAATATTTGATGTTTGGGGAATCGATTTCATGGGTCTCTTCCCTCCTTACAATGGATTTATATAAATCCTTCTCACTGTTGACTATGTTTCTAGGTGGGTCAAGGCTAAATCAACTAGGAAGTATGATACACAAATTTTGATCAAGTTTCTTAAAAAAATATCTTCCATAGGTTTGGAGCACCATGGGATTTAGTGAGTGACTTTGGAACACATTTCAATAATCAACCCGTGGATTAACTTTTGAAAAAAATGGGGTTGTTCACAAAAATACCACTTCTTATCACCCCCAAACAAATGTATTGGATAAAATTTCAAATAAGTAATTAAAAAGAGTTTTTGAAAGAATATTTAAGGCCACAAGAAAATACAGGTTAGAAAAAATTTGCGAGGCACTTTGGGATTATCAAACGGCCTATAAGATACCTATCGAGATGTCTCCATTTAGGATGGTTTTTGGTAAGTCATGTAATTTACTTGTTGAACTTCAACAAAAAATCATTTTGGGATGTAAAAACTTGTAATTTTTATTGTAAAAAAGTTACTGAAGAGTGGTTTCTATAATCAAATGAGATATAGTAGCTTCAACTTGATTCCTATGATAATTCCAATCTCTATAAATACAAAGGTAATACACTCCATGATAAAAACATCCTATGAAAGGTATTTCATGAATTTGAAAAGTTAATGCTCTAAAATTATCACTTTATACTTCACCTGGGTAATATTAACTCTCATTGGGAAGGTCCTTTCATCATTACTAACGTTTACCCATTTGGTGTAGTGAAATTACAAGATACTTCTACTAAAAGGACATTCACAACTAATGGGAATCAACTAAAGAATTACCATGAGAGGAAACATTCCTTAGAAACCACATCAACTTATACTAGATCTACAACTACTAGAGTAGACCCACCATTGGGTATAGAAGGCGACCCACCTAATCCAAACTAGGGGAACATATTTCCTTTTAAATATCCCTCCCTCTATATCCCTATCTCTTTTATTTTATTCATCTTCTTATTCTTCTCTATTTCTCTCTCATTTTTTAATATTTACCACTTTATTCATCTATTATTTTAATATTTTTTCCTTTTTTGTGTGAATGTATTTTAAAAAAAGAGTCATAATTACTCACTATCCAATTTTGAATTTTGTTCAACTATTTTTTGGGATTCAAGAAACTTTTGTTTATCTCAAAAGCTTTGAATTTTCATCACAAACTTGGATAAATAATTTAGCACCAATAAAAAAAATTAATTCTCAAATTTTTATTTGGAAAATAATTCTTCCCCTACCCTGAGGAAGAATATAAGATTTCATGCCAAGGTCAACTATGGATATTTTTTCATCTTGTGTGTTTTCACTCCCAATTGTGATTATAGAGTGTGTGGACCTTCAAGCTGAATTTATTACTTTAGTGTAAATTAATACGATGGAGGAAATTTTTTGAACCACATAAGAATAAATATATCCAAATATCCTCCCATTACTCATACATCGATCCTCCTTTTGAAATCCCCTTTAAGCCTTTAGAAACCTTTTTTTTGATACCCACATTATAAGAAAAAAACATTATCCCACCTAACATTTACATGGATTTTCATTACCTGATTTTTTTTAAATTTAAGTGTTGGGGGAATGGATTTCATTTTTATAATTCATTTATTGATTTTCAATTCTTTTCCATATACTTAATAGAAATCATCCTTTTAAGTTTGGAGGAGAGGTTGTTATTAAATGAGGTTTTTGGATGGAACTCTATTTATGATATTTTGTAAAAATATTATTTAAAAGCATTAAAAAAAAAGGAAAAAATTGAAAAAAATCAAAAAAATCAAAAAAATCAAAAAAATAAAAAAAATAAAAAAAATAAAAAAAATCAAAAAAAATAAAAAAAGAAAAAAATTAAAAAGGTGAAAAAAGAACACTTGAACTTATTTTATCAAGTCATTTTAAGTTTAGTAAATATTTCCATCTCCTTAAATTTCTCCCTATCTTGTGTGTTTCCTCGCATATTGTTCCCTTGTAATTTTTTCCATTCCTTTTCATGTCATATTTCATAAAATTGTGCATTATTTTTCCATGTTTATGTTTTTACCCCCTCTTTTCCCTTATTTTGGATATTATTTTTCTACAATAACTTAGCCATAGAAAACCCCATAAAAATACCAATTGATTCTTATGCACTTAAGAATAGGTAATGGAAGGTGAGAGATCTTACAAACTCTTATATCTGTACTTTTGGTTGGTGAATGAGTGAACCTCCTTGAATAAATTTGCATCATTTTGAGAAGAACACATTTTGTGTGACCACATTTTAAAATTCAAATTTTGAGCATGAAAAATGAATTATTTTTTAAAAATGATATAATTTTTTTTAATTAATTATGGATGAGTGAATGAGTATAGACCTCATAATTAGAGATTTTTTTAATATTTGTTCATAAGTGAAAATGATTTTGTCAAGTGTTTTTGTTTTGAATACCCAGGGAAATGAACTAGATTAAGTTTGGGAGTATTGATTTTATTAATTTATTAATAATTTTTTATCTACTAAACTTACTAATTTCCAATGAAAATTTCATAATTGGTGTGAAATTCCCAAGTTTTAATTTTCAACATAATTTGTAAGCATTGTTTGAATTAATCAATATTCATGGTAGTTTACTATTTTAGTCATAACTCTTTCCATATTGATCCAAATTGTGTGATTATTATTTTTTAGGGATACTTTTTTAAATTACTACAATTAATTCAATTGGATATTTTTCTTTGACCATTTTAAGGGACATATGAACCATACAAGAAGGCCTAACAAATATTCCAAGGAAACTAGATGAGTTGTGACATTTTATTTTCTAGACCCAATATGGAAGCTCAAATTTCATGAGGCTCCACCAAAATTCACAGGACACTATATTTCAATAAGTATAAACATTTTAAGTCCTAATTCAACCTATAATAGGCCCAATCCATGAACATTATTTTCTCCTAGAATTTTGACTGAAAATTGATGACAACCCGCCATTCTTAACATTTATACCAATAATTTAATCCAATTGGGATAAAAATTTATGGGTAGAAAAAAAATAAACACATGATTTTTTTTATAGAATATTGTAATTATAGATGGTTGCATCTACAAAGCCATAAATTCCTTCACATTTAGGACTTGTAATAATTCAGTACAACCCAAGACATTAATATATGGTATATGAAAACAGTCATATATTTGGATCAAAAAGTCTAATGGACATAAAATTTATAGGGTGTAATAAAAACATCCATATATACAATTTTTAATAAGAATATTTTTTGAGATAATGATTTTATCATGTTCAAATAGTTGATACAACTTGGAGAAATTTTTTGGAATGAAAACATTTCACCACCTTGGAATATAAATTTATACCCATCTTCTCCTTGCAAGAGGTTGGAATCTTTAGAAGATTTGGAGTAGAATTGGCATGAACAATACTCAATTAAGTTCAGGTAAGACCTTCCAAACTCAAGTTCCTACTTGAGAGACCACTCCTCCACTCTTTCTTTTCACGTTCTTCTTTGTTTGTTTTCAATTGTAATCATGTAAGTTTGTTTTCATTTAAATTCCATGTATTGAATGTTTTCCATATTATAAAATCCTATACTAATCCAAATTCAATAGATTCAAAATTATTATCTTAAAATAAATTCAATTATACTATAATGTCTTCTGTCCTTCACTTTCTTGTTCAATCAAAAGTGCGTATTTACCCCTCTTCACCATTCATGTGTGTGTTCGACACAACAATCTTATCTTGTCTCATTTTTTTATTCTTTTTTTAAACAATCACCATAAAATCATAAAACATATTAATAACCATATTAATGTATGAATCATAATTTGGGGATGTTAAGTTATTTAAATATTTTTCTAGTTTAATATTATTTAAATTGACATTATGCATGTTAAACTAGATATTTCATGGATTAATGAAGTGTATTGTTTGAAATGTTAATTCCATGAATTATTGGAAAAAAAAATATATATGGGTCCATGAAATATTAAAACTACCATAAATCAGAATTAATTAAGATCATAACCCTATCTAAGGAATGGATTAAAGTATAAACATTGGTAATTCTGATCAAAATCATCTTATGAAGTGGATGATGATTTAATGCAATATTTTGAAAAGATTCATGAAATAGTAAGTTTATGTACTAAATAATGAACTCATACCAATATTTATCAAAATTTTAAATGAAAATTCATCAATAAATAAATTTAATTTAGCTCTGCAAACTAATCCCCATTTAAAAGACAAAAAAAAATTTCCAGAACATAGTACCATTACTGAGGATTTAACCCGAGTGCTGCTATACACATTATAGCAGATCACTGAACCTTTTATGGTTGATAAGATAAAATCATCTATGCATAAAAAACCTAGCCAAGTATGATCTAATTTAACTCATTACTTTCTTTCCTTACATAAGGTAATAAAGGGTCACCCTACTATGGAAGAACCTACCTAGTTATATGATTGTGGTATTGACAAGTACTGCTTTAAAGGAAATCTCATACTTTGTATTTGATGGGTTTTCCTTTTAAAGTGTCACTAATTTAATATAAATCCTTTTCATATTAAATTCATAATTATTATATATTATGTAATCATTATCTTCTCATGATATATTCCTTTTGTGTGCATACATTCTTTTATTGATTTAGTTTTAAAATACCTATTCCAATGAAAAAATTTATGTGTTGCCACTACATTAATCTTGAACTCTTTACACAACCCACAACATATGTTACTCACCCAAAAATTGAAGCCAAAACGTATTCATACATATCTGAATGCATCATATACATAAGGTATATGATCTTTTCATGTAAATTAATAAAGTTATATGACAATGATAATATCCACATGAGTAATCCCAATATGATAGAGAGACAACCACATTCACCTTTCTAGACAAAGCATAAGACTTCATGCCAACAGGTAGCCTGACCCTAAGTCTGTCTCATTGGGGAGACTTTACTCAAGAGAGAATTCAATTCATGATATCTCTAATATATAATATACACAAACTATTCCCAAAAACTAAATTCAATCTAATAAATTCAATTAAAAACTAATGTCAAGATAGATGAAAAATAAATTCTATGGAATAGAAAATAGCATGAAATGAAAGGATCTATCACTTAGAATAAACTTATCACATAAATAAAGAATATAAAATATTCACAATATAAACAATTATATATATATGAATAAAACAAGGAAAAAATCTAAATAAATGATAATTCCAAATACTTAAACAAGATAATAATTTATGAACCATTTCATAAATAAAGCTTATTATAAAAATTTTATAATTAAGTTAATCATTAGAAATATTCCATATAAACACTTTTATATATATTCCAAAATATCATTTCTATTATTTATAAAAAATATATAATCCAATTAAATTCATAATTGAATTTTCTTAATAAATAAACAATTTATTTATTTATTCAAAAATGTGAAACAAAAATGAACCTCTTCATATTTAATTAAGGCTTTAAAAACCCAATTTAAAAATACTAACAATTATAATTTTTAAAAAATTTATAAAACCTTTTATAAAAAATAATTTAAATTTATCAAAATATTTTTTTAAGAATCGCCCCATCAAAACATCCAAACTAGGGCATTTTAGCAGTCCCCATTTTTCACAGGCTGACTCTTTATGAAAAACAACTTTGAAAATATACATACAATATATTTCATCACCTATGGTTCAATACAATATCAAGAGACATTACATGTAAAGGTAAGCAGCCTTACCTTTATATAGTGGAAACTCACATAAAGGTAAACCATTTTATACGACATTTTCACAACTTATCTTGCATAAATGTAACTAAGAGTTTACCTTTATGTTGTTCAGATGTGTAAAGGTAAAATAGATAACCAAAACTTATACCATGTTGTGGTTCTCTATACAGTGGATATTTTGAAATAACACAAGAACTCATATTCCATGGATCTGGTAGTGGTTCTAGGAGAATCCTAGAAAAGAACCCCCACAAGTAGTTCTACACCATGGTAACAGTGAAGTTTTTTGAAAACATAGAATAAACACATTTAATTCTTATAAGACATCTCATTAATACCACTAATTGGGTTTTTATTATTATAATATTATCATTGATAGTAGAAGTGAACTAAAAACATAGGCAAATCTATATATAAGAATTAAACATGAAAAAATATTCAAAAACAAAGCATAAAACGAAATAACTCAAATGCCCAAATATCAGTAGCTTCCATTATCTTTCTATATGGGGTATGTTTGATAATGATCATGAGGAGAAGTATATGTATGCATCCTTCCTTGGGGTGGGGGGGGGGGGGGTTACACTAGACAATGGATCTAAACATGTTTTACGAGGACTCCTGAATGATTGAAGGGGTGTTAGTGCCTTTGTGGAATGATGAACGAGTTTTAGGAAGGAAGAGAGTTTGAATTGAATTTCAAATAATCTTCCACTTCTATAATGAACAAACACATTCCACAAAAATGGAATCATTTCATCCTTATATAGTATCCCTGATATATCTCTATTAAAGATCATAAATATACAACACATTTCGTGCATTACTATATATTAGGAAATATACATTTAACCCATTCAATGTAATTTCAAGCCTTAAAAATACATTCATAAATGCGTTTTAACTAAATAAAACCATGTGGAAAAGGATGTATAAACCACATGTATTGTATAAATGAAATAATTGATACTGTATGTATACCATGACTTCACATGCACCATCATGGTGTGGTGGTTCTTGTTTTAGTACACTTCCAACAATTTAAACTATAATTAATATTAATAATACATGGTTCTAGAATTTGTTATGTGTTATTTTGGAATGGTATTAGGCTTATTAAGGATTATTTTTGTTTAAATAATGAGATATGTGGAGTTTTTATGGGTTTTTATATCATGATGTCTATTTTACTCTAAGGTTACAAAGAAGGTTTGGTGAAGAAGGTGAGTTATTGTAAGATTTTATTGATGTCCTTGAAACTTGAATCTGGTTCAAGGGTGGCATAATAGAATCATGTGGGTCCATAACCCATGGGTTATGTAAGTTATGAATTATTTTATTAGATTAAAGTTTAATAGATTCATGGAGGTATAGAGTTTAACACCTGAGAAAAAGAGTTTTCTACGAGGGTTTGATGCATTTATTTATTTATATTTCCCTTTCATTTTGATGAAATTTGAGGTTGAGGTAGTGTTACAGATACTTAATGAATTGAAAAAAAGACCTATATTTTTTCGTTGGTTGTTTGAATAATGGCCCATATCTTTTAAAGGTATACCTTTTATTAAGAATAATGTATTGAATTATAGATTGAGATTTTTTAAGGTGTATATTCCACAAAATATCATGGGTTGGACATTGTAAGAATGAGATTATGATTTTCAAGGATGGAAAATTTTGAACGTGTCTCTATTTTAATATTCTTGAAATTTTAGTTTTGGAGTTTTTGAAATTCTAAGGGAATTTTGGTAAATTTAAACCCAAGGGGGTAAAATGGTAATTTAATCCCATAAACGAGCCTAGAAAAAATTTCTAATGGGTTTTTTGATCTTGAAATGGGGATTTTATCTCACTATAGGTTTGATTTTTGGTGTGTATAAAAAATGGAAGGAGTTACGATGTAATTAATAATTTTAACAATTAATTATTTAAAAGGTTATGTATGTTTTTTTTCAATTTTTGGGAAAAAATGGTTAATTAGAAAGTAATATGATTCCAAAAAAATTTCTAATCAAACCATTATTAAAAAAATACATGATTTACTCTAATGTAAATGCTTGGGAATTTTAATAAGATGTTATATTTCCATTTTTTTATTAAATTTGTTTAATTAATTTATCAATTAATTAAATTTATACTCAATTAATTTATTTATGTTTCTCGTAAATCATAACCCACATTTTAATTCCACTAGCACCATGATACTCGTGATATGATTTTTTTCAACACTAATGTTATTATACTTTAGGCTTCAAACCTATATCGATCCATTTTAGTGTGATTGTTTATAAATAGAGAGTGAGCCTTTAAAAATCTAATTTTGGCATGTGATTTGAGGAAGGAAAATAAAAGTAGGATAAAAAAAGAAAATGTGGTGCCCTCGAGGTAGGGTTTTTGAACATCTCGATCAATCCTATTGTGATTTACTTTAATTATGATTAAGAAAATTTATTAGAATAAAGTTGTTAACATAGTGATTAAATTCTACCATGGAAATAAATTTACAACAATCTAATAAAATTTTAATATGAATAGTTTAGAACATAACCCATATCCACCAACCACCTATGGTGGAAAAAAATCCTCTATATCCTTGCTATGACATGAGCCGTGATCATAATTGAAATACATGAATAAAAAGTTTCATTTGATTTACTCAAGACAACAATCCATTCTAGGTCACCCCTGAACATGATAGAAACAAAGGATATCTATAGCGGTGAACATGACATGATAATGGGTAAGGTATCTGATGGGGATTTGGATGCCCAATCTACCCAAGGGTGGTGTTATTACTATGTTCAATGGTTAGATTTGGGCTATCCATGATAAATTGAGTAGTAATGGAATAGAGTAAGTACATCAAAGGTGACGATCCATCAATCTATAGTAATGAAGGGTCTTATCCAAGATCTTTATGAAATATCCATATAGAGATGTTGGTTTTTTCAAATTTAAAGAAAAGAATCAGACCAGTCTTAGAAATCCAAGCAAAGTGAGGTTAGTTGGAAATGTAGAGGTGGCTAGAGGTGGCCATGCAGTGGAGGTCATGTGGTGTAAATGAGGCATCACATACTCAATGTAACACCTAAAATCTAATAACTTAGAGCTGATGGTTATTTTATTACAATGATACAAAATACATAGATCATAATACATAAGATCTAGTACTTTAATAGTCCCAAGAAACTAAATACATAAATATACATTACATTATATTAAAAACTTAAGGTACATCAACTAAATACATGAAAATTTATTATTTCTCCTTGAAAATACATAAGTCAAATGCCGTAATATTCATGTTTTCTTAGGGAAATGAGAGACAATATAAATAAGTGAGCTCAAATGCTTAGTAAGGGGTAGTGTATAACAAAATCTATCATACATAAGCATGGAATCAATAATATTACAAGAATAAATAAATGTGATAAAAAATGGAGTTGTGATCATAATATATCCATATATTACATAACAATAAATTAATTCTTGGATAAGGATAAATGATATCATAATGATGGAATATATAATTATGGACATTATAAACAAACCATCAAATCCACATGCTAAGAAATAATACAAAAATAGGTAAAAATTATATAAAATACCAAACTATTTTTTCTCATTAGACCTACCAATTCATCAAGGGGTTATATAATTTTAATCCTCACTCGTCACATAAAAATTCCAATGCATATATCATATGAAGAGAATGGATAAACAATACATATCATAATATTTCCCAAGGAACCTTATACATAATCATGGATAAGAAATAAATATATATCCATATAGAAATAAATTATATATGTAATTTTAATATGTTCCCATTTAATGGAATAATATAACTATCTAGGTGAATATCCAACAATCAAATTAGAAACTATAAGATGTACATAATGTAATAAAAACACATTTATTAATAGAAGGATAATGAAATAATGGTGTAGGATAGTTTCATGGTACAAGTATATTAATAACAATTAGTCTATAATAATATATTCAAATCCTTTATTATAGTTTGTAATTTTTTTGAATCATCTAAAGCATATCCCCCTGGAGTATCAAACAAAGTATGCAGTTAGACACATTTTTTGTGCACTGAGTGAAGATTTAGTTAATAAATAATAAATTTTTAGGGTTATTACCTCTAATTTAATATGGTCTAGAGTATCTATCTACTTGTAGTATCTATACATGTAGGTCACTATTAGAAAACGACACACTCTTTACTTTACCAAAATTTTAGGATGTTTTCGGTTTATCCCTTAGATCCCCCTAATGTTTGAGAATTATAATAACTTATGAAGGTAGTATTATTAGAGGTAATGGTGGTATAACATTGATAATATGATAAGGAATTAATAAAAATGAAACATAAAAACATTTCACATTGAAATGAAAATAAATTGGAGAGTATTACACAAATAAAGGATAAGAAGGGATTACAGACCCTTATATCGACATAATAACAACTTAGGAAAAGGTTATAATGAGTGGTAATAAGTAATATATAATTAATAATATATCAATTTTATGATAATTCCATGAAATTATAAACATGAAAATATATAAAAAATAATTTAAATGATACCACAACAAAATTATTTCAATTGAAAAGGAAATGAGGAAGATTAAGAACCCTTACCTTGAAAGGTAGATTCTTAAAGCTTGAGAAGAGAACCTTAATACCTTAAAAACTCCTTGGAGAGACACTTGAGAGAGAAAATGAGAGGATGACAATCCTTACTAATTTTGGAGTGAATAGGAATGGGATAATTGGAGGGTATTTATAGTGAATGAGGGGGACTTGTTTATCAATTTCAAAGCATGAGCCTTGTACCCTAGGTCAATAAAAAAGAAAACCATTGGCCGTACCATAGTTTTATCACATGGTATTTGACATGTAGGGACTATTTTTTTTATTTAAATTTATTAATAATTGAAATCCTATAAAAATATTATTTTGGATGTGGATAAGATTCCTATTCATAAAGAACTATGTTTAAAATCATTAAAATATACTTTAAGTTTTGGAAGATTCTTTATAGGTATGTAAAATTATTTTTACTACTTTAAAATACATTATTTTTAATTAATAAACCCATTTTTGTTTGATAAAGCCTTTATATTACTCATTAAATCCTTTTTTCACCATTATGATGTCATAATAGTTATCGTATATTCATACCGTATTTTACTTTTTACCCAGGAAATTTTACTATCTCAGAAAATTATGAAAAATTCACCATTAGATAATTTTGACATGTTGATTTTAAATTTGAATTAATTTGTATGAAAATAATTATATATCTATGTGAAATTTAATTATAAAATAAAAACACTTGTATATTTCAAAATCACTCATTTGACCCCTAAAATTTGATTTTTTTTCTTATTTTTATTCCGAGATGCATGTCTGTAATTACATTATTATTCATTTATATATATATTATTAATTATATTACTACCAAATTATTTCATGGTACCATTTTTAACTTTTATTATAATCGTAATTTCCTAGTTTTCAGTTGTATTATAATGTTTTTTACTATTATGATGAAGTAATATAATTTTCATTATGCCATAATTTTGAGATGAAATTTTTATTTACTATAGTGTAATCTTGGGTATTAAATTCCCACCATTAAATAATTTCATCCTAAAAATTTGGGGTTTACATCAATACATGAAAAAACGTGGTTAATTCTTCTTCATTTCATTGTTAGGCTCCTATTTTGATTCTTCCAACTTGTGATTCCTCCAAAGAACTTTCACCAGTTAGGTTGTATAATTTTTTAACACTTTCTCTCTATTGTCAGAAATATGGAAAATCATTTCATTGTATGAAATATCAGGTTCTAACTCTATTTCATTAGATTACATGTGTAGGATTTGGCATGCACTTCCTTAAAAACAGAACATAAAAGACACCATGCACTTTAGAGAGGTTGGGTGGAAAATAAAAATGATAATCCACAACCCCAATTCTCTTAAAAATATCAAAGGACCAATACAACTCATACTTAGCTTCACATTCCTAAAAAAACTTATAAGTTCCTTCCATGGTGATATTTAAATAAGATATGATCTCCTACTTATAATTCCAACTCCTTACTATGATTATCATCATATATTTCCCATCTATTATGAGCTGTCTTGATATGATTATAGATAGATCACAACTTATCAATTGTTTCTATAATGAGTTATTAACCAACTATCCCCCTTTCCAAAAATTCATCAAAATAGGTTAGAGTATGACATTTTTTCCATACAAGGCCTTGTACAGTTCCATTTGAATGATTGAATGGAAGATATTTTTGTACATAAATTTCATTAGTGGTAGGTATTGGTCCCATGTTCCTTGTAAGTTAAGTGATCATGACCTCAACATTTTCTTTATGGTTTGGATATCCCTATTAGACTATCCATCAGTTTTAGGATGATAAAAATTGATCAAATGTATCTCAGTGTCCAAATACTTTTAAATTCTTCTCTAAAATTTTGATGTGAAACAAGGGTCATGATCAGATAAAATTGATAAAGGCACAACATGAATTCATAAAACTTAATTGATATAGAGTCATGCGAGAAATTTAAGGGGTAAATCCTCTCTTATTTCTAAGAAATGTGTAGACTTGGTAAATCGATACACAATAACCCATATAGAATCATTATTCTTCTATGTCTTGGAAATTATAGTAAAAAAGTTCATTATGATGTCTCCCACTTCCACATTGGTATAGGGATAAGTTGCATGAAACCCTTGGGAAGTTGTCTTTTTGGAATACAAAGTATCATGACACAAAGTATGCAATTTCCTACTTCATGTTTTCCAACCAGAAGTGTTCTTTTAGATCCCTATATCTCTTTGTACTATTAGGATGTATAAAGAAGTTTGAGTTACGAGCTTCATCCATTAATTCCCTCTTTATATTTGTTTTTGATGGTATACATAGTCTCTTTACAAAATTCAACACACCATATTCATAAATTAAGTCTATCAATCTCCCATATTTCATGGATTTGATTTTCTTTTGTAAACCCTTGTTATATTATTAGTAACACTTTACATTATCTAGTGAATATGGTTGGAAAATTATTTAGAAAAGGAACGATGCTTCTATTTCCTTAATAATTTTCATACCCAACTTTACTAAATCCATGAATATAGGATCCTTGTATATCCTCATCATAGATAAAACTACATAATACTTCTAGTAAATTCATAAACAATTTTATTTTCCTTCCTAGGGTGGTAGTTTATTTCACAGTCAAAATCCTTTAGTAGTTCCATACATCTCCTTTGTCTCATGTTGAGCTATTTCTAAGTGAATATATACTTTAAACTTTTATGATTGGTATACATGTCACATATTTCCCTATAATGATAATTCCTCTATATTTTTAATGTCAATATTACAAATTCCAAATCAATATCATGATTTGGATATTTTTTTAATGGATCTTTAATTTTCTTAATGCATAAGTAGCAAATCTATCATTTTTTACAAGGAAACACCATAGTACTTTCTTCGATGAATCACTATATATAATAAATCCTTAATTTCCAGATGATAAGGTCAATACTAGAACATTAATCAATATTTTCTTCAATTCCACAAATATTTCTTCACATTATTTATACCATGTGAATTTGATCCATTTACGTGTTTACTTGGTTAAAAAATTATCTAATTGGGAAACATTTAAAAAAATATCTCATAAAAACCATCTAAACCAAGAAAACTATGTATCTAAGTTATATTTGTTGGTTTGGGTTATTATTTAACAAACTTTTTCTTTATGAGGTAGACTGATATTCCATCCTTGGAGAAAATATGTCAAAGAAAAGAAAATTATCGAATCCAAAATTCACACTTAGTGAATTTTCCATATAACTCCTTATCCCTTAGATTCTTAAGAAAAATACATAAATTATCTTTATTCTCTTCATTATACTTATAGTATATCAAGATATAATCATTAAAAACCATAAAAAATTTTCAAGATAATCCTTGAATTCACTATTCATTAGATCCATGAACACTGAGGGTGCATTTGTTAACCAAAAAGGAATTACTATAAACTCATAATTTCCATATCTTGTATAAAAATCCATCTTTGGTATATCATCATTATTGAATTTTAATTTGTGATAACTAAAATAGAGATCAATCTTTGAGAAGTATTGATCCCCTTGAATTTGATCAAACAGATTATCAATATGAGGTAAATGATACTTTTTCTTTATAGTAATGGAATTTATTTTTCTTTAATCAATTAAAATCCTCATAGACCCATCCTTATTCCTTCAAAAATATGATAGTAACTCTATAAGGTGAAACCCTAGGACATATGAATACCTTATAACACAAATCTTGTATTTTTATCTTTAATTCCACCCATTATACTAGATACATTCTATAATGAGGATTATATGTAGGTTTTTCATCAGAAATAAGGTCTAAAGAGAATTCAACTTCATGTTCAGTTGGATATCTAGGTAGTTTCTTGATAAATACATAAATATAATCCCTCACAATTGACACATCATCTATTCTTAGAATACCCTTCTCATTCATTGTTTCATCTTCACCAAGAATTTCATTAATATGAGCCACTGATGGTGGTTTTGAACAAGAATTATACAATTAATTATATTCACTAAAAATAAGGGATTATATTCTATCCTTAGATATTTTAATATTATTATCATGAAAATAAATTCTTGTATTGTAATTTGAGATCCAATCCATCCCAAATATTATATCAAAGTCAACCACTAGTTTTACCACCAAGTTTTTAACTAAATAACCTCCATGAATTTTAATAGAGACAAACCAATATAATTTAGTTTCTATAAGATTTACACTTATAGTATTAACTGATAACTCTTTATTTAATTCATTAGGGGGTGATTTAATGTTCTTAATAAAGTTCCAATATATAAAAGAGTGTATAGTTCCTGAATAAAATAATATATTATCTAACTCTTATTTTATGATCTAAGTACCTATTATAACATTATTTATAACCTCAAATTCTACTATTGTGATTATATAAGATCAGACTTTCTACCTTGGGATATTCTGGGGTAGATTCCCTTGACTCTTGAGGCATTGATTTGAAGAGTGTTCCATATCCTTTAAATTGAAGCACTAGACATCAATGAGTTCTTTTATTCCCTTTCACTCATGAGATTGATGACCTTTATCTTCACACTTATATAAAACTCATATTCCTTTCAAGAAATCCCTAACGCGTTTCTTCCCATAATTATTACATGATAGAAATTCAACCCTTCCTTTATTTTCATTTTTCCAAAATTTTTTCACCATCGCTCAATCACCCACTTTTTATCTTGATTTATTTTTAAAGTAAATGACTTGTATAATTTTTTCTCAGTCTTCATGGAACATGTAACTATCTATTAATATGATGAAAATATTTGAGAGATTAATGAATTTTAAAGGCTTGAATTTAACCCATAAAATAATCGATCAATATTGCTTTCCAAATTACGTATATAGTCTATAGAATATTTTGAGAAATTTTTATAGCTAGACTCATACTAAACAATAACTTCCTATTACTTTTATCTTAAATTTTAGAATTTCATTTACATGTCATCTCATTGTTCATGAGGAAAGTACTTTTCAAAGAATATCACTTTAAAGGATTCTGTTTTGTATTCTTTATCTCTAATTTCTTATTGGTCTTTTGAATCAAATACCACTATTGACCAACATCTATAAAAGGTTTTATTAGAGTCTAATCACAATTATTAAATGAAGAGGAAGCGATTAAAACTCTTGTATGAGGATCTCTATATAAGAAATATAAAACCTATGATACAACCAAAAAGGAAGAAGCTGTAAACATGTGTACCTTATACCAAAGACTCAATGATTTTTCTTATCCACATTGAACACTATCGAATGTTCTTGATAAAGATCACAATAAGAGAAACTAAAATAAATACTATCTCCTAGGTATACATGGGTTAAGAGAATCATTCAATGTTCAGATGGAATTATTCTTCTATTCACGATGTGCTAGTATCTCATATACAAAGAAGGAATAAAAAAAGAGCTTATGGTTTTAGGGAAGTTTGAATAAGCATGGTACATTTACACTGTCATCGTATGATAATGTTTTATAAATATACAAGGAAACCATTGGGCTATAACATTGGCTCGTTCATTCAAAATGCATGAGTGAATGATTTTTCCAACAAATTCATTCACCATATGAATACCATACCTCCTCACCATTTCATCTTATAAAACATTTCCTTAAATGATATCCAAACGTCCATGGAAGATGTAAGTGTCTAGAATTGATTAAGTTCACATGAAACAATATCCCTTTACATGAATATAATAATTTTCATTAAAATGATACTACTTATATATATATATATATATATATCACACACAAACACATATAATGTAACAAACCACAATTATATCAATGAAATTTCCATTCTTATAGTTATTTAATATAGTATGGATCACATAAAATCACTTAAAGAATAAAATACAAACTTTATAAATTAAGAATGAATGAAATAAGAGGTATTTCTAGATGTTAAGAAACCTATACTACTGGAATAGTAACTTGACCTTTGGAATAGTAATGTGGCCATTAAGAATAGTAATATGACCGATAGAATAGTAAATTCACTTATGAAAGTATAAATAAAATTTGGGCATCTTATAAGGGAAAATATGATATATTTATATCTTGATATAAGTTACTAAATGTTTTAAAAATGATAAATAAAGTGTTTGTATTTTTGTAAGTCATAAATATTTAATTATAATTTAATAATTAATATAATTATTTAAAATAAATTTATTTTCATAAAATATAACCATAAATTAATAATTTTTTGTATTATTATTATAATATAATTTTATGAGACCTTAATTAATTTTTCAAAGTGTTTTAAAATCAGTTATAATTTTAAAATTGGTATTTTTCAAATAAATGATGATTTTATTTAAAAATTAAATTATCATATTTAGAAAATTATTTTCATAAAATGGAGTATATTTTTGAATTCTACATGTTGAAAAATTATAATGGTAAATTTTTGGTATTTTTCTGAAATAGTTGGATTTTTGGTGAATAGTGAAATATGGTAATTTACGGTATATATACATTATAAGATAAATACACTATTACTTGAGCCATGAATGATTTAATAATCATAATATCAAACTTTACTTAATTATTTTAATATATTTTTTTATAATTCTCAAACTATTCATATTCTTGAGCCAAAATAATAAACAAATGAATAAAATATTCAAAAAACACCCCTCTCCTCTATGATAAATGCCACCCCTCACCACCTACTCTCCTCACACCTTAAAAGATTTGAGACTTGTCCAATTTCTACCCAATAATCTTAAAAATACTCTCCCCCACTTCCAGGATCCTTTGTTCTCAACAAAATACCAAAACCAATCCCCTTAAGGAGGTTCTTAATGAGAAGAATTCAAGAGGTAAAAATCCTCTTTATTTTCTTTTATTTTATTTTCAATTTCTTTTATTTTCTTATCCTTACCTTACCTATCCTATCCAAAGTGACAAGATAAATCTGGTATCTTTTATATACTATAATTTTATTATGTTAAGGTAAAATACACTATCAATTCTCTTTTGTTTTTCCTTTTATTTTAAAGATGAAAACATCATTCGAGAGGTGCCAATTTACTTCTTTTGTGGACAATGTGTTTTCGTTTTTCAATTATTCCTTCAATCCAGGTTATAAAACCATAATTATGGTTAAAAAATATTTTATTATAAATATTATAAGTTATTTAGTGTTTTTAAATGATTATATATACATTATATTTATTAATAAAACAAAACTAGTTCGTGACGATCGAAAAATCACCAAAATAATCTAAACAATTATCATTAAAGTTATATCCAATGAATCATCATAATATATGGAAAAAAAATAATAAATATGACCATTTAAAATTATGTATGTTCATTAATAACATATAATTTAAATTATGAATAATTATTTCCATTTTACATGATCTTCCATATACGTGTACAAGTAAACTGATCATGAAAACCAAGGAAAAGAACACTCCGAGATGATGAAATTGAATCTAATAACTCACAAAAGGCCATAAATTAACTTAATAAAATTATAATAAATAAATTATATTTTCAATATGGTCTTAATTAATTTATTAATTAATATAATTTCATTATCTAGAACATTAAGTGCAAATGAATAACACTTTCAGACATAAGGTGAGGGTTTCTTCCCGAACCTCTATTTTCATTCGGGTTATGTTTTGTCCCTCTTTAAACCAATATAATTATTGATTATTTTTATATAATTATTCTAAATTCTATGTATATATTCCAAACTCATGTATCTATATCATCACATCTTTCTTTTATGGGGTAATACATGTTTTATAATATTCCCTTCTCAATTCTTCCTAATACGCAAGCCCGAATGAAGGGAACTTCCTAATTTCTTACCCATTTTCAATTACCATCCATAATATATTTTAAGTCGCCATTATTTTTATAAAATCACTAATTTTTTCATGAAAAAATATATTTATTCATTTTTGTTTTTATGAAAATGATTATGAAAAATAGAAATTATTTTTCCAAAAGGAATCTTCTTTGCAAAGTAAAAAGGGAATTTCTCTCAAGAATTTCTTGATGATTTTATTAGAGTATTTTCATCTATTTTAACACCTCTATTGAATCTTATTATTTATTGAGATTTATCTCTTATTATTATTATCTACCATATTTTATTAAATGGTTTATGATCAGTTTTACTGTGGATGTGCTATCTTGATACCATTCACCATACTACTCAAAATGGTTAGTGATTATGTTTACATATTGGGGAAAATTATTTACATTTCACATGTATATCTTGTTTATGTTTAACCCTATTCATATTAAGAATGATTTGGACTTAGTAAGTGATGTAATGGGCCCTCTATATCCCCTCAATGAATCAGTAGGTCTCATGAGACAAAACAGAAATGTATTTGGATAAGGCCTTAACCATTTATTTTCAAGTGTTTAGGTCAAGGACTCAACGATATATTTATGATGTCTAAAATTTTTAATTCCCTCATTATAATATTAGTAATTGATAATCCATGTGATTATTCAACTAGTAGAATATCCATGGTTAAGCATCATTCTCATGTGATTATTTATATGACATTATTTATTCATCTTTTATTCTTTTCATATTATGCTCAAGATTATGTTTTAATGGCATGTGTTTTTAGTTATTAACCATGCCTTATTTTTTATATTATATTCTACTGTATTACTTACCCTTACCGAGCATCTGATCTCATCCCTTTCTTATGTTTTATTTTTACCTAGGATGAGAAGATGTATATTATGAATGACTTGTAGGGTTAATCTAGGAGTTATGTATGTTTCTAATCACTACTGAAAATTAGATCTTTCCCAACGCTTCTATACCAACAGTTTGAAAAAACCATTGGGAAAGGCCCCCAAATTGGCCAATTATCCCAACGGTTTGGCCAAACCGTTGGGAAAGGCCCCCCAAATTGGCCACTTTTCCCAACGGTTTGGCCAAACCGTTGGGAAAGGTAGACCTATCCCAACGGTTTGGCCAAACCATTGGGAAAAGTGGGCCAAAAATTCAACATTCTTCCCAGAATCAAAATCACAACCAAATACCTATACCAACGATTGTTAAAACCGTTGGTATAGGTCTATACCAACGGTTTTAACAACTGTTGGTATAGGTACTTCCATTTTTTATCAGACCTTCGTACCGAGAACATTATATAAATCAAAATTTAAAATATTTATGAGAATAAATATATATATTTATGTAATTATGATCACAAAAGTCATGTTAGGTTAGTGGTTGAGTCGTTCAATGATAAACGAGGGGTCCTAGGATCAAATCCCAGCGAATGTTTTATTTTTGGAATTTATATACCAACTATTCCATTACTGTTGGTATAGATTTCATATTACCTATACCAACGGTTTCCAAAACCATTGGTATAGAACTATCCCAATGGCTTACTTGGCTACGGTACTCCAAACCGTTGGTATAGGCTATACCAACGGTTTGGAGGCATATACCAACGGTTCCAAACCGTTGGTAAAGGTTAGTTTTCCAGTAGTGAATGGAGTTTCTATGTGTTTTTTTTATTTCAAGTTGTAATGTAAATTTCATGTATATAAAATATCTTTAAAAACTACTAAACTATTTGGTCCTTCGGGGTGTGACATCTTTTTTTATAATACCAATGTAATAAAGTAAGGCACTGACTCTAGGAAACTAAGGTCAGAGTCTTTATAATTGGTACCAGAGTAAGTTTAGTAGAAACTTTGGAAACTAGATTTAGAAAACATAGATTATGGAACATAACCCTAAGATATATTTTGAGGATAAGCATATAATAATATCCTAGAATTTTGATAGGGTATAGATTATGTGGGTATTCATAGAAATACATCCCTATCTGGATACTACAAGTAGATGCGGTTATATAATATATGTACCTAGGGGTAACAAATTCGACAAGGTAACTCGAGCCTGACTTGGGGTATCCTAGTACATGACAATGGTCCTTACTATGCACCTAGTTTGACACTCCCAGGGGATATGCTTAAGATAATTCACATTTTCTTTAAAAATCATTATGAAGAATTTAAAAGTAAATATATCCCCAAATAAACCATGTTTATGATTATGTGACTAGCTATGCATAAAATTTCAATTTATGTTATGTTTTTTGATAGTTTAAGATTATGTATTATGATTCATAACCTAATTTAGTATATGCCATTATTTATAAATGACACCTAGTGGAAGGAATGAAAAATGTGTAACATCCCCAAATGATAAAGGGTTAAATGACTAAATGATATGACTCATGTCAACAAGGTGCACCTTCCTTTTAGGGAGCCTGTCTGATTAGAACTCCACAGTTAAGCGTGCTTGGCCTGGAGTAGTGATCCGGATGGGTGACCTCCTGGGAAGTTTCCCAGGGTGTGTGAGTGAGGACAAAGCACACTGGAAAGGACATGTGTTGGCCTGTGGGGACTATCATTAGTCAGATGACCCGTTCAGACATGTGGGTGGACCCTGGGGTGGGCCCCACGTGTCTGCGGGGCAACTAGTGGTACCTGGTGGGCCAGCACCCGACGACCATGTTAAGGCGGGGTGGCTGTGCTGTCACCGGGACCCGGTTGTCACAAAATGTATCAATGCATGTATCCCATGTAGGTATTTTCCTCCTATATAAGATAATGATATTGGTAATGGAGATGTGACTGGTGCTGAGAAACTTATAACTATACTGGGAAAATTGACTCAGGTTATAAACAACAAACTTACTTATATAGAGCATCATGATCCAAAATGCGGAGGAACAATGTTAGACTTCTTTATATGAAAACAACCTCCATCATTCAATGGGACTACAAACCCATTTGTAGTGAAGCAGTGGAGAAGTTCCTTAGAGAAGATATTTATCGCTTTGGGAAGTAATGAAAGGGAGAAGGTTATTATGGAAGTTTATCATCTCTTAGGAGATTATCATCAATGGTGTTCATGGATTCAAAACACAAAGGAAAAGGAATAAATTGAAAATATGGAATGGAAAGTTTTTAAGGAAATTTTCGTAGAAAAATATTTCCCTCGTGAATAGAGAACATATATGGAGAGGCAATTCTTGAGTCTGAAACAAAAACAGGTTGAAAACACAAAGGAAAAGGAATAAATTGAAAATATGGAATGGAAAGTTTTTAAGGAAATTTTCGTAGAAAAATATTTCCCTCGTGAATAGAGAACATATATGGAGAGGCAATTCTTGAGTCTGAAACAAAAACAGGTTGAAAATGTTGTGAAGTGTGAATACAAATTTACAAGGTTATCAAGGAATGCTGTATACTCCATATGTAATCAAAGGATCAATATTTATCGATTCTTTGATGGTTTAAAACCATTCCTCCAAAGGGCAATGGTCTCTCAAAATTCCATATCATATGATGATATAGTCTCACGTCCTATCAAGATAGAGAAAGAATTCTCTAAGTATTATTACTTTAAGGGAAAACATGAGAAGAAGAGGGTGGTGGTGGAAATAATGGATAAAGGGAAGAATATAAAGGGGAATTTTTCAACATATGATACTTATGGAAGGAAACACCCTAGTGCCAGATTAAAAGGAAAAGGAGTCTGTTACAAGTGTCACTATAAAAAATACAGTAGATTAGTGATGTTTTTTAGAAGGGGTTATGCACAACCCCCTCTAAATTCATTTTATAAGGGGTTATGCACAACCCCCTTTAATTTGTTTCATTGTTTTTTTAATATTTGGTTGTATTTTAGAGGTGGTTATGTCAAAACCACCGCTAATTTAATAATTAGTAATGCTATATGTTTGGTTGGATTTTAGAGGCGCTATATATATATTCATTTGGATATTATAGGGGGTTTTGAACCCCCTCTAATTTATGATAGTAGAGGGGGTTGTGAACCCATTCTAATATAAGAAACTATAGGGGTTCATGAACCACCGCTAATCCATTAGATTAGAAGGGGTTTTGAAACCTGTCTAATTTAATAAATTAGAGGGGGTTTTGAACCTGATCTAATTTATGACATTAGAAGGGGTTTTTAACCCCCTCTAATTTAAGAAATTATAGGGGGTTGTGAACCCCCTCTAATTTAAAAAATTAGAGGGGGATATGAACCCCCTCCAATCTATGACATTAGAGGGGGTTCATGAACCTCTGTTAATCCATTTGATTAGAGGGGTTTTTAGCCCAACTTATTTATTTATTTATTTTTTAGAATAAATCTCATGTAAATTCAAATTTTATAATATATATGTGTGTGTGAATATGTATGTATATATATATATATATTACATAAGCACATTATATAAATATATTTAAATGCGTTATAAACACATATATATAAAGATATTGTATAAATACTTTAAATAAATACTTATACATATAAAAAAATGTATACATATATAATATTGGTATGCATAATATAAATACAATTCTAAATATATTTATTCAAATATATAAAATTTATATATGGTTTTATAAATAAACTACATTTATATTTTGATTTATATTATACATATATTATATTTAATACATTTTTATTGTATATGTATAATTACATTTATATTATATTGTATATACAAATATATATAATATAGACAAAATTAAATATATATATTTTATATATATTATATATGTTATATTATAAATATTTTATTATATATAAATTTATATATATTATATAATTATTATATATATATATTTTAGTATACCATATTAATTATAAATTAATTTAGTGTATATATATATCATTTAATTATATTATATATTTTTAATTATATGAATGTATTTAATTTTGCGTGTATATATATGTGTATACATTATATAATATACATGTATATAATTACATACATAAATATATAATATAAATGCATTAAATATAATGTATTTATAATATAAATCATAAAATATATAAATGTATAATATTTATAAAACCAACATATAATTTTTATAGTTTAAAAAACATATGTAATAATAATAATAATTAATAATATTATTGTTACACACACACATATGTATAAGTATATAAAAATAATTATATAATTATATATATTATAATTATATTATATCTATAAATATTATATAAATACATAAATACACACACACACTCACACAAATATAAAAGTATAAATATATATTATGGTCGTAAATATAATTATTTATATATATTATATATAAATATTAGACATAAATATATTATATTTTTTATATTTATATTCCCAAATATATATATATATATATATATATATATAATATTTTCACATGTAAGTAAATATAAATTAATATATGTAAATAAATATATGATATGGTATATTATAAAACAAAATTCGCTCATCCCGGTTGGTTATGGAACTCCGATGCAGGTAGGCGGTCCTCTATTTGATTTCGAGTGGGGGATAATTTTTTGACCAAACATGGATTAATGCAGGCCACACGGGTGTGAGCGCAGGGTGTCAGGTGAGGTGTCACGTGTGTGCGGGCGTGTCGGGTGTCTGTTGGGGATTGTTAGGGGGTGTAGGTGTGAGTGCGGGTCAGGGAAGGGCTTCCGTGGGCATGTTGGGGTGTCCATTGGGGCTTGTCAGGGGGTGTTAGGGGCTTGTCAGCTGGGGTGTGTTGGGTGCGTGCATGCGGTGCGGGTCATGGCTTTCGTTGGTGTGTTGAGGGGTGTCTGTGGGGCTTGTCAGGGACTTGTCGGCTGGAGTGTGTCAGGTGTCCATGGCGAAGTGTTGGGGGCTTGAGCGGGCTATCAGCCAGTGTCATGGGGGGCGACATTGGGAGGTGTCAGGGGGCCTGAGCGGGGTCATATGGGGTGTCATGCATAAAAAAGGATTGGCTATATTAGGGGCAGTTCTATCATAACCGTCCCTAATTTACCTGACTATGGTGAATTTTGGGTGAAATTAGAGGGGGTTAAAGCCCCCTCTAATCTAACCACCGCTAATCAAAGAACCATTTTACCAGAACTTATCCAGAACCGCATCTAATCTCACCTCTAATCAGAGTAGGTGGTCACTTTAGCAGTGATTATGGGTAACCACCGCTTAAGTGTTGAAGGTGGCTATAACCCCTTCTAAAATAAAAAAACCCTTATAATCACCCAGTTTTTTTGTAGTGTGTAAAGAAAAATACCACCAAGTCCATGATTGTAAGGGAAATAAATAAGCTACTAATTTCCAATGCTAAAATTGTAGGGAGATAGGACACTACACAAATGATTGTCCTAATCATTAAGGGAACTTTCCCTAGAAAATTCCAAGGGATCTAGGTCAAGGTTATGTGATCACAACTATGGAGGTTGAAGTTTCAAATGATGTGGTGGTAGGTACTTTAATCATTTCTTCAAACTTATCAAATAATTTATTTTATTAGGGATCATCACATTATTTTATAACTTCCCATTTTTCTAAGAAAAATAGATATTTCCATTTTTATTTAATAAAGGAGTTGGCAGTTAAAACTCCCAAGGGAAGTATCATTACAACAAAGATGTATCAATTAGTCCCCTTATATGACTCATAAATGTGATTTAGTTTCAAACCTTATCATCATACCTATGGTTGATTTTGATATAATACTTAGTATTGACTGAATTTTAAAATATTATGTGAAAATATATTGCAATAAGAAGGAAGTTACAATTTGTGAGGAAGATATAGAATCCCTTGTCTTTAGAGAAGAAACTTCATCATCTGGTTCTCATCCAGATCCAGCTCCAGTAGCTCTTCCAAATGAAATTCGTGGGGAGGAAGAGAAAACATCATATATGAATCTTCAAATTAAGGATGCATCAATTATGAAATAATAAATTGATGTATTTACAGAGGATTTACCTAGACATCATTTGGAGTAAGATATTGTGTTTTCTATCAATTTAATCCCCGATTCAAGACCAATATCAACGAATCCTTATAGAGTGACCACTTTTAAATTAGTGGAGTTAAATAAACAACCATAGGAGTTGAGTAATAAGGTATTTATTCGCCCCAGTATTTCTCCACGGGGAGCCCCTATTCTCTTTGTCAAGAAGAATGATGGATCCATGAGGGCGTGCATTAATTATAGAGAAATCAATGCTATTATAATAAATAAAAAGTATAATATACCTTACATTGATGATTTATTTGATCAAATTCATGAAGATCAATATTTTTCCAAGATTAACCTTTGATATGGATATCATCAATTGCATGCGAGGAAGAAAGATATTCCAAAAAAGGCATTTCGAACCAGGTATGGACATTATGAGTTTACAATAATTCCATTTGTAATAATTAATACATCCTCTATTTTTATGGATATAATGAGCAAAGTGTTCAAGTAATATCTTGATGTTTTTTTTGACATATTTATTGATGATATCTTGATATATTTAAAAATATATGAGGACCATGAGAACCACTTACAGGTTGTTCTGGAGACTCTTAGAAGAAAAGAGTTATATGAGAAGTTTAGAAAGCATGCATTCTGTATTCAAACAATTTCTTTTCTTGGACATATTGTCTTTAAGGATATAATCTCATTTGATCATGCAAAGAAAAAGGTAGTCTAGGAATGACCTACACCAATGAACATAACTGAGGTACATAGTTTCACTGGATCAACAGGTTACTATTAGCATTTAATTCAGAATTTTTCCCGATTATCTAACCCATTAACCAAGCTTACTCATAAAGGGGTTAATTTCATATGAAAAAAATAATGTGAATAATTATTTTAAGAACTGAACAAGAGATTAGTAAATGCTCCAATATTGACTCTACCATTGGGAAATAGTAGATTTGTGATTTATAGTGATGTATCAAAGAAAGGAATTGGTTGTGTCCTTATGCAGAATGATAGAGTTATTACCTATGCATCAAGGAAATTAAAAACTCATGAACAGAACTATATAACTCATGATCTTGAGTTAGTATCTGTAATCTTTTCTATGAAAATATGGAGACACTACCTCTATGGTGAAATATGTGAGATATATACAGATCATAAGAGTTTGAAATATATCTTATCACATAAAAAACTCAACATGAGACAAATTAGATGATTCTATCTACTCAAGGATTATGATTTTTCAATAAATTATCACCTAGGTATGAAAAATAATATTGCTGATGCATTGAGCTGGTAGGATCCTAGAGTTATAAACAAAATGAGGATTGAAAGGGATCCTGTGTTCATGGATATAGTGAATATGGATATGTGAATTATCAAGGGAGGTGAAACATCATTAATTTTTAAATTGGTTTCCCAAACATATTTATTGGAAAGGATTAAAAGTTTTTAGTCTCATGATGATAATATTAAAAAGAAAATTAAAGCTGTGAATGATGGGAAGTTGGCAGACTTCATGTATAAGGATGGAATTTTGAAATTTGGGAAGAGGATTTGTGTTCCCCCTATACCCGAGTTAAAGAGGTAATTACTGGATGATTCCCATAGCTTGAATTTCTCTATACACCTTGGTAGCACTAATATGTATACATATTTTAAGGAACATTTTTGTTGGGATAATATAAAGCAATAAATTACTGATTATGTATCAAGATGTTTAGCCTGTTAGTAGGTGAAGGCTGAAAGACAACATCCTAGAGGAGTCATTCAACCTATTTCTACACCTATATGAAAATTAGACGACATAACCATGTATTTTGTCATTGGATTATGAAAAAATACAAGAAATAATGATGAAATATGGGTAATTGTCGATCAACTTACAAAATTTTCACATTTCCTTACTATAAGGTAAGATTTTCCATTAGAGCACCTTGCACAAATCTATATTAATGTGGTTTTAAGACTTCATGGAGCACCTATTTATATTTTGTATGACCGTGATCCATGATTTAAATATAAATTTTGGAAAAGTCTTCAGAAATATTTGGATACTAAACTTCATTTGAGTACTACTTATCGACCTCAAACTAATGGGAAATCAGAAAGGATAATCCAAACATTAGAAGACATGTTGAGATCAGGACCACTTGAATTTCAAGGTATGTGGGATCAATATTTTCCTTTGGTATAATTTTTCTACAATAATAGTTTCCATTCAAGTATTCAAATGTTACTATATGAAGAATTGTATAGAAAAATATGTTGTACATCAACTTGTTGGGACGAAGTTGGTGAAATGAAGATTATAATCCTATAGCTTGTGGAGGAAACAACGAAAAAGGTAAATACTATTTAAACACATATCGAAATAGTTCAAAGTAGAAAAAATAGATATGCCGATAACTAGAGTAAATATTTGGAGTTTCAAGTGGGAGATCATGATTTTTTGAAAGTATCTCCATGGAAGGGTGTCATAAGGTTCGGTAAGAAAGGGAAACTGAGCCCTAGGTACATCAAACCTTTTTAAATTCTAGATATAATTAGTGTTGTGGATTATAATTTTTAATACTACCTAGTCTTTATAAAGTACACAATGTGTTCCACATATCTTTGTTAAGGAAGTACATGCCATACCCAATGCATGTTTAAACTTTTAAAGGAATGGAATTGGAACCTGATTTATCTTACTGTGAAGAACCTATCTAGATTCTGGACATTAGAGAATAGGTGTTGAGGAATTTGTCAAATTGGATGGTAAAGGTACTTTGTAAAAATCATAAAATTGAAGAGGTAGCTTGGGAACCACATGAAGTTATGATGAAGAACCACCCAAATCTTTTTAAAAGGTGAAATTATAGAAATTTCAAGGATGGAAGTTTTATAGTAGTGGAGAATTTAAGGACTTAGAATTATATCAATGAAATTTACCTTCTTATAACTATTTCATATAGTATTAATCACATAAAATCAGTTATAGAATATAATACAAACTTTATAAATGAAGAATGGATGAAATAAGAGGTATTTTTAGAAGTTAAGAAACATATCCCAATGGAATAGTAACTTAACCTTTCGAATAGTAATGTGACCATTAGAAATAGTAATATGACCAATAGAATAGTAAATTCACCTATTAAATTGTAAATAAAATTTGGTTATCTTATAAGTGAAAATATGATATATTTATATCCTTATATAAATAACTAAATTTTTTAAAAATAAGAATTAAAGTGTTTGTATTTTTGTAAGAACTGAATATTTAATTACAATTTTATAATTAATATAATGGTTTAAAAAAAATTATTTTCATAAAATAGATTCATAAATTAAAAATTTGTTGTATTATGATTATAATATAATTTTACAAGACCATAATTAATTTTCAAAGTGTTTTAAAATCAGTTATAGTTTTAAAATTGTCATTTTTCAAATAAATGATGATTTTATTTAAAAATTAAACTTATCATATTGAGAAAATTATTTTTATAAAATATATTCCATTTTTGAATTCTTCACATTGAAAAATTTTTATGGTGAATTTTTAGGATTTTTCTAAAATAGTTGGATTTTTTGATGAATAGTAAAATACAGTAATTTACAGTATATATACATTATAAGATAAATACACTATTAATTGGGTCATGAATAATTTAAGAACCATAATATATAACTTAAATTAATTATTTTAATATATTTGGTTATAATTATCAAGCTATTTATAGTCTTGATCCAAAATAATAAACAAATGAATAAAATATTCAAAACACACCCCTCTCCTCCACTATAAATACCACCCCTCACCACCTCCTCTCCTCACACCTTCTAAGATTTGAAACTTGTCTAATTTCTACCCAATACTCTTCCCAATAACCTCACCAAATTATAGGATCCTTTTGTCTAAAAAAAAGACCAAAACTAATCCCCTTAATGAGTTTCTTAAGGAGAAGAATTCAAGAGGTAAAAATCCTATTTCTTTTCTTTTATTTTCTTTTCAAGTTATTTTATTTTCATATCCTTCCATAATCTCCCCTATATAAAGTTACATGATAAATACAGTATATTTTATATAATATAATTTTAATATGTCAATGTAAAATCAACCATAAATACTCTTATCCTTTTCCTTTTATTTTAAAGATGAAAACATCATTTGAGAGGTGCCGATTTACCACATTCATGGATGGCCTGTTTTAATTTTTCAATTATGACTTCAAGTCTGGTTATAAAATCATAATTATTGAAAAAATATATTTTATTATACATATTATAAGTTATTTAGTATTCTAAAACTAGTATATATTCATGATATTAATTAATAAGATAAAACTAGTTCGTGACGATCGAAAAACCACCAAAATAATCTAAACGATTATCATTAAAGTTCTATCTAATGAATCATCATAATATATAGAAAAAAATAATAATATATAAGACCATTGAATCTTATGTATGTTCATTAATAACATATAATTTCAATTCTGGAGAATTATTTCAATTTTACATGATCTTCCATATACGTGTAAAAGTAAACCGATCATGAAAACCAAGGAAAAGAACACTCCCGAACGACGAAATTGAATCTCATAACTCATAAAAAAGGTCATAAATTAACTTAATAAAATTATAATAAATCAAATATATTCTTAATAGTGTCTAAATTAATTTATCAATTAATCTAATTTCATCATCCAGTACATTAAGCGCAAGTGAAAAACACTTTCGGACATAAGGTAAGGGTTTCTTCTCAAACCTCTATTTTCATTCAAGTTATGTTTTCTCCCTATTTAAACCAATGTAATTCTTCATTATTTTTATAAAATTATTCTAAATTCTATTTATATGTTCCAAAATCATGTATTAAGATCATTACATCTTTCTTTTATGGGGTAATACATCTTTTACATGGTTTCTTTCTCAATTCTTCCAGATACGCAAGATCGAATAAAGGGAACTTCTTGATTTCTTACCCATTTTCAAGTACCATCCATAATCTGTTTTAAGTCACCATTATTTTTATAAAATCACTAATTTTTTCATGAAAAAATATATTTATTCATTTCTATTTTTATACAAATGATTATGAAAAATACAAATTATTTCTCCAAAAGGACTCTTCTTTGCAAAGTAAAAAGACTATTTCTCTCAAGAATTCCTCATTGATTTTATTAGAGTATTTTCATCTATTTTAAAAAATATGTTGAATATTATAATTTTTTGAGATTTATCTCTTATTTTTATAATATAACATATTTTATAAAATTGTTTATAATCAGTTTGATTGTGTATGTGCTATATTGATACCATTCACCATACAACTCATAATGATTAGTGATTATGTTTAGAGATTGTGGAAAGTTATTTACATTTCATATGTATATGTTGTTTATGTTTAACCCTATTCATATGAGGAATGAATTGGAATTATTAAGTGATGGTTGAGGCCCACTATTTCCCCTTAATGCATCGATAGGTCTCATGATACAAAACATAAATGGATTTGGCCAAGGCCTTAACCATTTATTTTTAGGTGTCTTGGATGAGGCATAAACAATATTTTTATAGTGTCTAAAATTATGAATTACATCATTATTATATTGTTAATTGATAATATATGTGACTATTATACTAGTATAATATCCATGGTTAATCCTAATTCTCATGTGATTATTTATATGGCATTATTTATTCATCTTTTATTATTGCCATACTATGCTCAAGATTATGTTCTAATGGCTTGTATTTTTAGTCATTCACCATGTATTATTGTTTAATTAGCTTATGATGTATTAATTACCCTTACTGAGCATCTGATATCACCCCTTTATTATGTTTTGTTTTCCCCCAGAATTCAAATATGTATATTATGAATGGCTTGTAGGGTTAATCTAGGAGTTATGGATGTTTCCAATGGAGTTGATATGTTGTTTTTTTCATTTCAAGTTGTAATGTAAAGTTCACGTATTTAAACTATCTTCCAAAAATAATAAACTATTTGGTATTTCGGGATTTGACATCCTTGATTATTATACTAATGTAATAAAGTAAGGCACCGACTCTAGAAAATTGGGGTTGGGGTCTTTACATATAAATATAGATTTAGGGAATATCTCCTTCAATATTCTACTTTCACTAATGCCTAAGAGACTTTATTACATTTCACCTTATATTGTATCATATATAGTAACTTGTGAAATCATATCCAAAAAACTTTTTGGAAATATCAAAAAACACTTTTGGAAAGCTATCATTAAGTTCACCTTATATTACATAATATGCAATAACTTGTGAACACCTATCCAAAGCACTTTTTTATTAACTCTATAACACTTTTAGAGTATTAATATAAGTCAAACTCAATCCCCATTAATTAAACCAAAAAATGTGACCCCAGGTGTCTATATCATTGAAAACAAATATGAATATTTGAATCCATATATGTAAGAAAAGACTGGATTATAGAAAATCATCAATGCTACTCAAGTTACAAAGAGATCTTGCATGATCTCCATCAAACACATATATCTATGTACCTATTTCCACCAGTCAATATCATATGAAACTATCCATTCTCATATTTTCCTTTTGTCTGAGATATTGAGTGACCGTGGGACAAGGAACATGTAAATCCCACATAGCCAACTCAAATGTTCTCGATTCTTAGAGTGAAAATTGATCTGATTGATGAATAAATCACATGTCATTAATCCTTATGGATAAAAACATAACATGTCTCTTATCTATATAGATATAAAATATCTATGTATGAATGCACACTCCCATAATCCATCTCAATCGAGGGCCCAAATATCTTACTAGTCATATGAGAGGACAAATCCCATCTTGGTTAATCTCCAAATGATGAAATGATCAGCAACATACCCAAATACCCACATATTAGCTAAGTAAATATGTATAATTTATTAAGTAGGGTATAAAAGTATAAAGGTTCTCATACTATGTATCTGGCCAACCTCAGGAAATGGGGACTCAAATATGATCCATCCACCCCTAGTGTACCAAAGACATTTGTATGGAATTCAATGTGGTATACTTAGTAGGTCATCTAGCGCAAAAAAGAATCATATTCTTTGTTTTGTGACTCATGAGAATATTCTACATCTATATACAATAATCCTACTCATGATAACCTTAATATTTCATCATAACCTATAATACCCCATTCGAACATTGGTTAGGGATAACTCAAATTCATACTTTGAGAGGCCAATTATCATTACACTTCATAAAATTTATATCTATATATATATATTTATGTAGAAAATGTGAAAGAATGATAAAATTGAGGATAAATTTAATATAATACATTTTAATATTCTTAAACTCTGTAAGAATTATTTAACAAACCCAACATAAGCACTGATTTATCATATCATATATGATGAACTACTAGACCAGCCTTATGTTTGGTACACTTTCTAGGTTTTATTAACACTTTAAATCATCTATAATCTATGACACATATCTATGTAACCATATAATAAAACCCTCCCACTAAACATTTTAGTGAGAAACATATATGAAGAAATCTAGTTTGAATAATGGAGTGATTTTGGAATCATATTCCTAACTATTCAACTTCTTAAAGATATTCAAACTTCTTAACTTAACAACATCAAATATTATGATTTCAACTTCTATTGTCTACTCAAAACTCTTTATAATATCATCATCATCATCTTTAGAACCCTATTCCATCAAACTTTTTCCTTGAAATAATATAACTACTTATATTACTGTTTTACCAATCCTCCTAAACTCTTTTAGGATAAAGTGAAAATTACTTTAATACAACAACTAAATATAACTACTACATTTCTATTTACCACCCCACCCTAAAATATTTTAGGATAAAGTGATAACAACTTTATTATGGTAACTAAAGAAACACTTTAAATTTTTCTTTACCATCAAATCCTAAAACTCTTTTAGGATATAAAGTGAAATTCACTTTGTAAATTTTAATAGTACAATCCTTTAAGAATTAATGTATTTTAATTTTCATGATAACTAAATATAAATATTTACATTTTTCTTTATCAACACATGTCCTAAATTATTTTAGGATATTGAGTGAAAAATACTTTAATCTTATACTAGTATAATCCTTTATGAAATAAAGATATTCACTTTATAAATGGTAACTTAATGTAACACTTTACATTTTTATTTACCATCACATATCCTAAAAAATTTAGGATATTAAGTGGAAATAAATTTAACTTAAGATTAGTTTTATCCTTTATTTGTTAATTTTGAACTTATTTAATTTTGCGACCCGACCCAAGCTGGGGATCAAGTCACAACTACCCCAAATCCACCTATATAGGCCAGGGGATGGAGACAAATTCCAAAGGAATAAATAACACGGGGATTCCTTTTACTAAGTACCTGTACATACACACACAACCATCTTGATGTAGAAGTGTAGAAGAAGTAAAAGTAAAAGAAACTAAAACCCAAGGGAACAACCATGTGTGAAAAACCTCTAGACAATACAAGAGCATGGTAGTGTAAAATAAAAATTAAAGGGAACAAATACATGACCAACCAGAAATATGTCCCAAAATGAAAAAACTAGAAAAGTAACCTACTGAGAGAGCCCATCTCCTAAATATCAAGCTGCAACCACCATACGAGGTCCAAATTACTAGGTATCCCTAAAATTCTATGAAGTCACCACTGACCTGTCTATCATCTGTATAACACACGACATGTGTGAGAAAATCCCATGCATGGGTGAGTATATACATACCCAGTAGGATTCCCTGAAAGTTTAAAGGGGATTAATAAGAGATACAACAAGAATAAAAAGATAGTAGATATGACAAGATGCAGAAAATAGTGAAAGAGAACAGCTCAACCCAAACCAAGAGTAGAAGTAACCTCGTCTAAGAATAGTGGGATTGAAACAATGATTAGATAAACTACACATTGAGTCTTCACCACCCATAGCAGGCAAGGAGACTCATCCAACCACAAGAAGCTAAACATGGAAATCACATGGTATACCCTACATATCTTCACCTCTCCTAGAAATATAGTAACTAAATACAAGGGTATAGATATATAATATATATATATATATATATATATATATATATATATATATGCTCAGTCAAAAAATACCAAATGAGAGAGTAAGGGGAAATCCATCTCACATATCAGCCCATGAAGAAGAGTCACCAACAGTTCTAAAAGTCCATCAATGATGCCCATCATCTCACGTGGCTGCTCAGAAGTAACCATGTGAAAGCCTATGTCATGAAACCATGTATCATAGATGAGGGGGTGAAAAATACAAGTAGAGTACCCACACCCTAGTGTGTTGGGGGGGGGGGGGGGTCACTTTGATAATATCCATAAAGGACCCTCACCTATGCTGATGGGGGGTTCTGCTCTGGTAGTATATGTAGGGGACCCATGCCCATACTGATGGGGGGTTCCACTTTGGTAGTATCTATAGAGAACCCATGTCCATGCTGATGGGGGGCTCCAATTTAATGTCATGAGGACCCATTCCCTATGCCGATAAGGGGGTTCCACTCAGTAGGTAGAGGACCCATGCCCAAGTTGATGGGGGTTCCACTTTATAAGTTGAGTACCCACACCCTAGTGAGATAGGGGGTTCCACTCTAGCCATAATGGAACCATTCCCTATTCGATAGGGGGTTCCACTCAGAAGTCAAGGACCCACACCCTAGTACCATAGGGGGGTTCCACTCTAGTCATCGAGGACTCATTCCCTAGTGCATTAGGGGGGTTCCACTCACATGGTAGCTGGAGAGGACCCATAACCATGATGATGGGGGTTTCACTCTAGTGGTTGAGGGCCCATTCCCTAGTACCACAGGGGGTTATACTTTGATAATTTAGGACCTGCACCCTAATATGCCAGGGGGTTCCAATCAGAAGAGTCATCTAGTGATCCTGCCCGATCACTACTGTCATCAGGCGTCGCCTCAATAAGCTCCATCAAGGGAAAATTTCACATCATATCTCTAAATCTACAACAAAGGGAACCATTTCATTCTACATAGAAAAACACTTAGGATAGGCTACTTGTGGGCCAAAATCTAATTCCAAATGAAGGATATACAAAACCATAAAGTTTCCTCAAAAGGAATAAAGGGGTACACAACATGTGAGGGGATCCACATGATGTGTGGTTATTCTACACTATATGGACATGTCCCTATAAAACACACATCTCCCAAACCATGTAGTATTACACACCGTGTAGGTGGACTACATGGCATGTACAAGCTAACCGAGACCGGGCCATCTGCTGCTGGCTGTGTCTTTGTACTCTAGTACACATTCATTTACCTGGCCATGTACTTACACATGGGATCCTATATGTGTGATCCACCACATGAGTTTCCCATATGGGGAATGGTTACACAATGTTTAAAAGGTCTACATGTTGTGCCATCCTTATCTTTTCCCTAAACCCTAACTTCCACACTTAAGGGGCTACATGCTATGTGTTAATCCTTATACACGATGTGTAGTTCATTTTTTCAAATTTTCTTAGATATGATCCTCTTTCCTTGAATTTGATCCCACCAATTTTATTTTGGACCCATCTTCAGATTAAAATAGAAGATATAGTCTAGATTTATATTTTCTGACCGTCGTTCACCAGAAATCAAATTTTGATGGAGTGTTGGTGGTTTCTTCATTCAACCCGTATGCCTTAGTTCATTACAACTTTAATTTATTAACCCCAAATCATTTAAAATATCATTGTTTACTTGCAAAAATAATAGATCTATTCTCATTTCATTGATCTTCCCTTTGTTTGTGAAACTGTTGTGATTCTGAGGATCCGATCGGGCTCGGTACCGCCCGACAATGTCAAACTGGTACCGCGGGGTATAACCGGTGATGAAAAAAAAGAAAAAGAGGGGTAAAATAATAATAACAAGAGTTTAATAGATCATTATCAATAATTTCTCACAAAAAAATTAATAATGGGCATCCGGGTTTATAAAACATCGAATAATAAATTAAAATTTCAGTATGTAGGCGCATGCTCAATTCATAATTGGTACAGATCCAAGAACATGGATTGATATGCTTAATATATTTAATCAAAAGGGAATAAGTAACCAATTGAAGATTCACACCTATAAATTGAATTTTTTATCATCAAAGAATTCATTTTCCAATGATTGGAGGAATTCATTGCATTTTCTGCATCCTGATCTTCTATGATCCGACATTTCATCGTCATCTGAGGTGATTTTCCAACGAAGGAGGAATGGAAAGATCTATAATCCTCACATAGTTTATGTGGATAACCCTATAGGATTCTCCATGGATATGAATTTGTAGACACTTAATTTAGTTCTAAAATAAATGAATGAATTTATTTATTAATTAATTAATCCACTGAACGTACTGCCAATGAGCGAGGTGTCTGATCAACCTCTACTGACCCATTTTATATTGTTCCTAGGTTAAAAACTGTGTTCCTGACTCAAAAATGCTCTCATATTTTTGATTCGAGCTTTTGTTTAAGATTTATCCCATTTTATTTAAGAGCCAAACATGCCTAGTATAAAATATATTTAATATTTTTATAGAATTAATTCTGGGAACACTGGGCCTCAGAATTGCACGTCGTCTCAGCGCCTAAATCTAGAAATATATATATAAATATTTCAAAGTATTATAAAGAAAAAATTAGGTATTTAAATCATTATATCCTTCGATATTTTCATCCCCAAAATGAAAAACTAAATAAACAACTCAGGATTCTAATCCCTCACTTGGCTCTCCCACTCCTAGGAACTTTCCTATATGTTCCCGTGCTGCCACAACATATGAACCAAGGGAATGGTCCATACACATAGGGTCCTCTCCTATCGATCCTTGATCTCCACTTTGTACTGTGAAAAAGTTTCTATATCCTTGATTTCTAGCTTTCCCTAGTCGATGACGTGCGTTGGGTCATGTACGTATCTCTTCAGTTATGACATGTGGAAGACGTTGTACACTCGCTCCATCTATGGGGTATGGAGAGGTGGTATGAATCCCTTCAAACCCTCTATAAGATCTCAAATGGCCTGATGAACCTTAGGGATATCTTTCCTCCCCTACCAAACCTCCACAATTCTTGTCGTATAGTGACCCTCAGGAAAATGTGGTCTCCTTGATCGAACTGCAAGGGCCTACAATAAAGATCTATGTAAGATTTTTGTCTACTCTGGGCCATCCTCATCCGCTCATGGATGACCTGGACTTTCTCCATCATCACCTACACCATATATGGGCCCACAAGATATTTCTCACCAACATCTGTCTAGCACAAGGGTGTCCTATTGGGTCTCCCGTATAGGGACTAAAAAGGTTCCATGTTGATAGTAGAGTGGTAGCTATTATTGTATGCAAACTATACTAAGGGAAAGTGATTCTCCCAGATCTAGCCAAAGTCTAACATGTAATCCCTCAACATATCTTCTACCACCTGGATAGTGCACTCGGTTTTCCCATCAGTCTGGGGGTGAAATGATGTACTCATCCTCATTTGGGTCCCGAATTCCTCCTGAAGGCATATCCACAATCATGAAATAAACCGTGAATCATGATCTGATACAATCATCGAGGGCACCCCATGAAGGTGAATGATCTCCTGTATGTATAACTTCCCCAAACTCTTCATTGAACTCTTATCCCTAATTGAAATAAAGTGTTCCAACTTCACGAGTTGGTAAACTATAACCCAGATGGTGTCATGGACCTTCACTGTGTATAGAAGAACTATCAAAAATTTCATGGACATGTTGTACCACTTCCACTCTAGGATCTCAAGGGGCTGTAAAAAACCTTTCAGAACTTGGTTCTCAACCTTCACCTACTGAAAAGTGAGGCACCGAGAGATGAACCCAGATACGTTCCATCTCATTTTGGACCACCAAAACTACCACCCAAGGTCTCTTTATATCTTCCCTATAGTGGTATGTACAAATATGGGAGAAGTGTGGAACTCTTACATCACCTCCTCTCACATCATGACTGGAACCACCATCCATCCCTAAAATAATATGATGTGATTCCCTCCATTAGAATATCCATCTGGTGAGTCTCCTATAGAAATATAATCATGTAATACCTCACCATCAATGTATCCCAATTGGAACTCCCTCACACACTTGAGAAGTGGAGGAGTCAACACTATAAACTACAGAAAATTTATACCCCCTGCCCTACCAGGGGTCATCTGTAGAGAATCCAACTGATCTGAATCCTCTTATACTAAGCGATCCTAATAATTCATGCTAAGGGTATATACTATGATGTTTCCCTTCCATATATTATATAATATTTTGAAGTCATAGTCTTTCAGGAGCTCTAACCGGCACTGCTGTCTCAAGTTTTGGTCTCTCTGTGTGAAGATGTACCTTAGACTCTGATGGTACGAGTAAACCACAAAGCGCTCCCTCAGAAGGTAGTGTCTCCATATCCTCAGGACTAAGAATATTGTTTCTAGATATAGGTTGTTATTTTTATAGTTCTACTCATGGGGTCTCTACTTCTTTGACTCGTATGTGATAACTGCCTCCCGCTACATCAACAAACATCCAAGCCTAGATCCTGAGGCATCACAATAAACTACGTTGTCCACAACCTACTTTGGTAGTCTCAAAATTGGAGAACTCATCATGATCAACCTAAACTCCTAAAATTACCTTTGGAACTGCTCAGTCTAGGTAAACAGATACCCTTTCCACATCAGGGCAGTCAATGGGGTTTCAATTCCAGATAAGTATTCTAAAAACCTCCTATAGTACCATGCCAAACTAAGAAATCTATGCACCTCTAACACGCTATTGGGTGGCTCCCAAGAAATAACTACATCGATATTTTCTAGGTCCATGGCTAAACCATTCTCATAAATTACATGACCTAGAAAGTGAACCTCATTTATCTAGAACTAGCACTTTGAGAGATTTTTATAAAGCTGGTGCTATCAAAGAAAATATAGAACTATCCTCAAGTGATATATATATTACTCCTCTAATTGAGAGTAGATGAGTCTTTCATTGATGAAGATAACCACAAAATGGTCTAAGTATGGCTGGAAAATCTGGTTCATCAAATCCATAAACATGGCAGGGGTATTAATCACACCAAATGGAATCACTAGGAACTCATAGTGTCTGTAGCGACATCAAAATTACATCTTTAGAATATCAGCCTCACAAACTATAAATTGGTGGTAGCTGAACCTGAGATTGACCTTAGATAACTATCTCATGCCTCTTAACTAGTCAAATAGGGTTTCAATCCTTATAAAGGTGTACTTATTCTTTATCATGGCCTGGTTCAGGTGATGATAATCTATAAAAATTCGCAAGCTCCCGTTTGCCTTTTTCATGAACAAAACAAGAGCTACCCATGGGGACACACCGAGTTTGATGAAACCTTTCTGTTGAAGGTTATCCAACTAAAACCATAGATTCTGGAGCTCTATAGGATCCATTCGTTATTCTATAGAAGATATCAGAGTGGTGCTGAGATGTAAGTCGATGAAAAACTGCATATCCCGCCTTGGTGGTAGTCCCAGAACATCCTCAGGGAAGAAGCCCATATAATCCTATACAAATGAAGGAATACAGATGATTGAAGATATTACTGTACCAAGGGATATACTTGATAATTGATGGGTGATGGGCTGTTTCCTCCTTCTTTTAGAACCCAATCATCCCACCATGAGATCTCTCTTGTCAGAAAAGGAGAATCTCAACCCATTAGTGCATAGGCATCTAACTTGTCTATAGTGACAACCAATATGGTCTTGGACCATGGAAAACCAATCCATACCTAATATGACATCATAGGGTTCCATCGCGATGAACAAAAGGTCTCACGTGAACCTCTCTCGACCAAGCGATAGCTTGCAATTTCTATAGATGAAATATACCGAAGAAGCGTTCCCTATAGAAACCTCAAGATGAAGATGTTGGCCTAGAGACTCAACTGAGAGCTCTATCTCTCACAACAGGATTAGAGAGACAAAGTAATGAATGAAACCTATGTCTACTGTTACTAAAACAAGAGTAGAAAACACACAGATTGTACCTTGAATAATCTCAGGCACTACGGGGTCATAAGTCTCCAGAGCCTGCAACTGTCTACGACCCTAATTGACAGCTCCCCGAATCTGATGTAGGATGCCTGGTGGTGGTGGTGGGAGGATCACATAGAGTCATCCCACACCCATAACTCCTATCACTCCTCTTCTAGATCCACCTCCTTGAGAATCACCCAACCCTCACCTGGGAGATCCCTGATCATGACACTACCTCTACCATGGAGGTCTATCAACTATCTGCATATGCTGCTCAACATGTCTAGTTGGGTAGTTTCATGCTATGTGAACTCACCCATCATAAAAAATACACCACCTATATCTAGGATTCCCTAGCCCTCTGTGATTCCTATGACTATATGCATGAGTCTGGTCGTGGGGAGGTCTCTTGTGCCGAGATCCTGGCCCCTCGCATCTTCTAGCTGTTGCAGACGACACAGATTTGTGGCACCCACCTCCAGATCCATATATCCGGTATCCCTTTAATAGAAATATCTCTATAACTAGTGCTCTATCCAACACCCCGACATAGGTAGGGATTCACAAGGGATCCATGATGGCATGAATCTATCTGCAGAGTCCCTACTCAAACTTCCATGCTTGGAAGTAGCCATCCCAGATCATGTCAAGGGAGTATCATGTAAGTTATGTGAACCTATTTTCAAACTCATACACCATTATCCCTCCATAATATATCTCCATAATCTTCTGAATCCAAACCGAGAACAAGTAGGAGGGGTGGTACTCCTCATGAAACAACTACTGGAAGTCGGTCCACGAGAGTGTCGAATCATTGTGCATATGTGTAACAAGGCTCCACAAGTGCCCAAATACTTCATGGAAAAGGATATATGCTAGTAAAACCACCTGATCTATCAGGTTCTAAATAAGACTAAAGATACAGACCACGGACTCTAGATAATCCTCTACTACCTGAGGATATGGCTCACTGTGAAACCTGAATGGCATCTGGCACTGGAATTCACAAAGCACATTAAGCCTGCATATATCCTTAGCTCTCTCTACTGGGATTATTTGTTGTTTGATAGGTATAGGTGATAATACCTTCCCTCCTAGAGGCAGAAGCCCATAGGATGGACCCCGAACTAAGGCCTAATTTCTCATCAGATCATCATCATGATCCAGAATTGGTATCCTAACTGTCTGTCATCGCAGAGGCATCTTGAAAGTTATCAAGATGTTACACAGTCATATGAGAGAATATATATATAAATATAACAAAAACGGGGATCTGACTCAAGAATGATAGTCAAATACTCAATCCTATATGATGCATGTACCATTGATCCCTACAACTAATGTCTCGATATGCCGAGTGGAAAAGTAAGTAGTCAAGGTCCTAGTGAATGGATACGTTGGACTCCCATACCATCATTGGACTCCTTGGTCTGAGAGTCACACTCAAGAAAATATGAAACCACTGCCCTAAATCCCAGCCAAATCATTATAAGGGTACTAGTCCAAAAAATTTCCCAAGTAATGAACCACCTCTGATACCAATCTGTCACAACCCAACCCAAGATGGGGATGGACCAAAACTACCCCAATCCCACCTTCATGTGATAGGGGTTTGGGACTAGTTTTGAAGGCATAACTAACATGGGGAGGCCTTTTACTAAGTACATGCACACAAACACACAACCATCTCGATGTAGAAGTGTATAGGAAGTAAAAGTAAAAGAAACTAAAACCCAAGGGAATAACCATGCATGAAAAACCTCTAGACAATACAAGAGTATGGTAGTGTAAAATAAAAATTAAGGGGAAAAAATACACACCCAACTAGAAATTTGTCCCAACCTAAAAAAACTTGAAAAGTAAACTAATGAGAAAGCCCAGCTCCTGGATCCCAAGTTGTAACCACCATACACGGTCCAAATTACCAGGTATCCCTAAGCTCCTCTAAAGTCACTTCCCACTTGTACATTGTTTTCATAAGAAAAAACATGTACAAGAAAATACCAAATAGGGGTGAGTATATAAATACTCAGTAGGATACCCCGAATGCTAAAGGGGGAGCAGTAAGAGATACAACATGAATATAAAGATAGTAAATACAATAAGATGCAGAAAATAGTGAAGGAGAATAGTTCAACCCAAACCAAGAGTAGAAGTAACCTCATCCAAGAACAGGGGATCAAAAAAATGAGTAGATGAAATAAATGTTGAGTTTTAACCACCCATAGAAATAGAGTAGACTCATCCAACCATGACAATCTAAACACTAAAAGCACGTGACATACCCCACACATCTTCGACTCTCCTGGATAGAGAGTAACCAAGTCCAAGTGTATAGATACAGAATATATATATATATATATATATATATATATGATCAGTCAAAAGAATCCCAAATGAGAGAGTAAGGGAATCTCCATATCATATCTCAGCCTAGGAAGAAGAGTCGCTAATAGTTTCAAAAGTCCATCAACTTTTCCCAGCATCTCACGTGTCTGCTCAGAAGTAACTGTGTGAAATCCCATGCCTTGAAACTATGACAAATAACTGAGGGGGTATAAACTCAAATTAGTGGACCTGTACCCTAATGTATCAGGGGGATTTCACTCTGATAATATCCACAGAGTACCCTCACCCATGTTAATGGGGGGGGGGGGGGGGGTTACTCTGGTAGTATCTGCAGAGGACTTACACCCTTACCAATGGGGGGTTCTACTAGTAGTATCTGTAGAGGACCCACACCCATGCTGATGGGGGGGGGGGTGTCCAATATGGTGTCATGAGGACCCACACCCTATGATGATAGGGTGGGTGGCGGGGGGGGGGTCCACTTTTTAGGTAGAGTACCCACGCCCATACTAATGGGGGGTTCCACTCTATAGGTTGAGGACCTGCACCCTGGTGCAATAGGGAGGTTCTACTCTAGTCATCGAGGACCTGCAACCTATCTGATAGGGGTTCTACTTGAAAGTTGAGGACCCATGCCATGGTACCATATGGGGGTTCTACTCTAGTCATCAAGGACCTATTCCCTAGTGCATCAGGGGGGTTCCATTCGGAAGGTAGCTACAGAGGACTCTCGCCTATGCTGATAGGGGGTTCCACTTTAGTGGTCAAGGACCCATGCCCTAGTACCACATGGGGTTTCCAAAAGAAACCAAGGGGTTAAAAACATGTGAGGGGACCCACATGAAATGTGGTCATACTCCATCACCTTTCCATGTCATTGGATAACACAAAACTCCCAACCCATGTAGTATTATACGTTGTGTAGGTGGACTACATGGTGTGTCCAATCTAACCGGGACTGACCCGTGTGCTACTGGCCATGTATGTGTACTCAGGTACACAACTATGTACCTGGTATTTTACTTCCACATAGGATCCCGTTTATGTGATCCACCAAATAGGTGGTCCATCTAGGAAAGAGGTACATGGCATGTAGGAGGACTACATGCCATTTCATCCTTATCTTTTCCCGAAACCCTAGTCGCCACACTTAAGGGGATACACACTATGTGTTAATCCTTGTACATGATGTGCAGTTGAGTTTTTAAAAATTTCTCATATTCAATCCTCGTGCCTTGAATTTTAACTCTCCGCTTCAATTTTGGCCCCATCTAAAATTAGGGGATCTAGGCCAAATCTATTGTTTCCATCCATCTTTCACTGGAAATACGATTCTAGTGGAGCGTCAGGGGTTTCATAGTTCAACACGTACAAATTTCTTCATTAAACCTTTGATTTATTGATCCAAAATCATTGAAACGATCCTCCATGCCTCACAATGATCTCAGATATGTTCTCATTTTGTCGATCCACCATTTTTTTGCAAAACTGTTGCAATTATAGCTGTCTGATCGGGCCCGAAACTTCCTGAAAATGTTGAACCAGGACCACAAGGTCCAATATATGATGAAAGTGAATAAAAAAAGGATAAAAGAACAAGAAGAAGAGTTTAATCAATATTTTACAATCATTATTGGTCAATGATCAAGAATGAACATCCGGGGTTAGATTACATTGAATATTCAATTAGGATTTCAGTATACAGGCACATGATCAATTCACAATTAGTGCAGATCCAAGAATAGGGATTTAGCTTCTCAATAAATGTAATAAAAAGGGTGTAAATCACAAATTGAAGAGTCTTACCTGGTGATTGGATCATTCATTGTCAAATAATGAATTCTACAATGATTAGAGGAAGCCATTGCATTTGTTGTGTCCTAATCTGCTATGATTCGATGCTTTTTTATCGTCCGAGGTGATTTTCCAACTAAGGTGGAAGGAGAAGCTCAAGAATCCTCCAAGGGTTTATGCGGATAACCCTAGAGGATTATCCATGGTGATTCATTTTTATACCCTTAATTTAGATCTAAAATGGATTAATTAATTAATTTTTAATTAATTAATCCACCAAACATACCGCCAATGAGTGAGGTGTACGATCACCCCATTCCGACCTATTTTATGTCGCACCTAGGGTAAAAATTGTGTTCCAAACTCAATAGTAGTCTCAAATTTCTGATTTGATTTTTCATTTAATAATTATCCCATTTTTTTAAGAACCAAATGTGCGTAGTATAAAATATATTTAATATTTTTATAAAATTAATTCCAGGCACACCAGACCTTAGAATTTCATGCCTTCTTAGTGCATAGATTTGGAAATATATATAAAAATATTTCAAATCACTATAAGGAAAAAACCAGGTCTCTAAATATAAGTTCAGAAAAATTCCCTCTAGCATCTTAGATACAAAATTATTTTTAGAATATCTTACTAGGAAATAACAAAAACCTTTTGTGTTAGTAAATAACATTTATTTCCTTTTATTAGGAACATTAAACAAATAAAATATTGTTTATATACGTGATATTGTATGTTTTTAGACCATTTTTCTTTTAATAAGAAACATTTGTTAAAATATACCATTTATGGGTGGAAGGAACACATTCTCTTATATTTTTTTTAACAAACATATGGATATAATCTTTTATCCTGGATAAAAACTTTTATCCATATCTTCTCAAAAAATGTTATATTGATGAACCATAAACCATGTGTATACATTTAATCATCTCATGCTTGGTCATAAAACTCTTTTGTTATTGAATATATTCTCTTATTACATAAGAGAAATGAGATTAAGACAAACATATTTTACTTAGATTTATTTAAGATTTGATAAAATTCATTACATTCAAATCCTTGATGTAGTAACTATTTACATCATCTCATGAATATAAACTACAATATTAATTAATTATTCTTTTTATTTTTAACTCCTATGTATTTACAATGCTTTTTAAAATATACATTTGGTATTACATAACTCTCAAAATCAAATAATTAATTTCTATAACATCCATACCTAATATGGAAATTCCATGGAGTTTCACAAAATCCTTTAGGTGTATCTTGGATAATCTAATAATATAAAATCATTACTCTTACTTCCAAAAAGCCCTAGGTTTCAATGATCTTGATTAGATTCTTAAAGAAATATTATTGATTTTTTAACCAAATTTTCTTCTTCTGATTTGAAATTTTACCTACTTTCACCATCCAACAGTACTTTAAAACCTAAAAATCATATTAATATTTCATATATATTCCTAAAACTTTGAGAACATTGGGTAAAATTATTTTAATTCAATCATACTAATAGAACATTTCTACAGATGATAATAGGATAAATTTCCCAACTAGAATAATCCATTTTTAGTCCCTCCTTAAAGTATGTTATAAGATCAAACAAATCATAAACCATGTGTATTAAAAAACACCCATCTCATTTAATTTAAACAACTATTGTTTACATTCTCTTCTCAAGTGATAAATGAGATAAAAATACACATCTTATGACAAGTTTATCCAAGATTGAAGTATCCAATATATCAATGAAGAAACTCATTTTTCCCATTACTTGAATGAAACCTTAAATCTCTGAACTTTAATTATTTTCTATTTACAAACTTTTATATACTTAAAACAATTCTCATGACCTGACCTATCAGGACCCCACCTGGGCTGACAATAAACTGAGAGTGACACCCCAAACCCACCTTTAATAGGCCAGGGGTAGATGATAATAACTGAGTAGGAATAACACTAAAATGGGAGGCCCTATCCTAAAGTACATTCACAAACACACACTCACACCCAACTCTATAAAATAGTGAAGAGATACAACAAATTAGAATCCTCTAGAGAGTAAAGAATGAATGTAACAACATCTTGGATAAAGATATGAGTGCAACAAGGTAATACAAATGTATAAGGGAAAAATACATGCCCAACCCTAAATATAGGGGGAAACCCAAGTTGAAAACAACTAGAAAAAGTAGACAAGGGGATAAACTAACTCAATATCCCAAAGTTTGAACACAAAACATGATGAATTCCACCATATAATGCTAATCTTTACAAATACGAGGTCCCCTAAAGTCACTGCTAATCTGTATGTCATTTTCATAAGACAAAACACATGCAGTAAAAGTCTATATAGTCATTTACCTCCCTGGACACGGATTAAATAAACATGTACCTCTACAAAATGTGCCCATTCAAAGGTACACAGGGTGTACTCTAAAGCTGAATCTTGGTTATATCCCACTTCTATACTCATCATGTAGAAGAAAAAGTACATAGCATATCATTCGGTTTACACGATGTAAATGACCACTTGGAGTCCAAGCTGTATTGCTTTCTAAATACGAGTTATTTTGATGATTAGGGGCACACAAGGTGTACTACAAAATACACAATGAGTATACCACACAGAAAAACTGAGTGTGTACTATTAGTACATAGCTAGGATACCCATCCAAATTCATATGACATGTGGTTCTTTCAAATGATGTGTTATACTTATAGTGGACCGAAACCCTAGTTGACCCAAGATTTAAAGAAACATGGCATGTGTTTATTTGGAATAAATGATGTGTATTTAGGTTTTTCACACTAGGAATGGTTTCTTCCTTTTATCTCATAGACTCTACTATTTTTTCCACAATCTTCACCTAAAAATATACTCACGGCCTAATCTGGTAAGGGAAACATCTTCATTGTAATTTTTTGGTCACTAATGGTTAAAAAATGGTACTTTTGGTGACCCAATTAAGGTATGTCACACATCTACTCATAAATAAGGGGTCTTTATCCATGGTATAACATCTGAAATCTACTATATACTCATAAAAACCATCATAATAGAAGGAAATTTCTTCTTATCATTGACTCTCAGCCTTCGATGGCTGGAAATCAGGATTCCCACCACTTGTGCACAATCCACCATGCCCACCATTTCAAAAATAGGGTTTTGATACTTGGATCTATCATAAACATTCCACTTACCCCTCAAAATCCCACCATTAATCCTTAATCCATTTTAATTCACACAATCACCATGAATTCGAAGGTTCGATCAAATTCAAACCAGTATGACAATGTTGAATCACTAATCCCTATGGGATAATGATGAAGAATGTGGAGGATGGGGATATGAAAGGAACACAAACAAAGTGATAATTATCACTGGTTGATGAAATCCCAACCAATGATCATAAACTCAGAAACAAAATTGATGAATCATAGGCATGAAAAAAATTTAATCATAATTTAAAAGTTGATTAAATATCCAAATCATGTGAAGAACTTAATTAAATAATTAAGAAGATATATGATCAATGATCAATGATAAAATTTAAGGAAAAAATTCATACATAAAGATCCCTTACTTGATAATGGATCAATCATTGGTGAAGAACATGTCTACTAGTGATGATGAATGTGATCCTTCATTTTTTTCATTTGTCTCATAAACCTACCCAGTCATTCATTGTTGATCCAAATTCCCAAGTCCATAAATGAAAATAGCATCTCTCCTCCTCCTACTCTCTACTCTCCCAGAGTTATATGGTTAACCTGGGGATTTTTTGTTACATTGTATATATAGAGGATAGTGCTAGGTTAAATTCTTAATAAATTAAATAATTTAAAATTTAATTTATTCAATGCACACACCAATGACTATATTCCATGAAAATTCTGATGCCGACCAACCTTATATCATTTCTAGGTTAATATACACATCGCATAAATAACTATAGTCACAAATTTTCCCTATGTGGTCCCGATCAATGGAAATAAAATTTATTCTAAAAATATGCATGCACCTACTTTAATATATTTGAAATATTTGATATATTATTTATAGTGTCCCATGAAACCCCAAAAAAACTACACCAACCCTGTGAAAAAATCTAGATACCCTTAAATAAAATTTCAAAGGATCAAATTCTAAAAACTGGATTTGTTATATTCTCTCGAACTTTAAGGCTTTTCAACCTGAAAATCACGAGATACACAAAAAGAAAAGGTGAGGGTACTGATCCTGCATATGGATCTCATGATTTTAGGATATCTCTTTCACACTATATTTTTCCAAAGCACTCAAACCAGAGGAATGGTATATCCACACAAGATCTTATCCTATCGATCATTAATCTCCACCGAGTACTCTAAGAAGGTGTGTCCACCCTCAATGTCCATATTTCCCTGGACAATAACAGACGATGGGTCATACATTTATCTCCTTAGTTGTGACACATAGAATATGTCACAAACTCGATCCACCTATGGGGATAAGACCAAGCGGTATGCAACCTTACCAACCCTACACAAAAACTCATACAACCTAATTAAACACAAGGAAAATATTACTATCTTGACTAAAACTCCCCAATCCAAATCATGGAGATATTATCAAGAATACATGGTCTCCTTGATCTAATTATAAAGGTATATAATATTGATCTATGAAATATTTATTTTGCCACTAAGATTTCCTAAAAAATATCATAGACCACTTTAACCCTTATATGATGTCACCAACACTAGTAATAGCCTAATAATATATGTCTCAATAATCTCAGTATAGTAGAAGAGTGACCTATAGGGTATCTTATAGTGCCTCAAATGGTTCTATGTTGATAGTGGAGTGATAAATATCATTATAAGGGATCTCCACCAATGGTAAGTTATCCAAAAAACTATGATTGAAAACCAATATAAAAGATCACAACACTTCTTCTAAAACCTAGATAGTCTGCTCAGACTGGCCATCCAATTGAGGGTGGAATGTTGTGCTCATCCGTAATCGGGTCCCAAATTCCTCTTTCTAGCTACTCTACAACCATGACATATATCGAGCATCATTGTTGGAGGTGATCATTATGGGTACCCCATGGAGTTAGATGATATCCTGCATGCTCAAACACCCTAAACTCTCAACCGAGATATGCCATTGGACAGTAAGAAAATGTTTCAACTTGGTAATTCAATAAAAAATCACCCAGATAGAGTCAAATAATCTTTCTATATGTGGAAAACTCATTACAAAAACTATCTATAAGAAATCCCTCTACTATCTAGAAAACTCAAGAGGTTCAGTTAGACCTGCTGGAACTTGATGTTTAGACATTACCTGCTGATAAGTGAGGCATCAAGAAACAAAATTGAAAACACTCTACCTCATGAAAACATACCAAAACTACCACTAAAGATACTTGTATATTTTACCACTGATGGATGTACTTCCAAGGTGGATATAGAAAACTCCCTCAACACCTCCTCACGTAACGTGACTAGAACCATTGTCCATCCATGGAAAAAGGATTAAATTATACCCACCTTTAGAAAACCCATCTGGTGTATCTATTGAAGATATTTGGTCATATAGTATTTTGTAGTCAATGTCTCCCAACTAATACTCTCACACACAATGAAGAAGCAATGGAGTTACCGCCATATATTGAAGAAAAACTACACCCCTATCCTCCACCAAGGTCAGATACAACGAGGTCATCTCCTCTAACGCCACTTCCTCAAAATGAGAATGAGATTTCTTACTAAGTGCATATACCATCACATTTCCCTTCCATGGAGTATATACTATCTTGAAGTCATAATTCCATAGGAAATCTAACCAATGCATCCGTCAAAACTTGATTTCTATCTAGATAGATATGTACCTGAAACTATGGTGGTATAATAAAACAATTAAATGCTCCCCCAAAAGATAAAACCTCCACATATTAAAGGTAAATATTTCCATTTCCAAAACCAAGTCATGGTTCACATAGTTCTTCTCATGGGGACTCAACTACCTTGACCCATAAAAATCATTGCCTACCTCTACATTAACACAAATCTAATCCCAGCTTCGGAGGCATTATAAAACACCATGTACTCAACTCCCTCCTCCAATAATCTCAACACAAGAGGACTAAACCAGATCTTCCTTAGCTCCTCAAGGGATCTGGCCCTATTCATTCTAAGTAACCAGCTACCTTTTCTCACATCAAGGTAGTCAAAGGGGTTTCAATCCTAGATAATTCCATCACAAACCTTTAATAATACCCTACCAAACCAAGGAAACTACAAAAATTCAAACCACTCTTGGGTTGATCCCAATAAATCACTACATCAATCTTTTTAGAGTCCATGGATACCCCATGCTCTGAGATTTCATGCCCCAAAAATTGAACCTCTCAAATACAAAATTAACACTTCGAGTGATTACCATATAATTGGTGCTCCTGGAATAAGTCTAGTAATATCCTCAAATTCTCCATGTATACCACCTTAGATGCATAGTATATGATAATGTCATCAATAAAGGTAACCATAAAATGATCTATGAAAGGATGGATGATTCAGTTTATAAGCTCCATGGAAAATATGGGGGAATTTTTCACACCAAAGGGAATCACTATGAACTCATCTTTCCCAAAGATACATTGGATGTTGTCTTTAGAATATCAACCTCATGAACCCTCAATTGATGGTAGCCAAAATAGAGGCCAAACTTTGAGAACCATATCATATATTTTAACTGGTTAAATAGGTCATTGATCCTTGAAAAAAGGGTACTCTTCCTTGTTCATTTCCAAATTTAGGTGATGGAAAACAACACAAATCCTCATGCTCTCATCTACATTTTTTCACAAAAAACACTGAATCCACCTAGAGGAACAAATTGGGTTTGTTAAAATCTTTATCATAGTCTTAAAACTGCACCCTCAACCCCTAGAGACTATTAGGGGTTATATAATATTCCACGGGAGGTATTGATGTGGTCCCAGGTTATAAGACAAAGAATAAGTAAATTTCCCATTGAGGTGGTAAACTTGGAATATCTTTTGGGAATATGTCCCCATACCCCTCCACCATTATAGGGAACTAAAATCTCACAACATATACTACTCCAAGGATCATAATATCCAACTAATGAGAAGTTATTTGTATCCTCCTGCACATAATACTAGCCTGATCTAGATGATATCCCCTCTTTCCAACCAAGGAAAAACTCACACCACCCACTTGGACACACTGTAAACATTGTAGGGTCTCATTTCCACTATAGAAAGATCCTATGAGAAACTATCTCTTCCAAGAGTCAAGTCACATCGCCAGAAGTGAAGTTTGATCATAGAAACTTCCTTAGTAAGAGTATCTAGAAGAAAAGTTAGGGATAAATGCTCCATTGGAATCTCCAAGTCTCAAATAAGTAATGTGGTAAGGAAGGAGTGAGCAATTCATATTTTTACCAAAACTATAGATAAAGTAGAGAATTCATGGGTCATACCTCTGATCACATTAGAACCTCTAAGTCATAAGACTTCACTTGCTGATGTTGTCCTTCCACTTTCCTACTAGTTCCCAATAACTAGGGTTCACACTGACACCTTAGAGCCACCAAAATGGCCTCAAGTATACAAATCAAAGGCACTCATCCACCATACCTTGAAACTGTCTACCTTGGGTGGCACTAACTTTCCCACAAAAATTTAAATTTCATCACAAGAGAACATGTCTTGATAAGGGAAGCATCCCTTTTTATTTCATTCTTGAATACACATAACACACCACCAACATAGGGATCCACTAATTTCATATGTTACCCTGAGTAATTCTATCTATTCAAACTACCATTTAACTAGGAGGGGTCCTACACAAGGTGGAAAACCCAAACAATCACCTCTAGATAAACCATAGTTACCCATGGGGTTTTTTGGAAATTACCCCTCTTAGAAGAGATTATCTTATCTTTCCAAAGAAAGGGTCACCTCATCATGGATATGGATGACTAGACCCCACCGGTGCCCTACTACTCCTTGAAGAATACTTGTTTTGAGTGAAAAATCTAATTGGTAGGGGTCCACAAAAACTAAAAACCTAGAATATTACCTCAATACAATCCTCTATTTCCAGAGGGTATAGATTTCCATGAAACCTAAGTGGTCTCTATTTTTGGAACTCATGGAATGTAATAAGATTATGTTCATCATCATCCTGTCCCATTAGCACTTTCAAATTATCAACATACAGGTGATCATCTTTCTGGACCACTAGGGTTGGGTCTATGCATTAATCATTAGGTGGAAGAATAGTTATATACTTTATTGGGGTGTGGGGACCTCAATAATAGGTCCATTTACTTAGGCCTCATCGCTCAACTGGTCTTCACCACAAAATTATCTCAGAATCCTTACTAGATGTCCTTAAGGAAGTATCTTGGAAATTATCAAGATGTGCCACTGTCAAGGAGAATGTTTAGGGAGATGACTTAAGAAGGATATGGAAGTAAGAATATACAATTCTATATGATTCATGGGATGTTGGTTTCCTTATAACCAGTGCCTCAGTATACTGAGTCAACAAGTAGGTGGTCAGAGTCCTAATGTATGGATAGTCTCCGCACCAACACTGGGTTCCCTGGACTAAAAGCCTAACTTGAGACACTTCAACAATATTTCCCTATGTTCCCAAACCAAACCTCACAACATGAATAACTCTAAACATTTCCCCTAGGAAAAAACTACTCTAATACTACTCTATCATGACTTGACATACTGAGACCCCACTCGGGCCGACAGTAAGCCAAGAGTGACACCCCAAGCCTACCTCCAATAGGCCAAGGGATGACAACAAGTATCAAATAGGAATAACACTAAAATAGTAGGACTTAACCTAAAGTTTCTTCACACACACACAAACATATACCCAAATCCATGAAATAATGAAGAGATTTAACAAAGTAGAAGCCTATAGAGAGTAAATAATTCATGAAACAACCTCTGGGATACACATCAAAGTGAAACAAGGTAATAAAAATGTACAAGGGAAAATATACAAAAAATACATGGGTAAATCTAAGCTAAAAACAACTAGAAAAGGTAGAGTAGGGGATATCCCAACTCAAGTTCTCAAACTCCGACCATCAAAAACGATGAGCACCATTATGTACTACTAAGCTCCACCAATTCCTAGTCCACCGAAGTCACTACTAATCTGTCTATTATCTTCATAAGACACAACACATGTGGGAAAATACCATAAAAGGGTGAGTATATATATACCTATTATAGAGCCATGAAAACTAGAAAAAGAATCAATATAATAGAATAGTCAGCTCAATCCATAAGGAAGGAGGTTAAGGAAAACCTAACACTATGCATGATAAAAAATAAACCCAAGAAAAAATATAAAGGGGATATACACCCCCACAGCCAACTAAGAATGATGATTCATATTGAAAATACCAAAGTTCCCATTTCCTCTGATAAAAACCATGTGTAACCTCATAAGAATTAGGGAAGAGGGCCCACACCTTACCATTTTTCTCTACATTTGAGGGAGCACTAACTCCAGTAGAAGACCTGATCCCCACTGGATCTCAAAGACTGGGGTGTACCACTCCATAGACAGAGTACCCACGACCCCTATAATGTTGGGGATTACAGAATCTACTGATATAAATAGTATACAGGACCCGCATCTTGGTGCTATAGTGTAAGAACCTGGGTTTTTGTATGAGGTACTAATCCCTTATTTTTAAAGTTTAATGCTTAAATATGGCCTTATATGATTGAAAAACTTGATCAAAGGTGTCTAGTTATTGTTCAGAGACCATAAACAGGTTTTGGGTTGAAAATGGCCTAGCACACGGTTAGTTCAAACCGTGTGGGGAAGACTTCATAGTTTTACTAAACCATGAGAGTCTAAGTAGAGGGGGAATACATGCCACACAGTTTGAGGAAACCATGAAGAAAGAGGTAGAAGCCTATGCGAATAGGTCTGAAATTTTTGTAGAAATTGACAAAGGATTTTCACATGGTTTACACATGGTTTTCAAACCATGCAGGTAAACCGTGCAGGTGCCCCTTGGCCTATAGAAAACTGTGCAAAGTTTCTGCATGGTTTTAAAAACTGTGTGGGTAAACCGTGAAACCCGTGTATTATTGGAATTTTATAATTTTTAATTAAATTAAAAATTATTTTTAAAACCTATTTCATTATAAAGCTTCAACGCACAGTAGGGAGCCTCCTTTGAAGCTCTCAAAGGACTCCAAGCTTAGATTTTATATCTATTATTCGTCTGATCTTCGATTTGAGTGCGGTTTGTCTCATTAGATCCACAATAGTAAGATTTACATTCCTTTTTATCTGTTCTTGATTCTTCCAGATATCGATTATGATATTTGATTTTAGGTTCATATGCCCTAATTTCTTGTTCTTCATTCTTTATTAATATTTATCCTAAACCGAGTTGAATCGGGACTTGAAACTGGATGATCAATCCACTATCAAGGTAAGGTAGGTGGTCTATACTTTTATTTCAACTCTTGGTGCTTTTTAGAGCTATCGACCATTACATCGCCTACCAGAATTTCTAGCGCGACTCTGATTTTGAACAGTTTACTTGTAATATATGTAATTGGACCTATTAGAGATGACTATAGGATATTTTGTGATGAGTTGGTACCCGCTTCCCGAACCAAGGTCACCCATGGGATGTAACTTATGAAAATTACTTGATTATTCCATGTTAAATAACCCAAGGGGAGTGTCCTTGAGTTTTCCTAATTTAAGGAAGCTAAATTATAATTAAATTGGATTTAATTACATGTTAGGAGATGTACCACCTCCTTTAATTGTGATAATATGTTATTCCATTCTTGAGTTGATCAAATGGATTAAATTGAATTAATTGAATGGGTAGGTATACCCATGGAAAGTGATTAATTGTGAATTGTGATAAATGGGTGGGTATACCCATGTGTTGTGTTAAATGGATAATGGTGATAAATGGGTGGGTATACCCATGTGACTTGATTTAATGAAATAAAATTCAATTTATTTGATGATATGAGTAGGTATACTCATAGAATGGAGTTAAATGAAATGGATTATATGAGTTGGTAGAATCATATGGAATTGTATTATTATATGATATGAATGGATGGATGATTGTATATATGACATGGATGACTCTCTATGGATCTTGAATGTGGAAGTGGATGCCTTGGATAGAGTATGATCCTAGGGTCTTGATTTTGTGGGATTCTGTGGGCTTTGATAACCCTTGGATATAGATTTCTTGGACTCGCATAAGACATGTTGGTACACATGCTCCTAGGACTCCAACTAGTGCCTATAACTAGTTTCCATCAAGATTCTCTTGGGACTCGATGAGGATTCCTTGGTCTTCGACACCTTGGATCCGACCCTTCATTGTATACACTTCATTATATGTCATGACTATGGGATATATGAAAATCTTGGTTATACGACAAGGTAGTGGGTTTTTGATATGATTTAATTATATGGAAAGGCCATGTAAACAAGATATGAATAGGAGTAAAACAAGTCCATGTAGTTTATTCTTTTGTTTATAGCTACCTTGTTAGGAGATTGACAATGTTTTGCAAGGATCCTTGAGAGGTTTTTGGGTATCACTTGCTTATAGTGGATATGTTCCATGGGAACATTACTTTTGTTAATTTTTTACTTAAAATTGTCAGCATATTGCATCATGCTATTTAGAATTGTATAGATCTATGGGTTGTTTCCTACTGGGATGTTTATATCACACCATGTTTGGGCCTCTTTGGGTATATAAATAGATTATATGGTTGTAGGTGATAATAGGGGAAAGCGTCCTAACATAGGTTGTTGACTGTTTATTTGGAGTAGGGGAGCATGGGACTAAGCTGAGGCTTGTGATGCTATAGACACTTTTTGTTCTTTTTGTCATTTTGGATACTTGTATTGCATTATATTTCCATGTAACTGTTCTGGATATTTTCTAGATACATGTATCATATGCATCATTGAGTATGTGACATTTTTAGATTTTATATATATTCTAGTCTTTTTTTACTTTCCAATTGTTTTCTTATTTATCTTCTTCTTCTATTGAATGTATTTGACTTCCACTGCGATATACTCTAGTAATGAGGGAATAGTCTCCCCAATGAATCACTTAGGCCCTCGCTGCTAGTCGGAATCCTCTAGAATTTGTGGAGATGCACTTGAGTCTATGTGGAAAACTGGGATTGAGGAAATTTTGATTAAAATCTTTGTCTGGGACGTTACAAAGTGGTATCATAGGAGGTACTTTTTTTATTTGACTTACTGTTTAGCAATAATTGACAGAGATATAAAGGGAATGGAATTTGGAAATAAGCTGTGTCTGAGAGTAGCTACCCCACGTATAGGGAAAATCTAAATTGGCACAAATAGAATTATTATTTTCAGGATTTTGATTATTATAGTTGATTTGATTCCACAATTGGGTGACACACTTGATTTATGCTATTACATTTGATATTATTGTGGTTCCACTTCTATTTCAAACTAATGAGACGGGGGCATTCCATCTCATGCGTCATATAGGTGCTTGTTAGAAATCACATTCCATGAATTATACCATGTCATTTAGGATTCATTACTCATTGCATGATGTTGTGATAGGTGTTGTAATAGCTATATCTATTGTTGTGATAGATTTTGTGTAGTGGATAGAGACAATGATGTCATATTTCAATTCATAATGTGTATTGTAATGCCCCGACCCTAGAAACCCAATGCCAATGTGTTAATTTACTATATTGGCATGATTTCAAGGAATAAAACCCTAAAGGAATGATTAGTTTAGCAGTTTTGGAAGATAAAACTACATACATGATACCCATAGTCTATTTGGAAAGATAGAAAATACAACATGATACATAGTAAACTGAAATAAACTACCTCCTCGAAAGCTTATTCAAGGTTCTCTTCTTTAAAACATGGGGGAAGGAAACATAATAAGGGTGAGATAAAATGCTCGGTAAGGGTTACATATAGTGGTGTCATGAATCAATAATAATTTAATCATAATAAATTGAACACAACTAATATGACATGATGAATAAATAAAAACAATTTCTATCAATAAACTGAGAATAGAAATGCATCTATATATTTTTTCATAGTGAAAACCTCATGGAAATAAAAAACCAAATACTGAATAAGGAGAATGATTATTATTTGGATGTCATGTATTTGGAACATGAACCATTATACCATTTATATGATTTAATTATGTGGGTATAAACCCCTCTAATGTTTTTTGGAAACAAACTCAAAGGGTTTGTTGCCAACTAGTATGCCTCATGAGACCTATCGATGCTTTGAGGGGCTATAGAGGGCCCACCCATCACTTCCAGTCTAAATAATTCTTTATAAAAATATTTAATATAATAACAATATGCCTTTTAAATATCCATATTGTGTATAATATACTGAATTATCAATATTTCCATATTTAAAGTAGCAATCAAAATAAACATCGTATGTGAAATGGTATACAAATTAAGGAAATAATCATATCCATGATACAATAAAATGGATATTTAATTGAATTATAATTTAAAATTAAAAATGATCTCAAAGGGGTAGTAGATACACCACATAAGAAATATTATGTGCACAATACCAAGTAAGTCTCAATGAAATGAAAATTGAGACAAATCCCCTTACCACATTGTAATCAATCGAATCGTATGACCAGAAACTAATAATCAAAAAATGAATCAAAAAATACCATGAATATAAATAGAATCAATATATTATATATCAAATAGCAGTACACATACACAATATAAAAGAAATAAGTGGCGAACAATGGAAATATCATGGAATTAAAAGTGAGATGAGAAAACCCTTACCTTATACCCGAATGTGTTCTTCGATTGATCTTAATGACCTGAATAATATAATTTATATTAATTAATTAATAATGAAAAAAATCATCTACATGTAATTGATTTAGTTAAACCTTATTAGGTTCATTCATGGCCTTTTTTATGGGTTTAATAGGTTCAATTTAATTGTTTTGGAATTATTTTCTTCCTTGATTTTCATGATCAGTTTACTTATATTCATGAATGAAAATTGATTTAAAATGTGGTTAAACATATATTATTGTTAATATATATTATTAGTGAAATTATATAGATATAAATGATCTTATAATGATTTTGGTTATATACCATGAAGATGACTCATTAGATAAAAGTTAATGATAAACGCTTGGATTAACTTGGAGGTTTTGTGCACAATGAACCTATTTTGTATTATTATTTTATATTATAAGTGTGTAAGAAATTAAGAACATTAAATAAGATAAAATAAATATATTAATATCTGTTTCAACCATTAAAATGGTTTCATGACAAGTCTTGAAGATAGTAATGAAAATTGAAAACCCGTCTTCCTTGAACGTGATAAATTAACACATCTCGGACAATGTTTTCATTTATAGTATAAAAGAAGGGAAAAGAAGAGATGATTATGGAATATTCCATTATCATAAAAAAATTATAATACATATAAGTTACTAGAGTTGTCATAAAATTTGGATGAGAATAGGTGATAATATAAAAGATAACAAAGGAACTTGAAAAGAAAACAAAAGAATTGAAAAGAGGAATTTACCTCTTGAATATATCTTCCTTTGAGAGCATCTTTAGAGGAGAGTATTTGGTCTTTTGAGGAGACCAAGGGATGTTGAATGCAAGGGAGGAGCTTAAGGAGATATTTGAGCAGAATTTAGGTAAAGATTGAATCTTGATATGTGTGAATAAATGAAGGTGCGAAGGGTGGTATTTATAGTGGAGGGGAAGAGTTTTTTCTTAATATTTTAATCATTAGTTTATTATTTTTCCTTAAGAAAATAAATTGTAATGATTACATGGCCAAAAATAGTAATGAGTTCATGTGAGTTCAAACCAATCATGATTACCTCAACATGACATCATCTATGACTCAATAAATCATGTATTTAATATTTATCATAATTTACCATAATTTACTATTCACCAAAAATTCAAGTATTTCAGAAAAATCCCAAAAAATCATCCTAAACATTTTTCAACGTGTGAAATCAAAAAATGAAATGCATTTTTAAAAAATGATTTTCTAAATATGATATATTTAATTTTTAATTAAAATCATCATTTAATTGAAAAATACCAACACTTATAATATTCATTTTTATTTTTAAGGTGCCTAAATTTTATTTACACTTTCATGGGTAAGGTTACCATTCATAAGGGTCATATTATTATTCATACGGGTAAGTTAATATTCATCTAAAATTAAGTTGATTCTATCAAACTCCAAATATCACCCTGATCACAACCGTGTATGTCAGTTTTTTCAAAATTCAAAACACAGAAGTGAAAAATTTAAGTTTAATGGCTAGGTTATTACTATCTCCTATAAAAAACCAAGTGTCATTTCATAGAGTCTCAGTGCTTCATAAAATATAGTCTATCTAATGAATTGAAAGTATTTAAGAGAAATATAACATAAAATGTTTGGGTTGTTATATTCTTCCCACCTTCTAAAATTTAGTCCTAAAAAATTTTCATGTATAAAGCCCTTTAAAAATATATGGGTGGTTCTTCTTCATAACATCCTTAGGTTCCCATGTTGATTCCTACATTTTATGGTTTCTCCATAGAACATTTACTAGTTGAGTAGTCAGATTTCTCAATACCTACTCCCTTGCTTCAAGAATATCAATAGACTCTTCACAGTATGACAAATCAGGTTCCAGCTCTATTTATTCATAGGTGAGTACATACATTGGGTATAACATGTATTTATTTAACAACGACACATGGAACACATTTTGAACTTTGGAGAGACATGGTGGCATTGCTAAATGGTAAGCTACAAATCCAATTCTTTCTAGAATTTCGAATGGTCCGATGTACCTGGGGCTCAGTTTCCCTTTCTTACCAAACTTTAATACACCCTTCCATGGAGATACTTTTACAAAGACATGATCTTATACTTGAGATTCCAAATCCTTTCTCTGGTTGTCAGTATAAATATTTTTCCTACTTTGAGTTTCTTTAATATGGGCCTGAATTTTCTTTACCTTTAAAGTTGTATCTTTGATAAGTTTTGGGCCTATAAGTTTCCTCTCGCTAACTTCATCCCAACAAGTTGGAGTTCAACACCTCTTTACATATAATGCTTCATATGATACCATTTTAATTCTAGAATGGAAACTGTTATTTTAGGAAAATTCCACCAAAGGCAAGTATTCATCCCACATACCTTGAAAGTCAAGAGAGCATGATATCAACATGTCTTCCAGTGTTTGAATAGTCCTTTCAGATTGTCCATCAGTTTGGGGGTGATAAATAGTACTCATATGAAGCTCAGTATCCAAATCCTTCTAGAGAATTTTACAGAATTTTTATGTAAATTGAGTATCTCGATAATAGACAATTGATAGAGGTTCACCATGAATTATTAAAACCTCATTAATATAAAGTCTTACCAGGATCTCAAGTGGTAAATCCTCTCATATAGCAAGGGAATGTGCTGATTTTGTAAGACGATTAACAATTACCCATATTGCATCATTCCTTTTAGGTTTCCTTGGTAGTCAGGTGACAAAGTCCATCATAATGTCATCCCACTTCCACATAGGAACATGTAGATGTTGCATGACCCCTCTAGGATGTTGTATCTCAGCCTTCACTTGTTGAAAAACTAGACACCTTTACACATAGTCAGTAATTTCTCACTTCATGTTATCCCACAAAAAATGTTCCTTAATACCTCTATACATATTGGTGATACCAGGGTTTATAGATAAATTTGATCTATGACCATCATCTAATAGTTCCCTTTTTAGCTCAGGTACTTATGGAACGCATAAACTCTTCCCAAATTTCAGAACTCTATCCTCATACACTAAGTTTTCCAATCTTAAATCCTTAATAAATTTAATTTTATTTTGTAGATTATCATCATCATATTAAGATCCTTTTTATCTTCTATAGTAAATATGGTTTAAAAATCATTTGAAAGAGGCAATATATTTCCCCTTCCTTAAAAATTCGCATATCCATCTTTAGCATATCCATGAATATAGGATCTCACTCAATCCTTATTTGGGTTAGAAGTCCATGATATTTCCTTATTAATGAATCTTCCACCTTATTTGCCTTTCCTGGGTGATAGTGTATTGAAAAATCATAATCTTTGAGTAAATCAAGCCATCTACGTGTCCTCATGTTGAGTTTCTTCTATGTTAAAATGTATTTCAAACTCTTATGATTCGTATATATCTCACATCTTTCACCATAGAGATAGTGTCTCCATATTTTTAGAGAAAATATTATGGTTTATAACTCAAGATCACGAGTTAGATAATTTTTTCTCATGAGTCTTCAACTGCCTTGATGCATAAGCAATAAATTTATCATTTTGCATAAGGACACAACCTAGTCCATTCTTTGATGCATCACGGTATATCACAAATCTATAATTTTTAGATGGAAGAGTCAAAATTAGAGCATTGACCAATATTATTTTCAATTATTCAAAGAATTTTGTACATTCTTTTGTCTATATAAACTTAATCCCTTTACGCGTGAGCTTGGTTAGCAGGTTAGCCAATCAAGAAAAATTTTAAACGAAACGCCGATAGTAACCTACTAAGACAATAAAAATATGTAACTCAGTTATGTTTGTTGGCATGGCCCATTCTTGGATTGAATTTTTCTTCATAGGTCAACTAATATTCCATCCTTAGAGACAATATGGCCAAGAAAATAAATCGATTGAAGCCAAAATTAACACTTTCTAAAATTTCCATATAATTCATTTCTTCTAAGAGTTTTCCGAATGATCTACAAGCGATTCTCATGGTCTTCATAGACTTTAGAGTATACTAGGATATCATCAATAAAAACCATAATAAATTCATCAGGATATTCCTTGAAAACCCTATTCATTAGATCCATGAAAACTGAGGGTGCATTAGTCAGTCCTAAAGACATTACTGTAAACTCATAATGCCCATATTTGGTTTGAAATGCTATCTTAGGAATATCTTCCTTCCTCACATGCAGTTGATGATATCCAGACCGAAGGTTAATATTCAAAAAATTTTGGGCTCCATGAATTTGATAAAATAAATCATCAATGCAAGGAAGATGATACTTATTCTTTATCGTAATAGCATTGATCTCCCTGTAGTCGATGCACAACCTCATATATCCATATTTTTTCTTGACAAGGAGAATAGGGGCTCCCCATGAAGAAACATTAGGGGAAAAATCATTTATTATTCAATTCTTCTAGTTGTTTCTTGAGTTATACTAATTCCACAATGGCTATTTTATAAGGAGTCTTTGATATAGGTCTTTCACCACAAATTAAATCTACAGAGAACTCAACTTCCCGCTCTGGAGGATGTCTAGGTAAATCCTCTATAAACATCAATGTATTCTTGCACAATAGGTACATATTCAATTTTAATATCCATAAATGATGTTTTCTCTTCCTCTCCAAGAATTTCATTTAGAATATCTACTGAAGGTGGATTTGGATAAGATCCAGGTGATGATGTTTCTACTCTAAAGATAATGGATTCTACATCATTCTCAAAAATTTTAATTTCCTTGTTCTTGAAATATATTTTCACATCATAATTTTAAATCCAATTCATACCAAGAATTATGTCAAATTAAAACATAGGTATGCTGATAAAGACAACAACTAAAGTATGTTTGTGTGTCACAAAAGGGAATGACTGACACATCTTTGTTGAAATGATACTTCCCTTAGGAGTTTTGAATAACAAATCATTTATTAAATAAAATTGGAAATGTATAATTGTATTGGAAAACTGGGAAGATGTAAAGGAATATGATGATCCAGAATCAAACAAATCATTGGCTAAGTTTGAGGAAAAAGTTGATGTAACTTCCACCACATGATTAGGAGCTTTAACCTCTGCAGTTGTAATCAGATAAGCTTGACCTTGATCTACTAGCCTTTTCTGATCCAAGTTTCCTAGGCCCTTAGAAAACTCATTTTCATAGTTTCCCATATCTCTATAATTTTAGCATTGAACATCATTGACTTGTTTCTTCCCCTTGCATTCATTAGATCGATAACCCTTTTCTCCACACTTATAGAAAACTCCCATTCCTTTCAAGAATTTCCCAGGATGATTCTTTCCATAGTTCTCGCATAATGGTAATTTCTTCATTCTATTATTCTTATTTGGAGCTTCTCATTTTCCATGGTTATCAGAGTAACACTTCTTATCTTGGATTCTATTGAGCAAATTTGATCTAGAAAATTACTTATCTATTTTGATGTCACTTAATACAATTTCATCATATGATGAAAATGTTTGAGAATCAAGTACCCTTCAAAAACTTGGCTTAAGATATTCAAATAAATAATCAATATTGCCTTAAAAATCATACACATAATCTATTTTATACCTAGCCAGTCTTGTGAAAGTAGCTTCATACTCTACAACACTCTCTTCTTACCTTTTCTTTAAGTTAAGTAATTTACTCTTCATTTCAATTTGTTGCTCACAATGGAAATATTTGTCAAAGAATATTTGCTTAAAAGTTCTCCATTCCATATCTTACATTTATTCTTCCTATATGGTACTAGATCAAGGACCACCATTGATCAAAATCACCCTTGAGGCAATATACTTCCATTACTACCTTTTCATTTTCATTGCATCTCAAGGCTAGAAATATCTTTTCAAGGGACTTGATCCACTGCTCAACTACTACCGGATTAGTAGTCCTACTAAAATTTGGGGGATTCTACTACATGAAATGATCTAATATAGGTGTATCATGGTTATTCATCATAGCTTGAGTAAGTTGTCCCAATATGTTTCTGATCGTATCTTCTCTAACACTAATTGTGTTGACTTGCTCAGTGGGGCAATCCCTACATTGTCCACAGGTATTGGTTCCCTTTATTCCATTTAGCGCCATCACTAAACAATGGAATACACTAAATTAGATCATAATTTGTAATTTCTAACTAGAAAACACTTAACTTAATTTAAAAAATTATGCAAAGATAATATCATAATCATAAACATAGTTTATATTTACTTTTAAATCCTTCATAATGGTTTGTAAAGAAAATGAAAACTATCCTAAGTATATCCCCCATGAGTTTCAAACTGGGTGAGAAGTAAGGCCAATTTTCATGTACCAGGATACCCTGGGTCAGGCTCGAAACTCCTTGTTAGAGTTGTTACACCTAGGTACATTTGTGCCAGAACCACGTACACTTGTAGTATCCAGATAGGGATATATTTTCTAGGAAGACCCACATAGTCTCAACCTTACAAAAATTCTAGGATGTTACTCTATAATTATCCCCAAAGTCTATCTTATGGTTATTTACTCTAAACTATGTTTCCTAAAACTAGTTTCCAAGGTTACTCCTAAACTTCCTCTGATACCAACTGTAACACCCCGACCCTAGAAACCCGGAGCCGGTGTGTTACTATACTATATTGGCATAATTACAAGGAATCGAATCCTGAAGTAACGATTAGTTTAGTAGTTTTGGAAGACCATATTGCATACATGATACCCATAATACATTTGGAAAGATAAAAAATACAACATGATACATAGTAAACTGAAATAAACTTCCTCCTTGAAATATTATTCAAGGATCTCTTCTTTATAACCTGGGGAAAAGAAACATAATAAGGGTGAGATAAAATGCTCAGTAAGGGTTAAATATAATGGTGTCTTGAATCAGTAATAAGCGAATCATAATCAAGCAAACAAAACTAATATGTCATGATGAATAAATGAAAACACTTTCCATCAATAAGCTGATAATAGAAATGCATCCATAGATTTTTTTATAGTGAAAAACTCATGGAAAGTAATAACTTAATACTGAATAAATAGAATTCTTATTATTTGGATGTTATGTATCTGGAACATGAACCATTATACCATTGAGAATATTTAAGTCTGTGGGTAGAAACCCATTTAATTTTTTTAGAAACAAACTCAAAGGGTTTTTCGCCAACTAGTTTTCCTCATGAGACCTATCGATGCATCGAGGGGCTATAGTGGGCCCCACCCATCACTTCCAGTATAAAAAATTATTTATAAAAAGATTTAATACAAGAATAATATGACTTTTAAATATCTGTATTGAGTAAAGGATACATATTCAGTAATATTTCCATAGTTAATGTAGCATTCAAAATAAACACCGTATGTGAAATGGTATATATCTTAAGGAAATAATCATATCCATGATACAAGAAAATGGATATTTAATAGAATTATAATTTCAAATTAAAAATGATCTCAAAGGGGAATTAGATACACCAAATAAGAAAGATTATGTGCACAATACAAAGTAAGTCATAAAGAAATGGACATTGAGACAAATCCCCTTACCACATTGTAATCAATCAAATCGTATGGTAAAAAATTAATAATCACCAAATGAATCATAGAATACCATGAATATAAATAGAATCATGATATTATAAATCAAATAGAAGTACAAATACCCAATATACAAAAAATAAGTGGAGAACAATGGAAATCTCATGAAATTAAATGTGAGATGAGAAAACCCTTACCTTATACCCAAATGTGTTCTTCGATTGATCTTAATAAGTTAAATTTAATTGTTTTGGAAGTATTTTCTTCCTTGGTTTTCATGATCAGTTTACTTGTATTCATGAAAGGAAGTTCATTTGAAATGTGGTTAAACATCCAGAATTTTTAATATATATTATTAGTGAAATCACAGAGATATAAATGATCTAATAATGATTTTGGTTATATACCATGAGGATGACTCATTAAATAAAAGTTAATGATAAATGTTTGGATTAACTTAGTAGTTTTGTGCACAATGAACTTGTTTTGTATTATTATTTTATATTACAAGTGTGTAAGGACTCTAGAATATTAAATAAGATAAATACATATATTATGATCTGGTTCAACCATTAAAAAGGTTTTATAACCAGTCTTGAAGATAATAATGGAAATTGAAAACCCGTTTTCCTTAAACGTGATAAATTAACACATCTTGAATGGTGTTTTCATTTATATTATAAAAGGAGGGAAAAAAAGAGATGATGATGGAATATTCCATTATCATAATAAAATTCTAGTAAATATAAGGTATTATAGTTGTCATAACATTTGTATGTGAATAAGTGATAATATAAAATATAATAAAGGAACTTGAAAAGAAAACAAAATAATTAAAAATGGAAATTTACCTCTTGAATCTATCTTCCTTTGAGAGCCTCTTTAGGGGAGGAGATTTGGTCTTTTGAGGATACCAAGAGATACTAGATGCGAGGGAGGATCTTAGGGAGATATTTAATCATAATTTAGGCAAGTATTGAAGCTTGAGAGGTGTGAATAAATGTGGGTGTGAGGGGTAGTATATATAGTGGAGGGGAGGAGGGTTTTCTTAATAATTTAATCATTAGTTTATTATTTTTCCCTAAGACAAGAAATAGTGATGATTACATGACCAAAAATAGGAATGTGAGTTTGAACCAAGTGTGCTTACCTCAGTAGGAAATCATCCATGAATTAATAAATCATGTATTTAGCATTTATCATAATTTATCATATTTTACTATCCACAAAAAATTCAAGTATTTCAGAAAAATACCAAAAATTCAACCTTACCATTTTTCAACATTTAGAATCCAAAAATAGACTCCAATTTTCAAAAATAATTTTCTAAGTATGATAAATTTAATTTTTAATTAAAACCATTATTTAATCGAAAAAACATTATTTTACACTTTCATGGGTAAGGTTACCATTCATAAGGGTCACATTACTATTCATATGGGTAATTTACTATTTATAATGGTAATATACTATTCATAAGGGTATGTTATTATTCACAAAAAAGTAAGTTGATTCTATCAGACACCAAATATCACCATAATTGCAACAGTGTATGTCTGTTTTTCAAAATTCAAAACACAAAAGTGGAAAATTTAAGTTTAATGGCTAGGTTAGGATTATATCATATAAACGACCAAGTTTTGTTTCACAGAGACTCAATTCTTCATGAAATATATAAAATATAATGAATTGAAAGTATTTAAGAGAAACATACCATAAAATGTTTGGGGCGTTATATGTATGGTCTTTTATGGACTGGGAAATGACGCCCCCTTGGAATATTTTTTTAAAGTGAAAAAAATGAGATACAATATGAATTATAGGGGCATTAAACTTTGTTTCAGGAGGTGTTATTGGCCCTCATGGTTCAAAACATGGTGAACCATGGGTTAAATCATTTGAAAAAATGTTTGTTGAATGAAAATGAAATGAAATGGAAAATGGAGACTTGGCCTAGAACCAACTTTTGAGTAGGCAAGAGGTAGAGTTTCTAGTGGGTTTTTGTGGATGTTCTATATAAAGTCCTAGATTTAAGAGAAATATGTGGGTTATGACTTGGTTTTAGGAGGGTTTTGACCCATCCTATGCTTTTGAGCAGTGAGCTTTGATATCGTTCTTTTATAAGGCATGTGTTTGGCATTGTACAGACATTCCACCATGATGACCTCGAGTGGTACACCGTGAGGGAAGATATGGCCACTCTTCAGAGGTGGTAGGCCATGGGATACCAATTGATCCTATTTTAGTTCTATCTATGGCACTAGAGGCTATTTCAAACATAGGTGGTGAGGCACAATTCTGTGAGGGGTTCTTTCTCTATATAAAAACTTTACAGGGAGAACCACAACCTTCCTTGACTATGGATGAGCTGACACGAGTGTTCTAACAATAACATCCTCCCATGTTTTCAGGGGATCATGGTCTAAAGGCTATAGATATATGGATAGAGACCACACTAGCTATTTTTTAGTATCTTGAGATGCCTCTTGAGAGGATGGTAATACTCACCACTTATATGCTATGTGATGAAGAAAAGTGCTGGTGGGATGTTCTAAACTAGGATGACGGGCTATGAGATATGTTTTGGATTGATTTACACACCCTCTTCTATGACTACTTTTACCCCTAGACTCTGCGGGAAAAGCAGACTAGTGAGTTCATGCGTCTGGATCAAGGCACGATGACAGTTGTGGAGTACTTGACACACTTTACAGAGTTGCATCATTTTGTGCTGATGTATCTTACTGATGAGCTATCTAGAGCAATCCGGTTCTAGGAAGGTCTCCTAAATTCTATCAAATATCAAGTTAATATGATTATATTTACTTTTATCACTAAGATTGTGAATCAAGAACTGATTACAGAGCAGAACCTAAGGGAATCTGGGGGTGCATAGCAGGGTAGTGCTGTTTCTCGACCCAGTGGTTTTACGTATTCAGGTAGGAAACACTATTTTAAGGCTTAATGTGAGATGAGTTCCAACCAAGATATGAGTGCTGGAATCTCAGTGTTTTTTCATCAGTATGGAAGGAGAGGGAACATGGAGAATCAGTGAAACCATGACCCAATCGAGTGCCGAGCTTACAGAAGAATGGGGTACATGGATCATTTTTGCAGGACCTTCCCTCCAGCTACAAGTGGTATGGGGTCATATTCAGCACCAGGTTCAGGAGAAGGTTCCTTAGCTCCGACTCAGGTAGGGAGATGGAGAAGTGCTGGCCGATCAGGCCGAGGTAGTGGTGGTCATGGCAGAGTTATCCATACACCAGTTACACTGAGATATCAGAGTGGGACTAATCCAGGAAGTGAGGTTGTATCATAGGGCCATGGTGCAGGCCATTTCTATTCCATACAGCCTACCCCCAAGGAGTATCATGTCAGACCATATATGGTGAGAGGTATGATCTTAGTAACATATACTATTTCATCAACTCTTTTTGATACAGGTGCATCACATAGTTTTGTATCTTTCCTAGTGGTAAAAATCCTTGGGCTTATTGTTTTGATTTATGAGGGAGTTTTGACTCTATAAAAACTATTGGGAATCAGAATGAAGAATGTGCACCAGTGTAGGGAGTGCCCCCTTAAGTTTGGTGGGTGTCACTTCGTTTGGGATTTGTATGTCCTCGAGATGATAGAGTTTTATGTCATTATCAGGATGGAATTTCTAGTTTCTTATCAAGATTATAGTGACTTATATCACCATAGGGTGACTTTTACATCACTAGAGGGTGAAGTGTTTATTCAAAAGGGTGAATGTGATGTCTAGACAAGCCGAGCTGGACCCGAGCATCATGGATTGGGAAGAATGACAACCCAAATCACTAGTTTGTTTTTGGATGATCAGGGAGTGAGTTAGATGGACTTAACTCCAGTGGTTGAGATTTTCAAGGATGTATTTCCTGATGAATTCTCTAGTTTTTCTCCTAAGAGAGTGGTTGAGTTCTCCATCAAGCTAGTTCCAGTAGCTTCATTGATATCCATTTCTTCTTATAGGATGGATGTGATAGAGTTGCAGGAGATCAAGAGGCAGCTAGAGGATTTGGAGGCAAAGGGGTTTATTCGACCCAATACTTCTCCATGGGGTTTTCTAGTCCTTTTTTCAAAAAGGAATATGGAACTCTTAGGCTATGTAAGAATTATCAAAAGTTGAACTAGCTGATGGTTAAAAACCGATATCTCTTGCCACTAATAGATGACCTATTTGACCATCTTCAAGAAGCCCTAGTGTTCTCAAAAATTTATTTGAGGTTAGGATATCACCAGGTTCATGTTTTACCTACAAACATACCTCATATAGCCTTTCATATTAGGTATGGTATATACAAGTATTTGGTTATGCTGTTCGGTCTCACAAATGAGGCCATAGTTTTCATGGAACTGATGAACTGCGTGTTCTATCCTTACCTAAATGTTTTTGATGGTTTTCATGGAATATATCTTGGTGTATTCTAAAAATCTACATGACCATGCCAACCATTTTTAAGATCATTTTAAATACACTGAGAGAGAATAAGTTATATGATAAGCTCACAAAGTGACACTTTTGGATGGGTCAGATTCACTTCCTGGGTTACATCATCTCGGAGATAGGAGTATCAGTGGACCCAGAGAAGGTGAGAGCTATAGTTTCCTAAGAATAATTAAAAAATGTTTTTGATATATGGAGTTTCTTAGGGATATCTGGTTACTAATGACATTTCATACATGACTTCTCACGCTTAGCATCACTATTGATGGGATTGACTAAGAAGGGTGTGAAGTTTGTATGGTCATATTCTTATGAGACATCCTTTCAGGAGTTGAAAGGAAGTTTGACATCAGCATCAATCTTGATAATTCAAGAGTAAAGAAGAAGCTACACTGTGTATTGTGACACATCATATATTGGGCTGGGATAATTACTTATGTACGGGTCGTGGTGTACATGTCTCAACAACTGAGGCCCCACGAAAGGAATTACCCAATGCACTATCTTGAGCTAGATACTGTTGTTCATGCATTGCACTGTTGTAGAAACTATTTACTGGGATATCATTTTGCGATTTACATGGACCACAAAAGTCTCAAGTGTATTTTTAATTAGTGTTATATGAATCTGTGGCAGTGAATATGGGTTGAGTACCTTTAGTATTTTTACATTGAGCTTGCTTATATGCTAGGTAAAGGCAATTTAGTGGTCGATGCACTGAGTAGGAGGGCTCAAATACAGCTAGTTCAATAGGATAATCATGAGTGGAAGCTTATGGATTTGTTATCTGAGATGCACTTGTAGGTGCATGAAAATTAGGGGAAAACATATCTACCATCCTTAGTTGTGAAATATACCCTATTGGATAGAGTGAGGATGAGGGAGATATTGGATTCAGAAGGCCTAGTTATATGGGGGAGTGTGGATAGTGATGACCCTTCTCCTGGTTAAACCATAGGTGAGGATGAGATCTTGTGTATCCATGGATGTGTTTGGGATCCATTGGATATATGCGAGGAGATGATGCATAAGTTTCATGCTTCAGATTGGGAAGTGCATCCTAGTGTCACCAAGATGTATCGTGACTTTCACTATAAGTACTGGTGGCCAGGTATGAAGAATGTGGTAGATGGTTTTTCTACGAGCTGTTCCACCTGTTAGTAGGTGAAGGCAGAACATCAGTAACCAGACATACTTTTACACAAGTTACCTATTCCAGAGTGGAAATGGGATGACATTACAATGGATTTAATGACTAGTTTACTGAGGTCACCTTGACGTAATGATATTGTGTGGTTTTTTGTTTACAATATCAAAAAGGTTTCTCATTTTTTACTAATCAAGGAGACCTTAAGTTATGATGATCTTGGAATGTTGTGCATTTGTGATATAGTACAACTTCATGGGGTTCTATGCACTATCATTTTAGACAGGGACACCCACTTTACATCTCATTTTGACAGAGTTTTCAGAGGTCACTGGGTACATAAGTGATTTTGAACACAGCATACCACCCTCAAACTGATAGCTAGTAAGAGTGTACAATAAAGGTGCTAGAGGACATGTTGTGAGCATGCGTCCTAGATTTGGGGACTTTTGGAAGAGACACATTCCCCTAGTTGAGTTCATCTAAAATAATAGTTATTAGGATACTATACAGATGGAAAATTATGAGGATTTATATGGTAAGTCATGACAATCACCCCTATACTGGTTAGAGGCAGGTGAGTAAACTTTACTGGGACTGCGTCTTGTGCATGAGACTTTTGATCCGGTTCAGTTGATTAAGAAGCATATGGCTACTATAGAATCTCATAAAAAATCCTATTCCGATCTCCATAGATGACATATAGAGTTCAAGGTCAGGGATCATGTATTTTTATATGTTTCACCAAGGTTGGTACATAGACAGATCAGGAGACATGGCAAGATTTCATCATGATATGTTGGGCCATTCGAGATTCTGGAAAGAGTCATGTTGATAGCCTATCGGTTGTAGTTACCTCAGAGATATTGATCCATACATAATGTATTCCACGTATCTTAGTTGTGGCACTATCATTCAGACCCATCTCACACTTTTCATCCGGAGGATGTTTATTTATAGGTATACACTTCCTTTTAGGAGCATTCGATTTATATTTTTGTTAGAAAAAAGAAGGTTATATGAAGCCGGTCAGTTCCTCTATTACGGATACTATGGAAGCACAACTGTTTACAGGAAGAGACTTGAGAGAGGGAGGTCGATGTACATGCTCAATGGCCAGAATTTGTTCTCATACAAATCTTTATAACCCTTTAGAGAGAAATTTAGGGATGAATTATAATAAGTGGGGAAGATTGTAAGAACTTAGGTATTTGTATGAGGTACAGATCTTTACCTTTTTAAGTTGAATTCTTAAATATCGCCTTATGTGAGTGGTCAGCTTGATCATAGGTGTTTTAGAGGTTTCTAGGGCTTGTTCAGAGCTTGGAACTAGGTTTTGGGTTGAAAATGGCCTAGCGCACGGTTAGTTCAAACCATGTGGGGTAGGCCGCACGGTTTGACTAAACCGTGCGAGGCTGGGTAGAGGGGTCATACATGCCACATGATTTAAGGAAACTGTGTGGGAAGAGGCACATGCCTATGCGAGTAGGTCTACAGTTTTTGAAGAACTTGAAAGAGGCTTTTCACATTGTTTGAAAACCGTGTAGGTTAACTGTGCGGGTTCACCTTGGCCTACAGGAAACCGTGCATGGTTTTTGCACAGTTTTACAAACCATGCGGGTGAACCGTGCATCCCATGTATTATTATAATTTTATAATTTTTAATTAAATTAAAAATTCTTTATAAAACCTATTTCATTCTAAACCTTCAAAAAAAATTGGGAGCCTCTGTTGAATCTCTTAAAGGACTATAATCTTCAATTTTAGATATACTCTTTGTCTGATCTATGATTCGAGCGCAGGTTGTCTCATCAGATCCAAAATAGTAAGATCTACATTCATATTTATCCATTCACAATTCTTCTAGATATCGATTATTCTATTGGATTTTAGGCTCATATACCCTAATTTTTCGCTCTTCATCCATTCTTCAAATTTATCCCAAACCGAGTTGAATGATGACTCAATACTGAATGATCAATCCACTACCAAGCCAAGGTTGGTATTCCATACTTTTCTTTTGGATATTGGTTATTTTTAGAGCTATCAGCAGTTACGCTTCCTGTTGGACTTTTCGAAATGGATCTGATTTTGAATGGGTCACTTGAAATAGATATAATAAGACCTATTAGGGATTCTCATAGGATTATTTATGATGTGATGGTACCCATTACCTGAACCAAGGTCACCCATGAGGTGAACATTATGAAAATGCCTTGATTATTCCATGTTAAACAACCTAAGGGGTGTGTCCCTGAGTTTTCCTAGTTTAAGGAAGATGAATTATAATTAAAATGGGATTTAATTACATGTTAGGATATGTACTACCTCCTTTCCTTATGATAATATGTTATTCCATGCTTGAGTTGATCAAATGGATTAAATGGAATTAATTTAATGGGTGGGTATACCCATGGAAAGTGCTTTGTGAATTGTGATAAATGGGTGGGTATACCCAGGTGATGTGTTAAATGGATAATGGTGATAAATGGATGGGTATACCCATGTGACTTTTTTTTAATGAAATATAATTTAATGTATTTGATGATATGAGTGGGTATACTCATAGAATGGAATTATATGAAATGGATTATATGAGTGGGTAGACTCATATGGAATTGTATTGTTATATGATATGAAATGGATGAATGATTGTATAGATGCCATGGGCAGCTCTCCATGGATATGGAACATGTTAGTGGATTCCTTGGATAGAGTATGCTCATAGGGTCTTGATTCTGTGGGATGCCTTGGGCTTTTCTAACCCTTGGATCTAGCTTTCTTGGACTCACATAGGATATGTTGGTATGAATGATCCTAAGACTCCAACTAGTTCCTATACCGAGTTTCTATTGAGATGATCCTGGGATTCAATGAGGATACCTTAGTCTTAGACACCTTGGATCCAGCCCTTATTGGTTTACAATTCATTATACGGAATGACCATGGGATATATAACAAGCTTAGTTATATGGAAAGTCTATGGGTTTTTGATATGGTTTCATTATACATCAATTCCATGTGGACAGGTTATGATTGGAAGTACGAAAAGGCCATGTGGTTTATTATTTTGTTTTTATCTGCCTTGTTAGGAGATTGACATTGTTTTATAGGGAGACTCAAGATGAGTTTGGGTATCAATTTCTTATAGTGGATATGTGTCATGGGCACATTACTATTGTTACATTATTACTTACACTTGTTAGCATATTACATCATGTTGTTTAGAACTGTATAGATCTATTGGTGGTTGCCTACTGGGATGTTTATATCACACCCTATTTGGCCATCCTTGGGGACCCAAATAGATTATATGGTTGCAGGTGATAATAGGTGAAAGTGACCTAACATAGGTTGTTGACTATTTCTTCAGAGAAGGGGAGCATGGGACTAAGCTGAGACTTGCAATACTACAGGTACTTTTTGGTCTTTTTTCCATTTTGGATACTTTTATTGTATTTTATTACCATATACCTATTGTAGATGTTTTCTAGATACATGTATCATCTACATGATTGAGTATGTGAAATTTCTGGATTTGTTATATATTCCTATCTTATTTTACTTTCCAATTGTGTGTTTATTTATCAAATTTTTCTATTGAATGTATTTGACTTATACTATGATATACTCTATTAATGAGGGAATAATCTCCCTAATGACTCACCTAGACCCTCGCTGCTAGTTGGAAGCCTATGTAATTTGGGGAGATGTGCTTGAGGCCATGTGGCCAAATGGGCTCTGTGCACTTTTGAGTGGCATTCGAGTCAAGGCCATTACATACAGGGGAGTAATGACCCCAAAATCTCTATGATGATCAAACCCGATCACTGCTATCATTTAAGCACTGCTGGAAAAAACATCTCACTCATAACACCTCATAGAATATCTATACTATCCAAATGAAGACCACCATCACACCTACATCAAAAAATACTTAAGATAGGATACTTGTGGGCCCAAATCCAAGTCCCAAAGAAGGATATATACAAGTTATAAGTTTTTGTAAAAGTACACAACATATAGATAATGCCACATAATATGTGACATCACCCGAAATCCTAGGTGTGTCCCTCCCTAGACACAACTCTACTATACATGTACCTCTACACATTGTGTACTTTAGGGTAAATGGGGTGTACTCTAGAGTTGACGCTTGTCCATGTACCACTAATATACTCAGTGTGTAAAAGACAAAGCACCCAACATGTCATTCAGTTGACACGATGTTCAAGTCCACTCAGTTACCAAGTTGTGTTTCTTGTTGAACATGGTTTCCCTAGCCGAGTAGGGGTATATAGGGTGTACCCTAAGACACATGATGTATATCTCACATTTAATTCTAGAGTGTGTATCATTAGTACATGGATGGGCTACCTATCCAAAGTCATATGGCATGTGGGTCCTTCACATGGCATGTAATACTTATAGTAGATCGAAACCCTAACCGCCATGATATTCCAATGAACATGGCATGTGTTCCTCCATAATACATGACGTGTAATCAATTTTTTATCACCAAACATGATTTCTTCCTCAAATATCACTAGATCCACTGTTTTACTACTATCTTCACTTGAAAATCTTCCCGATGCCCGATCTAGTAAGGGAAAAATCTCTATCGTCATTTCTCAGTCACTGATGACTGAAAAATGGTACTTCTGGAGACTCGATCAAGGTCTGTTGCAACTCACATCACTATTAAGGGGTAAAGACCCATGTTAAAACATCCACGATCCACTATAGACTCATCCAAACTACCAGAATAGAAGAAAAATTCCTTAGATCATCGATTCCCAACCTTTGATGGCCGAAAATCAGGATTCCCACTACCCACGTATGATCCATCATGCCTCCCATTTCCAAAATAGAGTTCTAATACATGTATCCATCATCTTCATTCCACTTATGCCTCATAATCCCTCCAGTAATCCTCAATATATTTTCATTCACACAACTACCATGAATTTGAAGGTTCGATGAGGCTTGAACTAGTCCAGCAATGTCGGATTGATGACCACCATGGAACAACAACAAAGAACATGAAGAATGAGAATATAAGAGGAACAAAAATAAAGTGATAATTTTCACTAGATGATGTAATCATGACCCACAATCATAAATTTGGAAAAAAGTAATGAATCAAAGACACAATAAAATAAATAATCATAATTTAAAAGATGATTAAATATCTAGATCATATGAAGAATTTAATTAAAGAATTAAGTAGATATTCAATCAATGATAAACAATCAAATAGAAGGTAGGAAATCCATAAATAATGATCCCTACCATGAGAAAGGATCGATCATTGGTTAATAACACATCTGATAGTGATGATGATGAATATCCCACCACATTTATCATTTGTATCATGAATTTAATCAATTATTTAATGTCGATCCACATTCCCAATTTCATCAAAACCAATAGTGCCTCTCATCATCCTCCTCCTCCTCATCCTTTATACTCTCTCAGGGTTATGTGGATAACCCTAAATATTGTTCATAACATTGTATATATAGAAGAGAGATCTAGTTCAAACACTTAATAAATTAAATAATTTAATATTTAATTTATTCAATGCACCTTAAAATAAATACCTTCCATGGAACTTATAATTCTAACCAACCTTATATCAACCATAGGGTAAACCCCATGTACTGAAAAAAAATGTAGTCTATGATTTTCTATCTGAGGTCCCAATCAATGGGAAAAACATTTATTCCAAAAATATATGCACATGTGCTTTAATATATTTAATATTTTCAAAATATTATTTAAGGGGTCCCGCGACACCCCAAAACACCATGCCAACTCTAAGGAAAAATAAAAAGATTCTTAAAATAAATATCCAAAGGGTTGAATTCATAAAACTAGAGTTGTTACAACCCTTGTAAATCATACAGTCGATATTATATATCTATGAGAACAATATAATTGATTTCTATAACCAATAAAGTTTAAAGGAAATATTTATTCTCACCATTTTATTTAATATATTCAATCATATTGAATATCATTTTACACAATCAATCATATTGGGTATATGATACTAAAATTACCTAAATAATTTATGCACCTAATCATATTCAGTATATGAGTATATATTAGTAATCCTTTGATCATTTATCATATAATGCCTTTGAAACCTGGAATGAATCACTTTACACTCACACAAGTATCTAGATTTACATGTTGAATATTTTCAACACTTTTTAACTGAGGAAGGAACTGTTCTAACATATATAATTTTTCTTAATTACTGTTGTTAAATAAATAATCTTGTTTAGGAAATTTTCTTAAGTTTCTAGCCTTGAGATCTAATTACATTAATTTTATCCTTAATAATGATTGATCACAAATTTTAACTTTATTATGATGATGATGTTATCTAAAATAGAAAATTTTATCAGATGAGTATCATGTATAATAAACCATTTAATAAGGACTTTTATTAAATGGGATCCCACTAAAATGATGAACCCTTTTAAAAAAAACCATATCCATTAACAGGCCAAGATCCATATTTCACCATGACTTACACTAGTTATCATGTAAATATGACATGACTATATATGGTAGACAAAATTTATCAATCATATCATATATGACTCTTAGATAGTTGAGTGGAAAACCCTTTTTTCAATCCATTATACAAATATACTCAGCTCTATTCCTCTAGTATCCTAACCATTAGGGCTTCCTAGCTAGTGCAACCCAAATAAAGCACCAATAATAAGCCAACAAAGGACAATCAATGTATAATAATGTTTAGATCAACAATACCCATAAAATAATCCAAATTCAGTTATAACTTTATTTCCTTACATAAGATAATCCATGGATACTCGTACTGATTTTGAAAATACCTAGTTGAATGATTGAGGTATTGAATAGTGAAACTTTGTAAGGGATCACACACTTAGTATTTTAAGGGGATTTAATATTACCATATTATCTCATGTTATTAAATTTATGTATGCATGATTCTAATGATTTAGTTTGGAATCTTATTCCCTCCCCCAAACCAATATGTTTAAACCATATTGATGTGTAACTCTTTACACAACCCACAAGTGTGTGTTACTCACCTAAAATTAGATGCAGAGTATTTACATACATATAAAAATTCATCATATGCTTATAATTATATTATATTGATAATCTTAAAATGTTTGAGACCAGAGTGACAGATATCCAAATCCATCAACTTTCCTAGAAAAGGCATATGCCTCCATGTAAGTAGGTATCCCAACCCTAAGTACCTCTACATGGGGATACATTACTCGAGGTATAATCCAATTCATCATAACTCTAACAACTAATACACACACACACTATATTCAATAACTAAATTCAAGCTAATAACTTGAATTACAAACTATGCTAATTATATATGAAAAAACTAAGTTCATTATGGAATCATTCATAGTATGAAAATGAAAGGATTTGTCCTAAAATAAATTTATCATATAAATTTTAGCACACATATATTCATAATACAAAAAATTCATAATTATGAATAAAACATGGAATAAACTCTAAATAAATGAACAAATAAAATATTTAAACATAATATAAACATTTATGAATAATTAATAAATAAAATCCAGCTATAAAACCTTTTATAATTTCAGTTTTAACAATATGAACATTCCATAATTTTGAAAATAATAATTTTATATTTATTTCAGTATGAAATCTTTCATATTTATTATTATATGGAATTTTCATTTTAAATATATAATATTTTATGAATTATAAACTTTTTATAATCTAATTTCTATTATATAAACATTTTACATAATCTAGATATCATATACTTAGTCATTATTTAAACCTTGATCATATCAATCATCAAAAAACTTATTAAAGTGTCTTAAATAATATCCAAATAAGGCCCCCTTTTATTCTAAACAACTCAAAATAATTAATTATGAAAAATTCATAATTTAAATATTAATTTTTTATATTTTAGCATTATTTCATAATTTATAACCCTTTATAAATTATCATTTATGATTTATAAATAAACACTTTTATTTCTAGATCATAATCCATGACATATAAAAAATGTATTTCAAAAATCAACTTTTAATATTTGGGAAAAAATAAAAGTTTCATAAAAATTTAATTAATTAATTATAAACCATTTATAATTAATCAATTAATTTATAAATTCCTTATAAATTTAATATTCCCAAAATAACTTTTATAATGATTTATAAATATTTTATAAATCATTAAAACCATTTAATAATTTAAAAACATTTTTTTAAAATTTTTACTATTTACACTTATGCAGAATCCATATTCAATGTAAGGGTATACTACCTCTACCCTTATACAAAGACTCTGTGTAAGAGTAATCCTCTTTTAGATCACTCACATATAGGTATTTTATTGCTTACCTTTACACAATCCATTTTCATAAAGGTAACACCTCTGTTACCTTAACATAGATGCGATTCATGTAAGGGTAAGTGGCTGGTTACCTTTACATAACCCTTTTAAAAACACAATTACCTTTACACATAAGGGTAGGAACTAACATACACTTATGTCACACCTTTACACAAACCATTTATGTAAGGATTACAATACATACCACCTTTACATGAACCCTTCACATAAAGGTAATCCTTGGGTTTCCAGACTTGTGTAAGGGTAATGAATTGGTTACCATTACACATTTTAGTTGCATAAGGGTAAGGGATTGGTTACTTTTACATAGCCCTACTATGTAAGGGTAAAACCTTTCCTATATTTTTAAAAAAAAGAAAAAAAATGAGGCTCTGTTTTTTGGTTTTCTTATTCATTTTCATGCAATATTTCATAAATCTAAATCATGGGTTACCTATGATACCACTATAGGGTTTTCTTAGAGTCCAATAACAATTATTAGATGATATTGAAGAGATAAAAACCCTTTTATAATGATATCCATGTAAAAAATATAAAACCTATGATAAAACCAGAAATGAAGAAGTTGTAAATGTGTATACCTTATACCAAAGTGCCTATTCTTTGTATTCTCCACATTTAGACACCATCAAATGTTCTTGATAAATATCATAACAAGAGTATCCAAAATAAATCCTCTCTTTTAGGGTATCCATGGGTCGAGTGAAAAACACGATGTTCGGATGAGATTATTATTCTATTCATAATGTTCTATAATCTTATATGAAAAGAAGAAAGAAAAAGAGAGATTCTAGTTTCAGAGATGTTCAAACAATAATGATTCATTTACACCACCATAATATGAAAATGTTTTATAAATCCATAAGGAAAACCCATAAGCTATAGAATTTACTCACACATTCATAACACATGAGTGAATTATTTGGCTAGTAGATTCATTCATCGTATTAATTCTATAACTCCCCACCATTTCATCTTATAAAATAGTTCCTTAAATTATAACCAAACATCCATGGAAGATGTGAAAATCTAGGGTTATATAAGATCACATGAAATGATATCTCTTTACATGAAAATAATAATTTTCATAAAAATAATACTTCTTATATATATATATATATAGATTTAGGGAACATCTCTTTTAATCTTCTCTTAAATGGTATAAATCCATGATAACCTTCTCCCTTTCACTAAATCCCAAAGCAAGCAATACCTTCTATGGGGACTTGATCCATTGTTTAGATACTAATGGATTCATTGTTTTATTGAAGGATGGAGGTTGTTTCCTCATGAAGTAGTACAACATGGTTACCCTATGTCGTGGACAAAAAAGTTGTTCCATATGAGAAAGAATATTGGTCATAAATGAATTCAACCGCCCTAATATGGTTTTAATCTGATCAACTCCAACAATAACCTCATTTAATTGATCTAGATGAAAAAAAAACATTAATTATGGATGTGGACTTGGTTTTTATTCCTTATATTCGGATCCATTTATAAAAAATGGAATATAATTAATTAGTACACGAATAAAACTATGAATTATAAACCATAGTATATAATTCCTATGAATTTATTGTAAATTCATTTCATGTAATCTATAAATATTTATAAAATATCCTAGGGAATTGTCATAGAGTTATGCTCTCTAACTATGTTCTTTTAAATCTAGTTCTTAAGGTTTCTACTAAGCTTTCTATGATTCCAACTGTAACACCCTGACTCTAGTAACCCAGAGCCGTTGAATATATTTTTTATAATGGTACAAAATAAATAGATCACAAAACACAAGATCCAATAGTTTAACAGTATAAGGAAACTAGATACATAAATGAATATTACATTACATTGAAAACTTAAGGTATATCAACTGAATACATGAAAATTTATTATTTATCCTTAAAAATACATAAGTCACATGCATTAATATTCATAATTTCTTGGATAAATGAGAGACAGTATAAATGAGTGAGATAAGATGTTCAGTAAGTGGTAACACATAGTAAAATCTACCATATGTAAGGATGGAATCAATAATATGACATAAATAAATAAATTCCATAATAAATGGATTTATGAGCATAATATATCTACGGATTACACAACAATAAATAAATACTTAGATAAGAATAATTGATCACATAGTGATGGAATGCATAACTTTGAATATCATAAACATATCACCAAGTAAAAATGCCAAGGCATACATAAACGAGTAAGGATTATACCAAATACCTAACTATTTTTTATCATGAGACCTATCCTTGTATTAAAGGGCTATATAATTTCAGGTCCCACCCATAAAATAAAAATTCCAATGCATCCATTATATGAATAGAATGAATAAAAAATACATATCATAATGTTCCCTAAGGAACCTTATACATAATCATGAATAAATAATAAATAGGAAACCATGTAGAAATAAAGGATAGATATAATGTCAATATTCCCCATTAAATGGAATAATATAGATATCTAGGTGAATATACAACAATAAACTTAGAATGTATAGGATATTCACAATGTAATGGAAAATACCTTTATTAATGGAATGATAATGAAATAATAGTGTATGGTGCTTTCGTAGTTCATGGATATCAATAAAAATATACTATAACTATATATTAAAATCCTTTATTATGGTTCATAAAGAGATTGTGAATTATTTAAAGCATTTTCCCTAGTATTATCAAACCAGGTGTGTAGTTAGATCCATTTCTATGTATAGAGTGAAGATCGAGTTAATTCCCAATCAACCATTTTCAAGGTTATTAACCCTAAGTGCATTTTATCTAGAGGATACATCCACTTATAGTATCCAGTTAGGGATTCCAATTATAAGAAACCACACAATATTTGTTTTCCTATAAGTATAATAAGGAAAAAAACTATAAGAGGGGTGAATTATAGTAAAAAAACATGACTTAAAAAATTTCTTTCCACCTCGAGGTGTAATTTGATCATAAATTTGATCTTATGAACAAATTACAAATTATCAGAGTAAAAATTATAAATGTATAAGAAGTTAAAATAGTAAGAAGATAACACTACCCAACTAAATCAACATGAATAGTTGAGATTTAGCTTATTATAAATTCACAATATCATATGAGTATAGGAACACAATAAAAATTTAAAATATAGCACAATTTTTTTTAAAAAATGTACAGAGTAAGGATTATAATCCTTAAAATATAAAAAGGATATTATTACCAAACCAAACTTTTATCCTAAAGTGTAAGGAGTATTAATAAAACTGATCCAAGGTATCCCATATTCCTATCATAAAAATCTCTCAACTATAAAACTGTTAGAAGTTTATTTGTCTTCCTATCCTTGTAAACCCTTGATCAACCTAATCAGAATAAATTGTGTCTTCTTATCCCATGAATCCCTTGATCATGAAAGATTGGATAACCCTTGTATTCTTATCTGTAGAATCCCTCGATCACATATGATCAAAAAAATAATGAATATAATCAGAAAATGATAAAGATATTTACAATGAAAAAACTCACATGAAAATAGTTCTTATCTAAACACTCAAAAATAAAAAAATATTACATTGATTAGAAGAACTCTATAAAAAGTAGTTGCACAACTTCAAAATTACTAGAATCTTTCAGAATTATTATTGTGTATATGTTTGATCTATAATTTTGTGTTCTTATTTATAGATTATGTTATAAAAAATCCAATGCTCTAATTCTATATTCCTCAAGAATAGTTGTAACGTCATCAGAAGTAGAAACTCTATCTTTTGACAGAATATATAATATTTATATCTCTCAATGAAATTAATATACAACACTAAAATACTCCTACATCTAGTGAATATAATTTAAAATGAAACCTTAGTTCTCTATATTTTTATGTTTCAACTTAAATCTCTAGAATTAAATTTACAAAAAATTCATTTTACACAACAAAAACAAATAAAATATAACATCAAGTTAATTCAAGTTCTTATTAATTGTATTGTAATTTTCAAAATAAAATAAGTATATTAGTCACTCAAAAATATCTTTTTATTTATTTAGAAAACCCAAAATAAGAGGCTAAGGACCAGAAAATCAAGGGGGGAAGTAGTGATGAAGGTCAAGCGCATCACCCATGACAATGAGATTACAATCACTGGGAAGGGATCCAAGACAATGGTAGAGAACCAAACTATCATCAGGACCTCCTTTTTTGGCAAGGATATCTACATCAAAGTTCCCCTCCCTAAAGGTATGATCCACATTCATGCCATTACAAATGATAAACTTTCATTTTCTTATGAGATAGGTGAGGTACCATGGGGGTTTGGTGTTGTGATGAATGAAGCCCATAAGAAGCTTTGAGTCAGTTTCAATCTCCCAAATGTTGATGTTATATAGATTGCATAAAGACATGCCACAAAAAAGGGCTCTGGATTCCACCTTGATTGAGTTACCTAGGCTGTAATAAGCACTAAACCCAAAAATCATCTAACCTCTAGCGTTATGAATGAGGTCCCCACCTCTTATGATTCCCTGAGAACATGATCCATCCACATTGAGTTTGAAACCATCCCTAGGAGGATTCCACTTGATCTAGGTCCCAAGGGCTGGTGAGGTACCCGAGTTTGGACCCCGAGAGCATAGGTCCCTTTTGATTACCTACCACTCTCAGCCCTGCATAAAGAACCTAATATCCACCAGAAGATAAAGAAGATGAATCTTCAATAGAAATAAGTAGATTAGTCATTGAATAAAAAATCTACCCCTTTTTGAAAAGCAGAAGTCACACAAGAATATCGAAATTTTGACATAATTTTAAAGAAATACCCCATGTAAGTTCTGATAAAATAAATTTATTCTCCTTTACTCACAACATTAAAAACAAGATCATTAATCCTAAATAAGTTTATTCTAATAAATCTCCATTTTTATTAAATGAATAAAAACTTATAAATTTCACAAATTTCTCCTCCATAATGAAAAACTAAAATCTTATAAAATTTAAAACTTTTTTAAAATCCCACCCAAAAAATTATATAATTACGATTTTTTTAAATTTATCCACCTTTTTTATTTTAAAAAAGAAGCAGAAAAAGGGAAAAAAATAAACCAGAGTAGTAAAAAGTATAATTTTTATTAATTAATTAAATAAAAACCCATTGAATATATATATCCCCCATTTAATATTCAAAAAATTACTAAGGATAATCAAGGTAAAAGTCAAGAATAAAACAAAAATTGATAAGATAAATAAATCGAGCCTTTTTGAAGTTATCTTCTAATGGCTGTAAATGATATTCTTTATTTAAAAATGGTTTTGAAAAAATTTCAAATTATAACTTCTCATATTTTATAGTGCTGAATATTAAAACTCATTATAAACTAAAGAGAATATCATTTTACATGAATATACATTAAATTAAACTTAAATGTTGTCTTTTATTGGATATAATTGTATTGAAATAAAACTTCATTTTATTAATCCTTCATAAAATAAGAGAATATGGAAAAAAAATATTGAATAATTCAAAAATTAAATTCTTCCTCTTTTTAAAAGAGTTTTTCAATGTTATGATACATATTTAACCAAGAATTGAATTGGATATAATTCTAAATTGACCATACCCAACTCCTGTTTAACATATTCAAATCTATTGGAGTTTAATGGTTTAGTAAAAATAATAGAAATTTTATTTTCAGTTATAATAAATTCAAGGATAATATCTATTTTTTATGTATTAAGTATTTTCAAAATTAACAAGATAAGAAAGATAATGTAAAATAAAAATAGTATCAAGAATAATAATTTTCAATAACACACCCAAAAGATAATTTTATATGAAAAATATATAGAAATATAATTTTCAAAAAATCAATTAATCTTTCATCATCCAATAAACTCATCATATGATATAAAAAATTTATATATAAAAGTTATCAAATCAAATAAAAAACTCCCCTTAATAAAGTAGAAAATATTTAAAGGAACACTTTTATAAATAAAATAATTTTAAAAATAAGTAACTAAGTACCAAGACACACAAGAAATTGGTGAGGCCTCTGAGCGGTTTCTGGGTGAAAAACCAAGGCGTCTAGGGTTCTCCAGTTCTCAGTTTCCTCTTCCCCCTCTGGCCAGGATCGGTTCGTGACGACTTCTTCATCAGCACGACGCGTCGTGTTCTGGTGTGGCATGGAGAGCCAGGGATCTGGAGAGATTCATCACGCCTTTTGCTTCTGGTCCTAGTGTCATCGATTTTCGGCACTTTTCAGCTTCGATGAGGCTTGTCTTGCCTCCGGCTTCTGCGGTCGGTGTCGGTGACTCTCGGTGGTGCTACGTCGTCCAGATCTAAAAAGGGCAGGGCTCAGCGGCTTCATTTTCTATCAATCTGGTGTTTGTCACCTCTTCCTTGGCATATCCAGTACGTCTCGGAATCATCCAGCAGGTTCTGGTGTGGCTCACGTCCTTTCTGTAGTGCTCAGAGGGGGAAGATCTGGGTTTCAGTTGTTGGATGTTTCACACTGAGGGTGGCATCAGAGAAGGTGGAGCGACCTCAATCCTTCTTCTTCGACAGCCTCGTTTTGTGGGATAAAGGGTGGCTTTGGGAATTTTTGTGGCATCGGTAAGTTTCAACAATTGTGTGTGGTTTGATCACGGGAAATGATGGGTGATGCTTTGCATTTGGCTGTGGTTCGTGACAATTGGTTGAAGATGAATGAGGATTTGTGGTTAAGGGTGAAGGAGGAACGACCGAGTTGTATGTGGAGAAAAATGCGGCATTAGGGTAGCCTAATCTTTGTTCTGGTTTCTTCAACGTCCTTTTGTGGATGGATTCTTCCTGGAGGTTCATCTCACGTCACTGGTCAGTTGGGCGAACTCCGTCTGGAGTTTACTGATGGGAGGATTTGGGCTGGTGTCGATGGTTGCGCCAGTGGACGTTTGAGGAGGCTGGCTCTGAGGATTGGTCTGCTTGTCTGATGTTTGTGCCTTGGTTCATGGTTTCTTGGCCTTGATTTTGTTGTTTGAAAGTGGTGATGTGATGAAATGGTGAAGTGTTGAAGTGGTGGTCTAATTTAGTGGTGTGACAATGAAGTCATGTTTGGTTTCTCACTTTTTCCTCAAAAGTGTTTTCATAATAAAAAATTTAATTTTCAGCAAGTAACCAAGTACCAAGGATACAATTTCCATTGATGGTATGTAACCTATTTTCCTATAATTAAGTAAACTAAGTTCTCGGCACCCAAAATTGATTGGGTATGGAACTTTTAGATAATAATTTTTTTGAAAAACCCTTATTTACAACTCTTTAATGTTGAAAAAATATAATATCTTAAGAAATAAAAACTTTATGGAAACCAAAATATAGAAATCTATTTAAAGAATAATGAATTTTCGAGCGACCTTCCCTTCGATATTTAGTGAAAAATGGCACACTTCTAGAAATAAATAAATTTAATTGAAAATATGATTTTTCATAAGTATAACCTTTTACATTATACGTTCTATAAATTTTTAACTCTTTAAAAAAATTATTAAAATTATCCAAACTAGAAGTAAAATTAGATAAACGTTTTTTCAAACCACTAACTTTAAATTTTAGTTTACTAACTAATTTTTAATCATTATAAGTTGAACTAGAACAAGGTTTGGACCCTAATTCTGATGAAAGTTAAGAAATTTTGGAAGTAAGTTTTGAAATTATAATATTTTATTTTGCAAGGTCAGCTTTAATGCAATCATATTTATCTTTCAACATTTTTATTTTACTTTTTTATAAAATTAAAAAATATTTTCATTTCATAAAAGAAGGAAAATTATTCTCATATTTCAAATAATTAACCTTTTTATTATTCGATGAATTTGAATAATCATCATATAAAGTATAATAAAAAATATAGTTCAAAGTTAAGTCTGAGATAGATTCAGTGGCTACCTTATCTATAAGACATTTTTCATCCTTTGTAATATTTGTATACAATATAACAATATTCTAACTCCATTCACAATCTTCTAATAAACTATGAGAAGTATTATCTTCTCTTATAATTAAAGTGTCAAAATGACTTCATACATTTATTTCCTTTATTTTTATAAGTTCTATTTGATTTTATTTATTTTCTATTTAATCTAGGATAGTCCATTATTATATGAATAACTTTCTAACATTCATAACACATAACATTTGAAGAATATTTATTTTCATGTCTTTCCTTTCTATCTTTTTTATGACCATACCAAAAGTTATTACTTCTTATAATCTTATTAATTATCCCCAAAAGTTTATAAAATTCATTCCCATTATCTTTAGAATCAATCTAATCATAATAATGCTTATATTTATTCATATAAATATTCAAAACATTATCTCCAATATTAATAGAACCAAAAGTAATATTACCATAAGTAGTTAAACAATATACTCCATTATTTATCTTATCTTTATAAGAATTTATCTTCAATATAATATCATATTTCATAAGATTAAAAATTAAATAATCGAGACTCAACTTATTCAAATACTTAGTATCATCAATCACAATTTGTTTATACTCCCACCACTTCAGAAGTATATCAACAATTTTCTCAACAAGATGATCATCTACCAATTCTTTCTCATAAAGATATTATAAACTATTCAATATATCCATAAACCTATGATGTATTTTAACAAAAATTTATCTAAGAAGAAAATCAAAATATTTATAATCCATATAAATTATAGCTCTCGTGTTTTCAATAACTTAATATTTTTTGAAGTGTGTTGACATGATCAGACCCACTAAGCCCCTAATTTATAGTGATATGATTATAATGCCACTCCAAGATTGTCTCCAATAGGATAGGTACTAGTTACTATCACCAAGTAGGTATTTCAATAAAATGGGAGGCCTTATCCTACATTACTTGTACAAAATGCACACCACTACGCATCCTACAATAATGTAAAGATATAACTAAAATACACTAATAGATGTGATAAATACATGAGACAACCTCTAGGATACATATGTTAACATCAATACATATAGAATATAGTAAATTGGGGAAATAAATGCTCAAAATATAATAAACCCAACCTAACAACTAATGGATAAAAGTCCCCATTCATGCTTCCAAGATTTTAATACCATCAGCAAACACAACTACCAAGAATCGCTAATCTCCACCGATTCCTGTTCCACCCCAATATTAACCAAAATTATTTCCATCTTAATAAGACATAAAATGTGTAGGAAATATTCCCATACAAGGTTGAGTATATATGTACCCATTAGGATACCTTAAAAACCATAAAGCAACAACAAATGTTCAGTCAACTCATATCATAAATCCAGAGGGAGAAGAGACTAAAAAACCCAGATATAGTTAAAGGAGAAGAATACAAGATAAAGTAAGAGGTCTCAAACTTCACAGTCAGTTAAGAAGGATCTAAACTCATCCTCAAAAATCAAACCAAATCCAGTAATACCTACAACCCTTCATAAATTTTAGTGGTGGATCCTTGTACCTTGGATATCTATGAAGGATTAATAACTCTGGGGGAGGATCCCTACAAACTCTATATTTGGGAAGGAATACCAACCCTACCTAAGGATAATGATAGGAACCTACATTATGATGTTTCATTACTACTAGATAGGTAATTTATACCTTTTAAAAGATACCCCTAAAATCATCATCAAGTCATATTAATGGACACCCAAAGCTAGATGGGAAAACTCGTATCACCCTGTGCCCTACCTTTGATCATGAATAAAAATTTCCACCATAATTTTATATGTGGAAAAAAACCTGTTATAGAGAACTCATAATTTTAAATCTGAGCCTGTATAAAAATATATGGCTAATAGGTGATTCTATAGGAATCACACAACATGTTCCATAGGGTACATGGTGTATAACCCTAAGAAATAACCTAGTTGTGCACTAACACCCCACATAGAATGTAAATATCTATATACATGGTGTGTAAGTTAACATACACGACTTATGGGACGTGTGGTGTTAATGTTTTTAACACCATTATATTTTATGATATATTTATCTTTAAATAAATTTGATGTGTTTAATATCTTTATTTACATGGAACATTAGCTTAAAAAGATTGTGATATACTATTGAAATATTATTATCAAATGCGACCATTATCACCTAGATTTTGGATTAGAGGCCATGGATATGAATAAATAAATTATGAAAAATGTGTATAAATTTTTACTTAATTAAAAATTATTGATTAATTCCTAGGAAATAGGTACTTAATTTTAAATGTTAAAAATAACATCATTTTATGTTAAATGATCAATTTTTCAACATATTGTATTTTTATATATATTATATAACATTTTAACTAAGGAACTATGATTTTGATGGATTATATTTTCATTTAATGTAAAAAATTTAATAATAATTCATATATTTATTATCAATTGGTTAGAAGTGAATTAAAATCACTTGAAGGGTAAAAGAGTTATTTAAAAAACCATTTTTATGCGCCCAATGTGTTTTTTTCTTAGTAAATTAAATCTATCAATATTTATGAATGATTTTAATTTAATATATATATATATAATTTATTAAATTAAATAAATTAGTATTCATCTAATGGTGTTTACTAGGCATAAAATTAAAGGAAATTCACTTCATGATTGAAAAAGGCATTTTTTCTAAAAATTGCTTCACTGCATTTTGCGTGTTTAATTTAGAATTAATTTCTTAAAATTTTAGGATTTTATTTTGGTAAAATGTATTATATATTTTTAATTCTAATAATTAATATTAGTTTATAATAAAAACTTAATTTTATGTCATAATGAATAGTAACCATGGTAAAAACTTATCACTTTGATAAGGGTTAAAAAGGGTTAATGAGGAGGTTAAGATAAGAGATATGGTTTAAATTATCCCAAAAAACTTCATTTAATTTTATTGGTTGATTTAATTTTGACCATAAACTTCTTAACTTCTAATATTTTTAATTTTTGATCCTCTTGACTTGAGTAAGACATATATTATATAATAAATCTTCAAGTATGTACAAGTTTGCTACCCACCTCACTTATAAAAGGGAGCCTCCTATTTTAAATTCTACACACCACAATAGTTATATATATTGGAAAATATCTTCCCAAATACTCTTAAAAAATCCTTATCCATTTCCTTGAGGTTTTTTTCTTTCCAAAATACCCATCCAAGAAGCCTTAAGGTTCTTTTCAAAGGAAGATACATGAAGAAGACGTATATGTTCTTACTGAATTTTTTCAAGTTTTTTTCTTCTTAAATCTCCTAAAAATATTATATAACCATATTAAAATGATTTAATATGTATTTTTTACTATGATTATATATTTTATATTAATTTTATATCCATTTTATATCTCATTCTCATCTATTAGAAAATGATAACGTCACTCGTGCATATGTGTAGACCACCACCAACATGAAGTGATGTGATTTGTTTTTCATTTCATATTTACATGGATGGTAATAATGATATATTTAATGAATATATATTCTAGTTATGATATAATTTTGATTCTATAAATGTTAATTATTATTTACCTTTCTTTTTTTCCATCCATCAAATAATGGAAACATCACTTGTGTGTGCATATGGACTACTGTCTCCCTGAAATGATATAAGTCATTTTTCATCACCAATTTATATAAATGGTTATAAAAGTTTATATAATGAATAAATATTATATTTATGAAATGATTAATATTTTTCATATGATTAAACCAAGACCAATGTGCAAGGACCAGAATCATCAAACCGAAACATGCACGAAAAACATACCAATTTTCACCCAAATATTAATTTTAATGATGAATTGTTTATAAATGGGTAATTGGAAATTATAAAAGAATTATATATACTAATTTATGTATGAATATAGTTTTATAATAAATATATATTTATTATATAGGATTATTGAATGCGTATGAAGCAATATAAGACTTCAGTTAGGGGTTTATGTTACAATCTCATTTCTTTTTAGGATTTTCAATGTTAAAATTCTATTATTAGGAATTATATGATACTTATCCGTTAAACCCAAAATATTTTTTACTATATTTTTTTTGGTATTTTCAAGTATTATTACCATTTTTTCTCTTTGGTACTTAAAATGACTAAGATGTTTTTAATAAAATACAACGTTATTTCTTCTTTTTTAGGTCAAGAATATTTATCTTCCATATCTATGTTCTTTAAAATATTTATGGAAGTTTTTATCAATACTTAATTTTTTGAGAAATATTATTTTTAATTTATTTGAATTTATTTATAAATAATTAAAATGACTTTTTTCAAATTTTTTATGTATGAATCACTTTTAAATTTTTTCAAAAGTGTGAAAAGAATATTCTCTTTTAATGTTTATGACATGAACATATTTTACCACTACCAAGACCATTATTTTATTTTAATATTACTTTAAAATTTTCCATATTTATTTTCAAATAAAATATTTTTCTCAATATTTTGTGAATTTTTATTTTTCAGGGATACCGAAATAAAAGGATATTTTTACTATTTTTAAAGAAATGATCAAATGATATTTTAAAGTTTTTTTTTCATATATGTAAATATAATTTAATTATTTTTATGCTTCATTGGGGATATGTTCTTAAAATACCATCCACTTACTTTATATGGATATTTTATGGTGATGATGTTTTAATAATGTTTTTGTGAAACTGATTTCTTTTTCATGAGTTATACTATGATTAAATAATTAATATTTTTATGATAATATTCCATACATATGTATGGTTTTCATTATGTTATAGGTGATCTTGAAATTATATATCCCTCTAATGAATTGGGTAATTATTTTTATCTCATGCGATAATATGGTTTGGATTTGGGAGTGAACCCAGTTTAGTAAGGAATGTTTTCCACTATGATAATCTTGGTAGTGAGTCTTGACTGAGGAAATGATGGAATGGAGGGTGAACCCAATCCACTATGACACTCTATACACTATTATATTCTTGGAAGTGATCCCAATTAAAGAAATTATTTTATATGCTTATGTGTATTTTAAAAACTTATGTCTTATGATTATAATATATTCTTATGGATCATGATTTATTATTGATTATTCCACACTCCTATGACTTATGTATTTTGTTATGATAAATCCTTATTTCATAACTCATGATTAATGATCATAGACTGATTGGGTTTAAATTTCATAAGTTATGATCATGTTCTCATACCATTATGATTATCTTATGCTCACTTATGATCAATGATTGATATCTTATTTGTTTACCCTTACCAAGAATCTGAGATCACCCTTTATTATGTTTTTATTTATCTAGGTCATGAAGAAAGTTTTTAAGTATAGTATGTCTAATAAGGGTTATAAGTGACAAGAACTATGTGTTAGATATTGAATATCATTCATAAAATTAGTTGATTATGTATATATTATCTAAATACACTAAAACTTTAAGGTTATGGTGTGTGTATTATTATGAGATTTATTGAATATTAATCTAAAATGATGTAATATCTATGTATGTAATGATTGGGTTTCCTTAGTTGGTATCAGAGTAGAGTTCAGTTATTTTTAAATATTAATATTATAAAACATTAGTGAAAACCCTAGGGATAAGTTGAAATGTAGGATAAAATCCTGAAGTTTTGGTAAAGTAAATATTATATGGTTTCTAGAAATAAAATCACTATCTGGATACAAAAAAGTGGATTTAGATTCTATCATAGATTCACCTAGGGGTAAAATACCTGAAAAGGATGGTTGGGTGTTAACTCGATCTTGACCTAGTGCATGAAAAAGAGGCATAACTATACACCTGGATTAATACTCCTGAAGGATATACTTTAGTTAATTCACATTTTCTTTATGAACCTTTATGATGAATGAGAGGATATAATCTATGAAAACCTATGAAAAACCATTGTGATATGAGATGAACTTAAATTATCATGTGTTGAAATAAGGTTTCATAATTTAGAATATCACAAGAATTATTTTAATAATCATATGATTGTTTACTCTAATTATTTATGTTTTATACTCACACTAATATTTTTATTTTTAGTGAATGGATAGAACCATGAATAATCATGTGAAAAGGGAATGTAATGGACAATGAAGTGAGCATGCTCATGAGAAACCAAAGGAAATGAGAGTTTGTATGAGAAATCTTATAACTATTCTCACCTAACTCTCTCAAGATATGAACAATAACATGAATCATACTAAACTTAAAAATGGACTAAGGAAGGAAAAACTCACCATTTATTATTTTATGTGGAAATGTAAACCTTCCTTCATTAGTTCCTCTAATCCACTTATTACTGATAAATATATCAATACTATAAAAATATATTCTTTATTCTCTAGTGATCAAACCATGGTAAGGTTATTTTCGCTATGTATCATTTTAAAGGTGAAGCTTATCAATGGTGGGATCTTATCAAAAATATAAGGAAAGAGGTAAAAATTGAATCTATGATATGGGAAGAGTTTAAGAAGGCATTTTTCAATAATTATTTTCCTCAAACCATTTGAACTAAAATAGAGAGATAATTTCCAGAACTGAAGTAGAGGGATTATGAATCGATTAGTACCTATGTGAAAAATTTCACCAAACTTACAATGTATGCTTTAGGTTTTATCATTGACCCTGAAGAAAAAGTTGACTGATTATTTAATGTCTTAAGACCAAGTTTCTAAAAGGAATTGGATATAGTAGACTTTTATATATAGAAATAAATTGTTTTATGTTCTCTCAATATATAAATGGATATAAGAGAATCTCATTGTTCTCCTGGTTTTTGGGACTATAATAGAAATATTTTATTTTGAGGAAATTCTAATAATAAGACCCACGAAGGAAAGAAAACTAATATTACTTCATACTAGAAGTTTTGAAGGATACATGGGGAAAATTTCCTTGAGTATTATGGAAAATGTTTTAAGTATAGAAAATAAGTCCATCAAGCGAAAGAATGTTGAATTAATGTGAAGATTCCAATCAATGAATTTGAAAATATATAAATATAAAATGAAGGTTGAGCCCACACTATAATGCTAAAATTGTAAAGAGTGTGGAAATTATGAAAATAAATGCATGAATTTATGGGTTAATGATGATAATTTATGTTAATAAACTCTTATTTCAATAGATAATGTGAAATATCATGCGATCAAAACTTCTTAAGTGATACATGTGGATGAAGCGGTAAAATATACACTTAGAATTCACTCTAAAACTATAAATATTTTATTTTATTATCAATATACCCACTCTTTTATATCTGAATGATTTTATAATGGTATCACATCACTACCTTAATGATTAAATATTGAGTTATTAGTAAAAAAATTTAATGGTATGATGATTATATCTCATATCTATAGCTCCTCTATGATATAAGTTTGTGGGAATGTGCTTCCAGTAAATATTTTTATTCTCCATCTAGTTAAATTTTATGTTATTTTGGGAATGGATTTGATCTCTTTATATATACCCCATATCAATTTCTAAATAATAGAAGTCACATTTGATATTCCAAATCAATCTATGACCATTTTTCAATGCGAGGATGAATGTGAAATTCCAATGGAAATTTATTCCATTGCATGGGTCTTACTACCTATTCATGAGGGATATTTATCACAAATGGTTGAGGAGAAAATCAACATTAATGATAGTCCTATTTTTTAGGAATATTCTTATGTATTTTATAAATAATTTACTAGTCTTCCCCTAAAACATGAAGTTGATTTTTCAATAGAATTCATACTTAGTGCTACACCTATTTCAAATACTCCATATAGAATGGCCTTAATTGAGTTGCAAGAATTGAAGAATCAAATATAGGAGAATCTTGATAAGGGATTAATATGGTCTAGTGAATCACCATGGGATGCACTTATTCTTTTTTTAATAAGAAATATGGGTTAATGTGTATTTTCATTGATTATCAGGAACTTAACAAGATCACTATAAAGAAAAAAATATCCTCTACCCTATATCAATGATTTTTTTAGTCAATTATGAGGAGATTAATATTTTTCCAAGATTGATATTCAATATAGATATCATCAATTAAAGGTAAAAAGGAGTATATACCCAATACAATCTTTCATATGAGGTATTAACAATATGAATTTACAGTGATGCAATTAAGACTCACAAATGCCCCTATTATCTTCATGGATTTATTGAATAGAGTTTTTATAGATTACCTTGATGCACATGAGCCTTAGCCCAGTTGGTGAGGACTTGGAAAGTTCATCCAATATACCCAAGATCAAATCTGAGAAGAGGCATTTTTTGGGTACTATAATAGGCAGTGTAGCAGGTAATGTTCGGTACTATAGCAGCCGAAACTATTCATTAGTTTGGGATTTTGGGCCACCGATTTGGTCCTCGTGCCACAAAGTTTTTCCTCAGGACCTTCAAGGCCTTCAGGCTACCTAAGGTCTTTGTGTCAGTCAATGATTTTAGGCTACCTCAAGGTCTTAGGGCCACCACAAGGCCTTCAAGCCACCCTAAGGCCTTTGGGCCACCTAGAAAGGAAAATAAACTAGAAATATTACAAGGAACAAGGCTCTAGATAAGGATTCAGAGCAGGTACATTCACCAGATCAGAGCTAACCATACATGGAAGAATTAGAGAGTATGGAATTTCCATTAGTATCAGGCTTGTGAAGCTCTACATAAGACAACTAACTGAACAACCATGTGAAGGTGGAGAGCTGACATCACAATATTTTATGGGGAGGGGTAGTTCAAAGTTTCCTTGTTTGGGTTGATTTCTTAAGACCTACAGGTCATGTAATATAACTTAAGACTTTGGGCCTTATAGGGTTTCCGCCTCATCCCTTGAAAGGTGGTTTATCAAAAATCAATAAAAATTGAAGTCCTTCAGGCCATTCAGGCCTTGATCATTTTATAGTAGTATTTATAGATGATATTGTTATATATTCCAAGAGAAAGGAAAAGAATAAATATCATTTTAGGATCATGTTTAAGACCTTGAGGAAGGATAAGTTGAATTATAAATTTAGAAATTTTGAATTATTCCTATAGAAAGTTTCATTCTTGGGTCATATAATCTCAAGAGAGGGTATATTTGTGGATCCTTCAAATATAGAAGTTATTGATAAATGTACCAAACTAACCATTGTGACCAAGCTCTTTAGTTTTATTAGGTTTTATGGATACTATCGATGAATTGTGAGAAATTTATCAAAAATATAAAATCCAATAACCATATTGACTTGGAAGGGATCCAATTTCCATTAGATAGATGAATGTGAGGAAAATTGTAAGGAGATAAAAATAAGGTTGTTTAGTGAACCTGTGTTCACACTAACCTATAGTGTGGAAGGATTTGTGATCTATAATGATGATCTAAGAAGGTAATGTGATGTATCCTTATGCAAAATGATATGATGATAGCTTATGTCTCACACCAATTGAAAATCCATGAGAAAAATTATCCGACTTATGATTTGGAGCTATCAATGGTAAATTTTTCATTAAAGATATTAATACATTATCTATATGGTTAAATTTTTGATATATATTATGATCATAAAATCTTTAAGTATATATTCATATAGAAATATTTGAATACGTGCCAAAGGTGATGGTTGGATTTGATTAAATATTGTGACTACTCAATACATTACCACCTTGGGAAGTTAAACAAGGTGGATGATGTTCTAAGTCAAAAGGTCCATTATAGTTTTTAAATGATGAAGATTGAATGTGATATAATAATTATGGATTTATAGAATATATATCTTGAAATCAGAAAGAAATGGGACACATCATATCTTTCTCAAATGAATGTTAAAACACCCATCCATGTGAGGATTAAAGAGGCACATAAGGAAGATGTGGAACTATGGAATAAGGTGAGGAATGTTCCTGAGTTAAACCATGATTTTGATGGAATGATAAGGTTTAAGAACCAAGAATGTGTCCCATAAATACCATATTTAAATAAGGAGTTATTTTATGAAGCTCATATTTCATCATTCTCTATTAATCTTGGAAGTATGAATATGTATAGAGATATGGTAGAGTATTTATGCTAGGTTAACATGAAAAGGGATATTGTAGACTCTGTATCTTATTTCTTATATGTCAGAAATTTAATGACTAGAGACATAAGTCTAAAGGGATACTACAATCATTACCCCTACCCAAATGGAAATTGGAAAACATCACCATGGATTTCATCATCGAGCTCCCCAAAACATCTAAAGGACATAATGCTATTCTGGTTATGGTCGATCATCTTATGAAGTCATCAAATTTCATTTCTATTAGAGAATATTTCTCCCTTGACCAACTTTATAGGATATACATTAATAAAGTGTTAAGTTTGTATGTGTAACCATATTATATTTTATTAGATCGAGATCTAAGGTTTACCTTAAAGTTTTGGATAAGTCTTTAGTAATCTTTAAATATAGAGTTGAACTTTATCAATGCATATCATATTAGAACATATGTACAGTATAAGAGGACCATTAAAACACTAAAAGTTATATTGAGAGATTTTTAATATATTTTAAAGGTTTTTGGGATAAAAATCTTCCTCTAGTTTAATTTTCTTATAACAATAGCTTTCAATCAAGAATTCAGATGGTTCTTTATGAAACCCTCTATGGAACGAAATGGAAAACTTAAATGTGCTAGGTTTAAGTTATATAAATAAAGATATTGAGACATGATATAGATAAGGAAATGATAGAGAATTTTAGAGCTATTTAGTAGCACATCAAGACAGCTCAGAGTCAATAGAAGAGTTATGTTAACAATAATTAGTGAAATATAGAGTTCAAAGTTGGTGATAAGGTATTCCTTTGAATATATCCCTGAAATAAGGTTATGATATTTTGAAATAATGGAAAATATATACCTATATATATTAGTATCTTTAATATTTTTTATCATATCTAGATGAAAACTCATCACTTGGAACTCCCACCGAACCTCTCCCAAGTTCACGATGTGTTCTATATATCTCTTTTGAGTAAGTACATACCCGATCCTTCTCATATACTGAACTCATAGGTTATACCAATATATCATGATATTTATTATGAGGAACAACTAGTAGATATTATATATCAAATAGATAAAGTACTATGTAAAAATACCAATCACAGGTCAAAGTCTTGTGGAAAAACTATAAATTTGAGGAAGCTATGTGGGAATCCGATGATGTGATGAAGTAGAAGTATGCTCATTTGTTTGTATCAAAGTAAAAAAAAATATGGAGTAATTATTATAAGAGTTATAATGTAATATCCTGATATTTTATGATATATTTCGATTTAAATAAATTTTATGTATTTGATAGCTTTCTTTACATACATTTCCAAGTTTAAACAAACCCCATTATACTATTGAAATATTATTAATAAATGTGACTATTATCTCCTATAAGTTGGATTGTAGGGTATGGATATTAATTAATAAATTATGAAAAACGTTTATAAAAGTTTTACTTAAATTTAATTTATTTATTATTTCCTAAGAAATAAGTACTTAATTATAAATGTTAAAAATAATATCATTTTATGTTAAAAGATCAATTTTTCAAAGTACTGTATTTTTCTATAAATTACGTACCTTGATAATTAATGAAATATGATTTTGATGAAATATATTTTTATTTAGTGTAAAAAATTAATAATCATTCATACATTTCTTATCAACTGGTTATAAGTGAAGATGAAATCTTTTTAAGGTAAAAATAATTATTTTTTAAGAATTTGTTTTGTGCACAAAGTATTTTTTTCTTAGAAAATTAAATTAATCACTATCGATGAATTATTTTAATGTAACTTTTAGATAATTTATTCAATTAAATAAATTAACATTCATCTAATAGTGGTTAATAGGTACAAAATGGAAGGAAATCCACTTTATGATTGAAAAATTCATTTTTTCTAAAAAATATTTCGTCATGTTTTTCATATTTAATTTAGAATTAATTTATAAAAATTTTAGGAATTGAATCTGGTAAAATGGATTTTATATTTTTAATCATTATAATTAATATTATTTTATAATTTTAACTTAATTTTTGGTAATAGTGAATCATAATCATGGTAAAAAGTTATCACTATAGTAAGGGTTAAAAATGGTTAACAATGGGGGATAAACTAAGATATAAGGTTTAAATTATCACAAAAAACTTGATTTAATTATATTTTTTAATGATATTTTTACCCTAACATTATATCCAAATATTTATAATTTTGGATCCATTATACTTAATTAATATGTATATTATATAATAAATTTTCAAGTATTTACAATTTTTCCACCCACCTCACTTATAAAAGGGAATATCCTCTTCTCACTTACCCACACCACTGGAATCCTTTATCTAAATTGGGATCTAAAAAAATAATTGAAAAAAATATTTTTCCCTGACCTTGAGGTTCTAGTATTTCCAAAAGTCCCATATAATAATTCTTAATGTGATTTTCAAAGGAAGATATCCAAAGAAGAGGTATAAGTTCTTATAGACCATTTTCAAGTTTATTTCTTCTTAAACCTCCTAAAAATGTTATATAAACATTTTAACATAATATATTAAGTATATTTAACATAATTAGAGTTTTTGATGTTAATTTTATATTAATTTTCTATGTCCTTCCTATCCATTGGAAAATGATAATGTCGCTTGTGCGTACATGTGAACTACCACCTCCACAGAGTGATGTGATTTGTTTTTCATTTACTATTTACATGGATGGTCATATGGATAAATTTAATAAATATATATGATATATATGATATAATTATTATTTTTAAAGGATAATTATTTTTTACCTTTCTTTCATTATATCTATCAAAAAGTGAAAACATCACTCATGCATACGTACGGACTACCGTCTCTATGAAGTGATGTAAGTAATTTTCCATCACCAATTTATATGGATGGTTATAAAACATATATAATGAATAAATATTATAATTATGAAATTATTAATATTTTAGATATGATTAAACCATGACCAAGGTTCAAGGACTATAACCATCGTACTGAAATATCCATGGAAAACAGACCATTTTCACCTGAATACTCATTTTAATGAAGAATTGTTAATAAAAGGGTAATTAGAAATTATAAATAAATGATAAATATTATTTTATATATGAATATGATTATTTAATAGATGTATAATAAATCTATATTTATTATATAGTATGTTTTAATGTGTATGAACCAAGACGAGACTTGAGGTAAGAGTTTATGTTATAATCTCATTTCTTTTTTGGATTGTCTATGTTAAATTTCCATTGAGGGAAATTGTATAATAATTATACTTTAAAACAAATATATTTTATTTTTATCTGGTTATTTCTATAATTTTCAAGTATTAGTATCATTTTTCTCTCTTTGTCACTTAAACTTACTGAGAAAATATTTTTAAGAAATGCTAACTGTATTTCTTCTTTTCGGGTTGAGAATCCTTATCCTCCAAGTACACATTCTTAAAAATGTTATATGGATGTTTTTATATATTAATAAATGTTTTAGAAATATTATTTTCACTGCCTTTTAATTTTTTTACCAATTATTAAAATTAATCTTTTCAAATGTTTTACATACGACTCACTTTTGATTTTTACAAAATTGTGAAAAGAATATTCTCATTTAATGTATATAAAATGAATGAATTTTACCCCCACACTTAGAAATATTTTATTTGAATATTAAACTATAAGTTTATATGATTATTTTAAAATTATATATTTATCTAAATATTTTAGGATTTTTTAGTTTTTAAAGACAAAAAAAGAAAATTATATTTTCTGTTTTTTCAAATGAAATGTTCAAATGCTCTTTTAAATGTATTTATCATAGATTTAAACTTACATTAAGGATTATTATTATTCATTGGGGATATGTTATTATAATACTGTCCATTTACTTTCTCTTGATGGAGTATTATTATTATATTTTAATAATGTTTTTATGATACCCATTTAGTTTTCACGAGTTATGATATGATGTGATGAATGTTTTCATGATCTTATGGAAAAATTATGTGTGGTTTTAATTATGTGATGGGTGGGAATGATATTATATTTCCCTACAATTAATTGTGTAAAAATGTATATCTCATGAGTTAATATGGATTGTAATGGGGAGTGAACCCAGTCTAGTAAGGGATTTTTTCTACTATGATAGTCTTGGTAGTGAGCCTTGACTAAAGAAAAATGTAATAGGGAGTGAATCCAATCCACTATGGGAATCTGTCCACTATGATAGTATTGACTATGAGATTTAAATAAGTAAATTATTTTCTATTCTTATGTATATGTCACAAACTTATGTCTTATGCTTATAATTTCTTCTCAGGGATCATGATTGATTATTGATGATTACACACTCTTATGACTTATGTCTCATATTATGAAAAATATTTATGCCAAGAATCATGATTAATGATATTTTAATAATTGGGTATGCTTTTAATGATTTACGATCATGTTCTCAAACCCTTAGGCTTATTTTATTCTCACTTATGATCAATGATTTATATCTCCAATTCTTATCCATAATGAGCATCTAAGTTTATCCTTTATTATTTTTTAATTTCCTAAGGTTATGAAGAAAGGTTTTAATTATGGTTTCACACCCAGACCGAGTTTGATGCGTGACTTACACGCAACTTATAAAAAACTATGTGATAACACACAGTTTGACTCTGTAGGTAGTTAGTTTTGGGTGGCATGGTTCGAGCGCACCTCACTCGACCGCGCACTTGATGACACGCGAGTCATGCGGTTTCCCGACATCTGAATTAAGTAAATAAATTAATTAAAGGATAAGTGAGATCAAATGAAGTAAAAAAAATTCAATAAAATTGAGTTTGAGAAAAAAAAATTAAGAATAAAATAATAATATTATTATAGTTTTAATAATAATAATGTTAGTATTATGTTGGTGGTTATTATTATTATTATTATTATTAATGTTAATATTATTATTATTATTGGTTTTTTTATTATTATTATTTTATTGTTATTAATTATCATTATTATTATCTTTATTGTGGTTGTTTTATTATTTTGATTTCTGGTTTTATAAATAATAATAATATTATTATTATTATTATAAAATGAAAAATAATAATAATTAAAACCCTAATTCTACCTAGCTAGCCCCCTTCCCCTTTCCCCATCGCGATCCACCCTTCCCATTTCCCCATCGCGAGCCCCCCCTCTCCTCCCGGTATCTGCCCCCTGTGTGATCCCACTACACATCCAAACCCAGCTAGCCTCCATGCTCGCCCCTCTGGTTCTCGGCACACCGACCAGCTTCCGCACTGGCTCCCGCATCCTGCACCTCCGGCCTGGTGCTCTGACCTTATGCCTTGCACTGATCAGCTATGCCCGCAACCCTCCGCACTTCCAGACTCCCTCCGCACAGCCATCCTGGCCTCCCTGGTTTTCCCTGCCCAACCGCCTCCAGCCGACCAGCCGGCCTCCTCCCGCCTCCTGGTCACCTATCGCCGGTACAACCCCGAATGGACCCACTCGCCCTCTTACAACACACATGACCCCTCCTGTTCAAGCACCTCCACCGCATCGGTTCCCCCCTGTGGATATCATGATCTCCGGCGTGCCACCACCCAACCTATAGCCAACCTCCCTTCCCGCAGCGAGTCCCCCTTTCGGTAGTTATTTTATCTCCCTTCTCTATTGATTTCTATAGTTTCCTTGTGGGGATTCTTAGTGACTGAACCCTAGGATTTTATTATACTCATGATTTATTTATTTTTGATTCAAGTATGAATGTATTTGAAATCCTTGTGCTGATTTGAACCCATTTTAGTTCTTGGTTTTGGCATAAATGGTTGGTTTCTTGTGTCCTTGTTTTATGATTTAAATTAGAACATTTAATTGTGAAAGGTTTTCCATGAAATTCATTTGTGTATTTCTAATGGTTTTAAAGTGGGAAAAATGGGTCTTGGGTGGTTGTGTTTTTCATTGGGTAAAAATTTTCTTTTGAAGTGAATTGAGTTTAAATTGAGGTGTGGCCTCAAATGATTGAAATGGGGTCTTTCACTTTAATTTCAATGGGGTTTTATGCATTATTTAGGTTGAAAAAAAATACCAATGAATGTTTCTATTATTAAATACACTAGATCTTTGGGATTTAGGCTAATTGGTTTTTGAGCGGGCTTTCTTTGTGTTTAAAGGTGTTCCCTTGCCTTAAAGGGGTGTTTTGGTTTTATAAAGAGAAAATGGAGTTCCCTTGAATTTTTTGGTTATGTTAGAGGGTATGTATTCTTTACCTTGATTTATTAATGATGGAATGATTTATTTGTTAATTAATTGAAACCCTAGTTTAGGGTTTGATTCAGGTTTTGTGGATTCTTGTGGTTTAGGGTTGTGCGAATGGTCATCTGAGACCTATTCTTATGGATTCAATCAACCGCCGCCGAAGGTGAGGTGGTTCAGAATGTTTTGTTTCACCACCACTATCCAAGGTATGGATTTCATGCTATTGTTTGGTTTCGCATCATCTTAATTAGGGTCTTTATTTGTTTTAAGGTTTGTAGTATTTGTGGTGTAGTTCTTTGAACTCTACTTTGTGGTTTCGAGCTGTGCGTGTCAAGAAATCCTACATGTATATGCATAGGGTAAGACACACACATACATATATATATATGCCCTCTTTGTTCATATTCCCTCATGGAGTGGGGAATATGTGCAATACAGCTAGGGAAATTTATATATATATATATATGTATAAATGCATTTGCGTATAAGAGCGAAGGGTCGGTTCGAGTGGTCGTCTTCAAAAAGCGGCATGTTTGAGGTAGGATCTCTATGCATTAACCTTTAAATTTAAGGATCATTTATTTCTCGCTTTTCAAACATAGTTTCTGTATTATTTATTGATATAGAACTGTTAGTAAAATGGTCTGTCTTGAATTGGAGTGGTTTATTTCTTGTAATGTGTTGCAATAAATGGTTTGATTGTGGTTTCACATCAATTTCCTGATGAAATTCCCCTTTGGACTTTGTTAATGTGTTTTAGATTTAAAATTCTGGTTTTGGTTTTTTAAATGGGTTTCAAAGTGTATTTATGGTTTTCAAAGTGGCGTGTGTGTGATTCTTAAGAAATGGTTCGACATGCAAAATTTATGTGAGGCCCAGTTGGCACTTTTGTAAAACTAGTTATCTTAAGAAAACTCTCCTTGGATGTGGTCCCCTTGCTTTGGTTGAGTTGTATGTTATGGGAGGTCCTCCGGGTAGGAATTTCCTGTGATCAAATGGTTGAAAGTCGAGGGACGTATTCCTTGGGGTGACTCAGGGGTGACTTTGTTGTGTGTGTTGACTATGTTTGAGGAATATACTTATGGACTGGATATTTGTTTGACATTGCTGGTTCACCCCCATTTTAGTCTGAACATGGGAACCTATCCTAGAGAGAGAATTTTTAGTGAACTATTGCTGCACTAGTTTAGACTACACACTGGCTAGTGGCCCTTAGTACGGATTATACTCTACTAGGGTATTGGGCCCCTCGGTTAGGCTAGGTAGGGAGATACTGAGCATTTGGGAATTATGACGTCATCGAGAGTAGGCATGTCTTTGGGATGAGTCACATGTATAGTACGTTCTAGACTATTCATGTGCTCCTAGGTTTTCCCATGTATATCGGCACTTAGTTATCTACAGTGGATGATTGAGGTGACATGTTTGGTTTATTACTCTTGATTTTTACTTTCCATTGCCCTTGTGTGATTATTGATTTTGCCTTCGTGTATGATGCATCTCTTTGTTAAAGTGGATAAAAGTGATCTTTAAAAAGAGTTTGTGGAAAAAAGTTTTTAAAATGTTTTACAATTCACTATCCCTATTTCTTTAAAATGGTTAAATCTTCCCCCTTAGAAATGAACCTAGTTTAAAATATGAAGGGCAATAGATCATGAGTTGTTTTTAAGAAGAAAATGTGTGAAAACCTAGTTCTATACATTGTATTTCAAACTTGAAATCAGTGGATCTTTTATTTAAATGAAATGCATATGAGAATAGATTGTTTGGGCATGCCTATTTATTTTTAATACTCATGACTATAGTTTTACCTTTGTTTTTTAGATTTGGTTGTTGCGCCTTGCTTGGATTCAGTATCCATAGCATGACGTTGGTTTAAGGTTGGTGGTGACCTATAGGGTCACATGGAGGTATGTACGAATTTGTTTTCTCACTGATCCTAGTTTTCGTTTCCATTGTTCAGTTTTTGTTTATTTAATTGTCTTTCATTTATGGGCCAAATCGTTCCCACTTGTTTAGTTTTGATGCCCGATACTAGTTACCAGCCCGTGGGGATCGGGAACACCCCTCAGGCCATGTCGCGGGCCATCTCGGATGATCGGTTCAGGGTCGACCCGGGTTGGTTCGTGACAAAATGGTATTAGAGGAGGCCCTTGTTATTTGGGATGTCTGGTATATGGATATTAGGACTACTGGGGCTTAGGAGGTAGGTTGTGGGTCGGTGCCTGATCACCACCGCTCGTGACGAGACCTGAGCTACCAGGGGTAGTCCAGGTTTTGAGTCTTTTGTCTTTTTTTTTTTGGATTGAGGGATGACAATAGAGGGGACTCAGTATCATGCTATGACCCCACATAGATTAGTGACCCTTGTGGAGCCCATGTTCCTGATTCAAGGTCCTCTAGTGTTATGTCTTACTTGGGGCGTGGCTCACTACCATGTCACCGGGCTGGGCATAAGCACTAGTTTTTCATTCCGGTTGTCCATTGTTGGTTGTGCTTTGTTTTTATTTTGGTTGGTTTTAGAGTTTTTTTAGAAATGTAGGTGGTTTTGAATTGAAAGGGATCTTTCTCTAATGGTTTTAAAACTGGTAAAAAGGGGTTTTCTTTCAAGTTGTTTTGAAATAGGTGAAGTGGGTTTTTAAAGAGTAAGTGTTTTGATTTGTAATATTTTGGATTATGTTTGGATTTGGTAATGAAATGGAAAGTGAAACCCTTGGTATTCCTTTGGATCATCCGCATATGTGTGGTTAGATATGTGAAGTGCACATTGACACATATGTACGGGTGATTTGAGTGGAAAGGAATGAAGGATTATATGACGGTTCATAGGATTCCATGGGTGAGGTTTTGGAATTTAAGGTTGGATTGATTTTTCTAAAATGGAATTGAATGAAAAAAATGATTTCGGGACTTGGTTTTTCTTGAAAAGTGGGTTTTGGTATATTGAAAAGTTGATTTTACCTATGTTTATGTATGTTTGATTTATGAGTCAGTTACCCTTGGCTTGTGGTGTTGCTTTCAGTTGTGTTTAAGCTTGTTCGGGATTCCGGGCTGGTTGTCTCGGCTCGGGGTGTTTCCTTTGGTTGAGTTTTGGCCTGATGCCAGTTTTTATTTTGTTTTTCATGTTGTTCTGAATATTCCACCCATAAATTTCCTCAAAAGTTGTTAGTGAGTCATTCCCAATTCTGGTTTCTATCAAGTGTTTCTTTTCTTTCGACGAATTCAGGGTTCTTTAGGGGCAGTGAAGCGGTTTGAGGGGAGTAGATGTAAAGACCCGTAAAATTCAAGAGAAATTTTTTCTTAATTTTCTTTGGAATTTTACAAGAGCGCAGTTTCTGACGGCACCTGATTCCGAGGCCCGGTGTGCCCGAAATCAATTTCTGAAGTTTGGCTCGGGTACGTTCAGTGAACGAACGAGTGGGAATTTCTAACTTTTGAACCGGTGCTCGGAATTGAAATCTGAGGACACCAATGAACTCGCAGCACTGATATTTGCTTAAGGATACCTTTTCCGAGGTTGCGTTTTATGCGGGATGAGAGTTAGTTTTGGGGGGCATTAGAAGAAGTTAAATAAATTGTGGAACACAATTTATTTTTAACTTTGTTGGTTATTTCCTCCCAAAGGGAGTTAGAGGTGGGGACCACATCCACATAACCTCCCTTGAGAGGATAAATTGTGGTGAGGCCCACACGAGCCCTAACTCTTCAACTTCCCTTAAACTCCCCAATAACTCCACTCTAATTAATTTGACAACTTGTGTTATTAATTAAGATGAGTTACTTAATTTCAAACTCTTGAAATTCAAAGAGGTTAGGATGTGTAAATAAAATAAGGCTTAGACTTATTTTATTTTGGTTAGTTTCTTTTGCCACCTTGAGAGGATTGGGAAGCATTCTTCATTTTCTTCAACCTCGACGAAGAATGTGAAGAACACCATTCTTCAACGAAGAACTTCTCCGCCGAAGAACACGGTTCTTCCGCGACGCCGTATCCGCGACGCGACGTTCTTTTTCCACGTTGTCTCTTCCGTGACGGTTTTCCGCAATGAAATCGCCATCAACGACTTCGAATCCTCGCTCCGCGACGTTGACTTTATTTTCCCGCGACGCCCGACCTCCGCGACGCTCGTCATCCGCGGGTCGTTGACGAACATCGTTCCTGAACCGAGGTAGGGGTTTTATTTATTTAATTGTTCGTACTTGATGATGATCGTGGATTAAAACCATTTGTTATCGAATAACGCGAGGGGGTCGGACCACACAAACACGGCCAACCCTCCTCCTTATTTTCGTGTTGGTTTCTTGAGGTTGGTATGAGAAAGCGTGGTGCCGTCGCACCATGCGGTTTCATGTAGAAGATATGCGCGACGCTGTGGAAAGAAATTCAAGAACGCGACGTCGTCGTGCCACGTCGAAGGAAATCGAAGGCGCCGCGGCCGGAGCGGGGCTGCGGCGGAGGGCGCGGTGCCGTCACACCGCACCGGACGACAAGAGCCGCGGCCAGTTCCGGGCCGCGACGGAGCAAGGAGACCGGCGGCCGGACCGGGCCGCCGGCGTCGGAGCCGGAAGGGGACCGACCACCTCCGGTCCCGTTGAGAAGGAGCCGACCGGCCTGGTCGGGCTGGCCAGAGGGGAAGGGGGCGGGGGAATTAAATTCCCCCGACCGTTCAAACAGCCCCCCATTATTTTGGGGGGGCCGCGGTTACACAGGGGGGCAGGCGCCCCCCCCCCCCCCCCTTCGCCGAAATGGCTCGGCCAAAGGCAGAGCCAGACAGCGCGCTGGGCGCGCTGTCTCCAGCCGGACCGGCACCCGGCCGGTCTGCCAGGCCGGGCCGGGCCGGGCCGTGACGGGCCGGGCTGACCCGTCCGGGGCGGGTCGACCCGGTTTGGGCCAACCGGGGGGTCTCGGGCCGGGTCGGTCCGGGCCCGAAACCCCCGTTATCAGACTGTTTGGGTTCAAATGCCCATCACTCGGGCTACGAACCTCCAAACGACGCGCCGTCAGCGGCGATGCGATCCTTAGAACGAGATGGTATTTTTGACATATCGCACTCAAGGTTTAGGAATACTTTGAGTTCATCCAGGTTGGTTCGTACACGAAACCAACCGGGCCCTCGGAGCGGAAACACTCATATCTTGAGCTACGGACGTCCGAATGACGTGCCGTCAACTTTGTTGAGTTCCTCTTAGTGAGACAGATCTTTTGGCATACTCCGCCCGAGGTTTGGACACAGGTGGAGTATGGTCGGGTTGGTTTTTCCTTAAAAACCAACCGGGCCCCTGGGACGAAAAAGCCAATAACTCTTAGACCGGGCGTCCAATTGACGCGCCGTCTGTTGCGTTGAGTTCCTGTTGTCGATACGGAACTTTTGGATACATCAACTCTGGTCTATGTGACAGTTGATGTATCAGCCTCTCGGCTTGTGGAGCGGACTCTCCCGAACGAGCTTGCTGTGTGCGGGAACCCTAGTGCTGGTTGCGACTGCTAATGTGACTGCGACGACGACTGTGCAGAGATCCTCAGTGGATTCGACGATGACGACTACAGCACTCAGCGATCCTATGTGGATCAGTGCTACCGATCCTGTGTGGGTCAGCGCTCAGCGGTTCTGTGTGAGCCAACGCCTACAGATCCTGTGTGGGTCTGATCCTGTGTGGGTCTTTGCGGGGGTTAGTTTCCTACCGATCCTGTGTGGGTCTTTGCGGGGGTTAGTACCTATTGATCCTTTGTGGGTCCGACGACTTAGATGGATCAGATATCATCTCTATCATCTTTCGAAGAAGTATACCTGTGTGAGCTGAATCCTGTTTGCTTTCCTGTGTGGATTGTGTTGTGCTATCCTGTGTGGATTACGTTTTGCTTTCCTGAGTGGAATACGTTTACTTTCCTGTGTGGAATGAGTTGTACTTGGACTCGGAGGTTGGAGCGTATTGGAATTGATGACTTAGGTATATGTATGGGCATATACCTAAGCAGTGTCGGTTGATACTTCGTGATTGTATCTTTCCTTTGTGGTTTATTCTTTGTGGATTTTGGGAGACCTTCAGGGGTCTCGGGGTCCCTACTGAGTAGCTTATACTCACCCCTGCATGGGCTATGCCCGCACTAAGTTGTGTTGGTTGCAGACGACGGACAACGTCGATCGTGGTTGAGGCTTGCAGAGCAGGACGGTACCCAGAGGTGGACCACTGGGCGGGACGTACTCAGAGTGGACGGCGGGACCCGAGGAGTAGTGGAGCTATCTGTACCCACCCTTCAAGTGGGATTTCCAGTGGACAGCTCGGCGTAGCAGCTTTTACTTTTCAGTTGCTGTTTTCCCTTTCGAGTTGTACTTTACTTTCAGTTTGGGTTTGTATACTAGCCCATTTACTTTTCCGCACTTACTGTTGTACCAGCTTTTTACTTAGTGTTTACTTTTCCGCTTGTTTACTCTAATGTGCTTGTTTACTTTACAAAGGCAATGCCTTCCCTTTTTACCGGGATTTACGCCATGGTGCTAGTCGCCAGCCCCTGGACTATGGAAGGCGGGCTTGGGGTAGTCACAGCACGGGCCCCGAGGACGGGTCGTGACAAATTGGTATCAGAGGAGTTCGGTTCTACCGCGAACTCTGATCTTTTCTATGTGAAGCATTAGTGTTTACTGTATTTAGTGTGGTTATTAGTCCAGGGAGTCCATTGTTGGTGCGGCGGCCGACATATCCGCTCACCCAGACCCTGACTTCTGATTTCCGACTTAATGCACGAAAACATTGATTGCGTGTGTGTTTCAAGTTTTCTTTGTGATTACTTTGTATCAGCTCACCAGGTATACTGTTCTGACCGTGGCGCACCTGTTTCCTTTTCAGGATGGCCCCACGACGACAGCCAGCTAGGGTTCCGAGAGTCGAGCGTGATGACAGCCCACCGAGCAACGAGGCCTCGGTGCAGGGCCCTTTGTCAGCAGTGGCACCGGCGGTAGCTCTACCCGCTGAGCCACCGATGCTTCCAGCCCCAGCCGATGACGATGCACGTCACCTCAACGCACTGCATGAGTTCCATTGCCAGCGACCACCCAGGTTCCATGGGGAGATGAACCCCTAGGCAGCCGAGGACTGGCTGGAGGCAGTCGTTCGAGTTTTCAGGCTAGTAAGGACACCAGCAGACCTCATGGTGATCCTCGCTGCGAGCCTACTGCACGCAGCAGCGGGCCGATGGTGGAGCTTGATGCTCCAGGTGCACGATGAGGCATCTCTAATTTGGTCAGACTTTGAGAGCCTTTTCCGCTCAGAGTTTGTCCCAGCCACCCTCCGTGCGGTGCGCATTCAGGAGCTTCTTCAGCTGCGGCAGAGCAACATGACAGTTGCCCAGTACTCGGAGAGATTTACTGATCTCTCACGTTACTCGACCGACACGATACAGGACCCATTCTTCCAGGCCAGGACCTTTGATCAGGGATTGAGACACGAGATCAGGGCATCACTGATCTCCCTCAGCATTTCGACTCAGACAGAAGTACTGGAGCGAGCCCTTTTGATCGAGAGTTTTCTTGCTGAGTCTACACCAGCACCGAGACCCACCGCAGGGAGGCACGTAGCAGAGTCTTCTGCAGCAGGCAGTCGACAGATGACTTAGGGGTCTAGGCAGACCAGACCCTCAGGCAGACGACCTCAGGACACTGGCTCAGCAGTGCGGGGAACACAGCACGGAGCCAGTCTTTCGAGAGGCAGGCAGTGCTACTCATGCAGCGGGCAGGGCCACATGGCTCATGATTGCTCGACCCGCCGTGCCGAGGAGCAACAGACGGTTGAGGGACCACCGAGGTAGAGGCAGAGGGTCGACCGTGGCGGTCTGCAGGGAGGAGGCGGACGAGGCAGAGGAGCTGGCCGAGCAGCATGTGGTGAGCGACGCTTTGAGGCTCTACCGCCACCACCACCAGGAGGTCCACCCCGACCACAGGGAGCTGGCGGGCAGAGACAGGCACAGCTCCAGGCAGCGGAGGCCTACGACCACGACACGCCCGAGATGATTCGAGGTTCTATCTGTGTCTATTCCACCCTTGCTGTAGTACTTATAGACACAAGAGCGAGTCACTCTTTCATAGTCGTTGCCCTTGTTCGGAGCTCAGTGATTCCGACAGAGCCGTTGGCTCAATCCTTACGGCTAGAGACTCCTACGGGAGCAGACTCGACGATTACGCACTAGTGTCGGCAGTGTGAGCTTACTCTAGGAGGCGAGAGATTCGACTGAGATCTTTTTGTAGCGGCGTCGAGGCCTTACGACGTCATCTTGGGCATGGATTGGTTATCTACGGTCCATGCACAGATTAACTGTTTTAGGCGCAAGGTGCGATGTGTACGCACCGACTGGAGCAGGTTCACCTTCACTGGAGAGAAGGGAGCCTTTGCAGCACAGGATGAACTTCCGCGGAGGAGAGGACAGCCCATCACTCATCAGTTGGCTAGCCTCATCCTAGGGGTAGTTGACGTGCAGAGTCCTGGTTTTCCTGCAGTGGTGGATTAGTTTGCGGAAGTTTTTCCCGATGACGTTCCAGGGTTACCTCCTCGCAGAGAGGTAGACTTTTATATTGACCTGTACCTTGTGATAGCCCCGGTATCGACTCCAGCGTATTGGATGTCCCCCACTGAGCTTCGAGAGCTATGGGTACAGTTGGAGGACTTGCAGGGCAAGGGGTTTATCCGACCCAGTGTTTCACCCTGGGCTTCCCCGATTTTGTTCGCCAAGAAGGCGGACGGGAGCTTGCGACTGTGTGTCGACTATCGTCGCCTGAACCAGGTGACAGTGAGGAATAAGTATCCACTACTGAGGATTGATGACCTCTTTGATCAGCTCAAGGGATCATGGTGGTTCTCGAAGATAGACCTCAGGTCAGGCTATCATCAGTTCAGAGTTCAAGATGAGGATGTGCATAAGACGACCTTCAGATGTCGGTATGACCACTATGAGTTCTTGGTTATGCCTTTCGGTGTAACCAATTCTCCAGTAGTGTTCATGGCCCTCATGAACAGGATCTTTCAGCCATACCTCGATCAATTTGTCGTGGTCTTCATCGACGACATTTTGATTTACTCGACGACTGAGGAGGAACGCACCTACCACTTGCGGGTTGTACTAGAAACACTATGAGAGCACTAGCTTTATGGTAATCTCTCTAAGTGCCAGTTCTGGATACGTGAGGTCCACTTTTTGGGGCACGTCATCTCTGAGGCGGGAGTTGCAGTGGATCCTGCGAAGATCAAAGCAGTGCTAGCTTAGGAGCCACCCAGGAGCGTGACGGAGGTGCGGAGTTTCTTGGGACTAGCTGAATACTACTGGAGATTTGTGCCAGACTTCTCCAGAGTTGCGACACTACTCTCAGCTTTGAAGAAGAAGGGAAAACCCTTCGTGTGGTCAGACAGATGTCAGCAGAGCTTCCAGGAGCTGAGACAGAGATTGACCAGCGCACCTATCTTGAGGTTGCCTAAGGAGGGAGTAGGGTACGTAGTCTACTACGATGCATCAGGGACTGGACTCGGATGTGTCCTGATGTAGGAGCAGGCAGTTATCGCCTATGGATCACGTCATTTGAGGCCGCATGAGCAGAACTATGCTACCCATGACCTGGAGTTAGCAGCAGTGGTCTTCGCTTTGAAGACATGGTGACACTATCTGATGGGCGAGCGCTTTACAGTCTTTTCTGACCATCAGAGTCTCAGATACTTCTTCTCTCAGAAGGATCTAAATCTGAGACAGCAATGATGGCTCGAGTTCTTCCAGGACTATGACTTTGAGATAGTCTATACTCCTGGGAAGGGGAACGTAGTAGCCGATGCCCTCAGTAGGAGGACGGGCATTCAGCTACTTGAGGAGGCGACATAGCAGCTAGCCGCTTTGCAGATATCCTTCGTGGATAGAGATGGACCTGCCTTCCTTCAGTCTCTCACAGTCACTCCTCCACTACTACAGCGGGTCAGAGAAGCACATCAAGGGGACGCTGACTGTGAGACGCGACGTGCACAGATATCCTCAGGACAAGCACCTGATGGTTTCTCCTTTGGAGCAGAGAACGACATCCTTTTCAGAGGACGTACCTTGGTACAAGTTGCTTTACGGGAGGAGGTGCTGAGAGAGTTTCACACTTCTCCCTTGGCGGTATATCCTGGAGTGGCGAAGATGTACCAGGACCTCAGACGACAGCATTGGTGACCGGGCATGAAGAAGGTTGTGGCAGAGTTCGTTTCTCGATGCCTCACCTGCCAGTAGGTGAAGGCTGAGCACCAGGTACCAGCAGGCTTGGTACAGCCCTTGGAGGTCCCAGAGTGGAAGTGGGACGAGATATCTATGGACTTCGTGACTGGACTTCCACGCACTTCCAGAGGTCACGACTCCATTTGGGTGATTGTCGATCGAATCACCAAGTCGGCTCACTTCTTACCCATCTGAGAGCAGGGCTCAGTGGAGATCTTGGGACGTCTTTACGTTCAGGAGATTGTTCAGATTCACGGTGCGCCATCATCTATCGTCTCCGATCGAGATGCTCGTTTTACTTCCCGTCTTTGGAAGGGGTTGCAGGAGGCGTTCGGGACGTAGCTACGTTTGAGAACCGCCTTTCACCCTCAGACGGATGGTCAGATGGAGAGGACCATTCAGACTCTCGAGGACATGCTCCGCGCATGTGTCCTCGACTTTGGTCGTAGCTGGGAGGACCACCTACCCTTGGTGGAGTTTGCGTACAACAACAGCTACCACTCCACCATCGGGATGGCACCGTACGAGGCGTTGTACGGCCGACCTTGTAGATCTCCTTTGTGCTGGACAGACCCTGGGGAGTCAGCACTTGTGGGACCAGAGATGGTCCAGGCCATGGCAGAGAAGGTCCAGGTCATCCAGGAGAGGATGAGGATAGCTCAGAGCCGGCAGAAGTCATACGCTGACAGGAGGCAGAGACCACTAGAGTTTGAGGATGGCGACCACATCTTCTTGCGTGTCTCACCTCAACGTGGTTTATGGAGATTTGGCTGAGGCGGCAAGTTATCTCCGCGCTCCATCAGACCCTTCCAGGTCCTCAGCAGGATTGGCGAGGTGGCTTATCGTCTGGCTCTACCACCTCAGTTGCACCGGGTGCACGACGTCTTCCACGTATCTCAGCTGAGGAGATACGTGCACGACCCGACGCACATCATTGACCATGGGGAGATTGACGTTGATGATGGGGAGACTTTTACGGAGGTTCTGGTGGAGATCGAGGATCGACATGATCAGGTCCTACGTGGATGGTCGATTCCTCTAGTGCACATCATATGGCAGCACGGGAACCTCCAGGAGAGCACTTGGGAGTGGGAGGCTCAGATGCGTGATCAATACCTTCATTTGTTTCCCTAGTTTTTATGTATCTTTACGGGGACGTAAAGCCCTGAGGTGGGAGTAATGTAAAGACCCATAAAATTCAAGAGAAATTTTTTCTTAATTTTCTTTGGAATTTTACCAGAGTGCGGTTTCTGACGGCACCTGATTCCGAGGCCTGGTGTGCCCGGAATCAATTTCCGAAGTTTGGCTCGGGTACGTTCAGTGAACGAATGAGTGGAAATTTCTAACTTTTGAACCGGTGCTCGGAATTGAAATCTGAGGACACCAATGAACTCGCAGCGCCTATATTCTCTTAAAGAGACCTTTTCCGAGGTTGCGTTTTATGCGGGATGAGAGTTAGTTTTGGGGGGAATTAGAAGAAGTTAAATAAATTGTGGAACACAATTTATTTTTAACTTTGTTGGTTATTTCCTCCCAAAGGGAGTTAGAGGTGGGGCCCATATCCACATAACCTCCCTTGAGAGGATAAATTGTGGTGGGGCCCACACGAGCCCTAACTCTTCAACTTCCCTTAAAATCCCCAATAACTGCACTCTAATTAATTTGACAAATTGTGTTATTAATTAAGATGAGTTACTTAATTTCAAACTCTTGAAATTCAAAGAGGTTAGGATGTGTAAATAAAATAAGGATTAGACTTATTTTATTTTGGTTAGTTTCTTTTGCCACCTTGAGAGGATTGGGAAGCATTCTTCATCTTCTTCAACCTCGACGAAGAACGCGAAGAACACCATTCTTCAACGAAGAACTTCTCCGCCGAAGAACACGGTTCTTCCGCGACGCCGTATCCGCGACGCGACGTTCTTTTTCCGCGTCGTCTCTTCTGCGACGGTTTTCCACGACGAAATCACCGTCAACGACTTCGAATCCTCGCTCCGCGATGTTGACGTTCTTTTCTCGCGACGCCCGACCTCCATGACGCTCGTCTTATGCGGGTCATTGACGAACACCGTTCCTAAACTGAGGTAGGGGTTTTATTTATTTAATTGTTCGTGAATACCAACTTGATGATGATCGTGGATTAAAACCATTTGTTATCGAATAACACGAGGGGGTCGGACCACACAAACATGGCCGACCCTCCTCCTTATTTTCGTGTTGGTTTCTTGAGGTTGGTATGAGAAAGCGTGGTGTCGTCGCACCACACGGTTTCATGCGAAAGATATGCGCGGCACCGTCGCGCCGCGCCGTGGAAAGAAATTCAAGAACGCAATGCCGTCGCGCTGCGTCGAAGGAAATCGAATGCGCCGCGGCTGGAGCGGGGCCGCGGCGGAGCAAGGAGACCGGCGACCGGACCGGACCGCTGGCGTCGGAGCCGGAAGGGGACCGGCCACCGCCGGTCCCGTTGAGAAGGAGCTGGCCGGCCAGGTCGGGCCGGCCGGAAGGGAAGAGGGCGGGGGAATTAAATTCCCCCGGCCTTTCAAACGGCCCCCATTATTTTGGGGGGGCCGCGGTTACACAGGGGGGCAGGCGCCCCCCCCCCCCTTTTCCGAAATGGCTCGGCCAAAGGCCGAGCCAGACAGCGCGCTGGGCGCGCTGTCTCCAGCCGGACCAGTGCCCGACCGGTCTGCCAGGCCGGGCCGGGCCGGCCCCAGCCGGGTCGGGTCGTGCCGGGCCGGGCCGTGCCGGTCCGGGCCGACCCAGTCCGGGGCGGGTCGACCCGGTTCGGGCCAACCGGGGGGTCTCGGGCCGGGTCGGTCCGGGCCCGAAACCCCCGTTATCGAACTGTTTGGGTTCAAATGCCCATAACTCGGGCTACAGACCTCCAAACGACGCGCCGTCAGCGGCGATGCGATCCTTAGAATGAGAGGGTCGTTTCGAAATATCGCACTCAAGGTTTCAATATACTTTGAGTTCGGCCAGGTTGGTTCGTACACGAAACCAACCGGGCCCTCGGAGCGGAAACGCTCATATCTTGAGCTACGGACGTCCGAATGACGTGCCGTCAACTTTGTTGAGTTCCTCTTAGTGAGACAGATCTTTTGGAATACTCCGCCCGAGGTTTGGACGCAGGTGGAGTACGGTCGGGTTGGTTTTGCATTAAAAACCAACCGGGCCCCTGGGACGAAAAAGCCAATAACTCTCAGACCGGGCATCTGATTGACGCGCCGTCTGTTGCGTTGAGTTCCTGTTGTCGATACGGAACTTTTGGATACATCAACTCTGGTCTATGTGACAGTTGATGTATCAGCCTCTCGGATCGTGGAGCGGACTCTCCCGAACGAGCTTGCTGTGTGCGGGAACCCTAGTGCTGGCTGCGGCTGCTACTGTGACTGCGACGACGACTGTGCAGAGATCCTCAGTGGATTCGACGACGACGACTACAACACTCAGCGATCCTATGTGGATCAGTGCTACCGATCCTGTGTGGGTCCGATCCTGTGTGGGTCAGCGCTCATCGGTTCTGTGTGAGCCAGCGCCTACAGATCCTGTGTGGGTCTTTGCAGGGGGTTAGTACCTATCGATCCTTTGTGGGTCCGACGACTTAGATGGATCAGAGATCATCTCTATCGTCTTTCGAAGAAGTATACCTGTGTGAGATGAATCCTGTTTGCTTTCCTGTGTGGATTGTGTTGTGCTATCCTGTGTGGATTACGTTTTGCTTTCCTGTGTGGAATACGTTTATTTTCCCATGTGGACTGAGTTGTACTTGGGCTCGAAAGTTGGAGCGTATTGGAATTGATGACTTAGGTATACGTATGGGCATATACCTAAGCAGTGTCGGTTGATACTTCGTGATTGTATCTTTCCTTTGTGGTTTATCCTTTTTGAATTTTGGGAGACCTTCGGGGGTCTCGGGGTCCCTACTGAGTAGCTTATACTCACCCCTGCACGGGCTATGCCTGCACTACGTTGTGTTGGTTGCAGACGACGGACAACGTTGATCGTGGTTGAGGCTTGCAGAGCATGACGGTACCTGGAGGTGGACCACTGGGAGGGACGTACTCGGAGCGGACGACGGGACCCGAGGAGCAGTGGAGCTATCTGTATCCACCCTTCAGGTGGGATTTCCAGTGGACAGCTCGGCGTAGCAGCTTTTACTTTTCAGTTGCTGTTTTCCCTTTCGAGTTGTACTTTACTTTCAGTTTGAGTTTGTATACTGGCCCATTTACTTTCCCGCACTTACTGTTGTACCAACTTTTTACTTAGTGTTTACTTTTCCGCTTGTTTACTCTGAGGTGCTTGTTTACTTTACAAAGGCAATGCCTTCCCTTTTTACCGGGATTTACGTCTTGGTGCTAGTCGCCAGCCCCTGGCCTATGGAAGGCGGGATTGGGGTAGTCACGGCACGGGCCCCGAGGACAGGTCGTGACAGTAGAGCATGTCTTCAGGTGGTTGGGGACTCCCGAGTTTATTAGAGTTCATATTGTCTTGGATTTAGTGGATGGTCTAGCCTTGGACCAATGGGGGTGGATGTCTTATCATACTTGGAGTTGGGATTATGTGGGAGGTGTTAAAGTCCATCTCCATCCAATGGGTCATACCTGAGGATGTGAAAAAAAAGGTGGTGAGAGCCCGTCTGTAGTTAATGAGGCCAGTGGTTGGTGATGTCCTGTGTCAACCACTTTAAGGAGTCGACATCTGGATCGCAAGTGCTTGGAAAATCCGACACATCTCATTATTCGTAAGGGTTCCCATTTTTGCGAGCAGGGTGTACAAGAGGAACCTGCCTCTGAAGAAATCCCTTTTGTCGGTGTCAACTTCTAGTTTTTCAGACTATTTTCTAATGTACCATCAGTATGGCCGATTTGGGAATTCCAAGATGCCTTATCGCATCCCTACCAAGCCTTGATGTTGTTGTGGCCATTCCAGTTACTGGGGAAAGTTTTGTAAGAAGTTTCATTCGAAGAAGGAGTCCTGATCAGGGGATGCTCGTGTCTGACTGTGAGGCATAAGATGCTTCAGCCATCAGAGCCTCAGCCTCAGGTCTTGGGGTGAAGCTCGCGCACATTCAAGGCATCAGAGGCATGTGAGACCTTTTCTTGGTTCTTTATCTTTCATCTTGGAATAGAGACATTCAAGTTTCCTTGTTCTTGTTTTCTTGCTGTTGTAAGTTCATCCTTTGTGGTGATACTGTGATGAAATTATTCTTTCATGATTGTAGTAGTTGTGTTCTTCTGAATGTGGCCTCTAAAATTGTTTATTTTTCTTAAAAGTTTATTTTTCCCTTGTGTGGGTTGGTCTTGATTTCATTAGTGATCGTTTAGAGATGTGAGTGTTGGGGGTTTCTGTCATGTGCTGAGAGTTTCGGGTTTTAGTGGAAGTGTTGTCTCGCTCATACTAAGGGAGTTGTATGTGTTGGGATTTTTGGATTGGTTTGGAGAATTCTTAGTTCTAGCAATGTTGTTATAGGGAGTTCATTGTTTTGGTGCCCCGATATGCCGGGTGGCCTTGTGGTGGTGTTTCATTTAAGTCTCAGTGGTCCTGCTTAACTCAAGTGGAGAAGTAGGTAAGTTCGGGTTGGGAGTTCCCACGTTAGCCTTCCTTGGGTTGGCGTGTGTGGGTTTTATAGTTTCTGTGTTAGACGAATTCTTGTGGTGGAGAGAACTCTCCCGTGTTCTCCCCTCGTTTTATGTCATGGTTTCTTTGTGATCAGTCAGGCGTGACCAATGGAGTGAGAGGTCACACGAGGTTCTTGGCCTCTCTTGGTTTGATCGGGCATGGACTTGAGTTTCGGTTATCCTTTGGCTTGGTGACTTTCTGGGGGAAGAAAGTGTATGTGGTGGGGAGAATCGTCACACCCCGACCAGGTTTGAGGCATGACTCGCACGTGACTTATAAAAAACCATGAGACAACACATAATTTGACTCTGTAGGTGGTTAGTGTTGGGTGGCATGGTTCGAGCGCACCTCGCTCGACCGCGCACTTAACGGCACACGAGTCGTGCAGTTGCCCATCATTCGAAATAAGTAAATTAATTAATTAAAGGATAAGTGAGATGAAATGAAGTAAAAAAAGTCAATAAAATAGATTTTGAGAAAAAATGTTTAAGAATAAAATAATAATAATATTATTGTTTTAATAATAATAATATTAGTATTATGTTGGTGGTATTTATTATTATTATTAATATTAATGTTAATAATAAAAATAATAATGTTATTATTATTATTGTTATTATTATTATTATTATTTTATTGTTATTAATTTTTATTATTATTATATTTATTGTGGTTGTTTTATAATTTTTATTTCTGGTTTTATAATTATTGTTCTTATTATTATTATTATAAAATAAAAAATAATAATAATTAAAACCCTAATTCTACCCGGCCAGCCCCCCCTTCCCCTTTACCCATCCCGAGCCCCCCCTCTCCTCCCGGTCTCCACCCACTACGCGATCCCGCTACCCAGCTGAACCCAGCCTGCCATCCAGCCTCCATGCTCGCCCATCCTGTTCTCGGCGCACCGACCAGCTTCCGCACCGACTCCCGTGACCCGCACCTCCAGCCTACCACTCCAAACTTGCACCTTACGCCGATCCGCCGCGCCCGCAACCCTCTACAATTCCAGACTCCCTCCGCACAGCCGTCCTAGCCTCCTCGGTTTTCTCTGCCCAGCCGCCTCTAGCCGACCAGCCAACCTCCTCCCGCCTTCAGGTCGCCTCTCGCCGGTACAACCCTGAACGGACCTGCTCGCCCTCTTCCATCATGCGTGACCCCTCCTGTCCGAGAATCTCCACTGCGTCGGTGCCCCCTGTGCATAGCGCGATCTCCGGCGCACCACCACCCAACCTGCAGCCAGCCTCCCTTCCCGCAGCAAATCCCCCTTTCAGTAGTTATTTTCTCTCCCTTCTCTATTGATTTCTAGAGTTTCCTTGTGGGGATTCTTAGTGACTGAACCCTATAATTTTAGTATGATCATTCTTTATTTCCTTTTGATTCAAGTATGAATATATTTGAAAGCCTTGGGTAGATTTGAACCCGTTTTAGTTCTTGGGTTTGGCATAAATGGTTGGTTTCTTGTGTCCATGTTTTATGATTTAAATTGGAAAATTTAATTGTGCAAGGTTTTCCATGAAATGAATTTGCCTCTTTTTAATGGTTTTAAAGTGGGAAAAAATGGGTCTTGGATGGTTGGGTTTTCATTGGGTGAAAATGTTATTTTGAAGTGAATTGTGTTTAAACTGAGGTGTGGCCTCAAATGATTGAAATGGGGTCGTTCACTTTTATTTCAATGGGGTTTTATGCATTCTTTAGGTTGGAAAAAATACCAATGAATGTTTCCATTATTAAATACACTTGATCTTTGGGATTTAGGCCAATTGGTTTTTGAGCGGGCCTCCTTTGTGTTAAAGGGGTTCTCTTGCCTTAAAGGGGTGTTTTGGTTTTATAAAGAGAAAACAGAGTTCCCTTAAATTTTTTGGTTATGTTAGAGGGTATTTATTATTTCCCTTAATTTATTAATGTTGGAATGATTTATTTTTTAATTAATTTAAACCCTAGGTTAGGTTTTGATTCAGGTTTTGTGGATTCTTGCGGTTTAGGGTTGTGAGAATGGTCCTATGAGACCTATTCTTGTGGATTCCATCAACCGACGACGAAGGCGAGGTGGTTCAGAATGTCTTGGTTCGCTGCCACCATTCGAGGTATGGATTTCATGCTATCGTTTGGTTTCGCACCATCTTAATTAGGATCTTTATTTGTTTTAAGGTTTTTAGTATTTGTGGTGTAGTTCTTTGAACTCTGCTTTGTGGTTTCGAGCTGTGCATGTCAAGAACACCTACATGTATATGAATAGGGTAAGACATATATATATATATATGCCCTCTTTGTACATATTCCCTCATGGTGTGGGGAATATGTTCAATGCAACTAGGGGAATTTATATATATATATATATATATATATATATATATATATATATATATATGTATGTATAAATGCATTTGCATATAAGCTCGAAGGGTCGGTTCGAGTGGTCATCTTCAAAAAGTGGCATGTTTGAGGTAGGATCTCTATGAATTATCCTTTAAATTTAAGAATCATTTATTTCTCGCTTTTCACACCTAGTTTCAATATTTGTTATTGATATAGAACTGTTAGTAAAATAGTCTATCTTGAATTGGAGTGGTTTATTTCTTGTAATGTGTTGTAATAAATGGTTTGATTGTGGTTTCGCATCAATTTCCTAATGAAATGTCCCTTTGACCTTTGTAAATGTGTTTTAGATTTAAAATTCTGGTTTGGGTTTCTTAAATGGGTTTCAAAGTGTATTTATGGTTTTCAAAGTGGCGTGTGTGTGATTATTAAGAAATGGTTCGGCATGTGAAATTTATGTGAGGCCCGGTTGGAACTTTTGTAAAACCATTTATCTTAAGAAAACTCTCCTTGGATGTGGTCCCCTTGCTTTGGTTGAGTTGTATGTTACAGAAGGTCCGCCAGGTAGGACTTTCCTGTGATAAAATGGTTGAAAGGTGAGGGACATATTCCTTAGGGTGACTCGGGGGTGACTTTGTTGTGTGTGTTGACTATGTGTGAGGAATATACTTATGACTGGACTGGATACTTTTTTGACATTGTTGGATCACCCCCATTTTAGTCTGAACATGGGAACCTAGCATAAAGAACGAATTGTTAGTGAACGATTGCTGCACTAGTTTAGACTATGCACTGGCTAGTGGCCCTTAGTACAGATTATACTCTGCTAGGGGATTGGGCCCCTCGGTTAGGCCATGTAGGGCGATACCGAGCATTTGGGAATTATGACGTCATTGAGAGTAGACATGTCTTCAGGATGAGTCACATGTATAGTACGTTCTAGACTATTCACAAGCTCCTAGGTTTTCCCATGTATATCGGCACTTAGTTTTCTGTGGCGGATGATCAAGGTGCCTTGTTTGGTTGATTACTCTTTCTTATTATTTTCCATTGCCCTTGTGTGATTATTGCTTTTGCCTTCGTGTATGATGCATCTCTTTGTTAAAGTGGATAAAAGTGATCTTTAAAAAGAGTTTGTGGAAAAAAAATTAAAATGTTTTACACTTCACTATCCCTCTTTCTTTAAAAATGTCAAATCTTCCTCCTCAGAAAATAACTTAGTTTAAAATATGAAGGGAAATGGATCATGAGTTGTTTTTAAGAAGAAAATGTGTGAAAACCTAGTTTTATACATTGTATTTCAAACTTGAAATTAGTGGATCTTTTATTTAAAGGAAATGCATATGAGAATAGATTGTTTGGCCATGCCTACTGAGTTTTAATACTCACACCTATAGTTTTACCTTTGTTTTTTTATCTTCGGTTGGTGCATCTTGCTTGGATTCAGTCACCATAGCATGACGTTGGTTTGAGGTTGGTGGTGACCCATAGGGTCACATGGAGGTATGTACGACTTTGTTTTGTCGCTACTCCTAGTTTTCATTTCCATTGTTTAGTTTTTGATTATTTATTTGTCTTTCATTTATGGGCCAAATCGTTCCCACTTTTTTAGTTTTGATGCCCGACACTAGTTGCCAGCCCATGGGGATCGGGAATGCCCCTCGGGCCATGTTGCGGGCCAACTCAGACGATCAGTTCAGGGTCAACCTGGGTTGGTTCATGACATAGGGTATGCATAATAATGGTTTTATGTGAGAATAACTTTGTGAGGGATGTTGAATATCTTTCATGAAATAATTTTATTATGTATATTGTCTCTAAATACACTAAAACTTTACAAACTCATGGTGTGTATTATTATGAGATGTATTGAATATTCATTTAAAATTATTTAATATTTATGTATGAAATAGATAGGTTTCCTCACTCATCATGTATAATAGTCTCCCATGTTTTGTGAATTCAAGGTACATGAAATATGGTACTAGCTCATAGAGAGTGTAGGGCCAAAAAACCTCATGGGTGTGTACTTCCTGTATACAACATGCCATTTTTACGGACACATGATGTGGGATCTGGTGACATGACATGTGACATTTAACCAAGAATAAAACTCTATCTAGTAAAACACTTGGAGTACACAGAGTGTATTCTTCCAAACTACATATCTTATACTCTATGATTTTCTAGAAACTTAGTAATTTCTCTCATTCTTCATTTCCGCTTCCAAATATGCATACAATATCACTTGAGACATTTTTAAATATATTGATTATGGTAGAAAAACCAACCAAGGTTTATTTATATCTATTTATCACCAAAATGGGATCTATCACCATTTTGTATAAGCTACCCATCGCGTCGCACACCTCTTCTTAGATTTCACTCTACACCACCCTGTTATCTGCAATCCACCATCATCCAGTGATTCTTCCACACTCCATAGTATTTTTTGACATTCATAAATATAGAATTATAGATATACGATTTTATTGTGATTCAAAAAATATTTAGTGTCAAATCACTGTCACTATGTAGGCCAATGATGAATACTTGAAGAATAAGGGGAGAAAAACATAAAAGCATAAAGGTGAATAATCATGATATCCATTGAGAAATCAAACATCAATCATGGGTTTAGAAACTAAAGATAAGGGATTGAACATTGAAAATAAATGATGATAATACCTAACAAAGGTTTCAAAATTTAATAAATTTATAGGTTAATTCACAAATTAATGATTGGGAGAAAAGATCAACACATTCTCAAACAGTAAAAAAAGAATAGAGAAATTCCAATAATAAAACAACAATACCTTAAAAAAGTATCTAAAATTGATGAATAAGAAACCTAATATTTAGTTTTGAGGATTTCATGTGTAGGATACCTATCCATGAGGATTTTAGTTGTAGTGGAGCCTTTGTTTAGCTGGAGTGTTGGAAAATCCTCTTATTTATTTAGTTTCACTTATCTTATGATTTGTTTATTTTTGTTATTTTTTATAGAATGTATTTGATATTTTGAGATGAATTTGGTTTATTTAGGTTCATCAATTTATATATTAATAAATATATATATACATAATTATATAAATTCTCCCCAAACATAAACTATTAATTTTGTTTCTAGTCACCAGTCCTTAGAAATTGGGAAATGGTCCTGGTGTTAGTGAAGACCCAATTTAGGCACCGTTTAGGTATCCAAATCAGGAATGTTATAGTTTATCTCAAGAAATAAACACAATCTATTAATTTTATATGTTAAAAAAAAGAACTCATGTCGACTTCTTTGGAGATCTATGATGCACTCGTCATTGGTTCCACAAATTGTTTCTAATCTCTTGGTAAGGTATCGACCATGAGAGGCACCTATCAAATCCTTAGACTATGTAGATAACCATAGGGATTTTATTAAGAGGTAATTATAAATATATTTTCTTATACTAGAGGATTAATTAGATATTAAATTTATTTATTTATTTAATATCCTCAATATCCGCTCGTGACTGCAAACCATCATGGAACCTGATGTGAATAGAAATTAAGCCGCGCCTAGGGTAAAACCCATATTCTAAACTCATTCGCTTCCTCAGTTTTCCTATACAAGAATACATTTATAAGATACAACATAAATTCCAAAAACACATGTGTGAAATAATTGAATATTTATATATATTTTATACATTCAATATCGGGGTTTCCGCGATACCTGAAATTTACACCAACACCAAAAAGAAAATCAAAGGAACTCTGAATAATATTTAAAGGGTTTAAACACAAAAACCAGAGTCTTTAAACCCTCCCCAAATTTAAGTATTTTCACCTTGAAAATAATAATCTACTAAAAAATGTGAGGTTAATGAGCCCGCATATGGATTTCATGCTACCATGAGCTCACTTAGAGGTTCCCATACTGCCAAAGGATACACACCTAAGGAGTTTATCATTCATAAAGGGTTCTATCCTTATGATCCTCAATATCCATAAGGTAATATGAAAATGTGGCTCCATCCTCAATTTCTAGCCCAATATAGTCAATAACATGTGATATATCATGCACATACCTCCTTAACTATGATACATGGAAGAATCCACACACTTGGTCCAACTGCATGGGAAATACCAGGTGGTAAGAAAACTCTCCTACCCTCTATAGAACCTAGAATAAGCTATTAAATATTAGATAAAGATTTAAACCTTGAAAAAATATCCATAATCCATGTCATGTAGAGACCTTCTGGATCACATGGTATCCCTCCTCAGACTCCAAATTCCACCATTGATGATCCATATAGGAATCCTCATAGCTCTAAGAAGTCCTCATCTACTCCTAAATCACCCAAGCCTTATTTATCACCACCCACACCATATACAAACCCATGAGTGATGACTAACCTATTTTCTTCTAGTACAAGGGTGACCTAGAAGGTTTCCCATACAGATCCTTAAATGGAACCATATTGATAATGGAGTGATAAATGTTGTTGAAGTGAACCCCACTAAGGAAAAATGATCCTCCTAGATCTGGTTTAAATCTAACATACAAGAACTCAACATATTCTCAAGAACATGAATGGTTCACTCTTTCTGACCATAAGTTTTAGGGTGGAAAAATTTTCTCATCTGTAACTCGGCCCTAAAAGACTCATGAAATAATCTTCGAAACTAATAAATGAATTAGATATCATGGCCAGATGCAATCATTATTGGGACCCCACATATCCATACAATCTCTTTCACATTCAAGAACCATGATCTCTCTATAGAAATATAATATTTAATGGAAATTAGGTGGGCTAAATTTTTTAGTCAGTAGATAATTATCCAGATAGCATCATGAACTCATTTTGATCATAGGATCCCCAAAATAGAATTTACCAATATATTATTCCACATTCACTCTGTAACTTTGAGGGTTTGGGCCAAACTAGTAAGGACTCAGTCCTCTGCCTTCCCTTGATGATAGGTGAGCCATTAAGAAAAAACATAACAACAATACATTTCATTCCTTCCCACTAAAATTAGTTTTAAAGGTCCTCGTATATATTTTACACTCTTGGATGTACCGCCAAGTGGGATGTATAGAACTCCCTCAACACCTCCTCTCACAACACGTGTCATCAAAAGATGACGACAAGCTCTCCACATTTTGATAATGTATCCCATATATCACATGAGAAAATATAATCAATATATAACTCATATTTTATTTCCCTAATATGATCCTCTATCATGTGATGAATAAGTGGAGGAGTCACCACCATCGATCAGTGGTAAGCTACTCCTCCCACATCTACCAAGGACAACTATAGTGAGGCCAACTATACCAATGATTCTCCCAGTAACTGAGAATGAGAAATCATGTTAAGGAAATCTACTACCATATTTCCTCTCCCCATAGTATAGAATATCTCAAATTCATAATACTATAGGAACTCTCGTCATCACCTCTGTCTCGGTTGAGATACATCTTTGTGAAGATATACCTAATACTCTAGTGGTTCGAGTAGACTACAAACCACTCACCAAGAAGGAAGTGTCTCAATTTTTTCAGGGTGAATACTACTTCTTCTATCTCTAAGTCATGGGTCACATAATTATTATTTTGGGTTCTCAACTTCCTAGAACCATTATAAATCACTTCCTTTCTATAAATTAATACACATCTGATCCCACATCCATAGGTATCATAAATCACCATATAGTCAATCCCATCCTATAGTAATATTAAGATAAGAGAACTTTTCAATCTCTACCTTAGCTCCTCAAAGACCTTTCTACACCACTCAAACCAAATGAAAGACTTCCCCTTTCATGACATATAAGTCAATGGTGTCATGATCTTGGAAAAGTTTTCTATGAATTTATGATAATAACAAGATAACCTAAAGAATAATTTCACCCACAAAATCCTCTTGGGTGGATCCCAAGATAACACAACCTCAATTTTTGTTGGGCTGACCGTTAATCCATCCTATGAGAAAATATATCCATGGAAGTGAACCTATCTAATATATAACTAATACTTCAAGATATTTCTATAAAAATTATGCCATAATTGTAATTTCAATACCATCCTTAGATTCTCTTTATACTTGAGCTTCTATATCAAATAAATAAGGATTTTATCAATGAACACCACTTTGAAAAAGTCTATAAAGGGATGAAAGACTTGATTCACAAGTCCCATGAACATAGTGGGGGAATTAATCACACCAAAGGAAATCACTAAGAATTAATAATTTTTATAGAGACCTTGGAACACCTACTTTGGGATACCATCGTCTCAAACCTGATGTTGATTATAGACCAATATGTGATCAATCTTCAAGAATAAGCTTTCTCCTTTTATCTGGTCGAAAAGATTGCTGATTATTAGAAGTGGATATTTATTCTTGATTATAACCTAATTCAAATGGTAATAGTAAGCACAAAACCTCAAACTCCCATCCACCTTCTTGTTTAGAATTATAGGATCTTCCTAGGATAACAAATTGGCCCTGATAAAATCATTATCCTAAAGGTCCTCCAACTTGACTCTTATATCTTAAAGCTTAGTGGGAGCCATATAATAAGACATAGAAGATATTATCATGTCTCTATGGTGGAGGTATATAAAAAATTAGACCTCCCAATGAAGTGGTAATCCTGGTACATCCTTGGGGAAGATGTTTAGGCAGTCCTCCACCACTAATAGGATCTGAGTGTCTAGAGCATCTATTACACCAAGGGTTAAACTTGATAACTGGTGAATGATTGATTTTAGATTCCTATGCATAATACCAATTCATCTCATCAAAAAAATTACTCTTTCCCATGAAGGAAAACTTTGACTCATTGTCTTGAAGGTACCTCACCCTCAGATGGAAATATCTTCTCTGAGCATGAAATGAAGATAGCCAATCCATACCAAGTATGATGTTATATGGATTCATAGAAGCCATGAAAATATCCCATGTGAAACTATATCCATTGAGTGTGAGATTTAACTACTGATATAGGTGAGTGATTATAGGATCACTCCCAATGGGAGTGTCTAGAAGTATGGGTTGGGCTAGTGGTTCGAATGGAACCTCAAGCACTCAAACAAGGGATAAGGTAATAAAATAATTAATCATGAATTTTTCCACGAGCACTAAATACAAACTATAAAATACACATATCATACCTTTAATCATGTCATTTACTACTTGACCATATCACTATATGGATTTATGTTGAACATAACCTTGATCACCAGCCCTATGAGCCTAGTATAGTCTACTTGAAGGTGGAAGTAGTGGAAGTGGGTCACAACATCCCCATCCTCTAGCTTCTTCTTCATGGTTCTTCTATATACCTTTCAAAAATCATCTCCTTGAGGTATGTACTATCCAACCCTAGGAGGCCCCTAGTCTCACTTTTCACTATAACATAGAGGCCCATCAACTAACTATCCTCCTATTATTTCACGATGAATCAGGATGTTACCTCCCCATAACAGAAAAGGATATGTCTATTTATTAGATGAATGGATCCCCTTAAAGATCCATATAAAAATATTACATGAAAATTATCTTATACACACTGATGCTTTGGGTGTCATAACCCTAAATCTTGATGTTGTCTACCTATCACTGAGTACTTTTCTCATTGATGTGCGATTGACCCAGCATCCACCTACTTATCTTCTACCAAAAAATTCTCCACTACCAGGGATCAATATAGAACCCTAGTATAGGTGGGAATGAATATAGGGGCCACACCAACTTGAATATCCATATGAACTCCTCACGCAAACGTATACACTCAGAAGAACCCAATACATGACATATAAAGAAAGTATCATGTGAGATCTATAAACATCAATGCATACTTGGAAACTGTCATATCCTCCTGTTATAGATCAAGTATCCCCTAAATTTTCTTAGACCAAAAATTTGATGGATAATAATACTTCCCAAAGAAGTGTTTGAACTCGTTCTAGAGGAGTATTGTATTATGATGTATCTTCATGACCATTCTCTACCAGTATCCCACTAATCCATAAAGAAGGATAGTCACAAGCACAACTGTCTTGTGAGAAGGTGTCCAAACTAGATGGAACACTTGAACCCTTGACTCTAGCCAGTCCTCTGCCACCTGGAAATATATCTTTCCTTATAAAATATCTATCCTCTTCCTCTGAAACTCATATATCTCACTCAATATTCACACATCCTCACCCTAAGTAGTGGGAACAATAAACATATTCACATGTAGAGAAATGTCTGCATGAATCAAGGTAGGTGGATCTACCCACTGCTCAAAGGGTGTTGGAACTATTCTCTATCTATATTAAAGAAATAACTCATAAACCAACTCTTGAATAAAGACCTCATAACTCAACTGGTCATTATCACGACCCTTCTTAGAAATCCTATTTGGATGTCTACATGGTGGTATCCTACAATTTAACAAGAAGAACCACAAAAAAAATAGAATATATGGGTACATGACTCAAGAAGGTCATGAAAAATAAATAAATAATTCTTATATAATGCATGTACCATTTTTTCCTTCAATTGATATATTAGTGAACTATGTTGATAAGTAGGTTTTCAGAGTCATAGTGAATGAATATATCAATCGTTGCACCATCACTAGGTTCTCTAGCCTGAGTGACAATCCTGAAACACCTTAACCAATTACCCTAAATTCAAAAACTAAATATTCATGATACTACCAAATCCAAACACTTTTACTGGGACAACCCGCTTGGAACCACTCTAAAATGAACCGAACCACTGGGCCCCACCTGGTTGGTGATAGGCTAAGCGTGCTACCCTAATACCACCTCTAATAAGTTAGGTTCTAGTGACTAACAATGAGTATATGTAACACTTAAATGATATAACTTAACCTAAATTACCTGTACATAATTGAAACCTCCATACATCCCACAATAAGGAAAATCTATAGCTAAAATCAGCTGATATATTTGATAAATGCATGAAACAACCTTTGGAATCCACAAGTGAACAATAACACATAGATCTTAGATTAAAGGGTGAAAAATATATTCCCAATAGATAATAAACCCAACCAAATAGCTGAAGGATAAAATTAGTTTCTCACACTCCTAAGATATAAACACTATCAGCAAACACCACCAAAGAGCACTAGTATTCTTTGCCGACTTTTGGTCTACCAATATCTCTATTGAACTACTTATTATCTTCATAGGGAATTACATGTGTGGGAAATATAACCATTTAGGGGTGAGTATATACATACCTAGTAAGACTCCCCCAAAACCATAAATAAACAAAAAATGATCTGTCAAATCATAGCATAGATCATAAAGGAGAAGAGAATAAAAAATATAAATATACTCTAAGAAAAAAAACCAGAGACAAAGGAAGTAGTATTGAACTTCATAGCTAGATAAGAATGATCAGCAATAATTCTTAGAAATAAAATCAAATTCTTTAATCCCTATATCCCCTCATAAATTGTAGTGTAGGATCCCTATGCCCTGGATATCTAGGTGGGAATACTGACTTTGATGGGGAATCCCAGGCCCAACTGATCACTTGGATGGGAAAAATACTAAATTTGATGATATAGGATCAAAATATTGTGTGAGTGGGTGGAATACTGACCCTATCTGATATGTAGGTAGAGGATCCATACACTATCAATAACTATGTGGGATTACTAACCCTACCTAAGGATGGTGAGAAGAACTTGTATTCTAATGTAACTTTTCTGTTAGAGAGGGAATTGTTACCTTCTAAATGATGACCTAGAAATATTTTCCTGAGTCACATCGACGAACACCCAATACCATAGGGTTAAACTCATATCTCTTTATGAAAAACCTCTGATGAAGAATAAAAAGGTACACCATTGAATTATATGTAGAAAATCACACAATATGGACCACTTGCAAGTCTAAATATGAGACATTATAAGGATATATGACTAATAGGAGATTTTGGAGGAAGCACAAAATGTGTGCCTTAAGGTACATGAGGTATATCCCTAAGAAGTATCATGGATGTTCACTAACACCCCACATAATGTATAAAGATCCATATACATGACATGTGGGTTAGAATACATGATATGTGGGACCCAAGGTGGTACTAATCATATATAATAGTCTCCCATGTCATATGAATTTAAGGTACATGGTGTATGGTGCTATCCCACCTAGAAAGTAGGTCTAAACAACCTCCTAAGAATGTACTCCTTGTATATACCATGAAATATGTTAGTAGAAGATGATGTGTGAGTCAACCACATGATGCGTGATATTTAACTCAGACCAAAACCCTATCTAATACAACACCTAAAGTACACAACATATGTTATTCCGAACAACATTTCATGTAGTTGAGTATTTTCTAGAAACTTCATAGTTTCCATTGTTCTTCAACATCACCACTGAATCTTCCACAATTATTACTTGAGCCTTCATTAAATGCATCAGTAATGGTACAAAAACACTTGAGGTTGACTTACTTCCATTGATTTTTATAAATAGGACCAGTCACCATTCCACAAAATATATATATCATGCTTCACACCTCCACTCATAAATATATCTGCAACACCATTCCATATGTGATTCTCTATCATCTAGAAATTATTCCATCCTCCTTAGTCTTTATTGATGTTAAAAAACACACAAGAACTAATCCTATGTTCAATCATGATTTGAAATGGATCGATAGTCAAATATCTGTCCCTATACAGGCTAATAAAGAATACATGAAGATCTGGGAGAGAAACCATAAAACACAGAGGTGAATAATCATGATGGTCATTGGAAACTCAACCATATATCCTAGGTTTGTAAATCCAAGATAAGGTATTGAATATCAAAAATCCATGATGACTATACCAAATAAAGGTTTTAGAATTTAATAAACTGATAGGGACATGCATATATAAAAAATTATGAGAAAACTTCAATGTATGATTGAAATATAAAAAAGGATGGATAAATTCCAACAATAACAAAGCATTACATTAAAGAAGGATCAATATCCTATAGATAAGGAACCCATGTTTACATCATTTGTGATTTATGATGTTCTTGTTGTTGGATCTATAAATTTTTCTTGATCACTCACCAAGGTTTGTACTACGAGAGGCTCCTCTAAAATCCCTAGGCTATGTAGATAACCCTATATATTTTCTAAATAAGTAATTATTAATAGGTTATCTAGGATTAGAATATTAATTAGATGTTAAATTAATTACTTTATTTAATATCCTCAATATACACTAGTGAATACAAACTCTCACAGAACCTAATGTGAATATAACTCAAGTCGTACCTAGGGTAAAACCCACATTCCAGATTCAACCAAGACCTTGTTTTTCTCATCCAAGACTCCATTAAGTAGATAAAATATCATTTTAAAAAATGATTTTAAATAATAATAAAATATTTATATATATTTTATACACTCAATATTGATTTTTCTATGACACCCAAAATATATTCCAACACTGAAAATTAAATCAAAGTCACTCCCAATAATATTTAAAGGGTTCAAATACAAAAAATAGAGTCATTAAAATTTTAACCTCTAACTTCTTCCAAATTCCATTTTATGTTTCATAAGAATAAATTTTATTATATTTATTACTCATAATTGAATATAAAAATGTATTTCACACTTTATACTAAGACTAAAAATCAATCTTATCATCTATGGTAAATAGATAGACATACTTATCTGAAATTTTATAATTTTTGGTCATGATCCACCAATATAAATAAAAAAAGTGTTCATTAAATCATACCAATAATCATAATCATTCCCAAAAAAACTATAGGATGATCTAGATTCATATTATCTATAGATTAAAAAAGTATTTCTACAATCATAATTTTTTTTCTACCACATAGTTAGTGTAATAAAATTGAGATATTTTTTATAAACCAAAAGAAAATAAAAAAATAAGACCAGAATTATTCTCAAATGAAGAGACCTAACTTAATATCAAATGTTGGTATTATAAAAAAAATCTGAATATACTCGATATCCAAGTTGAGTTAGGATATTAAACCAAGTTTTGTACCATAAGTATAATAAGAAAATAAAACTACAAGAGGGGGTGAATTGTATTAAAAAAACATGAATTAAAATTTTCATCCACCTCAAGGTGTAAGTTGATAAAAAATTAGATCTCATAATCAAATCAAAATTTATTATAGTAAAAAGTATAAATGAATTGGAAACTAAAAAATTAAAAAGATAAAAATACCCAACTAAATCACTATACACAATGGAAATTCAGATTTTTAAAAATTTCCAACATCCATAAAATATAAGAACACATCCAAAATTCAAAACACAACACAATATATAAAATAATATGTGAAGTAATGATTAAAATACTTAAAATACAAAAATAATATTATTACCAAGCCTCATATAACACCTCGATATAATACTATTTAATTTAATTTATTCATGAGTCCCTTTTTTTTCGAAGTAAAATTTTCCCAAAAATCAGGAGTTTCTGGGAATAAAGAGCATGTCACATGGTTAAGGAGCATGTTTTTTAAAAACTTGTTTCAATTGTGAGACAAATTCTATAATTTTTTAGAGCCAACAACATGTTCGGTGCATAGTTTTCCAAACCATGTGGCTTGCTTGTGCATAGTGCTCCAAGAGTCTAGTAGAGGCTATATGGTTGGTACACAGTTTGGGTAACTGTATGGCCAAACCATGCATAGTGTCCATGAGGGTTAAATTTTTGAAATAATTATTTTTTCCCTTAGGGAATTAAAAACCCTAAAGGGTTATATTTATCCCCTCACCCCCACTCACTCGATACATGCCTAGGGGGTTTTCATTCATGTGACCTACCTCCTCCCCTCCGACTATTTCATGTCTATTCCTTCTCAAATTTTTGGTGTGATCATCTCTAGATAGCTTCTGCCCTCCTCCTCCTTTTTCTTCTTTTATTTTGGTTTCTTTTACTTCTTCATGGTGTGTGAATCCAAGGGTAAACCATAACCCTATTTGAGGGATGTTTTGGTTTATTCCTGGTCCCTAGGGTTCACGAGGGTCAATTTGAGGCCTATTATTGTGATTTCCATTGAAAGTGATAGATTCCACTCTTCTTGAGGTAGGTTACTCTATATAAAAGCCTTTAATATGAAAACTATAATTTATTGGTGGTTTTAAAGTGTATTAATTATTATATAAAGTGAATGTGTTATGAAAAATGGTTGTGATGCTTGGAAATGGTTCCTATATTGCTTTATATGTTCTCTCTAATCTTCTAGCATGAGTTTATCTTATTAAATCATGTTTCAATATTGGATTTAAATGTAAAATATCCTAAATGTTTAGTTAATATTTCAAATGATTTATAACATGTGAATTAGAAATTCCAAAAGATGTTTTGGTCTTTAAACCCATTTTAATAAAGACTTAATGGCATGGTTTTTCTAGGAATACTTGAGGGGGTTCCTAATCTTATGACTCGTTGAATGCGACTTATATACATATACATATACAATTATATATATGGGTTAACTATTTGTACATATTCACTCAAAGAGATGAGGCCAAAACTCTCTCATTAGTGCCGCACACTCCCATGTCTCATGAAAATCAGAACCATGCTTCCACATCACAAAGATCAAAGGCATCATCTTCCAATGAAGAACCTTTATCTCATAATCAACAATTCAGACTGGATGATCAGTAATAGATAAATCAGTATTAACATATAGGTCTCCCTAAAACAAGAAATTATAAGGGTTGGAAAGATAATTTCTAAGATGTGATACATGAAACACACTTTGGATTGAAATCAACTATAGTGGAAGTTCTAAATGGTAGTCTACTTTCCCCACTCTCTCAAAAATCTCAAAAGGACCCACAAAACTCAGTGCAATATTTCCATGTTTTCCAAGATGTCGATGAACCAAATGAGGAGAAACTCTCAAAATCACATGGTCACAAATAGAAAAATCCAATGGTCACCATTGATATTCACACTTTCTATATACTTTCAATATTCTGTTATGAATCAACTAAATCCTTATTGTCGTCTCTTAGACCAAAATCAGTCCAACCAAGGAATGTTCACCAATCTATGACCAACATAATAGAGATAAAAAATTCTAGCCATACAAGGCCTAAAAAGGGTCCATTCTAATAGTGGAATGATATCTATTATTATAGGTGGACTCAAACAGTCCCAAATGGTCATCCCAAGCTCTACCAATGTCAAGAACACAAACACATAGAATGCCCTCATGAATCAGTATATCTTTCTATATCTGGCCATCCTTCGATGAATGATATGCTATGATCAAACATAATTGAGATCTTATGGACTTCTAGAGGCCTATCCAGAAGTGATAAGTGAAATGAGGATCCCTATTAGTAACTATAGTAGATGTAAATCAATGAAATATTATAATATCTTGCATGTAGATACATCCTAAATCCTCAACTTTGGTTATATCTAAAAGTAGTATAAATTGATCTAATTAGGCTAGCCTATCAATAAGAACCCATATCATATTCTTCCCTCAAGGGGTACATGGAAACCCAACCAAAAATTCCATAGAAATATCATCCCACTTCCAAGTCGGTATTGGAAGTGAATGAAGTAAACCTGAAGGTTTCTAGTGCTCAGATTTGTCTTATTGGAAGGTATAATAATGAGAAACAAAGTCAATAATGTCTCATATCATACCTAGAAACCATAATCAATACCATATATCATAATAATTTTTTTAGTACTCGGGTGCACTGCCCAATGGGAATTATGGAAATCCCCCATCACATCTTTTATCGTAGGAAAAAGAAAAACATACCATTTTTGGAATAATATGATACTCTATGAAGATAAATACTAGTCACCAATGATCTCTCTACTATAAAGAGAGTCCCTAAGTCCATATAATTCATCATCAAGATTCTGGTACTAAAGAATCAACTTGAGAAGAGAATAGGTTAAATGCATGCTCACCAAAACAACCTTAATCTCATTATCCTAGACTCCCAAGTTCAACTAAGAAAATATATCCATTAGATTTCACTCTTCCAATGATTCTTTCATATCCTGGGTCAGAAGTTTCCTACTCAAAGCATCAACAATTACATCCCCCTTTCCATGGGTATAGGAAATATCAAAATCAAAATACTATAGGTACTCCACCAAAAACCCATTTAGGAGGATCAAATATTTTTGATAGAAACATAACTCAAGCTTTTGTGGTCAGAATAAATAGTAAACCTTCCACAAAAATGGTAATTCTTCCAACTCTTAAGAGCATGAATCAAAATTGTGAGTTTAATATCATAGGTTAGATAATTCTTATTATGTGTCCTAAGCTGTATAGAACCATAGGATACCATGTGATAACCCTGCATAAGGACACAACCCAAAACTAAACCTGATGCATCATATAATACCACATAGCCCTGCCCAACCTTTAGAAGAGTCAACACCAAAAAAAAAATTAAAAGAAGATTTAACTCAAAAAAATAACTCTAACATTTCTCATCCCAAATAAAGTTCAATCCTTTTTGAGTGAGAGCAGTCATTGGAGAGTATAACTTGGAAATATTTGAAAAATCTATGGTAATATCCCAAAAAACACAAGAAGCTCCAAATCTCAAAAACATTATACAATTTCTCCCATGTCCTAACAGATTTCACCTTTTCAGGATCAACTAAAATACCATGTTTTGTGATAACATTCCCCAAGAAATTCACTTCCCAAATTCTGAAATTACATTTCTAAAGCTTCACATAAAGTCCATGATTTCTAAAGATTTCCATAAATTCTCTCAAATTATGTACATGTTCCTCTTTGTTCTGATTATAAAATAGGATATCATCCAAAAATACCACTAAGAATGAGTCAAGGTACCCATGAAATATCCTATTCATCAAATCTATAAAAAATTTAGGAGAATTGGTTAGAAAAAATATAATAAAAAGGTGATCATAATGGACATACCTAATCCTGAATCCTATTTTTTTAATGTCATGCCCTTTTATTCTCAACTGGTGATAACAATATTGAAGGTTTATCTTCAATAATAACTTCACCCTTTTAATCTGGTCAAATAGATCATCAATATGTGGTAATAGATTTTTATTATTACCACATAAGACAAAAATATTCATAGGAAGATTTAGAAAATTCACATCATGGGTTGATATAAAAGATTTATATGCACCAATTTCAAATAAAACAGTCAATAAAGATTAAGTTATAGCGATAGTACCCCTCACAATCACTGGACCTGCATTTTCTTCCTTTGGATACTCTTACACTATGTGATTTTTTTATGGATTCTTGTGGCTGGAAACCCTTAGTTATTGAAGCATATGATTGAACTATAGTACTTTTTGGTGATGATGATCCCATTCCACTACAAAAAGTAGAAAATAAATATCATAACTTTTATAGACGTCCTAAGTGACCGTAAGAATTGAAGATCTTTGGTGCTTTAATAAAAAATCATTTTAAATTACCAACCTTGACATAATGAAAGAAAGTAAAAGGTCCTATACCAGGTACTATAGAAGGACTGTATTATTTCTACTATCTAGAAACACCATGAGATTCATCATGTTTCCTATTTCATTTAAATTAACTCATAGAACTTCCACTGGGAGAAAAAGGAACTCCTGTCAAACCTGGCTTACCAACCAGGTCAAGATCAACCATCAATTATCTATCTAGGACATAATCATAAGAAGTGAGATTCAGAAAGAAAACCTATAATTAGATATCAGGTCAGAGAACCATATCAAACCTTCAAGACTTTATTTTCTCATTAGTCACCACCTCAAGAGAAAACATAACAAGCTCAACAAAACAGTTCGCATACTATGTCACGGTCCTATCATACTACTAGTGGTTGATAAAATCCATGGATTTTGACAAGACCATTGAATATGTATAAAAATGTTAATGAAAATAACTCTAAATTCCATCCAATCTAAGTCATCATGATTCTTCTCCATCACCATCGAATCCCACCATATTCTGCTAGGCCCCTCAAACTTGAAGGCAACACATTTCACTTTAATCAAATCAATAATTTCTAAGAACTGAAAAATAAGTTATATCTTTTTTTAAACCAATAATTAGCCTCTTAAGGATCATTAAAGCGTTGGATAATTGGTTATTTTTGATGAATAAACTCTTGATAATGATATCTAGATTAATCCCTCTGAGGTACCACTATCAGAGACTGAACAAGAACGGGCACGGGTTCTTTCTCCAAAGATTGGACAACACACAGCACAATCTAAAAAATATTATAGTCAAATGTATTATTCTCTTTATATGGTTCACCATATACTTCCTCCTTCAACCTATTCAAACATATTATCAGAGGAATTATGTTATAAAATATTAACAAACAACACTGAAACAATAACAAGGATAATCAGATCAACTAATCAAAAAATAGAAACTAGAATATCAATTCCACCAAGAAGAATTAAAGATTTGGATTTCAATATAATCTGATCAAAAGAAGGTAAAAGTATATAAATCATATAAAACTATTCCTCAAAGATGCTTTTACTAAACTCCCAAGGTAACTTAAGGCTCATTATGATGAGAGCTAGCCAGAAATTCACTCGAAACTACCTCTTAAGTCCCATCAATCCTACTACCTATCTATCAGGACAACCCAACTATAAATAGGTAAAATTGTACCCAAATGAAATACTCCAAATGGATAAAGTACTATAAAAAATAGGTAAAATAGTACCCAAATGAAATTTCATCAAAATAAGTGCATATTCCAAGATAAAGATATATAAATCCCATGAAATAGTTGGATCACATATCCATCGGTCACCACCATCACTTCAGGTCCCAAATATCAAGAACATACAAAACCTTTAAGCGGTGTTTTCCCTTTGCTCAGACCTGGTATAAGATAATCTACTATAGGTTCCGGGCGCAACGGAAGCGCGTTGGTGGGTTTTCCCAACTTTAATTTGAATGTTAAGCAACGTTCAATCTGAGATCCGTCACGATTTAAAACACCGAATCTTTGGAATAGAATGAAAAAATTAAGAGGGAATCCCAGAATCATAGAGATAGGATCATCATATATTGGTTATAATTAATTTAATTAATTCACAAGAATTTCCTTGGTGGAATTATTTCTTCGTCGATGTCTCTGGTCATGATCCTGTGATCCGTCGTTTCATCTTAGAATCCAAATATAGGATTCCTCTAGCGGTGATCCACACGTGCTCCACGTACCTATGGACGTCGCCGAAGGGATCTCCGGGTGCTAGCATGGAAGAGCCTTCGCTTGCGATGTCCGCCTTCAACCACCTTGATCCGGTGGAGGATCTCGCTCTCGTAAATTGAGGGCGTTCTTGGTGGAAAGAGAATTCTCTCTTGGCTTGAGAGTATTTCCAAATCCATTGTGCACAACAATGGCTCAGGAAAAGTGTTGGGGTTGTGAGGATATTTATAATCGGGTTTGAGGTTAATAGGGTCATGAAAATAAATAAACGTGTTACACGTTTTATTTATTTCATTAACTCTTATTGAAACCCTAGGTTGAATTATTAATTCCTTGAAATGTGCCCACACTAATTATAATTAATATCATTTAATAAAACAATATTATATCCTCAAAATCCTGACTGGAAAATTACACGGCGTGTAATAATTAATACACGGTGTGTACTTGTTTTCCATAAAACTACACGGTGTGTATATTTAATATACATGACGTGTACTTTTTATTTTCCATTTTTCTCCACCATATTTATTAAACCTTGAGTAATGTCTATTTATTTTTTAAATAAATGTAATTGCATTACTCGCTAATAAATATATTATTTCGCCCACAATATATTCTCTCGAATAACTAGTGTCGAAATAAATGCGATCATGCATCCTTAAATAATTATTAAACCACAGTTGGGAATAATATTTATTTAACTTGTTAAATTAATATTTAACTGAGATACATGGACACACTTAGTGTGTGACCCTCTAGGCCTCTTTCTCAGTGGCATTAGGCGGATCTTGCCTAAAGTCCAAGGTTAGCGTCTAGCAACACGCCAAGGCACCCATAGAGAAAGAAGTTAATGCCACAATGACGTTTCACCTCCTATGAACACTTACCGTGTAATATAATCCCTTTTTCTCGATATCTATAATCAAACGAGTTGCATGCTAGTGTCATCAACCCATGTGCTCGATTATTATTTCATTGAATTCCTGGAATTGAACTCGCCCATACCTTACCATGGCCATGGATTTATTTAGGCTATATCAATTCCATCAAAGGGCCTGAGATATCTACTTCTGTTATGGAATAGAAGGGAAAAATCCTTTCTCGCATTATCTATTAATGCAATATTACTCATGACGCACCCAACATATCCTACCTCGCTGCGAACAGTGTGTCATCACAGTTTTCGTCAATACATCTAAGTGCGCGAGTTTTAATACCGATTAATAATAATCTTAAAGTCTAAGGAACAATACACACATCCACAGATAGGAAAATCCAATAACACTATGAAATGTGGATTTCCTACTGGCGGGTCTCGTTCTCATAATATCCTCCTGGATATTACAAAGGGCGGACACCATAAGAAGGTGCCTCAAAGTTTTATGAGTCCTCAACCCTAATGACCTGTATTATTTTTGTCCCTCAAATAACATCATCCGGCCATAGAACATATATTCAAGAACAGTGTTATGGCACTTCCGGGTTCTCATCATAGCAGGGATCCTCTATTACCCTTTAATGCAACAGCTGTCCTTAGGACATTATCACTTGCATTGTCATGCAGAAGAACAAAAAAGATGTTATAAGGATTTTATTAATGAATAAAGTACAATGTAGTTGGTTCTATGCCACTATCTCCAATAGACTCCCACTTGGACTAGAGAAAACTGCTAACAACCTTTAACCCGCTAGCTCTCACATGATATTCATGCTTCTGCTAAGATAGACCTTTAGTCATGGGGTCCGCCACGTTCTCTTCCGTGGACACTCTGCTCACTGCAACTTCACCCCTTTGATAGAAATACCTCAAGAGGTGATACTTCTGGAGCATGTGCTTTGTCCGTTGATGTGACCTTGGTTCTTTTGCAAGAGCCACCGCTGCAGTATTATCACAATACAATGTAATGTGATCTTTATTGCTAGTCACCACATCAAGCTCCTGGAAAAAGTTCCGAATCCAGACATCTTCCTTGGCTGCATCAGAAGCTGCTATATATTCGGACTCCGCTGTAGAATCTATGACAACTAGCTGCTTTGAACTCTTCCAGCTCACAGCTCCTCCATTGAGACAAAAAACAAATCCATATTGCGACTTCAGATCATTATGATCTGTCTGAAAACCAGCATCAACATACCCTCTGATGACAAGATCCTCATCTCCTCCATACAACAGGAACATATCCTTAGTTCTTCTCAGATACTTAAGGATAGTCTTAACAACAGTCCAATGTTGTTCCCCTGGATCTGCTTGATATCTGCCTACCATGATCAGTGCATAGGCAACATCAAGCCTGATACATAACATGGAATACATGATGGATCCTATAGCCGAGGCATATGGGATAATGATCATCCTTTCTTTCTCTTGTTGTGTTTGAGGACACATTTTCTTAGAAAGATGTACGCCATGTGACACTTGAACCAATCCTCTCTTGGATTGTTCCATACTAAATCTCTTTAGTATCTGGTCAATGTATGTACCCTGACTTAGTCCAAGCAGCCTCTTGGATCTATCACGAATGATCTTGATCCCTAGAATGTAGGCTGCTTCACCTAAGTCTTTCATGGAGAAGCACTTGTTCAACCAGTCCTTAAATGACTGTAAGAATGGTACGTCATTTACAATAAGAAATATGTCATCAACATATACTACTAGGATGATGACCACATTCCCATTAAACCGCTTATAAACACATGGCTCACATTCGTTCTTAATGAAACCAAATTCCTTTATGGATTCATCAAATCGAATGTTCCATGACCTGGATGCTTGCTTCAATCTATAAATGGATTTCTGCAACTTTCAAACCCGTTTGGATTCACCTGGTGTCACAAATCCTTCTAGTTGTGTCATATAGACATCTTCCTGAAGGTTCCCATTAAGGAATGCTGTTTTGACATCCGTCTGCCAAATCTCGTAGTCATGGTAAGCTGTTATGGCAAGTATGATTCTTATGGATTTAAACATGGAAACTGGCGAGAAAGTTTCATCATAGTCAATTCCTTGATGTTGTCTGAATTCTTTAGCCACTAGCCTTGCTTTATAGGTGCTAACTTGAACTTCCATGTCCAACTTTCTCTTGAATAACCATTTTCATCCAATAGGATTTACATCAACTGGCTCGTCGACCAGAACCCAGACTTGGTTCTGATACATGGAATCTATCTCCGAATTCATAGCTTCTATCCATCTTGCAGCTTCTGAGCTTTCTACTGCTTCCTTGTAGGAGAGAAGCTCATCATTGTCTAATAATAATGATTCACCATCCTCAGTGACTAGGAAACCTAATCTCTTTGGTTCCCTTACCACTCTTGAGCTCCTACGCAGTACTTGTGTTTATGGAACCTCTTCCACGGGGACCTGTGGAACTTGTTCCTGTACCAACTCTTGTGTATCTTGAGCATCAAATTCATCGAAGTCAATCTTTCTCCCACTATCCTTCTTGAGGATGTGTTCCATCTCAAGAAAGATAGCCTGTCTTGTGACAGTCACTTTCTTGTATTGAGGGTTATATGTGTAATATCCTTTTGTTTCCTTGGGATATCCTATAAAGATACACTTCGTGCCTCAGGGTGCTAGTTTGTTTCCTGAGAAGGCCTTAACAAACGCCTCACATCCCCATACATGTGTATGTGAAAAAATGGATTTCTTTCCATTCCATAACTCAGAGGGAATTCCATTTGCCGCCTTAGTTGATACTCAGTTTAATGTGTATGCTGCAGTTTGTAATGCATATCCCCAAAAGGATAATGGAAGATCCACATGACTCATCATCGACCTCACCATGTCCAACAAGGTGCGGTTCCTCCTTTCATTAACACCATTCCACTGTGGTGTATAAGGAAGAGTGAGCTGAGATAGAATCCTAGACTCCCGTAGAAGATCGATGAACTCTTGGTTCAGATATTCTCCACCTCGATCTGATCGAAGTTTCTTTATCTTCTTACCAAGCTGATTCTCTAATTCATTATTGAATTCCTTAAATTTCTCTAAGGCTTATGACTTATACCTCATTAAGTAGACAAATCTGTATCAACTCAAATCATCAGTAAAAGTAATGAAGTAATAATATCCACCTCTAGCTTCTGCTGGAAATGGTCCACATACATCCGTGTGTACCAATCCTAGAAGCTCTGTGGTCCTTTCACCCTGTCCACCAAAAGGCAGCTTGGTCATTTTACCTTGTAAACAAGCGTGACATCTATCAAGTGGTTTTAGCTCAGTAGAGTCTAAATAGCCATCTTGAAAGAGATTTGCCAAGCACTTCTCGTTTACATGACCAAGACGGTGATGCCACAACTGGGTGATGTATGAGTCATGTGAGTTTGTTTCGTTATCGATTGCCAACACTTGGTTTTCATAATTCAATACATGCAAACCATTATTTAAATGTGCCATACCATAACATACGTTGTTCTTATAAAAGAGACAACCCTTATTTCCAAACTTGAAAATAAATCCATCCATATCCAAACAAGATACAAAAATTATGTTTTTGGTAAAACTAGGCACATAATAATAGTTATGTAAAACCAAGATCATCCCAGTCGACAATGAGAGGTGGTAGTCGCCAATAGCCAATGCAGCCAGCCTTGAGCCATTGACAGCTCGAAGATCCACCTCTCCTATGACGATCTTTCTAAATCTACTTGGTTCCTGCATTTGAATACAGATTTGATCCCCACAAGCTATATCTAATACCCAATGTGTAGAAATAGAAAGATTGCACTCGATAACAAACGCACCTTTAGCATCCCTATGCTTCCAGGTGTAGTTCCTCTTCTAGTGGCCCTGCTTGCCACATACAAAACACACTGCCTCCCATTCCTTGCCCTGCCTCTGGATCTTCCCCTTCTTGGAGGGATGGTGCTCGGGGGCTTCAGACCATTTATAAGTCTTTGGCCCCTTTGACTTGTCCTTCATTTTCTTGTTCACCATAAGGACTGCGGGTTTGTCACGCCCCATGTCCTTTTCTACCTGGCGAATCAAGTTCAGAAGCTCCGATAGACTCTTCTTATTGCCGCTCATGTTGTAATTGACAATGAAGCTAGATAAGGTCTTGGGCAGTGATGATAGGATGATATCTGTATGCAACTCATCTGGGAATTTAATCCCTAAGATGTCCAGGCGTTCAATGTAGCCAATAAGCTTGAATACATGAGCCCCATATGGCGCAGACTCTCCAAGCTTCGTGGTAAACAAAGCATTGGAGATCTCATACCTCCCCTGTCTCGCCTTCTCTTGGTAGAGATCTTTAAGGTGAGACATCATGCTTTATACGTCCATGTTTTCATATTGCTTCAAGAGCTCATTAGACATGGAAGATAGCATGAAACACTGGACATCTGTGGCATCATACATGTGTTTCATGTAGAGAGATAATTCCTCATCACTATCCTATTTCCCAGGCACAACTGGAATAGACTCTTCCAGCACATAAAATTTCCTTTCGTGGCGAAGAATGACGCGTAAACGCCTCTACCACTCTTGGAAATTGGTGCCGGTGAGAAGGTTTTCCTTCTTGAGTATGGTTCGCAATGATATGTTTGACGTAATTTTCTTGTCTTTTCTACAAATTAAGATGATCAAAGGTTTAGTACTTTATTACAAAAATTGAGACAAATAAATAAATTAATACTCATTAGTCTCCCACTATTTTATTGAAATCCAATAGCCCTCACTATTGATTTCAGAATATTCTTTTGCCTAAATATTCTAGTGGCAAGGATCCATATTGCCCTTCGCATTACACCAACTAGGGTTGGTCAAGAAACTTGAAGGGTTTTAGGTAGGCATTCCAAATGCCAACTGCATTAACTCGTAGCTCCTTGATCCGCTGAGTGGACTCCCCAATCCTGAAATCATTTTATTTTGGATTTCCTCAACCTTTGCCTCTTGGTCACACTAAGTCCTGCTGTGACAGTCAACCCTTGATGCGAACCAAGTCAAGTCAACCCAAAACCTTGAATTAGAATTCCCCGATAATTGAAATCACCCCAACTAGGGTTGGTCAAGCACTTTGAACTATGGTTCGATTCTAACCAAGATTATGGAAGGCTATACCGACATAATATTTCTTTTGAGGGATTTTATCCTTATATGTAAATTTCCAATTTATTATCTTTTATTACATTCTTGTTAATATTAAGTGGGATTTACTTAAGTGATTAACCATGTCAAAGATAATATTCATGTATAAGCCGGTTTTATTTTAGTTCCATCTTGCATGCTCTTTTAATTCATTAATTGTGTGATTGTGACAACACACCCACAATAAAAAAACCATGAAACTGACAGAAATAAAATAAATGGTATGATCATGAGCTTTTTCTATTGGTTAGTTTATCTAGCGGTTGATAAACTAACCCAATACCTAGGGGAGAAACACCTTTGATCCTTTCGGGTTCATGTTTACAGCTTTCCACCTATCCACCTTTGTATATCCTTGGATTGGTTTCGCCGTGGCTCCTGACTTGAGCCGCCTCCACTAGCTTGGGAGATCCATCCATTACATATGCATTTATCTCACACGCAGGTGAGGGGTAAAAAAGGGTTTTTATATAAAAGAGTCCTTGGGCGCGCATGCCCTACATATTAATGAGGAGATGGCTCGCAGACCAACAAATTTAATTTAAATAAATAAATTAAAAGAAACAATTCACATACAAAGGTCTCATTCTAGCTCATGATCATCCATACATGCAACGATATTTACGCATAAATAAAACTAGCATTCAATTCTTTAATCGTTCTTGTTTAAGATAAATCATGCTCTAATTAATTAATTATCTTTAATTAATCAATCATTTTATCTTAAAACCTTTTGCTGAATTTCCTTGAGATTGTAATCCGTCATAATTTTAAACAAATAAATTCATTTAAAATTATCCTTGTATGTAACTTGTACCTTAGGGGCAACCCGGTGAATTCCTATTTATTACACAGATGTTAAATTAAACACATATATATGTTGTACCTCTCGTACCCCTCGTGGTTTAATTTTCATGATCACAATCACTCTTATTTATCTAATTTTGTTTTAAGTGTTTTTGGATGATAGGTTGCCAAGGAATTGGGCCAAGAAAGAAAGAAGGCCAAAGTGGACTGATTTTCAGTCCACCGGCCAACCGGTGGATGCCCACCGGCCAGCCGCTGGAGCCTGGACAGAAGGCATCCTTCTGTCTAGACCACCGGCCAACCGGTGTCCCACCACCGGCCAGCCGGTGGAACCCAGACAAATAGTGTCAGCTACTGCCTCAGCACCGGCCAACCGGTGGCCTCCTCACCGGCCAGCCGGTGGTGCCTGAGCCCGAACCCTCTCCCTTTTTCAAAGCACCGGCCAACCGGTGGCCTAACACCGATCAGCCGGTGGGGCCAGTCAAACTAGCCGTTGGGCTTTGACCAGGCTTGTCCACTTGACTCCCAACGGCTCCGAAGTCCTCTCCAACGGCTCCGAAGACCTCCAAAGGCCATATGAGGGTTCCCCCTCTATAAATAAAGGACTAGGAAGCCCCGGAAATGTACGGAAGCCCACGGGAACATTTTTGATCATTTGGCGAACCTCCGGCGCATTCCTCCAAGGAACCCCCAATTGCTCCAACACATTTCCACATCCAAGGAGCACCACCATAGAAGCTTGGGAGCGCTCTTCATCAACTCCATCAATCCTTTGGCGCCCAAGGCTTCTCCTCATTACGGTTTTTCTTGTTTTAATTATTTTGAGCATCAATTTGGGTTTGTGCCTACAAACCCCTCTTTCTCTCATCTCCCTTTCATTTGGGTTTTCACACCACCTTCAAGGTGTGAAGAGGTTAGTCAAGCCTTCCCTTTAAAAGGATTGAGTCATAGGTGAGCTAGCCTTCACCTGTAAGAAGGCTAGTGGGTTCTTGCTCAACCATTAAAATCAAGTGAGTTCTTGCATAACCATTAAAAGCAAGCTGTAATAGGTTCTAGACTAACCTTAAAGTCTAGTGGGTTTCTTGCTAAAACCATTAAAAAGCAAGCGGTAGTAAATCTCTCAACGGTTGAGTTGGGAGCGGAGACGTAGGCTTTGGGTTAAGCCGAACTCCGTTATCAAGCTTTGTGTCTTGCCTCTTTTATTTCCGCTGCACTTTGATAATTGTTTTTTAATTCTTAATTAATTTTTAAAAGGCAATTCACCCCCCCTCTTGCCATCACTTCTCCGCCCAACAATTGGTATCAGAGGGAAATTTGAGTAATACCTTCACCGGTTTCAAATTCAAGATCCTTTATGATGGCTTCAACTTCTTTCGCCACCGAAGGCTATTCTTTGGGTTGTGCTCCATTCTTTGATGGAACCGACTATACTTATTGGAAAACCCGCATGACCAATTTTCTTAGAAGCATTGGTTATCCTATATATAAAATTGTCATGCATGGTTATTCTCTTTCTTCTCCCGATGAATCCAAATGGACCCAAGTCGATATTAAAAATTTCGAGCTTGATGGCAAAGCCATGAACGCTCTTCATTGCGGCCTTGATCGTAATGAATTCAATCGAGTTTCCACATGCACTTCATCTCATGAAATCTGGAAACTATTGGAGGTTACCCATGAGGGGACCAACAAAGTTAAGGATACTCGATTGGATATGTATCGCCAAGATTTTGAAAGTTTTACCATGCATCCATCTGAAAATATTTCTGAAATGTTTACAAGTTTTACTGATGTTTGCAATGGGAGAAAGTCCCTTGGTGATGATGTGTCTGCAGAAACGATGGTCAAGAAGATCCTTTGGATCCTACCAAGCTCATGGGCACCAAAAGTCACGACAATCCAAGAAGCAAAAGACATCAAGAATATGCCGGTCGAAGAGCTCATCGGATCCCTCATGACCTACGAGATCACCATGAGGAGGCAAGCTGAAAAGGAAGGCAAACCGATCAAAGTTCCAAAGAACATCGCCTTCAAAGTTCAAAAAGAAGAAAGCTCATCCTCCTCATCATCTTCCTCTTCAAGCGGCGATTCAGAAATGGAGAATCTTGCCCGCAAGATGCACAAATTCATGAAGAAGCACAAGAAGAAGAAATCCCGCAAGGCTCCACCCAACGAAAAATCCGAGCCCGAGGTAACATGTTACGGGTGTGGCAAGAAAGGCCATTACAAGCCCGATTGTCCACTCAACAAGAAAAAGGCCAAGCAAAAGGAAAAGAAGAAGGCTTTCAAGGCCACATGGAGTGATAGCTCCACATCCTCCTCCTCCTCCTCCTCAAGCGACAACGGTAAAAAATGCCTAATGGCATTTCATGAGGTAACCTCTTCCGACTCCTCTTCCTCTTGTTCTTCAAATTCTTTCAATCATTTATCTTACGAGGATCTCCAATATGCAAGAGATCAATTGGAGGAAGGTTTTCACGAACTTTCTTCCAAATTTGTTGCTTTAAAAAAGAATTTCAAAAAACTCTCTTTCGAAAAGGAACAACTTATCAAAGAAAAGGAAGAGTTGTCCCTTAAGATCCAAAACCTTCCCGATGTTGATTCTATGGAATTAACAATTAAAGATTTAAGGGAATCTCTTGCCAAGTTCACCCAAGGTGAACAAAATTTGACCAAATTTCTTGGTTCCCAACGTTTATCTAGAACCACCCAAGGGCTTGGCTATTCCAAGCAAGCTTCCTCTTCCCATGCTCCAACTATTTTTGTAAGGGGGAGCTCTCAAAATAAAATTTTTAACTATTGCAAAAAACCCGGGCACTTAATTTATGAGTGCGATTGCAAAAATGCCCGGTATGGAAGGCCCAAAACTATTTTCTTTAATGATGAATTTCATAGGAGAAGACCCGCCACTAGACAAGTTTGGATTGAAAAATCCCTTTTAGCGAGTCTCACTGGACCAAAATTTGTCTCGGTTTCAAAAACCTCTCCCCGGTGATTTGTTGTTTTTATTTAGGGGGAGTTAGGATTGTTTAAGCCTTTTTTGCTTTAATTTCAAAACTTTCATTTCAAAACTCTCAATTCAAAACTTTCAATTCAATACTTTCAATTCAAATCTCAAAAATTTCAATTGGTTTAAAAACTCTATCTTGTTTTTCAATCCTTTCCCTCAATCAAGTTTTATGCCCCGTGCTATTTTGATAATCACAAAGGGGGAGAAATTCTTGGTTGATTGGGGGAGAAATCTTTCTCTCATGCTTTGTTTTACTTTTCAATTTATCCTTTAAAGCATGCCTCTAATTTCAGTCTTTTACATTGCTTGTTTTGGTGATTGTGATCATCAAAATAGGGGGAGATTGTTGTACCTCTCGTACCCCTCGTGGTTTAATTTTCATGATCACAATCACTCTCTTATTTATCTAATTTTGTTTTAAGTGTTTTTGGATGATAGGTTGCCAAAGAATTGGGCCAAGAAAGAAAGAAGGCCAAAGTGGACTGATTTTCAGTCCACCGGCCAACCGGTGGATGCCCACCGGCCAGCCGATGGAGCCTGGACAGAAGGCATCCTTCTGTCCAGACCACCGGCCGACCGGTGTCCCACCACCGGCCAGCCGGTGGAACCCAGACAAATAGTGTCAGCTACTGCCTCAGCACCGGCCAACCGGTGGCCTAGCACCGGTCAGCCGGTGGAGCCAGTCAAACTAGCCGTTGGGCTTTGACCAGGCTTGTCCACTTGACTCTCAACGGCTCCGAAGGCCTCTCCAACGGCTCCGAAGACCTCCAAAGGCCATATGAGGGTTCCCCCTCTATAAATAAAGGACTATGAAGCCCCGGAAATGTACGTAAGCCCACGGGAACATTTTTGATCATTTGGCGAACCTCCAGTGCATTCCTCCAAGGAACCCCCAATTGCTCCAACACATTTCCACATCCAAGGAGCACCACCATAGAAGCTTGGGAGCGCTCTTCATCAACTCCATCAATCCTTTGGCGCCCAAGGCTTCTCCTCATTACGGTTTTTCTTGTTTTAATTATTTTGAGCATCAATTTGGGTTTGTGCCTACAAACCCCTCTTTCTCTCATCTCCCTTTCATTTGGGTTTTCACACCACCTTCAAGGTGTGAAGAGGTTAGTCAAGCCTTCCCTTTAAAAGGCTTGAGTCATAGGTGAGCTAGCCTTCACCTGTAAGAAGGCTAGTGGGTTCTTGCTCAACCATTAAAAGAAAGTGGGTTCTTGCATAACCATTAAAAGCAAGCTGTAATAGGTTCTAGACTAACCTTAAAGTCTAGTGGGTTTCTTGCTAAAACCATTAAAAAGCAAGCGGTAGTAAATCTCTCAACGGTTGAGTTGGGAGCGGAGACGTAGGCTTTGGGTTAAGCCGAACTCCGTTATCAAGCTTTGTGTCTTGCCTCTTTTATTTCCGCTGCACTTTGATAATTGTTTTTTAATTCTTAATTAATTTTTAAAAGGCAATTCACCCCCCCTCTTGCCATCACTTCTCCGCCCAACAATATATCTATCACGTGTTGTGCCTCAGCTTTATGCATGAACTATGGTACGCGTCTCAATGGTTTGTATAATATAATAATAAATTTTAATAAATCTGCGTAATTTGGGTGAGTAAAAGGCATGTAGTTCCAACTACACGGTGTGTACTTTTATTCACCGTCCATCTGAAGTACACGCCTGGGGACATGGCGTGTTAATTTACTTCGGAAATTTTCAGAGTACACGACATGTACAGTGGGACACACACCGTGTAGTTTCCGTGTTACACGGTTTCCAGCCGGGCAGGCCGTGTACGGGGTACACGGTCCAACCCTAACCTGAAGGGACTACACACCGTGTTCTGTTAGACCACACAACATGTAATCCGGAAACCATGTGCCACCTATTTCTGGTCAACACACAGTGTCTTAAATTCTTAGAAAGAATCCAATACATGGCCTGATTTGGCGGATCAGTCAATGCATTGAACCTAGACTACACGACGTGTACTTCCGAATACACGCCGTGTATTCTTGTGTTGTACGGCCAGAAACGTTTGGCTCCTCTGGATGAGTTCCTCTATTTTATTTTAATAAAAATTAAAAGAAAAATTCGTTTCTGTGAGGTGAACGAGAAATGAGGGAGTAGGAACAGATCTCGAGATTCATATTTCCAGAACGATTAAACATTAATTGAAATAACTATATTATTAAATGCGTAAAAAATAAACGAAAAATAAATAATTATAATCAACGATAACCTCCCTCTGATATCACTTGTAGGTTCCGGGCGCAGCGGAAGCACATTGGTGGGTTTTCCCAACTTTAATTTTAACGTTAAGCAACGTTCAATCTGAGATCCATCACGATTTAAAATGCTGAATCTTCGGAATAGAACGAAAAACTTAAGAGGGAATCCCGGAACAATAGAGATAAGATCATCATATGTTGGTTATAATTAATTTAATTAATTCACAAGAATTACCTTTGTGGAATTCTTTCTTCATCAATGTCTCCAGTCAGGATCCAGTGATCCGTCATTGCGTCATAGAATCCAAATATAGGATTCCTCTAGCTGTGATCCACACGTGCTCCATGTATCTCTGGACGTCACCGAAGGGATCTCCGAGTGCTAGCACGGAATAGCCTTCGCTTGCGATGTCCGCCTTCAACCGCCTTGATCCGGTGGAGGATCTCGCTCTCGTAACTTGAGGGCGTTCTTGGTGGAAAGAGAATTTTCTCTTGGCTTGAGAGTATTTCCAAATCCTTTATGCACAACAATGGCTTAGGAAAAGTGTTGGGGTTGTAAGGATATTTATAATCGGGTTTGAGGTTAATAGAGTTATGACAATAAATAAATGCGTTACGCGTTTTATTTATTTCATTAACTCTTATTGAAACCCCATGTCGAATTATTAATTCCTTGACATGCGCCCATGCTGATTATAATTAATATCATTTAATAAAACAATATTATATCCTCAAAATCCCGACTGGAAAACTACACGGTGTGTAATAATTAATACACGACGTGTACTTGTTTTCCATAAAACTACACGGCGTGTATATTTAATATACATGGCGTGTACTTTTATTTTCCATTTTTCTCCACCATATTTATTAGACCTTGAGTAATGTCTATTTATTTCTTAAATAAATGTTACTGCATTACTCACTAATAAATATATTATTTAACCCACAATATATTTTCTCGAATAACTAGTGTCGAAATAAATGCGATCAGGAATCCTTAAATAATTATTAAACCACAGTCGGGAATAATATTTATTTAACTTGTTAAATTAATATTTAACTAAGATACATGGACACACTTAGTGTGTGACCCTCTAGGACTCTTTCTCAGTGCCATTAGGTGGAGTCTACCTAAAGTCCAAGGTTAGCGTCTAGCAACACGCCAAGGCACCCATAGAGAAAGAAGTTAACTCCTCAATGATGTGTCACCTCCTATGAATGCTTACCGTTTAATATAATCCCTTTGTCTCGATATCTCTAATCAAGCGGGTTGCATGCTAGTGCCATCAACCCATGTACTCGATTATTCTTTCTTTGACTTCCCGTAATTGAACTCGCCCATACCTTACCATAGCCATGGATTTATTTAGGCTATATCAATTCCATCAAAGGGCCTGAGATATCTACTTCTGTTATGGAACAGAAGGGACAAATCCTTTCTCGTATTATCTATTAATGCAGTATTACTCATGACGCACCCAATGTATCCTACCTCACAGTGAACAGTGTGTCGTCACAGTTTTCATCAATACATCTAAGTGTGAAAGTTATAATACCTGTTAATAATAATCTTAAAGTTTAAGGACCAATACACACGTCCGCAGATAGGAACATCCAATGAGACTATGAAATGTGGATTTCCTACTGGTGGGTCTCATTCTCATAATATCCTCCTGGATATTACCAAGGGTGCACACCATGAGAAGGTGCCTCAAAGTTTTATGAGTCCTCACCCATAATGACCTGTATTATTTGTGTCCCTCAAATAACATCATCCGACTATAGAACATATATTCAAGAACAGTGTTATGGCACTTCCGGGTTCTCATCATAGCAGGGATCCGCTATGACCCTTTAATGCAATAGTTGTCCTTAGGACATTATCACATGAATTGTCATGCAGAAGAACAAACAAGATGTGATAAGGCTTTTATTAATGAATAAAGTACAATGTAGTTGGTTCCAGGCCACCAACTCCAACATCTACAAATGCCTGAAGTAAAGGGTAGTGTGTGAGCTATAAATTTTAGTATGGTGTCACCAAGTGTTCCATAATAAATTCCATAATAATTAAACCAAATATGATTTCAATTTTAATAAAATAAGGTATGACATGAAATTTAAAAATTTTCAATAAAACATTCTTTCATAATCAAAATATGGAAGATATATTAAAATAGGTTGAAATGAAAATTTTATACTTTTTTTATATAAAGGAGTTAGCATCAATAAAACAGTTCTATAAATCAATGACATTTAATCATCAAATAAAAAATATCATTACACCATGAAATAAGCCATGAAATATGTTAGTTTCTATAAATAGGATACTCACACTACTCATCAGTGATCTCATCTCAATGTGCACACACATCCCATGACTCAGGACATCAGGACTCAACTCCCCATTAGGGAAAACCATTCTACAATATGTCTATGTTAGTGTTTTCATCATCAATCCAATGCTAGGTGGTCAGATCCTAGCATTCTTTTCCTATTTACCTACTAACTACCCTGGATCACATGTACTTTAGTCAATGAATCAATCAATCATGAGAAGATCAATCATTTCAAATCAATTCAAAATACAAATTCCCAATTTCAGTTTTCAACATACCTTTCTCATTTCAAAACCAAATAATAGTTTTTTCATCAATTAATTCCTTTTCAAATCATCTTTAAATTTAAGATATTTGTCTTAAGGTCCAATATAAAATCATTTCATCAAATGAATTTCCAAATTAATCCATCAATTACCTCAAATCCACCCAATAATTTCAATTCCATTGAAATTGGTTTTTTTCACAATATCCATGATCTTTTCAAAATCATACATCAATTATCTCAAATTAGGGTTTCTAAATCATTTAAAAAGTCATTTATAATCAATCAATAAATTTAAGGTTTTAATTTTTGTGAAAAGTCATATAGAACCACCTATATTTAATTAGCGGTCAAATCAATACCCACAATGGGAAATCCCAATGAGGAAAGAAGGTGAATGAGATCAAGGAAGGAATCCCTTGAAACACCATCCATCAAAACATGGATCAAATCCATCATTATCACAAGGATTCAACACTCTCAAATTAGGAGTGAAGGAAAAAAGGACTTTAAAACCAGGATAGATCACTTACTGAAGAGGGATCAAATGCTTCCACTAGAGCTTTGATATGAGAAGAATGGAGTTTGGGGGAGTCAAAAATCCTATAGAGATCCTTTAAGATCCAAAAAAATTAATGAGAGTTGAGAAAGAGAAAATAAATATAAAATGGGGCATTGGAAATTTAAGTATGTGAAAACACAGATCACATCGCAACCCCCATGGCCACGATGTAGAAGTGTTGAAAACAACCAAACCATGATGCAACCACGCTTGACCAAGCCCCATCACCTTCTAGTCAACTAGTACCTTGAAAACACACCATATACCTTGCCTAGATCTACTTCACCCAGGGTAAGGTTATGGTGCAACACAAGCACCATGACACAACTATTCCCGAATAGGAAGTAGCCCTGAAATTCACCAACTAGGGATCTACAATGTAACCATCCATCCATGACATAACTATGATGAAATTGGAAGTACCTATGAAAACCAATCTCAAAATCTCCATGGTGCAGTCAACTGCCAAATCTATAGTTCCATACAACCTCAATCTTCTGTATGCCGCAACCTGATAGTCCATGTTGCAGCTGGGACTCTCCACACTGTAGGCCTTGCACCATAGTGAAACTCCAACATTTTTTTCACCAAAAAAACCACAAAATAATTGAGAAAAAATTCTTTAAATCCTCTGAAAAAAATGATACCCAGACTCCATTAATTCAAAAAAATATACATCCCCAAATTTTAGGTTATTTCCCATGACAAATGTTCTCTATCCTTAAAAATACTGAAATGCACCCAAATGAAAAGGGAATAAAAACAAGAGTCAAGAAATACCTGAAAGAAGGTAATGATATGTTACATGTCACTTTTTCCATTTCTTAATACTTTTATTTTAAAGAAACAATTTATTTAAATAAAAGATCAACCACCCTTCACTACGGGAAAAAAGACTTTTTTCGACGGGAATAAATCCCGTCACAAAAAGTTCGTCCAAGAGGTTATTTGCGACGGGGGTAACGACCCGTCGCAAATAATCAATTATTTGCGACGAGATTTCGTCTCCCGTCGCAAAAAGTTTGGCGTGAGTAGCGCGCCAAACCGCGCGAAGGTTATTTATGACGGTGGGATCCTACCGTCGCAAATAGTAAAGTATTTGCGACGGGCCCTGTTGCAAATACCCGACGACAGTTAATAGCTTTTTGCGACGGGAAGTCGTCCCGTCGCAAAAGGTGTGTCGTCAGGGACTATTTGCGACGGGACCCGTCGCAAATAACTTTTTAACCGCCGACAACAATTAATGCGGGTGTAGGTATTTGCGATGGGTCCCGTCGCAAATAGTCTCATCGAAAATAATCTAACCTATATATACCCCCATCCGTTTTCCCTCTCATTCGTCTTATTTTTTAGATCCTCTTTCTCTCTAACTCTGATTTTAGAGGGAAAATTTTTCTAAGTTAATTTTTTTGTTCACGAAGAATTTGTGAAGCCGTCTACATCAATATAAAATCAAACTTAAAAGTATTTATGTTTTATTTAATTTATTATTTATTTGATTATTTATGTTAATTTTTATTATTGTTGATTAGTTGTAATTAAATTAAATTTAAATTGTTTTGTCATGAGTATTTATTTGTACTAATAAATTAAAATTTTTAGTACTAATTTCTAATAATTAGTAGTAATTAATAATTATTAACGATAATTAGTAATGTATATAATTAATTTGTAGTAATTAATAATAATTGGTACTAAATAATAATAAATACTAATAATTAGTAATAAATATTAATAATTGTTAATAAATAGTAATAAATATTAATAACGAGTAATAAATAGTAATAATGAGTAATAAATAGTAATAATGAGTAATAAATAGTAATAAATTGTCATAAATAGTAATAAATTGTAATAATTAGTAATAATTAGTAATAAATTGTAATAATTAGTAATAAATTGTAATAATTAGTAAAAATTGTAAAAATTAGTAATAAAATGTAATAATTAGTAATAAATTGTAATAATTAGTAATAAATTGTTATAATGAGTTGTAAATAGTAATAATGAGTAATAAATAGTAATAAATAGTATTAATTAGTAATAAATTGTAATAATTTGTAATAAATTGTAATAATTAGTAATAAATTGTAATAATTAGTAATAAATTGTAATAATTACTAATAGATTGTAATAAATTGTAATAAATTGTAATATTTAGTAATAAATTGTAATAATTACTAATAAATTGTAATAATTACTAATAATTACTAATAAATTGTAATAATTAGTAATAAATTTTAATAATTAGTAATAAATTGTTATAACTAGTAATAAACTGTAATAATTAGGAATAAACTGTAATCATTAGTAACAAACTATAATAATTACTAATAAATTGTAATAATTAGTAATAATTAGTAATATTTATTAATAAATACTAATAATTAGTAATAATTAGTAATAATTAGTAATAAATACAGATAATTAGTAATAAATACAGATAATTAGTAATAATTAGTAATAAATTGTAATAATTAGTAATAAATTGTAATAATTAGTAATAAATTGTAATAATTAGTTATAAATTGTAATAATTGGTAATAAATTGTAATATTAGTAATAAATTGTAATAATTAGTAATAAATTGTAATAATTAGTAATAAATTGTAATAATTAGTAATAATTAGTAATAAATTGTAATAATTACTAATAAATTGTAATAATTAGTAATAAATTGTAATGATTAGTAATAAATATTAATAATTAGTAATAAATACTAATATTAATTAGTAATAATTAGCAATAATTAGAAATAATTAGCAATAATTAGTAATAATTAGCAATAATTAGTAATAATTATCAATAATTAGTAATAAATAGCAATAAATAGAAATAATTAGTAATAAATAGCAATAATTAGTAATAAATAGCAATAATTAGTAATAAATATGAATAATTAGTAATAATTAGTAATAATTAGGAATAATTAGGAATAATTAGGAATAATTAGTAATAAATAGAAATAATTAATAATAATTAGTAATAAATTGTAATAATTAGTAATAAATTGTAATAATTAGTAATAAATACTAATAATTACAAATAATTACTAATAAATACTAATAATTAGAAATAATTAGCAATAATTAGCAATAATTAGGAATAATTAACAATAATTAGCAACAAATAGCAATAATTAGCATCAATTATTAATAATTAGCAATAATTAGTAATAATTAGTAATAATTAGCAATAAATAGCAATAATTTGTAATAAATTGGAATAATTAGTAATAAATAGCAATAAATAGCAATAAATAGCAATAAATAGTAATAAATAGGAATAAATAGGAATAACTAGTAATAATTAAAAATAATTAGTAATAATTAGGAATAATTAGGAATAATTAGAAATAATTAAGAATAATTAGGAATAATTAGTAATAATTAGTAATAATTAGTAATAATTAGTAATAATTAGTAATAATTAGTAATAAATAGGAATAAATAGGAATAAATTGGAATAAATAGGAATATATAAGAATAAATAGGAATAAATAAGAATAATTAGGAATAATTAGGAATAAATAGTAATAGTTAGTAATAAATAGGAATAGTTAGGAATAAATAGTAATAATTAGTAATAAATATGAATAGTTAGTAATAAATATGAATAATCAGTAATAAATAGGAATCATTAGTAATAAATAGGAATAATTTGTAATAAATAGTAATAATTAGTAATAAATACTAATAATTAGTAATAAATAGTAATATTTTGTAATAAATAGGAATAATTAGTAATAAATAGGAATAGTTAGTAATAAATAAGAATAATTAGTAATAAATAGGAATAATTAGTAATAAATAGTAATAATTAGTTAGGAATAGTTAAGAATAGTTAAAAAGAAATTTTAATAAATTTTAATAAATTTTAAGAACTTGGCATAATTTCCAGTGGATTGATGACGCTCCTTTTGCTCGATGACTTTTCTCCTTTCAAATCTCACTGACTCAAAAAATTATGAAAAATGTGCTACTACATAGGCATATTCCATCTCTTATACACGATATTAGATATGAATTCGTAGGATCATATTTTTTATAATGTTTTTAGGCAGCGATAGTTGGAAGAAGACGATTCATCGACGAAAAGGGGGCTCTTTTGTCCGACCCCTCATTTACTTGCATCTTTCTGACACTGAAATCACAATGGAGAATCTGGTCGGAGATACACATATTCATTCTCATGCATACGATAATGAATATGCGTACCTCTGACCAGATTCTGCATTGTGATTTCAGTGTGAGAAAGATGCAAGTAAATAAGCAGTCAAACAAAAGAGCAGCCTTTAATCCACTGGAAATTGTTTCACCTTTAATTAATGGTAATTATTAAGAAGTAGTAGTAATTATTTATCTTCTTTTTTTCAGATAGTGATTTTATAATTTCAAATTATTCAAAAATAGTGATGATTTTATATTTTGTAGAAAAATATGGAACAAGGAAGTCAACATCAGTCATTATTAGATGATCGCTCTTGGATAAATCAGTGCAGAAATCCAAATGGTTTCGGTTTAAATCCTATATATATTGAGGGTGTTGAAGCTTTCTTAGAATTTATATCATCAAAATCAGAATATGTTTCAGAAGGCACAATTAAGTATCCTTGTAAAAAATGTGCTCTGAGAACGTTTGACACATTTGACAAGGTTGTGGGACATCTCTTGCGGTTTGGTTTTCAACCAGATTATGTTTTTTGGTATCAACATGGTGAATGTAGTTCCATAGAAGATACTAATAACTTGATTCCGGATCCATCATGGTTCCAAAATTTAGTACATGATGTTGCAGGTCCATCTGTTCAACAAACTGAAACTCACGATGATATTGATTTAACTACTGAGTTGGCACTATACGAATTTTATGAGTTATTGAGGTCTGCTGAGGATGCATTATATCCTAGTTGCAAGATAAGAAAATTAAAAGCGGTTGAAAAATTTATGGCTATTAAATCAGATAATGCAATGTCAAACAACTATTTTGATCAGATATTTTCTTTGGTTAAAACACTGTTACCTGAAGGAAATGTGTTGCCTACAAATTACTATGAGTGCAAGAGGTTGGTTCGTAATCTAAGCCTTAGTTATCAGAAGATTCATGCATGTGAAAATGATTGCATCTTATATTATGGTGAAAATGAGTCGTTGGATAGTTATCCCACATGTGGACAATCAAGGTATAAAGAAGCTCAACCAGGTAAGTCTGGATCGATTCCTGTAAAACAGTTGAGATATTTCCCCCTTACACCCAGGCTACAAAGTTTATTTATGTCTCATAACACAAAGTCAATGATGTCATGGCCCAGAACCAATATTTCAATCGATAAAAGCTTGAACCATCCATATAATGGGGATTCATGGAAATTTTTTGATCGTTTGCATCTGTCTTTTTCTTTAGAAGCCCGAAACGTGCGATTGGGTCTTTCTACTGACGGTTTCTGTTAGTTTGGTTCTTATGGTAGTTAGTATTCATGTTGGCCTGTCTTTATAACTCCGTACAATTTACCTCCATGGATGTTGATGAAAGATACCTATATCTTTTTGACCTTATTAATCTCAGGACATCCGAAAAAGAATATTGATGTTTATTTGAAACCACTGATTGATGAGTTAAATGCATTGTGGATTAATGGTGTTAGTACATATGATGTTGCTATGAAAAAAAATTTCACATTAAAAGCTGCATTGATGTGGACGATTAGTGACTTTCTAGCATATGGCATGTTATCGGGCTAGAGTACACATGGTCTGAAATCATGTCCTTACTGTATGAAAGACAATAAAGCTTTTGTGCTCGTCAATGGAAAAAAACATTTCTATTTTGACTGTCATCGTAGATTTCTTCCAACCGATCATCCTTTTCGAAGGAACAAATATCATTTCAGAAAAGGCATAATTGAAAGGGATGAACCTCCAAAAATGATCTCAGGTATAGAGTTAAAATCAGTTGTATATTCATTACCTCTCATCACATTTGGGCCAAAAGTAAACCAACAGAAAATTCATGGCTTTGGGAAAGAACATAATTGGATAAAATGAAGCATTTTTTGGGATCTCCTATATTGGTCAGATTTGTTGGTCCGCCACATGTTGGATGTCATGCATATTGAGAAGAACTATTTTGATAATTTATTTCATACAGTTTTGGATACGCCAAGTAATACCAATGATACTGTAAAAGCATGATTAGATCTTACCCAAATTTCCAGGTGACCAAAACTTGAACTATTTGAAAATGTCAGATCACAGAGGTTAATAAAGCCAAAATAAGCATATACACATTCCAAAGAGAGTCTCTTATTATTTTGTCAGTGGATTGCAGATTTGAAACTTCTAGATGGCTATGCTTCCAATTTGGGCAGATGTGTTAAGAATGGTCATATTACCAGATTAAAAAGTCATGACTTTCATGTTATAATGGAAAGACTTATGCCGATTGGATTTAGAGGTTTGTTGAATTTTATGATTTGAGATTTGATAACAGACATATCATATTTTTTTCGAGACATTTGTGCAATGACAACAGACTACGATGCGCTAAGAAAACTGGAAGAATATGTTGCTGTAATTATATGTAAACTGGAAAAAATCTTTTTGCTTGCTTTCTTTGACTCAATGGAACATATGATATTATATTTTCCACATGAATATAAATTTAGAGGTCCAGTACAGTTTTGATGGATGTACCAATTCGAGAGATGCATGCATAAATTGAAGAAAAAAGTACGTAACAAAGAATCAGTTGAAGGCTCAATTTCTGAAGCTTATTTGCAAGAGTAAATTGCTTTTTTATGCTCTCACTATTTTTAATCTGAATATCCCTCAAAACAAAAGTGCATGGGATAGAATGAGGAAAATGTTAATGATGAAATGGACAATAAATAATCAGTTTTTAATCAGCCAAATCTTGGCTTTAGTGGATTTCAGGAATGATGGATTTCAGACGATGAACATCACAGAGCTCATACAAATATTCTGCTCAACTATGAAGAAATGACAGCATTTTTACCATGAGTGCTTCTATCAGTTATTCTATAATTTCTATTATAGTATATAAACTTATTTTATTTGTAGGTTATATGATAATCATATCAAGAAACAACTTCCACAAATTACAGCAGCTGCTCTTGAAGAACACTGATAAATTGTTTTTCTCAATGGTTTCAAAAACCGGTAACATAAATTATTGATGGTTTAATATCAATTCAGTTTACTATTTATTATATTGATAATTTTTTTACAAATTTTCAGGTGTCTCAACATACTGATAAAATTGATAAGTGACTGTGTATATTGAGTAACCCACCATCCAAAATGGTTAAATCTTATAATGCATATGTGGTGAATTGTTTTTGATTTCATACATGTGCATATAGGGAATCAAAAAAAAAACAATGAACAATGGAGTTTGTTTGAGAGGATCACATAATAGAGAAACTGAAGTTGACTTTTACGACATTCTGGATGAAATTATTGAGTTATGTTATCTTGGGAAGAATTACATAATGATGTTTAAATGTCGGTGGTTGGATACTGAGAGAGGCTTGTATGTTCATCCGACTCATGGAATCGTCGATATTAAATATAAAAGTCTTCTTGTAGTAAATGAACCATTTTTACTGGCTCAACATGCACATCAAATTTATTATGCAAAGTATCGTGGTACTTTAAGAGACCTGAGTGATTGGTGGAGAATAATTAAAATGAAATCTTGGGAAAATAAATTTAGTCAAACTGAATGTGGTTCTGCTGAAGTGGAAGGAATTGAAAATTTTCAAGAGACTACTCAAAATCCATCTTTTTCACAAAGAAACATGAATATCGATGATGACACCCCACAAATAAGGGTCGATGGTGACGAGGATGTTAATGATACTACAAATGAATTTGAAATGAAAAGGGATGGTGAAAGTGAAACTCATATGGATATTGATGATGCCGAGGAGGAATATGAAGACATTAACATCTTCAGATATGAAGATGATGATGAAGGTGAACATTGAAACAATTAAATTCTGGTTATAATCATAACTAATATATATCTATATATAATAATTATTTTTAACTATCTACTAACAACAATAATTTTGTATTTCAGATGGAATTTGATTTACTTCGTGATTTAGAGGAGGCTGAGCTACCTTTGGATGAGGGGGATATGGGATCATCTGACCCTCAGCCTACTGATGGTTTAGGAGGTACATGGAGGGGGCGCGGTCTTGCGCGACTGATGATTCTTGACCCTATCCCCGAACGACGTCCATGTCTTGACTTCAATCCATGCACATGGAGGTATGGTAACCTGTATATTTTAGTTAGATTTCATTAATTTATTTATATATATACTAATTGTTTGATTATTTATTATTTTTTCATAGTTTTGCGCATGTAGCCGTTGGAAATGGGAGCGCTATCTTGTGCAATTATTTTTCTCAGCCATGGATCACATGGGAATAGATTCCCGTTGATGTGCAGCTTGGTATGTACAATCATTGGCTGGTACGTAAATAAATAATATTTATTTTGAAATTTATTTTATTAATAACTTGATATTATAAATTATTTGTAGGGTTTATGGTATCCCATCGATGATAGCATGTGTAACGATATCCATGCAGCATGGGAGGTGTCTATTCATGAGAATTTGCGTCAGTTTTTGCACAATTTGAGAAAGACGACCATTAAGAAAGAAGGAGCGACAGTATTTGATGAGTCTTGTAGAGCCCACCAAACAGAGTACATTTCATCTCAGGTTTGGGATGGATTTTGTGCACATTGGTTGGGTGGTGGATTTTAGAGGAGGTCTTCATTGGGTCGACAGAACCGGGGGACACAGGAGGTGACACATCTAGCTGGTAGCCGTATATTCAGTATGCATAGAGAGCATCTGGTAAGTATTTTTTTTAAATATTTTATATAACTTCAAATATAAACAGTTTATTTTATATTCATATAGGTAGTCGAGCATCCCGATATTACAAAGTATGATGTTTATCAGAGGATTTACAGTGATCTAGCCACCAAAGAGATTAGAGGTGATCGCCAGTGTCAGATTGTGGTTAGTCTTATTTTTTTTTCATTTTGACAATTAACTACATATAATATTTTCACAATTTTAATTTCAAATTGTAATTTAAGGAGTAATATGAGGTTGCGACCTCTCAGACACAGGCTGAGGGTCAAGATGAGGCGACTGATCAGACCAGTGCTCACCATTTCGACGAGGCGGCATGGATGCAGACGACTCAGTATGACTTTGAGAAGGGCCTAGTAGTTGGTATCAGCTCTAATTTGACTCCTGGTGCTTATTATGGTACTACTGTGATGTTAGCGTCCAGATTGAGATGAACTCGTGGAGAGGCATCATCTTCTGCCTCACAGTATCAGGAGCAGTTCCGAGCTCAGAATGACCTTATAGAGAGTTTTCAGAAGCAACAAGAAGAGATGTGTCAGTAGCAGTAGGAGCAGAAGTAGCTGCACAAGGAGGAGATGCATCGATGGTAGAAGCAGCATCATGAGCAGATGGCGTACATGCGCCGTCTGACTCGTAGTTTAGGGATGGAGTTTCCTCCACCATCTCCTTCAGCTCCTCCACCTCCTCCAGAAGACGACCCCCAATGATTTTTTTATGTTAAAAACATTTGAATTTAACATTTGTTGTAATATAAACTATTTAAAGTTTCTGTCTTTTATATCGGTGCGAATATTACATAATTTAATTTTTAATATTTAATGATTTTTTTGTGAATATTGAGAATTTTAATAATTTTTATTTTTTATTATTTTAATAATATTAATATTATAGTTTCATTAATCATAATTTTATTAAATATATTTTTTCAGTATTATATTTTTTAATGTTTGTTTATTTTACTAATAATAATAATAATAATAATAATAATTTATGATTTTTTTATATTTTTTTGTGAATATTGAGAATTTTAATATTTTTTATTTTTTTATTATTTAAATAATATTGAAATTAATTTTTCAATAACCATAATTTTATTAAAGTTATTTTTTTAAAATCAATTTATTATTTGCGACAGGATCTGTTGTGACGGGTTCCCATCGTAAATAACCTAAATAATTTTTTTAAAAAGTATTTACGACGGGATTATGGGCCCGTCGAAAATAGTCTAAATAAATATTTTCAAAAAAGTATTTGCGACAGGATTACGGGCCCGTCGCAAAAAGAATTTGTGACGGGCCGATTGTAAAAAAGTTTATATATATAAAGTATATAATCGGAGACTTATTTGCGACGGTTAAGTTACCCGTCGCAAAAAATATTATTTACGAGGGGCCCATCGCAAATAATATTTTTTGCAACGACGTTTTCTACAATGGGCTATTTGCGATGGGATCCCGTTGCAAATAACCCGTCGAAAATACCTATAATTCTAGTAGTGCTTAGTGAAAAAACTACATATCACATGATAAATAATATAAAATGCATATAGCAATGGAGTATGCTCAAGGGACCATCTGCCTTATATAAGAATTATTTTCCTTTAAAAAATATTAGTGGATCTCAACCAAGATCATTCAAGATCACATCACCCCTCAAGTACCTATATCATGCCATAAAATTTAAATAAATCAATTATAACAATTTAAAATTAAGTAAAAAATTTAATTTAAATATTCATACACGCCTAATAAATCAATGAGCATCAACCACTCATCAAAACCACAAGAATTGTGGTGAAATAAACTCTCCAAATGCTCTCATACCTACGACACACAAAATCCCAAATTATTACATCTGATTAAACAACCAATTTCATCCAATTAAATCAAAATCCCTAATAAAAATAATAGGGAGATTTACCTTCATCTCAATGGAGTGAAATAGTTTGTGCTCCTTCCCCAAGAATTTATTCTAGACACATTGAGAAAAATCTCTATTTTCATCATCGATTCCACCATACCCTGATAGAATCGACACTAAAACCCTATTATAATTTCATAAAAATTAAAGGTTATCAAATAAAAAAAGATAACATAGGGAATTACATACCTTAAGAGATGAAAAATCACCACAAAAATTCTCTTCTTCCAGGGGGAATTGAAAAGGAGAATAGAGGAGGAGGGATTTGGCCAGATGGACCTCCCATATGTGCTTGTTGACCTAGGAATGAGGGGAAGGGGGTTTTGTTAAATTACCCATCTACCACTACTAAAAAAAACCTAGGCATAGTTTATGGTGTGACCAGAAAATCATGGTATGAATCACTCCTTGGATAGACATCTTCACAGGAAGGACATTCATGGAACCACCTATAAGTCACAGTGTGACATGTAGCAGTATCATTATTCTATATGGGCCTCTAGGTGTTTATCTAATTCTCATTTGAGCATTAGTAACCCAATTGGGGTTTGTTACTCATAAAAAACATATTTTAGAGATGTTTTAACACTCAGATCCCTAATCAAAATCCCAATTCTTGAAATAAACCCTCAATAGAATCAAAAATTAAAACTTCCCTTTGAATTTTACAACCCAAAAAGACGTGATTCATTAAAAACTCCCCACCATATCACTTATCATCCCCAATAAATCTCAACAGTTCTTAACCATAAATCCCAACCTATCCTAGTCACAAATTCATCATCAACTCACTATGTTACATCTCTCTGAATTTTGAATGAGCTTCTATTATGTAACTCCACACACAAAAGTTCACTATTCATCAAAAACCAAGCCACTTTCTTTTCATCATACCTGATATCAAGGCGACACCCAATTCAACCCATTTATCCCTTTATAATAAGGTGTCATCAAACAATTCATCTCTAATTTTATGAATCTCCCCACCAAAAGCCTTAGCTTGTATGCGTCGACTTCAAGCCACGATGCTCCCTAACATCAGAATCACTTATAGAAAATACATTCTCAGTAGTTTAATGACATGCTTGGTGTATTTTCCATCTCACCACACAAAAAAAATCATACAAAATCACTAGTTGGACCTCCTCTAGTTGAATTTTACAAAAAATACTTGGTCATACCTATCGAAGCGCTGCATCATCATCTTTTCATGATTTCTTATCCTCTTAATAATGAAAATATTGTCCAAAAATACACACACACACACAATAAATATTGAAATTGAAACTCAGTGTATTTCCATGGTTTTATCCTCAATCAACTAAATAATCCATTTTTATTTATCTCTAAGCACCGATGCATACTCATTTTAAAACACCCTCAGGCCACATCCAAACCATCCCAAGCCTAATGCTAAGGCACAACATCCATCCAACATCATATTTGGATCTCAATATGGTATTCATTAAGAAATAAGATAAAATTGGATTCATCATTACACTAATATCAAAATTCCATATCGGCCATCGACCAACTGATCTCACTAAATCTATGAACATACCCACATGAGGGTCATACCTTGAAAACCCATGCTCCATCCATTACCACATGTAATCACTATCCATGATTGTCCTACTCATATTTTAGCACCAATAAAAAAAATTAAATGCCACTCATTATTAACCCACCAATAAAACAGTCCGTGTAAACTATTAAAATTCATACACAATAAGGGACACACCCTCTAATAACCAATGGTTCACCCCCAACCATATTCATCTCTTTATACCCCTTCTCAAGAAAAACCATAATAGGTTCCATCATCAGGCCTCCTTGATAATACATGTCAAGGAACACACTTGGGTCAACCATATCATGATACCCTAATCAATTTTCATTATCTAACTCCCACCCTAGAGGAAAATTTCCATTTTTATCCAAAACCCTAATCAACAAAGCCTATAATAATTCCAATAATATCATCAGTACTAGGCCCATACATGACCAATCATTGATTCATAACTTAGAATCACCGAACATAACTAGCACATACCACCTCAATCTCACCTAAACCCAAAGGGTGTATACTATCATACCACATGATCACAAAACTTGACTCACACTTCTATAATCCGCGTGTATTTGAACCTAGGCTCATGTTCCTAAACAAATTCTCATGGTAATCTCATATAAAACTCATTTATCTAGAATCACCTTTAGTGCTTCTCTTAAAAATATATCCATTTCACCCATGCCAAGGCCTGCCAAAAGATCACTCGCCAATCGACATTGTTCAAAAACTCGAAGTGGCTACCCATGCTCTAACCATCCCAGATATGACCATATAGGGCCATGATATTCTATATCATCAGGATCCACACCAAAAATTAATATTGTTTGGAATCCAAATTATCCTTCCATCAAAACTAAACCTTGATACCCAATCACCTCAAGTGATTTTCATCACAAAAATTGAAGGCATCTTCATGCTTATGTCACATGCTCAGTAGCACCTCACATGGACCAATTTTATATCCAAATTATCTACCCATTATTTTCATCCCTAATGCACTTACAACCTAGGATAAACCCTCTGCCATGTTACCCTCATACATCATATCTAAAAGGTTACTAGGATCTCCCACATATCCCATAATACTATATCTCACATTGGTCACAACTCATGAGGAAACATCATTTCTTCCATGTAAAACATCATCCAATAACTCATATTCCTACACACCCACTCTAGGGTCTCACATATATACATTTCAGGCATCAAATTCCAATCAACTACCACACCAAGGAACTAATAATCATTGATAATATGCATGTGATATAACCCCCTCACGGACCATGATATCATTTACTAGTATATAATGACATCACCCCACGACGATCTATGTAAAATATATCATAATAATACGTCTTGGTTAAGTATAATTCCACAAATAATCTATATGGAAAAACACTATATAGTTTGTTGTTGGAACTTTAAATAACTGAACCCATTTTCTATATGAAACAATATCATAATTACCCACTAGGGGTTGATCATCAAGGCATCCAATACTTGTGTCAACCTATCAAGGGTTAATATACATACCTAAGGGAATACATAGTCATCATCAATAATAATCCATCTATAGAAACCACATGACCTATCATCATAAGAAAATATTGCAGTTTAGCTGAGTAGAGTTCCACCAAAAATTTATATGGGAAAAATAATATAAGTTATTCTTAATGAAGGTTCTGAGTGTAGAAAAAGCGTACGATGGGTCATGTCCAAATTTTCTTTTTGTCATTATTGAAAACCAATCTAAGATTTACACAATGATAAATGTCATGATCTATGAAATTGAATAAAAAATATAGGCAAGGGATAGAATTTCGGAACCAAAGAGAGGACCATCACATATTATTTATAATCAATTTAATTAATAAAATAATTAACTTGTTCGAATTATTTATTTTTTGATAGATCTAATAGAAGATATGTGTTGTACCATCATTGAATTGTAGGAATCAAGAGCATATTTCCTCTAGCGGCGATCCACACGTGTTACATAAATATCCTAACTTTGCCGTAGGAATATTTGGGTGCTATCATGGAAGATCTCATCGCTTGTGTTGTCCGCCTTTGATTGCCTCAAGAACCAATTCCAAAGAATTATCTTTGATTTCTATTAAATTGAGAGTGGTATGTGGAAGAAGATCTCTCTCCATTCTTAGGAGCGTTCTTGGAGAAGGGATCTCTATAGGGATTAAGAGGATTCTCTAAATCCATTACACACAACCAAACAAATGAATTGGCTCTATAAGAAAATAATATAATTGGATTTATATATCACTAGGGTTAAAATAAAATAATTGAATAAGTTCCCTTTATTATTTATTTAATCACCATGAAGCCCCATGTCAAATAATAGTATTATTATTATTATTATTATTATTTCTTGATATGTTCTTAACTTGTAAATTAAATTAAATATTATTTAATAAAATAATATTAAATATTTATTATTTCTCACTGGATCATTAACCTCAATCCACCATTTATACACAATATTTATCAGGCTTTGAATAATGAATATTTATTTATTAAATAAATATCACTACATTATTTTCCAATAATTAAATAAATATTATATTCACTAAATAGAAAATAAATATTTATTAAATATTCCACTCACATTATATTCTATCAAATAACCGGTGATGGAATGTATGAAATCAAGAATACATGAATAATTATTAAACCATGTTTGAGAATAATATTTATTCAACTTGTTAAATAATAAATAATAATATATTATTTTACTGTGGTTTTGGATACACTCAGTGTGTGACCCTCTAGGACTCTTTCTCAGTGACATTTGGAGAAGCAGCCTAAAGTCCAAGGTTATCATCTAGAAACACACCAAGGCACCCATAGAGAAGTAAGTTAATGCCGCCATGACATGACACCTCATACAAATTCTTATTGTGTAATATAATACCTTTATCACGATATTTCAAATCAAGAAGGATGCATGTTGTGCCATCAACCTATGTGCTTGATGTCTCTTTCTTTGACTTCCCAAAAATTGAACCTGCGTATAGAACACCATGGACATGGATTTATTTAGGATATATAATTTCATCAAAGGTCTTGAGATATCAACTTCTATTAAATAATAGAAGGGACAAATTCTTTCTCACATTATTCATTAATGAAATATTAATCACGATTCTCCCATTGTATCCCACCTCACCATGAACATCTATCATCATGGTTTTCATCAATGCATCAAAGTAAACAACTCATAATACTCATTAATAATAATAATAACTTATAAGGATCAATACACACATTCTCAGATAGTAACATTAAATAACACATATAAATTTGGATTTTCTACTGGTGAGTCTCATTATCATAATATCCTATACCAGATATTACCAAGGGGGTACACCATGAGAAGGTGTCTCAAAGTCCTATGAGTCTCCATCCCTGATATTCAATATCATTTGTGTCCCTAAAATTATATCATCTGGTTATAGAACATATATTTAAGAATAGTGTCATAACACTTTAGGGTTCTCATCATAGTGGGGAACTTCTATGAAATTTTAGTGTGACATCTACTCTTAGGACATTATCACATAATATGTTATGCAGAAGAACAATCATGATGTTACAAGTAGTTTATTAATATTCAAAAATATGAATTCATGTTATCATAAAGTACACAAAAGTTGGTTATAGGTAACCAACTTCAATATACTCCCACTTTCACTAGAACTAACTACTAACAACCTTTAGTCCGCTAGCTCTAACATGATACTCATTATTATACTAAGATAGGCCTTTAGTCAATGGATTCTCCATGTTATCTTTTGTGGGTACTCCTCTTACTAAAAATTCACCCATTTGATAAAAATCTATCAAGAGGTGACAATCTGGAGTATATGCTTTATCCTTTGCTGTGACCTTGGCTCTTTTACAAGAACCACCATTGTAGTATTATCACAATACAATATGATAGGGTCTTTACCACTAGGTACCACATCAAGATCCTAGACAAATTTTCTTATCCAAATAGATTCCTTGGATGCATCAGAAGATTCTATATACTCAGACTCTACTATAGAATCAATGACAACTGGATGATTTGAACTCTTACATCTCATAGCTTCCCTATTGGGACATAAAACATATCCTAACTGTAACTTCAGATCATTCTAATCTATTTGAAAACTTGGATTAGTATAACCCTGTATGACCAGCTTCTTGTCTCCTCCATATAGTAGGAACATATCCTTAGTTCTTGTCAGATACTTAAGGATAGGCTTAACATCAGAGCAATTCTATTATCCTGGATCTTCTTGATATCTTCCTACCATGATAAATGCATAGGAAACATCAAGTCTAGTACATAACATTATATACATGATTGATCGTATCACTGAAGTATATGAGATCTTACTCATTCTCTCTTTCTCATTATGTCTGAGGATACATTTTCTTAGAAAGATGTAAACCATGTGACACTGGAACCAATACAATCTTGGATTGTTCCATACTAAAACTATTTAGTATCTAGTCAATATATTTACTTTGAATTAGTCTAAATAGCCTCTTGGATCTATCACAAATGATTTTAATCCCTAGAATATAGTCTGCTTCACCTAATTCCATCACAGAGAAACACTTGTTTAACCACTCCTTAACAGGCTATAATATTTGTATGTATTTTCTAATAAGTAATATTTCATCAACATAAAATCCTATGATAACAACTGGATTTACACTAAACCTCTTATAGATACACGGATCACATTCATTCTTAATGAAACCAAATTCTTTTATGGATTTATTGAATTGAATGTTCCATGACCTGGATGATTTTTTCATTACTTAAATGGATATATGAAACATAAAAATCTTTTTAGAATCACCTAGAGTCACAAAACATTCTGGTTGTTTCATATAGACATCTTCTTAAAGGTTCCCATTAAGGAATGCGGTTTTTGACATCGATCTACCAAATCTCATAGTCATGTTAATATTTTATAGAAAGTGTAATTATAATGAATTTAGACATGGAAACTAGTGAAAATGTTTCATCTTAGTCAATTACTTGATGATTTTAAACCCTTTATCCACTATCCTTAGTTCATAGGTATTTACTTTACCTTACATGTACAATTTCCTCTTGAATACCCATTTTAATCCTACAAGATTTACATCAACTGACACATCTAACAGAAACCAAAATTAGTTCTAATAAATGGAATCCATTTCATAATTCATGGATTCCTTATATCTTTTATCTTCTGATCTCTCTACTACCTCTTTGTAGGAGATAAGTTCATCATTGTCAACCAATAATTATTCACCATATTTGGTGACTAGAAAACCACATCTCTCTGGTTCTCTTACCTATATTGTGCTCATACACAATACTTGTGTTTCGAAAACTACTTCTTCCATAGGGACCTTTGGAACCTATTCTTGTACCAACTCTTGTGTATCCTGATTATCAAATTAATCAAATTCAATATTTCTCCCACTATACTTTTTGAGGATGCACTCCCTCTCAAGAAAGATGACTTTTCTTGTGACATTCACTTTATTTTCTGAGGGGTTGAATAAATAGTATCCATTTGTTTCTTTGATATACCCTATAAAGATACACTTTGTGCCTTGGGGTACTATTTTAATACCTAAGAATGCCTTAAAAAATTCCTTGCAACCCCATACATATAAATTGAAGGGAATTCCATTTTCCACTTTAGTTGGTACTCAATTTAATGTCTATTCCATAGTTTGTAATGCATATCCCCAAAAAGATAATGAAAGATCTATATGACTCATCATAGACCTTAACATGTCTAACAATGTATGTTTCATCCTTACACTAACACCATTCCACTATGGTTCATAAAGTGGAGTGAGTTGGGATAGAATCCCAAAATCTCATAAAATGTTAATAAAATATTGGTTAAGATATTCACCACCTCAATCCAATCAAAGTTTCTTTACCTTCATCCCAAGTTGATTTTCTACTTTTCTATTGAATTATTTAAATTTCTAAAAGGACTAGGACTTACACCTCATCAAGTAGATATATCCATATCAACTCAAGTAATCAGTAAAAGTTATAAAGTAATAATATACACCTATATCTTTTACTAGAAATGGTCCACACACATCAATGTGTACCAATACTAGAATATCTGTGGCCCTTTCACCCTATCCAATAAATGTTGGTTTGGTTATTTTTCCTTATAAACAAGAATTAAATCTTTCCAATACTTGGTTTTTATAATTTATTACATAAATACCATTATTTAAATGTTATATACCATAAAATATGTTGTCTTTATAAAAGAAACAACTTTTATTTCCAAACTTGAAAATAAATCCATCTACATATTGGCATGATATAAAAATTATTTTCTTGGTAACCATAGGTACATAATAAAAATATTTTAAAACCAAAATAATTCCCATTGAAAATGAATGGTGGTAGTCACCAATGTCCAGGGAAACCAACCTCACACCATTAGTATCTCTAAGATCCACCTATCCTCTATAAATCTTTCAAAATCTACTTGGTTCCTACATTTGGATACAAATTTGGGCACCACAAGCTGTATCTAATACCCAATGTGAAGATATTGAAATATTACACTTGATAACAAATGTGCCTTTAGTTTCTCCTTTCTTATGGCTAAATTTCTTGTTCCAGTGGCCTAGATTTCTTCATGAAAAACATACTGCCTTCATTTCCATGCCCTACCTTTAGATATTCCTCTTCTTAGAAGGACAATGCTCAAGAGATTTAGAATTATTAAAAGTCTTGGGACCCTTTTCCTCATTCTTACATTTCTTATTCACCATAATAACCATGGGTTTATCACGCCCCATGTCCATATCTTCTTAGAAAATCATGGTAAGAAGTTATGAAAGACTATTCTCATTATTGCTTATATTATAATTAACAATAAAACTAGAGAAGGTTTTGGGAAATGATAAAAGTATGAGGTATTTATGAAACTCATCCAATAATTTAATCCCTAATATGTCTATGTGCTCAATGTAGATAATAAGATTGAATATATGAGACCAAGATGGAAAAAATTTCTAAGATTAGTTGAAATCAAAGCATTATAGATCTCGCATATCTCTTTCCTCACCTTATCTAGATATATATCTCGAAGGTGAGACATCATGTTATATGCATCCATGTCCTCATGTTTCTTAAAAAGCTCATTAAACACAGATGATAGCATAAAACATTGAATATCTTTGGAATCATTCAAATGTTTCTCATAGAGCAATAAATCTACATCACTTACCTCATTTCTAGGAGCATTAGGAATATGTTCTTCCAATACATACAATTTCCTTTCATGGTGAAGGATAACACATAAGCGCCTTTGACACTCTTGGTAACTTGTTCCGGTGAGATGAATATCCTTATCAAGTATGGATCACAGTGATATGTTTGAACTAATTTTAATGTTGTTTCTATAATAAGGTGATCATATATTTAATACATTATCTGATAAAATTTAGACAAATAAATAAATATTATATTTATTAATCTCCTACTATTTTATCAAACCCCAATAAACCTCACCATTGGCTTTAAAATATCATATTTATTGGACATTAAAGTGGTAAGGATCCATATTCTTTTTCTCATTACCCCAAATTTGGTTAGTCAAGAAAATCAAATGGTTTTAGGTAGGAATTCCAAATGCCAACTACATTAACTCACAGTTCCTTGATCTTTTGAGTGGACTCCCCAATCCTAAAATCCTAAAATTGAATTTCCTCGACCCTTGCTTCTCAGTTAAACTAAGTCATGATTTGATAGTCCAACCTTGATGCTAAATAAGTTAATTCAACCCAAAACTTCAAATTATAATTCCCCGACAATTTAAAGCACCCCAACTTTGGATGGTCAAGAAATTTGAACTATGGTTTGATTTTAATTGAAGCGGTGAAATGGTATACCGACTTAATATATATAATTGATTAATTTTATCATTTTATGCATAAATTATCATTTTTTTTCTTTATTAAATTCTTGTTAATATTAAGTAAATTTACTTATGTGATTAACCATGTCTTAAATAATATTTACGTATAAGCCAATTTATTTTACTTCTATCTTGCATGCATATTAATTAATTAATTCATGTGACTGCGACAAAAAATACATAATGAAATAACCATGAAACTTAACATAAATAAAATAATAAAGAGGTATGATCATGATCTTATACTAATGATTAGTTTATTTAACAGTTCATAAACTAGCTGCTAAACTAGAGTAAAAACACCTTGAACCAATTATGGTTCATGTTACATATTTCCACCTATCTACCTATGTATATCTCTTGGATTGGTTTCGCCTTTTCTCCAAACTTGAATTGTCTCCAATAGATTGGGATCTCCATCCATTACATATTCTCTTACTCACATGTAGGTGAGAGAAACAAGGGATTTATATAAAAGAAACCATGGGCATGTAGAACCTTACATAATAAGAGGATAGAAGACACGAATACCAACAATTTAATTTAATAATAAATTAAATAAAACCAATCAAATAAAAAGTTTTAGTATATTCTCATGATCATCTGCATGCATGCAACAAATTATGCATTTAATAAAACTAGCATTCAATTCTAAATCGTTCGTATTTAAGATAAACCATGCTCAAATAAATTAATTATATTCTTTAATTAATCATTCATTTTATCTTAATTATCATCTTAATTTACTTGAGATTATTATCAATTATAATTTTACCCAAATTACATAAATTTATTTAAAATTAACTATGTACATAAATGTACCTTGGAGGAAACATGGTGAATACCCATCCAATTCTACCCAACATGTATTATAATTGCATACTATTTACTCTTGTGACATATGGCATACATGACTTATCACATACTTTAATGACATGTACTATAAACTTAATGATTAAACGAATTATATAATTTTTTAGTCATGTGTTATGCTTCAATGCACATAGAGTAACAACTGTAATATGATATGCATATCTGAACATTACATAGATATTAATTAAACACACACACACACACACACACACACACATATATATACTAAAAACTATCAAATTATGTGTCCTATCAACTTAATGACCATATTCAAGCACATGTAAATAAGTTTTACATAATATAATAATTAAATTTTAAATATTCATAATTTGGTATAATTATACAATGTATACAGGTGAGCTGCATGATGTGTATATCTCACACCATCTATTGAAGGAACACACCTAGGTAATCAATGTGTAAACTGTGCCTTAGAAAATTGGATTACACGAAATGTATAAGAGACTACACGGTGTGTGGTCTTTGAGTTACATGGTCTCCAGTCAGATAGGCCATGTATGGTAATACATGGCCTTTATATGACTCAAAGGGACTGCACATCGTGTACATGGGCTGGAAGGTGTACTCTGGCTGAATATGCTCCAGGGTAACCCGGTCAACATGTAATGTAAGAAATAAATTACACGTGTGTCATCAATGCACATGGTTTGAATTAATTTATAAATTAATTCCCGATGCATTGAACACAAGTACATGACATGTAACTTTGGTTACATGATATGTAATTCTATTTTATTCTTCCATAATCCTTATCCCCTCCAGATGATATATTCTATTTTATTTCATTCATAAAATTCATCATTTTAATTATTTCTATGATAAATGAATGAAGAATAAGTAGATCTCAAAATTTGGATTAAAAGAACAGTTACACTAGAATAAAAAACTAAATGATAAGTTCATAAATCATCAATGTTTTTTAAATAATTAGAAATAATTGTGTGACCACTCTTATACCACTTTAAGGTTCCAGGCACAACGAAAGTGTGTGATGGGTCTTGCCTAAATTTGATTTTTGTCATGATTGATGATCAAACTAATATTTACACAACGATAAACATTGTGATCTATGAAATTGAATCAAAGAATATATACAAGGGATAAAATACTAGAACCAAATAGAGGATCATCACATATTATTTATAATCAATTTAATTAAATAAAAAATCACCTTGCTAAAATTATTTATTCATTAATGGATATGACAATAGATCTATTTTGTACCATCATTATATTATAGGAATAAAGACAATATTATATCTAGCGGTGATCCACATGTGTTCCAAAAATCTCCAAACATCACTGTAGGAATATTTGGGTGTTAGCATAAAAGACCCTATCACTTGTGTTGTCCACCTTTGATCATCTCAAGAACCACTTCCAAAGTGTTCTCCTTGATCTATATTTACTTGAGAGTGGGAGGTGAAGGAAGACCACTCTATGCTCTCTAGATCGTTCTTGGAGAAGGGGCCTCTCTAGGGCTTGAGATGATTCTACAAATTTGGTGTGCAAAACCAAATAAGTGAATTGGTATATAAGAAAACAATATATTGGGTTTATATATCGCTAAGGTTAAAAAAAATACTTTAAAAAGTGTCCTTTTATTATTTATTTAATCACTACGGAACCCCTTGCCAAATAATAATAATATTTCTCAACATGTTCTTAACTTGAGATTTAAATTAAATACTATTTAATAAAATAATATTCAATATTTATTATTTATCACAAGACCATTAAACTCAGTCCTTCATTCCTCCATAATATTTATCCAGCCTTGAATAATGACTATTTATTTATTAAATAAATATCACTACATTATTCACCAATAAATAAATAAATATTATATTCACTAAATAGAAAATAAAAATTTATTAAATATCCCATGTCACGACCCGCCCTCGGGGTCCGTGCCGTGACTACCCCAAGCCCGCCTTCCATAGGCCAGGGGCTGGCGACTAGCACCAAGGCGTAAATCCCGGTAAAAAGGGAAGACATTGCCTTTGTAAAGTAAACAAACACCACAGAGAAAGCAAGCGGAAAGTAAACACTAAGCAAAAGCAGAGTACAACTGAAAGTGCGGAAAAGTAAATGAGCTAGTATACAAACCCAAACTGAAAGTAAAGTACAACTCGAAAAGGAAAACAGCAACTGAAAGGTAAAAGCCGCTACACCGAGCTGTCCACTGGAAATCCCACCTGAAGGGTGGGTACAGATAGCTCCTCTGCTCCACGGGTCCCGCCGTCCGCTCCGAGCACGTCCCGCCCAGTGGTCCACCTCCGGGTACCGTCCCGCTTTGCAAGCCTCAGCTAAGGTCAACGCTGTCCGTCATCTGCAACCAACACAACGTAGTGCGGGCAAAGCCCGTGCAGGGGTGAGTATAAGCTACTCAGTAGGGACCCCGAGACCCCTGAAGGTCTCTCAAATCCACAAAGGATAAACCACGAAGAAAGGAACAATCACGAAGTAATAACCGACACTGCTTAGGTATATGCCCATACATATACCTAAGTCATCAATTTCAAATACGCTCCAACCTCCGAGCCCAAGTACAACTCAGTCCACACAGGAAAGTAAACGTATTCCACACAGGAAAACAAAACGTAATCCACACAGGATAGCACAACACAATCCACACAGGAAAGCAACAGGATTTCAGCTCACACAGGTATACTTCTTCAAAGGACGATAAAGATGATCTCTGATCCATCTAAGTCGTCGGACCCACGAAGGATCGATAGGTAACTAACCGCCGCAAAAGACCCACACAGGATCGGGCCCACATAGGACCTGTAGGCGCTGGTTCACACAGGACCGCTGAGCGCAAGGACCCACACAGGATCGGACCCACACAGGATCGGGCCCACACAGGACCTGTAGCACTGATCCACGTAGGATCGCTGAGTGCTGAAGTCTTCGTCGTCGAATCCACACAGGATCTCTGTACTGTCGTCGTCGCAGTCACAGTAGTAGTAGCAGTAGCAGTAGTAGTCACAGTAACAGTCGCAGCCAGCACTAGGGTTCCCGCACACAGCAAGCTCGTTCGGAGGATCCGCTCCACGAGCCGAGAGGCTGATACATCAACTGTCACAAAGTCCAGAGTTGATGTATCCAAAAGTTCCGTATCGACAACAGGAACTCAACGCAACAGACGGCGCGTCGATCGGACGCCCGGTCTGAGAGTTATTGGCATTTTCGTCCCCGGGGCCCGGTTGGTTTTTAAGGCAAAACCAACCCGACCGTACTCCACCTGCGTCCAAACCTCGGGCGGAGTATGCCAAAAGATCCGTCTCACTAAGAGGAACACAACACAACTGACGGCACGTCAATCGGACGTCCGTAGCTCAAGATATGAGCGTTTCCGCTCCGAAGGCCCGGTTGGTTTCGTGAACGAACCAACCCGGCCGAACTCAAAGTATTCCGAAACCCTGAGTGCGATATACCGAAACGACCGTCTCGATCCAAGGATCGCGTTGCCGCAGATGGTTCGTCGATCGGAGGTCCGTGGCTCAAGTTATGGCCAAAAGACCGAAACTGATTCGAAACGGGGGGGTCTGGGTCCGGGCCGACCCGGCCCGGCCGGCCGGCGGCGCGGCAGCCTGGCGCCGCACGGAGGCAGCACGCGGGGGGGGGGGGGGGGGGGGGGGGGGCAAAGCCCCCCGCTTCTTCAAATGGCGGCGCGGCATAGCCGCGCCGTTTTGTCAATCAACGGCCCCCCTCCTGGGGGCCCGCTCTGAAGAGGATCCGGGGGAGCCGCCTGCCCCCCCCCCCCCCCCCTCAAGGAAACCGCCCCCCTCTTTAATGAGGGTGGTTTTTGAGCTGGCCGGGGGAATTTATTTCCCCCGGCCTTTGACCTTCCGGCCGGCCAACTGCCGGCCGGTTTTCTCCAACGGGACCGGAAAATCCGGTCCCCTTTCCGGCTTCCGACGCCGGCGGCCCTGCCGCCGGTCTCCTCGTTCCGCCGCGGCCCGGAACCGGCCGCGGTGTTCGTCGTCCGGCGCGGTGCGACGGCACCGCGCCCCTCCGCCACGCCTTCGATTCCCCTTGACGCGGCGCGACGGCGCCGCGCAAAATAATTGTACGATTATTCGCGTGGTGCGACGGCACCACGCCACCTTGTTTCCACCCGCAAGGTAAGTCAACAAGAACGATGGAGGGGGTTCGGCCATGTTCATGCGGTCCGGCCCCCTCACGTTAAACAATAACACTTATATAAAATCCTTACGTTAGTCATGCAAGAACCACGAACAAGGATAAATAAATAAACAAAACAACAACCCCTACCTTGGGTATAGGTTCGAAGATTTGTCAACGTCCCGCGGAAGACAACGTCGCGGAGGTCGGGCGTCGCGGTAGTCGTTCGTCAAATCTGTTGACGAAGAGATACGCCCGAAGAGATACGTCGTTGGAGAATCTTCATATGCCGACGAAGAAGGTCCGAGGAGGAAGCGGCGTTCCCTCTTGTTGACACGGAAGACGAAGAAGAGAGGAGCGGCGTTCTTCGTCGGAGTTTGAGCGTTCTTCGTCAAAGTTGAAGAAGAAGGAGGAGGAGCTCTCAAAAATCCTCACAAGTTGGCTAAATAATTCTAACCCAACAAAATAAGCTAAGAGATTATTTTATTAAGTCAATCCAAACCATTTGAATTTCAAAGGTTTGAATTAAGACAACTCAAGCCATTAATTAACCAACTTGCCATCTTAAATTAAAAGGGGAGTTTAAGGGAGAAGATGAGAGGTTTAGGTTCGTGTGGGTCCCACCACACTTAATCCTCTCAAGGGAGGTTAAGTGGGTGTGGGTCCCACCCCTAACTCCCTTTGAGAGGAGTTAACCTACAAAAGTAAAATAAAAAGAATTCCACATTTTTTTATTCAACTTTTTATAATTCTCCCAAAAACTAACTTTCGTCCCGCAACAAACGCAACTTCCGAAAAGGTCTCCTTAAGCGAATATCGGCGCTGCGAGTTCATCGGTGCCCTCGGATTTCAATTCCGAGCACCGGATCAAAAGTTAGGAATTCCCGCTCGTTCGTTCACTGAACGTACCCGAGCCAAACTTCGGAAAATGATTCCGGGCACTTCGGGCCTCGGAATCAGGTTCCGTCAGAAACCGCGCTCTTGTAAAATTCCAAAGAAAATTAAGAAAAAAATTCCCTTGAATTTTACGGGTCTTTACATTACTCCCACCTCAGGGCTTTACGTCCCCGTAAAGATACATCAAAAACTAGGGAAACAAAAGAGGGTACTGAGCACGCATCTGAGCCTCCCGCTCCCATGTGCTCTCCTGGAGATTCCCGTGCTGCCATCTGATGCGCACAAGAGGAATCGATCGCCCACGCAGGACCCGCTCCTGTCGATCCTCTATCTCCACCGGGACCTCGTGAAAGTCGCCCCATCGTCAACGTCAAGCTCCCCATGGTCAATGATGTGCGTCGGGTCGTGCAGGTATCTCCTCAGCTGGGATACGTGGAAGACGTCGTGCACCCGGTGCAACTGAGGTGGCAGAGCCAGGCGATAAGCCACCTCGCCAACCCTGCTGAGGACCTGGAAGGGTCCGATGAAGCGCGAAGATAACTTGCCGCCTCGGCCAAATCTCCGAATACCACGTCGAGGTGAGACCCGCAAGAAGACGTGGTCGCCATCCTCGAACTCTAGTGGCCTCCGCCTCCTGTCAGCATATGACTTCTGCCGGCTCTGAGCTGTCCTCATCCGCTCCTGGATGACCTGGACCTTCTCTGTCGTGGCCTGGACCATCTCCGGTCCCATAAGTGCTGACTCCCTAGGGTCTGTCCAGCACAAAGGAGATCTACAAGGTCGGCCGTACAACGCCTCGTACGGTGCCATCCCGATGGTGGAGTGGTAGCTATTGTTGTACGCAAACTCCACCAAGGGTAGGTGGTCCTCCCAGCTACGACCAAAGTCGAGGACACATGTGCGGAGCATGTCCTCGAGAGTCTGAATGGTCCTCTCCGTCTGACCATCCGTCTGAGGGTGAAAGGCTGTGCTCAGACGTAGCTGCGTCCCGAACGCCTCCTGTAACCCCTTCCAAAGCCGGGAAGTAAAGCGAGCATCTCGATCGGAGACGATAGATGATGGAACACCGTGGAGCCGCACAATCTCCTGAATGTAGAGACGTCCCAAGCTCTCCACTGAGCCCTGCTCTCTGATGGGTAAGAAGTGTGCCGACTTGGTGAGTCGGTCAACAATCACCCAGATGGAGTCGTGACCTCTGGAAGTGCGTGGAAGTCCAGTCACGAAGTCCATAGATATGCCGTCCCACTTCCACTCCAGAACCTCCAAGGGCTGTACCAAGCCTGCTGGTACCCGATGCTCTGCCTTCACCTGCTAGAAGGTGAGGCATCGAGAAACGAACTCTGCTACTGCCTTCTTCATGCCCGGCCACCAGTGCTGTCGTCTGAGGTCCTGGTACATCTTTGCCACTCCAGGATGTACTGCCAAAGGAGAAGTGTGAAACTCTCTCAGCACTTCCTCTCGCAAAGCGACTGGTACCATGGTACGTCCTCTGAAAAGGATGTCGTGCTCTGCTCCAAGGGAGAAACCATCAGGTGCCTGTCCCGAGGATATCTGTGCACGCCGTGTCTCACAGTCAGCGTCATCACGCTGTGCCTCCCTGACCCGCTGCAGTAGTGGAGGGGTGACTGTGAGAGACTGGAGGAAGTCTGCTCCATCTATATCCACGAAGGATATCTGCAAAGAGGTTAGCTGCTCCGTCGCCTCCTCAAGTAGCTGAATGCCCGTCCTCCTGCTGAGGGCATCGGCTACTACGTTCCCCTTCCCAGGAGTATAGAATATCTCAAAGTCATAGTCCTGGAGGAACTCGAGCCATCGCCGCTGTCTCAGGTTCAGGTCCTTCTGCGAGAAGATATACCTGAGAATCTGATGATCGGAAAAGACTGTAAAGCGCTCGCCCATCAGATAGTGTCGCCATGTCTTCAGAGCGAAGACCACTGCTGCTAACTCCAGGTCATGGGTAGCGTAGTTCTGCTCATGCGGCCTCAACTGACGTGATCCATAGGCGATCACTGCCCGCTCCTGCATCAGAACACATCCGAGTCCGGTCCCTGATGCATCGCAGTAGACTACGTACCCTACTCCCTCCTCGGGCAATCTCAAGATAGGTGCGCTAGTCAATCTCTGTCTCAGCTCCTGGAAGCTCTGCTGACATCTGTCTGACCACACGAAGGGTTTTCCCTTCTTCGTCAAAGCTGTGAGTGGTGCCGCAACTCTAGAGAAGTCTGGCACGAATCTCCGATAGTATCCAGCTAGTCCCAAGAAACTCCGAACCTCAGTCACGCTCCTTGGTGGCTCCCAAGCTAACACAACCTCAATCTTCGCGGGATCCACTGCAACTCCCGCCTCAGAGATAACGTGTCCCAAGAAGTGGACCTCACGTATCCAGAACTGGCACTTCGAGAGCTTACCATAAAGCTGGTGCTCTCGGAGTGTGTCTAGTACAACTCGCAAGTGATAGGCGTGCTCCTCCTCTGTCGTAGAGTAAATCAGAATGTCATCGATGAAGACTACGACAAACCGATCGAGGTATGGCTGAAAGATCCTGTTCATGAGAGCCATGAACACTGCTGGAGCATTGGTTACACCGAATGGCATAACCAAGAACTCATAGTGGCCATACTGACATCTGAAGGCTGTCTTCTGCACATCCTCGTCTCTGACTCTGAGCTGATGATAGCCTGACCTGAGGTCTATCTTCGAGAACCACCGTGCTCCCTTGAGCTGATCAAAGAGGTCATCAATCCTCGGTAGCGGATACTTGTTCCTCACTCTCACCTGGTTCAGGTGACGATAGTCAACACAAAGTCGCAAGCTCCCGTCCGCCTTCTTGGCGAACAAAATCGGGGAAGCCCAGGGTGAAACACTGGGTCGGATGAACCCCTTGCCCTGCAAGTCCTCCAACTGTACCCGTAGCTCTCGAAGCTCGGCGGGGGCCATCCGATATGCTGGGGTGGATATCGGGGCTGTCCCGGGGTACAAGTCAATATAAAAGTCTACCTCTCTACGAGGAGGTAGCCCTGGAACGTCGTCGGGAAAAACGTCCGCAAACTGATCCACCACTGCAGGAAAACCAAGACTCCGCACGTCAACTGCTCCAAGGATGAGGCTAGCCAACTGATGAGTAATGGGCTGTACTCTCCTCCGCAGAAGTCCATCCTGTGCTGCTAAGGCTCCCTTCTCGCCGGTGAAGGTGAACCTGCTCCCGTCGGTGCGTACACATCGCACCTTGCGCCTAAAACAGTCAATCTGTGCATGGACTATAGATAGCCAATCCATGCCCAAGATGACGTCGTAAGGCCTCGACGCTGCTACAAGAAGATCACAACCGAAGCTCTCGCCTCCTAGAGTAAGCTCACACTGCCGGCACCAGTGCGTAATCGTCGAGTCTGCTCCCGTAGGAGTCTCTAGCCGTAAGGATCGAGCCAACGGCTCTGTCGGAATCTCCGAGCTCCGAACAAGGGCAGCGGCTATGAAAGAGTGACTCGCTCCTATGTCTATAAGAACTGCAGCAAGGGTGGAATAGACACAGATAGTACCTCGAATCATCTCGGGTGCGCCGTGGTCGTAGGCCTCTGCTGCCTGGAGCTGTGCCTGTCTCTGCCCGCCAGCTCCCTGTGGTCGGGGTGGACCTCCTGGTGGTGGTGGTGGCAGAGCCTCAAAGCGTCGCCCACCACCGGCTGCTCGTCCCGCTCCTCTGCCTCGTCCGCCTCCTCCCTGCGGACCGCCACGGTCGACCCTCTGCCTCTGCCTCGGTGGTCCCTCAACCGTCTGCTGCTCCTCGGCACGGCGGGTCGGGCAGTCACGAGCCATGTGACCCTGCCCGCCGCACGAGTAGCACTGTCTGCCTCTCGAAAGACTGGCTCCGCGCTGTGTGCCCCGCACTGCTGAGCCAGTGTCCTGAGGTCGTCTGCCCGAAGGTCTGGTCTGTCTGGACCCCTGAGTCATCCGTCGACTGCCTGCTGCAGATGACTCTGCCACGTGCCGCCCTGCGGTGGGTCGCTGCGCTGGTGTAGACTCAGCAAGGAAGCTCTCGATCAGAAGGGCCCGCTCCAGTACTCCTGCCTGTGTCGGTATGCTGAGGGAGATCAGCGATGCCCTGATCTCGTGTCTCAAACCCTGCTCGAAGGTCCGGGCCCGAAAGAATGGGTCCCGTACCATGTCGGTCGAGTAGCGTGAGAGATCGGTAAATCTCGCCGAGTACTGAGCGACCGTCATGATGACCTGCCGCAGCTGAAGAAGATCCTGGATACGCACCGCACGAAGGGTGGCTGGGACGAACTCCGAGCGGAAGAGGCTCTCAAAGTCCGTCCAAAGTAGAGATGCCTCATCGTGCACCTGGAGCATCAAGCTCCACCATCGTCCTGCTGCTGCGTGTAGTAGGCTCGCAGCGAGGATCACCATGAGGTCTGCTGGTGTCCTCACTAGCCTAAACACTCGTACCACTGCCTCCAGCCAGTCCTCTGCTGCCTGGGGATCCGTCTCCCCGCGAAACCTGGGCGGTCGCTGGCGCTGAAACTCATGCAGTGCGCTGAGGCGACGTGCATCGTCAGCGGCTGCTGCTGGAAGCATCGGGGGCTCGGCGGGTAGAGCTACCGCCGGTGCCACTGCTGACAAAGGGCCCTGCACCGAGGCCTCGTCGCTCGGTGGGCTGTCGTCACGCTCGACTCTCGGAACCCTAGCTGGCTGCCGTCGTGGGGCCATCCTGAAAAGGAAACAGGTGCGCCACGGTCAGAACAGTATACCTGGTGAGCTGATATAAGTAATCACAAAGAAAACTTTGAAACACACACGCAATCAATGTTTTCGTGCATTAAGTTGGAAATCAGAAGTCAGGGTCCTGGTGTACGGATACGTCGGCCGCCGCACCAACACTGGACTCCCTGGACTGATAACCACACTCAATATGCTAAACATTATTGCTTCACATAGAAAAGATCAGAGTTCACGGTAGAACCGAACTCCTTTGATACCAATTTGTCACGACCCGCCCTCGGGGTCCGTGCCGTGACTACCCCAAGCCCGCCTTCCATAGGCCAGGGGCTGGCGACTAGCACCAAGGCGTAAATCCCGGTAAAAAGGGAAGGCATTTCCTTTGTAAAGTAAACAAACACCACAGAGAAAGCAAGCGGAAAGTAAACACTAAGCAAAAGCAGAGTACAACTGAAAGTGCGGAAAAGTAAATGGGCCAGTATACAAACCCAAACTGAAAGTAAAGTAAAACTCGAAAAGGAAAACAGCAACTGAAAGGTAAAAGCCGCTACACCGAGCTGTCCACTGGAAATCCCACCTGAAGGGTGGGTACAGATAACTCCTCTGCTCCACGGGTCCCGCCGTCCGCTCCGAGCACGTCCCGCCCAGTGGTCCACCTCCGGGTACCGTCCCGCTCTGCAAGCCTCAGCTAAGGTCAACGCTGTCCGTCGTCTGCAACCAACACAACGTAGTGCGGGCAAAGCCCGTGCAGGGGTGAGTATAAGCTACTCAGTAGGGACCCCGAGACCCCTGAAGGTCTCTCAAATCCACAAAGGATAAACCACGAAGAAAGGAACAATCACGAAGTAATAACCGACACTGCTTAGGTATATGCCCATACATATACCTAAGTCATCAATTTCAAATACGCTCCAACCTCCGATCCCAAGTACAACTCAGTCCACACAGGAAAGTAAACGTATTCCACACAGGAAAACAAAACGTAATCCACACAGGATAACACAACACAATCCACACAGGAAAGCAACAGGATTTCAGCTCACACAGGTATACTTCTTCAAAGGACGATAAAGATGATCTCTGATCCATCTAAGTCGTCGGACCCACGAAGGATCGATAGGTAACTAACCCCCGCAAAAGACCCACACAGGATCGGGCCCACATAGGACCTGTAGGCGCTGGTTCACACAGGACCGCTGAGCGCAAGGACCCACACAGGATCAGACCCACACAGGATCGGGCCCACACAAGACCTGTAGCACTGATCCACGTAGGATCGCTGAGTGCTGAAGTCGTCGTCGTCGAATCCACACAGGATCTCTGTACTGTCGTCGTCGCAGTCACAGTAGCAGTAGCAGTAGCAGTAGTAGTCAGAGTAACAGTCGCAGCCAGCACTAGGGTTCCCACACACAGCAAGCTCGTTCGGAGGATCCGCTCCACGAGCCGAGAGGCTGATACATCAACTGTCACAAAGTCCAGAGTTGATGTATCCAAAAGTTCCGTATCGACAACAGGAACTCAACGCAACAGACGGCGCGTCGATCGGACGCCCGGTCTGAGAGTTATTGGCATTTTCGTCCCCGGGGCCCGGTTGGTTTTTAAGGCAAAACCAACCCGACCGTACTCCACCTGCGTCCAAACCTTGGGCGGAGTATGCCAAAAGATCCATCTCACTAAGAGGAACACAACACAGCTGACGGCACGTCAATCGGACGTCCGTAGCTCAAGATATGAGCGTTTCCGCTCCGAAGGCCCGGTTGGTTTCGTGAACGAACCAACCCGGCCGAACTCAAAGTATTCCGAAACCCTGAGTGCGATATACCGAAACGACCGCCTCGATCCAAGGATCGCGTTGCCGTAGACGGTTCGTCGATCGGAGGTCCGTGACTCAAGTTATGGCCAAAAGACCGAAACTGATTCGAAACGGGGGGGTCCGGGTCCGGGCCGACCCGGCCCGACCCCCATGGGTCGGCCCGAACTGGGTCGACCCGACCCGGGTCCGACCCGGCCCGGCCGGCGCGGCGACGCGGCATAGCCGCGCCGTTTTGTCAATCAACGGCCCCCCTCCTGGGGGCCCGCTTTGAAGAGGATCCGGGGGAGCCGCCTGCCCCCCCCCCCCCCCCTCAAGGAAACCGCCCCCCTCTTTAATGAGGGGGGTTTTTGAGCTGGCCGGGGGAATTTATTTCCCCCGGCCTTTGACCTTCCGGCCGGCCAACTGCCAGCCGGTTTTCTCCAACGGGACAGGAAAATCCGGTCCCCTTTCCGGCTTCCGACGCCGGCGGCCCTGCCGCCGGTCTCCTCGTTCCGCCGCGGCCCGGAACCGGCCGCGGTGTTCGTCATCCGGCGCGGTGCGACGGCACCGCGCCCCTCCGCCACGCCTTCGATTCCCCTTGATGCGGCGCGACGGCATCGCGTTCTTGATGATTCGTCCCCGGCGCGGCGCGACGGCGCCGCGCAAAATAATTGTACGATTATCCGCGTGGTGCGACGGCACCACGCCACCTTGTTTCCACCCGCAAGGTAAGTCAACAAGAACGATGGAGGGGGTTCGGCCGTGTTCATGCGGTCCGGCCCCCTCACGTTAAACAATAACACTTATATAAAATCCTTACGTTAGTCATGCAAGAACCACGAACAAGGATAAATAAATAAACAAAACAACAACCCCTACCTTGGGTATAGGTTCGAAGATTTGTCAACATCCCGCGGAAGACAACGTCGCGGAGGTCGGGCGTCGCGGTAGTCGTTCGTCAAATCCGTTGACGAAGAGATACGCCCGAAGAGATACGTCGTTGGTGAATCTTCGTATGCCGACAAAGAAGGTCCGAGGAGGAAGCGACGTTCCCTCTTGTTGACACGGAAGACGAAGAAGAGAGGAGCGACGTTCTTCGTCGGAGTTTGAGCGTTCTTCGTCAAAGTTGAAGAAGAAGGAGGAGGAGCTCTCAAAAATCCTCACAAGTTGGCTAAATAATTCTAACCCAACAAAATAAGCTAAGAGCTTATTTTATTAAGTCAATCCAAACCATTTGAATTTCAAAGGTTTGAATTAAGACAACTCAAGCCATTAATTAACCAACTTGCCATCTTAAATTAAAAGGGGGGTTTAAGGGAGAAGATGAGAGGTTTAGGTTCGTGTGGGTCCCACCACACTTAATCCTCTCAAGGGAGGTTAAGTGGGTGTGGGTCCCACCCCTAACTCCCTTTGAGAGGAGTTAACCTACAAAAGTAAAATAAAAAGAATTCCACATTTTTTTTATTCAACTTTTTATAATTCTCCCAAAAACTAGCTTTCGTCCCGCAACAAACGCAACTTCCGAAAAGGTCTCCTTAAGCGAATATCGGCGCTGCGAGTTCATCGGTGCCCTCAGATTTCAATTCCGAGCACCGGATCAAAAGTTAGGAATTCCCGCTCGTTCGTTCACTGAACGTACCCGAGCCAAACTTCGGAAAATGATTCCGGGCACTCCGGGCCTCGGAATCAGGTGCCGTCAGAAACCGCGCTCTTGTAAAATTCCAAAGAAAATTAAGAAAAAATTTCCTTTGAATTTTACGGGTCTTTATATCCCACTCAAATTATATTCTCTCCAATAAATGATGATGGAATACATGTAATCAAGCATACATGAATAATTATTAAACCACATATGGGAACAATATTTATTCAACTTGTTAAATAATAAATAATAATATATTATTTAACTGAGATTCTGGATATACTTAGTGTGTGACCCTCTAGTACTCTTTCTCAGTGGCATTAGGTGAAGAGCCTAAAGTCCAAGGTTAGCCTATAGAAACACACCAAGGAACCTATAGAGAAATAAATTAATACTGCAATGATATGATACCTCATCCAAATGCTTACTATGTAATATAATAACTTTATCACAATATCTCAAATCAAGTAGGCTGCATGTGTGTGCCATCAACCTATATACTTGATATCTCTTTCTTTGACTTCCTGGAAATTGAACTTTCCTATAGAACACAATGTACATGGATTTATTTAGGCTATATCATTTCCATCAAAGGGCTTGAGATATAAAATTCCATTAAAGAATATAAGGGAAAAATCCTTTCTCACATTATTAATTAATGCAATATTAATCATGACGTACCCAACGTATCCTACCTCACCGTGAACATCAGTCATCATGGTTTTCATCAATACTTCAAAGTAAACGACTCATAATACTCATTAATAATAATCTTAAATTATAAGGATTAATACACACATCCATAGATAAGAACATCCAATAACACATATAAATATGGATTTTCTATTGGCGGGTCTTATTCTCATAATATAATACACTAGATATTACCAAGGGTGTACACTATTAGAAGGTGACTCAAAGTCCTACGAGTCTCCATCCCTGAAAGCCTATATCATTTGTGTCTCTCAAATGATATCATCTAGCTATATAAAATATATTTAAGAATAGTTTCCTAGAACTTCTGGGTTCTCATCATAATAGAGAAGTTTTATGACCTTTTAGTGAGACAACTACTCTTAGGACATTATCACATACTATGTTATGTGGAATAACAATCATGATATGATAAGTAGTTTATTAACATTAAAAAATATGAATACATGTTATCATAAAGTAAACAGAAGTTGGTTATGGGGTACCAAATCCAACAATTAACACTTTAAACAACCAAAACCTTTTTCATCAGTGATATCAATCACACACAAGCACACAAATTTCATGTGATCCCTAAATTAAAAGAATAATGCATATACACAAGCCAATTTCCAATGGAAAAAGCACCAAAAATCCAAAAATCTTAAATTTAAAACTTAAGTGTGTTATAAAAGGTAACAAATATACAATTGTAATAGGAGAAAAAAATAATAAAAAATCAAATATCCTTGATAACCAGGTCTTTTTGTCAAGAAAGGTGTTCATGATTTCCCATTCCAAGGTTTATCAAAAGATTCAACACAATCTTGTATCACTTATCCACTATATCCTAAATTTTAAGACAAAAAAGGATCTGATACCACTTTGTAACATTTCACCACCCCAGACCACTCGACTGGTGCCTGGATCGATAATAACCACTTTAACTTAGAAGCACCTCCCCATATTCCAGAATCTAGAAAATAGAAATGAGGGTGTAATTTTTTACTATAGGGAGACCATTACCTCATATCAGAGTGAAAAAATTGTGAAAAATGAACAAACATCATCCATTACAAATAAATAGAGCACACATAATCAATAAAACAAAACCATCAATAATAAATGAAAATACATAATCATACATTCATATTTACTCATGTTCATACTGACACACATCAACTAAGCAGTCACCAGGTTGATCACATTTACAAAAATAAATAAAATAATAAAAAAAGAGGCTCTAATATCATCGTCGAGCCTTTTCACATCCAGGCCTCCAAACATATTCAAGTTATATCTCTTAATCATGAGACCCTAAGACTATTCTATACTTGAACCTATGATAAATGAGATCTTCTCAGGTACCCAAGTTCCATGGTCACCCAAGTAAGTTGTATTACTTAGTAGAGTGCCACCAATGCGGTCCCAAACATAACTAATAAAGAAGTTTATGCACATGTGATATAATATTAAGAATAAATAAATGACTTCCAAAGTGTAAATAAATAATTACCATTGATCCTTAGGTTCTAACATGAAACCCAAGATTTACCATACCTATTTTAGCTAGTTATAGAGTATCTTTGAGCATAAGTAACAACCTAGGGGAAATATGCCCATAACTAAAATTCAAGTAACCACCCAGGAGGAATATACCCATCCTTGAAACATAATAATCCACTCATGGTAAATATAACTATCCCCAGAACCACATAATCATACAACAAGGGGGATAAATCCCCTACCAAGGACTAGGCACATGCCTCCATTACCTGGGGGTTGTATCCTTCCTTGATGACTAACCTTCATTTCAATTACATAACATAGAACTAGGTTTGTAGTTCACCCAGAACCTCAGATGTATTATATATAGATATAAGAATACATCACACATACTCGAGGAACATCTGACCCTAGGACCTCATGACACCCATCATAAATACATGGGTGTATATCCTCTTACAAACACCATGTGATAACACATAGTTTATCCACTTTTCCAAAATTAACATATGAATAATAATAATAATAACATGGGTTGGCCACTTTACCAACCCATATCACATAACCAAGGTTGGCCTCCCAAGTGTATGACCTATGCCTTCCACTATAACCCCACTAAGATCACATCATTGATTTATGTTCTAACATGACACTTGAAATCATTAATACCAATTCCCACATGAACCCTCTCAAGGGTTACATAACACAAGAGCACCCACTAGACCCCCCTAGGCCATACTATAATACAGACACCCTACACGGGCCCCTCAATCTAAATTACATCTCTTGGGCCATTTTAGTCACCCAAAGGGAATAAAATCCCTCAGAAACATCATGATCACATTATGTCCTTACTCAACTCATAGGATAATCCCCATTGACACTACTATTAAGAGATTTCATAATGCCCATCTCATGTACCAAATCATACTAGGTTGGTCTAATCACCCAACCTATCCTAAAATCTACAAAATGAATACCCACTCAGGTAATCATATACTAGTGAGGGAGGAATACTCACTTTACTCTAATCATATTTCCCAAAGCAAAAAAGGTATCTCAAGGTTCTCTTAAATCCTACTAGATCCAACCATTCTCATCTATCACATTCCTCTACCCAGAGGTCACTAAGGTAACCTATTACAAGGTCTACTACATTCACACAATTCACTTAGTTTATACCCCTCTAGGTTTCCTGTATATCTTGGAAGAAATTTATAATTAAGTCCCCAAGCATTAGTGGTAAAGGAATCAAGCTAGTGTACATGGGTTTATCATGGTCCTAGACACTTTTCCCATTTTCCAGGACTCCTGTTTTAATGAAACAAATTATTTTAATAAACTTATAACCATCCTCAATGGAGAGACCACATATTACATGCTTCATAATATAAAATTCATATACCAAGGGGGTATGCTAAAGGGATCACCTTCCTAAAATATGAATCCATTTCATTTAAAGTAGCTCGATGACTCTCACCCAAGATCATCCAAGATCGCATCAAAACTAGAGTACCTATATCATTCCATAAAATTTAAATAAATTATTTATAATTAATTATAATTAATTAACTAATTTAATTTGAATAGGAATACATTCTTAATAATCCATCATTCATTAAACACTCATAAAAACCTCAAGAAACAAAGTTCAATCCACTCCCGATACACATCCAAACCTAATACATGAAAAATAACTAATTATTACATCTGATTCAATAAAAAATTTCATTTAATTCTACCAAAATCCCTAATAAAATTCATAGGGATATGTACCTTCATTGTAACATCATGTGACAATATGTACTCATCCACCCTAGAATATTTTATAGCTATGATGAGAAAAATACCCATAATTATCTATTGATTACAACTTTACCCAGTGGAATTAGTATTGAGACCCTAGATGAATCACAAAAAATTCAAATCTAATAAAAATATTGATGACAAATTAGGGAAGAACATACCTTAAACGTCAAAAAATAACCATAAAAATACACCTATCCATGAGGGAATATGGAGGGGTAAGGGAGTAAGAGGGAGTTAAACAAATAGAACTCTTATGAATGCCTCTTAATATAATAATGGGTGGGGGTGGATGATTGGAAAATTACTGGTCTGAGCCTACTAAAAAATAAACCCAGGCATTGATCATAGTGTGATTAGAAAATTATAGCATGAAGTAAACCTCTTTTTGAAATTTTCAAAGTGTGACCAAGGGATGTGACTCAAAGAACACAAATTTTGGTGGGGATGCACTTCCTTCCACCTTCACAACATTAACTTCAAACCCTTGTGGTTAAATTAACTATAGAGGCCATTCATGGAATGACCTACAAGTTATGACATGAACATTTATTGCAGAAACATTCCATCTGGGTCTCCAGGAATTACTTTGATGACCATATAATCCCCTTTAAAACAACTAGGAATAATTTCACATACAAAAAATATTTCCTATATGTTACAATTATTTGATTCCTGATCTGAATCCCAATTCTTAAAATTACCCACTCCCCAAAATCAAAAACTCAAATTTTCCTCTGAATTTTACAACCTAAAATGAAACCATTCTTTATAAGTTAATAATCCTCCTATATTAATTTAAGAAGAGCATTATCCCACATATATATGTCTTGGTGAAGGTAAGTAATAATTCAAACAATTAGGCTGTTGAGTGATTGTTCTTGATCTCAACATTGAATATAATACTGAGAATTACATTTTCAATAATAATGATTTTCATTACTGTGAACTTATAAAAACAATAGATATATCTTACTAACCTTTATGTGCCTTATTTTTCACTTTTATATATTTTTATATCATATATATATATCATATTAATTTTATAAAACCCCTATGCTATATTAGTTTACCATTTAGCAGTATATTTTTAGTGCATTTTAAGAATATAATTGTGATAATAGAAAACCATTTTGTGTAAGTGGAATCCTTGTGAGATCGAACTTAGGGTGTGAAAAATACTATATTCATAAAAAAATAAGAAAGATTGAGTTGAGATTCATGAAAAATTCCTACCATAAATTTGTAACCTTTTTAAGTGATTCAAAATCACTTAAACACATTTGTTTTTCATAAAAACACAAAAAAAATCACAAATTTAAAAAAAATTAAAAAATTGAAGTTCATTGAATATTTTATTAGGAGAAGATGGATTTTTCAGTGAAATTTTATATTATTGTCTAGATGTTGAGTCTAGTAGGGAAGAGACATTACATATTCAAGTAGAGTAAAATTTTAGAGTTTTGTAATAAGTGAGAAAGAAAATGAAGATCATTTCCACTTCTCTCAAAGAAATAAAATATTTATGGAAATAAAAAAAATAAAGCTACATAATAAGTGAATATTGTTCCACCTAAATTTAAAATTTAGGAATCTAAGGTGGTTAAGAGGGATATACTTGAAGATCTATCATATTAACTTACTTAAAAATTTCTTGAAGATATTGTTGAAGCTGAAATTTGAGTTGAAGCACATGTATGAGATGGACATTAATTATAAGAAAATTGATCTAATTTTTTGGAACATGAAAATTTAAGTAATTCTACCATATTTGAAAATGAAAAATCATCACCTATATGACTTTATCTTTATTTATAAGAATACATAATTAAAGTGGTGGAATTTGAATAATTTTTGCAGGAGATCAAATACCTACCTCTAACTCAAATAACCCAACTCCAAGAGGCATTGAGCAAAGAAGAAGAGTTTAAATCCAAGAAAATACAAGAAGATAATATTTTATTAAAATAATTTATTTTTTATTTTATTAAAAATTAATTGAGTATCACTTTACAATACTTTGAATTTTCATATTTTCTAACATATGGGTTGCCTTAGATGATGAAGAATAAAAAGAAGATGCACCTACTAAGGCTAAGTTTCTAGTGGCCTTGCCTAAAGAAATTAGGTTTCAAGATAACCTCAACAGGTAATATTTATTTATTGACTCTTTATTTTTTAATCTTATTCATGTTGAACTATTTTTTTGATTTCTCATTTTTTAAAATTATGAATATAGAAAAAATAGAGTACTACCTAGATTAAATTGAAGAGGTAGCCATACAAGTAGTGACAAAAAAAGAAGAGGATCCATTCTTTCTATCCCCCACCTTGAAATCTATACTACTTTACTTCATGGATTGACCTAAAATACTCTATCCATAGATTCCTCTAATACCCTTGTAAAGGGATGTACATTGGAAGGAAAACTATATGCTAGATCATGATAATGAAACAATATACACCATTATATTAGGGATAACCCACAGAAATTTCCAATTAGAGGCAACCAGAAACCAGTACCCATAGGGGGTTAAAACCAAGTTTTATTGCTTCTCTTATTTACGATCTTCTTTTTTTTTCTTTCAATAAATTTATTATGTTTTTTCTTTCTTTATTTTAGGTTTAAAGTGGAATAAGATAAGATATTAACTCAAGGATAACATTAACCTAATAAACTTAGGTTGTTTATTTTTTTTGTTTTTCTTTTCTTTTCTTTTAAATATTTCAGAGATTAAATTATAGGTAGCTAAATCTTATGTGTGTGGGGATTTCAAACTATTTTTAAGAATTTATGTGTGTTTCCTTTTTTTTTTCATGATTTTCCTAGAATTATTCATGTATTGTATTCTGTATTTATTGTTTGTGTTTTAGAATATTGAGATAAATCAAATACTTTGGAAAATTTATACCATATTTTTATTTTTTAGCACACCACTTAATTTGAACATTTAAAGGATTTAAATGATTGCTGATATGGATTTTTTTCCTAATTTCTAATATTTTAATTTAAGGTAGTTTGATTGATTATGGAACTCATGTGCACTAGTACTATCTAAAATGAATATCTTTCCCAACCTGATAGGTTTATAAACATTTTAATAACTTCTTTACATTTTTATTTTTCTTGAGAGTCTTGAGTCTTGTTTTGGTATCCTAAACTTGTTATTATTTCTCATTCAATTCTTTAGAGTTTATGAAAAATTTTCTATATGATTGAGGTATTTCTTTGTCTAGTCATGATTTTAAAATTAAGACATAACTTTACATCAACCCTTTTTTTATCCCTTAGATGTCTGGAATTTCCTTATAATTTCAAGCCTCATTACAAGATAATTTTTCTTTACCTACCTTTAATATTAATATTTATTCATTGATATTTCATGTTTTAGTGTGGGGGAAGGGCCTTTAATGTGTATTATCTAGGAAGAAATTTATTTAAAGGTTTTTTGAGGTATGTCATTATTCTGGTTAGTGGATCAAGAAATAGACATGAGCAACTGTAATCATTTTTCACTTCATTCTTATCATCTGGTTCTCCAAAAAAAATGAAAAAAATTGAAATAAAATAATATAGAAGAAGAATAGAGATGATATTGAATTATTCATTATTATTACTTGTATGATTTTTCATTCATTCACTACATTTCCTTTCCATCTCATCCTACAATTAAAAAAAAAATAAATTGAAAAAAAAGAAAAGGGGATAATTAGGATGAAATATTTTAATACATTATTGTAACGCCCCAACCCCAGATACCCAGAGTCGGTGCATTACTTCGTAACATTGGCATGATCACAAAAGATCAAGTCTCGAAAGACCGATTGGTTTAGTAGCCTTGGAAACACTAGATACATTCATAAATGTTACATTACATCATAAAGTGAAAAACTAAAATAACAAAGTCTCCATAGTCCACACTCATATCCTCTTCTGACTATCCCTGCAGGTTATTCCTAAAATACTTCTTCACATCCTGGAAAATATTAAAACATTGAAAGGGGTGCGCTCATATGCTCAGTAAGGATAACAATATAGCGGAAGCTTTAATAAATAAACATTAAAATTAAGCAATGTATAACTAAAACAAAAGCCTTTTTAAACTTGAACTTCATCATAATATGGTAAAAATAAAATAAAATATTTATATTTACTTATTCACATGGATATTCTACTAGTCAAAAAATCACATGCAATATCAATAACCACTTTCATAATGATGGAATGCATAATGCCAGACTATCATAACCACGTAGCCAAGGCCTCGTGCCAAGACCAAAAATAATATTTAGTCAAGGCCTCATGTCAAGGCACTAGTTTGTCTCATGAGACCTACCGATGCATCGAGGAGCTATAGCGGGCTCCACCCGTCACTTATTAAGTCCAATGCATTCCTCATATGAACAAGTTTAAACATATCATAAACCATAACATAATCATATCAAATAAAACATGCATAAAGGAAACATAAAATGTCCTCATTTCAATCACAAGATATCAATACAACACATTGATAAAATAAAAAACACTTTCAAAAACATTTTCAATACCAAAATAAAATAAAAGTAAAACATGGTATTTATTTTTCTTTTAAAAAAAGTTATGGCTTGTAGAGGAAGCCGAAACTCAAATAGTGCTCATGGAGGCGGAGAAGTCGTTGTCGCCGCATACGTACGACAAGAAAAACATTCCTTTTTGTCGTTTAGTAAAATTCTTCGTATAAAAAAATATTCCTTTTGAATAAATGTAAAAGTTAAAGGGGTTTATACACCGTATAAAATAAAGTTGTGTATAAAACAAAATATGCCTCAATAAAAGGAGATTGAGACGACGTACTTACCAATATCATTTTTTTAAATAAAATAGATCTATTATGTGTATTCAATATAAGTACACATAATGAAAGTACAAATACAAGATAGGACATAATAATATCATGACATAATTTGAAAGTACGAGATTAACCCAAAGAATGGAAATTGGGTTAAGAAGTTCCCTTACCTCGTGTCCGAATTCACTCGACCGTTCTTTGATCTCCTGAATGATAAACTAGAGTTAATCTCTACCTTCTTAAGAACCTTTTTTAAGTTCATTATTCCTTTTATATCACTTATTACCATGTCATGAACATTATGTAATTATTTAAGTTTATAACGGTCATTTTGTCGATCTTAGGTACTTGAGTCAAAAATAAACTTCTTATAATTACACTTTGTTCATGTGGTAAAATATCCATTATATCCATAATTATATTCATGATTTATATATCATATACATCATATATATCCAGTATATACATTCATTTATAATATTACATAACATTTAGAGGTAAGAAATGAAATGCACTGTTCATGGAGACGATAAGCCGTACGTACGCATGAACACTACTTTCATTTCCATTTCATATTTAATGGAATGAAGTTATAATTATATAAAGGTATAATATAATTCCAGTATAATATAATGTATAATACCATTTACTCCATCCTTTATACATCCCACATATGGCATTAACGATTCAAATCACTTTGAGGGGGCGGTAGTCCGCACTTCCTAAAATGAAATTATCGCGTTTACCCATAATGGAAATCATAAAGTATTCCATAAATGAGAAATACAGAATCATAAGGAAAACATAAACATAATATATATATCAAATAGTGTCATCAAAATGTCCACCATTAGAGGTGTTAAAAGAATATTGAACAATCATCGTTTCGTGAGGCAGTATTTCGCCACCCACAGAAACAATATCTTCTTTAACCATTAGACGAAGGTGTGTGTAAGTGCAAACCAAATCATTATCATAAAAACATCCTAGTATATTTTAGATACTGGTGTTGTTACAAAATAAGGGAATAAAAATAGTTTAAGGGGTTGGAGAAGCAAAATAAAACAAAACAACATTAGAGAAGACATTACCTTAAAATCGGGTAACTCTTTTTGATTTGAGCCAAAGGATTCCTAGGAAAGACTTCTGTCCAAAGTGAGGCTTCTAAGAGTAAGGGAGGGAAGTTTAGAGAGTATTTGGGCAGAGTTTGGCTGAGCCAAAAGGCTTTGAAGGTGTGAGTAAGGTGGTAGTGGTGGGGGCCTTTTATAAGAGGATAGAAGGGGCACTCTTGGAAAGATTGAAATGTTACATTATTATGAAATGATTTTTCGGATTCTAAAGGTCCCACACTTATATATTTCGAGTATAAGGTGATAAGGGTTCGAAATATACTCATCCAATAGGTTTTTGACAAGTGTAAGTCTGAGATTTTACATTATTTTTTCATTTTATTTAAATCGTTAATTAATGAGGTAATCACTGCATCATCATGGTGTCATAAATAATTTAATTTATTTAATGTCTAAAAATTATAAAAAAATATCATGATTTAGGAAATATTTTTAGATTTATAATGAATATTTATAGTAAAAAATATGACTTTTATAACCCCATTTAATTTTTTTTTAGTAAAACAACTCTTATTTGTGACATTTTTATTTTAACATTAAATAAAAAGTTATTTATGTCATTTTCCTACCAAAGTGGCTCCATGGGGTCCCGAAGTTGACCCATGGATTGTATTTGTCGGCCATTACACATACAATATGGGTAGGACAAGTGTAAATGTATTTTCATATTTTTATAATATCATTTTTACCTTAAATTTCACTAATTACCTTTAATCACGATTAATTAAACTTAAAAGTTACTATTCAACAAAACATTATTTTAATCCCATTGAACCACATTTTACTTCATAATGACAACCATGTATGTTGGATTTTTGAAAATAAAAACACAGAAGTGGTAATATTTCATTTAAACGAAAAATCAGTTTTTTAACTACCACTTAGTGGTTTCACTATTCATCAAAAATTGAAGTTTTTTAGAATAATGCCAAAATTTCACCCTAAGCTATAATTGATATTCCGAATTCAAAGATGATGTATATTATAAAAAATTCCAAACATATAATTTGAATTAATTAATTTTATAATTAATTCCCGCTGTCACAACAAATAGCGTGTTTTTAAGAAACAATATATATCAAAAGATTGACAATTGTTTATGTCCACTTTCAATGTTAAATTAATTCTAATGACCACCATTGAATAAAATGGTAAAAATATATTATAATTATACTTTAAAACCACTAAATAGTATAATTTATCACTATAAATTATTTTGATTAAAAAAGTTGTTTTAAGTATTTTTCACTATTCATAAAAAATTGAAAGTTCTCAGAAAATTACAAAAAATTCAACTTAGGATAATTTCGATATTACGAATACAAAAATGAAGTCCATTTTGAAATATAAAATTTCTATAATTTTAAAAAGTGGGTATTAATATTCATAACGGCTACTTTGATTGGTCGCGGTGTGTTAGAATCTCGAACTTGCATACAATGCAAGCTATTGCATTATTAAAAGAGAAGCGTATCATGAAAGATTGGGGCATTACATTCTCCCCTCCTTCAATAAATTGCGTCCTCGCAATTTGAAAATGTTATTCGAAAATAAAAGCTTGAAAATAGAAAATACCTTTGTGGAAAACCCACATCGGAAATAGGGTTAATAAGAATATAACATTAAAAGAAAGAAAGAGAAGTACAAAGGTCACCCGAGATAGCCCATACTAGGATTCTATGAAAATATGGATATGGAGGAGAAACAAACCATCAAGGTCTGATGGAGAGTTGTAGAAAACAGGATTAGGAGAATTTAACCATAAAAAAATCACAAACTTATGATTGGTTAAACGGTCATTGAATCCCCAGTTGGAAAAGTTAACCGACAACATTTTTGTTTTAAGTAACCTTTCATAAAGTTGAGGAATTTATTTAAGAGATTTACTAAGAATGTAATGAAATATACTTGTCATGTAGACTTTCATTCTTTAATAAATTTTTACCACAAACCCATCTTTCACTCAAAATGGTAACAGAACTCAAAAATATTCTATTTATCCTAATTGTATAAGGTTCAAAATATTACCACATACCATTTAGACTAGGAAAACTGTTTTGTAATAACAAGGGACTTCCTGTAGGCTAGTGGTAGGTAATAAAGGCCTGTCGCACTATGGTTGCGGGTTCGATTCCAGCAGCTTTGTCCGACGCCACGGGTTATGTCCCACCCTGTAGGTTGTCCTTTTCCTAAAACTATAGTATTCCAAAAATAATATTCAGAAATTTTTTAACCTTAAATAATACTATCCAAATCTCTACTTAATCCATTCCAACCTGTATAGTTATCCAAAATACTTCTATCCAACTCACAGTCCCAAATTTTATAAGGAAGGTAAACATAATGAAGATCCTTTTTTCCACGTAACAACATGTGAACACCTTCATCATCTATTCTTTTAAAACACTGCAACATACTGAATTACCATAAATCCTTATTGATTACATTCATGATCCCTTATTCCTTATAGAATACTAGATATACTCCTTCTATCAAAAAATGTATACAAATCATTAATCAGTTTCAAGGAAGTTAAGAATATCCAATATAATTTATCCAAATCAATCATGTATTATTCCAAAATCACTATCTCGGTATCAGAACCATATTATGGTTTATCTTTCTCTCAAACATATATTTTCCATAAATTTAACCTGCTGTGGAGTCACTTTTCTTGGTTCCACACAATCTCAAGTCCTTGATGAAATAGTATTGCAGTACAGTCCTTATATACTCCATAATTATTATAACCAATACATTATTGATACAACACTCAAATGGAAAAAATTATTTAATGACAACATAAGAACTCTAATCATTCCTCCTCATCTATGGTAGTATCATAACTTGATTATTATCCAATAACATCATTTGGGGCATACTCTGATGATTTGGACATTGGTTTGCGTAGTGTCCCCACTCCTTGCAGATGAATAATTGTACATTTGAAACCTTTTTCTTACTCTTGCAGTCACGTACTTGGTGTCCTTTTTCTCCACACTTATAACAAACTCCCATTCCCTTCAGGAATGTTCCAAGGTGTTTCTTCCCACAGTTATCACATATTGGAAAATTCTTCTTTTCCCTTATCCCTTTATCCATCATTCTCTCTTCCATCCTTTTCTTCTCTTTCATCCCTTCAAATCCATAAGACTCAGAGAATTCTCTACTTATCTTATTAACACATGATACTATTTCTTCATATGTTGAGAACACATGGGAGACTATTTCCCTTCTAAATGTTGGCTTAATACCGTGAAAGATATGATCCTTATTACTCTTTGGATCACACATATTGATGGAGTTTACATTCCTTCTACTGGGCGCCATTTCTATACAATGCCATAAACGAGGTTAGTTTATGAATCAAAATACATAATAATAAACTTGCAAAACACTTAAAATAAATTGAACTATTTATGGATATAATCCATAATCATAAAAAGAAATGTTTTCTTTGAGAAAATATATACTCATAAACCATTCATAATGGTTTGTAAAGAAAATGAGAATTATCCTAAGCATATCCCCCGGGAGTGTCGTAACCAAGAGTGCATCAAGGCCCGTTTTCATGCACTAGTTCCCGTTCGAGTCTAGCTCAAAGCGGTGTTTTCGGGTTTTACCCCTAGGCACATCTGTGCTAGAGCCGCCTCAACCTGCTCATATCCAGACAGGGATATATTGCTTGGAAAACTCAAAAAATCTCTATAATACCAAAATTCTAGGAAGTTCTTCTATACTAATCCTCAAAGTCTATCTTTGGGCTATGTGCTCTAATCAGAGTTTATCTAAACCTAGCTTCCAAGGTTAGTACTAAACTGCCTTTGATAACAACTGTAACGCCCCGACCCCAGCTACCCAGAGTCGGTGCATTACTTCGTAACATTGGCATGATCACAAAAGATCAAGTCTCGAAAGTCCGATTAGTTTAGTAGCCTTAGAAACACTAGATACATTCATAAATGTTACATTACATCATAAAGTGAAAAACTACAATAACAAAGTCTCCATAGTCCACACTCATATCCTCTTCTGACTATCCCTGCAGGTCATTCCTAAAATACTTCTTCACATCCTAGAAAATATTAAAACATTGAAAGGGGTGAGCTCAGATGCTCAGTAAGGATAACAATATAGCGGAAGCTTTCATAAATAAACATTAACATTAAGCAATGTATAACTAAAACAAAAGGCTTTTTAAACTTGAACTTCATCATAATATGGAAAAAATAAAATTAAATAATGACATTTACTTATTCACATGGATATTCTACTAGTCGAATAATCACATGCAATATCAATAACCACTTTCATAATGATGGAATGCATAATGCCAGACTATCATAACCACGTAGCCAAGGCCTCATCCCAAGACCACAAATAATATTTTGTCAAGTCCTCGTTCCAAGACACTAGTTTGTCTCATGAGACCTACCGATGCATTGAGGAGCTATAGCGGTCTCCACCCATCACTTATTAAGTCCAATGCATTCCTCATATGAACAGGTTTAAACATATCATAAACCATAACATAATAGTATCAAATAAAACATGCATAAAGGAAACATAAAATGTCCACATTTCAATCACAAGATATAAATACAACACATTGATATAATAAAAAACACTTTCAAAACCATTTTCAATACCAAAATAAAAGAAAAGTAAAACATGGTATTTATTTTTCTTTTAAAAAAAAGTTATGGCTTATAGAGGAAGCCGAAACTCAAATAGTGCTCACAGAGGTGGAGAAGTCGTTGTCGCCGCATATGTACGACAAGAAAAACATTCCTTTTTGTCTTTTAGTAAAATTCTTCGTATAAAAAAATACTCCTTTTGAATAAACGTAAAAGTCAAACGGGTTTATACACCGTATAAAAGAAAGTTGTGTATAAAACAGAATATATCTTAATGAAAGGAGATTGAGACGAAGTCCTTACCAAGATCATTTTTTTAAATAAAATAGATCTATTATGTGTATTTAATATAAGTACACATAATGAAATTACAAATACAAGATAGGACATAATAATATCATGACATAATTTGAAAGTAGGAGATTAACCCAAAGAATAAAAATTGGGTTAAGAAGTTCCCTTACCTCCTGTCCAAATTCACTCGACCGTTATTTGATCTCCTGAATGATAAACTAGAGTTAATCTCTACCTTCTTAAGAACCTTTTTCAATTTCATTATTCCTTTTATATCACTTATTATTATGTCATGAAAATTATGTAATTATTTAAGTTTATAACGGTCATTTTGTCGATCTTAGGTACTTGAGTCAAAAATAAACTTCTTATAATTACACTTTGTTATTGTGGTAAAATATCCATTATATCCATAATTATATTCATGATTTATATATCATATAAATCATATATATCTATTATATACATTCATTTATAATATTACATAACATTTAGAGGTAAGAAATGAAATGCACCGTTCATGGAGACGGTAAGCCGTATGTACGCATGAATGCTACTTTCATTTCCATTTCATATTTAATGGAATGAAGTTATAATTATATAAAGGTATAATATAATTCCAGTATAATATAATGTATAATACCATTTACTCCATCCTTTATACATCCCACATATGGCATTAACGATTCAAATCACTTTGAGGGGGCGGTAGTCCGCACTTCCTAAAATGAAATTATCGCGTTTACCTATAATGGAAATCATAAAGTATGACATAAATGAGAAATACAGAAGAATAAGGAAAACATAAACATAATATATATATCAAATAGTGTCATCAAAATTTCCACCATTATAGGTGTTAAAAGAATATCGAACAATCATCGTTTCGTGAGGTAGTATTTCACAACCCACAGAAACAGTATGTTCTTCAACCATTAGATGAAGGTGTGTGTAAGTGTAAACCAAATCATTATCATAAAAACATCCTAATATATTGTAGATACTGGTGTTATTACAAAAGAAAAGAATAAAAAGAGTTTAAGGGGTTGGAGAAGCAAAATAAAACAAAACAACATTAGAGAAGACATTACCTTAAAATCGGGTTACTCTTTTTGATTTGAGCCAAAGGCTTCCTTGGAAAGACTTCTGCCCAAAGTGAGGCTTCTAAGAGTAAGGTAGGGAAGTTGAGAGAGTATTTGGGAAGAGGTTGGCTGAGACAAAAGGCTTTGAAGGTGTGATTAAGGTGGTAGTGGTGGGGGCCTTTTATAAGAGGAGAGAAGGGGCACTCTTGGAAAGATTGAAATGTTACATTATTATGAAATTATTTTTCGGATTCTAAAGGTCCCACACTTATATATATCAAGGATAAGGTGATACAGGTTCGAAATATACTCATCCAATAGGTTTTTGACAAGTGTAAGTCTTAGATTTTACATTATCTTTTCATTTTATTTAAATCGTTAATTAATGAGGTAATCGCTGCATCATCATGGTGTCATAAATAATTTAATTTATTTAATGTCTAAAAATTAAAAAAAAAATCATGATGTAGGAAATCTTTTTAGATTTCTAATTAATATCTATAGTAAAAAATATGACTTGTATAACCCCATTTAAAAATTGTTTTAGTAAAACAACTCTTGTTTGTGACATTTTTATTTTAACATTAAATAAAAAGTTATTTATGTCATTTTCCTACCAAAGTGGCTCCATGGGGTCCCCAAGTTGACCCATGGATTGTCTTGGTCAGCCATGACACATCAAATAGGGGTAGGACAAGTGTAAAGGTATTTTCATATTTTTATAATATCATTTTTACCTTAAATTTCACTAATTACCTTTAATCGCGATTAATTAAACTTAAAAGTTACTATTCACAAAAACATTATTTTAATCCCATTGAACCACATTTTACTTCCTAATGACAATCATGTATGCCGGATTTTTGAAAATCAAAACACAGAAGTGGTAATGTTTCATTTAAATGAAAAATCAGTTTTTTAACTACCACTTAGTGGTTTCACTATTCATCAAAAATTGATGTTTTTCAGAACAATGCCAAAATTTCACCTTAAGATATAATTGATATTCCGAATTCAAAGATGATGTATATTATACAAAATTCCAAACATATAAGTTTCATTAATTAATTTTATAATTAATTCCCGCTGTCACAACAAATAGCGTGTTTTTAAGAAACAATATATATCAAAAGATTGACAATTGTTTATGTCCAATTTCAATGTTAAATTAATTCTAATGACCACCATTGGATAAAATGGTAAAAATATATTATAATTATACTTTAAAACCACTAAATAGTATAATTTATCACTATAAATTATTTTGATTAAAAAAGTTGTTTTAAGTATTTTTCACTATTCATAAAAAATTGAAAGTTCTCAGAAAATTACAAAAAATTCAACTTAGGATAATTTCGATATTACGAATACAAAAATGAAGTCCATTTTGAAATATAAAATTTCTATAATTTTAAAAAGTGGGTATTACTATTCATAACGGCTACTTTGATTGGTCGCGGTGTGTTAGAATCTCGAACTTGCATACAATGCAAGCTATTGCATTATTAAAAGAGAAGCGTATCATGAAAGATTGGGGAATTACAATTATTGTTTGAATCATGAACCATGTCATTAAAATAGAGGCTGTGATGTTTCACATTTTTAATGGAATTGTGAGAGGTATATTTTTAGTGTTTTCACTTGACTAATCATATGATTTTATTTAAGAGTATTACCACCTATTTTCAGCCTTTTAATTTTTAAATGATATACCCATCAACACATTTCCAAAAAATCACCTTAAAAATATATCATAATTGAAATTTTTTATGTCTCACGATTCATAGAGATGCAGATTTTTACAAGCCTATGGATATCATGCATGTGATTAATAATGAGATAATATCCATATTAAAATCCTCGAGTGAAGAGATAAATACATTTCCATGGATGGAGATACCATCAATAACTGATGATAATGTATTTTATTTATTGTCAATAATGACTTTCAATTATATAAAAATGAATTTATTTATGGGTGTTCTGGAAGTAAGTCATCCAGAAGTTCATATTCTAAAGGTAACCATTATAATATAATGCACCGTAGATTCTTGTTATACTACTAGAATATAGCACTAAAGAAGACTAGAAAACCTACGTAAATGACAATAGGAACTCATGTTACCAGAATAAATAAAGTAAATCCTATGGACATATAAAGGATAGAATAATAGAGATATTTATATTTTAAAGCATCCAAAAGATTAGATGACTGTTGAACTATTATTCAAGTGAAAGATAGGTATTGAAGATGTTGAAATATACTATCTACAATATTTTTTTATGTGGAGATTAAAGATCTCATTATATGGTGTCATTGATGATCAAATAGAAGATTAAAGAGATCCCATTTGATGGTGAAGCCAACATATAAAGTGATTAAAGGCGTAAAAAAAGAGACTGAAGATCTAGTTAAATATATCCATAATTAATTGAATTAAATTTATAAAAAATGTACTTTTGGAGAAAGAAGATTTGTGTAACAAGAAGATTTAAAACTGAGATGATTGTAAGTCAACTAGTGAAGAAAGATGAAGACTAGATGATCCAAAGGATGAAACCGCACTGAATAATTGACAAATTCCCCAATATTTATCCCTAAATAATGTAAGGTGAACTTAACCATATGAATAGAGTTTATTATAAAAAATTTATCAAAGGAATGAAGTGTAGTGTATCCCAAACTACTCTCAAAGAAGAAAAATTACTAGAATATATGATGAAAGACAATAAGTTGGAATATATATGGAATATGAAGCTATAAATTAAGTAGATAATCCTGAGATACCTTAAATGATTAGAAGTTTAAGTCATGAAATGCAAGAATTATTTTTTCATTGTAAGAACATCACAATTTGAAGAGTCAACTATGATCATAGTTAAGATGATTTGACTTTAAGTTAATTATAATAAGAAATAAGGATGGGTGATGTTAAAGCCTCAAATAGATAATAAGAAAGGAAGTGAAATATTTTAAACCAATAGAATCTAAATAAATTATAGACGAAGAAAAAAAAGATCTAGAAATCATAATAATGAATGAATTTGGATGATGAATAAAATTTCAGAAGATGAAATGACTAATTCATGTGCCAAATAAGTTAAGAAGAAAAGGATGAGTGGAATCCTAGATGAGTGGAAACTAAAATCATCATAAGTTTTAGGCTAAAGTTTAATTAGTATTGAGGTGTTTGAGAGATGAATTAATCATTAGAAGAAGATAAAAGCTAAATATTGAACAAAATAAAGGTGTAATGGATATACACCATTGGAAGAACACAAATCATGTGAGTGTTGTTTGAAGTAATGATGACTGTAGAATGTTGAGTTAGGATAAAGTAGAGGTAGAACTGAAGGAAGTTCATAGTGAAGTATACATAAGTACATTCACTGAATTGTGCTAAAGTTACTTCACATAAACATTGTGAAGTCACAATAGTTATGATGATGTGGATCCAAATGTTATAATTCCCAATATTCATGAAGGAATGTATGTGATTCAAGCTAAGACTTTTGGAAGAGATGAAAAATATTGACACCGCGTTTTATGTAGGATTAGACAATGAAAAACTCTAATATTTTTGAAATTAATTGAAAGTTGTTGAATGAATACTTAGAGTGAGTGAGAGTTTCAAAATTGAATCCCACGTATTCTCCACATATATCAGAGAAATTTTGGATATATAAAGGGGGAACACCATTCAAGTAGGAGAGATTATCATTGAGTAGAGAAGATGAGGAAGTGAGAAGAGTTGAAGAGAGGGAGATTCTAACCTATATTCATTAGATTTTCACCCGGGAATATGTTTTGAGAATATTGAAACTTTTAGTTTCTAGGGTGAAGAGTAAGGTCACTAGATTTAAGTGACTGGAAGTAGGAGTGAAAAACCAACATACAACACCATCCTATGGAATATTTGGATATTGAATATCATGGTAGCGAGGGATCTAGAATGAATTTATTGGAAAAACATGAGTGGAAAATGTTCATGTTGAGTATTGTATAATTTCACTTGGAAGTGGAAGATTTTTCCATGAGGAATTTTATGAAAAACCCTTAAAGATTAGTGGTTCCAATATAAACAATTCCACTATTTCTACCAGGACGTAGAAGTATCTTTTCAAGAGATAGCTCAACCACACACATAATATTGTGGTTTTGAAGTTTGGGTTAATACATTTTCTTGGGTAAATGATAATAACTTTCCTAATTACAATAATTATAAGAAAAGTGAAAATATATAGATTAGTATAATAAATAGATGTATCAAGGAGTTGGTTTCCCACACTTGGGCTGAAACTTATAAAAATCTATGTGTGATGTTTCCTTTACTTTAAATACATTTTCTGAGGGTGTAAGTGTTTAGGGTGTACATGAATAATATATACATCTTAACCAATAAAAAAAGTATCAATAAAATTAAAGGAATCAAAATTTTAAGTTGAACTTAATAGTTAAAAGTTAGTCAAACCTGATTCAACCCACCTTTTAGGGTTACTACACAATCTATTGGGACTAACCAGGTTCCCCATATTTAGATATAAAATTTTTATCTCAGAGTTATTTTCAATGATTCTAATGTAGTGAATATTTTAGAAGATACCTATATACATCTACTAGAAGATAAAAAATTATTCCTGAGCTAAATAACTTAGAAATTATTCTCAGCTATAAAAACATTAATGTTTTAGACAAAAAATTGATAAACCCTAAGAAGAAAGAATATCAAAAGAAATTGAAGTTGGAATCTTAGAATCATTGAAAAGAGGACCCACCCCTACTATATTATGGAAAATGTGGGTGTTATATTGAAAAATCCATCAAAATTAATCCTCTATAAGATGAGAGTATGAGATGTGATGAGTTTGAGTTGGTTGAATATATTATTAAACTTTATACTAAAGTTAAAGACTACCTAAATAAATTTCCTTAGGAATTTTCCTCTTATATATTTTCATTCATCAAGGGAATATATAGAGAAAAATCATATTTGGAGTTAAAAGCTGTTGAAATGAAGAAGGAATTGAAAAAAAGTTATATATGTGTTACTCCTTCACAAAACTCATTAAGGATAAAGATTTATTAGTGAAACTCTATGAAGAAAATTTATCTCTTATAATAGAATATTTATAAAGGAGTTTTTGTAAAGATGTTTTGTTAATGTAATTTTCTAGATAAAATCTCCATTATCTAGAGGAAAATCACAAAGAAATTGTTGATGTTAAGAATACTCAATTATAGATCAAGGTCAAATGAGTAAAATAACATGACAATTACTTGAAAGAGATGAGTAAGTTGTATGGAGAATAATTTTAGAATATAAAAATTGATTGTGAAGATAAAATGAAATTCCATGAAGATCATAAAAACAATTTAAGTTTAATGTGTCTTGAATTGGAAATAAAGATGAGAAATTTAGGGGATAATTTGAAATTTCACATGAAACCAAGAGAAAATCCACAACTAAAATTTATAAAGTAATAATTAATAGAATATGAAATCTACAATAAGTAAGAATATGAAATCATTGGAAGATACGCCTTTTGAAAGGTCATAGGAAAAGGTAACCCCATGTTTTGATAAATCTTTGTGCACTAATTATGATAATTTAAATTGTGTGTGTTTTAGTTATATAAAAATATGGGTGAAGAGGTGTGATGATAAACACACCTGTTTCCGACGCTTTTGCTGGGGCATGCGTATCCGTCTGTGAGGATGCGCCCGCATTCCCTCTTTCCAAAGGAGGGTGGAATCCGTTCCTTATTCAAGGACGCTTTCTCCTTGATCGAAACGGGATGATGGGATGTCAGTTCTTCCATCCTTGGATTCCTCATCAGAACTCATCACCTAGTCCAGGTCTCCCTTATAGATTAAGTCATGGTTCGTGAATCTCATTCCCGGTGCCATATCTTTGTGGACACCAGTTAATTACACTACTTCCTTTAGGACATTCCATGGGGTCTTGACATGGTAGCAACTTTCAGTCGGAGTAGATGGTAACATCAGGAATATCGAGGCATATCTGGATGCGTGGACATTGGGGAATCTGTATTCTTCCTCATAATTGGGAATCTCAAGGGTGTAGAACCCGAGGCATCCCACGTCGAATGTGGGGAATCATATGCCATAGGCATGTATATGAGGTTTTCCTCAGCTTCCCATGTTTAGCATAGTGTATTCCACAAGTTTAACGTTTAGCAGAGACGGTTATGCTAAAGGTGTGTCTTCTGAGGTTTTCTTTAGGCATCTCATGTTTAACATGAGGTAGTTCGCAAGTTTAATGTCTTGCAGATATGGAATGAGGGTGATTAGAATGTCCCATAAAGATGGATCAGATGTGGTGTGCCCCGTAGAGGGGAGATGTCACACCCTGAAAGATGATCTGGACACCACTGAGGGCGGATCAGGGAGTGTGCACCCAGAATAGGGGAACACCAAGGTTTACCATTGGCTGGGATTGAACCTCAGGGAGGTTTCCTACATAACCTATGCTGAAAACAGGGATCAAAACCCACATAGTTCAAAGGGGTGTTGAATCAGGGTGTACACAGAGGAAAACAACCCGAATACATGATGGGGCTTACGCGTGGATAGTAGCCCAGGTACTGCTAGGAGTAGTGCAGAAATGGATGACATGATCTCACTAGGATGTGGCGGCGTGGGTGATAATCTAGAAGGATTATGTAGAATTGAATGAAGTTGAGGGAGAATGAGATGGAACCGATGTGAGGATGACGGTGATGTTGGGCTTGAGCCTTGAAGCGACTTCCTACATATCCCCGTTGCAGGGAATCAAAGTCCGCGTAGTTTGGTGGGATGATGGGACACCTGAGGAGGAGGCCCATGGAAATGGGTTCATGGATGGGACCTGGAGGAAGTGGAACATCTAGGTTGGGGCATGATCTTCTCGGAATGCATGGGATCGAGGGATTGATCAGGATGAGACATGGGTGCTGGGCTCGAACCTCATGAAGGATTCCTACGTATCCCCATGGAAGGGAATCAAAGTCCACGTAGTTCATCTGACGGCGGATTACCATCGGTTGAATACTTCAATGACTTACCTCTAATTGAGGAAACAACGACTTACCACTAATTGAGGTCCACAGTTTAACATCATGCATGAAGAGGGTGAACCAATGTGAAAGAGGACCTGGGGTCCAGATAGATGGTGGGTTTGAATCTCATGGAGGCTTCCTACATTCCTTTCCTTGGAAAGGATCAAATTCCACATAGTTCAAGATAGTGGGAACCAATGTGAAGCTGCTTGGAACCAATAGGGTGTTGGGTTTGAACCTCATAGAGGCTTCCTACATACCTTACCTTGGGAAGGATCAAATTTTTCATAGTTCGGGATGTGGGTGCGGGGATTACACTCTAGGTTTCCCATGGAGTTGGTGGACGGACGTGAAGGGGGTCAGAGTGACCAATGGGTGGTTGGCTTGAACCTCAGGGAGGCTTCCTACGTACCTTGCCTAAACAAGGATCAAAGACCACGTAGTTCAGGTTGGGTCCGTGAACTGACGTGAATAAGGAGGACCTGGGGTCCATTGGGTGGTGGGATTGAACCTCATGGAGGCTTCCTACGTACCCTACCTTGGAAATGATCAAAGTCCACGTAGTTCGGGTGGGTCGGTGAACTGATATGAATATGGTATGAATGATCGGGATGGTGGGCTTGAAGCTCAGGGAGGCTTCCTACGTACCTTGCCTTGTCAAGGATCAAAGACCACATAGTTCAGATGTGGTGTAGGGCTTACACTCTAGGCTTCCCATAGAGGATGTCATGGTTGATGCTTACTCTAAGCCCACGTGAGTCATGCTCGGTGTGAGAAACAAGAGGCAGCAAGGACCTAACGATCACGACGCAAAGGTGCATCCATGAAGGGTGGAAAGTGGGGCTTATGCGAGGAAACTGCCCAGGTGCCGCTATGGAGCCGCAATGGTGGATAGGGATTACGCAAGAAAGCTGACTAAGTGCCACTATGGAGAGGTAATGGTGGATGGGGCTTACGCAATGAAGCTGCCCGGGTGCTGCTATGGAGTGGCAATGGTAGACGGGGCTTACACAAGGAAGCTGTCCGGGTGCCTCTATAGAGCGACAATGGTGGATGGGGATTACGCAAGGAAGCTGCCTGAGTGCCTCTATGGAGCGGCAATGGTGGATGAGACTTACACAAGGAAGCTTCCCAGGTGCCTCTATGGAGCGACAATGGTGGATGGGGCTTACGCAAGGATGCTACCTGGGTGCTACTATGGAGTGGTGATGGTGGATGGGGCTTACGTGAGGATGCTGCCAGTAATTTCTTCCTCATGTCTGGCCATGAGGGCATCCCAACTCACTGGTGGGTTGAGGCCTTCACCTATGAGCTAGTTCATAAGAAGGATATCACCAAGGGCGTTGGATTCAGTACGAATAAATGGATATGAAAAGTGTGAATCACATGCCTGACATTCAAAATGCAATGAGGGTGGCATGGAAATGGAGGAAAACTATTGACTATGTTTGAAACACATCATCCATATCGCGTTAGCCTGAAATGAGGATAATCAAATGAGGGTCGACTACTGACCATGTTCGAAACATAGGACCTGACTCAAAGTGTCATCCAAAGTCTTTCGAGGCATTGGCCCAGTACGGTAGGTGAGCCGATGCGGCATGGGACCAGGCCATTAGGGGGTCCCTTCAAACATGGAAGTGGATGATGATCCGAATAAAGGACATAAAAAGCGTGAGGTGGAGTGATGGAATGTTTTAATGGATTCCAATGCTCTTGAAATTACACCACTATAATCATGGTAATATACATCTTATGCTTGGAGCATAAGGAATCTCTTATTTGGAACAAGAGCCATACTATGTTTGGAATATAGGGTGTACTATAGTTTATATTCATAGAGAGAGGACTATTGGAATTTCATACTTGGAGCATAAGGTATATCTTATTTGGAGAAAGAGGTATCCTATGATTGGAACATAGGGCGTACTACAGTTTATAGTCTTGTAGATAGGAACGTTGGTATATCATGCTTGACGCACAAGGCATCTATTATATTGAGTAAGATGTATCCTATGTTTTTCATATAGGTATTACTACAGTTTAAAGTCATGTAGATAAGACTATTAGGCATAAGGTGCCTAGTAATGGTTGGTGTTGGGTCTTATGCAAGGGAGGCCCTTTCTGGTTCAACCTGGCATAGGAGTCAGGTGATAGGGTTTGGAGGAGTTTCCTGAGGAATGGTTTGACTCAAGGTACTCGAGAAATTGATGATGAGAATCTCAACTCACGACATGTGATAAGTACCAAAAGGAATATGTCGACTCAAGGTATTTCATGGTGTGTAGAGGAGTATCTCAAATCATGCTATTCCATAGGTGGAAGGAGGCTGTGCATAAGGTGCAATGAAAATTGCTGGTGTCCCGACCAGAAAAGTTCACAGTGCGACTCTCCATTTTTCATGGGGGTCAGTGACGGTAGCGAAGGGACTAGCCCGGAGGGTCGGGACCGTAGACTGACACTGACCCTGAACAGGGGTGCAGGGGCGCAGCCCCTGTGGTATGGAACGGTGGTCACGAAAGTAGGATCCTCGCAAAGGATAGGTCTTCACAAAGTAGCTTCGTGGAGCAAAGGGGGGCTCACAGAGCATGGAATCATGGAGCAAAGGTAGCTCGCGAAGCAAAGGTCTCTCGCGGAGCAAAGGGATCTCGCGGAGAAAAGGGTGCTCGCAGAGAATGGACTCACGGAGTAGCATCACAAAGGAAGCTACTCGTGGTGCATGGAATCCATAGAAGCATCGTGAAGGAAGCTGCACATGGAGAATGGACTCGTGGAGTTGCTTCGTGACGAAAATTGGAACTCGGCGAACCGGGAGATCGGCTGCCCAAGGGGCGGAGTGGCCTTCTGGCGAAGGGGGGTGAGCTAGTTATTTATAGGGGAGAGACGCCATGAAGTAGAGCTCTCTCGGCGCAAAGATAGAGTTTTCTCCATGGCGGGTCGTGAACGTCAAAGGGGTTTGCAGAGAATCCCACCTCCTTGCTTTGTGGAGGGGCTCCGCGATTGCCGAGGGAGCTTCACGAATGGGCTTTGCGAACTTGTTTTCCATCCCAACTTCAAATGCCCATAACTCCTAATCTGTAACTCCGTTTGGGCCCTACGATGTACCAAATCGAAGCTTGAAAAATGGGCTATGATCTTGGATTATGTATGGGTGAATTTGGAAAATTTTTAGGACACGTTTTCCAGTTTCAACAACACCAAATCATTAATGGTGGAAGAAATAAGTAAAGGAGAGATTTCCCCACAAGGTTTCTAAAACAAAGAAGTTAATATCTCGAGAATAAGATAACCTTCCACCAGCTAGAGTTGCACTCAATGGATTAAGAGTAGACGTGTTGGATACTACCGGTGTTACAAAAAAATTAGACACAAGTCTATAGAATACTATAATAACATGTCAACTTCTGGAAAATGTATAAGTCCTAAATAAAGGGGGATAAAATCACAAGTTAATAAAGATTCAACTTAGTGCAACTAACCCTCCTGGAAGAAGGAAAATCTATTTTCATCCAACATATTTTAAAATCTTGAAAATTTATATAGAAGGTATGAAAAAGTGTTCATGGTGATGATGAGTGTTGGTTTATATCGTAAAAGTAGAAGTTAGTGACATCCAATGAAAGGATTCCACAACAGCTGAAGAAAAATGACAGTAAGATAGTTATTAAGTCTACTTTGGGTTATAGAGAAAATAAAGTTACAAATAAGATTTTACCCAATTAGAAATTAATGGAGGATGTTATGCCAAATAGAAAATGTTAATTTTTATAGAAGATTAATTCACTTAATATATAGTTATAAAATTTCCATGAATGTTAAATTTAATATAATAAAGATAAAAAGTAGAATCAATCCAAGAAATACACAAGCAGATTGGAATAAAAAAATACTGTAAATACCTAGAATTTCCATGTATTTTTTTATTAAATGGTAATTTTATGAGTCCATGAAAATTGATGGTGCATGATTCCAAGGCCCGGGGTGCCCAGAATGAATTTTTGAACTTTTCTTCGGGTAAGTTCAGTAAACGTACGAGCGGGTTTTTATAAATTTTGAACTGGTGCTTGGAATTGAGATCTGAGGGCACCATTGAACTCACAGTGCCAGTATTCATTTAAGGAGACCTTCACCTCGATCGTAGTAAATCGAGGGTGAAAGATAGTTTTTGGGTTTTCGTGAAAGAATAAAATAAAAATAAAATTGTGTAACATTTTTATTTTTATCACTTTTGAAATTTACATGTGGATGTTTAATAGGTGGGGACCACATAAACTAAACCTCCCATGAGGGGTTATGGTGGTGGGGACCACATGAACTAACCTCCCATGAGAGGTTATGGTGGTGGGGACCACCCGAGGCTTAAACCCCTTTGAACCTGCCACTTAAATGTGGGGAAGTCTCTTGAACTTCCCCTTTTTTAATTATGCCACCCCCGTAACTAATTATGCCAACCACTATGTAATTAATTAATACAATTTGAAAATTTTCCAATAATTAAAATTGGTGAAACATATCATAAGTTGGATACTTTTCATTTTGGTGGATTTGGGGAGAGGAAAAATATTGGGAGGATTACACTTGTCCAACTAAGAATGCCATCGAAGAACATTCTTCAGAAATCAAGGAAGAGGATGACGAGTGAGCCTGACATCAAAGTGTGGTTTCAGAAGTAACGATCATTGGAACTATCTTCTCCTTTTTCGACTTCCTTATCATGCCAATGTCAATAAACAATCCAAGTAGGGGTTTAGTTCCCATGTTCTTCCCTTATAATTTTTCTTTTGTGGGGTTGGGAATAGTGACTGATGAATGTTGTGGGGATTGATGTTCTTAAATATCTTCCATACATGTTATTAATTCAAAAATGGTGAACCACTTGCTACTGCTCTAAAGAGAAGGAGGCGGCCCAAACAAACATTGCCCGACCCCTCTGTTGTTCTTCCTTATTGTGTTCTTCGTGATGGAAGAAGTTGGATTACACCACGATGAAGAACGAAGAGAGAGGCCGACTAAACCAGCTGCTGGAAAAGGCACGACGCCCTGCTGCCCTGCAGATCTACCATCTATAGCTACATCGTGCTGCCCGCGACCTCGTAGAGCCACCCCGTGGCCTCCACCATCCCAGCCGAGCCACCCTGGCCGAGCCGTCCCGCGACATCCACTCTCCCAGCCGAGCCGCCCCGAGCTGGGCCGAGCCACCCAGTGCCCTCACGACACCCCCCAGCTGAGCCACCCCACGACCTCTGCCCTCCCAGCCGAGCCGCCCCGGGCCGGGCCGAGTCGGCCCGTGCCCTCGCGGCACCCCTGCGGCCGAGCCGCCGTCCGTGGTCGAGCCGACCCGCGACCTTTGCCGCCCCGCGGCCTCCGTGGCCCCTTGCTCCCTCGCAGCCTACCAGACCATCCAGCGGGCCGAGTCAACTTGAACTGGGTAGACCCAGGCCAGGTCGGGTTGGGTCGGTCTGACTGGGTCGGATCGGACCCGGACTAGATACGAACCTATACTTTACTTGGGCCATAAATTTGGCACCGGATGTCCGTTTGACGAACCTTAAATGGTGCCGTAAACCTTGGAGAGAGACAGTCCTTTTGGTATACCCCACTGGAGTTTTGGATAAAGTTGGGGAACGGTTGGGTTGGATCGAGAACGAATCCAGCTGGGCCCTCGAGACAAAAAGGCTAATAACTCACAGACCAAGCGTCTGAATGATGCACCATCTATTGCGTTGAGATCCCTATGATGTGACAGTCCTTTGAGATACTTCTTCATGGGACTTTGTGACAGTTGGAGTATCGACCAGTAGCTTGTGGAGCGGATCCTGCCAGATTTGAGCGAGCATAGTGCGGGAACCCAATAGCTGGATATGACTAGAAGAATGAAGAGAGATACTATGTGAGTCAAATCCTAGCAATTCTGTGTGGGTCAGCACCTAGCGATCCTATGTAAGTCCGCTCTTAGAGATCCTGTGTGGGTCAGCTTCTAGCAATCCTGTGTGGGTCAGCTCCTAGCGATCCTGTGTGGGTCATCTCCTTGCGATCCTGTGTGGGTCATCTCCTAGAGATCTAGTGTGGGTCAGCTTCTTTATAGAGTAAGATGATTCAATAGTTACATATAATCATCTCTACTACTATACTTAAGTTATACCTGGTGTGAGCTGAGTTCGTACCTGTGTAGTACTTTCCTTCGTGGTAATACCTTGGTGGTATTCTTCTGTGTGGCGTACCTGTGTGGTACTTGCCTTTGTTGTTTTTCCTTCCTTTGTGGAACAATTGAGCTTTGGGATTTTGGGTTGGACCCTGTGTTTCCTCATGATTGAGATGGGTCTACATGATAACTTAGGTATATGTATGGGTGTATATCTAAGTAGGGTTTTCAGTTAATCTCATGATTTGTGGTTTATCCTTTGTGGATTTTGTGAGACCTTGAGGGTCTCGGGGTCCCTAATGAGTATCATTATACTCACCCCTACATGGGATATGCCTGCACCTTATTGTGTTTGATGAAGACGACAGATAGTGCTGATCGAGGCCAAAAGTACTAGGGCTGGACGATGCTCGGAGGTGGGCCATATGAGTCGGTACACGGAGGAGACGGGCATATGTGGAGTGCCGAGGAGGCGATCTATACCTACCCTTCAGGTAGGAACCTTGGAGGATGACCCAATTGCTGCTTTCCTTTTCTTTCAGTTGTATTTCAGTTGTACTTGTATCTTTACTGTTGGGCTTGTATTTCCAGACCCTTTTACTTTCATCACTCTTTTTGTTATATAGTTTACTTGTGTTCGTATCTTGCTTTGTGCTTGGTTGAGTGTGTTTACAGAATATAAAGGCGCTGCCTTCCCATTTTTAGGGATTATGCCTTTCGGTGTTAGTTTCCAGCCCCTGGCCTATGGAAGGAAGGCTTGGGGTAGTCACGGCATGGGCCCTGGGGGACGGGTCGTGACAAGACAATTCCTTCCCAGTTATAGGGAATATGACTTTAGGTGCTAGTCTCCATCCCCTGACCTATGGAAGGTGGGCTTGGGGTAGTCACGACATGGGCCCCGGGGGACGGGTCATGAAAAATTGGTATCAGAGGGAGGTTCTACCATAGAACATAGGACTATGATATTTTTAACAGAAATAGTATTAATTATAGTGAGTGTGGTTATCAGTTTAGGGAATCCAATGTTTGTGTGGTGACCGACGTATCCATACACCAGGACCCTGAATTCTAATTTCCGACTTAGTGCATGAAAACACTGATTGCGTGTGTGTTTTCAAGAGTCTTCTTTGTGAACTCTTTAAGTCATCTCACCAAGTATAAAATATTGACTGTGACACACCTATTCTTTTCAGGATACCTCCACGCAGACAACCAGCTAGGGTTTTGAGAGTAGTACGCACTGATAGCCCACCGAGCGACGAGGGCTCGGTGCATGACCCTCTTCTAGTAGAGGCACCAGCAGAGGCACCAGCGGTACCATTACCCATTGGGCCACAGATTCCCCTGGCCCTAGAAACAGACGATGCACGCCACCTGAGCGCATTTCACGATTTCCAGCACTAGAGGCCACCTAGGTTTAGGGGAGAGACAGACCCAGAGGTAGTTGAGGATTGGTTGGAGGCTATAGTTAGAGTCTTCCAACTGGTAGAGACACCAGCCGATCTCATGGTGATCCTTGCCGCCAACCTTCTATAGGTAGCAGCAGGCAGATGGTGGAGAATGATGCTCTAGGTTCATGATGAGGTGACACTTCTTTGGGAAGACTTCGAGAGCCTGTTTTAGGTAGAGTTTGTTCCCGCGACTCTTCGCGCAGTGCGCATACATGAGCTTCTTCATCTGCGATAGGGTAGCATGACTGTAGCTCAGTACTCAGTGAGGTTCACTGAACTCTCACACTACTCCACTAATATGGTGTGAGACCCAATATTCAGGGCCCAAACCTTTGATAACGAGCTCAGGCAGGAGATTAGGGATTTGATGATCTCACTCAAAATCCCGACGCAGGAAGATGTGTTAGATAAAGCCCTCTTAGTGGAGAGTTTTCTTCCTGAGTAGTCACCAACAACGAGAACCACCACCAGTAATCATGAAGCGGAGTCTTCTGCAGCTGGTAGAAGATAGATGACACAAAGGTCCAAGAGGACCAGACCTACAAGTGGACAACCGCATGACTCATGGTAGGTTGTACAGGGCACTTGAGACGGAGCTAGTCATACTAGGAGAGGGAAGTTTTACGCATGATGCGGGCAGGATCACATGGCTCGTGACTATCTGAACCGCCATACGGATGATCAGAAAACGGTCAAAGGACCGCCTAGGTAGAGACAGAGGTTCAACCAAGGAGGTCTGTAGGGAGCAGGAGGATGTGGAAGAGGAGCAGGCAATGCAGCTGGTGGTGGGTGATGATTCGAGATGTTACCACCACCACCACTAAGTGGTCCACCCTGACCACAGGGAGTAGGAGGACAGGGGCGAGCTCAGCTCTAGGCAGCTGAGGCCTATGATCATGACACTTTGGAGATGATACGTGGTACGATCTATGTCTAATACACCTTAGCTTCAGTACTTATAGACATAGGTTCCAGTCATTATTTTATTGCCACTACCCTCGTTTAGAGCTTGGAGATTCCGACGGAGTCGTTAGCTTGATCCTTACGGCTAGAGACTCCTACAGGAGCAAATTAGATGATTACACACTGGTTCCAGTAGTGAGAGCTTACTCTAGGAGGCAAGAGCTTTGGCTGGGATCTCCAAGTAGCAGCGTCGGGACCTTACAACGTCATCTTGGGTATAGATTAGTTATCCACAATCCATGATCAGATAGAATTTATTAGACACAAAGTGAACGTGTTTCCGCATAGATGGGACTAGGTTTACCTTCACCGGTGAGAAGGGAGCCTATGCAGCGCAGTATGGACTTAGTCGGAGGAGGGTGAAACCGATCACTAATCAGTTGGATAGAATTACCCTTGGAGCGGTTGATGTGGAGAGTCCGAATTATCCTATAGTGGTGGACCAGTATGCGTATGTCTTCCCTAATGATGTTCTGGGTCTACCTCATGTAGATAGGTGGACATTTACATTGACTTGTACCCTGGTATGACACTGATATCAACACCATTGTATCGGATGGATCTCGCAGAGCTTTGTGAGCTATGGTTATAGCTAGAGGACTTGTAGGGGAAGAGATTCATTCGGCCTAGTGTTTCACCTTGGGAATCCCTGATTTTGTTTGCCAAGAAGGTGGATGGGAGCTTGAGGCTTTGTGTTTACTATCGGCACCTGAATCAAGTGATCTTCAATAAAAAGTACCTACTTCTGAGGATTGATGATCTCTTTGATCAGTTGAAGGGAGCATGATGGTTCTTGAAGATAAACCTCAAATCAAGCTATCACCAGCTCAGAGTACGAGATGAGAATGTGTAGAAAACGACCTTCAGATGTCAGTACGACCATTATGAGTTCTTGGTTATGACATTCGGAGTAACCAATGTTCCAGTAGTGTTCATGGGACTCATGAAAAAAATCTTTCATCCATACCTTGATCACTTTTTTGTAGTCTTCATCGACAACCTTCTGATCTACTCAGCTACTGAGGAGGAGCATACCTATCATTTTCAGGTAGTACTGGACACACTCTGAGAGAACCATCTTTATGGTAAGATCTCAAAGTTCCAGTTCTAGATCTGAGAGGTTCAATTTCTAGGACATGTCATATCGGATGATGGAGTTGTAGTGGATCCAGCAAAGATTGAGGCTGTACTTGCTTGGGATCCACCCAGGAGTGTGACAGAGGTATGAAGTTTCCTTGGTTTGGCCGAATACAACCGGAGATTTGTACCAGATTTCTCCAGAGTTACAGCACCACTATCAGCCTTAATGAATAAGGGGAAACCCTTCGTGTGGTCAAAGAGATTCCAGTAGAGTTTTCAGGAGCTGAGGCAGAGGCTGACTAGTGCCCCCATCTTGAGGCTTCTAGAGGAGGGAGTGGGGTACGTAGTCTACTGAGACACATCATGGATCAGGCTCGGATGTTTCCTGATGTAGGAGCGAGTAGTGATCACATATGGTTCTCGACATCTGAGACAACATGATCATAACTACGCTACCCATGACCTGGAGTTAGCAGTAGTGGTCTTCTCCTTGAAGATGTGGAAGTACTATCTGATGGATGAACATTTTACAGTGTACTCTGATCACAAGAGTCTCAGGTATATCTTCTCTTAGAAGAACCTGAACTTGAGATAATAATGTTGGATTGAGTTCCTCCAGGACTATGACTTCATGATATTCTATACTCCTAGGAAAAAGAATGTTGTAGTAGATGCACTCAGTAGGAGATATGTTATACAGCTGCTAGGCGAGGTGACGGAGCAACTGACCTCTTTGTAGATATCCTTTGTGGATAGAGATAGAGCAGATTTTCTTCAGTCTCTTACAGTCACTCCCCCACTTCTTCAGCGAGTCAGGGAGATGCAGTGTGGGGACGCTGACTGTGAGACACGACGTGATCAGATATGCACAGGACAAGCACCTGATGGATTTTATGAAGGTGGGGAGCACACCATCCTCTTTAGAGGATGTACCATGGTACCAATGTCACTTCAGGAGGAAGTGTTGAGGGATTTTCACACATCCCCTCTTGCGGTACATCGAGGAGTGGTGAAGATGTACTAGGATCTCCGACGATAGAACTGGTGGCCGGGAATGAAGAAATCAGTTGCAGAGTTTGTCTCTCGATGCCTCACTTGTTAGCAAGTGAAGGTGGAGCATCAGGTATGAGAAGTCTTGGTTCAACCATTAGAGGTCCTAGAGTGGAATTGGTATGGGATACCCATGGACTTCATGACAGGACTTCCACGTACATCTAGGGGACATGACTCGATTTGGGTGATTATCGACCGACTCACCAAGTCAGCCCACTTCCTACCGATCAGGGAGCAGGGTTCAGTAGAGAGCTTGGGACACCTCTATGTGCAAGAGATTGTGCGGCTACATGGTTTAAACTTGATGATTGTATCTGATCATGATGCACATTTTACTTTCCGACTATAGAAGGGGTTGCAGGAGGCTTTCGGGATGCAGCTTCATTTGAGAACCGCCTTCCATCCCCAGACGGATGGCCAGACTGAGCAGACCATTTAGACCCTTGAGGACATGTTGCGTGCTTGTGTCCTCGACTTCGGTCATAACTGGGAGGATCACTTTAATTTGGTGGAGTTTTCGTAAAAAAAAAGATATCACTCCACCATTAGGATGTCACCTTTCGAGGCATTGTACGAGAGACCTTGCAGATCACCTTTGTGCTGGACTGACCTAGGGGAGTCAGCACTAATGGGACCAGAGATGGTACGAGATACCACATATAAAGTGCAGATCATCCAAGAGTGGATGAAGACTACACAGAGTAGGCATAAGTTTTATGCCGACATGAGATGGAGACCTTTGGAGTTCGAGGATAGTGACTACATCTTTCTACGGGTCTCACCCTGATGAGGTCTGCAGAGATTTGGATGAGGTGGAAAGTTATCTCTGAGATTAATCAGACCTTTTCAGGTCCTTAGTCGAGTTGGTGAGGTGGCATACCACTTATATCTTCCACCTCAATTACACCGGGTGCACGACGTCTTCCATGTATCCCAGCTGAGGAGATACATGCATGACCCTTCCCACGCCATCGACCATGACGAGCTGGACATCGATGATGGGGCGAATTTTACAGAGGTTCCAGTTGAGATTGAGGATTGATAAGATCGGGTCCTTCATGGATGGTCGATAACTCTGGTGCGTGTTCGCTGGTAGCATGTGAACCTTCAGAAGAGCATATGGGAGCGGGAGGCTCAGACGCGTGCTTAGTACCCCCACTTGTTCCCTTAGTTTGAGTTGTGGCTTACAGGGACGTAAATCCCTGAGGTGGGGAGAATGTAAAGATGCGTAATTTCCATGTAATTTTTTTTATTAAATGAGAATTTTACAAGTCTGAAAAAATTGACGGCGTGTGATTCCAAGGCCCGGAGTGCCCAGAATTAATTTTTGAACTTTTCTTCGGGTACGTTCAGTAAACGCATGAGTGGGTTTTTATAACTTTTAAGCTGGTGCTCAAAATTGAATTCCGAGGGCACCATTGAACTCGCAGTGCCGATATTCGCTTAAGGAGACCTTCACATCTACCGCAGTAAGTCAAGGGTGAAATATTGTTTTTGGGTTTTCCTGAAAAAATAAAATAAAAATAAAATTGTGTAACATTTTTATTTTTATTTTTCTTTTGAAACTTGCATGTGGATGTTTCATAGGTGGGGACCACCTTAACTAAACCTCCCATGAGAGGTTATGGTGGTGGGGACCACCTTAACTAACCTCCCATGAGAGGTTATGGTAGTGGGGACCACCCGAGGCTTAAAACCCCTTTGAATCTCCCACTTAAATGTGGGGAAGTCTCTTGAACTTCCCCTTGTTTAATTATGCCACCCCCTTAATTAATTATGACAACCACTATGTAATTAATTAATCCAATTTGAAATTGTGCCAACAATTAAAATTGGGAAAACATATCATAAGTTGGCTACTTTTCATTTTGGTGGATTTGGGGAGAGGAGAAATATTGGGAGTATTACACTTCTCCAATGAAGAATGCCATTGAAGAACATTCTTTGGAAATCATGGAAGAGGAGAACAAGAGATCCCGACATAAAAGCATGGTTTCAGAAGTGATGATCATTGGCACTCACTTCACCTTCTTCGACTTCTTTCTTACGCCAACGTCAATAAACAATCCAAGTAAGGGTTTTGTTCCCATGTTCTTCCCTTCTAATTTTTCTTTTGCGGGGTTGGGAATAGTGATTGTTGAAGGTTTTGGGGATTAATGTTCTTAAATATCTTAAATACATGTTCTTGATTCAAAAATGGTGAACCAATTTCTACCTCTCTAATGTGGAGGGGGCAGGACAAACAAACATGGCCTGACCACTTCACCGTTCTTCCTTATTGTGTTCTTCATGATGGAAGAAGGTGGCTTACACCACGACGATGAACGAAGAGAGAGACCAGCTAGACCAGCCACCCATGAAGGCACACCACCTAGCCGCCCCACAAATCTTCCATACGCAGCCCCTCTGCGCCACCCGTGGCCTCACCAAGACACCTTACGACCTCTGCCCTCCCGGCTGAGGCACCCCGGCTGAGCCGTCCTATGACCTCTACCCTCCCATCCGAGCTGCCCCGGGCTGGGCCGAGCCGCCCCGCGCCCTCCCGACACCCCCAGACGAGCCAACCCATGTCCTACGCCCTCCCGGCCAGGCCACCCCGGGCCAGGATGAGCCGCCCCATGCCCTCGTGGCACCCCCGCGGCTGAGCCGCCGTCTGCGGCCTAGCCGACCCGTGACCTCCGCCGCACCACAGCCTCCGCGGCCCCTCGCACCCTCACAGCCTGCCGGGCCACCCAGCGGGCCATGCTAGACCACGGGCCCAGCTTGACCTAGTGGGTCGATCCGGATCAACCCAAACTAGGTTGACCTAGGCTAGGTCAGGTTGGGTCGGCCGATTGGGTCGGACCAAACCCGAACCATATACGAACCTATACTTTACTTGGGCCATAACTTTGGCACCGGACGTCCGTTTGAAGAACCATCAGCAGTGCTAAAAACCTTGGAGCAAGACCTTCCCTTTGGTATACCCCACTGATGTTTTGGATAAAGTTGGAGAATGGTTGGGTTCGATCGAGCACGAATCCAACTAGGCCCTCGAGACAAAAAGGAAAATAACTCACAAACCGAGTTTCCGAATGACGCGCCGTCTGTTGCATTGAGACCCCTATGACATGACAATCCTTTAAGACACTTCTTTGTGTGAATTTGTGGTAGTTGGAGTATTGACCAGTAGCTTGTGGAATGGATCCTCCCAGAGACGAGGGAGCATAGTGCGGGAACCCAGCAGCTGGATGTGACGAGAAGAATGAAGAGTGATCATGTGTGAGTCAGCTCCTATCAATCTTGTGTGGGTCAACACCTAGCGATCCTGTGTGGGTCAGCTCCTAGAGATCCTGTGTGGGTCATATCCTAGTGATCCTATGTGGGTCAGCTCTTAGCGATCCTGTTTGGGTCAGCTCCTAGCAATCCTGTGTGGGTCAGCTTCTTTATAGAGTAATATGATTCAATAGTTACATCTAATCATCTCTACTACTGTAATTAAGTTATACTTTGTGTGAGATGAGTTTGTACCTTTGTGGTACTTTCCTTCGTGGTAATACCTTGGTGGTATTCTTCTATGTGGAGTACCTATGTGGTACTTTCCTTTGTGGGTTTTCCTTCCTTTTTGGAACAGTCGAGCTTTGGGATTTTGGGTTGGACCCTGTGTTTCCTCAGGATTGAGATGGGTATACTTGATAACTTAGGTATATATATGGGCATATATTTAGGTAGGGTTTTCAGTTGATTTCATGCTTTGCGGTTTATCCTTTGTGGATTTTGTGAGACCTTGAGGGTCTCGGGGTCCCTAATGAGTGTCATTATACTCACCCCTGCACGGGCTATGCCCACACCTTGTTGTGTTTGGTGCAGACGATGGACAATGCTGATCGAGGATGAAAGTACCAGGATTGGATGGTTCCCGGAGGTGGACCATATGAGTCAGTACATGGAGGATACGGGCAGACATGGAGTGCTAAGGAGGCGATCTGTACCTACCCTTCAGGTAGGAACCTTGGAGGATGACCCAGTGGATTCTTTCCTTTTCTTTCAGTTGTATTTTAGTTGTACCTGTATCTTTACAGTTGGGCTTGTATTTCCAACCCCTTTTACTTTCATCAATCTTTTTTTTATATATTTTACTAGTGTTCTTATCTTTATGTGTGCTTGGTTGAGTGTGTTTACAGGATATAAAGGCAATGTCTTCCCATTTTTAGGGATTACGCCTTTCAGTGCTAGTCGCCATCCCCTGGCCTATGGAAGGCGGGCTTGGGGTAGTCACGACACATGCCCCGAGGGACATGTCATGAAAAAGACATCTTCGATGAAGATTTTTATGTACACTAGAAGTTACCATAAAAGGGTAACTTATCATATGATAAGAATATATATAGAAGGTATATAAATACTAGCCACACTCCTAAAAATTTCATTCTAATATTACCAAGATAGGAGAAGTTCGTGAACAAGAAGAAAAATTCATCAAAAGATAGAAAGTTTTCTAAGTGTCAAAAATCTTATTATAAAAATAAATATGAATATGTTTTAAATGTCTGAATGTTTTTTTCTAGAATAGTTGAAAGAAACAAGGGAGTTTGAAGAAAAGGAAAATAAGAGTACAAGTTCCATTCTAGAAAAGGTTAAGGAGAAATATTCAAACAAAGTGAAAAGTATAGGTAAGTGGAAAAAGTTCATTCTACCGAAGAAGACTAGTTATCAAATAAAGGGAAAATTAATGAAGAAAAATAGAGATGAAGTGAATATGTTTCTAGGTTGAGAAATATTTCTCATCCTTATTTCTATAACTAATTGGAAAAGGAAAACCACCATATTCCTTTATATGTTCTAATGACTTTCAATACATAGGGAAATGAAGGTGATGTGATTCAAGGGGATTCCTAAATAAAAAAAGGATAGATTTCACTAATTTATGTGGAGTGAATATAAATCTGGTGGTTCTAGAGAATTGATAAGCTAAATATTGAAAATCCAAAATCCAGACAACCAAGGTCTAGAGACACTGGATGTTAAAAATATGGTGGATTAAAGAATTGAAGAAACCAATGGTATATAATTTAGATGATAATAAAGTTTTGGATGAAAAATATATATAATTAAGTTGGTTTCATCCATAATGTATATTTTCAATACTCTCCCATTCTAATTTGAAAACTTAAGTTTAAATACAATGGGATAAAATTGATATTTGATGACAAAGTATGAATTATATTGTAAAGGGAGAGAAACCTGGTTTTTAGATTAAACATTTTTTTTATTGAGATGGTTTATTGAATTAAATTTCATGAATAACCATAGAATTAACCCTTGAAATAAGTTTTGTGAGTTGGTATCACTTATTGAGTTTTTTAATGCCAAAATTTGTTATCCAAATTAGTCACTCTTGTTTTCCACACCAAGTATGGATCATATAAACTTAGAGTTGGTTGATTTGTATCTCATTACATAAAGAAAAATTATTCCATCCTGATTTAAAGAAATTTAATAGATTACTTTCAGTTTAATAGAGGATAAAGGGATAATAAGATAAATGATGAGTAAATGTCTAGAAGATTAGGAAGTCAGACTAGTTAGTGAATTTATCCAAAAGACAAAGTATTAAAAGTTTGAACAACTAATCCATGTATCAAAGAATTTAAGAAGAAAATTATGAGTAAATGTCTAGATGTATGTGAAATAAAAGAATTAGAAGCTAGAGACTAAAGTTTAACTAGTATTAAGGTGATTAGAAGATGAGATGATAAAAATAATAATCTAAAATATGAAGTTCAAACTGAATAAAGGTGCAATAGATAGAGAATATCATAAAAACATAAATCATGTCAGCCCTATTCAAAGTACGGGAGGCTAAAAAATATTGAGTTGGTATAGTGAAGTATATATAATTTCATTCACCATATGATTCCAAAGTGACTTTACATAAACATTGTGAAGTTACAATCATCGTGAAGATGATGAGTTACATGTAAAAAGTTACAATATTCATAAAGTAAAGTTTGTGATCAAGTAAATATTTATGGAAGAGATAAATAATATTGATTCAGAGCTTTATATAGGATTTAACAAAGTAAAACTCTATTATCTTCACAAGTAATTTAATGTTGTTGACTAAAGACTTTGTGTGAGTGATAACTTCAAATTGAAGTTCGTGTATTCCCCAATGTTGGTCAGAGTAGAGTACTCAAGAGGGGGGGGGGGTGAATTGAGTATCTATAAAAATTTATTTTCAAAAAACTATTATTAAAAAGGTTCCACAATAGTTAAATACAACCTAGTTAATCAAGGTTATACTGTTATAAAAGTTTGATTATTTAAATAACTTCTTAGAAGACTGATTAATTCTCAGTAATCCTAATCGCAGTTATTAAAATTACTTTTGAAGCTATTCTAATAAGGAAAAACAATTATAACTTCTTTCCAAGATTAACTATCAATGTAAATTTAGTGATTTTTGAATTAAATAGTAAAACAAAGAAAACTAAAGTAAACAACATAGTGGATATAAAACAAGTGGTTTAGTCTCAAGTCAAGACCTAATCCACTCCACTTGGTGATCACCGACCACCAAGCAGTTTATATAAATAAACTTGATCTACACCCTGGATCAGGGTTAACTACAGCACACAAGACTGTACAGGTCACATGACCTCTTCCACAGTTTTTCATGGGTAAACACTAACAAGTCACATAGGGACTTCTTCTACACTTATCTGTGGGAATACACAGGTGTAAAAAGATGTAAGAGAAAGGATATCTTGTATCCTTCAGTTTGATGTAGGATACAATTTGTGTTTTTATACAGACACACACACTGCTTGAAAGATAAAAATAATACACAACAGAGCAGAAATGATGAGATAAGTTTAGAAGTGCTCTGAGTGTTAGTCTATACAGCTTTGGACTTCTAGGATGAAGTAGATACAGAAATCGAATCCTCTTGGAAAAGAGAGTATCATAAGTCAGCTAGATCTGGATTGTGTTCTTTGTGGTATTGACTATGTGAAGATTTTCTTGACAATTCTGACCTATGGTGTCCAACTTGTTGATTCAAGAATGATTTGTGTGTTCTTCAAGAACGTTGAATTTCATGTGTCGGTTCTTGTTTCCAAAAAATCTCATGTTTTAAGAACCCAAATAATCTTTTTCCAGGTATGTTTTCCTTTTCTAGCTATTTTTGAGAAAAAGAGGAGTTTCTAGAAATTTTATAAGTACATGCTGTGTACTTTTTGAGTACACGCCGTGTACTCAGTTACTGCAAGTAGCTGTGTGATGGCCGTGTATCGGCCATCCACATGACCATGTGGAGGGTGACCTGGAGGCCGCCTAAAGAAGAGTACAAAAAAGGCAAGTACACGTCGTGTATTTCAAAATTACATGCCTTTTATTTTCTTTTTTTATCATTAAATGTACCAGGGTCGCGTCTAATCTCCATAACGGTCTTATTCTAGGTTTTGTTCGGTCGAGAGATCCTATATGGCTATGATCTCCCTCTGATCCCCCGACTGAGCATCCGAACTCTGATTCGACCACCGTCGATTGCGTTGGGATCACCTCGGTAAGCTCTCTCTTCTTCTTGAGATTTTTTTTCCAATTCCTCCGCCTTCTCAATTTATCCTCTGTTGAACACTTTATATGTTTTTGTAGATCTTCAGCATTCTAAAGTGATTCAAGCCCTAAAACTCAAGTATATAAATCTCACAATGCTGAGGTAGGTGGTTTGTGCCTTTCCATTGAAAGTCTTTGAGTTATATGTGAAATTTTGTCCAATACCATTGAACGAGGTATTGCGCGTTTACCATTTTAACCCTGTTAATTTTCTGCTATACTGGTATGCATAAATAGAGGTTAATTGGATGTGAATATGGTTGTTTGATATGCTTTGGATGTGTTTTCCCATGCATGTTCTGTTTATGTCTGTTTGGTCCTGTTTAGTTGTTAGGATTCCTTGATGTTTCCCATGCCTAGTACTGTAGGATGGAGTGATTATTTTATCTAACATGCTTGAGATGTTGTAGACTATTTATCCAAGTAGTTCTTGAGGTTTACTTTGGCTGTATTGCATTGTTATGGTCGTTGAATTACACAGGGCCGTGAGAACCTGGTGTAGTAAACTATAAGGGGAATTGACCATGTGAGCTTCTTCAGAGAGTCTTTATCACTTTTTACTATAGGGGAAATTGACCGTGTGAGATTCCTCAGAGAGTATTTATCACTTTTGACTATATGGGGGATTGACCATGTGTGCTTCCTCAGGGAGTCTTTATCAATTTTGACTATTGGGGGAATTGACTGTGTGAGCTTCCTTAGAGAGTCTTTATTACTTTTGACTTTAAGGGGGAATTGACCATGTGAGCTTCCTTAGAGAATCTTTAATGCTTGGGACTATAAGGGGAATTGACTGGGAGATATTCCACAAAGAGTCTTTGTAGTATTTATATTTTGGTTGAACTAGAGGGGTTAGGCTGAGAGAACTATCCAGAGCATTACCTGCTTGTTTTGCTATTGTTTATTTATGGAACTGATTGCATTGAAACTGTAGGATTGGTTGCTGCTGAGTACTTCCTTATTTACTGACTTATTTTGTTTATTACCTTCCATATATTCACTAACTGTTAGGAACAAATCTTGTGGTGATTGCCTACTGGGATTTAGTCTCACACCCTGTTTGGGAAATGCATTTGGGCCCAAAAAGATTATATTGTTGCAGGTATAGATAAGGGAAAACTCCCTCCTACTTCAAGTACTTGATTTGTTGTGGAGTTGGAGAGCATGGGACCAAGCTGAGGCTTGCGATGATGAGGAACTATTTATCTATTTTCTTTTGTACTTTGTCTTAGGAATATTATGTATTCCCACATTGTGATTTGTTTGGATGCTTTCCTAGACGTATGTGTCATGTATCATTTGTATATACGTGTTCTCCAGTTTATTATTTCTAGTCTTTCGCTGTTTACTTTTGTATGGATTATTACTGCTTCTGTTTTTTCCATTTGTTTACTTCCGCTATGTTACTCTGCCAATGAGGGAATAGTTTCCCCACTATCACACCCAAGTTCCTCGCTTCTAGTCAGCAGCCTCTAGCATTAGGGGAAATGCACTTGAGGCTATGTGACTAACCGGGTACGGGGCACCTCTGGGTGGCTTCCGGAACCGGGACATTACAAAGTGGTATCAGAGGATTTTTTTCTCGTGACTTACTGTTTGGAGCCTTTATCCAGATATAGTAAGTAATAGGTACTTGGTAATAAGATGTTCCTGGGAGTAGCTAACCCGTGTATAGGGAAAAGCCAATCTACCTCGTTTATTGCAATTTTTCTGGTTTTTCAAGTTACAGTTGTTTTGATTTTCACCATTGGGTGACCCGCATGTTTTGTGCTATTACGGTTGATGTTATTGAGGTTCTATTTCTATTGCAACCCGATGAGATGAGGGTATTCCATCTCATGCATCATACAAGCACTTTCTAGAAATCACATGTCATGCATTTTTTTGCATGCCATTTAGGTCGCATTAGCGATTGCATGTCGTTGTGATATATGTTTAACTAGATATGCATGTTGTTGTGATATTTTCCTTGATAGATACCTGCTGCTTGATAAGATATTGAATTTGTGTAAGGTTTGTATGAATGAATGCCAAATTTTGGTTATTGAGTTGTTATGGGCCCTCATGGACCGTAATTTGGTGGATCATTGCCATGTTTATGCTTGTTATAACATGTATAAGATGCCAAGATTTGATTCGTATGGAGTATAGGACCTCAAGGATTGGAATTTGGCACTTTAATGTTCATTTTAGTATTTTTTTGGGCACCAGAGTAGTTTCTGAGGCTTACTCTCCGGAAAAACCCAGAATACACGTCCTGTAGTTTGACTACACGCCATGTGTTCTTCTATTTGGGAAGAAACTATTTTTCTTAAGTACACGCCGTGTAGTCTCTAGCTGTGTCATAGGCCGTGTGGGAAGAGACATGGAATAGGGAAATCCTGGAGTAAAGATTCCATATACCATTCATACATGCCATGTCATATTGACCCTGTGCCCACCCTTGTGACTAACAACACGGATGGATAACAACATAGGTTATACATGCCGTGTCAGCCTTGAACATGTCGTGTAGTATAACCCAGGTACCTGACCGTGTCACTAACAACATGGGTCGGTGTTATCCTTTCTAGTACACGCCGTGTCTATCTTGAACAAGCTATGTAGTCTTGTATTAGGAGAGCCGTGTGGCTTCGTCGTGTAGAAGGAATCAGACAAGGGAAGAGGATTAAAGTACACGTTGTGTGTGAGGACAACATGCTATGTGTTTGGGGCATTACATGACCAGTGTTGGCAGAAGTACACGCCATGTGAATGAATTAAGGGAACACATCATGTAGGAACTATACATGCTGTGTAGTCGTGTTTTGAACAACTTGAATGATTTCTTCCTCCTGTTTCCTCCTTACACTTCTAGTTTTCAATCATTGATAATCTTGATCTAAGATGTGTGCTTGACCTTACAGAGTCATTCCACAGAGACGTCCTCCGGTTGTACGCCAGTTTCCAAGCGGTGATTAGGCACTGAATATGGCTGATCAGGGACTTCCTGCAGATCCTCCAGTTGTGCCAGTTTTGGCACTAGCCGTTATACCTGACACAGGTGCTGATGCACAGTTCAGGGAGGGCTTTCTAAGGATGATGTGGACCTTCCAGGGAGTGCCGCCTCCTGCCCCGTTAATGGAAGAATTGACGTGGGTCTTCCAGCAGCAACATCATCCCACCTTCACAGGGGAAGGAGGAACTCAGGCTATAGATTCATGGATAGAAGCCACGTTGACGATATTTGAACATCTAGAGATGCCTCCAGAGAGGAGGGTGAAGCTCTCTACGTACATGATTTGGGATTCCTCTAAGAGATGGTGGGATGTGATCCCATAGGAAGGATGCCAGCAAAATATGGCTTGGGATGAGTTTCAGTGCATCTTCTAAGACTACTTCTATCTGGAGACATTGAGGGTCGATCAAGCCCTAGGTTTTATGAGTTTGGAGGAGGGTACTCTTCCTGTTTGGAGTACTCCTCTCGCTTCACCAAGATGTAGTGCTTTACAACCTTTCTAGGGGGAGATGAGTTGTTCCTTGAACGATAGTTTGAGGAAGATCTCAGGTAGGATATTTGATTTGAGGTGAACATGTTTAGGCTGACTTCAATATCTTCTATAGTCAACCAGGCGCTGATCACCAAGCACAATCTGGAGGATTCTGGAGCTATGATCTAGGGAAGTTCGACATCCAGAGTTAGTTCTCTACCATCTAATAGTAGGAAGATCCGTAGGGAGACTGCACAAGGAGATCAAAGTAGGCAGGATTCATCTTCTGGTGGATAGGTGGTATGATACCACTGCGGGAGGAGAATGCATACGAGTCCACATTGCCTGAGGGACCCAGTGGAGTGCCGATATTGCGGCAAGATTGGTCATCTTCAGCACTTCTATCAGATCTTCTCACCAGTAGATGGTGACATGGGTTCTTCTATAACTCCTCGTTCAGGAGCAGTACTCCTAGATTCCCAATAGTCTGAAAACATGAGTTCTTCCGGCCATTTAGGCTGAGGTGGAGGTTGTGGTCGTGTTATACAGTCTCCCGGTTTTTAGCAACAATAGGGTGGATCAGCTCAGGGTGGTCAGGAGGGGTCGTAGGGCTATGGTGCAAGCCAGACTTTTGCAGTGGAGCAGATCCAACAGGAGAAGGATCCTGTACCTTATACAGTTTGAGGTACGATCTTAGTAGCCTCAACTTTAGCTTTTTCTCTTTTCAATACAGGGGCTTCCCATAGCTTTATATCTGTTGTGGTTGTGGAGATCTTTGGGCTCTGCATATTTTCTTCTGCTGATGTCTTGACGCTAGACACTCCATTGGGGACTAGAACGACTGGTGTGCGTCAGTTTAAGGAGTTCCCTCTAGAGGTTGGTGAGTGTCAATTTTTATGGGACCTCTATGTCCTAGAGATGATAGGCTATGATGTCATTCTCAGAATGGACTGGATAGTTCCCTTCCAGGAATTTTTTGACTGTTATCGCCACATGGTGAGTTTCATATCACCAGAGGGTGGATCATTTCTTCATAAGGGTGAGTGGGATGTCTAGGTGAGCAGAGCGAGACCCGAGCATCATGGGTTGAGAGGAGTTACAACCCAGATTTCTAGTCTTTATTTGGATGATCAGGGGACTTCTTAGATGGACTTTCCTCTAGTGGTGGATCATTTCAGAGATGTCTTTCTAGAAGACTTTTCAGGTTTTCCTCTGGAGCATGAGGTAGAATTTTCTATTGAGCTTGTTCCAGGGGCAACACCAGTGTCTATTCCTCCTTATAGGATGGCTACACCAGAGTTAAAGGAGCTCAAGAAGTAGTTGGAGGAGTTATAGGCACAGGGTTTCATCCGACCCAGTACTTCTCCTTGGGGTTCTCTTATCCTTTTTGCGAAGAAGATGGATGGTACCCTTAGTCTTTGTGTGGATTATCGGAAGTTGAACCAGTTGAAGGTCAAGAACCAATATCCTTTACCGAGGATTGATGATCTCTTTGATCAGCTTCGAGGAGACTAGGTGTTCTTAAAGATCAACTTGAGGTTCGGTTATCATCAGTTGCGCGTTAGACCATCTGATATACCTTTCAAAACCTTCTAGAGTAGGTAAGGTCTAGATGAGTATATGGTCATTCCATTCAGTCTCATGAACATGCCCGCAGTTTTCATGGCACTGATGAACCGAGTGTTCCATACATACTTGTATTCTTTCGTGGTGGTCTTCGTGGATGATATCTTGGTGTACTCTCATACTCAACATGACCATGCTACCCATCTTGAGATCGTTCTGAGTACATTAAGAGAGCATCAATTATATGCTAAGCTCTCAAAATTCCACTTTTGGATGGATCATATTCACTTCTTGGGTCACGTTATATCTGAGACATGAGTATCAGTCGACCCAAAGAAAGTGAGAGCAGTAGTTTCATGGGAGCAACCGAAGAACGTCTTTGAGGTACGAAGTTTCCTGGGGTTGGCTGGGTACTAAAGACGCTTCATATAAGACTTTTCATGATTAGAATCACTGTTGACGAGTTTGACTAAGAATGGTGCAAGGTTATTGTGGTCATATTCTTGTGAGTCAACCTTTAATGAGCTGAAATGAAGGTTGAGTTTAGCACCGATACTAGTTTTTCCAGAGCCAGGCAAGAGTTATACTCTGTATTGTGATGCATCAGGTATTGGGATGGGAGTTGTGCTTATGCATGGAGAAGGAGTCATTGCGTACGGGTCTCAGCTATTGAGGCCACATGAGAGGAATTACCCGACATACAATCTCGAGTTGGAAGCAATTTTTCATGCCTTACGCTGTTGGAGACATTATCTACTGGGAGAGAATTTTGTTGTTTTCACCGACCACAAGAGTCTCAAGTACATATTCACTCAACGTGATCTGAATTTGAGACAGTGAAGGTGGGTTGATTATCTTAAATATTTTTATTTCGAGCTTTCCTATATGCCTGGTAAAGGCAATGCAGTGGCTGATGTGCTGAGCAGGAGGAGTCAGATACATGTAGTTCAGGAGGCCAGTAGTGAGTGGCAGATTATGGCTCTGTTCTCTGAGATGTATATGGAGGTGCACGATAGACAGGGGTAGACGTTTCTTTCTTATGTAGCTGTTACCTATACTCTTCTTTATCGAGTGTGAATGATGAAGCTATCAGATTAAAAAGGCCTAGTCCTACAAGAGAGAATGTCAGGAGAGGACCCTATTCCTGGATGGACCATAGGGGAGGATGAGATCTTGCATTTCCAGGGGCGCGTATGGGTGAAAGCAGATATACGTAAGGAGATTATGCAGGACTTTCATTCTTCAGTTTGGGAAGTTCATCCTAGCGTCACTAAGATGTATTGTGATCTACACCATCAGTATTGGTGGCCAGACATGAAGATAGATATTGCTGGTTTTGTCTTGATGTGTTCCACCTGTCAACAGGTGAAGGTGGAGCATCAGCGACTAGCAGGGCTTTTACACTAGTTACCCATTTCTGAGTGGAAGTAGAATGATGTCGTGATGGATTTTGTGACAAGTTTTCCGAGGTCACCTCGAGGAAATGATGTAGTTTGGGTTGTCATTGATAGACTCATGAAGGTTTCCCACTTCTTGCCGATAAAGGAGAGCTTCAGTGTTGATGATTTGGGAAGGTTATACATCCTGAAGATTGTATGTCTGCATGGGGTTCCACACTCCATTGTTTTAGATAGGGACACACATTTTACTTCTCGGGTCTGGAAGGGGATATAGAAAGCGTTTGGTACACAAGTACTTTTGAGTACAACTTACCATCCTCAGACAGATGGCCAGTCCGAGCATACGATTCAGGTGCTTGAGGACATGCTCCGAGCATGCATTCTAAATTTTGGAGGTTCTTGGGATAAGTACATACCTCTTGTGGAGTTTTCCTACAATAATATTTTTCAAGAAACTATTCAGATGACACCTTATGAGGCTTTGTACGGTAGGCCATGCTGATCACCCTTATGTTGGTTGGAGACAGGAGAGGCAGATTTACTGGGACCTCGTCTGGTTTAGGAAACCTCAGAGCAGATTGACTTGATTCGGAAGAGGATGGCTACTGCACAATCTTGACAGAAGTCTTATGCTGATTAGAAGAGATGACCTCTAGAGTTTGAGGTTGGAGATCAGTTTTTCCTGCGTGTCACACTAAGGTTGGGGAACAAGAGGATTAAGAGACAGGGTAAGCTTTCACCAAGGTATGTCGGGCCATTTAATGTGTTGGAGAGAGTTGTGCCAGTTGCCTATCGGTTGTAGTTACCTCAGAGGTACTGGTCTATGCACGATGTCTTCCAAGTTTCTCAACTTCGACGTTACTTCTCAGACCCATCTCATGTCTTCCAACCTGAGGAGGTTGAGTTGGAAGTGGATGCATCATTCGAGGAGCATCCTATCCATATCATTGATAGAAGTACGAAGGTTCTCTATGGATGTTATGTTTTTCTAGTACGGGTGATATGACAGCACGTGTGAGTACAGGATGAGACTTGGGAGAGGGAGGCTGATGTACGAGCACAGTGGCCGGAGCTATTCGGGGTTTCTTCTTCTACACTGCCTTACTAGGGAAATTTAGGGACAAATTTATTTAAGGGAGGAAGTTATTAAGAACCCAAATCTTCTTTTTCTGGGTATGTTTTCCTTTTCTGGTTGTTTTTTAGAAAAAGAGGAGTTTCTGGAAATTTTCAAAGTACACACCGTGTACTCGGTTACAACAAGTAGCTGTGTGCTGGATGTGTAGCAGCGATGCACACAACCATGTGGGGGGGGGGTGACCTGGAGGCTGCCTAAAGCGGAGTAAGGAAAAGGCAAGTACACACTATGTACTTAAAATGTACATGCCATGTATTTTCTTTTCTTTTTTATTAAACATACCGGGGTTGTGTCTAATCGCCAGAACGGTCTTCTTCTAGGTTTTGTTTGGCCGAGAGCTCCCATACAACCACGATCTCCCTCTGATCCCCTAACCGAGCATCTGAACTCAGATTTGACCATCATCGATTGTGTTGGGATCACCTCAGTAATCTCTCTATTCTTCTTGAGCTTTTTTTACCAATTCCTCCTCCTCCTCAAGTTATCCTATGTTGAACATTTTAGACATTTTTGTAGATCTTCTGCATTATAAGGCGATTCAAGCCCTGAAAATCAAGTATATCAATCTCACAACATCGAGGTAGGTGGTTTGTTCCTTTTTGTTGAAAGTATTTGAGTTATATGTGCAATTTTTTCCAATACCCTTGAACGGGGTTTTTCGTGTTTACCCTTTCAACCCTGTTAATTGCCTGCTATGCTGGTATGCATAAATAGAGGTTAATTATATGTGAATAGAGTTTTTTTCTATGATTTGGATGTTTTTTTCCATGCATGTTCTGTTTACGGCTGTTTGGTCCTGTTTAGCAGTTAGGATTACTTGATTTTTCCCATTCCTAGTACTGTAGGATAAAGTGATTATTTTATCTGACATGCTTGAGATTTTGTAGACTAGTTAGCCAAGTAGTTCTTGAGGTTTACTTTGGATGTATTGAATTTCTATGATTTTTGACTTACATAGGGCTGTGAGAACCTGGTGTAGTAGACTATAAGTGGAATTGACCGTGTGAGCTTCCTCATAGAGTCTTTATCACTTTTGACTATTAGGGAAATTGACCGTGTCAGATTCCTCAGAGAGTCTTTATCACTTTTGAATATATGGGGGATTGACCGTATGAGCTTCCTTAGAGAGTCTTTATCACTTTTGACTATATGGGGAATTGACCGTGTGAGCTTCCTTAGAGAGTCTTTATCACTTTTGAATTTTAGGGGAATTGACCGTGTGAGCTTCCTCGGAGAGTCTTTAACTCTTGGGAATATAAGGGTAATTGACTGAGAGAGCTTCCTCAGAGAGTATTTGTAGTATTCTTGTTTTTTTGAACCAGAGGGGTCAGGCTGAGAGAACTATCCAGAGGGTTACCTGCTTATTTTTCTATTGTTGATATATGGAACTGATTGCATTGAAACTGTAGGATTGGTTGCTTCTCAGTACTTCCTTGTTTACTGATTTATTTTTTTTATTAATTTCCATATATTCACTAACTGTTAGGCACAGATCTTGTGGTGATTTCCTACTGGGATTTAGTCTCACACCCTATTTGGGCTATGCATTTGATCCCAAACAGATTATATTACTGCAGGTATAGATAAGGGAAAAGTAACTTCTACTTCAGGTTCTTGATTTATTGTGGATATGGAGAGCATGGGACCAAGCTAAGGCTTGTGATGCTGAGGATATGTTTATCTATTTTCTTTTGTACTTTGGATTTGTACTATTTTGTATTATAGTATTGTGATTTGTTTGGATGCTTTCCTAGACATATGTATCATGCATCATTTTTATATATGTGTGCTCCAGTTTATTATTTCCAGTCTTCCGCTATTTATTTTTGTGTGGATTATTACTGCTTCCGTTTTTTACATTTGTTTAATTCCATTATTTATTATTTTCAGTCTTCCTCTATTTATTATTTCCATTCTTCTGTTTTGTATTCCATTTTTTCCATTTGTTTACACCCAAGGCCCTCGCTGCTAGTCAGCATCCTTTGGCATTAAAGGAAATGCGCTTGAGGCCATGTGAAAAACTGGGTATGGGGTGCCTCTAGGTGGATTTCGGAACCGGGACATTACACATGTGTACTTTTTTATTACACCCTATCTTTTTCTAGGACACACTTCTATTTTATTCTTAGAGTGCATGTGTTGGATCTGACAAGATGAATGCATTCTACACCACGTATGTCGTACTGTTAGATGATATGTCTACAAAGAAACATTAATTATTTCAATGCATTTAAAAGCATGGAATATGATAGAAACAGATTAAGAAACAGTGTCACAATTACTCTATAAATGGTGTCTTCATGAAACATTGTCTCCTTGAAACGGTGTCTGGATGGTCACAATGTATGGATGGTCACATTGTATGGATGGTCACGGTGTCTGGATGGTCACGATGTCTAGATGTTCATGATGTCTGGATGGTCACAATGTCCGGATGGTCACGGTGTATGTATGGTCATGATGTCTGGATGGTCACCATCTCTAGATGGTCACGGTGTCTGGATGGTCACGGTGTCTGGATAGTCACGGTGCCTAGATGGTCACAGTGTCTGGATGGTAATAGTGTCTGGATGGTCACAATGTCTGGATGGTCACGGTGTCTGGATGGTCATGGTGTCTAGTTCCTTTTCCAGAAAAACACAACTAGTGGAAGACTCACGGTGTATTATAAATATATGTATTCAGAATTAAGTATTTATATTCATAGAATGGATTAAACTTAATCATTCATCAAATAAATCATTATAAAGTAAATTAAATATAGTGTACAAGGTTTATTTAAAGCTTAAAGATACTAATTATCTATACACATGATTTAATATAAATTACATAGGATTAACAAGTTTTTACAGAATGAATAGGATTTGTTATCATTACAACATGATTAACACACGAGGAGTCCAACGATCTCCCCCTTTTTGATGATCACAAATCATGTATGTGAGAGATATATTCTTAGGGAATGTGGCTCTTCCTTAGTGTGTATTTAGAGTTTATATGACTCCAATGTACATATAAAATACATATTTATGTATTCTTTCTTTAATGTTCATAGTTTTTCCCCTTTTGGGATTATCAAAAAGAGTGAATAAGAAATAGAAAATAAAAGTACACAATGAAGTAGATAAAGATGAGTGTCATTACAAAGAGTAGATATCAAAATAAATTCAACAAGATCCCTATCAAAAGATAGTAGTCACTATTCTTCAGCACTGAATTGTCTTCTCTTTTCCCTTGGAAACAACATCAAAAGAAGAATCCATAGGATTAGAGGTAGAAGTAGCAGAAGGGAGTGAAATGGTTGAAAGAGATGGTAAAGAAATACCTTCAAAGACAGAAGGGGCCCATGTAGGGGTAGTAGCATACCGAGGCAACTATTGAGAAATGATTATAGGCCTGATTTGACTTAGATCCTGAGCGACAGACATAGATGTAAAGGAAAGGGTAGTAGAGGAAAATGTAGGAAAACTAGATCTCATGGGTGCAGCTGCAGGAGCCACAATGGCAGTACTATGAACACGAAGATAAGGCCGCAAAATCTTGATAAAATCAGCAATAATCTCTCCACCATATTTCATGGATTTCTCAAAGTCATCCTTGTTCTCCATAAACTTGTCCAAAAAAGGAGTGAAAACTTTGAGCTTTTGGACTTGAGTTTTGAAATATTGAGTAAAAAAAGGAATTATTAGATTATCAACAAGTTACTTGAAGTGTTTGGTCATGTAATTCTTAGAGAAGATCCAAGTGAAGTAGAAATCCACCTTTTTAGAAATTTCTTGTTGAGAATCATTGGAAATATTGGAATGGACTCTCACCAAATCAAGAACTCTGTCACTGTTCTTGATAACTTCAGATAGAGATTCTTTATCAAAGCCACTGAGCACAACCTGAAGTTCTTCTTTGACAACTATTCTGAGTAGAACACTGTCTAAAGTAGGTTGAGATGATTGTCCAGAGGTACGAGAAGCATTGACAGCCGAGGTAAGATACTTAAGTTGATTTAGCACATTCTAAATACAGCCTTTATACTCATTAGTTAACCTGTTAAGACCAACAACTAGCTCACACATCTCTTTAAAAATTCCCTTGTTTCTTTAATCCACTTTGTCAGCTAAAGAAGTCAGGTTAGGTTGAATTAGGGAGGCTACTTCCTGTGGAATCTGACTACTAAGATATTCAGTAGGATGAGAAGCTAGTTCTAGTCTCAAGCTTAACACTTTCTGTATATCTTCAACCATACCTCTTAGAGTCTTTACTTCATCACTAAGCTGTTTATTCTCAATTATGATTTCTTGAATCTCATGGATAATTTGTGGCTGAATCTTCCATATAATATTTTCTAATAACAGGTTAACATCTCTTTCACTCAAATTGGTTATAGGAGTAGGTTGATTATTCATGATCTTTTCAACCCCAGCCAACAGGATAGCTCCAAATTCTTTCAGGTCATCCATATTTACCAAGTTTGAAGGTTCTTGTGAAGGCTTATAGATAGAATCTAAGACAGGCTTAGGTTATTTGGCAGAGATATCCTCAGGAGGAGATTCCATTTTCAACTAAAACATAGTAGACAGATCAAGACCTTTGACTATGACTTCCTGTGAATCATTCACATTGAAATAACTGAGAATTTTATACCATGTATCAACTGAGCTTGGATCAACCATATTTTTTAATTCAACACTTTCTAGACTAGAGGCTTCTCCCCCTCAATAGGTGCATCTTTCTTAGGTTTGAGAGGTTTAGGTCCTTGATTTATTTCCATGATTTCATCCCTAAATTCCTCATCTATTTTCTATCTAGCCAACTAAAAGGCTACCTCCATTCTCTCTTCAGTAGAAGAAATAGCTTCAGGAGTATTTTGTTCCTCTACATGTTCCTCACCAGTAGCTTCTTTCACAAGATACATTTCTTATTCTATATTCTCTTCTACAACATCCTTTTCTCTTTCAATAGCAACACAATCTTCTTTTGAGGAAGGTTTTTCTTCCAAATCAGCAACCTTTTTAGGAACAAACACTTATTTCTCAGCTAAGTCTTGAAGAATAGGTTCACTATCTTCCTCATTCAGGACAATTTCTATTATAGGTGAAACAACCTCTTCTTCTTCTTCATTTTCTTCTTCTTATTTAGGATACTCAACAAATTCATCTGTTTCTAAAATAGGATTAGAAACATCTTTAGGTGTTTAAGGGTGTTATACCAGATGGAAATTTTCATAAATCCTATCATTTCCTTCCACCCATGATTTTCTCCAAGGATTCCAACTAATTTTCATCCTCTTTATTGTAACTTTGGAGAGAAAAAACTCATAATACTTGATAACTTATTCATTCTGTCTAATCAAACCTTTACCATGAAACATGGCTGAAATAATCCTTGAATAGAACATGGAGGTTGACTTGGAGGTGGTCTTGATTAATTCACACATATGGAGTATGACATACTTCAATAAATTGATCTTATGTCCATTTTCAATAGATGTATCAAAAATAAATCTTGATACTTGACTAAAATGAAATAGACGTTTTTGGTGATAATCATATTCTGATCAAATTTAAAAAAAAGGCTGGTTTATCCATCAAGATTTGCAGCTATAGCTCTCCTCTTAGCTGTATTTTTAGTTAAGCTTCCCAAATAATATTCCCAAAAAAATATCTCACTTAGAGGTGGAGGACCTCTATGATAGTCTTCACAGATACCCTCATGAGGTATCCTAAGGCATGAAACCCATAACCTCAAAGAAAAAGTGCATCTCTGGACATTTATCTAGCTTCTCACAACCTATCCATCTTCCTTATCAAAAGAAAAATTAACATACTGGTAAAACTGTGCAACTAATTTTGGGTAAATAGGTCGATCCTCCTTTATAAACCAATCTAACCATCCTTTATCTTTCAACACTTTAAACACCAGAGACTTACATGACATGAGACACTTGGGGAAAATCTCCTTTTCAGGCACCACTATTCTATCTACCAAATATGGATTCAGAGGACCTTTGGGTGCTATCTTCGGCACAATTTTACTCTTCTTCTTTGAACTGCATTTATCAGGAGTTGACGATGATGGGTGTTTTATTTTGGGAATTCACCGAGGGGTAGAAAGAGATAGAGAAAAAACCAAAGGACTAGGAGAAGGGTTACGGTTTTAGAGAAGAGATCTCGAGTGAAGAAAAAGTGAAACTTCTTTAGTTTTTATCATTTAGGAATACCAATCGTCGCAAAAACAAAAGCACGATAAAGTAAAAGGGTAAAATAAGTAATTACCATGATATGAGTTCCAATTTTTAAATGAAATAATAAAGCGTCTTTATGGTGAGATAGTAACTGAATCTCACAGTGAGGCAGTAACATGTGTTCACAGTGAGACTATAACAGTGTGATTTCTAAACCGTGCGACTGTATTATTTCAGACAGTAAGTGTCAGATAGTAGCAGAGAAATAGTAACCGTGAGACTATAAACATGAAACAGTAAGTCTTGAGATAGTAAAATTATAAAAATATTAGAGTTAAATAGTAATATCAAGATAGTGATTTGTGAAACCGTAAAGTGTGAAACAGTAATATATGAAACAGTAAGATATAAAACAACAAGATATGAAACAATACGATATGAAATAATAAGATATGGAACAGTAAGATATGAAATAGTAAGATATGAAAAAGTAAGATATAAAACAGTAAGATAGATACTTAAGATTTATCATACCCAATTCATGTATCTTGTAATCTATTCTTTTATAATTTAGTGGTTTTGTGAATATATCAGCAAGATGATATTTAGTTCCAATGAATTCCAAAGTGATGTCACCTTTTTGATAATGATCTCTCAAAAAGTGATGTCTTACATCAATATGTTTTGTCCTTGAGCATGAAACAATATTTTTTGAGATGTTAATAGCACTTGTATTGTCACAATTTATAGGTACATAACTAAATTGATATCCATAATCTAGTAATGTGTGTTTTATCCACAAAATTTGTGCACAACAACTACCAATAGCTATGTATTCAGCTTCTGCAGTAGATAATGCAAAATAATTTTGTTTCTTACTATATCATGATACTAGTGAATTTCCTAAAAAGTGACATGTTCCAGAGGTGTTTTTTATATCTAACTTACAACCACCAAATTCAGTATCACAATAACTAACTAATTCAAATGATTGTCCTCTGGGATATAACAGTCTTAGATTGGGTATATGATTGAGGTATATGAAAATTCTCTTAACATCATTTAAATAATATTCCTTAGGATTTTCTTGAAAACGAGAACACATACACACTAAACATAATTTCAAGTCGACTAGAAGTTAAGTAGAGTAAACTTCCAAGAATTCCCTTGTATGTGGTTTGATCAAAAAATTTTCCATCTTCATCAAGATCTAACTTACAAGTGGTACTCATTGGAGTGTCACTACTTTTAGTGTTATCCAATACCAAATTTTTTAGAATATATTTAGTATATTTTATTTGATATAAAATAATACCATCATCATTTTGAAATATTTGAAATCCAAGAAAGAATTTTAGTTCACCCATTAAAATAATTTTAAATTCGTTTTTCATTATTTTAGAAAAATAAATACATAAATAATTACTTAAATATCCAAAGATAATATCATCTACATAAATTTTAACTAATAAAACATCATTGGAAATTCGTTTTATAAAAAGTGTAGGATAAACTATTCCTTTCATAACACCTTTGGAAATAAGAAAAGTACTTAATCTATCATACCAATCTCTTGGAGCTTATTTTAAACCATATAAAGCTTTTGATAATTTAAAAATATGATTTAAAAAATGAGGATTTGTAAAACCAGGGGTTTCTTAAAAAAGACATCCTCAACTATGTACCCATTTAGGAATGCACTCTTAACATCCATTTGATATAGTTTGAAATTCAGATGTGCAGCATAAGAAAGCAGAATTCTAATAGCTTTAAGTATGGCTACAGGTGCAATGGTTTTCTCATAGTCAATTCCCTCTACTTGACTATAGCCTTGTGCAACCAATCTTGCCTTGTTTCTAACTATGTTACCAGCTTCATCTACTTTATTTCTAAACACCCATTTAGTGACTATGGTGAATGTGTCTTTGGGTCTTTCAAAAAGTTTCCAAACTTTGTTATTTTTAAACTGATTAAGTTCTTCTTGCATAGACATCACCCAAAATTCGTCATTTATATCATCATTAATGTCTTTAGGTTCAAGTTATGTCAAGAAGACTTGATGTTCAACCTGATTTCTAAGTGATGCTATAGTTTGTGTTCCTTTATCTAAGTCTCCTACAAAAGTATCTAAAGGATGGTTCTTGAGAGTTCTAACAACTCTAGAAAAAGAAGGGCTGGTGAATTCAGGTTCTTCAACAGGATCTGGTTCATTGTGACCAGAATCAAAAGAATTTCTAAAACTGGGAGTTTTCACAAATTCTTTTATAGGATAGTTAGGGGATTTTGAATTAATGTCTAGATTTGATACATCATCCTCCATGTTCTCTAGAGTGGTCTTAGGCTCATGTGGATCTGTTTCATCAAATTTGACATGGACATATTCTTCCACACATTTAGTTCTTTTATTAAACACTCTATAGGCTTTACTAGAAATTAAATATCCTAAAAATATTCCTTCATCGGTCTTGGATGCAAATTTTTCAAGATTGTCGTTAGTATTAAGGATATAGACTTTGAAACCAAAAACTTTGAAGTAGCTAACTTTGGGTTTTCTATTGTTCCATAACTCATAAGGAGTCCTTTTAAGAATAGGTCTAATCAGCACTCTATTGATTATGTAGCATTCTGTATTTACAGCTTCAAGAAAAAAATAAATAGGTAGGTCGTACTCACTAATAATGGTTCTAGAAATCTATTGTAGGGTTATATTTCTTCTTTCCAAAACTCCATTCTGTTGAGGTGTTCTATGGGAAAATAAATTATGACTATATCCATTTTGTGAGAAAAAGGATTAAAACTCTTGATTTTCAAACTCACGACCACGATCACTTCATAAGGATTTAATTTTATGTCCACTAATATTTTCTATAGTTTTGGAATATTTAGTAAAATGAGAGAAGGATTCACTTTTGTGAGCCAAAAAGAAAGTCCAAGTATATCTAGAAAAGTCATCTATAAGAACATAAACATAGTGCTTCCCATTTAAGCTAGAAACTATAGATGGTACAAACAAATCCATGTGAACCAATTCGAGAGGTTGAGAAGTTGACACTTCTTTCTTTGGTTTGAAGGAAATTTTGTGTTGCTTTCCTTTTGACAAGAATTAAAAACCTTTTCATTTGGAAACTAAAGTTTGGGTAGGTCTTTGACTAAGCCTTTTCTAGTCAAATTTTTAAGGGAGTGAGAGTTACAACGTCCTAGTCTCCTATGACAAAGCCAGAAATCTTTGTGAAACACACTTAAACATGAATCTTTTTGGGAATCTAAAGAATATAAGTTAACAGAATAAACATTTTTATTTCTTAATGCAGAAAACACTAATTACTTTTTAAAATTAAAAAAATTACAAGCATAATTTTTGAATTTAACATGAAATCCATCATCTAATAATTGTGAAATACTAAGAAGATTATATTTTAATCCATCAACAAAAAGTACTTTGGAAATCAAAACTGAGTTAGATTTACCAATTTAGACAAGGCAAATGATCTTTCCATTATCATTGTCACCAAAGGTGACATGTAATCCATCATTTTTTATTAAATTATTGAAGCATGAGTAGTCTCCTATCATGTGTCTTGAACACCCACTTTCCAAGTACCATATGATCTTATAAGAATTCTTTAAGCGGATTTCCTACAAAATAGTCAAATAAAAACATATTTTGGTACCCAAACTTTTTTGGGTCCAGTAATATTAGTGATAAGTGCTTTAGGAAACCATATCTACCTCATAGGTTTCATATAAGAATTATGTAAAGTATTTGAAAAATAAACTCTATTTGGTCTATAAAATCTTGAAACAGTAGAAAGTGTGTCATAACTTGAACTAGTTGAATATTTTCCAGAACTGGGAGTAAAGATGTACATCCTAGATTTAGAAACAAAATTATTTCTTCCAAAATTTCTTTTTCTTGGTTGATAGCCAATGCCAGTAGTATATTTTGGATCTATTTTTTACCTAGAATTTAAGTAAGGGTATTTTTCCCATTGGTAAAATTTTCTAAGTATTTCTTCAATTTCGCATTAGATAGTTTTAGTTAATTGGTATCTTTGAGTAATTGAGCATTTTTCTTCCTTTCTACAGTAAGTTCAGGTTTAACAATTGAGGTAAGAGCATGATGTTTCTTCAAGGAATTGTATTTATCTTTTAGTTTATTTCATGTCTCTTTTAGCATATTAAAATACTCAAACATTTATTCATTAGACATATTTTCAGAGTCACTCTCATCTCCAGAATAGTATAAATTGTGTACAGAAGATTCCAGTGTTACCTTAGATGTGTGTCATAAAACACATATTGGATTTTTTATCCTGTTCATCATGTGAAGATTCCGAGTCACTTGAACTTTCCTCATAATCACTCCACATTTCTTTCATTTCCTTTTTATAATTTGTATATTTTTCTTCAAATCTCTTTTTGTACTTGAGATTTGTACAATCAGCCTTGATATATCCTTTTCGCTTACATTCATAGCAGACAATCTCATTAGACCTGTCACTTATTTTCCAATCTTTCTTCCAACTTCCCTTTTGACAATATCTTCCCTTGAAGTTAGGCTTTCTGAAAAAGTTATTCTTCTTGTAGAGTCTCTTAAACCTTCTGGATAATTGACCCATCTCCTCATCACTGTCAGGTGATGATTGTTCACTGTTGGAACTTTCTACAGAAACTTCTACTTTCCCTTTTTCTCTGTGTTTAGAGGTGGTGGTCTTGAATACAATTGATTTTCTTTTGGGTTCATCCTCCTCTTCCTTGTTGACTTTAAGATCCTATTCATAAATCATCAGTTTCCTAATGAGTTATTTTATAGGTATCTCGCTGATATCACATGATTCTCTAATAGAGACAGAGGTTCATCTCCACTTATCAGGTAGGCATATGAGAATTCTCATGATCTGTTCCTCAGCAGTGACTTGTCTTCCAAGATAAATCATTGTGTTGACAATTTTGTTGAACCTAAGATACATATCAGAAATAGGCTCATCAAGTTTCATTTTAAAGTTATCATATTTAATTTATAGGTATTAAGTCTTATTTCTTTCACACTATATTTTCCTTCATATGAAATAGATAAGGTATCCCAAATTTCATGGGTAGTTTTACAAGAAGAAATTCTATTAAATTCCTCATCTCCTAAAGAGCAGTATAAAGCATTCATAGCTTTGAAATTGTTATTTTAGTAATTTTTGGTAGGTTCATCCCAATTGATTCTATTAGTAGCAAGAATTTTATATTCATCTATAATTAAAGACCATATTCCAAAGCTCAAACTTTCTAAATGCATTTTCATTTTTATTTTCCATTGAGCATAATTGGTTCCATTAAATAATGGTGGTCTATTTGTTGCAACACCTTCCAGTATATTATCCATGATAAAGAAATAACTTAAAAAAGATAGAAATTTATAATTGACAAAAAATTATAGATCTTTAAAGTACAACTACAATCACAATTGAATAGGGTTAAAAACATAGTTTTAATAAGATTAACAAACAATCATTTGATAAAAAATGGTGGTCGAATTAGAGTACTCAAGAGGGGGGGGGGGTGAATTGAGTATCTATAAAAATTTATTTTTAAAAAAGTCTTCTTAAAAAGGTTCCCCAATAGTTAAATACAACCCAGTTAATCAAGGCTATACTGTAATGAAAGTTTTACTTTTTAAATAACTTCTTAGAAGATTGATTAATTATCAGTAATCCAAATCACAGTTATTAACATTACTTTTGAATCTATTCTAATAAGGAAAAACAATTATAACTTCTTTAAAAGATTTACTATCAAAGTAAATTTAGTGATTTTTAGATTAAATAGTAAAACAGAGAAAACTAAAGTAAACAGAATAGAGGATATAAAACAAGTGGTTCAGTCTCAAGACGAGACCTAATCCACTCCACTTGGTGATCACCTATCACCAAGAAGTTTATATACATAAACTTGATCCACACTCTAGATCAGGGTTAACAACAACACACAAGACTGTCCAGATCACATGACCTCTTCCATAGTTTTTTTGTGGGTAAACACTAACAAGTCACACATGGACTTCTTCCACACTTATCCGTAGAAATACACAGGTTTAAAAAGATTTAAGATAAAGGATATCTTGTATCCTTCAGTTTGACGCAAGATACAATGTGTGTTTTTATACAGACACACACACTGATCAAAAGATAAAAATAATACAAAATAGATCAGAAATGACGAGATAAGTTTAGAAGTGCTCTGAGTGTTATTCTATGCAGATTTGGACTTATGGGATGAAGTAGATGTAGAAATCAAGTCCTCTCGTGGAAAACAGAGTATCGTAAGTCAGCTAGATATGGATTATGTTCTTCGTGGTATTGACTATTTGAATATGTGCTCGATGATTATGATATATGGTGTCCAGCTTATTGATTAAATAATTCTTCGTGTGTTCTTCAGGAATGTTGAGTTGTATGTGTCAGTTCTTGTTTCTATATAAACTCGTGTGTACTTCGTTATTAAACCATATCTTTTTCTAGGCCACACTTCTATTTTATTCTTGGAGTGCATGTGTTGGAGCTGACATGATTCATGTATTCTACACCTCTTACCCCATACTGTCAGATGATATGTCTACAAAGAAACATTAATTATGTAACTTATTTTAAAATATTAAAATATGATAGTTAGAAATTAAATTGAAAAACGACAAAACAGATTAAGAAATGGTGTCACAGTTTGTCTGTAAATGGTGTCTTCATGAAATGGTGTCTCCTTGAAACAATGTCTGGATGGTTAGGGTGTCTGGATGGTCATAGTTTCTGGATGGTCATGGTGTCTGGATGGTCATGGTGCCTGGATGGTTATGGTGTTTGGATGGTCACGATGTCTAGATGGTCACAGTGTCCGGATGGCCATAGTGTCTGGATAGTCACGGTATCTGGATGATCACAGTGTCTGGATGGTCACAATGTCTGGATTGTCACGGTGTCTATATAGTCACTGTGTCTGGATGGTCACGGTGTCTGGATGGTCACAGTGTCTGGATGGTCACGGTGTTTGGTTCCTTTTCTAGAAAAACACAACCGGTGGCAGACTCACGGTGTATCAGACTTAGCCAAATATCTGTATTCAAACATAAGAAGTGATATTCATAGAATGTATTAGACTTAATAATTTATTAAATAAATAATTATAAAGTAAATTAAATATAGTGCACAAGGTTTATTTAAAGCATAAAGATACTAATCAACTGTACACATGATTTAAGATAAATTACACAGGATTAACAAGTTTTTACAGAATGAATAGGATTTGTGATCATTAAAACATGATTAACAAATGAGGAGTCCAACACCCACATTTATTAGAGAATTTTTGGCAATATAAAGTGGTAACACTATTTGAGTAGGAGTTATTATCATTGAGTGGATAAGTTAAGAAAGTTAGAAGAGTTTAATATAGGGAGTGTTTAACCAACATTCATCATAAGTTCATCTGGGTTGATGTTTTGAGAATATTAGAAATTATATTCTTAATGGAGAAGAGTAAGGTCACCAGATCCATGTGAATAAAAGGAGGATTTCTTAAATTATGTCAAGTGATAACCAGTGTAAGATTAAAGATCATGATAGTAATGGACTGAGATTTAGTTTAACTGAATTACATGACATAGAGATGCACACGATGAGTATAATAGAAGTTCACCAGTAGATGAAGATCCATCCACAAGGAAGTTTGTGAAGAACCCTTGAATACTAGTAGTTTCATTATAAACAACTATATAATTCCTACAGGGAGGCAGAAGGATCTTTTAAGGAGATAGCTCAACCACATAGAAAAATATTTTAGTTATAGAGTTCAATTTTATCCCTTCTCTTGGGTAAAAGATATTAAGTTTCCCCCTTATAAAACTTTCAAGAATAGTAAAAATCTATAAAACGTGATAATAACCAAACATATAAAATATTATTTTTCCTAAACTAGGTATGAACATTGTAAAAAACCTTATGTGATTTTTTTACTTTAACTGCATTTCATGAGGGAGTAAGTGTTAAGGGAACACATCAAATATCTATACATCCAAACCAGTAAAATAGGCTAAATAAAATTAAAGGAAACAAAAGTTCATGTTGAAAATAATCAATAAACCCCCCTTAGATACTGAATTTTTTTGACCAGTATTTGGATTTAGGGAATTAAGATCTATATAGGATGCATGTTATTTTCATTGGATATGGGAATTGAGTAGTGATTCTATTTTTATCTTGGGAAGTTTGTTTTTACCTCAGTATAGATGATCATATAGAAGTGAAAATTTTAAGTGTGAGAGATTGATGAAGCTCATATTTTCATATATTTTATTATGTAATTAAATTTTTTAATCCCACCAACTTTTAATTTTAAGGATAATTATCACATTGTTTTGGATTTAGGAATAATTTAGGTTAAATTGTGAAAATTATTTAATTTTTTATATTTATATCATATTTTAATTTCTACCATAAAATTTTCTACACTAATAATAATTTAAACATTCATTTTTTATAAGATTAAATTATTAATAGGATACATTTTATCCAACCAGAACAAATTCTAAATCTCAAAATATGAGTCCAAAATGAATCTTACAAGTAGGGACAAAAAATCTATGAACAATTTTAGAGAATTTTAATGTTGGGGCTATATGTCACAATTAAATTGTACAAATGAGATTAAATTTTACATGAATATATATGAGATTCCTTGAAAACTTTTCATTAACTTTGGATGTTGTAGATTTAGTATTTTTTAAGGCTATAAATACATGGTAAACTGAAACATGGGAATTTGAAAAATCTTTCCGGATAGAAATGGTTTCTCTAGTAATTCTATTATAAAATTTTCTAAACATTCCCCAAGAAGAAAATTTTTTATGGTCAATCTCATAATAGATAGAAAAATATCTTTTATTAAGAAAAATTTCTAGGATTTGTCTATTGGGTGGTTCAAACATGCAATAACTTTTGAAAGAAAATATTGGATGGAAATTTACACCACCACTTCCTTATAAATATATAACTTGAATGTAACAACCTCGATATTTAAAGAATAATACTTTTTGATTTATATTAATACATATAAATAAGATATTAATTTTAAATTAAAGGGGATGATTCTTCCAATAGCGTACTTGAAACACAACAATGGGTTTCTCCGAAATCTTATGTTGCACACAACTTTGAGTTATAATGAAAAGTAATATAATAATAATATTATTTTAAATAGTAGTTAACGCCTAGACATTGTATTAATGTGAATGAAAATAACTCACTAAAATATTATTATAAATGGTTGGTAAATGTCTTTACATTTATCCAATAAATTTTAGAGGCTTAAAAAAAGAATGAATCCAATTTTAAGCAAGAAATACTCTAATATTTTTAAAGGTCATTTTACTGCCTTTTGAAGGAGAACCCTTTTTAAATCCAATTTTTTTCAATTATATATATTATTTTTTAAAAAATGAAAATATTTTTAGAATCGAGACATCAAAATTTAATTTGAATGAAAATTTGGTATTTTTTTGAAAAAATTCATTTTTAATGAATAGTGAAAAATATTGCATTTTAATCCAAAACAACCTTTAAATATAATTTATTTATATAGTTATATTTTACTTTTAATTGGTTTTAAAGTGTAATTGGATTATATTTTTATAATTTAATCCAATTTTTGTCATTTTAAGTAATTTTACTTTATAATTATACATAAACACATGTCAGTCTTTTGATAGTTATTACTTCTTAAAAACCCGCTTTTTGGTTTTAACAACGAGAATGAGTTTTAAATTAATTTATACCACTTTTTTGTTTTTAATTTGGTAAAATGGATTATATATTTTGAAACAGGATTTTGAAATTGTGTAAATAAGTACCTTTTATTTTTATACATTATGAATAGTAACTTCAGTAATTATTTTATTTACCATGGTTAAAGAGTACATCTGGTAAATAAGGGTAAATAATAATAATATAATAATATAAAACTAATCTACAACGTGTAATACCCCTATTTAATGATATATGTATGACCATGGTCATCATTGGGTTGATTTGGGGACCCCATGGAGCCACTTTGATGTGAAAATGACATTTTATAATAATTAATTTAAAGTAAAGAAAAATATAACATAAACAAGTATCTTTTAGTAAAAAAAATTTTATATGGGGTTATTTAAGTGAAATTTTCGACTATAAATAGTAATTAGAAATATAAAAATATTACCTACATCATAATATTTTATTTATTATTTTTAGACATGAAATAAAAAAATTTATTTACAACAAATGATGATATAATGATTACCTTATTAATGAATGATTTAAATAAATGAGATTATAAATTTTAAAATAAATTTATTTTGAAATTATTTATACCATCCACAAATTTTAGGGATGCGTATGACTTTTTATATTTGAATTAATTATTTTTTTGAAAGAATCAAGTTATTATGAATTTTTTAAAAGTCATGATATGAATACTATATAAATTAACATAAATGAGTTTTTAAAAGAAATACTATATTATTAAATGATATAATATTTCTAAAAATATAAGAATCATAAAAATGACTTATATTAGCTTTAAAATGTCATTAATTAACCACTTTATTTCCTATTGTCATTTTATAGTAACTATATTAACCATATAGTATGAATACACAAGAAGACATGGTAAGAGTCAAATAATTTAACTAAGGGTTAAAGATAAAAATAAGGTTAAATTTGTAACCTAGACTTGTATAAAACCTATTGTATGAAATTTTTTCGACCCAAAAGAATATTATATTTGAAATAAATGTATTTGGGACCATTTTAAACTAAAAATAATTTTATAATAAAATAATACTTTCAAACTTTCCTAAAGCGCCCCTCCTCCCTCTTATAAAAGGGCAGCACCTCTAACCCTTACTCACACCTATAAAGTCCCTTGTATCGTCAAAAAAATGCCCAAATAATATCCCAAAATCCCTATATTCCTCCTATAATCCTTATCTTGGGAATAAGGAAATTCAAGAAAGCCTTTTAGCTTAAATCAAAAGGAGTTACCTAATTTGTGGTAATGTCTTCTCTCAAGCTTATTTCATTTATTTTCCTTATCCTACCCCATAAAATATATTTATTTCATTAATTTATAAAAAAACCAGTATCTTCAATATACTAGTATGTTTTTATGATAATTATTTGAACTAAAATTACACACACCTCCATCTAATGGATACAAACATTCAATTTCTGTGTATGCCGAACTACTGCCTCACGAAATGATGATTGTTCGATTTTCCCCACCACTTCTCATGATAGCCATTATGATGGAAATTTATTTATATATGATATATATTATGTTTATATTTTCTCTATGATACTGTTATTTTTATGTATAAACATATCTTTATGCTTTTCCTGCTGTGTAGATACGATAATTTCATTTGAGGAAGTGCGGACTGCCGCCCCCTCAAAGTGATATGACTCGTTCATTCCATACATGGAACGTATAAAGGATGGAATTAATGAACTTATGTAACATATATAAACTATTATATTATAATGGAATTATAATATACCCATGTATCATTATGTTTTAATTTCTTTAATATGACAAATAAATGAAAGTAGCGTTCATGCGTACGTACGACTTACCGTCTCCATGAATGGTAATTTCATTTCTTATCTCCAAATATTATGGAATATTATAAATACATATATACTATATATATATTATATTTAAATCATGAATAATATTCTATAGATAATTTACTTTTTGACCACATAGATAGTTTTTAATTATAACAAGATCATTTTTGACTCAAGTACCCAATATCGATAAAACAACCAATATTAACTTAAATAATTATGTAATTTTTATAATGTGATAATAAGTAATTTAAAAGGAATAATAAACTAGAAATAGTTTTTGATGAAAGTAAAAATTAACTTAAGTTTATTATTCAGGAAGAACAAGGAACATACATGATGAGTCAAACTCAAGGTAAGGGAATCTTTCACCCTCCTCTTTTAGTCAAAGAATTCTTTTATTTTATGTCTTTTATTTTATGTTTTATTATGTTGGGATATGTTATTATATAAAATTATTTCTGAATTTTTTTTACAAGTGATGAGAGACATTTATCTCTCCCATCAACTCATTTTCTTAATTTTTAAGTGACGTTGTTAGGATGCCAAATTTTTATAAGGGAATTTCTAAACTCAATTTCCACTCATTGGGTTTTACACATACTTAGTTGATTATACTATGCCAAAATTATGTGTGGAATCACTATTTATTTATTTATCTTGTAATTTACACTTACCATTGTGTAGATATACTATTTATACACATAAATACCCATTGATAAATTCTTATGTCATTTATACAATCTTTTTAAGAGATTTCATCTCAATTTACATTCCATTGGGACTTATTTGTTATTATACACCAATTCACTTTTATATGGTGTATATAATTACCTTTGACATATTATATCATGAATATTCTTATTTTTGTGATATTATATGTTTTTATTAATGTTATTATTTAATTATTTTTATTTAAGTACTTCTCAAGTGGTAAGGGACTCTTTAACAAAAACATCATTTTAAATGTTTTAAAGATTTACTAAAACATTGTTTTATATGTTTTAAAGATTTATTCTTCTAAATATTTTTCATTAATGTACATGTTTTAAAAATGTTTTCAAGGATTCACTTATATGGACATTAATATTTTAAAATTTTAATTCATCTAAAAGTTTCAAAGTGGCATGGGGCACTAAGATTAAAAAATATACTTATTAAATATTATAAATGGTTTTAGAAATGTATTGAATATTTAAATACCTTGAATTGATTTATTGTGATTTATGAGTGAAATTTTGATAATTTTAATATTTTATGTGTTATGATTATATAATGGTACTTGGGAATTTTATGGGTGGTTATGTGATAAACCAAATATGGTTAGTTACATGATAAAACTAGGGTGGGTGAGCCCGAGATAGCTCTCTAATGAATTGGGTAATGTGACAGAGGTAAATGTCAATGTTTCTCTTAATAGATTTAGGGAATATACTGTGATGGGTATTCCAAAAGTAACTCTCTATGTAACTTTGAAATCTACAATGTAAGTATGTTATGTATGCCACATGTTACCTTTATGATTTATTATTTCTATGTGTTATTCATAAATCTTATGATTTTATGAGGTATGTTAAAGAGATTATGTTATATCATTCAAAAGTATGATTTCATTTATTTGTATTAATTGATAGACTAATGTTTTCTTCCCTTATTTTATAACCCTTATTGATATTTTTTATGATCATCCCAAGTTTTTGAAATGTTTTTTACAGGGTATAATCAAGGTTATTATTAAGGAATAATTAAATAAGATTTATGTCAAGAAAATAATTCTTGTTTTATTTAAGGAGTTTTATTGTTATAAAAAAATTGGTTAGAGTATAAGTGTATACTTGTAATATTCAAGCTGTTATTTATAAGATATGACCTAATTTTTTAAAGCTCTAAACCTGAAAAGATCCTCAATGTGAATTTTTAACTTAATTCAATATTATGTAATGTTTAAGTTTGGGGCCTTATAGTTGGTATTAGAGGTCAATTTAGATGACTTTAGAGGTTATAGTGTTATTTAATTTTAAGTGACATAACCATAATGGTTAGCATATTAGAAAGAGTCATAGTTATTTTAAATAAATTTAATGAGTTTAAGATAATATTAATAAGTACATATTAGTGTTTACCCTCCACAAAATCTAGTATATGATTATTCTACTAATATAATCACACTAAACTTTTTGGTTTTAGTAAATAGCTAGATATAGTAAGCACCAAAGTAACAATAGATGTGAAGAAAACTATGTTGGTTTTCGTAATACGCAACCTAATGAAATATGAGCTTCAATGATAACTCTTGTGGTTATTATTAACCAACTATCTAGAGTTATGATTGACCACTTCAACCTTGATGATTTTTATAAGGCATCATATATTTGAGAAAAGAATCCCTATGGAAGTTTAGGTAATAATCATAAAGGTAAGTATATTCAAAAACCTATGTGTCAAGGATGTGGAAAGAAGCACCTAGGAAAATGATTCATATGGATGGGAAGATGTTATAGACATGGTAATGAAGGTTATAATTTAATAACCTTTCATGGAAAAAGGAAGCATCCAATTGACTCTAGAAAAGGAAAAGAAGTTCTTTCTGAGGAATGAATTGAATGTTTTAAATGTGGTGTGCTTGGTCATTACGCAAATAGATATCCTACAAAGAAGGTTCAGAAATGGGATCAATAGGGCTTTACACATATATGATTACCAATACCTAATGTCATTCCAATTGAAGGAGGGGAAACTGAAAATGACCTATGAAAGGTATGTATTTTTTCTTAGCTCATGTTTTGACATTATTGAAATATTAGGACATTATGCATGATTTTTTTGTAGGAAATAAGTATTATGGGATATGTTGAAAAAATTGTTAATGGATCATGAATAATTTTGGAAGATTAAGTTGTCTACATTTTAGATATTCTAGATTTATGTTAGATATATGGGTGATGGAATGTTTAAAAGTATTAATGATCTTTGGTTGATGGGATTAGTTTGGAATAATTTTCTCTTTTATGTGTAACCATGAATTTTTTTATGTGAAAATTCTATTTGAGGAAGAATTATCTTTTCTTTTTTGGATATAGTAATAAAAAGCCATTTGGGTTTATATTATACTTGAATTTGAGGCAATTATAGGTTATTAATTTTTGGGATGAAAATGTGATGTAAGAGATAACATTTGAGGTTAAAATATGTGATGTTTATTTTTGAGGAATTTATATCATTTTTGTGAATGTTATAAAATTATATTTTTTTGAAAAAGGACAACACACAGACCATGTGACAACCCATCGCGTCAGACAAAGCTACTGGAATCGAACCCGCAACCAAAGTGCGGGTACAATTTATCACCTACCACTAACCTACATGAATTCCCTAGTTAGTATGACTTATTCTTTTTAGTTAAATGATTTTATAGATCAATAATAAGTTTATTTTTAGAACATATGTTTTATCAAATGGATATCCTTTGTATAGGAAAATGTTTTGGTGATTAAGTGATAAAGGTTATTTTAGAAGACATTTTATCTTTTGGGAAACTATATGCCTATGGAAAAAAGAATACTATGAGATCTCATTTGAGGAGTAATGGTTTAATTTTATTTTGGAAGAACCTATGTTTTTATTGTAGACTTATAGATATTTGGGTTATTTATGGAAATGTTTAACCTATATTTGATAATATGTGATTAGGATAATTACTTTTAAGTATGATAATTTAAGAGTAGCCAATGTTATTTGGATATAAATATTAAGATTTATTGTGGAATACTATGAGATCAAATTATTCTCATATTTGGGTTTCAATATTAGTTTGGATTATATTGAATAATTTTAAAGACAATTGGGTATCAAATAGTATTTGTTGAACTTTGGGTATTGATTGTTGAATTTTGGAGATTAAGAGTAGTATTTATTTTTGTAATGGATTATAATTTTGGGGATTATATGATCTTTTAAAAACCATTTTGGTTTTGTTTAATGTCTAAATATAGGTTAAATTTATATAGTTCCTATTTTTTAGATTATGTGATTTTCTAGAAGTTGATTCTAGCGCTTCAGGTGTGACCTTGTCATCATGAATACTCATAGTTTGGAGAAAAGATGAGTTTGCGGTAGAAATTTATTAAAGGATGAAACTATACTTGAAAGGTATGTATATTTACTTATGTTTATAGTAAATCTCATAAATAAATTCCTCATATTTATGAAAAGTAACTTAAAACCAAAATGTTGTCAGTTCACTTTTCCCACAGAGGAATTTAAGACCGTTTAACTCATCACAAGTTTATAGTTTTATAGTAGTTAACTTTATCCTGATCATGTTTTCTATCATTATACATTAGAACATTACACTTATCTTCTCTTCCATATCTAAGTTTTACTACATGGAATCCTAGTATGTGTTATCTCAGGTGACTTTTTCACTTATCATTCTTTCTAATAAAGCGATAGTTTTATTGACTCTTTCTGATGTGGGACTTTCAATGATGTTTATGAGCTGAATTTTAAAATTGCAAGGACACAATTTCCAAAAGGGGGGAAGGATGTAACGACCCAGGTATTTAAATAATAATAATTTTTTATTTATATTAATACTTATTAATGAGATATTAATTTTACATTAAATGGGAAACTTCTTCTGATAGCGTACTCAACACGCAACAACGGGTTTCTCCGAAGTATTATGTTGCACACAACTTTGAGTTATATTGAAAAATAATATAATATTATTATTATTTTAAATGGTGGTTAACACATAGCCATTGTATTGGTAGGAATAAAAAGAACTAATTACAATATTATTATACATGTTTGGTAAATGTCTTTACATTTATCCCATAAATTTTAGAGGCTCAAAATAAAAAATGAATCTAATATTAAGCATGAAATACTCTAATATTTTTTAAAGGTCGTTTTACCTCCTTTTGAAGTAAAAACCTTTTTAAATCTAGTTTTTTTCACTTTTATATGTTCTTTTTTGAGAAAATAAAATTCTTCTTTAGAAGCGGGACATCAAAATTTACTTTAGATGAAAATTTGCTATTTTTCTGATAAAGTTCAATTTTTAATGAATTGTGAAAAATACTATTGGTCGGAAGGGCCCGAAGGCCTTAATTTTTTTATTATTTTTGATAATACACCTTTTAAGGGGTGAGGTGGAACCCTTACAAGTCCTTAAGGCTTAGAGACAATTACATGACCCGTAGGTCTTAGAGGGAATCACCCAGATAAGATAACTTGGAACTGCTCCTCCCCAGCATATATCATGATATCAACACTCCACCTTTACAGGGCTGGTTGGCTAGCTGTCCTAAGAAAATCTACACAAGCCCGGTAACGATGGAAAATCCATACCCTCTCATTCTTGCAATTCTGGTTAGCTCTGCTCTAGTGAATGCGCCTGCCCTAAATCCTCCTCTAAAGCCTTGTCCCTTCTAGCCTGACTAGTACATCTGCATTTCATGTGGACCGAATGACTTGGGGTGTCCATAAGGCCTTATGGTGGCCCGAAGACCTTGAGAATCAACTGGACTGAAGGCCTTGGGTGGCCCGAAAGCCTTATAGGACCTGAGGACCAAACTGGTGGCCCAAAAGCCCAAATGAATGAATAGTCCCGACTACTACAGTATCGAACAATGCCTGCTATAGTACCTACTACTGTACCTACTATAGTAGTGCTACATTACTTCTACAGTAACCCGAAAATACTCCTCCACCTGAATTTGACACAAAAACATGTCAATCTTTTGATAGTTATTACTTCTTAAAAACCTATTTTTTTGGTTTTTACATTGGGAATTAATTTTAAATTAATTTATGCCACTTATGTGTTTTGAATTTGATAAAATGGATTCAATATTTCAAACCAGGAGGTCTAAATTGTGTAAATATGCACCTTTTATTTTTAGACATTATAAATAGTAACTTCAGTAATTATTTTATTTACCATGGTTAAAGGGTAAATCTGGTAAATAAGGGTAAAAAATAATAATATAATAATATAAAACTACCCTAAAACGGGTCCTAATCCTATTGTATGATATATTTCCAACCATGGTCATCCTTGGGTCTATTTTGGGACCCCATGAAGCCACTTTGATGTGAAAATGACATTTTATAAGAATTAATTAAAAGAAAATAAAAATGTAACATAAACAAGTATCTTTTAGTAAAACAATTTTTATATGGGGTTATATAAGTGAAATTTTAGACTATAAATAGTAATTAGAAAAATAAAAAATATTTCCCACACCATAATATTTTATTTATAATTTCTAGACATTAAATAAATAAATTTATTTATGACATAATGATGATGTAGTGATTACCTTATTAATAAATGATTTAAATAAATGAGATTATAAATATTAAAATAAAATTATTTTGAAAATTTTTATTCCATCCAAGAATTTTAGGGATGATTATGACTTATTATATTTTAATTAATGAAGTTTTTTAGAAAGAATCAAATTATTATGAATTTTTTAAAAGTCATGATATGAATAGTATATAAATTGACATAAATGAGTTTTTAAAACAAATACTATTTTATTAAATGAAACAATATCCCTAAAATCTAAGATTCATAAAAATTACTTAGATAAGGTTTAAAAATTAATTAATGAACCACTTGAGGTTTTATTGTCATTTTATGGTAACTATATTAACCATATAGTATGAATATACAAGAAGACATGGTAAGAGTCAAATAAGTTAACTAATGGTTAAAGCTAAAAGATAAGGTTATATTTGTGACCTAGACTTATCTAAAACCTATTGGATTATTTTTTTTACCCAAATCATCTTATATTTTAAATAAATTACTTTGAGACCATTTGAAACCGAAAATAATTTTATAATAAAATAATACTTTCAAAACCTTCCTAAAGTGCCCCTCCTCCCTCTTATAAAAGGGAATCACATCTAACCCTTAATCACACATATCAAGCCCCTTGGATCATCCAAAATCTACCCAAATAAGCTCCCAAAATCCCTTTATTCATCTTATAAGCCTTTCCTTGGGCAAAAGGCAATTTAATAAATCCTTTTAGATTAAATCAAAAGGAGTTACCCGATTTGAGGTATTGTCTTCTCTCAAGCTTCTTTCATTTATTTTCCTTACCCAACCACCTAAACTCTCTTTATTCCAATAATTTATAACAAAAAACAGTATCTTTAATATAATAGGATGTTTTATTAGATGTCTTAGAACTACACTTACACACACCTCCATCTAATGGATACAAACGTATTGTTTTTGTTTACGGCGAGCTACTGCCTCATGAAATGATAATTGTTCGATTTTCTCCAACACCTCTCATAGTAGCCATTATGATGGAACTATATTTATATATAATATATATTATGTTCATATTATCTCTAAGATACATTAATTTTTATATAATAACATACCTTTATTTTTTTCATGATGTGTAAATACGATAATTTCATTTGAGGAAGTGCGGACTACCGCCCCCTCAAAGTGATATAACTCATTCATGCCATACATGGAATGTAATGGATAGAGTTAATGAACTTATGAAACATATATAAAATATTATATTATACTGGAATTATAATATACTTATGTATCATTTAGTTTTCATTTCTCTAATATGACAAATAAATGAAAGTATAGTTCATGCGTACGTACAACTTACCGTCTCCGTGAACGGTGAATTTCATTTATTATATCTAAATGTTATGTACTATTATAAATACATATATACTGGATATATATGATATTTAAATCATGAATACTATTTTTAAGATAATACACTTTTGACCACATGGACAATTTGTAATTATAAAAAGATCATTTTTGACTCAAGTACTCAATATCGACAAAACAACCGATATTAACTTAAATAATTATGTAATGTCTATAACATGATAATAAGTGATATAAAAGGAATAATAAACAGGAAAAAGGTTCTTAAGAAAGTGTAAATTAACTAAATTTTATTATTCAGGAAGAACAAGGAACATATGTGACGAGTTAGACTCAAGGTAAGGGAACCTTTCACCATCTTCTTTTAGTCAAAAATTATTTTATGTTATATCTTTTAATTTCCATTTTATTATGTTGGGATATGTTCTTTTATATCCTTATTACTGTAAATTTTATTTCCATGTGATGAGAGACCCTTTTCTCTCCCATTAACTCATTTTCTAAATTTTTAAGTGATGTTGTTAGGCTGCAGAATTTTTATAACGGAATTTCTAAACTCAATTTCCACTCATTGTGTTTTACGCATACTTAATTGATTATACTATGTAAAAATTATGTGTGTAATCACTATTTATCTTGTAATTTACAGTTACCATTGTCTGGATATACTATTTATACACATTATATCTCCATTGATAAATTCTTATGTCATTTATACAATCTTTTTAAGAGATTTCATCTCAATTTACATTTCATTGAGACTTATTTGTTATTATACACCAATTCACTTTTATATAGTGTATATAATTCCATTTGACATATTATATCATGAATATTATTATTTTTGTGATATTATATATTTTTATTAATGTTATTCTTTAATTATTGTTATTCAAGTACTTCTCAAGTCGTAAGGGACTCTTTAACAAAAACATCATTTTAAATGTTTTAAAGATTTACTAAAACATCATTGTATATATTTTAAAGATTTAAATATTTCTCATTAATGTACATGTTTTGAAAATGGTTTCAAGGATTTACTTATATGGACATTAATGTTTTAAAATGTTAATTCATCTATAAGTTTCAAAGTGGTATGGGGCACTTTGATTAAAAAATCTATTTATTAAATATTTTAAATGGTTTTGTAAATGGATTCAATATTTCAATATCTTGAATTTATTTCTTGTGATTTATGAGTGAAATTTTGATAATTTTAATTTTATATGTGTTATGATTATGTAATGGTACTTGGAAATTTTACGGGTGGTTACGTGATAAACCAAATACGGGTGGTTACATGATAAAACTAGGGTGGGTGAGCCTGAGATCTCTCTTTAATGAATTGGGTAATGTGACAGAGGTAAATTTGAATGTTTCTCCTAAGATATTTAGGGAATATACTGTGATGGGTATTCCAAATGTTACTCCCTATGTAGCTTTGAAAGCTACAATGTAATTATGTTATGGATACAACAAGTTACCTTTATGATTTATGATTTCGATGTGTTATTCATAAATCTTATGATTTCATGAGGTATGTTAAATAGATTATGTTTTATGAGTGAAAATTATGATTTCATTGATTTGTATTAATTTATGGACTAATGTTTTATTCCCTTATTTTATAACCCTTACAGATATTTTTTATGCTCATCCCAAGTTTTTGAAATGTTTTTCACAGAGTATAAGGAAGGGTAAGAGAAAGGAAGAATTAAAGAATATTTATGTCAAGAAAATAATTATTATTTTATTTGAGGTATTTTATTATTTTGAAAAAAATTGGTTATATTATAAGTGTCTAACTGTAATATTGAAGTTGTTATATATAAGATATGACCTAATTATCTAAAGCTCTAAACCTAGAAAGATCCTCATTGTGAATTATTAACTTAATTCAAGATTATGTAATGTTTAAGGATGGGGCCTTATATTCACCTACATTAAATGGAGTTAATAATTTTTAGTAGATAAGGAGGGTTTTTCTGTCATGATACTCTTATAAATTTATAACTTATATTAGTTTCTATTTACATTTCTTTTCACTTTTATTTTCAATTTTCTTTCCTCACTCTATGAATGTCATATCAATGAAAATGGAGAAATAAATTCTACTATTGTTTAAAGGGAAAGAGTGATTTTATTATTTGATTTATTTGTGATTTAATGATTCTATTTATTTTATTATGATATTTTAATGATGGTTAAATTGATTAAGGAATGTGGTTTCCGCCTTTAATAATTACCATTTTCTTCTTCCTTGTTCATCAATATCCCTTCCTTTCCCAATCTATATCATTGATATGGTGGAATATGTCTTGGTTAGTGATGGTCAAAGAAGAGGTATCCTAGATGAATTTAGGTGGAATATTATCTCACATGTATAGGTTTTAGTGCGGCATAGTGATAATTTGAACAAAGAGGGTGTTGCGTAATAGTTCTTTATCTCAACATTGAATTGAATTTTGAGAATTATATTATAAAAATGACGATTTACATTATTATGAACTCCAAAGAACAATAAATAACTATTAATAAGCTATTTATGTCTTATTTTTCATTTTTATATATTTTTAAATCACACACACACACACATATCATATTCATTTTCCAACTCTGCTATATTAGTATATCATTTAGTAGCATATCTTTTAATATATTTTTATAATATAATAGTGATAATAGAAAATTACTTTGTGTAAGTAGACTCCTTGTAAGATCGATCCTAGGGGGTTTACTATACTATATTCATAGGAAAATATGAAACTTTCGAGTTGGGATCCGCAAAAAAACCCCTCCCATCAATGAAGCTGTAACAAACACCAATGATTGAATTATTAATTCTTCAAGAATAGCTATTATGAAAACATAAGCATCAAATAAACCTTATAATAGACTCAGAAACATATGTATATTCTAAAGAAATTAATCTACACCACTTAAGTGCTTCTATATTTAGTTAATGTAACTTGACATGAAACCTCAGTTCTCTAGATTTTTATATTGTAACTTAAAGTACTAGAAATAAATTTACTGGGAATTGATTATGCACAAAAAAAACTCAAACACAAGTTCAAGTTAAGTCAAGTTCTTATTAAGTTTATTTTTATTTTCAAAAAAAGTAATAAAAGTAGTCATTGAATCAAAACTATTTATTGTACCAAAATTTTAGGATGTTTTAGATTTATTCCTTGGGTTTTGATTAATGTTTGAGCATTATTATGACTCAAGAAGTTAATATAATGAGAGATAGTAGTGATATCTCACTGATAATATGATAGGGAATTCATAAAAATGATGCATAATAACATTTAATATTGAAATGAAAATTAATTGGAGAGAATTACGTAAGTAAAGGATAATAAGTATCAGGATTCCCTTTATCAGCATAATAAAAACTTAGGGAAAGGCTATAATGAGAGGTAATAAGTAATATTTAATTAAAAATATATCAAATAAATGATAATAATATGGAATTATAAGCATGTAAATATATGAAAAATGTTTAAATTACATCATAATAAAAGGACTGCAATTGAAAAGGAAAAGAGGAGGATTGATAACCCTTACCTTGAAAGGTAGCTTCTTAAAACTTTAGAAGAGAACCTCAGAACTTTAGAAACTCCATTGAGATACCCTTAATAGATAAAATAATAGGATATCCATGATCAATGATTTTATAGTTTAGAGGAATAATAGGATGGTGGGTATTTATAGTGAATGGGGGGGGGGATTTATTTATTAATTTTAAAGCATGGTCCATAGACCCTAGCTTAATAAAAAAAGAAAACCATTGGCCTTCCCATGGTTTTATCCCATAATATTTGACATGTATGGATTGGTTTTTGGATTTCAATTGTTTAAGAAACAAAATAATTTAAAATATATTATTTTGGATGTGGAAAATATTCTTATTCATATATAATGTTTTTTAAAATATTTAAAATATACTTTTGGTTTTGAAAGATTCTTTACAAGTTTGGAAAATTAATTTTATTAATTTCAATTACATTATTTTAATTAATAAACCCATTTCAATCAATAAATTATTTATATTAATTAATAAATAATTTTGAATTCATTATGATACCATAATACTTTCTATATATTCATACAATATTTCAATTTTTACCTAAAAAATTAGCTACCTCTGAAAATTATCAAAAATTAACCATTAGCTAAATTAAACACATAGATTAAAAATTTAAATTCCTTTTTAAAAAATTAATTATTAATCTATATGAAATTTAAATATTAAATAAAAATAATTGTGTATTTCAAAATCACACATGTGGCACCTAAAATTCCAAAAATCATTTTTTTTCTAAGACACATGTGTGTAATTATATTATTTTTTATCAATCTATATTTATTATTTATGATTAATTATATTACTTTCAAATGATTTTATGGAAATATTTTAGCTTATATTATAAACTTAATTTCCTAGTTATCTATTGCATTATGATTTGTTTTACTATTATGATGAAATAAATTAATTTGTGTTGTTCCACAATTTTAGGATGAAATTTTTATTTACTATAGTAAAATCTTAGGTATTACACTCAAAACATAAAAAGCTACTCAGATTTTATTAACAATTTAGGACAATGATACATGATTCATTTAATATTTTTATGAATTAATATCAAGTCAATATAACATAATGTGCGACTGGTATGGTTATAAGTGAATATTTTCATTTAAAAATGATATTTTAGTTCAAAATGTTCATTTCATACTTAAAACTAAGAAAACACGCTCATATTTTCTTGATATTTTAGGAAAAAGATTTATAATTCATTTGTGATGTGTAGGAAATAATCTCACATCAATCTAACACACGATGTGACCAGTATGGCTGAAAGTGCATGTTTTCCTTTAAAATTGACATTCTAGTAAAAAACATGTGTCATATACTCAAAACCAAGTAAACACTCTTAGATTGTCTTTATACTTTTTAATAATGATCCATAATTCATTTTTGATATGTAGGAATCAACCATATATCAATATGACACACAGTGTGGATGGTATAAATCAAATTGTGGGATTTTAGTATAAATGAAATATTTTAGCTCAAAACACATCTCATAGTTAAAACCAAGAAAAAACACTTGTATTATTATGATATTTTAGAGAAACATTTGATTATTCATTTATGACATGCAGGAAGTAACCAAATATCATTTCAACATAAATTTATTAGGGATTATATAACATTTTAATTATAAATTTCTTTTATTTTTTATACACTATCACAAAAATAATATATTTTTTTATTACAGGAACATGATTCTTTTGTATGAAGATGAAATGATAATTTGAGAAGGCCCTCTATGAGTGTTTTGTTTTTTATTGGTTATAATTATTTTTTAGTTAATCTTACATCAATTTAATTTTATTGCAATTAAATTATTTATGTAATATTTGTTTTGAAATGATGGTGCAATGTAAATTTAAATTATTTTTTATGTTTAATATAATATTTTTACAATAATTTAAATTATTTTTATGTTTTTATTGGCTATTATAGAGTGCTATTTATATAGTTGGTAGAACTCTTTAGTATCTAACATTGGACTTTATTAGAACTAGATGTAGTACTTATAAATGAAATTTTTATTTGTGTTAACTATAGCGATGATAAAATGGGTCATTATTAGTGATTTTTTAGTACTGAAAAAAAATATTACATTGATAAAGGACTTATTTATAGTAGTGTATGGCTTGAGTATTTTTGAAGGTGTATCTTCTATGAAAGATTATAGGTTATATATTATAATAATGAGATTATAATTTTAAATCATAGAATATATTGAAGGTGTGAATATAGTAATGATTTTAAAATTTTAGTTTTGGAGTTTGTGAAATTCCAAGGCAATTTTGGTAATTTTACCCTCAAAGGGGTAAAAGGGTAATATAACCTGGTAAACAAGCCTGTGATTTTTAATGGTTCTATTGATATTAAAATATATGTTTTACTTTACCCTATGTAGGATATTTGTCATGTATCAAGAATTTTATGAGTTTCAGTGTAATAAATTATTAAAAAAATTAATTATTTAAAAGGTTATGCACATGTTTTTCAATTTTGAGAAAACAATAGTTACTTATATTTTAATATGATTCCAATGAAAAATTATGAGCACACCATTTATCCTAAAATTCACTGTTTACCCTAAATTTAATGTTTATGGATTTTTAGAGGTTGTTAGATTTTTGTGAATTTTATTAAATTTAATTAATTGATTGAAAAATTAATTAAATTTATGTAAAATATATTTATTTAATTATATCATAAACTATAACTCATCTTTTAATGTCATTAATGCCATGATACTCAAGATTTTTTTATATAACACCATTGTTAATTTACTATGGGCTCGAGATCCATCCAGAACCTGTTCCATGTGATTATCTATAAATAGAGAATGTTCCTCTAAAAATATTATTTTGGAATGTGATTTGAAGAAGGAGGATAAAAAGGGGATATATGGAAATAATTTATCCCACCTAAGGTAGGATTTTCTGAACTTTTATGTCAATATTTATGTGATTTCATCTAATTATGATTATAGAAATTTATTAGATTATTTTTTTAACACAATGATTTACTACTACCATTGAAATAAATTTTAAAAAATATTATATATTTTTAATATGAAATATGATTTTTTATAACATATTCCATATCTACTGACCATCTATGGTGGTCAAAAATCCTCTATCACCTTTCCATAACATGATCCATTACTTCAATTGAACTATATTTCTGAATGATCGCATTTGATTTACTAAAATTAACAACCTATGTTAAGTCATACCTAAATATGATGTAAAAGGATACCTATAATGGTTAACATGACACGATAAGGATAAAGTTATCTTATGGGGATTATGATGCTTGATCTACATAAGGGTGGTGGTATTAATCGATTGAAAGGCTATATATGGGTTATACTTGATGAAATGAGCAGTAATAGCACAAAGGAAGAATTTTGGTGGTGGTGAGATAATAAAACATAGAAATAAAGATTATTAACAAAGATATTAATACAAGATCCAAATAGGGATTTTATATTAGTCAAATTTAAAGAAAAGATTTAGAACACTCTTTGAATGTTAAGAAAATTGAGGTTAGTAAGTGATGTGAAGATCGTATGGTTTAAAGGAGGTGAAAATCAAGTTTACAGAATGGGAAAATAAGAACATGGATATGGGTGAGATAATAAATTCTATTTTATGAGATTTTTTTATTGATAAAGTTTAGTAAAAAAATAGGAATTTGGCATGGTATGATAACCAAATTAGAAGATAAAAAAGAAAAGTAAGAATAAAAAACAATGAAATCTATCATTTTAGTGGTATAAAAATAACATAAGGTGTGAGAAAATCCCCCATATTTTTTAACACATGTGCATATATATATATATATGCTAAAATAAATAAAATTAAATAGTTATAAAATATTATATACATAATAATAATAATATAGAATTTTTTTTCCATCAATATCTATTCCCATGAAATTGGATTCATAATCCATATGTTCCATTATGATCTTGACATTGAGACAAATCATTCAAAACTAATATCTGATAAATAATTCCAAACCATTGTGTCATCCCTATGATACCACATTATCCCTTTATTTCAAAAATCATTAAAATTTATATTTTTCACCTCTTTCCATTTTATCAAATGAATAGTTTAAGTCATTCTATTCACTATATAGATCATGTTGGTGATAATTTTTAGGGGGTTCAGGTTTATTTTATGGGTTTTCTTAATTTTTTAAAAAATAATTAGGTGTTAAGGAAAAAATGTCATGGCCTATAAATTTTACATAACATAGTCCAAATTGTTTTCACCATTAGAAAATGATGGCACACTTCATTCATTGATTTGAAACCATGAAGCTACAAAAAAATTTAAATTAAAATTTTAGACTTTGATGCATGTACAAACGATTTGATAATGATTTTGATGATCATGATGTGAGATTAGATTTTTGTTGGATACATAATCATGAAAACAATGATGAGGATTGCGTTATATATATATAATATGATATGAGGTCGTGATAAGGTTTTCTAAATTTTACATTATAACTATTCTTCATTCTTTATTATGAATGATTATCTACAAAATATGTAATTTGAAAATGTAAGTGAAACATATTATAGGATCCAACAAGTAAAGCCCCGACCCTAGTTACCCAGAGTCAGTGCATTATTACATAACATTGACATGATCACAAGAGATCAAATCCCAAAAGGCCGATCAGTTTTGTAGCCTTGAAAGTACTAGATACAAAAATATGTTTTACATTATATTATAAAATGAAAAACAAAAAAATTGTGTCTCCTTTGAACACATTCATCTTCCTTATACTATCCATGCAGGTCCTTCATAATATACTTCTTCACATCCTAGAAAAAATTAAATATATAAAGGGGTGAGCTCAAGTGCTCAGTAAGAATAACAATATCGCGGAAAATTTCATAAATAAACATAAACATTTAATGAAATGTATAAGACTAAAACAAAAACATTTTAAAAACAAATTTCATCATAATATGGAAAATATAAATAAAATAATTCCATTTACTTATTCACATGGATATTCTACTAGTCGAATAATCACATGTAATATAAATAGCCAATTTCATAATGATGGAATGCATAATGCCAGACATCATAACCACATAGTCAAGGCCTCATGCCAAGACTACAAATAATATTTTGTCAAGGCCTTGTGTCAAGACACTATTTTGTCTTATGAGACCTACCGATGCATTGAGGAGCTATAGCGGGCTCCAACTGTCACTTACTAAGTCCAATGCATTCCTCATATGAAAAGGTTGAAACATAACATAAAAATTTATATTAAAACTAGCATATTGAATTTAAATAATTTATCTATAAAAAATGAATGGTATAAAAATAAAACAACCACAATCAAACATATCACAAAACCTTCAATACAATATAGAAGATTGTATCATAATAAATCAACTTCAAACAAGTGTAAAATCTATCAAAGTATGTTGACATAGATGAAATCAAAACTATTTGAGGGAAATATATATTTCTATTTTGAAATAATTTAAAAGTCACATAATTATAAAATAAAACATTTATTTTGAAAATATTCTTATAATCTTGTAAGGGAAGCTTCAAAGGTGTTATAATAGTAGAAAATAGCCGCAATCGCCATATAAGTTAAAAAACATTTTTCCTTAATTCGTCGAAAAGGTCATAAAGTACATTGTTTGGAAAACGACGGAAAAATTCCTTTAATTTTTTTTATAAAAAGTGAAAAAAGGGTATAAATGACTTTAACCCATATTATAGGAAATAGTAAAAATGTTTTGAAATACATTTTTAAGAAATACAAATGTGGATGATAAAGAGGTCCTAGTAGATACTCATGTATAAACAACCTCACATAATGAAGAGATTGTAGAAATAAATATTACCTTGTAATTTTCCTTGATTGATGGTACATTAACATCCTTTATAATAGTTAAATATTTGTTATTAAATTATACAAGAAACACATACATAAATATGATATCATATATGATCTTCTAATATTTCATTGTTAATAATATTTCAGTAGTATCATTGTTTCAGGTGTTAACTAATTCATTTTACTTTATATGATTTGTTTCGTAAGACATGTTTGTTATGGATAAGATGTATTTGATTCATATCCAAAATTATATTAAGTTCTTAAACATTATTTTTAATCATAAAATAAAAACTATTCTTGAATGATAATGACGGTGAATGAATCTCATCGCGTTTGTGGAGACGGTAATCTGTATGTACGGACGAGCGACAATATCATTCTATTTATGGTGAAATCATATGTAATTGGATAGTATATCATATATACGGAATAATTAAAATGTTATATTTATTATTTACATCAATTATACTCATTATTATACCCATCTAAATAATGAAGAGTTGAATAACAAACTACAACACAACGTGGAGACGGTAAGTCGTACGTACACACATATGGTGACTTTTTGATACATAGGATGGATAGAATAATGAATATAGTTGTACCATATTTATAATAACATCAAATTATATATAAGGTACTGGATTTATTATTTTGGTATGGAAACAACAAAGAAAAAAAGGTGGAAGAAGAAAATAACTTTCTTAGTGGTGATGAAATTATTACCTCTTCTTCGGGTGTTTCCTTTTGAGTTGATCAAAAGGGATCCTTAGGTTGAATTTATGATCATATTAAGGCCTCTAGGTTGAATTTAGTGTAGTTGGGAGGATATTTTTGCAGGTTTTTTCTGATCCAAATGGCTTTGGAGGTGTTATTATGAGAGAAGGGGAAGTACCCTTTTATAAGAGAGGTGAGGGTCACTTTAAGAAAAACTTGAAATATTATTTTATTATACAATCATATTCGGTTTATAATGGCTTAAAAAAGATTTATTTTGAGGATAAGGTGGGGATGGATCTAAAAACTCTCAAAAAATAGGTTTTAGACCGGTTTATGTCACCATATTAATCTTATCTTTTAGATTTAACTCTTAGTTAAATAGTTTAACTTTTACCATGTATTATTGTATTATTATAATAAATGGTTAATAAAATTACTATAAAAAGACAAGAGAACCCCAGGTGGTTCATTATTGATATATATAACCTTATATAAGTCCTTTTGGTGAACCTTAAATTTTTAGGAATATTATATCAATTAATAATATAGTATTTGTTTTAAAAACTCATTTATGTCAATTTTGACACTATTTAGTATTTGGTTTTTGTGAAAGTGATAACAATTTTATCATTTCAAAAAAAATTATTTAATCAACTAAAAATTTTTATATTAACTCAAAAAATTCGTGTAATACATAAAAAGTCTCAATTTACAATTATTTTAATATTTAAAATATCAATTATTTTAATATTTTAATATTTCAATAATAAGGTAATTACTGTATCATCATTGTGTCATAAATAAATTTAATTATTTAATGTATAAAATTTATAAATAAAATACCAATATGTAGGAAATATTTTTAGATTTATAATGAATATTTATAGTCTAATTTATCTTATGTATAACCCTATATTAAAAATGTTTTAGTTATTAAAATTTGAATTTAACACTTTTAACTCTTCTTTAAATAAAATAATAATTAACGCCCTAATCTAATCCAAGTGGACCAAAAGGATCATATTTTATTCCTAAGGTTGATTTTTGTTGAAATACACTTATCCAGTAGAATTAGGATATGTGTTAGGGTGATTATAATATCATTTTTACCTTTAATTACCCTATTTGTTTTAACTGTGGTAAATAAAATTCAAAAGTTACTATTCACCAAAATTATTTTCATCCTATTAAACCACATTTTACTTACTAATATCAACCGTGTCTCTTGGATTTTTTAAATTCAATTCACATAAGTGGTAAAATTACATTTTATGCAAATTTGCTAACGTTCCTAGTAGGTAGGTAAAATATGTTAAAAAATTCAATAAAATTTTATATATCTAATCTTATTATAAAATGACTCCATTGAAATAAATTGAATATATATAGGTATTATGTATCTATTTTGACCTAAAATAAAGTTAAATAAAATAACTAATTATTTAAATAAAAAGTCGGTTTTAAACAACAACGCAGTGTTTTTCACTATTCATCAAAAATTGAATGTTTTCAAAAAAATACCAAAAAATAACCTTAATCTAATTTTAATATTCTGAATCTAAAAAATGAAGTCCATTTTGAAAAATAAAATTTTTAAAATTTAAAAAGGTGGGTAATACTATTCATAACAGCTAGTTTGATTGGTCATGGTGTGCTAGAACTCGAAGTTGCGTATAGCGCAAGCTATTGCATTATTCAAAGAGAAACGTACCATGGAAGCTTGAGGTGTTACATTCTTCCCTCCAAATAATTTCATCCTCGAAATTTTAGAATACTACTGCATAAAAAGATTCGAGTGGTTCTTCATCATAAGTTCCTAGGGTTCCCACATTGCCTCTTCCATCTTATGGTTTCTCCATAGAACTTTCACCAGACGAGTCATCCAGTTTCTCAACACTTGTGCTCTGGTATCAAGAATTCTGATAGGCTCTTCGCAATAAGATAAGTCGGGTTCTAGTTCTATTTCTTCATATGTGAGTACATGTGTTGGGTCAGGCATGTATTTTCTCCATAGTTATATGTAGAACACATCATGAACTTTGTATAGATATGGTGGAATTTCCAAACAGTAAGATACAACTTTAATTCATTCTAGAATTTTGAAAGGCCCGATGTACCTGGGACTTAATTTACCCTTCTTACCGAATCATATAACACCCATCCATAGATATACCTTCAAGAAAACATGATATCCTACTTGAAATTCAAAATCCTTCCTTTGGTTATCGGAATAGCTCTTTTTCCTACTTTGATCTGCTTTGATGTGGGTTTGTATAATCTTCCCCTTTTACATTGTTTCTTCAACAAGTTCTGGGCCTATGAGTTTTCTTTCACCAACATCATCCCAACAAGTTGGTGTGTGACATATCTTTCCATATAACTCTTCATATGGTGCCATATGAATACTTGAATGGAAGCTATTATTATAGGAAAATTCTACCAGAGGTAAATATTGATCCCACATACCTTGAAAGTCAAGTGATCAAGATCTCAACATGTCTTCTAAGGTTTGAACAGTCCATTATTATTGTCCATCAGTTTGAGGGTGGTAGGCAGTTCTCAAATAAAGTTCACTATTCAGGGAGTTCTAAAGACTTTTACAGAATCTTGATGTAAAATGGGGATCACAATCAGAAAAAATCTATAGGGGTACTTCATGAAGTCTTAAAAATTCATTAATATATAGTCTTTCTAAATGTTTAAGTGGTAAATATTCTCTTATAGAAAGAAAATGTGTTGACTTGGTAAGATGATCAACAATAAAACATATTGAATCATTCCTTCTAAGAGTCTTTGGTAGCCCCATGAAAAATTCTATCGTAATATCTTCCCATTTCCACTCAGGTTTCAGAAGAGTTTCCATGACTCCTCTAGGATGTTTTCTTCTAGCCTTCATCTATTGACAAACAATACATCTTGACACATAATCAAAATCTCCCTCTTCATGTTGTCCTACCAAAAATTTTCATTCAAATCTCTATACATGTTAGTGCTACCAGGGTTTATAGAGAAATTGGATTTATGAGAATTATCCAACAATTCCCTTTTTAGATCTGGTATGTCAGGAACACAAAGTCTCTTCCCAAATTTCAAAATCCCATCTTCATATATGAAGTTGATCAATCTACCATCATTCACAACATTAATTTTATTTTCAAACTCCTCATCATCAGTCTAAGAACTTTTTATCCTTTATAGTAAATATGGTTTGGAAACCATTTGAAAAAGTATTGATATTTCACCTTCCATGATTATTCCCATATCTATATTTACTAGATCCATAAACATAGGACCCCTTTCAATTCTCATCTTGTTCAAAACTCCATGATCCTTTCTGCTCAAAGAATCTTCTACCTTATTTTCCTTCCCTAGGTGGCAATGTATAGTGAAATCATAATCCTTGAGTAGTTCAAGCCATTGTATTTTCCTCATGTTAAGTTCTTTCTATGAGAAAATAAACATTAAAATCTTGTGATCAGTATATATCTCACATTTTCACTATAGAGATATTATCTCCATATTTTAAAAGCAAATATTACAGCTGATAACTCAATATCATGAGTGGGATAGTTTTGTTCATGAATTTTTAGCTATTGCGATGCATAGGTAATAACTCTATCATTCTGCATAAGGACACAACCAAGTCCTTTCTTTGAAGCATAACTATAAATAACCAACCCATCATTACCTAATGGTAGAGTCAAGATAGAAGCATTGAATAATCTTATCTTCAGTTCATAAAAACATTCTTCACATTCTTTTTTACAAATAAATTTAACCCCTTTACATCTGATCTTGGTTAATGGGTTAACCAATCAGGAAAAATTATAAATGAAACGCCGATAATGACCTGCTAAACCAATAAAATTGTGTACCTTAGTTATACTTGTCGGTGCTGGCCATTCTTGGATTTCCTTGGTCTTTAAAGGATCAATAGAGATTCCATCCTTAGAGACAATATGGCTAAGAAAAGAAATATCCTGAATCCAGAATTCACACTTTCTAAACTTTCCATATAATTCATTTTTTCTAAGAGTCTTTAAAATAGTGTGAAATTGATTTTCATGATCTTCGTATCTCTTTGAGTATACAAAGATATCATCAATAAATATCACTAAAAATTCATCAATATATTCCTTGAAAACTCTATTCATTAGATCCATGAAAACAGAGGGTGCATTAGTCAGTCCAAAATGCATTAAAGTAAACTTGTAATGCATGTACCTGGTTCAAAATTCTATTTTCGGAATATCTTCCTTATTTATACAAAATTAATGATATCCAGACCGAAGGTCAATCTTTGAAAAATATTGAGCTCCATGAATTTGATCGAATATATCATCAATGTGAGGTAGGGAATAATTGTTCTTTATTGTTATTTCATTAATCTCCCTCTAGTCAATGAACAACCTCATAGATCCATCTTTATTCTTAACAAAAAGAATAGAGGTTCCCCATGGAGAAAAACTAGGGTGAATAAAACCTTTATTACTCAATTACTCTAGTTGTTTCTTTAGTTCAACTAATTACATAGTGGAAATTCTATAAGGGGTCTTCGATATGGGCCTTGATCCAGGAATTAAATCAATGGAAAACTCAATTTTTCATTCTGGAGGATGTCCAAGTAAATCCTCTTGAAACACATCAATATATTCTTGCACAATAGGTACATCCTACATTTGAACATTCCTTTCCCCACCATAATTATTTCACTCTCTTACTCAACAATTAAATTTAGTAGAGCTACCAGGGGTGGATCTAGAAAAGAATCAAGTGGTGATGTTTCTACTCTAAAGATAAAGTACTCCTTATCATCATTGAAAATTGTAACCTCTTTCTTCTTATAATAAATTTTCTCATCATGATCCAAAATCCAATCTATAATGAGGATTATATCAAATTAAATCATGGGTATGCTAATGATATTAGTAGATAAATAATATTTATATGCCTAAATGGGAACTAATTTACAAAACTTTATTACAGTGATACTTCCTTTAGGAGTTTTGACTGACAAAACCCTTGTTAAATCAAATTGGAAAAATATAATTTTCTTAGAAAACTAGGAAGATATGAAACAATGCGATGATCTAGAATCAAATAAAGAATTGGATAAACTTGATGAAACCATTAAAATACCTTCCACCACATCATTCAAAGCTTTAACCTCTGTAGTAGTGATCGCATAAGCTTGGACTTGCTCCCTTGGCCTTTTTTGAGGTAAGTTTCCTTAGCACTTAGGACATTCATTTGCAAAATGCCCCATTTCTCTACAATTGTATCATTCAACATTGACAGCCTCTTTATTTCCCTTACAGTCATGATCTTGGTGGACTTTTTCACCACACTTGTAATAGACTCCCATTCCCTTCAGGAAAGTACTAGGGTGTTTCTTCCCACATCTACTACAGGATGGAAATTCAACTTTTCCCTTCTTCCACTTATTTCCATTTCTATTGGTTTCAACAGATCTCTTATTCTCTTGCTTTTCTTTAATGTCGTAAGAATTAGAGAATTCCTTTTCTGTCTTGATAGCACATGAGACAATATCTTTTTACAATGAGAAGGATTGGGATACTAATACTTGATGGATAAATGGTTTTAACCCATCGAAGAATTGATCAATATTACTCCATGGGTTATGTATATAATCTGCTGCATTCCTTTCTAACCTTGTAAAGTATGCCTCATTGTTTGAAACATTCTCATCCTCATTTTTCCCTAGACTCAGAAATTTCCTTTCTATATCCACTCGATGGTCATGAGGAAAGTATTTTTCTAAGAAAATCTCTTTAAATTACCTATATTCAATATTTTATACTTTTGCATCCTCCTTTTTGTTATTAATCAGTGACCACCATTGATATGTATCTCCCATGAGGTAATAAACTGCCATGACAACTTTTTCCTTTTCTCTACTCCCCAAAACATGAAATATTTTCTCTAAAGAATTTATCCATTAATCAGCTACAAATGGATTTTTAGTCCCATTAAATGTTTGTGGTTGTTGCCTCATAAAGTAGTCTAACAACGATCCTCCACATTGTGGGTCAGGGTGCTCCATATGGGTAATATTATTATTCATTACCTGAGTGAGTTGTCCCAGTATAGTAATAAGTTGTTCAGCACCAGTTGCATCACCAACTCCACTATAATTATCTTGAGTAGGATGGAAATCCCTAAATAGAATATGTGTATTGATACTGTTTTCATTCCTTCCACTAGGCAACATTTCTAAATAATGTAATACACTAGATTAGTTTAAGAATCGTAATACATAATTCCAAACTAATAAAATACCTAACATAAATTGAACAGTTTATTCATATAATCCATAATCATAAAAAAATGTTTTATTTGAGGAATTATTTACTCATAAATCCTTCATAATGGGTTTTAAAGAAAATTTGAATTATTCTAATCATATCCCCTAGGAGTATCGTAACCAAGAGTGCAGCAAGGCCCGTTTTCGTGTACTAGGATACCCCGGGTCAAGCCTGAAACTCCTTGTCATAGTTTTTACTCCTAGGTAATTCTGTGTCAGATCTTCCTCTACCTGCTCGTATCCAGACAGGGATTTATTTCTTGGAAAATACACAAAATCTCTACGTTACACAAATTCTAGTAAGTTATTCTATACTAATACTCAAAGTCTATCTTAGGTTAATGTTCTCTAATCAGAGTTTTTCTAAATCTAGCTTCCAAGGTTTATAATAAACTTCCTCTGATACCAACTATAATTCCCTGACCCTAGTTACCCAGGGTCGGTGCATTATTACATAACATTGGCATGATCATAAGGGATCAAATACCAAAATACTGATCAATTTAGTAGCCTTAGAAGTACTATATACAAATATAAGTTTTACATTACATTATGAAATGAAAAACAACAACTTTGTGTCTACTTTTAACACATTAATCTCTCTTAGACTATCCCTGCATGATATTCATAATATACTTCTTCGCATCCTGGGAAAAATAAAACCTAGAAAGGGGTGATCTTAGGTGCTCGGTAAGGATAACAATATAGTAGAATCTTTCATAAATAAGCATAAACATTTAAGGAAATGTATAAGACTAAAATACAAGCCTTTTAAACATAAATTTCAGCATAATATGGAAAAGATAAATCAAATAATTCCATTTTCTTATTTACATGGATATTTTACTAGTCGAATAATCACATGTAATATCAATAACCAATTTTATATTGATGGAATGCATAATGTCGGACATCATAAAAACATATTAAAGGCCTCGTGTCAGGACTACAAATAAGATTTTGTCAAGGCCTTATGCCAAGACACTAGATTGTCTCATTAGACCTATAGATACATAAAAATGCTATAGCAAGCTCCCCCCATTACTTACTAAGTCTAATGCATTCCTCATATAAAAAGGTTGAAACATAACATAAACATTCATATTAAAACTAGCATAAGAAGTATCAATACTTTATCCATAAACCATGAATGGTATAAAAATAACACATTCATAGTCAAACATATCACAAAACCTTAAATAAAATATGGAAGATTGTATCACAATAAATCAACTTCAAACAAGTATAAAATCAATCAAAGGATGTTGACATAGATGAAATCAAAACTATTTGAGAGAAATATATCTTTCTATTTTGAAATCATTTAAAAGTAACATAATTATAAAAGAAAACACTTATTTTAAAAATATTCTTATAATATTATAATGGAATATTCGAAGGTGTTATAATGGTGGAAAATATCCACAGTCTCCATATAAGTTAAAAAACATTCTTTCATTAATTCGTCGAAAAGGTCATAAAGTACCTTTTTTGGAAAACGACGGAAAAATTCCTTTAATTTTTTTTATAAAAAGTAAAACAAGGGTATAATTTAATTTAACCCATATTATAGAAAATAGTAAAAATGTTTTGAAATATATTTTTAAGAAACACGAATATGGATGATAAAGAGGTCCTAATAGATACTCATGTATACACAACCTCAGATAATTAAGTGATTGTAGAATTAACCCTTACCTTGTACATTTCCTTGATTGAGGGTAAGATAACCTCCTGTATAATAGTTAAATAATTTTTATTAAGTTATACAAGAACCACATATATAAATATGATATCATATATGATCTTATAATACTTCTTTGTAAATAATATTTCAGTAGTATCATTGTTTCTGGTGTTAACTAATTCATTTTCCTTTATATGATTTGTTACATAAGACATGTATGTTATGGATAGGATGTATTTGATTCATATACAGAATGATATTAAGTTCTTAAAAATTATTTTAATCATAAAATTAAAATTATTCTTGAATGATTACGATGGGGAATGAATCTCACCGCATACGTGGAGACGGTAATCCGTACGTACGCATGAGCGACAATATCATTCTATTGATGGTGAAATTGTATGTAATTGGATGGTATATCATATATACAGAACCATTAACGTGTTATATTTATTATTTACATCAATTATAATCATTATTATAATCATCCAAATAATGAAGTGTCGAATAACAAACTACACCATGACGTGGAGATGGTAAGCCGTATGTACGCACGTATGGTGACTTTGTCATTCATAGGATGGATAGAATAATGAATATGGTTCTACCATATTTATAACAATATAAAAGTATGTATAAGGTACTATTGTTATAATTTTGTTATGGAAACAACAAAGAAAGAGGAAGTGTAAGAAGAAAAGAACTTTGTAAGAGGTGGTGAAATTATTACCTCTTCTTCAGGTGTTTCCTTTTGAGTTGATCAAAAGGGATCCTCAGGTTGGATTTCTGATCAAATTAAGGACTCTAGGTATAATTGAGGGTAGTTGGTAGGATATTTTAGTAGGGGTTGGCTGTGCCAAATGGCTTTGTAGATGTTATTTTGAGATAAGGGGAAGTACCCTTTTATAAGGGAGGTGAGGGTCACTTTAGGAAAATCTTGAAATATTATTTTATTATACAATCATATTCAGTTTATAATGGCTCAAAAAATGATTTATTTCTAGGATAATGTGGGGATGTGTTAAAAAACTCTCAACAAATAGGTTTTAGACAGGTTTAGGTCACCATAGTAACCTTATCTTTTAGATTTAACTCTTAGTTAAATAGTTTAACTTTTACCATGTATACTTATATTATTATAATAAATGGTTAATAAACTTTCTATAAAAATTAAAGAGAACCTCAAGTGGTTTATTATTGATACATATAACCTTATATAAGTACTTTGACCTAAAATTATATTTTTAGTAATATTATATCAATTAATAATATAGTATTTATTTTAAAAACTCATTTATGTCAATTTTGGAACTATTTAGTATTTGGTTTTTGTGAAAGTCATAACAACTTTATAATTTTTAAAAAAAAATTAATCAACCCTCACATGTCATATTAATCTAGAAAATTCTTGGAATATATAAAAAGTCTCAATTTACAATTATTTTAATATTTATAATATCAGTTATTTTAATCTTTCAATAATAAGGTAATTACTGCATCATCATTGTGTCATAAATAAATTTAACTATTTAATGTCTAAAAATTATAAATAAAATACCAATATGTAGGGATTTTATTTATATTTCTATTTAATTTTTATATTTTAATTTATCTTATGTATAATCTTATATTAAAAAAATTTTAGTTATTAAAATTTGAATTTAACACTTGTAACTCTTCTTTAAATAAAATAATAATAAATGTCCTAATCTAATCCAAGTGGACCAAAAGGATCATATTTTATTCATAAGGTTTATTTTGGTCAAAATAAACTTATCCAATAGAATTAGAACATGTGTTAGGGTAATTATAATATCATTTTTATATTTAATTACCCTATTTACTTTTAACCGTGGTAAATAAAATTCAAAAGTTACTATTCACCAAAAATTATTTTCATTATATTGAACCAAATTTTACTTACTAATGTCAACCGTGTCTCTTGGATTTTTGAAATTCAATTCACATAAGTGTTAAAATTGCGTTTTATGCAAATTTGCTAACGTGCCTAGAAGGTGGGTAAAAGACGTTAAAAAATTCAATAAAATTTTATATATCTAATATTATTTTAAAATGACTCCAGTGAATTACATTGAACATATATAGGTATTATGTATCTATTTTGAGCTAAAATAAATTTCAATAAAATAACTAATTATTTAAATACAAATTTGGTTTTAAACAATAACGTAGAGTTTTCACTATTCATAAAAAATTGACTGTTTTCGGAAAAATACCAAAAATTAACCATATGCTAATTTTGATATTCCAAATCCAAAAATGAAGTCCATTTTGAAAAATAAAATTTATAAAATTTTAATATGTGGGTATTACTATTCATAACGGCTAGTTTGATTGGTCATGGTGTACTAAAACTCAAAGTTGCGTACAACGCAAGCTATTTCATTATTCAAAGAGAAATGTACTGTGGATGCTTGGGGTGTTACACAACACATGATTATGATGGAATGAATGATAGGAGGACAATAAAAATATGAATTTCATCATTAACAATATTATTCTCTATGAATGGAATGATGCACTAATGATGATGATGATAATGACTTGACACATATCAGTGTGCCATCATTCAAAGGATTATCCTATCGGAATGATGTTATGCACTTAAAAATTTGAGATTCACATTTCAATGATTTTTTAAAATACGATACCTTTGCCCAAAACAAACAAGGAACAATTATTATAAAATAAGGATTTTAGAGAAGTCTGAAATACGAGATCATATTACAATAACTTTCATGAAAGGGAAGTAAAACAAGAGGGAGGTCTTCGAGCCAGGTAATATATTGATTTAAACCCATGTTTTCCAGGCCATCTACCACCGTGTTTGCTTCTCGATAAACATGTGTGATGATATAGTTCATATTGATAAGTGAACAGGTGTAGTCCATCCAACGGGTAGTAATCATCCATGCAAGATGTATTATGCCATTCCAAATCACCTGCATGATGGTAGTAGAATCAATTTCAATGATGAATTCTATTACAACGTGATGTTAAATATGAAATTATATTTATAATGGTAATAATTTTCCATTGATGGTGAAAATAATGAATTAATGAGGACCATGATAAATATTATGATTATTATGGACATGATGAAATTTATGGTTTTAATTTTGTAGATAACTCAATTATGTGGTTGGTTCAATGGTTTTGAGACATTATATGACATTTGATGATCGTATTTAACTGTATATCTTGATAGGAATTCCTAGGATATGTTATATGGGTACAATTATCCTTATATGTTTATACCTAGGTATGAAAAAGTTATATGATTGCTGGAATGAGTTCATTGAAGTTGTGATAGTTTCTAATCGGTTTATTATGATTGTAATGATTATAACCCAATCAACTAAATAACATTTGGATAGGTCTTCACAAGAACTCCGGTGTAACTTACAATCACTAGAGGTCGGCATAAATGCTGAGGGTTAAATAATACTCAAGTGGGGAGTAATTTCATTGAGAAGAATAGATAAATGAACAAATTGTTAGCTAGAAATCTAGTATGACCATTGGGATAAGTGGGCATGTGAACCCAAAACACTGATAGTGGATATTAACATACATATTAGTCAATCCAAAAGATAATATGTGATATAAAAATTATACAAAAAATGTATACATGATCAACCAGTCCAAAATCTCTCATAAGGTCCACAAGTGATGAAAAAATATGAAAAACCTCTATCCATATAAAAAGGCAAACCAAATAAGGCCTAAACACCCTTAAAGAAGGGTTCCATATTTATAATTCCCTTGGTGGAAACTGTGGATAGGAATTACACATATGGTCTATAAGAACAGCAAAAACTCCACCTAAGAACCAAACTCCAAGAGGGTCTGACTCCTATATCCCTTGATACTAAATGGACCACGAATGTCCACCACTAACAAGGTACCTAAAATTCATTGTATGAAGCTTCATTTACACTGACATGTCCATATAGGGTGTGAGAATATACATACTCAATAGGGAAACACCAATGTGCCTCAACTTAAAAGTGAATATCTTGGTGTATACATGAATTAGTATACACTTTTATAAACTTATACTCTATAATAGATTACATATAAAAAACATTATAGCATGTAAATGATATAAAGAAACACTAGAAAGTTCTATTGAATGATATATTGAGTAATTACCTATAACAATAGGATTTATACTTTTCATAATTTCTTAGAACCTAGTCTCAAAATCCAAGACAAATCAAATATTGAAGTCTAGGACAACACCCATCCTGTCAAAGTGAATTCAGGGTCAACATTCATCCCATTGGGGGGGGGGGGTCATTTATAATAAAATAATACTAACCGAGATAACATTCCAATTCAGGGATAGGGTAAAGGGGTATACAAGGTTAAGGATCTTTGATCACTACCCAAAAATCATGCCCCAGATTAGGTTATACCTACTTATATCTTATAAAACAATAATAGATAGATTCTTAAACCTTTCTAGAATAATCATAAACATATCATGTAACAAAAACTATACCAATGTAATAAAAACATAATAGACATAATTTTTATAAATATAAGATATATAAATGGTTTTATTTGATACACTCATTACCAAATCACCATGTACAATTTTCAAGTTAAATATAAACATACCCATAATAAGCACATTTATGGAATGTTATACCAAGAATTCCAATAAATATTACAAGTTATAAGAAAAAAAATTCACAAAGAACTCAATATGGAAAGAAATTATTTTATCATCACATAAACTATGTTGTAATCAACACTTTATTCTAATATTTTATCCCTCTCTAAACAAGAAATTTAGTGTTGAGAAGTGTTCATGGAAAGATAATCAGGATAAACCAAGAAGGGGTTTAATCTTAGCATTGGTAATAAATCATGCTACTAGGTAAATGTACAAAGGAGGTTGAAACATGGTATAATATTTTATTAAGAAAATTTATTAAATATCAGGGTTATTTATTTAGAATAAACTTCCCATATTTGAGATCTCTTTTAAGGAAACTGACCCTTTAATGAAAAATATTAATTATAAATTATGGGTTTAAACCTTATACCAAAAAACTTAAATTAAGTATGTTATTTTATTAAATGAATTTATAGATATAAAAAACAACCCTTAAATTTTATTAAGTTAAATAATTAGACATGGTTTCCATTATAAAATAACACTTGGATTCAAAAGGAAGTGATTTTAAGATTTAAGAAAAATATGTTTTAGTAAAATTGGAACACTAGTTAAGGTATTGAATAACATGATAGGAAAATAAAGGTCATTTTACACTCTATGTATGTGTCAACGTATGATTCATTCATCCTTAATATGTGTGATTTTTACTACATATGATTTATTCTATGTGTGCTATGTGCTCTACATATATTTCATCATACATGTGATTTTTCTTATTTAAGTGTGATTTTTTACTATGTAAATGTGATTTTCTACTGTGTGTGAGCAATCTCTCACTAATAGAAATTCTGAGTAAATAAAATTTTTATGATTCATTTTATAGTCTACGTATGAGTCATATGCCTTTTCATATGAGTCATTTGTCACTTAAAAAATTTAGTTCTTATAAAATAAACACAGAATGTCCAAAATAAATGGAAATGAAAAAATATAAATAATAAATATTAAATGAACAAGTAATATTAACAATAAGAATAATTAAATAATTAAGAAGATAATAATTTTAGAAATTATAATTATCCAATTATAAAAACTTTAGTTTATGATTCTTAACCCAACTCACACTGAAGTGTATTTTTCTAGAAGTTATTTCATAAGACACATAATGAACATGAAGATAAAATCAGTAAACAATATCAGCAATATTTTTTTACTATAAGTAGTTCAATCTTAAAACACTTTTCTTCTCTCAGGTTTGAGGGAATAAAACAATAATTATTTAATTTATCAAAACAAATATAAATAAACTATATATTTATAATTATCAAAATATTATTAAGTGAATTAGTAAGTAGAAAATTCAACAATATCCCAATTTTTTATAATTAAAAAACAAATTATAATTTAAAAAACTTATCCCCATTTTGAAATGATTAAAAAGGAAAAAAATAAACTATTAAAGCATATCTTATACCCTTTTAAAAAAAAGTAATAATAACAAACCATTTTTAACTCCCACTTTGTTTCATCATATATAAAGGAAAAATTAAAATAAGACAACTCCCTATAAGATTTAAATTATAAGATTTTATCTTTTTTATAATAGTTTTAAATGAAATTCAAAAATATGTAGAAACAAATTTCAAGAAATTCCAGAATTTAACATGAAATATCCTCCTAACTTCAACCGTTATAAACAAATAATCCACTAGTAAATAAATACAGAATAGTAATATGAGGATATATAAGGAAAAAATAGTGAAACTTCCCCTCAATTCTATATTTTTTATCTTTATTTAAATTTTTTAAACTTTAAAATATTTTATATATTTTTAAATATACTAGTTAAAAAATAAAAATTTTCCTCATATTTAATAGTGTAAAAAATATATAAAGATCCAAGAAAATGTGTCAATAAATTTAATAAATCATATAATATGATATGAAATAAAATAAATATTAACCAACGATTGAAACACATGTTAGTGAACCATATAATATAACATATTTATCATGCAAATTGATTCATGTCCATGATAATAAATAATGAAATTTAAATAGATTAAGAAATCATACTAACCAAAAGATAACCAAATGTCATAAAACTAGTGAATATAAAACTATTAAAGTTAATATGAAGTGAGAATCTTAAAGAGAAATTATTTTAGCCTTGAAGAAGATTTTTTTGTTCAGAAATAAATTTAAGAATATTCATATTGATTTAGATCAAATTCTTATTTTAAACCCCTAACATGCCAAGTTTATATTTTATTTTCTCAAACATGGATAAATCCAATGGTTTAGTAAATATCTTAACAAGTTAGTCATCCGTTGAAATATAGTTCAAATAGATTTAAACTTTTTAAACATGGTATCTAATAAAATTATATCTAAATTAATTGTATGTAGTCCTAGAATTATGAAAAGTATTCTTAGAAATTTAAACATTTTAGGAATTATCACATAAAAGAGGTAACATATCAAAGTAAACTTTAAAATCAGATTATGTTTTCTTAATCTAAATTGATTGAACATAATAATTTCTAGCATCAATGTATTCTGAATCTTTAGTAGATAAAGATATATAATTTTGTTTCATAATACTCTCATAGACTAAGATATTTCCTTAAAAATGACTCATACTACTTTTTATTTTTTATTAATCTATTTTTAAACCGCCGAAATGAAAATCTATATAAAATTTTAACTTAAAATAAGAGCTAACAGGATAAAAAAGACCAAGGTTCAAAGAAATTTCAACATATTTGATTATTATTTTTACCTCTTTTAAGTGAATTTTTTAGGATTACTTTGGTATCCAACACAAATACAAACTAAAAAAATTAAATTAGGCATAAAATGTAGTTAAATATAATAAAATACCTATCACACCACTATAAAGTTTATTATATACCGATTTTACAGATTCATCAATATATAATTTACATTAAGTACTCATGATGTTGTTTGAGATTTTACTTCAGTTAAGTACATATCATTTTACCAACTCTTTAGCATACTCAAATTGATTAAGAAAAACCCCATAATCTCTTTGAAAAATTTTAACTCAAAGGAATAATTTTAATTATCCTATAAGACTCGTATCAAATTCATTACTCTTTAATTTTATAAATTCATTACACAAAACATAATTTTAAGATCCAAAAATGATATCATAAATATAGATTTTAATGATTAAAATTTCATTATAAATTATATATATAAATAAATTAGGATTAATGATCTAATTAACGAAACCATTTTTCAAAAGAAATCATAAAATCCTTTCATACCATGGCCTTAGGGCTTGATTAATTCCATAAAAAGCATTTTAAAGTTTTAATAAATGATTTGGAAATGTTTCATGTTCAAAACTAAGGTATTTTTAACATATAATTCTTCAGAAATATATACAATTAGAAATTAATTTATCACATCCATTTGAAATAATTTAAAACCATAAATATTTTTATAAGATAATAATATTCTTATAGATTTTAACCTTGAAACTGGGGAAAATAATTCATCATAATCTATCCCTTCTTTATTTCATAATCCTTATGATACTAATCTAGTCTTATTTATATCAATATTTGTAGATTCATAAAGTTTGTTATTATAAATCCATTTAGTACTAATTACTTAAGAATCAATTGGGTTTTCATCTAAATCCCAAAACTTATTCCAGAAAAACCAATTCAACTATTCTTCCAAATAAATAATCCAATTTTAATCAATTAAATATTCATTAATTGTTTTAGGAACAAATCATAAATAAAATCATGACAATCAAAAAATTACTTAAATAATATCTTATTTGAAATCTTAAATCAACATTTACAATTAAATTTTCTAAAGGGTAATCTTTATATATTTTCCAAGACTATTCATAAGGATGAATCTCCCCTCAAAATTTTAATTACTATTTATAGGTTTATTCTCTCTAATATTAAATTATCCAAATTACTCTTTAATTTATTTCAAATTATCATTCCTTTATTTTAAGTCATTTTCATCAAACTTCATAGTAACAGATTATTCAAATACTATGGATCATTTATTGTAAAATATATATGATTTATTAAAGTTTGAATATTTTTAAAATACACATTCATTAAATTTTAAATCCAAATTATACAACGACCCTTTAGTTTTAGGAATATAAAATTACAACTAAACGCTTTAAAATACTAACTTTTGGTTTTCTAAACTTCCAAAGATCATAAGGAATTTTCTTTAAAATCGGTCTTAAAAAACTTTATTTGATACATAATATCTTATATTTAGAGATTATTATTAGAAATATATTATAGGTTTAAAATTACTTATCATGTTTCTAATAATTTATTTTAGTGTTTTATTTTTTCCTTTCTATAACCCTATTTTATTATGGTGTTTTAGGGTCTATAAAATTACAAGAATATGCATTTCATTCAAAACATTTATCAAGTTATAGGTTTAAAAATTACCCCACCCCATAACTTATAATAGATAAAATTAAATACCCTTTTTAATTTTGAAAAATTAATGTGAAAGGCTATCATGGTCCTTACATACAATTTTTTTAACCTATAATATAGTCTAGTGGGACTGACCAAGGTCATTATCAAGGAGAAATGGGGATGATTTGTTACTTTATCAATCATTTATTAATATATTTTTTATGTTTACTTTTAATATTTAAAACATATGAATGTGAGTGTTTTTTTTCTTAGGTTCATGTGCATAAAAATTAAAATAAAGTAGAAAAAATATTACATAAGTGTTTGAAGGGAAAGGGTTCAATCCAGGTTTAGGCACATGCATGTCCTTTACTATCCTAATGAATTTATTAATAACTATTGATAATTCACTCAATATCATTCACGAATCACCATTATCAACTTGTTTTTTTATTATTATAGAACTTTAATAATCCTTCTAGGTGAACTAATTCTTACCTCCTCTATAATATCGATCGATTGAACACACTCAACCGAGGTATCCTCTATCCCAACACCCTACCCCAATCATATGTTGTTCGTCCATCGATCCACATGACTCCAGTTATATAAAGTTATTATTGAGATAATGGAGGAGATATAATTTGGTTTATATTAGAATGAGGATGTGATAATTACCAGGATAAAGTGAGAAATAACTTCACTATCCCTAGGAAATTTGACTTTTATATCACAATAGAATTTAAATTATAAGAAATAAAATGAGAAGAACTTTGTATCACTATGAAACCTCTTTTGAGAACTTTCCTTTGGATAATAATCCAAGATAATAGAGTTTAGAGATTAAATTCAGAGAATTATAGAAGATATCACAAATAAATAATTAGAAAAGAGGAAGAACATGATTTCACATAACAAAATTATATTGAAATACAGAGTAGAATAAAAATATTAGAACATTTGTATCATGAAGAGGGAATTGATAATTATTGCATACCTAAAAAACCTTTTATACAATCTCTCATCCATTACTCATAGTATAAAAATAAAAAAACCAATTTTATTTTTTTCCATGATCAAACTACATACACGTTCGAGAAAAATCAAGGTTGAAGTGGTTTTCTCTGTCGTGACCACACTAAAAATTAGGTTTTGATGGAGGGATTTCCTTTGAATACTATACTATATGACTCTCATGATTATATGTGGTGGTGAATATGTTGTATTGATCTAATAATCTAAGAAGGCCTTTATATATTTTTTTTGTCTTGTTCATCATTGCATTTATTTATTCATCTTTGTGCACTATTTGGATATTGAGATAAGTGGGATTAAAAATCATGATTTAAATAATATAAATGTTGGTATTAAATCATTTATGGAATTATAAATTTAACTTTATTGTGATCTAGGTGTGAATTGGTCTTCATAAAGTTCTATGAGTCCCAAAAAAATAGTATCAAGCATGAGAGGTAATGCCTAGAGCATGGTTGATCTGATGTGTTGACTAGATCTAAATGCTTGGTCTTTAGTGAAGAAACTTGAATTTGTTTTCTGAGGTTTAGGTTTTCTTATCTTGGATAACCAATCAATGATTTACTACTTAGAAATCAAAATGGCATGGAGCTCATGCATGTATTGTGTGGTGTTGTTTGGATGATCAATGTCGAGTGAAAAAGAACTGGTCTTGGGTGAATTGAGGATGTAAATAATTGAATTTGAGGAGGACTAGGATATTCTAGAGGTGATTATAGGTTAAGTGAAGATTAAGTAACAGTATCTTCATATAATCTTGTCATCGGGTTTTCATAGCGACTAGAAGTGATCTGGTAGGCTAGGTTCATGAAGGTATTCCTTGGTTACATTAGTGATTTCTTTGAGGTAAACAATAAAGCACCTAGTGTGTGCCAAAATTCATTCCTTCAGCTAGTATATTGAGGATATATAAGGCCCCCTCCATTATTTTACATGTACAAGGATCAAACATCCAATGAACCAAATTCTTGAATTTAGGTCTTTGGTTTATCAAACTTGATAACACAACCTTGGTCTAGAATCATCCCCCTGTGATCGATTGCTCAAACTTCTCTAAATAAAAGTAGGTTGTTTTAATCACAGAGATAAACCTACTTTATGTAAATATTAGGAAAGGTGGATAAAGTGGTTCTATGTGAATGAGGTTATAAAATCTCATGTAATTTCCCAGACTCGTCCTTAAGGATTTGTAGGTATGGAGTGGAACTTACATGGGAGCTTCAAAGGTTCATTGATTCCTTGAGGAAGTACTGCCACTATGGTATATCTAACAAGTATAGTTGAACATTTAAGAGGATACACATGGTCAGTTACTTGGGAGGTGTAGTAGGATGGTTTTTTTTTCTTACGATAAGTGGAGAGACAGTAATAAAGTGTAGTAGGTTTGTCCTATAATTTTGGATAGGTGTGGTTGATTGATTGATAGTGAGAGGGGAACAATACATTTCTTGGGTATAGTTAGTTGTGAGATCTTCATGTGGTGGTACTGTGGTAGGTTATTTGGCCATGAGGTAGTGTGTCCAGTTGAATAATTTTTCATGAATTTTCATTGCAGACTTTATATAACATTTATTTTTCATCAAAAACAAAATTAGGCAGCAAGTAATTCCAATTAAAATTCCATATGAAAATTAAATATATTTCAAAAAAATTATTATAAATTCTAAATAATAATACATAAAAAAACATTAAATTCCATTTTGTGTTAACCAAAAATCCGTGAACATATTATTTTTATTAGAAAACAAAGGAAACTTTAGGAGTATAAAAATTACACCCAAATTAAAAAGAAAAAAACACTTCAATTTATCACATTTTAACAAAAATAAGGGGATAAAATAAGTGAATTAAAATTTAAAATTTTAAAAACTAATGTTTGATCATAGGCCTTTCATAAAAAATTTGAAACTCACACTTAGTTTATTACACTCCTGAGTAATTAAAAGAATTAATTTTATTAAAATAGATATTCCCTTCCTAGTCTCAAGTAAAAAATCTAGATAAATGTTCCAGTTATCTATTTATAGATACATCGGGTTCATAATAAAGATTTTAGTGCACTGATCCAGTGTGTCTTCTTCCATGACGAACCCCCTTATAGTCTGATTCAACACCACTTCTAGAGGTTTTGGATGAGTATGGAACACAACCGAAGGCAATATCCTCTAAATAGAAGTTATAATACACACTTCCTTCCTCTAAAACATGTTTTCATCAATAATTCTTGGAGAAAAGAAAAGGAATTCCGATATCATGGATGAATATGATCATATTCTAAATTAATTATTTGAATTTTATTACCATATAATACAAATCAATCTCCTTTGTATTGAAATTTCATATTTAGAAGCACAGACTCTAGCCATGGATAATACATATGAAATGGATGGGTTTTATTTTTAGGAATAAATTAAATGTCATTAACCTCAAAGCATCATGGATGATTTTCTAAGGTCATTGTAAGAAGGAAAAAATCTCTAGACTGAGTTGTTAAAGGGATTTGATATTTCAATGAGGTCACATTATTTTAATCATTCATTACTTATATTATAACCTCAATTACTTTGTGCTTATGATAAATCCTCAACTGAGCTGTATATATCCCCAACCATTGGGGAAGATCTATGGAATCCACCTTAATAGAAAAACTAGAGAAAGAAATTGAAGACAAGGATTCCTAGAATAAATAAGAAGATTGGGATAAAGCTTACTTTGAAAATATGATACAATCTTCTCTGAATTAATTTAAAGATGAAGTTTCACCAGTAGATGGATGAATTAGAACAAACCCAAAGATTGACTAAATTAATGGAAAATGAAAGAAAACATCCTTATAAAATGAAAAAAATAATATACCCAAGAAGTGGATGAAATTGTGGAAGAAGCGGACAATATCATTCTATAATCTAGAGATTAAGTATAAGATTCCTTTTACCAACTATAAAAACTCATGGAAAAAAAATCCATTTTTAAAGAGAAGTTGGAAAACATGCATTGCCAATAAGGGGGACTCAAAAAGGATAAATAGAATATCTATAGGAAAGGAAAATTGTGGTGGTTCTTAACATATAACCCCAACCCACAAATAGACTAAGGATAATCACAAGGATATTTGACTACATAAAATAAAAAATACAAAACCTCTTAGGGGGTTTCTACCCAAGTCTTATCTTACCATTTATTTATTTTTCATTTATTTTAAATTATGTATTTTATCTTTTAATAAGATATTAAATTATAATTATTTTTATTTGTAGGAACTAATATAGATAACAAACACTAGAACTTTTTGAAGACTATTATAATCTAATAAAAATTATGAACCACATCCCACCAAGGGTGTCGGCACTGGTACGATAATCCTAGTGAACTCCTTCCATACTCACCTATAATAATTTCCTATTTTAATTTTCCTGAAATATGTAGGATTATTATTGACATTAATTGATGATATAGAGGAATTAAAGTATTGGGGAGAGGGAAAATACGAGCTACTCTTTCTTTCATTTTTTTGATTTGTGTGTTTTAGAGAATTTGTTTTTGGAATCATATAAAAAACATAAAAAAGACAAAAAAGTCTCTATTTTTGAAAATGTACAAAAGATGTTTGTACTTTTTTTAGTGTATTTTTAAAATTTTACTTGATTTGAATTATGTTCTACTTAGGAAAACTACCATAATATAGTGAAGTTATTTTATTTGTTTTAAAAATTTAAGGTTTAAATCATTTTTTAATGAATTGTATTTTGTTTCATGGATATTTATACTTTATAACTAAGAAAAAATTGTAATTAAGAAGAACCTAGTGGAAACAAAATCCTATAATGAAGGAACTAGAACTGTTAAAATAAAACCTAAGTAAATGGAACTTGGTGATTGAGTATCACCTCAGGGAGCCTCCCTAAAAGATAACCAGATAACTCATATGAACCAATGTAAAATAAGAATATGAGAACTGATTATATATCTTAAACAAATTCAAATCCAGTTTACTAAATTTGGTGTCTAATTCATTACATTGGCATAATATACAAGGGATTATATAACTAAGGTTCGATAAATTTATTATTCTTAAAGAACTAGATATATACATGATTCCCATATTACATTAGAAATATAAAATACATAGAGTAATAAATATTCTCACATCCTTGATATTATTCATAATATCCTTTTCATATCCTTGGGAAAAGAAAAAAAATAAAGTCTGAGATCAAATGATCAGTAGGGTTATATACAGTGGAATCTATCATTAATAAATAAGTCATAATAAATATGGAAAGATAAATAATTGAAAACACATGACATTTAATAAATAACTTGAACAGTAAATGTATATATAGATAATACCAATGTCTTAATCTCATGGTTAATAATAACTAAATTCTCAATGAATTAAATGATTAATGTTGGATATCTTGATCTCAAAAATCATGATATATTTACCATCAAGGACTTGTTTCAAGATAGTTTAATTGATGGGTAAGTATACAAAAAAACCCATTTAATTAGTTTCACAAACTCATTTATCCCATGATTTATATCGATGCATCGAGGTGACATCTATAACCGATTCCCATCCATCACTACATGTCCAATTCATTCCTCATTTATTGAATTATCAATTTAATTTATAAATAACATGCCTTATCAAAAAATATATGTATTGATTAAATAATATGAATTATAAATATTTTCCCAGTAAATCAAATAACTTTCATAGTAAAGCACAATATGTAGAAATGGAATATGGTTTAAGAAATAATCATATCCCTGATACAAATAATATAGAAATTTAAGATATATGTAATGTCCAATGAAAAATGATCCCAATAAATTTAATTTTTCAAGAGAAAGTTAATGACCATAAAATTAATAAGAGATAAAATATGACTATCAATCCATCAGAAAAGTATATTTTTTAGTAAAATAAAGTCTTTTGGATAATAAAAGAAAATGGAAGTACAATATTTAAAATTAATTTTCATTAAAAAATATTATTTTTAAAACCATTGAAAACATTTATAAGAATATAAATAGTTCAAAATGGTTATGGTGGTAGGAAAATACATTATCACTATATATGTTAAAAAAGAAATACTCCTTTTGACTTTTTATAAAGAAAGTAAAGAAATTACCTTTTTAAAAACATTATAAATATTTTTTAAAAAACTTTTAAAAAGTCAAGGATAACATAAAATTTTCTTAATAAATTAATTTATTAAATAAAATGGACTTTTTTAAAACAATTTTAAAAAATATGGGCATAGAAGAAAAAATACCTCATCAAAAAGAGAAATAATATTAATTCTTTTTAGGAATTTATTTGATTGATTCAAGTTAAAAAGAGAAGAAAAGTTAGAAAAAAATATGGAAAATAATTAAATATAAAAATCATAATAAAATATATTATGTTTATGAAGGATAGTTTATAATATTTATTCAGTGAAAATAAATGCCATCCAAAAAAAGAGATTTTAAAATAAATCTTTACCTCTTTGGTAGATTTTAAATTATAATCCCATGAAAATATAAGATTGAATTGAAACATTTATCATCATTAATAAATTGATATTAATATTAAATACAAAAAATGGTAAATATATAACCCACATAAAATTTCATAATACCAAATGTAATGACCTTCCAATTCTCATTGACTTGAGAGTACGAGTCATTACTAGGCCTTAAGCGACATCCCCAAAACGCCCAAGGCTGATAATAAATGTCGAAGGGCTTCAAATACAAGTGGGGGATGATTTAACCTTTAATAAATAAACCAATAAACCTACCAACCATAACCAAACATTCACTATATGATGCATGAACCAACGGAAGACAACTCAACAACTTCATGTATCTCACAACCACATCAAATTAAGAAAAAACCGAAGAATAACCACGAATCAAAGTACACAGCAGATAAACAACACATGAATCTTCAAAGACGTAAATACTCCATTCTCAAATCTCTAAAATCTTCTAATATCCAATACATCACAAGGTAGTGCTAAACACGTGTGAAACATTTCCTTTTCCCTTGTCCGGGAAGATAGAATATGCAAAAGCATCGAAGTTCCAAAGCATGGGTGAGTATAAAACTCAGTAGGTTTTCCCCAATAACTTCCCTACTCATGCCACTATGATAGAAGAGTTAAAAATAATTATATAAAATAGTTTATATAAAACAAATTCTTAAAAATATTTTATAACTAAATATAAAAAAGTTTCAAAAACCATTCATTACCAAAAGCATATAAGTGAAATTGAAACCAATTTTCCCAGCAACATATTTTTCCAGAAAAATAACTAAACAAGCTTTAAAATCATTTCACAATATCCATTTCTTGGAATAACCAACCATTAAAAAACCCATGTAACCAAGAATTTATACTACATTGTGACCGTTCCATACTCATGGGCGATTTCTCATCGATCTACCAAGTCGTCACAAGGTAATTATTTCCCATGTGCCATTAACCCTTTGGCACCGATCACACTATCATATTTCAACCAAGCCCTGTGTATGAAATTCCCATGTTCCATTAAACCTTTTTCAATGAACACAAGGTCATATTTCAACCAATCCCTATATATGAAACATGAACACAAACCACATATTCTCAAAGATAATGCCAAAATAACCCTTCTAATAAAAACAACTTTTTATTGAAAACCATTTCTGTCAAAACCATTTCAATTTCAAACCATTTCAATTCCAAACCATTTCAATAAAACTCCATTTTTATTGAAAACCATTTCTATTTAAAAAACCCTTTTCATCGATAATTTATCTATTCCATAAAATTCATAATTTAAAATCATCATTTTAAATTCATTAAACTAAACCCCCTTTGCACAACTATTCACCAAGATCAAGAAAATTCACAAAAACCATAAATAATCATTAAAGAAGATTTTCCATGATTTTCACAATCAATTTATTTTAAATGTACCAATTTAAATCTCAGACCATAAATTCAATCAAGAGGATATGAGAGTGAATCCACCTACCTCGAAGGTTTTGACGAAACTTTGACAAAATACGAAGAACACACAAGAAAGTGGGTCGATTCTCCATGAACGACCTTAATTATCGTATCCTAGAAAGATCATGACTCAACATTGAATTATTTGGAATAAAAAAGCATAGATCTACCCAATATAGGTTCAGATCTGAGAAAAAATGGAGATCAAAGAAGTAGATCTAAGAAGGTCTAATAAAACATGACAAATCCGAAATGAAAGGTGACATACCTCAATAATCAAACTTGAAAACACCAAGGGAAGGCTCTGGGATGGCTCCAACTCATGTGGGGAGGGTTCTCCAGCCTTATAAAGAGATTAATTTCAAAATAGGGGAGTTTTGAAGCTAAATAGAAATATATAGAGCAAAAATGAGTAAGCTCTTAGAAAATAGGATCTAGATTTGACCTCTACACAAGGTTTAACCACACGGTTTGGGCCAACCGTGTATGGATCGTGTGACATTCCTTTTGGTCCCAACACTCCTTATAAAACCCCAAAAACTCTCCCATCCTTCACCTTTCCCCATTTTATGGAAACACATTTTTTATGGAAACATCCCACTTTATGGAAACACCCCACTTTATGGAAATAACCCACTTTATGGAAACACCCCACTTTATAGAAACAACCCACTTTATGGAAACACCCCACTTTATGGAAACAACCCAATTTATGGAAACAACCAACATTATGGAAACACCCATCTTTTTGGAAACTTTCTATTTTATGGAAACTCTCTATTTTATGGAAACTCTCTATTAAAGACACAATAATTAAAAAAACGTGAGGAAAGGGGTTATGTACCCGAAATCGGGGGTACTATATTCTCCCCACCATTGGTTTTTTTGTCCTTTGAAAGTAAAAAACCCTCACTGGAAAAAATAGTTCCAACCACTACTCTTTCATTTCCTTCTCACGTTCCCAAGTCTCTTCTTGAATCTGACCATGTTTCCATAAAACCCGCACTAAGTCGATGATTTTCCCACACAAGACTTTCTCTTGTCTATCCATGATCCGCACTAGGATATGTATTAGTGATGCATCCAGTTCTAGCTCAACGTGATCCCATCTGATAACATGGTCAGGACCAGGGTGATACTTTTTCAACTGGGAGACATGGAACACATTATGTTCCGAACTAAACCTTGGTGGTAATGCCAATTGATATTCCACCTCTTCAACCTGTTAAAGTATCTCAAAAGGGCCAATGTATCTAGGAGATAACTTTCCCTTCTTCCCAAAGTGACGATGTCCAAGCCTTGGAGAGATCCTTAAGAAGAAATGATCACCCACAATGAATGACAATGGTCTTCTATAGTGATCTGCATAAGATTTCTGACGACTCAAAGCCATCTCCATCCTCATTCTAATCAACTGGATCTTCTCCACTGTTTCTTGGACAAGGATTGGCTCTACTAGTAAAGTTTATCCCATTTCCACCTAGCATAGTGGAGAATGATAAGGATGCCCATACAATACTTCAAACAGATCCATGTGTATCGAGGCTTGATAGCTGTAATTGTATGAGAAATCCACTGAGGGTATATGCTCCTCCCATGATCCACCAAAATCCATTACACAAGCCCACAACATATCTTCCAACATTTTTATCATCCACTCAGATTTCCCATCTATCTGAGGATGATACATCGTACTCATAGTCAACTAAGTCCCAAGGTATTTCTGTAAGGATTTCCAAAAATAAGATGTGAACCTCAGATCTCTATCAGATACTATTGACACTGGTACACCATGCCTCTTTATGACTTCTCGGATATATATTTCTAAAATATCCTCCACTGTATGAGTTTCACAAATAGGTATGAAATGGAATGATTTGGTTAGACAATCCACTATCCCCCAAATGGCATCATGTTTCTAGACCATTCTTGGAAGACCTATAACAAAATCCATTGATATCTGATCCCATTTCCACACTGAGATGGGAAAATATTGTAACATACCAGCAGGTCTATCATGCTCTTATTTAACCTGTTGACATGTTTAGCACTGATAGATGAACTCATCCACCTTCTTTTTCATGCCGCTCAACCAAAACTACGCCTTCAATGCCTTATACATCTTTTTTGTACCTAGTTGTACATCCAATGTCAAATGGTGGTAATCATGAAGGATTTTCTCCTGAAAAACCATAGGTATAACCATATGATCTCTGAAACACAAAACTAAACCCCCATCAAGTTTCAAACCCTCAATTGTCTCCCCACCATTGATTTTTCAACTTAAAACCATACATTCTTCATTATATGTTTTTGCCTCTTTGATCATTTTTACTAAATCAAGAACAAGCGTAGCTAAAATTAAAACCACAAAATCACCTCGGTCTTCACATTCCACATGTATGTCGGCTAAGACTGACATCAATTTCCACTCATCTAAAGCTTCTTTTTCCAACTGAGCATATGAATTTCTACTCAATGAATCTGCCACCAAATTTTCTTTCCCCGGTGTGTACATCAAGTCAAAGTCAAACATTTGGAGATACTCTATCCATATCCTTTTCCTCAAATTCAAATATCACTATGAGAATATGAGTTTTGAGATTTTGATATCCATAAACACAGTAAATTTATCTCCAAAGAGATAATGTCTCCATGTTTTCAAAGCATGTACGACTGCAGCTAACTCCAAATCATGTGTTGGGTAATTATTCTCATGCACCCTCAATTACCATGAACCATAAGAAACCACATGATCTCTTTTCATGATAACACAACCCAACCCTGATCCCGAAGCATCACAACACACCTCATACCTTTGTTCAGATTCTAGAAAGATCAAGATATGTGCCGATGTAATCCGAACTTTTAGTTCTTGGAAAGACTTCTGAAATTCCTCCATACATTTGAATGGATCATTCTTCTTTGTCAGAGATTTCATTAGTGAAGCTAGTCGTGAGAAATCATGCACAAAACATCATTAGTAACCATCTAGACCGAGAAAACTTTGTATCTTGAAAACATTATTCAATGATTTCCAAGAGATAACATCTTCTATCTTTTCAGGATCAACAGAAAAACCTTTCTCTGAAATTACATGGAAAAGAAAATGTATTTCTTGTATCCAAAAATCACACTTTGATAATTTGGCATACAAACTATGATCTCTCAGGATTTGTAACACTGTTTCCAGGTGCACCACATGATTATCCCTTGTCTTTGAATAGACCAAAATTTCATCCACAAACACCACAACAAAACAATCCAGATATTGTTGAAATATCTGATTCATCAATTCCATGAAGTCTGTTGGTTCATTTGTTAGAGATAAAGGCATGGATACATATTCATAGTGGCCATATCTACTTCTAAAAGTTGTCTTTGGAATATCCTCTTTCCGAACTCTCAATTTGTGATATCCTGATCGCAAGTCAACATTAGAGAACCACTAAGATCCCCTTAATTAATCGAAAATATCATCAATGCGTAGAAGTGGATATCTATTCTTTATCATAACTTGGTTAAGCTTACGATAATCAACACACAACCGAAGAGTTCCATCTGCTTTCTTCATGAACAAAACTGGTGCTATCCATGGAGACGTACTTGGTTGAATGAAACCCCAAATTTCTATCTCCCCTAATTGCACATTCAATTCCTGTAATTCTGTTGGTGCCATTATATAAGACAAAAGGGAAATAGGACTAGTCCCCAGAAGTAGATTAATCGTAAACTCCACTTCCCTTATAGGTGGTAACCCTGAGAAGTTCTTGGGAAAGAAATATGGAAATTGATCCACAACAGATGGAAAACTATTTTCCTTGATATATTCTATTGATTACAAAGTCAACACTACCAATTGGTAAGAGATCATTTCAACTATTGGTGCCAACAAGCTCTTTTCATCCTTCTTTACAATCCTCTCTCATCTAAAGAGATGATCGATGCCATCCTCAGTCATGAAACTAACTGTTCATATATAATAGTTGAGTTGAGCCTTGAACGTTGTAATCCAATCCATACCCAGGATTAAATCATAGACATACATATCCAATATCGAGCAGTCCCATTTTATCTCAGCTCTATCAACAGTTATAGAACATGCTATACACACAAAGTCTTGACATTTTCTTTCACCGAGAGGAGTTTTCAGTTTCAAAAATAAAGGAATCATTTCCAGTTTTAAACATAGAAAGTCAACAGTATGAGAAGAAATGAAGGAATGCGATGCACTAGTATCAAACATAACTTACACAAAGGTAGAATTAAAAAGAATTGTACCTCTCACTGTAGATGGTCCAGCATGATCATCAACAATATTCTGCTCAGCTCCATACAATTGTTTCTTCAATACACCATTATTCTTGTTTCCTTGCTGATGTTTCCCTAGCTGAGGAGTCATGGTATTTCTACAATCACCATGGCTAGCTATGATCTATTGAAAAGACTGATTCTGCTATCCTCATCCAGTCAAAGCATACGATTCTTGCGACACCTGAGAAGTGTCTCGATCACCTGACCTTGGAACACTACAACAATAGTGCTGAAGATGTCCCATTTTATAGAAATTATGTCATGATCTAGGTTGTTCCATACAATCTCGCTTTATGTGGTCAAGAAAACCACATTCAAAACAACATTCTTTGATCTAGAGTCATGGAGGAAGGTTTATTGATCCAGTCGTCTGGTTTTGATTTCCACTTGCACCTTGGAAATAGGTTTCCCTTTTCCGCTTGTTCCCACTAGTTGAGTTCCTATTTTTTCCTGTAGGTATCATCATCCCTACTCCAATAGATCCCGACATATCATATTCAGCCATAATATCTATGTTCACCATCTCTGTATAATCTATAATACAAATTACATCAATCTTTGATCGAATCTTCTATCGTAGCCCTGATTGAAAGATGCGTGACTTTGAAGAGGCACTTTCCAAAACTTCTGGTGCAAAGCGTACTAAGTTCATGAACTTAGTTGCATACTCTATAAAAGAGATAATCTCTTGTTTTAGGCTGAATAAGTCAAGGGATTCTTGGGGGTGTTCTCTTCGGGTGAACCCTAGCTTCTCGTGGCGACGATGGACTCTGCGGTGGTCCCTCCCCCACCATTGGGGGAGGGACCTTCGCCGCCCTCCTTGGGTGTTCCTTAGCCCTTTATTCCCTTTTCAATCCAAGATTCATTTCGACCTTTCCCTCCTATTTCTCTGGGCCTGAAGGTTCCAGATCTCCTTCCTGATTTCCCTAACCTACCGATTTTGCTTGCAGAGTTTTCATATTCCCTGGATTTATTGAAGCACACCTTGGTTGCGAGGTTCTATGGGTGTCATAATTCAGTTGATTTGTTCGACAGGCACATTTTCAAAGCTTGGGGTCTTCAAGACAGGGAGACATTGGGGCTTCTTGACAAGCGGCAAATCATGGTTCATTTTTCTTCGGAATATGATCTCATTAAGGCCTGGTCAAGTTCACCTCGTTCCTTTTGCGGTTTTAAATTTTTTCTGCTTCGGTGGTCCTTTGATTTACACATGAAGAGAAACCCCTCGACGATTGTGATTTGGGTATGCCTTCCCAATTCTCCATTGCCTTTTTAAAAATCCTGTTATTTTGCATATGTTAGGGAACCTAATTGGAAGGTATCTGTGATCAATCAGTCGCACAAAGGCGTTATGTCATCCCATTAACCCACGTATTTGCGTTGAAATGGACATATCAAGGGATACTTTTGAGTATGTTTGGATTACTGTGGGTGATGAATACAGATGTAAACAAAATGTGGTGTATGAATCATGGAATGAATTTTTCATTGGATGCAAGCTGATGGGGCATTCTCTGGATTGATGTCACTAGAGGAATAGGGTGAAGGTTCCAGAGGCAGTGGAGAATATGACTCCTTCTTTGATTGGTAACAAAGGGAAGGATGGGGTCTTGGGATGGGATATTGGGTCCAACAAGAAGAATGAGGGGATGACCGAGTTGGAAAGTGTGGGATAGAGGTCTCCTGAACTAGTTGTTAGTAGAGGGAAAGAGAATTTAATTTGTAGGGAGATTATTGGGGGGATAGAAATTCGGATTCATTAGGAGGTGTCTCATATGGTAAGTATGGTGGCTGGGTGTAGTGAAGCGGCTAAGGGGATTCCTGAAATTCTTGACCAGGGCCTGGCCGAAAATGGAACTGCCGATGAGGTAATGGCTGTCCACCTGCCTCTCTATGGTTATAAGAAGGATGAAGGTATGGAACAATGTGATGGTAATGCTTTGAGTAACCCAGGGGATGGGAGTCAGTCAATTATGGTTCCTCTAGTGAAAAGTAAGGAGAATCCACCACATGAGGGTGCTGGTCAGGGCAGTGGTGAGAAAGGGAAGTTGCAGGAATTGGATTTTTTACATGATTTTTAGTATGGAAAGAGTTTGTCTTCAATTACTATGAAAAACCGGTTCGAAGGATTGGATGATGTTGATCCACGTAATATTAATAATTTTCCAGATGATTCAGATGAGGGGGGGGGGGGCGAAAGAAGTAGCAAGGGGCCAGAACCCATTCTTCCAGCAATTGAAATGTCAAGTCCTAATAGGGATATGGGTGGTTTGAGAAGGAAGGGAAAGAAGGATTATTCCAGCTTACCCCCCCCTATGGAAACTCGGTCTGCTAGGAAATCAAGTGACAAAAAGGACTCCCTGGAAGAGGTGGTATTCCATCCATCAAGGGTTCAGGGTGAGCAGTTCTTGGACCTTTTACTGAGCAATGAAGAGGAAGTGAGTGAGCTAGTGTTGTGGCTAAATGCTTCATAAGAGGAGGAAGCTAAAATGATGGGGAGGCCTTTAAAAATGACACTTACTGAGGAGCAATATGCTTGGGTGGAAAAGAAGGACCTTATCCTTATTGGGGGATTTAACAAAGGGAAGATTAGCATCGAGGAGTATATTCAAAATTGGGATCAGATGGCTTCAGAGCTAGAAAAGTTGTGGTTAGAATCTCCAAACATCTAGGTATCCTCCTTATCTTGGAAATTATTCAGGGAAACATAGTCTGGTAAGCTCAAATTATCATTCAATGTTTCTAGTTAATTGTCAGTTTCTTTTTTCTAAGTTTGGGAGATTCTGACCTGGGTGTTAGGACCTAGTTTGTGGGTTTGGTGTGCTTTTTGGTTGACGTTCACCTGACATTTTGATAGGATCAGCTTTAGATGGGCTAGAGCACTGTGCTATCACCTTTTCAGGCCACTTGGGATTAGGTTTACTGAGAAGGATGGCTTTTCCATCGGGAGGGACCATGCTTGCATGGGATTGTTGAGCGGTCTTGCATTGGGGATGGTTGTTGTTGCTTATTTCTGGAAGAGGTAGATCCTGTTTTTTTTCTTGGGGTTGTTTGGGTGTTATGTTGAACTTTATGGTACTCACATTTCCCACAAAAGTGTTTTTATTAATAAAAAAATAATTTTTAGACAGGCTGAAGAAGTCTATTGTTTTCTAGATCTTGAACGTGTGAGGATAGAATTGTTTTTTGAAAAATTCCCCAAAATACACCCATGCAAGTTCTTCATCCAATTTAGCCAGCACCACTAAATCCCACGACTGACGTGCAAGATCCTAGAGCATATACATATCCAGTTTGACCTTTATCTCTATCGGTGTTCTGACATAGTCAAAGATATGATTCATCCTACATAGTCACACCTCCGCCTTCTCGGGTTCAGAATCACCCCAGAAATAAGGTGGATTCTACTTTATGAATTGGATAGTATGATCTATTTGTCATGGATAATTACTTCGGTTCCTTGTGTCCAAAACTTGAAAATCTTGGACAATAATCTGAACCAGATCTTGGTTCACACATGGTTCAGGTGCAGCCACATTCTCCACAGCTTCTTCAGGTTGGTTTCGACGACGCCTACCAAGTTCCATTTTCTAAACTAACAACAAACTCCGTTAATCTCACTCTCTAGAAACTATTGGCTTAGAATTTCAAATTCTATCACATCAACTATCACAACATTGTTTTCCAAAACAACCTTTTTCCCATGTTCAACCATTTTTGAAAATACTTCAAACACTTTTGAAAATTAAACCATTTTTAAAATACAATAAGCATTCACTTTTTTAAAATCATTCATTTTAAAACCAATTCCATTATTTTTCAAAAATTAACACTTCTTTTTTTACAACATGAATCATTCCATGATATTATGTATGAACTCCTAGTGGGAATTCATTCCTCTACAATGCATGTCATGCTCATCTCATTGGCTAAACCCATGACAATGAGATTTAAAAATTCTAGAAGTGTCTTTAAACACTTATTTACCCAACTCCCTGGTAACTTCAAGTTCATCATAAAAGGGTTAACTACGTCCTTTTATAATATACATTTCAAGTTCCAACAATTCTACTCCTTTCTAATATTCCCACCCAAGGAATAGAAAATAAGGGATTTCATCTCCAAAACTAGGAACATCGATGACTACTTGTTAGGTAAGGACCGAACAAGAAGATACCATTTGTAATGAACCACCAATTTTCATTGGCTTAAGAGTACAATGAGTCATTACTAGGCCTTAAGCGACATCCCCAAGATGCCCAAGGCTGACAATAAATTCCGAAGGGTTTCAAATACAAGTGGGGGATGATTTACCCTTTATGAAATAAACCAATAAACCTACCAACCATAACCAAACATTCACTATATGATGCATGAAAAAATGGAAGACAACTCAAAAAATCTATGTATCTCACAACCACATCAAAGTAAACAACATCAGAAGAATACCCATGAATCAAAGTACACAGCAGATAAACTACACATGACACCCCAAGGACCTCAAGACTCTATGCTCCACAAGCTCCAAGCTCCAAAATCTCTGAACAACTCATACATCACGAGGTAGTACTAAACACATGTGAAACATTGCCTTTTACCTTATCCTGGAAGATATCATCTGCAAAAGCACCAAATTTCAAAAGAAGGGGTGAGTATAAAACTCAGTAGGTTTTACCCAATGACTTCCCTACTCACACCACTAGGATAGAAGAGTTAGAAATAATTTTATAAAAAAATTTATATAAAAAAACTTCTCAAAAACAATTTATAAAAAAATATAAACAAGTTTCCAAAACAATTCATTACCAAAAGCATACAAGTGCAATTAAAACCAATTTTCCCAGGAACATATTTTTCCAGAAAAATAACTAAACAAGATTTAAAATCATTTCACAATATCCCTTTCTTGGCATACCCAACCATTCCACAACCCATGGAACCAAGAATGCGAACTACATTATGAAAATTCAATACTCAAGAGAGGTTTCTCATTGATCTATCAAGTCATCCCAAGGTAATTGTTTCCCATGTTCCATTAACCCTTTGACACTGAGCACAAGGTCATATTTCAACCAAGCCCCGTGTATGAAATTAGCATGTTCCATTAAACCTTTGGCATCGAGCACAAGGTCATATTTCAACCAATCCCTATATATGCAACATGAACACACAACACATATTCCCAAAGACCATGTCAAAACAACACTTTCAATAAAAACACCTTTTTTATTGAAAACCATTTCTATCAAAACCATTTCAATGCCAAACCATTTCTATAAAACTCCATTTTTATTGAAAAACATTTCTATTAAAAACCTCCTTTTCATAGAAAATTTATCAATTCCAGAAAATCCATAATTTAAAATCATCATTTTAAATTCATGAAACTAAACCCCCTTTTCACAACTATTCACCAAGATCACACAATTTCACAAAAACCATAAATCGTCACTAAAGAATATTTTCCCTGATTTTCACAATAAATTTATTTTAAATAAACCAATTTTAATCTAATCCAATCAAATCTAAAAAGAGGAGATGAGAGTGAAGCCACCTATCTCGAAGGTTTTGACGACAATTTGAAAACAGACAAAGAACACACAAGAAAGCGGGTCGATTATCCAAGAACGGCCTTAGTTCCCTTATCCTAGCAAGATCATGACTCAAAATCGAATTATTTGGCATCTAAAAACACAGATCTACACACTATAGGTTCAGATATGAGAAATAATAGGGATGGGAGAAGTAGATCTAAGAAGATCTAAGAAAACATGGCAAATCCGGAAAGAAAGGTGACATACCTCAAGAATCAGACTCAAAAACACCAAGGGAAGGCCCTAGGATGGCTCCAACTCTTGTGGTGAGGGTATCCATCCTTATAGGGAGAGTAATATCTAAATAGGGGCGTTTTGAATCCAAAACAAAATATATTGAAAAAACGAGTAAGATCATAAAAAATAGGATCTATATTTGACCCCTACACATGGTTTGACCACACGGTTTGGGCTAATCGTGTATGGATCATGTAACCTTCCTTTTAGTCCCAACACTCCTTATAAAACCCCTAAACTCTCCCATCCTTCACCATTACCCATTTTATGGAAACAATTTTTTTGTGGAAACATCCAACTTTATGGAAACACCCCACTTTATGGAAGAAACCCACTTTATGGAAACACCCCACTTAATCGAAACAACCCACTTTATGGAAATAACCCAATTTATGGAAACAACCCAATTTATAGAAACAACCAAATTTATGGAGACAACAAACATTATGTAAACAACCAACTTTTTGGAAACTCTCTATTTTATAGAAACTCTATATTTTATGGACACTCCCTATTAAAGACAAACCAATTAAAAAAAATGTGAGGAAAGGGATTATGTACCCAAAATCGGGGGTACTGCACCTAATATTTATCAATGGAGTGGTAATTGAGATGAAATCCCTTACCCCAAGTTCAAATTACCTCATAAGTGATTTTAAACTCATGTATAACAAATTCATATTTATTAAAATTACATAAAAGAACCATATAAATATTTATAACATCATATATGATCCATTTATAACATCTTATCACTCATTTGTTAACAATATTTTATTATTATCTTTGTTTCATGTGTTAACTGGTTCATTTTTCATGAGATTTTTTCTTTGGTAGTTCCAGTCCTTATAAGTTGATTATGGTTTAATTATATCCAAAATATTAATAATGATATAAATATAAAATATAATCATTATATATATATATTTATAGTCACCCATAAAAGGTAGATATAGAAAAATGAATTATACCATTCATGGCGATGGTAGGCTGTACGTACATATGAACACTATTTTCACTTTTCGACAGATGGAACAAAAGAAAGGTAAATAATAATTCACCCTTAAAAAATAATTATTATATTATATATATCATATTTATTAGTTAAATATATCCTTTTTACCATCCATGTAAATCATAAATGAAAAACAATTCATATCACTTCGTGGAGGTGGTAGTCGATACATACACCCAAGTAACATTATCATTTTACAATGGATTTGATGGTAAGAAGTTAGATATAATATTATAATTAAAGAATAAAAATTATTTCATAAATATCATATATATTAATTATTTCCATATTTATTACCATCCAAATAAAGTGGCGATGAAAAACAAATTACATCGCTACGTGGAGATGGTAAGCCATACGTATGCACGAATGATGTTTTCACTTTTGTAAGATGAAAAAGAGATAGAAAATGGTTTTACCATAATTATAATAATATATAAATATATTTATGATAATATATTTATTATTTTAGTATGGGTACAATATGTTTATAGGAATTAGAATAAGAAAGAAATTTGAAAGATCTGGTAAAGACGGTTACCTCTTCTTCAGTAGACTTCCTTTAGATTCCTTTTTAATAACCATTTAAATGCTTTTTTTAAGAAGACAAAAACCTATAATTCATTCCCTATAGGTGTATAGTATAATTTTTAAGGGGTTATTTGTGCTATATTTCCTAAAGTGTTGTAAATAAAAGAGATAAGGGGTATCTATTTATAAGTGAGGGGAGGGTAACTCTTGTAATTTTACAAAATATTAAAATATAATAAAGTCACATTCATGGACAAGTGGTTCCCAAATTACATGGATTACAAGATAAGTATGATATGGTGCTAATATAATCATCTAATCAAATTTATATAGGTTTATATATCATTTTAAATCTTATATTTTTGATAAACCCCTTCATTAATAGTTTTTACCTTAACCACGGTAACAACTATTTCAATATTAAAGTGTTAAAATTTTACTTATAAGGTGAAAATTGGATCATAAATGTCTAGGGAATAAAATTATAGACAATTCCATATCATATTTAATTTTTTTTTGTTTTTTTAAATAATTCAATAAAATATTATTTTCATAAAATATCATTAATTTCATTTTTGACACTATCCATTTAATTTGAATTTATTGGCATCTAAAAAAATATGTAATTATAATATAAACTATTTAAACACTAATAATATGTTATATTTATCTAATTTTTTTTGAAAATAAATAAATAATTAAAATTACATTAATTTTATAGATTCCTAGTCTTATCATACATAGATATTATATATTTTTAGATGAATATAATTACATTACACAAACACACACCTGATAACAATAATAGTCTAGTGCCTTTGGAAACTTGGAACACAATATTATTAATTCATGAAGGATATTAAATGTATCCCATAAATATATTAACCTTTAGTACTCTCCATAAACATATCCTACTTAAAACCTTTCTTCATAACCTAGGGAAATAAAACATAAGAAAGGGTGACCTCAAATGCTCAGTAATGGTAAAAAAGAGATACTTATTCATAATATAAACATAAGAGTATGGGGACGTGAGAATAATATAAAAAAATCATACCATATATATAAAATATCATAATCTTGAGTCATGAAATAAATATTTTAAGTTCATAAGACATGAATCATATGATAACCAAAGAATATGAGCCACGATATCATAACATTAGCATAAGACATATATTTGTGGCGTATACATAAGCATAGAAAATTTTATATCCAGGCTATAGACCAAAACATTCATAACATATTAGGCTTGGGAAAACCACCTATGTACCTAATTCGATCATGGGATGATTTCCCGTATACCCTCTTTCGGGTTTGGGATAACCAAACATGTACCTTTTGAGCTCATATAACATTAATAATTACCCAATTCATTGTAGGAAGACATAGGTCCCACCATCACATAATTAAAATTATACATATGTGTGACATAAGATCATAAAAAATTCATCATTTAATAACCCATGAAATGAAAACGGGTTTCATAAAACTTTCATCACATCTTAACCTCTGGAAAAGTGATAGGTTCATAATGATTTCATCATTTCATCATATCACAACCCATAAAAAATTTGGGATTAATAAACATTTCATCATGGAATAACCCATGGAAGAGAATCTGGGTTTATAAATATATTGTTATCATAAGAATAAAAAATTAATAGAAATAATAATAATAATAATCGTATCCTTGGATCATAATCCTAGTAAATAATAAGTAATATCAAAGGATGTCATCTTATATGGAAAATGATTTTGATAGATCACTTGGAACATTTTTTTGAGAAAAAATAAATATTTTTATTTGAAAAACACTTTTTAAAACATATTTTTTTGAAAATAATTTTCTTTAAAAAGAATTGAAAAATTATAAATTTGTCTTCAAATAAAATAATGTTCATAATGTTGGTAAATTCTGTTCTTTCCATAAACCTTAAAATAAAGGTTCCTTACACATCTTTAGTAACATCTAAATGGGGATTTTTTTGAAAAAAGATATGAAGATTTATTTTTATTTTTTTGTAAAAATTAAAACATGGATAAAAATTTCTTTTATAAATAATTTTAAAAAATTTTAAAAAAAATTGAAAACATTTTTAGAAAACATGGTTTTGGAATAAAAAATGTTTTTGATCGAAAAGATGATTTTTCTTAAAAACATTATTTTTGAAATATTGAATACATAAAGTGTATACAGTGAAGGGAAAACATGTATTCTCATGATATAACTATAGAATAAGAAAATTAATGAGTATCTTGAGATATGTATCATAATATTCTACCATCAAAAATATAATCATAAACAATCCTGATAAATAATGATATTGTAACATAAAATATCTATCACTTTGGTAACTTTAAAACGTAATCGCAATGAAATAATATCATTAAATGAAACTTAAAATATCATAAGTATTAATAAATTAAATATTTTACATGTAAAATGATATATATATATAAATTTTACAATAAATAGGTTCATAGTATAATTAAATGTTTCAAAGAAGGAAAATTGAGACAAAAATCCAATAGTGAATTTGTGAATTTTGAAATGTAAACCCCATAAAAGAGATATAATAAAATGGATATATAAATAATAATAATTTAAATTATAATAACTATAAAATACATTAATGGGAAGTATATACTCCACATAAAAAACATGTGGTGAATATGACATTTATGTCACGGTAAATAAAAGTGAGACGAAATCCCTACCATAAGTCTTGACTTTCTTCATACTCATTAGAACCTACTATATCACAAATATAAGTTTATTATAAATATATTATAGAAATATAATTATATATATCATACCATATATTATTTACTTATGTCATTTTATTACCCTTTTATATTAAAGTCACATTTTGGGTAATAACCGCTTTGTTTTTTGTATATGTTTTGATTTGTTATTTTAAGTAATCTTACTTTGATCATCATACCACCATATATATAATAATAATAATGAAATAATTATCATATTTATACATAAATTATACATTTAATACTAATCATTAAATGTTATTTTGAGAAATTAAGTATGTTACGATCATGAAGGCGGTAAACTGTACATACATGTGAGTAATATTTCTATTTTCAATGATTTTTTGGAAAGAAGGTAGGAAATATATTATATTTAAATTATTATTATAATATAATAAGTACAATATTATTTATTTAAATATACATATACATATAATCCATGTGGTGTAGTGATGAAAAGAGAGCTACATCGCTTCCTGAAGGCGGTAGTCCACACGTACACAAACGTCACATCATCTTTCAGTGAGTGAAAAAGAAGTAATGAAAAAGATATATTATATTTTGATAATGATAAATAGTAATAAATACCATAATTATTTCATGTATATAACATATATTTATCCTTATTATCTTCCATGTAAAGCGTTAGTGAAAAATGAATCACATCGCTTGGTGAGGCGGCGGTCCGCCGAACATACAAGCGACACAATCGTATCCCCTATGGAGTGGAAATTTAAAGGATTTATGTGATATAATGACTAAATAGGTATAATTATGTTATAAATATAATATATATACTTTATATACATCATCATACACAACTGTTATAGGTGGTAATGGAAAACATAACGACATCAGTTTGCGAGGCTATAGTCTGCCGTACACACGAATGATGATTTCATAACCCATTTAGTGGAAGTTTAGATGGTTTTAGGTCATTAAATCAACATAAAAAAATATTATTACATTTAATATAATGGTATTATTATATCATAATTGTTTAATAATAATTGAAGGATTTGGAGGAGGAAATTAAATAAAAATGCTCGTTGAAGAATGTTACCTCTTGTTCGGGTAACCTCCTTAGGTTTGCACCAAAAGCCTTACTAGGATTAATGTATATTAAAAATAAGGATTATAGGATGATATTATGGAATTTTTGAAGTTATTTGGTTATTTATTTTCAGAAAAAAGTTTTTTATGGTTTGAAGAAGAGAAAAGAGTGGGAGGACATTTATAAGTGAGGTGGGTGACACACTTGTTTGTTTTTTAAAAGAAAAGTTGTATCCATGTTTTTATAATGAAAAATAATAAAAAATATATTATTATAGGTACCTATATATTATATTTCCTAAATATGTCCAAAAATATATTTTAGACCTGTTTTTAAGTCATTTTAACCCTTAACATTTTAGTTTAACCCTCGAGAAACCCATTTTTTACCTTAACCGTGATAATTAATATTTAATGTTTTCAAAATTTATTTTGGTAAAAAATTAAGTTGAAATTATTAGATAATATAAATTATTCTTATTTAAAATATTCAATTAATTTTTCTAAATTCAATTTTCTTAAGTGGAAAAATTTAATTTATAATTAACTCTACAGACGCGATGAGAAATGAGTTTTCAAAGAGAAAATATTTAAAAGTTTACAAAGCGTTTATAACAAATTTCATTTTGAAATTTATTAAAATGAAATAAATTGTATTAATAGATATACATTTTAACTAATTTTACTTTAAAACTAATTTAAAATATAATTTATCTTTATAAATAATTTAAATGAAAAGGCAGTTTTCCATTAAAATTCATCATTTTTCACGCTTCATAAAAAATAACCTTTTCAGAAAAGTATCAAAAAATAAACCTAAGATAATTTTGATATGATGATTTAAAAAATAAAATTTATTTTTTAGATAAATTTTATAAAATTTTCAAAAATTATTTTTAAAAGAAGTGGTCAAAAAAGTAGACAAAACTTATTTTAAAAAAACACAAAATTTAAGCATAAAATTGGATTTATTCTTATCAATTATCTAGATAACACATAAGATGAATCTTAAAAATTTTATTTAATATATAACATATAAATTTCATTAAAATCATTCAACCAAAGTGATTTGTTTAATTTATATCCATAAAACACATATGTGTACATAAAAATAGTTTTTTTTCAGAAAAAAGATTTACTTTATTTTCAAATAGTTTTTATTTTAATTTTTAATTAATTAGTCACCAAATAATTAGTTATATATACATTTTAAATCCATATCTTTATAATTTCATTAATCTTATTCATACCTACCATTCCAACATCTACGTGATAATTATTATATTAAATAATATTATTTTAATAACATGTCACGTTTCATTTAAACTTAGTGTTGTTTGTAATGAAAGTTAAAATTATCATTTAATGTAATAAGAGATAAAATTAGTATTGTGTGTAATTAAAAATATAAAAAAGATTATTATTTTTTCAAAAATAATATTTCACAAAATCTCAGGGTGTCACATTCTAGCCCCCTTAAAATGATTTTTCCCTCAAAATTCATCACTTTGGTGCAAAAAGAGAGGATAATTAAACCTCATTACATTCTTAGGTTATTATATGGATTCCATAAGTTAGGTATTTCACCAAAAAAACATTTAACATGTGAGTGGTCTGGTTTCTTAGAACTTTCTCTATTCCATCCAGAATCTCTCTCAGTTGTTTCTCATAATAAATATCACACTCCAGCAGTATGACCCATTAGTTTAGTATATGTGATAGATCATGAATATACTTACACAGGAGTCATATATAGAATACATTGTGAACCTGAGATAGGTTTGGTGGAAGCACCGAATGATAAGCTATTGTCTTGATACAATCAAGTATTTTAATGGTGACAATATACTTGGGGTATAGTTTTCCCTTCTTTATTCCATGGATAAATTCATAACCTTCTCACCAACTTCAAATGATGGATCACATAAATTATTAACAACATAACATTTATGTAAACTTATTTTAGTCCTTAAATGTTTCTGAATGGATCTAACCTTATATTCTAGCTTATTATCTTTCTTTCGTCCTAATAGATTTATTTATTCAATTTCATTCTAGTACTTTGGAGTTTTACACCTTATTATATAAACTAATTCATAAGGATCCATATGAATTCTATAGTGAAAGATATGGTTGAAAGAAAACTCAACTTGAGGAAGGTGTTAATCCCAAACACCTTTTAAATCAATAGAACAAGATCTTAGCATATCCTCTAGGGTTTGAATTTTTATCTCAAACTGACCATCTCTATAAGGATGATACCCATCGAGGAATATAACGACCCATAATTTATATACATTGTTATTACTTCAGAATTGAATCATACTTATTACAAAATATAACAAAACCATCGTAGGACCGTATAGGTATAGTGTCTTTAGAAACTAGGAAACACAAACAACTGGTTCACAAAGCATCTACATTGTCTCCCATTTATTTCATCATATATAGAGTCCCTTTTGGAATATCCTACTTAATACCTTTCTTCCTGACCAGGGAAAAATAAAACATACAAAAGGGTGAGCTCAAATACTCAGTAAGGGTAAACAAAGGAAATATCATATTCATAAGAACATAGCATTTTGAAAATCTTAACCTGCAAAAGAGATCATAATATCATAACATGGGATAAATCATAGTAGTGAAATTTAATCCCAATAAACATAACATAAAACATGAAACATTTTTTCATACACACATAATCATAGAAAATCATTTCTTATTAGTCAAGACTCATTTCCAAGACTATCTTAGCGGACTAAGTCCATTTCTGAACCGAGTTCACTCCTCGTTCTAGTCTTGTATCACTGAATCAGATTAACTTACCATTCCAGCCATGTCTATCTCATGAGATATAAATATTTACCCAATGTATTGGAGGGATATATAGGTCTCACCCATCTCATAATGAAACCATTCTTATGTGTGACACAAAATCATAAATCATACATCATAGCATAACCCATGTAATAAAAATGGGATTCTTAAACATCATGTCATCATAACGTAATCCATATAAGATAAAAGGACTTCATAAAAATAATTCCATTATAACATAATCAAATAAATTTAAAAATAGGGATAGAAACAGAACCCTATATTATCTTATATGGAAAATAATTTTGATAAAACGCTTGAACTCCATTCTTGAGGAAAATATCCTTTCTACTTCAAAAACATTTTTCCTTTCTTAACATGTCATACAATTTTAAACTAAAATAGGTTGATTAAAAACAAACATGAAAACTTGTAAAGGAAGATTCATGGAAATAATGTTCTACGAAATCATAAAATCCATTCATGCCGTATAAGTTAAAAAAAACATTTTTCTCGTACTTTGGCTGAAAAAGTCAAAAAGTACCTCGTACTAAAAACGACAAAAGATTCCTTTCATATCTTTTACTAAAAACTCACCAATGTGTAATATTGGATTTAAAAAAATTTAGGAGGATAGAAATAATATTACATATTGAGGAAACATCGATGTTGATGATATATACACCCTAGTAAATTGCAAAGTATAAACAATCTCGGATAAAAATGAGATTGTGAGATTTTCCCTTACCTTAGGTCCCATATGCTTCGTACGTATCCAAACCTATTGTATAATGATTTAAATAATGTCATTCACTTATTATAGAATAATATTCATTGTTATGATATTATACATGGTCATATTATTATCTTCTTATTAGTAATATTTGATTGCTACTTGTTATTCGGGTGTTCATTGCATTATGTTCTTAGGCATGTATTGTCGAATAAATTCTTATTATTATTTTTAGGTTATAGATACCTTATTTACAGAATGTTATTAGTGTAATATATATAATATTTATTCATTAAATTAATTTATATAATCATTATTCAATGAAGATCATGTAGAACGAGTCGCATCACATCGTGGAGACGGTAGGCCGTACGTACGCACGAGTGATGATATCATTCCCATAACTATTGAATCGTATTGGAGTGGAAGATGGAATGTCTCAAAATTAGTATCATGTTATAATAATCATATATAGTTATTATTTACACCATTATACCCATCCAAGTAAGGTGGTGGTGGAAAACAGATTACACCACAATGTGGAGACGGTATTCCGTACGTACGCACGCGCAGTGATTTCATTTTCCGTAGGATGGATAGAAGGTGAAATAGGGTTGTTTCATATTTATAATAATATATCAATATATGAGTGATATTTATGTTATTACTTTATAATGAAACAACTAAATAAGAGGATATATATGAAGGACGAAACTTGAAAGAATCGGTAGAAGAGATTACCTCTTCCTCGACGTGCCTCCTTTAAACTTCCACTTAAGGGACTAGAGTTGGTCTTTTGAGTATACCAGAACATCTAATATGTTTCTAGGGATATTGATAAGGGAAATTATCAGGGGTTGGCTGAGCTTGAAGGCTAAAAGTTGTGTAAATAGGAGAGAAAGGAGGTTCCATTTTATAAGGAAGGAGAGGGGCACATTTGGAAAGTGTGAAAATATTATTTTACTATAAACTTATCTTCAGTTTCAAAAGGTCCAAAAATCATTAAAGATAAAGATAAGATGACTCAGGGTCGAAATAAAATAATTCAATCATAATTGGACATGTTTTGGATAATATTTTAATCATTATAATCATATTTATTTTAATCATTTATTAAAGAGGTAAATACTGCATCATTATTGTGTCATAAATAATTTAATTTATTTGATGTCTAAAAATTATAAAAAAATAACTTCATGTTGGAAATATTTTTTATATTTCCAATGAATATTTATAGTCGAAAATATAATTTATATAACCCCTTATAAAAATTAATTAATTAAAGGTTTTTGTTAATGTCAATTTTGTCTTTACATTAAATTAATTAATCCAAATTGTCATTATCACTACCAAGAGGCACAATGGGGTCCCAAAATTCACCCAAGGATTCCCATGGTTGGAAACTACTCATCCAATAAGTTTAGGACAAGTGTTAAGATAATTTTGAATTATTATAATATTCTTTTAACCTTGAATTACCCTATTTACCTTTAACCGCGGTAAATAAAAGTCAAAAGTTACTATTCACCAAAAAATATTTTCATCTTATTGAACCAAATTTTACTTCTTTATAAAAACCATGAATGTCATATTTTTGAAATTCAATTCACATAAGTGGTAAAATTTCATTTAAATGAAAGTTTCTGTTTTTTAACTCCCACTAAGTGGTTTCACTATTCATCAAAAATTGAAGTTTTTCAGAGAAAATACCAAAACTTCAGCCTAAGCTATATTTGATATTCCGAATTCAAAAATGATGAATATTTTTCCAAATTCAAAACATATAAGTGTAATTAATTAATTTTAAAATTAATTCCCGTTATCAAAACAAATAGCATATTTTTAAGGAATAATAATTATCAAAAGATCGACACTTGTTTATGTCCAATTTCAAAGTGAAATTAAATCCAATGACCAACATTGGATTAAACGATAAAAATATATTATAATTACACTTTAAAACCAATTAAAAATATAATATAACCGTATAAATTATTGCGATGAAAAAAGTTGTTTTTAATTAAAATATAGCGTGCTTTTACTATTCATTAAAATATGAAAGTTATCAGAATAATATGAAATTTTTTTCCAAAGTAAATTTTTATATTCTAATTCCAAGAAGGAATTTTATTTTGTCAAATTAAACTTATAAAAATGTCAAAAACTAGATTTGAAGTGGGTGCACCATCAAAAGGCGGCAAAACTGCAAAAAAACTTATTTTACCCGAAAAATTTATTTTGTTCTCATACCATGTTCTAGAAAATATGTAAGATGAATAATAATGTTATAAAATTCAAAATGTAGTTAATACTATTCATTACAGCTAGTCCATAATAATATTATAACAATATATCGTTGTTTAGTGAAACCCGATATTGCATACTACACACGCTATCGAGTAAAGTCGTGATTGCGTGTAATACAAGCCAAGCTAGTGTTGTGTGGAGTGAAAGATTCCTTTGTGAATAACATAAGAAATTAAAAAATATATATTTATCATAAAATCTCATGGTTTTACATTCTACCCCTTTTAAAAAAAATTCACCCTCGAAAGTCGTCACTTCGTAACAAACAGATGAGGATACCTCTCCCTAATCATAACCTCATGTTCCCATGTAGCTTCTTATAATTGGTGGTTCCTCTATAAAACTTCAACCAAGCGAGTGGTCTTGTTTCACAGAAATTTTTTTCTACGATCCAGAATCTCTATTGGGTGTTCTTCATAAGAATAATCTTGCTTCAGTGGTATAACTTTTGAGATTAGTATATGTGAAGGATCGGGTATGTACTTTCTCAGGAGAGATACATAGAACACATCGTGAACTTGAGAGAGATTCGGTGGAAGTGACAATTGGTATGCTACCTTCCCAACATGATCCATTATTTTTAAAGGACCGATATACCAAGGGCTCAGCTATACCTTCTTTTTAAATCTCATTACTCTCTTCCAACGAGATATTCGTAAGAACACTTTATCACCCACTTCAAACTCTAAGTCTTTTCTCCAGTTTTCAGAATAACTTTTTTGTTGACTCTGAGATGCTCTTATGTGTTGTTGAATAGATATGACCTTTTCTTCCATCTCATCAACAAGATTAGGTCCTAATATCTTTCTTTCCATAACTTCATCCCAACAAGTTGGAGTCCTGCATTTATTTCCATAGAGAGCTTCATAAGGAACCATCTGAATACTTGAGTGAAAGATATTATTATAAGAAAATTCCACCAAAGGTAGGTGTTTATCCCAACCACCTTTGAAATCCATAGAGCAAGCTCTCAACATGTCTTCTAGAGTTTGAATTGTCCTCTGAGACTGATCATCTGTCTGAGGATGATAAGCAGTGCTGAAACTCAACTCTATATCTAGAGTATGCTGAAGACTTCACCAAAACTTCGAGGTAAACCTACAATCCTGATCAGATATAATGGAAAGTGGGACTCCATACAACCTTACCACTTCCTTTACATATATCCTAACAATCTTATCAAGAGATAAATATTCTCTAATAGCAATGAAGTGTGCCGACTTCGTAAGATGATCAACTATAACCCAGATAGCATTATTGCCTTTGGGTGTTTTAGGAAGTCCAGTGACAAAGTCCATAGTGATGTTTTCCCATTTCCATTTTGGTATTGGTAATGGTTGTAACATCCCCTTAGACTTCTGTCTCTCAAATTTAACTTGTTGACAAAAAAAGAATCGAGAGACATATTCAGCAACATCTCTTTTCATGCCATCCCACCAGAAGTACTTTTTCTGGTCCCTATATATCTTTGTGCTTCCAGGATGAATAGAGAATGAAGAACCATGAGCCTCATCCATAAACTCCTTCTTTAATTCAGGGATGGGAGGAACACAAACCTGATTCTTGAGCCTTATTATCCCATCTCAATCAAGGTTTAATTCAGGAACATTTCTCACCTTCTTTTGTAACTCTACATATTATTTTTGTGCCTCTTTAATCTTCACATGTATAGATGGTTGAACATTCATTTGAGAAAGATAAGATTTTTCCCCTTCCATTATAATTCCAAGATCCATCCTTTGTAAATCCATAAATATTGGATCTTTTGTGATCCTCATCATGGATAAGCTAGCATGGTCTTGTTGACTTAATGTGTCTGCCACCTTGTTTTCTTTCCCAGGGTGGTAATGAATTGAGCAGTCGTAATCCTTAATCAGATTCAACCATCTTCTTTGGTGTATATTCATGTCCTTTTGTGTAAAAATATACTTTAAACTTTTATGATCAATATAATTATAAAACTTTCACCTTAAAGATAATGCCTCCAAATATTTAATGCAAAGATTACCGCAGCTAACTCCAAATCATGAGTTGTGAAATTTTGCTCATGGATTTTCAACTTTCGTGTGGAATAAGCTATCACCATATAATTTTTCATGAGAAAACACCCCATTCCCTTCTTGGATGTATCACTGTAGATCACAAACCTTTATCCACTATAAGGCAGTGTGAGCACAAGTGCACTAGATAACCATCTTTTCAACTCCTTGAAATTCTCTTCACACTCCTCTGTCCAAACGAATTTAACTCCTTTTCAAGTCAACCTGGTGAGTGGATTAGATAACCTTGAAAAATATTTCATAAAATGTCGATAATATCCATCCATACCAAGAAAACTTTGGATCTCAGTTACTATTGTTAGTCTCGACCATCTTTCGATAAACTCTATTTTTGATGGATCCACAGATATCCCCTCTTTTGAGATTATGTGACCCAAAAATGAAACTTTTTGAATCCAAAATTCACACTTGGTAAATTTTTCATAAAGCATATCCTTTATTAGGGTATTTAATACAATTATTAAGTGATCTTCATGTTCTTCCTTACTCTTTTAATAGACAAGAATATCATCTATAAAGACTACCACAAACTGATCATGATAGTATCTAAAGACTCTATTCATTAGATCCATGAAGATAGTAGGGGCATTAGTAAGACCAAATGGCATCACTATAAATTCGTAGTGTCCATACCTTGTATGGAAAGCTGTATTTGGTATATCCTCCCTTGTGACCCATAATTGATGATACCATGAACGAAGATCAATCTTGGAAAAGTATTGAACTCCACGTAGTTGGTCAAATAAGTCATCAATACGTGGGAGAGGATATTTGTTCTTGATAGTGATCTTGTTAAGTTCTCGATAATCAATGAAAAGTCTCATTGATCCATATTTCTTCTTAATAAAGAGAACAGGTGATCCACAAGGTGACACACTAGGGCTTATGAATAATTTATCAAGATTGTCTTGGAGTTTCTTCTTCAATTCCTTCAACTCAATTGGGGCCATTCTATAAGGTGTCTTTGAAATGGTCATAGCACCCGGTACGAGTTCTATTGAAAACTCAACATCACGATCTGGTGGAAGACCTGGAAATTCCTCTGGAAAGACATCATAAAACTCCCATACAGTGGGCATATTATTAATTGTGAGTTTATCTCCAACCATTTGAGATAAATAACCTTCATATATTGGAATCAAGACCCATAAGATGGAATAAATTTCCACTGGAAGGTTATATTCATCCTTACATCGATAGATGATCATATATTGGACAGGAATATGAAATGTGACTTCCCTTCTTTGAAAATTGATATGAGCTCCATATAAAGAAAGGCAATCCATGTAAAGAATCACATCAAATTCCACTATAGGAAGGATTACAAGATTTTCAGGTAGCACTTTCCCACAAATTTCAATCGGAGAAGAATTGTAAAATTTTGATGCGACCGTTGTGCCATTAGAAGTTGTCACAACTAACTCAACATCTAATTATTTAGGTAATACGACGATACCCTTAGAAAATTATTTAGAAATAATAGAGTGGGGGATCCAGAATCAAATAAAAAAATTGCTACTTTAGAGTGGATAGTAAGTGTACCTTTCACCACTTCATTTTTGTACTCCACATCGCCGATAGGAATTTCATGTGACTTTCCTTTATATTTGGCCTTAAGATTTTGTTGACGTCGATCATCATCAACAACCCTTGGATTAGGGAATTGATGAGAATAGTGACCCATTTCTTTGCACTTGTAACATTGAAGTGTAGGAGGTGCGTTCTGTGTATCCTTTTATTTGATCGCATCACTAGACATCTTTTTCCCATCATTGCGGCATTTAAATGCCCAATGACCTTCTTTTCAACATTTGAAACATTTACTTGAACCTTTAAGACAATTCCCTCCAAGTTTCTTTCCAAACATTGGGCATAAGGGAAAACCCATCTTCTTTTCAGTGTGGTCTTTAGATTTCCCTTTGAATTCCATTTTCCTCTTCTTATCAAACCCATATGACTGATGGGTTACTCTAATATCCATCTCAACCTTGAGAGCACATCAAAAAATTTCCTCGTAGATATTGAAGTCCCTTATATAAAACACCCTTCAAAGACTTAGTTTTAATCAACTAAAGAATCGATTGATCTTACTCTCAGGTTGGATAATAATTTCAGAAGCGTACCTTTCAAGCCTTGTAAAATTTGCTTTGTAGACCAACTGATTCATCATCATTTTTCTTTAGTTCAAGAAACTCCTTCTCCATCTTTGTTCGAAGAATACGAGGGAAGTACTTATTGAAAAATATGTTCTTGAACTCGTCCCATTCCATAGACTCAATTTCGTCTCTTTTCCTTGTATTATTGATAAGATTCCACCATTGATCAGCATTACCTTCCAAACGATACACTGCTAAGATAACTTTATCATGTTCAGAACATTGTAGAACTGAAAATATCTTTTCAGTGGCACTGATCTATTGTTTAGCCACTAATGGATCAGAAGACCCGCTGAATGAAGGTGGATGCTGCCTCATGAAAGATTCAATAGAATGTTGCTCCTTCCTTTTCTTGTTTGGAAGTCCTGCATGATTCATAGCTTGAGAAAGTTGTGTGAGCATGGCTACAAGTTTTTTCATTCCATATCCCATAACATTTGGTTTCTCAGGGGGACAATCATGGCATTTCCCATCGCATTCATCATTAACACGGTTCCTTCAGGTTCCATCCATTGACTAAAACCAAGAATCATAGTGTGAGAAACACTAATCATAACAGGAAAACCACATTATCAAGAATAAAATTTCACATTTAGGTATTATCATAGGTTATTCATGGCCATTGCTAAGAAACTAATATTGTTTTCTATGTTTTGACATATCCTTAGAGTTCTTTCTAAGGCTTTCACATCCTACTTTCCAAAGGTTGACTATACCTTTCCTCTGATACCAACAATAACGACCCATAATTTACATACATTGTTATTACTTTAGAATTGAAGCATACTTATTACAACATATAACAAAACCATGGTAGGACCGTATAGGTGTAGTGTCTTTAGAAACTGGGAAACATAAACAACTGGTTCACAAAGCATCTACATTGTCTTCCATTTATTTCACCATATCTAGAGTCCCTTTTGGCATATCCTACTTAATACCTTTCTTCCTAACCTGGGGAAAAGAAAACATACAAAAGGGTGATCTCAAATTCTCAGTAAGGGTAAACAAAGGAAATATCATATTCGTAAGAACATAGCATTTTGAAAATCTTAACCTACAAAAGAGATCATAATATCATAACATGGGATAAATCATAGTTGTGAAATGTAATCCCAATAAACATAACATAAAACATGAAACTTTGTGGCATACACACATAATTATACAATATCATTTCTTATTAGTCAAGACTCATTTCCAAGACTATCTTAGCGGACAAAGTCTATTTCTGAATTGATTTCACACCTCGTTCCAGTCTTGTATCACTGAACCAGATTAACTTACCGTTCCAGCCATGTCTATCCCATGAGATATATATCTTTACCCAATGCATTGGAGGGAGATATAGGTCCCACCCATCTTATAATGAAACCATTCTTATGTGTGCCATAAAATCATAAATCACACATCATAGCATAACCCATGTAATAAAAATGGGATTCTTAAACATCATGATATCATAACATAATTCGTATAAGATAAAAGGACTTCATAAAAATAATTCCATTATAACATAATAAAATCAATGTAAAAATTGGGATAGAAACAGAACCCTATATTATCTTAGATGGAAAATAATTTTGATAAAATGCTTGAACTCCATTCTTGAGGAAAATATCTGTTCTAATTCAAAAACATTTTTCCTTTCTTAACATGTCATACAATTTTAAACTAAAAGAAGTTGATAAAAAATTAACTTAAAAACTTTTAAAGGAAGCTTCATGGAAATAATGTTCTATGAAATCATAAAATCCATTCATGTTGTATAAGTTAAAAAAATATTTTTCTCGTACTTTGGCCGAAAAAGTCAAAAAGTACCTCATACTAAAAACGACAAAAGATTCCTTTTATATCTTTTACTAAAAACTCACCAATGAGTAATATTGGATTTAAACAATTTTAGGAGGATAGAAATAATATTACATAATGAGGAAACATGGATATGGATTATATATACACCCCAGTTGTAGGGTGATGAAGATTCTGCAAAGGGGAAATCCAATTACCACAAGACATCGAAAAGGACCGAACCAGTCCACGCACCGGCTCCCAGCAACAGCACGTGGTCGGTTCAGCAGACCTCCCTCCCGCAATTCTGTGGACCAGCATCGCCCATGAAATAGAGGTGGGGACCCTCCGCGGGTGCAAAGCAGGATGGGTGCCAGGGCGGTCCACCACCGTGAGCTGCCCCTCCGCGGACCGCTGTCGTTCACGGGATAGAGGCGGAGTGGTGCACGGCCGCGGAGCAATCCCGTGAATCTCAGCTCCAAAACTCCCTAGTGGACTGAGTCGTTCACGGGTGGGGGTTCCTTCATGGGATTTCACAAAACGTGCCGTGTGCCCATCAATATTTCCTCTTCGCGACTCTATAAATAATCACCGAGGGGCACCAAAAAAAAGAGGGGAGGAAGGATGGGTAAAACCCCGTGGGGAGATGCTGGAGAAATCGCTCCCAGCGGTAATGTTCCACGACCATCCGCAGACTCCATATCATCCGTGGATGCACTCTTCCGCATAGAGGAGAAACCAAAATGCAAACCACAGGCGGCCATCTCCTTCGCGGATGGACACCACCTCCACAGATCTGTGTCGTTCGCGAAATGGAGGTGGGAACTCCTCCGCGGGTGCGAAGTAGGACGGGAGTCAGCTTTTTCGCGGATAACCTCCTTCGTGGCCTAGTCCTTCGAGGCCTACTCCCTCGCAACCAGATCCTCCGCGGACATCCTCCTTCGTGGCTGACTCCTTCCCGGCCTACTCCCTCGTGGACAACCTCCTTCGCAGAAGACCATTCTTCCCGGACAGCCTCTTTCATGGCTGAGTCCTTCGCGGCCTGCTTCCTCGTGGACAACTCTTCCACGGACGCCCTTCACGGATGAAAAAACCATGAGGCACATGTGGCCAGCCATACGTGGATGAATCCTTCACGTAAAGCCCCTCCACGACCATCTCCTACGCGGCCCGCCCCATGCGGAAAACCACATGCACTCGCTGGTCCATACCGCGGGGGCTGCGCCCCCGCCCCCCTGCTCGGGCTCAGTGTCGAGTCGGTCCCTTCACTACCGTCACTGGCCCCCATGAAAAATAGAGAGTCTCACCGCAAACTTTTAGGGTTGGGTTGTCAGGATTTTCCATTGCACACCCACCTTCCACCAATGGAATACCATGATTTGAGATACTCCTCCAAACCCTATCACTTGGCTCCTAGGCCAAGTTGAACCAGAAAGGGCCACCCTTGCATAAGTCCCACACCAACCATTCCTAGGTATCTTCTACCTAGTCGTCCTAACCACATGACGTTAAACTGTATGACCATCGTCTTGACCACATGACATTAAACTATATGACCCTCATCCTGACCACATGACATTAAACTATATGGCCCTCATCCTATCCATATGACGTTAAACTATATGGAAACAATCCTCTCTACATGACTATTAACTGTATAATTCCCTTTCATTTAATAATTGGATGCCTCTTGCTCCATGAAAGAGATGGCTTACACTATGTTTATAGTGCCATAACTTCAAGAGCGCTGGAATCCATTCAAACCTTCAATCACTCCACCTCATGCTTTGCACGTCCTTTATTTAGATCTTCATTCCCTTGCATGTCTGAAGGGACCCCCTAGCGGTCTGGACTCATGCCACATCGGCTCACCTACCGTCCTGGTCCAACACCCCAGAAGACTTTCGAGGACACTTCGAGATAGGTCCTGTGTTTCGAACACGGTCAGCAGTCGACCCTCATTTGTTTGTCCCCATTTCAGGCTAACATGATATGGATGCTGTGTTTCGAACATGGTCAGCAGTTATCCTCCATCACCACGCCACCCTCATTGTGTTCCGAATGTCAGGCTTGTAATTCACTCTTTTCATCTCCCTTTGTTCAGATTGATTCCAACGCCCTTGACGTTATCCCACTTGTGCACTAGCGTATAGGTGTAAAATTGTATACCTCAACCCACCAGTGAGTTGGGATGCCCTCATGGACAGAAATGAGGAAGATATTATGGGCATTCATCTCGGAGTAAGCCCTGAATTTATATGCCACCCTCATGCTTAAGCCCCAATCCACTTCTCATGAACTCATATTTCGTGACATGATCATCTGGTCCCTGCCACCTCTTGTTTCTCACACCAAACATGACTCACGTGGGCATAGAGTAAGCATCGACCATGAAATCCTCTTATGGGAATCCTCATAGTGTAATCCCCAATCTATCACCATGGGCCTCCTCAGAGTGTAAGACTCAATCCTATGCGAACTATGAGAACTTTGATCCATGTTAAGGCATGGTACGTAGGAAGCCTCCCTGAGGTTTAAGCCCGATCACAATCGGACCCCTGGGTCCACCTTCACATCGGTTCTCTAACACCCCGATTAAAACTATGTGGACTTTGATCCTTGTCTCCTAGGAAGGGTACACAGGAAGCCTCCCTGAGGTTCAATCCCAACAATCAGTTGATCCGACTATCTTCACATCGGTTCACCGAGCTGCTCCTAGCACCGTCTCAATGAGTCCAAATTCTTCAAAGTCATTAATCTAATGAGGGATGGTAAACCTATGGCCTAAATGATTCTAAACCCATGCGTCCAGCTGACCTTTTCCAACCAGGAATGATCCATAGATACTATGCTTGGGTATAAACCAAAGATTCGTGAACATATGAATACATCTTAAATCTATAATAGAGTCCAGGAACATGCAATAATTCTCCCCAAAAGGGTGAGATGAGCCCAAATTCCCATCCTCTAGACCAATGTGAGATCTTAAGCATCGCTGGCCAAATCACTCGGCGAACGCCTGCCTTTGGAAAGAAGGTCAACACATTCGTCGGATGTAGAACCGTTGGGAATTTCGAGACCGACCCGAAACACCAGTAAATACCAAAGTATAAACAATCTCAGATAAAAATGAGATTGTGAGATTTTCCCTTACCTTAGGTATGATATGCTTCGCACGTATCCATACCTCCTGTATAATGATTTAAATAATGTCATTGACTTATTAAAAAATCATTTTTATTGTTATGATATCATACATGGTAATATTCTTATCTTCTTATTAGTAATATTTGTTTTTTACTTGTTATTCGGGTGTTCATTGCTTTATGTTCTTATGCATTTCTTGTCGAATAAATTCTTATTCTTATTTTTAGGTTATAGATACCTTTTTTAAAGAATGGTATTAGTGTAAAATATATCATATTTATTCATTCAATTCATTTATATAATCATTATTCAATGAAGATGATGTAGAACGAGTCGCATCACATCGTGGAGATGATATGCCGTACGTACGCACGAGCGATGATATCGTTCCCATAACTATTGAATGGTATTGGAGTGGAAGATGGAATGTCTTAGAATTAGTATCATTTTATTATAATCATATATAGTTAGTCTTTACACCATTATACGCATCCAAGTAAGGTGGTGGTGGAAAACAGATTACACCACGGCATGGAGACGGTATTCCGTACATACGCACGCGCGATGATTTCATTTTCCGTAGGATGGATAGAAGGTGAAATAGGGTTGTTTAATATTTATAATAAAATATCAGTATATTAGTGATACTGATGTTATTACCTTATAATTAAACAACTAAATAAGAGTAATTAGAAGAAGGAAGAAACTTGAAATAATCGGTAGAAGAGATTACCTCTCCCTCGACATGCCTCCTTTAAATTTCCACTTAAGGGACTAGAGTTGGTCTTTTGAGAAGACCAGAACCTATACTATGTTTATAGGGATGTTGAGAAGGGAAATGGTCAGGGGTTGGATGAGATTGAAAGCTAAAAGTTGTGTAAAGAGGATAGGGAGGAGGTGCCCTTTTATAAGGGAGGAGAGGGACCCCTTTGGAAAGTGTGAAAATATTATTTTATTATAAAATTATCTTCAGTTTCAAAAGGTACAAAAATCATTAAAGATGAAGATAAGATGACTCATGGTCGAAATAAAATTATCCAATCAGAATTGGACATGTTTTGGATAATATTTTAATCATTATAATATTATTTATTTAAATCATTTATTAATGAGGTAAATACTGCATCATTATTGTGTCATAAATAATTTAATTTATTTCATGTCTAAAAATTATAAAAAAATACCATCAGGTATGAAATATTTTTATATTTCCAATGAATATTTATAGTCAAAATTATAATTTATATATCCCCTTATAAAAATTAATTAATAAAAGATTTTTGTTAATGTAAATTTTGTCTTTACATTAAATTAATTAATCCAAATTGTCACTATCACTACCAAGTGGCACAATGGGGTCCCAAAATTGACCCAAGGATGACCATGGTTGGCCACTACTCATCCAATAAGGTTAGGACAAGTGTTAAGGTAATTTTGAATTATTATAATAATATTTTAACCTTGAATTACCCTATTTACCTTTAACCGCGATAAATAAAAGTCAAAAGTTACTATTCACGAAAAATTATTTTCATCTTATTGAACCACATTTTACTTCCTGATAACAACCATATATGGAGGATTTTTTGAAATACAATTCACAGAAGTGGTAAATTTTCATTTAAATGAAAGAGTCAGTTTTTTAACTACCACTAAGTGGTTTCACTATTCATAAAAAATTGAAGTTTTTCAGAAAAAATACCAAAAATTCAGCCTTGGCTATATTTGATATTCTGAATTCAAAAATGATGAATATTTTTCCAAATTCAAGACATATAAGTGGCATTAATTAATTTTAAAATTAATTACCGTTTTCAAAACAAATAGCGTGTTTTTAAGAAATAATAGCTACCAAAAGATCGACACTTGTTTTTGTCCAATTTCAAAGTAAAATTAATTCCAATGACCAACATTGGATTAAATAGTAGAAATATATTCTAATTACACTTTAAAACCAATTAAAAATATAATCTAGCCATATAAATTATTACGATGAAAAAAGTTGTTTTTAATTAAAATATAGCGTGTTTTTACTATTCATTAAAATATGAAAGTTATCAGAATAATATGAAAAATTTATTCAAAGTAAATATTTATATCCTGATTAAAAGGAAGAATTTTATTTTGTCAAATTAAACTTATAAACATGTCAAAAACTAGATTTAAAGTGGGTGCGCCATCAAAAGGCAGAAAAATTGTAAAAAAAATACTTATTTTACCCGAAAAATTAATTTTGTTCTCATACCATGTTCTAGAAAATATGTAATATGAATAATAATGTTATAAAATTCAAAATTTAGTTAATACTATTCATAATTTCTAGTCCATAATAATATTATAACAATATATCATTGTTTAGTGAAACCCGATATTGCGTACTACACACGCTATCGAGGAAGGTCGCGAATGCGTGTAACACAAGCCAAGATAGTGTTGCATGGATTGAAATATTCCTTTGCGTATAACATAAGAAATTAAAAAAAATATTTCTCATAAAATCTCAGGGTGTTACATTCTACCCCTCTTAAAAAAAATTCTCCCTCGAAATTCCTCACTTCATAACAAACAGATGAGGATACCTCTCCCTAATCATATCCTCAAGTTCCCATGTAGCTTCTTCTAATTGGTGGTTTCTCTATAAAAATTTAACCAAGAGAGTGGTCTTGTTTCACAGAAATTCTTCGCTATGATCTAGAATCTCTAGTGGCTATTCTTCATAAGAAAGATCTTTCTCCAGCGGTACAACTTCTAAGCTTAGTACATGTGAAGGATCGGGTATGTACTTTCTCAGGTGAGATACATGGAACACATTGTGAACTTGAGAGAGATTCGGTGGAAGCGCCAATCGGTAAGCTACCTTCCAACACGATCCCGTATTTCGAAAGTACCGATATACCTAGGGATCAGCTTTCACTTATTTTCAAATCTCATTACTCTCTTCCAAGGAGATATTCTTAAGAACACTTTATCACCCACTTAAGAATCTAGGTCTTTTCTTCGGTTACCGACACAAATTTTTTGTCGACTCTAAGCTAATCTTATGTGTTGTTGAATAGATCTGACCTTTTCTACCATCTCATAAACAAGATCTGGTCCTAATAGATTTATTTCCCCAACTTTATCCAAGCAAGTTGGATTCCTGCATTTCTTTCCATAGAGAGCTTCATAAGGATCCATCTGAATACTGGAGTGAAATCTATTATTATAAGAAAATTCCACCAAAGATAGGTGTTGATCCCAACCACCTTTGAAATCCATAGAGCAAGCTCTCAACATGTCTTCTAGAGTTCGAATTGTCCTCTCAGACTGACCGTCTGTCTGAGGATGATAAGAAGAGTTGAAACTCAACAATGTATCTAGAGTATGTTGAAGACTTTGCCAAAACATTGAGGAAAACCTCAGATCCCGATCAGATATAATGGAAAGTGGTACTCCATGAATCCTTACCAATTCCTTTACATATCTCCTGGCAAGCTTATCAAGAGAGAAATCTTCTCTAATAGTAATGAAGTGTGCCGAATTTGTAAGACGATCAACTATAACCCAGATAGCATTATTGCCTTTGGATGTTTTAGGAAGTCCAGTGAAAAAGTCCATAGTGATGTTTTCCCATTTCCATTATGGTATTGGTAATGGTTGTAACATCCCCTTAGACTTCTGTCTCTCAGCTTTAACTTGCTGACAAACCAAGCATCGAGAGACATATTCAGCAACATCTCTTTTCATAACATCCCACCAGAAGTACTCTTTCAGGTCCATATACATCTTTGTTCTTCCATGATGAATAAAGAATGATGAACTATGTGCCTCATCCAATAGCTCCTTCTTTAATTCTGGGATGGGAGGAACACAAACCCGATTCCTGAACCTTATTATCCCATCACAATCACAGTTGAATTCAGGAAAATTTCTCACCTTCTTTTGTAACTCTACATCTTCTTTTTGTGCCTCTTTAATCTTCACATGTATATATGGTTGAACATTAATTTGAGAAAGATAATATTTTTCCAATTCCATTATAATTCCAAGATCCATCCTTTGTAAATCCATAAATATTGGATCTTTTGTGATCCTCATCATGGATAAGCTAGCATGGTCTTGTCGACTTAATGCGTCTTCCACCTTGTTTGCTTTCCCAGGGTGGTAATGAATTGAGCAGTTGTAATCCTTAATCAGCTCCAACCATCTTCTTTAGTGCATATTTATCTCCTTTTGTGTTAAAATAAACTTTAAACTTTTATGATCAGTATAAATATCACACCTTTCACCATAAAGATAATGCCTCCAAATCTTTAATGCAAATATTACCGCAGCTAACTCAAAATCATGAGTTGAGTAATTTTTCTCATGTATTTTCAACTGTAGTGAGGCATAAGCTATAACCATATCATTTTTCAAGAGAAAACACCCCAGTACCTTCTTGGATGCATCACTATATATCAAAAACCTTTCTCTACTACAAGGTAGTGTGAGCACAGGTGCACTGAATATCCTTATTTTCAACTCCTTGAAATTCTCTTCACACTCCTCCGTCCAAACGAACTTAACTCCTTTTCGAGTCAACCTAGTGAGTGGATTAGATAACCTTGAAAAATCTTTCATAAAACTTAGATAATATCCAGCCATACCAAGAAAACTTCGGATCTCAGTTACTGTTGTTGGTCTCAACCATCTTTCGATAACCTCTGTTTTTGATGGATCCACAGATATCCCCACTTTTGAGATTATGTGACCCAAAAAATAAACTTTTTGAAGCCAAAATTAACACTTGGTAAATTTGGCATAAAGAATCTCCTTTCTTAGGGTCTTTAATGCAATTCTCAAGTGATCTCCATGTTCTTATTTACTCTTTTAATAGACAAGAATATCTTCTATAGAGACTACCACAAAATGATCAAGATAGTCTCTAAAAAATCTATTCATTAGATCCATGAAGATAGCAGTGGAATTAGTAAGACCAAATGGCATCACTATAAATTCATAGTGTCCATACCTTGTATGGAAAGCTGTCTTTGGTATATCCGCCCTTTTGAACCTTAATTGATGATACCCTGAACGAAGATCAATCTTAGAAAAGTATTGAGCTCCATCTAGTTGGTCAAATAAGTCATCAATACGTGGGAGAGGATATTTGTTTTTGATAGTGATCTTGTTAAGTTCTCGATAATAAATGAAAGGTCTCATTGATCCATATTTATTCTTAATAAAGAGAACAGGTGCTCCACAAGGTGACACACTAGGGTGTATGAATCCTTTATCAAGATTATCTTGGAGTTGCTTCTTCAATTCCTGCAACTCAATTGGGCCCATTTTATAAGGTGTTTTTGAAATGGGCAAAGCACCCGGTACGAGCTCTATTGAAAACTCAACTTCACGATCTGGTGGAAGACCTAGCAATTCCTCTAGAAAGACATCATAAAACTCCTGTACAATTGTAATATTATTAATCATGAGTTTCTATCTAACCATTTGAGATAAATAACCTTCATTTATTGGAATAAAGACCCATAATATGGAATAAATTTCCACTGGAAGGTTATAGTCATCCTTACATCAATAGATGATCATAGATTGGTCAGGAATATGAAATGCGACTTACATTATTTATCAATAGATATGATCTCCATATAAAGAAATCCAATCCATGCCAATAATCACATCAAATTCCACTATAGGAAGGATCTAAAGATTTTCAGGAAGCACTTTCCAACAAATTTCAATCGGAGAATAATTGTAAACTTTTGATGTGACTATTGTGCCATTAGGAGTTGTCACAGCTAACTCAACATCTAATTATTGAGGTAATATAGTGATACCCTTAGAAAATTATTTAGAAATAAAAGAGTGGGTGGATCTAGAATCAAATAAAACATTTGCTACTTTAGAGTGGATGGTAAGTGTACCTTTCACCACTTCGTTATCGTACTCCACATCGCCGATATAAATTGCATGTGACTTTCCTTTTTCTTTGGCCTTAATATTTTGTTGACGTTGATCATCATAAAAAACCCTTAGATTAGGGAATTGATTAGCATAGTGACCCATTTCCTTGCACTTGTAACATTGATGTGTAGGAGGTGCGTTTTGTGTAACCTTTTCTTTGTTCGCATCACTAGACATCTTTTTCCCATCATTGCGGCATTCAAATGCCCGATGACCTTCTTTTCCACATTTGAAACATTTACTTGACCCTTTAATACAATTCCCTCCAAGTTTTGTTTCCACACTTTGGGAATAAGTGAAAAATCATCTTCTTTTCAGTGTGGTCTTTATATTTCTGATTGAATTCCATTTTCCTTTTCCTATCAAACCCATATGACTGATGGGTTACTCCAATCTCCATCTCAACCTTGAGAGTACATCGAAAATTTCCTTGTAGCTATTGGAGTCCCTTATGGATAAAGCCCTTCGAAGAATTGGTTTTAAGACACTAAAGAATCGATCGATCTTACTCTCAGGTTGAATAATAATTCCAGAAGAGTACCTTGCAAGACTTGTAAAATTTTCTTCATAGGTACCCACCGATTCATCATCCTTTTGATTTAGTTCAAGAAACTCCTTCTCCATCTTTGTTCGAAGAATACGAGGGAATTACTTATTGAAAAATATGTTCTTGAACTCGTCCTATTACATGGACTCAATTTTGTCTCTTTGCCTTGTATTCTTGATAATATTACACCATTGATCAGCATCACCTTCCAAACGATACACTGCTAAGATAACTTTATCATGTTCATAACATTGTAGAACTGAAAATATCTTTTCAGTGGCACTGATCCATTGTTTAGACACTAATGGATCAGAAGACCCGCTGAATGAAGGTGGACGCTGCCTCATGAAGGCTTCAACAGAATGTTTCTCTTTCCTTTGCTCGTTTGGAAGTCCTGAATGATTCATAGCTTGAGAAAGTTGTGTGAGCATGGCTACATGATTTTTCATTCCAGCTCCCATAACATTTGGTTGCTCAGGGGGATAATCATTTAATTTCACATTGCATTCAGCATTAATACGGTTCCTTTGGGTTCCATCCATTGACTAAAACCAAGAAGCATAGTGTAAGAAACACTAATCATAATAGGAAAACCACATAATCAAGAATAAAATTTCACACTTTAGGTCTTATAATAGGTTGTTAATGGACATTTCTAGGACACTAATATTGTGTTCTATGTTTAAACTTATCCTTAGAGTTATTACTAAGGATTTCACATCCTAGTTTCCAAAGGTTGACTATACCTTTCCTCTAATACCAACTATAACGACCCATACTTTATATACATTGTTATTACATCAGAATTGAAGAATACTTATTACAACATATAAAAAAACCATGGTAGGACCGTATAGGTATAGTGTCTTTAGAAACCGGGAAACATAAACAACTGGTTCACAAAGCATCTACATTGTCTCCCATTTATTTCATCAAATCTAGAGTCCCTTTTGGAATATCCTACTTAATAACTTTATTCGTGACCTAGGGAAAATAAAACATACAAAAGGGTGAGCTCAAATGCTCAGTAAGGGTAAACAAAGGAAATATCATATTCATAAGAACATAGAATTTCAAAAATCTTAACCTGCCAAAGAGATCATAATATTATAACATGGGATAAATCATAGCAGTGAAATGTAATCCCAATAAACATAACATAAAACATGAAACATTGTGGCATACACACATAACCATAGAAAATAATTTCTTATTAGTCAAGACTCATTTCCAAGACTATCTTAGTAGACAAAGTCCATTTTTGAACCAAGTTCACTCCTTGTTCCAGTCTTGTATCACTGAACCAGATTAACTAACCGTTCCAGCCATGTCTATCTCATGAGATATAAATATTTACCCAATGAATTGGAGGGAGATATAGGTCCCACTCATCTCATAATTAAACCATTCTTATGTGTGCCACAAAATCATAAATCATACATCATAGCATAACCCATGTAATAAAAATGGGATTCTTAAATATCATGCCATCATAACATAATCCATATAAGATAAAAGGACATCATAAAAATAATTCCATTATAACATAATAAAATCAATGTAAAAATAGGGATAGAAACAGAACCATATATTATCTTAGATGGAAAATAAGTTTTATACAACGCTTGAACTCCATTCTTGAGGTAAATATCCTATCTACTTCAAAAATATTTTTCCTTTCTTAACATGTCATACAATTTTCAACTAAAAGAAGTTTATTAAAAATAAACTTCAAAACTTTTACAGGAAGATTCATGGAAATAATGTTCTATGAAATCATAAAATCCATTCATGCCGTATAAGTTAAAAAACATTTTTCTCGTACTTTGGCCGGAAAAGTCAAAAAGTACCTCATACTAAAAATGAAAAAATATTCCTTTCATATCTTTTAATAAAAATTCACCAATGAGTAATATTGGATTTAAAAAATTGTAGGAGGATAGAAATAATATTACATACTGGGGAAACATGGATGTGGATGATATATACACCCTAGTAAATACCAAAGTATAAACAATCTCGGATAAAAATGAGATTGTGAGATTTTCCCTTACCTTAGGTCCAATATGCTTCGTACATATCCAAAACTCCTGTATAATGATTTAAATAATGTCATTGACTTATTACAGAATCATATTCATTGTTATGATATCATAAATTTTCATATTCTTATCTTCTTATTAGTAATATTTGATTGCTACTTGTTATTCGAGTGTTCATTGCTTTATGTTCTTATGCATGTCTTGTCGAATAAATTCTTATTCTTCTTTTTAGGTTATAGATAACTTATTTACAGAATTGTATTAGTGTAATATATATCATATTTATTAATTAAATTAATTTATATAATCATTATTCAATGAAGATCATGTAGAACGAGTCGCATCACATCGTGGAGACGGTAGGCCTTACGTACGCACGAGCGATGATATTGTTCCCATAACTATTGAATGGTATTGGAGTGGAATATGGAATGTCTCAGAATTAGTATCACGTTATAATAATCATATATAGTTATTCTTTACACCATTATACCCATCCAAGTAACGTGGTGGTGGAAAATAGATTACACCACGGCCTGGAGACGGTATTCCGTACGTACGCACGCGCGGTGATTTAATTTTCTATAGGATGGATAGAAGGTGAAATAGGGTTGTTTCATATTTAAAATAAAATATCAGTATGTTAGTGATACTGATGTTATTACTTATAATGAAACAACTAAATAGGAGGAAGTAGAAGAAGGAAGAAACATGAAAGAATCGGTAGAAGAGATTACCTCTTCCTCGACGTGCCTCCTTTAAACTTCCACTTACGGGACTAGAGTTGGTCTTTTGAGAAGACCAGAACCTCTACTATGTTTCTAGGGACGTTGAGAAGGGAAATGGGTAGAGGTTGGCCGAGCTTGAAGGCTAAAAGTTGTGTAAATAGGAGAGGGAGGAGGTTCCCTTTTATAAGGGAAGAGAGGGGCACCTTTGGAAAGTGTGAAAATATTATTTTATTATAAACTTATTTTCGGTTTCAAAAGGTCCAAAAATCATTAAAGATGATGATAAGATGACTAATGGTTGAAATAAAATCATCCAATCATAATTTGACATGTTTTTTATAATATTTTAATCATTTTAATCTTATTTAATTAAATCATTTATTAATAAGGTAAATACTGCATCATTATTGTGTCATAAATAATTTAATTTATTAGATGTCTAAAAATTATAAAAAAATACCACCATGTAGGAAATCTTTTTAGATTTAAAATGATTATTTATAGTCGAAATGATAATTTATATAACCCCTTATAAAAATTAATTACTAAAAGATTCTTGTTAATGTCAATTTTGTCTTTACATTAAATTAATTAATCCAAGCTGTCATTATCACCACCAAGTGGCACAATGGGGTCCCAAAATTGACCCAAGGATACCCATGGTCGGCCACTACTCATAAAATAAGGTTAGGATAAGTGTTAAGGTAATTTTGAATTATTAGAATATTCTTTTAACCTTAAATTACCCTATTTACCTTTAACTGCGGTAAATAAAAGTCAAAAGTTACTATTCACCAAAAATTATTTTCATCTTATTGAACCACATTTTACTTCTTCATAACAACCATGTATGTCGGATTTTTGAAATTTAATTCACAGAAGTGGTAAAATTTCATTTAAATGAAAGAGTCAGTTTTTTGACTACCACTAAGTGGTTTCACTATTCATAAAAAATTGATGTTTTTTAGAAAAAATTCCCAAAATTCAGACTAAGATATATTTGATATTCCGGATTCAAAAATGATGAATATTTTTCCAAATTCAAAACATAGAAGTGACATTAAATAATTTTAAAATTAATTCTCGTTATCAAAACAAATAGCGTGTTTTTAAGAAACAATAACTATCAAAAGATCGACACTTGTTTACATCCTATTTCAAAGTGAAATTAATTCCAATGACCAACATTGAATTAAATGGTAAAAATATATTCTATGAAATCATAAAATCTATTCATACCGTATAAGTTAAAAAAACATTTTTCTCGTACTATGGCAGGAAAAGTCAAAAAGTACCTCATACTAAAAACGACAAAAGATTCCTTTCATATATTTTACTAAAAACTCAACAAGGAGTAATATTGGATTTAAACAATTGTAGGAGGATAGAAATTATATTACATATTGAGGAAACATGGATGTGGATGATATATACACCCCATTAAATACCAAAGTATAAACAATCTCGGATAAAAATGAGATTATGAGATTTTCCCTTACCTTAGGTCCGATATTCGTCGTACGTATCCAAACCTCCTGTATAATGATTTAAATAATGTCATTTAATTATTATAGAATCATATACATTGTTATGATATCATACATGGTCATATTATTATCTTTTTATTAGTAATATTTGATTGCTACTTGTTATTCGGGTGTTCATTGCTTTGTGATCTTATGCATGTCTTGTCGAATAAATTCTTATTCCAATTTTTAGGTTATAGATAACTTATTTACATAGTGGTATTAGTGTAATATATATAATATTTATTCATTCAATTAATTTATATAATCATTATTCAATTAAGATCATGTAGAACGATTCACATCACATCGTGGAGACGGTAGGCCGTACGTACGCACGAGCGATGATATCGTTCCCATAACTATTGAATGGTATTGGAGTGGAAGATGGAATGTCTCAGAATTAGTATCATGTTATAATAATTATATATAGTTATTATTTACACCATTATACCTATCCAAGTAAGGTGGTGGTGGAAAACAGATTACACCACGGCGTGGAGAGGGTATTCCGTACGTACGCACGTGCGGTGATTTCATTTTATGTAGGATGGATAGAGGCTGAAATAGGGTTGTTTAATATTTATAATAACATATAAGTATATGAGTGATACTGATGTTATTACTTTATAATGAAACAACTAAATAAGAGGATGTAGAAGAAGGAAGAAAATTGAAAGAATCGGTAGAAGAGATTACCTCTTCCCCGACGTGCCTCCTTTAAACTTCCACTTAAGGGACTAGAGTTGGTCTTTTGAGAAGACCAAAACCTATAATATGTTTCTAGGGATGTTGAGAAGGTAAATAGATAGGGTTTGGCCGATCTTGAAGGCTAAATGTTGTGTAAAGTGGAGAGTGAGGAGGTTCCCTTTTACAAGGGAGGAGAAGGGCACCTTTGGAAAGTGTAAAAATATTATTTTGTTATAAAATTATATTTGGTTTCAAAAGGTCCAAAAATAATTAAAGATAAATATAAGATGACTCATGGTTGAAATAAAATCATACAATCATAATTGGACATGTTTTGGATAATATTTTAATCATTATAATCTTATTTATTTAAATCATTTATTAATGAGGTAAATACTGCATCATTATTGTGTCATAAATAATTTAATTTATTTGATGTCTAAACATTATAAAAAAAATACCATCATGTAGGAAATATATTTATCTTTCCAATTAATAATTATAGTTGAAAGGATAATTTATATAACCCCTTATAAAAATTAATTACTAAAATATTTTTGTTAATGTCAATTTTGTCTTTACATTAAATTAATTAATTCAAATTGTCATTATCACTACCAAGTGGCTCAATGGGGTCACAAAATCGACCCAAGGATTCCCATGGTCATCCACTACTCATCCAATAAGGTTAGGACAAGTGTTAAGATATTTTTGAATTATTATAATATTCTTTTAACCTTGAATTGCCCTATTTACCTTTAACCGCCGTAAATAAAAGTCAAAAGTTACTATTCACCAAAAATTATTTTCATCTTATTGAACCAAATTTTACTTATTGATAACAAACATCTATGTTGTATTTTTGAAATTAAATTTACAAATGTGGTAAAATTTCATTTAAATGAAAGAGTCAATTTTTTTAACTACCACTAAGTGGTTTCACTATTCATCAAAAATTGATGTTTTTCAGAAAAATAACAAAAATTCAGCCTAAGATATATTTCATATTCCGAATTCAAAAATGATGAATATTTTTCCAAATTCAGAACATAGAAGTGTCATTAATTAATTTTAAAATTAATTCCTGTTATCAAAACAAATAGCGTGTTTTTAAGAAATAATAACTATCAAAATATCTACACTTGTTTATGTCCAATTTCAAAGTGAAATTAAGTCCAATGACCAAAATTGTATTAAATGGTAAAAATAGATTCTAATTAAACTTTAAAACCAATTAAAAATATAATCTTACTATATAAATTTTTGCGATGAAAAAAGTTATTTTTAATTAAAATATAGTATGTTTTTACTATTCATTAAAATATGAAAGTTATCAGAATAATATGAAAAATTTATCCAAAGTAAATTTTTATATTCTTATTCCAAGGAAGAATTTTATTTTGTCAAATTTAACTTATAAACATGTCAAAAACTAGATTTAAAGCATGTGCACCATCAAAAGGCGGAAAAACTGCAAAAAAAATACTTATTTTACTCGATAAATTTATTTTGTTCTCATACCATGTTCTAGAAAATATGTAAGATGAATAATAATGTTATAAAATTAAAAATTTAGTTAATACTATTCATATCGGCTAGTCCATAATAATATTATAACAATATATTTAGTGAAACCCGGTATTGCGTACTACACATGCTATCGAGGAAGGTCGTGATTGCGTGTAACACAAGCCAAACTAGTGTTATGTGCAGTGAAAGATTCCTTTGCGTATAACATAAGAAATTAAAAAGAAATATTTCTCATAAAATCTCAGGGTTTTACAAGGAAACTCAACTTTATATCAAGATATTACTTAATAATTTTTCAAAAATTTGAGTTAAAATCCCTATTACAATAAAATACAATTGAATGTGGTACTCCATGCAACCTTACCAATTACTTAATGTATATTCTGGCGAGAATAATTAGAGAAAAATATTATTTGATAGTAATTAAGTGTGGTAACTTCATAAGGTGATCGACTATAACCAATAATTATCTCAGAATGAAAGATAAGATAAACCCTAAAGGTCACCATTAACTTTGATCATATTTCCACAAAGTATAAAGTCTTTCCTCATAAAATAAATTTGTCACTATATACAATACTAAAGGGTTGTATTGCCATAAATGTTTCATAAAATATCCTTAATCTTGATGAACTCCCATCACAAAAATCCTCAAAATGTATGTCAATGACTTTAAACTTATAATCAATATAAAAATCATAAACCCATGACATTATCCCTAACTATTAAGTTTATCATACTTGAAGACATATATGCTTCCAAAAATATAATTCACCCTTTATTCCTTAAATAAGATCTCATCTTATACAAAAACATTTTTATTGGAAACATGGGTTCAACCTTGTAACAATAGAATATCAAATGTGATTTCATTATTACATAATTAATGTCAAGGGAGATAATCACATGAAATTTCACTAAATGATTAACAATAAGATTGTCATACGACCAATTCATATAAATTAAAACATTAAATTCCTAACTACAGAGGGGGGTTATTTCACCCTAATTATCACGATTTACTTCAACCATTATGATTGAATACTCTTTATATTTTTTTCCTTTATCTTTAAGGGTTTTTGTGGCTTATCATCCTCATTATCCCTTGGATTGGGGAATTAATTCACATAATGTCCATACTCATTTCATTTGAAACACTGGGGTGTGGGTGGTGTATTCTGTGTAGCTTTCTCTCTATTTACATCATTATATAACTTATTCACACCGTTTTAGTAATCAATTATCTAATAACCTTATCTTACACAATTAAAATATCTACTAGTTAATTTAATAAAATTTCATTTATGTTTCTTCCCACAATTTGAGCATAAAAGAAAGATTATATTCTTATCTCTTTGGTTTTTAGAATTTCTTTTGGATTCCATTTTTATATTCTTATCAAAACCATGAGATTGATACATAACTCAAAGAATCATTTCCACCATTATAGAACAAATAACAATCTATTCATAGCTAATGAAGTATCTTATGTCTAATGAACTTATGAGACTTGGTTTTAAGACACTGAAGAATCAATCAACCTTAATTTTAGGTTAAATGATAATACTAGAAACATTCCTCGAAAGGCTTGTAAAATTTTACTCATAGGTATCAACTGATTCATCATTATTTTTATTTAGATGAAGTAACTCATTATCCATATTTGTATGAATAATACAAGGAAAGTAATTTTCGAAAAATAAGTTCTTAAAATCATCCCAATATATAGATTCAATTTCATCATGTTGACTCGTAATCTTGATAATATTCTACCATTAATCTGCTTCACCTTCCAAATAACAGACAACCAAAAATTATTTCTCATGCTTCAAACACTAGAGGATGGAAAATATCTTTTCATTGGTACTGATCCACTGATTATAAACTAGTGGATTAGAAGACCCACTTAAATAAGGTTGATATTGAATCAGGGAGGACTCAACATAATGTTGTTACCTCCTTTAATCATTGAGAATTCCAACATGATCCATAGATTGATAATTTTTTGTGAGCATAGAAAAAATATTTTTCATTCCAACTCCAAATTTTTTTGGTTTCTTAGGTGGAAAATCATTGCATAGTCTATCACACTCAACATTAATATGGTTTTTTGGGTTCTAACCATCAAATAAAACTAAAATTATCATGTGAGAAACACTAATAATGGTGGGGAACCAAAAAATCATGACAATAATAAATATAATTTCTAAATCATGACACCTTCTTTTCAATATATGACATCGTAGGCTTAATCTAGGTCATTCATGGTCCTTATTTAAATACTTTATTATGGTTAATAAAGAGTTTATGAATTTCCAAAGTATATCCCATGGGTGTGTCAATCTAAGCGATGATCAGATCCAGCTCAATGCACCCTTTTCAGATTTATTACCCTTAGGTACCTCTATACCAGACCCACATCCACTTTTAATATCTATACATGGATTTAATTTCTTGGAAACCACTTTCTCTATCCTTTACCAAAATCCAATGATTTTTCCTATACATTGAATCTTCCTTAGACTCATACTTAGATACATCACTTGACATATCCTTATAAAAATACCTAGGGATCTCACTAAAGTTTTCTTATCCTACTTTCCAAAGGTTAACTAAACCTTTCTTCCAATACCAAGTATAGTGACCCAAACTTCTCGTATGTAGATATTAAATATTTTTAGATGAATATTCATTAAATTACAAAAACACATTTTTGAGGACCATAATAGTTTAGTTCCTTTGGAAACTTGGAATATAATCTTCTTAATTTATGAAATATATTCAATGTATCCCATAAAGTTATAACCCTTTATTAATCTTATCAAACATACCATACTTAAAAACTTTCCTCATAACTTGGGGAAAATAAACATAATAATGGGCAAGGTCATATGCTTAGTAAGGGAAAACAAAGGAGATATATAAGAATGAAATGAACATAATGGTATGATGACATGAGAATAACATTTGTAAACTATACCATGTATATCGAAGACCATAACCTTGAGTCATGGCACAAATATCGGTAGTTTATAATACATGAATCATAAGCTAATGAAATAACACGAGCCATGATAGCATAACATTGAAATAAGATATAGATTTGAGGAATACAAATAAGCATAGAAAATATTATATCAAGGATACCTAAAAAGATGTTCATAACATGTTATGCTTGAGATAACCATATGTGTACCTATTTTGGTATTGGGATGACCTCCCATGTACCCTATTTCAGGCTTGAGATAACCTCCTGTGTACCCTTCGAGAACATATAACACTAATCAACACCCAATAAATTGGAGGGAGATATAGGTCCCATCCATCACATAATGAGAATCATACATATGTGTCCTATAACATCATAAAAAATCATCATATAATAACCCTTGAAATGAAAATGGGTTTCATAAACATTTCATAACATCTTAATATATGGAAAGGATACATGTTTTATAATCATTTCATCATTTTATCAGAGTTTAACCCATGAAAAAAAGATGGATTCATAATAATTTTATTGTGGAATAACCCATGAAAGAGAAATGGGTTTCACCAACAAATTTTCATCAAAATCGTAAACCATTTATAGAAAGAACAAGAATGGTATCCTTGGATAATTATCTTAGTAAATCATAAGTAACATAAAAGGATGTCATTTTGAATTTTGGGTGGTTCCTGAGTGGTAAAACACATAATCCTGTATCCAAAAGACTAGGGTTAAAATTCTAGAAATACTCTTTGGGGATTTACATTACAGGTGGTAATGCAATCATGATGCAAGTAGGATAATGAAGGCATGATGTTGGACTGGTCCCTCAGGCCATGTTCTTGGGAAAATTGTATTTGGAACTATGAGTTATGTAATGTATCTATATATACACAGATATAAAGATACATTTGATTTCATAATAAAAATAAAGCTTTGACCCGAAATTAAAAAACATTAGAGGATTTCATCTTATATGGAAAATGATTTTGAAAGATCACTTGGAACATTTTTTGAGGAAAAATAACCTTTTATCTTTGAATATTTTTTTTAAACATAATTTTTTTAAAGTACTTTTATTTTAAAAGAAAATTGAAAATATATAATTTAATTTATAATTAAAATAATCTTTATGTTAGTGTAAAATTCTATTCATGTCGTATATATTAAAACAAATATTCCTTTGACATTTTCGGTAAAATCCAAATGGTCATTTTTTTGGAAAATAATATGCATATTCCATTCAATTTTTTTTGAAAAAAATAATTAATAGATAAAAAATTATTTAATAAATCATTTTAAAAATGTTAAAAATATATCTGATTTTTTTAGAAAACATGGTTTTGGAAGTAAAAGGGTGGTAGACTAAAAATATGATTTTTCTAAAATGATTTTTTTCAAAATCTTGAGTATATAAAGAGAGGAAAAGTAAGGGGAAAAAATTTATTCTCATGACCAGATTAGAATAAAATTCATTATATATATATATATACATCAAAATATTTTATCATCAGAAACATAATCATAAATAGTCCTGATAAACAATGAGATTGTAACATAAAATCTTTACCACTTTGGTAACTTTGAAACGTAAGCCCATGAAATACGATCACTAAATGAAACATAAAATATCAATAGGATCAATATATTTATGATATTACATGTAAAAGGTATTTATATACAACTAATACAATAAGATATGTGCATAATATGATCATATGTCTTAAAGAAAGAAAATTGAGACAAAAACCCCTTACCGATTTGATATCTTTTAAAGATTAAACCACATGAAAGAGAGATCCTAAAATGGATATGTAAATAAAAATAAATTTAATTATAATAATAATAAAATACATTCATTTTCATTATATACATCATATAAAATAAACCTGTGGTGAATATGGCATTTGTCTCACAGAAAATAAAAGTGAGATGGAAATCCTTTACCGTAAGTCTCAACTTCCTTAATACTAATTATTAACACCAATTTAACAAATAAAACTTATTATACATATAATATAGAACCATAATTATATATATATATTACCATATATGATTTAATTTTTTCCTTTTATTACCCGTTTATTAACAATTACATGTTAAAGTGATGTTTCAGGTAATAACCGCTTTGTTTTTATATATGTTTTGATTCGTTATTTTTGGTCATATTAGATTGATCATAGTTAAATAATATAAATAATAATAATGAAATAATTATCATATTTAAACATCAATTATATTTTTAATACCAAGCACGAAATATGGTTTTGAGAAATGAAGTACGTTATGATCATGGAGATGGTAGGTCATATGTACGCATGAGTAACATTTTCATTTTTCAATGATTATAATAGAAAGGAGGGAAGTAATATATTATATTTAAATAATTATCAGAATATAATAAATACCATATTATTTATTTAAATATATTTATAAATATCATCCATGTGGTGTTGATGAAAAGAGAGTCACATCGCTTTGTGAAGGCGGTAGTCCACACGTATATGAATGACATTATCATCTTTCAGTAAGTGAAATAGTAATGAAGAAAATGATATATTGTATTTTAATAATTATAAATAAGTTATTAATATCATAATTATGTAATTTATATTACATATATTTTCCCTTATTATCTTACATGTAAAGTGTTAGTGAAAAACAAATCATATCGCTTCATGAGGTAGTAGTCCTCCGTACACAAGAACGATGTTATCATATCCCATATGGAATGGAAAGTAAAAAGGTTTATATTATATAATGAATCCATAGGTATAATTGTGTTATAAATATCATATATATACTTTATATCCATTATAATACCCAATCATGAGAGGTGGTATTATAAAAATGATGGACATTAGTTCGTGAGGTGGGAGTCCGTCGTACACACGAATGATGATTTTATAACAAATTTTATAGAACTGGATATGGTTTTTGGTCAAAAAATTAACATAAAAAAAATATCATTATATGGAATATAATGATTTTAATATATAATAATGGTTAAATAATATTTTAAGTAGGTGAAAAATAAATAAAATAAAAATGATCGTTGAAGAATGTTACCTCTTTTTCGGGTAATATCTTTAGGTTTGCACCTAAATCCTTCCTAGATTGTATTTATGAACAAAATATGTATTTTAGTGTGATATTAAGGAATTTTATAAGTGATTTTTCTAGTTATTATCCAAAAAATGGGTTTAATCTATTAATAATAGAGGAGAGTGGGTGGTCTTTTATAAGTGAGGTGGGTGTCATAATTGTAGTATTTTAAAAAGAAAAGGTGTATGCATGTTTTTCTCATGTAAAAAGTCTCCAAAATAGATTATTATAGATAAATATACATTATAGGGTCTAAATATGGATATTAAATATATTTTTATATTATTTTTAGGTCAATTTAACCCTTTTCATTTTAGTTTAACCCTCAGTAAACCCATTTTTTACCTTAACTATGGTTATTAATTTCTATTGTTTTCACTATTCATTTTGGTAAAAAATTAATCTAAACTTATTATAAAATATAAATTATGATGATTATAAATATGAAATAAATTTTTTAAAATTCAGTTCACATAAGTGTAAAAATTTAATTTAAAATTAACCCCATAGATATGTTGAGAAAACAAGTTTTAAAAGAGAAAATATTCAAACTTTTTCAAAGTTTTTATATGAAATTTCATTATGAAATTGATTACAGCGACCTAAATTAAATGAATATATATATAATTGAACTAATTTTACTTTAAAACCAATTTAAAATATAATTAAATTTATAATTAAATTTATAAATAATTTAATTCAAAAGACAGTTTTCAATTAAAATTCAGTATTTATCACTATTTATCAAAAAAATAATCTTTTCATAAAATTATCAATAATTCACCACAATATAATTTTTATATGATTATTTAATAAATGAAATTTATTTTTTAAAATACTTTTTTTAATATTTTCAAAAAATATTTTCAAAAAAAAATCACAAAAAAGGTGACAAAACTGCATTTTAGAAAAATATATTTTCAAGCATAGAATAAGATCTATTATTATCTATTATATAGAAAAAATAAGCTGAATGTTAAATATTTTATTGAATATATAATATATTAATTTCATTAATATAATTCACCTAAATTTATTTGTATAATTTATTTATGTAAAACACATTTGTGCACATAAAAATAGTTTTTCAGAAAAAGTTTTCCTTTATTTAAAAATCGTTTTATTTTCATTTTTTAATTGGTTACCAAATAATTTATTATATATAAATTTTTAAACCATATTTTCATAAATTTTTTAATACTATTCATACATTCCATTCCAATGGCTAAGTGATGTCTATCATATATAATAATAATATTTTGATAACATGTCACGTTTTGTTTAAACTTAGTGTTGCATGTAACAAAAGCTAAAATCAGTTCAATCATCTTCCACTACACCATGTCATAATGAATCAATTTAGCTATTATTCATATGGAAGGATAATGGAAACCACAACACTAAAATGCATAAAAAATTAGGGAAAATACATGCGATGCTTATAAATAAATTCCACCTATCCCATTTAGAAGGATGAGATTCCATTATCCATATTCCTTGGATTGATCTGGATTAGGGTTTTCCATAATTATTTATTTTATTTTAATTCTAATTCCATTTCTCTTCAATTTATTTATACAATTCTATTATACCCCAATTTCCTTCATGTTATTATCAACCTATGTGATGTATATATGATCTCAATACTCCATGACTATATAGAAATAAACCATTTTGAGTGATATGAGGGGATTTATAGTGGGATTTATTAAACTTATGTATTTAATTACCAATCTATTTCTATGTGATTCTGGTAAAAAAATGTATGTTGAGTGTGAATAAGGTGATTTTCACTCTATATTCCATTAAAATTGGTGTAATATTCCACTTATTTCATTTCAAAGTCTCCCTTTATCTATACCACACTTCATACCATTATAGTTGTGTGGTTTGATAGGATGAATTGTAATCGATAATTTCTAGGTGGGTGAGTAGGAGAATTCACCAGATTGAAGAGTTCTCTTTCCCATTCACCAAGGATACTAAATGGGATTATCAGTTTGTTTGAGGATTAATTGAGTAGATTAATGATTTAAAACAAAATTAAATAGTGAAGTATTAGTAAGTGAATGGTAATAAATTATATCATTAAATTATGTGATTTATAATAAAAATCTATAAGGATATCCCTCATTGGAATTCAACCCTATAACATCTTTATTTTTGATTGACTTATTGTGTGTTTCACCTTCATTATGTTTTCACTTTATAAATTTAGAAAAAACAATCTCTCTTTTATATCATTATTTCAAAACAAAAAAAAAACAAATGAACATTAATAAGGTTCCAGGACAGTATGATCCCCAAGGATTGACTCCTAGAGAGACAACATTGGTTATCCACTAGGATTTATTTTAGGTTTTATAAATTCTATTTTATGAGGGCAAAAATAAAGGCCTCTCATTAAAAATCTATTTTTAATGGCATGAAAGGCTATTGTAGTCCTTTCATAAAAAAATTATCTTAAACTAGAATGCAGCCTAGTTGGATTGACCGGGTCATTCTCAAGGATTCATGGGTCATTTATTCACTAATATTAATCAATTATCTATATTTTTGTTTATTTTTTTAAATCATGAGATAAATGATGTTATACTATTTTGGGTTTTCTAATTTTTAGGAAATTAAATCAATATAAAAGAAAAAAACACACAAAGATGAAGGTGAAAAATAATGGTTCTAGGTTTGAGTAAAAGGAATATTCATTATTCCATTGTTAACCTAAAGTCAAGTCATGACCATTCATAGACTCATACATTTATTTGAATTGTTGGACTAAACACACAGGTGGATACAATATTCATTTCCATCCCACCACCTCCATAGTGTAGTGGAAATGAACACACTTGATCAAGGAATCCACTATCTCAACACCTTTTTATATTCATATTTTGTTCAACCATTAATTTTCACTAGTCCAATCATATAAAGTTTAGAGTGAGAGAATGGAGGGAGAGAAAATTTGATAGACAGGAGGATGAAACAAAAAATGGTAGGAGCAAATGATGGTCATCTATCCACTTACCTTACCCATTTCCACACCAAGGAACATAAATTAAAATATATAAATTAAGAGTATAGATTTAGAAAACCCTATGGGATATTTCCTAAGGACCAATACCTCAAGTAATTAATCCATGATCATGGAGTTTGAAGGATAACAACACATAACACAATACAAAGGTTGAAGAAAAAATATTAATAATAATTAGAAGAGAGAAAGAGAATATAATTTCACTTTATATACCATTGAAAAAATTGAAATCACAAAAAAAGAATAAAAATTTAAATAGTTTTCCCTTTAAGGAAGAATAATTATCCTATTCAACCCCATACTCTTAAATACAGCATCCTGACCACTTTCTCTAATAGAATCAAAAATGAAATTATACCCAGTTTAATGACTCATACCATGATAAAATTTTACATTTATTCAAGAATAATTGTGAGTTTATTTTCTATTTTGATCCATGGAAGAATATTAATATGAATGATAATAAAAATGTTCATATGAGAAATTTTTGATATCCATGTATTTTTAGTTTAGTATTCAACTTAAATTATGTTCTGGAAAATGGTGGGATTGAAAATTGGGCCTGGTCACTACTGGTCTATGTTGGGTTCTGGCACTGGACTCAGGTCTTCAACATTATTTGAACTAATTCTTCAATCTTCATGTGTGGGTTGTAGTAGTGGTATATTATAGGTACCAAGTTGGTAAATTTGGTTACCGATATTCATTATCTTCTTATTATTTAACCATGTTCGAGATTCTTTATCTTAGAGTGATCACCAGTCCGTTAAAGAAGATTCAGCCTCAGGTTGGTGTAATCGATATGATTTGAGTTTAAGAGGTGGATGGTCGATCTATGATGGATGGTTGGTGTGGTAGGATTTTTCAGATATGTTATTTCTTGGAGATATTTGATGAAGAATTTCATCAATCATTTTGTGTGCATTGATCTTTTTCCTCACAGCAGGTGCGTTGGGAATGAGTGAGGTCTCCCCATCTTTGACTCTATACAATAAGAAAATAAAGGTCTTAAGAAATCAAAATTCTTGTAGATGAGTTACTATTCATCTTTTATATGTTATACCCATCTATTTTTATCATCTTCCCACCTCGAGTGTTAGTTTTGTTCAGGCATTATCATCAGACTCTAGGGTTTCTCATCTTTCATTTGAGATCTTGTAAAAATTTGGTTGATCAGATCTAGATGCATCCACTTTGGATAAGTTAAATAATATTATTCTTCATATTTAATGAATCATATGTAAAGTTTATTATTAAATACTAAATGTATTGAATTTGATTCCTTCTTGATCAATCTAGCTCGATCCATCATCAAGATTCCTCTATCGATTGTCAACTGATGTAGTAGGTTGATCATTTCATGGTCAATCTGAGGTGCAGTTAGTTGGATATGTCTCCATATAGTATATTCAGATGAGAGGGTGTGGTAAGTTGGGTTTATTCTTGAGGTAGGGAGGCATGGTTAATAGAGATCTCACAATGTCTTAAGGAAGATATGTTTTGTGGCAGGTCAAGTGAAGCGCGGTAGCTTGAGTAGATCACACTGTTAATGTAGCTGATTAAAAGTGGAAAATATATCAATAATTATTATATTATTGAACTTGAGATTATATAATCTTGATATCCTTCACTTTTGGTTTATCTAGATAGATGAGGTGTTGTTACTTGAGTTGGTCATACCGAAGTTTAGGTATTTTCCATTTTTTCACTCACGGTCACTCCATGTATGGTCGACCATGCAACTTCCCTTTCCTATTTTTTTCATCCTGTAAAATTAAAAACCAAATTCAGTGAAGGATTAATCTATATTAATTATATAAAAAAATAAACAATTAAAAATTTAAATTGAATTTATTTTATCAATTAAACCCAAAAAATCAATGAATAAAAAATGGATTTTCATAAATTCCAAAACAAATAAAATTTATCAATTAATATATTCAAAAATTCGATTATAGATACGATTTAAATAATTAAAATTAAAATTCAATAATATTTAAGAAATTTAATTACATATTCCTAAATATCAATTCATGTATTTTAATTTAATTCCAAAATTTGAATAAATCATGAAAAATAAAAATTTTATTTATTAATCAATTTAATTATAAATTTTGACAAAGTATAAAAAATGTATAAATCACCTTAGAGTTATATTAATTAGGGGTAATTTCAAATTAAAAGAAAACAAAAAATTCAAAAAAATAGCTTATATCAACAACCTAACAAGAAACAGATAATTTTGAAATTGTTTTAGATTTATGATTTTGAAAGTTTAACTATGTAAATTGGATAAATTCATTAACAATTAGAAACACAAAACTTTTTTAACCCTTTAAATTATTATATATCTATCTAAATAAATCAATATGAAAAATATTTAAGGGATCTTCCATATGAATATCTTTTATAGGTCTTAAAGACTTCTTATGGTGTTTACCTTTTATACAAGAGTTACAAATGTTGGTGTTGTTCACATTTGGATTAGTAAATTATATAAATTTTTGTTTTTTGGATAGAAAATACAATAATATGAAATTGGCATGGACTATCCTCTTATTCCATAGAATATTTACCATCTATAAAACATTCAAACACTCACAGTTATCTTAGAAAAATTAATTGAATTTATATTGTCTTTTTTGTTTGCATAAAATAAAAAAGATTCATTTTTATGCAATAAACATTTATAAATTTAAAATTTCACATTAATTCCATCATAAAATAATTGTGAGATTAAAATAAAATTGTTTTTTAGTCCATCAACATATAATACTTTTAAAATAATAACAAAATCAGAAACTCCAACCTCACCAAATCCTTTGACAAATCCTTTTTAATTATCACTAAATGTATCATTAAATAATTCACATTGTTTGAATGATAGAAAATTTTAAGAATCACCTATCATATATCATGAACACTATTATCCATATACTCAGTTTCTTTTCTTATAATTTTAAGGCACATACCTAAAAAAATAGTTTTTAGACAACTTTTATACCCATGAAAACTTGGGTCTAATTGGGTTTGAGTAATATTTATTAGTAATAGACAATGATTTTAAACATATATTTATAGGAAATTTATATGAAAGGTTTTTGAAATAAATAATTTAATGTGTCTAATAGATTGAGGAAATTTTAATAAATAGTCACTTGAATAACACCCCTTCATTCCAAATTAAAAATAAGTAACCATTAAAACAATTACCTTTGACCTTTTTATAATTTTTTTATAAATTTTATGTAAATGATAATCATAACCATGGAATATTTTATATTTTTTTAATTTTTCTCAATCATACTATTTATCATAGATTTCCCTTCCTTGAAAAAATCAGGACAAATCTATTTTTAGACTTTTAATTTCCCTTTTTTAGATTATCATTTTTATTTATAATAGAATTAAGATTTATTTTTTGGGCCTTGTTAAATTTATAAATATAATAATTTAGTTCGAAATTTTCTTTTTTAATATTTTTCAAATCTATAAATATATATTTTTTATAATAAGAAGAATAATTTATTAACTTATCATTTTCATCAAGAAATTTATCCATAATATAATATTTAGAATTAGATTAAGAAGATTCAGAACCAAATTCACTTACTTGATTCAAAAAAACTGTCAAACACATATTTTATATTTCCTTTTTAGAATCAAATTATTCACTAAAATATAAGTCTTCAATACAGCTCTATCTAACTATGAGTTCTCTCTTAACATTCTTATTATTTTTCTTATTCTTCTATTTTAGCTTTGGGAATTCAGGTTTTATATTCCCCTTTATTTTGAAATAATTAAAGACTAATTTAGGAACTTCATTAGATATTTTATTACCTTCTCAATTCATTCTATGACCATATATTTAATAATATATTTTGTTCCTTCTAGTATATCCCTTCTATCTTCTATAATATCCCTTTAAAAAATTGTGATATTCATATGTAATTGTGTCATAATTAAATGATTTATAGAAATTATTACATTACATAACTTCCTATAACCATTTTGGTTTATAGTTTTACAAAATAAGTATAAACCATTAACTAATAAAGACTATGTATCTATCAATTAAGGGACACTTTTCCCATTGTATAAGAAACTGCTTAATTCGTAATAAATCTTCAACATCTTCCATAAATTCTCTAGACATGTTATTCTTCTAGATATATCATGTGTAATACTCTTCTATATAACATATGGAAATAGAAACATAAGAAGGGAGATTTCAAATGCTTCGTAAGGGAAAGTGTATACTCAAAGCTATTATAGAATAAACCAGGCATGCGAAACATAGTAGGAAATAAATGATAATCAAATAAGTCCATATAACTAATCAAAAGAGCTTGAAACAAATCCATGGATGAAATAACAATATAAATAATCATATAGATGATAATAACTTGTTTTATAATGATATAATTCATAATTTCATACATCATAATCGTATCATCAAGTCCTCATGACATGAAATATTACATAAATAGGTAAGGCATACACCAAATACCAAATATAGTTTATCTCACGAGACATATCAATGTATCAAGTTGATAATATAGGCCCCAACCATCACTAATAATGTCTAATGAATTCATCATATGAATGAATTAATAAGATATAAAATATATATAATATATTCCTTCATAATAAATAAACATATATATTGAAATAAAAAGTATATGGATTGTCATTTTTTTTACAATAAATAAATGGAATAACTCTCTATGTAAGAATCCCCTAAAGTTACACTGTATAGAGTAATGGTTATATAGTTTAGTTAATAATTCCCCCAATAAATTAGTATAATTACATGATCATAAGACATCCATATAAAGAAGGTGGATGGTATCATTGGGTCATATCACAAGTAAAACAAAACTTCTTCTAATGATGTCCACATATATGGAAACAACTTTCATAAGAAGAACAATTGGATTGGTATAACATAAGAAGAGATCAAAAATTGGATCAGTTGATTCCCAAAATTCAATCACCAAAATGAATACTTTACAATGGAATTTAAGAAATTATTCTTGAAACATTACTCCAAAGGAGATACATATTTTAGATATAAAGAGGAAACTGGAATCCAAATCATAAAATATGAAGTTAAAGGTCAAAATAATAATTAATTTTCAAAAAGGTGAAGTGAGAACTTTTTAAAATTATTAATTTTAAAAATAATATTCAATAATGGATCCTTGAAAAAATACATTAAAGTTATATTGAGGAAATGTGGAGTGGAAGATAATAATAACAACATTAAAGGGAAAACCCATTTTAATATTTCGAAAATGCCTATTTTGAAACCCATGTCATCAAAATTATAATTAATATTTCTATTGAAAAAAGGAAAGGGAAAAATTAAGGTCACATAAGAAAACATATAATTAGGTTTCTAGATATAATGGAGAATATTGGAGGGAATAGAAAATATGGGCATGGAAGAGAAAGAAACTTTATAAATAATGAGTATTATTCTTAACAAAGTTATTCTTTTATGAGAAATAAATTCATCAGGGAATAAGTTTTGAATAAAAAATGTCAAATTAATTAGATAGATAAGGGTGAATATCATATGAAATAGTAAATGGATGAATATATGTGGAATAGAAGAATTAATTCTAGTAAGTAACATCAAAACCAAAAGAAATAATTATGTGTAAAAAAATACCTTATGAATATCATAAAATTGAAGTAATAATCCTTTGGAAAGGTATTAATTAGAAATAATTTTAAATCCAAAGAAATTAAAGTTGAATTTTTTTTAAAATTATAGGATAAAATAAGTTATCTTAGAATAATGTAGTTCAAGAATAATAATTATAATTTAAAGAAATAAAACCGAGTTATAAAAAAACCTTAAAGATTTGGTAATAATTGAATTAAAAGGATTAGAATAAGGGATTCATGAAAGGTATTTTAAATCCCATGAATATAAATATGAATTTTAAAAAAATAAAATCATTTATCATAATATACCTAACTTATATGAATAAATATCAAGAAGAACAATCATAACTCAATGGAAAACAATTGAGTTAACAAAAAAAATTACATCATCATTATTGTTCAAATTGACAACCCATAAAGGTAGAACATGAGATGAATTTTTAAATACTTTATATTTCATGAAAAATTATGATAAAAGAAATTAATTTCCAATATATACACTATAAAAAGGAAACAAGTTGTGAATATTCATTTTATCTCAGTGAAGAAAAACTGAGATTCAAAGACCCCTTCCTTTAATCCTGCTTAGTCAAATGTGATATAAACTCTTGTATAAAAAAATAACTATGTTTATAACCTATTTAATAACCTAATTCATACCTATAAAATTTTATAAACTTTATTTATAATCATTTATTACATATATATTATTTAGTTATTTTTTATTTTTATTATCGGATGTTACTAGTTTCAATTGCTTGTTTAATACTAGTTTAGTAATGTAAGTGCCAATTTTTATTTATGAATTAAAATTTAATCATTCAAATATAATTATATGGTAATTATATAGATGTTTTATAATTATTTATAGTGTTATAATTTCATTCCATAAGTATTTTTGTTATGATTCATGATGATGAAGTTGGTGATGAGCCTATTTCGTTAAATTTTAATAAAGAAGTGTGGTACACTAATAACAATAATTTAAATATAAAAATTCGAGAACCATAAATCAAAAATTATTTTCTAATTAATTTATAATAAAACTATTAGTTAAGTTTTACATATTGATCTATTATATAAATTTATATCATTGTTCATGTAGGTGGTTAAGACATCCCAAACAAGAACACACAATAATATATGGGTGAGTATGGTTAAGGAAGTGATTATTTTGGAAAAGATATAATTATTATAGTATAATAAAAATATTATTTATACATTATTAAGGTTTTTAACCATATTTTAATATATTTGGATACATAAGAAAATACTAGAGTGAAAAACAAAATACAACAATTTTATGGAGGCGATTGCCCCCACATATGCACATGCGACACGTTTGTTTTCCAAAGATCAGGAGGAATATAGGGAATATTTTATAATTTCAAAATTTTAATAATTTAATATATATTATATTAATATATCAAATAAAATTTTATAACCACTTGTGTAAGGTGGTGATGAAAAATCAAGCATGTCGTTCGTGGAGGAAGTACTCTGCACTTACGAATGACGACATTTATATTTTTCTAAGTAAAAGGGAAAGGGTAGTTAATGATTATTACATCATCATAATAAAATTTCATAATATTAATAATAAATATGTCATCATGTTTCAGTGGGTGATATATATTTGGAGAAGAATGATAGATAAGGAAAATTATTAGGGAAAGATTAATACTTACATTGAGAATTTGAACTTTCTCTTGAAGTATTTCTTCGAAATAGAGGGCTTAGAAAAAATTATTTTGACTAGAGGTTTTGAAAAGTGGAAGATAATTATATAGGAATTAAAATAATATGTATTAAATAAGAAATATAATTTTTAGAGTGGCCTTAAAGGTGTGGTGGAAGACTTTTTTTATATGTGCAGGAAATGTATTTTTTGTAAATATAAAAGGTAAAGTCACTATTAAAAGTTTAAGTGGAATAGATAATGGTAAAAAATGGAGTAGGTAAAGGTTTAAGGTTAAAAAATACTCAAAAATAAATTTCCACACAAGTTCTTAAGTTCTTTACTCTTATATTTTTCACTTTTACAATTTTTGGGTTTTTACCGTGGTAACTAATTTTTATCTAAGTAATTTACTTTTAATGCCTAAAAATAAAATCGGCCTCATTTAATAATTTTAAAATAATGATTAAAAATATTAAATAAATTTTTTCAAATTAAATTCATAAGGGTGATGAAAATTAATTTTTATATTAAGGTACATAACGCATAAAAACTTGTTTGCTAGAAAACATCCCTTCATATGTTTATTATGATTGTGTTTGTTGAGAATTCTATACAAGTGTTGGATTGATAGAAGTAATATTAAATAAATTATTATGTAATCTATTCTATAACATAGGGTGTTTTTCTATTAGGATTCCCAAAAATAGGAAAGCTGGAACGGAGCACTCCATGGTGGTATCTATAGTTGAGTTCCAGATCACCTATACAAAACTGAAAACCAGTGAAGACCATGCTATTGTCCATGGATATGGTTTATTTGGAGTTATTAAGTATAATACAATATAGTTGTTTTAAAATGACTTGTTTTAGGTATTAATACTTGGAGATCAAGATGGAAAATATTAACAAAAATATGAGAACCATATTTTTGGTCTCAACATAGTGTATTTCAGGCCTACCTATGAGAAAAGGGATTCCCAATACATATGTTTTAATAGACATGGTGGAATAATGTGAAGCATAAGATGAAGGAAACATATTTTCATTTGTAACCATAAGTTGGTAATTTCTTTGGGCATTTTGAAATGAATATCCACCTGTGAGAAACAGTGAGCTGAAAATGGTTATGGTGGTGCCTATTGTGAAGGTATTTATTACGGTAAATAGAAGTGGCTTCTTAGGTTTCAACAATGAAAGAAAAAATAGCCTAATATCTACAGATATAGGATATTCAAATGTAATTATTTTTATAGATTTAATATTCCACACCACAGTGTTTAGGAGTAGGGCATTTCTGCTAGAGAAACACCAAATTCAGAGATGAAAAATTAGACGATGCATGAAAGGCTCCTCAATGATTAAATAATAATGTGCCTAAATTTTAGGACAAGATTCTAGCCAATATAAAAGGTATTTTTCATTATTGAATGAGTTTATTAAATGGAATTAAATCTATACTGCAAAATAATAGAGAATACTATGTGGGAGTTATGGTTTATTATAATTGAAGGAAATAGTGGGGAAGTTTAAGGGAAATTATGATAACCCTTTATGGTACTGAAAAGTTTCAATTTAATTTCAAATAATATATCTATTTTAATAAGTAATATCATCATATATAGTATAGGGGATATAGAATACATTTCATATCAATAAAAAAATCTAGATAAGATTTTCCCATACTAGCTATTAAATTATAGCGTGAAAAAGAAAGAGGAAATTCTAGGAGCTTCAAATCACTAGAACATCATAAAATTTCAGAAAATAAACACACCATTATAGGTGTAAATTTATATCCTTATCTCATGAATAAGATTAATGTGGTCATATAGGGAAACGTGTGCTTTTATTTCTGATGAGAGCTAGTGATCTTTCTTAATTGTTTGAAAGGTGGGTTTAGAGGGTTACTGAGACCAATTTATTGTATAGAACTAATAGAAGTGGTGTACACTAGTGTTTTTTGTGCATAGGCACATTTACTTTCCATGCTCCTTAGACTATCCCAATTAGGGAAAACCAAGTAAAAATAATTTGTGTGATTTACTACTTTCATCACTCACAGAGAGAAATTAAGGGAGAGAAATAGGTGTTCCTCATATTGAGAGAACAAGTTCAAATTTAAGGGACACAATTTTAAATATATGTTACCTTGATTCAACCCCCTCAGGGTAGTTTCCTTAATAAGGGACTAATAATTGGTATCAAATGGAATGTTCTTAGGGTGACGTTTTCACTCTCAGATGAATGGAAATGGTATTAGTCATTAATCACAAATATATTCCAATTTTTGAATGAAACAACTTCCAATTATGGAAGAACATGATGCAACACTAATTCGGGTAATTGGGAATGGAAAAATATGCATCAGTGATTCATAGTATAACATCGAACATGGAAAGTAGGTATTTATCAAAAACTGACCACAATTAATTGGATGAAAATTCATAGGAAATCAAACCATTAGAGGGATATTTTTATAAACCTATATATAGCATGTTAATGACTTAAAAAAACTCTCATACTATGCAAGAAAAAATATTGAATATTCATGAAGGTGATTATAAAGTTTTAGAGGAAAAGCTGTAAGTTCTATGTAATAAATATAAAGACATGTGGATGAGCCCAAAAAAAAACTACAGATATGTTTTTTTGACCATCTAAATAATATTTTATAAGATTTTATTAGAGAAAATATTAAATATTTTAATATCATTAAAATAATCTTTAGGATACTTCCTTAGTGATTTAATACTATGGTTTTTGTTCTTGAAGACAAGGTTGTGAAGGATGTATCTTTAGATAGCCTTCAGAGTACACTAGTCACATATGAAATGATAAATGACAATAATGAAACTAGGGATAATGAGATATCCGAGTCGATTGTATTCAAAGAGATGGAGAAACATTATTTTTAATAACGTTCAAACAAATATGAATTCAATAAAGTGATATACCTTCTTTCCTCAAACTTAAAAAATCTAAAAAGAAAATTCAAAGGTAAACTACCTCTTGCTTACTTCCAATGTGGTAAGGTTGTCTATATTTCTTTAAAGTGCCTTAAAAAATTTCAAGATTATGGGGATGAATATTATATAATTAAACCTTTAAAATTGAAAAAAGTAAGAGAAAATAATAGTGTAAATTATTCAAGAGAAAAAATATATTATCTTCTAAAGACATAATCTCAGATATGTTATAAGTAGAAAAAGTTGAGGATTATAGGGACCTCATAGAAGATACATTATTAGTTATGGTTGATAATTGATAATATTATAACAGTGATGATAAAAATGATTATGTTAATAGTATAGTTTATCTTCAATTTTACCTTGATGAATCATTTAAAGAACTTAACAAAAGAAACAATAAAACTAATAATGAAAATATAGTTGTTCATGACTCTAAACATTACATTTAGAAACAGGAGGAAGAAAAGTTAGAGCTAAACATAGATATTAACAAGATGAAATTTATAATTTATGGAAACCTTGAAAATAAAGTTGAGATCAAGATCAAAATAAAATAACAAGCTCAAATCATTGATAGATTGATCAATACAGTAAATTAAAGGGTCAAAATAACTGAATAACTTGAAGAAGAAGTGATGGCTTAGAAAAGAAAGTGTGAGGATCAAGAAATGATCCTTACACCTAACATAGAATTTGGTTACTCAAATACACTAGCCCTAGTTAAAGCTACTTAAGTCTCTAGAGTGACTACTAAAGAGTGTATTCCCATCCTAAAAAATAAAAAACTTTAAAGTCAAATGGAAATATATAATAGAGAATAATTATAATGAGGATACATCCAAACCTCATGCTAGACCTCAAGCATCTACTCCCTAAAGAAAAATGGATTTGGAAAAATCTCAACAAGTTCATTAGTCAAACGGAAATGATTAGAAAGGTGACATAAAACATTAAGAGTTATTTATGTGTGAAATTTGAATACATTATATATGTGTTTTCCATTGAAAATATTATCACTGACATTAAATATGGAAAATGTGGAGTGTCTTGATTTGGTAATGACAAAGGAATTAAAATAATTGTCTTTGAGAAGACCAATGTTGGTGGAAAGGATCTCATAAATATATATGTACTCTTGGTGGAAGGTCTTATACATACTGTAATATATTTGTGTGACTCAAAACATGGTATGGAATTTAAGAAAAATGGGTGAAATTTTAAGTCTATAGATGGTCCACTTGTTCTATATGGAAGACAAAACAAATGAAATATTTATCCTATTGGTGAAGAAAACTGGTTCATGTTTTCTATGGAATATTAAAATATGATTTATCACAAATATCTTGGGAATTTGAGAAAAAAATAATTGTAAAATCTAGTAAATATTGATATAGCATATGATTTTTCCAAAATAAGATGTGAAAATACCCGCACATGTGATTCATGTAAAAAGGAGGAAGACTATTTTTAATACCTACAAGATGAAGAAGGGAAGATCATTAAAAGTATTGGAACTTATTCATGTGGATATTTGTGGTCCACTAAATCCTAAATATTTTTATGGAAAAATTTATTATGCGTGTTTTCTTGATGATTCCAATGGTATGGATTGGTTAATCATGTTTACTCAAAAAATGAAGTGTACAAGCGCATCACTTGATATAAGAGTGAATCTGAAAAACTTCTTGGTGTAAAATTTTTAAAGTTTCACACCAATAATGTCATGTGATTAATAAATACATAATAGGAAGAATATTTGAAAAAACATGGGATTCAACACCAATTCTCAGTAGTGATAATCCTCAATAGAAGGGAGATGTATAGAGGATAAATCACATCATCAACAATATGGAAAATGGATAAGCCCATCGAAATTTCTCTACTTGATAAGTATTAGAAATAAGTAGTTCTAACAACAATTTTATATCTTTATTCCAAAATTTTTGTGTCCAAATAAAAACTCAATACCATATGAAATTTGATGTGTAAATAATCCCATACTGAAATACTTTTGGGTGTTTGAAAGTAAGTGTTTCATTTTGGATAAAGAAAAAATAGAATATTTGAAGCACATATATATAAAGGGATATTTCTTAGGTATTCATCTAAGAGAAAGGAATATAAGTGATACAAAAATCTATTGGAAAAAATGGTCAAAAAACATGATGTGGCCATGAATTAAAGTGAATATAATTTTGTTCTTGGAAAGTATATTTTAGCTATGGATAAAAAAATTCCCACAAACCAGTTTAATTTTTAAGGTGTAAAGTGATGAAAATGTGTCTAGATTATAGGGAGTTAAAAGGGAAAAACTTAACTCTGATGATAATTATTATGGTAAAGTAAATATAGAAGTAACACCAAGTACAAGTAGATTATTTAGAAGTGTATAAATCAAGAATAACAATATTATTGGAGAATGTAGAAAAAGGTTTTAAAGTGTATCATATAGATATAAAATTAGTGTTCTTGAATGGATTCCTTGAATATTATGTATACATAGAGTAACCAAATGTATTTATCATTTATAATGATAACAAAAAAGTGTTTCATTTAAAGATAGATCTATATGGGATAAAACACGAACCAAGTTCCTTGTACTCATGCCTGGATAAGTACCTAAAGAATCCTGGTTATCAAATAAGTGTGGTTGATTATAACCTCTATATTAATAAAGATCAAGGTAAATGGATAGTGGTGCTCATATACATTGATGGAATTATCTTTATAAGTTTAAATAACACTTAATGAAAACATTTTTCAAAATTGATGAGGTTTGAAATTGAGATTTCACTTATTAGAGAGGTATAATTTTCTCTTTTTTCTAGTAATCCAAATAAAGGATGAGAAATTTATCCCCCAAAACAAGTATTCCAAAGATGTGATGAAAACGTTTTTGATAGATGATTCTAAATTTATGTCTACTATGATGGATAATCACATGAAATTATTAAAGGATGGTGAAGGTGAGGATGTTTATATGACTCTCTATAGAGAAATTATTGGTAAATTTATTTACATGATAACCACTTTCCTAGATATTGAGTTTAAAAATTTCAAGCTTCCTAATATTAGAGTTCTCCAAAATAAAGTCACATGAAATATATGTGAGGAGTGTACTTTAATATATCAAACAAACAATGAATTTTGGGTTGCATTACTATAGAAATCCATAGATGTAATTAGTGGGCTATATAGATTCCAATTGGAAGGTTTAGTTGATGATAAAAATGTACTTTTGGAAGTGTATTTTATCTTAGAAACTCTTTCATCTATTGGAAAATAAAAAAAGAAATACTCCATATCTTTAAAAATCATAGAGGCATAATATGTTGTGGAAAATCAAGATTGTACCAAGTTGATATATATGAAAAAGAAACTTGAATATATTATAATTAATGTATTGTATCCTATTATAATCATTTGTGATAAATAAAGTGTGATAAACATTAAAAAAATCCCATTCAACATTCTAGGAAAAATAATATTGAGATTATGTGTCATTTCTTGATGATATAGTGGAACAATAGATTATGAAGTTGGATGTGCCTACCCAAAATTAAGTAGCTGACATCATTAAAAAGACTTTACCCAAGGTAGATTTTCAATAAAAATTCTTGGATCTTGGTGTCCAACTGAGTCCATATCTTTAAATAGATTTAGTAATGTGACCCCCACTCCCCAGTGAGAATTTATTTATGTGAAGGGTATTAATCTTCAAGGAAGTACTCATTGGGTTTGTTGAAAAATGGTAAGAAAGTATTTATGGTGTTTGTAGGAAGAAATTTTGGGAGTGTATTCTCTCACCTCTATTTATAAAGGGGGAATCTAAGTAGGGGTAAAGTGTTTCTTTATAGGTTTGGGGGACCAATGATTGAAGGTTTTCACCATGTAGTGGAATGATGTGTTTTCCTATGAAATCTTTCATAACACTTGTTTCTAACATTGATACTCAACTCACATGATCTTAGAATTTATTATTGATGAATCATTTATTCACTTATTGAAATAATGAGCATTATCAAGTGGTTCAGGTGTGTGTGGTTTTGGAATTTTTAACAAACCCAATGGGAGATTTCGTTAGAAAAAACACCTTTGGAATCTTGTTATGATTGTGCTTATTGAAAATTATATCTATCTATTAGATTGGTAGAAGGGTTCTTGGAGTAATTAAGGTGCAAGACATTCTGCAACACATTGAGTTTTGTAGTGAGGATGCCCAAAATATAAAATTTATGAAGGATCATGCTGTGGTGGTACCTATATTTGGGTTCTAGAGCACCTGTGTAAAATGAACAATCCGTGAAGACCAGGCCATTATCAGTAGACGTGGTTGATTTGATGTTATCCAAAATAGGAAAAGGTATAAATTTCAATTGGTCATGGTTTAGGGTTGAATACTTGTAGTTTGATATGGCCAAAACGTTCAATAAATGGAAGAACACTCCATGGAGCTTGATGTGGTTCATTACAAGTCTACTTTTGAGAAACAGGATGACCAATACATGCATTTTGAAAGTTGTGTTGGAATCATGTTAAGTGGATGATAAATAGTAACTCCATGTCATGGTGACAAAAATTTGGGTATTTTTAATTGAAGATCCACCTATGAGAAACAATGAGCCCAAAATGGGTGTGGTTGTGCCCATGGTGAAGGTATTTGTTGCAGTCAACCAGAGTGTCTTATTAGTTTTATCTTGTCCAAAAAAAGGCATACAATCCAAGTAGGTAGGTCTTTTAAAGGGTGTTATTTATAGATATTGAATAGGCCATCCTAATGTGTTCATGAGAAGAGAGTTTTTGTAGGTGTTTCAGCTGGAAATACACAAAATTTGGATATGAAAACTTATATAATGCACAAATAGTTCCTTAATGATGCAATAATTTTATGCCTCAATTTCAAGCCATGATTCTAAACAGGATTTAATGGATTTTAAATATTAATTGAGTTGATTAATTAAATTTAATTAAATACATGATGAAAAAGGAGAAATAATTCCATGAGAAAGTTATGGTTGAATACAATGAGAGAAAATCATGGGGAATTTTAAGTTCGGTTGTGATGGCCCTTGATGATATTGAAAAGTTGTAATTTAATTGACTATGATCTCTCTATTTTAATAAATTGGATCATTATCTATGGTAGAAGGTATATAGAATACATTATATATCCAAAAAAGGTAAAGAATAATTTTATATAATTTTTAAAAAATTAGAAGGTGAAAAATAAGAAGAAAATTTCAAGAGATTCATCTCACCAGAACATCATCAAATTGTGTGAAAGAGACACTCCATTATATTTGTGAATTAATATCCCTATCTCATAAAGAAGGACAGGGTGGTAATGGAAGGATTATTTAGTTCCACTTTGTGATGAGAGGTAGTAAGATTTATCAATTTTTTGGATGATGAGTTTAGAGGGTCAGCAAGACCGTTCTATTATGCAGACCAAATAGAAGTAGTTCATTCTAGTATTTTAGGTGCATAAGAACATCACCTTTTAATCCTCCTTAGATTATCCTAGTTAGGATGAACCAAGTAAAAATTTATTTTGATTTTTACTTCTTTCATCACTCATAGAGAGACGAATGAGAGAAAAAGTGGTTCTCCTCACATTGAAAGAACAAGATCAAATTTAATTTCTAAAAATTTATTTAAATTAATTTTAATATAAGAGTGCATAATAGAAAAATTATTTTTAAGCATAAAATTATTCTTGTATTAATATATATCCTTTCTTTTTTTTCTTTTTTATATATATTTTAAAAAACAATTAATTATATTTATACCTTCCAATCTAATTCCAAAATTATAAAAATATCACTTAATACTAATAATATTATCTTAATAAAAAGTATCTTACACTACTGAAAAAATGGATTACTACAACGGGTCATTTCTGATGTGGTCCTGTCACAAATGAATCGTCCTTGTAAATGACATCACAAATAATATTTTTTGTGACGGTCCATCACAAAAAAATAATTTGTTGTGATGGGTTACTAAATCGTCGCAAAAAACATTCAACATTTTTTTAAGAAACTATTTTCAACAGCCAAGAGAACCATCACAAATAGTCTCTCTAGTTTTTTACTTTCTTGATATGGTCTATTTCAATTAGTAATCACGATGGTTTTTCCCAATAAGCCCAAAAAAACCCTTTTACGATGGACCGTCACAATTAGTATTTGCGACGATCCGTCGCAAATAGTGAATAAATTAAAAAATTAAAATTAAAAAATAAAATAAAATAAATAATAATATAATATTAATATAAATTCAATAATAATAATATTAATAGGATAAAATTATTTATAAAATAATAAATATAATATAAAATTATTATAAATAAAATAATAATAAAAATATTCATAAAATAAAATGAATTATAGAATAATTAATTAATATTATAATATTATTATTAATATTAATAAAATAATAATATTAGTAATATAATAAAAACCTAAGTATTCCCAAAAATATAAAAATATGTTATTCAATAAAATAATAAATATAATAATAAATTAAATTAATAATAAAAAATTGTAATTTTTTAGACAATATAAAACACAAAATATTTAAAATTATAAATAGTTAATATTACAAAAAATACATTCAAATTTTTTATAATAAAATACAAATACATCACTGATCAGAGGGAGAGTCATCTAGAGGAGTTGAAGGAGATGGTGGAGGGAAGTCCATCCCTAAACTGCGAGTCAGACGTCACATGTACTCCATCTGCTCCTGCTCCTACTCCTGCCACCATCGACATATCTCATCTTTCATCTGCTGCTATTACTGCTGTCGGAGTAACTCTTCCTACTGCTGCTACTGCTAGTGACACATCTCTTCTTGGTGCCTACGCATATTCTTTATAAGCTCACTTTGAGCTCACAACACTCCAGATACTGTGCATGGGATGATGACAACTCTCTGGGAGCTCCTCTCGAGATAGACGCCAACATCACAGAGGTTCTATAAAACCCCTAGGGGTCACTCGAAAGTTGATACCAACAACTCTGCCTTTTTCAAAGTCATACTGGGTCGTCTACATCCTTGCTGCCTCATCAAATCAGGGGGCACTGGTCTGACCATCAGTCTCGTCCTGACTCTCAACATCTGTCTGAGATGTCGCAGCTTCATATGACTCCTTCAATTGCAATTTAAAATTAAAATAGTTAAAATATTATTTTTAGTTAAATTTTATACTAAAAAAACTTATATTGACCACAATCTGATGTTGGTGAGCACATTTAATATCCCCAGTGGCACTGTACATTCTCCTATAAATGTCGTACTCCGTAATATCGGGTTGTGCGACTACCTATATGTATATAAAATAAACTGTTTACATTTAAAGCTATATACAATATTTAAAAAATGTACTTAACATATGCTTATTATGTGTACTGAACGTACGACTGACCCAAAGGCCTGGGTGGCTCAAAAGCCTTAAGGACTCCAAGCCCAAACCAATGGCCCAAGGTGAATAGTTCCATCTGCTTCAGAGTAGAGCCAAATGGATTTTTAGAATGAGAGGGTATGTCTATGCCACCGGTATTAGCCTGTGCTTGTACGGGAAGCCTAGCCAGACGACCATGTGAAGGTGGAGAGCTACTATCACTTTGCAGATGCTGGGGGGGGGGGGCAATTTCTTGTAGATTGTCTGGTTGAATTCCATAAGGCCTTAGGGTCATGTAACCTCCTAAGCTTACGAGCCTTGTAATATCTAAGCCTACGAGCCTTGTAAGGGTTCCCTCTCATCCCTTGAAAGGGGGGTTAGCAATAATCAATAAAAAAAGAATTCCTTCAGGCCATTCGGGATACTAATGATATACTCTAAATTCACATACTCAACCAATGTGTACATAATCCATCCCAAATCTAAGATGAAATATAATCAGATCGGTGGACACAACATGTATCATCAAACTCATATACTCCTACTTTCTCCATTTCTTTCCTTTTTAAATTGTGTAAAAACTGAGTGCAACATGTATGCATAGCTCCCTATCATGCCTTCCAAATAGGCTCACACATGCTCTCTTCAATGGGATACCATAAACCCTACAAATAATTTATTATATAAATTTATTAATTTAATTAATTTTGAAATAAATATTATTTATTTACGTACCATCCAATAATCAAACATGAAATGCCGAAACTTGATGAGAATCTGATCACATGACACCCATGCATCAGAAAAATAATTGCACAATATAGCTCTCCCCTGTCTAACTGCTATATGCATAAATCTGTGAAAAAAGGAATAATTAATAAAACATTTAGAATATAAATAAATTAATGAATACTAACTTGAATTCACAGGTAAATATACCTCTGCGTTCATGGATTGAACCCAAGATGTGGACGTCGTTCGGGTATAGGGTTGAGAATCATCATCCGGGCAAGACCACACCCCCTCCAGGTGCCCCCTGAACTCCCAACATTCTGAGGGTTTACTGATATAACCTCTTGATCATCCAAAGGTAGATCTCCCTCCTGCAACATACGAAACATATCATCATCCATCTAAAACATGAAATCATTGCTATTAGCAAACAATTGAAAATAACTATTATATATATATATTATATTGGATTATAACCAGAATTTAACTATGTCAATGTTCATCTTCATCCTCATCTTCATTACTGTTGATGTCAATGCCTTCATCTTCCACCATATCATCATCAATTTCCATATTAGTTTCAGTTTCGTCATCTCTTGGTATTTCAAATTTAGTTGTAACATCATTAACATCATCACCATTATCATCCCTTAATTGTGGGGGTGTCATTAATGATTTTCATGTCTATTCACGTAAAAGATGGATTCAGAGCAGTTTCTTGAAAAATTTCAATTCCTTACACTTCATTGGAACCACATTCACTTTCAGTAAATTGATTCTCTCAAGATTTAGTTTTTATTATTCTCCACCAATTACCAAGCTCTCTTGAAGTAACACAATAATTTTCATAATAAATCTGATGTTACTATGAGACAATAAAAATGGTTCATTTATTGCATGAATACTTTTATATTTAATATCCACAATTCCATGGATCAGATGAACATGTAAGACTCTCTTAGTATCCAACCACTGACATTTAAACATCCTTACGTAATGTTTTCCTAGATAACACACTTCAATGATTTCTTCCAGCATGCCATAAAAGTCAACATCAATTTCTCTATGATGATATCCTCTTAAGAAAACACAACTATTCATTGTTTTCTGATTCCCCATATGCACGTGTATGAAATCGATAACCATTTCGCACATATAAATTATAAGATTTAACCATTTTGGATTATGGGTTACTCAATAAAGATAATCAATTATCAATTTTATCACCATGTTGAGATACCTTAAAAGTTGTAAAATAATTATCACCATAACAGGTATTAAATTGATTTTTTATGTGAAATAAAAAATAATTTACGTTACCAGGTTTTGAAACCAGTAGGAATTTTTTTTGACGAAATTGTTCAAGAGACACTACTATAATTTGTGAAAAATGTTTCCTGATATGATTATCATATAACCTAAAAATAAAATAAGATTAATGTAGTATTATAAAAATTATAGAATAATTGATAGGAGCACTCATAGTAAGAATGGTGTCATTTCTTTACAATTTATAAGAATATATGTATGGGCTTTTTTATGTTCATCATCTGAAATCCATCGTTCATAAACTCCACTGAAGCCAAGTTCAGGATGACTAAAAACTGATAATTTATTTCTCATGTCATCATCAACATTTCTCTCATTATAGATTGTGTTTTGAGGGATATTCAGATTGAAAGTAATGAGAGTAGAAAAAAGAAATTTCATCTTGCAAATAAGCTTCTACAATTGAGCCTTCAACTGATGCTTCGTTACATACTTTTTTTTCAATTTCTGCATTCATCTCCCAAATGGGTACATCCATCGAAACTACACCGGATCTCCATATTTTTTTCATGCAGAAAATTTAATATCAAATGTTCAATTTAATCAAACAAACTTGGTGGGATGATTTTTTCTAGTTTACATAAAATTAAAATGACATCTTATTGCAGATTTCTTATGGTATCTTATTATGTTTTCGATGCACAAATGTCTTGAAAAAATATGATATGTTTGTTAGCACATCCCAAATAATTGGATTTAACAAACCTATTAATCCAAATGGAAAGAGTCTTTCCACTAAAACATGACAATCATGACTTTTCAATCCGGTAATATGACCATTTCTGACACATCTGCCCAAATTAGAAGTATAACCATATGAAAGTCTCAAATATGAATTCCACTGACAAAATAATAAATTAATCTCTTTAGACAGTGTATAAGATGCTTTTGGATTCATTAAATTCTGTGATCTGACATTTTCAAACAGTTCAAGTTCTGGTCGATTGCAAATTTATGCAAGATCTAATCGTGCCTTCACAATGTCTTTGGTCTTACCTGGGGTATCCAAAACTGTATTAAAAAATTATCAAAATATTTCTCCCCAATATGAATCACATCCAACATGTGACAGAACAAATAATCAGACCAATATGACAAATCCCAAAAATGCTCCGTTTTATCCAATTGTACTCTTTTCCAAACCCATCAATTTTCTATTTATTTATTGTTGGTCCAAATGTGATGGGAGGTAATGAAGAGGAAATTGATTTTAACCATGTACCATATATCATTGTTGGAGGACCATCTTTTTCAACTGTTCCTTTTCTGAAATGATATTTGTTTCTTCGAAAAGGATGATCAACTAGAAGAAATCTGTGATGACAGTTGAAAAATGAGGTTTTTTTCCATTGAAGAGCATAAACACTTTGCTGTCTCTCATACAGTATTGACATAATTTTGGACCATATGTACTTTATCAAGATAGCATTCCATATGATGGGAAGTCACTACATGTCCACATCAATGAAGCTTTCAGTAGAAAGTTCTGTTTCACAGCAACATCATATGTATTGACACCATTACCCCATAGTGAATTTAACTTATCAATCAATGGATTCAAATAAACATCGATATTCTTTTTTGGATGACTTTGAAGTAATAAGGTCAAAAAGATATATGACTCCTTCATCAACATCCATGGAGGAAAATTATATGGAGTTATAAAGATAGGCCAACAAGAATACTGACTACTATAAGAACCAAATGGATAGAAACCATCAGAAGAAAGACCCAATCACATTTTTTGGGTTTCTAAAGAAAAAATGGATGCACTTGGTCAAAATGTTTCCATGAATCACCATCAGAGGGATGATTTATGCTTTTACTAGTTGAAATGTTGGTTTTATGCCATGTCATCAATGATGCTATGTTTTGAGACATAAATAAACACTACAATCTGGGTGTGAGTGGGAAATATCTCAATATTTTTACAGGAAAAAATCCATAATTCCCTCATTTAGCTTCTTTATACCTTAATTATACACAAGTAGGAAAACTATCAAACAACTCATTTTCACCATAATATAAGATGCAGTCATTTGAACATGCATGAATCTTCTGATAACCAAGACCCAGATTAGGAACCATCCTCTTTCCCTTATAGAACTTTGAAGGCAAAACATTTCCTTCAGGTGGCAGTGTTTTAAAAAAGAGAATATATTATCAAAAAAACTATTAGGAATTTCATTATCTGATTTAATAACCATAAATTCAGCAACTACTTCAAACTTTCTTATCTTGGAACCATGATATAAGGCATCCTCAACTGACCTCAAAAAATCATATAAATGAGATAGTTCAGACTTTGGAGTTAAATCAATATCATCCTGAGTTTCAGTTTGTTGAACAGATAGACCTTCCACATCATGTACTAAATTTCGAAACTGTGCTAGATCTAGAACCAAATTATTAAAATCATATCAGGAACTATGTTCACCATTTTGATACAAAAAAACATAATCTGGTTGAAATCTAAAACGCAATAAATGACTTCCAATGTTTTGAAATGTGTCATACATCCTCAGAGCACATTTTTTACAAAGACACTTAATTGTTCCTTCTGAAATAAATTTCAGTTTCAATGATGCAAATGATAAGAAATCGTGAACACCCTTAATATATATAAGATTTAAACCAAAATTGTTTGGATTCCTTTGCTGAGTTATTCAAGTACGATCATCTAATAATGACTTTTTTGATTTCCTCATTCCAAATTTTTCTAAAAAATATGAATTAGTTAATTATTTTTTATAATTATTTATAAGATAAACACTAACAAAAAATGAGAAGACAATTAAATTATCTTTTCTTAAAATTTATAATAATTTATTTTATTTTAGAGTTATTTATACTATTTCAATATTTTATACTAATCTAAAATCATTTATAAAAATTTATACTAATTACCAATAATTATTATTAATTTCAGGTATTTTGTACTAATTATTGTTAATTATCGGCGGCAAAATTTCCAACGGATTGGCGGAAACTATTTTTCCCAATGACTCATCCGCTTACAACTTTTTGGGACTAAAAACACTATGAAAAATCTACTCCGATGTACGAATATCCATTTTTGTATGTACGAGGATGGAGAGCAGGGAGGCCTCGCCGCACTACTATCCATTCTCTCGTGTATACAAAAATGAATATTCATATGCCGGAATAGAATTTTCATAGTGATTTTAGTCGCAGAAAGTTAAAAGGGGATGATCCATAGGGCAAAAGAGCCTCTTTTGTCCGATGCCTCGCCACCTTGCAACTTTCTTCGACTTAAATCACTATGAATAATATGCTCTGACGTATATCCGAGAAAATTTTTCATATTGATTTTAGTGGAAGAAAGTTCCAAGGAGCTGAGGCGTCGATTAAAAGGAATGCCTCCAATCTATTGGAAATTGTTCTATTTTATCAATGCACTTGAATTTATTATAATTTATTCATATTTATTCCTATTTATTAATAATTATTTCTAATTATTGCTAATTTTTGTTAATTATTACTAATTATTAAAATCTATTATTAATTATTACTAATTATTACTAATTATTACTAATTATTACTAATTATTACTATTTCTTACAAATTTGTTTCTATTTATTCTTATTTATTCCTATTTATTCCTATTTATTGCTAATTATTTCTAAATATTTCTAATTATTGCTAATTATTACAAATTATTGTTAATTATTGCTAATTATTTCTAATTATTACTAATTATATATATTTATACTATTTATTACTATTTATTACTATTTATTCCTATTTATTCCTATTTATTACTATTTATTACTAATTATTACTAATTATTACTAATTATTACTAATTATTACTAATTATGACTAATTATGACTAATTATGACTAATTATGACTAATTATTACAATTTATTACAATTTATAACAAATTATTACAATTTATTCCTATTTATTCCTATTTAATCCAATTTATTGCCAATTACTGCGAATTACTTCTAATTACTTCTAATTACGTCTAATTATTGCTAATTATTGCGAATTATTTCTAATTATTGCTAATTATTTCTATTTATTACTATTTATTAAAATTTATTGCTAATTATTACTAATTATTACTAATTATTAATAATTATTACTAATTATTACTAATTATTACTAGTTATTACTATTTATTTCTATTTATTACTATTTATTACAATTCATTATAATTTGTCACTATTTATTACGTTTTATACTATTTATTCCTATTTATTCATATTTATTCCTATTTATTTCTATTCATCTCTATTTATTCCTAATTATTCCTAATTACTGCTAATTATTTCTAATTATTTCTAATTATTGCTAATTATTCCTAATTATTCCTAATTATTACTCATTATTAGTATTTATTAATAATTATTACTATTTATTCTTATTTATTACAATTTATTCCTATTTATTCCTATTTATTCATATTTATTACTATTTATTACTAATTATTACTAATTATAGCGAATTATTACTAATTATTACTAATTATTACTTATTATCAAAATTTATTACAATTTATAACAATTTATTACTAATTATTACTAATTATTACAATTTATTTCTAATTATTAAAATTTATTAATAATTATTACTAATTATTACAATTTATTTGTAATTATTAAAATTTATTACTAATTATTACTAATTATTACAATTTATTAGTAATTATTCCAATTTATTACAATTTATTAGTAATTATTACAATTTATTAGTAATTATTATAATTTATTACTAATTATTACAATTTATTTCTAATTATTAAAATGTATTATTAATTATTACTAATTATTACTGATTATTTCTATTTATTTCTATTTATTACTATTTATTACTATTTATTACTAATTATTACTAATTATTACTAATTATTACTAATTATTATAATTTATTGCTAATTAAAATTAGATATAACTATTAATAAAAAAAAATATAAAAAAACAAATATGCAATTATAATTTAACTAATTTACATCTAATTAACAAAAATTATAAATAACTTAAAATAAAATAAATTGAATAAATAATAAAAAAATAGATAATTACCTTAAAACTAAAGCTTTCGGAGTATAAGTAATGTTCTAATTTGAAAGTTTAAACTATGAAAAAATTTAGAAGGAATTTTTTCTATAGAGATAGAAAGAGAAGTAGAGTAAAGAGTGAAATGAGAGAAAAAACAGATTGGGGTATATATAGGTTAGATTATTTGTGACGGGGGTATTTGCGATGACCCCCATCGCAAATACCACCCGCTGACAAAGTATTTGTGACATGTCACTTACCCTGTTGCAAAAACTAAATACAGCCACCAGCTATTTTCGACAGGAATATGGACCAGTCGCAAATAGATTTACCCACAATTTGACGTGTATTGGGCGCCAAACCTTTTGCGACAGGCAGTAAGGCCCCATTCCAAATAACCATTATTTGCAACGGGGTAAATGGCTCATCGCAAATATCCATTTTTTCTATAGTGTAAGTTTCGTTTAGTCTGGTTTTACATGTGAAACAAGAAATTAAACATAGTATTTACTAAAAATATAATTTCATATTGCAATCTTAGAGTGTTATATTCTCCCCCTTAAATAAATTGTGTCATTGAAATTTCAATTATTACTTACTAATGAAAATAGTGACAGGTATCCATGAGATATAAGACTCAAGATACAATTTCTAATGAGATATCAGTCTCAATAACTTAGGTAAGACTAATAAACTCATATATTCCTCAATAATATAAATATCCTTAATATTGTATTTGTTTCCAACCACTTGATCCAAGAGTCTCTCTTTATTCAGTATTAAGACCCGTATTATATAATTTTCTTCCAAAGGGAGTTCATAATAATACTTGAATTGATAGACTATCATAGCTTGATATGAAATGTGATTTCCTTATTCTAGAAATTAATTTCTCCTCTATTTTGAGAGAACCATCCCTTTCCAAAATCACATTAGATTCATCTAATGGAAGAATAATAAGATTTGGGTGAGGAACATTCCCAAAATATTCAAATTGGGAAAAAATTATCATACAACTAGAAGATTTTTTAAATAATTTAATACCAAATAATTAGGGTGGTGATTTAATACTCTTAGAAAAATTACCATATATACTAGAGTCCCTATAATCAAACTCCAACAAGACATACACAACTCTAAAGTGGAAGATAAGTGTACCTTAATTATCATGATCCAATTCAGTGGTTTTCATAGTGTAAGCCTTATATTGTTCCCTTAGACTAAGAGGTTGTCGGTGCTCACCATCCTTATTATTTTTTAAAACAGATAATTGACTAGGATAATTCCCAAGTTCCTCAAATTTAAGACATTGAATTATTAGTGGTACCTCAGGAAGAATTTTATTTCTTTTTATTGTGTTAACTGAGCTCTTTATTTTTCCTCCACAAGTAGTTTCTCTATGTTAACATTTTCTACACATAAAACATCTTCCAGTTCCTTGAAGATGTTTACCTTGATACATCTTACCACATTGTTGACACGTATGAAATTGAATATTATTTCCTTTATTATCTATGTCACCCAAACGTCCATCAAAATCTATCCTTATCTTCTTAACTATTTTTTGGAATTCAACTATGTTTATTCTGATAATCATAATTTTTTTATAGTTAGATTTTCATAATTATAAGATTCCTAATTCTAGCTCATATTTCAATTGGTATCTCATCGGGATAGTCATGGAATTTCCCATCACATCCATTGTTAACATGGTTTCTCCACCCTCGATCCATTACTTAAATAAAGGAAAGTTGATGTATCAGAAAATTACTAATTTCATAAAATTAAAACTTTAAAAATAGAAGAGGTAATTCATAAATGTCAAGCATAACCAAACTTATGAATATCTATGATTCAATATAGGTTATCCATGGTCATTACTTACTAGATTCTCTAACATAAATTTATTCAAATCCCACATAATGGTTCATAAGAGCATGTGAATTAACCAAAGCATATTTACCAAGAGTGTCAAACTGGGTGCGTGATTAAAACTCTTTATTAAGAACTAATAGAGGATTAAGTTAATACTCAACCATCCTTTTGGGTTTATTACCTCTATGTGTATCTGTGCTAGAGAATCCATCCACTTGTAGTATCTAGAAAAAGATTTCATTTTTAGGAAATCACACTCTCCATACTTTACCAATATTTCAAGATATTATCCTATACTAAAACATGTCCTTAGAGTCTATAATGAGGATATGTTCTCTAATATATGTTTTCTTAAATCAAGTTCCCATGGTTTCTACTAAACATTCTCTAATACCAACTATTATAGCCCAGATGTAACTATCCCATTATTACATGATTTATAGAAATTATTTCACTAGATACATTAGTTTTAGAGTTTTAGATAATTATGAAAAATTGTTAACTAATAAATCCCACGTATTTCTTAACTAATAGACATTTTTTTCTACTATATATGAAACTACTTTATCTATAATAACTCTTTAGAATATCCCATAAATTACCCATGAATTATATTCTTCTATACATATCATGTGTAATAATTTTATTAATAACACAGGGGAATGGAAACATAACAAGGGTGAGCCTAACTACTCAAAAAGGGAATTATTATACCAAGAGATATCATAGAATAAATAAGGAATGAATAATATGGTAAAAAATAAATGATAATAAAATAATTTCGTATAAATGATCACAATATCTTGAAACAATTACATGGATGACATAATAATATAAATAATGACATGGATAGTAATAAATTGTTTCATAATGATAGAATTCATAATTCTAGACATCAAAATCTTACTATCAAGGCCTCATGCCAAGAGATATTACATAAAGAGGTATGACATACACCAAATACCCAAGATAGTTTGTCTCATGAGACCACTAATTCATCATGAGCCCACTGCAGGCCCCACCCATCACTAATTAATTCCAATGAATTCATCATGTAATGGAATGAATAATATATACAATAAATAACAAACATTCCTTAGTAATCAATAAATATCCATATTGAAATGAAAATTATATATATTTTCAATATTTCCCCAATCAATAAATTGAATAATTCTCTATTTAAGCATCTCTCAAACTAACACTGTATAGAGTAATTGGTATACAATTAATACAATAATTTTCCCAAGGAATAAAAAAATTATATGATCATAAATCCATCCAGAGAAAGAAGGTGAATGGTATCATTATGGTACATCACAAGTGAAACATAAAATCTTTGAAGGATTTTGACATAGATGAAAAACCCTTTTATAAGAAGAACACTTGGAATGGTATAAAAAAATAAAGGTTCAAGAATTGGATCATTTTATAACCAAAATTCAATCACCTGAAGAAATATTTCAGAAGGGAATTTACATGGAGATTCATAAAACATTACTCCTATAGATATAGATATTTTATTGTTAAAGAGGAAAATATAATCCAAATCCAATTTTTTTTATAAAATGTTTTTACCATAGTTATAGAAGATAAATGTACAAGTCAGATTAAAAATTGAGTTTAAAAAAGGAAAAGCAATTATTTTGAAAACATTTAATTTTTAAAATAATATTAAATAATGTATACTTGAAAAATAATCTAAAGGTTATTTTTTTGAAACATGGAGTGAAAGATAAAAACATAGGAATTAAAGTGAAAAAACTTTTAAATATTTTAAAAATACCATTTTGAAACCCACATCATAAGAAGGATAATTAAAATTCATTTTGAAAAGAGGAATGTAGAGACCCAAGCTTGACATACATGCACATTACATTACTTTTTCAGAATAATTACTAAAAAACAAGAACCAACATTCAAGGACCATAATAGTTTAGTGTCTTTGGAAACTCGGAACATAATCTTCTAATCATGGTGAAAGATCTTCAACATCTCCCATAAAGATATTCCCCTTTTGTTTTCTTACCTAATTCCTTTATTTAAATCCTGGGGAAAAGAAAACATAAAAAGGGTGAGCTCAAATTCTTGGTAAGGTTAATCATGGAGAAAAATAAAACAAATCATATAAATTTGATCTTAAAAAAACATGAACATAAATTTTAAACATCAAAATCTTGAGAAATAAATCTTGGTAGTACATAAGGAATAGATCAAAAAGGAAGAATAATCATGATAAAATAGCATGATAATAAAACATGTAATTGTGGAAAACCATTAATCACATGATAAGATTTCCATAGTAGCCAAGGCATTTTTTCCAAGATCATCTTAGTGGACAAAGTCCCTTACTGAACCGAGTTCACTCCTCATTCTAGTAATATATCACTGAACCAGATTAACTAACTATTCCATCCATTTCTATCTCATGAGATATAAATTTTTACCCAATGCATTGGAGGGAGATATAGGTCCCACCCATCTAATTATGAAATCATTCTTACTTGTGCCACAAAATAAACATAAAACATTCATCATAACTCAAAGAATAAAATGAGTTTCATAAACATCATCCCATCATTAAATAATCCATATAAAACAAATGGATATCATTTATTAATAATAAAATTAACACCATGTAAATGATAGAGACATTATAATTGAAACATAAACATGATAAATAATGTCATCTTATATGGAAAATAGTTTTGATAAAACACTAGAAATAAATTCTTGAGGAAAATATCCTTTCTTTTTCAAAATCATTTTCTTTTCACAAAATGCCACACAATTTTAAAAGAAAAGGATTTTATTTAAAATAACCATGAAAACATGTAGAGTAAGATTCATTAAAATTAGGCATTATGAAATCGTAAAAATCCATTTATGCCATATACGTTAAAAAACATTCTCCTCGTAATTTTAACAGAAAAGTCAAAAAGTACCACGTATGGTAAACAAAAGAAGGATTCATTCCATAACACAAAGTAAAAGTCAAGAGGGGTAAAAATGTATTTAAACATAAATGGAAGAATATTAAACACTTTATGAAAATATTTTTATGGACATGGATGAAAAATATAACCCCAGTAAATACTTACGAATAAACAATCTCGGATAAGAACGAGATTGGAATAATTATCCCTTACTTTATGTCTAATATGCTTCGTATGTATCCGAACCTCTTGTATAATGATTTAAATAATTTCATTGACTTATTAAAGAATCATATTCATTGTTATGATATCATATATGCTTCACTTATGACTTTATATTACTCTTTCTTTTGTAAATTCCATGTTAAAGAAGCATTTTCGGTAAAATCGTTTCATTTATCGTACGTGTTTGGACTTGTTGTTATTGATATTATTATTACTTATATCATGATTTAATAACTTATATAATGTACAAAATGATTTATATATCATATATATTCATTATATATATATATAATATATAGATAAATGAAATGAAACACACCATTCATGGAGACGGTAGGTCGTACGTACGCATGAACGCTGTTTTCCTTTCCATATTGACTTGAATGGATGTAAGTAAATAACAAATAAATACAGTAGAATTATTATGTTATATATACCATTATTATTCATTATATATACTTTATAATCATTTTTTATTGGTTAACATGGATATTGAATCTCATCGCGTCATGGAGACGGTAATCCATACGTACACACGAGCGATGATATCATTCCCATAATTATTGAATGAAATTAGGGTGGATGACATAATATATCAGAATTAGTATCATGTTATAATAACCATATATATAGTTATTATTTACACCATTATACCCATCCGAGTAAGGTGGTGGTGGAAAAATAGATTACACCACGGCGTGGAGACGGTATTCCGTACGTACGCACGCGCGGTGATTTCATTTTCCATAGGATGGATAGAAGGTGAAATGAGGTTATTTCATATTTATAATAACATATCAGTATATTATTGATACTGATGTTATTACTTTATAATTAAACAACTAAATAAGAAAAAGTTGAAGAAGAAGGAAACTTGAAAGAATCAGTAGAAGAGATTACCTCTTCTTCGACACACCTCTTTTAAGATTCCACTTAAGGCACTAGAGTTGGTCTTTTGAGAAGACTAGAACATCCAAAATGTTGCTAGGAAAGTGGAGAAAAGAAATGGGCAGGGGTTGGAAAATATTGAAGGCTCAATGTGTTGTGAAGAGGAGAGGGAGGAGGTACCCTTTTATAAGGGAGGAGAGGGGCACTTTTGGAAACCTCAAACATATTAATTTATAATAAACTCAAACCCCACTTAAAAACTTCCAAAGTGACTCAAATTAGGATATGAGGTAGGATAGGGTTTTAATATCATCAAAAAATCAAATTCAGACATGTTGGGGAATAATTTTAAACCTTATCAATTTAATTTATCCTTATTTAATTTATTTAATATTATTTGTGGTAATAATATTCTAAATTTTAAATTGTTATAAATAATTACTTATGTGTCGTGAATTATCCATAATTGGTTACTTTATGAAATTTTAGACCATATAAATTTTAATTTATAATTTTTAAATATTTATGTTATTTTTAAACAATTTAATAATATGTTGTTTTTATAAAATAACAATAGTGTTAATTTTAACACTATTAATTTATTTGAATTTAAATAAAATACAGACAGAGGATATATTTAAAAAAAATGTTTAATATATTTCTAACATGTCATATTTATCTATAAAATTCATGGAGAACATTAAATAGTTCATATAATTTTTATTTTAATATTTATAAAACCATTTATTTGATATTTCTTTTAATAAAACAATTACTACATAATTTTTGTATAATCATTTAATATACTTATTAGTTGCATAAAATTAAAAATAAATTCCTATGGTAAATATAAATATAATAACTTTAATAATAATATTTGTACTCGAATTTATCATCTTAAAACCACAAAATTTAAATTGTTATATTTATTAAATTATAAAGGTGACATCTTTGACATCATTTACAATAAAATAATATAAATGTCCTAATATGTTTCATAAGGATCAAAATGGTCCAAAAATAGACCCTTGTATGCTTAGGGTATATATATACTCGACCAATAAGGTTTGGTCAAGTTTCCGGTCCTTTTGATAGGTATTATTATTTTAATTAAAACTATATTATTGATTTCTCACTAAATAAATAATTTCTACATCATTAATGTATAAGCTATTAAGGTAATTAAATATTTCTTAAAAAATAAAATAAAATTACCCTGATAAAGAAACACATTTTAGATTTCAAATGAGTATTTATAATCGAAATTATATTCTGTATAACTTTATATTAAATGTAATCTAATTATTAAAGTTTGAGTGAGATATATTTCACTTTCTTTAAAATAAAATAAATTAAAGGTCTTAATCACATCCAAGTGGGTTCCAATGGATTCAATTTTGACCCAAATATGCCTTATGATGACATATAATCATCCAATTATATTAAGACAAGTGTTAGGGTAAATTTATAACATTATTTTTATCCTTAATTGCCTAATTTACCTTTAACTGTGGTAAATAAAATTTACCGTAGTTACTATTCATATTGCCCAAAAATAAAAAGTATCCTATTAACCTAATTTGGACCTACTGATTCCAAATATTGAATCCATTTTTTCAAATTCAAAACACAAAAGTTGAATTATTTAATTTAATATTAATCCCACTGTTGAGAAAACGAGTTTTAAAAGTTAAAACATTTCAAAAGATTGAAATGTTTTTACATATGAATTCAGTGTAAAATCAATTATAATGTCTTAAATAATACTAAATGGTAAAAATATATTCTATATATACTTTAAAACCATTCAATATAATAATTTATCCATATAAATTATCTCAATGAATAAAGTTGTATTTAAGTAAAATTTAGCGTGTTTTTACTATTCATCAAAATAAGAACGTTGTCAGAAAAATATGAAAACTTTATCCAATGTAATTTTTTATATCCTGATTCAAAATAAGAAGTTAATTTTGTAAAATTTAACTTATAAACTTGTCAAAAATTATATTTAAAATGGGTGCGCCATCAGAAGGCGTCAAAACTGCATTTTTTTGAAAAATACTTATTTTACCTGAAAAATTTATTTTGTTCTCATACCATGTTCTAGAAAATGTGTAAAATGAATAATAATGTTATAAAATTTAAAATGTAGTTAATAATATTCATAATGGCTAGTTCATAATAATATTATAACCATATATCGTTGTTCAGTGAAACCCGATATTGCGTGCAACACACGCTATCGAGGAAGGTCACGATTGTGTGTAATGCAAGTCAAGTCAGGTTTGCGTGTAGTGAAAGAATCTTTTGTTGTTGCGCATAATATAATCCAACCATATTTCATTTATACATTGAATATATATATATACACTCAATGTTGTGTAGCATAACTTCTATCAAACGAACTTGAAATTGTTTGTAACATGATCCAAGAATAGTGTTGCATATACTGCAAGCTAATACGGTGTTGCGTATAGAACAAGATAATCATGGTGTAGCGTACAACAAAATATATGAGAGAAATTCAAAAGAATATATCTCATAAAATCTCAGGGGGTTACATTCTACCCCCCTTAAAATTAATTTCGCCCTCAAAATTCGTCGGGGTTATAAATGGATTATTACTTGAGAGTTTCTTTCATAGAAACCCACATCGTAAAGAAGAATACCAAAACGTAACTTTAAAAACTAAATTACGAAATGTAATGGTTACCCAAATTAACTAATCATTGGTTTTCCACATAGGATAACATAGGTGAAAATATGGATATGGAAGAGAAATCTAACCATCAAGTTCTGATGGAGAGTGGTAGAGAACGTGGCTATGAAAAATCCAACAATCACAAAGCCATAAATTTGTGATGATTTAAGGTACCATCTGATTCATCAGATATGAGGGAAATAAGGCAATATTTTTGGTTTTCAATATCATTTCCCTAAAGTTGAAAAAAATTGGAATTAGAAGAAATACTTTCTGGGTTTGGTACAAACTCACCATTGGTCGTTCCTTAAACAATTTCCACTTCATCTCTTAAAGAAATGAAGTTGAATTTTTCATTCGTGAAGTCTTAGAAGATCATGCGATTGAATGATAGATCATTCCATCTGTCTCAAACAAAAGGTTAGAAAAAGCTATTAAATATACATAAGTCCATCTAAAGTGAGATTAATCATATATGGTTCCTAAAATGGACTTTTTCTTCATATATCATACAATTTATTAAATTAAAACTAATTTATACTAACTAGGGAATTTCTGTAGGCCAGTGGTATGCGATAAAGGCCTGTCGCACTTCGGTTGTGGGTTCGATTCCCGCAACCTTGTCTGACGCGACGGGTTGTCGTTCATCCTGCAGGTTGTCCTTTTTATAAAACTACACTATTATAAAATTTTAGAAATAATATCGAAAAAGTTTCTATCCTTAAATATTATTATCTTATGTCTAACATAATCCATTTCAAATCTTTTTTCTTATCCAAAATACTTCTATCCAAGCTCATATTATAAAGAAAATGATTACTTGAAAGGTCACATAACAAGCATGTGAATACCATCATTTATCCCCCATATATCATATGATATATCATGTTGATCGCATTCAAAACAAGTGAATAACTTAATAATGTATTCTCTTGAAACATGAATTACCATAGAACCTTAGTGAAAACATGAATTCTGTCAAAAGTTAACTCTTTCCACATACCAAAATACCAAAATTTCGATATACTCAAACCACGAAATCACTTTGTCTTTATATCAGTCATGAGCTCATGAATACTATCATACATATGATTTTCTCCTTATCCCTTCATTATGCATATTTCATCTACATTCAAAAAATATTTCAATCACTTTTCATGGTTATCGGTACCATATTCTTATGGAAAACCACAATGGACCAATACATAGATATTTCAATATACCATAAAAGTACCTCAACAACATTATTCTTGAATTCCAAAACATAAGCCCTTAAGTACATCCTCTTCAATGATTGGCATGGAATTGGTCCTTCCTAAATTTAGAATTAACGTCTTAGGTCAGGGCATTGAGTTGGGTAATGCCCATGTTCTCCACAGATAATACATTGAACTCTATAACTTTCTGTCACTCTATGACCCTTCTCCAACATAGATAACATCTTCCCCTCCATTTTATGTATTCATCAAGGATCTTCTTCCATTATTTATAAATATCAATCTTCATTTCTCTATGCTCCTCACCATGAGAACATGCATAAAAGTCCATCTTCCTTTTATTTGATTAATTACGAATACCACTAACATTCACCTTATTAATCATATATCACGATAACTAATTCGGAATAATCAAAATATCTATCTTTCTAGGCATTACGCAATTTATTTTCTCATAATCACAAATTTGTACATTGGATTCAATGTTGACCCAATTCCTTCTGGTTCCCTCCATTGAATAAAACCAAAAACCATGGTGTAAGAAATAGTTAAAATAACGAGGAACCACATAATCATAAGAATTCACTTATGGGATGCCTAACATATCACAAATTCTTTAATCCTTGACAACTTAGGTTCACCATAGGTTATTCATGATCGTCAAAATTATTCTAGGACTGTAACCTATAGTTAGACTAAACCTTAGGAACATCCCTAGACATACCTTAGAAATATCTCTAGGGATCTCACTAAAGTTTTCACATCCTAGTTCCCAAAGGTTTACTAAACCTTTCCTATGATACCAACTGTAGAGACCCAAGCATGATGTACATGAATATTACATCACTTTTGTGGAATAATTAATACATAACAAGAACCAACATTCAAGGACCGTAATAGTTTAGTGTCTTTGGAAACTCAGAACATAATCTTCTAATAATGGTGAAAGATCTTTAGCATCTCCTATAAAGAACTTCCCCTTTTGTATTCAACCCTAAATCCTTTATTTAAATCCTAGGGAAAAGAAAACATATAAAGGGTGAGCTCAAATTCTCAGTAAGGTTAAGCATGGAGAAAAATAAAACAAATCATATACATTTGAACTTAAAAAAAACATGAACATAAAGCTTAAACATCAAAATCATGAGAAAAAATCTTAGTAGTACATAAGGTACAGATCATAAAGGAACAATAATCATGATAAAATAGTATGAGAATAAAACATGTAATTGTGGAAAACCATTAAGCACAATATATGATTTCCATAGTAGCCAAGGAATTTCTGCCAAGACCATCTTAGTGGATAAAGTCCCTTACTGAATCGAGTTCACTCCTCGTTGCAGTCCTGTATCACTGAACCAGATTAACTTACTGTTCCAGCCATGCCTATCTCATGAGACATAAATATTTACCCAATAAATTGGAGGGAGATATAGGTCCCACCCATCTAATTATGAAATCATTCTTACTTGTGCCACAAAATAAACATAAAACATTCATCATAACCCAATGAATAAAATGGGTTTCATAAACATCATCCCATCATTACATAATCCATATAAAAAAATGGATATCAATTATTAATAAGAAGAATAACACCATGTAAATAATAGATACATTATACTTGAAACATAAACATGATAAATAATGTCATCTTATATGGAAAATAGTTTTGATAAAACACTTGAAATAAATTCTTGAGGAAAATATCCTTTCTTCTTCAAAATCATTTTCTTTTCAAAAAATGCTACACAATTTAAAAAAATGATTTTATTTAAAATAACCATGAAAACATATAGAGTAATATTCATGAAAATTAGGCATTATGAAACCGTAAAAATCCATTTATGCCGTATATGTTAAAAAACATTCTCCTCGTAATTTTAACAAAAAAGTCAAAAGGTACCATGTATGGTAAACAAAAGCAAGATTCCTTCCAGAAAACAAAGTAAAAGTCCAGAGGAGTAAACATGACTTTAAACACACATGGAAGAATATTAAACACTTTATGAAAACATTTTTATGGACATGGATGAAAAATATAACCCCGGTAAATACTTATGAATAAACAATCTCAGATAAGAATGAGATTGAAATAATTATCCCTTACTTTATGTCTGATATGCTTCGTATGTATACAAAACTACTGTATAATAATTTAAATAATGTCATTGAATTATTACAGAATCATATTCATTATTATGATATCATATATGGTTCACTTATGACTTTATATTACCCGTTATTTTTTAAATTCCATGTTAAAGCAGCGTTTTCAGTAAAATCGTTTCATTTATCATACGTGTTTGGACTTGTTGTTCTTGATGTTATTATTACTTATATCATGATTTACTAACTTACAGAATGTAAAATATGATTTATATATCATATATATTCAGTATATATATATATATATAACAGATAGATAAATGAAATGAAACACACCGTTCATGGAGACGGTAGGTCGTACGTACGCATGAACGTTGTTTTCCTTTCCTTAATGACTTGAATGAAAGTAAGTAAATAACATATAAATCCAGTAGAATTATTATGATATATATAACATTATTATTCATTATATATACTTTATAATCATTCTTGAATGGTTAAGATGGATATTGAATCTCGTCACGTCATGGAGACGGTAATCCGTACGTCCGCACGAGCGATGATATCATTCCCATAATTATTGAATGAAATTAGAGTGGATGATATAATATCTCAAAATTAGTATCATTTAATAATAACCATATATATAGTTATTATTTACACCATTATACCCATCCAAGTAAGGTGGTGTAAAAACAGATTACACCACGGCGTGGAGACGGTATTCCGTACGTACACACCCGCGGTGATTTCATTTTCCGTAGGATGGATAGAAGGTGAAATGGGGTTGTTTCATATTTATAATAACATATGAATATATTATTGATACTGATGTTATTACTTTATAATTAAACAACTAATTAAGAAGAAGTTGAAGAAGAAGGAAGCTTGAAAGAATCAGTAGAAGAGATTACCTCTTCTTTGACACACCTCTTTTAAGCTTCCTCTTAAGGCAAAGAGTTGGTCTTTTGAGAAGACCAGAACCTCTAGAATTTTTCTAGGTAAGTGGAGAAGAGAAATGGGCAGGGTTTGGCCAATCTTGAAGGTTCAAATTGTTGTGAATAGGAGAGGGAGGAGGTTCCCTTTTATAAGGTAGGAGAGGGGCACTTTTGGAAACATCAAAAATATTAATTTATAATAAACTCAAACCCCACTTAAAAACATCCAAATTGACTAAAATTAGGATATGAGGTAATATAGGGTTGTAATATCATCAACCAATAAAATTTAGATATGTTGGAAAATAATTATAAACCTTATCAATTTGATTTATCCTTATTTAATTTATTTAATCTTATTTGCGGTAATAATATTCTAAATTTTAAATTGTTATAAATAATTACTTATGTGTTATTAATTATCCATAATTGGGTAATTGATGACATTTTATACCATATAAATTTCAATTTATAATTTTTAAATATTTATGTGATTTTTAAACAGTTTAATAATATGTTATTTTTATAAAATAACAATAGTGTTAATTTTGACACTATTCATTTATTTGAATTTAAATAAAATCCAAACAGAGGATATATTAAAAAAATGTTTAATAGATTCATAAAAAGTCATATGCATCTAGAAAATTTGTTTAGAACATTACTTAGTTCCTATAAGGCTTATTTTAATATTTATAAAACCATTTATTTGATATTTCTCCTAATAAAACAATTACTACATCATTTTTGTATAATCATTTAATATACTTATTAGTTGCATAGAAATTAAAAATAACATCCTATGATAAAGATAAATATAATACCTTTCATAATAATATTTTTACTAGAATTTATCATCTTAAAAATACAACATTTAAATTTTTATATTTATTAAATTATGAAGGTGACATCTTTGACATCATTTAAAATAAAATAATATAAATGTCCTAATCTATTTTATAAGGCTCTAAATGGTCCAAAAATAGATCCTTGGATGATTAGGATATATATATACTCTAAAAATAAGGTTTTTTCAAGTTTCTGGTCCTTTTGATAGGTATTAGTATTTTAATAAAAACTATATTATTGATTTCTCACTAAATAAATAATTTCTACATCATTAATGTATAATCTATTAATGTAATTAAATATTTCTTAAAAAATACAATTAAATTACCATGATAAATAAAAATATTTTAGATTTAAAATGAGTATTTATAATAGAAATTATATTCTATATAACCTTATATTATAAATAATCTAATTATTAAAGTTTGAGTGAGACATATTTCACTTTCTTTAAAATAAAATAAATTAAAGGTCTTAATCACATCCAAGTGGGTTCCAATGGATTCCATTTCGACCCAAATATGCCTTGTAATGAATTATAATCATACAATTATATTAAGACAAGTGTTAGGGTAATTTTATAACATTATTATTACCCTTAATTTCCTAATTTACCTTTATCTGTGGTAAATAAAATTAACCGTAGTTACTATTCATAATGCCCAAAAATAAAAAGTAGCCTATTAACATAATTTGGACCTACTGATTCCAAATATGAAATCCACTTTTACAAATTCAAAACACAAAAGTTTCAGTATTTAATTTAAAATTAATCCCGCTGTTGAGAAAATGAGTTTTAAAAGTTAAAACATTGCAAAAGATTGAAATGTTTTTACATATGAATTCAGTGTAAAATAAATTTAATGAATTATATAATATTAAATGGTAAAAATATATTATATTTATACTTTAAAACCATTCAATATTATAATTTATCCATATAAATTATCTCGATAAAAAAATTTGTTTTTAAGTAAAATTTAGCATGTTTTTACTATTCATCAAAATAAGAACGTTGTCAGAAAAATCTCAAAACATTATCCAATGTAAATTTTTATATCTTGATTCAAAAGAAGAAGTTAATTTTATGAAATTTAACTTATAAAATTGTCAAAAATTGTATTTAAAATGGGTGCGCCATCAAAAGGTGGCAAAACTGCATTTTTTGAAAAATACTTATTTTACCCGAAAAATTTATTTTGTTCTCATACCATGTTCTAGAAAATGTGTAAGATGAATAATAACTTTATAAAATTCAAAATTTAGTTAATACTATTCATAACTGATAGTTCATAATAATATTATAACCATATATCGTTGTTCAGTGAAACTCGATATTGCGTGCAACACACACTATCGAGAAAGGTTGCGATTGTGTGTAATACAAGCCAAGTCAGGGTTGTGTGTAGTGCAAGACTCTTTTGTTGTTGTGTATAAAATAATCGAATCATATTTCATTTATACATTGAATATATATATATACACTCAATGTTTCATAGAATAACTACTATCAAACAAACTTGAAATTGTGTGTAACACGATCCAATAATAGTGTTGCATATACTGCAAGCTAATACGGTGTTGCATATAGCACAAGATAATCATGGTGTAGCATACAATAGAAGATATGAAAGAAATTAAAAAGAATATATCTCATAAAATATGAGGGTGTTATAAATAAAGGGGGTAAATTAAGGTCACATTGGAAAACATATAATTTGGTTTCCTGATATAAATATTAACATTGATGGGAAGAGAAAACATGGACATAGAAGTTAAAGAACCTTTAGAAGGAATGAGAATTATTCTTAACAATGTTATAATTTTATGTTTTATAAATTCATCAGGGAAGGATTTTTGAATATAAAATGTCACATTACATAGAGATATAAGGGGGAATATCATATGAAATATGAAGTGTAAGAATGTATGTGACTTAAAATAATGAAGTTTAATAAGTAACATTATAACCCAAAGAAAAGAATTTTGAGTTAACGAAATCCATTAAGAATATCATAATCATTGAAGTAATAATCCATTAGAAATAAGTTCAAGAGAAAGTATTGTCAATAAATGTAAATGAATTTTAAGTTATAATTTTATACAATCATAGGATAAAATAATTCAACTTATAGGAATGGTTTTCAAGAATAATCATTATAATTTGAATAAAGGAAATTATGTTATAAAAAACCCTTACATATTTGGTAACAGTTGAATCAAAATAATTAGTAGAAGGGATTCATGAAACAAATTGAAAATCACATGAAAATAAAGATTATGTTTAATATAATAAAATAATTTGTCATAACATACCCAATTCATAATAATAAATTTCAAGAAGAACAATCATAACTTAAGAAATTAAAATTGAGTTAACAAGAACCCTTACATCATCATAATCTTTCGAATTAAAAACTTGTAAAATATAGAACATGATATGTATTTTTAAATACCATATATTTCATTAAAAAATATTATAAAATAAATCCATTTTCAATAAATACATCAGAAAATAAAAACAAGTTGTGAAGATGCATCATATCTCAATGAAGCAAAATTGAGATACGGAAACTATTACCTTTAGTCCTACATAGTCGAAAATTATATAACCTATTGTATAAAAAAATAAATATATTAATAACCTATTTTATAAACTTGTTAATTCCTATAAAATTTTAAAAATTTCATTTATAACTATTTATTACAAATATATTAGTTCTACTTTATTTTCATCATCATATGTTATTAGTTTTGATTGCTTGTTTAGTACTAGTTTCTTAATGGAAGTGTCAATTATTATTTATAGATTCTAATTTGGTCATTATTATATAATTATAGTAACTTGAATATATTCTTTATAATGATATATATTGTTCTAATTTAATTTCGTAAGTATCTTGATTCTGATTCAGGATGAATATCTTGTTCTGTCAATTTTTAATGAACAAAATGGCGATACAATGATAATAAGTTAAATATAACCTTTCCAGAACCATAAAAAAAGTAATTTTCTCTTTAATTTATATTAACTCTATTATTTAACTTTTATATAACCATACATGATATACATTTGTAGCATTGTTCGAGAAAGTGACTAAATCGACTCAAACAAGAACAAGCTATGATCTATGGGTAATTATGGTTAAATAAGGGATTATTTTTTAATAATATTATCATTATAGAAGCATAAGGATATTATTTATATTTTATTAAAGTGTTTAACCATATCTTAAGATAGTTTTATAAATTATAGAATACTATAGTGAAAAAATATGCCACTTTCATAGAGGTGGTAGTCCACACATACACACAGGTGACATGTTTGTTTTCTATAGTTTGGGAGGAAGATGGAGAATGGTTTATAATTTAAAAATATTAATAATTTTATAAATATCATATTAATATATAAAATATACTTTTATAACCATAAATTTAAATATTTTATGAAAAAATAAGCACTCTGTCCATGGGGGCGATAGTTCACACATACACATGACAATGTTTTTTATAAGTAAAAGTGAAAGGGTTGTTAATGATTATTAGATTATAATAATAAAATTTCAGTATACTAATAATACTAATTTAAAAATTTTTAATGCTTAGTATATATATTTATAATAAATATAGATAAGGAAAATGGTTTGAGAGAGATTAATACTTGCATCGAGAATTTAAACTTTCTTCTAAAGTTATTCTTAAAAATGGAGGGATTGGACCAACTTTTTGAGACCAGAGGCTTTGTGAAGTGGAATAGGTTTTTTAGGTTAAGTAAAAATGGTTTTTATTCATGAGTAATTATAATTTTTATAATTTCCTTAAAGGGGTGATGGAAGGCCCTTTTTATAAGTAAAAGAAATGAAAATTTTGTAAATATAAAAGGTAAAGTCACTATTCATAGGTCACGTGGATAGAATAATGGAAAATAATGGAGTGGAGAAAGGGTTATGTTTTAAAAATACTCAAATATAAATTTTAACACATGTTTTATAGTATTTTACTCTTATATTTTTCACTTTATAATTTATTTTTTTTACCGTGGTAACTAATTTTTTCCTAAGTAATTTACTTTTAAAGCCTAATAATAAGATGATCATTACTACATAATATATAAATAATTATTCCAAATGTTAAATATATTTTTTAAAATAAAATTTATAAGGGTAATAAAAATTAATTTTAGGATTAGCTCACATAACATGTAAAAACTCATTTTGTTTGGAAAAAACTATATTTTTAAGCATAAAAATTATGTTTAGGGTGAAATTATAATTTTTTTTCATTTTCATGAAATCAATTGATTTATTATAAAAACATAACACTTATGAGGATTTAAAATAAAGATAAAACAAAATTCCACATTGTGGATACTTAATTAAAATAAATAGACAAAAAAATAGTTTTTATAAAAATAAATATTATTTAAGTGTCAAAATAATAAACATGGATTTTTTAAATTAAATATAGTATTTTTTAAATGAATAAATTTAAATTTTAAATAAATTTTTGTTCTTTAAATTTTTTTATAAGTTTTATAATCATAATTATTTTATAATAGTGTCATAAAAGCTATAGTATAGGTACAAACTGTGTTTTTCATTATTCACCTAAAAATAAACTATTTCATAAAAATCCCAAAAATCAATCCTAAGGTAATATTGTTATATTGAATCCAAAAATTAAGTTAATTTTATCAAATTAAATTTCTAAAAAGTTACGTAAATTAATTTAAATATATGATTTCATAATAGAAAATGTATTTTTAAGCATAAAATTGTTCTTATATTAATACATGTCCTTTGTTTTTCTTCTTACATAGATTTAAAAATATGTCTACTTCAATTTATACACTTCAATTAAATGGATAAATTATAACAGTCTCACTTAATACTCATAAAATTATCTTAATAAAAATTATCATGATTTTATTTAGTTCAGTGTTGCATTTGAAACAAGTTATATTAGATAGTATTTTATTTAAAGTAGAATTACATATTGAAATCTTAGGGTGTTACAAAAATGAAAAAATTTATCATTGTTATTTTCCTATAACTCAAAATTTTTTAATTAACTAACAACTTTCATTTTTTATTTTAAATAAACACTTTTTATTTTACTATATTATTCTTCATCTATATTTTTTATTTCTATCTCATATTTTAATAAGGGACCGATAATACCATCAAGTGTATATTCTTTTAAATTCTACACTTTATCAATTTCTACCTTCTTAAATTAACATTTTATAGTTATATCTCTTAAAACTCTTTCAACTAAAATAATATTATCTAATGTTTCTCCTAATGAATTCATTCCATTTACAATTCTTGTAAATATATAAAACATCTAATTTATAGATTCATCTCTACCCATTTTAAAATACTGATATTCACTATATGCCATATGTAGTTTTACACTCTGAAATGTGAATAAATAATTTTATATTAATGGAATAGTAATTAATTTTCATGATTTTATAATTAAGAACATATTTCAAAGAATCAAAACTAGTGAGAGTATTAGGATCAACCTTAGGGAGTTTGTAAGGTTTTTCAATGGATTCCCAATGGTAAACACTTATGTTTTTAATATATGATTCCACCAAACATGCCAATAGCCATAATTATTACCATCAAATAATGGTGGTGTTTATGGAGAATAATTATCATTATAACTTTTTCCTACCATCTCAAATAGATCTTTTCCTTAGATAACTAATTATAAGATATAATTAGTAACAAATAATAAATAAATAATATAACTAACTATCATTTCAAGGATTAATCATCATTAAAAATTGTATGGTACTAAAGGTAAGATAGAAAAATTGATGGGGGGGACATGAGCCTCATACAGATTGGTGAGGACTCAGAAGATGCTTACAAGAGACCCAAGATCAAATCTAGGTGGAGGTGTATTTCCAGGGTTATTGTAGCAAAACTGCAGAAGTACTGTAGCAGACACTGTAGCAAGGACTATAGAAGATGCTATAACAGGTACTTTTCAGTACTGTAGTAGGTACTGTTCGGTACTGTAGAAGCCAGAACTATTCATCCATCTAGGCATCTGGGCCACCGGTTTGGTCCTCGGGGCCTGAAAGGATTTCGGGCCCCCAAGGACTTTGGGCCAGTTGTTTATCAATGCCTTCAGGCCACCTTAAGGCATTAGGGCCACCCCAAGGACTTCATGCCACATGAATGTAGATGTACCAGTCAGACTACAAGGGACAAGGCTTAGGATTCAGTGTAGGCACATTAATTAGATTAAAGCTAACTAGAATTGGAAGAATAAGAGGGTATGGATTTGACATCGGTGCTCAGCCTGTACAGATTTTCATAGAACAACTAGTCGACCATCCCTGCGAAGGTGGGGTGATGATATCATGACATATGATAGGGAGGAGGAGTTCCAAATTTTCTTTTCTGGGTGATCCCCTCTAAGACCTACGGGTCATGTAATTGTCTCTACGTTTGTAGGCCTTGTTAGGGTTCCACCTCAACTCTTTAAAGGTGGATTATTAAAAACAAATGAAGGCCTTTGAGCCATTCCAACCGATGGGGGGGGGGGTGATTTGAATTTTTTATAAAATTTTATTTAATTATGAAATATAAGATAATTTTGATGGGAAAATAAAAATATGGTGATACAAATTTTATATTAGTTCATATAAAAGTGATCTTATATCTACTCTTCACACTCTCAATATGAAAGTATGATACCTACTAAAATAAAGACATAAATTTTTAAAAGATTCAACACCTTTTATAAATACCTTTTTAAAAGATGACTATGTTTGATAGTGTACACCCCACATAGTACCGAGCTCAAACGAACCACGATATACTATGATTTAAATATGACCATTATGACCCAACTATTGGTTTATAGGGTACAAATAAGAATAAAAAAAATATAAAATATATTTATAAATTTTTTCCTTAATAAAATTAATAATATATCATACATTGATTTTTAATTGGTTGGAAATAGAGATAAAATATTTTGAAGGATAAAGATATATTTTCAATAAAACTATTTTTATGTGTGCAATGTGTTTTGATATTATTAGATTAAATTAATTACTATAGATAAATTATTGTCATGAAATAATTATATTACATAATCAATTTAATGGACTAATATTCATTTAATTATGATTATTAGTAAAGTAATGAGAATAAAGTCATTTTACATTTCAAAAAAAAATATTCAAAACTAGTTTTTATGGCATGTATTTCATGTATATTATAATTAATTTATTCCACTTTATTTGAAAATATGGATGTAATATTTGAAATCAACATTTAATATTTGTCTTAGGATGAATTTTTGATATTTTTTTCAGAAATAGTTGATTTATAGGTGGATAATGAAAATACCAATTTTAAAAAAATGTAATGTTTATGACACTATAATTATATATGAATAACTTGAATATTTATGAATATATTTTCTATAAAAAATATATATTTAATAGGTAATATAATTCATTTTAAAATTTAATGTTTAACTTAGAAATATATGTTTAACATTTTGGAAATCTAAGTAATTTTTTTATTCAAATAAAATATGTTTTTAGTTATTTTATCTTAATCAAGTATTTAAATAGTAAATTTTAGTTTTATTTTGGTTTAAAAAAAATTAAGTATCCTTTTATTTAAAATAAATTTTTTTTTAAAAAATGGTGTTCATTGCATTTTTCATACTTATATTAAAAGTAATTTATGAAATTCTAGGAGATGATTCATGTAAAATAGATTCCATATATGGAATCCTCATAATTAATAGTTTTTAATAATTTCAACTTTATTTTTTATCAGAATGAATAGTAACTATGGTAAATATTAATCCCCTTGGCTAAGGGTAAAATGATTTTAAATGATTTAAAATAAATGGATAAGGCTCCAAGATAACAAAAAAAAATTCTTTAACGTCATTTGTTGGTTATATATTTACCTTAACATTATCATATTCAAATATATTACAATTTGGTGCCAAATCCACTTGAAAATTACTTTATATTATTTAAATCTTTTAATAATTCCATCTGTGTCCCTCCCCTCACTTATAAAAGGGAACCTATTTTATTCCCTTATTTACAAACTTTGAGCTATATAGATCATCTAATAACTACCTAAATAACTTCATATATTCCTTAACTTTTTTATCTTTCTTTATTACCCTAAGACTATCCTAAGAAGTTTTAAGTGTAAGCGAATGGTGGTCTCCCAAAAAAGTGGTAATCATTTTACAAGACTCTTTTGAAGATAATATATTTTTATACATCCAATAGATCTATTGTATCCATACTAAAATAATAAATATAGTGTAAAAAATATACTAATATTATTTTATGATTATGTGAAAATATATTTTCACCTCCTTTCCATCCTATGGAAAATGAAAACATTTCTCATGCGTACGTACGACCTGCAATCTCCACGTAGTGGTATAATTCATTTTGCATCATAGTTTTACTTAGATTATTATAAAGGTAGAATTAATGAATTTATATGATAATTATTAAATTATTATTATTTTTTAAATATAACATATCATATAGGTTCTTACTCTTATATCCTTTGGAAAATTAAAACGTTGATCGGGCGTACCTGTGGACTACCACCTCTACGAAGTGATGTGATTCATTTGTTATTACTATAATGCATGGAAAATTATAAAATTGTATATAGTGAATAAAAATTATATTCATTAAATTATTAACATTCTGAAAATAATGGAAACATTTCACAAATCCTTTAACCATGGATAATATACTGAATTAATTTTAAATAAATTAACCGAACGACCATAGGTGGTCGATGTAAGTAAAAACTATTCAATAAATAGATTTAAAATTATTATAAAAGGAACATAGAAATTTAATATATAACTAAATGTTCTTAATAAAGTATTTAATAAATTTAAATTCCTCACACATGAGGACCAAACATGTACGATTAAGTAGATACCCAAAGTAAGGGTAATTTTATATCATTTACAATTCAACGAGACATGTTTATATTATACACCTAATTTTATTTATATGTTGTATATATTTACCATTTATATATTATATAATTAATTCATATTTATTCATAGTATTTATAATTTTTATTAGTGTTTACTCTTTTAATGGGTTTTTATTCAAAACTTTTTAAATCTGTAAGAGATTTCTATTACAATCTCATTATATTTCAGTATTGTTTATGTTAATATTTTCTTTGGAAAAATTATATGATCTTAATATCTTAAACACCATATATTTTTCTCTCCTATGATTATGTTTCTATTTTACATATTTATTTTCACTTTATTTCTCTTTTTGGATCAATAATCAAATATTGAGTTGCATGTAAGGGACTTTCCATTTAAAATATTATTTTAAAGTTTTATTACCTACTCTTGTTCTTTCATGTTGAGGTTATTTTATATCTTTCAATTATATTATTATTTATTCTTTAAAGAGTGATAAATTCCATTTTTTTACTATTTTTATATTCTTTATAAAGGATTAAAAAGGAATATTTTTAAAATTTTCCATATGGATTATTTTCAACTTTTTAAAAAAGTATAAAAGAATGATTATTTTACATACATGGCTTAAACTACCTTTCCCGCCACTATAACTATTATTAATTATGATATTTACTTTACAATTTTCCATATTTATCTTCAAAGAAATAATTTTTTTAAATATTTTTGAAATTTTTATTTAAAATTCTATAAAAATGACTTTTTCCTAATTATTTAAAAGAAAGAAACAAATGTTCTTTTGAAGGTATTTTCATATATGTCAGCATCCTTTGATGATTCTTATGAAGTTATGGGAATACACTCTAATGATTCCATCCACTTTATTTATCTGTATGGCTTATGATCATGTTCTTTTATTTGATTAACTAAAGAAATATTTCATATTCTTGATTAAATATGGATAACAGTTGATATATAAGGCATTTTGAGAATGAATTATACCGATCATCCAAAATACGAGGAATTAATTAGACATGAAATTGGATGGTGGGGCTATGTTATTGATAGATCCTTGATGCATTGATAGGTATCATGAGAAAAAACATTAGGCATGAAACAGTAGATGGCTATTTGGTTTAAACTTACCCATTTATTAAGAATTAAATATTTATTAAGGTATTGATGGTAAGATAAATGATAACTTGGTCAAGGATTTTATATAAAGATCTTGAATTTAAAAATTTACACAATTCATTTCTTAGGAATTCAGTTTCCATAATCCATGTGATTGTTATGTTGATATTTATCATGGATGTACATTGATCTGAAGTTGTTGATTGAATGAAATGTGTTTTTATTATCCACTCTTCTATATTAAATACTCATTATTTACTCATGATAACTTCTAATATATGTAACCCTTATTGAGTATCTTTTCTCTCCCTTTTTTTGTTTTACTTTCCCTAGGATATGAAGAAGGATATCCTGATTGATTTTAAGGATGAAATAATGTATCCTATGCTATTTTTTTATATTTCCAATGTAATATGGGAATAAAGTATGTATCTAGTTTTAAAATACTATTAAACTGATCATATTAGCATGGTGTGATCCATTATATCTTATACCAATGTAATAAAGTAATAACCATATCTATGTTACTAGAGTTAGGGCACTTCAATTGGTATCAAATAATGTTTAGTAGGAACCTTAAGAACTATATTTTTATTAGAATAGGTAGCATGATAATTATAATAATCCCCTAAAATATTTGATTACTTTAACCATAATTGGTATTTTTATTCCATGGGTCAATATTCTTGCTGAATTTGAACTAACTAAAGGTGTAATACTATTTATAGATGGAACCAGTAAGAAGGGATGAAATAAAAACACATAGTAAATATAGGGATTACATTGTTGATCATTACAATAAAACCAATGTTGGAGCTGATAAAATCATATACATATTAGGGAAACTGACTCAGGTTATGATTAATATCCTTTCCTATATATAGAATCTAAATAAGAGAGAATCTAGAGTGAAGTATATTATTATTATTCTAACCCAATTATATTAAATTATGAAAAATAATATGAACCTAACCAAATTTACTAATAATAAAATAAAATTGTAGTTTCATGAATGTTTAAGTAATAAAGACCCTAGGAAGAAAAAGACTTAGCATCCCACATGTCAATAATGTGGGAAGATGCACTTGGGTAAATGATTAAAGGGAATGAGATTTTTTTACAAGTGTGGAGAAAAATAACATTATGATAATAATTTCAAAGAATAGAAATAATATATTAATGTATGATGTTTTAACTATAAGGAGATAGAGACATATGAAAACCAATGCCCTAAGAATCAAGGATTACCCTGATAGTTATGATTTTGGAATTTACTGATGATATCTTTTGATACTTTAAGGGCTATGAGTATCATGAGAATTAATTGATAATAATTATTGAAACTTTTAAAGGAAAATGAGTTATATGATAAATTTAGTAAGTCTGGATGTTGATTTCAGGAAGTCTCTTCTCTTGAAAATATTTTCTCCATGGATATAATATCTATTTATCTTTATAAAAAAAGGAATCAATGAAAAACCCCCATAGGTGAATGTAATCTTTAATGATTTTAATTTAGGTTAATTATTGTTAAATTAAAGAATATTTTATTATGATTTTGGGGTATTTATTATTGGAAATTTGGTATGAGTATTAAGATAAAACATACAAGGATTGTTCTAATAATATCTAGTTATATGGAAAATTTTAGAAACATATGTTGAATGGTATCAATCACCTTGAAAACTGATTTTTATAAAAATGTGATATTTTTTGGGATATTTATTAAATAATATATAGATTATATTTAAAGTTATTATCTAATTTCACAAGGTAATACTTGTTTTTAACTACATTTTTTCATTTTTTATTTAAAAAAAATTATATTTTGGAATATGTAATTAGGATATATACATATTTGAGTTATAAAGGTTGTTCGGGGATTAAGAAATGATGAGGTGATTTTAAAAGAATTTCTTATCAAACATTTCTGATTTTTGTGTTCACATTTAATCTAACATATTTTAGGAGTTTTAAATTTATATTTTTCTACATTTAATATTTTTGAGATTAAATTTTATGAAGTTTTATTCACATTGTCTATTATTTTATCTTGTACTAACTATTTTGGTTTTATACACGGGGAATGAATTTTAAAAATTTTCTGGATCCAATAGTTGATTAACATGTGATTTATTTCTTCAGGCATGAAAAATCATCAGTATGATCCACATAAAAAGAATGAAATCATACTTATATAATGGTAAAGAATCATTTGAGTAGTTTTTATCTTATTTTAAATCCCAACGGTAAAGGAATTTATCAAACTTAAGAAAACTAAAGATAAATCTATCAAGTATTATATAGAGAGTAGAACTAAACGACTAAGGTATGTTTTTAAAAAATAATTTTAAATTATGATTCTTATATAGGTAAATGTATAATATATTTTCTTTTCATAACCTAGAAATAAAATACCATGATACGATCTATCTATGATATTATTACCAGGTTATAATATATTCAGTTTAGAAAAGAAGAATTTAAATTGTTAGGATAAAATTTCTATAAGTATGGGAGAATGTAATACCCTAAGTTTTTAGTTTTTATTTTATTTTAAAAGAACACTATGTTTGATAATTTACACTATATGAAACATTGAGCTTAAACGAACCATTATATACTATTATTTAAATACGACTATTATAACACAACCGTTGTTTTTACGGGAATGAATATGAATAATCATAATATAAACATATATATAATGTTTTCCTATAGTAAAATGAATAAAAAATCATACATTTATTATTAAATGGTTGAAAATAAAGATAAAACTGTTTAAGATGTTAAAGATATATTTTTCAAAAAATAATTTTTATACGTGAAATGAATTTTGATCTTAATAGATTAAATTAATTACTATTGGTAATTTATTATAATGAAATAATTATATTATATATCAAATTTAATTAATTAACATTCATTTAATTATGGTAATTAGAATGTAATGAGAATAAATTTATTGTTTTCCTCAAAAATACATTTTCTTCAAAAATGTTTTTTATTTCATTTTGTGAGTGGATATTATAATCATTTTCTTCCAAATTTATATATTTTATTTGAAAATGGATATCATTTTTATAATCATCATTTCATATTTGGATTAGAATTAATTTTCATATTTTTTTAGAAATAGTTTAATTTTTGGTGAATAGTAAAAATTCAGATTTTTCAAAACAAATATCACTTTGATGACATTATAATGTTATAATAATAACATGAATTTTTATGAATTTGTTTCTTGAAAAAATATTTTTTTACAAATTAATATAATTTATATAAAAATACAATGTTGAACTTAGAAATTTATGCTTTATAATTTAGAAATCTAAGTAATGTTTTTATTCAAATGAAAACTATTTTTAGTTCTTCTCTCTAAATCAAGTATTTAAAACATAAATTTTAGTTTTCATTTTGTTTTAACGATATATAAGTCTCATTTTATTTAAAATAATATAATTAATCCAAATTTAATTAATATTACATGGTATTTTCTCTAAAATCATTTTTATGATAAAAAACATTTTTCTAAAAATGAGTTTCATTGAATTTTTTAAAATTATATTAAAAGTAATTTCCACCAATTATAGGATGTGAATCATGTAAAATAGATTACATATTTTTAATCGTAGTAATTTTTTTAGGTAATAATCTCAACTTAATTTTTGTTCAAAATGAATAGAAACCATGGTAAATATTTATTACCTTAGTTAAGGGTAAAATGTGTTAAAAGAGTTATAAATAAAAGTATAAGACTTAAAGATAACACAAAAAAATTTATTAAACATAATTTAATGGTTTTATTTCTAAATTAACATTATTATATTCAAATATATGATATTTTTGTTCCACTTTCACAAGAAAACTACTTTATATTATTTAACTCTTTTAATTAATTCAATGTGTGTCCCTCCCCTCACTTATAAAAGGGAACTTATTATTCTCTATTATTCACAAAGTTTTAGATTTTATCTCAACCAATACCTACCAAAAAACCATCCTAGATTCATTAAATCCATTCTTGAGCTCTTGGTATTACCCTAAGACCATCTTAAGAAGGCAACCAAAGGAGGTCTATCAATGAATAAGTAATCGTCTTACCCAAATCTTTCAAAGTTTATTTATTATTCTAGTTCCTCTAAATATGTGATATCCATAATAACATAATAAGTATAAATATAACCAATATATTGAGATGTTATTTTTATAATGGTTTAACCATTTTCATTCTCTTTTCCATTCTATGGAAAACTAATACATTACTTGTGTGTACGTACGACCTACCGTCTCTACATAGTAGTATAATTCATTTTTCATCATCATTTAAATTAGATAGTAATGAAGGGGTAATTAATGGATATATATGAAATTTATGTCATAATATTATTTTGGAGATTTAATATATCATCTACCTTCCTATCGTTCCAACCATTGGAAATGATAATGTCGCTCGTGTGTACGTGTGGATTACCACTTCCACAAAGCGATGCAATTCATTTTTTATATTACCACAATGAACGAATGATTATAAAATTTAATATAATGGAAAAAATTATATACATGACATTATTAAAGATCTATAAATTATGGAACCATTTCAAAACTCCTTTAACCATGGACAATATACCGAATTAATTTTAGGGAAATTAACCAAACACCCTTAAGTCATCGATGTAAGAAAGAACTATTCAATGAATGGATTTAATATTATTATAAAAATAAATTAGTATGTTTAATATAAATGAAAAATATTCTTATGATGGTATTTAATAAATTAAAATTCATTATATATAAAGATTAAACTTGTACAATTAAGAGGAGATCCAGGGTAAGTGTAATTTTGCCTCATTTTCTCTTCAATGAGACATGTTTATATTATTAACCTGATTTAATTTATATGGTGTATATAATTACACTTTGGAATATTATATCATGAACTAATCTTTATACATGGTATTTAAGGTTTCAATTAATGTTTTATCTTATAAGGGGGATTGATTCAAAATTTATTAAAGGAACAAGGGATTTTTGTTACAATCTCATTTTATTTTGGGATTTTTTATGTTTAAATTTTCTTTGGAGAAATTATATAACCCAAATATATTAAAATCAATATAATTTATTCTCCTCTAGTTAGTTTTTTGGTTTTACATATTTATTTTCCATTTCTTATTTTTTGGATCAAGAATCAACAAGTGAGTTACATGTAAGCGACTTTCCTTTAAAAATAATTTTTAAGGTTTTATTACCAACTATTTTATATTATTTATAGGTTATTTTAAATGTTTTAACAATGTTATTATTTAGGATTCAAATGTTTATAAATTTTATTTTAATCTATTTTTGTTATATTTTACAAAGTATTAAAAAAGAATATATTTAAGTTTTTTTTCATATGGGTTATTTTTGAATTTTTACAAAAGTATAAAAAGAATGTTTTTAATGTATATGGATTCAATAACATTTACCTCCATCATAGAAATTATTAGTTATCAATATTAATTTATAATTTTCCATAGTTATTTTAAATTAAATTAATTTTCTCAATATTTTGGAAATTTTTATTTAAAATGTAATCAAAATAAAAGGATATTTTTCTCATGTTTTTAAATAAAGACTCAAATATTATTTTAATGGTATTTCAATTTATATCAATATAATTTGATGATTATTATACTTTATTTTGAATATACTCTAATGATACCATCCACTTTATTTCTCTGTATGATTTATGATGACGATGGTTTATCTAATTAAATGGAAAAATATTCTCTATTATTGATTCAATACAGATAATATTTTAATTATAAGGCATTTTTATAATTAATTATATTAAACATTAAATATTTAAGTAATGAATTGGATGTGAAAGTGACTGGTGGTTCCTGTTTATAGATATCCCCTTAATGCATCAATAAATATCACGATACAAAATAATAGGCGTACTATATTAGATGAGTGTCCAGTTTATACTTACCCATTTATTAAGAATGATGTATTGGATGAGACCATGAATATAATATTCATGACAAATTAGAGAAATTATTTATAGAAAGTTATTTAATTTTTGGATAATGAATTTTTTATTAAGAATTCAGTTTCCATTATCCATGTGATTAATATTTTTATATTATTCATGGATGTATATTGATCTCAAGTTTTTAATAGAATGACAAGTGTTTTCATTCTCCACTCTGACATATTGATTATGCCTTATTTACTCATGATAGCTTCCACTATATGTAACCCTTACTAAGAATCTATTCTCACACTTTGTTTATTTTCATTTCCCCATGATATGGAGAAATATATTTTTATTGATTTCAAGGATGAAATAATGTTTCTTATGATATGTTTTTATATTTTCAATATAATATGGGAGTCAATAATGTATCTCGTCTTTCTATACTACTAATATGATTAACCTCATATGGTGTGTTCCATTAATCTTGTACCAATGTAATAAATTAAGCCCTAAATCCAGGTTACTGAATTTAGTGTGTTACACAGGAGGCACAAACTAGATCCTTCCTTTTTCTCTCCTAGGGGAACAACACCAAACCTTCATTTTGAAGTAGATTAAGAACCAACCTTGCCTTTATCTTGACCAAGGAACAACCGAATACCCTTCCTTTTACTGTACAGGGCATAACCCATCATGATTTTTATAATGGGTAATATAACCTATACACGAAGGTCCCGATTTTGATAGTAAAAGTATAAACAAAAAATATACCACACAAAAAAGATGGAAATAATTAAGAACCATAGAACCCATTTGAATAAAAAAAGATAAATTATTAAGGTATTTATGTTCTTGTCATTAGTAAAGCATCTGAAAAATATAGACTAGTTAAGAGTTATATAATGAATATCATAAAATAATGTAGCACATTAAAATTTTCAAATATCCTCAACCTCTATTTAAATTTGTTCTGTCAAACTCTTTTAAAAGAGTTTCTTCATTGACAACATATTTAAAAAATTAAATCCATTTAATTTATTCTTTTCCTAAATTAGCACACACACATGACACAAAAATACTACTTCAATGGTGTTAGGTGTATCTTTCTTATAAAATGGTTAATGTATATTCTCTATTTAGTGCATGTGCAATAATATTCACATGAATTCACTTTAAAAAATATATAAATAAAAATAATCTATATATTTTAATTCAATAGAATTATTAAACAATTAATATATAATTAAAATTTCCCTTAAAAATAAATATTAAATTCATTTTAATAATCTCATTAACAATGCAAGATAAAATCTACATATTTCAAACAATTCAGTTTTGAATATTGTATTAAATTTTGAATATTTAACCCACATGATGATCATTTTAATCAGTATAAAACATTTTAAAATTATTTTTCTTAGCATTGAAATAATTAATAAATAATTATAGAGTAATTAAATCAATGAAAAAAAGGAATTATAAACTTTTAATAAATTGATATTTGAAAATATATATACAATAATTCTTTTTATGATTTCAAAAAAAACCATATATATATATATATATATATGGTTCATTTAGGTTTTGAATACATTTCATTTCCTATGCAACATAAGTTTCATTTTACAGTCTTTATATGCATCTACATTAAGTCATTATTCCTGTATATGTGTGATTTTTATATGTATGGTTCATTCTACGTGTGTCATATGTTCTATGTATATTTCAACGTATGTGTTGTTTTTCTAATGTAAGTGTGATTTTGTACCACATAAGTGTGGTTTTATACTATGTATGATTAATATAAAACTTAGATAAATTTTTAACGAATAGACTCTATATGAGTCATTTTATATTCAATATATGAGTTATATAACTTTTTTAATGAGTCATTTGTCACATATAATCTTTCAGTACTTATGAAATAAACATAGGATGTCCAAAATAAATAGAATTTTAAAAATAAAATTAAATAATAACAAATATATAAGTAATAATAACATTAAGGATAATTAAACAATTAAGAAGAAAATGCCATGAGAAATTATAATCATCAAATTAAGAAAATCTCCATGTATGTGTCTTAACCCAATTCACACTAAAGTGAATTTCTCTCCAAATTCAATTCAAAAGATACATAATAAGCTTAAAGAAAAAAATAAATAAACAATATCAATAATATTTTTCTTCTATAAATAGTGAAAGCTTAAAAAAATTTCCTTTACTCAAGTTAGAGGGAATAAAATAATAATTTTTTAATTTATCAAATTAGTAATAAATAAAATATATATTTTTAATTATAAAAAATAAGATTAAGTAAAGGATCAAGTATTCACATAAATAATATCATTATATCTATTTCCACTAGCTATATATCATTCTAGAACGCACTCTCATACATTCCCTTTTTCCAAGATATCATGTAACCATAAGAAACATAGTATGTCAATCCCATATCTCTAAATTATACATTCTCGACTCTCTGAGTATAGACTGACATGGTTGATGAATACATCACATGTCATTCACCTTTTTGGGTGAGTTCATCACATACCCCTCATTAGAATAGATTAGTTCATCATATATACTATCTATATATGGTTTTACACTCCCTATTCTCTCTCTATCGATGTTCAAGATTCCATACTCGTAATGTGACAGGAGCAATCCCTTCTTGGTTAATATTTAACTGATAAAATGATCAGAAACATAACCAACCATCCCCTAATTAGCTATGATTTAATAGATATTATAATAAAGGTATCAAAGTATGAAGTTTATCATGATTTTCATCTCACCAACCTTAGGTAATGGGGACTCAATATGATCCATCCAGCCTTAGTATAACAAATACATAGTTTATGACACTTCATGTAGTATACTTAGTGGGCCATCCAATGAAAAAAACACTTTTTATTCCTCATGAGAAAATTATATAACTCATACAATAATATTACTCATACTAAACTTAATATTTCATCATAACCTATAATGATTCATGATGAACATCGGTTAGGGATAACTCAAAGTCACAATTTTAGAGGTCAATTATCATTACATTTTATGAATTATATATCTATGTATAAATATAAAAATAGAGTGAAATTAAAATAAAATTTATATTGTGTTTTATATGTAACATTTTATATTATTAAAAAATAATAATAATAATTAAAAAACCACAAAATAAGCACCAGTATATCATATCATATATGATAAACAACCATAACAACCTTTGTTTGATGAACTTTCTAGAGTAATGTTAACTTATTATATCTATATATAATTTATATCACAAATATATGTGTAAGATCCTACACTTTTTTGGAGATTAAATGATCTGTATTTTAGTTACTATTTTTCCTTATGTTATGTACTCTTTGTTTGGGATTTACTATGGGGTGTGTTTGAGTGAAAATTGGAGAAAAAAGAAATAAAGAGGGCAGTACACAATTGGTACGTGGTTATGGAAAACTGTGTTCCCCAACATAGAAAATCATGAAACCCTAAATATAGAGGAATTACAAAGTTAGAACATGGTTTGTCAAAATGTGTGACCTATTAGGAGTAACCGTGAACCCCTATAATAATAGGTGCACAATTTAGGTAAATGGTTAGGGTAAACCATGCTCCCTTGACTAGAAAACTATGTATAACTTTTTAATTCACTCAAAAATTAGATTTTAAATCACATAAACCACCAAAACTCACCCTATTCAACCCCCATTCAACCCTAGACATTCTTTTACAATTTTAGTGCCTCCCAGACAGATTCCAAGGCTTCTCGACCTCCTTTATTCATGATTTAAAACCTGGTTCAAATATTTTCACCCCTCTTGGTAAGAGAATACTATCTCACTTGGTTACCATTATTCTTCCTCTTATCTCATTCTAGAAATGGTTATTATTCATGTTTTTATTATATCTAGATATATTATTGTATATCTATATCAAAAATTTAAGGATCTTGATTTTTTTTGATCTTGATTTAAGGTTTTATATTGGGATCTTGTTCTATGTCATTGTACTACTCAATATTGAGGATTCTTGTTGGGTGATCGTTCGTCAATGAATTTAGGTAGGTGGTCTATAATTCAATCCAAAAGTCTTTATTTCAATTATATGTATTTAATTTTATACGTTCTATTGGATTTTTATCAATTAAGTTCTTGACTGAATTAATTAATTTAGAGAATTATTTAATTAAGGCCAAATGTGAAATTCCGGATATTGGAATTGTATATTGTGAGTAATTAATTGTGAAATTAATTAGGGGATATTGAGATTTTTGAATTGGGTAATTAATTGTGTAATTAATTATATGATATTGAGATTGTTGAATTGAATAATTAATTAATGAATTAATTATGGGATTATTGGGATAGAGGATTTTGAATAATTAATTGGGGAATTAATGAAGGGAATTTTTATGATAATCTAATTATTTAATTAATAATTAATTGAGATGATAAATTATTTGTTGAGTTAATTAATGAGATTAAGAAGATTAATTAATTATAGAATTAATTAAAAGGATTACGATGATTAATCAATTATTGAGTTAATTAATGGGATTGAGAATATTAATTAATTTTTTAGTTAATTAATAGGATTGAGAATATTAACTAATTTTTGAGTTAATAAATGAGATTGAGAAGATTAATAAATTTTTGAGTTAATTAATCATAATGAGAATATTAATTAATTGTTGAGTTAATTAATAGGGATAAGAAGATTAATTATTTGTTGAGTTAATTAATGAGGACCAAAAGATTAATTAATTATTGAGTTAATTAATGAGGATGAAAAGATTAAATAATTGTTAAGTTAATTTAGGATTATGAAAAGATTAATTAATTATTCAGTTAATTAATTATAATGAGATGATTAATTAATTGTTTAATTAATTAATAAAACGATTAATGGTAACAAAGGAATTCATATGAGAATTGAGATCTAGAATGGTAATAATGAAATTATGAGATTAAGATGATATAGAATGGTAATAGTGGAATTCTAGAACATGTCATCCCTTGGGGATAGTTTGGACTCTGATGTGGATAAAATAGGTATTGAGTTTTAGGTGTCTTTGAAAACTTGGTAGATTATGTGGTTTAATAAATAATAATTGATAATGTGATAATTGTTTACTTATTCATTTTATTTATTTATTTATACAACGGAATACACTATTATTGACTGGATATGGGTTTAGATCCCATTAGTGGGGGACTACTGAGTTGTACTCACACCCTACTCAGACTGCCTAATTGGTACCTGAATATATTTCATTATAGTAGGACATGTTAAGGGAAAAGGACCTATGTTGGATGAATAATTTGGGGATGAAGCATGGATGAGTAAATCATACATGGTTTAAGACCCACTTGGGATTTATTAGAATATTTATTTTGAGTTACATTTTGAAACTGGACACAAACTCTAGCATGAAATTTCCATTGTTTAGTATTGTTTTATATAGGTTTGTTGATTGGCGATGATCCTCTTCCGCTCGGAGCACGACGACAATGAGACCTCCATGACGACGGTGACCGTCGGGCCGGTTCTTCCCCTCCCGGTGGGGGAGGGACCTTCGGCGCCAGCCATGAGAGACGGTTCAGCCTTCAAGCCCTTTTCTAACCCTGATTTCCTTCCACATTTCCTGAAGGCATCCTTATTCCCTAAAGTTGCGGATCTAGTTGATGGGTTTCCGAATCTTCAGTTATCGACATCAGAGTTCACAGAAACTTCAGCTCTTTTCAACCTCACCTTGGTGGTGCGATTAAATCAGAGGCGGCCGCCGGTTGATTCCTTTGATCATTTCATATTCGACTCATGGAACTTGCAGGAGAGGGTGACGATGGGCGTGTTGGATCGTCTTCACATCATGGTTCGATTTACGTTGGAGGAGGACCTCATCCATGCCTGGTCGAGTTCTCCTCCCTTCTTCAAGGGATTTCGGTTCATCCTATTTAGTTGGTCATTCTATTTCTATATAAAGCGCGACCCACCTTCTGCGGTGATCTGGGTGAGTTTTCCAAATTTTCCTTTGCCGTTTCAAAATCCGTCTATCATTAGGATTCTTGGTAACCTTGTGGGTAGGTTCCTCTGCACTGATAGTCGAACCGAAGCAGTATGCCACCCCATCAACCCAAGGGTTTGTGTGGAAATGGATCTTTCAAGGAATCCGTTTGATTTTGTTTGATTTACCATTGGGGAAGATTACATGTGCAAACAGCAGGTCCTCTATGAGTCATGGATGGGCTATTGCTCTACCTGTCATCGACTGGGCCATTCTATATTCAATTGACATCAGGGCGATGTTGATCCTCACCGTAAGATAGGATGAAGCAGTGGTATGGTTATAGAGAACCAGGATGGTTCTGAATTACCGCCACAGGTGGTTAGAGGCTCAGAAGGTATTAGGTGAGGGGACATTGATTTCAACTTGGATGGGGCGGCTGTGTCTCCAACATTTCCACCTGTGGTGGTGGAGGAACTTGACTGTAATTCGGTGGATTCCAAGGGGACTTTGGAGGCTTAGATAGGTGAAACTTTGGGGGAGAAGACACTGGAAATGGGGGCAATCCGCAGGTTTCAGAAGTTGCTAACAAACTTCAGCATGATCATATAGATCCTTCTTGTGGTAAGGAACCAAGTCCTTTTGAGGTTGTAGGAGTAGGGGAGGCTTTTGGTTCAGTATGAGGTTTTCCATGTGGCTACACCATCGGGTGGGGATTTACCTGTTATAGAGCAGAAGGCAAGTGGACTGGTGGATAAGACAGTTGATACTTATGTGGGGGTCCTGAGGCCGGTCAAGGAGGCTGCAGATAAAGGGAAATAGAATCTGGATTTGTAGGTCAGTTTTGAGTGGACAGGGGGTGAGGCTTCCAGATCTCTCAACCCGGTTATGTTGTCCAATAGTTTTGAAGCACTTACAAAGGCTGGCCCAGTTGCTGAACTCAGCATCCCGATTGATGTTGATGGAGAACACTTGGTTGAAACAGAGGGAAGTGATCATTCTCTCTTGGTTGGTGAAGATGCAAGCCCGAGGAGAGACAGAAGAAATAGGAGGAGCAGAAGTAAGAAGGACTATTCCTCATTACCTCCTCCTTTGGAGACTCGGTTTGGAAGGTCTGCAAAAAAGAAAAATTTCATGAGACCAGAATCAGAGGTTGGTGATACTCAAAATCTGGAATTACTGCTAAGCTCAAAAGAAGATGTGGTCGAACAGGTTTTTTTGCTAAATGCGACAGAAGAGGAGGCAGCTAAGATGATGGGGAGACCGTTAAATGTGTCACTCAATGAGGAACAATACGCATGGGTTGATAAACATGACTTAATTATTATTGGAGGCCTCAACAAAGGGAAGATCAGTCTTGAGGAGTACTTACAGAATTGGGACCAGCTAGCTTGTGATCTTGAAAACCTATTGTTATCTGTCCCAAGCCCCTAGGTATCCTCCATTTATTGGCAGTTGTATAGGGATGTGGTTACAGGTAAGCTCAAATTTTACTTCAAGGATTCTGATGGAAGGTATGGAACCTGTTAAGTGATTGGGAAGCACGTTGGCCTGGTATGTGTAAATTTTGAAGAATATTATGGTTTTGCAGGTGGCTTGGCGATGTTCCCAGCATTCTTGAGGGGCCACTCCAGATGGGGGTCGGAGCAGAACATTTACCTGTGCATACCATTGGGAATCTTGAGAGGGTATGGCCACACCATCGAGTCTGGGCCTGTGTATTCGTACACGGGACATCTTGCGGAATGGTCAGGTACGGGTGAGGGTTTTTTTCATTATTTGTTGGATAGGGAGGAGTGGTTCTTCTTGTTTGGTTCTGGTTTTTGGTTCCTTGAAAATGTTATTCGGATTTTGGGTTTCTCACTTTTCCCTCAAAAGTGTTTTGGATCTCTAATAAAAAAATTAATTGTCAGTCAGTCAGTCCATTGTTTAGTTTTGATATTGTATTTCTAGTTTTTTCCTCTTGAGATATAGGTTTTGTTTTGGTTATAACATCAGTTTTTTATCCAGTTATTATTATTTAGTTATTTCGTCTAGTGTATTACTTTGATAAAAAGAAGGTATAGTCTCCCCAGTAATGATATTAGACCCTCACTGCTAGTCGGTATCCACTGACATATGGGGAGGCGCGCCTGAGGTCATATGGAGAACTGGCTTGGGGAAGTAGCATGTGGCACATAGACCGGGATGTTAAAAAGTGGTATTAGAGCCCAATTTTTTATTTTTCTTTTATTTTTCTTACTATTTTGGAGAGTTAGAAAGGATACTAGGAAGATTCAGGCCTTGGTTATGATCTCATTCATGAGAGTATCTAACCCATGTATGGAGGAGAACCCAAGTACCTAGGGTGGGAATGTTGTTATTGCTATTTTTTTATTACATTTGAATATTATTACACCTTGGGAGATGCACTTGTTATGTGATGTACCTATTGATGTTGATATTTTCTGAGATTTAACTCATGGACCGATAAGGTATGAGAGCTAAGTAATCAAGCATCATTATAGTCACTAATTATTGTTTTGTTACATGATTCATTTTAGGAATGAATGAGAAAATGGGTTTTGGGTAAGTTATTGAACTTGAACTATTTTTACTTTCTTGTGAAATTGAACTAAAAATGGTGTGTGACATTAAATTGATAAAGATTTTAAAATGATACAAGATGATAATAAACGGTTATCTAAATAATAAACTTGAATAATGAGAATTTTTTTCCCTTTTTAATCAAGATATATGTGTAATATGGTTAAGGGTAGTGATAGAGCCTCGATTTTGATCGTGTGGTGGGGTTTGGGGAAATGAAATAATGTTCCTAATTAAGTTTCTCATTAATATTTTACTTTTCAGAACTGTGTCTTATGGATCATGTTTTTATTATAGAATTATGCCTCCATGATGGCACTTATTGATTGGATGAACAGAGTTTATAGCTGGAGATGATCTTCCATTAGTGGAAACTGAGGAACCGATAGTAACGGGTGAGAAAGTTTGAGAGTAGTTTAGGGATAAATTTTCTCAGTTCATGCATTTTATGGAAAGAGAACTATTTAATTTTGTAAAAATCATGTTTGAATTTATGAGGGAGTTTCAATTACAGCATCATTCAACTTTTTATGATGAGGGTGGACCTAAAAGGGTTGAATTATGGATTGAGTCTATCCAGATGATACTTGAACACTTGGAGACTCTTTCTGAGAAGAGGCTCAAGCTAGAAACGTATATGCTATGAGGATCAATGAAGCACTGGTGGGGCATTGAGACTCTGACTGGACAGAAGGATGGTATGTTATGGAAATATTTCTTGGAGAGTTTATTAGATAACTTCTATCTAGAGATTATGAGGCAGGAGAGAGTAGTTGAGTTTATGATATTGACTAAAGGAAGTATGTATGTGATGGATTATGATGGAAGATTTATGGTTTTTTAGAATTTTTCTCTAGTGTTGGATGAATATGAGGATACTTCAATGAAAATATTTCAAGAAGGACTTAAGTGTGAAATTAAGTCCCAGTAGAAGATTTTCATGTTGAAGAAGTTATCTGAAGTGGTAAATTAGGATCTCATAACTGAGGGGGACTTGAAGGAGGCTTCCAATATAGAACAAATGGTTACTTATGAATGATTATGGGGTACATATTATAAGAGTAGAAAGTGGCATTATGATAATTTTAGCTAGATCAGTGAAAAATAGAGTGGCTGGGGAAAATTCAGTTGCATGTGACCTTTCTATAGTAATTTTCCACCTATGCGGTAATCCAAGCCACTATCATAGATGTTGTCCCTAACCAGTTGTGGAGTGATGATCTTTTGGAATGATGATACATCTACAGAAGTTATTCAGTAACCCACAATAGATGGGTAATGGTGGGGTATCTAGACAAAACTAGAGTTTATGAAGGGGATCTTCTACACCTATAGTTGGAGTTCTACTATGCATGGTGTTAGAGGTAGTGGATGCAATACATCATGGAAAGATCTCTCGTATCAATAGAGTGGTGAAACACATGGGAATCATGTAGTATCACTAGGAAGAGGGTCAGGAAAATTACATACTATACATCCTACACTTGTGGATAGAGAGGCTGGACCATTGATGGTGAGAGATACTATTCTTGTATCTTATACATTAGTCAGTTCCTTATTTGATACAGGTGCCTCTCATTCATTTATTTCTACACAACTTGTTAATGGTTTGATCTTGGCGATGGATTTTGTGAGTGGGGTGTTAATAATAGATATATCATTTGGAGTATATTCTAGGGACATCTGTTTGTGCAAGGGATGTTCTCTTATAGTTGGTGAGTATCATATTCTGTGGAATCTCTATCTTCTTGACATGTTAGGATTTGAACTAATTTTTTGTATGGAATGGTTAGTATCATACTGAGCCCATATATATTTTTACTGGAGGATAGTGATGTTTATATGTCTTAAGGGTTACAAGTATATTCACCATGGAGAGTGGAAAAAATAGGCAGGCTAAGAAGGGCCAATTCATCAGCAACTAAAAGAGCTCATAGCCTAAGTTTCTAGTCTATTCTTGGATGATGGAGGTGTAAAGTAGGATGTCTTTACACATGTAGTGTATATATTTTAGGATGTATTTCCTGAAGATTTCTCAAGGCTTCCAGCTAAAAAGAGATGTGGAATTTACTATTAAGCTCATGATAGGATCTGAACCTATTTCTATTCCACCTTACAAAATGGCACCGAAAGAGATTCAAGATCTCAAGACACAAATATAGGAGTTGATGGATAAGAGGTTTATCCATCCAATTACTTCACCTTGGGGATCACCCATGTTTTTTACACAGAAGGAATTCAAGAGTTTTTTATTGTGTGTTGATTATCAGAAGTTGAACTGGATGTTAATAAAGAACTGATATCCTCTTCCACAAATTGATGATCTATTTGACCAGTTAAAAGGGGATTGTGTCTTTTATAAGATTGACTTGAGATAATAGTATCATCAATTGAGAGTTTTAACTTCTGATATATCAAGGACTTATTTTAGAAGTAGGTATGGCTTATATGAATTCGTTATAATGCTATTTGGGTTGATGAACACACCAAATGTGTTTATGACCTTAATGAATAGAATATTTAATTTTTATATAGATAAGATTTTGGTAGTATTTTTGGATGACATATTGGTGTAATTAAATAATTATGATGATCATTACCAACATCTTTACATAATCTTGATTAAACTGAGAGAGCATTGACTATACAACCAACTATATAAGTATCAGTTTTGGATTGATCAGGTACACTTCTTAGGACACATAATCTAAGAGGAATGTGTGTCAATGGACCTAGAGAAGGTTATGATAATGGTTTCCTTGGATCAGATCAAAAATGTTTTCGATATCCACAATTTTATGGGATTATCTAGATATTATCAGATGTTTGTTTTGGAATTTTCACATTTGATTGCACCAATTTTGGGTTTGAAAAAGAAGGGAATAATGTTTGAATGGTGGAAATAATGTGATAATTTCCCCAAGGAGTTGAATAATAGCTTGACATTGAATCCAATATTGATCTTACCCAAGCCAAGTGAGGAGTATACAATTTATTATGATGCTTCTGGGATCGGGGTTGGATCAGTGTTGATGTAGGGAGATCGAGTTGTGGTGTATGGGTCTTTACAATTGAGGCCACATGAACTGAATTGAACAACAAACAACCTTGATTGGATAGCTATAGTTTTTTATTTGATGTTTTTGTGAAATTATCTATTGGAAAAAATGTTTAAAGTGTTTATAGACCACAATATCTTGAATTATATATTTTCACAGTGAGATTTGATTCTCTGACAACAAATATGGGTTGAAAATATGCAATCATTCAATTATGAACAAGCATATACATCTAGGAAGGGAAATAGTTTTACTGATAATTTGAGTAGGAAAAATTAGACTCAGTTTATTCAAGAGTCTAGTGCTGAGTGGAAGATGATGAATTTAGTGGCTGAGACGCATATTCTGGTATAAGAGAGTTAGGAGAATCTGAATTTGGTATCAGTTTCATTAGATTCTACACTTTTAAAATGGATAAGGAACAAGAAGTATGAGGATCTATAATGTTTATATTTGAGGGAAATCCTTGAATGTGGGAAGACACCTTTATACTAGTTGATAGGTGAGGATGATATCATCTACATTAATAATAATGTTGTTGTGTATACGAGTATGTGAGATGAGTTGATGTGTGAATTTCATGCCTTAATGTGGGTGGTACATCCAAGTGTGACCAAAATGTACCATGAACTATAATGACAGTTTTGGTGTCCATGAATGAAAAAGGAGATAGCATGGTTCTTGAAATGATGCCACACCTATTAGAAGGTTAAGGAAGAGCATCAATGATATGGAGGTTTACTACAACCATTGCCTATTCCAGAGTGGAAGTGGGATGACCTGGCCATGGACTTTTTAGTGTATCTCCCAAGGGAACCTCATAAGAATGACTCTATTTGGGTTATTATAGACATATCGATGAAGGTAGGAAATTTATTTCCTATATAGAAGACTTTCTTAATTGATCAGTTGGGAGACCTGTACATTTGGGAGATAGTGTGTCTATATAGGGTGCTATGGAGTGTAGTTTCAAATCATAACTCATGTTTTACTTCATGCTTATAGTAGGGCTTGCAGAAGGCACTTGGAACATAGGTTTTGTTTAGTATGACCATATATACATAGAACTATGGGTAGTCAGAGCATACTATATAGGCGCTTGGGGATATAATATGAGCATGTGTTTTAGACTTCAATGGATATTGGTTTCAACACCTAGATTTGATGGGTTTTTCCTATAAAAATAGATATTAGGATGCTATTCAGATGGAACAATATGAGGCTCTTTATGTTAAGCTATGCATATCACCTCTATACTGGATATAGGTAGGTGATTCAGTGTTATTGGGATTAAGTCTCATGCAAGAGACATCAGAGTAGGTGAAGCTAATTCAGAAGCATATGGCTATGGCTTAGAGTAAGAAAATGATGTATGAAAAAAGATGTAGAAAAACCCTAGAGTTTATATAGGGTGATCATGTATTCTTCAAGTGTCTCCTATGTTGGGTCACAACAGGATACAAAGGTAGGGAAAGCTGGCGCCTAGGATTTTTGGACCATTTGAGGTTGTGGAGAGAATTGTACTAGTGAAATACCTATTTGCTCTCCCACAAAAATATAGTACTATGCAAGACATTTTCTATGTGTCATAACTACGGTGCTATCAACTTGACCCTTCTCATGCCCTCGATGTGAATGATGTTGGGCTTCAGATAGATGTTTTCTTTAAGGATCATCCAATACGTTTGTTGGGTCATTGTGAGAAAATATTATGGGGAAATTAAATTATGATATTTTGAATATAGTCGAAACATGAACATGTGCAAGAGGAAAATGAGAAAGAGAAGAGAATTTGAGGGCTCAGTGTCCCAAATTTTTTGGCTTAGAATCTTAGAGATGCTTGGGAGTGCATCTCAAGGATGAGCTGTTATAAAGTGGGGATATTATAAGATCCTGATCTTTTATGGAGATGAATCGAGCTTGATTTTAGGTACTATATTTTCTTGTGTTAAGTATTCTTTGTTTGGGATTTTATTTGGAGTGTGTTTGGGTAGAAATATGATAAAAATGAAATAAAAAAGGGCAGTTCATGGTTGACGCATGGTTAGAGAAAACCATGCACCACAGCCTAGCAAACCGCGTAACCCTGAACACTGGGGAAATGCATAGTGGACACATGGTTTGTCAAACTATGCACTCTATTAGGAGTTATTACGCACCCCTATAATAATAGGTTCCTGATTTAGGTGCACGATTAGGTTAAACCGTGTGCCCATAACTAGAAAACAATGCACAACTTTTTAATTCGCCCAAAACATAGATTTTAAATCTCCTGAACCCCCAAAACTCACCCTATTTGACCCCCATTAAATCCTAGATGTTCTTTTAGGATTTAAAAGCCTCATAGATAGATTCCAAGACTTATTGAACTCTTTTATTTTGGATTCAAATCTTAAATCAAAGTTTTACACCCCTCACAATAAGAGAATCCTTTATCACTTGATTCCCATTCTTTTTCCTTCTTATATCATGCTAGAAAGGGTTATTCTTTCTATTTTTATTAGATATAGATCTAGTATTGTAGATATTGATCTATAATTGAAGTATTTTTATTTGTTCGATCTTGATTTAGGGTTTTAGATCAGGACCATATTCTACTTCATTGTGCCGCTAAATTTTTAGTGATTTCCATTGGGTGATCGTTCATTTACAAATTGAGCTAGGTGGTATATAATTAAAATCCCAAAGTATTTATTTAGAATAAATGTATTTAATTAGATAATTAATATTGTATGTTTATAAATTGAGATTAGTATTGAATTAATTAATTAATTTAATTAATTAATTAAGGGAAAATAGGAAATTCTAGATATTGGAATTGCTGATTAGGAGTAATTAATTATGGAATTAATTAAGGGATATTGAGATTATTGAATTGGTTAATTAATTGTGGTATTAATGATAATATATTGAGTTTTTTGAATTGAATAATTAATTGATAAATTAATTATGGGATTATTGGGATAAATGATTTTGATCAATTAATTGAGAAATTAATTGGGAAATTAATTATGGTAATTATTGTGATAAACTAAAAATTGAATTAATAATGAATTGAAATGATTATTTAATTATTTACTTAATTAATGAGATTGAGAAGATTAATTTATTGTTCAGATAATTAATAGGATTAATATGATTAATTTATTTTTGAGTTAATTAATGAGATTGCGAAGATTAATTAATTGTTGAATTAATTAATAATAATGAGAAGATTAATTAATTATTGAGTTAATTAATGAGGTTAAAAAGGTTAATTAATTGTTGAGTAAATTAATGAGGATGGAAAAATTAATTAATTTTTGAGTTAATTAATGAGGATGAAAATATTAATTAATTTTTGAGTTAATTAATGAGGATGAAATTATTAATTAATTTCTCAGTTAATTTTTGATATATAGATGATTAATTAATTATCAAATTAATTAATTAAATGATGAATGGTAATAATGGAATTCATATGATAATTAAGATCCAGAATGGTAATAGTGAAATTCTGAGATTGAGATTATATAGAATGGTAATATTAAAATTCCAGAAGATGAAATTTCTTGGGGATAGTTTGGAAACTGGCATGGATGAAGCATGTATTGAGTTTCAGATGTCCTTGAAAACCTAGTAGATTATGTGGTTAAAAAAATAACAATTGATAATGTGATCACTATTTACTTATGAATTGTGTTTATTTCATTATACAAATTAATACACTGTTATTGATCAAATATTGTTTTTGTCTCGAACCAGCCTGGGTCGACCCTGAACCAGTCACCCAAGCCAGTCTGCGACATGGCCCGAAGGGCGTTCCCGATCCCCACGGGTTGGAAACTAGTGGCAGGCATCAAAATAAACCAGTTTGGAATGATTTGTCCCATAACAAAGATAAATAATCATAAATGAATAAAAAGATAAATAAAGGAAAATAAACCAAACAACTTGGAAGTGGAAAAAGGAATAAATGAAGCAACGTGACATACATCAGGTGACCTCATGGGTCACCACGATACATAAAATACACTCACTCCCAAAAGATACCAAAGACTGAACCCTACAACTGAAAAGTAAAGTAGGCATGAGCACTGAGATTCTCAGTAGGAATGCTAAAATATAACAACATCCTATGCCCCTGCCTTTAGTAAGAAATCCAATCATGCCAATTTAAAAATAAGATATAAAAAAATAATGTTTTTACTTCTTTCCCAATTCAAGTAACGAGTTTTCATTTTCAAGTAAAGAATTTCACTCCCACTACATTTTCAAAATAGGTTCCAAGCAAGCATTTACGTTTCAAAATGAAAAGAAACGAGTTTAGATTAAAATATTGTTTTCATAAATAAGACATAAAATATGAACACACTGAAATGAAAGTTACATCACAAGAAGAACATCATAAATGAGCACCATGGGTAATCCCTACAGGTAACTAGCACAAGTGGGTCCCCAAAAACCTCTTACCTTTGTGAAATGTGACTTAGAAACCACAACCCTCAGAAAATGTGGCTTAAAAGACCATGAACCTTAGAAAACATGGCTTAGAAGACCATGACCCTCAGAAACTCATTTTTTTAGTTTGTTTTGTTGCATAAATCCTTCTAGAAGAACTAGGATGAACCCCTTCCATGTCATCTAGCATACAAGTCCTGGTCACCCATCTTGATACCCAGGTTTTCCATTGTGCTATATTTCAAGTGGTGGCGAGTTTTCTTTATCAGGAAAACATATATGTACATAACACTTTATTTTTCAAAAACCCATTCAAACTTCCACCACCGTTCTCGCTCCTTAAGGGAATTCCCCCTATTCCACGTCACACAATGCATAAGAATTAAATTAGGCACATAATAACACATTCAACTTAAAAATAAGTTTTTTAAAACCAAAGGGGGCATGCCTCAAGAGAGGTTTTTTCTTTTTTCATAAAGAATTATTAAGATGCCAAACGAGATTAATTACATTAAGGGAACATTTTTTTTACAATTAACTGGCCAAAAGTCCAAACACATTTGGAAGTACACCTTACCAATTCCAAAAGACTTAGAAAATCAATTTTTAAGAAATGGTCACTTAAGATCGGTAGCATTAGAAATACCTTTCAATTTCCAAAACAAATGAATAATAATTTCAAGTAACCACAACCAAATTTCATAGCATGTGTATATAGAATAAATGTAAACCATACTTTTAAAACAAGAAAGAAATTATGAAATTCAAATTAAATGCATAGGAATACGGTACCTACATCAAACATATAACTATTTGTCGACGACCACTCGAACCGACACTTGGCGCATACACACACATGAATTTATACATATATATATACACCACTGGATACATTGCACATATTCCCCGAGCCATGAGGGAATATGTACAAAGAGGCCCTATATATATATGCCTTACCCTATGCATGTACATGTAGGATACCTCGACACCCGCGACCCAAAACCATCGTAGTAAGGTTCAGCACACTACATAAAAAATTTAATAAAACAATTAAACACTTAAAAAATATATAAAACATTTCAAAATGACACACTAAGGGTCTGAACCAATAATACACCCCTTTATTATAACACAAGAGTCAATCACATTAACCATAATCATCATCCGCAATAGAAGGGTTCAACAAGGGCAATCAATATCACATCACAAGTGCCAACCAGGCCTTCACTCATTTCGTAAACATTTTTAAATCCATTTCTAAGAAAATATGAAATTCCGAACCCAATTACAAAGGAAATCATAAGAATATTCAAGAATACACACATAAATCCAAGTAAACTCCATTTCCATTTTATAAAACAAAACACCCTATTTAAATTAAGGAAGCCCATTGAACACAAAGACAACCCACACTAAAACCCATTTGGCCCAAAGTCCAATAATCAAGTGAATTTCACAATGAAACATTTATTTTCATTTTTATCTAACATAAAGAATGGATAAAATCCCATTTAAAAACCAAATTCCATTGTACAAAGAAATCCACCATTTTGAATAAAAGTGGAAACCACATTTGAAAACATTTGAGGTATCACCTCAATTTAAAACCAACCCCTATTCATGAAATCTTCACATAAACCAAACCCTTACCACATGGGGTCCTCGACGAAAGACCCAAAACCGAATAGCGGACCAAACCCCTATTCATTATTGCCCATGATGCATGTGTCTCCAAAATGATCACATCCTAAAACAAGAACGGGTCACTAATGGATCTAGGAACACAAGAGAGACAATCATCTTGAAACTTACATCCATAAAGTGAAAAACTTAAAAGATCATATTTTAGGAGGAACAACTACTAGAATTAAAAGAAAACAAGATCAACACACCTTTTTATAACCATGGTGGGGTATTATATGAAAAAAGACCACAAAGAAAAAAGATACCTCTGTGCCTCTTACTGCAAAACAGAACCTTCAAAGATGAGGAAGCTGCAACAGAGGGATTCAAACCATCCCTATTTTAGAACTAAAGACAAAAGTAAGACCATGGTTCCCCACATCAAATGATTCTTGACTACGTGGAAGGATTCACTTTGAGACCTGTGGTTGGAGCTCTGATGTCTTGAAGCATCTTCTACCCCGCAGTCAGGAGCTGACATCCTTCGGTCGAGTCTCCTGACAATGCCACTAGAGGAACCTCTCCAAGCATCCTAAATTGCCACACCGATGAAAAGCCTTTGGAGGATGACGACAAGGTGACTTAAAGTACAAGAACTGGCCACACCAGAAGAAAACAAGCGAGTGGACTGACCAATAGAAGATGGATTTTACAAAAAGACTTGTTTGAAACATGTTCCTCTAGTCTACTCTCCTCATCGAGTGGGGAAACTTCCCAAACACCAAAAAGAATTGGTCCTAGAACCCTGAATAAAGACCCCACACAAGAGAAACATTAACTGATTCCACGACGCTACCTCCGGATATAATGGAATCAACCCCTCAAAATTTCTTACATAAGCCTTTATTGTCTGTTGGCCTTGTTGAACACTCACGATCTCTACCACCTTTTTCACCTTCACTTCCTCAGCTATAAACCATCAGACGAGAGTGGTCTTAAACAGCTTCTAAGACATCCCATCATGCGGCGACATTGGGATTTCCTCCCACACCAATCCAAAGATGAACCCTCAAATGAACCTAAACCAGTACGAACTCTCATAGCTTGGGGAGTTTCCAATAATCTGAAAACACCAACGATTTCACCAAGCCAGTCTGATACCTTCAATAGATCACAATCACCATGGAATATGGACAACAACTGAAAAGAATTAAATTCCATCACTCTACGAAGAGTCTGGGTAAGACCAACAACTAAAAAAAAGACTCACTAAAAACCTCTGGGACTTTTCTGGGTAGCATACTCAAAAACAAGTGGCACAAAGACCAAAACAACTCATCATAAATCAATATTTCACACTTCAACCACAAACAAAAACTAAAACTCAAATCAATATTCCAACCACAATTCAATATTTCAAAACCAAGAACCCGCAAAAAAGGATACCAAACATGAAATGAGAGCACCAAACAATAGCTTACTCACTTTTCAAAACATTTAAATTACCTTTTGAGAACCTTTTTTCAGCAATCTAATCAACTTAAATATCCACCATTCATATCCCATGAAGTCTTACACATACATATCCCTGTGCTAGCTCAAGCACCCATACACTCACATCACCAATTTCTCCACTTTCCACATGAACAACTCAATTTATGTGATCACTCATAAGAATACCAAGGGTTAATTCAAGATAATTCTCATTACCAAAAAGACCATTCAGCAAAATGCACAAATTCCCAACCAATTTGAGAAAGTCACTTATCATTAAAGAAACACGTTTCCAAATTCCAAAATGTTTTCCATTTAAAAAAAACATTTTTTCCACTCCAATAACCATATTAACATTTGAAAACACCTTCACGAAAATCCATTTTCATTTTTGAGATCTACTTATACCAACAAAAATGAAGGTCAAACATAAATCACATCAAAATTTACAAAATAAGGAACTAGTGGTCATGCCAACCTGACAACATGGCTTAGAAGACCATGCTCCAAGAGAGAATCAACCACAGAAATCATCTTGAACCATGAACTTGGGCTGTGCATGGGTTGCTACTCCATGAAAGCTTGCCATGTAACACTGACTCACTTCCTTTGTCATACCTCATCCACACATACCAAGTAAAATAAAAAATTCAAATCCCAAACAACCCCTAGAAACTTGAGACTCGGGATGGGAAAGGGTTCATGACATCCTTCCCGCACCCACCCCTCGAGTCCTGACACAACTAATCACCAAGATACCTAAAAACTCAAATAACAAGGGCCTCCTTTGATACCATTTTGTCACGAACCAACCTAGGTCGACCCTGAACTGGTCACCCGAGCCTGTCTGCAACATAGCCCGAAGGGCATTCCTGATCCTCATAGGCATGAAACTAGTACCGGGCATCCGAATAAACCAGTTGGGAATGATTTGGCCCATAACAAAGATAAATAATCATAAACTGAACAAGAAAATGAATAAAATAAAATAAAACAAGCAACATGGCAGCGGAAAAAGGAATAAATGAAGCAACGTGACATACCTCAGGTGACCTCGTGGGTCACCACGGAACATAAACTACACTTGCTCCCAAAAGAAATCCAAGACTGAAGCCTAAAATAGAAAAGTAAAGTAGGTGTGAGCACTGAGATGCTTAGTAGCAATGCCAAAATATAACCACATCATATACCCCTACCTTTAGTAAGAAATATAATCATGCTAGTTTGAAAATAAGATATAATAAAATAATGTTTTCCTTATTTTCCAATTCAAGTAACAAGTTTTCATTTTCAAGTAAAGCATTTCACTACCAAAACATTTTAAAAATAGGTTCTAAGAATGCATTTACATTTCAAAATTAAAAGAAACCAGTTTGGATTAAAATATGGTTTTCACAAATAAGACATCAAATATGAACACACTAAAATGAAAATTACATCACAAGTAGCACATCAAAAATGAGCACCATGGTTATTCCCTATAGGTAACTATCACAAGTGGGACCCCAGAGACATCTTACCTCGGTGAAACGTGGCTTAAAAACCACGACCCCCAGAAAATGTGGCTTAGAAGACCACGACCCTTATAAAATGTGACTTAGAATACCACGACCCTTAGGAATTCATATGTTTAGTTAGTGTTGTTGAGTCAATATAGCTAGAATAACTAGGAAAAACCCCTACTGTTTCATCTATCATACTAGTCCTGGTCAACCACCTAGATACCAAGGTTTTCCATTGTGCTCTCTTTCAAGTGGTGGTGAGTTTTCTTTATCAAGAAAACATATATGTACATAATAACTTCTTTTTCAAAAACCCATTCAACCTCTCACCACCATTATCCCTCCTTAAGTTCATTCCCCCTCTTCCATGTCACACAATGCATAAGCATTAAATTAGGCACATAATAACACATTCAACTTAAAAATAATTTTTTTAAAACCAAAATGGGTGTGCCTCAAGGGAGGATTTTCTTTTTCATAAATCATTCTTAAGATGCCAAACGAGTTTAATTACATTAAGGGAACATTTTTTACAATTAACAGGAAAAAAGTACAAACACATTTGGAAGTACACATTACTAATTCCAAACCACTTAGAAAATAAAATTTCAATAAAAGATCACTTAAAATCGATAACATTAAAAATACATTTCAATTTCCAAAACAAATGCATAATTATTTCAAGAAACCACAACCAAACTTCATAGAATGTGTATATAGAATAAATATAAAACATACTTTTAAAACAAGAAAACAATTATGAAATAAAAATTAAAGTCATAGGCATAGGGGACCTACCTCAAACATGTCACTATTTGTTGATGACCATTCGAACCGACACATGGTGCATACATGCACATGAATTTATATATATATATATATACACCCCTAGATGCATTGTATATATTCCCTGTTCCATGAGGGAATATGTACAAAGAGGGAATATATATATATATATATATATATTCCTTACCCTATGCATGTACATGTAGGATACCTCGACACCAGCGGCCCAAAACCGTTGTAGCGAGGTTCGACGCACTACATAAATAATTTAATAAAACAATTAAACGATTAAAAAATCTATAAAACATTTCAAAATGGCACAGTAAGGGTTTGCACCAATAACACACCCATTTATTATAACACAATATTCATTCACATTAACCATAATCATCATCTACAATATGAGGGTTCAAGAAGGGAAATCAATATCACATCACAAGTGCCAACCAGGCCTTCACTCATTTCGTAAACATTTTAAAATCCATTTCTAAGAAAATATGAAATTCCAAACACAATTCCAAAGGAAGGCATAATCATATTCAAGCGTACCCACATAAATCTATGTAAACTTCATTTCCATTTTATAAAATCAAACAACATTTTTAAATTAAAGAAACCCATCGAACACAAAGACAAATAATGGTAAAACCCATTTGGCCTAAAGTCCAATAATCAAGTGCATTTTACAATGAAAAAAATTTATTTCCATTTTTATCTAACATAAAGAATGGATAAAACCCCATTTCAAAACCAGATTCCATTGTACAAAGAAATCCACCATTTTGAATAAAAATAAAAATCCCATTTGAAAATATTTGAGGTCTCACCTCAATTTAAAACCAAACCGACCAAGACCCAATGCCCCACTTTAAACCATTAAAAGTACCCAAATGCATTTCATGAAAATCCTAACACAATTAAGTATTTCAATTTAAATCATAAAACAAGGATTCAGAAATCAACCATTTATGACAAGGCCAAGGAATACTCAAATGGGTTTAAATAATATCAAGGATAAAAAATACATTTATACTTGCATCAAAAGGGAAATAAAGAACAAGAATTTCCGAATTCTATGGGAAAAAAAGTGCATAGGAACCTACCCCATGGAGGAGAAGACCGAGCCAGAGCACTTCATCACTTGAAACCCATGGTGAAGACTGCCCCGCACGTGCGCACACATATATTTTTATATATTTATATATATACCCTTAACCCATTATACATTTTCCCCATGCCATGAGGGAAAATGTGCAAGTAGGTCATATATAGGCACACACACTATACATGAGATTGCAACACCTTAAGAAGCCATCAACATTATACAACTATTATAGGAACCCTAAAACACTAAGGTACCCAAATAAAAGGTGATAAACACAACGGCGGAATAAAACACTTAACCCAAGTGGCATCGATGAGCCGAAATGATCCATTCCGCTTTTCCTTCTATGGAAGATGCTGGAATACACACAATGTTGAACTGAGAGTCATTCTGTATACCCTAACGATTAATGAAACCAATAGAAATTTAATTAGTCAAACCCTATGATTTTTCCATAATCAAATTGATTGTCGGGAAATGATAAATTTTCCAAAGCGAGGGAGGAGAGGGATGTAGGGACCATACCTAGATGAATCAGATGAAAAACATGAAGGGATTCAGTCAGATCGACAAATGAAGAGGATGTTCGAGGGGTGGGGTGTGTGTTGTAGACTGAACGACTCCAAGGGGGGTGTCGTGTGGAGTAGGGTTGTGCCAAAGTGGTTCAACCGAGGGAGCTCGTGAGGTGGGGAGGCACACTTCTTGTGCGACGCACATGGAGGGAAGAACAAGAGGGAGGAAGAAAAATAAGGGAAAAAAATAAAGGAATAAAATAAAAGAAAAGAAAAGAAATAAAAATTTAATAAATAATGATAATATTAATATTCATAATATCTTAATAATAATTTTAATAAACTTGATAATAATAATATTTTTAACCATAATAATAATAATAATAAGATAAATATAATTGTAAATAGATTAATAAGAAAAATATTATTATTATTTTTATCAATTATAATAAAAATTTTAATAACCATAATATGATATTAATAAACCTAATATACTTAAAAATATTAATATAATGTTAATAATAATAACATAATAATAATAACCCTATATTAATAAACTTACTAAATATAATAATAATAACAATAATTACTATTATTATAATTATTAAAATTACTCATTAAAACTCATTTTATTTATTTTTCATGAAAATGAGGAAAGCCGCACAGTGACTTAGGAAAAGTTGTGTGGCTTTGAATACGTCCTGCCCATGCACTGGATGCTGTCAAGGGAAAAACATTCATTCACCAACAAAATGAAAAAAATTTCTAACAGGCTTGGCCCGTAGCTCGATAGAAAGTTTCAAAGTCTGATAAAATAATAAAATAATATTATTTTAAAAGTTCGGGTGTGATAGTTTTAGACTCCATTGGCGGTGGCCTAATAAGCTATACTCACTCCCTACTCGGGAAGCCATATCAGTACCTAAATTTTCAACTCGTTAAACAAATTCAAACTTCTTAATTAACACCATCAAATGTTATGATGTAAACCTCTATTGTCTGCTTAAAAATTTTATAAGTTTTAAATCATCATCCGTGAAACCAATTTCATCAAAAAAAAATTACTTTAAATAATGTAATTATTTATATTACTACTCATTAACACATCCTAATTTTTTTAAGATAATTTTAAAATCACATTTTATTTTGAATGATATAAAATTTTAAGGAAATAGTGATATTCATTTTAATGGATACTGAATGTTTATAATTGCATTTTTTTTCTTATCTCCAAATATCCAAAACTCTTTATGATATAAGTGAAAATCAATTTTACCTTTAGAATGGTATAAAAATTTATTTGTTAACGTTGAATTTCTAAAATCCAAACATACTCCCACTTTCCTCTTAAACTTTATATTATTTTTAGAACATCATACTAAGATACCAAAACTCATTTATGTTGGGAAATAATTATTATTTAATTTTATTAAGAATATTTAATTAATAAATTGTTTTTTACATATCATATAAGATATTCTATCTGTTTAGATAAATTTCTTCTAAAGAGAATACTTTATTAAAATACTCCACTAATGGGTGGGGGACAAATCTTCCATAATATTTTAGAAAACATTAGGATAAATATTTTATCTTGGATAAAACATTTTTATCCTTTCCACCTTTTCAAAACATATTATATAAACCAATGAATCATAAACTTTGTGTATAAAATTAATCATCTCATTTTTTTCACAATAACTCTTTGTTAGTGAACAACTTCTCTTTTCATATAATAGAAATGAGATAAAGATACCCGTCCTTTTAAGAACTATATGAGATTGATAAACCCATTTACATTCAGATCCTTGATGTATAAAATATTTCTTCATCACTTAAATACAAACCATAATCTCATTAAATTATTCCCTTGATTTTTAATTCTAGTATATTTATACCATTTATAAAGTATAAAGTTTTTATCACATTCCATTTAAAACCAAATAATAAAATTTTACAACACTGATACCATTCATTTAAATTCCATATACTTTCCAAAACCCCTTCAAGTATCTTAAAAAATTCCATATCATGGAATCATTTATCCTCCTTCATAATAACTATAGTTTTCAATGACCTTGGATATTAAAAGAAACTTTACTAGACTCTCCAAATAACTTTTATTCTTCTAGATTCAACTTTAACCCACTTTTATCATTGATATATTACCATAAACTAAATATAAAATTTCTATTTTATCTATTCTCAACCCTTGAGAACATCTAAAAACCTTTCTCAAACTCAAACATATTGTCCAAACATTTCCATAGATGATAATAATATGAATTCATATAGAAGAATAATCCTTAAGGAAACCTTTAGACTCACCAAGTCATTTTCATAATCTATCATATTAAGTATATGAGTGGTGATTAAAAATAATTGGTTATTTATTACCAAATTCCTTTGAAACCTGAATTTAACCATTACATGATTTATAAGAATATAGATTAACCTATTGAAAAAATTCAACACTTGGTTACTTAGGAAGATGTATCTCTAACATGTAAAATTTATTTCATACTTAAAAGAAATTATTAAGTTACCAATCTATGGAGTTACTTACATTAAACTTCTCATTCTTAAGGATTAATCTCAATGTTATGTTTGATAATGAAGATTTTATTATCTATAATAGAATATTTTGTCATATGAGTATCATGTTTTATTACTATTTAATAAAGAGTTTTATTAAATGGGATCCCACTAAAATTATTCCCCTTTTAAACTCATCATATCTATTAGTGATCCTCAAGCCATATTTCTTCATGATTTAAAATAGTTTTTGTATATAAATAATCCATGACTATATCATGTATAAAAAAATATCAATAATATCATATAGAACACTTGGATAGTAAAGTGAACAACCCCTTGTCTAATCCATCATATAGATAAACCCAGCTATATTTATTTTGTATCCTGACTATTAGGGTTTCCTAGATAAGTGTAACCCAAATAAAATACCAAGAACCAGCTAACACAAGATAATCTGGGGGTACCCAAATTTTGTATGACCTACCCATTGGATAATACATGTCACCCATTACTTTATTTATTCAATAAATATAACCTGGGGAAACCTATCTTTAACATGACCTTCCGAGTTAAATGATCGATGCCTTAAAAAGTTCATGATGGTAAGGAATCCCAAAACCTAGTATTTTGAAGAGGTTATAAACTAACCATATTATCTTATTTTATTCCCTTTTATATATTCAGGGTTCTAATGATTTCATTTTATAATAATATTTATAACGACCTGAACTTTTGAATAAATTTTGTTTCCTACTTTTGTGTGTTGTTTTATTTTATAATTAACAAAACTATATCCTTTAATTAATGAAGTGAGTATAATTAAAATGATACAGTTGGGTTTTGACTATTATATAGTCGTTGTTCAATATGAACATTGGAAACTATACTCTTAATGTTATGATTATTGTTTATAAATACAAGTGATCATGGTTAATTAATACAAAAATAGGAGTTGATGACCTCATCTAATAGACTCAGGCCGTACGAAGCCCATCTGTCAGAGCTTGGGAAGGAGGTAAAATCATTGGGCTTTGCTCTAGACCAAGCCCAAGATGAACTTCAACATGCAAAGATTGAATGAAATCACCTAAGAGAGAAGTTCAAGCTGATTGAAATCACCACTTAGGTAATGTTGTCTGAGCCGCCCCAAGATTCTATCACCATAGAACACCTTACACTTAGGTCCTATGCATGTGTTATAAGGGGATATGTAACAAGGCCTCGGTTACTTTGTGTAATCCATTTGTATAAATAAAATTGTTATTTATTCTTATGGTAAAATTTGTATATTTAAAATGTTCAGGTAAATAAACGATGAATTTATAGAAGCTTCATATTATTGATGAATTTTGGAAAAAGGGTTATTTAAAAATATTTTTGTATACTTTAAATAATTAACAATGTGAAATTATTTTAAAAAAAGGTCTTTTACAGTTGTGATCAGTAAGAAATTTAGTGTTTAATAAGATCAATTTGATTTTTAGTGAATAGTAAAGTATGAATAGTAACATACCCTTATGTATAGTAATGAATAGTAATGAATATAAAATTGGCCAGAAAAATAGAAACTTCACCCATGAATGTATAAATACAATTTAGATATCTTAAAAGTGAAAAAAACGATCACAATATAAGTTTTCATATTTTTGTATATCATAAATATTTTATTTAAAATTTTATAATTAATTTAATAATTTAAAATGAAATTTTATTTTCATAAAATGTAATAATAAATTGTAACATTATTGTCTTATGGTTATACGATAATTTTATGGGACCTTGATTACTTTTTTAAGGTGTTACAAAACAAGTTATAGTTTTAGAGTTATTTTTTTGAATAAATAATGATTTTATTTAAAAATTAAATTAAAAATATTTAGAAAATTATTTTCATAAAATGGAGTTCATTTTTTAATTTAGAGAATCGATATTAGGTTAGGGTGAATTTATTAGATTTTTATAAAATGTTGTGTTTTTCGGTGAATAATAAAAATATAGTTTTAGATTTCGGTGTGTTTAATGACATCATTAATGATGTAATCATGATGTAATAAATCTGGTAGACTTGTTAATAGTAATATATGTTATGAGGTGTACCAAGTATCTAATACCATGGGCAAGCCCATGGTTTTTCAAATACCACCGATGAGGTGTCCCTTGGAAATTAATTAAATATTCCCTCACTTTTGCTATAAATACCAATCCATTCCCTCATTCCTTTCATTCCAAAATCATCATCAACAAATTTCTAGTCTTTTTAACTCCCAAGTATTCCTCCCAAGGTTCCCTCAATCCCTCCAAGTTCCCAACCTTTGAGCTTTTGAAGTCACTCTTTAAGGTAAGGGAACCTCTCACCCTCCTCTTTTAAGTCCCGACTTCCTTTATATTATGTATTCTAGTTTCAATTTTATTATGTGGGAGTAAGTTATTATATATCATTATTATTATAAATTTTATGTTCAATTGATGAGATATCGTTTTTTCTCTCATCAAATGATTTTCTGAATATTTAAGTGACACTGTTAGGCTGCCGAATTTTCGTAAAAGAAATTACATCTTCTCTTTTCCTCCGAGTTCCATTTTCATATGGTATTTCCTTCAAATATCCATAACATGATCTTATTTATTTTTATTATATAACCATACTATATTATGAGTTATTAATGAGTGGGTGTCTCTTGTCCCCTCTCTTTTCCATGTTTTCTAAAACCATGTTATATAGCCATTATGCTGTGGAATTTTCGTCTCAAAATATCTCTCTTTTTCTCAAAACTTCTCCTATATTATTTATGTGAATACCGAAATCTATTTTTCATTTCCAAGGGTATTCATAAATACATAAAATTGATCTATTTGAATATATAATTGACATATATATAACCCTAACTCCCTTTCCATGAGTTATAAATGACATAACGATCAAATTTTTAAGAACTTTTAAAATGTCATGATTTTTAAATGAAACCCATTTCTTTTATTCTATATGGGTTATTTATGAACTGTTTGATTATGGTCTATGTGGATCACATGAAAATACAGAAATATTAAGGGTGCGCCCTGATAGTTCTCCAATTAATTGGGTAAATAATTAATCTCTAGAGATGACACATTTCATGATACCTTTGTGAATAACCTTGGTAATTTTTTATGGCACCTTGGGGATGAACCTTGGTGATATGTTCATGAATTTCTAAATGAAATGTTGTAGCCACATACTCAAGTTATGATTCATGTCCTTTTTATTATGATATGCCTCTTTTTTCTATTTCTCATGTCTTATGTTTTTCTTAAAGTTCTTATTGATATCACAAGTAAACTGATTCCCTTGCTTTCCTTACTGGGCCTTCAGTTCACCATTTCCTTTGATGTATGTCTCCAGTTTATAATATGTAGTAATTGTACATAAGATGAACTTTTCAAGAATATTTTAAAGGGGATTTAAAAGATTTTTTTAATTTGTTATCTTTTATTGTTCCTAATTTCCAAGACACTTGACTTTAAAGAGCCTCGGTTTGTAAAATTTAATGAAAAGTTATGTAATAAAAAGGTTGGATTCCATATTATTCCCTCCACCAAATAAAAATTTTCAATACATATTTGTGTATAACTCATTAAACAACCCATAGTTTATGTTACCCAAAAATAAAATCCAAACATATGTTATTATATACAAAGGAATTTATGTATAAGGTACAATGACTATTCCGGTAAAGTTTTATAATTATATGATATTGATAATCTATAAAAGAGTAATCCCAAAGCCATATATACTAAACCCCACCTTTCTAGAATAAGTTATAAGCATCTAGGAAAGTGGGAAAAAGTCCTCATAACTTGGGATAATTTACTGAGGTAATAATCTAATCAATCATACCTCTAACACCTAATATGTATAAACTATGTTCAATAACTAAATTCCGAATAATAACAATAGTTATAAACTTTGTTCATAGTACATGAGGAACTAAATATTATTGTGACATACCTATCATGTAATACAGGGCTTGAAAATTTTATATGAAGAAGTTAAACAACTTAAACTAAACAATACACATATTTAAAATATATAAACAATTTATTGCTATGCAAAAAATTGGATAATAAACATTAAATAAATGAGGACTTCGTAAATTCAACATGAAATAATAAATCCTGAACAATTAATAAAACATATAAAATTATAAATAATTTATAATTCTAGCTTAATTGATTATAGACATTCCATAATTTTTTGAATATAAATATTTCTATTCCTAATATTAACACTTCACATTACTCATTAAATGTAATTTTGTTTTAATAAATGATATTTCATGATATACAAAAATTTTATATTTTAATTTTTATTATGTAAACATTCAACATAATCTGAATATCACATATAGATTTTATTTAAAACTTTGATCATATCAGTTTATCAAAACTCTTTTACTAAGGTTTAAATAATTTCCAAATAAGGTCTATTTTAATTTTAAAATTTCAAGTTATTCATTATTAACTTTTCATAATTTTATTAAATATAAAACTTTATATTATGCCTTATTTTTTAATTTATAAACACTTTATAAATTAATATTATAATTTTACATATAAACACTAAATATTTAAATTTATAAAGCATGATATATAAATTTGAAAAGGATACTATTAAAATTAATGCTTAATATTAATAGAATATTTATAATAAATTTTTTAAAATATTTAATTAATTAATCATAAATAATTTATAATTAATTAATATATATAAAAATTTTATAAATTTAAAAACTAAAAATATCTGTTATCATCATTTATTAAAAATTTATAAATAATCGATTCAATTCATAATTGAATATAAAGAAAAATAATTTTTTCTTTTCTAATCATATTTTATGATTTAATATATATTGTAAACCATAGATTAATTTTTTATCGATCATATTTTATGTTTTATAACCATTTTACTAAATATGATATACCACATAACATCAATATCAATTTTAACATTATGAATCATATCATACTTACGTTACGATATTCACTTTTCCTAAAAAACGATGTAGAAATAAACTTTTATTATGGAAGGGAGTCATATAGTATGACCAAAATAAAAAATTAGGATTCAAACTAAGATAAATTTTAGAGTATCATATATCACATGGTATTTCTATATTGTATTATATTATATCACATATCATAGGTGTTAGAACCAAGGTGACCAGAATGTTCGATCTTAGGGGATTTGTGTTCGTGATTGATATTGTGTTGTTTCTATTTTTAACCCTTTTCGAGTTGATTGTGGTGATGGTTCGGGAAATGGATGTCTGAAAGAGTAATTAGAGAAGTTTAAAAAATTTAATTGTTTCTAATGCTTTCCAAATATTTGGGTGAAAATTGATAGAGGGATTTTTAATTGATGGTCCTTGTAAGTTTAGATGAATCTGTGAAGTTTTCTAATGTTTCTAGGGTATAATAAAGTTTTTTTGTGTATAACTTATATGATCACCTATAAAGTATTTTGGGTGATTCTTTCAAATGAAGTTCATAAAGGTTGTATGTGGAATTATGTTAAAAAATAAGGTACATGAGAGATATACTATATATAAAGCACATGAAGGATGATTACAATAAGGATTTTTAAAAGGAGTTAAGCACCACTATGAATGAAATAACATAATTTATAGATTCGAGGTTATAATTGGAGGAATTTAGCATAGGAAGATTGTCTGTAAAGTGGAATTTGAAATTTTATTAAATTTAATTACATGTATAACAATATTTTTAGGGGAATTTTCTTTTAAATACCTAACTAATATACTCATTAAAAATCAATGACCGACTAAAGAAAAGATCATTGGATTAATAAAAAGATTATGAAAGTACTTTGTGAATTAGTATTCCATTAAGTAGTTGGAAAAGTATAATTAGTCGAAGAAGTTCATGAATGGAAACTCTATAAAGTATCTCATGATATATAAATTCTAAAAAACAACTCATAAATCACAACACATGTATCTGTTTGTGAATGAAATATATGAGATCTTTTATATAAGGGAGGTGGACAATAGAAAAACTCACATAGGATGTATATGTAAGGGGTTCCATAATATATTTACACAAAACACTGGGTTTTAAGTAAAGAAGTTATGTGGGGAACATCATTCCACATAAAACATACACAGAAATTGCTGAAGGCTATTCTAGAAATTTTGGGATGAATTCGAGCATCATATCCTATTTGTCATGATGTAGAACAAAGTAAAAATTATTAATGACAAGGAAGTGACCTTCATATTGATAAACTAAGGATACTACTATCCACATTTGAGAGTGAAGTAGAGATTGAAAGAGGTGATCTAATGGAGTCAGTGTGCTATTCCTTAAAATTAATTACAAAGGAAGTGATCATTATATAGAGAGATTATGTTCAAACAATTATAATCCAAAAAACTAGTGAAACACATTTTATTCTAGTATGACTAACATATTTTCAATGTATGCTACTTTGATTAGTCCTTAGTGATGAACCGATTAAAATTATTGTTCCTTTATTTATCATTTTTTCATTTCTACTTATAGTAGATATGAAAATAACTAAGAAAATCTCAACATTATTCTGACACCCCCATGGAACTATTGTTGTATATTCTATATTATATTGTGGTAATTTAATATCTTGGAAGTTTCAAGATTAAAACAATAAAATTTCTATAAATTTTTCTTCTATTGAATTATAAGGGTGTATAGGTTAGGGTAAACCATATATAAAGTCTTACACATGAGTTTATCTAGTTTATTTTTGTTAGTTCATAGTTTGTATGCATTGAAAGCACACAGATAAGTCCAAATCATGTGATTTCCAATAAAACCCATGCAGCTAAGTTTTGTGTGTGGGGGTGACCAACACAGTTTTCACATGGTTAGGGTAAATAACACAACCAAACCCAAAAAGTTATATAGATTCCTTATAGTGGTATTTTCATAGTTGGTTACAAGTTCAATAAAATATAAATACTAATCATATGAGATTAAAAAATCACTTACATGTTATTTTCTTATATTCATATCCTTTGATTTTAAGGGGGTTTAGACCACCACTTTTCCCCTCCTCATTCGATTGGCCCCATGGAGTGAACTAGGGATCTCTCCCTTCCTCTATTGATGATTTTTATCACCTTCTACATCAGTTTCACAATTATTCTTGAGGTAATATCCTCTTCTCCTCTAATTTTTTACTTCTTATCTTCCCTTCAACCATTTATATTTGGTTTTTATATCACCTGAAAACCCTAGAGGATATTATGGATGATATTAGGTTTAATAATGGTTCAAATTTATGAATTTTGGTTTTATAGGTCCTGTAAAATATGTTCCTTTTCTTGGTTGGGATTTTTCCCTTAAAGGTGACAAATTATAACTTGTTATTCTTGATTTAAGTTAGTTGTTTTTATGAATTTCCTTTTAATTATCATGTCATTGTTTTCTTTTTATTCTATAATACCATTTTCTATTAAATTAAACATATGTGTTCTAGTTGTATTAGATTTTATAATGGTCTAAAATGTTCCTTTACTTATCATTGAAGTTTTCAAAATGAATTTAAAATTTACAAATTGATGCTTATGTTCCAAGTGTTTATGAAAATTATTTAAATGGTTTTATTTATATGAATCTTGATGACTAATGTCACCTAACTCTATTTGGGTATTATAATGGGTAAAGTATAATTTTAAAGTAAAAAAATGTATGTTTTATATTTTCAATGGTTAGAATGAAAATTTTAATTTAATATTTAAATTATTTCAAGTTTGGTTTTACATAATTATTGTTTAAAATGAAGGTAGTGGATAGACCTATAAAATAATATTTAATGAAGGGGTTTTGGTTTGTAAAGAGTTTTATGAATGTTTTTATGAAATTTAGATTTAAGAAAGTTTTTAGTTAATGTTTCAAAATGGTTGAAAATAGATTGGCATCTTGAGTTATTTTAAAGAAAGGCTTGGTTGATGCTTTATAATTAATTTTCATGATATATGTGTAACCCTAATTGAGACCCTTGTTTTTATTGATTGTTATAGATTGTGATCCTCAAGGGGGATGTATTTTTATTTTTGTTATATTTATTTTCTTTTGATATGGGGATATTTAATGTGAGGGTGTTGGAAGTGATATTTGAGATTTAATAATTATGTTTAATTATTGATTTTTGTGGAGACTCTTTGAATTTATTGTTGGTAACCTTCATATTAAAATTTCATATGAATCCTAGGAAACAAATTAGATGACCTGGATGAGTGTAACACTTGGTTAGTATGAGAATTGGTAAGTTCCCCAGTTTATATTATGATCTTGCTAAAGGATTATGGAATGTGAAAGTTAAGAACTCCCATGATAGATTATGGCCCATAGAAGTTGAGCACTATCAGGATAAATTATGAAACATGGCATATAAGTTCTCTCAGGAACGATTATATATCTTTGATTTCTAAATTAGAATACCAATATTATGGAAGGGATCTTTTAGAATGATATAAGGTTATGATTCACCAGTTCAAGTTTTTATTACTTTATTCTTGGGGTCTTTCCCATCATATTTAGATTCTGTTAAGGATTTACATAGGGGATTCCTTCCTTTTAATTTCTTATATTCCATAGATCTTGATTTTATTTCTTTTCACCATTGATTTTATTTTTTATTATTTATACTCTATTGATACCTTGGTTCTTGTTTTTTTTCTATTCCAATTTCATTATAGTTTTATATTACTTTAAAATAAAATTATAAAATAATTTAGAAAGTGTGATTTAAAATAGAAAATTATGCGTACTTTATAAAATTGGGTTTTATTTTTTTGGAAAGAGGAAAGGGATTTGGGTTTGTTTTCATAAATTTAATAAAGGATTCTACTTCCATGGTTTAAAAGTGTTTTTAAAAAAGGATTTGGTTCCACAATTTCTTATAAAATAAGGAGAAAGTTTATAGAAGTAATTATGTATTGTTATTTTCATTCACTATATTAGAATGTGAAAAATTATTTCCTATTTATATTTAAAAATATCATCAATGAAATAGATTTTGAAAGTAATTATACAAAGTATATTTTTAAATCCTATTGGTAATGATTAGATAACATCTTACATATACCAATGGGTGTATTTAGCTCTCATATTTTCCTTTTGGTTCCCATACATTGGGTCTCTTTCAGGTTTTGTGTCTTGGTTTGTCTGTTGATAGGTGATATGGGATGTGGTGAGTGACTGTGGGTCACAAGGAGATACATGGAAGTGGTTTAATTTTGGATTTTTTTGGACATTATATATCTAACTTTACAACCTAGATCTCTATTTTTGATTTTACATTGTATTAGATGCTTTCCATATATTTAGTTATGAATTGATATAGTTTGTGGGTAGCTTTTATAATTATTTTTGTGTATTAATCTATTTGGTTGTTTTATTTTTATTAAAAAAATTTATTTTATGCTTAGGAAACTGATACATGGATAGGTCATGAAAAATTCAAGGAAGGATATGTGATGTGTTTATTTTTATTTAGGGGTGAAATTATTACGAAGTGTATGTTAATGGTACCAGACACTAGTTTCTAGCCTATGGGGATTGGGAATTCCCTTCAAGCATAGTGAAAGAACGAGTTAGTTAATACGCTAGGTTATCCTAGGATTATTTGTTACAAATTGTAACAAATCTTAGGTTTCTCAAATGTATAGGTTCTTGAAGCAATCTCTTATTATTTGGAAATCCTGGAATAATGGAGATGAAAACATTAAGACTAAAGAGGTAGGTTTGGGGAAAGTCTAGCTAGCTAATTATCACCCTAATCCTTCAGTTACCATGGGAATTTGGGATTTTAATCTTGAATTTTAGTTTTTTTCTCACAATTATTGATGGAATTTGGATCCCTGTTGAGTATATATCAGTGATTTTTATGGTCTCTATGAGGGTTTGGGATGAAAATAGAGGAAGAAACAGAGATTTATAGTTATCTCACATGGTCTATAAAATCATTTGGATCCCATAAATATGGATTTACAAACCATTTCAGAGGTTTTTTTATAGTTGGAACATGGCTTTTTAACCCATTTGGAAAAAATGTTCATATTTCAGTTTTTACCTTGAAGGTGTTATCATGTCTCCCTTACTTTGTTCATTTACTTTAATGGTTATTACCATTTATGTGAGGTTAATTAATGGAGTTTTTGGGTATTTTGTGTTATTAGGTGATGTTTTATTGATGTATGGTTTTCTGTTGTTTGCATAGTGCTTTTAAAAATTGGGTTTATTTTTTGGAAAACATATTTTTGAATAGAAAAGGATATTGTATGGATTAATATGATATTGAAACTAGTTTTCAGTGATAAGAATGAAAGAAAATTTTAATACTCATGACTTTTATTTGAAATTGAATGTTCCTCATCTTTAATACTGTAGTATAATTTTTTTTAAGTTAAAAGGATAAATTTGTGATGTGTTTTTTTAAATACTGGTGTTATAGTTTAATTGTAAGTGATTTTTTATTGTTATTGGATATTTTTAAAGGGGTTAATTTCATTATGAAATTTTGTAAACTATTTTGAATAGAAAATAGAATTTATGGATAATTATTGAAATGAAAATGGGTTCTCATAAAAAAATTTTGAACTTGAAGTGTGCTTAATTGAAATATTTTATTTTATAATAGAATTTATGAAGTATTTTATAAATAAAAGAGAAAATTTTGAAGTTAAAGTAGGTTTTTATTTCAAATAAGTTGAATGCATCATATCATGTGTTCACTTTTGAGAAATAATTGTTTTGTAGTCCTTTTGATATGTAGTGATTTTAAAGAAGCTAAATTTTTATGATATTACAAATTAATGTGAAACATTTCTAAAGGGGGTTGTTTTTTTTTCAAATAGTACATGTCTTTGGAAAATGATTTGTTTACTCCTTGTGAAAATGGGTATGTTTCAAAGAAACTAGATGTTCTAAATATGTCTTGTTGTATATTTTTCCATGGAAAATTTGAGTATTTTAGGTTATCCCTTGGTGTGTATTGGGACTTTTTGATTTGGTTTATGAAACATGGGAGGGTTAGATTTATGTTTTGTATTAATTTTTTGTACCTCTAAGAAAGGTTTTGAGAGAATATGGAAGGTTTTTCTTCTCGAATAATTTATAGGGTGAGTCCTTTAGTTTTTTGATAGTAAATATAATAGTTATTGATTATACTCAAACTCTAAATAAAGTGATGGAGCCAGAGAATTATTTGATCAAAGACATATTAACTCACCATCCTCCCTTATATGGTGAAAAAGGTTCTCTTGAGGTAGTGAAGTTGTTAGATCATATTTATAAATCCAATAAGTTATATTATCTGGAGTAACATTGGGTTTGGGATTGTGTTTGATGAGTTTAGAGTACGTTGAAGCTCTTGAGGTGATTTCTCCTAGATGATTTCATTGTTTCTTTTATTATTACTCATTTATGAGGTATTGATTATTATTGTTTTTCTTATGACATCAAGTTTGATATTTTTTCTTAAGGTTTTTTGAGACACTTTAGATGGTTGGGTTTTGATAGACTGGACATGGAAAGGCCTTGGGGGTGTTCTTTGAGTGACTGGGATGGACTTGTCACCAGTTGATATTATGCACCATCAAGTGTTGGTTTTGATCTTGTTGGGTTCACCAAGAGAATATTATGCATATATAAGGTCTTAGAGTACCCCTTATACTCAGTTTTATGACCTATGTTTAGAGCCCTTGTCATTTCTTATTGATATATGTTTTTGGTTGAGGTATCTTTTTCGATTCTAGTGATATGGGGTGTAGTGGATTTGTTGATTTTGTCTTGTGATCATTTGATGTTCTTTCAGATGTTCTTCCTTTTATGAGTGTTACCCTATGTCTTAACATTATAAAGGAATTGTAAATTATTGGGAGACCTACATGAGGTCGCCATCCTCTTATATATATGTGTATGGTTGTTATAAATCGGTTCTTTGTTGGAGATGTTTGTTGATTTACAGGGATTGAATACATGGTGTTGGGGTGTTATGTGTTTTCCTAATGATCTGTTTTCTCTAGACCTCATTAAGTCTTCCCAACACCTTCCACCTCTTATATAGGGGTTGAGGATTTTAGTTTTCATTGATTATACTTTCATCATGGACCTTTTGAGAGATTAAAGTGATGGGGTGGGGAGAATTGTGACACCATCATGCAACTATTATTGTATATTTTATATTATTTTGGTTTAATTAATTTTTTTGAAGTTTTAAACATGAAAATTTAAAATTTATTGAAATGTTTCTTCTATTTCAAGGTTAGGGTGTATGAGTTAGGGAAGACCTTGTCGTAATTCTTACATAGGGGAATCTCTAGTTCATTTTGATAGCACACAATTTGTATGAATGGGTATCACATGGTTGGGTCTAAATCATGTTTTTTAGTCAAAACTCAGTGGTTGAGTTTTTGGGGGTGACTTACATGATTGGTGCAAAGTTAGGGGAAACTATGGGGTCAAACCATGTGCATAATACAGTTCACTTCCAATGGATTCTGCATGTTTGTCACATAATTTTTTAAACTATGTATCCTAACTAGGTCAACTTTGCATAATCACTTCAAAGTGTTTTCCCCATTTTGGATCCCTTCAATTTTAATAGGTTTTGGACCCACTATCTTATCCTCCTCATTTTACAAGACCCATGGAATGAAATAGGGATATATACCTCACTGCTTTGATGATTTTGATCCCCTTCTCCGTCGATCACAAGTGGATTCTTTAGAAATATCCACTTATCATCTTACTCTTCTCTTATCCTCTTCTCTAAACCTATTTCTCATTGGTTTGATTGTCTCGCATGAACCCTATGTGTTGTGATGGCCAAGTTTACATTTTGGTATGGTTTTAATTTATATATTTTTCATTTCTTGGGCTTGTAGAGAATTTGATTTTCTTGTTTGAGAATTCTCTATCAAAGGCAATGATTTCTGACTTGATTCTTATTGATTTGACATAGTTGTTTATGAAAATTTCATTTAATAGAATTTTCATTATGTTTTTGATGTTTCTAATAACCTTTTTTTCTAAATAAAACATATGTTTTCTTGTTATATTGAATTTTATGAATGTCTCAAATTTTTCCTCAGATGGCATAGAAGTTATAAAACTATTTTCTAATTTATAAAGTTGTGTTTAGGTGCCAAGTGTTTATGAATACGCTTTAAATATTTTTTTGGGGTGAGTTTTTATTGGAAAAGAAAATTGACACCATTTGGGTCTTAAAATAGGTAATGTATTATTTAAAATTAAAAAGGGTAAGTTTTGGATTTTAAATGCTTTGAATGAAAAATGGAATAGAATGTTTAAATGATTTGAAGAGTGGTTTTAAATAATAATTATTTAAAATTAAGGAAGTGGTTAGACCTCTTAAATTATTTTTAATAAATGAGATTTTATTTCTAAATGGTTTTATGAATGTTTTTCTATAATTTTGACTTAAGAAATATTTATATAAAGGTTTCAAAATGAGGAAAATGATTTTTCATCCTGATCCACTTTATAAATAAAGACCCAGTTGGCACGTCGAAATGAGTTTCAATGACATATGTGTGACCCTTATTGAGCCACTTGTTTTTATTAATTGGTATGGATTTTGATATCCATAGAGTATGGTTGTCTATAATTTCCATATATAATATATTTTGACATGGGGTTGTTTTGTGTGAGGTCATAGAGGTCATATGTGAGATTTATTCATCGCATTCCATCATTTATTTGAGTGGGGACTCCATTTTTTTCTTGTTTCTCACCTCCACTTTGAAATTTCATGGGAATCCTATGAAACTAAGTAGATCACCTTGTTCAGTGGAATATAATGTTAGTTTTAAAACTAGATAATTCCTTAGTTTAGTTTATTTTATGGATAATAGATTATGGCATATAGAAGTTGAATGCACTCAAGATGGATTATGGCCCTTGAAAGTTGAGAACTCTTGAGATAGATTATGGCATGCGATAGTTGAGGGATCCCAAGAAGGATTATTTTCAATGAATAGTCCAATTTGACTATCGATATTATAGACAAGTTCTTTTAGGCCAACTGAGTGTTTAGATTCACTAGTTTTGGTTTGTGTTACTTTAATCCTAAGAAGTTTCCTATGATACTTAAATTTCATTGAGTATTTACATAGGGGATTCCTAACTTTGACTATCTTTTGTCCTATATCTCTTGATTTTATTACTTGGCACCATTTATTTGGTTGTTCATTTTTATTCTCTATTTATACCTTGGTGCATGTGTTTTTGTTCTATTCCACATTAGTTATGGTTTATATTACTTTCAAATTGACATAAAATATTATTTATAAAGTATAATTTAAAAAGGAAAGTGGTGTGTAGTTTATATAAATAAATTTAACAAATATTTTTGGATAGATATGAGGGATTTGGGATTGTTCTTATAACTTTAATAAAGGATCTTATTTATATGGTTTAAAAGTGATTTTATAAAAGGAATTGGTTTCTCCATGTCTTATTTAAAGTAAGGAGAAATTTTGTAAAAGTGATCAAGATGAGTTATTTGGTTTCATTATATCCACATGTGAAAACCTATTTTATTTTTATATTTCAAACTATCATTAGTGAAATATAATTTTAAAGGAATTTCAAAAAATCTTTTGGTGAAATCCAGTAGGGAATGTTTATATTACCCATGGATAAACTAATGGGTATATTCATCTCTTATGTTTTCTTATAGGTTCCCATTGTTAGGTTGGAATGACTATGATGAATACATAAGAGGGGTGAGGGGTGGGGGTGGATTGTGATCCTTTGAAAACATTGATGAAGTTGAAGCCTCCCTCTTGATATGTAGTGATTCTTTACTTCTCTCTTAAATAAGAGTGTGTGGAGGAAATGAAGAAAATAAAAAAATTATGTATAGTGGTTCCAAGAAAAAAGATACCTTAGTCTACTATACCAACGCTCTCTCCACAAGCTTGGTGTTTTTCACTATTAATTCATTTGACTAGGAACTTATACAACCAAGTATAGGCAGTTGATATATTTACAATATGGATTTTATAAGGCCTTATGATTCTTTTATAGGGGAACACTAATATCTACAACTTATTCTGAGAATCTAACACTCCACAATCATCATGACCGAGTCTGAGCAACGGATACTCCAATAAATCAAAACATATTTTTCTTACAGTTGCAACAATGACTGATAGATGTGTTTGATCTTTAATACAACATAAAAAGAACAAAATATTTTTCAACATTTCACATTATTCCTTTAAATAGTGATAGAGAAAAAACCAAACATATGAATAAATGTTCACATATCCAAATTATAAATCTAGAAAATTATTTGTCAAATGAAAAAGTAGAATTTAAAAATAAGTTATATTAGTATCAAAAATAATAATAGAGAGTCGATCAACTGAAAAAATCTATATCTACAAATTGTATATACTTTAGAATAACATATATGTTAATTATTTTTATTTCAGTAGTAGTTTTGTATTAGAAAATATATCACACTCTTTTATAAAATGAAATCACTCTTGGTATTTAATAAGAGAAACTTGGATTTCTTTCAATTGAATAGATCTAAGAATATCTGTTGAAAAATCATGATCATTTAAATTTAAACCATTTAAAGAGAGTTGTAACTCCCTAATAAATGTGAATAATTTATTCTATTGAATATGATCATTTAAACCGTTTATAAAATATCTTTAAAGAGATATTTACTTTCAATATAAAATAGCTTTAAAGAGATATTTACTTTCAATGAGGCTATTGTAGAAAACATGGATAATATCATGAATTTAAAACTCCTTAGTTAACCAATTCAAATGTAGGGTTTCTTCACCTAGATACAAACTTCAAAAGTACAGTTGAAAATGTATAGGTTATTGCAAAAGTAGGGTTCATGAACCATATCTTTGTTCCAGAAATATATGGTTTCTTCCAAATGTAGGGTTTCTGATCCATACATTTCCAACAATTTAGGGTTCATAATTTACATGTTTTATTCCAAATGTTGTGTTCCCAAAACATACATTCTAATGAAAAACAAAGGGTATAGAAAGTATTTCTAGATTACTTTCAAACACATATAAAGCACTTAATGAAATATCTTCCCATGAATTAATGACTTTTGAAAGCTTCCAAAATAAAAATAAATATTCTAACAAATTTCATCCCCACATTCAATTGAATGAAAATTAATTAGTAACAAAAATGTGAGTGTTTATGAGCATCAAAATCAAAAATAAATTAACAAATTTTTTGAATCATCACATGCTAAAAATTCTCCCCCTTTTTGAGGATTAGAAAACCCATAAAAAAATATTAAAATAAAATTAAATAATAGATGATATTTTCACAAATATAAATATAAAACAATTTCAAAGAAATTTATTCCCCTTAAAAATATATTTTTGAGACATATTTATTCTCTTATTAAAAAATATCTCCCCCAAAATATCATCAATTTCTCATAAATTTCTCATAAATATCTCATACATTTCTCCACATTTTTTTGACATTAAAAAAATTATGAAACAATTTCTCATTTTTTATATTAAACATATTGAATTAAAAATATTTAAACTAAAAAAAATACAATATTAACTTTAAATAATCTATAGATATGAATAAAATTTGGGTTTTTAGGAGGGTTTATATGGATCATATGAACTCTCCAAAAATAAAACTTTCTTTTTTTACCAACTAAAACTTTTAATAAATTTTCTATTCTTATTTGAACATCTATAGATCTTTGAATAAACAAAGAAGATGAATTTTTTTACTAAAAACTATTTAAACTCAATAAGATCTGACTTAGTAGCAACTTTTCTTCTTATTGACTCCATCTGACTTATCATCTATACTTTAAACGTTTCAAAGTATTCTTTAGAAATTGTATTTTTCTTAACATTCTCATACTCTCTTTGAAGTTTATTAGAAAATATTTTTGAAATAGATGATTTTTACATCTCTTAATACAACTTAGTAGTCTCATTTACATCAACATGAAATTGTAATATTTCTTCATTTAATAGATTAACCTTGAACCAAATCTCTTCATAAGTAATTCTACCTTTAATCATTTGAGATGATAAAATTTATGGTTCCTCAAAACCATAGTTTTCTTTATCCTTTATAGAATATTCTTCAAAAAATCCTTATCAAAGGAAATTTAATATTATACACAAATATCCAAATAATTATTACCTTTTATTTTATGCTGGGAAATACTTTTATCTAAACTTAAAGTTCTTGATCACTTTATTTTTCTCAGACTGGTTTCCTTAAAAGTGTTTGAAAATGATTTTTCAAAGAAGAAATATAAAAAACTTAAGAGGTTCTGAGAATAAGATTATAGATTTATATATATTAAGATGATATTTTTCATTATAAAAATTTCCAAATGAAACATCATATTCTAGAGTAAAAAAATATGAATTAATCATTTCATATCTTAATTTTTGAAAAGACAATATTACATAAGAATATTATTATGAAAGAAGATGTTACATAAAAGAATAAAATTTAAACACAAATATAATTTTAAATATTAAAAAAAGTTTATAGAGCAGTTTTTATAATATAATCAAGTAATATACTCCCCAGGTATCTTTTTTAAGAAATAATTCTTACATAAATTTGAATATTTTAGAATTTTTTTTAAACTTTAGAATGTGATTATATAAACTAAGTTTTAATATATTACTTAAAAGAGTGAGAAAAGAATTCACAATTAGTCCTAAAATATTTATCCCCCTATATTAAATAGTTGATTCAATTAAAAAATATATATATAATTATGGTAATGAATTACTTAATGGATTATCAGTTCCAGTTATAAGAATTTTTAATAAAAAACTACTTTAGAGATAACCACTCCATTGTTAAAAGAGAAATTTCCATATGATTTTGAGAAAACTAGTTAATGATTTAACAATGTAGTTTAGTAGTGTATTAATGAAAATAATAAAATACCATTACCTTTTAGGACCCATATACTTTTGGATATGGTAGTGTTATTAATTAATGTTTTAGGTAACAAATCTATTTATTTTGAGTAGGGTTTCTCGTATCAAAATTAGATAATTCATTCAAACAATAATCCTGTTTAACACCAAAAAATTGAGGTTTTATAAAGTAAAAGTAATTATAATAATATGAATTAATATCCCAATAAAGAAAATAATAGTGGACATGATTTTAATATTTGAACCAGAAATAAAAAAATTCCTATATAATTTTGGTCCTTCACCATTACTCACCATTACAACCAATTCCAATTTCTCCTTTGTGAATTTTATTCTTAACAAGAATTTTATTTAAATAATATTACCCTTTAATAAGTATACTAGATGTTTTTTAATGTATTAACTTTATACAATAATTCATTATTCTTGGTTTTATATATATTATTCTAAATATTGGTCAAATTTGACCTTAAATTTGAAATTTTCTTTGAAAAACTCTCTTTATCAATTGAAATAGAATTATAATATTTTTAACTTTTTTTGTTCTTTATTTAAGGATTTATATTTATCATCAAGAATAAAATAATATTTATTAAGTTCATTGTAGGTTTTTTTTTCAGAATTAGATATTTGAGAGTAAAAAGATTATACATCATCATCATGAGCCATAATACATGGATTTGACATTATATTTTTATACTCATCCTAAGATCTTATAGTAGATTTATCATGAAAACTAGAAGAATCACTCTAAGTAGCCTTCACAATTTTCTATCATTTTATTTTAAAATTGGATTTCCTTTGAGATTTTATTAAAGGATAGTTATAATTTGTATGAACTTTCTCTTTTCATTCATAGAAACTTCCATATTTAATAAATTTATTTTTTTCTATAGTTTCTCAAATATTTTATCAAGGTATGATAAATATTCACTGAAATTTGAAGAACTTGAATCAGGTGATTCGTCTATAGTATTTTTAAGATAAGATTCTTCATTTTTGATAGAAATATGATTTTCAACATAAACTTGCATATCATCTTCATATATCATCAAAGTTACGATCAGTTCATTCATTGATAATTTTTTAAATGATTTGGATTGATGTATAGTAGTAGATATTATATTCCACTTAAAAGTTAAGATTCTAAGTAATTTTAATGCATATTCTGATTGCTTAATTGGATATCCAAAATCATTAATATTATTGAAAATATCTTTCAATATACCATTCATATGATTGATGTTCTCATATTCATGCATTCTAAAAATATAAAACTTTAATTTTTTATAATGTATCTTAGTTATCTGATATTATTTGTTCCTTCATAGGAAACAAAAATAGTCTTCTAAATATCATATGCAGTAGTACATTGATAAACTAGATTAAACTCAACATTCACTAAACCATATAAAGAATCACTCTTTTATTTTTAATTAAGATCATATTCTTTCTCTTGAGCATCGTTCCATTTTTTCAAATCATCTTTAGAAATATCATAAGTCTTTACAACCTTCAAATAAACCTGTATTCTAATATTTTTCAAGTAAATATTCATGTGTGAATTCCATAATCCATAATTATCACCATTAAATTAACAAGCATAGATCATCAACATACCTTATTTAAGATCACCCCTTTTGACATTTGACTTTATTCGATTCTTTAAATCGTGCTTTTTAGATCCAAAAGAAACCTATAATTTTACAAAAGATCCAAAATTTTTGATATAATTGATAGTATTAAATAAAACTGGAATAACCAAGGATTTTTATGGGAGAAATATAATGATAGGGAAAAAATTATGATACTACTTGTTGGTTTTAGATGAAAACATCATAATTTTCACGGATTTCTTAAAAGATAAATATATCCAACAGAGCCCAACCTATAATACCACTTGTTGGTATCATATTTAAAGAATATAATTTTCAAGTATTTCAAAAAATAGAAATATATCCAATACATCATAGCCTTTGATACCACTCGTTAGGTCAGAATGGTTATGATAAAGACACAAGTGGGGGGGGGGGGTGAATTTTAATCCTTACTTGGACGAAGTCAAAGTATCCCTATTGATATTAAATGATACCTTCATTCTCTCTTAAATATGGGTGAATACTAGAAATAAAGAAAATAACATAGTGATATATAGTGGATCAGATCATAAATACCCCTTAGTCCCCTCCACCAATGCTCACTCCATGATCTTGGTGATTTTCACGGATAATTCCTTTTACTGCGGAATTCTACAACTGATTACAAATAGTTGATACCTTTACAATAATTAATTTACAAGGACTTATGGTTCTTTTATAGGAAACCACTAATATCCACAGCTTAGTCTGAGAATTTAACACTCCACCATCACCACGATTGAGTCCGAGAAGCTGATACTTCAATAAATCAATATCGATTGATTTAATTGATGAAACATATTTTTCTTAAATTTTAAAATACAACTTAAATATGTTTTGTATATTAAATAAAGTACACCATTAGAAAAATATTATTCTACATTGCACATGTTTCCTTTAAATAATGATATATAAAACACCAACCAGATGACTAAAAATGTATGTCTCCAAAGTGTAACTTTGATAAACTCTTTGTCAAAATATTGAATAATATTTAACAACAAGATACATTAGAAAAAATAAAAATAAAAGGGAGTCTATCTACTAGAAAAAAACTTATACGTCTCCAAAGTGTAGATCTTTCAAAATAATGGAGATATTCATTTTTTCATTTAACAACTATTTTTTATTAAAAAATATATATCAATGTTTTATAAAATGAAATCACTCTTAGTATTTAACAATAGAAACTTGGCTTGATTTTGGTTGAACAGATCCAAGAATATCTCTTGAAAAATAATGATCATTTGAATTCAAACCATTCAAAGAGAGTCGTAACTTCCCTAAAAAATAAGAATGATTTAATAAGTTTAATACAAGTCTTTGAATAAATCATAAAATAGAATAAAAGAGATGTTTACTTCTCGAAATACCATTGTCGAAAACACAGATAATATCTTGAATATAAAACTCTTTCATTGACTAATTCAAACATAGGGTTTCTTTGCATAGTGACAATCATCAAAATTACGGTTGATAATGTATAGTTGATTATAAAATAAGGGTAAATGAACCATACATTTCTTCATAAAATTTAGGGTTTCTTCCAAATGTATAGTTGTGGATCCATACTTTTCCAACAATACAGGCTTCATAATCTATATGTTTTATTTAAAACATTGGATTCCCAAACCATGCATTTTACTAAGAAATTAAGGGTATGAATAATCTTCCCAGATTACTTTCAATCACATCCAAAATACTTTATTAAATATTTTCCCATATATTAAAGAGTTTTGAATGCTTTCAAAATAAAAATAAATATTTTATTGAATATAATATTGAAATTAAATCAAAATAAACTTCATTGGTAACACCAATGTGTGTGTTTGTGGGCATCAGAATCCAAAATAATTTAAATATTTATTTTAATAAAAACATGATCAACACCATAATATTTGGGTCTCTTTTAGGTTAGCCTAAAAATAAGAATTATGGGATATTGGGAGTAACCATGGGTCGTAGGGAGACAAATGATAGTGGTTTAATTTTGTTTTTATTTTTGGATGTTATTTATCAAACTTTATGACCCAAATATTTCTTTTGGTTTTTATAGTCTGTGATATTATTTCCTTATGTTCAGTTATGAATTTTCATAGTTTGTGGGTTATTTTTAATATTAGTGTCACATATTACTCTATTTGGTTTTTTAAAATTTTATTAAAATAATTATTTTTGCATGGTTATCTCATGCATTAATAGGCTAAGACATATTCCCAATCAGGATCTATGATGTGATTATTTATATTTAGAGAGTGAAATAATTCCCACATGTACTTTTTTAGTTTCTATGAACTAGTTTCTATCCTTTAGTGATAGAGAATGCCTTTTAGGCACAATGGTAGATCGATTCTGGTGATGTTTTAGGTATTCCCAAGATGGTTCTTCAGAATGTCCCTACCTACATTAGAATAAGATCTAATGAATCAAAAACAAAAATTTCACACCCTGATTCACCCCTCCCCACTCAGCGTGTCTCAAGTTGAAATAATTGGTATCAATTATAAGGTTACAAGTGGTAAATCTATTATCTAATGTTAAATATGATAAAATAATAAATTCTATAGGGATTAATCTTTTTAAGTGAATAAATTATTAGATTTGGAAGAATTAAATGAGATCACACTTATAATCACTTAGTATAGATGTTTTATCTACAAAATATCATGGGATATATGATACTGATTAATAAAAACTATATATGATTGAAGTGTAAATGAAGTTACATGATGTTGACACAAAATCTCAAAATGATTTATCTATAGATCTTTGAACCCAAATTTACATGAAACTCATTAGTTTATATTAAATAATGTCCATGTGGTGAAAATTAGGCAACATTTATGTAGTCTACCATAAAGAGAATAAGGATAAGTTACAAGTGTTACATAATAAATTTAATGATTTTAAAATGAACCTGGATGAAAATGTTGTTGGATTATTCAACTAAATTATCAAGGTTGTTAGAGAAATTTGGGAACTTAGTGAATATATCAAAGATATCAAAATTGTGAATAAGATCACAAGGATACTTCCAAATCTTTACAAGTTGAATATTTATACTCAAAAAGATAGAAACTTGGAATAACTGTCATTAGATGATCTACAAAACAGTCTTGTTGCATATGAAAACACATCAATCTAAAAGTAACATGAAGTCAATCAACCAAGGAGAGGACTTCCAAATATTTAGAGAAAATTTAGATTACTAAATGTGGCAATAATGAAGAGTATATATGTGATGAGTTTCTATTACTTATGGATATATAATCCAAGATAGGAAAAGGGATATTTTAAGGAAAGTTACCTTTAACATTCTTTCAATGTAAAAAAATTGTATACATTTTACCTAGGTGTACAAGAAGTTTTGATGATAAATAGAGTGAAACTGAAGTTTTATAGAATCCATTAAGGAGGGTCCATCCTAAAAGATATTTCTAACTAAGAAATTAAAATAGAAGGAAGTTTTAGAGAATTGTCTTAGTGTGAAAAAAATAATATGACAATGAATACTATCTTGAGAAAATGGAAATTTATTTTCAATTAGATAAAAAATATTCTATAATGACTATTGTTGAAAAATTAAGTATTACAATAGTAAAGTGATAATACACTATATAGTGTAGGTGATCGCAAGGTGTAACTTGAAGGGGATCTTAGAGAGATTGGTATTCAAAGAAAAAAAATGAAAATTTTAGTGTCCCGATTAAATAATATTTCAAATATGTGGATCAGATTAAAGTCAATAATTTCCAACTTAACAAATAGGTAGCATATAAATCAGTTAGTTAGGTGAACTCAAAATAAAAAAATCAAGTAGAAAATTTAATAACAAGTTAAGGTGATTGGTGAAATTTAATAATTTTTAGAGTAGAAAAAAAAATATGAATCCCAGGAAGAAAAGGTGGTTACCTTGAAAACTAAGTTTAAATCCGAAGTAAAAGCAAGAGGTTCAAAGAAAAATCTTTACTTTGGTAAATTATCACATGGAGAACTATTATAATGGGGAGAATGAGTCTCTAAAGATGACTAGAAAATTTTAACTGAACAAAGACCCAAGATTATGGGTAAAAGTGGAATTAGATATGTTTCCAAGACATCAAAAGAAAAAACAATAAAAACAATAAATAAATAAATAAAGAAGAATGTTTTTTTTATAATTTCAACACTAAGTAATTAGTTTCTGTTAAAAATCTAGTTCTTTTCAAAATAAATTAGAGGGAATGTTATTGGATTAGTTAATAACCAAGGAGCTTCATGAAGGGTAGGGACATGTGAAGGAATAAAGGAGAGAAGATATTTTCTCTTATGAAATTTCAATTCTATTTATTTTATATCCACACCATTTTCTACTATAAAGAGGTGAGGATTTATTTTAATAGTGAAACACCCAAAGTCATCAAAGGAGAATGAGAGAATATCCTTCATCATAGAGAAGAAATTATTTATGTTGATATTTTTTTCACTATTATAATTTTGGTCATAAAGTTATTGATTAAATATAAAGAAGAAATAGAAATTACCACCAGAGAATTCAAAGGTAGATTAATATAAGGAATCCCAACTTGATTTTATTGGAAAAAATACTCTATACTTGAAGATAAAGATGAGTTTTTTTACATTACCAATACTGAAAAAATTAGAGAGGCTATCTCATGACTCAACTCAATTGGATGTTTCATGGGAAAAAAGAATAAATGAGAGAATTAAAATCTCTTCGAAATTGATCTCAAGGATATAAAAAATAGTAACACCTAAGTTCTAAATAGTGGTTGATCACCCTAAATGACTACAAATATGAACCTACTAAATAATTTGAATGTAATTTTAAATAAAATAGTGAATTTTATTAATAATTACGATTTAAAGATATAAGGGAGTAACAATACCACATTGGTAGATGATGAGATGAAGAATACAAATGTTCTTTTTGAGGATGGATCATAAAACTACCTCTTAAGCATGAGTTAAATATATATCCTAGTAATTTAGGTAAAATTTAATCATAAGAGGTGTGTAATCAAAGGAAATTATATTAAATTATTAATGAAAAGATATAAGAAGTATGGTAATCTTTACCAGGAGGACAGTAAAGAAATCACATGTCTTTTAATAGTTAAAGAGGATAATAGCATCTGGAATTAGAGGATATGACATAATCATCAATAGAGTATAGAGAACTTATCTAAGTTAAAGGTTATAGTGGACATTTCAAATAAAAAATTAGATCATGAAAAGGCTTGTGATTACTGTATACATTGAAGGATGGTCTAAAATCCATATGATAAAAAGAAGGAAAGGGAATCCAATATCATTGATATGGGGAATACAAATGTATATTCCCTAATGAATATATCAAGTACATGTGGGAAAATGTATTTCATTATATTTTTTGATGAATTTAGTATAAGGGAGTGTCATGTGTTCATGAAAATCAAGAGGTAAGTGATGGACTATACAGAGAGGTACTAATGAATAGTGGAGAATGAAACCTACTTTACCATCTAGATACTATGATATAAAAATGGCACAAAGTAAACATCCATTGAGTTAGAAAATCACCTTGAAAAAATGTCACTAATCATGAGGTAATATTATTAAGAACTCTATAACCTAATGTATGTTTTTAAATAATTAAATCAGTAGGTGAATAATATGGTCAAAACATTGCTCATTGAAAGTAGAATCTCTTAACACCATTGAATGGAATAAGTAAAGGTTTTGGTATACACACAAAATTATATGGTGATTAGACTGAGGTAATATAGGAAATCATATAAAATGTGTCGAGTAATGAAGTCCTTACTAAAGAAAAGTTATTCCTTTAAAAGAAGATGTTACCTTCAAAATAAAGAAGGAAATCACAGAAAGTTTAGAAATGTGGTAGATGAAGGAGTGTTTCTAGGCTAATAAAAAAGAGTAAGGTATAAAAATTATTCAACAAGAGGTTAAATAAAATTTTATAAATTAATAATTTCAAATTAATAGAGAAAAAATATGTGAATAATTTGATGAGCTCAAATTTTAATGCCATGTATGTTTCAGTGGATGAAGTTGTGACAAATCTCATGGTTGCATAAAAGTACCCAAATGATGAAGATACTAAGGATGAATTAGAATAGTATGAGTTTATGGGGGACCATTAACCTACTCCTTAGAGAATAATATAAGATAATACATCAAATATTATCAAATAAAGATATTCTCTAATACAGATATGAAGAATAAAGAATGTCGAACATGATTATATACTTTAAATAATAACACTAACAATTTTTAAAGAAGGAAAAAAGAATGAATCATGATTTAAATCCATGAATGAAGAATTAGATCAAATAAAAAAAATCAAACCTGTGAAATGGAAATGAAACTTGAACATTATAATGTGATTAGAACAAAGTGGGTCATCGAGAACAAATTCAAGGAGTATAGAAACATGATTTGAAATAAGGAACATGAATTTTGTAAGGACTAGTAAAATATTTAAGTAATTGATGTGGAATAAAAATATTTACTATTTTATTAACTTGAGTCAATCTATATCTCCTTGTAAAAGGAGATCCAAATAGGTTTTAAGATATTTTAGATGAACATGAAAATAAATTTCTTAAATGTGGTATTAAAAAAAGGTTGTTTATATTGAGAAGATAGTGGGTTTATTGATTGGTAATGATAAAAGAAGGCCTTTAATGGTCTAAAGAAGGCATAAAAAGTGTTGTACGATCAAATTTATTTGTATATAAAAAAGATAAAATTTATAAGGGATGTGGTTTATCACAATATTTATATGAAACATTCCAAGTAAGAAAAATTTATGGCACTAGTCTATGTAGATGAAATAATATTTGAAATATATAGACATAAATATGTGGAAGAATTTTCTAATTTTATGAGATAATTTTTTTAAATTTCCATGATTAAATAACCTATTTATTTTCTAGGGTAGAAAGTGGTACTTAAATATAGCTATATCTTTATATCTAAATATAATTATGTGATAGATCTATTAAAATATTTGAAATGCATGATTCCAAACCAATGCCAACACTGATTATGGTTAAAACCAAAATTTGGATGCATGAATATTGGATGTCTCTGAATTCCACCTTATACAGAAGAATAATTGGAAGCTTGATACATTCGACTAAAAAGTATCTAGCCATTTTCTACATAACTTGTTTAGTGTCTCATTTCTAGAGTAATTTGAGGGAACAAAATATCACAAAATTAAAAAAAAACATGAGAAACATATAGATTAGTATCAAATTTTTATTGATTAGTATGCATGAAAGGATCATAAATTTCTAATATTTTCAGATATTGACTAGGCTGGTGATATTATGGACCAAAAATACATAAGCGGTGGAGCATTATTTATTTGAAGTAGATGTCTTGGCTAGCTGAGTAAGAATAAAAAAATAACTTTGATGACAAAAGAATAATGAGAATACATTATAGTAATAAATTCATGCACTTGATTCTATGGATAAATAATTAACTAGATGATATTAGAGAATAAGTGAAGTGACTAATAGAGATCCTTGGTGATAACAAGAGTGAAATTGATTTCATGAAAAATCCTGTATAGAAACCTTACACTAAATATATTGATATCATGTATATATTCAAAAAATAAAAAGAGGAGAAAGGAATAATCAAAGTGCATCACATTGGAACTAGTAATCAAGTGGAAGATATCATCTCCAAGTGATTGGAAACTCGTATATTTGTGAAATATCAGTTGAACCACATAGTTCAACCACCTCCATTGGCTTGAGGAGGATTAGATATTACCCATATCCTAATGTTTTTAACTATTTATTTTAGTACCCAGTAGATGATGATAATGATACATTATATTTTTTGTCAATATTTCATGAAAAATATAATAAGTTGAAGGTGAGTTTCTTATGGGTGTTTCAGTAGTATGTTCAATATAACTCCACACACCAAAAGGTAGATCCCTCAAAATTATAAAAACCATATTGGGAAGTTCTGCTACCATAAGATGATACTAAAGTGGAATAGATAGTAGGAATAACCCATGTCATTGGATGTAATTAAAATAAGTAAATTTAGTAATATTGATGGATGAAAAAGGATTTTTTAGAGAGTATTCTTTACAAAAATATCCAAACCCATATGATGATTACTGAAATATTCATTAAGTGAAAGAAAAAGTGATGAAGGTTAAAGAAACACTGTTTAAAATGATCAATTTTAGTGGATGATCAATTTGGGTATTTAATAGAACCTATTTCATGGTGAATCCGATAAATTAAGAGATTGAAGAACTAAATGAATGAAATGAAGATAAGAGTTAAATCTATATGAAATGAGTTCACTAGAAAATATATGATGTACTTTAGAAAGATGTTACAATGAATATGGAGAAGGAATGAAATGAATTATAGTCTAATATATACAAGTGGAATTATAATCACTAGAAGATACACTAAAAGACATAAATTAGAAGATGAACAAACAAATAATCTTCTAAGAGAGTTGAGAATATCAAGATAACTCATAGGATCAAAGATAAGTTAGTCAATGCATAAAATATTTTTTCATCACAAATACATCACAATAGATAAAGATAAATTTTTATTCAAGTATAGTTTCTCAAATGATTAAGTTGGTAAAATGATGAAATGGAGTAGAATCTATGATTCTATTAGAAGTTGAAGTAGTGTTAGATGAGGCACAAAGAGTTAAAGTATTCAGACTAGATGATGAATTTGGATGATAAAAAAAGAATTATAAGCTCAAATGTATGATCAATGTGATGAATAAGTTAAGGAGAAAAAGATGAATAGAAATACAAATATGTGGAAACTAAAAGACTTGAAAGTTGGAGGATGGGGTTTAGCATGTAGAAAGACAACCAAAAAATGATTTGGTCAGAAGAATAAGTTGTTATCCAAATTTTGAATAGAATTAAGGTTAAATGACTTAAGACTAGTAGAATCACATGAATAATGTTATAGGATGTTTGGGGCACGTAATATTACATAATATTTAGTTGAGCTAAAGTAAAGGAAAAACTGTGAGAAGTGAAGAGTGAAGTCTACATAAGTAAGAGCATCAGAAGATATTGAGTGAATTAATATTATCATTCTAAAGTCATAACTAATATAAAAATTCTTATTTTCACATTCAAAGTTAAAATTTCATGAAATAATGTTTTTGATTCTATCCTATAATTTTGGTTGAGTTGAAAGGATATTTCACACCGGGTTTTATGGAGATTTGAATTATCACCAAGATATTAGAATATTTGTGAAGGAGTTCAAAGTGTAATAATGTAGATCCATGATTTTTGAATATATAAAATCCAAAAAACATATTATGAATGTTTTTTTTATTATAAATGAGGTTGAGATTATTTTTTTTAAAATTATGAAGACATCTGCTGAGTATGAGAACAATAAGAGGGAAAAGAAGAATTTTTTGACCTTTGCTTACCAAAAGTTCAGTTGGGTTTAGTTTTTTAAAAGACCATAACTTGATTTTCCTATTATTTGAGTGATTTATTAGGGTTAAAAATACAATAAAGAGGATAGTTATAAAAACATCAAGTAGTGACCTACAGAAGTACTAGATGTCAAAGTGATATAGTGAGAGCTTCATAATAAAGCTACCAAAAGAAGGGATATGATGATGTGCATGATGAATAAAGATAAATTTCATGAAATAGTAAACTTTATATCTATGAAGAAGTTCATGAATAATATTTTAAGACTAGTTGTTTTATTATAAATAATTTCACCATTTCTACTAAGAGGTAGAATGAGATATTTAAGAGATAACTTATCCACAAGTGTAATAATCTAGTTTTTGGGTTTAGGTTGAATCATAATCTTGGGTAAATGATAACAACTTTCCCCATTGTAATAATTATTAGAATATTAGAAAATATTTTACCTGAACATATCGAGAACAATAAAAAGTAGGATCCCACACTAGGTCTTAATCTTGTAAAAATCCCTACATATAGTCTCCTTTACATTATCTACATTACAAGTGGGAGTAAGTATTAAGGATAAATATGAAATATCCATATATCCTAACTGATATTAGAGATTTAATATACTTAAATAAAGAAATAGTTTAAGATGAAATTAATTGATAAAATTTATTCACACCAGATTCACCCTTCTCTCTCAAGGTGAATGCATGATCCACTAGGACTATCATGTGGTATCTAAACTAACCAGCTTCCCTATCTTTAGATCTACACTTATTTTATTTTATTTTTCAATGAATTACATAAAGTTTATATTTATGGAATATATATATATATCTCTACCAAAATTTGATAAATTTATTCTTGAGATGAATACATCAGAAAATATTCCAGGTACAACAAACTTGGAGGTTTGGGCCAAATCTTTGAAAACATGTAAGAAGAAATAATCTCAAGAGAAATATAAGCTAACCTCTCAAAATCAGAAAAAGGAGCATATACTTCTACCAGAAGATTTATAAAGTGTAATCTTCAATAAAAAATTCATCATAATTAATCATCCGGAAAATGAGAGATTGTGATGTAATGAGTTTGCATCAGTTTGAATTTATTGATAAAATCTACAATAAAGGTATAGATTACTTTAATTAAGTCCCTGTTGAAGTTTTATTTTATATATTTTTATTCAAAAAGTTACTATATAAAGAAAAATCATAACTAGAATTGGAACTTTATGAGATATTGGTCATATTGGATAATAATTTTTGTAAATGAAAAACCATTATAGAACTTGTAGAAGAAAAATAACAGTTTTTCTAACATTGTAATGAAAGTTTTTTTATAAATGAAGAAGAATTGTAAATAAGTCTCTATGAGAAGGATATAAAATTCTATGTTTTTTTGGAATTTTTCCATGAATTAAAATCTATTATTTAATTCAATAACACCTAGATGGATGTTAAATCTAGAAGAATAAAAGATCTTGTAAAATAAGGGCTGTAAGGGAGAAAAATGCACGAATAAAATATTCTTGAAGGTAAATATGAGTGAAACATTCATATATTTCATTGATATTAAGGATAAATATGTGACACTATGAATAAAAATTCAATCTTACAAAATATTATTTATAGAGGATTTTGTGTGAAAAGATTATGTTAACATAAATTATTTGGTAAAATCTACATATACTAAAGGATATTCACAAAGAAATTATTGATGTTAAAAATACTCAAATGGAGATCAATAAAAAACAAATAAAGGACCTTAATAATTCCATAAAATAGGAAAGTTAGTTTCATTATGAAACAATGTAGAAGTTATAAGTTTATTATGAAGATAAATTTAGGAATCTAGATGATCAAAAGAACAACATAAATTTAAAGTGTCTTGTGATGGAAGTAAAATTAAGAAACCTAGAAGCTAGTCAAGTTAAATCTTCACATGATACTAAAAAAATTAGCACTAATGAAATTAATAAGGATATTCTTACTTCCTTTAAGACTTATTCTTGACATATGAATAATGTGTAATCATCATAAGTTTCATCTTATGGTATAATGAATAAAAAGGTTACGAAATTTTTGGTAAAACAATTTTCACTAATTATGATACTTTGAATAATTAAAGTTAAAACTCTATTTCTATACATTTATGAGTATAAAAAGGAAAAGATAAATACACAACATATATAAATTTATAATGAATAAATAAATTGAAAAAAAATTTCTCATAAAGTTTCCAGAAGGAATAATTTTATGTAGTTTCTAACACTATCCAAAATTAAACACAATAGAAGAATCCAAGGATTAAATTCTACTATTGGTGTTATAGAAAGTTCAGAAATATGGATATATTATAATGTTTCAAGGAATATAAAGAATATTAGGACCACAAAATGGGGAGAAAATATAAGTTAGAAGGAAATCAATTAATGGTAACCAAATTACATGGAATTAGAAAACAATTTTGACATACAAAAAAATTTAAAATCATGAAAAGTACAAAGTAAAGTGTGAAATGGGTGGTCACGGTGATGGTGAGTGTTAGTATACATCTACCTTCCCCTATATAGCTACAACCAATCAAAGAATTACAAAATCACTGAATAAAAGTAAATTGATGAGAGACAGTAAGCATTCCTTAGAGTATAAACAATCAAAAGTTACCAACTAAAAAGTACCCAAGAAGAATGAAAAAGAATATGTCATTCCTAAGAAAAGTTTATATTTTTATTGAAGAAAAAGAAAATTCCTAAATAGTTTTAAAATATCCATGAATGTTTAAATTAAAAGACAAAATCCTAATCAAAAAAATTAATTAGTTTAGAAAATACCCAAGAAAGTTGGAATAGTGGAGGAAATCTATTATGAATAAGATGAGGTTCACTTGAAGTTACCACTAAATAGTAAATTATAATATGTTAAGGAGATACAAAGAATGTTAAAAAATGATTTCCATACTCTTTATAGATGTATGACGTGGTTTCTAGGGAAATAATAGTTGGGAAGTAAAAGAAACATTCATCAAATGATAGAAAGGTTTATAAGAAATAGAAATCTCAGCAGAAAAAAAAGATAAATGTGTTCCAAAGAATTTCATGGAAATTTTTCATGGTTAGATCGATGAAGAGAGAAAAATAAAATATAATTAAATAGAGAGTAAAAATTTATTTCTAGTGAATGTTAAGGAAAAATCCCCACACAAAGTGAAACATAGTGGGGAATTGAATAATTCCATGACACCCAAGTGCATTATTCATAAAAATAATGGTGATAACATAAAGAAAAGTGAGGTTAAATTAAAGGGGGTTTCTAGGTTTAGAAATATTTATCAGAACTATTTCTCTAACTGATGGAAAAATAAACCCAACACATTCCATTATATGTTTTTATGAATTTCACTACACTTGAAAATAGTAATGATGTTATTCATAGGGATTATTGAATAAAAGATGGATGAAGTTCACACTTTTAGTGGGAATGAACCTAATCTAGTGATTCTAAAAAAGTAAAAAATTGTATATTAAAGAGATAAAATCTAGGAAAATAAGGATAGTATGCATATAATACTTTTTTTCTGGTTAAATGAACATTGAAGCACCTAGATCCATAAGATATGGATTATGTAGATGATGTTATATAAAATGAAAAAAATACAGAGAATGAAGTTTATATCATCCGTAAGGTGTGAAAACTATACTCTCCCATCCTCGTTTAAAAACATAAGTTTAACTTCAAAGGGGGAAAATATATCTTTGATGAAAATTTATGAAGTATATTTCAAATGGGGATAAAATTGATTTTTGGGTTGAATATTATTATTCTATCTATTGATATGGTTTCAGGAAATAAGTTGAATTAAAATATATTGAATCTATACATGGAATGTGTTTTGTGATTTAGTATCACTTTTTGAATTTTTATGAACAACTTTGTTACCCAAATTAGTCACTCATATTTTTTACATTGATAAAAGATCACATAGACTTAAATTTAGATAAATTTTGGATCATTTCTTTAAGTAAATTTATTCCATCCTTCCCTTAATGATTTCAAGATTACCTTTTGATCAATGGAAGTAAAGGGAAGAAGAATAGAAATAATGATGAATATACCTCACTCAAAGTTTTAAAAAGAAATAGATAGAAGATATGTTGAATTTAATGTCAACAAGGGGGATAAATATCATTGAATTTATTGAATAGGTATTAAAAAAATCCAAAATTGGATATTAAAGGACCCAACATATGATGAAAATTATATAGTTTATTTTTTGTCAATATTATATTGAAAAGTCAATGAGTACGATGGAGGTGGAAATTTCTATTGTTGTTCGAGAATTATGTCCATGTGATGTTGACACTCTGGAAGGTAGAACCATTAAAAGAAGGAAAACTATATATGAAAGATCTATTATCACATGATTACATATAAGTATACCAAATTATTAGAGGAACCAGTGTCATCAAAATTAATGAAGAGAAGCAAAGTTATTTCTTCTAATAGATGAAGAATTAATTATTGTAGAGAATTATTTTTGGAAGCATCCATACACATCTCATGATTAATGAAAAATTATTCAAATAAAAAGAAAAGTGCGGAAGGTTGAGGGATCACTATAAAAAACAAACACTTTGAGTGGATGATCAAATGAGAGATCAAAGAGTGCCCATTTTATGTAGAAGTCAGAAAGTGAGAAGATATAACACCCAAAAGAAGAGATTAAATATATGACTTGAATTTTGATGAAACGAGTTCACCTAAATATACACAATTTACTTTTAGAAGATAATTCCATTAATATGGATAAGACATAAAGTATAGTGCAGTCTAAACTGAACCTACAAAAGCAAAGTCACCATAAGATACACTGAAAGACATAAGTTTCAAGATAACCAAATTAAAAAACTACTAAGAGAGTTGAGATAACCGAGTTGACTTGCAAGCTTGAAGAAAATTCATTCAATGCATGAAATTATTATTTATTAAAAATTTATAGAGCTATTATTTTCTTTACTTTTCACATATATTTCCATGAATAACTACCCACTATTCTAATATTTTCAAAACAATTTAATCATTTTTTTAGGGATATATTAGGAATTTCTGTAAAAATGGATTTATTTATTATTTTTCTATGTTTTTAGTCATTTTGTGAAATAATTGGATATGCCTTGATTTTATTTGAGTTTTTTTTGTAAAAAATTCATTTTGAAATTGAAATTGTAAATTTTGGCCAAGACTAGAATCTCATAATACATTTTCATTGGAACATCATAAGATATTTTCTGTGTCTTATATGATATTTTTCATTTTATATGATGTTTTAATTTTCCATATTATTTTTTCATTTTCTAAAAAAACAAAACCTATATAACTTTTTACCCTAATACTATAAGATAATTCTAAGTCTCATAAGAAATTTTCTTTTCATGTATGAATATTTTTACCTGCATAAGATATTTTGAAATCCCATATGATGTGTTCATTTTCCAAAAAACAGATTTCATATGATGTTTCCCAGTCTATATAGATTTTCGAGTGTCATAATATCTTTTATGTTCCATATAAGACATTTTATGTTCTCATAATAATTTTATCATCCCATAAGATATTTTCCCTTATCTTGGAATATATTTTTGATATCATAATAATTTTTTATGTATTAAAAGAATAAATTCTTATGACATTCCCTAGAGAGTATTATAGATGAACTATGATACTAACATATGTTGTTTAATTTTTTTAATTTTTTTGTTATCAGGGAGAATAATCTTCATGTTATAATATTTTTGATGACCAAATGTCTCAGACATGAAGATTATATGAATAGATATAAAGAGGCTATGGATCGTGGAAGAGTATTGTATACACATTGAGGTTATCTAAGAGTGATTTAAGGTTTTCACTATTTTAAAATATATTTCCCTTCAACGTGGGAGTATAGGGAATACAAAAACACAACTAGAAGGAGTGGTCGAGATCAGTGAATAATTTTGGCTAGAGGATTCTCACATAGAGCTCATATATCTGAGTGAAGAATAATTATAATAAAATTTAATTTGTCAATGTTTGGATAAACACTTAAGAGTATATGGTAGAGGATACCTAATCACACCTTCCTTTTGAGATTTTTTTTCTTCATTGTATATTTTTGAATATATTCTGAAAAATATATTTTTCAAATAAAGAGGGCCATTTTCTTCCTTAAATACCTTTTTATTCTAAATTTCTATAAACTATTAATTAATCTATAATATTAATGAATATATTTCCCACTATTTAAACTTCTTAGGTGAGTTCTATATTTTGGGTATAGTCAGTCAAGTCAAGTTCATTTTCTTAGAGTTCTTAGAGATCTTGAGTAACTTTCATAAGGGGATGAACATGTATATTGAGGTCTTGGTATGGTGATTAGGTAGATTTATGTGTTAAATAAAGGCTATTTAGGTGATACTTGAGGGATTAAATTAGATAATTCTTATATAATAGGAAAAAAATAAGTATGAAATGGTCATAACTAGTTCATTTCTACTATCTTTTAATATGAATTTCAAAATCCTTTTTAATCTAAATTATTATTGATTTCCAAAACCGATTTATCATTACTTGGTTTTTTTATTTCTTTTTAAATTTTTTTCAACCACAAAATCCACAATTTTAATTAATTTTTATCTACAAAAAATAAAATTAATGAAAACATAGACTACAACCTCCCTAAGTTAAAACATTGGGACTACTGTATTTCATTCTTTAAGAGGATAATTTTAAATGGGGATACATGAAAAATTAAACTATTTTATTTATAATTATTTTTTAAAGGTTTTCTAAGTTGAATCATTACTTTTTTTATTTATAGAAATTTCAACCTTAATTTATTACCTTTAGATCCTAAAATTGACTGAACTTATCACACTAGAGATAGATCTATTTTAAATTCCACCATTTCTTGTCATGAATTCACCACAAACTAACTAATAATAAACCCATTAGAGAGAAACATAACCATGGATGACAATAAAACACTTAATTAATTAGATTTATCTTATGGTGAAAGTCAAAAAAAAATATAGAATATCTAATACACCTATTGAATTTGGAAAAAAAAATTATTTTTGTTCACCAACTTCCAACATTCAATGGAATACTAAGTGAGTATCCATATAATAACCACAGAGAATTTAGTTACCTTTTTGTTGACATGAAACCATAATAAATAGAAGAAAATCAAATAAATTATAGGGACTTTCATTTTTATTTATAAGGGGTTACCAGTGAATTGTTTTTTATTCACACTCAAATTTTATTAGAAATTGGACTAAATTGGAGAAACGTTTTCTTGAATTTTTTTCCCTATTCTAGGAATACCACTATTAAAAAAGATATCTATGTGATTAGAAATACATAAGGTGAAACGTTTCATGAATAATGGGAAATATTTATAATATTTTGTTTTAGTTTCCAACCTCCCATCAATTTAGTGAACAAATTTTGATTCAATATTTTTATAAAGTAATTTTTCTTATTGATATGAGAATGAATTATATTTCTGTAGGGGATATTTAATTGATTAAATCCCTACTTATTCTATGAATTTAATTGAAAACATGCCCCAAAATGATAAAAAATTTGGAATATGGGGCCTTTTTCATGTTAAGGATTCTTAGTAAGTCCCCACTTTGTTTTCTGAAAATAATATGATTTTGCTCCAACATAGTGATCTTACCAATATGGTTAGATAAATAATGTTTTATTACACTGTATAACTACAAACTAAACCTGAAAAAACTTTTCAATTTCAACTTCACTTTGGAATTTATGCTTCTAACGAACATTTCATTGATAAATTTCAATAAAAAAAATAATAATTCTGAAAATTTTAATGTTGTTTAATAAGAATACCTGGTCTCACCATAATTTACCCAAATTTTTGGGTAAATTGGTCGCTTGTAGTTTTTCTTGGGTTGTTAAATCCTCAGATACCTAAGAAGAAACCAATAGACACGTACATTTTATAGACTATTTTTGGCTATGAAGTGGAAAACATGGGTTTATTTTATATGAGTTTAAGTGAAATCTAATAGACTTAAGTGAATTGAAATTAAAAGAATGAGTTTATCCTAGGTTATCACTTGGGGTGGATTTGATGAATTCCCTTTTTTTAACAATTTTAATTTCATTAACTCAAGCGGGATTCATTTAATGAATTCAAACTAACATCTTCACTAACTAGTTAAACACCTTAACAAACACATTATAATCACCTATACACTTATAGGATTATTTTCATGATCACTCCAAGGTAAAGTATCTTATTAGCACATAAAAGTGGGGTGAAAAAATTCAATAAGGAAGAGGAAGAGAGAAAATCCTTGAATAAAAGAAACTCAAGTAAAAGAAATAAATATCATTTATAGATTGAGAAATAACATCCAATACATACCCTTGATACTCCCTTAGATCAACACATAAAAGGTTTATCTCTCCATTGATGACATGTTCTCAACGAAAGTGAGAAGTAGACTCATAAGGGCAAAATTGAAGAAGTAAAAACAAAAAAATAACGATCACTCCACGGTTGTGTGAAGAATATCACAAGGTATGGTGTGAATAAATTCACCCCATAAGGAAACAGTATCAAAGTGATAATAAAAATAATAGAAAAAGAGAATATGAAGAACTTTTATAAATAAGCCAAGGTTATTAAAGAACTTACAATTGAAGGAATGTGATTACAACATCAAATTGGTAGCATAACATTAAAATGAAACAAAGCTCAAATATGATAAAATCCTCCACCACCACTCCCTTCAATAAGAATTTCAAGATCATTGGGTTGAGCTCCCAACATTAAAAAGGATACCAATTGAGTATGGTATGCCTAGGGTGGTTTAAAGTAAGGGAGAGTGGACTTCTTTATCCAAGTCCCGAAGTGGCGGCCAACTTTCATGCACCGAACAGAAGTGCCTAAACATCCTTCTATATGGCCGAATTTGAGGGGTCCATAGAATAAAAACATTAATATTTGATTGTCTCATATCTCTCTATAAAATATCATCCCAAATTAATTTTGGGTTGTCGATATATGATTAAATTGGTGGTCTATTGTTCTGGGCTGCAGAATCTGGACCAGAATTTTATCTCAAACTTGGACTGCCTGGAACTCCATTCAAAAATCATATTTAGATTTGGACACTATTGAATGAAATGTTTCCTTTTATTTCCTTTATCTTACTTTAAATTTTAGAATTATTGGGCTTGGATATTCGCTGATACAATAGTTTTATTGGTCTGTTGTCCAGTTCACTTCACCCGGAATGTTGTTTATTCAAGGAAAACTTTGGTGGTATGCCAATATGAATATTCAAGTACTCCAATAGTATGAATTATTACCAATATAATTAGAAACCTTAAAATTAAATGTGAAAATAAAATCAAGATCATTGGGTACTTTAAATAATATTAAAAATGTACCATGTAATAGTGAATTTTAAGAAGGAATTACAATTATAATATGAAATAATGTTCAAAGTGTAAAATACCCTAAAATGGTGTTTATGAATAATAAATCACATGAATATTATATATATTAACAATGAAAATTTTCTTCATTTAGTATATAATCAAAACCATTTCAATAAAAACAACAAATATCTTTTGAACACAATAAAAATTTCAATCAAGGATAGAATAACCAACCCCATGATAGATTTAGACAACCTTAACAACCAAATAGATATTTACAAGGTGAGTCAAGTAATTATAAATCTAGATACTTCTATGAATAAGTAAATTCTCATTCTAGAAAAATTTCCATCTTTAATAACCAATTAAAAAACTTAAAAATAGTATTGAAGTCAATATGAGATAATATAAAAAATAATCAACAATTTGGTGAATAAAATGGGATAATAAGATATTTATTTTTCTATTATAAGGAATAAAATTAGTGGAGTTTTACCTTTATAACCTCATGTTAATCCTAAGGAAAAAGAAAAAGAAAATGTTATTGCTATGAAACATATAAGTGGTGCTAAGCTGGAAAAACCCCAAAGTGGAAATACCAAACCCAATTATGAACCTAAACGTGTACATGAGAATTATATACCATTTTAACCAAATTTAGAACTTTTTAAATATTATCCAATTGATGTTAAAACTATTCCAAAGTTTAGAATATATTTCTAAAGAAAACCCATGTCATAAGAATAATCACCAGTAAAAATAGTGAAGAAAGAGTGGAAAAGGATTCTAGAACCTTATGTCTGTCAAAATAGTTCTTAAAATAGATAATAAGAGTACTAAACAACATTTAACTATCATATGAGTAATTCAAGAGTGAAGAAAAGTGATAAAATTATTTGGATAAAGAAGTTTTAGAGAATTTTCAGAAAGTTCAAGTCAATATACCTTTTTTTATTCTATGAAATAGATTCTAAGATATTCATTTTTTTGAAAGAGATGTGTTCCCATAAAAGTAAATACAAGGTATGAGAGAAAGTGAACATAGGGAGAAATGTTTAATCCATGATTAAACATTATTTTCCTATAAAATGTAAAGATATAAGGTTTTTTTCATTCTATAAATTATATGTGAATATAAATTCCAGGATGTTATGATAGACTTAGGTGCTTCCATAAATTTTATGCCCCACTCTGTTTATTAATATTTACAATTTTGAGAGTAAAAAACTATTAGAATTTTTATTCAATTTTTAAAATGAAGAACAACAAAACAAGATTTATTTATTGAGGATTTTTTTCTTTAGGTAAGGGAGATGGTTTTTTCTATTGATTTTTTTATATGTGTAAGATGATTTATTTAGTACATATGCACATCTTATTTTAGGAAGACCATTTTTTAAAACTTATAAGGCTATTATTAAAATATATAAAAGACCCCTATCAATAGAATTTAGAATAGAAGTAGTTAAGTTAAATAATTTTCAATCCATGAAACACCTAATTGAGAATAATTCATCTTATTAAGTTAACATGATTGATTGGTTTTCTAGTGAGTTTATTCTAGATTTCAAATGTAATGAATCAACAATTATTTTCTAAAACGAATAATTTCTTGATAAAAAAATGATTTTAATGAAATTTAAAATGATGTATATGAAGAGAGTTTGAATATTGAAACTACTATTTTTAAACCCAACGATTTTGAAAATTCTGGATTAGATTTTAATTAAACAACTGAATCCTCGGAATCTACCTACCATAATTTATTTTTTCTTGAAAATAATGATAAAATTTCAAGTGAAATTGGTAAAAAGTTATTTAAAATTGATAAATATGCTACTAAAAATTCATATCATTCCTGATCTTTCAAAACTAGAAATTTTACAGAATATCACTTCAATAAAAAACATTTAACAAATTATTTTTGATGACTTCAATATGAATTATTATTATTTTTAAAATGAATTAGGGAATAAAATTTATATTATAGAGTCATATAATACTTATTTTAATAGTAAAAATTTCCCCAAATTTAGAGTTGAAACAACTGCCTAAAAAAGCTAATGTATGCATTCATCTATGAGAATGAGAAATTCCCTATTGTCATTTCTCAAGGTCTGTCGAAGAACTGATAGAACCAACTTATAAGAATTTTTAGAACACATAAGATATATTTAGGAACAAAATTTGGATAAATTAACATGAATTAGTCCTTTAGTTTTATATTATATTACTTTTTAGAAGAACATTCTAAACTTGTTAGGTGATTTTAATGGAGATTAAACCAAACAATTTATAGGTTTCTAGAAATTAAGTCACTACTATTTTTTCCTTTTAAAATTATTTTCCCATATATGATATCCAATGGGTGGGTCCCATAAATCTTTTTCATAAAAGCAATAGATTTATGATCTCAAAGAATGAATTTTGTGATCTTGTTCCTCTTAGAATTCCAAATAAATAAAGGATGTGTATTGAATATTGAAAAATCATTCCAGTATCTAAGAAAGTACACTTTACACATCCATTTCTTAATCAAGTTCTTGAGAGATTAGTTTTACAAGCCCACTATTACTTTCTTGAGGGTTTTTGTGGTTGTTTTTAAATCCACAAAGTACCTAAATATTAATATAAAACACCCTTTTCATGTCCTTTTAGAACGTTTTCCATTATAATAATTCCTTTTTGTTTGTATAATTCACTAAGAGTCTTCAAATATTTATGTTGTGCATTTTTTTATATATTTTAATAAATTTATATGAAAATTTTTTGGGATGAATTTTCTATTTATGAATCATGTTTTAAAAAATGTAAGAAATGTTTGGTTGTTGTACTTGAAACATTCTTTCATAAAAATAATGTTCTTAGCTATGAAAAAATCCATTAATGGTAGATAATGGAATTTTTCTTCATCATGTTGTGTCTCAAGATGGAATTAAAGTTGAGAAAGACAAGGTTGATGTAATTTCATCACAGTATTACCTAGAAAAATTAATATATATAAGATATTTTCTGGGACATGTTGGTTTTTATAGCATATTTACAAAATAATTTAGTGAAATAAAATTTCCATCATATAAATTTCTTTAAAAAGAACTTTAGTTTATCTATGATGAAAACTATAAAATATCCTTTAAATTGATAAAATAAAATCTAATAACCCCACTCGTTGTTCAACCAATGAAATTGGACTTTCCCTTGGAATTAATGTCTGATGCATATTATTTTTTCCTTCAGGGAAGTTTTGAGTCAAAATCTAGAAAGGAAATATCATGAGATAGATTATGAATCTGGGAATCTGGATTAATTTCGAGATAATTGCACAAAAATAGAAAATGGAATTTTGGATATTTTATTTTCTTTGAAAAATTTTAGATGTTACTTGTTAGGATCTCAAGTGATTATTTTCATAGACTATTATATAATAATGTTTTTAATTTATAAACATGATGAAAACAAATAAATTTTGAGATTGATAGTGTTTTTATAAGAATTATATGTTGATATAAAGGATAATAAAGCAATTAAAAAACCTTTTGGAAAACCATTTATTTAAATTAGTTACTACTTTTTATGATAATATTTAGATATATCCATCCATTAAAGAAACTTTTTTTATTAAGGAAATACATGCTTTAAGAAGTTTGAAACCATGTTTTGATGGCCTAGTGAATTTTATGATGACTAATGAATTTATGTATTTGTTTTTTAAGAATAAAATTGAGAATCATGTTAGTGATTCAAATAATTAAATTTGGGATGGTCCTTACTTATGGCATGTTTTTAGTGACTATATGATAAGGATATGCATTCCAAATTCTGAATCATAATCAATGTAAAATTTTGATATACTTTAATCCATGGAGCTCAATTTTGATCCCAAAGAACTTATATTAAAGTGCTAAACTCAGATCTATATTGGACTATCATTTTTAGATATTCATTTAAATTTTATGAAATGTGTAAAATTTAGCCCATCTGGAGTTTATAAATAGAAGTCCAAACAGCTGTTGTGAGGGATATCTTGGAAACCAAAGCTTAGAGCGAGAAGCTCTGTTTTGTAGGGACTTCCCTAATTTCATCTCTATTTTCATTATGCATTATTTTTTTTCTATCCTTTCCACTTATCCTATTATCACTTGGATGAGGGGGTAAAATATCGTTATTCTTGGGTTATGTAATATAAGGGGGGAAAGTTCTTTAGTATTGATTTATTTGTATTCTATTCATGTATTTGGTTTTCTTTAATTTAACTTCAAGTTCTAATCCCAGTATTTTCCTTTTATCATGACCATTGATAATTGAATCTAAAAGGATATTTAAAATTGTGAAACTTAAAACCCTAAAGTAATCATATTCATTAACAAATTTATGGGAAATGAGGTTTACATATTTTATCAAGACATACTTGATTCAGTGAATCCTTAAATTATCAGACCAAGGGAAATAGAGGATTTTTGCATCAAGGAAGGGATACTAGGACCTTTGTATTTTTATTATCTTGACTCTAACACCAATCATTAATTAATCATCATATTTTCTAAAATACAATTAATCATGAACCCCAAGATTATAAAACCTAAACAGGATTTTAAAAATTATTCTCAAACCAATCAATCAATCTAATTAATTTTCATTTTTATTCTTTAAAATCAGTCAAACCCACCCTTTTCTCACATATTTATTCAATCAAATAAAATCAATTCTTTTAAAAAACTATTGAAACTAATTCATCGTCTCTGTGAGTTCAACCATGAACATACCATTACTACATTTTAATTAATTTAATATTATAGTTTGAGTTTTTATAAATTTTTTGTTTTGATTACACCTATCCAGAAATGAGGACTTCTTGTGGGTGCATCAAAATTGGAACCTTTGTCGGGATGGTTAAAATATTGTTTTTAGGTTTTTAATTCTTTATTTTATTTTGTTTCTTTATTTTGATTTACCTATTTATGATGTGTGTGTACGTGCTGTGAATTTATTATTTTTAAATTATTAATGCACAAACATCATACATGCACCAAATGAAAATAAGACTTTGAGTTTGATTCTAAACTATAAAAAATATTGAGAAATAATAGAACCACAACCATGGTGGGTGCTGAGAAAAATCAACCCACCAGGGTTCTTCAAATAGATCAAGGGATTTATACTCTTGAAGACTATGGGTGACAATCAAACACAAGATTTTAAATGATCATCCTAGAACATCACACTACTGAAAACCATTTCAAGATCAATCCTGTAATAATTTCAATGATCTCAAATAGTTTAAAATTCATTGTACATCTACATTACGATTCAATCAAATATTTGGGAATCTTCATCGAGATTTGTGACACATTCCAATTCCATAATGGCTCAAGAGATGTAGTAAGACTCCATCTTTTCTAATTTTATTATGTGATAGATATTGATATTGGATTCAAATATTGACACTGCATTCCATTATGACATGGGTTGAGCTGGCTAGGACTTTACTCACTTACTTATTTCCACCTTCTAAGTCAATGTACCTACAGGTAAAATTCTAAAATTTTGTCAATATGAAGATGAATCCTTATATTATTCTAGGGAATGATATAAAGATATGAATTTAAAATACTCCCAGCATGGTATAGAGCTATGGATTCTAATCCAAATATTATAGGGGTTTGTCATAGCGAAACATGTTTATTATTGATGCTCCAGCTAGTTGATCATTAATGAAAAATTTGCATGAAGATAGATACAACTTTTTAGATGATATGGATAGAAATAATTTCCAGTGAAAAGAAGAAGGGACATAATATAAATGCATTCATGCAATCAACAATAATGACTGGATGGTGGCACAACTAGATTGATTAATAAAGAATATGGACATCATGATGGGATAGTAGGAAAACCTCAATGTTTAGTGTATAGAAGATGAAAACTATTCTAATTACAATCATGTTAATCAATTTCATGGATGGAGACCACAAAAAAACACAATGATATCAACAAATTATACAAGGGTACCAATATTAAGCATCACAAAGTCCCACACCGATGAGGCAGGTCCATACATTGGCAGAGATACAGGCAACATTCATGACCACTTCTGGGACTATACTCATGGAAATAAAATAAGAATCAATGACCCGAAATTTCACATTGAGGAATCTATAGAATCAACTTGGCTAAATTATAGATAATCTTAGATATAGACCCATAGGAGTACTTCTTGGATTCCTTGAAGTAAAACCACATAAAAATTTGAATGTTTTAAATCTTATAAGTGGGGAGAAAACAAAAGGAATTGGTATAATTGTTTTAGAAAAAACCGAGTGGAAGAACATGAGAAGGAAATAGAAAGTAGAAAGTTACAAGTAGATGGATAAGAATAAGAAGAAACACCTTAGTACAATACAATACTGCCTTTTTCATAATAAATGTACTAGTGAAGAACCAAGTACATAAAGGTATTTTTGAAAAAATTTTAAAAAAATTCATATTAATATTCCTTTTGAAAAGGCCCTTATGAAAATGTAGGAATATGTAAATTTCATGATAGAACTACTAACTAATAAAAAGAAACTATAAGATATTGGAACCATTCCACTCACATGGGAGTGTTAGATAGTGGTATTTAATGACCTACTTAAGAATCAAAGTTATTTAGGTATATTTTCAATTCTCATATCAATCGAAGCAAAAAAATGTGTAAATGATTTTCGTAACTTAGGTGTGAGTGTCAATATCATGTATTAAAAAAAATAAAGAGTTTGGAACTGAATGGGCTGAAGCCCAAAAAATTAATTCAATTAGAACAATCAATAATAAAATCCCTAAGAGGAGTCATCAAGGATATCCTCATCAAAGTAGAAGAAATATACTTCCCCATCGACTTCATAGTACTGGATATGGAATAGGAGTGAAATCAAATCATTAATGGGAAACCATTTTTAGCTAATGAGCATGCGCTGATTGACATCCAATATGGAGGACACTATCTAAGAGTTGGCAGTGATCAACTATGTTTCAACAACCACCTAAAAATGAATAAATTTGACGTGAGAGAAGACAATGAGTTTGGATAAGGAAAAACACCCTAAGATGAGGATGTAGTAGAAATTGAAGAGGTAAATGTGTTAGATTTTGTTGTACAAGAGGATGTTCAATTGAAAAATAAAGTGAATATAAATACTTATAAAGTCTATCAGACCAATACTTACATAACTAATCATATAGAGGCTTAGAATTTTTATTGTAGTAATAATTAAATTTTCTATAGGAAATACACTTAAAATTTATACTAAAGGAAGAAATATAGAGTATACCAGATAGTGGTATTCTAATATCACTGGATGGGACATCAAAATAAGCATTGTAATAATGTTTTACCAGATGATCATCAGACAAAGTGATATTATGATGAACTCATCAAGAGAAGAAGATGTTTTTTTTATTTCATTTAAATTGATCCTAAAAATTTCTGAATCCAACTATTGCATGTTTTTTATGTTGAAGTCTATAAATAGAACCAAAAGCTTGAGGAGAATAATCAACTGACTATATACTATCTAAATCTTGTTTTTTATGTTTTTCAATGTATCTTTATTGATTTTTCTTCATATATTAATCTTTATAAATCTTCTTAGAGTATACATATTTTGGATTTTATATTGAAATTAATCTAAGTCGTGTCTATTTTAATTATTTCTGGTTTGATCGTGTTGACCAAGGGATCTCGGGGATAGAGATACATAGGGTTTTATGATCATTTATATTGAGGGATCCCAAGGATAGGGTGATAAAACTTTTTTTAATTAGATGGATCAAGGTATTATAATGTTTGTATGAAAAACATTCTAAAAGGATGAAAATTCAAGATACCTAAATTCAGGTTCATAGACTTCCTTATCACTTTGGGTAAAAGTGAAGACCTCACTTAGTGGAGGTTCTATAATTTTGGTTACATTATTTTATAAAATTTTATTTTTAATTTGTTATTATTGTTTATAAAAGTTTTATATTTCCACTATTAATTTTTATACAAAGTTTATAATTTGTATTATCTATTTGTTTCATACTATGATGTTATAAAATATATCAAAACCATTATTTATTTGAGATAATTTCTTATAATTAAGAATTGTAAGTTTAAATTTTTTTGAACTATAATTCATCCCCCTCTTGTAGTATTATCAAAACTTTTACGATCCAATATTTGAGTGAATTATTTTATGCTACAAAATATTGTAGGTGTGATCTTTCCTTGAAAAGTTTAACGATGTTTGGAGATAGATCATTTCCAAGGTGAGTAATGAGAGGAACATTCTTTAGTGTAGATTGAATCATGAAATTTTTCTTCATAATGAGCAAAAACCTCCTTATTCTACCGAAACAATTTTCACATATTAAATATAGAAACCCTCAACCTCTAAAAATACCTATAAATATATCTTGATACATATAATTACATAGACCATTTGGGTGTATATTTAAGAAAATTTCTAGCCTATGGTGAACATTAATTTTAATTGGATGATAAAAGAATTTTTGAAAATTCAAATCTTTGTGATGAGGGAAAATTATTGTGAGGTAAGTGTTTTGTGCGAATAAGAACATAAATCACGTGTAAATGGATTTAGTGAACAAATGGATAATTTGTAACAATGGTTATTAAAGAGGAATTTTAATTTTGAGTTCCCTATTATATAATTAGTGGATCTCACGGGTCAGTGATATGGAAATTTTTTGGTGTTTTTTTATGTTCACTTGTTAAGAATTCCAAGTCTTAAGTGTGAGGTAATTTATAAATTTTTTATTTTCATTTATTTTCATTTATTTTCATGTTTATTTAAAATAATAAATATGTACCTTTTGATATTTTCAAATTAATTTCATCATTTTTTATTTTTAGGGATGTTTTGGGGATTTTTATTAAAAAAATTATTTTTGAGTTTTAAGTGTTTTTAAAAAATTGTGGTAATAATTGAATAATCCGTGATTTTATTTGTGTTTTTAGAAAAAATCATTCGGAAGTTAAAATTAGAAATTTTTTTCATGTCTGGAATCTTATAATAAAATTTTAATAGAATATATTAACATATTTTATGAGTCTCGTAAGACATTTTCATCCCATATGATGTTTCCTTTGCCAAAAAATCAAATCCCACATGACTTTTCCCCCTCACCTCGTAAGAAAATTTTGCGGCCCTTAGGATATTTTCTATGGATGTATGACTTTTTTGATCCATGTAAGATATTTTGAAGTCCCATATGATGTTTTCATTTACTAAAAAATAGATTTGATATGATTTTTCCCAGTATGTATGAATATTTAAGTCTTATAATATTTTTTATGAGTCTCGTAAGACTTTAGAATCACATAAGTCGTTTTTATCCAATCAGACTACTGGTTCCACCTGGTGTATGGCCATGGAAAAGAGTTGCATGCATGTAGAGGTTTCCCATAAGTGATTGAAGGTTTTCATCATTTTCATATAATTTTCCCTTCATCATGAGATTATAAGGAATACACAACCATTACTAGAAAGAGAGTTTCAGATTAGTGGACCATGCTTTCTAGAGGATTTTTAAACAAAGATATTATAGTCGAGAGAAGAAGAAGGATAATGGGAGTTAATTTAGTCATGTGTGGATAAACACCCAAGAGGTTGTGGAAGTAGGGACCCAAGGTCACATTCCTTTTTATTTTTTTGTTTATTTATTATATCTTATTATATTCTCTAAAATTAGTATTTTTTGAATGAAGAGTATCTTTTTATACCTTTAATTATTTTTCTTCTAAACTATTTTAGACCATTGGTTAATTTATAAAAGTAAATTGGCTTTTCATCACTATATAAACTTATTAGGTGAGGTTTTTATTTTGAGTATAGTGAATTTAGTTAAGTTCATTTTCATGGAGTTCTTTGAGATTTTGAATCACTTTTATAGGAGGATTACCACCCATAATGAGGTATTGGTATGGTGTTTAGGAAAAATTTTATGTTTAATCAGAGGTATTTTGGTTATAATTTAGGGAATCAATAAGATAATTATTATATATGAAGAACAAACAAAGTGTCCAAATATCAACACTACTACACTTCTTCTGTCTTTTAATCTAAATTTCATGCTCATTGTTAATATTATTTTCTTTTTCTTTCAATACACCAATTTATTATTTCTATGTTTTTTTTTATTTTTTATTTTTTTTTTCAAAATATCAAATCCCTAATTTTACATGATTTTTATTTATAAAAATTTAAAAAATAGACAGTTTTTTTAACTTAAACCACAACCTCCTTGAGATACAACACCAATATATTGTACTATACTCTTTATGAGGATAATTTTTGAAAGGGGATCCATGAAAAATTACTCTATTTTCAAAATAAATTTCATTGGTTGCAGAATGATTTTAATTTTATAAGAATTTATTAAATGATTATGCTAATTAAAATATAAATGGAAGTGAAATTTGTGAAATAGTCGAAAGCTAATGAAATAGTATATGAAGCACTATAATTCAGTAAATTAGACTATCTGATTACATTGGAAAAAGGAAAAATCATAATATTCTTTAATTAGTAATAAATGTATTGAAGAAATCAATTAGAAAAGGATGAGTGTAAGTCTAGATTCAAGGAAACTAAAATCAATAGAGGTTTGAGGCCGGTGTATAACAAGTAGAAATATGATTATAAGCTGAGTAGGTTGGAGGAATAATATGTTTTATAAAGTTCAAATAGTATAAAGGTGAAACATATGGAGGCTTTTGGAATAATCTAAATATTGTCCAAGGATGATTGAATTATTAAAGGTTTCAAGAGACTTAATTAATCTGAAGTGAGTATAGAACCAAAAGAATCATTGAGTAAAGTCAATATAAGTATGAGAACTGAAAGATACTGAATGAATTAACATAATACTTGTAAAGGAATAACCATGTGATAACTCTAAGTTATATTTTCAAAGATCAATGTTCATGAAGAAAATTACCTGATTATATCAGAGATTTTTGGTTGACTTGAATTGAGATTAAACGTGGGGTTTTTTAGATATTTGAATTAACTTTAAGATCTTATAAGATTTATGAAGGGATTCAAATTATAATGATATGGATCCTTTAATTTCAAAGATATTAAATAATTGAAATTATTAGGAATGGTTTAAACTATAAAATAGATAAATATAATTTAGAGAAAATGATGAAGAAAAATATTTAAGAAGAAAATAAGAAAATAGAAGAGATGAAGTTTAAAACCAGTTCTTATCATAAGTTTAGTTGGGTCAATGTTTTGAAAAGACAAGAACTTTAAGTTCCTATGAGTTAAGTGAGTTCCCAATATTTATAACATTTAACAGAAAATATTCAAACAAACATAAATAAGTGACCTGTAGAAGTATCAGATGCTGAAGTTCTATAGTGAGACCTCCAAAATTAAGTTACCTAAAACAAAAAATGGTTGTTGTGTGTGTTGATTACTATATAAGTTCATGAGGAATATAAATTTACATCAATGAGGAAGTTCATGAAGTACATTTGAAGGATGGTGAATCCATTATAAAAACATGACAATTTCTATTGAGTGGTAGGAGGATATTTTTAGAAGATAGATTATCCACATGCATAATATTATGGTTTCAAAGTTTAGGTTTAATGTTTATCTTGGTTAAAGAAGAACAACTTGACCAGTTGTAACACTTATGAGAATAGTGGAAAATATGTGACTCATATATCCCTAGAAAATATAGTAGGTTTCTCACATGGGGGATGAACCTTTTTAAAAATATTTATTTGATATCTCCTTTTCATTATCTGTATTTCACATGGGAATAAGTATTGAGGAAATATATTAAAGATACTTACATCTTAAACAATAATAGATGTTAGATCAACTTTAATGAATACATATTTTAATTTTAACTTAATCGATAAAATTTTGACACCCCTAATTCACCCCACCCCACTAAGGGTGACTAAATATCCCAATAATACAATCATTTCTCACTAATTATGAAGTTATATAGGATTAAGTGGGAGATTTTATGCATGGGGTGTAATGTAGTTTCAAGAGAGTTTCCTTTATTTGTGTTTATTTTTCAAGGCAATAAGGATGAGAAACTTAAATGGAAGATAATGGTGACCTTCAATACCACACGGGGATAATAAATCTATTTTCCAAAAAGGTGGTATAAGTGTTGAGATCCTATCATCCAAGGTGAGTTCATGGTATGAAATTCCAGGGGAGTTTTTAGAATAAGGATTGTCATGAGGCTTAGAATTATATCCTAAATTGTTTTTTATACATCAATAAATGATCATGTAGACTTATACTGACTGATGATATATTATTTTATCATCAAGAAGCCACCGAAGTGTGTGTGTAAAATTGATTTTGACTTTTGATTTCCAAAAATACAAAAGGGGGAAATGTTGGAACCAAGGTGAACTGAATTTTGGATATAATGGGATCCATATTAGATATTGAAATTGAGTTTTGTCTTTTAATATGTTATGGTTTGATCAGGGATATTTTTTAGGAAATTGAAGTTTGAATGGGTAATTGAAAAAGTATGAAAAAGTAATTATTTTAAGTGTTTTCAAAATTTATGGGTATTAATATTAGGATGTATTTTCAATTTTTTCTAAATGTCATTTTGGAGGAAACTATTAAGTTCTGAAAAGTTTATAGTGTTTAGTAAAAAAAATTAGTAGCACTTACACAACTATGTAGCATGTACATGGTGGTTTGGCTGTGAAGGAAGTTCACATAGGTTTGAAGTGGAGGCATGTTCAAAAAGATGGTATGTGGGAGACAACCTACCTAAGAATCTCTTGAATTATGTTCACAATAGGGGTTTTCTAAATTAGTAACACACTATTATGAATAAACCAACAACTTTTGGTAAGTTGAGTCAGCAATTGGAAGTATTCTACATAGGAGGATTGTTTATGAAGATGAGTTTACAAAGGGGTTAAATGTTATTTCATTATTAGAAATATTTTTGGGAAAATTTTTCTTTAAATACCATGATAATATAATAATCAAGAATCGATGAATAACTTGGTGAAATATTAGGGGATTAATTATAATATTATAGAATTGGTTCAATAATTATAATTTAGTGAATTAGTTTTTGAGGAAACATTCTGCGAAGAATATGATGAATGGGAATTCCATGAAGCATCTCATAATGGGGAAATAACAATAAGTATCTTGAGAGTCATAGTAGGAGAATTATTTTTCAAAGTTATTATGCATGCGATAGTAAATGAGGTATCTATGTGATGGGGATTCTCATATAGAAAATATTTGGGGGTGTCATGTAGGTCTTATGCAAAGAACCACTTTTGAGTGAAAAGGTTTATACGGTGAACACTATACCACGTAGAACTTACATGAAAATTCCTTAAGGGTAATATGAATATTGTGGATGAATTAAGGCATCATATCCTAACTACCATGATGCAAATAAAATTACACATCATTAATTAAAAGGAATTTACCTTCATGTTGATAAATTGAGGATACTTCCATCTATAGTAGTGAGTGAATGAGTAGTAAACGAAGGTGATCTGTGGGAGGCAATGCAGTATTCCTTGAACTTAATAATAAAGGTAGTGATCTTGGAATAGAGTGAACCTTACTTGAAAATTTCAATCCACCATACTAGATAAGAATAATTTATTTTGGTGTGACTAAAACATCATCATTTTATTCTCTTTAGATTAACCCTAGGGGCCAACCAAATAAAATTATTGTGCAATTATTTTTCATTTTTCCGTTTGTACATTTGGTGGATTTTCAGGTAACGAAGATGTGTTTAATATGTTTTTACCAATGAGGTAACATGATCTAACAAATTTAAAATAAAAATTTCACACCCATATTCACCCCTCCCCTCACAAGGTCTCTCAAGTTGAAATAATATGTTCATCTATAGTACAAAAATGGATCATACTTGATGATTAACAAAAAAATATATAATAATATTTGAATAAAATCCATTTCCCGTGGTTTTTAATGAATCAAATAGTATAGGATGGATTTGATACCACAGATATAAATATATTCATATATTACCACTTAATCTAATGGTGTAAACACAAAGAAATCTAACATACTAAGAACTTCATGCATTTGAAAATGAAAATACATGCCAACTAAAAACGAACAACATTATAATTGAGTTCACTTTACGCTCATACAACCACCATATAATATTTACATTACCTTTGAATTTTTTTGTTGGTGATTACTAGAGTGGAAGATTGAAGGCCTCCAATTGTGACGTCCCGAACCCAGATTCCACTAAACAGGTTCCCCAAGCCCAGTGGGCCATATGACCTCAAGTGCATCTCCCCTGAACACCAGAGGCTGCTGACTAGTAGCAAGGACCTAAGGTGTGTTTTTGGGGAGACTATGCCTTCATTAAAAAATTGTAGCATAATGGATTAAAGTAAACATGGGAAAATTGAAGAATCAATATAAGTAAACAGAGGGCGCACCAAAAAAAATAAAGAACACAATAACAATACGTCAAACAATTGGAATAACATTCAATAAGAGATGATGATATTCCATGTACTAGAAAATTGAAAAACATGGTTACAAGAGAACAGGCATACCATGTTCTAAAAGTATAAAGGAAATCAAAAGAAAATCCCAAGCATCCCAAGATCCAAATCAGTTCTCTACTCTCAAGCTCCATACTAAACAGAAATAAATCAAGTGTTTGAATCCATATCCTTCCCTTTGTCAAAACCCACAACCATGTAATCTACCATGGGTACCAAATGACACTCGAAGAGGGTGTGAGATAAATCTCATTGGGCCACCACCAATAGTGTCTATATCATTCATCTCGTGTAATGGAAATTTAGTTGTGTGAAAGCCTGAATGTATAAAGTAAAGTAGTACAATGTAACTAAATACCCAAGTACCTACTTTATCCCTTATCTGGTTTCTGAACATAACCAATCCATTAATTTATTATTATCATTTTATAAATAAGACACGTATTAAAACAATAACGGTTCCAAGTTATGACAAGGAAACATGTAATGACATTTAATAATGAAGTCCCATGGTAATAACCAAAGTGATGAAGACCTAAAGGGTTACCAGATCAGTAATAATTTTAGCCTATCATTGGGTAAGAGGGTAATCCAAGGAGCATAGTCCAAGGCCTTCCACAATGATGTGCCTAACGAATCCAAGGTGACCATCCCAGGTAAAATGAGGCTAAGTAGAGACAAGGCCCTATGGGCTATAACCATGGCACATAATTTTCAATGCTGGATCCAATGAGTGTATTGACGACAACCTATAATTATATTTAAGGGGTCATATGGTTTCATAATGGGCATCCAAATTATATAAAGGATTAGGATCTAGATGGATCTGAACCTATTCAAGTTGTATCCTTGAATCGAAATAGGGTTCCCAAGTGCTCAAGAAATTCCTTTATAAGAATCAAAGGCGAGATCGAGTCAGAACATTTTTGTTCGTTTATGAAGTCATGTAATATTTCATTCAATTCAATCCCTGTCTTTCATTAGTGTGATAAGGTCAAGTAGCATGAAACCTTTTAATCAATTCATTTGGTTCAAGCCTTTCCTTTCATTAGTGTGACAAGGCCAAGTAGCATACAACCATTCATTTAATTAATTTAAATCATATTCTAAAATTAAATATCATTCTGATACCTTCCATTAATAAGGTAAGGGGTGATACAGAAATGAAACCTATCAATCATTCACATTTGATCTGGTCAAGTCATATACTCAATATACTCACCAATTTCCATTTCACATTTAATTATCAATTGAACCACTTACCTTCGACTAGTCAAGTGGTACAAATACAGTGTACTTATCATTATACAATTCAAAATATAAATCAATCCATTTAATATACGAGAACTTAACCTTATGATGTTCAATCCAAGGAAAGCCCTAACAATGGTAAAAATGTATCAAAACACTAAACAACAAATATGGCATAACCTTCGACATGGAAAGTTTGGAGTTTTGGGTGTAACCACTTATAACTAATCACATATTTAGAAAGAGAATAACCATATGGTTCTAACGATTATAATCATGGAATATAAATTCTATAAATGGTACCTAATGAAATCGGTGGGCCCCACACGACAAATCCAAAATCATCAAAATTTAGGGATGAGTTATAGAACAACCTCCTTAAGCTTGTACGACTCTCCCCCTTCGGTATTGGCTCTTAATTTGGCTCAGATTAGAGTAGATCTAAGAAATAGTGAAAAACACTCATACCCCAATAACTCGGTTGAGAGTAAGAGAGGGGGAGAATAGCTCAAGAGGACTCAGGTACTTACCATTGCACATCCAACATGACGAACGAAATATTGATCAGATACCAAATGAATTATATCTCTTGATTCCTACCTTGAATCTTTAAAGGGATCCAAAATGAGAGAAAATTAGGTTAATACAATGGGAAAATAGTATTACTGAAGAAGAGGTGGCTTAATATATCATTAAAGGAAATTTTGACATTTTAACCAGAAAAATGGAGTGTTCATTATTTGTTCACATAGTTACCTAGGTAAAAGGTTCTTTGCACAATTAGTCCGCACAACTATGCATGAACCGTGTGAAGTGGTTCTGTCTAGAAATTTCAATCTACACAGTTAGCCAAACTTTGCGCCAACCGTGTGTTAACTGTGAAACCTATCTAGTTTTCCCAAAAATATAGGTTCAGGGCTTTGAAATTTCCCCAAAAATCACTGAGAGATTTACTGATTCAAAAGGAATCCATATTAGATCCAAAATATGTTTTTAGGCTTAAATTTAATGGATCCACACTTGAGTTAAAATCTAGGTTCTTACAGTCTTCCCCCCTTAAAAAAATTCATCCATGAGTTCACCTTCCAAGGTTAGAGAAGCACTTTCTGAGAACAACTCTGGAAATTGGGCACATATGTTAGATTCCCTCTCCCAAGTCTCATCCTATACTAAGTTTTGTTTCTATAGAACCTGTACTAGAGGGATATACCATCCTTGGAGAGCCTTAATGCTCTGTTCAACAATGAGTATTGGATACTCCTCAAAGGTAGCATCAACATCTAACTCAACTTCCATAGGATTAAAAGTATGAGACAGATCAGCATGATATTGGAAAAGTTGTGAAACATGAAAGACACCATGCATGGAATGGTATCGTTTTGGTAAAAGAAACTAATAGCCTACCAGTATGACTCTTTATAGAATTTCAAAAGTCCCTAAATATGTAGGAGACAACTTTCTATACTTTCATAATTAACTATGCCTTATCCTGTGTGATACCCGAAGGAAAACAAGATCCCAAACCTCAAACTCAAGAGGTCATCAATGGTGATTGACATAATATTTATGTCTATAATGAGCAGTAGTCATATGGTTAATGATCAGTTGAACTTACTCTAAAGTCTCCTGAACAAGATAAGGATCTTGTAGAAATACCTCATCCACCTCTAGCTATTATAAGGGTGAACAACATGACCTACCATATAAGGCCTCAAATTTATCCATTTGATTTTTTTTGGAAAGATGTTATTATAGGAGAACTCGATGAGAAGTATATACTTTTCCCATGAACTTCAAAAATCAAGGACACATGCCCAAATAATTTCCTATAGAACCTGTATAGTTCGTTCTGATTGTCCATCAGTATGAGGATGAAAAGATATTCTTAGAAGCACATATGTTCCCACAACCTTCAGTAATCCCTGCTAGAACTGTGATGTAAAACGAGAATCCCTATCTGAAATGATAGTACATGGAACACTGTGTAGTCATATGTTCTCATAGACATACAGTCTTTCCAGCTCATCAACTGAGAAATTATTCTGAATAAGAAATAAGTGGAATGATTTAGTTAGTCAGTCAATGACTACCCATATAGCATCGCTACCCCTTGGAGACCTAGGTATGTTGACAACGAAATACATAAAACATCTCCCCCTTTCCATTTCGGGACTGAAAGTTGCTGTAGAAAGCCTATAGGTCTATAGTTTTCCACCTTCACCTACTGGTAGGTGGAACACCTAGTGATAAAACCTATTATATAACATTTCATCCCATGCCACCAATATTAGTGTCACATCTCTCAATACATCTTGGAGATGCATGGATGAACTGCCCACTGAGAAGCATGATACTCTTTCATCAAATCCTCTCTCATATCTACAAGAATCCATATACATCCACATAAACACAAGAAATCATCTCTATACATAGAACAATCTAGAGGAAAGTAATCTTTTGATATACTCTCACAGATAACTAAGCCTTCAGGATCTAAAAATTGTATACTCTTAACCTTCTCAATGAGGGAAGAGGTAACTGTCAAGGATGAGAGATAATACTTCTCATGAATATCAGGGAACTGTAGAAGCATCCCAGAAAAGAGGTCCATTAAATTCCATTCATCACTGGCTTTCTGTTTGTCCCGTGCTTGAGTTTTCTAGCTTAGTGAAACTACAACCACATTTCCCTTCCTAGACATATAAGCAAGATCAAAATCAAAGGATTGTAGATATTCAACTAATCTCTGCTATCTGAGGTTCAAGTAATGATGAGAAAATATATATTTGAGGCTCTTGTGGCTTTTGTACACCATAAAGTGCTCACCCATTAGATAATGTCTCAAGCAACGTAAGGCACAGACAACTTCTGATAGCTCAAGGTTGTGCGTTGGTTAGTTCCTATCACAAGGTATCAAATGTTGATATCCGTACAAAACGACTCTGTCTTCCTGCATCAGCACTACTCCTAAGTTTATCTCTAAAGCATCATAGAAGATGGTATAACCTATACTTGGATATTAAAGAGTTAGAATAAGTGCTGATACAAGCATACATTTAAGCTACTGAAAGGATTTCTCACATGATTCTAACCATATTAACTTGAAACCTTTCCTTGTAAGACTAGTAAGATGTAAAGAAAGGCGAGAAAAGTCTTTTATGAAATTGTTTTAATATCCATCCAGCCCCAATAAACTCTTTATATCAAACATATTCTTGGGATTCTTCCAGAAAACTACAGCACTAACCTTTTCTAAGTCAACAAATACTCTTAATTAAAATATTATATGACCTAAGAAGTTGACTTTATCGATCCAAAATCATCTCTTATAAAGTTTGGCGTAAAGATGATGCTCTCTCAGTGTACTCAGAACAATCTCAAAATGTTTGGAATGGTTGCTATAATTGTGAGAATACACTAAGTTTTTATCCAAAAAGTCCATGAAGAAAGATTCCAAATAGGGGTGAAACCCCATATTCATCATAGCCATGAAAATGGAGGGTGTGTTCATAAGACCTAATGACATAACCAAGTACTCATACAGACCATAACTTCTACAAGAAGTTGTATGAGATATGTCTGATGGTATGAATCACACCTTATGATAACCCGATCTCAAGTAAATCTTAGAGAGTCATTTTCTCCTCAAAGATGGTCAAATAAGTCAAATATTTGAGGTATTGGATACGTGTTCTTGACCGTAGTGTGGTTCAACCTTCTAAAATCCACGCATAGACATAAGTTTCCATCTACCTTCTTAGAGAAAAGAACGGTCAAAACCCAAGAGGATGTATTGGGACATATAAAACCTTCGACCTTTTAATCCTATAAGAGCTTATTGAGATCCTGAATCTCTGTAAGTGCCATACTGTATGGAAGAATGGAGACTGGAGATAGTCTTGGAGCAAGATCAATTGTAAAATCTATGTCTATATTAGGAGGTAAAACATAAAAATCATCGGTAAAGACATCCATGAAACGATCCACTACTGGAGGGAAATCAGTTTTGTGCAAAACTTGATCCTCCATGAAGAGATTTTTGATTGGGGTAGTAAATCTGCCTAGCACATGATGATCTGGTCCCACTCTACTATCCTGGACATCCCACTCACCCTTATGTAGATAACTACTTCCCTCTAGTGATGTAAATGATACCCGATGGTGATAGGAGTATACACAAGCATGATAGTGGACAAACCAGTCCATTCCAAGAAGGAAATTGAATCCTGTCGTCTCAGGAAAAAAGATATTCAATAGGAAAGGGTAACTACCTACCTCAAGGGGACAATCCCTACACTGGCGTACACCCTCTATTATAACCCCTAACAATGTATTTAGGGTCATTACACTATAGTGATATTGAAACTAAAGTTTGAGACCTTCCACGATAGATATAGAGATAAAATATTTCGAAGAACCTATATCAAATAAAGCTAATACTATAGTAGAGGCTACTGGAATAATACCTCATAGTATAGATGGTTCTGCAGCCTGATCCTCAAGTATCAGTTATAGTGCATGCAACTAACCTGATCCAGAGACCTGTGCAATAGATGGACTACCATGTTCATAACTGATCTACTGAAACAGTTAGTGATCATGGGTCTGGCTACCATGGACACAACCTACTCCTTGGAAATAAATATTGGTGTTATTCCAACTCCCCACCTAATGCGGAGTAAAATAACTCACTCCTGAAGGTGGAGCTGGTGCAGATCCTTTTCAACTCGAGGTTGGTGGAAAGGTCCTACAAAAACACTAGAAATGACCCATAAGGCTACAAGACTAACTCACTGTTAGGTCTCTATCACTTTGAGGCTTCTTATTACCCAATATTCAACACTGATGACACTCTATATAGCCATCTAAATGGGCTCTTTGGTTTTCATTTCCCTGATGAGAGACTCTGATAGAATGTTTCCTGGCACTGGGAGAACTACTGGCCTGCCTCAACACTGGTCCTCTATAACCGGTACTATTGTCATCCCTCAGGTTGTGCTCAGTGATAAGAGCCTGATTGACTATTCTAGAAAAGGTAATAATGATAAATGAAATCACATTTTTACAGATTTTGTACTAGAGACCATCCTAGAAATGTCTAACATGCAAACGATTATCACCAACTAGAAGAGGTGAAAAGTGTTGTAACTCCTTAAAACATGTTGAATATTCCATAACTAAAATATAACCCTAATCAAGTTTCATGAAATATCTAGATATGTTAGCTCTCATCATTTGAGGAAAGAAATGATCATAGAAGGCAATCTGAAAATCAATCCGTAACATGCCCTTATGATGACCGACCTGGTTAATCACATCCCACCAACGCTTGGAAGAATCCTGAACCATGTAAGTAGAAATTTTTACCCTCCAATCTAAAGGCATCTCTAGATTCCTAAATATTGACAAGGTGGACTTTAGCCATGATTCAGAAGCCAACTGACCAACATCCCCTGAGAAAGTATGAGGATACAGTTGTAGGTACTCACAGGTCAGATCAGCCATCGTAGGTGCAAGCTGTGGAGCACCATGCATGGACAGCATCAGATTTAGAAAACTATCATGAACTTGGGCATCAGTTCCCAAATAAGTTACAACATGTAGTGCCTCAAGTGTCACACTTAAAGGTAAGACAAACAGATCAGGGCCCACCACATCTGGAGCTTGATCATCACCATCCTCCTGGCATACGACATGAGGAAATTGTGGTGGCATTGATCTACAATTTCAAAGCACATGCCTCAAAATAAGCTTAAGAAGAAATAATTCATCACTAGAAGAAGTTGAATGTATAAAAACTAACTACCCAAATCATATTACCCCCAACTACCCACGTAGACGACTAGATATAGGTAAGTTCTGAAGTATAAGTTTCATTTCATTTTACATTTAATTACCAGGTTTACTGCTTTAGCTTTAATAAACATGAAAAGGTGGGATAAGGATGTACAACCATTTCATTTTATATGTCATGATTCACTTCAAAATGGGCAATAATTTCTGATGAATCAATTCCCATACACCTATCACGAGAAATGACGCCCATTAATTTATAACAGAATGGATCGACTTAGTAAATTACTCATCCTAACCCATGAAGTCCTATACACCCCATGAATTGAGATAAGTAATCACTCAATCAAAAAACAAGAGTAATAAAAGCATAATATAACTATCACAATATCACTCAGCAATCACAGGGATAACAAGAAATGAAAATCTGTGAAATGCACTTATATGGCATTATAATACGCATGACATGTGAATTCAAGGTGCCTATAATAATGCATGTAACAATGCTCTTTTCCCTTATATAATCGGTCAAATGATGAAAACAAATACTCAAATAGAGTAATAATCAACAACTCCACACAATATGTGAATAACCAAAAAGTGAAATAATATCAACTGTAATAGGAAAAAGTAGAACAACAATTATAATTTTTGGAAACTTGGTTTTTACCCCGAACATGGGTTTGCGACACCCAAGCACAACTTATGACCAAGTAGTATGTATTCCTAATCACCAATCCATTGTCTCCAAATAGTAAAGCAAGAAAAGAAACAACCTTTGATACCAATTTGTGATATCCCCAACCCAAATGCCACTTAGTGGGTGCGCTGAGTTTGGTGGGCCACATGGCCCCCAGTGCATCTCCCTGAATGTCAGATGCTACCGACTAGCAGAGATGGACTAAGGTGTGTCCGTGGGAAGACTATACCCTCATTACCAAAGTATATCATAACATATGAAAGTAAACATGGGTAAATAGTAGAAGAAATATAAGTAAACCAATGGAACAATCGAAAAATAGAAACAATGGTAACAATAACTAAAAAAATTGGAATAACATTCAACAATAGATGATGATATGTCATGTAATAGAAAACTGGAAAACATAGATACAAGAAAATAGGCAGAGCATGTTCCACAAAAGTATAAAGGAAATAAAAAGACTATCCCAAGAATCCTGAAATCCAAATCAGTCTTCTGCTATCAAGATCCATACTAAATAACAAGTAATCAAGTGTTTGAAGCAATATGTTTCCCTTTGTGAACACCTGCAACCATGGAATCGACCTCGGGTACCAAATGACTCTTGGATAGGGTGTGAGATAAATCTCAGTGGGCCACCACCAATGGTGTCTATAACATCTGGCCTATGTGATGGATATGTAACAATCTGCAAGCATGCATGATTAAAGTAAAGCAGTAAAATATAACTAAATACCCAAGTACCTACTTCAGCCCTCAGCAGGCATCTGGATATAACCAGTCCACTAAATGGTTATTACCAATTTATAAGTAAGTCACATCTTAAAACAATTAAGGTTATAAGTTATGACAAGGCAACCTATAATGACATTTAATAATGAAGTCCCATGGAAATAACCAAGGCGACACAGACCTCAAGGATTGCCAACTTAGTAATAATTGAAGCCTAGAATGGGTTAAGAGTGTAATATAAAGATCATAGTCTAAGGAATTCCAAAATGAGGTTCCTACCAAATATAAGGTGATCGTACAATGTAAAATAGGTCTAAGTAGAGACAGGCCCCTATGGGCTATAACCATGGCACCTACTTATCAGTACTAGATCCAAGGAGTGTATCCACGGTATCCTGTAATGTTGTTGAAGGAATCATATGATGTCATAATGAGCATACAAAGAATAGGAATGGATCATGATCGAGGTGGTTCTCAACCTAAGAAAGCTATATCCTTAAATCATAATGTGGTTCCCAAGTGCTCATGGTATTCCCTGATAAGAATCCAAGGCAAGCTCGAGTCATGCCATTTCTGTTCATTTATGAAGTCATATAATATTTCATTTGGTTCAAGCCTTGACTTTCATTAGTGTGATAAGTTCATGTATTATACAACATTTTAATCAAGTAATTTTGTTCAATCCTCGCCTTTAATTAGTGTGAAAATTCCTAGTAGCATTTAACTATTCATTTAATCCATTTAAATCATATTCTATAATTAAGGTTCATACTGATACCTTGAATTAATTTGGTAAGTTGTGCTATGAACATATAACCTATCAATCATTCACATTTAATCCGGTCAAGTCATATACTCAATATAATTTCCAATTACCATTTCACATTTAATTATAAATTGAAGCACTTATCTTAGGTGGGTCAAGTGGTATGCATACATGGTACTTTCTATTATGCAATTCACAATATAAATCAATCCATTTAATATTAGAAAACTTAACCATAGGATGAACAATCCAAGACACACACGAATATTGGCTCAAATGTGTCAAAACACTAAAAAAAATATGGAATATCCTTTGACATGGAAAGTATGGAGTTGTGGGTGTAACCAAAAACAACTAATCATGTATTTGTAAATAGAATAGTCATACTATTTTAACGATTAAAATCATGGCATATAAATTCTTTAAACGACACCCGAAGAAATTGGTGGGCTTCACATGACAAATCCTAAATCAATGAACTATATGGATGAGTTATAGACCACCCACCATAGGTTTGTACAACTCTCCTCCTCTATTATTTTCCCTGGATTTGGAATGGATTGGAGTAGATTTAGGAAATAGTGAAAAACTCTCATAGCCTAATAACTTGGTTGAGAGAAAGAGAGAATGAGAACGACTCAAGTGGACTCAAGTACTTACCACTGCACATCCAATGTGATGAACAAAATATTGATCATATCTCAGATGAAGGATACCTCCTGATAACAAATATGGATCTTCAAAGGGCTGTAAAATAAGAGCAATTTAGTTTAATACTGCCAGAAAATCGTTTTAGGGAGGAAGAGGTGGCTTAATAGATCATTAAGGGAAATTTTGACATTTTACCAAGAAAAATGGATTGTGAACTTTTACCTAGGTAGAAGAAAACTTGTCACTATTAGGATGCACAACCATTCACAAACCATGTGAAGTGGTCATATCTAGAAATTTCAATCTACACGATTATCCAAACCGTGCACCAACCATGTGCTAACTGTGCGACCTATACATTTTTTTCATAAACATGGGTTCCAAGCACCAAACTTTCCCCAGACACCCTGATACCTTTACTAATATTAGATCCAAAGTAGGAATTTAGACCACAATTTAAAGGATCCATACCTGAGTGGAAAACTGGGTTCTTACACCAACCTACGAAGGTATCCATAAGATATTCTAAATCGTTCATTATACGAATAATATCCATCATTTCACCATTCCATGCTTGTGCCTCAGGATCAAAGGAGGACAATTAAGAGTTCTTAGGGCAAGGGATGTCTGGTAAATGCATCGAGATTACATAAAACACCTACCATCATTTGATAGTAGGGTTTATAAAAACACCCCAAATATGTTCTTTGGATGATACACATTATTTAATTTATTGAAATGTTCATACATCTTATGCATGACTATTATAATATCCCCATTTTATATCTCATGTAATAGGTCCTTTAATGAATATGACCACCCATGTCTTTAATATAACTTAATTCATGATTTATTATAAAATTAAACACATAATAAAATAGAAAAAGATCAAGAGGCCTAGTGTATTTTGAAAATTAAATAAATAACATAATATGTTGAAACAAGGATACAATGATGTTATTTAAATACTCTGTAACATTCCCTTAATATCCATTGATCTTATAAAACTATACAAGATAACCTATGAATGTGCATTAGAATGGGGTGAGTTATAATTCCTATTAAGGGAATAATAAAATAATAACATGATTAAAGTAATATATGTTAATCAATAAGAATATCAAGGTTATATAAAAAGGTTAGAATCATAAACATTAACATCAAAGTATGATATAATATTACAACATCAATGCAATATCAAAATGTGGAAACAATATAAAACATGAAATCATAAGAATAATTCAAAAAAAAACACCATTAAATAATAACTTAGTGTACATAGTATAACCTCCTGTGCACTATAAATGGTATCTCATGAGATAAAAACAATACTCAATGCATTGGATGTCTACATAATTCTTTTCCCAACCATCAAATTCATATCATGCACATGCATTTGTGTGTCATATATATTATACAATATAAGATTTAATTTCATCACTTTTAATACCATGGTTAAGAAGTATGGGTTAAAAACATATAAGTCCCCAGTAAATTAAATATATGTATAATAAGGATAATATTCATGAGTAGAAAAGTGGATGGGTATTTACTATGCAAATCTTTGGAATAGAAAATCACAAGATAATGTCTACAGCATAACAGGTGTATATAAAGGTTTATGGAAGGGGTTAATGAGACTGAAAGGTTTTATTTAATTACATGGGAATTATAAAGACAACAAAATGAATGTGTAAAAACACATTAAAACATGAACTATTGAAAAAGGGAAAAGTATAAAGAGAGTAATCAAATTAAAAAGGGAGAGGAGAGGATTCCTTACCTTGAGAGGGAAATTCTTAGAGCTTGGGAGGAGATTATTATGATAATGGGAAAACATTGGGAGGTTTTTAGAGATATATAGAGATATTAACTTCCTGATCAATTTGTTTTTATTGAATAAGAGTCGGAGGAAGGGTGGGTATTTATATAAAAATAGGGGTAATTCTTTATTAATGTATAAACTTAGGTTTTAGACTCTATATGAGAAAATAAAAAAACCACAAATAATCCAATGGTTTTTCCCATAATTTTTACCAAAGGGGAGTGGTTTTAAATATTTTATAAGTTCAACAACCAAAATCCTAAAAATAATACTCTTGGTGATGTGGAAGTGAGTTATGTTTATAAAGAATTGATTTTGAAACCTTACAATTTAATATAGGTTTAAAGGATTCATTAAGGGTTTATAAAATTAATAAAATAACATAAAAACACATTATTTTAAAGGATAAATACATATATAGTCAGGCATTCCCTTTATGGAATTTATTACATCACTTTTAGGTCATTATGATATCATAAAAAACCGGTATATTTATAATGTATTTAATTTTTACCTGAAAATTTGACTGTATCAGAAAATTATGAAAAATTTACCAATGGATAATTTCTATGTTATGATTTCAAAATTAAAATTTATTTTCTCAACATAATTTTATAAAGATGATAATTTTACTTATAAATAAATATCCTTATTTACTGAATAATATTTTTTTTACGATACTAACACCTTTCCAACCCTTATAAAAATACATTTAAATTTATTAAATTATATTTACATTTATATATAAATAAATATTATTTAATAAAATTATTTTATTAAAATAAATTCAAAATTTATTGAAATTATCAAAAAGTGTGTTTTAATTGAATATACTTATATATTTCCGAAAAAAATACAATCTTGATTTCTTCATATCAAAGTACAATACTTATAAAACACATTAATAATTTATAACGTAATAATAAAAATAAATAATTATAATAATTATTTCATTTAAAAAAATATAATAATTCATACTACTAGGGTCTAGATTCGTAACCCCTTATTACACTAGCATACTTCCTAATTTCAAGGTGTGTGATGGTGACACTTTATTGGGATGGTTCGATGAACATGGTTTGGGTTTTGATATCTATAATCTTGAACTTATATAGTAAATAGTTTCTTTTGTGCTTCAATTTTTGAATATTGGCTTGGGGTTGGTCAAGGAAAAATCCTAATGATATAATCTCCCTTGGAATCTCTAATAAATTGGATTCATAGTGTACAATTCTACTGGTTAAGGCCTTCATTTATTTATTCTATGTCAATTGGATTTTATCATCACCCTTTATATATACTAATCATAAGAGTCATTAAAAAATTACTATATTATCAATGCTTATGAATCTTAATAGTCTTTTAAATCTGACCATAAATAACATATCATGGTCTAAAATAACCAAATTAGTGAATGTGTTTTAAAAAACTATAATACTTAATAAGGAATTTATTCTTTCAGAAGGGAATTTAATTTATAAAAGTTTGGGTTGTTACATTATTCCCCCCTTGAGAAATTTCATTCAATAAATTTTATTTCATACATGAAAATAGATTGTGGTACTTTTGTTTCATCACTGTATCTGGTTCCCATGTCACCTCCCCAAACTTGGGTTTTACCTTAACACTTTGACTAGGTGAGTAATCTTGTTTCCTAGTTTTTTTTCTCTATGATTTAAGATCTTCACCATCTTCTCCTCATATGAAAGGTCATTATCCAAGGGTACCACCTTTGGATTCAATACATGTGATGGTTTTGGTATGTACTTCCTTTAAAGGGGTACATGGAAGACAATGTCTACTTATAATAGGTTAGTTCAAAGTATTAGTTGATTATATATAACTCTAACACGATCAAGGATCTCAAAGGGTTCGATATATCTAGGACTAAAATTTCTATTATTACCAAACCTCATGAATTAATTACATGGAGACATATGATGGAACATGTTTTCTCTAACCTAAAAATCTAGGTCACATTGACTATTTTCTAAAAAGATTTTCTATCTACTTTGTGTGGATTTCATATGATTTTGAATTTTTTAACCTTGTATTTCATATCTTGGAAAAAATAAGGGCCCATCAGCTTTCAGTATTCAAATTTATCAAATCATGTTAGAGTCTGACACCTCTTCCCAAAACAATCCACACAAGGTTCCATTTAAATGTTTTAATGGAAACTGTTGTTATATGAGAACTCTTCCAGGGAAAGGTGATGATCCCAACATCCTTTTAAATCCATTTAACATGATATAATCCTAATTTTTATAGTTTGAATGGTTCTTTTAGATTAACCATCCAAATGATGGTGATAAGAATTACTAAAACTTAGATCAATATCCATCACTTGATGAAGGTTTCTCCAAAACCTTGAGGTAAACCTCATATCTCAATCAGACATAAGGGAGACTGTCACTTCAAGCATTCATACCACTTCCCTTATGTATATCATAACAATTTGGTCAGGAGATAAATCTTACTTTATAGAAATAAAATATCCCAACATTGTAAGGTGATCAACTACTATCCAGATAGAGTTATTTCCTTTAGATTTCTTGGGAATTCCTAGGGAAAATCCATGGTTATTTTTTCCTATTTCCATATTGGTATGGTAAATGGTTTCATCATAAACTATCATTTAGCCTTTACTTTTTGGCATACCAAGCATAGAGATACAAATTTTATAGTATCCCCCTTCATGTTATCCTGCCATAAGTTTTTCTTGAGATTCTTATACATCATAGTTGTTCCAATATTAATATATAATGATGAGATATGAACATCAGATAGAGGTACCCTATTCATTTTTTGTTTTTATAGGAAACATATATGTGTTACAACCCTGATAACTCCATATTTGGAAAAGTTGAAATCTAAAATATTTATTACCCTTTTCAGTAGCTCCAAATAATTTTATCGGACTCCTTGATCCTCTTAATAATAGATGGTTGATGATTTATTTAATCAAGGATGAAGATCTTATTATTATTACCATTAACATCCATTCTATTATAAGAATATTTTATTCCCTTTAATCCTCATCACAGATATAATTGCAGTTTCCTTTCTAATCAAAGAATCTTCTACTTTGTTCACATTTCTAGGATGGTGATGGATTGAACAATCATAAATCCCCATTTATGTGAATATATACTTGAGTATTTTATCATATATATATATGTCACAATTTTTTCCATAGGCACAATTTCTCCAAATATTAAATGAGAATATCTCTACAGCCAATTCCAAATGTTGTGTTTGGTAGTTCTATATATATATATCATTAATTGGTGAGATGAATAGACTATTAATTTTTAATCTTGCTTGAGTATACAAACCAATAAATTTGTATACACATCACTTTAGATCACAAATCCTTCTCCACTCGTGGGTATTGTGAGTATAAGTGTAGTGATTAGACTCTTATTTAACTCATTAAATCTATCTTTGTATTCATCAATACAAAAAAACTTGAATCCTTTCTAAGTTAGCATGGTTAGTGGGATTGAAAATCATAAGAATTTTCTCACAAATCAATGATATTACCTATATTATCAAAGGAAAATTTATATTTATGTCACATATATTATTCAGTTCCATCCTTAAATTGCCTCTACTTTTAAAGGATCCACATATATACTTTTTTGGGGGTTAACATTCCCCAGGAATTTTACATTCTTCATCAATAACTTTTATTTATTGTTCTTCCCATATAACTTTGCCTTTCACAAGGTATTTAATACAACAATAAAATTATCCTCATGTTCATTTTTTGTATTGGATAAGATAAGAATATCATATTTAAGGATAACCAAAAATTTATAAACATAATCCCTAAACAATTTATTCATTATATCCATAAATAAATATAGAGAATTAGTGAGTCTGAATGGAATCACTATGAACTTTTAGTTATCATACCTTATATAAAAAGAAATATCGGGGATATCATCTTTCTTCAAATTTACTTGATAATATCTCAACCAAATATCTACCTTAGATAAGTACTGTGCTCCATGTAAATGATCGAACAAGTCATCAATATGTGGGATATGAAATATTTTCTTTATCACGATCTTGTTAAGATTACAATAATCAATATATTGGTTCATTGAACAATCCTTATTCTCAAAAAATAGGACCAATTAACCCCATGTTGAAGCATTTGGGTGTTTAAATATTTCATATAGATTCGCCTATAATTGCTTCTTTAGATTTTCAAGTTCAACTGTGGAAATTATCTATGGATTCTTCTATATTGAAAAAACATTGGATATAAGATTTACTGAGAAATCAACCACATGGATTAGAAGAAGACCATACAATTATTCATGAAACACATCGGTATATTCCCATATAATGGGAATGTCAACAAGGATAATATTTTCATTAGTATCAATTATTTGATTAAGATATGCTGGATCATAAGGAAATAATATCCAGTACTAAAATGTTGATACCAAAAGAGATTCATCCTCCTCCTTTCACTTGTATAGAATCATAGGGTCATTTTTAATACATAGGTTTGTTTCATAATATCATAAATTTATGTTGGATCAATAAATGGGAATCCAATCTATACCCAGAATTTCATAGAATTCTACTAAAGACAAAATCAAAAGGTTATATGGGAAGTTAAACATACAAAAATAGATAAAGAGAAGTTATATACCTAAGATATAATCATAACCCCATTTTTTATTTTTGCATATAGATTCACTTACATGTTATTAGGTGGTTCTTAAATAGTTAAACTAAACTTTAATGATATAAAAGAATGCGTATAACTTGAATCAAATAATAAGTTAACTATTATTGAATGAATTTATTTCCTATCTATCACTACATCATTATTAGGATCCACCTCATCCATTATGATGGAACAAGATATTTCTTTCTCTCTAAGTCTTAGATTTTTCTTCTTCAATTATCATTGATAACCCTTGTCTTAGTGCATTTATATTCATATTGAACTTGTTCCTTGAGGTTTAAAAATTATATAGTAGGATAAGGTTTCCCTAGAGTCTTCTATTCTTCTATCACATTGGTGGGTTTCTCTCATCATAATTATCTAGGTTGGTTCCCTTTATTCCCATATCTAGAGCATTTCCTTATCCCCTTCATGAAACTTTTGGGATTCTTCTTCCTATAATTTTTATAAGTGGAATTTTTTACTGGCTTTCCTTTATGATATTTCCCTATCATACCTCTAGAATTAAAATCCATTCTTTGATTCCCATCTCCAGATTCATGAAACCATTGAAATTTGATGATCTCCATTTCGAATTTTATTATACATCCAAAAATTTCCACATTGTTTTCAAAATCTATAATTTTTAAATATTTTAACATACTCGGATTCATCCCACCAAGGAATCGGTCAACCTTACTTTTAGGGGAGTTTAAAAGGAAAAATTCATATCATAAAAGTATTGTGAAGTTCACCTCGTACTTGATTCATAATCCTTTTTTGAGGCTAAGAAAACACCTATCCATTTTAATTATAAGAGTTAAAGGAAAATATTTATCATTTTTTTTCTAAAATTATTTCCAATCTATCGCTTTGATCTCTTTCTCTAGCTTCATATTTTTGTAAACATCCACCACTGATCATATTCTTATTACTTATAATAAATAGATAGCATGGACATCTCTTTCTCAAGTAATTGAAGGATGAAAATATCTTTTTAATATAATTGATCCATTTTTCCAAAATTAAGGGATTGAAAGATCCACTAAAAGTTGGATACCTTTGTCACATAAAGGTCTCAATTTTAACTTTCTATTTCTTAATGGATATGGGTTCTTCCCTTGATTCTATATATTTTTTCAGAATATGATTTAATATAGAAAGTATTTTCATGATGTTTTTGACTCTTACTCCCACCAGGTTAGCCATTTCATTTGGTCATCCATTATATTTCCCATCGTAATGGTTATTGAATCAGTTCCACTTATTTCCATCCATGACTTAAATAAGGTAGAATTTTGGGTGATAATTTTAAAAATACTAAAAACATAAAAGGAAAAATATTCACATTGAAGAGATAACTAATAAATGAAATATATTCCTTAACATATGAATTGTTTTGTTTCAATATACGTTATCCATGGTATATTTCCTAACATAAAATTTTAAGGGAATTTTTTGTTACCTTCATAATGGTTCATAAAGAGATTTTGAATTTACTGAATCACATACCCTCTAGAGTTTTAAACTAGATGTGAAAAAAGGCCTCTTTTTCATTTAATAGGTGATGATTGAGTAAAATAACAATGTTCCCTTGTTGGGGATATTACCCCTAGGAAGAACTATGCCAGAGCCACATTCACTTGTAGTATCTAAACTGGGATTTGGTTTCTCATAAACCACTTACTCTACACTTTACCAAAATTTAGGGATTTTTTCCTCTATTTAGTCCTATTCCTAAGGATTTCACTAAGGTTTTATAATCCTAATTCCCTAAAATAACTAGACTTTCCTCTGATACCAACTATGAAACCCATGTATTTAATACACCTTAATTCATGATTTATTATATATGGACACATATAATACAATCTTAAAAGATCTATAGGCCTAGTGTCTTTGGTAAATTAGATACATAATATAATAACTTGAAACATGGATAAATCAACATTATTGAAAAACTCTATAACATAACCTTAATATCCATTGATCTTCTAAAACAACACGGGATAACCGAGGGATGAACATAAGAAAAGGTTGATATATAATAAAAAAGAATATTGAATAAAGATATAAGATGATAACATCAGGTTGGCATAGGAATGTGGAAACAACATAAAACAAGAAATTATAATCATAATCTAAGGATAATCACTAATACATAATAACATAGTGTTATTAAGATAACCTCTCATGAACCATACATTTTATCACATGAGATAAAAAAAATTACCCAATGCATTGAAGGTATATATAATTCTTGGCCCACCCATCACATTCATATCATGTAAATTCATTTTTATGCCATATATATCATACAAAATAAGAAATTATTACATCACTTTTAATCCCATTATTAATTATTTTTGGTTATATAAATTTAAGTTCACAATCAATAAAAGATAATTTTAACTAGGTGAATACCCTTGAGTGGAAAATCACCAGATAAATTTTATAGCATAACAAGTGTACGTAAAGGTTCATGGAAGGGGTTAATGAGAGAGAAAGGTGTTCTATCATTACATGGCCATCATCAGTATAGAAAAATTACTGTTTAAAAAAACATTACAACATGAACTATTGGAAATAAAATGTCTTCGTGTAAAGAGAGTACTTTAATTAAAAATAGAAAGGAGAGGATCCCTTACCTTGAGATGGTGACTCTAAGAGATTGGGAGGAGCTTATTAAGAGACTTGTAACACCTTGAGAGGGATTTAGAATGTTATAGGGAGATTAAATTTATGATCAATGGATTTTGAGTGAAGAGGTCTGGGAGGATTAGTGGTAATTTATAGAAAAATAGGGAGAATTCTTTATTAATTTGTAAACAAAGATTTTGGACTCCATATGATAAAATAATAAAAACCACAAACCTTCCCATGGTTTTTACTCATGTTTTCTATAAAATAGTAGTTTTTTCAGTATGTTATAATGAAAATAACTAAAATATTAAAAATAATACCCTTAGTGATGTGGAAGTGAGTCATGTTATAAACAACTGATTTTAAAACTTTAAAAAATAATATAGGTTTGAAGGATTAATTAAGGGTTTATAAAAATAATAAAATAACATCAAAAATATTATTTTAAGGGATGAATATATATTTGGCTATGGATTCCTTTTATGACATTTAATACTTCACTTTTGGACCATTATGATGTCATAATACAAACTGTATATTTTTACCATATTTAATTCTTACCTGAAAATTTGACTATCTCAGAAAATTATGAAAAATTTATCACTGACTAATTTTGATGTGCTAATTTCAAAAAATAATATTTATTTAACCATAATATTTTTTAAGTATTAGAATCTTAAATTTTATATAAAAATCCATATTTTTTGAAAAATATTATTTCTAAAGATATTAATACCTTCAAGACATTATAAAATATGTATTGAACATTATTAAATTGTATTATAATTTATATTTAAATAGTTATTTTTTATTATTAATATTTTATTAAAATAAAGTTTAATTCAAGAATTCTTGAAGTAATCAAAAAGAGTACTTTAATTGAATATATATATATATATATCCCAAAGAATATATTTTTTAATTTTTCATATCAGAATCTAATTTTTATAAAACAATTTGATAATTTATAAAAAAAATACAATCATTATTTTATTTAAAATAAAATATAAAAATTCATATCACTAGGGTATATATATTTAATCCATTATTACATTAGCATGCACCCTAGGGGTAAGGTGTGTGATGGTGACACTTTCTTGGGGAGGTTTAATGAACATGGTTTTGGTCTTGATCTTGATAATCTTAAACTTATCTTGTAAATAGTTTCATTCATACTATAGTAGTTGAATCTTTTCTTGGGCTTAGTCATTGGAATATCCCTGTAATGTCATCTCTCTCAAAAGCTTCAAAAAAATGGGATTTATAGTTTATGATCCTATTGGTCAAGGCCATCACTTCATTCATCAATTTCAATTGGACTTTATCATCACCCTTAATACGCACTGATCATAATAGTCATTGTAGAAAGACTATATTATCAATAGTTATGACGGTTAGTGGTCTTTTAAATCTAATATGATATAATTTATAATTCTCCAAAATAACCAAACTAGTATAGGTGTTTTCTATAACTATAATACTTAATAAGGAATTTATTCATTCAAAAGGAATTTCATTTATAAAAAGTTTGTGTTGTTACAATGAAAACCAACTATGGAAGATCCTAGTGAAATTCAACTCAACATTTAGATTTTTCAGGTATCATAGCCTTTTTTAACTGAATATTAGCATAAGATTCATGTAAATGGTAGTGTCATGTAATCTCATTAAATACTTTATATGACACTCTAACCATACACTACGGCTACATGGGATTGGTAAAGGTAGTGGCATGGTTTCTCCAACCATGTAATATCATTCCATCACATCATATGAAATGATTTCTAGGATGAATTATATAAACAAATTGGATATATCTATGCATTGTGATTAGTTATATCATAGAATATGATATATCTTATATAGTTATATATATATATATCATATATATATATGAACTTTGGGTTATATAACTTTCATAAAATTGTTCCAAGATCATTACTCTAAGAGAAAAATGGTTCATTTATTAATTACTAAAAACATTAGGTTCTATTTAGGTAATATCCTAGTTTAGGAAACCGATAATTTATATGAGTTGGTCACTCCCTTCCACCTAACTATCCCAATTATTACCTCACCACTGATGAAACTCTTAACTGAGGTTCATCCTGGGTCATTAAATTCTAACTCAGTCAAATCATGGAGAATTGGTGTGACCATTATAGAGATACATATTTAAGGAAACTACAGTATAACTTGGTCAAAAATGTTTAAATAGAAAAATTTGTAGTTCTGAGGAATTTCATATTCACCTTTGGAAGATTAAGAGGGAATTGTGTAGTCAACACCATTTACATGATAGCACGCATAAAAAATCTTTCGATATTTGATGTCTTGGAAGAATTTGAAGAAAAGAAATGCAAGGCTAGAAAACTTAAGGTAGGTTTCGAAACACATGAAACTTTAGAAATAAAATAATAAAACAACTTTAACAAACATTTTAAAAGAATCAAAGTGAGTCAACCCATATTGATAAGAAAGCACTGCATACACTACTACAATACATCCCTTTAACAATGCTGGTATTTATCAATAAAACAAAGAAACACTGATAAATGAATATTTATCAGCACTAAAAAAGGGTACCCTTTACTTAAATAATTAATATATTTATTATATTTATATTTATATATATTTATTAAATATATAAATTTATAATTATATAAATATATATAATGATATAAATATTATTTTTTAAAAATATTTATATAATTACAAATAAATAATTATAAATAATTAGTTATAAAATTATAATAAATATATTTAAAAAGGAATATATTTTCTATATATATATATATTTGTTAAGTATATATAAATATTTACAATTTTTTATTTATAATTATAATTATACATCCTTTAACAACGCTCAAGTAATAAGAACTGATAAAAGAATCTTTATGAGCGCTTTTTTCACATTGATAAAGATGTGGATTTATTAGCGCTAAACAAAGAACTGATAAAATGAAAACTTATTAGTCAATTTTTATAATTGTTGATAAAAGTGACCCAATATAATTAAAAATCCCTATCCATTTGTGAACCTATTGTGATATTATAAGCTTTCTGTAGAATCCACCCACTACTGGTGCTCCTCCTCAATGAATCGACGCTTGAATCACACCACTCGACAACTTCCAGTTGCTCGAACATCTTGTCTAACATCTGATGTTTGATTGTAGTTAGGGTTTATGAGGAGGATCTTTGATTTTCTTCAACCTAGAGAGGTAGTATTTCTAATTTTTTTGGTAAGTTTTTTGTTTCATTTTTTATTTATTCTTAAACAATGTTGTTATTTGTGGTCAAATGATTGTATAATAGTGAGATAGGCCTTGTGATTTTCTCATTTTCCAATTTTTATTGAACTCTTGATTGCTTATGGTGATTTTTTATTTATTGACTCAATGGTGACACATGGAGTCACATGGAGTTTAGTTGGATATTTTATTTTGTTTACATTTCCAAAATTGATCACCCAAAGTTACCATACACATTTTTTGTTATTTATTTTATCAATGTATTCAATACATGTTAAATTTTAGAAATTAAAACAAGTAATTTTGTGTGTGAGGGAGTTTAACGTACTTCAAGAGATTTATTTTATATTATACTGTTTTATATCTTCTCTTTTTGCTTATCTGGGTTGGTGTGGTAATAAAATGTATGGATGCATCATGATAGTTTTTATTTAAATATTATTTCTACTAGTTTTATTTATTTTTTGGGAAAAACCATTCCCACGGTGTTCCCTTTCATGCCCTGGTTCTTATTTCCATCCTAGGGGGATCGAGAATTTCTCTTGGACACTATCCTGATATAGACTGGCATTCCACCCCCAACATTTGAAAATTATATTCAATTTTCAATCTTCCATTTGAAATCTATAAAACACTTCCCACACCTACATGGATTGGGAATTAAATATCCCATGAATTACATGGGTCACCTATAAATGAAGGAAGATTTCAACTAAAAAATTATCAATATTTAAACATTGGTCATTATTAATATAGAAAATTATTATCATCATTCATCTCTTGAACCTCTAAATATTATGTTATCTACATAGATAAACAATTTCAATATATCCATAAAATTATTTTTTATGTAATGATTATGATCAATTCATCATTTTATAAGTTAGAGTTTATTTATAATTCATCTAACCTTTAATACAGAGAACTTAGTTCTTATTTCAATTCATACATAACCTTTTTCAATTTACAAACATTATTCTCATATTAAATAATTAGAAAAATATCTATTTTTTTGATGTAGTTACTCTTTTTTAAATCCATTAGTAAATAATAAATTTATATTTAGTTGGAATACCTTGAGTTTACTTGCAATGGGTCGATGTGGTGATATGAAATCCCAAGAGTCTTGAGATGTTTTCCTATCATGTAATCCATTCTCTACAGCTTTCACTTTTGATAATGAATTTATTATGTGTATTTATTTATCTCTTGTGTAAAATTATTCATTTATGAACCCAATATGATTGGTATGAACCAAAAATTAATTCATTATAATTTATTGACAAATTAATATGAATGTGGAGCTAAAGAGTTCATTATGTTTGCAAGAGAGAATGGAGGAAACCCTTCTAAAATCATTTGTTTGTGTTTATGTTGTTATTATTCAAGAAAAATTATTCTGGAAGTGTTGGAAGAATGTTCATTTTTATTTGGATCCATTGATCAATGGATCCAAAACAAGGATTGACTATGCATCACTCAAAAAGCTAATAACAAAACCTAGGATTCTCTATGCACTTAACTACTATTGGTTAACTATCGCTTATCATAGTATCTAACCTAAAATTCCTCCCCGATTTCCCTCTGATGCTCTTATACCACACATAGAGAGAAACAAACTAATTATATTCTTAAACATATAGTGATATTGTTTTAGAATAAGCTAATTCTTTGTGTAAAGGTTTTCTTGAAAACACATTTGATTGAAGAAGCAACATGAGAATCTAAAACTTCTATGGAGGGAAAATATTCCCACTTATTTAAATAAAGATTAAAATCGCGTGGAAGAGAAGGAAAAGTGAATGTTGAATGGTGATATGATAGAGATGGTGGTGAGCATGTGTGGGATGGGAGCATCATGGGGATTCGAGATAGGAAGTTTAGGTCGGATTCCTTACTAAGAGGTAGTTAACCAATAGTATTGAAGTGAACATAGAACCATTAGTTTTGTTATTTACTTTGTGATTTATGCACAAACAATCCTTATTTTTGCTTCATTTATCAATGGATCCAAATATATATCAACATCATTAATTGCCTCACGGTTTCCTAACAATCATATAGTCTTATAAACTGCAATAAAGTGCATAGAGAATCCTTAGTTTTTTAACTAGCTTATATCTGGACCAAAGAAACCATTTGGAAATATGTAAAGTAAATGTTAAAATATAAATTACCTATTTTACTGAAAAATTATATAATGAAATGTTGATTTAATTTTTATTATTCCTTTAAGAGTTCATTTATTTTAGAAGATATATGTTCATGTTTCATGCCTTTGTATGAAGAGAAAAAATGTTATCTCTGCTCAAACATAGAGGTAATCATGATGTTTGTATAGTAAAATCATTGTCCATAGAATTAATGTATTGTTTTATATTTATGATTAATTTATTTCTTTTAGTATTATTCACATAAGAATTTTTTCTTATATAGGTGTATTCTTTTATTTCATTTGGGGTGCTCTGTCCAACTTTCATTCCTATTCTCCCTTAAAACCTTTTCACCCCTGTAGTGGTGCATTTTTCACTTTATTTCAAATTACCTCCACTTCTTTTGTAAGAAGAGCAACAATGATACATATACTCAATTACAGAGGTAATATTGATGTTTTCATAATAAAATCGTTGTCCATAGAATTAATATATTATTTCATATTTATGTTTAATTTATTTCTTTTTAGTAATAATCACTTAATAATTGTTTTCTTATACAGGTGGATTCTTTTGTTGAAGTTGGAGTTCTCTATCTATATTTCATGCTTCTTCTCCCTTAAAAACTTTTCATCCCTAGAGTGGTGAATTTGTCACTTTCTTTAAAATTACCACCACTTCCTTTGTAGGAAGAAAAAAACACTGCCTCTCCTCAATTACAGAGGTAATCGTGATGTTTTCATAGTAAAATCATTGTCCATGTAATTAATTAATTTTTTAATATTGATGTTTAATTTATTTTTTTAGTATTACTCAAATGATAATTATTTTATTATAAAATTGGAATATTTTTTTTGAGTTGGGGAGCCCTTTACTACTTTCATGCTTCTTCTACCTTAAAACATTTTCACCCATGTAGTGGTTCATTTATCACATTCTTTCAAATTACCTCCACTGCCTTTATAGGAAGAGAAACAATACTACCTATTCTCAATTACAGTGGTAATATTTATATTTTCATATTAAAATCATTGTCTATATAAATAATGTGTTGTTTTATATTTTGTTTACTTTATTTCTTTTTAGTATTACTCACATAATTATTTTTTTATTATACATGTGTATAATTTTTTTTGAGTTGGGGTGTTCTTTCAATATTTCATCCCTTTCTACACCAAAACTTCCACATACTTCTTCTCCCTCAAAATCCTTCACCCCTACAATGTTGATATTTATCACTTTCCTTCAAGTTCCCTCCACTACTAAATCACAGAGGGAATCATGATATTTTCAGAGTAAAATCATTTCCCATATAATTAATGTATTATTTCATATTTATTCCAAATTTATTTCTTTTTAGTATGACTCGTGATAATTGTTTTCTTATACAGGTGGATTCTTTTTTTTTCGAGTTGATGTGGTTTGTTCAAAGTTGCTCATGTAGTGTTGGAAGTTAAATAATGAAAGTCAATGGAAATTGTGGTAACATTGATAGTTAGGATTGTTTTGAGAATTTGGGATGTGTAAGAATCAACCACACCTCAATCCGATACACGATGTGACTGGTATAACTTCAAGTAATTATTTATTTTTTAAATTGATATTAATTTACTAAAAACTAAAACTATCTCAATGTGTCCGTTATCAATTTAAAATCTATATTTGACATTAAAAATTTTCACTCACTAAAAACTAAGAAAACACACTTGGGTTTTTTTAATAATTCATGGAATCTATTCATAAATCATTTTTGATGTGTAAGAATCGGTCTCACATAAAACTGATACACTAGGTGATCTATATGAGTCAAAGTTTGTGTTTCAAGATTAAACTTACATTTTAGTGAAAAAGAAGAGTGACATACTAAAAATAAAAAACACATTCATATTGTTTTGAAACTTTATTTAAACAATCCATAAGTTATTTGGAATGTGTAAGAATAATCCTCACCTCAATCTGATGCATGGTGTGACCGGTATGACTCTAAGTGCATCTTTATTTAAAATTGACATCAATTTTTGTAAAAAAAAACTGACCTACTCAAAGAAATACAAAAACACTAAGATTATTTTGATAATTTAGGAAAAAAATTAATATGTTATTTGGTATGTGGATAAATCATCCATACCTAAATCTAAAACATGGAGTGACCGATATGATTCTAGGTGTGTGTTTTTATTTAAAATTGACATCAATTTTAGTAAAAAGGAAAACATAGCTACTCAAAACCAATAAAACCCATTAAATTTTTTTAAATACTTTATGAAAATAATACATAAGTCATTTTTTATGTATAATAATTTTCATCACCTTAATATGATACAAAGTTTGATCAGTATGAGTCAAAGTGCATGTTTCAATTTTAAAATGACATTTTAGTAAAAAAGACAAGTGACATACTCGAAACCTAGAAAAAATACATATTGTTTTTATAATTTATGAAAATTATAAACAAGTTTTTTGAGACATGAAGGAATCAACCACACCTTAATACGATGCATGGTGTGACCGATATGGCTCAGAGAGTGTATTTTTATTTTAAAGTCTCATCAATTATAGTAAAATGGAAAACTAACCTACTAAAAATCAATAAAAAACATTTATATTGTTTTTATACTCTATTACAATGATCCATTAGTTATTTTAGATGTTCATGAATCATCCAAAACTCAATTCAACTCATGGTGTAACTGATATGTCTCCAAGTGCGAGTTTTTATTTAAAATTGACATCAATTTTAGTAAAAAGGCCAATTGACCAAATCAGAACGAAGAAAAACCATTCAAATTGTTTAAATAATATATGAAAATGATCCATAATCCATTTTATAGCCTAGGAATAATCTTAACCTTAATAAAATTAATAATGTGATCGATATGAGTCAAAGTGCATGTTTCAATTTTAAAATGACATTTTAATAAAAAACATAGGTGATGTAAAAAAAATCAAGAAAACACATTCAGATTGTTTTAATACTTTAAGAAAATGATCCATAAGTCATTTGATATTTTTAGAAACTATCTATACCTCAATCTGATTCATGACGTCACTTGTATGACTCAAAGTGCGTCTTTTTATTTAAAATTTTCGTCAATTTTAATAAAATAGAAATTTTTCCTACTCAAAACTATGAAAATACATTCCTATTATTTTAATACTTGACAAAAATGATCCATAATTAATTCGGGATATATAGGAATCAGCTAAACCTCAATCTGATACATGATGTTCCCAGTATGACCCAAAGTGTCTATTTTCAGTTTAAAATTGACATTTTAGTTCAAAAAGTGTCCCTCACTGAAAACTGATCAAATGTGTTCAGATTTTTTTGATAATTTGGGAGAATGATTCCTAATTAATTTGTGATTTGTAGGAATCTATTTCATATCAATCCTATGCATTATGTGATCTGAATGAGTAAAAATATTGTGTTTCCAGTTTAAAATGAAATTTTAGTAAAAAATATAACTGACTTACTTAAAACCAAGCAAAAAAATTCATATTTTTTTGATAATTTTGGATAATGATACAAAAGTAATTTTAGATGTGTTTTAATCAATCACACCTTATTCCAATTTATAGTGTTACTGGTATTTCTCCAAGTGCATCTTTTTATTTAAAATTGATATCAATTTTAGTAAAATTAATACTTATTATTAATTTATTTCTTTATATTAATACTATCATAAGAATTTTTTTCATTTTCAGGTGCATTGTTTTTCTTGAGCTGTGGTGGTTTGTTCAGTAATAGCATGAGTTGGGTCAAAAATAAAAGATAAATCAACATTTATGTTCTTGAATATATGTAATAATTTTTATTTATGTAATTGTACGAACTAATGTTTGAAATGTTTATGATATAGTGTTTTTGTTGATATCTGGTGTGTTTCTAGTGTTGTGGTGTGCTGTAATAGTACATTGTAGTGTGGCCCATTATCATCTCTTTTAAAAGTGCTGGTAGAGGCCACATTTATCAAAACATTTAATAGCATTGATAAAGGCCTCATTTATCATCATTTTTTAGAACCTATAAAGGACCCCCTTTTTAGCACTTTTTTAGCACTGATAAAAGACCAAGGCTTTTAACATCACTCATGTAGTCAACACTTTTCTAGCACTGATAAAGACTTTTATAGAACTGTTAAAGGCCAATTTTTTAGTAGTGATAATTAAGTCCCTTTAAAAATCTATTTCATTATAAAACCAAAAATCATAGGTTTATATAATTTTTTGAAACTATTTTAAAGAATCTCATGGAATTCCACAAAAGGTCTTCCACTTTCCCTAATAAAATATATTAAAAAAATCCATTTCTACTTTATAGAATAATGTTCATGATTTATTATTCAATCAAGAAGAAATCATTGGCAGGCATATCCTATGAATAATCTATAAATTCAAAAAGGGGTTGAGAACTCACTACCTTAAACATTTGCATTTTTTATACATCCAAAAATTTCGTAACCACGTCCAATTAGAAACTAAATAACCCTTAAAACTATTAAATAAAATTACATAAACCAAATAACTAAAATACACATTCACTATAATTAAATAACATTAAACCTTCAATGAGACTTAGTAAAATCACACCTAAAATAAGTTAAACATAGAAATAATTCAAAGACCAAAATTAGGATAACCAATTCTTCTACCAATTTCAACCTAAAGACCAAAAATACCCAAGGATAACACTACCCTAGTCACTTCATGTTAAAATGGTAATGAATGGGTGATAACAAACCCATTAGGTATCCCATTAATAAAAAAGATCTAGACTATTGAGTAATTTCACCATGAATTAGGTAAATCACAACAACGAATCCCCAAATGAAGTGAACTAAAACTGATAAGAAGAAGACAATAAGAGTAAGATAGGAGGAGGGAGTGTTTTCCATGGAATCGGTATAAAAACCCCCTTTAAATCCGTGAGAAATCACAAGGAAGAATGTGGTAGAGTTGAATACTTAAAAGATCTAAATGAGGGTATATCGTCTTTATTAGGAAAAATGGGTTTGAAGGAACCACAGAGGGGGATAAAGAATAGGTTAAAATGACCAAAACTTCTAAATTTTAAGGGAAAACTGACCTGGTCCTACTAAGTAGCCATTAAAGGGATACTGGGTATCCAATTGGCATTTACTGGTTCCCCTTTCACGGTTAGGGAAATTTTGTACCCATTGTGCCCCTATAGGGTACTCGGTGTCATCTATAGAAATTTATTGTAAGTGAAACCTGCCCTACCTCTCCCAAACTCTTAACACAAGAAATCAAATTCAAACTATGTCTTATAATATACGTGTTTTCATCCTTAAACACCATAATCCTTGACCAAATCCTCAAATAAATATAGACCCCTCAACCAAACTTAAAATTCCAAAAATTCCATGCTCCCATTAACTAAAATTTCTTAATTCCACCTTTAACTAGATCCAAAAGGACACAAAAGTTACAATTACCCCCACTATAAAACTTGTCATCCTTAAAAATTTGAACTTACCATTCATCAAAATTTCATAAGTACCTGAGAAGGAATATTCAATTCCTAGGCCAAAAGATACATCATTACCACATAACCAATTTCCAACCAACATGAAAATATCATCCAAATTATTACCACACTCCTAATATGTAACTCAAAAATATAATAGCAATAAATAAAAGTCATACTAACTCTTATTATTCCAACATGCATCCTAATCATTATCACATCTCCAAAATACAACCTCCCAAATCAATATGAGCACTATTAACTATAAGGAATACTGACCATAAGAACTAAAACATATTCGGAATGATTATCCAAATATCTATTTGAAATCTCCAAAGTCAATAGATCCGACTATATACTATAAAATTTCTAAACTCTCAAGGCTTCCTAAAATTTATAAAATCATTAAAACATGATTAACTTACCACTTCCCCTATAATGATCTCCTGACTATAAGGACTATCCAGGAATTTCTTATATATGTCATGCCACTGAGTCTCAATTTATAAAAAAACTCCATATTCTAAAATAGCTTTACAAGAAAAAAAGGATAATTCAATGGTTAATTATCATATCCATTCCTAAAAATGATAAACATTATAAAAAATGAAATTTACATATCTAATCTTCAAAAAAAACATCCAACTCATACATTAAAAATGATACTTTTCCAAACCCATGGCTTTCCCAAAATTACTTGATTTTAAGTTAAATTTAAGAAAACATTTTTCAACTTATTTTATCAAAAGACAACCCTTTTCATCAAATTATCATTTTTAAAACCCCTTTTTCATTTAAAACGTTAGATTTAATAAAATCTACCTTAAAACACCATCATGTTTTGTAAAGCTCTACATGATATTTATCACATGTTTCACAGAACATAATTTGAAAACAATATGGATGATGTGATCATCAAATAAAAAATAAGAAAAATTGAAATTATCATACTCAATTATCAATCATATAACAACATTATTAATATTATTCTAAATAATAAATATATAGTATGATTGTAAATAGAACATAAGTACAAAATAGGTTATCAATAAACATTCTTGCCAATTGGATAAGTAGATAATAATGACACACTCGACAATAAAATCCTAATAAGGATATCATTATATCCAAAGTAACCAATTTCTAATTTATGTTAACCAAATTTTCACATACATATATATAGGGAAACACTATATATATATAATTTTTTAGTTAATATAAATGTCCAATCGATTCAAATTATAGTCTTACAAACACAGGAAAGCATGAAATATAGCATAAAGCCTACATGTACTTACCTTTTTATTTCTAGGATGATGGATGAACTAATAAAAGAGTGGATCTTGATTGAGACCTAGAACCTTAATCCTAAATTCTCCCAAACATCATTTCAATAAAAATTGAATAATTACTCACCCTAACCTATAATTCCTAAACTACATTCCCAAATAAAGTTGGTGAATTAGGTGTCCACTATAGCTGTACAATTTAGACATGCACGTGACATACCCCACGAGTCCCATAATATTATATCATGTCTATACCATGAAATCAAAAATCCTAAATAAAATCAACACCTAGATCTAATGCCATTTTATAATTATTGTGACCTAATCACCCAAATGACACTGAGCTAGGATTTCGCAAGACCTCATGTGAACCTCCTAAATACCAGAGGCCAATGTAAATGTAAAGGGCTTAATAATACTCAATTGGGATTTGGTTTCCCTTAGAAGAATAGATAAATAAATAATAATACAACTAGAAATACACATAACCCATGGGGTTAATGGACACACAAACATAAAACATCAATACCTAATGTAGGAATACTTGTTAGTCAATCCACTAGGAAATAAATGAAACTAGAACTATATAAAATATAATATATGATGAATTAGATAAAAAGATCACATAAGGTCCAAAGTGAGTAAAATAGATTAAAAACAAATATTCACATAAAAATATAATCCAAACATGACCTAAAAACCCAATGCAAGGGTTCTGTGTTTGGAATCCCCATTGTGACAACCACAAGTAGAACTGCACATATGGTCTAGAAGCCCAACAAAGACTCCACCCAAGCACCAGACTTCAAGAGGGGTTGACTACAATATCCAATGAGACCATATGAACTATGAATTCACATCATTAACAAGGTTCCTAAAATGCATTGCATAAGTATTAATATACACCAAGGTGTATATGTAGCATGTAATCATATATATACTCAGTAGGGAACTATCAATATACCTTAATAAAGTATAAAATAGCTATATGTATTTAGGAATAGGTCTACACATTTACCTATTCGTATGATAAAACAGTTTATGGATAAATAATAATCATTGAATAGAAATTTTAGGAAGAAAAAATAGATTGTTATATTAAAGGATATATTGAAAATTTACCTATATCAATAGGACACTTATGTGTCATACCTATGTGTCATACCTACTTCGACCCTCGACTGATAATATTAGACAATGTAAATATTGAATTTGGGGTCAACACCCATCCTATCATAGTGAAGTCAAGGTCGAAAACCCTAATATTTAGAGGGAAAATGGAATGTGTATAATAGAGTTAGGATAGATAAGCTAAACTTCACATTCAAGTATATAGGAAAGGGTTATACACAGTTAAGGCACTAAGATCCTGACCCAACCATCATGCTCCAAATCAAGTTTTACCTGCTTGTGACTTATAATATAAGAATAGACATATACTTATCCCATTCAATAATTCCCATAACCACGTCATATAACTATCATTCCATTAATGTAAGAAAAATATAACAAACATCATACTTACAAATATATAATATATATGCAATTTTCTTTTCTACACACACTATCAAATCAATATGGATATTATTCAATTTAAATATAACCATATCGTGATTATGTGAATTTAAGTAATGTTATACCTGATGGATGAGAGATACCTGATGCCATTAAAAGACATCTTTGGAATATGGAAGGAATACAAAACAACCACACACCCTAAATTGACATTTTCTAGAAAATCAATGATATGATCACAATGGAAACTCTATGTGGAAAATGCAATAACCATAAGTAGAGTTAAATAAAAGAATAAAATTAATTAGGATTTTTTGGATGAAGTCTTAATCTATTGGAAAAAAACTTAACTATATAGGTAAACAAGATAGATTATATTGGAAGATCAATTCCAAAGTAAAAGATGATAGAAGATTTAACTCTAGTAATCACTTTAATCACACAAACACAATACAAGTGATCTCAACCCCCCATATATACAGAGACTATCATCCAAAAATCATAGTTGTACTTACAAATGAAATTCATGGATGGGACGTCTTATGGATCTAATCTATATAGTAATTGAATTATTCAGTCAAATTCAATCACCACCTCAACTAGCTCACCCGGTGAATAGTGAATTTTTTCTAGAGACTCTAAAGAATGAGTTTGTAACACCTTGGCACCAATTCCATCCTATTTAATCTTATAAAAGAAAACATCCTCTAAATATTTCAGTTTAATTATCTAAATCTTGAACCAATTCCACTACTGCTATGCTCCAGACACTTAGATATGAGAACTTCCAACTCTACATCTGATATAATAACAAATAATTGAACGTTACAAATTTATGATGGAGTTAACTCTTGTACAAAAAGAATATGATCACATATATACTAATAATATCCAACATGAAAATCATTTTTAGGATCCATCACCAATTACATTAAGTCACATGCACCATTTTTATAACTCTTTTCTTCGTGTAGCCTATTTTAGTTTTTAAGAGCTTTTGAGATCCTAAAATCTCAAATTTATCCAAGACCCACTGAAGTACAACCACAATTAATATTTAATTAAGCTATAAATTTAGTATATCCATTGTATTTCAGTTCCCTTCAACATTCCATAGCTCTAGCATCTCGTCCCCTATAAGATTCTAGATAAAGTTGTATTTTAGTTAAATATACTTAAATTGAGAGTGAAATTAAAAATTAAAATCCAATAAAATTACACTCTGGATGTCACATTAAAGAATGAAAAAAATATTACCTCCAATAAATTTCCTCTAGTATACCCTTCAACCACACCAAATCCTTCCCTACTCCCTTTATCACAATATAATCATCTTTTATGTTTGATAGTGAAACTACTAGTTTTAACTGTGGCATCCAACTTACCAAAGTGCCACCAAAAGCAAACATGAATCTATTGGTTCTATTATCTGAATAAATAAATTCATTAACATCAATCCCATTCAAGGTACATTCTATTAAAAATATTATAATATCCATTAAACCCTTAAGATGTCAGTTAATCCACTACTCTTTTCTTGGATTTTTCATGAATTTTCTATCCACACCTACCTCTTAAGAAATATTAGGCTGAATAAAAACCATAGAATAACTCTAGATTCATATATACAATGAATATGGAACTTTTATCATGTAATATGCCTAATCATACTTCTTTAGTGTCTTCTCCTTTGAAAGTTTGAGATGTCTGGAATAGGGATTACTCATAGGGTTAAAATCACTCGTCATGAATATTGATAGTACTCTTTCGAAGTACTATGACTGAGAAAGGAATAGTTTTAATGGAATCAAGTATCTTAAAATATGTATTCTCAACATGAACATAATGGAATAAAGATTTTTTCATTGGGAAATTTTAGAAAATTCACACTTCAACTCTTTCAACATTTCATTCATAGTTCCTACCAAGATAAATTCATCAACCTAGAGAAGTAATAGAAAGAAATTTGCTTCACTATACACCATAAAATAATATAAATGGTTTTCATTTCTCTACATAAACCCTTATTCCATTATGATGTGGTAAAATTTTCAATTCCACTATCTTGGGGCCTTCTTTAACAAATAAATACTTTACTTGATCATTCACACCAGGACCTTATTCCATTCTAATACGTGACCTTCAAGTTTCTCCATGTAGACTTTTCTCCAAATCTTTATGAAGTAATTTTTTCATTATGTCATGTTATTCAAGATATATAACTTTTATGGAAACCAGTATGAGAAATATTAAAAAAAATGTTTCCAATAATTACAGAAACACTCACCAATGTACACTCCTTATGACCATTGGAATCCCTTTATAAATAATCACACCTTGTACCAGACTCAATTATATACTTCATCTTTTATGTGATAATCAAAATTATTCTATAGTGATAACATTAATTATATAACTTTCACTATCTCTAAATTATTAAAAACGTGCAAGGAATCTAATTATTAATTATTTTTTATTCCCATTACAATGATTCATACAAACTTATCACTACACTTATGCTTTTAGGCTCCCCACCATCCATTATAATTAGAAAGTTCATATAGAAACCAAACCTCTAAAAAAGCCTCTTAACTCTAGTAAATCACTTCAACTATGGAGTTTCCAAACCTCTATGACATCCACTTCAAAAACTATACCCTGATCTTAAGTCATTCGCAAGAACTCTGGTACATCAGGCCACAATACATCTAGAACTTGATCAACATCTTCTATTCTAGAAAATGGTTGTACTTCTCATAATCTATCTTCTATGATATATATATATATATATCATAGAACTACCTAAAAGTTTAACAACTCAATATTATCTTTTTAAATTTTATGCTTGTTCCCAATAGAATCTTATTCCAGGTTTTAATCCTTCAATAGGACCTTCTCATTGAAGAGGATATTACTGATTTTGATAATTTTATGTTTTCAATCATACTAGAGTTTAAAACCAAAGTCTTCATCATTGTAGCCTATAATTAAACATGTCTTGAACTTAACATCCAACTTGTAACTACCCTTGTAATTGACATGGTAAAACAAGATACAGTTGAAAACTCTAAAATAAGTAATGTACACGATCTGATCAGACCACTGTTCCTATGGATGTTACTATACTATCATTTATAATGGAAACCAATTCATGAGATGAGCTACATAGTTAACCTCTGTGTCCTGAAATTAATTCAAGAAACTAGAACTTAACTTCATTATCCTTGATCTATAATTAAAAATTTCAATACATCCATTCCATAATAGTATTCTTCTCAGATCTCCTAGTCACAATCTTCCCCGACTGAATTCTATTCATCCAATATAACATTCGTAACTATATTCCTCTATACTCACCACTATTTTAAGACATAATAAATTTCATATTCATCATGATATTATCTTCCACCATAGCACTCCATTTGATTAAAATAAAAAAGATCTCAGACTTGGGTTTGAGGTAAAACACCCAAACTTTTCATAAGGAATCTTCAATGAAGTTAATGTACTATTGTACAACTCCATGAGATTGAACCATTTTCTATACCCATAAATCTATTTAACCATCTTGATATTTTGACTAATTGGTGTCCTTCTATTCAAGTTGAATGAAACCTTATATTGCTTCCCTTGAATGAAACCCCCACATGTGTCAAACTCTACATGATCAAGATTAAATAATCCATTCATAACTAAGGTCCTTAGACCTTTCTCATCAATGTGACCAAGATGGGCATGCAATAAATTTACTAATCTATAAAATTTTTTGAAAGTAATTTCTATATTATGAATGATACCTTCTTGAACAATGGTCAAGTAAAATATTTTGGATTTCCCACAGCGGGCCACTACCAAGGAAGCACATGTGAGTTTCCACACACACTCCAAAACATGGTGAAAACCTACATCAAAAATATGTCCAATGTAGATAAGGATCTTCTACAGTCTTGGGATATGTTTTACATCTTATAAATGCATCAGTCATTCATTTTATATTTTCATGATCATAACTAATTTTTTAACAACTTCAATCACCTTTATGTTAGACTACTAATATTATCCTAACATATCCCGTGTTATTTATGTTTTGATGATCTCATAAACCCTATATATGTTTCTAATTATTTTATTTTTAAGTTTATTCTCCATGTTTTAATCTTATTTATTTTTATTCTACTATAAATCTATAATTCTAGAAGTGTACTAAAATTTACCTCAGTATTGAAAAATCAGCTACATAAAGACATCGTCTATGTGGATATTTAGATATGTCGAGCAATAAACTATGTTAGAACACTACATGAAAGAATCACCTACATACATTGATTATGTTGTAGAACCAGCTATATGAAAATCTTCTATATTGATGAATCAAACATGTGATAAAAAAATACATTGATCAAATGGCTATATAAACTAGGTGCATTGAGTAATAATCTATGTAATTTGGATCCATTTCATATTATGATATGTGGTTTCAATTTTCTCCATGATTCATTCAGCTACACAAAATTTAGTTGCATAAACAATATAGATATTTAAATAATTTTTCAACATGAAGAATGACTGCATGGATCAGTTCTTCTACGTGAATTCAAATGTATGGAATTCAGTTATGTTGTGATTCATAACTAGCTACATTATTCAAAAACCTAGATATTTACTAATATTGGAGTACATTAACTGTGAATTAATTTTATCATTGATTCATTAAATATCACACAACATATTTATAGTAAAAAAATCCAAATGGTTTCGGGTATCAAGATATGAAAATAGTATAGAATTATTTATTCTTCAGTATTGTTGAGGCTATATTTTTGTTAAGAGTACATTTGAAATTTAATTAAAAGTCTAATTTTTATGGTATATTTTTCTATGAAATATTATGTTAGAAAATAACTAAGATAAGTTAAAGAAGATAAAATATGGAAGTAACAAGAATAGAATGAATCACTATCACTATCTCTCTCTCTCAATACTTTATGTGATTCTTCTCTATGATAAGAAGAAGCAGAATAAGAATCAAATTTTCTATAGTTATTATATCAAGATCCAAATTTATTTATTTTATTATAATATCCTTAATTTATAATTCATTATTATTTTATCTCATGGATAACTCTTCTCTTATATTATTTTCATCTTGAAAGAGTGTTCTTTATTTGTAATATATTATATTCTGTATAATTATTTGAAGTTAGAAATCCTTATACTAACTATTGAAGGTTTGTGTTTTGTAAAGCCATATAGGATCCTAAAAAAAATTCTTGTTTTTCACCAAGTGATGACTTCTTTAACTTTGTCAAGAATTCCTTATAAAATTGATTGGTACTAGTGAAATCATGAAGCTCTTAGATTTGAGCATTGGTGGAGTGGATTGAAAGATTTTTATTCCCCGTTTCACTATATATATTCTATATTTAATCCTTTTATTACTATTTTTATTTATATTTATTGTGTGTGTTAAGAAAAGATCAAAATATTTCATAATTTAAAAGAGGATGGTTTTAAGAGAATAAAATTTCTAGAACTCAATTCACCCCCTCTTGATTCTTAGAGTATTTGTTCTCTGAAAAAAGTTGGTATTAATGTCTAGGGATTTTGAGTTCTCTATTATAAAATATTTAAGTATTAAGACCATCTACAATTGGTTTTCATGGATGAAAAGAGAGAAAGTATGTCTATGGTAAGATGTACCTATTTCAATGGATAAAATTATGGTTTTTGGAAGTAACAGATGATTATCTAATTAAATAACCTTGGCTTAAATGTTTAATTAAAATTTTATAATCCTTACACTATTCCTGAAGTAGATCCAAAGAAATGGGATGATATTACTAAAAGAGAATATGATCTGAACTAAAAATATATGAATTAGATAATATGTGGACTAGACCATGATGAGTTCAATAGAGTTTCACAATGTGCAATAATTTATGAGATACGGAAAAAATATATATAACCTATGAAGGTACTAATAATGTATGACAACTCATGTACAATGCTACAAAGCTGAATTTTGACACATTCAAGATAGTCAACGGAGAAACCATAACACAAATGAATTGATGGTTGACTAAGATTCAGAATAATGTTTCTTCCCTTGGAGCAAAAATTCCTAAATATGATCAATCACCAAAATTTCTTAGAGTTCTACTATCCAAGTTTAGTAGAATCTTAGATTCCATCAAGAAATCCATTGATGTAAAATATGTAAAGATAAAAAATCTCATCGGAATACTTATGATGTATGAGGTAGAAATAGAATTTGAAGTCGATTATAATAGAATGATTAAAAAGGATAATGATGCTTCTAATGTCTCCACTTAAAAATATTAAAAAAAATAAATGTAATAAAATTTTATGGGTTTTCTGAATAAGATACTTTAAAAAATACTTCTTTAAATAGTGAGATTTCTAATTTTTCATGGAAGTTCAAAAATTTCTACAGTAAGAGTATATTATTCAAAAATTCCTATAGAAATTAGAATAAATATGATGGAATTTATAAATAAGTAATGTGTTTTGAGTGAAAAAATAATTTAAATATAGAGATATATTTTCCATAGTTTCAAGAAAAAATAAATTTGATAAAAAGTACAAGTGTAATCTAGAATAAAAGAAGAATATAAAGAGATCCATGAGTTCAATAAGGAGTGGATTCAGAGGATTCTAGTGATGAAACATATTATGAATCAAAATATTAAATTTCAAATCAAAATGCCAACATGTTCTTTATGTAATAATGTTATTAGGTACACCCATTTGATTATTCTGAACTTGAATCTAATTTTGAAACTAAAAATATCACTTTTGAATAACTAAATGAGGATTTTACCATGATAGGAACAAAATTTTAAAGAGTGAAAAAGAAAAATAAATCCCTCAAAAAATTATATTGTTTTTTAAGAAAAATTGTGAAATTAAATAAACAAATTTTATATTTAAAACTTATGTTATAAAATTCTAATTCACCTTGTGTTAAAAAGGGGAAAAAATTAAAATATTACAAAAATAATTTTAATCCTTAATGATTCTTCCATTTTTTTCAGAAAAGGAAATAATTACTTAAATAAAATCCTTCATAATAATAATGTGTAGAAAGATAAATTTTGAATATGAAGGAAAGGTGAAAGACCAAATCTATAAAAAAATTATTTTTTGTCTATTTATATGAATAAAAACTTCTCTAAAGTTATTTTTTTCATTGTGGAGAAGCTAAAAACTATAATAATGCAGGTATTTTAAGAAACCCTTAAATTTTAGGGGTTAAACATGGTCATATTTTGATAAATTTATCAATATTTAGTGATTTAATTTCTAGATAGCACAAGAATGTTTTGGTTCCAAAATCTTTGGTTTCTAACTTGTGAGGACCCAAGAGAAAATGAGCACCAAAACAATTTCTTATTTGATTTGTCTTTATATGAAAAAAATATTCTATATAATCAATGAAACAAGGTATATGTAGAGTGTATGATCAAGAAATACGAGTATAGATTTCTCATATTTCCATTACTTATCCAAAATCAATGAACCTTATGTTAAATTTAGTGACAATGGTAAAGAAAAAATTATAAGAGTTCGATCAGTTAGGAATCCACTCTCAGACCTCATTAACAAATTTCCTTTTGTATAATGTTTGAAACACAACTTGAGAAGTATATATCAAATTTTTTATGAAGGTTATTCTATAGTTTTTTCAAATAATCCATCTTTTTTTTAAAGATAAACATATTAAGTTTAGGGATCCTAGAATTGATAAAGTGTATACTCTAGATCTTAACTATATGTGTAGACAAAAAGTAAAATGTTTAAAAACTAAAAAATGAATCTTCGATTCAGTATAGAATTTTTGAACATTTTAATGTTTATTCTTTCAGAAAATTGTCTAAGATAAATTGAATTTCATATATAACTTTACATAAATTAAATTAAGAGAAATTATGGGATGCAAGACAAATGGGAAAGAAACACAAGTCAAATTTTAAATTAATTAAAGAAGTTTATACATCTAGAACTTTGAAAAGTATCCACATATGTATTTTTGTAATGTCTATAATAGTAATCCTAAGAGTAAAATATTTTTTTAATGAGTTAGTGGATGATTTTTATATATTTACTTAGTATTTCATTTTTAATTTATAAAAGTGGAGCATGTTTTATTTTTATAACTTTTTGTAAATTGGTTCAAAAAGATAATGCTTCCAAAAATATATATTTGAAAAGGGACCATGGAGGAGAATTTGAAAACCATGAGTTCAATTTTTATTGTTCAAAACATGGAATAAAACATAATTTTTATTCCCCCAGGACACCTCAGTAGAATTGTATTGTTGAAATGTGTAATAAGACCTTGTAAGAAATTTTAAAGACTATGTTATGTAAATATAACTTACCCACATAATTTTGGGATGAATCTATGAATACAGCATGTTATGTTATGAAAAGAGTTCTGAATAGGGCTGTTTTGAATAAAACACCCAATGAGCTATGGAAAAATAGAAAACCAAAAGTTTGATACTTTAAAGTGTTCAGATGGAATGATTATATTTTTAGCACCAAGTAAAGTCTTGGTAAATTTGATCTAAAGGACAATAATGGAATCTTTCTTGATTATTATACAACTTTTAAGGATTATAGGGTTTTCAAGAAAATATCAAAGATTATTGATGAATAAAATCATAAAAAATTTGATGAAATTGATCCATTTGATCATAAAATGACTCAATTTGATGGGTTAAGTGATTCTTTTGAAAACATGAGACATAAACCTCTATTTGAAAATAGAAGGGATAATAATTTGGAACATGATTTTTATAAACTAAATCCTGAAAGGATGGATACTAGTGAACCTGAAAGTACATTTCCTAGAAAACCTAGAACCATGAAATATCATCCCTTAGATATAGTTTTTGGAATCTTGGATAAAGGAATCATGAATATAAGAAGTTTAGGAAATCTTGAATAACTTTTTTCCTTTTTATAACAACAAGAACTTAAAACCTTAGAGCTATCCTTAGTTGATTAAAGTAGGGTTTTATCTATAAAATAAGAGTTAAACCAATATAAAAGGAACAAGGTATGAGAATTAGTTAATATACCCACGGAATACCCTGTTATAGGAACAAAGCGAGTTATCAGAAATAAATAGGATGACCAGGGAGTGATCATTACGAATAAGGCTATGTTAGTGGATAAAGGGTCACTACTACAAATTTTGGTTCATCTAAGGCTAGCGTTCATCAGTGCTAGATAAAAACACTTTTATATTCTCCCCTTTATCAATGCTAGAAAAAATCACTGATAAAGGACCCCTTTATTACCGCTAGGAAAAACCATTGATAAAGGGGGGCCTTTATCAGCACTACTAAAAAATCACTAATAAAGGCCCCCTTTTATCAGTGATTTTTTACTAGTGATGATAAAGGGATCCCTTTATCAGTGATGTTTTGCTAACATGGATAAAGGTGGGGCTTTATCAACAAAAATAAAAAATCATTGATAAATGGGTGTTATTATTGGTGTTAAAAAACACTCATAAAGGGGTCCCTTTATTAGTGCTAGTAAAAAAGTGATGATAAAGGGGGACATTATCAGTGCTTTTTTAGAAGCATTTATAAATGGTAAATTTCATAAAAAAATTATAAATCATTGAAAAATATTAGTGTATACATATATTTATATTGATATATATAAATATATATATTATTTTGTTAAATTTAATTTATATAAGTAAAAATATGAATTTACACTTAATATATATGACATTTAGTAAAAATATATTATAACATAATTAAAAAAATAATATTAATTAATAATTTTTTAGTCATTAGAAAGCAATAGTCATTTAATAAAAATTTGATGACATAGAAATTAAATAAATTAATGAACGGCCCAACATAATTTGAAAATATCACCTGAACCTCAAACAACCATAACTTTTTATCTGAGTGTCCATTTATGCTTTACCACATAATAAATCAAAGAATTAGAATAAATCTACGACGTGGTGATGAAGAGAAAACCTAATATCCATTTTTTAATTGTTAAAAGTAGTCCAAAAGGCATTTAAAGTTGATTTTTTAATTGGGATACCGTAATTTTTTAATATTAAAAAATATTTTAGCTTTGTTTAAGAGGGTTGTTTTGTTCTTTTTTAGTGAAGGCTAAATTTATTCCTAGAGATTACATTCTTATAGCTATTTTGGTTTTTTAATTTTATCTTTTTTCATATTGTAATTTTATTTATAATTAAATAAATTCATATTTTCTTATATTTATTTATAATAAATTAATTGATAAATACATATATTTATAAATATTTACAAAAAAATGTATTTTTAAATATATAAAACAAATTAATATATATATATTATTCAATTAATTAAAATAAAAAAATATCTATTTTATTTACTTTATATATACATATGTGTGTGCATTAATAAATGGATATATATATATTCTAATATATTTAATTGAATATTAATATATAATATAATTAAATAAATATAAGTGTATACATCACACACACAAACAAACATATATGTTATAAATATATTAAAAGAAATTATATAAATACATGAATAAAAAAATTGTATGAATATATATATAAATATACATATCCTAAAATATATAATAAAGCAACCTTGGAGCATGGGTAAATGCATTAAAATAGAAAAATGAAATCTAGGGATCAAATCTAGGTGCGTGCGTGAGGTGAACATGATAAAGTATAGTGGAAAAGTACTCATAAGAGGGATTTATGAGAACTAAGAAAGGGGGTGGTGGATGTGGTAGTACTGGTGGGGTTGGGTAGGAGTGGGAAAATCATTGAAAAAGTGGGTTGGAGGAGCACTATAAAAATGGGTTTTTTAAATTATCAACAATTAAAAAAATGTTGATAAACATCCAATTTACTAGATCCTTTTTCAAAAGTCGATAAAGACCCCTACCCCCTTATCAGCACTTTTTTTCTAGCACTGATAAAGGTGGCCTTTATTAGGGATTTTCATAATGATAATATATACCACCTTTATCATCACAAAAAATCATTGATAAAGGTAAACCTTTAACAAAAATTATTTTAAAAGTTCTTTTTTAGCACTGTTAAATCTAATTTTTAGCACTGTTAAAATCCCAACCTTTAGTAGTGGGTATAACCAATAAGAAGATGCAGACTATGAATAAACCTTCTCACCTATAACAAGATTAGAATACATTAATATTCTTTTAGATTACGCATCACACATGGATTTCAAATTTTATCCTATGGATGATAAATAATCATTTTTAATAAGTTTTCTTTTGGTGTATGTTTATGTTAAACAACCTCCACATTTTGAAAACTCTCACTCCCCAAATTCTATTTTTAAAATTACCAAATCTATTTAAGGATTTAAACAAGTAACTAGATATAGGTATGAGTGTTTTAGTTCATTTCATTTAATAAATTTATTTCCATTAGGAGTGTAAAATCCAACTCTTTTAAATAAAAATTTATCCTTATATATATTTCTAGTTCAAATATATGTTGATAATGTGATTTTTGGTTATATGAATAAAACATTGTGTAATGATTTTTCAAAAAAAAAAAGAATTTAAAATGAGAAAGATAGGGGTATTAAATTTATTTCTTGGTTTTCATATTTATCAAGAAAGCATAGGAATGTACTAAATCAAATAAAATTTATATTTGACTTACTTATGAGTTTCTTACTTCAAATAAATAAACTACATACAAATCTTATGAGTTCTAATGAAAATTTTGATTTGGATAAAGCTGGGACTCTAGTTGAAAACAAGGTATATAGAGGAATAATTTTAATTTTACTATATTTTACTATTTGTAGAATGGAAATTTTGTTTTTATTATGATTATATAATAGACTCCATGTAAATCCCAAGGAATCTCATTTAAAATATACCAAATGAATTTTAATATATTTAAAAGGAACAATTTCACTTTACTTACTTTTTCCAAAACCTATTATTTTAATTTTAATTCATATTCTAATGATAACATTTGTGGTTATAGAATTGATGGAAAGATAACATCAAGAACCTACCATTTTTAGGTAAATCCTTGGTATCATGGTTTAGTAAGAAACACCACTCAGTTTCATTACCTTTTATTGAATTAGAATAAATTGTTACTAGTAGTTGTTGTGAAAAGATGTTGGTGATGAACAAACCTTAATAAATTTTATATTTATTTATAATCAAGTTTTAAGTTTTTTTATAAAACTAGTTCCATCAAAATATCAATGAAACTAATAAACCATTCAATAAAAATCATATATATCTAATGCATCATTTCTTGAGAGATCATACTCGAAAAGGATATATATCTCTTGAATTTATCCCTATTGAGAACTAATTACCTAATATTTTTACTAAACCCCTATATTGCGAACATTTTGATTTTATTAATTGTGAATTAAGGTTATTTTAATTTAAATGATTTTAAATGATTTTATTTATAAATTTATTTAAATTATATTTCTACATTTATTGGTAATACTTTTAATGAGTTACAAGAGTTAAAATATTTTAGGTTTCTTTTAACTTTATTTGGGTGTGATTCATTTTTAGAAAATAAATTAAAATTTCTTTTAAAAATAAAACTATTTTTATGTTTTATTTTATTCTATTTTCATTTATTACTTTATTTTAACTCTGATCGGCCCCTAAACCTAAATCAGTTATGTAACCCTCTCCCAAATCAGGTATTTGACCAAACCTAAAATCGACCCTTGACAAATTTTCATTTCAAATATATCCCATCAGACATACATTTGAACTATCACCTTTAATTATCTTGACCTTCTATTGATATTTCTTTGATAGGGAATTCCAATTGAGGAGACAACAGTGGTTCTAGATCTTTAAAAAATGACTATCTTAGAGGTGCATCTAATTGGGTGCTTATAGGAAAGGTTGTGGACATCGATTGGTTAAATGGAACATATATTCTGTTGAATAATTAGTTCTAAGGATAATATTTTTTGTTTGAAAATAATAATATAGTATTTCTATTTTAATTGGAGGTAAACAATTTTATGATAATTACTATGTTCAGTTAGGAAAAACAGAGGATGTGTTGTCAATGAATGTAAATGGGAAGGATTTTCTAGTTTTGTATTTAGTGAGGGCAGTATTTATACATTATCCTCTTGAAGGGGAGTATAATTTTAATTAGATTTTAGTTGGTGCAATTTCTATAGTATCTAATGAATTTTTCATGTTTCTATTTGGGTCCTCTAATTTTGATATGAAGGCTATGAAGGATTAGGAAGTAGGATGGAAGGTTTTGTGAATGTTTTTTCTAAATAAAATTTCTAAATGAATAGATGAGATGGAAAATTTATCATTTTAGGACATGTATCATTTATATGTCATGATAAATAATGTATAGATAATTCTCTCATGGTACATGATGATGTTCATGAATTACTACTTCTAGGGTAAAGGGAAGTTGAATTACTACCATTATAGAAGGATTATTTATTTAGTTTTGAAGAATAAATAGGTTGACTTAAATGAAGAATGTGTTTTGAAGTTCCACAAGAGTAATACATTTTTAGTAGTTCTTATAAAGGAATTTGGTTAAAATTGAGATTCTACCTCTAATTCTATATGGATAATTGGATAGAAATTTATATCTTAGGTGGTTATACAACCTCCAAAACTAACTCAAGGGGAGACATCTACTACCTCACCTCCTAGAGATGCAACAACTACCAAAATTGTTCCTTATATGGAAGTGTAGAAGACTGTTATCACCAGATTAGAGCCTATAGTGAAAAAATTCGGTCATACTATGGAAGAAATACATAGTTAGGAAGATTTAGTTGTTAGTGTTTCTGAGTCTATTCAGCCAGTTTTGCCAGTTATTAAGAAAACTATTGGAGCTGAAGATAAATTGGAAAGGCTAGTTGAGACTGTATCTAGTGTGCTAGCTACTGAAGTCATAATGGAATCTCAATATGTGCACAGTAAGGTTAATCCAATCACTGGATCACTTAATGATGATAGAGAAAATACTCAGAATGTTATTATGGAGGTTTTTGATAATTCACATACCCTATAGGAAAATCCATCTCCTCCTTATATTCAAGATGAAGAACCTTTAGTAAGAAAATGATGTAAAGAATCTAAAGTTAATAGAAACATGAAAACCTTTACCTATACTATTATGAAATATTTTTATAATATCAAAGGATATTATGATGAGTTGAAAAGGGAGATGATATCTTCCAAATACGAGATCATATATCTAAAGAAGAATTCAGTTTCTCAAGATTATTTTGATGAGCTAGTTGATATGATGGATTCCCATACCACCTTGATAAGGAATATTGAACTAGTGAAACAAGTTTCTTAGGGTGTTAATTCTATTGAATTCAACGTTTTTAAATATTAGGTAAATGGTATTAAAGGAATTTGTGATACCAAGTATGAGATAAATGATCTTGGGATTCTTATGTCATATAAGAGGTATTTGAATTAAAATTTTACAATAATTCAATTAGATCATTAAATAGATTCAATTGATGATATTTTCAGTTTTAAGATAGACATGAAGGAGAGATTTCACACTCTAAAAAGTGTATTTGTGACTTAGTTTTTATTTTTAAGAGTTTTTTATCCAAGTTCCACATCTACTTTTGTACCTTCTATAGTTAAAATTTTTCAGAATCAATTTGATCAACAAATTTCATATCTAGATTCAGTTCTATATCATATCCATTCACTTAAATGTGATATGATCTCTCTTATGTTTTTTCAATATTTCAAGAAGGATATATTTGTTAAATTCAATGACACCAAAGAAGCTATGAGAAGATCTGGTCTTATAACTGACGTACCCCTAAATGACATACCTTTATTTCTAAACGAATAAATTCCATTAGTCAATGAAAAGTTAGATGAAATAAGGGATATATCTAATAAGACTAGATATATGGATTCATCCTCAATTTTTCCATTCAAGAGAACCCACCAAATATTTGTTACTATGATGGATAACATTTAGGATGGAGTATCAGCTATATACGCAGACTCTTCTAAAGAGGATGCCAATTCCTTATATTCTAAAGAATCTCCTACTATATAAACTATGGACTGGAGAAAATAGATTTAAGTATACAGACCTATCAAGATAATTTTTCTAGCGCCAACTTCTTCTCTTTTGTCATATTCTTAAGAACCATAAAACATTTGAATGTGATTGGTCATGTTCTTGTAGATCATTTATCCCATGAGGATCAAAATTTAAACTTCTTGGAAGGTAGACTAATCAGGTTATAGGTTTTTCAAGATCTAATTCATGCTAAGTTGTACTAAGAACCTCTTATGTAACTATTTAGTCCTCATCCCACTACTATTTTATATGCATATTCTTAGTCATTTTCTTCTATATATATTGAATATTTTAAAGGATTTCTCAACAATAGTTTATCTTTAGTTTCTTAGATGCACAAAAAATATTTTACTAAAATTTTGGATTTATCTAAATCATAGATCATTTAGATAATATATTTTTGTGATGATGAACTTTTGTATCTAATAGGTAGAAGATCCCTTAGCCTAGTAACAATAAATACCTATAGGTTTTTTAGATAGATATTGGATATTTTTTTAGATCTAGCCAGAATTTATAAGATATCAAAATAAAAGTTTGTTGTTGTTATTTATACTCAATATTCCTTCAAGGAAGAATCATCTTCATATATTTCCAATAATATGGTCTTTTTGAGTTCTAGTTCAGATTACTTCAACATTGATTCTCGGAAACTTGATAGGAAAATTCCTACTTAGATACTGAGAGACAGATTAATTTTTGGGACTGAATAAATTTCTTTGTAGCTTAAAAGAGTTATTATACCTCTGTTAGTTGAACATATAACTACCTCTTCATAATATCCATCCTTCAAGAAACCTTCACCCAAACCTCTATTTTAATTTTAACCCATTCATAAACCATGTTCATCTAACTAATTTATGTATATGTATTTTTTTTATATTGGTTCTTTGTATTTTTGAAAAAGTGTACCTGATTAATACCATTCCTTTTTTATGTCATTGTTTGTTTATTAAATGACCACTTTCATTTAATTCATTTAATTTTTTTTAATCTTTTACTTTCTGTAATTTCTTAATTTCATTCCTCGTATAATTCAAATTCTGTTTTAGCACACTATTTTAACTACTCATACTTTAAGGTGATACATTAAAAGTGTTTTTTAACTATTTAACCTTCATTTTTAATGTCACAAAATGGTAATAAGATAGATAATATATAGAAATGGTAATAATAAATTATAAACATAAAATTTTAAATGTAATAACCAATATATAGTTTTCTGCAAAAAAATCCTTAAACATTTTAAATTTTCATGTTTAATGTTTAATGGCTTTTGTGATCATCAAAAATGGGTGGATTGTTAGACTACAAATGTTATTCTAATATACATCCCATGTGAATTATTTTTTAATGATATAAAAATCCCTTTATATTTTTCTAATAATTATATTTTTAAGTGTGTTCATTGGGTTTTAATCTTATTTAATTTCATTCTACTGTAAATTTGTAATTTTGGAAGTTTGTTGAAATATACCTAAGTCTTAAAAATTCATCTGTGTAATTATTTTCTATATGTATATTTTTTTATGTCATTTAATCAACTATGTAAATCATATACATGAATTAATTAACAACATAAATTGTCTACATCGTATAATCGGCTTCGTGAAAATCACCTATGTCGATGAATTAGTTACATGGTCAAATGGAAATGTCGATGAAATGGCTACATAAATTTGATACAAGGAGTAATCATATACATGATTTGGATCCATCATATATTTGGGTATGTGCTTCTAATAGTCTACATGATTAATTCATCTATGCCAAATCAAGCTATATAAGCATGTTAGCTACATAATTTGGCTACATGAAGAATTCAACTATAGGGATCAATTAAACTATGTGAATTAAAATATGTGGAATTCAGCTACGCAATGATTTATAACTATCTAATCAGTTCTAAAACCTATATTTTTTTTACCATTGGAGTACTTTAAGTGGTAATTAATGATTTAATTAGTGTATTAAATATTGGACTACATATTTATAAAAAAATTATTTCCAAATGGTTGCAAGTGTTGAGAAAGGAAAATAATATAGAACAATTTATTTCTCAGTACTGTTGATGATGAATTTTTAGGATGTGGAAAATATTAAATTTAATTATGAGGCTAGATTTTTAGGGTTATTTTTTGTACATAGTAAGGACAATATAAATATTATAATTCAAAAAAGAAAAAAAAATATATAAGTAACAATAACCAAATAAAGAACTAGAACTCTCTCTATACCTCTCAAATATTTCTATGATTCTTCACTGTGATAATAAAAAAAGAAGAAAAATAAAATTTTATATAGCTATGATATCAAGATCAACCTAGTTATTTTTTATAAGACTCACCTCAAGATATACTTCATTATTATTTTCTCTCATGGAGAACTCTTCTCTTCTATTAGTTTTATCCTTCAATTGTATACTTCATTTTTAATCTCTCATATGATTTACTACTACTAGAAGATTAAACTACATGCACCGAGTTCTGGATGATGGTTTTTTGTAAAGCCTCATAGGAGGCCAATTAAATCTCATGGTTTTTTACTAAGTTATGGATGCTCGTACTCATTCAGGAATTCCTAGGGAAAAGGATTAGTATAATTGAAATCACCAAACACTAATAGTTGAGCAGTTTTGGAGTAGACTATGAGATTTATATTCCACAAACCACAATAAATCTAATATATTTGATCATTTTCTTATTTTATTTATTTACACTTCTTGGTTGTGTTAATAAAAGATCATAATCTTACATACCTTAAAAGATTATGTTTTAAGTGGAAAAAATTTCATAAACTCAATTCACCCCTCTCTTGAGTCTTGGTGAATTTTTTCTTTGACCAACACTATCTATCAATAAGGTAAAACTTTCCTTGGATTCAAAAAACATAATTTTTCAAGCATCCACTATTAGAAGTTGAGTGAAATAAAGCTTTGAAGTCAAGGATCCATGACTCTAATAAACATGTGACACTTTGATCCAAAATTAGACCATCCCACTCACATATGGAGTTTTCTAATGACCTGTAAATAATTTTTATATAGTTTACCCACCTATTATTTAAATCCTTACATATATTTCCCTTATTTTCATAGTTCTAAAAAAATATCAACTAGGACTAACCAACTTCCCATGAAACTTCCCTTTTTAATTTCTTCCCATTTTCTTCTAACTCATTAGAGAAGAGTAGACCCTATTTTCTAAGAAATTTAATGAAATTACAAAATTTTATGTGACTTAAGTCCCCTATATTTATTCATTAAATATTTTATCATAGATCTCCTCAAATAATAATTAATTATTTCTTCTAGAATTTCTCACAATGGTCACCATTTCATCCCATGATTCTAAAATCAATAATAGAAGAATCAATTACAACATGAATTTTTAAAAATTTAATCCAATGGAATCCAACTAAATATGGATACCATTGAGTTCATTTAAATGATCAACCACTTACCATTATGATATTATCATTCTAAAAAGTCATCATAATATGAACACTTTTTTCATCGTAGAAGGATTCTCATAAATGTTCACAAATTTTCCCATAAAATCTATAGTTTTAATAATATCATAGATATTGAAGGCCATATTCCTAGAAAACAGCATTATAATAACTAAAATATCCTTCTTACCATGTCTTTACCATTTTATATGGACTCTTCCTCACCAGTAGACAATCAAGGCCCTTCTAAAATAATTAATATTCTATCTGCATCTTCCAAAAGACAAAGTTCATGAGATAAAACTTATCCAAAAAAATCATCTTCCAATTATATCTTCCAAAGAGTTAAAAGTACTAATAAATTTAAAGTGGTTAAATAGAAGCTACCTCAAAGTTTATAAAATTTTATGTCTGTGTTTCCCTTCAAAACTTTAAACCAAGATCTAATACCACTTATTTCACTGGACACAGTTTTATCAGAATGATCTGATATACAATACAACATTTTGTGACAAGTAATTGGAAGGTTCATAAGAAACATAAATCTATAAAAATGTAACTTTTTAATAATAAATCCATGCAATAAATCCATGCACCATGAACTCACACCCTATGGAAAATGGAAGAGACACTCATATGAGACACTCTAAGAGAAACATGAAATGAACATAAGTCGAGAAAAGCATAGGAATATAAGGAATTAACATGGTTTATATGAATTAATAATACACAATAAGAAACAACCACACTAGAGAGGTAATCAAGAGATATTATAATGGATGATAGACTACAAAAACATGATGAAAAAAGATTAGCCTCAAGTAATCACTATAATCACATAAACATTGTACAAGTGACCCCAACACACTTATATATAATATATCTTCTAGTAATCCTAGTTCCACTACCAAATGATATTAATTTAGGGAATTCATTATTGATTCGAAATTTTAATTTATAAAATCACTCTATTAAGAGAGATCACCGCCTCAACTGGATCACCCGTTGAATAGTGTCTACCTTTTGAGATTCTAGGGAATGACTTTGCTCCTCCTCAATATCAACACCTGTATATTCCATATTTCAAAAGAACACATCCTAATTAGATGATTAAAAAATACCATTTTCACTATGTTTATACCCCAATAAGATATTTTTACTACCTCAATATCAAGTATAATAAAATAGCATCATAAGTTACACCTTTTCAATGAATTTAATGCTTGGTAGAAAAATGGATTCCCACATCAAGCCTAACAAAAACATATTACTTCCTAGTATCATATGGTGTGATATGAAATATTTTCATATTATAGCATAAGATATTATATAATCACAAAATAGTCATATGATTCTTTTAAACCTATATCGTATTGGAAGGTAGGATTACGATATGTGCAACATGAGATAACACATGCATAGAGATCATCTCAGGTATAGTTTCTTCAATTTATTATCTATGAGATGGATCATTTATATCTTGAAAATAATTCACTAAACTATGAAATCAATAAAAATCTAATGAGATGTAATATGTGAGTACCATGAGATGGAAGTTGATATGTTTTTAATGGAAAACACCTTTCATTAAATAAAGAGCATTGAGGATACCTATAAAAGGATTATATACTTTCCTATTGGTGTTCCCCCATTGAATTTTAATCCTATTTAATTTTTTGTATCCCTTGTTTATCACTCATCAAATAGTGAAGGCGATAGAACCCAATCAATATACAGGATTCATTAAGAATCTTTTTGGGGTTCATGGCCAGTCTAATTCACTCCAAGGTAAGAAGAATATGTTTTCAGCTTTGGTGATCAACATTAAACATACTCCATTAAATATTAAAGATATACTCCACTTATACAACATTACAAGTACTCAATAGGTGTTGCATTAATATTTTCCAAGAATTTTTTATTCCTTAAAGATAGATTGGGTCATACTTGGATTGTTTCCACTCCTAATGATCATTAGATGACCCCATAAAACCCATTAGTGGCATCAAATACTTTTCATTAAAGGATTAAATTTATAAATTATACTAGTATTTTGAAAATTTATATATCATAAATTATATTCATAAATATCATAAATATAGTTCAAAGAAGAAAATGGTTAATCATATCATATGAATTATTTATATTATAAGGTACAATATCTATGAATTATGTGGGTTTGAACTATAGAATATGATATGAAATGATATATTGTTAAATATGATTCAATTCTAGGAAACCATTAAACTATTTATCATAGCATAATTATGATATACTCTCTATCATTAAATATGATTTGTGCTATATATTACCACCTATCATAAGTCCTGATATGATTCGTAAACTATGTTAAATCATATATCATAGAATAATATTGATAAGAGGGGATGCATATATCCTATATCAGCTGCATTTTATGACTAATAAAATGATTATCATTTATAAAATATGACATTCCTAAAAAATTTAAGAAAAATATTTTTGATTTTTTTAATTATGGATTTATTTTTTTAAAATTTATAAATTTCAGGCATTAAAAAAAATATTTTTTTCATTCATAATTTAAATATAGAAATTTTATATTTTTTCTCATTTTTTTGAAAATATATAAATTATTTATTTATTATTTTATAACTTTATATTCATATTCATAAATTTTTTATTGAATATGAATATTTTATATTTTTAATTTATGCTCTAAATTTATTCTTGGAGATAGATCTCTACATTATATTCTAGGTGATATATTGTAATATTTAATTTTCACTTACCTTGAACTAATTGTTTTTAGTGTTACGACCTTAAAAATGGTTTTTGAATATATTTTGGGCAAATTAGGTTTTATATATATCATGAATTTTATTATATATTGATTAAATTATCTCTGAGGATAGGTTCTTGGGGTTCGAATACCCACTGGGCTGTAGACTTATGCCCTATTCTAGAAATGTGAGGGGTTGGTTGTCTGTCATTTCAGGTATACTCATGTGGAGATTTTAATTCTCATATAAATTTATAAATATAAATGAAAATTTTGTGAACCTTATCCATGATATGCATTTGGATATGTATGAATATGTTTGGATTCTAATTTTGGGTGAGTAACACAAACATGTGAGTTTTTTAAAGAGCTACTCATTAATGTAGTGTGAAACCATTAATTTACTAGGTGAATAAGGATTCCAAAACTAAATTTTTAGAAGCATGAACACATAATAAAAAAATAAAATATGAGATTAAAAAAGTATTTCATGAGATTAAATGGGATTTATATGCACGATATATATATTAATATAGTTATAAATTTAATAAAAACCTTAAAATACTACGTGAGATATTCCTTCTAAAGGAGAACATCCCAAGACCTCAATCATTAACCCAAGTAGTTTATACTAAATCATGGTGACCATGGATTACCTTGTGTAATTCATGGTGGAAATTTATATATATAAATGTTATGTAACCAAATAAATTTGTGAGATTCGTATGATACTTAGCTTAGAATCACTAAAAGATAAAATATGAAAGGATTATAGTTGAGTCTATATCTATATCAATGATTTGGATAAAAAATTATGATCATCTATCTAAGAATAATAAATTTTATTATTGGGATTATTCCCTACCTTAATAGTTGTGAAATTAGATGAATCATAAAGTGGAATCAAAACATAGTAATATGTGGATTCTATCTCACTAAATAGATATAACATATAGTTTCAACACTTTTAGTGGGAGTAATTTCATTAAAATTCCTTGGTGAAAATATATAAAACATGATACTCACCCATAAATATAAATGTGTTATTTATTATGGATTATTCCATGATAATTATATTGAGATCACTTATAGTTATGATCTATAAGACATTTCAAAATCAGTATCTAATATTGAGATGTGTTCTAAAAAGTAATCATTCTACGCGCCATTATGTGAATCATATAGAGGTAAATTTCATTAACTCTAGCTCATGGTCATTGGATATTGAGGTTTCATTAAACATTTAGGCTAATAAACATAGACTCAAATATGATAGGGAATTTAAAAAGGGTAAAGTAGAACTTCATGTTAGTAATGGAGTAAAATTTTCTTCATTGGAGGGCGACACTTATGATCTGAAATTACCAAGTGAGTTTTCCTAATAATTTTAGAAAAGTAATTATACTTTCTACATAACTAGAAATTTTATTTCTGTATCTTTTTTGGATAATAAGGGATTATTATTCACTATTAAGAATAAAAGTTTATCTAAATATATTCATGAGATGTTTTTAGCCTTGGGAATATATAAAATGGTATATATATTCCAGATATTGATTATCATGTCTATATCATTTATAATAAGAAAATCAGGGTTGATTCCAATCTCACCTATCATTGGAATTATCAGATTAGGTATATAAATGAGAAATATAGCAAACGACTCCATCTATATAGATTATTGTAACTATTTGATTATAAATAATTTTAGAATTATGAATATTGGTTTTTAGTAAATATGATCAAATAAACTTTTAGTGTAAAAGGTAAAAGTTATAGTAGACTCTTTCATATCATACATAGTGGTATATTTGGACCAATGAGTACACAATAAATTTGTGATTTTAGGTACTTTTTTACTTTTATTGAGTACTTTATTCGGTATAGATTTTTGTTTCTAATGAGACACAAGTAAAAAAATTTGAAAATTTAAAAGAGTTTTAGAATAAAGTATATAATAAAATAGGAAATAGTATTGAGATATTTCTATTATATTAGGTTATTGAATACTTGATCCAAAAAATCACTGATCATTTGAGTTATTATGAAATATTTTATAAAAATACTCTTTATGGAATGCCATAGTAGAATGGTGTATCTAAGATGAGGAATCATACCTTGTTGGACATGGTTCATTCAATAATGATTTAACATTATCTTCTTATTTTATTCTAGGGTTATGGTCTAGAGACTGTTTCATTCTTACTAAGATGCATTCCATCTAACATAATAATAAATACACCACATGAGATATGTATTGGGAAATGTCCCAAAATGTTTTTATGAAGATTCAAGGTTGTAAATAAATCATGAGATGATTAATATATAAAATTAAAATCCCCAACATATAGAAATGATTTTTTATCAGTTATACCAAGGAAACTATGTGATATTATTTCTATAATAATACTAAACACAATGTTATTTTGTCATGATTTAGTGTTTTTCTTGAGAAAAAAACATTGATCATGGAGTTAGTGGAAGGAAAGTTGAACTTGGAGAAGTTCAAGACCAATAAGTAGACAATGTTTCTGATATCGAAGTTGAGTCAATTCTAGAAAGAACTATTTAATAAAAACTCATTCAAGATATAAAAAATATCGAGGGTTAGATAGGATTCAACAAGAGAACATAAGATATGGATTTCTCATAAATAGTGATGATGCGATAAGTTTTATAAATTATAAAAATAATACCTAACAGGAGGCCATTGAGAGTTATAATTCTAAGAAATTGTTAAAAGCTAGGGAATCTAAAATAGAATCTATATATGAAAACCAAGCTTGAAATTTCTGGGATAAGCCTAAATCGGTAAGACCCATAGTGCGCATGTGGTTTTTTTATAAGAAAAGATACAAGGAGGTTGAATGTATACTTATAAATCATACTTTTTTGAAAATGTAACAAGTAAATTCATGGTATTGAATATAATGAAACCTTTTCACTAGTAGTGATAATAAAGTTCATTTATATATTTCTATCCATAACAATTCAATTTGATTATGAGATATATCAAATACATATCAAAACTACTTTCCTTAATAATAATTTTGTCAAGGATTTTTATATGATACAACCTGAATTTTTTAAAGTTCCAAATTATTCTACTAAGGTGTTAATGTTGCAAAGGTCTATTTATGGGTTGAATCATGTTTCTTAGAGTTAGAATATCTATTTAGTTAATGCAATAAAAGATTTTAGTTTCACAAAAATGTGGATAATTCTTGAGTATAAAACCACATTAGTTGAAGTGTAGTGGTGTTTCTAATTTTTTTATGTAGATAGAATAATTCTTATCAAATTTGATATCTAGACACTTCACTTTATAAATATATTTTAAAAAAAATGATTCTCTATTAAATACATAGGTGAGGTGGCCTATGCTGAAAATCCTAGCCCAAACATTAAACATTAAAAGTTATTTCATAAGAATCAGACTGACTGAAGAAGGCTCCAAAAAGAAATTTATGAACATTATTATATCAGAGATTAGAAGAATCATCTCACCTAAATCATAACACTGAGTTTTAATTACTAAATCTTTCTCATTCAGAACTCATACCAAAATTCAATAAAATAAAGTTAATATAAATCAGTAAAATACACAAGATTTTTTATGTTACTTTAAAATTTTTCTCTTTGTAAATGGGAAAAAGAATCACAACATGTCATTTCTTCTGTAGTAAAAAAGGTTACAATCACTGTGACATGGTATCCACATAAATCACTAACTCAAATGATCATATGGTTCCTCAACATGTGGTCTCAACAACCTTTTTTATGGGTCTCATCCAGAAAACTAGTTTCATTGACCTCCCACATATGTGGATATTTATCCATTATACTATATATGATTTTTTATTCCATGTAGATCTACATGTTCTAATCACAAATCACTGGTAGATGAATAATGAAACACCACCTCACTCCTTTTTTACAAAACTATGTTGGGAGTGATTCACATGACAAATTTATTCATCTTCTAATGACCTGACTTCATCACATCACTAAACATCTAATGAACTAAATACACTATCACACACATGTATCCATTAGAATGTGGTAACTTTTGACCACATCAATTATATCTCTTTGAATACCTACTGTTGCTTCTCTTATACGGCTAAAGAATCTATTACAATTCCTCCTTCTATTAATTTTAATATATTACTTGATGAGGCTTCCAAAATACAAGAAATTCACCACTTGAAGACTAAATCAATGACCCCCATAAAATACTACAAAAAATTGGAAAATTAAATCCTTCCACTGTCATTGCATGAAATGATCTTACCTTTCCTTCCATTCACCAAACTCTAACTTAGGTATAGTTTTTCCTCAGACTCTCCTAGACTAAATCCTTGGTGAAAATATTCAATGGAATTTTTCTTCCATATATCTTCATTAACTCCAGTGCCATATACTCTCTCATTATTTGAATAAAATATTACTTAATATCGATGTTCTTCTTCCTCACATGGAACACCATATTTTCTTCCAATTGGATCATGCTTTGATAATCAAAATAAAGTTTCCCACACTCCAAGCCACATTCATGATCCTTAATTAGATGCCTCAACCATACCATTTCCTTGATATCTTTCGTTTATACTATAAAATGGACTTATATAATAGAGATACAATCATCAATTTCAACCTTGATATCCAAATGATCGCATTTCTTCCAAATGGTATAGCATATTGTGAGTCTGAGTCACCCACAATGTCTATATCAATATACCCTTATAACGGATTATCTTCTATGAAAATAAGTGTAATATATTAAATTCCTTTGAGGTACTAGATAATCCACTTCATAAAATCATAATGATATTCCCCAATATTATCTATGTACCGGTTTACCACTCTCATTACATGAGTTATGTCTAACCAAGTGCACATCATGAAATACATGTCACTTCTTACCATTGATGAATATTTTACTTTCATAATTTACTTTTCCTCTTCTTACATTTGTGGGGAATGTTCTTTTAAAATTTTAATGTCACCATAAATAGGGTTTGATACTGAATTACATCGACTCAAGAAAAAACATTCAACAATTTTATATATGTAGTCTTTCTGTGATAGAACTAAACTAGTGGCCATCTTATCTTTCTCAATCCTCATATCTAATATTTTATTTTATTCACTGTGGTATTTTATTTTAAAATTTCCAAAAAAATTAATTCTTAATCCTATTAATCTATATAATTTTTTGACCCACCAGAATCATATCATCCATGTAAAACAATTGAATGATGAAGTCTCTATTATGGTACTTCTTTTAGTGACAATAATGGTCTGAGTTTCCCTATATGAAACATTTATCCTCTATGAAATAGTCTAAATCCCAATTCCATTTCCATGGTTCTTATTTCAGACCATAGAGAATCCTTTTTAGTTTTCAAACTATGTCCATATTTTATTGATCTATGAAATAACCATGTATCTTTATATAGATCTCTTCTTCTAGATCCCCATGAAGAAAATTCGTCTTCAGGTCAATTTTCTCTAGATGTAATCCACTGAAATAAACCAAAATTAACACTTTTCAAATGGTTGTATTATTTATTACTAGAGAAAATATTTCATAGAAATATATTCCATCTTCTATAAAAAGCCTTTCAATACAATCCTCACTTTCTACCTCCACCATATACTAACTTACTCTTTAATTTAGTAATTCAGTGGTTTTCAAGTGCCATATTTCTTGGTGGTAGTTTTTCTAAATCCCAAGTTTTGTTCACATGGATTGAATCCAAATCCTATTTCATATATGAATACCACTCACTGAAATCACCAAGGAAAGATAGTTCTTTTAGGATTTCTAGTTTTCCAACATATATTAAAGTAATAATTTAAATTCATCTCCAAACCCCTATACCAGTAATTTAACCATAGATAACCTCCAAAATGCTTAATGTGGATTTGGTCTCTCAAGAAATTAAAATTATTGAATTTCATCCTTTAGATCTCTAGAATGAGCCTTAACAATTATTGATATCTTAGGTTTATCTTCTATTGGTCTTATTATAAATATTTTTATACTTCCCTCTAAAATTTAATTTAGAATTTGGAAAATATTGAAATATTCACTACCATAAAAATTATCCAAAGTTTTAACTTCTCCAATATCCCCATTCATACGAACTTATATTAAAGTTGACTATTTTTCCACAACTTCTTTATCCACAAATTTTTCATCTTTGTGAAAGGATTTCTCATTAAAGAGAACATTTTAGTTTTTAAAAAAATTCTTTTTATTACCTTCCTAAATTAAAAATAAAATATTTTCATCATTGTATCCCAAAAATAAACTTGTCTAAGATTTAATGTCAAGATTTTGATACCATTGAAATCCACATGTACATAAGATAAACATCCAAATATCTTAATTGGAGATAAATATGGTGTTTTACTAATCCATTTTTCTTCAAGAATCTCGTGTCCCATTAGTGCTAAAAGGATCCCATTTACTAGATACAATGTTGTAATCAATCCTTCAACATACAATTTATTTAGAATTTTGGAATGTAATTTAATTATATGTACTCTCTCCATCATTTTCTGATTCATCTTTTAAGATTCATAATTTTGTTCAAGAATCCTAGGTATATTCTTTTCAAACCTAATTCCCTAATTCTTGTAAAAAATTTGAAGCATATTCTGGTAAACTCACGTCCATTTCCTAACCTTGAGAACTTAAAATTACTTATGATTTCCATTTAAACCAAATATATCCTATGAAAAAATAACTCCAATAAAATTTAAATTATTTTTCATGAATTATAAACATACTTTCTTCTTGGATTCATCAATGAAAATCAAAAAATATTACAATACTCTTTGAGATTTGGTTGGAAAAGGTCTACATACATCTATATGTACAAGCTATAGATTCCATCATTTCACTATTCTTTTTCCCAAAAAGCTTTCATTTATTACCAACTATGAAACTATCACAATTTATGAGATATTAATATTCCAAATTTAATATTCTATTTTCCTCTAACATCTTCATACTTATTCCACTGAGGTGCCTAAGTCGTAAGTGCCATATTTATAAACATCCAGTGGTAGATTCTCTAATAAATGATTCTCACTCCACCCTTCTTATTAGATAGAGTTTTTCATCCTTTACACCCATAACAATAAAAAAGGAACCTTTAGTGATTTTCCATAATACATTCATAAATTTCATTCCATAACCCACTTTATCTAACTTTCCAACTAAAATCAGATTCTTTTGGAGACCTAGAATATATCTGAATCCTTTTATATCAAAGTAACTACCATTATTTATTTAGATATTCACATATACCTTCCTAATGATGTCAAGAGAATCATTATCTACTAGATGAACTATTCCAAAATTTCAAAATATGAAAATTTGTATGCATCTCTTTTCATTAGTGGAGTAAAAAAATTATCCATAATTAATGATCTACGATTCCACTAGAGTATTAATAATCAAGAGTAACTTGAAACTACTCTAAGATATTGGGTTCACATAACTTAATAAAATTGAAGTTTCTCTTATAGAATTTTATTTGTTTTCATGGGAATACTTCTTGATATTACCCATTTTTCCACAATTCCAACATGTTAGCTTGGGTTTGATAGATTTACTTCTATTTTCTCTCCAAAATTTCCTTTTGAACACACTCAGATAATTTGATAAGGTGAGAACCCTCTTCTTTATCTATTTAATTCATTATTGGATGATAATAAAGACTCCCTCCTCTATGAAAGATTATTAAGAATTAAGTTCCAAATAACCTCTAATATCAATCCGGTTTTCCTACTGGAGTTACTTAGTGTTGTTATAATTATATCTCAAGATTTTAGCAATGATGAAAATAAAAATATATATCAATAATATCCTGTAAAAGTTACCTTTATTGAATCGAACTACCTTTTGATCATATTGAAATCATTCACATGATATACAGTACATCTTCCTTCGGATGGTCTCGTATTAAATATTTGACATGCCAAATAAAAATTATTGAGTGTTATATTCTTCTCATATATTTAAATAAATTATCCCATAAACTCTATTTTAGTCTTCTTCTCCCAAATATTGAAGGCCACATTTCATTCTAATGAAGTCATCACCAACCCATGTAATTTACTATCTCGCCTTTCCCATTCTTCTTTTTCCATTATATCAAGCTTAACTCATTTTAATACAAATTACAGGTCCTTTCGGATGAGATCGAACTTTAAATACATCCTCTATAATCCAAAATAAATTCCATCGAATCTATCAATCTGGAACTTACTGTCCTCTGAAACCATCCTTCCAAAAATAGTAACTTTCATTATAGTCAAAATACATCAAAGTAAGAGAGAATGTTTCTTGAGTTTTTATTGAGTAAAATTCTTAGCAATTGAGAACCCAAGATATAAAACCAATTTTTGAGAATCCCACCCCAAACTTCAACTACTATAAGTTAGTTAACTATAATCTCACTATAAAAATAAAAATCTAAAAAATACTATTCGAACATTAGTATACCAGAACATAGAAGAATCCACTCCCCTAATCACCACACTGGTTTTTGACTTACAAATACCTAATAACTCAAAACTCATAAAAATGTTCAATTAAAAAAATGATATGAAAGAAAGTAAATAAAACAAAAGGTTTTATACAGTTTGGAAATTTAACTTACATCTATGGGTGTAATCATCATAAATTTTCATTTCATCCAGAGTATAAAAGGTTATAATCATTATAACTTATCATTAATATAAAAAATTAACTCAAATGAATTCCAAACTTCTCAGTATGTGATCACATCTATATTTTATAGTGTTTATAGGCCAGTAAACTAGTTTTACTATCCTCCTACATTTGAATGGATGCCTCCATTATACTGTATCACTGAAAATTATCTATAGATCCTTATAATTTGAGTTACAATAAATGATAAATTAATGGTGCAACATCATCTCACTCCTTTTCTAAAAAAATGTTGGGAACGATAAAAAACAACATATTCATCTTATGGTGATCTAAATTTAGTGCATTATTGAAAATTTAGAGAACTAACACCACTATCACATGCATGCATCCATCAAAATTGGAAAACCTCTGACCACATCACTTCCAACCCACTAAAGACCTATTATCATTGTTCTTATAATAATGAAGAATATATAAATGTTCCTCCTTTTTTAGTATTAATATAGTACTTAAATAGGATTCATAAATATAATTATCCTATATACTTGGTATGAATATATATATAGAGAGATCTAAGAGGTTTCTTAGACTCTGTGAGGAAAATTACATCAGTAAAGTTATAAAGATATTTTTCATAGAGATCTAAAAATGGGGTTATTACCAAGTGTTGTATGGAATAAATCTTAGGATGAATCTGGATCCTTATAATCAGTTATAAATTATGTATAGAATAAGTTATTCGAATTTCCTAGGATCTATATTGTATGTTATGTTGTGTACTCAACCTGATGTCACCTATACTAAAAGAATTAATTGTATATATGAATCCAATATTAATTATAGTAACTTTATTAGTTTGAAAAAAATCCTTATGAACTTTAGAATGACTAAGAATATGTTCTATACATTTGGATGAGGGGATGATCTATGTGTAAAGGGTTACATAGATGAAAGTTTCAAAAACAAAAGAGATGATATGAAATATCAATATGGTTTTTTGGTTTACTTAGACAATGTATCTATCTGTTAGAATAGTTCTAAAAGCCACCAAATAATACTCAATTATAGAGGAAGAGTACATCACCACCTCATATGCTATAAAGAAAGATTATCAGATCAAAAATATCATCACGTAACTAAAGGTGGTTCCTAGAATTTAGTAAGTGATTAAGTGTTTTTTTATATAAGTAGATATATAACTTAGGTTAAGGAACTATAGTCCCCATAAATAACCAAACACATCCTTTTAAAATACCATATTATATGGAATATAGTTTATTGGTAGATGTTACGATCTATTAGGTGGTTATAAATGAAAATTTATTGGATCCACTTATGAATCTATTAATATAGAAAAATCATAAGGATCATGTTGAGTCTCATGGTATATGAAAATTAAGATACTTATGTAATAGTTTATATAATGTATCATTATTTTATAATAATGAAATCTTTTATTTATCCTTAATTCATATGTGCTATAATTTTATTTACATGAACGGTGGAATGATAATATACCATCAATGTATAACTATGATTTATCAATAATTGATGATCATCATAGATTATTATGGGTTGTAATGATATGTCTAGATTAGCATGAGGATTTGACGCATGAGATAATAAGTGGAGATTTATTATTTCGATTCACCCAAAAATTATATCTAATTAAATTTCATATAGTCATCGATGCACTTAGGAGTGTATGATTATTATCAATGTTTTTTACCAGAGGTTGGTGAGATACCTAGCATAAAACATTCATAATTTGATTCTATTATTTTGTAATCCACTATAGATTAGATAATCAGGGGGTGTTTGGGTATTTTTTTATCATGTCATAATCAGGATCTTGATCAATATGGGATTTTTCCACTCATATAAAAAGAAAATAAGTTTTTACCATGGTTGAATTAGACCAAGTAAATTAATGGTCATCATTAGTTGAGTCATGTGAGATGTGTTCAGTTACTTGGATGTAGGGAATGTAATGTGGTCATCCTCTATATGAATGACATGTGATGTATTCATTAAATAGGTTAGTATTTTTTTAGAGGATCAAGAAATCAAGAGATGGATTATACTAGATTGACAATATTCCATGTCTAGTGGTCACTCGAGGTCATAGGAAATGGTAGTATATAGGTATAAAAAAGATATATATGATTCATCTTATTGTCTAAATGTTAATATGATATATTATTATGTTTTTTGGAGATCAAAATAGACCCCCGTAGTATCTTAGGTAGCAATGATGCTTTTCTAGTGGCCACACTTTTCTTAAATGTATGAAATAAGGATTTTATATTTGTTATCAATATTACCAAGTCCCGTAGGATCACACCATTATATCTTTGTATAAAGAATAAGTTTTGGATAAAAGGTTTTTTCTAAAATGAAGAGAGTTGGATAAACCATATTCAAAAGTGTTTTGGAAGGATTAAAAAATAATTGTGAAGTTTTACATTAACTTTTTATGGGATTTAACTTCAATTGGGGGATTGATGGATACGTACTTAAAAAGAGTTAAGTCGTATTATATGAATACCTTGTGTTGTATGGTGTGATATAAACGAGATTCATATCCTACCATAAAATATTCTAGAATCATAAAAGTTTAATATGATACTATTACTACCTATATAGTATTAGATTATGGGATAAAAATATGTGCTACATGAGATTTTGTATGCATAGGTCTCATCCCATTCATGAATTCTTAAATTTATAATCCAAAAAATGGATAATTTATGGCTTTCATATCATTCATTAAATTATTAAATAAAGAATACTCCATTAAGGTGTAATGTATAGGTCCCATGATATGGAACCTAATATGTTCATAATAGAAGATTCTCTTCATTAAATGAAGAGAATCAAGGATACTTATAAAAGTATGAGATACTTTATTGGTGGTGTAAACATTACATATGAAGACTGTTTAAGCTATATACTCCCTAAAACATCATTTATCACATAGTGAAGGTGTTATAACCCCTACAATGCATGGGATTCCTCATGAAATATTCTAGGATCAAAGGTTGGTGTAATACCCTCAGAGGTATGAAGTATGTGTTTTCTGCTTCGATGATCCACATTAAATATACTCCATCAAATATTGAATATGTAGGATAGTGTTATATAATTATAGATACTCCATGGGGGTTGTGTTTCTAATTTCTATGCATGTTTTGTTCCTTGAAGATAGTTCGGGTAGAACGTGGGGTTTTCCACTACAAATGATCATTATATGATCCCCTAAAACCCATCAATTTCATTAGAATAAACATATAATATTTTTGATTTCTTTTAATTAATTTTACTCATTGATGATAAATCTTAATTATAAATTATGGTTCTAAACCTTATACTAGTCCACTTAAAAGAAACATGTTCTTTAGTGAAATGAATTTATATATAACAAAAAATCCACACTTAATTTTATTATGTAAAAAAATTACACTTATCGACAATTTTAAAAAAACACTTGGATTCAAAATGAATTGATTTTATGTTTTAAAGATAGGGAATTTTTAAGTAAATTTGGAACACTAGTTAAGGGATTTGAATAAATTGGTGTCAAACCTATTACTCAAAATGAAAAACGGGTATTTGTTTAGTGATTAAAATAATTAGGTTATATTTTCGTAAAAACCTGGTTTACAAAACCAATAATGTGTGTGAGATGGTCACTCCCTTACACCAAACTATCCCAGTCATTACCTCACCATCATTGTAACTATTAACTTGGGTAAATGTTGTACATTTTACTTCTAATTGATTCAGGCTATGGAGAATTGATTCAACCATTATAGAGAAACATGGAAAAGGCACACCATGTATACCTAGGTAAAACATGTTTAACAGGGTGATTTTTTAGTGTTATGACTTGTCATATTGATTATTGAAGACTTAAGATGGAATTGTGTGGTCAACAACATTTACATGATACCACACATAGAGAAATTTTTTATATTTTATAGTATGTAAGAATCTGAAATAAATAATAAAAAGGATAAAAACTATGGAAGGTTCCAAAATACATGTAACATTATAAGTAAAATAATGAAATATTATTAACAAACGTTGAAAAATAATCTAAGTTTCTTAACTCATATTAACAAGAATGGTTGGCATAATTAAGTACCTATCAAAATATAGTTATTTATAAAACTATAAATCATGGCTTTAAATACTAGTTTTGAAACCATTTTCTAGTATCTCATGGAATTTCACTAAAGATATTTCACTTAATAGAGTAAAACAGATTGAAATAATCAATTCATAATTTACAAAATAATGGTCATCATTTATTATTGACTTAAGAAGAAATAATTCCTAATAATTTATTAGGTATGTCCTTTAAATTCACTATGAGGTTGAGAACGCTCTATCTTAATAATTGGAGAGATTAATCCATCTAAAAATAACAAAAGATAATCTCATTAGAAACCAGAAATACCCTAAAAACATTAAATGAAATTCCAAAAATAAAACTATACACATTCACTATAATTAAATAACATTAAAAATTAAAGAATACCTAGGTGAATCACTCCTAAAATTCATTAAATATAGAAATAACCAAAATACCTAAATCAGAGAATAAATTGCTCTTCCAATTTCAACCCAAAGATAAGAAATACCTAGATAAAATCCAACCCTAGACACATCATGTAAAAATAGTAATGAACAATCATTAAGAAACCAATTTTTACTCCCTTGAATAAAAAATATCTTGACTATAGAGTGATTTCTCCATGATTTAGTGAAATCAAAGAAACATATTCCCAAATGAAGTGAATAAAAATAGATAGAAATTAGATAGGAATAAGAAGTGAATAGCAGAGAGTGTTTTCTTGGGAATTATTGTAAAAACCACCTTTGAATAAATAATGAATCAAATGGAAAAAAGAGGGGGAAATAATGATTTTAAGGACCCAAATGAGGGGAAATTGGATGGGTTAGGAACAATGTGTTTGAAGAAACCCCAAAGGGTAGAGGTTAATTAATAGTTTAAATTAACAAAATTTATAAATTTTAAGGGAAAATATATTATGACCTGATGATTACCAAACCAAGGTTTACCAGGTATCTAGTAGGCATGTCTTGTTTCCCCCTCCACTACCAAGGATACTAGGTAAGCTTTGTTCCCCCACTGGGAACTTGATATCATTTGAAACAAATTACAATAGTTGAAACCTCCCCATCCTACCTTGAACTTCAAATATTCCAAAAAAACACAAACCATGTCTAAAAACACCTATTTTTTCATCTTCAAACACTAGAGTCCTTAACCAAAACCTGAAAAGAAAACTAACTCCTGATATTGATACAAAATTAAAAAAGGGTTATGTTCTCATTAACCAAACTCTCCAAATTTCATCTTTAACTAGAACCATATATACATTCATATTATAATGATGATATTAAGAGTCATAAGGACTACATTACATGATCATTGTATTTTTAGGTTGACTATTTGAATTAGTCGATTGAGTAGTCTTGTGGACTAATTGACTTGGGTTGGTTAAGAGTTATGGGGACTAGTGTGATATTTAATTTTTATTATATTTCTTATGTTAGTTTGGTGATAAAAGTACCATTCAATAGCAAAAAATCTACCTGATATAGTGTTCTCAGTTGCAACCCAACATTTAGTTCATGTATGTAAACTGAATTACAATCATTATTGACCCCCCTTCACTCTAATTATTGGTTCAAATTGGATATATAATAAGATTCTGAATAATATGATGTGATTTTCGATCTAATTCACACATTGAAACTATGTTTTTGGGATTATGATATTGAGTTATTCATGGGATGTTATGTGTTAGGGGAATATAGGGAACAAGATTGCAGGAGTTAGTTTATAGGAGGCCTTCAACATTTTTATAGAATGTATTAAACTATGCATAATTTCTATTTTATTATTGATATTTGTGGTGATATTGGGAATAAAATACATTAATGATCTATATTTATTAATAATGAAGTATAGGTTTTGGAATTAAATAGACTCATGGTTATTATCAAATAAGACTTGAAAATAATATAATTCACTAGTTGATGTATTACATAAAAAATCATAGACCGAATTAGATGACCTTAGTTTGGGATTTTTGTGTGTAAAGAAGAAATTATTCCTTAACAATTTCTGTTATTTTAATATTATGCACACATGATATTGCCTGATATGTTTGGTCCTTTTAGGGAAGACCTACTAAGTATGTGGATATACTCACCATTATTTTTACAAATAGGCTTACATATTTTACTAAAAGAGTTTTATGGTAGTATTATCTTGATGAATAGGTTTTATTAAAGAAAATTTTTGTTTATAAATGTTTTTATGTATCATGTAGTTATGTAGGATATTACTTTTTTTTACATTGTTGGGATTTATTGGTTTTATTCATAGTTTTATCTATCTTGCATTTGGGATATGTTTTATGATATCCATGAATTATACATTTTTTATATTATTATTTTATTATATATGTTTACTTTTTAATTTTATTTTTGGTTTTAATATTTATCTTATAGACTTCCATTGTGTTTTTAAAGGCCAATGCCTCCCATTTTTATGATTCATATCCTCATTAATAATCTAAAATCAATGGATTGTTAAAGGTGGGTTGTCATGACCTAACCAACTAGATCCCACCTATCCGGGAGTAAACCAAATGTGACACCCTGAGCCTAACTCTAATAGACAAGGTCATGGAGAATATAGTTGTATAGGCATAAAACACACATGAGAGGCCTTAGCCTAAAGTAATAGTACACACACATCAACATATATTTGTATGATGAAGAAAGGTAAATAACTTTTATTTTTAATGCATGAATAACATCTAATACTACATCATATTAAAAAAAGAGTTTAAAAGTTAAAAGGGCCCAAATACATGCCCAATAATATTTTAAAAGAGTCCAACCTACTGACAAAAGGTGGGTTGCTACTAAAATGCAACTTCGGGATCTGTTTGTGGTCCATATAGCCTAACTAAGCTCCACCTACTCCTAGTCCACCTGGGAATACATCTTAAGTCCTATCATCTATATAATAAATAACACATACGGTAAAATACCATGTTTTATGAGTGTAATCATACTTATTAGGACACACAAAAATCAAAAAACATAAATAATCAAAGATGGATTCACCTATAAACACAAAAATAATGAGGATAACAAGATAAACTAGATATTCTCAAATGAAAACTCTAAGTATATAGGGGAGATATATCATCGCTACTAACCTATTTATTCTATTTAAGGCTCCAAGTTAATTCAAGTCTAAGAGAAATCTCTCCTCAAGTCTTTCTAACATTGATGGCACTCATCTAAGAGGTCATACTCATCATACCTTTTGATAATCCATACCTTCAATACACCTTAGTTCATGATTTATTTTATAAATATACACTTAATAAAATAAAAAAAATCATTAGACCTAGTATATTTGATTAATTAGATACACATCCTAATACCTTCAAGAATGGGTATAATAATATTATTTTAAAACTCCAAAACATTCCCTTATTTTCTGTCTATATTCTAAATAATCACGGAATAACATGTGGATGTACATAAGAAAGGGGTGAGTTATAAAGCCAAGTATGGGACTAAAAAAAGAAAAACATAATGAAAGTGATACATTTTAGTAAATAGTAATATCATGGTGACATTAAAGGGGTGAGAATCATAAAGTTAAACCTCAATGCATGATATAAGATGATAACATCAAGGACACATAGGAATATGGAAACAACGTTAAACATGAAATCATAAGAATAATTCAACACTAACTATAGATAAATCATAAAAGTGTTCTTAGGATAACCTACCATGAACCATACATGGTATATTATGAGATAAAAATATAACCTAATGCATTTTAGGGATATATAAATTTGATCCCATCTGTCACATTCATATCATGTATATGTGTTAGTGTGATACATAGATCATACAACATGATAATTCCTTTAATCACATTAAATACCGTGACTAAAAAGTCTGGGTTACATACATGGAAGTCCTAAATAAATGAGGGATAGTTAATTATTGGTGAATACCCCTGAGTGGAAATGGGGATGGGTATTCACTATACAAATGTTTGGCATTTAAAATCATAGAATAATTTCAACCGCATAATGGTTGTACATAATCATTCATGGAAGAGTTTAATTAAAGTAAAAGTTAGTATCTCATTACTTGTAAATTATAATTAAAGTAAAAGGGATGTTTCAAAACACATTCCACAATGAATAATTGGAAATAAAATGGAATAATATGATGAAAGTGATTGAATAAAGAGGATGAGAGAATCCCATACCTTGAGAGGGTGATTCTAAAATCCTTGTTGGAGACTCTTAAGATCTTCGAAACAACTTAGGATGTATTTAGAGAGATATAGGGTGATAAAATTCATGATAAATGGGTTTTTAGTGAAGAGTAATGAGATATTGGGTGGTTATTTATAACAAAATAGAGGTGAATTCTTTATTAATTTTTAAACATTGGTTTTGGATTTTATATGATAAAATAATAAAAATCAAAAACCTTACCTTTTGTTTACCATGGTTTCTACAAAAGAGGGTTGGTTTTAAAAAATTTATAAGTACAAGAACAAAACATATTAAAGTAATATCACTACTAATGTGGAAGTGATTAATGTTCATAAAGAATTGATTTAGAACCTGATAATATAATATAGGTTTTAGTGAATTGATTGATGGATTATAAAACAAATAAAATAACATAAAAAAGAATTATTTTAAATGGGAAATATATATTTGGTTGTATATTCATTTTATACCATTTATTACGTCATTTTTGGGCTATTATGTTTTCATAATACACACCATATATTTATACCATATTTAATTCTTAACCAAAAAAATCGATTGTATTAGAAAATTATAAAAAATTCACTATTCGATAATTTTTACTTGATGATTTAAAAAATGATATTTATTTTACCAAAATAATTTTCTAAATATGATAATTTACAATTTTATATAAAAAATCGTATTTATTGGAATTACATGATACTAACCATTTTCTGAACTTTAAAAAATTATATTGGACTTTATTAAATTATATCATCATTTATATTCAACTAAATAGTATTTAATAAGAACATTTTATGAAAATAAAATTTATTTTAAAAATATATATTTTGTCAAAAATGTTTTTTACCCAAAAAATATATTTTCTAAAAATACTATTTTAGATTCATCGTATCAAAATCTAATTTTTATAAAAATAGTTATTTATTCATTTATATATCATAACAATAATAATAGAAAGGGATAAATGTAATAACTATTTTATTTAGAAGAATATATAAAAATTCATACTTCTAGGGTCTAAAAACAAAACCCCTTATTACACCAGCGTACACCCTAAGTGTAAGGTGTGTAAGGGTGGACCTTTCTTAGGGTGGTTTAATGAACATGGTTTGGGTTGCCATCTCATTAAGCTTGAAATTATCCGGTAAAAAGTTACATTCAGGTTTTAGTAATTGAATTTCATCTTGGTCTTAGTCAAGGGAAAAACCCAATGACGCCATATTTGTCAGAAGATCAGATAACTGGGCTTCATAGGGTATGATCCTACTAGATGAGGTCGTTACTTCGTCCATCAATGTATATTAGACTTTATAATAATGATAAATATATACTAATATTAATTATCATGGTAAACATACTACATTATCAATGGTTAAGATGATTAATAGTATTTTAAATACAACCAAGTGTATTTTATAATGGTCTAAAATAACCAATGTAATGCATGTGTTCTAAATAACTAAATTACTTAATAAGGAATTTATTCATTCAAAAGGACATTTCATTTATGAAAGTTTGGGTCATTATATTATTCCATCCTTCATAAATTTGAAACACAATGTTTCATTTTTTACACTATAATAGATGAGGTTGCTTATTTTTTATCACCTATTTTAGTTCCCAAATTTCTTACTTAAACATGTGGTTCTGCCAAAACACTTTTAGTAGGTGATTTGTCTTGTTTCATAGAACATTTTCTATACAATCTAAAATTTTCACCAAATTTTCCTCTTATGAAATATCATTAACCAAGGGTCTCACCTCTGAATTAACTACATGTGAGGGTTTGGGTATATACTTCTTCAAGTGGGATATATGGAACATATCATTTAATTGGGAAAGGTTAGGTTGGAGTGATGGTCAATAGACCACAGCACCAACGTATTCAAGGATATCAAAGGGGTTTATGAATCATGGATGAAGATTTATCTTCTTCCTAAACCTCTTGAATTTCTTCCATAGAGATATATAAAGGAACACCTTATCTTATAAATTAAACCCCAAGTATCATAGACAATTTTTTATATATAGTTTCTACCGACATAGTATAGATTTCATATGATGTTGAAATATTTAAACCTTCATTGCCCTCACTTAGGTATGATTGATCCCCTTAAGATTCCAATCTCCACATTTATCCCAGTGTATTGGATTCCAACACCTCTTACCATATAGAGCCTCATATAGTGTTATTTGAATGTTAGAATTGAAATTGATGTTATATGAGAACTCTACTAGGAAAAGGTTCCCAAAATACTTAGAAATCCATTTAATAGGATCATAGTATATCCTCTAGAGTTTGAATTTTTTTTTCTAAATTTCCATCCATATGAGGGTGATCAGAAGTAATAAAAATCATCTCTATATCTAGTTCTTGATGAAGGATTCTAAAAAACCTTGAGGTAAAACTCATAAATATACCAGATATAATGAAAAGTGATACTCCATGTAGTCTTACCGATTCTCCTATGTATATCTTAGCAAGTTGGTTGAGATAAAAATATTCCATTATATAAATGAAATGAGATAACTTTGTAAGGAGATTAAATACCACCCAGATGGTGTTATTTCATTTATATGTATTGTGAAGTCCTATGAAGAAATACATGGTTATATTTTCCAATTTAATTATTATTATGGGAAATAGATTCATCATAAACTTAAAATTATTTAATTCATCCTTGACTTTTTTTCATACCCAACATTGAGATACAAATTATATAATATCCCTCTTCATGTTATCCCTCCATAAAGTTTTATTTATATCTATATACATATTACCATTTCCTATATGAATAGATAAGGATTATCTATGTTCATCATCCAGAATCCCATTCTTTAGCTCTGGTTTTGATGGAACACATATCCAGGATCCAAAAATTTTGACTCCATATTTAGAAAAGTTGAACCCCAGAATATTTGATGCATTTTTTTGTGTCTCCTTATCTTATTTTTGGGCCTCCTTGAACCTCTATAGAATATATTATTGAGAATTTATCTGAGAAATGTAGGATGAAGATCCTTTTATTATTCTAATGTATATTATTTTCATATCCAAAAAGATTATATCCATTTCAATATTTATTATGGATAAGGTTATGGGATCTGTTCTACTAAAATAATGCCACATTATTCACCTTTATATGATGGTAATGTATTGAAAAATCATAATGTTTTATCAGCTCTAACCACATTCATTGGTGCATATTGTCCTCCTTTTGTGTAAATATATACTTCGGGCTTTTATGATCTGTATATATTTAACACTTTTCCCTACAGAGATAATGTCACAAAATATTCAATGAGAATATCACTAAAACCATATAAATAATGGGTTACGTAGCTCTGATCATGGATAATTAATTGGAGAGAGTAATAGAAAATTAATTTTAAATCTTCCATGAGTACACAAATAATCCCTTTTAGGAAACATCACTATAGATCACAAATCCTTCCAAATATGTGGGTAATGTGAGTATAAGGGGAGTGATTAACCTCTTATTTAACTCTTTAAATGTATCCTCACATTCATCATTATATAAAAACTTCATTCCCTCTCAATTTTTCTTGTTTACTGGGCCTCACAATCATGATAAGTTTATCATAAATTGATGACAGTATCTAAATAACCTAATGAAACTATGGATCTCTATCATAGATGTTGGTTTGGGCCATCCTTTAATTGCCTATGTTTTTAAAAGAATAATATATATTCCTTTTATGATTATAATATTCCCCAGTAATGCTATTTTCTCCATCCAAACCTCACATTTACTTTAATCTGCATATAAATTTTAGTTATGTGAGGTCCTAATTACATAATTAAAATGACCCTCATGTTCCTCCTTTCTTTTAAACTAGATAAGGATATCATCAATAAATGCTAACATAAAATTTTCAGGGTAATAACAAAAGAATCTATTAATTATCCCCATGAAGATAGTTAAATCATTAGATATTCCAAATAGAATCATTGTACACTCGTAGTTCCCATACGTTGTATGAAAAAGTAGTCACGGGGGTATCCTACTTCCCATTTAATTGATAATATCCCGACCAAAAATCCACAATAGAGAAGTAAAAAGATTCATGTAGTGGATCGAACAAGTCATCAATCCATGATATAGGATACTTATTCTTTATCATTATCTTATTGATACCACTATAATCAAATAAGAGGTGCATTGAACAATCCTTTTTATTAAGGAAGAGGACTAGATTAATCTATAGTGCGACACATGGGTTTATAAACCCTTTATACAGATTCTCCTATAGTTTCTTCTTCCACTCTTCAATTTCAATAGTGAATATTCTAAATGGAGTCTTAGATATTTTCCAAGCTCTAGGTATAATCTCCATAGATAACTCAACCTCACATATTGTAAGAATACCAGAAAATTCTTTAGGAAACACATTATCTTAGTCCTTTATAATAGGAATTCCATAAGGGATGATATTATTAGCATATTTAGTTATTTGAGCTAGATATGATTTATCATAAGGAAATAATATCCATGATTGAGATGATGAATGAAAAAGAGATTGATCATCATCCTTTCACTTGTATAGAATCATAGGGTGATTCATGATACAAAGGGTGATTTCCTTCTCCTAAAAATTTATTTTGTCTCTATATAAGGAAATCCAATCCATACCCATAATTTCATCGAATTCTGTTAAAGAGAGTATCACAATGTTTTTTGGAAAGTTCAACCCACAAATATGGATAGGATAAAATATATATACTTGGGATGAAATAATTTCAACATTTTCAATTTTCACTCATATCCCCACTTTCATATTTTGAGGTGGGGTTTCAATAGTTATACTAAACTTGTGTGATATAAAAGAATGCATAGAACTATAATAAAATAGTGAATTATTTATTCTTGAATGAATAAATAGAATAATTATTTCCACAACATTTCTAGGATCTACCTCATCATTGTGATGACATAGGCTCGTCATTTCTCTCTAGGCCTTGAAATTTGTTGTCGCTTGTTATCATCATTAATCTTTGGCTTAGTTCCTTGATTCAGATAATTTCTTTGTTCCTTATTGTTGAAAATTTTTACAATAGGCTTATTTTTGAATAGATCATTCCTTCCTTCCATCATATTGGTGGGTTTCTCCCATAGACATTCACTAGCAAGGTTCCCTTCCTTCACACACCTAACGGATTCCCTTATCCCCTTTAGGAAACTTTCAAGATTATTTTTCCCACACTTTTGACAAGTAGGGTGTTCAAATTTTTTCCCACTACAATATTTCTTCATCTCTCCCTTCGAATTAAATTCTATTCTACAATTCCTACCTCCAAGTCCATGAAACCCCTAAGATTTTATAATATCCATTTTAACTTTTAGGGAACATCAGACAATTTCCACATAGTTTTCAAAGTCTCAAACCAAAAAATATTTTTCATAGACTTAGATTTAAAACAATAATGAAACATTAAACTTTATTATTTCCCTGATAGATTATTCATCCTTTTATTATGTCCAACGAAATCCCTCTCAATTTTATTTCAGATAGTATAATGAATATATTTTTCAAAAAACATTTTCAATGATTTTTTTCACTCTATCAATTTAATAGCCTCCTTAGGCTTTGTATTTTTTATCAATGTTTACCATTGATCAGCTTCCCCCTCCATACGATAAACACCCATCATGAACTTATCTTGATCAAATATTTTAAGAATAGAGAATATATTTTCAATGGTGTTAATCCATTGTTCTGTGATTAAAGTATCAATATATCCACTGAAATTTTGAAGTATGTGTCACATATAGGTCTCAATTACAACTTGTTCTTTTTTATAGGGATATTGGTTTTACACTTGGTTCATGTTTCTAATCAAAACATAACTTAATTGAATAAGAATAGTCCTAAAGTTATTGAATCCATATCTCATCAGGTTTATCATCTCATTTGGAAAATCATTACATTTTTCATCACATTGGTTGTTGACTTGGTTCCTCCTATTTTAGGTCATTGAATAAAATAAAGGGAAAATTAGGGATGATAATTTTCAAAATATTAATCATATATGGGGGGAAATATGATCATTAAAGAGATAACTCATAAATAATATGCATTCATTAACGTTCAAATGTCTATGTTTCAATCCAAGTAGTTCATGGTCTATTTTATACTATAAAAATTTTGTGGGAATTTTTATCCCCTTCATGATAGTTGGTAAATAGATTGTGAATTTACCAAAGCATATCCCTCATTAGTGTCAAACAAGGTGTGTAGTAAGGCCTGTATTTCATGCACCAAGTGATGTTCGAGTTAATACCCAATGAATCCCTTTTGGGTTATTAGCCCTAGGTACAACTACCCACATCCACTTGTAGTATCTCAACAAAGATTTTGTTACATACAAACCACTTACTCTATACTTTACCACAATTTATGAATGTTTTCCTATGTTTAGTATTACCCCCAAAGACTTTTTATAAATTTTTCTAATCCTAATCCCCAAAAATTATCTATAATTTGATATTATTCTAGCTATTTCATCCCATTTCTTTAATACACATTAAATAATGATTTATTACATAAAGATACACTAAATAAAATCGCAAAATATCATGAGTCCTAGTTTCTTTTGGTGATTAGATACATAGAACAATAATGTGAAACATGGATATGACAACATTATTTAAAAACACTAAAACATTCCCACATAGTTTCTTTATCTTAAAATACTACATCGGATACCAAGGGATGCACATAATAAATAGATGATCTATAAATACCGATAAGGGAATAATAAAATCAAAACATGATTACATTAATAAATGTTAGTCAAGAGGCATGTTAAGGTGACATAAATGAGGTGGGATTAAAAAAAATTAACATTGAATCATGATACAAGATGATAACATCAAGGAAACATAGGAATGTGGAGACAACATAAAACATGACATTATAAGCATAAGTCAAAGCTAACTCATAAGACATCATAAAATATTGTTCTTAGGATAACCACCCATGAACTATATATGGTATATCAAGAGATAAAAACATTACCCAATGTATTGGAGTAATATATAATTTAGGTACGACCATTACATTTGAATCATGGACATACATTAGTGTGTCACATAGATCATAAAACATAAGAATTACTTTCATAAATTTTAATCCCATGAGTAAAGAGTGTGGGTTATATACATAAAATTTCCAAATAAATTAAGGATATATACATCTAGGTGAATAATCTTGAGTGGAAATGGGGATGGGTATTCACAATATAATTTTCTATTATAGAAAATAGTAGAATAATTTTGGCAGCATAACGTGTGTACGTAAAGATTCATGGAAGGATTTAATGAGAGGGAAAGGTGGTCTATCATTAATTGGAATTTAAAAGAGTAACAGCACATAATGATAAAGCGTTAGATGAATAAATGATATGAATCACGTTAATGAGGTGCACCTTCCATTTTGGGAGCCTACCTAATTAGAACTTCACAGTTAATCGGGTTTGGCCTAGAGTAGTGATCAGGATTGATGACCTTATGGGAAGTTTCCTAGGGTGTGTGTGAGTGAGGAAAAATCATGCTGGAAAGGACATGTGTTGTCCTGTTGGAACATTCATTAGTAAGATGACCCATTCGGGAATGTGGGTGGGCCCCGGGAAGGGGACCGCGTGTCTACAGGGCAATTAGTGGTACCAGGCAGGCCAGGGCCCGACAGCCATGTTAAGTCAAGGTGTCTATACTGTCAGTGGGGAAAAGTTGTTACATTTGGTATCATAGGGGTAACCAAGCCTTAAGTGTGATGCACTGCTTGGGTGGAGATGTAGGGTCCACAATGAGGGAGTTGTGCTCTAAAGGGGATGTGAATGTAACACCCCAAAATTATAAAGGGTTAAATGACTAAATGATATGACTCGTATCAACAAGGTGAACCTTACTTTTTAGAATCCTACCTCATTAGGACTCCACAGTTAAGTGTTCTTGGCCTGGATTAGTGGTTAGGATGGGTGACCTTATAAGAAGTTTCCCAGGGTGTGTGTAAGTGAGGAAAAGGCACACTGCAAAGGGCATGTAATTTCATGTGGTGACATTAATTAGTCAGATGACCCGTTCGAGCATGTGGGTGGGCCCTATGAAGGGGACCACGTGTCTGCGGGGCAACTGGTGGTACCTGGCGGGCAAGGACATGATGGCATGTTAAGTCAGGGTGTCTGTACTATCAGTGAGGCCCAATTGTTACAATAAGGACAGTAAAAGTAATGTGTAAAAACACATTCCAACATGAACAATTCGAAATAAAATGGCATAATACAAAGAAAGTGATTGAATAAAGGGGAGGAGAGAATCCCTTACCTTGAGAGGGATATTCTAAAAGATTGGAAAGAGATTATTAAGATATTTTAAAAAACCTTGGGAGATATTTAGAGAGAGATAGGGATATTAAATTCATAATAAATGGGTTTTAAGTGAATAGGTATGGTTGATTGGGTGGGTATTTATATCAAAAGAGAGGGGAGTTATTTATTAATTTATAAACATCAGTTTTGGACTCTATATGATAAAATAATGAAACCAAAAACATTCCCATGGTTTCTCCCATGGTTTTTCCCATGGATTTCACCAAAGAGGAGTGTTTTTTAATTTTTTATAAGTCCAAGAGCTGAACATATTAAAATAATTCCATTAACATGAGAGTAGATAATTCTTTACCTTGAGATGGAGATTCTAAAAGATTAGAAAGAGATTCTTAAGAGATTTGAAAAAACTTGGGAGGGATTTAGAGAGTAGATTAAATTCTTGATAAATGCGTTTTAAGTGAATAGGGATGGGTGATTGGCTGGGTATTTATAGAAAAAGGGTGGGGAGTTATTTATTAATTTCTAAACTTAGGTTTTGTACTCTATATAATAAAATAATCAAAACCAAAAACCTTCCCATGGTTTTCCCATGGTTTTTTCCCATGTAAAGAGGAGTGTTTTTTAATATTTTATAAGTCCAAGAACTGAACATATAAAAATAATATCATTCGTGATGTGGAATTTAGTCATGTTCATAGATAATTGATTTTAAAACCTTAAAATATAATATAGATTTTGAGGATTCATTAAAGTATTATAAAATTAATAAAAAAACTTAAAAACATGTTACTTTAAAGTTAAAATATATATATTTGGTCTTGGATTCATTTTATAGTGTTTTTACATCACTTTTGCGCTGTTATGATGTCATAATACATATCATATATTTAATTCCTATTTAATTTTTAACCAAAAAACGATTATTATAAAATTATGAAAAAATAACTATTAGAAAATTTAAATATTCTAATTTTAATAATGATATTTATTTTACCAAAAATAATTTTCTAAATATGAGAATTTATGGTTTTAAATAAAAATCCTTATTTACTAGGAAATAATTTTTTCTATGAAACTGACCACTTTATAGCCCTTATAAAAATTATGATGGACTTCATTAAATTATATTATAATTTATATTAAAATCATTTTTATTTAATAATAATATTTCATGAAAATAAATCTTATTTTAAAGATTCTAGAATTTATTAAAAAGATTTTTTAAATAAAAACTATATATTTTCAATGAATACTATTTTAGTATCTTTGTATCAAAATCCAATTTTTATCAAACTCTTTATTCAACAATATATATATAATAATTAAAAGAAAAAAATATAATCATTATTTTTTTAAAATAAAATATAAAATCGTATACCACTATGGTCTAGATATATAACCCCTTATTACACAAGTGTATGCCCAAAGGGTAAGGTGGGAGATGGTGGGACTTTCTAGGGGTGGTTTGGAAAACATGGTTTGCGTTCTGATATCAAAAATCATTAACTTATTTAATAAATTTAAGGTCCTGTGTTTTGGATGAGTCATAATTTCCAAATTAATTCAGACTTTTCATTATTTTAGGAAGGCCAGTTTTCAATTTGAGATTTGTATTGGAATTATGAGAGTTAGAAAACTTAAATATGATATTTTTAGATGTGGTTTTTGGAGATATATCTGAATCAGGTGTTTGGTTGTGTTTTGGTATCATTGGGATCTAAAAACATAGATTTTAGAAAGGAAAAGGGAGGCACACAGTTTTAACTTGGTTAGTTCAAACTATGCACTCCAATCGCACTGACATGTAAGGGGGTCACATGTTTTTTCAAACCATGAACCTGAGGCTGCATGAACATGAAATATGTATAAAATAATTTATATAGGTTGGTACATGTGCTAAGCACATTTTTTCAAATCATTTTCTTAGCTATGTGAATGGGTAATCCCTTTGGGAAGTTGCACTGCACAGTTCCAGCAAGGGTAGAAAAACCATGTAGCCAAACTATGTGGATCATTAATGGGATAGAAATTACACTTTTTTGCTTAACTCCTTTATTCTACCCTCATAAGTTATTATCTCACTCGTTCACATCCCCTCTCTATTTGTGGTTCTCCTCCTCTCACTCTCTAAGGATTTTTTGGATCTCTGCCATTTGGCTCAAAATTTCTCCCCATCAATTTCATTTGATATCCATCAATTATTCTATTATTACCCCTAATTATTTACTTCGTTTTCATACTGTATTTAATATTATTTCACTGTGAGATCATATGCCCTATTTTTAGGGAATTTTCTTGGTTCTTTGTTTTCTATCATTTTAGCTCGAATCAAAGGATATGAATGGATGAGTGAAGTGTTCATAGTACAAGGTAGGTGTTCTATGATTCTGCTTTGTTATTACATTTCCACATGTTTCTATTAAATTATTAAATAACTTAAATTTAATTATTTATACTGAAATAATGAAGTTATTAGATACCATAACATGGTTAGAGGTGATACCCTCAACTCGAACCACCATTTAAGGTGGTTTCAATTAAATAGTAATAAATAAATTTATATCCTTAAATAAACCATCCCCTTGGGTGTATTATAATTGTCCCTTGCTTATCACTTTATAGTGAAAAATCTAAAATGAAATTAATGATATGTCATAAGGTATGTGTGTCTTCCTTGGACAACTCAATGTATTATAGATATTAATGACTTATGGATTGAGTGCGTAGTGTTATTCAAATTGAAGAAATTGTTCATGGATTAGAATTGATATAAGGAATTGTATAAGTGGTATATTAAGTGAAATATTGTGATTTTATATTGTAATGGATATTTCACCTGGCCTAAGTTTAATTAATAAATGAAACAATTTTGATCATGACATTCCTTGATTGATACTTATATTCCTAATACAGAACTCCTTGGACTGGATCATAGGTTAAATAAATTAATATTACACCTTGAGACATACAAGGATTCCTAATATGAGATTTTTTGGAATGGATCATTGGACAAAAAAATTATTATTACACCTTGATTGATACATGGGTTATTTATATGTAATAACTTGGATGGGATCATAGGTAAAATGAATGAGGTTACACCTGATGTGATACTTGGTTTCATTATACAGAATACCTTAGATAGGATTAGAGGTTAAATTAATGAGATTACACCTTGATTGATACTTGGGATCATGATTATGGAATTCCTTAGAAATGATTAGTGGTTAAGTGAATTTTATTAAGACTTTGGTGAAACTTGGTATCCTGATTATTAAACACCCTGTATGGGTTCATGGGATAAATGGGATTATATTAAACTTGATGAATCTTGGACTTACCTTATCTACTAATCTTAATGACATAAAATGTGTAAAACTTTATTGAACTTTATTGATGTGTATTCCTTGAACTTATTACACACACAAGAATGTGATCCCCCTTATTATAATATTATTTTTATGGAAATATTGGGAATAACGCCCTTATTTAAAGTATGATAATTGTATGATATCCTTATATGGATTCCCTGGTATTACGCTATGGGTCCTAGCCAATGCATGTATATATTTATAGGTATAACTATTATAGGTATTCATATATATATATACATGATGGAATGTTCAGATACATTTTGGCTATGGATAAAGAAGTTATGGTCAGCCATGTGTCCTTTGAGGAACTTGAGTTTGACTTATTTAAGATTATTATTTAGTTTTTTCCTTATCATTCCTATATAAAAATTTATTTTATATTCACAAAAAGTATTTCATTAGAAACCATTGTTGGTGTCCTACTGAATTTTACTCACACCTTGTTGAGTCCTCCAGTTGGTACTTGAATAGATCTCATGGTTGTAGGTTAGGTTAGACTTTTCTCTATGCTACTTTCATTTATAGACTAGGACTGGACATAGAGGCTTTAAAGTATCATATGAGCATGTACTCGGGCCACCTTCTATAGTTGTATTATTTTATACATTTTTCTCTTTTTTTAGTTTATTCATATAACATATATTGTATTTATGTCTTAGTATGTTCATACTTTGATATTTATTTGGGTTTTTCCTAGTTATTTGTTTATATTGATCTTTGGTTATTTTTAACTCCATAGGAATATTATATTATTTTATTATTTCTATATATTTAGTAATGATCTGGAGGTTATATTCTCCCCACTATATCGCCTTCAGAACCTCACTACTAGTCATATGCCTCTGGCATACATTAAGGCACATTTGAGGCCGCATAGAGAGCCGACTCGAGGAACTGTTTTAAAGGATCTTAGGATTGGATATTATAAGTGGAATCTAAGCTCTTTATTACTTTGTCTTACTATTTTGGGATTGGAATAAATGATACTAGGAATGTATTGGAACTTGTTAAATAACTTTTGTCTGGGGCTGGCCAATCCATGCATGACAGAAAGATCATATTTCCCAGGATGGGACTAAAGTTTATACATATCATTATTATAGATGATTGATATTTCACTTATATTGATTTGTGTATTTACCCTACTTACTAATTTATGGATTTTTACCATTTTCCTGATAGAGAAATGAAGTTTTGGTTCATGCATCAATGTAGTCACCTAGAGATTCACATGTCATGCAAATACCATGCCATGTAAATTACATTTTTTGAATTCCTGATTATGTGCCATGTTTATCTGAAAACCATGACTCTATGAATATTTCCATGTCAACAAGTAATTCCTAGAAATGTGATATCATAATTTGTTATAATTATGATATAATATTTGTTATTAAATCTTCTACATCAAATTAAATGTTCTTTTCCCATATAGATTGATGGTGTCACCTTAATTAACCAAATATGACATGTTTGAGCCCCAGACCATTGGTTTCTTGTGATGAAATATTTATGGTGATAATTAAGTTGGTTCCAAAAACAATTTATGAATTGTATAGACCTTTATAAACTATGAATTGTAACCTATATAATCAAATCATTGTGTATGAACTTGTATATTTTGAAATTGAAGGTAGAACTCTAGTTGCAATTATAAGAATGTTAGTTGTAACTCATAAAGGCAAGTATGTTTATAAATTGTGAATGGTAATTCATCTAACTGAACCATCGAATGAAATCATTTGAAATTATTTTAGAAAATGGATACCAAAATAAAGGCTAGTAGCTCTATAATTTTGGGATGCAAACCATATGGCTGAATCCCTAAATACACAACTAGAACCAATTAGTTTAGTTGTGGTATGTTTCTTATAAGATAATACCATTAAGTATGTGTTAAATCTTGATAATTAAAATGTTATGGGTGCACTTAAATGGACCTAGGTTAGAATTATATGACCCTAGTAGGTCTCCTTTATCTTTTATTATTTAGTGTGTGATCCCATCGTGTGATATTCATGTTATGTGGGAAGATTATTTAAAGTGTCAAAAACCACTTATACAGGTTATGTATAAGTGTATAGTGGAATCTTACTAAGTTAATCTCCTTTATGTAATAAAGTAATGTTATATACTTTTGGGCTTTATTATTATTAGGATTATATTAATTAAAATTCCAATTACAACCTAAAGGGTGTTTTACTCTACATTTTATAATTGACATTTTCTTTAACTAATATTATAATGGTAATTTATTGCTTAAATAAATTGAGATTAAATTTTTCAAAAGTAAATTATGTGATAATTTTCCTATAATGCATCATGGAATCATCTAAATAAATTTCTTAGTAATATTTATTTATATAAATGGTACTTGATATTCCTTATATGTGAGTATATTAAAATGTTTTACTAAATGAGCATCAATTCAATCCCTTAAAATAAAAATTTTTAGAGGTGTTTATATCATGAACCCTCTTATAAGGGTTAGATTTTTTTGATTTGGGATATGCCTTTAAGGGGAGAATAAACATTTCTTATAAATCTTAGTTGGATTCTTTTCATCTTTTCCTTTAATCTACTGGATAAAAAGTATAGCCTAGTAGACTTTTTGATGAATATAGTTATAATATCAACACCTTTTGTTAAAAACGAGGGGTTATCCCATTCATGGAGTTCCCTTGGAAATAGGAAACCGATAGAATTTTGAGTCATGTTCTTAGGAATGTTAGGTATGGTTTTTCTGATCATTTGGGTTGGGCAGGACTCTTAATATATGAAATGACACTCACTAGGAGACGAGTGGTTTTCTAGTAAGTTAAAACTAAAGAGGGTATCACCATATGAGAATAACTAGTGATTATTAGCTCCTTTACCTTTTATGTTGACATTGTGACCATTTTGGAAGAACTCCCTTATGAGGATACTTAGAAAGGATGAGGGTTTGGTAGGCCGATTCTTGGAAGGAGATGTCTTTATGAGTGAGTTGATAGGTTATATCCATTGTAGGTTGATATTCATTTTTTATTCCATCATTTTAACCTATTTTAATGATATTTATAGGTGAATTATATTTCATATTATGAACAACCCTAAGTTTTATGTGGTTCTTGTTTGAGAGACCATTGGGATAGGTGGGAGACTTAGACACCCTTAGTTTTCACACAAAACATAGTGGGTTGAAAATTTTCATTAATCGAGGAAAACATATGGGGGTGGTGGTATGGGGTTTATGTTTACATTAAATATAATGGGATTGTTTTTATGTTTTTTTGATATAGATACACTGGTGGTGCATGGGTTTTCGTAATTAGCATAGTGATGCCTATGTTTTCAAGGAAGAACATAGGGTGACTGCATATTGAAACTGGATTCTATGGGAAGTAATTCTCAGGTTCCTGGATCATTTGACTAGTGGTTGTGAGGTTGATGCTTTAATTTATAAAATGATGTCATGATAAGGGTGATCATTCGATAAAACTTGGCACCGATAAATGCATGATTTTGAAGATCATTTCCCTAGGAACTCCTGGAATGTTAGAAACTAACGTAAAATATAACACTATCAGTTTGACCATGTTGATTGAAAACCCATGTGAGTGAGATTCAGGACTCGAATTGGCTGGTACATGATATTATACCCACTATAAATGATATGTTATTTCACACTGGTTGCACACTGTAACTATTTAAAAATTGAAAATCATTGAATGTATGAGTGTGAACCAAGGCATAATGGTTTCAAATAAGTAATGCTTTTAGTAATGGTGACCCAAATCCTTTAGTTCAATTAACTGTAGAGACCGAGGATAAGGTTTAATTCAAAAATAAAATAGGTTACACAAGATGATTGAACTGTGGGGGGACATTGACATGCATCATCGAGAGACATGGTATCAGGTGTTGGTGAAGGAAAATACAGCCATGTTTGATGTGAGTGTGGATTGAGAGAGAGATACACTCCTATTGATGTAATCTTAGTTCACTCATATTAGAGGATATCAAGACCAATATCTTGAATTCATCCTGAGTATTCTAAGAGAGTTTTGACTATATATTGAGCTACCTATCTAACTGGATTCCATTTGGGATAATAGAAGGAATCAGTAGGAATTGAACTAAAGGAGTGATTTTAAGAATCTATATGGAGTATAGTATACCTTTTACTTTTGTGGGTATCAATATGTTTTGAATTTTGTCGATGGTCATGGGAATTTTTCACAGGAAGTGGGAATGGATGATGAGTGGCATTTACATTATCACTCAAAAATGAGAAGATCCTTATCCATTCTAGTTTTTATGTTTGGGTTGGATGAGGAATGGGTTGTGGTATTCAATTTTATATTTTTTTTGGAATGATGACCAAGATTCTCTTAATGTGGGTAGTGGGATGTCAATTACTGATAGGGAGACCTCCATGTGAGAAGGGTCATGAAACCTCAAGACCAGTCTTTTGATGGTTATTTTAGAACTCTTTTTCTATTAAATAAATGGAATTAATGTATGGCTAGTTTTCCTGGTAAATTTAGGTATAGTTTCAAATATAGTCTTGGTTGAGTCTAATTACGGGAATCAGGCCCATTATTTCTAATGGAAATCCATTGATACTAGATCAGGAATGTGATCATGCTTGTGCAACCTCACGATGATGGTTTTTATTAGAAGATGGTTCATCCAGGAGACGGAACAAGAATTTGGGAAGTAGCACTACACCATTGGTGAACTGTTATCCAAACCATGTGGGCCATTAAGGGATTGAAAATTAATCTTTTTCCCCTACCTCCTTTCTTCTATTATTCTTATTTCTTCTCCCACTCACACATAGCCCATCTGTAACCATGATTCTACTCCTCTTCCTCACATAGGTTGTTTTGAATCTCCATTATTTGGGATCAAATTTTCTCTCTTTCGATTGCATTGAATAGACCTCAATTATTATATGATTTATCTTCCTCATTTCCTTCATTTAAATTTCCATTTTAAATTATATTTCAATGAGATCTCATATACCATATTTTTAAAGAGTTTTCTTTCTTGTAATTTTTCCCACATTCTAGCTCAAATCAAAGGAAAATAACAGATGAGTGAAGTTTCATTGGTACAAGGTAGGTGGTATATTGGTTTTCCCTAAAATTCACACTTTTTATATATTATTATCATGGTGCCTCATGCCAAAATATCTGAAAATTTCCCTTAATTTTTGAAATACATTAAATTGAATTATTTAGACCAAAACCTAGATGTTATTAGGTACCATGACATGGTTTGAGATGATGGCCTCAACCTAAACCACTATTTAATGTGAGGTTGGTTAAATAATAATAAATAACATTCTTTCCTATAATAAAGCACCAACTAGGGTGTGTTGGACTTGACTATTTCTAATGAAGTGTTTGTGTGAATTAATTACATCGTATATAGAATCTTTACATACTTGGAACTTTATTTTCACTTGATAGTGAAATGTGTAAAATGAAATTAATGGTATGACATGTGGTATGGGTATTTTTCCAAGACCACTCAATGTATTATACATATTAATGACTTATGGATTGAGTGATTAGTGTTATTTTAAATTAATTAATGGTGTGTGTCTTACAATTGATAAAAAGATTTACCGAAGAAAAATATTATGTGAATTATGATGATTTTTAGGGGCATGGATATTTCCTATGTACTAATTTTAATTAATAAATTAAATGAGATCATTTATTTTACCCCTTAATCTATTATAGTATTCATGTTACCAAATTTCATGGATGGGCTCATAGGTTTAATGAATTATTATTATGCATTGAGTGATACTTGGATTCATGATATGGAATTATTAGGACAGGATCATAGGTTAAATGAATTATTATTAAACCTTGAGAGATACTTGGGTTCCTTATATGGAATTATTTAAATGGGATTAGAGGTTAAATGAATGAGGTTACACCTTGAGAAATACCTAGGTTTTTTATACGGAATATCTTGGATAGGCTCATAGATTACATGAATGAGGTTGCAGCTTATTCAATACTTGGGTTCCTGATAATGTAATTACTTGCATGGGATCAAAGTTTAAGTGGATTATGTCAATCCTTGGGCTACACTTGTGTTCTTAATTACAGAATGCCTTGGATGGGATCATGGGATTAATGATATTATATTAAACTTAATGAATACTGTACTTATCTTAACTACTAATCATAATTCCATGAAACATTTTAAAACTTATTAAATTTTCTTTATGTGGATTCCTTTGGATTATGCACCTCATAAGAATGTGATCCCCCTTATTATATTATTATCCATGTAGAACAGTTGGGAATAACACCCTTATTTATTTAAAGTATGATACTTGTTTGATATACTTGTGTGGATTCCTTAGTCTTACACCTCAGGTCCCCATCGGTGTATGTATATATTTTCAAATATAACTATCACATGTATGAAAATATATACATGATAGTATGTCTATAGATATTCTGTCATAGGCTGGAGAAGGTATGATCATCCCTGTGTCCTATGAGGAACTAGAGTCTGATTTTTTTACATTTATTATTTATTGTTTTCCTTATTATACCTGTACAAAACATTATTTTATATTGATGGACTTTATTTCATTAGAAACCATTTGTGGCGTCCTTATGACTTTTACTCACACCATCTTCAGGTCGTTAGTTCGTACCCAAACAGATCTATTGGTTGCATTTTAAGTTGGATTGTACTCTGTTTTTTTTTCATTTATGGATTAGGAATAGAAATGGAGGCTTGCATATAGTGGATGAGCACGTACTTAAGACACATTTTGGGGTTGGAGTTTTTTATACATTTGTCCCTTTTTTATTTTAGTCCTGTTATATATATCAACTTGAATTTATATCTCAGTATGTTCATGCATGGATACTTTTTTGGCTTTGTCTTAGTTATCTATTTATATTGATTGTCAGTTATTATTATCCCAAACTACATATTCTGTTCTTTTATGCTTCTTCTATATTTAGTACTAATATAGAAGGTATAGTATCCCCACCATACCACCTTTAGAACCTAGATTCTAGTCAGAAGCCTCTAGCATATGGGGTTCCACACTTGAGTCCATGTAGAGAACGTGCTCAACGAACTATTCTAGTGGATAATAGGTCAGGAAATTACAATAAATAGTTCAATTCATGTTTTAATCATTTAATTTTTTTCTTAGGATTGGCCAAGGAAAAAACCCAGTGATGTTCTCTCCCTCATAATTTTGATAATTTGGCTTCATAGGGTACAATCCCACTGGTTGAGTCTATTATTTATTCCATTTGTGTTTATTATAATTTATAATTACCCTTAATATATAATAATTTTAATGATAAGTATGAAACCATTATATTAATGATAAATAAATACATTAAAAATATTTTAAATCTGACCATTTATATTTTATAATGGTCCAAAATAACCAAAGTAGTACATGTGTTTTCAATGACTAAATTAATTAATAGATAATTTATTCATTCAAAATGAATTTAAATTATAAAATTTTGGGTCGTTATAGGCCTTACCATATTGAATCAAAAACTAGAACAAACAAAATTTCAATATACAAGTAGGGGATCATTCCTAGAGACTATAGAGGATATGTGTCCCTATAAAGAATAACCCACTAGGAAGCAGATCACATGTTCTGGATGAAGGATATGGGATAGTTGACCTAACTTATGAAATAATGAGATATAGGATCAAACCTCAAGCCACATAGATGGATACATGAAACTATCTATAATTATCTCAAAGGGGGATCATTCATCTTATTCTAAGGATGCGATGAAAAATTGTACCCTTATAGGTATAGAACAAGGGAACATACCCAAATTGAAACAAAATTCATACCAAAGAGATTGAGGGCCATAAAATTTCCTATAGGGAGTACACAACGTGTAAAAGGTACACATGGAATGTCTTCCTAGTTATGGTCATTCCCATGTCTATGTCTATATATTTTTCAGGTTCTTGTGTACTCTTCTAGTTCTCAGGTATCCTACCAGTTTTTGTGCCTGTGTACCCTGGATGGTACAAGTTAAGATTCTGAATTAGGGATCACATGAAATGTTGAAAAAGTACACAGATAATGAAATTTTTCTTAAACCAAAACCCAATATCCACATAAATGGGTCGATATGGACTTTTTTCTTCCAAAATACATGCTATATATATTGGGATCTCACAAAAATTCAATATTCCTCATGCGCCTTCACCCATGCCCCCATCGATTTCGATTTTACTGTGATTTCCACCCATAACTCCCACAAATAAGTTAGAAATCATTAAGGAATGGTTGGAATTCAGGTTTTGGTTATTCTTCAATTGAAAAAAAAATTATCATAATCACCTTCTTACATCATCCTCACACACGATATGAAAAACCATCATCCTCAATCCATCCTCATATTAATACCACCAACATATCTCCTCTTTAATGTAATAATTTTCAATTTAAAACATATCAAAACAATCTTGGAATGCATAATCAGTTGTGCAATTAATTTTGGTTTCTGGAATTAGTCAAACCACTGATAAAATGACCAATGATGATGAATACAAATAGAATGGAGGGATAATCCATGAAACATAGAATTGATAAGTTAAAATTATTTATTGTTCACTTTGTCTTACATTTTTTTATGAAAACCCAATGAATCTTTCAAAAAATGAATAAATCCTCAATTCCTAATTCCAAGAATAAAATAATCAATGAGAGATTCAACAAATAAAACCCATGATTTAACTATATAATAATTAATTCATGATTTTTCTAATAAATCTAGAAAAAGTAAATAATAAATAAAATAAAATTCCCCACATTAGATTATATCAATCATTTATGAAGGTGTTCTCACACGATAGGATATTAATGAATCCATTGCATTTGTTTTTTCTCTAAAAAATTTTTCGATCGTATCTGAAGTTTCTCTTTTCTATAGCTCCCCTCCAGTATCTTGGGTTATGTGTATTACCTTATATATAGTCATAAAAGGGTTATAAATAGAGTTTCTTAAAGTTTTAAACATTAATTAGATAATAAATATAAAAATAAATTTTATTTATTTATTTTTTCTAATATCTACCAAAGACTTAAATCTACTGAAATGACCAATAGGTACCAAACTTATGTCGCTCCAAAGGTAAAACCCTTGTTCAATATCTAATAGTGGTTTTGTTTTTTTCCCATAGGAGACTCATTTTGGGTGATTTCTATTATTTCCAAAAAAATAATGTGTGTGATGTAGTATATTTATGATCATTATTCTATAAATATCATGGCTCCATGGGGTATATAATTCTGCATTGTCTTCAAAAATTATTTCAAAAATATTATGTAAAATATTAAAAAGTGTCTCATATAAAAAAAGGGGTTGCTTCATTATCCCCACCTTAAGATATTTTTATCCTAAAGAGAAAAAACCTACTCAAACAGGTGAGGGTAGTGAGCTCACATCTGATTCTCCCCCTACCATGTTCTCTTATAAATATTCTCATGCTTCCAATTGGAATGCATAAAGTAAATCACTTACCCTCAAAATATATTCTCCTACTGATCCTCAACAGTCACTAAGTACTCTAAAAAGGTAACTTCATCCTCAATGTCTTACTCACCCTGTTCAATAACATGCAATAGACCGTACATGTAAACCCCATATATGACATGTGGGAAACATTATGAACCCATTAGAATTGCAGTGATAAGGATAAGTACTATCCATCATTCCAACCCTGCACGGTATCTTGAAAGGACCATTGAATCTCATAGATAACTTTCCACCTTGGAAAAATATCTATAGTTCTTTCTAAGGTGAGACCTTTAGAAACACATGTCATCCCTTATTGAACTTCAATGGCCTCTATCATCAGTCTGTATAGGACTTCTAATAGGCTTGGAAAGTCATAATTTGATCCTTGAAGATATAAACCTTCTCAGTTGTCACATGCATCAACTTTTGGATCATAAGTGTTGTCTCTCATGGATCTTCCCAAGACAATGGTGGACTGTAGGGTCTCCAGTACAAGGCCTTGAATGGTGTCATGCCAATGGCAAAATAGTAAATTTTTTAATATGTAAACTCCCAAAAGGATATCCAATCTTCCTAACTGTATATAAAATCCAACACAAAATCCAATAACATGTCATCTAGGACCTCAATGGTCTGCTCTATCATGCCATATTTCTAGGGGTGGACCATCATTCTCATCTACAACTGAGCCCAAAAGACTCATTTAATACTATCCAAAATTTATAAATAAAGTAATAATTATGGTCTAAAATAGTCATTTAGGGAACTCTATAAATATATACTATCACCAGTACATACAGACATCCTAAAACACTCCACTAAACTCTACTCTCAGAAATCGATGAAGTGGGATGACTTGGTGAGTCGATCTACGATCACCCAAAAAACATCATGACCTCTAGATGATATTATAAGTCCTACCACAAAATCCATAGATATACCATCCCACATATACTATAGAAGCTAAAAATATTGGGTTAAACCCATTATAATCTAGTTCTCAACCTTCACCTTTTTTAGGAAAGACATCAAGAGATAAACATAGCAACACTCCTCTTAATTATGGGCCACCAAAACTGATTATGAAGATCTTGTTACATATTCACCAATCCTAGATATACCTCTAAGGGGGTGTATGAATCTACCTCAGCACCTCCTCTCACAGCATGAAGGGTACCATCACCTACCCTCAGAAAAGGATGACGTACTCTCCACCTTTAGAAAATCTATAAGAAGTGTATATTAAGGATATCTTATCACAAAAGACCTCATAATAGATATCTCCAAGTTGTTCCTCCCTAATTCATTAAAGAATAAAAGGGGTAACAACCATTTTGTAGAGGTATCCTACTCCACCCTCATCCACAAGTATCAACTACAAAGAGGCCAACTACTCTATTTACTCACTCATCAACTGTGAACGGGATTTATTATTGAGATCATATGCCACGAAATTACCTTCCATGGGATTATAGACTATCTTAAAATAATATCCTTGTAGAAACTCCATCCATAACCTATTTATCAAGACAATATCAATGACGATATAATCTGGAAACTCTTATGGTTAGAATAGATGATGAAATGATCTCCCATGAGATAATTTCACCATATATTTAAGTTGAAAACTATTGATTCCATATCTAAATCATGGGTTTCATAATTCTTTTCATGGGGTCTCATCTATCAGAACCCATAAGAAATCAATTCCAACCTCAACATCAGAATTCATCCAAGCACAGCTCTAGAGGTAATACAGAACAAAATGTACTCTACACCCTACTATGGAAGTCTCAATATGAGTGTTCTCATCAACCTCTATTGTAACTCTTGAAAATATTAACAAAACATTCCAATACACATGAAAGGATACCTATTTTAGGTCAAGGTAGTCAAAGGTTCCATGATCTTATAGAAATTAGGCATGGTTCCCTGATAATAGTTTTCAAACCAAAGGAAGTTATACACCTCGGTCATGATATTGGGTATCTCATAAGCTATCATTACCTCAATATTTGATGGTTCCACCAATTCCTCATCTAATATAACATGTCCTTGTAAATAGTACTCTTATGTCCACAGCTAAAACTTTTAGAGATTCTTATAAAGTTGGTTCTCTAGGTGTATGTCCATGACCATCCTCAAATATCTCGCATACTCATCCTATGATTCTTAGTACCTAAAGATGTCATCTATAAAACCCCCCATGAAGTAATATGAGAAAGGAAGAAATATATGTTTAATTGCTCCTATAAACATTTTTGGGGTTTTAATTACACTTAAGGGAATCGACAAGTAATCATAATGACCCCAACGACACTGGAATGCCTTCTTCAGTACATCCTCCTCTCAAACTCAAATATAGTGAAAACCTAACCTAAGTTCAATATACAATAACCACTTTTACCCTCTAGTAGGACAAATAGGTCATAAATTCTTAATAATGGATACCTATTCTTGATATTTTCCTAATTCAAGTGATGATAGTCCATGCATAACGTCAAGCTCACGTCCGCCTTCTTGGTGAAAAACTCTGTGGATGTTGGGGGAACACATTGTATCTAATGATTCCCCTCCTTTGTAGATACTCCAAATTCACATTTATTTATATTAGATATATGGGGTACATCCAATATTACATCATATATATTGAGGTATTCCCTAGTTTCATTTCTATGAAGAAGTATATTTATCAATTGCACGGTAAGCCCAACACATCTGAAGGGAATAATTCCTCATACTCCATTGCTATTGTTGTCACGACCCCCTACCTGCAAGGTGTAGCCCTCCTAGGATGAAAATGTGGGAAGGGATATAATGTCCCCTGATTCTCGCATTCATTAGTCCCTTGGTTGGTGACTAGCACCAAGGGTATAGTAAACACACAGATGAGAGACATTACCCTCTAAAAGAACACATGCAAAAGAGTGGGATAAGATAGACACCAACCAAGCTGCTTGTCTCAGACAACAATATAAATGATATCCTAAGTACACAGAATTAATGTCCTGAAAAACTACTACAACTGAGAGGTGGAAACTACAAGTACCCTAAAGAAGGTAAAAACAACAGCAACCACAAATCCCAAACAACTCCTGTAACCCCAAGCTCGTAGAAACCAGCCTGATCTCCAACCTTCTCCAGGTGACCTGAAAAACAGTTTATAAATACATAGGGTCAGTATAACAGTATACTTAGTAGGATCCTCCTCAGATCCTCTCGTACAAAAGTAAAGAAATCGTGCTAAATCATAGAGAACAAAAAGTAAAATTGACTCGTCACCTAAACAGGTATACCAAGTTCCCAGCCTCACCACGGATACTCTCACCAAGTATCGTATAAAAGAGTATATAATATAATAAATAATATCAAGGGTACCCCACTACTACTTCCCCCATTGGTTTTCCACTTTTCCCCAACCTCGCACATCTTAAGCATCTCTCTCCAAAAAGGCTTTCCCACAGATACCTGGGCAATTCACCACAACATGCACCTAATGAAAAAAAAACCACCATGTATATGTAAGAAAAGTAATCAGGTAGTTTCTTAGATCCACCACAGCTCACATAATGTGTATCATACATCGGGTATTAAACCTCAAGCCATTATGGCCCATACACCGAGTAAGGATCCTCAAACCATCATATCCAATACATGTTACACCTATAGTAGTCCATAGGAAACTATATCCAGAATATATGTGTGTGAATAACCACAAGGCATTACATCCCTCTACATACATATATAGAGAAAACTAACCATTGTACCTACCAGCACAAGTAACTACCAAGAGAAGAGAGCGAGGCCAAAGGGGGTAGTCAGTCATCCATCCTTTCATAGTAATGTTGGGGAAAACACCCCCAACAGGGTTCAAAATCAACGGGGAGTCAGTTTACAAAACTGACGGGGTGGACAAGAGTATAGAAACACAAAATGTAAAAAATATACTATAACTCAAAACCACACTATGGGAATAACCTAGTATTAGACACAACTACCTCTAACGTCTCTCAGACTCCGGGCTACCACTTCTAAGACTAGGTATCCTATAAGCACACAAGCATTTAAAGAGATTTATTACATTACTTCATTCCCTTTTTATCAGTTTTACTTTACGTTAATTAATTCATTAAACATTAATTAACCACTAAAAATTCAACTTTAAATTTAATTAGCATCACACCCAAAGTCCATTTTCCTCAACATTTCATCCCAACAAACTCCAACCCCTTGGTTTTACATCATTTATTCAATCATTTATTAACAACATTATTTCTTTCCGATATTCTGAGGAATTATAGAAAAAATATTCTAAGCTACTTAACACAAGGGGGATCAACTCGATGAGTAGATGAACTACCTGTAAAGTCCTTTCCATATATAGTAATATCATAGACCCATCCTCCATTGAGAATCTAAACACGGAATAAACATGGCATACCCCATGTGTCTTAGACCCTTTTGGAAGAAGGGTAAGAAAAACCAGCTTCCTTGAGAAGTGGAGAAAGTAAAGCAGATAAATAACCAACATGATCAGAAAGAATCCAAATATTTGCATTCAACTCGTTCCATCATCCTTGACGTCCTCTCCGACACCCACATGCATAAATCTATTCATCTCGCTACTCTAGGAATCAATTGTTTCCACAACCAGTAGGCCTCCCTGCCCCCAAATATCACAACATCCATCCAGGATCACATCACAACACAGGTACCAAGAAAACAAACATCATACCAATTGGGCTCTTGGACCTTAAACAAGAAAGTGGATAACTCATAACCCTATAAGGAATTATCTTTTATATAATATCTAGTTCTTTAATACATCTTGGATTAATTGATTTATTATTCTCCATTCTTACATTGGGAAACCTAAAGAGTGAGCTATCACAAATTGATTAACCATGCTTACTACATCAATTTGATTAACATCAAATTACAACAACAACAACAATCAAATTCATTCACATGCCTCTTTATCATTAGCCAAATGATTATCAATTAATTCAGGCTTTACGTTCTTTACCAATTTCCATAAAGAAAAAAAATCTAAACAAGAAAGAATAGATATCACACTACCTAGAAAAACAAGAGGCAATTACATACGATCGATATGAATTTATTTATCTAGTTAAAATATTTATTATGCCAATTCCATTGTGATCCAGTGGGATAAAACATGCTAACTATACATTTTCACATAAAAATAAAAGAGAAGCAATGAATCCCCTCCCTAAAATGGTTCTTGGTGTTCTTTATACAAGAACGAGCCACACAACGGGTTATAATCTCTTCACCCGTGACAACTGTATCCACCCAAGGATGCAAAGACACCACCATATTGGCCAAACCCCAAGAAAATCCCATTAGGAACATGGGGGTAAAATTCCATAAAATTTCAAGGAGAAATAGAATTAGATGAACCCAAAATAATGACGATAGATCATACCTTATATCGAAGATTGATTGATACTGCTTGGCTGCATCATAAATAGAGGGGAACAACTTCAAAGAAGAAATCTCGATCACACAACTCCTATGGGAAGGAATGGATGGTTAGATCATCTCACACCCAAGAACAAAGAGGAAGGATTAGAGAGGAAGATATCTTGTCCCTTTAAAAGATTTAACGGAGTAGCAGTTTCAGATACATAGGATTTTCCATTAAAATTGGATCACATTAAACCCGGTGGTTTGACCAAGTAAAATAATCCCAAGCCTTAGGAAAAATTAATATAGGAGTTATTTCCTTTGAATCTTCCCTAGAGTCCTTAAAATGAAGTTTTAAAGGCATATTACGTCAATGGAAACGTCAATGGTGAAAACTGTAGGAAGCTGGAAACATTGTTCATGAACATGAAATTTGGGAAAGGAAAAACCTTGTTCATGAACCTCACCGTTGAAACCTCACCTTTAGAACCTCACAGTTCTGGAAACACTGTTCATGAACCTCACTGTTGAAACCCCACCATTAGAACCTCACCATTCTGAAAACACTATTCATGAACCTCACCATTGAAACCTCACTATTGGAACCTCACCATTCTGGAAACACTATTCATGAATCTCACCATTGAAATACCACTGTTGGAACCTCACCATTGGAACCTCACCCTTCTGAAAACACTATTCTTGAACCTCGCTGTTGAAGCCTCTCCGTTGGAACCTCACCTTTTTTGAAACACTATTCATGAACCTCACCATTAAAACCTCACCGTTTGAACCTCACCATTCTAGAAAAACTACTCATGAATCTCACCATTGAAATCTCACTATTAAAACCTCACCATTCGGGAAACACTATTTATGAACCTCACCATTGAAACCTCACCGTTCTGGAAACATTGTTCATAAACTCAAAATTTTGCAAAGGAAAGAGGCTACCATTGCAACCTTACCATTCTAGAAACACTATTCATGAACTTGAAATTTGGCAAAGGAAAGAGGTTATTGTTGGAACCTCACTGTTCTGGAAACACTTTTCATGAAATCAAAATTTGGAAAAGGAAAGAGAGGTTATCGTTGGACCTCACCGTTGGCACTGTTCACCTAAGGCTACCATTGCACTATTCACAGAACTTGAAATTTGGAAAAGTGTTGGGGATAAGTCAGATTGACCTCCCGGATCACCTCAGACACCATATTTTCATAAAGGAATGGACCAGAGAGGTCTGGGCCCTCTCAAAACATTCTCATTCTTGAGAATTCAAAACCAACATAAAAAATAAATAAAAAATAATTCTGAACAACCACCCATCGAGATACCTCTGAAAAGAGAGAAATCCACAAGATGCAACCAAAGAAACCTATATCATAAACCCAAATGTCCTACAACCACAAAGTGAACTTCGTTACATTGAAAGAGTAAAACATAAAACCACTCTGGGTACTGAGAACATATCTTCCACTCACATTCCTAGGTACTCTCCTCCACACCACCGTGTTGCCAAAAAACATGAACCAAGTGGATGGAACATCCAAGAAACACCTTCTCTTTCTAGTGTTTGATCTTTATAGGTCTCTCCTCAAAGGTCACATCATCATCAACATCAATCTATCCCCAATCGATGATGTGAAATTCATTATAAAGATAATGAAGGAGCTGTGAAACATGAACAACATCGTGTATCTGGATCATCTATAGGGGAAGTGCTACTCGATATTCCATAGATCCAACATGATCTAACACATTAAAAGTCCCAAAAAACTGGGGAGAAAGATTACTCCCATGAGCAAACCTTCACTGCCCACGATGAAAGTCACCTTCTAAAACACGTGATCCCCAAAATCAAACTCTAAGGTTCTTATTCTTTGATCAGCATATGATTTCTGACGATCCTGTGTTGTCTTCATCCTCTCAGAAATCACTTGAACCGTCTATGTGGTATTCTACACTATTTTTAGTCTGAGAATTACTAACTCTCTGACCCCAGTCCAGAACAACAGAGAACAGAAAGGAAAACTATGTAAGGCTTCAAACAACGCCATATTGATGGTGGAGTGAAAACTATTGTTGTAAGAGAACTCCACCAAGGGTAAGTGCCTCATCCATGAACCTCAAAAATTCAGTACACAAGAGTGTAACATGTCTTCAAGAGTTTCGATGGGTTTCTCTATCTTACCATCCGTTTGAGGATGAAAAGTAGTACTAAGGAATATCTGAGAACCGAAAGCATGCTGGAGACTTATCCACACCCTATAGGTAAAACAGGGATCTTGATCGAAAATGGTCATCCTCGGGACTCCATGGAGTCTCACCACCTCCTACAGATATTTCCTTGAAAAAACTTCTATTGAGCTTGACTCCATGATTTCTATGAACTAGGATGATTTTGTTAAATGATCCTCTACCACCCAAATAGAGTCATGTCCTCCTCGAGCTTGAGGTGAACTAGTAACAAAGTCCATTGGGATTTCCTCCCAATTCCACTGAGGAACATTTAACTACTGGATAAGACAACCAGGAACACGGTGTTCAGCCTTCACCTTCTGGCAGGCCAAACATCGAGACACAAACTCCATAACCACATGCTTCAGCCCAAGACACCAAAACTGGCTCCTCAAGGCATGATACATCGTTTTCATGCTAGGATGCACCACTAAAGAAGAACTATGGAACTATCTGAGAACTGTATTTCACATCGTCAAAGGAACAAATATCTTCACATGATACAACACTAGATGATGTTCATCCTCATACCAACCATCAGGGGCCTCGGCACAAATAACTCGGTCTCTCCAGACCTCCACCTCTAGATACCCCAACTGGGAATCTTCCACCTTCTTCAATAGAGATGACTGCACCATTATCTAAAAAAGACAACCTCTTCCCCCAACTTCTCCCATATCAAGATGTAATGCAGACAGTTCTTCCATTACTCTCCTTGAGTCACCAGATTCACGCACTGCATCACTACATGACTTATGACTCATCAAATCAGCTACAACATTTACCTTTCTAGGTGTATACAATATTTGGAAGTCATATTTCTGTAAGAACTCCATCCACCAATGTTGTTGTAAGTTCAAGTCACAATGGGAGAAAACATACCTCAAACTCTTATGATCGATGAAAACCACAAATCACTGGACAATGAGGTAATGTCTCTATAACATCATAGAAAACACCACAAATTAAACTCAAGATCATGGGTGGAATAGTTACATTCATGGGGAAAGAACTGCTGAGACCCATAAGAAACAAATTATCTTTGCTACATCAGAACATAGCCTAACCCCAGATGTGAAGCATCGTAGAAAACATCAAATTGAACTCCCTCTGCTGGAAGACAAAGAACTTGAGCACTTAATAACTTCTTATTTAGATACTCGAAAGCTTCCTGACACTAATCAATCCATATGAATGTCTGGTCCTTCTTGGTAAAAGCTGTTAGAGGAGTCACAACTTGAGAGAAATCAGCTACGAAACTCTTGTAGTAGCCTGCAACACCAAGGAAAATTCGTACCTCTGACACTGTCTTAGGGCCACCCAAGACACAAATTATTATATCTTCGATGGATCCACATCTTCTCCATACTAGGACACAACATGACTCGACAAATGGACTTCTCTATCCCAAAAATCACACTTTGACAACTTCCCAAATAGATGATGTTGACGAAGAACTCCCAAAATGGCATGTAAATTCTCTTCATGCTCTTCGTCAAACTTGGAGTACACAAGGATGTATTCGATGAAAACCACCATGAACTTGTCTAGGAACTCACAGAACATAGCATTCATCAATACCATGAACACAACTGGAGCATTTGTCACATCAAATGACATTACAACAAACTCATCATTCCCATCACGACAACGGAAAGTAGTCTTCAGGATATCCTAATCCTTTACACGCATTTGATGATAGCCTGATTGCAAGTCAATCATTAAGAACCAACTTTAACCCTATATTTGATTAAATAAACCATCAATCTACAGAAGAGGATAGTGATTCTTCACTATCACTTTTTTAAGCGACGATAATCGACACACGTCCACAAACTGTCGTCAGCCTTTTTCATGAACAAAACTGGTTCACCCCATGGTGACACACTCGTCCGAACAAAACCGCACTGTAACTGACCATAAAGTTGTATATGTATCTCTTGTAACTCATAAGGATCCATCCTATATGAAGACATAGAGATAAGAGACACTCCTGGTTGTACCTCGATCCCAAACTCGATATCTTGTCGAGGGGGTAATGCTACAACCTCTTCTGGAAAGACATCAGGGCACTCTTCTAAGACCCTATGAAATGCCAACTTCTGAACCTCTGATGAAATTAGCATCAACTCATCTATCATTGATGAAAAGGATGTAACATGCCTCTAACCCATCTGAGGGTCTTGATCGCCAATGAACACCACTGGCTCTCCATCTGCATCGAAGAACACAACCTTCCTCTTGAAGAAATCCACAATATCCCGCACCAAATACAACCAATCCATGATAAGGATGAAATAATATAGTTATATTCGTAAACATAGGAAATATCCCCAAGAGTGGTTCTTCCCCAGCACTAGCTCATAGTCTCTACATACTTCAAAAAAGTCATCTCAACATCCAACTGGCATAGTCAACGCCAAGGTCATTGGACACCTCTCTACCTCAAGTCCCAAATCATGGAAAATGACAGGTGCTGTGAATGAGTTTTTCTATCCTAAATCAAACAAGGCATACACCAAGGTAGAAAACAAGAAAAGGGTACCTTGAAAGCCCTCTGGTTCACCTAGAGCTAGAAATGTTAAAGCATTAAGCTGACCATGACCTCCTCCATGGCCTCTCTGGCCCTAATGAAGACCACCACCATGGCCACACTCAGCTCTCTAAGGAAGGGGAGCATCACGGGGTTGTCCTCTGCCTTCCCCATCTACCCTATGCGGATCTAAAGCTGGTGCAACCTGCTGCAGCTGCCTCAGCTGCAACTATCTCAACAGAGGAACCTGGAGTGGAACACCTGGTTCACGATGAATTATTTTAAAGGTCAAGAACTCTCTCTTCTGATGACCTCGACCACTATAAGAAAAACAGGCACCTGATGCCTTGGCATAGGCCTGAGAGCTTCTTCCCCTGGAGAAACTATATGCTGAGGGATGGGACCTAACCCCAGCCAAATGAAAACTCTTTTTCCCTGAAAACCAGGAACCCCAAACCACAGCTCTTCTTCATGAGGAATCATGAAGACTCCCCTCTCGTGATGATCCGGTTCTAGACAATGTCCTCTCGACAACCTCTGCCCTAGCCAGCACCTCAAGATATGTCTTTAGCACAAATGGGGTGACCTGGCACTGGATCTTTGGATGAAAAACCTCCCTGAAATCCCCGTACTAGCCACCTCATCTGGAAATAGGTCCAAAGAATATCGTAAAACATTCCTAAAATAGATTCCAAACTCTCGCACACTGGAGCTCCCCTATCGATGGGTAAGAAGCTCCTGGAGATTAGATGCCTTCGGAGTTGAAGAAAGAAACTTGACTCTAAACGTTTCTCAGAACTCCTCCCATGATATTGCTGACTCCTCATGATCCCCAAGGAACAAGAACCACCGCTACCTCCCTGCTCCACGTTGCATCGTCACAACCAAGGACACCCAGTGCTCCTTTCAAGAATAGATCGAACTGAATCATATCTCGACCTCCTCCAACTAGTCTTCTTTGACTGCATCTAAAATGGACCCCTCATACTTCTGTAGACTCTAGTACTGAAACTCTTGGAGTGTCCTCCTCCAAGTGTCATCGTCTTCAACCTCTACCCTACGGCAATCTGCTAGCACAACCTGCTGGACATCTTCTATGTGGTCCTGATGAGGACGTCAACCTGGATCCATACCTCTAAAAAAATTAAATATTTAGATATCCTAGACCTGGAATTTGGAATACAAAACATTAATTAATTAATTAATTTTTTTTCTTCCCTTCATTTTAGGTTAACCTATCCCATGGTCTACCCATTCAATCATAGGCACAAAGAATAATGATGCATGATCCTTTCCTAGGTCTCTACAATATAAGTAGTATAACCTCGTTTAGTATCCATTGTAAACTTAAAGGTATGTACATCAGATCATAGGGGGCCCTAAACACTTATGTATCAACTGGTCTCCAGTGTTTACATCTCTTTATAAAGTTGAATGAAAATTTTCCCTACCAACCCATGCAACCTCACCTGTGACTAACACCAAACTCCATCCAATCTCTCAACCAAACCTCTGATACCAATCTGTCACGACCACCTCCCCAAAATGTGTACCCCTACTGGGCCGGAAAAGTGAGAAGAGAGATAATGACTCCAGAGTCCCACCTCCAGTAGGCCCCGGGTTGGTGACTAGCACCGAGGGTATAGTAAACACACAGATGAGAGGCATTACACTCTAAGAGAACACATGAAAAAGAGAGAGATATGGAAGACAACAACCAAGATACTTGTCTCAAATAACAATATAAATTATATACCAAGTACACATATGTAATGTAATGAAAAACTACTACAACTGAAAGGAGGAAACTGCAAGTACACTAAAGAAGGTAAAAACAACAGCAACCACGAATCCCAAACAACTTCTGCAACCCCAAGATAGTAGAAACCAGCCTGATCTTGAACCTACTCTAAGTGACATGAAAATTAGTTTATATATACATAGGTTGAGTATAATAGTATACTCAGTAGGATTATCCCCAGATCATCTAGTGCAAAAGTAAAGAAAGCATGCTAAAGCACAGTGAACAACAAGTGAAACTAAATTATTTCCTAAACAGGCATACTAAGTTCCCAGCCTCACCATGGATACTCTCACCAAGTATCGCATATAAATGTATATAATATAATAAATATTATCAAGGGTACCCCACTACTACTTTCCCACCAGTTTTCCACTTTTCCCCAACGCCGCACGACCTAAGCATCTCTCTCCAAAAAGGATTACTCGTGGACACCTGGGCAAAGCACCACAACATGCACCTCATGCAACAAAACCACCATATTCATGTAAGAAAAGTAACCAGGTAGTTTCTGGGATCCACTACAGCTCTCATAACGTGTATCATATGTCAGGTATTAAACTTCAATCCATTATAGCCCATACATCGAGTAAGGATCCTCAATAAATCATAGCCTATACACGTTACACCTATAGTAGTCCATAAGAAACTATATCCAGAATATATGTGTATGAATAACTATAAGAAATTACATCCCTCTACGCACATATATGGGGAAAGCTAACCATTTTTCCTACCAGCACAAGTAACTACCAAGAGAAGAGAGTGAGGCCAAATGGGGTAGTCAGCCATACATCCTCCCACCAAAATGTTGGGGAAAACGCCCCCCAGGGCTCAGAATCCTTGGGGGGTCAGTTTCCCTAACTGAAGAGGTGTATCAGTGTACAGAAACACAAAAATTATAGAGTATACTATAGCTCACAACCACACTATGGGAATAACCTAGTCTTAGGCACAACTACGGCTAATGTATCTCGGACACCCGGCTGCCACTTCTAAGACTAGGTATCCTATAAGCACACAACCATTTAAAGGGATTTATTACATTAATTTATTCCCTTTTTATTAGATTCACTTTACTTTAATTAATTCATTAAACATTAATTAACCATTAAAAATTCCACATTAAATTTCATTAGCATCACGCCCAAAGTCCATTGTTCTCAGCTTTGCGTCCCAACAAGCTCAAACCCCTTGGGTTAACATCATTTATTCAATCATTTATTAAAACAATTATTAATTTTTCATATTCCCAGTTATTCTAAAAAAACTTTCTAAGCTACTAAACACAAGGGGGCTCAAATCAGTGAGAAGATAAACTAACCATCAAGTATTTTACACCCATATAAATAGCATAGATCCATCCTCCCTCGAGAAGCTAAACACATAAAGAATGTCTCATACCTCGCGTGTATTCTCCCCTTTTGAAAGATGGTTAAGAATAACCAACTTCCATGAGTATTGGGGAAAGTAAAGCAGATAAAAAACTAACAAGATCAGAAAGCATCCAAACAATCACATATAACTCGTTCTATCATCCCCAGTGTCCTCCCTAACACCCACATGCATAAACTGATGCATATCACCACTCTAGGTGTCAACTTCTGCCATAACTAGTCGGCGTCCCTGCCCCCACATATCACAACTGCCATCCAGGATCACATCACAACACAAGAAGCAGGGAAAAACACCATACCAATTGGATTCTTGGCCCTTAAACAAGAAAGAGGGTAACTTAGAACCCTACAAAGAATTACCTTTTATCAAACAACTAGTTCTTTAACCCATATTGGATTAACCAATTTATTATTCGTAGGATCCAACTTCAGAAAACCTAAAAAGTAATATATCACAAATTGATTAAACATGCTTTATACATCCATTTCATTAACATCAAATTACAACAACAACAACAATCAAATTCATTCACATGCCTCTTTATCTTTATCCAAACAATTATCAATTAATTCCGGATTTACGTTCTTTACCAATTTCCATCAAGAACAAAAAGATAAACAAGCAAGAATAGATATCACACTATCTAGAAAAACAAGAGGCAATAAAATACGATCGATATCAATTTATTTATCCAGTTCAAATATTTATTATGACAATGCCATTGTGATCCAGTGGGATAAAACATGTTAACTATACAGTTGCATGTACAAATAAAAGAGAAGAAATGAATACAATACCTCAAATGGTTCTGACATTCTTTATATAATAATGAGACACACAACGGTTTACGATATCCTCCCCCATGACAACTATATCCGCCTGAGGATGCAGAGACACCACCACATCGGGAAAAACCCAAGAAAGTTCCATTTGGACCATGCGGGTAAAATTCAATATATGGGCAAGGAGAAATAGAATGAGACGAACCCAAAATAATGATGATAGATCATACCTTATATTGAAGATTGATCGATACTTCTTGGTTGCATTAGAAACAGATGGGAACTACTCCAAGGAGGAAATCTTGATCACACAACTCCTATAGGATGGAATGGAAGGTTTGAGTGTATCACACCCATGAACAAGGAGGAAGGATTATGGAGGAAGATATCTCGTCCCTTTAGAAGATTTAACAGAGCAGCGGATTAAGATACATTGGATTTTCCACTAAAATAGGATCACATTAAACCATGTGGGTTGACCAAGTAAAAGTATCCCAAGCCTTAGGAAAAATTAATATAGGAGTTATGTCCTTTGAATCAGCCTTAGAGTCCTTAAAATATAGATTTAAATGCATTTTACATCAACAGAAATGTAAAAGGGGAAAACTATAGAAATTTGGAAACACTGTTCATGAACACGAAATTTGGAAAAGGAAAAACATTATTTATGAACCTCACTATTGAAACCTCAACCTTTTGGAAACACTATTCATGAACCTCAACGTTGAAACCTCACTATTAGAACCTCACCATTCTGGAAACACTATTCATGAACCTCACCATTGAAACCACGCTGTTGGAACCTCACCATTCTAGAAACACTATTCATGAACCTCACCATTGAAACCTCACCATTGGAACCTCATCGTTGGAACCTCACCATTCTGGAAAAATTGTTCGTGAACCTCGTCGTTGAAACCTCACCATTAGAACCTCAGCATTCTGGAAACACTGTTTCTAAACCTCACCATTGACACTGTTCACATAAGGCTATCATTGTACTGTTCACCTAAGGATACCTTTGCATTGTTTAATGAACTATAAATTTGGAAAATTGTTGGGGATAAGTCACATTGAACTCCCGAATTACCTTAGACACCAGATTTTCTCAAAGGAATTGACCAGAGAAGTCCATGCCATTACAACTGTTGGAAACTAAAATCTCATAAAACCTACTACTCCAAGGGATATTATAGAAAAATAATGGGAAGTCATATTTATCCTCATGAATATGAATCCAGTCTATTTTTATTGAGACTATTTCATTCCAATGAAAGAAAATATCAACCCATCATCCCGAATACATTGTATCCTCTTTCTGAAATAGTCATTCTATGCATGGACTTTAGAGAGACAATCCATAACTAGGATTTAATCATAAATCATCATAAAGGATATGAAGATAACCCATAAAAACTATCTCCTCAAATAGCTAGGTCACATTTTTGGTTAGAAGTGTGTGATTTCCAAATCTCTTTTGGTAGGAGTCTCTAATCGCAATGGTCAAGCTAAAGGATCCACTAGAATCTCAAAGTATCGATCACCAGATGAATCAAGGAAATATTAGTCTATGTATATATTTATAAAAAATAAATATAAAGTATATAATACACATATCATACTTATAGCCTCTGATTTTTAATCCTTTATTGCCTACAGATGTCCATATCCCTTCCCACTAGCTCCCCGATCCTAGCATGGACCACTTGGGGTGGGGTCAGTGGTATAGAATCATAACATTGAACACCTCTCATATCTCTACTAGATCCTATTACACATATTTCACCCTACATATTTCTTATTAATTAGTTATCCCTACCTTGGCGGCCCATCAATTATATCCTTTCCTGCTTCACGATGAGTTGTGTAATCCTGTGTGACATGGACTCAACCACTCTAGAAGAAAAACCACCTCTATCTTGGATGATTGAAACCTCCATGAGATCGCTAAGTGGTTGAAGATATATCAATAGACTAATTTTGAATCCCCATCAAGCACCTAGATCCCTAAGTCTGATATCAACTACTAACTCATGAGGTCTCAGCTCCAAGTTTCCTACTAGAGGAACCAATGTTTTAAAACTTATCTAATAAGAAGTTCACCACAACCAAGGTATGATCTAGGACCCCAGTGTAAGGAGAATGCAAAAAGATGATTCCCCATATCTTATATCATGGATAAGGACACATTAAAAGGTTCATGATCAAAATTATCCATCATAAACCATATCCATATAATACTATAATAGGTTGATGAACCTCCAAGTGTACTCTATGACTATCAGGCTTCTTTGCTAGAGATCTAGAATCTTCTAGATATTCACTATTCGCAGCATCATGAGATAAAACTCCTCTCTAAAGATACACTCAAACTATGTCCAAGAGAGAGTCATATCGTTATGCATACACTACTGAAAAAATACCCTACACCAACGGTTTGGAGAGCCGTTGTCAAGTAAGCCGTGAGGATAGGTCTATACCGAATGTTCTGGGAAAACCATTGGTATAGACCTATACCAACGGTTTTGAAAACCGTTGGTATAAGTAATATGAAAATCTATACCAACAGTTCCATAAACTGTTGGTATATGTAATTCAAAAATAATAATCTGGTTGGTTTTGATCCTAGAACCTTGCGTTTGTGATTGAACAACCTAACCACTAACCTAACTTAATTTTGTGAACATAATTTCATAAATAAATAAATATATATATATATGTATTATTATATGTATTTTAAATTTTGATTTATTTAATGTCCACTGTAAGAAGATTCCATTAAAAATACATGTACCTATGCCAACAGTTCTCAAAACCTTTGGTATAGACCTATACCAATGGTTTTGAGAACCATTGGTATAGGTTCTATGATTTTGGGGCCTATACCAACGGTTTTGGACAAACCGTTGGTATAGGTGGGGACCTATACCAATAGTTTGGCCAAAACGTTGGTATAGGGTCTCTATAATGGACCTATACCAACGGTTTTGGCCAAACCGTTGGTATATATCCAAATAAGTGAACCTATACCAACGGTTTGTCCAAGCCATTAGTATAAGTCCCCCCCCCTATACCAATGGTTTTTCCAAAACCATTGGTATAGGTCCATATAAGTGACCTATACCAAAGGTTTTGGCCAAACTGTTGGTATAGGTCTAAATTAGTGAACTATACCAACAGTTTTCCCAAAATCGTTGGTATAGATCATATTTCCAGTAGTGATATGAAACATAAATATCCAACATCACCCTACAAGTCCATAGAGAAGACTCGTCACATAGATCACCATCTGGCTGGGTGGGGTACTAATTTGTGGGAAACCCCACTGTACTACCTCGGACCAGTCCTTTGGTACTTAGGGGTTTGGATCATCCCAAAACTGAAGAAGTATCATCCTATGAAACTCATGAAGAAAACTCAACCTATACACAATATCTTATGGTAATTTCAAAACAATATTATTCTCAATGGGAAGAAGTATCATCGATAATCTACTCAGAGGAACCAAATCCTAAATAGGTCTCTAGACTGAGGCCTCATCTCTAAGAGGACAATCATCATCATCCTACTACATAATCCTAGCTATATCTTATCATGGAGACATCTTCATATAGTCAATATTCACCACAGTCAAGAGATCACATCTGGGGATCTCACTAGTAAAGTATATGGAAACCATGACTATTCATATATGATGCATGTACTAATGTTTTTCCTATATCTAGTGCCTACATATACCAAGTCAACAAGTAGGTTATCAGAGTCCTAGTGAATGGATTAGTTGGACGACACACCATTACTAAGATCTTTAGCCTGATATATGAACTTGATACACTTTAACACTATTTAACTTGTTCCCAACTGATCTGCATAGCTAGATTAGCTTCAACATCTAGTCCTAAGATAATATACTCTATGATACCACTCTATCACGACCAGGCCCACTAGGACTTGACTATATAGTAGTAATCCAAGTGTGACACCACAATCCCACCTTCAATTATCTAATGGAAGGAAAATAGAATTCAATAGTCATAACACACAGATGATAGGCCTTAGCCTAAAGTAATTACACACACACAAACATCTCTATACACTTGTATAATGTAGAATGGTAAATAACTGGAACTATAAATTCTTGAATAACATCTAATCTGAAATCAAAGTATGAAAAAATAGTGTATAAGTATAAAGTGTCCAATTACAATATCACCAATATTATAAAGGAGTATTACCTGCTAACAAAAAGGGGGCTGGTACTAAAATATAACTATAAGATCCATCCACGGTCTTTCTAGACTAGCTAAGCTCCATATTCTCTTTCTTAACCTAAGACTCCTTCAAAAGGTTTTTCATCTACATAAAACATGACATGTTTGGGTAGATCCCATATAGGTTTGAGTATAATCATACTTAATAATACTCCTCAAAATCACTAAACATAAAGAATCAATGTGGGAGTCAGCTCAAAATCAAAAAATCAAGGAGGATAACAACATAACCTAAGTATTCTCAAAGGAAACTCCAAGTATCAATAGGAAGTTTATCATCATTTCTAACCTAAGGATTCCATTTGAGGATCCAAGGTAGTTCTATTCTAATAAGAGTCACTCATTGGGTCTTGATAACACTAATGGAATTCATCCAAGTCATACTCATTGGGACTTCTTATGTTAAAGCACAAACTAGAACACACAATATGTTTATATATAGGTAGGGGATCACACCCATGTCATATGGGGGATACCTAACCCAATCCAAAATAATCCATTGGGAAGGGATCACAAGTCTCAGATTTCAGATACAGGATACCTAACCCAATATAGGGTACAATGGGATAGATGATCACACCTCGGGTCGTAAGGAAGGATACCTGACTCTATCTAGAAATAACCCAGAGAGAGGATCACTCATACTATCATCAGGATGGTATAACAAACTATATTCTCACAAGGACAGATGAAGGAAACTTAACCATGGGGAAACAAAATCTATACCGAGTAGATTGAGGACTCTAAACTACCCAGGAAGGAGTACATAACATGTCCTGCTAGGCCTAATCCATCCCATTTATATGTCTATGTATTTTTCCCATGCTTTTATGATCTGCCTTTGTCTGAGTATACTACTGGTGTCTATACTCATGTACCCTAGATGGTACATTCCAAGATTCCAGCTTATGGGTCACACATCGTGCAATCCAAGTACACAGACATGTGATATTTTTCTCAAACCAAGACACTAACGCCACATTAATGGATCTAAAAGGTTTTTATTCCTCCAAACTATACACCATGAATATTGAGATTTCACAGAAATTATATATCCTCATTCATCTTCACTCACACCATATTCACCAATGATTTTACCATGATTTATATCCATAACTCCAATAATCGGGTTGTCCATTATCAAGGATTGGTATAAAGTTTGATTTGTTTCACTCCTCACTAGAAAAAAATAATTTTCATCACCTCTTGACATTATTTAGATGCATGACATGAAAATAGTCATCCTGTATCCATACTCATATTTTTTAGATCAAAATAGATCTTAAATAACACCATGATCCCTAATTCAAAATCTATATTAACAATCTAGGGAACCCATAAATAACCATGAAATGAATTTTAGTTTTTATAATTGGTCTAACCACAAATAAAATGATCTCTGATGATAAATGAACATAAAACGGTGGGATAAATTCATGAAACACAAAACTATTAAATAAAACATAGTCATTTTTTGGTTTCGAATTCATTCATTTATGAAAAAACCAACGATTCATTGGAAAAATGAAAAAATCATCAATTCTTAATTCCTAAAATAAAATAATCAATGGGGAATTCTATAAAGGTGACCAACAAATTAATCTCTAAAATAATTAATTTGAGTTTTCATGGTAAATAAATAATGAGTAAATATTCAAAAAAAAAATCAAATTTCCAACCTTATATTGGATCGATCATTGAAGAATACATTCTCACACAAGAGGTCATTAATTAATCTATTATGTTCATTTTCATATTCAAAAATCTTCTTGATTAAACATAAATTTTATCCCCATTTTAGCTTTCCTCAATTATTTAAGGTTATGAAGATAACCCTGTAGATTGTAATGATAGTGTTAAAAATATATTTTATGCTAGTTTAAAACATTAATTAGAAAATAAATAAATAAATAAATATAATTTATTTGTTATATCTAATATCCACTAGAAACCACAATCTACTAATACATCCAACGTCAAACAAAATTATGCGGCACATAGGGTAAAACTCGAATTCCGGATTTAATTATGGTCTCACTTTTCCAATATGAGACCCCGTTTGGGAGATATTCCATTTTTTCTAAACAATTATGTATGTATGATGTATTATATTTTATATTTTTATTATATAATTACTGAGAATCCATACGGATTTGAATTCCATGTTGTTTCCACACCATACTCAGAAATTATTAATTAACATATTCCAAGGTGTGATATAATAAAAATAGTCATTACATATTTTTGGGTCATAATCGGTGTTGTATTTAATCCAGGTGGTGTATTGATGGGGATAATTCATGATAAAAAATAGTTATTCGATATATTATCCCACAACCTTTCAAAAAATTGATTTATTATTGATAAAGATATTCCTTGCAAAAGAAATATTGAAGTTTCTTTATCTTATTACGAGGTTTATTCTATATATGACTATGTATTACTTAATTTCCTTAAATGAATATGATTTATTCCTATTCCATTATAAATATACATACCTATAGATATCATCTATAAAAGTGACTAATTATGCCAATACACCTCTATCTTCTACTACAAAAGGTCCACATACAGCCACATGAACTAAGTCTAGAATCTTTGTGGCTCTTTCACTATTACCACCAAAAGTTTCCTTAGTAATGTTTTCTCATAAAACACCATAACATATTTCCATAGGTTAAAACTGAAAATATTTTAAATATGAAACTTGATATAGATTTTTCAAAGGATTTTGGTTTCTATAACCAAGTCAATAATGCCACAACTAGGTATGAAAGGAGTCATGGGATTTGGGTTCATTATTTATTAACAGTTTATGATTTTTTAATTCATGTATATTTAAATAATTATTTAAATATGGACTACCATAACATATGATTATTTATAAAAATGGAAAAATTTATTTCAATACTTTAAATAAAATCCAATCATTATTTTAATTTTAAAAAAAATATGTTCTTGTAAATTCTAGGCACAAGGTAAAAGTTCTCAAAAAAATGAAAAATTATACTTAGAAAATTGAGATGGAAATTTGTTATAGATAATTTAGAAGTATTCAATCCATTAGTATCTCAAATATCAAATTCACTTCTTACAATATTTCTTAACAAATTTGGATCATGTATTTAGATATAAATGTGTTATCCAAAAGTATTTTCTAATACCCAAGATATGGAAACTGAAAGATTATACTCCATAATGAATATAATTGAGGTAAATAATCTCCATTTATTGTTATTAATAAAATTGAAATTTTATTTTAATTCCCTTCATTTCAATATAAAAATAAAACAATGGTCTATTCATGTTTTCCCTATAAAATTTGGGTTCTTAATATGGAATTGTAAAGGTTACTTTGGATTTGATCTTGCCATTTTCATTTTCACCTGTACCAAATTATTTTTCACCAAAAGTAATAAATAATTACCTTTATATATCTGAATATTGGATTTTTGAACAATAGTTAAAAGGTATATAAGATTATTATCTATATTATTCATATTAAAATAAACATTCAAACTTGAGTAATTGGGTTATAAGAATAAATAAATAAGTTTCATGGATAATTTTGAATAGAATATGACTCATATTTCAAAAAATATATCAATGTACTCTATCATTGTGAGTACATAAGGATCATCTCAGATTCATTTTACCTAATTTCAATGATCACTTAAACATATCATGAGAATAAGGTAATGATAACATTATCATAACATTTCAAAAACATACTATTTCTGACACTTTCACCGGGGGCGCGCACGCATCCGTCACGCAGGGGAGGAAGTGCAGCTTGTGGCCCCGTATTTCTGCTTTCCAAAGGTGGGCAGCATTCGATCCTTATTCAGGGACGTCTGCTCCTTGATCAAAACTGGGATGATGGGATGTCAGTTCTTCCTTTCGTGGATTCCTCCTCAGAACTCATCACCTTATCCAGGTCTCCCTCATAGATTTAAGACGTATTCATGACTCTCATTCCCGATGTCATATCTTCATGGACAACAGTTAATCACGTTGCTTCTGTCGAGACGCTCCAAGGGGTCTGGTCGGGGCAGCAACCTTCAATTAGGAGAATGGTCACGCTGAGATTTCATTGTCATGTCTTGACACTGGGGGATTGGTATGTCTGTCTTTTATCCCTTATTATAGGGCTTCTAGAGGGCACGGGAGCCCGAGGCATCCCACATTGAACACGAGGAATTGTATTCCATAGGAATGTATCTGGGGTTTTCCTCAGCTTCCCATGTTTAATAGGGGGTATGCAGTGAGTTTAACGTCTAGCGGAGATGGATCAGAATGATCGGAGCACTAAGAGTGGATCAGATTGAAGAACCCCCTGGGGGGGAACACCGATGTCGGGGCCAGCACATGGGCGGCTTCCCAGATATTGTGGAGTGAAGTGAAGTGGCATGATCCCGCCGGGATGTGGCAGCCCGGGTAAGAATCAGGATGGGTGATGAAGTGAATAGGGGATTACGCTTTGAGGCGAACCATAAAACTAGACATGGGGATTATTCTCTGAGGTGGCCCATAATGTTATGGGGATTACGCTCTGAGGTGGCCTATGTGCCGCTATGGAGCGGTAATGGTGGTATGGGTCTTAAGCTATGGGGCGGCGCATGGTGGTATGGGGCTTACGCTCTGGGGCGGACCATGGTGGTGTGGGGCTTATGCTCTAGGGCGGCTCATGGTGGTATGGGGCTTATGCTATGAGGCGGCCCATCATGGTATGGGGCTTACGCTTTGATTCGGACCGTGTGTCGCTATGGAGCGACAATGGTGGTATGGGGATTACGCTCTGGGGCGGCACATGGTGGTGGATCGATGGGAAGAGGTTGGAACGACCGGGTGGGGCGCTTGAACCTCGTGGAGGCTTCCTAAGTATCCCCATGGAAGGGAATCAAAGTCCACGTAGTTTGGGTGGTGCAGTTTGACGTCATGCGGGATGGTGGAATACAGTTTAACATCGTGATGGACGAGAGTATTTGGGGCTTACGCTCTAAGGCGGCCCATGGTGTTGGCGGACCGACGTGAAGGGGTCGGAATGACCGGATGGTGGGACTGAATCTCATGATGGCTTCCTACGTATCCCCGTGGTAGGGAATCAAAGTCCATGTAGTTCACTGGAGGCGGGGGTTGGGGTCGGTGCTTACTCTAAGCTCATGTGAGTCATTCTCGGTGTGAGAAACAAGAGGTTGCAGAGACCTGACGATCATATCACAAAGGGTGAGTCTGTGAGAAGCGGAGAGGGGCTTACGCATTGAGCGGCCTACGGTGCCAAAACTTACACCAAGATGGAGGCCCGGGGTGCGATAAAGTGCAGAGGGATATGGATTTGGGACTAAGCAAAGGAGATGCCTCGTTCCCTATCACGCCCTCTACCGGCCTTGGCGATGGGGAAGTACGGAGGTTCATGGGTGCTACCTTCAGCAAGAGGGGATAGGGGCTTTCACCAAGGTGGCTGCCCTTCCCCTGTGGACAACGTCCGCTCCGGGGAGGAGGATATCATTGCATGTGAGGAAGATTCCACTCCCTTGGAGACAAGTGGGCGTAAAGAATGTCCGAGCCGGGGGGACCCTGCCTGCGAGGCACAGGGCCGGATCACAGTTTAACATCATGTGTTGAGGACGAGGCGCTTGGTAGTTTAACGTCCTACAGCTCGGACGAGGTGGGTTCTCACCACACCCCTAGGACTTACATAGCTGGCACCCTCTACCCCTTATGTGAGGGAAGGAATCGGCAATGCTGTGGTGAAGGGGGGCCGCAGAGCGAACCATCGAGGGGTCCACGTTAGCATGGCTATGTGAAAAAGCAATAGCCATTAGCGTGCCTATGTGAAGAACCATGAGGGAAAGAAAAACAATGGGGAACACCACCATAGGGACTTTTAGGTTACTTCGTAAGATCCTGGAAGGCCGTTCGGGAAAACAATGCATGGAATGCATGCCCGGTATGGAGGATATCGGGTACCTCCGCAGGCAGGCACCCGGGGATTACGCATAAAGAAAAGGTTTGCGCGCAAAACACCGGGATGGCGCGTAATTGGGGCAGAGGAATTGCACGAGACTAGTGTAATTGCGCGCAAGGGATATGAATTGTACGCGAGTGGCAAAGGCCGAACCCTAAGGCAAGACGGCACCCAACGAAGGGATGGTGTGCAATTAGGCCTTTTTGCGCACAACGGAAGGAATTTCATGCAAGGGAGGAACCCTGAAGGGATTGGAATTCTATTTAAGCTAGTGGGATTGCGCGCAAAGGCAGATCCCGGGGCGAAGTTGTGCGAAAAGTGTCCGTACCTGAAGGACATCTTGCGCGCGCGGAAGTCCTATTTCGCACACGAGAGTCGGTTCAAATTCCACAACCCCAAAATGGAAGGGTTATCCTTATATTTATAGGCCTCCAGTGTCGCAGAATCTAGGTGGGGCGTGAAATTTTTCATGATAGATATGGAAGTGAAAAAAGTTAACTGCGTGGGGTTGGTAACGCACATATTACGCGCCGGAGCTGGGCGCCTTTTGCGAATCCCGGAGTCCTTCCGCGCGGCCTACATTTTTTCATGCGCATCCTATTTTATTTCGCGCAACACATCCGGACCGTCTGGACTAGGCCTTTGGTTTCGAATATGACTTCGCTTTGTCATTTCGAAACTTCCCTTAGAAATTACGGACTTTTCGGCGTCTACACATACCCTTCATATCATATATCATAATATAAAGTCATGACATAAATCTTTGTAGTTCATCAGGCATGAATCATAAAGGAATCAAAATAAATGATCCATTAGATCATAACATTGGAATAATACATAATTTTCTGGCACAAAAATAAGCATAGAAAATAATTTTCTTGGTATTCAGGGCTCATTGACAAGACTATAATAGTGGATTGGGTTCACTACCCAAACCATTGTAGTAGTCAAGGTTTACTCTCAAGACAATTATATTGGATAGAGTCCCTTAATGAACTTGTTCCACTACCCATTACAGTCATTTTTATCTCATGAGATATCCATATTTACCTAATACATTGGATGGAAATATAATTATGGTCCCATGAATCAAATAATGAAAATCAAATATATGTGTACCATAAGATCATAAATCATTCATCATATCATGAACCATGAAAAGGAAAAGAGTTTTATAAAATCTTCCATAAGTAATTATCATCATAAGACATCAAAATAATAAACTTTTATGGTTCAACTGAATCATATTCATATTAAATAATAAGTTACATCAAAGGATGTCATCTTAGATTTAAATACCTTTAAAATATACCAGGAATATTTATTGAAGAAAATAAGCTTTTTTATTTTGAAATCACTTCTTTAAAATCTAAAAAATTAAAAAATATTAAGGGAATATTTTTTGAATAGAACCTTGGAAAAATGTAATGGAATATTCAAATCATTGAATGGTCATGATGATAGAAAATTCCATTCATGTCTTATAAGTTAAAATAAAATATTCATTTCACACTTTTGTAAAAATTCAAAAATTACCTTGTTGAGAAAATGAAAAAGAGATTGATTTTAATTTTTTTTTAAAAATAAATCATGGGTAAAAATTACTTTTAAAAATCAATTTAAAATATTTAAAAACACTCTTTAAAACATTTAGAGAAAACATGGATATGGAATAAAAAGTTTTTTTGGTCTTAAAATGAAACAAAGTCAGTTTTCCTTAAAAGGTTTCTCTAGGTCTACTAATTAATTAAAGTGAAGAAAATTAAAAGAAAATATGTATTCTAAAAAACTAACCAATGTATAAGAAAATTAAATAGTTTATTGAGAGTTATATCATTTAATTTCATCACTAGAAAACTCAATCATAAATATTCCATACAAACAATGAGATTGTAACATAAAACCCTTGCCACTTTGGTAAATTTTGAATTGTAAGACCCCTGAAAGAATAAATTCAAATGAACCATTAAATTTCATGAACATAAAAAAAATTCATGAAATAACATGTCAAAGGGGCTGTATATAAACCTCATAAAATAATATAGGTTTATAACATAACAAATTTCCCAAAGAAGACAATTTTAGATGATAAACCCTTACCTCGTGTTCCACTTGCTTCAAAAGCACTATAACCTCTTATATAATAAATTTAAATTTATTATAATTATAAAAAATAATTATTAAAATAATTATAATATCATATATTATCCAATTTTAATCTTTAAACATCCATTTATTAATTATTCTTCATTAAAATCGTTTTTTCATGGTGTTTGATGTTTCTTTCATCGTGATAATTTTCGTACAAAAGTTTATGAATTTGTACTTGGATCATGGTTCCATAATCTCTTGGATTTTAATCATGATATAAATATAATATATATTAATTATATAAATACTAATATTCATACGTAATAGTTAGATATAGAAAAATGAATTACACCATTCATGGAGATGATATGTCGTACATACACATGAACATTGTATTCCTTTTTCAACGCATGAAATGAAATAAAGATAAATAATAATTCAAAATTATTTAATTGTTATTATATAATATATATCATATATATTCATTAAATCTATCCTTATTTTCATCCAAGTAAAATGGAAATGAAAAACAAATCACATCGCTTTGCGGAAGTGGTAGTCCACACATATGCACAAGTGATGTTATTGTTTTCCAACAGTTTAGATGGTAAAAATCTAGTTGTGATATTATAATTCCAGTAGTATAATAATGTCATAAAAATTATATATAAACATTATTACCATAATAATTACCATCCATAAAATATATTGATGGAAAATTAATTATAACTCTTTGAGGAGACAGTAAGTCGTACGTACGCACGAATGATACTCTCACTTCCCATTTAATGGAAAATAGGGTGAATAAAGAAGTTTTAATAATAATAATAAAATATAAAAAAAACTATGATAATTAAGATATTATTTTATTATAAATAACATAGATTTAGATTATTTATAAGAATAAGTAAAATAAAAGTGATCAGTTAGGGCAATTACATCTTCTTTGAAAGAACTCATTTGGATCTTCTCTCAAGTACCCTAGGGTTATTATTTGGCTAAGAAAAAAACCTCTATAAAATGTATAATAAACTTTAGAAGATAATTGGTTAGGTTTTGGTCAATCTAGGAAGATCAAATTAGTTTAAAGAATATAAATGAGGTATGTATTTTTTGAAGGGAGGGATAGGACACACATGGAATTTCTTAAAAGATTAAAATATAATAAAATAATTCTCAAGTAAAATTCTAAAATATGACAATGAATTAAAGTAAAAATAAGCTAGGGTCTAAATAAAAACAAAAAGAAAGAAATTTATATAGGTTTTGGCATTATTTTAAACATTATCATTTTTTATTAACCTCTTTATTAAGTATTTTTTACCTTAAACATTGTAACAATAATTTCAATCTTAAAGTGTTAAGAATGTAAGCATTAATAGAAAAATGACTCATAAAAGGACCATGTTTGATATTTTAAACTATATTAAATTCAATTTTCCAATGATAATATTTTTATTAATTTAAATCATTTAACAAAATAATATTTATTATAAAATATCATTAATTTCAATTTTGGAACTATTAATTTAATTTGACTTTAAAGACACAGATATAATGATGGAATTCAAATATAATCCTTTAAAACGAACATAATATATTATATGTATCTAAAAAATTAATGTAAATTAATAATTCACTTAAATTTTATTTCTTTTAATATTTTTAAAATCATTTATGTTATTTTTCTATTAATTAAATAAATATCATGTCGGTGTTGTATCAGAATTTAACGTAATTATTCAATTAAAAAAATTATAAATAAATTACTATGATGAAAAAAATAAAAATTATCTTTTAAATAAATATTTATAACTAAACTTATACTCTTTTTATCCTTATGTAAAAAAATTATATATATTAAAGTCAAGAGGGTGACATTTTGTGTTTATTATTTTCTTAAATTAATATTAAGGTCATATTCAAAGAAATATGGAACCAAGTGGCTATATGATCAAGACATGGATATAAATGTCAAAAATACACAAATATAATAGGATAAATTCAAGTTTTAGAAAAAAATTTAAAGCCTTATCCTGATGTTTTAACCATATTTTACATGTTCTACCCTTACTGAGGTGACAAATATTTAATATGGTTGCTATTCATATTGAAAAAAAAATAAAAGGGAACTATATGCCAAATTTTATCATCCAAATTAAAAATCTGGAATCAATTTTTCGAGATTAAATTTTTATAAGGGGCATAAATTATAATTAAAATAAGTGTGCCAAATGTGATGAAAAACATTTTTTAAAAAAATAAATTTTTAAGTATAAAACATAATTTATTTTTATCTCATACCTAAAAAAACATTAGATGAATTTTAAAACATTTTATTTAACATATAATATATAAATTACCTTAAAGTAATTCGCTAATAGTTATTTATTTAATTTATTATAATAAAAACCCATTTCATACATAAAAACAATTTTTCAGAAAAACATCAAAAAAAATTCAAATAATTTTTATTTTCATTTATAATTAATTGATAACCAATGAATTAATTTTATTCATATTTAAAACAGTATTTTTTCATAATTTAGTTTGTCATATTTATACCGTCCAATACAATGTCTAGGGGATAACAACCACATTAAATAATAATATTTTAATTGTATAATGCGGTTCGTTTAAGCTTAGTGTCGTGTGTAAAGAAAGGTATCGAAGAAAATAAATTTATTTAAAAAATATATATCATAAAATCTATGGTTATTACATTATACAAAAATTAAAATTAAATTTTTCCTTAAAAATCCATTACCTCAGTATAATCAAATGAAAATATCTCTACATCATTCCATCCTCAGGTTCCCATGTAGCTTCTTCAAATTTCCAATTCCTCTAGAGAACTTTATCCAGGTAATTAATCTTGTTATATAGCACTTTATAATTAAGATCCCATATTTATAATTGTTTTTATTTATAAGAAATATCATGCACTGGTGGTATGACGACTAAGTTCAATACAAATGAAGGATCAATTACATACTTCCTCAGGAGAGATATTTGGAATACAATGTGAACTTAAGAGAGGTTCTTTGAAAGTAACAATGGATAAGATACCATCCATACTCGATAAAAAATATAAAAGGGGCTAATATACCTAGGTATTACCATTAATTTCCTCCTAAATTTCATAAAATTCTTACAAGGAGAAATTCACAAAAAAACTCCTCACCAAATTTGAACTCTAGATCTCAATGGTGATTATGAGCATAAATTTTATGTCGACTATGAGCTACCTTGACAAGCTATTGAATGGATCCAACTTTCTCTATAATTTCCTTAGATATATTAGGCCCTAATAAATATATTTATCTAACTTCATCCTATAATGTTGGAACTCTACACTTCTTTCCATAGATGGATTCATAAGCACCCATCTAAATATTTGATTTAAATATATTGTTATAAGAAAACTTGACTAGAGGAAGGTGTTTATGTCAACTACTTTTGAAATACAAAGTAAAAGAAATCAATGTATACCCTAGGGTATTAATGATTCTATCATACTGAACATCTATCTAAGGATGATATGTCATACTTATAGCATCCTGTCTTTTTATAACATAAACTTTCATTTCGTTACACGGAACTGAGGATCTTTAAGGTTTAGTGTCTTGGAAACAAGGAACATAATACATGAAAACAACATTAAACATTCTTCTTAAACACTTGAAATGATTCTCCTTAAGTTCATCCTAGGTTCATTACTGTATCTCATAACCTGGGGACATACATAAAAAGAAAGGGTGAGCAGAAGGCCCAGTAAGGGAAACAAGAGAAACATTTTAGATGTGAACTTGAGATACTTCAATAAGGACATGAAAAGAACTTTAAGGCATGAGAAAGAAATCATGAGATACATAATAATAATAATAACATTTTTCATAACTTGAATATGTGGCTTCAACATTTAATATTGACAATCATTTCATTTCAGCAAGGTCCATCCTCAAGGTGTAATTAAAAATTACCAAGGTTATTCACCAAGGTATCAGTCTAAAAAGTCATCTCTAAAGATTAAGTCTTTACCCAATGCATTAGAGAGCTATCTGGGCACACCCTTGACATGTCTTTATTATAATGTGAGCCAAATATATCATCATAAATAATTTCATAAACAACCCATATGGCATAAAAGAAATGGGTTTCATTTCATAATCATAACTTTTTAAAAACTGCTTTAAAGACATGATCATTATGTCACTTTAAACCCACGGAAAGGGAAAGCGGGTTTCTTGTATGAAAATACCAGAATTTAAAATAGAAAATTTTGATATATATGTGAATACCCCTATATAAATAATAGCTTTGAGTATTCACTTAATAACATAAAATAATTTTGAGAAAAAGAGAGAGGCATTTTGAGACGAAAATTCTGCAGCATAACGGCTACGTTACAGGGTTTTAGAAAACGTTGAAAAGAGAGGGGACATGGGTCACCCACTCATAAATGATCTATAAAAATAGTACAGGTACAGAGTATAAGGGATATGAATCATGGTAATGAAATTTTATGGACATACCATTTGAAATGAAAAACATGGAAGTAAGACAAAAATAAGATTTCTCTTATAAAAATTCGACAGCCTAACGACGTCACTTAAACTTCAATAAAAAATGATTTAAGAAGATCAAATAGGGTCTCTCATCATATGATCATAAGAGATCAGTATGATAGATATAGAGATCATAACCCAACATAATAAAAAGGAACTTGAAAGACTTGACATGAAAATCGAACTTGAAAAATGAGAAGGGTGAAAGAATCCCTTAAAAATTCGGCAGCCTAACGGCATCACTTAAACTTTCATAAAAAGAAAAGATGAGAGTAAGAGAGGATCTCTCATCATATAAACATGAAAATGGCAGTAAGAGGAATATAAAATAACATCCTCCCACATAAGAACATGGAGAATAAAAGGAATGACATAAAAGAGATTACTTGAAAAGAAAAAGAGAGGTCGGATCCCTTACCTTAAAACGTAACTCCTAAAACTCAATGGTTTGGACCTTTAGGGCTTGGGGGCACCATGGGAGGAATCATTGGGAGGTAAGAAGACCATAACTTCGTTGGGGGAGAGTTGGTAGTGAGAACTAAAGGAGGAAAGGGTGGGTATTTTTAGGGAAAGTGAGGGGACAAGGCATTAATGGCCAAGGGACACCTCACAAGTGCTTTTCTCAAAACCATGTGCTCTCCCATGGAATTTACCATGGAGTTAGGCCACATGGAGGTCCCAATACAATAATTCATCACCCTTGGCCGTCCAACCCTTAAAATATCTAATGACATCATCATGACACAGTTATGATGTCATTAAACATACTGAAACCCAAAAACTGTATTTTTACTATTCACTGAAAATTCAACTTTCTCAGAAAAATCCCAAAATTTCACCTTAACCAAATATTGATTCTCTAATTAAATATATGAACTCTATTTTATAAAAATAATTTTCTAAATATTTTTAATTTAAATTTTATATAAAAGCACTATTCATCGAGAATTCATTTTTTTAAAAAAAATACCCAAAAATTACCATAACATAATATCGGTGCTCTGAGTTCAAAAATAAAGTCCATTTTATAAAAATATTTTTCTAAATATTTTTAATTTAATTTTTAATTAAAAAACACTATTCACCCGAAAAAACTAATACTTGACTAATAATTTATGAAACCATTTTTTTACCCATTTTGTTGAATCACATTACTTAATCTATGTGTCTAAATTATATTAAAACATTCTTTGAGTGAAATTACTAATCCATTTGGTCAAATTACTAATCCTAAGCATAAAATCACTATTCATAATTTACTATTCATCAAAAAATATGTTGATCTTATTAGACTCCAAATTCTTTACTGAACACTTTCGCAGAAGACAATTTTTTGAAAATCATTACACATCATTAATTATTTAAGGTTTACATAAATATTTTAAAATATCCTTTTTTCAAAATTCATCAATAAAATACGTCCTAAAATTATCCGGACATTTGAAATTTCACAAACATCACTAAAGGGAGAAATCTCAATTCATTCATCCCAAAGGATTACACAAAGAAGCTAGGGTCTCATCACATAGCCCCTTATAACATCGGCATATGACCTAAATGTAAGGTGTGTTATGGTGAGAGAATCTGAGGGAGGCTCAGATAACATTGCCCTAGTAGTAATCTCTACTGACTTGAACTTCTCCCGTAGGCGTTTCCGTTCAAGCTTGACATGCTGGAGTTCGGCTTGGGCTTGGTCCAAAGCGAAGCCCAAAGATGCCACCTCCTTCCCAAGCTCTAATAAGTGGGCTTCATAAGGTTCGATTCTACTGGATGAATCCATCGACTCCTCTTTCTGCATTAACCATTAACATCTCTATTAAATCATTAAGAGTAAGTTAACATACTACTCAAAAAGATTGGGTTGTTACATTCTTCCCCCTTATTAAATTTCATCCCTGAAATTTATACTTGAGGCCTAGTTGAAAAGGTGAGGGTACTTTTGCTTCATCATTTCCTCAGGCTCCCAAGTCGCTTCTTCATATTTATTATTCCTCCACAAAACTTTCACAAGGTGGGTAGTCTTGTTTCATAGAACCTTGTCTCTAAGGTCTATGATCTCTACTAGCCGCTCCTCATAAGAGAGGTCATGTTCCAGTTGTACCACCTCTGGGTTCAGTACATGCAAAGGGTCATGTATGTACTTCCTCAAGAGAGATACATGGAAGACATTATGAACTTGAGATAGGTTCTGTGGAAGTGCTAGATGATAGTCCACTACTCCTATGCGATCAAGGATTTCATAGGGGCCAATGTACCTAGGGTTGAGCTTCCCTTTCTTCCCAAACCGCATCACTCTCTTCCATGGAGAAATTAAAAGGAAGACTTTGTCACCAACACCAAACTCCAATTCCCTTCGACGATTGTCAGCATAGCTCTTCTGCCGACTCTGAGCAGCCTTTATGTGTTGTTGGATGGCATGAACCTGTTCTGTCATCTCTTACACAATATCAGGCCCAAGAAGCTTTCTCTCACCAGTTGCATCCCAACAAGTAGGAGTTCTATATCTCTTTCCATACAGAGCTTCATAGGGTGTCATATGAATACTCGAATGGTAGTTGTTGTTATAGGAGAACTCAACTAATGGGAGGTGTTGATCCCATCCACCTTTAAATTCCATTGAGCATAATCTCAACATGTCTTCGAGTGTCTGAATAGTCCTTTCAGATTGCCCATCAGTTTGAGGATGATAGGTCGTACTAAAATTCAATTCAGTATTCAGAGCATGTTGAAGACTTCTCGAGAATTTTGATGTGAATATTTGGTCACGATCAGACATGATGGATAGTAGTACCCCATGCAGCCTTACCACTTCCTTCACGTATATCTTGGGAAGCTGATCTAGAGAGAAATCTTCCCGAATAGATATAAAATGGGCTGTCTTGGTGAGATGGTCCACAATAACCCATATTGCATTTTTTCCTTTGGATGTTTTCAAGATCCCATTTACAAAGTCCATAGTGATATTATCCCACTTCCATACTGGTATGGGTAGCGGTTGTAATACCCCCTTAGGAAGTTTTCGTTCTGCCTTTACTTTCTAACACAACAGGCACCATGTAGTGTAATCAGCAATCTCCCTCTTCATGTTATCCCACCAATAATGATCACGAAGGTCTCTATACATTTTAGTTCTTCCCGAATGTATAGAGAAAGTAGAGCTATGAGCTTCATCCATCAGTTCTTTCTTTATCTCTGGAATAGATGGAACACGTAGTCTTGTACGAAATTTCAATACACCTTCTTGATCAATATTGAAATTAGGGAACTTCCCATCTTTTACAGCCTCCAACTACTCCTGCAGCAAAGGATCTTCTTTTTGTTCCTTGTTGATCTTATCTAGTAATGGAGGTTGAGAAATCATTTGGGATAGGGTTGATGATGTCCCTTTACTTATAATTCCCATGTCCAGTTTTACTAGATCTTTAATCAAGGGATCTCCTAGGATCCTCATTGTTTCCAGAACAACAGGATATTTCCTGCTTAACGCATCTGCAACTTTATTTTCTCTTCCAGGGTGATAATGAATTGAACAATCATAGTCTTTAATAAGCTCTAACCATCTCCTTTGTCTCATGATCAATTATTTCTGTGTGAAAATTTACTTTAGACTTTGGTGGTTAGTGTATATATCACATTTCTCCCCATAAAGATAGTGCCTCCATATCGTTAGAGAAAAAACAACTACCGCCGGCTCTAGATCATGCGTAGGATAATTCTGCTCATGAATCTTCAACTGTCGAGATGAATAAGCAATTACCTTGTCATTTTGCATGAGGACGCACCCAAGCCCTTTCATAGATGCATCGCTAAAAATAACAAATCCTTCTTCGATAGAGGGTAGTGTTAACACAGGTGCAGTAACCAATCTCTTCTTTAGCTCTTGGAAACTTTCCTCGCATTCCTTTGTCCAGATGAACTTAACCCCTTTTCAAGTAAACTTGGTTAGTGGGTTAGAAAGTCGTGAAAAGTTTTTCACAAACCTCATATAATATCTTGCTAAACCAAGGAAACTACGAATCTCAGTTACCGTTGTGGGTTGAGGCCACTCATCCACAACCATTGTCTTTGCAGGGTCAACCGAGATTCCTTCATTGGTTACGATGTGCCCCAAGAAAGCCACTTGTTGTAACCAAAAATCACACTTTCTGAACTTTCCAAAGAGCCTCTCCTTCTGTAGAGTTTTCAAAATAACCCTCAGATGATGTTCATGCTCCACACACCTTTTTGAATATATGAAAATATCATCAATAAAAACTACCACAAAGTTATCAAGGTAGTCCTTAAAGACTCTATTAATCAAATCCATGAAAATATTAGGAGCATTAGTCAAGACGAAGGGCATAACTGTAAACTCATAATGCCCATATCTTGATCAGAAGTCGGTCTTTGGAATATCTTCCTTCTTCACCCTCAGTCGATGATAACCAAGTCGAAGGTCAATCTTAGAGAAGAATTGAGCCCCATGAAGTTGATCAAATAAATCATCAATTCTTGGAAGAGGATATCTATTCTTCACTGTGATCCCATTCAGTTCTCTATAATCAATGCATAGCTGCATTGATCCATCCTTCTTCTTCACAAAGAGAACTGGTTCCCCCCAAGGAGACACACTCGGTCGAATAAACCCCTTCTCCAATAAGTCTTGTAGTTGTTTCTTTAACTCTTCTATCTCCACATTTTCCATTATATACGGGGTCTTTGATATCGGTTGAGATCCAGGTATGAGTTCAATGGAGAACTCTACCTCTCTTTCTGGGGGAGGTCCAGGTAACTCCTCAGGAAATACATCCATGTATTCCTAAACAATTGGAACATCTTCTATTGGTATGTTCCATTTTCCTTCTTCATCATCACCGATTAACTCCATAAAGAAAGCTATAAGAGGTGCTTCTAGATAGGGATCAGTTCGGGATTTCTCTCCTTAGAAGATAACTGTAGGTCGTTTCTTCAAGACTACTGAGATTTCCTTACTTCTGAATTTGATCTTAGCATTATACTTTTAGAGCCATTCCATCCCTAGTATAACGTCGAATTCCAACATGGGAATGACTAGTAGATTTTCGATAAGATTGTTCTCACTAAAGTAAACACTAGAGTCTCTAAACACGGTTGATGTATGGATAATCCCACTTGGAGTCTTGACTGAAAACTCTTCCTCAGGCAATTCGGGGATTGATTCTATATTCTTTTCAAACTTGGAAGAAATAAAGGAATGCGTAGAACTAGAATCAAACAAAGTAGTTGCTAGTTTTGAGAGGACAACAAGAGTACCTGCTACCACGTCATTCGGAGCTTCAACTTCAGTTGTTGTGATAGCAAAAGCACGACCTTTCTCCCCTGGCCTTTGCTGAGGTTGATGGTGATTCCCCTCCCCTGCCCTTGGATTTGGACAGAGATTAGCATAGTGCCCAAGCTGTCCACACTTGAAGAAATAGACTTCGGGTAAAGCCAGAACCATCTTTCCTCTATCGTTAGTGTTGGGTATTTGAGGCTTCACCTCACTATGACAATTCCGAGCAATATGGCCTCCTCTTCAATACTTGTAGCACTTTCCACTTCCGACCAAGAAGTTCCCCGGATGCTTCTTCCCACATTTATTGCATGTGGTAAGTTGAATTTTCTTTCCACCTATTCCCTGATCAAAATTCTTCCCTAAACTGGGCTCCAACGATCTCTTCTTGTCATTTGATTTATGAGACCACTGTGTCTCACCAAACTCTAGGTCGACTTTCATTGCACTCCGCACGATCTCCTCATAGCTATCGTAGTCCCGGTTGGCTAAATTCTTCTGCATATGAGGTCTTATTCCACCGAAAAATCTATCAACCTTCCCACTTGGATCCATGACAAAGCTAGAGGTATATCGTGAAAGTCGAGTGAAGTTCATCTCATAGCTTCCGAGAGATTCGTTCTCCTTCTGCTTCAGCTCGAGAAACTCTTTCTCCATTCTCATTCTCATGGAATGAGGGAAATACCTGTTAAAGAATATTCCCCGGAATTCTTCCCACTCCATAGCTTCCATCTCTCCTCTAGGCTTCATGTTTTTGACCAGTGACCACCACTGATCAGCTTCTCCCTCTAGGCGATAAATAGCAAGGGTGACTTTTTCTTTTTTCCGAACAAAGGAGTGCAGAAAAGATCTTTTCAATGGAGCTTATCCATTGTTCCGCAACCAAAGGGTTAGTAGATCCACTGAATGATGGTGGTCATTGACGCATGAAGGACTCAACAAATTATTGTTCCCTTCATGGTGAGGTTGGCCTCTCAGCTTGATTCAAGTTATTACTCATAACTTGAGTTAGTTGGTTCATCATTCGCTTGAATGTTTCCATTTCGGCTTCCATCGGAGGGTCGTCAGCACATGGTGCATTGCGGTCACCATCGGCACGGTTCCTCCTATTTCCCGCCATTTTATAAAACAATAAAACCTTAGTGAGAAACTTATTTCATTTATGAATCTTTTAACTAAGACTTCATGCTTAGACAATTACACTTATCTATAATTCCTTCATAATGATTCATAAAAAGCTTGTGATTAACCAAACATATCCCCCAGGAGTGTCGTAACCAAGAGTACAGCAAGGCCCATTATCATGCACTAGTTCCCGTTCGAGTCTATCTCAAAGCGGTGTTTTTGGGTTTTACCCCTATGTACATCTGTGCCAGAGCCGCCTCTACCTTCTTGTATCCAGATAGGGATGTATTTGTTTGATAAACCACTTACTCAATACTTACCAAAATACCAGGAAGTTTTCCTATATTTAAACTTTTCTATAGGGTTCTTCCTAAAGTTTTTATATTCTAATTTCTACAAATAACTAAACCATCCTCTAATACCAACTATAGCATACCGTCTTTTTATAACATAAACTTTCATTTCATTACACGGAACTGAGGATATTTAAGGTTTAGTGTCTTGGAAACAAGGAACATAATACATGAAAACACCATAAAAAATTCTTCTTAAACACTTTAAAGGATTCTCCTTAAGTTCATCCTAGGTTCATTACTGCATCTCATAACCTGGGGACATACATCAAAAGAAATGGTGAGCAGAAGGCCCAGTAAGGGAAACAAGAGAAACATTTTACATGTGAACTTGAGATACTTCAATAAGGACATGAAAAGAACTTTAAGGCATGAGAAAGAAATCATGAGATACATCATAATAAAAATAAAATTTTTCATAACTTGAAGATGTGGTTGCAACATTTAATGTTGAAAATCTTTTTGTTTCACCAAGGTCCATCCCCAAGGTGTCATTAAAAATTACCAAGGTTATTCACCAAGGTATCAGTCTAAAAAGTCATCTCTAGAGATTAAGTCTTTACCCAATGCATTGGAGTGCTATCTGGGTGCACCCTTGACATGTCTTTATTATCATGTGAGCCACATATATCATCATAAATAATTTCATAAACAACCCATATGGAATAAAAGAAATGGGTTTCATTTCATAATCATAACGTTTTAAAAACTGCTTTAAAGACATGATCTTTATGTCACTTTAAACCCACGGAAAGGGAAAGTGGGTTTCATGTATGTAAATACAAGAATTTAAAATAGAACATTTTTATATATATGTGAATACCCCTATATAAATAAGAGCTTTGAGTATTCACTTAATAACATAAAATAATTTTGAGAAAAAAGAGAGAGGAATTTTGAGACGAAAATTCTACAGCATAATGACTACGTTACAGGGTTTTAGAAAATATTGAAAAGAGAGGGGACATGGGTCAACCACTCATAAATGATCTATAAAAATAGTATAGGGACAGAATATAAGGGATATGAATCATGGTATTGAAATTTTAAGTACATACCATTTGAAATGAAAAACATGCAAGTAAGACAAAAATAATATATCTCTTATAAAAATTCGGCAGCCTAACGACGTCACTTAAACTTCAATAAAAAATGATTTGACAATATCAAATAGAGTCTCTCATCATATGATCATAAGAGATCAGTATGATAGATATAGATATCATACCTCAACATAATAAAAAGGAACTTGAAAGACTTGACATGAAAATCAAACTTGAAAAATGAGAAGGGTGAAAGAATCCCTTAAAAATTCGGCAACCTAACGGCGTCACTTAAACTTTCATAAAACGAAAATATGAGAGTAAGAGGGGATCTCTCATCATATAAACATGAAATGGTTAGTAATAGTAATATAAAAGAACATCCTCCCACATAAGAACATGGAGCATAAAAGGAATGACATAAAAGAGATTACTTGAAAGGAAAGAGAGAGGTCAGATCCCTTACCTTAAAACGTAACTCTTAAAACTCAAAGGTTTGGACCTTTATGGCTTGGGGGCACCTTGGGAGGACTCCTTGGGAGGTAAGGAGACCAGAACTTCGTTGGGGGAGAGTTGGGATTGAAAACTAAAGGAGTAAAGGGTGGGTATTTATAGGGAAAGTGAGGGGACAGGGCATTAATGGCCAAGGGACACCTCACAAGTGCTTTTCTCAAAACCATGTGCTCTCCCATGGAATTTACCATGGAGTTAGTCCACATGGGGCCCCCAATACAATAATTCATCACCCTTGGCCGGCCAACCCTTAAAATATCTCATGACATCATCATGACATAGTTATGGTGTCATTAAACATACGGAAACCCTAAAACTGTATTTTTACTATTCACTGAAAATTCAACTTTCTCAAAGAAATCCCAAAATTTCACCTTAACCAAATATCGATGCTCTAATTAAATTTATGAACTCCATTTTATAAAAATAATTTTCTAAATAATTTTAATTTAATTTTTAAATAAAAGCACTATTCATTGAGAATTCATTTTTTTCAGAAAAATCCCCAAAAATTACCATAACATAATATTGGTGCTCTGAGTTCAAAAATAAAGTCCATTTTATAAAAATATTTTTCTAAATATTTTTAATTTAATTTTTAATTAAAAAACACTATTCACCCAAAAAAACTAATACTTGACTAATAATTTATGAAACCGTTTTTACCCATTTTATTGAATCACATTACTTAATCTAGGTGTCTAAATTATATTAAAACTTTGTTTGAGTGAAATTACTAATCCATTTGGTCACATTACTAATCCTTAGCGTAAAATCACAATTCATAATTTACTATTCATCCAAAATTAAGTTGATCTTATTAGACTCCAAATTCCTTACTGAACACTTTCGCAGAAGACCATTTTTTGAAAATAATTACACATCATTAATTATTTAAGGTTTACATAAATATTTTAAAATATCCTTTTTTCAAAATTCATCAATAAAATAAATCCTAAAATTATCCGGACATTTGAAATTTCACAAACATCACTAAAGGAAGAAATCTCAATTCATTCATCCCAAAGGATTACACAAAGAACGTAGGGTCTCGTCACATAGCCCCTTATAACACCGGCATATGATCTAAGTGTAAGGTGTTCTATGGTGAGAGAATCTGAGGGAGGGTCAGATAACATTGCCCTAGTAGTAATCTCTACTAACATGAACTTCTCCCATAGGCGTTTCCGTTCAAGCTTGACACGCTGGAGTTCGGCTTGGGCTTGGTCCAAAGCGAAGCCCAAAGATTTCACCTCCTTCCCAAGCTCTGATAAGTGGTCTTCATAAGGTTCAAGTCTACTGGATGAAGCCATCAACTCCTCTTTCTGCATTAACCATTAACATCTCTCTTAAATTATTAAGAGTAAGTTAATATACTACTCAAAAATATTGGGTCGTTACAATACTGAAACTCAACTCTATATCTGAAGCCTTCAAAAAAAAATTCCATAACATCAAGGTGAACTTTGAATCCGGATAAGATAAAATAGAATATGGCACTCCATGTAACTTTATTACTTAATTAATTTATATCATAAAAATGTTATCAATATAGAAATATGATATCATATAAATGTATTGTGATGACTTTGTAAGGTGGTTCAGTACAACCCAAATAGCATTATGGCCTTTAGAAGTATTGGAGAGTCTGATGAAAAAAACCACAGTGATGTTATCCTATTTATATTCTAGTAAGGGTAAGGGTTATAACATCCCTTTATACTTTTATATCTCAAACATAAATTTGTGACATATCAAGAATGAATATATATACTCTAAAATATCTCTCCTCATTCTATCTCACCATATATACTCTTTCACTTATCAATACATCTTAGTACTTCTAGGTTGAATAGAGAATGATAAACTATGAGCCTCATCCGACATATCCTTCTTCAAAACTGGTATAGATGGAACACATACATGGTTATTTAACCTTATCATTCCATCATAATCAAAAATAAAATAAGGAACATTTCTCAACTTCGTTTTCAGCTCTACATCTTCCTCCCATGCCTCTTTAATCTTAACTTGGATATATGGTTAAACACCAATTTGACCAAGATAATATTTCTCCCCTTCCTTAAATATTTTAAGATCCATATTTTAAAATACATAAATATTATATCTTTTATAATCAACATTATATATAATCTTTCATGATCATTTAAACTCATAACATCTGCTACCTTGTTCACTTTCCTTAGGTGGAAATTTATGAATCAGTCATAATCTTTAATCAACTCAAACTATCTACTTTGGAAAATATTCATGTATTTTTGATTGAATATGTGATGTAAACTTTTATGATCAATATATATATAAAACATATTTCTATATAAAGATAATTATTTTATATATTTAATTTAATAAATATATCAACAAATTATAAATCATGATTTGGGTAATTTTTCTCAAGAACCTATAATTATAGTGAGGCATAATAAATAACCATGTAATTTTTTATAAAAATGAATCCCACTCCATTATTCAATGCATCAATACTTATTACAAACCCTTATACACTATAGGGTATTGTGATTAGAGGTTGATTGACTAACCTTATCTTCCATTCCTTGATATTTTTCCCACATTAACCTATCCAAATGAACTTGGACCCCTTCCAGGTTATCTTGGTTAGTAGATTAGATATTTATTAAAACATCTCCAAAAATCACTGATAATATCCAAATATATAAAGAAAACTATATATCTTAACCTTATTAGTTAATTTAGGTTAACGTTCAATAACTTTTGTTATTTATGGATCCATTTATATTAAATCTCTTGAGATTATATGACCCAAATATGAAACTTTTTCTATACAAAATTCATAATTTTCACAAATTTTCATACAGATTCTCCTTCTTTAGGGTCTTCAACATAATCCTCAAGTGATATACATTTTATTACTTTATATTTGAATATATAATAATATAATCTATGAATACTACCACAAATTGATCAAGGTAATCTCTAAAGACTATATTCATTAAATTTATGAAGATAGTGGGGGCAATAGTAAGAACAAATGAAATCACTATATAATCATAGTGTCCACAACTTGTACATAATGTTGTCTTGGGTATATTCACCTTCTTGAACCTCAATTTACGTATCCATAATGAAGATAAATATTTGAAAAGTATGGATCACTATGTAGTTGATCAAAAAAGTTATCAATATGAGGAATATGATATTTATTCTTGATTTTGATCATGTTAAGTTCCTGATAATCAATGTAGAGTCACGTTTATCCATATTTATTGTTAACAAAAAGAATAGGTGAAATTCAAGGTGATTAAATTTTATGAATAAGTCCCCTATCAAGATTATCTTTGTGTTTCTTCATCAATTATTACATCTTAATCTAGGTTATTCTATATAGAGTCTTTAAAATAGGCTTAGCACTAGGTATGAGTTATTTTGAGAATTGAACATAATGATTCAGTCTAAGACTCGTAAACTCTTATAAAAAGACATCAAAAAACTCATTCACAATATGCATATCATCAATGTTAAGTTTTTCCACAATCATATGAGATAAGAAACCATAGTTGATAGGAATCAAGACCAATACAATGGATATAATTTACATTGTAATTTTATAATTATATTATCACAAATATATGATTATAGGTAGGTTTGGAATATCAAACTTGAATTTATTTTCTAAGAAATTAATGTGTTATTTATGTAAATAAATATAATCCATGCCAAAAATAACATCAACTTCAACTAGAGGAAGAAGAAAGAGATTCAGATGAATAAAATTCCAAAAAACGTGAATCAGAGAAGAATTGTAGACTTGTGATGTGATAATTGTACCATTATGTGTTTTCACTATCAATTCAACATCTAATCATTACGATGTTATCTTTAGGCCCTTATCAAATTATTTAGATATAAAAGAGTGGGTAGATGAAAAATCAAATAATACCTTAATAGTTCTTGTTTCGATGGTTAGTGTAGCTTTTTCCACCTTTTTATCGTACTCCTCATCAGAAATAGTGATCACATGATATTTTCCTTTATCATTGAGTGTAATAGGTTATTGACATCAGTCATAATCATTAACCTTCAGGTTTGACAAATGGTTAGAATAATTATAATAATCCTTGAATTTGAAACACTGGAGTGTGGGTGGTGCATTTTTTTGCTTTTCCTCCACCATTAGCTAACTTCTTCCCAATACCATGACATTAAATTGACATATGACCTTAATTTACACACTTAAAACATTTACCAATCCAATTAAGATAATATCCACTATTTTTTTCCACACATTGGGCATGAAGGAATTACATCTTCTTCTCCCCATGGTTTTTAGAATTCCCTTCTGATTCTATCTTTATTATATTATAAAAACAATGATATTGATGGGAACTCTAATATCCATATATACCTTGATAGCACATAAAATGATTTATTCATTTTTATTGATGTCTCTAATGGATAAATCCCATCAGAGACTTGGTTTTAATCTACTGAATAATTGATCGAGCTTAATTTCAGGTTGGATTTTAATACCAAAAGTGTACCTAGTTTTATAAAGTTTTACTCATAGGTATTAACTGATTATTCATACACATACTTCATCTAAATTAATTATTTCACCATTTTCATATAAATAATATGAGGAAATTACTTATTTAAAAATAATACCTTATTTTCATCCCTCTCCATGGGGTCAATTTATTCATTTTTCCATATGTTCATTATAAGATTCCTCCATTGAACTACATATCCTTCCAAACAAAAAACACCCAAAATAAACCTTTAATGTTCTAAAAACTAAAAAATTGAAAATATCATTTTAGTGGTACTAATCCATTGTGTATAAACTAATAGATCAAAATACCCACTAAAATAAGGTGGGTGTTGCCTCATGGAGGACTAAATGGAGCAGTGTTCCCTTCTTTGATCATTTAGAATATCAGTAGGATTCATAGCCTAAGAAATTTTTTTATGCATGGAAATAATATTTTACATTATAGCTTCCATAACATTCAGTTTCTCATGAGTAATATCATTGTATCGTCTTTTTCATTCATTATTAACATGATTCCTTTGGGTTATATCCATTGAATAAAACCAAAAAACATAGTTTGAGAAATAATAATCCTAGTGGGAAACCACATAATCATGAAAAAATCATTTATTGAATATCTAAATCAAGAAAAATTATTTTCAATATATGACACCTTAGGTTTAACCTAGGTCATCCATGATCATTACTAAAACATTAGAATGTTATATGATAATTAGAATTATCCACAGGGTTCTCACTAAATAATTCACATCCTATTTTCTAAAGGTAACTAAACCTTTACCTGATACCAATAATAGTTACCCATAATTTTCAACCATAAATATCAAATCTTATTATATGAATATTAAATGCATTACATTGTGATCCATAAAAGAATCATATTGGTATGGTGTCTTTGGAAGCATAGATACAAAAACAACTGGTTTATAAGTGAACTACATAATATGTAAATAATTTATTCTTAACAAGAATGGTTTTTATTAATATCATACTTAATATCATTCTTCCTGACCCAAGGAATGGAAATAAAATAAAGGGTGAGCTCAGATGCTCAGTAAGGGTAAACAATGGAGATATCAATGATCACTTAAACATAACTTGATCATAACGGTATAAGAACAAGATAATAACATTTGAAAACCATACCCAATATATCATAGATAATAATATTGAGTCTTGTAAAAAATAATGGTACTTTATAAGACATAAATCATAAATTAATACAAGTACATGATCCATGAGAGCATAAAATTAGAATAAGAAAAAAGTTTTTAGGATACATAGAATGATATAAAATCATTTTCTTAGTAGAAAAGGATCATTTACAAGACTATTATAATGGATTTTTTTCACTCCAAAAACCATCATAGTAGTCTAGGTTCACTCCTAATACTATTATAGTGGATATAGTCCAATAATTAACTGGGTTCACTCCCCACTATAATCCTATTTATCCCATTTGATATCCATCTTTACTCAATGAATTGGAGGGCTATATAATTCTAATCCCACCCATAAAAGAATAAATATCATACATATATATGCCAAAAGATCATAAATAATTCATCATGTCATAACCCACGAAAAAATGGGTTTTATAAAATCATTTTTAAATCATCATCATCAAAAGTATCCAAACAATTAAAGTGGATTGTATCACTGGATCATATCCCTAGTAAAGCATAATTAACACAAAAGGATTTCATCTTATATTCAAATACATTTAAAAGATATCTAAAATATTTCTTAAGAAAAAAAATCTTTTCATTTTGAAATCACTTCCTTAAATATAAAAAACCCAAATATTAAGGAAAAATATAACCTCAAAAAGAACCTTGTAAACTTGAAAATGATTATTCAAATAATTGCACGATCACGATGGTTAGAAATTATATTTATTCAATATAAGTTAAAATAAAATATTCCTTCCACACTTTTGTAAAAAAAAGTAAAAAATTTCCTAATTCAAAAAATAAAAATAACATTAATTTTAAAAAAAATTTAAAAAATCAATCATGGGTAAAAATTACATTAAAAAATCATATGAAAATAATAATAAAAACTCTTGAAAACATTTTTTGAAAACATGGATATGGAAGAAAAAGTTTTTTTGACTGAAGAATAAAATAAAATATGTTTTCTTTAAAAATGTTCTTTCAATCTCTTCAGTACATAAAGTGTATAAAATGAAAGGAAAACATGTATTATCAATAAATAAACTTAGGATAAAAAACCTTGTGAGTTTTTTAGGAGTTATATTATGTAATTTCATTATTGGAAAACATAGTCATAAATGATTCTAATAAACAATGAGATTGAAATATAAAACCCTTAAAAATTTGGTAACATTTGAATCATAATAACCATGAAAGAATAATTTCAAATGAAACTGTAAATATCATAAAAATAATCATATTCAGGATTAACAATTTCAAAGTATCTTTATATACACTTAATAAAATAAGATGGATGTATAATAGTATACTTCCCAAAGAAGACTATTTGAGATGATAAACCCTTACCTTGAGTTCCAAATTCTTAAAAATCCCTATATCCTCCTACATAATAAATTTAAATTTATTATAACCCTAAAAAATATCTATTAAAATACTTATAATATCATATCTTATCAACATTTAACTTTTAAACTCCCATTTATTATTTATTCCTTATTAAGATCGTCATCTTGTTTCATTATTCACTAGAATTTCAGTCTAGAAGTTTTTCTCCTTGTAATTTGATCATGGTTACATAATATACATGAATTTAATCATTATATAAATATAATATATATTAATTATATACATATTTATATTCATCTATAAATTTTAGAGATAGAAAAATGAATTACATCATTCATGGAGATGGTGGGTCGTACATACGCATAAACTGTGTTTTCATTTTTTGACTTATGGAATGAAATAAAGGTAAATAATATTTAAAATTTATATAATTATTATCATATCAAATATATAATATATATTAATTTAATATATTCTTATTTATATCTATGTAAAATAGAAATGAAAAAAAAATCACATGGATTTGGGGAGGTGGCAATCCACAAGTACGCACGAGCAACGATATCATTTTCTAATAGATTAGAAGGTGAGAAGGTTGATGTGATATTATAATTCTAGAATTATAATTATTTGATAAATATAATATATAAATATTCCATCATAATAAAAATCCATAATATATGGTGAATGAAAATGAATTATATTATTACAAGAAGATGGTAAGTCATATATACACATGAGACATACTTTCACTTTCCATTTGATTTAAAAGATGGTGAATAAAGATGGTTTCATAATAATAAAATTTTTACATATTAAATTTATTTAATTTATTATTTTATGATAAATACCATAGATTTAGATAAGGTAAAATAAGAATTAAAAAATAAGGTGGTTGTTTAAGGCAATTACCTCTTCTTTGAAATAACTCATTTGGACCTCCAATTAAGAACCATAGGGTTGGTCTTTTAGGGAGGCCAATATATCTAGAAAAATTATGGGGAATTTTAGAAGATAATTAGAAAGTTTTTGGTTAATATAAAAGTCTAAAATTGGTGTAAATAAGAGAAAGTAGGGGTGTCCTTTTATATGGTAGGTCAATGACACACTTGGAACTTCTTAAATGATTAAAATAAAATAAAGTAATTATCAAGATAAATGAATCAAAATATAAATGAATTTTAAAAAAAATAGGCAAAAAAATCAAAAAAAATTAAATTTAGTAAGGTTTATGTGTCATTTTAAACCTTATTTTTTTATTAACCCCTTCGTTAATCATTTCTGACCGTAACCGCAGTAACAAATATTTCAACTTTAAAGGGTTAATAATGTTATCATAAATGAAAAAAAATGACACATAAATAGACCATAGTAGATATACTCAATAATATTACATTAAATTGGCTAAATATAATATTTTTATAAATTTTAAATCATTTAATAAAAAAATTATTATAAAATATCATTAATGTCAATTTTGTAACTATTCATTTAATTTGACTATAAATACACCAAGAAAATGATAGAACTCGAATTTAATATTTTCACAAGTCCATAATATTTCATATGTATCTAAAAAATTATTGTAACATAATAATTCACTTAAAAAATATTAATTTTCATATTTTGAAAATAATTTATTTAATTTTTCTATTAATTAAATTAATATTGTGTTGGTGATGTGTAAATATTTAAAATAATTATTAAATCACAAAAAAATATATAAATTACTATGACAAAAAATAATAATTTATATTTAAAATAAAAAATTATAACTAAACATATCCTCTTTTTATTCTTATGTAAAAAATAGAGATATTAAAGTCAAGAGAGTGACATTTTGTATTTAATATTTACTTAAATAAATATAATGGTTATATTAAAATAAATATTTCACCAAGTGGTCATATTATATATATATATATATTTAAATGGATTAAAAAAACTAAAAAATAGTATAAATGTGAGTGTTATATTAATGTTAACTCCTTATCCCAAAATTTTAACTTTATTTTACCCATTTTATCCTTACCAGGGTGAAAAAACTTTACTATGGTTACTGTTCATATTGAAAAAACTAAAAGGGGAATATTTACCAAATTTTACCTTCATTATTCCATATATTTAATCCAATTTTCAAGATTCAATTTATTTAAGTGTCATAAATTCATTTTAAAATAAGAGTGCAAAATGTGATAAAACCCATTTTTTAGAAAAATGCATTTTTAAGAATAAAATTAGATATATTCATATCTCATGCTTATAAAAACATTATATGAATTTTAAAACATTTTATTGAATATATAATAAATTAATATCATTAAAATAGTTCTCTAATATTGATTCACTTGATCTATTAAGATAAAAAAACATATTAGAGGCGTAAAAACATTTTTCCATAAAAATATTTCCTTTACTTTCAAATGATTTTTATCATTTCTAATTAATTGATAGGTAGTGAATTTATTTTATACATATGTAAAGAATAAATTTTTAATATTTTATTTTTTCCTACTCAATCCCACCAATCCATATTTTATTCTATAACTATCACATTAAATTATAATATTTTAATAATATATCACGGTTTTTTTAAACTGGGTGTTACGTGTAAAGAAATCTATTGAAGAAATTAAATTTATTATAAAATAAATATATAATAAAACGTTGGGGTGTTACATGAACAATATAATTTTACTAAAAATAATTGGGTCTTCAAAAAAAATTGTTGAACATAGTAATGTGATTCAAAATAAGGTATGTTTGGTATCTAATGGTTATACACATATTGAACTAATTGATGTTCAAGAATTATTTTTACCAGTGGCTCTACTTGAGTTAATAAAACTCTTTCTAGAAGTAGAAATAGAAATAGGATTCAAAAACTTTCTATTGGATGTAAAAATCGGTTTCATGAATGGTGTACTCAAATTAGAAGTTTACATTGAATAATATGTAGGTGTTTTATTAGAAATGGTTTAAACAAGGTGTATAGACCAAAAAAGATCATATATAGTCCAAATCAAGAATTGTGTGCACGATTTTCTTAGATTGACTCATATATAAAGAAATAATAATTTTAAGGAAGTGGTTTTTATCAAAACCTCTTTGTGAAGACATCCAATTAAGAACAATTTATGGAATTGGTTTATATGGATGATATAATATTTTGTGGTAGAAAATAGAATTCTATAGAGGAGTTTACTAATTTGATGAGTTCAGAATTTTAAATGTCAATGATTTTTTATTTAACTTAATTTATTATACTATAAGTGATTCATAAAGAGAGATACAATTTTATCTCATAGGATAAATATTCAAATTAAAAGATTATTAAGTTCAACATGCATGATTAAACACATATGATAATTCCCATTGTAGTTGGAACCAAAATCTGGGAAAACAAGCATGTTATCGACATCACAAAGAATAAAATCCAAAACTCTGAAACCAAACACATTTTGATCATTTGTTTTTTTATTTAATAAAAGTGGATCAAGGAGTTATCAAGATTTATTTTGATTGGAATTATTAACAAGTAGTATAAATCACCACTAAAACCTTGGATACTTTGAGATTTGAGAGACACAGGTTGAACCTTTGTGTTCAACTACACATTCAACTTGAGGAGGTATAAAACTATCACCACTCCCCATTGTATTTAATTATTTATATGGTTATTTTTAGTTTTTAGTGAAATTCATTATATTCTAGGTATTTGAGAAAAAATAGGTAGAAACTATCCATGGAGAATGAAAGAAGAAGAGTGAAGATTATAACTGATTTATAAGGATAACATTATAGGAATTACCTACTGCTTCTCGATCCCTACAAAAATAATTGACTAACATAGGTTTAGAAACTTGGTTTATGTCTTGATGCATAGTTTTTTCCAATATAGTATTTTTTTTTGAATTTATAAGATCTTATATGAGTTATAAAACTCCCATTAAATTTTAATATCTATGGGGGAGAATGGATGTGGGGTGTGAGTAAAAATACAGGGGGGTCCAGAATGGAAGCTTGAGCATGTGATGGAATTTAAAAAAACCCAAAGATATAGAGTGTTGGAACCAAATATTATATTATTGGATTTTTTATCAATTCTATTTTTTTCAATTTTAGGAATTATGGAATTCTAGAAATTAGATAAGTAATAAATTCTCCATGAATGTGTAAGACTTTTTGGAACTTTATAATACCACTATTATTTTATGACTTAGTTGGATTTCATAATAAATTTAATTAATTTTTAATAATTTTATTTTTTTCATAAGCCTTTATAGAATTACATAAGATCTTATCCATTTTCATAAGACTTGTATTTTTTAAGGGTTTTGGATTTTTATATGAATTTATCTAAATTTCACTAGGCTTTAAAAATTACATAAGACTGGAATAAATTTCATAAAACTCTATCTGGACGTTATAAGACTTATCTGTGAACATATATATTATCATTTTTAATAAATTCTCATCTCGAAGTAATAGTTTTTAAGAGTTTCCCTTGTGAATTCGGTTTGTTGTATATCATGATTTCCACTATCCTTCCAAAATGGAGAAGATTGTATCAATATTAAAGGGAAATTATTTTGTGATGTTATTAGTGATTTATAATGTATATAGGGTTCTTGAAAGAGATATTATTGTGAATAAAATCTTTATATTGTGTGCCTGTAAGTATGGGAATTATATTAATTGTTTATTATGTTTAATAATTCACTCTAAAAATAAGAAATAAACATAAAAATTTTGTATATAAGTGAAGAATATAATTTATGAATAAGATCAAAGAGATTATGGAACATTAAAAATGAACTATTACTCAATGTTGACTTCATAGAATTTTAATATTAAAAATATTGGAATTATTATTCATTGAATAATAAATAAAATTAACAAAATATTATTATTGATCTAAAATAGTTTCCATATAAAAAATATGAGAAATGTTTTTGGACAAGAACTCGGTGGAAAAAAATAGAAAAAGAATAAGAGAAAGGTTTCATCACTTCTGATATAAAAAATTTCTATGTGAATATAATAATTATAGATTAGAAAAAAGAAAATAGAACACACTTGAAGATCTAGAGATGAGGAACAATAAATAAAGAGAATGGTAACACCCTTTTGTGGGTGTTTATGTTTTTTTCATAAAAATATTTTAAGAAAACTATGTAATGTATCTTTTATTTACAACCCCTGGATAAAAGAAGTGTAAGATAGGTCAAGAAGAGGAATTATTCATGGGATTAGTAGTCCATGATTCCCAAAAAAATGAAATACCTTTACTGGATAGTATTACCTTTGAATATCCTGACATACTCTGGAGTTACACTCTTTAGAATAGCCCTTTGTGGTCAACTAAGTAAAAAACCTATGACCTTAAATTTACATTTATAATATAGAATGTGTGTGTGTGATAAATGATAGAATCATATTGTTCTTAATAAAAAAAATATATAATCTATATGAAGAAAAAAACATCATCACCTTAATTCACCCCCCCCCCCTCCTTGGGTGTTTTAGGATATTGGTTTCAACAGGTGGCCCGATAACTGTTCTAGGGTTGGAAAAATCCATCTGGGATATATTATTTATTATGGTTTTATTTAGGGGATTAAAACCCCTAGGTTGATGATTTATGAAATTTTTGGGTAGGGGATGTCACCCTCAATGTGATTGATGTATGATGGTTCTTCATGGGGATGCGACCCCCAAGTGGATGATGTGTGATGGTTCTGGATAGTTCATGATACCCCTCTAGTGGATGATATGTGTTTCTAGTATGGGGTTTCATTCCACCTAATGTGATGGTTTTGTGTAGGTGATTTGACACTTAGTGGAAGATATTATATCTGATCCTATGGTGAGGAATCATTCACCCTGATGTGATGGTTCTAGGTAGGGCATGTGAACCCTCTGGTGGATAATATGATATGTGATTCTAGGGTGGGGTTTCATTCCCCCCTATTTTATGGTTTCAATAAGGGGATGTGACCCCTAGGGTGGATGGTATATGATGGTTCCAGGTATGGGATATGACCCTAGGGTGTATGATGTATGAACTTATTCCTAGGTGGGGTGTTATTCCCTCAAATTATAAACAAATCCTAATTATAAAGTATGACTCCATCCCTCCCAAATGGCATTGTGACATTTTATTCTAGGGTAGGTTTCATGCCCCATAATGGGTATAATTCATAATCAGAGATATATAAAATTATTCTAAGTGGTTATGGTCAATCCTAAACATCACCATATAACCCAAGGATCAATGGTGATAATTTATTGCATTTCTAAAATTTATTTTATTATGATGACAGTAACACATTGTTCATACACATTATTTACTGGTCATGGTAGGACCATCATTAATAATGGCCTATAATGTTTTACTCACACCTTGTTTAGGTAATCCATGTCATTTGGTACTCGATCAATTCTCGTGTTTACGGGTTTAGGAAAGGTAGATACTTAATATTGGATGATTTCATTGGAGAACTTGGTCGGATTCTAGATATGGAGATATGGTGAGGCTTGGAGATAGAATTAGAACCACTTTTGTATTTTATTTAGTTTATTTTTATTATATATATATATATATGATAATCCTAGAGAGTGATAAATTAGGATGTGTTCTTATATAACAATATTTCCTTTGATATAGAATATTCTGTTTTATCATTTTGTATACCTCAATTATTGGTTGTGTATGTTATTTGGTTATTTATACTATTTTTTACTCTGATATGAGGGTATAGTCTCCCCACAGTAACACTTTAAACCCTTGATACTAGTCAACAACTTACAGCATATAGGGGGGTGTTCTTGAGATCACATGATACTCTAGTTTGATTACTGTGGAGTGAACCAGGTTGGGTACATCACATGTTATAGTTAGTAAGATATGGACCATGACTTGTGATGTATAGTGATGTAACACAATGTATAAGTGTGGGGTTTTTTCAGAAAAGTACTGTAACCTAGTATATGATATGTGGTGATCATTTGGGATTATACTGACATGTGATATCTTGGTAACATTCATATAGAGGTGGTAAATTCCAAATTTCATTAGTTTAAATAGTCATACATAGTTTTGGATTCTCCTGATATAGAGAGTTAATTGTTATCGATATTATTAACCATTAATTTCACATGTTTGTGTGTAGATACCATTATTTTACTATTTTTATGAAATTATTTTAATATTTTATATGTAAATTAGTAGGCACATACATGAAAATAATTACTTACTATCTAAGTTGAGACATTATTGGTAATGTCGTGTTGATTCTAGGTACTCACACCCTGCATGTGCACTTTGGTGGACATGCAGCTTCACTTATTTACATTTTATGTGATATAGGCATGTTTGTAGATAATGGATTCATTATAGACTAGATGGGAGTGTCTGTGGTCTTATCATGTTCAATTTTCATACAGCTTGAAATCATGGAGATCATGTTTGGTTGGAATAGTCTTTGAACATGGTCATATAATCTTAGTTGTTGTTTTAGGGTCCATTTGGATATATTTTTAGTCTATAAATATTATCTTATTTTTATTCATCCATAATTACGATATATCTATTTCATTATTTATGTTTACTTTTATGATTTGGGCTATGGGACACCCTCTTGGCACCATTTTTTGTTTTCATAGGTTTTTGATATATCTATTGTACGGATGAGTCATGCTGAATTTTTAGTATAATTCATCATTGAACCATTTTAGTTATCTTTGTAGGAAAAACATTCCCCAATGATAAATCAAAAACCAAAGTATTGGTCATCATCCCCCAAGGATCAGGGAATTCTCATTGGGTTAGTGATGACTCGGTTCAAGTACTCTTTGAGTATCTAGGATAGGGTTGTCATAAAACATTGTCTAATACGGTAAAATACATATTTTAAGATACACTATTCTATTTTAATGTACCCATAGAAGTTATTTTTAAAACAATAATAAAATCTTTAACTCACTTATTCAAACACGTCCATCTAATAAAATTATCTTAATACTTTTACCAATATTATTATTACTTCAATTTTGAATGTTGTTAACATTTCAACGGTTTAAAACTTTTTTTATAAGAAACACACAGCCACATCGACCAACATAGTCAGTAAAATTTTTAAAGTATCAATACCACTATGAGTTAATGTCTTCTTTAGAATATATACATAAATATATATTAATCATTAATGATATAGTAAAAAACATTATTAAAAAGGTAAGTAAGTTACAAAAGGCCACAAATCATAAATAAAATGAAAAATACTATTTAAATAATAAATGTGAAAGAATAAACCTTTGAAAGATCATGTCATGGAATTATTTTTAACATTTTTAGGTCCATGATCATATTTAGGTAATAAAATCCTACCAAAAACCATTTTTGGATCTCCATCAATAACCATATTTTTATCAGAATGAATAGGGTGGACTTTTAGAGTGACCAAAACCAATGCATATGATAAAATAGGGAGAGTAACATTTTCAAACTTAGATTTCTCATTATCTACATATAATGGATAATGAGTTTCAAGAACACTATATCATTTATGCATTCAAAATTAGAATTATTATATTACCAACAATTAAAATCACCCACCTAATCTTTTCCTGAATTAGACTCAACATTCCCCTCAGGATCTTCAGAATTTTTATAAGACCCTTTAGTTTATTTATTTTATTCTGTTTTAGCCTTATAAATACTCTTAAAAACTATGTGATCCGTAATACTGCAAAAAATACACTATAAAAATGAACACAAATATGGATTATTTTTTATCTCATTGAAACAAAGATCTTGGTTCATGTATTATCCAAAATTAGTCTTTCTGAAAGGTGTTGTGAAAGATCACCATCCAAAATAAAAATAAAAATAACTATTGAAATAATTTTTATCAAATATAATTATAATTATTAAAGAAAGATAAAGATCATATAAAATATTTGGATAATAGTGGAATTTATTTAGATCGTATAATTAGATCCATACCTAATCATTTATATATTTTTCTTATCTGGATTAAAATAAAGTGACCATTTTGGTAGTATCAATACACTATGATTAAGGTGAGTTTAAATAGAATATCATGAATTTATTTTTTCATTAATAGGATGTATAATAAATTAAAATAATCCTCATCCCAAGAAGATTAATCACTAATAAAATAATCTCTAAAGATCATCTAGTTTGAATTTTAATTTTTTAAACTCCGTGGAGTATCGACTTTGGAAATAAATATTTTTTATTAAAGATAATTGAAAAAAATTAAAAAAAATAATTGACTAATGATTAGTAGGGAAATTATTATATTAACTAATGAAATTTTAGTTTTCAATTTCAACTTCCACCACACCTCTATTAAAGATAGAGTCAAAAAAATTATCATTTGCATTACTATTCTTCTTGTTAATAGACTAGTTATAAAAACCCACTTCATATGGGTGAGTGAAGTTCTGTATGAATTAAAAAATTTAGTTTCATAGTAAGAGGTGATCAGAGTGGTAGGATTTATATTGAAAATACGGGTATTTGGACACCTCTAGGTGGTGTTTTAGGGTGTGGTTAGAGGCCCACAAGGTGGTCTAGGTGATTATAGAAGTGACAAAGTGGGGTAAAGTCAAAACTGCTATTATAATTACACCAAGAATGTTATTGGGTACCTATTATGTACGTACTAGGTACCCAATGTACTTATTAATGGGGTAGTACCCCATGTACCATAATTAGTCACCCAATGGTAGTGTATCTACTAGCTAGTAGAGAACCGAGTATCTGATTCAACCTAACATGGTATAAAGTGGGGCCTATGACATTTTTTAACAATATCATGTTGGTAATTTTACCATCTAACCCCCTCCCCCCCTCATGTTTCAAGTAGAGGAGGGCTCTATAATTCCCATTTTTTGGCTAACCATTCTCCCATCTTTCCCCTTCACTCCCCCTTGATGTTCCCCTTGATAAGGGGTGATCTGAGTGGTGTTTCTACAACATTTTAATGTATAATTCGAATCTTCCTTTATCATTCTCCTTATTCTTAAGTTTATATTAATTTTTGGTCTATTTGAGATATGTTTTGAGTGAGGATTATAGCAGATCATGGTGCAATCATACTATTTGAAGTTAATTTTGTGTTTTATAGATAGAGGATGTCTCAAAATGATGAACACCACTCATTGTGATTTATTTGGTTAGAGGTACATCACCTAGTGGATTTATTTAGGTTTTTTGGTACGATTTAATTAAATTGGTGAATATATAGGTGTTAAATGAAAGGTTTTTGTCTCATATAGGTTTTAATGGTGTTATATAGACTTTATAAACACTACTGGTCATGGTTCTTGCGATTTGATATCACTGAGTGAGTTTTTAGTCATTATGACCCTTTGTTTTTAATTTTATAAATAATAATAAATTATCATAATCAATTTAAATAGATGTTGTAGCTTGATATAGGGCCTCAGGTATTGATGTATCTTATCATGGGATTAACCTAAGTTGAGAGGACTATAGCTAAGGGGGTAACTCTATGTGTGAGGTAGTTGGTCCCTATAATACTTAACCATATTCTTGTTTATTTATGAATATGAATTCTTACATTCTATTATGGTTTTTGGTAAATATATAGGGATCGGGGGTACCCTAGATAAAGGGATTGGGTGATATTGAGCCTCATAGATTAGGATCAAGTGATCCTTTATCCATTGATTATTTTTGAAGCTTTTAGAAATTTTTCTCCAAGGGTTCATAGATATCAATTTAGTTTATGAGAGAATCAGAATAGGACTCGGGTCTTGGGATAAGTTTTGAATAGACTAAGCTGGATTCCTAGGTCTAGTATCATAGGTACGAGGGTATTAACCCTAGTTGTGACAAGTGAGATAACCACACATTTAAAAAAAGGATTAAACATAACTTGTTGAGGTTGAATCAAAATCTCAGTGTGTGTAATGATAATGATAATTACTTAAAGGTTATATATAGTGTTTCGGGGAAGTTTTCTTCAATTTGATGGTATTGATAGCTTTTCTAGGTGATATGTGAGGTGTAACATCCTGACTCACACCATTAGGTCCAATTCTAAATGCCAAATTATCACATTTTCACATCTTTTTACACAAGAGGATGTTGACTAGTAGTGAGGGTCTCAGTTTAATAGTGGGGATACTTAAAGCCTTATTGTTTGTTGATATCCTCTTGTCTATAGGTAGATGCACATGAGGTCATGTGGAATTCCAGATTCAACTCGATGGTTTTTGCTAGGATGTTACAAAATGGTATCAAATCTCGTTTATTCTTTTCTACTTGAATAACATGGGACATTGTAGAAAAGATATATTTGTATTGGACTAAAGAAGGGGGTTTTAATGTTCCTAGATAGAACATGTGTAATATAACTCCAAGAAACCGTGGACGACATTTTTATTACCCTGGATTAAATTTTCCTCGGGTGATTCACATGATGTTGATATGTGATTTATGAGATTTTGGGTACATTTATGCATTATGACTAGGAACATGGGTTCACAAAAAATGTATATACTTGTTTTTGTGTTGTATATTGGTTCATTAATAAAATACCTTGATTTGTGCTCTCATTTTGGGATAGTTTCCCTGATTTTGTGATACATATGTGTTTCCATACTATTATTCTATATCTTTATTGGAATTAATTATTTTAAATGACCATGTTTTGGTGTTAGTATATATATATTTAATTATTGTGACTAATTTGTAGGGATGGAGACCAAGGTTAGTGTTAGGAGGGTTATACCTTGGGTTAGGGGTAGACTCCTAGAAAATCTTTCGTAAATCCCCATTGACTAGTTATGACTTATTTATGTTCTTAATTTTCTTTGTGTTACAAAGATTTTGCCTCTATTACATTTAATAGGACCACCAATTGTGGAAACCCATGATGATCTCATTCCACCACACATGATGCAGGTGGATATACCCCTACATGATCTTGAAACAAAAGAGGTAATCTAGGTTGTGAGACCATTCATTTAGGAAACTTTCATATTGTGATACTTTATGTTATAACTATTCAAAGAACTATTAATAAACGTGTTTGAAATTTCCAACTCTATCATCGCCTAGTGTTCTAGGGTATTTTTGGTCCATAGGATATAGAGGAATAGTTTGAATTTTTCAATAGAATTTTGGATCTGGTACAAACTCATGAGGAGGGGTGAGTGATTCTAGTGACCATTATATTCCAAGGACCCGCTAGGTGATGGTGGACTACCATGAGTCGAGCTGGGAAATGAGATGGTATTACTTGGGAGAACTTCAGGGAGTTTTTTCTTGAGTAATACTTTCCTAAGATGATGAAGTTGGATCGTGCCTAGGATTTCATGGAGTAAAAGCATGTTTGTATGAATATTTATGGTTACTCTATGTGTTTGTTATATTTAATTCAATTTTCTTATATTTTGGTTGGGAATGAGGTGAAAAAGGATTATAAGTTTTTGATAGGACTTTGAATAGATCTCAAAAATCATGTTAGGGGACTTGACCTGATGGTGTACTCATAGGTTCTTTATAAGGCCCTAACCTTTGAGAAGGGGTTGGTGGAGAATTAAAAAACAACCTTAATTCCATACCACAGTGGGCCAGTGACTGAACATTACCTTACTAACTTTGGAGTGTAGTCTGGTAGTAGGAATAGGAAGGTGGACCATGAGTAGTGGGGTAGAAAACAGTCTTTTCAGAGCAAGAATTATTTAGTATCCTATATGGTAAAATATTACAATAGGTGTTACAATTGATGGATAATGGATAATTATAGTAGTCCTTTTTGGAATATATCTATGGAGTTCCACCATTGTGGAAATTTTGGTCATATTCAATGCTTTTATCAAAGGTGCAAAGGGGTCCTAGGAGATTAGAGTAATCTGTGAGTAGAGGACCTCAAAGAGGATATAGACATCTTGTATGATGGTGACTCAGGGATAGGGTTGTAGAGACAATACATAATGAGTTTTTATAGTGGAATAAGTTATAAAAAATTATAGATAGGGTCCATCTACTATTCAAAGTACAGTCTTGATCATGTTCACTTTATCTAGTGCTTTTTTCGACAATTTTTATTCCTATTCTTTCATTTTTTCACAATTATTTTCAAGAATTGACCTACCAGTCAAGTTATCTTCTTAGTTGGTATCCATTGAAACAAATTTTCACTTTAAATTGGATTGTATTCATGGATATCTAGAGTTTCCCATAGTATTTATCATTTATGAACATCTATGGGAATTCAAAATTTAAGATATGATGACATTCGATGTGATTCTCGACATGGATTGGATGACTAGGTTCTGATTTCACATTGAATTATATCGGAGATGTGTGGAAGTAACTTCTCCAAATTGATATAATTTCATGATGATAAATGATTGAGAACTAGTAATAAGTAGAGTTAGACCAAACTTGAGTCAGCTTAGAATGATCGTAGCACAGATGGCAGGCCTGGATCTCTCAACAGGATTATTGACAATCCCCTTGAATTTTCTTCTAGTCATGAATCCCTATTAGGATGTACTTATAAATGAATTCAAATGTCTTCCTACTGATAATGTAGTTGATTTTGATATTTATGTCGAAGTGGGTTTGTAACCCATTTTGAAACCCACTTATCACATGGTTTCAGGAAAGATGAAAGAGATCAAGGTAAAACTTAAGGACTTAGAGGAAAAGGCCTTTATTAGGCCGAGTAATTCACTATGGTGTACACCTATGTTTTTCACCAAGAAGGTATATGTAAGTATTAGAATGTGCATTGATTACTAGAAGTTAAACATGTGAAGTTGAATAAACAATATCCCTTTACCAGGATTGATGGTCTTTTTAATCTGTTATGGGGAGCCTGATGGTTCTCAAGATTGATCTTTAATTGAGCTATCATGAGTTATGATTTAGAGATGCAGTCATTATAAATATGGTGTTCCAGAGTAGGGAGGGTTTGTGAAAGTACTCAGTGATACATTTTATAATGACTAACATGTCGACACTATTCTTATATCTCATAAACAAGATATTCCACCCATATCTAGACTCGGTCATTATGGTGTTTGTTGACAGAATCCTCATATACTCTCCAACACCAGAGAAACATGTGAGGAACCTCAATATAGTCTTATGTTCTCTTCAATAACATCATATTTATGAAAAGATATCAAATTCTGACTTCTATATATGAGATTTGAGATTATTGGGGCATGTGGTGTCCAAGATAGCTATATCCATAGACCCAAATAAAGTAGAGGTAGTGATTTCCTAGACACATCCATGGAAAATGTTCTAAATAAGGATATTTTTGGGCCTAGGAAGATAATACTGACACTTTATCTTTAGATTTTTCTTATTATCAGTATCCATGACCACACTGAAAAATAAGGGAGTGAAGTTTCAATATTCAGATCAAACTGAAGAAGTATCTCTTGAGATGAAGAGGTGGTTGGTGATAGCTCAAAATGTTGACACTCCTGGAGGTGAGGATTTTTTTTCAAAATTGGTGTCAAATCCAATTTTTATTATTAAAGAAAATAATACTTTCTAAATGTATATAAGGAGACTCATTACATAGCCTATAGAACCAAATCCAACTGTCTCGTGAACATGGACTAAAGGAACAATTCATTATCATGTTTGCATCATCCGACCTACATCACCAGGCTTGCATCACTGCCTACCTGCATCATGCCCGCATTAGTTCCCATGTTGTAAGACCTTTAAGGGGATTTCCAAGATTCAATCCCTATGCCTGGGATTGGTTATGTAGTTTACAGTGACACATCAGGCATTGTTCTAGGAGCGATACTATTGCAGAGAGAAAATATAGTATCTTATAGGTCTTGTTAGTTATGACCTCATGAGTGGAACTTCCCTACTCATGACATGGATCTAGTAGTGGTGGTCCATGATCTGATGTGTTTGTGAAACTATATATTCGGTGAGATATTTTTTATTTATAAGGACCACCAGATCCTTCTCTATATCTTCACACAGTAGGATATGAATCTGAGACATAGGTATTTGGTAGAGTATCTTCAGATATTGACTATGGGATGGATTATGCACCAGGGGAGGGTAACATCATTGTGTAATCTCTTAGTCGTAAGACATAGGATTAGTGGGATCTTGGAGACAGGACTTTAAGGAGAAGTGGAACTTGATGAGCCTATTGGTTGAATAAAGGATAGATTCTTTGAATGATTAGGTTTTGATATTTTTTTCCCATTTGGTGATCACATATACACTTGTATACCAGGTGAAGACTAGTTTGGAGACCACTGTAGAGTATTTTATGATGCGGGAAAATATAGCTGGAGGAAATATAATCCCTAGGTGGTCATTGGCCTATGATGACATGATCCTTGTACATAAAATAGTGGTAGTTATTTCACCCATTAGAGGGGGAAGATGAGGGATTTCCATACCTCTAGATTGGAAGTACATCCTACATTAATGAAGATATACCATGACTTTAGGAGACAATTCTAGTGGCTGGGAATGATGAAGAACATTTTATGTTCTTCTCTCAATGTGTTACCTATTAGAGGGTGAAGGGTGTGAATCAGTGCCCTGATGGTTTTCTTTAGAAACATCCAGTGTCATTGTTAAAGTGGTAGGATGTCACAATGTACATTTTGATGAGGTTACCCAGAACCTTGGGTAGTCCTGAAACTGTCTGGGTGATTGTTGATATGACAACAAAACTTTCACACTTTTTACCAATCTGAGAGACTCACTCAGTAGATGATCTGGTAATGCTTTACATTAGTGATATCATATACTTACATGTATTACCCTTTAGAATTGTTTTAGATATAAATTCACATTTTATGTCCTGATTTTGTAATGGCTTATAGAAATATCTTAGGACTCATATAAGATTAAGAATAGTGTTCCATCCTCAGATAGATGGACATACCAGACAGATTATAATCATATTGAAGAATATTATTTGAGCTTATGTTCTAAAATTTAGTGGATCATGGGATGATTATATATCCTTTTATGAGTTTTCATATAATAAAAATTACAAGGATTCAATTCAAATGGAATCTTACAAGGATATTTACAGGAGGTTGTACCATTCACTATTTTTTTGGCAAGAGGTGGGTGAGGCAATGGTCAAAGGGCCTAGTATGGCTCAAGAAACCTCTCAGAGAGTGTAGGTGATTTAGAAGAGGTTGATCACTACTTAGAGTATACAAAGATCATATTTCAACCATAGTAGTAGACCTTTGGAGTTCGTTATGGGAAATAATATTTTCTTGAGAGTGACTCTTCCGTTAGGCCATCTACATCTGAGAAAGCAGTGGTCATAAGGCCTAGTGTAACTCTTTGGGTTATGGATTTTTTATCCTTAAAATACTATTGACCATGTTCTCTATCACTCTCTATCAGAAATTGATAGTTATATTTCTCTTATATTCCCATGTTTTCACTTGAAACATATGTTCTCCTATGTGGAAACCTAGTTATAAGTTACTTTGGGTAATTGTTATGGTCAAAACATATCATTTTTAAATAAAGTTTTAGTATTATTTTTTACAATGTGGGTTTTTATGAAAGTAACTTTCTAGTATTAAACCTTTGATAACCCAAACAAATTTCAAGTGAGAAATTAATTTTAAGAGAGGAATAATGTAAAACCATGAGATTTTTTGAAAAAAAATTGAATTAATTTAATCTTTACAATATTCTACATTTCACACAATAGTGAATATATCTTATGTTATATGAAATCACTAAGTTTGGATTGTGTTCTCTATAACAGAAAGTTAATCTTGAACTACACAAAATAATTATATTATCTTATGTTACATGAAACACTATGGGTATATTTTGTTACACACAATGTAGAGTTAATTCTATTGCTTGTGTTACACACAAGTTCAAGTTTTACTAAACTATAATATACTATTAATATTGTAATTAAAATATTATTATTGTTACCACCTAGCTGTTGGAATGGAAGTTGTGATAAGATTAACTAAATTGTGAAAATATGATTTACAAAAACACACACACACACACACACACACACATATATATATATAATTAATAATTTGATTATAAATTATCTATAAACGAAAGTAAAAAACAATTTTAAAATAAAGAAATTCCTTTTCTAGAAAAACTATTTTTTCAATGTACAAACACCATTTTATCTCAATAAATTAAACAAACCAATTTTGATGAATGTTTTTAATAAAAAATTATATACTCAAAAAAAATTAACACTCATCCAATTGATTTGATTGGCATAAGATAAAAATAAATCAAATTTTATGAATAAAAATGTATATTTTTCTGCAAGGTAATTTTACCACCTTTTAATGGAGAACCCATTTAAAATATAATTTTTGACACTTTTATAATTTTTATTGGAAAAAATAAACTTAATTTTTGAAATAGGGATATCAAAATTTACTTTGGGTGAATTTTTGGTATTTTTATAAGAAGTTTCATTTTTTTATGAATACTGAAAAATACTGAATTATAATTGAAAATTGCATTTTCATCTAATTTATTTATATAGTTAAATTATATTTGAATTTTGTTTTAACGTGTAATTAGATCAATTGAACATAACTTAATCCAATATAGCTCATTGGAACCAATTTCAAATTTAAATTATATATAAAAACATTTCAATCCTTTGAACTTTTTCACTTTGAAACTCTGCTTTCATGACAAATCTGTGGTATTGATTTTAAATTAATTTATGCCACTTATGTGTTTCTAATTTAGAAACATGGATTTTATATTTTAAATCAGAATAATTTATAATGTCTAGTAAGGTCAAATCATTTTTTTACCAAAATTATTATTATAATTAATTAAATTTAACTACGGAGATTAAGGCAAAAATTTGTTTACTTAGTGGTTAAACATTAATTTTAAAGGTCCAAATGACCAAGACACTTGTCCAAAAGTTATTTTCTGACTATATTTAGACCATATCCCCTATTAGTTTAAATTTTATGAGTTATTGGGACACTATTTCATGAAAGTGACCTATAAAACAAGTTAAGTAAGTAAAAATACAAAAAAGGAACGTTCCTAACCTTTAATATTAATAAATCCCTGAGATATTGACAAAAACCACATTAGTTCATTTGTAGAAATTATTTTAAATTTTAAAGGAGTTTTTTTCATCATATTATTTTATATTTTATTTTTAGAGATGAATTATTTAGATTAACCATGTATGGAATGCCAAGTGCGGTAATTATGCACAAGAGACTCATCCCAGTTGGCGAGGAATCGGCAAGTGCATCCAAGAGACCCAAGTTCAAAACCAGGGAGAGTCATAATTTTCGGGTACTGTAGTAGCATTGTAGCAGGTGTTGTAGAAAGCACTGTTAGGTACTGTAGTAGCCCTAACTATTCATTTGTTTGGGATTTCAGGTCACCGGTTTGGGCCTCAGGTCCTTTAAGGCCTTCGGGAAACCCAAGGTCTTCGAGCCAGTAAGGCTTTCGGGCAACCTCAAGGCCTTCATGCCACCTGAAATTGTACTTAAAATGACCAAATAGACTCTATAAAAGAGCAGACTCTAGATGGGGATTCAGAGCAGGGATATTCATAAGAGCAGAAGTTAAGAAGATTTTTCAGAAATAGAGGGTATGGAATTTTCCATCGGGACCAGCCTGTGCATGCATGAGAAGCCTAGCCAAACAAGTCGTGTGAAGGTGGAGAGCTGATATCTTGATGAAGAAGATGGGGAGGAGAAGTTCCAAGTATAGTCTTTATATTTTCAAAAGACCTATGGTTCATGAAATCTCTAAGCCTATGGGCCATGTAAGGGTTCCCCCAAATCCCTTGAAAGGGGGGTTATCAAAATCAATAAAAAAAAGAAGGTCTTCGGGCCATTCGGGCCAAATGCGGTAATTATTTAGTTAATAATTAACTAAAATAAATGATACTAAAAGTAATAAAATTGAAGTAAATTAATTGAATTATTATATTTCATATTTTTCTATGAATATATCAGGTTACATTGTTGTTGAATTAATAGATGAAAATTTTATCTTGGTCTTGATTTTTTCATATTTAACATAAGTAAATAATGTCAAAATTGACATTAATGTTATTTTATAATAAATGATATGTTATTAAAAGATTTAAAATTTACAAAAAATATTATATTCTTCTGAATGATTTATAAATGTAAATAAATATAAAATATATTCCACTATGCCAAAATTGGGGTTTAGCGGTGGTTTTTATCGTTTAGTAGTAGTTTAAACTGCAGCTAAATCGTTGTGCGGCAGTTTTGGGAAACCATTGCTAAATCGTGTGTTGGTAATCAATTATTGGTGGTTTTTCAAAACTCTCGCAGAATGATTTAGTGGTGGGTTTTTAGGGTCAGGTTTTAATTTTTTTTATTTTGTTATCTTTTTATGTTTGTAATTAATTAATTTAATTATTTACTTATTTATTTTTCATAATTAGTTTATTTATTATTTATTATTTATTATTTATTATTTATTATTTATTATTTATTATTTATTATTTATTATTTATTATTTATTATTTATTATTTATTATTACCATGCTCATGCCCATGTCCATTTCTATGTCCATGCACATGCTCATGCATATTCTCATGTCATATATAGAAATTCTACATTGGGTGAGATTTGAACTCCTTACCTCTTGCGCATTCTTCAAAGACTTTACCACTACATCAAGCGCTTCATGTGGTGAATTGATATAATCTAACATACTTATATATATATATATATTAATTGAAAAAACAAATAATAGATAACAAATAAATACAAACTAAATAATTATTAATCAATAATGATTAATCAATTATTAATTATTAATTATTAATATTTAATAATTAATAATTACTAATTACTAATTAATAAATAGAATATAAATGAATAACAAACAAATAAATATATAATATGGTAATAAATGGTAACTAATAAATAGTAAATAATAAATAGTAAATAGTAAATAATAAAAAATAAATAATAAAAAGTAAACGGTAAATAGTAAATAATAAATATTAAATAATAAATAATACATAATACATAATATATAATATATAATATATAAGTAATGTATAAATAATAAATCAATTAGAAAATTAATGAATATATAATAAATAATAAATTAATTAATAAATAACAGATAATAAATAATAAATAATAAACTCTGAATAAATAAATAATAAATATATAATGAATATATAATAAAAAATTAAATAGTAGTACATTAATAATAAATTAATAATTAATAATTAATAATTAATTTATAAATAAGGAATTAATAATGCATAAATATACAATAAATAAATAAATTAGAAATAAAATATAATCAAATAATAAATAAATGAATTATAAATAAATAAATAATACATAAATAATAAAATAATAAACTAAGAATGAAAAATAAATAAATAAAAAGATTAATATTAAATAATAAATAATCACTATTAAATATTAAATATTAGATATTAAATATTAAATATTAAATACTAAATAATAAATAATATATAAATAATAAAAAATAAAAAAATAAACTAATAATGAAAAATAAATAAATAATATATAAATATTAAATATTTTATATTAAATTTTAAATTTTAAATTTTAAATATTAAATTACAAATAATAAATTACAAATAACAAATAACAAATAATAAATAATAATTGATAATTGAATAAATAATAAATTATAAACGGATATCAATATTTATAAATATATATATAAATATAATAAAATTTACATAGATATATATAAAGTTGCATTTACGTTACAAAAATATATATAAACACACTCAAATATATAATTGTATATTAGTATATATATATATATATATAAACATAGGTAAATATAAATATCTCTATCTATATATACTCATATATGATGTAAAATTATATAAACATAAATATGTATAAATATTTAAAAAAATATTTATAAATGAATACAAACAGATATATATATTTATAATTAATAATAAATTACCAAAATAGGAGAACGCACAATAATTATAACACAATCAAATCTATAGGAATGTAAATCAATTTAACAAAATCATAAATTAAATAAAAAGAATACAAATACACTCTTAAACAAAGATGAAATCTCATCAAATGTATATGATATATATATATACTTAAATTTATTTAAGAATATTATATATTAATATTCATTTCATATATTAGAATATAAATATAAATATAAGTATAAATCTAAATTTTTTATCAACACACATGCATATGTATATATAAACATTATTTATATATGTGTATATATATTTAATATAATTTTAATGTAAATTCATTTATATAGTATATTTAATGATAATTATATAATTATATAAAAATAAATTTATATATTATTTATAAATACAAATATTTACATATTTATGTATTTATTTACATATATTAGAATATATACATAAATATAGTTTTTTTATTAAGCCACACATATTTATATATAAACATTGCATGTATAGGTATATATATATATATATTAATACATTTTGATAAGGCAAATAAATTTGGAAATTATTTGTTTTAAATGAAATAAATAATAAATATTTATTTCCATATTGTTTATATGTTTTAAAATACATTTTTATGTAAATATATATTTATACAAGTGATTTATTATCATTAAATATAAGAAAATATGCATATATATATATATAATTATAAATAAAACTACATTGTGACAAATGATAAAATTTCAAAACTCTAATATCAATATGAATGTAAGCTGTAGAATTAAATTTAGTCTCTACCAAAAAAAATGCAATACAACCCCCTTAAACGAGGCTGAAAATCCATCAAATGTTAAAAAATTAGAGTCCCCAACTAAAAACTCAATTTTGGAGGCCTACTAGGAATTGTTTGCCTCAATAAATTAATATAAGTGTACTTGTGTCACCTAGGGTGTAGAACTCATCGGAGGCTTTGATTTGATATGTGGTAGAGCCCAAACGGATGCCCGAATCAAAAGTTATGGTTGTTTAAAGTTCGAGTTTGATTTCTAAATTTTCTTGAAACTATAATAAATTTTATTCTTTAAATTACTATGAAATATAAATCTAATTTGGTTTTATATCATTTCATAAACATCGATTTTAGTGGTTGTGGACCTTAAACTAACTCACGGATCAAAAGTTATGGTCATTTGATACTAAAGACTGATTTTCAACTTATTGAAGATTTTTTTTCACTTTAAAATCTTTATTAACTAATAATTATAAATATTTATTAATTTAAATATTATAATTGGTTAAAATTAAAATAATAAACTATATATGATAATAATTAATAATTAATAATTAGTAATTAAATATTAAATATTTTTAAAAAAAAAATCCCTTCAATTTGGCCGCGGTTTTATTAAAAAATCCATCGCTAAAAATAAATGTAATTTTATTTATTTATTTTAAAAAAATTATAGAAAAATATTTTAAAAAAAATTTGTGGTGGTTTTTAAAAGCACCGCTAAAAATACCCCACAAAATTTTATCTCTAAAAACATTTAGAGGTTATTTTGAAAACCACCATGAAAAAATCCCATAAATCATTTTTTCCTGTAGTGTTCAATTAATTGACTAATTGATATTTTATAATGAACATATTGACCTTTAAATACTAAAAACATTATTACCATGGTTCGGGTCAATGTAGTATTTTTTGCGCATTACATGCACTTATTTTAAAATTAATTTCCAACACACATGGGATTTATTTTTTGTAAATCAGATATCATATTTAGAATTCATTTGGTCTATATTTTCTAATAAATTTCACTTTATTTTATTATAAACGGTAAAATTACTTGTGTTAGAAAACAAATTACCTTAATAAAAAAATGATAAAAGTGGGGAAAAATTGAAGTTAAGGAACAAAATTGTAAAAATGAACATTTTTTTGTGTGGTGGAGGTTTATCTAGACCAAATTCCCCTTTAATACATTATTTTCCAATTTTTTAAGCGCATTAGGTAAGGAAGACATCCCAATAGAGTTTACCTTTTGGTATTTACAGGAATGTCACCCCTCCTCCTCTATAAACACACATTCAATCTTCCCCTTCCTCACACCTCTCAATCCATTTTTTATCATCCGAAACATTCCCAAATAAGTTACTAACTTCTATACCTTAATCCTAGAGGCCTCACAATACGAATAAATACATACAAGGTAGCTCTTTGGTGAAAACCAAAAGGAGTTATCCAAAGAAGAGGTAACATCCTCCAACAAGCACTTTTGTTTTATTTTATTTCTACACCAACTCAATTATTATTATTCTACAATTGTATAATAACCTCAGTATCATGAATATAATAATAATTTTTTATTATAAGGGTTTTAACAACACCCACACACACTTCCATGAAATGGGTAATAAACTTACCATTCGTGTGTACGGCAGACCACCACCTCACGAAACAATGTTGTTCGTTTTTCCTTTACCACCTCTCATGGTTGGAAATTATGATAGACATACTATTTTTATTATATATATATATATATTATATTTATTATTTCTTTATTCTTCTATAATTATTATATAAAACATACCTTAATTTTTTCCATTTTTTTTAAATATGAAAACTTTGTTTGTGGACATGTGAACTGTCACCTCCACAAAGTGATGTGATTCATTCACACTTTACATGGAAAGTATTATGGATGGGTTTAATAAATTTATATGGTATTTATGAAATAATAATTCCACTGTAATGATAACATATATATAAATACATATATTTCATTTACTTTCTTTCTTTAAATATGAAAAGAAAATGGAAACAACATTTATGTTTACACATGACCTACCGTTTCTATGAACAGTGTATTCCATTTCATATTTTTATATTTTATAGATTATTATAAATATTTATATAATGAATATATATCATATTTATATCATGTTTTACATTATTGTAATAATTAAATCATGATCTAAGTAAGAGTATCTAGAATAACAAGGCAAAACATATACGAAAAATAAATCTAATATTACCTGACACATAACTTTAACATGAAATTATTATTAAAAGGGTTATATAAACTCATAATAAAATAATATATGGTATTACAGTTATTTTTTAGATTTATAATAAACTAATACATATTATACTGGATGTTTTAATGTGTATAAAGAAGGTAAAGTCTTAAGGGAAGTGTTTTCTAGTCTCACTTTTATTTTTATGAGATAAATTCTATATAAACCACTTATTCTTATTGTGTGGTCTATATACTGTCCAATAAAATTTTATATCATGAATATAACTTATTTCAAGATATAAAATTTTAAATTTATGTTATTATTTCATGGATCTCATGATTCAAAATAAATTTAATTTGTAATGGTATTTCTAGCATCATTTTTATTTCTGCGAGACTTATGGATTATTCAATAATTGTTTCTTTTTTTCACTAATAAAAATAAGGCCTTTAACAACACTAGTAAAAGGGATTTATCATCACTATAGAAACACTGATAATTAAGGTGATGTTAAAGGGTTATCTTTAATAGTGATTGTAAAAAGTGCAGATAAAGGCCACCTTTAATAATGCTTTTTTAGCATTAATAAAGGCCCCATAAATTAGGGTATAATTTTTTTTCACACCGACCCCCCCATGCCCCCTTTATCAGCACCTTCACCACCCCTTTGTCAGTACTTTAGATAATCCTGCCCCCAGCATGCACCCCTACCTCCATCTAGTTTCAAACCTGAGACTATTGACTTATACACCAAAGAAGGTATAACCTGATCCACAATAAGGAAAGGGATATGAATGTGGATGGTGGTGTGTCATTCCCAGTAGGTGTATCCCCCATGAATTTCCCTGTTAATTTTTGGCAATTAGCCTTAACATATAGGCAATGTTTTTATATTCTTATGTGTATCCCATTAATCTATTTTTTTATGATTATTTTATGCTCTCATGGATCATAATATTTTATTTCCTTATAATTCAAGTATTAAAAACTGCTAGTATTTATGCCATGAATCATGATTATGATCTTTAATATGAAGCGTATGAAATTAAAGTGTTTTTCTCATGTTTTCATACCCTTATGTCCATGTTATTCTTATAAATATCCTTTATTTATTCTTATTGAGAATCTGCAATCACCCTTTCTTATATTTTCTTTCCCTAGGTTATAAAGAATGGTTTTAATTTGAAGTACCAAAGGGGAATATCTTTATGGGAAATATTGAATATTTTTCACCAAGTTATAATATTGTGTTCTAAGTTTCAAAATACACTAAACTATTATAGTCCTTAGGCATGTTTTTTTTGTAATATGATGAATATTAATCTAAAATTATGTAATATTCATTTATGTTAATCTTGGGTCACTATAGTGGGTATCAGAGGAAAGGTTTAGTCAAATTTTGGATACTTGGATGAGAAACCATTATTGATATCCCTATGGTTATTTTAAGGATATGTTTAGTGGTGTATCCAATAATAAGCCTAAGGTGTCATAGATTTAAAAGAAGGTGTAATAATTTAGACATCCTATATGTTATTTTTCATGATTATGTGGTTTCCCATTATCATAAGTACTTATCACACTATGATTTCTAGTTTTAGTCAATGGAGGTAACCAAAAGAAGATGGGTTAACATTTAATGTGATAGAAAATATGTTAATTATTATTCAAATTGGATGATCACTCCAGTGAAGGATATTGTGGCCATTCCTAATAATTTTTCATGGAACATGATTAACAACGTATACCTTAACCAACTCTCAAACTCACCAAACAAGAGAATGAATAAGTTCTCTCGGATTTCAGGTAATGGAGACCATGGAGGAAAGAAGATTCACTTTTTTTATGTTAATAATGTAGAAATAAAAACCCAAGTGAATGTCTTAAAGAAAAGGAAGATATTTTGACTGCGGAATAGAAGGGAACAAAGAAAATAATTTCAAAGGTAAAATTAAAATCTTGGATAACATAATGAAAGATAATAATGACCAACCTAAGGTATTATTGATGGTTTCATGCTTTTAAGTTAGAATTAATGGGAATTATGAAGATTGATGTCCTAAGTAGAAAGCTATCAAATAGAATAAATGGTATGAGTAATGGTTATATTAATGATGATGATGATAAGACTATAGGTAAAATGTGAAAGGAAATAGGTATTAAGTAATTGGATGAGGTAGCCCTGTAAATGTAATAAGGATGAAGTGGAATAATTGAAGTGTTTATGTATTTGGATTCAATAACTATACAATATAAATTGTGAAATATATAAGTATTGTTCAGTTTATGTTTTTTGTTAAGGATTTACAAGCATATTTTGAATAGTTCTAATGGACTAGAAAAGTGATTTATTGGAAACTTGATATTCATGGTAAATAAAATATTAAGGGAAATATAACCCTTAAGATATTCTTGATGTTGAGATAATGATGTTTGGATAAAGATAAGTAGTATATGAATTTGTAAATTGGATGGTACTGATTAGCTTGTCACGACCCATCCTCGGGGCCCGGGCCGTGACTACCCCAAGCCCGCCTTCCATAGGCCAGGGGCTAGCAACTAGCACCAAAGGCGTAAATCCCGATAACTGGGAAGGCATTGCCTTTATAAAAGTAAACAAAACATCCCAGAGTACAAGAGGAAGTAATACACTAAGTACAAAATAAAGTGCTGAAAATTAAGTGGGCCAGAATAAAAACCCAACTGAAAGTACAGCTACAACTGAATGAAAGTACAACAGAAAAAGAGAAACAGCTGGAAGAATGGAAGCAGCTCATGGGTCGTCCTCCTCGGATCCTACCTGAAGGGTAGGTACAGATAGCGCAGCTCCTGGATCGTCCACCATGGATCCTACCTGAAGGGTAGGTACAGATAGCCTCCACAACGCTCTCTCCCTTCAACCTCCTCCGAGTAACGTCTCTTCTTGAAGTCCACCTTCGGATACTGACTCTACGTGAGATCCACCTCTGAGTACCATCAAGCCCTCGAACACTCGGCCTCTGTCAGCGTTGCCCGTCGTCTGCAACCAATAGAACGAGGTGCGGGCATAGCCCGTGTAGGGGTGATTATAACGATACTCAGTAGGGACCCTGACACCCACAAGGTCTCACTAAATCCAACAAGGATAACCACAAAGAAGGATCTCAACAGATAACCCTTACTTAGTTATAAGCCCATACTTATACCTAAGTTATCAAGTAACCCATCTAAATCATGAGAAAACACAAAGGTTATGAAACCAACGGATAACCACCACCCAGGTATATGCCCATACATATACCTAAGTTATCACATGACCCATCTCAATCATGAGGTAAACACAAAGGTCATAGACTCAGCTCAAACCAGGATTTTCATTATCGAAACCGTAACTGCTGAAGAGCCCCATCTCTGGAGTGTACAGTGATCCTGTCATGACTCCTAGGTACTTCTCACTAACCTAAGACTGTTGAGGTACTCTCCTATCGAGTACCGCGGGTCAGCCACCCAAACACAGTAGTGCTTCCCGCCGGGGTGTGCCACCCAAACACAGTAGTGCATCCCCCCTAATAGCCTGCAGAGGTACTCTCCAGACGAGTACCGCGGGTCTACACCCAAACTCAATAGTGCTCCATTCTCCATGGGTCTACACCCAAACAAAGTAGTGCTTCGTCCACTGGGCTAGTCGAATCACTCCAAGTCGAGTCGGTCAAGCAGTCGTCAGGTCTCAGCCGGCTACACGGTCTCCGTACACCGTACGCTCATCTCCGGGAGGGTCCGCTCTACGATCTACTGGTCGATACTCCAAGTATCATAAAGTCCCACGAAGAAGTATCTCAAAGGACCGCCTCGTCATAGGGGTCTCAACGCAATAGATGGTGCGTCAATCAGACGCCCAGTCTGTGAGTTATTAGCCTTTTCGTCCCAGGGGCCCGGTTGGTTTCGTGTGCAAACCAACCCATACATATCTCAAATGTACCCCAAACTCTCATAAGGTATACTCATAGGGACCGTTTCTCAACGTGATCACCAACGCCGCTGACGGTTCGTCAAACAGACGTTCGGTCTGAAAGTTATCAGTTTTTCCGTTCTAGGGCCCCGGTTAGATTTCGGGTACAATCCAACCCGTCAATACACCAACTGCATCCAAAACTAAGGAGAAGTATGCCAAAAGTTCCATCTCATCAATAGTAATCCAACAAAGTTGACGACACGTCAATCGGACGTCCGGAGCTCAAGTTATAATTGTTTCTGCTCCAAGGGCCCGGTTGGTTTTGTGTTCGAACCAACTTGGCCATACCCAAAGTTCTCTGAAACCTTGAGTGTAATATACTAAAATGTCCGTCTCGATCCAAGGATCACATCGCAACTGACGGTGCGTCGATCGTAGGTTTGTAGTCCAAGTTATGAGCTTTTGAACGAAATCTGCCGAAAATAGGGGTTCGGGCCCGGTCCGTCCTGGCCTGATCCCCCCCCCCCCCCCCGGGTCGGCCCGAACAGGGTCAACCCGACCCGGGTCCGGGTCCGGCCCGGCCTGGGCAGCCGGCTGGCCTGTCACTGGCGCGGTGCTCGCCTGGCCAGCGGGTGTGGGGGTTACGCCCCCCACCCCCCCAGATGAAGAAAAACTGGAGCGACTTAATGCCGCATCGCTCCGCCTCCGGAACGGCTAAGCTGTTCCGGTTTGGCCGCAACCGCAGCTCAGCCACGGCGGTCCTATTCCGGCGGCGCGTTGCCGCCTTCCGCGGAGCACCGGATGCGCTCCGGTGGTCCGTTTCGCCTCCCGTCTTCTCCAATGGTCCTCCCGGGACCCGACCTTTACTGCGATGGCTTTAAATCACCTCTGCAGCCTGTTTAATCATCGCCCGATGATCAGTATCTCAAATAACAAAATGCAGCCTCTTCGTGGTTTTCCGGCGCGGTGCGACGGCGCTGCGGCTTTGTTCGTCCTCCACGGCGCGGCCTGACGGCGCCCCGTTTCTTCGCCGTGTTTCTTCCTGATTCTGCGCGGCGCCGTTGCACCACGCCGCCTTCCTTTGTGCTGCAACAAAAACAACATCGAAGGGGGGAGGAGGGTCGACCATGTTCGTGTGGTCCGACCTTCTCCCATTATTACAATAACAGGCGTCCAAAAATAAGTCGATGAACGACAAAGAATTCACGAACAAATAAAATTACCCCTATGGTTTTTCCCGAAATCAAGAATTCCCAACCATCAAACATATTATTTCGCAGATAAACTTAATATTTAGTTGATCTGTTTTCATTTTTTTAGAAGGAAATAAACATGGGTTCATTAACATTCACAAATTAATTCCCTACCTCAAAGGAAGTTTGCGGAAGCTAGTGTCGCAGGGGTGGTTTCAATGACGGCATTGGCGTGCATCCAAGGGAACGGCGTCTCACACCAAATGCGGAGAGAAGAAGGAACAACACATCATTGGCGAGTATCCGCGTCGTTTCCTCCTGCTTTGTCATTTTAGGAAGAAGAGGTCCGAAGATACCGGGTCGCCGAGTCGATGATCCTTGACGGAGTGTTGTCATTCTTCATTGAGGATGAAGACGTTCTTCGCCGGAGAAGATGAAGTTCTTCAAGAGACTTAGAGCTCTCTCCTCCAATCCTCAACACAACCAATCTAACCCCCAAAAATAAAATAATCTATTCTTATTTTATTAAGTAATTCTATGAGTTCAAAATTCAAAAACTTAATTCCATTAATTGGTTTAGTGTGTTGGCACGATTAAAGTGAGGAGAGGGAAAGTCACCCAATTAATGTGAAGTTTAAATGTTAAGATGAGTTACACATCTTAAGTGGGGGGTTTAGAGGAGTTAGGGAAGGTGAGGGGTTGGGATCGTGTGGGGCCCACCCCACATTTATTCTCTCAAGGGTAGTTAACAACAAGTAGGTCCAACCCAACTTCCACACATAGGTTAACAACTTAGAATATGAAATAAAATTGTAACACAATTTTATTACTTCACATTTAACTCCCCTTTTTTTAACAACTCCTCCCGAGAAAACACACCTTCAGGAAGAGTCCTCTTATAAAATTACCGGCACTACGGTTTCATCGATGCCCTCGGATTTTGATTCTGAGCACCGGTTCAAAAGATAGAAAAACTCACTCGTTTGTTCACTGAACGTACCCGAGCTAAACTTCGGAAAATGATTCCGGGCACACCAGACCTTGGAATCAGGTGCCGTCAGAAACTGAGTTCTTGTAAAATCCATAAGAAATTAAGAAAAAGGAAATTTCCTTGAAATTTCTGGGTCTTTACATTACTCCCACCTCAGGGATTTACGTCCCCGTAAAGCTTTAACACAAACTAGGGATACAAAATCGGTACTGAGCACGCATCTCAGCATTCTGCTCCCATGTGCTCAGCTAGAGGTTCCCATGCTGCCTACGAAAGTGCACAAGAGGAATCGACCGTCCTCATAAGACCCGCTCCTGTCGACCCTCAACCTCTACTGGAACCCCGTAAAAGTCACCTCATCGCCAACGTCTAGCTCATCATTGTCGATGATATGCGAAGGGTCGTGCTCATATCTCCTCAGCTGAGATACATGGAAGTCGTCGTGCACCTGGTGAAACTGAGGTGGATGGGTCAAATGGAAAGCCACCTCACCTACCTTGCTGAGGACCTGAAAAGGTCTGCTGAACCTCGGAGATAACTTTCTGCCTTGGCCATATCTCTATAAACCTCATCGAGGTGAGACGCGTATAAGGACATGATCGTCATCCTCGAACTCTAGAGGTCTCCAATTCCTGTTTAGAACTGAAACTCAAAACTCCTGCTGCGATGAGGGTAAGCTTGATCGAATCAAGTGTGATCAGCTACACCCTCCAATGCATGAGTTTATACTGTGCTGCCTGGGGTTTCTTTTTTGATGACTAAGTAAAAATTATCCCGACATTGTAGTTAAAACACAACCGTTTTTTCTAATACAGTCAATCTGTGTATGAACTGTGGATCCAATCCATACTTAGACTAATATCGTAAGGCATCAACGCTGCCACCAAGGGATTCCAACCGAAACTCTTGCCTCATGGTTCAGATCACACTATCTTCGCAATTGTGATTTATCAAGTCTTTTCCCAAAGGTATCTCCAGACGTGAGGTTCAAGTCCACGACTTACAAGAAACTCTATCTCTGGGACAAGATTCGTGGAAGGAATGATCCCCATCAAATTATGCTGTTACGGCAGCTAGTAATGGACACATACTGTCCCATGAGTCATTGTTAGAGCCATTGAGTCACACTCCTTGACCGCATGCAGCTACTCTCTTCCCATTCCCTCCAGCTCCCTGAGCCTAGTAGGGACTACAAAGGTGGGTGAGTATAACATGTTAAAATGTACACCACCACATGCTGCTCTCCTAGCTCTGCCTCCACGTCTGCCACTTCGCAGACTCATCTGTCCTTAACATTTCCTCTTCTTGAAACATTCGCACGCCCATGTCTCTGAGACTGGAACCAGCTCGCTGCATTCCAACTTCTAACATTCTCTAGTTGTATTCGTTTACCCAAAGAACATTCAACCTCAAGGTTCTCTCTAGAACCCTAACATGAGTAGGAATGCATAGGGGAAAAAGTGATGGCTCGAATATCATTAAACACACCACGCTCTGAGATCTGAGCTCTATAGCACTGATCTAATCGTATTCATCGAGTACCTAGAATGTTCGGTATGCCTTGATGATTTCTCGGCAACCGACACGTCATCTTGCCGAAGCTGTAAAAGCTCTAGAAAACTCTCAGTCACTTCCTTAAGCCAGTCCTTAGCCGCCTGTGAGTCGGGCTCACCTCAGAACATGAGGGTATCTGATGTTGGAACATGTGTAAGGCAGTAAGCCTACATATGTCACCTACCAGTACCGCCGGTTGTAACTGCAGACCAACAGGTAGTGATGTATAGATGACACACTACCCAAAGGCACTATCTCAGGCATCGGTCCACGTACCGAAGCCTCATCACTATGCGGACCATCCTCATGGTCACTCACTAGAAAACACTAGTAGCCAAGTCCACCATCCACTCTACTGATGTCTCAGCTATGCGGAAAACTCTAGAAATCGCCTCTAGCCAGTCCTCTGCTGTCTGGGAAACTACCTCGCCTCGTAACCTCGGAGGCCTCTGCTACTGGAACTCGTGCAACATGCTCTGTCGGTGTGAACCATCTGCTAGTATGGAAAGTGGAATCTACTGCCCAACAGGTGGTGGTGCTGCTGGTAAACCACCCGAGGGTGCCAACATAGTAAAAAGGGCCCCGCACCGGAGCCTCGTCGCTCGGTGGGCCTTCATCGTGTACTATCTCAGAACTCCAACTGACTATCTGCGTGGAGACATCCTAAACAGATGTGATACGGTCAACGATTTATACCTGGTGAGATGACCTGGTTTGAGATGACTTTAAAAATTTTGGAAACACACACGCAACCAGTGTTTTCGTGCACAAAGTCAGAAATCAGAAGTCAGGGTCCTGGTGTACGGATACATCGGCTGCTGCACCAACACTGGACTCTCTGAACTGAAACCACAATCGGTACCCTTAACACTATTGCTTCACAGAAAGAAAATATCATATTCTTAAGTTCTGTGGTAGAACTGAATCCTCTGATACCAATTTGTCAAGACCCGTCCTCGGGGCCTGTGCCGTGACTACCCCAAGCCCGCCTTCCATAGGCCAGGGGTTGGCGACTAGCACTAAAGGCATAAATCCCGATAACTGGGAGGGAATTTCCTTTATAAAAGTAAATAAAACATCCTAGACTACAAGCGGAAGTAATACACTAAGTACAAAATAAAGTGCTGAAAAGTAAGTGGGCCAGAATACAAACCCAACTGAAAGTACAACTACAACTGAACGAAGGTACAACAGAGAAAGACAAATAGCTGGAAGAATGGAAGCAGCTCCTGGGCAGTCCTCCTCGGATCCTACCTGAAGGGTAGGTACAGATAGCACAGCTCCTGGATCGTCCACCACAGATCCTACCTAAAGGGTAGGTACAGATAGCCTCTACAATGCTCTCGCCCGTCAACCTCCTCTGAGTAACGTCTCTTCTTGAAGTCCACCTTCGGATACTGACTCGACATGAGATCCACCTCCGGGTACCGTCTAGCCCTCGAACACTCAGCCTCTGTCAGTGCTGCCCGTCGTCTGCAACCAACACAACGAGCTGCGGGCATAGCTTGTGCAGGGGTGAGTATAATGATACTCAGTAGGGACCCTGAGACCCTCAAAGTCTCACTAAATCAGACAAGGATAACCACAAAGAAGGATTTCAATAGATAACCCTTACTTAGGTATAAGACCATACTTATACCTAAGTTATCATGTAACCCATCTCAATCATGAGGAAACACAAAGGTTATGAAATCAACGGATAACCACCACCCAGGTATATGCCCATACATATACCTAAGTTGTCAAGTGACCCATCTCAATCATGAGGTAAACACAAAGGTCATAGACTCAGCTCAAACCAGGATTTTCATTATCAAAACCGTAACTGCTGAAGAGCCCCGTCTATGGAGTGTACAGTGATCCTGTCATGACTCTGAGGTACTGCTCAATAACCTAAGACTGCTGAGGTACTCCTCCTGTCGAGTACCATGGGTCAGCCACCCAAACACAGTAGTGCTTCCCACCGGGGTCTGCCACCTAAACATAGTAGTGCATCCCCCCTAATAGCCTGCAGAGGTACTATCCGGACGAGTACCGAGGGTCTGCACCCAAACTCGGTAGTGCTCTATCCACCATGGGTCTGAACCCAAACAAAGTAGTGCTTCGTCCACTGGGCTAGTCGACTCACTCCATGTCGAGTTGATCAAGCAGTCGTCATGTCTCAGCCGGCTACACGGTCTCCATACACTGTACGCTCGTCTCTGGGAGGGTCCGCTCCACGAGCTACTGGTAAATACTCCAAGTATCAGAAATTCCCATGATGAAGTATCTCAAAGGACCGCCTCGTCATAGGGGTCTCAACGCAACAGACGGCGCGTCAATCGGACGCCCGGTCTGTGAGTTATTAGCCTTTTCGTCCCAGGGGCCCGGTTGGTTTCGTGTGCGAACCAACCCGACCGTATCTCAACTGTACCCCAAACTCTCATAGGGTATACTCATAGGGACCGTTTCTCAACGTGATCACCAACGCTGCTGACGGTTCATCAAACGGACGTCCGGTCTGAAAGTTATCAGCTTTTCCGTTCCAGGGGATCGGTTGGATTTCGGGTACAATCCATCCCGGCTATACTCCAACTATGTCCAAATCTCAGTCGAAGTATTCCAAAAGTTCTATTTCATCAAGAGGAATCCAACAAAGTTGACGGTACGTCAATCGGACGTCTGAAGCTCAAGTTATAAGCGTTTCAGCTCTGAGGGCCCGGTTGGTTTCGGTTTCAAACCAACATGGCCATACCCAAAGTTCTCCGAAACCTTGAGTATAATATACTGAAATGAACATCTCGATCCAAGGATCGCATCGCAACCGAAGGTGTGTCGATCGGATGTCCGGAGCCCATGTTATGATCTTTTGAACGAAACCTGCCGAAAATAGGGGATTCGGGCCCGGTCCGTCCCGGCCCGATCCCCCCCCCCCCCCCGGGTCGGCCCAAACAGGGTCTACCCGACCCGGGTCTGGGTCCGTCCCAACAGGGCACGGCCCGGCCCGGCCTGGGCAGCTGGCTGGCCTGGCGCTGGCGCGGCGCCCGCGTGGCCAGCGGGTGGGGGGTTACGCCATGCCCCCCCCCCCCCCCACAGTTGAAGAAAAACCGACGCAACTTAATGCCGCACCGCGCCACCTCCGGAACGGCTAAGCTGATCCTGTTTGGACTACGCCAGGGCCCAGCCGCGGCGGTCCTGTTCTGGTGGCGCGCCGCCGCCGCCTTCCGCGGACCACCGGACGCGCTTCGGTGGTCCGTTTCACCTCCCGTCTTCTCCAATGGTCCTCCCGGGACCCGACCTTTACTGAAATGGCTTTAAATTGCCTCTACGGCCTGTTTTGTCATCGTCCAACGATTCGTATGTCAAATAAAAAAATGTGGCCTCTTTGTGGTTTTTCGGCACGGTGCGACGGCGCTGCGGCTTTGTTCGGCCTCCACGGCGCAGCGTGACGGCGCCGCGTTTCTTTTCCATGTTTCTTCCTAATTTCGCGCGGTGTTGTTGCACCGCACCGCCTTCATTCGTGCCGCAACAAAAAACAACATCAAAGGGGAGAGGAGGGTCGTCCGTGTTCCTGCGGTCCGACCTTCTCCTATAATTATGGTAACAGGGGGCCAAAAAGAAGTCAATGAACGGCAAAGAATTCACGAACAAATAAAATTACCCCTACGGTTTTTCCCGAAATCAAGAATTCCCAACCCGCAAACATATTCATTCGCGGATCAACTTAATATTTAGTTGATCCGCATTCTTTGTTTTAGAAGGAAATAAACATGGGTTCATTAACATTCACAAATTAATTCCCTACCTCAAAGGAAGTTTGCGAAATCTAGCGTCGCAGGGGTGGTTTCGATGACGGTGTTGGCGTGCATCCAATAAGGGAACGACATCTCACACCAGCTGTGGAGAGGAGAAGGAACGACACGTCATTGGTGAGTTTCTGTGTCGGTTCCTCCTCCTTTTTCGTGGAGGAAGAAGAGTTCCGAAGATACCGGGTCGCCGAGTCGATGATCCTTGACGGAGTGTTGTCGTTCTTCGTTGAGGATGAAGAAGTTCTTCGCCGGAGAAGATGAAGTTCTTCAAGAGACTTAGAGCTCTCTCCTCCAATCCCCAACACAACCAATCTAACCCCCAAAAATAAAATAAGATATTCTTATTTTATTAAGTCATTCTATGAGTTCAAAATTCAAAAACTTAATTCCATTAATTGGTTTAGATTGTTGGCATGATTAAAGTGAGGAGAGGGAAAGTTACCCAATTAATGGGAAGTTTAAAGGTTAAGATGAGTTACACATCTTAAGTGGGGGGTTTAGAGGATTTAGGGTAGGTGAGGGGTTGGGATCGTGTGGGCCCCACCCCAACTCTATTCTCTCAAGGGTAGTTAACAACAAGTAGGTCCCACCCAACTTCCACACATAGGTTAACAACTTAGAATATGAAATAAAATTGTAACACAATTTTATTACTTCACATTTAACTCCCCTTCTTTTAACAACTCCTCCCGAGAAAACGCACATTCTGCAAAAGTCCTCTTAAGAAATTAACGGTGATGCGGTTTCATCGGTGCCCTTAGATTTCGATTCCGAGCATCAGTTCAAAAGATAGAAAAACCCGCTCGTTCATTCACTAAACGTACTCGAGCTAAACTTTGGAAATTGATTCCGGGCACACCGGACCTCGGAATCAGGTGCCGTAAGAAACTTAATTCTTGTAAAATCCCAAAGAAATTAAGAAAAAAAATTTCCTTGAAATTTCCGGGTCTTTAAATTACTCCCACCTCAGGGCTTTACGTCCCCGTAAATCTTTAACAAAAACTACGGATACAAAATCGGTACTGAGCACGCATCTCAGCATTCTGCTCCCATGTGCTCTGCTGGAGGTTCCCGTGATCACTACCAAAGCGCACAAGAGGAATCGACCGTCCTCGTAGGACCCGCTCCTATCAATCCTCAACCTCTACTAGAACCCCACAAAAGTCACCTCATCTCCAACATCCATCTCCTCATGGTCGATGATATGCGAAGGGTCATGCTCGTATCTCCTCAGCTGAGATACATGGAAGTCGTCGTGCACCTGGTGCAACTGAGGTGGATGGGTCAAATGGTAATCCACCTCGCCTACCGTACTGAGGACTTGAAAAGGTCTGCTGAACCTCTGAGATAACTTTCCACCATGGCCATATCTCTGTAAACCTCGTCGAGGTGAGACCCATATAAGGACGTGATCATCATCCTCGAACTCTAGAGGTCTCCAATTCCTGTTTAGATCTGAAACTCAAAACTCTTGCTGCCACGAGGGTAAGGTTGACCGAATCAAGAGTGATCAGTACCACGCTCCTATGCATGAGCTTATCCTATGCTGCCTGGGGTTTATTTTTCGTCGACCAAGGAAAACTCATCCCGACGTTGTAGTTAAACCACAATCTTTTTGCCAAATACAGTAAATCTGTGTATGAACTATGGATCCAATCCATACTCAGACCACCATCGTAAGGCCACGACGCTGCCACCAATAGATTCTAACCGAAACTCTCACCTCGTGGGTCAGATCACACTGTCAGCACAAGTGTGATTTATCGAGTCTCCTCCCAAAGGTATCTCCAGATGTGAGGGTCAAGTCCACGGCTTACCGGAAACTCTAGGTCTCCGACAAGATTCGTGGAAGGAATGATCCGCATCAAAGTATGATGTTACGACAACTAGTAATGGACACAGACTGTCCCATGAGTCATTCTTAGATCCATTGAGTCACACTCCTTGACCGCATGCAGCTACTCTCTTCCCCTGCCCTCCAGCTCCCTGAGCCTAGCGGGGACTACAAAGGTGGGTGAGTGTAACATGTTAAAATGTACACCACCTCATGCTACACTCCTAGCTCTGCCTCCACATATACTACTTCGTAGACTCATCCGTCCTTAACATTTACTCTTCTTGAAACATTCGCACGCCCAAGTCTCTGAGACTGGCACCAACTCGCTGCGTTCCAACTTCTAAAATTCTCTAGCTGTATTTGTTCATCCAAAGAACATTCAACCTCAAGGTTCTCTCTAGAACCCTAACATGAGTAGGAATGCATAGAGAAAAAAGTGATGGCTCGAATATACTTAAACTCACCACGCTCAGAGGTCCGAGCTGTATAGCACTGATCGAATCGTATTCATCGAGTACATGGAATGTTCGGTATGCCTCGATGATTTCTCAGCTACCGACACATCGTCCTGTCGAAGCTGTAAAAGCTCTAGAAAACTCTCAGCCACTTCCTCAAGCCAGTCCTACGCCACCTGTGAGTCGAGCTCGCCTCGGAACATGAGGGTATCTGATGTCGGAACACGTGTAAGGCAGTAAGCCTACATGTGTCACCTACCAGTACCACCGGTTGTAACTGCAGAAAAACATGTAGTGATGTATAGCTGACACACTACCCGAAGGCACTATCTTAGGCATCGGTCCACGTACCGAAGCCTCATCACTATGAAGACCATCCTCATGGTCACTCACCAGAAAACACTAGTAGACAAGTCCACCATCCACTCTACTGATGTCTCAGCTAGGCGGAAAACTCTAGAAATCGCCTCCAGCTAGTCCTATACTGTCTAGGAAACTGCCTCGCCTCGTAACCTCTGAGGCCTCTACTGCTGGAACTCGTGCAACGCGCTTTGTCAGCGTGCACCGTCTGCTAGTATAGAAAGTGGAATCTGCTGCCCAACAGGTGGTGGTACTGCTGGTACACCACCCGAGGGTGCCAACAAAGTAAAAGGGGCCCCGCACCAGAGCCTCGTCGCTCGGTGGGCCGTCAACGTGTACTATCTCAGAACTCCAAATGACTGTCTGCGTGGAGACATCCTGAACAGATGTGATACGGTCAATGATTTATACCTGGTGAGCTGACCTGGTTTGAGCAGACTTTAAAACTTTTGGAAACACACACGCAACCAGTGTTTTCGTGCCCAAATTTAGAAATCAAAAGTCAAGGTCCTGGTGTACGGATACGTCGGCCGCCGCACCAACACTGGACTCCCTGAACTGAAAGCACACTCGGTACCCTTAACAGTATTGCTTCACAAAAAGAAAATATCAAAGTCTTAAGTTCTGCGGTAGAACTGAATCCTCTGATACCAATTTTTTACGACCCGTCCTCGGGGCCCATGCCGTGACTACCCCAAGCCCGCCTTCCATAGGCCAGGGGCTAGTGACTAGCACCAAAGGCGTAAATCTCGATAAATGGGAAGACATTTCCTTTATAAAAGTAAGCAAAACATCCCAGAGTACAAGCCGAAGTGATACACTAAGTACAAAAGAAAGTGATAAAAAGTAAGTGAGCCAGAATACAAACCCAACTGAAAGTACAGCTACAACTGAACGAAAGTACAACAGAAAAAGACAAACAGCTGGAAGAATGGAAGAAGCTCCTGGGTCATCCTCCTTGGATCCTACCTGATGGGTAGGTACAGATAGCGCAGCTCCTGGATCATCCACCACAGATCCTACCTGAAGGGTAGTTGAAAATAGCCTCCACAATGCTCTTTCCCGTCAACCTCCTCTGAGTAACGTATCTTCTTGAAGTCCACCTTCGGATACTGACTCGATGTGAGATCCAGCTCTAGGTACCGTCTAGCCGTTGAACACTCAGCATCTGTCAGTGCTGCCCATCGTCTGCAACCAACACAATGAGGTGCGGGCATAGCCCGTGCAGGGGTGAGTATAACGATACTCAGTAGGGACCCCGAGACCCTCAAGGTCTCACTAAATCCAACAAGGATAACCACAAAGAAGGATCTCAACAGATAACCCTTACTTAGGTATAAGCCCATACTTATACCTAAGTTATCAAGTAACCCATCTCAATCATGAGGAAACACAAAGGTTATGAAATCAACGGATAACCACCACCCAGGTATATGCCCATACATATACCTAAGTTATCAAGTGACCCATATCAATCATGAGGTAAACACAAAGTTCATAGACTCAGCTCAAACTAGGATTTTCATTATCGAAACTGTAACTGTTGAAGAGACCCATCTCTGGAGTGTACAATGATCCTGTCACGACTCCGAGGTACTGCTCACTAACCTAATACTGCTGAGGTACTCATCCTGTCGAGTACCGCGGGTCAGCCACCCAAGCACAGCAGTGCTTCCTGGTGGGGTCTGCCACCCAAACACAGTAGTGCATCCCCCCCTAATATCCTACAGAGGTACTCTCCGAATGAGTCCCGCGGGTCTGCACCCAAACTCAGTAGTGCTCCGTCTGCCATGGGTCTGCACCCAAACAAAGTAGTGCTCTGTCCACTGGGCTAGTCGACTCACTCCAAGTCGAGTCGGTCAAGCAGTCGTCAGGTCTCAGCCAGATACACAGTCTCCGTACACCATACTCTCATCTCTAGGAGGGTCCGCTCCACAAGCTACTGGTCGATACTCCAAGTATCACAAAGTCCCACGAAGAAGTATCTCAAAGGACCGCATCGTCATAGGGGTATCAACGCAACAGACAGCGCGTCAATAAGACGCCCGGTCTGTGAGTTATTAGCCTTTTCGTTCTAGGGGCCCGGTTGGTTTCGTGTGCGAACCAACCCGGCCATATCTCAACTGTACCCCGAACTCTCATAGGGTATACTCATAGGGACCGTTTATCAACGTGATCACCAACGCCGCTGACGGTTCGTCAAACAAACGTACGGTCTGAAAGTTATCAGCTTTTCCGTTCCAGGGGCCTGGTTGGATTTCGGGTACAATCCAGCCCGACCTTACTCCAACTGCGTCCAAATCTTAGGAGAATTATTCCAAAAGTTCCGTCTCATCAAGAGGAATCCAAAAAAGTCGATGACACGTCAATCGGACGTCTGGAGCTCAAGTTATAAGTGTTTCCGCTCCGAGGGCCCGGTTGGTTTCAGGTTCGAACCTACTTGGCCGTACCCAAAGTTCTCCGAAACCTTGAGTGTAATATACTGAAATGACCTTCTCGATCCAAGGATCGCATCGCAACTGAAGGTGCGTCGATCCGAGGTCTGTAGCCCAAGTTATGATCTTTTGAACAAAACCTTCCGAAAATAGGGGGTTCAGACCCGGTCCGTCCCGGCCCGATCCCCCCACCCGGGTCCGGGTCCGGCCCAACAGGGCACAGCTCGGGCCGGCCTGGGCAGCCGGCTTGCCTGGCACTGACGCGGTGCTCGCGTGGCCAGCGGGTGCGGGGGTTACACCCCCCCCCCCCCCCGGTTGAAGAAAAACTGTCGCGGATTAATGCCGCACCGCTCCACCTACAGAACAACTAAGACGTTCTGGGTTGGCCGCCGCCGCGGCTCAACCGCGGCGGTCCTGTTCCGGCGGCGCATCGCCGCCGCCTTCCGCGGACCACCGGACGCGCTCCGGTGGTCCGTTTCGCCTCTCATCTTCTCCAATGGTCCTCCCGGGACCCGACCTTAACTGCGATGGCTTTAAATCGCCTCTGCGGCCTGTTTCATCATCGCCCAACGATCCGTACGTCAAATAACAAAACACAGCCTATTTGTGGTTTTCCGGCATGGCGCTGCGGCTTTGTTCGGCCTCCACAGTGCGTCGTGACGGCGCCGCGTTTCTTCACCGTGTTTCTTCCTGATTCCGCGCGGTGTCATTGCACCGCACCGCCTTCGTTTGTGCCGCAACAAAAACAACATCGAAGGGGGGAGGAGGGTCAGCCGTGTTCATGCGGTCTGACCTTATCCTATTATTACAATAACAGGAAGACAAAAAGAAGTCTATGAATGAAAAAAAAATTCACGAACAAATAAAATTACCCCTACGGTTTTTCCCGAAATCAATAATTCCCAACCCGCAAACATATTTTTTCACGGATCAACTTAATATTTAGTTGATCCACGTTGTTTGTTTTAGAAGGGAATAAACATGGGTTCATTAACATTCACAAATTAATTCCCTACCTCAAAGGAACTTTTCAGAAGCTAGCATCGTGGGGGTGTTTTCGATGACGACGTTGGTGTGCATCCAAGAAGGGAACGGCGTCTCACACCAACTGCGGAGAGGTGAAGGAACGACATGTCGTTGGAGAGTTTCCGCGTCAGTGCCTCCTCCGTTGTTGTGGAGGAAGAAGAGGTACGAAGATACCGGGTCACCGAGTCGATGATCCTTGACGAAGTGTTGTCGTTATTCGTTGAGGATGAATATGTTCTTCGCCGGAGAAGATAAAGTTCTTCAAGAGACTTAGAGCTCTCTCCTCCAATCCTCAACACAACCAATCTAACCCCCAAAAATAAAATAATCTATTCTTATTTTATTAAGTCATTCTATGAGTTCAAAATTCAAAAACTTAATTCCATTAATTGGTTTAGTGTGTTGGCATGATTAAAGTGAGGAGAGGGAAATTCACCCAATTAATGGGAAGTTTAAAGGTTAAGATGAGTTACACATCTTAAGTGGGGGGTTTAGAGGAGTTAGGGAAGGTGAGGGGTTGGGATCGTGTGGGCCCCACCCCACCTTTATTATCTCAAGGGTAGTTAACAACAAGTAGGTCCCACCCAACTTCCACACATAGGTTAGCAACTTGAATATGAAATAAAATTATAACACAATTTTATTACTTCACATTTAACTCCCCCTTTTTTAACAACTCCTCCCGGGCAAACGCACCTTCGAGAAAAGTCCTCTTAAGCAATTACCGGCGCTTCGGTTTCATCGGTGCCCTCGGATTTAGATTCTGAGCACCGGTTCAAAAGATAGAAAACCCCGCTCGTTCGTTCACTGAACGTACCCGAGCTAAACTTCAGAAATTGATTCCGGGCACACCGGACCTCAGAATCAGGCGCCGTCAGAAAATGCGTTCTTGTAAAATCCCAAAGAAATTAAGAAAAAAAATTCCTTGAAATTTATAGGTCTTTACATAGCTAATAACTAATAAATGGTTTGTTGAAAAAGTAGTTTGTACTATCATGGATGGATTTTAAATTTTTTTTGTATTTAAGTAACATATCCAATAAACTTTAGAATAAGGAAACATACATGTTTTCCAAAATTATTTATGGTAATGAATTGTTTTTAAGAAAATATAAGATGAATTTATTAACATGGTTGGTACAAGAAAAATAATATCCACTTTATGATATATAGGGGATCAATACTAATATTTTTTTTAGAAATTTATTAACCATATGTTTTGGACTTTCATCTTTCATAAGGGTTATAAGGTTAACCATTTGTAGAATGGTTTAAGTTAAACTGTGGATGAGGTTTTAGAGATTCAAGTATTATCTACCCATTTGAGGATTTATGAATATTGGATAACTTGTGCTAACTGTTTTGTCTTATTAAAGATATATGGAATTAACTATAATTATATTTATGGATCTCATGATCTGATCATTCTTCAGGAATAAAAAATTCACCTTTATTTTATGGAATAAGAGATGAAGTGGAAATTGATCAAGGCACAACAACAGGTGAGGTTGTACTAGAATCATGTAGGTGTATATTCTCATGAAAATTATTAAAATTTAGGAAAAAGGGAAGTGAATTAAAATGATTTCCTATTATCATCATTTTTTATGATATAAATGGATTTTTTTCAAGATTCTTTTGCTTATGGATTTGTGATCATTAACTTTCTCTTAACCATGTTCTCTATCACTCTTGATTCAAACTTGATAGTTAAATTTCTATTCTATGACCAAGTTTTCACTGGAAAACTATGTTATCATATATGGAAACCAAGCTATGAGTTTCTTTGGGTAACCGTTATGGTCACAACCTTCCCATTTTAAAGGATGTTTTAGTAATCACTTTTATGATGTGGGTTTCTATGAAAGGAACTTTCAAGTATTAAACCTTTGATAACCCAGATTAATTTCGAGGGAAAAATTAAATTCAATTGAGGAATGATGAAAAACCACAAAAAATTATAAAAAAATGAATTAATTTAATCTTTTCAATTTTCTACATTTCATGCAACACTGTATATATCTTGTGTTATATAAAAGCACTAAGTATGGATTACATTCCTAATAACACCAACTTAATATTGCACTACAAACAACACTTATATTTTCTTATAATACACACAGCACTATTTTTGGATTTTTTTATAAAAAATTACATGTTCATTTGATAGCTTGTGTTACACACAGGTCCTAGTTTTACCAAACTCCAATATACTATTAATATTGTTATTATAATAATATTGTAGTTATAACCTAACCATTGGAATAGATTTTTCCAATTAGATTAACAAAATTTTGAAAATATTATTCAAAAATATTTATAAAATTAATATTTTTATTATCAATTAATTAGAAATGAAAGTAAGAATTATTTTAAAATTATGAAATTTCTTTTCAAAAACATCTACTTTTTTTAATGTATAAACACAATTTTAAATCAATGAATTACACAAAAAAAATTTGTTGAATGATTGTAATAAAAAATTATATATTTAGTAAAATTTTTTGACACTCATCTAATATATTTTATAGTCATATGATAATAATAAATATAATTTTATGAATAAAAATGTATATTTTTCAAAAGGGTGATTTTACTGATTTTTAATAGAAAAACCATTTTGAATATAATTGTTTAAAATTTATAATTTTTACTTGAAAAACTAAATTGAATTTTTAAAGAGGAATATAAAAATTTACTTTGGGTGAATTTTTGTTATTTTTATGAGAAGTTTAATTTTTTGATGAATAGTGAAAAATACTAAATTTTAATTGAAAACTGCATTTTCCTCTAACTTATTTATATAGTTAAATTATATTTTAATTTGGTTTTAAAGTTTAATTAGATAAATTTTACATAAATTAATCCAATTTAGGTAATTTTAACCAATTTTACAATGAAATTGGAGATAAAAACAATTCAATATTTGGAACTTTTTCACTTCAAAAACCTGCTTTCACGGCTCGTCTTCGAGATTAATTTTAAATAAATTTCTACCACTAATGTGCCTATAATTAAGAAAATTTATTCCATATTTATTGTCAAAATAATTTATAATTTTTAGTGAGGTCAATTTAGGTTTTGACTAAAAATATTAGTGAAATTAATTAAAATTAATTATAGTGATTAAGGAAAAAATTAGTTCACTTAGTGGTTAAAATTTAATCTTAAGGGGAAAATGCCCAAGATACTTGTCAAAAATTCATTTTATGCTCATATTTCGACCATATCCCATATTGGTTCTATTTTTATGTGTTATTGGTACACTATTTCATGAAAGTGGCCAATATAATAAGTTAAGTAAGGAAAGAATACAAAAAGTAACCTTCCTTTCCTTTAACATTTATAAAGCTTTGGAATATGGACAAAAACCACATTAGTAAAGTTGTACATATTATTTTGTAATTTAAAAGAGTTTTTTCAAAAATATTAATTTATATTTAATTTTTTGAGATGAATTATTTAGATATAATGCTTAAGGAACAACAAATATAGTAATTATTTAGTAAATAATTAATTAAAATAAATTATCCAAAAAATATTGAATGTGAAGTAAATTGATTTAATTATTGCATTTAATTTTTTTAGATGAATATATGATGTTAAAAAGGTGTGGACTCAATAGATTAAAATTCCATATTTTTCTTGAAAATTTTATATATAAATTAAGTAAATAATGTCAAAATTGATATTAATGTTATATTATAATAAATGATATTTTATTAAAATATTTAAGATTTAAAGAAAATATTATATTATTTAAAATTATTTTAAAATGTTAATAAATATAAAATATGGTCTATTCATGGATCAATTGATCTTTTATAATGACCATATTGACCTTTAATTACTAAAAACATTGTTAGTATAGTTCAGGTCAAAGAAGTGTTTTTTTCACGTTACATTCACTTATTTTAAAATAAATTTCCAACTCACTTGGAATTTATAATTTTTGTAAATTATATATCATATTTATAATTAATTTGTTATATTTTTTAAAATAAATATCACTTTAATTTAGTCTTAATGGTTAAATTACATAGGTTAGAAAACTAGTTACCTTAATAAAAACTGAAATGATAGAAGTGGGGAAACATATAAGTTAAGGAAAAATTATAAAAATGAAGTTATTTTTGTGTGTCGGAGGTTTTGATATCACCCCTCCTCCTATATAAAAATAAATTATCTCTTCACCTACCTCACAACCCTAAATCCAATTTTCCTCATCTAATCCCTGCCCAAAAAAGCTCAAAAAATCTCTCCCTTAGTCTTTAAGGGCTCACATTGGTCATAAATCCAACCAAATAATCCTGTTGGTTCAAACCAAAAGTAGTTACCTAAAGATGAAGCAATGTCCTTAAACAAACACTTTTGTTTTATTTTCTTTCTCCACCTCCTAAATTATTATTATTACATACTTATATAATGACATAATTATCCTGAATATACTAAAATATTCTTATTATAAGGGTTATATCTACACCCACACAAACTTCTATCAAATGGGTAATGAACTTACAGTTTGTGTGTATGGCAGATTACTGCCTCATGAAACAATTTCATTTGTTTTTCCTTTACCACATATCATGGTTGGGAATTATGATGGACAGGAGGTTTTTATATGATATAAATGATATTTATAATGTCTTATTGATTATGTATTTATTATATAAAACATACCTTCATGCTTTCCATCTTGTGTAAAAACAAAGTGAATATTACCCAAAACATAACATTAACATGAAATTGTTATCAAATTGGTAATATAAAGTTATAATAAAATAATATATGATATTATGGTTCTTTGGTAGATGTATAACAAACATTTAATTAGTATATATGAGATTTTAACATGTACTAATAAATTCAATACTTAAGGTAAGGGTTTTTTCATCTCACTTTTATTTCAGTGAGATATATTCTATATTCACCACTTATTCTTGTTGTGTGGTGTATATAATACCCTATGACAAGTTATATCATGAATATAATTTATTTTATGATATTAAAAGTTTAAATTGATGCTTTTATTTTACATACCTCATGATTAAAAGACCCTCAAGTTGTAAGGGGATTTCTAATCACACTTTTATTTATGCGAGACTCTTGCCTTATTCACCACTCATTTATTTTGTGTTTTGTATATACTAGAAATAATTGTATTTTATGATACTAATCCTTAAATTTATGGTTATTTACCTATCCATTATTTATCTATCTTTCATGGGTTTTATAGTTCAGGATTTACCAAATCGGTAAAGAAATTTTGTCTCAATTTTCCTTCTCTGAGACACCTGTTATGTTATTAACCTATAATATTTTACAACGTGTATATACTACCCTTTTACATGTTATATCATTAATATAGTTCTTTTCATGATATTTTATGTTTCATGTAATTATATTCATTCATGGGGATTATAATTCAATGTTACCAAAGTGGTTAGAGTTTATTTCTACAATCTCATTATTTATCTAGATTATTTATGATTATACCTCCATTGATGGAATATTATCATACATATTTCAATAAAATTCATGATTTTTATTCTCTAATAGTTATTCATGATATATTAATGTAATGGTACCATTTTTCCACCATTTTATACTTAATATAAATAATAAAAAGTTTTTAAGAAAATCCAACTTTATTTCTCTTTTTGGTCGAAAATATGTGTTCTTCCAAAACCATGTTTTCAAAAAAATGTTTTAAAAAAAAAATCTATTAATTTAAAAATAAATTTTTACCCATAATTTATATTTTTAATTAAAATTAGTTTTAAAAGGAATCTCCTTGTCATTTTCTAATCAAGTTACTTTTTTAAACTTTTTAGGGTGAAAAAAATAATGTTCAAGATGTATGGATTTACCCACCATCATGACCGTCATTTATTTGAAGATTCCTTTGAAAGTTTACAAGTTTTATTGTTTTTATAAAAAAATCCTAATATTATATACATTAATGGTTTTAAAAGTGGTTTCAAAGTAAAATTATTTCAAAAAAAAATATGTTTAAAAAGTGTTTTAAATTATTTTGAATCTTCTTTTATAAGTTTTCAAGGAAAAAAAATTTCAAAATTTTTTCAAGATTCCTTTATAAGTTTTCAAATAATATTGTTATCAAAATGTATTCAAGTTTACTTTCAAAGAAAATAGTTTTGAAAATCATTTATGTTTCAAAAATATTGTTTAAAATAATAAAGGTTATTTTCCTCAAGAAATGTTTTAAATGATTTTAAATCTTACTTTATATTTTTTCTAAGTGTTTTTTAGAAATGTATTTTGAATATTTTCTATGCTTTAAAAAGTTATTTTTAAATATTATTTATTTTATTAAGAAATTATCTAAGTGAGATTCCGAAATCCTTCTCCATATAGTATGTAATCCTTTGATATACATTAAGATTTATTGGGTATATGATCCAAGAATAGAATTCATATTCTTTCTTGAATGGTTCTTGTTTTGATGGAATAATGTTTATGACACTTGTTTTTTTTCTATGGATTATATTCTTATGAAACTCGCTTCTCTTCACGCGTTATGCTTCAATGAAATGATTATGAAACTTGTCTCTTTTCCATAGGTTATGATATGATGACATGTTCATAATACCCATTTAATTTCTTGGGTTATGATATGATGTTTATAAAACCCATATTTTTTATGGGTCATGATATGATGAATGTTTTATTATATTATGGAACACGTATTTATGTATTTATTATGTGATGGGTGGGACCAATATCTCCTTTTAATGCATTGGGTAAAGATTTATATCTCATTAGATAATGATGAGGAAAAATTCGATGGGCAAGATCCATTATGGGAATAAGGGGAAAATAGATCCACTATGGAAGAAGGAGAAACTTGTCAACTATAGGAAGACGGGGAAACCCAATCCACTATGGGAAGAAGGGAAAACCCAATTAACTGTGGGAATAAGGTATAACATAATACACTATAAATAATGGGATACAACTGGGGATGGCGGTGTGTCCCACCCAGTAAATGAATACCCCATGAGGTGCTCTGAGAGGTTTTGGAAATGATCCTCGACTTATATGGAATATTTTTATATGCTTATGCATATTCCACAAGTCTATTTATTATGAAAATTTGTGCTCTAACAAATCATGCTCGTTTACTTCCTTATGATTCATGTCTTATTAACTTCTAATATTTATTCCATGACTTATTATTATGATATTTTATATGTAGGGTATGAACATAAAATGTTTTTCTCATGTTCTCATACACATATGTCCATGTTATGCTTACATATATCCTTTATTTACTCTTACTGAGCTTCTGATCTCACCCTTTCTTATGTTTCCTTTCACTATGTTATGAATAAATGTTTTAATTATAAGTACTAAATGGGAATATCTTTTTTGGAAACAATGAATATTTTTCACCAAGTTAAATGATAGCATTCCTAGTTTCCAAAGAAACTAAACTATTACAGTCCTCATGCATGTATTTTGTAATATGAAGAATATTCATCTAAAATGATGTAATATCCATGTATGTTAATCCTTGGTCACTATACACCTATATTTATATACCTCAATAGGAAAATCCTGATCTACCACCTAGGTTCACATCTTCCCTCCTAGGGATACACCATCACCAATCTATCTCAATTATACGTTATAATCTATCTCCACAAGATGCTAAACTCATTCCCCGGTTTGTCACAATAGGATGTTCAAATTTTTCTCCAAAATACGTTAATCTCATTCCTTAATCTATCTCAATAGAAAATTCTATTCCATCTCCAAAATACGTTACACTCATGCCCAAATCTATCTCAATTAATAATCTTGATCAACTCCATCACCTGGGTGTGAAATCAACCCTCCTAGGGATGCACTCTATCCAATCAAAGTTTGATATATTCCCTTAAAAAATAAACTCCATTAATACTAGTGTAAAATAATCCCTCCTAGATACACATCTGATCAATCCATATCAATAGGATGTTTTGATTCATCTCCATAAGATGTAAAGATCATCCCAGATCTGTCTCAATAGGACATTCAGATTTATCTCCACAATATGTTAAACTTGTAATATAATCCCTCTCAACCAAAAATTTAGATCAATATCCACTTGATGTAGAAAATGGTACCTAACCAAAAATCCCTACCCAGTGTAATAGACATGGGTTTCCTGAGGTAAAAAACCTCTAAATACTCACTCTTCCAATGTCATCAACTACCTCATGTCCAACACAAAAGGCCTCAGGTTCCAAGACTGAGATGTCTCATATGAGATGCCCTCAAAAAGAGGAATAATTCAAAATTTTCCAATAAACCCAATATCCATACATTACCAAATGTTCTCTATGTGACTACTCTCCTAAACGATTTCTGATACCTTGTCGAGACAACAACAGTGTAATTAATCAGTTTCCACATTGATATGGCATAGGGAACAAATCTCCAAACATGAATTAATCTATGAGGAAACCCAAACTAGGAGACGATCTCAAAGGAGTAATCCATAGAAGGAGTAACTAATATCCCATCATTCTATTTCGATCAAGGATAATACATCTCTGATTAAAGTGATGTAATTTTCTCACCGTTGGAAAGAGGGAATAAAGGGAAAATGAGTTGTGCATGTAATGAGTTCTCACCCCTACGAAAGCATCATAAAAATAAATGGTGAACCTGACATTAAACTCGTATCCTCATCTATAGGAACTAGTAACTATAACGACCCATACTTTACATACATGGTTAATACTTCAAAATTGAAGCATACTTATTACAACATATAACAAAACCATGAAAGGACCGTATAGGTATAGTGTCTTTAGAAACTGGGAAACATAAATAACTGGTTCATAAAGCATCTACACTGTCTCCCATTTATTTAATCATATCGATAGTACCTTTTTGTCATATCTTACTTAATACCCTTCTTCCTAACCTAGGGAAAGAAAACATACAAAAGGGTGATATCAAATGCTCAGTAAGGGTAAACAAAAGAAATATCAATCACATAAAATTCATAAGAACATAACATTTTTGGAAATATTACCCTGCAAAAGAGATCATAATTTCATAACATGGGATAAATCATGGTAGTGAAATGTAATCCCATTAATCATAACTTAAAACATGAAACTTTGTGGCATACACACATAATCATAGAGAATAATTTCTTATTAGTCAAGACTCATTTCTAAGACTGTCTTAGTAGACAAAGTCCATTTATGAACCGAGTTCACTCCTCGTTTCAGTCCTATTTTACTGAACTGATTTAACCTTCCATTCCATCCATGTCTATATCATGAGATATAAAATATTTGCCCAATGAATTTGAGTAAGATATAGGTCCCACCCATCTCATAATGATACCATTCTTATGTGTTCCACAAAATAATAAATCATACATCATTGCATAACCCATGTAATATAAATGGGATTCTTAAACATCGTGACATCATAAAACAATTCATATAAGATAAAAGAATTCATAAAAATAATTCCATCACAACATGATCAAATCAATGTGATAATAGGGATAGAAACAGAGCCCTATATTATCTTAGATGGAAAATAATTTTGATAAAAAAAAACTCGAACTCCATTCTTGAGGAAATTATCATTTCTACTTCAAAAACATTTTTCCTTTCTTAACATGTCATACAATTTTAAACTAAAATAACTTGATTAAAAATAAACATGAAAACTTGTAAATGAATCTTCTTGGAAATAATGTTTTAAAAATTCATTCATCCCGTATAAGTTAAAAAAACATTCTTCTCGTACTTTTGTCGGAAAGTCAAAAAGTACTTCGTACGAAAAACGACAAAAGATTCCTTTAATATCCTTTACTAAAAACTCACCGAAGGGTAAAATTGGATTTAAAAAATTATAGGTGGATGGAAAAAATATTACATATTGATGGAACATGGATGTGGATGATAAAATACACCCCAGTAAATACCAAAGTATAAACAATCTTGGATAAAAATGAGATTGTGATATTTTCCCTTACCTTAGGTCTGATTTGCTTTGTAAGTGTCCGAACCTCCTGTATAATGATTTAAATAATGTTATTGACTTATTCCAGAATCATAATTATTGTTATGATATCATATATGGTCATATTCTTAGCTTCTTATTAGTAATATTTCATTACTACTTGTTATTCGGGTGTTTATTACTTTTTGTTCTTATGCGTGTTTTGTAGAATAAATTATTATTCTTCTCTTTAGGTTATAGATACCTAATTTACAGAATGGTATTAGTGTACTATATATCATATTTATTCATTCAATTCATTTATATAATCATTATTCAATGAAGATCATGTAGAACGAATTGCATCTCATCATGGAGATGCTATTCCGTACGTACGCATGAGCGATGATATCGTTCCCATGATCGTGGAATTGTATTCGAGTGTATGTATACTATTTAAGAATCAATACCACTTTACAATAATCATATATAGTTATTTATTTGCACCATTATACCCATCCAAGTAAGGTGGTGATGGAAAATATATTACACCACAGCGTGGAGACGGTATTCCGTACGTACGCAAGCGCGGTGATTTCGTTTTCCATAGGATGGATAGATGGTGAAATAGGATTGTTTCATACATATAATAACATATCAGTATATGAGTGATACTGATGTTATTAATTAATAATGAAACAACTAAATAAGAATAAGTGGAAGAAGAAATAAAGTTGAAATAATCGGTAACGGACATTACCTCTTCTTTGAAGCGCCTCTTTGAGACCTCCTCTTAGGGCACTAAAATTGGTCTTTGAAGAAGACCAGGACCTCTAGGATGTTTCTAGGGAAGTGGGGAAGTGAAATGGGTAGGTATTGGCCGAGATTGAAGGCTAAAATTGGTGTGAGGAGGAGAGGGAGGAGGTGCCCTTTTATAAGGGAGGAGCGGGGCACCTTTGGAAATATAAGAAATATTAGTTTATATTAAATCTCAACCCCACTTAAAAACTTCCAAAATGACTCATATCCAAATATGAGATGATATAGGGTTGTAATATCATCAACCAATAAAATTTAGACATGTTAGGAATTTATTTTAAACATTATCAACTTGATTTATCCTTATTTATCAATTTAATTTTATTTGTGGTAATAATATTCTAAATTTTAAATTATTATAAATAATTACATATGTGTTGTTAATTTTCTATGATTTGACACTTTATGAAATTTTAGACCATATAAATTTTAATTTATAATTTTTAAATATTTTTGTGATTTTTAAACAGTTTTATAATATGTTATTTTTATAAAATAACAATAGTGTCAATTTTGACACTATTCATTTATTTGAATTTAAATAAAATATATACAGAATATATGTTCAAACTAAAAGCTTTAATATATTCATAAAACTTCATATGTATCTAGAAAATTATTGGATCACATTAAATAGTTCATATAATATTTATTTTAATATTTTTAAAACCATTTATTTGATATTTTCATTAATAAAATAATTTCAACATCACTATTTTGTCATAATTAATGATAATTATTTAATCCCTAATAATTCTAAATAAATTCCTATGATGTATATAATTGTATTATATTTCTGGAGACTATTCTTGTTCGAAGTTTCATTAAGTTTATCACTAAAGTACAATTATTATACTTATAATATTTAAGAAAGTGACATGTTGTCACATTCTTTGGTTTTAATAATAATTAAATTATTTTCATGGAAAAAAGTTCATTAAATGAATCTAATGCGACCCTTAGGTGATATGGGTCGACTTTTAGTCATCAAATAGGATTTTTTCAGGTCTTAGGGTAATTTTATAATCTTATATTTACCCTTAATTACCCGATTTACCTTTAACTATGGTAAATAAAATTTACCGTAGTTACTATTCATAATGCCCAAAAATAAAAAGTAGCCTATTAACATAATTTTGACCCACTAATTCCAAATATGGAATCAATTTTTCAAAATTCAAAACATATAAGTTGCAGTAATTAATTTAAAATAAATCTCGTTGTTAAGAAAATGGGTTTTAGAGGTTAAAACATTGCCAAAGATTGAAATGTTTTTACCTATGAATTCAATGTGAAATTAATTCTAATGACATACATTATATTAAATGGTAAAAATATATTCAATTTATACTTTAAAACCATTCAATATTATAATTTAACCATATAAATTATCTCAATGAAAAAAAGTTCTTTTTAACTAAAAAATAGCGTATTTTTACTATTCATCAAAATATGAAAGTTATCAGAAAAATATCAAAATTTTATCCAAAGAAAAATTTTATACCCTGATTAAAAAGAAGAATTTTATTTTGTCAAATTGAACTTATAATCATGTCAAAAACTAGATTTAATGTGGGTGCGCCATCAAAAGGCGGCAAAACTGCATTTTTTGAAAAATACTTATTTTACACGAAAAATTTATTTTGTTCTCTTACCATGTTCTAGAAAATGTGTAAGATGAATAATAAAATTCCAAATGTAGTTAATACAATTCATAATGGCTATTTAATAATATTATATCATTATTTAGTGAAACTCGGTATTGCGTACTACACACGCTATCGAGGAAGGTCGCGATTGCGTTTAATGCAACCAAGTCCGTATTGTGTGCTATGAAAAATTCATTTGGTGTTGTGTATAACATAAGACATAAAAAAATTTCTCATAAAATATCAGGTTGTTACATTCTACCCCCCTTAAAATGAATTTCGCCCTCAAAATCTGTCACTTCATTACAAACAGATGAGGATACCTCTCCCTCATTATATCCTCAAGTTCCCATGTAGATTCTTCTAATTGGTGGTTCCTACATAAAACTATCACAAAGAGAGTGGTATTGTTCCGTAGGACATTTTCGCTACGATCCAGAATCTCTATCAGTTGTTCTTTATAAAAAAGATCTTGCTCCAGCGGTATAACTTCTGAGTTGAGTACATGTGAAGGGTCAGGTATGTACTTTCTCAGGAGAGATACATGGAACACATCGTGAACTTGAGAGAGATTTGGTAGAAGCGCCAATCAGTAAGCTACCTTCCCAACATGATCCAGAATTTCAAAAGGACCGATATATCTAGGGCTCAACTTTCCCTTCTTTCCAAATCTCATGACCCTCTTCCAGGGAGATATTTGTAAGAACACTTTATCACCCACTTCAAACTCTAGGTATTTTCTTTGGTTGTCGGCATAACTTTTTTGTCGACTCTGAGCTTCTCTTATGTGTTGTTGAATAGATCTAACCTTTTCTGCCATTTCATCAACAAGATCAGGTCCTAATAGCTTTCTTTCCCCGACTTCATCCCAGCAAGTTGGAGTTCTGCATTTCTTTCCATAGAGAGCTTCATAAGGATCTATCTGAATACTGGAGTGAAAGCTATTATTATAAGAAAATTCCACCAAAGGTAGGTGTTGATCCCAACCACCTTTCAAATCAATAGAGTAATCTCTCAACATATCTTTTAGAGTTTGAATTGTCCTCTCAGACTAACCATCTTTCTGAGGATGATAAGCAGTGATGAAACTCAACTCTGTATCCAGAGTATGCTGAAGACTTCTCCAGAACTTTGAGGTAAACCTCGGATACCAATCAGATATAATGGAAAGTGGTACTCCATGAAATCTTACCACTTCCTTTACATATATCCTAGAAAGCTGATCCAGAGAGAAATCCTCTTTAATAGCAATGAAGTGTGCAGACATTGTAAGACGATCAACTATGACCTAGATAGAATTATTGCCTTTTGATGTTTTAGGAAGTCCAGTGACAAAGTCCATAGTGATGTTTTCCCATTTCCATTCTGGTATGGGTAATGGTTGTAACATCCCCTTAGACTTCTGTCTCCCAGGTCTAACTTTATGACAAACCAAGCATCAAGAGACATATTCAGTAACATCTCTTTTCATGCCATCCCACCAGAAGTACTCTTTAGGGTCTCTATACATTTTCGTGATTCCAGGATGAATAGAGAATGAAGAACTATGAGCCTCATCCAACAGCTCCTTCTTTAATTCGGGGATGGGAGGAACACAAACCTGATTCCTTAACTTTATTATCCCATCACAATCAAGGTTGAATTCAGGAACATTTCTCACCTTCTTTTGTAACTCGACATCTTCTTTCTATGCCTCTTGAATCTTCACATGTACAGATGGTTGAACATTCATTTGAGAAAGATAAGATTTCTCCCCTTCCATTAAAATTCCAAGATCCATCCTTTCTAAATCCATAAATATTGGATCTTTTGTGATCCTCATCATGGATAATCTAGCATGGTCTTGTTGACTTAATGTGTCTACTACCTTGTTTGCTTTCCCAGGGTGGTAATGAATTGAGAAGTCGTCATCCTTAATCAGATCCAACCATCTTCTTTGCTGCATATTCAGCTCCTTTTGTGTGAAAATATACTTTAAACTTTTATGATCAGTATCAATATCACACCTTTCACCATAAAGGTAATTCCTCCAAATCTTTAATACAAAGATTACCACAGCTAACTCCAAATCATGAGTTGGGTAATTTTTCTCATGGATTTTCAACTGTTGTGAGGAATAAGCTATCACAATATCATTTTATATGAGAACACATCCCAGTCCCTTCTTGGATGCATCACTGTAGATCACAAACCTTTCTCCACTGCAAGGTAGTGTGAGCATAGGTGCACTCTCTAACCTTATTTTTAGCTCTTCGAAATTTTCTTCACATTCCTCCGTCCAAACAAACTTAACTCCTTTTCAAGTCAACTTGGTGAGTGGGTTAGATAACCTTGAAAAATCTTTCGCAAAACGTCGGTAATATCCATACAAACCATGAAAACTTCAGATCTCAGTTACTATTGTTGGTCTCGACCATCTTTCGATAACCTCTGTTTTTGCTGGATCCACAGATATCCCCTCTTTTGAGATTATGTGACCAAAAAATGCAACTTTTTGAAGCCAAAATTCACACTTACTAAATTTGGCATAAAGTTTCTCCTTTCTTAGGGTCATTAATACAATTCTCAAGTGATCTTCATGTTCTTCCTTTCTCTTTGAATAGACAAGAATATCATCTATAAAGACTACCACAAACTGATCAAGATAGTCTCTAAAGACTCTATTCATCAGATCCATGAACATAGCAGGGGAATTAGTAAGACCAAATGGAATCACTATAAATTCATAGTGTCCATACCTTGTACGGAAAGTCATCTTTGGTATATCCTCCCTTTTGACCCTTAATTGATGATACCCTGAACGAAGATCAATCTTGTAAAAGTATTGAGATCCATGTAGTTGGTCAAATAGTTCATCAATGAGTGGGAGAGGATATTTGTTCTTGATAGTGATCTTGTTAAGTTATCGATAATCAATGCAGAGTCTCATTGATCCATCTTTCTTCTTAAAAAATAGAACAGGTTCTCCCTAAGGTGACGCACTAGGGCGTACGAATCCTTTATCAAGATTCTCTTGGAGTTACTTATTCAATTCCTGCAACTCAATTGGGGCCATTCTATAATGTGTCTTTGAAAAAGGCAAAGCACCCTGTACGAGTTCTATTGAAAACTCAACTTCACGATTTGGTGGAATACCTGGAAATTCCTCTGAAAAGACATCATCAAATTCCCGTACAATGGGCATATTATTAATCATGAGTTTTTCTCCAAACATTTGAGATAAATAACCTTTATTTAGTGGAATCAAGACCCATAAAATAGAAGAAATTTCCACTGGAAGGTTATGTTCATCCTTGCATCGATAGACGATCATAGATTGATCTGGAATATGAAATGTGACTTCCCTTCTTTGGAAATTTATATGAGATCCATATAAAGAAATCCAATCCATGCCAAGAATCACATAAAATTTTACTATAGGAAGGATCAAAAGATTTGCAGAAAGAACTTTCCCACAAACTTCAATCGGAGAAGAGTTGTAAACTTTTGATGCGACTGTTGTGCCATTAGGAGTTGTCACAACCAACTCAACATCTAATTGTTGAGGGAATACAGTGATACCCTTAGAAAATTCTTCAGAAATAAAATATTGAGTGGATCCAGAATCAAATAAAACATTTGCTACTTTAGAGTGGATGGTAAGTGTACCTCTCACCACTTCGTTTTCGTACTCCACATCGACAATAGTAATTTCATGTGACTTTCCTTTGTCTTTTTCCTTAATAGTTTTTTGACATCGATCATCATCATCAACCCTTGGATTTGGGCATTGATTGGTATAATGCCCCATCTCCTTGCACTTGAAACATTAAAGTGTAGTAGGTTCATTCTGTGTATCCCTTCCTTTGTTTGCATCATTAGAATCTTCTTCCCATTATTTCAACATTCAATTGCCCAATGACCTTCTTTTCCACACTTATAACATTTGCTTGTCCCCTTAAGAAAATTTCCTCCATGTTTATTTCCACACTTTGAGCATAAGGGAAAACTCGTCTTCTTTTCAGTGTGGTCTTTAGATTTTCCTTTTAATTCCATTTTCCTCTTCTTATCAAACCCATGTGACTGATGGGTTACACCAATATCCATCTCAACCTTGAGAGCACATTGAAAAATTTCCTCGTGGATATTGAAGCCCCTTATGGCTAAAGCCCTTAGAAGACTTGGTTTTAAGCCACTAAAGAATCGATCGATCTTACTCTCAGGTTGGATAATAATTCCAGAAGCGTACCTTGCAAGTCTTGTAAAATTTTCTTCGCAGGTACCAACAGATTCATCATCCTTTTTCTTCAGTTCAATAAACTCCTTCTCCATCTTTGTTCGAAGAATACGAGGGAAATACTTATTGAAAAATAAGTTCTTGAACTCGTCCCATTCCATGGACTCAATTTTATCCCTTTGCCTCATATTCTTAATAAGATTCCACCATTGATCAGCATCACCTTCCAAATTATACACTGCTAAGATGAATTTATCATGTTCAAAACATTGAAGAACTGAAAATATCTTTTCAGTGGTACTAATCCATTGTTCAGCCAGTAATGGATCAGAAGACCCGCTGAATGAAGGTGGATGCTGCGTCATGAAGGATTTGACAGAATGTTGCTCCTTCCTTTGCTCATTTGGAAGTCCTGCATGATTCATAGCTTGAGAAAGTTGTGTGAGCATGGCTATAATATTTTTCATTCCAGCTCCCATAATATTTGGTTTCTCAGGGGAACAATCATTGCATTGCCCGTCGTATTTCGCATTAACACGGTTTCTTCGGGTTCTAGCCATTGACTAAAACCAAGAATAATAGTGTGAGAAACACTAATTATAATAGTAAAACCACGTAATCAAGAATAAAATTTCACACTTAAGTTATTATCATAGGTTGTTCATGGCCATTTCTAAAAAACTAAGATTGTGTTCTATGTTTATACATATCCTTAGGTTTCTTACTAAGTCTTTCACATCCTAGTTTCCAAAGTTTGACTATACCTTTCCTCTAATACCAACTATAGTGACCCATACTTTACATACATTCTTGATAATTCAAAATTGAAGCATACTTATTACAACAAATAACAAAACCATGAAAGGACCGTATAGGTATAGTTTCTTTAGAAACTGGGAAACATAAACAACTGGTTCATAAAGCATCTACACTGTCTCCCATTTATTTCATCATATCTATAGTCCCTTTTTGGAATATCTTACTTAATACCCTTCTTCCTGACTTGGGGAAAGAAAACATACAAAAGGGTGAGCTCAAATTCTCAGTAAGGGTAAACAAAAGAAATATTAATCACATCAAATTCATAAGAACATAACATTTTGGGAAATCTTACCCTGCAAAAGAGATCATAATTTCATAACATGGGATAAATCATTGTGGTGAAATGTAATCACAATAATCATAACTTAAAACATGAATCTTTTTGGCATAAACACATAATCATAGAGAATCATTTCTTGTTAGTCAAGACTCATTTCCAAGACTATCTTAGTGGACAAAGACCATTTCTGAACCGAGTTCACTCCTCGTTTCAGTCCTGTTTTACTGAACCAGTTTAACCTTCCATTCTAGCCATGTCTATCTCATGAGATATAAAATCTTTACCCAATGCATTGGAGGGAGATATAGGTCCCACCCATATCATAATGATACCATTCTTACGTGTTCCACAAAATCATAAATCATACATCATTGCATAACCCTTGTAATAAAAATGGGATTCTTAAACATCGTGACATCAAAAAACAATTCATATAAGATAAAGGAATTCATAAAAATAATTCCATCACAACATGATCAAATAAATGTAATAATAGGGATAGAAACAGAACCCTATATTATCTTAGATGGAAAATAATTTTGATAAAAAAAACATAAAATCCATTCTTGAGGAAAATATCCTTTCTACTTCAAAAACATTTTTCCTTTCTTAAAATGTCATACAATTTTAAACTAAAATAAGTTGATTAAAAATAAACATGAAAATTTTTAAAGGAATCTTCTTTGAAATAATGATTTAAAAATCCATTCATGTCGTATAAGTTAAAAAAAACATTCTTCTCGTACTTTTGTGGGAAAGTCAAAAAGTACTTCGTACGAAAAACGACAAAAGATTCCTTTCATATCCTTTACTAAAAACTCACTGAAGGGTAAAATTGGATTTAAACAATTGTAGGTGGATGGAAACAATATTACATATTTAGGGAACATTTATGTGGATGATAAAATACACCCCAGTAAATACCAAAGTATAAACAATCTCGGATAAAAATGAGATTGTGATATCTTCCCTTACCATAGGTCCGATTTTCTTCGTAAGTGTCTGAACCTCCTGTATAATGATTTAAATAAAGTTATTGACTTATTCTAGAATCATAATTATTGTTATGATATCATATATGGTCATATTCTTAGCTTCTTATTAGTAATATTTCATTACTACTTGTTATTTAGGTGTTTATTACTTTTTGTTCTTATGCGTGTTTTGTCGAATAAATTCTTATTATTCTCTTTAGGTTATAGATACCTCATTTACAGAATGGTATTAGTGTACTATATATCATATTTATTCATTAAATTCATTTATATAATCATTATTCAATGAAGATCATGTTGAAAGAATCGCATCACATCGTGGAGACGGTATTCCGTATGTACGCACAAGCGATGATATCGTTCCCATGATCGTGGAATTGTATTGGAGTGTATGTATACTATTTCAGAATCAATACCACTTTAAAATAATAATATATAGTTATTTATTTTCACCATTATACCCATCCAAGTAAGGTGGTGATGGAAAATAGATTACACCACGGCGTGGAGACGATATTCCGTACGTACGCATGCGTGGTGATTTCGTTTTCCGTAGGATGGATAGATGGTGAAATAGGGTTGTTTCATACTTATAATAACATATCAGTATATTAGTGATACTGATGTTATTAATTCATAATGAAACAACTAAAGAAGAAGAAGTGGAAGAAGAAATAAAGTTGAAATAATCGGTAACAGACATTACCTCTTCTTTGAAGTGCCTCTTTGAGACCTCCTCTTAGGGCACAACAGTTGGTCCTTGAAGAAGACCAGGACCTCTAGGATGTTTCTAGGGAAGTGGGGAAGTAAAATGGGTAGGGATTGGATTATCCTGAAGGCTCAAATTGGTGTGATGAGGATAGTGAGGAGGTGTCCTTTTATAAGGGAGGAGAGGGCCACCTTTGGAAATATATGAAATATTAGTTTATATTAAATCCCAACCCCACTTAAAAACTTCCAAAATGACTCATATCCGAATATTTGATGCGATAGGGTTGTAATATCATCAAAAAATAAAATTTAGACATGTTAGGAATTTATTTTAAACATTATCAACTTGATTTATCTTTATTTATCAATATTATTTTATTTGTGGTAATAATATTCTAAATTTTAAATTATTATAAATAATTACATATGTGTTGTGAATTTTTCATGATTTGACACTTTATGACATTTTAGACCATATAAATTTTAATTTATAATTTTTAAATATTTTTGTGATTTTTAAAAAATTTTATAATATGTTATTTTTATAAAATAACAATAGTGTCAATTTTGACACTATTCATTTATTTGAATTTAAATAAACTATATACAGAATATATGTTTGAAATAAAAGCTTTAATATATTCATAAAATGTCATATGTATCTATAAAATTAGTGGAGAACATTAAATAGTTCATATAATATTTAGTTTAATATTTTTAAAACCATTTATTTGATATTTTAATTAATAAAATAATTTCAACATCACTATTGTGTCATAATTAATGATAATTATTTAATCCCTAAAAATTCTAAATAAATTCCTATGATGTAGATAATTGTATTACCTTTCTGGATACTATTCATGTTTGAAGTTTCATTAAGTTTATCACTAAATTAAAATTATTATACTTATAAGATTTAAGAAAGTGACATGTTGTCACATTCTTTGGTTTTAATAATAAATAAATTATTTTCATGGAAAAAAGTCCATTAAATGAATCTAATATGACCCTTAAGTGATATGGGTCTACTTTCAGTCATTCAATAGGATTTTTGCAGGTGTTAGGGTAATTTTATAATCTTATATTTACCCTTAATTAACAGATTTACCTTTAACTATGGTAAATAAAATTTACCGTAGTTACTATTCATAATGGCCAAAAATAAAAAGTAGTCTATTAACATAATTTGGACCCAATGATTCCAAATATGGAATCCATTTTTCAAAATTTAAAACATATAATTTGCAGTAATTAATTTAAAATAAATACCGTTGTTAAGAAAACGGGTTTTAGAAGTTAAAACATTGCCAAAGATTGAAATGTTTTTACCTATGAATTCAATGTGAAATTAATGCTAATGACATAAATTATATTAAATGGTAAAAATATATTATATTTATACTTTAAAACAATTAAATATTATAATTTAACAATATAAATTATCTCAATGAAAAAAGTTGTTTTTAATTAAAAATTAGCGTACTTTTACTATTCATCAAAATATGAAAGTTATCAGAAAAATATAAAAAATTTATCCAAAGTAAATTTTTATACCCTGATTCAAAAGAAGAATTTTATTTTGTCATATTGAACTTATAATCCTTTCAAAAACTAGATTTAATGTGGGTGTGCCATCAAAAGGCGGCAAAAATGGATTTTTTGAAAAATACTTATTTTACCTGAAAAAATTATTTTGTTATCTTACCATGTTCTAGAAAATGTTTAAGATGAATAATAAAATTCAAAATGTAGTTAATACTATTCATAACGGCTAGTTCATAATAATATATCGTTGTTTAGTGAAACCCGGTATTGCGTACTACACACGCTATCGAGGAAGGTCGTGATTGCCTGTAATGCAAGCCAAGTCCGTATTGTGTGCTGTGAAAGATTCCTTTGGTGTTGCGTATAACATAAGACATAAAAAAATTTCTCATAAAATATCAGGGTGTTACAGTAACAATGGGTTATCAATGAATTTTCATGTCACCAATTTCATACATTCAATATTAGATCCCACCAAGAAAATGTTGGTCCCATAATGAAACTCGCTTGTGAATTTGGCGTAGTTAACATTGGGCATCCTTGGTTTGTGCCATCGTCAGTGTGGTTACCTCTCTATCTTTAGAAGATTAAAAGATGTTGTGAAATTGGGGAATTATTTTCTTGTACCTGTAATGATGGTTGAATCCACATGAATTATAGGACTCAAGCTATGAGAAACCAACAACACAACACTCATAGTGTCTAGTGAAGAAGTAAAATTGATACAGAAATCCCACACAACTACACCTTCACCATGAAACCTTCCAATATTTTAGTTTTTGGGTTCCCAAGCCCCATATCTCCCTCTAAGATCATCTAGAGGGGGCTTATTGACACCCTGGTGCAATGATATGAGAAGGAGGAGGAATTTATACATGGTATATGGCCAACTAGGACCTAGAGGAATCAGTGCCTCGTCAACATTATTACCACCAGGGGTCGCGTAGGGGGAACCACACCTTGTTCCAAAAATGAACCACTTTGGGAGTCTCTTCCTAGATCACTCTAATGACTCACTCCCCAATGTCAAGTATATAGGTGATTTTTGGGTCACATCAATCATGAATAATGCCCAGGATCCACCTAAGAGGGCTCCCACCAAGCCTTGTCAACGCCATCCCAAACCAATCCTACAGGCTAAAGTGAAAGTAGAGTTCACCCCCACACCATAAACCCTAGTCTGAAGAACCTAATTCCAATGTCAGGGGAAGGCCCAAGACATCGCCCGACAAGGAGAATCTTCCAAAGCTCCTATTCCCCCTCCCACAAATGGTTTATCCCACAAGATCCCTAAAATGGGTTAATAGGGATTCATCTTTTCCCGAATATGATCAAGACCCCAACTGATTCATAGGCAGGCCTGGCTGAATCTCTAAATCATCTGCACCACCAAAATATGTTATGGAACCTCCCATGAAAAATAGAATTAGTGATGAGGCCCTCCCACACTATCACCAACCAGAATGAGGGTCCTACCCACTCCTTCACTGGAAAAAATGAAGTTCATCCCCGTGTCTCAACTAACCAAAGTAGAGGTCCTCCCCCACTCCATTTAAAACCAGAGTGGAGGTCCTCCTTGTTCCATCACCAAAAAACGTGTATGACCACCCCATAACACTACCAACCAGAGAATAGGTCCATCCCACTCCACTAATATTCAACCAATAGGTTCTCACTATTCTCCCACTAATCAAAGTAGAGGTCCACCCCACTCTTTCAACAACCAATAATGATGTCCCCCCTTTTCTACTACCACCAGTCAACACAGAGTTCCTCTCCATGTCTCTAATAATCAACGGGGAGTTTCTTCCCACTTAAACACTAACCATCATAGAGGTTCTCCCAATGTTGATGACATACCCTTCCTTTAAGGACCATCCCAGGGTTGGAAGGGTAACACTCATCATCGGAGGCAGGACCCTAGGAAGCACCGTGTCATTGTGGTCCTCCCAAATTCTAAGTTGATGAATGACATGACGATTGAGCCTTCACCCTAGATTCACAAGTCAAGGGATGGTGCTCAGCAATTGATATTATTGATCTCAAAAGATGAAATCCACAGGATCCCCATGTCCCTCTGTAGTCTCTTTTAGTTAGAGGATGTTATTCCTACCTTCTAGGGGTTCGCAGTGTATCCATCTTCATAACCTTCAGTTTCTCTCCTCTCTGTCTCCAAAATAGAAGTTGGAGAGATTTAGTGGTCTAAATTGATTCACTCAAATGATGTTGATCACTCCTCCAAGCTACAAATGGTTGTTTTTGTCCTCGCACATGAGGTAGTGGTGAACACCCTATTCTACAAGGATGTGATGATGAGGTTGGAAATGCCTCTAAGAGATATTCTTGCATGAAGTGAGAATTTAAATCATGCAGTGACTCCTCTTCTAGTAAACCAGAATCATAACTGATATGTATTGGTGATTCCAACCATATCTCATATAGCTCCAATTGGGGTTTGGGCCAACTGGGAGAAGGACCCTTCCTCTAAGAAAGAGTGTCTATTGGAGGTCATGGATATCGATTATCCATCAGTCATGTTATGGATTCCTGAAGATTTAAACTTTAAAATCTCATACTACCTTAAATAGGAACATGAAATGTGTTTTCAATAGATCATTTGGGTGATGTATCGCTGCCTTTGTTATCATTAGTTAGCCTACCCCGAAATCCATGAGTACCTCAGTGCCAACGACTAGTAGTACATAATGGTCAATATCATAGTGCTCAAATTATAAAATCACTTTGAGTCATACATCTATTTCTAGAAACTTTAGAAAACCTGCATTAAGAGTCTCACAGTTCTCCATTGATTTATGGAAGAAGAGCCTCTACAGTATAGATTAGAGGTTAGGGATAATATGCACGTCTCCATTTCAGTTGTATCTTAAGACAATCTAGCCTCTCTTCCGATAATGAATGTTCCTATCCAGCTACCTCCATAGTAAATATGGTTATCCATGACCCACCAAAGGATCATATGGATAGGGGAACTGAAGTAGATCATGATAGGGAATCCCACATCAAGGGGTGATGAAGTACCAGATAGACCCTCCTACAGGTGTCCTTACTCATCATCAAAGACAGGCACTTGACGTTAGAGATCCCACCAACGATTTATTGATGCCTCCCCATAGAAACATATTCAATGGAATGGGGAATTTATAACCTTTTGACTCACTCTAGGATACACTGAGAGTAGATATGGAACCCATAGTATATGCCTTGCTCCAGCACCTTAAGGAATTAAAAAGGTTCACTACCGACCTCATTTTCAAACAACACCTTGATTATGGAAATGTCCTCAGGGACCCCATCTCTCCTCAGATGGAGAATTTGTTCCTCCTTTTGGAGATAACCCCATTTAATCTTAATATCTATATGAATTCATTCAGATAAGAAGTAGGGTTATGTGGAAATCGTCTGAGGTATGAGTCACCAAACCTTCTCGAGGAGTGTAATTATCCACCTTGGGATCCTGGTCGTGCTACTCTCTTATTTGATGAGATCGCTCCCCAATATGATGATAATTTTAACAAATTGGTGTCTAGATACCCTCACTAAGATGAATTGATACATGTTATCACCATTCACCTTGAGTCCTTAGAGACACGATAGGTGGAAATACCACCTGATGGGAGGACACACCCCGCATGGGTGAACAGTGTCTAGGCACCTGAGTAGTATGGAAACCCCATCTTCACCACATTCAATGGGATTTGTAACCCATTAAAACACCCAGAAAAATTTACTTCAATGTGTGGAAATATGTTAGGAACCATGGAATAGTAGGGTTATTCCAAGATTTGATGTTTCATCTAGACACTAGAAGTACCCATGTTCTTCTAGTACAACTAGCTGCCCATATGGTCCATTACATGTTGGGAGGAATTTCAGATACAATTTCTCTATCATTTAAGATCCCCCATGTGAAATAAGGGTATTTTCAACATCTTTAAGTGAAGGTAGAGGCCTAATAAGAAAGTCACATACTTTTTCCCCCAATTTAAAGGCCTTACGCATTCACTCAACATGTCATTGTCCCAAAAATAACAGCTACCGATTTTCTTGGGGAATTTTAAGAGTGAGATGGCCCCTACCCTCATCACAAAGAAATTACTAGGTGGATTTTGGGAGTTTTTAGAAAAGTCTTAGCGACTATAATAAGCTTTAATGTATACTAGAAAATATTCTCACTCCTTGTCTCTTCTAGCTCTCATGAGAATACCTACAAAAGTGAAAACTATCACCACCATGCATGAATAGGTTTCTGATCTGGTGAACCTGTAAGATATTTTTCTAGAACATCATTGATAATAAAAAACCTATCAATCATAGCCTCACCCCACATAGAACTATTGGTTAATGCCTCACCAGGAGTATCCACCTATATGAGAGAATGTTCCTCCAACACACCATTAAATCCAGTCTCCTAGAGTGACTTTCCTAGATAGAAGCATGGTTCTAGCCGAGGAATGATAGTATCCTTGTAAACACAACCAAGGAATGATTCATGTTCAAATATTGGTGCCTGAACCAAGTTGATCATGGACTAGTCAAGTTGGTTGATGATATGGAATAGGTTACACATGTCTCCACTAAGCATGAAAAATATAGTAAATACTTTGGAAAATAGAAGCCTGGTTCTAGCTGAAGGATGCATAAATACGATGACTGCTTGGAAAAAAATTAGTTTCTCATGCTCATGGTTTCATCTATACTCACATAATAAATCCACAACATTATGTGGTTCCAACATTCCCTTCAACCACTACTTATACATCTATGCCACAACCTTCCATGTCTTGGAAGAATAGGCACCAATGGTGCAATGGAAATAAGATTCCCTCATCAGTGTTTAATCCATCTCATAATCTTGGTGACTACAAGCCCCATAAGTTAGGATATGCACCTAGGGTATACCCAATCCAAAAATACCCCCTAACGATGAGAAATAGTATGCCTCTATGAACATCATCGATCTAGAAAATCACTTCATGGAGTTTGGTAGTGAGGAATTCCATGAAAACCCCTTGCGTTCCATTATCCAACATCGTCGTTGAAAAGGATCAGTACATGAAATATGTAATAATTCCTTGGATAACCAAGTCATCTATTCTTATAAGACCAAGTAGAAATCTTTTCATAGAGCTCAGTAAGCATTGTACACATAGTTCACTCTCTTAGGTATGCCTCCACAGCTAACTGTGTTAGTTGACTGGGCAACTCAACCATGACCCCACCGTGATTAGACACGTCCAACAAGAGCCCAACCGGAGACAATAGAAATTCATATAACAGTTGGTCAGATTAATCCATCTAGTCAGTTGAAGAATATTTCCAACACTATCCTAACCCCATTAGTTCATCCAGATGCATCTCCCATGCCCCCTATCAGGGAGAGACCCTATGTGGGAAAAATTATTACCTTGGCATTGAATTATGATGTCTTGAAGAACCTTTTCAGTATACCGATGAGGATTTTTATCCTCGAGGCTATCCTCTTGTCAAATAAAATTAATGAGGCCCTTAAAGAAGCATTGAAAATTCCTCTCCAGTTTGAATTTGAGGTAGCTACTGTAGAGTCCTACTACAAAGAGGAGTTTGAGCAATAGGAATGTCAAGCCATCATCTCCTTTTATAGGGATGATGAGGGTGTCGTCATATAGGGTCACATACACCCATTGTATATCATATTCCAATTCAATGGTGTGGAGATCTGCCACTGCCTTGTGGATACTGGTTCTAGGATCAAACTCATCCCGACCTAGACAATCCATAAGTTGCGACCAACAAAATTGCATATTACTACCTTCTACATGACAATTCAGGGATACGATAATAGTGTGAAAAAACCATGTGGTAAGGTTTGGATGAATAACTAGTTTGGTGGATTGATATAAACTATTGAATTCATGTTAGTATCACAAGGTGACACCTACAACACATTTTTTTAGGCCCTAAATTAATTTTCACACATTGGTTCCTTCTTCATATCACCAGTGCCTCAAATACCCCCTTAATGGTTGAGTAGGGGTGCTTTAAGGTGACAAATCCCACTTTGAATCATGTGAAGCCTGCTATCTGAATGTTAGATACTAAAATAGGAAAGGAAATCAGGTTTATACCAATGGGTTTGAGTGCATCAATTCTTCTAATGATCTAATGACCACTACATTCAATCCATGGGTATACTTTAATGATATATTCATTATCCTAATTCATCTCTTAGAGGCCACAAAGTCATAAATGGGGGATGTTTTATTGTATTTAATAAAAAGGTTTTCATCATCCCAAAGAAAAAATATCATTCATAGATTACCTCATACTCACACACTGGACAAGGTCAGGTAATACAAAAATCCCCTACTCTAGTGAAGTACTGATAAGATCTCCACATAGCCACAAATTTATGGCATTACCATTTGTTCCATAGAGTAGGGTTGACTCATCAGAAGTTGACCCGTCGCTACTTCTTTGACATCAAAAACAGAAATCACGGTCAAAGGCTAGATATAATTATCTCGAAAACTTCGGTCACCATTGTTTCAGAAGAATTTGAACCCATCTATAAGGATTTTGTGTTTTCCAAAGTAGGAACCAATTCTTCCCCTGATTCGGCTTCGCTAAAAGATCCACATCCTCCCACTGATTCTTCTATATTATATGATAAAGAGGAATTGGAAGATTCCCCTCCTTCATTTTAAGAGTGTGTCTCCATTTCCATTAATGACTTAACTCAACTGAAACTTGTTACTGAGAAATATATGAGGCCAATTCTGATCAGTGTAGCCATGTCTTCAGAGGGAATAATCTGTATGTTCCCTTCTCACAAAAACCATAGTGACTTTTCTTAAAGCTATGAATATATGTTTAGGCTTTATCCCTAGGTCATTGTTTACTACCTTGGCCTCCTAGTGATTCATCAAAAATTCAAACACCCTTCCTAAAAGATGCACTCCTATAATGGTGCTATGATTGAGGCTAAAGTTGACAATATAATCAAATCCAACTTCATCGGGGAAGTCCATTATCATATATGGTTAGACAAGAAAATCTTGGTTAGTTAGAAGAATGGGTAGATCAAAATCTATATTGACTTCTCATACCTCAACTTCCATTTTCTGAAGGATGATTTTTCCACTTCCAGTGGCATAACTATTGATCGATGCTACAACAGGGTTATAAGCCCTCTGCTTTATGGATGGATACTACGGGTACAATCAGATCCAAATAGCCCCCAAGGATGAGTATTCCACCACCTTCAGGGCACTGTAAGGGACCTTCTACTATTAGGTGATACCTTCATATTGAAAAATGAAGGATCCACTTATTAGAAATATATGCACCATATCTTCAAACCAATCCTCGAGAAATTGGTGGAATGCTATATAAATGATTTTTTGGTGAAATCAATCCAATGTTAAGACCATATCAAGGATCTTGAGAAAGTGCTTTACTTCCTAAGTTCCTGAAATTAAATGATGAATCCATTAAATTTTGGATTTGGGTTTACCTATGGGAATTTTGTCATCTTCATCATAAGGTACATAGGCATTGAGATCAACCCAGAGAAGGTAAAGTCCATCAACCAAATGAATCCCCTAAATAGCCTTCGGGATTTGCAGGGCCTCCAAGCCCACTTAGCCTATATACAATGATTTATTACAAATCTTGATGGAAAATGTAATCCCTTCTTATGGATCATAAAGAAAGGTATCATTTACCAATGGGATGAGTAATGTGATACCACATTCAATGATATCAATAAGTGCCTACTACAACCTCTAATATTGCTTCCAACCATTTCGGTAAAGATTCTGGTCCTTTACTTGACTGCCCCAGAATGGTCCTTCAATTCCCTTATATTACAAAAAACAATGAGGGTGTAGAAAAATATTTATACTATCTCAGTCACATGTTCAATAACACAGGGACTAGATACTCCTCCATTAATAAGAGATTACTCACACTAGTTTTCAGAGTTTAGAAGTTGAGAAATTATTTGCAGAATAATGAGATAAAACTAGTGTCCTATATAGACCTGCTAAATTATATCCTCAATCACACCATACTGGTAGGATGATTGGCATGTTGGGAAGTTATCCAACAGTATCTTTACATATAGTTTCCCAGACAGAAGGTTGTCAAAGGAAAATAATTGGCATACTTCCTAGCCACATATAGGTCCCCTAAATAACTACCCATGGATGTAAATTTCCTAGATGAGGTATCCTCATAGTGGACCAGTTTGTTATGTGTTGGTAGATGAATTTATATGGTGTCTCTCGGATCCCGAATTATAGAAGTATCATTAATCACAAGATGAAAAAAGTTGTCTAGGGGTCTTCTTTATCACTCCTACACAGTTTTTCCTTCCATACTCATTCCTATTTTCATAAGTCTACACCCAAAAAGTCATAGTATTAGGCCCTTATCACTTTTATCAAGTTGTCTTGTGAGATTGATGTCCTCCACTTTCATGTGAAGGGAGACTCTGATTTAGTCATCAAATAGATAAATGGTGACTACATCATCATAAAGAAAGAACTTGTACCCTTGGAGCATACTTGTCAGTTGATGGCCCAATTTCATGCTCATCTGAAAGTGATTCATGTTCCTTGGTCATAAAATGGTCAATCCAATGCCTTGTCTAGTTTATCTGCATCTCTCTAAGAGGGTTGAACTCCATTAAAGCAGTCTGTCAATTCATTTTCATGCTTCATGTGTCCCTTTATTTGGATCCTCATCCTCCTCTATGTATGAATGGGTCCCCCTTGACAACGTGGTCACATTCCATACGGGACCACCTAATATCCTAGGAACACACCCTAAAATATGTTGGACAAAATTTTGAGAAATGTCCCATGTTTTGAACATGGTCAGTGGCTAGACCTTGTTTTTTGTAACCATCCTCAGAAAAACAATAATGGATATTGTGTTTCAAATATGGTTAGTAGTTATCCTCCATCATCATTCCAACACCCATGTGTTCTAGATATTGAGTTTCATGATTCATACTCTTCAATTACATTTTTTCAAGTATAATTCAATGCCCCTGGAATTACCTTATTCAGGCACTAGTGTACATTGGAAAAGAATGTAGGTTGTTTAGAGAGACAAATTCTCTAGACATAGCCCCTCTTAGAAAAAACACTATCAGTGATCATTAACAAAAAATCATACCCTGAGTGCTCGATAATTTTCTGACACTCTCATATGAATGAACAATCACATGGTCATCCCATGTTTCTCGCACTGAGCATGACTCACGTGGGATTGGGGATTGGTTTTTAGTTGACTTACAAGTATGATTGAAGTGTGGAAATAAAATGTGGAAAAAGGGATATGACCATGCATGTGAGAAGTTTTAAAAATAATAGACTTCAAAAATTAATGAGGGGTATATACAAACCATAGACTCTATTATGTCCCATAAAAATGACCCCATGACTCCCCCTCGACGATCGAGTGATCCAGTCCTTCCAGCCTTTGGTGTGTGGCCTCTAGTTCCTATTGTAGTCTCATGAGACCTACTTTCTCCTCCTTGATCATAGGATGAATCAAATCATCATTCATCCACACCTGGTCTTGCCCAGCCTAGTACTCATCTATATGAGATAATTCCTCTTTTTCTTGATCCTTGACCATCGCTAGCTGAGCCTTAAACTAGAAGAAGACCTCTACTTGATCATTGAGGAAGGTTTTGCACTCATTCACCTAATCCTATAGATTTTTAATTTCTTGATCATCCTCCTATAGTATTTAGGTGCTATCATATTTCTCCTTGTGCTGGGAGATATCTAAATGATGGCTCTCTGAATGAACCTTCTTGGAAAGGAAATATCAAATGAGCATAGGGAGAGTGAAAAAATACACCCCTATGTTTCTTAGGTTGAAAATATAGTGGTGAAGGGACACCATTTGTCTTACTAGGCTTAGATATGAAGTGTGGTTGATGAAATTTCATATGATTATCTACACCCTTTTCTAGATAATGTGGTTCTCTTTGAAGATGTCAGACTAGGAGTATTATAACTTCTCGAGTGGTGTGGTATCATATTTGGGGAAGGTACCAAGGATATTAGTGGTAGGGTACTCCTTTTACATCATCTTAGTCCATTCAGGCTCCATGTTAATAGGTATATCATCTTCATATGTCCCTTTTTGGTAGCACCACCTACAATAGTATTGAGCTCCACCCCTCTATTAGCATCACTCATGACCGTAGTAGGATTACCTCCTAAGACCAAGGTTGGGTTATATTTAATGACTAGATCCTCATGAGCTAGCATAGCCATCAAGTATGGTTCCCCATATACCCTGACCATGGTATCTTGTTGGGAGAACACCCTCCTGAGCACTGCTTGAAACAAAATCATGTTACTCAGTTTGACTAATGATAATGGGTTGGAAAAAATATAGATTATGTAAGGGTGAAATACTTACAATGGATGATAGTTTGGGAAAGGCTTGGTTCTGGAGTATTGATAGGGAGTTCCACCATATGATACCCCTTGAAGCCTATCATCACTTTAACAAATGGCATCAGAACCCCCAGTGCTGGTTTGTCAGGAGATTCATGATAATTTTTTTATGAATTATGATAAAAAGCTCCATGAAATTTTTAAAAGGTCTAGGTGGATTTAGATTTAGTCTTACCTTAAGGTAGATGGATATTGATAATGATCCACCATGGGCAACCTGCTTCTCCAATAGTAGACACTGCCATTAGGATTCCAGGGCATGGTCCCCCATAGATTATTAGTAGGACCAAAGGCTCCAAAGCCTCCACTATAACCACCTCTATAAGCCCTCCAATTGAAAAAACCTCAGGCATTGGCCCTGGAGCATGCTCCCCAACACCCAATGGATCACCATCGTCCCCTCCAGTAGAGACCCCTTTTCCATCATTGGCTTACTCATGCAGAAAAAATTTATTAATTAGATCCTATGAATAAAAATAAGGGAAGTAATGGATGAGACAAGTCAGTTAATTGTCTTACCTATAGAATCTCTACCAATACAAAAACATCAATAGGAGTGATTTCACCGCTCTCTCAAGGACTCACCTAATCAGTGGGTGACCCTCAAGATTCCCCATCACTATATCCTTGCATGTATTCACTAGTTAATTACTATACAATTAATTATTTGGTATATGATATTTTTTTTCATAGTTAGGATCACCACCAAATAGCACCTACACTAGGGAAAGGGGAATATTAGGTGTCCCACACTGATGGTAAAAGGCATCCATGGCCACTTGGTATTAAAACCTCTTGAGGAAGTGTACCTTGGAAGTGATCTTTGCATACCCCACCTATATAATATCAATTCACTCCTGGATAATAATCATCATCACCTGACCCAGTAGAAGGTTTATACCTAGCATTCCCTAGGCCACCCGAAATGCGTGGAAAAAAGAATCACAATTTTTCTCTCGGATATGCTGAAAATTATACCTATGGCCTCCCTGACTCTACCAGTTCCACCCTAAAATCTATATTCTTCCTCCCATGGATACTTCTAGTGAAGGTCCTCCCCTCCAAGAGTTGTGGGAGTTATATCTCCTTTCATATGCCGCACTATAGCTTTATCTTGATCTGCCTATAATGCATGGACATCCCCTCAAATATCAGCATGTATGCTACCTTACTACTCTGGAAACTCACTCGTTGGTGCGACCGCCCTTATGCGTTGAAATAAAATCACACCTGGGTACACCACTACCTAGTGTACAACATAATCCTAAGATAGTACAATGTTGACATTGGTTGTTGGTAGCATAACGATCTCCCCCATTCCCTCTCTAATGAAAATACACCACATATGATGAAGGACATAGGTATTTTACTTCTTACAGACTCTGTGTAGACTATATTCCTCTGCTACTAGATTTATATGAACTGCTGAGTGAACCGAGATGGGGTATATATAACTCAATAGGTATTTTCATTGATTCAAGACACCAACAGCCCACCCTGGAAGGCTTGCAGGTATTACCTCTACCCTGGTGTTTCTTGTAGTTTGAAAACCATCTCACCAACTGGAGTTGAAAATTTTTAGAAGTTGAAGTTAACACAATTTTTTATTACAATCTTGAAAATAAATTCACTGAGTTCCATAGGCCATGCCCTAGTAACTTTGATTAGTGAAGGCCACATACCATCATTTGGTGAGATTATATAATTTTAAAACTCATGTGCTTTTAATTTAATTGTGATCCACCCATAAAAGAACAAGAACGAGCCACATATACTCTTATGAAAGATTCCCCTCTTCATATGGCCCAACTAAATATAGATCCGAGAAAGAATCGGTACCCCGATATTCACCTGATTTCCATCCTACATTATTTTAATCATTATGAGAATCCTTGGGTGTATCCCCATTCATGTGTCTCTAACAGGAAGTAGCCAACCACTAAGGAAGGTGTCCAAGAATGAAATGTATAAGACTAATGGATTATAGTCTTCCACCATGTTGTATCCCCACTGCTCATATTTCTCTTCCTCCAAAATCAATCAGTATGACCCTGACCTACTCCTTTGTAGCATCTCCAGACACTACTTCTGTTGCCCTGACATTTTCTTAGTAGGTTACTTATTCAAGAACATACTCAACCATGCCTTGAATGTGATGTTCTTGTGAAAGAGGAGCATGATCTAGTTTTCTCTTCAATGACTCTAGTGAGTGTTGTGTCAGGACAAGGGTCTAATGACTATCACCCTTGGTGTTCGGAACTGGGAGAAACTCATCATACTAGATCTCATTCAATGGGATGCCACTGATGCAGTGTGCATACCATAGGCTGATGCTTACCTCCCCATGGTGAAGGTGGAAAGTGTTGGTATTTAGATACCAATGGAAGAGGAGATCTAAAAATATCTCACATTGATGGTACATATGGAACTTGGATGTCACATTTCCTCATACAATTAAATATGGTTTAGATCATCCTTGTACTATAGGCAGATGAAGTGTACCTAGAACCCAAAGTCTTATTCATCAGTGACGTTTCCTTTTGCCCATAAATCCTAGTCTTTGTACAATCCCTTTTTTTGTCCTAGATACTAATATTTAGGATGTTGGCATAGTGATTTATGAACTCTTCATCCCTGGGTGTATCCCCTACAACTGTTCTCATCCATCCAATCATCGTATAAATAGAAATTTCTTCTTACTTCAGATTAGGGTGACCAGAAATAGTGATGTTTCGGTGGGAGATATCATCATCGAGACTAAACCAAAATTGTGGTGTATTGAATTCGATTCCTGGGATGGTCACCTCATCCATCAGACGAAATTTACACAATTGAAGGTGATTTCTCAATATATATTTCTTATAGGATTTGGTCAGTGGACCCATGAGTTCCTGGTTGACTAAAAAACCCTCCTAGTTTGAGGAATATCTGGGTTTACCACTATCTTAGACTTCTAAGCAGCTACAATAGTGTTGATATTTGATTTATTTGGTTGGTTGTCCATTTTGAGAGAATCTGTGAGTTCTAAGGAAGGTGCATTCAAGTACAAGTTTCTATCACTCAAAGGTCATAGTGGAACAAAACTTAAAAATATTGTGCACAAATGCTCTCCTTTGTCATGTCATGGAAGTATCTTCATAAAATATGGTGTTGTATGAAATTTGTAGATAAGAAATAGGATTTCAAGAAAAGCCTATGTTTTGGGAAAAATAGAAGACTTGACCTATAGGAAGTAAGAGTATTGTATAAGCCCCCTATTTAATGGATACCCCTATCGAGTTGAATGTAGCATGAAACAAATTTGCGTGAACATGTGTAAATGGTCCATTCTCTTCAAAAATACCCTTGGAACCCAACCTTTTGATCCCCTATCATCTCTGATTCTAAGGGGAGGAATTTTTTGGAGTATAAAACATATCTCTATGAGAAACGGGTAGTTTTGGAAGAACCAGACACCTGACCCACCCAAAACTATATTTTGGGGATGATGAGAGGGTTGTGTTCAAGATTCAATGGTTGCATGTAAAGGTATTTTTCCGCATGAAAAATACTTTCATGCCTAAGGCATCGAGGAGTTCCATGGGTACACAAACTCTGGAACCATGCCCATGGAAGATGCATATACGAAAGGAATGTTTCATGAAATAAAAGACTGTTTTATACAAACCCATCACAAAAATACCTAGTTTTATGACAACAGTGACATCAAGCTAAAATTATTGAGTGAACAAGAACTAGCATAAAAGAACAGAAAAACATATGACCCAATTATGCACCAAAGAATGCATGCACCAATAGTTGAGTATTTTGGCTCTAAATAGAAGCTTACCCCACCACCTAGAAGAGGCTCTTAGGAAGATGAAGTGCTGATCTATTGTGCACAACTCCCTCTCTTCCATGATAGTGAAAAACACCAGATATAATAGATCCTCAAAGGTAGATCACTTGAATGATAGACCTCCTATGGTACCAAACATGACTTGGCCTATGGTGGAGCGATCCTTTTTAAACTTATCCTAAGGATGTTTAGGTTTTCTCAAAGATAATATACCACTGCATAACCCTAATATGTGTACAAATCCAAAATTTCCACACAACTATGCCTCTTTAATCCACACAGTGTCTTTTTCCTAGAGCACCTACATCATGTAACACCTTTTTCAAGAAATCCAAAAAAGTTTTGTGTAACAATTTACTGGTCCATGAACCAACACCCCCTATGATTTTAATGTAATAATTACCCCACCTATTTCTCTTAATCAAAGGTTCCCTGGTGCCTTTTTCTCCTAACCATAGGGACCCTAATGTCGAGCATCCTGATTTCGACTCCTCCATTGAAGTACCAATGCCATGTCCCTTCCATAGGTGCATCTAGTGGTGAAATATTTGAGGGAAACTATGCACTTATCTTTTTTAGGAGGTCGTTATTCTGAATATTCCTCTTTCATCGACATGGTCCCTCTTGAGAAGTGACCCCCACCACATCTAATCTTCATGACATAAAAATTCCCAGCACCACATCCTAGTCATATAATGTTAAACTTCATGAAAATATCCTTAGAACATGATTTAAAACTATTTCCTTGCACATTGTGATAAACATGAGATGTCATGTGTATGATTGACATAGGATGACCCAACACCTCTTATAATGTGTGATAAATGCTAGATTCCCCATATAAAATCATCATGGGATTCCACCATATCCCCCATAATGGGATGTTTCTCCTCCAATGGGTAGCTTATAAACATAATCCCTGCACCATACCCCATCAATTCTCTTTTAGAGACAAGAGTTACCTCACCGAGTGATGTTAAACTATATAGATTGATCCTGTCACATGACCATAAACTGTGACATCAAACAATGTAAGTTTTAATTCCTATCACTTAAACAAGGTATGTAGGATTCCTCCTTAAGGTTCAATCATGAAAAACATAATCCATGTGTAAAATCTTTCCTCCTAGGGATACACCTCCATTGATCCACCTTAATAGGGTGTCCTGATCTAAAATCTAGTTGTGACATATTTTCTTTCGAGGGAAACGCCTCTATTGATCTACCTCGATAAGTCATCCTGATATACATTCCATGTGTGACATCTTCCATCATAGTGGAACACCTCTATTGATTTACCTCAATAAGACGTCTTGATCTACCATCTAGGTGTGAAATCTTCCCTCCTAAGGACATTCCTCTATTGATACACATCAATAGGGCATCCCGATCAACCATCCAAGTGTGAAAACTTCCCACTTATGGACACACCTAAATTGATATTCCTCAATAGGTTATACTGAACTACCATCCAGGAATGACATTTTCCCTCCTAGGTACACACCTCCATTCATCCACCACAATAGGGAATCATGATCAACCATTTAGGTGTAACATCTTCCCTCCTAGGGACACACCTCCATTGATCTGTCTCAAAAGGGAATCTTGATCTACCATCGAGGTGTGACATCTTCCCATATAGGGAAACATCTCTATTAATATACCTCAATATGGGCATCTTAGTCTACTGACCAGGTGTGCATCTTCTCTCCTAGGGATTCACCCCCATCGACCCATCTCAAGAGAACATTCTGATTTTTCTCCATAAGATTCTAAACTAATAGCCCAATCCATCTCAATAGGATGTTCTGTTATTTCTCCACAAGACATTAAAATCTTACCCGATCTATCTCAATAAGATTTTTGGGTCCTTATCCAATTTACATTAAACTCATGCCAATATCTTACTCAATATGGAATCTTGATCCACTCCATCACCTGAGTGTGAAATCATCCCTCCTATGGTTGTACTCCATCCAATCCAAGTGTGACATCTTCCCTTCTAGAATACACTCCAATAATTCTGGTGTGAAATATTCTCTTATATGGATACACCCCATCGATATATCCCAATAGAACATTCTGATCAATCTACACAAGATGTTAAACTCACACCCTGATCTATCTCAACAGGACATTCAGATCCATCTCTATAAGATGTTGAGCTTGTGACCCGATCTGTCTCAATAGGATGATTAGATCTGTCTCCACAGGACATAAAACTTGTGACCTGGCCTAAAATACCTACCCCATGCAATAAACATGGAATTTTTGAGGTTAAAAATTCTTTGAAGACTTATGAACATGGAATCATCAACTAACTAGTGGCTGACACAAGATGCCACAGGTCCAGTACCTCAGATGCTTCATATGAGATTCCCTCCAAAAGAGGAATAATTCATAGGTTCCCAATTTACCCAATGTCCATACATTCCCATATGTTTCCAATGTGACTACTCTCCTAACCACTGAAGGTTTCCTCTCTATTGAGATATAAGAAGCATAATTAACCAGTTTCCATATTGAGATGGAGCTGGGAATGAGTTCTGTGAACATTACTTAATTTTTGAGGGAGACCCAGACTAAGAAATGAGATATGACGAGGAATCCATGGAAGGAGTAACAGACATCCCATCATCCCATTTAAATCATGGGTAATACATCACTGATTAAAGTGATGAAATCATCTCACCATTAGGAAGTAGGAATGTAGGGCAACAGAGCTGCATGCATAACGTGATGGTGCCCCAATGAAAGTATTAGAAACAGTATTGTAGAATCATAATGACCCAAAAGTGATGTAATATATTCCATAAAAGGTATACATGACCAAATACATATTTCATCTTTAAAATAATTTTTTTTTTATTAATTTTATAAATCCTTAATTAATCCTTTAAAATATTTATTATATTTTAAGGTTTTAAATAAATTCTTTAGAATCACTCACTTCTATATCACCAAAGGAATTATATTAATATCTTCAATTATTATACTTATAAAATAAGTAAATAAACTCATATTTTGAAGAATACATGGGTAAAAACCATGGTAATGGTTGTGGTTTCGATTACATTATCATATAGAGTCCAAAACCTATGTTTGGAAATTAAAAAAGAATTATTCTATCATTTTCTATATAAACTAACCCAACCTATCATTACTCTTCACTCAGAACTCTTGTATCTTGAAATTACCATGAATTTACCTCTCTTAATTACTTCCAAGGTTCCCATAAGCTCTTAATAATCTCATCCAAAGCTTTTATAAGTATCATCTCAAGGTAAGGGGTCCTCTCCTTCTTCTTTTTATTCAAGAACTTTGATGGTCTTATACCTATTAGTTACCAATTGTTCATGTTGGATTATGGTCTTACATATCCCCCTAAAAATAGTTATGATTTCCATGTGATAGGAGACCCATTTCAAAATCATTAATCCCTTCTATGAATATTTATGTATCATCATTATGCTGCCAATATTTTCCAATGATTTTTCATGACAAACAATTGTGTAGTGAATACTCATCCCCAATTACACTCAATGTTATTCACCAAGATGTGTATATCCTTAAATTATTGGGGACTTCCATGTATGTGTCTCACACTCATTAATCCTAGGATTAAAAGTGAAAAAATACAACCTAATGTTGTATGATCTATGTGCCACAGTTATGAATGTATATAAAATGAAAGTTATGGGTGGGTTTGAAATTATATAGACATCCAATGCATAGGGTATTGTTTTTATCTCATTAGATTACATGTATAGTTCATGGGAGGTTATCCTGAGAACACTACATTATGTTTTTTTGGGGGTTATCCTTAAATTATGTTTATGATGTCATGTTTTATGTTATTTCCACATTCTTATATTTTCTTTATGTTATCAAGTTATATCATTCTTCATTGTATAAGATTATGATTCTCACCCCTCTGATTGTAAATTTATAAGCCTCTTGAGTCACATATAAAAATTTAAATTATGTTAGGATTTTTTATTCTCATACCGATCCTTATAGTTCAATCCTTTTTTATGTATTTCCCCAGGTTATGTTGTGTAGTTTTAGAAGAACTGTGGAATTTGAACAGTATTTTAAATAAGTTTTCAATAATATCATTGTATTTTTGTGACAAGTTTTTATGTTATGTAAAAAATTTCCAAAATAAACTAGGATTTACAATCTTATGGGATTGTATAATGTGTACCTTTATGTAATAAATCATGAAATAATGTATATTAATGATATAGGTTTTCATAGATGGTATCATACAAAAGTTTAGTTATTTTTGGGGTTAGGATTACAAAACTATATTTAAATACTTAGGGATAAGACTAAACATAGTAAAATATCCCTAAACATTGGTAAAGTATATAATAAGTGGTTTCAAGGAAATTACATCCCAATCTGTATACTATAAGTGGATGTGGGTCAGCATAGGTGTGCCTAGGGTAATAACCTTGAAAAGGGTGCATTTAGCTGAACTTGATCATCAACTAGTACATGAAAACAGACCTTATTTCATACCTAGTTTGACAAACATGGGGGATTTTCTATGGTAAATTCAAAATATAATTAATAACCATTATTAATGAAAAAAATAACATAGGATTATATATTAGTAAATAGATCATGACTAACATAGATTGAAACATATAAATTCATAGGATAAATAATATATTTCATTTATGAGTTATACCATTAATGTTAATGTTTTCTAAAATATTTATTTAATATTTAAAAAAATTATCACACCAAATTTTCAATTTATTTCAATTTAATACCAAAAATAGGAGGAACTGAGTCAACAACCAATCTAAGGGGAAACGTGATAACTGTCCGAACAATATGCCCAACCTAATGGAAGAAGGAATCATAGACTTTGTGATAATAATTTCTTAATTAATTCAAGTATTTAACTGAAAACTAAATGAGGAGGAACTTACAAATCCCTATAATAAATAGAATGTCTCAATTGATACTTTTATTTGGAAAAGGCCTCCAACTTTCAGTGGATCTTATGATCCCTTAATCGTAGAGCAATAAATAAAATACATTGAAAAGGTATTCGCATCCTTTGTTGCTCTGATTAAGAGAAGTTCATATAGGATATTTATTTTATGGAGGTATAATATTATCAATGGTAGATGTTGGTAAAAAATATTAATCCAAAGTAGAATATTGAAGCTATGGAGTGGAAGGAGTTCCAGAAAATGTTTTTTGAAAAATATTTTCCTCGCACTCTCAAACTTAAAATGAAAATGGATTTCCTTAGACACAAGAAAAAGGATGATAAATACTTTGGGGAATATGAGTAAATATTCACAAGACTTTCATGATATGCCTTTAGCTTTTTCATTTCCCCAAAATGTAAAGTTAACTACTTATTTGGTGGGATAAATATGAATCTATGAAAATCATTATCTATTTGAGACTTTGATAGGTATAAGGAAATTTTTTGATGTTAACTAAAAGTTAAAATAGAGATCTATGAATCTAAATAGTCTCTTGGGACTTCATAAAATAAGTGGGTAATGGATTTTAATTATAGAGATGAGATTAGAAAATATTAAGGAGGAAAGAAATTCCATTATCTAGCTTGTCAAAAGTGTGGGAAGAATAATCCTTGAAATTTCATGAAGGGGTAAAGAAAATTTTTTAAATTTAGGAAGGAATAGAACCTATATAGAAATTTCCAACAAGAGAAACCCACCAATGTGAAGGAAGAAAGGAATACTTCAGTCAACCCTTGACCTATTTTTCAATGTTTCAACTGTAAGTAATAAGGAAACTATGCGAATCAATTCCCTAAGCCAAGGTATGTCAATGAAAATCAATGATAATAGCCTCCAAGTCCTATAAAGAAAGGGAGAGCTTATACAATTATAAATACTAAGGTGGATCATGAAAATGAAGTGGTGATAAGAATGTTATTTGTTTATTCAAGAATAATGAATGTACTTTTTTATTATAGTTCTATTCATTAATTCATATCATTAACATTTTTTAGAATTATTCAAACATTACCACAAAACATGGAAGTAGAGTTATCAGTGAACATAAATAATGGGTCAATTGTTGCATCCCCAGAATATAACTCATCCCCTTTCCATATTTTCGGCTTGAAAATACTATCAAACTTTGTGATACTCCCATTAGTGGAGTTTGATGCAATTTTGGTTATGGATTGGATTTCCTTATATATATCCAACATAAATTATCTAGAGAAGGAAATCACCCTATGTATCATGAATCACCATCTTAATATATACAAGTTAAAGGAGGAGTATGAATCATCTTTGATACCAATATATCAAGAGTGGATATTATTTCCTTGATATAAAGTGTATCTTGATTAAATAATTGAGACTAAAGAAAATATCATCCCTATTGACATCACCATTGTTTGGGAATTCACTGATGTATTTCCTGAATATTTTCCTAGTATTCCTCCAAATTTTGTGGTTGAGTTCTCAATCTAGATCATACCCAAAGCTTTTCTAATATACAAGACTCCATATAGAATTATCATTGTTGAACTTGAGGAGATGAAGAAACAATTACAGGAGATTATGGATGAATGGTTTATATGCCCAAGTGTTTCATCATGGAATACACCAGTCCTCTTTTTCAAGAATAAGGGTGGTCCAATGTTCCTCTTCATTGATTATAATGAGTTTAAAAATACCATGATAAAGAAAAAGTATCTTCTTATCTTGATTGATGAATTTTATATTAGATACATGGAGCATAATACTTCCCCAATGTGGATCTTCGGTTGGGATATTATCAAGTAAAGGTGGAGGTGGAGGATATCCCCAAGAATAATTTCCATACAAGGTATGTGCTCTATAAGTTCATAGTTATACCATTTGGACCAACTAATGCTCAATTAATTTTAATGAACATTATTAAAATATTTTTTAGGGATTAACTTATAAAATTTTTGGTAGTATTTATAGATTATATTCTTATTTTCTCCAAAATCAAAGAGGAACTTGAAAAGAATTTAAATTATGTACTGAAGAGTTTGTGAAAGAAAAATTTATTTTTGAAGTACAGTAAATGTTAATTTTCTTTGTATAAAGTAACTTTCTTAGGACATGTTATCACTAGTAAAATTTTATTTGGGGATCCTTCAAAAAATAGAGGAAATTGAAGGAAGTACAAGTCCAATAATTATGAGTAAAATCATTAGTTTTCTTGGATTAGTTGGGTACTATCATCGATTTGTAATAAACTTATCATGATTTTCAATCTTACTAACCAAGATAAATCTGAATGGATTCAAGTTTTTTGGGATTAATAATGAGAACAAGGCTTTAATGATATGAATAAGGGGATAATCACTGCATTTATTATCACATTACCCACTAGTGGGGAAGGATTTTTTATCTATATTGATGTATAAAAAATAGATTGGTTTGTGTACTCATGAAATATGACAAGGTGATATTTGATTAATCCCCCAAATTAATGATACATGAGAAAAAAACCCAACACATGATCTAGAATTGTCATTAGTGATATTCACTTTGAAGATTTTGTGACTATATCTCTACAGATAAAAGTGTGACATATATACAAATCATAAAATATTAAATCATATATTAATACAAAAGGATACTAATATGAACCAATAAAGGTGGTTAGAGTTGACCAAATATTATTATTTTTCAATCTATCACCATCTAGGGAAGGTAGAAAAAGTATTAGATGCACTCAGTAAAAATGATATCAGAACTCTATAAATGATTAGGATTGAAAGGGATCCAATATTCTTGGACATATAAAGGATATAAATGGGAATAATATAATTATATTCATCCTACCTTAATCAAATAACTACTTAACTATATATTCTTGAAAAGATTAAGGAGGCATATAAATATATTGAATTTCTATAAAACATGGTTTAGAATATTCCATAGTTCAACTTTAATAAAGATGGAGTTATAATATTTGGAACCCTGATATGCATCCCATAAAAACTGGAACTAAAGAGGGAACTTATAGATGATGCACATATCTCATCCTTCTTTACTCATCCTAAAATCACTAACATATATAGAGATTTGAAGAAAAACTTCTAGTGGTGTAACATGAATAGGGAGATTGTAGAGTTTGGATCTCGAGGTTTGGTATGCCAGTAAGTCAAGGTGGAATGATAGAAGTCGAAGGGTATGATGAAACCATTTCCCATACCAGTATATAAATGGAAAAACATAACCATGGATTTCATCATAGGACTCCTTGGGGCACCTAAAGGAAATAACACCATCTGGGTGGTAGTCGATCACCTTATAAAGTTAGCTCATTTAATTATTATCCAACAATATTTCTATCTCCACCAAATCATCATTCTATACATACAACAAGTGGTAATATTTCATGGAGTTATGCTCTCAATTGTATCTGATTATGATCTAAGGTTTAACTCAGGGTTCTAGATAATCTTTTAGTAAGTGTGGGATACCAAAATGAGCTTCAAAACTTCTTTTCAAAATCAGACGGATGTTCAGTCTAAATGAACCATATAAACTCTTGAGGATGTATTGATATCATGTTCAATGTATTTTTTAGGATTATGGGATCAGTACCTTTCCCTAGTGGAGTTCTTATATAATAATAGTTTCCACTCTATCATTAAAATGGCACCTTATGAGGTTTTTTATGAGAATAGGTTTTGAACTTTGTCATATTGTGATGAAGTGGGAGAGAAAAATCTTATGGGACCTGATCTTATCAAAGAGATAAAAAAATATCATTCAAACCATTAAACAACATACGAAATCTGCACAAAGTCAATAGAAATATATGCATACAATCATATATGAGACTTTTAGTTTGAGGTTAGAGATAAATTAATCCCACATATATCACCAAGAAAGAAATTCATGAGGTTTGGGAATAAGGAAAAGATTTTTCCTAGATATATTGGCCCCTTTGAGATCACTGGTCGCATTAGAGTAGTAGGCTATCCACTACCACTCCTACCTAACTCATATGACGTACATGAAGTGTTCCATGTATCCATATTGAAGAAGTATATAACAGACCACTAAAATGTACTAAATATAGAGGTGGTACAATTATAGAATGATATTTCATACAAGGAATATCTAATGAAGACTATAGATCATCGATACAAGAATTTATAAAACAAGACAAATCACCTGGTCAAAGTGTTATGGAAAAACCAAAAGTTTGATGAAGTGAAATGGGAATTAGGAGAGGTGATGAAACAAAATTACCCTATTCTATTTTAGTGTATGAATTAAAAATTTAGAGGCAGAAATTTTAGAAGGGGGAAGAATGTAATGACCAGAAATTTTATAAATGAAATTCTCTTTTTGAATGAATAAATTCATTAATAAGTAATTTATCTATAGAAAACACATGCACTAAATTAGTTATTTTTTACCATTATAAGTTATATCATGTCAGACATAAAATACCATTAATAATAAAAACCATTGATAGTATAGTTTTTATATAGTGATCTTTTGATTATTATATATTAAGGTTTATGAAAAATCCCAATTGACAAAGACAAAATAATCGATGACCTCAAACAATAGGATCATACACTATGAATCTCATTTATCAGAGAATCTAAGGGAGAAAACATTACTAGGATTTGACCTTGACCAATCCCAATCTGAGATTAAACAACTAAATCACAAATTAAACCACTCACATAAGAAGTTTAATCTCATTGATTTCACGGCCCAAACCATGTATGTTGAACCACCCAAATTATATATCACCATTGCACATCATACCCTTTGGGAATTCATTGGTGTAATTGAGGGATATGTATCTAGACCCTAACTGTATGAATTTTTATATTTAGTGTTTAATAAAATAATGATTATATTTATCTCTTTTTATCATTACTTTTTAAATGATCAAATAATGAGTTCAAAAAAATTATATTTTGATACGATGAAACACAAATTGTATTTTTTTTAGAAATATATAGTTTCAATCAAGAAAATATTTTTATGAATTAAATAATTTTTTAAATACATGATATTTTAATAAAATATTATTATTAAATAATATTTATTAAATATAAATTATAATATAATTTTATAAAGTCAAATGTAATTTTTTATAAGGGTTAGAGAACTATTATCATCAAAAAAACCATTTTTTTAATAAATGTATACTTTTTATTTCAAAGTGTTAATTTTAATATTTGTATAATTATTTTTATAAAATAAAGATTACTTTTTAAATTATCATGTCTAAATTATCAAATTTTTATTTTTTCATAATTTTCTGATACAGTCAAATTTGCAGGTAAAAATTAACTACGGTGTAAATATACTATATGTATTGTTATATAACAATGACCCAAAAGTGATGTAATATATTTCATAAAATGTATCCAAGGCCATATATATAACTAATCATTAAAATAATGTGTTTTTTAATTTATTTTATAATTCTATAAATCCTTAATTTATCCTCTAGAATATATATTATATTTAAAGGTTTTAAAATCAACTCTTTGTAAACATGACCCACTTTCACATCGCCAAGGGAATTATTTTAATTTTTTACATTATTAGACTTATAAAATAATAAAAACCAATCTTAATTGGTAGAAACCAAGAGAAATAACCATGTTATGGTCTGTTAGTTTTTTTTATTAATTTATCATATAGAGTCCCAAACCTATGTTTGGGAATTAATAAAGAATTATCCTCTCTTTTTCTATATAAACCTAACCAACTTACCATTACTATTTATTAAAAACTCATGGATTATGAAATTTATATTCTTTTAACTCTATATATTTCTACCAAGGTTCCCCCCTCCCCCAAATATCTTAAGAAGCTCCTCTAAATCTTCTGGAATCATCCTCTCAGGCTAAGGGATCATCTCTTTATCCACTTTATTCAAGAACCTTCTTTAACTTATTCCTATTAATTCCCAATTGTTCATGTTTTATTATGTTCTTATGTACCATTATTCATATACTTATTATTTCCATGTGATGAGATACCCATTTCACTCTCATTAATCCCTTCTATTAATATTTATGTATTGTCGTTATTCTGTTGAAATTATCCTATGATTTTCATGCAAAACAATTATGTAGTGAATACCCATCCCCATTTTCACTCAATGGTCTTATACTAGATGTGCCTATAATTAATTTACTAAGAACTTACATTTATTTATCTCACACTCTTTAATTTTGGGATTACATTTTATGAAATACATCCTTATGTTCTATGATTTATGTGGTACACTTATGAATGTACATGGTAAGAAAGTGATAGGTGTGACGAGAGTTATATAGACATCCATTGCATTGGTTAATGTTTTTATCTCATGCGACACCATGTATGGTTAATGGGAGGTTATCCTAAGCTCACTATGTTATGTTTTCTTTGTTTTTATCTTAGACTTATGTCTATGATGTAATGTTTTATATTGTTTCCACATTACTAGGTTTCCTTTATGATATCATGTTATATCATGCCTCATTGTTCAAGATTATGATTCCCATCCCTATTATGTTACCTTGATATGAATATTAGATCACATGTACTAATATACCTTATGATGTTATTTTTTTATTCCCTAAATAGTCTTTATTTCTCACCCCTTTCTTATATATGTCCTCAAACTATTCTGTGTAGTTTTAGAAAAATGATGGAATTTTAAAATCATGTTAAAGAATTTTTCAATAATCGAATTGTATTTTTATTTGAATTTGTTATTTTATGTACCTAAATTCACAAAGAAACTAGTATTCAAAATCTTATGTTATTTTATAATTTATAACTTTATGTAATAAATCATGAACTATGGTGTATTAAAGATATGGGATATCATAGATGAAGGGAAAGGACCCTATAGTGGATGACTAAGAATAGGAGTACAGAGATGTTAGTAGACTGGGAAAGGATCTATAGGACCTAATTTTTATTTATTTATTACATAATATTTGTTTTAATTTATTTAGCTTGACATTTTTTGATTCCACTATCTCTTTTATGACTTGTATGCCATATTTATATGCAAGCATTATTACTGTGATTATTTATTATCTTGTTTATTATTAGTATTTTCTAAATTCTCAATGATATGATACTAATGGTATATTCTCACCCTCACTACTAGTTTTAAGCCTCTTGTATATGAGGAGACATGCATAATCTCATGTGGAATTTCATCTTAGACCCAATTGTTTGGGTCGGGACGTTATATGAGGTGAGACCAAAGTGGTGGTTGTGGTAAATGTATTGTTTGCTTACCATTGTGTTTCCAAGGGGTATAGTGAGAGTTATATGGTAATGTTATTTAGTTAATGTTTCTATGTTGTGATATTATTATTGAAAGGGTAATTGGACCTAGCCTGATGAGTCCTGGACTACATAGGTTATGCGGGTCATGAGATCCTTGTGGGGTACTGAGTGTGAGTTTATATCGATTAATATAGATAAATTTGGGTATGGTAAACCTAGAGTATGCACTTATAAGTGATATAAGAATGTAAATGGGTTTTTTATATTGAGCTTCCATGTTCAAGTCTATCTTAGGGATTCTATACTATGATGCTAGGTGGGTTATGAGTTATTCCCTAAGTGGAAGGGAAAGATCATGAGTGACTAGTATCAGGTGGAAAATTAAGTATGTGATGTGATGATGGTATGTGAGTATAGAGACCAAATATAAATTAACACATTTATTTCATTATTTAATATGAATAATCATTCTATCTCACAAATAGTCACACAAACCACAGAACCAAAGGTTTAGTATTTGGAAATATTAGATATACAAACAAATTATTTTATAATATTAATCAACATTTCTTCATAAATCCTCAACTCGAAACCCCCTTCTAAACATATCAAATGTAATACCCATGTTTTTATCATGGGTAAATAAAACATAATAACTTTTTGAGATCATATGCTTGGTATGTTAAACATATGATATAATAATCCAATATCATTATTGAGCATAAGACGAACATATGGGTATAATCAAGATACATAAGAAACTTATGCCCAAAAAACATAGATCATAAATCATGGAATCGAGATTGGAATAACATAATACATGAATCAAAATAGTTTAGAAACATGATTAAATAAATTAGATCTATGAGAACGTAAAATAGTCATGAGAATAAGCATAAAATTATGACATCATTCAAATATGGAACAAACATTGGTACATGGAAACATTACTTTCACGAGTCACACAATTATACCCATTCCTATGAGGTAACATAATTATACTCACATATACATCAATTTCATTAGTCCCAAACTTTCACCAATACCTATGAGTAACTATATTGTTCTCATGTATACATATCTCATGATATTTAAACTTTTAACCAATACATTGTTGGGTGATATAGGACCCCAACCATTATTCATCCATACTTATGAGTACCACTGGAAAATAATTCACCTTTTATAGAATAAATAAACCATTAAAATAAAATAGGTTTCATATACATTAAAATGGAAACATATAATTAAATTACTAATAATTATTACAAGATATACCCATGGAAAATAAATGGGTATAAAAATATATTCAGAAACTTTTTTGGTAAATACCCTTAAATTTAGATAATAAACCACATGGTATTTAGACCATATAGGTAAAGGGTATATGGTTAAGAAAATATTTTTCAAATAAATATATGTATATAATCTAGTAGAAAACTCTTCAATCAAAGGAATAAAAAATAGGTTATTCATATATAAGATGACTTGGAAGAAAAATTACAGTTATATATTGAAGATGATTATTAAAGAAAAAGGCTGTGATGGATCACTCCTTCAATAGAGAAGAAAAAATAAAAAAAACATCAAAGGAAAAACGTTGGGAGGTAAAATTTATAAAATATCCTTGTTCAAGAAAAAGGTATATCAAAGGATTTTTATTTTTATGAAAACCATTTTTTTAGCATCAGGAAAAAATCTCTTTGGGAATAAGAAATATCCATGGAATTTTTAAAAAAATATTTAAATAGAAATATTTTATAAATCAATGATAATAATAGTTTTCTATAAAACATTAATTATTATAAAGGAAGTTACATTGAAAACAAAAAAGATGGTGGAAACATGTTTTTATTGACAAAATCATTAAAAAGATATTTTAGAATAAATTCATAAAAATACAAACTTATAGGTCACTTTCAAAATTTATTTTCCAAAAGATGATGTGAAAACATTGAAAAAAAATATGATTAAAAATTACACATCAATAATAAATAATTAAAATACAAAAATTCTATAAAAATAAATGTATGGTGTAATATAAAACATTTTATTTGAAAGGATGGAAAACCATTTTAGTGTTTCTAAATATCATTGTTGAAAAAATGAACTATAAAAAGAGTAAGAAAACATAATATTTAAAATAGTATAAATAAAATATATAGTTCATATTATATAACACATAATTTATTTTCCAATTATAAAAGAGAATATTAGTAGGAATGTAAATTATAGACAAGGATGGGAAACCATAATTAATAAGGATGTGTATTATTCTCAACTACGATATAATTTTTGGGAAAAAATCAAGGTAAAAATCTAAATTAAAAGCTCATTTTATACCATACAGTTAGAAAAATTTCCATGTAATAAACTCTCAATGTGGAAAACCCCAATTTTATAAGAAATAAATTCAATAATAAGCATTATAACTCAATAAAGAAAGTTGAGTTAACATAAATCCTAAAAACATTAGTATATTTTAAACGAAATAAATTTAAATAGATAACATGATATGAATATTAAAACCTTATAAATTAAATGAAAATTTTAAAATAAATTAATTATGAATTAGATACACTATTCCAGATAAATTAATTTTTATAATAGGAAATATGTCTTAAGGGGTTATGATTTTAGATAAGAAACCATTATCTTGTATCCACGCTTAGTCAAATGGAATATAAGATTTTATATAAAAAAACAAAAATACATTAATAACCTACTTAAGAACCTCTTTCATAAACACACACACAAACACACATATATATATAAATATACATCCTCTTATAATATTAATTTATAATTATTCTCTATATGTATATTACTTTGTTATTATCTATTTTCAATATCAAGTGTGAGTAATCTTGATATTTCTTAAATAGTATCTTATTAGTGATATTATTAATAATTGTACTAAAACAATTCATCATTTAGATATCATAAAAGGTACTATAATTGATTTTTTATAAAAAAATATTATAATTTCATTATACGGTATTTTTTTTATGATCTTTAAACATGAAATCGATGATGACTATGTTTCGGTGATTTTTAACGAATAAATGTTGACATCTTAATTAGTGAGTTTTATATTAATGTTACCGTTAAAGAACAAAAATAACAACATTATTTATTTATTTATATCATATATCATTAGTAATTAAGTTCTTATAGTCATCCTGATGTTATTTTATAGCATTTTTCAAGTAGGTAGTTAGGCAGACTCAAACATGAACAAACTATAATTAATGGAAGAATAAAATCATTAAAGTGGTTTATTTTGTAAAAATATAATTATTACATAATAATAATGATATTATTTATTTAAATTTAAGTCCTTTAATCATATTTTAAGATATTTTAGTAAATATTAAATAAACTAGATGAAAAACGAGATACATTACTTCATGGAGGTAATAAACAACACAATAAATGATTAACATTCTCATTTCTTGAATAATTAGAGGGAAAGAGGGTAGAGTATAAAATAAACCTTCATAATAATAATTAAATTTTATATGTCAAATTTATTCTTTAATTTCACCCATATAATCAATGAAGAAATGTGTTTGTGAAAACAAAATTTGTCTCTTTGTGGTGGTTGTAGTTCGCACAACGCACAAATGACGGTTTTGTTTTTATTAATAGAAAATGGGTAAGGTTATCAATAGTTATTACCACGGAATAATAAAATTAATTATAAAAACAATACTAATTTAATTATATATTATTTATAAAGATAGATTTCAGAATGCAAAAAATAAATGAAAATAAGTGAGGGAAAAAAGCACTCACATTGAGGACTTAGGATTTCCCTTAGAATACTCCTTGTAAATGGAGTTATTAATAAACTATATTCTAAACAAAAACATAAGGAGAATTAATAGTATTATATAGTAATTAAAATTTCATATTTTCAATAGTAAATATAATTTTTAGGGTAGTCTTTAGGGGGTCGTGAGAGGCCCCTTTTATAAGTGGAGGGAATGAAAACATCATAAATATATGAACTTAATATAAAGAAGGAACATAATTCACATGTAATAAGGATTCAAAAATTTATGATACTATTTTTAGGATCATATAAGGACCATAATTCCTCAACCGTTCATTTTCACACGTGTTTTAAACATTTCTTTGAGTCCTTTAGTCTTAGAATTTTTACTTTTACCGTTTTTTTACTATGGTAACTAGTTTTTACCTAAGTACTTTACTTTTAATTCATGAAAATAAAATAGTAATTATTAAATAATTTGTAACTAATTATTATAAATATTAAATCAATTTTATCAAATAAAATATCTATGTTTGATAAAAATTAATTTTAACATTAGCAGATATAACGCGTAAAACCTGTTTTTAGACAAAGTGTACTTTTAAACTTAAAATTTTTATATAGGGTAGAATTATAAATGCATTTTATTTTAATTATATAAATTTATTTATTAAAAAATATTATGTGCATTTTAAATCAATCAGAAACTGAATTTTATCAAAAATATTATTTAATTTAAAGAAAAGACAAAAAACGGTTTTCATTATTGGAAACTATTACTTAAGATAAAAAAATGCTAAACATTGGTTTTAAAAATTCATTATAGTATTTTAAAATGTATATTTTTACTAAATAAAACATATTTTTTCTTGAAAAATGTTTTATAATTTTTATGTTATAATTCGCTCTTGATATGCTAAAAAATACTACGATTTTAGTAAAAAGTGTATTTTTAATTATTCACCCAAAAATCAATTATTTATAAAAAATATCAAAAATTAACCTAATGATAAATTTTAAATTATATATTCAAAATTTATTTTCTGTTTTATCAAATTAAAATTATAAAATTTATATATTTAGTTATTTAAATGAAAATACAAGAATATAAAGAAACACAGTTTTCATTGAAATATGACTTTTTAAACTTCAATTATCTTTAATTTTATTTCATATAAACTTATAAATAATTTAATTTCAACATATTAGTTTATAAATATAAATATTACATATTATAAAAAACATTTAATTGTGATCAATTTAATTTATTAGGGTAAAAATTCAATACCTTTTTTAAAATAGTTATTTGGAAAGCATCCCTTTTAAAATATTAATCAAAGAAAAATAATAAAATGTAATTATTTTAAATAATTATTATATTTTTATGTAATATTTATTATATTATTCTGGTAATTTAAATATTTTTTATTTCATTTTGGTTAGGTGTTTAATTAGTTAGGCGTTCTGTGTGATATAAGCTATTGAAGATAGTATTAATTTAAAGGGTCCAAAATTTCAGATCATTACATTTTAACATACTTAAAAAAAATTATCCTAAAAATTTTAATTATTAATCACTAATAAAGTATGCAAGTTTATTCTTAACATATTTATCATTCAGGATTTGACTTCTAATATGAAATTTACTTTACTCTCTTAGGCAATATTAACTTACTTATCTTTCCTTAAAAAATATTAATCATTCATTCAATAATGTAGTCATGTATGAATATTCCCAAATCTTATATTCTTCAAAATATACCTATAGTAAAACCATATGAATATCCAAGACTTTAAACCACAAAAAAAAACTTATTATTTGATAAATTAACATTATCTTTAACCCTCAAACAATTATTAATCTCTAGGTTATAAAATCACACACTAGAAAATATATTCCACAATTCCAAAATGTAATGAACTTAACAAAAAATATCATGAATTAATTATCACTCACAAGTTTTCCAATATAATATAACTTGAATTTTAAAAATAAATCAACCCTTTATTATCTTAATATCAAGTTAATTTTAAACCTAAGATTTATTCATACCTAAATCATGTGTTCTTAAATAGTTCTTCCCAAAAATATAACCTTGTCATAAAATCACTCTTAAATTATATTGATACTATTTAATATTTGTTTCTAAATCTTTAATGAAATTTTTTTATGACAAATTATTATATTTTTTAAATAATCCTCATAATTTTTAGAATATAGTAGAATATCATCAACTAACTAATGAAAATATATATTAGTATCAAGATTTTATTTCTTTTATGAAATCAACTATACTAAATTAGGTAAGCCTAGGAAGCTCACATTTTACATCATAATAGAAATACCCAAAAACTCTCAAACATTTATGTGTGCTACCTTATTTAGTTATATGACATATTGGTTTCTACATGCATACCTTTATCAACTTCGTTTTCATGAACTTGTTTCAAAAAAAATACTAAAAAAATGGTTGTGATAATATTAAAATTATGAATAAGAAAACATCAATCCAAATATCTATTACCCTATAAAGCCATTATTTTTAACATATGATACTTTTGGTTCAACCTATGACTCTCTTTGTTCAATCCTTGGTTATCCATGGTCATTTACATATAAGGTTCTCTAACCTAATTTGTCAAAATTATACTCTAATAATTCATAATGTTCTATAAATAGAATGTGATTGACCAAATAATATAACCCAAGAGTGTCTCATCAGGTGTTTAGTATTATCCCCACTCATCATACACTAGATTGAATTTTGATTCAATACTAAACTAGCCTTTTTTAGTTTGATTGTCCCTAGGTTAATTTGTGTCATAGTCGCATCCACATTATAGTATCTAGACAAGGATATAGTTGTTAAGAGAACCACACAATATATACTTTGCAGAAACTTCATGATATTATCCTATACTCAAATTATCCTTTAGACATACCCCTGTAGTTTTCATTAAAGTTCCTAAACTAATCCTTAAAATAACTAAATCCACATTTGATACATAAAATAGTGATCCAAACAAAATAAACACATTAATTTATTTATTTTACATGATTATTCATTCCATCTCACAAATAGTCACACAAAAAGAAGAATGAAAGGGTTAGTCACTTAGAATAATAGATACAAAAACAAATTATTTTACAACACCCAATAAAATTTAATCATAAATACTTAACTCTAAACCCCATTCTTGTCATCTAACATGTAATGATCATCTTCATATCCTAGGGAAAGAAAAAATAATAAATGGGTGAGCTTAGACACTCAAAAATGGGAACATAATAGATAAAAATTAAATACCATTAGTGAGAATAAAATGATTATATGGGTATAATCAAGATACATGAGAAACTTATACACGAAAAAATGGATCATAAATCATAGGATAAGGCTTTTCATGACATAATATTGGAATCAAAAGAGTATGGAAACATGAATTAATAAACATGATCCATTATAGGATAACATAATCATGAGAATAAGTATAAAAATTTACATCTCTCAAATATGTAACAAATATTATTATAGTTAAACATTACTTTCATGTGTCACACACTTGAAATCATGCTTGTGAGACAAGTTGATTGTTCCCATTTATGCATCACCTTCGTGAGTCATGCACTTTCACACATACCAATAAACAATTATATTGTTTCCACATATACATATATCATTATATTTAAACTTCTAACTAATATATTGTAGGGTGACATATGACCCAACCCGTCACTAATCCATACTTATGAGTTCCAATTGAAAATAATTTTATTTTTATAGTATAAATAACCCAAGGAAATAAAATGGGTTTCATACCTTTTGAAATTTATTCACATAAATAAATTATTAATAATCATAAAAAGATAAACCCATATAAAATAATTGGGTATCCATAGATATTTAGTAAATTTTTAGGTAAATACACATTAATTAAGATAATAAAGAATAGAGTATTTACACCATATAGGTAAAGATTATATCATTAAGAAAATATTTTCCTTAATAAATTGATGTATGGAATCTATTTAACCACTTTTCAATCAAATTAATCAAAAATAGGATATTTAGATAAGAGATTCATTGGAAAAAAATTTATGGTTATACACTGAAGACAATTTGGAAACAAAAAAAAGGAGTGATAGATCATTGTTTTGATAGAAAATAATAAAATATAAGAATTCCATATAAATAATATGGATTATAATATTTATATAATATCATTTATCAATCATGTGGTATATCAAAGGATGTGGATTCAGATTAAAGCCACTTTTTAGGTGCATTATGAAAAAATCACTTTGGAAATAAGAAACATCCATTGACTTTTTAAAAGCATTTATTCAAATAGAAACATATTATAAATCAAAGATAATAATATTTTATTTTATAAAACCATTAAATTTTATAAATTATATTTTATAGAAAACAAAAAATATGGTGGAATTACATGTTCACGTGAAAGAATGTTGAAAATAAATTTCAAAAGACATCCATAAATAGTTGAAATTAAGGATCAATTTCAAAAGTTATTTTGATAAAGATGATGTGAAAACTTTGAAAAAAATTTACCTTTAAAAAGTAAACTTCAATAATAGATCATTAAATGACATAATTGTAATCAAAATATATTTTTTTTGGAAGAAAAAACATTTGATTTGGTAGGATGGGAAGCCTTTTTAATGTTTTTAGATATATGTGTTGAAAACCCACATTGTAAAAATAGTAACAAAAACTATTTTTTAAAATAGGAGAATTAAAATATAGAGTAATCATTATACAACACATATTTATTTTCCAATTATAAATAAGACCATTGGTGGGAAGATAAATTATGGACAAAGAGGGGAAACAGTTATTAAAAAGGATGAGGATTATTCTCAACAATGATATTATTTTTGGGAATGAAATTTTTATCATGGTAAAATATTTTCATTAAAGTCTATTTTAGAGCATATAGGTAGATAAATTTTCATTTAATAAATTCTTAAGGTGTAAGAAACCAATTTTGTAAGAAAAAGTTCAAGAAGAAGAATTATAATAGAAATAGAGGTCCCTTGGAAGACTTTTTGGAAATTTACATATTAAGATAATATATTATGACCAGAGGATTAAGTAAAAGGAATAATATTATATGGTAAGGTAAAGGGGTATTTTTTCAAGAGTAAAATTAATGTTTAGGGTGGTCTTGAAGGGGTGGTGAGAGACCATTTTTATAAGTGGCGAGAATGGAATTTTTTTACATGTTTCAAATTAATAAAAGAGAGCACATGCTTTGCCTTTAAATATAACTAAAAATGAAAAATAATGGATTGGGGGATTAGATAAGTTCAATAATACCTCAACCATTCATTTAAACTCATGTTTTAAACATGTTTTTATGTCCTTTATTCTTTTAATTTTCATTTTTACCATTTTTTGTTTTTCCGTGGTCAATAGTTTTTACATAAGTAGTTTTATTTTAATGGATAAAAATAAATTGTAAATTATTAAATAACTTGTAAATAATAATTAAAAATATGAAATAAATTTTATGAGATAAACATTATATAAGTAATAAAAACTAATTTTAACGTTAATGCGTGCAAAGTGTAAGCACTCATTGTTAGAAAACATTTATTTTTAAGCTCGAAATTTATGTGTAGGATAGAATTATAAATTTATTAGATTTTCATCATATAAATTGGTTTATTATAAAAAAAATAAAATTTATATAACTATAAAATCAATCCAAAGCCAAATTTTACCAAAAAAATATATTTAATTAAAAGAAAAACCAAAAACTGTTTCTTTTATTGGAAAATATTACTTAAGATAATAAAAGGTTAAACATAGGTTTTATAAATTCATAATATTATTTTAAATATATATTTTGAATCCTTACATATATATTTTATTATTAAAAAAATTACAAGTTATTAAGTTATACTTACTTCTTGATATATTCATATACACTATGATTTTAGTAATAACTATATTTATTTACTATTCAACTAAAAAAAAGTATTTCATGAAAATCAAAAAAATAACTCTAAGATAGTTTTTAAATTATATATTCAAAAGAGAAGTTATTTTTATCAAATTAAAAGTATAATATTTACATGTATATTTATATGAAAATATAATAATATAAACAAATTTTTTTTTATTAAAAATGGCTTTTTGAACTTCAAGTGTATTTAATATTGCTTCATATAGTTTTATAAATATTTGAATATTTTATATTAGTGTATAAATATAAATATTAATTATCATAATAAAATTTCTATTGTGATAAATTTAATTTACTAAGGAAAAATACAATATTTTTTTAATGGTTACTCAAAAGGCATCCTTTTTTAAATATTAATTAAAGTAGAATAATAATATGTAACAATTTTAATTGATTATTATATTTTTATCTATTAATAAATATATTATTCATGTAATTTTGATATTTCATGGGTCATTTTAGTTAGGTTTCATATTTTTTTAGTATTTCAAGTGACACAAGCTATTAAATATAGTATTAATTTAAAGGGCCCAAAATATCGAGTCATTACAATGATGATAGTTTAGATATATGGATTGGACATCTAATAAAATGGGGTGCATGTGGGATATGATATATATCCATTCTTTTTGTTCTGTTCTTGTTACTACTATCAACCTATGCTTAATAATTAAATTGAATGTTACGCCTTGACAGGGTGAGAGGGTTCTAGAAAAGACTACCATGGGTGAGAGGTTATTAGTCTAGGTTGTGATTATGATACCAACCTAGAGTGATAGGGGAGATATTGATGGGATGTGGAATGATAATTAATTATTTTTCTTTCCCTGAGTGAGAGGGTATAGATAGGGACCACCTTGAGTGAGAGGGTGTTACTCCATGTTGTGATTGTGAGACCCATCCTGATTAAGAGGGGGTGGTCGATGGGATGTGGCATATGAATTTATGAGTGAAATTTCCATAATTGAGAGGTTTATGTAATAGACCACCCTATGTGCGATGGAATTGGTCTAGGATGTGGTTGTGGGACCCTAACATGAGTAATAGGGAAGAGGTCGAGACTTAGTATGATGTGGCCGAGGTTTGGTTTGAAACCTACCCTGAATGAGAGGGTAGTGTTCATGGAATGGTATGATACCCTCCCATGAGTTACAGGATATAATTTGGGATTTGTTTCATTGGTTGGGTTCTTTTTTTAGTGTTTTTTGAGTCGGGTAGGGTAGGTTGTTGTGGTGTCCTAGTTATCACACAATCACCCAACGTGCATTCTTTTATGTTGTGTTTTCTATTTATTTTTTTTCTTATAAACACATACACAGATATATATATATATATATATAATATCATATATTATTGTCACTTTGTGAGGCCCTGCTAAGATGTATTTCTCACACCCTACATGGGCACCCTCGTGAGCGTGAAAACTTTTGTATGATATAAATGACTGAGCATAGGTTGCATAGTGGATCAAGATGGTGTTGGAACTAGGGTCTTCAAAGCATGATTTGGTGTATGGTTTGTGTTTGTTGTCAATCCTCAGTGGAAGTTCAGGATGTGTACCAACAAAGAGATCATACTGTTCAAGCAGAAAACAGTAGTGAAGGTGGCGTTGTTTCCCAATGTTTGCCAAATTTTTGGGCCTGAAAATCGGCCAATAAAGTAAAGTGTTTTTGGAAAAGTTACTTGCGCTCCGAGGTCTTGGAGGATAAAAGACTTGCGCGCCATATGTTTTTGAGGATCATAACTTCAAAATTTGGCTAAGGAAAGAAGGTCGCGCAAGTACTGGTTGGGTCACGCAAGTGAGTTGCGCGACAGAGGTTGTGGGAAATGAGACTTGTGTGCCAATGATGGACTTGCGCGCCTCCGCGTAGGGGGTCCAGTTTGCCTATAAATACTGGACCACCCCTCCTCATTTTGGAATGGAGTTCAAGACTGAGAGATTGTTCGAGCTCTCCTCACGCCGGTGGTTGAGCCGCGCAGGTGGTAGTTTGGTCGCGCAAGTAGAGCTTGCGCGCCGGTTGTCTGCTGTGCACCCAAGGCGGTTTGGGAGAGAAAGGAAGTGAACCGCGCAAGTTTGTTATCTAGGAAGGAAGCGTCGCGCAGGTGCGTTGGTGACACTTGCACGCCAGTTTGGACTTGCGCGCCGTATTAGGACTTGCGCGTCCAGATTGGAGAAGTGCGCCAGGTTTTGCTGAAGCCCGCTAGCCTGTTTGGAGCTGCACGAAAGCCAAGAGGCTACCTAATACATTCGAGGAAAAGTGATATTCTTCTTATGGTGAGAATTGGACTTCAATAGAGCATCTACACACAACAGAGGATGCATTCTTATGAAAATGATGAAGAGACCTTCACGTCTATAAACTGAGTGGGACTTCACCAACGGCAGTGAGCCAGGGGGAGTCAACGGGAGTGACCTGAGGGGAGCAGTGGGCTATCCCTGAAACTTTGTAAAGGCAGTGAGCCTGGTACAGAGTAATTGTACCCGAACTTTTGTAATCTACCTCTAGTGAAGCATAGTGGATTTTGGTACGACCGACAACCTGTCGGCGTATGCTCCTTGTACGTAGCCCTTAGTGGTGAACCAAGTAAAAAGGGTTGTGTCTTCTCTGTGCATGTGAATGTTTGCTTTCTAATCATAATCATCATACAAGTTCAAAAAGTTCCTACCAACGTGGGAACAAGATCCATCACATTAAAAGAAAAAGTAGTCACCATGATTCACCCCTCCCCTCTCAGGGTGTCCCGGGGTCCTTCAGATGGATCATCTCAACTGATTTTAGATATAAGATGGAGGTGAGTCTCGTTGATGATATTATAGCCTCTTATGATTCTTACCCATATTTTATTTGTATATGTGATCACTAAAATGGGTGATCTATTGGTATATGTGATTATATGATAGTATTGTTCATTTGTTATAGCATTATTGTGTTGTTGATTTATGCATACTCTATTTATATGTTGTGGATTTTATTTAGTTTTTTATTTTTATTTATAGTTATTATATTTAGAGAATACTCTCCCTAAAAAAAGATTTAGGACCTTGCCACTATTTGGTAGTCTCTTATGTACAAGTAGGCATGCATGAGGTCATGTGCCAATCCATCTAGGGTTACGTTCATGGGATTTTACCAAGATCATTACAAAGTGTTATCAAATCATATTTTCTATTATCTTAATATTTATGTACTCATAGTTGAATATGAGAATTTTAGAGAGCTATTGATATACCTCGGTCAGGTGAGTCATGATAACATTCTTGATAGGAAGTCCAAGTTTCCAAGGTTATAAGATTTTCCTTTTTGTTCTTCACTTTTACTATTGATATATTTCTCCAAGTGTGATATGCTGATTTGTGATCATTATTTATATTATTTTCCTTATCCCAAATTTAAAATATGTGTGTGTGTGTGTTAATCTTACTTGGAACATATGATTCACATGAAATTTGTGTGATAGTGTGTGGTTAATTTCACCGATTTTAGAGGGTTTGGTTGTTTAAAGTGTCAATAATAACTTTTATTTTGTTTTCCTATGTAAATTATTGGTTTAATTTTAATTATTGTGTTTTCTAATGATTTTTCATGTTTATTTCATCATGAAATGTTATTTAATGATGGTCAGATAGTCTCTAGGTGGAAAGGATGTATAATAACCCATAGTGTATTTTTTCATCCATTAGATTACTTTATGATGGTTCAACATAAGTGAGGTATTCCTAATAGGTGATTTTGAATCGGAATCGGGTTTCATGAGGATTTTGATACCCTTAAGAAGTTATAGAGAAGTGCATGCGGAATTTCCCAATATTTTGAGGTGTGAATCATTAAGAGTGATTTTGGTATCTTGGTTTTGTGTAGAGGGAAGAATCAGTTGGGTGCCTAACCCTATTGGTTTTGGGTGTGGTTTTTGATGATATATAGGAATGTTATCCTATATTTTTGGGTCTAGAATGATAAGTGTGTGGGTATATTCCTTGTGGTTTTGGAATGATGCTTGAGTAGCGAGTGGTCATATGGTAGACCTTGGAATGAGTGATATTCCATCAATTTTAGGAAAATAATCACCATGGGTACTTTGTCTATATGATATTAATATGAAAGGGAAGAATTATCTTGTGTTTAATCACATGATCCTAGGTTCAATGTTTTGTAACTTAGTAGAGTATGAATTTTTTGTGGAATCAGGTAGTACAAGATCACACACCCATTAGGTTTATATGTGATCTATATGGATAGTATAAATTCAAATAGAAAGATGGTTCCTTAGAGTAATCACTCCTTCCTTGGAAATAGAGAGTGATAAATATACATGAACCATTGGGGAAGTGGATCCTAATATGTGAAGTTAGATTCATTTGGTTACACACAATTCCTTTTTAGTATGTGGAGTATTGGAATTTACCATGTAAGGATACATTGAAAATTATTCGAGTTCTAATGGAACCCATGAGATGTGTTGATGATGGTTAGCTGCTGAGTACCCCTTATCTCTAAACATTTGGCTAATTCATGGGACTTTAGGGGGTTTAGAACATGATCAAAATTTGGTGTGATCAGGAGTGATAGTATCAATCTATATTTTGTTATGGTTGAGGATCTATGGAATTAGTGGAATGCTTATCGACAAGGTGAATCAAGGTTTTAATTATAAGATTAGAGGTATTGTGTCCAAGGTGAGATGAAATGTCCATAAGTACTTAAAGCATAATATAATAGGATAAGGTTTTCTATGGGTGGAGGCTTGAGATTTTCTGATGGTGATAGAATTGATCTATTTGGGATACATTTTTTGAGGTGTCAGGGATGAGTGATGGATCATTGATATAGTTAGATGATTGTGGATTAGAGCACCATAGTATGGCTAATCCAAGAATGGTCCTTAACAAGTTTTTTTAAATATGGGATTAGTGTGTCCTTAGAGGAGAAACACGTGTGGGATTCTTAAACCTCTCAGATGTCATGCTTGGGGTGGGGAATTAGTTTAATGGAACTCATATAGTGGAAAGCATTCCATATGCTATTGAAGGGTGTGACCCTCATTCTAGGTGAATTTTAATTAATACCCAGGATGATTATCCTTGTATATTAGGAGTGGGAATAAATAAGTATTTCAAGTTAACACTTGGGTATGAGCAGTTGAGACATGTCTAATCATAACATTCAGTAATTATTGGAGTTTGGTCCTTATAGATTGGTTGTTTAGTTTAGTGAGGTAACAATAAGGATACTTCTATGGATAGGAGCATTAAATAAATTACATACATAAAACTATCATGTCGGAAGGGTCATGGATGTAGTAGAAATGGTATCAGGGTGGTTGAGATCATCTCCAAGGTGTTCGTACACTAGTAGGAAATTCCATCTACTTACATAATGAACACCAAAATTTAGAATTTGGTAGTAATATTTGATGATATTTAGTTCCTTGGGAGGACAAATTGAGATGGTATTAGGTGTGATCAGAGAGTAAATCGGATTAGAGGTATGTTGGTACTCACTGCTAGAATATGATGAGGGATTAACTTGGTTGAGGATCCAAATGTATAATCACACATAATTTTATGTTCAAACTTTGGTGGGGGGATTTTAATAATTTTTTTATGGATCTAGTACTTAAGGCATCATGATTTAGTGATGTGATGGATCTTTCATTGGTGAGGTTGATAATGTTTTAGAAGATTCAATAAAAAGAGGATTGGATGATGTTTTTTTGTGAAATTAGATATTATGAGGTGGAAACCACATCAAGAACATTATTTAGGTTAATGATTCATGTTTTGATTATTTGATCAGGTATTGTTTGGAAAAGTCTAGTTCATTTAGAATTAGTTCTTGGGTAGTGGAACCACATCTAATTTGGCTTAGAATTAGAAATGAGAAATGGTGTCTAATTTAGATCACTGGATTGGACATTGATTTATGTTCTTTTGTAATTCATAAGGGTGATAATACTTATGGTGGAGAGTTTTTAATTACTCATACCATTATGGGTCGGTTACGTTCTAGGGAATAAAATAATTTAGTTATAGAATAGGTTTGATTGGAGAATTTATATTTAGATTGGAAATTAAGGAATTTTGACACCTTTATGAGGTGTTTCTAGGTGTGGTTGGAGGATCTGAATGTTGTCTGGGAGATCATAGTAGTGTTGGAGTAGGGTTAGGGTAAACCTACTACTAAAATTATAATAATAGGGACACCAGGTACTCAGTATGAAGTCACCAAGAACCCATTATCCTTTCAAGGGGAGTAGTACCCCCTATACCACCATTGGCCTCTCGATGGATAAGTATTGGGTGGTTGGTAGAGGAATAAGAGATCATTAAAGATCGATCAGGTACACAATGGGACCTGGGTACATTCTTTTAGTAGATACATAATGGCAATTTCACCATTAACCCCATCAAGTTTTCAGAAAATGAGTTATTGGGAATGTCGTTTTTTGGCCATCCATTCCCCCATATTTACCCCCCTCTTCCCACTTTAAGTCTTTCTTGGTGAGGTATCCTATAAGTAGTGTTTCTATTACATTTTGAGGTATGATTTTTTATTCCTTCCTCATTCTTCTTGTTACTTGGATGTTGTTTATTTATAGTGTCTTTGAGAAAGTGTTTGACTAAATATTCCACTACAGCATGGTGGAATTATCCTATTTGGAGGGGATTTTATAGGGAGTGGATGAAGGATGTATTGAATGATGAACTTCATCCATTTCTCATCATTTAGATATAGGTGCATCACCCGATTAATTTATTAAGGGTTTTAGGTTTAATAGAGTTAAATTAATGAATGTACACGTTTCATATGATAGGTATTTTTGTCATAGAGGTTTTTGGGGTTTTCCATAGGCTTTACACAAATTTTTTGTCATGGTTATAGCAAGTTGATAATGATCATTGAGTTTTTTTATTATTTCTATTAGATTTAAATTTTATATTTAATTGTAAATTTTTATAAATTTTTTAAATAAATATTGTGGATTGAGATAGGGGATCGAGTGTTGGTGTGGCTTGGTGTGGGCCTGGACGAGGGAAATCAAATCATGTTTAAGGGGGTAACTCTATGTATAAGGTAATTGGTCCCTATAATAATTAACCATATGATTTTTTATGCATTATTGTTCATGTATACATGAGATTATGGGTTAGTGTAACTGGATAGGTACAAAGAGAACCCTATGTAAAAAATGGCATAGCATTGTGCCTCCTAGAGCAAGAGAATGTGATCTTATATATGTTGAGTATTTTTTAAGAACTCAATGGATTTCCTACAAGGAGGAATGTATATTTGTTTTTTTTTTACAAGAGACTCAGAATAGGTATTGGGGATCAGGATGACTTGTGAATATTCTAGGTTATTATCCTAGGTCTAGTATCATAGGCATGAAGGGAATAGGCCTAATGGTGAGGGGTTAGATAGTTGTACATCTCACATGTGATTTGGAATACACTCTTGACGGTGAATTGGAGTCTTGGAATGTGTTATGAGTAGGAAAATTCCTTTAGGGTAAGATATGGTGTGTCAAGGAGGGTTTCCTCTAGGTGATGGGTTTGATATCTCTCCCATGGGAGACATGAGATGAGACCCGAGTGACAGTTATAAGAACTATCATGGATACTCATCATTGGTTAGCCAAGGGGATTAGTGTGAGTTAAATTAGGACAATACTTGTTTGTAGTATTGGGTTGTGATGTGGGTATTATAATAGGAATTGGACCCAAAATCATAAATCTTGGGATATGTGGGGCCTATGGTCATAGGATTATTGTGGGGTGATGAATGTGAGTTTTTATAAATAATTAGAGATCGGTTTGGGTCTGTAAAACCTAGAGGATTCCCTTACTACTGATATATAATGTTTATGTGTTTGAAATTTTGATATTCAATGTTTGAATAAAGGTTGGTAAGATTATCCTGCAAGGTTAGGTGAGTGATGAGTTCTACCTTGAGGGGCTAAAATTGATCGTGGGAGATTAGTTTCTAAAGGTGATATGTGTATGAAGTGTACTAATAGTATAAAAGGATAACTTTGTGTTATGGCTTGTTCACATTATCTAGTGGAGTGAATATAGATCTGGATATGTATCCATACTTTTTTTTGTATGTGTGTGCTTACTGTGACCCTCTAATAAATGAAAATATTAGATGGAAGGCCTCACTATGAGTGAGAGAGCATTAGTCCATATTGATATTGTGAGACACACCCTGAGTGAGAGGGGTGAAATGGATGGGATGTGGAATGAGACTTAATTTTTAGCTCTTTCAGAAGTGATAGGGTACTAGCAGGGACCACCCTAAGTGAGAGGGTATTGTTACAGGTTCTAATTTTGATACCCAACCAAAGTAAGAGAGGAATTTTCGATGGTATATGTTATAATACTAAATTATTAGACCCAACCCAAGTGATAGGGTGTTAGTATATATCTCCCTGAGTGAGAGGGTAATAGTCCAAGATATAGTTGTGGGACCCTACACTAAGTAAGAGGATAGAGGTCAATATTTGGTATGATGCAACTGAGGTTGACTATGGGCCCTAATTTGAGTGATAGGGTAGTGTTTGTGGAATAGTATCATACCCTACCCTATGTTATAGGGTATGGGTGGGGGTTTTTGGTCTAGGGTGACTTATTATCTCAACGTTGGATGATCCAACAAGGTTTGGGTGTTGTAGTGGAAAGGTTAGCACATGATGACCCAACATGGATGCTTGAGTTTTTTTTTCCTTTTTCACACACATATAAATATTAGATTATATTAGGTGTAATTTGTGATACACTACTAACATTAATTTCTCATAAACTACATGGGAAAATTTGTGCACTTAGAAACCATATGTTTGATATACAGGACTGATCATAGGTTACACAATAGATTGGGCTAGAGCTTCTGGACTAAGTTTGGAGATGGGAAGAAGGTGAGGCTTGGAGATTATAGTAGAGTCTCTAGTTCTTGTTATCCCTCTTGTTTATTTTTATATGTGATCAGGTTAGTGGTAAATTTTTTGGTATGTGTGATTTATGACAATATTGTTCATTTTTTATAGCATGGATGTTGTGTTTATTTATAAGTACTCCATATTTTATGGACATTATTTAGTTTTTTATTATTTTTAATGTTCATGATATTGAGGATATAGTCTCTCCAATGTATGATTCAAACACTCGTCTCTAGTGGAATACCTATTTTGTATGAGGAGTCACATATGAGGTCATGTGGTGGTTCGACAAGGGTGTCATTCAGGTGATTTTAGTTGATGTGTTACACTGGTCATCCACCATAGTGGATTATATTTTTCATACATCTGAGAATATATATAGAAAAATACCTCAAGTAAAAAATATTCTTCTATCATACAGTTATCAATAAGGTCTCCCCAAGATCCTTTAATGACCAAATCCGACCTTGTAAGGTGAAGTTGAATGTTTTTCACTATTTAAATCCAAGAAAAATTCCCTAAGAAAACAATTTTTTTTAAAAAACATAAATTAACTTCAAATATCCTTTTTACCACTATTTCAGCACAATCAACATAGCATAGTCACTAGAAAAACCCTTTATCATGACCCATATAATGTCAACCACTAAACACAACTTTGATACAATGCACCTCGAATGGCTATAACACCAAGTCCTATAATTCTAATGATCTATAATAAATTTATCCTTGCACCATATAGTTGAAAAAAACTACAACACCAATAATATAAAATAATAATAACTACCCAATATCGATGAACAGTGAGAACCACTAACCACAACTCCAAGGATGTGAAGGAGACAATGAGCTAACACCTAATCACTATTATTAAAGTTTATGATTTACTCCAAATATGAAGGAACCAAATAACTTTAGAAAACCATTAGAATGAATCATGATAATACCATACAGAATCAATGAATTTTTTTATAATTATATCTAACACCTTCGAATGACTAGAATATGACCCATTGAAGTTGCTGAAAAATTATTACTATTGAACACCTGATATTCACCTCTAAAAATTCTTAATACAAAAGCCATAGAAAACCCTTGATGATAAAAATAAACCACACTCAATGATTGGATCAGTGAATCCACAAATTAAGATTCAATTCTTTCTAAAAAAAGATCAAATCACTTCATTGGATTATTAATTCCACCTAAAAACAACTAAGGAAGATCCTTAAACAAATATAACCCACATTCTATGAATAAATTCAAGACATGTGATGAAACAAAAAAAATCAAGTGGTGTAAGAATAATTAATATTGAATTTGTTATTTTTTATGTTCTATATTGGACTATACTATTAGAAAAAATATTGGAAGTGGAATATTGTTGTGTTTTGATTCATACGAGGGAATTATCCTTAAGGATTTTGTTTACCCAACATCATATTGATAGCATAAAATCCATAATTCTGTGAGGATTCCTTGAAACACGATGATAGAAAGTTGGGATTGTTCTTCATTATAATGAACTAAATGATTTAGAATATTTCACAATGGGTTAAACATTACCTGAAAATGAGTTTTTCCATCCCCTTTATCAAGTCACTCTTTGAAATAAAGTAACACAATATTTGGCATCCCATGATCTTGAATAATTATTATTCGACCTTTAGCATTAAAATTTCATAACCTTTGGAATTCCGAGAGCTTTTGAAATCGGTATAATTATTTTCACCTTCTTAATTAACCATGGTAAACCAAAGGATTAATCATTAATTTAATTTTATAAAATTAAAAAATATACATATTTTATTTAAAAATACAAAAATTTACTAACTATTTTTTAGTATTATAAAATCTTTAAATATATAAATTTCTGAAAAAAAAATATTTATACATAATAAGGGTATCCTTCAATTTAAACCCATACATAGTGTAAAAATATCAAAGTGATGTCAATTTGGAAGTTGAATAAGCATTAAACTACAAATATTTATGATATCACTTGAGACATCACACATATGAAAAATTTCTAATTCATTATATAATCACAAATTTGTAGAACTATCACGACCATGTGTTTTGATCCTTTCATTAACTATCTTACAAGTTTAACCCAGAAACTAGTATAATAAGAAACACCACTTCTATGTTCATATGGAAAAAAATATAATGTGACCCCATTATTATCATCACACAACTATAAGAGAGTTAATATTTCATTAAGAGATACCACTCAACATTAAATCATAGCGAGTGATATTGATATAAAATATATCGGGATAAACTACAAACATAAATAATCATTATATTAACATTATTTTACACATAAAAACTTAATTAGGATCAACTTAAAAAGGGTTTCATGTTAACATTACCAAATCATTAATAAACAGGTTTCATCCCCATTTCTCTATTAGTCACACATAAAATCTATCTTGATATAGATTTTATAAAATCATAAAAAAAATTCTTACACAATTTCATATAAATAGTAGTTATGCTACCATTTTGTAGCAACTTCCTCATATAATTATTCCTTAAATTGATGTGTCTAGACATACCATTATACATGAGACTATATTTTATCTATAATGTTTCCTTAATATCATAATGAATGGATATATGAGGAATATTATTATACCATAAATAAATATCCAATAATGGATTCTTAGTATAATCTATCTCTTTACCACATGTCTTCAAGGTATAAAATTCCAACTCCATGCTTGAATGTGAAATGAATGTTTATTTCTTTCTCTATGAATAAATTTCACCTCATCCAAGAGTTAATAACCAACCATATGCGTATTGTTTATTTCACAAATTTTTAATCCAACTCGCATTGGTGAATCATTCTAAAATAATTGGGTGACCGTTATAAAATAAACCTATATCTTTGGTCTTCTCTAAGTACCCCAAGACTTTGGTAACAAACTTATAATGATCCTAATTTGGATTAATAGTGTATTTACTCTTTTTAAAAACTATATAAGCAATATCAATCATAGTTCAACAGATTTCATACATGATACATCCAATTTCACTAGTATAATCATGTTGTGCAGCAAATTTTCCTATATTAGAAATCAACCTGACACTTGAGTCAATTGAAGTATTCACATATTTGAAACCAAGATAATTGAAAATATTAAAAATCTTACTAATATAATGAGACTTAATCTTGTAATATCCTCTACTATTTTTCCCAACATAAATCCCTAGAATAGTATCAACCACTCCCAGATCCTTCATCTTAAAATAAAAAAAGGATATCATTTTTTCACAATTATAAAAATTATATTAGATATAAAAATTATAAACTCATCTTTAGAGACAAACCAAAACACTCTAGTCTCTTTTAAAATTTATGTATACACACTTATCGACATTATTATATCTAAAAAAATTAGACCAAATAATAGAATTAAAGTTTTCATGTAATTGTTTTGGTACTTAATTAATATTATAGATATATTTAACCAATTTACAAACCTTAGGATCATTTCCTTGTAATATAAAACCCTAAATTTGTTCCACATATATTTATTTATCCAAATCATCATTTAAAAATGTTGTTTTAACATACATTTAATGAAAAAATGGGTGATGTATGAAAGTAAATGAAAACAAAATCCTTATCAGCTAATATAATTTATTGGAGTGTAAGTTTCAAAATAATCAACAGCCTCATTTTTTTGAATCCTTTATCAACCAATATTTCTTTAAAATCATGAATATTTCCATTGTAATCAAATATTTTTTTCCTAAACACCAACTTTCACCCAATAGGATTTGAACCTCTGGGTAAATTGGTGATGATCCAAGTATGGTTTCTAAAAATGGAATTCACCTAATAATTTATCACCTTTTTCTATAAGGACACATCTCTATAATTAAAATATTATTAATATGATTTTATATCATCATCTATGGTTAAAACCATTTATTTTTTTAGAATATTTTTGGTTTGATCACCTTCAATAAGAAAATGTAATGAATCAAGAGATATAAAATATTAATGAATATACCTCTCTTTTCAAGGTATGTTACTCCTTCTAGACTCAACCTAATATTTAACATCACTCCATACATCAGGTCTTGAATCTAATTGAGTTCCTAAACTACAAACATATGGAACTACTTCATAAAAATTATTTTTATAAAATTTTTCTTCAAAAAATTCAATATCTCTAGTGTAATTCCCCAGAACTTTCTAGCACATTTCATTGTGTGAATTGGATATTGGAGGTTTAGATAAGATTATATAGTAGGATGGGTTCTTTTTATATTAATCTTTAGTTGATAATAGGAGTTTTTGATGTGAAAAAAAAATTGGCATAAAGTTTTATCATAAGTATATGTGAGGTTTTAGAGTTCATGGTCATCACACATAATTTTGCACGACATGAATAGTTAGCTACAGTAGAGGGGTGAATTTTTAAGTGATTGGTCATAGATCCTCCTTAGGTGTCATGGTGTGATAAGTTGAAATGGGGTATTTATAATATTTCATATGAGGAAATATTTATAGTGTAACCATATTTCATTTCATGATGGATAGGAGGCCATAACTCAGAGGTTTTTTTAGAGTGACGTCACTACATGGTGATAATGGTTGTAGGGTGACCAACCTTTGATCATATTGAATTATAAGGTTGAGTAAGCCTTTAATGAGGGATATATGTGGGTATTCATAACATGGTTTTTAGGAGTATGTTTTATTTTACCTGGTCATAGTGAAACCACAACTTTTCATGCCACGACACCCTGTTTTTTCTACGATATATAAATTAGAATATCTTTAATTTTACATTTATTTATTTAAATTTCTCTCTAAAATTGGGAAATCATAGGTTAATATTGGTAATTATTTGAGTCTCCATTTTATTTATCCTTCTACATATAAATATCGATCGTTAGTGATCCGAGGTGAGTTTTCCCTTCTTTCCCAAGGGGTTTTCTTCTTGTTCTTATTTGAGAATAATATAGCAGCTGGTTAAGATATTTGTTTTTATTATTTTGGGTCATTATTATGATTTTTAATGATATTTTATAGTTTTTTGAGGTTTCCTTTCATTATTTTTTTCGTTTATATCACCTTTTATTTAGGTTTTTCTTGTGCAAAGATCATTGAAACATCGGTTGAGAGAGGGAACTTGAGAACTCTCTTCTTTTATGTGTAAATTATAGATGTTGCATGATTTTTTAATTAAGTGTATGTAATGGATTTTATTAATGAAGATAATGAACTATAATTAATAAAATTAAGTGTATTTAAGTTTTTGGAAAGTGGTTATATGTTTTCCATGACATAAATATAAAGTTGATATATAATAGCTTCTATTGTTAAAATTTTGTATTGTTGTTGGGATTTGTGAAACTATATTATTATTTAAATTTTGGAAACACCTTTTATAATGGGATATTCAAAAAATTATGGTAACAAATTGGTTGGATGAAATCTATATGGGTTGTTTTTTACTCATGCTAGAGAGGTTAAATGGATGTGAAGGAATGTTTAAAACTATGATGTGTAGAAGTGGTTGTTACTGAAATAGTTTGTTGTGTATGGATGAATTATTATTATTATAGCTATGATTTCATGGATTAATGGGGGATTATATGGGTTAGTGGATTTTTTTAGTTATGGTTTTTTGGTGCAGGTTTAGTATTGGGGTTTTGGTTTCCTTTTCATTGTTGGAAAGAGGGGATGAAATTGTTGATGTGGAAATGGTCATGGGATGGTTGTATGGAATATGGACGAAATGGTGATGGATGTGGTGGTGGTATGTTTTCTATGAGTGTGTTACTATTTTTAGGATTCTTCGTATCAGAAAAATGTGAACGGTAATGATGAAATTGATAATGGGTGTAAGGATGGAATTAAATGAACTATGGATTCTGATTGAAATATTAATAAATGGATTAAATGGAAAACAAATTTTATTAACATGGTTAATAGTGGGAAATGTTTTGTAATTAAATATGGATCAAAAAATGTAATAAATGTGAAATGGATGGTAAATGTTAAAGCTATAATTAATTATATTACACAAATAAATATTAAAACATAAATTCTTTTTTGTGGTTGTTTTGTGTGGAAAAGTGGGATAGTTTGTGGTGTTATAGTTAGTAGTGGTGGTTGTGTATAGATATGGCAGTATATTTATTATTATGGATTATAATGATATTTTATTGGTTTAAACCCTTTAGTCTAGTCTTGTGTGTGGCTATATATATGATGTATTTATTTTGATTTATTTTTACACCCCACCTAAGTCAGATAACCTTATCGGCACCCAACGTTTCTGGGTTCCCGCTGTTTTCATGAACATATAGGTTGAAAAGGGAATATATGGATGACTTCTTTATCTTCATTGATCTTTCTTATTGATATGATATAACTGTGATTATGGTACTTGGTGGGGGTCATGCATGGCTATAGGAGAGCAAGGGGATAATTTCCTTCATGTTCACGATACCCTACTAAGATGAATATATGGTTGGATGTGTTGTAGTTGAGTATTGATGTCAAAATGAGATGTTGGACACTATGTTAGGTTAGGAAATGTAAGGGTGTGGTATGAAATACATATATATTTCTTGGTATGTGGATATGTTTGTGATGATATGTAAGGTATGGGAGTGTCAGGACGTCTGGAGTTGGGACGTGAGATAAAAAACAAGTGTGGAAGTGGTTGTGAGGTACCCAAGATGATATATTCTTTGATATATGTTATTATCCTTCGATGCGATACTTAGTGAGTGAGAACTTTTTATGCTAGGTAACGGATGACTGGATAGTTTCTTGTTGGTTATTTTATTTATTCATAAGATCATTTGTATTCATCTTCCATATTTTTATAAGAGTTCATGGGTATTATCCTACTAATTATACATGTTATTATCACCCCTATATATATAAATCTATTTTATAAGTTTTCAGGAGATATTTTTTTATTGGGTTGAATGTTACTATCTTATAGATTTAGATTTTTGTTGGAGCTACTACCTTGGGATTTATTTTGGTATTTTTATTTAGATACTTTTTTTTACTGACATATCATGAATTATGGATTAGTATGGTTTTTGTTTTATTTACATCATGGTGTTGATTGGTGGTTGCATTATATATATTCCTAGTATTTTTTATGGAAATGACTATCATTTGTGTGACATATAACCTCGACACTACTCAGCTCCCCATGGCCTAGTATATTCGGGACTTAAGGGTCACTCTCATCTTCACTATATACCCATGAGGGGTTCCTAGTGGGTGTGGGTCCTAATAGTATGATATCAAATCTTTTGGTTGAGATTTAGGGAAGAGAATAGAGTTTTCCATTGGTGAGGATCACATGGATTTTCTATGAAAATAATTTCAATTGATCTTAGACCATGATATAAGAAAGAGAGGCCATCTTGGATACTAGATTATGCGTCCCCCTATGATCTAATGCAAGGAACTTAATATCACTGAATGTGATAATAAAAGTGATGATGGTTATAGGGTTGAGAACTAGAATAGGTATATATGTCATTCTTGTTTGCATTTATGTTTTAATTGAGGTGATTTTATGGAAATTAAATTGAAATAAGTAAATAAATCTAAATAGATTCCATGATTCTAGGATTAGGGGTTTTCATTTCATGCAAAGATTCCTATTGGTCATCGTCCATGCATATTTTGGGTTAGCAAGGTTTGGAAAGATAATATGGTCAATCACCAGAGGATTATACTTAGTTAGGAGGTTGATTATTTTAGGATCTATTTGTGAGAGTTATAGTATCAATTATTATCTATATATGAGGGAAGACACTTAGATTTGGAGATAGAGTGATGGTTGGAGGATCTCAAGATCTCCTTTAGTTTAATCTTATCTAAGGATGACTATTAGGTTATTCTGGTTTTTATTCATATGTGGGGAGTAGTGCAGAAGTGGTGGATCTTGTATCATGTGGAGTGAAATGAGGAAAATGTTTTGTGCGATGTTTTCTAGAGGTATATTTACATAGAAGTTTTATCATTGATGATGAGGGGGACAAATATTCCAGAGTTTTGCTCTCTTTGATAGGTATGTTTGAGTGTGTGAGAGCTCAAGATTTTATTAAAGGACTATCTTCACTTATCTTGTAATCTTTTCCCTAATGAGGAGTCTATATCATGTCATTTTGAGGAGGCACTTCTTACCCTTATTTGATATGAAGTCATGTAATTTACATTTCTTGTATATTTGGAGGTGAAAAAGAAGGATGAGGTGATCGAGATGATGTAGGAACAATCAAGATCATCACATGAGTGGAGCCATTAGATATCCCTAAAGAGTAAATCTATTGGTGGTGGAATTTATTTTTTAGGGCATTTGAGGTTCTAGTCGGTGGGGAGCCTACCTCAACAGTTTTATTCCCCTTATTTTTTTGGTTTCAACAGTTCATGTGCATCTACCTGGAGCTCTAGGTTAGTGTTCATTGAATGAAGAGGCCATGTAAATAGATTATATTAGTGTCTGACCATTCTTGGGGATTAGTTTGGTGGGGAGGTTAGTTTCCTTACCATCCCTAGTAGTATTATTTTCTCTAGGGTCCATATTATTAGTAGTTACAAAATTATTATGTTCTGATTAGAGGGTATGGAACTGGTAGAGGATAGCCCATTGACTTTCCCAACCTGCAAGGACCTAGGGATAATTATGTCCATTGAGTTGGTTTTAAAAAATGAGGTAGAGGATTCAGACCTGGTCAGTTATATATCATGGAGTTACCAATTCTTGATGGTCCAGATATAATTTTAAGTTCCATTTATTTATAATGTACTTTGGACTATTATTTGTTTGATTTTTGAGTGTCACACTCATTTATTATACCCACATTGGTCTGTGAATTGGGGCTCAATTTGGATATCCTTCCAATTCCTCTAGTGGTGGCTATGATATTTGAATGTTATATGATTCAACTTTATGTGTGTTGGTGTTGTTAGCTGATGATGGGAAAACTGCAATTGTCTAGATATTTCTCCCTTATTTAAAATACACCCATATAATGTCATTCTTGGAATTGACTAGCTGTATAATTTGTGAATTTTTATTTATTTCATCTATGATATTTTTTTAATCCATTAAAAGGAGGTATGGTGTGTGATATTTATTCGTGAGTGAGATCATCAAATGTGTAGCAGATGTATAGAGTTTTTGATGTCTTAGTTAGTAGCCTTATTATAGGATTTAGTTGAGGAATAGGAAAAGTAGTTACCAAAATTCATGGAGTATTTTCTATATTTTCTTCCTAAGGATGTTATAACCCTACCCATTGATGTGATATCAATTTTGTGACATATATGTTGATATATCCCTCTCTAGTTTTTATCGATCTCTATCAGATGTATTCTTCCAAGAAGTGAGATTTAAGGATCCATATCGATGATATGATGTAAAAGGGGTTTATTCAACCTGATTTATTATCGTGGGGTTCTCCAGTACTATTTTTAAAGAAGGAGTATAGTCGTATAAGGTTGTGTATAGACTACTAATTGTTGAAGTAGTTAATGATAAAGAACTATTATCCACTTTCAAGGATTGATGGTCTATTTGACCAGTTGAAGGGAGCCTTCCTGTTTTTGATGATTGAACTACAATTTGGATATCATCATATGAGAGTAAAATAGAATTATATTTTTAATACTTCATTTATATTCTTCTATGGGAAATTTGAGTATGTGTTTATGTCATTCGGTGTCACAAATGTCATTGTTCTTTTCACGGGACTCATAAACTCTATGTTGTATGAGTTCCTAAATCAGTTTATGGTATTTTTCATTGATGTCATAATCTTATATTCAATGTCATAGGAGGATCATGACAATAATATTAGAGATATTTTGGAGGTCATTAGACATCACAAACTCTATGGGAAATTGTACAAGTATAAATTTTTGATGTGAGAGGTTCATTTACTTGGGTATGTATGTATTTGTAGGGATTAGTGGTTGATCCTTTAAAATTGTGGTAGTTGTTTCATTGAAAATACCCAAGAATTTCATGGAGGTTTATATTTTTTGGGTCTATGGGAACCTTGTAATTAAACCAATGGAAGATGTGACATTAAAACTTGATGTAAGAAAAAGCTTTATAATGAACCCCATGCTATGGGATCTGGAACTTATGAGATAGTCACACCCAATCCAACACACTACAACCTAAAACCTTTAGGTGATGTAGATAAAACTAATGGTTGCAATGATTGGAAATAAAAAAATAATAAGAACAAAAAGGATTACATAGTTTAGATATACTTCCTAATCCATAGGAAAATACTGTTATACTATTCCTCGATGAAGAAAAAGATTATTACAATGTTAAGTGATAAAATGATAAAAACTAGATGAAATGTTCATAAACAAAGTGATTACACACTATAATATATAAGTGTTCATATCCAGTGCCTTTGGTTTCCACCACTATCTAATATATCTAGGTTTTCATCCACCATGACCTATATTCGTGAACAATCCTATTTATAGTCAATGATTCGCATCACCTCACCTGGATCTATCGATACACTATTATCTATTTTAATATTTCTCTACATATTTAAGCCAACATATCTTTTAGTGATTTAACTTCCAATGTTCAGTTCTTCTGCACCCTTCTAACTATCATATTCCTACAGCATCTGGTGAACTAAAACCAACCCATGTCATTCCACTACCCTATCCAGTCATTGAAAAAAAGTCCTTTAGATTTTCTCTCTTTTTGGTGGTGTTAATTTTTTCCATTAGAAAAAGGATCTCACACCACTCACAATCTCCAAATTGAGATCCATTTAATGGATTCACCATGACTAAGTCATCCATCATCTTTTATATACTTACTCACTTGAACCTTAGGTAAAGAATATGTGTAGTTCCAAAAATATATCTTAGGGTCATTCAAGTCCAACTAAGGTGCAACATCTCCCTAGTACTTCCTTGAAAACCACCTTCATCAACATGTTTGTGGTATTTCTAACACCTTCAATATTATGTAGGTTCAACACTTCATCCTCCAATAGCTTCTAGATGAATTGGTATTTTAGCTAAATTTGATTCATCTAACAATGAAACATTGGACTTTTGATCAAGTGAATCACACTTTGTGAGTCACAAAACAAATTCCCAAATTCTGATCTTCTTTAGAGATACTATAGAAACCCCTTTAACCACACCAAATCCTTCTCTGTTTTGGTTAAATAAATGTACTCCACTTTAATTGTTAAGAGTTTAACCACAAGCTAAATCTTAGACATCTAAATCATTGTGGTTCTACCAAAATTAAACATATAACTGGTTTTTCTCTTCCATGTGTCTTCATATCCTCTCAAATATAATTCTAAAAAACTCTGTAAAGTCACATCTATTAAAAATAAAAGTGGAATGCTTTAAAAACCTTTCAAGTATCTGAGAACCCACTTCACAAACTCCTAGTGCTCTCTTCCAAGGGATTACGTAAACCTGATGACAACTCCCACTCCTTTTTCAAGGCTTACATGAGAAAAAACTATGGTGTATATCAAAATTATTATATTTTATGAATATGAAACTTTCACCATGTACTTTACTTTAGTTTCCATTCATGGTGACTTATCCTTACTAAGGTTAATGCGTCCATCCAAGGGTGTGGACATTGGATTTTCCTTTTTCATTCTAAATCATTTCAATATCCATTATATGTAGTATTCCTAAGTTAGGTACAGTGTACCATAACTTAGGTTTCTTACAATACTTATCCCTAAAATCCATTTCTCTATACTAAGGTCCTTTATTTAAAAATATCCAGACATATCAGCCTTCATATTATTGATCCTTTCCTTAATCAAACCTTTAATTTCATATCATTTATGTAGAAAAGTAGGATAAAAAATATCTCATTGAAAAAATAATTCTGTTAATAGTAATGGTTTTCATCACTCTACAAAAACATCCACTAATCCATAAATTAATTGAACTTTCAACTCCAATATCTCAATGATTTATTCAAATTGAAAAGTCTATATAAATATTACTCACAAATCCATAACCATATAGATTTTCCATGTGAATTTATTCATCTAATTCCCCATAAAGAAATGTTGTCTTCATTTACAATTGTTCCAAATTAAGTGCTTTGAAAGAAACAATGATCAACACATTAATTATAGTTGTATTATTAACTACATATAAAAATATTTCTGAGAAATTCACACCTTCCATTTATTGAAATCACTTTAAAGAAAGAATGGATTTTTCCTCTTTCTATCATCTTCCTACCACTTTAGTTGATAAATCTATTTGTTTTGAACAACCTTATTCCTAGTGGGTCTCTCTATCATCTCTAATACCCTAGAAATATGGAAAGAATCAAGATCATCCCTCATATAAAACTCCCAATATTCCAAATATTTTAAACTCCTTGCCTTTTTTGTCTATTAGTCTCTCTTTCATCCACTAGAAGAATGTAATGAAAACTATAAACGTACCTTTGGATTGGGTGTCTCTCTCAGGTAGATCTCTGTAATTATCCTAATGAATGAGTTCTTATGGTACTATATATAATAGATTATGAATTTTTGTTGCTCTATATTCTATAGTACTTAAACTCTATAGTACATCTGTCTTGGTAAACACCATCATAACTTCACCTCCTTGTTTTACTAAATCCTCATAATGGTGTGGTTCTTTAGATCCTGATGTACTCATTGGATTTTATATAATTTTACTTACTTCTAGATGTCTGTCCAGTTAAACCTCGGCTTTAATGGGTACTTTACTCCCATTAAAATTTTCTTCATGGTTTCATACCTCCATAGGTTCCCTTTGTTAAATCTCATATTATAATTTCTGATGAATTTTCGAGAGTCATTTTTCTAGATTCAAAAAACCAAACTCATTGTCATTATATCCAAAACATTAATGTGATTGAGACGTATCCTCCATATTTTCTCATTAATTGGAACAAATTTTAATATAGGTGATAACTTTAAAGACTTTTTGGATGTTGAAATCAAAACTCATTAAATACCAATAAACTTCTGAAAGTTTTTGTATGATAGGAGATAGATAACTATGGTTGATTAAGTACATCATGCTATTCATAGCTTCCACCCAAAATATCTTGGGGAACCCCATGGGAATATATATACTTATTTCCTACTCTATTAGTATATGGTTCATCCTCTCTACAACTCAATTGTGTTCTAGAGTTCCTAGCAACGTTTTTTCAAATTTTATCTCCTTATTCAAATAGAATCTCCCAAAATATCTACTTCCATACTCTGAACCATTTTCTAACTATAATCACTTAAACTTGAATCTAGTATCTTTCTCCACCATATCCCTCCATCTAAATAAATTCTAAAAAACATTAAAAAAAATTATTAGGAAATTAAACACACACTTTATGTGTGGAATAATTAATGAATGTCACATATAAGATTGACCCTCCATGAGAATGCACTAGTACAAATCCCCACACATTCAAGAGAACTAGTTCCTAATTCCAATGATTTTGTGTTTTATCATCCATTTGGAATAACACCTTCCACTGCTTCCCAAATACTCAATCCTCACACGTATTGTACTACATGGTTCCAACATTCAGTAATCCTTTAGCAGCAAGGATTTCCATATCTTTTTCACTATGGTGACCAAGAGGTTAATTCCATAAATTCACTAAAGTTAACTATCTAGTATAAAATGATACTTATAGTAAACCCACAAGCTATAGTATCCCTTCCTTCACTCCTATTTTAGTGAATGTGGCTACATGTGTGATTTTCCAAACACCATCTACAAATGTTTTACAAAAACCCACATCATCTTGTGACCCTATAGAAATTAAGTTATTCTCTATTCCTAGAATGTGCTATATATACTTCAACCCCAACATTATTTTTTACCTTTTTGAACTAAAACATTGCATTTCCCCACTATCTTTAGAAAAATTTTATCCAAAAGATACATTACATCAAATATTATAGAAATATAAATCTTTGTACTCCTACTCTTAGACATAGCATGGAATTAATATCTAAAGTCTATCACCCAATACCTCAATGAACAAGTGTTACTTAGGAGTAATATGCTATTATATTCTGATATGGGGTTCAAGTATCCCCTTTTGTAGTCTTATGTTCTATAGTTATACCTCTGTTCTCTATAATCTTTCTTATGGTGGATTTTATATCGCAATGTCAGCATGGGTGGACACCATCTATAAAGAAACTCCTACTCTAGCTTCCCCTTAATTTTACCTTCTAGTGAATTTTTCATTTAGGGTATGTTCTCTTCATTACATGTTTTATTTTATTTATAAGATTATTAAATCACCTTCAGACTAATATCCTTACTCAAGATCAAGTCACAAACATCTATGAACTTCAAATATACGTTTATTCTATAGTTACTCAAAATGTTCACAATCACATCCCATTATTCTAGGAGCAAGGAGAATAAAAATAGTGACCAAACCGGGTATCTAAAGGTTACCTTACTTGAGTATAACTTACTTATAATGATATTGAACTGGTTTATATGATCAGTGGAAAATCCATTTTTTAACATTCTTATGTCAATTAATCTACATAGAAATAACAATTTGTTCATTGTCCTCATATTTTCATATATATTATCTAAGTTATTCATGATTTATAATGTTGTATTTCCCTACTAGATGTTTTACAACACATTTAGATCAAGTAACATCCACATCAACCTATGTTATTTATTGTCTATCCTTACCCATTCTTCTTATTTCACCACTTTTGTCTTGGATCTAGTTAATAGAAGGTAAAGGTCCATCTATAAAAGGTAATACTATATATTTATCTTCTAGAACCCAAAATAATATCTATAAAACTTCTCCACCAGATTCAAACTATCATCAAATTCCATCCCTCCATAACTTGTGATCTCCAACAACTTTTAGACAACATAAAATGAAAGGATAGGAACTGAGAACCAATATTCTTATATAAGGAAAAGTAAAGAATAATCAAATAGAACCGATCTCAAAAATACCTCCATTGGGGACTGATCCACCAAAATCACTCCAACCTTGAGATATGATACCACTTTTTAGGTTTATAGGGATCCTCCAATTAAACCAATGAAATATTTAACACTAAAACATGATAAGTGAAATAAAAACTCTGAAATGTGTCTCATTTTGTGATATTTAAAACATATAATACAAAAACACCTAAGACACCACAAAAAAATTAAAACCTCTAGATGATATAGATAAGAAAAAATGGATGCAATGATCAGAAAGAAAACAAAGCAAAAAAAACAAGGATTATGTGGTTTATACTTACATCTTAATCCATCGGGAAATGTTGTTTTACTATTAATTATGGAAGAAAAAAATGATTACAATGATGAGTGATCAAATGATAAATTATAGATAGATCAATAATGAAAAAATTGATTTGACCCTATAATATATAGGAGTGTTAGGCCAATACCTCCAATCACCATCGCCATCTGGTCTTCCTGGGTAATCATCCACCTTGGCCTAACTTCAGGAACAATCCTTAGTGTAGCAAAAGACTCTCATAATCTCAACTAGACTTGTCAGTGTGCTATTACCCTTATGAATATTTATCTATATGTGGAACCTTATGTATCATCTAGTTATCAAACTTTTTTATTTTCAATTCTATAACACCTGAGACCCCACTATTGTATGTAAGCACTATATTACAAAACTATTGCACAAATTCACACCATAATGAACATTTATTCATGATTATATATAAAAGGTAAATTCCTAAAATATAGAATTTATATTTTATAAAAATTATATAATTTTTATATTAATCAATTCAAAGTAATATTAAGGTAAATTTTTTTGGATTTTTTTCAAAATAATTGATTTTTGGGTGAATAGTGAAAAAATACAGTTTTTACTAATACCATAGTGTTTATGAATATATCATAAAGTAAGTATGAATAATTAACTTATAAATCATTTTTAATAATAATAATGTATTTATGGAGTAAAATTTTTCATTTAAAAATACAGTGCTAAATTTAGAAAATCCATGGAAATAAAGTAATGTTTTTCAAATAAAAACTATTTTCGGTCTTTCCCTTTTGATTAAGTTGTCACTATGTGAAATTAGGTTTGATATTTCATTGAAATTATCTTAAATATAATTTGTTTAATAATAAACCAATTTATTTGGTTTAAATATAAAACATTGATAAGTTTTTCCTAAACATAACATTCATGCTCAAAAATATACATTTTCTAAAAATGGGTTTTTACGTGTTACATGAGCTAATTTTAGAATAAATTTCACTTAAAATTTAAAATTTTATTTTTTAAAATTGAATTTATATTTAAAACCAATTATTTTAAACAATGTAATAAGGCCCATTTTATTTTTAGACATTAAAAATAAATTACTTTGGTAAAATATTATTTACCATGGTAAAATTAAAATGGTTGTTTTAAAAGAATTAATTTTATAAGAGTTATTTAAAATTTATCTAGATAAATTAGATTAATATATTTTAAATTATTACTCTAATACTTATTTATTCAAAATAAATTAGTAGAATAAGTCATTCGTTGATCATCACAAAAAGAAAAATGTAGCAAGGAAGAAAAAAAGGAAGGGTAGAATTCTCCTCATGTTTTAACTATGGAAAGAAACACCTCGGTACTTGCATAAAGAGAATTGGAGTTTGTTTCAAGTGTAGAGAAAAATTCCATCAAGATTTTGAATACAAAGAAAAGTAAAAATTTATTGATGTCCAATGATTTTACTATAAGGAGACGTGGCACTATGTGAACCAATACCCCAAATTCCAGGGTAATTTACCTTAGGAAAGGCTGAGGGATAAAGGCCACAATTATGTGATTACAACAGGAGATTTTAAAGTCCTAAATTACATTATAGCCATTAAATTTATCCGAAAATCAATGTTAGTAAATTATTTATTTAATTTTGGATCTATTCACTCCTTTATATCATGAATATTTGCTAAAAGCATTAACGCATTCCATAGTAATTTGAGAAAGGATCTATCAGTCAAGATATCTAATGATAATCTTATTACAATAAAGATTTACTAATCATTGTCTATTAATATGCATGAATATACTGTGGTAGAAAACTTTATTATTATATATATGGTTGAGTGTGACATACTCTTCGGTATGGATTGGATCTCAATATATAATTCATGAATTTTTACTAAGGGAAGGATCTTATTTTTGTGAAGGGGGTATAAAATCCCTTGATCAAAGGGAGAGACTTAATCTCATGAGTCTTTTCTAGATCCACCTCTAGTAAATCACTATAATTAAATTCTAGGTGAAGAGGAAGATAAAAAAAATCTACATATTCGAAGTAAATCCTAGGAATATAGTATGTACCCATTGTATAGAAATAAATTGTTGTATTTTGAGAAAACTTACCTGGTTATCCACCATAATGTAAAGTTGAGTTTTCCACTAAACTCATACCTGATCTAGGACCCATATCTGACACTCCTAATATAATGAAACCAATGGAGTTAGTATAGTTAAAGTAATAACTACAGGATTTGAGTGATAAGGGATTTATATGCACTAATATTTTAACATGGGGAGCCACTATTTTATTTGTGGAAAAGAATAATGGTTTCAATGATCTAATACATAAACTATAGGTATATCAATGTCATTACTATAAATAATAAGTTTCCTTTATAACACATTGATTTTGATCAGCTTCATAGAGAACAATATTTTCCAAAAAATGATCTTCTCATTTATTATCATCGGTTAAGTGTGAAGAATAATGATGTACTAAAGATTTCATTCCATATGAGATTTGGAAATTATAATTTTACAGTAATTCCCTTTGGGTTGACTAATATACCTTATGTTTTTATGGATATAATGAATATAGTATTAAATGATTATGTTGATAACTCCATTGTAGTATTCATTGATGATAACTTGATATACTTTAAAATCAGTGAATATCATAAGAGACATTGGTGAATAATTGTTGAGACCCTCAAAGAAAAGGAAATATATGGAAATTTTAGAAAGTGTTATTTTTGGTTCCTAGAAATTATTTTTCTTGTCCATATTTTCTCCAAGTATGCAATATCAATTAATACTTAAAAGGAAAAGTTATTCAAATAATGTCCTACACCAATTAATATAATCTAGATACATAGTTTCCTTGTTTTATAAGGTTATTAATAGCATTTTGTTCAAAAACATTTCTGATTGGATGACCCATTAACCAATTTGACATGTAAAGGGGTTAAATTTACATGGTAAAGGGAATGTGAAGAATGTTTTGAAGTGACAAAAATTATATTGATTAGTGCACCGATATTTACCTTTCCATTAGGAAAGGGTGTATTTTTAATATATAGTGATACATTAAAGAAAGTATTGGGTTGTATCCATATGAAAAATGATAGAGTAGTTGGTTATGATTCCAAGAAATTGAAGATCCATGAACAGAACTATAAAACTCAATATTTTAAGTTGGAAACCTTAATATTTTACTTTAATATATATAAATATATTTCTCTATTTTGAAAGATACAACATATATATGTGACAAAAAAGTTTTAAGTATATTTTATCTCTGAAATATCTCCACATGAGGAAGCGAATATAGTTAGAAGTAATTAAGGACTATGATAACTTGATACACTACCACCCTAGGAAGGAAAACAAAGTGGTTAGTTCATTTATTAGGAGAAACTATAGAGTAATTACCATGATAAGGGTTAACATGGATCCAATATTCAGGGATCTAATAAAGATAGATATGGTGATTTTTAGGAAAGGGGGTCTATAATTATTTTTCCAAGAAATTGTTAACCTGTATATACTAGAAAATATAGAGAAGTCCAAACATGATTATAAGTATTTAAAAAGGAGGATTAAATTATTTAATTATGGGAAATTGAAATATTTCATCTATAAAGATGGAGTGTTTAAGTTTGGAAATATGTTATGTTTTCAATATGTACTTGAGATGAAGAGGGAACTACTCGATAAAGTATGTAGCCCAAATTTCTCTATACACACTGGTAGCATAAAGATATATAGGGAATCAAGGGAATATTTCTGGGGGGATGGTATAAATTAGGAAATTTCAGACTATTTATATAGATTGTTAGTATTCCACTTGGTAAAGGATGAAATAAAACATCCAAAGAGAGTTACACAACCTCTAACTATACCTATATAAAAGTGGGACAATATTATAGTGGAATTTATCCTTGTAATTCCAAAGACTCCAAGGAATAATAATGTTATATGGGTCATTGTTGATCACCTAACCAAGTCTTCATATTTATTAGAATTAAGAGAGGATCTACCCCTTGAGTTACTTTATCATCTTTACATCAATGAAATAGTGATACCTCATGTGGAACCTATATTGATTGTATTTTATTTTGACCCTCGATTCACATAAATATTTTAGAAGATTATTCAAAAGTATCTTTATTATAAGTTACATTTAATAACTTCCTATAATCCCAAAACTAATAGGATATATAAAAATTAATATTTATATAATAGAATACATGCTAAGATCATGTTGTTTTGAATTTCAAGGAACATGGTATCAGTATCTACTGATGGTGTAATTTTTATACAATAATATCTTTCATTCAAGAATCCAAATGGAACTATGTGAAGCATTGTATAGGAAGAGATGGTGTAATACAAATTTTTGTAAAGAATTTGGAGAAATTAAACTTTTAATTCTAAAACTTTTGGAGGATATAACTACGAATTTATAGACTATTCAGAATCATATTACAGTAAATCAAAGCAGAAAAAAAAAGAGTTATTTTGATAATCAAAATAAAGACATGGAATTTCAAGTGGGGGTCATGTATTCATAAAGTTCTCCCCATGGAAGGGAGTTTTAATATTTATTAAAAAGGGTGAGTTAATCCCTACCCACATTAGTCCTTTTGAAATTATTGATATAATTGAAGTTGTGGCTTACTGATTGGCTATGCCATACAACCTCTATACAGTATATAATGTCCTCTATGTTTCATTATTAAGGAAATACATATCGGTTCCAATGCATGTACTCGTGTAAGTGGTAATAAAATTAGAACCTGACTTTCCATATAATAAAGAGACTGTTCAGATTCTTGAAACTAGAGAGAAAGTGTTGCGGAATCAGGTAACTCAACTAGTGAAATTCCGTTGGAGAAATTAAAAACTATAGGATACAAAATGGTATCCTAAAGAATATATAAGGAAGGAATATCAACATTTATTTAATATTTGACACATATTCAAATTTCAAGGCTAAATTTGTTTTGGGGGATAATGTAATACCTAAGTCCCTACTATAGTAGGCGGGCACTACATTCTCAAACTATTGCACAAATGTGAACTCTAATGATACATTATTCATGATTATATTTAATAGTTAAATTCATAAATTATATATTTTATATTTTATAAAAATTATATCATTTTTTATTAATAAATTCAAAATTAACTTTGGGGAATTTTTGGTATTTTTATAAAATAATTAATTTTTAGGTGAATAATGAAAAATATAGTTTTTACTGAGACCATATATTTAGTGAATATTTTATTATGTATGACATATAAAAGTATAAAACATTTTTCATAACATGAAATTTATTAATGGACTAAAATTTTTAATTTAAAAATTCTATGTTGAATTTAGAATACCAAAGGAAATTAAGTAATATTTTTCAAATAAAAACTATTTTCGATATGTCCCTTTTAATTAAATATTCACTATATGAAATAAGGATTTTAGTTTATATTAAAGTAACATAAATATACTTTGGTTAAAATTAAACCAATTAATTTCATTAGAATCTATGACACTTATAATTTTTTCCTAAACATAACCTTCATGCTTAAAGATACACTTTTTCTAAAAATGGGTTTTTATGTGTTACATGTGCTAATGTAAAAATAAAATTTTCTTACACAAAAAAATTATTTGATAAAATAAAATTTATATTTTAAATAAATTGGTATAAACTATGTAATTATCTCCATTTAATTTTTATATATTCAAAATAACTTACTTAGGTTAATGATTAATTAACCGAGTAAAAGTAAAACAGTTTTTTCAAAGAATTAATTTTATGAGAGTTATATAAATTTTACATAAATAAATTAGATTAATAAATTATAGATTATGGATATAATATTATTTTTAAACAAATAAACAAATATTTTAGACAATAATTCAATTAATAATTAATGGGAAATGATAATAGAAATACTTAATGTATAAAAAGATGTTTTTCTATAAAAACAGTTTTTCCTATATCTTTTGTTTTAATTTAAATTTAAATTTTATTAAATTTTTAAATTTAAATAGATTATATTGAGTTCAAAATCATATTCTAGACAACAAAATTTGGTAAGATAACTTATATTATATTTTTAGTACAAAGATAATTACCAGGGTTAATATTTAATCAATATTATTAAAGGTTAAAATTAGTAACTTAAAGTGGAATAAATTTTCTTAATTAAAATTTACATTATACCTTATATAAGACCATTTTAGGTTTTAAATTCAATCCCACATGTCTAACCAACATTTCCTCACCAAACTCACTTAACTCCCATATGATTTCATTCTTACTCCATACCTAACATTAGTTTCCAAGTAAAGGCCCCTCTTTTTCATAAATAAAAGGAGCTCACTTCCACCCATTATATCATAAATATCCATTATAAAGATCATTGATAATGAATTTATGCTCTTTTTCTCTCTCCATATTCTCTCCAAGGAGTCTTTAAGTTTCTAAAGAGGCCCTCTCTAGCTTTAAAAATATTATTTTCAAGTAGAGGTTTCCAATCTTTCTATTTAATTTTTAATTGAAATTATTTTTTTATAATACCATTTTCACTTGTTTCTTTGATTTTAATTTATTGATATTATATCCAATATGATAATTTTTAATGTGATACTACTTATAACCTCTCATTATTGTCTTTTCTTATGTCGTTATTATGCCAATATAAGGGTTCTCACCCACCCCTTCCATTTTCAATTCCAAACCTTTATTGTAATGTCATCGTATATATAATTCATTTTAATTATCATATATTTGATATATTTATAATGATATTTTCTATCATTAAATAATTTTCCTAATCCATCATAATTCATAAAAAATTCTAAATTTGGGAAAGTAAAGAGTGTGCAATTTTTTTATGAATGGCATCCCTATATGGATACAAGCAAGTGGATGTGGTTGTAGGATAAATACACCTAGGAGTAATCAACCTGAAAAAGGATAGTTGTGATTTAACTTAATCTTCACTTTGTTTTATCATGTGTGGGACCAAGACCACATATATGGATATACACTCCATAGGGATATTTTTTGGATAATTTATGTGCTTTTTACAAACCAAAATGAAGGATTTGTCTAACATTGCCTTGGTCTCCTACCATTTAAAACTAATAAGTTTAGTTACTATCTTATATTGATGAACCAAAACTTTGAAATTACCCTAGACCACTACTTATATATATTTATTTAATAATATTACTTCTGATTGCATCGATAATATCCCATGTTATCTAAGTTTATTATAGGTTATTCTCTTAAACAACCACATTATTTCATTCATTGATTAAGGAAATTATTAACTTAATTATATATCATTACTTCATATGTTTTTAGTTGGAGGGATTCTTAAAAAAATCTATTCCATTAATTTATTAGGCAAATATTTACAATCTATTCACTTTTTATTTCAATACGGATGTTCATTGATGAATAAAGAACACTGGTTATGTATTTTATAGTTTATTTATTCATTTAAATGATAAATACATTATAATTAATAAGCATTGAGTGGGGCGTGGTATATATAGACCCTTGATACATCAGTAGGTCTCACGATACAAACTATATAGTTATGGTATTGGAATATACCTTACCCATTTAGGTACAATTTCATCACATAAGGCCTTGAAGATATGTTTATGGTGTATGGAATTATGCATCCCATCGATATGAGATTAGTAATTATTATACATATTTTTATTTATTTTCAAGGATATAGACTCCCATGATTTTTTTCGATTGCGGGATTATTCTAATCATTTATTTTTTTCATACTATTTCTTCCATGATTACCTTATGATAGATAATATTGTACACAAATCCTTAATAAGCATCTGAGCTCTCCCTTTTTTGATTTCCTTTACCTAGGAAATCTAGAATAGAATTATGTTTAATTTTCAAGTATATTCGATAAGGTATAATAATTTTATCATTTATATTTTATGTTTTATTCTATGTTTTCAAGTTTAACGTGAAAAACATTTATGTATCAAGTCTTACAAGACTATTAAGTTGCTAGATCATATGATAACTCTTGTATTTTATACCAGTAATGTAATATTACTACAAGATATGGGTTTATAGAGACTAAGATGTTACAATTTCCACTACACCCTTATGGTTGTTGTATGCCTTTAGTATCCAGTGATGTGAACTTAGTCTATACTGCTTCACTAGACCATCCATTCATTGGGAAACAATTTCCAGGAAATTTCCTTCTTCTACTAGACATAATTTATTCCACCTAGAGAATAATATTTCACCCCCACCCCTATATTATCTTACATAGCCACATGGTTTATGTATAGCTTATTTAATATTGAATTCTTGTTGAAAACACAGACCAGGAAGGGAAAATCCATTATTTCTAAATATCATTGTTAGGAATATATAAATTTCTTAAAATATAAGCTGATCAATTCAACCATTATTTAGTTTAAATAGGAGGGGTTTATTTTTAAGGCCTTTAGTGATGCCTCCCATAATGTTCTAGGTTTCATTTTGATATATAAGAGAATAAGGATATCCTGTGGGTCCAGGAAGTTTCATCCTCATGATCATAAATATTCCACTGATGATACTGATTTGGTGGCGGTGGTATAATTTATGATATTTTGGTTAAATTACCTCATTGATGAGCGTCATTTAGTATACATGGATCACAAAATCCTTGGGTATATTTTCTCTCTACAGGATCTGAATTTCGGCATCACCAGTGTACGGAGTTCTTACAACATTATGACTTTAAGATCTTCTACACACTGGGGAAATGGAATGTAGTTGCATATTAACAAATTAAAAATTCATGGGAATATGTTATTTGTGAATTGGAAGATGTTTATATAGGGATAGAGAAGCTTTCGTTGATGAATCTTGCTGAGGTGGGAGATAGTGGTAGAATTATCCTATTTAAGATGATAGTAAAATCATCCTTGATTCAACAGGTGGAGGAGTCTAAGTGGGGAGACTCGAGGGTGGAGGTAATTTGGGAATGAATCACCCATGGTGTTTTTGGAGGGGCGGTCCAAGTATGTACTACATCATATAATATTCCAAAGGAAGTTTTCCATTCCATCAATGATTCAGGTGGAGGTTCTCCATGAGCTTCATAGTTATAATGTGGTAGTGAATCCTAGTGTGTAACGACTCAGACCCGGCCAAACACCTGAACAGTGTCGAACGGTTCAGGTGTTACTACCTTAGGTGCACCTCCCCTGAATGTCAAAGGTTGTTGACTAGTAGCGAGGGTCTGAATAGGTAGAGTGGGGAGACTATACCCTCTCGGAGGAATAAAATGGAACAGGTCCGAGTATAAAGCTAAAATATGCAGAGGAAATAACTGACTCAGCAGACTCGAACCAGACCCGCATAGCGGAAGCAAAATAATATCAATAAACCAGTAGAAGAAATATAGAACAACAGCAGCAGAAAGTAAACAGAACAACTTTCCAGCAAAAAACAGAAAATACTACTGTAAACAAACAAGGTGTGCATCGAAAACAAGTCATACAGGTCAATATATAATGGCGCCAATGGCTAACCAATAGTTTCTACATAACAAGGTAAGTATGTGGATAATAATAAAGAAAACTAAACAATGTAACTCCAGCAAGGCACGACCTCAAGGTCCATACCAATCTCCATGCCAACAGCACTAAAGTCTAGCTCCTGAGGCTGACCCTTTACCTGCACGCAATTTCATAAAGTCTACAGATGTCCCGAAGGGCCCATGTAGGGTGTGAGACAAGTCTCAGAAGGATACCACCCAAGGGTACGTACCTAATATAAGTGTTTAGGCAGACATTCTTATATATGGAAAGCAGTAAACAGTACAATGCCCAAAAGTAAACATGAACTTCACTAGTACTCAGCAGCCACCAGGAAGTGTCACCTTCTTCGGCTAACGCCGGAATCTCTGGTTTATAGCCCGACACCTCGTTCCACCTGACACCATGTGTCTCAAGTACCGATGTCCCGAAGGCACACCCAACGATTGTGACCCAGCTCGGAATCTCAACCTACCCATGGCACGACATCTGGAGAAACAGTGATACCTATCCTCAAATAATAACCAGAGGGATAGCGATGTCTGCCCTCAAATCATGGCGAGCCTCTGCCCCCAACCTGACCACCTCAAATCTATCTCTCAAAGGCTCCTCACCTTCCATGTGGCTTCCTATGTCAAGCACCACCAAACAAAAAATACCTAACTGCATCTACCGGGGTCCTCTACCCAGCAAGTGGTCGTACCACCTCATATCGGAGTCTATCTGTGTGCACACTACTCAAAAGTACCCAGTGCACGGTAATAACCTCAGTATGTCCCCAAGCCACAACACATCTGATACCTCATTCCCCTGCAAAACTATCGCTCAAGTCTGATGGCCTCGCCATCCAATTAACCCGAGCTAAGCCCAACCCGACAGTCCAACTGCCTCAACAGACGTCCATGACGCCCAATCCCGTGGTAGAAAACACCCAAAGTAACCCGATACAAAGCCCCAACCTTTGATCCCCATCAATCAAAAATATATTTGGGCCACTCCCAACACAACAATAAGTTCAACACAGGAAATATCACACATTGCATATTCATACTTGGAAGCATCACTTTAAATAGGAAATTATTAAACAGTCAAATTGCACTAACTTGTGATAATCCATACCAGCACCTAAGGTCTTAAATTCATTAAACAGATTACTAACATGCTTTAACAAATCAAACTCCACAGTTTAATCCAACAGCATCAAAATCAGTCTAAATTCATCAATTTAATTACTGGTCCAAACATACGCATTTCAGCACCCCCAGTCGAATTGCCCCAAACAATCTATGACCTCTCACCCGTCCTCGCTCAAGCACAACAAGGTTCAGGGAATACCCAGAGGAACCCCAAAATATAGATAATTAAATAAAAACAATTAAACAGGTTTTCTCTCAACACCCAACATTGCGCTCGAAGGTCGCAACCCCCAAAAGTCTACGAAAACATGAAAGAAGGTATGCACCACCCACCTCATACTCGTACGATGAAACTCCCTTGATATCAGCCTCTGAATCGGTCTAAATCGTGGTAGATCTGCATTTCGGTCAAAACCCAGAAATTCTATTCGGATGTAATCTTCAGAGAAACAGGCAGAGAATCAAGGACGAAGAAGGGTGCATGGGGTTAGCCTCTCTGATGTTGTTCCACAGCCAGCGATAGATCGAAGAACGGACAACGTATGAAGATTCTGGGAGGGTTTTTATTTTTCGGAGGTTCTCGGACGAAGGGTTCGTCCAACGGGGAAGAAGAAGAGTTTTCTGGAAATAAGACGCGACAACGTCTGAGACGATCAAATAAAAATAAAATTACATGGCGTGTATTTTCAAAGTACACGCTGTGTAGATGGGTTTCCATACTCCGACTTAAGCGGAGTCCAGCACACGGTTTGGACTGAGCACACGGTCAACACACAGCCAGGGACTCAGCCACTACAAAGAACATTGTTACACGGCGTGTCAAGGAAGACTACATGCCGTGTAGATGGAAATTTTCACCTAGCCACCACACGGCATGTACTTGTCCTCGCACGGGTAATGGTACACGGCGTGTCTATAAATACATGCCGTGTAGTAAGAATTTTCTACACGGTAATCACACGGCATGTACTCGGTGAGCACACGGTCGGTCACTCAGTTAGCACATACACGGCGTGTACTTAAAGTACACGGCGTGTAGTCTGGAAATTTCCAGAAACCACCCAGATTTTCAAGACCTCCCAGAAACCAGTCAAAAATTTCAAACAGGGGCGGGATTTGACCCGTTCTAAAAACTCGGGTTCTTACAAACTCCCCACCTTAATGAATCTTGTCTGTGAGCTACCGAACAAAACCAGGATATGGCACCGAACACACCCATCCCAGTTAAACAACCCAGACTACCCCTGTCTTAAGGTCCTGGCTAAATTACTAAAAGGGCTCCCCAACTTAGGAATTTCCTACTCGGTCTCAACTCGAACACATCTCAAAGAAATCGAAATAAACAAGCAAGGCCCAACGACCTAATTCCCAGACCCATGGTCCCCTTGTGACACATCATCACCCCTGCACCACCTCAGTGCTCACGTGTCGCTTCTAACACCCAACATAACCCTCACCGCATCGGTGTCCGCCTCCCTGAGGTCCTACATCTAATAGATGCTCAAATCAAACCTAGTTCCAAGCACCTCAAGTAACCCGCATCCACGATGCCCCGATTCCCACAGCACCTCAAGTAACCTGCATCCTTGATGCTCCTGATGCCACGCATCTCAAATATATAAATAAAACATATAACACATCTGATATGATGCCAATCCCAATAACTAGAATCTAGTCAATCCACAAGTATCATGTGCAACCCACACACTCAACCAGACATGCCTCAAGAGGCCATTCCAAAAAAAAGTAAGGAAAATCACGGCCACACCCGTGGTGTACCTGCCACCGTCGTCGGCTCACCATCCTACTCAACCACTGCCAGCTCCACAGCGTGCACCTGGACTGAAGCATAGCTGCCCGATGCCTGACCTCCCTACGATGCTGCTCCAGTCACCGGCCACTGACCCCTCAGCTGGATCCCTCTATCCCTGTCACGTTCTCTGTGTGCAGCTGAACCTCGATCACCCTCTCCTGGTACCAAACCTAATCCAACACCTGACTCCACAGTCTGTCCTGGTCCCTTCCTGTCCGTTGTCTGAGAAGGACACCTGCAAAACCTCTCTAGATTCCCGACCTTTCCACACACCCGGCACTCCTTCGGGGGCCTATTGCACTGAACCCGAACATGTCATAGTTGTCCGCACTAAAAGAAAACTACCACCGAACTGCCACGAGGTGGTCTAGCTGAGTCCTTGGCCTACTTGCCCTGCTGGAACTCATCTCTAACTCACTTCCTACTGTCAGAACCATCACCTGAAGGTGCCTCCCTGCCACTCTAGGGCCTATCCCTCTGGTTTCCCTCTTCTATAAGTGCCTGATTCACCGCCTCAGAGAAGGAACTCAGCCTGAAGATGTTTACCTGAACCCAAATGGCCTGTCGTAAGCCATCCTCGAAGCGCCTCACCCTAGCTCTGTCATCCCTTACCATACCAGGTGAAAAGTGAGACAACTCTGTGAAGGTAGTTGCGTAGTCCATAACGGACATATCTCCCTCCTGAAGACTCAAGAACTCCTGAGCTCTCTCTGCCCTCAGCGTCTTCGGATAAAAGTGCTTGAAGAACATGTCCTCGAAGTCCTTCCATACCAGTCCCCCGTGCCTACGAGCATGAACCTGTACGTCCCACCAACACTTCGCCGGTCCTCTCAGCATGTACGTCAAAAACTTGACCCTCCGCCCTGGAGGCATCTCGAGCTGCTAGAAAATCATCTGCATACTCTTTATCCAGTTCTCTGCTGCCTATGGACCACCCTCACCCTAAAAAAGTAGCGAGTACTGCGACTGCAACTCCTGTGTCAGATATGCCATAGAAGGTTCTGCACCCTGTGCGCCTCTATCAATCCCATGTAAGACACGTACTAGGATAGATCGGAGCTGCTCGTCAAGCCACGGTCCGAATGCTGCCAAACCCGGCTGCTGCCCAGCCTGCACTGGATCCTGAACCTGATCTTGTCCCTGAGCCTGTACCTGTGGCTCATGCTCTACCTGCACCGGATTCTGAACATGATCCTGCAGCACTGTATCATCTCCTTCCTGAAGCTCCATCGATTCGTGAAGGGGTAACCCGCTGAATACCATAAATGTTCAGATATCCCATATCTATATGAAAATATATTCTACGCGGACAAGGAAAGAAGTAAAGAGGCAGTGTATAACAACTACCCTTACTCTTCCCCATCGCAACCCATGCCCTCAGCATCCCGACCTCACGACCTCCTTACCCGCCCTCAACTGAGCCAAGTATCTATAGTTCATGAGGCCAAACCCATCCTAAAAACCAACGTTGCCTCAAACCTGATGACCGAGTCGCCCAATCCAGACAGTTACACTGCCTCACCCATAGTACATGACTACTCTCATAAGATCCAGACCCAAATATCCTGCACATGTAATTCTACCAAATACAAAGCATGGAATACACATTGCAATAAACAAGCAATTCTATCCAGAGTTTCACCTATTCACATTTCAGAGCATACATAGAATGGAAATTGATTTTTTTTTCACATGGTATTATCACTTCACAAGGCATATGTGCAGTTATGAAATTGAAATACCCTAAAACATTCCTATCAAAATCTGAACAAAAAAGCCTTTCCATACCTGCCAAGGTTTTTATATCATAATCAATAACATCACACAACAAGTGAGCCACCAAGGTGGAAATCATATAAACCGTAATCTGAGAAAAAACCAATAGCAATTCCCACCCACGGAAACTCAATCCATCCCTCATACATGGGGCTGCAGAAACCGAAGCACGAGTTCAAAATCTAGTTCCATCAACCACCTATCTCCAGTCTACCATATCCCAAATAGTAAAACCAGAAGAAATAAAAAAAGAAGTCTCAAACACATTAGTAGCTAGAAAAACACTGCTACTAAATCCCTATTAAGAACCTCCTCTGATACCACTTTGTAACGACCCGGACCCGGCCAGCCACTCGAACAGTGCCGAACGGGTCAGGTGTTACTACCTTAGTTGCACATCCCTTGAATTCCAAAGGCTGCTGACTAGCAGCGAGGGTCTGAATAGGTATAGTGGGGAGGCTATACCCTATCTGAGGAATAAAATGGTGTTGGTACGAGTATAAAGCTAAAATATACACCGGAAATAAATGACTCGGTAGACTCGAACCAGACCTGCATAGCGAAAGCATAATAATATCAATAAACCAATGGAAGCAATATAGAACAACAGCAGCAGAAAGTAAACAGAACGACATGCCAGCAAACAACAGAAACTACTTCTGTAAACAAATAAGGCGTGCATCGAAAACAAGTCATACAACTCAATATATAATGGTGCCAATGGCTAACCAACAGTTGCTACATAACAAGGAAAGCATGTGGATAAGAAGAAAGAAAACTAAACAAAGTAACTCCAGTAAGGCATGACCTCAAGGTCCATACCAGTCTCCATGCCAACAGCACTAAATCCTAGCTCCTAAGGCTGACCCTTTACCTACTCGCAATTTCATAAAGTCTACATGTGTCCCGAAGGGCCCATGTAGGGTGTGATACAAGTCTCAGTACGATACCACCCAAGGGTGTGTACCTAATATAAGTGTTTAGGAAGACATGATTATATAAGGAAAGCAGTAAACATTAAAATGCCCAAAAGTAAACACAAACTTCATTGGTACTCTGCAGCCACCAGGAAGTCTCACCTACTTCGGCCAACACAGGAATCTCTGGTCTGTAGCCCGGCACCTCATGCCACCTGACACCATGTGTCTCAAGTACCGTTGTCTTGAAGGCACGCCCAATGATCATAACCCAGCTCGGAAGCTCAACCTACCCATGGAACAACATCCGAAGAAACAGCGATATCGGTCATCAAATAATAACTGGAGGGACAACGATGTCTGCCCTCAAATCGCGGTGAGCCTCTGCCCCCAACCTGACCACCTCAAATCTGTCTCTTGAAGGCTCCTCACCTTCCATGTGGCTTCCTACGGAAAGCACACACAAACCAAAAATACCTAACCGCATCTACCAGGGGCCTCTACCCAGCGAGTGGTTGTACCAACTCATCTCGGAGTCTATATGTGTGAAAACTACTCAAAAGTACTCGGTGAGCAGTAATCACCTCAGTATGTCCCCAAGCCATAACACATCTGACACCTTGTTCCCTTGAAACCTGTTGCTCAAGTCTGATGGCCTCTCCATCCAAGTAACCCAGGCCAAGCCCAACCTGACAGTCCAACTGCCTCAACTGACGTCCATGACGCCCAATCCCGTGGTAGCAACCACCCAAAGTAACCCGAGCCGAAGCCCCAACCTATGATCCCCATCACTCAACAATATATCTGGGTCATGCCCAACACAACAAGAAATTCAACACAGGCAATATCACACATTGCATATTCATACTTGGAAGAATCACTTTAAACAGGCAATTACTAAATAGTCAAATTGCACTAACTTGTGATAATCCATACCATCTCCTAAGGTTTTAAATGCCTTAAACAGATTAGTAACATGATTTAACAAATCAAACTCCACAGTTTAATCCAACAGCATCAAAATCAGTCTAAATTCAGCAATTTAAATACTGGTCTAAACATACGTATTTCGGCACCCACTAACGAATTTCCCCAAACGAGCGATGACCTCTCACCCGGCCTCTCTCAAGCACAACAAGGGTTAGGGAATACCCAGAGGCACCCCACAATGCAGATAATTAAATAAAAACAATTAAATAGGGTTTTTCTCAATACCCAACATTGTGCTTGAAGGTCACAACCCCCAAAAGTCTACGAAAACACGAAAGAAGGTATGCACCACCCACCTCGTACTCGTACGATGACACTCCCTTGATATCAGCCTCTGAATCGGTCTAAATCACGGTAGATCTACGTTTCCGTCAAAACTCGTTAATTCCGTTCGGATGGAATCTGTAGAGAAATAGGAGGGGAATGAAGGATGAAGAAGGGTGCGTGGGGTTAGCCTCTCTGATGCAGTCCTGCTGCCACCAACGGATCGAAGAATGGAAAAAGTATGAAGATTATGGGAGGGTTTTTGTTTTTCAGAGGTTCTCGAATGAAGGGTTCGTCCAATGGAGAAGAAGAAGAGTTTTCTGGAAATAAGACGCGACAGCATCTCGGACAATCAAATAAAAATAAAAGTAAAGGGAGTGTATTTTCAAAGTACATGCCGTGTAGATGGGTTTTCATACTCCAACTTAATCAAAGTCCAGCACATGGTTTGGACTGAGCACACGGTCAACACACGTCCAGGGACTCGACCACTACACTAAACATGGTTACACAACATGTCAAGGAAGACTACATGCCGTGTAGATGCAAATTTTCACCTAGGCACCACACAGCATGTACTTGGCCTCGCACGGGTAAGGGAACATGGTGTGTCTATAAATACAAGCCATGTAGTAAGAATTTTCTACATGGTCATCACACGGCATGTACTCGGTGATCACACGGCTGGTCACTCGGTTAGCACGTACACGGCGTGTACTTAAAGTACACGGTGTGTAGTCTGGAAATTTCCAAAAACCACTCAGATTTTCCAGACTTCTCAAAACCAGTCAAAACGTTCAAACAGGGGCGGGATTTGACCCGTTCTAAAAGCTCGTGTTCTTACAAACTCCCCACCTTAACATAGCTCAACCCCGAGCTACCGAACGAAACCAGGAGATGGTACTAAACACACCCATCCCAGTTAAACAACCTGGACTACCCCGTTCTCAAGGTCCTGGATAAATTCCTAAAAGGGCTCCCCACATTAGGAATTTCCTACTTGGTCTCAACTCGAACAAATCTCAAAGAAAACAAAATAAACAAGGAAGGCCCAACAACCTAATTCCCAGACACATGGTCCTCTCATGACGTATCATCACCCCTGCACCTCCTTGGTACTCACGTGACACTTCCGACACCCAACGTAACCCTCACCGCATCGGTGTCCGCCTCCCTAAGGTCCTGCATCTAATAGATGCTCAAATCAAACCTGGTGCCATGCACCTCAAGTAACCATCATCCACGATGCCCCGATGCCCATGTAACCTCAAGTAACCTGCATCCTTGATTCTCCTGATTCCATGCATCTCAAATATATAAATAAAATATATAACGCATTAGATATGATGCAAATCCCACTAACTAACATCTAGTCGGTCCACAAGTATCCTGTGCAGCCCGCGCACTCAACTGGACATGCCTCAAGAGGCCATGCCAAAACAATGTAAGGAAAATCATGGCCACACCCACGGTGTACCTGTCACCATCATCGGCTCACCAGCCTGCTCAATCTTGGCAGCTCCACCACATGCACCTGGCCTGAAGCACGGCTGCCTGATGCCTGACCTCCCTGCGATGCTGCTCCAGTCACCGGCCACTGACCCCTCAGCTGGATCCTGCTATCCCTATCACGTCCTCCGCGTGTAGATGAACCTCGACTACCCTCTCTTGGTACTGAACCTGATCTAACACCTGACGCCACATGCCCGACACTCCTTCGAGGGCCTATCGCACTGAGCCTGAACATGTCTCGGCTGTCCGCACTGAAATAAAAGCACCACTGAACTACCACGATGTGGTCTATCTGAGTCCTTGGCCTGCCCGCCCTACTGAACCTCATCTCTACCTCGCTTCCTACTGGTAGAACCATCACCTAAAGCTGCCGCCCTGCCACTCTGGGGCCTATCCCTCTGGTTTCCCTCTGCTATAAGTTCCTGATTCACCACCTCGGAGAAGGAACTCAGCCTGAATATGTTTAACTGAACCCGAATGGCGTGTCGTAAACCATCCTCGAAGCGCCTCACCCTAGCTGCGTCATCGCTTACTATACCAGGTGAAAAGTGAGACAACTCTGTGAAGGTAGCTATGTAGTCCATAACGGACATATCTCCCTGCTGAAGACTCAATAACTCTTGAGCTCTCTCTTACCTCAGCGTCTCCGGATAAAAGTGCTTGAAGAACCTATCCTAGAAGTCCTTCCATGCCATTCCCTCGTGTCTATGAGCGTGAACCTGTATGTCCCACCAACACTTCACCGGTCCTCTCAGTATGTACGTCGTTAACTTGACCATCCACCCTGGAGGCGTCTCAAACTATTCTAAGATCATCTTCATACTCTCTATCTATTTATTTACTGCCTGTGGACCACCCTCACCCTGAAAAAGTGGCGGGTGTTGCGACTGGAACTCCCATGTCAGATATGACATAGAAGACTATGCATCCTACACGCCTCTATCAATCCCCTGTAAGACACGTACCAGGATAGCTCAGAGATGCTCATAAATCCACAGTCTGAACGTTGCCAAACCTGACTACTGCCCTGCCTGCACTGGATCCTGAACCTGATCCAGTGCCTGAGCCTGTACCTGCAGCTCATGCTCTGCCTACACCGGATTCTGAACCTGATCTTGCAGCACTGTATCATCTCCTGTCTGACGCTCCATCGATTCGTGAAGGGGTAACCCGCTGAATACCATAAATGATCAGACATCCCATATATTAATATGACAATATATTCTACGCAGATAAGGAAAGTAGTAAAGCATCAGTGTATAACAACTTCCATTACTCTTCCCCATCGAAACCCATGCCCTCGGCATCCCGACCTCACGGCCTCCTTACCCGCCCTCAACAGAGCCATGTATCAATAGTAACTCGGGCCATGCCCGTCCTGACAACCAATGTTTCCTCAAACCCTATGACCGAGTCGCCCAATCCTGACAGTTACACCGCCTCACTAATAGTACATGCCTGCTCTCATAAGAGATAGACCCAAATATCCTGCACATTCAATTCTACCAAATACAAAGCATGGCATACACATTTCAATAAACAATAAATTCTATCAGTAGTTTCACCTATTCACATTTTAGAGCATACATAGCATGGAAATTGATTTTTTTTCACATGGTATTATCACTTCACAAGGCATACGTGCAGTTATGAAATTGAAATACCCTAAAACGTACCTATCAAAATCTGAACAAACAAGCCTTGTCATACCGGCCAAGGTTTTCATATCATAATCAATAACATCACACAACAAGTGAGCCACTGAGGTGGAAATCATATAAACCATAATCTGAGTAAAAACAAATAGCAATTCCCACCCATGGAAACTCAATCCATCCCTCATACATGGGGGTGCAGGCACCCAAGAATGAGTTAAAAATCCAGTTCCATCAACCACCTATCTCTAGTCTACCATATCCTAAATAGTAAAACTAGAAGAAGAAAAAAAGTCTCATACTCAATAGTATCCAGAAAAACACTGCTACTAAATCCCTGTTAAGAACCTCCTCTGATACCACTTTGCAACGACCCGAACCCGGCCAGCCACCCGAACAGTGTCGAACGGGACGGGTCTGGCTACCTTAGGCGCACCTCCCCTGAACAACAAAGGCTATTGACTAGCAGCGAGTTTCTGAATAGGTATAGTGGGGAGGCTATACCCTCTCGGAGGAATAAAATGGTACTGGTCTGAGTATAAAGCTAAAATATGCAGCATAAATAAGACGCGACGACGTCTTGGACAATCAAATAAAAATAAAATTATACGACATGTATTTTCAAAGTACATGTCGTGTAGATGGGTTTCCGTACTCCGACTTAAGCGGAGTCTAGCACACGGTTTGGACTGATCACATGGTCAACACATGGCCAGGAACTCTTCCACTACACAAAACATGGTTAAACGGCATGTCAAGGAAGACTACACGCCGTGTAGATGGAAATTTGCACCTAGTCACCACACGGCATGTACTTGGCCTTGCATGGGTAAGGGTACACGGCGTGTCTATAAATACATTTCGTGTACTAAGAATTTTCTACATGATCATCACACGGCATGTACTCGGTGAGCACACAGCCGGTCACTCAGTTATCACATACACGGCATGTACTTAAAGTACGTGGTGTCTAGTCTGGAAATTTCCAGAAACTGCCCAGATTTTCCAGACTTCTCAGAAACAAGTTCAAAATAGGGAGGGATTTGACCCGTTATAAAAACCCGGGTTCTTACATAGTGTATCCAGGATGTATGATGCATTAAGGGGTAATTTTTTGGGGCCTGAGATAAGGTGATTAGTAGTGAATTTTGTATCATCTTTCCAAGTCTTCCAGTAGGTGAAGGAAGAACATCATGTTCTAGGTAGTTTATTGTATCCATTGCTTCTCCCTTGGTGGAAATGAGAAGACATATTTATGGATTATATCACCAATTGAACTTGATCCCAAAGAGTATGTGACACTATTTGGGTGATCACGTATTGATTGACAAATTCTTCCCACTCCTTGGTGATCAGGGAGTTGAGTGATGTGAAGGATTTGGTTGCGAGGTATATGGATGAGGTAATGCATCTTCATAGGGTGATGATGACCGTTAGCTTTGATTGGGATCCTAATTTAGCCTCATGAGTTTGGGTAGGTCTCTATAATTCTTTTGGTTCTCAGATTTATCTTAGTTTAACTTTCCATTCCCATATAGATAGAAAGTTAGAGTGGACTCTTCAGACATTGGATGATATACTATAAGCTTTTGTTGTGGATTTTTGTGGATCATGGGTAATGAATTTATCCTCAGTTGAGTTTTCTTATAATTACTTATATCACTCTTCTTTTTACATGGACCTATTTGAATCATTGTACGAGTGATGTTTGTTATCCCCATTATTCTGGAGAGATATTTGGGAGTTAGCGGTTATTGGAATAGATGTAGTGTAGAGTATGACATAGAAGGTTCGAATGATTTACTAGTTGATGAAGGCGGTATAAGATAGTCAAAAGTCTTATCCTAATTGGAGCACGATAAATCTAGATTTTAGGGTTGGGGACCATCTTTTGTTGATGGTTTGGCTTCATCATGGGTTTCATAGGTATAGTTATGGGAAGAAGATTTGTACCTAGTTCATTAACCCTTTTGAGGTGGTTTAATGTGTTTATGTCGTATATTTTCAGTTATAACTTCCTCTATATAAGGTTAAAATTAATGACGTGTTCCATTTATCATAGATCCCTTGATATATTTATGAATATTCTCATATCCTCGATTGGGGAGAGTTGTATATCGAAGATGAAATGATGTTCATGGAGAAATTGATCAAGATTCATGATCATCTATAGAATGTGATACATGGGTGAATTACTCCCTTGGGTTTCATTCTGTGGAGCTATGGTGGTTTTTAGTAGAGTGAATAAGAATGTGAGATGTATGTGAATGATCAATATATTGATCTATTTTGAACCTTATTTTTCCTTGTTGATGGGATATTTTATTTTTTATTAAATGGAAAGATATGGTAGTTTAAGATTTTTTGTTTGAGTTGTGTCTTACAATGTTGTTATGTGATTTAGTAGTGGAATCATCTCATGTGATAGGTATCTCTCATACGGTTCTTGGTTAGTGGTGTTATGTTTGTTTTCATTCTAGATGAGTTTAAATTCTTATGGATAAGAATTTTTTGAAATGTATATAATGCAATTGAAAAAATATTTATGTTCCATTCACTTGTGTAATTTTGGAAGTTTGAGGTTTTAGGATGAGTTTAGAGTAGGTGATATTCTTTGAAGATTAAATTCCAACTATGAATAGGAGGTCATGTCCTAGCCATTTTAGTTGCGACGTGAAGGTTTTGCGGTACTATATGTGTGGTTCTGGAGTTTGTAGTCATGATGCATAAGATTGGTTCATAGGGTGAAGATAAGGATACATTATAGGGATGAATCTATAGGTGATTTATCATGGAATTTTATCTGGTATCTCAATGGGATGGTATTTAAGAGAGAATTTATAATATTTTCCATGAGGTGAGATTCGTAGTGAGAGCTTATGTCATAGCATAAGGGCCTAGCGGTCAGAATTTGATGATTCTATGTGGAGTGACATTGTGATGTGGTAATAATGGTCATAGAATGAATCATATTTTATCACATGAAATTTTAAGGTTGATTTATCCCTGAATGGGGAGGATATGGGTGGATCATAGGATGATTTTCAAGAGTAGTTTGATTCGATGCGGACGCGGCGTGACTATGATTTTTCACACTACGATGCCCTATTTTTTCAACCAGATATAATTTGGTCACCTCTTTATTTTTACCTTATTTTTTCAATTTCTATCAAACCTTGGAAACTTATTGGTTCATATTTGGAATTCATTTATCCCTCAGTGTTTTGATTTATCCATTAACTTCTATAGATCGACTGATGGTGATCTGGGGTGATTTATCCCTTCTTTCCCTTGGGTTTTTCTACATGTTTTTTTCTAGGAGGGATATAAAGGAAGTTTTAGGGGTTGATTTTTATGGTTTTGGGATACCATTTTGATTTATATTAGTGTGTTTTATGTTTCTAGGGTTCCCTTTCATGATTCAGGTCTTGATATCATCTTTTCTTCATGTTATTCTTGCACAATTGTCATCAAAGCATTGATTGAGGTAGGGGATTTGAGAAATCAATTCTTATATGAATAAATTGTAGAAGTTTCCAGATTTTTTTCATTGGTTGGATGTTACTTATTATATTATTAAAGATTATGAACTTGAATAAATAAAATAAAGGGGAATGGGATGCAACTCGTGTGGTTATATACTTTCCATGATATTGTTATGCTGTTGATATATGTTTGTTGTTATTTCTGGAAATTGTTATTGATGATGTGATTTGGTGGACCCTAATATCATTTAAATTATGGAAACACCTTTCATAAAGGCTTAATCACTTAGAAAATATAAAAAACTGGTTGTGTGAAATCTTTATGGGATGTGTTGTCACCAGTGCTAGAGATGTTAAATGAATATAATAGAATGTTTAAAAGTATGATTGATAGAAGTTTTTTTAATTGGTCATTGTGTGTGGTTTTGTGACCTTTTTTGTTTCTATGATTATTTATATTTCGGGGGGTTTTCATGTGGTATTGGATGTGTCTGGTTATAGGCTGTTTTTTTTGGATTTAGAGGTGGGGCAAAAACTTCCTTTCCATGGTTGGAAAGAGGGGATGGATATATTGATGTGGAAATGGTATTGGGGATGGTTTCATGGAAATTTTATGACATTGTGATAGATATGGTGGTGTTTGGTTTTTAATGAGTGTTGGGTTTTTTGTGGTTTCTCGGTAACAATGGAATGTGAATGGTAATGAAGAACTTATTAATGGGTGAGGGGATGGAATTAAATGAACCATGGGATATGATTGAAATATAAATTCATAAATGAAATGGTAAATGGAAATAATTAATGTGGGAAAATGTTAGAAATGGGTTTTCATTAAATATGGAACTAAATGATATAACGAATTTGAAATGGATGGTTAACATTAAAGTTTTAATTGGTTAGATTAAATGAATAAATATTGGAATGTGAAAGATTTTTCAGGCTATTTTGTGTGTAAAAGTTGACTATTTTTTCTGTTATGGTTGGAAGTAGTGCAAGTGTGTGGTGATGGAAGTATTTTGATAGTTTTTGGTTGTAATTATGTTCTAATTGTGTGAAACCTATAGGATAAGCTTGTTTGTGGCTATATATATGATGTATTTCATGTTATTTTTTTTCACACCCCACCCAAGTCAGATATCCTTACCAACACCCAAATATTTTGAGTTATGGAAATTTTACCAAATATCTTGGTTAGTGAGAGTACAAATAGATGTCTTCTACCTCTTCCAAACTCTCTATTATAGATATGGTATAACTTTGATGATGGTACTTAGTTTGGGTCATTTATGGTGGGAGGAGGTCATGAGGTTGATGTCCTTCATGTACATTATACCTGACTAAGATGAATATAGGGTTGGATGTGATGTTGTGGCTAGGTTTAAATGACAACATGAGATGTTGGATAATAGGAGAGGTTAGGATAGGTAGTGTTGTGATCCAAACCACATTAGTAGTAACATGAGTATTCATATTGATATAAACACAAGATGTTGGACTAGGTGGAAATTTTTAATAGGTAGGGTTCCTATCCAACCCACATCAAATATAACATGGTATTTGGATATGGTTGTGATTATATAGAAGGTATGGGAGTGTTATGACATTTTGTGTTGGGGAGTGAGAGAGAAAATCCAATGGGGAAGTTTTTGTGAAGTACCCTCGATGATATATTATTTGATATTATGTTATTATTCTTGGATTCAATACTTGGTGAGTGATCATTGGTGAGGCTGATGAATATTTGACCTATTAGGTGCTAGTTTGTTTAGTTTTTTATTCATTACAGTGTTAGTATGCCTATTCTACATTTTTAGGAGAGGTATTGGTTATGATCCAACTGAGTATACAATTTATGATCCACCTTATTTATATAAATCTTTTTTACAAGTTTCGAGGAGATATTTGGAGATTGTTCTAGACTTCAATAGCTTAGAGTTTGGGATTTTTTTTGGAGTTTTTTCCTTGGTATTTTTTTGGTATTTTTATTTAGAGACTTTCATTTTCATTACATATCATGTATTTTTTATTATTTTGGTTTTAGTTTTATTTTAAATAAAGGTGTTTATTGTTGTTTTTTATATATATTATTATTTATCAGGGTAATGGCATCCATTTTTGGGAGTTATAACCTGGGTGTTAGTCGTCGTCCTATAGCTTATTAGAGGTGGGCCTCAAAGTTCACTCTCATATTCACAAAATTATTAGGAGGGGTTCCCATTGGGGTTGTATCATGATATCTAGATTCAAAAATAACATTATCATTCAAATATAAAAAACTATATACTTTAACATTATTATCATATCTAATAGTTACCCCTAACATCCCTAGGTCTCAATTTTGACTGTTTAGGATTATAAACCGATAATAGGCCAAACACCCACAAACTTTAAAATATAAAAGGTTTGGACTCATTACCTTCCTTATTTCATAAGGTTAAAATTTATATTTTTGTGATGAAATTCTATTTTGAATATAAAATACATTTATCAATGCTTCCCCCATAAGTTATTGTAAATTTTGATCTATTAAACTTGAAATTCACCATTTCCCCTAATATATAATTATTTCTTTCTATTAAACCATTTTTTTAGGTGTACGTTAAATTAAATTGATATAAAACCATTAATCTTCAAAAATTAATTAATTTAATTCATTAAATACTCTATATCTTTATCAAATTGTAAAATTTTAGTTTTCCTATCCAATTGATTTTCTACTTTGAGTTTTAATTTTTTAAACATGGAAAAAATCAACATGTTTTGTTCTAAGTAGATAAACGTTAAAATATCTAATAAAATCATCCGAAATATTAATAAAATACATTTTACCCTAATGGTTCAATAAACCATTAATGTCACAAATATCATATTTAATTAAACCTATAAATTCAGAATTTCATAGTCATAGGTAGAGTTAGAGGAATAAATAAAATAATTAATTAATTAATTTTATTAATTTCTTGAACCAATTTTCCCTATATATAAATAATACTTAAGAAAATATAGAGTTATTCACATAACCCTGAGATATTTTAGAAGGCCAAGGAAAGTGAATCATCTTAGTGTAGAGATAGTGAAGAATACATTAGTGATTAAAAAATTAAAAAGAGACTCCAATAGCATTGATAATAAAATCATGTGATGATAAAAAACATAATAATTATTTTGATGATGAATTCAATCATTATATATTCATCATTAGGTTGGGTTTTTTATTTCAATTTATCATCCCACTCTTTATGATTATTTTATTTGATATAATAAATGAGGTCACATTTCTTCATCAATAAACCAAGCTAGTTTAATTTATAATAACTTTAATTTTTTATTATTTTTAATATTATTATTATTGTTACTTATTGATCATTTTTTAAACCACATGATAAATTCTCAACACCTACATCATGATAAGTATAGGTTCGAGAAATTATTTCTCCTAAATTTGGTCTTCATGAATATTTGATATTATTAACATGTAAATTAGGGATAAGGGGTCTATTTATCTCCAAATCACCCTTATTCCCCCTCCCCCTTCTTATTCTCATGTCATAGTCATATCATGAATCGGGTGGTATGGGTGATCATCTGGTTACATGCATGTTGGATGGAGTTTTGTGGAAACGTGAAGGACTGGATGGTAGCGGTGGGTGTGACAAGGTAGGAGAGATGAGAGGAGGGATTGTGAGATGTATTAGTTAGTGATGGTCTATGCGAGACACTTCATCCATCATGTGTATGACCTAAACCATACTCTTATTGGATGTGATCCCTATAAAACTTATGAACACCCACAACATTGAGGAAATATAATATGAGAGGTTAAAAACTATAAATAGATATTATCCTACATGGTAAACCATAGAAATATGCTACTAAATCAAGCTCAAAAACACCTCGACCAGGGCCCGGTCCTTTAGAACCACTCCAAACTTTAGAATTGATACCACTTATTGGTTCTATGGTCACCTTCTAATTAATACACTATAATATGTGACACCAAAACCTAAAATACAAAATAAAAAACTCTATAATTAACCCCATATTACAACAACTTGAACTTGGAAGACAGTTTCACCCAACCCACCATATTGTAATATAAAACCCCAGGATGATGGAAACAAACATGAATGTGTAAAATGATTGGAAATAAAACAAAGCACCATAACCACAATTATTACATGGTTTATACTTACATTCTAATCCAATAGGAAATAATTGTTTACTATTACTCAAGGAAGAAAAATATGAATACAATATCAAGAGATTAAATGATAAACACTCAATGACTCAATCGTAAAAAAATTGATTTCACCCTACAATATATGTTAGTTCCAAGACAATGTCTCTAGTTTCCACATCCATATAATATTCTCAGGACATTTTCCACCTCATCCTATATTCATAGAAGATACTCTATGTAGTTAAGAACTAACACCACCTCAACCATCTCTACTGGTTCATTATTCCCCGTCTAAATATTTTTATAAAAATTGAAACTGGTTTATATTTTGGTAATTGAACCTTTTATGTTCAGTTCTACTACACCCTTTTGGATGTCATCTTCCTTCAGCATCTGGTGAACGGAACCTAGTCATTTATACTCTTCCACTCCATCCAGTCAATGGAAAAAATTATTCATTATTTTTTCTCCTTCTGGTGGTCTTAATTTCTTACATTGAAAAATGAATCTCACACCCTAGTAGTAGCTTCCTTGGCCTTAAAATCTATTATCAAAGGTTTTTTCCCAATTTCTCATAGATTTAATCCCCTTTGAAAACCCCAACCAAGAAGGGACAATCCTTTATTTAGACTGTTTATTGGTAGATAGATTTTGAATATCTAAAAGGGAGGTTTATCAATGATCTTGTCCTTTGATTTCTTGAAGAGGGAGTGATTTTGGAGGTATTTATTGATTTCTATAAACTTATTATAGGTATCATCTTAATTCAACAGATATCAATGATATCATATTGATATTAATAGTCATTTCCCCATGAGCATAACTACGCCACCCATGATCTTGATCTGACAATAGTGACACTACCTCATCATTGAGCATGTTGTGGTCTTCATGGATCACAAGAAACTAAGGTATATTTTCTCTCTACAAGATCTAAATTTATGGAAGTGGTAGTGGATGGATTTATTATAAGAATATGAATTTGATATCACCTACACTCTGGGAAAGAGGAATGTAGTTTATAATTTTGTGAGAATAAATTTGTTGGAAGATGTTATTTAGGGTTCATGAGACATTTGGAGAGGGCTAGAAAATCTTATAGTGATGTATCTCGATAAGGAGGAGTTTCATGGTAGAGGTTTTCAATTTTAGATGATAGTTTATTTCTCATTGATGAAATAGGTGAAGGAGTTTCAGTGGGGAGAATCGGAGGTGGAGGTGGTGTGGTATTGTGAAATATATGGTGATACTCTGAAGGGATGGTATGAGGATAGTTTTGATTAGTTTATGTTTTAAGGTAAGTCATTTGTTCCATCATTTATGTATGACGAGGTTCTCTATAAGTTTTATAGCTCCATGTTGGCAGTAAATCCTAGTGTATCCAAGATGTACCATGCCTTGAGGGGGCATATTTGGTGGTCCAGGGTGAACCAATCAGTAGAAGCATTTTTATTATGATGCTTAGTCTTCTAGTAAGTGATGGTAGATCATCATGTATCGGATGCGTTTTTGTAGCCATTGGATGTACTCAGTTGTAAATATGATGATATCTCAATGGATTTAATCACTAATTTACCTTGATCCTATGGAGGATGTGACACTATTTTGGGGATCATGGATTTATCAACAAATTCAATCCATTTCTTAGTGATTATGGAATTGAGTGATGTAGAGGCTTTGGAAATTCGGAATGTGGATGTGGTACTAACACTTCATAGGGTGTCGAGGACCATTATCTTTAATAGGGATCCTTGTTTCACCTCATGATTCTAGGGTGAATCCAGCATGATTATGGTTCGCATCTTCATCTCAATACAACTTTGCATCCCCTGATGAATAAACAAATAGATAAAAAATTTATAAATTTAAGGATTTGTTGCGAGCTTGTGTTATGGATTTGGATGTATCATGGGTAAATAATTTACCCTTGTTTTAGTTTTATTATAACCAAATCTCTCACTATTCCATTGTGTGGAGCCACTTGAAGTGTTGTATTGGTTGCCTTTTTTATCCCCATTTTTTCTAGATGGAGATTGGGGAGTCCACGGTTCTGTGGTATAATGTAGTGAAGATCATAGCAAAGAAGGTTTAGATGGTTTGAGAGCATATGAATGTAGTGCAGTTTCATAAAAAGTTTTATTTTGGTTTGAGGATAAGACTTATGGAATTTGGAGTTGGGAGAAATGTGTTTTCGAGGGTTTCCCTTCATCATGGGTAGCTAAGGTTTAGTCTTGGGAGAAAGCTTTCTCCCTTGTTCATCGACCCTTACATGGTGTTACAGTATGTTTGCAACATGGAATATTTGTAATTAATTTCTCCATAGAAGGGTAAAATTCATGATGTGTTCCGTTTGTCACATCTCTGATGATATCTTCATAATGATTCTCATATCATAGATTCAGGATAGTTGGATATCGAGGATGATTAAACGTTCATAGAGTAGTCAATTGATATTTAGGATCATTGAGATAAGGTGATTTTTGGTTTCATTATTCCATTAATTAAAATTATATAGAGGCATGGTGGTTTGGAGGAGAGTATCCAAGAATGTGATATATATATTTTCACTCGTTATCATGAGATTTTTTAACCTTATTCTTCCTTGTTGATGGGATGTTTTATTTCATGTTGAATGGAATGAGATAAAAGCTTATGGTTTCTTGCTTGAGTAATTTCCACTGGTATTATTTTGTGGTTAAGTGATGGAATCATCTTATTTTAGAGGTAACTCTCAGGGGTTATTGGTTGGTGGTGTTTTGGTTTCTTCCTTCATGATTGGTTTTAATTCTCAAATATGAGAATTTTTTGAGAGGAATCTAATGTAGTGGCCTAGAAGTTTGTGTCCCATTACTTTGTGTGATTTGAATGTTGGAGGTGTCAGGAAGATTTTGTAGGAGGATAGGTTATTTGGAGAAAATATTTTATCTAGGAATATTAGGTCATGATATGGCCATTTAGGTTGTAGGATGAAGGGTTGGCGGCAATATATGTGAGGTTCTGGAGTTCATGGCTATGATACGTAAGGTTGGTTCATAGCATGAATATTTCGTTATAGTAAAGGGGTGAATCTACAAGTGATTATTCATTTCATGTCCTTATGTATCATTATGGGATAGGTTTGAATGTATGATTTGTGATATTTTCCATGAGGCATGATTCAAAATGCAACCCTATGTTGCTGTAAGAGGGCTAAGAGGCCAAAATTTTGCAGTTCTACCTGGAGTGATGTCACAACATGGTGATAATTATCACAGTGTGACTCATCTTTGATTGCATCAAATTGGATTGTTTATTGAGCCTTTAATAAGGGGGATATAGGAGGATTATTGACAGTATTTTCAAGATTATTTGGATTCGATCCGATCGTGATGTGGCCATGAGTTTCCATTACATGATGCATTGTTTTTTCAACTGTATATAAATTTTTTGACCCTTCATTTCCATTTTATTTCTTTCAATTTATCTTATACCTTGGATGAACATAGTTGAATCTTTAGAATTCTATGATCCCCTATTTTTTGGATTTATACCTTATCTTCTATATATTGATTGATAGTAATTTGAGGTGAGTTTTTCCTTCTTTTCCTTAGTATTTTCTCTCCATTATTTTCTATGATGGATATGAAAATAAGTTTTGGAGGTTTATTTTGTTGGTTTTAGGTCATGATTTTGATATTCATTGATATTTTTCAAGGTTTTTGAGGTTCCTTTCATGACTCAAGTCTTGATATCATAATTTCTCTATATCGTTATTGTGTAGTGATAATCAAAGCATCAGTTGATGTAAAGGATTCAAGGAATTACTTATTTTAAATGTAAATTATGGAATTTTCATGATTTAGTTTTAATTGGTTGGATGGAATTTATTTTATTAATGAATACAATTAAAATGACTAAATAAAATTAAGATTATTGGGGTATATCGCATATAGTTATATGGTTTCCATGATATTATTATGAGCTTGATATCTTATTGTTGTTATTTCTAAAAATTGTTGTTATTTCTGTGATTTGTGGAACCATTTTTTGTTTAAATTATTGAATCACCTATCATAAAGGATCAATAACTTAAAGATGGTAATAAACTAATTTTTTGAAATCTGGATGGGATGTGTTGTCACCCATATTAGAGAGGTTAAATGAATTTATTGGCATGTTTAAAACTAGTATTTGTAGAAGTGGTTATTCTTGAAATTATTTATTTTGTATATTTGTATGATCATTTTTATAGCTATGATTTTGTGTCTTTTTGGGGATATTATGTGGTTCATGATATAGTTGGTTATGGGATATTGGTGTAGATTTAGCACCAGGGTTCTAGTTTCCATTCCAAGGTTTGAAAGAGGGGATGTAGTTGTTGATGTGGAAATGGTAGTGGGGATAGTTTCATGGAAAATGGAGGACATTATGAAGAATGTGTTGTGATTGGTTTGAAATTAGTGTGGGGTTATTTTTTGGTTTCTCAATATCAATAGAATGTGGATGTTAATGATGAACTTGGTAATGGGTGTGGGGATGGAATTAAATAAACTATACCTTGTGATTGATATTTTAATAGACAAATGAATTGGTAAATTGATAAAAGTGATGTGGGTAATTGTTAGAAATAGTTTTTATTTAAATGTGGAACTAAACATCATAATTAATCTGAAATGGATGGTAAACAGTAAATTTGGAATTAGTTGGATTTCATTGAATAAATGTTAGAACATGACTACTTATTCTAGATGTTTTGTATGTAAAATATGATAGTTTGTGGTGTTATAGTTTTCAGGAGAGCCAATGTGTGTTGATGGTAGTATGGTGATGAGTTTTGGTCATGAAGGTGTTTTATTGGTGTGAACCCTTTAGGATAGGATTTTATGTAGATATATATATATATATATGATGTACTTATTTTTGATTTTTTTTCTCACCCAACCCAAGTCAAATAACCTTACCAAGCACAAAGTTTTTTGTTTTTGGGTTTTTTCCCAACATCTATATTTGTAGGGGAACATATGTCTTGCTTCTCCCTCTTACCTACTCTCTATTCCATAAATGGTATAACTATGATGATGGAACTTGGTTGGAGTCATGCATGGTAGAAGGAGGGAATGAGGTTAATGTACTTCATGTTCACTATATTCTACTAAGATGAATATGAGGTTGGATGTGATGTTGTGTCTTGGTATCAATTTCAACAAAATATATAAGACCCTTATAGGGGTTGGGATAGGTAGAGTTGTGGCCCGACCCACATTGGTATTGATGTGAGTTTTTAGAATAATTCCAACATGATATGTTGGACCCAAGGTTAGAATAGTTATGGTTGTGGTCCAACCCACATAATATGTGACTTAGTATATAGATATGGTTGTGATGATGTGTGAGGGGTGTGAGTTCCAATACATATGACATTCGGGAATAAGAGTGAAACCCTAGTGGGAAAGTGGTTGTAGGGTACACTTAATGATATATTATTTTATATTAGGTTAATATTATTAGATGTGATAGTTGGTGAGTGTGCCTTGGTGAGGTTGGCTGATAGTTTACATGTTAGTTGCTTTTTGGTCTGGTTGTTTATTCAATGGATCACTATGATGCCTCATCCATATTTTCATGAGAGGTCTTGGGTTTGATACCACTGAGTATATATATTATGATCACCCCTATATATATATATCTATATTACATATTTTTGGGAGAGATTTAGTGACCATGCAGGATGTTACTAGCTTGGATCTTGGGATTTCTGTTAGATACGCTGCCTTAGTATTTATTTTAGTATTTTTATTTAGAGAGTTTTATTTTCTTGATTCATTATGAATTGGTGATTATTATGGGTTTGGTTTTATTTTATATCATGTTTATGATCATTGGTTTCTTTATATATATACCTGGTATTTATGAGTGTAATTCCTCCTATTTTTGTGACATATACCTTTTGTACTAGTCACCACCTTGTGACCTATTGGAGGTGGGCCTCAGGGCTCGCTCTTGCCTTTATTACAAGCATGAGAGGGTTTCCCGCTGGGGGTGGGATGCGACATATAGATTCAACAATAACATTATCATTTAAATCAAAAACTCTATATGCATTATTATTCTCAATATATCGAATAAAGAAACCCTTAATATCCATAGGTCCTAATTTTAAACATTTTGGATCAGTAACCCCATAATAGGCCAAATACCTCCACTCTTTAAAATATGAAAGGTTATAAATCCTTCCCTTCCATATTTCATATGGAGGAAATTTATATTTTTAGAATAAATTATATTAACAATCAGTAATAAATGCTTCACCCCATGTGTTATTTGGAAATTTTGATTTATTAATCATGAAACTCACCATTTCCACTAATGTACAATTATTTCTTTCTTCTAAAGCATTTTTCTATGGGGTATAGTGTAAATTACATTGATGTACAACCATTAACCTCACAAAAGTCAATTAATTCATTTGTGAAATACTCTCTATCTCTATCAAAACAAAAAATCTTAATTTTCATATCCAATTGATTTTCTATTTCTAATTCGTATTACTTAAACATAGAAAAAATAATTCAACTTTTATTCTAATTAAACAAATTTTAAAAATAACTACTATAATCATATATAAATTTAATAAAGTACATTTTACCCTGATGATTCAAAAAACAATTCATGTTACAAATATCAAAATGATTGAAACCAAGAAAGTTTGAATTTCTCTCGACACTAAGAAATGGATTCTAAATTATCTTTGACTCCACACATGTTTCACATTTATCTATTTCATTTAAAAACTTAATGTGGTTTATATTCTTCATTAACTTTAATGAATTAAACCTAACATGTGTTAAAATATCATGCCATAAATTAAAAGACTCCATTAAGTAAGGAGAATAATATTCTATCATATTCACAGATAGTTGACACATCTTGTCACAATAATGAACTTTCCCAGAAAACAAGCAACCCTTTGAAAATATAACCTTATCAGTATCAAAAGAAACCTGAAAACCCATTTACATAAGTGTTTAAAAAAGACCAAATTTATCTTAATATCTAGTAGAAAGAACTCATTTTGAAGATTTGTCTTCATTCCAAAATTAAAATCCTTGACCAGCAACAAAAATGCATGTGTTTTCTTGAGATGTACTAATTTTTATATAGTACTCATGACTTATGTTTTAAAAAATTAATGATCCTTATACACATTCATTGTGGATATTGAATAAATCCAATAACTAGTCACCATTGAATTTATAATAACTTAAAATATCATCATGACTATATCTTCCTCGAACGCATGATTTTCTGAAGTTTTTTTTACTTTTTGTAGAAGAAACTCCCCCATGTAATGCCTTTTTTAACACAAAAAAAAAACAATCCCATTTCTTCTTCAATAATTTTTTATTCTTTTTCTTGGGTTGAAGAGTATTTTTATGTGAATATTTTACTTCAATTATATTTAAATTATAATAAAAACTAGATTCCATGAAATAATCTCTCACCATTGATCCTCCTTCTATTCTAAGTAAATTTACTTACCACATTATTTACACTTATGAGGAAACTTAGTGATTATTTCATCCACTTAATATTACTCTCATAATTCCACTTATATATAATTAAGTTTCTTCACAATAACTTGTAACTTGTGAACTTTGTAAAGAATGGGATTATTATCAATGATAAAAATATTGAGATACTTGGAAACAATAAAGTTATTTTTACTTTATCTTCAACTTTTTACTTTAATTACAATGTTTTCCAGGATCTATGCATCATCTTCATTTGTTGAAAGAATTTGTAAAATCGGTATGACAATGTGTTTAGAATATACCATCAGTAAAGAAATTTTATTAATCTCACCACTTCTTGACCACCTGAATGAGGTTGATTTCATATTTATTTGGTTTATTGTTTTGTGTGACCATTGGAATGGAAAAAATGAGTGGAATATTTGTATCGAGTATGTAGTTGTAACGTCCTAGGCCCAATTCAATAATAAGTAACTGAACCCGGTTGTCCACATGGACTCAAGTGTGCCTCACAATATTCCAAAGAATTCTCAATAATAGTGAGGGTCTAAGGTGATATACTGGGGATACTATATCATCATAATTAAAGTGGATCACAGTGATGGGATATATGAATAAACCAATGGAAGTAGTAATAATGGAAATAGTGGAAGTAAACATCTATAGAAAAGTAAAATGAAATAAATAATACCCAATTTCTTATATGAAATAATGATGTCATGAATATATAAAAAAGGGGGAATATAAAGGGTAATTAGGTATCATGCATAGGCAACGCATTCTATACAAAAATAAACAAAAGGTACAAAATCTATCTCTAATAGTATCGTGAGAACAATCTCGGCCCTCATCTCCCATACACCAACCTAGTAAATAAAAAGAAAGAATATATAGTAGGTTGCTTCCCTTTGTCTCTACCTATATCCACAAAGTCTGTCCAAGTACCAATCGGTGACCTAAATAAGGTGTTATTAAAACTCAGTAGGCCCCCACTAATGGTGTATAGGATTGTCTAGTTTGTGAATATACAATTATTAGTGTATGGGTATGATAAATAAAGGTGATAAATAAATAACCCATGTTCTTCTAGGTTCCCCATGGGACACCCTTACAATACTAAATGCTTTAGACTAATACAGAAATGTCTCTGAGCATTTTACATTTGAAATTAATTTTATAACTCCAGGAACCAAGGAATATAACCAAGGCATCCATACATAGAGAAATTCATATTAAGTCCTATGATTTCCATGGAATTTAATTTTATAACCTGGGTGAAGACTGAAGGGGTGTACCCTTAGTAGTTCACCCTAAGGTGAAAGTTCTACCTAAGCCCTAAGATCATTTTCTAGGTAGCCTCTGTTTTATACTTTAAAGGGGCCCAAAGTAATAAAAAAGGTGGTTTTTAATACCAAACTAAATCCAAGAAGAATCATCCAAGGAATTAAATTTATTTACTTTTCGGAAATATAGGTAAATTTGGGGTTCTAATTGAGGGAATTCACAATCATAAGACAAAGGCTTAATCCAATTGTGGTCTCTCACTTGGAAGGCATGTCAATTAGTCAGTTGGAATCCCTTTATCTCATCCAAGGAAAACCATAACAAATTCCAATTATCACTTAGGGAATGACACAAATTTTAGATAATTCAAGATTTGGGGCCATATTCAAGCATGATATAATAATTACTCAAGTTTTAACAATTATAAAGATTGTTGTAATTTAATTTCATAATTCAAAAAGGGATAGGTTACATGGTCATACCATCCACTATTAATTTAAATCATTTATCCATTTCAATTATAAGTTAAAATAAACACACCTCATAAGGTGGTTTAATTACATAGCCTAGGATTAGAGGCCTAGAATAGTATAGCATCATTCCATTTGATCCAATTAATATATTTCATTGATAAATCCAATTAAACTGGCCTTAGGATGGTTTAATTTTATAATAAGGAATAATTATCAAAGGAATATAAAGTGATACATCATAAGGGATTCCTCACACCAAGGTATACAACCTCTAATTATAAAATTAGGTTTCAAGGACCAACCTAAACAAGGTACTAAAAATTTAATAATTTAATTTGACATTTAAATGGAACCGTAGAGAAAGTCCAGTGTTCAGCATGACATGACGATGCATGATATAAACATCCAAACTTTTAGGGAAAAGAACAAGAACATATATCTAATACTGATAGTTGAATCCCCATCCAGTATTTTCCTCTTATTTGGGTTACTATAGGATAAATCGAATAAATGTACAAACACCTTGGAAATGTGGAACATTAGATTATATAAAAATAACACTCCAAATAGCATTAAAAACGAAGAATGGAAGTAAGAGGACATGAAGTATAACCATTATCTATCCAACATGATGAATGATGGTCCTTTATAAGCTTGAAAAAAGTATATATTCCAAATCCTAGGAAGAGAGGGAGGAGGGATCTCAAGCGTAGGGGGAAGTTGTGAAAATATGAAAGATGAAGAGGGTTTTTAATTTAATAAAAAGAAGGGGGAATAGATATTTAACCATTTTTTAATGGTTTCATGGTTTGGATGCACGATTTTCCAAAACATATGTACCCAATTCTTAAGGTGTAACCCCCCCCCCACACACACACACACAAGGCTAGGTGTACTGTATGATGAACCATGTGCAGCCCTTGCATTCTCACTATCCAACACCTACACCACGTCGCACGATTAGGTGCACAACTAAACTAATCATTCCCATACTATGATCACCATACCTATAATTTATTAAAAGCTTTTATTTGCCATAAATTCTACCTTTTGTGGTTAAACTAACCATTCCCCTCAACTTTTAGGCCACACGGTTGAGTTGCATAGTTAACTCTGGTCGTGCACCTCTGTCTACTTCTCCAAAAAACCAAAGATCTGGGATCTAAAAAAGCACAAGACACTCACAAAACCTTCTTTAATACCTTGGTAACTTTAAATAGAGTTAAATAAATATTTAAAAAGAAATTAAAAGGATCTTCACCTCATATAAAAATCAGGATCTTAAAACCTCTCCTACTTAAAACAACTCATCCCTCAGTTTCCCTAAGGGTGGTTGATCATAATATGAGAATACTTTCAGCCACTAATTATGTACATCAGCCTCTCACTTTGAGGTATCATCTTTCACAAGACCATTCAATATTGTAAAATAATATTTTAATGTCAGTTTTTTTTTAATTTTAACAATATTTTTTAACCAATGTTGATCCAGGTGACATTAAAAATAATATTTTTGATGTTGGTTTGTTAAAAACTGACATTAAAACTTCAACTAAAAGAAAATTTAACAGATTTTTTGATGTTGTTTTTTTAAACTGATGTTTAAACATAAATTATATTAAAATATCAGCATTGAACATTTCATTCAGAAATTTCCATGTTCTTTTTTTAAAAAAATTACATGGAAGATAACTTTAGTGTCGGTTTTTGGTACAAACCGACATTGAAGGTCCTTTTATTTTGATTCTAGAAAATATTTTCAATATCATTTTTTCTAAAAACCGATAATAAAATTTTATTTATTTTGGTTCTGAAAAATATTTTTGATGTTAGTTTTCAGAAAAAAAACTGATGTTGAAAGTCTTATATTTTGGATTCAACAATGGTTTATAAGAAAGACAAAATGGAAAGTTTAAATTTTTAGAAAAATAGATTTAATTAAATTTAACAAAAACATTTGAAACTAGTAAAAACAGGCATAACAGAATAAATTAAAGAAACAAAATAAACCCCATAAAAACAAACACAATACACCAACTTAAAGTGATGTATGATTGTAATTCCTTTTAGTTTATTTATATTTATAGATTTATACATTATTAAATTTTTAAAATGAAATATAAAGTTGGTATAGATATGTTTTTATAATTTTAATTTTGTTTAATTTGGTTATCATGTCTATATTTTTATATAATGTTTAGTATGTATGTTACATTGATTTTGTCCTAGAGTTACATGACTTAAAGTATTTCCATGTTTCTTTGAGACATTGATTTTATGTTGGTCGTATGATTGAATGGTTTAGTTAATTACTTCTGCTAGTATTTATGATGTATCTTTATAAATTAAAGGCTTGTGTAGTGTGTTGATTGTTTTATAAATCCATAACACTTTATTAAATATAGAACCACCCAGTAAAAACAAGAAGAATATACTGAATTTAGTAGAAAATGATTGTCAAAATACTCGATTTTTAAACCTTAATTAAAAATAAATACCTGATAATTTAAAATTTAATCATACTTAATAAATATTTGGAAAAAAAATTTGAATATAGGAAAGTTCTTAATTCATATGTGAGTTGACATCATTGAAAAAATATAATAAAAATAAATTTTATAGTATTAAATAAATATTTTGATATAAAACATTAAATAATTAAAATAACTAACCTTATAAAATTTATTCACTTACCAAGTTGGGATTATCTTAAACATCAATCTTAAAACATAATAACCACATTTTACCCTTCCTTTTTTATGATGAAATTGCGGTTATAAAACATTAGATTGAAAATAAAAACAAGAATATATATGTAGTAAAAAACAAATATTATCTAATATAAAATATATTTACAATTAATTTAATGTATTGGATTTTATTTATATTCAGTATAGACAAGTGATCTTTGATAAACTTTCCCCATGACCTGTATTTTCATATATATCAACTAAAAACATGTATAAATAATAAGAATTAAAATTAAAGAACTTATAAAAAAGAATAAAACTTAATTGTTTAACAATTTTATAAAACTTTTATGAACACCACCTAATAAATAGAAAAACCAATATAATTTACATTCATGTGGGAAGAATATGCCAAACATCTAATAACCGCTACAATATAAAAAGTTCACAATTAATGAAATTATAATGAATATTAGATCAAGATTATCTTAGTATTATTTTCCATCCAAGAATAGAATAAAGTATAACTCAATCTCTATATTTTTTAATTTATCACATATATATATATACCTCTATAATCAATATCAAGATATTTTATAGACATTAAAATTTATTTTGGATCTATATGGCAATAAATACCAGTGGTGTCATTTTGAATGAGAAGTGTGTATAGATACCTAATTAGATAAGTAATTTATTATTTCACATAAAGTTATATTTATTTAAATAAAGAAAAAATAAAACATAAATTTACTTATATGGAGAAAAACATCGACATAGGCATGTTTATATCATAAAAAATAAGCAGATTCATGATAAATTTTCTGAATATTCTCAATCAATAGTCTCTTCCACATATATCAGACATCATATGAAACTCATAAATATTATACAAGGAATAATAAACCTAACATGGTATTTTTATGATATCAAAAATATTATAAGTATATGAAGTTGTTAGTTCATGGACATTTTGTTTCTTTGTACTAATTATTTTATTTTATTAAACTCCTATATAAATTAAATGTAAGAAAACATTATAAGTAATTTTAAATAAAATGTAAATAATATTTAAAAAACACATACCTCGTATATTAGATGAAAAAGAAGGCTAGTCAGGTAAAGTAAAAAATGAACCATACAATCTCTGACTCTGGTAACCTCCTCTATAGGAATTGGATGTAGAGTATTTGGATCAATGATATCATGTACCGGTATTCTTACCTGAACCAACCAGATGGGATGGTGATGTATAGAATCCCCCAAAATATGTACGAATCTATATGCTATAATTCATATAATGGATCTCTAGTATACACCTCACAGTATAAGTTCAAGTATAAATGAGGAGTTGGAGGATCTGAGTAGGAAGGTTATGTAGGTTGTGCAATCTATGCAGGCTATGTAGGTTACGAAAGTTGTGTAGGCTATGATTGTCTCTTAAATTGCTCGAACATTGCCTACATAACTGATTTAATTTGATTTATCATAGACTATTTTAGGTATTTCGGCTCAGATTTTAAGGAATCTATTTTTTTTTATATATTTCTTACATTGATGACTAAAAACTTTCATATTACTAACACCTGCCTCATATCCTCTCAAATGGATGGGGTATCTAGTTTTCATAAATTAGTAGATAGAATATACATCCTAACCTTAGGGATAAAATTTATCTACCTTTCTTTCTCATTAAGTTCATCTTGAAATGAAAAATAAAAATGGTATAATATTTTTATTAATTTAAAAAAATATAAATATTCTTGGAAAATAAATATTAATTTCTTATAATTTTGACAGATAATTTCTTATATTTCTCTATAAGATACTTTTCATTTTTTTACTTCTTGATATTTTCCATTTTTTATGGTGGAGGATATGGAGGACTGAACTGGACCTCTTATGAACAGATGATCTATCTCTTAGTGCTTCAAACTTTTCAAAAATTATTTTCTCCTATAGTAAATGATATCCTCCGGGTGATAAAGTATAAGTGTATACATTCTAAAATTGGATATCTTGATGGGATATCTTAGAGGCTTGTTACATAAGAATAAAAAAATAATTAATCAGGTAATATACAAGAAATTTTACAATATAAAATAACCATCATGCCATAAATGCTTCAGCAAGTCGGCTGGTAAAAAATTTATTCCATGTATCTACATCTAAAAACTCATACTAAAGGCATGGGTTTTCATTATGTAACTTCCCAAAAAATATAATGTTTTTAAAATTTTATTCAAAATCTCTCCATTGAACCGCCACTAATGTTAGAAACATTTTCTTAATTTATTTCATTTCTCAAAAATTCAATGTTATCTATAATTGAATAAATTAAATATTAGTCATATAAAATATATGATATTATAATAATGAGATACAAATAAACCAATTGTGATATTTTGCCATTACAGACTCAAATAGCGAATTTTTCCCCATCTTGTTGAAGGAATTATAATCAGAATATAAAATAATAATCCTACAATGGATATGTATGGGGGTAAAACTCATAGAATATGTTGTATTCGGGCCTGTTGGGTTATTATTATCATTAAAATTAATATTTATTCTTTGTTATCCATGAGCATGTGAAAGTTTTGGTAAAATTATAATCCTACATCTCAACTCTAGGAATAAGTTTTTCTATATAATAAGAATAAAACTCCTCCGTAGAAGGCATATCAGTAATCCTACAATTATTTTTTTATAAATTAAAAATTTTATTTCATTAAATAATTTTATTATTAAATATTAAATAATATGAAAAATGGACATATACCTCAGTAAATGTTTCTCTTCCATTGTGTCTTCAATTAAAATATAAAAATATAATGATATTTTTCATACCTAAATATTATTATAAAATTGAAATATGTGTAAGAACCCAGATCTTTTTTTTAGGAATGGATATTTATTTTGTGTTGTTTTTTAGGGAAAAGGAAGAAATGGGAAATTTTCTAAGTACACGCCATTTACTTTTGAGTATACATTGTGTACCTAGTTTATGTTTGTAGCCGTGTACTGGATGTTTAACGGCTAAGTACATGGCCATGTAGGTGACTTGGAAAACCACCTAAAGCGGGTGTCGGTGGAGGCTAGTACACGGCATGTGCACTAAATGAACATGTCGTGTACTTTTTTTATTTATTATAATGGTGAAATATCGCATCTCACATCTATAAACACCTTCCTCTCCTCGTGGTTCGTACAGGAGGGCGACAGAACACCTAAGATATCCGAGCTCCTCCTGGTTCTCCATCTGAGCTCTGATTTAGACATCTCCAGGTGCATTGGATTCCCATAGGTGAGTTATCTCTTTCCCTAGAGCCTCTCTTACTTATTCCTCCTCTCTATTGGGTATTTCAAGGGTGATATTTTTTCACCTTTTTATAGATCTAGGTCATTCTAGGCCAATTCAAGGACCAACTTTCAAGAGTGTTGACCATAAAACATCAACGTATGTGGTTTTTCCCTTCTTTGGTTGTCTTTGGATTATATATGCTAAAAGTGTTGATGACCCATGTTTATAGTATTTCATGTTTTGGAATTTAACCCTATTTAAGACCTGTTATGGTGTGTTTGTTTGGGAAAGGGTTATTTTTTATGCATAAGGCTTATACCTTGGGTATGGATGTGTTTTCCCATGTTTGATTGGTAATGGTTGTCAGGTCTAGAAATCCTATTAGGATTGCTTTTTTTCCATGCCTCGTGTTGTTAGGATGAAGTTATATTTTATTTAAGATGCATGTTATTCACATTGTGAATGTATGACCAAGGGGGATTTTACTATGAGATATTCCCAAGGTAGGGCCATTTATAAATAATTTTTTGTTATGTTGACATAAAGGTATTAACAATGAGAGCTATCGGGTGGTCATAGACCAGAGGGGTTAGAACATGAGGGCTACCCAGAGGGTCATTATTAAATGAATGTTGGACCTTATAACATTGACTATGAGAGCTACCAGGTGGTCATTATAATTTATTATTGCTAAGTAGACCAAGGGGTATTGACCGTGAGAGCTACCCAGGTGGTCGTTTGTAAATGATTAGTGTTATGTGGGACCAAAGGGGTTAGACTGCATGAGATTTCCTAGAGGGTCATTATTTAATGAATTGATGATATGTTAAAACATATGATTTAAACTATGAGAACTTTCCCATAGGGTTGCTTATGAATGATTGATTGATTGTGATGAGTCTGCCAAGCCAAATCATAAGATTGGACTCGGTCTTACTTGATTATTTAGATGGTCTTTTGAGACATATTTTTGTTATTATTATAAAAGGGGATAATATCTTAGGCTAGGTCCTAAGGTTATATTATTAAATTGATTGAATAATTAATAAATGTAAATTATGTAATTGGAAACTGTATGATTTTTTAATCTTGAGTACTTTATAGTTTCTTGTATCATTTTTCATATTGTATTCTATATATATTCACCGATAGTTAGGCATAGATCTTTTGTTGGTTTCTTAATGTAAATCATCTCACACCCTGTTTGGGTCATGATTTTTGACCCAAACAGATTATATGGTTGCAGGTATAGATAAAGGCAAGTGCCCTTCTTCATTAGGTACTTGATTTCTATTGGAGCTAGAGAGCATGGGACCAAGATAAGGCTTGCGATGCTATTGGAGTTTATTATTTTTATGTAAATTGGTTTCAGTATTGTATTTATATAATTGTGACATGTTTGGATAAATTCCAAGATACATGTGACATGAATCATTTATTTATATATATGTTGTAATTGTTTTATTCTATCAGTCTATCGCGGCTTAATTCTGTTGTATGGTATTACTGCTTCTACTAATATTTATGACTTGTTTTCCATTGTGTATACTATTCCAATAAGGTAATTGTTTCCCCATTATCATACCTTGTCCCTCATTTCTATTCAGTATCCTCTATTATTTCAGGAAATGCACTTGAGGTCATATAAAGAACTGGGTACGGGACACCTTTGGGCAGCACCCAGATCCGGGACGTTAAAAAGTGGTATCATAGGAGGATTTTTTTTTCTTTTTCTTACTATTTGGAGACTATAGAAAAGTATAACAAGGAATGGGTAGTTGGTAATAATATTTTCCTGGGAGTAGCTAACCTGTGTACAGGGAAAATCGAAGTTATCTTGAATATTAAAATTTTCTTGGTTTTTTCAATTGTTAAAGTTGATTTGATTCCACCGTTGGGTGACGTACTTGTTTTGTGCTATTATGATTTATATCATTGTGGTTCTATTTTTCTTACAACCTGATGAGATGAGGGTATGTCATATCTTGCATCATATATTCACTTGATAGAGATCACATGTCATTCATTTTTGTCATACCATTTAGGGTGCATTACTGATTGCATGCTGTTGTGATAGATGTTGTGCTAGATATGCATGTTGTTATGATAGATTCCATGATAGGATACCTACTCTTTTGATAGGGTATTGAAAATTTTAAAGTTTCATTTGGATGGATTCAAAACATTGGTCCTTGAGGTTTTATGGGACCTCATGGATTAGAATTTTGTGGACCATGTTTGAACTTTAATTTAATTTTTTCAATTTATGAGAAGAATAAGGATTCCAAAATTTGATTCATAGGAGTATGGTCTCTCATGTTTCGGAATTTTTCATTACTTGGATAAAATTTTAAGTTTTTAAGGGTTCTGAAAAGGTTTCATAGGGCTAGTGTCTATAAACCCAAACAACACAGCATGTGGTGTTATGAACACACTCCATGTGTTCTTCTATTCTGGAAGAACTGAATTTTATTAAGTACATCCTGTTTACTGGGAGTACATATCATGTGGTTATTGACTGTGTGACTAACTTTGTGAGAATAGACACGGGGTTGGGAAACTTTTTGTAAAACACGTCGTGTCTAAATTGTACATGTCGTGCTATAAAGAACTGTGTATCCAGCAGTGTGACCAATGACATGGGTGGAAGAAACTTAGGTTGTACAGGTTGTGTCCTATTTATGCATGTCGTGTAGAGTCACCCATGTATCTGATTGTGTGACTAGCGACATAGGTGGTTAGGATGTAAGTGGTACACGTTGTATCTAATGTGAACATGTCGTGTAGTGTTACCCAGGAGAGAACTGTGTAGTTCTAGCTGTGTAGAGGAACCTAGGCAGGAGGGAAAATTCAAGTGCACACCATGTCTTAGGATGAACATTTTGAGTGTATGGGTGTTACATGACCAGGTTTGATAGAGGTACACACCATGTTAAAAGATTAAGGTAACACGTTGTGTAGGGGTTATACATACCGTATAACCCTGTTTTGTAAAACCTTAATGTTTCTTCTCTTGTTACTTTCTTGCACTTCTAAGTTGTTGTCCTTGATAATATTGGAGTGAGGTGTGCACTTGACCTTGCATATTTATGCTGCCAAGATGTTCTCCGTTGTACTCCAGATGCAGGGAAATGATCAGACACCAAAAATGGTAGATTAGGGACTACCAGTAGATCCTCCCATCATGCCCTTTTTGGCACTAGCTATTATACTGAATTTAGATGTTGATTCACAGTTCTATGAAGTCTTTTTTAGGATGTTACAGTCTTTCCAGGTAGCACCACATCCTACCCTGACTATGGCAGAGTTGACGTGTTTGTTCTAGAAGCAGCATCCTCCCACCTTTTCTGGGGATGGAGGACGAAAAGTTTCAAAGTAATGGTTGGAGGTCAAGCTTTTATCTTTGAGCATATGGAGATGCCTCTAGAGAGGAGGTTGAATATCACAACGTACATGCTATGTGATACTTCAAAGATATGGTGGGATGTTATCTCATAGGTGGGACGTCATCGAGATATGACTTGGGAAGATTTTTAGAGGACCTTCGATGATTACTTCTCTCTCGAGACGTTGAGGGCCGATTGAGCCTAAGAGTTTATGAATTTGGAGAAGGGTGATCTTTCAATTATGGAGTACTCTTCTCGTTTTATAGAGATTTAGTGCTTCTGACATGTTCTGGGTGGTGATGAGTTATCTTTGGCTAGTCCGTTTGAGGATGGTCTCGGGTATGACATCTGATTAGAGGTGAATATCTTCAGGATGACTTCAATGACTATTATAGTGAACCAGGCACTAATTATTGGGTGAAATCTGAGGGAGATGGGAGCTGAAAGCTGGGGAGGGTTAGCATTTATGGCTAGTACTCCTTCAAAATATAGTAGTATGTGTCTTAGGGAGATTTTATGTAGTGTTTATTCAAGTATCCAGGTGGTGTGATGCTGGTGAGTGAAGAGTGGTCATACGAGTCCACATTGCCTGAAAGACCCAGACGAGTGTCGATCTTGCAGCAAGATGGGTCATCTTTAGTGTTTTTTCCAGATATCCTCACTATAAGTGGGTGATAGGGTTTCTATTATTACTCCACAATCAGAAGCAAGACTAAAAGTTTCTCATCAGTCAAGGAACTGGAATTTGACAGGACGTTTAGGCCAAGGAGGTGGTCGTGGTCATGGTATTCATGCTATAGGTTTTCAGTGACAGTAGGGTGAATCAGCCCAGGGTAGTCAGGTAGGGTCTCAGGGCCATGGTACAGGTCATACTTTTGCAGTGGAGCAGAACCAGCAGGAGCAGGATCCTAAAGCCTCTATAGTTATAGGTACGATTCTATTTTCCTTAGTTTTAGATTATTCTATTTTTTATACCAGTTATTCCCATAGCTTCATATATGTTACCATTGTAGAGAGACTTGGGTTGTATATCTTTACTTATGAGGATCTTATGATGCTAGACACTCTTTTGGGCCTTAGGACGGATAGTGTACGTCAGTTCAAGGAGTTCCATCTTGAGTTTGGTGGGTTTCACTTCTTATGGGACCTATATGTATCAGAGATGGAAGGAATCGATTTCATTCTCGAGATGGACTAGTTGGTCTCTTTCTAGGCCTTCTTTGACTTCTATCACCACAGGGTGAGTTTCACATCACCAGAGGTCAGGAATTTTCTACACAAGGGTGAATAGGATGTCCAAGTGATCATAGACGGAACAGAGCATCTTGGGTTGGGAGGAGTTAAATCCCAGATTGCTAGTTTATATCTAGATGAATAGGGGACTTCCCATATATACTTTCCTCCAATGGTGGATCATTTTAGAGAGGTCTTTCCAGACAAATTTTTAGGTTTACCACCAGAGAAAGAGGTAGATTTATCTATTGATCTTGTGCCAGGAGTGGCACCAGTGTCTATTCCTCAGTATAGTATAGATACACTAGAGTTATAGGAGCTCAAGAAGCATTTAGAGGAGTTACAGGAAAAGAGTTTAGTCTAACTCAATACTTCTTATTTGGGTTCGCCTATCCTTTTTGTGAAGAAGGTGAACGGTACCCTTATACTTTGTGTAGATTATCAGAATCTGAACCAGTTGACGGTCAAGAACTAATATCCCTTATCGAGGATTGATGGCCTCTTTGTTCATCTTTAAGGAGCTTGGGTGTTCTCAAATATTGACTTGAGATCTGGTTATCATCATTTTCACATTAGACCATTAGATATACCTCTCATAGCCTTTTAGATCAGTTATGGTCTATATTAGTATTTGGTTATGTCATTCGGTCTCACAAACATGCCAAAAGTTTTCATAGAACTAATGAACCCAGTGTTCCATCTTTAATTGGATTCTTTTGTGGTAGTCTCTGTGGACTCTATCTTGGTGTACTCTCACACTCAACATGACCATGATACTCACCTTAATATCATATTGAGTACACTTAGAGATCATCATTTATATGTTAAGATCTCAAAATTCCACTTTTGGATAGACCAAATTCACTTCTTAGGTTACGTTATCATATAGATAGGAGTATCATAAGACCCAGAGAAAGTGAGAGCAGTAGTTTCCTAGGATTGGATGAAGAATTTATTTGAGGTACAGAGATTTCTAGGGCTAGATGGTTACTATATGCACTTTATATAAAACTTTTTACTCTTAGAAGCACCACTGATGGGCCAGACTAAGAAGGGTGTGAAGTAAATGTGGACAGATTCCTATGATTCAGACTTTTAAGAGATTAAAGGGAGATTGAATTCAACACCGATACTGGTTTTTCCAAATCCGAGAAAGATCTACACCATTTACTATGATGCATCAGGCATCAGGTTGGGATCAGTTCTTATGCAGGGGGAAGGGGTTGTTGCGTACGTGTCTTGGCAGTTGAGGCCACATGAGAGGAATTACTTGACGCATGATCTCGAGTTAGCTGCAGTTGTTCATAATTTATATTTTTGGAGACATTATATTTTGGGAGAACATTTTGTGGTATTTACTAACCACAAAAGTCTCAAGTATATCTTTACTCAGCGTGATCTGAATTTGAGACAGTTAAGGTGGGTTGAGTACCTTCAGTATTTTCACTTTGAGTTTGCTTACATGAATGGGAAAGGTAACGCAATGGCTGATACATTGAGAAGGAGGACTTAGATACTGGAAGTTCATGAGGCTAGTAGTGAGTGGAAGCTTATGTAGATGTTCTCTGATATGCATTTGGAGGTGCACGATAGACAGGTCCAAACATTTCTTTCTTCATTATCTATTGCCTCTACACTACTGTATTGAGTGAGAGTGAGTAATCTATCAGATTCCGAAGGCCTAGTCCTATAGGAGAGTGTGTCAGGAGAGGACCCATCTCTTGGGTGGATTATAAGTGATGATTAGATCTTACATTTTCATGGGCACGTATGGGTTTTAGCAGACATACATGAGGATTTGATGTGAGATTTTTATTCCTCGATTTGGTAAGTTCATCCTAGTGTCACCAAGATTTATCGAGATCTACACCATCAGTATTTGGGGCTAGGTATAAAGAAGGATGTATCTAGTTTTGTTATGAGATTCTCCACCTATAATTAGTTGAAAGAAAAGCATCAGCGACTGGTAGGGATTTTAGAGCAGTTACCCATTCCCGAGTTTAAGTGGAATGATTTCACAATTGATTTCGTGACGGGTTTACTGAGGCCTCCTTGAGGGAATAGTTTGGTTTGGGTTATTTTTGATAAACTCACAAAGGTTTCAAACTTCTTACCAATTAAGGAAAACTTCAGTGTTTACGATCATGGAAGTTTGTATATCTAAGAGATTTTATGTTTTCAAGGGGTTCCACACTCTATGATTTCAGAAAGGGATGCCCAGTTTACTTCTCATGTTTGGAAGGTACTATAGAGGTATTTTGGTATGGAGGTGCTTCTAAGTACATATTATCATCCCCAGACAGATGGAAAGTCTGAGCGCACGATTCTGGTTTTGGAGGACATGTTTTGAGCATGAGTCCTGGATTTCAAGGGACCTTAGGAGAGACACATAACCCTAGTAGAGTTTTCCTATAATAATAGTTTTTAGGAGACGATTCATATGGAACCTTATGAGGCTTTGTATGGTAGGCCATGATCACCACCCCTATATTGACTAGATGCCGGAGAGGTAGTTATGTTGGGACCTCATATTGTCAAAGAGACCACTGAGTATGTGGAGTTGATTCAAAAGAGGATGGATACTGCATAGTCTTGGCAGAAATATTACACTGATCGACGGAGACAACCTATAGAGTTTGAGGTCAGATATCAAGTTTTCTTATGTGTCACACTGAGTTTGGGACATAGGAGGATTAGGAGACAGGTGAAGCTTTCACTGAGATATGTCCGGTCGTTTGAGGTTTTGGAGAGAGTCGGTCTAGTTGAATATTAGTTGCAGTTACATTAGAGGTATCAGGATATGCACAACATCTTTTATGTTTCTCAGTTACGGCGTTACTTTTCAGACATGTCTCACGTTTCTCAACCTGAGGAGGTTAAGTTGGAGGTGGATGTTTCCTTCAAGGAGCACCCTATTTGGATTTTGGATCGCATCATGAAGGTTCTCTGTGGCCATTCTTTTCCTCTGATATAGGTTTTATGGTAGCATGGGTGAGTACAAAACGAGACTTGGGAGAGGGAGGTCATCGTACGATCAAAGTTTCTAGAGTTGTTTAAAGTTTCTTCTCCACCACCCTTGGAAGGTTACTTAGGGGATGAATTGATTTAAGATGGTAAGTTTATAAGAACCCAAATCTTTTTTTTCAGGTATGGATCATTATTTCAGGTTGTTTTTGAGGAAAAATGAAGAAATGGAAAATTTTCTAATTACATGCCATGTACTTTTGAGTACACGCCGTGTACCTATTTTTCGTGTGTAACCATGCACTAGTCATGTAACGACTGAGTACATGGCTGTTTAGGTGACCTGTAAGACCCCCTAAAGTGGGGGTCGTTTGAGGATAGTACATAGAATGTACATTAAATTAACATGTCGTGTACTTTTCTTTTTATTTGTTATATCAGTGCGAGAACACATCTCGCATCCAAAAACACCTTCTTCTCCCCGTGTTTCATATACGAGAGCAACAAAATTCCAAAGATCTTAGATCTTCTCCTAGTTCTATGTCTAAACTTTGATTAAGACATCTTTTGGTGTGATCTCTCCTCTCTCATGGGTATTTCAATGATGATCATTTTTTACCTTTTTTGTAGATCTACATCATTCTAGGATGATTCAAGGACTAACTTTCAATAGTTCTTATTGTAAAACATCAAGGTAGGTGGTTTGTGACCTTCTTTGGTTGTATTTGGATTATATATGCTCAAAGTTCCAAATACCCATGTTTATGGTATTTCATGTTTTGGAATTTAACCCTTTTTAAGACCTGTTATGGTGTGTTTGTTTGAGAAAGGGTTATTGTTTATGCATAAGGTTTATACCTTGATTATGGATGTGTTTTCCCATGTTTGATTGATAATGGTCGTCTGGTCTAGAAAGCCTGTTAGGCTTGATTTTTTTCCAATCCTCATGTTGTTAGGATGAAGTTATCTTTTATTTGAGATTCATGTGATTCGCATTGTGAATATATGACCAAGGGAAATTTTACTATGAGAGCTTCCCGAGGTTGGGTCATTTAAAAATAATTTTTTGTTATGTTGACCTAAAGGTATTAACTGTGAGAGATTTTGGGTGGTCATAGACCATAGGGGTTAGACTATGAGAGCTACCCAGAGGGTTGTTATTAAATGAATGTTGGACCTTAAGTAATTAACTATGAGAGCTTCTAGGTGGTTATTATAATTTATTTTTTCTAATAAAACTAAAGGGTATTGACCATGAGAGATACCCAGGTGGTCGTTTGTAAAAAAATTAGTGCTATGTGGGACCAAAGGGGTTAGAATGTGTGAGATTTCCCAAAGGGTCATTATTTATTGAATTGATGATTTTTTAAACCATAGGGGTTATACTCTGAGAAATTTCTCAGAGGGTATCTTGTGAATTATTGATTGATTGTGAAGAGTCTTCCAAGCCAAAGCACAAGCTTGGACTCGGTCATAATTAATTATTTAGATAGTATTTTGAGATGTCTGTTTGTTATTATTATACAAGGGGATGTAGAGCTTAGGCAATATCTTGAGGTTACATTATTCAATGGATTGAATAATTAATAAATATAAATGATGTAATTGGAAACTGTAGTATTGTTTACTTTTGATTACATCCTAGTTTATTGCTTCATTTTGCATATTGTCTACTATATGTATTCACTGAAAGTTAGACACATATCTTTTGGTGGTTTCCTGCTAGGATTCATCTCACACCCTATTTGGGTCATGCTTTTAGACCCAAACAGATTATATGGTTGCAGGTATAGATAATGGAAAGTTCCCTTCTTCATTAGGTACTTGATTGATGTTGGATATGGAGATCAAGGTGTAGGTTTTGGGCATAGCATAAGTGTGTTGGTGTATGTACCCAACTTTAATTATTCCATTAACAATGATAAATATGAGATCCATCACGATAATAAAATGTCAGATATTCAGAATAGAATGATGAATGAAATAAAGAAAATGAGTCCTGGAACCATAGAAAGGATAATCATATGTTGGTTATAATTAATTTAATTAAAAGACAAGAATTACCTTGATGGAATTCTCTCTCTATTGATGTTTCTGGTCATGATCCAATGTGATCTGTCATTGCATCATAGAATCCAAGTATAGGATTCCTCTAGTGGTAATCCTCATGTTCTCAACGTATCTTTGGACATCACCGAAGGGATCTATGGGTGCTAGCATGGAAGATCCTTCGCTTGCGATGTCTGCCTTCAATCGCCTTGAGAGCCTCTTACAAAGTGCAGTCCTTGATCTGGTGGAGTATGATCTATCTCATACCCTGATAGTATTCTTGGAAGAAAAGAATTATCCCTTGGCTTGAGAGATTTATCTAGATCCATTGTGCACAACCACCAAAATGGATAGTATAATGAGAATTATATAATTGGGGTTTTAATTACTTAGAATGATAAAATGAATTAACTACCCAAAATCATTTATTCATTTCATTTAATTCTTAGTAATACTCCATGTCTAATAATAACAGTTGACTATTAGTATTGCTTAACATGCACTAAATGAATTAAACCTAATATTATTTAATTAAATAAATAATATTATTTCTCACAAATCCCTAGAAAAATTACATGGTGTGTAATTTTGTTTTTCCATTTTATTTATTTCCTCCACCACATTTATTAGACCTCGAATAATGGCTATTTATTTCTCAAATAAATATCACCACATTACTAGATAATAAATATATTATTTATCCAACAATATATTCTCTCGAATAACTAGTGTCGAAATAAATGTGATCATTCATCCTTGAATAATTATTAAACCAGAATCAGTAATAATATTTAATAAAATTTTTAAATTAATATTTAACTGAGATACTTGGACACACATAGTGATTGACCCTCTAGGTCTCCTTCTCAGTGGCATTAGGCGGAGCCTGCCTAAATTCCAAGGTTAGAATCTGACAACACACCAAGTAACGCATAGAAAAATAAGTAAGCGCCTCAATGATGCGTCATCTCATACGAACGCTTACCATGTAATGTAATCCATTTTGTCTTGATATCTCAAATCAATCAGGTTTCATGCAAGTGCCATCAACTCATATACTCGATTATTCTTTCTTTGAATTTACAGAATTGAACTTGCCCATTTCTTACCATGGACATGGATTTATTTAGGATATATTAATTCCATAAAAGGGCCTGAGATATCTACTTTCATTATGGAACAGAAGGGAAAAATCCTTTCTTGCATTATCTATTAATATAGTATTACTCATGATATACCCAACATATCCTACCTCGCTGCGAACAGTGTGTCATCACAGTTTTCATCAATATATCTATGTTTGAAAGTTGTAATACCCATTAATAATAATCTTAAAGTTGAAGGACCAATACACACGTCCGCAGATAGGAACATCCAATGACACTATGAAATGTGCATTTCATACTGGCGGGTCTCGTTCTTATAATATCCTCTGGGATATTACCAAGAGAGCACACCATGAGAATATGCCTCAATGTTTTATGATTACTCACCCCTAATGTCCTATACTATTTGTGTCTCTAAAATAACATCATTTGTCCATAGAACATATATATTTAAGAACAGTGTTATGGCACTTCTGATTTCTCATCATAGCAGAGATCTGTTGTGACCATTTAATGCAACAGTTATCCTTAGGACATTATCACATGAATTTTCACGCAGAACAACAATCCAGATGTGAAAAGGTATTTATTAATTAATAAAGTAAAAAATTAGTTGGTTCTAGGCCACCAACTCTAACAAACTCCCACTTGGACTAGAGACAAATTCTAACAACCTTTAACCTAGTATCTCTCACAAGATATTCAGGATTCTACTCAGATAAGCCTTTAGTCATGGGATATACCATGTTCTCTTCCATGGACACTCTTCTCACTACAACATCACCCCTTTTATATAAATCCCTCAAGAGGTGATACATTCATAGAATGTGATTTTTCTATTGATGTGACCTTGGTCCTTTTATAAGATCCACCACTACAGTATTATCACAATACAATGTGATAGGATCTTTACTACTAGGCACCACATCAAGATTCTTGAAAAAGTTATGAATCCAGACGTTTTCCTTGGTTGTATCATAAGCCACTATATATTCAGACCCCACTATAAAATTGGCAAAAACTGGCTTCTTTGAACTATTCCAACTCACACCTCCTCTATTGAGATAGAAAATATATCCTAATTATGACTTCAAATCATCCTAATCTATCCAAAAACAAGCATCAGCATACCCTCTGATGACAAGCTCCTCATCTCTTCCATACACTAGGAACATATCTTTAGTTCTTCTAAGATACTTAAGGATAGTCTTAACAGTAGTCCAATGTTGTTCTCTAAGATATTCTTGATATTTTCCTACCATGATCAGTGCATAGGCATCATCAAGCCTGGTTCATAACATGGAAGACATGATAGATCCTATAGCTGAAGCATATGGGATCTTACTCATCCTATCTTTCTCGTATTATGTCTGAGGACACATTCTCGTAGAAAGATGTAGGCCATGAGCCACTTGAACCAATCCCCTCTTGGATTATTCCAAAGTAAATCTCTTTAGTATTTGGTCAATGTATGTACCCTGACTTAGTACAAGAAACCTCTTGGATCTATCATGAATGATCTTGATCCCTATAATGTAGGATGCTTCACCTAAATCCTTCCTGGAGAAACACTTGTTCAACCAGTCCTTAACTGACTGTAAGACCGGTACATCATTTCCAATAAGTAATATGTCTTCAACATATACTACTAGGATAAAGACTGCATTCAAATTAAACTACTTATAAACACATAGCTCACATTCATTCTTAATGAAACAAAATTCCTTTATAGCTTCATCAAATCAAATATTCCATGACCCAGATGCTTGCTATAATACATAAATGGACTTATGAAACTTGAAAACCCATTTGGATTTACCTGGTGTCACAAACCCTTCTGTATGTGTCATCTAGACATCAACCTTAAGGTTACCATTAAGGAATGATATTTTGACATCCATCTTCTGAATCTTGTAGTCATGGTAAGATATTATGGAAAGTATGATTCTTATGGATTTAAACCTAGAAACTGGTGAGAAGGTTTCATAATAGTCAATTCCTTGACACATTCTAAATCCTTTATCTATTATCCTTTCTTTATAGGTTCTAAATTGACCTTCTATGTCTAACTTTCTATTGAATATCCATTTGCATCCAATAGGCTTTACTTCAATTGGCTCATCAACCAAAACCCAAACTTGCTTCTAAAACATGGAATCCATCTTAGAATTCATAGATTCTAGCCATCATGTAGCTTCCAATCTTTCTACAGCTTCCTTTTATGAGATAGGTTCATCATTTTCCAACAATAATGATTCACCATACTCGGTTACTAGGAAACCAAATCTCTCAGGTTTCCTTAACCCTCTTGAGCTCATACGCAGTACTTGTGTTTCTGGAACCTCTTCTATGGGGACCTGTGGAACTTTTTCCTATACCAACTCTTGTGTATCTTGAGCATCAACTTTTTCAAAGTTAATCTTGCTCCCACTATCCTTTTTGAGGTTTTTCTCCCTCTCAATAAAGACAGTTTTTCTGGAGACAGTCACTTTCTTGCCTGAAGGGTTATATAGGTAATATCCTTTCGCTTCCTTGGGATATCATATAAAGATACACCTCATGAATTAGGGAGCTAGTTTGTTTCCTAAGAAGGCCTTAATGAATTCATTGCATCCCCATACATGTGTGTGCGGAAAAATGGGTTTATTTACATTCCATAACTCAGAGGGAATTCCATTTTCTGCCTTAATTTGTACTCAGTTTAATGTGTATGCTGCAGTTTGTAATGCATATATCCAAAAGGATAATGGAAGATCTACATGACATATCATCGACATCACCATGTCTAACAAGGTGTGGTACCTCCTTTCACTAACACCATTCCATTGAGGTGTATAAGGAGGAGTGAGCTGAGATAGAATCCCAGACTCCTGTAGAAGATCGATGAACTCTTGGTTCAGATATTCTCCACCTCGATCTAGTTAAAGTTTCTTTATCTTTTTACCAAGTTGATTCTCTACTTCGTTCTTGAATTCCTTATATTTCTCTAAGGAATCTGAATTATACATCATTAATTAGACATAGACACATCTACTCAAATCATCATTAAAAGTAATGAATTAATAATACCCACCTCTAGATTATACTATAAATGATCCATACACATCTGTGTGCACCAATATTAGAATTTCAATGGCCCTTTTACCCTATCCACCGAAAGGCGTCTTGGTCATTTTACCTTGTAAACAAGCGTGACATCTATCAAGTGGTTTTAGCTCAGTATAGTATAAATAACCATCTTTGCAGAGCTTTGTCAAGCGCTTCTCATTTATATGACTAAGACGGTGATTCCATAACTGGGTGATGTATGGGTCATGTGAGTTTGTTTCGTTATCGATTTTCAACACTTGGTTTTCATAATTTAATACATACAACCCATTATTTAAATGTTCTATACCATAACATATGTTGTTCTTATAAAATAAACAACCCTTATTTCCAAACATGTAAATAAATCCATCTATATACAAACATGATACAGAAATTATTTTCTTGGTAACACTAGGCACATAATAATAGTTTTGTAAAACCAAAAGCATCCCAGTTAGAAATGAGAGATGGTAATAACCAATGGCCAATGCAGCTAGCCTCATGCCATTGGCATCTCAAAGACCCACCTCTCCTTTAAAAATATTTCTAAATATACTTGGTTCCTACATTTTAATATAGATGTGAGCCCCACAAGTTGTATCTAATACCCAATGTGTAGAAATTGAAATATTAAACTCGATAACGAACACACCTTTAGCGTCTCCATGATTCTGGGTGTAGTTCCTCTTTTAGTGTCCTAGATTGCCACATGAAAAACATACTGCCTCCCATTACTTTCCCTGCCTATGTATCTTCCCTTTATTAGAGGGATGATGCTCAGGGGCTTCATACCATTTATGAATCCTTGGACCCTTTACCTTTTCCTTTCTTTTCTAATTCACCATAACGACTGTGGGTTTGTCACACCCTATGTCATTATCTACATGGATAATTAAGATTTGAAATTCTGATAGACTCTTCTCATTGTTTCTCATGTTGTAGTTGACAATAAAGTTTGAGAATTTCATGGGTAGTGATGAAAGGGTGAGATTTGTATGAAACTCATCTAGGAATTTAATCCCTAGGATGTCCAGGCATTCTATGTAACCAATAAGCATGACTAAATAAGGCCCAGCTGGAACAGACTCTGCAAGATTATTTTTAAAAAAATAATTGGAGATATCATATCTCTTATCCCTCTCCTTCTCTTTATAGATATCCTTAAGGCGAGACATCATGCTATACATGTCCATGATTTCATGTTGCTTCCTGAGCTCATTAGACATGGCCGATAGCATGAAATATTGGACATCTGTGGCATCATCCATATGTTTTATTTAGAGAGATAATTCCTCATCACTAGACTCTTTTCTAGGTGCAATTGGAATAAGATCCTCTATCACGTACAACTTCCTCTCATGGAAAAGGATGACGCGTAAACAGTTCTGCCATTCATAGAAATTGGTTTCGGTGAGAAGTTTTTCCTTCTCGAGTATGGTTTTCAATGATATGTTTGAAGTAATGTTTCTTGCCATTTATACAAATTAAGATGAGAAAATGTTTAGAACTTTATCATGATAAAACTAATACAAATAAATAATTTAATACTTATTAGTCTCTCACTATTTTATCGAAATACAATAGCCCACACCATTGACATCAAGAATATTGTGTTGCCTGAATATTCAAGTTGGAAGGACCCATTTTTTCCTTCACATTACCCCAAATAGGGTTATTCAATAAACTTTAATGGTTTTAGGTAGGAATTCTAAATTCCAACTGCATTAACTCACAGCTCCTTAATCCGCTGAGTGGACTCCTCAATCCTGAAATACTTTTATTTTGGATTTCCTTAACCTTTTCCTCTTGGTCACACCAAGCCTTGATGTCATAGTAAACCCTTGATATGAACCAAGTCAAGTCAACCCAAAAACTTTAATTAGAATTCTTTAATAATTAAAATCACCCCAACTAGGGTTGGTCAATCACTTTGAACTATGGTTCAATTATTACCAAGATTATGGAAGGCTATATCGACTTAATATTTTCTTTGAGGGATTTTATCCTTATAAATAATTTTCCATTTTATTATCTTTCATTACATTCTTTTTAATATTAAGTGGGATATACTTAAATGATTAAATATGTTTAAGATAATATTTACACATAATCCGGTCTTATTTAAGTTCCATCTTGCATGCTTGTTTAATTCATTAATTTTGTGATCATGACAACACACCCAAAAAAAATAAACCATAAAGTCGACAGAAATAAAATAAATGTTATGATCATGAACTTTTTCTATTGAATTGTTTATCTAACCGTTGATTAACTAACCCAAGACCTAGGGGATAGACACCTTGAACCTTTTAGGTTAGTGTTTACAGCTTTCCACATGTCCACCTTTGTATCTCCTTGGATTGGTTTCACCTTGGATCATAACTTGAGGCACTTCCACTAGCTTGGGATCTCCATCCATTACATATGCTTTTATATCACTCATGGGTGAGGGGTAAAATGGGGTTTTACATAAAAGAAACCTTGGTCATGTAGGCATTACATTTTAATGAGGAGAAGGCTTGCAGGCCAACAAATTTAATTTAAATAAATAAATTTAAAGAAACCATTCACAAACAAAGGTCTTGGTCTAGCTCATGATCATCTATACATGAAATGATATTTACGCATAAATAAAACTATAATTAAATTCTTTAATCATTCTTGTTTAAGATAAATCACACTCAAATCAATTAATTATCTTTAATTAAATAATCACTACTGGAATTAAAAGGTATACCAATGGTTGAAAACTGTTGGTATAGGCTGTAAAACCATTGGTATAAATTATACCAACGGTTCTACAAACTGTAGCCAAGTAAGCCGTGACAATAGACATATACCAGCGTTTCAAATAAACTGTTGGTATATGTGAATAAATCTATATTATACCAATGGTTTTATGTAAACAATTGGTATAGAGATGAGATATCCCAACGGTTATAAACCATTGGGATAAACTTTACCTAGAATTTTACCAATGGTTCCTAAGAATTGTTGGTAAAATTATCAACTATTCACACCTATACCAACGGTTTTAAACCATTGGTAAAAAGTGCACACAGAACCTATACCAACAGTTTAAAATCGTTGGCATAGGCTTTGCTGTACAATTCACACAGCAGCCTACTACTCTGTGTGCTGCTATATGGATTGTACAACAGGAAATTATATAATCAATTATGAATACAATAAGGATACATAATTTAATAATCAATTATGAATACAATACAATAATCAATTATTAATACAATACATTAAAAACTGAATACGTAATTATATGTGATACAGAATTATGAATACATACAAAATTTCATTTTGTATAACACATACACGAATGAGTTCAGAAATTAGAATCTAATAACCAAAAATAAGTAAATGAATAAATGAATTCAATCAAACACAAATATAATGTCCCATGGTTTGGGGCGGGTGTCTTTGAACTTAGTGATGATGATAATGGGTGTGTATCAATGAGCATGTGTGACTTAGGGAATACAGTTGTCCTTGGTGTATTAAATTTCATGTGTTTTAGAATAGGGGTAGGAGTTCCTCACATGAGAAGTGGATTGTGTGAGGTTGTACCATGGATCGTTGTGCTAAAGTATAGACACAATATGAATACGTTTGGTCGGTTTTCCATATGCCAGTTGTTTTTACTTAAAATGATGTCAATTTTAAACAAAAGAGAGACAGTTAGAGTGATACCGCCCACACCATGCCTCAGATTGAGGCGGGATTGACTCGTACACATCACATATGACCCATGGATAATTTTCCTAAAGTATCAACACAATATGAATGTGTTTGGTTGGTTTTCCGTATGCCAGTTGTTGTTTTCACTTAAAATGTTGTCCATTTCGAATAAAAGTGTGGCACTTTGAGTGGTACCATCCACACTAGGGATTATATTAAGGATCGGTTGACTCGTACATGTCATAAATGACCCATGGATTGTTGTGATAAATTATCGACACAATCCGAATACGTTTGGTTTATTTTCAGTATGTCAGTTGTTTTTACTTAAAATAATGTCCATTTTAAACAAAAGAGAGACACTTAGAGTGATACTGGCCACACTATGCCTTGTATTGAGGTGGGGTTGACTAGTACATGTCACAAATGACCCATGGATCGTTTTCCTAATGTATCAACATAATATGAATGCATTTGGTCAGTTTTATGTATGTCAGTTGTTGTTTTTATTTAAAATGTTGATCATTTCAAATAAAGGTGAGATACATTGAGTGGTACTAGGCACACCATGCCTCGGATTGAGGTTGGTTTGACTCATTCATGTCACAAATGACCCATGGATCATTTTCCTAAAGTATTAAAAGAATCCGAATGCGTTTGGTCAGTTTTCTGTATGCCAGTTGTTGTTTTCATTTAAAATGTTGATCATTTCAAATAAAGGTGTGACACTTTGAGTGGTATCAGGCACACCATGCCTCGTATTGAGGGGGGGTTGATGCGTACACATCACAAATGACTAATGGATAATTTTCCTAAAGTATAAATAGAATCCGAATATGTTTGGTTAGTTTTCCGTATGCCAATTATTTTTACTTAAAATGATGTCCATTTTAAACAAAAGAGAGACACTTAGAGTGATATCGGCCACACCATGCCTCTGATTGAGGCGAGGTTGACTCATACACGTCACACATGACTCATAGATTGTTTACCTAAAGTATCAACACAATCCAAATGCGTTTGGTCAGTTTTTCGTATGCCAGTTGTTGTGTTCACTTAAAATGATGTCCATTTTAAACAAAGGAGAGACATTTAGACTGGTACCGGACACATCGTGCCTCGGATTGATGCGGGGTTAACTCGTACACGTCCCAAATTTCCCATGGATCATTTTCCTAAAGTATCAACACAATATGAATGCATTTGGTCAGTTTTCCATATGCTAGTTGTTGATTCACTTAAATTGTTGTTCATTTCAAATAAAGGTGAGACACTTTGAGTGGTATCAGCCACACCGCGCCTCAGATTGATGTGGAGTTGACTCCTATATGTCAAAAATGTCCCATGGATCATTTTGATAAATTATTAACACAATATGAATACGTTTAGTTAGTTTTATGTATGCCAGTTGTTTTTACTTAAAAGGGTATCTATTTTAAACAAAAGAGAGACACTTTGAGTGATACTGACCACACCATGCCTCGGATTGAGGCGGGGTTGACTCGTACATGTCACATATGACTCATGTATAGTTTTCCAAAAGTATCAACATAATCCGAATGCGTTTGGTTAGTTGTTCATATTCCAGTTGTTGTTTTCACTTAAAATGATGTCCATTATAAACAAAAGATAGACACTTAGAGTGGTACCGGCCACACCGTGACTCAAATTAAGGCGGTTTTGACTCTTACACATTACAAATGACCCATTAATAATTTTTCTAAATTATCAACACAATATGAATGGGTTTTATCAAAGTATACCAATGGTTTAAAACTGTTGGTATTGTGTATTTCCAGAACTATTTCACAGAAACCCCTCCAGTATCCCCTCCAGTATACACCTACATAAAAAATAGCACAAAAAACACATATAAACAGACTTAAAACATCATAAAAACACCTGAAATAGTAGAAAAAAAACACATAAAACCATCAAACTCTTCAAACCATGTCATGTACTACAATTCCCTATTTCAATCTTCATATGAAAATAATATTCCAGTAGAGGGGGGAACCTTGTATGGGCTCATTGTGATCATTCCTACCCAGAATTTGATCCATGATCTTCCTCCAAAGAGAAAACTCTTTAATAAATTCCCACGCCAATTTTTCATGCATCTATAGTTAAATTCCTTCTAAACTTTTCACGTTGATCCCTCCGTCTGGAATTATCCTCGCCATCCTCTCCCACAACACCCAACGTATTCTCCCCTCCAACTGAGCATCCCAAATAAAACCCGATAGAATTTTGTAAATGGATTTAATGACCCCTTCGGGACATTAGTGGAAGCCATTGCATGAATTGGGATCACTATTAGGACACTATTGACCAAGGCAATCTAACCCCCTAAAAACAGAAAATAGTTTTTCCAGTTGAGCACACGTCTTGCAATCCTACTCACCACCAGATCAAAATCTCGTATTCTTGTCCTAATAGGGGATAGAGGTGTGCCAAAGTATTCCATTGGGAAAGACCCCTTATTCATCCCCAACCTATTACACAGATGTGTCATCCTCCTTTCATCACATTTGTTATAGATATAGAAGCAGATTTTGTCTTTGTTAATCGCTTGGCCACTCCAGCAATAGTAATTTTCCAGAATTCTATTGATACCCCACATATACCTCTTCCCAGCATTCATGAAAATAATTGTGTCATCAGAAAACATTAGATGAGAAGCTGATGGGAGATTCAGTTTCCTTCGGTAGGGCTGAATGGCCCCATTGGCAATGCCTCTATTGATCATGCAGCTAAGCAGGTCCGGAACTAGGATGAATATGTTGGGGAGATAGGATCCCCTTACCAAAGGCCTCGTACTGCCTTAAAGAAACCATGGGTTCACCCCATAAAGGAGACATCCATCCATGCCGAGCTATAACAATGGAAGAGGATATATCATGCCCAAGCTGATAACCCCATGCAGTCGAGTAACCTGTTGATGTAGCACCATTCCACTCAGTCGTACGCCTTATTCATGTCCAATTTAATTTCTATGTTTGAGCCATGGGTTTTTATTTTGAGGTCCCTCAGCATCTCCTACGATAGCGTGATAGCCCCCTAAATTGAGCGGCCTTTTACAAAGCCATGTTGTTCAAGGGATATCCACCAGGGAAGAATCTCAGACAACCTAGCATTAAGAATATCAGCCAGTATCTTGTAAGGGAAACTGCATAATCTTACTGGTCTATAGTGGTTGAGAGATGATGGATCCTTGATCTTTTTTATAAGAACCAGAGAAGTAGTGCATGCCACCCGCAGTAGGCCGCCGCTACAAAATAAGTCTTGGATAGCATAGATGATATCATGTTTAAAAACTTCCCAGGATTCCCTGTAAAATGAGAATGGGAAGCTACTAAGGCCCAGAGAACTCTCTGGATTGAGCCTCATCATGGTGTTGTGAATCTCCTCTTCCCCTAGTATCTCTTTCAGTGCTTCATTGACATGGGCCAAGACGAGGGTAGGAACCTCTCCCCAAAACTCCTCACCCCCTACTGGATAGCCATTTGGCATGGTCGAGATTGGTCCTGCTAAGAGATATTTGAAGAAATTGTGTGCCATATCCCCGACCACATCCCCATAGTCATTGTACGATCCGTCCTTCAGAACTATGTTTGGTTTGCTAGGCCTCCTCGTCTCCTTTATGCAATCATGGAAGTATGCAGTATTTGTGTCCCCTTCACGAAGCCACTTGATATTTGCTCTATCCCTTGCGTTGCGCTCCTGGGAAAGGATCAAGTCATCCAATCCACTCTAATTAACACAGAGCTCGGTGAAAATTGAATCATCCCAATCCTCCCCCTTACTAGATTCCAAACGCTCCACATCCCTCTTGAGCTCCTCCAAATTCTGGTCACTAGGTGGGATATCCCTGGCCCACTGTTGTAACCCATTCTTTAGCCTCCTCAGTTTGTTGTGAATGGACACCCATTTGTGACCTTGGATCGAGTCCCCCCATATCTCCATCACAATCTGATGATAACCCGGTACACCAATCTATTGTCTCATAAACCTGATCCTTTCTTGAGTGGCCTACCTTGGAAACAAAGAGAGGAGAAGTGGGGAATGGTCAGAAATCCCATGAACCAAGTGAATCACCTTGGAATTTGGAAACATTGAGAGAGAATGGATATTTTCATGACACCAGTCCAACTGAATCCAGCACCGACTTATCCCATGTTGGTTATTTCACCAAGTGAATCGGTCGCCTGAGTATCCCATATCCATTAGTCCTTTTCCACCCATAAACTGGAAAAAGAGTTTTCGACTATCATTGATGAGTGTAAATTTCAGAGACACCACCTATTTGATCAGAGACATGTTATATATACAAACTGAATGTCATAGTAATATTATTTATTCTAATTTGAACTAAATCGTTTTCAGATTTGTTGGATAAAATACATTTAGATGTTCAAATTTGAAATGGAATATGTTCTTTGTAAAGGAAATGTCAGTTTTGATGCACATAGAAGGAATATGAAGGAGGTGGGGGTGTAAATGTTAGATATTGGGTGAATGGTAATGGATTTTTTGGTAGACTCTATAGTGGTAATAACATAATATTCTAGGGTATTGGTTTTTATACGCATAGTGATCATGTCCAAATTGGTTGAATAAGTAGATGTTGAACATGTGTCTAATCCAGAGTTTGTCATGATGCATATGAGGTTGGCAAAAAATAGTCCCCTTCTAGGATGGGTTATAGTCATACATGGTGTATTATTGGTTAATGTAAGGGAAAGACTTCTTTATTCCATGATAAAAATAATTGATGAGACCCTCTCATGCTTAATAGTGAGAATAAAAGTGACAACACATAATATCCTCAAAAAAATTGGATCCAACAAACTCATGCCCCAAATACCCTCTTTAATCCAACCATACTACCATAGGACTTTGACAAGTGGCAGTATAATCCCTCACTAAAATTTCTTGATGTTGTGAAATAAAAACCCTAAATTTTTGAAATTGTTAGGTTTTTGAGGATCATAATAAGATCTTTTGACAACGAAAGAACACCCAAATATGATCTATCCACAAACAAAAGAAAAATTTATAGAAAATGAAAAACGTCTAAAAATGGATTTTACCTGAGAGTGGTTTTATTCTTCCTAAATCTAAAGAGAAAGTTTGATGATGCATGCTATGAAACTAAACTTTAAAATGGGGTATGGAAACATACCCATGGTTCCATGGTCGTTACAAAAGGAGTAAAGTATGGAACTCTTTACTTGATTTAAAATTCAAGAAGAATGTAAATGATCAGAAGTTCAACTTGTAATGGTCTAGAAGAATGGAACTGTAAGTTCATTAACCTTAGTGAGAATAATATTAATGTTCTTAAGGCTATGAACACTAAATGGTACAAGTATGGTGTGATCTATAGATCAGAGTAGGATTCCACCACATCATTCCTCCGATTGAGGCGGGTTTGACTCATACACATAAAAAATGACCAATGTATCATTTTCCTAAAGTATCAACACAATAAAAATATGTTTGGTTAGTTTTTCATATGTCAGTTGTTGTTTTCACTTAAAATTTTGTTCATTTCAAAAAAATTGAGACACTTAGAGTGATACCGGCAACACCGTACCTTGGATGGAGGTGGGTTTGACTTGTACACGCCACAAATGACACATGTATCATTGTCCTAAAGTATAAATACAATCTGAAATCATTTGGTTAGTTTTATGTGTGCAAGTTTTTGTTTTCACTTGAAATCATGTCCATTTCAAATAAAAAGGAGACACTTTGAGTGATACTGGTCACATTGTGCCTCCAATTGAGGTGAGGTTGACTTTTACATGTCACAAATGACCCATGGATTTTTTTTCTAATGTATCAACACAATCCAATTGCGTTTGATCGGTTTTTCATATTTCAGTTCTTGTTTTCACATAAAATGTTGTCCATTTCAAACAAAAGTGAGACACTTTGAGTGATACCGGTCACATCATGCCTCGAATTGAGTCAGGGTTGACTTGTACCAATCACAAATGATCCATGGATCGTTGTGCTAAATTATTAACACAATCCGAATGCATTTGGTCAGTTTTCTATATGCCAATTATTGTTTTCACTTAAAATCCAGTCCATTTCAAATAAAAGTGAGACACTTTGAGTGGTACCAGCCACATCGTGCATTGGATTGAGGTAGGGTTGACTCGTACACATTGAAAATGACCCATGGATCGTTGTCCTAAATTATCAACACAATCCGAATGAATTTGATCGGTTTTCCATATTCCAGTTGCTTTCACTTAAAATGTTGTCCATTTCAAATAAAAGAGAGACACTTTGAGTGATATCAGTCACACCGTGTCTTAGATTGAGGCAGGGTTGACTATTACACGTCACAAATGACCCATGGATCATTGTGAAAAGTATCAACACATTCTGAATCTGATTGGTTGGTTTTCCGTATGCCAGTTGTTGTTTTCACTTAAAATGTTGTCCATTTCAAACAAAAGTGAGACACTTTTAGTGATATCGGTCACATTGTGCCTCTAATTGAGCCGAGGTTGACTCATACCTGTCAAAAATGATCCATGGATAATTGTGCTAAAGTATCAACACAATACGAATGCGTTTGGTCAGTTTTCCGTATGCCAATTGTTGTTTTCACTTAAAATCCTGTCCATTTCAAATAAAAGTGAGACACTTTGAGTGGTACTAGCCACACCGTGCATCGGTTTGAGGTGGGGTTGACTTGTACACAGCAAAAATTACCCATAGATCGTTGTCCTAAATTATCAACACAATCCAAATGCATTTTATTGGTCTTCCATATGTCAGTTGTTTTCACTTAAAATTATGTCCATTTCAAATAAAAGTGAGACACTTTAAGTGATACCAGCCACACCGTGCAACGGATTGAGGCGGGGTTGACTTGTACCCATCAAAAATGTTTTCATTGGTACCTGGTTTCCCTTAGGATGTGGCACAGTTTCACTGAACTATGTTCCAACCATGAACCACATATTTTTGGGTAAAAATACTATATTTTCTCTGAAAACACTGAATTAAATACAAGGGAAAAATAAAATACCAAAAAAAAATATATAAAATACCTCATAATTAAATAATGGTTGTGACACTTGGCCAACCATGAACCCTCCTGGATAGCCCCCCCCCCCCCCCCCCGCCTGGACAGCCCCCCCACCCCACCCCATCCCCCACCTTACCTACACACTCCCCCTCCCCACCCTGAAAACATGAAATTGAACTTAAAAATACCTTAAATATGATTTTGTTTCTTCAAACAAACGCAAATATTATGCCTCTACTAGAAATGAAAAAAAATCATGACATATTTTTTGCAATTCTGATGTTGTTCACGACCTTCATGGATGAAGAAAATCAAGTTTTTATATGTAATAAGACTCTTTAGAGTGTTCTAAAATTAAATAGGTGGGTTTAGAAAAGAAAATTAAAGTGTTAGAAGTCGGATTTTTATGGAGGGTTTTTAAATTTCTAATTAAATAGCTCCAACTCATAGAGGAGATAAAGATTTCAGAATATCTTATAACCAACACATAATTGTAAATGAAGAGATGCCTCGAAGTGGTATTAAATGAGGATAATTGAATTTGAAAGCCAACAAGGGAGGTATTGAGAGAACACCCTAATGGATTAAGAATTCCTAAGGAAATCTATTAATTATACTGATATGAATCACCATTTATATATTTACATTGGTTTTATTGATGGATAATGATCTTATTTTTCATTTGTGGAGTTGGGTTGACCTCAAAACACCGAATTGGGTTCTACTCTATAGTTCTTAGAATATATTATCCACATATATGAAGCTTCCACCTGTAAACATGACAAAATTATATCAATTCCTTCTAGAATTTCATGACATTTAAGGGATATGTGTTTTGTGAAAAGCCTATGAATTATAGGGATGTTCATGAATGATGGTTTTTTGTCCATATTTGTATGGAATTCAGTAATGAGGATGGGTTATTACATTTAACCAATGTTATAGTGTATGTTTAGTATGAGTTATTGCATTTAACCAGTGTTCTAGTTTATGTTTAGGTGATGTGAGTTAGAAACTAGGTTAGTCATGTCATTACAACATGGGTTCTTCCATTTAACCATGTAGTCTTGGATTTCAGCGATTAAAGTGTTTTGGGTGAGCTAATTACTACCCAATCTATAGTATGGCCAACACATCATATGGGCATACCCATGAAACAAAGGCATGTTTAAATGGGACGTTTTCAGCACCCCATTTGGACAAACATACTTTTCACCATAAGGGATTTTCCATGTATATTTACTTGGATACCTAAGTCATGTACTCTGTGTACATTCCCAGGACACTAGATTATCTTAGACACCATGTGAACCCTTATACAAACCATGTGAATGTAAGGCCTATACCAATGGTTTGTATAAACTGTTGGTAAAAGAAGGAAAAATGTCAACATATACCAATGGTTATTGATAACTGTTGGTAAAAGTGCCTATACTAAGTCCTATACCAACGGTTTATAAAACCGTTGGTAAAGATCTTTACAAAATCTTCTATGCCAATGGTTTTATGCAAACCATTAGTATACATAGCCATTCCCAATGGTTTAGATAAACCGTTGAGATATAAGCATTGGTAAAAGTGGGATTTCCAGTAGTGAATCCTTTTATCTTAAACCCTTTTTTAATTTCCTTGATATTCTCATCCATCATAATTTTAAATAAATAAATTCATTTAAAATTATCTTTGTACGTAACTTGTACCTGGGAGGAAACCCGGTTAATTCTCATTCCTAACTACACAATGAGTAAAAATGAACTTTACACAGATGTTAAATTAAACACATATATATAAAACACCTATCACGTGTTGTGCCTCAGCTTTAGGCCTGCACTGTGGTACACGTCTCAAGGGTTTGTAAAATATAATAATAAATTTCAATAAATATACATAATTTGGATGAGTACACGACATGTAGTTCCGAATACACAGCATGTACTTTTGTTCACCGTCCATCTGAAGTACACACCTGGGGACATGGTGTGTATATGTACTTCAAAAATCTTTAGAGTACATGGCGTGTTCAGTGGGACACATGTTGTGTAGTATCCACGTTACACGGGTTCCATCCGGGAAAGCTGTGTACAGGGTACACGGTCCAACCCTAACCTGAAGGGACTACATGTCGTGTTCAGTGGGACACACAGTGTGTAATCAGGAAACTATGTTCCACATATTCCAAGTAACCACATGGAGTCTTAAAGACTTAAATAGAATCCAATGACATGGCCTGGTCTGGTAGACCATCCTGGTGCATGGAACATATACTACATAGTGTGTACTGCCGAATACATGTCGTGTGTTCTGGTGTTGTACATCCAGTAAGCTTTGGCACCTTTGAATGAGATCCTTTATTTTATTTTAATCAAAATTAAAAGAAAAACTCAATTCTGTAAGGTGAACAAGAAACTAAAGAGGAGGAATAGATCTCGAGATTCAAATTTATAGAAAGATTAACTTGAATTGAAAAAAATAAAATATTAAATGTGTAAATCACCAACAGAAAAATAAATAATTATAATCAATTATATGACCGCTCTAATACCACTTGTAGGTTTTGGGCACAACATAAGTGCATTGGTGGGTGTACCCAACTTTAATTTTCCCGTTAACAACAATCCATCTGAGATCTATCATGATAATAAAATGTCACATCTTTGGAATAGTACGAAGAACGAAAGAAAGGAAGGGAGTCTTAGAACCATAGAGAGGATCATAATATATTGGTTATAATTAGTTTAACTAAAATATAAGAGTTACCTTGATGGAATTCTCCCTCTATTGATGTTTCCGGTCATGATCTGATGTGATTTATCATGGTGTCATATAATCCAAGTGTAGGATTCCTCTAGAGGTGATCCAAACATGCTCCACGTATCTCTGGATGCTGCTGAAGGGATTTTTGGGTGTTAGCATGAAAGATCATTTGCTTGTGATGTCCGTAGTCGATCGCCTTAAGAGCCTCTTACAAAGCGCTCTCCTTGATCTGATAGAGGAGGATCTCTCTCGTACTGTGAGATCATTCTTGGAAGAAAATAATTCTCCCTTGCCTTGAGATCTTTCTCTAGATCCGTTGTTCATAACCACTAAAATGGCTAGGCAAATGAGAATTATATAATTGAGATTTTAATTTCTTATAATAATAAAATGAATTAATTACCTAAAATCATTTATTCATTTAATTTAATTCTTAGTAAGACCCCATGTCTAATAATAACAGTTGATAGTTATCATTACTTGACATGAACCCAGAAAATTACACCTAATAATATTTAATTAAATAAATAATATTATTTCTCAAAAATCCCTAGAAAATTTATATGGAATGTATATTAATATACATGGTGTGTAATTTTGTTTTTACATTTTTTTTATTTCCTCCACCATATTTATTAGGCCCTGAATAATGGATATTTGTTTCACAAATAAATATCACTGAATTACTCACTAATAAATATATTATTTCACCCATAATGTATTTTCTCGAATAACTAGTGTCGAAATAATTTTGGTCAGGCATCCTTGAATAATTATTAAACCACAATCGGGAATAATATTTATTCAACTTGTTAAATTAATATTTAACGGATATACTTGGACACACTTAGTGTGTGACCCTCTAGGTATCTTTCTTAGTGGCATTAGGCGGAGCCTGTCTAAAGTCCAAGGTTAGCATCTAGAAACACGCCAAGACACCCATATAGAAATAAGTTAATTCCGCAATGATGTGTCTCCTCCTATAAATGCTTACCATGTAATGTAATCCCTTTGTCTATATATCTCGAATCAAGTGGGTTGAATTCTAGTGCCATCAACCCATGTACTTGATTATTGTTTCTTTGACTGTGGAATTGAATTCACTCAATCCTTACTATGGTCATGGATTTATTTAGGCTATATAAATTCCATCAAAGTTCCTGAGATATCTACTTTCATTATGTAACAGAAGGTACAAATCCTTTCTCTCATTATCTTTTAATGAATTATTACTCATGACGCACCCCACATATCATACCTCTCTACGAACAGTGTATCATCACAGTTTTCATCAATACATCTAAGTGAACAATTTTTACCTGTTAATAATAATCTTAAAGTCTAAGGACCAATACACACATTCGCAGATAGGAACATCCAATGACACTATGAAATGTTGATTTCCTACTAGCAGGTCTCATTCTCTTAATATCCTCATAGATATTTCCAATAGTGCACACCATGAGAAGATGTCTCAAAGTTTTATGATTCCTCACCCATAATGGCATGTATTATTTGTGTCCCTCAAATAACATCATTCGGTCATAGAACATATATATTCAAGAAAAGTGTTATGACACTTCCGGGTTCTCATTATAGTAGGGATCCGCTATGAGCCTTTAATTCAAAAAATATCCTTATGAAATTATCACATGGATTTTCATCAATAAGAGCAACCAAGATGTGATTAGTTATTTATTAATGAATAAAATAAAAAATAGTTGGTTCTAGGCCACCAACTCCAACACATGGGACCAAGATGAGGCTAGTGATGATGTTGGAGTTTACTATTTTTTGTACTTTGGTTTAGTATTATATTTCCATAATTGTGACATGTTTAACTACTTTCCTAGATACATTTGACATGCATAATTTATTCATATATATGATGCAATTGTTTTATTATATCAGTCTTCGGATATTTACTTCTGTTGTATGTTATTACTGCTTATGCTACTATTTACTACTTGTTTTTTGTTGTGTATACTTTTCCAATGAGGGCATAGTTTCCCTATTAACAGACCTTAGCCCTCACTTCTAGTTGGCAGCCTCTAAGATTTGGGGAAATGTGCTTGAGTTCATGTGAATAACTAGGTATGGGACACCTTTGGGCGGCACCCGGATCCAGGACGTTACAATATATAAGTAAAAAAATAGTGTCACATAAGTGTAAGTTTCAAAAATAATAATTATTTCATGATTCCTAACCGAAAAATATTCATGTTAAAAAATTAAATATAAAAAGTAATTCTAAAATGATAAAAATGATAAAAATTTATAAATTTAAACATAATATTTATAAAAAAGTGTTTGTATATTCTTAAATTTAACCAAAACATAATGATGTACATCGGGTTTTCAATCAAAAAATATTTAACTATAAATGTTGAATGTAAAATTTATCACAAAAAATCATATAAATAATCAACATATATATAAATAAACATCCAATAATTAAAATTAATAATTTTTTTACACATGTAAATTTCAAAAATGAAATAAAATATAGATATTTACCTGAATAATTTGAGGATTATTTTAGTTTTTTCCTATATCTCTTATGCATGATCATTTCATAGAGCATGGACTATGTCTTCATTATAGTCATTATTATCATCTATAAATCATGTAATAGATGAAGAAATATCACATAAATCCATAACATCATCATCATCCTCAATACCCAAATTAATTATTTTCTAATGAAAAAGGTTGGACCAATGATCATTCGATGGATCAATGACATAAAATATTTTCTTTTCAAGTGTTAACGTAATAAATGGTTCCTCTTTGAAACTAAATATTTTCAAATCAACCAGTGTAAACCCATAATCATCATGTTTTACACCAATATTAATATCAATCCAGTTAAACTTATACATTGTTACTCAAAATTTAGTATAATAAATTTCCCATATATCCACAATAACTCCAAAATATGTCGTTGATGTAAAATTTGGGTTTTTATCTTTTGTACTCAAAAAGTATAGTGCTTTAGCAATAACCACTACCCAATTATTTTAAACAATACTCTTATCATTTTGATTATTTGTGTAAAATGTGTACCCATTAATATCAAAACCAGACCATAGTGCCACATTAAGAGACAGTCCCCCTACCAACCATTTCAATGTATCTGATGAAGAAATATTTGTTTTGACTTTCTCTTTAAAAAAATCAAATACATGTATTTTTATGATTAATTATTAACTAATTTTTATTTATTTTCAAATATCATACCATTAATTTAGTAATATTTGATTATATATTTGGTTGAACTTAATTAGTGTGGTTAAAAATGTATAAATGTTTATGCATCACTTCATCACATGGAATGAACTCTACCTTTAAGCCTTGAATCCCTCTAACTTCACTATAAACTATCAAATTTAGAGATATAGGGATAATAATATGCTCTAATTCATATAAATAATCATTATATAACTCAATCACTTCTTTTGATACATATTTTTGAACAATAGAGTCCTAGGGTCGATTAGAATTTTTAATATATCCCTTAAATATTTTCATATATCTTTCAAAAGGATACTTCCAATGTAAATAAATAGGCCCATATATTCTTATCTTACGCACCAAATGAATCACCAAATGAACTATTTTATCAAAAAATGTGGTCGATAAATACATTTATAATTGAAAAATTATGATAGAGGCTTCATTTTACAACACATATAAGAAAATATTTATCATTAAATTTGCTACAAATGGATTTGAAAAAATAACAAAACCCGGTGGTTATATTTTTTATATACGTCGACAATATACTATGTAGTGTGACTGGTAGTAGTTGTTGCATAAATACATGACATACATGAGATTTTATACCTATTAATTTAGAATCCATTAATGACAAAAAAAATCACATTTGAAGAATATCCACTGGGTACTTTAATACCATGTAGACACTAGAAAAAATTAACCTTCTCACTCTTACTTAATGTGTGACAAAGTTAAATATGTTATGTTTACTTTAATAGTGGGAGATAACTCCAAACATATTCTCATGGATATTAAGTCCAATATAGCATGTAATACATATTTTGTCTTTTCATTTATGTCTAACAAAGTTCCAATCAAACTATCACATATGTTTTTCTAAACATGCATAACATTATTGCTATGTTATATCTCTAAAAATATCCAATAATGTAGTTCAAATAAGATATATTGTTTCTTATAAATAATTTTTTGATGATAATAACTTTATTTATTTCCAAATGTGAAATCAATATTTTTCACCTTGTTGTAATATTCTTCATCAGAAAATGGTTGTGGGGGAGATGATATTCCTATAAACTATTTAATGATTTTTAAAATCTATGATAAGTATGATCAATTCGAAAAAAATATTCAATGTCTCTTGTACATTATATTTCTTCTATTCTGCAATTGATAATATGAAGTCAATTATTCCCAAATTAGAAATGATTTATATCCCTTGACACAATATCCATATAATTTTTCATATGCAGGAAATTTGTTTATAGTGAATAGTATATTAGTACATAAAAGAAAATACACTTTCTTATATGAATCAAAAATTGTAACACTGTTCTCTCATTAAAGATTTAAATTATCAATAAATGGTGAAATATACAAATCAATATCATTCCCTAATTGTTTTTTCTATAAATCATCAAACCCATCATAACATATTTTTTCTTTATATATATCCATGGGTTCAAGTTGTAAACTACCAAAAACATTCCATGAACTATATCAGCTTATGAGCCTCCTACATGTATTTGAACCATCTATGCATAGTACTATTATAAGATTTATAACTTCACTTCCTAAATCAGGAAATTTTTTATCAAATCTCTTCAGCAGGGTAACGTAAGTTACCATCAGAGATACACTCATTTGTATGTCATCGTAACTTTTTTGAATCATTTTAATTTATAATTATACACTTCAAATATAGAATTATTAGAAGGTACCAAATTACTTTTCTAAGAGGTTTTATAGTGCCTCTAGATAAGGAATTGGATTTTAATTTTTCATCCATCTTGTATTGTGATGTCCCACATTTAGGTCATTTTTATAAAAAATTATATTCTTTCCTATACAACAAAAAATCATTGGGGAAATCATGTATATTTATATACCTCAATTACATTGGGAATAATATTTTATTTTCCTCATAATTGGAATCAAGAAGCCCATTTCCTTCTCAAAGTAGATCTTTTAAAAGTTTCATAAATTCATAGAAACATTTATCACTCTACCCATTTCTTTCTTTCAAGTTAACTAATATCATAAATATTAATAACACTATAAATTTAGTAAAACTTGAGAATAATGGTTTCCCAGAATCTTTATACAATCATTCAATAGTTTTTGGTTTTTACTTTGGTTATAACACTTAAATAATGAATTAATTCTTCAATATGATCCTCTATCTCATTCTTAAAATTTTCATCATCATCATATGTTGAATTTTCAGTTCTTTTACCATGTTAGATTTTATGTGTGTAATTATGGATAAAACCATAACAAATGTAATGATCCTTGATTTCTCTATAATTTAATTTTCTCACATTCAAACACTTCACATATAGATAGAAAATTAAATCTTTTTTTGAATATTTCATTTAGAAAATTCTAAGCAATCGTCAAATCCTTTTTCATATTCATCAATGGTTCTTCATAAATTTATCCCATTATGATCCATTAATTACCAAATATTGAAAAATAAAAGGTGAATATATTAAAAAATATAAATAGATAAATATATAGAAATAGATAAATTTTAAATATAAAAAACTTATAATCAGAACAATCGATTATTTATAACAATTTGCTCATAATAATAAATTATACATAACGATCAAGATATATTATTGAAAAATTTAAATACAAGTGATTAAGAATATATAAAAATAGATAATTTAAACATGTATAAATTTTTAATAAATAAATTCTCTCAAAAAAATGTTACAAAAAAAATTAATCAAAAGTCATCACAATGACAAAACAAATTAGGAATGAAACAAAAAAATTAAAGAAAAACATTATTTCAACGACAAACAAATTACAATGAAAAAAAATATAAATAAAAACAATTATAAATATAATGAATTAAAAAAAATTAAAATGAAAAGTAATTAATAAAAAAAATTATAACAATAAAATAAATTTAACAAAAAAATTATAATTAATAATAAAATAGATAAAGAAACAAATGAGTGAATGAATCAAATTTGTAACTAAAAAAAATTAATTTATCTTTAAAAATAGAAAAAATAAATTACCAAATATGGTGGTTCATAATTAAAAATATATCTGGAATTGTAATAAAATCACTCAATTTCATTAGTAATAGGGTGAACGCTGCAATATTGAAGAAAAATGTTTTAAAAAATAGAGTATAAAAAATAACCAATAAAAACCTTGAACTAGAGTTGTTGATTGACCATAATAAGGTTTCCTTCAACTAAATAATACCAAGGATCATCAAAAATGGATGAAGGGTGTAAGATCAAGGATAAATAACATGAAAAGGAGATGAAAACCCACTACTATGAAATCATCCTTTAACAGCACTAGAAATATTCTCTATCAGTGCTAGAGAAGCACTAACTACTGGAGCGATATTAAGAGCTCGAGTCTTTTATCAGTGCTAAAAAAGCACTGATAAAATAAACCTTCATCATCACTTTCCCAATCACTCATAAAAGACCATTTATCAGTGCTACTATAAGCTCTGATAAGGGGGAATACTATAGTGTGTTGCTCCAGCACACTACCCCACCAGTGCAGTGTGTTGTACAGTGTACCAAAACACCAAAAACACCAAAAATCAGAAAAATAAAGTATGAATTCATAATTTAAATGAAGATAAAAAATTCCACACTCATTATCTCATTTTTGGGGTTGTGATGCGCATTTTAAACTAAAATTATACTTATTTATTAAAACAACGTACTTATAGTCATACTGGTCACAACGTGAGTTAGATTGAGGTGCAGTTGATTATTACACATCTCAAATGACTTATGGAGAATTTTCCTAAAATATAAAAACAATTAAAATGTGTTTACTTGGTTTTGAGTATGTCACTTTCCTTTTTTACTAAAATGTCATTTTAAACTGGAAACACACACTTTGACTCATACCGGTCATACTGTATGTCATTTTGATATAATATTGATTCCTACACATCACAAATGACTTATGAATCATTGTATTAAATTATAAAGAAAATATGGTCATGTTTTCTTGGATTTATTGAGTTTAGATTTTTGAACTAAAATGTTGATTTTAAACTAATAACAGACACATTGAGTTATACCGGACAAATCATGTATCAGATTGAGGTGTGACTGATTCCTAGACATCAAAAATGACTTATGAATCATTTTCCTAAATTATCAAAATAGTAAGAATGTGTTTTCTCGGTTTTGAGTGGGTGATTTGTCCTTTTAATAAAATTATTGTCTATTTTTAAATAAAAATACTAACTTTGAGTCATATCAGTCACACCATGCATTAGATTGAGGTGAGGTTAATTATTACACATCCCAAATACCTTATGGATCTTTGTTATAAAGTATCAAAATAATCTAAATTCATTTACTCCGTTTTGAGTATGTATCTTGTCTTTTTTACTAAAATATCATTTTAAAATGGAAACACACACTCTGACTCATACAGATCACATCATGTATTAGTTTCAAATGTGGCCAATTACTACACTTTATAAATGACTTATGAATAAATTTCTTAAATTACCAAGAAAATTCGAGCGCATTTCCTTAGTTTTTAATGAGTGATATTTTTTGAACTAAAATTTTGATTTTAAACTAAAAATGGACACATTGAGTCATATTGGTCACATTGATTCCTACACATCAAAAATGAATTATGGATAATTTCCCTAAAGTATCAAAACAATATGAACTTTTTTGATCAATTTTGAGTAGGTCAGTTTTTCTTTTTATTAAAATTGATGTCATTTTTAAATAAAAAGACACACTTGGAGTCATGATGGTCACACCATGCGTCGAATTGAGGTAAAGTTGATTATTGCACATCTCAAATGACTTATAGATCATTTTCCTAAAGTATCAAAACAATATAAATGTTTTTTTCTCAGTTTTGAGTAGGTCACTTGTTTTTTTACTACAATGTCATTTTAAATTGGAAACACGCACTTTGAGCTATACCAATCACGTTATTTATCGGTTTTATGTGATACTGATTCCTAGACATCAAAAAAGACTTATGAATCGATGTCCTAAATTATCAAGAAAATTTGAGTGTGTTTTATTTGTTTTTAATGAGTGAAAATTTTTCAACTAAACTATTGATTTTAAATAGATAACTAACATATTGAGTCATAGTGGTCACATTGTGAGTATAATTGAGGTGTACATGATTCCTACACATCTCAAATGACTTATGGATTGGTTACCTAAAGTATAAAAACAATCATAATATTTTTTCTCAGTTTTGAGTGTGTTATTTTTAATTTTTACTAAAATTAATTTCAATTTTAAATAAAAAAGAACTTAGAGTCATATTGGTCACACAGTGTGTCGGATAGAGGTTTGTCTAACTCCTACACTTTCTAAAGTCTCAAAAAAAATATAAACTTCTAATTTTATCATGCTTCTAATGTATTTTTATGTCAAACTTCCAATGCTACCAATTGACTAAATGTTCTTAGCCGAAAAACCTTTCTCATTGTTGAAATTCAGAAGAGTAGAGACTTTCTACAATGAGAAAGGTTTATCGTCTAATAATATTGAATCAATATCCAATGTTGGAATATTAACAAAAAAAGGAAATGAAAATACAAATCATGGAAACATTTTAAGAAAGAATCATTTTATCTCTTTTGTGGCTTGTTGCAGATAGTTGAAAGAAAAATATGAATTCTCAAAAGATCTCTGAAAAAACTAAATAAATATAAGATAACAATGATAAAGAAATTAACTTACAAATAGTAGATAAAATGATGAAAAAAATTATTAAATAAGTAATAGGAATTCATGTTTTTCTGGTGATTGTATGCATTCTTGACGCATTTCCTTGTTGTCATTATCTCAGTTATAGGCTTGACCATAAGAATCCACTTGTACAAGAAAAAAATTACTATATGAGTAATATTAGAAATAAATAAATTAAACATAAATATGAAATAATAAATTAATTATATGGATAATGATTTTATTATGAAAACATTGTTGACCATAGGTATATTCTGATGGTAAAAAATTAATGATGATAAAAAAAAATAGATATCACCAAACAATCAATCAACGAGTGAGGAGGATGAGAAGAATTTCTCCACTATTGTCAATATTATCCTATGAATTCATTCAAAGGTGAAAGTTATATACAACTTTCATCCTCACCACCTCATCTACCAAACATTTATCATTTCATTTTGTTGTTTAACACACATCCTCCATATCTAGTGGATATGCACATATGTTTCTTGAAATACTCGAAGCAGTAGTCATCCATGGGATGACTAATGATCATAGTAGTACAAGAAATAAAAAAGATTTTTGGGGATGTGTCTCAAGGAAAAAAAATACAATAATAATTTTTTGGGAGATAAAATTGATGAGGATGAAAATTGTACTTCATTGTGTTCTCTAAAAGGGAAAATGTATCTCATTTCTAATAATTACACCATTGGAACTAGTTATTAACTCAACGCCTCCATTGTCACCAAATCCTTCTAGATCAAAGCTCCACATAACCATATAAACAAGAGAGTGAATGGTGGAAAAGAAATGGAGAGGGTGGAGATTGAAGAATTAGAATACGCAGCTATAGTGTTGCATAGCTTGAGGGTCTTAGGTTTCAATAGCGCAATTTTAGCTGATGAGTGTATGTTACTGAATAGATTTATTTTATTTGGTGTGGAGATAGAGTTATTGATGAATTAATTTCATTTTTATCCTTTAATTTATCCATAAGTATCCAAATAAAACGTTAATAAAATAATTGGTTGAGGATTTTTTTTATAATTTTTTTTCGATAAAACTTAGTTTTATTTAATAGGATTTATTTTATAAAAAAAATGATTGGGTTTTATATGATTATAAAAGAGGTCGATGGAGGCATGTACTTCATTCGCACTTACCTCGATAGGCAATAAACTTGAATTGGGTATACACCTTCCACCATCAAAAAACTATAAAATATAGGTCACTCCTCATTTGATACATAGAAAATAAAGTAAATATACCTAAATATTTTATATATGTTGTACTCCTCATGTATTAATCATGTTTTAATTATCACAAATATCATTCAATCTAGTTAACTCCTAAAATTATATCCAATAATGTGTATTTGTGTTTCAAGTTCTCTCATACTTTATAATGGTTAAGCTCAATCCATTTCATACATATTACTGTTTAAGTCTGAATATAGTTATTTGCCTAAGTCAGACACCAGGAAGCCTGAAACAGTAAATAAGACACCATGAAGCCTGACACAATAAGAAATACACTGTGAAGCCTGACACGGTAAGCAAGACACTGTGAAGCCTGACACAGTAATCCAGACACCATGACACTCAGACACTGTGAACAATACACCATGACACTCAGACACCATGAAGCAAGACACCGTAAGCAAGACACCGTGAAGCAAGACACCGTGACACTCAGACACCGTGAACAAGACACCGTGACACTCAGACACCGTGAACAAGACACTGTGACATCATACACTGTGAAGAAGACACTGTTTTCATAACATACTGTGACACTGTTTCTTAAACTATTTTTTTGTCTTTAAATTTAATTTCTAAGAGTCATATTTGATTCCTTTAATGCACTGACATAATTAATGTTTCTTTGTAGACATAATATGAGGTACGAGGTACGAAACACATGGAACCTATCAGCTAAAACCCATGCATTCTAAGATAAATGGAGAAGTGTGCCCAACAATGATACAGCGTGATACTGAACAGAAAACAAGCGTGTGAGCACGACCATGAAGAACATTTTGCAATATTTTTAAATAAATCGTTATCACATGCATTCAATCCAACTCTTCTGAAGAACATGCGAAGTATACTAGCATCCAGAGAACTTCTTCACATTATCAACACTCATGAAGAACACAATATGAATCGCGACACTCTGTTTTTAAAGATAAAACCCAGAGAATTACTCAGAAGCATTTTTGTTTAATAAAAGGAGTCTAGAGCTACACTTCAAATCACTAGAGCAATATAAAATCATATCTACACTCTCTTAGTGACTATTTTACTTACTTCTTGAGAAGTGTATGTACTCTGTATATTCCACACACACACCGACTCCTGTGCTAAACTAAAGGATTTCTAAATCCTTACACCAAACTCTTTATACTTTTGTTTACCCACGACAACTGTGGAAGAGGTCCCTATGTGGCCAGGTTATTATTTTTGTTTACCCACGAAAACTGTGGAAGAGGTCCCTGTGTGACTTGGACAGTCTGTGTACTATTGTTAACCCCAATCAAGGGTGTGGATCAAAGTTTATTTATATAAAATTCTTGGTGATAGGTGATCACCAAGTGGAGTGTATTAGGTCTTGGCCTGAGATTTAACCACTTGTTTCATATCTATTGTGCTGTTTAAATTTAGTCTTCTCTGTTTTACTGATTTACTTCATAATCTAGAAAACACTAATTTCACTTTGATAGTTAGTCTTGGAAAGAAGTTATAACTTATTTGTCTTAGTAGAATAAATTAAAAAGTAATATTAATAATACAAATTAATATTACTGAGAATTAATCAATCTTCTAAGAAGTTATTTAAAAATTCCAACTCTTATAACAGTATAACCTTGATTAACTGGTTTGTATATATTTTTGGGGAAACCATTAATTTTAAAATAATATTCTTATAACAAAAATTTTTATAGTCACTCAATTCACCCCTCCCCTCTTGAGTGAACTACTCCGACAAACATTTGGTATCAGAGGGAACTTTATTAGAACTCTGTGTAATCTTACTCAACTATGATTGTAGTTGTACTTTAAAGATCTGTAAATTTCTATTAATTCTAAATTTCTAGCTCTTTTAAAGTAATTTATTACTGTGGATAATATATTGTAAGGTGATTCAACCAATATACCACCATTATTTAATGTAACCAACTATGATCAATGGAAAATTAAAATGAAAATGCATCTAGAGAGTATAAGCTTTGAAATTTGGTCATCCATTATAGATGAATACAAGCATCCTGTGACTGATAGAATTACATGGGATGAACCTACAAAACATGCTTATAATAAAAATTATAGAGCCATGAATGCTTTGTACTGTTACTTAGGAGATGAATAATTTAATAGGATTTCTTCTTGTAAAATTGCCCATGAAATTTGGGATACATTGTCTGTCTCACATGAAGGCACATCTAGTGTAAAGGAAATAATACTTAATACTTATACTATAAAATATGATAATTTTAAAATTAAACCTGATGAGCCTATTTCTGACATGTACCTCAGGTTCAATGATATTGTCAACACAATGATTTCTCTAGGAAGAGAAGTCACTTCCAAAGAACAGATCATGTGAATCCTTATATTACCTGACAGATGGAGGGGAACCACTATCTCAATTAGAGAATAATGCGACATCAGAAAGTTGTCTATAAAAGAACTCATTGGTAAACTGATGATGTATTAGGAAGAGATGAAAGTCAATAAAGAATAGGAGGATGAACCAAAGAGGAAATCTGTAGCATTCAATAGCACCTTTTTAAAGCATAAAGACAAAGGGAAACTGGAAGCTTTTGTAGAAAGTTCCACCACTGAACAATAATCTCTTGAAAGTGATGAGGAGATGGCTCAACTGGCCAAAAGATTCAATTGATTTTATAAAAAGAAGAACTTTTTTATAAAGCCTAACTTCAAGGGAAAGTATGATCTAAAAGGAAACTGAAAAAAGGACTGTAAAAGAAGTGACAAAACTGATGAAATTGTATGCTATGAATGTAAGTGAAAAGGACATATAAAGGCTGACTGTCCAAAGCTCAAGTATAAGAATAAATATGAGTATAAGGACAAGAAGTAAAAAATATCAATGAAATCAACATGGAGTGCCTCTGAAGATAGTTCAAGCGACTCAGATACATCACATGATGAACATACTAACAAATCCAATATGTGTTTTATGACAAACACATTAGAGGTACCACTGAACTCTTATGTACATAATTTATACTATTATAAAGAGGAAAGTGACTTTGAAAATATGGCTACTGAAGAAATGTTTTAATACTGCAACATGCTTGAAGATATATGTAATGAATTAAAAGATAAATATAAATCATTGAAGAAAAAACATGCTCTCACCACAAATGTTAAATCTGAACTTACTACTGAAAAGAAGAAAAATGCTCAACTGCTCAAAGAAAACAATGAATTAAAAATATCTAATAAGAAATTAAAAGGTAACTTAGAAAATTTTACTAATGGGAAAAATACCCTTACCCAAATGCTAGGAAAACAAATTTCCCCTAAATACAATACTAGCATTGGTTATCAACCTGGTAAAAGAAGCCTTAGTAGAACGAAGTTTCTTTCCAAGTCTAGGACATATAATTTTGTTCCCAGTTCTGGATATAACTCAACTAGCTCAAGTCATCATATATATTCTAATATTTCAAGTTTCTATGGACCAAATGCAGTTTATTTTTCAAATACTTTACATAATGCTTATAGGAAACCTAGGAGATAAATATGGGTTCCTAAAGCACTTATTACAAATGTTATTGGACCCAAACAAGTATGGGTACCAAAATCTGTCTTTTCTTGATCATGTTATAGGAAATCTACTTAAAGTTCTCATGAAAGAATCTATGGTACTTGGATAGTGGATGTTCAACGCACATGACAAGAGACTACTCATGCTTCAAGAACCTGATAAAAGTAGATGGACTACATGTCACATTTGGTGGTAGCGCCAAAGGGAAAATCATTAGCTTATGCCAGATTGGTAACTCTAATTCGATTTTAATTTCTAAAGTACTGTTTGTTGGTGGCTTAAAATATAATCTGCTTAGTATCTCACAATTATGTGATGATGGATATCATGTTAAATTTGAAAATGATTCCTTTAATGTCTTTAATTCTAAAGATGAATTAGTATTTTCTGTATCAAGGAATGAGAACATTTATTTTGTTAACTTAGATTCCTTATCCTCTCAAAATGTTTCAAGCTTAAGTGTATTTCATAAGGAATCTTGGCTCTAGAAAAGGACACTAGGACAATGTAATGTTCACTCCCTTAGAAAGATAACTAGAAAAGGCCTAGTTAAAGACTTACCCAAACTTGAGTTTCCACATGACAAAGTATTTAATCCTTTTTAAAAAGAGAAAACAACACAAAATCTCTTTCAAAACACATAAATAAGTTTCTACTTCTCAACGTCTCAAATTGGATCACATGGATTTGTTTGGACCATCTAGAGTTTCTAGTTTAAATGGGAAGCACTATGTTTATGTTCTGGTAGATGATTTTTCTAGATATACCTGGACCTTCTTCATGGCTCACAAAAGTGAAGCCTGCTCATATTTTACTAAGTATTCCAAGTCTATATAAAATCTTAGTGTCCTTAAAATTAAATCTTTAAGAAGTGATCATGGTCGTGAGTTTGAAAATCAAGAGTTTGAATCCTTTTTCTCACAAAATGGTTATAGTCACAATTTCTATACCCCTAAAACACCTCAGTAGAATGGTGTCATAGAAAGAAGAAATAGAACCCTGCAATAAATTTCTAGAACAATGCTTAGTGAATATGACTTACCTATTTACTTTTGGGCTGAATCTATTAATACAGCATGCTATATAATCAATAGAGTATTTATTAGACCAATTCTCAAAAATACCCCATATGAACTCTAGAACAATAGGATGTATAAGGTTAATTACTTTAATGTTTTTGGTTGAAAAGTCTTTATTCTCAACACTAAGGATAATCTTGACAAATTTACATCCAAAAGCGATGAAGTAATTTTCCTAGGTTACTCAATATTAAGTAAATATTATAGAGTATTCAATAAGAGAACTAAATGAGTGGAAGAATATGTTCATATCAAGTTTGGTGAAATAGATCCACATGAGCCTAGAACCATCCTAGAAAATATGGAGGATGATGTATCAAATCTGAACATCAACTCAAATTCCTCAAATTCCTCTATGAAAGAATATGTGAAAACTTCCAATTCTGTAAATTCTCTACAATTGAGTGATAATGAACCTTAATCTGTTGATGAACCTGAAATCACAAGTCCCTCTTTTTCTAGAAAGGTTAGAACCCTTAAAAACCATAACTTAGATGATGTTGTAGGATACTTAGAGAAAGGAACCCAAACTAGAGCTTCTCTTAGAAATTAGGTTGAACATTAAGCCTTCTTATCACAATTTGAACCTAAAAACATTTATGATGCCATCAATGATGAATTTTGGTTAATGGTTATGCAAGAAGAATTTAATCAGTTTGAAAGAAACAAAGTTTGGAAACTTGTTAAAATACCCAAGGACACATAAAGAAACAAATTGTGGAAACTTGTTAAAAGACCCAAGGACACCTTAATCTTAGGCCCTAAATGGGTGTTTAGAAATAAGGAAGATGAAGGTTGAAATATAGTTAGGAACAAGGCTAGATTAGTTTCACAAGGCAACAGTGAAGAAGAAAGAATTGACTATGAGGAGACCTTTTCTCTAGTATCTAGACTTGAAGCCACCAGAATCCTACTTTCCTATGCTGCACATTTGAATTTCAAACTATATCAAATGGAAATTAAGAGTGTGTTCTTGAATGGGTATATAGTTGAGGATGTCTTTGTTGAAAAACCCCCTGGATTTACAAATCCTCATTTTCCCAATCATATTTTCAAACTATCAAAAGCTTTATATGGTTTAAAGCAAGATCCAAGAGCTTGGTATGATAGATTAAGTACTTTTCTTATTTCCAAATGTTTTACAAAAGGAATAGATGATCCTAACCTCTTTAAAAAAATTAATTTCTAACGATGTTTTAGTTGTTCAAATCTCTGTAGATTATATTATTTTTTTATCTTCAAAAAATTCATTGTGTATTGATTTTTCCAAAATGATGCAAAAAAAATTTAAAATGAGTTTAATGGGTGAACTAAAATTCTTCCTTGGATTTAAAATATTTCAAAATAATTATGGAATTGTTTTAACTCAAAGTAAATACACTAGAGATATTCTAAAACATTTTAGATTGGATTGCACTAAAAGTAGTGACACTCCCATGAGTACCACCTATAAGTTGTATCTTGATGAAGATGGAAAATATGTTGATCAAACCAATTATAGGAGAATGATTGGAAGTTTACTCTACTTAACTACTTGTCGTCCAAACATTATGTTTAGTGTGTGTATATGTGCTCGTTTTCAAGAAAATCCTAAAGAATCTCATTTAAATGTTGTAAAGAGAATTTTCAAATTCCTCAAGCATACACCCAATCTAGGACAGTTCTATCCTAAAGGAAAATCATTTGAACTGGTTAGTTATTCTGATTCTGACTTTGGTGGCTGTAAGTTAGATAGAAAGAGCACCTTTGGAACATGTCGCCTTTTAAGGAAGTCACTAGTATCATGGTGTAGTAAGAAACAAAATTCTGTTACATTATCTACTACAGAAGATGAATACATAGCTGCTGGCAGTTGATGTGCACGAATTTTGTGGATGAAACACAAATTACTAGATTATGGATATCAATCCAGACATGTACCAATAAATTGTGACAACACAAGTGCTATTAACATCTCAAAAAATCTTGTTTCACATTCTAGGACAAAACATATTGATGTAAGACATCACTTTTTGAGAGATCATTATAAAAAATGTGATATCACCTTGAAATTCATTGGTAATGAATATGAACTTGCTGATATATTCACTAAAGCATTAAATTCGGAGAGAATAGACTACATCATACATGATCTTGTCATGATAAATCTCAAATAGATATCTTACTTGTCTTACTGTTCAACATTTTTCTATATTTTACTTTACTGGTTCATGATTATGGTTTCTCAGTCACTATCTCTCATGTTTACGATCTCATCGATAGCACGTTGTACTTATGGTCTGACATTTACTGTCTCACCGTGAAGACCCCTCACTATCTCACCATAACAACCATTCATGATCTCACCGTGAAAATTATTTATGATTTTCTTTAAACCCATATCGCGGTAATTTTTATTTCACCTCTTTTTCTTTCCCAAATTTTTATTTTTGTGATGTTTGGAATTCCTAAATGATAAAACAAAAAGTTTCACTTGGTTCTTCACCCGTACTTTTTCCTATTCACTTATCTCGAACCCTTTCAACCTTTTAACCCTCTCTCTCTCTTGAACCTTCAATGGAGGCCAAGAATGAAACGTCTGTCATCATCCACACCTAAGAAGCGTAGTTCGAAGAAGAAGAAGATTTCACCTATGTTGACACCCGAGGGACCTCTAAATCTGAATCTGGTAAATCGAAGTGTTATACCTGAGAAAGAAATTTTCCCTGAATGGTTTCTATCCATAAAATCTTTAATCTTGAATGTTTCAAAAGAACAAGGCTGGTTAGAGTGGTTCTCAAGGTAGAATAGACCCATCTATCCTCGGTTAGTAGCTCAGTTCTACCAGTACGCACAGTTTTCTTTTGACTCTGGTGAAAGTTATGTTGTGAGAAGCTGGATTAACGGTCAAAGATTCTCCTTCTCATCGAGGTTATGGGCTGCATTCCTTAGGATACCTCATGAAGGAATATTTGATGATTATCAGAGAGAAACTCCTCCTACAACTGATTTCTTTGATCTTGAAGATGCTCTGAAAACCCTAACCAGAAATGGCACCAAGAGAAGGGCCATCACTGCTGAACTTGATGGAGAAACAAGGTTGTTGTTTAATTATGTTCAAAATCTGGTTAGTCCTAGAAAAGGTGATTTTGTTGTGTTAAAGTATCAAGATGTATTTTTGATTCATCATATGAAAAGTGGACACAAGATCAACCTGTGCAAGTACATCATTCACCATATGTGTGAGCTGATCAAGGTTACATCCAAATCCACCATCAGGAGATTGAAGATAAACCGGAACCCTTGGAAAAAGGAATGGGTGGAAGAAAATGATAAGGTTTATGATAAGTTTAATCCTATGGATTATCCATCAAGGCTGAAAGACATTTCTGATCCTCGTTTGGAACCAGATGAACTTGTTGAGTATTCAGAAGAAGAGGAAGAAGAGGTTGAAGTACCTCATAGGGAAGAAGTTGTTTCTGAGGAAGAAAGGATAGTTGTTCCTCATGTTGTTCTTGAAGAATAAGTTCCTACCCCTAGTGAAGATGTTAATCTGGAACTCCAACCTGAGGCTGAAAGAGAATCAGTGGTCCCAGAATCTGAGAAGCAATCCATAGAAGAGCCTATAGTATAAGAACTCCTCGTTATTCAAGAAGCGAATCTGGAAGAACTCCCTATGGAACAATCTATTCCTTAAATAATACCCTCTACTGAAGAGAGGATCGAGATAGATTTTCAGATGTCTAGACAAGAAATGAATGAGGAACTTAAAAATGAAACTGTAGATTTAGACCAAGCTCCTAAGCCTCTTAGTCATGAGAAGGAAGCACCTGTTGAGAGGGATCAAACCCCAAATCTTGAGCTTGATGAAGCCTCACATCCAACTGAGTCAAGTCCTATAGACTTTCAGTTTAAATTTCCTAGTTTCTATGATGTAAATGAGTCTCATTAGGTTACTAAAACCAGGCTTGATCTCTCTTCTATATTTCATTTGAAATCAATCACAAACATTGCACCTGAGAAGGAACCTGAACCTGAACCTCAACATGTACCAACTCCTACACCTGAACCTTTACCAGAACAGTCGTCCTTTTTCAGTAAGGATTATTTAAAGTAATTTGGAGATACTCTCTTTTCTGGTTTAGAGAAACTTATGAACTCCCAACCTTGTCCTATGATAAATTTGAGTGAGATAGATGCCTCAAAATTACTGGAAAATATCATTTGGCAGATACAACCTAAAATGCTTCATAAGATTCAAGAAGTTCAAGTTTAAAATAAGTTTCTTAGTAATGAAGTCACAACCCTGAGAAGCATGGTTGAAGACTAGCAAAAAGAGCTACACTCGAGATCAGAGCATGCTACTGCTCCTCTAGCACCCTTTTTTTCTCAAATCTTTCGAGATGTTGTGTCTCAGATTCACCCTTATCTGTTATCCTTCGATGAAAAGATTTTGGAAAGGCACAAACAGATGTTTAAGGACATGAGAGAGCTTGTGGTGAACCTTAATAAACTTATTGATGAGTACACTGGTTGTCTTAAAAAGGTACTAAATCAGCTCAAATCTTTGACCATAGCAGTCAAAGATTCTAATACCTCTGGTAAATCCTCTACAACTTATTTGGACAGTACTTTGCTCAGATCTATAGTCAAAGAAGAGCTCCAAAATTCTTTCAGTGGATTTAATATGGATTCTTCATCTCAAGTTGTCAAGAATAGTGATAGAGTTCTTGAACTTGTGCAAATTCACTCCAAGATTGTAAATGATGCACAATAGGAGATTTCTAAGAAAGTGGATTTCTATTTCAACCAAATTTTCTGCAAAACTGATATGACCAACCACTTAAAATACCTTGTAGAGAATCTGCGAATTCCTCCTGTGACTCAAGCCTTCAAAAACCAAGTCCATAAGCTAACCGAGTTTACCCGCTTGTTGGACAAGTTTATGGAAAACAAATATGACTTTGAAAAGTCCATGCAGTATTGTGGAGAGATTATTGTAGACTTCATCAAACTCCTAAGAACTTATCTTCATGTCCAGAGTACAGAAATTGTTTCTCCAATAGCTTCACCTCTCATACCTGGGTTGCCTTCCTTCACCTCTACTTTATCCTCAACTACCTTGTCTGTTGGCCAAGCTCTCAGTCAGATAAGGCCTATGATTCTTGATCAGCAACTTCCTAGATCTTCTACTACTCCTACCTTGGCTCCCTCAGTCTTTGAAAGTATCCCTTTACCCTCTCTATCTACCACGTCTCTTCCTTCTTCTACATCAACCACTTCCCCTATGGATTCCTCTTATGCTGCTGATAAAGGAAAAGATAAGGTCAATCCCTGATGAAGACCAGTGCTTACTCCTTTTTGATAGAGATGTCATTGTTTTTGTATTTCACCTTTATTTTGTCCTAACCTCTATTTACTCGTAATGGGATGTTCACTATTTGTTATCTCTTATTTTACCTTTTTGATAATCTCAAAAGGGGGAGATATTGTTGGACTTTAATTGCACGTGATTTGTGATCATCAAAAGGGGGGAGATTGTTGGACTCCTCATGTATTAATCATGTTTTAATGATCACAAATCTCATTCAATCTAGTTAACTCCTATAAATTATATCCAATCATGTGTATTTTTGTTTCAAGTTATCTCATACTTTATAATGGTTAAGCTCAATCCATTTCATGCATATTACTATTTAAGTCTGAATACAGTTATTTGCCTAAGTCAAACACTGTGAAGCCTGACACAGTAAGAAAGACACCGTGAAGCCTGACACAGTAAGCAACACACCGTGAAGACTGACATAGTAAGCAAGACACACTGAAGCCTAACACAGTAATCCAGACACTGTGACACTCAGACACTATAAACAAGACACCGTGACACTCAGACACCGTGAAGCAAGACACCGTAAGCAAGACACTGTGAAGCAAGACACTGTGACACTAAGACACCGTGAACAAGACACCGTGACACTCAGACACCATGAACAAGACACCGTGACACTCAGACACCATTAACGAGACACTGTGACACTCATACACCATGAACGAGACACCATTTTCATAACATACTGTGACACTGTTTCTTAAACTATTTTTTCATCTTTCAATTTAATTTCTAACGGTCATATTTGATGGCTTTAATGAACTGGCATATTTAATGTTTCTTGGTAGACATAATACGAGGTATTAGCTATGAAACACATGGAACCTGTCAGCTAAAACCCATATATTCGAAGATAAAGAGCGAAGTGTGCCCAACAATGATACAACATGATACTGAACAGAAAACAAGCATGTGAACATGACCACGAAGAACATTTTGTAAGATTTTCAAAGAAAGCATTCTCACGTGCATTCAATCCGACTTTGCTGAAGAACATATGAAGTACACTCGAATCCAGAGAATGTCTTCACATTATCAACACTCGTGAAGAACACAAGCTGAATTGTGACACTCAGTTTTTCAAGATAAAAACCAGAAAAGGACTTAGAATCATTTCGGTTTAATAAAAGGAGTCCAGAGCTGCACTTCAAATCACTAGATCATTATAAACTCATATCTACTCTCTCTTAGTGACTCTTTTACTTCTTGAGTAGTGTGTGTACTCTTTATATTTGACACACACACACCGAGTCTTGTGCTAAAATGAAGGATTTCTAAATCCTTACACCAAACTCTTTATACTTTTGTTTACCCATGACAACTATAGAAGAGGTCCCTGTGTGGCCTGGTTATTATTTTTGTTTACCCACAAAAACTATGGAAGAGGTCCCTGTGTGACTTGGACAGTCTATGTACTGTTGTTAACCCCGATCCAGGGTGTGGATCAAAGTTTATTTATATAAACTGCTTGGGGGTAGGTGATCACCAAGTGGAGTGGATTAGGTCTCGGCTAGAGACTGAACCACTTGTTTCATATTCATTGTGCTGTTTAAATTTAGTCTTCTCTGTTTTACTAATTTTCTGCATAATCCAGAAAACACTAATTTCACTTTGATAGTTAGTCTTGGAAAGAAGTTGTAACTGATTTGTCTTAGTAGAATAACTTCAAAAGTAATAGTAATAATACAAATTATGATTACTGAGAATTAATCAATCTTATAAGAAGTTGTTTAAAAATTCAAAATCTTATAACATTATAACCTTGATTAACTACGTTGTATCTATTTTTAGGGAAACCATTGCTTTTAAATTAATATTCTTGTAACAGAAATTTTTGTAGTCACTCAATTCACCCCTCCCCTCTTGAGTGAACTACTCTGACCAAAAATATATATGTTATATATATATATATGTTATATATATATATATATATATTTTATATATATATATGTATTTACGTATGTATTATATTAGTAAATTTATTTTAATATAATTATATATATGTATATTATTTATCATATTTAAATTTATTTAAATATATAATATATTATTTGATATATATATATATAATACTATTTTTTTATGAAACTATAAAATATTATTAATAATAATTTTTAAATTATATTAATTATAAATAATTATTATTCTAGGTAATTGTGTATAAAATATAATTATTTATATTTTTGGAAAGATTAATTATTTCAAAAAAATGTATACATAGTTTCCTAATTTTATTATTTTGAAAGTAACATGAGTTTACAATATTTTATTAGGTATTTAAGTATAAATTATATTATTGTTAATTAAATGTATATATAGACCTAAAATGTATATATAGACGAAAAATGATAAATGCCTAAAAATAAGATCTAATATATAGAATTTGATAACTTCCATTCTATTTTTTGGAACAAATGATGTAGAAACCTAAGGATTCTAGAGAGTTCATCTAATACGCATTGAACCATCCTTGAGATTTTAGGGAGGTCCATAAAAAGGTTGGAATAAAGCAATAAAAACACAATTCTAAGAAATATATGTAACCCTTATATCAGAATATCAAAACGTAGTAAAATAAATACAACCCCAAACTAATTTGAAAATAGAGAGCCATTGAAAATAAATAAATATGGTATCACCCTTACTAAGATTTTTCTTATAATAAAACAACACAATTCTAAGGAAATAGATTTGTAAAGAAAAACCTTACACTAGAATATTAAAACAGAATTTATATAAAAAAATTCTCTTACGTGAATTGCATAAAATCTGTTTTTGTTTCTACTTCACACCATCATCAAACTGAGAATTGGTTTTCTAAATCAATTTACTCATTTGTTTAAGGTTTTAATATACAAAACCTCCACTGTTTATACAGTGGAATAAATATTTATTTAATTGGTTTATCTATAGAATATAGGTGATTAACTAAAATTTCAAAATACCAAAAAAATTAAGATGGTGGAGCAAATTGAGGTATAGATATAAGAAAAGAATAAAATTGTTTCAAAACAAAAATTTAAAAAGACCAAAATAGAATATCTAAAATAGTAGTCAAGAAAACAATGTATCATAAACAAAAGAAAAACAGTACACAACAACCGAAGAAAAAATATAAAAATAAAATCAGAACTTACAAAAGAAAATACATGCCTACCTCATTGGTCTGAAGAAAATATGAGACGCTCATATCTAGATCTTGATGTTTTCTTCAGAAAACATAGCTGGAACTGAACACCAGATTTTGGATAATGTTCGAGAAATTGGAGGTAGTGGGTTTGTGTGATTTGAGTGGGTTTGTGTGATTTGAGCCTCGATTCACCAAGGAGAAGCACTGGAAATGGGTGGATTCAGCAGAAAGCTTCTGATATCGAGAAGGTTTCTCAATAGGTTAGGTTTTTTTAATTAGATCAGGACACTTTTATTAATTCTTATTATTTAAGTGTTGATAAAAGGAATATTTATTAGTGCTTATTTAGTGATGATAAAGTAAGGTCTTTATCAGCGCTAAAAAATCATTGAAAAATCAATATTTATCATCACTAAAGTTTTAGTGTTGATAAATATGACTTTTGTTAGTGCTTTTTTTAGCGCTGCTAAAGCCTAATCATTATCAATGCTAAAAAAAGTGTCGATAAAGATTTATTTTATCATTTCTTATTACTTAAGCACTGATAAAGGATTTATAATTATAATTATAAAAAATATATATATATATACTTAATCAATATATATAAATATAAATGTAGTAAATATATTCCTGATTTAAAAATATTAATTTTAATTTTATAATTATTCAAATATATAATTATTCATTTATAATTATATAAATATTTTTAAAAAATAATATTTATATCATTTTATATATTTATATCATTATATATATTAATATAATTATATATATATAATATATATAAATCTATATATAGAAAATATATTCATTATTTATGTAAATTTATTATAAATTTTATAATTACTTAAATATATATAATAATATAAATACTTTTTAAAAAAATATTTATTTTTTTATAATTATAAATATAGAATTTTATAAATATAGTATGTAAATTTTAAAATATATTTATTTATAAAAATATTTTTTCATAAATATTTTTTATAAATATCTATTTATAAACTTTTTTGTACAAATATTTTTTTAACATTATTAATAAATATTTATTTTTAAGTACAAGTACATTAAAAATGAGTGAAATTTAATAAATTAAAAATAAGTATACATTAATAATATTGAAAAAATGGATAAGTTTTGTGTATGTGCGTGTTGTATATAAAAATTCATTAATTACATATATGTGAAGTCAATATAACACACATTTGATCTATGTTAAATTAAAAAATCAAGCTACATTCAATTATATGTCCATTACTTTATGCAATTAGTCAATATTTTTAATCCATATTAACTTTTAATTATAAATCATTATTCACTAAATATATAACTATTTAATGTAAAGTGCATAAATATTTTGTAATATATAAATCATATTTATATACATTAATATATATCTATATATTTAATATATAATATTTATTAACATTGTCAATAATCATCTAATTAATAAAATGTTTAATATTTTTCTCAATTTACTTATTTTTAATTTTCATTTGTTTAATTTTATTTTCCATATCTATATATATTTAATTCATATTATTTATTAGTATTTATAATTTATATATAGTATAATCAATTTATTCATTTTTATCAATAATTATTTAATTTCTAAAATTTGTTAAAAAAAATTAATAAACACATTTTTATATTTTATTTATTTCATTATTTCATTTTATTTATTCATAATTTTATCAACATTAATAAAGGACTCCTTTATGAGATCTAAAAATATAGCGCTGATAAAGGGTTAAATTTATCACTACTTTCTTTAGCGCTGATAAAGAATCCATTTATTAGTGCTTTTTTCTAGCTTTGATAAATTATAGCATTGTAAAAAAGATGGTTTTGTAGTATTGATATTGAGTGAAAATGGACAAAAAATCATCATCAAGGGTCTTGGGTGTCGCTGGTTTCATAAAAGGTCAGAAGAGGAGGTGTGTTCGGTCAAAAATAAAATAAGGGTTTTGAATTCTGAAATTTTTTTAAAGAAATTTTAATGTCATTTTTCATAAAAACTAATGTTAATAGGGTTTTTTAAAACATTTAAACATTTTTTTTCTTAAAAGATAATGTGAAATGGTTTTTAAAATTCATTTTAACGTCGGTTTGTTTTAAAATTCATGTTAAAGGTTACTTGGGAGACCTTTTAATGTTGGTTTCTAAGAAACTTATGTAAAACCTTGGCTTCAGTGCCATTATTTCTACTAGTGATCCTTCTATATCACTCAAACTAGAGGAATTGACCTACCTTGGAGGGATTTCATACTCTGATCAAAAATAAAAATTGGATATTTATTAAAATAAGCATCAACATCTAACTCATCCTAATTAGGATGATGGACATTTGAGGAGTTTGAATGATAACAACATAACTAAGAAATGTAAAAGGCATCATTAATAGCCCTATATCTCTAAGGGAGTGATGTCTGATAAGCCACTAGTGAAACCCTCTCCAAAATATCGAATGGTATTATGAATCTAAGTGATAACTTTCACTGCCTGTGAATTCTTCAATGACCCAATCTAGTCAAGGCACACAAGAAGACTCGATCCCCGAACTTGAACTCCATAGGTCTTCGATGGAGATAAAAATATAACTTATGGCTAGACTAAGCTATATAAATATTCTCCCTGATAATATATACCTACTCCAAAGTCTCTTGAATGGGATGAGGTCCCAGTAATGTTGCCCCTCCTGCCTCTAACCAACATAGGGGTGAACGGAAAGTCCTACCATATAAGGCCTCATAAGGATCCATCTATATAGTATCTTAGAAGATATTTTTATAACTGAAATCAGTAAAAGGTAAATGTTTCTAAAAAATCTCCAAAATCAAGGACACGTGCCTGGATCATATCCTTTAACACCTGTATAGTGTGCTCGGACTGACTGTTGGACTGAGGGTAATAGGTTGTGCTCAGAAGTACCTATGATCCAAGAACCTTTTGCAATCCCTTCCCGAACTATGACATAAATTGATCGTCCCTATTTGATATGATGTCTTATGGAATTCCATAAAGGTGTATGATATCCTCACTATATATCCTTCCAAGATCATCCACTGAAAATATCTCCTTGATAGGCAAAAATTGGGAGACCTTCATCATCCTATCTATGGTAACCCAGACTAAATCACTACCATAGAGAGATTTTGGTAAACCCATCACAAAATCCATAGTGACTTCATCCCATTTTCACTTGTTAATGGTTAATAGATTTAAAATATTTTTAGGTCACTGGTGTTCCACCTTCACCAAAAAATAGGTGGAACACCTAGTAATGAAACATGTTATCTCCTTCTTCATACCAGGACACTATTACTAGCTGCATAATCCATGGTATATCTTTGTAAGTACGGTATGTACTACCAAAGAATATTCATGAGGATCTCACATAAACCCATCTTATATGTCTATCTAAACCCATACACTCCCATGAATTATAAATATCTCATCCCTGTTAATAATCCAACCTGATGGTGGGTCCTCACCTGAAACACTCTCCCTTAAGACCAAGCCTCCTGGATAAAAAAGTTGTCTCATATTCACTCAATCCAAAATTGATAGGGTTATTGAAAAATTCATAATAACAGGCAATTTGTGACACACCTAAATCACAAGATGCATCTCCAAAAATATATCCATCAACTTCCACTCAGTAATGTTATCCTAAAAATCATGTGTCTGAGTCTTCTAGCTCAAAGATTCTACAACATCATTTCATTTTATGGCCATATAATCAGTCACAAAATCAAAGTACTATAGATATTCAAACCACCTTCATTGTTTGGTGTTCAATTCATGCTATGTAAAAAAATATTTAAGACTCCTATGCTTTTTATACGCCACAAACTACTCTCCCAAAAAAAATGCATCCAAAAATGCTAGGAATGCACCACAATTTCTAAATCAAGATCATGTGTTGGGTAATTACACTTATGAGGCCTCAACTAGAAAGAACCGTACACCGTGAATCAATCCATCTATATCAAAATAGGTCCTAGTTCGATTCCTAAAACAACACAATGTACTATATATCCTTTACTAGGATCAAGTAAAATTAGAATCGGTGATGGTTTCAATCTTTATTTCAACTCCTAGAAGTATTTTTCACAAGCTTAAGACCACTAGAACTTAACACCCTACTTTATCAATCTCGTAAGAGGTGATTTAAGACATGAAAGGTTTTGAATAAAATTCATATAATAATCATAAAGCCCCAATATACTCTACATGTCAAATATTTTCTTGGGATGATACCAAGAAACCATAGCTCTCACCTTCTCTGAATCCAAAAATACTTCTACTTCTAAGATAATGTGGCCCAGGAAGTAAAATTTATCAATATATAAGGGGAATTTTTTTATCTTGGTATATAAATTATGCTCTCTTAGTGTACTCAATATTATATCAAGGTGTTTAGCATGATCATTTTGAGTCTATGAGTACAGTGAGATGTAATCTAAAAAAACAACCACAAAAGAATCCAAATATAGGTGGAAAAAATGATTCATTATATCCAGGAAAATAGCCAATTCATTCATAATACCAAACTGTATTACCAAATAATCATAAAGTCCACACCTGCTTTAAAAAGTTTTACAATGTATAACTTAAGGCCTAACTCATACTTGATGATAGAATGATGTCATTTTTATATTTTAGAAGACCTGAGAACCTCAAATACAATCAAAAATTCCATTTATATTAGGAAATAGATACTAATTATTAACATTAATCTAATTAAACTGTCGATAATCCACACAATGCTTAAGGGTCTCATCCTCCTTCTTGGAGAAAATTAGAGGTGAAACCCAAGGAGAAGTATCAGGTCAAATAAACCCTTTGGATTCCAAGTCCTGTAACTATCTTTTGATTTCGTGAAGCTTAGTAAGATATATCCTCTAAAGAGGAATAGAAACTGTTTGTGCTCCTATCACTAGCTCAATAGAAAACTCCACCTCTCTATTGGGAGTTAACCCAAAAAAGTCATCAAGGAATTTGTCCCAGAATTAGTTCACTATAGGAGGGAATATTGTATGATGTGCTCTCTGGTCACTCGAAAAAAGATTGGAAAAATGGGTTATCACTCTACCCAATCCATGATTCCAAGGTCCAGCTCGGCTAGCTTGAACATCCCACTCCCCATTTTAAATATAATAATCACCCTCAGGTTATGTAAAGGACACCCACTGATGATAAAAAATAAATATGCTCTTGATAAAGAACCAACCAATCCATCCTGAGGATGATATAAAATCCCTTTATCTCAAGGATGAATAGGTTCTATAAGAATTGATAGTTGTTAATCTCATGGGGGAACTCCTTTCATTAGAACACTTTCTCTAGTCATATTCTCAAAGGAGTGCTAAGAGTCATCGCTCTATAAAATTATTCAATATCGAGAACAATACTTTCCATAATATCTAATTGTAACAACCCGGGTACTTATAAAATATTTTTTTTTCATTCTGGAATTAAATATTTAAATTCATTATAAATTTATAATGAAATAATTGATATTTAAGGTAATTAAGGAATTTTTAATGATGGAATACTAATTTGACCTTAGGAATAGTAATATGACCCTTATGAATAGTAAATCAGACAATAGAATAATTATCACACCTATTAGAGTATAAATAAAATTTATGTACCATATATGTAAAAATATGATATATTTTGGGATGAGTAAATAAATTAATTGAAAATGATATATTAAGTGTTGGTTTTTTTGGTAAAACATAAATAATTATTTATAATTTTATAATTAATATAATGATATAAAATAAAATTTATTTTCATAAAAATAGAATCATAAATTAATATTTTATTTTCTTATAGTAATAAGATAATTTTATAAGACCTTGATTAATTTTTCAAGGTGTTATAAAATCAGTTATAGTTTTTAAATTGTCATTTTCCAAATAAATTATGATTTTTTTTTGAAAATTAAATTTAAAATATTCAGAAAATTATTTTTAAAAAATAGGGTTCATTTTTGAATTCTTCATGTCAAAAAATGGTTAGGGTAAATTATTGGGATTTTTCTAAAATACTTTAATTTTTTCTAAATAGTGAAATACAATAATTTGCGAAATAAGATAAATAAATGAACTATTGAGTCATGTATGATGTTATGATCAGTTAAGTACCCTTGTTTAGAACTAATATTAAATAATTACTTTATTTGGTCACAATGACTAACACTATTGCCTGTTCTGAGAAAAACAATAAAATAATGGTTAAAATAATGAAAAATCCTCCTCTCCTTCTCCTCACACCTCTCAAGCCTTAAAAATTTTCCAATTTATATCTAATTTTCTTCTTAATCTTCTTATACACATCAAATACCTTCTAGTATCACCAAAACGCCAAAACCAAAGGCCTTAAAGAGGTTCTCAAGGAAGAGAATTCGAGAGGTAAAAATCTTATTTCATTCTTCTTTTATTTTCTTTTCAATTATTTTTCTTTTATTAAAATATCATCACCTACACTTATCCAAGAGTCATAAAAACTCTATAATCTTATATATAATGTAATTTTATCATGTTTATGGAAATATTCATCATCATAACTCTTATCCTCTCCCTTTTATTCTAAAAATAAAAACATAGTTCGTGATGTGTCAATTTATCGACATGATGGATGATGTGTTTTCAATTTTTATTACCACCTTAAAATCCTCTCATAAAACCAGTTTAATGGTTAAAATAGATTTTAAATTTTATTATGTAACCTCTTTTATTTTTTGGAATTAACATATATACAAAATATTAAATTATATAACAAAATTAGTTTGTGATTATCAAAGAACCACCAAAATGATCTAAATAAATATCATTAATGTTTTATCAAATGATATATCATCATATATAAAAAAATGATTTATAGTATAATTTAATATTCTAGAAACATATTAATATTATTTCATTCCACTTCTTTATTTTCTCTTCCATTTGACAGGAAAATCCATTACGAACTGTCCATGGAAACCATGTAAATAATGCACCCAAAATAATGGAAATAACAAAATATTATTAATATATGGGTAGAATGATGTCATAAAATGATCATATAATGTGTTATAAAAATGAATTTGTTTCTATAAAATATTAATAACACTCTTTTAACCATTATACATGAGGTTTAGAACTTTTAAAGTAAGATGAACCCAAGGTAAGGGAATTCTTAGTCTAATTTCCATTCTTTGGGTTAAGCTTCTACTTCATTGATTATGTAGTAATAATATTATTTGTGTAATTAATTTTGTTTATATTATTTTTTATTATGTGCATTTACAACGTATATACATATTCCTTTCATTCTATTAATTTTCAATTCAATTATATGATCTTTTAAAGGAACTTTTCTATAAAAATTATCTTTTAAATTTATATTTCTACAAAATTCCAAAGGAATGTTTTTATAAAAGTGTTTAGGTTTTATAATAATGTTGTAGGTCTTGGAAATTATTTATGATGAATATTGTGAACTATATTTTAGCCTAATTCATTGGGTATGTTTAAGTTAGAGGTTGGTCGTATGGTTACTACAAGTGTAACTATGATGGTTACACCATAGGGCACCCGTGAGGGTTACATTGTAAGGTAGTTGTGAGGGATACATTGTAAGGTATCCATGAGGGTTAAAAATAATATGGTATCCATGATGGTTAAAATATTAAGTAATTAATTCCACAAGTAACCTATATGGTTTATTTATGTTTTCTATATTCTATGGAAATATCATGTTTTCACAAAGTAACTATATGATACATTTTGGGTGAGAAGTATGTCTTTGTGAAAATGATTTCATATATTTATAAGTGTTCATGTAATGATAGTTTCTCTCCTTATTTTTTATCCCTTATTGATCTTTTTATTCTCATTTTAAGTTTTAAAATGTTTTTCACAAGGTTTAAGGATGGGTAAGAGAACCGAAGAATCCAAGATGTATCTTATGAAGACTTTTCATGAATAGATTTCATGTTTTTTTATTAAAAAAAAGTGTATTATGAAAAAATGGATATTTTTTTAGTAGTATCCACTTTTTATTCTTATGTGTTGATATTTATGAATTATGTACTAATTTTATAAATCTCTAAACCTAAAAATATCTTCAATGTAAAATAAAGTAAATTCTTTACTAAAACTCTAGATTATGTAATTATTAAGGATAGGTCCTTATAGTTGGTATCAGAGGATGGTTTAGATAACTTTAGGGGTTAGGATGATGTTAATAGAATACCATAAATTATTTTTACCTTATTTTTATGTTTAAATGATAAATCTTTTGAAGATTACCATGTTGATTTGTCTAAGATATTAATGTTTAGAATGGTTTTCTGCAGAAGAAACAGTGAAGCAGAAGTAGGAAGACACCAAGAGGCTGATATCTATCTGAATCTGCAGCCTGGAATGGTGGGAATTAGAACTGAATAGTTTTTTATAGTAATGGATCGGTTGAGATAAGAAATAAATGGTGGCGGAATCCATGTAAGAGAGCAACCAGAACTACCACAAAGGAATATGACAATAGTGTAACATTTTATGAGGAAACACCCTCCTTCTTTCAGTAGATCTTCTAACCCAATGGTGGATGAAGAATGTATAAAAGCCCTTGAAATGATATTTGATGTCATGGGGTGTTCGGATAATTAAAATTTTAGTCTTGACATTTATTATTTTGAAGTTGAACCTGACCAGTGGTGGTCAATGGTCAAGAATATCACAGATAGAGAGGATATTGATTCCTTGGAATGGGATGGATTTAAAAATCCTTTCCTTGAAAAATATTTTCCTATGGATATTCAACTTATTATGGAAAATTAATTCTCTGAATTGAAGAAAAATGAGGAGGATTTAGTGGTTGTGTATGAAGAAAAATTCACCTGACTAGCAAGGTACACTCCAAATATTATTCAGCATATTGAAAAAAAATCAATCATTTTTACTTAGGACTAAAGCCAATATATCAAAGGGAATTGTATTCCTGTGAATTTAAAAATTATGAGAAACTTTTCTGATGTGCTGAGAAGGTAGAAATTGAGTTTTTTTATGATCATGTTTACTTTTATATTTGGTATAAGAATAGGTCCATTATGAAAATACCTACCTGAAGAAAGATCTGAATGATTGAAAGTAATCAGATTATAAACTGAAAGGTGTAGTGGGATCCTTTGTGACTACGTCAGTAGATGTAAGGACATATAATGAAGTGGTATCAGGAACTATTTTTTTACTCAAATTTTTCTTATGTCTTATTTGATACGGGCTCTACACATTCCTTTATTTCTAGGAAATTTTATGGTAAATTGGAAATTTCACCTCAAGAAATGAGAAAAGAACTTATGGTTAAAATACCAAGGGGGAAATATTACAGCAAACAGGAATTATAAGAAACTTCTTGTTGTTTTATATGAAAATAAATTACCCAAAAACCTTTTTCTTTTACCCTTACTAGAGTTTAATGTCATTATAATGATGGATTGGCATTCTTTTTATCATGGTAAGATTGATTATAGAGCTAAAGAAGTTATTTTTCAGAAATAGTTTTGATTTGTATATAATAATGAACCCATACAATTGTCAACATATTAGGAAGCTGAGAAACTTTTAAAATATGGAAATAAAAGTTATCCTTCACATATTATTGAAAACATGGGAACTGTTCAGATTAATGATGTGTCAGTGGTAAATTAATACCTGGATGTTTTTTTTTTGATGATTTGTCCGGGTTTATACCTATTCGGGAAGTTGAATTTACCATTTAATTATTTCTTAATGCTAAGATAATTTAAAAAAAACCCTTATCTAATGTCTCAAGTGGAACTTCTTGAATTAAAAAATCAGTTTCAGGAGTTTATTGATAAAGGATTCATTCATCCTAGAACTTCACTATGGGGTGCACCTATTTTGTTCATTAAAAAGAAATATAGTTTCATGAGTATTTTCGTTGATTATATAGCTTTGAATAACATTACTGTTAAGAATAAATATTATTTTCCTCATATCGATGACTTGTTTGATCAGCTCCAGGGAGCTCAGTATTTTTACAATATTGAATTGAGGTCTGGGTACCATCTGCTGAAGTTGAAGGAGGATGAAATTACAAAAATAGTTTTCTGTACAAGATATGGTCATTATGAATTGGTTTTTATGCCCTTTGGATTGATAAATTCCCCTATTGTATTCATGTATCTTATAAATAGAATATTCTTTGAATATTTGGATAAGGTTTTTGTCTTTTTTATTGATGATATTTTGGTATTTTCAAAATGTTATGAGGATCATGAAAAACATCTAAGTATGTATTGAAAACTCTCAAAGAAAAGAAGTTATATGGAAAATTTAGAAAATGTTATTTTTTGTTGAAACAGATTTCTTTTCTTGGGAACATTGTAAATAAGGATGGAATAACAGTTGAACTTATCAAAAAAAAGTTGTTGATGAATGGAAAAGATATAGAAATGTTAAAAAAAATTATGGTTTTCTTGGATTATAAGGTTATTATTGACGGTTTGTTAAAAACTTTTCATGGTTATCTAGCATGCTAACTAAGTTAACACGAAAATTGTTTAAATTTATTTAGAAAAAATAATGTGATGTTGTTTTCAAGAACTAAAGAAGAGATTGGTGAATTCTCTAGTTTTGGCCCTAGATTCCAAAAATGGTGAGTTTTCCATCTATAGTGATGCTTTATTGAAGTAAGTTGGTTGTGTTATGATGCATAATGATCAGGTAATTGCTTATACTTAAAGACAATTGAAATATAATAAGTTAAATAACCCCACACATGATTTGGAATTATAATTTTTTGTTTTTTCTTTGAAAATTTGGATGCATCATTTATACGAATCCAAATTTGAAATATATACTAACCATAAAAGTCTGAATTATATATTCACTCATAGGGAATTAAACATGAGGCATAGAATATGGCTTGAATTGATAAATGATTATGATTGTATGATAAATTGGTATCCTAGAAAAGTAAACAAAGTGGTGGGTTACTTGAGTCAAAAACATTATAAATCATTAACTATGTTGTGTATGGAACAAGACCCCTTGATTAATGATTTGATGAATTTTGTATTGGAAGTTTTTGGGGCAGAAAATTACTCTGTTTTGTTTTCAGTGTCAATGCAATTGTATTTATCAGATGGAATTAAGTATGAACAGAAGGAAGACTGTCAGTTTCATAAAAAGGTAGAATTGGTTTAAAAAATGTTAGTTTATAGAATTTAACTTTGATAAAGATTATTTTTTAAGATTTGGAAAGAGAATATTTGTTCCTAGTGATTGTCAACTGAAGAAAGAATTGCCATGTGAATCTTATAGTTCTCTATTTTAATTTCATCCAGGCAGCACAAAGATTACAGAGATCTTTGAGAGTATTACTGGTGGGATGGAATGAAGAGAGATATTTCTAATTTTACTATGAAATAATTTACTTTTCAACAGGTTAAAGTAGAGAAGTAGTTACCGAAGGGGGTAATTTATCCTTTTCTAGTGCAAGAGTGTAAATTGGAAAATATATCTATGGAATTCATGGGGGGGACTACCAAAGACTTCTTTAGGTAACAATGTGATCTGGGTTATTGTTAATCAAGTGAATAAATCTGAACATTTCTTTCCTATTTGAGATAGTCTTTCTCCAGATCATCTTTCTTAGTTGTACCTCAAATAGATTTTCTGGTTTCATGGAGTTCCTCTCTCCATTGTATCTGAACATGATCATAGATTCACTTATAAATTTTGGAAATTCCTTCAAAAGTCATCGGGCACAGAATTAAACTTCCTCGCTGGTTTTTATCCTCAATATGATGGATAGACCATGAAAACAATTCAAACATTGGAGGATATATTTTGATCATGTTCAATGGATTACTAGGGAATTTAGTATTAGCATATTTCTTTAGTTGATTTTTCTTATAATAACAGTTTCCATTCAAATATACAAATAGAACATCTTGAAGAATTATATAAAAATTGGTGTCGAAGTCCATATTGTTGGGATGAATTCGGGGAAAAGAACTTCATGGGACCATAATTAGTAGAGGAAGTGGATGATAAGGTGAAGATGATCCAGCAACACAAAAGGATAGCTCATAGTAGGCAGAAAGGTAAGTCTAATAATAGGAGGAAATATTTTTATTTTGAGGTAGGTGATCATGTTTTTATTATAATCTCACCATGGAAAAGTGTTATAAATTTTTATAAGAAAGGAAATCTAAGTTCATAGTTCATTAGACCTTATGAAATCTAGGAGAAAGTTGGAACGGTCACCGAATGAGTAATTTTCTTTTTTATTTTATCTTAGGTACACAATGTTTTTCATTTATCAATATTGAGAAAGTATGTGTTGGATTCATCTCATGTTTTGAGCCCAAAATTAGTTCAGCTGGAAGAGAACATTTCTTATGAAGAGAAACCTATTTAGATTCTTGATCATATAGAGAAAGTATTTCAGAATTAGGAAATCTTCTATGTTAAGATTTTTTGGAGAAACCACATGGTTGAAAACACAACATGAGAATCTGATAATGCTATGAGGGAAATGTACCCTCACTTGATTAATAAGTGAAGAAAAATTTTGAGTACTCAATTTCCATAAGGTGGGGAGAATGTAACAACCAAGGAACTTATAAAATATATTTTTTTCCATTCTTGAATTAAATATATAAATTCATTAGAAATTTATAATGAAATAATTGGTATTTATGGAAATTAAGGAATTTTTACTGATGGAATATTAACTTGACCTTAGGAATAGTAATATGACCCTTATGAATAGTGTAACACCCCAAGATTTCATAGCAAGTTATCTTTTTTAAAGTAATTCAATAGCTTGCGCTACACGCAACACCGAGTTTGAGCGCACCCTGACTTACAAAACTAGCCATTCAAAAAAAGGTTATGATTATTATTAACAGAATTTTAAATTTTATATACTACATATAATTTTATAATCCATATTATGTATTTTTTTATACATAATATAAGAACAAATTCAATTTTTCAGATAAAAAAGAGTATTTTTCAAAAATGCAATTTTACCTCCTTTTAATGGTGAACCCTTTTGAATCCAATATTTGACACTTTTATATATTTAATTTGAAAAAATAAACTTCTTATTTATAATCGGGACATAAAAATTTAGTTTCAATAAATTTTTGGTGTTTTTCTAATAACTTTCATATTTGGGTGAATAGTGAAAGATACTAAATTTTAATTGAAAACAACTTTTTTAATCAGAATAATTTATAGTGTTAAATTATAAATTTGAAAGTTTTGTATGTATAATTATATTATATTTTTAACATTTAATCCAATTTTGGTCATTAGAATTAATTTCACATTGAAATTATACATAAACAAGTGTCAATCTTTTGATAGTTATTTTTCTTAAAAACACACTATTTGTTTTGACAACGGGAATTAATTTTAAATTAATTAATACAAATTCTATGTTTTTAATTTGGTAAAATAGAAATTATTTTTGAATTCTAAATATCAAATATATATTAGGCTTATTTTTTGGGATTTTTCTGAAAAAACATCAATTTTTTATGAATAGTAAAACCACTTAGTAGTAGTTAAAAAACTGACTTTTTTATTTAAATGAAATTTTACCACTTCTATGAATTGAATTTTCTAAAATCCCACATACATGGTTGTTATTATTAAGTAAAATTTTGTCCAATAAGATGAAAATATTTTTTGGTTAATAGTAACTTTTGACTTTTATTTACCGTGGTTAAAGGTAAATAGAGTAATTCAAGGTAAAAAATATATTATAATAATACAAAATTACCATAACACTTGTCCTAACCTTATTTTATGAGTCCTGTGAGACCATGGGAATCCTTGGGTCGATTTTGGCACCCCATGTATCCCCTTAAAAATGATAATGACACTTTATTTTAATTAACTTAAAGTAAAGACAAAAATGACATTAACAAATATCTTTTAGTATATCAATTTTTACATGGGGTTATATAAGTCATATTTTCAACTATAAATAATAATTGTAAATATAAGAAGATTTCATACATTATGTTTTTTTTTAGACATCAAAAAAATTAAATTATTTATGACACAATAATGATGCAGTATTTACCTCATTAATAAACAATTTAAATAAATAAGATTATTAATATTAAAACAATATCCAAAGCCAATACAGTTATTATTGGATGATTTTATTTCGAACATGATCCATCTTATATTCGACCTTAATTAGTTTTGGACCTTTTGAAACCGAAGATAAGTTTATAATAAAATAACATTTTCAAACTTTCCTAAAGAGCCTCTCCTCTCCCTTATAAAAGGACACCACTTCTAACCCATTCCTCACACCTCTCAATCCCCTTGGATCGTCCAAACCCTCATCAAATAAGCTCTCAATATCCCTCTCTTCCACCGATAATCCTTAACTTAGGCATAAGTCACTTCAAGATGTCTGTTTGGTTAAAACCAAAGGGAGTTACCCAAATTAAAGGTAATGGTTTCTCTTAATTTCTTTTCTTTTATTTTACTTATCCAACCCCTAAACTCTTTTTATTCCCTTAATTTATAACAAAACAAATATCCTAAATATACTAGGATGTTTTTATGATATTTATTTGAACTACACTTACACACACCTCTATCTAATGAGTAAATAACATATTGTTTCTGTGGATGGAAAACTAACGCCACACAAAACGATAATTGTTCAATTATATCCTACTGCCTCTCATGGTGGCCATTAAGATGGATCTGTATTTATATATGATATATATTATGTTTATTTTTTCTTTATTCTTATGTATTTTCCATTTATATCATTCCTTTATGGTTTCCATTATGGGTAAAACTCGATAATTTCATTTGAGAAAGTGTGGACTACCGCCCCATCAAAGTGATATGACTCATTAATGCCTTATGTGGGGCTTATAAAGGATGGAGTTAATGATATTATATATGATATTATACTGGAATTATAATATACCTATGTATCATTATGTTTTAATCCATTAAAATAAAAAATAGAAATGAAATTAGTGTTCATGCGTACGTACGACTTATCGTCTCCATGAACGGTGCATTTCATTTCTTAGCTCCAAATGTTATGTACTGTTATAAATAAAAATATATACTGGATATATAATATATATATATATGATATATAAAACATTTATATCCTTCTATAGATAATGGACTTTTTACCACATGGAAAATTTGTAATTATAACAAGTTCATTTTTGAATCAAGTTCCGAACATCGATAAAATATCCAATATGAACTCAAATAATTAACTAATTGTCATAGCAAGGTAATAAGTGATATTAAAGGAATAATAAACTTTAAAAATTTTATCAATTGATTATAAATTAACTTAATTTTATTATTCAAGAAGAACAAGTATTATACAAGACAAGTCAGACTTGAGGTAAGGGGTTTCTTATCTCACTTTTAATTCTGTGAGATTTCCATTGTTCACCACTTATTTATTTCATGTGGTGTATTGTTCATTGAAATTTTATGTATATTATAATTATTCAATTCATATTCATGGTATTCTATTATTAATTTTGTTGTTTTTAACTTTTGGTCTTACGACTCGATTGATTACAGTGTGGTAAGGGGTTTTCATCTCACTTCTTATTCCCGTGAGATTCATGATATATTGCCACTATTTCCTTTTGTGTGGGGTATGTACTGCTCATGATTGTATTATTTGTGTAATATACTATAATTTATGGGTATTTAAATCTTCATTGTATGATACATCTTTCATGGGGTTTATGTTTCGTAAGTTACCAAATCAGTAAGGGAATTTCAAATTTCAAGTTCCACTCATTCAGTTTTATGCAAACTTCATTGATTACTTTACTCCAAGATTATGTGTGAAATCACTATTTAATTACTTATTTAGTAATTTCCACTCCCATTTATGTGGATATACTTTTGATACACAAAATCACTCCATTGATAAATTCTCTCAAACCATCGATATAAACTTCATAAGAGTAATTTTAACTCAATTTCTATTCATTGAGTTAAACATCCAAGTCATTGGTGTTGTTTTTACAAGAATATGTGTGAGTTTCCGTGGATTGATTTACATTGAATATCCAATCATATTGAGTTTATTTATATTTTTTACACATTATTATGTCATTGATTTATCTTTAACCAAAGGATACGGTCTTTATAAGAGAATTCATTTCAACTTACATTCCATTGAGACTTATTTGTTGTTATACACCAATTCACTTTTATTTGGTGTATATGCTGTACTTTGACATAGTATATAATGAATCCATTTATTCTAATGATATTATAAATTTTTTATTACCTCAATTATTTTTATTCAAGCATCTCTCATTTGGTTAGTAACTCTAACTAAAATGTCATTTTAAATGTTTTAAAAATTTATTATTCTAAATCTTTCTCATTAATGTCCATGTTTTAAAAATGGTTTTAAGGATTTATTTATATGGACATTAATGTTTTAAAATTAAAATTCCTTTTAAAAGTTTCAATGTTGTATGTGACACTTTTATTCAAAAATTTATTTTAAAAAGCTTCTTGATAAATAGTGAGACTTTTAAATGCTTTCAAGAAAAAGGGGGATATTTCTATCAAATAGTTTTGATGATTATTTTCATCTATGTCAAAATCCTTTACAGAATATTATTCTTGATCAAGGTTGATTTATTATGATACAAATATTCTATACTGTATTAAAGGTTCTGTGATATATTTGACTATGGATGTGTTATTTTTATACCATTCATGGTTTATGGATAAAGTATTGACATTTCATATGATAGTTTTAATATGAATATTTATGTTATCTTTAAACCTTTTCATATGAGGAATGCATTGGACTTAGTAAGTGACGGGTGGAGCCCGCTATAGCTCATCGATACATCAGTAGGTCTCATGAGACAAACTAGTGTTTTGGAACAAGGCCTTGACAAAATCTTATTTGTAGTCTTGGCATGAGGCCATGACTATGTGGTTATGATGTCCGGCATTATGAATTCCATCATTATGAGATTATCTATTGATATTTCATGTGGTTATTAAACTAGTACAATACTCATGACTATGTTTTATTATGTCATTATTTACTCAGCCCATATTCCTACCATAAAGTGTTCATATTTACTAATTGAAAAGGCATGTGTTTTCAATTGTTCACCATGCCTAATTTTTATTTTATCTTCTGCTGTATTGCTTCTCTTACTAAGAATTTGAGCTCACCCCTTTCTTATGTTTCATTTTCCAATGATATGAAGAATTTAGTTATGAGTGACTTGTAGGAATAATCTTGGAAGCATGGATGTTTCTATTGGAATATATTAGTGTTGTTTTTCTTTTCAAGTTATAATGTTGAAATTATGTATGTGTCTTGTTTCCAAGACTACTAAACCGATTGGTTCTTCGGGACTTGATTCCTTGTAATCATGCCAATGTATTAAAATAATGCACTGACTTCTGGATTCTGGGGTTGGGGAATTATAAATAGTAAATAGGCCAATAGAATATAACCACACCTAAGAAAGTATAAATAAAATTTTTGTATCTTATACGTGAAAATGTGATATATTTTGGAAAGATTAAATAAATGTTTTGAAAATGATAGACTAAGTGTTTTTTTTTAAACATGAAAAATTATTTACAATTTTATAATTAATATAATGATATAAAAGAAAATTTATTTTCATAAAAATAAAATCATAAATTAATATTTTATTTTATTATGGTTATAAGATAATTTTATGATACCTTGATTAATTTTTCAAGGTATTATAAAATCAATTATAGTTTTTAAATTATTAATTTTTGAATAAATTGTGATTTTATTTAAAAATTAAATTTATCATATTTGGGAAAAAAAATTAAAAAATGGAGTTCATTTTTTAATTCTACATGTTGAAAAATGGTCAGGGTGAATTTTTGGAATTTTTATGAAATAATTAAATTTTTTGAATAGTGAAATACGATAATTTACAAAATAAATGAATTATTGAGTCGTGGATGATGTTCTTTTGAGGTAACAACACTTGGTTTGAACTCACGTTCACTAATTACTATATTTATTCAAAATAACCAACGTTATTTCTTGTCTTGAGAAAAATAATATAATAATGATTAAAATGATGGAAAATCCTCCTCTCCTCCACTATAAATACACCCCCTCACCCCCTCTTCTCCTCACACCTATAAAGCTTTGAGACTTGTCCAATTTATACCCAATATTATTTCCAGGACTCTTCCCCACATCCAAGACCTACTGGTCTCACCAAAAGGTTCAAACCAAAGGCCATAAGGAGGTTCTTAAGGAAGAGAATTCAAGTGGAAAAAATCATCTTCCTCCAATGGCCCGAAGACCTTCATTTTTTATTGATTTTTGATAATCCACATTTAAATGGGTGAGTTGGAACCCTTAAAAGGCCCGTTGGTGTAAGTATTACATGGACCGTAGGCCTTAGAGGAATTAATTTTCCCGTAGGCTTCAAACATTACATATAACCCAGACAAACTACTTGGAACTGCTCCTCCCCAGCATCTTCATCGTGAAATCAGCTCTCCACCTTTGCATGGTTGTTCGGCTAGGAATTCATGTGCATGCACAGGCTTGTCCCAATGGTAGGTGCCAAACCCTCTAATTATTTAAATCGGTTTAGATTCTGTTGTGGTGAAAGCTCCTTGCTCATCCTCCTTGTAGAGCTTGTTCCTCGTAGGTCATCTGGTTTGCATCTGCACTTAAGGTGGCCTAAAGGCCTTGAGGTGGCTCAAAGGCCATACTGACCTGAAGGCCTGGGTGGTCCAAAGGGCTTAAAGTACTCGGGGACCAAATCGATGGCCCGAAGGCCCAAATGTGGGCATATTCCCGGCTGCTACAGCGTTAAATAGTACCTTCTACAGTTCCTGCTATAGTACCTGCTACAGTACGGCACAGTTCCCGCTACAGTGCCTACTACATTATTGCTACAATACCTTCTACAGTAACCCAAAGATAATTTCTCCACCTGGATTTCATCTCGGGTCTCTCAGATGCACTTACGGAGTCCTTACCAACCAGGCTAAGGCTCATGTGCTGGTAAAAATCCTCTTTTGTTTTTCTTCCTATTTTTTTTTCTTTTATCTTCTTTTCAATTATTTTTATTTTCTTAAAATATCTTCACCTCCCCTAATAAAAGAGGAATGAAAAATATATTATCTTATATATAATTTAATTTTATCATGTTTATGGAAAATTCATAATCATACTTCTTCTCTTCTCCCTCTTATTCTAAAAATAAAAACATCACTCGTGATGTGTCGATTTACCGACATCGTGGATTATGTGTTTTCAATTTCCATTAACACCTTCATTTATGCTCATAAAACCATTATAATGGTTGAAAATATTGAAAATTTTACTATATAACCACTTTTATGTTATTTAATTAACATATATATATAATATTAAATTATATAATGAAACTAGTTTGTGATTATCAAAGAACCGCCAAAATGATCTAAACAAATATCATTAATATTTTATCTAACGATTCATCATAATATAAAAAAATAAAATTATTTGTGTTATAATTTAATATTATAGAATTATTAATACAATTTCATTCCACTTCTTTAGATTCTCTTCCATTTGACAAGAAAATCCATTACGAACTGACCATAGAAACCATGTAAAGAACGCACCCGAAATAATGGAAATAAAAATATATTATTAATAAATGGGTGGAATGATGTTATAAAATTATCATATAAGGTGTTATGAAAATGAATATTTTTCTATAAAATATTAATAAAACTCTTTTCACCATTATACAGGAGGTTTAGGCACTTTTGAAGTAAGATGAACCCGAGGTAAGGGAATTCTTAACCCAATTTCCATTCTTTCGATTAACCTTCCACTTCATTGATTATGTTGTAATAATATTCTTTGTATAATTAATTTTGTTTATATTATGTTATATTATATGTATTTATAGTTTATACACATATTACTTTCATTCTATTAATTCTCACTTCAATTATATGATATTTGTAAGGGACTTTTCTATAAAAATCCTCTCTTAAATTTCTATTTTTACAAAATTCAAAAGGAATGTTTTTATAAAAGTGTTAAATTTTTATGATTATTTTATGGTTCTTGAGAATTATTCATTATAAAGGGTGTAACATATATATCCCTCTAATTCAATGGGTATGTTTAAGTTGGATTTTTCCATATGGTTACTCCAAGTGTAACTATTATGGTTACACTATAAGGTAGTCATGATGGTTACATTATAAGGTAGTTGTGAGGGTTACATTGTAAGGTAGTCATTAGGGTTACAAATCATATAGTAGCTATGATGGTTACAATCTTAAGTAATTAATTCCCCAATTAACCTATATAGTTTATTTATGTTTTCTATGTTCTATGTAAATCTCATGTTTTCACAAAGTAATTATATGATACATTTTGGGTGAGAAGTATGTATTTGTGAAAATGATTTGATATGTTTATAAGGGATCATGTACTAATGATTTCTCTTCTTCTTTTTATATCCCTTACTGAGATTTTTTTCTCATCCTGATTTTTAAAAAATAATTCACGGGATTTAAGGATGGGTAAGAGAAATGGAGAAGCTAATATAAATGTTGTGAAGAATTTTCATGAATAGATTTCATGTTTTTTTATTAAAAACTTTGTATTATGAAAAAATGGATATTGTTTTAGTATTATCCACTTTTTATGATTACGGGTTCATATATATTAATTATTTCCTAGTTTTCTAAAGCTATAAACCTGAAAAGATCCTCAATGTAAAGGAAAGTAAGTTCATGACTAAAACACAAGATTATGTAATGTTTAAGGTCGAGTCCTTATACCAAGTATATAAAAGAGTGCAAAATGTATGTATCAAATAAAGAAGATACTAATTGAGAGGATACTAAAATTTTATCTAACACCATAGAAGGATCAACACTTTAATCCTCAAGAGTAGGTTGCACTGCATGAATCTGGCCTGATTCATAGCCTTGAGTCATAACCTGACTACCCTGAACAGGTCCACCCAGCTAGCATTGCATATCTAAAGTCTAACTTCCTCAACCATATCCACCTCCTCGACCTGTATATCATGTAGTACTCCATCTCCCATCTTGAAATGGAGCTTCTGATCTCACCCCAAATCCAGAATTTAATACAGACCCCCTCTCATTGTCCATTGGAAAAAAGTTTCTACAAAATCATTGAATATGTCCGATATTTCCACATTTCGAGCACTCAACTAGGCCCTTACTATAATGGATATTTGTTTATCTTGACCTAACATGCTGGTAAAAAATCACATGGATACCTAGGTTCACACTTGGAATACTTATGAATCTGCGAGAAGTCTAAAAATGGTGCTTTATATCCCTGGTCGAAGTACTACCCAGTATAGATATTGAACCTCTCTAGACCACACCTTTAGATTCCCTTAGATTTCACTATATGATGAAGGCCTGGTTCATTATCTCAAATATGTTATTCAACTATAATAAATTCACCTACAAATGGATGCCATACATGAACCCATCCTCAAATTTCAAATCCCTAGAAAACTTGTCACCAAGGAGAGTAGGAATGTGACATTAAAGATCCATGAAAATAGTCGAGTATTACATAACAAATAAATTTTCCTTTTCTATGTCCATAAAATATCTAGCTTAGTCATACCTCAATGCCTTAGGAAAGAAACATTCATAGAAATATTTCTGAAAATCCCTCCAGTCCATATCCCGATGCTAATTTTTGAAGGTCAAAATATCCCACCATCTCTTGGCAAACCCTCTAATCATGTAAGTTGAAAGCTTCAATATTCTCTATAAACATGTCTATAAATGATCAAATATAGATATCATGTATTCTATCCATGACTCAGTAGCCTGATTGTAGTGACCCAAGATTTTAATACCCTATCATTACATTACCTTTTCAAAATACTTAACACATTACACAAACAAACAACCAAATACCATATTCGTTTAGTGCCTTTGGAAACTTGGAACACAAACGTCTAGTCTGGAGAATGATATTAAATGTTTCCCACCAAGATCTTCCCCTTTAGTAACCATAACTAAGACATTTATTTATAAACATTGGAAAATAAAACAAAAGAAAAATGGTGATCTAGGTACTCAATAAGGGTAAATAAGGGAGACATGTAAAAATAATCATGAGCATAAGGGTATGAGAACATGATCATGAAAATAAAAGATCATACCCTACATGTCAATGATCATAAATAATAATCATGGAATAAATATTGTAAGTTCATAAGACATGAATAATAATCAAATAATTAAAATAATTCATGAAATCCTAACATAAGAATATGACATGAATTTTTTTCCAAACACATAAGCATATAAAAGTGAATGTTATAGTAGTCAAGGCATCACTACCAAAGCCATCTTAGTAGTATGGGTTCACTCCAATATTATCTTGGTAGTCATGGTTCACTATCATAATCATCTTGGTAGTTATGGTTAACTCTCATAACCATCTTGGTAGTCATGGTTCACTCCCATAACCATCTTCTTAGTCACGTTCACTCCCATAACCATCTTGGTGGAAAATGTACTTCATGTCTATCTCATGAGATATAAATCTTTACCCAATGAAATGTAGGGAGATAATGTTTCCACCAATCTCATAATGAAATCATACATATGTGTTACACAATAACATAAATCATTAATAACCCATGAAAAGAAATGGATTCCACAAAACACTTCATCATAGTATAACTCGTAGAAAAGAAACAAAATCCATAAGTATAAATCCATCATAAAGGTAAACCATTAAAAGAAAGAATAAAAATGGTGTCATTGTTTCATATACCCAGTAAAACATAAGTAACATAAAATAACATGGTATTAGAAGGGAAATAATTTTGAGAGAAATATTGAAAACCCGTTTTTGAGGAAAATATCCTTTCTACTTTGAAAACATTTTATTTACTTGAAATTGCATGAAATTTTAAAATAAACCATTTTATTTTAAAATGAAATTGTAATATTTTAAAGTAAGATTCAGAGAATTAATGCTTTAGTAAATCATATAAATATGTTCATTCCATATAAGTTAAAAAAACATTCTTCTCATACTTTTACCAAAATGGTCAAAAAGTACCAGATTAGGAAAACAACAAAATATTCCTTTCAAACCATTTAATAAAAACTCATACATTGGTAAAAATGAATTTAAAAAATTGTAAAATAATATTAAAAATATTAAAGAAAACTATTTTAAGAAACATGTATATAGATCAGAAAAACACCCCAATAAATACTTATGTATAAAAAATCTCAGAATTTAATGAGATTGTGAAATTAACCCTTTTCTTTGAAAAACACTTTTCAAAACATAAAAAAAATTGAAAAAAAATATTTGAAAACTGTTTTGAAAACTTGTAAAGGAATATTTAGAAAAAAAAATTAAAACATAAAACATTTCTTTAGAATCATTTTCCTTGAAAATGAACTTAATAGATCTTTTAAAAAAATCTTAAGGAAAATAATCTTTAAACAGTTCAAAGTGTCCCATACCACTTTGAAAATTTTGAATCATAATACACATGAAATAATAACATTAAAATAAGATTAAAATATAATTAAAATAGGTATATTCTTAATATAACATATAAAATGATATTATATACACATATTAAAATAACATAGGTGCATAACAAAATATGTGTCTCAAAGAAGGAAAATTGAGACAAAACTACCCTACTCGTTTGGTAACTTTTGAACCATAAAACCCCAGGAAATAAAGATTATAAAATGGATATTTAAATACACATAAATTAAAGTTTAAAATTTATATAATACATTCATGGGAATTATTTACACCACACAAAATAAATAAGTGGTGAATAAGGCATGTATCTCATAATGATAAAAAGTGAGATGAAATTCCCTTACAAAATTTATATCAACGGCGTAAGAATTTATCAATGGTGTGATTATGTGTAGTAATAGTATATACACACAAAGGTAAGTAAAAATTACAACATAAATAAATAAATAGTGACTCGACACATATTCTTGTAATAATATAATCAATGAAGTATGCGTAAAACCTAATGAGTGCAAATTGAGTTAAGAAACCCCTTACCTCACACTTCCTTTTAGTGTAGCATTACTTAACCTACTATATAATGGTTTAAAATAGTATTAACTTATTATATAATAATATTAATATTTATAATACCTTATATTATTCTTTTATAACATCTTACAATCCATTCCTTAATAATATTTCATTATTTTCATTGTTTTGGGTGCATTCGTTTCATGGTTTTATGATCTATTCATTTATGTAAAATTGTGGATGTTATTTTAAAAAGATTTTAAAACAACAGAAGTGGAATTAAATAGTATTAATATAATTAAATAAATATAAATTATTCTATATATCATTTTCATTTCTTACATGATTATGATTCATTAGATAAAACTTTAATGATAGACATTTAGTTTATTTTGGTGGGTTTTTCTGAGTACCATGAAATAGTTTCATTTTATTTAATATTATAAGTATATACTAGTTGCGTTATATTAAATAAGATATAATATACATATTAAAATATTATTTAACCATAATAATATTTTTAATACCATCCATGAAAGTGGTAATGGAAAAAGGGAAAAATATTATTCATTAAGGCAATTAACCGGCATAACTTGGACAATAATTTTGTTTTTTGAATAAGAGGAGATAAGAAACAAAATGGATACGAGATATTAAATTAGAGACATAAAACACCAATATATACATTATTATGTATTTATCATTCATTTATGGATGAATGAGGTGAGGAAAAAGTAGAAAGGGAAACAAAATTAAGGGAGGTATTTTGGGAAAATTGCCTCTTGAATATCACCTCTTGAGAGATCCTTAAGGACCTTGGATTCGGTATTTTGGAGAGAAAATAATCACTAGGATATGAGTAGAGTGATGATAATAGGTTTGGTAGATATTTGAGGATATAAAACTATTTTTGTGTATAAATGGGGTGGTTAGGGGTGGTATTTATACTTGAGGAGAGGTGAGTTTAAGTGATTAAATAATAAATATTTTATATTTAAATCCAACCATTTTGAGGTGGAATGAAATTAAATGACATTTTATGCAAATTAATATATTTTTCCAGATATTTTAGATCCACATCTCAAAAAACCTTTCAATTTTTTATTTTTTAGGTAATTTAATACTTTATAATTTTAATTTTAACATGATTTGTTTTTTACCTATACCGCAGTAAATAATTTTTTTACCATGTTAAATTTTTTATAACTAAAAAATGAAATTGGAATTAAAAAATAATTTAGACCATTTGATTCCAAAAATGGAATAAATTTTACCAAATTAAATTCATATAATTGGAAAAATTATATTTAAAATTAATCTCACAAACACAATGAAAAATGAGGTTTTAAAGTGAAACGTTTAGAAGTTTAAAACGTTTTTATCTCTAATTTCAATGTTAAATTGGTTTCAATGACCAATATTTGTTTTATTTATGTACAATTTAACTAATTATATTTTAAAATCAATTTAAAATATAATTTTACTATATAAATAATGTAGAAAAAATGCAGTTTTGAACTAAAATGCAGTATTTTTCACTATTCATCCAAAAATGAAGTTTCTTGGAAAAATAACAAAAAAATCATCCAAAGTAAATTTTTATATCCCAATTTCAATGAATAATTTTATTATTTTCATATAAAAATTATAAAAGTGTCAACATTCATATTTAAAATGGGTTCTCCATTAAAAGGTAACAAAATTACCCTTTTGAAAAAATAGGGTTTTATGCGTAAAATTGGGTTTATTCTTATATTATGCCTATAAAATCTATTGGATAAATATAAAAAAATTATTGAATATATAACATATATATTTCATTCATATAATTCAATAATTTTAATTAATTTAATTTATTAATATAAAATGACTTTGGAAGCATAAAAAATAAATTATTTCCTTTATAATCAATTCATATATATTTTTATTTCTAATTATTTGATAATCAATGAATTCATATTATAAACCTTATATTTTTATAAGTATGTTAATACTATTCATAATCACTAATTTAATGGCTAATTTATATCTTACTATATATTAAATAATAATATTTTAATAATATACTATTATTTGATAAAACTCGGTCGTGTGTGTAACGCAAGCTATCAAAGGAACTGAACCTTATGTGTAGCACATTTTATGCATAGTGTATAGTATACAACAAGCTAAGTTGGTGTTGTGTATAGTGCAATCTTATCTTGGTGTTTTGTATAACGCAAGCCAAACATAGTGTTTTTATTATAACCAAATCTATATTTAGTATTGTGTGAATATAAAAAATCTCAAAAAGATTAAATTAATTCAAAAAATATATTTCACAAAATCTCGGGTTGTTACATTCTACACCCTTTAAAATTAATTCCACCCTTGAAATTCGTATGGGTTATTAAAAGATTAATACTTGACAGTTTCTTTCATAGAAATCCACATCTTAAAAATAAATACTAAAACTTCCTTTTAAAAAGGAAAAGTTGGAAAATAGAACTTTCCCAAAGTAAATAATAACTATATTTCAACATCGGAAAACATAGGTGATGATTTGGGCCTAGAGAAAAAGCATAAATAATCATAGATATTGATAAAGATCACTGGTCACCAGAAAGTGGGTGATCTAGATAAAGTTAACAATCACAAAATCATAAACTAAAAAAGCATGAAAGAGGTCATTTATATCATCAAAAATTATGATAATAGGACAACCTTTTACATCACTATCCCTTTTCCTAATGTTTAAAATTTGTAATGAGAAGATATGATTACTTGGTTTTATTATAACCTCACCCTTTGTTTTTCCTTGATCAATTTCCACTTTATCTCTTATTCTAAGAAATAAAGTTGATTTTTTCATTCATGAATAATTATTAGATCATGTGATCCTTAAATATAATGATAGGTCATTTAATCTATATTTATCACAACAAAAAGGTTAGTATAAGTTATCAAATATGCATAAATACTCAAATCGATAGATAATACTTTAATCTCTAAAACCTCATCTGAATTTTAACATAAAACATTCTATAAATGGTTAACATTATAATCCTTCCAAAATCTAAAAAACCAAAACTACACTAAATCATCTTAACATTTATCTCCCATATATCATAGGTTGTCTATTTGTTGTCATATTCTAAGCTTGTGAATACCTTTATCTTGTATTCACTTGAATCATGGTAATAAACTGAAGTACCATACATCCTTATTGAAAAAAGGCATGTTTCTTTATTCTAAAGTTTATTGGATATATTCATTAAGTCCCAAAAATTTGCAAACTTCATGCATAATAGTGTAACCCACTTGTCAAAAAATCCTTAAATAACTAGTATCGTACAATTTACTTATTCATATCCAATACATCTTTATCCAAACATTATTATATTAACATAAAGAACATATTAAGGGTTATATTCCCTTAGTCAAAATTTAACCTTGCCATTAAATCACTTTTCGAGTCTATTAGAAACATTCAACATAAACTTGTAAATCCCAAGTGAAAAAACACAAATTGAACAATCCTTGTATATTTAACCATTTATATAACAAAATTCTTGGATCAAAATACATAAAAACTTCAATTATTACACTTTATCCTTAATCCATAAGAAGGATACCTTATTTTATTACTTAATACATATTTCCTTTCAAATTTAATCTTTAGAATCATCATTATTAGGGAGGCCAATATTCCAATCCAATATTCTCATCCATTTTGTTAACCAAACCCTTAATTTTTCATTTACAATTACTTGATTTGTGTCCTTATTTTCCATAGTAAAAACATCTTCTTTTTCCTCAAAGACATTCACTTAGGTGATTCCTTCCACATTCTTAACACAAAGGAAAGTAAATATTCTTTATTCCATGGTCTTCATTACCCAAACTCTCATAGAACTCCTTCCTTCCCTTATTGTGTGAGTCTGATAGTTGGTTAAGGTGTATGTTGTTAATAATTTTTCATGAAACCTGGCTAGTCATGACCACAACATCTTTCACTCTAGTAACCATCCCACTTGACTTATCATTAGAATATTTTCTGTCACATTCAATGTTAACCTAGTTTCTTCCAGTTCCCACCATTAACTAAAACCATAATGTATAGAGTAAGAAATAATTATCAAAGTGGAAACCACATAATCATGAAAAATAACTTATAGGATGTCTAAATCATGATACCTACTTTTAAATCTATGACACCCTAGGATTATCCTTAGAGACATTCCTAGAAATATCCTTAGAAATATCACTAGGGATATCAATATGTTTTATCATCATAGTTTCCAAAGTTTGATGAAACCTTTACTCTGATACCAATTATAGTAACCCAAGATTTTCATACCTAATCATTACATTACTTTTATGTAATGATTAATACATTACACAAACTCCCAAAGACTGTATTAGTTTAGTTTTTTTGGAAACTTGGAACACAAAATTCTAGTCTGGGGAAAGATATTAAATGTTTCCCACAAAGATCTTCCCTTTTATTACCCTAACTAAAACCTTTCTTTATAACTTGGGGAAAATAAAAAATAAGAAAAAAATTTATCTCATATTCTCATTAAAGGTAAACAAGGGAGACATGTAAACATAATCATGAGCATGAGGGTATGAGAACATGATCATGAAAATAGAAGATCATACCTTTAATTTAAATGATCATAAATAGGAAACATGGAATAAATATTATCATTTCATAAGATATAAATCATAATTAAAAAAAACATAATCCATAAAATCATAAAATAGTAATAAGACATGAAATTTGTGGCAGACACATAAGAAAGAAAAATTATTTTCATTGTAGTAAAGGCATCGCATCCAAGGCCATCTTAGTTGTATGGGTTTACTCCCATACCATCTTGGTAGTCATGGTTCACTCCCATAACCATCTTGGTAGTCATGGTTCACTCCCATAACCATCTTGGTAGTCATCATTCACTCTCATAACCATCTTGGTGAATATGGTTCTTTATGTATATCTCATGAGATATAAATCTTTACCCAATGAATTGGAGAGAGATATAGGTCTCACCTATATCATAATGAAATCATATATATGTGTTCCACAATAACATAAATCATTCATAACCCATGAAAATAAATGGGTTTCATAAAACAATTCATCATATCATAACTCATGGAAAAGAAAAAAAATCATAAGTACTAATTCATCAGAAATGTAAACCATTCAAAGAAATAATAATAATTTTATAATTGGTTTATATCCCCAGTAAAACATAAGTAACATCAAATAACATGGTCTTATATGGAAAATAATTTTGAGATAACTCTTGAAAACCCATTCTTGAGGAAAATATCCTTTCTTCTTTGAAAACATTTTCTTTAATTGAAATGTTGCACAATTTTAAAAGAAAATATTTTCTTTGAAAATAAACTTGTAAGATTATAAGGAAAGAATCAAGGCATTATGGAATCATGAAATCATAAAATAAATTTCATAATATATAAGTTAAAAAATAGTCTTCTTGTACTTTTTCAAAAAATTAAAAAAGTACCTCGTTAGAAAAATGATAAAATATTTCTTTCAAATCCTTTAATAAAAACTCAGACATTAGTAAAAATTACTTTAAAATTTTTTATAGTAATAGTTAAAATATTCAGAAAAATAATTTAAAGAAACACATACATGGATGATAAATACACCCCAGTAAATACTTATGTATAAATAGTCTTGGAAAGTAATGAGATTGTGAAATTAACCTTTTTTCTATGAAAAATGATTTTCAGAACAAAAAACATTTTGGAAAAAAATTCCTTGAAAATAGATTTTAAAAATTATAAATTAATATTTTTAAAAACACTTTAAAACATAAAATAATTCTTTAAAATCCTTTTCCTTGAAAATTAGCATAAGATATCTTTTAAAAAACATTTCTTGAGTAAAATAATCTTCTGACATTTCAAAGTGCCACATACCACTCTGAAACATTTGAATCAAAATACCCATAAAATAATAACATTAAAATAATATTAAAATATAGTTAAAATAAGGATATTATGGATATAACATTTCAAATATAATTATATACACCTTGTAAAATAAAATAGGTTTATAACAAAACATGTGTCTCAAATAAGAAAAATTGAGACAAAACTACCTTACTCATTTGGTAACTTTTGTACTATAAAACCCTATGAAAAAGAGATCATGAAATGGATATATAAATACCCATAAATTAAAGTATAAAATTCATATAATAAATTCATGTACATTATGTATCCCACATAAAATAAATTAGTAGTGAATAATGTGTGTATCTCACAAAGATAAAAAGTGAGACGAAATTCCCTTACAAAGTTTATATCAATGACGTAAGAATTTATCAATGGGGTGATTATGTGTAGAAAAAGTATATCCACACATATTTTTGCATAAATTAAAAAATAAATAAATAAATAGTTATTCCGCACATAATTTTGGGATAATATAATCAAAAAAGTATGTGTAAAACCCAATGAGTGGAAATTGAGTTAAGAAACCCCTTACCTCACGCTTCCATTTAGTGTATCATTCTTTACCCTCATGTATAATAGTTTAAATAATGTTTTTGACTTATTATATAACAATATTAATATTTATAATACCTTATATTATCCTTTTATAACATCTTACAACCCATTAATTAATAATATTTCATTATTTTCATTATTTCAGGTGTGTTCGTTTCATGGTTTTATGAACGGTTCATTAGTGTAAAATTATAGATGTTATTGTAAAATAAGATTAAAACTACAAAAGGGAAATAAAATAGTATTAATATACTTCCATAATTATAAATGGTCTCATATATAATTTTTATTTCTTACATTATGATGATTCATTAGATAAAACGTTAATGATAAACATTTAGTTTATTTTGGAAAGTTTTTCTAAACACCATGAACTAGTTTCATTTTATTTACTATTACGAGTATATATTAGTTATATAATATTAAATAGGTTATAATATACATATTAGAATATTATTTAACAATAAAAATAGTTTTAATACCATCCACGAATGCAGTAATGTAAAAATAACAAAAACATTATTCACAGAGGGGATTAACCGGCATAACTTGGAAAATAATTTCATTTTTTGAATAAGAGGAGATGAGAAATGAAATGGATTTTTGATATTAAATTAGAAACATAAAACTCAAATATATACATGATTTTTAATTTATCATTCATTTCTGGATGAATTATGTACGGATAAATTAGAAAAAGAAAAGAAATTAAGAGAGGTATTTTGGGAAAATTACATCTTGAATATCACCTCTTGAGAGACCCTTCAGGACTTTGTATTTAGTATATTGGTGAGACCAGAAGAACTAGTATGTGGGAATAGTAATAAGTATAGGTTTGGGTTGATATTTTAGGATTTAAAAGTATTTTTTGTTCGAAAGAGGGTGGTGAGGTGTGGTATTTATACTTGAGGAGAGGTGGGTTTAAGTGATTAAATAATGAATATTCTATATTTAAAGCCAACCATTTTGAGGTGGAATTAAATTAAATGACTTTAGATAAAAATTAATATTTTTTATTCTTGATAGGGTCAATCCACACCTCAGAAAACCTTTAATTTTTTTATTTTTTAGGTATTTTAATCCTTTACCTTTTTAATTTTAACATGATTCGTTTTTTACCTATACCGCAGTAAATAAATTTTTTACCATAGTAAATTTTCAATACCTAAAAATTAAAATTGAAATTAAAAAATAATTTTGAACTTTTTATTCCAAAAATTTAATCCATTTTACTTAATTCAATTCAAATAATTGGAATAATTATATTTAAAATTAATCCCGCTCACACAACGGAAAAGAGGGTTTTAAAAGTGAAACGTTCAAAAGTTTAAAATATTTTTATATCTAATTTCAATGTGAAATTGATTACAATGACCTAAATTGGTTTTATTTATGTATAATTTAACTAATTATAATTTAAAACTGGTTTAAAATATAATTTAACTATATAAATAAAGTATACGAAAATGTAGTTCTGAACTAAAATGGAGTATTTTTCACTATTCATGCAAAAATAAAGTTTCTCAGAAAAATAACAAAAAATAATCTAAAGTAAATTTTTATATATTGATTTAAAATAATAATTTTATTTATTCATATAAAAATTATAAAAGTGTCAAAATTTATATTTAAAATGGATTCTCCATTAAAAGCCGGTAAAATTACCCTTTTGAAGAAAAAAATATAGGGTTTTATGCATAAAATTGTACTAATTCTTATCTTATGCCTATAAAATATATTGGATGAATATCAAAAATATTTTATTGAATATATAACATATATATTTCATTTATATCATTCAATAATTGTAAATAATTTAATTTATTAATACAAAACAACTTTGGGAGCATAAAAATAAAATTATTTCCTTTAAAATAAATTGGTATATATTTTCATTTATAATTAATTGGTAACAAAATAATTCATATTATAAACCTTATATTTTCATAATTTAGTTAATAATATTCATAACTTCTAATTTAATTTCTAGTTTATATCTTACTATATATTAAATAATATTATTTTAATAATATACTATTGTTTGATAAAACTTGGTCTTTCATGTAATGAAAGATATCAAAGGAAATCAATCTTGTGTGTAACACAAGCCAAGAATAGTGTTGTGTATACTGAAATCTAAGTCAGTGTTTCGTATAGCACAAGATTATCTTGGTGTTTTGTATAACATAATCCAAATATAGTGTTTTTCGTATAACAAAATCTATATTCAGTATTGTGTGAAAATGTAATATATAAAAAATATTAAATTAATTTAAAAAACCATTTTACAAAATCTTGGGGTGTTACAATAAGGTATGCCTTCCCCAAAAAAAGTAGGAGGGTGGTACCACTATAAATCCCTAGTCAACCCTTCTATATAAGTGGAAAGTTATAGGGTTCCCTCTATAGATTGTACCAGTTGTAAGAAACCATCATAAAACTGAGCATCGACACACAGATCTGGAATAACAAGAGGTATCATAGGTGGAACTATAAGAGTTAATTCCAATGGTGCCGGTCCCACAACCCTCAGAGCATGGTCATCTCCTCCATCTTTGTGCATGAATCGAGGATTTCATGGTGGCATATTTTTACAATTCCAAATGAACACCTCAGAATGGGATTTGATAACAGAAATGATCATAGATAAAAGAATAGGACAAGTACATATCCTTCTTATAAAAGATTCAACACCCATCCTTCTTATCTTAAATCCAGGTCTAGGTAACGTCAAAGATTATAAAGTTTTTCAAGAGACACACCCAATTACCCACTACTAAGTTCATGTTATGGTCAAGTTCTCATATCTTATATCAAAGGCCTTAGTATGTTGAGTATCAATTACAAATTATAGAGGAAAATACTCTTTATGTTGCAATTGGAATCCCCATTTAATGATAACCATTTCATTTAAGAATTTAAATTTATTAGTTTTATGTATAATTATATATATTTATATACATATATCATGTTATAGTTAGATGTTTCTGCCATTCCCATGTTATAAAGTCCTATGCATTAAAAGTTTCAATTGGTACTTAATGTAATTGCAACCAGCCTTTTACGATGGTTTAATTAGATAGATCATCATTCCTAATTCATATAGGTTTATACACCATATAAATTATAATTGTAATCTATTTAATTTCAATCACTAATGTTTCATCTCATGTAACCAGTGGTCTATGGCTCAAACATGCCATAATTGGTTAGTTAGAGTGCCATCACCAATCTATGTAGGAAAACACTAATTAAGTTGATTTAGAAACTTTAATTAACCAATTATTTATCATATTAATCCTACAAAAATGTTAATCAAAAATAGAGATAGCACTCAAGTCATTAAAACATGCTAGAGGAAATGTATACAATAAGTAAATATGGAATAGAATATGCATGACATGTGAATCCTTAGGTGTCTATGATGATGAATGAGAATATACCTACTTTCCTTATCGGTCTAAGTGTAAAAGAAAATTCAAAATGATAATAAATTTCAAAAGTCATTTTTTTCACCCAATGGTGAAATCATTGTAACTATAATGGGAAAAATCAGAATAGTAAGTCCCATCCTAGCCAACTTAAATTTTCCCAATATGAGTATAAGGCCCCAGCCTTAAACCTTACTTAATCTTGAGTTATTACAAGATTACATGTTGAGGATCTTTTCAGGTTTAGAGTTTTAGAGAATTAGATCATGAAACATGCATTACATTCCACATTTAAACAAAGTGGTTACATAAAAGACAGTATTCATTCTTCCCATCAACGGAAACATATTGAAAATAAACATGGATTCCTTCATGACACATCCTTGACACTATCATCACATCTTGTACCTTTCCCTAGACCTGTGAAAAACATTTCAAAAAACTTGGGATGAGCATAAAAAGCTCAATAAGGGTTATAAAAATATGGAAAGGAAACATGGGTACATATATACATAAGAATGAAATCATACTTTACCCATAAAACATAGGCACTTTAACATACCTCATCAAACAATGAATAAATCATAGAAATCATAAGACATAAAGGTAACTTGAGGAATTAATAACATTCTTACGTAGGGAGTAACCCTCTTGGTTACGTTTGGAATACCCATCACAGTATATTCCCTAAATCTCTTCGGAGAAACCTTAACGTTTCACTCCTTCGCATTACCCAATGCATTGGAGAGCTATATCGGGCTCACCCTCCCTTAGTTTATCACAGAACCACCCGTTTTCATAACAATGCCCAAGAACCATAACATAAATGTATCACATAAAACATGCATAAAGTAAACATAACATTTCCACATTTCAATCACAATATAACATTTTAGTATATTGAAATAATGAATCCATTTAAAAATAAACCATTTCCAAAAACCATTTAAAACATTTAATAAAGATATTTTTGAATCAAAGTGTCCCATACGACCATGAAGCTTAAAATTTTAAACCATTAATATCCATATAAATAAATACTTAAAACCATTTTGAAAACATGGATATTAATAAGAACAAATAATTAAAACATTTAAAACGATATTTTGGTTAAAGGGGTTTTACCAAAATTTGAGACACTTGAATACAATAATTGAGGAATAAAATTTAGTCAGAACTTTATAATATCATGAGAATAAATGGATTCATGATATAATACTCCAAAGGACAGTATATACACCATATAAGAGTGAATTGGTGCATAACAACAATGAACTCTCAATAGAAATGTCAAATGTGACGAAATCCCTTATAAAGAAGGTATCCTTAAATTAAGGACAAATCAATCTCAAAAATATGTGTGAAAAATATAAATACACCCAATATAAGTGGATATTAAGTGTAAAACAATAAAATTACATTCACACATATTCAATGGATGACATATTCAATGACTAAATGTTGAACCCAAAGAAATCGAAATTGGGTTAAAAAGTTCCCTTGACAGCCTAACGGCATCATATCAAAATGAGTTGATGAGAGATAAAAAGTGTATCTCATCACTTGGACATAAAATTTACATCAATAAGTATATATGAGAACATATCCCAACATAACAATATGTAAATTAAAAGACCCAACAAAAGAAGTCTTTTAAAAAAGAGGAGGGTGAAAGGTTCCCTTACCGACTTAGGTATCTTTCAAAACATACACCCCATGAAAGAAGGACAATAGATCATTGATGTAAATACTCATAAATGAAATTATATTACACAAAGAGTAGAATAATGGGAATTACATACACCACTCAATGGAATTTGTGGAAAATGTAGCATAAATCTCAAAGGAATAAAAGTGAGATGAAAAATCCCTTACGAAAACTCGGCAGCCTAACGGTGCCACATAAAACTTCCGAATATGGATTGATGAGATAAAATAGGGTATCTCATCACATTACAATAAAATTTACAGAAAGAGGAATATAAAATAACATCCCCCAACATTACAAAGATGAGCTTAAAATAAGTGACATAAAGGAGAGTACTTAAAAAGAAAGAGAGAGGTTAGATCTCTTACGAAAGTTCGGCAGCCTAACGGCGCCACTCAAAACCTCCAAAATGGATTGATGAGAGAGAATAGGGTCTCTCATCACATGAACATAAAAATTACAGTAATTTTAATATAAAATATCATCCCAATAACAAGAAATATGAGCTTTAAAAGGAATGACATAAAAGTGTGTACTTAAAAAGAAAGAGAGGAGTAGGATCCCTTACCTCGGGTCCGACTTGACTCGATCGTTCTTTAATCTCCTGAATAATAAACTTGATTTAATTTATACTTACTTAAGAACCTTTTTCAAGTTCATTATTCCTTTTATATCACTTATTACCATGTCATAAACATTATGTAATCATTTAAGTTAATAATATTTGTTTTGCCGATATTTGGTTCTTAAGTCGAAAGTGGACTTCTTACAATTACATGTTGTTCTTGTGGACAAATGTTTATTATATACATAATTTTATTCATGATGTAGATATCATATATGTCATATATATCCATTAAATTCATGCATTTATAACATTACATAATCATTTATAGGTAAGAAATGAAATGCACCGTTCATGGAGACGGTAAGCCGTACGTACGCATGAACGCTACTTTCATTTCTATTTCGTATTTTATAGAATGGAATAATAATTATATAAAGTTATATTATAATTCCAGTATAATATCATATATAATATCATAGTTAAATCCTTTATACGTCCCACATATGGTATTTAACGAATCAAATCACTTTGAGGGGGTGGTAGTCCGCACTTCCTTAAATGAAGATATCACATTTACCCATAATGGAAACCATAAAGGTATGCCCAAAATGAAAAAAACATAAGCTTAAGGAAAACATAAACATAGTATATATCATATATAAAAATAGTGACATCATAATGGACACCTTTGAAGGTGTTAAATGAGTATTGAACAATCATCGTTTCGGGAGGCAGAATTTCGCCATCCACGGAAACCGTATGTTCTTTAACCATTTGATGTAGTTGTGTGAGAGTGTAGCTCGAATAAATCTTATAAAAACATCCTAGTATATTTAATATACTGTTTTTGTTACAAAAGAAGTAAATAAAAAGAGTTTAGGGGGTTGGATAAGCAAAATAAAACAAATGAACATGAGAGAATGAATTACCTTTAAAAGTGTAACTCCTTTTGATTTGAGCCTAAAGGCTTCCTTTGAAAGGATTCTGCCCAAAGTGAATCCTCTAGGATGAGTATATGGATGTGTAGAGAGTAAATGGGAATGGTATGGCCGAGCCAAAGGCTTGAGGAGTGTGTGAAATGAGGTAGAGGTGGGGGCCTTTTATAAGAGGAGAGGAGGGGCAATTTTGGAAAGTAAGAAATATTACTTTATTTGAATATGTGTTTCGGTTTCAAAAGGTTCCAAATTGATATAATTCGTGTATAAGGTGTTAAGGGTTCGAAATACACCCATACAATAAGTTTTGGACATGTGTAGTTCATATATTTTACATTATCTTTCCATTTTATTTAAATCGTTAAATAATGAGGTCATCGCTGCATCATCATGATGTCATAAATAATATAATTTATTTAGTGTCTACAAATTATAAAAAAATACTATGATGTAGTAAATCTTTGTATATTTCCAATGACTATTTATAATCAAAAATCTGATCTTTATAACCCCATGTAAAAATTGTTTTCGTAAAACATATGATGTTTGTGTCATTTTTACTTTTACATTAAATAAAAAGTTATTTATGTCATTTCCCAACCAAAGTGGCTCCATGGGGTCCCCAAGTTTACCAATGGCTTTTCTTGGTCGGCCATGACATAACCAATGAGGGTAGGACATGTTTCAAGCTAATCTTATTTTATTAAAGCATTATTTTTACCTTAAACTACACTAATTACCACTAATCGCGATTAAAAACTTAATAAGTTACTATTCACCAAAAAAATTATTTTTATCCCATTGAACCACATTTTACTTATTAATGACAACCATGTATGTAGGATTTTTTGAAATTCAAAACACAAATATGGCAAAATTTCATTTAAACGGAAAAATCAGTTTTTATAAGTACCACTTAGTGGTTTCACTATTCATCAAAAATTGAAGTTTTTCAGAAAAATCCCAAAAATTCACCATAAGCTATATTTGATATTCCGAATTCAAAAATGAAGTCTATTTTACAAAATTCAAAACATATAAGTAAGATTAATTAATTTAATAATTAATTCCCGCTGTCGGAGCAAATAGCGTGTTTTTATGAAACAATAAGTATCAAAAGACCGACACTGGTTTAAGTCTGATTTCAAAGTGAAATTAATTCCAATGACCACTATTGGATTTAATGGTAAAAATATATTCTAATTTCACTTTAAAACCAATTCAAAAGATAATCTAATAATATAAATAAATTAGATTAAAAAGAGGTTTTGAATTAAAATACAACATTTTACACTATTCATTAAAAAAATGAACTTTATCGGAAAGATACCAAAAATTTACACAAAGTAAATTTTGATGTCCTGATTATTAATAAGAGTTTTATTTGGTCCAAAATAATTTTTAAGAGTGAACAAAACTATATTTAATGATGGTTCAACATCAAAAGGTGATAAGTGAACCTTTAGTGAAAACTAGGGCATATACGCCTAAAATTGAATTCTTTCCATATTTTAAGCCTCTATCCTTTATTGGATAAATGTAAAAATATTTAAAAAAAACATATATAATCATATTTTAGTTATTTCTATCCATTCCCGCCAATACAACGGCTACATGTTAACTATCATTTAAAATAATATTATTTTATTATTAGAGTGCAACGTAAGATTCCCAAGAAACTCGTTGTTGCGTGTTGGGTACGCCATCGAGCATAGCGTCCCCTTTAAAGTCATATTAATATTTTATTCACAAATATGGATAAATATGAAAATGTCATATTCTTTATTTACCTGGGGTGTTACAATGAGATTCAGCTACTCCCAGGAACATTCTCATTACCAAATTTTGAAACATTCTTAGTCTCATGTCTAAAAATCCAAAATAGTGATAAAAAGTAAGAAAATAAATCTTCGATACCACTTGTAACATCCTATACCCGATTCACTCATAAGTAACTGAGTTTGGTTGGCCACATGGCTTTAAGTGTTCCTCCCCATATTCCATAGGTTGGTGACTAGTAGCAATGATCTAAAGTGATATAGTGGGAAGAATATACCCTCATGATCAGAGTGTATCATAGTAGTGAAATATATGAATAAACTAGTGGAATCAGTGTTAATAAAAATAGAGTAAGTAAACATCCATAAAAAAGTAAACTGACATAAATAATACCCAATTTCATATAAAAAATAATGATTTCATGAGGCTATAAAAAAATGGGGGAATACAAATGGGTAAAGGGTATCATTCATACACAGTATATGCTATACAAAAATAAACAAAGAGGATAAAATATATCTTCAATAGCATCATGAGCACAATTTCAGTCCTCTACTCCGATGCTTCATTATTTTATAGAAAAATCAAGAATTTATATTTGGATGCAACCCTTTTTCCCTACCTGCATCCATAGTCTGTCTAGGTACCAATCAGTAGACCGAATAGAGTGTGAGTAAAACTTATCAGGTCATCCCCAATGGTGTCTATAACTATCCAATATATTAATATATAATGAGTAGTGTGCAGATATAATAAATAAAGGTGATAAATAAATAAACCATGTCAGTTTTGGTTCCCCATGGGACACTCATCCGATACTAATATCTTCAAGCTAAGCCAGAAATGTCTCTTAGAATTTTATATTCCAAATTTATTTTATAATGTTAGTGCCCAAGGAATACAACCAATGTGTCCATACATAGAAAAAATCATATGAAGTCCCATTATTTCCATGGTATTTAAGTTTATATACTGGATGAATTACATAGGGGTTACCCTAAGGAAAAAGTTTTACCTGAGCCCTAATAGCATGTCCGAGGTATCCTCGGTGCTAAAATTTAAAAGTTCCTAAGGTAATAACCTAGGAGATTTGAAATATCAAGCCAAATTTGAGGAGAATAATTTAAGGAATATAATTTATTTAATTTCTAGAAATGTAGGTGAACCCTTGGTGTTAAGATGAATCATTCCAAATCATAATACAAAGAGTGAATCTAAGTGTGGTATTTCACTTGGTGGACACATCAATGAATCATTTGTCATCCCAGGAACCCATCCAAGTAAAATCTCAATAGAGTCCAATTATTTCTTATTTTATGCCACATATTTGAGATAATTCAAGGTTTCTGACCATAATCAAGCATGATATAATAATTACCTATGCTTCCACGATTATAAGGATTTTCATGATTTAATTTCAAAATTTAACAAGGGTTGGGTGACCTGGTCATACCATCCACCCTTAATTTAAATAATTTATCCATTTCAATTATAATGGAAAATAAACACACTTCATAAGGTAGTTTAATTACATAGCTTAGTATTAGGATCCTATAAAAGCATCACTTCATTCTATTTAATTCAATTAATTCATTTCATTCATAAATCCAATTCAATGCACCTCAAGGGTGGTTTAATTTTATAATAAGGAATAACATTCATAGGAATTTTATGTTACACTCACTATAGGTTAGCCCTTATCAAGGTATAAAATCACCAATGAAGAAACTGGGTTGCAAAGACAAACCTAGACAAGTTGAAAATAATTTAATAATTTAATTTTACATTTAAAGGGCTTTGCACAGAAAGTCTAGTGTGTGGTACAACAACACATAATATAAACATTAAAAATTTTAGGAAAAATAGAAATACCACCTACCATACACTGGTAGTTGAATCTTTATTCATTTTCGACATTTGATTTGATCTAGAATGGGATATATCAAAGAAATGTACAAAAACCCTGGAAATAGGTTATATTAGCTTGCATTTAAATATGATTCCAAAAAGTGAGGAAAACAAACAAATTAAGTAAGAGGACACATAGTCTTTCTATTATATATCCAACATGATTAAAATTGGTTGTTTCCAAGCCTGAACAAATGAAATCTTCCAAATCCTAGGAAGATAGGGAGGATAGATCTCGAGTGGAGGGGTCCACTATGCAAATGGGAAAGGAGAAGAGGTTTTTTAATTTAAGAGGAAGGAGGGAGGAAATGGAAATTTCACCATTTTTAAGGGTTGAATGGTTTGGCCACACGGTTGGACAAACCATCCACCAACTATGTGAATCCATGGCCTAAGGTATCAACCCACACACTAGTATGGCTAGGTGTAAGGTTTGAAAAACTGTGTGCAACCTATACGTTCTCATTTTCCAACACCTCCACCCCCTCACACGGTTAGGAACACGATTAAACTAATCATGATTTAACCATTCTCAAAATGCCTACAATTTATTATAGGTTTTTTATAGCCATACATCCTCCCTCACATGGTTACCATAACTATGTGGCTTCACTGTTTGGTTGCATGGTTGAGCCATATGGTTAATTCTAACCATGCAACAATCGTGTGCCTTTTCCTGTTTTTCCAAAAAATATATCTATATGCTCCAAAAAATCCTTTAACACTCACAAACCCTTAATTAATATATTTTTCAGCTTCAATTGAATCAAAATAAATATTTATACTAAAATTAAAAGGATATACACCTCATGGAAAAACTATGATCTTACAGTAGTAGATATTCAAAACTGTAAGTAAGAAATTCATATTGTCTTGCCACTCGGAGAAGTCATCATAAAATTATTTGATCTTGAACATGAATTTATTTATGAATTTTAAAGAATTTGAATCAATGTTCGTTGGACTAAATCCTCAATATTTTTAGGAAAAATAGATAAAATAAAAGATGTTTGTGCTGGAGTTGGTTCCCTAGAACCAACTACTCTGTACTTTAGATTACCTGTATTTTAAAAAAAGTAAATATTAATTTAAATATCTTATCAAATATTTATTTTTCTTCTACATACAATTCATTTGATAATGTCCTAGAGAATCTATCACATTAATAAGGTCACTGTATTTTTTTCTGTGATGTGAACCTTGAAGTGCCATGATGATATTCTTAAAATATAGATTTGTTGTAAGATAACATAACATTAAAATGTAACATAGTATATAAACTATCAGGTGTGAATAATTTTAAGAGTATTATCCTTTTTCTCTTGAATTTCTCACTTGGTAATTTTCAATATGGGAGATTATGAGAATAGACCCGCTAGTATGAATTCTTCATGTTCTGGTTTCATCGAATATTCCTATTTGTGGGAATTTGTAATGGTCCTTAGACATTATGATTATTATTAAATCATTTTATGACTTTCATAGTTAGATTTATTTTATAAACCATGACAATTACAGTTCATAGAGATGTTGGATACATTGGGTGTGTCATGAGTGGTGTGTTATTAATGGATAAGTTGTGAAAGAAGTTTTCCCTTTAATATTTATGAAAGTATATATCTCAGTACTTTGATTGAAATATAATTGTCTTGTTAAATTTCATGGCTTTACTAAAATGAAATTTTTATTTAAAACAGTCAAAGAAAAGAATATCAAGTGAATAGGTTGATGAAATAGATATAAAACCTTCTTGATAAGATATTGGGACAAAGGGATTATATTATACAGTGAGTATTCACATATGGTTATCCTTATTTCAACATTAATTCCTTTCTATTTGGTTCCATAACCCGTTTCAAGATAGTAACCATGGACTTTAGGTAAGTCCACCTAATTCTAATGAAAAATAATCCTAGAGGGTCACACACTAAGTGTTTCTGTTGATCTTGATTAAATTATATTTTAATTTAATTAATGTAATTAATATTATTCTCAAGACTGAGGAATAATTTTATTCAAGTTTTATTGATCTTTAATATTCAAAAGGTAATAAATAATTATTTGTTTATTAATATATAATTTATTTGATTATATGAATATATATAATAAATATTTATTCACTAGATTGTGAATAAGATATTTATTTTATTGGATATTAAATAAATATTTATTTACCAATTTGTAGATGAAATATTTTATTCTGGTATTCTATAAATGTCGAGTAGTTCGAATGGACAAAGACCACATCTGGTGATGAATATTTATTTGCAAACCGGCAAATAATCATCATCACCATGAAAGTTAGTGCATTCCATAAAAAATATTATTATTATTATTTTATGTAATGGTGTTTCATAAAGGTTATTATATTATTTACTTGTTGTTATGCAATTAAAATAATATTTTAACCTAAACCCTACCTCTATAAATATATGGTTATGTCTATTGTATAGGGTAAAGTAAAAAATGGAGGATATAGAATCATTTCATACAACGAACTTATATCTCTCACTCGAATTTTACCTCTCTTCTTATCAATAATGGGAAGAACTGCTTCAAGATCAAATTATCATGGAGCAATCAAGATGAATAATGCAAGACATTCGGTTCATCACACTAGCACAAAAAAATCAAATGGTTTTAATCAGATATCAAAGGATTGTGTGTGTATCACCACTAGACATATTTTATACTTGAATCCTTACAGCACAATGAAGTTAATCTGAAAGTTTTTTAAAAAAATCAACAACGCCATAAAATAAAGGATCTAAAGACAAGGTAATCATTTCTTCATAATCAAAATAAATTAATATTTAAATTTAACGTGAAAGATCCTCTCTCAGGATTTTTGGAAACTCTAAATTAAAATAAATTTTAATTTAATGTATATCAAAGGCACTTACTCTATGACTGGAACCTTTAAGTGGTATTAGAGGGGTCATGTTTTAAATTTATTATTATTTATTTTATTTTTGATCAACATGTGGAATCATGGTTGGATTTTTTATTCCATATTATTTGTTCTTTAATCTAATTTTAATTAACATGTTTTATACATTTTAATTTCTTCTTTCAAGCTTCAAAATTTTGTAAGTTCAAGAGAAAATGAATAAAAATTGGAGATACAATCAAGAAATATTGAGGATTATGGCCAGAATTATGGGATTACACAGCGTGCAGTCGGAGTACATGCCATATAACTAAGTACACTACCCCTGGTCATGTCGTGGGATACATGACATGCTGAGATGTATTCACACACTGTTTATTTATTGTACACTATGTTTAGACTGAGCGAACCTGGCACAATGCGTGTTGGATTATAAGGAGAGTAGCTGGTGTACATGTCATGTAGTCTACATGGGATAGTGGTGAAATTCATACAATCTATGTGGTCATTATACATGGTCAAACCACATAAGACTATCACCTTATAGCATTAGCCTATACACGTTGTGCAATCCTATATATGATGAATGTGCCAAATATCTTGGTGCATTGGACAAACACACAACATTTGGGCCACACAGTATGTAGCTGTCTTGTACACACCATGTAGTCAAGATGAGTCAACACACCAAATCCATGGTTGTGTAACCTAGGTACACAAAAATTGAGATACAAAATGTGTATCTCATAAGTACACATTGTGTATTCTCCCAATAAAGAAAAAAATTAAATTATAATAAATTGAAAAAATTACAGTAATAACTTCTTATTTTATTTATTGGCATAACTGGTGTGTTTGACAATTTAATAATGGTTTTAAAGAATTCTTAATGCTCAATTAATTTATTGTAATAAATATTTTATTATTGGTTCTACTAGTTTTTTTTCATGAATACTATTAATTATGGGTATATCCAAATGAATTTAAATATTCATTAAGATGAAATGGAATTAATTAATTAATTAATGGAAACATTTTTATCTTAATAATAAATAACAAATAAGATATGAATGTTAACTAGTTTTACTTTTACGTATTTGTTACATGTATATGACCATTCATGAGCTTGAACAAGACCTATGTATGTATTGGAATTATTTAATTTAATTTATTGCATGGATTTGTAATTATTTAATATTAAATTAAATCTTGATGGTTTGTGTTTCATCACTACATCTATTATTATATAGGACCTATATGTCTAAGGGTATTTATGTAATTCCCCTTAACCAATCCTTTGGTTCCCCTCACCAATGTGTGATTTATAAATACATGCAATTAATGGAGTTTCTTAAGGAACATGGAAGCTGTTCAAGATAGATTCAAAACGATGTCAGTCCAGATCATACACAGGTGGATAGATGAAATGCTGCAAAATGTGCCAAGACTAGCACAACATGTTATTTCCCTTATGTCAAATATTGATTTAATTTCTTCTCATTAAATCAATCGTTAGATAAACTCATGATTGGGTCATTAATATATTTATTTATTTATTTCTTATGAATTATTTATTTTATGTATGCAAGACAATGATCACATAAATAAATGAATTAATGTGAAAATATGGAACATAAATAAATATTTTATGTATTAATGTTTTATACAGCATGGTTAATTAATTAAGTAAAAACCAAATAATATTAATAACACTAGTTAAGGATGAAATGAGATAAAATTTATGCATTATAAATTAAAATCCCTCAAAAAAATATTAATTCATATTAAGCTTTCCACTACTTAATTGGTAATGTAACCATAGAACTAACTGTTTACATGGAAATAGTCTAAACACTTACTTTTATTAGGGAGTACTCATGAGGGTTTTTCGTTGAATTAACCAAACTTATATTGAATTTAATGGCCAAATTAGATTCAATCAAAATTTAGAGGCGAGTATTGAGGAAATCCAAGACATGGTTTATGTTTTAGGGAATCACCTCAATGGATCAAGGAACTGTAAGCCCACATTTGGCAAGGCTGCCTACTTAAATACCTTATTATGGTTTTCATGGACAAATTCTGGATCATTAAGAAATAAAATATGGATCCTTTCCACTGGAAAAAAGAAGCAACTATACATTCCAAGTTCAATGATGACGGATATTGAGACTTGATAAAATTGTGTAATAATTAATAAAAATTAATTATTATTATTTATCAAATAATTTTTAATCAAGTAAATTACTAATCAACTATTTTAATTATTGTAGAAAATAGAAAGAAAAAACAAAAAAATTGTGTGATCATTCCTTAACACTTGTTATGTCCTAAAAAAATTTCCCAATATGGTATAATCGTTAATGTGATGCATTTTTATCAGAAAGTTTTTATTATGTGTTGGAATCCCCTAATCTTGTTTTTTAACCCCAGTAAGTGAGAGAAGGTAAAAAGTATGTCTACTAAAGATATACTGAGGATGATTCTTATGTATGTTGTATTATATAATCATTTATGTCTAAATATTTGATGATACAATAGAAATACATAGATGATTACACCATAATATACCATCTTATTTCTATTGAGAAGTATAAGTAAAGTTTTGAAATAAAAAATATTTTCAATTCACAATATTAGTGTAAACTGGAAGAAGATAATCTAACTACTAATCATGATTTCAAAATTTTGGGGTATATTGATCGGTTAGAGAAACTGGGCTTCCACTTGGATAAGAAATTATCCATTAATATTATATTATTATCATTACCACCAATATTATCTTTATTTATCCCATCTCGGATAAATAAAATGGATAAATCACTCAAGAAAAATTTTCCCATACTTCACCAAGAGGATAAGGATTGGTTGAAACCTATTTCTCCACCACTTATGGTGAGAAGTTTGAAAGATAGGTTTGAATATCCCATGCCTAATATAAATCTAAGATATCCTTTATGGTATCCTTCAAAGAGCCAAATATTCAAATTTAGAAGAATGAATAAGATTTTATTTATGTCTTATCTTGAAAGAATGTAAATTGGAAAATAAATTGCAATGAATTGAAGAAGAAAGTAGTTGCATCTACTTCAAGTATATTCATCAAGTTTTTATTCACCTCTTGTGTATTAAAGAAAATATTATTACAACATACATGTATTTAAATACAATAAATGAGGAAGAATAGAAAGGTTATAGAGTAAACTCAAAAGAAGATTAGAAAGGGTTATTCCTAGGCCATCCAAGGGGAAAACACTATTTCACACTTCCAAATTGGATTGATTTAAGTTTTTATTAAGTGTGATCAAAAAATTTATCTCAATATCCTGATTTACATAATGTGACATTATGGAATATTCTAAATTAATTTTTTTATAGTACTTAAATACTAAACTAATGTTTCAGTAACTACTGAATCACAAATATACATTACAATGAATAATGAATATAAAAATATAATACTCTTACTTGATTGTGTAAATATAATTCTTTTTCAAATAAAAATAAAATTATTTGACTAATTTATACCAATAAATGTGTCTTAGTATCAATTAATATAAGATACTAGATATCCAATGTTGGGAAAAAAATACCTCAAGGTAACATTGCAGTATTTTTGGTTTGGTTGTGTTTGTTGAAAAAGAAGGTGTTCATGGTGAATTGTTGAGTTTTGAAGATTTTGTTGACAATCCATGTTGACAAATAACCATGAAAAAGTTATGGAATATTTAGAGGTGGTACAAAATAACAGATACAAGGAGGCACTGTTTTCTAGTGTTTGCCAAATTTTTTGGGTTCCAAAATTTCAGATTTGGTGAGCATTGAAAAAAGTGGATTTCCATGAAGATATCATCAAAATATGGTACTGACGTGAGTTTCACAAATATGGGCTTCATGAATTATATTTTTCAAAGACATAAAGAATTTTGATGATGATCTCTGCGATTACGATGAGATTCGCAAACAGAAAAGGTGAAGAGCATTTTGAGGGAGCATTGCAGCTTTGGTGTAAAGGAATTGATGTAATGCTCAGCGATTATGACGAGCTCTATGATTTCAAAATTTTCATGGTGCTTCGCGATATATAGAGAATTTTGGTAGAAATTTCAGAGCTTTGCGATTTGAGATGACATGGCTCTAACTTTTCACGAAAGGCTCAAGGGTGGGTGGAATCACCTATAAATAGACCTCAACCCCCTCAAGATTAAAAGAGAGATCAAATTAAAAACCTTATTCTCTTGAATTTTGAAAAAGATTAATGAAACAGGGAGCTTCGCGAAAGAAAATGGAATTCGCTGAGGCAGTAGAGCTCTATGAAAGAAAGGCACGCCGCAAAGTCCAGTTCATATTTATGTAGAATGTGCGCTTTGAAAAGTCTTTTTTAGCTTTGTGAAATCTCAAAGACTAATGTGAGATCAGCGAAGCAGTGATCTCTACAAAGCAGTGAGCTCTGCAATCTAAAGAGATCTACAATCTAGTGATAATTTTAAACCTAATAGCTTTGTGGACCTGTGAACATTGCGAACCTTTGATCTTCATCAAGAGGTTGAAGAATTGAAAATTCTTGTTTGAGCTTTGAGAAAGTGGGATCTTCAGAAAGGCAATGTGCTTTGTGAAATAATTTCAAAATGGTTTTCCTAGTGATCATTGGAAAAAGGGCATTCATCATTGGATGAAATTTAGACTTCAACAGAGAATCTAAATATAGTGTAGGATGCATTCATTAGTGATAATGAAAGGACCAACAAGTATTTAAACTATGAATGGATCTTATGAAGAAGTAGTGAGCACACTTCAGTTGAGAGAGTGGTGAGCTTTCAAATTGTGATTTTTTGTAAACTAGGAGGGATAGTGAGTCCTCTTTAAACTTGTAAACAACAGTGCACTTATAGTGGATTTGGTACATCGGCATATCTCCAATGTATGCTCCTTGGACATATCCTAGTGACGGTGAACCAAGTAAAGTTATTGGGTCGTACGCATTCTTTAATATTTGTTCATACTCTGAAACGGGAAGGATAGAGAAGAGAGTTTTGTCTAACAAAAAATTAAGATCAAAAGGGGTGGCTGTTTTAATTTTTCATACCCTGATTCACCCCCCCCCCCCCCCTAGGGTATCTAACCTAGTGGAAATAATATACAAACAAACTACTTATCATGTTTTAGATAAATAAACCTTTATAAATAAAGTTACATCAAAAAACTTTTAGAGTTATTTTAACATGGACATGTGAACTTTTTCAAAGATAAATGTAACTTCATATATTTTCTTATATTTCTTTTAGGAATTTTAGAAATTCACAATGAAGTAAATGAGTGCACTTGGTAAAGATTAAGGAACCTTTGAGATGGATTATTAGAGAACATATTTTTCATGTATTCATTGATCATATATGTGGAGTAAAGTTAATCCCAAACTCACATTTCCTTATACATTTCATTTTTATGATGGTAATACAAGGAAGATCAATGGTGAGTCTTATATATACTTCAAATATTCCATTAGTTATTCCAATAAATGTTTTGAAAATTGAAGTGAAATAACTAAACCATTTGAAAAATAAATTTTCGAATGGATATCATATCAATTGTGATATGATAAGAATCTATTAGGACACTAACACAAGTGTTTTTTGAAATTTTTTTATTATCAAAACACTAAGGTTCATATGAGTTAATGATCCTATGGCCACTGAGGATATTAATGTCTAGTCAATATCAATTAGATTTCTATAAAGTAATATTATCTCTTTTAATATAGTGAGATAGGACTTAAAAACTAAGAGTTAAGGATCTGGATGCACATGAGTTGGTATAGTAATATTGGACTCCCCACAAATTAGTGGGAGGAGTATTTCTAGAGATAGATACTATATAGGAATATATATAAATAAAGAGGTGGTTTATGTCCATTGTAGTGCGTGATACATATATTAGTCTTTCATAATAAATATTCCTATGAAGAATCAATAAATAGTAATATGATAAGATTGAAAGGTATGTATAAATTCACGTAATGGACTCCATGTATCAAGATTTGGGGACTCTATATTTTGAATGATTCTAAGACTTGATACTGATGTTTAGTATTCAGTAGAAAATGGATATAGCTGGTATAATATGGTACCAATATATAAAGATAGATTATTTAAAAGTTTAGTCCAGGACAAAAATTAATTACCACTCATCATGGATATAATCCTTTTTCAATTCTACCTGTCAAATTATATTTCTATGATCATCATATTGGTCTACTGATTTTCAAGGCCACCTCATTTTTAGGATTCCTTGTAAAATATGCTTATATTACATGACCAGAAGGATACCCTATGGTATATGTCTACTTGGAATAACAAAAAGGGTCAATGACATCAATAAATGCCAAAAAGGTATACAGATTACATAAATTCATTAATAAAAAAATCATTCATAATGATCATAGAATATCCATTTATATAAAAAATGAATGAAATGTGTCTTCAACCAGTTAGTGGGAGCACTATCAATTTTTAAGAAATATATGTTGATTACATATGGAAAACAATTGTTGTGTCTTACAAGTTTGTTAAGACTAAGGAATGAAATTTATCAAAGTATGACTTAAAGTAGAAACTGTGTTATTGGGAAAAAGATATACTGAATAGATTCATGGGTTTTCTAAATCTATTCATTGTACATATATTAAAAAATTATTGAAAAATATAAGTTAAAATAATTCAAGACTGAATTTTTGTTGGAATATAATCCTTCCAATAGAACATGAATGGGCATAGGAAGGGAATATGGAGATTAAAATAATTTCACAAGCTTAAGTAATAGGAATTCATATCATGTTTCCAAATATGTACTGACATTTTATATTCTTGATGCATGATACATTAAAGGTAAATATAAAAAAAATATAACATAATTTCATAGACTTACAGTTAGAACTATTCAACAGTACTTTGAATAGTAGAACGGGATGAGTTCATAGTATTTGGAGAAGTGGGAATACTACTGATCAAGGGAATTGAACACTTATCTTAATTTAGTTCAATTTGATATATTATCACTGATAATACTATATTAATATTCAATAAAAACTTATTATAGCCAATGGTTGTCATATCTATAATATCTAAGTATGTTGCATCTTCTGATGTAGCTTAAGAATCATTTTAGTAATGTCCTATTATGATTTTAGATTATACCAAAAGAAAGGGACTTATCATTTTATGATAATATTTGACTGTGGATTTATCCAATATTTTAAAATTATAACTTTAGAAAAAAAATTGGATGCTCAATTATATCACTGCTTGAAGGATTTTCTTAAGATAGTAATGTTGTAGTAAACAAATTCTCCACAAAGACATGTGGTTTTACCAACCCTAGACATAGAAATATGATATTCCTAGAAACTATATCCATACTCAGTATAAGAATGTTTAACATGTGAGGACTAACCATTCATTAGTAGTTGGCTCTAGTACAAGTGGGGGTGTGTTGGAGTTGGTTCCCTAGAACCAACTACTTTATACATTGGATTACATGTATATTAAAAGAAGTGAATATTAATATAAATATATTATTACATATTTTTTGTTCTTCTGCATAACAATGATGTGATAATGTCTTAGAGTATTTTTTTCATTAATAAGATCATATTAGTTACCCGCTAAGATGAGAACCTTAAAGTTCCATTACGATATTCTTAAAATATAGTATTTTGGTCAGTTAATTTAATATGAAAGGGAACATAGTATATAGACTATTAGATATGAGTACTCATAAGTGGATAAGGCTTCTTCACATGAAGTTTTCACTTGGTAATCTCTAAGATAAGAGATTATGAGAACATTCCCAATGGTATGAATTTCACATGTTTTGGTGTCATCAGATTTTTATATCTGTGAGTGTGTGTAATGTTCCTTAGACTTTAAGATTATTATTAATACATGTTATTAATCACACACTTAGATGTATTTCATAAATTATGGTGAAACAATTAATTGAAAATTTGGATATGTTGGGTGTATCATGAGTGATGTGTTATTAATGGATAAATCAAGGAAGGATTTGTCTCTTTTATCTTTATAAAAGTAGATATCCTGGAAATTTGATAAAAATAGAACTATCGCATTAAATTACATGGTCATGGTGTAACAATGTGCTTATTTTAGATATTCAAATAAATATGTATCGAGCGAATAGGTTGATGTCATAGATGTGCAACCTTCTTGATAAGATATTGAGACAAAGGTATTATATTACACAATGAGAATTCATATGTGGTTATCATCATTAAGACATTAGGTTATTTATCTTGGGTTCCTTGACCCATTACTAGATAGTAATCTTATACTTTAGGCAAGACTTCCTAATGTTAATGAGAAAAAATCTTATAGGGTTGCACACTAAGTGTTTTCATTGATCTTGATAAAATTCTATTTGAATTTAATTAATAAAATAAATATTATTCATAAGACCAAGGAATAAATTTATCCAAGTTCTATTGATTAATAATATTTACAAGTTAATAAATAATTATTTATTTATTAACTAATAATTTATTTTATTATGTGAATATAAATAATAAATATTTATTTACTGGTTTATAAGTAAAAAAATATTTTACTCAAGTGTTCAATAAATTACAAGAAGTTTAAATGAACCAAGACCATATCCAACGATGAATATTTATTTTCAAGATAGTAAATAATAATCAACAATATGCAAGTTAGTGCACATGACTAAAAATATATCCTTTAATGGTTCTGAAATAGGCCTTTGTCTGCACACAAAAAAGTGATGACAATCGAATGGTGATTAAAGTCCCTAGGATTTTATCAGTGCTATAAAATCTCTTATAAAGAGACCCTTTATCATTGATTTTTCTAGAATTGATAAAGGGACCTACTGTTGTAGTGTGCTGTTAAAATTACTGCACACTGCAACAACAAAAATAGTAGAGAAAATAGTAGTATAAATAGTAGATTTTTTTTCAAAATACAGAATTTAATTGAAATAAAATTTACAACACAAATACAAGAAAAAACACTATATTATAGACATTTCAAACGATGGTTTACATGAGTAAGTAAAAACTATAAAAAACATTAAAAAACATTAATTTTCCTTTGTCTTTTTCCCTAAACCCCCAATCATGTTATTTCTGAACAAACCATCCCATTTAAAGAAAAATAATGCACCTATATAAAAAACAATTCATCTGTTAGTAACACTATAAAGAAATAAAATAAACCCAAAGTGTAAATTTTAAACTAAAAACATATAATTTGAGTCATACTAGTCACACTGTATATCAAACTTAGTTGCAGTTGACTCTTACATGTCACGTAATTTATTGTTCTCAAAAGTGGGTACTGTCGAATTGTCTCTCATCATTGGTGATAAAAAAACTCACTTTGGATGAGATAAAATTCAATAGGAATTGATTTTTAAGAACAATCCTTCAATTGTCACACTATTTCTTATTCATATTTAATAATTATCTCTATAAAAACTAACTAAATAAGTATAAGATAAAAATGATAAGGAAATTAATTAAGAAAAACTAGATAAAATGATAAGAAAACAATTTGAGTTTTCATTCTCAGTTTTGGATATGTGATGTGTGTTTTAAACTAAAATGGAACTTATAAATTGAAAACATGCACTTCAATTCATACCAACTAGATGAAGTGTCAAATTTATTTTCAGTCAATTTATATATTTCAAAAATTAGTTATGGATCATTTTCATAAATTTTTAAAACAATCCAATCTCATTTACTCATTTTTGGAGAGTGACATTAATTTTAAACTAAAATGAAACCATTATATTGAAAACACACACTTTGAGACATATCGGTCACATCATGTGTCACATTGATGTGTGGTCAATTCTTACACATCAAAAATGAATTATGAAATGTTTTCCAAATGTTTTAAAATAGTCTAATATTGTTTTCTCAGTTTCGTCTATTTGATATGTTTTTTAAACTAAAATGGCACTTTTTTATTCAAAACACACACTTCAAGTCATATTGACCACATTGTGTGTCAGATTGAGGAGAAGTTAATTCTTACACATGAAAAATAAATTATGGATCATTTTCCTGAACTTTGAAAATAATCTGAACTCATTCTCTCAATTTTGGATATTTGATGTGTGTTTTAAACTAAAATGACACTTATATTGAAAACACACACTTTGAGTCATGTAGACTACATTGTGGGTTGGATTGATGTGCAGTCAATTCATAAATATGAAAAAATATATATATAAAGTTTTTCTAAAGTTTGAAAATAATTTGTTCTCATTTTCTTAGTTTTGCCTATTTGATGTGTGTTTTAAAGAAAAATGGAATATTTGTATTGAAAACACACACTTGGAGTCATATCAACCACATCGTGTGTTGGATTGATGTGAGGTCAATTCCTACATGTGAAAAATTAATTGTGGATTGCTTTCATAAATTTTGAAAACAATCCAATATACTATTTACTATTCTCAAGATATTTGAGCCATATATTCTCTCATAATAATATTATTATCATTTATAGTGTTATTTTCATGGATTATCCATAACCTAAGTGTTTACCTCATTGGTATAGGGTTTGGAAATGGCACACCATTCGTTGGGTGCTCTCTGCTCTTGGATCCCCTTCCCCCTCTAGGGTTTCGAGGCTCTCGTCGGTGGCGTCTCTCCGCTCTCAGCTTCTCCCTTCCACCCTTGGACTCTCTTCTTACTTGCTGCTATGAGTTTCCTACCATGGCTCCCTTGGTCTTCCCATTGAAGGTTTGTGCTTTGGAAGCCCTTAATGGCCATAACCCTGCTCTGGCCTCAAGTGGATCAGTGTCTCTCTTGGTTGGAGAAGGTGCAGTGATAACCAAGGGGCTTTGGGCTTTGGGGTTCGGCAGATGATGGGGTTCTAGGAGCTACTAGAGTCAGTTCAATTTTGTTATCACAACTTCATCCTCATCCGCCTCAAACATTCTCTGACCTAGCGTTCCACCGCTCCTCTCTAGGTCAGATCTAGAGTGACGGATTCACAGAGGTTTTAGGCTACGTGTTCGGCAGTCGTGGAGCCTCCCTTCTGGGTTTCTTCCCTAGGATTTCTTCCTCAGGTTTCCACCTTTTCCTGTACACTTTAGGGTTTTATCCCCTGCCTTTTTCCTTGTTTGGGTTTTGTTCCCATGTTTTTATTGTTTCATTTTCCTTTAGGGTTTTATCCCTAGTTTCGTTTTTCTATCTTTTGTTTTCTTCCTCGATGGCGGTTGTGTTCTGCATCAGTTGTTTCTTTATCTGGTGCTAGTAATTTGTGGCATGATGATGAGACTATGGTGATGATATGACACTGATGAGGGCTTTAACGTTCTGGGATATTTGAAAGGCGGCAACATGGTGGTGGTGGATTGGAGTCGATGGCAGTTACGATGTGGGAATCTTGTGAGACGGTGGCGGTGATGAGAGTATTAGGATGGCGATGTTGATATCGACAGTGATGCGATGATATGATGACGGTGATGGTGATGAGAGTATTAGGTCGGCGATGCGATGATTGTGGTGATGTCTCGGGTGACTGCTTTTCTTGTATTTTGTTTTTTGAATTTTTGAATTTGAATTTAAAATTTGAATGTGGCTATGAATCATATAATGTTGTGGTATGATGTTTTATGTTGATGTTGTTTGGTATGCTGTTTTAAATTTGAATGTGGCTATGCTATTGTGAGGTTCCCACTTATCCAAAAATTGGTATTCTGAAAATAGTGAAAAAAAGGATTTGGTGGAAACAATCCAATCTCATTTTCTCTATTTTGGATATTTTATGCGTGCTTTAAACTAAAATGAAACTTTTGTATTGAAAACATACATTTGGAGTTATACCAACCACATAGGGTGTTGTATTAATGTGTGGTTGATTCCTATAGGTAAAAAATGAATTATGTATTATTTTACTAAATTTTAAAAAAAATCTGAACTCTTTTTCTTAGTTTTGGATATGTGATGTGTTTTAAACTAAAATGATAGTTTTATATAAAAAATATACACTATGAGTCATATCAACCACATTGTGTGTCAGATTTGAATATGGTCAACTATTACATGTCACAAATAAATTATGGATCCTTTTCCAAAAGTTATAAAACAATATGATCTCGTTTTCTTGGTTTTGAGCATGTGAGACATTTTTTATACTAAAATGGCACTTTTATAATGAAAAAACATACTTAGAAACATACCGATAAAATTAGGTGTCATATTGAAATGTGTAAGATTACTAAATATCATAAATATATTATGGATCATTTTACTAAAGTTTAAAAACAATACTATAACATTTTTTTTGGTTTTGGATATGTGATGCGCGTTTTAAACTAAAATGACACTTATATTGAAAACACACTCTTCGAGTCATACCAACCACATCAGGTATTGGATTGATGTTAAGTCAATTCCTAAAAGTCAAAAAGGAATTATATATTATTTTTATAATTTTTAAAAAAAATTTAAGCTCGTTTTCTCATTTTTGGCTATGTGATGTGAGTTTTAAACTAGAATGACACTTATATTGAAAACATGCACTTTTATTCATATCAACCACATCATGTGTTAGATTAATATGTGATAGATTCGTACACATCATAAATATATTATGGATCATTTTCCTAAATTTTGAAAACAATATTAACTCATTTGATTAGTTTTGGCTATGTGATATGCGTTTTTAACAGAAATGACACTTCTATGTTGAAAACATACACTTCAATTCATACCAAATACATCTCTTATAGAAATGATTTCATTTGATTCCTATACATAAAAAATAAATTATATATTTATATACTAAATTTTGAAAACAATCCAAGATTTTTTTATCATTTTTGGTTATGTGAAGCATGTTTTAAACTGAAATGACAGTTTTATATTGTAAACACACACTTCGAATCATACCAACCACATCATGTGTCGTATAGACATGTGTTTAATTCCTAAATGTCATAAATTAATTATAGATACTTTTTTAAAGTTTGAAAACAATATGAGCTCATTTTCTCAGTTTTTTTCTATTTGATGTGTGTTTTAAACTAGAATGACACTTTTGTATAGAAAACATGAACTTCAATTCATATCAACTACATCGTGTGTCAGATTGATGTTCGTCCAATTCCTACATTTGAAAAATGAATTTTGGATAGTTTTACTAAATTTAAAAAAAATCCAAGCTTTTTTTCTTGGTTTTTTATATTTGATGAGTGTTTTAAACTAAAATGACACTTTTGTATTGAAAACATGTACTTCGAGTAATATCGGCCACATCATGTTTTTAATTTATGTGAGGTCAATTACTACATGTGAAAAAACAATTATAGACTATTTTCCTAAATTTTGAAAACATTTCATATGTTTTTTCTTAGTTTTGGCTATTTGATGTTTGTTTTAAACTAATATGACACTTTTGTATTAAAACCAAACATTTCGAGTCATATTGACCACATCAGGTGTTGGATTAATTCGCGGTCAATTTCTACAGGTCAAAAGTGAATTATGAACCATTTTCCAAAAGTTTGAAAATAAAATAAACTTGTTTTCTTGGATTTGGATACATAATGCATTCAAAATTAAATGACAGTTTTATATTAAAAACATGAACTTCAAGTCATCTCAACCACATCATGTGTTAGATTAGCTTGAAATAAATTCCTATATGTTACAAATTAATTATAGATCATTTTCATAAATTTTTAAAATAATTCAATCTCTTTTTATTATTTTTTAGTATGTGACGTGAATTTTAAACTAAAATGACACTTTTATATTAAACACACATACTTAGAGTAATACCAACCGCATCGGGTGTCGTATTTATGTGAAGTTTATTCCTATATGTCAAAAATATACTAAGGATAATTTCCTTAAACTTTGAAAATAATCCGAGATCTCTTTCTTGGTTTTGTCTATTTGATGTGTCTTAAACTAAAATGAAAATTTTATATTGAAAATATGTATTTTGAGTCAAATAGACATATCGGGTGTTGGATTGATGTTTGGTTGACTCCTATATGTCACAAATGAATTATGTACTATTTTCCTAAAGTTTGAAAACAATATGAACTCGTTTTCTTGGTTTTAGATATATGATTTGTTTTAAACTAAAATTGAAGTTTTATATTAAAAAATGAACTTCAAGACTTATTGACCACATTGTGTGTTAGATTGATATTCAGTTTATTCATAAACATCAAAAAAATATTATGGATCATTTTCCTAAATTTTGGAAATAATATGAAATCATTTGATTGGTTTTGGATATGTGATACGCATTTTAAACTAAAATGACACTTCTATATTGAACACGCTTTGAGTCATACAGACCATGTCATCAGTCGAAATGATGGGTGGTCAATTTCTACATATCACAAAATAATTATGGATCACTATCTTAAACTTTAAAAATAATACAATATTTTTTCAGTTTTGGTTATGTATGGGAGTTTTAAACTAAAATTACACTTTTATATTATCAACATGCACTTCAAGTCATACCAACCACATCGTGTGTCAGATTGATGTGTGGTTGATTCATACATGTCAGAAAATAATTATGGATCATTTTAATAAATTTTGAAAATAATATGATTTTATTTTATCAATTTTGGTTATTTGATGTGTGTTTTAAACTAAAATAGTACTTATATAAAAAACATTTACTTCGAGTCACACCGACCGCATAATATGTTATATTGATGTGTGGTTAATTGATACATATGAGGAATGAATTATGGGTCTTTTTAATAAAATTTTAAAACAATCTAATCTCGTTTTCTTGGTTTTTTTCATGTGATATTCATTTTAAACTAAAATGAAACCTTTCTATTGAAAATAAACACTTAGATTCATACCAACCACATCATATCTTGGATTGATGTGAAGTTGATTTGTACACATCAAAAATAAATTATGGAGTGTTTTCCTAAATTTTGAAAACAAATAGAGCTCATTTTCTTAGTTTTCTCTATTTGATGCACATTTTAAACTAAAATAACACTTTTTTATTGTAAACATGTACTTTGATTCATATCATTCACATAAGGTGTTGGATTAACATGAGGTCAATTCCTACATGTGAAAAATAAATTATGGATTGTTTTCCTAAAGTTTGAAAATGATATGAGCTCGTTTTCTAGGTTTTGAATATGTGAAACATGTTTCAAACTAAAATGACACTTTTTTATTGAAAACGAAAACTTTGAGTAATACTAACAACATCATGTGTCAGATTGATGTTCGTTCAAAAACTAAACATAAAAAATGACTTATGGGTCATTTTCCTAAAGTATCAAAACAATCTGAATTTTTTTCTTGGTTTTGTACATGTGATGTGTGTTTTGAACTAATGTGTAAATTTTAAAAAATAAGTATCAGATAAAAATTATGTGGAAATTAAATAAAAAATGTTGATAAAATGATGATAAAATTAACCAAATAAGTAGTAGTAAGTCACCTGTTCATGGTGTCTATATACATTTTGACACCATGTATTCTACTCATTTGTTTATAAATAAATTGACTTCCTCCATTATACTTCTCCTTGAGAAATATATCAAAAATAATATATAATCATCATGATACAATTATTCACACCTAAAGTATATTTATAAGGTCATAACCCATACTATATCATAAATATGGTAGGTGATCACCTAAATTTGATGTCAAAAAACATTCTGAAACCATGTACACTTCCCACTCATCACTAAAAAAATTTACTTCTTCTTTTGAGTATATATATTGTTGTTAATCTTGGTGTTATTGAGAAAATATAGACAAAAAATGACTAAGATACGTTTTTGATAAAATTTTAATTACCTTCGGAAATTACCTATTCATGGATTCTATTATTTTGATGTTATATGATATCTTTCATAAATTTTAAAACATAATATCCATAGTCGTTATTGTTATCTTGCTTAGAATACAACAAAAATAATGTCCAAAATAAGTAAATTGTCTTGAAATATGTTTTTATAGTTAAATGTTTCTATATATACCTTAATGTGTTTCTATTTGAATTAATCTGCAGGATTATTATTTCTAGTCACCAACACCATATCATGATTTAGACTATATTTAGTGACCACCATATCATAAAAAATCCTATTTAAACACAAACTAAAACATTTAATTCGAATTTTATCTATAAATTTTTTATTACAATGCATTACAAATTCACAATACACATTATGTGTGTTCATCTTGTTGGAAATCCATGTATTAGATCCAAAAAATAAATATTTGTGTTATCTATATTGATAGTGATCATCATATAGTGCTTACTAAAAAAACTAATAAGTAATGAAAAAAATATATATTTTATATGATTAGATTGCAGAGTTTTATCCCTTCATTGTAGGAATCAAAAAGAGTCTTTCATCTGTTATTTTCTTCTCAAATGTCTAGTTTATCTCATCTTTTTTCTTATCAATTTCTTTCAAATCCAATTAAATTTCATTCATAAAAACAATACATGGATTAATGAATCAAAACTATGATTTACTAGGTTTTTCCTTTATATAGTAGTAATATAAATTCCTATAGAAAATATGAATAGTTATTAACTTTATTGAACATATTAGATCATTTTTTGGATAGACGTATTAGGAAAAGTTTTCTTATGTATGTATTCACAACTAAGACTCCTAGACATTCAAACTTGAGAACCTCATTTCTTCTCTCGAGAATAACTACGTCTGTAATGACAACTCAAAATATTTATTCTTCATATGGAATATAGGAAACATCTCAATCTCTGAATATGGTGTCTATGTGAAGTTTTGATTTTTGGGTCATAAGAGTATATGATGGATACAAGAGGGGTGAATTTTAGTTTAAAAATTAAAATAATAAAAAAAAAACCTCTTTAACTCAAAAATATTGAACTTATATTTCATCTGATGATCAAAGTGTTTAAATTAGAATTAGAAAATTTATGATATATCAAATTTATTATCGGTATCATAGACACGCCAATAAAATAGTTTATTATAAATATACGTAAAGAAATAACTTTATAATGTTAATTCATAGTGGAATATTAAACTTATATAAATTAGTAAAACTAAAATTTATAATAGTAAGAATGACTTGAAATATTTATAAAATAATTTACTCTTTAACCTTAAGAGTTAATGAAGTCATAAATACTGACTTGAGATATCAACAGTTTCAATACCTACTATAAAGGTATATCTTTCCTTATCAGTAAATCCCTTGATATGATGATCATAATGTCTCTATCTTCATATACCTAGAATAACTTGATCTGATGGATCAGATTCATCTTTGTCTTTATTAAACAATAAATCCCTTGATATTGTGATTGGTATGTCTCTATCTTCCTAGCCTCAGAAACCCTCGATCTGATGGATCAGATTCACCCATATTCTTATCCCTAAAATCCCCCAATCTAATCATGATTACATATGGATAATACAAAATAAAAAGTTTTTTAAGGAATTTATAATCATTATATGGATTCCTTTATAACTTCAACTCTCAAAAGAAATTACAAATATTTTTGAATAAGTTATTCAAGAATAGAAAAAACTTAAACGTGTTGAGTTACGAATTCATCAGCTCCAAACTTTTCAAATAACCTCCTATTTATAGGCAATTCTTCAACGGTCATATTTCTGAGTTGGTTTCAATGGCCTCAGACAGATTTCACTTTGAAATCTCATAATGATCTAGATCCTGATCCTAAAAGGTAAGTATGAAATTTAATTCATTGTTCGACATCGTTTTGTTTAGAACCTTTACAATGTTATTACGGATTCTATCCAATATAAATAATTCTAAATACTCTCATTATAAACTTTGGATAGTATGATTGACTTCACAATTTTTTTTCAATATGATAAACTGAATAAAGGTTAATCTGATGTATCAATACAAATGTCAATCTGATGGTTATAAATTTTCACAATTTGATAGACAGGTCATTAGTCTAGCCACTGTTCAGTACTGTAGTTGGTCTGATATATCATACACACCTTTAGTATGATGGATTGGTTTGAATAATAAATTTTTATATTCATTTTACATTAGAACAATTTCTATGTTCTGTATAAAAATATGTTTTCTAAAAAAACATACTAAAACACTTGGGATATTTAAAGTTAGTAAAATAGAGTTTTAAGAAGTTTTTTTATTTCTAAAACTAAAGCAAGGAAGAGAAAAATATATAACTTTTGACTCAAAAATCTCCCCCTTTTTGGAAAGTGAAAAAAACAACACTTAAATAAAAACTAATAACTTTGAAATATTTACAAGCCTCTGTACATTTATGAACTTCAAAGATATAATTCATATGAAATTTTTCCTTTATCATGTTTAAACTCTCCCTGATTTAATACCTTTTTTTATTCATCATTGTTGATCTGATGGAAAGTATTAATACTTTAGATCCCCCCCTTAATAAAAATTATTTATTCGAAACATTTTATATTTTAGATAAAATATCCCCCTAGTAATTTTCATTTCATTTTAATAAACTCGCCCCCTTAAATAAATTTTCCCAAAATTCTCCCCTAAACTTCTCGAAAATTCTCCTCCTTTTTGAATTACAAAAAGGAATAAGGAAATAATTATAATCTCCTGAAATGTTAGAAAAGCATAACATATGAAAAAAGTATATGTAAATTAACTATTCATACAAGATATAAAACAAATAACATACATCAAAAAAATTGTAAGATATTCATAGATATTTTTTTGGATAAAAAATCATTCACATTAAACATTCATTCAAAACATTTTCAATTACATCAAGACTTAAAATAAAAAATTACATTCTTATATAATTTCTTGATGATGGACATCAACATTTTTACATATTCATGGTCCATAAAAAATTTATCAATAGATGATTCAAGCTTTATAATTCTATCCTCCATGACCAAATGCTTCTAAATCTCTGTCTTTATCCTTTCAGCCTCCTCACTAGTCTTCTTATTCTCTTACTTTAAAATAAAAAACTCCTCTTCATAGGATCGGGGCTTTCAATTTTCTAATTCCAACATATTAACATTTTATTTCATAAATATAACTTTCTTATCCTAATTTCTAGTCATACCATGGAATTTTTCAACAAACTTCACTCAATCTGAAACGTTGTATGAAAAAATTATCAAAGGAATCGGTATACTCAAGGTATATTTTCTTAACTTTAATTAACTAATCATCATGTTCCTTTAAGTCATTTTCAACATTTCTCTTCCATCTCTCCATATGATTATAACTTATCTTGTGAGAAAATGAATTAATTTTGAATGTTTAGATCTCTAGATCATTCTAGATGACTTGTTCATTTAACATATTCAATGATTCTGATTTTTCATTCATGGACTTCAAAATGTTTTACATATGGAATCAGTATTCAAAAGATACAATATCGAATCACTTAGAATTTTCAAAGTTTGGAAGATGTAATCAATGTTATTTTGTAAAATTATGGCAGTTGAGTCTGGTGACTTATATGGAACTTCCAAGACATTAAGAGTAGATGGTCCAACATATATCTTATCTTATACTCTATCGTCTTTTCCTTTCTTAGAAAATTTTTTAGCTTCTAAAACTTTTAAAATATCAACAAATTTATTGGAACTGGTTGTACAACTGATAAGGAATAAACTGATAAAAACGGATCTTCTTATGATTTCTTGACTCCCTTCAGCAACCTTTCAACCATTTTATATTTTGATAACCTTTTATCCTATTTCTTTCTTTCCTCATCCTCATTTCTTCATTTTTTTTTCTTAATATTAGGATCCAAGTCCTTAACCTTATATAAATTGAAATAAGTATCTCCTAGTTTATTTTGGGCCTTATGTTCCATAAACTTCTTGAATTTATAATCCATCATATTTTTTTGTTTCTTTTGAACTTTCTGGGGTGAGGACCTTGCCTTTATTTTTTTCTTTCAAAATTTCCTTTTCTTTTAAAGGTTGGTAATCAAACATGGTTTTTTACATTCTATACAAAGATTTCTTTATCTTATAATCAAAAAAAAGTTTCATCCTTTACGTGGTCTCTTCACCAATCAAATAAATTGTTTCCCTCATATGATATGTATGATTATTAATACCAAAAACTTCCATGAAACTGACTAATAATTTTTTTATGAAACACAAAAACATCAAAATCTTTTACTTCATTGATTCCTTTTTAATTGATTCCACTAATAGAAAAACAAACTTCACCTGGTTTATTTTTATCATGTTCATCATAAAATTTAAGATAATTATATCAATAACTTTTAGGATATCCCTATCAACCTTTATTGGAATCAAATAACCCTACATGAATAATTTTATGACCCTTGTGTCCAATGTAAGATGTGTAAATTTCCTCACTTTCTTATAATATGTAAACAAAGTTACTTCTGCTTTTGACTTCATGAAACTCTCAAGATTGTTCAGAAGCTTGTGAGAATGAAAAGAAGCTTCAGCCTCTAAGGGTACTTCCATTAACTCAAATACATGTCACTAATAAAGTTTATATTTTTCACCAAATAAAGTAAATTCAAATTCTCCCTTATCCTCTTCAGAAAGAAACTCAAATAAAGCGTAAAACTCTCTCACAATTTCAGGGTGAAATAATTCAAAATCGTCTTTCTATATGCAAATATTTTCCCAAAATTGAAACTTTATAAATATTTTCAATAAATAATCATATTTTCTATATTGGTTTTTCTTGACTATTCTCTCTATTATAGATTCTCTTTTCAAAAATTGTTCAGTAGTGACCATAGTTCAAATTCCAGTTTTGGAGATAGGATGAATGGAAAAGAATCAGAATAAGCATTAAAATGGGTGGAGAGATTCAGTAGAAAATTATCAACAAACCGATGTGGGACATAGGGTGACCAAAATTTATATAGTCACAGAAGTAAATGGTTCACATTATAGAAATTTAAATAGCTCAGATTGAATATCCTTTTCAGATCTAATGGTCGATATTTAAATAGCGAATGATTTTAAAAATAATTATAAAATATTAAAGTTTTTTAAGAAAACTTATTATCAGAGTAATTTATAATCCAATTTGAAAAAATATTTTTTTTAATAGAAGAAATTTTATAAAACTAAAAGAATATATAAACAACAAATTGAATAAACTGAAGTAATGAATAAGTGAAAAATCTAAAAGAAGGTTACCTTTTAGAGTAAAAATTTTTTCTCGATATGAGTTAACTATTCTTATTTTTTTAATATAAATTGATTATGATAAATTTTATAACAAAATTATTGTCAAAAAACATTTATAATAATTTTTTAGTCTAAAAAAATTCATCAAATTTTGATTTGGTAAAATTTTATTAAGAATTTTGACTTTAAAAAAATTATAAAAAATATGACTCTGATAAAAGTTTTATAAAATTTTTATTCTAAAAAATTTTTATAAAAACTCTTTCTATGAAAAATTTAAATATATGAAAATTAAAAAAATTTAGAAAACTAAAGTTTTAAGAAAATAAAAGGTTTAAGAAAACAAAAAGTTTATAAAAGGTAAAACATTTAGAAAACTAAAAAATGTAATTTTCCTTTGAGAAAGAGTTTATTAATGTAAGTATATTGGTAAACAAGAAGTATATATGAATAATCATTTCATATTGATCATTGATAGCTTCTGTTTAATGTATTCAAATCTATAAGAACTAAGGAGTTTAGTAAAAATATTAGCAAGTTATTCTTACGTTCCAATAAACTGTAAAATGATATCACCTTTTTTTGTGTTATCCTGAAGTAAATGGTTCATTATATTATGTTCTTAGAATGTGAGTTATGTGCTAGGTTTTTACTTAAATAAATTCCACTTGTGTTATTACACAATATTTGAGTTTTAGTAAAACTCATGACATGGTTAGTGAGTGTGTGTTGTATCCACAAAACTTGAGAAAAACAACTTCCAGGTACTACATATTTGGATTCAGTGGTGTAAGGTGCTACCGATTTTTGTTTCTTACAATACCAAGAAACTAAAAATTCTTATAAGAAATGACATGTTCTGGATGTACTTTTCCTACCCATTTTACATTCACCAGAGTCAGTATCTAAAAAACATTTTAACTCAAAATCCTTTCTATAGTTTTAAAACAACCAAAATCCATAGTTCCCTTAAGGTAATGAAAAAAATAAATACTTTAAGATGGGACTCTTTTAGATTGGATTGATATATAGAACATAAGCATACTAAAAACATTAAATCTGGAGAACTAGTTGTTAAGTAAAGTAAAATTCCAATCATACCTCTAAAAGTCTTTTGATCATCTAGTTTCCCAACTTCATCAATATCTTAATTATTTGAGGTTCCAATAGGAGTACTAATACTTTTGGTGTTTTGATACCCAAATTTCTTAAGAATGTCATTTATATACTTTTGTTGAGATATAAAAGTTCCTTCTGATTTTTGTGAAATTTGAAAACCTAGAAAGTATGCTAACTCATCCATCATACTCATTTCAAAATCATACTTCATAAGTTGAACAAAGTAATATATTAAATTATTTTGAGTTGAACAAAATATAATTTCATCAACATATATTTTTACAATAATAATATTTTTATTAAATTATTTTATAAAAAAAATTGGATCCGCAACTTCCTTAAAAAAATTGTTTTGTAACAAAAATCCATTTAACCTTTCATACCAGGCTCTAGGGGCTTGTTTAAGTTTGTATAGTACCCTAATAAGTTTAAAAACATGTTCTATATGTTTTTTATCCTCAAAACCATGTGTATATTCTACATAAAGTTCATCCTAAACATATCTATCAAGGAAATCATGCTTTACATCCATTTGAAATAGTTTAAAATTTTAGAATTCTATATAAGCTATATATAACACCCCAAGTTTTTATAAAAATAAATAGAAATGCATGGAACTTTGTTTTAAGTATATATTTATAACTATACTTTTAACATTATTTTTTCACTTCAATGTTTTTAATTTCAAGAAACTATCATCTACAATTGTGTTCAGTGCGTTATTTGGAGTCTATTGGAACAAACTTGTTTTTTCGTGAATAGTAACATACCATTATGAATAGTAAGATGAATAGTAATATGCATAGTAATATAACCCTAATGAATAGTAAATTTTATTATTATTTTATTTTATAAAGGCTTTAAGATAATAGCATCTAGGTTAATTTTTCATTGTGATTTAGAAGTAGTTACAGAATTAGAATTGTTAATTTTTGAATTAAGTATGATTTTATTTAAAAATTAAATTAATAATATTTAGAAAATTATTTTCAAAAAATGGTCTTCATTTTTTAAATCTACACATCAATAAATGGTTAGGGTGAATTTTGGGAATTTTTTATGAAATAGTTGATTTTTCAGTGAATAGTAAAAAAATATTGTTTTTAGTTTCAGTGTATTAATGACATCATTAATGATATAATAATGATGTCATAAATCTGGTCTACTTGTGTATAGTTAAATAATATGTGATGTGTCCCAAGTGTCTTATACCATGGGAAAATACCATGGTAAAGCCCATGGTTTTGTAAATACCAATCATGAGGTGTCCCTTGGAAATTATTAAAATAATCCCTCACTTTTCCTATAAATACCAACTCTTCCCTTCATTGAATTCATTAAAAATTCTACCTAAACAAATATATGGACTCCTTAGCTTCATAGTAGTCCTCCCAAGGTTTCCTCAAGCCCCCAAGGTCCCAACCTTCAAGATCTAAGGGTTACTCTACAAGGTAAGAAAATTCTCAATTTCTTTCTTTTTTCCATTCAAGTTCTCTTTTATGTGGTATATCTTTCATGTTTTCATACCATGTTATTATTTTATTCTTATTCTTGATATAATCTATATTATTATTCATTTCTGTATGCGTGACCCTCTTCCCCTCTCTTTTTAATATTTTCTAAAACCATGTTGCGTAGCCGTTAGGCTGCCGAATTTTTCTAAGCGATTTCACAATTATTCTTTTATTTTGAGTTCTTTCCTTATTATTTATTCATATCTCCTTACACAAGAGGAATGAAATATCCATAAATAATCTATATTATATATGTTATCATGTTTATGGAAAATTACTCATCATTATTCTTCTCCTCTCCCATTTATTTAAAGAATAAAAACATTGTCCATTTGTGTCGAGTTACCGACATTGTGGACGATGTGATTTCAAAATCCATTAATTCTTTCAAGTATGGTCATGAAACCATTTATATGGTTGTATCAGGTTATAATATATGTTTTATGACTCACCCATGTTTCTGGAATTATTTTTTACTCATGTTTCTAAATTATAAGACAAAACGAGGTTGTTATTATCAAATAACCACTAAAATGATCAAAACGAACAACATTAATGTTCTAACTTATGAATCATCCTCATGTAAGAATTAAAAATTGTGAATGGAATAACTTATTTTACTGTATATATGTAAATACTAATCCATTAAAATTCTGAAGTTTCACTTCCAATCGATAAGAATGTTCATCATGAACCAATCATGGAAATCATGTTAAGAACTCACCCAAAAACAGTGCAAAGGGAAAAATACTAACAATTAAGGGAGAAATGATGTTATGAAATGATCATATAAGATGTTATAAATATGAAAATTTTTCTGTAAAATATTAATAACACTCTTTTAACCATTATACAGGATGTTTAAACAAGTTTGAAGTAATACAAACCCAAGGTAAGGGAATTCTTAACCCAATTTCCATTCTTTGGGTTAACCTTTTACTTAATTATTTATGTGATATTTAAATTTTTTATGTGATGGTTTATGTTTATATTATGTTTTATTATGTTTATTTACAGTATATATACATACTCCATCCACTCTATTAAGTATCTCTTCAATTTTATGATATTTATAAGGGGATTTTCTTTAAAAATTCTCTTTTAAAATTCGGTTTTACGAAATTACAAAGTAATGTTTTTATGGAATTATTCATGTTGTATGATTATGTTTTGGTTCTTGGGAATTATTTATGATGAATGGTGGGACCTATTGTTCCCTCTAATTCATTGGGTATGAGTAAGTTAGAGGTCGGTCGTATGGTTACTCCAAGTGTAACAGCGATGGTTACACAAAGTAAGGTAGCCGTGAGGGTTACAAATTATAAGGTAGCCAAGAATGGTTACAAGATTATGTAAGTAATGCCCCAAGATACCTTTATGATTATATTTATGTTCTCATTTTTTGTATGGATCTTGAGTAAATCTCATGTAGCACAAAGTAATTATATTTTGGTGACAAGAATGTCTTTTGGAAATGCTTTCATATGTTATGAGTATTCATGGACTAATGTGAATTTTTCCTTCTTTTCCATCCCTTACTGAGCTTTTGTGATCATACCAAGTTTTTAAATGATTTTTCACAGGTTAATGGATTTTTAATATAAGTAAGGAAGGCATGTGAAATGTTTAAGAATTTTCAAGGACTCTTGTTTTAAGTTTTAATGTTTTTTATATTAAAAAAAATGGAAATTGTTTTTATGGTATCCACTCTGTAATAATGTGTAATGTCATGAATGTACTATCCTAATTCTCTAAAGCTATAAACTTTAAAATATATTCAATGTAAAAAGAAGTGTTTTCTTGGCTAAATTCAAGATTATGTATGTAATAAGTTTGGGTCCTTGTACTATAAGTATTTAAATAGCCTCATTTCTAGCTACTGAATCATAAGTTTCTTTATAATATCATCCTTCTTATTGATTATAACATTTAGTAATAAGTATAGATTTATTTCTAACTATTATTCCATTTTTATCGCATTTGTTATGAAAGACCCATTTTAATCCAATTATAGAAGTATATTTAGGTTGTTTAAATAAAGTCCAAACTCAGTTCCTTTAAAATTTATTGAGTTCATATTGCATAGATTTTATCCAATCCTCGTCACTTAAAGCTTAATCAGGAGTCTTAGGTTTGAACTGAAATAAAAATAATGGATGTTTAACTTCATTTATTAAATAACTTCTATTCCTAACTGATTGATATAAATCTCCAATGATATTATCACTAGGATTATTCTGAAGAAACAACTAAATTCTTGGTCTTTAAAAAGTTTTTTCTTTAATAATAGGTTGAAAATATTTTTGAGGAATAGCTTCTGAAATATATTCTTTAGTTTTTTTCTCATGAGAATAACTTTATAACATAGTTTGTAAAATAGTTTTAGAAATAACATCTAAAGATATAGGTTGGGGTTGTTTAAAAACAAATGGATCAATTTCATCAAATTTAACTTATACTATTTCATCAACAGTACTTATATTTTTATTGAAATATTTATAATCCTTACTGTTTGTGGAATAACCTAAAAATATTCCTTCATCGAATTTTATAGAAAATTTTTGTAAATTATATTTAGTATTCAAGAAGAATACTTTTTATCCAAATACTTTTAAGTAATAAAGTTTTGGTTTTCTACAAGTCCACAACTCATAAGGAGTTTTATTAATAAAAGGTATTATTAAAACTTTATTTATAGTATAGTAGACAGTACTAACTGCTTCATCCCAAAAAAAATTAGTAATTTATTATTCACTCAACATGGTTCTAGTAATCTCTTGAGGAACTATATTTATTTTTTCAACTACACCATTTTTCTATGGAGTTCTATATTCCAAAAAGTTATGTATAATACCATTTTTACTACAAAAATATTAAAAATAAAAATTTACAAATTCTCCATCATGATCACTATGAATATTTATCAAGGATAGGTTTTTATCATTTTTAACTTTCACATCAAAAGTTTTAAAAGAACTAAAGGCTTGGATTTTATTTTCTAGAAAATAGTCCCAAGTATATCTACTGTAATCATCAACTAAAACATATCCAAATTATTTTTTACCAATACTTCTAGTTTGTGAAGGACCAAATAAGTCCATGTCACACCCCGACCCCAGTTTAATTTTATTTATTTTATTTTTATTTTCTTTTTGGATGCTTGATCTTTTTTTACTGAAGTTTGGGTCCAGTTTTTGGTGATTATTTATTTTAGTTTTGGGATTTTTAGTGCTTTTTAGCTTTATTCATGGTTATTGTGAAAGGTATGGGGAGAAAGTGGCATAGTGAGGAGTTTGTGAAACTCATAGTATCACTACATTGTGTTTAACTCATTCAATGATCTTTTTGTGGACTCTCCTAGTGTTTGGGGTGCCATTTTAGAGTTTTGGGGAAATTCTCAGGTTACATGGTTTGATAATGGTTTTCCCAAACTGTGAAACTTAAATCCTCAAGTTTAAAAAATGTTTCCAGTAGCATTCACATGGTCTACACATGGTTTAAAAAACTATACATCCCATTAAAACCTAAATAAATTTTATTTTAAAAATCTGATTTAAGTTATTTCACTTCCCATTTGACCCACTCTCAGTTGGGTATTGACCATAGGGTGCCCCCCCCCATTATCTTTCATCTTGGGCCACTTTTGGGTTATTTATCACCAAATTTTAGTGATTCCTCATGATTTCTTCATAAAATATATCCCTTTACACTTCTTCTCTTTTCCCTATCTTGGTTTCTTGGTTTATTTTGGCTTAGATCCCTCTTTTTTAAACCCTAAGTTGAGTTTTGGATGATGTGGGTTGATTTCTTTGATACTAAGGTGTGTGGTTTGTTCCAAGCTACTTATTATTCCTTTATGGAAGTTTTGTTATGTTCACACATCGCTGAGGTAGGTGTTTCCATCCATTTCCTTTATAGAACATTCCATTTGATTCTTGAGATTTTATAATTAATTTATAAAGGTGTTTATCATGTTTGTGATGTGTTCATATGCACACAAGGTGTTTGATAAAATTCCAATTATCCTTTTTAAATGAATTTGAGTATTTTGAGATTTTTTGACCTTATTTGAGCTTTGGTAGTTCGGTTATATGTGAAATTGATATTTGTGTGTGGGTTTAGTGTCTTTTATGGTTGATATTGAAGTGTGTATCCTTTTAATTGGTTGTAATGCTCTTGGTGATTCTTTAACCAGAACCTTGGGTATTTTTGTGGTGCTCTATTTTTATATTTCATTGGATATGATCATATCCATATGTGTATGGGGTGAATATATAGATAGGAATACAAATGATAATGTATTTCCATAATAATGTTCATCTTAAACCCCAGATCTCAAAACACTTTTCTTCCATTATTTCTCTCTTCCACTCTATCTCCCAAATGGTTTCTCTAAAATCCTCAATGTTCTCCAATGGATTATTGGTTCCTAAATACCTTCAAATATTGTTTCTAATTTTTTTATAAAAAACTTGGCATGTTTGGTACCTTGAAACATGATTGGTATCATAATGGCTTTAAAGGCCCATTTGGAACCTTCTGAGTATGAATTATGCTTTTGCATTGGTTTCAAAACGGTTTTTGGAAAAAAAATGTATTTTCATTGGAAATGGTCTTCGTGTTGTAATGGTTAAGGCATGGCTGAAACTTTTTGGTGTTTTGGAAAGTGGTTTAGAAACTCATGTGATGTCTAAGCCTCGTTAAAACTTGTGTATGGATTGATATGTGATGGGAACCTCTATGGTTATCCCTCTATAGAGAGGGCCTCCGCATAGGTCATGTTGGAGATTAGGATAAGCAAGAATAGTGGAATCTGTGGGTTATTGATTAATGTCACATGTGTTATAACCTTATTATTCTCCATGTACTACTATCATGGGATTCCTCGGTGTCATCTAGAGGATCGAGTGATAGTTTCTTGTTGACCATGATTAGACGGGTGAGTATCCCCTTGATTTTTTGAGAGGCCAGGTGGGTTGTGCCACTATTGAGGCTAGTTTAGAGAAGATGAGTTAGTGATTTACTGTGGAGTTTCACTATACACCAGCAAGTGGGTCTGATCTGAGTATGTTTAGGAATTTATTTTAGGGATGTTTAGAAAATTCCAATGATTATATCTATATGTTATGTTTTATTCTATTACACTTGATTATCTACTAAATTATATTTTTCATACTTTTACTATTGTTTTTATTTCTGTTATAGTTGTTTTTTAACCAGGTTTGGTTTCTTTTGGGACTTAGTTTTTGAGTTGGGATCTTAAAATAGAAATTTGTTTTTAAAAGACAAAAGGGGTGTGTGTGTGTGTGTGTTTTGTTTTAAAAAGGGAAATACATGTTTGTTTCTTTAAAATGAAAAGGACCTACCTTCATTATGTCTATTTCAAAATAGATTTTTTGGAATATTTCAGGAAATGAAATGCATAGATTTTATGGTACTTACCTATTGAACTATTTTATGATCACACCCTACTTGTGGAACTCGGCATCGGTATACCTGAACTGTTTTGTAGGTTTAAGTTTATAGTTTGATTTTTCCTTTGGAATAGGTTAGTCTTATAGTTTGTGGTGACCAAGAGGTCACACAGAGATCATGTTCATTTCTGTTTTGGGTTTAGTTTTTTTTATTTCCTATTTTGTTCAATAGCTATTGTATTATGATTCTTTTTATGTATTTATTGATGTTCAATTATGATTACTTTGCATTGCATGCTTTATTTTGGTTATTTGATCCTGGTTTTTATTAGTCTAAATCATTCCCATTATGATATCTTTGATGCTCGGCATTAGTCTCAAGGCCTGGAGGATTTGGAATGCCTCTTAGGCCTTTTAATGGGCTAGGTCAGGTGTCGGGTTGAATGGAATCTTGAACTGGTTTGTGAAATAATGTTATAAAAAATCCCTTTATTATTCGGTGTATCGGGTAGATTGGAGATTAGGAATTTCGGGACTCAAGAGGTAGGTGTGGTAAGGAATTCATGAAACATTTCTCATCCTAAGCTTCAACTTACCCAGGGTAGTCCAGGATTTGAGTATTTTTTTTTGGTTTGTGTGGATAGAGGATCACAATGGAAGTGATCTCATGTTATATAGTGGTCTTACATAGAGTAGTGATCCATGTGGATCCATGAGCATTACTCAAGATATTCCTAGTGGTTGGTGATTTCATGGGGCATGGTCCACTAAACCATGTGGTCAGGTTATGAATGACCACTAGTTCCCTATTTCAAGAGTTTGGTGTGGGTTATGTCTTGGATTGATTTTGGTTGTTGTGAATTAATTTTAAAAAGGAAAATGGATTTTTGAAAAAGGGGGGAATGATTTTTTGGAATATAGTGTATTTAATTTTAAAATTTTAGTTTGGAATTTAAAATTGGATTTGAAAATGGGTTTTTGTATTTTTGAAAAGTATCCTTAGAAGAGGGTGGTTTTGAAAGTGGAATGAAAATCATGGTTTTTATAGAGTATTTTGGATTTGGTTTATAATATTGGTATTTTAGTTTAGAATGTCCAATTTGGATGATTTTTTTTATTTTTGATTCAGTTTTTTGTTTATTTTTTTATTAAATTATGCCACCCAGAAAGATTTCAAAGGTTTCTATTGAGTTACCTATATTTGTTTACCCTTATCAGACTCCAAGTGGAATGGAGGAGTTAGGTTCTTCTCAGTTTTTTTCCGGTCTTCCATGGTGATAGAGGTTCGTTAGAGGCTGTGAAGTGAATTGAAAAAGTCAAATGTGTCTTTAAATAATTGGGAACACTTGAAGCTGTGAAGGTGGGAGTTGTTCTAGGTTTATTTGAGGGTTTAGGTTTGGATCATTAGAATATGATCATCCCACCATCATTGTAAGTTAGAATATTTTGGTAATTCTTTAAGACCACTTTTATCTAAAGTCTCATACCTGATGAGGTAAAGGTGAATAAGGTGGTGGATCTCTTGGGTATTCATCAAGGTCAGCAAACAGTAAAGGCATATGTTGACCACCTTGAAAAGATGGTTTCCTTTTCAATGGAGATAGTATCATAGTATTATCTTAAATCTTCACTCTATGTTTGGTATCTTCGTATAGAGATTGACGAGTGAGTCCTCTCATCTAGGGAGGTTTTATTTGGGAAGCTAGTGGATGAAGCATTTCAAGCTGAGTTAGTTCCCAGAGTACTTTATTTGGTAGTTGGTACTTATGAAGGTTCCTCATTTGGTGAAAAGTGTGTCTCAGAGGAACCTATTTCTATAGATTCTCTTTATTCAATTCCTACTTCTCATTCATCAAACCATTTTCTTGTGTGCTTACAGTATGTCCAGTTCAGGTATTCGAAGCTATCCTGTCATAATTATCTGAAGGCTTGTTAGCGGTGTGATCATTTGGGTCACCTGGAGAAGTTTTGCAAGAAGCGCTACTAGAAGAGGAAGTCTCAAATAGAGGGTATAATCTTCTAATTTTGGGGTAGAAGATGATTTAAGTCACTGGGGATCCAGCCATAGTCTCTAGAGTGAAGCTATTCATGCTTTCAAAAAAAATTGGTACGGTGGGGATGTTGGACCACCTTTTTTCCCCAAGGTTGAAGTGGGTAACATTTAAGTTCTTCGGGTTTTATTTTCCCTTATTTTTGAAAATACTTCTTGTTCTAATGATCTTGGAAACTAGGTATTCCTAGAATTTCTATAGTAGTTCTTTATGGATATAAATAATTAAATGGTTATCCTTTTCAAGGATTGGTTTTGGTTTGGGTAGTGCTTATTTTAGAGGTTCTTTTATCTTTTGTAAATGATAAATTGTGTCTTATCCTAATGTTTGGTTTGTGATTTTCCATTGGGGACCCATGTGTGGGGATTTGATCCCTATAGGTTGATTTTTAAATAGTGTGGAGACCCACTATGGATCTTATTGTAGTATCCTCTAGGTTTGGTCAGGTGTGGCATGAAGAGTTGAAAGGTCACACCAAGGATTGTGGTTTTGTTTTTCCTCATTTGGTTTTGGTTTCGAGTCTTGTTCCTCATTTGGTTGGGTAAATTTCTAGGGGTTTGAAGTTTTTATGGTGGACATAATTATCACACCCCAACCCCAGTTTTTTTTTGGATGGTTTATTTTTTTTAGGTTTGGATCTAAATTTTGGTGACTATTTATTTTATTTTTTGGTGGTTTTGGGTGGTTTTTCTACCTATTCATGGTTAGTGTGAAAGGTATGGGGAGAAAGTGGCATGGTGGAGAGTTTGTGACACTCACAGTGCCACTTCATTGTGTTTAACTCGTTCAATTATCTTTGGGTGTACTCTCCTAGTGTTTGAGGTGTCATTTTAGGGTTTTTGGGAAAATTTTCAAGTCATACGGTTTGAGATAGTTTTCACCAACCATGCAACCTAAATCTGCAAGTCTAAAAACTATTTCCAGTAGAATTCGCATGATTTTCATAAGGTTTACAAAACTGTAAAGAAAAATCAAGCACCCCATTAAAACCTAAATAAATTTTATTTTTTAAAAACCCCAATTTAAGTGATTTAATATCCCATTTAACCCCCTCTCAGTTGGGTATTGACCAAAGCCCCCACTCCCACCCCATTCTTCTTCATCTTGGACCACTTTTGGGAAATTTCTCACCTAAGGATAGTGATTATTCATGATTTATTCATCAAATCTTCCCCTTTCCTATTATTCTCTTCTAAATCTCTTGGTTTCTAGGTTTCTATTGGCTTGGACCCCTCTAGGTAAAATTCTAGGGTGAGGGTTAGGTGATGTGGGTTTATTTATTTGATGTTAGGGTGTGTGGTTTATTCCTTGGGCCCTGTTCTTCCTTCTCCTAGAGTTTTATTACATTCTTACATCGTTGAGTTAAGTGTTTCCATCCATTTTCTTTCTAGAACATACCATTTGATGCTTTTCTAATTAATTTATACCTTTTTTTCTCATGTTTTTTATGTGTTCATATGAATTTTTATAGTGTTTCTATGTTGTAAATTTGATGAAAATATATTTTCCAAGTACTTTCTTAGTTATGATTATATGTATATGCACACAACGTGTTTGATAAAATTAAAATTATCCTTTTAAAATGAATTTTAGTATTTTGAGATTTTTTTTGACCTTGTTTGAGATTTTTTAGTTGGGTGATTTGTTCAATTGAGCTTTTTTTGTGGTTTTGGTGCGTTTTATGGTTTATGTTGAAGTGTGGATCTATGTAATTGGTTGTAATGCTCTTTTTGATTCTTTAACTAGAACCTTGGGTATTTTTGTGGTGCTCCATTTTTATATTTCATTGGATGCGGGAATATCCATATGTTCATGGGTTGAACATATGGATAGATAAAGAAATGAAAATGGATTTCCATGATAATTTACATCTTAAACTCCAGATTTCAAAACTCTTTTCTTCTATTATTTATCTCTTCCAATCTATTTCCCAAATAGTTTCTCTAAAACTCTCAATGTTCTCTAAATGTCTTAATAGTTTCTAAATACCTTCAAATGTGGTTTATAATTGTTTTCTCAAAAACTTGGGATTTTAATTACCTTGAAACATGATTTGTAACCTCATGGCTTTAAAGGCCCATTTTTAACATTCTGAGAATGAATTATGTTTTTTCATTGGTTTGAAAATGGTTTTGGAAAGAAACATATTTTCATTGGAAATGGTCTATTTTTTGTAATGGTTAAGGTGTGGTTGGTACTTTGTGGTGTTTTGGAAAGTGGTTTTGAAACTCATGTGATGTGTAGGCCTAGTTGGCACTTGTGTGTGGCTTGATATGTGATGAGAACCTCTATGATTTTCCCTTAGTGGAGAGGTCTTCCACATAGGTAGTTTTGGAGTTTGGGCTAGGAAAGAACAGTGGCATCAATGGGTTATTGGTTAATTCCACACGTGTGATGACCTCCTCATTATCTATGTACTACTATTAGGGGATTCCTAAGCATCATCTAGAGGCTTGAGTGAAGGTTTTTTACTTACCCCGATTAGATGGGTTGGTACCCCCTGAATTTATTGATAGGTCAGGTGGGTTGTGCCACTGGTGATGTTAGTTTAGAGAATCCAGGTTGGGGATTAACTATGGATTTTTACTATACACTGGGAGTTGGGTACGATTTGAATACATATAGGGATTTATTCAACAGATGTTGAGGAAATTCCCATGATTATATATTTATTTTATGTTTTATTCTGATGCACTTGATTATCTACTCATTTATCTTTTTCCTTCTTGTAATGTTGCTTTAATTTCTGATATAGTTATTTGTTCACTTGGTATGGTTTCTTTAGGGACTTGGTTTTTTAGATGGGGTCTTAAAATTTGAATCTATTTTGAAAAGATAAAATGTGTGTGAGTGTTTTGTTTTAAAAATGGAAATTTTTGTTTGGTTCTTTAAAATGACAAAACCCTAATTTCATTAAATGTATTTGAAACCAGATTTTTTGTACTATTTTGAGAAACAGAATGCATGGAATCTGTGCTGCTTATTTACTGATATATTTTATTCTCATGCCTTACTTGTTCTACTTGATGTAGGTAGGCCTGATCTATTCTATAGGTTCAGGTTTCTAGTTTGGGTTTGACTTTGGAGCAGGTTGGTCTTATGGTTGGTGGTGTCCAAGAGGTCACATAGAGATCATGTTCAGTTCTAATTTGGGTTTAGTATTTTTTAGTTCTTTTTTTGTTCAGCTATTGTTGTATTAGGATCTTGTTTATATATTTACTAATGTTTAGTTATTATTGGTTTGTGTTGCATGCTCTGTTTTGGTTATTTGATCATGGTTTTTATTGGGATAAATCATTCCTATTGTGATATATTTGATGCCTCACATTAGTTGTCAGGCCAGGAGGATCAGGAATTCCTCTTGGTCCTTTTCATAGATTGGTTCAGGTTTCAAGTCAGATGAAACCTTGGCCTAGTTTGTGAAAGTCCGTGTACACTAACTGTAAAGTATTAGAAGTTGAAACTTCCTAAATAGATTTAAAACATAACTTATATTACTTACCAAATTAAAAAGGATCAAAAACCTTAGAAGTATCAAACATAATTTCTAGTAGGTCCTTCACTAGTCCTTTCTTAGACAACTTAGATAAAGTTATAAGATTACAGTATCCTTATATTCTATGTCATAATCTAGATTGATCTTTTATTTTAATAAGAAAAGGTAGATCTTGGCTCCTAATTTCTTCTAAGTTTAAAGCACAAACATTTTCATATCGATTGGCAAAAATAATATACTCATCTTCAGAACTATGAACATTACATTTTTCATTCCTGAAGTTAACAAGATAACCTTCATCACATAATTATCATATTCATAAAAGGTTATGATTAAGTCTTATAACAAATAAAACATTTGAAATTAAATCTTTTCCAAGAAAAAAAATGTTACTTGTACCAATAACTTCTCTTTGAGCATTATCTATGAAAGTGACTTTTCCACCTTTTATATTTATGATCTTATTAAATAATTCTTCGTTGACAATCATATGTCTAGAAAAACCACTATCCATGTACCAAATATTTTTGTTGTTGGAACATTCCTTACTTTCCTGAAAAAAAACATTAGTGTCTCAAAACCCAATCCTTCTTAGATCCTATATTATTAGAAAATAAAATATTAGGTAACCACATTTTTTCAATGTTATTATTTTGGGAAAATTTTATTTCCTTAGAAAAATTTCCTTCGTGAAATCCCAATAATTGAACTTTATTTAAGGATCATTTCTTCTCTCAGTGTCCACCACTTTTACATTTAGTGCAAAATGGATAAATCTTTGGAACAAAGTAGTTATTACTAAAAAAAGGTTTTTTATTAGTAAAAACCATTATAGAAATATTTTTATGAGGTCAAATTTGTTTATACATATAAAATTTTTTCTTTACAAAGGTAAACTTATATGAAAGTTTCTTCAAACTAGAAATTTCATATTTTAGTTTTAAAACTAATTTTTTATCCTCAGTAGTATTAGTATTTGAAATTTTTTTAACAAAATCAGTTTGTAAACTATTTTTCTTAGAAATATATTTCTCAAGATCTTTTAAAATATTATCTTTTTCAAAAATTAGTTTCATCAAGTTATTTGTAAAGATGTGTTATTTATTTAGATAAAGTAGTAATTATTGAATTTTATTTAACAAGTTTACCTTAAACAACTTCAATTTTTTACAAACTTTACAATTTCAATTCTCTAGTAGTATAGAAAACCTAGATACTTCTTTATAACTAGGTAAATTATTATCCTCTTTAGATGAGGAAGATTCTTTAATTTAAGATTTATAATTGTTCTCTTTATTATTATAGGGATAATTTTCATTTAAATTAATATTAGTAATAGATTCAGTAATATATACCTTATCTATGATATATTTTTCACCTATGTTATTTCTAAAAATAAACCAATGTTTCTCTGTCTAGAACTCTCATTGTCTCAAGAATTGTTATAAGAACTATCTCCCCCACTTTCACTACAAGTCTATAGAGATTTCATACTCTTATTTCTCTTTTTATTGTAATAATTCTTAGAATTACTATCAGAATTAATTTATTTCTTATCCTTTCATTCATGTTTAGGAAAATCAGGTCTTATATGTCCTATTTTCTTACACTCATAACATATAACCTCATAATAATATTTGTTATCACCTTTATCTCTATGAATCTTCTTATATCTATATTGAATGTATTTATTTCCCACAATATTTTTCATCCTTCTCATAAGATTATCCAATTCATTCTGAGAATTTTTTAACAAACTAGTATCTAACTCAACAATAAATTTCTTCTTTGGAAAATATTTAATAACTTTCTCAGCTGATTTATATTTAATAGAAACATTACATGTAGTTGAAAAAGTAACTCCTCTATTTTTATTTTTTATCTTTTATGCATCCATTTTCACTCTATATTCATATTTCATAAGGGTGCTAATGAGATCATCTAAATTAAGATTTTTAATCCTCCTCGTGTTATCCAAAGTTATTCCTTTGGATTCCCATTCATTAGGAATAATCTAAAAAAATTTCTCAACTAAGATTCTATATGTTAGATATTTCTTTCCAAAATAATGTAAACAATTAAAAATATTCATAAATATCTGATTCACCTTAGAAACTAATTCTCTAGGTAAAAAATAAAAATATTGACAGTCATCTCTCACATATCTCTTCTAGTTTCAATAAATTTCAAAGTTCCAAAGTGAGTAACTTCTAAATTTTTCTATATAATATTAGCTTCTTCACATGTCAAAAAATTTGACTATAGATACTTCTTATCATATAACAAAGTATAGTATTTCTTACTCTATAATTTAGTTGATATTCTTTTTTTCATGATTTTTAAAAGTAGTAAATTCCTTCTCAAGAATATTATAGTCTCCATTTAACATAAAAAAGTTATCCACGCTAGTATTGATAAAAAAATTCCTCATTCTATATCTTCAGTATTCATAATCATTCCCATCAAAAATAGGTGGTCCACTAGGATTTAGATTCTCAAGTGTGCCGACATTAAAACCAGCCAACTTATCAAATAAAAACTACTTTCTAAAAAAACATGTTAGTATAAAATAAATTTATAAACAATAAATCTATAACAAAATATTAACAACTTGTTGTATATAAAAGATGTAAAAACTTAGGAAGTATAGTAGTAGAACCTCCTTTGATACCAATTTTTGGATCATAAGAGTATATGATGGCTATAATATGACGTGAATTATAGTTTAAAAATAAAACTAAGACAAAACACAAAACCTCTTAAGTCATAAATATCATACTCGTCCTTCATCTAAGGATTAGAGTGTTTAAATCGAAATTAAAAATTTTCTGATATATCAGAGTTATTATTGGTATCACAAACACAATGATAAAACAATTTATTAGAAAGATAAGTAAAAAACTTAATTTATAGTGTTAATGCACAATAGAATATTAAATTTTTAGAAACAAGTAAAACTAAAATATTATAATATTAATAATGACTTACAATCCTTATAAAACAATTTACTCTTTAACCTTAAGAGTTAAGGAAGTAAAAAATACTAAATTAAGATATCCATAGTTTCAATACCTACTATAAAGGTTTGTCATTCCTTACCAGGAAATCCCTTGATATTATGATTGAGATGTCTCTATCTTCCAATCCTCATAAGCCCTTGATCTGATAGATCATATTTATCTTTGTCTTTCTTAAACAATAAATCCATCGATATGATGATCAGTATAAGTCTGTCTTTATGGCCCTATAATCCCTTGATCCAATGGATCATATTCAGTCATATTCTTATCCCCATAATCCCTCGATCTAACCATGATCGGAAATAGTGAATACAAAAGAAAAAGTGTTCTAAGTAATTTACAATCCTCATATGGATTCCTTATAATATAAACTCTCTATGAAATTAAAAGGAATTTAGAATGAGGTTCTCAAGAAGAGAAAAAACTTAGATGTGTTAAGTTATGAATGAATAAAATCTCAGCACTTCAAATGACCTCTTATTTATAGGAAATTATCCAATAGTCATATTTTTTATTTGGTTTAAATGGCCTCAAACAGCTTTCACATTAATAGATCATAATGATCTGAATCTTGATACTAATAGTTGAGTATAAACTAAACTTCATTTTTGGATTTCATTTTGTTTAGAACCATTACAATTCTATTATGGATTCCATCTAATAGAAATAATATTAAATAATCCAATTATAAACTTTGGATGGTCTGATGTAATTCACTATTTCTTGTCAATCTGATAAACTGAATAAATGTTAATCCAATGTATCAATACAAATATCAGTTTGATGGTCATGACTTTTGGCAGTCTGATGGAATTCACTATTTCTTGTCAATATAATAAACTGAACAAAGGTTAATCCAATGTATTGGTATAAATATGAGTCTGATGGTCATGAATTTTTTTAGTCTAAGGGACAAGTCATTATTTTAACCACTAGTCAAGATAGTAGTTGGTCTTATATATCAGACCCACTTTTAGTCCAATGGATCAGTTTGAATGATAAAATTTTATATTTTTTTTACATTATAATAATTTCTATGTTCATTATAATAATATGTTTTCTACAAAAACATACTAAAACACTTTGTATATTTAAATTTAGTAAAATATAGATTTAAGAAAGTTTTTTTGATTTCAAAAACTAAGGAAAAGAAATGTAGAATGTATAAATTTTGGCTTAATTGCAATGATAATATATGTTGTAGTGGAACTGGTGGGGAGAAGATACTCTCGGAAGGTCTTTTTGTTTTATTAGTTGATTCACTAGATTGTCTTGATCCGGCCTTTAATTTACCCATAGTTTTATATATATATAATACCATACCTCACTTCATATATTTTTTCATTAATTGTTATAGGTTTTTCATTTGAAAAAAATTTTAAGGACATACCTCACCTATCTTTTTAAGATTATATAGTCATGATGTGAACATTTCAATAGCATCATTGACCATTGTAATATTCGGATCATCAAGTGGAACAGGAAAATTTGTGCTCAGATCTTGAGCTACTTTAATCCCCAGTCTTATGTGATATTTTTGGAGCTCTTTGTTATGTAGCATGTCTCCCTAGAAATTATACACTTTACCCCTCACAACAAGTAAGTTTGGGGGTGTTGATAAGTAGAAATCACATACAACTTTACCCTATATAATTTTAGTATTATAAAGTTATCTAGAGTTGTTGGATTCACATTTAGTAGAAAGAGTAATTAAAAAATTGATTACCTCAGGTAAGGTATGTGGTTGATAGGAATGACTAGCCTCAAATCTATTGGGGTCATTTGGTTTTTCATGTGATGATATTTGTTCCACATCCAGTTCTCTTTGATCTTCTTTCATATATGGTATTCCAAACAAGGTCGGATAATAATATCTTAAAAAGCATCTACTTTCATCTGTAATACTTTCATCATCTAATATGTATCTTCTTGCAGTTTTTTCTTCTTGAAATATTTTATAGGAGACACTCTAAAACCTACACCTCTAATGTTGTCATATAGTTTCAACCACACCAAAGCTACTGAAAGTAGTTTTTCTTCTGTTTCGGTCATTGCTGATTCTTGGATCTAAACCATGTAAAAACATGTGAACATAAATAGATATTTTAATGTAATATTGTTATAAATAATAAAAAATTACTATTATCTAATACTTACACATGTTTTTCATACTTATTTTCTATTTTAATTAACTAATTTACCCTCCATATTTACATGGTCCTCCTTTCATATCACATGATGTGGGATAGAAGTTTCTTATGACCTTGATCCATCAATATTCATATAAACAAAGGAACATATGTTGTTTCATATCACATAAAAATTTTATTATTTATTTAAAATATATACTATTCTCTTCTCTAGTGAAGCGTACCCCATCCTTGCTTTGCAATAGGGATGCATTGGTTTTTATGCATGTTGTTTATTTTCATCACTCCTTTGTTGTTTAATAAATAAAAAAATTTGAATCAAATTGGATAAAATGAATAACGTTAAATAATATATTATCGACTACAATAAACCTAAAATTATTTCTCACTATGATGACTGATGAGATAATTTCATGTTTCCTTCTTTATAATGTGTGCATAAGTAACTGGTGGGTGGGGATTTAGTTTCCCCTTATCATACATAAGATGAAACTTCATAAGAAGTGTCTGGAAGACTCTATGGGATTTTCTAAGATCCATTAGGACATATTTCTCATGGAAATAATCTAAAATAAACAAACTCTATAGGGGATAGTGGAAATTAAACCAACATTTCATTGTTTAATTTTTCAGTAAGATAAATAAAGTATATTGTAACATTACATTAATATCTTCCTAAAGGGTTTCCTTCATTATAGGTTGGATGTGGCACCATGAATATATATCAATTGGTATATTCATTCTCATTGTGACCTCAATATAACTAATAAACATTATCTTGTTGGGGTCAATAGGTTGTTCATGTTGATTCCATCCAACCTCAAATTTTATACCCTTACTTGTTTCCTTGATAATTTTATTCAACACTATGTTGATACATCATTCTTTTTTTATCAACATGGTGTTGATCCTCTAATAATTATATAATTTTAGCATCAACTATATATTCTTACCTAATATTGGTAATATCATCATGTGCATAATCCATTGTTTGTATGAGAAATCAAAAATTTAATTAAGATTACATAAATACAGCGATAACACATAATATTATAATGAAATCAAAGTATATTAAAAAACTTTAAAATACTCATTGAACTCTCTTTATTTTATTTAAATTTTTAATATATTTGGATCCTTTTTCGATAATCCAAATCCCCTCTTTGTGATCCCCTCTAATGTATAAGACATTTTCTATATTGGAACTACTATGAAATGATTGTGATCTCCTAGTAAAATTGTTATCCCCAACTGAATTTCCATCAGACCCTACATTTTTTTTAGTCGCCAGTAGGAAAATTGAAAAATTCATGTTTATTTTATTTGAGATATAAAATATATTCACTACTTGTTATTTCATTATGAACAGCTCTTCCTTTTACCATTACACACTAAAATTCACCTTTAAAGATCCCATTTTATCAACTTTCATTGCACTTCTATTTTAATCCCATTTGAAATAGAAAATTGGCACATGAAATGTTTTATAATCCAACTCGTATATCTATTTGATGATGCTGAAATATAAAATATTCACATAAATTGGATTTTTATCCTTGGAACCAGATATGTGTATCACTTCTACCATAAGTGTAACTCCATTGTTTTGTATCATACTGTGGTCATTGTGTTTTTTTTTATAGAATGTAAAACCATTAATTATAAAACTAGTATAAGATATAAAATTTTCATTTGGTCCCTTCTCTAGCCATCAAATTAGTTCAGCCATTGAATTTGTATTTTTAGATAACTCCTTATAAATATGAACTCAGAACCAGCATATAAAATTTTTATTATGTTTATTTGATATTCAACTTTTTTCCCTTGATGAATTAAAATTTCTATGAATTGTTTTATGGACTTAAACATATGGATCAACATCTTCAATGTTATGTAAAATGTAAAGGTTATATTTCTACCACTCTATGATGGTAATTGTAACAACATTACTTTCAAAAATCCCTTCTCCCATAAGGGTCCCATTTTGATGAGACTTAGGGATACCGATGTTATCAACATCTGATAGGTAATTAGTATAGAATTCAACTGATTCTTCAACAATATATTCTTCTACAATATAACCTTATGGATGACTTTTATTCAAGATGTAACCTTTAAAAATCTTCATATAAAATTCAATGGGGTACATCCATCTGTAATGGAAAGAACCACTAAAAGATGTTGTCATGGAATCTCTCAAATGAAGTGTGATTTTTTGGGTACTTGGGTGCAGTAGAGTGGATGACCAAGGTCATCTCTCAAAAGAGGAAGTAAATTTAAACAACTTCTTAAAGGTATTATAAAAATAAAATAAAAGAGAATAAAAATGCGACTTGAAAGGATGAGGGGTTTTTTTATCATTTATAAAACTAGAAGAATTTTTCTTGAAGAAGATTTCATTTTTTTAATTTTAAAATGAAAGTTGATAAACAAAGCACAATGAGAAGATGTTTTTTTTAGAAAACTATTTTTTAGAAAGTGTAATTGATCTAACTCTAACTATTAAATCATTTATTAATAATTATCATTTAAATTAATATCCACTTAATTATGATCCCTTAATTTTTTAAATCCTTAACCCTATGAGAATTAACTTTACCACAAAGATGAAGTGAATTTATCCCTAGGATAACTTCAGAACATGTAATCACAGCGCCCTACTTTGATTGATGTTCTAAGTTTAGCTTATGTTCAGTGGTAAATTAAGGCACATTTCCTCTATGTAAATTAGAATTAATTGATTTTATGGATTATATTTGAACACTATAAATTGATCTCGTGTGGTTTTGAATTACCAATTAAGTTCACGCTCTCACAAGTCACACAATGCTCGACCTCGCGTGATTTGTGTTTATTGTTAAATTGATTTCTTAGTTTCATTTAAATTAAAAAAATCAATTAATATATCATACTATTTGAATTACAGTATCTCATTGATTAAAAATAAATGAATGAATAAGGATAGAGGTCGATCGATTACTAAAAAAACTACTCTTCCATGGGCGGTGTAGTCATCGTAGAAATGTTATGCAAGTGAAAAGGTTTAGAAAGGGTATAACACAATATTGTTTCTACTCTTAAATTCTATACCAAATAAGAAGACTAATAGAAGAATAAAATTTAAAATAATAGAATAAGTGTAGGAGAAAATAAGAGTTAATTGAAAGCACAACAACATTACAACAACAAAAATAAGAAAAGAAGAGCATTTTGGAGGAGATCGTATCTTGGTAGCTTCCCTCCTCCAATTGTGAATTGAAATGGCGTAGAACCATTTATCCTCTAATAAAAATCTATTAATGAACATACAAAACCCCTACAAAAGATAAAAACACTAATTTATAGAGTGGAGGGGATGCTAGGTTTAAAGAGGTTTCTAGTGTGAATGGTGAATCTCGTCCAAATATTTTAATCCAACTTGAACCACCCATTTGACCTCCAACACGCATGAACCAGTTATTATTCCAGAAGAATAATTTTTTCAAAATTGGGTTGGTGAGATCCTCTAAAAATGTTAGCCCAATATAAGCTCTGATGAAGAAGTTATGTCCCAAATAAAGAATCAGTTTCCAATATGGCGGGTCTGGCCGACATTTGATTTCATGGTCCATTTAGTCCAACCAAATACATTTTTTAGCTTCAATGTCCTGAACAAAAGTTTTATCCCATTAATTCAGAAACATAGTTACAAAATTTCAAGTTCAAATAATAAATATTAAAATATTTATCTTCTAAATACTACAGTGCACTATAAAGGGTAAAACTAGAATTTCCATCAAATTTTCAAATGAACGATCTAATCCCAAATATTTTATAAATAAACATATTTAAAACAATGTGAGGAAATTTTATTATTTATTATCAATAAAATATTCAATAAAAAAAATTTATCAACTCCCCCAAACTTACCTTTCTATACTCCAGGGAAAAGCCTCATATCATGTACTCAAAAAAATTGTGACAAGATATGCATATTCATATTTCTCAATCCACAGTGCAAATATAGGGAAAGTAAAAATCTCATCAAGAGTCAATATCAGTAAATTTTAAAGTCATTGTCTCATAAATTTTTTCAAAACAAAATTCACTGAGATTCATAACACTAATCATAGGGAAACAAGTCATGGGTTTACCATGCCACTAATTCTCCACAAGTGTGTGTGCCAACCATTCTAAGCTTGTCTCTCCACCCTTTATCTACTATATTCCGGTCAATAAAAACTTTTCTTCTTACCTGATTCTATTCCACCGAATCTATTCAACATCTTTTGTAATCAAATTCCAAAACCCACTCATTTAAGAAATCCTAGAAGTCAAACCATGAGCTCCCGACCTAAATATCCCAACATGTTTTATATTTCTTCACTCCCCTCTTTATTGATTGTTTTTTTTTAGAGGGAGTACAATAGTTAGATATTAGGTGCACAGGCGTAGGTTAATCTGGTACAGTTATGGAAATGATCGGAAGAGAAATGAATGTATGGAAAGACTATGTTATAAGCTAAAAATGATTACTTACCCTGAATATACATTCAATTGGGTAAGAGAAAATCACAAGTCATGATTTTGTAAAAAATTGTGTAGAGAAATCAATGACACAATTTAACATGAACAAATATCATAATTAATGATGTCAAAAACTAAAAGGTTTTATAATGAAATAATAATTCATATCATCAAAGACTTAAATTTTTATAAAAGACAACCCTTGATAATGAAATATTAATCATTCTTATATTTCTACCAATAAATTTTGAAAACATGCATTTTCTATATGTTCCACAAGAGAATGTTACATGATATATTTTTTTCTTTTTTATTGATTTTTTTTTTGAAATTTTTAACCGAAAACTTAATAGAAAATACACATAAAACACACAAATGAAAATCCTAAATATCTACCTCAAAATTTTGTCCCCTCTCCCACACTTAAAATATTGCATTATCCTAAATGTGAACCTATGAGATGATATATGAACATGAAATGTATAATTTTTAAATAGGATAAATAATATAAAATTGAAAGGGTTAGGAATAGCCTGATATACTCAAGTGATGATGGGGTCATGTAGTGTGATGAAATCCACTGCATTGGTAGGAAGTCCCTCAATGTATTTCTTCAACCGTTTCTCATTGACTATAAAGGTCCTTCCAGTGTCCTCTTGTGTGATCTCCACTGCACTATAAGGAAAAACATTAGATATAATATAAGGACCTAACCATCTGGAATGCAACTTACCAGGCATCAGCTTCAGTAATGAACTGTAGAGAATGAATTTATCTGAAACATGAAACTCTATTTTATGGATCATTTTATCATGAGCTTCTTTTGATCTTTCCTTGTAAATCCTTGAGTTCTCATATAAAGACAATTGAATCTCCTCAAGCTCTTGAATTTGCATCTTCCTTTGGATTCTAGCTTGGGCCAAATCCATGTTACATTTATTTATATCCCAATAAGCATGATGCTCGACTTCCACAGGAAGATGAAAAGCTTTCTCGAAAACAATCCAAAATTGGGATATACTGATGGAAGTTTTGTATGCCGTATTATAAGCCCAAAGTGAACCATCCAAGTGCTTTCTCTAATCCTTACTATTTGGCTGCACGGTTTTCTCCAAATTGTGTTTCAACTCCCTATTTGAAACCTTAGCCTGGCCATTTGTTTGGGGGTGGTATGGTGTTGATGTTTTGTGTGTCACCCCATACTTCTAAAGAAGGGATGCCAAATTCCAATTACAAAAGTGTGTCCCTTGGTCACTGATGATGGTCGTCGGTACTCCAAACCTGCAAAAAATATATGATTTGAAAATTTCCACAACAACATGATAATCATCAGTCTTTGTGGCCTTATCCTCCACCAACTTTCTTACATAATCAAAAGAAACTAAAATATACAGGAAACCAAATGAACTAGGAAAAGGACCCATAAAATTAATTCCCTATACATCAAAAATCTCATAGAATAGTATGGGTTGTTGGGGAATCTTGTGTATCCTAGAAATGTTCCCAGTATGTTGGCAATGAGAGCACGACTTACAAAATAGATAAGCATCATGGAATAATCTGGGCCAAAATAATCCATAGTCTAAAACTTTCCTAGCTATCCATTGGGGTCCAAAGTGTCCACCACAAGCAACTGTATGACAAAAATGTAAAATAGATTCAAACTCATGATCAGGAACACACCTCCTAATAACTTGATCACTACACATGCGCCAGAGGTAGGGGTCATCCCACACATAAAATCTTGATTCAATCTTTAATTTTTGGACTTGATGTTTCTTAAAATTTGTATGAATTTCAAATGAAACAAGGAAGTTCACTAAATCAGAATACCAAAGATGTGTACCTGAGATGGAATAAAGATTCTCATCAGGGAAAGTGTCCCGAAGTGGTACCTGGTCCAAGGTGTCATCCTCTAGTGTGTAAGTAAGCCTACTCATGTGGTCTTCCATCAGGTTTTATGACCCCTTCTTGTCCTTTATCTCAATATCAAATTCTTGAATAAGGAGAATCCATTGGATAAGTTTGGGCTTTTCATCTGGCATCTTCAAGAGGTACCTAATAGTTGCATGTTCAAAAAACAACTACTTTAGAGCCCAATAAATATGAAATGAATTTATCTAAAGAAAATATGATGGTAAGACACTCTTTTTCCATGATTGTGTAGTTTTATTGGGCTAAATCTAGTGTCCTAGATGCATAGGAAATCACATTTGAACGTCCCTCCACCCTCTGAGATAAGACATCCCCAAATAAATAGTTAAAGGCATCACACATAATCTCAAAAGTAATCTCCCACCGTGGGGGCTTTATGATAGGTGGAGTGGTCAGACACTTCTTTAGCTCATCAAATACTACCCCCCATAAATCATCAAACACAAAATCAAAATCCTTTTGAAGTAATCGCGATAAAGGAATATAAATCTTACTAAAATATTTGATGAAGCACCGATAAAAGCCTAAATACCCTAGGAAAGATCTAATATCACACACACATGAAGGATAGGGTAATGATGAAATAATTTCAATCTTAAATATATCAATCTCAATCCCATGGTTTTACACTACATCTTAAGACAATTCCATGCTCTGTCATGAAATGACACTTTTCAAAGTTCAAGACCAAATTCTTCTCAATACAACGATTCAACACTATTCTCAAACTAGATATAAAATCATCAAATGAAGACCCATACATTGTTAAATCATCCATAAATACATCCATGAAGGTCTCAATAAAATCAGAAAAAAATACTCACCATGCATCTCTAGAAGGTACTTAGGGCATTGTAAAGTCCAAATGGAATCCTTCGGTGGGAAAACGTACCAAATGGAAAATTTAATATTGTCTTCTACTGATCCTCCAGAGCAATAGGAACCTAAAAATATCCAGAAAATCCATCCAAGAAATAATAGTTTGTTTTCCTAGCTAGTCTCTCAAGCATCTGATAAATAAATGGGAGGGGTAAATGGTCCTTGCGAGTGGACTGATTTAGTTTCCTATAATCAATACACACACGCTAACTATTTTGGACACTCAGTGGAACTAACTCATGTTTCTCATTTTTAATAATAGTAACACCACTTTTCTTAGGCACAACCTAAATAGGACTCACCCACTTGGAATATAAAATGGGATAGATTATACCTGCCTCGATCAATTTTCCAACCTCTTTTTTAACAACTTCTAGAAGGGTTGGATTGAGTGTCCTTTGTGGCAGCCTAACTGGTTTATCCCCATCCTCTAAAAAAATCCTATGCATGAAAATAGAGGGTCTAATACCTGGTATGTCAGCCAAGGTCCACTCGATTGCCCTGATATTCTCCCCCAAAAGATTCAAAAGTTTTTCTTTATGTTAAAAAGGGATATTATTAACAATTATAATAGGTAATTTCTCACTAATTAACAAGTATGATTATTTTAGATTTGGTGGTAATGGATTTAGTTCCAATGTAGGGGGTAATGTATGGATGGATAAATTTAAGGAACTAGAATATGTGCACAATGAACATCAGTATCAAAATATACATCATCAAAATTAGAGAATAAAGCATTAAATCCATCAGCATACTCAACAGAAATGTCATAATCAGAGTTTACATGATCAAAATCAGAATATGATTCCATTTCAAAATCAAATATAAGAGAGTATTGTGCATTATAAATAGGTGTGGAAGTAATATTAGACATAAAAATATAACCAATACTCATAATATTCATAATAATAGGACAATCATATTCCATGGGTTTTTTATTTGGTTGTTCAAAATGGGAGATAAAAAATATAGAATGGTCCTTTGAGGGGTTCTTTATAGATTCCATAACATTAAATATCACAACTTCATATCCAAACTCCATGTAAAGAGTACCCTAATTGACATTTATGATAGTTTTTTCAATTTTGAGGAAGGTCCTACCTAATATAATGGGAGCATGAGAACTTAGTTGATCATCCTCCATGTTAAGCACATAGAAATCTGCTAGAAATATCATGTCTCTTACCCTGAAAACTCCATCCTCGAGGACTCCCGCTGGATATATTGTAACTCTATTTTCCAATTGCACCACTACTCTCATTTTTTTCAACTCACCAATATTCAAAGAAGAGAATACAGAGTGAGGCATCACATTTATGGAAGCTCCTAAATCACAAAGTTCATTAGAAAAGTGAAACTCTCTTATGGTGCATAGGATGGTGAATGTCCCTGGATCCTTGTACTTTTTTGGCATTGCTAGAGTTAGTTTAATGAGTGCTAAAACATTTTTTCCAAGATTGATCCTCTCATTTCCCTTGAGGCCTCTTCGATTGGTACTAAGTTATTTTATGAATTTGGCATACCTTGGTATTTTTTTAATGTCTTCAAGTAAAGGGATATTGATCTTAACACACTTGAATGTATCCAAAACTTCTTTTTACATCACCTTTTCAGCCATATTTTTAGTTTGTACAACCCTATTTGGAAAGGGAGGGGGTTTAAGAGAAACGTCATCAATATTTTTTATACATTTATCTTTCTCCTTAGGTTGCTCAACAGTTGGTGTGAAATGAGGATTTTATAGAGTTGAGGTGAATCTCGGTGGAACGATAGGTGCAGATGCATTAGTTGTTTACTTCCCATTTCTCAATATGATGGCACTAACATTCCACTTGGGATTTGGAATAGGTTGGGAAGGTAAATTTTTGGAGTTCTTACTTCCCAGTTCATGGAGGGCGGTGGAAATCTGGCTCATTTGTGTCTTCAACCCCCTCAACTTTGAACCTTGACTCTTCAACTCATTCTATTTATTAATAACAATTTGCTTTAAAATTTCATCAATGTTAGAATCTACCTTGGGTGGGGGATTCCCATTATGTTGACTTTTTGATGCTTGGGCTTCAAATATCCTCTAGGTTTATTGGAAACCCTACTAGTAAGGTGGAGGCTACTGGAATTTTTGTTGAAAGTGGGGCCTTTGTTATTGTCCAGATCCATACCTCATGTCTGATTGATCCTTCCACCCTTGGTTGTATGTTAGTGCAAAGGAATAAAGATTGTTTTGGGGATATGGTTGTTGTTGCTGGTGATATGGTCACCAAGGAAACACTGATGCACAATCTTTTGTTTCTTGTAGTTGGGGTCAATAGTCAGTTGGGTGGCTTATCTCAGTGAAAATTCTACAAGGCCTTAAAGGAGGGGGTTTGTATGTCTTTTAATACAATGTAATCTACCTCACCATAGTGGTCAATTCTTCTAACATAGAATCAATCAAATGACTTTCAATAGAAGAAGGACTTACCTGATGTACTCCTCGAACATGTGGTGTACCTCGATCGCCAAATTTTTTGAAGTTTTGGGCCATCTTTTCAATCAATGCACATGCAGCTACTGGTGTTTTTCTGACCAATGCTCCTCCAGCCGCAGCATCTACCATGCTCCTCTCCATATGTGTGAGTCCTTCATAGAAGTACTAGATGAGGAGCTGCTCACTGATTTGGTGATGTGGGAAGCTTTTACACAACTTCTTCAATCACTCCTAGTACTCATACATTGACTCCCCTTGGGATTCCTTGATCCCATATATCTCATTACAAATGAAAGTGGTCCTTGATGCTGGAAAAAATCTTTGCAAGAAAATACGTTTCAAATCATTCCAACAAGTTACATATTCGGGTTGTAAATAATACATCTAATCTTTTGCAGCTCCATCAAGTGATAATGGGAATGCTCTTTGTTTGATTTGATATTCAAAAATATTTCTTGGTTTTAATGTTTATAAAACCACATTAAATTATTTTAAATTTTTATTGGGATCCTCACCAGAGTGGCCATAAAATTTTGGAAGCAGGTGGATTAACCCAGATTTCAGTTCAAAGTCTGATTCAAGATTTAGGTACGAAATGCAATTTGGATGATAATTAATATCAGGTGCATACAATTCTTTAATGGTTCTATTAAGTTTATTTCTATTATTTTTAGACATTAGTTCTTGTTTTATGTTTGATATAGAAGTGTTTCTATTTTTTTGTGTTCCTGGAATGGAGGAATTATCCAACTGGTTTAATGTTGAAAATTCCCATAGACTGAGAATGTCAGATTCGAGCCCTAAGGCTATATTTAATCTCAGGGTCAAGATCTAAGAGATATTTGGGATTAGTTCAAGTCATAAATCAATGAAAGGTAAAAAAATAAACTAATAAAATTGAACCATAATAAAAATAAAATAAGTTTGATTTGGTTTTATAAAAATAAAATAACCGAGTAACGAAAAAAAGAAAAAAACTTTAGAAAGGGGAAAGAAGAAAGAAATAGGAGAAGAAAAGAATTAAATAAAAAATAAAATAAATAACTCTAATTGGTTGAATAAATTACTTGCCTCCCCAATAATGGAACCAATTTTAAAGGCATTTTCATGGGAGATCTCAAATGATGTTTGATTTTTTGGTACTTGGGTGCAACAGAGTGGCTGATCAAAGTCGCCTCTCAAAGGAGTAAGTAAATTAAAACAACTTCTTAAAGGTATTATGAAAATAAAATAAAAGATAATAAAAATACTACTTGAAAGGATGAGGGGTTTTTTTATCATTTATAAAACAAGAAGAAGTTTTCTGGAAGAAGATTTCATTTTTTTAATTTTGAAATGAAAGTTGATAAACAAAGCACAATGAGAAGATGTTTTTTTTTTAAATATTTTTTAGAAAGTGTAATCGATCTAAATCTAACTATTAAATTATTTATTAATAATTATAATTTAAATTAATATACACTTAATTATTATCCCTTAATTTGTTAAATCCCGAACCCTACGAGAATTAACTTTACCACAAAGATGAAGTTAATTTAACCCTAGGCTAATTTCAGAACATGCAATCACAACACCCTACTTTGATTGATGTTTTAAGGTTAGATTATGGTCAGTGGAAAATTAAGGCACATTTTCTCTCAGGAAATTAGAATTAATTGAGTTTAGGGATTATATTTGAACACTACAAATTGATCTTTTGTGGTTTTGAATTACCTATTAAGATCATACTCTCACAATTCACACAACTCTCAACCTCGAGTGATTTGTGTTTATTGTTCAATTGAATTATTAGTTTAATTTAAATTAAAAACATAATTAATATATCATATTATGTAAATTATAGTATCTCATTTATTCAAAATAAATGAATGAATACGGATAGAGGTTGATCGATTACTAAAAAAACTACTCTTCCATGGGCGGTGTAGTCATCATAGAAATGTTATGCAAGTGTCATGGTTTAGAAAGGTTATAACCCAATATTGTTTCTATTATTTAATTACATCCCAAAGAGGAAGATTAAGAGAAGAAGAAAATTTAAAATAACAGAAGAAGTGTAAGAGAAACTAAGAGTTTATTGAAAGCACAACAACATTACAACAAAAAAAGAAGAAAAGAAGATCATTTTGGAGTAGATCCTGTATTGGTAGCTTCCATCCTCCAATTGTGAATTGAAATGGTGTAGAACCACTTATCCTATACTACCAATCTCTTAATTCACGTCTCAAACCCCTAAAAATTAGAAAAACACAAATTTATAGAGTGGAGGGGAGGATAGGTTTAAAGAGGTTTTAAGTGTGAATGGGTAATCTCATCCAAATATTTTAATCCAACTTGAATTTACCATTTGACCTCTAAAACGCATGAACCAGCTGTTCTTCCAGAATAATTATTTTTTCACAATTGGGTTGTAGAGATCCTCTAAATCTTTGGGCCCAATATAAGCATAGATGAATACTTTAGGGCCAAAATACAGAACCAATGTCCGATCTGGTAGGTCCATCCCACATTTGATTTCATGGTCCATTTCGTCCAACCAAATGCACCTTTTAGCTTTAATGTCCTAAAATAAAGTTGTATCCCATTAATTCAAGAACACAGTTACAAAATTTTAAGTTCAAATAATAAATATTAAAATATTTTTCTTCAAAATACTACAGTACACTATAAAGGGTAAAACTAGAATCTCCATCAAATTTTCAAATGAATGATCTAATCCTAAATATTTTATAAATAAAAATATTTAAAACAATGTGAGGAAATTTTATAATTTATTATCAATAAAATATTCAATAAAAATATGTTTTATCAACCACATAGTTGAACCTCTATAACCAAGTGAACCATCAGGTGAATGATTATATCAAAGAATAATAGTGGTAAGAACATCTATAATTCACATAATATGATTGAAACATCCTTATTTGTGATTGGAAACTTTTTCAAGTATATAAATTTACATTATATGGATTTGAAAAATAATCATAGTCTAGTTAATTTATGTCGTACATTTTTAGGCAACATGCAATGTAAATTAATGGGCATCAAATATTACATCAAAACATAGAATTCGTGTGATTTTAGTCCCTATAACTTCAAATTAGTCATTAACATTACATTATTTATATTTTATGAATACCCCTTGTAGAACTTTTACACCTTTAATGAAAATTAAAAATTGAAACTTTTCTTATCTGGATAGAGTGTAACCTACTAGAGGAAGAAAATTTTGACTTTTACCCTTCACCAGTGCCAACTATTCCCTTATCCGTATGTCAATCTTGTTCATCCTAACATTGATTCCATATTTTTTTAGAAACATTTATTAATGTTCCAATAACACTACCAAATAATTTTTTTTCTACACACATGTCATCAAGAAAATTTTTGATGTACAAACAATTACAGTACGATAATTCAAAGAAAATTAATCTCTTTTTTCAACCAAATTTCGTAAGGTTTTTCAAAATTGGTTTATCGAAAACAGTTTCAATATCTTCTACTTTATCGAATAGTTGATCACTTTTTAGTAGATATGATGATGTACCTTATTCGGTATTCCCATCGAACGTTGTCGTCTGGGATTGTTGTTTATGTCATCGAGGTAAAAAAATTCTATGTTCTAAAAACATGGTCTTTGAGGAATGTTTCAACCGAACTGAGTGTGTTTATTATTCAAAAATAGTACACCACAACATTCTTTTAATTCTATGGCCAAAAAATTCATAAGTAGTAAAGTCATTTATCATCTTGTACAACATGGACCTTAATGTGAATTCTTCAATTCTATGAGTATCATACATTGTAACACCTCTATTTAACCTCAATTTCAAATCTTTGATCAATGGTGCTAAATAGACATCAATATCATTATAGGGATTTTCTGGTATAGATATAAGTAGATACAATATAATATATTTGTTCTTAATTCTTAACCATGGTGGAAATTTAAAATTTACCAACATAACTATCCAGGTACTATGAGTGCTACTATGTGAAAAAAAAAGTATTTACTCTATCTATAGATAACAAAAGATACAATTTTTTCTGATCATTTACAAATTTAGGATACTCACAATCAATTTTCTTCCACTGAGGAGAATCTATTGGATGATGTAGTTTCACTTCTTTAATTCTTTTGTCTATGTTCTGTGTCAATTTATTGTGGTTTACTAACATCCATATAGTCTTATAATCCATGTAATGATAGGAAATTACCATGCACCTTTCAAAGGACTTGATTCAACTTTCTTGTATTGATTCATGCTACACATAGGGCATTTTATGAGTGATTTGTGGTCATTGGAAAACAATATGAAATCATTTGAACAAGAATTTTTTTTATAGATCATTCCCATTGAAATTATTATTAGTTTATCATCATATGTTTGATAAGGAATATTATTTTATTTTGGTATCATATCATTCTATAGGTCAAGTAGTTCTGTAAATCTAGTGTCATTATATACACTACTAGATTTAAAATTATATAACTTCAATACAACTAAAAATGTTGTGTATTTAGTAGAACCAACATAAAATAGTCTCTTAACACAGCTATTTAACTTCTTAAACAACTTTTTAAAATCATGAAGTTTATCTTAAATTTTCATTTTCATTTATTATATACAATATTTATCATCATTTATACTGATATCCATATCAAATGATCCATAAACCGTAGTGTCATGCTAATCAGTGCCTGCGTTCAGTTTTTTTCATGTTTAGTCCAACATCTATAGCTATAATCTATTCTGTGACAAATAAAATGTTCTTACTACTCTTTTGGACTAATTTTTACTGAATTAAAATAATTTAAACATGGAAAAATGATTTTATAATGGTCTTATACATGATCTATTGACAATTTGATAAACTATTTAACTCCATCTTCATACTCTTTTTCATATGATTACCATGCATCCATTTTCTAATAATATACATCCTATTAAGTTCATAAAATATTCATTTTTTACAAAAAATAAATAAATACACATAATATGTTCATAATGAAAGGATAAAGTTATAGATAATTCTAATAATTGGAACCCAACATTTGAATGTTATCGGTTATGATTCTTGACAAGTTATCATTTTAAAAAATGATGGTATGAAAATAAACAACCTGGGGTAAACTTGTGGTTTTTGGTAGATGTTCTCAAATTGATTTTTTCTAGGACAAAAAGTTAGTGATAAATATATAGGTAAACAAAATTTATTTATTATTGGATGGAAGACTTCCCTTGTAAATTCTTGTTCTTTTTTTCATTTAATTGTGACCTATATTTATAAATTTTTATAAAAATGTCTTTCCTCGAAACATACAAGGTCATTTATTTTGACACAGGGTTAAGGATCTTGTAATTTCCTGAAAAAATGGATGAAACTATTATTGATAATATAAGTGAAGTTATTTTGCTCTATTTTTCTGTAGATTATTCGAGACCACGTATTATAGGAATACCAACAAATATATTTGTACTATAACCCACTGATGAACCACAATTTCAAAAATATTATAATTATCAATATTAGATATATTTCACATATCCAACAATATCCAAAACCTCTATTAAATTTCCTTAAAACACCACAAATATTTTCAATTAATAAACATTCCAAAAATATTAGTTAGCATGGATTTCACATCATTGAGATCCAAAACATTATGATTCCACATCTAACAGTGACACTGATGACTATAAGATATCTCACGCATCCAATAGTCAAAGTCTTCATAGGTATATCCAAAAGAGTATTCTCATTATTAATAAAATCCATACCACATGTATGGATAGGGAATATTATAATAAACTTAATAAAATTCCTCCACTATCTTCTAATCATGTATGTGTCTGAGATAAATGTGTTTCAAATTAGAAATTTTTATGGGTGAAACTCAAATCATTCCTAATGAAACACAATAGATCAAAATAATAATAATATTGTGTACATGGATTTTATGTTAAAAATAATTATATTTTATATACAAAACAGGCATTTTCTATTTCAGTTGAAATTAAAGGAACATGAATTAAAAATATATAATTCCACAAAAAATAATAATCCATAACATAGAAATATAAAATTATTTCATATAATATTGAAAATGATGTTAAAAAATTAATAAAATCACTAAAAAATAAATAAGAAGGCCTAATTTATTAATAAATTCTGAAATAAACTTTCTACCAATATCAAAAGGAAATTGATTCCATAATGAAACCATATTTCATTATATTTTAGTTTCCTAAAAAGAAAACAATATTGAAATATGACACTATAATGGTCCCTAAAAATAAAATACACAATGTAATGACATATTTTAAAAAGACATTATGGTTTTAATCCATGAGGGTTGGAGGGATACTTGGAAGAAAATGTGAATAATTGTTTGATTTTAATCCTATAGAGCAGCAAGGATACTTGAAACTTGGATCTAATCACCATTTATTCACCAAAAAAACACACCTACTTATCATTTTTTTCCACCACCTTACATGATAGGTGGTTAACTTTTTTGCGGTGCACAATTGGGAGTTTCATGAAATCAGAGTAAGAAATTATGATGAATGAGTTTAAATGAACATGAAAGAGAGGTAGACGGTGAACCAAAAATGGATCAAGGAAAGAGAGATTGGGTGCAGAATCAATAAGGTAGATTGAGGAGAAATAATATCACTTGTGCACGTGTTGTTCAAACCATTTTTGGAAATTAAAACCAAACAAAGATGTTCGGCGGGGAGCAATGGATCACAAGTGATCACATACCTTGATTTTAATATATCATTATAATTTCAATAAAACAAAAATAGATAAATTTTAAACCAATAAAAATATAAGGAAACTCATTTATTTCCAAGAAAACATTTGAAACCAAAGAAACAAATAAATTTTCAGCTTCAAAAACCTTAAAACCTTTTTATTCTGAATAACACTTCCCAAACAAAAAATGAATCTATAAATTTAATTTCTAAACACTTCACAACTCATTAAAATACCTCATTAGATAAAAATTTATGTATATATGAAAATAATAATCAGTTTAATATATGAAAATGATATTTTATTCAATAATAATTACTTTCCCTCACTTTAAAAAATTAAATCTATAATTTAACTCAATCAATAACCAACTTCAACACTTTCTTTAAAACATTTCATTGCATAATAATAATAATTTAATAAATAATTTAAGTACCCTTTATACTAAAAATTAATAGTTTTATAAATCAATATACATAGAAATCATAAAATTTAGATGTATACATGAAAATTATAATTATTCATTAATCAAACACTTACAAACATTTAAAATAAAAAAATATGAGAATCACTTAAAGTTTCTTGAATCCCTTTAAACATAGAATATTCTAAAAACAAAATCTACTAAAATTGAGTTATATTTTCAATATATTAATTTAAAAAATTGCATAAAATGTTAAAATGATATATTTTTCCCCTTTACACATAAAATGATATGATTTAAACTTCTCAAAATCAATTTGGAAATCATAATACCTTTAAAACTAGATCCCTCTGTAAGAGGGTTTTGGAAATTTAGAATGAGAATTTTGAAAACATTTTCCCATTATATAAAATAAATATTTTAAAATTAAAATATTATATAAATAAAATTTTAATTTTGAAATGAGAATAAAATAAAAATATTTCCCTCTCCTACCCTATGTTGCTAACTGGACCTTTCTTTTCCATTTTTGAACACCCTCTTGAAGGTATTCTCCCATGAAATTCACTCTCTTACTAACTCTCATGATGGCTGAAAAACATGTGTTTCATTGGACATAACTAAGAAGGAATTGACTTGATTGATGATGTTTTCAATTGTGTTGAACATATTCTACATTTTAGTTGATATTTTTCGAAAAAGAAAAAAATTGTTTAAAGTATAAAAAATATATGTTTTATTCTTTGAGTGTTCATAGATGATAATAAACACTTTATTGAAATGTGGTCTAAGATAGAATATGTGAAATATTTATTAAAATATATTCAAACCTTAAGGAATCCATAGGATATATTCTCTTCCATTTTGAGGGAGTGGACACGCTCTACCATAGAAAGCCTCTATAGTGGAGAAGTGGATGAGAACCTGTATAGGGTAGTGCTCGAGAGCTCCTGGAATGGGTTGACACTAAGACCAAGAGGAAACCAATGGTTGTGGAGTGGGTTGGCAACACAAAAACCAAAACACAACACTATAAACTGATAAAGACCTATGCGGGTCATATTAGGGTAAAATTAGGAATGCAGAGACCCACAAACAAGGAACTATCAGAGGAGGATGAACAATGGTAGGGATTTCATCGACAGAGCTCCTAAACATGGAACCATGAGAGTAATGATCCAAGATAAAGCCATACTATTGCACACCTTTGAACCCTAACAAGAAAGAAATGGGAGGAGGGGGAGAAAAAAATAACATACCTTAGATTTGAGAATTGATTAGCCCGAGAGAAGATCGAGATGGAGCAACGACAGAGATGAAGTTCCATGAGAGCTTGAACGGCACAATGGAAATCAGTTGGGTTGGGGTTCTTTTTAAAAGATCATAGATGGTTTTATTAGTGCTTCCAAATAAGTGTTGATAAATAGGATTTTTATCATCATTAAAATGAAAAATGCTGATAAAATAGTTCTTTATCACTGCTTGTTTAGCATTAATAAAGATAAATCTTTATCAGTGTATTTATCAGCACTTTTTTAGCACTGATAAAGATTTATAATTATAATTATAAATAAATTTATTTGTAAATATTTTTATATATTTATAAATATATTTATGTCGTTATATATATATAATAATAATAAATATATAAATATATATGCTAGGTGATTAGGGTACAAGTAAAAAAGAAACAAGTGCATGTCACACACCCACTGGCTGAATGGGAAGATTATATCCCTCTCAAGGGATAACCTACCCATCAAACCCTTATTTAGAAGACCCATAAACCCCATATATCATACCCATAGGCCCATTACTTGTTATGTACGATTTCCTGTAGCACTCGTCGTCACTGTGCCCTGCCATCATTGCCCTGCACCCTCCATCACTGTAGATTTGAAGCATGCCTTCGTCAACCCACAGCACCATCGATGCTAATAACTGTCAAATGGGACTCGCCTGCAAACCAATGATGGAAAAGACCCCTCCCACCATCATCTCTCCAGACATCGTGGAGGTTCCACAAATTATTGTCGAACCACCACCACTTTCGTTGAGTGAGGGTCTGTTGATCCCATTCACCCATCAATTTTTTTCTCGCCTAAAAGCCACAGACCCTTCATGATTCCGTCCAGTTATAGTCATCACAGAATGCATCGACATCGGTCACCAGGACCTTGCATGAATCCCTATTCTGATGTTGCTCGCCCCCACATGAAGTTTGCGAACCACCTTCATGACTCTTTCCACCATAATTCTCCCATGACGCATTGTATTCCCTCTGATCGATACCATCATCCCGCTCTCACTCATCATCAACGCTTATTCCCCTTTTCCACCATAGATCCAATGAGAAAGTTTCTTCCTCAAGGCCAGTCCATCACACTCACCAAGGCCCTACTCCATGACAGCCACTGATGTCGTCTCTTTTGTAAATTTCACTCACCAGGTAGGATAAATTTTAAAAAAATATTAAAAGGTAATAAATAGTATATATTGAATAAAAATATAAAAATGATAAAATTTACTGATTAAAAATATAATATATATTATATATATTGTGTTAATAAATATAATTCTAAAATGAATATTGAAAATTGAATAAATTTAAAGTACCTAGGTAGGATAATTGTATCACTGAGAGGGGTTGAATCAATGATATTGTATTCTTTTAAGTTTCTTTTCTTTTGAAATAACCTTCTCCTACTATTAAGTATTTTTTCCCTTCTGAAAACAAATTAAACACACATCCATAGGAACACAATCATTTACAAGGATCACTATTCAATAAGAATAGCTACATCCCTGGTATGGTTTGTAAATAATTCAATACCACACAATATACTAAAAAATAATTGTTTGATGTGGAATAGAACAAGTAGAATATACCCTTTCACACGTGTAGCACTTTGAAAACAATCCAATAGTGTGTATGGTTTCTAGAAAAAAAATGATGTAATACAAGGTTTTTGTAAAAAAACATGTTACATGTGTTTCTTTAACAACTTCCACAAGTGTATTATTTTGAAAAAAGTTCTTCAATTTCTTACCCAAAAGGTGGTAAGAACTTCAAGGGATTTGTAGTGAAACACAGGCTGATTTCCCAACCTGGTTCGACCAGCCTAATTCTTCCAATATGATCACCAAATATGATTTCCCAATATGGTAGATATAACCCTATCAGAATACGGTTGAGAAAATTCTAACACCTTCTACCTTAGTCTGTAAAACCAACACGATAGTCTAGTCTGGTTATCTAGCTCGATACGATGACCAGCCGAATACGATGACAAGAAGAATACGATAGACAGGTGAATAGGATGATCAGATGAATATGTTTTAATCTTGTCTCTTCTCCTTTCACTTCAATACAGTAAGACTTATTCAAGAAAATAACCTGGAAACGTCTTCTTCTCTCCCTAAAACTTTATAGATTCTCTATCTTGATGAAAATTACACCCATTATCAGAATCTCTTAAAAGTAGAATACACTTGTCAACTTTTTTATGTGACCCAATAGTGGTTTTGGTGGAAACTTCAAATGGTTTCTTGCTCAATGAATTTACCTGAATTTACATGTCGACTTGAATTTTGGGTAAATTTCTGACTTCATTAATGCTTCTTAACTCTTCTTGTTTCTTCTTGAATCTTCTCGAATATTCTAAACACTTAAACTCTCTTCTAACTTTCTTTTCAAACACCAATATGATTCTGATTCTCCATTATGATTTTTTCACTCCTATTTCTTCAATACAATGCTCTGTACTAATTGAATATTTTCATGAAGAAATAGACAACTTTCATCTTCTTTTAAAAATCAAAATCCCCCTTTATCAATGCATCCAACCATCACCTTTACTCTCTTTCCAAACATTAGTTCATTTATGATTTCCCTAATATAGTTCCTTCATTATGATGATTTATACCATCTGATGAAAAGAAAAATCTTCTTCTAACTTCAAGCTCCCCTTTCCAACACTTTTGTATCTCCTTCAAGCACTCTGTAGTTTGATTCCAATTCTAATTATGATTTGTTTCATTACGATGAAGACAAATGTAAATAAATAGATTCTTCTTCATCTCTTCTCTTGACCCGCTTGAATGAAAAACAATGTAATTCAAATCATTTAAAATGGTTGACTACATTTTTTTATTAAGCTCTAAATTTCTTCTTCATATAGGCTGCAACATACTCTGCTTTTTATTTTCATTCATCGGTTCTAATCAATTGTTTCTCTAATGATTATGATCACATACTAATTCCAAAGGACTGGTATCAGCATCTTCTTATTCATCAATTTTTTTCTCTTTTGAATATGATATCAATGAATTTTTTGCACAAACAATTTTGTCTCGGATGAGTATGATGATATACCAAATATGATGGATCGGTATTCAGCAACTTCAACTTTATCAACTTACTACTTTCATAAACTTATGATTGTATCCTGACTTCCTTCATAGATTTGAATAAATTTAAGACCAACTTCAGCATCATTTGACATACAATGGAAAGTATTTTAACTTCCAAAAACTCCAACAACCAGCTTTCTTTCCAACTCATATTGAATATGATCATGCAGAATTTAATTATCCTAAATATGATTGTTCTGATTATGATTAGCATGATTATGATCAATCTAAATACGATCTCAATCATCCATTCTCCACCTTCCTTTCAAATTGTATTCAATGTGAATCTGAGGAGCCCTTTATTCTATCCAACATATCCTAAATACGATGGACTTTTTAAGCATAGTGAATCTGATTTCTTGAAAATGATGGCCAGTCCGATTTCCACCAAAATAAAAAGTGATGTGAATTATTTTCTTCTTTGAAAGTAAAACCGATCACCAACAAACCACCTTCTAATTCTGATGATGAATCCTATTATCATCAGCTTCTGACTTTTTATCGACATCTCAATGCAATTGATCATATTGACTAATTTTGATGGTTTGGATCCAGTTGAAAAATTTATTCAATCTGTATCTTTATCTATCATATTCTCAATATACTTTCTTTATTAAACATAATCAACATACTGATCTATTGTCAACAAAAACAACCAAAACACAACTTGGGTCTAACAATATCCCCCTTTGTGTTTGTTTTCAACACTCACTTCAACCACTTCAACTACTTCAAAACAATAAGTGGTATTGTTTTATTTTCTCAATTTTTGTCTCTTCTTTATTTTCTTAATCCCTCTATTTCTTTTCTCTCCCTCTTTCTCATATCTCTCCCCCTTATTGACAATCAAATTCAAAGGTTCCATCATGTAAAGTTTCTTCCTTATTGAAAAAAGACCTTACTTCAAGGGATTGAGTCTTGAAACTTTTATTCAATATAGGTATCACATGATCTTCTTAACAAATAACCTTTAACTAAAAAACATTAAGTTTATGTGGGTGAACCTGGTGTAAAAAGAAAGAGTGTATAATCAAGGTGATCAATTTTTTCCATAACACAACTTTCATATAATATCCTTTTCATGTTTGTTTCAACATTCTCATGATTGGGGAAAACCTTGAAATAATTTGTTTAAGATAAAAGTAACCTAAACCTATATCAACAAACATATCAGAAATTTTAATTGAATAAAAACACAACTTTTCAAAACCTCATATTTTTTATAACCTATTTACTTTATTTTTTCAATAATGGTAAGAGGCTCATAAATTCCATCTTATTTATTTCCACTCCTTCAATACCCTAAAATTTTGTACAAACATACAAAGATTTTGGGAATAAGGAGGAACCTCGATTGTTTCTTAGAAATAATAATCATACTAAGAGTCCTCTCTTAGTCTTGAATTTTTCTTCTTTTTCTTGGATTTTTCATTGGACGTTTTTTCTTCCTTCTATTCATCCTTCTCATATTTTGTACCAAATTTCTTCATTTTTTTAGAATATTATTATGAGGATGTCAAATTTTAGTTATCCTTATAATTCTCTTCCATCCCCTATTCTTTTACTAATTTTTGTGCTTCCACTAACTTCCTAGCCAAGTTAATATGTCTTAGCTAGATAACTAAGAATTATTTCTTTTAAGACTCAATAAATATTTTTTATTAACTTAAAAAACATCTATATCCTAAAAATTATTCAGAAAATTTTGTTGATCCAGTAACAAAACAAGACATACTTTTTTAAGTTGTCCAAGTTGTTAAAATATTTCAAAAATAGTTTCCAAGATTTGGAAACTATTTTCAATCTTTACACAAACCTTATCAAGTTTCTTCAAAATAACCTTCTCTTATTTATTTATTTGAGGATATTGACTCCCCCTCAAACTTTTCCTTCCATAACCTATGGAATAATAGTAATTTTGTTGGTAGAACCAACACATGTTATATTTTTACCCAAATCAACCACAATTCTAGTAATATTAATAGAAAGAGTATTTTATTTTGTAACTTCCATACTGACATGAGTTGTGATCAAGTTTCTCAGTAACCTTCTTTTTTTTCTTATATGATCCACTAACCTTTATATTATTAATTGAAATATTCCTTATATTTTTTGTCTTATCAGAATCATAAGTAATATAAATTTTTCTGCATTTAGAATGTTTAGAAACGTTTTTAGACCTAGATTATTTAGAAACTTCTGAATTCCCAACTTTGTTGGTCATGTCCACAAACATAACTTTCCTAACTTTCTTCTTTTAAAAAACAATTTCATATTTATTCTCAACCTTTGAAGGTAACTTTTGTTGATCCTTCTTAGGTATACTTTTTCCAAAACTTTCACCAAATTAAAAGATAGATTTTTTTAAACTTGTACCTTTTTTTCAACTTTAAAAAGAATTTTTTAGATGATTTTCAACTATTATTCTTTATCCTTGAACTTTACCTCTAGATGCTCATTACAATTCATTTCTTCTTCAAGATTTTTCTATAAATCTCCAATATCTACTAGAATCTTATTCTTATCTTCTGAAAATATTTCTTGAATTGTTAAGGAATATTTATCTTCCAACTTCTCATTTTTCTTTTCAAGTATTCTAATCTTTCTCAAACATTCTTTCAAATATTCTTTCAAATACATTTCAAGTTGAGTTTGTTCTTCAACGGAACTACTAATTCTGAATTCTTCATCATTCAATGTTTTAATAAAAGTATTTTCACCAACATACAAAAAAACGTTAAAGATTTAGCTTCACTTTCTTCGTTATTAGAACAACTACATTCACTGATAGAAAAACATTCATCATTAACTATTTCAATAAATGTGTTCTCTTCAGTGCTATTTATAACCTCCTCACTATCATCATCCTTAGGTAAAAAAAATTCCCTTTTGAATTTGGATAACTTCCTATCTTTCCTCTTGGAATAGGATTTTTCTTTATCACCCTTTTTCTTCCAATATCTCCAAAGCCATTTCCTTCTTCTTTACTTCATTTTTCATCACTTTCTTCTTCATCCCCTCTTCAAGGACAATTGGAAATGAAATTCCCAATATCTCCACATCCAAAACATGTTAAGGGATGTTTCCCTTTATACCTGTCTATTCCACTTTTCACATTCTTAGAAAATAAGGATAAAATTACATTAAGATTTTTACATACCTCATTTTCAGAATTAGAATCTTCAGCTTCTTCTTCTTCAATAATTTTCTTTGAATTTTCCTTCTTGATGGATTTAAAATAAATTTCACTATCAGATTCTATTTTTCACTTCATAAATTTTTTTCTTATCATTTCATATGTGATGAGAGTGATATACAAATCATCTAGTGATAATATATCAGGATCTTGATCTTCCAATAAAGAAACTTTGGCATCAAAATTTTCAGGAATAATTCTCAATATCTTTTAAACAATAGTATAATATTCTAACTTTTCACCAAGTCTTATTATAGTACTAAAAATATCATTCACCTTGGTAAATAAGTCACCAATGGATTCATGCTCACCCATCTACAGATCTTCATACTTCAATCTCCATATTTTGTTACTTTTCCTTTTTCGCTTTTGTATTGCCTTCATAAATGTTATTTATCTTATCCAAGATACCATTAGTAGTGTAAACTCTTTTTACACTTATAAACTCACTTTCAAAAAGTGATGAGAATAAATAATTATTATCTCTTACATCATTCTCAAGGTTTTCCTTATCAGCATTTTTCAGAGGATTATTCTAAATATGAGGAGGGAAACCATTTATAACAACTTTTGAAACATCATACCCAAGATACATAAGATGTGGAAAAATTATTCCTTTACAGATATTATAATTTCTATCATTTAAGATTAGAATATTTTTATTGTTCAAATAGTTCAGATATTCCATCATGTATTCTTCTTCATAAAAAACTTTATCAAAGAATAAGTGAAGAAAACCTTGCCTTTGATACCACTTGTAAGTGACTAGGTAGGATAACTGTATCACCAAGATGGGGGTGAATTAGGGATATTTTTTTATTTTATTTTTACTTTATTTTGAAACTACCTTCACCTCTTGTTAAGGATTTATTTCCTTGTTGAAAAAAAATCAAACACACATCCACAGGAACAAAAGTATTTACAAGGTTTTCTATTCAATAATAATAGGTGTGTCCTTGTTGTGGTTTGGAAATAATACAATACCACAAAATTCACTAGAAAATAATCCTTTTATGTGGAATACAATGAGTATGATATACCATGTCACTCATCTAGCCCTTTGAAAAAAATCCAATAGTGTGTGTGATTTCTCTAGCACAAATGATGTAATACAAGGTTTGTGTAAGAAAACATGTTACCTGTTATTATTTAAAAACTTTCAAAAGTGTATTCTTTTGAAAATAATTCTTTGATTTCTTACCCAAAATCTAGTGAGAACATTAAGGGCTTCGTAATAAAACTCAGTCTAATTTCCCAATCTGATTCGACCAATCTAATTCTTCTAATCCTATCACAAAATTTGAGTTCCCAATGAGATAGAAATAATTCTATCATATTATGGTTGAAACAATTTTGAACACCTTCTTCCTTAGTCTAGAAAACCAATTTGATAGTCTAGTCTGATTATCCATCTTGATACGATGACCATCCGAATACGATGACAAGAAGAAGATGATAGATATATGAATACGATGATCAGTTGAATACATTACAATATTGTCTCTTCTCCTTTCACATCAATCCATAAATACTTATTCAATAAAATAACCTAGAAACTTCTTCTTCTCTCCCTAAAACTTTGAAGCTTCTCTCTCTTCATGAACATTACATCCATCGTCAGAATCTCTTAAAAGTACGATGTACTTCTATCCTTTTATAGGTGACATGAGAGTGGTTTTGGTGGGAACTTGAAACGGTTTCCCACTCAACCAAATTACCCAAATTTACTTGTATACTGGAATTTCATATACATTTCTGACTTTTTCAATGCTTCTCAAATTTTCTCATTTCTTCTCGATTCTTCTCAAATATTCTAAACACTTCAACTCTCTTCTAACATTCTTTACAATAACCAATCTAATTCTAATTCTCCATTTTTATTTGTTCACTCCTATTTATTAAATATGATGCTCTATACTAATTGAATATTTTCATGAAGAAATAGACTGACTTTATCTTCTTTGAAAACTCAAGCTCCCCCTTTATCAACACATCCAACCATCCCCATTAAACTCTTTCCAAACAATAGTTTAGATCTAATTTACCCAATATGATTCCCTCGTTATGATTCTCTATACCATCTGATGAAAACATACATCTTTTTATAACTTCAAGCACCCACTTCCAACAATTTTTTATCTTCTTAAAACTCTATGAAGTTTGATTCCAATTATTATTACGATTTGTCTCATTATGACGAAGACAAATGTAAATCAACAAATTTTTATTCCTCTCTTTTCTTGACCCACTTTAATGAAAAACAAAGTAATTTAACCCATTTCAATTGAAAACATTTTTTATTAAGATCTGAATTTATTCTTTGTATAGGCCACCACATACTCTTATTTTTTTCAGTCATTGGTTCCAAAAAATTCTTTCTCTGATTATTACTATCGCATACTGAGTCTGATGGATCGGTATCAGTAGGTTCTTCTTCAACACTTTCCTTCTATTCATAATATGATACCAGTGACTTTTTTGTGCAAACAATTATGTCTCTGATGAATACGATGATATACTAAATATGATGGATCAGTATTCAGCAACTTTGACTTTAGAAACTTTCTTTATTCATAAACGTGTGCTTGTATCATTACTTCCTTCATGACTTTGAATACATTTGATATTAGATTCAGCATCATATGGATTAAAATGGAAAGTATTGAAACTTCCCAAAAATACAGAAACTATTTTTCTTTCCAAATCAACATGAATACAATTATACAGAGTTTAATTAGCCTGAATATGATTGTCCTGATTACGATCAGCATGATTACAATCAGGTTGAATACAATCTAAATCATCTATTCTCCACCTTTATTTTATACAATATTCAATGTGAATCCAATGAGCCTTTTCTTTTAGCCACCTTCTCTTGAATATGATGTACTTTTCAAGCATTGTGAATCTAATTTCTCAAAAACAATGGCCATCTTGATTTCCAATGAAATGAAAAGTGAGGAGATTTATTTTCTTCTTTTATAGCAAAACTGATAACCAACAAACTGCCTCCTAATTACGATGATGAATCTAATTTTCATCAGCTTCTGACTTTTCATCAACACCCCAATGCAATTTATCGTATTGAATTATCTAGATGGTTTGGATCCAATTGAAAACTTTCTTTAATCTGTATTTCCATCCATCATCTCCTCGATATACTTTCTTTCTTCAACATAATCAATATACTGATCTATTAACAAAAAATAAAATCAAAATACAACTTGGGTCAAACATAAATTACAGAAATATTATGTGTGTGTGAGTTATATATAAAAAAGTTTTAACTATGTATATTTATGTGTGAAATCAATGAAACACATGTTTGCTATATGTTAAATTTAAAAATCAAACGATGTTCAATTAAATGTCCATTACTCGATACAATTGGTCGATATTTTTAATTAATATTTTTTTTAATTATAAACCATTTTTTCACTAAATATATGTCTTATTTAATGTAATTAAAAATATTTTGAATTATATAAATCATATTTTAGTAAATATTATATATATTGATGTGTATATATATATATATATGAATAAATATTTATATGAAAAATATTAATTATATTAATTAGTAATTTTAACGCCCCGACCCTAGTTACCTAGAGTCGGTGCATTATTACATAACATTGGTAGGATACAAGTGTAATTGATCGTATTGAATCATCCAGATGGTTTGGATCCAATTGAAAACTTTCTTTAATCTGTATTTTCATCCATCATCTCCTCGATATACTTTCTTTCTTCAAAATAATCAATATACTGATCTATTGACAAAAAATACAATCAAAATACAACTTGGGCCAAAAATATATTACAGAAATATTATGTGTGTGTGCGTTATATATAAAAAAGTTTTAACTATGTATATTAATGTTTGAAATCAATGTAACACATGTTTGTTATATGTTAAATTGAAAAATCAAACGATGTTCAATTAAATGTCCATTACTCGATACAATTGGTCGATATTTTTAATTAATATTTTTTTTAAATTATAAACCATTTTTCACTAAATATGTGTCTTATTTAGTGTAAGCATAAATATTTTGAATTATATAAATCATATTTTAGTAAATATTATATACATTGATGTATATATATATGAATATATATTTATATGAAAAATATTAAATATATTAATCGGTAATTGTAACGCCCCATCCCCAGTTACCCAGAGTGGGTGAATTATTATATAACATTGGTAGGATACAAGGAATCATGTCCCAAAAGACCGATCAGTTTAGTAGCCTTGGAAGTACTAGATACATTCATAAGTTTTAAATTACATCATGAAATAAAAACATCAACAAAATTTTGTCCCCTTTTGAACACACTTATATCCTTAGCCTATCCTTGCAGGTCAACCATAAAATAATTCTTCACGTCCTGGGAAAAAATAAAACATAGAAAGAAGTGAGATCAGATGCTCAGTAAGGATAACAATATAGCGGAAACTTTCATAAATATTCATAAACGTTTAAGGCAATGTATAAGAATAAAAAAAAGCCTTTTAAACTTAAAATTCAGCATAATATGGCAAAGATAAAATCAAATAATTCCATTTACTTAATCACATGGATATTATTCTAATAGAATAATCATATACAATATCAATAGCTACTTTCATAATGATGGAATGCATAATACCAGACTTCATAACCACATAGTCAAGGCCTTGTGTCAAGACTAAAAATAATATTTTTTCAATGCCTTATGCCAAGACACTAGTTTGTCTCATGGGACCTACCGATGCATCGAGGAGCTATAGCGGGCTCCACCTGTCACTTACTAAGTCCAATTTATTCCTCATATGAAAAGTTTTAAACATAACATAAACATTCGTATTAAAACTAGAATACGAAATGTAAATACTTTATCCATAAACCATGAATGGTGTAAAAATAACACATCCATAGTCAAACATATCAAAAAATCTTCAATACAATATGGAAGTTTTGTATCATAATAAATCAACTTCAAACAAGCTTAAAATCAATCAATGGATGTTTACATGGATGGAATCAAAACTTTTTTAGAGAAATATATCTTTCTATTTTTAAATCATTTAAAATTCATATAATTATATAAGAAAACATTTATTTTTAAAATATTCTTATAATATTGTATGGGAATCTTCGACGATGATATAACGGTGTAAAATAGCCACACCCAACGTATAAGTTAAAAAAAAGACATTTTTACCTTAATTTTGTCGAAAAGGTCATAAAGTACCTTGTTTGGAAAATGACGGAAAGATTTATTTCAAAACATATACAGTAAAATAATGGTATAAATGAATTTAAACCATATTATATTAAATATTAAAAATTATTTTAATTACATTTTTAATAAATCACGGATGTGGATGATAAAGAGGTCCCAGTAGATACTTACGTAAAAACAACCTCGGATACTAAAGAGATTGTGAAATTAACCCTTACCTTGTATTTTTCCTTGGTCGAGGGTATGTTAACCTCATTTATAATAGTTAAATCATTATTAATAAATTACACAAGAACCATATATGTAAATATGATATCATATATGATCTTCTAATATTGCTTTGTTAATAATATTTTAGTAGTATCATCGTTTTGGGTGTTAAATGATTTGTTTTCCTTTATATGCTTGGTTATGTAAGCCATGTTTGTTATGAATAGTATGTATGTGATTCATATACAGAATGATATTATATTCATAAACATTATTTTTAATCATAAAATGAAAATTATTCTTGAATTATTACGATGGGGAATGAATCTCATCGCGTTCGTGGAGACGGTAATCTGTACGTACGCATGAGTGACAATATCATTATATTTATAGTGAAATCATATGTAATTGGATGGTATATAATATATACAGAATAATTAACATGTTATATTTATTATTTAAATTAGTTATACTCATTATTATACCCATCCAAATAATGAAGTTTTTGAATAACAAACTACACCATGACGTGGAGACGGTAAGCCGTACGTAAGCATGTATGGTGACTTTGTCATTAATATGATGGATATAATAATGAATATGGTTGTACCATTTTTATAATAACATCACAGTATATAGAAGATACTGGATTTATTATTTTATAGTGGAAACAACAAAGAAAGAGGAAGTGGAAGAAGAAAATAATTGAAAGAGGTGATGAAGTATTTACCTCTTCTTCGGGTTCTACCTTTTGATTTGATCAAAATGGATTCTTAGGTTGACTTTTTTACTGAAGTAATGACTCTAGGATGATGCGAGGGTATTTTTTAGGATATTTGGGTAGGTTTTTTCCAAGAGAAATGTCTTTGGAGGTGTGAAATTAAGATAAGGGGAAGTTCCCTTTTATAAGAGAGGTGAGGGTCACTTTAGGAAAAACTTGAAATATTATTTTATAATAAAATAATTTTTTGTTTCTAATGGATCAAAAATAAATTATTTCAAGGATAAGGTGGGGGTGGGTTGAAAACCTCTCAAACAGTAGGTTTTAGACAGGTTTAGGTCATCATATTAACCTTATCTTTTAAATTTAAGTCTTAGTTAAATAGTTTGACATTTACCATATCTCTTTGTATTTTTATATTATATGGTTAATAAACTTACTATAACAAGTAAATCAAACCCCATGTGGTTCATTATTAATATATATAACCTTATCTAAGTCCTTTGGCCAAACTTTATATTTTTAGGAATATTATATCAATTAATAATATAGTATTGTTTTTAAAACTCAATTATGTCAATTTTAACACTATTTACTATTTGATTTTTTTGAAATCCATAAAAACTTTATCAATTCGAATAAAATTTATTTAACCAACTCTAACATGTCATATTAACCTATGAAATTATTTTAATTCATAAGAAGTCTCAATTTACCTTTATTTGGATATTTATAATATCAATTATTTTAAAATTTCATTAATAAGGAAATTACTACATCGTCATTGTGTCATAAATAAATTAAATTATTTAATGTATAAAAATTATAAATAAAATACCATTATCTAGGAAATATTTTTATATTTATAATTAATATTTATAGTCGAATTTATATTGTGTTTAACCCTATATTAAAAATGGTTTAGTTATTAAACTTTGAATTTAACTCTTTTAACTCTTCTTTAAATAAAATAATAATAAATGTCCTAATCTAATCCAAGTAGAAAAAAGAGGATAATATTTTATTACTAAGGTTTTTTTGGTCTAATTATACTTATCCAATATAATTAGAACATGTGTTAGGGTAATTATGATATCATTTTTACCCTTAATTATCCTATTTACTTTTAATCGTGGTAAATAAAAGTCAAAAGTTATTATTCGCCAAAAATTATTTTCAACTTATTGAACCACATTTTTCTTACTGATATTAACTGTGTCTCTCATATTTTTGAAATTAAACTCATAGAAGTAGTAAAATTAAGTTTTATGCAAATTTTCAAATGCTCCTAGGAGGTGGGTAAATGACGGTAAAATGTTCAATAAAATTTTTATATATCTAAACTCATTATAAAATGACTCCAATGAATTACATTGAAATTATATAGGTACTATGTATATATTTTGACCTAAAATAAATTTAAATAAAATATATAATTATTTAAATAAAAAATTTGGTTTTAAACAATTACTCAGTGTTTTTTTACTATTCATCAAAAATTGAAAGTTTTCAGAAAAATACCAAAAATTCACCCTAAGCTAATTTCGATATTCCAAATCCAAAAATGAAGTCCATTTTGAAAGATAAAATTTATAAAATTTCAAAAAATGGGTATTACTATTCATAAAGGCTAATTTGATTGGTTGTGGTGTGTTTGAACTTGAAGTTGCATACAACACAAGCTATTGTATTATTTAAAGGGAAACGTACCGTGGATGCCTGGGGTGTTACAGTAATTTTGTATAAAAATCATTAAAAGGAATAAATCACTAATAAGTTTTTAATTATTACATTACATCGATTCGGGGAGGGGTGGAACAAGGAAAAGCTATATTACAAGTAGCTGGAGAGGCTTGAATCTGAGACCTTCCAAACACCACCATAGAGGTGCAGCCACTAGGCTACGCCTCATGGGTTTTTTAATTATTACATTTTATTCATTTTATATATTTATATTTAATATATATTATTTATTGCTATTTATAATTAATATTTATATATATATTAAATTCATTCATTTTCATTAATAATTATTTCATTAATAAATTTTTTAATAAATTTTCAATTTATTCATTTTTATTTTTATTTTTTCGTTTAATTACAAAAATTTATTCATTTTTTATACCTATATTTAATATATACTATTTATTAATATTTATAATTTATATATATGCGCATTAAATTTTTTCATTTTTATTAATAATTTTTTAACTAATAAAAATTTTAATGTTTTTTAATTTACTTGTTTTTAATTTTTATTTTTTTAATTATTTCAATTTATTAATTTTATATATGTATTTTAAATTTATTCATTCTTTTAAATAATTATTTAATTAATAACATATTTAGTATATTTTTTAATTTAAACATTTTAAATTTTTAATTGTTTAATTATTTCAATTTATTCATTTTAAATATTTATATTTAATATAGACTATTAATTCATATTTATAATATATATATGTGTGTATTAAATTTATCAATAATTTTTTATTTAATAATTTTTTTAATATTTTTAAAATTTATTCTTTTTTAATTTTTATTTTTCTAGTTATTTAAATTTTTTAATATTTTTAATACCTGTATTTGTTTATTGGTATATAAAAATAATTGTATGGCTTGTATGGGAAGGTGGGTTGGGCCCTACAGGATGGGTGGAGGTGGGTCGAGTTGTGTAGGACCTGATCGTGTGTATGAAGATGGGCGACCGCAGGAGGCATAATGTGGGTCAAGGCCCATATGGGTCAAGGCATGTAAACCTAGGCCCATATGGGTGTGTGTGGAGAGTGTATGCAGGAACTCATCCCTATGGTGGGATTCTGAGGTTGGAATGTGGCGAAATCGTTTATAAAGAAGCGGTCGAACATCCACTATTTTGATGTAGGACTCGTGTGTGCGATCCAGACCTTTATCGGCACTAGAAAATGTACTGATAAAGGTTTTCATTTATCAGCACTACAAATAAAGCACTGATAATGGTACCCTTTATCAGCGCTAAAAAGAAGCATTGATAAAGTAAGACTTTATCAATTCTTTTCGCTAGCACTCAAAAAGGATCATGTTGTATAATGCATGTTTTGTAGTAGTGGTCTTACATAAAATATTATTATTATTATTATTTTATGGCATGGAGTTTTATAATGGTTATTATATTATTTAAGGGTTGGTAATCAATTAGAATAATATATTAATTTAAACTCTAACTCTATAAATATATGGTTATATCTATTTTATAGGGTAAAATAGAAAATTGAGGAAAAAGAATCATTGTGCACAACGGACCTCTCTCTTTCTCTCTCTCTCTCTATCGAATCCTACTTTATTCCTCTCAAGAATGAGAAAAACTTAACTGAATGATTTTAGAGTGATCAAGATGAACAACTCAATACATTTGATTCACCGTGTTATCATCCAGAAATCAATAGGCGTTGCTTGGATATTAAATGAACGCATGTGGATCACCGTCAGAAGAACTCTACACTTTAATGCTTACAGTGTAACAAAGGTATTCTAAAATGGTTTTCAAAATATCAACAACATCATCAAATAAAGGATCATAATATGAGGTAATCATTTATATGCAATCAAAATAAATTAATTATAAATTTAACATGAAATATCTTTTCTTGGGGTTTCAGCAAAACTCTAAATTAAAATAAATTTTAATTTAATGCCCACCAAAGTCATTTCCATCACTCCTGAAACCTTCAGGTTTTTTTCTAATTTGTGAAACAACATTATCTTTAAGGATTTAGTTTTTCCCACACCATGTTGTTAATGTAAAATCCAAACTTCCACAAGAATTCCGCAAAACACCGAAGAGGTATCACAATATTAAGTCCAGATGGTTCCCACAAGACATCGAATAGACAAACCACAATAGTAAGTCCACATGGTTCTCCACTATAATAAAGGAAATGATTTAAGAGATTTTACAATGGGGTGAACGTTACTCGAAAATGGTTTTTCTCATCCCATTTACAAACACTCTTTGAAACAAATCCCCTTGACATCTCAAAATCCATAATAATAATTATTTTATCGTTGACATCCAAAGTTCATAACCATTGGAATTCCAAGGGGTTTTGGAATCCCCATAATTATTATCACCTTCTCAATTAACCTTGCTAACCCAAAGGACTTAACATTAATTTAATTGTATAATATTAAATAAAATATTATATTAAAAAATATAACATGTACCTCTATAAAATTTTGAACTCTATGTATTTTCATTGAACAAAGTGCATAAACATTTACTATGATTGAACATGAAATACATTGGACCTATTAAAACTTGTAAATATATACACAAAAAAATCACAGGCATGACAAAGATGATAGATCAAGAGATTAAATTTTCAAAAATGTGTCACCAAGTACAGTTAGAAGGGAATAATTGACTGTTCTCAAATGCTTTCAAAGAATATTGCACCAACCCCCTTCAATCCTAACTAGTGCATATTCAAAATGTGGGACAGAAGTTTCTTCTAATTTTTATTCATTAATATGAATATAAACAAATAAAAATATGTTGTTTCATATCACATAAAATTTTTATTGTTGATTTAAAATTTTTATCAATCTCTTCTCTAGTGAAGCATACCCCATCCTTACTTTGTAATAGGGGTATATTGGTTTTGATTCATATTATTTATTTTCATCGCTTATTTTTTATAAATTCACAATTTTGAATCAAATTAGATAAAATAAATAATTTCAAATAATATATTTTTGACTACAATTCACCTGAAATGATTTCTCATTATGATGAATGATAAAATCATTTAATTTTTCTAGATGTATAATATGTGAAAAAGTAACTGGTGTGTGAGGATTTAGTTTCCCCTCATCATCCCTGAGATTAAAATTAGTAAGAAGTGTCCATAAGCCTTTATGGGATTTTCCAACAGCTATTGAGACATATTTCTTATGCAAATCGTCTAAAATAAACAAACTCAGTAAGGGGTAATGGAAATTAAATCAACGTTTAATTATATAATTTTTTATTAAGATAAAGAAAGTATATTGTAACATTACCTTAATATATTCTTAAAGGGTTTCCTTCATTATAGTTTGGACATGTCACCATAAATCTATATAAATTGGTACATTTAGCCTCATTGTGGCCCCAATATAACTAATAAACATTGACTTGTTGGGGTCAACAGGTTGGTCATGTTGATTCCATCCAACCTCAAATTTTATACCCTTACCTGTTTCCTTGATAATTTTAATCAATGTTATGATGATACATTGTTCTTGTTTTTTTTCATAAACATGGTGTTGATTCCCTAATAATTCTATAATGTTAGCATCAACTGTCTATTCTTCCCCGAGATTGCTAACATCATCATATGAAAAAGTCATTGTCTGCATGAGTAGTCAAACATTTAATTTAGATTACATAAATATAGTTATAATTCATAATATTATGATAAAAATCATAGTATATTAAAAAAACTTTGAACTACTCACTGAACTCTCTTTCATTTCTTTAAATGTTTAATAGATTTTTATTCTCTATCAAGAATCAAAATCCACTCATTGTGATCCCCTATAACCTACAAGACATTTTCTACATAGGGACCACAGTGAAATGACTATGATATCACTATGAAAGTGTCATCATCGATTTAATTTCCATATAACCCTACAATTTTTTTAGTCTCCATTAGGACAATTGACCAATTATTTTTTATTGTATCTAATATATAAAATATATGCACTTATTGGGATTTCATTATGAACAACTCGTCCTTTTCCCCTTCCACACTAAAATTCAACTTCACGGATCCCATTTCATCAACTTTCACAGTAATTCTCTTTTCATCCCATTTGCAATGGAAAATTATCCCAAGAAATGTTGTATAATCCAACTCATATATATATTCAATGATGCCAAAATATGACATATTCATATTGTTAACCCTCTATGAGATGGTAATTTTAATAATCACAAATCATTGTTGTTTTTTTTATACATCAATTTAGTCAATTATTAAATCTATTATAAATGTGTTTATATATGTTTAATCATGTCTAAATATGTTTATCAATGATTATTCATGGTTTAATATTGACCTGGAAGTATTCCGGATTAAACAGACACCTTGTGAGAATTTTATGTTTTTGAATCACCGTTAGTTATATTCTTGAGTCACCGATAGTTAAAGGAATGAGACACTGATGTGAAAAACTGATGGACGAGTCACCAATGTGTCAAACCGATGACAATGGTCGCACCGATGACAACGGTCACACCGATGACAACGGTCTCACCGATGACAACGGTCGCACCGATGACAACGGTCGCACCGATGACAACGGTCGCACCGATGACAACGGTCGCACCGATGAAAAAGGTCGCACCGATGACAACGCTCACACTGATGACAACGGTCTCACCGATGACAATGGTCTCACTGATGACAGCAGTCTCACCGATGCTAATCAAATGACCTACCGAAGCCGTTGCTGATCAAATGACCTACCAAAGCTGATGCTGGTCAAATGACCTACCGAAATCGATGCTGATCAAATGACCTACCGAAGCCGATGCTGATCAAATAACCTACCGAAGCCAATGTTGATCAAATGAGCTACCAAAACCGATGTTGATCAAATAACCTACCAAAACTGATGCTGATCAAATGACCTACTGAAGCCGATGCTGATCACATGACCTACCGAAGACGGTGCTGATCACATGACCAACTGAAGCCGATGCTGATCAAATGACCTCCCAAAGTCGATGTCGATCAAATGACCTACCAAAGACGATATTGATCAATGACCTACCGAAACTGATGCCGATAAAATGACCTACCGAAGCCGATGTTGATCACATGACCTGCTGATCTCATGACTCACTGACAGTCATGAAAACTATTTGAATTTTTAATTGACTATTATTTAATTCAACGGTCATATTTTCTTAATTTAATACACCTGCTATTAATTAATGTTGGTTGTTGGATGTTAGGGAACCATACCTCATACCTGTCAAAAAGTAATCATTCCCTTTTCCGGATTTCAAGAAATAAAAAGGAAGATCGATCTGCAGTGAAAAGACGAACATAGAGATACGAATATACACAGACAGTGACACACAAGAAGAAAAAAACGTACTTGTGTGTGAAGGCCCACAAAACAAAAGAAGAACTTGGAGAACACCTGTGAAAACGAGAGAGCTTCAAGAAGATCATTCACCTGGAACAAACACTGAAGCTGAGTTTTTTTGCCTTACTAAACATTATATGCACAAGGCTAAATAACTGTAGCTGGGAAGAACAACGACACTTTGTTTTGTGTCATCTTCACTAGAAAGGACTCGAATAACATCTGCAGCGTCTGAATGAGTCCATAGCTCATCTTCAATCACTCAGAGCATTCTAAACTCATTATCAATTTATTTCCTCTATAGTATAACTTTGATTAACATTTTGAGCATTGTGTGTGCTTCTGTCTATTTAGACACACACTAACTCCTGGGCTGAACTAGCAGATACTAAATCCTAACACAAAACTTTGTACACCTTTTTTGTATCCCACTATGAGTTGTGGAAGAGGTCCAGTGTGACCTGGATAGCCTGAGTGTTGTTGGTGGTGTTTACCCATGTAGAATTGTGGTAGAGGTCTGAGGATCTGAAAAGTCTGAGTACTGTTGTAAGACCCCGATCTAGAGTGTGGATCATAGTTTATATAGACTGTTTGAGAGGACTAAGTCTCAGATTGAGACTAAACCTCTTGTTTTCAAACTGATGTGCATTTTCCCTTTGTTAAAACTATTTTTAATATTCTGCTGCTAAATGCTTTAAATATAAATCTATTTTAAAGTAACTCTCATAGTTGAACTAGCAAGTGTTTGTAATTATTGTGAACCAGTAAGTTAGTTTCAAAAGCTAACTTAATCTTCATATTAAGTTAACTTAGAATTAATCAATCTTTGAAAAACTGATTGAATATTGACAATATTTATAAATTCACTACAATTTAACTTGTTTTATGAATTGGGGGATTTTAATACAAATATTTTAAATCATAAATTTTAATTGTAACTCAATCCACCCCCCCCCCTCTTGAGTATTCACTCCAACCAACATTTGGTATCAGAGGAATTGATAAAAGTTTTAAAAACTACTCTTTTTGTGAAAATCTTTCAACTGTGATTTTAGTTGTATCTTAAAGATCTTAAAATTTCTGTTAATTCTAAATTTTTATATCTTTTTAAAACTTAAGTATTATGGATAACATATTAGAAGGTGTATCTACCAATAGGACACCCTTCTTTAATGGTGTTAATTATTCCCAATGGAAAATAAAAATGAAAATTCATCTAGAAAGTATGGGATTTGACATCTGGACTGCTATAGAAACTCAATATAAGATTCTAGAGACTGTTAGAACTACTTGGGATGAATCCACCAAGAATGCTTACAATAATAATTGTAAATATATGAATGCCTTATATTGTTCTTTAGGATATGAGGAATTCAATAGGATATCTATTTGTAAAACTGGTTGTGAAATTTGTGATACTTTAGCTGTTTCCCATGAGGGAACAACTAATGTTAAGGAAATGAGATTGAATACCTACACTATTAATTATGATAATTTTAAAATGAAAACTGATGAATCTATTTTTGATATGTATATTAGGTTTAATGAGATATTTAATACAATGAGCTCACTGGGAAAAGTTGTTCCAGCAAAAGAGAAAATCGTGAGGATACTAAGATGCTTACCAGATAGATGGAGAGGAACCTCTGTCTCTATACGAGAATCATGTGATATTGGTAAGTTGTCTGTCAAGGATCTGATTGGAAAGTTGATGATGTATGAAGATGATTTGAAGGTAAAAAAAGAAGAATATGATGAACCAATAAAGAAATTAGTATCCTTCAAGACCTCTACCTCAAAAATCAAAGACAAAGAAAAAATTAAAGTCACAAGTGATAGTTCAAGTAATGAAGAGAGTACATCTGACAGTGATACTGAGATGGATCAGATAGCCAGATGATTTAATAATTTTTATAGGAAAAATAATTTTTTCATAAAATTAAATTACAAGGGAAAGTATGACAAAAAAGGTCATTGGAATAAATATTGTAAAAAGACTGATAAGAGTGATGACATAGTTTTCTATGAATGCAAAAGAAAACGGCATGTCAAAGCTGACTGTCTAAAATTAAAGCTCAAAAAGAAATATGACTATAAGGAAAACAAATATAAGAAAGCTATGAAAGCAACTTGGAGTGCTTCAGAAGACTCCTCAAGTGATTTTGTTTCCACTCAGGATGAAAAATATCAAAAAGCTAATATGTGTTTCATGACAAACACATCTAAGGTAACATTGGATACTCCTGCTTTAAACTCTTATTACTCTGGAGATAATTCTGATTCTGAAAACATGTCTAGTAAAGATTTATTTGAATACTATAATATTCTATAGGATACCTGTAATGAGCTGAAAGATAAGTATAAAGCCTTAAATAAATAGCATGCTTTAACTAGCACTGTCAAATCTACACTAGAAGTAGAAAAAGAAAAGAATGCCCAACTACTCAAAGAGAATACTAAACTGAAATTTTATAATGATAAACTCAAGAAATATTTGGAAAAATTTACTAATGGAAAGGACAAACTTACACAAATTCTAGGAAAACAAGTAGCACCAAATTATACTAGTGGTTTAGGTTATCCGTCAGGACAAAGACAGATTAAAAAGAATAAATTTATCCCTAAAATTGGATAGTATGCTGCTGGTTCTGGTTCTGAAAATTCTTATGCCTCAACTGGATATTCACATGGTTATAGATCAAAGAAGGTTTATCTATCAAAATATTTTGATTCTGTTAATTATATGAGACCCATTAGGAAAATATGGGTACTGAAAGTTTTTCTTGCTAACCTTCCTGGACCCAAGAAAATCTGGGTACCAAAATCATTTTCTATCTAAAATTGTTTTGTAGGAAACTTGCTTGAAAATTTCTTTTAGGAAGACATGGTATTTGGATAGTGGATGTTCAAGACACAAGATAGTTGACTTTTCATGCTTCAAAATCTTAATCAAGGTTGATGAAGGATATGTCAACTTCGGTGATAACTCCAAAGAAAAAATCATCAGCCTAGGCCAAATTAGTAACACTGATTCAATTTTAATCTCTAAAGTTTTATTTGTAGATGGATTAAAATATAACTTTTTAAGTATTTCTCAGTTATGTTATGATGGTTTTAATGTTAAATTTTAAAATGATTCTTGTAATGTTTTTAATTTTAAAAATGTTTTAGTTTTTTCTGCCTTAAGAAATCAAAATGTATATGCTGTAGATTTGAATTCTTTAGCTAAGAAAAATATTACCTGTTTAAATGTTTTTCATAAAGAATCTTCGCTTTGGCACAGAATATTAGGTCACTATAATATACATTCACTTAGAAAACTAACTAGGAAGAAGTTAGTTAGAGACCGACCTAAACTTGAATTCCCAGCTGATAAAGTTTGTAATCCCTGTTAAAAGGGAAAGCAATATAAAGTTTCTTTTAAATCAAAGAAAGAAGTTTCAAATTCTCAACCTCTTGAGTTGGTTCATATGGACTTTTTTGGACCTTCTAGAGTTTCTAGTTTAAATGGGAGGTACTATGTTTATGTTCTTGTAGATGATTTTTCTAGATATACATGGGTATACTTTTTAGCTCACAAAATTGAATCTTGCACTTACTTTATTAAATACTCCAAGTCTATAGAAAATCTTAGTGGACTTAGAATGAAGACCTTGAGAAGTGATCATGGTCATGAGTTTGAAAATCAGGAGTTTGAATCTTATTACTCACATAATGGCTATAGTCACAATTTCTCTTCTCTTCGAACACCTCAACAGAATAGTGTAGTAGAAAGAAGAAATAAGACTCTTCAAGAGATTGCTAGGACTATGCTAAATGAATATTATTTACCTATTTACTTTTGGGATGAATCTGTCAATATAGATTGTTATATTATAAATAGAGTCTTGATTAGACCTGTTCTTAAGAAAAATCTTTATGAGCTTTGGAATAATAGGAAACATAAACTTAGTTACTTCAAAGTTTTTGGTTACAAAGTATTTATTCTTAATACTAAATATAATCTAGAAAAGTTTTCATCTAAGAGTGATGAAGAAATATTTTTAGGATATTCAATCACTGGAAAAGCCTATAGAGTGTTTAATAAGAGAACCAAATGTGTGGAATAATCTATTCACATAAAATTTAATGAAACCGATCCACATGAACCTAAACCTTCTGTTGAAAATCCTAAATAAGACTTGTGTATTCTGAATCCTAATGATAAATATAGTGGACCTATTGTAAAGACAACCAGCTCTGGAAATACACCAGAACCTGCTTCTGTTGAACCCAAACCTAGAGAAGAACCTGAAATTTATAGTCCTACCTTTACTAGATCAACTAGGATTATAAAGAACCATCCTTTAGATGTAGTTGTATGTAACCTGGATAGAGGAACACAAACTAGAGCTTCTATGAGAAATCAGGTTGAACATCAAGCCTTTCTCTCATAGCTAGAACCTAAAAATATCAATGATGCAATCAATGATGAATTTTGGGTAATGGTTATGCAAGAAGAGTTAAATAAATTTGAAAGAAACAAAGTCTGGGAATTAATAGAAAGACCTAAGGAAACTTTGACCATAGGTACTAAATGGGTGTTTAGGAATAAAATTGATGAATCTGGAAACATCATTAGAAACAAAGCTAGATTAGTTGCACAAGGTTACAATCAAGAAGAAGGAATAGACTATGAAGAAACCTTTGCACCTATAGCTAGATTAGAAGCCATAAGGATCTTACTTTCTTATGTATCTCATCTGAATTTCAAGTTATATCAAATGGATGTCAAAAGTGAATTTCTAAATTGTTTTATAAGGGAAGATGTTTTTGTTGAACAACCACCAGGATTTACAAACCTCCATTTTCAAAATTAGGTTTTTAAACTTTCTAAAGATTTATATGGTTTAAAATAGGCTCCAAGAGCTTGATATGATAGACTTAGAAATTTTCTTATTTCTAAAGGTTTTACTAAATGAGTTGAAGATCCCACTCTTTTTATTAAAAGAATTTATAAAGATATTTTGATTATACAAATATATGTTGATGACATTATCTTTGGATCTTCTAAAAATTATTTATGTACTGATTTTTCAAAGATTATGAATTTGAAATGAGTTTAATGGGAGAACTCAAGTATTTTCTTGGATTTCAAATTTTTCAAAATAAAGATGGTATTATTTTAAATCAAAGTAAATATACAAAGGATCTTTTAAAACGTTTTGGTTTGGATAGTAATAAGGTAAGTGATACACCTATGAGTACCACCTGTAAGTTGGATGATGATGAAACGGGGAAACCAGTTGATCAAACCAATTATAGAGGTATGATTGGAATCTTACTTTACCTTACTGATATTCGACCAGATATCATGTTTAGTGTATTCATGAGTGCAAGATTTCAAGCTAATCCTAAAGAATCTAATTTACTTTCTATTAAAAGGATATTCAAATATCTTAAATATACTACCAATTTAGGATTGTTTTATCCAAAAGGACAACATTTTGACTTAATAAGTTATTCAGATGCTGACTTTTCTGGTTGCAAGTTAGATAGGAAGAGCACATCTAGAACATTTCATCTATTGGGAAAGTCCCTGGTATCTTGGTGTAGTAAGAAACAGAACTCTGTTGCATTGTCTACTGCTGAAGCAGAATACATTTCTGTTGGTAGTTGTTGTGCATAGATTATGTGTATTAAACACACTTTATTGGAATATGGATATCAATTTAGACATGTGTCTATAAATTGTGATAACACTAGTGAAATTAACATCTCTAAGAATCTTGTGTCTCACTCTAGGACTAAGCACATTGATGTTAGACATCACTTTTTGAGAGATCATTATCAAAAGGGTGATATTTCTCTAGAATTTATTGACTCTGAACATAAATTGGATGATATATTCACCAAGACTTTAATCACTGAAAGATTATATTTTATTAAACAAGAGTTAGGTATGATCAATCAGTGAAACTGATTAGTGAAACCGATCAGTGAAACCGATCAATGAAACCGATCAGTGAAAATGATCTATGCCACTGATTGAGTTATACAGTATGTACATATCAAAACGAATTTGTTTTACTTAATTGATATTATATTTAATATTGTAACCCTAAATGATAAAATTAATGACCGGCGTCTATTTCAATTCCTAAGAACTGTTGACCTTCCATCTCCCGCCAAACTCCACACCTTCTGAATCCCAAACTTTCAAACCTCTCAAACATCCGAATGGCAAATAAAAAGAATCACATCAAGGAATATGAAGACTCCTAACCTTTGAAATGAACTCGATGATAATCAAGAAGCACGATTCAAAAGTCTGTGAACCCGAAATTAGAGACTCGGGTGGTCACCGTAGAAAAGGAAGTAATTTCCGAATGGGTTTTATCCAGTAGGTCTGTGCTTTTAAAAATTTTGGAGATGCAAGGATGGAAAGACTGGTTCTATAATAATAACTGAGTCTACTACCCAAATTTAGTGCATGAGTTTTATTTGAGTTTAAGTATTTCATTGGATAGATCAGAAGCTGCAAGATTATCTTCAGTGATCAAAGGCAAAAAGATAACTTTTTCATCGAAGCAACGAGCTGAGTGTTTGGGGGTACCACATAAAGGTAGATATGAGGATAACACTGGTAATATTCCTCCTACAACTGAATATTTTTCGTATGAGTATGCTCTGGAGATGTTGACTGGAAAATCTGAATCCAGAAGAATAACAGCTGCTGAGTTAGATGGAGAAAGAAGAATCGTGTTTAAGTTTATTTAGCACCAAATCTGTCCCAGAAAGGGTGATTTTGATTCTGTGAAATATCAAGATATTTTCTTGTTGTTTTTATTGTTAAATAATGAGAATATAAACTTGTGTAGATACATTACTGTTCATATTGCTGATATGGTAAATCTATCCAAGAAGGCTACAACCTTATTCTATTCTAATCAAGTATCTATCATGCTAAAGTCTTTGGGATGTGTTGAAGATGGAGATGAGCGTATCTCATATAGTAGTGGTTTTTTTATTAGTAAGGATATCTTCAAAAAAATGAAAATTAATTGGAATCCATGGAAGAAGACATGGGTTGCTGATGAAGATAGGTTATATGAATCTTATAATCCTTATGACCACTCTAAGAGACCAAAGGGGATGAGAGATCCCGGTTTAAAACCTGATGAGGAAATTGTTTATTCTAATGAGGAAGAAGAGACAGAAGCTCCTAAGGACACTGGAGAGTTCAGTAGGAAGGAAATAGGGGAATCTGAAGTTGTTGATGATGTCTATACTGAAAAGGAACCTGAGTCACCTCCTGATGACAGGAGTGACCCTGATACAGTAAGTCCTAAGAAAAGAATGGAATTTGGACCAACAAGTCCACACCTTGAGTTACCTGAGTTAGAACCCCTTCTAGGTGATAAAGAAGAAAGTGACACTGAAGTATCCAATTCTGACCAGTATGAATCTAGTAACAAAGACAGTACCAATGAGACTTTGGTAAACAATAATGGAAATAATAATGGTGATGATGATGATGATGCAAATACTCAACCATTGGATGGTCACAACATGATTCAAGTTGATCCAAAACCACAATCAGTTGAGCAATAAACTATTCCTGAGGCTGAAATGATAGTGCAGACTGTGATTGATGTTTATGGGGAAGACTCTCTTGAAAATTCTGGTAAAGTTGATTTTGTAAAGCCTAGTTATACCTCTTTTAAAGCAAAATAGGAAGACCACCCAGGTTTTGCGGTTCTAGGTTTGGATTATTCAGAGGAAGAGTAAGAAGAAGTGAATATCCTAAGAGTAATCCATCCAGTTGAGGCTAGACCAGTTGCTGAGGAATTGAAAGTGACTGTAGAAAGACCTAGTTCTTCTGTTTCTCGATCTGATTTTGACAAGTTTAAAGATGATTTGCTTCACGGAGTCAGAAAAACAATGCAAGAGGAATTATCTAATGCTCCTTCCCCTGCTCCTGTGACTCTATCTAAGGCCGCTATGAATGATATAGCTCAAAGATTGGTAAATATTATTAAGCCAGACCTATGCAATATTGGTGAGATAATTGGCAGGTACATTTCCTCTCTGAATCAAGAACTCAAGGATTTGAGAAGTGACTTAGTATCTCTGTCAGTAGAATTTAGATCAACCATCACTGGTATAATGGAAGTTTTGAGAAACTTTATAGAGCACCTGAATAAATATGATTTGAGAAGATTGAAGTCTGAGATAACTCAGATTTTTGCTTCGGATAGCACCTCTAAAGTGACCAAGATAACTATAAATGAGATTAATGCCTTAAAAGATGTTATAAAAGAAGAGTTAGTGGCCATTGAACAGATTCTGGACTTGTATTATTTGAAAAAGATGAACGAAAATAGTGATCATATTCATAAGATGGTGAAACTGTATTCAGCTGATGCTACTAAAGCCTAGAAAGAGATCAAAGAAAAAGTGGATCACTATTTTTATAAAATTTATACCAAGCATGAGTTAAACCATCAGTTTAAAGTCTTTACTAAGAATTTGAAGCTACCTCCAGTCACTCAAGCCTTTAAGGATCAAGTCCAATAGTTGAAGGATTTTACTCCCACTCTAGAGAGTTTCATGTAGAATAAAGATGATTTTGAGAAAGTCGTGCAATATGGTGGTGAAGTAATTCGGGATTTTATCAATCTGCTCAAACCATATCTTCATGTGAAAGTAAAGGCAATTTTTCTTCCTACTACTGAGCCTCTCAGTCCATCCAGTGTTTCTCCTGGTCAGATATTAGTCTCTCAAGATTTATCCAATATTTGGCCAGTCATTCAGCAGCCACCTTCAAGAGAATCTTCTATTCACCAGCAAGTAACCTTGGCACCCACTCTACTTTCAGCCAAAGTTATCTTACCTTCTCTCTCCATCCAGCCAGATCAACCTTCCACCAAACCATCTTCTGGCCGATCCATTCCTCCCACTGCTAAAGGTAAATAACCTCTGCACCCCCAAGAAATAGTTTTGTCTATAATTTTTGATAGGGTTTTTTCCTTGTATCTTTTCAGATGTTATTTCAATGAATCCTTCTTCTTTTTCTCTCTCTGCTCTCTCTTTTTATTTTTGATAATCCCAAAGGAGGATAATAGTATAAATATATCTCAAAGGGAGAGAACAGTATATATAAGTATAAGAAATATCTAAAGGGGAGACAAATATATAATCTCTAAATAATCTTTATGCACTAATGTCATGATATAGATTATATATTCTTAGCTCTGATGTCATGTTTGCTATATCTGATGATATGTTGATATACTCTAACCTTGTTTATTATCTGATACCATGCTCTGATGACATGTTTACCTTTAGAAATATATTCTTTTTACATAGGGGGAGCATACAAAGTGTTATATCATCTTCCCTCTTCATTTATGCCAAAGATTTGTGATTATCAAAAAGGGGGAGATTGTTGAACCTTTGTGAGATAGTAATTTTAATAATCACAAATCATCGTTGTTTTTATTTATACGTCAATTTAGTCAATTATTGAATCTGTTCTAAATGTGTTTATATATGTTTAATCATGTCTAAATATGTTTATCTATGATTATTCATGGTTTACTATTGACCTGGAAGTATTCTGGATTAAACAGACACCTTGTGAAAAAATTATGTTTTGACTCACTGTTAGTTATATTCATGAGTCACTAATAGTTAAAAGAATAAGACACCGATGTGAAAAACTAATGGACCAGTCACCGATGTGTCAAACTGATGACAACGGTCACCCCGATGACAACGGTTGCACCGATGACAACGGTCCCACTGATGACAACAGTCGCACCGATGACAACGGTCGCACCGATGACAACGGTCGCACCGATGACAATGGTCTCACCGATGACAACGGTGTCACTGATGACAATGGTCTCACTGATGCTAATCAAATGACCTACCGAAGCCGATGCTGATCAAATAACCTACCAAAGCCGATGCTGATCAAATGACCTACCCAAACCGATGTTGATCAAATGACCTACCGAAGCCGATGCTAATTAAATGACCTACCGAAGACAATGCTGATCAAATGACCTACCGAAACTGATGCTGATCAAATGACCTACCAAAACCAATACTGATCAAATGACCTACCGAAGTCGATGCTGATCACATGACCTACCGAAGCCGATGCTGATCACATAACCTACTGAAGATGATGTTGATCACATGACCTACCAAAGACGATACTGATCAAATGACCTACCAAAGACGATGCTGATCAATGACCTACTGAAACTGATGTTGATCAAATGACTTACCGAAGAAGATGCTGATCACATGACCTACCGATCTCATGACTCACCAATAGTCATGAAAACTGTTTGAATTTTTAATTAACTCTTATTTAATTCCAACAGTCATATTTGATTAATTTAATGCACCTTTTATTAATTAATGTTGGTAGTTGGATGTCAGGGAACCATACCTCGTACCTGTCAAAAATTAATCATTCCCTTTGCTGTATTTCAAGAAATAAAAAGGAAGATCAATTTGTAGTGAAAAGACGAACATAGAGATACGAATATACATATACATTGACACACAAGAAGAAAAAACGTACGTGTGTGTGAAGGCCCACGAAACAAAATAAGAACTTAGAGAACACCTGTGAAAACTAGAGAGCTTCAAGAAGATCATTCACCTGGAACAAAAACTCAATCCGAGTTTTTGTGACTTACTAAACATTATATGCACAAGGCTAAATAATTGTAGCTGGGAAGAACAACGACACTCTGTTTTGTGTCATCTTCACCAGAAAGGACTCGAATAACATTTGAAATGTCTAAATGAGTACAGATCTCATCTGCAATCACTCAGAGCATTCTAAACTCATTATCCATTTATTTCCTCTATATTATACCTTTGATTAACATTTTGATCAGTGTGTGTGCTTCTGTCTATTTAGACACACACTAACTCCTGGGATGAACTGGAGGATACTAAATCCTCACACCAAACTTTGTACGCATTTTTTGTGTCCCATTGTGAGTTGTGGAAGAGGTCAAGTGTGACCTAGATAGCTTGAGTGATGTTGTTTCTGTTTACCCACATAGAATTGTGGTAGAGGTCTGAGGACCTGAACAGTCTGAGTACTGTTGTAAAACCCCGATCCAGGGTGTGGATCATAGTTTATATAAACTGTTTGAGAGGAATAAGTCTAATCTTGAGACTGAACCTCTTTTTTTAAAACTATTGTGCATTTGTTCTTTATTAAAACCATTTTGAATATTCCGCTGCTAAATGCTTTAAATATACATCTATTTTAAAGTAACTCTGATAGTTGAACTAGCAAGTGTTTGTAATTATTTTGAACCAGTAAGTTAGTTTCAAAAGCTAACTTAATCTTCAGATTAAGTTAACTGAGAAGTAATCAATCTTTGAGAAACTAATTGAACATTAACAATATTTATAAATTCACTACAGTTTAAATTGTTTTATGAATTGGGGGATTTTAATACAACTCTTTAAAATCAGAAATTTTAATTGGAACTCAATTCACCCCCCCCCCCCCCCCTCCCCCCCTCTTGAGTATCCACTCCGACCAACACATATAATTTGGATTTCTATCCTTGGATATATGTATCACTTATACAACAAGTTTAACACCACTATTTTGTATCATATTCTGTTCGTCGTGTTCTTTTTTATAAAACTTATAAGCATTAATTATAAAAACTAGTATAAGATATAACATTTTCATTTGGTCCCCTGGCTAGCCATCGAAGTCGTTAAGCAATTGAATTTGTATTTTCAGATAACTCCTTATAAATATGAACTCGGAACCATTCTATAAAATATTGATTATATTTATTTGATATTCATCCTTTTGGACTTGATGGATTCAAATGCCTAAGAATTGTTTTATGGAATTCAATGTATGTATAAACATCTTCTATATTTTATAAAATGTAAAGGGGATATTTCTCCTGATCTATGATGGTAATTGTAACAACATATCTTTCAAAAATACCTTCTCCCATAAGGTTCCTATTATGATGAGACTTTGGGAGACTAATGTTATCAACATCTGATAGGTAATCTGTATATAATTCAATTACTTATTTAACAATATATTTTTCTACAATAAAACTTTCTGTATGACTTTTATTCATGATTTAACCTTTCAAAATCTTCATATACATTTCAATTTGGTACATCTATTTGTAGTGGATAGGACCACATAGTTGAACCTCTCTAACCAATTGAACCATCGGGTGAACCATTATATCAAATAGTGATGATGGTAAGAACATCTCTAATTCACATAATATTATTTCAACCTCCATATTCATGATTGGAAACTTTTTTGGGTCTATAACTTTACTGTATATGTCTTTGGAAAAGAAGCAGATTCCGGTTAATGTATGTCATACATTTTTAGGTAGAATGCAACGTAAAGAGATGGGCATCAAATCTTATATAAAAATGTGTAAGTCATTTGATTTTAGTCCCTGTAACTTCAAATTTTTCATTGACACGAAATTCTTTATATTTTTTGAATACCCCTCTATAACATTTACACTATTAATGAAAATGAAAATTTGAAATTATTTTTATCTTGATAGAGTGTAACCTATTGAAGGAAGAAAAGTTTGGATTTTACCCTTCACCAATTCCAACTATTACCTTATCCCCATGTTAATCATGTCCAACCTATCCTTGATTCTATTTTTTCATGAATATTTAGTATTGTTCTAATAAGATTATCAAATACATTTTTTCTACATGCATGGAATCAATAAAATTTCTGACATACAAATAATTACAATACAGTAATTCAAAGAAAATTTATCTCTTTTTTCAACCAAATTTCACAAGGTTTTTCAAAATTGGTTTACCAAAAATAGTGTCAATATCTTTTAATTTATCTAAAATTTGGTCACTTGTTAGTGGACATGGTTTACCTTGTTTGGTATTCACATTGAACGTTGTCATATGGGATCGGTGTTTATGTCATCGACGTTGTAACGCCCTGACCCCAGTTACCCAGAGTTGGTGCATTATTACATAACATTGGCATGATCACAAAATATCAATTCTCGAAAGACCGATTAGTTTAGTAGCCTTAGAAACACTAGATACATTCATAAGTCTTACATTACATGATAAAGTGAAAAACTACAACAACATAGTCTCTATAGACCACACTCATATCCCCTCAGACTATCCCTGTAGTTAAGTCATAAAATACTTTTTCACATCCTGGGAAAAATAAAATGTAGAAACGGGTGAGCTCAGATGCTCAGTAAGGATAACAATATAGCAGAAACTTTCATAAATAAGCATAAACTTTTAAGGCAATGTATAACTAAAACAAAAGCCTTTTAAACTTGAACTTCAGTATAATATGGAAAAAATAAAATGAAATAATTCCATTTACTTATTCAAATGGATATTCTACTAGTCGAATAATTACATGCAACATCAATAACCACTTTCATAATGATGGAATGCATAATGTCAGACTATCATAACCACATAGTCAAGGCCTTGTGCCAAGACTACAAATAATATTTTATCAAGGTCTTGTTCCAAGACACTAGTTTGTATCATGAGACCTACCGATTCATCGAAGAGCTATAGCAGGCTCCACCCGTTACTTACCAAGTCCAATGCATTCCTCATATAAACAGGTTTAAATATAACATAAACATTCATATTAAAACTATCATAAGAAATGTAAATACTTTCTTCATAAACCACGAATGGTATAAAAATAACACATCCATGGTCAAACATATCACAAAACCTTCAATATAATATGGAAGTTTTGTATCATAATAAACAACTTCAAATAAGCTTAAAATCTATCAAAGGATGTTGACATAGATGAAATCAAAACTATTTGAGAGAAATATCTCTTTTTTGAAATCATTTAAAGGTCACATAATTATAAAATAAAACATTTATTTTGAAAATATTCTTATAATATTTTAAGGGAAGCTTTGACTATTTTATAACGGCAGAAAATAGTCGCACCCACCGTATAAGTTAAAAAAATACATTCTTACCTTAATTTTATCGAAAAGGTTAAAAAGGACCTTGTTTGGAAAACGACAGAAAGATTCCTTTATAAAAATCTTATAAAAGTAAGACAAGGGTATAAATGAATTTAACACATATTTTATAAAATATTAAGAATTTTTTAAAATACTTTTCTAAGAAACATGGATGTGAATGATAAAGAGGTCCCAGTAGATAATTACGTATAAACAATCTCGGATAATGAAGAGATTGTGAAATAAACCCTTACCTTGTACTTTTCCTTGGTAGAGGGTAGGTTAACCTCCTATATAATGGTAAAATAATTGTTATTAAATTATAAAATAATCATATTCATTAATATTATATCATATATTATCTTTTAACATTTCTTTATTAATAATATCTTATAATTATTGTTGTTTCGGGTGTTAACGGATTCGTTTTCCTTTATATTATTTGTTATGTGAGTCAGATTTGTTGTGTATGGTATGTATCTTATTCATATCCAGAATTATATCAAGTCTTTAAACATTATTTTTAATCATCTAATGAAAATTATTCTTGAATGGATACAATGGGGAATGAATCTCATCGCGTTCGTGGAGACGGTAATCCGTACGTATGCACGAGCGACAATATCATTCTTTTGATATTAAAATCTTATATAATTGGATGTTATATCATATATAAAGAATCATTATCATGTTATATTTATTATTTACATCAATTTCACATCATTATTATACCAATTCAAATAATAATGTATTGAATAACAATTACAACATGACGTGGAGATGGTAAGCCTTACGTACGCACGTACGGTGACATGTTATTCAAAGGATGTGTAGAATAATGAATTTCGTTGTACCATATTTATAATAAAATCACAGTATATAGAATATACTGGAGTTATTATTTTATAATGTAAACAACAAATAAAAAGGAAGTGGAAGAAGAAAGGAACTTGAAAGAGGTGATGAAATATTTACCACTTCTTCGGGTTCTTCCTTTTGATTTGATCAAAATGGCTCCTTAGGTTGGCTTTATAACTAAATTAATTCCTTTAAGATGAATGGAGGACAGTTTAGATGGTATTTGGGTAGATTTTGGTTGATCCAAAAGGCTTTTAAGGTGTGAATTTGAGGGAAGGAAGAGTGCCCTTTTATAGGAGGAGTGAGGGGAACCTTAGGAAAAGCTAGAAATATTATTTTATAATAAAATAATTTTCGGTTTCTAATGGCTCAAAAGTGGATTATTTAAAATCTAATGTGGTTATGGGTTGAAAACCACCAAACCAATAGGTTATAGACAGGTTTGGGTCACTATATTAACCTTATCTTTTAGATTTAACTCTTAGTTAAATAGTTTGACATTTACCATGTCTCTTTGTATTTTTATAATATATGGTTAATAAACTTACTATAAACTTCTAATATAACCCCAAGTTGTTCATTAATGATAAAAATATCATTATATAAGTTATTTTTCTGAACCTTAGATTTTTAGGAATATTAAATCAATTAATAATATAATATTTGTTGTAAAAACTCCTTTATATCAATTTTGACACTATTTAATAATTTATTTATTTTAAAGTCTTAACAACTTTATTAATTCAAAAAAAATATTTTAATCAATAATAACATGTCTTATTAACCTATAAAATTCGTTTATGGTTTCAAAACTTTCAAATTATATTTATTTTAACATTTATAATACCAATTATTTGATTGTTTCATTAATAAGGAAAATATTGCATCATCATTGTGTCATAAATAAATTTAATTATTCAATATCTAAAAATTATAAATAAATTACCATTATGTAGGAAATATTTTTATCATTCTAATGAATATTTATAGTTTAATAGATAACATGTATAACTCTTTGTAAAAATTGTTTTACTAAAAGATATATGCTTATGTCATTTTTGTATTTACTTTAACATAATTAATATAAAGTTTCATTATCACTTACAAGTGGCTCCATGGGGTCCCAAAATCGACCCAAAGATTCCCATGTTCGGACATGTATCATCCAATATGGTTAGGAAACGTTTTAGGGTAATTTATTATTATTATAATATTATTTTTTACCCTTATTTATCGGATTTAACCTTTAACCATGGTAAATAAAATATTTACCAAAGTAATTATTCAAAATGTCTAAAAATAAAAGTTACCTATTTACACAATTTGGACCTCCTGATTCTAAATATGGAATCCATTTTTATAAATTCAAAATAAATAAGTGGCAGAAATTAATTTAAAATTAATTCCCGTTGTCAAAACAAAAAACGTGTTTTTAAGAAATAATAACTATCAAAAGATTGACACTTACTTGTGTCCAGTTTAAATGTGAAATTACGTCTAATGACCAACATTGTATTAAATGGTAAAAATATAATCTAATTATACTTTAAAACCACTCAAATTCATAATTTAGCGCTATTAATTATTTCTATTAAAAAGGTTGTTTTTAATTAAAATTTAGTAATTTTCACTATTCATCAAAATATGAAAGTTATCAGAAAAGTATCAAAAAATCACCCTAATCTAATTTTGATATTCTGAATCCAAAAATGAAGTCTATTTTGAAAGATAAAATTTTAAAAAAAATTAAAAAGTTGGTATTACTATTCATAACGGCTACTTTGATTGGTCGTGGTGTGTTAGAATCTCGAAGTTGCGTACAATGCATGCTATTGCATTATTAAAAGGGAAACATATCGTGGATGCTTGGGGTGTAACATTCTCTCCTCCTTCAAATAATTTCATCCTTGAAATTTCTAGAGTATTACTGCAAAAAAAGACTCGGGTGGTTCTTCATCATAAGTTTCTTGGGTTCCCACGATGCCTCTTCCATCTTATGGTTTCTCCATAGAACTTTTACCAGATGAGTTGTCTGGTCTCTCAGCACTTATTCTCTTATATCAAGAATCCTGACAGGCTCTTCGCAATAAGACAGATCAAGTTTTAGTTCTAATTCCTCATGGGTGAGTACATTCATTGGGTCAGGAATGTATTTTATCAACAGTGATACGTGGAACACATCGTGAACTTTGGAGAGACTTGGCGGCATTTCCAAATGGTAAGCTACAGCCCCAATTCATTCTATAATTTTGAAAGGTTCGATATACCTGGGACTCGATTTACCCCTCTTACCGAAATGTATAATACCCTTTCATGGAGATACCTTCAAGAAAACATGATCTCCTACCTAAAATTCCAAATCCTTCCTTCAGTTATCGGCATAGCTCTACTATCTACTTTGAGATGCTTTGATGTGGTTTTGGATTACCTTCACCTTTTCCATCGTTTCCTCCACAAGTTCTGGGCCTACAAGTTTTCTTTCACCAACATCATCCCAATCGGTTGGTGTGTGACATCTCTTTCTGTATAACGCTTCATATGGTGCCATCTGAATACTTGAATGGAATCTATTGTTATAGGAAAATTCTACCATAGTAAATATTGATCCCACATACCTTGAAAGTCAAGTGAGAAAGATCTCAACATTTCTTCTAATGTTTGAATAGTCCGTTCTGATTGTCCATCAGTTTGAGGGTGGTAGGCAGTGCTCAAACGAAGTTCAGTATCCAGGGATTTCTGAAGACTTTTCTAGAATCTTGAAGTAAAATGGGGATCACGATCAGAAACAATCGATAGGGGTACTCCATGAAGTCTCAAAACTTCATTAATATATAGTCTTACTAGACATTCAAGTGGTAAATCTTCTCTTATAGCAAGAAAATGTGATGACTTGGTAATACGATCAACAATGACCCATATTACATCGTTCCTTCTAGGAGTCTTTGGTAGTCCCATGACAAAGTCCATTGTAATATTATCTCATTTCCACTCAGGTATAGAAAGAGGTTGCAAGACTCCTCCAGGTTTTTGCCTTCCATCTTTCACTTGTTGATAAACCATACATCTTGACACAAAATCAGCAATCTTCCTCTTCATGTTGTCCCACCAAAAATTTTCTTTCAAATCTCTTTACATCTTAGTGCTACCCTGGTGTATAGATAAATTGGAACTATGAGCATTGTCCAACAATTCCCTTTTTAGATCAGGTATATCAGGAACACAAAGTCTCTTCCCAAATTTCAAAATTCCATCTTCATACAAAAAGTCACTCAATCTCCCATAATTCATAGCTTTATTCTTCTTTTGAAACTCTTTATCATCATTCTGAGAACTCTTTATCCTTTCTAGTAAGGATGGTTTGGAACCCATTTGAAAAGGTATCGATGCTTCACCTTCTATGGTAATTTCCATATCCATCTTCACTAGATCCATGAAAATAGGATCCCTTTCAACTATCATCTGGTTCAAAACTCCATGATCCTTTCTACTCAAAGCATCTTCCACCTTATTTTCCTTCCCCAGGTGGTATTTTATGGTGCAATCATAATCCTTGAGTAGTTCAAGCCATCTCCTTTGCCTCATTTTGATTTCTTTCAGTGAGAAAATATACTTCAAACTTTTTTGATCAGTATATATCTCACATTTTTCACCATAGAGATAATGTCCCCATATCTTCAAATAAAATATTACAGTTGATAACTCAAGATCATGAGTAGGATAGTTTTAATAATGAATTTTTAGCTGTCGTGATGCATAGGCAAGGACCCTATCATTCTGCATAAGGACACAACCAAGTCCTTTCTTTGAAGCATCACTATAAATAACAAACCCATCATTCCCCGATGGTAGAGTCAAGATAGGATAATTGACTAATCTTCTCTTAAGTTCTTTGAAACATTCTTCACACTCTTTTTTTCAAACAAATTTAACCCCTTTACATGTGAGCTTCATTAATGGGTTAGCTAATCGGGAAAAATTATGGATGAAAAGTCGATAATAACCTGCTAAACCAATAAAACTGTGTACATCAGTTATACTTGTTGGTGCTGGACATTCTTGGATTGCTCTTGTATTAGAAGGATCAACAAAGATTCCATACTTAGAGACAATATGTTCAAGAAAAGAAATCTCTTGAATCCATAATTCACACTTGCTAAACTTCCCATATAATTCATGTCTTCTAAGAGTCTTCAGGATAATGCGCAAGTGATTTTCATGATCTTCATATCTTTTGTAGTATACCAATATATAATCAATAAATAACACTAAAAATTCATCAAGATATTCCTTGAAAACTATATTCATTAGATCCATGAAAACAGAGGGTGAATTAGTCAGCCCAAAAGGCATTACTGTAAACTCGTAATGCCTGTACCTGGTTTGAAATGTTGTTTTCAGAATGTCTTACTTCTTTACACACAACTGATGATATCTAGATCTAAGGTCAATCTTTGAAAATTATTGAGCTCCATGAAGTTGGTCGAATAAATCATCAATGCGAGGTAGGGGATACTTGTTCTTTATTGTTATAGCATTGATATCACTGTAGTCAATGCACAACCTCATAGATCCATCTTTTTTCTTAACAAAAAGAACAGGGGCTCCCCATTGAGAAACACTAGGGTGAATAAATCCATTATTACTCAATTCATCTAGTTGTTTCTTTAGTTCCATTAATTCCACAGTGTCCATTCTATAAGGGGTCTTCGATATGGGCCTTGAACCAGGAATTAAGTCAATGGAAAACTCAATTTCTCATTCTGGGGGATGTCCAGGTAAATCCTCTGGAAAAACATCAATATATTCTTGCACAATAGGTACATACTCTATTCGAACATTTCTTTACTCACCCACAATTATTTCATTCTCTTCCTCCCCAATAATTGAATTTAGTTGAGCTACTGGGGGTGGATCTAGATAAGAATTAGGTGGTGACATTTCTGCTCTAAAGATAAGGTACTCCTTATCATCATCAAAAATTGTAACCTCTTTCTTCTTACAATAAATTTTTGCATCATGGTTTGAAAGTCGATCCATACCAAGGATTATATCAAATTCCATCATGGGTATGATGATGAGATCAGTAGATAAATAACATTTATATGCCTTAATGGGAACTGATTCACAAAACCTTGTTGTAATGATACTTCCCTTATGAGTTTTGACTGAAAATGACCTTTTTAAATCAAATTTAAAATATCTAATTTTCTTAGAAAACTGTGAAGATATGAAATAATGTGACGATCCAGAATCAAATAAAGCATTGGCTAAACTTGAGGAAACCATTAAATTACTTACCACCATGTCTTTTAAAGCTTTAACCTCAGCAGTAGTGATTGCATAAGCTTGGCCTTGATCCCATGGCCTTTTCTGAGGTAAGTTTCCTTAATTATTAGGAAATTCATTTGCATAATATCTCATCTCCCTACAATTGTAGCATTGAACATTGGTAGCACCTTTCTTCCCCTTGCAATCATGAGCTTTGAGGCCTTTTTCACCACAATTGTAACAGACTCTCATTCCCTTCAAACAAGTACCAGGGTGTTTCTTCCCACATTTACTGTAGGATGGATATTCAACTTTTCCCTTCTTCCCCTTATTTCCATTTCCAGAGTGATCAGTAGATCTCTTCTTCTCTTTCTTTGCTTTAAATTCGTAAGACTTAGATAATTACTTTTCTGTCTTGATAGCACATGAGCTAATATCTTCGTACGACGAGAAGGATTGTGAAACTAATGCTCGACAGAGAAATGGTTTTAACCCATCAAAGAAATGATCAATATTACTTCTTGGGTTACATATATAATCTTCAGTATGCCTTGCTAACCATGTAAAGTTAGACTCATACTTTGCAACATTCTCATCCTCCTTTTTCCTCAGACTCAGAAATTGTCTTTCCATATCTTCTCGATGGCCATGAGGAAAGTATTTTTATAAGAAAATATCTTTAAACTCCCTCCATTCCATATTTGATACTTCATCATCTTCCTTTGCATTTTGAATCAATGACCACTATTGATCAGCATCTCCAGTGAGGCGGTAAACTGTCATGATAACTTTTTCCCTTTCACTACTCCCCAAGGCATAGAATATTTTATCTAAGGAATTTATCCATTACTTAGCTACTAATGGATTTGTAATCCCATTGAATGTTGGTGTTTTTTTCCTCATGAAGAGATATAACATTGATCCTCCACGCTGTGGATCAGGGTGCTCCATACGAGTAAGGTTATTATTCATAACCTGAGTGGGTTGTCCCAGTATGGTGATAAGCTGATCAGCACCAGTTGTATCACCAGCTCCACTATAATCATCTTGAGTAGGAAGTAAATCCCTACATAGAGTGCATGCATTGATGCGATTTCCATTCCTTCCACTAGGCACCATTTCTAAACAATTTCATAAATGAGATTAGTTTATGAATAGAAATACATAAATCCCAACTTGTAAAACACTTAACATAAATTGAACAATTTATGGATATAATCCATAATCATAAAAATGTTTTCTTTGAGGAAGTATATACTCATAAACCCTTTATAATGGTTTGTAAAGAAAATGAGAATTATCCTAAGCTTATCCCCGGTAGTGTTGTAACCAAGAGTGCAGCAGGGCCCATTGTCGTGCACCAGTTCTCGTTCAAGTCTAGCTCAAAGCGGTGTTTTTGGGTTTTACCCCTAGGTACATATGTTCCAGATCCACCTATACCTGTTTATATCTAGGAAAAGATTTATTTCTTGGAAAACTCATAAAATCTCTACAATACCAAAATTCAATGAAGTTCTTCTATACCAATCCTCAAAGTCTATCTTAGGGTAATGTTCTCTAATCAGAGTTTATGTAAATCTATCTTCCAAGTTTTGTACTAAACTTCCTCTGATACCAAATGTAACGCCCCGACCCCAGTTACCCAGATTCAGTGCATTATTACATAACATTGGCATGATCACAAAATATCAAGTCTCGAAAGACCGATTAGTTTAGTATCCTTGGAAACACTAGATACATTCATAAGTCTTACATTACATGATAAAGTGAGAAACTAAAACAACATAGTCTCCATAGACCACACTCATATACCCTAAGAATATCCCTACAGTTCAGTCATAAAATACTTTTTCACATCCTGGGAAAAATAAAACATAAAAAGGGGTGAGCTCAGATGCTCAGTAAGGATAACAATATAGCAGAAACTTTCATAAATAAGCATAAACTTTTAAGTCAATGTATAACTAAAACAGAATCCTTTTAAACTTGAAATTCAACATAATCTGGAAAAAATAAAATGAAATAATGTCATTTACTTATTCAAATAGATATTCTACTAGTCGAATAATCACATGTAATATCAATAACCACTTTCATAATAATGAAATGCATAATGTCTGACTATCATAACCACATAGTCAAGTCCTTGTGCCAAGACTACAAATAAGATTTTTTCAAGTCCTTTTTCCAAGACACTAGTTTGTCTCATGAGACCTACCAATGCATCTAGGAGCTATAGAAGGCTCCACCCGTCACTTACTAAGTCCAATGCATTCCTCATATGAACATGTTTAAACATAACATAAACATTCATATTAAAACTAGCATACGAAATGTCAATACTTTATCCATGAACCATGAATGGTATAAAAATAAAACATCCACAGTCGAACATATCACAAAAACTTCAATAAAATATAGATGTTTTGTATCATAATAAATCAACTTCAAATAATCTAAAAATCCATCAAAGGATGTTGACATAGATGAAATCAAAACTATTTGAGAGAAATATCCATTTTTTGAAATCATTTAAAGGTCACATAATTATAAAAGAAAACATTTACTTTGAAAATATTCTTATAATCTTGAAGTGGAAGCTTTGACGATTTTATAATGGTGGAAAATAGCCACACTTGCTGTATAAGTTAAAAAAATACATTCTTACCTTAATTTTGTCGAAAAGGTTAAAAAGGACCTTGTTTGGAAAAATACAGAAAGATTCCTTTATAAACATCTTATAAAAGTCAAAAATGGTATAAATAACATTAACCCATAATCTATAAAATAGTAAGAATGTTTTGAAATACATTTTTAAGAAAAATTTATGTGAATGATAAAGAGGTCCCAGTAGATAATTACGTATAAACAATCTTAGATAATGAAGAGATTGTGAAATAAACCCTTATCCTGTACTTTTCCTTGGTTGAGAGTAGGTTAACCTCCTGTATAATGGTGAAATAATTGTTATTAAATTATAAAATAATCATATACATTAATATGATATCATATATGATCTTTTAACATTACTTTATTAATAATATCTTAGTATTATCATTGTTTCGGGTGTTAACAGATTTCTTTTCCTTTATATTATTTGTTATGTGAGTCATATTTGTTGTGGGTAGGATCTATCTTATTCATATCCAAAATTATATCAAGTCTTTAAACATTATTTTTAATCATCTAATGAAAATTATTCTTGAATGGATACGATGGGGAATGAATCTCATCGCGTTCGTGGAGACGGTAATCCGTACGTACGCACGAGCGACAATATCATTATTTTGATATTAAAATATTATATAATTGGATGTTATATCATATATAAAGAATAATTATCATGTTATATTTATTATTTATATCAATTTCACATCATTATTATACCCATCCAAATAATAATGTATTGAATAACAGTTACACCACGACGTGGAGACGGTAAGCTGTACGTACACACATATGGTGACATGTCATTCAAAGGATGGATAGAATAATGAATTTGGTTGTATCATATTTATAATAACATCACATTATATATAATATACTGGAATTATTATTTTATAATGTAAACAACAAAGAAAAAGGAAGTGGAAGAAGAAAGGAACTTGAAAGAGGTGATGAAATATTTACCTCTTCTTCGGGTTCTTCCTTTTAATTTGATCAAAATGGATCCTTAAGTTAGATTTATGACTAAAGGAAGGCCTTTAAGATTAAGGGTGGAAAATTTATAGGGTATTTGGGTAGATTTTGGCCGATCAAAAAGGCTTTGAAGGTGTGAATTTGAGGAAAGGGGGAGTGCCCTTTTATAAGAGTGAGGGGCACCTTAGGAAAAGATAGAAATATTATTTTATAATAAAATAATTTTCGGTTTCTAATGGCTCTATAGTGGATTATTTAAATTCTAAGGTGGGGATGGGTAGAAAACCACCCAACCAATAGTTTTTAGATAGGTTTGGGTCACTATATTAACCTTATCTTTTAGATTTAACTCTTAGTTAAATAGTTTGACATTTACCATGTCTCTTTGTATTTCTATATTATATGGTTAACAAACTTACTATAAAATTCCAAAAGAACCCCAAGTGGTTCATTAATGATACATCTATCATTATATAAGTCATTTGGATGAACCTTAGATTTTTAAAAATATTATATCAATTAATAATATAATATTTGTTTTAAAAACTCCTTTATGTCAATTTTGACACTATTTAATAATTGATTTTTTTTAAAGTCTTAAAAACTTTATTAATTCGAACCAAATTCATTTAATCAATCATAACATGTCATATTAACCTATAAAATTTTTGTATGGCATCAACACTTTAAAATTATATTTATTTTAACATTTATAATACCAATTATTTGATTCTTTCATTAATAAGGAAAATACTGCATCATCATTGTGTCATAAAAAAATTTAATTATTAAATGTATAAAAATTATAAATAAAGTACCACTATGTATGAAATATTTTTATATTTCTAATGAATATTTATAGTTTAAGATATAACATGTATAACCCTATGTAAAAATTGTTTTACTAAAATATATATGCTTTTGTCATTTTTGTATTTACTTTAACTTAATTAATATAAAGTGTCATTATCACTTACAAGTGACTCCATGGGGTCCCAAAATCGACCCAAAGATGGCCATGGCCGGACATGTATCATAAAATAGGGTTAGGACACATTTCAGGGTAATTTAATATTATTATAATATTATTTTTTACCCTTATTTATTGGATTTACCCTTTAACCATGGTAAATAAAATATTTACCGAAGTAATTATTCAAAATTTCTAAAAATAAAAGTTACCTATTTACACAATTTGAACCTCCTGATTCTAAATATGGAATCCATTTTTCTAAATTCAAAACATAGAAGTGGCATAAATTAATTTAAAATTAATTCCCCTTGTCAAAACAAAAAGCGTGTTTTTAAGAAATAATAACTATCAAAAGATTGACCCTTGCTTATGTCGAGTTTAAATGTGAAATTATGTCCAATGACCAAAATTGGATTAAATGGTAAAAATATCATATAATTATACTTTAAAACTACTCAAATGAATAATTTATCACTACTAATTATTTCAATTAAAAAAGTTGTTTTTAATTAAAATTTAGTAATTTTCACTATTCATCAAAATATGAAAGTTATTGGAAAAGTACCAAAAATTCAACCTAAGATAATTTCAATATTCTGAATCCAAAAATGAAGTCCATTTTGAAAGATAAAATTTGTAAAATTTTAAAAAGTGGGTATTACTATTCATAACGGCTACTTTGATTGGTCGTGGTGTGTTAGAATCTCGAAGTTGCATACAATACAAGCTATTGCATTATTCAAAGGGAAACATACCATGGAAGATTGGGGTGTTACAAAGGTAAAAAAATTATGTCCTAAAAACATGGTCTTTGAGGAATGTTTCAACCAAACTGAGTGTGTTCGTTCTTCACAAATGGGACACCCCAACATTCCTTTAATGCTATAGCCTAACAACTTTTTAGAAGTAGTAAATTCATTTATTATCCCATATAACATGGACCACAAAGTGAATTATTCACTTCTATGACCATCATACATTGTAACACAAGTATCCCATATCAATTTAAAATCTTTGATCAGTGGTGAAAAATATAAATCAATACCATTATTATGCTATTTTGGTATAGATATAAGAATAGACAACATAATGTATTGGTGCTTCATTCATAACCATGGAACTAGCTTGGAGTGGGTCGATGTGCCCATAAGGGGCTCCATGTAGGGTTTCCCCCACCACCGTCTTCCTCTCCCCCGCTGCTGCTCGGCTTCCCTTCGATGCTTTGTCCAGTGAGTCTGTGGTATGTTGTGTCTCCTGTGGTGGCGGCGTCTCGAACTTCACAGAGATATCATTGTTTTCTGGACATCTTCTCACCCTAAGTTGGACAGGGCTCTCGGTGGCATAGTGACGGTCCAAAGTTTGAGTTCTCAGCAGTTGTGGGGAGGATGGTGTCTTGGTTTCGTGTCGTTTGGTTGTGTTTGGAGGATTTGGTCATTGTGTGTGGGATTAAAGGTGGTGGTGGGATTATAGTTCAGGTTTTTGGTGGTTTTTCTTGTTCTCTGTCGATGATTTTTGGTTTCTTACTGGGTGATTTGGATGCGATGTTGGTTGTACTTTGGATCTGGTTTTGTGTTCTGTGGTGGGTTTTCTTCGGAGTTGTGGTGGCGGCATGGTATCAGAGACTTCTTTTAAATTCTTATGGGTTTTGGTGATTTTTTCAAGGGTGAAGCGTGAAGGATTTATAGTCTTTAGTGAGTTTTTGCAGTACGTATGGAGGAGCTTCATTTTGTGTAGGTTTCATCGCAGACCTGATTTTGGTGTTTTTTCATCAATTGTGTTTGTTTGCTTTGAAACTGTGAAGTTGTTGGCTGAATTCACTAAATTGGTTGAATGATCTCTTTGCATTGTGTTTTATTGTGGCCATGTGGTTTGAGGTTTGAGGGTTGTTGCATTTGTGTCATAAGGGGTTTCTTCATGGGGATAATAGTAGAGGGTTTTCTCCGGGTCTTCACTTTGGAATCAGACATTTGAGAGGGTATGGATTTTCCATCGGTTCTAGGCCCCTACATTCATGCATGGGATAGTAATCCAGTAGCGAGGAGTTGAAGGAAGCTGGTCTTATTATTTTGATGTTGGGTAGGGGATCTTATGTGTAGACTTATGTGGTTTGGCCTTAAACTCTTGTACCATGGTGGTTTGGTTGTTTTATGTCGTGAAGTCATGTATGGTTTCTCACTTTTTTCTTAAAAGTGTTTGAATAATTAAAAATTTAATTTCCAGACATTCATAACCATGGAAGTAAGTTATAATTTACCAACATAACTATACATGTACAATGAGTGATACTATATGAACTAAAAGGATTTATTCTATATGTAGGAAATGAAATATGGAAGTTTTTTGGATCTTTTACAAATTTAGGATACTCATAATCAATTTTCTTCCACTGGGGAGAGTATCTTGGATGACATAGTTTCCCCTCTTTAATTATTGTATATGTGTTCCATGTCATTTATATCACGACTTCTTGATATCCATATAGTCTTCTAAACCATGGAATGATAGGAAATTACAATGAATCTTTCAAAGGACTTGATTCATCATTCTTGAATTGATTCATGCCACACTTAGGGCATTTTATGAGTGATTCATGGTCCTTGAAAAACAATATGAAATCATTTAAACAATCATGTATTTTTTTAGAGATCATTCCCATTTAATGTAGTATTATTTTAGCATTATATGTTCGAAGAGTAAGTTCATTTTCTTCTAGTATCATATCATTTTAGAGACCAAGTAGTTATGTAAATCTAGTGTCACTTCATCCACTACTGGATTTAAAATTATATAACTTCAATACAACTGAAAATGTTGTGTATTTAGAATAACTGGTATACAATGGTCTCTTAGCACAGTTATTTAACTTCTCAAAAATCTTTGTAAAATCATGAATTTCATATTCAATTGCCATTTTCATTTCTTATATATGATCTATATCGTCATTTATACTGATATCCATAATAAATGATTCATAAACCACAGTGTCATCCCAATCGGTGCACATGTTTAGTGTTTTCTCATGTTAAGTCCAACATTTATAGTTATGATATATTCTGTGACAAATCAAATGTTCTTTCAAATCTTTTGGATTAATTTTTATTGAATTAAAACAATGTATACACAGAGAAAGGATTTGATAAGGGTCGTATACATGCTTTATTACCAATTTGATAAACTCTTTAACTCCATCTTCAGACTCTTTTGTCATATGATTATCATGCATCCATATTAAATTCATATTCATCCTATTAGGTTCATAAAATATTCTTTTTCTACAAAAAATAAATAAAGACACATAAGATATTCATAATCAAATGAGAAAGTTATAGATAATTATAATAAGGGGAACCCAACATTTGGATGTTATCAGTTATGATTCCTGACAAGTTATAATTTTTAAAAAGGATGATATGAAAAGAAACAAGCTGGGGTAAACATGTGGTTATTGGTATAGGTTCTCAAATTGATTTTTTGTGGGAAAAAACTAGTAATAAATATATAGGTAAACAAAATTTATTTATTATTGGATGGAATACTTCCTTTGTAAATTCTTGTTCTTGCTTGTCATTTAATTGTGACATGGCTTTCAAAATTTGTGTAAAAATGTCTTTCCTCAAAACATACTAGTTCATGTACTTTGACACGGGTTAAGGAGATTGTAATTTCATGAAACAAATAGATGAAACTATTATTGATGATAGAAGTAAAGTTGTATTCCAGGTTACTCTCGTTTTCTGTAGATTATTCTAGACCATGTATTATAGGAATACCAATAAATATATTTGTACTATAACTCACTGATAAACCCCTATTTCAAAAATAGTAGAGTTATCAATCTTAGGTATATTTTAGATATCATACAATATCCAAAACCTATATTCAATTTCTTTAAAAACACCAAAAATACTTTCCATTAATAAACATTCCAAAAAAATCAGTTTGCATGGATTTCACATCATTAAGATCCAAAACATTCTGAATCCACCTCTAACAATGACGTTGATCACTATAAGCTATCTCCCACATCTAGTAGTAAAAGTCTTCATAGGTATATCCAAAATATTATACTCATTATTAATAAAATCTATACCACATGTATGGATAGAGGATATTATAATAAACTTTATAAAATTCTTCCACTATCTTTTAATCATGTATGTTTCTGAGATAAATGTGTTTTAAATTAAAAAAATTTATAGGTGACACTCAAACCATTATTAAAGATACATAATAGATCAAAATAAAAATAATATAGTGTAATGGATTCTATGTTAAAAATAATTATATTTTATAAACAAAACATGCATATTCTATTTTAGTTAAAATTAAAGGAGTGTGAATTAAAAATAAGTAATTCCATAAAACATAATAATGCATAACATATTAATATAAAATTAATTCCTAAAATATTGATAATGATATTAAAAAAATAATAAAATCACTAAAAAATAAATAATAAGACCCCCTTTATTAATGAATCTTGAAATAAATTTCCACCAATATCAAAAGGAAATTGAGTCTTTAATGAAACCATATTTCATTGTATTTTGGTTTCCTGAAAAGAAAACAATATTGAAATATGATACTCTAACGATCCCTAAAAATAAAATACACAAGGTAATGACATGTTTTAAAATTACATTATGGTTTTAATACATGGGGGTGGGAGTGATACTTGGAAGAAAATGGGAAGAATTTTTTGATTTTAATCCATTTGAGTGGGAGGGATACTTGAAACTTGGATCCAATTACCATCTGTGCACCATAAAAACACTACCTATTTATCATTTGTAGTCACCACCTTACATGATAAGTGGGTAGTGTTTTTGCAGTGCACAACTGGGAGTTCCATGAAATCGGAGTGAGAAATAATGATGAATGGGTGTAAATGAACATGAAGGTGAGGGAGAGGGTAAAACAACAATGGATTGAGGCAAGATAGATTGGTTGGAGAATCAATGAGGTATAATGGGGATAAATAAGATTGCTTGTGCATGCGCTATTCAAACCATTTGGGGAAATTAAAACCAAACAAGGATGTTTGAGGGTGAGCAACGGATCACAAGTGATCACATACCTTGATTTTAATGTATCATTATAATTTCAAGAAAACAAAATTAGATAAATTTTAAACTAAGACAAATATAAGGAAACTCATTTATTCCTAATAAAACCTTTGAAACCAAAGAAACAAAAAAATCATCTTTAAAGACCTTAAAACCTTTTTATTCTGAAAAAAATTTCCCAAACAAAAAATGAATCCATAAATTTTATTTATAAACACTTCACAACTCATTCAAATATTCCATTAGATAAAAATTTATGTATATATGATAATAATAATCTTTTTAATATACATAAATGATATTTTATTCAATAATAAATATTTTTACTCACTTTAAAAAAGCCAATTTATAATTTAACTCAAGAAACAACCAACTTCAACTCTTTCTTTAAAACATTGCATTTAATAATAAGAATAATTTAATAAATAATTTAAGTACCCTTAATACTAAAAAGTAACAGTTTTCGAAATCACTATACATGAAAATCATGAAATTTAGATATATACATGAAAATTATAAATATACATTAATCAAACACTTACAAACATTTAAAATAAAAAAATGAGAATCACTTAAAGTTTCTTAAATCCATTTAAACATGGAATATTCTAAAAACAAAATCCACTAAAGGGTAGTTAAATTTTCAATACATTAATTTAAAAAATCAAATGAAATGATAGCATGATATATTTTTCCCCTTTGTACATAAAATGATATGATTTAAATTCTAAAAATAAATTTGGAAATCAGAATACCTTTAAAACTATATCCACCTACAAGAGGGTTTTGTATATTTAGAATGAGAATTTTGAAAAAAAAAATACCTTACATAAAATAAAGATTTTAAAATCGATATATTATATAAATAAAATTTTAATTTTTAAATGAGAATCCAATAAAAATATTTCTTTCTCTTACCTTATGCTGCTAACTAACCCTTTATTTTCTATTTTTGAACACCCTCTTAAAGGTATTATCCCATGAAATTCACTCTCTTACTAACTCTCTCGATGACTGAAAAAAATGTGTTGCACAAGACATAACTAAGAAGGACTTGAATTGATTGATGATGCCTTCAATTGTTCTCAAAATATTGTACATTTGAGTTGATATTTTGTGAAAAAGAAAAGAAATGTTTAAATCATAAAAATATATTTTTTATTCTTTGAGTTTTTTTAGATAATAATAAACACTTTAGTGAAATGTGGTGTTCCAACGAGCCTGTACCTGAGTGGTAAGGGCTCCTGCTTGGCATCCAAGAGACCCGGGTTCAAAACCGGGTGGAGGCGAATTTCCTAGTACTGTAGCAGTCACTGTTACAGTTACTGTTCGGTACTGTAGGAGTCGGAACTATTCACCCGATTTGGGCCTTCGGGCCACCGGTTTGGGCCTATGGGTCTCCAGGGCCTTTGGGGCATCAAAGGCCTTTGGGGCACAGGGCCTTCGGGTCACGTAGACCATAGAGTAACCCAGTTCACACAGAACAGGCCCCAGAATAGGATCAGAGCAATAGGAGTAGTAGCCACCAAATGCAGAGTTAACCGGATTGGAAGAATGAGAGGGTATGGCAGCCACCATCTCGACCAGGCACCGTGCAGCTTTGTACGGGGAAATGCTAGCCGATCAGCAATGTAAGGTGGGAGCTCGGTGATCAATGACGCAGAGAGCTGGGGAGGGGTAGTTTCAAATGGGTTGGGCCTACAGGTCATGTATTGGGCATGGTATGCCTCTAGGACTTCGGGTCATGTATTGAGGGTTTGTTGGGCCTTGTTCCTTGGGCCTACGGGTCATGTACAGGTTCCCCTTTAACCCTTAAAAGGGGGATTATCCATAATAAAAAAAGGCCTTCGGGCCATTCGGGCTAGTGAAATGTGGTCTAATATAGAATATGTGAAATATTTGTTAAAATATATTTGAACATTAAGGAATCCATAGGATATATGATCTTCCACTATGAGGCAGTGGTCACACTCTACCGTAGAAATCCTAGATAGTGGAGAAGTGTACAAGAACTAGTACGGGATAGTGCTCGAGAGCTTCTGGAATGGGGTGACACTAAGACCAGGAGAAAACCAATAGTTGTAGAGTGGGTTGGAAATAAAAAAACACAACACTGTGAACTAAGTAGGACCTATGTGAGTCTTAGTAGGGTAAAATTAGGAATGTGGAGACCCACAAACAAAAAACCGTCAGAGGAGGATGAAAGATGGTGGGGACTTCATCGATATATCTCCTAAAAATGTAACCACGAGACCAATGAGCCAAGATAAATCAGTAATATTTCACACCACTAAACTCAAACAAGAAATCAATGAGAGAGGAGGAGAAAAAATAACATACCTTATATTTGAGAGTTGATTCATCCTAGAGAAGATTGAGAGGGAACGACGGTAGAGATGAAGTTCCACGATAGCTTGAATGGCATGATGGAAATCAGTTGGGTTAGGGTTATTTTTAAAAGATCAAAGACAGTTTTATCAGCACTTCCAAAAAAGCGCTGATAAAGATGAGTTTTATCATTGTTAAAATAAAAAACATGTATATAAGATTTCTTTATCAGTGCTTATTTAGCATTGATAAATATAAATTTTTATCAGTTAATTTATCAGTGCTTGCTTAGCACTGATAAAGATTTATAATTATAATTATAAATAAATTTATTTGAAAATATTTGTATAAATATTTGTATATAGTTATAAATATATTTATATAATTATATATAATTATATAATTATATATATAATAAATACATAAATATATAAATATATATTCTAGTAGATTAGGGTGCAAGTATAATGAAACATGCGTATGTCACACACCCACAGGCTGAATGGGAAGATCATAACCCTCCCCAAGAGAAAACTACCCATCAAACCCTTATTTAGAAGGCCCGCAAGCCCCATATATCAGACCCATAGTCCCATTACATATTATATACCATTGCATATTATGACCCAGAGGCCCATTACATATTCACCCCCTCTCAATGATAAAATTTACTGATTAGAAACATAATATATATTATATATATTATGTTAATAAATATAATTCTAAAATGAATATTATAAATTGAATAAATTGTAAGTACCCAGGTAGGATAGTTGTATCACTGAGAGGGGGTGAATCAAAGATATTGTTTTCTTTTAAGTTTCCTTTCTTTTGAAACAACCTTTACCTCCTCTTAAGGATTTTTTTCCTTCTAAAAACAAATCAAACACACATCCATAGGAACACAAGTATTTACAAGGATCACTATTCAATAAGAATATCTACATCCTTGATATGGTTTGTAAATAATTCAATACCACACAATCCACTAGAAAATAATTTTTTTATGTGGAATACAACAAGTAGGATGTACCCTTTCAATCGTGTAGCACATTGAAAACAATCCAATAGTGTGTGTGATTTCTCTAGAAAAAATTATTTAATACAAAGTTTTTGTAACAAAACATGTTACATGTGCTTCTTTAATAACTTTCACAAGTGTATTCTTTTGAAAAAAATTCTTTAATTTCTTACCCGGAATCTGGTAAGAACTTCAAGGGCTTTGTAATAAAACTTAGTCTGATTGCCCAGTATGATCCAACCAGTATGATTCTTCCAATATGATCACCAAATATGATTTCCCAATAAAGTAGATATAACCCTATCAGAATACAGTTGAGAAAATTATAACACCTTCTTCCTCAGTCTATAAAACCAATACGATAGTCTTGTCTGATTATCCAGCTCGATACGATGACCAGACGAATATGATGATAAAAAAAATATGATAGACAGTTGAATATGATAATCATCTAAATATGTTTCAATATTGTATCTTATCCTTTAACTTTAATCCATCAATACCTATTCAAGAAAATAACCCTAAAACTTCTTCTTCTCTCCCTAAAACTTTATATCTTCTCTCTCTTTGTGAATAGTACACCCATCGTCAGAATCTATTAAAAGTATGATACACTTATCGACTTTTATATGTGACCCAAGAGTGTTTTTTTCGAGAACCTGAAATATTTTCCCGCTCAACTAAATTACCTAAATTTACATGTCTCCTTGAATTTTGGGTACATTTTTGAATTCGTTAATGCTTATCAACTATTCTTATTTCTTCTCAAATATTCTCGAATCTTATAAACACTTCAACTCTCTTCTGACTTTATTTTCAAACACCAATATGATTCTGATTATCCATTGTGATTTTTTCAGTCCTATTTCTGCAATACGATGCACTGTACCAATTGAATATTTTCCTGAAGAAATAGACAGCTTTTATCTTCTTTCAAAATCAAGACCCCCCTTTATCAACGCATCCAACCATATCCTTTACACTCTTTCCAAAAATTTGTTCAGATATGATTTCCCCAATATGATTCATTCATTACAATTCTCTATAACATATGATGAAAACAAAAATCATCTTATAACTTCAAGCTCCCCTTTCCAACACTTTTGTATCTCCTTCAATCTCTTTGAAGTCTAATTCCAATTTTGATTACAATTTTTCTCATTATGATGAAGACAAATGTAAATCAACAGATTATTATTCATATATTCTCTTGACCCACTTGAATTAAAAACAAATTAATTCAACCCATTTCATATGGTTGACTACATTGTTTATTTAGCTCTAAATTTCTTCTTCGCATAGGCCACTACATACTCTACTTTTTCTTTGCATTCATCGATTCCAATCAATTATTTCTCTAATGATAATGATTGCATACTGATTCTAGTGGACCGGTATCAAGAACTTCTTCTTCATCACTTTCCTTCTCTTTTGAATATGATACCAATGAATTTCCTACACAAACAATTTTGTCTTTGATGAATATGATGATATACCAAATATGATGGATCAGTATTCAGTAAATTCGACTTCATTAACTTCCTTCATTCACAAACTTGTGTTTGTATCATGACTTCCTTTATGAATTTGAATAAAGTTGAGATCATCTTCAATATCGTTTCACTTAAAATGAAAATTATTGAAACTTCCCAAAACTTCAACAACCATATTTATTTTCAACTTAACTTGAATATGACTGTGAAAATTTTAATTGGACTAAATATGGTTGTCCTGATTATGATCGGAGTGATTACAATTAGGCTAGATATGATCTCCATCTTTTATTATCCACCTTCCTTTCATACTAGATTCAATGTGAATCTGGTGAGCCTTTTCTTCCATCCAACTTCTTCTAAATATGATGGAATTTTCAAGCATTGTGAATCTGATTTCTTGAAAATGATGTCCAGTCTAATTTCCACCAAAATACAAAGTGATGTGATTTATTTTATTCTTTGGAAACAAAACCGATCACCAAAAAACCACATCCTGATTCTGATAACGAATCTGGTTTTCATCAACTTCTAAATTTTTATCAACATCTTAATGAAATTGATCATATTTACTCATCCAGATGGTTTGGATCCAATTGAAAACTTTCTTCAATCTGGATTTTCATCCATCATCTCCTAAATATACTTTCTTTCTTCAACATAATCAACATATTGATCTATTGACAATAAAAACAACCAAAAAACAACTTGGGCCTAACAATATCCCCCTTTGTGTTTGTTTTCAATACTCAATTCAACCACTTCAACTAATTCAAAAAAATAAGTGGTATTGTTTTATTTTCTCACTTTTTTCTCTCCAGTATTTTTTTTCTACCCATATTTATTTTCTCTCCCCCTTTATCTTATCTCTCCCCCTTATTGACAATCAAATTCAAAGGGTCCATCATGAAAAGTTTCTTCCTTATTGACAAAATATCTTATTTCAAGGGATTGAGTCTTGAAACTTTTCTTCAACATAGGTGTCACATGAGTTTCTTAACAAAGAACCTTTAACTAAACAACTCTAAGTTTGTGTGGGAAAACCTGGTTTAGAAAGAAAGAGTGTTTAATCAAAGTGATAAATGTTGTCCAAAACAAAAATTTCATGTAATATCCTTTTCATGTTTCTTTCAACATTATCATGATTGGGGAAAAACTTGACAGAATTTTTTTAAGATAAAAGTAACATGAACTCATATCAATAAACATGTCAGAAATTTCAGGTGAATAAAAACACAACTTCTTAGAACCTCGTATTTTTCATAACCTAATTACTTTCTTTTTCAATAATAGTAAGATACTCACCAATTACATCTTATTTATTTCCACTCCTTAAATTCCCTATAAGTTAGTACAAACATACAAAGATTTTGGGAATAAGGAGGAACCTCAATTGTTTCTTAGAAATAATAATTAGACTGAGAGTCCTCTCTCAATCATGACTTTTTCTTATTTTTCTTGGATTTTTCGTTAGACGGTATTTCTTTCTTCTATTCATCCTTCTCGTATTTTGTACCAACTTTCTTTTTATTTGTATAATCTTATGATGAGGATTTAGACTTTTCTTTATCTTTATAAGTCTCTTCCATCCCCTCTTCTTTTACTAATTTTTGTGTTTCCACTAACTTCCTAGCCAAGTCAACATGTTTTTTCCAGATAACTAAGCATTCTTTCTTTTCAGAATCAATAAATATATTTTTCTTAACTTCCAAAACATATGGCTCCTGATAATTATTTAGAAAATTTTGTTGATGTGGTAACAAAACAAGGCATGCTTTTTCAAGGTGTCCAATTTTTTCACATATTTCAAAAATAGTTTCCAAGAGTTGGAACCTATTTTCAATCTTTACTACAACCTTCTCAAGTTTCTTCAAAATAACCTTCTTTGACTTCTTTCTTGGAGGATATTTACTCCCCCTCAAACTTTTCCTTCCATAACCTATGGAATAATAGTAATGTTGTTGGTTGAACCAACATATGTTATCTATATACCCAAATCATCCACAATTCTAGCAGTATCCATAGAAAGGGTATTTTCTTTTGTAACTTCCATACTAATAGGAGTTGTAATCATGTTCCTCACCAACATTATTTTTTTATTATCTGAGCCACCAACCTTTCTATTATCAATTGGAATCTTTCTTTTATGTTCTATCTTATCATAATCAGAAGTAATATAAAAATTTTTATATTCATAATGTTTAGAAACATTTTTAGACCCAGGGTATTTAGAAACTTCTGAATTACCAACTTTTTTGGTCTTGTCCACAAACATAACTTTCCCAGGTTTCTTCTTTTCAAAAACAATTCCAAATTTCTTATCAACCTTTAAAGGTAACTTGTGTTTATCTTTTTTAGGTATACCTTTTCCATAACTTTCACCAAATTCAGAGATGGTATTTTTGAAACTTGTACCTTTTTGTTCAACTTTAAAAATTCTTTGTTGGATGATTTTCAACTATTCTTATTTAGCCTTCAACTTTACCTATAGATTCTCATTACGATTCTTTTATTCTTCAAGAGTTTTCTTCAAATCAACAATCTCTACCAGTATCTTTTTCTTTTCTTCTGAAAATCCCTCTCGAATTGTTGAGGAACGTTCATCTTCCAACTTATCGTTTTTCTTTTCAAGTCTCTTAATATTTCAAAACATTCTTTCAAATATTCTTTTAAATACATTTCAAGTTGAGTTTCTTCTTAATCAAAACTACTGCTTCTGAATTCTTCATCATTCACTGTTGTAATAAAAGTATTTTCTCCAACATACTCAACAAACTTTTCAAATTCAGCTTCACTTTTTTCTTCTTTAGAACAACTACATTCACTGTTAGAAAAAATATACTCATTAACTATTGCAATAAACATGTTCTCTTCATTTCCATTTGTAACCTCCTCATTATCGTCATCCTTAGGTAAAAATATTCTCCTTTTGAATTTGGAGAACTTCTTATATTTCCTCTTAGAATAGGATTTTTCTTTATCAACCTTTTTCTTCCTAGATCTCCTTATCCTTTTTTCTTCTTCTTCACTTAATTTTTCATCACTTTATTATTCACCCCCTCTTTGAGGACAATTAGAAATGAAATTCCCAATAGCCCCACATCCAAAAAAATTAATGGAAGTTTCCCTATATACCTTCCTTTACCTCTTTTCACATTCTTAGAAAACAAGGATAAAATTTCATCAAGATTTTTACATACCTAGTTTTTGGAATCAGAATCTCTAGCATCTTATTCTTCAAGAATATTCTTTGAATTTTCCTTCATGGTGGCTTTGAAATACATTTCTCTATCATCTTTTGTTTTTTCCTTCATAATTGGTTTCCTTCTCATCTCATTTGTGATGAGAGTAATATGCAAATCTTCCATAGATAATATATTAGGATCTCTATCTTCTAATGAAGAAACTTTGGCCTTAAAATTGTCAGGAATAATTCTCATGATCTTTTCAACAATAGTAGAATATTATAACTTTTCACTAAGTCCTATGATAGTGCTAACAATGTCATTCACCTTGGTAAAGAAGTCACCAACTGATTCATACTCACCCATCTTCAGATCTTCACACTTTAATCTCAAGATTTTTAACTTTTAATTTTTCTCTTTTTGTATTTCCTTTATAAATTTAATTCATCTTATCCCAGATAATTTTAAGAGTGGAAACTCATTTTACTCTTATAAACTCACTTTCAAAAAGTTACGAGAGTAAATAATTCTTAGCTCTTCCATCATTCTCAAGGTTTTCCTTATCAGTATTTGTGAGAGGAGCATTCTAAATATGAGGAGGGAAACCATATGTAACTGCTTTTAAAACATCATACCCAAGATACATAAGATATGGAAAAATTATTCCTTTCCATATATGATAATTTCTATCTTTTAAGATTGGAATCCCCTTGCTGTTCACACATTTTAGAAATTCCATCACGACTTCTTCAAAAAAAACTTCAGTAAAGAATAAGTGAAGGGAACCTTCCCTTTGATACCACTTGTACATGCCAAGGTAGGATAGTTGTATCACCGAGATGGGGTTGAATTAGGGATATTGTTTTCTTTTATGTTTACTGTTTTTGAAACAACCTTCACCTCCTGTTAAGGATTTATTTCCTTGTTGAAAACAAATCAAACACACATACATAGGAACACAAGTATTTAAAAGGTTAATTATTCAATAAGAATAGATACTTCCTTGGTATAGTTTGGAAATAATACAATAACACACAATCCACTAGAAAATAATCTTTTGCTGTGGAATACAATGAGTATGATATACCCTTTCACTCATGTAGCACTTTGAAAATAATCCAGTAGTGTGTGTGCTTTCTCTAGCACAAATGATGTAATACAAGGTTTGTGTAACAAATCATGTTACCCGTGCTTCTTTAAAAACTTTCACAATTGTATTCTTTTGAAAATAATTCTTCAATTTTTTGCCCAAAATATAGTGAGAACTTTAAGGGCTTCATAATAAAACTCAATCTGATTTCCCAATCCGATTCAACCAATCTGATTCTTATAATCTGATCACCAAATCTGATTTCCCAATATGATAGATATAACTCTATCATATTATGGTTTATATAATTCTGAACACCTTCTTCCTTAGTCTTGAAAACCAATACGATGGTTCATTCTGATTATCCAGCTTGATACGATGACCATCCGAATACGATGACAAGAAAAATATAATAAATAGATGAATATAATGATCAGTTGAATACATTAAAATATTGTCTCTTATCCTTTCACATAAATCCTGCAATACTTATTCAAGAAAATAACCCAGAAACTTCTCCTTCTCTCCCTAAAACTTCAGAGCTTCTCTCTCTTCATGAATAGTACATTCATCGTCAGAATCTCTTAAAAGTACGATGTACTTATCTTCTTTTATAGGTGACCTTAGAGTGGTTTTGGTGAGAACCTAAAATGGTTTCCATCTCAACCAAATTACACAAATTTACTTGTATCCTTAAATTTTTTATACATTTCTAACTTCATCAATGCTTCTCAACTTTTCTCGTTTCTTCTCGATTCTTCTCGAATCTTTAAAACACTTAAACTCTCTTATGACTTTATTTTCAAACACCAATACAATTCTAATTATCCATTACAATATGTTCACTCCTATTTCTTCAATATGATTCTCTGTACCAATTGAATATTTTCATAAAGAAATATACATATTTCATCTTCTTTTCAAACTCAAGATCCCCCTTTATCAACGCATCAAACCATCTCCTTTACACTCTTTCCAAACATCAATTCAAGTCTGATTTCCCCAATACAATTCCTTCATTATGATGCTCTATACTATCTAATGAAAATATACATCTTTTTCTAAGTTCAAGATCCCCTTTCCAACACTTTTTTATATCCTTAAAACTCTCTGAAGTTTGATTCCAATTATGATTACGATTTGTCTCATTACGATGAAGAAAAATATAAATCAATAGATTCTTATTCATATCTTCCCTTGATGCACTTGAATGAAGAACAAAGTAATTAAACCCGTTTCAAATGGTTGACAACATTTTTTATTAATCTCTAAAATTATTCTTTGTATAGGCCACCACATACTCTTATTTTTATTTGCATTCATCGATTCCAATCAATTCTTTCTCTGATGATTATGATTTCATACTGAGTCCAATGGACCAGTATCAGCAGTTTCTTCTTCAACACTTTCCTTCTCTTCTGAATATGATACCAGTGATTTTTCTGTAAAAAAATTATATCTCTGATGAATACGATGATATACCAAATATGATGGATCGGTATTCAGCAACTTTGACTTCAGCAACTTCCTTCATTCATAAACTTGTGATTGTATCATAACTTCCTTCATGACTTTGAATACATTTGATATTAGCTTCAACATCATATGACTTACAATGGAAAGTATTGCAACTTCCCAAAACTCCAGCAACTATATTTTATTCCAACTCATCATGAATACAATTGTGAATAATTTAATCAGCTTGAATATGATTTTCCCGATTATGATCAGCATGATTACGATTAGGTTGAATATGATCTCCTTCATCTATTCTCCACCTTCATTTCATACCAGATTTAATGTGAATTCGATGAGCCTTTTCTTCCAACCAGCTTCTTCTGAATATGATGTACTTTTCAAGAATTGTGAATCTAATTTCTCAAAAATGATTGCCAGCCTGATTTCCACCGAAATAGAAAGTGATGTGATTTCTTTTCTTCTTTGGAAGCAAAACTGATAACCAACAAACTGCCTCCTGATTACGATGATGAATATGATTTTCATCAGCTTCTGACTTTTTATCAACATCCCAATGTAGTTGATCATATTGAATCATCCAGATAGTCTGGATCCAATTGAAAACTTTCTTTAATCTGGATTTCCATCCATAATCTCCTTGATATACTTTTTTTCTTCAACATAATCAACGTACTAATCTATTAACAACAAATACAATCAAAACACAACTTGGGACAAACATAAATTACAGAAATATTATGTGTGTGTGTGTTATATATAAAAATGATTTAATTATATATATGTATGTTTGAAATAAATGTAATACATGTTTTATATATGTTAAATTGAAAAATCAAATGATGTTCAATTAAATGTCCATTACTCGATAAAATTGATCGATATTTTTAATCAATATTATTTTTTAATTATAAACCATCTTTCACTAAATATGTGTCTTATTTAATATAAGCATAAATATTTTGAATTATATAAATTATATTTTAGTATATATTATATATATTGATATATATATGTGTGAAAGATATTAAATATATTAATTAATAATTATGTATAAAAATCATTAAAATGAATAAAATATTAATATGTTTTTAATTATTACATTACATCGATTTAGGGAGGGGGGACAATGAAAAGCTATATTACATGCACTTGGAGAGGTTCGAATCTGAGACCTCCCAAACACCACCACAGAGGTGCAACTGCTAGGCTGCGCCTCATGGATCTTTTTAATTATTACATTTTATTTATTTTATATATTTATATTTAATATATATTAATTATTACTATTTATAATTAATATATATATATATTAAATTTATTCATTTTCATTAATAATTTTTTCATTAATAATTTTTTTAATAATTTTGCAATTTATTCTTTTTATTTATTTTGTTTAATTGCTACAATTTATTCATTTTTTATACCTATATTTAATATATACTATTTATTAATATTTATGATTTATATATATGTACATTAAATTTATTCATTTTTATTAATAACTGTTTAACTAATAAAATTTTTAATGTTTTTTAATTTACTCATTTTTAATTTTTATTTGTTTAACTATTTTTATTTATTCATTTTATTTATGTATTTTAAATTTATTCTTTATTTTAATAATTATTTAATTAATACAATATTTAGTATATTTTTTAATTTACACATTTCAAATTTTTATTTGTTTAATTATTTAAATTTATTAATTTTAAATATGTATATTTAATATATACTATTAATTAATATTTATAATATATATATATATTAAATTTATTAATGATTATTTATTTAATAAATTTTTTAATATTTTTTAAATTTATTCATTTTAATTTTTATTTGTTTAGTTATTTCAATTTTTTAATATTTATAATACTTTTATTTTTTTATTAGTATATAAAAAATAACTGCATGGCTCGTATAGGAAGGTGGATCGGGCCGTGCAGGATGTGTGCAGGTGGGTCGGGTCGTGTGGGACCCAATCGTGTGTATGTTGGTGGGAGACCACGGGAGGCAAAATATGGGTCAAGGCCCTCATGGGTCGGGGCGTGTAGACCTGGGCTCATATGGGTGTGTATGGAGAGTGTATATGGAAACTCATCCCTACGGTGGGCTTCTGAGGTTAGAATGTGGTGAAATCGTTTATAAAGAAGCGGTCGAACATCCGTTATTTCGATGTAGGACTCGTGTGTGCGATCAAGACCTTTATTTGTACTAGAAAATGTATTGATAAAGGTTTTCATTTATCAGCGCTACAAATAAAGCACCGATAAAGGTACCCTTTATCAGCACTAAAAAAATCGTGGATAAAGTAATACTTTATCAGCGCTTTTCACTAGTGTTGATAAAGGCTCGCGTTGTATAATGCATGTTTTGTAGTAGTGGTGTGCCGTAAAATATTATTATCATTATTTTATGGAATGGAGTTTTATAATGGTTTTTATATTATTTAAGGGTTGGTAATCAATTAAAATAATATATTAATCTAAACTCTAGCTCTATAAATATATGGTGATGTCTATTGTATAAGGTAAAATCAAAAATTGAGGATAAAGAATTGTTGCTCACAATGGACCTCTCTCTTTCTCTTTTTCTCTCTCTCTCTCGAATCATACTTTCTTCCTCTCAAGAATGAGAAAAAATTAATCGAAGGATTTTTTGAGCGATCAAGACGAACAACTCAGTACATTTGATTCTCTATCTTGGTATCCAGAAATAAATTGGCATTGCTTGGATATTAAATGAATGCATGTGGATCACCGTCGGAAGAATTATACACTTTAATCCTTACAATGTAATGAAGGTAGTCCAAAATGGTTTTCAAAATATCAAAAAAGTCATCGAAGAAAGGATCATAAGATGAGGTAATCATTTCTTTGCAATATAAATAAATTAATTATAAATTTAACATGAAAGATCTTTTCTTGGGGATTCAAAAAACTCTAAATTAAAAGAAAATTTAATTAAACACACACCAAAGGCGTTTCCACCACTTCCGAAACATTCAGGTTGTGTTCTAAGTTGCGCGAGAACATTATCTTTACAGATTTAGTTTTTCCCACACTATGTTGTTAATGTACAATCTAAACTTCCACAATAATTCCACAAAACACCAAAGAGTCACCACAATATTAAGTTCATATGGTTCCCACAAGACACCGAATAGACAAACCACAATAGAAAGTTCAAACGGTTCTCCACTATGATAAATTAAATGATTTAAGAGATTTCACAATGGGGTAAACATTACTTGAAAATGGTTTTTCTCATCCCATTTATAGACACTCTTTGAAACAAATCCCCTTGAAATATCAGAATCCAGAATAATTATTATTTCATCGTTGACATCCAAAGTTCATATCCATTTGCATTCCAAGGGGTTTTGGAATCCTCGTAATTATTGTCACCTTCTCAATTAACCTTGCTAACCCAAAGGATTAAAATTAATTTAATTGTATAATATTAAATAAAATATTATATTTAAAAATATAACATGTATCTGTCTAAAATTTTGAACTCTATGTATTTTCATCGAACAAAGTGAGCATCAACATTTACTATGATTGAACATGAAATATAGTGGACCTATTAAAATTTGTAAAGATATACACAAAACAAAATTACATGCATGATATAGATGATAGATTGAGATATTTAATTTTCACAAATGTGTCACCAAGTGAAATTATAAGGGAATAATTGAGTATGCCTAAATGCCTTCAAAGAATATTGCACCAACCCCCTTTAATCCTGACCAACGTATATTCAAGATGTGGGATGGAAGGTTTTTTTTATTTTGATTCATTAATATGCATGTAAACAAAGAAACATATGTTGTTTCATATCATATAAAAAATTTATTGTTGATTTAAAATATATATCATTATATTCTTTAGTGAAGTGTACCCCATCCTTGCTTTGTAATAGGGGTATATTGGTTTTGATGCATGTTGTTTATTTTCATCACTCATTTTTTGTTTTATAAATTAACAATTTTGAATCAAATTGGATAAAATAAATAATGTCAAATAATATATTATTGACTACAATACACCTAAAATGATTTCTCATTATGATGAATGATGAAAGCATTTCATTTTTCTAGATTTATAATCTGTGAATAAGTAACTCATGGGTGGGGATTTAGTTTCCCCTCATCATACCTAAGATTAAACTTAGTAAGAAGTGTCCATAATCCTTTATAGTATTTTCTAACAGCCATTAAGACAAATTTCTTACAGAAATCATCTAAAATAAACAAACTCTATAGGGGATAATGGAAATTAAACCAACATTTCATTATATAATTTTTCAGTAAGATAAAGAAAGTATATCATAGCATTACCTTTGTAACACCCAGAGATTTTATGAAAAATATTATTTTAATTTCATTGATGTCTTGTGTTGTAAGCTACAACAAGATTGCCTTGCGCTATACGCAACACCATATGAGCTTGTAGTATACACAACACTATTCTTGGATCATGTTACACATAATTTTGATAGTAGTTATTCTATGAAACATTGAGTGTATATATATATATTAAATGTATAAATGAAATATGGTTGGATTCTGTTATACGAAACAATTGAGGAGTCTTTCACAACACGCAACCCTGACTTGGCTTGCATTACACGCAATCGCGACCTTCCTCGATAGCGTGTGTTGTACGCAATACCAGGTTTCACTAAACAATGATATATTGTTATAATATTATTATGGACTAGCCGTTATGAATATTATTAACTAAATTTTTTATTTTATAACATTATTATTTATCTTACACATTTTCTAGAATATGGTATGAGAACAAAATAAATTTTTCGTGTAAAATATGTATTTTTCAAAAATTGCAGTTTTCCCGCCTTTTGATAACGCACCCACCTTAAATCTTGTTTTTGACATGTCTATAAGTTAAATTTGACAAAATATAATTCTTCTTTGGAATCAGGATATAAAAATTTACTTTGGATAAATTTTTCATATTATTCTGATAACTTTCATATTTTAATGAATAGTGAAAACACGCTATATTTTAATTAAAAACAACATTTTCCATCGCAATAATTTATATGGTTAGATTATCTTTTTAATTGGTTTTAAAGTGTAATTATAATATATTTTTACCATTTAATCCAATGTTGTTCATTGGAATTAATTTCACTTTGAAATTGGATATAAACAAGTATCAATCTTTTGATTGTTTTTGTTTCTTAAAAACACGCTATTTGTTTTGATAACGGGAATTAAATTTAAAATTAATTAATGCCACTTATATGTTATGAATTTGGAAAAATAGACATCAATTTTGAATTCGGAATATCAAATAATTCTTAGGCTGAATTTTTGGTATTTTTCTGAAAAACTTCAATTTTCGATGAATAGTGAAACCACTTAGTGGTAGTTAAAAAACTGACTTTTTTTTAATTTAAATTAAATTTTACCACTTCTGTGAATTGAATTTCAAAAATCCGAGAGACACGGTTAATATCAAGGACTAAAATGTGGTTCAATGAGATGAAAATAATTTTTGGTGAATAGTAACTTTTTACTTTTATTTACCACGGTTAAAAGTAAATAGGATAATTAAGGGTAAAAATGATATTATTATTACCCTAACACATGTCCTAATTCTATTGGATAAGTTTAATTCGACCAAAACCAATCTTAGGAATAAAATATGACCATTTAGGCTCACTTGGATTAGATTAGAACATTTAATATTAATTTATTTAAAGAAGGGTTAAAATAGTTAAAATCAAAGTTTAATAAGTAAATCATTTTTAATATAGGGTTACACGTACGATAAATTCGACTATAAATATTTATTAGAAAGATAAAAATATTTCCTACATAATTATATTTTATTTATAATTTTTAGACATTAAATAATTTAATTTATTTATGACACAAAGATGATGCAGTAATTATCTTATTAATGAAATATTGACATAATTGATGTTATAAATACCCAAATAAATGTAATTTGAGACTTTTTATGAATTTAACTAATTTTATAGGTTAATATGACATGTTAGTTTTGATTTAATTAACTTTTTTAGAACTAATAATTCTGTTATGAGTTTCACAAAAATCAATTACCAAATAGTGTCAAAATTGACATAAAATAGTTTTTAAAACAAATATTATATTATTAATTGTTATGTTATTCCTAAAAATCTAAGGTTCGGAAAAATGACTTATATAAGGTTATATATATTAATAATAAACAACTTGGGGTTCGATTGGCTTGTTATAGTAAGTTTATTAACCTTATAGTGTAAGAAAACAAGAATACACGGTAAAAGTAAAATCATTTAACTTAAAGTTAAATCTAAATGATAAGGTTAAAATAGATACCTAAACTTTTCTAAATTATATTTTATAAGAGTATTTCGACCCATCCCTACCTTAGCTTTGAAATAAATCAATTTGGAGCTATTAAAAACCGAAAATGACTTTATAATAAAATAATATTTTTAGTTTTTCCAAAGGTGCCCCTCTCCTCCCTTATAAAAGGGCACCTCCTCCCTATCTTCCTCACACCACTTTGAGCCTTCAATCTCGGCCAACCCCTGAAAAATTATTTTATCCACTTCCCTAGAAACATCCTAGATGTCATGGTATTCTTCAAAGACCAATTTTAGTGCCCTAAAAGGAGGTCTCAAAGAGGCGCTTCAAAGAAGAGGTAATGTCCGTTAACGATTCTTTCAACTTTATTTCTTCTTCCACTTCTTCTTATTTAGTTGTTTCATTGTGAATTAATAACATAAGTATCACTCATATACTGATATGTTATTATAAGTATGAAACAACCCTATTTCACCATCTATCCATCCTAGGGAAAACGAAATCACCGCGAGTGCGTACGTACGGAATACCGTCTCCACGTCGTGGTGTAATCTTTTTTCCGCCACCACCTTACATGGATGGGTATAATGGTGTAAATAAATAACTATATATGGTTATTTTAAAGTGATATTTATTCTGTAATATTATACATACACTTAAATACAACTCCACGATCATGGTAATGATATCATCGCTCGTGCGTATGTACGGACTACCGTCTCCACGAATGCGATGAGATTCATTTTCTATGATTAACCATTCAAGAATGATTATAAAGTATATATAATGAATAATAATGAAATATATGACATAATTAAGCTACTGGATTTATGTGTATATATATATATATATATATCATCTACTTAATTCCATTCAATTCAATAAGGAAACGAAAACAGCGTTCATGCGTACGTACGGACTATCGTTTCCATGAAAGGTGTATTTCTTTCCATTTATTGATCTATTATATATATGTATATTGTGAATATATATTATATATAAATCATGTTTTACATTCTGGATATAAGTAATCATGATCTAAGTAATCATATGAATAATTACAAGTTAAAACACGAACGACAAATGAAACGATTTTACCCAAAACGCTACTTTAACATGAATTTACAAAAGAACGGGTAATATAAAGTCATAAGTGAACCATATATGATATAATAACAATGAATATGATTCTGTAATAATTCAATGACATTATTTAAATCATTATACAGGAGTTTTGGATACATACGAAGCATATCAGACCTAAGGTAAGGGATAATTTTTCAAATCTCATTTTTATTCGAGATTGCTTATTCGTAAGTATTTACTGGGGTTATTACAATCGTCCATGTCCATGTTTTATAAAAGTTTTTTCATGTATGTTTAAAGTTATTTTTACTCATTTTGACTTTTACCCAATGGTATGGAATGAATATTTCTTTTATTTACCCTACAAAGTACTTTTTGACTTTTCCAACAAAAGTACGAGAAGAATGTTTTTTTTAACGTATACGGCATGAAAGGATTTTTACGGTTTTATAAATCCTTATTTTCATGAAGATTCCTCCAAAAGATTTCATGACTATTTTCAACAAAATCCTTTTATTTTAAAATTTCATGACATTTTGTGAAAAGAAAATGATTTTGAAGAAGAAAGGATATTTTCCTCAAGAATTCATTTCAAGTGTTTTATCAAAACCATTTTTAATCTAAGATGACATTATTTCATATGTATGTTTCAAGTATCATGTATCTATGATTTACATGGTTTCACTTTCCTTATTATGAAATTATATCCATTTCTTTTATATGGATTATGTGATGATGGGATGATGTTTATGAAACCCATTTTATTTGTTGGGTTATTATGAATGATGTATGTTTATTTTGTGGTACAAGTAAGAATGATTTCATTATGAGATGGGTGGGACCTATATCTCCCTCCAATGCATTGGGTAAAGATTTATATCTCATGAGATAGACATGGCTGGAACGGCAAGTTAAACCGGTTCAGTAATACAGGATTGGAACGAGGAGTGAACTTGATTCAGAAAGGGACTTTGTCCACTAAGACGGTCTTGGCAGCAATTCCTTGGCTACTATGGAAATCATATCATGTGCTTAATGGTTTCCACAATTACATGTCTTATTCCCATGCTAATTTATCATGATTAATGTTTCTTCATGATCTATGCCTTACGTACTGCCATGTTTTATGTCATTGCTCAAGATTTTGGTGTTTAGATTTTATGATCATGTTTTTATTTACATTCAAATGTCTAAGGATTGTTTTATGTTCTATATGCTTACCCTTACTGAGCATTTGAGCTCACCCCTTTTATGTTTTCTTTTCCCCAGGATATAAAGAAAGGTTTTAGGTAAGAAAAAAAGGGGAAGATCTTTATGGGAGATGTTGAAGATCTTTCACCATGATTAGAAGATTATATTCCGAGTTTCCAAAGACACTAAACTATTACGGTCCTTGTGTGTCTATTTTTTTTATGTATTAATTATTCCGCAAAAGTAATGTAATGTCCATTTATGTCAACCTTTGGGTATATATAACCTTAATATATTTCTAAAGGGTTTCCTTCATTAAAGTTTAGACATGGCACCATGAATCTATATCAGTTTCTACATTCATCCTCATTGTGACCCCAATATAACTAATGAACATTGAATTCTTGGGGTCAATAGGTTGGTCATGTTGATTCCATCCAACCTCTAATTTTATACCCTTACTTGTTGCCTTGATAATTTTATTCAATGTTATGATGATACATAGTTCTTGTTTTTTTCATAAACATGGTGTTGATCCCCTAATAATTCTATAATTTTATCATCAAATGTCTATTCTTCCCCAAGATTGGTAACATCATCATGTGTAGAAGTCATTGTCTACATGAGTAGTCAAACATTTAATTTTGATTACATAAATATAGTTATAACGTATAATATTATGAGGAAAATCATATTATATTAAAAAAAACTTTAAACTAATCATTGAACTCTCTTTCTTTTATTTAAAGGTTTAATAGATTTGGATCCTCTATCGAGAATCAAAATCCTCTATTTGTGATCCCCTCTAACATACAAGACATTTTCTACATAGGGACCGCCATAAAATAATTGTGATCTCATAATGAATGTGTCATCCTCGATTAAATTTCCATATGAACCTATAGTTGTTTTAGTCACCTGTAGGACAATTGACTAATTATTTTTTATTGTATCTAATATATAAAATATATGCACTGATTGTGATTTCATTATGAACATCTCATCATTTTCCCCTTCCACACTAAAATTCACCTTCACGGATCCCATTTCATCAACTTTCACTGCACTTCTATTTTCATCACATTTTCAATAGAAAATTATCACATGAAATTTTGTATAATCCAACTCGTATATATATTATATGATGTAAAAATATGGCATATTCACATAAATTGGATTTCTATCCTTGGAACCAGATATGTGTATCGCTTCTACCATAAGTGTAACTCCATTGTTTTGTATCATATTGTGGTCATCATGCTCTTTTTTATAAAACATATAACCATTAATTATAAAACCAGTATAAGATATAACATTTTCATTTATTCCCCTGTCTAGCTATCAAAGTTGTTCAGCAATTGAATTTGGATTTTTAGATAACTCCTTATAAATATGAACTCAGAACCAACCTATAAAATATTGATTATATTTATTTGATATTAATTATTTTTGACTTGATGGATTCCAATGTCTAATAATTGTTTTGTGGACTTTAACGTGTGTATAAACATCTTCACTATTATATAAAATATAAAGGGTATATTTCTCCTGCTTTATTATGGTAATTGTATCAACATCTCTTTCAAAAATCTCTTCTCCCATAAGGTTCCCATTGTGATGAGACTTTGGGAAACTGATGTTATCAACATCTAATAGGTAATCAGTATATAATTCAATTGATTCTTCAACAATATATTATTCTATAATACAACCTTCTGTACAACTTTGATTTGTGATGTACCCTTTCAAAATCTTCATATACAGTTCAATTTGGTACATCTATTTGTAATAGACCGTACCACATAGTTGAACCTCTCTAACCAAGTGAACCATTGGGTGAACCATTATATTAAAGAATTAGGGTGATAAGAACATCTCTAATTCACATAATATTATTTCAACCTCCATATTTATGATTGGAAACTTTTTCGGGTCTATAAATTTACTATATATGTCTTTCAAAAAGAAGCAAAGTTTGGTTAATGTATGTCGTACATTTTTAGGTAGAATGCAATGTAAAGTGACAGGCATCAAATATTATGTCAAAACATGTAAGTAATTTTATTTTAGTCCCTATAACTTCAAATTTTTCATTAACACAAGTTTTTACACCATTAAGGAACACGAAAATTTGAAATTTTTCTTACCTGGATAGAGTGTAACCTACTGAAGGAAGAAAAGTTCATCTTTTACCCTCCACCAATGCTAATTATTCCCTTATCCCCATGTCAATCATGTCTAACCTATCCTTGATTCCATTTTTTCAAGAGTAGTTATAATTTTCCAATAACACTATCAAATACATTTTTTCTGCATGCATGTCATCAAGAAAATATCTGACATATAAATAATTACAGTACAGTAATTCAAAGAAAATTGATCTCTTTTTTCAACCAAATTTCTTAAGATTTTTTAAAATTGGTTTACCGAAAATAGTGTCAATATATTTTACTTTATCTAATAGTTGATAACTTGTCAGTAGATATGGTGTTGTACCTTGTTCGGTATTCCCATTGAATGTTGTCGTCTGGGATTAGTGTTTATGTCATCGAGGTAAAAAAAATTGATGTCCTAAAAACATTTTCTTTGAGGGATGTTTCAACCGAAGCGAGTGTTTTCATTCTTCACAAATGGAAAACCCCATCATTCCTTTAATTTTGTAGCCTAACAAATTTTCATAAATAGTAAAGTCATTTATTATCCCTTACAACATGGCCCTCAATGTGAATTATTCACTTCTATGATCATCATACATTGTAACACATGTATCCCACATCAATTTTAAATCTTTGATCAGTGGTGCCAAATATAAATCAATATCATTACTCGGTTGTTTTGGATAGATATAAGCAAAGACAACATAATGTATTTGTGCTTCATTCATAACCATGATGATAAGTTACAATTTACCAACATAACTATACATGTACTATGAGTGATACTCTATTCAATAAAAGGATTTATTCTATATATAGAAAATGAAAGATGGAAGTTTTTCAGATCATTTACAAATTCAGGATACTCATAATAATTTTCTTCCACTGAGGAGAGTATGTTGGATTACATAGTTTCCCCTCTTTAATTATTGTATCTGTGTTCCATGTCAATTGTATCACAGTTTCCTGAAATCCATATAGTCTTCTAAACTATATAATGATTGGAAAGTTCCATGAAGCTTTCAAACGACTTGATTAATCATTCTTGTGCTGATTCATACCACACATAGGGAATTTTATGAGTGATTCATGGTCCTTTCAAAACAATATGAAATCATTTGAACAATCATGTATTTTTTTAGAGATCATTCCCCTTGAATGTATTATTAGGTTAGCATCATATGTTTGACAAGTAAGTTCATTTTCTTATAGTATCATATCATTCCAGAGACCAAGTAGCTCTGTAAATCTAGTTTTACTCCATCCACTACCATATTTCAAATTATATAACTTCAATACAACTAAAAATGTTGTGTATTTAGTAGAACCGATATACAATGGTCTCTTAGCATACCTATTTAACTTCTCAAACAACTTTAGACAATCATTAATTTCATATTCAATTGACATTTTCATTTCTTATATATGATCTCTATCATCATTTATACTGATATCCATATCAAATGATTCATAAACCATAGTTTCATCCCAATCAGTGTGCATGTTCAGTTTTTTCCTATGTTTAGTTCAACATTTATAGCTATGATCTATTTCGTGACAAATAAAATGTTCTTAAAACTATTTTGGAATAATTTTTATTGAATTAAAACAATGTAAACACATAGAAAGGATTTTAGAAGGGTTATATTAATGCTTTATTACCAATTTGATAAACTCTTTAACTCCATCTTCATACTCTTTTGTTATATGATTAGCATGCATCCATTTTCAATTCATATTCATCCTATTAGGTTCATAAAATATTCATTTTGTACAAAAAATGAATAAATACACATAAGATATTCATATTCAAAGGATAAAGTTATAGATAATTCTAACAAGGGGAACCCAACACTTGAATGTTATCATTTATGTTTCCTAACAAGTTATAATTTCACAAAAGGATGATATGAAAAGAAACAACCTGGGGTAAACATGTGGTTGTTAGTATAGGCTCTCAATTTGATTTTTTTTGTGGGAAAAAGGTGGTAATAAATATGTAGGTAAACAAAATTTATTTATTATTGGATAGGATAATTCCCTTAGAAATTATTTCTCTTACTCTTCATTTAATTGTGACCTGTATTTATAAATTTGTGTAAAAATGTATTTCCTCGGAACATACTAGATCATGTATTTTGACATGGGGTTAAGGAGCTTGTAATTTCATGAAATAAATGGATGAAATAGTTTTTGATGATAGAAGTGAATTCAGGTTCCATTTTATTCTCTTTTTCTATATATTATTCTAGAACATGTATTATTGTAATACCAACAAATATATTTTTACTATAACTCACTGATGAACCCCTATTTCAAAAATAGTAGAGTTATCGATCTTAGTTATATTTCACATATCATACAATATCCAAAACCTCTATTAAATTTCTTTAAAAACACCAAAAATACTTTCCATTAATAAACAATCAAAAAAATTTAGTTAGCATGGATTTCAAATCATCGAGATCCAAAACATTCTGATTCCACCTCTAACAATGACATCAATCACCATAATCTATCTCCCACATTTAGTAATCAAAGTCTTAATAGGTATATCTAAGAGAGTATATTCATTATTAATAAAATTAATACCACATGTATGGATAGTGAATATTGTAATAAACTTTATAAAATTATTCTACTATCTTCTAATCATGTATGTATATGAGATAAATTCGTTTTAAATTAGAAATTTTTATAGGTGACACTCAAACCATTCTTAAAGATACAGAGTAGATCAAAATAATAATAATATCGTGTGAATGGATTCTATGTTAAAAATAATTATATTTTATATAAAAATCATGAATATTCTATTTCACATAAAATTAAAGGAGCGTGAATTCAAAATATGTAATTCCAAAAAACAAAATAATGTATAGCATATTAATATAAAATTAATTCATAGAATATTTATAATGATATTAAAAAATAATAAAATCACTAAAAAATAAATAAGAAGACCCCATTTATTAATTAATATTGAAATAAAATTTCCACTAATATCAAAAGGAAATTGATTTCATAATGAAACCATATTTCGTTATATTTTGGTTTCCTAAAAAGAAAACAATATTGAAATATGATACTCTAGTGGTCCTTAAAAATAAAATACACAAGGTAATGACATTATGGTTTTAATCCATGGGCCTGGGAGGAATATTTGGAAGAAAATGGGAAGAATTGTTTGATTTTAATCCATTGGATCGGGAGGGATACTTGAAACTTGGAGCCGATTACCATCTGTGCACCGCAAAACACTGCCTACTTATCATTTGCAGTCACCACCTTACATGATAAGTGGGTAGTGTTTTTGCGGTGCACAACTGGGAGTTCCATGAAATCAGATTGAGAAATAATGATGAATGGTTGTAAATTAACATGAATGTGAGGGAGAGGTTGAACCAACAATGGATTGAGGTAAGAGAGATTGGTTGGAGAATCAATGAGGTAGATTGAGGACAAATAAAATTGCTTGTGCATGCACTGTTCAAATCATTTAGGGAAATTAAAACCAAACAAAGATGTTTTATGGGGAGCAACGAATCACAAGTGATCACATAACTTGATTTTAATATATCATTATAATTTCAAGACAAAAAAATTAGATAAATTTTAATCTAAGATAAATAAAGGAAACTCATTTATTTCCAACAAAACCTTTAAAACCAATGAAACAAAGAAATTTTCATCTTCAAAAACCTTAAAACCTTTTTATTCTGAATAAAATTTCACAAATAAAAAATGAAGACATAAATTCAATTTACAAACACTTCACAATTCATTCAAATATCCCATTAGATGAAAATTTATGTATATATGATAATAATAATCAGTTTAATATACACAAATGATATTTTATTCAATAATAACTATTTTTCCTCACTTTAAAAAATACAATTTATAATTTAACTCAAGAAACAACCAACTTCAGCTCTTTCTTTAAAACATTGCATTTCACAGTAAGAATAATTTAATAAATAATTTAAGTACCCTTTATACTAAAAAGTAACAGTTTTCAAAATCTCTATACATGGAAACCATAAAATTTAGATATATACATGAAAAATATAAATATACATTAATCAAACACTTACAAACATTTAAAAGAGAAAAATATGAGAATCACTTAAAGTTTCTTGAATCCATTTAAACATAGAATATTCTAAAAACAAAATCCACTAAAGGGGGTTATATTTTCAATGCATTAATTAAAAAATCATATGAAATGGTAACATGATATATTTTTCTCCTTTATACATAAAATTATATGATTTAAACTTCTTAAAATGAATTTGGAAATCAGAATGCCTTTAAAACTATATCCCCCTACAAGAGGTTTTTGGAGATTTAGAATGAGGATTTTGAAAACATTTTTACATTACATAAAATAAAGATATTAAAATCAATATATTATATAAATAAAATTTTAATTTAGAAATGAGACTCCAATAAAAAATATTTCTTTCTCTTACCCTATGTTGTTAAATAACCCTTTATTTTCTATTTTTTAACACCCTCTTGAAGGCATTCTCCCATTAAATTCACTCTCTTACTAACTCTCTCGACGACTGAAAAACATGTGTTGCACTGGACATAATTAATAAGGACTTGACTTGATTGATGATGCCTTAAATTGTGTTGAACATATTATACATTTGAGTTGATATTTTGTGAAAAAGAAAAAATATGTTTAAAGCATAAAAATATATGTTTTATTATTTGAGTGTTAGTAGATAATAATAAACACTTTAGTGAAATGTGGTCTAATATAGAATATGTGAAATATTTGTTAAAATATATTTAAACCTTAATAAATCCATAGGAGATATGATCTTACACTATGAGGCAGCAGTCACGCTCTACCATATCAATCCTAGATAGTGGAGAAGTGGACGAGAACCATTATGGGGTAGTTCTTGAGAGCTTCTGGAATGTGTTGACACTAAGACCGGGAAGAAACCAATAGTCGTGGAGTGGGTTGGCAATAAAAAAACCAAAACACAACATCGTGAACTGAGCAGGACCTATGCGAGTCGTATTAGGGTAAAATTAGGAATGCAGAGACCCACAAACAAGGAACCGTCAGAGGAGGATGAACATTGGTGGGGACTTCATCAACAGAGCTCATAAACATGGAACCACAAGACCAACGAGCCAAGATAAATCCATAATATTGCACATCATTGAACTCGAATAAGAAAGCAATGAGAGAGGAGGAGAAAAAATAACATACCTTAGATTTGAGATTTGATTCATCCTAGAGAATATTGAGAGGGAACGATGGCAGAGATAAAGTTTCATGAGAGCTTGAATGATGTGATGGAAATCGATTGGGTTAGAGTTCTTTTTAAAAGATCAAAGATGGTTTTATCTGCGCTTCCAAAAAAGTGATGATAAAGATGAGTTTTATCTTTGTTAATATAAAAAACATTAATAAATGACTTCCTTATCAGCATTTATTTAGCATTGATAAAGATAAATCTTTATCAATGCATTTATCAGTACTTGTTTAGCACTGATAAAGATTTATAATTATAATTATAAATAAATTTAGTTGTAAATATTTGTATATAATTATAAAAATATTTATATTATTATATATATTTATATAATTATACATATATATATAATTATACATATATATATATATAAATATATATTCTAGGTGATTAGAGTGCAAGTATAATGAAACATGTGCATGTCACACACCCACAGGCTGAATGGGAAGATCATAGCCCTCCCTAAGAGATAATGTAACATCCTAAGTAATGAATAATAGATATTATTATATATGTCTATTTATGAATTAGATAGTGTTTTAGAGGCTTAAAATGAGAATAAATCCAATCTTAAGCATTGAATTCTCTAATATTTTTAAAAGATTGTTTTACCGCCTTATGATGGAGAACCATTTTTAAATCTATCTTTGGACAATTTTATAAGCTCTATTTTTCAAAATAAACTTATTATTTATGATTTGGACATTGAAATTTACTTTGTATAAATTTTGGGTATTTTTCTGACCAAGTTCATTTTTTAATGAATAGTGAAAAATACTGCATTTTACATCAAAACTGCTTTTTCATCTAATTTAATTATATGGTTAGATTATATTTTTAGTTGATTTTAAAGTTTAATTAGAATATATTTTTACCATTTAATACAATGGTGTTCATTATAATTAATTTCACTTTGGAATTGGGCATAAACAAGTGCCAAACTTTTCATAGATTTGTTTCAAAAAAACCTGCTATTTGTTTTGACAACAGGAATTATTTTTAAATTCATTATTTCAAATTCTATGTTTGGAATTTGTTAAAATGGATTCCATATTTGTAATAATAAGGTCCAAATTATTTAATTAATACTCTTTTGTTTTTGGACATTATGAATAGTAACGACGGTAATTATCGTTAATTATCTTGATTAATTAGTAATCGGGTAGTTAAGGATAATAAAATAATATCATAATAATAAAAATGACCCCAACATGTGTCATAATTCTACTATTTGTGACATGGCCAACTATGGTATTCCTTGTTCCAAACTTAGGGACCCCATGGAATCACTTTTGGGTGAAAGTGACACTTTATCTGTCTATTTTTAAAGAAAGGAGAATATCACTAAAGAATGTATCACCTGAGTAAAACATTTTTAATTTTGTCTAAATATATTATCTTTTGGAATATAAATAGTCAATGGAAATCTAAAACTATTTCCTACATCATAGTATTTTTTTATAATTTTTAGAAATTAAATAAATTAAATTATTTATGACATCATGATGATGCAGCGATTACCTCATTAATGAACGATTTAAATAAAATGAAAAGATAATGTAAAATCTAAAACTTACACTTGTAAAAGACCTATTGGATGAGTATATTTCGAACCCTTATCACCTTATCCTCGAAATATGACAATGTGGGACCTTTAAAATCCGAAACTCATTTTAATATAAAGTAACATTTTATAACTTTCCAAGAGTGCCCCTCCTCTCCTCTTATAAAAGGCCCCCACCTCTACCTCCTTACACACACTTCTAAAGCCATTGGATCGGACAAACTCTACTCATTTTATCTCTCCACGTCCCCATATTCATCCTAGAACCCTTACCTTAGGCAGAAAGCTCTTCAAGAAACCATTTTGGTTCAAACCAAGAAGAGTTACCCGATTTAAAGGTGAAGTCTTCTCTAATGTTCTTTTGTTTTATTTTGCTTCTCCAACCCCCTAAACTCTTTTTATTCATTTATTTTGTAAAAAAACAGTATATTAAATATATTAGTATGTTTTTATAATAAGGATTCGATCTACACTTACACACACCTACATCTAATGGTTAAATAGCATAATGTTTCTGTGGATGGAAAATTTCTGCCTCACGAAACGATGATTGCTCAATATTCTTCTAAAACCTTCAAAGGTAGCCATTAAGATGTCACTATATTTATATATGATATATAATATGTTTATGTTTTCCTTAAGCTTCGATATTTTTAATTTATGGCATACCTTTATGGTTTCCATTATGGGTAAATCTGATATCTTCATTTTAGGAAGTGCGGACTACCTCCCCCTCAAAGTGATTTGATTCGTTAATGCCATATGTGGGATGTATAAAGGATGGAGTTAATGATATTATATATGATATTATACTGGAATTATAATATACCTTTATATAATTATGATTCCATTCCATAAAATACGAAATAGAAATGAAAGTAGCATTCATGCGTACTTACGGCTTACCGTCTCCATGAACGGTGCATTTCATTTCTTACCTCTAAATGTTATGTAATATTATAAATGAATATATATACTAGATATATATAATATATATGATATATACATCATGAATATAACTCTGGATATAATGTATACATGAACAACTTGTAATTATAAATAGTTTATTTTTGACTCAAGTACCAATGATCGATAAAACGACCATTATTAACTTAAATAATTGCATAGTGTTCATAACATGGTAATAAGTGATATAAAAAGGAATAATGAACTTGAAAAAGGTTCTTAAGTATGTATAAATTAACTCAAGTTTATTATTCAGGAGGTTAAAGAACGATCGAGTCAAGTCGGACCTGAGGTATGGGACTTCATCTCAATCTCCTTTCATTGAGGCATATTTTGTTTTATACACAACTTTCTTTTATACGGTGTATAAACCCCTTTAAATTTTATGTTATTCAAAAGGAATCTTTTTATAAAAATCGTTTTACTAAACGACAAAAGGAATATTTTTTTGTCATACGTATGCGGCGACAACGACTTCTCTGTCGTCGTGACCATTATTTGAGTTTCATCTTCCTCTACAAGCCATAACTTTTTTTTAATAAAAAATAGATACCATGTTTTAATTTTATTTTATTTTGGTATTGAAAATGGTTTTAATAATGTTTTTATTATATCAATGTGTTGTATTGATATCTTGTGATTGAAATATGGAAATGTTATGTTTCCTTTATGCATGTTTTATACGATTATGTTATGGTTATTGGGAATTGTTATGAAAATGGGTGGTTTCATGATAAACTAAGGGCGAGTGAGCCCGATGTAGATCTCCAATACATTGGGTAACGCGAAGTGGTTAAATGTTAATTTTTCTCTGAAGATATTTAGGGAATATACTGTGATGGGTATTCCAAACATAACCATGTGGGTTACTCCCTACGTAACAATGTTATGAATGCATCAAGTTACCTTTATGTATTATGATTTATATGAGTTATTCATAAATCTTATGATTTCATGAGGTATGTTAACATGCTTATGTTTTATGAGTAAAGTAAGATTTCATTGATTCTTATGTATACATGTACTAATGTTTCCTTTCCGTATTTTTATATCCCTTACTGAGCTTTTTATGCTCATCCCAAGTTTTTTAAATGTTTCTCACAGGTCAAGGGAAAGGTACATGATATGATGATAGTTTTAAGGAAGTGTCAAGAAAGAATCTATGTTTTATTTTAAATCTCTTTCTGTTGATGGGAAAAAATGAATACTATCTTTTATGTAACCGCTTTGTTTAAATGTGGAATGTAATGCATGATTTATGATCTAATTCTCTAAAACTCTAAACCTGAAAAGATCCTCAACGTGTATTCTTGAAATAACTCAAGAATAAGTACTGTTTAGGGTTGGGGCCTTATATTTGGTATCAAAGGTCGGTTTAGATAACTTTAGGAGTTATAATTCTATTAAATTATTATCCAAAAATATATATTTTTATGGTCAAATTTAAATGATATAGCATTTGAAGATTACCATGTTGATTCATCTAAGACATGTTTGTTCAGAATGGTTTTCCGCAGAGGAAACAGGGAAGCAGTGCTAGGAAGGCATACAGAAGGAAACGACCTTCCGAATCAGCATCCTGAGATGGTCAGACTTGGAACTGAACAGTTTGTTACAGTAATTGCGCAGTTGACTCAAGCGATAAATGGTGGTGGTATCCATGAAAGAGATCAACCAGATCAACTGCAGAGGAACATGTCAGTGGTGGAACATTTTATGAGGAAACATCCCCCATCATTCAGAGGATCATCTGACCCTGTTCTAGCTGAAGGGTGGATTAAAGCACTGGAGAAGATTTTCGATGTCATGGGGTATTCAGACAATCAAAAGGTTAGTCTTGATATTTACCGTTTGGAGGGTGAAGAAGATCAGTGGTGGTCGATGGTTAAAAATATCAGGGACGCTGATGATATTGATGCTCTCTACTGGGATGAATTCAAAGGTATGTTTCTTGAGAAGTATTTTCCTACAGTTGTTCGATATAGGATGGAGAAACAATTCTTGGAATTGAGGAAAGAGGATGACTCTGTGGCTGCTTATGAAGAAAGGTTCACTTGATTGGCAAGGTATGCTCCAAATTTTATCTGAGACCTTGATAGTAAAATCAATCGTTTTTACTTAGGATTAAAGCCAAAATATGAAAGGGCTTTAGCTTTTCGCGAGTTCAAGAGTTATGAAAATATTGTTCGATGTGCTGAGAAGGTGGAAATGGAGTTTTCCGATGATCAAGTGTTCTATAACAACCAACAGAAGAAGAGACCGGGGTGGTAGGAGAAAGGGAAGAATTCCTCAAAAAGGTCTGATGGTAAGAAAACTAAGTTTCCAGTTTGTGATAAATGTGGTAAAAGGCATGCTGGGGAATGTTTTTTGAATTCTGGAAAGTACTAACGATGTGGTAAGATGGGACATAAGGCTCGTGATTACACTAAAAAAGATCAAGGTGATGGTAAGACCAAATTTGATTTACAGTTAGTGAAATGTTTCAAGTGCAATGAGATGGGTTACTATGCAAACGACTGTTCGATAAAGAGATCGAGTGATGGGAAGTAGTTAGACTACAAGCAGAAAGGGGAGGTGAAATCCTTTGCAACTACTTCAGAAAATGTTGGGCCATCAAATTAAGTGGTATCAGGTACTTTGTTTGTTTTTTCAGATTATTCCAGTGTGTTGTTTGATTCAGGACCTACACATTCTTTCATCTCTGAAAACTTTTCTAGTAAAATGGGAATACCATCTCAAGAAATGACTCCTGAATTTGTGGTAAAAACACCTAGGGGAAATTTTGAGGCAAAAAGAATTTATAAGAATCTTCCTATCCTTATCCGTAGAAAGAACCTACTTGCAAACCTTATTGTTTTACCTCTAGTAGAGTTTGATGTTATCATGGGTATGGATTGGCTCTCTATTTACCTTGCTAAGATTGAATGTATAGATAAAGAAGTTTCTTTTCAAAAAGACTTTCAGTTTGTGTACAAGAATGAACCCTTACTGTTGATAACATATCAAGAGGCTAAGAAACTTGTAAAAGATGGGAATGAATGTTACCTTGCACATATTGTTGAAAACAAAAGAACTATTCATATTAATGATGTGCCAGTGGTAAATGAGTATCCTGATGTTTTTCCTAATGAGTTTCCTGGAATAGTACCAGATCGGGAAGTTGAATTTACTGTTGACTTAGTTCCTGATGTTAAGCCAATTTTAAAACCCCCTTATCGAATGGCTCAAATTGAACTTTTAGAGTTGAAGGATAAATTGCAAGATTTATTAGAGAAAGGTTTCATTCGACCTAGCACATCACCATGGGGTGCTTCTGTTTTATTTGTTAAAAAGAAAGATGGTTCAATGAGACTTTGCATTGATTATAGAGCCTTGAATAACATCACTGTTAAGAACAAGTATCCTTTTCCTTATATCGATGATTTGTTTGATCAGCTCCACGGAGCTCAGTATTTTTCAAAGATTGACCTGAGATTGGGGTACCATCAGTTGAAGTTAAAGGAAGCAGATATTCTGAAGACCGCGTTTTGTACAAGATATGGCCATTATGAATTTGTAGTTATGCATTTTGGGATAACCAATGAACCTGCTGTATTCATGGACCTTATGAATAGAATTTTCCATGAGTTCTTGGATAAGTTTGTGGTTGTTTTCATTGGTGATATTTTGGTGTTTTCTAAAAGTAAAGAGGAGCATGAAAGTCATTTAAGGGTTATTTTTCAAACCTTAAAAGAAAATAAATTGTATGGGAAATTCAGCAAGTGTGAGTTTTGGTTGCAACAAATTTCTTTCCTTGGTCATATTTTTTTAATGATGGAATAACTGTTGATCTTGCAAAAACAAAGGTTTTTGAAGAATGGCCAAGACCCACAAGTGTAACCAAGATTCTTAGCTTCCTTGGTTTGGCAGGCTATTACCGAAGGTTTGTTAGAAATTTTTCACGGTTATCTAGTCCAATGACTAAGCTAACTCGGAAGGATGTTAAGTTTATCTGGACAAAAGAATGTGATGATTGTTTTCAGGAACTGAAAAGAAGATTGGTGAATGATCCAGTTTTGGCACTACCTTCCAAGAATGTGGAGTTTGTTATCTATAGTGATTCTTCATTAAAAGGAATTGGTTGCGTCCTAATGCAGAATGACCAGGTAATTGCTTATGCTTCACGTCAGTTGAAAACTCATGAGGTAAATTACCCTACACATGATTTGGAATTAGCTGTTGTTGTTTTCACTTTAAAAATTTGGAGGCATCATTTGTATGGTGTAAAGTGTGAAATATATACTGATCACAAAAGTTTAAAGTATATATTCACTCAGAAAGAATTGAACATGAGACAGATGAAATGGCTAGAACTAATCAAGGATTATGATTGTACAATTCATTACCATCCGGGAAAATCAAATAAAGTGGAAAATGCTTTGAGTCGAAAAAGTAATACTTCATTAACGATGTTGCATTTGGAATGTGATCCTTTGGTTAAGGATTTGATGAATTTTATTATAGAAGTTGTTGGTGCAGGATGTCCTTCTGTTTTGTTTCAGGTATCAGTGAAATCTTCTATATTAGATAGAATTAAGCAAGCACAGAAGCAAGATAGTGAGTTGCAGAAAAAGGTAGATCTAGTTCAAAAAGGTAAGTTGCCTGAATTCAACATTGATAATGATTGTGTTTTGAGATTTGGGAAGAGATTGTGTGTGCCTTGTGATTCACAGTTGAAGAGAGAGTTGTTATGTGAAGCTCATAGTTCTCCAATTTTAGTTCATCCAGGCAATACTAAGATGTATAGAGATCTTCTGGAGTATTACTGGTGGGACGGAATGAAAAGAGATATTGCTGATTTTACTGTGAAGTGTTTGACTTGTCAATAGGTTAAAGTAGAGCAACAGTTTCCGAAGGGGATGCTTCAACCTTTACCAGTACCAGAGTGGAAATGGGAAAATATATCCATGGAATTTGTTGTGGGATTGACGAAGACACCTTGAGGTAATAATTCAATCTGGGTTATTATAGATCGCTTGACTAAATCTACTCATTTCCTTGCTATACGAGATACTTTTTCCCTAGATCAACTTTCTCGTTTGTATCTTAAAGATATAGTCAGGTTACATGGAGTTCATCTCTCCATTGTATCTGACCGTGATCCCAGGTTCACTTCTAACTTTTGGAAAGGCCTTCAGAAGTCGTTGGGTACTGAATTAAATGTTAGTACAGCTTTTCATCCTCAATCAGATGGGCAGTCAAAACGAACGATTCAGACTTTAGAGGATATGATACGTGCTTGTTCAATGGATTATCAGGGAATTTGGGACCAACATCTTTCTTTGGTTGAGTTTTTTTATAATAACAGTTTTCATTTTAGTATACAGATGGCACCATTTGAGGCATTATATGGGAAGCGGTGTCGAACTCCAGCTTTCTGGGATGAAGTGGGTGAAAGAAAGTTGATGGGACCGGAATTGGTAGAAGAGTTGGCAGAAAAAGTTCAGCTGATACAGAGACACATGAGAACAGCTCAGAGCAGGCAGAAGAGTTATGTAGACAACAGGAAGAAGGATCTCTCTTTTGAGGTAGGTGATCATGTTTTTCTCAAAGTATCACCATGGAAAAGTGTGATGCGATTTGGTAAGAAAGGAAAGATGAGTCCAAGGTTCATTAGACCATATGAAATTCTTGGGAGAGTTGGATCAGTTGCGTACCGAGTGGCTTTACCTCCGAGTTTAACTCAAGTACACAATATTTTTCATGTTTCAATGTTAAGGAAGTACATGCCAGATCCATCTCATGTTTTGAGTCCAGAGGTAGTTCAGTTGGAAGAGAAACTATCTTATGAGGAAAAACCTATACAGATTCTTGACCACAGGGAGAAGGTGCTATAGAATAATTTGATTCATCAAGTAAAGGTTTTGTTGAAAAACCAGATGATTGAAGAGGCAACATGGGAATCTGAAAATGCAATTAGGGATAAATACCCCCACTTGTTCGATAAGTAAATAAATTGCGGGGACGCAATTTTCTAAAGGGGGGAAGGATGTAATATCCCAAGTAAGTAATGAATAATAGATATTCTTATCTATGTCTATTTATGAATTAGATAGTGTTTTAGAGGCTTAAAATGAGAATAAATCCAATCTTAAGCATTGAATTCTCTAATATTTTTAAAAGACTGTTTTACAGCCTTTTGATGGTGAACCATTTTTAAATCAATATTTTGAAATTTTATAAGCTCTATTTTTTAAAAAAAACTTATTATTTGTGATTGGGACATTGAAATTTACTTTGGATAAATTTTTGGTATTTTTTTGACCATGTTCATTTTTTAATGAATAGTGAAAAATATTGCATTTTACATCAAAACTGATTTTTTATCTAATTTAATTATATGGTTAGATTATATTTTTAGTTTGTTTTAAAGTTTAATTAGAATATATTTTTACCATTTAATCCAATTTTGTTCATTATAATTAATTTCACTTCGGAATTGGGCATAAACAAGTGCCAAACTTTTCATAGATATTGTTTCAAAAAAACCCGCTATTTGTTTTGACAACGGGGATTATTTTTAAATTCATTATTGCAAATTATATGTTTGGAATTTGGTAAAATGTATTCCATATTTGGAATCAGAAGGTAAAAATTATTTAATTAAGACTCTTTTGTTTTTGGACATTATGAATAGTAACGATGGTAATTATCTTTAATTATCTTGATTAATTAATAATCGGGTAGTTAAGGATAATAAAATAATATCATAATAATAAAAAATGACCCCAACATGTATCCTAATTCTACTGTTTGTGTCATGGCCGACCATGGGATGCCTTGAGCCAAACTTAGGGACCCCATGGAATCACTTTTGGGTGAAAGTGACACTTTATCTTTTTATTTTTAAAGAAATGAGATTATCACTAAAGAATGTATCACCTGAGTAAAATATTTTTAATTTTGTATACATAAATTATCTCTTGGACTATAAATATTAATTGGAAATATAAAAATATTTCCTACATCATAGTATTTTTTTATAATTTTTAGACATTAAATAAATTAAATTATTTATGACATCATGATGATGCAACAATTACCTCATTAATGAACGATTTAAATAAAATGAAAATATAATGTAAAACCTAAGACTTACACTTGTCAAAGACCTATTAGATGAGTATATTTCGAACCCTTATCACCTTATACTCGAAATATATCAATGTGGGGCCTTTAAAATCTGAAACTCATTTTAATATAAAGTAACATTTTATAACTTTCCAAGAGTGCCCCTCCTCTCCTCTTATAAAAGGCTCCCACCTCTACCTCCTTACCCACACATCTCAAGCCATTGGCTCGGACAAACTCTACTCATTTTATCTCTCCACATCCCTCTCTTCATCCTAGAAGCCTTACCTTAGGTAGAAAGCTCTTCAAGAAACCATTTTGGTTCAAACCAAGAAGAGTTACACGATTTAAAGGTAAAGTCTTCTCTAATGTTCTTTTGTTTTATTTTGCTTCTCCAACCCCCTAAACTCTTTTTATTAATTTATTTTGTAAAAAAAACAGTATCTTCAATATATTAGGATTTTTTTATAATAATTATTCGAGATACACTTACACACACCTACATCTAATGGTTAAAGAGCATACGGTTTCCGTGGATGGTGAATTTCTGCCTCACGAAATGATGATTGCTCAATATTCTTCTAACACCTTCAAAGGTGGCCATTAAGATGTCACTATATTTATATATGATATATAATATGTTTCTGTTTTCCTTAAGCTTCTGTATTTTTCATTTATGGAATACCTTTATGGTTTCCATTATGGGTAAATGCGATATCTTCATTTTAGGAAGTGCAGACTACCGCCCCCTCAAAGTGATTTGATTCGTTAATGCCATATGTGGGACGTATAAAGGATGGAGTTAATGATATTATATATGATATTATACTGGAATTATAATATACCTTTATATCATTATGATTCCATTCCATAAAATATGAAATAGAAATGAAAGTAGCGGTCATGCGTACGGACGGCTTACCGTCTCCATGAACGGTGCATTTCATTTCTTACCTCTAAATGTTATGTAATATTATAAATGAATGTATATAATGGATATATATGATATATATGATATCTATATCATGAATATAACTATGGATATAATGGATACATGAACAAATTGTAATTATAAAGAGTTTATTTTTGACTCAAGTACCAATGATCGACAAAACGACCATTATTAACTTAAATAATTACATAGTGTTCATAACATGGTAATAAGTGATATAAAAAGGAATAATGAACTTGAAAAGGGTTCTTAAGCAAGTAGAAATTAACTCATGTTTATTATTAAGGAGGTTAAAGAACGATCAAGTCAAGTCGGACCCGAGGTATGGGACTTCGTCTCAATCTCCTTTCATGGAGGCATATTTTGTTTTATACACAACTTTCTTTTATACGGTGTATAAACCCCTTTGACTTTTACGTTATTCAAGAGGAATCTTTTTATATGAAGCATTTTAATAAACGATAAAAGGAATGTTTTTTGTCGTACGTATGCGGCGACAACGACTTCTCCGCTGTCGTGAACATTATTTTAGTTTCGGTTTCCTCTACAAGCCATAACTTTTTTTTAAATAAAAAATAGATACAATGTTTTACTTTTCTTTTATTTTGGTATTGAAAATGGTTTTCATAATGTTTTTATTATATCAATGTGTTGTATTGATATCTTTTGATTGAAATGTGGAAATGTTATGTTTCCTTTATGCATGTTTTATACAATTATGTTATGGTTCTTAGGCATTGTTATGAAGACGGGTGGTTCCGTGATAAACTAAGGGCGGGTAAGCCTAATATAGCTCTCCAATGCATTAGGTAACGCGAAGGGGTTAAACGTTAAGGTTTCTCTGAAGAGATTTAGGGAATATACTGTGATGGGTATTCCAAACGTAACCATGAGGGTTACTCCCTATGTAAGAATGTTATGAATGCCTCAAGTTACCTTTATGTCTTATGATTTCTATGAGTTCTTCATAAATCTTATGATTTCATGAGGTATGTTAACATGCTTATGTTTTATGAGTAAAGTAAGATTTAATTGATTCTTATGTATACATGTACTAATGTTTCCTTTCCGTATTTTTATATCCCTTACTGAGCTTTTTATGCTCATCCCAATTTTTTTAAATGTTTTTCACAGGTCAAGGGAAGGGTACATGATATGATGATAGTGTCAAGGAAGTGTCAAGAAAGAATCCATGTTTTATTTTAAATATGTTTCCATTGATGGGAAAAATGAATACTATCTTTTATGTAACTGCTTTGTTTAAATGTGGAATGTAATGTATGATTTATGATCTAATTCTCTAAAACTCTAAACATGAAAATATCCTCAGCGTGTATTCTTGAAATAACTCAAGAATAAGTAGTGTTTAAGGCTGGGGCCTTATAGATAACCTACCCATAAATCCCTTATTTAGAAGGCTCGCAAGCCCCATATATCTGACCCAAAGGCCCATTACATATCATGGCATATGCCCCGCAGCACTTTTTTTCACTGTGTTTTGCCTTCATTTCCCTGCACCCTCCATCACTACAGATTTGTAGCATACGTTCGTTAACCTGCAGCACTATCATCACCAAGAACCATCGAATGGGCCTCCACTGCAAACCAACAGTGGACAAACCCCCTCCTACCATCATCTTTCCAAACGTCATGGTGGTGCCACAAATGACTATTGAACCACCACCCATGTCGTCGAGTGAGGGTTCACTGATCCCATTCACCGATCAAGTTCGTTCTCACCTGAAATCCATTGACCCTTCACGATTTCTTCCACCACCAGTCGTTGTCATTTGTATCGACACCGATCATTGGGCCCACGCATGTTGCCCTATTCTGACGCCGCTCTCCCTCACCTGAAGGCCGCATACCATCTTTACGACTTTGTCCCCCATAACTCACCCTTAACATGTTGTATGCCCTCTGATCGACGCCATCATCCCATACTCACTCACTGTCACCGGTGCTTCCCCCTTTCCACCGGAGATCCGCTGAGAAAGTCCCCCCCCCCCCTGAGGCCTATCCATCGCACACACGAATGCCCTACTCCCTGCCATCCACCGAAGTCATCTCCTTCATGGATTGCGCTCGCCAGGTCCTGACTCCAGTGTCACCCGCCATAGCCTACATCGAGGTACTCTCTCTGCCGATGTGTCGCTGCTCCAACCCTATAGGTGGCTCGTGCACCCTGCTCTCATCATCGTCACACCTCCTACATTATCCCTTAAATATGAGGAAGTCATAGTTTGAACCCTGAACCAGATGCAGAATTGAAGGACAGCTTATCACTGAGCTGCAACCCCAACTGCATAAATATAAATATAAATATATTCATTATATTCATTATTTAAATATATTTATTATAATTTTATATTTATTTATTTATATTTATAAATATATTTATATCATTATATATATTTATATAATTATATGTATATTTAATAAATATATATAAATATAAATATAAATATTATAAATATATTTATTATTATTTTATAATTATGTAAATATATAATTATTTATTTATAATTATATAAATACTTTTTAAAATTTTATTTATTTATTAATTTATTTATAATTATAAATATATAATTTTATAAATATAGTAAATATAAATTTATAAATATATTTATTTATAAATACTTATTTACAAATATATTTTTAACATTATTAATGAATATATAATCTTATATGCATGAATGTGAAAAATAAATGAAATTGAATAATTAAAAATGAGTAGACTTTAAAAATATTAAAAAAAATAGATAAGTTTTATTAATTATACTAATTATTAAAAAAATAAAATATGAATATATATTGAATTGAAGATGAATACATATTAAAAATATTAAAATAGAGTAAATAAATATGTATAAATAAATATTAGAAAATGATTAAATTCAAAAAAATAAAAAATAAAAATATTAAAAATGAATAAATAGTACTAATTGTAATAATATTAAAAATAAATAAATAAAATGTGTCGATTAAAAATATAATATATTAAATATATTATGTTATTAAATTAATTTCTAAAATGAATATTAAATTTTGAATAAATTACATAAATATTAGGTGTATGAGTTTCTATATAAGATTTCATTAATTATGTAAATATTTGTATGTGTGAAATTAATGTATATATGTATATATACAAGTTTGATATATATTAAATTGAACAATAACATTATATAATATGTTGTGTTTATTAATGAAATAAATAATAAGAGTGAATAAATTTAAAAAATGAATAACTGTTATTAATTATATAGATAATTTAAAAAAATTATAATTTAATATTTATATATGTTAAAATGGAAATGAATATATATTAATTATATAAATTACAACCACATTAAAAACATTAAATGTTAATGAATAAACATGTATAGATAAATATTGAAAATGGATAAAGTTACAAACAGATTGAACAAAGAAAAATTAAAAATAAATAAATCACAATAATATTAAAAAAAATTAAGAATATTAATGAATAAATAATATTAAAAATGAATAAATTTGAAAAATATATAAAAAAGTAATAAATAATATATATTGAATAAAAATATAAAAATAATAAAATTTACAGATTAGAAATTTAATATATATTAAATATATTATGTTAATAAATATAATTCTGAAATGAATAATAAAAATTGAATAAATTTCAGAAATATTATGTGTGTGTGTGTTATATATAAAAATGATTTAATTACGTATATATATGTGTGAAATCAATGTAACACATGTTTGTTATATGTTAAATTGAAAAATAAAAAGGTGTTCAATTAAATGTCAATTGCTCGATACAATTAGTCAATATTTTTAATTAATATTATTTTTTAATTATAAACCATTTTCACTGAATATATGTCTTTTTCATGTAAGCATAAATATCTTGTATTATATAAATCATATTTTAAGAAATATTATATATATTGGTATATATATATAGAAATATATATATATATATATATGAACATGTTTCTATATTAAAAATATTAAATATATTAATTAATTTATGTATAAAAACCATTAAACGAATAAGATATTAATATTTTTTAATTATTATATTGCATCAATTCAGGGAGGGGGAAAACAACAGAAAGCTACATTACATGCACCTGGAGTAGCTTAAATCTGAGACCTCCCAAACACCACCATAGAGGTGCAACCGCTAGGGTGCGCCCCATGGGGATTTTTAGCTATTACATTTTATTCATTTTATATATTTATATTTAATATATATTATTTATTACTATTTATAATTAGTATATATATATATATATTAAATTTATTTATCTTCATTAATAATTAGTCCATTAATAAATTTTTTAATAACTTTGCAAATTATTCATTTTTAGTTTTTTTTGTTTAATTACTACAATTTATTCATTTTTTATACCTATATTTAATATATACTATTTATTAATATTTATAATTTATATATATATATATTAAATTTATTCATTTTTATTAATAATTGTTTGATTAATAAAATATTTAATGTTTTTTTAATTTACTCATTTTTAATTTTTATTTGTTTAATTATTTCAATTTATTCATTTTATATATGTATTTTAAATTTATTCGTTTTTTAATAGTTATTTAATTAATACAATCTTTAGTATATTTTTTAATTTATACATTTTTAATTTTTATTTGTTTAATTATTTCAATTTATCCATTTTAAATATTTATATTTAATATATACTATTAATTAATATTTATAATATATATATATATATTAAATTTATTAATAATTATTTGTTTAATAAATTTTTTAATATTTTTTAAATTTATTTATTTTTTATTTTTATTTTTTTAGTTATTTACATTTTTAAATATTTTTAATATTTATATTTTTTTATTGGTATATAAAAAATAACTGAATGGCTCGTATGGGAAGGTGGGTCAGGTCATGCGGGATGGGTGTAGATGGTTCAGGTCATGTATGACCCTATCGTGTGTATGTAAGTGGGCGACCGTGGGAGGCATAACGTGGGTCAAGGCCCTCATGGGTCGGGGCGTGTAGACCTAGGCCCATATGGATGTGTGTGGAGAGTTTATGTGGGAACTCATCCTTACGGTAGGCTTCTGAGGTTATAATGTGGTGAAATCGTTTATAATGAAGCAGTCAAACGTCCGTTATTTCGATGTAGGACTCGCACGTGCGATTGGGACCATTATCAGTGCTAGAAAATGTACTGATAATGGTTGTCATTTATCAGCACTTTTTTGCTAGCGCTGATAAAGGCTCACGCTGTATAATGCGTGTTTTATAGTAGTGATGCGCCATAAAATAATATTATTATTATTATTTTATGGTATGAAGTTTTATAATGGTTATTATTATTTAAGTTTCATTAAGCAATTAGAATAATATATTGATTTAAACTCTAACTCTATAAATAGATAGTTATGTCTATTGTATAGGGTAAATCGAAAATTGTGGATAAATAATTGGTGTGCACAACGGACCTCTCTCTCTCTCTCTCTCTCTCTCTCTCTCTTGAATCATACTTTATTCCTCTCAAGAATGAGAAAAACTTAACTGAATGATTTTGGAGCGATCAAGACGAACAATGCAAGGCATTTGATTCATCGTGTTAGCATCCAGAAATCAATTAGTGTTGCTTGGATGTTAAATGAACACGTGTGGATCACTGTCAGAAGAATTATACACTTGAATCCTTACAACGTAATGAATGTAGTTCTAAAGGGTTTTCATAAGATCAACAACATCATCGAAGAAATGATCATAATATAAGGTAATCATTTCTTTGCGATCTAAATAAGTTAATTATAAATTTAATGTGAAAGATCTTTTCTTGGGGTTTTAAAAAACTCTAAATTAAAATAAATTTTTATTTAGCGACCACTAAAGGTGTTTCCACTACTCCTGGAACCTTGTGAGAACATTATCTTTAAGGATTTAGTTTTTTTCACACTATGTTGTTAATGGAAAATCCAAACTTCCTCAAGAATTCCACAAAACACCAAAGAGACACCACAATATTAAGTCCAGACGATCCCCATAAGATATTGAATAGACAGATTGAAATAATAAGTCCAGATGGTTCTCCATTCTGATAAAGGAAATGATTTAAGAGATTTCACAATGGGGTGAACATTACTCGAAAATGGTTTTTCTCATCCCATTTATAGCCACTCTTTGGAATGAAGCCCTTTGACATCTCATAATCCACAATAATTATCTTTTAATCCTTGACATCTAAAGTTCATACCCATTAGCATTCCAAGGAGTTTTGGAACCCCCATAATTATTTTCACCTTCTCAATTAACCTTGCTAACCTAAAGGACTTGACATTAATTTAATTGTATAATATTAAATAAAATATTATATTAAAAAATATAACATGTACCTCTCTAAAATTTTGAACTCTATGTATTTTAATTGAACAAAGAACATCAACAGTTACTATGATTGAACATGCAAGATAGTGGCCCTATTAAAACTTCTAAAGATGTACGCAAAACAAAATCACAGGCATGATAGAGATGATAGTTCAAGAGATTGAATTTTCAAAAATGTGTTACAAGTAAAATTAGAAGGAAACAATTGACTGTGCCCAAATTCCTTCAAAGAATATTACACCAACCCCCTTCAATCCTGAACAATGCATATTCAAGATGTGTGAGAATTTTTCTAAGAATTGCAATGCATTGAAATCATTCAATTTCATGATTGTGAGAAAGTAGGGATAGAGACAATGATTAAAGTGAAATGATGATCCAAGATCAAAACACTCATTTTATTCCAGTTTGGAACTAGACATGAGTAAATGATCGAAAAGATTATGAATTTTCTAATGAAATTAAATCCTAATTCGATTTAAAAAGAATCGATTCAAATTAAGGGCTTGTTTTGATATTTAAATTTACTTTTCCAAGATTCAAACCCTATCAATCCACACTTCCCCAAAAATAGTTAGATTCCCCTTTTTTTTAACCAAAAAGAAAATTGTTGGTCCCTTCTGAATAAAAGCTGAACAAAATTCAACTTACTGTGACCTAAAACACTAGCAGGGGCCCTCATTAAAGCAGAACATCAAACAAGCTACCCACTAGACAAGTCTAGAAAAAGAGATATGAGATGGTTGACTGAATATGGAGGTTAGAACCAGTAGGGGTCATCATGCACCTTACAAGTCAGGGGATTGTCATTCAGTAGTTGGTATGTTTACTAATATTTATTATATTTTTTTAATTCACTTTTGGTATTAATTTGAATGTTATTTCATTTGTAGACAGACGACATTGAACTTCTTTCACATATCACATATCCTCAGGAGGAGGCATTCATTAGGTGGGGTGTAGTTCATCCAGATATGTTGGCTCTCGTAGATCATCTCTGGTCTATACGTGACAGCTTATATGATGAGGAGCCGTAGATATATCCCAATCCATATCCTCTAGTTGTAGCTCTTGGGGATGATGATGTTCCACCTATGCCTATTGAGGATGATGCACTCTCATTTCTATCACCAGCTGGAAGACAGAGACAAGGACATCAACAGGGGCCAAGGTGTTGACATAGATGTCCAAGAGCAGCTCCTTCAGATGATGTCACACCACAGAGAGATGATCTTGCCCAGCCGACTGATGATCTTGCACAGTAGATAGATGCTTATATGCCACATATGTCATCTCCATATACTACTTTGGACTACAAGCTGGGTGTGGTAACACAGCTTGTGGTGGACCCTTCTCTTGTCGACGAGGTCTTCTTCAATGTCCCATTTTTTCCATTTTTAGGAGCTCAGGGGCCATATGACTCCACATATGATTTTGGGTCGTCCACACGCGATATCAGTTAGTCCTCTACACAGCATCATCAAGAGGCACTGGAAGCACCACAAGAGGAGGAACCAGAACATATATCTAGGACACCGGAGCGACACAGACGTCAAACGTGAAGTGGGTGTGAGGTTCAAATTCCATGTTGTGGTACCGGGGGGCATCGGCGTTGATTTATTCAGATGCCATTTTTTATGTATTAAAAACCTTTTTACTGTGATAATTAATTGTTTTTATATACAAATAGAAGAAATTCACAAATATACTAAAGAAAAACTAATTTACATGAATAAATACCACCTTAGCTAAAGTGATGTTTGAGCATAAAGAATGCATACCTAAAGTGATATTTGAACATCAATATTGCATACCTGAGGTGCTAATATAATTTGTTTGTATGGAATCCAGATATTAAGATGTCAGAATTCATGATGACAGTTTCATTGAACTATTTAATGTCAAGTTAAAATGGGTATTGAGATCATGAAGATTATCTTAAATACATATATAAATTTTATGATTTTATATTGAGTGGATGGAGATCTAGTCATGATTGTTGGGTTATAAATTTAATGAAAAAGGTAGACTTCAAGAAGGTTCTGAAAAATTAGGCCTTGCATATACTCTATGTCACACTAAGGAACCTATTAGACTCATGGAATGAAAGTAAAACATGATGCAAAGCTATGATTATAATGAAAGTTTTTTGAAGAACTCCTTAGAAATGAATGGATATGTAAACGGGTTTTTAAAAAACAGTAAATATATGGAGATTACCTAACCACAAATATAAGTTAAATTTCATAGGGGTTAAAATATTCTAATAGAATATGAAAATTTTTAAAAAAAAATAGGTATTCATCCCACCACCACCCTCAGGTGTCTAAACTGATATTCTTTGGTCATTCAATTTGAATTAATGAGAGGCCTCATATGATTGGATCTATTTCTAAATCCCCACTGAATTTTATTTTAACTAATAAATTATCGATTTGAGATGTTTGATGAGCCTTAGATGGAAATATGAAAACATATTCCTATTGTTACTTGTTTGACAGTCACTTTCATGATTATGGATAACAGGAAAATAAAATAAAAAATGAAATAAACAAAATAATAGAAAATATTTAAATATAAGGTTTATTTAATAATATAATTATATAATTATATAATTATATATTTTAAATTTATTTATTTATGTATATTTATATAAATATATATAAACCTTATATTTTAAATTTAATAATGATTATTTATATAATATTTTTAAATAAATATATAAATTTATATAAATAATTTTATATAAGTTTAATTTAATTATATAAGTAAATAATTTATATGTATAACTATATAAATATAGATTTAGAAAATATATTTATAATTATATAATTGAAAATATATTTATAAATGTAAATAAATATAATTTCATATTTTTAAATACATATTTATAAATATATTTGTTAAATACACATTTATAAATATATTTTTTAATTTTTAATTATTTATTTTTAAATATAGTTATAAATATATATTAATATATAATTTTTAATATAACATTATATATTTATGTATTTATAATTATATAAATATAAATATATTCATAATTATACAATTTAATATACATTTAAATTCCAAATAACATTATATATATGTTTATAAATATATATTTATAAACTTATATTTATAAATATATATTTATTTATAAATAAATTTAACATATTTCTAAAAAATAATAATTTATAAATATATATTTATTAAAATAATTATAATAATATTAAATATAATAAATGGGAGAGGGTTAGAGAGAGAAATATTTATTATACTAATTTATATATTTATTATAAATATTTATTATTTTAATTATATGTTAATTATATTTATAAGCATATATTTATAATTATATATTTATTTCATTTCTATTTATATTTATATATTTAATATATATTATTTATATTTATTATAATTTGTTATAATTGTATATTATATATATAAGGGGTAGGGTGGGGTGAGGTGTGGGTCCAAAGCACAATTGGTGCTTTGGGATTTCTCCAATAACGCTAATTGAATTGGCACTAATGAGGCCTAAGAACCAAAATAAACAAAAAAACACCCCCTTAAATTAAAAAAAATTACCCCCCTCCCCCAATTTTTCCTTATTGTCACCTTAAGTGGGTCAGGTCATGTATGACCCTATCGTGTGTATGTAGGTGGGCGATCGCGGGAGGCATAATGTGGGTCAAGGCCCTCATGGGTTGGGGTGTGTAGACCCGATCCCATATGGGTGTGTGTGGAGAGTGTATGTGGGGCCAACAAGCATGTACCCAAGTGATAAGGACTCCTACTTGGAATCAAAGAGACCCAGGTTCAAAACCAGGTGGAGGTGAATTTATGGTACTGTAGTAGTACTGTAGCAGTATTGTAGCAGTACTATAGTAGGTATTGTTCAGTATTGTAGCAGCCGGAACTATTCACCAGATTTGGGTCTTCGAGCCACCGGTTTGGGCCAACGGGTCTGAGGGCCTTCGGGTCATCTAAGGTCTTCGGGCCATAGAGACCATGGAGTAGCCCAGTTTACATAGAGCAGGCCCCAGAAGAGGATCAGAATAAAGAGTAGTATTCACCAAAAGCAGAGCTAACCAGATTGGAAGAATGAGAGGGTATGGCAACTACCATCGAGACCAGTCACCGTGCATCTTTGTACGGGGAAATTCTATCCAATCATCGATACAAGGTGGGGAGCTAGGATATCAATGATGCAGAAGCTGGGGAGGTGCAGTTCTAGTGGGTTGGTCCTACGAGTCATGTAATGGGCATAGTGTGCCTTTGGGCCTTCAGTCATGTATTATCCTTCGGGTCATGTTGAGCCTTGGGCCTTGGGCCTACAGGTCATGTTAGGGTTCCCCTTAAACTCTTAAAAGAGGGATTATCCATAATAAAATAAAAAAGAAGGCTTTGGTCCATTCGGAGTGGAGAGTGTATGTGGGAACTCATCCTTGTAGTAGGCTTCTAAGGTTGGAATGTGTCGAAATAATTTATAATGAAGCATTCGAGCATCCATTATTTCAATGTAGGACTCGCGCATGCGATTGGGACCTTTATCAGTGCTAGAAAATGCAATGATAAAGGTTTTCATTTATCAGCACTTTTTTACTAGCACTGATAAAGGCTCGCACTGTATAATGTGTGTTTTGTAGTAGTGACACGTCGTAAAATAATAATATTATTATTATTATTATTTTATGGCATGTTGTTTTATAATGGTTATTATATTATTTAAGGGTTAGTAAGAAATTAGAATAATATATTGATCTAAACTCTAGCTCTATAAATAGATAATTATGTCTATTGTATAGGGTAAATCAAAAATTAAGGATAAAGAATTGATGTGCACAACAGACCTCTCCTCCCCCCCACCCTCTATCTCCCTCGCTCTCTCTATCTCTATCTCTCTCTTTCTCTCTCTATCTCTCTCTCTCTCTCTCTCGAATCCCACTTCCTCTCAAGAATGAGAAAAACTTAACTAAAGGATTTTGGAGCGATCAAGACAAACAACACAAGACATTTTATTCACTGCGTTAGCATCCAAAATCAATTAGTGTTGCTTGGATATTAAATAAAGACTTGTAGATCATTATCAGAAGAATTATACACTTGAATTCTTACAACGTAATGAATGTAGTTCGAAAGGGTTTTCAGAAGATCAACAACATCATAGAAGAAATGATCATAAGAGAAGGTAATCATTTATTTGTGATCTAAATAAATTAATTATAAATTTAATGTGAAAGATATTTTCTTAGGGTTTCAGAAAACTCTAAATTAAAATAAATTTTAATTTAGAACCCACCAAAGGTGTTTCCACTGCTTCTAAAACCTTATGAGAACATTATCTTTAAGGATTTAGTTTTTTGCAAACTATGTTGTTAATGGAAAATCTAAACTTCCTCAAGAATTCCACAAAACGCTTAAGAGACACTATGATATTAAGTCCAGATGATCCCCACAAGACATCGAATAAACACACCACAATAATAAGTCCATATGGTTCTCCATTCTGATAAATGAAATGATTTAAGAGATTTTACAATGGGGTGAACATTACTCGAAAATGGTTTTTCTCATCCCATTTATAGCCACTCTTTGAAACGAATCCCTTTGACATATCAGAATCCACAATAATAATTATTTCATCCTTGACATCCAAATTTCATACCCATTAGAATTCCAAGGGGTTTTGGAATCCCCATAATTATTGTCACCTTCTCAATTAACCTTGCTAACCTAAAGGACTTGACATTAATTTAATTGTATAATATTAAATAAAATATTATATTAAAAAATATAACATGTACCTGTCTAAAATTTTGAACTCTATGTATTGTCATTGAACAATGAACATAAAAATTTACTATGATTTAACATGCAAGATAGTGGCCCAATTAAAACTTGTAAATATGTACACAAAACAAAATAACAGGTATGATAGTGATGATAGTTCAAGAGATTGATTTTTTACAAATGTGTCACCAAGTGAAATTAGAAGGAAAGAATTGATTGTGCCCAAATGCCTTCAAATAATATTGCACCGACCCCCTTCAATCCTGACCAGTGCATATTCAAGATGTGTGGGAATTGTTCTAAGCATTTCAATGCATTGAAATCATTCAACTGAATGATTGCGAGAAATCAGGGATAGAGACAACAATTAAAGGGAAATGATGATCCAAGATCAAAACACTCAATTTATTCCAGTTCGGAACCAAACATGAGTAAATGATCGAAAAGATTAAGAATTTTCTAATTAAATGAAATCATAATTAGATTTAAAAAGCAGTGGTTTGTGGGGTTTTACTTCTTCTCAGGTGAGCACGTTAGGGTTTTGTTGTGTCTGATGCAGTTGTTTTGTCTGGTGGCAGTGGGATCATCAGTTCTTTGGATTTGTTTTTCTTCTGCTGTGTCGTGGTGATTCTAACGGCGTGAGTTAAAGGTGTTGTCGAGATGGTGCGACGATGATAATGTCTTTTAGGATGCAACTCCATGGAGATCTGTACCTCCGTATGTGGTGACGACGGACGTTGGTTAACCTCATCCTCATTCCGGTTGTTGTGGTTCTGTTCGTGATGGTTGCTGGAGTTGGTGGTGTTGTTTTTTATTGTTGTTTTATCATGGAGGTTTGCGATTGATTTTTGGTTCATCCAGGGAAGGATTTCATTTTTGCGGGATAGTGGTGAAGGTTTGCTTTTGTCCTGTTCTCATGGTGATTTGGGTGACAATGTCGGTTGTGTGCTCCAACGTCGGTATTTCTCTATGACGGTGATGGTAATGTCTATCACCGGTGTTGCTTTTCGGCATTCCCGTTCGATGAGGATAGGAATGAAGGCGCGCCTGATCGAGTTCCGAGGTGATGTGGCAATCTAGTGAATTTTGTTTTCAAGGTCAGCGCGTGATGTCTCAGGTCGCGTGTTGGGGCTCGTGGCTCAAGGTGATGATGGCGGTGGACCTGAAATTTGAAATTTGAATGTTTAGTTTGAATTTTGAGGATCTGTATGGTTACCGATTTTCCTTAAACCAGATTTGATAAATACAAAAAAATGATTAGCAGCAGTAGACATTTCACGTCTTTCACGTGTCATAGATCTTTAGGAAAAGGAATTCATTAGGCGGGGTGTAGCTTATCCAGATGTTTTGGCTCTTGTATATCATCTTCGGTCTATATGTGATAGTTTCTATAATGAGGAGCCACAGATATATCCCAATCCATATCCTCCAACTGCAGCTCTTGGGGATGATGATGTTCCAGCTATGCCTGATGAGGATGATGCACTATCATCGCCACCGCCTGCTGGAAGACAGAGACAAGGACATCAGCAGGGGCAGAGGTGACAACATAGACGTCCAAGAGCAGCGCATGAGGATGCTATCGCACCATAGAGAGATGGTCTTGCCCAGCCGGCTGATGATCTTGCACAGTAGGGAGATGCTTATATGCCACATATGTCATCTCCACATACTAATTTGGACTACAAACTGGGTGTGGTAACACAGCTTGTGGTGGCCCCCTCTCCTATCAACAAGGACTGCTTCAATGTCCCATTTTTTCATTTTTAGGAGCTTTGGTGCCATATAACTCCACATATGATTTTGGGTTTTCCACATGTGATGTCGGCCAGTCCTCTACACAGTATCATTATGAGGCACCATAAGCACCACAAGAGGAGGAACCATAACATGTAGCTAGGACACCGGAGCGACACAGACGTCGGACGCGTAGTGGGCGTGAGGTTCAGACACCACGTTGTGGTACCGGGGGGCATCAACATTGATTTATTAGGATTCCATTTCTTATATATTAAAAAACATTTTTATTGTGATAATTAATTGTTGTTTTAGACAAATAAGAAGAAATTTACAAATATACTAAAGAAAAACTAATTTACATGAATAAAGACCACCTTAGATGAAGTGATGTTTGGACATAAAGAATGCATACCTGAAGTGATATTTGAACATCAATATTGCATACCTAAGGTGCTAATATAATTTTTTTATATGGCATCTAGATATTAAGATGTCAGGATTCATGATGACAGTTTCATTCAACTATTTAATGTCGAGTTAAAATGGGGATTGAGATCATGAAGATTATCTTAAATACATATATGAATGTTATGATTTTATATTGAGTGGGTGAAGATCTATTCTTTATTTTTGCGTTATAAATGTAATGAAATAGATAGACTTCAAGAAGTTTCTGAAAAATTAGGCCTTGCATATAATCTATGTCACACTACGGAACCTGTTAGACTCATGGCATGAAAGTAAAACATGATGCAAATCTGTGATTATAATGAAAGTTTTTTTAGGAATTCCTTAAAGTTGAATGAATATATAATAGGTTTTTGAAAAATAGTAAATATATGCATATTACCTAACCCCAAATATGAGTTAAATTTCATAAAGGTTAAATGATTCTAATAGACTATAGAAATTTGTAAAAAAAAAACAGGTATTCATCCCACCACCACCCTCAGGTGTCTAAAATGATATTCTTTGGTCCTTCAATTTGAATTAATGAGAGGCTTCATATGATTGGATCTATTTTTTAATCCCTACTAAATTTTATTTTAACTAATGAATTATCGATTTGAGATGTTTGGTGAGTCTAAGATGGAAATACAAAAACATATTCCTATTTTTACTTTTTGACAGTCACTTTCATGACTATGGATAATAGGAAAATAAAGTAAGAAATGAAATAGATAAAATAATATAAATTATTTAAATATAAGGTTTATTTAATAATATAATAATATAATTATATATTTTAAATTTATTTATTTATATATATTTATATAAATATATATAAACCTTATATTTTAAATTTAATAATGATTTTTTATATAATATTTTTAAATAAATATATAAATTTATATAAATAATTTTATATAAGTTTAATTTAATTATATAATTAAATAAGTTATATTTATAACTATATAAATATAGATTTATAAAGTATATTTATAATTATATAATTGAAAATATATTTATAAATTTAAATAAATTTAATTTCATATTTTTAAAAGAGAAAAAATAAAGTTGTGCATTTCTAGAGATTTACAAAAAAAATATAAAAAAAGGGAGAACTTGGATGGTATTATTATTTATAATCATTTATTAACTCATTTACCTTATCATAAAAAGGGGGTGGTGTTGTGTTTCACATTATCAAGGGGATTTGAGTGAGGTTCATCCTATGTTTTCACTTGATTAATCATGCATTGTACTTAAGAGTCAAACCTCCTACTTCTCGCCTTAAATTCTTTTAATCATTTTTCCACCAACCTTAATCCTTCAATCCATTTGAACCATTCACTACTGGAAAAGAAGGATATACCAACGGTTAAAAACCATTGGTATAGGCTGGAAAACCGTTGGTATACCCTATACCAGCGGTTTTCCAAACCGTTGGCTAGTAATCCATGAGGAAAGCCTTATACCAACGGTTTGATCCAAACCGTTGGTATATGGGTTATATAAATTTAACCCAACTTATACCAATGGTTTATAACCGTTGGTAATGCATTTGAGGAAGTCTTATACCAACGGTTTTAAACTGTTGGTAATGTGATTTTCAGGAAAACCTATACCAACGATTTAGAACCGTTGGTATTGGTTTTCCAGCAACACCTATACCAACGGTTATAAACCGTTGGTATTGGATTTCCAAAAATCCAGACACCTATACCAACGGTTTAAAACCGTTGGTATAAGTTATTCCAGAAATACAGAACACCTATACCAATGGTTTAAAACCATTGGTATAGTGTTTTTCCAAAATCCCAGCACCCTTATACCAACGGTTTATAACCGTTGGTATAGAGTTTTTCCAGAACTGCACACAGCAGCCCCCTCCCTCCAGTAGCCCCTCCACTGTACACCTGCATACAAACTTGAAACAGACTTCAAAATGGATTTTTCAGCTCATGTAAATGAAAAATCCATTTTCATGAAAACCCATTACAAAACCATCTCATGTTATGAAATTACATGAAAATGGATTTTTCAGCTCTCCCATGCACCAACATTTTCAAAACCAAAATGAACATGTTGTATTATCAATGCAAACTAATTTTAAAACCCAACTCACTAAACTAAATGACAATGTAGAAACACACAACATCCAATATCTTATCACCTCAATAATACTCCTTAGCATGAAATATTGTATAAAATAATTTTAATGTAATATTAACAAGTAATGATATATTGAATGTGAACAACTAATTGATACAAGAAATAAAAGTTGGAACAAATAATTTACACATTATTAAAGATATTAACCTTCAGTTGAGGTCATTAGTAATGAGAAAATCTATAATCAAATGCATTATGAAGCTGAATAAAACATGAATGTGTGAATATTATAATGAGAGACTGAATAAAACATGATAAAAAATCATTAGTTAGAGATTCCAAGCCAAATAATGACCAAAAATAGAGAAATAAACAAATTTGGCTTGCTTCAGATCTATCATTGATCCGTTACATAGGGCTGATGAAACATAAGGCTTTATTAAGATCGTAATGTGATATTAGACCACTAGATTGAAGAAACCAATGATTTTGGTGCTTGGTTGAGATAGAAACAAGATCTATGGTGTGATAATCAAACTGTAAGAACCCAATTCCCCATTTCCATGTATGGATTTTGTATTCGGGTTTCTTTGAGGAAAATGTAAAATTGGGGAATTTTGATGTACAATCCATGTACTTCAGTTTACACACTATGAACATTTATGACCTTTCCAGACCACGTACAGGTCGTGTCTCAGCCATGTACCAAGTCATGTTCTGTCGTGGTCGTGCCTCTTAAGGTGAGGCCCAGTAAAAGCTAATACACAGTGTGTATTGTTAAAGGAAATGTCGTGTATTTTATTTTTTATTTAATATAAGGGAGAGGGGTCATGTCTCATTTACAGAATTAACTTCTTTTGACCTTGGTTCATCCAAGTTTGGCCAGGAGCAACAATTATTCTCTGAGCCACTGATTCTCCTATCAATGTCCAATCAGAACTCTGGAGAGGATGTGTTTTTTTCCTGAGGTCAAGACAGTGACATGCGTTTAGGAAAGATATTGATGTCTCCAAGGAAAGTTTTAGCTATTCTTTACTTCAATATTTAATGGTTGTTGATTTCTTTATACTATGTTTACTTTTGTACCTTGTTTTTATACATGTATATTCACTAAAATTTGGGCACAAATCTTGTGGTGGATGCCTACTGGTATTATGTCTCACAACATGTTTGGTTCATGCTTTGGGACCAAGCAGATTATACTGAAAAATCCATTTTCATTTTCATGTAAATGAAAAATCCATTTTCATTTGTGACTCATACACGTCACAAATGACCCATGGATCGTTTTCCTAAAGTTTCAACAGAATCCGAATGCGTTTGGTCGGTTTTCCGTATGCCGTTAGTTGTTTTCACTTAAAATCATGTCCATTTCAAATAAAAGTGAGACAGTTTGAGTGGTACCGGCCACACCGTGCCTCATATTGAGGCGAGGTTGACTCCTACACGACAAAAATGACCCATGGATACTTTTCCTAAAGTATCAATAGAATCTGAATGCGTTTGGTCCGTTTATCGTATGTCAGTTGTTGTTTTTACTTAAACTGTTGTCCATTTCAAAGAAAAGTGAGACACTTTGAGTGGTGTCGGCCACACTGCACCTAGGATTGAGGCAGGGTTGACTCATACACGTCACAAATGACCCATGGATCGTTTTCATAAAGTATAAACACAATAAGAATGTGTTTGGTCGGTTTTCCGTATGTCGTTTATTTTAATTAAAAGCGCATTCATTTTAAACAAAAGAAAGACACTTTTAGTGGTACTGGCCACACTGGACCTCAGATTGAGGCGGGGTTGACTTTTACATGTCACAAATGATCCATGGATCATTTTCCTAAAGTTTCAAAATAATCCGAATGCGTTTGGTCGATTTTCCGTATGCCGGTAGTTGTTTTCACTTAAAATCCTGTCCATTTCAAATAAAAGTGAGACATTTTGAGTGGTACCAGCCACACTGTGCCTCATATTGAGGCGGGGCTGACTCTTACATGACAAAAATGACCCATGGATACTTTTCCTAAAGTATCAACATAATTCGAATGCGTTTGGTCCATTTCCTGTATGTCAGTTGTTGTTTTTACTTAAACTGTTGTCCATTTCAAAGAAAAGTGAGACACTTTGAGTGGTTCCGGCCACACCGGCCCTCGGATTGAGGCGGTGTTGATTCTTACACATCAAAAATGACCCATGTATTGTTTTCCTAAAGTTTAAATAGAATCCAAATGTGTTTGGTCAGTTTTCCGTATGTCGTTTATTTTAATTAAAAGCGCATCCATTTTAAAAAAAAGAAAGACATTTTTAGTGGTACCGGCCACACCGGCCCTCGGATTGAGGCGGGGTTAACTCGTACACGTCACCAATGACCCATGGATCGTTTTCCTAAAGTTTCAACAGAATCCGAATGCGTTTGGTCAGTTTTCTGTATGCCAGTAGTTGTTTTCACTTAAAATCCTGTCCATTTCAAATAAAAGTGAGATAGTTTGAGTGGTATCGGCCACACCGTGCCTCATATTGAGGTGGGGTTGACTCTTACATGACACAAATGACCCATGGATACTTTTCCTAAAGTATCAACAGAATCCGAATGCATTTGGTCCATTTCCCGTATGTCAGTTGTTGTTTTTACTTAAACTGTTGTCCATTTCAAAGAAAAGTGAGACACTTTGAGTGGTGCCGGCCACACTGGCCCTCGTATTTAGGCGGGGTTGACTCTTACACGTCAAAAATGACCCATGGATCGTTTTCCTAAAGTTTCAACAGAATCTTAATGCATTTGGTCGGTTTTCCGTATGTCGTTTATTTTAATTAAAAGCGCATCCATTTTAAACAAAAGAAAGACATTTTTAGTGGTACCGGCCACACCGGACCTCGGATTGAGGCGGGGTTGACTCTTACACATCAAAAATGACCCATGGATCGTTTTCCTAAAGTTTCAACAAAATCCGAATGTGTTTGGTCGGTTTTCCGTATGCCGATAGTTGTTTTCACTTAAAATCATGTCCATTTCAAATAAAAGTGAGATAGTTTGAGTGGTACCCGCCACACCGTGCCTCAGATTGAGGCAGGGTTGACTTTTACATGACACAAATGACCCATGGATACTTTTCCTAAAGTATCAACAGAATCCGAATGTGTTTGGTCCGTTTCCCGTATGTCAGTTGTTGTTTTTACTTAAACTGTTGTCCATTTCAAAGAAAAGTGAGACACTTTGAGTGGTGCCGGCCACACCGGCCCTCAGATTGAGGCGGGGTTGACTCGTACACGTCAAAAATGACCCATGGATCGTTTTTCTAAAGTTTCAATATAATCCGAATGTGTTTTGTTGGTTTTTTGTATGTCATTTATTTTAATTAAAAGTGCATCCATTTTAAACAAAAGAAAGACACTTTTAGTGGTACCGGCCACACCGGCCCTCGAATTGAGGTGGGGTTGACTTGTACATGTCACAAATTACAATATAAAAATTTCTCAAAATTAATAAATTTAATACATATAAATATTATAAGTAATTGGATATTTTTTGTTTGTAAATTATATTCCTAATCAATGAAAATATATAAAATAGAGAATAAAAATGTTAAAAATAAATTTTTTAACCAAAGAAATTAACCAATATTTAATTATCATTAAAGTCCATTTATAAAAATCAAAAAGACACACACTTATTTATATTTTTTATCCAAGGGAATTCATCACCTAATAAATCATTTTCCACCTCAAAAACCCTCATTTTATTATTTTTAAAATGAACCCCCAATATTACCCATGGATCTAAAACACATAATTTTTCATGTCATGTCCTTAGGCCCTAAATCTTACTTATGGATGACTATATGTCCTTAGGCCCTAGAACACCCATGACTCGACCCGACCCGACCCAGCCCATGGACACCCCTAATTTCGAGTGATTGTTTTTGAATATTAAGATGTCCATAACTTATCAAACCAGATATCATACAGGGAATCACAGTACCAAGGAATACTAAAGGTCTAGGTAGTAGACTAATCATACAATAAGAATCAAGTGCAAAAAAGAGATCTGATAACAACATCCCTATGAAGCAGAGGAAACCCCCGGAGTGGAAAACCAGGTTCAAAAATAAAGAGTTATACAGAATTCAAAAATGAAATGGATCAATCTACCCCTGATCACCATCATCATCACCACTATCATCATCGGCCTCATCCTCACCTCCATCTCTGTCTTCGTCATCATCCTCATCATCGTCCCCATGCTCATCATCGGCCTCATCCTCGTCCTCAGCCCCATCCTCACCCTCGGCCCCATCCTCGCCCTCAGCCCCATCCTCACCCTCGTCCTCATCCTCATCCTCGCCCTCGTCCTCTTCAGCATCCTCGTCATCGCCAGGAACATCATGATCTCAATCGCCACCAGAGCTGTCGCCTGGTGCATTGGATAATGCACCCATCGACGACATAAATTTCTGACAAGCCACGCTAGCCTCTGGTGGAAGTGATGAAGATAAAGCTTTCATCAGTTTCATAAATTCTTTGTCCCTCGTTTGAACTTGTACTTCCAACTCTGTGACCCTTTTATCAGATTTTCTTGCTTTCTCTTTGACCTGTTACAACTCAGTCATACTAGAATGGATACCTGGAGAGGACCAATACCTCGTCGGGACTATATTCTTACCAGGTCGGCAGCATACTCGACCATAGTGCTCCTCTCCCAAAACCTGATATAAATGATCATGTGGCCCAAAATTTTCAGGATCCTGGGCATCAAGATCCTCTAAAGAATCCTGTTAAAAATATTAATAGATTAATAAATTTAAAAATAGATATTAAACTTTGAAATAAACAAATTAAAACTTACAATCTTTTCTTGGGTTGATTCATTTACCGTAATTCCATCTTTTTTTCTTCTACTCGAGAAAAACAATTTTGCTCGAGGGATATGTCCTTAAATATTCAATTTGTGCTTCTGTAATGAAATTGAAACAATATAAAGTGCAAGTATAATCATATATTCAATATTCAATAAATCACATAATTTAAGTAGGAAATAATAAAAAGGGAAAGTCCTAAAGAAAAATTATAAACAACTATATCGTACCAGCTGCCTCTCATGATCTGACATAGTTGTGCGCCCTAAAGTGTGGAGGTATTGCTTTGAATCAATGTTTTTTTTTCTCAGAAGATTCCTAAATAATTTTTAATAATAAATAAGATTATATTAATGAAAAATATGAAAACTCTGATTTAAATACCTCAAATGAGATTAATACCTTAAATTTGACAGTTGCACAATGGGTAATCATTTGGCGATATTTCTCTATCGGGCAGTCATCCACGATAGGTAAAGTCTCTAAATCCGTGCCCACCCTATCACACCAGCCAACATACAGGTCATGCTTATAATCTCTCCAAATCTCTCCCAACTCTTTTAAACGCGTTGGTTGTGCACCTTCGCCATCAGGGAAGTTAAACTGAAGCTGAAACCCAATAGATTAGTTCATATAAATACAAAAAAAAATACTACATTAAATCCAATAGATTTTTTACCCATATTTGTGCCCACGCGTTATCTTTGAATTCGTGTGGCAGTTGTCTCCAAGAGTGAGGTATGACCGGAATGATATCGGGCTATTTTGCTAGCGTCGCCAAAAAACCCCGACATTCCTGCCCAGATTTCTCAATCATTTGTCCATCAGCATTATATTCAACCATCAACTGTGCCTGGAGGTTCCATACCGCACGCAAGAGAGTACGCCCCCTCCCCCGCCTCCTATCTGTAGATGAATTTGTTATTAAAGAAAAATAATATCAGTACAATTTATAATAAAATAAATTTTGGTATAAAAATTTGATAGAGTAAGATAAATATACTTGTGGTAGTCGGATCAATGGGTGTCATTAGATGTGCAGAAGCTGAAGGAATATCCCGTACAGGTAGAGTATCCCTCAGTGTACACTCCTCAGCCGCATACTGTGTCACATCAGGAGTCGAAGAAGGTGGAATATAATAGCTCGGGGATAATGAACCAGAAGAAAAAGATGATGGAATAGACGTCTGGCCAACTGGTAGTGTAAACATCGGAGGTCTAAATATCCCGTGTGTCCCTGGAGACACACCAGGATCAAAATGGGGTGAAGAAGATACGTCTGTGGTGGTGGATCGTCTAACTCTCGCCCCATGAGCTCCCGTACCACCAGCCTCAGTACCGGGCCCACTAGATGATCGTCTATCTCTGACACCACCCCCCCTCCTACCACCAGCCACTCTACTGGGAGCAATATCAGGCTCCTCGTCAGATATCTCTCATCTAGGGGGTCAATCCTGAAAAAAAGTTTAACACATAAGTAAACACATGATATTATAAGTTATTGAAATATTTATATTTTAAAAAAAATACTCACAACAGGGATGAGTGGAGGAACACCCATCTGTATCATGCGACAATTATTATCTGTCATCTTTTTCCGCCGCCTCTATTAAATGGGTGTCATTTCCTGTAATGAAAACAAATATGGAAGTAATTAAAAATAGATAACTAATGTGTAACCCAAAAAAATATAAAAAAACCATTCTGATAAAAAACATAAAGTAAAAGAAGATTTATGGTGGTTTGAAGGTAAGTACAAGGATACACACTCTGAATGATGTAGGTGAAACATGTAGGTGAGAACATGACTATATGATTCTATATATTTCCCACCACAACTTCAGGTTCACAATCAACTCTAACAATTGAGTTATTGGCATCATCATAAGTAATAAACGGATTGCTTCCAATTGCAGTAGGGATAGTGTCAACTTCATCATCACCATCATCAAAAACATGTCGGGGATTTACTTCAATAATTACACCGAATTTAGGATGACGATGATCTTTGACATAAAAAACTTGTTTCTCCATTGATGCTAATACATATGGTTCATCGGTGGCAAGAGTGCGAGTCATGTCAATAACTCGAAATCCACAATCATCAATAAAGGTGCCTTACCTCATTATTGAATCAAACCATTGAAATTTCATCATCGTGACTCGACCATGTGAGTAATAATCCAAAATTATTATTTTCTCCACGACTCCATAATAAGAAACATTTTCAGAACGAGGTTTAGTATCCGATGAACTGGCATAACAGTCTGTTGTGGCAGTTAGCATAACACCATTATGCTGTGTTCTCATTTTTCTTTCTCGTTCAGTGATAATAAATTTTTATCCATTGATCACAAGTGATTTACAAGCACGAACCATGGTATTATAACCAAAAGACAAATCTCTTGTTTCCTCAGAAACAGAGTTAGCAGGAAAACTCGATACCTGAAATATAAACAAATAGTAAACTTAATTAAATATTATTTTTATTTAGTTATTACAGAAATATTTTTACCTTCAATTTCAACCAAGAAGAAAACCCTTTGCTATGAAAAGTCTCTTTTCTTCTCAAAGATAAAGAACAATGATTTCTACATATTAATTCTTTATGTTCTCTAAAGATAAAAATAATAATAGTTTAATAAATATTTAAAATTACAAGAGATAAAATAAGAGATAAATGTACAATTTACTTACTTGATATACTCATCGAACAAATCACAATTGAACAACACTGTGCGATGTGCCATCTCTCGCTCTTCAAGGCTTAATGTCGTCAATGTATATGATCCTGGAATTCCTCCTGTCTGAAAAAGTGATGGAAAACTGGGTTCAATTTTCCCATACTGTTCTTCTTCATTTCTCATTGGTCTATTTACTCTCGTAGTAAGATCAGACAAATACATTTCACAGAAATCCATACATTCTTGAGCCAAGTAACCGTTCACAATAGAACCTTCAGGATAATTCCTATTTCGGACATATGATTTCAATGTGCACATGTTTCTTTCAGTTGGATACATCCAACAGAAAGCAACGGGTCCTCCAAGAAGTATTTCTGTCAGAATATGGACAGTCAGATGCAACATGCATGTAAAAAATGATGGAGGGAATATTTTCTCTAACTCGCACAAAATTAATGGTGTCTCTGCCAACAGTTTTTGCAAGAAGGATTTGGATAGCCTCTTAGCACAAAGATCTCTAAACAAATAGCACAACCGAATAACTGAGACTCTAACATTTTTGGACAAGAGATGATGGATTGCTATTGGAATCAACTCATGCAAAAGGACGTGATAATCATGAGTCTTCAAAGATTTCAGCTTCAACTCTTTTCTGTTGACCCATTTTGATATATTGCTTGAATATCCATCAGGAACTTTAATAGTCTCTAGCACTTCTAGAAATTGATTTTTTTCAGTAGGTGTCATCACATAAGAAGCACATGGAACTTGCCATTTATTTTCACTGATACAGACAGGATGCAATTCTGGTCTGATCCCCCAATCTACCAAGTCACGCCGAGATTGTAAATCATCTTTTGTCTTCCCCTTGACATTTAGAAGAATCGAAAGAAACATTTCACATATATTCTTTTTAATGTGCATTACATCTAAGAAATGACGTAAAAATTTGGTTGACCAATACGGTAACTCAAAGAATATACTTTTCTTCTTCCAATTGTAACAAGTATCATTGGAAACATTTTTCCTCTTTCTAGATTTCATTACACCCTTCCCAAATGAATAACTGAAATCTTTCAATTCATTAATCACATCAGTTCCAGACATACGCTGAGGTGGAGTGTCATTCTCTATAGTATTGTCAAATCTTCGACGATTGTTTCTATATGGATGGTTCATTGGCAAGAATCGTCGATGTCCCATAAAACTAAAACTATGACGATATTTCAGTCTTCTCAATCGAATGTTCTTTATACAAACAAGACATGACAATTTTCCTTTAGTGATCCATCCAGACATCATTGCATAAGTAGGAAAATCATTGATCGTCCACATAAGCGCAGCCCGCATCTGAAATATGTCTTTCGAACATGCATCATATGTGAGAACACCCACATCCCAAAGAAGTTTCAACTCTTTTATTAAAGGTTTCATGTATACATCTATATCATTGTCGGGATCAGAAGGGCCATATATCAGTATAATCAAGAAAGTGTAATTCTTTTTCATACACAACCAAGGGGGAAGGTTATAAATGTGTATGAAAACCGGCCATGTGTTGTGCGAAGTAAGAATCTGCCCAAATGGATTAAAACCATCACATGAAATACCCAGTCTCATATTACGCACGTCGGCTGAAAATTCAGGATATCGAGCATCAAATCTCTGCCATGCAAATCCATCTGCAGGGTGAACCAACTCTTCATTATTCTTTTTTCTCTCGGTGTCATGCCATCCCATTTTTTCTGATATTTCATCAGACATGAAAAGGTTCTGTAATCTGGGTATCAATGGAAAGTTCCACATTACTTTTTGTGGCACACGAGATGGTGATCCATCATCTTTTGGCTTCCATCGGGAGGTTCCACATTTGATACAATCATTTCTTTTAGCAGTTTCCTCCCAAAATAAGCTGCAATCATTCGAGAAAGCATGAATTTTTTTTTTGAGAATCCAAGTTCATCAACTAACTTCCATGCCATATAGTGGTTTGAGGGAATATCTTCATCATCTGGAAGTAAGTCCTTCAAGAAGGTAAGAATGTAATCAATTGTAGTATTTGAAATCCCATACATAGTTTTCCCATGAAACAATCGGATTAAAAATTCCAACTTTTTCATTTTACCACATTGCCGATATGCTGGAGTCGTCGCAGCATCATTCAATTTTTTTACCCTATCAACATCATCATTTTCATTGGATGCATCATGTGTGCTTGTATCGAAATCTTGTTGGCTAGAAATCCTTTCCTTCTCATGATGCCGAATAAATGTAAACTGATCATATATCAAACTCTCCAATTCAATCTTATCATTTGGATCATCAACATTTTGAGATTCCATTTTCTCTCCATTGTGATACCACACATAATAGTTTGTTTGGAAACCATATTTGGTTATATGATAGCTAACTGCGTCACGACTCAAACAAGGTCTTCCAACACAATTAAAACATGGGCATTGTATGCGACCACTATCTGAATCCTTGTCAAATGAAAAATCTAGAAAGCTGTTCAAATTATTTTGAAAATTGGTTGAAATCCGATCAGTTTCGTACATCCAAATTCTGTCCATTTTGTAAAAAAAACTACAATAATTCATTTCAAAGCAATTAAATAATATTGAAGTATAATCAAAAAAATATTTAGGTAAATGACAATTGTTTAATTTATATAAAAGCATAACTGACACATTACTCTATATGAGAATCATATTAAGAAATACAACAAAATACAGTGTATATAAGAAAATAAGGTACATAATTTCTAATGCCTATATTCAAGGATTTCCCAGTAAGGGGTGCGGGGTGTCTAGGGGGGTGGGGCCGTCCGGGGGGTCAGAGGTGTCCAGGGGGTCGGGGGGTGTCTAGGGGGGTCGGGGTGTCCAGGTGGGCGGGCTGTCCGCGAGGGTGGTCAGGCTGTCCAATGGGGTAGGGGGAGTCCAGGGGGGTGGGAGGGCTGTCCAAGGAGGTGAGCGGGTGTCCATGGGTTGGGTGGGGCTGTCCAAGGGGGTACAGGGGGTCCAGGGGGTGGGTTGTCCAAGGAGGTGAGCGGGCTGTCCGAGGGGGGGGGCTGTCCAAGGAGGTGAGCGGGCTGTCTGGGGGGGTACAGGGTGTCCAAGGGGGTGCGGGGTGTCCAGGGGGTGGGCGGGCTATCCAAGGAGGTGAGCGGGGTGTCTAGGGGGTGGGTGGGGCTGTCCAAGGTGGTGAGCGGAGTGTCCAGGGGGTGGGCTGTCCAAGGAGGTGAGCGGGCTGTCTGGGGGGGACGAGCTGTCCAAGGAGGTGAGCGGGCTATCCGGGGGGTATAGGGTGTCCAAGGGGGGTGCGGGGTGTCCAGGGGGGTGGGCGGCCTATCCAAGGAGGGTGAGGGGTGTCCAGGGGGGTGGGTGGGCTGTCCAAGGAGGTGATCGGGGTGTCTAGGGGGTGGGTGGGGTTGTCCGGGGGGTACAGGGTGTCCAGGGGGTGGGCTGTCCAAGGAGGTGAGCGGGCTGTCCGGGGGTGGGCGGGCTGTCCAAGGAGGTGAGCGGGCTGTCCGGGGGCAGTACAGGGTTTCCAAGGGGGTGAGGGGGGTCCAAGGGGGTGCGGGGTGTCTAGGGGGTGGTGGGGCCGTCCGGGGGGTTGGAGGTGTCTAGGGGGTCAGGGGGGTCTAGGGGGGTCGGGGTGTCCAGGTGGGAGGGTTGTCCGCAGGGGTGGTTAGGCTGTCCAATGGGGTAGGGGGAGTCCAGGGGGGTGGGCGGGCTGTCCAAGGAGGTGAGCGGTGTGTCCAGGGGGTGGGGTCCCATTTAAATATAAATTTAGTGAAATATTAGTAGAAACATTTAAAATTAATTGTGAAATATGATTTAATGTGTATAAGTTAAAATTCAATATCAAATAAAAACAAATTGAATTTGAATATTGAATGTTTAAGTTAATTCTCGACCCAGATTAATAGTTTTAGTGGGAAAAAAGAAGTGTCACTAGTTGTTTTTATGATTATATTCCATTATATCTCTAGTTTTAGGAGAAGTTTGTGTTTAATGACCTGGTTTAAAGTGTTAATGAAATGTCCTATAATTTTGAGGTACGAACTATGATATTTTTCATTTATGATGTGAGGTTTTGGAATTTTAAATACATGAAACTATGAGGACCTCCAGTTATAAAAAATGATGGAGGAAATGAACATGATCTAGAGGTAGAGTTCCATGGGATACATGTGGATCATACATTTTTTCTATCTGTGGAACCACATGTTGATTCGGACATGGGTTCTGAATAAATGTTCTTTGAGGGGTTTTATCACTTCATGAAGACTTTTTGAGGAACTCTGATGCATACCTTGATTACGGTTGAGATGACCTGTGTGTTCTGGTAGATTTGTTGTCCAATAATTTCAGTTGATGGTCTCTCATGATAAATTGATATTTGGATTGAGACTATGATATTCACCTTAAATAATCCGTATAGGCCTCATCATTAGAGAGATAAAATCATGAGATATATGCTATGCGAGGAGGAAAAGTGTGGGTGTGATGTACCAAACAAGACTAACTATCTATGAGGCATGGTATGGGATGATTTATAGACTAGGATCTATAACTAATTTTACTTCAAGAATCTATCGACATATAGGGATAATGAATTCATGCATTAGAAGTAGGGCACCATGACTATTATTGAGTACTAAAAATGTTTTATAGAGTTTCATCATTTTTCACCAACATACATTTTTTATGAGATATTGTGAGAGAGACACTTTAAGGTAAGTCATTGAAATGTTGTATTATCCATGGATGACGTGTTAATATTGACCTATAATACTGAAATTATGAAGCAGACACTATTTATATATTAGAAGCTGAGGGAGGTCATGGGCGAATAGGATAGAATTATAGACTATTGAACTAGTATACCGACATCATGTGGTAGGATTTTTTTTGGGATTCCTATGAGATGAGTAACGGTCATGATTGAAGTACTGGTTTCTCAGTTTTCCTACAATAGTGTGGAAGAGGGGGCATTAAGAACATTTCATGTGATCATGACCCAATAGAGTCTCAACCATGTGGAAGGATAGTCAACATGAAGTGTTTCTGCTGGACCATCCCTCTAGCAGTGACTTGTGATAGACATATTCAAAAACAAGTTTTGGAATTGTTTTAATAGCTCAATATCATAAATGAAGATATATAAGTGATGTTTGATCATGTTGTGGATGTGGTGGTTGTGGCTGTGTCATCCATGCCATAATTACACTGAGAAATCAGTGTGTTCCTATTCCAAACAATGAGGTTTTATTACATGTCCATGGTTCATGAAATATCTATTATGTAAATCCTACCCACATGGAGAAGGGTGGCATACAATCTATAGTGAGAGGTAAGATCAAAGTAGCCTCTACTAGTAAATCCTCTCATTTTGATACTGATGCATCACATGGATTCATATCCTCACATGTGGTGAAAATCCTATGTCTCATTATACTGTCTTCAATGAGTGTAATGATTCTAGAAATCTAAAAACTGAAATATTAGATAAAGAAGAAGAGGAACCTAAAGGAGGTCGAAGATACAAATTGGTCCGGCAGAAGGAGCTCCAAAATCGCCTAAATCGCTTGTTGTTTCTCCCGTTTAGGGTTCTGTATCACGAATGGGGGAGAGGTCGGGCGGCTGGAAATTTGGGGGAAACTTGTGCCAACGGTTTTTAAAAACCGTTGGTATATACTTTCAGGGGAAACCTATACCAACGGTTCTAAAGAACCGTTGGGAAAAAGCTCCCCCAACCACACCTATACCAACGGTTTAATAAATCGTTGGTAAAAACCTCCCCCAGCCACATTTTTCCCAACGGTTCTCATTGAACCGTTGGTAAAAATCCCCTTAAACATATCATTACCAACGGTTTACTATAACCGTTGGTAAAACCTTCTCTAAACCATCCTTTACCAACGGTTCTATGAAACCGTTGGTATGTAAGTGTGGGGAAAAACCCACATTCCAGTAGTGTTTATTGCAAGTCCTCGTGATTTTATGTGCCTTTTGTCTTTACAAAGTGGAGAAATTAGTTCCTTTATAAGACTATGGATAAGGAGCATGTTCTCATGATATGAGCATAACTCCGCTTTAATTATATCATAAGTGATAAGAGAAAAGATTCAAAAGAGAGGTAAATCATGATTTGACATGTTTAATAATAATAAATTGATAAGCTTGAATGAATGAAAGGAGAAGCTCTATCATTTTTCAGAGGGGAAAAGTAAAATGCATGAATTGATTATTTATTTGAAAAATGGGAAATTAAATTGATATTTTTTGTGGAACTTGAAAATTTGATTAGACATTGATAATTTTTTTATTTTATTGCATTGAAATTTGAATATTGGTAACATTGGTCCCCTTTGAATTCCATGTTGAGATTTTATGCTTGAGGAAAAGAATAGTTTAAGTGTGGGGGAATTTATAGAGATAATATTTTCATAATTTTTTATATGTAATTAAATTATTTAATCACTAAAAAATATATCAATTTGTGTTATTTGCATCAATTTTGGATTTATAGGGTGTTTTGAGCTTAAATGTGAAAACTGCTTAATTTGGAAATATAGACAGATTTTTATATCTTTGGTAATTTAAGAATATATTTTAAAATATAAATCCAATTGATGTGATTCTTTTTTTTATTGGATTACTATATTTATTTTATTCATATTTTTCTTCTGAACTAGGATTTAATTCTATAACGACTTGAAATTTTGAATAAATATTGTTTTCTAATTTTTTGTGTTATTTTATTTCATACTCAACAAAAAAATTTCATTTAATAAAATGATTATAATTAAAATGAGACTATTGGGTTTTTACTATTATATTATCGTTAGTCAGTATGACCTTTGGAAACTAAATGTTGTGATTATTGTCTCTAAATACAAGTGATCTTGGTTAATTAATATAGAAAGAAGATTCGATGGCCTCATCCAGTAGTCTCGGGCTAATCAAAGCCCATCTAACAGAACTTGGGAAGGAGGTAGCACCACTGGGCTTTGCTCTGGACCAAACCCAAGCCGAACTTCATCATGTGAAGCTAGAAAAGAATTGACTTCGTGAGAAGTTCAAACTGATAGAAATTATTACTCGTGCAATGCTGATCGAGCCGCCCTCGGATTCTCTCACCTTAGCACACCTTACACTTCGGTCCTATGATGGGGTTATAAGGGGATATGTAAGGAGACTGTAAATGTTTTCTGTAATCCTTTGAGATAAATAAAATTGTGTTTTCTTCTTATGGTGAAGTTTGTAAATTTTCAAAATGGCCGGATAAATATAGTATGCATATTTTTGATGAATTCCAGAAAAAGGATATTTGAAAATATTTATGTAAACCTTAAATAATTAATTATGTGTAATGATTTTCAAAAAAAATTCTTCTATAATTATGTTCAGCAAGAAATTTGAAGTCTAATAAGATCAACTTAATATTTGGTGAATAGTAATTTATGAACAGTGAGTTTATGCTTAGGATTAGTAATGTGACCAAATGGATTAGTAATCTCACTTAAAGAAAGTATTAATATAATTTAGGCACCTTTATTAAGTAATGTGATTCAATAAAATAGGTAAATAACTATTTCAAAAATTATTATTCAATTATTAGTTCTTTTGGGTGAATAGTGTTTTTTAATTAAAAATTAAATTAAAATTATTTAGAAAATTATTTTTGTAAAATAGAGTTCATTTTTGAATTCAGAGCATCGATATTATGTTAAGGTAATTTTTGGGGATTTTTCTGAAAAAAATAAATCTTTGGTGAATAGTGTATTTATTTAAAAATTAAATTAAAAATATTTAGAAAATTATTTTTATAAAATAGAGTTCATTTTTGAAATCAAAGCATCAATATTTGGTTAAGGTGAAATTTTGGGATTTTTATGAGAAAGTTGAATTTTCGGTGAATAATGAATTTTCAGTTTTTGGGTTTTGGTATGTTTAATGACATCATGACTGCATCATGATGATTTCATGAGATATTTTAAGGGATGGTCAACTAAAGGGGATGAATTATTTTATGAGGGGTTCCATGTGGACTAACACCTTGGGAAATACCATGGGAAAGCCCATGGTTTTGCCAATACCACCAATGAGGTGTCCCTTGGCCATTAATGCCTTGTCCCCTCACTTTCCCTATAAATACCAAGCCATTATCTCATCCTTTTGACTCCAAAATCATCCTAAACGAAGTTCTTCTCTCCTTACCTCCCAAGGAGTCCTCCCAAGGTTCCCTCAATCCCCTCAAGGTCCCAACCTTCGAGTTTTAAGAGTTACGTTTTGAGGTAAGGGGTCCTACCTCTCTCTTTATTTCCAAGTACTCTCTTTTATGTCATTTCTTTTATGCTACATGTTCTTATGTTGGAGAAAGTTAATTTATATTCATCTTGTTGTCCTTTTCATGTTCATATTATGATATACCCCCTCTTTCTCTCATCAATTCATTTTAATAATGTTAAAGTGGCATCGTTAGGCTGCCGAATTTTTTAGGGATTCTTTCACCCTTCTCGTTTTCAAGATCTATTTTCATGTCAAATCATTCATGTTCCTTTTTATTATGTTGGGGTATTATATATATATATATATCATACTTATATTTTATGTTCATATTATTAGAGACCCTATTTGATCTCGTCAATTCATTTTTTTGAAGTTTTAAGTGACGCCGTTAGGCTGCCGAATTTTCATAAGAGAAATCTTATTTTTGTCTTTCTTCCATGTTTTTCATTTTATATGGTATGTATTTAAAATTTCATTACCATGTTATTATATCCTTTATATTTTGTCCCCCTACTGTTTTATTAATCATTTATGAGTGGGTTACCCATTTCCCCTCGCTTTTCAATGTTTTCTAAAACCCTATAACATAGTCGTTATGCTGCAGAATTTTCGTCTCAAAATGTCTCTCTATTTTTCTCAAATTATTTTATTTTATTAAGTGAATACTCAAAACTCTTTTTCTACAGGTTTATTCACATATATATCAAAATGTTCTATTTTAATTCTAGGATTTACATACACGAAACCCACTTTCCTTTTTCATGGGTTTAAAATGACATAAAGATCATGTCTTAAAAGCAGTTTTTAAAACGTTATGATTATGAAATGAAACCCATTTCTTTTATGTTATATGGGTTATTTATGAAATATTTGATGATTATATATGTGTTTCACATGATAATAAAGGAAAATTTAAGTGTGCGCCCTGATAGCGCTCCAATGCATTGGGTAAAGACTTAATCTCTAGAGATGACCATTTTAACGATATCTTGGTGAATAACCTTGGTAATTTTTAATGACACCTTGGGGATAGACCCTGGTGAAATGGAAATGATTGTCTGTGTTAAATGTTGTATCCATATCTTCAAGTTATGAAATATGTTATTTTTATTATGATATGCCTCATGATTTCTTTCTCATGCCTTAAAGTTATTTTTCACGACTTTATTGATGTATCTCAAGTTCACACGTTAAATGTTTCCCCTTGTTTCCCTTACTGGAACTTCTTCTCACCCTTTCTTTTGATGTATGTCACCAGGTTATGAGATGATGTAATGAACTTAGGATGAACAAATGAAGAATCCTTTAAAGTGTTTAAGAAGAATGTTTTATGTTGTCATGTTTTAAGCTCCTAGTTTCCAAGACACTAAACCTTAAAGATCCTCAGTTTTGTATAATGTAATGAAAGTTTATGTGATAAAAAGGCGGGACGTTATAGTTGGTATCAAAGGAAGGTTTAGTTATTTGTGGAAATTAGGATATGAAAACTTTAGGAATAACCCTATAGAAAAGTTTAAATATAGGAAATCTTCCTGGTATTTTGGTGAGTATTGAGTAAGTGGGTTCTAAACAAATAAATCCTTGTTTAGATACGAACAAGTAGAGGTGGCTCTGGAACAGATTTTCCTAGGAGTGAAAACTCTGACAAGGTGTTTCGGGCTTGACCTGGGGTAACCAGGTGCACGACAATGGGGCTTGCTGCACTCTTGGTTTGACACTCCCGGGGGATATGCTTTGGTAAATTCATAAGCTTTTTATGAACCATTATTAAAGGGACAAAGATAAAATAAAATAAAGATTCACATAAGAATATATGATCATGGATAACCTAGATTGGAACCTAGGGGATCACAAGTTAGGGTATACTTTTCTTCTACAAGTTTATCCTTCTATGCTTTAATTTTCCTTTTCATGACTATTGGTTAAGTATTTAAGCCCCCTAATTATACTTTCTTTTCTTAGTTAATGGTGGTAAATGGAAGAACATGTCCCAACAACCAATGTTATAGGAAATGTGACGATTTCCCTATTAATATGACAGAGATGACGAGAGATCAAGTTGAACATATTTTGATTATGCCAAACCAGCTATCAAAAATCACAATTAATAATTGGTACCTAGTTTAATGCCCAAATTCATCAAGGAAAAAGAAGACGAAGTCTCAAGGATGTTCATCTGATAAAGTTGATAAGGGAAAGAAGACCTATGACAACCCTGCTTTTTATTAAAACTTAAACATGATTTATTACATAAAACTTCACTTGATACAACAAAGAAGATCGAGAGGTTTAGTGTCTTTGGGGATTAGGATAATTACATAAAAACTTAAAACTTGAAAAACAACATCTTTATTTAAAACTTCCTTTACATGACCACTACATTCCTTCGTAATTAGTATTGCATGGGATAACCTGAGGACATGCATAAGAAAAGGGTGAGCTATAAAGCCCAGTAAGGGAGTACACAATGAATAACATGAGGAGTACAATACATGTTAGGAAATAGGAATATAAATAGAGCGTAAAAGTAACATGAACATAAAGACATGATAAAGCATGATAATCATAACATGTAAATGTGGCAACAACACTTAACATTGAATTAGCATGAGCCAAGGCTCATTGCACATGGAGCATGAGTAAACCCTCATTGCACTTGAAGCACAAGTAAACCCTCGTTGCACTTTAATTATCATGAGTCAACACTCATTGTACATGACGTATCATGATACTATACTTTACCCAATGCATTGGAGCGCTATAAGGGCGCACCCTTCTTAAACATTTCATTTCATGCATAAGTGTGCCACATGGATCATAAAACATGGATTCATAAAAAATAATCATTTCTTCCACGATAAAGGAATGTGGAATTCATACATGAAACTTTACAATCAAAATGTAAATGTGCATAAAGTTGAATACCCTTGATGGAGGAATGGGCATGGTATTCACTACACAAAGACATTGGCTTAGAAAATCGGTGCGATTTCGGCAGCGCAACGATGTGACATAAGAATTCATAAAAAAGGTTGATGAGAGAGAAAGGGGTTCCTCATCATATTTACATGTAATGGACAGTAAGGAGGTCATATATATACATGTCCCAATAATTGAAATGGAATTTGGATTCATGATACAAAAGTATTGCTTGAATGTAAAAGAAGAGAGAAAAGTTTCTTTCAGAATTTCGGCATAGTAACGGGTGTACATGGGAGGCATTTAATGAGAGAGAAAGGGTTCTCCCATCATTAAAACAATAAGAGGGAAGTATGGGGTAGGTTCGAAACCATACCCCAACATTCATAATTGAAATTAAAAGGGCAATACAACTTAAAGAAAATTGACAAAAAAGAGAAAGGAAGAAAAAACCCTTACTTGGAAGTGTGCTTCCAAAGGCTAGAGAGAGGCTTGTGAGAGGCTTCTTGGGAGCTTGGAGCACCTTGGGAGGATTATAGAGAGAGTAGGGAAGAGTTTGGATGAACTACAAAGGATTTTAGTGAGGAGGAAGTGGGATATTGGCTGGGTTTATATAGGAAAGGTGAGAGAATTCTTTATTATTTAGGTTTGGGACCCCTTATATTAAAATAATCCAAACCACAAACTATCCCATGTTATTTTACCATGGTTTCTGGAAAAGGAAAGAGGAAAACAATATTTTACAAGGCCAAGGTCCGAACTTATTAAAAAATTAGGGTTTCTTATGTGGAGGTGAGTCACACTCCCATGGAAATTAATTTAAAAAGGCAAAGTGTTGAATAAGTCTTGAGGACTCCATTAATGCTTTGAAAAGTAAGTCAAACAAACCCAAAATCACATTATTTTAATGATAAAACATATATTGTCCGAACATAAGGATTATGGTATTTTATTGCATCACCATTGGGTCATTATGATGTCATAAAACACATTATATATTTAAATGGTATTTAATTTTTACCCAAAAATTTGATTGTCTCAGAAAATTATGAAAAATTCACAATTGGATAATTTCGACGTCCTGATTCCAAAAATAATATTTATGTTATCTAAATAATTTTCTAAATATGTGAATTTTCAATTTTAAAATAAAAACCGACATTTATAAAAAAAATTCACGGGTTTTGACAAAAATGGCTTTCAAACCTTAATAAAAATTGTAATTGTATTCATAAAATTATAAGATCATTTATATTTAATAAAAATTAATTTAATATTAATAATAATATTTTATTAAAATATTATTTAATTCAAAAAAATCCTTTAATTTAATAAAATATAATTCTTAATTAAATAATAACTAAAAACACCATTTGTACCTTAAAAACTATTTACAATGTATCAAAAATGACTAGAAATTATATTCATTATTATATACAAAAATAATGTACATGAACATGGTACTACTTATTTGTTACATAACCCCTTAAAATAGTTGCATAAGACCTAAGGGTAAGGTGTGCGATGGTGACAGACTCTTGGGGTGGCTCGGATAACATCGCTCGAGTGGTAATCTCTATCAACTTCCACTTTTCCCGTAGATGGTCCCGTTCAAGCTTGAAATAATGAAGCTCAACTTGGGATTGGTCAAGGGTGAAGCCCAAAGACGCCACCTCTTTTCCAAGCTCCGACAAATGGGCTTCGTATGGGGCAATTCTACTGGATGAGGCCATCGCTTCCTTTGTTTGAGTAAAATTGGGTTCGTTAAAGCCATATATTTATACTACTCATGTGATCACTGTTCAACGGCTATAAAAGTAACAATCATAAATCTTAACATAAAACCAAAGAAGTTGACATCTTATAAAAACATTTTTCATAAATAGACATTTAACTGGATCAAGAGAGATTTTCATTAATGAAACTTTGGGTTGTTACAATATTCCCCCTTAAGAAATTTCGCCCTCGAAATTTTCTTTTTCCCACACTAAAACAAATGTGGGTAACTCAGCTTCATCATATCCTCTGACTCCCAAGTTGCTTCTTCAAACTTGTGGTTTCTCCACAACACCTTGATGAGGGTAATTGTCTTATTTCGTAGAACTTTTTCTCTACGATCTAAGATCTTCACTGGTTGCTCCTCATAAGAAAGATCATCTTCCAATTGTACCACCTCGGAAGAGAGTACATGTGAAGGGTCTGGTATGTACTTCCTTAAGAGTGATACATGAAAGACATCATGCACCTTGGCCATAGTGGGTGGAAGTGCTAGTCGATAGGCCACAGCCCCAACACGATCAAGAATCTCGAAGGGGCCGATATACCTTGGACTTAACTTCCCTTTCTTTCCAAACCTCATGACCTTATTCTACGGAGATATGCGTAAAAACACCATGTCTCCAACTTTAAACTCAAGGTCTCGTCGACGATTATCTGCATAACTCTTCTGTCGAATTTGGGATTCCTTGATATGTTGCTGAATGGTTTTCACCTTCTCCACCATTTCTTCGACCATTTCTGGTCCAAGCAACTTACGTTCACCGACCTCATCCCAACATGCCGGTGTTCTGCACCTTTTCCCATACAGGGCTTCATATGGTGCCATTTGGATTCTCGAGTGGAAACTATTATTATAAGAGAACTCAACCAGAGGAAGATGTTGATCCCATACTCCTTTAAAGTCCATTTAGAATGATCTCAACATGTCCTCAAGTGTTTGGATAGTCCACTCGGATTGGCCATCAGTTTGAGGATGATAGGTCGTACTGAAGTTCAGTTCAGTATTCAGATCATGTTGTAGAATCTTCCAAAACTTAGAGGTGAATCTTGGATCTCGGTCAGACACAATAGATAGTGGTACTCCATGAAACCGTACCACATCCCTGATATATATTCAGGCCAGTTGATCCAAAGAGAAATCCTCTCGAATAGTAATGAAGTGTGCAGTCTTTGTAAGACGATCCACAACAACCCAGATTGAATTGTTGCCTTTGGATATCCTTGGAAGTCCAGTGACAAAGTCCATGGTGATGTTCTCCCATTTCCATTCTGGTATGGGCAATGGTTGCATCATCCCCTTAGACTTCTGCCTCTCTGCCTTCACTTGCTGACACACCAGGCACTTTGATGTATATTTAGCGATCTCCTTCTTCATATTATCCCACCAAAAGTTTTCTCGGAGATCTCGATACATCTTTGTGCTCCCTGGGTGAATAGAGAAATTTGAACTATGTGCATCATCCAAGAGTTCCTTCTTCAGCTCCATACTTGATGGAACACATAGTCTTTTCCCAAACCGTACAGTTCCTTATTCATTAACATTAAACTCTGAGGATTTTCCCTTTTTGATAGCTTCCACTTTTTCTTGAATTCCCGTATCATCCTTTTGAGCATCCTTTAACCTTTCCAAAAGAGATGGTTGAGCAATCATTTGTGAAAGGATTGATTATGTTCCCTTCTTTATGATTCCCATGTCCATCTTAATCAAGTCTAAGAATATTGGATCCTTCTCAATTATCATCATTGATAGAATAGCTAGATCCTTTCTACTTAGGGCATCCGCCACCTTGTTCGCTTTCCCAGGGTGGTAATGTATTGAACAGTCATAATCCTTGATGAGCTCTATCCATATTCTCTGGCGCATATTAATCTCTTTCTGTGTGAATATATATTTAAGACTCTTGTGGTCAGTATATATCTCACATTTCTCTCCATAGAGATAATGCCGCCAGATTTTCAAGGCAATGATCACCGCCGCCAACTCCAGATCATGCATTGGATAGTTTCTCTCATGGATTTTCAACTGCCTTGAGGAATAGGATATCACTTTATCATTCTGCATCAGCACACATCCTAATCCCTTCTTCGAAGCATCACTGAATACCACAAAAAGTTCCCCACTTGTGGGTAAAGTGAGCACGGGTGCAGTGATAAGCCTCCTTTTCAACTCCTTGAAGTTTTATTCACATTCATCACTCCAAGCAAACTTTACTCCCTTTCGAGTTAGCTTGGTAAGAGGGTTGGACAATCGTGAGAAATTTCTCACAAATCGTCGATAATATCTAGCTAACCCCAAGAAGCTACGGATATCAGTTACCGATGTTGGCATCGTCCATCCCTCAATTGCATCTATTTTGGAGGGGTCCACAGATATCACATTGCTTGTGATGATATGGCCCAAGAATGAGACTTCCTTCAACCAAAACTCACACTTGTTGTACTTTGCATAGAGCTTCTCCTTGCGCAAAGTCTCTAGTACAGTTTTTAAATGCTCCTCATGGTCCTCCTTGGTTTTGGAGTATATTAGAATATCATCTATAAAGACTATCACAAATTTGTCAAGGTAATCTCTAAAGACTCTATTCATCAAGTCTATGAATATTTCTGGAGCATTGGTGAGTCCTAAAGGCATTACTATGAATTCATAGTGCCCGTACCTTGTACAAAAAGCAGTCATGGGGATATCTTCCTTCTTCACCCTTACTTGATAATATCCCGACTGCAAGTCCACCTTGGAGAAGTATTGTGCTCCACGCAGCTGATCAAACAAGTCATTGATTCTTGGGAGAGGATACTTTTTCTTTATCGTGATTTTGTTAAGTTCACAATAATCAATGAAAATTCGCATTGACTCATCTTTCTTCTTGACGAAGAGGACTGGTGCACCCCATGGTGATGCACTTGGGCGTATAAACCCTTTATCCAGATTCTCCTATAGTTGTTTCTTCATCTCTTCAAGCTCAACAACAGCCATTCTATATGGAGTCTTGGATATTGGTAGCGCCCCAGGTAAAAGTTCAATTGAGAACTCAACATCTCTTCTTGGAGGAAGACCAGGAAGTTCCTCGGGAAACACTTCAGCGAATTCCCTCACAATAGGCATTTCTTCAAGGGTGGTTTCTTCCTTGGACTCAATCATCTGAGCCAGATATGCGTGCTCATAAGGCAGTAATATCCATGCTTAAGATGATGGAGCTAAAGGAGATTCATCTTCCTCCTGACACTTGTAAAGAATCGGGGGTCGATCCTCCATATGGAGTGTGATTTCCCTCTCCCGACAATTTATGTTGGATCTATATAAGGAAAGCCAATTCATGCCAAGAATTGCATAAAATTCCACTAGAGGGAGTATGACGAGGTTTGCCGGGAAATTCAATCCACGGATTATAATAGGGGAGGACTTATACTCATGGGATGCAATGATTGCCCCATTTGTCGTACTCACCAACATCTTTACTTCCATGATTTGTGGTGGTGCTGGGATTGTTCTACTAAACTTTTGAGATATAAAAGAATGCGTAGAACCTAAATCAAAAAGTATGTTCGCTATTATTGAATGAATAACTAGTGTACCTGTCACCACTTCGTTGTCGGGGTTCACTTCGGTAAAAGTGATGGAAAAATCTCTTCCTTGCTGTCTTGGAGGTTGTTGGTTGCCTCCGAAAACCCTTGGATTAGGGCACTGATTTTCAAAATGACCTGGTTCTTTGCATTTTTAGCATTGAACAACGCATTGAGGTTTGAACGGAGCGTTCCCCTCCTCTGTCGCAGCTGCGGGTCCTTCTTGCCAACAGTTAATAGCTAGGTGCCCTTCTCTTCCACACCTGAATCATTTTCTCGTCCCCTTAAGGCAATTTCCAGGGTGCTTCTTTCCGTACTTTTTGAAACTGGGGTGCTGGAACATCTTAGCGTCGTTGGATTTATCCATCGGACCACCAGCATTGAAGTCCACCTTACACTTCTTGTCCCCATGATACCCCTGTGATTCTCTGATCTCCATTTCAACCTTGAGGGCACATCGGACAATTTCCTCATAACTGTCGAAGTCACGGATTGCTAATGCTTTCCGCAAACTAGGCTTCAGCCCACCAAAGAAGCGGTCAACCTTGCATTTGGGGGTAACGACAAAGCTAGAAGCGTATCGTGCAAGCCTTGTGAAGTTTTCCTCGTATGCTCCCACAGATTCTTCATCCTTCTGCTTGAGGGAAAGGAAATCCCTTTCCATCTTAAGACGGAGGGTGCGCGGAAAATATTTATCGAAAAACATCTTCCGGAATTCCTTCCATTCCAAAGCCTCGATCTCCTCCTCAGGCTTCGTATTTTTGATCAATGTCCACCATTGATCAGTTTCACCCTCCATACGATAAGCCGCCAGGAGAACCTTCTCTTGTTTAGAGCATTGGAGGATGGAGAATATCTTTTCAATGGAGTTGATCCATTGTTCAGCGATCATGGGATCAGATGATCCACTAAAATTAAGAGGCCTTTGTCTCATGAAGATTTTAATAGAGACTTGTTCTTTCTTAGGGGGGGTTGAACATTCCTCTTGACCCGTGTTTCTATTCAAAACTTGAGTTAGCTGAGAGAGAAGCGCGAAAAAGTTCGCGATTCCCACTCCCATTGGATTGGGCATCTCATTAGTACAATCATCACACTGATATTCACAACGGTTGTTAGCCCGAGTCCTCCTATTACCGGCCATTGGCTGGAATAAAAGGAAAGTTAGGGGTAACACATAAAGGGTAATCCAAAGACAAAACTTGATGACTTATAAATAAACTTTAATTTCCTTAACTCATGAGTCTATAGGATTTAATCTAGGATTTTCATGATCTACCTTCTAACATATATTCTTAGGGGCATTTTTCCCTTAATAAGGGTTCATACTAAGATTGTGAATTTATCAAAACATATCCCCCGGGAGTGTCGTAACCAAGAGTGCAGCAAGGCCCGTTGTCGTGCACCAGTTCCCGTTCGAGTCTAGCTTAAAGCGGTGTTTTCGGGTTTTACCCCTAGGATACATCTGTGCCAGAGCTGTCTCTACCTGCTCGTATCCAGACAGGGATGTATTTTTTTGATAAAGCACTTACTTAGTATTTACCAAAACTTAGGGATGTTTTTATTATACTTAGTCTTGTATATAAGGCTTTACTAGGGTTTCCTAATCCCAAAAATAACTAAACCTATCCTCTGATACCAACTATGACAACCCTGCTTTTTATTACAACTTAAACATGCTTTATTACATAAAACATCACTTGATACAACAAAGAAGATCGATAGGTTTAGTGTATTTGGGTCTTAGGATCATTACATAAAAACTTAAAACTTGAAAAACAACATCTTTATTGAAAACTTCCTTTACATGACCACTACATTCCTTCGTACTTAGCATTGCATGGGATAACCTGAGGACATGCATAAGAAAAGGGTGAGCTATAAAGCCCAGTAAGGGAGTACACAATGAATAACATGAGGAGTACAATACATGTTAGGCAATAGGAATATCAATAGAGCGTAAGAGTAACATGAACATAAAGGCATGATAAATCATGATAATCATAACATGTAAATGTGGCAACAACACTTAACATTGAATTGGCATGAGCCAAGGCTCATTGCACATTGAGCATGAGTAAACCCTCATTGCACTTGAAGCACAAGTAAACCCTCGGTGCACTTGAATTAGAATGAGTCAACACTCATTTCACATGACTTATCATGATACTATACTTTACCCAATGCATTGGAGCGCTATAAGGGCGCACCCTTCTTAAACATTTCATTTCATGCATAAGTGTGCCACATGGATCATAAAACATGGATTCATAAAACATAATCATTTCTTCCACGATAAAGGAATGTGGAATTCATACATAAAACTTTACAATCAAAATGTAAATGTGCATAAAGGTGAATACCCTTGATGGAAGAATGGGCATGGTATTCACTACACAAAGACATTGGCTTAGAAAATCGGTGCGATTTCGGCAGCGCAACGACATGACATAAGAATTCATAAAAAAGGTTGATGAGAGAGAAAGGGGTTCCTAATCATATTTACATGTAATGGACAGTAAGGAGGTCATATATATACATGTCCCAACAATTGAATTGGAATTTAGATTCATGATACAAAAGTATTGTTTGAATGTAAAAGAAGAGAGAAAAGTTCCTTTCGGAATTTCGGCATAGTAACGGGTGTACATGGGAGGCATTTAATGAGAGAGAAAGGGTTCTCCCATCATTCAAACAATAAGAGGGAAGTATGGGAAGGTTCAAAACCATACCCCAACATTCATAATTGAAATTAAAAGGTCAATACAACTTAAAGAAAATTGACAAAAAAGAGAAAGGAAGAAAAAACCCTTACTTGGAAGTGTGCTTCCAAAGGCTAGAGAGAGGCTTGTGAGAGGCTTCTTGGGAGCTTGGAGCACCTTGGTAGGATTATAGAGAGAGTAGGGCAGAGTTTGGATGAACTACAAAGGATTTTAGTGAGGATGAAGTGGGATCTTGGGTGGGTTTATATAGGAAAGGTGAGAGAATTCTTTATTATTTAGGTTTGGGACCCCTTATATTAAAATAATCCAAACCAGAAACCATCCCTTAGTATTTGCCCATGGTTTCTGGAAAAGGAAAGAGGAAAACAATATTTTACAAGGCCAAGCTCCGAACTTATTAAAAAATTAGGTTTGCTTATGTGGAGGTGAGTCACACTCCCATGGAAATTAATTTAAAAAGGCAAAGTGTTGAATAAGTCTTGAGGGCTCCATTAATGCTTTGAAAAGTAAGTCAAACAAACCCAAAATTACATTATTTTAATGATAAAACATATATTGGCCGAACATAAGGATTATGGTATTTTATTGCGTCACCATTGGGTCATTATGATGTCATAAAACACATTATATATTTAAATGGTATTTAATTTTTACCCAAAAATTTGACTGTCTCAGAAAATTATGAAAAATTCACCGTTGGATAATTTCAACGTCCTGATTCCAAAAATAATATTTATTTTATCTAAATAATTTTCTAAATATTTTAATTTTCACTTTTAAAATAAAAACCAACATTTATAAAAAAAAATCACGGGTTTTGACAAAAATGGCTTTCAAACCTTAATAAAAAATTTAATTGCATTCATAAAATTATAAGATCATTTATATTTAATAAAAATTAATTTAATATTAATAATAATATTTTATTAAAATATTATTTAATTCAAAAAAAATCCTTTAATTTAATAAAATATAATTCTTAATTAAATAATAACTAAAACACCATTTGTACCTTAAAAACTATTTACAATGTATCAAAAATGACTAGAAATTATATTCATTATTATATACAAAAATAATGTACATTAACATGGTACTACTTATTTGTTACATAACCCCTTAAAATAGCTGCATAAGACCTAAGGGTAAGGTGTGCGATGGTGACAGACTCTTGGGGCGGCTCGGATAACATCGTTTGAGTGGTAATCTCTATCAACTTCCACTTTTCCCGTAGACGGTCTCGTTCAAGCTTGACATAATGAATCTCAGTTTGGGCTTGGTCAAGGGAGAAGCCCAAAGACGCCACCTCTTTTTCGAGCTCCGATAAATGGGCTTCGTATGGGGCAATTCTACTGGATGAGGTCATCGCTTCCTTTGTCTGAGTAAAATTGGGTTTGTTAAAGCCAAATATTTATACTACTCATGTGATCATTTTTCAACGGCTATAAAAGTAACGGTCACAAATCTTAACATAAAACCAAAGAATTTGACATCTTATAAAAACATTTTTCATAAAGAGAAATTTAACTGGATCAACAGGGATTTTCATTAATGAAACTTAGGGTCGTTACAAGACCCAATTTTTTTTGTGCAAAAAGTGTGGAAAGGGGCACCAAGGATAATGTCACAAAGGAACCAGGAGATGTTTAAAGTGTGGGGTGATAGGGAATAAAGTATCCAATTGCTTTAAAAAATGGATAATGTGATGAATAGAGATAAGGTTCGATCTAATGTACCTTATACTTTTCAATGTCATAAATGTGGAGAAGTTGGAAATTATCCAAGAAAATACTCTCTTGGAAGGGATGAGAATCATGATGAGCATCAACAATCTTCAAGGACAAGGGAACAATGCATGTCCTATGCTGAGATGGATCATGATGACTAAAGTACATGGAACTTATTCGCAATAATTGTCTATGTCATGTTGTATTTTAGTTCGTGCCCTATGAGCATATCTTTAATGTTTTCTAAGAACATCGATTCACTACCAAAGATGGTTTTATATCATTAAGGAAAACATCTATTGTTATGTACCACATGTTGATGTTGTGAAGTTGTTCTTCTTTAAAAAAAGATGATGAGGGGATTAAAAGATTATTATTATTTTGGAATACGTTCACTATTTTGGGAACCCTATATGATCGAGGTAAATAGATTACTATGGTATTTTCTTTGAGGAGTAAAGGTTGACTTATATTTTGAAGAATCGATGAATTTAAGGTGAACTTATAGTAATTTAGGAAATGGTTAGCCTATCTTGGGGAAAATGTGTTTAGGTTAGTTACTTTTGTTATAAGATGTTAGGATTGGTTGATGTTGTTTGGAGATAAATGATAAAGTTTATCTTGGAAGACTATATTATCAAATCCTTCTTGTATTTGGGTTTCAATATTAGTTTGGTTTATTTTTAGGAATTTTAAGGACAGTTATTTATGGAATGGTCTATGATGAACTTTGGGTAGTACCGTGGAATTTTGAATATTTAAAAGTAGTTTCCCTTCTTATGGGGTTCTTTATTTTTGAAGAGTTGTTTTATCTTACCCTTTCTGTTTTTGGGATAATGTTTAAAAATAGAAGAAATAGATAGTTAATCTTTTGTGGATTATGTGATTCTCTAGAAGATGATTCTTGTGCTTTTGATGAGACCAATTGTTTTTGAATGCTCATCGTTTGGAGAAAATATTAGTTTTGGTGGAAACTTATTAAAGGATTAAACTCTACTTGAAGGTAAATATATTTCCTTGTGTTCTTATTCTATGTAGTAAATGAATTCCTCAAAATTATTAAAAGGAACGTAAAACAAAAACGTTTTTGGTTTAAGTTTCCTACTAGGTAATCAAAGACCGTTTACACACATCATAAGTTTGTGATTTTCTTGTGGTTAAATTTATCCTAATCATGTTTTCTATCACTCTCCCTCAGAACTTGACCCTTTGTTTTCTCCTCCATATCCATGTTTTCCTACATGGAATCCTAGTATGGGTTAACTCGGGTGACCTTTGTACTTCCTTTTCTTTCTTTTAAAGTAATAGTGTTACTGACTCTTTTTCCGATGTGGGACTTTCAATGAAATTTATGAGCCCATTTTTAAAAATTGCGAGGACACAATTTCTTAAGTGGGGAAGAATGTAACCACCTGAATTTTTGAATAAATCTTGTTTCCTAATTTTGTGTGTTATTTTATTTCATACTCAACAAAACTTTTTCATTTAATAAAATGAGTATAATTAAAATGAGACTATTGGGTTTTGACTATTATATGATCGTTAGTCAATATAACCTTTGGAAACTAAATGTTGCGATTATTGTCTCTAAATACAAGTGATCTTGGTTAATTAATATAGAAAGAATATTTGATGGCCTCATCCAGTAATCTCAGGCCAATCAAAGCACATCTAACAGAACTTGGGAAGGAGGTAGCACCACTGGGCTTTGCTCTGGACCGAACCCAAGCCGAACTTCATCGTGTGAAGCTAGAACGGAATCGCCTTTGCGATAAGTTCAAACTGATAGAAATTACTACTCGTGCAATGTTGGCTGAGCCACCCTCGGATTCTCTCACCTTAGCACACCTTACACTCAGGTCCTATGCTAGGGTTATAAGGGGATATGTAAGGAGACCGTAACTACTTTGTATAATACTTTAAGATAAATAAAATTGGGTTTTCTTCTTATGGTGAAGTTTGTAAATTTTCAAATGGCCGGATAAATATAGTATGCATATTTTTGATGAATTCTAGAAAAAGGATATTTGAAAATATTTATGTAAACCTTAAATAATTAATTATGTGCAATGATTTTCAAAAAAATTTCTTCTACAATTATGTTCAGTAAGAAATTTGGAATCTAATAAGATCAACTTAATTTTTGGTAAATAGTAATTTATGAATAGTGATTTTACGCTTAGGATTAGTAATGTGACCAAATAGATTAGTAATCTCACTTAAATAAAATATTAATATAATTTAGCCACCTTGATTAAGTAATGTGATTCAATCAAATAGGTAAATAACTGTTTCAGAGATTATTATTCAATTATTAGTTCTTTTGGGTTAATAGTGTTTTTTAATTAAAAATTAAATTAAAATTATTTAGAAAATTATTTTTGTAAAATGGAGTTCATTTTTTAATTCAGAGCATCGATATTATGTTAAGGTAATTTTTGGGGATTTTTCTGAAAAAAATAAATTTTTGGTGAATAGTGTATTTATTTAAAAATTAAATTAAAAATATTTATAAAATTATTTTTATAAAATGTAGTTCATTTTTGAAATTAGAGAATCGATATTTGGTTAAGGTGAGATTTTGGTATTTTTCTGAGAAAGTTGAATTTTCGGGGAATAATGAATTTTCAGTTTTAGGGTTTCGGTATGTTTAATGACATCATGACTGTATCATGATGATTTCATGAGATATTTTAAGGTATGGTCGACTAAAGGGGGTTAATTATTGTATGAGGGGTCCCATGTGTCCTAACACCTTGGGAAATGCCATGGGAAAGCCCATGGTTTTGCCAATACCCCCAATGAGGTGTCCCTTGGCCATTAATGCCTTGTCCCCTCACTTTCCCCATAAATACCAAGCCATTATCTCATCCTTTCGACTCCAAAATCATCCTAAATGAAGTTCTGGTCTCCTTACCTCCCAATGAGTCCTCCCAAGGTGACCTCAAGCCCCTCAAGGTCCCAACCTTCGAGTTTTAAGAGTTACGTTTTAAGGTAAGGGATTCTACCTCTCTCTTTCTTTCCAAGTACTCTCTTCTATGTCATTTATTTTATGCTCCATGTTTTTATGTTGGAGGAAGTTATTTTATATTCATCCTACTGTCCTTTTCATGTTCATATGATGAGATACCCCCTCTTTCTCTCATCAATTCATTTTAACAATGTTAAAGTGGCGTCGTTAGGCTGCCGAATTTTTCAGGGATTCTTTCACCCTTCTCGTTTTCAAGATCTATTTTCATGTCAAGTTTTTCATGTTCCTTTTTATTATGTTGGGGTATGATCTCTATATCTATCATAATGATCTTTTATGTTCATATGATTAGAGACCCTATTTGATCTCATCAATTCATTTTTTTGAAGTTTTAAGTGACGTTGTCAGGCTGCCGAATTTTCATAAGAGAAATCTTGTTTTTGTATTACTTCCATGTTTTTCATTTCATATGGTATGTCTTTAAAATTTTATTACCATGTTCTTATATCCTTTATATTATTTCCCCCTACTGTGTTCTGGATCATTTATGAGTGGGTGACCCATGTCCCCTCTCTTTTCAATGTTTTCTAAAACCCTGTAACATAGTCGTTATGCTGCAGAATTTTCGTTTCAAAATGTCTCTCTATTTTTCTCAAATTCTTTTATTTTATTAAGTGAATACTCAAAGATCTTTTTATACAGGGGTATTCACATATATATCAAAATGTTATATTTTAATTCTGAGATTTACATACACGAAACCCTCTTTCCTTTTTCGTGGGTTTAAAATGACATAAAGATCATGTCTTAAAAGTAGTTTTTAAAATGTTATGATTATGAAATGAACCCCATTTCTTTTATGTTATATGGGTTATTTATGAAATATTTGATGATTATATTTGTGGCTCACATGATAATAAAGTCAAATTTAAGTGTGTGCCCTGATAGCGCTCTAATGCATTGGGTAAAGACTTAATCTCTAGAGATGACCATTTTAACGATATCTTGGTGAATAACCTTGGTAATTTTTAATGACACCTTTGGGATGAACCTTGGTGAAATGGAAATGATTGTCTATGTTAAATGTTGTATCCATATCTTCAAGTTATTAAATATGTTATTTTTATTATGATATGCCTCATGATTTCTTTCTCATGCCTTAAAGTTCCTTTTCACGACTTTATTGTTGTATCTCAAGTTCACATGTTAAATGTTTCCCCTTGTTTCCCTTACTGGGCCTTCTGCTCACCCTTTCTTTTTATGTATGTCCCCAGGTTATGAGATGTTGTAATTAACTTAGGATGAACAAATGAATAAGCCTTTCAAGTGTTTAATAAGAATGTTTTATGTTGTCATGTTTTAAGCTCCTGGTTTCCAAGACACTAAACCTTAAAGATCCTCAGTTTTGTATAATGTAACTAAAGTTTATTTGATAAAAAGGTAGGATGTTATAAATTCATCCATCCAAGGGTCAGAAAAATTCAATCAATTTGGAAAATTATTCTGAACGACCTTATAGACCCCACCTCAATGAATTGGTCATAAATAGATCAAAACTCATCCAATTGGGGTGATTAAAATTTAAATGGAAATAAAATTAAATGGGGTGTTTTTCTATTGAATGTTATGAAGATCTTCCTTCATTAAGGCGGCCCATGGATGCTCAAAGTTTGGGGCAGAAAAAAGAAAACATTCATCCAGAATTAAATATCATATTTAATTGGCCACATCTCATACTACAAAGGGAGGAGAAATCTGAAATTTTGTGATGAAACATAAAAGATTTTTTGGAAGATTTTTTAAAAAGACACTATGCCAAAATTAGGCCATTAAATTGGCCTACCATGATCAAACATTCAGTGGACAGAATCTGAAGGAAATCTTAAAGAGAGATTTTGAAGATCGTAAATTTAAAGACTGAAGGATGGCACTTCCTTGGCCTATAACCCATTATGAAAATAGAGGGAGAGAAGACCACACTCGGGGATGGGAGGAAGCCATGGGACACTCAGGGACCATCTCCTTCAGCATCATTCTATTTTTTTCTTTTATTTACTTTAAAATGTTTCTCCTCTCCTGCATCATCTCGCTTACTCCATCCATGGAGGGGTAGTTTCATTTGAGTGATAGGTAAGAGGGGAGGCTGGACCTATGTGTGTTCTTGAGTTCTTGTGCTTGAAATGAATCAAATTCCTTCTTCTTTCTTATTCTAGTTTCAATTCTTAATTCAGTTTTAAATTCTGAATGCGGTTGTGTTAGGTTTTGATTCTGTTATTATAAATTGCTTTGGTTGATGATCACATCTCCCTCCACCCAATTCTAATCTATATATGGTGGAACAAGATTAGGGTTGGGTGGTGAGTGCTCGACAGTAGTCAAGCATGTGTGTAGAATTGTATGTCGAAATATTAGTTTATTAGGAAACAACAATTTTGGGTCAGGGATTGCTCTAATTAATCAAGAAACCTTCTGAAACCCTAAACACATTGGAAGGAGGATAGACCAATATAAGGATTTGGATAGAAAAATTCTCATCACATTCATCTGACCAAGGGAGATAAAGGACTCGGTAGATGAATCTCTCTCTTACCAGTTAAAGGAAGAAGAAGAGACAAAATTTGGAAACCATGATGGCATAGCACTAGGTCTAGCCGAACCCAATACGATCACCATATTTATCATTTTTTAACACCAATCAATTCAAGTTGTTTGTTTCTCTCGCGGTCATTCAAATTAATTAAAACCAATCCTTTCCAGAAAACCTACAAAAAGTGACAACCTTGTTTCAACCTTGTTTTGTGTGCAGTCCTCTTCAGGAGACTACCTAGGATCAACTGTTATACTATACTTATCTAATTAAAATATTGTTTTGTCACACCCCATGACAAGCGTGTGTCACCCTTCTTCTTATAGGATACCTCGGATACACTCCTTGGATCCAGAATTGACTAGTATGTGTCATGGTGAAAGCCCATCGGGCCCATGTTTTTGCTTAGCCCCGTTTTACATTGGTTGATCACCTTGGACTCGATAGGCGCCTTATTGTGGAATTCCTTGGATTACTCTCCTTGGATTACACTCTTACCCCTTATCTAGACTCAGATACTACTGAGTTAGATTTCCGTGAGTTTATGTTACCTTGGTTTTTACCCTGGAACTCCCTCACTGGATATCATTGTCTGGTTTCCTTGTTACGTCTTGGGACCTTCACTACTTACACTATCACGAGGTGATGCCAGTGTTGGTTATGCCTCACATGACCTATTAACATTAAATGGTAATTGATTCATTAATGAACTGGTTACAAGTTCATACACCAACTGAGGGCTAAAGTAGGTACTTGGTTATTTTGTTATTTTGTATTGCTTGCTTTACTTTACATATATACCTGCACTGTCACACCTATCCTTTTTATATTATTTATTTTGTTGGTTTTATTGGGGATCAGGTGACAAAGTCAAGGCCGAACTTAAATTTCTGAGTTTTATTTTGAAACACTTTTTTTTGGCCTTTTCGGCATTCAGCGCACAACTGTCGAAGCCGTGCGACCTCGCTTGGTTCACCGCGCGACCTCGCTCGGCTCTCCGCACGCCTGCTTGACGTGCAACCAATTAAATAAAAAATTTATTAATAAAGAAATAAAATTTAAAAGAGGGATAAAATGTAAATAAAATTAAATAAGAAACGTGATAAAATTTAGTGGTTTGTTTAAATTTTGAGGGATGTTATTATCATTATTATTGTTAGTTTTAAAGATAATAATTTATTTAGGTTATAATTATTATTATTAGTTTTATTTTATTTTATTTTACTTTATTTCATTTCCTTTTTATTCTATTTTCTTTTTCTATTTATTATTTATTTTTTTTCCCTCTCTCTTGCCTAGGGTTCGGCCAGCTCTCTCTTTTTTTTTCTTTCTTCTCCCGTGGCTCCTGTGCGCCGCACTCCTCCTGTTCTCCCCGTCGCGGCACCCCCATTCCCCCTTGGTCTCCTCGCGCCGCCCATCTCCCTCGGCCTACCACGACAGCGCCACCCGTCTATCATTCCAAATCGTCGCCTCTGGAGAGAAACTCTACAGCACCGCCGCCTTCCCCTGCTGTGAGCTGAAGGCCGCCGCCGCCTCTCCATTGAGCACCCCATCGCACCACCTATTTTGCTCCCCGGACCAGCTGCTGCCACCCTCATGTTCGACCAGCCAAAAAAAAAATCCTTCCCGGTGACCCTCCAAGCTGGCACCTCCCATTTCTTCTCCCCTTTCTTCTTCTTCTCCTTATTTTTTTTCTTCCTCCTCTGTTTTGCTGGACATCGCTGCAGCGCCATCCCCCTTCTCCTCTTCGGTTCGCCACGCCCTCCCAGCAGACGTCGGACCCGCGTCGGACCAGCCACCCCCCTCCGCCCCTGCTGCGCCCTGCTGCATCCACACCAGACCCGCGCCCCCTCTTCTCCTTCTTCTCTTCTCCTCCTTCTTCTTCTCTTCTTCTTCTTCTCTCCTCCTTCTCCTTCTCTTCTCCTTCTTCTCTCCTTCTTCTTCTTCTTCTCTTCTTCTTCTTCTTTTTCTTTCTCCTTCCTCTGCTCCGCCACGCAGGTTAGTTTTCTTTTTTATTTATTTTAATTTATTCTGTTATTCTATAATGTTTAATATGTTATTAACATTTTATTATAAAATTATAATTAGGTGATTATTATTATTATTATAGCTTTGTTATTATTAATATGTTAATATTATTAGTATATCATTAATATAATTATTATTATATTATTATTATTATGTCAATAACAATATTATTATCATTATATTATTATTGTTGCTATTACTACATTATTACTAGGTTATCATTATTCATATTATTATTATCATGTTAATATTACTATGTTACTATTTTATTAATATTATTATGATTATGCTATTATTATTATTATATTATTGTATTATTATTGTGTAATATTATTATTAAGATTGCTATCATTATTATTATGTTGTTATTATTATTATTATTATTATGTTATTGATATTACTATTATGATCTTTATGTTATTATTATTATTGTTATTATTATTATTATTATTATGTTAACATCATTATTGAACCGGTTTAACGGTCTGCTGTTTTAGGACCTGTTTGACAGCTCGATACGGTGCGATCGTTGCGCAACTGGAATCTTGCGTCGTGTCACTTTTCTGTTCCTATTTGAGGTAGGTGGTTCCATGTCATTACTTCATTTAGATAATTTAATTTGTTTGTTTAGTTTAACTTAATATGTGCTATGGTTTAGTTGCAAGATGCGAATTATGTTTATAATGTTTTGGTAGAGCTGTAGAGGTTTTGCGAAAATGCATTTTAAAAATGGTGTAACGTGCGTGCGTGATGAATGTTGCACTCTTCTTTAGAAATTTTCATTTTTATTCCTTTCGATTCGGTTGTGGTAAATTCTAGAAATGTCTAATAATTGCTTATGGTGTGCCAAAGAGGTTTTGAAAGGGGTGATTTGTCAAATTGATTTTGTAATGGTTTCTTCTTCATGCAATATGTTTCATAAGTTGAGGAATTGTTTATTTAAGTGAAATTTTTAGTGTGAAACATGGTTGAAAGGTTTTTGAGGGTTGTTTGGAAGGTGTGAAAGGTGTTTTCAAGTCACTTTTGTGTTTGTATATTTAAATAGATATTTTTCAAAGTATATGAATCACTTTTGGTGTGTTTTCCTTGTTGTGTACCTTTGAAGTTGAAATGAAAAATTGTTTGAATAATGGAAAACAAGTTCTGACATGGTTACCTCGTGTATCAAGTTTTAAAGTGACGCCTCTGTATAAAATCAAGTTGTTTTTGGTGTAGGGTCTCCTTGTATTATCTGGAAATGATTTCAATAATAACTCAAATGATTTGTTGGTGTATTTATATGATGCTGAAATGGTTCTTTATAGGAGTCGAATATGCTTTCACCTTTAAAGTGGTGTTTTTTTATAAAAAGAGACATGTCGTGTGCGTGCGTCTTTGAAATAGTGCTTTGGTATGCAAATGGTGACTTTTGTGTGCAATATCTTGTTTGGTCTGCGAAATGAGAAATAAATATATTATGTGAATGTGAAACTTGTTTGAGCACAAGGGAAAACCCTGGGTATCTAGGTGGGCAGACTAGAACTAGTGCGCTAGTGAACCGGATGGGTGTCGTCCCTGTTTCACTTAGCTGGATTGACGATTGCAACACTAACAAAACATGATATCTGAGGGTCGTGGCCTTCTAAGACACGTGTTCTGAGGGTCGTGGCCTTCTAAGCCACGTTTTCTGAGGGTTGTGGCCTTCTAAGCCACGTTTCACCGAGACACGAGGTTCTAGGGTCCCACTCGAGCTAGATGAACCTTAGGGGATTTACCCACAGTGCTCTACCATCAATGCCGTGGTGCCTTTCGTCGGTATATGGAGGACCACTTGGGTGTTAGCTTGTGTGTGTGTGTGTGAGTGTGTGTGTGTGTGTGTGAGTACGTGTGTGTGCGTGTGTGAGAGTGTGTGTGTGTGTGTGCCCATAATGAACTTTTCTTATCCTCTTTAAAATTGTGTCTGTGAAACGAATTCTTTTTAGTGTTTTTCTTTAGCTTTTAGCTTGTAAATGTTTTCTTTAAAAACATTTTTTTTAAGTATAATTTTGAATAAGCACTTTAAATTGTCTTTTGATGTTGTGGCATGGAACCATTTCTCGGTGGCATCCTACTGGGCTTTTAGCTCACACCCTGCATACACCCTTGGGTGTATGTAGATTCTGTTTCTTCTGTATTCCAGGTTGCGACTTCGTGCTCAGTGATGGTGGCTCAGGTTACAGTTGGTCTTCTCATGCAGAATGGTGTTGATGTGGTCTCACTTCTGTCGGGAGGTCGAGTATGAGTTTTTAGTTTCCGCTGTCGTCTTTTCTTTTTAGTTATTGTTTCGAGTTGTAGACCTTAAACTTGTCCATAGTTTAAAGGCACGTTTCGTTGTCTATTTCCTAATTTCAGTTTATTTACCTGGTTAGTTGTTTTTCTGTCTTTTATTTCGGGTAAAATCGTTCCCATGTGTTAGTTTTGATACCCGGGCACTTGTGCCAGCCCGTGGGGATCGGGAATGTCCTTCGGGCCTTGCCGCGGACCGGGTCGGGCGCCGGGTCGGATGACGACCCGACCTGGTTCGTGACATGCACACTTTTATATTCCATTTCACGGGCTGGATGTTATAGACACCGTTGGTGGTGGCCCACTGAGATTTATCTCGCACCCTCTCCGGGCGTCGTTTGGTACCCGGAGTAGATTACATGGTTGTTGGTATTGAAAAAGGGAAGCATGCAGCTTCCAATACTTGATTGTGTGCTGATAGGATAGAGCTTGATAGCAGATGGCTGAGTAGGATCTCGAGATGCTTGGAGTAGACATTGTTTTATTTTACCTTGTGGAACATGTTAAGCATTTTGTCTTGAATCCATGCTTTCCAACTTTCTAGTGACATGACATTACATCATCAATGTTCCAGTTGATACAGTTATTATTATTCTTGTTTATCTATTGCATCAGTTTGATTTCGTTATTTATTCATATTGTCTCTGCTATTTACTATTCATTTATATCTCTTCTGTTGTGCTACACTATGCTAATGAGGCCATAGTCTTCCCACTGACACACTCTAGGCTCTCGCTGCTAGTCATTAGCCTCTGACGTTCAGGAAGATGCGCTTGAGGCCATGTGACCCACCGGGCTTAGGGCACCGTTAAGTGGCATCCGGGTCTGGGTCGTCACAAATATTATATTGAAAAAAATAACATGTACCTGTCTAAAATTTTGAACTCTATGTATTGTCATTGAACAAAGAACATCAACATTTACTATGATTGAACATGCAAGACAGTGGCCCTATTAAAACTTGTAAAGATGTACACACACAAAAATCACAGGCATGATAGAGATAATAGTTCAAGAGATTGAATTTTCACAAATGTGTCACCAAGTGCAATTAGAAGGAAAGAATTGACTGTGCCTAAATGCCTTCAAAGAATATTACACCAACCCCCTTCAATCCTGACCAGTGCATATTCAAGATGTGTGGTAATTGTTCTAAGCATTGCAATGCATTGAAATCATTCAATTGCATGATTGCGAGAAAATAGGGATAGAGACAACGATTTAAGGGAAATGACAATCCAAGATAAAAACACTCAGTTTATTCCAGTTTGGAACCAAACATGAGTAAATGATCGAAAAGATTAAGAATTTTCTAATGAAATGAAATCATAATTCGATTTAAAAAGCGACGGTTCGGATTAAGGGCATGTTTTGATCTTTAAATTTAGTTGTCCAAGATTCAAACCCTACCAATCCACACTTCCCCAAAAACAGTGACATTCCCCTTTTTGTTAACCAAAAAGAAAACCGTTGGTCACTACTGAATAAAAGTTGAACAAAATCCAACTTACCATGGCCTAAAACACTAGTAGGGGCTATCATTGAAGCAGAACCTCAAACAAGGTACCCACTGGACAAGTCCAGAAAAAGAGAGATGAGACAGTTAGCTGAATATAGAGGTCAGAACAAGTAAGGGTCATCATGCACCTTACATGTCAGGGGATTGGAATTCAGCAGTTGGTATGTTTACTAATATTTATTATATTTGTTTAATTCACTTTTGGTATTAATTTGAATGTTATTTCATTTGCAGACAGACGACATTGTACGTCTTTCACATATCACAGATCCTTAGGAGGAGACATTCATTAGGCGGGGTGTAGTTCATCCAGATGTGTTGGCTCTCGTAGATCATCTCTGGTCTATATGTGACAGTTTCTATGATGAGGAGCCACAAATATATCCCAATCCATATCCTCCAGTTACAGCTCTTGGGGATGATGATGTTCCGGCTATGCCTGCTGAGGATGATGCACTATCATCGCCACCGCCAGCTGGAAGACAGAGACAAGGACTTCAGCAGGGGCAGAGGCAACAACATAGACGTCCAAGAGCAGCTCCTGCAGATGCTACCGCACCATAGAGAGATGATCTTGCCCAGGCGACTGATGATCTTGCACAGTAGGAAGATGCTTATATGCCACATATGTCGTCTCTACACACTACTTTGGACTACGAGCTGGGTGTGGTAACACAGTTTGTGGTGGCCCCCTCTCCTATTGACGAGGACTACTTCAATGTCCCATTTTTGCCATTTTTTAGGAGCTCTGGGGCCATTTGGCTCCACATATGATTTTGGGTCGTCCACATGCGATGTTGGTCAATCCTCTACACAGCATCATCAGGAGGCACCGGAAGCACCATAAGAGGAGAAACCAAAACATATAGCTAGGACACCGGAGCGACACAGACGTCAGACGCGAAGTGGGTGTGAGGTTCAGACACCACATTGTGGTACCGGTGGGCATCGACATTGATTTATTCAGATGTCATTTTGTATGTATTAAAAACCCTTTTTATTGTGACAATTAATTGTTGTTTTAAACAAATAAGAAGAAATTCACAAATATACTAAAGAAAAACTAATTTACATGAATAAAGACCACCTTAGCTGAAGTGATGTTTGCACATAAAGAATGCATACCTGAAGTGATATTTGAACGTCAATATTGCATACCTGAGGTGCTAATATAATTTGTTTATATGACATCCAAATATTAAGATGTCAGAATTCATGATGACAGTTTCATTGAACTTTTTAATGTTGAGTTAAAATGGGGATTGAGATCATGAAGATGCACATGAGCCTCAGCCCAGTTGGTGAGAACTCCTTAAGTGCATCCAAGAGACCCGGGATCAAATCCTGACGGAGCCTAATTTCCGGTATTGTAGTAGTACTGTAGCAGGGGGGGCTGTAGCAGTACTGTAGCAGGGACTGTAGCAGGTACTGTAGCAGGAACTGTGTAAAACTGTGCAGAACTGTAGCAGGTACTGTAACGGGAACTGTAGCAGACATTGTTTGGCACTGTAACAGCCGGGAATATTCTCCCGTTTGGGACTTCGGGACACCGATTTGGTCCCCGAGTCCTTTAAGGCCTTTGGGCCACCCAGACCTTCGGATCAGTAAGGCCTTTGGGCCACATCAAGGCATTCGGGTCACCTTAAGTGCAGATGCAAACCAGACAAACCTACAAGGAACAAGCTTCAGAAGGAGGAGCAAGGAGCTTTCACCATAGCAGAAACTAAACGGATTGCAAGAATGATAGGCTATGACATCTGCCATCGGGACAAGCATGTGCATGCATGGGAAAGCCTAGTCGAATAGTCATGCGAAGGTGGAAAGCTGATTTCACGATGAAGATGCTGGGGAGGAGCAGTTCCAAGTAGTTAGTCAGGGTTATATGTAATGTGTGAAGTCTACGGGCAATGAATTCATCTAAGGCCTACGGACCATGTAATACTTATGCCTACAAGCATTGTAAGGGTTCTACCTCATCCCTTGAAAGGTGGATTATCAAAATCAATAAAAAATGAAGGTCTTCGAGCCATTGGAAGAGATCATGAAGATTATCTTAAATACATATATGAATTTTATGATTTTATATTGAGTGGATGAAGATATATTCTTGATTATTGGGTTATAAATGTAATGAAACAGATATAATTCAAAAAGGTTCTGAAAAATTAGGCCTTGCATATACTCTATGTCACACTACGGAACCTATTAGACTCATGGCATGAAAGTAAAACATGACGCAAAGCTTTGATTATAATGAATGTTTTTTGAGGAATTCCTTGGAGATGAATGGATATGTAAACGGGTTTTTGAAAAACAGTAAATATATGGAGATTACCTAACCACAAATATGAGTTAAATTTCATGGGGGTTAAAAGATTCTAATAGAATATGGAAATTTGTAAAAAAAACAGGTATTCATCCCACCATCACCCTTAGGTGTCTAAATTGATATTCTTTGGTCATTCAATTTGAATTAATGAGAGGCTTCATATGATTTGATTTATTTCTAAATCCCCGCTGAATTTTATTTTAACTAATGAATTATCGATTTGAGATGTTTGATGAGCCTTAGATGAAAATATGAAAATGTATTCCTATTGTTACTTGTTTGACAGTCAATTTCATGACTATGGATAACAGAAAAATAAAATAAGAAATGAAATAAACAGAATAATAGAAATTATTTAAATATAAGGTTTATTTAATAATATAATAATATAATTTTAAATTTTAAATTTATTTATTTATATATATTTATATAAATATATATTAACCTTATATTTTAAATTTAATAATGATTATTTATATAATATTTTTAAATAAATATATAAATTTATATAAATAATTTCATATAAGGTTAGTTTAATTATATAATTAAATAAGTTGTATTTATAACTATATAAATATAGATTTTATAAAGTAAATTTATAATTATATAATTGAAAATATATTTATAAATGTAAACAAATATAATTTCATATTTTTAAATACATATTTATAAATATATTTGTTAAATTTGCATTTATAAATATATTTTTTAATTTGTAATTATTTATTTTTAAATATAGTTATGAATATATATTAATATATAATTATTAATATAATATTAAAAAAACAATGACCCCTTTTTGTTGATGTGCTTTGTTCAATGAACTTTGTATTGTCATTGAACAAAGCACATCAACATTGAATATGATTGAACATGCAAGCCAGTGGACCTATTAAAACTTGTAAAGATGTACACAAAACAAAATCACAGGCATGATAGAGATCATAGCTCAAGAGAATAAATTTTCACAAATATGTCACCAAATGCCTTCAAAGAACATTGCACCAACCCCCTTCAATCCTGACCAGCGCATATTCAAGATGTGGGAATTGTTCTGAACTTTGCAATGCATTGAAATCATTCAATTGCATGATTGGGAGAAAGTAGGATAGAGACAATGATTAAAGAGAAATGATGATCTAAGATCAAAACACTCAGTTTATTCCAGTTTGGAATCAAACACGAGTAAATGATCGAAAAGATTAAGAATTTTCTAATGAAATGAAATGATAATTCTATTTAAAAATCAGCAGTTCGAATTAAGGGCATGTTTTGATCTTTAAATTTAGTTGTCCAAGATTCAAACCCTACCAACCCACACTTCCCAAAAACAGTGACATCCCCCCTTTTTGTTAACCAAAAAGAAAACCGCTGGTCACTACTGAATAAAAGTTAAACAAAATCAAACTCACCACGGCCTAAAACACCAGCAGGAGCCATCATTGAAGCAGAACCTCAAACAAGCTGCCCACTGGACAAGTCCAGAAAAAGAGACGAGACGGTTAGCTGAATATGGAGGTCAGAACCAGCCCGGCAGTCAATAGGATTGGGAAGGCCAGATGAAGAACTCCGGTTGCGGGGCGGGCAACAAGTTCATCATCTGAGACGAAGCAGCAACGGTGACCCCAGAGCCAGGGGAATCCAAATCCAGAGCGGCGGCGGCGGCGGCGGCATTGGGTGCGTGGAGGTGGTAGAGGCTGTGATGGTGGTGGTGATAGAGCGCAGCAGCATCAAAGGGGATCCCCGACGGAACGCCGCCACTGATCACCCCGCCGGAGGAGAAACAGATGTTACCGCCGCCGCCGCCGGAGTTGCTGCTGCACTGAGACTGCGACGGGTTCTGCAGCTCATGGGTCAGCAGGGACGAGGCCTTCGCGTCGGACTCGAGGGAGAGCTTCAGGCGCTTGGCGGCGCCGCCCACCGGGAGGGAGCTGTTGGCGATGGCCTCCACGTCGTAGCGGCTCATCTCGAAGTTGGTCACCGCGTTCACTCCCCTGAACTTTATCGCCGCTATGTCGTACGCCTCCGCCGCTTCCTCCTCCGTCGCGAAGGTCCCGAGGTAGAGATCTTTGTTTCCGGCGACGCGGCCGATCCTGGCCTGCCACCGCCCCTGCTGGTGATGCCTGCATCGAGAATTTGCTTCCATGATTAGTATGACAAACCAATAACGCCGCCGTTTATTGAATAATTCGTTCAAACCTCGTCACGCCTCTGTAGATGGAAGCTCCCCTGGAGAACCCGCTGCTCTTCCTGCCATGCATTTTGCTAACCAAATCAACAATCTCTCCATGCATGATCGTTTAACGTTCACCGTATTTTCGTATTCGTATACCTTCGAAGGGATGCGATGAACTCCTGCTTGGTCACATGTTTCATCTCCTCTGCTTCCTTGGCGTAATTGGAGACCTGTCAGTGAATAATGACGCTTGATTTAATGAAGGATGAGTTGGTTTCTGGTTTTGTTTTCGCCTGAATAAATACTCAGTGGAAAAGAAAAGAGCTTTAATTACAGGGAAATTGGTGGTGGCGGTGGGACCCCAGTATTTGAGCGCTGCTAAGTCGTAGGCCCTGGCTGCCTTATCCTCTTTATCGTACCCACCTGACAGATGACGCGAGTGAGAAAAATCACCAGAATTCTAGCAAATCTCAAGAACAGAGGATGACGATAATAAAGAAACATTTGAAATCATTACACAAAGATTCTACTCACCTAGGTAAACTGCAGACGGAGATCCCGCGTGGTTGAGTTTTTGCATGCAAAACCAGAAAAGTGTTAAGCCACAAGACACTCAATACATTTTTAAACAGAAGAGGAATTGATTTGCAGGTTCTGAGTGAGGAAGACTCCATGGATTTGTTTCCCGTTTGTGGAGAAGATAAAGCTCCTTGTGTACCCAGAAACGGCGGGGTTCAGGTTCAGTCAAATCCAGTAGAAAACAAATTTAAAAGGCAAAGGAGGGAGGCGGAAAGGAAAAGGTATCTGGTGGCAGCAGCTCCAGACGGCCATTTGACGTTTTGAAAGCAGAGCCCCTCCACAGGTCACGTCCAACTTTAAACTCCACCACCCAGAAAAACGTAAACGAAGAATTTGAGAGGAAATCCAAAAAGAAAACCACCGAGAGGCCGGAGAAGGACAAAAGGACGGGAATGGAACCGAAGAAACAAGAAACCCCACCGCCGCGGGAGTAAAAATGGCGGCAGCGCCGGTCAAATCGAAGCAAGAAAGCGACGGAGAGACAGGTACCCAGTGTACGTTATGCATTCATCAGCCAGTCAATCAATGGATTGATGAGATGGGGGCGCCCGCTGAACAGAGCATCGATTAATGGCGCTCATTGCATGCAAATTTCTTTTCATTCTAAAAGCAAAAGTAGGGGGAGGGGGAGGGGGAGGGGGAGGGATGAAGACCTTGACGGCCTTTTCGAGCCTGGCCTTCCCTCCTACAGCTGTTATCCCATAGATGCGCCTCGTACCGTCCTGTCCATCTGTGCCTGCGCACCCATGAATCTCAGCAGAGAAGAACATGAAGCAAGCAAATTCAAATCGAAAATAATGCTTTGTACAAAGGGGGTTTGGATTACTTGATCTTCAAGTTCATTAATCCATGGCGGGGCGAGAATCATTTATGAACAGTGACGGAATCAAGATATTCTGAGAACAGTACATACCACAAGAAGGAAACAGTAGGGCACTGTACCTGGTGACTCCCCTGTAGATCGAGGTCCTCTGCCCGAAGGTATCAGCGAGCCTTTTCGACGATTCCATATTCTGATCCACCGCGACCATGGCCTTCTTCTCGCAGTGGTTGTTGTTCACCCCCAGCGACAGCCCCTCCGTAAGGCGCTGCGAGACCGCCGCCTCCATTTCGAAGGACTGGCCCACAAAATCCCCGCACCCCATCTGCGGCTGCACCCTGCTGATCGACATCGAGTCGTCCACCTCGGACCCCGAGTTTGCCGGGAAGGCCTGGAACCCGTCGCCGATGGCCTGGTGGTGGTGGTGCTCGGCGAAGTAGACTCCGCCCCCGCCCCCGCCGCCGTGGTCGTAGATGTGGGTCAGGGAAGACCCCTCCTGGGCCTCCGTTTGGCTGTCGGAGTATCGCACGACGGACGGATCGCCGCCGCCCAGAAAGTTCTCCAGTTTCGGGTGATGATGGTGGGGACGGAAGATAGGCGCCTCGTGAGGGCCGGCGTATCCTCCGGAGACGGCCGCCGATTGGTCGATGTAAAGGGCCTCGGCTCTGGGGTTCGCCCAATCTGGAGAGAAAACAGAACCCAACATGGAGAATCAACATATACATTCCTCCATAAGAGCTTGAGCCCTAGCAAGTCCTGCTACTTCAACAGGGAAATGAAACGGAAGAGCGTTCATTACCGTTCCCATAGAAGGGATCGTCGAAGTAGTTCTGAGAGGCGGGCACGGCAGCGGCCGTCGAGGGCAGCATCTGGTGCGGCTGTGAAGATCTCAGCATTTCGATGGGGGAGAGAGAGAAAGAGAGCCAGTTGGCCGCTGACGCCATTGCGAAGACGAATACTCGAGGTCTCGGATTCTGCTTCCCTTCACCTGACCCACCCACACACAGACTCAGACTCAGACTCTAGCAAAGCCTTAGAGACTGAACCCCCGGCATCATTTCGATCCACGGATATATTGAGCAATGATTTTCTGGGTACCCTATAGCTCTGCAACTGTGAATCTATGGGGGAGGCGGAAATGGCCGCATTAAGGAGCTCAGTTCACAAGCAGCAGGAAGGAGTGAAATAGAGCGAAGGAGGCGAAAATGGGTGCCAGTAGAGAGAGAAGAAAGAGGCGAAGAGAGAGAGACTAGAAGAAGAGTGGGAGACGACAAGTGGCTGATTATAAGCGGGTGGATTGTGCGGCTTGCTCTGCCACTCAGCGTAAAACAGGAGGGACGCTACGCACACACGGAAAACAGAATAAGGCAGGGGGGAGTGTTAATGAGAGGGGATTGATTTGAGAGAGGGAGAGGGAGGGGCGTAGATTTAATTTTTTTTGATTTTGGGGGGTTTTATAATAATAATAGAGAGTGCGGGGGGTTCTTTATAGGCCTGCGGCGAGGAAAATTTGTCTGGAACACGGCCGCGCAAGATCCGGGCGGAGGCTGAAATTCAGAGTAAATTTGTATTTGTTTTTTAATTTAACGGGGAGGGCGCGTCATGCGTGGAAATTTCCTCCCCCTATTAAAATATGCAGGTAATTTTATTATATAATAATGAAATGCTTTTTTTATAAAATTCATTTTAAAATATAATAATAATAATATTTCCGGATCATTCAAGCTTTGTTGGCTACGTATGTAGTCGAGTATTGGGTAGACGTATTTACTATACATATTTTTCTATAAAAGTTGCGCCCGTCTCATATTAAACAAAAATATATATAATTTATGTTTTAATTCATTTAGCACTGATATGAAATTTAATTTTGCATAATTCATCATTTCATTTTCAATTGTCATTGATTCAATCTAGATTGTATGTTAACTCGATCTTAGACGTTGATGTTTGTGATCATAATGATTGATAATTTAATGATATAATAGCCATATGAAAATTTCACTTTAAAATCTAAGTGAAAATTTGAGATGTGAATTTATGAGAAAATGAATAAACAATACATAATCACATTGATCAATAATAAACTGTATTGGAATAATAATAGAACATCAATGCTTTTGTACATATCAATAAATCAATAACTGGATCATAACAAACACTGCACCAAATTCCCCATTTAACATCATTTTATTAGTGGCATTTTGAGAAATCACCGCCAAAAAAACTGAAAAAAATTCAGTGGAGTTTTTAAAAAAACCGTTGCTAAATTTTTTTCGATTCTTAAAAAAAAAAACTTCTCCCCCGAGACCCCCCCACTCCCTCGATCTTTCACCACCACTCCCCTTTCCCCCTTGTCACCACTCCCAACTGAGCCATCACCGTCGCTGCTCCGCAAGCCCTCTTGATCCCTCGCCACTCCTCCCCTTGTCATCGTTCCCCGAGCCCCCAAGCCCTCGTAGTGCCCTCCCCAAGCCCTCGCCGCCCCACCCCGAGCCCTCACCGCTACCCCTCCCTTTTCCCCCTTTCTACCTACCCATCGAGTCATCACCACCGCTCCTGAGCCCTCATCCTCGACCTCGTGGTCTCCCTTGGTGTCATTTCCCCCTCGACACCCCCATCCTTCCGTCGCCCAACTTTGTAAGGTTATTGATTTATTTGATAATTTTTTAATGTCACGCTATCACATCCATTTTATATTTGCAATTCATTAAAAATACTTACAAACAAATTGTAATTTTGCGATGGATTGTATATATTCGAATTAAAATCTAAGAAAAACGATGATGTTAAAAAACATAATCACAAATTAATCCATAAAAATATTTTTTTATATTGCTGATTTCGAACAAATTAGTTTTTTTAAAAGGTTGGGATCGAAACCTCAATTTATTATTAAACCAAAGACCTACTTAAGTCTGCATAGAGTGAGACCCATTACATAGCCCGAAGTCCCAAGGCCAAGTGACATGAATACAAAGTTTGAAATCTCGTTTTTTGGCCCAAAGAACCTCTCGGAAAACAGTACTACTACAGTACCCGGAAATTCCTCTCTGCCCGAATTTTATCCTGGGTCTTTTGGATGTCAAGCAGGAGCATGTACCACTTAGGTACAGGCTCGTTGGCAAAACGTGTGTAAGGGTAACACGCCTGAGCCCATTGGGGGCTCCACCAAGCCAGCGTGCGCCGTACGTTCCCCATCTAAACAACAATTTTGAATTGTCATGTGCATAATATGCACAATGTTTGAGTCTGGCGGAACTCGAGCTTGAGCCAGTTCCCCCAGACAGCGAGATGACCCAACCGGTGAACCACTAGACCTACGCCATGGGGGCAAAATGTGTGTAAGGGTAACACGCCTGGGCCCATTGGGGGCTCTGCCAAGCCAGCGTGCACCGCACGTTCCCCAACTAAGCAACGACTTTGAATCGCCTTGTGCATAATATGCACAGTGTCTGAGTCTGGCGGGACTCGAGCTTGAGCCATTTCCCCCAGACAGCGAGATGACCCAACCGGTGAACCACTCGACCTACGCCATGGGGGCTCGAATAAATTAGTAATTGTTTTTTAAATGACATAATATTTCTTATGTGTTTTAATTTTCTTTAACAAAATATAGGCACTTTATAATATATGGATAAAAGTTGAATCACATTACCAAGAAACACATCTCTAAAGATTTGAAGTAGTTTTTAGATTTTTGCAATTTTCAGTCGATCTTTTGATGAGACAATAAGGTGTTCATGCTCTAAATGAAAATTTAGAAGGTGGTTAAAGAGACATGAAGTTTATGAATACTTGATATTGAAACAATTACTTTCTCAATATTCGTGTTGGATTTGACATGAAGAATCAAACGTTACAAAAAGCTTTAGCATCGATGTCATTAAACAGAATGACCTCCCAACTTCGTCCATAGTGAACAATGGAATGCAATACTTTATAAACAATGTTTTTGACATTGCAAAACAACAACATCAACATCAAAGCATACTAGTGCAAAATAGGGGTTTTAACATCGGGTTTTTGTGATTTTTAACGTCGGTTCATATGTGACATTATTGCAGACGGTGTTCTAAATAAATGTTTAACGCCGATTGATAAAAATGGACATTATAAATTCATTTTATTGAAGTTTTTCACGTCGATTATGAAATAATCAATGTGAAAAATAATTTACCACATTGGTTTTTCAAAATAACAAAAATAGAAATACCTTGTTCACGTTGACCAACTTATAACTGACTTGAAAATTATCTCATGTTTGATTTTTCACATCGGTCGTATAAAAATCGATGTGAAAAATCAAATATGGTAGATTTTTTTCACGCTGGTTATTTCATCACCGACGTGAAAAAGGGCTTTCCACACTGCTTATCCTAAATAACCAAAGTTAAAAGGTATCCCATAATTGATTTTTCGCGCCGATTATAGAAAAGCCGACGTGAAAAATCAATTATGAGATACTTTTTCACGTTGGTTAATTCAAAATCAACGTGAAAAATGGATTTTCAAGTCGATTATTTTGAAAAACGGACATGGTAAATGTTATTTTATAATTTTTAACGTCGGTTGTTTTATAACCGACATGAAAAATATATTTTTTAAATAAAATTCAAATATTTCATCCCCTCCCAACTGTACAACAACAGATAAAACAGAAAAAAAGCAGGATAACAGAAAACAACAACATAAACTAAGCAACAACACAAACATTTACAATATCAATTTTCAAGTTTACAATGTATATTAAAAATAAACTAAAATCTAGTTAAACAGGTGAAATGATTCACCCATTCAATGTGCAAGTGTCTCAACTCTTGTTCAATATAAGGGCGAGAGTCATAGAAAATCTAGAAAATTAAAAAAGAAAGTATTTATCATGTATTATGAATAAAAGAATGAAAAATTAAAGGAAAAGTTTATAAAAAAATCCAACCTTCTGGAACTTCGTAGGTGTCTCGGTTAAAATTATTTCATACATAAATCTTAAAACATAATACCCGCATTCCTTTACTCTTTATTTATGACAATGGTGTTTAAAAGAAGTTTTCAATTCAAAATAACATTTTTTATTACTGTATCAAAAAATTATTAATTGTAAATGAAAAGTCATTTTTGATTTTACATATTTGAACTTGGTGATATTCTTTCTAGTTGTCTCTCTAAAAAAATCTCATATCCTATTTGAAAATAATATGAATAAAATAAATTTAAATGTCATTATAATATTAAAAAATATTAAAATATTCAAATTTACGTGTTCAATACAGTCTTAAAATTTTCTTGCACTTCACCGTGAATAGAGCATAGTCAATATAGTGTCTTCTCATCTGGACAAAAAAAAACACCTAACATCCAATGACAACTGATATATAAGAAAATTTAATGTGTGTGATTATTCTGTTAAGAGATATCTAGCACTTTATGAGATATATGTTTAATGCTTTTGAAGATAATGGAGCATCCAACACTGAATAGTTGCATTCTTCTGAAATCTTTTAGAAATACAAATCATTCTTTCTGTATCAGTCCTTGTCTTCGCTATAGGTGAAATAAATTGTGAGTCCATAAATTCATGTACTACTATCGTGTCATGCTGTGTATAAATTGTATAAAGATACCTAATACAAAAAAAACATAAGTATAAAATTTTAACAAATTAAAACAATGAAAAGATTTATGTTAATCGACTTATATGAAAAAAATTGCATTGTGTTGATGCCCAACTCTTCTCAAGTTACAAGCTCCATGATATCGTTTTTAAAAAGCATCATAGTCATTGCACGCTCACAAATGCCGACTTTCATTGGAATCTCATAAACATCTAACAACAAATTTGAATATGTTGACAATCTATCAAGAACAGTATAAGCTGCATCTGAAGTCACAACACTTTGCATTTATTTTTGTCTATACAATATTTATTTACCTTTAATGTATTCCTATAAAAAAATAGATAAATATATAAACTTTGAAATGTTAAAACAAATTTAATAGAAAAATGAAATAAATGATACAATATACATATAACTTCATGATAATATGTCGAACAAGTCTAGATGGAGAAACTAAAAAATGATCGATACTTTTTTCAACTGTACTGACCTCATCTGTATGAAATGATATTCTTGCTAATCTATCTATAATATTATATACAATGATCCTACGATTCTTTATCTCTATCTGTTGATGATGAGTGATATCGCCAATATAATACATTATCCCATATGCAACAATACGACGATGAAGATCATCAATATATAACTCACAATAAATGGGAAGCTGGAGAGGAGGGGGTGTAAGAGTAAGATAAGTAGGAGGAGTGGGGCCTGCAGGCAAAGGTGGAGTATGATAAGTAGGAGTGGGATCTGTAGGTGGAAGTGGAGGAGTGGGATCAACAACCTGAAACTGTTTCTACATGTCTGCAAACATCGATTGTACCGAAACTCTGATCCTATCCTCCATCATCTCATGAATACCTTGAACCGTAGCTTCCAAAGATTTTTTTTATAAACATCCTTCATTGAAGAAGTTTCAGAACTTGAAAACACTTTTTTTACTGATACATCTTTCAAGTATCCTCATACACGACCTGGGTGTTCGAGCTTTCTCAATGTTGTAACTAAAATATCATTCCTACCCTCAGCTATAAAGACCCTGAAGGACCCCAGAACACTATGAGAAGGGAGGGGTGAATCAGGGTGCCAACCTTTTCTATTAAACTGATGGATCTTGTTCCCACGTTGATAGGAACATGTTAAACCTGTCTGAAGAGGAAGTGTAGAAAACAAACAATCACATGCAAAACAATGACACAATAATTTTACTTGGTTCACCACTAAGGGATACGTCCAAGGAGCATACGTCGATAGTGTGTCGGTCGTACCCAATAACCACTAATCTTTACAAGTTGGGGATTGCAAGAGTTTAGCACAGTCACTATGTGCCAGACGCACTTCCTTTACAAGGTTTTAGGGAAAGCATACTACGTCCCTCATATCACTTACTTTGACTCCCTCTTACTCACTACGTTGGAAGAATATTCACTCAGTTTATCGACTTGAAGATCGCTTCAATGGAGTAGCATTAAATCATGCATCCTCAGCTATAAATGGATGCTCTTTTGAAGTCCCGTTTTCATCCACAGATGTAATTTACTTTCCTGCACACTGATAGGTTATGGTAATTAATTTCGCAAACCGATTTGGTCAATTTTCAGGCTTCCTTGGGTGTTCCCGCGTACCAATTTACCTCCTCCGCGTACTGATTAGCGGGTATGGTTCGTGGATCACCTCCTTCGTGTACCATTACTATTTCCGCGTACCATCCAACACCTCCGTAAACTGCACTGTCTTCTGCGAACTATTTTTCCTTATGCGGATGGTTCTCTTTGTGTACCATCTTCTCCTCCACGAACCACTTCAGACTTCACCGGATTTCTTCTCGAAATCTTAATCTCCCACCTCGCTTCTTAACGAAGGGGATTACTACTCCTTATATAGGTACAAATGGATCCGAAAAATCTGATAATCCAAGATCTACCAAATCTTTGATTTTTGGTACAGCCTCCACCACGTACCACTCCTATCCTGCGAACTGCATCAATCACATGAACCTCTAGCATTCCGCGTACCGCATGCCTCCATCCGCATACCTTCACCGTGAACCGATTTCAGTTTCAAGAACCACTCTGCATACCGTTCCCTCTACTTCGTACGTGGTTCGCGAACCGTTCCCGGACATGGTACGCGGTCCATGTCCCGGGACACGCAGTTCTCTCCCTTTGCTGAATTCCTTCACCGTTCTTCATGCCATACATTCCTATGAACAGATTCTCGATTTTGAGGTCCAAAAATTTAGCAAACACCGGGAAACTGCGCTACCTTCCATATTGCTTTTAACCTCAAAAGTATGACCACATTCCTTGCAAACTCACTGGTCATCTATGTGCAGATTGAGAACAAACACAAACCATACTCCATTATTACCTACAAATAACTTTGGTTCCAACAATATCCACCTTTGTGTTTGTTGGCAATCTCCAGATAAATTCACTAAAGCACCAACCACGATCAAAACATGAACCTTCAAGAAACAACTCAACCATCACTCTAAGTCTACGTGAACATTGCTTGGTGTAAAAAATGCAACACCCCAAGATTTTGAAAATAAAATTAATATTGAATGAATGAAACACTAAGTCTCTACAAAACACCACTTTGTTATAACCTAGTTAGTAAACATAATTTTTTCCACCTCTGTGATTTGAATTTTGAAAAACTGACATACATGGTTGCGTTTAGTAAGATATTTAGATTCTGACAAGGAAAACATAATTTTTGCTGAATAGTAACATACCCTTATGAATAGTAATATGACCCTTATGAATAGTAAATCAATTATTATTTTATTGTCTTAAGGCTATAAGATAATGGGATATTGATTAATTTTTCAAGGTGACATAAAACGAATTATAATTTTTTATTTTTTATTTTTTGAATAAATTATTATTTTATTTAAAAATTAAATTAATAATATTTAGAAAATTATTTTAAAAAAATGGAGTTCATTTTTAATTCTACACGTCAAAAAAATGGTTAGGGTGAATTTTTGAGATTTTTCTAAAATACTCGAATTTTGGATGAATAGTAAAATACAGTAATTTACCGTATATATACATTATCAGTTAAATTCATTATTCCTAGCATCATGGCTGATATAATCACACTTGGTTCGAACTCACATGAACATATTACTATTATTGGTCATAAGAATCAATAATATTGGTTGTCTTTAGGGAAATAATAAAATAAAGAATAAGATATTCACAAATTACCCCTCTCATCCACTATAAACCCCCCTCACTCCCTATTCTCTTCACTCCTCTAATCCTTGAGTCTCCTCAAAGTTCTACCCAAATAACCTTCCCTAGTCACTCCCCATATCCAAGAGCTCTTGGTCTTACCAAAATTCCAAAACCCCTTCCCTTAAAGAGATTCTCAAGGAGGTGGATTCAAGAGGTAAATTCACATTCTATTTCTTTCAATTTCATTTCAAGTTCCTTTCTATTGTTATCCTCTCCTCACCTCGTCTGTTCAAATGACCATGATAACTCCAGTATTATCTATATACTGGAATTATATCATGTGAATGAAAGAAACATTATCAATATTCTTACTCTCTTTCTCTCTTTTTTATAAATGAAATAATCTTCCGTGAGGTTCTAATTTACAACCTTCGTGGACGATGAAGTTTCATTCTTCAATTTCTACTGGTCATGAAACCATTTTGATGGTTGAACCAGACTATAATATATGAATTATAACCTACTTAATATTCATGAACTAGTATATGTACATAATATTAAATCATATGACCAAACTAGTTCCTAATAATCAAAATACCGCTAAAATAATCTAAGTGATTGTCATTAATATTCCATCTAATGATTCATCCCCACGCCATGTAACCAAATGATATAAATGACCATTAAAACCTTTGGATGTTCATAAATAATATGTAAATTCAATTATGGATAATTACATCCTTTCCACATGAACATCCATACTCATATACAAATATACCGATCATGAAAACCAAGGAAACAAACACTTCAGAATGACATAATTCAATCTTATAACTTATCAATAAGGGAATAATAAACTTAATAAAATTATAATGAACTAAAAACATGTCTAATAGGTTATTAATTTATTTATTAATGAGTCTAATTTCATATTCTATAACCATAAGTTCAAGATCAGGATATTCAGACTTAAGGTAAGAGTTTTCTACCTGAACCACCATTTTCATTCGGGTTACTCTTATTCTCTACTTATATCGATTAAATTATTATTTATTCATATTTAATCCTCATATATTTTGTGTGAATGTTATATATATATGTACCAACCATAATCTTACTTTCATTTATGGGGAGTTATATGTTTTAAAAAGATCTTTAAAAAATTCTTCCTAAAATACAATCCCGATTCAAGGGAATTTCTCAAATTCTTACCTGTTTTCAAGTGGCACTCTATAATATGTTTTTAGCAACCATTATCTTTCTAAATTAACTCATTTTATTATTAAAATACTATATACTTCACTTCTATTTTTATTTTATTATAAAAATACTATTTACTTCACTTCTGGTTTTATACAAATACTTTTACAAAAGAACTCTTCTTTTCAAAGTAAAAGAGTATTTATCTCAAGAACTACTCAATGATTTTATGAGAGTATCTTCATATTTTTCAACACTCTTGTTGATTCTTATGTACTGTTGGAGTTAATATTTTATGATATCATCTACCATATTTAATTGAATGATTTATGATTAGTTTGACTTTGGATGTGCTATCTTAAAACCATTCACCACTTTACGTCGAATGATTAATGTTTATGCTTAATGCCCGGGGAACGTTACTGACATTTTATATGTTAGTTTCAATATGAATGTATATGTTGTTTATGTTTATCCTCATTCATATTAGGAATGCATTGGACTTATTATGTGATGGGTGGGGCCCGCTATAACCACTCGATGCATCAGAAGGTCTCATGAGACAAATAGATATGGACTTGGCCGAGGCCTTTCCCATTTTTAGATATGGTTTTGGACGATGCCTTAATCATTTTTAGATGTCTTGGCTGAGGCCTTGACAGTATGTTTCAGAATGTCCGACATATGAATTTCCCTCATCATGAAGCTATAAATTTATAGTTCATGTGGTTATTCAACTAGTAGAATACCCATGATTATGTTTTATTATGAAATTATTTATTCATCTCCTATTCAAGCCATAATGTGTTCAAGTTTGTTTTTCAAGGAATGTGTTTTTAGTTACTCACCATGCCTAATGTTTATGTTTATGACATCTTCCAATATATTTTCTTACCCTTACTAAGTGTTTGAGATCACCCCTTTCTTATGTTTCATTTTATTAGGATTTGAATATTTTTATTATGAATGACATGCAGAAATAACCTAGGAGTTATGGATGTTGTCAAAGGAATTTCTATGTTGTTTTTCCTTTCAAGTTGTAATGCTAAAATTAAGTATGTATCTTGTTTCCAATTCTAATAAACCACTCAGTCCTTTAGGATGCATATTCCTTGCTTATATGCCAATGTAATTAAATAAGGCATCGAATCCGGGCAACCGGGGTCGGGTCCTTACAGTTGGTATCAAATGAAGTTTAGTAGAAAACTTGGAAACTAGATTTAGAAAACGTAGATTAGGGAAAAAATCCATAAGATAGTCTTTGATGGTAAACATATAAGAACATCCTGGTATTTTGGTAAGGAATAAATTATGTGGATATTTCTAGAAAATACATCCCTATCTGGATACTACAAGTGGATGTGGTTCTAAAACAAATGTACCTAGGAGTGAAAAATCCGACAAGGAATTTTGGGCTTGACCCGGGGTATCCTGGTACACGACAATGAGCCTTACTGCGCACCTGGTTTGACACTTCTGGGGGGATATTCTAAGGATAATTTACATTTTCTTTAAATGCCATTATGAAAGATTTAAATGTAAATTTTTTCTCAAAGAAACCATGTTTATGATTATGGGGTTAACCATGCATACGATTTCAATTTATGTTAAGTATTTTGCTAAGTTGATATTATACATTATGATTCATAACCTAATCTAGTGTATTCCATTATTTAGAAACTGCACCTAGTGGAAGGAATGGAAACTGCATGAACGCACATATCCCATGTAGAGATTTCCCTCCTATGCAAGATAATGATGTTGGCTCTAGAGCTTCGACTGGTGCAGATCAACTTATAACTATACTGGGAAAACTTACTTAGGTAATGAACAATAACCTTACCCGCATGGAGCATCTAGATCCACAATGTGGAGAAGCTATGTTAGATCGCTTTATGCGACAACAACCTCCATCATTTAATGGAACTATAAACCCATTCGCAGCGAAGCAATGGATAAGTTCCTTAGAGAAGATATTTATCGCTTTAGGATGCAATGAAAGAGAGAAGGTTGTCATGAAAGTTTATCATCTATTGGGAGATGCAGACCAGTGGTGATCATTAATCCAAAATACAAAGGAGGATTAAGAAATAGAAGATATGGAATGAAGGGATTTTAAGGAAATATTTCTAGAAAAATATTTTCCCTGCGAACAATGAGAAGATATGGAAAGGTAATTCCTAAATCTGAGGAAGAAGGAGGATGAAAATGTTGCAAAGTATAAAGCTAACTTCACAAGGTTAGCAAGACATGCCACAGACTACATACGCAATCCAAGGAGCAAGATTGATCGATTATTTGATGGTTTAAAACCATTCCTCTAAAGGGAACTAGTCTCCCAAAGTTTCTCATCATATGAAGATATAGTCTTAAGTGATATCAAGATGGAAAATGAATTTTCTAAGTCTTATGACATTAAAGGAAAACAAGATAAGAATAGGGCTACCAAAAACTCTGGAAAAGGAAATAAGGAAATGGGGAAGAAGGGAATATTTGACCTTCCATCCTATAGTAATTGTGGGAATAAACACCCTGACACTTGCCTGAAGGGAATGAGAGTTTGTTACAAGTGCAGAGAAAAAAGCTACCTATCTCGAGATTGTAAGGGGAAGAAAGAAAATATCAATGTTCAATGCTATAATTGTAGGGATATGGGACATTATGCACATGAATGTCCAAAGCGTCAAGGAAACATGACTCATAAAAGGCCAAGGGAGTAGGGACAAGCTTATGCGATCACAACTGCTGATATTGAAGTTCCTAATGATGTGGTGGTAGGTACTCTAATCGTTTCTTCAAACTTATCCAATGCTTTATTTGATTCTGGATCATCGCATTATTTCATATCTTCCAAGTTTTCCAAGAAATTTCGATATTTCTAATTTGATTTAATAAGGGAGTTGTTAGTAAAAACTCCTAAGGGAAGTATCATTTCAATAAGGTTGTGTTAGGAAGTCCCTATTATGGAATATAAATGTTCTTTATCTGTTGATTTTATTATCATACCCATAATTGAATTTGATATAATCCTTGGTATGGATTGGATTCTGAACCATGATGTGAAAATTTTTTACAAGAAGAAAGAGGTTACAATTTTTGAGGATGATATAGAATCCCTTATCTTTAGGGAAAGAACATCACCATATGATTCTCATCTAGATCCACCCCCAATATCTCTACTGAATTCAATTATTGGGGAGGAAGAGAATGCAATAACTATGGGTTAGGAAAAGAATGTTCAAATAGAGGACGTACATATTGTGTAAGAATATGTTTATGTATTTCCAGAGGATTTACCTGAACATCCTATAGAGCGGGAAATTGAGTTTTCCATTAACTTAATTCATGATTAAAGGCCCATATCAAATACCCCTTATAGAATGACCACTATGGAATTAGTGGAGCTGAAGAAACAACTAGAGGAATTGAGTGATAAAGGATTTATTTTCCCTAGTGTTTCTCTATGGGGAGCCTCTGTTGTTTTCATTAAGAAAAAAGATGGATCTATGATGTTGTGCATTGACTACAGGGATATCAATGCTATAACAATAAAGAACAAGTATCCCCTACATCACATTGATGGTTTATTTGATCAACTTCACAGAGCTCAATATTTTTCAAAGATTGAACTTTGATCTGGATATCATCAGTTTCTTGTGAGGAAGGAAAACATTCCAAAGACATCATTTCGAACCAGGTATGGGCATTAAAAGTTTACAGTAATTCCTTTTAGACTGACTAATGCACCCTATGTTTTCATGGATCTAATGAAAAGAGTTTTTAAGGAATATCTTGATGACTTTGTGGTAGTATTTATTGATGATATATTGGTATACTCCAAAAGCTATGGATATCATGAAAATCACTTGCACATTATTATGGAGACTCTTAGAAGAAATGAATTATATGGGAAGTTTAGAAAGTGTGAATTTTGGCTTCAATCAGTTTCCTTTCTTGGCCACATTATCTCTAAGGATGGAATATCTATTGATCCTATGAAGAAAAAGGCTGTTCAAGAATGACCTAATCCAACAAACATAACTGAGGTATATAGTTTTATTGGTTTAACAGGTTATTATCGGTATTTCATTTGAGAACATTTCCCGATTATCCAACCCAATGACCAAGATTACACGCAAAGGGGTTAAGTTCGTATAGACAAAAGAACGTGAGGACTGTTTCAAAGAATTTAAGAGGAGATTAGCGAATGATCTGATCCTAACTTTACAATCAGGGAATGATGGGTTTGTGATCTATAACGATGCATCAAAGAAAGGACTTGGTTGTATCCTTATATAGAATGATAGAGTTATTGCCTATACATCAAGGCAATTAAAAATTCATGAACAAAACTATCCTACTCATGATCTTAAGTTATCTACTGTGATCTTTGCTCTAAAAATATGGAGACACTATCTCTATGGTGAAAGATGCGAGATATATACAGATAATAAGAGTCTAAAATATATCTTCTAATAGAAAAAACTAAACATGAGGCAAATGTGTGGGATCAAACTAATCAAGGATTATGATTTTTCCATACACTAAAACCCAAGAAAGGAAAACAAGGTTGCTAATGCATTGAGTAGGAAGAATCATGGATTTCTAAACAAAATGGGGATTGGAAAGGATCCTTTGTATATGGATCTAGTGAGGATGGATATAGGAATTATCAAAGAAGGTGAAACATCACTACTTTCTCAAATAGTTTCCCAACCGTCTTTATTGGATTGAATTAAAGCTTCACAATCTGATGATGAGAATCTTCAAAAGAAAATTAATGATGTGAAATATGGGAAGTTGGCTTACTTCATGTGTGGAGATAGAGTTCTGAAATTTGGGAAGAGGCTATGTGTTCCCTCTATACCCAAGCTGAAAAGGGATTTATTGGATGGTTCTCATAGCTCAAATTTCTCTATACACTCTGGTAGCACTAAAATGTATAGAGATTTGAAAGAACATTTCTTGTGGGAAAACATGAAGAGGTAAATTGCTGATTATGTATCAAGATGTTTAGTCTTCCAAAAAGTGAAGGACAAATGAAGACATACTAGAGGAGTCATGCAACCTCTACCTATTCCTACACGGAAATGGGATGACATCACCATGGATTTTGTCACTGGATTACCCAAAACTATAAGAAAGAATGATGCAATATGGGTAATTGTTGATCAACTTACAAAATTTGCACATTTTATCGCTATAAGAGAAGATTTTCTATTGGAACGCCTAGCAAAACTCTATATCAATGAAGTTTTAAGACTTCATGGAGAACCTCTCTCAATTATTTCTAATTGTGATCCACAATTTACATCAAAATTCTAGAAAATTCATTAGAAATCTTTGGATACCGAGCTTCAATTGAGTACTGCTTATCACCCAAAAACTGACGGGCAATCAAAAAGGATGATCTAAACCTTAGAGGACATGTTGAGATCATGTTAAATTGACTTTCAAGGTATGTGGGATCAATATTTACCTTTAGTGTAGTTTTCCTACAATAATAATTTCCTTTAAAGTATTCAAATGTCACCATATAAATCATTGTATGGAAAGAGATTTCATACACCAACTTGTTGGGATGAAGTTGGAGAAAGGAAGCTTATGGGCCCAAAGATTATGGAGGAAACAAAAATGAAGGTAAAAACTATTCAAGTCAATATCAAAGCAGATCAAAGCAGAAAAAAATCTATGCTGATAATCAAAGGAAGGATTTGGAGTTTCAAGTGCGAGATCATGTTTTCTTAAAACTATCTCCATGGAAGGGTGTTATAAGATTTGGGAAAAAGGGAAACTGAGCCCTAAGTACATAGGCCCTTTTGAAATTCTGGAGAGAATTAGAGTTGTTGCATATCATTTGGCTATGATGCCTAGCCTGTATAAAGTACACAATGTGTTCCATGTATCATTGCCGATAAAGTACATGCTGGACCCAATGCATGTCCTCACTTTTGAAGGTATAGAAATGGAACTTGACCTATCTTAATATGAAGAGCCTATCCGGATTCTGGACACTAAAGAACAAGTTTTGAGGAATCAAACAAATCTACTTGTAAAGATACTTTGGAAAAATTATAAAATCAAAGAGGCAACATGAGAGCCTGAGGAGTTTATGATGAAGAACTACCCAAATCTTTTTGTGAGGTAACATTTTTGTAATTTCGAGGACAAAATTTTTGTAAGAAGGGGATAATGTAACACCCCAAGATTTTTCAAATAAATTTAATATTGAATTCATGAGACACTAAGTTTCTACAAAACACCACTTTGTTGTAACCTAGCTAGTAAACATAATTTTTTTCCACCTCTGTGATTTGAATTTTGAAAAATTGACATACATAGTTGCGTTTAGTAAGATATTTAGAGTCTGATAAGACAAACATAATTTTTGGTGAATAATAAAATACCCTTATAAATAGTAATATGAATAGTAATATGACCATTATGAATAGTAAATAAATTATTATTTTATTGTCTTAAGGTTATAAGATAATGAGATATTGATTAATTTTTCAAGGTGATATAAAATGAATTATAGTTTTAAAATTGTTATTTTTCAAATAAATTATGATTTTATTTAAAAATTAAATTAATAATATTTAGAAATAATTTTAAAAAAATGGATTTCATTCTTTAATTCCATACATCAAATAATGGTTAGGGTGAATTTTTTGGATTTTTCTGAAATACTCGAATTTTTGATGAACAGTAAAATACGGTAATTTACCATATATATACATTATCAGTTAAATTTAATATTCCTAGCATCATGGATGATGTAAGCACACTTGGTTTGAACTCACATGAACATATTACTATTCTTGTTCATAAGAATCAATACTATTGGTTTTCTTGAGGGAAATAATAACATAAAGAATAAGATATTCACAAATTACCCCTCTCCTCCACTATAACCCCCCCTCACTCCCTCTTCTCTTCACTCCTCTAAGCCTTGAATCTTCTAAAAGTTCTACAAAAGTACCCTTCTCTAGCCACTCCCCATGTACATGAGCTCTTGGTCTTTCTAAAATACCAAAACCCCTTCCCTTAAAGAGATTCTCAAGGAGGTGGATTCAAGAGGTAAATTCACATTATATTTCTTTCAATTTCATTTCAAGTTACTTTATATTGTTATCCTCTCCTCACCTAATCTATCAAAATGACCATTATAACTCCATTATTATCTATATATTGGAATTATATCATGTGAATGGAAGAAACATTATCAATATTCTTACTCTCTCTCTCTCTCTCTTTTATAAATGAAATCATCTTTCGTGAGGTTCCAATTTACAACCTTCATGGACAATAAAGTTTCATTCTTCAATTTATCCTTAATTACTTGTTATGAAATCAATTTTATAGTTGAACCAGACTATAATATATGTATTATAATCAAATTAATATTCAGGAACTAGTATATGTACATAATATTAAATCATATGACCAAACTATTTTCTAATAATCAAAATACCGCTAAAATAATCTAAGTAATTATCATTAATATTTAATCTAATGATTAATCCCCATTCCATATGAACAAATGATATAAATCACTATTAAATTTTTTTTATGTTCATAAATAATATTTAAATTCAATTCTGGAGAATTACATCCTTTCCACATGAACATCCATACTCGTATACAAATATACCGATCATGAAAACCAAGAAAATGAACACTCCGGAACGACGAAATTCAATATTATAACTTATCAATAAGGAAATAATGAACTTAATAAAATTATTATAAACTAAAAAATGTCTAATATGTTATTAATTAAGTTATTAATGAGTCTAATTTCATATTCCAGGACTATAAGGTCAAGAACAAAACATTTAGACATAAGGTAAGGGTTTTCTACCCAAACCTCCATTTTCATTCGGGTTACTCTTATTCTCTACTTATCTTGATTAAATTATTATTTATTCATATTTAATGCTCATATATTTTGTTATAATGTTATATATATGTGTAACAACCATAATCCTACTTTCATTTATGGGTATTTATATGTTTTAAAAAGATCTTTCAAAAATTCTTCCTAAAATGCAATCCCGATTCAAGGGAATTTCTCAAATTCTTACCTATTTTAAAGATGCATTTTATAATCTATTTTTAGCAAACATTATCTTTATAAATTTAATAATTTTATTATTAAAATACTATCTAATTAACTTATGGTTTTATACAAATACTTTTCCAAAAAAACTCTTCTTTTCAAAGTAAAATTGTATTTATCTCAAGAACTACTCAATGATTTTATAAGAGTATCTTCATATTTTTCAACACTATTATTGATTATCATGTATTGTTGTAGTTAATATTTTATGATATCATTTACCATATTTAATTTAATGTTTTATGATTAGTTTTACTTTTTATGTACTATCTTAAAACCATTCACCAATTTACACCGAATGATTAGTGTTTAGGCTTAATGTTCGGGGAGCATTATTAACATTTCATATGTTAGTTTCAATATGAATGTATATGTTGTTTATGTTTATCCACATTCATATGAGGAATGAATTGGACTTATTATGTGATTAGTGGGGCCCTCTATATCCCCTCTATGCATCAGAAGGTCTCATAAGACAAATAAATATGGACTTGGATGAGGCCATTGCCCATTTTTAGATATGATTTTGGCCGAGGCCTTAATCGTTTTTAGATGTCTTGGTCAAGGCCTTGATGGTATGTTTCAGAATGTACGAACTATGAATTTACCTCACTATGAAGATAGAAATTCATAGTTCATGTGGTTATTCGACTAGTAGAATACCCATGATTATGTTTTATTATGACATTATTTATTCAGCTCTTATTCCCGCCATAATGTGTTTAAGTTTTTTTTAAAGGCATGTGTTTTTAGTTACTCACCATGACTAATGTTTATGTTTATGATATCTTCTTCTGTATTTTCTTACCCTTACTGAGCATTTAAGATCACGCCTTTCTTATGTTTCATTTTCTCAGGACATGAAGATTTTTATTATGAATGACATGCAGAAATAACCAAGGAGTTATGGATGTTGTCGAAGGAATTTCTATGTTGTTTTTCATTTCAAGTTGTAATGATGAACTTAAGTATGTATATTTTTTCCAATGCTACTAAACTACTAGGTCCTTCAGGATGCATATTCCTTGTTTATATGCCAATGTAATTAAATAAGGCACCAACTCTAGGCAACCAGGGTCGGGTCCTGATAGAAAACAAGAGAGAGGACATGAATTGAGTTCTCATTATTTTCTTTTCTCCCCCATAGTTGCATTTCTGACTTTTTATATTCTCCATATTTATTGTATCTAGAAAAAAACATATCACTCTCCATTTAATTTATCTATTCTCCTCCATTGTCAATAAACCCAAAGAACCAAACCTTGACTTGTAGAGCCCAAAAACATGCTCCCCCTGGATCGTATCTCCCCCATAAACCTGCATCACTTCCAAAACCATATTAAAAGAAGTTAAAAAAAATGGGGAGAGGGGAATTTCTTAAACTCATTATGAACTGGTAGGTGATTGAATATCAAGTTTGAACCGATGTTTCTCAAACACAGCCGCTAACAGTGGCTTGGTCATAATGTCAGCCACTTGCTCATCAATTCCCACATGGTCCATTTTGATCACACCTTGTTCATATTTTTCCTTTATGAAGTGATATATGATCTCAATATGTTTATCATGAGAATTATACACAATATTCTTCATAAGATCAATTGCACTCTTGTTATCATAGTAAATCCCCATTGGTTGTTTCACCTTATCACCAATGTCAGTCAGTTGCTGCTTCATCCAAAGTAACTGAGTGCATGCCTTTGTAGAAGATATATATTCAACTTCAACAATACTAAGAGAAGTAATTTTCTATTTCTTGATCATCCATCCCATGAATTTTGTCCCAATATAGAATGCTCCACCACTGGTGTACTTTCTATCCACTATATCTCCAGCCGAGTCAGGATCAGAAAAAGAAGATAGTTCACTATCTCTTCCTAAAGAAAAGTATAGACCATAATTATATATACCTTGAATGTACCTCATTATTCTTTTCACTGCTACCATAAGTTCTTTCTTTATATTACTCTGAAATTGGACCACAGATCAAGTTGCAATGACAATATCTGGCAGTGTTTCCATCAGGTACACTAGGCTTCCAATGATTCTTCTGTACATGGTGGGATCTACATAAGTCCCTTGCTCATGCTTCCTGAGCTTTGTTCCAACCCCAATAGGATCCAACATTGGTTTGGAATCATGCATATTTAATTTCTTCATATGATATCTTGCATACTTTTCTTGAGAAATGAAAGTGTAATCCTTCTTCTGAATCACCTGCAACCCTAAAAAATATGTGAGTTCACCAATCATGGACATTTCAAATTCTAATTTCATGTGATTGGAAAATTCATCCACTGATCTCTGCCCGCTTCCACAAAAAATAATATCACCCACATATACTAAAACCATTAACTGATCCTTTTTAGAATTCTTCATATAGATATTGTGATCCAATCCTCCTCTTTTAAACTCAAGATTTCTCAGATAAGAGTCCAACCAAGAGTACCACGCCCATGGTTTCTGTTTCAGGCCATAAAGATATTTCTTTAATTTTTAAACCTTAAGTTCATCATTACCAAGAAATAATTACACAATTTTTTCAATTTAGACTTCTTCTTCCAATAATCCATTGAATAATGCTATCTTGATGTCTATTTGATACACTTTATAACCTATTTAGATTACCATGACAAGAAATAGTCATATTGACTCTGGTCTCACTAATGGAGAAAATTTCTCTTCAACATCAACACCTTTGATTTTTGAATATCCTTTATAGACCAATCATGCCTTCTTTTTGATCACATTTCCATGCTCGTCAAATTTTTTCTTGAAAATACACTTCATACCAATCACATTGTGACCTTCAGGTCTTTTGGAAAGATCCAAATTCTAATTTTTGTCAATCTGATCTAACTCTTCATTCATTACTTTCACCCATGACTCATACTTTGTAGCCTCTTCAAATGAGTATGGTTACACAACAAATAGAAATGAATATTGTGCATTATTTCTCATTATCTTTGTCTGTATAGGTGTATTTTGATCCCTGATAATGTTGGATTGATCAATCTCTACTCTTTGATTTATCCTTTGGTATTCAAATGAATTATCTCTAGCTATGACTTCCTCTTCTGATTCTTCTTCTAAGTCAACATCATGATGTGACTCCTGAGAGTTTTCTACATCTTCCTCTACCTCTGTATTAGCATTTGTTCCATATTCATATTATTTCTCATCTTTTATCACATCAGTATAATAATTTATTAAAGCATTCGTGTTTTTTTCTTCAATGATCTTAACATCACTGCTTTACACAATTATTCCCAAGCAATTATTAAAACACTTGTAGGCTTTGATGTTCATTGAGTATCCAAAAAATATTCCTTCATCTGCATTATCATCACACTTCCCTTGATTTCCTTCTCTGTTTCAGATGAAACATTTTCTTCCAAAAACATGATTTTTTTTTAATGAGGGCTTATTTCCATGCCATAATTCATTTGGCGTCTTTGTCTCACCCATATATAGCCTTGTTTGGTTTTGAATATACACTACATCTTAAACTGCCTCTTTCCAGTAATGTCGAGGAATACGACTCTCAATCAACATAATTCTGGCCATGTTGTTTACTTATCAATTCATGTGCTCAATAACTCCATTTTTCTGTGGAGTTATCACAACAGTCACCTCATGTTTTATCCCATGCTTCTCTAGGTAATTTTCAAATTCAATGGATGTGTATTCCCCTCCATTTTCAGACCGTAGGACTTTGATCTTCTGTCCAGTATCATTCTCGATGATTCGTCGATAGGTTTTCATGAAATCAAGAACTTGTCTCTTCCTGTGTATAACGATCACACATGCCATTCTACTATAATAATTTATGAAAAGAACAAAGTACCTTTTCCCATGTGTTCTAGAAACATATATCAGGCCACAAACGTCTATATAGATGAGGTCAAGGAGATTAGATTCTCTTTTCTTCTTTGGACGGTAGGAACTGCAGACCATCTTCCCTCGCATGCAAGCATCACAAGTCTTTTCTTGTTCATGCTTCAGATTAGGGATATCCATGACTATCTTCAGCTTAGATATCTTTTCCATGTCTTGCTGATTGATGTTCCCTAATATCTGATTCCACAAGTTGTTTTCCTCTTCAACTGTTAGGTAGTAAATGTTCTCTTTGCTGTCAACCTGATATAAGTTTCCATCTATTTTATATCCTTTCATGAGAGAATTCCCAGACTTTCTTCTTATAGTGCAACCATTTTGATTGAATGTCACAATAATACCTGATTCATAGAGTTGACTCACACTAAAAATATTGTGACACAGATCATCCACATAAAGGAATTTAGTTTTCTTCAGATCTATATTAGCTAGCTTAGTACTTCCCCTACCTTTTATCTTCAAAGCACTATCGTTACTGAACCTTTCTATTCCATCAACTTTTTATTGACATTAGTTAATAGGTATGCATTACCCATCATGTGGGATGAACATCCGCTATCAAGAATCTAGGTGCTGCTATTCTTTGTAGATTTGAGGGCTACTTCTGTAAGATTGGATTTTTCAATTTTCCTCTTTTATTTCCATAAGATATTAGGTTGAGTGTAAGACATTTATGGCCTTTCAATTATATCTTCCATGTACATGGATTCTTCATATTCAAATTCTTTTTCTAGAGGAGAAAAATTATTTGAAATAGTAACACCATCTGGTTGACAAGTATTGACCTATCTCTGAGCATTGTAAGGATTTCTACTGTCATACCTCTACCTGCAATACACAACTTTATGGACAAAGTTAGAACAGTGAAAACAATATCCATAGAAATTATTTCTTCTATAATAATTAGGATATGAATATGTTTTCCTTTGTTGAACTCCTAAATCTTCCCCATTCATATAGCTCCTTGACTCTTCGTAGTATGACATGGTATGGCCCAGATAGCCACAAAACTGACACTTCATGATAGGAAATGTCTTCTCACTTTTATTTCTCCTTATTCCTTCTTCCTCGGGAAAATAGTTTGATTGCCTATCATTTCTGGAAACTCAAGGATAATCTTCAGTTCTTTTTTTAGTTTGATTTAAGGGTTTCTTTTTCAGAACTTATGGTGGCTTTTCAACATGATCAAATTTCATCTTGACTTTATTATGGTTCAGTTTATTTACAACATTTTATGTTTTGGCATCACAAAAAATTCCACTATTTCCCATGCATGTAGGTCTTTGATCACTCAAGATCTTTTCAACTCCATTAGAACCACATTTTTCTCTCTCCAGTAGCTTAGAGTCTGAGAACCTTCCAAATTGTATTTTCTTCTTTTCTTCTTTTGAATTTGATTCACTTTTGAATTTAATCCTAAGAGTAACAACTTCTTCCTCTAGAACCTCGATAGTATTGGATTTCTTTTCCAATCTGGAGGTAAGGTCATTGATGACCTTTCCCTGTTCTTCAATTCTGAGTTTTAGTTCCAAGAAATCTTCTATGCTCTCAAGGATTGATGACTATACTTTCATAAATTTCTCCAGTTTTTCAATTTCTGCTTCAAGATGATCAACATATTTTGATAACTCTTCCACAATTCCTTTCCACTCATTTTATCTTTTACATTGATTCTTAAGCTTACCAAAATCATCCTTAAGTTGAAACTTGGGGATTGGAATCAGTGTTCAACTGATTATCACCAGCCTTATCTTTTTATGGTTCTAATTTTTCAATTGTATCCATCATGGAAGCATGGTTCCTAGATTTGAATTCTGCTTCCTCTTCCTCAAAGAGTTCATTGTCACCATCTTCTTCTTCATAGAAAAAACTCTTTCATTGAGATTTCTTTCCAAATTTTAAGTCTCCCTTTTTGAAAAATCTTTTCTGAGGCTTTTGAATGTCTCTATATTCACTTTCCTCATCATTGAACTTTCTTGGGCATTGAGAGGCAATGTGACCAAATCTTCCATAGTAAAAACAAGTTAGAGGCATCTTGCCTTTAAACTTATATATTCCCTTCTTAAGATTCTTGGTAATGAGAGAAAAAATTTCTTTTTACTCATCATCTTAATCACCACTATCTCCTAAAACTTTTAGTTTGTCCATGTATTTGAATGCCATTTCCTTTCTCACACGAGTCGTAGCTTCTTCTAGTTTGATTCTCATTTCATATGCCGATAGATTGCTCAGCAAATCATCCACTAAGAGTTTGTAGAGATCTCTTTCCTCAAGGGCTGTCACATTTTCATTGTAAAGGGGTAGAAGTATTCTCAATATTTTCTTTACAATGTTAATGTCTTTGATTTCTTCACCCAGACCTCATATTTATCCTACAACTTCAGTAATTCGATTGAAAAAGGAGTTTTCATTCTCATCAGGGTGCATCTTCATATCATCAAAACTGTTGTGTAGTACTTGAAGTTTCAACTCCTTCACTTTTCTATATCCTTCATACATATTCTCCAATTTATCCCACATTTACTTGGTAGATGTGCAACTCATTACCTTTAGATAAATCTAATTAGAAAGGGATGCAATGAGAGCATTCTATTCTTTAGTATCAACATCAAACAATTTCCTATCTATATCAGTCATTGACAGTTCTGTATGATCAGTGACTTGTATTACCTATGTATTAGCAAATAAGACCTCCATTTCAAGAGATCTTAGGTGATATATCATCCTATTTTTCTATATCTTAAAATTACTTCCATTGAAGAGGGGAACTCCCCTAACATTGACTAGATTTTTCATGGCAACATAAGACAGATTCAATACTAGCAACCTTTACCCTATGATACCACTTAAAGGACCCCATAACACCCTAAGAGGGGAGGGGAGAATCATGATGTCAACTTTTTTTCTTTTAAACCGATGAATCTTGTTACCACATTGATAGGAACCTGTTAAACCTATTTGAATAGAAAGTGCAGAAAACAAAAAATCACATGAAAAGCAATGACACATTAATTTTACTTGGTTCACCACTAAGGGTTATGTCCAAGGAGCATACACTGAAAGTGTTTTGGTCATACCCAATAACCACTAATCTTCACAAGTTGTGGATTACAAGAGTTTAGCATAGTCACTATATGCCAGGCACACTACCTTTATAAGGTTTTAGGGAAAGCACACTGTATCCCTAGGATCACTTCCACTGACCCCCCCTTACTCACTGCGTTGGAAGAATCTTCACTCAGTTTATTGACTTGAAGGTCGATTCAATGGAGTAGCATTAAATCATGCATCCTCAACTATAAATAGATGCTCTTTTAAAGTACTATTTTCATCCAAAAATGAAATTTACTTTCCCTCACACTGATAGGTTATGGTAGTTAATTTTAAAAAATGATTTTGTCAATTTTCAGGCTTCCCTGGGTGTTCTGCATACCACTTTACCTCCTTTGCGTACTATTTAACAAGTATGGTTCACAAATCACCTCCTCCACATACCACTACTATTTCTACGTACTATCCAACACCTCTGTGAATTGTATTATCTTACACAGATTGTTTTTCTTTATACAGATGGTTCTATCTACCTACTGTCTTCTCCTCCATGAACCACTTCGCACTTCACCATATTTCTTCCCGAAATCTTAATATTTAATCCCACTTCTTAACAAATGGGATTTCTTCTCTTTATATAGGCACAAATGGATCTAAAAAATCTTCTAATCCAAGATTTACCAAATCATTGATTTTTGGTACAAACTCCACCGCGTACCTCTCCTATCCCATGAACTACATCAATCACATGAACCTCTAGAATTCTATGTATCGCCCGTCTCCATCCACATACCTTCTCCGTGAACTGATTTCAGTTTCATGAACTGCTCAGCATACCAAACCTTTTGTTTTGTACATGGTTTGTGAACCATTCTTGGACATGGTATGCGGTCCATTTCCCAAGCCACGCAGTTCTCTCCCTTTACTGAATTCCTTTTCCGTTCTTTATTCCATACATTCCTATGAATAGATTCCCGATTTTGAGGTCTAAAAATTTGGAAAACACTGAGAAACTACGCCACCTTCAATACTGCTTTCAACCTCAAACATATGAACACATTACTTGCAAACTCCATGGTCATCCATGTGTAGATTGACAACAAACACAAACCATACTCCATTATTATCAACAAATAGACTTGGTTCCAACAGACCCACTATGTGATCTACTCATCAAGAGATTCCTGTATAGAATATTTTCAAAAAAACCATAGAGAATCACAATATATAAAGAATTGATTTAACTTAAATAAATAAATAAAGTAAACATATTACAATATTATCAGCTACAACCCTCAACTCTTCCGTAAGATATTGCCATTTTTACTCATTTGAGCACTATTCCAATTTTCATGTTTAATGGTGGTGGTGGTGGTGGGGGGCGGGGTCAACCTCTGCAGAGCCTGAAGACTCAACTCTCAGATTTTGAAATTTTGTAGCTATTATTTTTTCTTCTAATTAGGGGAGTCCATGGGTCGGGTAGGGTCAGGTTGAGGGTGTTTCTAGGCCTGATCTGACCAAAAAAGAATGGGTCAGGTCACATGTTTCATGATCAGCTGAACCGACTCAACCCCACTCATAGGGGTCAGGTTAGGCAGTGAATGGCCAAAGGACCCGACCCAACCCGAGCCATTGTGGGTCGGGTCAGATTGGGTCGGGTTAAGTGGGTTATATGCATCAGACCCGACCCAACTCGATGGGTCCAAACCCAGATCTGACCCAACCCAATGGATCCAAAACCAGACCCAAACCCAACCCAATGAAACAGAGTGGGTTCCAACAACATCTAATTCAAAAAATGTATAAAAATATAACCAAAAAATGAAAACCAAAATGGAAAAAAATCCAACCCCAAAAAATGAAATAGTGGTATCCAACAGAGTGGGTTCAAAAAATGAAGAGTGGAATACAAAAATGCAGTGGCATCCAACAAACCCATACCCAACCCAAAAATGCAGTGGAATCCAAAATGCAGCAGCATCCAATTCCAAAATGCAATAGTGGATTCCAACAAAGTGGGTTCCAAAATATAGTGGCATCCAACAGACAGGGGTGACATCCAAAATTCAGAAAAATTTAACAATGCAGCAATAACAAAATATAAACAAGCAAGAAGGTCACAACTCCATAAATTTGATCGTAAAATCTTAAAAAAATTCAACAACCAAACAAAAAAATAGTGGCATACAATTCCAAACACAACAAAATAGGGAAACGAATAGGTAAAGTGCATAATAATGTGGGGAAGGGAAACCAACCTATTACCTAAGCAACAACATTCAAAAAATGTTATCATAGCAACTTTGTATTAACACCATGAGGAACAACGCAGTTATTTCTCTTCCACTTAAAGTAATTGGTACAATTAAACATGGTAAACCCCCACTTCCTACTGATAATTAGAATAAAATTCATGAACTCAAACATCATTATCTTTTATTTATTTTTCTTTTATTTAGTCCATGTGAACCAAATAGAGCCTTAGGTCTTAATGAAGTAGCTCACTCCAACCTAAAAGTAACTCAAAAAATATTAAAAGATTATATAAATTTAGTGAAAAAAACAAAGTAACACTACTATACATGATCTTTTCCATTGTAGCATCTGATAAAGAAGAATCTTCCAAAATAAATGTACAAGAAACAAATCAGTAAATTAAACTACTTTCACATAAAAAGGTAGACAGATCATTCATCTGCTTTAAAAAGAAAATAGATCTTAAATAATGAAAACCATTTTCCACTATTAATACCATTAAATTTCACTCATGTAAACTTTATGCAGCCATAAAAATAGAGCAAAAAGAAAACCCTAAAACTTATTTTGATCAGTGAAAATTCCATAAAAAAATTAAACAATGAAATCTTATGATTGGTATAAAATGCATGAATTCATGAAGCAAGGTCATTTTAACAGGTGCATGCAACAGGGTCATAACCATCTTATTAAAATATCATGAAAGTTCCTATCAAACAACTTAAAATAAAAACTCAGAGTGCACATTCAAGACTTTTAATTATAGTTCAAATAAATATTCAATGATTGACCAAATTCAGCATGTAAATCACCCAATCGATATGTGCGTGTGCCATTTCCACACGCTCTTCTCCTAGCATTGTCAATATAAAACCATAAACTAAGAAATATAACATAGTCTGCAAACACAATAATAGTCCAGGTGAATTATAATTTATAAGTAGGTGGACTTAGGTAAAATTAATGACTCAATGATGTTCAGATTCAAACAACTATGGAAGGGATCAAGGACTTGTCCTCTTATACCAAATGTGGACTCTGAAGATACTATAGTTAAAGGAATTTCTAGAATATCTATGGAAATGCATGAGAGAACATGATACTTACTTTCCTTTACTTTAAACTAACTTAAAATATAAAATCTATCAAAATCATCCTCATAATCACCAATCTATAAATATATTTATAGTTCATTCCTTTGTTGTGTCAATTATATTTTCCTTTTCTTTGATCTATATTCATCTTTCCATTTCTCATGACCCTCACTACCACTACTAGAATCATGAATATGTGAATCTTGATGATAACTTGAATCACATTGATCAACAGGGATGTGATATTTTTATTTGTAAAATTAAAAGATATTATTCATAACCTCTGTTAATTTATTGATCAACTCATTCTTGTCTTCATCATCAAACATCATTTAAAAACTATACCAAACATATTTTAATTTATATCGAGGATGAAGAACAACTTCCATAAGTAAGAGATAATTAAAATTGTAACTAATACCCCAATACTTGTCCAACTTAACCTTCATTACAATAGCCATTTCACTCACAATAATATCATTACTCTTCATCTATTTCTTTATTTTTCTATATATGTCACGGAGAGTATTAAATAAAGTGTTACATGTTATATACATAGAACTAGAAAAATCAACAGTGCTATCATAAAATATTTTAAAAAACTTGAAAAATACACGAGCACGCTCCCAATCATATGTTGTAGGAGCTCCACCTTCACAGACAATATCACTCCTAAAACTTTAATCCTTCTCAAGGTGAATAAATAATTTCTCATAATTCTCTGAAACATCCAACATAAATTAACAAGAATTATAACTAGTAGGAACATCAAGAATTATGGTATGTTTATTAGGAATTTTTAACTCCTTGGAAATGCTCTTGAAAAGATCCAATCTAGAAGGTGAAAATCAAAAATTTGTAGGAAACTCTGATTCTAGAAATTGATGTTGATATTTAATTGAGCACATCATTAACAATAATATTTAAAATATGTGCACAAAATATCATATGCATATACTCTCCTTTAAGAATAGACCAATTCCAATCATTAACTCTCCTCACCAAATAACTGATCATTGTATTATTAGAACTAGCATTTTCCATGGTATTAATCCTTTAGACCCCCACTGTTTCAATGTCTATTCTAATACTCAACCAATTTTTCCCCTTTATGATTCGAAACAAGAAAAAACTTGATTTTTTTAATTTAAGATCCAATTATCATTAATAAAATGTGAATTCACACACATATAATTCAGATTCTAAATTGAAGTCCATGTGTCAGTGGTAATACATACCATATGAGAGAACATATTAATAAAATGTGTAGTCACACACATATAATTCAGATTATAAATTGAAGTCTATGTATCAGTGGTAATACATACCTTATGAGAGAACATATCAAACACAAACTTTAATTTTTATTTCTCAGCCAAATATAACTGCAAACAATCTCTAGAAACTTTTTGTCTAAATGGAACTTGAAATTGAGGTTGAATAACTTTAATAAATTATCTAAAACCTTGATTATCAACACATTTAAATGATAACTCATCAATTATTATCATTTTAGCAAGAGCTATTCTGCACTCTTCTTGGTTAAAATGATCTACTGAAATTTTAACTATCCCATCATCTTCATCTTCACACTTATTTCTAAGACCAATAGTGGTTTGAATTTTATCAAGATGTTTGTGAGGATTTTTATTGCACCTTGTCAAATTCCTATTCAAATTACTAGTTCCATGTTTCCCATATGTTTAATCATAATATTTTCCACAATAATTACAAAAAACCCTTAAATTTTTCTTATAAAAATGATCCAAGATTGATAAACTCTATAATCAGTAAGAGATTTAGGAATTGTTACCTTTTTAGGATACTGATTACCCTTAGTCTCATCAATTGGTTTTCTAATAACACCCCCTCCTATTTATGTAATTGAATGTGTAGTTGGAGTAGACCCCATCTGACTTTGAGTTCCTATGGAAACTAGAGGATTAGAACTATTTTTTTTACCACCTTCTATGAATTCCTAGATGCTGTCTACAAAATACCCCCACCACCCATGACCCATTGGCAAGACTCTGCTTTGGAGAACCCCCAAAAGAAGAAGAATAAATAGGTTTTGAGTGATGGTGGTGTTATTATCACAACATTAATGAATGTTTAAGATAATAAGAAATAACATGATAAAAAAATAAAGAACAATGTACCATCAGACTGCATGCATGACACCAGGAGGAGGAGGTGAATTAGGTGAGCAGGCTTTCTCTCGATTGCTTGCGAGGGAAGGTCGGGGGAGGAGGTGATCAATGGGGGATTTTCTGGGTGGGTGGGTGATTTATTGGATGTGTGAAAGGAGGCAGGAGAGGAGGATGGAAGGTGGAGTAGTTTTTTCTCTTGAGGGAAGGAGAAGACAGAAGGTGAGTTAGGGTTTTCTCATGAGGGAAGCTCAAGGAAGGTAGAGGAAGGAGGAGAATAAGAGGGAGGGAGTAGGGTTTATTAAATTGATCATGAGGGAAGGAAGATGAAATATAGATCAGAGTTTCTCCATGTAAGGGAAGTTCGAGGTTTGGGGGGGGGGGAGGTGAGAAAGAGGGAGGGAGGGAATGAATAAAGAAGAGGAGACCGGTCGGGCTGGGTTTTTTTTCATACACCTGTTGGGTTATCGTGTTGGGTTGGGTATATATGTATCCAAATCAAGACCCAAACCAACCCATGCATGGGTTAAACCAATATAAACCCAACTCGACCTGACACGGTTAGGTCGAGTCAAACTCGTCGAGTTGGGTTAGGTCTGGACACCCCTACTTCCAATAACATATACCCTCCCTGAGATAATGTGTGAGAGTATACATTTATATATTGGATATCCTGATGAGATATCCTCAGTTGCTATAAATTAAGAATAAATAAATCATTAATATGATCATTAATATAAAAAAAACTTCTAAAAGATAATATTTCACTTACAAAAAACACTTCTCATCGTCAAATTTCAACAATTTTTTACATGTATCTTCATCTATAAATGGATATATATCACATGTATTATGATATTTTCTATTCCGAAAATTAAATATGATGTGAGGGTTGATTTAAAATATCTCCATCTCCTAGCAGCCAATGACAAACATTTCCTCCTAACCCCTCCAGTATCAGGTATATCATATTTAATCTAATAAGACGGGGGAAAAATATATTACTATAAACATTTAATGATAAGTAAAATAATAACAAATGATCTTACCAAAATGGTCTCCCATAAGTGGGATATTTTCATTTTTTCAACACTTCTTCAATCATCGATAAAAATACTAACCTTTCTTTTAGCCCGCAATGCAATAAAATTATTGAATTATTTTGAATTTGGAGATATCAGAATATCATTATCATCAAAGTCTACTAGTATACTTCGGTCTTGGCTATCGAAAAATGATAATTTTGGTAAATGTGTGATGCCACGTTTACCAACCCTTAGACTCTTTTTTTCACCCATGGAAGTAGATGTATCTTGTAACAAAGGATGATGAGGCTCATCAACAGAAGCATATGTACGTTACTCCCCAGAGGTATGTGTACAATCCTCTCGAGAATTATGTGGTGGATCAGATGATTGATCTTTCATTATCCTACAAATTAAAGAAACAAACAATTAGTACAAAAATATACAAATACAACTATTACATACATATGTAAATGAAAAATGAAAAATTATCAAACAAAAAGTAAACTAAACTAAACACATTTTTATTCATATTTTTTATAGTTAACTAAAATGATAACAACATTAATGAGAGATGAAATAACATAAATTATGTAAATAAAAAAATTGTGTGTGAATAGTAAAAATCCTACAATGTATAACACCATTTTTTCCACAAAAAATAACATTCTTTGAATATATGAAAAACGATCCAATAAAATGTAAACTAAATTGACCACATTTTTATTCATATTTGTTAGTGTAGTTAACTAAAATGATAATAACATTAATGGGAGATGAAAAGACATAAAATAATGAAAACAAATCCAAAAAATGGCGCGTCATTAGTAAAAATGCTCCAACCTAATAAATCATTTTTACACCAAAAATAATATTTTTTTGAATATAATATTTTATACAATATTTTTGTTTTTATTTAACACATTATATTTAAAATAATTTTTTTTTTAAATAAAATAAATTAATAAATAAGTTATGTAAGGGTAAACATGGTAAAATAAAAAAAACTAAACTAATATAAACAAACAGTTTAACTTATTAGTTATAATACACGTTTTAATAAAGAAAATAAAACTAAAACATCTAACATTTTATGAAATTTTAAAAAGTAAAACAAAAATAAATATATGTTACCTGTAATATTAGGAATGTACTAAAGGATTATTTTACTAAATTCCTTTATCATGATCATTCCGTATGGCACAAACCATATCTATGACGTGCTCATTAATATTATTTGTTAATATTTCTATGGAAGTAGGGATCTCACATAAATCAGTATCTTCGTCAAGTTTATCATCACCGACATATAATTTTTTTACTTTTAAAACAATAGACCACTGCTTATCAGATTGATCAAGAATATATAAAATTTATTTTTCATGTGTTTCCATGATAAAATGATCAACCATGTATTCCAATCTGTTCAGATTAACTAGTGTCATTAAAAATTCATCATTTATGACACTATTGTTACCAATAAATCATTTGAAGTTAAACACTATAACTTGAAATTTAATACAATAAAACTCCCATATTTTTTCAATGACTCCATAATATATACTTGATGCAGAGATTGAGTTTTTTTCTTTGGAACTTGAAAAATGCATTACTTCCACAAACACCAATACACTACTATTTTGAACCACACTTTTATTGTCTTGATATTTCGTATAAAATGTATATCCATTAATGTTATACTCAGACCATGTTATCAAATTTAAACTTAGATCACCCACTAACCATCTCAATTTTCCGATGCATATGATCTACTAAGCACGATCTCTTTAAACCATGGAAAAAAAGTTCTGTTATGCTCATTCAAAATCTACATATCTTTATTCTTTAGATAAAATTGTTTTAACATATTAATATACAATGTTATATATGGATGAGAACCATCTATGTTATTCAAGATGTATAAATGTACCTTCTTTATCTGTTCACCTATAAATGATTTTACTTTCAAGCCATGGATCCCCTTTCCCCCATAATTGAATCATTCACAGTGAGATGTAGGCAAACCAATGTGCTCTACCATAGACATGTATCTTATACAAAACTCTACAACTCCCTCAGAAATATACTTCTCAACAATGGAGGCTTCAGGTCGATATGGATTCTTAGCATACCCCCTTAATATCTTCATATAAGTTTCAAAAGGATACATCCAATGTAGATATTTTTGTAAAGATTTATTTATCACACTAAATGAACCATTAAATGTACCACGATATTAAAAAAATATAGAGGAAAATATATTTCCAATTGACAAAGTATAAAAAACACTTCATTATCCAAAATTTTCAAAGCATCTAGATCAACCACATTATTATAAATTGAATTTAAAAAATAACACACCTTCATGATAGTCATTATAACATGAATGGGAAATATTACATGAAATGAAAATAGTAGGTGTTGTTGAATCATGACGTGAAAATAATGATATTTTATACCTGTCAACTTCAAATCCTTTAAAGTCACAAATTTTTTTACATTTTAAGAATAACCCTACGACACTTTGATATCATGAAGACACTAATAAAAGCTATTTTTCTCCCTATTGGATAATATATGAAAATCCTGGGGTAGGAATGTTCACCTTCCATTAGGAGTGTGAGATAACTCCAAACATATTTCCATTGAGAGTAAGTACAATCTATCATTCAACCCATATTTAATCTTTCCTTTAATATTTAAAAATGTTCCAATCAAGATGTCATAGAAAATTTTCTCCACATGCATGACATCAATGTTATGTTTGACCTCATGATATCTCCAATATGGTAGCTTAAAAAATATTGACTATTTCTTCCAAATATTTATATCATTACCAGATTTTTGTGTCTTTTTGAATGTCACATCAACGTTTTTCACCCTCTCAACATACTTATCAATGGAAAAAGGTTTTGGAGTAATATAAAATTATTATGGTTTATTTAATGCCTTTTTTAATCTTTTATATGAGTGATCCATAGAATTTTTTTTGATAACCCATGTATACTATTTTTCTCCCATGTTATAGTTGATAATATGAAGTCCATTGTTCAAAAATTGGACAAGCTTTATTCCCCTTAACATTGTATCTAGACAAATTTCCATATACTGGGAATTCATTTATAGTAAACATAATCATTTCATATATTTGAAAATATTCCATTTTACAAGAATCATACACCCTAATACCTTCCTCCCATAAAAGTTTCAAATCATTAATTAATTGTGACAAGAAAACATCAATATCATTTCTAGGATATTTTGGTATAGAGATCATTAAACTCAACATAACATATTTTCACTTCATAAAAAATTCAAGATATAAGTTACAAATTACTAATAAAATAGTCCATGAACTATGTGTGCTACTAAGGATTCAATATAGATTTATTCCATCTGTGCATAGTCCAAGTCTAAGATTTATAACTTTATTTCCGAATGTAGGAAATTGTTGATCAATTTTCTTCCAATTTGGACAATCAGCTGGATGATGTAATTTTCTATCACATATCCACTAATATACATCCCATATTAACCTTTTTTAATCATTTGAATTTGAAAATAAACATTTCAAATGAGGAATTATAGAAAGATACCAAAATGTCTTGATAGGGGACTCTGTAACTGCTAAATCAGCTTGTGTTTTTTCTTTTAATTTATACCGTGACATCCCACATTTAGGACACCTTGATAAAAATTATTATTCCTTCCTATATAGCACACAGTCATTCAGGTAGACATGTATTTTCTTATACCCTAATCCCATCGGTCATAATATTTTATTCACTTTATAATGTGAATCTGTAAGGTCGTTGCCTTTAAGAAGAATGTCTTTAAACAATTGTAGTAACTCTATAAAACTCTTATTACTCCATCCATTTTTCCCTTTAAGTTAATCAATATTAACACCATCAACAAATTTGTAAATTCCATACAACCCAGATACAACGGTTTTTCAACATCACTATATAGACACTCAATTGTTGTTTATTTATCAATTGCCTCTACTTCAATATCATGAATCATTTATTCAATTTGATCAAAATTATCATCTTACAAAGCATAATTATCAATAGATTTGAAATTATACCCAATTTCACCATACAAAATCCAAGGGTTGTAACTCAGATTAAAACCATGAAAAATTAAATGATCTTTGATCTCTCTTCTTTTCAAATTCTTCATATTTAAACATTTCAGGCATGGATAGAAATACATGTCATAGTTTGGAATATTTCATTTAGAAAATTCCAAAAAAGCCTCGAATCCTTCCTCATATTATCACTTATTCGAAGTGTAGTAATCTAACTTCGACTCAGTATTATCTATAAAAAATATAAAAAATTAAAAATAAGTTATCACAATTTAAAATTTAATTTAAAATTTAATTTTATAAATAACTATAATGAAATACCATAACATATTTCACAAAAAAAGAAATACAACATATTTGATAAATAAAAATATAATTTTGAATATATTAAATTATTATCCTTTAATAAAAAAATAATAAAATTAACTTAAAATAAAAAATTCACAATTTAAAAAATATCTAAGATGTGTAAATAATGTAAACTACAAATAAAAATATCTTGGATGCATAGAAAATCAAAACAATAAACACAAACCATAAATTTATATTTGAACCAGGATGATTGAGAAGGCGACACTGATGGTAAGAAGGAGGAAGTGACAACCGATAATGAGTAGCTGTGGATGGTGACTGAAAGAAAAAGTGGAATTAATAGAAAATTTGAACAAAAAATACAAATGTTAATACAAATAGATTGTATGCCTAAAAAATCAAAACAGAAAACACAAACTATAAATTAATATCGGATCTGGGATGACTAAGAAGTAGACACTAATGGAAATAAGTCACAAGCAGCTAATAATGGATAATAGTGGTATATGTAACTCTAAGATAAATCAATATGATATAAAAATTGAAACAAAAAATACAAATAAATAGAATGCAAGGAAAATGGAAACAATAAACACTAATCGTAAATTGAAATTGAAGCCGAGACAATAAACACCAACGAGAATAAGCGTGAGCGGCAGTCGATGATGGGTGACCATGGATGGTAGTGGTAGATTCAAACTAAAAGATAAAATGATATTAAATAAAAAATGTAACCATAAATAAAATAGCTATAATGCATGAAAAATGGAAACAATAAACACTAACTCTAGATTGAAATCAAAACTGGGATGAGCGACACCGAGCGTAAGTAGTGGTTGACTGAACAATGACCATGGAGGGAAGTGCTGGATACCAAATGGAAGATATTTAAAGAAAATAATCGAAGAAAGAAAAAATTTGATGCCATGGATCGAAGATTTTTAGGGTGAGGGTTCATCATGTGAGAGAAAAACAAGAGTTCTTGCATGAAATAAAGAAACCGAAATGACTATTCCTGATACTGATTAAAATTATAAAGCTTTTTCACATTGGTTATTCAATAAATGATTCATAAAATTAGATATTTAACATCAGTTATTCCATAATTGACATGGAAAATGATCTTTTTTTTACATCAGTTATTGGATAAATGATATGAAATATCTTGTGGTTTAATTTTTCTCATTTTTTTTGAATAACCAACCTAAAAAACTCATTTTTTTGTGTTGGTTATTGAATAACCGACATGAAAAATTAACCCGTGGGATATTTTAGGTTGGTTATCCAATAACCGACATAAAAAATAAGATATTTCATGTCAGTTATTCAATAACTATCATGAAATATCTTTTACTTTAATTTTTAACATTGGTTATAGATAACTAACGTTAAAAATGTGACGCAGAAAATATAATTTGTACTTGTGACATACCATAAAAACTAGTTGAGGGTTCTATAAATAGTAAATTGAAAAATGATGTTTTTGGACTATAGGACAACCAGATCAAGATCATAATATATCATTGGATCCTCTTCTTGATGCTATCGAGACTAATGTAAGTGGGAACTTAACTGAGTAGAAAAATGAATTTTAGGATTTAGTTGATGATGGAAATCAAGATTTGTATTATGGATTTCTAAAATATTCAAAACTTTCTTTTCTATTAAAGTTATACCATATCAAATTCCCATGCAGAATTAAAAATAAGGCAATATCCATGATATTGGAATTTTTGTATGATACATTTCTTGAAGCTAATATCCTTGGGTATTTTTATGATATAAAAAAGTTATTAATAAGATTAGTATGAATTATACAGAAATATATGCTTATCTCAATGATTGTATGCTTTATTGGGGAGAGGATTCAAGTAGACAAGATTATAAAAAATGTTCTTCTTCTAGATGACATCCAATGAGTGATGCTAGAAGTCTAAATCAACATACTAATATGAATAAGAGAAAAAAGAAAACACTTACAAAGTTTTTCATTACTTACCTTTAAAACCTTGATTAAAAAGATTATTCATGTCATAAAAAGCCACCAATCACATGAAGTGGCATTATATAGATAATAATAATGATGGGTTAATGTAGTATCCAAGAGCTTGAAATTCATGGAAGACATTTGTTTCACAACATCTATATTTATCATATGATTTAAGGAATGTTATATTGGGATTGGATTCCAATGGATTTAACCCATTTGGTACTTTGAGTACCGGTTATAGTATTTTTTTTGGTTTTTTTGATCCCTTAAAATCTACCTCCTTGGATGTGTATGCAACAATCATCTTTTATTATTTTGATAATTATTCCTAGAAAAAATGTATGGAAATGATATTGATGTATAATTTCCACCTATAATTGAATAATTATAGGAGTTATGGAGAAAATATATTGAGACATATGATGAATCTTCTATAACAATGTTCAAAATTCATGCTTATATAATGTGGACCATTAGTGACTTCCCTGGACTTAGTAACTTATCTGATTAGAACACTTACACGAGTTTTGTTTTTCCTATTTGTAAGTTTTATTTTGAATCTTAATGACTACCTTACAGTAAAAAATGACACTTGTTATGTTATTGTAGATTTCTCGATATATCTCATAGATTTTAGTTGAACAAGACAAAATTCAATGAGTTTATTTATCGTAGAACATTTCCAAAGTTGTTGATAAGTTCTAAAATAATGAAACAACTAGTAAACGTTGAAACAAATTTTTGGAAGATGCACCATTTAAATTATAGTATAAAATGAGTTCTAAGTGCGTTATCAATTGAAATTGAAATGAAATAATTTAATAAAAAATATATTCTTCAAACTTTAGAATTGGGAATTTTATTTGTTGCGTCATAATCTTGATGTTATGAATATTGAGAAAAATGTTTGTGACAATTTGACCTTGACATTACTTAATGAGTATGGAAAATTGAAGAACCATCTCAATGTTTAGAAGGAATTACAAAAAAATGAATATAAAGCATGATCTATAGCCAAATGATAATGGAAATTATGCTATGATATTTTTTGCAATGAAAAATATGGATAAAGATACATTCATACAAATTTTAAAACATGTGAAAGCATCTAATGGGTATTTAAGTAACATATCAAGGTGTGACGACTTAAAGCATTGTGGGTTACCTAGATTGAAAAGTCATGATTCACATATTTTTCTATAGTAGTTACTAACATTGAAATTGTGTACATTGTTACCCAAAAAGGTTACTATAGTTGTACTCTAATTTTGCATATTATTTTGAAAACTATGTGAGAGAAATCTACAATTATCTCATATTTAAAACCTTCAAGATAGATTTTTACTGACACTTTGTATAATAGATACAATATTTCCTCAGTCATTTTTACTGTCATGATGCATTTAATTGTGCATTTGGCTAAGGAAACTAAATTAGGAGGTCCTATACATTATAGTTGGATGTATCCAATTGATAGGTAATTTATTTATATGTTTTTAATCATAAGTAAACAATTATTGTCACATCATTAAATACATAATTATGATTTATTTATTTTATTTCATGGATACCATGGTCATTTAAAATCATGTGTGAAAAATAAGGACCATCCTAAAGCCTATATTTAAGAAGTATATTTAGAAAATGAGCATCTTACCTTTTTTTCTAGATACTTGGATGATATTGAGACAAGATTCGATCAATTTGGAAATTTTGACAACATATCAACTCAATCTCAACTGCATGGGAAATCAAAAATATTTCCTACTATTGGCCGATCAGTTGGGTGGATCAAAAATATTACACTAACATAAATGGAATTATTACAGGAACATAGATATGTTCTACTGAATTATGAAATTGAAGATCCATTTATTAAATAGATCAGGATACATATAAAGAGATGAATAAGGATTCAAACATGAAATGAGAAAGATATAAAAAAATCTATTAATAAAGATCTTGTAGAATTATTTACATATCGTATAAGTTCATAAATATTGAAATCAATACCGATACTAGGTTGAAAAATATATTTTGTAAATATAATAATGTATATTACTTTTTTTTTGATCATGAATACTGATACTTGGGATTATTTTTCATAAGATTTGAATTTTCTTATTTGAGGACCTCTAAAAAAGGTTAGAAAGTTTGACGCTTAAAATGTGAATGACTTAAAATTTTATATAGTTGTTCAGTAAGAGGGTTTAAAAGAATAGAATAGTGTTATATTTAAAGTTTTCGAACTGGGACACTATAGAAAGTTGACTGATATTATCATATTAAACTACTAGAGTCATTTTTAGTTGTTTTATTCAAATAAAAATAGGTCGATATTACCTAGGCTTTTAAAATATATTCCTTGCAATTTACTTATGTGAACATCTCTCACTTGATGGATGTCGGTGATCATGAATTACATGATATGTATATCTTCTCATTGCAAAAAATGGTATATTATGTGGAAGATTTTGTGGATTAATGGTGGAGTATAATTGTTCATATAAAATAAAGAGACTTGTATGATATGGGTGATGAAGTGTAAGATTTGGCCTATGACATTGAATCCCATCAATAACAAGAAACTGAATTATTTTTCCATCATGATATTAAAAATATTAGTCTTTCAAGGGTGGATGAAGTAGATTAAGTAATGATGGATTAGGACAATGAAATAATTGAAGGAAAAAATGATTGTATGTGCAATCATCTATTAACTTATCAACTACTTATGTTATATGTTATTCATTTATACTATTGTGGATATGTTATCATATTTAAATTGATTTTTATGCGTGAGTTGTTTAATTTTGAAAAATTAAATGTTATATTGTTTGCATGTGAAATCATTCATTATCATACCTATCTATATTATGTTTTTCAGAACTGTGGATATGTTATAATTTCTAAATTTCTTTTTTTGTATGATTTTTTTGAAATATATGTTTTAAAGTTATTTTTACTTGTTTAAATGAAATAAATTCCAAGGAATAAGTGTTTCACTAATCCTAGTTGACTCCCAATTGAAGTTCCCCTAACCACATATACATCTGATGACCCATTGGGCTCCCTCCCTATAGCATCTAGTACACCCTCCTTCTTCCCCCATCAGCATTTTATATACCCCCATCTCCCTCTAGTCAGTGTCTCACACCCCCCCTTCTCTGTCCCTTCAGCATTTGGAAAATTGCCTCCCAATTTAGCAGGTTCAACATGAGACAACTCTATAGCAAGGAAATAGGTGGTCAATCCCATTTCTTTATGAGGATATTGGAGGGTGATAGTTATAGGAAATTTTTTTAACATGAATAAATTTATTCACCTTTTTTATACTAATAACTGTTTTTTCACAAAAGATGGAAATAATGTTACCACCGAGAAAAATATTAACAGTTCAGATGTCTAGAATTTGAATGTATTGAAGATATTTGTCCCCTTTGATTATTATGGGGTCCCCATAGATGATGTCTTGGGATTATTTTTCTAGATTCTAGGCTAGTTAGTGACTAATCCTGTTTCCCTTCTGATTACATATTATGATTAGAGGTATATGCCTCAATATTGATAAGAATGAAGTATTTGATTCACATATAAAGGTAATTTTAATACATTATGACTCAATTGAATGCCATTATTTAATTAAATTCTAATATTTTAAAAATTAATATCTTTGTATAGATGTTATTCCACTTTATCACTACTGATCTTATCACATGAAAGTGGATGTTGAAAAATTTGGGTAATAAATAGGAAGATTTTAAATGGAGATTATGGAATGAATTCAATGATACACCATTGACCACTCAACAATATTATGATAAGGTACTTGAATGGGTACCTAGAGAGAAGTAGAAAATGTTTCTTGACAACCATCTTCATGTGAAACACATGGTATTGAAAAATATAATATAATATTAATCACATTATACATCTATACATGCATATGACAATGATACAACATTTCATACACTATTATTAAATTACATCTTATTTATTTTATGATCTTTCAATAAAAAATGTATTAAGTTGAGCTAAAAAAATCATCCCCCACACTACTGGTTCAAATATTTTTTCAAGAAATAGATCAACTATGGTAATGTTTTCATTAGTTTACATATTTATAAGATAACATTATCTATTTTATATATTAAATTTTTGATTTATCTTTCTTTAATTTAGTCAAAGAATTTAGGCCACCAAGTCTCCAAGACAGAACTTTGGTTGGATGTTTATACAAAATACCATGGGAGTTATGTGAATGATCCTACTAAAGAAGTTGGGGTATGAATTCTATTTTCATTATAATAAATTATTCTTAGTTATCACTTATTTAATATTAATTTCTTTAAATATGAATGATATTTTATTTATAGGTAAAAATAAAATAATGATGTGATGCCAATCCCATATAATCCCTCTCAGTATCCCAAGATGATCTAGTTGGTCAATTTCTTGGGAAGGAGCATCTTGGTCATGTGTGGGGGATGAGTTTGGGACCATTACTATCTGAGGTATTTGGAAGGTCACCAGGGATTACATCAACATCTAATACTAGTTTTAGTTACTCCCTACCTCAATATGATCTAAGTCAGTTTATTACAATGAAAATAATAATTCAATACTAGGGGAGCACAATCTAGAAATAGGGGGATCATATACAGATGCAGAATGAAATGGTCATTACTCTATATACATAATTGGTTGAATTATATCAAAAGATTTCTTGATGTTTCACCGGTGATATTGCGTCAATGGATGGTTTGAGTGAGAAGATAAATCACAAAACTTCATAATCATTTAGTACACACAATTTTATTAGTTTTAATTTTATATTTAAATATACAACATTGTTTAATTTTTAATAAAATTCTTATACAAGTGCTAGTAGCAAGGAGTGGATATGGGAGAGAGACAATGTCAATCTTAGTTCATTGGGTATTAATAAGGGTTGGATTTGGATTCAATGATGGTGATGTGTAACTGAACTCATGAAATATTAACACAATGATATGTTGATTGAGAAACCATGTTGTGGTTTTAGGTAGGGGATATCTGTATTTCTTTTACATTACATGAAATCTTTATTCTTGGTTGATTTTCTATGTTTTCTTCCAAATTTTCCCTTATAATCATAATTATTAGGCTCTTTTGGGTTATTTTTTAAATGATTCCATGTAAAGTATTCCATTATAGTTTGATGAAGTTTTCCCTTGCTAAAATTTATATTAGAGTTGGGATGGGTAGTGTATGATTACTATGATGAAAGCATGGATTTTAGTAGGCTCATTTTAGGAGGGAGAGTTAGGTTTAACCATATAATGAAGAGGTTATAAGTAAGTCATGTGTGTATAAGTTTTAGGTTTTATCCATTTTTTCTCATTTTATTATTGTTATTCTTGTTGTCTTGGGGGTGTTGTGTGGTTTCTCAAATAAAAGTGGGGGGTGTGGTAGAATTTAGGGATCTATGGAGGAAAGTTCGATGAGATTATGGGTGAGTAGTTCATTATTTTCTTATTATGTGGAAGCCTTATTACGGGAAAATTATTATAGTAATTGATTTCATGTTATTTTTTTATTTATGGTGTGTTGGAAGTTGTTTGGTGATTATATGGAAATGATTTATGAGGATGTGTGGTAGTAATGTAAAAGAGGTGTGCAATGGATATACAAAGGTGGTGATGTTGTGAAATGAAGTGTGGGGTTCTATATATATGGTGGGGTTATGTGATAATGTGGCTATATATAGTGATGTGGTAATATTGTGGAATGTGGTTATATGTAAGCATGGATTAAGTGGAAACATTTTGAGGTTATTATGTGTTGATTTTATAGGAACTTCTTTTTTATTGATTTTAGTGATGGATTTTGGTGTTATGATAAGGCCTTTCATTCATTTTTATTTGATATTTCTTTATGATACCTCTAATCCATTGATTTTAGATTTTATTATTAACCTTTTAATTGTTGAATGATGTTTATATTTCTATGTATCTTTATGTGATTCAGGTTTCTATCTTTGTAAACTTGAGTTTGTGTTTACTGATATCATATACCTGGTTAAGAATTTCATGTTGTTATTGTTTATTATCACTTCCTATTATGATTATTTATATACAAGAAGTAATTATTAGTTCTATAAATGTATATATTTTAATCTAGAATACATTTTTATCATGTTTTGATTATATTTTAATTAAAACTCCATTTATGGTTGGTATATTATGTTTTTATAAAATATAAATATGATTCTATTTTGTTTTCATGTATTATCCACTGCCTTCGTGATTTTTATGGCTGTTGTAATAATTTTTAATTCTAGGTTTTGTAATTTTATTATATGAATACTATTTCTTATTTATTTTTTTATGTTATTTTCATTATTTTCCATATATTTGGTATACTTTTTATGGGCCTGTATTTTCAATAAATTTTATTTTATTTAACAAAAATATATAACGGTAGTTTAAACTGCCGCTGTATATGGTAATTTTTTTAGCATTGGTTTAAACCACCAAGAAATCCTCGGCAGTTTTGAGAGGAAAAATAATTGTTAAAAAATGAAATATCCACCATTAAAAATAGTTCCGTGACATTTCCTATAAACTGCTGCTAAATGGGTGAAATCGATACAAGTTGGTTGTTGATACTAACTTTAGCAGTAGTTTTAAAAAACCATCATAAAAATATTTAGTGGTGGTTTAAAATTACACCAACATAAAAAAAATCACTTCTAGTCCCTTATCTATAAAAAAAGAGAATGAATAAACAATACATAGTCAACTTGTATGAGTAATCAATAAACATTTTCATTGGAATAAAAAATATACAGATTTTCAATAGTGTCATAATCGATAAATGGAATGATTTTCTATGAAATCATCCCTTAAGATAAAATCCTACGAAGTAACGATATATGATTACATCAATAATTTCCCAATAAATCAATGTATGACATATAGGTGAACACCCTTCGATCATATGAATGAAAAACAGGGTATCAAAAAGAAAAGACATTGGAGAAAGGTCTTGCATATTCACGGTGGATAGTTAGGCAAGACAAAGGCAATGATGGTTCATTCTTCTGATAGAAATTAACATTTCATAAGTCATTTAGAGAAATAAGGTGGATGCACTACTATAATAATGGGTTTTAGAAGCTTCTAAAAGTGGTTGCTAAAGGCCTTTAGAGCCCTCCAAGTGATTTCTTTTGGTGTTCATAGTATCTCGGTCGTTGAAGGTCAACAATGATCACCTCTAGTGGCTGCTAAAAGACACCCCAACAATGTTTGATTTCAACTGGTGAATGAGGTGTGGGATGTGATGCATAGTATAGGGGGTATTGAGGAAGATAAGAAACCTTACTTTCCATCCATGGTGAACACATGGCGGTCATAGGGTAGTAAGGTGCGACCATGTTGGCTGAGGAGGGGTGGAGTGGTGTTAGGGTTGAAGCCAAAAGGCCACCGGGTGTTGTTCATTGGTGATCAATGGGTGGTAAGGTGTTTCAGTGGTGGTGGGGAATGATGTACATGGATTTCACTTGTATTTTTCTAATTTTATAATTTAGTTTTAATTATTTTTCTAACCGCTTTTAGCGTTATTAAGTTTTTTTAGTTTTTTAGTATTTTAGATATTTTTATAATTTTTAGTTAATTTATATATTAATATTAGTAATTTAGTATTTTATTAGTTTATATTAATTTTGTATATTATTTTTAACACTATATTATTATTATTAGTTCTACTAATCTTAGTTTTTATTTTATTTTATTAATATTTATTAGTATATATTTTAATTTTCTATATTTGTATTTTATTTTATTTTTTATAGTATGAATAAAATAGTATCTTTATTATTAGTTTAGTATTTTTATTAGCAAAAATTTTATTATCATATTTTATAAATGTGCATAAATATATTTATATACGTATTTACCTTTTTAACATTTTCTTTTAATTACTTTTGTATAGTATTTAATTTTATTAATTAAATTATTATTATTATTATTATTATTATTTTCATTATTATTATTTTGGTCATTATTATTTTATATTTTTAGTTAATTATATTTATTTTCATTTTGAATTGTTTTCTTTTGTTTATTTTATTTCATTTGGTATTTAAAAGTAGGTGTGGAGGGAGGCTTCATCATCCTAGGGAACTGTTGGGTTGAAACCCTAAATAAAGGCTATAGTCTCTCCTTCCAGGCATGCTACATCAACCCCATGCGGCCCCTTTACCTCTCTCCCCACCACCCCCTTTCCCCACCCCCCTCGCCCTGCCGCTCTATCGCCCCTCCCCCTTCCCCCACTCTCCCCACCACCCCTCCCCCTTCCCATTCTCCCTCACCATCCCTACCTCCTTTCACTCCAATGGACCCCTCATGTTGGACCTCACTTATCCACTATAACAAGGCACACACTACCCAAAATCCTATATAACCCACATGCCGATCCTCCTCTATGCACCACCACAATAGGACGATTAGCCACCTTTGCTGCACATCCTTACCCAGCAACACCTCCACGGCGTGTGACCTCCTCCCATCAATAGCTTGCGACACCATGAATCCTTCATTATGGGTGCATAGAGGTTGTTAGGGTGTGACAACTTCGATGTGTGCATAGATTCACTTTGGATTCTGGAGATTGATGCTGCGCGACAAGAGTGCAGACCGACACAATCATTTTTTTGGTAGGGAAGTGGTTTGGTTTGGCATTGCGGTGATTAATGGGACAATGATTATTATTTTGCGATCATCGATAGTGGATTGCAGTGTTTTTTGCGATGATACAAATGTGGTGATATCCTTATTTTATTATTTTATGCATCGTGTCTTCATCACGACAGTCTAATATTTTTGGTGCTGGAGTTGCGATGAATGTGATGGTAATTGAATGCCTTTAATTTATTTCTATGTTTTATTTCTAGTTAATTATTTTTGATTGAATTTTTATTTAATTAATTATATTTTTGTTTGAATTAATTGTCATTTGGAGTCTTCACACTTAATTTTGTGCTTGTTCATGTGATACCTAATAAGTAATCATGGGTGAGGGTTCATTAGGGAATTTATTTGTCCAGAAATCGATCATGTACATGAGAGAATCGTAAATCGCATGTGATAGAATTCTGAATAAATAAATATATTAATTGAAAAATTAATATTTTATGTGTATTCTCCTTCAAAATTTCATGAGTGATACTTAATCAGTGATCTCATGTGAGAAAACCTAACACAAATAGATACTTTGACTTTGTGAGAAACAGGTTGTGGTATTTCACCAAATGATTCAATGCTACAATGATACATAAATTATTCATCAGTTCAGAGAAAGAAATGATGGATGATTTGTGTGAAAATTATAATACTATATAATATCAGAAAACAATACTTGATAGTATTTTAATTAATTTTGGAATCAGTGCTAATTGAATAACTTAATATTCAGATGTGAGAATTAAATAATTAGCATTGCATGCACTTCAACGAATGTTAGTTTTCTAACAATTCCATCTCCTCATGTTTCTTCCATATCTCAATTTACTTCTCCTATATAGTTTTAGTTAAATTTAAATAGTCATTTTTAAATAGTTGATTTGTTTTTTGGAAGTTTTAGTTGTTAATCGCTTTTAAAACTTGTCCACCTGAACATTATTCTTAGAGGATATTCTAAGTGTCTACTCAAATTCTCTCTATGGTTCGAACCTACTCACCGCTTCTATAGTAGTTAGTAGGTTTAAACTCTCTAGGACTTTACATGAGGTTCAAATGTCTCTGAGGTTGCAGGACGATGGGTCATAAAAAAAATCAACATTTTTTTTGGAAAAATGAGGGATAAATATTGAAATAAATGCATGATAAATGTCAATCCAAATTTCACCCTCAAAATATCACTTCCCCACACTTAAAACGTTTCTTTTCCCCAATCATATGATAATACAATGTTTTTTTTCATAATCAATTTCTTTCTTTAATTTTTTTTGACAAAATTCACTCAAATAAGATGGGAAGGAAAAACTGGTGAGTATCAACTACAAAACCCCATGAAATAAATGTGAGAAAAAACCCCAAATAAAGTAACACAAGTAGCGCATATGCTGTAGCATCTTAATAAAAGTAGGACATATAAAAACTATATAACTCATGGAGTAATGGATCATCACTTTCATAGGTATCCCTAAGGGTGAGAGTTACCATGTAAATACTACATATGTACTCATTATTGGAACAAAAAATAATCTATATTCCCATAGAAAAATACATGTAATTAATGTGGCTACTTTGAAATATAACACATATAGTCATGACATGATAATGTCAATTAATGTGCTTCAAATGCCTCACTGTCCCTCAAAGAACTCTCTCTATGAATAAATATCTCCCCACAATTCAATTAAAAATTATGATGCAAATATTCAAGAAATGGGTAGGGAAGGGTATCATCTATGGGATCATCCTAAAAAGGATTCTTCATGGCTTCTAAGGGACACACAATGGAGAAAATGTATGGGTGGATCAGTGGGTAAAAGGGAATAAAGAATCAAATAGATGCCTCAGTCATTTTAGTGCAACTTTCAAAATTCCTATCGCTTTGATGAAAAAAATGGAAAGTTATAGAAGACATAACATAGTCAGAATTACTTAAATAAAAAGAGAAACATGAGATGATGAAAAAATGGTTCAGAATCCTCATGGGTATGGAAAAAAATGCGGAACAAAATAGATGAACATGAGTGAAAATAAGTGTCTAAAAAATATACAAGTTTCCAAAAAGAATTTTCGAAACATGAAATAATATTAGCAATCATCTAAATATAAGTATCAAGGATCAAAGTATTCAAAATATGAATCATGTTCTTAAATTTCCTAGGGATACAAGTGGTATACCACTGACCATGTTATGACAAAAATGACTATGTTTTTATGTGGGTTCAAAAGATGACAGGAATGTTAGTTTTTTTTTTCATTTTTAAATTTTTTTGAGTTAGTTATTTTACATGGTGTTTTTAGAAGCATAAAATATGGAAAAAATAAAACACTTACCTATATAATTTTAGATTGACATGGAAAGGTTTCATGTATTTGATGAAGCTCTAGAAATGATATACTTGTAAAATCTAAACAAGGATAGCACATACCCAAATTATATCAAAGAAGTCACACCATAATCAAAATCACATGGATGATAAAAATATGTATGATGAATTCAAAATCTACTACCATGGCATGATAAAATAGATTGTAGTAAATTCATGCCATTTTATTAAAAAAACTAAATGAAATGAAATTAAATGTAGTGAAAGGAAAAAAAAACAAATGACGGGTTTCCTCCTATTGAGCACTAAGTTTAATCTATCTTCAGTTAGACATTGTTGTAACTCCACCAGGATCAAAAAAAATGTATACAATGCATACGATTCTTTATTAGTGGGTGTGTGGAATCCATTCATCAAAAATGAAATTATCCTGCAAGCTGCAAAATATCACAACAGAAACTTAATGTTCAAATGGATGTGTGGAATGAAATAAAAATAGACCAACTTACAATGGAATTGATATAACTCTTCTGAAGAAAAAATGACCGAATAATTGAAGTTTTTTTCAAAGGGAATTAGTGGAAAGATCAAGAAGATTACCTCTTTGAATGTGTATAGGTGAAAAAATGACTTTACCAGACTCCTTTAATGGTTTTATTATATCCATAACATCCTAGAATGCAGTATTTGAGTTGATGATATATCCCAATTCATTTTCACTGCCAACCACTAGCATAGGGAAATCCACTAGTTTACAACCCAATTCATACTTTATGCATGGAGAAAGTGGGGCAAGGTTAATTGGAGTATTTGACTCCATTGTGTTAATATTGGCCTATTTTCTAAAAGTTTCTTCTATACTACCGTTGTCATATTTTTCCATTGGCACATGTGTCACCACGAACTTAGGATCCTCTAGACAATACCATTATTTCATTATTTTTATAAAATTATGAGTGTTCTCTACGACCAAAGCTGACTGATTTTTTAACTCTTTAAATTTTTCAGATGTCTTTATTTTGGAAAAAAGTTCAGAATCATAAGTAATTTTAGAAAGAGGTGATTTTATTTCATTTGACATAACATCCTCTTGTGTGTGGAAATTCATACTATCTTGGTTCAATTCTGACACTATCATAGTAAATAAGGGTGCTAGTTCAATGTCCCCTTCATCCTAAAAACGTGTAATTTTATAGACATTATATGCATCCCTTTTAACTTTGGGATAGATGAGTTTTGAACTCATAGAAGAAGCACATGAAATCAGATTGTTTTATGGACCATTATGTTCGACAGAGTGGGAGATTGAGCTCTCATATTCTTGAAATGTGATTAGATTGTGAGAATTAATTTTTGATGGAGATGATTCATTAATGGTATGACAGGAAGAAGGATCGATCAACGTAGTCTTATCATTAAAATCAGTATATTGATGTTGTTTAATTGGAACCTCTACCACAATTTCCTCAAAAGAAGTATTCTGAATTGGATCATTGAGTAGAAATGAGGTAGCTAGTTAAACAAGGTGGTAAGTTGATTTTATAGATTCTTTATAAAGAAAATAAGATTTGATTTACGTTCATCTTGAAATTAGAACATCCTATTTTTATTAGTTATAGAATATTGCAACATGTTCCCAATTGTTGAACCATTTGTTTCACATGAATTATCGAGTTCAAAATTTTCAAGAATTAATTGACTTTGAAAATGATCAAATGGTTGGTAGGAAATAGAAGTAGAATATGGTTAAGGATTCTCGAATGAATCATGACATGGGCTTGAATAAAAATCATTATAATAAAAAGGATTACCTGGAGAGCTCATGTGTGGTGAATCATTATACATCGTACCTTGAGCTGTGGTTGTGTAGGGTGAGTATTGATTGTAACTATATGGTGCTGACCACACCATTTAGAATTTATGGGTGTCCTGAAATTACCTACAATGAAAAATTCACATAGTAGTAAAATGAAACTTTTTGTTTGTTTTTTTTTATTTTTTTACCTAAATCACTCCTTTAAAGGAACTAATAATGCTACTATTCTCCTTGAAAATAGTGGTAGAAATTTTGCATGTGCGTCATAGAATGTTTAGGGGATGACTGGGGGTGGAAACAATTATTGTGATAGTGGGGTGAGTTATAGTGCCAGAGGAATAAAATTTTCAAGATAAACCCATAGCCATTATATTATGTGATCAAGTTCATTTTTGGAAATTTAAAGAAAAAAACATCAAGCACATAGGTTGATGATATAAGTATGCAACCTGATTGATTATAGATACCATGATAAATGGATTATATTACAAAATAATCGTTCATAGGAGGTTTTATTTCATTACGATATTAACTTCTTTATCTAGGGGTTACTTGGAATGTTACTAGACAATAACCTTAGACTTTAAACATATTCACCTATTTCCAATAAAAAATAATCCTTGAGGGCCACAAACTAAGTGTATCTAAAATCTCAGTTAAATTCAATGTTAAATTTAATAAGTTATTGTAGGTTTCGGGCATAGAAAAAGCACCTTTGTAGGGGGATATATTATTTTTTTTAACATAGAGTTTCCCAAAATCCTAAGAGATGATCTTTTCATGTTAAATTTATAATCAATTAATTTATGATTAGAAGAAATATGTTACCTCACCTTAGAAAATTTCTTCGATAAAGATTTTGATTTTCCAAAACACCCTTTTAGGATTACTGTTGTTTCACTATAGGATCCAAGTCCAGAATTCCTCTAGTAGCAATCCACATGTGCTCCTTTGACCTTTGAAAAATCATCAATGGAACTTTGGGTGCTAGCATGGAGAATCAACCATCTTGCATTTTTCACCTTGATCGCTCATCCTTTAGACTTGAATGATTTATTCTCGTTCTTGAGATTATGAGAGGAAGAGGAGTCGATAGAGAGAGAGAATGAATTTTTACTAAATATTCAATAAATAAAATAAATATTTTATTCACAAACTAATGAATAAATATTTATTATATATTAACCTAATAAAATAAATTATTTATTAATAAATAAATAATTATTTATTACCTTTCAAATATTAGTGATCAATAAAACTTGAATAAAATTATTCCCCGATCTTGAGAATAATATTTATTCTATTAATTAAATTAAAATATAATTTAATCAAGATCAATGGAAACACTTAGTCTGTGAACCTTTAGGATTATTTTTCATTAACATTAGGTGAGTACACCTAAAGTCCAAGATTACTGTATAGAAACGAGTCAAGAAACCCAAGATAAATAACTTAATGTCATAACATTGATGACCATATATGAATGCTCACTATGTAATATCATCCCTCTGTCTCAATATCTTATTAAGTAGGTTTCACATATGTTTCATCAACTTATATGCTTGATACATCTTTCTTTGAATATCTAAAATAAACATCATTACACCATGTCCATGGAATTTATGTGATAATTATATTTTAATAAAAGTTTCGATACATCAACTTCCATAAATATGGAAGAGAAAAATCCTTGCTCGATATATCCATTAATAACAAGTCAATAATGATGCACCCAATGTACCCTACTTCCATATGATGTGGATATTTTTGTTAGTAAATCTAAGTATGTGAGTCATGATATACATAAATTTAAATCTAAAAGTCCAAGGACCATTACACATGCTCATAGGTGATAATATTTGATAGCACCAAAATATGTGAAATTCTTACTAGAGGGTCTATTCTCATAATCTATTATCTTGGAGATTACTAAGTGTGAATTTCATGAGAATAAGCTTCATTCACTTATGAGTACTTATACTCCATGATCTATATACTATGTTCCCTATTATAGTACATTATTCGACCATAAAACTATTTTTAAGAATATCATTTTAGAATTTCAAGTATCTCATAATAGCGGAAAATTGATGTGATCTTATCAATGTGAAAAATACTCTATGAAATTATCACATCAATGTTATTTTGACAAAAAACCAATATGTGATAAGATATTTATATTAATATTCACTTCTTTGAATATTTATGTAATCTAAAGTATAAAGTAGTTGGTTCTAGGACACCAACTCCAACAAACCCACATTTTATCTAGAACAAACTACTAACGACTGGATAGTCCTTACATGAAAAACATGCTTCTGGTGAGTATGGATATAACTGCTAGGCCTACCACATTTATGATGCTAGGGTTGGTAATTCCATGTATTTGTGTGGGGAATCTATTTACTGCAACATTACTATATTGATAAAATCACTCAAGTAGTCAAATAACCAAGTATCCACCTCTTGTTCCCATGTTTGAATCCTAAAATCCCGACTAAATCTACAGTAAAATCTTATCATAAAATGATAAATCTCTTTATTTTTATATAACCCAAAAATTGGAATAGGGCATTGCAAAACCAATTCTTAAGATGCATCAAAAGTTTCAACACACTTGGATATTATAGATATGGAAACCACTGGCTATATTGTGTTTTTATTTCATATTAATATAGTATTATCAGTGATACTAGATAAAATTGAACTAAATAAATATAAGTTTTCAATTCCCTTTATCACTAGTATTCCCAATGCTCCAGACACTAGTAAATTATCTAGTTCAACTTTTCCAAGTACTACTAGATAGTTCTAATTATAGGTCTATGAAATTATGTTAGATCTATTTTATATCACCTATTATGATTTATGCATTAGTAATATCAAACATCAGTACATATCATGGAACACGAGATGAATTCCTAGAACTTAATCTTGTGAAATTATTTTAATCTCAATAATATCTTTCTTTTCCCATGCATGCTCTATTGGAAGGATTATATGCCACAACAATTCGGTGGTTACTTTAATTAAAACTTGGATAAATTTCATTCCTTAGTCTTAAAAAGATGGTAAGACATAACATTTTTTTCTATATGTTATTAACATATATATCTTTAAAACTAATTTCACTCCTACTAACCAGTTCAAGAAACATGTCACTTATTCATTTCCAAATGAATATTATATGATCATTATGCATGATTTATTTATAAACGAATTTATGTAATCTATATATCTTATTTACATTTATTGATGTCATTGACCCTTTTAGTTATTCTTAGTAGATATATACCATAGGGTATCCTTTTGAATGTGTTATATAGAAATATTATATAAGGTATAAGATAGATTCAGGGATGAGACTGTAAGGGGCTCCGGATACCCATGGTTTCCCCCTATCGCCGCCTTCCTCTTTTCCATCTCAGGTTGGCGGAAGACCCTCTCCTCGACTCTAATGTTTGATGTGCTCATGGTGTGTGAGTCCTATTTTAGCGACAGTGTCGTGGGACTTCGTGGGATCATCCACTCAATGATTATCATCATTTCCGGCTCGTCTTCATGCCATATCCTCTGATCTGGCTAGGGTACCCCATGATAGTGTGGTGAAGTTCCAATGGTTGAGTACCAGCTGCTGTAGTTTGAGGGTTGCAGCCTTGTTTTTGTGTTGGATATGGGTGAATTGGGAGGTTTGAGATGGTCTTCAAGTGCGGTCTTGAAGGTGGATATGGGATTATAGATCTATATTGTGGCACCACTATTCTCCTTTAGGTGGAATCCAATTCGGTGATGTGTTTTCATTTCTTTATTTTTGATTTAGTTTAGTTTTGGATGATTTTTTTTGCGCATGATTTCAATTTTACGGTGATGTTTCTGTGATGTTCTGTGTGAACCACTGTGATTAGAGGATATGAGGTTGATTTGGATGATGATTTAGATCGAGGTTGTGCCCATTCCATTATTTTTGATTTGCGTTCTAGTTTTGGATGCGTATTCTGTGTGTCATGCTGTAAAATGTGTGGTGATTCTGTTTGGGTGGATTGAATTTGGTGGTGTAGTTATGAAGGTGTTTTGGTGAAGGTGGTCTTGATCCGTGGAAGTTTTGGTGTTGGTTTTCAGAGTTTTGTCGTGCCATGGAACCAAACCAATGGAGTTGATTTAAAGAGTGAGGAAATTGAGCTAAAATTTCATATTTTACCTGTTTATCTGTAGTATAAGGGTATAGGGGTATCATCTGGTATTGTATTTTGGATGGATTTTTCCAGAACTTCTATAAGGAAATTCTTAAGAAGAGGATTAGAGAAGGTTCTTTCACTATGCATGACTATTCGAATTTGGAAGTTTGAGTGGGTATGGCTCAGCCATTGGTACCGGGCCCATGCATTTATACATGGGACAACTTTCTAAACAGTAATGAAATAGTGTAGGCTTTCCATAATGATTTTGATGCAGTGGAGGGGTGTTTCTAAGTATTCTTGTTCTGGTTTATGTCCTTCGAGTTATATTGATGTATGTATGTCCTTGAATTCATGTGAGGGTTCCCCCTTTATCCTTAAAAGGGATTTTATTCAAAAAATAAATAAAAATTTAGGCCTTCGGCCCATTCAACTAGTCTTCCATAAGGATTCATCTAAATGAGGTGGCCTTGACCATCAATATCCCAATATAATGTCCATATAAATATGATTTGACAAGTATAATTTAAAAAATATTTTAGTCATGATGAGAGGTGAATGAGTTTTTTCATAGACTAAACTCTTAATAAAATATCATACTATATTTGTACCATCTTGCACCATCAATTTCCATTTTCTCTTGAATACTCACCAACAATATCAAGTCTTAGAAACATTCAAAAAATGGAATCCCCAAATTTTGATATATGGAATGCATCATGTGAATTTATATATACTTTTGCACCATAAAATATTACCATTCACTGCTTCTTTGTAGGAATATTTATTCTAAAAAAATAATTTATGTATCATTCACTATGGTGAACATAAACCACCTCTTTGGTTATGAATTCCTACACAACATGTGTCTCTGGAACTACTCCCACTAAGATTAGTGGTGTCTAGTATTCCTATGCCAAATCATGTGCATCCAGAGCCTTAACCCATAAAAGTTAATTCTGATCCCACTATCTTTAAAGAGACACGATTCCTTTATGTAAATATAGCGAACATTGACTAGCTGTTAATATACTTACTGGATATAGGACCATTAAATTATATTCACCATAGTATTTTGATGTTCTTTTTTATCTTAGGCTATCTTTTAAAAAACAGTTTTCAAAAATATACTTGTGGTATTGTTCTAATTGTTTCTTATCCTATCACATTTGATATTATATCCATTAGAAAATATAATCTACATATAGTTATTTGTTTTTACTTCTATTTAAAAAATACGTCTTTAAAGGAATAATAGAAGGTTTTTAATATATATAAGACTCATGATTGATCTTCCTTTTATTACCATCCTCAAATCAATGTATATAATAAAATGTGAGTTAGGGATAACCTTTACTCCATATATATGATCAATGATTACTTGGGTAAGATATTATCCAACAATCTAGCTCAGAAGTTCCTCAATATTTTAACAAGTGCACTCTTTTACTTCACTTAGAATTTATAAAATTTCTTAAAGGAATATCATGAAGTTACCTTTATTTAAGAATGGTTCATGTTTCCATGTTGGAACAACTATAGAATCTTTTTTATGTACCTTTATTTTGAAAGGTTTCTTTATTTAAAACATGATAATTAGTTTGTTTGTATATCCAGTGTCTTAGATTAATTAACACTAAAACAATTTTATGGGTATAAATAGGTTAAATAATTTCAGTTTTATTGGATAAAGAATTATCTTTTCACAATTAGGTAAGAGTCCTATATTTTATATTCATCATTCACTATAATGGATGTTTGTGATTCAAGAGTTACTGAACAATTAGTTTAGTATTTAAGTACTATAATTACATTTATTGAAAAATGAAATAATGTATCATTATGTCAAGCCAGTCAATGAGATAAATGTTTCGGTAACACTTATTGCAAACTTGAATTAATCCTATATAGAAATAAGAAATAGCGAGCTCCCCTTGGATGAAATAGGAATCACCCTTTCTCAGCTCCTTTTGAATTCACTTTATAACCTTTCCATTCTTTCTTGTTTCCTATATCTAAATACATGTATGTTATAAGCATATTTTATTTAATACATAAGAATAAAATATAAAGATGATGAATATACCTAAAGTGGATGCAACTACTTGCTTCTTCAATTCATTGTAAAATTTTCTTGAGTGAATTATCCATTTGTTTTATCCAGGATTGGAAAAATAAGGATAATCACAATGGTATGTCTAATAATATAATATTAATGGATAATTTCTTATCCAAGTGGAAGCCCAATTTTACTAACTGATCAATATACCCTAGTATTTCGAAAGCATGATCATTATCTAGACTTCCTTCTTCTAGTTTACACTGATATAGTGCATTAGAAATCTTATTTATTTCTAGCCTCACCTTTTATTTACTAAGATAATAGAGATGTGATATTATAATGTAAGCTTCCATGTTTTTATATTGTATCATCAACTCTCTATACATAGTTGATAATATAATGCAATAGATATAGGAAACATCCTTAACATATCTTTGGTAGGCATCCTTTTCACCTTCTCTCTCCTATTGGGTGGTATAATAGTAATTGGGGATTCCAACACATAATAAAAACTTTATGATAATAATGCATCTCATAAATGATTGCACCATATCTATAAATTTTTAATTTTAAGGAAATACCCTAAGTTAAGAAATGGTCAAACTGTTTTTTTATTTTCCTTTCCATTTTCTACAATAATTAAAATAGATGATTAATAATTTACTTGATAATAAATTATATGAGAAATAATAATAAATAATTTTATTAATTCTTACACTATTTTATCTAGTCCCAATATCCCTCACCAATGAATTCATATTGTCTAGTTGTAAGTGCATTCTAGTGGAAATTATCCATATTCTACTTCACATAACCCCAACGAGGGTTGGTCAAGATACTCGAGGGTATTTAGGTAGGTAGGTGTTTGACAACCACGGACTTGAAGCTCCTTGATCCGTTGATTGGACTCCCCAATCTTGAAATCCTAACTTGTATTTTCTCAACCCATACCTCTAAGTTACATCATGTCTATAGAGGGATACTTCTATTGATATAAGATGGTTAAGTCAACCCATTACCTTCATAAGAACTCCACATTAAAATTAAGTGTCCTAGTGAGGGTAGGTCAAACACTTAGTTCTAAGGATTCCATTACTAACCAAGTAATTAAAGGCCAAGTATGACATAATATTTAGTTTAGGTATTTTAATTTATTATGCATAAATGTTATCTTGTTTTATCCTTACATGAATTGTAAATAATAAGTGGATTTTACTTAATTAATTAACCACATTGAATAAAACATTTACACACAATCCATTTATTTAAATTCCATCTTTGTATATTAATTCATTTATTTATGTGATCATGATATTTAATACATAAATTAAATAATGAATATAATAAATAAATAAATAAATAAATAAATAAATGACTCGATCATGAGCTTATCTAACAGTTGATTTATTGAGAAGACAATAAATCAACCTATAACCTAGGGAAATAACTCCATGTATCAGTATTGGGATGAGTTGAAACATTCCACCTATCTATATGTGTATCACCTAGGTTGGCATAATTATGTTTCCATCTTGAACCGTATCCATGTTCCTTGGGACACTCCATTAATTACATGTATTTGTAACTCACATGTAGGTGATGGGAACCAATGGATTGGTTAAGGGGAATTATATAAATAACCTTGGGCATGCATGTACTACATAATAATGGAGGGATGGATGAATCACAGGACATCAAATTTAATTTAATATTAAATAATTGAAAACCCTTGTAGTAAATTAAATTAAACAAATCCAACTCATATACAAGTCTTGGTCAAGCTCATGAACATTCATATACATGAAACAATTATGAAAAATTATATTATCTAACATTCATTTCTATTATTTATTTATTTATTAATATGAATGAACTTTTATTAATTAATTAATTCCTCTTCATATTAATGACCATCCGAATTTTTTTGAAGATACCAACCTAGGTTACACACCTAGAGTTTCAGCATGTTCATTGGATGGACCACACGATGTGTACAATATAGCTACACACTGTGTATCACTCTTACCGTGTGTCCACTTGACCCACTGAAAGAATCAATGTGTTCTTTAGATGCAAAACCACATGATGTGTACGCCAATTACATACCATGTGTTCCACTTTCTATGCATCTTCTAGACTCACCAAATAGATCAATATAAATTTCAAACGCGGTAAATAATGAACCACACGACATGTACAAGCCAGCTACACACCATGTATTTCATTATTACTCTATAATGTTAGTCTCACATGGTTTTTACCATGTTTATGACCAAACTGAATGTGTGAATTTCACTACTTAACCATATAGACTACATGATGTGTACTCCATCTACACATTGTGTAATATAATAAGCCATATTTTAGGTTGGTCTGGTCTACACGTGTTGTGCAATAAATGAATCACATGTAGGTACTTTTTGATATGTCATGTACCTGTGACACATTTAGATATAGTGCACTAGGGTACACAACATGTACTCCAGCTAAACACTGTATAACCCAGTCTTACTAACAAGAAATATTAGCACTTCCCAATGAAATCTTCGGTCATTCTTAATATGTTCTTAGACCTTTAATAAAATTAAATCATGAATGTTGAGAATTAAAATGTTGATAACATGTTAATTAAAATCATATTAAAGAACGAATAATATAGAAATGAAATATCTAACCTTTAATGAATATATAGATCAAAAACCAAATAAATAATTATAAATTTGAAACGTGACCACTCTAATATCACTTAAAGGTTCTAAGTTCACTAGAATCACCTTTGGTGGGTGATATACTAAAATTTATTTTAACATAGAGTTTCCTAAAACCCCAATAAATGATTTTCATGTTAAATTTATAATTAATTTATTTATGATCAAAATAAATAGGTTACCCTATATTAGGAAGTTTATTCGACGAAGATTTTTATTGTTCTAAATACCCTTTTCTAATTACTATTGTCGTTTTGTAAGACTCAAGTGTAGAATCCCTCTAGCAACGATCCACACATGCTCCTTTGATCTCTGAATAATCACTGATGGAACACTGGGTAATAACATGGTGGATCAATCAACTTGTGTTATTCACCTTGATTTCTCATCCTTCAGGATTGAAGGACTTAGTCTCATTATTGAGAATATGATAGGAATAATATTCAAGAGAGAAATATGTTGTGCACAATAATTCTCAATTCTCAATTAACCATACACAATAGACATAACCATACATTTATAGAGCTAGTGTTTGGATTTAAATATTATTTAATTGAATACAGGACCTTAAATTATATTATAATCTTTTAAAAAACCTCATTTCATATAATAATAATAATAATAATATTATCTTATGGCACATGAGAACATGCACACTGAAAAATATTATTTTACTAACTTATAAATTAATATTCATCACCAAAAATGATCTTGGCCTGCTTGAACTCATCGCCATTTATTGGATACCTGGATAAATATTTTAGTCACTTAAATAAATAATTTATTCACAATCCATTGAATAAATATTTATTAAATATTCAATAAATAAAATAAATATTTTATTCAAAAAACCAGTTAATACATATTTATTATTTACTCACATAATCAAATAAATTATTTATTAATAAATAAATAATTATTTATTACCCTGTGAATATTAGCGACCAATAAAACTTGAATAAAATTATTCCTTGGTCTTGAGAATAATATCTATCCCATTAATTAAATTAAAATAGAATTTAATCAAGATCAATAGAAACACTTAGTGTGTGACCCTATAAGATTCTTTCTCTTTGGCATTAGGAGGATACACCTAAAGTCCAAGCTTACCATCTAACAATGGGTTAAGACACCTAAGATAAAGAACTTAATGTGACAATGTCGACAACTATATATAAATGATCATTGTGTAATATAATATATTTGTCTCAATATCTCACCAAGAAGGCTACACATATGTGTCATTAACCTATATGCTTGATACATATTTATTTGATGATCTAAAATAAATGCCATTACACCATGGACATGGAATTTATGTGAAAATTATATTTCAATCAAAGGGATGAGAAATCAAATTCCATAAATATGGAAGGGACAAATCTTACCTCAACTTATCCATTAATAACATGTTATTTGTGACGCACCCAATGCACCCTACTTCTCACCAACATATGATGTGATTGTTTTTGTTAGTAAATATAAGTGAATGATACATGAAATGAATTAATGATAATATTAAAGTATAAGGACCATTGTACATACTCATAGATAGGAATATCTGATGACACCAAAACATGCAACATTCCTATTAGTGGATATGTTCTCATAATCACCCATCTTGGAGATTACCAAGTAGGAACTTCACGAGATGAATCCTTATATGCTTATGAGTACTTTCACATGAATATCTATATGCAATGTTCCCTATCATAGTATATTACCCAACTATAGAACTATTTTTAAGAATATAATCATGACATTTTAAGGTTCTCATCATAGTGGAGAACTACTATGACCTTATCAATGCGACAAATACTCTAGGAAATTATCACTTCAATTTTATGTTGAAGATCAATCAATATGTGATAATATATTTATATTAATATTCACTCCTTTTAATATTCATGTAATATAAATTATAAAGTATTTGGTTCTAGAGCACCAACTTCAATAGTTATAATAAAATATTATTCATGCTTTATGGTTTAATATTTAGTCAGGTTTAGTTGATCACCAAGATTTAATCACAAGTTATTCAAATAAGTGATTTAAATAATAATAAATATTTATTTTCAAGGTTTTTAGAATATAAAAATTTATTATATTTATCGATGAATAATACCGTGATATTTATTTGTTAAAAAAATAGTCATTGCTCAAGGTTTAGAAAATGACGAGGAATATATGCAGACCAAGCTTAATGGTCCAATTAGAAAATTTTTAAATGATATTTATTTATATATATATTCTTATGTGGTTAACATGTCAAGTAATAATAATAATATTTTTTAACCCTAAACCAGCCATAATAAATATCCAATTATATCACTTTCCATAAACAAACTGGTTGTACATAATGGATAGAGATAATCTCTCTCAACCTCTAGAGAGTTCTAGAGATATTGAGTATCCTCTCTCATCCTCTTTTCTCAATCCATCAAGAAAACATTGAGAATTCCCCATCCACAAATAAAATTCTTCCATGATAAAACACAAACAATGAAAGTGATCAAGATCGATCGTGCTAGCACCTGATGATTCTATGATGACGTTCAGAGATTACGATGCACGTGTGGATCACTATTAGATGGATTCTTTACTTGGATCCTATAACACAATTTTGGTATGATGAGATCAAGTTAAACATATCATAAATGAAGAAATAATTATATAAAAACCTGGTTTTTCTAGAGGTATAGATCCTTCCTTTTCAATTTATACTTAAGGAGATGGAGGAAAAAGAAACTTACACACCATGTATTTTCAAGTACATACCATGTAAGGATGGTTACACTCCATATGATCCCAGTACATGACCATGTAATGGTCTGGCCAGAAATTGTACAGAAACAACATGTAGTTTCAAGTACACATCATGTACATTTTTTTTGTTAAATCGGACAATAGCCTTGTGTTTCATCAAAAGAATAGAGGGCTTGTCCCGTTCAACGAACAGTCATGCCAAGAGGTCGTTTTGCCTCCCAATTGTTCATTTGAACTCCACTTCAATCGCCGTCGGATGCGTTGGAACCCAATCGGTAAGCTATCAATTCCACTTGATCCATTATTTGTGATTTAATCTCTCGATTGAGTTATCAAAGGTTGATCATTTTTCTCATTTTATAGATCTACTCCATTTTAAGTAGAATCAAAGCCTGATGATGGATGAGGAGAGTCATATGAGTATGAGGTAGGTGGTATTGTTCCCTTTTCAAATTATCACAATGTTTATATATTCTGGAGTGCTGCGCGCCCATTTTTGGGGTGTCACTTGATTTATAATTTACCCTTATTGCTTCCTATTGGTGTTTAGGTAATAGAATAAGCATTTTAAAGTGTGAATTAAGTTTTTTACCTTGATTAAGGGCCACCCCATGTGTGTGTTTCCCTTGGAATAACCATTTATGGCCGTTTGGATGATGATTCCAATGAGGCATGCCTTGTTTCCAACATTGGGTTGTCAAGTATGAATTAAATTTATAATGGAATTGAAATTGTGATAAATTATGATTAAATTTAATAAGGGTTTGGGATTAGTGATTTACCCTTTCCCCCATGCTATTCCTATGATTGTTTAAGCATGTTTGTAATGTTTTCTCCAAATGTGAACCTAACCACATGAGTCAGGTTATGCTAAGGTCTTATAATGGTTTCTATTACATAATAGGATTGTTATGTAAATTGTGCCCACGTGAGTTATTGATGTTGAACCATGTGATAGTTTAATTCACATGTGTTTCTTGTTATATGATATGTTCCCACATGAGTTAATATATTAAAGTCATGTAATAGTTTAATTTAAAATGTAAATGCTTTTATGAAATGATTAAGAAGGGGTAATTAAAAATGGGCGAGCCATAGTCTTATTTAAAAGACAAGGTCGAGCTTATGTGACTAATTTCACCTTATATACCTTGGGTGAACCATTTTCTTAGTTAAAAGACAATGGATGGGTTCAAGAGGTTAATTATGTAAAGGCCATGAGTGAGCCATGAATAGGGTGGTTAGGCTCATTGGGAATTATTTAAAATGCTGAGAAAACCTTGGATCCATTGAGGGATACCCAGGATGGGCTCTATTGAAAAATGATTAAATGATTATTATGTCATAAGTTGATGGTTAATTTTATACAGGGGGTCTTTAGGCCTAGGCTATACCTCAAGACTTTTATATAATCCAATGGAATTGAATAATTAAATGGAATGAATAATGATGCATCTGCCAAGCTAAAGAACAATCTTGGTTTCAACCTTCACTTGTACTTGGTTACATTGTCTTCTGAGACATCTATTGTTCTTACTTTTGAGTACCTTCTGGTTTACTGATTTCACTATTATAAACTGCCTATCATACATATTCACCAAAAAATTGGAACAGATATTGTGTGGTTGCCTATTGGGATTTAGTATCACACCCTATTTGGGTCATTCTTTTGGTCCTAAATAGATTATATGATTGTAAGTGTTGATTAGGGAAATATCTTTGCTATAGGTACTTGATGTGCTGCATAGTATTAGGAGAGCATGGGACTGAGCCAAGGCTTGCGATGCTTCCTAGTCTCTTTTTGTTTCTTTTGTGATTTTGAGACATATATTGTGTATTATTGTAGTGTACTTGTTTGGGATTTTTTTATTAGAACATATAACATGTTGCATCATTTTTTTTGTATGGAATGATGATTGGTTATTTATCTTATCAGTATTCTACTATTTATTTTAGTTTTATGTTGTTTACTACTTCCATCATTATATTATTATTTATTCCGCTGTGTTATACTCTGCCAATGAGGGAATAATTTCCCCACTATCACACCTTATACCCTTACTACAAGTCGAAAACCTCTGATGTTTTGAGAAATACACTTGAGACCATGTGACCAACTGGGTATAGGGAACCAGTTGAGTGGCATTCGGATCTGAGACGTTACAAAGTGGTATCAGAGCCAAGTTTCAATCCTGGGGTCTATGGGTTATGGGCCCACTTGGATCAGAATTTAGTGGATCACATTTAGGCCATTGGATATATATTATGTTGTTATGTGCTATATGTGTATTCCAAACTTTGATTCTTGGGGAGTATGGGCCCCCACATATCATAATTTGGAACACCGTTTCTTTATTTTTTAAAAATAGGGGTTCCGGGGAAGTTTCAGAGCCTTATTATACAAAAACCCAGACAACATGACATGTGATGCTATGAACACACACCATGTGTTCTTCTGTTTGGGAAGAGAGAACTTTTCTTAAGTACACATCGTGTACTCTGAGTACACGCCGTGTGGTAATTGACTGTGTATCTGACCATGTGAGAGAGAACACAGGTTTCTAGTTTTTGGTTAGTGCATGCCATGTACGGTAGATACACACCATGTAGTTTTACTTAAGAAGACCCCATGTGACTCTGACCATGTATAAGTACATGTCTAGGAGGGATAACTTGAGTATACACAGTGTGTCAGGATGACACGCCATATACTTGGGATGTTTACATTCCTAGGCCGGTAGGAGTACATGCCTATGTAAGAGCTTGAAGGTACATGATGTGTATGGTTTCTACATGCCATGCACTTCTTTTTTTGACACCCTCCTAGGGACTTTTCCTATTTTATTCCCCTTTGATAGTTTTGGACCTGCGAGTATTCCTTTATGAGTAGTTTTTTATGTAGATCGCAATGGTGAAACCTGTAGAGCATTATGAGGACTCCTCATGGGTGTTTTGGGGATTCTTTATAAATGAAGAGGTTATTCCTCAAATTTCCATTTTCAATTGTCACCTGAGAGTGAACTTGTCATGAATGACTAGTTGGGTGTTCAAACCAACCTATTTAAGACCTTTGAACTGATATGAGCTGTGATCCATCTCTCATGACCTATTCTTTTAAGGATGTTTCCCATGCCAGATGTGCCCTTCTGGACTATGAGGCCATGTGACTTTTTGATTTTAAGGATCCCCTAAGGGATGAATTTTCTTACATGCTATTTTAGGGAGTCCCTTGTAGGATTTCTCTTCTATATACCATTTTCAAGGATCCCTGTTGTAAGATGCCTCTATTGTTTATCTTTCGAGGATCCCATATAGGATTCCTCCCTTGCCTTTTTAGGTAAGGATCCCATATAGGATTCCTTCGCTCATGTTACCTGGAGGATTCCGAGTAGGATTCCTCTCAGTGTTATGAATCTTATGATTAGTAAGGGGATAGCCTATGGTAGAGCTTTCCAACATTGGTACCACCCAGGTTCCATTGTCCCTAATAGGACGTTTGAGTCTTTAAAGAGGACACCCTTGTTTGGATGGGTGATCATTGTATCTTGACCCTTGAAATGGGAATGAGCATTGGGGAATACTCGGTTCAGTATAGTAGACATGCCTTGAGCATGGAAAGCTTATTAGGAGGTCGCATGAACCTCTCTTTCCATAAGTTATGGGATACTTGGTACATCGTCATCCATGTAAATGGTTCTGTTGATGATGTGCTTTTGATCCAGTTCTTGTGCGAGTCATCTGATAATAGGATGCATAGGGTGTACAACCTATGAATAGTACCCAAAATGTGCCATTTGTTCTTATAAACTCAGGGTAGTATATGTTGACATACGTAGTAACCATCAAGTGTTAAATGTTAAAAACAAGCTGTCGAGTTCGGTTAAATCATTGAGCTTTGAGATGTTGTGTCTATTATCAGTTATCTCCAGAGTAGAGTGATCTGAAAATTTTGGAACCAAGTTCATCCCACTTCTTAGGATGACTTTCTATGACACAAGTGTTTTTAAACACCGGTTGGTTTAATTTTCAGCTTTCATGCCAAGTGATATGATGAAGTGATCGTGGTTTTTGAAATAACACTTGTGCATTTAAGTTGGTTCCAAAATAGTACGTATGAGAGAGACTATTACTTATTTATGTTGTATAGTACTCTCCTAGGTAGGGAGAATCACATCAGTTCTATTAAAATGTGACCTTCTAGGTAGAAGGATCATAATTAGGGACCATTCAGAAATGGTCATTTCTACTTGAATGCCTTTGAGACTTGCAAGTCCTAATTCATGTTTTTGCTTACTTGGAAGTATGATGTTGTTGTGGTTGGTTGTGTGCATAGCCCTTTTGAGGTACCAATTATCATAAATAGACCTCAGTGGTTAAATGTAATCTATCATAGAAATGCCTTGGGATAAAGGAATTGTGGTCGGTTAAATGACGATGCGTCAACAAGTGAAGTTGAGTTTCTTTTAGGAGGTCGAATAGTAGCCTTCCATCTATCCTTTTTCTGGTTATCCTTAAAATTCTCTTAGTGTTCTCTTCCATAAAATATGAGCATGTCCCCTATATTGACTTCAACCTGGATGCACTAAGAGAGTGTTCGTTATACGCTATGCTGCAGTTGAGAGCTGTAGGGCTAGTTCATGATCTTTTATGTGTTTTGTGCTGATGTGTGGTTTTTCATGAGGCTTGGTTAATCCTAAGTGATATTTGGGTTCCCGAGTAGAAACAAATTGGATGGACTCTGGATACCAGCCACTTTATTTGACATGACCTCTAGGCGGATGCCACTCTGGATTCAGTTAGTGTCCTTATGTGGAATTTTGGCCTTATACCAAATTCTCACTTGTAACGGGGAGTATGGACCACCTTGGTGAGTTCCTTGGACTCTTAGTTGATTAATATGAGGTTATCTCAGACTTATAGTCAGGATCATATGTGATTCTTTGAAAAGGGGTAATGATTCCAATGGGATGGATCTAGAATTATGCTTTTACACATGCTGTGGCATGACCTTTTAATTGACCAAGTGATGGTTTAACAAAGGAGAATCACCGAGAGTCAGGTATGGGATTCTGTGAATGAGTTTGTTGTGGGTTAAAATATGCCAGCCACCTATGTCGGCCATTTCTGAGATAAGTCATCTAGTGATGGTTTGACTCATTATCCTTCCTGTTCTTCATGTTTAGTTCCATTGGACCAGTTTAAACACTCTTCCAGTTTAAGGTGGGTGTGGTGTAAAAGTCTGAAATGCCTTTTTAGGAAAGATTGTGTGACCATTTTCGATGAGGTCGATCGGGGTTCAACTGTTCTTTGCTGTGAGGCCGCTGTTATGACCCTAGTTATGTTTGGGTTTTCCCAGTTAAAGGAAAATAACACCAGAAGCATCATTGGAATGCTTAGGGGAGTGCTTGGTGGAGTTTTTTTAATGGTGGAGGTGTTGTTGTAATTATTCCATTTGCGTTGTTCTTAACAAACTTATGAAGGTCGCTCACTTCTTACCGATCAAGGATACCTTCAATGTTGATGAGCTTGGGAAGCTATAAATTTGTGAGGTGATATGACTTCATGGGGTCCCTCATTCTATCATTTCAGATAGGGGCGCCCGATTTACTTCTCATTTCTGTCAAGGACTATAAAGGGCGCTGGGTACATAGGTGCTTCTGAGCATATCTTACCACCTCTAGATGGATAGCTAGTTAGAGCACACGATTTAGGTGCTGGAGGAAATGCTTCGGGCATGCATCCTAAATTTCAAGGGTTCTTGGGAGAGACACAGAACCTTGGCTGAGTTCTCCTATAACAATAGGTTCTAATATACTTTTCAGATGGATCCATATGAGGCTTTGTATGATAGGCCATGTCAATCACCCCTATGTTGGATAGAGGCAGGAGATACAACTATACTAGGACCTCATCTTGTTCAGGAGACTACTGAGCAGGTTCAGTTGATTTGGAAGCAGATGGCCACTACACAGTCTCATCAGAGATCTTTTTTCAATCACCATAGATGAACTCTAGAGTTTGAGGTTAGGGATCAATTTTTCCTACATGCTGCACCAAGGTTGGGACACAAGAGGATCAGGAGATAGGGTAAGATTTTGTCGAGATACGTCATTCCATTTGAGATTCTAAAGAGGGTCAGGCCAGTTGCCTATCGATTTAAATTACCTTAGAGGTATAAGGCTATGCACGATGTCTTCCATGTTTCTCAGTTGTGATGTTACTTTTCAGATTTTTCTCACACCTTTCAACCCGAGAAAGTGGAGTTGTAGGAAGATGTATCATTTGAGGAGCATACCAATACAAATTGTGGATTGTAGCATGAAAGTTCTCTATGGCCAGTCTATTCCTTTAGTATGGGTGATATGGCAGCACAACCGAGTGAAGGATGAGACCTAGTAGAGGGAGACCAGTATTCAGTCGCAATGGCTGGAGTTATTCTCTAATGTTCCTTTACCACCATTGGAAGGGAAATTTGGGGATGAATTTATTTAAGGGGGGAAGTTTATATGAAACTGGTTCTTTCCTTGAGGTACAAATCCTTATTTTTAAATTTTTAATTAATGATATGGATGAAAAAGAAACTTACACGCCATGTATTTTCAAGTACACACCATGTAAGGGGAGTTACATGCCGTATGATCCCAGTGCATGACCATGTAATGATCTGGATTGAAATTGTACAGACACGGTGTGTAGTTTCAAGTACACACTGTGTAATTTTCTTTTTTTGTTAAATCAAGAAATAGCCTTGTGTTTTGTCAGACGGAAAGAGGGATCATCCCATTCTATGAACAGTCATGTCGATAGGTCGTTTTACCTCCCAATTGTTCATCTGAACTCTATTTCGATCACCATCAGATGCATTGGAACCTAATAGGTAAGCTCTCGATTCCTATTGATCCGTTATTTGTGATTTCGTCTCTTGATAGAGTTATCAAAGGTCAAGCATTTTTTCTCATTTTTTAGATCTATTTTGTTCTAGTTTGAATAAAAGACTGAAGTTGTATGAGGAGAGTCATACAAGTACGAGGTAGGTGTTCTTGTTCCTTTCAAAAATTTTCATGATGTTTATATATGACAGAGTGTCGTGCACCCATTTTGGGGTGTTTCTTGATTTATAATTTACCCTTATTTTTTCCTATTGGTGTTTAGGTAATAGAATAAGTGTTTTAAAGTATAAATTAGGATGTTTACCTTGATTAAGGGCCACCCCATGGGTGTGTTTCCCTTAGAATGACCGTTTATGGCCTTTTGGCTGAGGTTGCCTATGAGGCATGCCTTTTTTCCCATATTGGGTTGTCAAGTATGAAATAAATTTATAATGGAATAGAAAATTATGATAAATTGTGATTGAATTGAACAAGGGTTTGGGATTAGTGATTTTCCCTTTTCCCTATGTTATGCCTATGCCTATTTAAGAATGTTTGGAATTTTTACTTCAACTCTGAACCTATGTGCATGAGTTAGGTTATGCTAAGGCCTTGTAATGGTTTATATTACATAATAGGCTTGTTATGTAAATTGTTCCCACATGATTTATTGATGTTAAACCATGTGATAGTTTAATTTACATGTATTTCTTATTATATGATATGTTCCCACTTGAGTTAATATGTTAAAGTCATGTAATAGTTTAATTTACATGAAGCTGCTTGTATGAAATGATTAACAATGGGTAATTAGAAATGGGTGATCTATAGTCTTAGTTAAAAGACAAGGTCAGGCTCATGTGACTAATTGCACCTTATATACCTTGGTTGAACCATTGTCTCAGTTCAAAGACAATGGCTGGGATCAAGAGGTTAATTATATAAAGGTCATGAGTGAGCCAAAAATAGGGTGGTTGGGCTCATTGAGGCTTATTTAAAATGCCGAGCGAACCTAGGATCCATTGAGGGATACCTAAACTAGGATCTATTAGAAAATGATTAAATTATTATTATGTCATGAGTTGATGGTTACTTTTATATGAGGGGTCATCAGGCTTAGGATGGAACTCAAGACTTTTATATAATCCAATGGAATTGAATAATGAAATGGAATGACTAATGACACGTCTTACAAGATGAATCACATGCTTGGATTCATTCTTCACTTGTACTTGGTTAAATTGTCTTCTGAGACATCTGTTGTGCTTACTTTTGAGCACCTTCTGGTTTACTACTTTCACTATTGTATACTACCTATTATATATTTTCACTGATATATTGGCACATACTTTGGATGTTTTCCTACTGGGATTTAGTCTCACACCCTATTTAGGTCACATTTTTGGGCCCAAATAGATTATATTATTGAAAGTTTTGATCAGGGAAAGTGACATACTACAGGTACTTGATGTGCTTTGTAGGAGTAGGAGAGCATTAGACCGAGTTGAGGCTTGCGATGCTTCCTAGTCTCTTTTTGTTTATTTTTTTATTTTGAGAAATATATTGTGTATTACTGCAGTGTACTTGTTTAAGATGTTTTCTTAGAACATATAACACGCTACATCATATTTTTTATGGAATGATGCTTGGTTTTTTATCTTATCAATCTTCCATTGTTTATTTCAGTTGTATCCTATTTACTACTTCTGTTATTGTATTATTATTTATTATTCTATGTTACACTCTGTCATTAAGGGAATAGTTTCCCCACTATCACACCTTAGGCCCTCATTTCTAGTTAGTAGCCTCTAGAGTTTGGAAAAATACGCTCGTGTCCATGTGGACAACTGGGTATGGAGAACTAGTTGAGTGGAATCTGGATCTGAGTCATTACAAATTTTAAGTTCAAGTAATTCTAGATCTATTTATAAATTAATTATAAATTATATGTGATGATCCTTCTCTTATAGTTCCAACATTTAATCAAGAAAAGTAATATACTAATTCCATTTGTCATGAAGTTATTAATTATGTAAAGCTTAGATTTTTCATAAATTAAGACTAAAATCAAAGTTATCTATGTCAATCAGGCACTTCTGCTAGGACCAAAACCTATAAGTAGTATCAAAATGGTCACATAGTTAATTTATAATTATTTATTAATCATTTAATGAATGATACACATTTTAAATTTCTTATAATTCATATCTATTCATTATTTAAATCAAAATATCATTTTCTTTTCCCTTTCTTCATTATCTCTCACATAACCAATAAATATGTTCAATTAAAATAAAGAAAAATTTGAAAAAAACTATCTGAAGATGACAAGGGTTCTGACTAGACAACAAAATCATACACAATGTGAACCCCAAATTACACATTGCATACTAGTGTATATCTTCTATATCTCACATCGATATCAGATCATTCTGATAAAATTGGATTAGTTATTCGATAAAAGAAGATCAATGCATAAATCTAGATCAAAATGGAATACAATTTAAATAACCACACATCATGTAATTAGGGTACTTGGCATGTAGTCCTCATGTCTTCATGATATATAACATGGATCCAAGTGTGTAATGTATCGGATACACAACATAGGGACTAGAAATTTATTAAACTTTGAGTCCATAAATCATGTAAGAAGATTACATTTGATGTATGACATACATGTCTATGACATGGGAACGTGCCTAGTCCCTAGACATATGCCGCAAACACAAAAAGAATACATTAAACATTGTGTAAACTAGTACATGCCAAGTAGTCTGATGAAAATAGTGTGCTTAATTTTATATAGAGAGAAGTATTAATTATATAATTAAACCTATTCATATGTGTTCCATGTGTCATTCATTTGAAAGTACACACCATGTCATAGGATTGTTAATTATATATTGAATCAATTTTCATGTTAAATTCCTAATCTACAAGTTTTTTATGGTTCTTACTTATAGTTTACTATTCACACATCAAGAACATCATATGCATTAAAATTTACATGTGTTTTGGGTCATTTTTTGATAATAAAAACCATATAATTACCTATAATGAAATATGTGTTGGATTCCAAGGGACTACACAAGAATAAGGATCATTCCAGGTAGTTTGGACAAGTAACTTCATTTCCTCTGAGTACACTTATGTACTTTATTAATTTTAAATAAAATTTATTCTACTTAAAATTATGTATGATGGTAATTAAAGGATGCTTGGATAAAATTAAGATAAACTAAATTAATTGGATTAATTCATGAAGTTTTATACTAATGAAAGAATGACATGAAGTAATTGATAACTATATTGTAAATTTATGTTAGTTAAATGTTTTGTGTATGATCATGAGATTAGACCAGAATTTTGTATGTGATTTGTTTCCTTTATTTTTTTTATCTATAAATTAAAATGATTGTATGCATTCCATCCATCCTCCTTATTATGTAAGGGCCTATGTGCCCAAAATTTATTTTATATAAACTTAATTTATCTAATCCATTGGATCCCTTCTCCCATGTGTAAGTAAAATCTTATGTAAGAATGGATATCTTAGGCTATAGGAGGCAGTATGAGTCTCGGAGATAAGGTGATACTAGTTGAGGTGATACATAGGATATGAGGTGGAATGTTACAACATGAACCGATCTATATTTCAAGGTGTTTTCCCCTAGGTAAAAAATGGTTATTTTATCATATTCTAAATAAAATAATCATTAGATAATCTCATGATCATACCAATTATATTTTATTTCTTTCAATTGCATGATTGATTATTTATATTTGTTAATGCTATGTGTTCAATTAATAAATTAATTAATAATAATTCAAGATATAATAAAATAAAAATAGATTATGCATAAATTTTAATAGACATGGTTAATAATTTATGTAAAATCAACTTAATATTAACAAGGAATGTGATAAGATAAAACTTATTTTTTATAAATATGGATAAAAGTACTTGAAATAAAATATTAAGTCGGTGTAAACTTAAATTATCTAATTTATAGTTAAACCCATAGTTCAAATTACTTGATCAGATCATCTATGGGTGATTTTAATTATCAGGTAACTTTTAGATTAAAGTTTTAGGTTGACTTAACTTGGTTCATATCAAGTGTTGACTACTCTAGAAGTAATTTTTGTAATTTAGAGGAAAGGGTTGGGGAAATATTTACCCATGATTATAAGATCGAGGATTTTTCCCAATATATCAAGGAATTGTGAGTAAATGTAGTTGGAAAGTTACACCTTCCTGAAACTCTTCAAATAAATTTTCAGGACCAAGTCTAGGTTACGATTAGGAGAATACAGGTCATTGAAACTAAAATATCTATATAATAGGATATTCTAAAACTAATGGTTTGGGTTATTAGGTTTCAAAAAAGAAATAGTGAGAGATTAATAAAACTTGAATTAAATTTATTATTCTGATTTGGTAATAAAGGAAGTACTAATAATATGCTCTTAAATTTTGTAGAATTGACAAACCATAAGACTTCAACAATATAACTCTGATCTATACTAGATAAGGAAAACCTTCTGACTGGATCAATTTTCTAGGAATGGTATAGGCACTTATGCATTATACTATGCCATGAAGGAAAATTATATGTGTTGGAAACCCCACTTCCTAAGTCTCTTATGAAAGAGACCAATGATGAAGAAGTGTCTCTCAACTTGAAACATGCAGGAGACACAATGGATATCTAATGTTTCATTCCATACTCTATTTATATTGATCTTATAAAGAAATATGAGGATATATATGTGTATAAAATCATTTCATACCTTCATGATCTTTTCCAAGAGAAGGTGAGAAAATAGAGATATGAGATCTCCAACAAAATGTTCATTTGCAAGCTTGGAGAGTTGGCGCCATCTGAGCCTCATGTGGTTTAGATGATTGGATACATAGAACACTTAAACATCTTGGGGTTTAGGATCCTTGATGAGTTGTTCAAAAATCTTATTCTTTTCTCACTACCTAAAACCTTATTTAGTCTCATTGTGAATTATAATATGATCAATTCAAGAATCCTCTTTTAGAACTTATTACTCTTATCCACCAAGTTAATAATGAAATAGGGTGTAAAAAACCCATGGTTCTTATGGTGAATATGAAATGCGAAAATAAGGAAAAGGGTCAAAAGACTCATTCCAATTCTAAGGCTCCAGAGAACCATCCTTCTAAGAAGAATAAGATCCAGTGGAAAGTAAAAGAACATAATGTGGTGTATTTTTCATTTGGTAAGAAAGGTCACTAGAAGGGGAACTGAACCAACTAAATAAGAAAGGGGAATCTTTAAGTGTGTTAATTATTGAGTGTAATATATATATATATATATATATATGTTATGTATTAAATACTGCATGTGGTGTTCACATTTGTATCCAAATACATGAACCAAGTATATTTTACAAGGTTTCTAGAGGTGAGGTTGATTTATGGGCTACCAATGGGGGGAGGTTGGCTGATCTAGCCATTGGAGTCTACTACCTCATATTTCCAACAAGAATTATCTTAGTTCTAAAGAACAGTTATTAGGTTCCTAGTGTTACTAAGAACATCATCTTTGTTTCTTATTTAGACATGGATGTATTTATTTTCTATTTTATAAATAAGAGTTTCTAATTTTATAAAGATAACATATATTATAGTATGATAAAGTTGAATAATGGTCTTTATGTATTGAATTGTGAAAACCAAATTTTGGAAATTTATAATGAATCAAATTCACATGAATCATTTCACATCCAGTTGTGGCATCACTTCCTCATTCATGTAAATCAGAAGCATTTGATGAAGCTGTATCAAGATGGTTACTTAGAATCTTTTGAGATTAAACCACTTGAAATATGTCATGATTTTTTACAAGGAAAGATGAAAAAACCACCATTTTGTGGTCAAGGTTAAAAGCCTACAAATCTTTTATAACTGGTACACAATGATGTGTGCATACCTTTTCAAGTAGAATCTAGATATGAATTCCCATATTTTATGAATTTTACCAATGACTTGAGTAGGAACAACTAAATACACTTGATGAGGTATAAGCTTGAATCCTTTGAGAAGTTCAAATAATTAAAGAATTAAGTTAAGAATCAACATGGTAATAAGATAAATAAACTTTGATCAGATAGAGGTGGTGAATATCTTAACCAAGAGTTTATTGACTTTCTATAAGTTTATGAAATTTTATCTCAAATCACTCCTCCTTATATTCCATAATGGAATGGTGTTAGTGAAAGGAGTAACTTTACCTTAATATACATGGTAAGGTTGATGATGAATCATAGAAGCATTCCATTATCCTTTTAGGGATATTCATTACACATGGTATAATACATACTAAACTGATTACTAACTAAAGCATTAAAAAAATACTCCCTTATAATTATAGAGTGTAATGAAACCAATTTTGTCACATACTAATGAATGGTGGTGTGAGGTGTTTGTTAAGGATAAATCAATCTAAAAACTATCACATCATGGCATGAAGTATATATTTACAGGTTACCCCAAGTAAATGAGGGAATAATACATATATTATCCCTCAGATAAAAAGGTTTAATTTCTAGGAATGATGTATTCCTTGAAAGGGATCCCATACCCAATAAGGATAATGGGAGGAATATTTACTTGGATGAATTTTATACTCAAGATACAAAATATTTGGTATAATATTATATTCCATGAGGCCTCATGGAATAATTTGTTCCTAAAACACAAGTACTATGGATGAGCACCAAAGATGTACGAGAACTAGAAACATATGGTTTCCAAGTCACAGAAGATGATGAATCATTATTGGTTGACAACAATGACCCTTTATCCTACAAGGAGGAAGTAGAGAGCTCAAATGATAAAAAATGTAAAGAATATATGAACACCGAGATGGATTATATGTACCAAAACCATGTGTGGGTTTTAGTCAATCCTCTAGTAGATGTGAAGCTCGTTGGATGTAAATGGGAATTCAAGAGAAAGGTTGAAATGGAAGGTCTAGTTAGCACCTACAATGTATAAATAGTGTCTAAAGGGTTTAAACAACATCAAGGAATTGACTATGATGAAACATTTTCTTCAATTTATGTGTTTAAATACATCACAATTCTACTTTCTATATCAGCTATCCATAACTATGATATTTGGAAGATGGATTCCAAAAACACTTTCCTTAATAAGAACCTTTAGAAAGATGTGTATATGACATAGCCAAAAGGTTTTGTGACACAAAGTGATGCAAAAAAGGTATTAAAGTTACAAATATCCATTTATATATTATAGAAAGAATCCAGGTCATGGAACATTTGGTTTGATGAATCTATAAAAGTGTTTGGTTTCATTAAGAATGAATATGAGTCATGTTTTTACAAGAGGTTTAGTGGGAGTATGGTTGTTTTCAAAGTAGTATATGTTGATAACGTATTACTAATTTGAAATGATATACCAACCTTACAAGTGGTTAATGCATGGTTGAGAAAGTGTTTCTCTAAGAAAGAATTAGGTGAAGTGGACTAAATTCTAGAGATCAAGATCATGCATGATAGATTAAAGAGGATTCTTGGACTAATACAAAGTAAATACATTGACCATACACTAAAGAGGTTAAATATAGAATAATCTAATAGTGTATTATTTCTAATTATACATGGTATAAATCTTTCTAAGAGCATGTGTCTTCAAACATAAAAGGAAATAGAGATAATGAGTAAGATCCCACATGATTCTGAAATAGGATTTATCATGTATACCATGTTATGTACACATATTGATGTTGAATATGATTTGATAATGGTAGGTAGATATAAAGATGATCCATGTGAACAAAATTCGACCATTATTAAGGATTTACTTAAGTATTTTAGGAAAATTAAGGATATGTTCTTAGTGTATGGAGGAGATGAAGAGATAGTCATTAGAAATTATAAAATTATACCTTTCAAATAGATCAAAATGATCTGAAGTCACAGTCATGATATGTATTTTTTTTCTCAATGGAGGAGTTATAAGATAGAATATTTCAAAGCTACCATTTATTACTGATTCTATAGTGGAGTATGAGTATATTATGGCTTCTGATATAGCCAAAAAAGTAGTTTGGATTCAAAACTTTGTCTAAGATATTGATTTGGTGTCTAGAAGTCGAGAATATAACATAATTCACTTTGATAACAATTTAGTGGTTGATTATTCTAAATATCTATGATCAAATAAAAGGACAAGGCATATACATCAGAAGTTTCATCTCATGAGGTAGTTTTCTCAATGAGGTGAAGTTATAGTGAGCATAGTATCCATATAGGAAAACATAGTGGACCCATTGAAAAAATATCTATCTCAGCAGAGGCATGAGTATCATGTGAGAGCTAGTGGACTGAAGGTTTCAAACAGTTGTCTCTAGTACTAGTGTAAGTATATTGGAGTTGGTGCCCTAAAACCAACTTCTAATTACTTTATGAATACATGTATTCATTTTCTCAAATATTAATGAAGTTTCTTATCACATCATGATTATTACTCTACATGATATATTATGTGATAACTTCCTAATGACACATGTCGCATCAAAAGTACCTAACATTTCCCTACTACGATGAGATACTTTATATTCTATAAAATTATTCCTTAAACCCATGTTCTAGAGTTAGATTGGATTGCCTCATAGGAAACAGATGATACCAGTTATTAGAGGTAAGAGGATCATAATACATTGAGACACCTTATCATGGTGTTTTCCATTAGTAATATCTAATAAGGTTGGTTATGACAATGGACCTTCGAGTAGGAAATCCACATTTTTTGTGTCATTTAATGTTCCTATATATGAAGATGTGCATTGGTCTTTAGACATTAATATTGTCATTAATGAATATCATAAGTCACATAATTTGATGTATTAATGAAAACTATGATGACATATGCTCGCAGTGAAGTAGGATACATTGGTTGTGTCATGAGTGATATTACATTAATTGATAATGGGAGAATGTATTTATCCCTTCCATCTCTCAACAAAAGTTGATATATTAGGACCTTTGATGGGAATGAAACTTCCTGGATAAATCCATGTCCCTGGATTTATATGGGAAAGTTCATTTCTATAAAGTCAATGAAAGAAATATCGAGCATATAGGTTGATGACACCAGTATGAAACCTACTTGATTATATATATCACGATAAAAGGGATTATTTACATAGTAAGAATTCATAAGAGGTTGTATGTCATTGCAATATCAAATTATTACTCTACGGATTCCTTGACATGTTTCTAAACACTAACCTTGTAATTTTGGTGTCTTCACATATTTCCACTAAGAAATAGTTTTAGAGGGTCACACAATAAGTGTATCCAGAATCTTAGTTAAAATAAATGTTGAATTTTAACAAGTTATAATAAATATTATTCATGATTTATGGTTTCATATTTATTTGGGTTGGGTTGATCTCCAAGATTTAATCACAAGTTATTTGAAATAATAAGTGAGTTAAATAATAATAAATATTTATTTTCAAGGTTTATAGAATATAATATTTATTATATTTTTTTGATTAATAATATAGTGATATTTATTTATTAAATAAATATTTATTATTCTTGGTTCGGTAAATACTGAGGAGAATATGCGGACCGAGCTTAATGATCCAGTTAGAAATGATGTAGATGATATTTAGTTATATATATTCTTAAATGATGCACATGAAAAGTGAATAATAATAATATTTGTATTATTATTATTATTAGACATGGGTTCAATTAATAATTATCGAATTGGAAAGGGTCTTCTGTTCTAATTGATAAACCTAAACCTTCCATAATAAATATAAAATTATATCACTTTACAAAAACACACTTGTTGAGAAAAAAAGATAGTCATAAGATATCTCAATACCTAAAGAGAGTTCTAGAGATATATAGTGTACTTTCTCCTCCTATTATCTCTAGACATCATGATAACACCAAGAATTCATCACCATCAAAGAGAATTCTATTACGATCAACCATAAACGACATAATCGATTGGGATCGATGTGTTAGAACCAGGTGATTCTATGATGATTTTAAGATATTATAATGCATATTTGGATCACCACTAGAGGTATTATACACTTGGATCCAGCAACAAAATGATGATACAATGAGGTCAAGTCAAACAGATCATCAATGAAGAAATAATTACAAGTTTAGGTAATTCTAGATCTATTTATAAATTAATTATAAATTACATGTGATGATCCTAATCTTGTGGTTCAAACATTTAATAAATTTAAGTAATCTAAAAATTCCATTGGTCTTGACATCATTCTCTTTGTACAGCTCATATTATCCATAAATTAACACTAAAATCCGAGATGGCTATGCCAAACAGGTGCTTCCACTATGCTCAAAACCTATACATGTCACTTTAAAAAGTAAATTTTGAAAAGGTTAATGGAAATATTTTGAAAAAAATTAATTAAATAATATCCAATAATGGATCTTGAAAATGAAACAAATTTTTCTATTAAAAATTTAGATCCAAAGATAAAACATTTGATTATGAAAGGAACTTTTTTAATACTTTGAAATGAACTTTATTGAAAATTCACATTGTAAAAAGAGTAATAAAAACTTTTTTGAAGAAAAATTATATTTTCACAAATAGTATTATAAAATACCATATAATAAAATATTATACTGGGTTAACCCAAGTATGGAAAAGTACATTTCAAGATAAAACTTTATAACTCAGGGAAAAGAGATTTGAGTTATCAAAATCTTTTATGGGAAGCATACTCAATGTAGCATGAAATATTTGAAAAGGGGTTTATGTAATAAAAATATAAAAAATGATAAAATACCACATAATATAATCAAATGGAATAATGTTCCCAAATTTAATGAAATAAATTCAAGAGAACAATCATAACTCAATGAACGAAAATTGTGTTACAAAAAAATCTTATGAATGAAGTAAAACTTGAGTTAAAATCCATTTGAAGAAAAGAAATTTATATGGATTATTATATCCCATTAATTATAATTAAATTATGTATAGAAAATTAGTGAGATATTAAATCAAAATGACACCATAAAAAGGAAACTTGGTTTATAACATGCAATATGTCCCAAAGAATCAAAACTGAGAACCAGAAAACCCTTGTGAATTTAGAAACTTTCGAGTTAAAAAACTATTGAAGGATATGATTTCAAATGAAACATTAAATATCTTGAGAAATGATAGTATCATGATAAAATATATTAATGGTGTATTATATACACCATTATAAAGAAAACATGGTGTATACTAAGAAATGTGTCTCAAGGAGTGAATATTTGAGACAAGAAACCCTTATGCTAGTCATGATTCGTTCTATACTTATACCAAACATCCTGAATAATTTAAAAAATTTATTAAATACATAAAAAATATTTTTTATAACTATAACCATTTATACACCTCATTTATAATCATTATATACACATATATATATCAGTTTGTTTTTACCTATTTTAAATATCAGGTGTAAGTAATCTTGATCACTTTGAACTATTTTCATAAAATTGGTGTTGGTATCTATTATTATTATACAGTTCATCATTATAATATTATTAAATATATTTAAATATATTTAAATTTATGTTACATAATATTTATAAAGTTATAATTTCATTCCATGGTAGTTTTAGTTACAATCCATGAAGATAAAATCAACGATGGTCATGTTTCAGTGATTCTTAATGAACAAAAGGTGTTTTCTTAATTAATGAGTTTAATAGTAATTTTACCATTAAAAACCACAAGATAAATAATTATTTACATATTTATACCATATTATACTAGTAATTAAGTTCCCATAATATTCCATGATATAAATTCATAGCATTGTTCATGTAGTTGGTTAAAACAACCCAAATTAGAACATACAATAATTAATGGATGATTATGAAGAAATTTAGTTGTAATATAATTATAATAGAATAATAATGACATTATTTAGTGTTTATTATTGTGATTTATCATAATTTTAAATAATTATAAGAATAATATAAACTATATAAAGTTAATTTATAGTATGAAGAAATCAATTTTTTCTCTTAAAATGTTATTTTGGATGGTTGAATTTACTATAGTTGTTTATTGATCATATTTTTAAAAGGTTGTTCAATAAATCTTTAAAAAACCTTAATAACTTAAAAAATATCATATTTATCCATTAAACCCATTCTCATGACCAGACATATAAGGTATTTATGAAAATAAAAATAGAAATAAATCGAACTATGGAGGTATCTGTCCACATGTATGCATGGATGCTGATTTATTTTTTACATAGAATGGGTAAAATGAGTAATATGGTTTATCATTTATAATATAAAATATTTTATAAATATAATACTTATATATTAAATCCCCTATTAGTACCACTCTTTTATTTGCGTCATGGAGGTGGTAGTCCACAGAATGTATAAATGACAATTTCATTTTTCTTAATAGAAAAGGGAATGGTGGTTAATGCTTGTAACATCATTACAATAACATAAAATTATACTAATGGAACTAATTTTATAATTTTATATGGTTTAATGTAATTTTAGGAATAATAAGTGCATATAAATAAATAGAAATAAGAAAATATCAGTTAGAAATTTATACCTCACTTCTTGGATTATCTCCTTTGCAAAGGGGGCTAATCCTTTGAGGGATGGTATTTTGAGAGGACCAATATATATTAAAATTTTCTAGGAATTTTGAGGTGATGTTTGAGTATATTTTTGGCGAGACTAATTTTGTTTTTATGTGAGGTAAAGTGATAATAGGATTTCCCCTTTTATAAGTGAAAAGAGATGATATTTTTGTAAATACCAAAAACTTTTAAATAACGAGAAGTCACTCTCAATTAAATAGATCAAAAATTAAGAAATAATGTTGGGGGAAAGATATAAGTTTGATCCAAACCTTATAAAATCAATTATACACATGTTTTTATCATTTTTCAATCCCTTTAATCCTATATTATTACTTTTACCATTTTTGTTTTTTTCACATGAACTAGTTTTCATCAATTACTTATATTTAATCCTATTAATTCAATGGTTAGGCTTTAACACTCATACTTAATTTTTTTTATCTAATTATATCATTGTTTTGTTTTAGTTTGGTGTTGCATGTATAGGAATCTATCAAACACATTTTGATCATTTAAAGAAAGTCATATATTAAAACCTTGAGGTGTTAAATTAGTCTTCTATTTTGAGAGTTTTTTGAAAAACATAAATTTTATTAATTAAACCTTGAATTTCATTTGTTTTATGATGGTTTAAACTACCATTTATAGGAAATATCATTTATGAATTAGCGTTATGATGAAATTTATATCACCCTATCATGGTGATGATTTTTCTTTGATAATATTTAACTTAGTTATGAAAAATACATTACTTTTTACTCTTATTGTATAAATGTATCTCACATAGTCTTTGAGATAATTTCACTTTTTTTTCATTGAATGAACTTGGTGGAGAAACATATTATAATAGTATTTCCTATAGATAAAATTTATCTAAAATGGATGGTGAGATATATTTTTACTCAGTTTTTTTATAGAAACATTATTTTGAAGTTTTTTTCTAAATCCACTAATGAGATGAATTTTATATAAAAAATACCAACCAACATATTTTTTTTCATGTTTTTATGTAACTCATATTTTTTATTGAAATTTATTTCACCCTATATATTACTCAACTTTCACTAGGTGGTTGAGATAAATTTATCTCACCGTACGAGATAAATTTAATGTTAGTTTTTATTTTCCTCACATAATTATGCCATGATGAAGTTGATATTTTACATTTTTCTCATTAGGCTATTTTTTATTTACTTAGTATTGGGGAGAAATTACTGCTTATTCTATGGGTGTTTATTTACACAACATTTTAAATTTTGTTAGTTCAATTTTAACTAATGTAGACGAGGAATATATTATATATATATAAATGTTATTTTTTATTTTTTTAATATGGTTTCATGATGAAATTTCTCTTAGTTTTATATTGAGATAAATTTATATACCACATTAGAAAATATGTTTGATGTATTAGAGATCTATAATGAAAAAATAATTTAAAATTTATCTTATTGTATGGGTGAGGTAAATTTTAGCTATAGAAATGAAAAATAATTTTAGTTTATAGTGAATATTGGTTTACATATATGTGTGTGGAATCAAATATTATAATTGAATACAAAAAATTATATCTTAGTTGTGCTTGACACTATTTGTATTTCACTATTTAGTTTTACTTGTAAGGAAACATATAATTCATCTCATGTTAACAAAAACTTCTGGTACGTTTAATGTGAAATTTATCTCCTATGATTAGTAAGATAAATTTTACCTTATAAACTCCTATTTACTAGGATTAATTACTATCTGTGATATAATTAGTGCATCAGAGATTTATAATGAAAAACTATTTTGAAATTTATCTCACTATATCAATGATATAAATTTTACTTACTGAACTTCCAACTATATTTACTTTTTTCCTTATGTAGCCATTGGTTTACAGATAGAAATGTGGATTCAAACATTGTAATTAAAAACATGAAATGATTTCTTATTACAATATTAGTATTGGGGTGTGGAAATTTTTTATATGAATTTATCTCACCTTGCTGCTGATATAAATTTCAATTATCTATATAAGTGTTGAAGAAAGGTTTTTATTAGCTGGAATCATTTTTTCTTTATAGTTTTATATTATTTAATCCCATATTTTGATTTCATTTTTTATTAACAGGTTTAATAAAAATTTATCTTATTTTTAAATTGACATATTTATTTGTTGTATTTATCTTTATTTATATTGCATTTTCCAATATCAATTTTAAATAGATATTTAATTCTTTAAATGTCAAAAAGTAATTTTTCAATGTTAAATGTGAAATTTATATCATGATTTCGGTAAGATAAATTTTTCCTTATAAACTTATATTTAGTAGGACTAATTATTATCTATAAAATGATTGGTGTACAAAAGCTCCAAAATATCAAAATATTTTGAAATTTATCTCACTGTATCGGGTAGATAACATTCACATATAGAATTTCCAACCATTTTTTTATCATTAGTGACTATTGGTTTATATATATGAATATGAATTCAAAAATTATAGGTTACAATTGTAAATTATTGTGTATTATTTTAATTCTCATTGAGGATGGTAGTTTTTTCGATGAAACCTATATCAACTACAACAAACCCAACTTTAGTATCCCAGATCCAATGGTTACTTTACTATATTGGTATAAAATACAAGATATCACATCACACATGATCTAATATTTTAGTAGTCTTAGGACACTTGATACATACATGGATCACACATTAAATTTTGAAACTTAAAATAAAATGTAAAAACTTAGGGAGAAATTTATTATTCCTTATAGCATATCCATGAAATTATTCAGATTTTTCTTCTAGGTTCCTCAGGGAAAGGAAAAAAACATAGGGATGAGATTTGATTCTCAGTAAGGGATCATAGAATAAAAAATGCATGATAAATATTTCAAGAATGAATAAAAAATGAATATGCTAAAAAATTGTGAACATGTGATGTAATATATATATATGGATAACATAACAATACAAATAATTATATGGAAAATAAAAAATGATATCATAGTGATGAAATCCATAATTATGGACATCTTAATATTACCATAAATGCCTCATTCCAAGAAATCATACATAAATTGGTGCGGCATATACCAAATATATATGCTAGTTTGTTTAATGAGACATACCAATAAACCGAGGATCTATATAATTTCAGGTCCCATCCATCACTAAATAAGTCCAATTAATTCATCATATAAAAGGAATAAATAAATAATAAAATACAAAATCAATATTCCTTATTAAAAAATAAATATTCATATTGAAATAATAAGTATACAAAATGAAAATATTTCCCCACTCAAAAAATGGAACAACTTTTTTGGTAACCACCCTTCAAACTGACCCTTGTATAACAATGGGTATACTGTTATATAAATATTATAATATTAAATATATAAATAATAGAAATGATATATAATACATCCATGAGATAAAATAATATGGACATGAAAGATAGAAATAAATTCACGAGAGATATGAAGAGTGATAGAGAACACAACTCGTATGAACAAGGTGCGGTATGAACTATAAAATCATAAGGGAGAAAAGAATACCATTAATTCATTAGAAATGAATATAAAATTGTATAGAAACTCTCAAGAACATAAGTTTTAGTGATAGAATAGAAAATATGAAATACAAGAATAATAATTGAAAATAATAGAGACTTAGAATGAAAACCCCTATTTTTTTATTTTTAAATGAACAATTCCAAAAATAATGGGAAAATATTTTACTTTATAAAATCATTAAAATTTAAAGAAGAAGAATCATTATGAATAATAGATATAAAATTATAAAAATTCATTCTTGTATAGATCATTAAAAATTATCATAACTTAATGAAAGGTAATTAAGCTAAGAATCCCCTTATTATGAGTCTTGAGTTGCCTCATACTATTGGAGTTAGTGTTTTAGAACCAATTATTTTTACTTTAAAGTTAATGTAAATTTAAATAAGTGAATATTAATAAAATATCTTATTATATATCATTCATTATTCTGTATGACTATAATGAAATAATTTCCTAGAGTATCTGTCACATTGAAAAGGTCATAGCAATTCCCCGCAATAATGATAACCTTGAAATGACATGATAATGTTCTTAAATATTGTTTTATGGTCAGATAAAATTCTATTAAGGGAAATATATTATGCTGACTATTAGGTGTGAGTACTCTTAAGAGGATTAGAATTCATCCCATGAAGTTTACACTTAGTAATCTCTAAGATGGGAGATTATGAGAAGAGACCCGCCAATAGGAATTCCACATATTTGCATGTCCTTGGATATTCCTGTCTATGATCATGTGTGATAATCCTTATACTTTAATATTAATATTAATATATGTTATGTCTCATGCACTTTGATGTATTACTATAAACCATGATGATATATAATCCCAATGAATTTGTGTATCTTGGGTGTGTCACAAATGATGTGTTATCAATAAATAAGTCAAGGAAGGATTTATCCCTTCTATCATAATGGAAGATAATATCTTGAAACTTTTATTGAAATTTATTCATCACATTAACTTCCATGTCCATGGTGTATATATGAGTTCATTTCAAATAGTCAAATAAATACATATCATGCATATATGTTGATGAAATTGGTGTGCAACCTACTTGATGAGATATCATAACGGAGAGATTATATTACATAGTGAGCATTCCTATGTGGTTTTTGTCATTATGACATATCTTCTTCCTCTATGAGTTCCTTGACCTTTTTCTAGACAAAAATCTTGGACTTTAGGAAAGCTCTCCTAATGCCACTAAGGAAGAGGCCTATAGGGTCTCACACAAAGTGTTTCCTTTGATCAAAGGTAAATATTATTTAGATTTAATCGTTAGAATAAATATTATTCTCTAGACTAAGAAGTAATATTTATTTAGGTTTATTAATCGATTGTAAATATTAAATAAAAATTTATTCTTAAGGTAATTATTTAATTACATGAAAATATACTATCTATGTATCTATTATTATTTATATGGTAATAAATAATAATTTATTTTTTAAATGAATAATATATTTAATTATGTAAATATATTAACTAAATATTTATTCACTATATTGTGAATAACACATTTATTTATTTAATGAATAATTTTTATTTAAAAATTTATTATAGTGTTCAAAAAATGTTAGGGAGGATGAATGAATTAGTTTTTATTAGATTGAAAAATATTTATTTAAATATTTTAAAATAAATATTTATCTTTTTGAGAATTAGTACATGGAATAAAATAATAATATTTTTTTATTATATAACACGAGTTTCCTTTTGGGTTTAATATCTTATTCAGGTCCTTTGGGTAATTAATTAAACATTAAACCCTAAATCTAAGTCTATAAATATGCAACAATATCACTTAAAAAGAGGTTAATTGTTGTGCAAAAAAATTTCCTCTCAAGATATCCCTTATCCTCTATTTATATAAATACCAAGAAGAATAAGAATAATTATTTTAAACCTGAAGAAACATGAAGCGATCAAAGAGAACAAAACAAGATGATCAATTGACTGTACTAGCACCCAACATTTCATTAGTGTTGTTCATAAATCGAAGGAGTACATGTGGATCACTGTGTGATGGGATCTGCTTCGGATCCTCACTACACAATGATGATACACATATTGAGTTAGAATGATCAACACCATCAAGAAAAAAATATCTCAATACCCAATTAATCTTTTTTCTTGTATTTTAAATTAATTATAAATTAACATGAAAATATCCTCTCTCTAGGTTCTGATTTTTTTAATATTATTTGGGAAACTTTTAATTGTTCATGATGTCCATGTCATATACATTGTGGAAGATACTTTGAATTTAAAAAAAGATGAGTTGGGAATAGGCCCAATAAATGCTTCTGTTGCATCCAGAACCATTAAGTGGTATCAAAATGGTCACATTAAATTTATAATTATTTAATTATTGTTGATCGTTATATGCATTTAAATTTAGTTTTCATTTCATGCAATTAATTATTGAATATGATCCTTGAGATCCCTTCCTCCTCCATTCATTTATTACTCATATAATCTAAATATTATTAAATATTAATGAAGAACATATGAAGAACCCATCTAAAGGTACTGAGAAGTCTCACTGGACAACATAGGGTTACACAACTTATATCTAGGGAACATGTTGTATATCAAAATTCATTAATCCAGGACATAGTGAAAATTAATTCTATGTATCATGTAATTAAGGAGACATGATGCGTTAAATGATCCACATGATAACCAATCTAAGCTGACACACAAAAAGTGGGACTATATGTCATTTAACTAAGTTACACGATGTGTAGTCCATGAATTTTCATGGTGGAAAACACATAGTCAAATGCACATTGAGAATTAATTACACAATGTTTAAGGACTAAGATTTTTTTTAAATAGAGGATACATGGAGGTTACCAACTATATATTCTGTGTACCCCACACATGTCCATATAGTAATACAAATCCAGTCCCTAGGAATGTATCAAAAACATACAACGAGAAGGATACAAGAAATATAGTTGGAAGTACACATCTCATGCCTGACATGTATATCAATAAAATTAAAATTAATTTATTACTCTATAAATCTCATCATCATGTGTTCTATGTGTCATTTTTTTACTCATACATTATATATGATAAATTTTATATGATTTTAAATTCTTAATTAATTTATTTATAAAATCTAAATTATATGCCATGTATAGTCATAATATATTTATTACTCCATGCACATTAAAATCATTACACACAATGTTAATTAACAAGTGTACCATGTACCATTTAATTAGATCATATATTCCATGTGATTATATAATAAAATGTGTATGCTAAATTCCACATGAGTAGACTGTATATGATCTTAATACATACTGAGTAGTTCAAATAGGTACTCACTGAGTTGTTTCCAAGTACAAGAAATGCACTTCCTTATTAAATTATAAATAAAACTAATTAATTTAATTTATTTAAAATCACATCAGATGATTATATCTCGAACATATTTGATGAATATTAATATAAAATAATTTAATTGATTAGTTCTATAATTAATCGAATTAATTCACTTTTTTTTATCTTAATAAAAGAAAGAATCAAAATGAATGATAACTAATTATTTTAAATATGTATTAGTTGTAAAAGTGGATGATCATGATCTAAGATTGACTGATGTATATTTATAGTTTCTTTTAATCTAATTATTATATAGGTTTTTGTAAATATTTTATTAAATTAAATCAATGACCTAGGAGTTATCCCACCCAACTTATTATGTAATGACTATGTGACCATGGTTTATTTATATAAACCCCTTTTGGTTCCCTTCAACTACATGTGAAGTAAATGAATTATAAGGATGGAGCTCTTAGTCTAATAGAGTTTTATAAATATGGATCTAAAGTGAAACCAAACTAAGAGATATAATAGAAAGAGGTGGAATACTGTAACTCAATCCTAGGATGACTCAAGGAGTTTTTTGTAGGTTCGAGTTACACGATGGAAGTGTGTGATGGGCGATGCCCAACTTTAATTTTTTCTACAATCAATGATCAATATAATATCTATACGATGATGAACACCATGATCCACAAAATTTTTTCAAATAAATAGACAAATAATAACTATGCCTGAACCAAGAGATAGAAGATAAACACATATTGTTTATAATTAATTTAATTAGATAAAGAATTACCTCTAAGTAATTCTTTCTTCATTGATTAATCTGGCGACAGATCTGTAGTGCACCGTCATTGTGTTTTAGAAACCAAGTGTATATTTCCTCTAGAGGTGATCCAAACATGTTCCAGGAATCTCCAAACATCACCGAAGGAGTCTCTGAGTGCTATCATGGAATACCTTGCACTTTCGTTGTCCACCTTGATTGCCTTGAGAATCGTTTCCAAAGAATTATCCTTGATCTAGTGAAGGAGTATTTCTCGCCATTCTTGGGATCGTTCTTAGAGAAGGGAGTTCTCTAGACTTGAGAGGATTCTCTAAGATTACTATACACATATGAATAGGATTCTAAGAAAATAATATAATTGGGTATTTATATTGCTAGGGTTAAAATAAAATAATTGCACAAGTTCCCTTATTATTTATTTAATCATAGAAAAACCCCATGTCAAATAATAATAGTAATATTACTATTTCTCGACATGAACCTAACTTGCGAATTATAATTAAATATTATTTAATTAAATAATATTAAATATTATCATTTCTCACTAGACCATTAATCTCGCTCTGCCATTCCTTGAAAATATTTATCAAGCTTGAATAATGTCTATTTATTTATTAAATAAATATCACTACATTATTTTCCAATAAATAAATAAATATTATTCTCACTGAACAAAAAATAAATATTTATATATGATCAAGAATACATGAATAATTATTAAACCACATATGAGAATAATATTTATTAAACTTGTTAAATAATAAATAATACTATATTATTTAACTGAGATTTTAGATACACTTAATGTGTGACCCTCTAGGAATCTTTCTCAGTGGCATTAGGCAAAGAATCCTAAAGTCCAAGGTTAGCATCTAGAAACACACCAAGACACCCATAGAGAAAGAAGTTAATGCCACAATGACATGTCACCTCATAAAAACTCTTACAGTGTAATACAATCCCTTTATCACAATATCTCAAATTGATCAGGTTGCATGCTAGTGCCATCCACCTATATGGTTGATATCTCATTATTTGAATTTTTGGAAATATAAAATTTCTATTGATCACCATGGACATGGATTTATTTAGATTATATCATTTCCATCAAAGGGAATGAGATATTAAGTTCCGTTAAATAATAGAATGGATAAATCCTTTCTCACATTATTCATTAATGTAATATTACTCATGACACACCCAACATATCCTACCTCGCCGCAAACATCTGTCGTCATGGTTTTCGTCAATACATCTAAGTGCACAATTAATAATACTCATTAATAACAATCTTAAAGTATAAGGACCAATACCCATGTCTTCATATAGGAACATCCAATGACACATATAAATGTGGATTTCCTACTGGAAGGTCTCGTTATCATAATATCCTATTGGATATTACCAAGGGCGTACACTATGAGAAGATGCCTCAAATTCCTATGAGTCTCCACCCCCAATAGCCTATATCATTTGTGTCCCTAAAACGATATCACCTGAATATATAATATATATTCAAAAATAGTTTCGTAACACTTTCGGGGTTCTCATCATAGTAGGGAACTGCTATGACCTTTTAGTACAACATCTACTCTTAGGACATTATCACATACTATGTCACACAGAAAAACAATCATGATGTGACAAGTATTTTATTAATATTAAAAAAAATGAATACATGTTTTTCATAAAGTAAAAATAAGTTGGTTATAGGTCTCCAACTCCAACATACTCCCACTTTCACTAAAACCAACTACTAACAACCTTTAGTCTGCTAGATCTCACATGATACTCATACTTCTACTAAGATAAGACTTTAGTCAAGGGGTCTACCACATTATTTTCCATGGGTAATCTTCTCACTGAAACTTCACCCCATTGATATAAATACCTCAAGAGGTGATAAGTCTGAAGTATATTCTTTTTCTATTGGTGTGACCTTGGCTCTTTTGCAAGAGCCACCGCTGTAGTATTATCACAATACAATGTGATATGGAATTTATTGATAGGTACCACATCAATCTCCTGGACAAAGTTTCAAATCCAAATGGCTTCCTTGTCTACATAAGAAGACACTATATACTCAGACTCTACTATAGAATCGGTGAAAACTACCTACTTTGAAATCTTCCCGCTCACAAATCATCCATTAAGACATAAAACATATCCTGATTGTAACTTCAAATCATTCAGATTTTTCTGAAAACTAGCAACAATATTACCCCTAATGACCAGCTCCTCGTATCCTCCATACAATAGGAAAATATCCTTAATCCTTCTCAGATACTTAAGGATAGCCTTAATATTAGTCCAATGATGTTCTCCCGGATCTTCTTGATATTTTCCTACTATGCCAAATGCATAGGCAACATAAAGTCTAGTGCATAACATGACATACATGATTGATCCTATCACTGAAGTATATGTTATATTACTCATTCTCTCTTTTTCATGTTGTGTATGAGGACACATTTTCTTAGAAATATGTAAACCAGGTGTCACTGGAACCAATCCCCTCTTAGATTGTTCCATACTAAATCTCTTTAGTATCTAGTCAATATATATACTTTGACTTAGTCCAAGTAGCCTCTTGGATCTATCATGAATGATCTTGATTCCTAGAATATAGGCTACTTTTATTAATCCCTTCATGGAGAAAAACTTGTTTAACCAGTCCTTAATATATTGTATGACTGGTATTTCATTTTCAACAAGTAATATGTCATCAACATATACTACTTGGATAATGACCACATTCCCATCAAACCTTTTGTAAACACAAGAATTGCATTCATTCTTAATGAAAACAAATTATTTTATGGATTCATCGAATCAAATGTTCCATGACCTAGATACTTTCTTCAATCTATAAATGGATCTATACAACTTGAAAATCCTTTTGGAATCATCTAGAGTCACAAAAAATTCTGGTTTTTTCATATAAACATCTTCCTGAAGGTTCCCATTAAGGAATTTAGTTTTTACATCCATCTTCCCAATCTAATAATCATGGAAATCTACTATAAAAAGTACGATTCTAATGGATTTAAACATGGAAATAGGGGAAAAGGTTTCATTGTAGTCAATTCCTTGATGCTGTTCAAAACCTTTATCCACTATCCCTACTTTATAGGCACTTACTTTACCTTACATGTCTAGTTTCCTATTGAATAACAATTTGCATCCAATAGGATTTACATCAAATGATACATAAAATAGAACCCAAGCGTGGTTATAATACAAGGAATCCATCTTATAATTCATAGCTTCTAGCTATCTTGTATCTTCTGATCTCTATACTACCTCTTTATTGGATATAGGTTCATCATTGTCAACCAATAATGAGTCCCATCCTCAGTGACCAGAAAACCATATCTCTTTAGTTCTTTTACCTCTCTTACGCTCCTACATAGTACTTGTGTTTTAGAAACTACTTTTTCCATAGGGACCTATGGTACATGTTCTTATTCCAACTCCTATGTATCTTGAGCATCAACTTCATATAAGTAAATCTTTCTCCCACTATCCTTTTTGAGGATATGATCCCTCTCAAGAAAGACATTTTGTATGGTGACAGTCACTTTCTTTTCTGAGGGTTTGTATAGGTAGTATCCCTTTTTTAACTTGGGATACCCTATAAAGATACACTTTATGCACTGGGGTGCTAGTTTGTTTCCTAATAAAGTCTTAACAAACACATCTCAATCCCATGTGCATGTATGTGACAAAATGGGTTTCTTTCCACTCCATAGCTCGAAGGGAATTCCATTTTCCACTTTAGTTGGTACACAATTTAATGCGTATGCTGTATTTTGTAATGAATATCCCCAAAATGATAATGGAAGATATGCACGAATCATCATCAACCTTACTATGTCCAACAAGGTAAGATTCCTCCTTTCACCAACACTATTCCACTATGGTGTATAAGGTGGAGTGAGTTAAGATATAATCCCAAACTCCTGTAGAAAGTTGATGGAATCTTGGTTAAGATATTCACAACCTCGATCCGATAGAACCTTATTTATCTTCTTACCAAGTTGATTCTTTACTTCATTCTTTAATTCCTTGAATTTCTCAAAGGACTCGGACTTATACCTCATCAAGTAGATATATCCATATCTACTCAATTCATCAGTAAAAGTTATGATGTAAGAATATAAAACTGTAGATTCTACTAGAAATGTTCCAAAAACATCAGTGTGTACCAATCATAAATGTTCTTTGTCCCTTTCACCCTATCCAAAGAATGGCGGTTTGGTAATTTTTCTTTTGTAATCAAGCATGACATATATCAAGTGGTTTTAGCTCCGAAGAGTCTAAATATCCATATTGATAGATCTTTGTAAAACACTTATTGTTTACATGACCAAGACAATGATTCCATATCTGGGTGTTATATGAGTCATGTGAACATGATTTATTATAGATTTCCAACACTTAGATTTCGTAATTTAATACATAAAGACTATTATTTAAATGTTCCATACCATAACATATGTTGTCCTTATAAAATAAAAAACATTTATTTTCAAATTTGAAAACAAACCCATCTATATCTAAACATGACATAGAAATTATGTTTTTGGTAACTATAGGTACATAATAAAAATCTCTTAAAACCAAAATTATTCCCGTTGGTAATGAAATGTGGTAGTCACCAATGGCTAGAGAAGCTAGCCTCACACCATTGGTAGCTCGCAGATCCACCTCTCCTTTGGCAATCTTCTAAAATCTACTTGGTTCCTACATTTAGATACAGACGTGAGAACCAAAAGCTATATCCAATACCCAATGTGTAGAAATGGAAATATTGCACTTGATAATGAATTCAACTTCAGCTTCCCCTTGCTTCGGGGTACAGTTCCTCTTCCAATGGCCTGACTTGCCACATGAAAAACACACTGCCTCCTTTTCCTTTCCCTACCTATGGATCTTCCCCTTATTAGAAGGACAGTGCTAGAGAGCTTTAGAATGTTTATATGTTTTGGTCCCCTTTCTCATTCTTCCTTTTCTTATTCACTATAAGGACTGTGGTTTTTTCACTCCCCATGTTCTTATCCACTTGGAAAATCAGGGCCATATGTTCCAAAAGACTCTTCTCATTATTTATCATATTATAATTCATAATAAAGTTGGAGAAGGTCTTGGGTAGTGATGAAAGTATGAGATCTATGCACAAATAATTAAAGAATTTAATCCCAACAATGTCTAGGCATTCAATGTATCCAATAAGCTTTACCACATGAGGCCCAACTGGTGAAAAATCTCTAATAATAGTTGTGAACAAAGCATTAAGGATCTCATATATATCTTGTCTCATATTATCTGGATAGAGATCTTTAAGGTGATAAATCATGATATAGGCATCCATATCCTCATGTTTCTTTAAAAGATAATTGGACATGAATGATAGCATGAATCACTGAACATATGTAGCACCATTAAGATATTTCTCATAGAGAGATATTTCTTTATCACTTGCCTCATTTTCAGGCGCAACTAGTAAAGGTTATTTTGACAGATAAAATTTCCTTTTATGGAGAAAGATGACCTGTAGGTGCCTTTTCCACTCCTAGAAATTAGTGCCGGTGAGAAGGTTTTACTTCTCAAGTATATATTATAATGATATGTTTGATTTAATTTTACTACTGTTTATACAAAAATAAGATAAGAATAATTTTAGTACTTTATCTAATAAATTTTGATAAATAAATAAATATTATATTTACCAGTATCCCACTATTTTATCGAAACCCAATAGTCCTCACCATTGGATTCAGAATATCCTATTTCTTGGACATCCTAGTGGAAAGGATTCATATTTCCCTTCTCATTACACCAACTTTGGTTGGCCAAGAAACTTTAATAGTTTTAGGTAGGCATTCCAAATGCCAACTAAATTAACTCATAGCTCCTTGATCCGTTGAGTGGACTCTCCAATCATGAAATCCTATACTTTAGATTTCCTCAACCTTTTCCTCTCAGTTACACCAATTCCTACTTTGGAAGTCAACCCTTGATGTGAACCAAGTTAAGTCAACCCAAAATATCATATTATAATTCCCAGATAATTGAAATCACCCCAACTTTGGCTAGTCAAACACTTTGAACTATGGTTTGATTCTAACCAAATTAATGAAAGGACATACATTCTTAATATTTTATGATGGGATTTTATAGTTTTATGTGGAAATTTCCAATTATTATCCTTATCACATACTTGTTAATATTAAGTGGGATTACTTAAGTGATTAACCATGTATTAGATAATATTTATGCATAAGCTAGTTTATTTTAGTTACATATTTTATGATTGTTAATTCATTAATTATGTGATCACACAAAAATATCCATAATGAAATAACCATGAAACTAATAGAAATATAATAAATGGTATAATCATGAGATTAAACTAATGGTTAGTTTATATAGTGGTTGATAAACTAATCGTTAACCTAGGGGAGAAACACCTTGAACCAATTGAGGTTTGTGTTTATAGATTTCCACCTGTCCACCTTAACATCTCTTTGGATTGGTTTATCCTTTTCTCCTAACTTGAACCACCTCAACTAGCTTGGGAGATCCATCCATTACATATGCCTTTTACTCACATGCAGGTGAGGGGAAAATTGAGTTTATATAAAAGAAACCATGGGCACACATACCCTATATAATAATGAGGAGAAAAGGCATGCATGCCAACAATTTAATTTAATAATAAATTAAATGAAACCAATCACATACAAAAGGTCTGGCCTAGCTCACGATCATCCACAAGCATGTAACAAATTATGCATTTAATAAAACTTTCATTCAATTATTAATCATTATTATTTAAGATAAATAATGCTCAAATCAATTAATTATTATCTTTAATAAATCAATCATTTTATCTGAATTTCATTGAAATTCTCATCCATTATATTTTTAAACAAATTAAATAAATTCATTTAACATTAACCTTGTACATAAATGCACCTTGGTGCAACACGGTGGATACCTATCCAAAAATACCCAACATGTATTATACTCTTATAATATTTTACTTTTTGTGACATATGGAATAAATGAATTATCAAATATTTTCACGACATGTACTTCACAAATGATTATACGAATTATACGATTTTTCTATCATGTGTTATGATTCAATGCACATCAAGTATAACTTGTAATACAACTCATAAATGATATACAGATCTTGAACATTACATAGATATTAATTAAACATTTAAACATTTATGTGTATTAAAAAATATCACATAGCGTGTACTATCTCTATGACCACACACAAGTACATGTCTCAAGGTTTTCATAGTAAAATAAATAAAATTTAAATCTGTGTAACTTGGTATAAGTATACAGTGTATAGATCTGATCTACACAACATGTACACCTCTCACCATCTATCTAAGACACACTTTTAGGGACTCAGTATGTAGTCTATACCTCGAAAAATTTGGAGTACATGGCATGTTCAATGGGCCACACGCCGTGTTGACTCTGTATTACATGGTCACTGGTCAAGTAGGCCACATATGGAATACACAACCCATCTCTGACCCAAAGGGACTACACATCATGTCCAATGGGCCACACGATGTATAGTCCAGCTGACCGTTCACCATTTTTTCCTGGTCAGTATGTAGTGTAATAATTAACTACACCGCATGTCATTAATGCACATGAGTTGAGTAATTACCAAATTAACTCCTAGTGAATTGAACAAAACTACACAGTGTGCAACTCCAGTTACACAGTGTGTAAATCCGGTTACATGGTGTGTACTACTATGTTATCTGAGCAGAATCCTTGGCTCCTATGAATGAGTTACTCAATTTTATTTTAATCAAAAAATTAAACGTATCTATTATATCTACGAGAAATTAATAAGGAATAAGTTTATCTCAAAATTCAGATTAAAATAATGATTAAGGTTGAATTAAAAAACTAAATTACAAATGTGTAAATCACCAATGATTTTAAATAATTATAAACAATTATATTCCTGATCTGATACCACCTATAGGTTCTGGGTTCAGTAAAAGCGTTACTATGGGTGGTTCCCAACTTTAATTTTTTCCCTAATCAATGATCAATCTGAGATCTATACGACGATGAATGCTGCAATGCATGAAATTGAGTCAAAGAAATAGACAATGAATAATTATGCTGGAACTAAGAGGGAGGATATCAGCACATATTGTTTATAATTAATTAAATTATATAAATAATTACTTCTATGTAATTATTTTTTCATTAATGAATCCGACGATAGATTTGAGGTGCACCGTCATTGCGTGGTAGAAACCAAGTGTAGATTTCCTCTAGCGGTAATCCACACGTGTTCTAAGAATCTAGAGACACCGCTAAAGGAGTCTTCAGGTGCTAGTATGTAAGATACTTGCACTTACATTGTCTGCCTTGATCACCTTGAGAATTGCTTCCAAATCATTCTCCTTAATCCAGTGGAGGAGGATTACATGCCATTCTTAGGAGCATTCTTGGAAAAGGGATCTCTCTAGACTTAAGAGGATTCTCCAAGATTGTTGTGCACAACTGAATAGGATTATGAGAAAATAATATAATTGGTTATTTATATTGATTGGGTTAAAATAAAATAATTAAAGAAGTGCCCTTATTATTTATTTGATCCTAGAAAGCCCCATGCCAAATAATAATAGTAATATTATTATTTCTCAGCATACGCTTAACTTGCGAATTATAATTAAATATTATTTAATTAAATAATATTCAATATTAGCATTTCTCATCGAACCATTTATCTTGGTTTTCCATTCCTCCACAATATTTATTGGTCCATGAATAATGTATAATTATTTACTAAATAAATATCACTGCATTATTCCCTTATAAATAAATAAATATTATATTCACTTAATAGAAAATAAATATTTATATGCGGTCAAGAATAAATGAATAATTATTAAACCATGTACAATAATAATATTTATTAAATGTATTAAATAATAAATAATAATATATTATTTAACCAAGATTCTAGATACACTTAGTATGTGACCCTCTAGACATCTTTCTTAGTGACCTTAAATGAAGCAGCCTAAAGTCCAAGGTTAGCAGCTAACAACATTCCAAAGAACCCATAGATAAAGAAGTTAATTCATCAACGAAATTTCACCTCATATGAACACTTACTATGTAATATAATCCCTTTATCATAATATCTAAAATTGAGTAGGTTTCATGCTAGTGCCATCAACCCATATGCTCGATATCTCTTTCTTTGACTTTATGGAAATAGAACTTGCCTATTGATCACTATGGACATGGATTTATTTAGTATATATCATTTAAATCAAGGGGCCTAAGATATTAACTTTCGTTAAATAACAAAAGGGATAAATCCTTTCTCACATTATTCATTAATGCAATATTACTCGTGATGCACCCAACATATCCTACCTTACCACGAACATATGTCATCACAGTTTTCATCAATACATCTAAGTGAACAACTCATAATACTAATTATTAATAATCTTAAAGTCTAAGGACCAATACACACATCCGTATATAGGAACATCCAATGACACATAGCATGATGTATTTCCTACTGGTGGGTCTCATTCTCATAATATCCTATTGGATATTACCAAGGGCGTACACCATTAGAAGGTGACTAAAAGTCCTATGATTATACACCCCTAATAGCCTATACCATTTTCCCCTCAAATGATATTATACTACTATAGAACATATATTCAAGAATAGTGTCATAGCACTTCTAGGTTCTCATCATAGTAGGGACCTGCTATGACATTTTTGTGCGACAACTACTCTTAGGACATTATCACATACTATGTCACATAGAAGAATAATCATGATGTGTTAAGTAGTTTATTAATATTCAAAACAATGAATACATGTTTATCATAAAGTACAAAGAAGTTGGTTCTAGGGCACCAACTCCAAAAAAATTTCCCATAGGTCAATGGGTTTTTATTGTACTCTCAATAAACAAACAATTATGTAAATATCATGATCATACCATGTTTTATTTATTTTATTTCTAAATGATATATAATTAATTTTAAGGATAAAAGACCACAATAAAATAAATAAATGAATTAATAGGAAAATATGGAATTAAAATAAAAGGATTATGTATAAATATTTTATCCACCACATGGTTAATCACTTAAGTAAAATCCACTTAACATTAAACAGACAAGTAAATGGATAAAATAAGAAATATTATGCATAATAAACAAAATCACTTAAGTTTATATTAATTAATTAATACTTCCATTATCTGAGTCAAGATGGACCTATAGTTAAAGTGTTGGTTCAAGCCTTTTTCAGTGGAAATTTTAATTATTAAGAAATCTAAACAAAAATGGTGGGTAAACTTAACCAAAATTGCGATGGATTTAACATCTTTTATCTATTAAATACTAATTTAGAGGAAATTATTGAGGAAATATGAGTTAGGATTTCAAGATCAGGGATTCCGCTCAATAGAATAAAGAATTGTAAGCCCGTAGTTGGACATAACACCTACCTAAAGACCTTATTATAATTTTAATGTCCTTTTTATGGATTATAAGAAGGGAAATTTGTATCCTTTCCACTATAATTTTAATGTGATGAAACATTTTGAGTTAAATTGTGAGGGTAATTGATACTAGATAAAATAGTGGGAGACTTAATAAAAATAAAATTATCCCATCTCACAGAATTTTTAATCTAGTAAAGTAATAATAATCTAAGATCTTACCATTTTAGAATAATAAAAAGTTTATGAACCACATTATCCCTACATTGAATTCTAGACAAATACCATCTCCTAAATGAAATTAACTTCTAGAAATAGTTTAGATGACTATGGGAAGTGTTGTGACATGAATAAATGTATTAAATACTAGAATCATCAATCCATGATCCTCATATTAAGGAGGTGAGTGATGAAGAGTTCACTATCCATGAAAAATACCAGAACGATGTGTTAGATATTCAGTGTTTAATATTATCATCCATGTATAGTGAACTCATGAAGTCACATGAGAATATAGATGCCATTATCATGATCCAAAATCTCCATGATATTTATCAAGAGAGATCTGGAAAAGAAAAGTTTGAGATATTAAAGGCCCTATTCATAAGAAAACTTAGAGAATGTGTGAAATATGAGCCTCACATAGACAAACTTACTGGATATATTGAGCATCTAGAGGTTTTAGGGTTTAAATTTCTTGAAGAAATATATATTGATCACATACTTTCATCACTCCATTATAGATTATCCATTTTTATTGTAAATTTCAATATGAACAACATTAAGAAGTCTCTCCTAGATTTTCTCACTCTACTTGACTAAGTTGACAAGGATATTAATTGTGTTTTTTTTATTTTGGTGAATAATAGGAAAGGAAAAGAAAATTGATCCAAAACTAACTCTAAGTTTAAATATTCTTCACAACACCCATATAAGAAGAGGAGGATCAAGAGGGAAATCAAGGGAATAAGGAAATATCTATTTTTCATATGGTAAGAAGGGATACTAGAAGAAAAAATACACACAAAACAATAATCAATGAGAAGCTTAAGAAGCTATGTATATTCTTAAAGATTTACCAAGGTGAGGTATTTCTATGAGAAGCCAACAGATCCTAACTTGATACTCTAGCTATTGGGGAATACCACCTCATGTTTCCAACTTGAATGATCTTGGTTTTGAAAGATTGATATTATATGCCTTCAATCACCAAAAACATTATTTATGTGTCTAGTATTGATAAATATGGACTTATTTTCAAAATTGGAAATAAGTTTTGCTTCTTTTACAAAGAAAGTATTTATTATAACAAGGTATACTTAAATAATGGTCTTTATGTATTGGATTAAATGAACCAAGTAATGGAAGTCATTAACGAAAATAGTTTACATGGCTCATACCACACCTAATTATGCTATCACTAAATAGGTTATGTAAATAAAAAAGTGTTTGACTAGATTACACCAAGAAATATATTTTGATTCATTTGAACTGAAGCCACTTGGTGTATGTATTGAATGTTTTTAAGGAAAAATGACCAAATCCCTATTTAGTGGAAAAGGTGAATGGTCTATAGAGTTTCTTGAGTTGGTTTATACCAATGTGTGTGATGTATTTCCAATTGAAGTTAGGGGGTGAGTACTCATACTTAATAACTTTTACTAATTACTTTAGTGGATATGGATATGTCTACTTAATGATATATAAGTTAGATTATTTTAATAAATTTAAAATAATTCAAGAAATAAGTTGTGAACTGTATTGGTAATAAAGTTATGAAACTTTTCTTATACCATGGAAGAGAATATTATAATAAAGAATTCATTTATTATTTATGGGATTTTGGGATTTTTTATCAACTCACACCACCTTTTACACCACAATGGAATTATGTAAGAAAAAAAGATGAACCACACACTATTAGACTTGACGAGATCGTGGATAAGATATGTGAGTCTTCCATTATCCTTTTGAGGATAAAAATTATATACAATGATAGACATACTAAACCAAGTTCCAAATAAAGAAACAAATGGTATTACATATGAAATTTTGTTCAGAAAGAAACCATCATTATCAAATTTATGAGTGTGGGTTTTAGAAATTATTTTAAGGATATTTCTAGCAACAAACTTACAATCTAAGGAACTAAGTGTATCTTTATAGGTTACCCTAATGAAACTAGAAGATATTACCTATATTAACCTTTATATAAGAAAGTTTTGGTTAATACAATTCTCATATTTCTTGAAATAGATCACATATATAAAGGAGATAGTGGAAGTGAGATAAACTTCAATGAAGTCCAGGATCACGATACACAAGATTTGTCATATTAAAAAATTCAATAAAGCTCTATGAAAGAGGAAGTTATGGAGACACAAGTACTATATAGGATTACAAGCAAGGTTATAGAACCAGAACAATATGGTTTTCTTGTCACTAAGGATGGTGAATCATTATTAGTTGATACTAATGATCATGTAAGAACAATAAAGTAGTAAAAAGCATATAAGTTACTAAATGGAAAGAATCCATGAATTATAAAATTGATTCAATGTACCAAAACCAAGTGTGGGTTTTAGTAGATCCTATAATGTATGAAAATTCATCGGCTGTAAATGGGTATTCAAGGAGAAACTGGACATGGATGGTCAATTCAGCACCTATAAGGCTATATTGGTTGCAAAAGGGTTTAAACAGTGTCAAGGCATTGACTATGATGAAACCTTTTCACCAATTTCTATGATTAAATCCATCACAATTCTACTTTACATAGAGGTATTACATGGATATGAGATTTATTAGATGGATTTCCAAAAAACCTTTCTTAATAGGAACCTTTAGGATGATGTTTATATGACAAAACCAAAAGTATTTATGACTCCAAATGGTGCTAACAAGGTATGGAAATTATAGAGGTCTATTTATGGATTAAATAAATAATATATATTATAGAACATTTTGTTTGATGAATTCATAATAGAATTTTGTTTCATAATGAATGAATGTAATCCTTATGTTTATAAGTGGTTTAGTGGGAATGATTTCATTTTTCTAATAGTTTATGATGATGACATAATACTTATTAGAAATGAAATACCATAATTACAATTCATTAAGGCCTAATTAGACACTTGATTATACATGAAATAATTATGAAAAACAACGTATATTCTTGGGATCAATAACCATTATGATAGATCCAAGAGGCTACATGGACTAAGTCAAAGTATGCATATTGACAAGATACTAAAGAGATTCAGTTTGAAATAATACAAGAGGGGATTGTTTCCAGTGACATATGGAATTCATATTTCTAAGAAAACATGTCATCAGATACATGATAAAACAAAAGGGATGGAAATTATTCCATATTCATCAACAATTGGTCCTGTCATGTATGCTATGCTATATATAAGGATAGAAGTCACCTATGCCTTAATCCACTATTGGAAAAGAACCACAGACCAATGATATTAAAATATTATTATATACATAGAAACTATTGGTATATGATATGATAATGGTTCCCAAAATGTTGGTATGTAGGCCATGAAGATACTCATAAAACAATATTTTTTTTGAGAACCATTGATATAGAGGGTTCAAATTTTGAGTTTTTTGTCAATTAACTAGAACCTTTGTTAAATAGGTTATACCAAGAGTTCTAAAACTATTGGTATAGTATGGCATTGTAAAAAAAGGTGTCTTATCCACCTTAATCACCATTCAACTAATATATTTTATAAAAAAATAAATTCATGTCCTTAACTAGTCATATTATACATTTAATCAGTTAATAATCTAAAAAGAAAATAAAAACACATATATGATAAATTTATATCATTAAAAACCATTCAATTTTTTTTGTAAATATCAAGTTAGAAATATTTTGGATAAATATCTCCCTCATGACCACCACTACTATCATTTCCATCAATATTATCATCATAATCATGAATTTCCTCACTATAATCATCACCTCCTACATCTTCATCTCCACAACCACCAGGAAAATCATTAACCTATCCACCACTAGTACCATCATCACCATCACCAAGTGAATCATATGTGAAGAACATCATAAAAATTCATGTATTAAAAATCACAGTGTATCTGGTGGTAGTGATGGACATAAATTAACCATAGATGGTTCTCGGTGTAGCATAAGTTCTTATTAGGGCCGATCTTAACTTAGAAAATGTTGGATTTGATGGATCATTTGTATATTGTACAAGATTTGAATTTGATGAATAAAAAAGTTTTTATAAATAATATTGAAAATAAAATACTATGGAATCAAGATGAGATCTTTTCACATTAAATTTATAATTAATTTAATAAAATTAGAAGAAAGAATACCTCTTTCTTGAGATCATTCTTTAGAGTAGATGTTGTTTTTTAAATTTTTTTTGTAATTCATCCTTGTGGTCATAGGATCCAAGTGTAGAAACCCCATAGTGGTGATCTATATGTGATCTAATGATCTCTAAACAACACTGATGGATTTAGGGGTGCTAGAATAATAGATAGACCATTTTATAGTGTTTATCTAGATCACCATGAAAATTCTTTTAGGCTTGAAAAATTGTCCTTATACTCTCATTCTTGAGATAATGGAGGAGGGAAGAGAAGCTATAGATCATTATTCAGTCTTGAGAGAGAGCTCTTGATTTCATCGTGCACAAAAATTCTCAAATTTGATCTTTCTTTATCAACCACAACACAATAGGTATGATCAGCTACTTATAGAGATAATGTTAGGGTTAAAAATATTATTTAATTATAAGTAGATCCTTAAATAATACATTAGACCTTATATGACTCCATGCCATGTAGTTATAGTAATAATATTTTTATGGTGTGCACAAACTATCATAATGATAAATATTATTTTTCCATCTTGAAAATTATTATTTATCACCGAACATAATATTAGTCCATTCATCCTCCTCAACATTTTTTGATGAACTAAATAAATATTTAATCATAAATAAATATTCTATTCATATTCCAGTGAATAAATATTTTTTAAATATTTAATAAATAAAATAAATATTTTATTCACAGGATGGAGAATAAAAATATATTAAATATTCACATAATTAAATAAATTATTTATTAATGAATATATAATTATTTATTACCTTATAAATTATATTTTCAGTTGATAAATCTTGAATAAAATTATTACTATATCTTGATAATAATTTTTATTCCAATAATTAAATTCAAATAAAATTTAATTGAGATCAACAGAAACACTTAATGTGTGACCCTCTAGGCTTTTTTGGTATTAGATAGTCTTATCAAAATTCCTAGATTTTTTTTCTAGCAATGGGTCAAGTCACCCAAGAAAAAGAAGTTAATGTCACAAATTCGACAACTACACATGAGCGATTACTTTGTAATATAATCCATTTTTCATAATATCTCATCAATTAGTTTTCAAACTCATGTCATAAAACTATATGCTTAATAAGTCTTTATTTTACTATCTAAAATAGAAATCATTACATCATGGCCATGGAATTTAATGTGATAGTTATATTTTAATATAAGGAACAAGATATCAACTTCCATAAATATGGAATGGATAAATCCTCCCTGGACTTATTTACTAATAACATATCATTCTTGATGCACCCAATGTACCCATATTCACCATGAACTATTATCATCATGTTTTACGACAATACATCTAAGTGCGTGAGTCATGATATGCATTATTAATAATCTTAAAGTCTAAGGACCATTACACACACTAAAATAAAAGAATATCTAATGACACATAAACATGAACAATTCCTATATGCAGGGCAGTTCTCATGATCTCCCATCTTGTAGATTACTAAGTGAAAAATTCATGAGAAGAAGTATCATCTTATTATGAGCACTTACAGCTGGTAGTCAACATACTATGTTCCACATTATAGAATGTTTTATGACCATAGAAGTAATATTTAAGAGATATCATCATAACATCTCAAGGTTCTCATCATAGAGTGAAATTACTATGACCTATTTTGATGTGAAAAATACTTGAAGACATTATCACATTAATGTTATAGAGAATATAAATCAATATGTGATAAGGTTTTTTATATTAATATCCACTTCTTTGAATATACATGTAATATAAATTACAATATAGCTGGTACTAGGGAACCAAATCCAATAGACTCAAACTTTCACTAAATCCAACTACTAATGACCAGTTAGTTCTCACATATTAAACATGCTTCATTTGAATATGGCTATAACTACTCAGATTAGCATGTTTCTATGGCTAGGTCTTGTAAATGCCACATGTCTGTGTGGTGAATCAGCTTATTGCAACATTACTACCTTGAGAAAATTCCTCAAGTAGTGACATAACCAAGTACCCACCTTTTGTTCCCATTTCAGAGTCTTGAAATCTTGATTAAGTCCATAGTTATCATAATAATAATAAAACTCTTTCTTTTGGTATAACCCAAGATCATAACATGAAATTTCTAAATCACACCTTAATCTGCATCAAAATCCACAACATACTTAGATATTGTAGATATGGAAACCATTGAATATAATAATTTTGTCTTGTATATTACCTTATCGTTTTCTGTGATACTTGATCAAATTTAACCAAGTGGATAAAAGTTTTCAATTCCCATAATCACTAGTATTCCCATTTCTCCAAACACCAGGAACTCATCTAGTTCCACTTTTCCAAATACCTCCAGATAGTTCTAACTAAAAGTTGAAGAATTTGTATTGGATCTGATTGATATTTACCCACTATACATTATTCATTAGTAATACCAATTTTTAGTACATATCATGGAATATGATATAAATTCATAGCACTTAATCTTGTGAAATCATTTTTAATCTCAATAATATTTTTCTATTTCCATACATGTTCTATTAGTAGGATTATATGCTAATAAAAATTCAATCTTTAATTATTTCAAATTTTATTTTTCAATTTATGTAATATGAATATATTTCAAAATCTCATGGATCTATTTTGTAGATCATGTTCTCTAGAACACAGTTTCTACTTTAATCCATACTTAGAGAAATTTCATTTCTTAGTCTTAACAAACTTTTAGGACGTAATATTTTTTCCCATACATTATCAACATATCTATCTTGAAAAATTTTAGTGCTCCTAATAACCTTTTAGAGACCTATTTCACTCATTCATTCCAAATGAATACTATATTATCACTATAAATGATTTATTTATAATTTAATTTATGTAATCTATATATCTTATTAACATTTATTGATGTCACCGATCCTTTCGAGTCATTCCTTGTAGAAATATATTAGAGGGTATCATTTTTAGTCATGTCATATAGAAATAATTCATAAGGATTACTCTAAATTAGGTGGACTTAACTATCAATATCCCAATATGATGATCATATAAACATTATTTGATTAGTATAATTCAAAAGTATTTTAGTCATTATGATTGGTGTATAGGTTTTGTCATAGACTAAAACTTTTAATACTTGATAGAAATAATATTTTCATATTTTTTAATATGTTTTTTTCAATTATTTAATCCCTACCAATTTATCAATTTAAGTTAATTTTCATTAATTTTGGACTTATGGTGCGTTTTGGGCTAAAACGTTAAAATTTCTTAATTTGAAATTTTTAATAGATTTTAATCAATTTGGAATTTCTATCACAACTTTTAAATATAAATCAAATTTAAGTGATTATTTTTTAGGATTCTATTTTCATTGGATAAAAATTTTTCATCTAGATCAACAACTAATTCATCAAACTAAATGACCAAAAAAATTAGTCAAGTTGGAATATCATTTTGGACAACAGAATAGAAACCACCTCCATAAATAAATAATAACTCGAGTTACACACCTCCAATTAAGGTGATTCTAATTATATTTTTAAGAGAAATCTATGGTGCATTTTTTGATTAAATGTAATGGAGTTATTCACTCATTAAGGTACTAATTGAATTCTCAACATTAAAGGAATATTTTGAGAAGCCTTGTTGATAAAAATATTACCCATTAATTATTACATAACTTATATTTTATGCTTTAAATTAATTTGATATTTTAATGGGAGGTAGGAAATTCAATTTTTAAAAACCTATAAGAAGGTCCCTTGTAATGATTCTAAGGGGAAGTGAAAAAAACATGTGAAAAATTTTGGTGGATATATTCTGGAGGAAACATTTTCTTCTTTTATTTTCTCTCTTTTATTATTTTTAGTTTTGTAATTCCTTCTTCCCCATTCTTCTCAGTTACCCTTAACATGGTGGGGTAAACATCTGAGTGATTGGGGAAGGGTTGGTTTCCTATTTTTTAATTCTTGATTTATTGTACTTAATAAAATGAAATATCTTTCTCTATTTTGTGATGTTACTTTCAATTTTATATAGCAGTTTTTATTATCAAGAATGATAATATTTGGTTTTTGATTATATTTTTTATTTTTTATTTGGTAAATGATCATTATATCCCTCTACTAGGTTCTGGATTATATACGATGCAATATACTCAGACTTAGTGGTGAAGTACTCGATGATTGTCAGTATGTGTAAAAGGGGTAGTGGATGTTCTTGATTGTTTGAGATAAACAAGACCCAATCGGGTATTGCCTAAGTCATTTGAGGATATTCATTGAAACTATCTTACACAAGGAAGTAGAGTAGAACAAACTGTGATCTTGGTAATGTTTTCTCTCACTATCACCATTTGACCAAGGGAGTGAGAGGAAAAAATTGTGGAATGTCACTTTAATAAACTTAACAGAAGAGGATTGAATTAAATAGAATAAAGAAAACATTGAAATTGGAAAACTAAACCCAAACTAATCAAACTTCCCATATCATAGTTTTCAATCACTTGAGTTGAAAATTTATTTTCAATATTTTCTTTAATTTTTTTTATTTTGTTTCATTTTTTTTCAAAACCAAAGAAATTAAAAAACACTACATTTTTCTTTTAATTAAAAAGAGAAAAAATGTTTTGTGTGCAATAATCTTAGGGAACCTACCTAAGGTTTATCACTAGACTACACTTAGTTAATATAATAATAATTGTTTTTCCATGCCCTATAATAGGCATGCATTAAACTTGGCGCCATTATCAGGGAGGCAATGTAACTTAACAACCCCCCCCCCCCCCAAAAAAAAGAGATTTTTTTAAAACTGAATGACCCATAGTTCAACTAAACATTTAATTAAATTTGATCCTAGAAATGAAATAAAACTAACTAAAATAAGAAAAAAAATCAAACTTATTTCGAGGAAATAAAACTCTTTGATTCAAGTGACACACTTAGTGTTCACTCTGAACCTGAAATCATGGCTAAAAATACCAACCAAACCCTATATGATCTGTGCGCACCTCAATTTTCTATTAAAAATAACCAACTCATTGCACCTACTTCTACAAATTATTTTTAATTGCTTGTCCATATGATTCCTATGCTTTCAAAATTTCACGGTCTTGTAGGAGAAGACCCAAATTGGCACATGTAAGAATTCAACTTCACTTGCTCAAGCTTCTGACCAAGAGGATCACCTGAAGACCAATTTTAGTGGACGAAATTACCATTATCACTAAAAGGAGAGACTAAAAAATGGTTGTACAATCTACAAATAGGGGATATCAGTGATTGGGAGTATTTAAAGATAAGATGTGTGCATATATTATTTCCCACATCTAGGAGAATCGCTATCAAAAAAGAGATTTATGTCATACGCCAATCAACTGGAGAGACCCTCTGTGAGTACAGGGAGAATTTAAAAAATCTATGTGCTAGCTGACCACAACAAGAAATAGAGGAACACAATTTTATAGTGTTCTTATACCAAGGAATTCAAAAAAATGATCAAAATATGCTAGATGCCTCATCTAGAGGTGCCCTGATCGATAAGTCACCTGTAGATGTCAGAGGTCTAATTGAGAAGCTTTCTCAAAACTCGCAACAATTTGGAATAATAGGTTTTGGTAAAAATGGAATCCATGACGTGATAAAATCCAATTCAATATATTTAACCAAAATATATATGGTTGAACTGACCTGGTTAGTATTTTAAATGGTCGTGAGCCAAGTGAAGGAACAACAAGGCCCGACTCGAGTATGTGGTTTATGATATTCTACTTATCATTACATTGACTGGTGTCCATAAGTATAGGGGATAAAAATTTGTGCTACAACCTATCAAAAAAGGAAATTTCAACCAAATCAGGTACGTCAAACCCAACCAAGATATGGATTCTAATAGAACCAGAACCCCCTCCATTCTAAAAATCCTATAAATAACCCTTCCAGTAACAACAAGCCTATCAACCACTTTCTTTCCAATATAAGACTTATAAGAATTCGTCCATAAGTGAACCAACAACTGAAGAGAAGCAACTACGAACCAAATTTTCAGGGTTGGAAGATAATATTGATAAGATAAGTAATCAATTCTTAAGTTTTCTGGATATTATAAAAAATAATTAAGGATAAATTTCAGCACAGAAAATGTCAAATACAAAAGATAATGTCAACATGATAATAATAAGAAGTGGAAAAGAACTCCCAACACTAGCCACTTGTGAACCTAAAATAATACAACCTGTGTTGAAATATAATTAAGTTAGGAATTATGAGAATTTTGTGAAAATTCACCAAGAAGAAGAAGAGGAAGAGGAGGAAGAGAAGGATAGGTTGAGGAGGAAAGAAACACCATTTCAAAGGAAATAAAATGAGAATAAATACTTACACCCTCTATTTACATCTAGGATGATTGAATCAAAGAGATATTAGGAACAAACACTTCAAAAAGAAATTTTGGACACCTTTAAAAAAGTGTAAAATAATATCCCCTTACTTAAAGTAGAAAAAAATTCAAAGATATGAAATTTTTTTGAAGGAACTTTACAAAAAAAAAAGAGAAGACTCAAGGGAATGAGAAGATCAACTTGGGAATAAGTGTTTCATACCTTATCACACCACAGTTACCAACTAAATTTTAAGATCCAGAGAGATTATCCATTCCATGAACCATTGGATATTTGGAATTATTTAATGATTTATGTGATTTAGGTGCTTTAATAAATATATTTCCTCACTTAGTATACACTTATTTAAAGATATGATACTTGAATCCCATAAGAGTGGTGGTCTAGCTTGTAAACAGATCTATATTTTCCCCTATTGGAGTTTTTGAATATGTCTTTGTGAAAGTAAAATATCTCTTATTCTAGCTCACTTATATATGATGAATATGGAATATGATAGGATATAATCAAACTCAACCATCATTTTAGAGAGGCCTTTCTTAAAAACACTCAAAAACATCCTCAATGTCCATGAAGGGACACTCACCATAGAGTTTGGAGGTAACACCGTCCACTTTAATAATTTTGAATCCATGAGGCACCCATTAGATGACCACTAACTCTTTTCACTTTCCTATGAATTTGATACCAATAATTAGGTATTTTCCCTAAATTATTAGATATATGAGAGAATTTTTGCATTTAAAATATCTATGAACATTTGAATTCCTAAAAATATGGAGAATATGATTTAATTTTGGAAGAAGAGGTAAAATATGATTTCTTTGGTGATTTGTTAAAATATAAAGAAGATTATATGATTTCTTTTGTGTAGTAGGTCCAACCTTTGTAAATGTGGAAACTTAGTTTAATTTCATCCCTTGAGAAGTCCCCATATCTAAAATTAAATCCAATCCCCACTAATTTGAAATATGTGTAACTAAATGTGGGAGATAAAATACCAATGATACTTTATAATAATATTTCTGAAACCCAAGTATAATAATTTATTGAGACTTTGAGAGAGAATTTATAAGAAATAGGATGGAGTTTAGGTGATATCCCTATAATAAACCCAAAAAATTATTATATATAATTCATCTTGAAGGATATTCCAAACCTGCCGCACATCCCCGAAGGAGGCTGAATCCCACCTTAATGGAAGTTTTAAAGAAGGATATTAGTAATCTCTTGGAAGATGGGATAATCTATCCCATTTAATATTCATAGTGGGTTATCCCCATTCATGTAGTTCCAAAAAAACTGGCCTGGCCACTGTAAGGAATGAAAAGAATTAATTAATCCCTATGAGAATTCAGAATAGCTAGAGAGTGTGCATAGATTTTAGGAAGTTGAATTAGGTCAATCAAAAAGATCATTTCCCTATCCCATTAATTGATCAAATGTTGGAGATATTGGTAGGTATAACTCATTATTTATTTTTGGATGGATTTTTACGTTATTTCTAAGTACCCATTTCACCTGAGAATTAAGATAATTATACAATTACATTTCCCTTTTACACTTTTTCATATAAAAGGATGAAATTTGGATTAAATAATTCTCCAGGTACATTTCATAGGTGCATGATAAGTATATGTTCTAGTCACATTGAATATTTCTTAGAAGTTTTATTTGATGATTTCACAATTTTTGGAGATTCATTTGACCATTTTTTTGAAAAATATGAAAAATGTTTTGAAAAATTGCATTAAAATGAATATTTTTTTAAATTTTGAAATGTGTAATTTCATGGTTGAGAGAGGAATTATACTTTGGCATGTCATTTCATAATAAGTAAATGAAGTGGATAAATCAAAAATTGAAGAGATAAATTCATTGCCTTACCCAACTTGTGTGAAACATGTTAGATCATTTTTTGGACATGTAGGACTCTAGAATAGGTTTATAAACGATTTAACTAAGATTTATATCCCTCTCTCTATATTAATTTTGATATATGTGATTTTTATTTCAATGGTTCATGCAGGTAATCCTTTGATGAGATTAAAAAGAGATTGATTTCACCACTCATGATGTAGTCACCAAATTGGGAGGAACCATTCAAGATACTTTGTGATGCTTCCAACCAAGAAGTTGGAAAAGTCCTTTATCAATTAATTTACAGTAGGAAACAAGTCATTTCATATGACTTGAGAACCTTATATGTAACCTATTTCAATTAAACCACCACAAAAAAAGAGCTTTTCACTTTTCTATTTTCTCTAGAAATATTTAGATCATATCTTCTTTTATCTAAAATCACTGTGTTTTATGAACATGAAACTTTGAGGTTCTTGATGAAGAATGATGATTTGAAACTGAGGCTAGTGAGGTGGATGATATTGCTTTAGAAGTTTAATAAATAAATCAAAATCAAGAAGGGAGATGAGAACCAAGTGGCTGATCACTTAAGTAGATTTTCCAACACTGCTGAAGTTGAAATTCTAGAAAAGACCCACTGAATGATCATATTCCAGGAGATCAATTGTACTTGTTAAAGGATAAGTTCTTTGGTATAACAAAATCATTAATTATCTTGTAACATCTCAAGTCCCATATCATTTAAACTCCCACCAAATTAAAAAACTAAAATCTGAATCTAGATATTATAATTGGGAATATCCATTTACTTGGAATATTATCAATGATCAAGTGATAAGAAATTATTTTTCTAAAAGTGAAATTAAATTTGTCTTTGAGTTTTTTCATACATTAGATTTTGGATGCCACTTTGGAACTTAAATAACATCAAATAAGGTTTTAGAATCTGGAATTTATTGGGCCAAACTTTTTAAAAATGCTCATTAATTTGGAAAAAGGTGTGAAAAATGTTAGTTTTCTAGAAATATTTTAAAGAGACAAGAAATGACTCAAAATCCTATGAATTTTTATGATATTTTTGAAGTTTGGGGGATATATTTTATGGAAATTTTCCCAATTTCATTTTAAAATTATTATATCTTTCTTATATTTGATTATGTTTCAAAATGGGTGGAGATAAAATCCACCAAGACTGATGATGCTACAGTTATTTATGATTTTGTTAGGGCTAACATATTTTGTAGGTTTGGAGTGACTAGATCTATCACCAGTGATCAAGGGACTCACTTTTTCAATAGTATAATAAAGGATTTTCTAAAACATTATGGGGTGAATCATAAAACATAAACTCCCTATCATCCACAAACTAATGAAAAAGATGAAGTCTCTAATAGGGAAATCGAAGGAATCTTGGAAAATAATGTTATACCCAATAGGAAGGATTAGAGAAAAAATTTGGAGGATTCATCATGGGCTTACAAAAAATAATACAAAACCCCAATAGGAATGAATACATATAGGCTGATTAATGGTAAAATCTATCACCTTCCTATAGAATTAGAGCATAATTAATATTGGGCTGTGAGAAAGATGAATTTGGATCGTGAATGTGTGGGAATAGATAGAATATTGCAGTTGTAGGAGATGGAAAAAATTGTAAGGGAAGATTTTGAAAATTTTGGGATTTAAAAAGAGAGAATAATAGTAGCTAATGACAAGATGATCCAACCAAAATAATTCCATCCCAGAGACAAAGTGTCATTATTCAACTCAAGACTCAAGCTGATGCTAAGTAAACTTTGTTCCAGATGGGAAAGTCTATTTATAGTTACTAATTTATATCCTTTTGGTGTTGTGAAGATTTTGAAGGATAGAGAGAAGTATCCCATCACTGTTAATGGACACAGGCTGAAGAAATTCCACGTGAACTTTCCATCAGATCCAATGGAGGAGTTTACACTCCTCCAACTAGTTTATCAATAAAATTCATCAGGTAACACCTCTCCATAAAATTTTTATTTTTTCTATAATCCAATTTAAAATACACTTAGATGTTAAAATATAATTGAATTCATTTAAGAAATTTCATAATTTAAGTGTGGGGGAGATAACCTTTTTAGTTTAGTATTTTCAATTTTATTTTTGATTTTTGATTTTCTTAAAAAAAGCGCATTCATCAAAATTTTGGGTGTTTCTTTTTCAATATTTGGGTGTTTTTGAAACTTTGAGTAGAAATGATTATCTTTTACAATTTATTCCATGGAATTAAGCTTAAATTAATTTTGAAAATGACTATATTTCATGTTCAAATCATTGGGGTATTTCAGGAAAATCCCTCAGTTTTTTGAATCCCATGCCACAATTCAATGTCTTTATCTTTGAAATCACTTTCCTGCGAGGCTTATGAACCCATTTTTTCATATTCTTTATATTCATGTCACTTATTTATAGAACCAAACCATGCTTGTTTTTAACCAAAATTTTATTTATTCCTGTAAAATCTTGAAGGTTTGAGGTACTTGTGTTTTAAACTATTGAACCATTTCTTTTCTTTAAAATCCATTTTTTCATCCAAAGTAACTTTTTATTATTAAAACACATTCAATGGGAAATTGGAAACCCTCAAAACTAAGAAGGGAAAGAAGAAAAATAAACTAAAGACTTATCAAAGAAAAGTTTAATCTATCTGGACTCAATTTCCCTACATAATTTATAGGGCATAACATTTACCTCGATGTATGGGTCATCCTTTAAGACGTCTTCATAGTGCTATGTTAGATAATCCTAAAAGTGAATGTACTCCTCTTAGCTAATCTTCTTCATGTTAAACCCTCTAATCAATATGTGGTCTTTATTCTCTATCCAATCACCTTGATCGTCAATAACAACCACTTGGATAATTATTTCCATCATTTGATCAGCCTCTTCCTTTATCGCCTTAATTGTCAGGACATCCTCCACTATCTCTTCTACCAAATTCATGAACAGTTCCATATTGGGGTTCTATAGATGAATCTTCCTATTGTTGAGTACCATTAGGAGTCCCTTCCTCTCGCTATTGTTTGGAAGGGTGAAAAACCATATCCACTAACTACACATCCTCTAGATGCAGTGTAATCACCCCAAGTTAACCCTCAATATTCTCCATTGCATCATCTTTAGGAGACTCCAAAACATCCACTTACCCCTTCGCCTATTGCTTTGGGGAACCATTATAACCTACTTTTTGATCCTTCTTTCCACCAGGTGTGGTGCCCTCAGCCTATGAAAACTCCCCTTCTTCCATTGATTGAGGTTCCTATTCCATTGATTTACTCCCTTTTTTGGCTGAAAATGTCTCTATTGGCCTAGGAAGATATGAGTAGTCTCTATATCCCGTTGATTTATTTTTCTTGGTGACAATGAAACTTCCAGGGTCCCTGTTATCTTTATTCCTCCTCTTCCTCATTAGGATGTGTTAGACAATACCATACTCTCCTATTTAAACTGAGGGTCATTCTTCATCAGACTCAGCTTCTGAGGTACAAGTGTTTTTATATTTAACCCCTCCTTCGACACTCGGTGTATCAAAACGGTTGTTCAAATTGAGACAGGCCAAAGTTATCTTGGGGATCTATTTGTTATTAAACTAATATATTCCATGACTTGGAACCTACCAATCCTAAACAACCTTGTAACATCCCAAAATTTTTGGTGGAATCCCCCCTCTAGGGTTGATACAATTTCCTTCCCGCACAACCATGGCATATGTGCATGACATTGGGGCCCCCGTGATATTTGAAGTGTAAGATCCATCTGAAGCCACGTGAGTTTGATCATTGGAAGTGTTCCTATACTCCATTGCTTTATTTTGTTTAGTTCCTAAATTCAAGTTAGGGGGGCCTTCTAGATATCATCTCAATATATTGAAGATATCAATTACTATTGGCTCTAGAGGTAGAACCGTGTCCTGTTTCTGAGGTGCTTCAACCGAGCTCACATTGCCAACCACTTTGTCATCGATTCAAGAGACAATTCCATACCCCAACACTTATTTATATTTTCCTAAGGAATAAGAATACATGACCTGGGTAGCATCTACATGAATCTCCCTCCCGCCATTTCCAACATGGTCATCTTGAGGAGAAGCAATAGGGGGGGGATCGGGCCCTTACCACTCCCTTGTTGACCCTTGCTTCCTCTTCAACATGAGTGGGGTAAGTTCCCAAGGTGAGAACAACTTGAATATAAGTTAATATAGGATTAAAATACCAACTTATTCCTCCAAAGAAATTATTCTCCTACCACAATCTACACCCATTCAACCAGAGGTCTAGAAACGTCAACTTCGACACAAATCCGTGGGGAAATAGGATGACAAACAGAGCTGGTTCTTGAGTCGGAGCACATGTATCATCCAACCATGTTCCCAAGAATGAAAATTATTGAGGGATTATGGAAAGGAAGAGGGAGTTTAGGAAAACTTACCCACAACAACACAAGCAGGGCATCACAGTTCATATAAAGATCATAAGACCATTTGAAGAGATGAAAGTGCAGACCGTTGTAGGATCGAGGAGCTGCGGACCATGCTCTGATCAGATTCTCCATGGATGTGAAGAGAATCATGATATTCCATTTTTTTAGAAGTCAAATAGTCTCCTGATCTTGAAGTACCTAGGATTCAAAAACAAACCTATCAAAGGATTCAATATAAGGACACCACAAAGGAAATCGAGCAACCAGAGTGAGATAGTAGAGAGTTGAAGCATCAGTGAAAATTATGTATAAAAAGATTGAAAATTTTTATGATGAATTATTAATGGTGGGTGATGTACATTAAATATTCATATATTATTAAGATCTGATTTTATACTATGGGGAGTGATTATGATACCATACTTGTGTGAAAATTAGAATTATGCAATTTTTTCTTTAAAAAGAGTGAAGCCCTCGTTATTCACCATCAAAATTTTTGACATCTAAATCCTACCAACTAAAAAATATAGAACAAACATGAAAATTATTCATGATAATCACTTTTTATTAACTCAAATTGGGTGGATATTTAGGAATTTATCAATCCTATGATAACCTTGATGTGAGTTTGGATGAGGAAAATGTTGTCGAATAAAAATTAAAATTTTTGAGATGAGAGAAAATTAACATGAGGTAGCTGACCTGTGTGAAAGGGAGGAGAAATGAAGTGAAATTATATCGAATTATTTAAATGTATAACTTCAAATAATGGTTTTTAAGGAGGCATTATATATTTTTTTCTTATTTAAAAATTGTTAGATATCACGAGTAAGTGTATTGAATTTTATTTGATTTAATTTTAATGCTCACTTGTCCTGTAGTCCAAGTGCTAAGTATGGGGGAATTTATAGAGATAATATTTTTATAAAATTTTATATGTTTTCAATTATTTAATCCCTAAAAATTTATAAATTTGAGTATATTTTCTTTAATTTTGTAATTATGGTGTGTTGTGCTAAAGCATCAAAATTTCTTAATTCTAGAGTTTTAAAAGATTTTGATCACTTTGGTATTTCATGCATAATTTTTACAATATCAATCCAGTTTAAGTGATTCTTTTTTTAGGATTCCTATGTTTTTGGGGTATTACTTTATCTTTTATACCAAGATCTAATTTGTTCATTTAAATGACCAAAAAAATCATTCAAGTTGGAAAATCATTCTAGCCAATAGAGTGGACCCCAACTCTATAAATAAATAATAACTCAGGCTAAACAACTCCAATTAAGGTTATTATAGATTTATTTAGAATAAGAATCAATGTTTCATTTTTCATTAAATTTAATGGAGTTATTCACTAATTAAGGCACCAATTGAACAATCAACATTAAAGGAATATTTAGAGAAGCCTTGAACAAAAAAAGTCTTACTCATTAATTATTCCATAACTTATATTTTACGCATATAATTAATTTTAGATTTTAAGGGGACATAGAAAATTATATTTTTAATAATATATAAGAAGGCCCCTTGGCATGATTCTAAGGATAAGTGGACTAAACATGAGAAAATTTTATATGGAAATATTATGGAGGAAAATTTTTCTTCTTTTCTTTGATCTCTTTTATTATTTTAGTTTTGTAATGAATTATTCTTCCCCATTCTTCTCAGTTAACCTTAACACAATGAGGTAAACATCTAAGTGATTTTTTAGGGTTTGGTTTTCTATTTTTCAATGCATGAGTTCTTGGACTTAATTGAATGAAATCTCTTTCTCTCTTCTGCGACATTGTTTTCAATTTCATATAGCGGTTTTTATTATCTAGTATTATCATCTTTGTATTTTTATTCTATTATTGATTTTTTTCTTTGTTCAATGATAATTATCTCCCTCTACTAGGTTATGTTTTATATATTATGAAATATACTAGGTCTTAGTGGTGAATTACTCAACGATCATCAGTACGTGTGAAAGAGGTAGTTGATATTATTGATTTTTTAGGATAAATAAGACCCAATAGGGTATTGACTATGTTATTTGAGGATATTAATTGGAACTATCTTGAAAAAAGAAGAAGATTAGACCAAACTAATATATTGGTAGGAGTTTATCTCACCATCAACATTTTACCAAGGGAGTGAGAGGAAAAGGTCGTGGAATCTCACTTTATTCTGCTTAGCAGAAGAGGTTTGAATTAAATAGAATAAGGATAACATTACAATTGGAAAACCAACCCCAACCTGACCAATCTTTACACATCATAGTTTTCAATCACTTTATTTGAAATTTTGTTTTCAATATTTTCCTTAATTTCTTTATTTTGTTTCATTTCTTTCATTTGTTTTCAAAATCAAACAAATTAAAAAACACTCCATTTTCCCTCTAATTAAAAAGAGATAAAATGTTTTGTGTGCACTCCTCTTCTAGAGACTAACTAGGGTTAATCACTAGACAACACTTAGGTGATATAATAGAAATTGTTTTTACACACCCCATGACAGGCATGAATTAGTACCCAATCCTGATTTATTAGTATCATCTTGTACCATCTATGTTAGGTTTCTCTTAAATACTCACCAAAATTATCAAGTCTTAGAAACATTCAAAATACAGAGTCCTAAAATATTTATACATAGAGTCTATTACTTGAATTTATTTATAATTTTAAACCTTATCATGTTTCTATTTACTGAGTATTTTTAGGAATATTTATTATGAAAGAATAATAAATGTATCACCCACCTGGGTGAACACACACCACCTCTTCGGCTGTGACTTCCTATGTAGTACACATCTTTAGAACTACACATCCCACTAAGCTCAGTATATTTCAGTATTCATATGAAAACCCATGTGAATCTAGATACTTAACCTATTGAATTTATGTCTTATACCACTTTATTCAAATAGATAATATTACTTTATGAAATATAGTTGGTATTGACTAGATGTTAATATCCTTAGAGGTTATAGGATTATTAACTCAGATGAACCTTGGTGTTTGATCTTCATTTGTAGATAAATACACCTTTTAACAAATGGTTTTCAATAAACACTTGTAGTAGTATCCTAATATATTCTTATCATATCACAATTTATAAAATATCCATTAGATAATATATTTAGCATATGTTTTGTTGTTTCACTTCTATTTGTAAAACATGTATTGGAAGAAATAATTAATGATTTTAAATATATATAAGACTCATCATTGATATAAATTTTACTACCATCCTAAAATTTATGTATATAAGGAAATGTTAGTTGGGATTACCTTTAATCCACATGTATAACCAATGATTACTTAGATAATATTTTCTTTGATAAGCATTCTTGGATATTTTTCAATATTTACCAAGTTTACTCATTTAATTCATAGAGAATTTATAAAATTTCTTACAGGAATATCATAAATTATATGAAGTTACCTTTAGATTTAGAGTAGTTCACATGACCATGTTTAAGTATCTCTAAAATATTTGTGACGTACCATTATTTATAAAGGTTTCTTCATCTAAAACATGAAAATTAGTTGTAGGACCCCATAACACCCTGAGAGTGGAGTGGTAAATCAGGGTGTCAATTTTTTCTTTTAATGCAATAGATCTTGTTCCCAAATTGGTATGAACTTGTTATACCTATCTATTGGAATAATTCAGTAATTAAACATTCACATGAAAAGATACAACACAACAATTTTACTTGGTTCACAATTACGGGCTAGTCCAAGGATCATATGATGAAAATGTTTCGATCATACCTAAATTCACTAATCTTCACTAGTTGTGGAATAAAAAAGTTTCGACAAAGTCACTCTATTCCAGAAACACTTCATTTATAAGATTTTATGGATAGATTACTGCATCCCTTGAAACAATTCTATCTACTCCCCTTAGATCACTTCCTTGGGTGAAGTCTTAATCAGTTTATCGACTTGAATAGAGTTTCAGTAGATTGGAATTAACGTCTTTTTTTCACTTTCTAACACAAGACTTTGCTTGCACCATAAACTAGAGTTGATGCACTATAAACATACTGTTCACTAAAAAACTAAGGTTCAAAACTGTCTTTCATGAATCTCCTTCGTAAAGCTCCTCCTTCATGAAGCACCCTACCTTCGCGGAACAAACTATCTTCATGAAGATCACTAAGCCATCATAGATTATCCCATCATCACGAAGAACCCATTAATTAGAATCATTGGCATCATTCAATACTTAAGTATTCTTTTTGCGATGATCAAACTTGCATAGAAAACAAGATTCATGAAGCTCCCCTTCCTTCATGAAATTTGAGTGATTGTGACTTTTATCTAAATATTTTGTATTAGAAAAAGTGGTGGAATCCTTATATTTATTGACTCATCAATTTTCAATGATCCAATGACTCTTAATAGATTTTCTAGATCCTTAAAAAACATCTTCATTTATCTCCTCCATTTGTGAAACTCTATCGATATTTGATGTTATCGTGAGGCGTCCTATCAAACCATCACATACTCATGATTCTCCGATTCTCGTAATAGAAGAGAACACCATCATCACTTAAGATTCTCCAAATCATTTTCAATAACATCCTAGTATCCAATAAACCATTCCATTTACCATTTTAATGATGAGTTGATTCTAGAAAACAACCTTTCGCAATGCTATCCTCTTTCTCTAGATTTTTGACCCCAAAAATTTGGTAAACACTGGGAAACAATGCCACCTTTGATACTATAGTTATATTGAACTATAAGATCACCTTATGTGCAAAATTACTGATCATCCAAGTGTGTATTTACAACAAACACAAACCAGACTCCATATCTAGCAAAGAATATCCCTTTTTCCAACAATATCATCCTTTGGGTTTGTTGACAATCTACAGATAAATTCAGCAGAGCACCAAATGCTATCAAGACTTGATACATGAGAAAAAAATCATTCAACACTATAAGTCTACATTAAAAAATCTTGGTGTAGAAAACAAGTGGGAATACATGAATTGGGTTCTCATGTTTTGAAATTCTTAAAGATATATGATCCAAGATCTGACTGTGTCACAAAAGCATTAAATGCACAATCTAAGCTCTAACCATGTGATAAAAGCATTACATGACCTGAATTGTTTTCTAATAACTTCTGATATTCATCATTTCATAGAATAATTTGAAGGTTTGTCAAAAACATGAAACCAGCAAACCATAAAATTTTCATTCTCCCCCTCTGTTTCTCAATTCTCCTACAACTTCTCATTTATCCTGAAACCTCATAACATTTAATTTATCCATTCTTCCCCATTGGAAATAAACCCAAAGATCCTATTATTGAATGTGTGGAGCTTAAAACACACTCCACATGGATCATATGTCCCCCATAAACCTGAATCACTACCATAAAAAATATTAAAACATTCAACACAATTGGGGAGAGCAGATCAACCAGAACCACCTCATTTATTGGGATTATTAGTAAGATTTATAGTGTTTTTGTTATCATATTGTACCACCATTGGCTATTTCACCTCATCACCAATATGAACCATTTTTTCTTCATCCAAAGTATCTAAGTTCAAGACTTCGTAGTAGATATATACTCTACTTTAGAAGTATTGAGAGAGGTGATTTTTTGTTTCTTATTCATCCAAACAACATATTTCTTTCCAATAAAAAATGCTCCACCAATTTTGGACTTTATATTCACCACATCTTTATCCCAATAATCATCAAAAAATATTGATAGTTCATTATCTCATCCTGCAAAAAAGTATAATCCAAAATTTCAAGTACCTTGGATGTATCTCATGATTCTTTTAACTACCTCCACATGTTATTCCTTTAGATTACTTTGCAAATAGACTGCTAAGAATGTTTCAAAGATGATATCTGGACATGTTTCAGTTAAGTACAATATGCTTCAAATGATTATCCTATACATAGTGGGATCCACAGAAGTCCCATCCTCATGCTTTACAAGTTTTGTTCCAACTACATTTAGAGTCGACATTGGTTTGGAGTCAAGCATATTGGATTTATTTAGTAACTCTCTTGAATTTTTTCCTAGTAAATGAAAGTGTAATCTCTATTCTGAATCACATGAATTCCCAAAAAGTACACGAGGTCACCAATCATAGAAATTTGAAATTCTAACTTCATGTGATTGGAAAATTCTTCCACTGATCTCTTCCTGCTTCCACCAAATATAATATCATCCACATACACCAGAACCAAAATTGATCTTCCTTTGAAATATTCACATAGATATTGTGGTAAAAAACTCATATTTTAAATTCAATCTTCTTTAGATAATAATATAGTCGAGAATACCATGCTCGTGGTGCCAACTTTAGACCATAGAGTTCATTTTTCAATCTGCAAACCTTTATTTCATCATTACCAAGTAAATAACCCATTGGTTGTTATATATAGACTTATTTTTCAAGAAAACCATTTACTAATGTTGTTTTGACATCCATATGATAAACTATATAGCCTATTTGAAAGACCATAGCCAGGAAAATCCTAATGGACTCCATTCTCACCACAAGAGTAAATGTTTCTTCGACAACAATTACTTCAATTTGTGCATCGCCTTTACACATTAGATGTGCCTTGTTTCTGATCAAATTTCCATTCTACCATGTCTATGTTTTTTTGGTCCAATCCACAATGATATGTTTTTGATCAATTTATTCTCTTAGGTTTATCTTTTGAGGTTCAGATAAAGTTTCTTCAGCTATCATTTCTTCTTCTTATTCTTCTTATAAACCATATTCTTTGTGTTAGTCCAGAATATTTTACAACCCTTCCACTATTTCAACATCTAAATCCATCCCTTGACCAATGATCATGATACCTGAAACTCCTTTTCCAATGACATGATCTTCAAGAAATTTTTAGAATAACCAGTTTATATAACAATTGAAATAATTATTCTAGTAGCTTCTTCATCATTCTTCATTTGTCTCCCCCTAACGGGAAATACTTATCATCATATTCATAATGGTGGTTCTCATTAAGAATGGATTTGAAGAAATTTTAGTATAGAGAAAACACTAGAATGATTCTTCATATTGTGACTGTCCACAATAGATAACTTTCACAACTTCACCAATGATAATACTATTGAACAAGTATTCTTTAGGATACCAGAAATAAGATAAAGACAATATGGTACCTTATTTATTCTGGTTTTCTAGAATATAAAATCTTCAACTTCAACCAAAAATTATCCTCTATCATGTTTGTATTTGAATACTAAATTGAGGAATCACTCAAAGATAGAGGCTTATTCAACTTGTCTATCAAATGAAAATTGATATCCCTCACTACTTATCTAGTTATCCCCCCTAAGAACATGCTTCACCTATCAATTTACTGTATTATAATCACAAATATAATAAATAAAGTTTAAGGGAATAAGGTGGATCCTTCTTGCTTCATCAATATGAACTGCATGGTTGAGATGATATTCTCAATCAAGTTTATCTATTTTATCTAGTCTTCATGATTTCACATTTGAACATTTGTTCTGATTTATGTTTTGGTAGCATGGATCCCTTCATATTATCTTCTTATTTATGTAGAGAATTTTTCTTCTTAGAATCCTTAATGAATGATACATTGTTACTCCTCTTAAGTACTTCTTCCTTATTTTAGTAGTATGGTTAAACAACCTTTTTCAATGAAACCAGATTTCTTTCATCTCTCACACAAAACTTATTTAACAAAAGAGTAAATTTTTTTTGATAACTCTCATTCAAATTGTCTCATTATGTGGAATCTTTTATTTTCCTTTTTCACCAAACTTAGCATGTTCATCTTTATGTTTTCTCATTATTTCAAAATATTTTGGCCAAATAATAACATGAAATTAGGAATGGTTGTAGAAAGTTTGGATATTCAACATGTGTTATTATAAGTGTCATCCCTCTTATTATTTAATTTGGATTCACTACCCTTCAACATATTGGATTTAGAATCCAGGGTCTTCTCAGCTTCCTTACTTGATATCTTTTTGGGAGAATTTGTGCTCACAAAATTCTTCTAATTTCATCCCAAGGTATCTTCTTCATACTTATCCAACTTTTATGGTCTTATTTTCTTATAAAAAAAATGAATAAATGTTGAGATAAGAATGTACCAGATTTGTGACCACTTCCATTGCATACATTACATATGTTATCAATCTTCCCAAATATGTTTGTAGTATAAAAATTCTTCTGGACCTGTTGATATTGATTATTCTTCTCTATAATTCTTCCCCTTGAAATATTATTCCTTTTTGGTTTTTCATATATAGGATTGTACCAACAATTTACTGAAAAATTCCCAAATCTGATGCAACACCAACATTTACCAACAAACCATGATATCCTGATATTTTCTGTATAAGGTTATTAGATCTTCATCATTACTTTTTGTTCTCTTTGTGGTAAAATAGATTCTATACTATTTTTCTTATCAAAAATAGTCATGGTGGTAGGTTTATTATCACATTTATTCATCCATGCTTGTTTAGTATTAGTATTACAACCTTCACCATTCATGATAATAGGTTTAGAAGCATTAATACAAGTTGATATATATGATACATATTTTTTCATAGCTACTTGGGATAGATTATAAAAATATGTCATGATCTTATTATAACATGTTAGAGTTATTTAAGATTTAGAATCATCTAGTGAACATTGAGTAGTATTAGTGACTATTTCCTTCTTTTGTGATGTATCAATATATGTCTTCTCAATATTGGCCAACTGAGCTACCAAATCTACAAATTTCATATTGAGTATGATTTTCTGATGTTCAATCATAATAATATTTTCTTTAAAATCCTTATTTATTCTAAAAAAATCATATTTATACATCTTAACTTTATTCTTAATCAAAGAGTAATGTTCCTTATTCTTCTTGGATATTTCTTCCAATTGTAAATCCTTGACATCAGTTCTATTTCTCAATTTCTCTTCAAGAAAATGAATCTTTTATTCAAGATTATTTTTGACTCCCTATTTCTATTAAACTTATTTGAGGTATTTTTTGGAACATATTTCAAGTTCCATATGTTCTTTTTCAAAGGTTCTAACCTATCTAGAGAGCTTTAAACATTCAATTTTTTCCTCGCATGCCCTTTTCTAAAGAATCAGTTTCTCCTTCCAACTAGGTGATCTTTACCTACATAAATTGAAAGAATCCACAAACCAAGGAGGCTATTTCTTTAGGAATATCATGTAGAAAATTTCTTAATCAATCAAATAAAAATTCTTGTGAGGTTGTATATTGATCATCCTTTCCACTTGTGCTAGAATCTTTATTTTGAGGAAAAATTTTAAAGGTGATGACACACACCTCCTGATCACTTGAATATTTTGATTTACATGAGGTAGAAAGTTTTTACTTCTATTTGGTGGAATATTGATCCAAATAATATTTACTTTCCATTCCTGATATATCTTCATATTTATAATGGCATGGAGAACTAGATACTTTTTCTTATTTAGATAAGAGGTACTTCTTCAATTTTCTTTTCTCTTTCTTTTTACTATTCATCAAGAGCTTTGTGACTATATAATTTTGCTAAGAGATAATAGAATCTTCATCAAAACTACTCTTCATTGTTGACTTAGGAAAGAAGCTCATGTCTTAAAAAATGTTACTATCAAGAATCCAACATAGGTGAACCTTCAGATCTGATACCAATTGTAGGACCCCATAGCACCCTAAGAGGGAATGGGTGAATTAGGGTGTTAAATTTTTCTTTTAATGTACAATATATTGTTCCCACTTTTTAGAAACATTTTATACTTGTATTTTGGAATAGTACGGTAATTAAACATTCACATGAAAAGATACAACACAACAGTTTTACTTGGTTCACCACTAAGGGATAGTCTAAGGAGCATACACTAATAGTGTTTCAGTTGTGCCTAAATCCACTAATCTTTACTAGTTATGGAATAAAAAAGTTTATACATAGTTAATATATAACAGGAAAACTGTCTTTACAAGATTTTATGGATATCTCACTATGTCCCTCAAAACACTTCCGTCGACTCCCCCTGAATCACTACTTTTGGTGAATTATTACTTAGTTTATAGACTTGAAGGTCACTTTAGTAGATTGGAATTAAAGTCTTTATCCCTATCTAGCACAAGACTCTGATTTCACCAAAGACATGAGTTGATACACTGTGAAATTACTGTTCATTGAAAAAATGATGTTCAAAATTGCCTTTTGTGAAGCTCCTCTTTCACGAAGAACCCTACCTTTACAAAACAAAATGTCTTCATGAAGCTCACCAAGCCATCATGGAATATCCCATCATCATTAAGAACCCATTACTTAGAAGAATTGGGATCAATCAAGAATTAAGTAGTATTTTATCGATGCTCAATCTTGTATAGAAAACTAGATTCACAAAGCTCCCCAGCCTTTATGAAATCAGAGCGATTCTGACTTTTCTCCAAATATTTCATATTAAAATATGTGGGGGTAGACATATATTTATAGGCTCATCCATTCACAATGATCCACTTCCTCTTAGAGGATTTTATAGATCCTTCAGAAACATCTTCACGTAGCTCCTCCATTTGTGAATATCCATTTATATTTGATGTTGTCACAAGGAATTCCTTTAAACCATCACACACTCAAGATACTACAAATATCATAATCACGAATAACACCATCACTATTTGCGCTACTCCACATCTTTGTGAATAATGTCTTAGTATTCATTAAAACCATGACTTTACCATTTTCATGACGAGTTGATTCCAGAAAACAACCTTTCACTATTCTAGCCTCTTCTTCTATATTTTTTAACCCAAAAATTTGGTAAACACTGGGAAATGATGCCACCATCAATATTGTTTTCATCTTGAACTGTAAGATCACCTCCCTTGCAAACTTCCTGATCATACAAGTATGAATTGAAAACAAACACAAACTAGACTCCATATCTAGAAAAGAACAATCCTGGTTCTAATAGTAGTCTATTTGTATATCTAGTATCTTATCCTAATTGACACTAAAATAATTTTATGGTCTAAAAAAGTCAACTACTTTCAGTTTTATTTGAAAAAAATTTATCTTTACACAATTAAGTAAGAGTATTATATTTTATATTCATGATTCATTGCAATACATATATGTGATTCAAGAATTATTAAAGTATTATTTTAGTATTGAAGTACCATAACAACATTTTATCCAAATGTGAAATAATTTTTTGTTATGTATACTAGGAAACTGATATAATTTTTTTGGTAATAATCATTAAAAGCTTGAATGAATTCATTTTGAAATGAGAAGTAAAGATCCCCCCTTGGTTGACATAGGAATATATCTTTCTCAGATACTTTTTGAGTTCACTCCATAACCTTTCTATTCATGTTCATTTTCTATATTTAATTACATGTATGTTTTAGGCATATTTTATTTAATACAAAAGCAGTGAATAAAAAATTACTGAATATACCTGGATTCTATGTTATTACTTAATTTTTCAATTTATTACAATTTATTTTCTGGTGTACATTATTTTCACATAATAAGAAAATAACTTCCTATTATTTTTTTGCCTCTGGATGTTTTATCTTTTTGAAGGATGCTACAAAGGATATTTTGGATTTATATTATTCATGGAATCTTATAACTCATATTTTAAACATTTCATCAAAAGGGGTAGAGAAAAATGTTTCAACTAATCCTTATCCACTTGGTGAAGTATGGATAAAAGTTTATTGATAAACTTATCCATTTTATTTATCTAGGCCTGTAAAAATAAGGTTAACCTTGGTGGTAAGGATAATAAAATAATATTAATAAATAATTTCTTATCCAATTGGAATCCTAATTTCTCTAACTAATCAATATACCAAAGCATTTAGAAATCATGATTAGTAGCTATATTCCTATCTTCTAATTTACACTTATATAATGCATTTCTAATATTATTTATTTTAAGCCTTTCCTTCTCTTTATAAATAAATAAAAGATGAGATATTATGATGTAAGCATCCATGTATTTATGTTATATCATCAATCTCCATACATAGTTGATAATACAATGAAACAAACATAAGAAGAATCCTTGATATATCTCTATTAGGCATTATTTTCACCTTTTCTCAACTATTGGAGTGGTAGAATAGAAATAGGGGATTCCAGTAAACAATACAAATTTTATGGTAATAATGAATCTCATAAATGATTGTACCATATCCACAAATTTTTATTTGTAAGGTCATACCCTAAGTTAAGTAATTATTTCAAATTTTTAGCATGTTTTCTTTCTATTTTTATATAATAATTAAAATATATGATTAGTACTTAAGTTGATTAAAAATTATCTGAGGAATAATAATTTTAATTTTATTAAGTCTCACACTATTTTATCAAATATCAATGACCCTCACCACTAAACTCAAAATGTCTTGTTTTATGGATATTCTAGTGGTAAGGATCTATATTTCAATTATTATGATCTACAATATAGCCATGAAAACTATAAGAAGGTGTTTAATTAGGTGTTCTTTTCAAATACAGGCTTATAGTTACTTGTTCCATTGAGTGGTCTCCCCAATCCTGAAATCCTAACTCATATTTCCTTAACACCTATCTCTAAATATGTATTTAACAAATTATGGTCATTAAATTCAATACAAGTTTGTTTAAGTCAACCCAAAAACCTTATGAGAACTCCTTGATAAAAGTTAGTGTCTAGAATATGGCCATGTAAACACTTTGTTATATGGATACATTCTTATCAAGTATTGGAAGGCTTAGTCTAACTTAATATTAACTTAATGGATCCTTTTTATCATACATAAAGATCTATAGTTTTATCCTTTATATGTCTCATTAATATAAAGTGGATTTTACTTTAGGGATTAACCATATTCTGATTAAACATTTATCCATAACTCTTTTATTTTAATTCTATCTTTGCATATTAGTTCATATATTTATGTGATCACGTTCTTGCATCCATAAAATAAATCATGCATAAGAAAAAAATGAAATAAATAAATAAATGACATGATCATGAACTTTATCCAACATTTGATTTATTGTACAAACAATAGATCAAACTATGACCTGAGGGATAAACTTATTGTGCTCATCTTGGAATGAGTTACAGTATACCACCTCCCCACCTCTGTATCTATCGTATTTGTTTCATCTCAGTTCCATCTTAAACTAGCTTCATCATGGCTTCTCAAACTAACTCCATGCACCTTAAAAAACTCATTTTATTACATATGTTTTATAACTCACACCTAGGTGAGGGGAACTAAATGATTTTTAAGGGAAATTATATAAAACAACCTTGGAGATGAAGGTGTTATGTAATAAAATAGGAAGATATGACTCATAGGCTATAATATTTAATTTAATAATAATTAATTGAAAATCCATGAAATAATATTAAATTAAAAAATCCAACATATACATAGGTTTTTTCAAGATCATAATTGGTTATACACATGTAACTATCATTTAAAACAACTAGGTAATATTCATTTCAATTTTTTCTTTGATAAGATAAAACACACTCAAATTAATCTGATTAATTCTCTTATTAATCACTTTATTTATTTTATCTTATTTCACCCAATAATACTAAAATTCTCATATATTTTGATTTTAAATAAAACAAACAACTTAATTTTATTTAAAAACTTAAAAAATAGTACACAACTCTGTACTTGGAAGCAACTCGATGAGTGCTTATTCAAACTATTCAGTATGCTTTTAATTGTAAAAAATGCACCTATATGACATAATGTGTATATGGAATATGTCATAATTTCATGGCATATACTTCTAATTTAGTTCCACATAGAACATGTTAAAATTATTTAGCCTATATAATTTAATTCTTTGAGACTTTAGTATATAATATCTATACATGATTCACAGTTTAGAATATTACTTAGAATTAAATAAGCATTTAATATAATATAAAACCAAAAGACCAACATATACTATCAACTTAATGACCCATGAAACTCATGTCGATGAGTTTTAATGGAGTAATTAGATAAATTTAATATTTCCATGAAAACAAGTAAATTACATAGAATTTGTTAGCCAGCCACATGGTGTGTACTTATCTTCACCAGATATCCACACTACATTCCTAGAGACTCAACATGTAATTATATCAAACTTTTATAATGTACATGACATGTAAAAATAATATATGACATGTACTTTAAGTTTTATATCTTCCATTATGTACAAGTTGTGTATTAAATATACATGGTGTATTAATTAAATGATGTAGTTTGACCCTGTGTTTTTCACCTCAAAAACATGTGGACTACATGGTGTGTAGTCAATATACATGATGTGTACTCTATAAAAGCTATGTTACACCCTCTTTGGTCAACACACAGTGCCTTTATTTCACATGATTTGTACCAATTACATAACTACCTGAATCAACATGGGCATCCTTATGAAATGAACAAGGATACACGACGTGTAACAAAAGAGTACACACCATGCAGTTTTGTATTATACAACCAGAATTATTGGAACCTCCATATGAGATATTTAGATGAAATATTTTTTAATTATTAACTAATATTGGTAATATGAGTTAGAAACAAATAACATGAAGAAGATATTTCAATTACTAATCAAGAATGAATTAAAACTTGAAATGAATTTTAACTTTTAAATGCATAAAAATCAATAATAAAATAAATAATCATAAATTTGAATGTGATCCATTTGATACCACTTGATGGTTATGGGGATGATATAAGTTCTTATTGAGGACAATAACAACTTAGAAAATTTCATATTTGATGGATCATTCACATGTTTTAAAAGGTGTGAACATCATGACCAGTGAAGTTTTCATAAAGAATATTGACAATAAAACAAACCAGAACCAAGAAGAGATATTCTCAAATTAAATTTATAATTAATGTAATTAAATAAAAATAAATAATACCTAATTCTTGTTATATTTATTTAAAGAATATATGTATCATTCAAAATCCTTTTTGGTAGTCCATCATTTCACTTGTAGGATCCAAGCATATAATCCCTCTAGTGGTGATCCACATGTACTCTTATGATCTCTAAACAATGCTAATGGACTGATGGGTGATAGTGTGAAAGATCAATCATCTTGTGGTGTTCATATAGATCACTATGATAATTCCTTCATGAGTGAAGAATTTTCCTTGAACTCTCATTCTTGAGAGGATGTAGGAGGGGATAAAATCTTTAGAGCATTCTTCGGTGTTGAGAGAGAGCTATAGATTTTGTTGTGCACAACAATTCTCAAATTCGATATATCCTGATCAACCTCTACATAATTGAAATCATCATCTATTTATAGACATAAAGTATGGGTTAAAAATATTATTTAATGACACAATGATCCTTAAATAATATATTAAACCTTATCTGACCCCATGACATGTAATAATAATAATATTATTTTTGTGTTGTGCACAGACATACACAAAAATAAATATTATTTTACCTATATACAAATTAATATTTATCACCAGACACAATATTGTCCCACTAATACTCTTATAAATTTATCAAATTCCAAAATAAATATTTAATTTTAAAACATATATTCCATTCATAGTCTAAAAAAGAAACATTTATTAAATAATAAAAAAAAAATCTATTCATATTTTGAAGTGTAAATATTCATTAAGTATTCATGTAATTAAATAAATTATTTATAAATTAATAAACAATTATTTATTACCTTATGAATAATATTTACAATCGATAAATCCTGAATAAAATCATTCCTAATTCTTGAGAATAATTTTTATTCCAATAATTGAATTCAAATATAATTTAATTTAGATCAACAAAAAACTCCACGTGTGAACCTTTATGCTTCTTTATAATTAAAATTAGACTATATTGCTAAAAGTATGATATTTCTATCTAGAAACAGGACAATCCACCTAGGAGAAAGAAGTTAACTTCATAACATAGACAACCACACATGGGCACTTATTGTGTAATATAATCCCTTTGTCATAATATCCCATCAAGTGAGTTACACACTTGTTTCATCAATCTATATGCTTGATAAGCCTTTATTTTACTATCTGAAATAAACATTGTTACATTATGGATATGTAAATTAATGAAATAGTTATATTTAAATCAAAGTAATGATATATCAACTTCCATAAATATGGAAGAGACAAATTCTTCCTTAACTTATTTATTAATAACATATCATTTGTGACACACCCAACATACCCAACTTCACCATGAATTTTTTATTATCATGGTTAATGGAAATACATCTAAGTGTGTGAGTCATGATATGAATTAATAACATTCTTAAAGTATAAGGATCATTAAACACACTCACAAATAAGAATATTTGATGAAACTTAATCATATGAAATTCTTACAAGTGGGTTTGTTCTCATGATCTCTTGCATTAAATATTACCAAGTGCAAACTTCATGAGAATAAGTCTCATATACTTAAAAGTACCCACACCCAAGATTCAACATACTATGTTCCCCATAATATAATATCATCCAACCATAGAACTAATATTTAATAGATATCATCATAGAATATCAAGTCTCTCATCATAGTGGGGAACTACTCTAGCCTATTTTGACGTGATAGATACCTTAGGACATTATCAAATTAGTGTTATAAAGAAGAAAAATAATTATGTGATAATTATTTTTATATTAATATTCACTTATTTGAATATACATGCAATATAAAGTATAAATTAGTTGGTACTAGGCCACTAACTCCAACATTGTAATAACCCATATTTCCCTCGGCCTTTCGTTTGTGAAAATAAAGTGCTTGTGGTGTTATTGGGGGTCATAGTGGTTTGTTTCAAGAGTTTTCCAAAAATATAGTTTCACCAAAACAGTAGAATTGAACTGGTGTCATCATAATGGTGGCACCGTAATGGTGGCACTATGATAGTGCCACACTAAAACGATGTCTCACCCTTTTCCAAATTTCCATCTTCCCAAGTTTTTCCAGTGTCGCCCCTCTTATGTATTATTTGATGTAAACCGAGTTTAAAGCCTTGTTTGTGTATTTTTTAAGGGTGTTTGAGAGGATCTTAATTATATCTTTAATATCCTAATTCTTTAGAGACTTTGATATATTCAAAACCACATGATCTTGACCACAGTCCCACATTAATGACTTTTGAAATCGTTCTTCCTTTAATATAGGATCCGACTATTCAAAGATGGTATCTTACCTTACTAGTGTGTTTTACATTCCCTCTTGGTGCACCTAAAGTCTTCCTCTCTATATGAGTCATGAACCCGTGCTAGAGCCCCCACCTGCTGAGTTTTCTCTGAGTTTCCTACTACTTGCATGATACCCTGTTCTTGGCATAAGGAGAAGTTTTGGTCACCTGTTATTTAGGTAGGGATTATTCTATATCTATTTATTTATGTATCATGAAGGGTGGGTGTACTAATGATTCTTTGTGAAGAATGGGTGAATACATTTCTTAAAATACTTATAAATAATGACAGGGAATACGATCAAAAGATAACAGGGGTCAACGAAATAACAAGATGGGAGCGGATTGATGTTTGATCACCCATTTTATTTTTTTATATTTGTTTCTTTTATGGATTGTTGTGGCTGTATGCCTTCTGAAAATCATGGCGATTGGTGGTCTTTGCTTGTGAATAGGCAGCGTTATGTTTTTTGCAATGCTTTGTTAAATGGATGTAACAAGAAATCTGTTTAATCACTTATAATTGGTTTAATAAATGGATGCCACAAGATAAAACCTATTCTATGATCACCACTATTATTTAAAGTGGAACCAAAGAACCTCTCTCGATAAATATGAATATTCTTGTCTTAATGGTGTGGATGTATACTATTTTTGGTTGGGTTTTGTACTTAGTGGGGGGTTATGCGAAGTTGGTGTTGGTAACCTTATTACAGGTATGGGGGTGGGGACAAAGGGGTTGGTCCTGTAAATGGGGAAGGATATGTTTGTGTAGCAAGGTTTCTTTTCAATGGTGATTTTCTATAGTCTTGTGTAAGGGGTGGTACAAGAGGTGTAATAGAATATCCGTTTGAGAGATTGATTGATTGTTTAATGGATTAACTTGTAGACAGTGGGATGAACTTTGGTTAATTTTGTGGCCGTAGAACCTGTTTTATAGTGGGACTGCTTCTAGGTAGTGGTTGGGTAGTGGGCTATAGGATTGGGTTGTGTCATGAATTCATGTTTATAGGTGCTCTAGGAGTTGTGTTGTTGTGCAGCGGTGCTACCGAGTTTAGTTGTGAGAGCATGATTGATTGGGATAACTTTGAACAATGACAGTTGGAAGTGGTTGAATGGGTGTCTAGGAAGAAGGGGGTGTGCAGTGGGACTGCAGGTTGGTTGTTATTTCTTGTTTTTATGAATGGGTGTTAAAATGGAAATGATTTACCTTTTTCCCTCTCTTCCCTTATTCAATGTAGGAATTACCAAAGGGAAAATTGGGTTGGTTGCTATTTGTTTAGTTAATTAGGCTCTTCACATTTTGAGAATGGTTGCAGATGTTGTTCTTGGTAGTTTCCCTAAGTAGTGATGGAATAAATTAAAGTAAACCACATTAATTAATGAATGACAAGTGGCTAGATGAAAGGGAGTTGGGCTTGTGTTTTATTGTGGTTATTGTGTGGTTGGGCATATAGGTGTAGTAGTTGTTGTTGTTCTATGTGGGGTGGTTGTTTATTTGAAACCCGTAGGTTGGGATGAGTGTTTTCTTACCTATATGTTTAAAATTATAGTTCCTTTTGTTTTCTATATGCACCCCACTCTTGTTGAGCACCATGTTCCAAACACCCCCATTTCATGGGGGAGGGTGTCTTTCCCAACATCCCGGTGGGAGGATGGATGGATAATTACTGAATTTTTCCTCGCACCCTCTTCCGGGTTCTTATCACTCGAGCATAACTATGCAGGTTGTAATGGATTGAGGCTTACCATAGTCTAAGATCATTTAGGAAGGTTTGTTGTGGATTATGGGCCCATGTGTTTGCGGGATAGGATTGTTTTCCCAATTTTCTTTGTTATGAGGCCCAGGTGTCTTCGGGCGAGAGGCATGGTTGTTATGGCACATGTGTCTGTGGGAGGGATGTGTGCTATTGTTGTGGCCCAGGTGTCTGTGGGAGAGATTTTTTGTGTGGTTTGAGGCCCATGTGTGTGCTAGAATCTTTTGGAAGTGGGACATCATTTTGGAAGAGTGGTAGCATCAATATGTTATCCATTAGGAATGAGAAGTTAATTAGTGGGAAAGTGGTGGGGTACCCAAATGTCAATGTTATTATACTACTAATTTACTTGAATTGCATTATTTTGTGAGTGTGCCTTGGTGAGGATGGGTTGGTTAGTACTCCTTGGTAGGTTCTTTGGGGTTATACTGTTTTCTCACAAGGGAATTAGTATATTCCCCCACTTGTGCATGGGTAGCTTATGTTTTCCTACCGGGTATACTTGTATACTCACCCTACATTTGTAAAACTATTTTTAGGTTTCTAAGAGGACTTTGAGGACCGTGATGGTCTTTAATAGCTCAGGAATTGGTATAGTTGTTGTGTTGATACTTAGTCTCTACTTTTTGGTACTTTTTTGGTGCTTTGGTTGTACTTTTATCACAGTTCAGGTTTAAATCATGCTTGGGTTGGATTTTGGTTTCCTTTATTTAAATGTTTGATGGTTTTTGGGATGTTTACCATCTTATCTACTGATCCTATTTTCATTAAAATGGATAATTCCTTCCATTTTTGTGTAAGATTCTATACCCTTGGTGCTAGTCTCTATTCTAGGGCCTATTGAAGGCGAGACTCAGGGGTCATTATCTCTCCTTCATCTTGAAGAAGGAAGGGAGTGGCACTGGGCAGTCCCTTCCCTCGTCTTGAGGAAGGTGGGTTATGAAAAAATGGCATTCGAGGATTATGGTTGAGGGATAAGATGAAGTTTAGAGTTAGGCAGAGTGAGAATTGCCTGAGATGGTAGGGAAATAGTTTTAGGAAATCTTGGTACGTGAAATTGGCCAGGGAAGACTGGATAGGACATGAGATTTTAGGGCACCCTGTGATCTGATGGAAGGACTCTGGACCTACTGAACGACCAAGTGAGGCTACACTGATTTTTGTGTAGAGACCATAGGAAAGGTACATGCATCATAATGACTTGTGTTCTTGTGATTCTTGGGCATTTTTGGAATTTAATTTAAATAAAGAGTTAAAGTAAATCTTAAGAGAATATTTTATACTACCCGAGTTTAGGAGTTTGTTGTTTAACCTTTTCATCCATGGAACTCAGACGTCGCCCACATGTGGTATGAATAGTTGAGGCCTAGTAGGATGACTTGGTTGATCAACAGAGGGACGATCGAGAGGAGGAAGATTACTTGTGGGAGAAGAACCTTAATTCCTTCCAGCGGCAGACCCTAATGAAGTAAAAAGGTAGTGTTTCATACTTAGAGACATAGGGATGTATTGAGGAGATAATAATCACCTTTTCCTTGATCTATGCTTTGAAGGAGTACTGGGTTCCTCTAGTAGTGATCTAGATGTGAGGAGCAGCGTGTCAGTGGTGGACTCTTTACCTCGAGGATAGGAAGGAGACCGATGTCTCATGGGATGACCTTGAAAAGAAGTTTCGAGAAAAGTTCCTTTCCTCAATGATGAAGGATAAGAAGAGGCAGGAGCTTATCTCCCTCTAGTAGGAGAATATGTCAGTGATGGAACCGGGGATAAAGTTCAAGGATCTCCTACGCTTCACTCCAGATGTCTTTCTAGATGAGGAGTCACAGGAGAGACACTTGGAGGATCCACTCCAACCTTCTCTTCAGTATGACATCACTTATTTTACCCTACTGAAATACTTAGAAGTTTATAAGAAGGTTGAAGTGTTGAAGAGGATTCACTCACAAGGAGGTGTACTACGAGAGGGGAGCTAGTCAAGTTCGTTGAAGGGGAAGGAAGTCAACAACATGTCTCTAGTGTCAGGGCCTTCCAGTTTTCAGCCAGCGGGAAGTAGGCCTTAGTAGTTCCAATTATGATCTCCTAGTTCTCACCCTTTCCCCATGGTCCTGGGACTAAAGTTCTTTGTCTATGGAGGCCATGGACATATTCGGAACTAGTGCCCAGTTTGAGATCTATACGGTGGGGGTGGGTAGGTTCAGCGCCCACCTCGGCAGCAGTAGTTGCAGGTCAGACCTTTCTAGTAGCAGGGGTAATGGGATCACGCTCCACCAAGGGTAGATGATGTTGGAGGAGACCAACCTTAGGGTTCTCCTTAGGGACCTTGACTAGGGAATGTTCAGTGATGCGGTCAATAGTAGAGGGGTAAAGGAGCTGGGTCTGGGTAGTTGCACGCCACCGAGGCAGCAGTTCTAGCGAGGCTGAATTTTGTTCGAGGTATGATCAACCTGTTTAGTACTATTGTGTATGATTTGTTTGATTCAGGGTTTTCACACTACTTTGTTGCACCCAGTCTAGACCATGCCTTGGGACTAGATGTATAGATACTTTCTGTGCCCCTGGTGTTGAGCATGCTATTTAGAGGTTAGACCAGTCTTTTTGATGTTTCCTAGGGATGTATACAGATGTTAGGGCCACATTATTATAGTAGAGATCTTCTTCTACTATAGAAGAATCCATAAAATCTCATTATTTATGTCTATTGGTTATTATCTGTGCATGATATTATCGACTACTTTCAGAGAAGAGTGGTGTTTTCAGGTGTGAATAACCAATGTGTAGTTTTCGTAGGTGAGTGGAGCTATCAGGTGGGAAGTTTGTGTGTGGAGCCTCTTCTCTCCTTTTGATCCAAGATATCATTAGGATTAACAAACATAAAGATGGTGGAGGTTCCAAGATTTTTCATGGAGTTACTGGATGTTTTCCCCTAAGAGGCTGTGACTCTACCCCCTCGACATGGTGTTGATTTCAGAATAGACTTTCAACCCAATGCCCTTCCAATTTTGATGGATCCCTATATGATGACACCTTATGAGTTGTGGGAATTTTGGATTCAAGTTGATTACCTAATGAAAAAGGGTTATATCTGGCCAAGTGTGTCACCATGGGGTGATCCAGTATTATTTGCAAAGAAGGCTGATGGTGGCCTGGGGATATTTATAGACTATTGAAGATTAAATCAGGAAACGGTCATGAACCTTTACCCCTTCTGAGGATAGATTATCTTTTCAACTAGTTAAGGGGATAAAGTTGGTTCTCCAAGATTGATTTGTGTCTTAGATATCACCAATTGGGGGTGAAGGAGGGTGGCATCTTGAAGACTGCTTTTAGGTGTAGGTATGAGTACTTCAAGTTCATGATCATGACCTTTAGTGTTATGAATGCACCAAACATGTTCACAGGGATCATGAAATATATATTCTTCAATTTCATAGATAGGTTTGTCATCATGTTCATTGATGATATTATGATTTACTCAAATTTAGAAAAGGAGAACTGTATGCACCTCAGTATTGTCTTGGAGGTCCTCTAACACCACCGTCTCTATGGAAAGTTGTCCAAGTGAAAGTTTTGGACATGAGAGGTGCACTTCTATGGACATGTGGTATCTCATCAAGGGATAAAATTGGACCCATAAAAAGTCTAGGTGGTTGTTTCTTAGGTAGAACCCAAGAACATGGAAGAGGTTTGTAGCTTCCTGGGTCTATCGGGATATTACCAGATGTTCGTACCTGACTTATCTCGAGTTGCATCACCATTGAAAACTTTGACCAGAAAAGACCAGGGATTCATGTGGAGTGAACAGTGTTAGAAAACTTTCATCTACCTAAAGGGGAAGATGGTCAGTGCTCCAGTGCTTAGGTTTCCAGAGGAAGGGGTAATGTTTGAGGTGTTTTGTGACAGTTCCAGTCTAGTCTTGGGATGTGTGATGATGTAGCAGTGAGGAGTGATCTCTTATGGGTCTAGGAAGTTATTTACACATGAAAATAAATTTTACACCCATGATATGGAACTTTCCGGGGTTTTATTCATGCTAAAGTTATGGAGACATTGTCTCATCAGGGAGTGATTTTTGGTCTTCATGGATCACAAGATCTTGAGGTATATTTTCTCCAAGTGAGACCTAAAATTGAAATAGTGAAGTTTGATGGAGTTTCTCCAGGACTATGACTTTGAGATCTCTTATACCTTAGGAAAGTGGAATGTGGTGGATTATTCCTTAAGCAGGAAGTCATAAGAGGTGGTAGTTTAGGAATTCTAAAATACTTAGAAGGAAATAGAGGAGTTGGACACTTTTCATTTGGATGTGAGAGTGGATGGTGGTAGAGGCAGTCTGTTTTAGATGAAAGTACAATCTTCCTTGGTGAATAAGGTAGAGGAGTCTTAGTGGGGAGACTTAGAGACTAAAGTGATGTATGATCACGCTATCTAGGGTAATGCTCTGGAGGGATGGTCATAGGATAGTCAGAATCAGATGATGTTCCATGGGAAGATGTTTTTCCTAGTGGCGATGTGCAAAGGAGTTCTCCATGAGTTCCATATCTCACCCCTGGAGGTGTATCTAGGAATTTCTAAAATGTACCAAGGCTTGAGAGAATAGTTTTGGTGGCCCAAGGTGAAGCGTGAAGTGACAGAGTTTGTGGAAATGTGCCTATTGTGTCAGCATGTGAAGGCTGAGCACCGTGTTCCCAGCGGTCTATTGTATCACTTAGATGTTTCTGAGTGGAAGTGGTATGAAATCTCAATGTATTTAATCATAATATTACCCAGTACTCAGGGAGGATGTGATTCCCTTTGGGTAGTAGTGGATCAGTTGATGAAATCAGATCACTTCTTAGCAATCTAGGAGTCGAGAACAGTGGATGACTTAGCACAGAGGTATGTAGGTGGTTTGGATGTATGGAGTTCCTAGATCCATTGTTTTATATCAAGATACACATTTTATGTCACAAGTCTGTAGGGGATTTCAACATTCCTTTGGCGCTTGGTTATGCTTTAGCACTGCTTTCCACCCTCATGTGAATGGAAAGATAGAGAGGACCATCTAGACGTTGGAGGACATGTTATAAGCTTGTGTTCTGGACTTTAGTGGGTCTTGGGTGTGACATTTTCCCTTGGTATAGTTTTTTTTATAATAATAGGTATCAATATTACATTTTTATGTCTTCGTTCGAAGCTCTATACAGGAAGTCGTGTCGTTCACCCTTGTGTTGGATGGAAGTTGGGGAGGTTGATATTCTTGGTCTGAATGTGATATAGGGTATGTAAGGGAAGGTTAATCTTGTCTGTGAGAGGATGAAGGCAACACATGACCAACATAAGTCATATTCCAATCATAGGAGGATGCCTTTGGAGTTCAAGATTGGGGACTATGTATTCTTGAAGGTTTCCCCTCAATGTGGGCAACTGAGGTTTGGCATAGGGAGAGATCTTTCTCCCTGGTTCATTGTACCTTTTGAGGTGTTGGGACGAGTTGGTGAGGTGGAATATCAGTTGGAATTGCCACTGTATTTGGAGAGGATCCATGACGTCTTCCATGTATCTCATCTCTATTAGTATCTACATGATGACTCCCATGTAATTGACTAAGGATATTTGGATATTGAGGATGATGTGACATTTATGGAGCAACTAGTAATAATTGAGGATCATGAGGAGAAGGTGCTTCGTGGAAAGACCATTTTTTTAGTTCATGTGTTATGGAAGTACGTTGGCCTCATGGAGAGTACTTAGTAGTGAGAGGCATAGATGCATGCCCAGTACCTAGAGATGTTCTAAGTTTTGTTTCTGTGTTTTAATATTGTGCTTCATTTTATGATGTAATACTTGAACATGTTTGTTATCAGATGCGTTGTTCCCTTATTCTCAGTTGTGTGTGAAAATTTATGACTGTGGGGAGGGGAGGCCCAGATCCCTAATCAAGATGCATTAATGTGGATTCAATTAAACCCGTGCGGGCAAGTCAGTGTTTCCCAGAGCAGATAGTGTATTGACATGGAGGAATGGATTCCCTTATCCATATGTCTGGGCGGTGGGGCCTTAGTGTTTGTATAGTTGTTCAGGAGATATATGTCAAGGATGTGTTCTTGGATGTTGAGGTTTTCACTCCATTTTTTGAAAAAACACATGGTAGTTTGTCCCTGAGAGGTATCTTATGGGGTAGTTGTTTAGACCACTATTTTCTTGAGTTTTCTTTTAAATTCTCAGGGATGAGAATAGTTTGAGAAGTATCTGATGTAATAACCCAGATTTCCCTGGGCCTTTATTTTGTGAAAATCCAGCGCTTATGGTGTTCTTGGGGGCCATATTGGTTTGTTTAGGGAGTTTTCCAAAAATCTAGTTTCACCGAAATAGTGTCACCATGATGGTGCCACACCAAAATGGTGTCTCACACTTTTCCAAATTTTCAACTTCCCGAGTTTTACTAGTTCCTACCCTCTTACGTCTTATTTGACATAAACCAAGTTTAAAGCCTTGTTTGGGAATTTTTAAGGGAATTTAAAAAGATATTAAGTATATCTTTTATATCCTAACGCTCCAGGGACATTGAGATATTTAAAACTGCATGATCCTGACCATGATCATATGTTAATGACTTTTAAAACCATTATTCCTTTAATATAGGATCCAACTCTTAAAATCTAAGATCTTCCCTTCCTAGTGTTTTTTCCATTCCCTCTTGGTGCGCCTAAAGTATTCCTCTATAGATGAGTTGTGTGCCTGTGCTAGAGCCCCCTCCGGCTTAGTTTTCTTTGATTTTCCTGCTGCTTATACGATCCCCTGTCCTTGGTGTAAGGAGGAATTTTTATCACCTGTTGTTTAGGTAGGGATTATTCTACCCCTATTTATTTTTATATCATGTGGGGTGGGTGTACTAATGATTACTTGTGAATAATGGGTGAATAATTTTCTTAAATGGATCATAAATAACGACAAGTAATATGATAAAAAGATAACATGGTCAATTTAATAAGTGTCTGGGAGAGTATTGATGTTTGATCACTTATTTTATTTTGTTATATTTGTTTTTATGGATTTTCGTGTCTATATGCCTTCTAAAAATAATGTCTGTTGGTGGTATTTTCTTGCTCAAGGGTGGCATTATATTTTTTTGTGTTGCTTTTTTAAATGGCTCTAACATGAAATATTTTCAATCATGTGAACTTGGTTAAATAAATGGATTCCCCAAGATCAAACATGTTCTATGATCACCCCTTTTATTTAAAGTGGAACCAAAGAACCCTTCTTGATAAATCGGAATATTCTTGGATTAATGGTGTGTATGTGTGATATGTTTGGTTGGGTTTTGTACTTCGTGGGGGTTGTGTGAATTTGTTGTTGTTAACCTGATTACAGGTGCAGGGGGGGTGGGTAGACAGAGGGGTTGGCCCTATAAATGGGGAAGGGTATTTTTGTGCAGTGGGGTTGCTGTTTGGTGGTGTTTTTATATGGGTTTGTGTAAGGGGTGGTACATGATGTGTGAAGGAATCTCAGTTTGAGAGATTGGTTGATTGTGGAATGGATAAACTTATAGGCAGTGGGACTGACCTTGGTTAATGTTGTTTCTGTAGAACTTGTTGTGAAGTGGGACTGGTTCTGGGTAGTGGTTGGGAAGCGGGGCTATAGGATTGGTTTGTGTAGTGACTTCATGTTTATAGGTGTGGAAGGAGTGTGATTTTGTGCAACAGGGCTATTGAGTTTGGTTTCGTGAGCATGATTGAGTGGGATAACTTTGAAGAATAAAAATTGGAAGTGGTTCAATGGGTGTCTAGGAAGATGGGGGTGTGTAGTGGGACTGCCGGTTGGATGTTATTTTTTGTTTTTTATGAATGAGTGTTAAAATGAAAATGATTTACCTTGGTCCCTATCTTCCCTTGTTCAATGTTGGTAGTACCGAAGGACGAAGTGGGTTGGTTGCTGTGTGTTTAGTTAATCAGGTTCTTCACCTTCTGATAATGGTTATAGATGTTGTGCTTGATATTCAGCCCATTTAGTGATGGAATAAATTAAAGTGAACCCCCTAAAATAATGAATGAAAAGTGGATAGATGAAAGTGTGTTGGGCTTGTGTTTTATTATGGTATTGTGTGGTTGTGCATATAGGGGTAATAACAGATGTGGTTATGTGTGGGATGGTTATTTGTTTGAAACCTGTAGGTTGGGATGAGTGTTTCTTACCTATATGTATAAAATTGTAGTTCTTTATGTTTTTTATACACACCCCACCCTTGTTGATAAACATGTGACAATCACCCCCATTTCATAGGGGAGGGTGACTTTCCCAACATCTTGGTGGGAGGATAGATGGGTAGTTGCTGACTTTCTTCCTCACACCCTCTTTTGGGTTTTTACTACTTGAGTATATCTGGTAAGGCTATAATGTCTTGAGGCTTACCATAGTCCAAGATCCTTCAGGCAAGTTTATTGTGGATGAGAAGACCAATTGTTTGCAGGAAAGGATTGTTTTCCCAAGTGTCTTTGGGATGAGGCCTTGGTGTCTTCGGGTGAGAAGTGTGGTTGTTGTGGCCCAGGTGTCTGTGGGTGGGATGTGTGGTGTGTTTGTGGCCTAGGTGTCTGTAGGTGGGTTTTTGTGTGTGTTTTGAAGCCCGGGTGTGTACGGGAAGGTTGTGGTAGTGGGACTGTATTTTGGAAGAGTGGTATCATCAAGGTGTTATCCATTAGGAATGAGCAGTTAACCAATGGGAAATTGGTGAGGGGAACCCAAATATCAATGTTATTTTACTACAAATTTACTTGACTTGCGTTATTTGGTGAGTGTACCTTGGTGAGGCTGGGCTGGTTAGTACTCCTTGGTAGGTGCTTTTAGGTTCTACTGCTTTCTCATAGGGGAATTAGTATATTCCCGCACTTGTACATGGGTAACATACGTTTTCCTATTAGTTATACTTGTATACTCACCATACATTTGTAAAACTATTTTAGGTTTCCAAGAGGACTTTTAGAACCATGATAGACTTTACTAGATCAGGTGTTGGGATAGTTTTTGTGTTTCTTCTTTGTCTCTTATTTTTTCTACTTGATTTGGTGCTTTAGTTGTACCTTTTTTGAAATTTATATTTAAATCATGCATGGGTTGGATTTTGGTTTCCTTTATTTAAATATTTGGTGTTGTTTATGTTGTTTACCGTCTTGTATCCTGATCCTGTTTTTATTAAAAGGAGTAATGCCTTCCATTTTTATGTGAGATTCTATACCCTTGGTGCTAGTCTCCACTCCAGGGCCTATTGAAGGAGGGAATCATGGGTCATTATATCTCCTTCATCATGAAGAAGGAAAGGCATGACACTTTTCTGTCCCTTTCCTCATCTTGAGTAAGGTGGGTCTTGACAAACATCCATAGCTTTCAGAAATTTCTCTTTGGTTTCTTTATTTATTTCAAACTCCTACATTGAAATTTTTTAGCCTCTTATGCCTATATATGAGACTTTACTAGAATTTCACATGACTCTTTCTACTTGGTGTTACCAATGTAGTTAGTGGAACTTGAATCAGACCAATACCAAGTTGGTACATTACTCTTACCAGGTCTATATTGTAATATTCTATAGTTCTCATCATCAAATATTTGTCGCAAATGATCATCTAGCAAGAATTTTTCATTCTCTTGCTCATCTAAGGCCTCCAAATCATGCTGTTGACAATATAAATGATATTTTTTTTTGTATAAAATAGATTTTAAAATCTAAAAGTATTAGAATAAAACTTACAATATTTCTTTACACCTGTTCATTTATGATGCTCCTATATTTATTCTTTATGCTTGAGAAAAAATTTGTTTCCTAAGGGACACACCCTTCTATGTTCAATTCTTCCCAATGAAAATGATGTTGAATATAAGAAAAAATTATTCAATAATACTGTATTTATGATTTAATTTACTTGTGAAAAAATATTTTAAACTATTTAATATTTTGGGTATTGGATGATGAAATAACATTATTGAAATATTTGTTTATATAATCCTTGGAATATTTGGTTTTAAATTTAAAAGTGGTGAATTTTTGAAATTTGGAATTTTAAATGATTGCGTGACATAAAAAAATGATTTCAATCTAAAATAAAGGTGTTTACATGATTTATATTTTAAAACATATTTCATGTTGTTGGTTATGAATTGTTTGGTTCAATTAATATGGATTATGGGAGATATTGATGTTTCTATGGTTGGAACCATGGTTTTTATGGTTCTCTATTGGGATGTTTTCAATTAATTAATTTTTTATTTCTATGGTTTATTTTAGTTGTAATTTTATTGTTTTTTATTGATTTTATGAGTTATTGAGTTGTTAGGATTCTTTTCATTTGAAGATAAAATTTGGTAATTTTATATTAAGTGGAATGATATTGTTTATTTTTTTTCACGTCCTGACCTGGTTCACTCTATAAATAGTAATCGAACTAGTTGGTGACTAGGCGTCAAGTGCACCTCCCCATATTCCAGAGGATGAAAATTAGTAGTGAGGGCATATTGTGTGTCTGTGGTGAGACTAGTCCCTTATATCCAGGTAAGCAACCAACATAAATAACCAAACATCATCCATAATCATAAATAAATAGAATGAAGAAGAAATAAATATAAACAAGGTTAAAATAATTAAATGTAGTAAAAGATTTAACAACCATTTCATATGTAAATTTTTTTTTGGACATTGGTATGTTCACATATAAAATATCACATTAAAGAAACTAAAATAGAAGTATACAGTTCTACTGCTAACTTTGATCCGAACCACATACCAGATCTCCATGACACTATTGATTTTCTCCATCCTGATCATAAAAATCTACATAAGTGACTCCAATCAATCATAAAACCCTAGGAATAATACCTATCCACCATAAATACATGATCAACCTAAAACCATACATAAATTCTACACACACACAAACTAAGGTATACGTACAAGGGGTGAGGACTAAATCTCAGTAGGCCACCCACAATGGTGAATTTATAACCTTCTTCCATAAGTGCCTGATCATGTAATATTATTTTCATATCCAAGAAATAAGGAAGTAATCAATAAAACAAATAATATAAATAAATTTCAACCAAACAACTATTGATCCTTGAATTTGAGATCTTAATCTACTATAAATCCTATAAATACGGGAATTGATTTAGAAGTCATACAACTTAATCCATGTATTGTCAAGTTGATATTTGGGCCCATAATCCTGATCGAAAATACCTGATTCAGCCAATGCCATAAATGAATTTGAGAAATCTAAATCATCACAGGGGGATACAATTCCTAAACTCAGGATCATCTATGCTTGCCTCTTGTAACTAAAAACAAGTTCCCCAGGTATAAAATTGATATCCTACAAATATAGCATAGATATAGATGTCATACCACTCTATCTACATTTAATCTAATCCAATGTCTGAGTCTTAGGTCCTGGTCCATAGGAAATCATGAAATTAAAACGTGGATAATACCTGAGGTGGATGAGACTTATGATATATATAATTAATTTTATCTATATTCGACATATCAATATAGATTCATTTAATAAATGGATCAATATACCAATCCCAAAAAAGTATGATGAGTACTATAATAGTGTATCCACCTGATCTTAGGGATCATCCTATGAATCAAATGAGGAGATCATTATCAATCATCATGGGTCTCATTATCATCCCACTACTTGGAGTAAGTGTGTCTACACCATCCTCTGGGAGCTAGTGAACTAGCCTTCCCTATTGGGACCCCGTATAAGAGAGGTTCAGTGATACACTCAAAAACCCACCTTTGAAATCCCTATGCTAGGAGGAATCCCATTGACAATGGGAATTCAAGTAATAGTAATAGTAACATTTAATAAATAAGGATTATAAGTTGGATCCCAGGCATTACCTATGGGAATCACTACTACATAGCACATCAGATCATGCTCATTGGATAGATCCCAAGAAGTACCTATGTCAATCCTTATCATAGCATCACATCACATAAAGCCCCATAGATTGAACATTGGGAAGCACCTTTGGAAATCATAGATTAACAAATAGTAAAAAAGTGAAATCATGAACAAAATATTAAGGGTGTTCAAATTCCTAAACCCACCACTACTGCCACAACCTCTCAGGATTATATGTTCGGAATGTGTTCTAGGTGATACCCACTACCATCTCTACTCAAACCCATGACACACCAACTCAGGGTTAGTTAACCAATGAATCACCCACTAGATCCCCTAAATCAATATTGGAGAGGAATAATATTTGGGATCCTTTAGTTTCACACATAATAAAGGAACCCCCTCTTGGGATCCTTGTAAATGAAAGTAAGTAGAGGCAACTTACTCAGGATCCTCGTAAAGAGTAATTAAGTGGAGGCATCCTATATGGGATCCTTTCGGTCAAAACATAAGCAGAGGCATCCTAGATAGGATCCTCAGTTAAAAACAAGTATTTAACAACCAATGGACTCACATGACTAAAGAGTCACACCTAAAAAATGGGGATGTCCTTAAGGGGAAAACCACATAAGCATTGGTCTAGGGAGTTGGATCATAGACCATCTCAGATCAAGATATCACTCTAGGTTGGTCCAACCACACAACCAATCCATCTCATTAATTACCACCTCACTATTTATAACAAGGAATATCCCAAGATACACCAGATAAGAACCTTAGAGAACCCATACCAGGTCCACTAATCATTTTATATAACCCGCAGGTTGGTCTCATCCTCAGTCTCACTCTCAGGAGATAATGGAAATCAATTAAGAGAGTAAAAACATCTCCATCATAGATTTCTCTCCCTAAATTCTTATCAAGAGTCCTCAAATCACCCCAAGGGTTCCACCATCATGATCAATATGGAAAAATTCTCAAAATGGATTACTCATGTGTCCAATTCTGAGTCCGAGGTGTCAAAAAAAAACACTCAAAAGGGAAGAAAGGAAGAAGTACACAAAAAGTACTTTCAAATCCCCACCTGGGAGTGAGATTAAGTTATACATGGTGTGAAAAACCCATGTACATTGCATGAAAAACATGTACATGGTGTGTACCCTGTATGGGGTACCTACCCGTGTACCTCACATGGCCTAGCCATGTGTTTTTTCCTGCCCATGTACTTATAAAAAATGTGTAACCCACATAGGTTCTATCCATGTACTAAACATGGCCAAGTTCCCTTAGATAGTCTATCTATCCATGTACTAGGTTGCATGGTCTATTACGACTACACAATGTGAACCCTTGGTACATGATGTGTTGTTCCAAGAACTCTATCCGTCCATGTACTTGGCTACCTTCCCAAGTACCTCTACATGGTGTGTAATCACAATACATGATGTGTAATTCCAAAAATTCATAATCTTATAATAGGAGGAACACATAGTGTGTGTTTTTAACTACATGACGTGTGATCAGAGTTCCCCAATAGGAAACCCATGTGAATGGTATAAAACCCCAATTTTCTCTTGATTAAGCATAAATCGATCCACTAGGGCTCCTTAGTTGTCATAATAGGGCTCTAAAACTAAAAATCTATAAATATATGAGGATTTATATCATAAAATTAAAAATTAACTATCTTTGGGTGAAATCCACCAAATCCTTGCACCGATTTGCGTTCCACCACTGCCGCACGACTCGAATCTTCCTGAGACTCGTGAAGACACCTATCTTCCTCTTCATATATCTTTATCTATCCCTATAACTTTTCAATATTGTTTGAACAAGGATAATACCACAAGGGGGTTTATTTGAGAATCCATGGGAAGATAAGAAAGAAAAGATGACAAAGAAAAGAAAGAAAAAGAAAATAAAAGAAAAAGGGGCTCGGGTCTGGCCCCTATTCCAAAACTGAGTTTATGCCTCAACTAAGCATAAATCCCCATTACAAAATCAATGGAGTAGAAGGAATATCAATATTATAATTCATTTAAAATATATAACTAAATGAACACATAAGAATAAATTTATATTTAATAATATAAATATTAAATATTAATTATTCCATGAAAATTCAAACTACTCATATTTCCACCAAACTCCTATACTAGGGTAAAAACCATATTATGGGACCAATAAAGTGGCCATAAAAATCATTTGAGATCATCTTATAGGGTAAGATGACCATTTTACACCTCATATGAACCAGAAAGAAAAAATTCAAATTTTGACTAAAATTCCTAGTTCGGAAGAAGAAAGTTCTTTACATCCTCCCCACCATAAACCTTCTCATCCCTAAGAAACCATGGTGGTAAAAAAACAACCATACTATCCTCACAAGAATCTTCACAACTATGATACCTTGATCATCTAACAATTGATCCACAATGTGCACAACTACCATAACATGGTGGAAATTCAACCACGACCAATATAGTAATCCCTACCATAGGAATAAAATTATCTTTAATTGAAAATTGAATTCCAATCTCAAAGGACCACACTCCAAATATCACCAAAAGTGATGATTGGAATGACTGAAACTGATCATTCTCAAGACTCAACTTGCAACATAAAAATATTTCATGTTCCTGCTTTTGGAGAAAGGTTCTCATGGAAAACAATGAATTTAAACTCATAACAAGGGTCACCACCCTTAAACAGCTAATGGTTCACTCCTCACTATATGTCTTACCTTATACCACTCCTCAAGCATAACTACCAAGGAGTTCATTCATCAAACCAGAAAAGATATTTAGAAATATTAGTGTAAAGCCAATGCCTTCTCAACACATTCAAGACAATGTCTAGATATAGGGTATGATCATCTATAAACTAGGATTACACTATGATTACATAGATAGTTGTGAATCACTCTCCTAAAGCTACAATCACATTAAACTAGGCTATATTTTCCTTTAACTAACTCCCAACACCATGTATCCCAATAATGTTTGTCTAGGTCCAACTAAGGGTCAACCGCCTCATGAGACCTCTTTTATTCCCAAGATAGCCCTCATCATGGTTATATATTTTAATTTACCCAAATATCTGGGTCTCTATGACCACATATTTCATATTTGAAACCATCAATATTCAATTCGTACCCTAATTATCACTGATGTTCCATAGAAACTAGTTACCATTCAAAACTAGTGTGGACTAAAATCACTATGCACAATGGGAATACACTCATGTATCAACCATATCAATACCTGAATCATGATTTAGTGAGCAGTCCATTACAAGGACAACTGACCATGCTACATGACATGTTAATCTTAACAAGCCAGAACCTCCCTTGAAACTCCTCTTCAAAATCAGTTACCTTACGCATGACATGATTTATTCCATGACCGTCATGTCATCATTCTAGTAAAAAGTATCTATTTGCGATCTGACCATATTACTAATCATAGGAACCCTTTTCAACAAGGAAAAGAACCCAAACAGTCTTTCCCATCAAACTCAGTCATGATACACAAGCACCCTAGGTACTTTATCACAAACCAAAGGAATTATCATGCCTATATCATAAAACCCAATCACCTCCTATGCAATAGTATTTACATGATATTACAACCAATCTCAACACCTAAAAAGAAAATATAAACCATGGACCAACCTAAATCATAGGTTTTCCTCAATCAAACCAAACATCAACCTACAAGGGTTTGAGTCACAATGAAGGGCCTCTAGATCTCCCACATATCCCTTCTGATCATGTCTCATAATAGGGGAACTAGGTCCTACCACCTATCTCACAGGTCAAACATCTCACCAAGGTCATATCTCATGGGGTTTCATCTACAAAACCATCTCAACATAAGGCATCTCGCACACCTATCAACCATCTTAAGGGTGTTAAGGATAATGAAAACAACAAGGGTCAAATACTATCAACATGGTTTCAATTATACATGTTTTCAATTACCAAGTTATAGAGTAAAACACCCTATAAGTGGTAATTGGAAACAAATTTAAGTGAAACCAATTTATAACTACTAACTTAAGGTAATAAATCTATTGGAATAACTTAACAAACACAAGATTACTAGAAACTTATCCTCTCCACACATCCTCATAAGGGACTTACCCCTAGATTTTCATGATATGAACATAGGAAAGATAATAACTAATAATCACCAAGAATATATATATGGTTATAAAAATTTGAGGTTTCAGTTCACTATATGCATTTCCATACCTATCAACATCACCGTTGATGATCCAACAATATAACCATAAACAAAGGTTGGTTAAGTAAAATATCATAGCAAACTAGATGGGAAATCTCTATATAGGTTGTTAAAATTTTTTAGTTAACTACACCCGAAAAGGATATATCCACAAAGGGACTATATAAAGGTATCAAATTCCATATCGATACTAGGGCCACTTCACCTCCTATGCACAAGGAATGAGTTATCATACTCATTATCAAACATCTCACCACACATCCACACACGCTTCCATCAGAAGAAAATATATATAAAATTTGGCATAATTTAGTAGAATTACCCCAAGAACCTATATGAGAAAACACAATTTAGGTTATTTTTGACACTTTAAACAATTGGCCTCTATAATTAATAATAATCACACCCTATTGGGTCTATAACATGTGGACATTGTGTGCCAAATATGATGCATGAAATAGCTCTTGCTTATACTAGACAAGAGTCAAAATCAATCACTAGACTCTCGTTGATGAGATGAGAGCCAAAAATTTATAATAAATCATAAAATACACACAACATGTGCACCATTCAAAGTGAAATTAATATAAAAATGTTACATCATATATTAATAAGAGTAACCCCAAATCCCAAGTAACCATGAATTCTGACTAGAATAAGTGTTCTAGATGCACTAGTATGATATCCATCATAGGTTCTAAAACATTAATAATACTCCTATGTAGTGTATCTCAAATAGTAATAAAATAGGAAATGAAATATCCCCTTGATACCACTTTTTCATGTCATGACCCAGTTCAATATTTAAACAATAACCATATTAGTTGGAGACTAGAACTCAAGAACACCTCCCCATATTCCAGAGGCCAATGAATAGTATTGAGGGCCTAGGGTGTGTCTATGGGAAGACTATACCCTCATATCAGAGTAATAATCCAACATAAATAACTAAAAATAATCTATAGGAGTAAATAAATTGAGCATGGAAGTGATAAATATAAAAAAGGACGAAATAATGAAATGTAGTAAAAACCTGAACAACCATGTCATATATACAACAATGACCGACTAGTAGGCTGATCACATATATAGGAGTACATAAAAGAAAATAAAATAAAAGTACATGGATCCACTGCTAACTACAATCTAAACCACATACCCAATCTTCATGACACTATCAAGCTGCTCCAGCACAATTGTAAGAATCCACACGACCATATTTATTTGATCGTGCAACCCATGGCCTCATCCTTATCCATAATAAATTCATGTTGAACCTGAAATCCTAAATAAGGTCTGCATGCACTTTGAGGTGCACATATAGGGGGTGAGAAATAAATTTTAGTAGGCCACCCCTAATGGAAAACCTATAACCTGCTTCTATAAGTTGATGCTCATGAAATATGCTTAGCCTAACTAAGACACAATAAAGTAATCAAGACAAAAAATAATATAAATAAATTTTAAGCAAATCACTGTCTATCCTTATCATAGAAGTGAATTGTATCAGGCCCCATGGGTTGAGAACCAGGAATCACCTCTAGAAATCATAGCTATATAAATAGTAACCAGGTGAAATAATGAATAAAAGAGTAAGGGTGGATAAATTCCTAAACCCATCACTACTTCCACAACCTCTCAGGCTCACATGTTCTTCACGGGTTCCAGGTAACACCCGGTACTATCTCGACCCAAACCCATGACACACTAGATCAGGGTCGGTCAACTATAAAGGAACCCAGTAGATCCCCTAAATCAATATAAGAGAGGAATCCTAATTAGGATCTTCAAGTTCTGACCATAAGTAAAGGTATCCCTCTCAGGATCCTTTGAACTATAATAAATTAGAGGCAACCTATACAGAATCCTCAGAAAGAGTATGTAAGCAGAGGCATCCTATATGGGATCCTCCAGGTCAAAACATAAATATAGGTATCCAATGTGGAACCCTTGGTCATAAAATTGTCTTTACCAGACCATGGCCTCATATTCCAAAATAGAAACACCTAAAAAATGGGGATGTACTTTAGGAAAAAACCACATAGGCATCAGTCTAGGGTGATAACTCATGGCCCATATCAGATTAAGGTCTCACTCTAGGTTATTATGAACATCCAACCAATCCATCTCATTAAGTTCCATCTCAGACCCAATAACCATGTAATATCCCAATATACACCTAACAATAACCTTGGTGAACCCATGATAGGTCCACTAACCATTTCATATGACCCTCAAGTAGGTCTCATCCCAAGTATCACTCTTAGAAGATAACAGAAATCAATTACTGAAAGAAATAACCCTCCGTCATAGATTTCTCACCCCAAAAGCCTATTAGGATTCCTCAAATCAACCTAATGGTTCCACTATCACAATAAATATAGAAAAATGCTCAAAAATGGACTACCCATTTGTCCAATTCTGACTCTGGGGTGTTAAAAAATGAAAACCTTCAAAAGGGTAGCAATGAAGACGTACACGACATGTATACGTGAGTACATGGAATGTACTATTGAATCCCCATATGGGCATGCACTTCAGATGGACATGACATGAAAAACCCATGTACATGGTGTTAAAATGTGTATACCACATGTAACCTACATGTGGTACCTTTCTATGTACTTAACATGGCATATCCATGCGTTTCTTCCTAGATGTGTACTTTTACATATCGTGTAACCCACACAAAGTCTGGATGTGCACTAATCATGGACAAGTTCCCCTATACAGGCTACCTGGCTATGCACTCATTTATATAGTGAAGTACGACCACACAATATGTGTAATGACCTGAAATTTTATAAATGAAATTCCTTTCTTTAAATAAATATCTTATTGAGTAATGTAGTTATAGAAAAAACATGAATTGCATTGAACTATTATAACATGTCAGGTTTTAAAAGACTATTAATCACAATATTCATTGATAATATAGTAACTATAGATTGAACATTAAGGATAGTATATATCATGGACTATGATGAAGTTTAATTGACACAGAAAAAAGAAGTAATGGACTTAACAAGTAGGATCATACCCTATGAATCCTGTTTATTAGAGATTTTGTGGGAAATAACATCACTAGAAATTTTTCTTGACCAATCCCAAGATGAGATTCACCAACTAAATCATGAATAAAGCTATTTATGGGAGAATTTCAAGATGATGAAGATCAAAACCCAAACCATGTCTGCCAAACCACTCCAAGTAAATCTCAACATTGCACACCTTACCCTTAGGGTGTTCGCTGCTGTAAAAAAGGATAATGTATCTAGAACCTAAGAGTATGAATTTTTATATATTTTTATAAAATAATGATTATATTTTTATCTTTTTAATATGACTATTTAAATGATTAAATAAATTTTTTAATTTTGATATGATGAAACACAAATTGTATTTTTGCGAGTTATAGTTTTGATCAAGACACTCTTTTTTTGAATTTAATTTTTTTGAAACAAATTATATTTTAATAATATATTATTATTAAAAAATATTTATTAAATATAAATGATAATATAATTTTATGAAGTAAAATATAATTTTTATAAGGGTTAGAATACTGTTATTATAAAAAAACCAGTATTTTTCAATAAATAGAGATTCTTGATTTAAAATTGTAAATTATCATATATAGACAATTATTTGGATAAAATAAATATATTTTTTGAAATAAACACATAAAAATTATCCAATGATGATTTTTTCATAATTTTCTGTGATAATTGAGTTTTTGGGAAAAATTAAATATGATATAATTATATAGTATGTATTATAACATCATAAAATCCCAAAATCAAAGTAATAAATACAATAAAGGGTATCCAAAACCAAAATTACATTTCACCTTTAAAATAATGTGATTTTGAGTTTATTTTATATAGCTTTAATGGATCCTCCAAAATCTATATTATATTTTAAAGTTTTGAAATCAATTATTTATAAAAATGACTCACTTCCACACCACCAATGGTATTATTTTAATGAGATATATTAATAATCATGTAAAATAATGAAAACCACTCCAATTTAGTAGAAACCATGAGAAAAAACCATAGTATTGTAACATTATGTGATTTTAAAATAAGAATATTGTATTCGATGGCATATGCGGCACGCAACACCAAGCTTAGAAGAAAATATAACACCTAGAGATTTTAATATATATATATTAAAAATTAAATATCTTAAATATATTTAATTACATGAAATAATGAGTTATCTTGTGTTATATGTAACAATGAGTTTCCTTGATATCTTGCGTTACAAGCAAGACCAAGTTTTACCAAAAAATAGTATTCTGTTAACATTATTATTTAATATATCAACTAGCCATTAAGTTGGTGGATATGAATAAGATTATCCAAATTTTGAAAATATATAGTTTACACATTTTCATGTTTTATATATTGATTATAAATGAAAGTTAATCATTTAAAATAAAAATAATTATTTTCAAAAAAATTACATTTTTTAAAAGATAGTTTAATTTCGCTTTGAACACATAATTTAAAAATAATTTTTACCACTTTTATAAAACTTATATGAAAAAATAAAATCCATTTTTGAAATATAGATATCAAAATTATCTTAGAGTTAATTTTTGATATTTTTCTAAAAACTTTCATTTTTAATGAATAATGGAATTATGATTTAATAGATAATGGGATGGATTACTTTTAGAAGAATTTATTTCACGTACCTAAACATTTTCAAAATTTTCATAATGTTATGGAAGATTTGGATCCTACCTGGGGGCCAATGAAATTGGACTATCCTCCTCCCTTGGCTATAGTAACTTATGGCGTTGTAGAATCTTCTTTCTAGATAGTTGATTATCGACCGTCTGATCCCCATCCACCTCCCAAGATATTAATGAAAGATGTCCTCCTTCATACCCAATAGTGGATGATAGTTTCCAGTGATCTATCCAACCTCTTCCAGTTCCAACTCGTTAGACGGGACCCCGATGCTATCTGTTCTATCCTCCACATTTGAAGATGCATTAGTGATTCTCAGGTGGACTTTAGTGGCTCACTTTGGGAAAAAAAAACCTTCGTTGCACTTATTTAAAAATTTTGTCCTCTATTGGAATCTAGATCATCCTAAAATATTTTCATATCTAAAAAATAAACTATTCTGCATCATATCAGACTCTCGTGAATATTTCATTAAAGCATGGGTAAAGAGTCATAGATCTTATTATGGGTGGAACTTTCACCTCTTTTTCTGGTCAATGGAGGTTCAATGTGGGTGGGAGTCTCCCTTATTAGTGGTTTGGTTGAAGCTCCCCAGTCTTATGCTCCCATTTTAGAACCCTAATTTCCCGAAAAAGATAGGATATCTTCGTGGAGATTACCAATATGCAGATGAACATACTATATGGATTAGAGATTCTTCATCCCATCATATTTTCATTTCTATGGATCAAAACTTCCTTCCTCCAACAAAACTTATCCTTCATGTTAAAGGTTAAATGGAATAGATACAACCTATGTTTTATCCCTTGATGCCTCTGATTTTTAACTCCCATCTCCTTCACAGACACACAATGTCAGAGTGTAGAAAGAGGGAATCATCATGCCTGTCAGATCATTATCCAAACCCTATGATTAGAAGCATATCTTATCTTCTGGCATCAGGAGAAGACTATATTTTAGATGGTGGGTCTGTGTCAACCAGTGAGGCAGGAGTTTCCTATGGTTCATCCTTGATGACTAGGGATGCATTTTTTTCATCCAATGGTGGGACCTTGATGACCAATGAAGTGGGAGTTGACTACTTTTCCAATGGTATGACCTTTTCAACCTTTGAGGTAAGTGTATTTTCATTGGTTCCTCCCTTAATTGGCCCTCCTTTATCTCCAATCTCAACCTAGGTGGTAACTAATCCCACAAATTTTCCATGCATGGACCTCATCACATTTCTTTTAAATTATCCTCATACTATGTCATTCAACCCTACATCTAAATCACCCCACCATGCAATGATGGAATCTAAAAGGAAATCATTAGCTCACCCTGGAACTCCTCCTTGAGACCCTGACTGGTGTGATTTGGGTTCATCTTCAAGATCTGCAGTTTTGATATCCGGCAAGTGCAATGTATTATCACATGTATAGTAAAACGATCCTCCTTTAGTCCAAGGATCCTACTAGGATAGATCTCAATCCCTGAATTAATATCCCCAGACTCCCCTCCACCCAATCACTCCATATTTTAGAGTATGTACCAGATCCTGATCCACACGTTTATTATAAATCACCTCCTATCTCTCCAAAGGGATTCCCGCACCAGGGTCCAATTTTGGGCACCCTCTTCTGGAATGATGATGGTCCTAATTTGGAATTACCGGGGCTTGGGAGTCTAGGTTAAGATGGTACTACTCTCTAGTGAAGTCTGTTGTGACAAGGTTTCTATTGTTTCAATGCTTGATCCCAAGAAGACGGTAGAAAATGTCACTATGTTTGCTCATAGATTTGGATTGAAAGGCTTCATGTAAGAAGAACCCACTAATTAACACATCTAGATTTTTTTGGAACATCACAGTCTTAGTAGAAAAACTTAATGCTTCAGAACATTATATGAATACTAATTTTAGCTATAAGAATTAATATTTTCTCTTTTCTTTTGTTTATTATTGGAATAAAGATATAGAAAGGGAACAAATCGAGCTTGATTTGGAATTTATTGATGTGAAGAACCTAGTTTGATTCATGGGAGAAGAATTAAACGCCATCATAGAAACCTCTAATAAGAAGGGAGGAGGATTCTACCCATGGAGGGACTACCATGATTTCATCTCCTTCTCATGTCAGAGTGGGATAATGTATCTTAGTTATATTAGGGATCGGTTTACATGGTGCAATAATCATAAAGGAAGCTGGGTGATATGGAGCCACCTTGATTGCTACCGAGCCAACCTGCATGGAATTTCTCTCTTTCCATCAACCAAGGTCTTCCACTTGGTTCCGGACATCTCAGATCACTACCCTCATCTCCTCAACTTGGTGTCAAGTAAGGAAGGAATAGAACACTTCTTCTTCTCCAAATAGTGAAGCTTGGAACTAGACTACCACTTGATGACTCTCAAATCATGGAATATACCCACCCAGGGGAACACTTGGGTCAAATTCCACAATAATACTTGATGTATCAAAGAGAACCTTCATTCCTAGTGGGTAGAAAAGTCCAACCGGATCTAGGGCCTAGACCCATGAAAAATAATATTTATGAGGTCAATTATATTATTGATTATAGATAGGATGATTATCTTTTTAGATCCCTCATTCATAATAATAATCAGCTCACTGAATTGCTTATTGAATAGGAAAGATATATGCGTGAAAGGTCTAGGGTCACCTGGATTAATTAATGCTATAAGAACACTGGTTTCTTCCATGATTTCCTCAAAGAAAATAAATGTGTTCTATATATAAATATTTTCACAAAATATGGTTCATATACATCATAACCTATGATGATTGGCAACATGGTTTTTTTATTTCATTAAATCTCTTCTAGATGAGGTGAATACAAGAATGCAAGTTGGGTACCCCAATGAATCCACTGACTTATTTGAAATAATCCCTAGTGCTGTATCCAGTTACATCAATTAGTCCTTTTCAATCCCTCCAAATGACAAGGAGATATATGAAGTGGTCACTTACCTCATCTAGGATAGTTCTCCTGGCCTAGATGGATTTTCAAGAGTCTTTTATGTTGCATCATGGGATCTAATTAATGATAATCTTATCAGGGCTATCAAGGATTACTTATAGGGAGGATACCCTCCTCATGTGTTTTTTTCTATGACCCTCACCCTCATTCCTAAAGAGAAAAACTTTACCTTTTGGGATCATATTAAAGATGAGATTATTGGGGATATCAAGGATTAATTCTAGAGAGGCTACCTTCCTCATTTGGTTTCTACTATGACCCTTATCCTCATTCTAAATAATGGAAACCCCTCCTCCATAAATCAGTTAAGGACAATAAACATGTGAAATTTCACATATAAAATCCTCTCTAGTATCCTTGGCACCGCTCCCATCGCAAGGAGCAGGACAAATTATTGTTTGATTGTTCCCTTATAAACCAACTACTCGGTAGTTAGTGGAAGTTGGGGTCAATCCCATGGGGAAGATAGAAAGGAAATAAATCAGTTTGAGTCAGTGAATCTTGGTCGATTGTCCAAAAAAAAAATAGAAAAGGGATAACTTGAACTAGTGAAACTATTTGTGAAAATTAAAATAAAACAAAATAAGAAGAGAACAATCAGAAAAAAATGTGTCGGGGGTTGCAACTCTGATTGTGTTTTGTTTCAAATGTCATTCTTTAACATTGAATTTATTAATGAAAGATATTTTACCATGGGGATTCCAATAAATCATTGTTTCTTTGTCTGAAAACAAATATTTATACATTTAAAGGTTAATCCCTTGGTCAGGTAATTAACTACTTAAAATATGTTTAAGTTCTTTACCCCAAAAGAAGGTGGAAACATGCTCATCCAATGGTCATAGATTCGATCATTTAAATTCCTTCAGTTTTCACCATTTGTGTCATTCTTGGTTCGATACGACATCAAAAATGAGTAAGGAATTTAATTTTTTGAAGAAATTGTAAACAAAATTCATAATAAAAGAAACAATTTGGAATTCCGATTATAGATTACACATAATCATTATTTAAACCCCCAATAAGTAGAAAAATACCCTCTTATAACCATGGTCATAGTGTGAATATTGATCCAAAACTCAATCCGTACCACGAATATGATAGTAATATGTGGAAGGGGTGAATTACACTAATAAAAATGAAAATGGGAAATTAAAACTTTAAATAGATCCAAGGGAGGTCTGAATAATAGAGCAACATCAACTCCCCCTAGATTTTAAACCTCAAACAAGGATGGTATGACCTCTTATTTATAGAAAATAAGACTATATGGTGTGTAATATAAAGTAAATGGTGTGTAGTAATGTCAACTACTATTTTATTTTTTTTCTCCACTGGTAGGTGAGCGGTGAACCACTCCTTGACTTAGAAAGTTTCTACGATCGATTGGTGGGGTTACACGGTGTGTAGCACTTCTGTACATGGTGTGTAGTATCAACTTCAACCACTAACCAATTATAGAAGGGAAGACATAGTGTGTAAAGTGAAGTACATAGCATGCAGGATCTGGCTGGCTACTTTATGTGTGCACTCAGTCTGGCCGATCCATGACTGGGTGAAAGTACACAGTGTGTGTTTATAAGTACACACTGTGTATATATCAATATTTTCTCTCAAAATTCCCGATTTGTGTCTTTGGCTGAAAACACCTAAAAATCATCATGAACACAGGAATAAAAAAGTTTATCTATAGAACAATATATATATAGTGAAAACATGTTTTTAAACTCAATATAATGTATGAAAAATGTATACACAAATCAAGCACATAAAAATCCACCACACTTAGTAATTTTATTTCCCTCAAGAAAAATCTCAACATCTAACTAATAGAATCTAAACTACAGAAAGGGAAGAATTCAACTAATTATACTTATAAATACTATAGTCATAGTAGAGGATTTTAAAAAGGAACATAACATATTTCAATTACAAAGATATTCTAATCATGCCTCATTTATAATTAAATTAAATATTTACATCCTATTTTATTCAAATTTTCTAACTTTTCATAAATAAACATTCCACTTGATGATTTACCTCACCAGAAGTTACCACACTCATCAATCAATATTATTTAATCAGATTTATTATCAATCTCAAGTACATGAACTCTATCCACCGGCTTTCAAGTATTTTCATTCTCTACTTTAGAAATAAAATCAAAAAAATCATGAGGTCTTTCAATAAGGTTCAAATGATTTTGAGGATTTAGGTAGGTAGGTAATGATGTGAAAAAAATCTAAGAGGTTTGATAAAGGAGGTTGAATTATTAAATAAAAATACATGATATTCAATAATAAAGCTTAGTGAAAAATGAATCCCCAACAATATCTCTCAAAGAGTAACATCACAATGACATTCCCTTGCCAACATTGGTCCATAAACCACCAATAAAGTGAAATTAATGAATCTAGTCCCTCTTTTGAAATTTTCAATACTTTTTTTCCTTTTTTTCTTTTAAAATAAGGACCACTAAGAATACAATGAAAAGTGGTGTGGAACCCTTCTTCCCAAATGAAAAAGAGGCACCCTCCCCCATACTTAATTTCATAGTTTCTCACCAAAATGTACAATGAATAGCCAGATTCCCTCTTATAAGATCAAATGAATAATCATGAAAAATTATAAAAGAATTAGGGTAGGAAGGATACTTAGGCTTGTAATGTGGCTTCCTATCCAGGTAGTTCTTTTTTTCTAAGGGTTTTATGAAGATCATATGTAGGGTAGGTCTCCAGGTTAAATGGACTGAAAAAAAATAAAATCCTCAATAATTTTAATGTAATTAAAAATCTACATGTTTTGAAGAGAAAAATTCTCAAGTTCTAGTAGTCATGCATATCCCGAGAATCTCTCAAAAAAGAGGATATGAGAAAGAATATGTCAAAAAGGATTAGAATATCAATTGGGAATGAGGAAAAAAATAAATGGTCAATCTAGTCACAACAAGAATAAAAATTCACAGTCTAATAAACATAAATTTCCAAGAATATAAATCAAGAATAAAACTATATCAACAATCATTTTAAAATAATTTAAAATTTAAAATAAGAATGCAACTTTTAAAATTAACAGCTATGTATTTATTTTTTATAAATATAATTAATCAAATAGTTTCCACAGTTTAAAATATTTCATCCATTAATGATGTCTCTTAGATCAGTTCAAGGGAAAGGACTAGTGTAGTTAGAGACCCTCCCCCACCCTAAATATGGAACATGGTCCCCCACATGCAATACTAAGGAAGAGAAGAGGATGTGGGAAAATAAAAATAGTCCAGAATGATAGGAATCATAGAAAGAATTAATGAAAAAAAGAATAATGAAAAGAACTTTGGAAAAGATACTCCCCTCATGGAGATCCCAAAAAGATGGGAAGTAGTCAAAAAGAGATGCCTATAGTGGTCCAAAGTATATGTGACTATCGATGAAATGGAAAAATAAGTATGCATGAACATAAAAAATCACATCAAAATCATAACACAAAAATAGATATTGATATATAATGAAACAAGTGTTAAAAAATCAGTCATAGTGTGGCCCCAGAAGAGGCATCTTCTATAATAGGGGGATCCACCAGAGTAGGATCAGCTACAGAGGAAGTGAGATGCATGGTCTTTGTTCTCTATGTAGTAGCTGCTATGGGGACATATGTCATGATAGTAGAATTATTTTTAGATGGAGGCACGAGATCGACGTTCTGTGCGGGAGGCTCGATAGACATATCAGGGCTGACAGTAGTAGTAGCAGTAGCTGAACCGGTAGTGAAGAGGAGAACTGAATCCATGGACAGTGCGATCAATAGTGCCTATGCAGATGAAGGATGAGGATTTGATAAAGGAGCATGTGCTGGGGGTAATTGAATGCCCTGATGCTGAAGAATAAGTGACAACATCTGCTCCATCTATGACTGTGTCTGCACCAAGGAAGCCTGGTGTCGCTAAAGGATGTCCAGATGTCGGTCCTGTGTGGCCAGGTGGAGTGATATGGGGAGATCAACCAAGGGTGCAGGTGGAGGCAGGGATGTGGATGGTCCAAAATAAGAGGGGATGGTGGAGGAAGCAGATTGGGGTGATGAAGGGATATCTACTGGTGGATGGTGTGGGTTTAGATTAGCAGTACTAGTGGGAGCAGTTAGGTCATCTCTCACCCATACAGGATTCGGGACATATTACATGAGTACAAATTCAGATCCCCAATGCTCAACCATACTCATCCAAATGAGCATGATTAAATCCATATGATGGGGAGAGCCTAAGTTATCATGAGGGAGGGATGACTCAAAAAATCCCAAATAGTGTGCCAACCGGGTGGTATATAAACCACCATTCAGGTTGCCCTAACGGCCGGTGATCATGGAGTGGAAGTAAGATATGGAAAGAAAATGGAGGTCAAGGTTGTCATGTCAGAAAATATTGGTGATAATGTCCATGTCTTAGCTAGAGAAAACACCCATGTCCTCATGGAGAGGGAAAATAATGGCGTTGAAGCACCGGTGAATGAAACGAAGAGGAGGGGAAATGATGAGCATGCTCTTCTGATAAGTGGAGGTATACCTATAGTTGGACCCAATAAGCTCCTTCCATGTAGAAAAGAGGTCAGAGTTCTCAGGTTGGGTGATGGTGGAGACAGAAGCTTGGGTGGTAGGATGGGGATAAAATCTACACCGTTAGTCAAACTCAACTATAGGTAGGGAGAAATAGCGTCTGCCTAGCCAAAATCTGACTAGAGTAGCAGTGTCACTGGGCTTCCAATAGTAGGCCAGCCCATCGAACTTTAAGGTCACTAAGAACTCCAAAAATAAACCATATAAAGTAGGGGTGATGACCTAGATTGTATCCAAAAGGTGGGTGTGGGCAAGAATCTCCTCAATCTCCTCCTAGACACTCAAATTCTATAGGATAGAGGTATCCAAGAATTGGCCGCTCAGTTTAATAGTAATACCAGGGAGACGTTGTAATCATTCAGTTGTAGGATGCCCCTTAGGAAATATCAGGCATGGGTGTGGTAGAGGTTAGGATGCTTCCGAAGCAGGACAAGGTGGGTCCACAACTTCTGGTGAAGAGGGTCCAGCTATAGTGGTAGTGGGTGGAGCAGCTGATATCACAATTGGCTCTGAGGGCATTCCAATAGTGTATGGAGGTGCAGGAACAGTAGGATCTACTGTGGTGGAGCCCACGATAGCGGTAGATGATAAAGACATGTCCACTGGTGGATCAAGAGCTACTGTATATGGTGATGATGTGTCTACTTTATATGAGGATGTCGATGATGTGAGTTCCATTAGAAGAGGAGGCAGTGTCACCAAGGCTGGTGGCTGACATACCGTAAGATGAGATGCGGTCACCATGGAAGGATAGATCTAGATTTGGTGGTGAGCCAGTCTATCCCCCTCAGTAGAGAGCTTAGGTCACTTCCCATTGGTGGGATCTCCATTTGTCATAGCTGGGAGATATAAAGAAAAACAAAAAAAAAAAGAGATGAAAAAGAAGGAAGAAAAGTGAGAAAGTGGAAAAATAGAAAGTACATAGTGTGTGGATCTAGTATACACATCATGTAGTATGATATAATTAGGAATCCATGTACTCTGGATAAACACACTGAGTGGGACTCTGTTTGGAAAATGGATAGTACATGATGTGTAATAAGAGATACACACCGTGTGTTAGAACATGGGGTGTGGTTTGTGTGAGTGCCCATACATGGACTCAGCTCAAATTAGTTGAAGAATAAAGTACATGTCGTATATAGGAACGACATAACATTTTTCAGAACATGGTTTCCCATACTATGTACTAACTTCACACAGAGAACTCATGATGAACAATGTACACGGCGGGCACCAAACATACACACAATGTGTGGATACATGGGCTCAGGGCCGTGTGGTCGCAATACACGGGTAGCTTCTAAAGGCCGAGTTAAGGCACTATACACAGTGTGTACCGAACGTACACACCATGTGTTATCAAAATGATAAGAAAAGCGAGTGTGGATGTGTACTTATAGTACACAATGTGTGTTATTCATTTAACCCGTGTACGACATGGGAATCTGAATGGTCGGTTGTTCCACAAATCGACCTAAACGTGACTAAAACCAACAAATAGAGGGTTTCAAATAGTGTACCTTGATCGAGGTTGTAAATGATGAAGAAATCCAGGTCTAAAACGAGATGAAATCAAGGATTGGAGGAGGGGAGTCTGATGACATATGGGAGAATCCAGGGGGGATGGGAAGAAGGGGCTCTTGACACGGGGTGAGGCCGGGTAAGGCACCCAACTTTTATAACCCAAGAACATGGTGTGTGGCATGTCCCACACACCGTGTATGTTATTTTTTTAAAATAAAGTATAATTATTATAATAAACTGTCTAATAATTACTATCTATAAGTTAAAAGGAAATATATTGGAAATAAATATATTATTTAAAAATGAAAAATAAACCAATACACGTAATGTATTTGAGAAATACATGACATGTTTCCTAAAATTGGAAAAGAGAACTAAAAATTTCAGTCTGATGCTTGGGGAACGGTTCAAACCGGTGATCGGCCGATCCAAATTCACTCCCTCAAACACTGGAGTGAATGTTATAGTTCTGCACAATTTTATTAAATTTTAATGTTTAAATTATAGGTGCATTACAATACCAGGAAAAGAAAAATGCATGATGTGTGGTTTTAATTTTTAAATTATTGGGATGAAGTGGACAGATTAGTCGAGTTCGAACCTTGGTATTTTGAACCCATGGCTACAAATTTTCTAATCAGCCCACTTCACCCACATGTGATTTATTATTTTGGAAGCAGTTTTTAGGTGATATGAAAAGATGAAGCACACAACATGTATCGAAATTCACGATGTGTGGTTTTATTTAAGTGAAAAATGATAGATCTGGACCGGTTTTCAGGACTCAAACTAATGTCTGTTGGATCCATGGGTTACGAACCTACCAACTTATCCGACCCCATCATGGGTTTTATTTCATTTTCAAAAAAATTTATTTTATTTTGAAAATACATCACACACTGTTTAATTAAAACATGGGTTCAAAAAGAATGATCTCTCTACCGAAGGCAGGTGTGGAGTGATTCGAACCAGTGATGGATCAGATACATTCCAGTGACCTTTCCATCGGCACAAGAATTATCCCTATTTATTAACTTAATTAATATGTACTTATACCAAAAGTTATATAATAATATACACTAAAAAAATGTACATTCCATGTTATAAGGAATACATGATGTGTTCTTTCATTTTTTTCTTATTCTTACAGTGGAAAAAATAGAAAGAAGAACACAACGTGTGTCATATAAGTACATGTCGTGTGTTTATTAAAATCAGAAAAGGAAGAAAGAGGGGGAGGGAGGAATGACTAGGTTGTCTCCCAAAAAGAGCCTTTGTTTTAAGTCTTTGGCTTGACATAAGTTACAGTTACTTACCTGTAATTTGAATTCAGATTTGACTTTCACAGAGAGAACCACCACATATGCTTGGTTCCCTCATCTTGTTTCCATGATTCTTTACCATCATGTCGTCTGGGTGGTGGATTATAGTATCCCTGATCTATGGCCAGTAGATGCTGAAGGTGGACTTGGTTCTTGATTTGTTCAAGTAAATCCTACCCCTTTTGAGGTTCCTTCTTTGAGATGCTAAAGATATGAAAATAATAATAGGATTCCTCTGAACTAGGTATGTAATCAACCAAGGTGTTAGAAAAATAGGTGTGATCAAATTTAGTATAAATATGGAATAATGTGTCCTTGTATTCAAAATTTGAGTTCTGCAAAATTAATTTCTATATTTCTAATGAATTTTAGGTAGGACCCACATCATAACATGTCTCCTTAATTGAAACAAAGTTAGAACACCCATCCTCAAACTCAACTAGAAGATCCATATTTTAAATTATCTTAGGGAGTCGTTTTACCATATTTCCAAGTCATCCGAACCATTCGGGTTTGTCTAACTGGTGTGTGGTAAATGCCTCCATCATTGATAATAACCTTTTGATATTACCTGAAGATGGTTTCGAAGGGGAATAAGATAAGGGTGGGGTAAAGAATGTAAATGGGTTGTCCTTCTATTGGAACCCATCATCCCTGTATGGATAATACTCTTCCAAGTATGGGTACAATATCTCTAAATCATGTGAATAAAAATACTCTCCAGGTGGGTCATACAACTCTATATTTGGATAATAATCCATGTAATTTCGGGTTGAGGTTCCCAAGAAAATGAATCAAGAAAAGAAGAAAATAAAAATGAAAAATTCTGGGTAAACCAACCTTTTTCCTTGACTCGCACTGGTGCTTTCCCTAGGTCCCCGGAAATGAAGCTAGAATTTGGCACCACTCCAGTCATAAGGAGTGGGGAAATTTTTGTTTGATTGTCCCCTTATGAACCAAATACTAGGTAGTTAGTGGTATTCAGGGTCGATCCCATAGGGAAGATAGAAAATTAAGAAATCAGTGCAAGTTGGTGAGTCTTGGTTGATTGAACTGACAAAAAGAGTGAGGGGAACATCTTGAACTAGTGAATCTATTTGTGAAAATTAAAAAAATAATAATAGAACATTTGAAAAAAAGTATTATGGGTTGTAACTATGATCATGTTTTGTTTCAAATGTTTTTCTTTAAGATTAGATTTATTAATTAAAGGTGTTTTACCATGGGGATTAAAATAAATCATTGTTTCATGGTCTGAAAACAAATGATTACACATTTAAAGGTTAATCACATGGTTTAGTAATTAACTACTTAATATATGTTTAAGTTCTTTACCCCAAAACCTGGTGGAAATTATCTCATCCAATGGTCATGGATTCACATGTTGAAATTCCTTCAGTTTAATCTATTGATGTATTTCTTGGTCCGACACGACACCAACAGTGAGTAAGGCACTCAATTATTTAAAGAAGTTGTAAAAAAATTCATAATAAAAGAAACAATTTGGAATTATGATTACAGATAACACACAATCATTATTACAACCCCTGATACATGGAAAACTAACCTCTTATGACCATGGTCACAGTGTGAGGATTGATCTAAAACTCAATCCCCACCATGGATATGAGAAAAAGATAGGGAAGAGGTGAATTACACTAAATGAAAAAAATTAAAACTGGAAATGAAAAATTGAAACAGATATGGGGGAGGACCTAATAGCAGAGCGGAAACACCTCCCCCTAAATTTCCAACCTTGAACAAAGTGGGGATTCCATATTATTTATATAAAATAAGAATACATGGTGTGTAATATAAATTACACAGTGTGTAGTAAAGTCAACTACAATTTTCTTTGTTTTCTCCACTGGTTGGTGAGCGGTGAACTGCTCCTTGAATATGAAAGTGTTGGTAGTCAGTTGGTGGGGTTACACGACATGTAGCACCACCCCACATGGTGTGTAGTATCAACTTTACCCACTAAATGCTTCTAGAAGGGTGTATATGGCATGTAAAGTGAAGTACATGACATGTAATATCTGTACAACTATATGGGAATGTACTCGGTCTGGCCGATCCGTGCCTGGGAAAAGGTACAAAATGTGTGTTTATAAGTACACCCTATGTATATATCAATAATTTCTCTCAAAATTCCTGAATTTTTTCTTTGGCTAAAAATACCTGAAAATCATCATGAACACCGGAATAAAGAATTTTATCTATAGAACAACATATATCCAGTGAAAACATGTTTTTGAACTCAATAGAATATATGAAAAATGTATATAAAAATCGAGGACATCATTCCTCAATAGAAGACTCACCAATTAACTTCATGCATGGATTTTGGAGGAGAAACCTAGTTTATTTAAGGGAAGGTCATCCTAGGCCACCATTATCATAGCAACTGGTTTCAACATGGTGAAAAAAATTTATATGGATAAATATTTTGATAAAATGGAATGGGGTCATATGAATAGGGCCATGGTGTGAATGGGTTTCTCTGAGTGGTTTAAGGACCTCTTCTTTAGATGATATAGTTCCCCATGGCTATTGGTCTCTTTAATGGGGAAGAACCATGGTTTCCTAAAATTAGTCCATAGACTGAGGTAAGGAGATCCTATTTCCCGAGTTTGTTTATTATAATCTAAGACTATTTGAGTAAACTCCTTAAAAAGGTCATAACAAATGATTATATTCATCCCTATTTCTATAAAAGGAAGTTCATAGGTGTCTCTCTTCTCCTTTTCATGGATGATATGATTTTCTTCATGAAAAGGTGGAGTAGATATATCAGGAGATTTGATAGGTCCATATAATAATATTAAAAATGGAGTGGATAATTTATCAATCATGAGAAAATAAATATCCATGTCTCTAAATATTACTTGAACATAACATATAAAAATATTGAAAATATCATGGGAATTCATAGGAAATCCTTTCCCATGAAGTAATTAGGAGCTCCTTTGTCTTCGAAAAGGCTCCATATCCATCACTTTGAGGGTTTGGTTAGTATAATCATGAGTCCTATTAATAACTGGAAAAATAAATTCGTATATTTTGGTGGCAGGATCACACCGGTGAACTCATTTTTATCCTCTATTCCCATGCACGTGCTGTCTGTGATGAAGGTCCTGAAAAATGTACCAAGAAATACTGAAAGGGTTTTCACCTCCTTCATATAGGATGTGTATAGAGATGGTAAGTTCTATTGGGATTCTTGGACCCGTATGACCAAACATGTGATCGGTGGGGGGATCTACATGTTCTATATTGAGGATTTATGAAAAGACTTCAAGCTAAACTTTTCTGGGAGGTTCTGGAAGGGTGCTCCCTCCAAGGAAAGTTTATTAGAAAGAGGTATGTCCCCATTACTGAATCCTTTAGGGGTAAAATTTACCACCTCTAGAAATATTTATAGAGCCACACACCTGTACTTAAAGGCCAATCCTGATGGATTATTGGACGAGGTGAGATTAACTACTAGTTCCACAATTAGGAGGGGTACCAAATCAACTTTGTAGGGTGTCCAACCCCTAACATCACCTTAACCCATGTGAGTTCAGACCCTGACCTCATCCATGCCACCCTCAAACTCCATTAATGAGATATTTTTGATATGATAAATCTCACAAAGTATTGTAATTTCCTTGTCTATATAGCCTAATCCACATGATATTTCCCTACCAAGTATTATAGGTACGTTCTCTAGGGAAATTTAAACCTCTCTCAATGGGGCCCTCTAATGTGGTGAAAAGTCATCCCAACCAAGTTTGATTTTCCTTATATGGACTATAATTAAAAAATCCTTCCTAATAGATGATACAGTGAATAATAGAGGCATTACATTGGCCTCCTAATGTATGTGATGCCAAAGTCTGGTCGAGGAGTCTTCTAACGAGCTCTTCTTTGGGAGCGGCTTCTCATTTATCGTTTGGAATGAGTTGGGAAATCTCACTAGCCTCAACCCTTAGGGTACTACCACTAATGAATTTATTTAGAACTGGTTTTATGAGGAGATCATTAGTAACCATGAATGGAAGGATAGATCCACTATATTGGATGTTGGTTATTGGTTTCTCTAGAGCACCAAAAATAAAAGTCACCTTGAGAAAAATCCAGCTCGAGGGTGGGTTTTCAGTTATGATCCAAAATCTTGGTAGTGGAATTGGGATACTTGGAGAATTGGTGGGAGAAAAAAAACTATGAGATGCATTATGGATGGAAGAGTTGACCCTCCCCCAAATTTGGGTTCATTATCTAGGGTTCGGTGGATCAGATGGTTTCCCCCATCAACGACATCAAGCTCAATGTGGAAAAATCTTTTAGACTCAAATTTATGAGGGGTGGAGGAGTGGTTCATGAAATCTATTGTTATATCATGGATTCATTCAGCAGATATTATGGGTGGGGTGATTATACTTCTACCAAATATTATTCCCTACTTAATGGCCTGAAAGTTTGCAACTCCCTAAATATCAAAGTGGTTGCCATTGAAATAGACTCATCTACTATTCATCCATCCATGCATTAGAACTCCCCCACACCCTAGTCTATCATTGATATTATCCACAAGAGTAAAATTATCATTCCTAATGGAGTGAAACTTCTTCATACTTAGCATGAAGGTAACAAATTGTTAGATTTTATTGTGGCTAGGGGCATTTAAGACAATCCATGTATGGTCTTCTCTAGATTGGGTTCCCTCCCCTCCAAGTGTGATAACATTGTACCTGAATACTCTCTTGGTATTCATTATTTTAGACCATATTAAACCTTGTTTAGTTTTAATTTTGTGATTATTTTTATTTTATTTGACATTTTGTTTCTTTGTATCACTTTTAATTAAATATTTAATCTTTTAGTTTATGAATAGTGAAAAATACTGAATTTTAATTGAAAAATATCTTTTTGTTTAAATAATTTATAATGTAAAATTATATTTTGAATTTGTTTCAAAGTAAAATTTGCTAAATTTTATATAAATTAATCTATTTAGGTTGTTATAATCATTTCTATATAGAATTTGGATATAAAAACTTTTTAAACTTTTGAACACTTTTGTCACGACCCGCCTTCACCAAGATGAGAGAAGGGAAAACAGATTTTCAGAACCTTCCTTCTTCAAGTTGAAGGAGTGATAATGACCCCCAATACCCACCTTCAATAGGTCATAGAGTGGCGAATAGCACCAAGGGTATAGAATCAAACACAAGATGGAAGACATTACCCTTTTTCTTTAATAGGATCGGGAGATAAGTTAGTAAATCCCAACAACACCTAAACTGGGGGGTAAAAGTAAAGCCAAAGAAAACCATTCCCATATGCATGTTACAAATGTAAATGCCATAAATTACAAGGAGACTACAAAGGTAAAGTACCAAGAAAGAAAAAAAACAGCAACTGCAACTGTCCCAACGTCTAAGCTAGTACGGCCCTGCATGATCCCTGAAGTCCTCCTAGAAACCTGAAAGCAGTTTTATATACGTTGGGTGAGCATACAAGTATACTCAGTAGGGAAAACCAAAGACTCTCATTCACAAGTGGGGAGGCATTCTAATGCCCTGTGATAAAAGAGATAACCAAAGAACCTAGAAAGGAAAACTATCCACCCAAGCCTCACCAAGGCACACTACCCAAATAACACAAGTCAAGTAATGTATAGTAATAGCACATCAATATTTGGGTACCCCATGACAATTTCCCACTGGTTATTGAAGACATACTATGCGTTGAGCCTCTCCCTGCATTCTCACTGCAGTCCCACTGACACTCCCCACTCGCACACACCTAGGCCATCACTACCACACATCCCACCCGCAAACACCTGGGCCACAACAACCACGCATAACCACGCCCGCAAACACCGGGGCCAGAACAACTTCTACCATGCTTGAAGACACCTGGGCCTCATCTCGAAGACACTTGGGAAACAACCTGCCCGCACACACCTGCAAAACCACAAAAACTCCCCAATGAGGTAATGCCATGACAACTTTAGTGCGAACACAACCGTCTCAAGCTCTAGATCATGGGTGGAATAATTATGCTCATGGGGACATAAATGTCTAGAACCATAAGAGATCACCCCTTTTTGTTGCATCAGTACAAACCCAAGGCCTTGTCCTGAAGCATCACATAACACCTCATACGCCACCCCTTCTTCTGGAAACATTAGCACTGGGGAACTTACCAACTTCTCCTTTAGATAGCTAAAGGCTGCCTCGCACTGCCTATCCCATACGAAAGCCTAGACATTCTTGGTCAAAGTTGTCAAAGGTTTTGCAACTTGGGAGAATTTGGGTATGAACCTCCGGTAGTAACCTGCCAGCCTAAGGAAACTACGAACCTCTGCCACGTTCTTGGGTGCTGCCCAAGAAACAACAACCTCGAACTTCAATGTGTCCAACACTATTCCCTGATCGGACACCACATTCCCAAGGAAGTGCACTTCTCGCGTCCATAACTTGCACTTGGACAACTTCCCATAGAGTTGGTGCTGTCGGAGGACCTCTAAAACCATTCTTGGGTGATTAGTGTGATCCTCCTCTGATCTTGAGTATATTAGAATGTCGTCAATAAACATGACTACGAACCGATCTAGGTATTCCTGGAAGATGGAGTTCATGAGTCCCATGAACATAGCTGGTGCATTCGTAACACCGAACGCCATGACTACAAACTCAAAGTGTCTATACATACACCTGAAGGAAGTCTTTGAGATGTCACTCTCCTTCACCCTCAACTGGTGATATCCAAACCACAGATTGATCTTAGAGAACCAACCTACTCCCCTCAACTGGTCAAAGAGATTGTGTATCCTCAGAAGAGGGTAGTGATTCCTGACCGTCACCTGATTCAGTCTCATGTAGTTATGCATAGCATCAGACCACCATCTTCCTTCTTTACGAACATGACTGGAGCACCCCATGGTGACACACTTTGTCGAAAAAAACCTTTCTTCATCGGATCGTCAATCTGAATCCACATCTCCTTTAACTTATAAGGTGCCATTTGGTAGGGAGCCATCGAAATCAGACGGGCACCATGTTGCAAGTCTATCCTGAACTCAACATCACGTCGAGGGGGTAGAGTCACCACCTCTTCAGAGAATACGTCCATAAAATCACTGACGATCCCTGGGAATTCCACCATTTCTACATCCACCGACTCCACTGATAGTCTAACTAACAAGGAAAGGAGGGTCTCCTCTCGCCTGCTACTTTTCTGTTAACCCCGCTTGCCGATGAAAGTTACACGTCGGCCGCCCAAATCTGAAAACACGATCCTTCCCCGGAAGCAGTCAATAATGGAACATACAGAGAACAACCAGTCAATGCCTAAGATGACATCGTATGGATGTATCTACAAAAATAGAAGATCCCAGATTGAATTATGTGGCCCTATCATCAGTCTACACCCTCAACAAACATAAAACAAGTTAGTCTAACCTCCAAATGGTGTACTCAACACCAGGGGCACTAGAAGTCTCTCAGAGTTTAGACCCAGAGCACTGGCCAGATTGGGAACAACAAAGGAGTGCGAAACTCCTGTATCGAATAAGGCATAGGAAAGAGTACTAGACAAAATGATCATACCTAGAACGACTTCCGGCCCTGCTAGAACCACTGCCTCTGTGGCATGTAACTATCCACACCCAGCTCCCCTGCCCCTCGGCTGTCAGCCACCTCCCCGACCATGCCCTGGTCGAGGTCTCTGAGGAGCGCCCTAAGGTCGGCCTCCTCCTGCAATTCCTGCCCTCAGAGGACCGGGAGATTACTGCCCCTGCTGCTACTGCTGCTGAAAGGGACTAGCTAGAAACTGCTGCTACTGAGGTGAGCGTTGAACCTGCCCACCCCCGCTGTACTGCACTCTGTCCGGGTACTGATTCTGAAGGTGCCCATGGATTCCACAGATAAAGCATCTCTGTCTTGGTCCCAAAAGGAAAGAGCGAGGGATGGGAGATCGGAAATGTAACTGCTGAGGCCTTCTTCCTACTGGTCGAAACCTAGAGGGCCCTGATGCTGGAGGCCTGCTGCTGACGGCTTTCCCCTTAGACGAGCCCAACTGGATTACCTCTCACGATACACCTACCAGTGTGTGCATCATCTCCACTACTTCAGCCTTCTTTTGGACCTCCAAGTACATCGGTAGGGTGAAGGGAGTAACAACATACTGGAGAGAAGGTTGAAGTGCCTCCTCCAAACGTCTCGCCCGAGACTCCTCATCCGGAAAGAGGTTGGGAGAAAAGTGAAGGAGATCCTTGAACTTGATCCCCAACTCTCTTACTAACATACTACCCTACTAGAGGTAGAGTAGCTCCTCCCTCTTCTCAGCCTTCATCATGGAAGAGAGTAATTCCACCTGGAACTCCCTCTCGAAGTCATCCCACCTAACCTCAGCCTCCCTCTTCTCCCCGAGGTAGAGCGTCCACCACTGAAGCGCTGTTCCCCGCATCTGGCTTACAACCAGAGGAACCCAGTATTCTGTAGGAGCCCAGATTAAGCTGAAAGCTATCACTGGCTCCTCTAGCCAGCTCGATATCTCCACATCAGAGATACTGCCCTCGTACTTCCCAAGGGTCTGCCGCTGAAAGGCATGAAGAGTCTTCTGCAACTGATCATCCTCCTCCTCTCGGTCAGCCCTCTATCGATCATCCAAGTCAACCTCCTGGGCCTCGATCACCCGCACTACTCGTGGTCATATTCCAGGTTCCATAACTACAAGGTAAACAAGGAATGCCTAAGCTTGAGCAGTGTAGAATATTGTTCTTAAATTTTCTTAGACTTTATATTCATTTTAAATCCCCAAAATACCCATGAAACATAAGAACAGAAGTCATTATGATGCATGTACCTTCCCTAGGGTCTCTAACCTACAATTAGTGCAGCCTCACTTGGTCGTTCAGTAGGCTCAGAGTCCTTGCATCAGATCACAGGGGGCCCTAAAATCCCGTGTCCTAGCCGGTCTTCCCTGTTCTATTTCACAGACCAAGATTGTCCAACACTGTTGCCCAACCATCCCATGCAATACTCACTATGCCTAACTCCAAACTCCATCCTATCTCTTAAAATTCCTCTGATACCATTCTGTCATGACCCGCCTTCACCAATATGAGAGAAGGGACAATAGATTTCCAGACCCTTCCTTCTTCAAGTTGAAGGATAGATAATGACCCCCGAGACCCGCCTTCAATAGGTCCCGAAGTGGCGACTAAAACCAAGGGTATAGAATCACACACAATGTGGAAGGCATTACCCTTTTTCTTTAATAGGATCGGGAGATAAGATAGTAAATCCCAACAACACCAAAACTGGGGGGTAAAAGTAAATCCAAAGAAAACCATTCCCATATGCATGTTACAAAAGTAAATGCCAAAAAGTACAAGGAGACTACAAAGGTAAAGTACCAAGAAAGAAAAAAAAACAGCAACTGCAACTGTCCCAACATCCGAGCTAGTAGGACCCTGTATGATCCCTAAAGTCCTCATGGAAACCTGAAAATAGTTTAATATACTTAGGGCGAGCATACAAGTATACTCAGTAGGGAAAACCAATGACTCTCGTGCACAAGTGGGGAGGCATTCTAATGCCCTGTGAGAAAAGAGATAACCAAAGCACCTAGCAAGGAAAACTATCCACCCAATCCTCACCAAGGAACACTCCCCAAATAATACAAGTCAAGTAATGTATAGTAATAGCACATCGATATTTGGGTACCCCGCGCCTCTTTCTCACTGGTTATTGAATACATCCTATGCGTCGAACCTCTCCTTCCATTCTCACTACAGTCCCACTACCACTCCACGCCCGCACAAACCTGGGCCATCACTAACACACATGCCTCCCACAAACACCTAGGCCAGAACAACCACGCGTAACCATGCCCACAAACACCTAGGCCAGAACAACTACTACCACGCCCAAAGACACCTAGGACTCATCCCAAAGACACTTGGTAAAAAACCTGCCCGCACACACCTGGGAAACCACCAAAATTGACCTACCCGAAGAATCTTGGGCTATAATGGACCTCAGGCCATCACAGCCTGACTGAAGAGTCTCGGTCTATTCGAGAAAGGGAGAAGAAAAGGAGCTAATAACCAGCCACTAATAGGAGTGTTGGAAAAAACACCCTCCCCCATGAAATGGGGGTGTTTGACACTAAGTGATCAACTTGGGTGGGGCACTAATAATAAACATAAGAACTTCAATTCTATAATATATAAAACAAGCACTCATCCCAACCTTGGAGTTCCAAAACCAACCTAAGCACAAACACCCTCGTTACTATTCATTCACAAGAAACACCAAACCTACGACCATGTCACCACTCATCCTATAAAACAATTCCCCATTGATCCCATTCTTGTTTTCATGTTCAAGTGATCCCATTTAAGTAAATTTTGAATTACTGGGCAACTAACATGCATAACCACAAGCCAAGGAAAGAGAAACACCCAAACAACAATTTAAGCATTCACACCCAGTTCTCTTGTAAAGTCACAACAAAAAAGGGATCTGTGGGATCCCTCAAAGTACTGGAACCAAACCAAGCCTCGAGATACAACCCCACACAACTTCAGATTCACTACCAACAACTATGCCACAATAGAGGATCCCATCCCCATCCACATAACCCCATAAGCATCAAACAGAACAACACACCTACTACCAAAACAGAGTAGGGAAGCTTCCATGTTCAAGCACATAATTCATTAGGTTCCTCTTTCTGTCAGTTAAATGGGGTGACCACACAAGGATTGATGTTCACTGATCATCTATTTAACCAACTGAGTTTAGGTGATTAACCAATTTCCATGTTACAGTCATTTAATCATCACAGAAGACAAGGGTTCATTAGTGTGCAAGGAAAGACCACCAACGACCATGATTTTTAGTGGGAATAATCCCATATAGTTTACAACATATAACAATTATAAAAGAGTACAACATAATTGTCAAATGCACCCCATCATTCTTTAAAAGTCTGTTTATTATCTTTGTTAAGGTTTGGTTTCATCCATTCCCACAGAAATATTAGCGTACCCACCCTGCATGATACACAATAAAGAGAGACGAAGGAAAATCCATACTTGGTTGATCAAGGATCGAAGTTCTTCTCCACATACCAAGAACTGGGCATGCGCGACTTGCAGGGGAGGAACATCAGGGAATCTGAGGGTGAGAAGAAAGGCTCCAGCACAGGCTCACCACTTGCCTCGGGAAGGGGAACTCCAAATGCACCAGGAAGAAAAAGAGACCAGCCAAGAGGAAGAAGAAGAAGGAATTCCCATGCGATTTAAGGATGAGATCCCATTGTTACGGGATATGGAAATTTGAACGGCTTTAAAGTTGGATCGTGGTTCCGCACACGGTTGGGTGGTTATACATGATGGGATTAATTTTCATTTTACAATTCTCCTTGGAGAGGTGGTCATAATGGCTATGCGTTAAACATTTTTCTTTAACCATAAGGAAATGGGTAACAATGGCAGATCTGGAAGGTACAGGGAAGGGCATGAAACCAAGGAAAAACCACATGTTTTGGTAAGTTAAGGGTTTTACGAACCTTGGGGAATTTTAGATATTATTTATGGGCTTTAAATGGCTTTTAAATGGGGCATTAAATCATCTTTACGTCAAATGATATGTTGCGGGTGCGGAAAAGTCGGGAACTGGGAAAGAACAAAGACAACGTCATGTTTTGGTGAGGACACGGTGCCACCGTCATGGTGGAAACCTTATGGTGCCACCGTCACGGTGCCAACCTTATTGTGCCACCATCACAGTGCCAACCTTACAGTGCCACCATCACCGGTGCCACCATCACGGTGCCACCGGGACCGGTGTGCGACCGTCACAGTTCCACCGTCACTGGTGCCACCTTCACGGTTCCGCTGTAACTAGTGCCCCCTTACCCGTGCCACCATTTCGGTGGAGCCGTGTATTGGCAAAGTAATGGACCAGATGGGTCTGGGCCATTACATCAGATACCTCTGAAACTATTCTTTCCCTCGAGAATAATTACTAGACCCTAAGAAAAGAGGGGTTCTGAAAAACCACCTCGAAAGATACCTCTCAAGAGTGAACCTCATCAACATCTAGGAACACCTCTCCCTCAAGTAACCAGGAAAAATTCGAGGGTCAAACTCTCTAGGCATATGGGTTAGGGAGTTTTCTTCCTCCATGTCAAGATACTATCCTCTTTGGGTGGCACTGACTCGCCTGCATGGGTTTAATCACATCCACCTTAATGCATCTTGATTAGGGATCTGGTCCTCCCCTCCCCATAGTCAATACTCTTCACACACATTCACAGAATAAGGAAAACCGCACATTCCATAGTTAACAAGGTAAAGCGTTCCATCACAAACAAGTACAAACAAAACAAAACAAAACTCAAAATAGATTTGGGTACTGGGCGCACATCTACGTCTCTCATTCCTAGGTACTTTCCTCAAGCCTGCCATGCCTCCACAACACACGAACCAAAGGAATGGTCCATCCACAGAGCACCTTCTCCTCATGATCCTCAATCCTCATTGGTCTTTCCACAAAAGTCATGTCGTCCTAGATATCCAGATTTCCCCAGTCGAGGACATGTGAATCATCATGTAGATACCGTTGGAGTTGTGAGACATGGAAGACGTCATGCAGTCTCAGTAGCAGCGGCAGTAGCGCTAGCTGATAATCCACTTCACCGACACGCCACAACACTTCGAACGGTCCAACTAACCTGGGAGAAAGCTTACTCCCCTGTCGAACCTCCATTTCCCATTCCAAGGGGATACCTTGAAGAATATGTGGTCCCCGACCTTGAACTCCAAGGGTCTCCTCCTATTATCGGCGTATGATTTCTGTCAGTCCCGATCCACCTTCATCCTCTCCCGCATAAGCTGAACCTTCTCCGTTGTGCTCTGCACCACTTATGGGCCAAGAACACCTGCTTCCCCGACCTATGTCTAGTACACGGGTGAGCAACACGACCTCCCGTGCAATTATTCAAATGGAGCCATGCCAATGGTAGAGTGATAGCTATTTTATAGGAAAACTCTACTAGAGGAAAGTGTCACACCCACGATTCCCCAAAATCCAACACACATGCTCGTTGAATATACTCCACCATTTGGATGGTGCACTCTGTCTTCCCATCTATCTGGGGGTGGAAGGCAATGCTAAGATGTAGCTGAGTGGAAAAATCATGCTGTAATCCTCTCCAGACTCATGAGGTAAACCATGCATCCCTATCTGAGACTATGGATCTTGGGACTCTGTGAAACTGCACCACCTCATCCACATACCTCTGTGCTAGGGCATCCACTGTAATTGACTCTTTGATTACTAGGAAGTGGGTCGATTTCGTCAGTCGTTCCACCACTACCCAGATAGCATTGCAACACCCTTGAACTCTGGGTAGTACCATGATGAAATCAATCAAGATGTAGTCCCACTTACACTCAGGTACATCTAAAGGTTGTAACAGACCACCTGGAACACGATGTTCAGCCTTCACCTGCTGACACACTAGGCACTTTGCTACGAACTCTGCCACCACACGCTTCACCCCGGGCCACCAGAACTGACCTCTCAAGCCCCGGTACATTTTGGAAACTCTCAGGTGCACTTCTAGGGGTGAGTTGTGGAACTCACTAAGAACCCTCTCGTGAATTGCCTATGGAACAAACAACTTCCCTCAGAAAAGCATCCGATTATGACCATCCTCCATCCACCCTTTCGGAGCATTGGCTTGGTTAACCTGGGCACACATCACTTCAGTTTCCGAGTCTCCCCATTGAGACTCCTCCACCTACTGAAACAAATAAGACTACACTTTCATCTGATATAGGCAACCTCTACCACCATCCATCCTCACATCTAGGTGTAGGGTAACCAACTCCTCCATCGCCTTCCAAGCATCTGCCGACTCTCGAACCACATACTTCTACGACTTCCTACTCAATGCATCAGCCACCACATTCCCTTTTACTGAGGTGTAGGAAATCTCAAATTCGTAGTCCTGAAGGAACTCCATCCACCTTCACTTCCATAAATTCAGGTCCCACTGGGAGAAGATATACTTCAAGATTTCGTGATCCGTGAAGACCACGAAGTGCTCCCCGATGAGGTAATGCCGTGAAAACTTTAGTGCGAACACGGCCGTCGCAAGCTCTAGATCGTGGGTGGAATAATTATGCTCGTGGGGACGTAACTGTCTAGACCCATAAGAGATCACCCCTTTTCGTTGCATCATCACACACCCGAGGCCTTGTCCTGAAGCATCACATGACACCTCATACGCCACCCCTTATTCTGGAAACCTTAGCACTAGGGAACTTACCAACTTCTCATTTAGATAGATAAAGGCTGCCTCGCACTGCCCATCCCATACGAAAGCCTGGCCCTTCTTGGTCAATGTTTTCAAAGGTGCTGCAACTTGGGAGAATTTGGGTACGAACCTACGGTAGTAACCTGCCAGCCCAAGGAAACTACAAACCTCTGCCACGTTCTTGGGTGCTTCCCAAGAAACAACAACCTCAACCTTCGATGGGTCCAATGCTATTCCCTGCTCGGACACCACATTCCCAAGGAAGTGCACTTCTCACATTGATAACTTGCACTTGGACAACTTCCCATAGAGTTGGTGCTGTCGGAGGACCTCTAAAACCGTTATTAGGTTCTTAGTGTGATCCTCCACTGATCTTGAGTAGATTAGGATGTCGTCAATAAACATGACTACGAACCGATCCAGGTATTCCTGGAAGACGTAGTTCATGAGTCCAATGAATACAACAGGTGCATTCGTAACACCGAACGACATGACTACAAACTCAAAGTATCCATACCTACACCTGAAGGCAGTCTTTGAGATGTCACCCTCCTTCACCCTCAACTGGTGATATCTAAACCACATATTGATCTTAGAGAACCAACCTACTCCCCTCAACTGGTCAAAGAGATTTTCTATCCTCAGAAAAGGGTAGTGATTCTTGACCGTCACCTGATTCAGTCTCCTGTAGTCTATGTATAGCCTCAGACCACCATCTGACTTCTTTGCGAACAATACTGGAGCACCCCATGGTGACGCACTTGGTCGAAAAAATCCTTTCTTCATTGGATGTTCAATATGAATCCACATCTCCTGTAACTCAGAAGGTGCCATTCGGTAGGGAGCCATCGAAATTCGATGGGCACCATGTTTCAAGTCTATCCCGAACTCAAAATCATGTCGAGGGGGTAGAGTCACCACCTCTTCAGGGAATACGTCCATAAAATCACTAATGATCCCTAGGACTTCAACCATTTCTGCATCCACTAACTCCACTAATAGTCTAGATAACAAGGAAAGGAGGGGCTCCCCTCGCCTGCTACTTTTCTGTCAACCCCGCTCACCGATGAAAGTTACACGTAGGACGCCCAAATCTGAAAACACAATCCTTCCTCAGAAGCATTCAATAATGGAACATACAGAGAACAACTAGTAAATTCCTAAGATGACATTGTATGGATGTATCTACAACAGTAGAAGATCCCTGATTGAATGATGTGTCCATATCATCAGTCTACACCCTCGAAAAACATAAAACAAGTCAGTCTAACTTCTGACTGGTGTACTCAACACCAGGGGCACTGGAAGTATCTCAGAGTTTATACCCAGAGCACGGGCCATAATGGGAACAACAAAGGAGTGCGAAACTCCTGTATCGAATAAGGCATAGGCAAGAGTACTAGACAAGCTGATCATACCTCGAACGACTTCCAGACCTGCTGCAACCACTGCCTCTATGGCGTGTAAATGTCCACACCCAACTCCCCTGCCCCTTGGCTATCAGCCACATCCCTGACCGTGCCCTGGTCGAGGTCTCTGAGGAGTGCCCTAAGGTCGGCCTCCTCCTGCAATGCCTGCCCTCGAAGGACCGGGAGCTTGCTTCCCCTGCTGCTACTGCTGCTGAAAGGGCCTAGCTAGAAACTACTGCTGCTGAGGTGAGCGTTGAACCTGCCCACCCCCGCTGTACTGCACTCTGTCTGGGCACTGATTTCGAAGGTGCCCATGGATTCCATAGATAAAGAATATCGATACTGGGCCCAAAAGGAAAGAGCTATGGCTGGGAGATCGAAACTGTAACTGCTGAGGCCTACTTCCTACCGGTCGAAACCTAGAGGGCCTTGATGCTGGAGGCCTGCTGCTGATGGCTTTCCCCTTCGACGAGCCCAACTAGATTCCCTCTCGCGATACACCTCCCAGTGTGTGCATCCTCTCCACTACTTCAGCCTTCTTTTGGACCTCCAAGTACATCGGTAGGGTGAAGGGAGTAACAACATACTGGAGAGAAGGTCGAAGTGCCTCCTCCAAACGTCTCTCCTGAGACTCCTCATCCGGGAAGAGGTTAGGAGAAAAGCAAAGGAGATCCTTGAACTTGATCCCCAACTCTCTTACTGACATACTCCCCTGCTGAAGGTAGAGTAGCTCCTCCCTCTTCTCATACTTCATCATGGAAGAGTGGAATTCCACCTGGAACTCCCTCTCGAAGTCATCCCACCTAACCTCAGCCTCCCTCTTCTCCCCAAGGTAGAGCGTCCACCACTGACGCGCTGCTCCCCGCATCTGGCTTACAGCTAGAGGAACCTAGTATTCTGTCGGATCCCGGATCAAGCTGAAAGCTATCAACGGCTCCTCTAGCCAGCTCTCTATATCCACATCAGAGATACTGCCCTCGTACTTCTCGAGGGTCTTCTGCTAAAAGGCATGAAGAGTCTTCTGCCACTGATCATCCTCCTCCTCTTGGTCATCCCTCTATCGATCAGCCAAGTCAACCTCCTGGTCCTCGATCGCCCGCACTACTTGTGGTCATCTTCCTTGTGCCATAACTACAAGGTAAAAAAGGAATGCCTAAGCTTGAGCAGTGTAGAATATTGTTCTTAAATTTTCTTTTACTTTTTATTCATTTTAAATCACCAAAATACCCATGAAACATAAGAACACAAGTCATTATGATGCATGTACCTTCCATAGAGTCTCTAACCTACAATTAGTGCAGCCTCACTTGGTCGTTTGGTAGGCTCAAAGCCCTTACATCAGATCACAGTGGGACCTAAAATCCCATGTCCTAGCCGGTCTTCCCTATCCTATTTCACACACCAAGATTGTCCAACACTGTTGCCCTATCACCCCATGCAATACTCATTGTGCCTAACTCCCAACTCCATCCTATCTCTCAACCTTCCTCTGATACCATTATGTCATGACCCGCCTTCACCAAGATGAGAGAAGGGACAACAGATTGCCAGAACCTTCCTTCTTCTAGTTGAAGGAGAGATAATGACCCCTGAGACCCGCCTTCAATAGGTCCCGATGTGGCGACTAGCACCAAGGGTATAGAATCACACACAAGATGGAAGTCATTACCCTTTTTCTTTAACAGGATCGGGAGATAAGATAGTAAATCCCAACAACACCAAAACTGGGGGGTAAAAGTGAATCCAAAGAAAACCATTCCCATATGCATGTTACAAAAGTAAATGCCACAAAGTACAAGGATAATACAAAGGTAAAGTACCAAGAAAGAAAAAAAACAGCAACTGCAGCTGTCCCAACGTCCGAGCTAGTATGACCATGCATGATCCTTGAAGTCCTCATGGAAACCTGAAAGCAGTTTAATATACATAGGGTGAGTATAGAAGTATACTTAGTAGGGAAAACCAAAGACTCTCGTGCACAAGTGGGGAGACATTCTAATGCCCTGTGAGAAAAGAGATAACGAAAGCACCTAGCAAGAAAAACTATCCACCCAATCCTCACCAAGGAACACTCCTCAAATAACGCAAGTCAAGTAATGTATAGTAATAGCACATCGATATTTGGGTACCCCGTGCCTCTTTCCCACTGGTTGTTGAAGACATCCTGCGCGTCGAACCTCTCCTGCCATTCTCACTGCAGTCCTACTGCCACTCCCCGCTCGCACAAACCTGGGCCATCACTACCACACATCCTGCCCGCAAACACCTAGGCCAGAACAACCACAAGTAACCATGCCAGCAAACACCTGGGCCAGAACAACTACTACCACGCACGAAGACACCTGGGCCTCATCCCAAAGACACTTGGGAAACAACCTTCCCGCACACACCTGGTAAACCACCAAAATTGCCCTGCCCGAAGAATCTTGGGCTATAATGGACCTCAGGCCTTCACATCCTGCCTAAAGAGTCTTGGGCTATTCGGGAAAGGGAGCAGAAAAGGAGCTAATAACCAACCACTCATAGGAGTGTTGGAAAAAACACCCTCCCCCATGAAATGGTGGTGTTCGGCACTAAGTGCTCAACTTGGGTGGGGCATGAATAAGAAACACAAGAAATAAAATTGTATAATATATATAACAATCACTCACCCCAAACTAGGAGTTCCAAAACCAACCAAAGCACAAACACCCTCATTACTATTCATTCACAAGAAACACCGAACCTACGACCATGTCACCACTCATCCCGAAAAACAATTCCCCCTTGATCCCATTCTTGTTTTCATGTTCAAGTGATCCCATTTAAGTAAATTCTGCACTACTAGGAAACTAACAAGCATAACCACAATCCAAGGAAATAGAAACACCCAAACAGCAATTTAAGCATTCACACCCAGTTCTTTTGTAAAGTCACAACAACAAAGGGATTCATGAGATCCGTCAAAGTAATGGAACCAAACCAAGCCTCGAGATACAGCCCCGCATAGCTTCAGATTCACAACCAACAACCATGCCACAATAGAGGATCCCATCCCCATCCACATCACCCCATAAGCATCAAACAGAACAACACACCTACTATCAAAATAGAGTAGGGAAACTTCCATGTTCAAGCACATCATTCATTTGGTTCTTTTTTCTGTCAGTTAATCAGGGTGACCAAACAAGGACTGATGTTCACTAGGCATCTATTTAACCAAATGAGTTTAGGTGATTAACCAATTTCCATGTTACTGTAATTTAATCATCACAGAAGACAAGGGTTTATTAGTGCGCAAGGAAAGACCACCAATGGCCATGATTTTCAGTGGGAATAAGCCCATACAATTTACAACATATAGAAATTATAAAAGAGTACAACAGAATTGTCAAACACACCCATCATTCTTTAATATTATATTTACTATCTTTGTTAAGGTTTAGTTTCATCCATTCCCACAGAAACAGTAGTGTACCCACCCCGCATGATACAAAATAAAAAGAGATGAAGGAAAATCCCTAATTGGTTGATCAAGGATCGAAGTTCTTCTCCACGCGCCAAGAACTAGGGATGCGCGACTTGCAGGGGAGGAACGTCGGGGATTCCAAGGGTGAGAAGAAAGGCTTTGGTATAGGCGTACCACTTTCCTCGGGAAGGGGAACTCCAAATGTACTAGGAAGAAAAAGAGACTTTCCAAGGGGAAGAAGAGGAAGGAATTCCCTTGTGATATAAGGATGAGACCCAATTTTTACGGGATATATAAATTTGAATGGATTTAAAGTTAGATCATTATTCCACACATGGTTGGGTGGTTACGCACGATGGAATTAATTTTCATTTAACAATTCTCCTCAGAGAGGTGGTCATAATGGCTATGCGTTAAACAGTTTTCTTTAACCATAAGAAAACACGTAACAGGGGTAGATCTGGAAGGTACGGGGAAGGGCATGAAACTGAGGAAAACCCACACCTTTTGCTAAGTTAAGGGTTTCCCAAACCTTGGGAGATTTTAGATATTATTTATGGGCTTTAAATGGATTTGAAAGGGAGCATTAAATCATCTTTACGTAAAAAGATATGTTGTAGGAGCAGAAAAGTCGGGAACTGGGAAAGAACGAAGACACCGTCACGTTTTGGTGAGGACACGGTGCCACCGTCACCAGTGCCCCTGTGACCAGTGCCACCATTTCTATGGAGCCGTGTTTTGGCAATATAATGGACCAGGTGGGTCTGGACCATTACAACTTTCACTTTAAAAACTCGCTTTCTCATCCTGTCTGTGGGATTAATTTTAAATTAAAAATTTCCACTTCTGTGAATTGAATTTGAAAAAATGGATTCCATATTTTGAATCATAATAATTTATATTTTATAATAATGTAAACTTAATTTTTTTACCAAAATGAATAGTTAAAGTAGTTAAAATTAATTACCGCAGTTATGGTAAAAATGGTTTTACTGAGGGGGGGGTGTTAAACTACAAAAATAAGGGTAAAAATGACATATAAACTTGTGTAAAAACTATTTTTTGGACATATTTATACCCTTAAACCTATAAGGATTTATAATTTACCATTTTGGACCCTTTCACATATGAAAAAAGTTGGATCATTCAATTATTTTCAAAAATACTAATTATGTCCTCTCCTCTATTTATAAAAGGACACCCCCTCTCATTTCATTTTTACACCTTAAAAGCACTTTGGTTCAGAAAATAACTACCCAAATAACTTAAAAACTTACTTACCCTCATCATAGAATCCTTATTTTGGGAATAAATCCAACATTGGAAGGCTTTAGTGCAAGCCTAAGGTGGATACCTGAAGAAGAGGTAACGTTCTTCAATGTGTCTCTTTATTTTACTTCTTTCTCCACCTTATTTAATTTTTATTAAACCATGATGATATAATGAAATTAATATATTAAATATACTAGGATGTTTTTATAATTATTTAATGGCCTAAAACCATCTACACTTTCATCAAATTAGTTTCAAAATCATAGTTCATGTGGACAGCAGACTACCGCCTTGTGAACCAATGTTGTTTATTTTTCTATATCCACATCTCGAGGATGGGTATGATGATAGATATAAAATATATTTATGATATCAATTAAATATTTATATCTATAAAGTCACTATATCATATATATATTTTTACCTTCCATTCCATATGATATGTGGTAACATCGGTCGTGTGTACGACGGACTACCGCCTCACTAAGCGATGTGGTCCATCTTTCACTAACGCTTCACATGAAAGGTGATAAAGATAAATTTAATGATTATATGTGATATAAATGACTTAATTATGATATTAATGAAATATTTATAATTATTTAAGATAATATATATCATTTTATTTCTTTCCTTTTCACTCATGTAATGATGATAACATCATTCGTGCACATGTGGACTACAACCTTAATAAAGCGATGTGATTCTCTATTCATCACCATACCACATGAATGATATATAATTATATAATTTGTTATATATTATATTATTAAAATTATGGGAATATCATATATTACTTACCTTTTTTCCATAATGATCATTGGAAAACAGGAACGTTACTCATACGTATGTACGACTTACCATCTGCATGATCGTAACACACTTCATTTCTCAAAAATATCATTCATGATTGAAAATAAAACTATAATTGATGTAGAAATATGATAATTATATCCTGATTATTATTTTGGATATTATATAACTATATAATATGTGAAACAACAAGATCTTTCATGATGAAATGCACATGAGAACATGAGAAAATTAATACCCAAAACAATGAAAATAATGAAATATTATTAACAAATCAGTAATAAGATGATATAAAAGGATCATATATGATTTTATAAATATTATTATGGTTATAGTATAAATTAATAACAATATTAAAACTATTATACATGAGTATAAAATAAATTCAACTAAAATGAAACGTAGGTTAAGGGATTCTGTCTCAATTTACGTTCTATTGAGACTTATTTGATATTATGCACCAATTAATATTTATGTGGTGTATAAACTACACATTTGACTTTTAATATCATGAATGGTTCATTATTCATGGAATTTTAAGTTTCAATTTGAATTATTTCATCCAAGGTGATTTGAAACGAAAATTACTAGGTTGTAAAAGTTATTGTACAATCTGAATTTCTTTTGTGATTGTTAACTTTTTATTGAAAAAATCACATTATTTTGATCATTTTTCATTATAAATTACATTTATATTAAATATAAATATTATTTTATGGTAGATATTATTATTTCATGAACCATATAACATTTTTTACATATTATTTTTACTTTGAAAGATTAACTGGGGAAATATTGATAAATTTGTATCCTTTACTCAATTTAGATATTTGATGGTAATGAATATTGATTCATGAATTAAATTGATTATTTGTTAAATTAGGAATGTTTTGGACTGGTAGTGATGTGTTGGACCCAATATAATATATCCCATTAATTCATTGGTAGGTCTCATATGTCAAATTAGTTGGCCAAATTAAATTGGTTTTTAACTATAATTTAAACCGTATTGTGAAATGTATTGATGATAAAGTTATCATGTGCCCGAGTCATTGCATCCAATAATTAAGAATTTTCCTAATCAAGAGTTTAGTTATTATTATCTAGGATATTTTCACTATGATATTATATTTGGATTCATTTAATTTTCAGTTTATTAATTGAATGGAATGTGTTTTCAGTTATTTTCCTTGACATATTGATTATGCCTTATCCAGTTATTTAAATGGAATGCGTGCTCAATTATTTAACTTTACTTATTGATAATTCTTATTGTTTCATGATATATTACACTATACTTAACCATTAATGAGCATTTGATATCACCCTTATTTTTTTTCCTTTCCCTAGTATATAAAGATGAATTCTTGGAATGAGTTTCAAGGATGATGAGTTTTTACTTTTTTTGATATTTTATTTTTTATTCCAAATATAAAATGGGTATCATGCATGTATCTAGTTCTCAAAAAATACTAAACTTATCTGTCCTTAAAGATTCAAACCATTGTTTCTATGATAATGTAATAAAGTAAAACACTAGCTTTGGGCTACTAGGATCAAAGTTGTTATAGTTGGTATTAGAGGAATTTTTGTAGAATACTTAATAACTATATTTAGGAAAATATATATTCGGAATCATGACCATATGATAGATTATGAGGATAAGTATATAATAACACCCTAAATTTTTGGTAATGAAGTGATTATATGGGTATTCCAAGCAATACACATCCATCTAGATACTACAGGTGGACATGGTTCTAGCATAGAGGTACTTAGGGGTAATAACTACAAAAAAGGAACATCAATATTGACTCAAGAATTACCTCTTACATGAAAACGAGCCTTACTGTGCACCTATTTTGACTCTTCAAGGGGATATTCTTTGGATAATCCACATTTTCTTTATAAACCATTATGAATGATTTTAAAATAAATATATCTTCAATGAAACCAAAGTTTATGATTTTGATATTAAAAATGAATTTTTTTTTAATTCATACTATGTGTTACACTGTATTTGGAGTTATGAATTGTTTTATTATCTAATCCAGTATATTGAATTGTTTAGAAATGCATCTTGGAAGGAACAAGTGTATCAATACTTATGGTCAATATAGAGATTTCCCTATTTAGGAAGCCAATACAGATGGTATTGGATTTGAGAAAATTATTTCTATATTAGGCAATCTCAATCAGGTTATGAAACATAACCTTGTTCATATGGAGAAAACTATTCCATAGTAATATTATTCTATGTTGGATTGATTTATTCAATAGAATAACCTATGATTTAGTGGGACTACTAATCCAATGGATTTTGATAAATGGATTAATTATTTATAGAATACATTTATGGCATTGAGTTGCTGTGAAATGGAAATGTTTACACTTATAGTGTATTGTCTCAAAGGAGATGTTGATCAATGGTGGTTGTTGATCTAGAATACTAGGGAGGAAGATGAAGTTGTACTCATGGAATGGAAATATTTCAAGGATACATTATTCAACAAATATTTACCTCATGAAAAATAAACTCATATGAAGAGAAAGTTAGTTAGCTTAAATAAAAAGGAAGAATAAAGAGTTATGGAGTATAAAGAAACCTTTAGAAGGTTCTATAGGTAAGCTACTGATAAAATACACAACAGAAAGTGAAATAATAAAAATTTATTTAAAGGGATTAAAATAAGTATTTGAAGTGCACTAGTCTCTAAAATGTTTTCTTCATATGAAAAAATAGTTTTATGTTCTATTAATATAGAGAAATAATTATCCAAGTTTTATGGATTTGAAAGGAAGAAAGAGAAGAAATGGAAGGTAGAAAAAAAGGATAAAGGGAAGAAGGGAAAAAAGGATTTTCTACATGTGATAATTTTGGAAAGAAACGCCCTAGTAAATTATTGAAGGGAATGAGAGTTTGTTACAATTGTGGAGAGAAAAACACCATACTTGTGATTTTAATGGAAGGAATAAATTTCCAATGTGATTTTCTTCCACTTTAAGGAGATGGGGAAATATGAAAATGAATTCCACAAGTGCCAAGGGAATATACTTTAGAGGAAGCTAAGGGATCAAGGTCAAGCTCATGCTATTGATACAACCTAAGTGAAATGATTAATGTGATTGTGTATTTGGATCCAAGAAATATGTTGTAAAAGTATTTTATTGATGATATTATCATTATATGAATTATGAAATATATAAGTATTTAACTATAATAATTTTTCACTAAGGAATTGAAAGCACATGTTGAATGGTACAAATGTAAAATAAAAATGATTAATTGTAAAGTTTAAATTATTATAAAACACATGATCTAGGGAAAGATAACCCTTAATATATTCCTGATGTTGAGATAATGATGTTGGGATGAAGAGATGATTGATATGAAAAAGTAAATTAGATAGTACTGGCTACCTTAGAACTGATTAATGATTTGTTGAAAAGGTGGTTTATGATATCATTTATGGAGTTAATAACATTTTTTTATTTAAGTAATATATCTAATAATTTGAGTGTTATTTAAAGAAAAAGTAAGAATTCATGTTTTCAATAAGGTTTTTTGGAAATTTTGGTTATTACCCTATTTCTATAGAATAAATGATGAAGCATTCACATGTTTGGTATGTGATGATTAAGGGATACAACATGTTTTTAGGAGGAATTAATTGTAATTTAATTTTTGAAATCCAATGAACTTATTTCTAAATTTTTGGATCTTGATCTTTTGGAATGTTAATAAAGTTAACCATTTGTGAAATGGTTTAAGTTTAACTTTGTATGAGGTTTTATAGATTAATATATCAATTAAATATATGGATATTTATGAATATTGGATAAATTATGCTAACCATATTGGTTTTGTAAAACAATTGGATATATATAAAAATACTTTTCTTTGTTTTATGGATTTTATGATCCATTAAAAGTGAATTTTAGTTCTTCAGGCATAAAAAATTTATTTTTGGATATTCATTTCTTGGTTTAAGGGATTAATTAGAAATTATTCAGGGCAGAACCAGAGGATGATATTGTTCTTATGAAATGGAATGAAATCAAGTAAGTATTTATTCTCATGAAAGTTCATCAACTTTAGTAAAATAATCTTGAAATAAAATTTTATCCTATTAACATCATTTTTTATGATATCAATCACCCTTTTCACACCTATTTGGTTTACGGTTTTGTGGTTGTTAACTATCTATAGATCAAAAAATTTCTTATTATCAATGACCTCTATCACTCTCCAGAAATCCTTGGGTGGTAGTATTCTCTTCCATGTCCATGATTTCATTTCCCACTTATGTTCTTTTACATAGAATCATAGTTATTGTTTTATTCCATATGACCTTGGTACTTCCCTATCTCCTTTATTAAGAGGAAATTTTATTAACCCTTTTTACGACAAGTGTTTTTCAAAAATGGGTTTTAAAAATTTCAAAAATTTTAATTCCAAGATAAAATTTTAATTTCAAGGACACAATTTATTTAAGGCGGGGAGAATATAATACCCTGATATTTTAAAATAATAAAATTATATTTGATAGCATATGCGACACACAACACCAAGATTAGAAGAAAATATAACACCCTGAGACTTTAAGATATATTTATTTTTAAATAAATTAAATCTCTTAAATATATTTCATTTCACACAACATTGAGTTATATTGTGTTACACATAACAATGAATTTACTCGATAGTCTTCATTACACACGAGACTGAGTTTTACTGAACAACAATACACTATTAACATTATTATTTAATATATCAACCTGCTATTAAGTTGGTGGGTATGAATAATATTAACAAGATTATAAAAATATATAGTTTACATATGTTCATTTATATTTATTTATTATAAAAAAATAATAATCATTTAAAATAAAAAGAATTGTTTTCTAAAAAACTGTATTTTCTAAAAGATGGTTTAATCGCACTTTGTTCACAAAATTTAAAACTATTTTTTAAAAATTATAGAAAATTTATATGAAAAAATAAAATCCTATTTTTAAATATTAATATCAAAATTATCTTAGGGTTAATTTTTGATATTTTTTGGAAATGATTAATTTTTTGAGGAATAGTTAAAATATTGGATTTTAATTGAAAATTGCCTTTTCGTTTAAATAATTTATAATGTGAAATTATATTTTAAATTGGTTTTAAATTAAAATTAGTTAATTTTTTTATCAATTAAAATAATTTAGGTCATTTGAATTATTTTTATATAGAATTTGGATATAAGAACGTTGTAAACTTTTAAAAAATTGGGATTAATTTTAAATTAAAATATTCAAATTCTGTGAATTGAATTTGGGAAAAATGATTAACTATTTTGAATCATAATAATTTATAATTTCTAACAAGTCAACTTAATTTTTACCCAAAATTAGTTTTTAATTTACTAAAAATTAATTACCGTGTTTGAGGTAAAAATGGGTTTATCAGGGGTTAAACTAAAAAATAAGGGTAAAAATGACCTATACACATGTATAAAAACTAGTTTCTAGATATATTTAGGACATTAAACCTATAAGTTTTGATAATGGACCTTTATTTAGCATTTTTTACATATGAAAAACATGGGATCACTCAATTATTTTTAATAATACCGTGTGTGTCCTCTCATTTACTTATAAAAGGCCACCCTCTCCTCTATTATTCACACCTTCAAAATACTTTGGTTTAGACAATACCTACCCAAATAACTTCCAAAATACACTCCCCTAATCCTATAATCCTTATTTTTTCATAAATACAACCTTTTAAGGATTTTTTACAAGCCTAATGATGATACCTAAAGAAGAGGTATCATTCTTCAACAAGCATCTTTATTTTACTTATTTCTCAACATTCTTCAATTTTTATTAATCCATGTTAATATAATAACCTAATTATCTTAAATGTATTTTTATTTTTTATAATAATTTAATTAACTAAAAAAATATCAAATTCCTTCAAATGGGTTATGAAATCATCATTCGTGTGTATGACGAACTACCGCCTCGCGAACCGATGTCGTTCATTTTTCCATTTACACCTCTTAAGGTTGGGTACGACGATAGAACTAAAGTATATATATATATATATATATATATCATATTTATAAAATATTTATACATATGGATTCAATATATCATATATAATTATTTTTTCCTTCCATTCCATAGGAGATACAATAACATTTCTCGTGTGTATGGTGGACTACTGCCTCACGAAGCGATGTGATCCGTCTTTCAATAATTCTTCACATGCAAGGTGATAAAGATAAAGTTAATAATTATATGTGATATAAATTAAACAATTAATATATTTAGGAAATATTTATCATTTTTTAAATATAATATATATCATTTTATTTCTTTCTTTTTCACTCACATAAATATGATAACATCATTCGTGTACGTGTGGTCTACCACCTTCATGAAGTAATGTGACTATCTTTTCCTTGAAAAATGATATAGATTATATATAACATTATATAATATTATATATATGATATTATTATCATTATGTAAGTATTATATATTACTTATCTTTTTTTCCATAGTGATCATTGGAAATTGAAAGTGTTACTCATATGTACGTATGACCTACCGTTTCCATGATCGTAACATACTTCATTTCTAAAAAACCGTCATTCATGATTGTACATAAAATTATAATTTTATAAAAATATGATAGTTATTTCATTATTATTATTCCATATATTATATGACTATATAATATGTGCAAGAACTGGATCTTTCATGATGAAACACGCCTGAGAAAACAAGGCAATTAAGAAATAATGAAAATAATGAAAGATTATTAATGAAAAAGTAATAAGATGATATAAAAGAATCATATATGATATTATAAATATTATTATGGATCCATTATAAATTAATAACATGATTAAAACCATTATACATGAGGCTAAATCTTGTTCAACCAAAATGAAGCATAAGGTAATGTATTTTGTCTCTATTTACATTCCATTGAGATTTATTTTATATTATGAACCAATTAACATTTATATGGGGTATAAAATACCCCTTTGAAATGTAATATCATAAATAATTAATTATTCATGGTATTTTACGTTTTAATTTGATTTATTTCATCTAAATGGGATTTAACTTGAAAATTTCCAAGTTGTAAAAGTTATTGTACAATCTCACTTCTTTATGAGATTGTTAACTTTGTCTTGAAATAATAAATTTTCATTATACATTAATTTTATATTAAATAGCCATATTATTTTATGATGGATTTGATTATTTCATAAACCGTATACCATTTTTTTACACACAATGTTAACTTTGAAAGATTAACTAGGGAAATAATTAAAAAATCCATATCCTTTACTCAATACAGATATTTGATGGTAATTAATATTGATTAATTAATTAAATAAATTATTATATATACTTGGAATGCTTTGGAACTAAATTGATGGGTGGTTCCCAGTATAATATAGATCCTTTATGCATTGTTAGGTCTCATGAGACAAATCCGTTGGACAAATTAAATGGGTTTTACCTATATTTTAAACCATATTGTGAGAGTTATTGATGCTAGAGGTATCATATGCCTAAGATATGATGTTTAATAATTAAGTATTTCATTTATTAATAGTTCAGTTATTATTATCCAGGATAATTTCACTATGAAATTATATTTGGATTCTTTCATTTTTCATTTTATGGATTAAATGGCATGTGTTTTTAGTTATTTACCTTTCCATATTGATTATTCCTTATCCAGTTATTTAAATGGAATGTTTTCTTAGTTATTTACCTTTCCATGTTGATTATGCTTATTGATTCCTAATATATTCAACTGTACTTAACCCTTACTGAGTATCTGAGCTCACCCTTATTTTGTTTTTTCCCTAGGATATGAAGATGAATTATTAGAATGAGTTTCAAGAATTCTAAGTTTTTACTTTTGTTATGTTTTATTTTCTATTCTCAATGTAAAATGGGTATCATATATGTGTCTAATACTCTAAAACTACTAAAATGATTGGTCCTTTATGATTAGAACCATTGTGTCTATGATAATGTAATAAAGTATGACAATGGATCTAGGATACTGGGATCAGGGTCATTACAGGGATATTTTTTGATCATTTTATCATATAGATTCTAAAACCTATGTTTTGAAATTAATAAAGAACTCTGCTCACGTTTTCCATATAAACCCACCCAACCTCCCATTTATCTTCACTAAAAACTCTTGGAGCCCAATATTTATGCACCATTCCCTCCATTTAACCCTCTTAGGGTTCTCCCAAGATCAAAATAATCTGATAATAATATTTTAGAAGCATTCTCTCAAGGTTAGGGATCCTATCCTTCTTCTATTTATTCAAGAAACTTCTTTATTTTATGCCTTTTCCCATTTTTTCATATTGGTAAGTATTATAACACATCCCTATAATGTCCATTATGATATAAAAGTGACAATATACCACTTTAACTCTAATTAAACCCTCCATGAATCATTCTTTACCCACTTTATATTTCCGAAATTATCCTATGATTTTTCCATGAAAAAATTTTGTGTTGTGAATACTCATCACCATTTCCACTCAAGGATATTCACCTAGATGTACCTATCATTCATTGATTGGTGAATTACATTTTTTAACCCACATTCCTTGATCATGTGATTATATGTGATGAAATATTTCCTTATTTTGAATTATATATGTGGCACACATGAGTATGTACATATTATGTTGGGTGTGCCTAGATTTTGCTCCAATACATTGAATCATGTTTTAGTTTCACGAGACATTGTGTATGGGATTAGTGATTAAACCAAATCCATTATGGGAATCTATATAGAATGTGTTGTTATCTTGGTAGTTATCATTGACTTATGTTTATGACAAGATTTATACTTTTTCCACATTCATATATTTCCTTTATTCTATAATGTTATATCATGCCTCATTGTTCAAGATTACAATGGTCACCCCTCCTATGTTACATTGATATGACCATTGGATCACATGTACTAATTTACCTTATACTATGAATTTTTTATTCCATTATTGGGCTTTATATCTTATCCCATTCTTATATACATTCCTAGATTATCCAGTGTAGTTTTAGAAGAACAATGGAATTTTAAGAGCTTGTTAAGGAAGTTTTCAATAATGTTGTTATACCCATGTTTCATGTTTATATGCCATGTACCTAATTTATAAAATATAACAGAATTAATTATATTATAGGATTTTTTAATTTGTTCCTTTATGTAATAAATCATGAAATAAATTGTGTTAAAGGTATGTGCTATCATAGCATTTACCCTTCATACACGGTGCACAGTTCCAAAAACACCATCTATCCATGAACTTGGCTACATGGATAAGTAACTCTAAATAGAATGTACTCGCAATAAATTTTGTGTAATTAAAAAATTTCATCTTCCTTAAATATGAATAACACATGACTTGTTTTCCTAAACTACATGCTATGTGATCAACGTTACCGAATGGGAAACCCCTGCAAATGACTTGAAACACCACTTTTCTCCTAATTAAGCATAAAACAAACCACTTGGGTTACTTAGTAGTAATAATATGGTTTGTTGATACCACATAAGAAAAAAATAGACTATGAAGAGAACTCCGGATATTTCATATCCCCAGTCCAGGTTCCAAAAGTTCAAAATGGAAATAAAAAAACTCCCAAAGAACTTCACAATGGACTAGCTGTACAAGCCTACACGGTGGAACTGTGCAACTGAACTCCATGACAGAGCTGGGTGACTGACCTACACAACAGATCTTTGCGATGGAATATGTTTGTGCACCTACCCGGAGCACCTGCACGACGGAGTTTCACGGTATACCTATGCGAGCAATATTTCTTCGACCAGGCCTCATTTGTGCCTATAAATAGAGACCTTGGGCTTCCCATTTCATGAATGAAAAAAATTGAAGAGACTCTCTAAAGCTCTCATTGCGTATCTCTTTCACTTAGATCCCTCAAATTTTCTTAGATAGATCTCTAAACCATGAGAGAAGAGGTAATTAAATGGGATAAGCATCTTTTGAAAGTCTTTTTACAAAATTTTACATAGGTTTGGTTCTCCTATGTAAAACATATTCTTCAATCATCATTCATACCTATGCGGCATACCTACGTGGCATACCTGCGCGACATACCTTCACGCCATACCAGTACGGTATACCTACGTGCCATACCTATGCGGTATACCTATGTAGTATATCAATGCAGGGTACCTATGTGGAATACTTACGCGATGGACCTACACAACCAAATCTAGTACCCTTTAAAAAAGAAGTCATTCATGGCAGGGTATATCCTTCTTTGGTTCCCTTATCTGAAAGGGACTAAGTTGAAACCTCCACCAAAACCCCCTGACTTATCAAAACTTTGGGAAATGCACATCAGCGTGTCTCCTATTTGGGTTTGTATTTTTGAAGTTAGAGGTTTCCCACATTTGTTTCACAATGGGGTTATGATTCATGGAATGTTTGTGGGTTTTTATATCTGCAGTCACATGAAACTTTCTCCTAGAAACAGTGTTGGGAAGATCCCGGTTTGGAGGAGGGTTGGGTCTTGGCCTCTCCTTTCTCAAAGAGGTTACTTAGAATCTCAGGTCTCTGGTAGGGAAGGTATAGTTCACACTTACTTTTCGGATTTCTTATCGGGATCAATTTTAGGATAGCCATCCTGGTGTAAGACCCCTCACCTTCATCCATTCCTCCTTAAATTGGACCCTTGTCCAATGTAAATAGAATAGAGGGAAAGATCGTCGCCTCTCCCTCTTCCACAGTCGACATCCCCTCTTCCATTAGTGGAGGAGGAAAAGTTTTAATTGTCATTGTTGAATCTTTCACATCCTCTTGTTTCTCACACTGAGCATGAATCACGTGTTCTTAGAGATACGTGATGGTTACAACGTGTACACAAACACTTATTAGAAGGAACTACAAGAACTCTAATTCCAATCATAACTGGGATACGTTGGAATCTGTCTCAAGGCCCGAGCTCATTGGACGTACTCCTCAGGAACCCAATCCATATTCCTTTAATATGGGAATCCTCCTTAGGAATAAGCCCCAAATTAAACCCAAAATCATCAAGGCATACTTTTCAAGAAGTAAGCGCACTACTAGAAAACAAGGCTATATCCATAGACCTATATCCATGGTTTTACAAGTCCATGGATATAGCTTTGTTTATAGCCACCCTTCTATTAAAATTGTGGATAAATCATTGTCTATAGCCACACTTAAAAATTTTGTATCTAAGTTTTTTTGACCAGCGATCGGGCTCCTCCTCCCTCGACCCCTCACGACCCACCTTATACCTGTGACCACGACCCTATCCTCTTGGACTTCACAACTTCTCCTCTAGGCCTTCACAACTTCTCCTATTTGTGACTTCTCCTCTCAGCCTTCATGACTTTTCCTCTCTCAGTGGAATCCTCTACTCTCGGCGGCGACCTATCCTCTCAGCGGCGACCCTTCTTCCTCGACGGCCTTGGTGACCTCTCCTCTCCCCGATCCTCATCCCTCGATAGTTCCTGGACGGCCTTCGTGACGCTGCCCCATCCTCATCCCCCTCGTGATGCTGCCCATCACTATCACCAAACGAGGCAACCCTGTCTCCTTCGTGGTAACATCTCACCTATCGTACCTCAAAGTTGATCGCCCTTGGCCTTTATCTGAATCACACACACATATTTCTCTCTGTTGGAATTCTTCAAACTAGAAATTAATTACAATAGGAAAAGGATATTTTCATATCTTATTGAAATCGCAAGAGGATCTATAGAGATTTTGGAGGATTGGAAACTTCAATCTTAAACTCGGTTTACTCATAATTTCTAATTGGGACTCTAAATTCAATATGCGCACACATAGGAATACATTGGCCAAATTCTGGGTCAAACTACATGGTGTTAATTGGATCTTTTGGCATCCAAAAATTCTGAATGATATTGTCTCCTCCTTAAGAAATCCCCTCAAAATTGATCATAGAACATTAAATGCCGACTTATGTCTCTTTGCTAGAGTTATGGTGGAAATTAAATGTGATTCAAAGCTGACCACCACAATTAATTTCAATTCAAATGACTACAAAACTGAAATTATAATTGAATATGAGAGGAAACCTCCATTTTGTGAACACTGTAAGATCATTGGTCATAAAATTTTCAAAATTAGAGTAATTAGAAAACAAGAAACACAACCAGTTGAAAATTATTGGAAGGAAATTACGAGAAATAAAAAGGATAAATCCCCTATGATAGATATACCTGTACCCCCATCAAAGAAATCTAAAACTTGGGTGAAATTTTCAAACAAAATGATACTTATAGAGGATAACTCAAGTACTAACTGGGCTGATATGGATAAATAAGAAGAAAAATCCATTAAAGATAAAGGCCTCTTAGAAGAAGTTTAAATTTTGGTGTTAGGAACTATTAGGATATCCAATATGGACGAATCTAATACATGCTCAACCAAAAAAATTTCAGAATCTATCCAAAATTCTGAACATATCCCAGGTAAAAACTTTAAGTGCAATGAATTCAATGCATAAACTACACCCCCTCATAACTATGTGTGCACTAGATAATTTCCTGTTCAATATGTGGATGATCACTCCTCATCTTTAAGTACTTGAAAAATCGAGGACACCTCCCTATTAAATGCCAATATTTCATTAGGGACAAATATTCAGACCAACAGTAAAACAAATGTACCTAATAATTTCTCTAAAACTATAAATTCAACTAGTTATTCTATAGATTTTTGGAATCTATTATCTATCCCAAAATCTGCTCAGGATATCACACATACAATTAGTATGACTACAACTATTTCCATTGATTTGGAAACTGTTAAATCAATGAAGGTAAGTACACCCTTGGTACAGGTGACTAAAATGCAGGATCTCATTGGATCCATTAAGAAGATTCAACCCATGGAGGATACCAGGGTGGAGAAAAAAATGATCTAGTTACAAACTCTTCTTCTACTTTATACTCTTTTTATGGTTCACAACCTGCTAATAGTGTTGATGTCATTAGTTCTCTGATACTTTGTAATTTGAATCCTACAGACCCAACCATTAAAAATTCATTAACTCATGCTACTATGAGATCTTTTAATCACTTCTCTTTCTTATCTAATAATAATACTACTCTTGAAATGAAGTTGGTAACCAAAAATTAAGAGAAAGATTTAGCTCCTTCTCCCCTTGCACACTCTAAATCTATTAGCAGATATATAGAATCAGGGAGTCAGATGAGTATTTTTAAGGTTGTTTCAACTGAGACACATACCATGACTTCTAAAAATATTAAAAATGATGTATAACCTATCAAACCTACTTGAACATCCCCAGTATAGGACCCTAAACATATGTAGGCATGTAATATTTCCTTTCCATTGAATCCGTACCATCCAATAGATCTGGATACTGCCTAACAACAGAAAATGGATACTTAAATGTTTTCAGGTGATCCTATTTCTACATCTATAATTAATGATGATTTCTCTATGAAATATGGAAACTAGAATTCTAATCATAATATCAATTCTTTGTCAATCTGTTCTAAGAATTCTGTAGAATCACCTATGAATGATCTAATTAGGAAACCTTCAAAGAAGATTCTAGTCACATCTAGGAATGAACAAGAACATGACACTAAAAATAACCTAGAGGTTAGAAGGACTACTAGAAAAAAAAGGCTCTGGAATAAAAAGAAATGGGTGTTCTAACTCCAAATTCAGGTTTAAATGATGATCCCCTTTTGGAATTGTCAGGGTATCACTAAATATGACATGTTCATTGTTTTAAAAAGAATGGTTAACAACCATCATCTTATGTTATTTTCCATCGCTAAACCTAAAATTTTGTTTTCCTCTATATAATCACATTTATGCCAAAATAATTATGTTTTTACTGGTGCAATAAATAATACACTCAATGATGATTCTTTATAGATTTTTTCACACTCTTATTTACACAATGTTAGTGTTTTCAATATCTCTGTCCAGATATTTACTTGAAAGTTTAACATTTATGGCACACATAATTTCTTCTCCTTTTTCAATTCTAAAAATAGATACCAAGAAAGAAGAACTATTTGGAATGATCTCTCATCCCTAGGCACTAACATAACCACCCCTGGTTTCTAATTGAAAACTTTAATTCCATTATTAAATCAAGCGAGAAAATTGGACCTTCTCATGATTCCATTTCAATGAAATAATTTAAATCCTCGATTGAAGACAGTGATATCATTGAAATTAATCTCACTGGTGTAAAATACACTTAGTATAGAAGAAATTACAACAAAGTGGTTGCCTCCAAATTGAATAGAGACTTCATGAATGTACTTTCTCTAGATTTATGGGACACTATCTCTAGCACCACTCTTCACAAGCTGAATTTTGATCATCATACCATCTTGGTCAATGTCTCCTTTAATGTCATGAAACCCCAATTTCCTTTTATATTTAAAAATACATGGTTCTCTAATGATGATTTCACCCATATCATCTAAAACTATTGGTCTTCAATGTCTTATAACAATGATGCCTTTTCCTGAAACCTCAAATTGAAACATCTCAAATAGACTCTAAAAACTTGGTGAAGCTCTAAAGACAAACAAGTTATCAATGACATCATGATTCTTGATAAAGTCCTCAATGATCTGAAAAACAAAAACACCAGCTCTGACCTCATCACTGATCCTACTCAAGAACTAAACACTATAGTCAAACTCAACTCTTTTCTCACGTTCCAAGAAAATATGAGAAAACAAGCATTTAAAATTAAATGGTTAACCGACAGTGACAAAAATACCAAATTATATAACTCTCTTCAAAGAACCAGGAAGAATTTTAGGCAGTTAACCTTTTTAAAGGATAGGGACAACCTACTTGACAATGAGGGGAATGGGGTGCAAGGGGAGGGGGGTTGTCCAGGAGGGGGGGGGGTTGAAGGGGTCTGGGGGAGAAGTGTGTAGGGGGAAAGGAGGGGGGAAAGGGGTGTGGGGTAGGGGGTTGTCCAGGGGGGTCGGTGTGGGGGGGGGGGGGGGGTGTTTTGGAGGGAGAAGGGGTGTCCGGGTGGGGGGGTCCAAGAGGGAGGGGGATGGGTGTCTAGGATGTGGGTGCCCATCAAATAATTCTATAAAAAACATAATAGGTCATTGTTCAAACATCTAGGTTTTAATGTGGGTATTGGAGGTACACCAAAATAATCTAATGTGGTCATAGAAAGGTGTGACTATACATGATCTTTTATAATTTGAAGCATTTATTAATTCCATCAACTATAATATTTGTTATGATTTTTTTATTGACATGTTATTAATGGTTACTTATTATCTTATGAAAAAATACATATAATGTCAAGTAATTTTCTTGATTATTTATTTAATGTATGTTTATATGCCTCAGAATGGATAGATACTGGATTTACAATGTTGATCGGATCACTGATGAATTTCAGAATGAGTTACGACATTTCTTGGACTTTGCATTCACTAATGATTAAGATGGTGGATTGATTTGATGACCGTGTTTTGATTGTGTTGGAAGACCATGGTTAAATCACAAGTAAGTGAGTTATCATATCACTAAATAGGGTTTCCAAAAAAAATATCATGTCTGGTATCATAATGGATAAAAAGAACAAGTGGTGAATGACATCGATTCATCGGAAAAGATTGGTATGAAAAATATGATTTCTATTCGGTTTCATTTTTTTTTCTGATTCTAACTTCTCATGTAGACCAGTACAAGAGGAAATGAATACCCAAAAACAGTTTTCATCTATTAATCAGGATGATGATGTTGAGAGTGTTAGAAAGCTGATGGAAGATGCAAATACTCCAGTATATCAGGCATGTGGAAAAATGAGAAAACTTGAGTTTTTAATGAGATTATATCATGGAAAAGAAATGTATGGATTTAGTAATACTACGGTCGACTATCTCCTTACATTTATTAAGGATTTACTTCCTAATTATGCATGTATTCCAGAAAATAATTACATGGCATCAATGTTGGTTGAAAAATTTGGATTTTCATCTATTAAGATTCATTCTTGCCTTAATGATTGTTGTCTGTTCTGAAAGGAAAATGCAGAGTTAAGTCAGTGCAAACAGTGTGGAACATCTTGGTGGAAGACTAATAAAGACGGAATGTAATCTCACATACCAGAGAAAGTTATGTGGCACTTCCCTTTAATTCTCAGGCTTCAAAAACATTTTATGTCAGAAGAAATGGAAAAGAACATAAGATGGAATGAAGATGAAAGAAATAAAGATAATGATGAAATAGTGCATCCTGAAGACGGGTTGTCTTGGATTAAATTTGACAGGTTACATCCTGATTTTTCAACTAACCCACGAAATGTTAGATTGGGATTATCCTGTGATGGTTTTAAACCATTTCACCAAATGCATTCTGCACATAGTACCTGGACTATTTTCATTCACATTTATAACTTTCCTTTATGAATGTGTATGAAGAAGCTGTTTACTATCATGATTATATTGATATCTTGACCCAGTGATCCTGGAAATGATATTGATATATACTTGCAGCCATTAATATAGGAGTTAATGGAGCTTTGGATTGTTGATTCACTAGCGTACGATGCATTCAGGAAGGATTACTTTATGTTTCATGCAGCTTTATTATGGACGATAAATAATTTCTTTGCCTAAGGAATGTTTTCTAGTTGGAGTACTAAAGGGAAATTATCCTTCCATATTTGTATGAAAAATACATGTTTCCAAAGATTAAAGTTTCAAGGAATTTTCAGCTTCATAGGGCATCAACGATTTCTACCAATGGATCATCCATACAAGAAAAATCGAAGATAGTTCAATAATGCGGTCAAGATAGATGAGACACCTCAAAAAATATTAGGGAATGATATTGTTAAAGAACTTGATGATTTGAATTATTTTCTTGGCAAAAGTCAATCAAATATTAGAAAGCAAAAACATGTTAATTCGAATTCCAATAACAATTGGAGAAAGAAAAAAACATTCTTTGAGTTGCCGTATTGGTCATCGAATTTATTGCATCATTGTTTGGATGTAATGCATATCCAGAAAAAAATTTGTGAGATGTTACTTGATACTATTTTAAATGTTAAAGGAAAAACAAAAGATGATTTTTGGTCTCATCGTGATTTGATGGATTGGGGTATAAGAGTAAAACTTTATCCTGAGTTAATTGGTCAAAATAAGTGGAAAGTCCCTATTTCCTGTTATTCAATGAAACATGTGGAGAAGAAAAAATTTCTTTATGTCTTGGAAAGTTTGAAGGTTCCATATGGTTATTCAAGTAATATTTCAAAAAGGGTGAATACACAAGATGTGAAACTAAAATCTCTTAAAACCCATGATTACCATGTCTTGTTACATGAGTTGATTCCTATTTACATTCAACATTTACTTTCACATAATGTTAGAGTTGTTGTGACTAAGTTATGTCATTTTTATCAAGACCTTTGTGCCAAAATACTGAGCGAAAGTGTTGTTCAGAAATTGCAGAGAGATGCACCAATTATTCTTTTCAACTTTGAGAAATTTTTCCCACCGTCATTTTTCACATGTATGATACATATGATTGTGCATCTTCCCACATAAGTTATTTTTGGTGGTCCTGTTTTGAGTTGGTGGATGTATCCTATAGAAAGAATGATGTTTACATTGAAATCTTATATGAGAAATAAATATCACCCCGAAGGCTCTATTGTGAAATGTTATTTAGCACAAGAATTCATGGATTTCTATTCATCGTACTTGGATAATGTCACCACGAGGTCTAATAAAATTATGAGAACTGAAGATGAGTAATATGATCCCCTTGAGCCTGCATTTCCTTCACTTCCCCAAACAGGGGGGATATCTGGATCGTACTTGTTGTGTACTTTAAGCAGGGAAGAGCGGAAAATGGCTCATCATACAGTATTATTCAATTGTGGTGTGCTTGATGATTATATCAAGTAAGTAAACTAATAAATATGCATTTTTTTCATTATGTTATTTCTTCATATCTTCTGAAATTTTTAAGCTTTCATATTTGTAGAGAACATTTAGAAATTATAAAAAAGAGACATCTCTCTCTCTCTATTAAGAGGAAGGAAATGCTACACAACAAAGAATTTACTTCTTGGTTAAAGTCAATGGTAATAGATTTTTTTCTTCTTATAACATAATCACATGTATCTATTTAATATTCAATGTTGGTATCTTTTATGTTTTAACTCTACTAATTAATGAAGTATCAGATGAAGTAAGAGCATTATACTTTAGTCCAAACAATGTGGTATGTGATTGTAAAGCAATGGTTGTCAATAGATTTAAATTTGTTATAAATAGCTGTGCAAAAAAATGGCAACCCAACATGATGGTATGATGATAAGCGCCACAACAGATTATTATGCGAGTGCATCAGATAGACAACCTCAGTCAGAAAATATATCATATTATGGTATTGTTGAAAGAATCATTTTATTAGATTACTATTCACATGGTCGTGTCGCAATGATGAAATGTAAGTGGTTTGATTCAATGACACGACATGGAATGCATTTTGATAACTATGGATTTAGAGTGATTGATATGAATTTCCAGCTTCACACTGGTGAACCTTATATTTTCGTATCACATGCTAGATATGTGTTTTATGTAACTGACCCGTTACAACAACAATTTGGTGTTATTGTTGATGTCATTCCCAGACATATTTTTGATGAAGACATGGATGAAAATGATTTTTGTGGATGAACCTGTCAGTATTTATTCAAATTATTCATTTTATGACATAGATGACTCAATTTCTAGAAAATATTGTTAACCATAAATTGTCATAGACCACATAGAATGTTGATAAATTTGTAAGTATTTACCTGACATTATCGTAATATTGTATGTGTTTTTTTAAACTTCCATACATGATATCAAATTAACTAGTATATTTTATCAATATAAATGTCACATTGAAAATGTATCTCATTGTTTTATGATACAATTGTATTACTTAACATTTTTCATTATTTCTATTTATTTGAGAATATTATTTTAAATTTCCAGGTCAAAATGTATGAATGTGATGATATTAGAAGAAATAGAAGAATACAAAGAAATGAACAACATATGTCTCATTTGGACAACACTGTAAGTGCAATTTATGTTTGAATATTATGGTTTTTCATATTATTTATCTTGTTATCGTTCGTTTAATTTTATCATCTATGTTATTTTAGGATACTTCGTCGAGGAGAAGGTTGAATTATACTACTGAGGATCATAGTATGGCTGGGGGTATTGATTCTACTGTTCATCCTACTACTATCCGCTTGAGTCACCAGAAGGTCATCCTCCCATTATGCCACCTCCATATTATCCATACCCACATTTTCCATATCCCTTTATTCCCACACCCACATCGGATGGTAGTTCTCATACTCCCATCCCTCCTTATTTTCCATTCCCACCATCCACTATACAGCGCACTGCGCCCCCATATATCCCACTGGAATATCCATATCCATATCCACCCTCATCTGTATAGGGTTATCCATCTACTGTACAGAGTACTCCTACTGTAGATACCCCACCTACCACAGAGGCTACCCCCCCTCTAGATGCTGTACTTCAGGGGTCAACTAATCCCCCATCTATTGGTATGTGTTTAAACATTATTGTTAGTGATTAATGATAAATTCATATATATTATTATCCTTTTTTACCTTTTTTCTTGATTAACTCCAGTCTCCACTAGACGACGAGGTCGCACAAAAATGTGAGAGGTTTGGAATCAACACATGAAAATCATGGATGAATACAATGAGGACAAAGCTATAATTAAAAAAAATGGTACAGAATGTAAAATCTTTATGGTAACACTTTATAGACACAAAAATATCTTTTTGGTTCAACCAATAAGTTGGAGGGAAGTTGGAGAAAAAATAAAGGAAAATTCTTGGGCAATGATCTGGGTAAGTAATGTTAATCACCTTTTATATATATTAATTTATAATATTTTCTTAACAAATATTTTGTCCATTGTAGCTCTGATATAATTTTCCTGATGGAAAAAATGCCAAAGCTGCAAGGTTAATGGATTTTAGTGAAATGTGGCTAGCGTACAAGTATGAATTATATCTTGGTTGGAAAAAGAGAGTTGGCACAGATCTTAAAGAAGTACCAATGATTCATGATTGCCCAATATCACAATACAAATAGATGATCGGCTATTGGAATATTCAAGAGTTTAAGGTATTTGTTAAATTTATATATATATTCATTTATTTATTTGAAAATTAGTTTTATTTAAGTTAATGAAATCATATAATTATTTGTTTATAGGAAAAATCAGACAGAAATAAAATAAATAATAGTGGAATGAAACATGTTTATACTCATGGACACACTTCACTCCCAGATCTTGAGAAAACATAAGTAATTTAATATTTAAAATATTTAACTTTGTTTAGTGTAATTTTTTTGACTTCCAATTTTGATTTATTTCTTTGTTTTTTCTAGAAAAAAGAATTGAATATCGAGGGTTGCGTTCCTCGCTCTACTTTGTTTTTTATAAGAATAAAAAAGAAAGATGGTACTGTGCCAAATCCTGACACTGAGAAGGAAATTGTTAGTATATTTTAATTTCTTTTATTTTGACTGAATTTAATTCCTCATATTATTTTATCATTTTAATTTATGTTATATATCAACCGATAGAATGATTTGGAGACATTGGCAGAAAAAGAGCCAGACAATTTGGGCCCTAACGATCATCTACATTAGTTATTAGGAGATGATCATTAGGATAGAGTGCGCTGTCGACCTGGGAAGAAGATTGTACCATATTGATACTGGTCTAATGACAACATTTCTTCGAGTACCGGTTCTGGTTTGGTCACAGTGGAATAGATGAATTCCACAATCAAAGAAGAAACTCAAAAATCAAAAAGGTGATATTTGAAAATATGAATAAAGTTATATCTACCATTTATTCTATATTTTCACCAGAAGAAACTGCAGTAGTTGACACATGTTTGATGTCGATGAGTTCTGCTGGTGGATCCAGAGATATATCAAGAGTTGGAGCTGTAGCCAGAGCCGAAGCTGGAGCTGGAGCTGTAGTCGGAGCCAGTCCCAGTGTCGGTGTCGGTGCCTGTACCGATGCTGATGTCGATGATGATGCTGGTGACGTGAGAGGTGCTGATGGTGTTTCTGTAGGATCCGTGGATGAGGGTTATCATGAATCAGATGATACTAATATTGAGACTCACTATTTATGTGAATTTTATTTTTGGATTGTTAATATGTGTAATTTTTTTATGCAATGAGGTTTTATTATTTTAATACTAAATTGTATTGAGGTGTTTCTAACTGTTTATACATATTGATTATACAGTAGTTAAGTTTTATTATTATTATATTTAATTTTATCCTCCTCCGATGCAACCATCATACCTCCTCGATGACGCTGCTCTGAGGAAGCCCCTCTATCTCCTCCAGCACACCTCTGACGGTATATAGTCCAATTTTCCATTTTTTTCTTGAGGCGACCACTCTATTAGTTTCAATGATCATATTGTGAGTTTCATGACTTGTATTGGTGTGTAGGATAGGGATTCATGCTATGCAGAGAACCAACAAGAAAACATAGCCGATGCAATTGATTCACTCCCACAACTTGCAATCGGGATTGACGTGAATATAAAATTGAGAAGGTAATGGTTATTTTATACCATTTTTTGCAAGACATTAGTAACCATTTGTTGTGTTTTTATTGGTGTTTCATGGAAATATTGTGATAATTTTTTTTGGGTTCTAAATACTCAATTACATTACAAGGGGCAGGGGGTGTGCAAGGGGGTAGTGGGGGAGGGGGGGTGCTGTAGGGGTGGGGTGTGCAAGGGGGTAGGGGTTGTGCAGGCACTGCATCTTAGTGTCATGTAGTTTTTTTTATACCTACCTGGTTTCATTCAATACATAATTTTTTATAGTTTCATTCATACAGAAAATGCATAATTGACTTACTGATTAGTGTTGTTTCCCTCAACTCCATGAATTAGTATATTTTCCTATCACAATTTCCATCGGGTCTTTATACGGTACCAACTACAATTTTTAACTTCCATATACTCCATACCCTAATTCGGTATCTCTAACTCACAATTTTCATCCTGACTTGCTACGACACCCACTAGATTTTTACTGCTACTCCATACCCTCCTCTGACCAGTGAAATAGCCATCTATTTATGGTAAATCAACTTTAATCTGATCTGCTGCTCCACACCCTCCATAACGGTGTCGACTTATCCACCGTTGCCAAAGGTATGGTTTTACCACACCATTTTTTACATAATGACAAGTTTTATTTTTACACAACTGCATCCTCAAATATGAAATTTAACCCCATACTCACATTTTTGGAATATGATGCAGTTTCATGTTTGATTGTTTAATGTTTTCAATGTATAGGTGAAATCTCCAGTTTAGGTGATGCTGATTCATCTTCCAAAATCAATGGAATTGAAAAGGGTAAAATTGCGATATCATATTATTTAAAAGATTAAAATTAATGTATACTATTGTAATTTGTGAACACATGATATTGTTATCATTTCATTAATGTGATTTATGCTTTTAGGTCAAGCATCATTACAAATGGTATTGACATCGACATTGAAATGTGCCTTATAAAAGGTTTGGGTGGGGAGAATTTTATAAAAGGTGTGTAGTTCGACTATTTATCAATTATCAATTACTATTTATTATAATTTTTTCTATTGCAATCATTAAAATTTTCAAAATTCTTTTAGATTCATTTAATGTTTTATATTTTCCAATTCCATTTTAATTGATTTCATTTATGAAATCTATAATTTTCAGGTTTAATTCTCTAGTTTAGGTGATTATGCCTCATCTTCCAACATCAATGGCATTGAAAAGGGTGAAATTGATATATCATCTTATTTTCTAGATTAAAATTTACATGTATACTCTTATAATTAATGATCACATGGTATAGTTATCATTTCATTAATGTGATTTATGATTTCAGGACAAGCATCATTGGAAATAGTATTGACAACGCTATTGCAATGTGCTTTACAAAATGGTTGGGCGGGGAGAATTGTATAAAAGGTATGTAGTTAGACTATTTCTCAATTATCAATTAATATTTATTGTAATATTATCCATCACAATCATAAAAATTGTCAAAATTCACTAGGATTTATTTAATTTTTTTATTTTTTTCCAAATCCATTTAAATTTATTTAATTTATGAAATCTATAATTTTTATGTTTAATTTTTCAAATTATTCATTTATATACATTATTTTTCATTTAGTTATAGATTTTCTATTGTTGTTTTCCTATATTTTGTTGTCTGTAAATTATCATTTTTATATAAAAGACTATTGTGTCACCTATGTTGATTTTTTTTATTTCATTAAACAAAAAGGTTAATAACTTCATTCTTTCAATAAAAGATGTTTATTCATAGGTTAAAAACTCTATATTAATTTTAAATATATGCTAATAAAGAGTCAAGTTTTCAATGTGTATACATGGATGTATTTTTCCCTCTTGACTTTTTAGTTTTATCGCTTCTCAATACAGGTCCTCAATTGGAATTTCCTATCTTCATTATTATTTTTTTGGAAATTTATTGGAATTTTATATGTTGATAAAGTTAATTTAAATTCCAATGATGTTGAATTATCCCAAAGTTATATTTAGATTCTAAATTTTATGCTTTAAGTTTGATCATTTTTATCACTATTTTTATTAACATTGTTATTCAATTGTGTTTTTATGATTTTTTCTTGTGAATCAAAAGAGTATAAATTATTAAAATTTTCATTGCTTTAATGATTTCACTTTGATATTCTATTCAAGAAACACATCAAGATGTGACCAGAAATATGAAATATGTACCTATTTTCATTACATCTTCAGGTTAAGTCACTTATTTTGTTTGTAAATTTATTACATTGGGTCTGAACTATTATATTAATTGATTTCAAACAATATAAATCATGATAGGCTATAAGAGTTAATTTTATGTCAAGAACACGAAGTAACTGACACCAAGAAATATTATACTATTTACTTGAAAAAAACTTAAATGATGCTTTCATGTTAGGGGGCTTCAACACCATATATGTGTATAGAGATTGACTATCTAGAACATGTACATATTAATACATTTGTACAGATATTGTGGAATTTCTGTGTACATATATTGAACTTTATTCCAGAAATTTACATAATATCTATGTACAGATTAATATAGTAGGAATCGTTCATGATGTTGAAAAATAGAGCACCATGTTTTATTAGAGATATGGTGCATATTGTTAAATATGACTAGAAGATGCAGTAGTTAGTATTATGACATTATAATTGGTGCTTAATGATTATTACATGGTCTAACCACATAACACATAAGATTAACCTAATGTTAATGTCACACAAGTCATGTGCACTGAAGATAATTATACATAGTGACTTTTCATAAGCCGACATTTCTATCTCACCTTATAAAGGCCCACACATAGATAATTATAGGTAGTGTCTAAAATAATTTGTAATTTTTTTATCACTTTATTGCAATAGTTTGTACCACAAATTTATGTTTTCAATATAATCAGTATAATCAATATTCATGTAGGGTTTTGATCCTACTTACAAGGTGACATGATGGAGTAACATTCAATTTTGGAGAAACACAACATCATGGAAGACAGGAGCAAGGGTATATTTTCAAGCAGTGAGTCATTTTATTTTTTCCAGTTAATAGTTTCTTTTACTTTTATTAAATATGATATGTGCCCATGTATATATATATATAAATGAATACGCAGGTGAGTAGAGATTGGTATATGCATATAATCATATGTGCAAGGATCCCCTTACACATGCTCATGGCCATGCGGGTGTGTGTATAGGGGATAGGTGTCCTTTTATGTGTGTGAATGTGTGTATACCCTCTGGGGGTGCGGAAACTTTTAGTTAGAAATCTCCAAGAGCCGAAGTGCATGGTTTGGTTCCACCTTGAGGTAGGATCCCTCTTCTAGCCTATTTAATTCAAGAATGCTTTAAATTTAATTTAACTTCTTTCTTAATTTTTCTTAATTATATTGAATTTCATATCATGAATATGTGTTCTTTAACATAATTGTTTAATTTGATAAATAAAGTCATGTTTTTATAATAAAACCCCTCCAACAGAGGTGCGTTGTCTGTGAAAACTCACAGTGATAGCTATATTGATCTAGTTACTTAAATTATTGTATTTTATTTGTGCTGAATGAGTTTTAAAATAAATGTTAAATATAATTAAATGAATTCTATGATAAATAAATTCCATGATTTTATAATAAAACCCCTCCAACGGAGGTGCGCTATCTTCTAAACCAAAGAGTGGTGATAGTTATTTGTATCATGTTTATATTTGGTTTGAGTCTTTCAAATGCCTCTTGTTGGTGTTTGTTTTGTGGCTAGTTAGTTTTTGTTTTCTCTGAATAATATAAATTGTCTTATCATACTCGTTTAACTCAAATGGAATTTCATGAGTAGGCATATTCCTTGACCATGACACTTTCCTTTTCACGCTTAGAATATTATAAATAAAATTTCCATGTTTAGGCAAAGTGAATGAATTTGTAAATGGTTTTTGTAGGGTGTATGATTATTTTCCATCATTTTGTTTCCCTTTAGATGTTGTGTCATTGTGCCGCTCTCTACAACCTTCTCTGGAGATCCCTTATTATAGCATATTAAATAGTTGATTTGTTCTATCATCTGCCGGCAGGGCGACGGTCGGAATATTGCCCCGCCTCCTCCTGTTCCCTTCACTCCTGGCTGACAGATGCTGCCCCGCGGAAGTCGCTGGACTGGGCCAACATTCCGTGGTCACGCCGCAGTCACACCGTGGTCACGCCGCGGTCATGTCGTGATTTGGCCCTTCTCCAAGATGACACCCCGCGGCGGTTCGCAATGATAGTATTCCATGAGTCTTTGTGATCAATGTTGAGACTGACTAATCACAATTTTTTATGGTGGGGTGACGACCGGAATGTTGCCCCACCTCCTCCCGCTCCTTTTGCTCCTGGCCAGAAGATGTTTCCCTGCAGATGTCACTGGACTGGGCCAACACTCCATGGTCATGCTGCGGTCACGCCATGGTCACGCCGCGGTAATACCGTGATTTGGACCAACTCCAGGACGACACCCCGCGGTGGTTCACAGTGATAGTATTCCATGAGTCTTGTGATTAATGTTGAGACTGACTAATCACAATTTCTGCCGGTGGGGCGATGAACGGAATGTTTCCTCGCCTTCTTCCACTCCCTTCACTTCTGGTCGGAAGATGCTGCCCTGCAGATGTCTTTGGACCGGGCCAATACGCCGCAGTCACGCCGCGGTCATGCCGTGATTTGGCCCTGCTCGAGGATGACAACCCGCGGTAGTTTGCAATGATAGTATTCCATGAGTCTTGTGATCAATGTTGAGACTGACTAATCACAATTTCTGCCGACAGGGTGATAGCCGGAATGTTTCCCCGCGTCCTCACACTCCCTTCGCTCCTGGCCAGAAGATGCTGCCCCGTGGATGTCGCAGGACTGGGCTGACACGCCGCGGTCACACCGTGGTCACGCCGTGGTCACTCTGCGGTCACATCACGGTCACGCCGTGGTCATTCCATGGTAATTCCGTAATTTGGCCCTGCTCCAGGACGACACCCCGTGGCGGTTCGCAGTGATAGTATTCCATGAGTCTTGTGATCAATGTTGAGGCTGACTAATCACAATTTCTACCGGTGGGGTGATGGTCGGAATGTTTCCCCGCCTCCTCCTGCTCCTTTTGCTTCTGGCCGGAAGATTCTACCGCACTGATGTCACTGGACCAGGCCAACATGCCGCAGTCACGCCGCGGTCACGCTGCGGTCAAGCCGCGGTCATGCCGTGGTCACGCTGCGGTCATGCCGCGGTCACTCCGCGGTCACCCCGCGGTCACACCACGATAATGCTATGATTTGGCCATGCTCTAGACACATCCATCCCACACCAGCCCCCTTCCACCTTCATTTCATCCCACTTCCACCATCCTTCCATCCCGCAACAGCCCCCCCCTCCACCTTCGAATCAGCCCGCACCATCCCCCAACACCTGCAACTAGCCCCCTTCCACCAGCATTCCAGCCCCCTTCCACTTGCATTTGAGGCCGCACCAGCCCCCATCCACCAGCAATCCATCCCGCACTAGCCACCACACCAGCCACCACCCCTAGCCTCCTACAAAACTCTCATGTCAGCCCTCTTCCACCTGCAAAATAGCCCCAGCCTCCAGTTCCAGCCCTCACCAGCCCCCGACCTCCAATGTCATGGTGGGAATATCCAAAGTTTTTATGGTGATGTCAAAAAGTCTTCTCAGTGGATATATTGTCCCCTAAATCCATGGACATGTGTAAAGAAATTCAAAAAAAGCCTAGAGTGAAAGACCAACAGCCAACATCAACTAACCAGACCAACATCCCTATCCAAACAAAGCCTAGAGTGAAAGACCTCTAGACAACCATGCCAACTAATGGCCACTACACCAACACCTACTTGCACAAGAACCCTAAACCACACCAGATCCAACCACAATAAGAACCTATAATAGACACAACACCCAAAATATTAGCTAGAAACCAAATCATTGAAAAAGTTTGAGAATCCTAGTGATCTAAAAGAAACAGTTCATCTGCATCCTTGGTCATTTAATAAGTTTAAGAATCCTAGTGCATGTACTATGCTAAAGAGAGGTAGATGTAGGTTCTAGTCCCAAATAGAAAAGATTATAAAAATGTTATGGAAAAGAAGAAAGGGTGAGGTAATATTATGTTTTTTATGTAGGTCACTATGCCTAATCACAAAAGTAATCAGAAATAGTTCAAAATTTTGAATCACCCTGTAGGCATCATTGATTCCTCGAGGCATTGATCAGATTAAATATTTATTTTCTCAACATTCACTAATCTACTAAGGCATAGTAAGTGGTATTTTGTGGTCGATCCCAATGATATATCTGTTTAGAAATGCAACCCAGTGGTTATAACCTTTTGGTGGATTCCTAAAATTCACTCTCTCATTTAGATTGACTAAAATTATGGAGCATGGGTATTATAAAATTAATAGAAGGGGAGGCGTCAATTTTACAATAAATAAAAAGGGTAATCTTAAATCTAACTTAGAATATACCTAAGGAATATGATGTAAATAGATAAAAATGATAACAATTTCACTAGGTCCAACCAATTGTATCAACCTATGATGAAAAAGATTCATTTTCCCGATGTATTTTTCAACCTAAGTGCAGTAATACTGAATTCTAGGAATAACTAATTACATAATAATGGTCTTACCATGATCTTCTACAACTAGTTCATGGTCATCCAACATTCAATAATGATATTACAAGATAGTATATGACAATGAGATTTAAAATTGTTTTAAATATGGTTAATATCCATACAGTTACCCATCATTGATTTTACAAATTCAAAAGTCTAGATTTATCCAAAGAAATAGAACCACTGAACCCCCAGCCCCACAGCCAACATCAACCAACCAGACCAACATCCCTATCCAAACAAAACCTAGAGTGGAAGACCTCTAGACAACCATGCCAACTAATGGCCACTAAACCAACAACTACTTGCACAAGAGCCCTAAACCACACCAGATCCAACCACAATAAGCACTATAGTAGACACAAAACCCAAAATATTATCTGGAAACCAAATCATCCCCAGACCACCATCTGGACCCATCCATCACCATATGAACACCTTGCATCAAAATGGACCACCCCACTATACAAAAGTCTAAAAAACCAGTAGTCAACTAGTACCATCCATCCGAAGTGCCCCACATCACCCACGCCTAACCCATTATACAACCTCAAGAATCCCCAAGAAGTCCCTGATCCAAATGTGAGCTAATAGACACCCTTAATCCAACACCTATAGGCCCACAAAGTAGTCAATGTGTACCCACCCTAGAAAGAGAACCAGCCATCTACCAGAAACATGCCTCCCAACCTGCATCATCTAGCATCTCAAGTGAATTTTATAACATCCACCATAGAAATCCCGACACCATCAACAACCAAAATACACAATTTGGGGAAACCGAGCACAAACCAACTGAACTTACTCCAAAACACCACTTTAAGACCCACCCCAAACTATATCCACCACACTAGAAAATCAAGAGAACTAGAATCCTACAATAGTAATCCAAAACAAAGAAGAAACACCAGAAAGACAACCCCTATGCACCCAAAACATGTTACCAACCATAGTAGAAATCACAAACCAACTAGCACCATGCACCATGTAAGTGTATCCTGTACTAAAACATTTAAAAAAATCCAAACAACAACACCCCCAGTTGAAACCCATCTTCAAAGGTCCTATAATTCCAAACAGCAACACGAAACTCACAACCCCACCTCCTAAATCCTCCACAAGAAATCTATAACCCCACTATGAGAATCTCTGTAAGTATCTATTGGATAAACCCATCATCTCCCAGCCTTAACCTTAATAAGCATCCAAAGTAACCTTCATACCACTCCCTACGAACATACACCCCTCCACTTGAGTAGCCCCTCCCCACCCAACCTAAAACCAGGAAGAACCACAACACACACATATACACATCTAGATAACTAGCCACACAATGGGGGGGGGGGGTTCAAGGGGGTGTGTGAAAGGGGTGCAAGGGGGTGTGTGCAAAGGGTGAAAGGGATGTAGGGGAGGGGGGGGGGGTGGCTGCTGTCCAGGGGGTTCAAGGGGGGGGGGGGGAGGGGTGTGCAAGGGATGTGTGTGTGGGGGGGGGGGCTGCTGTCCTGGGGGTCTAGCAAGGGGGTCAGTTGTTCAGGGGGTCTAGCAGGGGGGATTTCTGTCCAGGGGGTTCAGTAGGGGGGCTACTGTCCAGGGGGTCCAGCAGGGGGGGCCACTGTCCAGGGGGGTCCAATAGTGGGGGGGGGGGGTGCTGTTCAGGGGGGTTCAATAGGGGGGATACACTATTCTTGTTTATTGAGTTATATTCTTTGTTAATATTCTAAGATGTTTTGTTTTACCATAATTTTAGGGGATGAGCACTACTATGTTATACCTTGTGTTGTAGGTACTTTTGAGCTAGTTCTAGACTTATTTGATAGTTTGTATTATAGGGAGACTCATCTAAGTGCAGTCATGTGTTTTTTTTATATTTGGATTTGTTTAATTCTTATTGTAAGTAGATTTCATGTATAATTTAATTTGGAGGGCACTGGAAGGGGGGGGGGGGGCAGGGGGGTAGGGGGGAGGGGATTGGAAGGGGGTGCAAGTGGGGCCTGGTAGGGGGGGGGGGTGAAAGTGGGGGCTAGCAGGGGTAGGTGGGGGGGGGGGGAACGTGCAGGGTTGGGGAGGGGGATTGGGGGGTGTCTAGGTTTTTGTGGGGGGGGGGGGGTTCTAGGGTTTGTACAGGAGGGTGGGGGTGGCTTTCTTGGGGAGTGGTGGCCTGGGCTATCCAGGGGGATCTGTCCAGGGTCTTGGGGGTGTCCAGGGTCTGTGGGGGGGGGTGTCCAAGTTCTGGGGGGGGTCCAGGGTCTGTCCAGGAGGGTGGGGGTGGCTGTCCAGGGGAGTGAAGGTCTGAGATATCTAGGGGGATCTGTCCAGGGTTTGGGGGGGGGTGTCCAGGGTTTGGGGGGGGGGGTGTCCTGGGTTTGGGGGGGGGGGTGTCCAGGGTCTGTCGAGGGGGTGGCCAGGGTCTGTCCATGGTTTATCTGAGGGGTGTCCAGGGTCTGTTTGGGGGGGGGGGTGTCCAAGGTCAGTCTGGGGGGTGTCCAGGGTCTAGGGGGTGTCTAGGGTCTGTCTGGGGGGGTGGGGGTGTCCAAGGTCTATCCAGGAGGGGGATTTGCAGGGGGATGTCTAGGGGGAGGGGGATATCCAAAGGAGGGGGGGGGGGTTATGTAGGGTGGGGGTGTCAAGTGTTCAGGAGGGAGGGGTCAGCAGGGGGTGGGCTACTATGGGGGGGGGGGCTGTGCAGGGTCTGGGGGGTGTCCAAGGTCTGGGGGGGTGTCCAGGGTCTGTTCGGGGGGTGTCCAGGGTCTGTCTAGGGTCTGTCTGGGGGGTTCCCAGGGTCTGTCTGGGGGGTGTACAGGGTCAGTCTGGGGCGGGGGTGTCTAGGGTCTGTGGGGTGTCCAGGGTCTGGGGGGGTGTGTGTGTCTAGGGTCTGTCTAGGGGGGGGGTGTCCAAGGTCTATCCAGGAGGGAGGGTTTGCATGGGGCTGTCCAGGGGAGGGGGGTTTATTTAGGGTGGGGGTGTCCATTGTCCAGGAGGGAGGGGCCTGCAGGTGGGGTGGGATACTATAAGGGGGTGGGGTGGGGGGATATTTTTTTATGGTTTTTCAAACCCTATAGCCATGGTTAAAAACCGTGGCTATAGGTCTAATGCCACAGTTTATAACCATGGAAATAAATTGTGTCCCTCCTCTAGTATAACCATGGTTCTAAACCATGTCTATAGAGATATTACCATGGTTAGAACCGTGGCTGTCTACCTATAGCCACGGTTTGAACCGTGGCTCTAGAACTATAGCCATAGTTCCAAACCATGGATATAATTCTAGGCCTATAGACACACCAAACTTAGCCATGATTCCTCAAACCATGGATATTTCCTATAGCCACGATTTGAAGACCTATAGCCATGGTTTTAAATCGTGGCTATAGCCCGAATTTCTAGTAGTAAGCCCAAACTCATCTCTCTCAAAGGACCATACTCTCCTATGAGACTTATTGAACTACATGGTCTTTTATTCCCATCTATATGGGATACATAGGAAGCCTCCTTGAGGTTCAAACCCAACACTTCAAATCAACCCTGTTCTCCTTGGGCCATATTCTCAATAGGGTTTGATTTTACTTGGAAATCCATATCCTTTCCAAGTTCCTTGGGATGATTCAGCATAAGTCCCACACTAAGTTTCAACTAAGAACCTTCCGCTTAGAGGTCCTTATCACATGACCTCTAAAGGTATGATGTGTCCTATTAAGCGGCACCAAACTACGAGGGTTCTGATTCCTTTCACAAGGATATGTAGGTAGATCATTTTATGGGCACGATCACAAGATAAAAAAAAAACCTTCATCTCCCTAGATACAATAAATTCCAGAGTGCCCCACTGAGTGGATTAAAAACTAGTATCATCGCAATAATGATTAAAAGAATCTATAATTGGTATATTAGAGGATACCATTAATGTAAAACCTTGAATACACCTGGATGTTTCCATTAATGAAGAACCTTGAATTCATACTGATGATTCTAAATTTTACACATGTTAATAAGTGATTGTAAATTCTAATGGATACTTATGATATACTTGGTGAATTAATAAGTATTTTTGAAAATATCTTAAATTTATAATGAGTGTCCTGGAGTAGACAATAATTCCCCCCAAAAGGGTGTGATGAGTCCGACCTCCCATCCTCTCGACCAATGAATTTTCTTAAGTATCATAGAGTTCAAACTTAACGAATGAATACCTTTGGAAAATAGTCCTCCTTTGGATAAATAACTGTTGGAAGTTTCCGGTTCCATAAATAAATCCAATGGAAACCACCTGAAAATAGTGTTTCTTAAAACTAGAACACATGTTTCAAGGAACTACAAGACAAAAATGTTGAACCTGACGTGAATCCTTAGCCACGTTAATAATGTTACCCACATGTTAGGCCCCTATCAATTGATAGAGGAAGGATATACAAAGGAATTAATAATGCATGTATCCATCTAAAAAATGTTGTTTTAATAGATCTTGTTGTTGTATTTAGTTTTCCATAGAACTCCCTTCAATCCAAAGAATGGATTTCTCCAAGACAACATCTGTGAACTTCCCGACCGCTGCTCAAGATGGATATCCATCTATAGGAAGGATGTATTTACCAACCTAGCATCTTCAATGTTGGGTCTCTAATGTATTGGTAAAGGAATATCGCATGTATGGTACAATCCTGACTTTATAGGCTGCTCGACAAGACGTCCATGTCAACAACAATCCTCGATCATCTGGACAACGACGACCAATGATCAAGAAGAAAACGGTGCCAACCACTGCCTCTAATCGTTTTGGGTCTTTATCCCCAGAACACAATAATAAATTACTCCCATACTACAGGGAGGTGGATCAAGAGGTCACTCAAGGCATCAATTCAAGAATGCAGGAGTCCTTCCCAAGGACTCCCACCAGTAATCACCAGTATAATCACACGGTGGTGTACCCCCAACATGATGGGGGTGTTGACTCTGGATGTTTGGCCCATGACTCTCAGACCTGGGCACGAAAGATAAACTGCTAGGGATAATGTCCGGTCAATAGAGAGCAGGTTCTCACCTCTACCTCCTCTGGAGAAGTCCATCAATTTAACTTGATGACAAACAATGAGTGGGCACATACACCTGTTCGTCCTAATTTTTCTACTCAACAGAATCATCTGACAACAATCCACCAATACCACCAGATAAACCTGGTGGAGCACCATGAACCGGAACATACACCTGTTTATAAGTCATCAGCCACTGAGTTGGCTCATTTGACAGCTTTTAAAGAAGTTAGCTAATCTAATTTGGTAGCAACTGGTAAACAGGAACATACACCTGTTTATAGTCACCAATTATGTTAGTAGTCTCGTCTTCTGATATTGAAAGAAGTCTGTCAACTATACTTGATGGAAAAATGCCAGCAGGCACATACACCTACCAATTTTCATCAAGCCTTCCAACATTCTCTTTTGGTAGCACCCAGAGAAGTCAGTCGGAAAGCTCCGATGACAAATTTGGGGTAGACCCAAGTCTCTTCCCCCATGCATCAGTACTTTCAATATCCATTGATAGGAAAAGGAGGACAAGAGAAGGCATATACACCTACTCTAGATACGGAATGTATGTATATTCTGGTTCTAGCTGCTGAAGTCACCAAACACATCTTATCAATGGTGAAAGGGCTGACGCATATCCCTACCCATATTCTAAAAGCATGCTAGGATATTTTAACAACTACTTCAGTAGTATCAGGGAAACAAACACATAAATCTATCCCTGAACATGGGATGACAAATCAATATGCCATCTTAGAGAAGATACACACCTCTACTCTAGTCTAGGAGGGTCATGGGGCATACTCCCCCATATCATATAGACAACAGGATCGGGAACATACACCCTTTCCAATTGGAGGTAATCAGTTCATTTTGGTAACCACTCTAAGGAAAGCACATATTCCTACCAATGATAACAACTTTTCCCAGCAAGTGGCCCCAACTAATTATAAGAGAACATCCAAGAAAAATTCTCTCCAAGCATTGTTGGGAAATCAAGAGTTAAGCTGCGATGTGGCTCCTCTTAATGCTGGAGTTCTTGAAACCATCATAAATTTATCTATTGATGCTCAAGATCTTATCCTCTCATTACCAAATTATGGGAGTGGTAGTTGTAATTCTGAAGTTTCTTATCAGAAAATTCATCATTAAGGATTTCTTCATAAAAATTCGGTCAATCCAGAGTGCCTATCTCTGGATGAGATCCACAAAAACCCTCCGTGTATCCAGAAGACCAAGGAGAAAGAAGATTTATCCCTTGATGTAATCCATCATAGTGATCCTCCACATGATGGAATTCGCTATGAAAGTCCTCTTCACAGTAGTATTTCAAATTGTCAAGACAATTCCATAATTGACAATGTAGCAATGAGAAAGCCCTCCTATCTTGAGGCACTTTAAATCACAAATATAGTCATGTATGATGCCTTATCATTTATGGGTGAAACACTTACTCAACCAGAAGAAATATTAAGGGAACAATCATTCTCCAAACCTATTTTAGGTCATTTGTCTTCTAATACAGAGCATCCACTCTGGTCAGATCAAGTGTAGAAACCTCTTTTAAAAGATGAAGAAGATGTGTTAAATATGAGGAAATGATTAGCTAAAGGATAAATCCCAGTCATGTTACGGCCTTTGGAAAATTCTCAGTATAACATTCCAGAATTGATAACAGAAGATTGCATTCATAAAATTCTTCTCAACTTATGGAAAACTCTTCATCATTTGAAAACCAAAGTCTTACCATATGATGAATATCAAAATCAAGTAAAGGTAATAGAAGGGTTGCAGTGCCAAATTGACTTGGAATCTCTCTCAGTTTCTCAACATCCAAAGGTTAAAAAACAACAGAGAACCCTTCAGCATGCATGTCTCAATGCTCTAAAGAGGCTATGCCAGTTAATTTCTGATTCCCCATCTGATGTTTTTATTAGAGGATGGGGTGCATATGGAGCATTTCATTTCACTACACTCAAAAATTAGAAAATTCCTCCAAAAGTGGTCTCATGAAATGTTATTATGCACAGTCAGACACAATCAATAGGTTTTGTATGTAATCAAATGTACGCACAATAATAGGCCTCAACTAGTTCTCATCAAAATCCGGCCCAAAGAAAATAAGTTGTTGAGTTAATTTTACATAAAGCATCTGATAATCTTCAACAGGCATCTCTCTTAGAGGATGTCAAGAATCATAGAATGAAAATGTCTGAAATAGCATATTGATCTTCTGAAACATGTGATTTAAGTGATTTTCAGATGATTCACCCGGCTAATGTCTGAACCAAAATCTGCAAAATGACAAGAGAAGTTGCATGAATTTCAGACATAGCTGTTCAAGAATCACCCCAACTTGCAAGGATGGGGTCTCATTTAATTCAACCTTCAAATTCATTAAATAGTGTTCAAAGATTTGAAGAAGAAGAAAAGGAACAGCCCTGACCTACAGGGCTGTGGGATTTTTAATATCTGCAATCCCCTCCTCAACGGAAGTCAGTTTTCTTTAAATTAGGGAAGAATCCACAAGGAAAGCGTACAACTGAACTATCCAAGGATTCCCTTATGGTTACTATCCGAAAAACATTTCCAGGTAATTCTTCATATAGAAGAATAGAGTCTCGTGAAAGATACAAAGGGAGATGATCTCTTTTAAACACTGAAATAATTTCATCAATGCATTATGAATCAATGAATGTTATTAACACCATTGCATATGATCCTCCAGAAAATATGTCCAGTTTAGGGGAATTAGAAGATGAAGTTTTTGTCCATACTATGGTACACACTGAGGAAAATGAAGAAGGTGTGCGTACCCGAAATCAGAGGCTTACCCAGAATCTAGGAATTCATTCAAATAACCAACCCCCATCTCCGAAAGGCATCTAACAAGGGGAAAGTAAAAAAGTCAGATTGCATCTCACTTTTCCACTAGAGAAGGTCAATCTATTTCACTTGAAGAGATATTTTCACAGAAAGAAGAGGAAATGAAGGAGTTGAAAAGACTCAACACAGAGTTACTTCGAAACATAATTTTTTCTAGACAGTATCCCCAAACAAGTCTTCAACTTGTAAATCCTTCAGGAGATCCTCAAAAAAGCGGTTTTTTAGTAACTACAGATGCGGATAATGAATTACCTCCATTGGGTATATAACTAAGGAAAGTATCAGCACCACCATCAGTGGTTTTACTGGTCGCTGCACCAACTCAAACTCTAGTTGATATACCTGCACAGGTTATATCTCATTCAGATGTTCCCCAAATTCTTATGAACACAATTAAGGCATTAACAGATCAATTGAAAGCTATGGAGGAAAGACATGCACCAGTTCATCTGGAAAATAAATCTTACCCTGAATGGGTGGATGCAATTCCCCCCACCAAATTTTTTTAAATACCACATTCCCAATATTTAATGGTTCGGGAGATCTGGAACAACACCTAACACATTTTTTTTCTTTTTGTGATCCCATGATGGGAACTTCTCAACAACAAGAAGCAGTTAAGCTTAGGTGTTTTGTGTAGTCATTATAAGGACCAACTTTTGTCTAGTATACAAGTTTGCAGTCTCATTCAATTTCTAGATGGGAAGATCTCAGTCCGAAATTTCTTCTCCAATTTAGCTCAATGCTACCAAAGAAGATAGTTTTTGATCTTACTAATTGTAAACAAAGGGAGAATGAAAGCGTTTCAGATTTCATTGCATGATGGAAAGGATTAACATATTCCTTAAGTCTAGCACTCCCTCAAGAAGAATTTCTTCCAATCTATGTGGAAAATCTACGTGACAAATTACGCACAACATTGATCCTTGTGAAGTACATAGGAGGGTTTTGAGACCTTACTTCAATCACTCAATAGATAGAAGACTATATTATAGAAACTAAAGATAAAACTCATGTAATTCCATTATCTCTAGGAATGATGATAGGAAAAGTAGAAGCTACTATAGTCACCCTCAAATAGGCACCTATACCTACTTCTACTTTATAATCCTCATCAAACTGAAGGGCTCCGCCTCCTGAGCATCAGCAGCAATGACTGCCTCGTTAAGATGATCAAATAGATCAAATGAATAAATAGTCTGAGGAATTGAAAAATAAATTTTATTCTTTCAGGAATGAACAAGTTACTGGTTACTTCATCCCAGCCTTAGAAATAAATTTGGTTCAGTTGCTAAGGCCGAAAAATCCAAATAAAGATGGAGATGTAGATTACCCGAATTATTTTCCCTTTTATTAGATGTTGGGACACCCCATTAAGGAGTGTTTTTTTTCAAAGAACTTTTTTAAAAGATGGTAAACTTTGGACAAGTGAAATTGAAAAGTTCATCAGATCAATTAGCATGTGTTAATGCTACCAATCCAGAGGAAGAGGGAGATTGGAAAGAGGTTAAAAGTAAAAATGTGCAAAAATATGATGATTGGATGATTAGGAAAATGATCAAATAGACTCATGTTATTTTACGAATACAGTTGAAACAACCAATTGTGTCTTCTTCCACTCCTTCCACAACAAAAGCATCATCATCAAAAGGCCATTCCTCAAAGAAGAAAAGCGATCATATGGACAAAGAGCAGTCAGAAGAAGAAGATCTCGTGTCAAGGCCAAAGTTTTCCTTGACCCTGGAAGATTTTATGCCATTTGTTTCAAAAGCACAAGCACCGCCCTACCAAATGGTAAGACTAGAATTAACCTGTCAAGAAGAATCTTCATTAGATGAAGAATTGATCTTTGGTTCTATTAATGTTCTCCATTTAACAGATCCTTATGCCAATGATGATTCTAATTATAGTGAGCCAAAATTCTTTGTACCTAATTGGGGAACAAGAGGAAGGGGCCAAGGTCAAGGATACAGGGGAAGACATGGGAATACCAGAAACCACCATTTTAACTCTACCGCTAATCGAACCATATATGTAGTAGAAACTCATGGAAGATCCCTTCAGGAGGATCAACAGGAACAAGGAGTGTCTTCCATGAAATACAAGTTCGGTTCTGACCCAATTATTTTGGAAGACTGATTAGAAGCCACACCATCTTCTTCTCAGCAAATTAATAGACTTAGTCAGTCTAATTTACCAAAGCCAGCATTATTTCTAGCTTCTGCTCTGACACAATGTATATCTACATCAGAAGCATCAACATCCAAAGTACCTGCAAAACCACATCTCCATGATGGGAAATACATACCTTTGGACCAAAATTTTGATTTCTTGAAACAATTGGCCCAAGTACCAGCCAAGTTATAAATTTTGTATGCTTTGAATATATCCAAATATCTTCGAGAAGCACTTATTGAGGCTTTGTTAAGTCCTCAAGAATTTGAAACCGAATTTTCTGCTGCTGAGGTTTACTGTATAGAGGATGATCATGTAAAATTTCATGCAGTGAAATCTTTTACAGATGAAGATGAAGATGATGTTGTGCATGAGAATACCAGACCTTTGTATTTTTCTGGCAAGGTCAATAACATAGATATCTAATGACCCTTCATTGATAATGGCTTCGGGGTCAAACTCATTCCCGTTCTTACACTTCATCAATTAGGCCTGACTAAATATGAATTATCTTCTTCAACTTTAATGTTTCAAGGATATGAAAATAATGAACAAGAACCTTTGGGAGAGATTACACTCAAAACTTAGTTTGGAGATCTTGTGTCTAATTTAGATTTCATGGTTGTTTGTCAGGACACAACCTTCAATATTATGATTGGAAGGCCTTGGTTTCATCAACATGCATCCATACCTTCGTCATACCACCAATGTCTGAAATACCATTTCAATGGTCCAATAGGAACATTTTATGGCGACAAGGCTCCATTAAGAACATGTGAATCTCAATACATTGAGGTAGAGTTTTATCACATAAAAGGAACGAAGCCCATGACAAAGGAGATAACCAGAGTTAATGCTCCAAATGGACTGTAAAAGATCCCAGAAAATCCATTCATACATTTGAGTATAGATTATGTGTTACCCATCAATAAAATTGAAAGGGTAAAACCATACCTAAAGGCTCATCCAGTAACTTCCATAATGTCAATTATGACAATTGATCCTAACAACATAGAAGAAATTATTGATACACCAAGTAATGATGAAAGCCTGAATGAAGATGTTTTCATCTCATCTACTGAACTACAAAAAGCCTCTACTTCATAAAATAGAGTAGAAGAGATAGTGGTAATGCTAGAGGAAGACAAATATATTGATTCTCAATCCATCAATCCATCTTTATTACCACAGGAAGATCCTTCATCATCAGTAGGATCAGATATGGTGGCCTTTTCTTCAGGATGTTCAAATAATTATTTCTCCCCTAACACTGGAAGTTTTTCCTCATCATCTACAATTCAAGTGGAAATAGAAGAGGTAACATATAATGAAGAAGAATAGTAATATCTCAGGGATGCTCCTCCAGTATTTTAAGAAGGTGTATCTACCACCATGGATGAACTCAGAGAAATAAATTTGGGTACGTTAAAGATCAATTCCCCACTATAATTCGTGCGACCATTAAATTTGAAGAACAAGAGGTGTATACTTCCTTTCTAAAGAAACATCGAGATATATTTTCTTGGAATTATATAGAAATTCTAGGTCTTAATTCTGATATAGCCACCCATAATTTGGGTTTGTCATAATAACATTATGTATTTAAGCAAGAAACAAGGAGAACACATCCAAATCATGCCTCTAAAATTGAAGATGAAGTTGATAAGCTTATAAAGGATAACTTTTCCAGGGAAGTTTAGTATCCCAAATGTTTGGCCAATATTGTCCCAGTGAAAAAGAATAATGGGAAAATTAGAGTCTGTATTGATTTCATATATCTCAACCGGTATTGTCCTAAAGATGATTTTCTAGTCCCGATTACATAACTTTTAATTGATAAAATGATGGGTTATGAACCTCTTTCCTTCATGGATGGATATTCTGGGTATAATCAAATCTGAATGGCCCTAGGGGATGAAGAATATATAACCTTTAGATCCCCTCAAGGTGTGTTTTTCTATCGGGTAATGCCCTTTGGCTTAAAGAATGCAGGTGCAACATACCAACCTTCCATGCACCATATCTTCAAACCCTTATTAGGGAAATTTGTTGAATGTTATGTGGATGATTTTTTGGTCAAATACAGAAAATGTAAGAATCAATTAGATGATTTAGAAACCATATTCAATAAACTTCAACAACGCAGTTTGAAGATGAACCCCTTGAAATGTGATTTCGGGGTAACCTCAGGAAAATTCCTTAGCTTCGTTGTATGCCTTCATGGTATCTAAGTTGATCCTAAGAAAAAAAAATCAATCCTTGGTATGTCACCTCCTCGAAATTTGAAGGATTTAAGAGGACTCCATGGACACTTGGCCTATATTCAGCGCTTTATCACCAATTTGGTTGGAAAGTGTTTACCCTTCACCAGATTAATGAAGAAGGGATTCAATTACCAATGGACTGAAGATTTCCAAGAATCATTTAATACCCTCAAGAAATATCTCTTGAGTCCACTAGTATTAATGCCACCTATTGAAGGAAGACCACTTATTCTCTATGTGATAGCTTTAGAGTGATCACTAGGTGCCTTCCTCACCCAAAAGAATGATGCTGGGAATGAAAAAATCCTTTACTATCTTAGTCGAACTATGCTTGATGCGGAAACTTGATATTCAAGTATTGAGAAGTGCTTCCTGGCATTAATCTTTACTGTTCAAAAATTGAGTCACTACCTGCAACATCATGAAGTCTAATTGGTGTTTCGTAATAATCCACTCAAATTTATCCTTAGTCATCCTATGCTTACAAGATGTCTGGAACGGTGGGAGGTTATTTTGAAACAATTTTATATCTAGTTTGTACCTTTAAAGGAAATAAAAGGCCAAGCTCTGGCCGACTTCCTTGCTGAACATCCATCTACGGAAGATACATCATTTAATACTGAGCTTCCTGATGAAGATGTCTTCTCTATTCAAGATAAATCCCAAACATGGGAAATGTATTTTGATGGTGCTTCCAGAAGTCCAATAAGAAAGATAATGGAAAACCCTAAACTCAACAAGGTTGGATTAATAATTGTCCTTATTTCCCTAGAAAAGGCAGTATTGCCTTATTCTTTCCTATTATTAGAAGGTGATACCAACAATGAAACATAATATCAATCTCTCATTATAGGTTTGGAATTGGCACTTCAGGTTCAAATGGATCATTTAAAGGTAAAAGGTGATTCGGAATTGGTAATAAAAAAATTAATAGGGAATATTCTATCATAAAAGAAGAATTAATTCCTTTGTGTGATTACATCAGAGGGTTAATGGATAAATTTCCTTCAGATCTGACATTTTCTTATGTCCCATGATTACAAAATGATCAAGAAGATGCACTTTCTAATGCAAATACAACCTTGGCAGATCCAAATCGGGATGAGATAGTTATCAATATAACCGATTTCTGTGTGGTCTCACCTTTTTTTCAAACCAGTATGGAGGAAATTAATGAAATTTTCACTATTTTTTAACCATATGGTCATACCACGAGATGGATGACATCCATCATAGAATATCTTCAAAATGAGGTACTTCCACCAGGTAGGGCTAAGAAAGAATAGATTCGGCGACAAGCGGCCAATTTTACTCTTTATGATAGTCCAGACCGCCAAAAGATCCTTTACAAGCGAGGCTTTGATGGAATTCTCTTCAGATGTATTGATGGAGAAGAGACTACAGCTGTCATGAAAGAAGTACATCCAGGAGCTTGTGGTGCCCACTAATCTGGTCACAGAATCTCTGATCATATCCGAAGGCTTGGATAATTTTAGTCTTCAATGATGCAGGATTGTACAGATTTCACTAAAGAATGTCATACCTATCAAGTGCAGGACAACTTCATTCATCAACCCCCATAATTTATACATATAGCTGAATACTATTGGCCATTTTCCACATGGGTAATGGATTTAGTAGGGCCTAATCCTCCATCCACGACTAAGTAGTTCAAGTATATTCTCACTGCCATTGACTTCTTCTCTAAATGGGATGAGGAAATACCTCTTAAGGAATTCAGAGCCAAAATCATTTTTAGTTTTGTCAAAAATAATATCATCACCAGATCTGAAATCCCTAATACTATTTTGATGGACAATGGCACCCATATTTGTTCCACTAAAGTAAAAAAGTTGTATCAAGAACATAATATCAAGTCCAACCATTCATCTCACTATCATGCGGTGACCAATGGATAGACAGAGGCCTTCAATAAGACCCTATCGAATATACTCCAGAAGGTGGTGGATAAAGATAAGAAATCATAGATTGATAAACTTTAAATGCTTTATGGGCTTATCAGACAACTAACCGTACTACTACCCAAGAAACTCCTTATTCATTCGTATATGGAACCAAAGCAGTTTTTCCAATTGAAATACAATTACCTTCACTTAGAGTTGAAATCTGTGATCAGTTGTCTATAGATGAATGATCTCAAAAATGGTTCAATGAGTTGGAAAGATTAGATGAGAAAATATTGCATAGTTTTTATCATTTAGAAGTATACCAGAACAGAATAGCGCGAGCTTTTAATAAGAAAGTTCTCCTTCATTCATTCCTTCAAGGAGAATTGGTATTGGTCCTTAGGACTCCAATGATATGAGGAAAGAAACCTCCAAACCTTGAACCAAAGTTGGAAGGACCTTATTCCATACATAAGGTCTATTCAAATGGAGCCTATGCGTTAATCTAAATGGATGAAGAGCTTATCACAACTCCAACCAATGTAAGATTTTTGAAGAAATACTTTGTGTAGTTTTGTAAAAATAGTTCTCACTGCAAGACTTTAAACTGAACAGTACCATGTCCTTACCGAAAGACTTAAAACTACATAGCCCCCATGTACTTGCTACAAGACTTAAAACTATACAACCCCTATGTCCTAGTTACAGGACATTAAACTATATAACAACTGTCAATGTCCATGCTGCATGACGTTAAAATGCATAACATCTTAATCCTTATCGCATGACATTAAACTGCACGACATAATTTGTACAACTAACATTATCTCTATTTGACATTAGGAGTTTCCATGTGCAAATATCATTGAAATAATCACTACTCCTTAGTATTACATGAGTCTCTATCTTTCCTATGTCTGAGTCAGATCTGCATAGAGACCACGTTTCAAGAACTACATATGTCTTGATTATAATTTTCTATAAGATATGTAGAGACAAATAAATCTCTAATTTTGGGCCCAACCACAATCACAAAATCTTCTTATTTTATTTTCTCATCCTGTATATGAATGAGATATATACATAGTGTTTCCTTAAGATATATGATTTGGTCTTTATACCATTTTATGTCTTAATATTTACTGTTCTCTCAGAACATGTCAAAAATCCCCCATTCTTCATGTCAAACTCCATTAGCCCGAGGAATTATTGTTTAAAGAACTACGTATGGCTTTATTATCATATATTTTGAGATATGTAGAGATTACTAGATCTCCAATCTTAGTCCCAACTGCGATAAAAAAATGCCTTTTTTTCTTGTATAAGAATAAAATATGCATAGAGAATGTTTTAAGAACTATGTATGACTTGATTCTTTCCCCAACATGACATATATTGACACTTGGGTTTTATCCGTTAATCCGGTTACAATATGTATTTACTTTCATATTGGTTCATTTTCATCCTTACCGCATGACGTTAAACTATATGGAAATCTGATACCCCTATTCTTTATCTGTGTCACCTTTGTATTATAGAAGAGACCCTTACTACTGCTTGTTTCTCACACCGAGCATAGCTCAAGTGATATTAGGAATTGGGTAAATGGATTCTTTATAGAAATAAGATGTCTCAATTTATTATGGGATTATTAATGTCCTCACTATATGAGTTAAAACTACACAGTATAATGTCCTCGTTGCATGACTTTAAAATGCATATCATAATATTCATTTAGAGGGAAAAAAGTCTCTATTTTACATATTAGTCAGATTTATGTAAAGGACATCAAATTCATGTTATATATTGGTTCAAATATTTCTCATATGCATTGGGAATAAACCCCTTCCATATTTCACACTCTTAATCTTGAATATTTCCAGATCCTTATAATATTTATTAAGGTTTTTTGATGAAAGAGTTTCTAATACCTAAGATCTCTTTTTGCTGACTATGAAGCACATGAACTTAGGTGGCCTTGCATAAGTTGCCTACATAATATGCCTGTCATTCAAAAGATGCCACTATTTTGCTATGCAGAATATGACCTAGTTGGATCTGCCTAATACAAACCCCATAACAGGTTTTCCAAAACATGGTAACTTCATTCTTGGTTATAGTATCTTTGTCCCCTTTAATTTTTTATGAAAATATACAAGAATATGTATTTTAAAACTGTCATTAAAGTATACTTGTCCCAATATATTTATCACAATTTGAAAGTATTCAAGACCATGGTTTACGCATTTCTTTCACCATGTGTTAGATGCAATATGAAATAACCTTGAAATTACTTGGCAACATGTTATATATTGTTTCCATTTCTGGTCCTAATTGAATGAACTAAAACTAAAGACACCATAACTCTTAAGTTTGGGCCATACCTTCGTAAAAGTATTATTCCTCTGATTCTTTGGACACTTTGGGTTAGAAATACCCCTTCCATATTCAGGTACTTTCTCCATAAATCAAACTCCGTGCTTCGGAAAATATGAATCTCCATAAATTTTTTTCAGCTTTTAGAAATAGAACGTTAAACTTCTAAGAGCTCTTTTGTTTGAATATGCAGTACATGCCCTTAGGTTTCCTTGAATAAGTTGCCTACATAACAGGGCTGTCAGTCAAAAGATGCCACTATTTGGCTATGTAGAATATTCCCCAGTTGGCCTTGCATAATACAACTCCCATAACAGGTTTTTCAAATAATGGTAACTTTTTTTTGGGAAAAGACTTCCTCTAATTCTTTTAGCCCTTTTCCCATATAATTCCTCAGTTTCAGAAATTCTCAAATCACAGTTTACAATTTTTCTTTCCATACTTGAATATGATAGTATGTTTCCAAACAAATTATCAAGAATTTGGTAGAGTTTTCTCACACCTTTGGTTAAAGCTAAAGGCCTTAAATTAAATGCACACAACATCCTTAATGAAAGACATTAAACTAAATAGCACAACATCCTCACTGCAAGACTTAAAACTGCACGGTGTCCAATGTGCTCACTGCATGACTTAAAACTACATAGTATGATATCAAAAATTCCCCTTTCTGATAAATTTTAACCATTTCTCATACACCAAATTTTTATATAGATGGTTTTCATATTCATGACTTATGTTAGTCTAAAATAGCCCATTCATTATTTAAATTAATTTCCTTGAAAAAAAGCCCATTGTGGTCTTGAGTCACCCAAATCTTATTTTACCCTATCTATAAATAGTAAAATGTTAAAACATAAAAGATATATTTTGTTTGACTATGAAGTACGTTCCCTTAGGTGGCCTTGCATAAGTTGCCTACATAACAGGTCATTCAGTCAAAATGTGACACTATTTGGATATGTAGCATATTCCCCAGTTGGACCTACATAACACAACCCCCATAACGGGTTTTTCAAGTAATGATAACTTTGTTCTTGGAAGAGACTCCCCTTATGTTGATACAAGTTTTAGATTTGGTGAACATAAAAATCATGGATCAAGATTCAACTTTGAAATAATTAAAGAATATTAAAGAAATTCTTAGCCACAGAGTTTTGTTTGGGATATAATTTCAAAATTTATGGTTAAAGCTATTCGTCCTTAAATACTATCCCTTTATAGTCCAACATGCATGACTCTAAAATTCCAATTAAAAAATGCTTTGTTCTCATTAGATTGAGAACCTGTGAAGGGAACTCTAAACAAAATTGAAGTCCCAGCTCACTAAACATACATTTTTGTATGATTTTGGTAATATTGTTCAATAAAAAAACAAAAAGATATGAAATTTGTTAGGTTATACATTTAACATTAGAAACAATAAAATTATGCTCATTAGGGATATCAGCTTAATACAAAATTTTGAGCACTCCATTCTTTCCATTATAATAATGACTGTCTAATATAAAGGAGTCATTATCATCATTTTCCTTTAATATTGCAATCATAGAAAACAAGAATGAAGACATATATGATTGAAGGAAAAAGTTTTCTTATTTATATAAAATCATAGGGTTGTCCACAAACTGGAGCCTCTCTATCATGTTTTAGAATAAATTATCAACATGAATTTTCATTTGTTAGACCACTTCATAAGCTTTATCAGTTTCTTGTTGAAGTTTAGATAGTTGCGCAACTACAACTTCCTCTTCTTGACGAAGTGATTCCTTAGTAGTTGAAATGGTAGTTATCCCCTCTAGTTTGGTTTCTACCAATGTTTGATTCAATTGCACAAGTTTGTTATGAACAACATCCAGTTACTGTTAAAGTTATAATGACTCCTTCATGGATTCTTTAATTTGTTGGATAATTTCAATTGATTTCTTATTATGATTTGACTCTACCTAAACTACTGTAGCTTGAAATCCTTTAATATTAATAAGTCATCTAGCCTCTTCAAAATTTTGTCACAACTTATGATCTTGCTCCTGCCAGAAAATTCCCTCTTTCATATCATCATGGATTGGTCAATAATTAAATCCAACAAATCCCAATACACCAAAAAATGTTGGGATTTTGTAAAAATTGGACAACAATTTATCTAAAGGATTCTTAGAAATTATGCTCTAGATATGCCGCCATGTCTTCTTACATGCCATGTCAAGAGCATATTGCATCTCTAATTCTGAATGTGAGTCACTACCATGAGGTAAAATGTACTCTGGAAATAGTTCATTTAAAGAGCTACCTTGTTCTACTTTTCTAGGAATAGTAGAAGGTTCAAATTTTGATATAGGAGCTAACAACCATAAAGGATAAATAAAGGTCATTTTCAATTTCAAAGGGAAGAAATAGATATGATTCAGACAGTTGATTATATTTACCCAACAATAAGTCAGCTACTTGATTGGATTCATCTCCTGCATTCTCAGCTTCAGTGATTTGAACAGATGTTTCTTGATAAGGGACATTCCCTTGAGTTTGCTCAGTTGTTATATTCAAAGGATCTAGAGCATCTCTTGATGAAGGATCCTCTATAAGTATTTCTCTATCTCCAATAGAAGGATAGAGTGGGATCCCCTGTTCTTGAAGAGCCTTTTAGACATTTTCTATAGATAAAGCTACATAAAGTGAACTTTTGATGTAATGAATCAAATAAATAAGAATAACTATGTATGGAAAATGCAATAATAAGGACTTACATCCTTAAAATTCCTCATGAAAATCCCCAAATTCCTTGATGAAACCTGTAATATCAATATTTGGATTAAGGTCTTTAACCATTTTAGTATATGAAAATTGGAATGTTATAGCATCCTCACTATTTAAGGTATCCAACAAATGTTGGTTGATTCCTAAATTGGCTCTGCTGATGTTCTGTTCCATCGATTCTTCAATTGGTATAACATAATTAGGTCTTTCCAAGTGTGGGTCAACATCAGTATTTGTCTCGGATTGCCCTGGGTATTTATTCCTTTATTATGAAGCAATAGGAATACCAGTGTTTATTATTTAGGATCCTCTGACAAAAGCAACTGAGGAATGTATTTACTCTTACCATGGGTTTCCTCTCTCTCAGTAGAGCCAGGAGCAGGTATAGCTGAATCTTTTGATGATTTATCTACTGAAATTGCAGATTCATCAACATGAACTTGGGTTTCCCCTGAGGTTTCTTTTTTCTGGCCTCGAATAATCATCTCTTAATCCCTTGAGAGAGGAGAGAGACATAGATCCTACAAGAGGATAAAAATATGGTTACCGGAGTGTATTGAGAAAATTATGTGCCCTAAGGATATTATAAATACTTACTCCTTCGGCAAACACTTCAGATCAATCTCATTGCTCTCTTGCATTTTTGTTCAAAAGATTGGGGATAGATTGAAACACTCCTTTTAGCTGGAGAAACTTGAGGTAATGGTTGGGGATTATCAATCGCCATTACCCCAGTCATGATTCTTTCTCCTAGATAAAGTTTTGGCGACCTGGGAGGATCATTCATTGCATCAACAAGAGAGCCTACAGAACCATACTTTGGTGATTCAGAAATTGGTCTAGAACTTCCTTTTCTACATTCAAGATGCACAAATATATAGTCATCAAGATTAATGATGATAAATGGTAAAGCAGAGTTGAGACAAAATAAAAAGGGAAATACATTCTCAGTATTAACATAAATATCCCACTCTTCCTCAGAGTCGATAATTACCCCTTCGTGTACTCCTAAGTCCAACATATGTGATACTCATTTAGAGGATGATATTTGTTCATCAGTTTCAAATATAAAGGCCTCCAGCTTCATAATATACTTTTGTACATCAGCCAAGTTATTGTCCAGATTGCAATAAGAAGGTGCTTTGATGTCACCAATGTCTGTTATTCGAATTCCATGTTGGAGAAATACCCATGCATCCCTAAGATCACGAGTTACACCCTCACAATGATGAATGACTGAAAGTCACACATAATTCAATCATGGTATGATTGATTGTGGAGGAGATTAAATGCCTTCTGAATGGTGAACTTCTTCAGGGATCCTTTCTTTAGAAAGTTCAACTAATGGAATAATGATCTCTTTTTGATGGTGATGACTGGACCGCCTTTGCATTGGAGGTATTTCTTCTCTAGCCCCGGTCTTCCTAGTATACCTCCTGCGAAGAAGTTTTGAGGGCTTTGAAACCTCTGAAACTCCTGTATCATCTCTGTACTTGGACTTCATACCATGATTTCCACGTGAAACAATAATTGTAGGCTCCACTTGATATATCCATTTTATCAAAGCCCCTTGAAAATATAAAGAGGCCCAAGATTTGGCATACCCAGCTTTGAATCCAATCGATGCATCTGGTGGAGGTAGCATAATTGACAGTTTGGATACCTCTAAAGCTGTTAGGATTCATAATTGTCGCGCTACCATTGGTTTTTTCTCCTATCTAACATATGTGTGTGAGAAAGTGTTTGATAGTTAAAGGCATTTTAATTGTTGAGCAAACCAATAGGGGATGTAAGACTCCTAGATATTTTCACCATCAATCCTGGTTGATAATATGCCATTCCTGAATGCCATCATATAAGATCTCAGCTCATAATTCTTTTCTTTACCATAATCAATAAATGCTCCAACTGGTGGGTTACCAAAAGAAAATAATCTGAATTCTCATGAGACATTCAATGCCTTTAGCACCACATCAGGTGTCAAGTTTGGAGGCTGAATACCAGAAAATTTCTGTAAAAATTCTGTGAATCGACCATTGGGAACTCTAACTAAATTCAACATTGATTATGAAGAAAAATGTGCTGTAATCCAACCCCACAACACTTGGAATGGCCCTGTAATTATAAATGGAGCCTTAATATTATATAAATGCAGTAGAAGATGGTAAATTATTACCAATACAGGGGTTTCTAACCCAATATACTTCCCCTCTACTAATTTATCTGTAATGATAAAAGTCCTTGATCTTATACTACCCCCAGATTCATAGACTGGAAGCAAATAAATGCTTAGCCACATAACAAGGAAGTCAGTTAAGCATAATTTTTCATCTATATTGAGTTTCACTTTATAGACCTAGTGATTATAGTCACCCATTTATAGTGTATGCCAATATGTTCCTGAACTGCCCCGGTTATCTGCAGAAGGAAAAATAGTAGTACATCCATTGGTTAGACCTTTCTCTGTTGTTGGTTCTAAGAAGGCCTCCATCCACACTTTGGCATGGATATATTTCTTGTATTTGGGTAAATTATTTTCTATCTTAAATAATTCATGGGCTAGCACTGATGTCCTAGTAGCATCACCCCATGTTGTAGCAGGCGGAATGAATTCATCATACATTTCCTCAAGAATAGTAATCCCAACTATTTGGTAAATATACCAAAAACTAATACCAACTTCACCATGTGTCCAATTAAAGGAATTATTTGTGGACTCCAATGGCTCAGTAATTTATAAATGAAATAATTTTTATAAACATAAGTTTTCCCTATCCAGACAGCTTCGTAGATATGAACATCTGATAACTCCTTCCTGAATTCTGCACAACTATGAAATACCCAGAATTCCCACATCCACTTGGGTTTGAAACCTTCTCCAGAACGAAGATCCCAGTCTTCCTTCCAACCATTAGATTGATCTATTTAAGAAGCCCAAAAAGTGGAATAATAACAATGTGGTCTTGGCTCTACAATATGATCCTTCATATCGGGAGTGCAACCACTATGACGAAGGATACAACTAATAGGGACTATTTATTCTTGTATTGGAACCCCCCTTGCACTAATATTCATGCAGTTATAGTTGGATTATTTAAGAAACCAATTCTTTGGAAAGTACTTCTTAATAGATAGAACATGGGCGTCTTGAAAAAGCCCATGCCCGTACAAGGGTAAGTAAAGACTTTGAGGATAATCACGCTGGTATAGAATTAAACCTTTCTATAACCCCGGAAGAGTACTTTCAACAAAATCATACTAGTCTGGCCCAATGATCTTCATCATTTCATTTTGACGTGCCTTATCTTCTTCAGTATGGGTCATCAAATTAGTCATTCTTTCCTACAAAAGAATTACCAAACTTCCACTATTTAGGTTGGTTTTTTTAAAAGAGATAAATAAAAAATTTGGCAAGGGAAACTGTTCGTGTAGGTCCTTCGATGAGGTCCATCATGTAGGTCCTTAGACAAGAAGTCTAGAATAACCTTATCGATGAACTCCTTTAAGCTAAGATCCATCACTCAAATAATTTTACCTTGAAGAAATTTCAAGGAAATTACGTGAGAGCACAATGTGATGGGGCTGAGCAAACAAGCTACTTAACAAGATCCGTTGAAATCTGAAAAGTACAGGTGAAGAAATTTGAAAAGGAAGAGACCTATTTATAGAAAACTGAGGACCTACATGCCAGAACTACATGTAACATATGTGTGGGATATCTGCGCATGGTACCTATGCAGAAATCCTGCGCTGTTCAACAATTTATCTATAGTATTTATCCCCACAAATTCATCTCAGGACTCGACCCTCTTTTTATTTTTGGATCCAATCCTAAGGGGGGATTTTGTTGATACCACATAAGAAAACAAAAAGACTATGAAGATAAATCCAGATATTTCAGATCTCAAGGAAAAGTTCCAAAAGTTCAAAAGGGAAATCAAAACACTCCCAAAGAACTTCACAATGGACTAGCTGCACAAGCTTACACGGTGGAACTGCGTGACTGCACTCCGTGACAGAGTTGGGCGATTGACCTACGTGGTAGAGCTACTTGGTGGAATATTTTTGTGAACCTATATGGAGAAACAACATGACTAAGTTGTGTGGTGTACCTACACGAGCCACATTTCTTCGACCAGGCCTCAACTATGCCTATAAATAGATCCCTTGGGATCCCCATTTCACGGCTGAAAAAAATTGAAGAGACTCTCTGAAGCTCCAATTGCGTAGATCTTTCACTTAGATCCCTCAAATTGTCTCAGGTAGCTCTCTAAACCATGATAGAAGAGATAATTAAATAGGATAAGCATGTTTTGAAAGTCTTTTTACAAAATTTTACATAGGTTTGGTTCTTTTATGTAAAACATATTCTTCAATTATCATTCATACCTATGCGGCATACCTGCGTGGCATACCTGCACGACACACCTATGTGGCATACCTGATCGCCATACCTATGTTCCATACCTGTGTGGTATACCTGCGCACCATACCTGTATAGTATACCTCCACGGTACATCAACGCGGAGTACCTACGTGGCATACTTACAAGAGGGACCTACACGACCAACTCAAGTACCTCTTTTTTTTTAAAAAAAATCCATTCATGGAAGGGTATCTCCTTCCTTGGTTCCCTTATCTGAAAGGGACTAAGTTGAAACCTCCACAAAACCTTCTGAATTATCAAACCTTTGGGAAAGGCACATGAGCATGTCTCTTATTTGGGTTTGTATTTCCGCAGTTAGAGGTTTCCGACATTTGTTTCACAATGGGTTTAGGATTCATGGAATGTTTGTGGGTTTGTATATCTGGAGTCACATGGACCTTTCTACCAGAAACAGTGTTGGGAAGATACTGGTTTGGAGGAGGGTTGGGTCTTGGCCACTCCTTTATCAAAGAGGTGACCCGGAACCTCAGGTCTCTGGTAGAAAGGTATAGTTCACACTTAATTTTCCTCTTTCCTACCAGGATCAATTTTAGGGTAGCCATCCTAGTGTAAGCCCCCTGGCCTTCATCCCTTCCTCCTTACATTGAACCCTTGTCCAATTTAAATAGAACAGAGGGAAGGCTCGTCGACTTTCCCTCTTCTATGGTCGATGCGCCCTCTTCCATCAGCAGAGGAGGAAAAGTGTGAAGTGTCATTGTTTAGTCTTTCACATCCTCTTATTTCTCACAACAGGCATGACTCACATGGGCTTAGAGATACGTGATGGTTACAACATGTTCACAAACACTCATTAGAAATAACTACGAGAACTTTGATTCCCATCATAATCAGGATACGTAGGAAGACGTCTCAAGGCCCAAGCTCATTGGACATCCTCATCAGGAACCGAATCCTAATTCCATTAATATGGGCATCCTCCTTAAGAATAAGCCCCAAATTAAACCCAAAACAATCAAGAAATCGTTTTCATAAAGTAATCCCAAACTCATATCTCTCAAAGGACCATACTCTCCTATGAGACTTATCAAACTACATGGGATTTTATTCACATCTATATGGGATATGTAGGAAGCCTCCTTGAGGTTTAAACCCAACACTTCAAATCAACCCTGTTCTGCACATAAGCCTCAGCCTAGTTGGTGAGGTATCCTTAAGTGCATCCAAGAGACCCAGGTTCAAAACCAGGTAGAGGCATATTTCTGGGTTACTATAGCAGTACTGTAGAAGAACTATATACTGTGCGGTACTATAGTAGAACTATACAATGTGCAGGTACTAGAGCAGAACTGTACACTATACGGGTACTGTAGAAAGAAATGTAGTAGGTGATGTTCGGTATTGTAGTAGTTGGAACTATTCAACTTGGGCCATCGGTTTGGGCTTGGAGTCCTTAAGGCTTTCGGGCCACCTAGGCCTTTGGGTCAGTCGGGCTTTTGGGCCACCTCAAGGCCTTCAGGCCACATGTTGTTGCCCCAAACAAACTCTAAAAAAAGGAGCATCCCCAGAAGAGGATTCAGAGCAGGTGCACTCACCAGAGTAGAGCTAAATGAATTTTTTTAGAATGAGAGGATATGACTATGCCATGAGGACCAACCTTTTCTTGCATAGGAATCCTATCCAGACGACCATACAAAGGTGGAGAGCTACTATCATGATGCAGATGTTGGGGGAGTGACAGTTCCTTGTAGATAGTCTAGTTGAATTCCCTAAGTCCTTCAGGTCATATAATCTTATAAGCCTATGGGCCATGTATTCTCTGAGCCTATAGGCCTTGTAAGGGTTCCCCCTCATCCTTTGAAAGGGGGGTTATCAAAAATCAATATAAATGAAGTCCTTAGGGCCATTTGGGAAAATCAACCCTGTTCTCCTTGGGCCATATTCCCAATAGGGTCTGATTTTACTTGGAAACCCATATCCTTTCCAAGTTCCTCAGGCTGCTTCAGCATAAGTCCCACACTAAGTTTCAACTTAGCATCTTCCACTTAGAGGTCCTTATCACATGACCTTAAAAGGTATGATGTGTCCTATTAAGCGGAACCAAACTATGAGGGTTCTGATTCCTTTCAAAAGGATACGTAGGTAGCTCATTTTATGGACACAATCCCAAGATCAAAACAAAACTTCATCTCCCTAGATGAAAATAAATTCTAGAGTGCCCCACTGAGTGGATTAAAAACCAGTATCATCATGACGATGCTTAAAATAATCTCTTATCAGTATATTAGAGGATACCATTGATGGAAATCCTCGAATACACACAGATGTTTCCATTAATTAAGAACCTTGAATACTGATGACTAATTTTACACATTTTAATAAGTTATTTTAAATTCCAAAGGATACTTATGATATACTTGGTGAATTAATAAGGATTCATGAAAATATCTTAAATTTACAAAGAGAGTCCTGGAGTAGAAAATAATTCCCCCCAAAAGGGTGTGATGAGTCTGACCTCCCATCCTCTCAACCAAATCACTTTATTATGTATTTTAAAGTTTCGAACATAATGAACACATGCCTTTGGAAATTCGGTCCCCTTTGGATAAAGAACAGTTGGAAATTTCCAGTTTGATAAATAAATACAATGGAAACCACCTAGAAATAGTGTTTCTTAAAACTAGAACACATGTTTCAAGGAACTACGAGACAAGGTTCTAAAACTATAAATAGGTAAATATACTAGGATTTAAAACATAAACATAAAAATTTACTAACTTTGTATGGAATTCACTATATACTCACACCGATTCGTGTTCTACCATTGCTGCATGACAATCCGGCTCCTCTCAAGCTCCGTAGTAGAACCACTCTTACTATATCTGTCTATTTCTCTATAAATCTCCCTTTTAGATCATGGTAACATAAATATAATCCCATAGGAGGAGTATTAAATAATATAAAGAGAATAAAATAAAGAAAAGAGAAAAAATAAAGGAAATAAAAAGAAAAGAAAAGAAAAGAAAAAGGGGCTCATCCTCGACGCCGGCTCGCAACCCAAGTTTATGTCTAGACTATGAGAACCCCCCATTCCACACTCAATAGAGGAGATAGAATCTCAATTTTATTCTCTGTTAAAAATATATAGTTGAGAGAATATGTAAAAATTAATTATTATTTAATCAATTAATTATTGAATATTAATTATTCCATGAAAATTTGAACGACCTGAATATCCAAAAAAATCATATACTAGGGTAATAACCCTAATACAAGACCAATGTAGTGGTAATCAAAATTATATGATATTATATTCTATACGAAAATGGCTATTTTATCCCCCATAATAATTTGAATACAAAAATTCAAATTTCTCCTGAAATTCAAAGTCCAAAAAAACATGGGTCTTTATAATTTTTGGTCTTATGTTTGATATAGAGTTAGAAATGGTTTATTTTGGATGAAATAATTATAAAATTTTTCCTTTGATTTAATTAGGTCGGATTGTTTTGGTTTGGGTGGCTTTTTTTGAGTTTTACCTTTTTGTGGATATTTGGGTTATAAACGGAAAGGGGAAGTGGCTTCTTTGATGGATGAATAGTTTGATGATCATATTGATTGAAATTTGGTAATTCAGGGTTGAAAAATATGTATTTTATCTTTAATATATTATTATGAAATTATTTAGTAGTCTCTAGATGAGAGTTTTGGTTTTGGGTATTGAAGTTTTTAGGTTTGATTTGAATTCTAAGAGATGTTGATGTTTTGAGTGGTAAATCATTAAAATATAATTCATTTTGTATTCCAATGATTGAAACTCATAATTTATATATATATATGTTTATCTTAGTAAATATTTAGTTTCAAAATTAATTGATTGGTAAAATTGTAGATATTATTTAAACTGCATGATAAATATGGGGATGATAAACATGAGCATGATATAGTTCTATTCAATATTTTAAATTTCCTACATTATAAGTTAAATATAAATTAAATTATAAATTTAATATTAATATAATAACATTATCAACACATGTTAATTATAATGATAAATATGGGTGTGATATGACTTTCTTCGTGTATGTTAAATTTGGTCCAATTTAGTTTTTGTTATGTTATTTTGTTATTTATTCATTTCTTCATTTTGGTTATTTTTTAATTTGGTCTATATTTTGGTTAGGTTATTTGGTTTTTTTGTAAATTGGTTAGATCATTTTTTCATTATTTTTTAGTAAATTTCAATTCTTTTAGGTGATGGAATTTCTTTCATTAAAAATTTATGACATTTGCTTCATTTTGGGGTAAATTATTTTGGAATATTTTTTCATTTGGTCATTTGGTTAGATTATTTAGTTCATTTTGAGTTAATTCATTTTGGTTTATTTGGTTTTGGTGATTTTCCTCATTTTTTAGTTAATTCATTTTGAGTTCAAAAATTTGGTTCATTTTTGGTAAGGTTATTTGGTTTATTTTGGTTTAGGTCATTTTGGGTGAGTTCATTTGGTTCATTTTTGGGTTATGTTGTTTTTTAGTTAGGTAATTATGTTTATTTTAGATTAATTAATTTGGTTAATTTTTGTGTTGTGTCATTTTTTAGGTTATTTGAACATTTTTTCAATTTTTTTTTAGGTCAATTGGTTCACATGGGGATAGGTTTTTTGGTTTATTTTGGGTTATGAAATTTTGTTCAATTTCGATTAGGTCATTTGGTGAATTTTTGTGTTATGTATTTTTTGATTTTGGTTACTTGTTTTATTTTGGGTTATTTCATATGGTTATTTTTTAGGTTATTTCTTTTTTGGGTTAGCTCATTTTTTTTCATTTTGGTCATTTGGTCATTTTTTTAATTTTTGGTTTGGTCAATTGGTTCACATGGGGTAAGTTTTTTTTGGTTTATTTTGGGTTATGAAATTTTGTTCTATTTTGATTAGTTCATTTGGTGAATTTTTGTGTTATGTATTTTTTGATTTTGGTTACTTGGTTTATTTTGGGTTAGGTCATATGGTTCTTTTTTAATTTATGTCTTTTTTGGGTTAGCTCATTTCTTTCATTTTGGTCATTTGGTAATTTGTTTATTTTATGTAAGGTCATTTGATTAATTGTTAATTTTTTGGTTTGGTAAATTAGTTATTTTTGTGTTATTATATTTTTATTATTTTATTTAATGTTATTTGGTTCATTTTTGGCCAGTCTATTTAGTTCATTTTGGGTTAAGTCATTTGGTTCATTTTGGGTTTGGTTGTGCGGTTGAAAGAGTGTTTTTTTAAATCATAAGTTGTCAAATTCAGCAATTTAAGAATGACACATTAATTGAATAATGTGTTCAATTATATAGGGATTATATTTTCATATAATTTAGGGGTTGATGTCACACCCCAATATTTTATATATACTTTCTTTGAAATAAACTTGAGGTATTTGATATCTTTCTTTACATGAAACTCTGAGTCTAAATGAACCCGTGATATAGTATACACTTATAACTTGGACATTGTATTTTAAGGTATAAATAAGATTAAAAAAATTATAAAATACATTTATACTGGTAATAATGTTTTGAAAATCACTCAATTTTAATAAAATTATTTAATTATTAAATGATCTATATTGTTCAAAGAAATGTATTTTTCTACATGTTATTTATTTTTATCTAAACAAAGTATACTGATTACTATTAAAAAATTATGTCAATAAAATATATTAATAATGTATATTAATAAAGGAATAATAATCCATATATTATTTATCTAAAGGATAGTAATGAAGATAAAATCTTTTGAATGTAAAAAGAGTTATTTTTCATAAAACTATTTTTATGAACATAATGTGTTTTTATTATAATAAATTAAATAAATAATTACTGATTAATTTTTTAATAAAATTTATAGATTATATTTTCAATAAAATATTTTATTATTCATTTTATAAATTTTACTAGGAACTAAATGAAAGAAAATTCTATTTTATTCTTAAATATGAATTTGTATTCTAAAAAAGGGGTTTCATTGCGTTTTGAATGGTTTTTATAAAATTAATTTCACCCACTTATAAAAATTGAATTTGATAAAATTAATTTAATATTTGTAAGAAAAATTTATTTTTTTTATTGAGGCCACTTTAGGAATGACACATTAATTGAATAATGTGTTCAATTATATAGGGATTATATTTTCATATAATTTAGGGGTAGATGTCACACCCCAATATTTTATATATACTTTCTTTGAAATAAACTTGAGGTATTTGATATCTTTATTTACATGAAACTCTGAGTCTAAATGAACCCGTGATATAGTATACATTTATAACTTGGACATTAGATTTTAAGGTATAAATAAGATTAAAAAAATTATAAAATACATTTATACTGGTAATAATGTTTTGAAAATCACTCAATTTTAATAAAATTATTTAATTATTAAATGATCTATATTGTTCAAAGAAATTTATTTTTCTACATGTTATTTATTTTTATCTAAACAAAGTATAATAATTACTATTAAAAAATTATATCAATAAAATATATTAATAATGTATATTAATAAAGGAATAATAATCTATATATTATTTATCTAAAGGATAGTAATTAAGATAAAATCTTTTGAATGTAAAAAGAGTTATTTTTCATAAAACTATTTTTATGAACATAATGTGTTTTTATTATAATAAATTAAATAAATAATTACTGATTAATTTTTTAATAAAATTTGTAGATTATATTTTCAATAAAATATTTTATTATTCATTTTATAAATTTTACTAGGAACTAAATGAAAGAAAATTCTGTTTTATTCTTAAATATGAATTTGTATTCTAAAAAAGGGGTTTCATTGCGTTTTGAATGGTTTTTATAAAATTAATTTCACCCACTTATAAAAATTGAATTTGATAAAATTAATTTAACATTTGTAATAAAAATTTAATTTTTTTTATTGAGGCCACTTTAGGAATGACACATTAATTGAATCATGTGTTCAATTATATAGGGATTATATTTTCATATAATTTAGGGGTTGATGTCACACCCCAATATTTTATATATACTTTCTTTGAAATAAACTTGAGGTATTTGATATCTTTCTTTACATGAAACTCTGAGTCTAAATGAACCCGTGATATAGTATAGATTTATAACTTGGACATTGGATTTTTAGGTATAAATAAGATTAAACAAATTATAAAATACATTTATACTGGTAATAATGTTTTGAAAATCACTCAATTTTAATAAAATTATTTAATTATTAAATGATCTATATTGTTCAAAGAAATTTATTTTTCTACATGTTATTTATTTTTATCTAAACAAAGTATATTGATTACTATTAAATAATTATATCAATAAAATATATTAATAATGTATATTAATAAAGGAATAATAATCCACATATTATTTAACTAAAGGATAGTAATGAAGATAAAATCTTTTGAATGTAAAAAGAGTTATTTTTCATAAATCTGTTTTTATGAACATAAAGTGTTTTTATTATAATAAATTAAATAAATAATTATTGATTAATTTTTTAGTAAAATTTATATATTATATTTTCAATAAAATATTTTATTATTCATTTTATAGTTTTTACTTGGAACTAAATGAAAGAAAATTTTGTTTTATTCTTAAATATGAATTTGTTTTCTAAAAGAGGGGTTCCATTGTGTTTTGAATGGTTTTTATAAAATTAATTTCACCCACTTATAAAAATTGAATTTTATAAAATTAATTTAATATTTCTTTCATTATTTTCTTTAGAAAATGAAAACAACATTCATGTGTACGTACAAACTACAATCTCCATAAACGGTGTAATTCATTTTTTATATATACCATTTATTAATGGTTATATATATTTATATAATTAATATATATGATACCTATGTATAATTATTTATAATATTTATATGAAGAAACCATGATCAACATGCAATTATAATAACATCTAAATTGAAACATATATGAAAAAAATAGCTATCACTCAAAATAGTGATTTTAATAAAGAGTTGTTAATGAAAAGGTGATTATTTGTTATAATTAAAAAACTTATGGTATTATAAGTAAAAATATTTTTTTTATAATTATAATAAATTTAAATTCATTATACAAGATGATATAGTGCTTATGAAACAAGTTGAACAAGTAGTAAGAGTTTTTTGATACAATCTCAATTTTTACCAAGATTATTTGTGATTAATTTTTTATAATGAAATTATATGATACATCTACAAAAAATATTTTTTATTTTATTATACCATTTTTTTTATAAATTACATGTTTTCCTTTCATTTTCCTCTCTCTAAATACTCAAATAATGTTTTTAAGGAAAACTAACTTTGTTTTTATATTTAGCAGGGAATATTTTTCTTCAATATCCATATTTTCTTTAAAATATTTTCAAGAATGTTTTTAATATTATCTAATGATTTATTAAATTAATTTTACCCATTTTTTAATTTCTTTAAAAATATTTAAAAGGAATCCTTTTAACATGTCAATACCTTCTTACAGGTACTTCTTGTCCGTTGTTTTGGTTATACTTTAGTTGGGGTTCATTTTAGGTGGAATTTGGAAATTTTTTGAATCTTTAAGGGATATAATATGATTGGAACATGGTTATGAGAAACTATATGGTTTGGACCAGGAAACCATGTGGGAAAAGATGTTTCACTATAAGGGGCACACAGTTTTTCCAAACCATGTGACCTCTCCCTCAAAACATGAAGAATTGAACAATTGGGGTTTTTTTGTGATTGATTCATGGTTAAAGTAACCATGTGACCAAACCATGAACCCCAAATAAAATACCATGGAGTTCATATGGTTAGGTTATATAGTTAATATTAATCATGCGGACCATGCGGTAAACAGTGCACACTAGTTTCTAATCCCCTAAAAATTAATTTTAAAATTATGAGACCCCTAGATTAACCGCTAATCAATCCCTCTGAACCCTAAATAAATTCCATTAGTATTGAAGGAACTTAAGAATAATTTTTGTCTCCTTAAACCCCTTCTGTTGGTGGATCAAATCACGATTGATCATTTTTGATATCCTTTGGGCAAGTAAGTCTTCTCTCATGTGATTTTCTTCTGATATCCTCTTCTCCTACTTAGATATTGATATATAATTATGATATTTATGGATCTAATATCTATTTTGGTGGATCTTGATTCTAGTTTGTGTTTATTGATATATTTTTCCTCTTTCTTCATTGGAGATCCCATTGTGGGTGTTGTCCTTGATTGTGTGATTAAAGGTAGGTGTTTCCATAAAGATTTACCCTTCAAATGAAATCTTGAATTACTTAATTAAATTGAAATTAGTTTTGAAATGATTTTAAGAACTCAGATTTTATATGATTGGTGTTTTATTTTGAGATTGGTCTAGAATTAATGAAAACCACCAATTTTAATGAAATTGAAATTGTTGGGAAATTTTTTGGAAAACTGATGGCTTGATTTGAAAACTGATTTGATGAAATTGATTTGATTTTGATCCTTGAATAAAATGTCTTAAATTGAAATATGATTTGAAAGGTTTTAAATTTGATGAATATGATGATTTGGTTTTGAAATATAGATGTCATGTGGAAAAATGAAATTGGGAAATTGTATTTTTAATTAATTTTTAATGTTTTATTTTTCCATTATTGATTGGTAGTTTGAGTACCCATAATAGGATACCCTAATGGGTTGTAGATTAATTTCATGATATGGGATCCCCTTATGGGGTGTATATTGACTGTCTAATATGGGCTCCCCTAATTAGGTGAATATTCGATGCCCTTTTGGCTCACCTAATTTGTTATGGATTGATTTCCTAATATGGGATCCCTTAATGGGGTGTAGTTTGATTATCCAAAATGGGCTCCCCTAATGGGGTATTGATATGAGTGTGCACATATATGTATTTTGAGGCATGATCTTTCATTATAGAATTGTTTTATTTGTTCAAACTATTTTATATAAACTATTTTATATAAAATATCCATTTAATCCTATTTTTAGATATCTTCCATTATTTTCATTAAAAACATGTTTTTTTGAAAATATTAAAATGATTTTCTATGATTTTTTATTGAAATTGATATTATAATTGGTTTATTGTTGTGGTATTGTTTATGAAACACTTGGGGAGACCCTACAAGGCTATTTAGCTCACACCCTACCTTTGAATTCATGCATTTGTAGATTATTATTTTCCAAGTCTGAGAAAAGGAAAATCACTACTTAGAGGTGGTGGATATTCTTGGTACTTGGAACCTTGGAACCTTGAGTGATGGAGGTGACTGGTGGAGATTCTATCCAATTGTTTCATAGGTTTTTTGAGATTTTATCTTTGTAGATGTTGAGTAATTTGATGATATACTATTTTGGGTACCTCTTGGTTTCTCGTATGTTCTCCTTGAGGAGTGTTGATCATACTGAATTGTATCCATTATATTCTGTTGTTTTGTAGAAAAATCATTCCCTTCTATTTCTTGTATGATGTATGGTGCTCGCACCAACCCATGGATATTTGAAATGCCCTTCAAGAAATGTTAGATCCAACTTAGATATCTGGGTATCAGGGCACCTGTGTATCCAATCTAGTTCATTACAAATTGGTATTAGAGGTTCAAGGTTTTTCATCTTTCCTTAATGTTGGTATGTAGTTTGGATGCACTAGTAGATATGTGGTAGGAATATTGGGACTTAGGAGGTGTCTATGAGTGAGTTCCTTGCTATCTCTCATCATAACGAGTCTTAAGTAACCTTGGATATTTGAGAAAAGCATATGAGAAATGTCTTAATCTGATTCTATTATTTTCCCTATCATTTTTTTAGTTTTTTAAAATACCAATCTTAAATTATACTTGATGGAATTAGTATTACAATATCATTGGTCCACATATCCTTAATCTGTGTAATGTTTCTAATGATTTCAGTGTTGTCTGTTGATGTTGTGTAACATCATGCCTCCAAGAAGAAATTTGGATTGGCCATAGGATAAATATTCTAGTGAACCATAATGATAAAATCCTCTATTAGAATAAAATGTTACAGAGATAGTGGTGCATTCTATCCAAGCCCAGGGATAGGCACAGAAATCTATTATCTTTCAAGATCTATTTGTGGAACCTTAAAGGGATGGAACTTGGAATCATGCTCAAGAGTTTCTTCACCAAAATCGACATACATTACAAGTATATGGTGATCCTTCATAGGCTTGTTATTGGTTAAGAAATATCCACCTTTCTTTTGAGTTCTTGGAAGTTCCTAATTTTATTGGGGTAAAGTGTGCCACCTTCAAGATAGAAGGACCTACCAGGTGATGGTGGGATTCAATGATGATAGATAATAAGCATGAATTCTTGGAATATAAAAACTTTATAGTCCTTTTCACTAATTAATTATATTTAGAGTTGATTCTCTTGGTTAATTCAATGGAGTTTATCAACCTCTAATAGGTTTCCAAGACTACAACATAGTATACAAACCATTTTGCCAAGCTTGTACAGTTTTCTCCTAAGGTAGTGAAAAATTAAAGAATGAAGGCTTGAAGATTTGAGATGGGTATTTGTAATTTTATCAGATCTTAGGTATTTATGTTGAAGATCACTTCTTATACTGACATACTGGATAGAGTGTTGATAGCTGAGCTTGATATAGATGGTAAGTCATAGTTTATTGGAGTTCAATTTTATCCCAATAGTATATTAGTGTGTTTATTTAAGGGAAAGAGAAATATAGATGATCTATGTAGTTGATATAGATAGAAGATGTATTATAGACCTACTTCAATTCCTGGAATAAGTCCTATGACTTTCTTCCATTGTGTGAAGTTTATGAATTCAAAATGGGTTTACACTGAGGTGCCTAAGATCTGTAATTCGTGCTATCATTCAGGCCACCTAAAAAAGTTCAACCATATCCCTTTTTCTCTTAATAGTGGAATAAGATCATCTTCACCTAAAAATACTATGGTGCAAACAGAATCTTCATGATCTAATGGGTTCTTTCCATAGGGTTCAGAAATAAATCTTCTTCATACAGTGGAAGAGTCTCCAAAGGAAGCGGATATAGTTCCAACAACCATGATTGGTTCCATAACTATAGTTTCATATTTATTTATATATTTATTTTATACTTGTGTATCTCAATAATTTATATCGAATCATATTGTGAACTTGATAAATCTTCCTACAATTATTTTATCTTTTGTTATATATATTACTACACACCTCAGAATTAAGAGAGATTAGGGTCTTTGATATCCTACTTGTGTTTTCTCCTTATCAAAGTTTGAACTTACCAAGTATTTTTTGGTTCTCAACATGAAACCTCTTGATGTCATGGTCAGGATGGATTGAATGATTTTAAATGAGCTCCGAATTAACTTTTATTTTTGATGGGTCTCTTTTAGTACACCTGAAGGGGTGTGGTGTGTTTTTTAGAGATAATGGGACCTAAGGTTGAGTAGATATATACCATATTTTTCAGATTTGGGTATGGTAATATTGATGTTTTCTTTTGACTTGGAGTGACAATCTTTGAGTGATCTCCCTCCAGTCATCATCGAGTTTCCGGATGTTCTTCCTTCTGATTTCTCTAGTCTTCCACCTATAAGAGTGGTTGAATTCTATATTTATTTAGTACATGGTACTCAATTCATATCTATTCCCTCTTACCATATAGTACTGGAAGAGTTAAAAGAGTTGAAGAATCAGTTGAATGACCTATTAGAGAAAGGTTTAAATGTATGAGTGTGTCACCATGGGTGGAACCTTCTCTCTCTGTAAATAAAGAAAATAGAACACTTTACCTCTATGTTGATTAATGAAAACTAAATCAAGTTTTGGTAAAGAACATGCATCCATTACCATATATTGATGATCTATTTGACCATTTTAAAAGGGAAAAGTGGTTCACAAAGATTTATCTTCAGTATGGTTATCACCAATTTAGAATTAAATAATATGACATTCCAAAGACTACCTTCATGAGTAGGCATGGTCACTTTGAGTATCTTGTTATTCCCTTTGGATTAAATAATTCTCCTAAGATATTTATGTTTTTTATAAACATAATATTCCATGACTAACTTGATTCATTCATGGTGGTGTTCTTGGATGATGTTTTGGTTTACTTAAAAACCAAGGAGGATCATGTGCATTATTTGAGAGTAGTCCTAGAAAATCTGATAGATTAAAAACTTTATGTGAACCTTTAAAAATGTAATTTTTAGATATGGGAAGTCATATTATTGGAAAAAATAACCTCAAAACATGGAATCTTTGTCAATCATGAGAATTTGAATTGTGTTATAACATGGGAGAAACTGGGTAATGTTTTTGGGATGAAAATATTCTTGGGTTTAGTGGGATATTACTATAGGTTCATTAAAGATTTATTGATGTTGGCTTCTCCAATGACCACCCTCACTCAAAATTGAGTGAAGTTCTTGTGAGATGAAAAATTTCAGAGTTCTTTTGATGATTTGAAATTTATTTTGACTTCTGAAACAATGTTGACTCATCCTGAGGCTAGGTAGGGCTATGGGGTCTTTTGTGATGCACCAGGATTGGGTTTGGGCTATGTTATCATGTAGGGTGATCATGTGGTAGCCTATAGATTCAGATATATTAGGCTAAATAAGAATAATTAACCAACCCATGATATGGAACTCGTATCTATGAGGAATGCTGTTAAGAGTTGGTGTTGTTAAAATTTTGGAGAAAAGTCTACTATTTGTTAAAATAAAAAAATATTGAGTTATATATTCTCTCAAAAATATTTGAACCTTTGACAGAGGATTTGGGTGAATTACCTAGAGTCTTTTGATTTTGAAATTGACTACACCATGGGAAAGGGGTATTTCATTACTGAACCCTTGAGTAGAGAACTTCTGACATAGGCTGTAAAGGAATCAGATGAAGAGTGGAAATCGATGGCTTTCTTTTCTCAGTTTAATTTGGGAGTTTGATAGAAAGAGGATGAGTTTATCTTGGTTAGTGTTCAATTGATCTACACTGTTATCAAGATGATTTATTAGGAACAATATATTAATGATAAATTCTATAGTAGTAGGGACTCTCATTATGATGGGGAGACTATTGGTGAGTGGAATTTCTCTTCTGAGGGAATATTATCTTTTTTGAATCATTTTGTTTTACCATTTTTGTAAGAAAGGATGTAATGAGGGATTTTCATAATTCCTAGTGGGTGGTGAACCCTGGAACCATAAATATTTTCTATGATATGAGGATATTATTCTAGTGTTCTAGTGTGAGATGATACATTTCTGACTTTATTTATTATTGTTATACCTATCAACAGGTTAAGGATGAGAACCAAATATCTTTGGGTTTTCTTCAGCCACTTTCACTATTAACATGAAAGTGGGATGAGATATCTATAGACTTTTTGGTTGGGTTTCTGTGTAACCCTTGGGGAAATAATGCAATATGGGTTTTGATCAATAGGATGAAAAAATCGACTCACTTTATACCCATTCAAGATGCAACCAAAGTTGAGGACTTGGGAAATCTCTATGTATTAAAGATTACCATATTTCATGGAGTTCCTTTTTTACATTGTCTTTGATAGGGTTCCGTATTTTACTTATCACTTTGGGAGTGTAATCTAGGATGCACTTGGATGTATGGTATGTTTGAGCATGGAATATCATCTATAGACAGCTAGCTAGATAGAATGAACTATATAGATTCTAGAGGAAAAGTTATGTGATTTCATTTTTTACTTTAATGGAGCTTGGGACATTCATTTAGAATTGGTTGAATTTTCTTATAATAACAGTTGATAGTGTTCAATTTTTATGGATCCTTTTGAGGCCTTTTATGTTCGATCATTTAAATATCCATTATGTTTGTAAGTGATTAGTGAATCTTCCTTGGTTGGACTAAGTTTTCTCTAATATACAATGATAAAGATTTAGTTGATTCATTAGATAATGGTTATGACATAGAGACGATATAATTCCTATGTTGATCATCATTGACGACTGTTGGTGTTTTCAGTTATTGACAAGGTGTTCTTGAGTTTTCACTTTAGTTGTGCTAATGATGTCTTGGGAAATAGGGAAAGATTCCACCATGGTTTTGGGGGAATTTTTGAGATTGTTTAAAAGGTGGGGAAAGTGGATTACTATTTATAATTTCCATCGTATTTTAATTAGACCCAAAACATGTTTCATGTTTTGATGCTTTAAAAGTATCTTTTTTACCCTTTTCATGTTTTGAGCTAGGAAGATCTTGATGTTGAGCCTAATTTATCTATGAATGATCATCTATTAAGGATTTTTGATTCTGAGACAAAGGTACTTCATTGGGGGATGATACCTTTGGTCCATGTGGTATGGAAGCATGGTTCTGATTCACATATGACTTGGGATCATGGGGCACTGATGAGAGATAAACGACCTTATCTCTTTGATATGGAATCTTCTTGATAGGATTTCTGAGGATAAAAAGTGCTTAAGGTCGGGAGGATGTAACATGTCATTACATCTTTATAAGTAACTCTAGACCCTTTTTTGGTTTTAATTTAATTGGGATTTATTTCATGTTGTTTTGGGTGGAATTTGAAATATTTTGGGGCTTTAAGGGGTTATGCATGGTTGGAACAAATTTAGAGAAAACCATGCGGTTTGGCCTAGGAAACTATGCAGACAAGGATGTTCCATTGGAAGGGGGTTCACAATTTTTCTAAACTATGTGACCTCTCACTCAAACAAAAAAACTAATAATAGTAATGTTTTACTCATTTGGAACATGGTTAAAGTAATAATGAGTCCAAACTGTGCACCCCAAATAGAATCCCATGGAGGGTACATGGTTTGGGTGCACAACAACTACTAATCGTGTGGCCCATGCCAAAAACCATGCACATGGGTAATTAATCCCTAAAAAATTAATTTTTAAATACTAATACCTCATTTTAACCCCTAATCAACCAATGTAAACCCAAAATATATTTAATTGGTCTTGATGGCTATCAAGAAGTGGTTTTGGATCCTCAAACCCTTTCTCTTGGCAGATCAAATCACAATTGATCTCATTTGATCTCCTTCGGGTAAGTAGTTCTTCTTCATGAAACTTTATTCTGATATCCTCTTCTACTCTCCTTAAATATTTATAGATCATACTTATATTTATGGATTTAATATATGTTTTTATGTATCTTGATTCCAGGTTCGGCTTTATGATCTCCTTCACCTTGTTCTTCATTGTCGATCCCATTGTGGGAGTTTTCCTTGACCGTGTGATTAAAGGTAGGTGATTTAATAATGATTTACCCTTTAATTGAATCCTTAAATTTCTGGATTAAATTTAAATTAGTTTTAAATGATTTTAAGAACATATATTTGAGATGGTAAGCATTTGATTTTTAGATTCTCATGGAATCAATGAAAAACTCCCAATTTTAACAAAAATTGAAATTGTTGGAAAAATTTGAGAAAATTGATTGCTTGATTTGAAAAATAATTTTATGTTTATACTTAAGAAAAATGAATTAAATTTAAATATGATTTGAAAGGTTATCAATTTGATTAAAACTATGATTTTGTTTTGAAATGTAAAAGGTTTGATAAAAAATGAAATTGGGTAACTGTATTTTGAATTGATTTGAAATTTTTTACTTTCACACGACTTATTGGAAGTTTGATAACTCTTAATGGGATCCACTAATGGGGTATAGATTGATTTTTTGATATAGGCTCCCCTAATGGTGTGTAGATTTACTACTTGGTATTGGCCCCCCTAATGGGGTATAGACTAATTGCCCATTTGGGCTCCTCTAATGGGATGTGGATTGATTACTTGATATGGGATCCCCTAATGGGGTATAGTTTGATTGCTAAAAATGGGATCCCCTAATGGGGTGTTTATATAAGTATGAATATATATGTATTCTGAGCCTTGATATTTGATTATATAATTGTTTTATTCATGCCAACTATTTTTATGAACTATTTTATATTAACTATTCATTTAATCTTTTTTGAGATATATTCCATCATCTTCTTTGAGAGAACATTTTTTTAAAAATATAAAAATGATTTTCCATGGTTTTTCTTATTGATTTTGATAACATAATTGGTTTATTGGTATATTATTTTTTTATAAATAACTTTTTGAGACCCTACTAGAAGGTTTAGCTCATACCCTTCCTTTTCCTTTAGGTATTTGTAGATTATCTTTTTCTAGGTCTAAGAAAAGCGAAAGTTCCACTTTGAGGTGGTGGATGTTCCTGATCCTTGGGACCTGGAGTGATGTAAGTTAATGGTGGAAATTATATCTAGTTTTTTCATGGGTTTTTTGAGATTTTATCTTGGAATATGTTGAGTAATTTGATGATGTATTTTTTTGGGTTTGTTTTACCTATTTGTTGGCATGTTCCCCTTGAGGGATGTTGATCATAATGACTTTTATTTGTTATCTTCCATTTTGTTATTGAAAAATAATTCCCTTATGTTTCTTTTATTATTCTAGGTTCTATTTTCCAACCTATGGGGATCATGAATGCCCTTCAGTCCATGTATGAAATATCTTGGGTATTAGGGTACTAGGGTAATCAGGATGGTTTGTGAAAATCCTCTTGTCATTTTCCATAGGAAGAAATTTTTTACCAAAGGCGTGAATGAAATATTTTTCTTAATAAACACCACATGAATGTATTCTTCTACCATTATGATAACATCCTTTTATGTTACTTATTCTTCACTGGGGATATAATCCTATAATACCCTCCCAATTCTTTCTGAAGATGGTTTAGGATTATGATGATGAAATATTAATGAAGCCCATTTTCTTTTTCATGAGTTATGATAAAATTAAATGATAATTTTTTATGATCTTTTGGCATAAATATAAATGGATTATGATTATTATATGGATGGGTTCATTATATCCCTCTAATTAATTGGTTAATGATTAATGTTTTATGAGATCAATGGTAAACATGAGGTTATCCCAAGACCAAATGAGGGAAAATTATAGGTTATTAGAAGCCTAAAGCAAGTACACGGGTTTTTATCCCAAACCTAACATGTGATGAATATCTCAGAGGTTAGATTTAACATAATATTTATATGATTATGACTTTTCCACCCCATATTCCAATATTCCATGACATGACATTGTTCCAATGTTATATATTCATGGATCATGTTGTTTTATTTTTTATGATTAATTCCTTGTAAACGAAAATATTTATAAAAAGACTGATTATTATGATCTATGAATTACTGGGTATGATTTTCAAATGTCAAGATCTTGTTCTTATACCATTACGCTCATCTTATTCTAAAAAATGATCATTGATTATTATATTCCTTATGTACCCTTACTAAGTATCCAAGATAACCATTTGTTATATTTAATTTTCCTTAGGATATAATGAAAGATTTTAAGTATTTTATATCTAATAAGGGTGTTATTTATTAAGAACACAGTGGGAAATTAGGTATATCATTTATATACTAGTGGTTTATGTATCCAAGTTTTCAAATAGCCTAAAATTTTATGGTTATGGAATAGATCTTAAGGATATATAATTAATATTTATCTAATAATATGTACCATTTATGTATTTAATGTTTGTTTTTCCTTTGTTATATTAAATTATAGCAAGCAAGAATTTATGGATTTCAAGGAAACTTGCAACTTGTTTATAGGTTTAATTTTAATACAACATGGATGGAGTAAGAGTAATTTATTCAAACTATAAATTATATATTAAATTATAATTTATATCCTTATATTTAAGAGATTCATGAATAGAAAAATTAAATTTCAACATTCAAATCTAAATAAAAGGTCCATTTATAGCCTTTTAGATTAAAGATGCATTCTTGGACATTAGTTTTAGGAATGTTTGAGTTTTTTTAGGATTGATTTAAGAATATTTTATTAAATATTTAATCTTTTTCATCCCTACTTTTTATGAGTCTTAAATTTTAGTGAGTTTTATAAATTTTGAGAGAGTGGAAGGGATGAGTTTTGAGATGATTATTGGGACTAGTTTTTGGATGTTTTAACCCCTTAAATGGGGGTATCTTGGATATGGAATAGGATTTTGAAGGTCTTGAAGGTTTAAAAGAGGTTTGGGTGGTGTAAAGGGCTTGAAATTTTGGTGTTGGGAGGACAGGATAGGGTAAAACGTTATCACATGGTTTGTTCTAACCATGCACCCTGACTATGAAACCTAAAATGACTAGGTGTACAATTTTTTTAATAATGAAAAGGAGGTCGGGAGACCCTTCTGTGTCCAATAAAAACTATAGATGGTACTATACAACTAGCACACAGATTGTGAAACTGTGCACTATAACCTTTCATGATGCTTGTCTTTAGGTAGAGGGGCTCTCATGGCTAGTTCAAGGTTTGGAAAACCATGTGACAAAAATATGAACTCTTTAAAAAAGGTTTTTTTTACCATTTTTACCCTTTTTAATTTTAATAGGGGAAACCCCCATTCATATCCTCTCCCTCACATGCTTTCCTAGACACCTAGTCCCCTTTCCCACTTCACTATTATTCAATGGGAAAGTCTTCTTTAATTCTTATGAAATTTTAGGTATAAAACCACCTCCATTGATCTCCATTGATCCTCTCTTCCTATCATTATAAGTTTCTTCTTCTCCTAATAGGGTTTCATTTCTGATTCCACTAGATCTTAGTGGAATCAGATATTTGAGTTGGGGCCTTGGTTCTACCTCACAAGAGGATGTCCTCATAGGCCGTTCACTTGCATCCATTCATTGATTCGATTAAGGTACATCACTATAGTAATTTTTCTTGACATTTAATTTAAAATTAAATTAGAATTATTATGGGGATGGTCCAACAGGTAGGGTATTGGGATCAAATTGATGTTGGGGGTACATAGGGGACCTCCCATAGTTGTTTTCTCACGGTTATGATGAGATGATGAATTATAGTGAGATTCTGGAAAATATTCCTATTCTAAGTTGGTTTGTTTTGAGATTTTCAATTAATTTTAATTATTTTTAAATTAATTTTTGGATGTGTTGGGTGTGGTCTTGGACTCTAAGTGGGTGATAGTGGTTGGTTGGCTTGAGACGAAGCTTGTATGGGCCTTGGAAACTACTTCCACCTTGTAGAGTTAAAGTGGAAAATCTTATAAAATGAGGTATATGGTCCTTATAATTAACCGATAATGTCATTTCATATATATATATATTGTTTATTTTATGTGTGGGAATTCCTACTCTTCTTTCATTGACCTAATTTTAAATTAAAAGTTTTACTATGGCATGTTTTTATTAAATTGATATTTTTTTTAAAAATGGATTAAAGGAAATTATAGTTTATTTAATGATTATGAAATGATAATTGACAATCATCAACAATTGGTAATGAGTTTCTAAAATTATTGGCATAGAACAAAAATTCCCCTTGGGGGTGTTTATTTTAACTATAATTCTTTTGATTTGTAAAATGTGAATTCACTACTACAAAAACGGGCATTAAAAGTGCTAAAAAAAGGCATTAACAGCACTAAAAAAGCACTGTAAAGCTCGGCGCTGATAAAGGGTTACTTTATCAGTGCTAAAAAAGCGCTGATAAAACAACCCTTTATCAGCACTAAACAAGTGCTTCTTTGGCACTGATAAAGGTGTAGTTTATCAGCTCTTTTTTAGCCCTGAAAAAAGCATGATTTATCAGCGCTAAAAGAGCGCTGATAAATGCCCTCTCTGCTGCTACGATAAATCTGTAGCAGCACACCCGAACACCTGCAAAAAAAAAACTGCATCTCAATAATCCAATCAAAGCAAGTATACCCATACAAAATTAACTCATAAATCATAATCAAATTAGACCAAGTATACCCATGCAACAATTATACCCGTACACCATTAACACATAATTTATAAGTTAATCAAGTACTTACAGAAATAAATTCAGAATTCAGGGGGTTTGGGGGCTGTTCAAGGGTTTGGGGTGGCTATCCAAGGGGGGGTAGGGGGTCTCCGGGGGGCTTTCCAGTTTAATCCTAAAGCTCCACTAGGGTGTTTTTTATCAATACATAAATCTTTGTACTTTTCTCTATCCACTATGCATCATGTTCTCAACCTCAAAGAAGTTATAAGGTTTGTACACACACTGAGGTGCACATACTTGGGGGGGGGGATGAATCTCATTAATAAAATCCCAATATTAAACCTTCAATAGGCTATTGTAAGTGCATGATCAGGAAATATGCACAACCTAGTTGAGAAAGAACTGGAATAAAACTAATAAAAAATCATCATTGATCCTCAAATCCATGACCATGATTAAACCCAAATTAATTTTCCAAGTGCTGAACTTTTACCAAGCATTTCACAAGGATCGTGTCGACATTATAAAAATATAGTTTGACCAAGTCCTACCCCATCTACATCAAGACACATTGGTTCTCAAGTATTAAAGCTTGATCAACCATACCTACTTCATCTAATGTTAGGGTTTCTCTGAGTACATCATAGGAACCACACAAAACATATAATATACAATGGTCTCCACACTATATAAATAATTATCATTGACCTACAATATGTGAGTTTTATTTATACTCCATCATGTAAATCCACTTATGGGAGTTTTCTCATCCAGGGAATACCCTCAACAATATCTCAAACCACCCATATGTGTTCTTCCAATTCCGAGGCATAAGACCTACAAGGATCTCATCCCTATACTATGGGAGTACCCTTATTTAGGTAATAATACTAAGAAAAATATATTCTTTACCATATGGGAGTATTATAATCCAAATAATAATCCCTAAAATCATATCAACCCTCCAATATGGGTGTATTCTCATTTGAGGCATAATCTATATAATCATCTCAGCCCTCCCCTATGGGATTATTTTCATTTAGTGAATATTCCCGATAAGAATCTCATCCCACTCCTATGGTTTTATTCTCATTTGGGGAATAATACCTATATACATCTCATCCCTCCCCTATGAGAGTATTCTCATTTAAGGAATAAGACCCATAAGCATATCCACCCTCCCAAATGGGAGTATTTTCATCCAGATATAAGCCCATAAGTATCATAGACCCAAACACATGATCACCCTAGTATACCAAGACAACCATGACTTGATATATATAAGGACCCTGATAGATCACATTCCATGACCCCCCATTTAAAAGATCAATTCAATCTGAATGCGTTTGGTCAGATTTCCGTAGGTCAGTTGTTGTTTTCACTTAAAATCTTGTCTATTTTAAACAAAATTGAGACCCTTTGAGTGATAGAGGCCACACAGTGCCTCGGATTGAGGCGGGGTTGACTTTTAAACATAACCAAGGACCCTTGTATCGTTCTTATAAAAGATCAATGCAATCTCAATGCGTTTGGTCGGATTTCCGTAGGTCAGCTGTCGTTTTCAATTAAAATCGTGTCCACTTTATACAAAATAGAGACCCTTTGAGTGATAGCGGCCACACCATGCCTCAGATTGAGGCGGGGTTGACTCGTACACATCACCAAGGACCCTTGTATCATTCTTATAAAATATCAATGCAATCCTAATGTGTTTGGTCAAATTTTCGTAGGTCAGTTGTTGTTTTCACTTAAAATTTTGTCTATTTTGAACAAAATAGAGACCCTTTGAGTGCTAGCGGCCACAATGTGCCTCAGATTGAGGTTTTGTTGACTCTTAAACATTACCAAGGACCCTTGGATCATTCTTATAAAATATCAATGCAATCCGAATGTGTTTTATTGGATTTACATAGGTCAGTTGTTGTTTTCAATTAAAATCATGTCCACTTTAAACAAAATAGAGACCCTTTGAGTGATAGTGGCCACAACATGCCTCAGATTGAGGAGGGGTTGACTCGTACAAGTCACCAAGGACCCTTGGATAGTTATCATAAAATATCAATTCAATCCGAATGCGTTTGTTCAGATTTCTGTAGGTCAGTTGTTGTTTTCACTTAAAATCTTGTCCATTTTAAACAAAATAGAGACCCTTTGAGTGCTATTGGCCACACTGTGCCTCAGATTGAGGCAGGGTTGACTTTTAGACATCACCAAGGACCCTTGGATCGTTCTTATAAAATATCAATGCAATCCGAATGCGTTTGGTTAGATTTATGTAGGTCATTTATTGTTTTCACTTAAAATATTGTCCATTTTAAACAAAATAGAGACCCTTTGAGTGCTACCGGCCACAATGTGCCTCGGATTGATGAGGGGTTGACTCGTACATGTCACCAAGGACCCTTGTATCATTATTATAAAAGATAAATGCAATCTGAATGCGTTTTGTCATATTTCCCTAGGCCAGTTGTTGTTTTCAATTAAAATCGTGTCCACTTTAAACAAAATAGAGACCCTTTGAGTGATAGCGGCCACACCGTGCCTTATATTGAGGCAGGATTGACTCGTACACGTCACAAAGGACCCTTGGATCGTTATTATAAATTATCAATGCAATACGAATGCGTTTGGTTGGATTTCCGTAGGTCATTTGTTGTTTTCACTTAAAATCTTGTCCATTTTAAACAAAATAGAGACCCTTTGAGTGCTAGCGGCCACACCGTGCCTCAGATTGAGGTGAGGTTGACTCATAAACGTCTCCAAGGACCCTTGGATCGTTATTATAAAAGATAAATGCAATCCAAATTCTTTTGGTCAGATTTCCGTAGGTCAGTTGTTGTTTTCACTTAAAATCTTGTCCATTTTAAACAAAATAGAGACCCTTTGAGTGCTATCGGCCACAACGAGCCTCATATTGAGGCGGGGTTGACTTTTACACATCACCAAGGACCCTTGGATCTTTATTATAAAATATAAATGCAATCCAAATGCGTTTGGTTGGATTTACGTAGGTCAGTTGTTGTTTTCAATTAAAATCATGTCCACTTTAAACAAAATAGAGACCCTTTGAGTGATAGCGGCCACACCGTGCCTCGGATTGAGGCAGGGTTGACTTTTACACATCACCAAGGACCGTTGTATCGTTCTTATAAAAGATCAATTCAATATCAATGCGTTTGGTTGGATTTCTGTAGGTCAGTTGTTGTTTTCACTTAAAATCTTGTCCATTTTAAACAAAATAGAGCCCCTTTGAGTGATAGCGGCCACACCGTACCTCTAATTGAGGTGGGGTTGACTCGTACACGTCACCAAGGACCCTTGGACCATTCTTATAAAAGATAAATGCAATCCTAATGCGTTTGGTTAGATTTACATAGGTCAGTTGTTGTTTTCAATTAAAATCGTGTCCACTTTAAACAAAATAGAGACCCTTTGAGTGATAACGGCCACACCGTGCCTCGGATTGAGGCGGGGTTGACTCTTACACATCACCAAGGACCCTTGTATTGTTATTATAAAAGATTAATGCAATCTAAATGCGTTTGGTCAGATTTTAATATGTCAGTTGTTGTTTTCACTTAAAATCTTGTCCATTTTAAACAAAATAGAGACCATTTGAGTGATAGCGGCCACATCGTACCTCATATTGAGGTGGGGTTGACCCATACACGTCACCAAGGACCCTTGGATCATTATTATAAAAGATCAATGAAATATGAATGCGTTTGGTCAGATTTCCGTAGGTCAGTTGTTGTTTTCACTTAAAATCTTGTCCATTTTAAACAAAATAGAGACCCTTTGAGTGCTAGTGGCCACACCGTGCCTCAGATTGAGGCAGGTTTGACTCGTACACGTCACCAAGGACCCTTGGATAGTTATTATAAAATATAAATGCTATCCGGATGTGTTTGGTCAGATTTTCGTAGGGCAGTTGTTGTTTTCAATTAAAATCGTGTCCACTTTAAACAAAATAGAGACCCTTTGAGTGATAGCGGCCACACCGTGCCTCGGATTGAGGTGGGGTTGACTTTTACACATCACCAAAGACCCTTGGATCGTTCTTATAAAATATCAATGCAATCCGAATGTGTTTGGTCAGATTTCCGTAGGTCAATTGTTGTTTTCACTTAAAATCTTGTCCATTTTAAACAAAATAGAGACCTTTTGAGTGATAGCAGCCACACCGTGCCCCATATTGAGGCGGGGTTGACTCTTACACGTCACCATGGAACCTTGGATCGTTCTTATGAAATTTCAATGCAATTCCAATGCGTTTTATCGGATTTCCGTAGGTCAGTTGTTGTTTTCACTTAAAATCTTGTCCATTTTAAACAAAATAGAGACCCTTTGAGTGTTAGCGGCGACACCGTGCCTCGGATTGATGTGGGGTTGACTCATACACATTAAAAAGGACCCTTGGATCGTTCTTATAAAATATCAATGCAATCCGAATGCGTTTGGTCATATTTATTTAGGTCAGTTGTTGTTTTCAATTAAAATCGTGTCCACTTTAAACAAAATAGAGACCCTTTGAGTGATAGCGGTCACAACGTGCCTCGGATTAAGGAGGGGTTGACTCGTACACGTCACTAAGGACCCTTGGATAGTTATTATAAAAGATCAATGCAATCTGAATGCATTTGGTCAGATTTCCATAGGTCAGTTGTTGTTTTCAATTAAAATCGTGTCCATTTTAAAAAAAATAGAGACCCTTTGAGTGGTTCAGCATTCTTGCATGTTGTTGGTGCATATCATCTGTTAAAATGGGAAAATGACTCATTGGAGAAAGGCTATTTTGTTTAATAACAATTACAATTTTCCTACGAACATTTACATACAACAATGTTTCATCTTTTGATCCCCTTAACCCCTCTCAAAAATGACCACAAATTGTACATGTCCCCAAGTCAGATCTTCATTGTATTTGTGTACAATCTTCCATCAGGTATGCGGCCCAATCGTTTCTGAACACATATATATCTTTATGTGAGTATGATGCTTTTTGGCAGTCATATTAGTACTGTAAAATAAAAAAATAAATAATTAATAAATAACTAAAACGAACTAGTAGTTGTTTTTAAAAAATACCTCTTTAGGGATGCTAGTTTGAAAATGAAAAAGATCTCATTCATAAATTTACAAACATAATAACCAAAATCATTATCATTTTCTTTTTTTGGACACTGCAAAAGATTGACCATTAGGAGAATAAGTAACTTGTGTTGAGATGTGTTTGGATAGTGAAATTTTATTATATATACCCTGATATTTTTCCAGACGTAGTACTTGCACGCCTCCTTATGCTTAGCCCCTGGCCTCATTCCTTTTTTAGATGATAATGATACACCGCCCTATTTGTAAAAGATAATATAAATTATATTACTTGATGTTTAGACCTAAAACGTAAGATGTATTGTCTTACAGATTCACAAACTCCATCATGTGTGGTCGGTTTGATGGATATCCTTTCTTTGAATCCAGAAAATAAATCTTCAGAGTATCCAAGTTCACCACAATTAGCAACCAATGTTTCCTAAAAACACAAAAATGAATAAGTCATAAAAGAAGTGAAAATATAATTGATATGCTTTAATCGTAGAGTATTACCCCTGCATGGTTGGTATTAGGAAAAGTCTGTCATCTGTAATCTTGTGTTCAAATGTTTTCAACAAGCCATTCACTATTTCATCCCTTTTTGATGGCTCTATTTTTGTTAGGTGTGTTGATGTGATATGAGGACTAACCAGTCCAAATCTTGGCTCATGGTAAAATTCCTTCAATTGTTTTTCATAAATGCGTCTGTCAACAATATAAAATGCATTTAGTCATAATTTGCACGCTAGATCAGATTTTGGAAAATAAATTCCTAGAAACATACCTCATATATACATTTAAAAATGTGACGCCTAGCCAACCATTTTCATGGATTTCATTTACATTTTCGGCAGCAATAAAATCTTGACTTTGCTCTCCGTATATATTCTCTTCTAAAACCACTATATGAATATTACCATCTTTTAGCTTCGTATCAACATGAGTTTTCAATGCTAGTAAATGTGGAAAGAGAACAGGTGGTGTTATTGTTCTTTCAGTAGCTCCTTGGGATTGGTTGTTCGATCCTTTAGATGGTTTTGAGCCGACGTTTTTCACCCCTTCCCTTTCTCTGTCTATAACAACAATCATTGGTTCAGACCCTTTTTTCATTAATTGTTAAGGGTTTAGCTTGAAAATAAAAGGAAATAAATACCTCTTTGTCTGCATGTACTCTTACACGTTGTGACGGACATGCAATGAATGTCCTAATATCCTTTTAGACCGTATGAATATCATCATCATCAAGTGGAATAGTTATCTCTACGTTTGGCACATGAGCTAGAGTAATCGTCACTTTCAGATGATCTTTCGGAAGTGGTCTATTATGCAGTGTGGCATTTGGGATATTGAACATGGTAGCCCTCGTTACAAGGTGATAGGTGGGTGTTGACAGATATAAATCACAATCATTATCACCCTGTAAAAGATGAGTACAGAAAAATTATCAGTGTTTGTCTGATTCATATTTCATGGGAACAATTATTAGAATATTGATTACCATGGATAAGACAGTTCTTTGAGGTGAATGGTTTGCCTCAAAGCTAGTGGGGGGTGGGGCGGGATGTTCATGCGGCGGTTGTTCTTGAGTTGTGGATTCCCTTTGCTTCCCACCCATAAAAGTTGCTAGCAACTCTCCCTGCCATTGCAATTGTTCTTCAAGGGTTGCTATTTTTTCGCTCATTTGTTCCAATTTTTCATCTGTATCATCCATTTTTTTATTCTTCTCAAAATATACTCTGGGTGTCACCCCAAACCCTGCACCTCTGACAGGACCGTATTTTTCTGGCTGCTTCAAAGCTGTCGATAATAGGTCTGTATCAGCTACAGGAGTAGCTGATTCCTGTGACTGTTGGATATAGGAAAATAACTAATTATTTTTATGTAATGTAAATTTTAAACAAATTATTTTATCATCATGTCATACTTACACATATTTCCCACACTTTCTGTGTGTTCTCATCTACTAACTTTCCATCTTTGTTCACACGTGCCTCCTTCCATAGCACATGACGTGGGATGGAAGTGCATTTAGTTTTAGACTCATCAATCTACATATAAACATAGAAAAATAATTATGATGCTGTTTATTGGCACCTAAAAATATTATTGTAAATTTAAAATACGTACCATTTTCTTTTCTAATGAAGTGTACCCCATCCTTGCTTTACGATAGAGATATGTTGGTTTTGAAGCACGTTCCTTATTTTCAGTACAGAGTTTCTGTTTCATAAACGAAATATTAACAATAAAAGTGATGAATACAGGTATCCTCAAACAACTTATTATCACTCACAATGTACTTGCAACTTCTCATCCCCACTACGACCAATAAATGCATCCCAAGCTTCTTGGGATATCAGGTGAGCGTAGACAATGGGTGGGTGTGGGTTTATTTTACCTTTAGAATCTTTGAGGTGACATTTTGTTGAAATAGTGCGAAAACCTCGATGAATCTTTTCTGCAAGCCTTAGTACATAATCCTTATGTGAATATTCTACTATAAATGTACTATGAAAGAGATTGAGAAGAGTAAGACAGTGTTTCATTATTTTATTTTCTAGTAAATTAAAGAAATAAATTCATAATGTTACCGTAATTTCTTCCCAGATCACAGCCTTCATACCGGACACAACATGGTTCCATGAATCTATGTCAATCGGCACGCGTTGCCGAGTGACAACTCTAATATATCTGCTAAACATAGCCTTGTTGGGATTCACATGTTGTCCTTGTGCATTCCATCCAACTTCAAATTTTATGCCTTTGCTTTTCGCCTTAAGAATTTTGGCTAACACTGTCAAACTACGACGCACCTATGATTTCTGCGACGCTGGTCCTTCATTCCTGACCATTTCATCGATATCAACATCATCTATATGTTCATCTAGAATGGTATCAATGACATGTGTTGATGGTTGTTGGACCTCAACACTAAGATCAGCAGGATCCGCAGCAGGAGGAGCAGCAGGAGGAGCAGCAGGAGGAGTAGCAGCAGCAGGAGTCGCAGAAGGAGGAGCAGCAGGAGCAACTGGAGCAGCATCAGGAGAAACAACAGTAGCAGCATGAGCTGCAGGAGTAGCAGAAGCAGCAGCAAGAGAAACAGCAGCAGCAACATGAGCTGCAGGAGCAGCAGCAGCTGCAACAACAGCTGCTTGAGAGACTTGTTTAGCCTCAAGGTTAGGAGCATCATATCGTGCAGAAGTCATTATCTGCAAAAGTGGTTGAACAGTTAATTCAGATTACCTAAATTTAGTAATGATAAGATAATAACATGAGATAACAAGATCTATATTACAAACAAAATATAACCTGTTTACTAAACTCTCTTTCTTTTTTTCAAAGGTTGAAGGGATTTGACACCTCTATCGACTATCCAAATCCCTTCATTGTGGTTTCCTCTAACATACAAAATATCATCTGCATTGGGACCTCTCTGAAATTATTGTGACGTACCTCTAAAAGGATCATCCTCAACTGAATTTTCATCGGAACCTTCAGTAGTTTTGGACGATAACAGAATAATCGACCACTTTCGGTTTGCGGGATCTGGAACATAAAAAACTTGTACCGCTTGTGATTCCATTAAAAACTGTTCATCTTTGTACCCTTCTTTACTAAAATCAAATTTCACAAATCCCCATTCATCTATTTTAACACCACTGTTGTTATCAATCCATTTTCATTGAAAAATCAGCAATTGGAATTTCGTATAATCCAACTCCCATCTTAGTTTGATAATGCCAAAGTATGACATATTTGCATAAATTAGATTTCTTTCCTTACTACCAGAAACATGCATCGCTTCAGCCACTAGTGTAACTCCACTATTTTTCATGGTACTATCTTCATCATGTTCATCTATATAGAATGTATAACCATTAATTACATAACCACTGTAAGATAATACATACACAATTGGTCCAGCGGCTAACCATCAAAGACTTTTTGAAATCGAATTCAGATTTTCATCCAACTGCTTAAAAATATGGTCTTGAAACCATCCTATAAACTGGTGATTATGTGTATCTGATAACCATTTTTCATCCCTCAATGGATTCAACTGCCTAAGAATTTCTTTGTGAGTTTCAATATATGGAGCAACCTCCCAACTGTTATGCAAAACATAAAGATAAGCCTGCTCCCGATCTGTAATACTGATTTTCACAACTTCTATTCCAGAAATTCCCTCACCCTCAATGCCTCCAGTGTGACGAGATTTCAGGAGACCAATTCTTTCCACATCAGATAGGTATTCAGTACAAAATTTAATGGCTTCCTCAACAATATATCGCTCCACTATACAACCCTCTGGCCGACTTCGATTTTTGACATACCCTTTCAAAATCTTCATATACCATTCAACAGGATACATCCATCTATAGTGCAACGGACCACAAATTAGAATCTCTCTCACCAAGTGAATCATCAAATGAACCATCATATCAAAGAATGTTGGTCGGAAGAACATTTCTAATTCACATAATATAATGACAATTTATTTTTCTATAGCTGGCAATTTCCCCGGGTCTAAAACTTTGCTACATATAGCTTTGAAAAAGAAACAAAGTTTGGTTAACATATGATGAACATTCTTAGGAAAATGCAACGTAAAGCTATAGGAATTAGATCTTGCATCAAAACATGGAAATCATGTGATTTCAAACCTTTTAACTTCAAATCATTCATTGAAAAAATGTTCTTGATATTTGATGAGTACCCTATGTAACCTTTACATCATTAAAGAAGTTGTAAAACTAATATCTCTCCGCCCTAGAAAAAGTATAAGCTGCTAGAGGAAGAAACATTCGATTTTCACCCTTCACGGGAGCCAACTCTTCTCGTATTCCCATGTCAACCATGTCCAACCTTACCTTAATTACATCTTTTATTTTTTCGGGGGAATTTAGCAACATTCTGATAACACTGTCACATACATTTTTTTCCACATGCATCACATCAAGAAAATGTCTGACGTACAAAAAATTCCAGTATGGTAATTCAAAAAAAAACTGATCTCTTTTTCCAACCGATTTTCGTAAGGTTTTTCGAAAATGGTTTACCAAAAATAGTGTTCAGATATTTTAATTTCTCAAACAGGTGATCACCTGTTAGTGGAGATGGTGTTGCATGTTTTTTTGAACTTCCATTAAATGATGTCATCCAAGATCGGTACTTATACCGACGAGGTAGAAATCTACGATGTCCTAGAAACACATATTTCGAAGAATGTTTTAACCTAATTGATTCTTTATCTTCTTCGCACATGGGACACCCTTGATTTCCTTTAATGATATAGCCTGACAAATTTCCATAAGCTGTGAAATCATTTATTGTCCCATACAACATCGCTCTCAATGTGAAATATTCACTTTTATAAGCATTATACAACATTACACCTGATTCCCACAATAACTTCAATTCCTCAATCAAAGGATCCAGATAAACATAAATATCATTAACTGGTTGTTTTGGTCCTGATATAAGCATAGATAACATGATGAATTTCCACTTCATGCATAACCAGGGTGGAAAGTTATAATTTACCAACATAACAGGCCATGTACTATAAGTGCTGGTTTGAAAACCAAAAGGATTAAATCCATCTGTAGATAATGCAAGACGAAGGTTTCTTGGATCTTTTCCAAATTCAGGATACTCATGATCAATTTTCTTCCATTGAGGAGAGTCGGCCAGATGACGTAATAACCCATCTTTATTTCTTTTATCTGCATGCCACGATAATTGTCTTGCAGTTTCTTCACTTCCATATAGACGCCTAAACCTTGGAATGATTGGAAAGTAGCATACAACTTTCGTAGGATTGGATTTATATTTATTGTATCGAGAAGCACCACACTTTGGGCATTCTTTAAGTGATTTTTTCTCTTTGAGAAACAATATACAGTCTTTCGGGCAGGCATGTATTCTTTCAGAAATCATTCCCATTGAGCGTAGCATTCGTCTAGCTTCATATATTCGACTTGGGAGCTCATTATCTTCCGGGAGGATGTCATTCAAGAGAGAAAGTAGTTCTGTAAAACTGACATCACTCCATCCTTTGCCTTCTTTCAATTTATACAACTTCAGTATAGCTGACAATATTGTATACCTAGTGCAAGCAGCATACAATGGCGTCTTTGCACAACTATTTAACTTCTCAAACAATTTTGGGAAATCACGGAGTTCATCTTGAATTGTCTTTGTCATTTACTCAATACAATATTCATCATCATTGACATCTATAATCACATCCTCCATATGGTCTTCTTCATTATCCATATTTGTATTCATATCTGACGATCCATAAAACGCAGTTTTATCCCATCCAGTAGCTACATTCGCTTTTTCTCCGTGTTTATTCCAACATTTATAACTCCAATCTATTCCGTGACATATCAAATGTTCTTCCAACTCCTCCAGAGTAATTATTCTATAATAACAACAACGTAAACACGGAAAAAAAATTTGAGAAGGATCCTTTGCGTGATCCTTTGCAAACTTGATGAACTCTTTCACTTCGTTCTTGTACTCTATTGTTAAACGATTAGCATCCATCCAATCTTTATTCATTTCCATCCTATTTGAATCTCAAATACTAGTATTTATGGTTCAAGTACACAAAAAAAGAATTCCAAATACAGTAGAAGATAACCACTTCCTTATAAAAATTGAGATTAATAGAGCCTAACCATTAGTATTTATTCATCATGCCAAAATACTCACTACTGGTGGAAGTGAAACTGTTCCTGATGATCATGCCCAGATGAAATGGAAACTAAAAGGGGGGAGTGAATCAAAATACCCCAAACAAGATGGAAAAACATGGTATTTGAGAATAGGTTAGTGGATTTCATGTTGTCTAGACACCTATCAAATAGACTCCACAAGCGGTGATGGCCCCTACAGTTGTTGAACCAGGTGAAACTGTCACCTGAGAAGCTGAGATCAATGAGGCCCTTCCCAGCCATGAACTGAACAAACTCCATGATGGCCTTCCTATGGAATGGTATTCTACCTTTCCTTTACTTTGGGTTGGAAATGACATTAAATTCACCCCCAACAAACAATGGATGGTGGTCTGGATCGAAAGTATTTTGTTCAAAAGGACAATCAATCCCCCTCAATTTTTTAAAATACCAATACCATAAACCATTTAAAAACAAGAAATTTTAATTTATTTTGGAAATCATTCCCAAAAAAATTCAATAAACAAACACATGCCAAACCATTTTGAATTTTATTTAAAGAATCAACTTATCTTTATTTTAAACCATGATTTTCATTTATAATATCAAATCCACCAACGGTAGAAGGGAACCTAATTTATTTCAATGAAAAATGTTAATTCACAACAAGATACCATCCATTCCATATATTATTTTCATTAATAGGGTTATTTTGTGCTTAAAAATGATCAAAACATGTCTAACCAACTTCAAATGGATAAAATATGAATTCATGAAACACATGAATCCCAAAAAGAAGATATAGTATAGAAACACCAACTTGGAATCTGAATGAGTCTGCTCAAATGAAGAACATCATACATCTCCAACTATATCGATGCTTTCTCATATACAATGACACCACTAGCTAGATAGTGGCCCTCAACAAGAACATCATACATCTCCAAATAAGAGACTAAAACCACTAACCATGAAGAACATCATAAGATGGAAATATACTAAGAACACATCCCTTCACCCAAATAAGAGACTACAACCACTAACCATGAAGAACCACTAAGAGCATAATTTGAATAAGAGATCTTATGATCATCACTTAGGGGATTATTAGGAATATCCCCTAATGAATCTATTTATAATCTCATGAGGTATAATAAAGGGAACATTATTTGGGAGATAAATAAGATCTCATATTCCCATAACATAGGGACTTCATATTCTCATCACCTAAGGCAACCTAGTATTATCACCCAGAGTTGGATGTTTCCTGAATAAAGAGTGGCCATAGATTTATATCTCGGTAAAGGAAGTCAAATATTTGAATTTTAGAAGAGGGAACCACCAGATACACTCATCGTGTAGGGGGTGAGCATAGATTTATAGCCACCATTTCATTTTTATCCATGAAGTTATTCAATTCCCACCAAACCCATTTCAATTTCATCATTAACAACTATATTCTATGTCACTGGGAAACTAAAAGGAAAAACCATATCAACTAACGATGTCATCTCCCACAATAACCCACTCATTACATCTTTTTAACAATTAAAAGGTTGATGCTTCCCCACTGCATGATTTACCACCTCAACCATCTCACATTTCCCCCCAATCGAATCTATCACAACCAAACTAATAAAAAACTTCTCAAACAACCCCACCAAAAAAAATGATGATTTTCAACAATAAAAGTAAAAAAGCACCATGTTCTTGAGAAATATAATGAAAATTAGTAAACACATGTGAATCATCCCCTTTACATCATTTTCCATCAAGTATGGTCCATTTTCTTCAATCGGTCAATCCATAATACTCACCCATAGAATAAAAAATCATGTCAAAAAAATGATATACAAATGGGAGAGGAGAACAATATTGAAAAAAGATTTGGAAAACATGAGTTAAAGGAGGTCCAGAAAACCGAAGCTTAAAAGCGTTGCGGGCGGTGGAGGTCCGGAAAACTGAAGCTAGAGGGCGGCAGAGGTCCGGCAATGCGAACTCAGTGGGCGGAGGAGGTCCAGAAACGAGAAGCGAGGGCGGAGAAGGTCCGGCAACATGATCTCAGCGGGCGGCAGAGGGGAGTCGCAGGGTTCCAGTACCATGAGAGATTTAGGTCGCGATAAAATGAGGGCACTGTGCGACCGAATTTATAAAAAAATTCACTAAGGTTTTATCAGCGCTGATAAAGACTACCTTTATCAGCGCTTTTTTAGCGCTGATAATAGTACCCTTTATCAGCGCTACAAAAGCGCTGATAAATCCTTACTGTATCAGCACTACAATTTTAGCATTGATACAGGGAGTCTTTATCAGTTCTTTTCTAGCTATGATAAAGGGTCATTTTATCAGCGCTATTTTAGTGCTGATAAAGGGGATCTTTATCAGTGCTTTTCTAGCACTGATATATGGCCTCTTTATCAGCACTAGAAAAGCGCTGATAAAGACTCCCTGTATCAGCGCTAAAATTGTAGCGCTCATATAGGGTTTCTTTATCAACGCTTTTCTAGCACTGATAAAGAGGCCCTATATCAGTGCTGATAAAGATCTCCTTTATCAACACTAAAATTTTAGTGCTAATACAGGGTAACCTTTATCAGCGGTTTTGATTAGCGTTGATATAAGGGGGCAATTCCCTTGCCCGTTTTTATAGTAGTGATTGGTATTTTGAAATGGGTCTTCAAGATAATTAACTTGTGATAATAAATTATTGGTTTTGAAAATGAAAATAAGGATGGTTTTGATGACATGTTTTGGTGATTAGAGTTGGTTTTGAAATACTAAATTATAAATGGTGTTTTGAAAATGGTTTGGATAATGAATCTTGGAAATGTTTTTAAACAAGAATATTAATTGATTATGTATTCCTGGAATATTTATTTTATGTTATGGATTTTTTATATGTCTATGTTGTTGTTATTGTACCTTATAGCCAATCCAAGGGTGAATTAATCCCCCCTAGGGACACTGGTACAGTATGGATAACCTAAGGTTGAACTCTACCCTCAGGGGATTCTAGTAATTTATGGTAAACACCGGGGTGAACACTACCCACTGATGGATTCTGGGGTACTTATAGTTAACCTGATGGTAAATGATACCCCATGGGGGATTCATGTGATTTTTAAAATATGGTGAATGTTTCCCACAAAAGATACTTGGGCTCTAGAGATGGGTATATTTCCCCCGATACCACTTGTTTGGACTAGGGATGGGTATATTTCCCCTGGTTGAAAGAGAATAGTTTGCATAGTAAACAATGCATGATTAGAGACACCCAGAAACTAGATAAGGTAGGTATGTACCATTATTGGGGTGAACCTAGCCCCTGGGTTTGGCATTTGATTATCTTTAAAATATTTTATTATTTTAAATGGCATCTTGCAATTTATTTTCTTTGAGAACATATACACGCACTATAATTAATACTGGTTATATTTTGGGACACTGTTGGTGATGGCCTAGTGTACTCACACCCTACTCAATCTACTTTTACACTTGGGTACCTAGACATCCCACACTTGTTGCAGGATTTGGTAGGTCTGAGGCCCGTGGTTATATGGTTGAGCTATAACATCTTGGGTGGTTTAGAGTTCAGGATGAGTTGAGGATTGGAGATGCAGTGGATCCTCCCACACTTTTATTTTGGGTTTTAGTTTTACTTTCTGTTTTATTTTTATATGTGTGGTTGGTCTAGTTGTAATTAATTTTGAATTATTATATACCATCATTTCATTCATCTTATTGTATCATACTATATCCTTTATTTATTTAATATGTCCTCTGATTGATGTTGAAATGTATATATTTTGGTTATTTATCTATGATTTTGAACTCTGATACCAGGGGTATATCCTCCCCATAGTACCTCTTTAGTCCTCTATTGCTAGTCGGTAGCCTCTAGAATTTGGGGAGGTGTGCCTGGGGAAATGTAGTGACTATTGGCCTGGGAACTGGTTAGTGGTTTGAGGTGGATGGACATTAAAATGTGGTATCATAGAGGTTTTATTATGTATTAATGTTTTGGGGTTTAGTATCGATGATATATAGGAATGTTTTGGGGCTTGGGATTGATACAGTGATGGTGCGTCATGAACACCTTCATCGATAGGAATTCTAGGTTACAAAGTTTTGGGATTTCTCTTCTTGGTTTTCATTGTTACAGTTATATATGATTTCCACCTTTGGTGGGTTACATGAATGTGTGATTATTTATGTTTTATATGAGTTATTTGGATATTTTTTGTAATAGAAAAAGATCATTATTTTATTTAACTCTTATCTTGAAGAGGTAAGAGGTGTTATATGAATCATGATTAGGCATGTAGGATCCTCATGATGTGTGTGCTTGCATGTGTGTGATTTTTATCATTGATGTATGAGGCTTAGATATTGAAAGTGTCTAAAACAAATCATACAAGTTTTTACTCTATAAGTAATTGGTGTAATTCTATTTAGTTGGGATGAAATTTATTCATGTGTTTACTTATAATGGTAGGTTATGTGGATCTATGGTGATGCTCTTGATGGAGATGGGACGGTCCATTTTCATAGGAGGTTCAACAACCTTGTTAGGTTGGTAAGGGAACTTGATGCGTTAGTGGGGAACCCCTAGGGTGGGGGGTGGTGGTCATTATTTAGGTTCCATTATTTAAAGTATGAGTAACAACCTATACAATGTTTTCCTATATAGCTTCGTATGGTACTCTATTAATTGAGATGATGGTCATTTTTCCCTTAATAAAGACCACATGAAGACGAAAAATTATATGGGTAAAACCTAACTATTGAGACTATGTTTTCTATAGGGAGTAGTATCAGAGGTGTATTCTCTGGGGAAATCAGTTCCTGGTAGGTTGATTGTTTTAGATTATGATGCATGATGTATATGGGACCCTTGAGTGGGTGTTTTGGCATGATAATTCCATTAGGGTTTAGATGAATATAAAGATTTTAGTCCCATGATATTTTTCTTTTGTGTGAATCTTGACTAGTTTGAATAGGTGGGGGACCCAAAGACCTTGATATAAAACTTATTGGGTTGGTGAGAGGACATTTATTTTTTCTTGGGTGACCCTTCTAAGGGGTTTGTTAGGGTTGTATTTTATTTAGACATAGGATGCACAATCCGGAAATTTGGGTTTTGATCTGTGCCCGTGAGGTGTTTTTAATGTTGTTTAGGCTAGTATGCATTGATGACGTGGGTATAATCATGATGTTTTAGGGTGATGTGTTTAGCTTCAGGCACAAAGGTACCTGATACATAATAATACCCTTAAATAGTATTTATTTAGACATAGAGTATGCCCTGTGCCTTGGGAATGTGATGCACTTGAGGCATTATTACTTGGTACCAGATTGATAATGAAACGATAGAGCCAATATGGTGTCTTTCCCTAGAAATGTCGCAGGTTCTTAAAAATCATGGTATGAGCATATAATATGATTTGGATTTGGAATAGCATTTGGTGGTGGATGAGTGTGAGATCTATGCTAACACACTTTATATCTTGGATGAATGCATGTGGTTCAAGAGAAAAACCCATGTGGTAAGTGATTTTGAAGTGAATTGTGGAATAGATAAAGTGCTACTTTTAAGTGAGATACCCATGGTGTTACTTGTTGGTTGGAGTGGATGCACAAAATGGGCATCATAAGTGAACTTGGGTGGTGAGAATTTAAATACGTGAGATGTTAGTCTCTTTTTTGGGTGAGATCTTATCTGGTGATTGGGTTGCATACAACTAGAGTGTTTGTCAGGGTTCCTCAGTTGGGTTGTGTACCCATAAATTTTAAAAGGGTTGAGGCTATATGAACTAGGTACATATTAATTACAAGAGAATTGTATTGATGAATATTACAGATGTGTTGAGTGGATTGTTTGGTTCTCAGGTGAGCTAGCCTAGCACTGATGGCATATGACTCAAGGTAATATGAGTTGAGTTTTTTGCATTTGGATGGTATTGAAGTGCATGCCCATTTTTTAGATGAAAACAAGTTAATACGTGCCATTTTCATGTGGAACTTGATTAATATAAGGTCAACTATAGCTGTGTGTGATCCAAAGACTAATGGAAATCTATGAGGTTCCCATGGGTGTGATGGATCATGTTTGTTGAGAATTTGAAATTTCCTTATGTGGTCGAGGGGATAATATACGTCAAATGGTTTCCTTGGGATAGTCGACCTTAGTGTGGGACTAGTAGCTGGAATTGATAGTGGGGATTGAGGTGTCCTCATGTAGAGGGGTGACACTTTGACTAGATAAGGTGTGTTTTTATGACTAGTCCAGGTTAGACTGAGATAAAAGAATTAGGGGTTGATATAGTGCCATAGAATAGTTTGGGTGGAGAGTTATGTGTATGGTTTTGGATTAACTTGATGAAAATATATATTCAAGGATCAATAAGTGTGATCTATGTTGTGTATTATAAAAAAATATCTAGTGGGGGTGGTGACCATCATTCCATGTTAGTTATGAAAGATTTTAGGGTTGGAGTACCCATGAATCAGAATCGCATGTAAAGTTATGTATCGATTTGGAACTCAAGTACGAGTGATTTTGGGCAAGGATTAGTTGTTATGTTTGGTGATGGGTGAGATCTGGGCAATAGTGATTTGGTTGAACCAATATATGAGGACAAGGTTAGAACTGTGGTGGGATGAATGACGCTGGTCACAAATGGTGTGAATAAATCCAATTATAACTAGATTCCTCAGGTAATGATTGGTGTAGATGATAACATGTTGTTTGTTGGATTCCAAGAACTGGCTTTGAGATTAGGGTGGTTTTAAATTTTTTCAAATGCGACCCAATCATGAATGCATTGGTGCTTGTGAAGTGGATGGGTATGATGGAAGTTTTAATTCTATTGGGGGTTTTCCCATAAAATCACATCATACATCATGATAATAATTCATGGGTCATATTGGGATGATCTTGAGGTACCTCTAAGGTTCAAGGCATCGATATTGGGTAATTGATGAACACATCAACAATTAAGATGAATATTTTCATAAGGTTTTAGCCAATGGATGTATGACCGGTTATTTTTTAGGTAATAAGTTGTGGTGGTATAGGGAACACATCGAGTGTGTCATTTTAAATATGATGGGCATGTTTTTGGATTTGGTTGGGTCTTTTAGAGGGGAATAAGACATGATCATGTTATGAAAGAATGATAAAGGATCATCCAGTCGGGCTTAAATTTTTGAAAATGATAATGGTACAAGTTACTATATGGTGTTCACTTGTATGTGGGATTTGGTAAGTTGGGAACTATGCTGAGATCACCAGTGGACCACTAAGAGTAGGTTTAGGTGGGAAATTATGATTTTAGGTGTGGGAATTGGCCAATACAAGACAATTTATATAGTTAGGAGTACAATAGAATAGGTGATCTATTAGTTTAATCATGGGCATGTATTATAATATATAGGCTCAGGAGAGAATCATCTCAGTGTTTTGAATGTAGTTGTGAGCTTTGGCACAGGTTTTGATGGTCAAAGTTCCTTAAGTTGAAGGCCATCCCTCGGGAAATATTCAGACATTTCGAAGTGGGCGAGGCCATTTGGATTTAAATCAGTGGTGCTATAGGTTAGGGGATATGTGTGGATGACCACCAAGATTTTTTAGGTATAATAATAATTATGGTGTTGAGGTTGTAATATATTAGGTTTTTATGGGTCTTGAAATTTAGAGAGTTTCTGAATTTTTGAGAGAGTGGAAGGGTTGTGTTTGGAATTGATGTTTGGTATGGGTTTTAGGAGGTTGGAACCCATTAAAAGGTGTTATCCCATATGTGGAATGGTATCCTTAAGGTATTTGAGGTTTATTAGAGGTGACTGTGACTTTAAATTTTGGAGTTGGGAGGATAGGATAGGGTGGACAGTCAGTTCATGGTTTGTGCCTACCATGCACCCCAACCATGTCGCTAAAATGCTTAAGCTCATAGATATTACATGGTTTATGCTAACCATACACCTCAACCATGCAGCCTAAAATTATTAGGTACACTATTTATTAAATTGTGTGGAGGAGGTTGTGTGACCTTGTAGTGTCTGCAAAAAACTGTGGAGGATACTGCATGATTGTTGCATAGTTAATGAAACGGTGCACCATAACCATATGAGATGGTTTTCTGTAGGTAGAGGGGATCACACAGTTGGTTTAAGGTTTGGAAAATTGTGTGGATAAAATATGAACCCCTTAAAAAACGGGGTTTTATAATTTTTACACTTTCAAATTTTAAGTGGGGAAGCCCCCATTCCTCTCACCCCCCTCGTGCACATGCCCAACTATTACCCCCTTTCTATCCCTCTCCACACTTAATCAAAGGGGTGGGTTTTCTTGGGTTCTTATGATGTTTTAAGGTATTAATATGATTTTATTGATCTCCATTTATTCTCTATTACTTTAATTCTATGTTTATTCATCTCTCAGTAGAGATTCATTTATGATTCCAATAAATGTCAATAAAATCAGTAGTTTGAGTTGGGGATTTGGTTCTGGCTAGTGAGAGGATGTCATGAGAGGCTATCTACCTACCACCATTCATTGATTTTATAAATTTAAATAATTGTATTAAATTTTATTGAATTTTACATTAAAATTAAATTTTAATGATTATAGTTGTGGTGAGACAAGTTAGAACTTGGGCTTAGCTTGATGTTGGGGGTTTGTAGGGGACCTCCTATGGATGTTTGGTCATGGTTCTAGTGAGGAAATCCATTTTGGTTAGATTATGATGACTATTACTTTTCCAAGTTGGTTTTTATTGAGTTGTTTAATTTATTTTAATTTGTTTAATATTAATTATTAGATTTGGAAAGCATATTCTAGGACCATAGGTGGGTAAAAGTGACTGGTTGACCTCAGATAGATCTTAGATGGGCCTTGTCAGTTACTACCCCCCTCCTAGAGTTAAAGTGGGAAATATTTTAAAATGTGGTAGGTTGTCCTTCTAATTAACCCATAGTCTTATTTCATGCATATATATTGGTGATTCAATGTGTGTTCATGCTTTCTATTTTTTCATTAAATTAATTTTAAATTAATTTTTTTACTATGGAATGTTTTTCTTAAATAGAGTAAATTATGATTAAAAATGGTTTAAAGGAAATTATAGTTTATTAAATGATTGTGAAATGAGAATTTACAATCATTGATAATTGGTAATGGGTTTCTTAAAAGTTTGGAATGGGATGAAAATGGCCCTTGGTGGTGGTGTTGTTTATAACAGTAATGGTTTTGATCTGTAAAATGTGAATTGATATTTTTATGTGGGATTTCAAGATGATTAACTTGAAATAATAATTTTTTGGTTTTAAAAATTAAATTGAGGATGGTTTCGATGACATGTTTTGGTGGTTAGAGTTGGTTTTTAAATGATGAATTATAAATTGAGTTTTATGAAGGTTTTGGCTAATGTAACTTTGAAATATTTTTGAAACAAGAATGTTAATTGAATATATATGTCCAAACTATTTATTTTATGTTATAGATTTTTAATATGTGTATGTTTTTTTGGTTTTACCTCATGGTTAACCTAGGGGTTAACACTGCCCCTCACGAGACACAAATAGTTTATAGTTAACCCAGTGGTGAATACTACACCTTGGGGATGTTGGTACTTTATGGTTAACTCAAAGGTTAACTATTCCCTTTGGGGGATGCATGTGATGTTTAACCTGGGGTGAGAACTACCCCAGGGGATATTGGGGATCTAGCGATGGGTATATTTTCCCCATATTCCACTTGTTTGATCCAAGTATGAGTATATTTCCCTCAGATGGGTGAGGATGGTTTTCACGGTCATTTTGACATGCTTAGATATACACCAACATTGGATGAGGTAGGTATGTATCATTTTTAGGGTAATCCTATCCACTGGGTTTAGTGTTTGTTTATGTTTACAATATTTTATTATTTTAAATGGATGATTGTAACTGATTTACTTTGAGAACATCTACATGAAATATTATTATGCCTGGTTATATTTAGGGACCCCATTAGTGGTGGAGTACTAAGTTGTACTTACACCCTTATTAGGATTCCATGGTACTTGGGTACTTGAGAATCCCTCATTTTTTTTGGTTTAGGTTGGTCTGAGGCCTAGGGTAACATGGTTAAGCTTGAGAAACTCAGGTGGGTTGGTGTTCAGAATGATTTGAGGATTGGGGATGTAGTAGGGCCTACTATGTTTTTTATTTTTATTTTTAGTTTGGTTTTACATTGCATCTTTGTATGTGTTTTTGACCCAGTGGGAAACTATCATGTATCCATGTATGCCAACATTTTATTTATCTTATTATTGAATGATCAATCCTTTATTTATTTATTACATCCTCCAATGGATATTGTGATGTATATTTTTTAGTAATTTATATATGATTGTTCACTTTTATATAGGGTGCATATCCTTCCCATGGTACCTCATTAGACCCACACTACAAGCTATAATCCTTTGGAATTTGGGTAGGTGGGACTGATTTATAGTAGTGTCGAGTAGTCTAGGAACTAATTAGTAGTTTGGTGTAGTGGGATGTTACAATACTATTTATGTTTTAGGAAATTTTCCAAGCTAAATTAATTGAAATAACCACTTTAGATTGGGTTTATTCAATTTAATTTATATTAGGTTGAAATTAATGTACTATATGAAATTATAGCTAAGTATATTTTATATATTACATGTAAACTATTTAGTAAAATCATCTTACTTAAGATCCCATGGTTGTGTTGCAACACAGAGGGGGGGGGGGGGTGAATAAGTGTTGATTTTTTAAAATTCCACTTCCTTTTAAAATTAACCTTTTTGACCTATTAGGATATGATCCAGTATTTTGATTACTCATCCTTTTCCCAAATATTGTAAAAATAAATAGCATATAGACACAATATTTTTATAGGTTTGGGCCTCAATGTGATCCTACTCCTTGATGTGATTAGTTAGACACCCTAATAACATATTCTCAATAATAATTACAAGATTTTATACCATAAATCCTTTAATAACACAATGTCACACTATGATTTCTAGATCCCCACCAGAACAATAGCTTCACACTCCCTGATACAAAATTATTTTATATAAAATAAGAAATATTACTTCTGAATGTTGATTTCTCCTACAACTGTTGATAAATATCTTTATTTTAGAGCCTCTAAGATGACCTAAATATCACGTGATCACTTATTAAATTTTCCAAAAAAGAGATAATGTTGGTCTTTCCCATTGTCTAATAATTATTTTCTTCTAAATTATATTATAAAGACCCTAAATTCTCATACATAGATATTACATATTTATAGATGAATATTCATTTCATTTTACATAAACATGGCCAAGGACTATAAAATTTTATCATCTTTAGAAACTTGGATACATAAACCACTGGTTCATAGGTGAAATGCATTGTATCCTAATTAGCTATTTATAACTATCAACCTTCATAGAAATATCATAAATAAAAGCTTTACTCATACCTTTGGGAAAGGAAACCTAAGAAAGGGTGATATATGATTATTAGTAAGGGAAAACAAGGAATATATTAATTATCACATAGGTATGACATAAAATAAGGGTATGATATCACAAAAATAACATTTAAAAACCACACCCTGCATATCAAAGATAAAAACTTTGAGTCATGGCATAAATCTTGGTAGTTATTAAGACAAGAATCATAAAGAATCAAATAACATGAGCCATGAGATCATTAAATAGGTATAATAAATGGATTTTTGGAATTAACATAAGCACATAAAATCATTTACTTAGTAGTAAAGTCTCATTGATAAAGATATCACAGTGGAATGGTTTCACTCTCCAAAATATAGTATTTTTCAAGGTTTACTCCCAAGACTATCAGAGTAGACAAAGTACCATACTAAAATGGGTTTAATCCCCATTCTAGTACTAATTATTTCATGATATATCATTATTTACACAATTCATTAGAGGTAGATATATTTATTTCCCTTTACATAATGAAAATCATACATATATGTGCTACAAGATCATAAACAATTATCATATCAAAACCCATGAAAAGAAATGGGTTTCTTAAAAATTTAATCATAGAATAACCCATAGAAAAGAAATAGGTTTTATAAACATTTAATCTTTTCAGTATAGCATAATATTTGGAAAAGGAATGAGTTTCATAAACATTTCATATTTGCATCATATAATAACCCATGTAAAAGGAATACGTTTCATAAACATCCTTTAATCATAAAGATAAACATAAACCATCTTGATAAATAATAAATAAGGTACAATTAGATAATTTCCCTAGTAAAACATAATAAAAACCAAATTTTTTTTATCATTGATGAATAAAAATTCCATAAAAAATTCATTAAAACATTCTTGAGAAAAATATCCTTTCAATTTTGAAATAAATTCTTTAAAAAATAAAAATTTACCAAAAATTAAATAAAAAATTTTCTTTTATTTTTTTTGAAAACTAGTAAATTAATTTTTAAATAATTTAGTGGTTATGATAATGAAAAATTCTATTCATGTAGTGCATATTAAAACAAATACTCCTTTCACATTTTAGTAAAAATTTAAAGCTACCTTATTTGGAAAAAGACAAGAAGACCCATTTTAACCATTTTATAAAAATTAAAACATTGGTAAAAATTTATTTAAATAATAATTGGGTAATTTTAAAAACTTTCTTTAAAACTTTTTTAGAAAACATGAACATGTAATAAAAAGTATTTCGACCGAAGAGGGAAATAATGTTGATTTTTCTTAAAAATATTATTTTGGTATCTTTAATAATTTAATAGAGGAAAATGAAAATAATGCATTTATTCTCCAAAAATAACTATAGGATAATAAAATTCATGTGTTTATTGAGATATATATTATAATATTTCATTTTTGGAAGCATAATCATAAACAGTCCTGATAAATAATGGGATTGTAAACATAATACCTTTATCACTTTGGTAACTTTTGAATTATAATCCTCATGAACGAATTAATTTAAATGAAACCTTAAATATCAAGAGAATAAATAAATTAATGATATAACATGTAAAGTTTTCTATATATACACCCCATAAAGGAAGATAGGTGAATAAAATAACATATGTCCCAAAGAAGGCAATTTGAGACAAAAATCTCTTACCTCAAGTTTCAAATTTCTTAATACACATTCAAACCTCCTATATAATAATTATATATTTATTATAAATATATTATAAAACCATTATCATATATAATATATAACATATGATTTACTTATAACCATTTTACATCTATTTATTAATAATTCCTTGTTGAAATCATATTTTTGGAAATTACTACTTCTTTTTTCATGAATGTTTTGGTTTGGAAGTTTCAGTCCTTTTACTTTGATCATGGTTTAGTCATCTCTATAATGTTAAAAATGATATAAATATCATATATATTAATTAAATATGTATTTAGAGTAATAAATTAAATAAATATATAGAAAATTAATTACACCATTCATGTAGATGGTATATCGTACGCAAGCATGAACGTTGTTTCCATTTTCTCAAAGAATGTAATGAAAGGAAGGTAAATAATATTTCACATTTATAGAATAATTGATATTTCATATATATCATTTATATTCCTTAAATATATCCTTAGTATCATCCATTTAAAAATAAAATGAAAAATTTATCACATCGCTTCATGGTGGCGGTAGTCCAAACATATGCACGAGTGATGTTATTATTTTCCAACATATTAGAAGGTAAGAAGATATATGTGATATTATAATTAAAGAAGTATAATTATTTAATAAATATCACATATATAATTTAAATCCATAATTATATTCATATGTGAGACGTGGTGATGGAAAAAAATTACATCGGTTCGTGAGCCGGTAGTTCGCCGTACACATATTAGACGGTTTTGTTTCCCATTTAATAGAAGTGGAGATGGATATAGTTTATGAAATTAACATAATAAAATATCAGTATATGGGATATGATGTTGTTATTATATAACCATTTTTGAAAAATATTTGAATGAGATGGAAGAAGAAATAAAATAAAACACTAGGTTTAGAATGATACTTATTTTTCAGAGAACCACCTTTGGTTAGCACCAAAAACCTTCATAGGAGGTTCTCCTAATAAAAATGATGACTGAAAAACATGGGTAGTTAATTAAGTAAGATATTTTTGAAGGTATTGGATGATAAAAAAGTCTTTGATAGTGTGACTGGGAGAGGAGAGTGGGTTCCCTTTTATAAGGCAGGGAGAGAACACACTTGGAATTTTTGAAATGAAAAAGTTAGACCTGCATTTTAAACATACCAAAATGATCCAAAATGTATAATTCTTGAATATTAGAATATATGAGGTCTAAATATATAAAAATAGTATTTTTACAACTTTTTAGGTCATTTTAAACCTTAACTTTTTAGTTTAACCTTTGGTAAATATATTTTAACCTTAACTATGATAATTCATTTTTACTATTTTTACTATTTATTATGAAAAAAATTAAGTTTAACTTATTATATAATATTAATTATACTGATTAAAAATATGGAATAAATTTTTAAAAATTAAATTTATATAATTGGAATAATTTTATTTAAAATTAAATCTAAATACATGACGAAAAAGTAGGTTTTCCAAAGAGAAACTTTTCGTAAGTATAAAAAGTTTTATTATAAAAATTCAATATTTAATTGATTATAATGATATAAATTGGATTAATTATAAAATAATTTTACTAATTTTACTTTTAAACCATTTAAAAAAATAGAACATTGTAAACGATTTAATTAAAAATACTATTTACAATAAAAACCAGTATTTTTCATTATTCATTAAAATATTAAACATTTTAGAAAAATCCTAAAAATTAAACCTAAGATAATTTTGAAATTTTAATTCAAAAAATTATTTAAAAATTTTAAAATAAATTTTATATAATGGGAAAAAATAATTTTTTTATTTCGTCAAAAATATATATAAAAATCACTTTTTTGAGAAAAAAATGTTTTTTTAAAGCATAAAAAGACTACAAAAATTTAAGTACATATTTGTAAATATATTTTATTTATAAAAAATATTTATTATTACTTTTAGATTTTTTTCCTTATTCATACCACCAAGTTTAATAGCTTGGACTTAAAAATCATGTTTAAATAATAATTTTAATTGTATATTGCAGTTCGTTAAAACTCGGTGTTTCTTATAACACAAGATATCAAAGAAATTAAATTTATTTAAAAACGATTCATAAAATATCTTTGTGTTATATTCTGACTCCCTTAAAATTAAATTTTTCCTTCAAAATTCCATTTCTCTAATAAAAAGAACTGAGGATTCTTCTGCCTCATTATATCCTCAAGTACCCTATAGCTTCCTCAAGTTGGTGATTTCTCCATAAAGCCTTGACTAGATGAGTGGTCTTATTTTTTTAGAAATTTCTATATATGATCTAGAAAATCCATAGGTTTTTCTTCATTAGAGATTTCATGATCCAAAAATATGAATTATCAGTTCAATATATCTATAGGATCAGGTATGATATTTCTCATGAGAGATACATGGAAGACATTGTAGACTTGATAGAGGTTTGGTGGAAGAGATAAGTGATAGGAAAATATATTTACTCGATCAAGAATATTAAATAGGAAAATATATCTAGTTCTTATCTTTCCTTTCCTTCTAAATATCATAACCTTTGTCTATATAGAAGTTTTTAGAAAAATATAATCACTATCTTTAAACCTCAGATCACAGCAATGATTTTCAACATAAATTTTATGCCGACATTGTTCCGCCCTTATGTGTTTCTGAATGGATATAACCTTATATAACATTTAATCAAATATATATGGCCTCAATAGATTTATTTTTTCAAATTTATCCAAATAGTTTGGTCTTCTACACTTCTTTCCATAGGGGTCTTCATAATGAGTGATCTAAATGCTTGAATAAAAGTTATTATTGAATAACATCTTGACTAGAGGAAGGTGATGATCCCAACCACATTTTAAATACATATAACATTATATTATAATATCCTATACGGTTTTAATGGTTATATTAGATAAAACATCTTTCTGAGGATGAAACATAGTTCTGAAAATCAATTCCTTATCAAGAGCTTAATAAAGGCTTACCCAGAACTTTCAGGCAAACCTTATATCCCAGGAAGACACAATATAATGTGGTACTATATGGAACATCACCAAATCTATAATTTATATCATGGAAATATGATCTAGAGATAAATATTCCCTAATAGAGATGAAGAGTGGTGACTTCATAAGGTGATAAACTACAACCCATATAACATTGTATCCTTTATATGTTTTGGGGATTCTGACGATAAAAACCATGGAGATGTTTCCCAATTTACATTTTTGTATGGGTAATTATTGTAACATCCCCTTAGAATTTTTTATCTAAGACTTAAATTTCTAACATACTAGAAACTAATACACAAACTCTAAAATATCTCTCTTCATTCTATCCCAACATAAATACACTTTCAAATCTCTATACATATTTATACTTCCATGATGGATAGAGAATAAATAACCCCAAGCTTCCTTAAATAGATTATTATTTAAATATTATATGGATGGGAAATATACATAGTTCTTGAATCTTATAATTCCATAAAAATAAGGTTTAACTTAGGAATATTTCTCACCTTCTTCTATAGTTATACATCTTCCTTTCTCTCTCTCTCTTTAATCTTCACTTGGAGAGATGGTTGACCACTCATTTTAGAGAGATAAGATTTCCCCCATTCCTTTATGATTTCCAAATACATCGTTCTGAAATCCAAAAATATAGGATCTATTGTTATCCACATCATGGATAAGCTAGCATAATCCTTTCAAATCCAAGCATTAGTTACCTTTTTCACTTTACCATTGTGGTAATGTATTGAGGATTCGTAATATTTAATCTGTTATAACCATCTTATCTATTGAAAATTAAACTCCCTTAGTGTGAATATATATTTTAAACATTTATGATCAATATATATGTATTATATCTTTATACATAAAGATAATTCCACCACATATTTAATGAAAAAATTACCAAAGATAATTCCAAACCATGAGTTTGAAATTTTTTATCACAAACATTAAGTTTTCATGAGGCATAATATATCACCATATCATTCTACACGAGGAAACATAAAAATCCCTTATTTGATGCATTAATGTAGATTACAAACCCTTCTCTACTAGAGGGTAATGTAAGTATAGGTGTGACATAAAATATTCTATCTTGTTCCATGAAATCTTCCTCATATTCATCCATCTTGAGGAACTTGGATCCCTTTCAAGTTAACATGGTGAGTGGATTGAACAATAGAGTAACATTTTCTATAAATCATTGATAATATCTATCCAAACCAATAAAACTTTAAATCTATATCACAGTGGTTGGTATGAGTTAACTTTCTATATCCTATATCTTTGATGGATCCATAGATATAACCTTGTTTTAGATTATATGACCCAAAATTGAAATGTTTTTGTATCCAAAATTCACACTTTGATTTTTTTATACAATTTATCCTTCCTCAGGGTCTTAATTACAATTATTAAGTGATATTAATGCTCTTAATTTCTCTTTGAATAGATAATAATATCAACTACAAAGACTAACACAAACTAATATTGGTAATCTCTAAAAAATATATTTATTAAATACATGAAGTTAGTGGGAGAATTTGTAAGATCAAATGGAATCACTATATAGTCATAGTTCCCATACCTTTTATGGAATTATTTATTGGGTATATCCTCCTTAAACCTAAATTTATGAAATCTATATTGAAGGTCAATCTTCGAAATGTATTGAGCTATATGCATTTGAAAAAAAATCATCAATGTGGGTTGGAGGATACTTTCTCTTAATTGCTATATTTTTTTAATTTTTTATAATAAATGTGGAGTTGCATAAATACATATTTCATCTTAAAAAATGTATAGGTGTACCCCAAGGTGAAACAATTGGTCGATTGAATCCCTTTTCAAGATTCTAATGGTGTTTTTTATTTAATTCTTACAACTCAATCATGTCTATTATATATAGAGTCTTTGAAATAGGCATTACACCAAGTATGAGTTATATTAAGAGCTCAACGTCATGATTAATTAGAAGACTAGGAAACACTTTTATAAAGACATAAAAAAATACCACACAATAGGCATATAATCTATTTTTAGTTTCTTTCCAACAATATGAATTAAAAATATCTTTTGAATTTGAATCAAGACCCATATAATGGATGTGATCTCTATTGGGAGTTTATATTTATTATTGTGTTGATATATGATCATAGGTTGGTTTGGAACATCAAACATGACTTCCATTCCCAGGAAATTGATGTGAAATTTATGTAAATAAATCTAATACAAGCCTAATATAACATAAAATTCAACAATAGGGAGAATAATAAGATTTATTGGAAGCACATTCCCATAAACTTCATCTGGAGAAGAATAATAGACTTGAGATGTGATCATCGTACCATTAGAAGCTTTCATTTCTAATTGAACATATAATCATTGGGGTGGAATTTTGATACCCATAGAAAATTCTTCAGATATAAATGAATGGGTAGATCTAGAGTCAAATATTACGTTATCAATTCTATAAGGGATCCTAAGTTTACCTTTCACCATGTCATTGTGGAACCCCTCATTATAAATAGTGATCACATGATATTTCCCTCTATATCTTGACATAAGATGTTTTTGACTCTGATCATCATCATTAAACTTTAGATTTTATCAATGGATAACATAATACCCATACTCCTTGCATTTGTAATGGTATAGCATGGATGGTGCATTTTTTTAGATTTATCTTTATTCAAATCATTGACCGTCTTCTTCCCACCATTTCAACATTCAATTTCCTAATGAACTTCCTTTCCACACTTACAAAATTTACTAGTCCACTTAAGACAATATTCACCATATTTCCTTCCATACTTTGAGAATAATGGAAGTATAATCTTCTTCTCTCCATGATTTTTATAATTTCATTCGAATCCCATCTTTACTTCTTGTCAAAACCATGATATTGATGGTTAACTACAATCTTAATTTTCACCATGAGAGCACATTGAATGATTTATTTCAGTTACTAAAGTCCCTTATGGATAATACATTTAGATAATTGTATTTAAGACACTGAAGAATTGTTCAACCTTACTTTCAAGTTGGATGATGATACTATAATCTTACCACACAAGGCTTGTGAAATTTTCCTCACAGGTACTGACAGATTCATAATCCTTCTACATAAGCTCAAGTAATTCATTCTATATTTTTGTATGAAGAATACAAGTTAAATATATATTTTAGAATAATATCTTAATTTTACCCCACTCTATGTATTTAATTTCTTCCTATTGCTTAATTTTCTTGATTAGAGTCTACCATTGACATACTTCACCTTCCAAAAAATAAACAACCAAATATACTTTTTCAAGTTTTGAACAATAGAGAATAGAAAATATCTTTTTAGTGATATTGATTTATCTCTCATCAATGAGTGGATTTAAAGACCAAATAAAATAAGGTGGACATTACCTCATGAAGGACTCAACAAAACATTGTTCCCTCATTTTCTTGTTTGGATGCTCAACATCATTCATAGATTATGTGATCATAGAAATAATATTTTTCATTATATATCCTATAATATTTGGTTACATGTGAGGTTAACTATTTCATTTTCCATCCCACTCAGCATTAACATGATTCCTACAGGTTCAATCCATTGAATAAAAGGATGAAAAATAGTGTGAGAATCATTAGTAATAGTAAAAAACCACATAGTTAGGAAAAAGTAATTATAGGATGTCTAAATAATGATACCTTCTTTTCAATATATGTAAAATTACGTTTTTCCTAGTTTATTCATGATAATTGTCAATTAAAATCATTCATGGTGGCTTATAAAGTGTTTCTGAATTTTTAAAACATATTCCCTAGGAGTGTTAAACCTGATGTATTGCAAGGCCCGTTATTTGACACCAGGTGATGATCAAGTCAAATCCCAATATCCCCCTTTTCAATTTATTACCCCTAGGTTCAACTATGCTAGATCCAAATCCACTATAGTATCTATTTGTAATTAGCTATTATTACTTTATGTTTGATTAAATTACAATTATATATAATATTTTATTAGACTATTTTTTTAAAATTAATTTCATATTCACATTTTTTATAATATTTACTTATTTATGATTTATGTTTTCTTTATTACTTAAAAAATATATAGCTATTGCCCAAGACACTTAACTGAACCTCAACTACTCATTTAATTAGACCTGACGGTCTACCCCATGGGAGGTCCCACAATTAGTGGCTCAAACAATAGCCTGGTCAAGCATAGACTTGGTAATAATCCATCTAGACCATGTTTAAGGCCTAAGACAGTCCACACATGGGTTGGAAAATAGTCACCTGCTGAGTGTGTCTATGTATTTTAATACAGGAAAAGGGTCTATGTGTCTTGTTTTATATACCACATGGCCTTTTATTTTTGGATTCAATGTGGGGCAATAATTTTACACTGAGAATGAATATTTTTCTTCGATCTCATCTGAAATTTTACATCCACCGTTAAATCTTCCTTACTATTTCTTTAAGTCATCTGATCCTTCCTTCACGCCTTCCTTCACCCCATAATAAACACTTTTGAAATCCTGTGTTTTCATTTTTTTCTCTTGTGAAATTTTTTCTTTTTTACTTATCATTTCCATCCATAGTAGACTGATTTCTAGTGGACTCTTCTTCTCTATTAACATTATTTTTCTCTGATGATCCCACCTTGACTCTAACATTTTGTTTTTATGCTATTGTTCTTCTGATCTATTTTTTGCATTTTCCTACACCTAACAATGGTTTAATTTCTTCAAGATTTATTTTTAGTCTCCGCCTATTCTTCTCATTCTTCCTCTTCATTTCCTTGATCTCTATTATAATTATTAAAATCTATCATTTGTATTCTATAGTTTGTTATAATATTTTAACATTCAAAAGTTGTCATTGGGTTTTCCTCCCATCTAAAAGGAAGGTTGGGTTGTTCCTCCCAGACAAAAGGAAGGTTGGTTGTGACTCCATCAAAAGTTAGGGGTTATACCACTAGGTGTGAAAAATGCATGTTTGTAATTGTTGGTAATAAGATTATTACTTCCAATAAAAAGTAAGAATATAGTTCATAACAACCTCCTCAATGAGTAGAGAATATTGAAGAGAGGACTACGATCTTGGTGATACAAACCTCTATAATAATATCATGTGTTATCTGTTTTATTTTTTTTGTAAAATTTAACATTGTTTTATAACTCTGATAAATTATAAATTGTGATAATAAATTAAAAAGAACTATTCAACCCCCTTTAGTCACCTCTTCCCTACCAAGGGAAATAAAAATTTGTATCAGAGGGTGTTTCCTTTTTAAAGGATTTGGTTTTAATTATCATTTTTATATATTTCTGAACAAACCATTATCCTATACCTAAATGTTTAAGGAAAAGATCCACTTCTTTATTATAGCCAATCAGGAATTTGATATTTTGAATCCTATTAGACCAACTAACTTTAATAAAAGTTATTATGTCTACTCGAAAGAAAGAATGGAGGTTTTCCTTAAGAATATTGTTCTTGACTATTGGGTAATTATGTCTAATCATTATAAATTAATTCATGTTGATTTAGAAACTCTTACTTGTTATAAGGCTATTAAATGTGTTTTAAATTACAAATTTATGAAATTCATATAATGTTCATTAAGTAGAAATTTGTATAGTTATATTTCATCTTGAAAAGTGCTTCTAACTCTTGGATGACATTGAAAGTCACTCACCAAGGTACTGAAAATTTATAGAGAACTAAGTTAGGTATACATCCAGTTGAATTTCAAGAGTCCAGGATGACAAAACAAGAGAGTATAAACAAGATGTACAATATATCCAAAAATATTGTTAATAACACAATTTCTCTAGGAGAAACCATAAAGAATGAATCCCTCATTAAAAGACTACTGTGATATCTACCCAAAATATGGAATTCAAAGAATGTTTCTATTGAAGAAAGAAATAACTTTACTAAACATTCCATGGATGAGCCGATATTATAATTAAAACAATACGACCAGGAAATAAAGAATGAAAATATTGATGATCATGATAAGAGAAAAGGTATAGAATTTAAATCAAATGCAAATGTTATTGATAATTATCTTGATTCTGAGTTACAACAAAGTGAGAAGGATGAAATTGAAAATTTCACCAAAGGTGTTTACATGTACATGAAGGCTAATAGAGGATTTAAGAGTCTTCCAAGATGATATTATCCAAATTATGATAGAAGGGGTAGTAAAATAGGTAAGAAAAATAAATACGATGCTTTAGAATTAATATGTTTTCAGTGTAGGAAAAAGGGGAACATAAAATAAAACTCCCAAATTAAAACAAGAAGGAAAGGATATGCAATAAAAGAAGGAACAATGAAAGATTTTTCATACTGGATGGAGTTGTACAGAGGAGTCAGAATCAAGTGATGTTGGTTGTAAAAGTGAAAAATAATATGAAAATATATGTTTGATGGCTTCTACTACAAATGAGGTATGCTTTGACTATAATTATAGTTCTTGTTATGAATCTGATATGGAAAATGAAGTTAAAAAATTAACTGCTCAAAAAGATAAATTTTGAAGTGAAATATTAAGAATGAAAAAACTGTAGTGGGAATTAAAAATAAAAAATAAGAATATTAAAGAAGAAAATCAAAAATTGAATGATTTTGTTTTAAGTAATATAGAATAGAAAATTGTTAGAGATTCTGAATTGATAAAAGTCAAATATGAAAATGTAAAAATAAATGTTTTTTATATAAAAATGATGAAGATCAACATAGAAGATTTAAATTATTATGTAATGAGTTGGATAAATTTTTAATGAATAATAACATCTTAAACATGAAAATAAGAAACTGAAAAAATATGGTTCATTCTCAAATGTGAAAATTTGTGATAACCTGAAAGTTATTCAGAAAGATAATGAAAACCTTAAAAAGGAAATCACCAATTTAAAGGAAAATTTATTTGTTTTTTTTTGAGTCCTAGATAAATTTGATAAAATAATGTCTATGAACAAACCCAAATATGATAAAATTGATTTTGGATATAACAATAAGATTCCTCAAATGTATATAACTATTTTTGTTATAGGCATAAATGAGAATATTTCAAAATTTACTTGCTTTAATTTTAACATGAAAGGAAATTGTGCAAATAAATTTTCATTGAAGTTTAATCAGTTTTTAGGACATACTAATAATTTTTTTTCTAAAAATATTTCTACAGTACTACCATATATTAAATGTCTATAAACTTAATGGGTACCTAAATCTTTTTCTACTAGTCTAGTTAAACCCAAACTAGTCTGGGTACCAAAACAACCATATATTTGATTTTTTGGGTAGGAAACCTTTCTAAAGAGATCAAAATCCACATTGTACGTGAACAGTGGGTGCTCAAGGCACATGGTAGGTGAAATTTATAACTTATATTTTAACTCTTATTATGGAGGTACTATAAATTTTGGTGAAAACTCTAAAGTTATGGTTAAATGTTTTAGAGAACTAGTAATGTTAACCTCTATTATAATTTCTAAAGTAAATTTTGTAAAAGGATTAAAATATATATGTTAACCCTGCTCTTTATTACACACTAAAACATAATTGATTACATAAAATTCAATTGATACCACATAGAAAATCAATAGTTCTAGTGCCTTTGTAGATTAGGATCATTACATAACAACTTAAAACCTTAAATACAATATCTTTATTGAAATCTTCCTTTACATGACCACTACATTCCCTCGTACTTTGCATTGCATGGGATAAACTGAGGACAAGCATAATAAAAGGGTGAGATATAAATAATATTAAAGAATTAAACAAGGAATAAAATAAAGATTAAAATACATGTTAGGAAATAGGCATATCAATGGAGCACAAGAGAAACATGAACATAAAGGCATGATAAAGCATGATAATCATAACATGGAAATGTGGCAACAACACTTAACATGGAATTAGCATGATCCAAGGATCATTACAAATGGAGAATGAGTAAAACATCATTTCACATGAATTATAATGATTCAACAACCATTTAACATTACATATCATGATACTATACTTTACCCAAGGGATTGGAGCGCTATCATGGCACACCCATCTTAAACATTTCATTTCTACACAAGTGTGCCACATGAATCATATAACATGAAATAAATAAACATCATTAGTTATTCCAAGATTAAGTATCATGGAATAAATAAATTAAATTAACATTAAATATGTATATGTGCATAAAGGTGAATACCCTTGATAGAGACATGGGTATGGTATTCATTACACAATGATCTTGGATTGGAAAAATGCGATGCAATTTCAGCAGCATAACAGTGTGACATAAGGATGATTAGAAATGGTTGATGAGAGAGAAATGAGTGTCTCATAATATTTACATGAAATGGATAGTAATGGGGTCATATAGATACATGTAACAAAAAAAATAATGTAATTTAGTTGCATAATACAAATTAATTACTTGGATGTAAAAGAAGAGAGAGAAATCCCTCATGGAATTTCAGCATGGAAACGAGTGTACATGGGAGGAATTAATGAGAGATAAAGGGGTATCCCATCATCTAAACATAAATAGGGTAGTATGGGGGAGGTTAAAAATCATACACCAACATTTTTAATTGAAAACAAAAGGGCATAACAACTTAAAGAAAATTGGACAAAAATGAGAAAAGAAGAAATACCTTACATGGAAGTGTGATCCTGAAGGCTTGGGAGAGGCTTAAGAGAGGATTATTAGAAGTTTGAGGAACCTTGGGAGTATTATAGAGATAGGAGGTCAGAGGTTGGATGAACTACATTGGCTTTTAGTGAAGAGGAAGTGGGATATTGGGTGGGTTTATATAGGAAAGGAGCGGGAATTCTTTATTATTTGGGTTTGGGTTACCACACATTAAACTAATAAATACCACAAAACAGCCCATGGTTTTTGCCCATGGTTTTTTCCAAAGGGTATTGGAAAAAAATATTTTATAATTCCAATGGACTAATTTCTTTAAATAATAGGGTTGCTTGTGTTGAGGTGAGTCACACTCTCCAGGAAATTCATTTAAAAAGAGAAAATGCTTTATAACTCTTGGAGGGTCCACTAAAGTTTTTTAAAATAAATAAAATAGACAAAAAATCACATTATTTTAATGTTAAAACATATATTGGCCTAACATATCATTTATAGTATTTTATTACATCACTATTGGGTCATTATGATGTTATAAAACACATTATATATTTAAACGATATTTATTTTTTACCAAAAATTTGACTGTCTCATAAAATTCTGAAAAAATCACGAATTGATAATTTTGAAATACTAATTCCAAAAATAATATTAATTTTATCTAAATAATTTTCTAAATATGTGATTTTTTACTTTTAAAATAAAAACTAACGTTTATTTAAAATTCATGGGTTTTGGCAAAAATAACTTTGATACCTTAACAAAAATTAAAATTGAATTTATAAAATTATATGATCATTTATATTTACCAAAAAGTAATTTAATAATAATAATATTTTTTTATAATATTATTTAATTCAAAAATCCTTTAATTCATCAAAATAGATTTCTTAGTTGAATATTAACTAAAAATACTATTTGCGCTCTAAAAACTATTTACAAAGTAACAATAATAAAATGAATGTATATTCATTATTATATAAAAAAATAATTTACATAATCATAGTGATAAGGTATTGTTACATATCCCCTTATAAAACCCCCATAATACCGAATGGTAAGGTGTGCTATAGCGACATACTCTTTGGGTTGGTCGGATAACATTTCTCAGGTGGTAATCTCTATCAACTTCCACTTCTCTCGTAAGCAGTTCCTTTCGAGCTGAACATGTTGATGCTTGGCTTGGGATTGGTCAATAGAGAAGCCTAGTGATTCCACCTCCTTTTTGAGATCTGACAAATGGGATTCATATGGGTTAAGTCTACTGGATGAGGCCATCACTTCCTTTGTCTGAGTAAATTGGATTTGTTAAAGCCCTATATTTATACTAATCATGTGATCACTATTAAATGACTATATTAGCAGTGGTCACAATTCTTAACAGTATTTTAAAATCTAGAAACATAAAATAAAATAAGTTCATATGTTATATAACCATTTTACATAATAATACATTTAATTAGAACAAGAGGAATTTTCATTAATGAAAGTTTGGGTCGTTACAAAATTCCGCCCTTTCATCCTTGAAATTTCCTTTTCCCACACTAAAAAAATGAGGGTAAATCTGCTTCATCACTTCATCTGATTACCCCTACACGTCTTCAAACTTGTGGTTTCCCCACAACACCTTCACGAGGGGAATTATCTTATTTCATAAAAAAATTTCCCTACGATCTAAGATATTCACTGGTTTCTCCTCATAAGAAAGACCATCCTCAAATTTTACTACCACTAAAGAGAGTACATGTGAAGGGTCTGGTATGTACTACATTAAGAGGGATACAAGAAAGAAATCATGTACTTTGGCCATGGTAGGTGGGAGTACTAGTCGATAGGCCACAACCCCGACACGACCACGAATCTCAAAGGGGCCAATATACCTAGGACTTAACTTCCCTTTCTTTAAAAACCTCATGACCTTCTTCCATGGAGATATGCATAGGAATACCATGTTTCCAACTTTAAAATCAAGGTCTCATCGACGGTTATCAGCACAACTCTTTTTTTGACTTTGGGCTGCCTTGATATGATGCTGAATGGTTTTTACCTTCTCCACCATTTTTTGGACCATTTCTGGTCCTAGAATCTTACGCTCACTAAATTCATCCCAACATGAAAGTGTTATTAACCTCTTACCATATAGAGATTATATGGTGCCATTTGGATGCTCGATTGGAAATTGTTATTATAAGAGAATTTAACCAGAGGAAGATGTTGATCCCATTCTCTAATAAAGTACATTGAACCTGATCTTAACATATCTTCCAGTGTCGGAATAGTTTGCTCATATTGGACATCAGTTTGAGGATGATAGACCGTACTGAAGTTCAGTTCAGTATCTAGAGCATGTTAAAGACTCTTCCATAACATAGAGGTGAATCTTGGATCTCGATCGGATACAACAGATAGTGGTAATCCATGCAAACTTACCACTTCCCTGATATATATCCGTGCCAGTTTATCCAATGATAAATCCTCCCGAATTGCAATGAAGTGTGCAGACTTTGTAAGTAGATCCACAACAACCCTAATTGCATTGTTCCCTTTGGATTTATTCGGAAGTCCGGTGACAAAGTCCATGGTGATGTTATACCATTTCCATGATGTTATGGGCAATGGTTTCATCATCCCCTTAGACTTCTACCTCTCTACATTCACTTGCTGACACACCGGGAACTTTGATGTATACTCAACAATATCCTTCTTCATATTATCCCACCAATAATGCTCTTGGATATCTCGATACATCTTTGTGTTTCCTGGGTGAATAGAGAAATTTGAACTATGTGCATCATTCAAAAGTTCCTTATTTGGCTCTAGAATTGATGGAACCCATAGTCTTTTACCAAATATCACAATTCCTTCTTCATTAAAATTTAAATCCAAGGATATCCCTTTTATTATAGCTTCCACTTTTTTCTAAATTCCCACATCTTCCTTTTAAGCATCATTTAACATTTACAAAAGGTATGGTTGAACAATCATTTGTGAAAGGATTGATGATGTTCCCTTCTTTATGATTCCCATGTCCATCTCTATCAGATATAAAATGATTTGATCCTTCTCAATTCTCATCAATGATAGAATAGTTGGGTCCTTTCGACTTAGAGAATCTGCCAACTTTTTTTCTTTCCTAGGGTAGTAATTGATTGAGCAGTCATAGTCTTTGATCAGCTCTAACCATCTTCATTGGCGCATGTTCAACTCTTTCTGTGTGAATATATACTTGAGGATTTTGAGGTCCATATATATTTTACACTTCTCCCCAAATAGATAATGCTACAAAAATTTTAAGGTGAAGATCATCGCAGAAAAATCCAGATCATGCGTTGGATAATTCTTCTCATGAACTTTCAATTTCCTTGTAGTATAGGCAATGAATTTGTCATTTTTCTTCAACAAAAATCCCAATACCTTCTTCAAATCATCACTAAATACCACAAAATGTTCTCAACTTATGGGTAAAGTGAGAATGAACACATTGATAATCCTTCTTTTCAACTCCTTGATGAATTATTCGCATTCATCAATCTAAGAAAACTTTACTCCCTTATAAGTTAGCTTGGTAAGAGGGTTGGACAATCATGATAAATTTCTCACAAATTGTCGATAATATCTAGCTAACCCCTAGAAGCTACGAATATCCATTACCGATTTTGGCCTCGTCCACCCCTCAATTGCAGCTGACTTGGAGGGATCCATAGATATCTCATTTCTTGTGATGATATGGCCCAAGAATGAGACCTACTTCAACTATAACTCACACTTTTTGTACTTTCCATAGGGATTCTCCTTCAACAAGGTATCTAGTACAGTTCTTAGACGCTCATCATGATCCTCCTTGGTTTTGGAGTATATTAGAATATCATCTATAAAGAATACCAAAAATTTGTTGAGGTAATATCCAAAGACTCTATTCATCAAGTAAATGAAGATTGTTGGAGCATTAGTGAGTCTGAAAGTCATTACTATGAATTCATAGTTCCCGTATCTTGTAAGAAAAGTAGTCTTAGTGATATATTCCTTATTCACCCTTACTTGATAATATACCGACCGTAAATCCACCTTGTAGAAGTATTGCGCCCCATGCAGCTGATTGAACTAGCCATCAATTACTAGGATATGATACATGTTCTTTTCCGTGATTTTGTTAAGCTCACAATAATTGATGCAAAGGCGCATTGACCCATCCTTCTTCTTGATGAAGAAGACTGGTACACCCCACAGTGAAGCACTTGGGCGTATAAATCCTTTATCCAGATTCTTCTATAGTTGATTCTTCATCTCCTCAAGCTCCACAACAGCCATTCTATATGGAGTCTTGGATATTTTCAATGCCCCATGTATAGGGTCAATTTATAATTCACCATCTATTATAGGAGGAAGACCTATAAATTCCTTGGGAAACACTTTAGCGAATTCCCTCACAATAGGTATGTATTCAAGGATGGTTGCTTCTTTGGAAGCAATCATCTGAGCCAAATATGCATGCCCATAGGGAAATAATATCCATGCTTAAGATGATGGAGCCAAATAAGATTCAACTTCCTCCCTGCACTTATACAGAATCGGGGGTCGATTCTCCTCATGGAGAGTGATTTCCCTCTAATGTAAATTTATGCTGGCTCTATATAGGGAAAGACAATCCATTCCAATAATTGCATAAAATTTCACCAGAGGGAGTATGATGAGGTTAGCCGTGTTTTTCAATCCATCGATTATGATAGGGGGGAACTGTATTCATGGGATGCAATGATTTCCCCATTTTCTATACTCATCGACATCTTTAATTACATGATTTGTGGTGGTGTTGGGATTATTCTACTAAACATTCGGGATATAAAAGAATGCAAGGAACAAAAATCAAAAAGTATATTCTTTATTCTTGAATGAATAACTAGTGTACCTATCACCACTTCATTTTCGGGATTCACTTCGGTAGTAGTGATGGAAAAATCTCTCCCTTACTGCCTTAGAGGTTGTTGGATGCCTCTGAAAACACTTGGATTAAGGCACTAATTTGCAAGGTGCCTTGGTTATTTTTAGTTGAAGCAATGAAAAATAAATTGAATGTCAAAGGAGTGTTCCTCTCCTCTGTCGTAGCCGTAGGTTTCTCTAGCCAACCGTTAATATCCAGGTGCCCTTATCTTCTACACCTAAAGCATTTCATCATCCCCTTTAGGCAATTTTCGGGGTGCTTCTTTCTGAACCTTTGGCAAGTGGGGTACTGTATTTTTTTACCACCATTGGATTTGTCCATTGGACCATTAGAATTGAAGTCCACATTTTTCTTCTTATCTCCATGATACCCCTGAGGTTCGCCGATCTCCATTTCAACCTTGACGGAACATCAGACAATTTCCTCATAGCTGTCGAAGTCACAGATCACCATGGATTTCCACAGGCTAGCTTTCAGTCCACCAAAGAAGTGGTCAACCTTGCATTCGGGGGTAACAACAAAGCCAGAGGCGTATCGTGTAAGACTTGTGAATTTTTCCTCATATGCTCTGTCAGATTCATTATCTTTTTTCTTGGGAGTAAGGAAGTCCCTTTCTATATAAAGCCAGAGCATGCATGGAAAATATTTATCAAAAAACATCTTCTAAAATCCTTCGATTCCAACACTTCTATATCCTCCTCCGGCTTCATATTTTTTATCAATGTCCACTATTGATCATCTTCACCCTTCATATGATAAGCAGCCAGGTGAACCTTCTCTTGTTCACAACATTGAAGGATGGAGAAGATCTTTTCAATAGAGTTGATCCATTTTTCGGCGATTGAGGGATCAAATGATCCATTAAAAGTAGGAGTACTTTGTCTCATAAAGCTTTCAATAACGACTTGTTCTTTCTTAGGAGGGGGTGAACGTTCCTCTTGACCCATGTTTCAATTCAAATCATGAGTTAACTAAGAGAGTATTGGGACAAATTTCACAATTCCTACTCCCATTGGATTGGGCATCTCATTAGCACAGTCATCACATTGATTTTCAGATTTTTTTTTAGCCTGAGTCCTCATATTACCAGCCATTGGCTGGACTAAAATGAAAAGTTAGGGGTAATACATAAAGGGTAATCCAAGGACAAAATAGATGACTTATAAATAGATTTTATTTTCTTAACTTATAAATCTACAGGATTCAATCTATGTTATCCAAAATATATTCTTAGGGGATATTTTTATTCCATTAATAATGGTTCATACTAAGATTTTGAATTTACCAATGCATATCCCACAGGAGTTTCATAACCAAGAGTGCAACAAGACCCATTGTCATGTACCAGGATACCCCGGGTCAAGCCCAAAACTCCTTGTCGGGGTTTTCACCCCTAGGTATGTCTGTGCCAAAGCCGCCTCTACCTGCTCGTATCCAGAAAAGGATGTATTTTATAGATAAACCACTTACTCAATATCCACCAAAACTTAAAGATGTTTTTATTATACTTAGTATTATCTATAAGGCTTCACTTGGGTTTTCTAATCCCAATCCTGAAAATAACTAAACCTATCATTTGATACCAACTATGGAAACCCTCCTCTTTATTACACAATAAAACATGATTTATTACATAAAATTAACTTGATAAAACATATAATATCGATAGGTCTAGTTTATTTGGGGCATAGTATCATTACATAACAACTTAAAACATGAAATACAACATCTTTATTGAAAACTTCCTTTACATGACCACTACATTCTATCGTACTTAGCATTGAATGGGATAACCTAAATAACATGTATAAGAAAATGGTGAGATATAAATCCTAGTAAGGGAGTAAACAAGGAATAAAATAAAGATTATAGTACATGTTAGGTAGTAGGAATATCGATGGATAAAAAGAAAAATATGAATATAAAGGCATGATAAAGAATGATAATCATAACCTGGAAATATGGAAACAATACTTAACATGGAATTAGCATGAGCCAAGGATCATTGCACATGGAGAATGAGTAAAACCACATTTCAATTGAATAATCTTGAGTCAACACCCATTTCACATGATTTATCATGATACTATACTTTACCCAATGCATTGTAGCACTATCAGGGCGTACCCTTCTTAATCATTTCATTTCATGCATAAGTGTGCCACATGAATCATATAACATGGAATCAATCAACATCAGAAGTTATTCTGTGATTAAGTAATGTGGAATAAATACATCAATGTACACTTCAATATGTATATGTTTATAAGGCTGAATACCCTTGATAGAGACATGGGTATGGTATTCACTACACAATGATCTTGGCTTGGAAAAATGCAGTGCAATTTCAGTAGTATAACGACGTGACATAAGGATTCAAGAAAATGGTTGATGAGAGATAAATGGGTGTCTCATCATATGTACATGAAATGGAAAGTAATGGGGTCATATATATACATGTCCCAATATACTTAATGGAATTTATATTCATAATACAAAATAATTACTTGGATGTAAAAGAGGAGAGATAAATCCCTCACGACATTTTGGTATGGTAATAGGTGTACATGGGAGGCATTAATGAGAGAGAAAAGTGTATCCCATCATAAAAACATAAATAGGGAAGTATGGGGGAGGTGAAAAATCATACCCCAACATTTTTAATTGAAAAAAGTGCATAAAAACTTAAATAAAATTGGACAAAAATGAGAAAGGAAGAAATCCCTTACTAGGAAGTGTAATCCCAATGGATTGGGAGAGGCATGAGATAGGATTCTTTGGAGCTTGGGGGCCATTGGGGGGAATATATAGAGAGGAGGGAAGAGTTTGGATGAACTCCAAAGGATTTTAGTGAAGAGGAAGTGGGAGCTTGGGTGGGTTTATATAGGAGAAGGAGAGGGGATTCTTTATTATTCAGGTTTGGGTCACCACACATTAAACTAATTAATACCACAAACCAAACCATGGATTTTTACCATGGGTTTTTACAAATGGGATTGAAAAAATTATATTCTATAATTAAAATGGCTGAACTTTAAAAAATAATAGGGTTGCTTATGTGGAGGTGAGTCACACTCTCAAGGAAATTCATTTAAAAAGTGAAAATGTTTTAAAACTCTTGGAGGGTCCACTAATGTTTTGTAAAATAAATAAAACAAATCTAAAATCACATTATTTTAATGGAAAGACATATATTGGACGAACATATCATTTATAGTATTTTATTACATAACTATTGGGTCATTATGATGTCATAAAACAAATTATATTTTTAAATGGTATTTATTTTTTTGCCTAAAAAATCGACTGTCTCAGAAAGTTATGAAAAATAGACCATTGTATAATTTCGATGTCCTAATTCCTAAAGTAAATTTTTTATATAAATAATTTTCTAAATATGTGAAGTTTTACTTTTAAAATAAAAACTGATATTTATCGAAAAGTTTTGGCTTTTGAAAAAAACAACTTTCAAACCTTAACAAAAATTAAAATTTCATTCATTAAATTATACGATCATTTATATTTAAGAAAAAGTATTTTAATAATAATAATATTTTATTAAAATAATATTTAATTAAAAAATCATTTAATTCATAAAAATATATTTCTTAGTTGAATATTAACTAAAAATACAATTTGTGCTTTAAAAACGATTTACAAAGTAACAATAATAAAATGAATGTATATTAATTATTATATAAAAAAATAATACACATAATCATAGTGACAAGGTCTTGTTATGTAACCCCTTATAACACCCGTATAATACCGAAGGGTATGGTGTGCGACGGTGAAAGACTCTTGGGTTGGATCAGATTACATTGCTTGGGTGGTAGTATCTATCAATTTCACTTCTCTCGTAGGCGGTTCTGTTCGATCTTAACATATTGAAGCTTGGATTGGGCTTGGTCAAGAGTGAATCCCAATAATGCCACCTCCTTTCTGAGCTCTGAAAAATAGGCTTCATACAGGGCAAGTCTACTGGATGATGAAATTTCTTCCTTTGTGTGAGTAAATTGGATTTGTTAAAGCTCTAAATTTTTACTAATCATGTGATCGCTATTCAATGGATATATTAGCAATAATCACAATTATTACCATTATTTTAAAATCTAGAAACATAAACAAAGAAGTGTATATGTTATATAACCATTTTAGATAATAATAAATTTAATTAGATCAAGAGTAATTTTCATTAATGAAAGTTTGGGATGTTACAGTATAACTTAATTTGCATATCACAACTATATGAAGATGGAATGTATGTATAATTTGAAGATAATAAATGTCTTGTTTATAAAGATAATAAAGTTTTATTTTACTCTAATAGAAAAGAAAATATATATTCTATTTATTTTTCAAAACTGACCATGAAAAATGAAAAGTGCTCAAATTATTTAGATATAGATCACATTCTATGGAATAGGAGATTAAGACATCTTAATCTTCAATAGTTGTACAAGCTATCTAAACATAAAATAGTTTTGAAACTTCCAAAGTTTAATTCCTATAAGTATTATGTATGTGATTATTTTTTGAAAAGTAAACAACATAAATAATCTTTTAAATATGTAAATATGGCCAGTAATGCAAGATTCTTAGAACCGCCACCCCTTGATCTTTTTGGACGCATTAAAAATGCTAGTTTATGTTCTAAAAGATATGTTTTTTTAATTGTTAGTGATTATAATAGATTTACTCGAACTATTTTTTTTATATTATACAAGTGAAAATTAAGAAAATTTATTACTTTTTGTAAGAAGATTTAAAATCAGAAAGGTCACTTAATTTATTCTATTTAGATTGATAAAGGAGGAGAGTTTGAAAACTATGAATTTGAATTTTTTTTCGAAACTAATGTATATTTTCACAATTTTTATTCCCCTAGAATACCATTATAGAATGGTGTTGTAGAGAGAAAAATTTAACTATTCTAGAAATGTAAAGAATAATTCTTAATGAATTCAATATTCCAAAATATTTTGGGTTAAATCTATTAGCATTTATTAATATATCTTAAATAGAGTTTATATCAGACATTTTCTAAAGAAAACTCTACATGAACATTTTAAAAATAAAAAAAATGAAAATTCATTATTTTAAAGTTTTTGTATGTACTATATATATTGTAAATACTAAAGATAATATGGAAAAGTTTGATTCAAAAATTGATGAAGGTATATTTTTGGGATACTCTAATAATATTAATAATTACAGGGTATTCAATAAAAAACTGTGATAATGGAAGAATATATGCATGTTAAATTCATTGAAAATAATTATAAATAGTGTAATGATTCTACTCATAATGATGAAGAATTTAAAGAATTAAATTTTGATGAAGATAAAAATGAAAGTAATTATACATCATTTAAGGGGGATCATGTCTCATCTCAAACTGATTATTTAACTTGGAAGACTCACAAAGATCACTCTTTAGAAAATTTTATTGGAAATATTGAATACAAAATTATAACTAGAAATTCTATTTTAATTTTTTTTGTAATTTTTTTGTTTGTAGATGATTTTGTTCCTGTTAATATCAAAGTTACTTTGAAATATTCTAATTGGGTTAATGTTATTCATGATGAAATTGAACATTTTGATAGAAATAAAGTATTGAATCTAGTGGAGTTACCTAAAGATACAAAGGCTGTTGGAACTAAATGGATTTTTTGAAAAAAATGGATGAATATTTTAATATAGTTATAAATAAGGAAATATTAGTTTCCCAAGGATATCTTCAATAAGAAGGTATTGATTTTAAGGAATCATCCTAAACAATTTCAATATTGGAATCCATTTAGATTTTATTATCTTTTGTAAGTTTTTTCACCTTTTTCAAATGAATGTAAAAAGTTCCTTTTTAGATGGTGTAATTTTAGAAGTGATTTATGTTAAATAGACATTTAGTTTTGAAGATAATGAATTTTTAAATCATGTTTTCAAAATTTCTAAAGCCCTTTATGGTCTTAAACAAGCTCCTCGATCTTTGTATGAAATACTGACTCTATTTTTAATTAAAAATTATTTTGTTAAAGGTACCCAACCTTATTCATGATAATATTTTCAAATGATATTTTGTTAATATAGATTTATGTTGGTGAAATAATTTTTTGTTCTACAAATGATAAATTAAGTAATGAGTTTTCAAAATTAATGATAAATGAGTTTGACATGAGTCTAATGGAGGAACTAAATTTTTTACTTGGTTTTCAAATTATTCAAAGAAAAGATGGAATTTTCTTAAATCAATCCAAGTATACTAAATAACTTGTCAAAAGGTTTGGACTTGATTCTTGTAAAACTATGAGAACCCCTATGAGAACAAACTCTAAATTGGATGAAAATGAATATGGAATATCTATCTGTGAAAAGATGTATAGAGGCATGACCGTGAGGCTTTTATATCTTACTAAATCTAGGATAGATATTATGTTTTCTATTTTCATGTGTGGTAGATATCAGTATAAACCAAAAGAAAGTCATCTAAAGGCTATTATAATGGTAATATGGTATATCAAAGGCACTCTAAGTACAATAATATTTTATTCTAATGAAAATGGATTTGATTTACTGTGTTACTTTGATTATGACTTTGAGATTGCAAACTTGATACATAAATCACTTCAAGTATGTGTTACTTTTTAGGAAAAAGTTCAATATCTGAGAGTTCTAAAAAAACTATTATTAGCACTATCAACAGCTGAGGATGAGTGTGTTTCTAATGTTAGTTGTGTTTTATAGAGTACTTAGATAAAACAATCTTTATAAAATATAAATATTATTTTTAACAAAATTCCAATTTTCTGTGATAAAATTAGTGATATTTATATTTATAGAAATACTATTTAATACTAAATAAAATAACACATTGATGTTAGATGTAGTTTTATTAGATATTATGTAAATAAGGGTGATATTTTTTTAGAATTTATTCAAAACGAGAAACAATCAGATGGTATTTTTAATAAACCCTTGGATTTTATTAAATTTGAGAAATTAAAGTTTGAATTAGGTATTCTAGAAGCTTAACTATTGCTTAGTACAATTTATTTTTTGATAAATCAATTAAATATTTTTTCTATATATTCTTAACTAAAATTTATTTTTTACACTAATTAATTTTTATTAAATAACACTATTTTTTCTTGAACTTGTAAAGTATATTTTTTTTTCACTGTTATTTTCTAATATGATTATATGATAATTAGATCACAATGTTTAAAATTATAGACTTAAATTTTATTTATATTTTATTTAAATATAACATTTTATTTTGTTTCTTTAAATATTTTTAATAATTCACTTTTGATAAATTTTAAAAAGTGGGTGAATGTTTTTGAAGATTTAATAATTTTCTATCTGGTTGTTTAAAAATTTGATAAATATTATATTTTTTAATTTTAAAAAGGGGGAGATTTTTTGTAATTGGGTATCTTTAAGTTATATTTTGATAAATTACAATTGAATATAATAAATTATTAAATTAAAATTTGTTTAACAATTAATTTCATATTCATATTTTATTATAGTCTTTAATTGTTTATTCTTTATGTTTTATTTAATAATTCAAAAATTATATCTACTTAACAAGACACTTAAATGAACCTCAACCACTTATTTAATGGGACCCGAAGGTCTACCCAGTGGGAGGTCCATCAATCAATGGATCTCACAACAGCCTATTCAAGAATAGTCTTAGAAATAATCTAATCTGGCCCATGTCGAAGACCCAAGACAATGGTAACGTGGGTTGAACAATAGTCGCCTGTTGAGTGTGTATGTGTGTTTTAATATGAGAAAAGGGTCCACATGTCTTGATTCATATACCTCACGTACTTCAACTTTTGGATTCGATGTGGGATAGAAATTTTACACTGGGAATGAATCTCATACATCGATCACATCCACGATTTCAATTCAACCATAATTTCTTCCTTATTATTTCTTTAAGCTGTCTCATCTCACCTTCATTCCCACTTTCACCCAGTACTCATTTTTTTTTGAAATCCAATGTTTTATTTTTACTCCTACGTGGGTTTTTCCTCCTACCACTTATTTCTATCAACAGTAGACTGACCTCTGGAAGGACTCTTCTTCTTTGACGATATTATTATTCTCAGGTGATCCTACCTTGATTCCTCTAACATTTTGATTTTATTCTTCTATTCTTCTGGTCTATTTTTACTTATTCCTATACCCATCACTAGTTTTATTTCTTCAATTTTTTGTTTCAGTCTCCTCTTATTCTTCTCAACCTTCCTCCTCAATTTCTTTATCTCAGTTTGTTTCTACTATTTTGTTGTCTCCACTGTTAGGTTTCTCTTTTCTGTTAAGAAACTTTTGGTTTTCAACCAACTGTGATTCATTTAAGAAACCATTGTTTTTTTAACCAGAAATGTGTTAATTAGACATTATTGGTACAAAATCAGTAGTGAGTCCTGTTAAAATTTTTGGTCTTCACCAACGATGAGTGATACTTTTCACCAATTTATTTTTTCTCCAATGGTGAGACAATTTCTCCCCACCAGGAGATCAATGATGAGTCACTAACTCAATGTTGGTTTTTTTATTTTTGCTGTGACTGTTTCATCCTCAAGATTCATAGATGATCTTTCCTTTTTATTCTCATTTTGTAATGTTATATTCTTATTGTTTTTGAAGTATTCTTAATCTGTTATATTAGTTTTATTCGAAACTTATATCTGTCTTCATTTATGGTTTCCAACAGTTTCATGATGAATTCTTTTTATCAAGTATCATTAAAGTATGGTCGTTTCATCACTTCAATATTGTTATATTTAATATTATTTATCTCATGTTCCTTTGTTAAAAAATTGTAAATTTATTCAATTTAAGTTCGTATTTCTTATTGGTTTATTTTTTCAGCAATTCATCATTGGCCATCAAATGGTGAGTCATTTTCTATTATTCTCTTTGAATATTTTAATGGTATTATGCATGAAAATGTTTTTGGTTTTGATTAAATCATTTTATTTTTTCTTAAAATGACAATGGTATATAAAACCATGTTTTGAAACCGCCAGAGTTTTCCAACAATGGTTCACTAAATCATCGCCAGACTTTTCTATTGGTGAGTTGCTAACACACCACTAGACATTTCCAATGGTGAGTCATGACTCATTATTAGTTAAAAATATATTTCCATTTTTTATTTATTAGTTAAAGTTTCTAAAATTAATTACATTAATAAATGTTTAATACTCTATGCTAAAAAATAATTTTAACTTTTTTTAAAAATTAATTGAAACTTTTTTAGTGACATCTACACATGTAGATTAATTTTTTTTTCTAATGCTATGTTTTTCTTAATTTTATATTGAAAGTATATTTTTCAGAATTATATTTTTATTGAAACTAATTTTCAAATGTGATTCATTTAATTAATATCAATATTAATATATTAAATATTCATTTTAATATTTCATGGATAAATATTAGTATGAATGTTCTTTTTTCAGTTTCACTTTAACGGAATAAGGAAAAATCATATTATTTTTATTACTATCTAAAAAAGTTCATGCATATATTGGATATATACACTCCTATAGATCTATGATTTATTAATATATTAAATATTCCTTCTAATATTTCATTAATAAATATTAGTCTGAATGTTTTTTTTCAGCGTCACTTCAACAGAATGAGGTAATAGTTATTTTATTTTTTTTACTATCTAATAAATTTCATGCATATATTGGATATAAAACACCCCTATAGATCTACAATTTAATTCTGTAGGATAATTCTTCAAGAATAAATTCAAATGTACCCATGAAGATCAAAGGACTAATTTATTGAGATTCCTTCGACAATTTATTCAATGAGGATATTATCATACATTTACTGCTACTATAAAAGAATTTAAAGAGAAACTTCTTTGACTATTTTGTTATTACGCCATAATCATAGAAGAACATAATCATCTACATCTTCCATACCTTTTATGATCAAGGAAAAAGAGTTGCATCGAAATTCTTCATTATATTCTCAAGTTCTTGTTTAATTAATTTTATCAATTGTAATTCTTACAATATCCTATTTTTATTATAGAGTATGATTTAATATTTTCCCATCCAAAAGCTATCACAAGGTTATTAATACCATCTAAAAGGAATTTCAGTTTTTCCTCCCAATCAACTAAAGGTTGGTTGTAACTCCATCAAAAGTTAGGTGTTATACCACTAGGTGTGAAAAAAGGTATCTTTGTAATTTTTTGTAATCAATTTATTACTATCAGAAAAAAGTAAGGATATAGTTCATACTAGTATCCTAGAGGATTAGTAGAGATTTAAGAGAGTAATAGGATCTTGGTTATATGAACCTATATAAAAATCACCCATTTTATCTATTTTATTTATGTTCAAGATTTAACATTGTTTTATAAATCTGATAAATTAGAATTTTTAATAATAAATCAAAAAGGACCATTCACCCCCTCTAGTAACCTATTTCATTCCAAGGGAAATAATAGTATCTAAAAAAATATATAATTTCTTAGAAACCACTCACTTATCCTTCACCAAAATTATAAGACATTTTCCTACACTTAGTATTATCTTTAGACTTCTACTTAGGCATATTTCTAGGGATCTCACTAAAGTTTTATAATCCCAATTTCAAAGGTTAAATAAACCTATAATCTAATACCAAATATAAAGATCCAAACATATCATACATAAATATTACATCTTAATATATGAATAATAATTTCATTTTTCATAAACACACTCGAGGTTCGTAAAGGTTTAGTGTATTTGGAAACTTGGATACATAAAAATATGAATCATAGGTGAATACATCATATCCCACTTAGTTATTTATAACTAGAACCCATTATTAAAATATCATGCATAAAACCTTTCTCCATACCTTGGGTAAATGAAACATAAGAAAGGGTGATCTCTGATGCTCAGAAAAGGTAGCCAAAGGAGATATCAAAGGTCACATAATCATTAAATGAGAAAGAGGTTATGAGATCATGAGAATAAAATTTGAAAACCATAACCTTCATATCGAATATTAAAACCTTTATTCATGGAATAAATATTGGAATTTTATAAGACATGTATTATAATGGAATAAAATAACATGATCTATGAGAATATAACATAGGCATAAGACATGGAATTGTGTTATACACCTAAACATATAAAATAATTTCCTTAGTATTCAAGGATCATTACCAAGGATATTATTATGCAATGGATTCACTCCCAAAACCATCATAGCATCCAAGGTTCACTAAAAGGACTATAATAGTAGAAAAAGTTCATTATTAAATAGAGTTCAATCCCCATTCCTATCTTTCTTAGTCATGAGATATCAATCTTTAACCAATTAATTGGAGGGAGATATAAGACCCATCCATCACATAATGAAAATCATACATATGTGTTCCACAAGATCATACAATCTTAATCATATCACACACCATGAAAAGAAATGGGTTTTATACACATTTCAACTTAGAATAACCCTTAGAAAAGAAACATGTTCCACAAACATTTCATATTTACATCATAGCCTAACCCATGTAAAAGGAATGAGTTTAATAAACATTTCATATTTGAATCATAGACTAGCCAACGGAAAAGGAATGGGTTTCATAAACATATTATCCTCATAAAAATAAATACAAACCATCTTGAGAAAGAATAAGTATGGTACCATTGGATAATATTCCGTGTAAAACATAAGCAACACCAAAGGTTGTTATTGTTGATGAATATAATTTCAATAAATATATCATTAAAACATTCTAGAGGAAAATATATATTTCATTTAGAATTCAATTTTTTAAAATATAATTTTATTCTAAATACTAAGGAAAATATTATTTGAAAAATAGAAACCTTGCGAACTTGTAAAGGAATCTTCTAATAATTTGGTGGTTGTAAAATTTTATAGTTATGTTCATGTAGTAGAAGTTAAAAAAAATATTCCTTTAACATTTTTAGTTAAAAGTAAAAACAACCTCATTTGGAAAATGACAAGATGATTCCTTTTAATTTTTTTAAAAGTAAAAAATGGGTAAAAACGTATTTAAAAAATCATTAAAGAGTATTAAAAATTTTAATTTTTTTTAGAAAACATGGACATTTAAGGAAAAGTATCTTCTTTTGAAGAGGGAAATAAATCCATTTTTCTTAAAAAACTTATTTTAGTATTTTTGATACTTTAAGAGAGTAAAATGAAAATAAGGATTATATTCTACATAAATAAAATTAATATAATAAAATACAAGATTTCATTGAGATATAGATCGTAACATTTTATCATCTAAATCATAAACATAAACAATCCTTATAAACAATGGGATTGTAGCATAAAACCTTTACCAATTTGGTAACTTTTGAGTCGTAAAACCCCTGAAAAAATAAATTTAATTAAAAATTTTAATATCTCGAAAATAAACCAATCCTAATATAAAAATTAATATGGGATATATATACAACTCATAAAAGAAGATAGGTGCATAACCTAACATATGTACCAAAGACGGAAATTTGAGACAAACATCCCTTACCTCAAGTCTCAAATTTATTCATAAATGTTTGAACCTACTATATAATAAATATAAGTTTGATATATATTAATTAAATAACATTATAATATATATAATATGATATATTATTTATTTATAATAATTTATCACTAGTTAATTAATGATTTCTTGTTAAAATCATGTTTCGGGTAATAACCGCTTCATTTTTCACGTATATTTTGGATTGGTAGTTTCAGTACTTTTACATTGACCATGGTTCCATAATATCTTGAATATTAAAAATGATATATATATCATATAAATTAATTATATATGTATTTAGAGTGATCTATTAAAGTTAGTGATATAAATTCATTACACCGTTCATGGAGACGGTAGGCTGTACGTACGCATAAACACTATTTCCATTTTCATAAAAATGAAATGAAATGAAGTTAAATAATATATCACCTTTAAAAAATCCTTTATATGTTATATTTATCATATATATTTATTAAATATATCATTATTACTATATTTTTTTAAAATAATATAAAAAACACATCACATCGCTTCGTAGAGGTAGTAGTCCACACATACGCACGAGTGACAACATCATTTTACAAAGGATTGAAAGGTAAGAAGTTAGAAATGATATTATATTTAAACAAGTATAATTATATCAAAAATATAATATATATACTTGAAATACATTATTATATCCATCCATGTGAGGCGGTGATGATAAACAAATTAGATTGGTTTACGAGGCGGTAGTCCGCTGTACACATGATCTACGATTCCATTTTCCATTTGATGGAAAAGGTTATGAATATATGTTATTATATTAACATAATAAAATATAAATATATTTTAGATACTTATTTTATTATATAATCATATTTTAATATTATTTTAAGGCGTTGTAAGAAGAAACAAAATAAAACGCTCGATTAAGAAGGACACCTCTTCTTCAGACAACCTCCTTTGGTTAGCAACAAAATCATTCATTGGAGGGTTTAATATTAAAAATAAGGAAATTATGATATGGGTATGGAGTTAATTGATATATATTTTAGGTATTTTATTAACCAACAGTTTTTGGAAGTGTGGATAGGAGAGTAGAATGGGTGGCCTTTTAAAAGTGGGGGAGATGACACACTTGGATTCATTGAAAATAAAAGTTATACTCACATTTTAAACATTAAAAAAGTATAAAAAATGAATTATTATTGAACCTAAGATGATATAAAGTCTAAATATTTAAATAAAATAGGAGCTTGTAAAGTTTTATGTCATTTTAACCCTTATATTTTTAGTTTAACCCCTAGTAAACTCGTTTTAACCTTAACCATGATAATTAATTTTTTACTATTTATACTGTTCATTATTACCAAAAAATAATTTGACCATATTATATAATATTAATTATTATGATTATAAATATGGGATCCACTTTTACAAATTAAATTCATAGAAGCGGCATAATTTAATTTAAAATTAAACTCGTACATGCAAATAAAAAACAGGTTTTCAAAAGAGAAGATATTCATATGAATAAAAAGTTTTAATTTAAAAATTAAATGTTAAAATGATTATAATTATATAATAATTTCAGAAATTTGAAATTTAATACATTTAAAACAAAATTTATCTTTTTAATTGATTTAAATGAAAAAGCAGCTTTAAATAAAAATGATTATTTTTCACTATTCATTAAAAAATTAAAATTTTCAGAAAAATGACAAAAAATTCACCCTAAGATAATTTTGACACGTTGAATGAAAAAATTAGATTTATTTTTTCAAATATTTTTTCTAAAAGTGGAAAAATTAATTTTATTATTTGTTGACAAATAATAATAAAAATCATTATTTTGAGAAAAAATGTATTTTTGAAGCATATAAACTCTTTTTAAAAAATAAGTACTTATTTATAAATATATTTTATTTATATAAAAAATTTATTTATATTTTTTAAAATTTGTTTATTCCTATTCATACAACTAATTCTAATGGTTAGGTTTTGATTATCATGTTTGAATAATAATATTAATAGTATATTTTGGCTAGCTAAAACTCGATGTTGCGTATAGTACGAGATATCAATGAAATTTAAATTATTTGATTTTTTTTCAAAAAATATTGGTTAGTCACATATATTATTATCAAATAGTATACAATATTATTTACACACACATGAAATGATCTTTTCATAATACAATTGTCTCACCGCCTATCATTGCTTCAAAAATAGAGTGCCTCATATACTGATGATTCTCAAACTAGATTAATGTGTTGATTGTTCTTAGAGTAATATATAGTTAATGAAATAGCATTATTGAAATTAAAAAACACTATAAATCACATAGCACTTCACTAAAGTAGAATATTATCTCATGAATTTGCTTTACATATTATTTCTCTTATTCACATAGGTCCTCTTTAGACACTAAATGTTTCGCACAATATAGATTTGTTCATAAAAAACTCAATTTGAGAATGAATTATTTTTTCTCAATAATAAATTCTTCAGACTCCTTAGGAACACTAAATTGAGAGTTAAACTAGTATTTATATACTATTTTTCATGTGGTTAACACATGATAATACCGAAAAGTATGGTTAACCAATCATCAACATGAAATGAAAAAAATAATGTCACCTCTCTTTAAAAATGACCTAAATATGTGAAAAATCACCTCCCATGTAACTTTCATATTAATATCCTTGAAATGATCTCATATAGTAGCTTGTAACATTTTCACATGATATTCTACACATAAATATTCACATAATACATGCATGAATCACAAGTTTCATGCATTATATAAAATTTATACACATCAAATACTTCCCTCCATTTGCATAGAAAATGATTTCACGAACTAAAATATCTATTTTCATAGAAACTGCATTCAAAAATCATTTTTTTCATAATATCTTCATGGGGAATTTTTCAAACTCATCTTGAAAATATTTAGACCATGGTATGTGAAATTATATACTTAAACGATTTACAATTCTTCATCATGATTCCATTGATCTCGTATATTAGTTTAGATTGTATGCGGCCATATGGCATGAGAAGAATCGTATGTAAAACGAACTATAGACTTTGGGAGGTTGAATATTGTGAGGATCTAATTGGACAATGTCAATTCATCAGATCAGGTAGCCTATTTTATCTACATATGTTTTTAAATGTATGAATAATGGAGCGCATGGGGGACATCACACATCATAATTTACAAGGGATGTCTTCCACTTAATAAAAAATGTTATTCTCTAAACCTTTAGACTATGTAACCAGGATCATATCCCAGATAAAATCACACCCACTGGGTTCATAGGCTATGATTTCCTTTCTAGACCCACTATCCCTCTTACATGCATGCTCAACCATGCATGCTTACCCACTTTAATGTGCACTATCCCTACATCACATCTGGCTGGTCTATGGATAGGATAGAAGTTTATGCGGATGACGATATCTGTTGATGGATGACATACTTTGATAGGCTAGGATAGGGACTTGGCAATTTTTTTGATAAAGTCTCATAAGAAGAGTTTTCTAAAAAATCATCACAAGACTATAAATCCATATAATAGATATAATAAAATAACTTTAAATACACTAATTAAATTCAAATAAAATCTCATAAACTACTCCTTCTTTAAAAATGACTTCATTCCCTTCTTCAACAAATATTTATTCAACTAATAAAATTTTGGTTTCATTATATTTTTATTCTACACAAATATTCATCCTAGATAAATAATGGATGAAATCTTCAATCTTCTCATTTTTATGTCATTTCAATATGTTAACTGTTGGAAAAATTATTCTACTAAAAACTTCATCAGTAAATGATTTATAAATTTAAACAATATTTCCAATCATCAGGATATTTTAAAAAATACCTACAATACAAAAAAACATTCTCACCAAATTTATTGACAATAATTATAAAACCATCAACAAATCCAACAGGTCATAAATATTTCGCATTGGATTTTTTGTCAATTAATACGTTAAGGTTAATCATGATCACCAAGATTATTAAAAACATAACCCTTTTCAAATAGAAACATACCAACACCACATTTTCAGATAAGGTATTTTTTTTATATAATTCTATATCTAGATGAAAAACAAGTTATGTCCAGGTGACCTAGATGATCCCCCTAAATATTCATTAACTTTACCCCCCCCTTTTTCAATAACCACAACTTTATATTCACAAAATAAAATGGTAGTTTTCCCCTTTGGTAAATATGATTACACTTTTCATCCTCCTTTGATAGTAGAATCCATTTCCTAGTGGGGTTTTCACCCATGAATATTTAAGTGAGGGGCTAAGGCCGAACAAGGAGTTTCAACTGAAATTCAACAAATCTCTCTTTTAGCGTGGATTTTGTTAAAATATCTATAACCATATTTTTGGTGGAAATTTATTCCAGATTGATATATCCACTAGCCACTTTTTTTGATTAAATTATATATAATGTTAATATAATTGGATATTTAATGTTATACTGGATTATTGGAAAACCGAATAGCACTTTGATTATTATAAGAAATTTTTAGTGGTCTTTAAATGTTAACTTTTAAATATAACAATTTCATTTGCATTAATATCCTATTTGTACATACATGAGTAGAATATATATACTCTACCTCATCTATATTCAATTTCAATGATTTACACTTTTTCCTATACCAACTGACACGACCTTCTCCTAGAAATATAGTAATACCTAAAGTAGATCTTAGGTTGGTATATTTACCAACCCAATATACATATGTAAAACCCAAAATTTAAAAATCCACACAATGTCAATATAGTATCCCTTAATTCAATGATCCTTTCACATATATTAGGATTAACTTAGTATCCAATAATTAATACACTTTAGGTACACTTTGAAACCTTTTACAAAGAGTCACTGCATAAGTTATATCTATCATTGATGTATTTAGACAAATTAGTCCTCCAATGAATCTTATAAATTATTTTTGGTTAAAAATGTTTCTAGATTCATCCTGGTACAATTTTGTTCCAACTAAAATGGGAGTTGAAAGTTATTTTTAATTTTCCATTCCAAAATTTTCAAAAATTATATAGCATAATTTTATTGAGATATAAATATATAATTCAAAATATACTTAATAAAAAATCCCTAAAAGTCTGCCATCTCACCTAATATGGAAATTTATAAAGTAATTTTAATCTTTTTAACACTCTTCATAGAGGCACTCCTTGTCACCAGAAAATATAAGGCCATCTGCATTGACAATGACTATAAGAGTACCTTTTAACATATTTCTCACTTAAATATTTCTACCTAATCTTCCTTTTGTTAACTTAATATCCTATAAACAAACATACAATTTAGTATACCAAGCTCTAAGAGATTATTTAAAATAGTACAAAACTTTCCTCAATATTATACCATTCTTCCATAATTGTATAAGATGAAACCTTTAGATTTATAAATATAGACTTCTTTCTAATGATCAACATTTATGAAGGAAAATTTCGCATCAATTTGATAAAATTTTTAAGGTTTATGTGCTAAAACTTCCTTGAACATTATAATGGTGTCTAGTATTTCTACTAGTGAAAAGGTGTCTTTAAATTCAATACATTCCATTTGATAATAGGCTTTTTACACTTTACTACCCTTGTTCCTTGATACCTCAACTTTCTCATTCAACTTATTTCCAAAAACCCACTTAGTGAAAATTATATTTTTATTTTTAAGGATTATCACAAGATCCCAAAAATATTTATTCTCAATTTTATCAAATTATTTATTCATAACTTCTATAAACTCCTCATTATCCACTTATTATACCATTGTATAAGGTTCAATTTGGGAAATGAGTGTCATCATATCTTCAAATCTCAATATCCTTCTAGTTTTCACTTTATCTAATTGGTTTACAATGAAAATTTTATCTTCAACATATTTATTCACTATTTTTTTAAAACATTATATCATTTATAATAGAATCATATTCATTAATTATATGTTTGGAATCAAAATCAATAGTGATTTTATCTTTTCAATAACTACACAATTCTTCTGTTCTAACATATGCATTCCATTTTCATCAAAATATTATAAATATACTATAACTGTTATATTTAATTTTTTATTATTTTCAATAATTTTTATTTATAAAAAGTTAAATATATCTTGAAACAATTTGTTCCAGCATCTATATCCATTACCATTAGATAGATTTCCCATGAAAATTCCTTCCCCAAATTTATTTTCAAATTTTATAAGATTTTTGTTATTAATTTTTATTATGCAAGGACTTCCAAAAACATTAAAATATTTAAAAGTTTTCTTTCTCTTGTACCACATTTTATGTGGTATCTTTTTTTTCTCTCTCCTTAGTGGAAACCTATTCTGTATGTGTATAATAGTAAATACAACTTCTCTCCAAAAATACATTGATATGCTGTGTTTAACTAACATAGTCCTACCCATATCGACTATGTTTATGTTCTTTATTTGAGTGAAAACCATTTTTATATGGGGTATACGATGTGTTATAATAATTATTTATTCCATGTTTGGAAAGATTGCTTTCAAAAAAATCACATGTAAACTCCAGGTCATTATCAGATCCCAGTTTCTTGATGCAGTGACCCAACTCCTTGTCTGCTTTCCTTATAAAGATTTTCAATATTTGAATTTCCTATTAATTGTGTTTGATAAACTAAAAATTAGGCAAATGAGCATAATAATCAATTAATATAATGAAATATAGACCAAATCTGGTATATTTTATCTTAATGGACCACATAAGTTAGTGTGAGTAATCTCAAGTGGTCTGGTAGATAGAACGTCCAGTCCTTTATGTGAACCTAGATCCATTTTTCATGTTTTATAAGTTTTATAAATTTCATCCCTATCTCTATTAATATTTGGGATATCTCTAACAATATCATTCTTTAAAATTTTACTCATACTCCTTTAACCAAGAAGATCAAGCCTTTTATGCCATAAGATCTTTTCCTCTTTGTCAGTCAAGTAATAGAAGTTGGTAGAATCACTAATTTTAAATATATTAACATTGGTTCTTCTCCCTTGGGTTATGATCCATATATCCTCTATGCTTTTGATAATACAAGTATATTTCTTAAATACCACCTATTTTCCATCATCTCAATGTTTATTAAAACTAAGAAAATTATGCTTCATCTCTTGAACAAATAATACATCATTAAACTACATATTTTGGGATTCAATCTTTTCAGATCCAAATCCATTGATTTTTAAGGAACAATATTTTCCAAAAGTCACTACTCCTCCTTCATGCTTCTCAATGTTAATATTTTTTGTCATCGATCATGTATGGGGTACATCACTATTAAATATCCATGGGTTTTTTCTACTATGAGCCTTCAAATTGACTTAAATAATATGATTTTTCTTTCTCCATCTTCTAAATTTCCTTTCTTTTCTAAAGATTGGGTATTTTTCATGGTTTAATAGTCATGAACTTCAAAAAGTATGACTATAATGATCACATATATAGTAAATTTCCTGTAAGTATTCATATTTGTTCTATTTTGATAGATTTGATGAATTTATTGTCATAATTTATACCAACTAATGACCATTTTTTTTATTTCACGAACCAAAGAATTGAGACTAAAAGATAATTCTCTTATTTATTCAGAGAAAGAGTCAACAGGTAAACATAATAATTGAAATATAAATGAAAATGAAAATTATATGAATATTTTTTTCTATTTTATTAAACTAATGGTTTTACCTTTGATTTCAATAAAATATGAAACTATTTTCTATTTAAAGTATATATCATTCTCCAGGGAAATGAAAAATTAGTTTTACCTAATGTTGTTTTGTTCCCCATATAAAAATATAATAAAAGTATAATATATATGTAGAACTACTTATAATGAGATAATATATACTTGTTCAAATCACGTACTTCGTGTATTCATTGAAAAAATAATACTTAAATAAGACTGTGTAATGTTACATATCTCACTTTTCAAGGATTAATGTATTCAGTGATTATGATATAAGAATAACCATTTTTAGGGAAGTGATGGAAAATCATGGTCAAATTTTTATACCACCCTTCTTTATTTCTTAATGGCCAGTTATGTTTCATGCTCTCCTCACCCAACTATACTAAATTTTCATCCATATATTCTTGATCCAAGTAACCTTTCATAGTAGAATATCTAGAATGATTCTTGTTATAGATATAATAAATTATTTTGAACATATTTATTTCAGTTGGATACATCCAATGAAAAGAAATGGATCCCCCAAGAATAATTTTAGTTAAAAGATGGATGGTTAGATGAAACATGAAAGTCAAAAAATATAGTGGAAAATTTTTCACTAACTCACACAAAATCGATTTTTCTTATTCCTAATTTTTTTGATAATTACATAGACAACCTTTTATCACATAGATATCTATACCAATGTAATAAAAAAATCACCATCACTAGTACATTATGGGTTATTAAATGAAATATTAATATTGTAATCAATTCATGTAGAAGGATTTGGTAGTTATGTGATTTAAAAGATTATAGTTTCAACTCTCCTTTGTTGATCCATTTTGATATATTTCTTTAATAGCCATTAGAAAACTTGATAGACTCTATTACTTATATAAATTGATTTCTCTATGAAGGTTCTATCATATAAAAGAAAATATAACTTTCAATTTATTTTCACCGATAGACATAAGATGTAGTTACAGTCTGATACCTTAATCCACCAAGTCACATTGAGATCATATGTCATCTTTGGTATCCCCCCTTGAAATTTAGAAGAATTGAAAGAATATTTTTACATATGAATTTTTCAATGTAAATTATTTTTAAATAATGATGTGAAAATTTTCTTGACTAACAAGATAAATCAAAGAGGATACTATTATTATTCCAATTATACTTAGATTTAGTGGAAACATTATTTCCCATTTTATATTTTTATTACCTTAACTGTGTGAAAAATTGACATCTAGAAAATTTTAAGCACCTCAATTCTAGAAATACACTATGGTGGCCTCTCGGTATGAATAGTATTATCAAACCATTGATGATTATTCTTGTATGGATGACCCATTATAAATAATTATTGATTTACCCTGAGGATAAAAATATAATTATTTTTAAGTATTTTAAATCATGTATCCTTTATAGAAACAACACATGATATTTTTCCCTTTTTGATATATGTAGAAATCATTTCATAAATAGTAAAATCATTTACCATCCATATAATCACAACACAAAATTGAAATATGTTTTTCAAAGAAGCATCATATATTCACACAACCACATTATGAATCTAATTCAACTCTTTTATTAGAGGTTGTTTGTTGAAATCTATATCATTTCTAGGATTAAAAGGTCTAAATATGAATATTCTTAAGATAGTGAATATTTTATTCATAAAAATCCATGTTGGAAGGTGATAAATATGAATGAAAATTTTCCACATGCTATACAAAGTAATCATATGACTAAATGGGTTAAAACTATCACATGATAGACCAAACTTGTCGTTAAACACCTCAGATACAAATTAAGGATACCAAGAATTAAAATTTATCCATGATAATATATCTAGGTGATGAACCTACTAATAATTATCCTTCATTTTATCAAAATCAATCGATTACATATTTTTTGAGATTTCATCAGAACTAAAAATATTTTAAAAAATAGAAATTAATGGAAAGTTCCATATTAATTTCTATGCCACACTAGATGGTGTTATATCTATATTTTTTCTTCCATCGTGATGTAATACATTCTTCAAAATCATTTATCCCCATAGTTTCCTCCCAAAATAAGCTACAATATTTTGAGAAAGCATTAATTTTATTTTTTGAAAATATAAGTTGGTTATTTAACTTTAATTCCATATAACTATTTGAGGTAATATATTCATCATCATTAAGTAATTCCTTAAAAATGGTATGAATATAATTGATAGAATTATTATAAATTCAATACATGGTTTTCCAATGATACAACCACATTAAAAATTATAGTATTATAATTTTATAAAATTTCCAATATAAAGGAGTCCTGGTATCATCCGTTGATTTTTTTACCCTATAAAAATTATAATTTTCATTAACTGCATCATGCATAATCATGTAATTATCTCATTTCATTGGTATAATTTATTTCTCATGATGTTAAATAAATTAAAACCAATAAAATATAAAATTATTTATTCCAATCCTTTCATTTCAATCAGGAATAATCTAAGATCGTATTTTATCTCCATTAAGATACTAAACATAATATTTTGTATTAAAACATAATTTTATTATTTGGTAGGTAACTTCTTCATGACTTAACCAAGGTAATCAAACTCAATTATAACAAGGGAAGTGTATAGGACCTCTATCTGAATAATTACTAAATAAAAAATATAAAAATCAATCAACAATATTTTGAAAATTTATTGAGATTTGATCAGTATCATACATCCAACTTCTGTCCATTATGTTACAAAAAACAGTTCATAATGATATCAACATTTTATACTATAACTAAAAAGTTCATTATAGTAGAGAGGAAAACGAATAAAGACAAGATCATCAATTGGAAACACAACCACAAATATTCATGAGGTATTCATAAATAATATATTTAAGCTTAATGATTAAGAAGTTAAATAATATAGATCATCCAAACACATATAAACTTTAAAAATAAACTTATTTAGTGAAACCAAACACCATAAAATAATATATCTATTGAATTTTTTTGATTAAAACCAATTATAACATAAGTAACACTCATAATAATTTAATAATTCCTAAAAAAATCTAGAATTATTAAATCTCAAGGCATAATATCATATCAAAATTATAAAAAACATTAATTTATAACTATTAAGAAAATTAACCATGGTTTAGTTTTCAACCCAAATGTCATTACCAAATCCAATATTTATTTAAATAAATGAGACATATTCACTTTATTTTAATCACTTAAAAAATTAATGAAATATTATTGAATTCAAATTCATTTTAAATAACTCTCCACCTTTATGTAATAAAAATATTTAATATACATGAATACATCATTATAAAAAATAAACTTAATTTATCAAGAAAACTACAATTAAAGAAGGTAAAATTTCCTTTTGAAATAATTCAAAATTTACATTTATCACCTAAATCTATAATTCCATAATTCTATCCCCTGATATAAAATAATACCATATATATAAAACTAAAATATTGGAATCATTTACATTAATGAGTAACAACTATACATAATAAAACAAAAAAAAACTCAAATACAATTACAAAAAAGACACATTTATTGTCGAATAATGAGCATTCAATATCATATAATATCATTTTTTACACACAACTTCAAAAAATAGGATTTAAATCATGTCATGTAATGTAAATAATTATATATTTTACAAATGGTCCTTTAAATCCCCTATAGATATTATAGCAATGAAAATTCTCCTTAAAAAAATCTTTTAAATATAAAATATTAATTGAAGCACACCAATTTCATTAAAATACCATATATAAAATTATATTTCAAATATTTATGTAGATTCATAACCAAACAGATGGTAATTAAATTTTATTTTAATCTATTCACAATCTAGGGATTGAAAATGCAAAACAATGTGGATAAAATATGAGAAAAAGAGAACAAAAATAACATACCTTGATGATTTATCCTAAATTCACTTCATATTTCCTAAAAAACTAATATAAAATAATAATTTATAAATAATAAAAAATTTACATGATAATTTCATTTCCAAAACTAACATCGTTAAATATAAAAATATAATTCATAAATAATAAAAAAATAACATGATAATATAATCTCTAAGAAAGACATTCTTAAATTAATTCAACCATTAGTTGTTTTTGAAACAAAAGGGTATAAAATTATGTCTACTGTTATTCCACTAATAGAAACAAAGAATGTTACTTTTTTGATATTTATAAACTCAAAAAATAAAAAAGTCCCAATAAAATTGGTGCAACATTAAACTATAGGAACTATTGTAATATATGGCATTTAAATATAGAAATAAAATAATTAAATAATATATAATGGGGAATTAAACAACATACCATGATAATTCCACTAAAAAATCATTGAAAAAATTGAGAGGAATGGAGGAATACCCAATAGAATCAGTGGGGAGGGAGGGCACTGCTAATGGATCCAAACACACTATGGGACGAAGTGGGGGGGGGGGGGGGTTGGGGGTCAGGCCATTGGTCTTAGGGGGAAACATATTACGATGGTTTTAAGAACTATTGTTATTGGATTGGACTATAGAAATAATTTTAAAAAACCATTGGAATAAGGGACCTATAAAAAATTGTTTTTAAAACTGTTGGTATATGTATGTTGGTATAACCTAGAATTATAAAGTGAGTTTAGTTATAAGATATCAATCTGACCCATTTGACCACTGTTGAATGGAAGTCATGACTATCCTTAAGTATATAAAGAATACTGAGGATATGTTCCTGGTATATGGAGGATATATGTAACTATTCATCAGGGTATATATATAGAATATAGTTTTCAAATAGATTAAGATGATCTAAAATTGTAGACGAGATATATATTCAATCACAATATTGTTATTGTGAGATGGAAGAGTTCATATCATTCCATTATTGACAATTCTATACATAGTCTTTGTACATTATAGATTCTAAGGAAACTAAAGAAGTGGGTTGGATTTGTAATTTTATCTTATATATTGACATGGTGTTTAATAATAAAGTTAATATTACACTTTATTATGATAATATTATAGTGGTGGATATTGTAAAGGATCTAAGGTCACCTTAGTGAAAAAATCAAATGCTTTGGAAGTATCATATCTTAAGGGATTTTTCACAGAGAGGTGATGTTAGAGTGAGTAGAGTTTCCACAAATGACAACATTGAGGACCCATTATCTAAAACCTTAACTCAATAGATATATAATGATCATGTGAGATCTATTAGACCAAATATTGTTAGTAGTTGGATCTAGTCTATGTTGGAGTCGGTAAGCTTTGGTATTCCAAAACTAACTGTTCGTACTTTAGATCCTATTTATATTCAAAGAAGTTAATATTAGTAAAATATCTTATTAAATATTATTCATTATTCTGAATGAATACAATATAATAATGTCTTAGAGTATCTATAATATTGAAATGTTCATATCAGTTCCCTTCTATAATGAGAACCTTGAAATGCCATGCTGATAATCTTAAATATTATTCTATGGTATGCTAACATTCTTTGATGAGACAGATAGTATATTGAATGTCAGGTGTGAGTAATAGTAAGTGGATGAGACTCCATCTCATGATGTTATAACTTGGTAATCTACAAGATATAATATTATAAGCGCAAAACCACTAATAGGAATTCCACATGTTTTATTGTCATTAGATAATACTATATGTGACCATGTGTAATAATACTTAAATTTTATTATTATTATTAATCCATGTCATGAATCACAAAATTTGTGGTATTAACATAAATCATGAAAACATATGATCATGATAAAACTAGGTACATCAAGAATGATGTCTTATTAATGAATAATTCAAGAATTTATTTTCACATTCCATCTTTATGAAATATTATATCTCAACAATTTTATTGAAAAAAAATGGTCACATTAAATTTCATGGAAATGGTGTATAGATTAGTATATTTCAGATAGTCAAAAAAAAAATATATCAAGATTATAGGTTGATGATACGAGTGTGAAAACTATTTTATGATATATCATAAAAAATAGATGATATTACATATCAAGTGATCATATGTGATCGTTTTCATTGAGAAATATCTTCTTCATATGTGGGAACATTGACCTGTTTCTAGATAGTAATCTTGGACCATAGACATGCCTGCCTAATTACTGTGATGCCCTAAACCAAATCATTTAGTCCAATCCAGAGTCTCCATGACCTCATGTGTGCCTCCCTGTATATAAGGGGTTTTTGACTAGTGGAAAGGTTCTGAATAGTGAAATGGGGTGAGTATACCCTTAGTATCAAAAGATATATAATAAAAAAATATCAAGAAAAGGTTGATAACATAAAAGGGAATAATTGAACTAGATAATAACAATTCTATATTAGATGAAATGTTATGCATTTAAAAGTCATAAAAAGTAATAAAAAATGACTCCCAGTGTGGTTGGTAAAACCTGAGTATAATAAGAAATAATAAAATAAATAAAGACACCTTTAAATTACTCCAAATTCCATCCCAGTACCACCTTTGATCACCAAGCCCCATCTCCTCAGATCCCTATCACTAGGCCCTTACCATTTCCTAGTACCCTAATCATGAGGTCTACATAGGAATCTCAATTCTAATGAATTGTTTGAGTATAAATCTATTAGGATAACACCAACACATATTTGACCTAAATTCACATGAATAAGAGGGATATTTCACAATAATAAGTAAATGTTTAGGAAAGTAAAAGTGAAACCTATATTGAGTGGTCAAGTGATAACCAAGACTCCATAAACCTCGACTATACCTTCTTTAGCTCCATGTTGGAAGGAAAATCATAATGTGAGTCTTGATCATGGGTCAGATACAAGGACACCTCATTTATCCTTTAGTATTCACAAGGATAATCATTCTTAGTTTAGTAAAGAAGGTCATTGAGCCGCATCATTATCACGGGTCTAGCCACAAGGCCACTATACCTTGTCTCTATCCCTGTCCAGGACACATAACTATTGTATCATTCCACTTCCTCAGGTTAGGTCTCAAGTCCATTACATCCATACCCAATAAGGACTTTGTTTTTTTGGATAAATCCTTTGAATATTTTTCTGTATATATTTGGATTTTTTCTCCCAGTCTGCACTGTGTTTGGGTGTCATCAGACCCTAGAATTAATATATTAAAAATAATAATATATATTAAATAAAACTCACATATAATTTCAATGTAAATGGTTTTACTATTTTTAGGGACCTTACATGGGAAATATGAGACCATGATTAAATCCATAATACAAGGTTTACATTAGGTGCAACAAAAAGTTCATCGACATTAGATGTTTTGTGGAATGCAGCCATAAGAAGTGAGTTTATTAAAATAAATAAATAAATAAATAATTTTATTTTAAATGAAAAAACCTAACCTTCTATATATAAATACCATGTTATAGAAAATACCTATGGGTATATGAATAGACCAAGGAGATTATAGATTAAGAAGAAGAGAGATCTGTTGGAAACCATGAGCATGCATTGACGGAGAATGATTGTGGGATCATGAAGAGATGGAGAACATTGAGTGATAATCTTCTTCATTTCTATCACAAAATTTATTCAAAAAAAAAAGATCCATCATCAAGGAAGTGATTTTTATTTGTGGTTATCTCTCTTTTATTAAAGACTAAGCATGGATTTAATTATCCGCTTCGAATTTTCTGGTGATTTCCATTCTTCACATGAGCCCGAACATGAATTGTATTGTTATAAAAAGTTTATATTTGTTATTTTATTATTTAAATCCTTTTTTATACACCTTTGGATCATTTTATGAGATCTCATCATCCATTGAAACTCTTTACCTTAATTTATTTTCATTTCTCCGCACCTTTCTTCACATTCTTCATCATTGGCCCACGGGGTTGTAGTTCAAAATTACCAGGGAAGGTTTGACTATGATTGAAACCCCAAGATTTATGGTGGTTTCCTGAATGATAGAAGGATTTTTTTATTGATTATGATGGATTAATTGTTTCAATTTATGGATATAGGTTTTGGATACACAGATGGTGGTGGACACATGACCGATTTCCATTTGGTTGAACAGATTTCCGATTTATGGACACCAGAGGCTAGGAATAGATGGCCATAGAAGTTCCCTTAAATTTTAGGTGGTAAAAAAATGAGATTTGTGGATATATTTTCATATTAGAAAACCATGTGGAGTCTAGACTTTACTACCTATGTAAGACCTGACCAGACTACATGTTATCAGGAAGAAATAATGCCATGTGTTCCCCTGAATATGACAGTAAGGTTTTCAGGTGGAGATAAATATCACACATCGTGTATGAATCTTAGAAATTGTGTAAACCAGTGATAGAAGTTTGGTGTGTACTCTAAGAGTACATTTGCATAGACACAACCATGAGTATGGTCACGAATATAGTACAGATTCCTGGACATGTACTTAGACATGGATATGGTACCCCAAAATGACCAATGTACCAGGAATGGGAAAAAGTACACGAGCAAGAGTCATATGGAAATGGGAAATCCTTGTGTGGCCATGATATACCATGTAACACCTGTATATACCTTATAGTACCACAAGGATAGCTAATATTTGTGCAGGAGAGGACACAGCTAAGTGTCCCGGTGCGGTTACATGCCATGCGACCCTAGGTACATGCAGTGTATGCTCTCCCAAATATTCCACCCTACATATCTCCCTTTTTAGACTCATATTTTGGTATGCATGTATCCTATATTGAGTAATTTTACAAATATAATACACTTTCATCCTTCATTTTAACATTAGAGATACAAAATGTGGTGTCATGAGTGGGATTATTCTTTTAGTGATGCTTGGATGATGGTAGTGATCGAGCTAGTTTATCAGAGAGACACATGGTTAGAAACCACCTTATCACACAAAGGTGTAGGTCCCATCCATCCAATGGCCCGAAGGCCTTCATTTTTTTGATTTTCCCAAGGTGTAGGTCCTCAATAATCTTTTAATAGGCCATGTGGAACCCCCTAATGAACTAGGGATTGGGTCCTCTATCTGCCGAGTGTAAATTCCTGATGCACTATTGAGAGGGTCCTATATTTATCGAGTGACACCCCCTAATGCACTAGGGTGTGGGTCCTCTTCATACTAAGTGGAACTAAACTATCACACTAGGTCATGATTCCTCCACTGGAGATTGTTCCCCCTCAGTTGTGGAGTATAGTTTCAAGGTGCAGGAACTCCACATGGATTATTTTGCAATTGCACATGATGTTGGGCATCAAATATAGAACTTTGGAGATGCACGATAACTCATCACCTTTAGCTGGTATATGGAGATGGGGATCCCCTTTCTCTCTATCTTGGGTTTCTTTATAATCATTTAAATGTATTACGATGATTTTAATTCTATTGTACATTTATTTTACTCCCTTTATGCTTTTTGATGAATCTTATTGGGTATATTTATACTCACCCCTCTATGAGATTTCCCCACATGTTTCATGTATTATATAGAAGGCATGAATATTGGTTGTGACTTTAGTGGAGAGTAGTGATAATTGGGTGAATTGACGATGTACAGTGGCCTAACTTAGATATCATGTCCCGAGATCTCTCTAGATTTCTTTATTTATAGTTTTTTAGGTTGAGGTTTCATTTCTGGTTGGTTGTGTATTTTACCCCTTTATACTTTGACTATATGTTTTGTTTACTTTGATGTATTCCCTAAAGGATATTGAATTCATGGCTATACTCTAAATGTTATAGACTTTTAATATTCCTTTAAAGTTTTTCATGTAGATGGTTGTGTATGTGAGTATAGGTATATTTGGATAAGGACCCCCATTTTATTTATTCTTTATCAGTACTTGTCCCCAGCTATTAGCTTGTTGAAGGTGGGATTGGGGTATCACACTCATCTTACCACTGGATAGGTGGGTCCTAGTGAGTCCAGTCATGATATAGTGGTATCTGAATAGTTCATCCTTGGTAAAATGTTATAGTGGAAACCATAGGGAGGATCAGTTGGGAACTTGGGGAAAATATTTTAGAGTGTCTCAATTGTGGATTTCAGGCTGGGGAACCCATTGTAGGTGCATCGACTAACATATCCATTCACAAGGACTCTAACTACCTACTTTTTTAGTCACCATACAAAGACATCTGTTGTAGGGAACCAATGGTACATGCATCATATAAGATTTATTTATTTTAATTTTCTTCTCGATTCTTCTCCCCATATGTGATCATCTAACCATTTTACATCTTGATAACTTTTAGGATGCCTCTGTAAAGACAACTAGCTAGGATACTGATACAAGATTGTGATGATGATCATTTGAGTGATGAGTCATTAGTTTAGGGACCTTCCCTTGAGGTGTTTCATCTATGTGGGTAGGGAGAAGTTCCAACAATTTCAAGAAGTGGATAGTCTCAACAGGAAAGGAGGATGATGCGTGTAGGCTTAACATGGTACATGAGTTTTAGTAATATAGATTTCTGGGTTTTTATAGAAAGCCAAATACATAAGTTGTTGAGGATTGGAATGAGTCAGTGGTTAGAGTCTTTAAGATTATTCATACCTCGACCAATCAAATGTTTATGTTCATATAAATCCTTCTTCATGGAGTAGCATGGCACTGGTGGAGTCAAATTACCCATACACATGATGATACAACACTCTCATGGAAATAATTTTAGTAGATATTTTAAAATGATTATTACCCCTGTACATTGTAATATGTATGGATTTAGGAGCTTCTATATCTACCGTAGTGTGATATGACAGTTTCTAAGTACTCTATGTGTCTCACTAACCTCACATGTTACTCCCTTGACCTAGAAAAAGATGGTTTATTCTAGGTGTATAAGTTTGAGTAGGGCCTTCTTAGAGACATTCATGCTAGTGTGGTATCTCTATGCATACCTATTTATGCTGGAGTACAAGAGAGAGATCTAGTTAGTTAGAGTTTTCTAGAATTGGGACTTAGGGTGACTCAAGATGAAAGTCAATACCATTGAGATGAGTATTCTAAAGTATCTATAAGACATAATTCATTAGGGTCGTGGTGCAAGAGACCTACACATTCTCAGGCTCAGGCGCATGGCTCCATGGATTAGGGTTCATGCTAGGGATCCAGTCATCCCAGAGAGGGGTGAATCCATATTTGTGATGGGTGAGGTCACATGGATCTTGTTTTATGAACCTAAAATACTGAGGAGGGAATGCTGATAGTGGATTAACCACCACTATAGAGTCAACGTCATGGTCGGGGGTCTCATAGGAATGGTTAGGGTATCCCCTAGAGAGGTGGTTCTCTAAGAGGAGTATGTGAATCTCCAAATGGAGGAGATGTTGATAGAGGATGATGCTATGACCTACTCTCACCACCCCCACCAGGTGTCCTATTCCAAGCTTAGGGAGCCATCGGTCAAGGCCAAATGCATCTACATAATATGAAGGGATATGATTAGGATACTCATGAGATTATTTTAGGTATGGTTTGTGTCTTTTATACACTTTATGTAGTACTTTTAGACATAGGTGTGAGTCAATCCTTTGTCACCTTATCCCTTTTGAAATATATGGAGCTTCCATTTGAGAATTTATCCCAACAGCTATAAATAGAGATTTCTAGAGGGAGTGACTATTCCATATCACATATCTTTTAGCAGTGAAAGTTATCATTTGGTGGAGAGAGTTCTCATGGGACCTATGGGTCTTAAAAATTAAGCCCAATGAAATTATCTTTGGTATGGACTGGTTTTCTATGGTGAGTAACTAGATCAACTATTATCACAGGTGAGTTAGATTCATTTGGATAGATGGGATGGTATTCACCTTTGTGGGTGAGAAATATCTCATGGTTGAGTGGGAAAGTCTTTTGAGAAGGAATATCCAACCTATCAAGAAATGTTTATCCATTGGAATATAGGTCTTTTTATTATGTCAGAATAATATAAAGACACAAGAGGGGGTGAATTGAGTTATAGTGACCCAGTCTTATCATATATAGACATTACATCATTTTTTTGAATATTCATTACTTTAAACAACCACAAAGATGTGGACCATAATTGTTTAGTGCATTTAGAAACTTAGAAACATAAAAAATTTGTCCATAGGTAAATTAAATCATCTCCCACTATGATCTTTATAACTAGAAACCTTATTAGTCATATCATATGTGATACATTTATTCATAACCCGAGGAAAGAAAAAATAAGAAAGGGAGATATCATCTTCTTAATAATGATAAAAAGGAAGATATATAATCATAACATGAAAATAAGGGTATGATAATATGATAATAACATTTGAAAACCATAACCTATATTTCAAATATCTTAATATTGAGTCATAGAATAAATATTGGTAGTTAATAAGACATGAATCATAAGGGAATCAAATTACATGATCCATGAGGGCATAACATTGACACAAGACATATATTCTTTTCATATACATAAGCAGAGAAAATATTATTCAAGGATACCCACCAAGAAATTAATAACATATTAGGCTTGGGATAACCACTCATGTACATAATTGGGGATTTGTATGACCTCCAATGTACCCTCTTTTGGGCATGGTATGACCTCCCATGTACCCTTTGAGCATGTATAACATTAATCATTACCCAATGCATTGGATATAGATATAGATACCACCCATATTATAATAAAAATCACACATATGTGTGCCAAAATATCATAAAACATTCATCATGTCATAATCCATGAAATGAAATGGGTTTTATAAACATTTCATAATATCATAACCAGTGAAAAAGTGATAGGTTTCATAATAATTCCATAATTTTATCATAGAAAACCCCATGAAAAAAGAAGTGGTTTCATAATAATTCCATCATGGTATAACCCATGGAAGATAAAAAAGTTTCATAAGAATCTTATCATCATAAAAAAACCATTTAAATAATGAATAAGAATTTTATCCTTGTATTATATCCCCAGCATGGAAATGGTAACATCATAAGATTTCATCTTAGATGGAAAATGATTTTTAAAGACCATTTATAACATTTCTAAAGAAAAATATCCTTTTCACTTTGAATTTTTTTTAAAACATAAAACATTTTTAAAAATTATTTTCTTTGAAAATAAAAATTAAAACTTATAAATGAAGATTCAAAATAAAATAATGGTTATGATGATGAGAATATTGTTAATTATATACACATTTAAATATAGATTCATTTCACATTTTTGTAGAAGACAAATGATATTTTTTTTGGAAAATGGCATGAAGTTTAATTTCAATTTTTTTATAAAATTAAAACATGGGTGAAAATTTATTTTGAAGAATCATATGAGAATAGTAATTTTTTTTATTTTTTTTGGAAAACATGGTTTGGTAAGAAAAATTGGTTTTCAACCAAAGAAATAAATAAATACTATTTTTAATAAAAGAAATATTTTGAGCTATTGAGTACATAAAGACTAAAAAATGATGGTAAAATGTTTATTCTAATGAAATTGACCAGTGTAGAAGAAAATTTACGAGTTTATTGGTATATAGATCATATATTTTAACATTAGAGACTTAATCATTAACAATCTTGATAATAGATGAGATTGTTACATAAAAACCTCACCAGTTTGGTAACTTTGAATCATAAACCACAATAAAAGAGATATCCTAAAATGGATACTGAAATAGCAATAATTTTCAGGAGAATAATCAGAAAATAAATTCATGTGAAGTGTATATAACACATAAAATCAATAGGTGGTGAATATGGAATGTGTCTCATAGAAGTAAAAAGTGAGACAAAAATCCCTTACCACTTGCATAATATTTTGAATCATAATCCCAAATATATAATAACATCAAATTAAAATTTAAATATAATTAAAATATAGATATAGAGGATATAAAATCTAAAAGGTGTAGTATATAGGCCACACAAAGGAAATACATGGTGAATTTGTATATGTCTCCCAGAAATAAAAGCGATATTAGAAATCTCTTACCTTATATATAAACTTCATTCATAAATGTTTGAATATAAAGTATAATAAATATAAGTTTATTATAAATATATTATAGAAAAATATTTATATGTATCATACCATATACTAATTTCTTATTACCTTTTAATACCCATTTATTTACAATTTAATGTTAAAGTTACGTTTTTGGTAATAACTGCTTTCTTTTTCATATATGTTTTGATTTTTTATTTTTGGTCCTCTTAATTTGATCATGATTTAATAATATCAATAATATTAACCATGATATAAATATAATTTATATTTATTATATATTTATTTAGAGTAATCCATAAAATTTAGTGATAGAAAAATGGAAGACAACATTCATGTAGACAGTAGGGCGCACAAAAAATAAATATTGTTTCTATTTTATTTTTATAGTAAAAGAAAGAAATTTAACCAATATATTATCATTAAAAAATATTTTTTTGTGTCATATAAATGACATATATTCATTAAAACTATCTTTATTACCTTCCATGTAAAGTGTGAATGAATCACATTGCTTCGTGCGGTGGTAGTCCACTATAATCATTAGCAATGTTATCATTTTCCCAAAAAATATAGATTATGAAGGTATGTATGATATCATGATTCCATAATAATAATAATATAATATAAAAATAATAAATACATCATTATTTCTAGGCTTGAGAGGTGTAAATTAAAAAATGAATGACATCCATTCATGAGGCGGTAGTCCACCATACACACGAATGATGATTTAGAAAACTATTTGATTGAATTGGTGATGGTTTTAGTTAATGAATTTAGGATGAAAACATATATGTATATGGAATATATTAATTTTATTATATCATCATGATATAATAATATTTTAATTAGGTGGATGCAGAAATATAATAAAAATGATCATTGATGAACGTTACCTTTTTTTCGGGTATCCTCCTTAGGTTTGCACCCAAATCTTTACAAGGTTAGATTTATGTACAAAATAATACTACTAGGATTAGAGTAGAGAATTTTAGAAGTGATCTGGGTAAGTAATGGATGAATAAAAATGGATTTAAGGTGTAAAGATGAGAGGATGGGGGTGGCCTTTACGAGTGATGTGAGTGGCACACTTGTAATTTTTTGAAAGAAAGAATTCCTCACATTTTTTTTTCATGTCACCAGGCACTAATAATATACCATTATAGATAATAGAATATATAAGATCTAAAAACTTCCATAAAATGGGTATTGGACATGTTTTTGGTTATTTTTATCCCCTATTATTTAAGTTTAACCCCCGTTAAACCCATTTTACCTTATCTATGATAAATATATTTTACTATTTTTATTATTAACTTTGGTTAAAAATTAATTTGAACTTATTATATAATATAAATTATTATGATACCAAATATGGAATCCATTTTTCCAAATTTAATTCACAGAAGTGGAAAAACTTAATTTAAAATTAATCCCACAAATACAATGAGAATGCAGGTTTTAAAAGAGAAAATGTTCAAAAGTTTACAAAGTTTTTATATCCAAATTTAATATGAAATTGATTCAAATGACCTAAAATAGATTAATGGTTGTATAATTGAAATAATTTTAATTTAAAACCATCATAAAATATTATTTAACTTTATAAATAAATTAAATGAAAAAAAAGTTTTTAATTAAAATTTAGTATTTTTACTATTTATAAAAAATGAGACATTTCAAAAAAATTATAAAAATTCACCATAATCTAATTTTAACATGATGATTTAAAAAATGATTTTTATTTTATAAAATTAATTTTATTATTGTGTGAAAAATTAATTTTATTAATGTCCATAAAAATAAATAAAAATCATTTTTTGAGAAAATAGTATTTTTGAAACATATAAAGACTTTATCTAAAATTAATTACTATTTTTATTAATATGTTTAATTTTTATAAAAACACTATAATTAATATTTAAAAAGTATTTATAACTATTAATATCACTAAGTTTAATTTCCATGTTATAATAGTTGAATTTAAATAACTATGTTAATAATATATCATGGATTTGTTAAAACTCAATGTTGTGTGTAATGAAAGATGACATGGTGTTGTGTGTAGCACAAGATTAAATTGGTGTTGTGTGTTGTGAAATATATCAAATAAATTTAATTTATTTAAAAATTATAATTCATAAAAACTCAAGGTGTTACATTCGACCCCCCTAAAAATGAATTTCACCCTCGAAATTCGTCACTATGATAAAAAAAATGAGGATAATTATATCTAATCATATCCTCAAGTTATCACACAGCTTCCTCAAACTATTGGTTTCACCGAAAAAATTTGATTATGTGAGTGGTATTGTTTTGTATAACTTTATTTGTATGATAAAAAATCTCCTCCAACTGTGCCACATAAGAAATATCATTATCCTATGGTATGACCTCTAAGTTCAATGAATTTGAAGGTTCATCTATGTACTTTCTCAAGAGAGATACATGGAAAACATCATAGAATTTAGATGGGTTTGTTGGAATCACTGAGTGATAATCTATAGTGACAACATGATTAGTAATTTCAAAGGGACTTATATACTTAGGGCTCAATTTCCATTTCCTCATGAATCTCATAATATTCTTCCATGGAGAAATTATTAGAAAAACCTTTTCACTAAATTCAAATTTCAGATTATGCCTTTGATTATAATTATAATTTTTCTTCCAAATATATGGTACCAAGATGTGTTTCTAAATGGATCTAACCATATCTTCCATTTTTTCTACTATCACATGTCCTAATAGATTTATTTACCCAGCTTTATTCCAGAACATTTGAGCTTTATAGTTTTTTCCATAGAGGGATTGATAAGGGGACATATGAATGTTTGAGTGAAAGATATTGTTGTAAGAAAACTTAACTAGAGGAATGTGTTAATCCCAACCACCTTTGAAAAACAAAGAACAAGATCTCAACATATCCTCTTGGATTTTAATTTTCCTCTCTGACTAACCATCTATCTAAAGATGAAACGTGTTGATCAAACTCTACTCCATATCAAGAGAATGCTAAAATTTTTTCCTGAAATTTAAGATATACCATGGATCCCAATTATACATAGTGGAATGTGGAAATCCATGAAATCTTACCACTTATGTAATGTATATACTAGAAATATGATCTAAATATAAGTCTTCAATGATAGCGATGAAGTGTGTTGACTTAGTAATGAGATTGAATACAACCCATATAGCATTATGCCCTTTAGACATTTTGGGGAGTGCAATGAAAAAATCCATGGTAATGTTTTCAAATTTCCATCCTGGTATGGGTAATGGATGTAATATTCCCTTATAATTTTTTCCTTCAACCTTAACTTGATGATATTCCAAGAACTGAGATACAAACTATATGATATCTCTCTTCATTCCTTCCCACCAGAAATACTCTTTCAAATCTCTATACATAATCATACTTCCCGAATGAATAAATAATAAAGAATTACAAGCTTCTTATAAGAACTAATTATTCAAATATGTTATGGATGGAACACATACATGGTTCCTATACCTTATCATTCCATCATGGTCAAGGTTAAGATCACGAACATTTCTAACCATATTTTTCATCTCTACATCTCCATTCCAAGACTCTTTAATATTAACTTGGATAGATGTTTGAAAATTTAATTGAGAAAGATATGATTTTCCCAATCCTTCAATATTTATATATCCATCCTTTAAAAATAAATTAATAATAGATATTTTTTATTCCTCATCATGGATAATATTGCATGATCTTTTTGACTCAAAGCTTCTGCCACCATGTTCGCTTTCCCAGGGTGATACTGTATTGAGAAATCATAATCTTTAATAAGATATAAACATCTACTTTTACACATATTCAAATCTTTTGGTGTGAATATATACTTTAAAATTTTATGATTAGCATATATATTAAAATTTTCTCCATAAAGAAAATTCCTCCATGTATTTAATGTAAAAATTATCATAGCTAAATCCAAATTATGAATTGGGAAATGTTTCTTATGAATCTTCAGTTTTCATGTGGCATAATCTATAAAATAGTCATTATTTTTAAGAAAACATCCCAATACCTTCTTGGATGAATAAATATAGATTATGAACCCTTTTCCAATATAGGGTAATGTAAGAACATGCACATTAACTAATCATCTCTTTTGTTTCTTAAAATTTTCTTCACATTCATATGTCTATAGGAACTTGGCTCCCTTCTTAGTTATCTTGGTTATATGATTAGATATTCATTAGAAATTCTCCAAAAACTGTCAATAATGTCCAGATAAACCAATAAAGCTGTTGATATCAGTCATCATGGTTAGTCTCGGACAACATTCAATAGCCTCTGTCTTTGATGGATCTACCCATATACCCTCTATTGAGTCTATATGACCAAAAAATTAAACCTTTTGAAACTAAAATTCATTTTTTGAAAATTTTCATATAGTTTATTATTTCATAGGGTATTTAGTACAATTTTCAAGTGATCTTCATGATCTTCATTTCTTTTTGAGTAGATAAGAATATCATCTATAAAGACTATTATAAATTGATCATGATAATATCTAAAGACTATATTTATTAAATTCATATGGATAACAGGGGAATTAATAAGACCAAATGGAATCACTATATATTCATAGTGGCCTTACCTTGTATAGAATGCTATCTTCGGTATATCCTCATTCTTAACCCTCAATTGATGATATCAAAAATGAAGGTCAATCTTTGAAAAGTATTGAGATTGATGAAGTTTATCAAATAACCCATCAATATAGGTAAGAAGACTCTTTTTCTTAATTGCAATCTTATTCAGATCTCAATAATCAATACAGAGTCTAATTGACCCATGTTTATTTTTAGAAAAAAGAACAGGTGCACCCCAATGTGATACACTTGGCTGAATGAATCAATTTTCAAGGTTTTGCTAGAGCCTTTTATTAAATAACTAAAACTAAATCAGCACAATTATATAAGGAGTTTGAAATCAGGATGACACTATATACGAGTTTCTTTAAGAACTCAAATCCACGTTTTAGAGGAATGCTAGGAGAATATTCTGGAAAGGCATCAAAAAAATCTTCCATATTATTTATATCATTGATGTCAAGTTTATCCCCAACCATTTTTGATAAACACCCATTTTAATGGGAATGAAGACCCATAAAATGGATTTGATCTCCATCATATGTTCATATTTATCATCACATTGATAGAAAATCATAGGTTGGTTTGGAATATCAAATATAACTTCCCTTCCTCAAAAATTGAATTGGGATTTATGCATAGAATGCTAATTCATGCTCAAGATAACATCAAATTGAACCAGTGGAAGAATAAAAATATTTTCAAGAAGCACATTACTACCAATGTCTACTAGATATGAATCATAGACTTGATATGTGATCATCATACCATTAATGGTTTTCATTGATAATTCTATATATATTTTTTGGGTGGAATCTTTATACCCTTATAAATTTCTTAAAATTTGAAATAATGGGTATATATAGATTCAAATAAGACATTATCTATTCTAGAATGGATAGTAATTATACCCTTGGCCACGTCATTATCACACCCATCATCAGAAATAGTGATCACATGAGACTTCCTCTTATCCTACATATTAAGAGGATGCTGGATTTGATAACTTTCATTAAACCTCATATTTGATAACTGGTTAGCATAATGCCCAAAATCTCTACATTTTTAATAGTGGAGTGTGTTGGGGGGGGGGGTAAATTTTATTGATATTTCTCATTATTCATATCATTAGATAAATTTTTTACCTGTAAATTTAGCATTAATCCACTTGATGGACTTCCTTTACACACTTAAAACATTTAGTATCCCCCATAAGACAATCCCATACATACTTCTTACCACAGTTGGAGCATAAAGGAAATATCATCTTTTTTACACCATGGTTCTTAGATTTTTTTTGAATTCCGTTTTTCTATTCTTATCAAAACTATGATTTTGATACGAAACTCCAACCTGCATCTCCACCTTGAGAGCATATTGAACAATCTATACATAAATATTGAAGTATCTTTTGGATAATTTACTTTGGAGACTTGGTTTTAAGGCAATAAAGAATCAATTACTTATAATTTTTATTTAGCTCAAGGAAATAATTATCCATATTTATAAAATTAATAAAAGGAAATTACTTATTGAACATTAAGTTCTTGAACCCATCTCAACCCATGTATTCAATTTCATCATGTTTCCTTGTATTCTTGATAATATTCGACCTTTGATTTGATTCACCTTCCATATGGTAGAAAAAAATTAAAATTTCATATTTTAAACAATTGATAATGGAAAATATATTTTGAGTGGTGATGATATATTTTTTAGCAACTGGTGGATCCAAAGACCCACTTAAAGAAGGTGTGTGTTGCCTTAAGAAGGAATAAAAAGAATGTTTTTGCCTACTTTGTTCATTTTGAATTACAACTTGATTTATATCTTGATAAAGACATGTCATCATAGAAATGATTTTTTTTTTATTTCAGATCCCACAACGTTTGGATGCTCCAGAGGACAATTATCACATTTTCCATCACACCCAATGTTAAAATGGTTCCTTCAGTTTCCATTCATTAACTAAAACCAAAAAACAAAGTGTAAGAAAAAATAATCATGATGGGGAACAAAATAATAAGAAAAAATAACTTATTGTATGTTTAAATCATGACACATTTTTTAATAAATGACACCTTTGGTTTATCCTAGTTTATTCATAGTCATCATGTATTTAAATCCTTTACTATAGTTCATAATTTTTTTGTGAATTTATAAAGTGTATCCCCCAGGATTATCAAACATGGTGTGAAACAAGGTCTATTGTTTTTCACTAGGTGAATATATAGGCTATATAAATGCACCCTTTTTAGAGTTATTACCCCTACATGCCTCTATTCCTAAGACACATCCACTTGTAGTATCCAGAAAGGGATGAAATTTCTTAGAAACCAATCTCTCTATCCTTTGTAAAAAATCTAGGACATTTTCCTATACTTTTAATTATCCTTATACATGTCATTAGAGTATCTCACTAAGGTTTTATCATCCTAGTTTCTAAAGGTTAACTAAACATATCATCTAATACCATATATTGCATAATTTTGGATGAATATTTATTATACTACACACATGCCTGGGGATCGAAATAGTTTATTGTATTTAGAAATTTGAAAAAAAAACAACTAATCCATAGGTAAAATACACCATCTCCCATAAGGATATTCATAACTATAACCCTTCTTAGACATATCATACATAATAAATTTCTTTATAAAATGGAGAAAGGAAATATGAGAAAGGGAAATCTCAGATTCTCATTAATGATAAATAATTGAAATATGTAATCATAACATGAACATAAGGGCATGATAACATGGGCATACATTTTTAAAACCATACCCTGCTTACCAAATATTGTAATTTTGAGTCATGGAATAAAGACCGGTAGTTCATAAGACATTAATCACAAGGGAATCAAAGAACATGAGACATGAGGGAATAACATTGGCATAAGAAATAGATTTGTGGAATAAACATATTTATAGAAAATATTATGTCAAGGATACCTACCAAGACATTTTTAATAATATAGGATTGGGATAAACACCTATGTACCTACTTCAGTCTTGGGATAACCTCCTGTGTACCCTCTTTTGATCTTGGGATAACCTATGATGTACCCTTTGAGCTCGTATAACATTAATAATTACCCAATTCATTAGAGGGTGATTATCCACTGTAAGAGGATAATATTCATTGCTAATATATGTAGTTTTCATGTGCCTTGATATTCATAAATACAATTTTAGTGCATTTTACATTTTGAACACTCATTCTCATCATTTGTGCACTTCATGCCTAATGTGCACCAATTTAGGCCCAATGTTTCATCTGATTTTAAAGAATGTAAATATCCATGTTTTAATTTTATATTTTCTGAAATGGATATTCACTTAATTATTAACATTTTTTATTCAGGGATCAATGGATTATTAATAAAGTATTATGGAGATATTTGGCGATTAAAGGAAACAATTCTGGAGAAGGCAGATTGTATATCATCCCACTGATCTGACTATGAGGCCCACAATAAAATCCCAATGAAGCCCAAAATTTATGGAAGGATAGAATAAATATAGGGGAACAAATAATTCTTCTGGAGCCAGTGCTAATTCGTCCTCAATGGTAGTTATTAAGGCGGCACAAGTTCAAAATTAAATTTTGGGCCAGAGTCTGCGGCCCAGAAAAATAGACCGCCATTTCAATCATATCTCCCGAACCACAAATTTTTTCGGGCTGAAATTTTACATGATGTTAGGGGACATCCTGGGATTCATTTAAGTATTCTAGGGCCCACTCAAAATCGGCCTTCCAAAAGGTCCTTTAGGTGAGTCTTTCCGGTGGATGAAAGCTGGCTGCAACTTCGGGGCAAGAAGTGGAAAAGTCTCTCATCATTAATGTTCCACCCACCTTTTCCCAACATAATTAATTAAAGGCACATGGGATGTTGGGGGATCGGCCAAGGATTCATTTTTTCCTATTTAATGCAGTAGTGGTGGTGGATTTAGGGATTTTGGGTGCTTTCTTTTCATTGTAATGTTATTATGCCAATTTGCCTTTGTAATGTTCTTCCTTCACATGTAAGTTGTTCGAATCACCTTAGTATTCAATAAAAGTTCTTTATCTTCTCTTGTTCTGTTCTTATCCTTATCACCTTGATACCTTTGCCTCAAGGTGTGAATTTATTCATACCAAACCTTGTGATTTTGTTCACACAACGGTGGAATGATCGTTATTTTTGTTGATTTTACTTCTTCAATTCCACCCTCATAAGTCTACTTTCCGCTTCCGTTGAGAATTTGTCATCAATGGAGGGATAAATCTTTTATGGGTTGATCCAAGGGAGTATCAAGGGGATGGATTGAATGTTATTTCGCATTCCCTAAATGTTATTAATTTCTTTTAATTTAGTTTCTTTCATTCAATGATTTTTATTCTTCCTCTTCCTTATTGAATTTATTCACCCCACTTTCATGTGCTAATTACATCCTTTACCTTGGAGTGCTCATGAAAATGATCCTACAAGTTTATAGGTGATTATCATATGTTTTGAAGGTGTTTAATTAATAAGTGATGAGGTTATTTTGAATTTATTTCAAGAATCTTTCTCAAGTTAATGAAATTAAAATCGTAAAAAAAGGAATTCATTCAATCCACCCCGAGCAATAACCTAGGATCAACTCATTTTCTCATAATTTGAATTCACATAGATATTTTAGTGCTATTTAAAAACAATCTAAAATAAAACCAAGTTGGACACTTCATAGCCAAAAATCCATCTCTTTTATTGAGTGTCTAAAGTTTCTTCTTAGGTCTCTGAGGATTCGACAACCCAAGCTACACTACAAGCGACCGCTTGACCCTTAAAACTTGGGTAAATTTGGGCGAGACCAAATTTTGGAGCCGTTTCCGGGGACCAAGTAAGTACCTTAGATCCAAAAAACCTTCTTTCCTCACCTCTATTCTTCTAATCTCACCAATATCTCTTATCTTGTCCCTTTCTCACTTTTTTTTTGGCGCATGTCCGCCTACACCCGCGATTTCTCAAACAGACTAGTTAGGGTGGATAGTCCCAGGATAGGGGAGTCAAGTGCACCTAGGGGACTGTTTAAATCAGATCCAAATATTCTTGAAACCCCAAAGTCAGAACTTGAAACAAGTCCAATGGAGGGTCATCCACAAAATCAAATTGTAAACCCTGGGGGGAATCAAATGGGAAACCAAAACCAAGAAGCTCCAAACTTAGGGAATGTAGTTGATCAAACCATGAACGACTACCTCACTCCTACTTGGACCAATGCCCCCTCATGCATTAGACACAATTCCATAGGAGACACCAACTACATATTCAAACCCCATGTCCTAAACCACCTTCCAACCTTTCATGGGATGGAATCAGAAATGTCATACCTTCATGTCAAAGAGTTCAATGACATTGTTGAAACCATGTTTCCCCCACATCAACTAGAATCTGCTAAGATGAGGCTCTTTCCTTTTTCATTAAAGGATCGAGCTAAAAATTGGCTAAACAACTTGAGACCTGCATCAATCCACTCTTGGTACCAACTGCAAAGAGAATTCTACAAAAAATACTTCCCTCATCACAAAACAATTGCACTTAAAAAGAGCATCCAAAACTTTTTTGAAAAAGAGGGAGAGTCATTTTATGAAACATGGGAGAGGTTCAAAGACACCCTAAACATGGTTCCACACCATGGTTTTTCTATTCCTGAACAAGTAAGAATTTTCTATGAAGGTTTGGGCCCGGGGAACAAACAATTCATTGACATGATGTGTGATGGGACCTTTAAAAACAAATCCCCAAATGATGCTTACGAGTATCTAGAAATCCTTGCTGAACAAAACCAAACATGGGGAACATCACCTTATTCTGAAAAGCCTAAAAGAACTACTAGAATGCATTCACTTAGGGAAGAGGAAAGCCTTAGGGCAAAACTTGCAGCACTCTCTAGGAAGGTTGAAGAGATAGACCATAGGAAAATCAATGAAATCCAAACTGTAGACCTTGTTTTCACAATCTGTGACAAACATGACCACAAAACAGACAACTGCCCAACCATTCCATCCATCAAGGATGTTCTTTTAGGAGGACCACCTGCTGAAGTCAATGCCCTAAACTTTCAAAAGCCTCAATACCCAAACACATTCATCCCAAGGTATAATGACCACCCAGGCTTCCGATGGAAAGATAACCAACAACCTAGCCAACCACAAGGACCAAACCCCTACCCTACACAAAATTTTCAAAACCATAACCAATTACAACCACAACCAATCCAATACCAACATCTTCCAGTCCAATACCAACAACCCATCCAACAACCAAAGTATCCCCCTGGGATAACCCAACCAACAAAAACCCCTTCCCAATCTGTCCCTCTCCCAATCCTTGAACAACTGTGCAAACAAATGGAAAGGATGAACTCAGAAGTCTCATCCCTTAAACAAGAACTTCAAACCATAAAAACTGGAAAGGAACCCATGCCCACACAGGCCATTCCACAACAAACATCAAGGGGGGAGACAAGTTTCACTCAAACAACTCATGAAAAACTAAAGGCTGTGACAGTTTTGAGAAGTGGGAAATCAATTGAGAAACCTGAACAAATAGTTCAAAACCCACCTGAAGATTCAAACTCTAATGAAAATTCAATTGAATCACATGAACAAACTGAAGATACTAATAAAAATGTGAAAGAAACAACTCTTCAAAAAACAACCCCACAAACTGCCCCATTTCCTCAATGCATGAGGGGGAAAACCAAGCCGGAATTGAGTGAAACATTGAGGGAAATATTCTCACAAGTCAAGTTGAACATTCCACTCCTCGATGCCATTCAAACCATTCCTGCATACTAAAAATACCTTAAGGACCTCTGTACATTTAAACGGAAATTCTCACATAAGAACCAAGTCCTTCTGGCAGCAAATGTTAGCACAACAATCCAAGGAACCCTTCCTACAAAGATGAAAGACCCGAGATGCCCTTACATAAATGTTGAACTAGGAGAGAACAAAGTTGTCAATGCCTTGTGTGATCTCGGAGCCAGTGTGAACCTCATTCCTTATGCTAGGTATTGTCAGTTAGGGCTCGAAGAACTCCAACCCACATCTGTCACTCTTCAACTTGCTGATCGTAGTATTCGAGTTCCAAAGGGGATCTTAAAGGATGTTTTGGTGAAAGTTGAAAATTTCATTTACCCAGATGACTTCATTGTTCTAGACAATCACCCATTCTTAGGTCCTAGGGAGAAAACCCCAATCATCCTTGGTCGTCCCTTCCTTGCAACAATCAACTCTGTTATCCGAGTCTGAAATGGGAACACGACCATCACCTTTGGAAACATGAGTCTAGACTTGAACATCTACAATGCAAACTCTCAAATTGGGGATGATTAAGAGATACATGAGGTTAATTGGATAGGTAGTGCTGATAGTGAACTCAAGGAACATTAAGGAATTACCGAAGGATGTTTAAGTCAAGAAGAGATTGATTTTCTTTGTTCACATGAGGGAAATTTGTCTCCTTGGATTGAATCTCTTTCAGATTGCTCTATTGATGATTTTATAGAATCACCAATCAATGATACCATGGGTGAAATCAATAACATCGAGTCCATATCTCTTCATGAAACTACTCTAGCTAATTTAGTGGATGAAAATTCTCTTCACAAGGAACCAATTTTGTCAAGAAATGTAAGCAAAGAAACTGAGTTCAATACAAAGTCTCATCCTTTCTTGGAAAGTTATAACCACTCTGATCTTGAATTGAAGGTTTTACCTTCATCACTCAAGTATGCGTTCTTAGGGGACGATCAATCCTTTCCTGTTGTCATTTCTTCCTCTCTAGAAGCCAATCATGAGATGATGCTTCTAGATGTCCTTAGGAGACACAAGAAATCCATTGGATGGACTCTATCAGATATTCCTGGGATTAGCCCACTTATCGGGACTCATAGAATTGTTCTAGAATCCGATTCAAAGCCATGTCGTCAACCTCAGCGACGACTCAATCCTAATCTCATGGAAGTAGTGAGAAAATAACTTTTGAAATTGTTAAAAGTTGGTATCATCTATCCTATAGCTGAGAGTGAGTGGGTTAGCCCAATCCATGTGGTTCCAAAGAAGGCTGGAATCACAGTAATAACCAATAATGATGGAGAGATGCTTCCAACAAGGGTTAGTAGTGGATGGAGAGTCTTTATTGACTATAGGAAGCTCAACTCTTGTACCAAGAAAGACCATTTCCCCTTGTCCTTTGTTGATCAAGTCCTCGAGCGAGTGGCGGGTCATCAATTCTACTACTTCCTAGATGGATTCTCAGGGTATAATCAAATCGAATTCTCTTTAGAGGATCAAGGAAAAACGACCTTCACTTGTCCATTCGACACTTTTGCCTTCAAGCGCATGCCCTTTGGGTTATGTAATTCCCCTGGTACCTTCTAGTGGTGCATGATGGGAATCTTCTCGGACATGGTGGGGGATTGTTTAGAGGTCTTCATGGATGATTTCTCCATCTTTGGGGATACTTTTGAGGGATGCCTTATAAATGTTGAAAATGTTTTGTCAAGGTGTGAGGATAAGAATCTCATACTAAATTGGGAAAAATGCCATTTCATGGTAAGGGAAGGAAATGTTCTAGGTCATCTTGTATCTGGTAGAGGGATTGAAGTTGATAAAGCTAAGGTTGACATCATTCGTCACCTTCCCTCTCCTAAAACTGTTAAGGAAGTAAGGTCCTTCTTAGGACATGCTGGTTTTTATAGAAGGTTCATTAGGAATTTCAGCTCTATTTCTCGACCACTTTGTGCTCTATTGGTAAAAGATGCTCCATTTTTATGGATAGAAAGCTGTGAGGAATCATTCTATACACTCAAGTCAACTCTTATATCTCCACCTATCATGCAATCTCCAAATTGGAAACTTCCTTTCGAGATCATGTGTGATGCAAGTGACTTCGCTGTAGGAGCAGTCTTAGGACAACGGTGTGAGAAAACTTCATGTGTCATTGCTTATGCAAGCAAATCTTTAAATGATTCACAAATAAACTACACCACCACTGAGAAAGAGCTGCTTGCTGTTGTCTTTGCTTTAGAGAAATTCAGGTCTTATCTCTTAGGATCACCCATCATTGTCTTCACTGACTATTCAGCCCTAAAATACCTTTTCCAAAAACAAGATGCCAAGGCTAGATTGATTAGGTGGGTCTTTCTTCTTCAAGAGTTTGATTTAACCATTAAGGATAAAAGGGTGTTGAAAATGTTTTATCTGATCACCTCTCTAGGATGGAATTCAAAAACAACTCACACCACCTCTCTGTGTCTGATTCATTTCCCGATGAGCACCTCCATTCAGTGAGTGATTGCCCTTGGTATGATGACATAGCAAACCATTTGGTGACGGGTGACATTCCAAAATTCCTGGGGACCCAAGCTAAGAGAAAATTCCTTTCTGATGTCAAACACTACGTGTTTGATGATCCTTACCTCTTCAAGTTCTGTCCTGATCAAATCATCAGGAGATGTGTTCCCGAGTCTGAGCAAGAGTCCATTCTAAAATTTTGTCATGGAGAGGCATGTGGAGGCCACTTTTCTACAAATAAAACCACTGCAAAGGTCCTCCAAAGTGGTTTATACTGGCCGAACCTCACTAAGGATTACTTACAATACTGCAAAAGTTGTCCTCAGTGTTAGCAATTAGGATCCATTTCCAAAAGAAATCAAATGCCCCTCACTCCCATTCTAGTCGTTGAAATCTTTGATTGTTGGGGAATTGATTTCATGGGACCCTTTCCAAACTCTAAGGGATACCTCTACATCCTCTTAGCTGTTGATTACGTCTCAAAATGGGTTGAGGCCATTCCCACCAAGACTAATGATCATCAAGTTGTGATCCGATTCCTAAAAGAGCATATCTTTTCTAGATTTGGAATTCCGAGGGCTATAATCAGTGATCGTGGAACCCATTTCTGTAATCTCCCATTCTCTTCACTCATGTCTAAGTATGGAATTTCTCATAAAGTTTCCACTGCGTACCATCCTCAAACCAATGGTCAAGCTGAGTTAGCAAATAGGGAGATTAAGCAAATTCTTGAAAAAACTGTCAACCCCTCTAGGAAAGATTGGTCTGAGAAACTCTTGGATGCTCTTTGGGAATATCCTAAAGCATTCAAAACCATCCTAGGAATGTCACCATATAGGTTGGTTTATGGAAAAGCATGCCATTTACCTGTTGAAATTGAGCATAAGGCATTTTGGGCAATCAAGAAAATGAATTTCGACATTTCTTTAGCCGAAGAAAAGAGAAAGTTAGATCTTAATGAACTTGAGGAACTTAGGATGGAGGCGTATGAAAATTCAAGGATAAATAAAGCTAGAGTTCAAGCCTACCAATCTAGGAATATCAAAGTCAAACAATTTGAACTGGGAAAACCTGTGCTCTTGTATAGTTCAAAACTTCATTTACACCCGGGAAAGTTAAGGTCTAGATGGTCAGGTCCTTTCATAGTGCATCATGTGTACCCCCATGGGGCAGTAGAGATTGAGGATCCCACAAGTGGTAACATTTTTATGGTCAATGGTCATAGGTTAAAACCATTCATTGAATCATTCAATAAACAGGAAATAGAGGTAGAGTTAACAGAGCCAACCTATGAACCAGGAAAAAATTGATAGATTTAGGATCCATGCCGGGATAACGACGTTAAACAAAAGCGTTGCACGGGAGGCAACCCGTGGTCTTCATGTTTCTAATCTTTGTGACTCATTTTTTTTCTTCTTCTTTATTTCCTTCTTCTTCATTTTGTTATTTTAAATATATATATATATATATAGACTGTTGACCTGTTCTTCTTTTATGAGTAAGGATGGGTATGAAAGGGGAGCACCGTATTCATCCGTGTCACGCGGTGTGATCCCTGAGTAATACCTTACCCAGAAAATATAATGAAGACAATGTATCATCAGTTTATTTTATTTTTATTTTATATTTTTGTTGGTATTTAAAAAAAATAGATTGTTGACCTGTTCTTCTTTTATGAGTAAGGATGGGTATGAAAGGGGAGCACCGTATTCATCCATGTCACGCAGTGTGATCCCTGAGTAATACCTTACCTAGAAAATATAAATAAGACAATGTATCATCAGTTTATGTTATTTATAATTTTTTTTAGGTTAAAAACAAATACAAAAAATATATATATTAAATTTTTTTTAAGGCATGTCATAGGTCATTGGGAAAAGCTGGTCACAACCGTCCAAGCCATTGGGAGATAAACCAGAACTGAAGGGAGACATGGGAATTCATTTTCAACATCAACCTCCAGGTGACTTCATTCCATAATTTTCATTTTCAATGTCTTCATTGAACTTCTATCCTGCCACTTCTATTTTTCAATTCTTTAAACACTGGGGACAGTGTATTCCAAGTTGGGGGGAGATGAAAATGTGTGGAAGGAAAAATGCCATTAACCTTGAACATGATAACACACATTCCAAACTCTGAAATTGGATATCAAATAATTTTGCATGCCTTGATTCTGATTTTAATGCAATTTTATGTTCATGTGCATAGTTATTGGAAAGTGCGGTTGTCCGATGTGATTTTTCACTGTTATATTTTCATCCATTTAATAAAAAAAACACAATGCACGTCCTCTAGATTGTGGGTTCTTAGTTTGAGTTCTTTTGGACCCATAATAAATAGCATAGGATTGGCGATCATTTTAATTTTAACATGAGTATTCAAAAAAAAAAAATTTGCACGTAGAGCAATGAATTGACCTAATGTGTGGCTTTCGGCACTTGGGGATCGCGACTCCATAGTTGTCTGGCCCAGAGTTGGACATTTTATCTCTATTTGGGGTAATTTGAATTTGTTTTTGATTGAGTTAACTCAAGATGATGCCCGAGTATGTGAGCTTCACTTGGTGCCCTAAGGTCTTTGAGCCTGGGAGTCATTGGCAAAGTCTTGCTACATGGGTTGAATCAATTGATTTCAATTTCAATTACCATGAAAAAATTTGCAAAAAAAAAAAACCAAAAAAAAAAGAAAATAAAAAATGAGTACTCATCTTATTATTAAAATTTGATTTCTCCTAGCGCTTCCATCTTTTCTCCCTCGAATGAAAATGAACCCCCATGTCTATTGTGACACACAACACTTCATCATGCTTAATTGAATTTGGATGAAATATGGAAATGAATTTTAACAAAGGAATGGGCTTGGGATTGAGATATGCCTGTGGACATAGCTTGTTTTAAATGATTTTGATGGGTTTGATAATTGTTTGATATGTGATCTTTGGGTGAGAAATGTGTATTAAAATGTTTTTGGAAAATGTCATTTGAATTTCATTTTTGTGAGATATATTTTGCTCGGGACTAGCAAAACTCAAGATGGGGGGTGTGATTAGCCACTGTAAGAGGCTAATATTCATTTCTAATATATGTAGTTTTCATGTGCCTTGATATTCATAAATACCATTTTAGTGCATTTTACATTTTGAACACTCATTCTCATCATTTGTGCACTTCATGCCTAATGTGCACCAATTTAGGCCCAATGTTTCATATGATTTTAAAGAATGTAACTATCCATGTTTTAATTTGATATTTTTGTAAATGGATATTCACTTAATTATTAACATTTTTAATTCAGGGATCAATGGATTATTAATAAAGTATGATGGAGATATTTGGCGATTAAAGAAAACAATTCTGGAGAAGGCAGATTGTATATCATCCCACTGATCGGACTATGGGGCCCACAATACAAGCCCAATGAAACCCAAAATTTATTTAAGGATAGAATACATATAGGGGAACAAATAATTCTTCTGGATCCAGTGCTAATTCGTCCTCAATGGTGGTGATTAATGCGGACCAAGTGGAAGATTTAATTTTGGGCCAGAGTCTGCGGCCCAGAAAAACAGACCACCATTTCACTCATATCTCTCGAACCAAAATTTTTTTCGGGCTCAAAGTTTACATGATGTTAGGGTACATCCGGGGATTCATTTAATTATTCTAGGGCCTACTAAAATTCGGCCTTCCCAAAGGTCCTTTAGGCGCGTCTTTCCGGTGGATGCAAGCTGGCTGCAACTTCGGGGCAAGAAGTGGAAAAGTCTCTCATCATTAATGTTCCACCCACCTTTTCCCAACATAATTAATTAAAGGCACATGGGATGTTGGGGGCTCTTCCAAGGCTTCATTTTTTCCTATTTAAGGCAGTAGTGGTGGTGGATTTAGGAATGTTGGGTGCTTTCTTTTCATTGTAATGTTATTATGCCAATTTGCCTTTGTAATGTTCTTCCTTATCATGTAAGTTGTTCGAATCACCTTAGTCTTCAATAAAAGTTCTTTCTCTTCTCTTGTTCTGTTCTTATCCTTATCACCTTGATACCGTTGCCTCAAGGTGTGAATTTATTCACACCAAACCTTGTGATTTTGTTCACACAACGGTGGAGTGATCGTTATTTTTGTTGTTTTTACTTCTTCAATTCCACCCTCATAAGTCTACTTTCCGCTTCCGTTGAGAACTTGTCATCAATGGAGGGCTAGATATTTTATGGGTTGATCCAAGGGAGTAGCAAGGGGCTGGATTGAATGTTATTTGTCATTCCCTAAATGTTATTAATTTCTTTTAATTGAGTTTCTTCCATTCAATGATTTTTATTCTTCCTCTTCCTTATTGAATTTATTCACCCCACTTTCATGTGCTAATTACATCCTTTACCTTGGAGTGATCATAAAAATGATCCTACAAGTGTATAGGTGATTATCATATGTTTTTAAGGTGTTTAATAAGTAAGTGATGAGGTTAGTTTGAATTCATTTCATGTATCTTTCTCGAGTTAATGAAATTAAAATCGTAAAAAAAGGAATTCATTCAATCCACCCCGAGCAATAACCTAGGATCAACTCATTTTCTCATAATTTGAATTCACATAGATCTTTTAGTGCTATTTAAAAACAATCTAAAATCAACCCAAGTTGGCCACTTCATATCCAAAAATCCATCTCTTTTATTGAGTGTCTAAAGGTTCTTCTTAGGTCTCTGAGGATTCGAAAACCCAAGCTACACTACAAGCGACCGCTTGACCCTTAAAACTTGGGTAAATTTGGGCGAGACCAGAGGGTGATATATATCCCACCCATATCATAATGAAAATCATATATATGTATTCCAAAAGATCATAAAATATTCATAAGATAATAACCCATGAAATGAAATTGGTTTTATGAAATTTTTTCATATTATAACATGCAAAAAATAGATAGGTTTTATAATCATTTCATCATTTCATCATAGCATAAACTATAGAAAATGTAGTGGGTTTCATAAGAATTATATCATGGTATAACCCATGGAAGAGAAATGGGTTTCATAAAAAAATTTCAAAATAAATATAAACCATTCAAATAATTAATAATAATGACATCCTTGAAACATATTTCCTGTAAGTTATAGACAATATCAATGGATTTCATTTTTTATGGAAAATGATTTTGAAATATCATTTATCACTTTTCTTGAGTAAAATATCCTTTATCCTTTGATTATTTTAAAAAATCATTTTTTGAAAATACATTTATTTTAAAATAACCATAAAACTTATCATGTAATATTAAAATGAAATAATGGTCATAACTACATAAATTTTTATTCATGTCGTGCATGTTAAAACAAATATTTTTTTTACATTTTTGGTAAAAGTAAAATGTGAATTATTTGGAAAATGATAAGGAGATTCCTTTAAATTGTTTTGTAAACATTAAAACATGGGTAAAAAGTTATTTTTAAAAATAATATGAGAATATTAAAACATTTAAAAAAAATTTTTTGGAAAAAAATTTATTTGAATCAAAATGAGTTTTCGACTGAAGAGAGAAATAAAGATGATTTTTATTAAAAATATTATTTTGAAATTTTGAGTACATAAAGACTAGAAAATGATAGGTAAATAGTTATTCTCATAATATAACCATAGGATAATAAAATTCACAGGTTTCTTGAGAGATATATTTTATATTTCAATATTAGTGACTTAATAATAAACAATCTTGATAAAGGATGAGATTGTAACATAAAACCCTTAAAACATTAGTAAATTTGAATCATGAACCCCATGAAAGAGATACTATAAAATGGATATTTAAATACCAATAATTTTTAGGTGAATAATCATAAAATAATTTCATGGTAAATATATACATCACATAAAGTTAATAGGTGGTGAATTTGGGTTGTGTCTAACAGAAGTTAATAGGGAAATGAAAATCCCTTACCACTTTAGTAATATTTTGAATCATAATACAAAAAGAAATAATAACATTACATAAAAATTTAAATATAATTAAAATAAATATATTCATGATATAACATGTAAAGGGTCCATTATTTGAAACACACAAAAGAAATGAGTGATGAATTTTCATATGTATTCTAGAAATAAAATAGTGACTAGAAATCCATTAACTTAATTCTCAATATCCTTAATTAACATTTGAAACTAATTTATAATAAATATATGTTTATTATACATATATTACAGAACAATATTTATATATTTAATACCATATATTATTTTATTATTACCCATTATTACCTATTTATTAACAATTCATTGTTGAAGTTACGTTTCAGGTAATAACAAATTTGTTTATCATATAAGTTTTGATTTATAATTTCTTCTCCTCTTAATTTGAACATAATTCAATCATATAAAGAATGTAAAAAATTATATAAATATCATGTATAATTTTTATATATGTATTTATATTATTCCATAAAATTTAGTGATATAAAAATGAAATACACCGTCTATAGAGACAGTTGGCCGTACATACGCATGAAGACTATTCCATTTTGTTGTTGCATTGAAATAAAAAAATTAAAAGATATATTATCATTATAAAATAATTTTTATGTCATATATATGAAATATGTTAATTAAAAATATCCTTATTAGCTTCCACGTAAATCATGAATTAATCACATTGCTTCGTGAGGCATTAGTCCTTCGTACACACAGGCAACACTATCGTATTCCAAAAAAATAAACAATATAATTATAAGGCCCCGAACTTAAACATTACTTAATATTGAATTAAATGAATAATTTCCATTGAGGATATTTTCAGGTTTATAGTTTTAGAGAATTAGATCATAACTATTACATCTCAAAAGATTACACAGTAGACACTTCTACAAAGTTTCCCTTTTTTTTACAAAACATGAACTCTTAAAAAAAGAGTCATGTCTAGTTCCATGTTTAAGACGACATAAATTTTCCTTGATCCCATCCTTGGAAATATTCCACATTATGTCTTGTGAAAAACATTTCAAAAAAACTTAGGATGAGCATAAAAATCTCAGTTAGGGATAAACAAAGAAGGAAAACTGTTAGCTTTTCAAAACAACAAGTAAACCATGAATACTTTATCAAAGTAACAATTTTCACCTTTAAGAATTAGTAAATACTCTTCACTGAATAAAATATCATTACTTACCCTTTTTTAACCAAAATATTACTATAATACCCATATAAATAACAAATTACATATAAAGGTAACTTGGGACATAAACATACTTAAATGAAATAATCATACGATCAACTTCCACACATATCACAAAATGGAATAGCCATACGGCTAACTTCCATACCCAATGCATTGGAGTTTATAATGTAACCACCCTTCCTGGTATTCACAGCACCACCCGTCATATGGTTTATCACATAACCACCCGTCAAATGTCCAAGTACTATTATAAAATCATAAGGCATAAAACAAATATAACGGAAAGAAAACATTTCCACATTTCGATCACAATATATCACTTAAATATTTTGACATAACAAATCCATTATAAAAATAATTTTAAATACCAAAATACATAAAATATTATATGGTATTTATTTCATTTTAAAAACATTATGGCTTGTTGAGGAAGCCAAAGACCAAATAATACTTGCGGCGGTGGAAAAGGTCGTTGTCACCGCATACGTTAAAAGAAACATTACTTTTTATTGTTTAGTAAAAAGATTTGTGGAAAAAGATTCCTTTTGAATTAAATGAAAAGTCAAAGATATTTTGTACAGAGTATAAAATAAATTCTTGTATTAGAACAAAATATTCCTCAATGAAAGGAGATTGAGATGAAATCCCTTACCTCGTGTCCGACGTGACTCGATCGCTCTTTAATCTCCTGAATAATAAACTAAAGATAATTTATACTTGTTTAAGAACCTTTTTTAGGTTTATTATTCCTTTTATATAACTTATAGCCATGTTATAAACATTATGTAATCATTTAAGTTAATAAAGTTCATTTTGTGGATATTTGGTACTTAAGTCAAAAATGGACTTCTTACAATTACATGTTGTTGACGTGGTCAAAGGTTCATTATATATAGAATGATATTAATGATTTGTATATCATATATATCATATATATCCATAATATACATGTATTTATAATAGTATATAACATTTAGAGGTAAGAAATGAAATGCACCATTCATGGAGACGGTAAGCCGTACGTACGCATGGACGCTACCTTCATTTTTATTTCATATTTAATGGAGTGAAATAAAAATTGTATAAAGGTATATTATAATTCCATTATAATATCATAGATAATATCATTAAATCCATCCTTTATATGTCCCACATATGGAATTAACGAATCAAATCACTTTGAGGGGGCGGTAGTCCGCACTTCCTAAAATGAAATTATCGTGTTTACCCATAATGGAAACCATAAAGGTATGCCATTAATGAAAAAAATACAGAAGAATAAGGAAAAAATAAACATAATATATATATCATATATAAATATAGTTACATCTGAATGGCCACCATGAAAGGTGTTAAAAGAAGATTGAACAATCATCGTTTCGTGAGGCAGAAATTCGCCAACCACAGAAACAGTATGTTATTTAACCATTAGACAGAGGTGTGTGTAAGTGTAGCTCGAATAATTACCATAACAATATCCTAGTATATTTAATATACTGTTGTTGTTACAAAATAAAGGAATAAAAAGAGTTTAGGGGGTTGGAGAAGCAAAATAAAACAAAAGAACACAAGTGAAGACATTACCTTTAAATCGGGTAACTCCTCTTGGTTTGAACCAAAATGGTTTCTTGAAGAGCTTTCTGCAAAAGTTAAGGCTTCTAAGATGAGTATAGGGATGTGGAGAGATAAAATGAGAAGATCTTGGTCGAGCCAAAGGCTTTATAGGTGTGGGTAAGGTGGTATAGGTGGGGGACTTTTATAAGAGAGAGGAGGGGCACTCTTGGAAAGTTTTAAAATGTTACATTATTATATAATGAGTTTCGGATTTTAAAGGTCCCAAAATTATATATTTCTAGGATAAGGTGATAATAGTTTTAAATTCACCCATACAATAGGTTTTTTAAAAGTGTAGGTCTTAGATTTTACATTATCTTTTTATTTTATTTAAATCGTTAAATAATGAGGTAATCGCTGCATCATCATGGTGTCTTAAATAATTTAATTTATTTAATGTCTAAAAATTATAAAACCTATATCATGATGTAGGAAATATTTTTATATTTATAATTCATATTTATAGTCAAAAATAGGACTTGTATAACCCTATGTAATAATTGTTTTAGTAAAACAATACATGTTTGTGACATTTTTATTTTAACTATAAATAAAAAGTTATTAATGTCATTTTCTTACCCAAGTGGCTCCATGGGGTCCCAAAGTTGACCCATGGATTTTCTTGGTCGGCCATGAATCATCCAATAAGGGTAGGACATGTGTCATGGTAATTTCATATTTTTACCTTAAATTACACTAATTACCTTTAATCGCGATTAATAAAACTTAAAAGTTACTATTCATCAAAAATTATTTTCATCCCATTGAACCACATTTTACTTACTAATGAAAACCATATGTGCCGGATTTTTGAAATTCAATTCACAAAAGTGGTAAATTTTCATTTAAACGAAAAATCAGTTCTTTTAACTACCACTTAGTGGTTTCACTATTCATCAAAAATTGAAGTTTTTTAGAAAAATACCAAAAATTTACCCTAATCTATATTTGATATTCTGAATTCAAAAATGATTTCTATTTTAAAAAATTCAAAACATATAAGTTTCATTAATTAATTTAATAATTTATTCCTTTTTTCAAAACAAATAGCGTGTTTTTATGAAACAATATATATCAAAAGATTGACACTAGTTTAAGTCCAATTTCAAAGTGAAATTAATTCCAATGACCACCATTGGATTAAATGGTAAAAATATATTCTAATTTCACTTTAAAACCAATTCAAAATATAATGTAATCATGTAAATAAATTATATTAAAAAGATGTTTTGAATTAGAATACAACATTTTCCACTTATTCATTAAAAATGAACTTTATCGGAAAAATACCAAAAATTTACACAAAGTAAATTTTGATGTCCTGATTCTAAAGAAGAATTTTATTTGGTCCGATATAATGTAAAAGAGTGACCAAAACTATATTTAAAGAGGGTTCTCCATCAAAAGGTGATAATTCGACCTTTTAGTGAATATTAGAGTTTCTATGCCTAAAATTGAATTATTTTCTTATTTTAAGCCTTTATCTTTTATTGGATAAATGCAAAAACTTTTAACAAACATATATAATAATATTTTAGTTATTTCTATTCATTCCCGCCAATAAAACGACTAAGTTTTAACTACCATTTGAAATAATATTATTATATTACTAGTGTGCAGCGTAAGATTTCAAAGAAACTCTTTGTTCCGTATCGGGTATGCTATCGAACATAGAAACCCCTTTAAAGTAAAATTAATATTTAACTCAAAAATATTAATAAATATTAAAATTTATTATTCTTTATTTACCTGGGATGTTACATCCTTCCCCCCTTTTGGGAATTATGTCCTCGCAATTTTATTCACTTATCAAAATAAGTGGGGGTATTTATCCCTCATAACATTTTCAGATTCCCATGTTACCCCTTCAACTATATGGTTTTTCCACAAAACCTTTACCTAGTGAATTACCTTATTCCGAAACACTTGCTCTCTACGGTCAAGAATCTGGACTGGTTGTTCTTCATAAGAGAGATTCTCTTCCAACTGAACTACCTCTGTGCTCAAAACATGAGATGGATCTGACATATACTTTCTCAACATCAAAACATGAAAAAAATTGTGTACCTGGGACAAAATTGGAGGTAAATCCACTCGGTAAGCAATTGATCCAACTATCTCCAGAATTTCATATGGTCCAATGAACCTTGGACTCAACTTTCCTTTCTTACCAAATTGCATCACACTTTTCCATGGTGAAACTTTGAGAAAAACATGATCACCAACCTCAAAAGAGAGATCCTTCCTCCTGTTGTCTGCATAACTTTTCTACCTACTCTGAGCTGTTCTCATGTGTTTCTGAATCAACTAAACTTTTTCTTCCATATCTTCTAGCAATTCTGATCCCATCAGCTTCCTTTCACCTACTTCGTCCCAAAATGCTAGAGTTTGACACTGCTTCCCATATACTACCTCAAACAGAGCCATCTGTATACTAGAATGAAAACTGTTATTATATGAAAATTCAACCAAAGAAAGATGTTGGTCCTAACTTCCCTGATAATCCGTCGAGAAAGCACTTAGCATATCCTCTAAGGTCTGAATTGTTTGTTCTGACTACCCATCTGACTTCGGATGAAAAGCTGTACTAAAATTTAATTCAGTAAACAACGACTTCTGAAGGCCTTTCCAAAAGTTAAAAGTAAATCTGGGATCATGATCAGATACAATGGAGAGGGGAACTCCATACAACCTGAATATCTCTTTAGAATACAACCGAGCAAGTTGATCTAGAGAGAAAGTATCTTGAATAGGAAGTAAATGAGCATATTTAGTCAATAGATAAACTATAACCCATATTTCATTATTACCTCGAGATGTCTTTGGTAATCCCACAAAGAAGTCCATTGATATATTTTCCCATTTCCAATATGGCACTGGTAATGACTGCAACATCGCTTTTGGTAACTGCCGCTCTACTTTAACCTACTGACAAGTCAAACACTTCATAGTAAAATTGGAAATATCTCTTTTCATTCCATCCCACCAGTAATACTCTCACAGATCTCTGTACATCTTAGTACTTCCAAGATGAACTGAAAATGGGGAACTATGAGCCTCACATAACAAATCATTCTTCAACTGTGAATCACAATGCACACATAATCTCTTCCCAAACCTCAAAACACAATCATTATCAATGTTAAATTCAGGAAACTTAGCCTTCTGAACCAGCTGTACCTTTTTCTGAAACCCACTTTCTTTCTTCTGCGATTGCTTAATTCTGTCTGATAGAGATGATCTCACTGACACCTGAAACAAAACAGTAGAACTTCCTGCACAAAAAAATTCAATTCCAAAGTTCATCAAATCAAAAACCAAAGGATCTCATTCCAAACGTAGCATGGTTAATGAAGCATTAATTTTTCGACTCAAATCATCAGCCACTTTATTTTCTTTCCCCGGATGGTAATGAATTGTACAATCATAATCCTTTATTAATTCTAGCCATCTCATTTGTCTCATGTTCAATTTTTTGAGTGAATATATACTTTAAACTTTTGTGATCGGTATATATTTCACACTTTACTCCATACAAATGATGCCTCAAAATTTTAAAAGAAAAAACAACAGCAGCTAATTCCAAATAATGTGTAGGGTAATTAACCTCATGAGTTTTCAACTGACGTGAAGCATAAGGAATTACCTGATCATTCTACATAAGGACACAACCAAGTCCCTTCAATGAAGAATCACTGTAGATAACAAACTCACTATTCCTAGAAGGTAGTTCTAAAACTGGAGCATTCACCAATATTCTTTTCAACTCCTGAAAAAAAAACATCACATTATTTTGTCCAGATAAACTTAACACCCTTTCGAGTTAGCTTAGTCATTGGACTAGATAACCATGAAAATTTTTCAATAAACCTCCGGTAATAACCTGAAAAACCAAGAAAACTATGGATATCAGTTACTTTTGTGGGTCTTGGCCATTCTTCAACAACTTTTGTTTTATCAGGATCAACTGTTATGCCATTTTTTGAAACAATGTGACCAAGGAAAGAAATTTGTTGTAACCAAAACTCACACTTGCTGAATTTTCCATACCATTTTTTTCTTTTATGGTTTTCAAGATAACCCATAAATGACTTTTATGCTCCTATTTACTTTTAGAAAACACCAAAATATCATCAATAAAAACAACCAACATTTTTCACCTGAGTCAACTTATCCATCACTACAACAAACTGTTTATTTATGATTTTGACCATCTCAGGATACTGATTTGAAAGGTCACTTCCCTCTATATGCCTTCCCAGAAAAGCTGTTCTGTTTCCTCTATGAAAAACCATTCTTAACACAGAAATGTCTTAGGCGAAGCAACATGGTAATCTGTAAATGCTATACCATTTTAATATCAACATAAATTACTTTATGGATGTTAATTTAACAATATCATAAATCCTAAAGTTATCTAAACCGACCTCTGATACCAACTATAAGGCCCTGACCTTAAACATTACTTAATATTGAATTAAATAAATAATTCCCATTGAGGATATTTTTAGGTTTAGAGTTTTATAGAATTAGATCATAACTATTACATCTCAAAATATTACATAGTAGACACTTCTACAAAGTTTACCTTTTTTTACAAAACATGAACTCTTAAAAAAAAGGGTCATGTCTAGTTCCATGTTTAAGACGACATGACTTTTACTTGATCCCATCCTTGACCCTATTCCACATTATGTCCTGTGAAAAACATTTCAAAAAAACTTGGGATGAGCATAAAAAGCTCAGTAAGGGATACACAAAGAAGGAAAACTATTAGTTTTTCAAAACAACAAGTAAACCATGAATACTTTATAAAAGTAACACTTTTCACCTTTAAGAAGTAGTAAATACTCTTCACTGAATAAAAGATCATTACTTACCCTTTTGTAACCAAAATATTACCATAAAAACCATATAAAGAACACATAACATATAAAGGTATCTTGGGACATAAACATACTTAAATGGAATAACCATACGGTCAACTTCCACACATATCACTAAATGGAATAGCCATACGGATGAATTCCATACCTAATGCATTGGAGGTTATAACGGAACCACCCGTCTTGGTATTCACAACACCACCCGGCATATGGTTTATCACGTAACCACCCATCAAATGTCCAAGTACCATTATAAAATCATAAGACATAAAAAAATATAATGGAAAGAAAACATTTCCACATTTCAATCATAATATATCACTTAAATATATTGACATAACAAATACATTATAAAAACCATTTTCAATACCAAAATACATAAAAGAGTATATGATATTTATTTCATTTTAAAAACATTACGGCTTGTTGAGGAAGCCAAAGACCAAATAATACTCGCGGTGGTGGAAAAGGTCATTGTCACCGCGTACGTTAAAAGAAACATTAATTTTTTTCATTTAGTAAAACGCTTCATGGAAAAAGATTCCTTTTAAATGAAATGAAAATTTAAAGGTATTTTATACAGTGTATAAAAGAAAGTCTTGTCTTATGACAAAATATACCTCAATGAAAGGATATTGAGACGAAGTCCCTTACCTCATGTCCGACGTGACTTGATTGCTCTTTAATCTCCTGAATAATAAAATAAAGTTAATTTCTACTTAAGAAAATTTTTCAAGTTTATTATTCCTTTTATATAACTTATTTCCATGTTATAAACATTATTTAATCATTTAAGTTAATAAAGTTCATTTTGTCGATATTTGGTACTTAAGTCAAAAATAGACTTCTTACAATTACATGTTGTTCACGTGGTCAAATGTTCATTATATCCATAATGATATTCATGATTTGGATATCATATATATCATATATATCCATCCTATACATGTATTTATAATAGTATATGACATTTAGAGGTAAGAAATGAAATGCACCGTTGATGGAGACGGTAAGCCGTACGTACGCATGAACGCTACTTTCATATCTATTTCATATTTAATGGAGTAAAATAATAATTATATAAAGGTATATTATAATTCCAGTATAATATCATATATAATATCATTAACTCCATCCTTTATGCATCCCACATATGGAATTAACGAATCAAATCACTTTGAGGGGGCGGTAGTCCGCACTTCCTAAAATGAAATTATCGTGTTTACCCATAATGGAAACCATAAAGGTATGCCATAAATGAAAAAATACAGAAGAACAAGGAAAAAATAAAAATTATATATATATGTAATATAAATATAGTGACATCTTAATGGCCACCATGAAAGGCGTTAAAAGAAGATTGAACAATCATCGTTTCATGAGGCAGAAATTCGCCAACCACAGAAATAGTATGTTCTTTAACCATTAGAAGGAGGTGTGTGTAAGTGTAGATCGAATACTTCTCATAATAACATCCTAGTATATTTAAGATACTGGTTTTGTTACAAAATAAATGAATAAAAAGAGTTTAGTGGGTTGGAGAAGCAAAATAAAACAAAAGAACACAAGTGAAGACATTACCTTTAAATCGGGTAACTCCTCTTGGTTTGAACCAAAAGGGTTTCTTGAAGAGCTTTCTGCCAAAGGTAAGGCTTATATGATTAGGAGAGGTATGTGGAGAGATAAAATGAGTATATCTTGGTCGAGTCAAATGCTTGAGAGGTGTGGGTAAGGTGGTAGAGGTGGGGGCCTTTTATAAGAGGGAGGAGGGGCACTCTTGGAAAGTTATAAAATGTTACATTATTATTAAATGAGTTTCCGATTTTAAAGGTCCCAAAATTATATATTTCAAGGATAAGGTGATAAGAGTTCGAAATAAACCCATAAAATAGGTTTTTGACAAGTTTAGGTCTTAGATTTTACATTATCTTTTCATTTTATTTAAATCGTTAAATAATGAGGTAATCGCTGCATCATAATGGTGTCATAAATAATTTAATTTATTTAATGTCTAAAAACTATAAAAAAATAATGATGTAGGAAATATTTTTATATTTCTAATTAATATTTATATTCAAAAATGGGACTTGTATAACCCCATTTAATAATTGTTTTAGTAAAACAATAGATGTTTTTGACATTTTTATTTTAACTTTAAATAAAAAGTTATTAATGTCATTTTCTTACCCAAGTGGCTCCATGGAGTCCCAAAGTTGACCCATGTATTTTCTTGGTCACCCATGACTCATAAAATAAGGTTAGGACATGTGTCAAGGTAATTTCATATTTTTATAACATTATTTTTACCTTAAATTACACTAATTACCTTTAATCGCGATTAATAAAACTTAAAAGTTACTATTTATCAAAAATTATTTTCATCCCATTGAACCACATTTTACTTAATAATTACAACCATGTATGTCAGATTTTATAAATTCAATTCACAAAAGTGGTAAAGTTTCAGTTTTTTTAACTACCACTTAGTGGTTTCACTATTCATCAAAAATTGAAGTTTTTTAGAAAAATACCAAAAATTCACCCTAATATATATTTGATATTCTGAATTCAAAAATTATGTCTATTTTACAAAATTCAAAACATATAAGTTGCATTAATTAATTTAATAATTAACTCCCGTTGTCAAAACAAATAGCGTGTTTTCATGAAACAATATATATCCAACGATTGACACTGGTTTAAGTCCAATTTCAATGTGAAATTAATTCCAATGACCACCATTAGATTAAATGGTGAAAATATATTCTAATTTCAGTTTAAAACCAGTTAAAAAGATAATCTAATCATATAAATAAATTAGATTAAAAAGAGGTTTTGAATTAAAATACAACATTTTCCACTTATTCATTAAAAATGAACTTTATTGGAAAAATACCAAAAATTTACACATAGTAAATTTTGATGTCCCGATTCTAAAGAAGAATTTTATTTGGTCCAATATAATGTAAAAGAGTGACCAGAACTATATTTAAATAGGTTTCACCATCAAAAGGTGATAATTCGACCTTTTAGTGAATATTAGAGTATCTATGCCTAAAATTGAATTCTTTTCTTATTTTAAGACTTTATCTTTTATTGGATAAATGAAAAAACTTTTAACAAACATATATAATAATATTTTAGTTATTTATGTTTATTCCCGCCAATTCAATGACTACGTGTTAACTACCATTTGAAATATTATTATTATATTACTAGTGTGCAATGTAAGATTTCAAAGAAACTCTTTGTTGCGTATCAGGTACGCTATAGTACATAGCAACCCCTTTAAAGTAAAATTAATATTTAATTCACAAATATTAATAAATATTATTATGTCTTATTATTTATTTACCTGGGATGTTACAATAATGGTATGTGTGATAATATGATTAAAGTATCACAATAATATAATAAATATTATATATAAATAATAAATCCATCATTAAGTATAGCCTTGATAGATGGAAATGGAAAAATGAATGACATCGGTTCATGAGGTGGTTTTCCACTATACACACGAAAGATGATTTCCTAACCCATTTGATGGAAGTGGAAATGGGTTTAGGTCATAAAATTAACATAACCACATATAAATATATTAAATATAATGAGGATATTTTATCATCATGTTATAATAATCATTGAAGTAAGTTTATGAATAAATAAAACAGAAATTCTCGTTGATGAACACTACCTTTTCTTCAGGTATCCTCTTTAATATTTCAGCAAAAGCCATGTTAGGTTAGATTTATGTTCATAATAAGGATTATAGTGTGAGAGTATGGAATTTGGGAAGTTATTTTTTAGGTATTTTCCAAACAAAAAGGTATTTAAGGTGTGAATAGGAGATGAGAGGGGGTGGCCTTTTATAAGTGAGGTGAGTAACACACTTGTATTTTTTTAAATAAAGAATTACACCCACATTTGTTTCATGTAACAAGCTAAAATAATTGACCGTTATTGATACTTGAAGATATAAGGTTTAAATATTACCATACAATGGGTTTTGTAAAAGTTTTATGTTATTATTTACCCTTATCTTTTTAGTTTAACCCCTTATAAACCCATATTTACCTAGATCGCGGTAAATAATTCATACTATTTTTACTGTTAATTTTTGGTCAAAAATTAAGATAAAATTATTAGATAATATAAATTATTATAATTCAAAATATGAAATCCATTTTAGTAAATTATATATACATAATTGTAAAAATTTAATTTAAATTTAATCCCATAGACTCGATGAGAAGGTGGGTTTTTAAAAGAGAAGTTTTTCAAAAGTTTACAAAATTTTTATATAAAAATTAATTATTAAATTGATTCCAATGAAAAAAATTAAATTAATGGATTTTTAGTTGAACTAATTTTACTTTAAAACCAATTTGTAATATTACTTATCTTTATAAATAAATTAAAAAAGGGAATTTTGAATTAAAATTCAGTATTTTTCACTATTATAAAAATAAATTTTTTATAAAAATCCCGAAACATCACACTAAGATAATTTTGACACGATGATTTCAAAAATTAAGTATATTTTATCAAATTTATTTTCTAAAAGTGTAAAAAATAAGTTTATTAATTTAGAAAAAATAAAAAAAAAAATTTGAGAAAATTTTATTTTCAAAACATATAATGACATTACCGAAAATTTAGTAACTTTTTATCAATATATTTTCTTTATATAAAATAATTATAGTTAATATTTATGAAGTATTTATTACTATTGATATCTTTAAGTTTAACGGCTTGGTTATAATGTTCGTGCTTAAATTACTATATTAATAATATATCCTTGTTTTGTTAAAACTATGTGTCATATATAATGAAAGCTAACCCAATGTTGCATATAGTGAAAGATTAACTTGGTGTTGTGTGAAACATGAGCTTTCAAATAAATTTAATTTATATAAAAAACAATTCATAAAAACTCAGGGTGTTACATGAGTCCCTTTAAACATCATGATTAAATTAAAGTCAAGCCATCTTTATTTTTTGTACAAAATTATTTTATTTAAATAGATTATGTAGTGGAAAGATAAATAAGAGAACCCAAATTTTTTTATAGTGGTTTGGGGCACAAAGATCCCCTATTACACTCCACGGACACACTCTCAACAATCTTGATTATTTTGACTAAACATTTCCTCTTATCTAGATACATCTACAATTGAGTGCAAGTAGTTGACACCTTATAAAAATTTATCTTATTTATAGGGAACCTTAAGAACATCATATTTGATGAGAAGTTTAAACTCTATCCTGACCGATTAAAAGTTATTTAAACTTCAACAGAAAATATAATATGTATATTATATAAATAGATTCAGTAAATAGTCGAAGTAGAAATTGAGAGATGTAGAGTTCTTCAGAGGTAAATATAATATTTTCAAAATGATTTTCTTTATAAGAAACTATGATCTTTATTTTTGAGAAGACATTATAAAAAGACACAAAGGTAGTAAGAGAAACCATTTAAAGAAGTATATTTAACACTCAGTAGATTATAGAAATGTATTTCTTTAAATTTTAGTTTTGATAATCACTTTTATGAACTACATAAAAGGATTTCAAATGGATACAAAAAAACATCACAATGACAAAAAAACAAAATATCAAAATATGTATTTTTCCAAAGTGTATCTCTTTAGATAACTAGAGACATAATTATATTTCATAATATCTAACTCATGTTATTTAATTGGAAGTTTAGTTTTCTTCAGGTCACGTAAATTTCTCTTGATAAAACACAATCATTTAAGATAAAATATGTTTGAATTTTGAAATAAAATTCCCACTAAAATCATAAAATCCCTTATAAATAGGAATTATTTGATCCATTGAATAAGATCCTTTTAATAAATTTTAGTGATAAGAATCCTTATATGAAATCATTTCCAAAATCTCATTAAAATTTTTTTATTTAAATATTACAGATGGCCGAGTTAAACATTGGGTTGCACTGTGTATGGTATAAAATATGTAGTTGACTTAAAAAATTAGGTTAAAAAACAAAACGTTAATTATGAAAATGTTTTGTTGATTATAAATGTTCGGTTCCTAAACCTAACTTTATTCCAAATGTAATGTTTTAAATGTAATATTTATTTCAAAAGTTAGCTTCTTTAACCTAACATTTATCAAACATAAGGTTGTGAACAATGATTCCATGCTTCCTCAAAATTTATAGAATACTTAGGAATATTAAAATTCAATTTAATTAAAACTGAGGTTATTCAAGAATAAAATAATTATTCCAATATTTATTATCCTGAAATCAACTTAATGAAACTTTATAATAACATAAATGTCGGTATTTTTGAGAATAATAATACATGAGAAATAACTGAAATTTTTGGATCAACACATGCCCAATGAACCCCCTTATTTTATCCCAAAACAAATAAAAAATATATAAATGTAAACAAAATAAATAAATAAAAAATAAACATAAATTGTATCAAAATATAAGGATTTTAAAACAACATAATATTGAATAACATAGACATATAAATATTGCGTTTATTCAAATTTATCCCCCTTTTGTGATATAAAAAAAAATATAATTATGTAATAAAACATGGTTACTGATGTAAAAAACTGTTATTGATTGTTAATTTTATCCAAATATAAGTTCATTTTGAAACTTTAATATTCTTAAACATAAAAAAGATAGTAATGAGTAAAGGCAAAAATTATTTTACATATAAAAAAACCAACAAAATAATTTTTTTTCTTAATTAATATTTACTAAAAAGTGTTTTATATTAGAAAATTTGGGTATTCTAATGTGTAAAATTATGAGGGTTAAGCTATGGTTTACCTGAAGAAGATTATTTGGTTAGAGAATCACAAATACCCTAATGAACATCCTTGATCTATGCCGTTAATGGATTAAAATTAAAATTCAACTATCCTTCCCACTACTTCATTAATAGATTCGACTACTGACTTAGATTCTGGTCTTCAACCAAGTTCTCTTTCAGAAATTCATGAACTAATTTAGCTAACTGGACATACTTGACAACCATCTCACCAACCCAATTCACTGAACTTCTAATAATAGGTTCTGTAGAAGTGAACCTTGCAACAAGATCATTCAAAATGTATAATAAAGTGTCTAGTGGAATAATATCACACTATAAGCTCTAAAACCTATGAATGATGATATATGAAATAGATTTAAGATATTAAAGCCTACTTATCTTATGTAGAGAAGTTTTTTGGATGAAAGCAGTGGCCCATTCATGGATCATAATATATCTAAAAAATTCAAATTTACTTCCTAAAATTTTCTTCAAATATCCAGAATCAAAAATAGAAACAGATTCATCTTTGATCTTTCCAATCCTATTATCCATTTCCCATTTAAGTTCATCAAAATATCTTTAGATATCATGTTTTTATAGTGTCTATATGAGCATGAGGTGATTATAACTTTGTTCGTGGAACTAATTAATTCCTTAAATATTTAAAAAAAGTTCAATAACTTTCTATATCCCCTTGAAATTGATCATTATATTTCCTCAGTAGATTGTTGTCACGACCCGCCTTCACCAAAAGGAGGGAAGGGTCAGCAGACTGTTAGGCCCTTCCTTCTTTAAGTTGATGGAGAGATAATGACCCCCAAAACCCGCCTTCAATAGGTCCAGGAGTGGCGATTAGCACCAAGGGTATAGAATCACACACTAAATGGAAGGCATTACCCTTTTTCTATTATACAAGATCGGGAGATAAGATGATTGAACCCAATAACTCCAAAAATAAAAGAAAAGTAAAGCCAAAAGTAAATCATTCCCATATGCATGTTTTAAAAGTAAAATCCACAAAGTACAAAAGGTGACTACAAAGGTAAGTACCAAAGAATGAAAAAAAATCAACAACTACAACTGCCCCAAAGGTCCGAGCTAGTATGGTCTCGCGCGATCCCCGAAGTCCTCCTGGAAGCCTGAAAGCAGTTTTATATACGTAGGGTGAGCATACAAGTACACTCAGTAGGGAAAACCAAAGACTCTCGTTCACAAGTGGGGGAACGTACTAAAGTCTCGTGAGAAAAAGGAGTAAACCAAACACCTTTCAAGTTAAACTATCCACCCAATCCTCACCAAGGCACACTCCCCAAATAACGAAAGTCAAGTAATATATATAATAAGAGAACATCAATGTTTGGGTGCCCCAAGACACTTTCCCACTGGTTATTGAGACATACTACGCATCAAAACAATCCCACCATTCTCACCGCAGTCCCACTGCCACACCCGCCCGCACACACCTGGGCCACAACCGCATGCAGTCCCACTGCCGAATCCCACCCGCAAACACCAGGGCCACAACTACACGCAGTACCACTGCCGAATCCCACCCGCAAACACACGGGATACAACCTTCACATGTAACCATGCCTGTAAACACCTAGGACAGAACAACTACCACCACGCCTGCAGACACCTGGGCTAGAAGATCCACTACCACGCCCGAAGACACCTGGGCCTCATCCTGAAGACACTTGGGAAACCACCTGCCACACACACCTGGACAACGATCACACTACCCCGCTCGAAGGTTCTTGGGCTAATAATGGACCTTAGGCCATCATAGCCTGCCCAAAGATACTTGGGCTATCCGGGAAAGGGATTAGAAAAGGAGCTAATAACCAGCCACTAAGATTAGTGTTGGAAAAAACACCCTCCCCCATGAAATGGGGGTGTTTGGCACTAAGTGCTCACCTTGGATGGGGCGCGAATAAGAAACAAAAAGCTACAAGTATATATATAGGTAATAAGCACTCACCCAATCTAGGTTTTTCTTCAGACAACCTATAGATCACAATAGCACTCAAGTCCGAGTCAAAACTCTCGCCAACAAAACCCATTTGTCCCATTCTTGTTTTCATGTTCAGTAATAATGTTCAAATAAGTTTATGCACTACTGGGAAACTAACACCATAAGAATAACCAAGGAAAAGAATCCATTCAAATGTCAATTGAAGTATCCACACCCGGTTCTCTTCTAAAGTCACAACAACAAGAAAATAAGTGAGATCCCTCGAAGTACTGGAACCGAAGAAAAACCCTCAAGACACTACCCCGTGTCCCCTGAAATGGTTTCTCATCAACAGAGGATTCCACCCCAATTCGTGATATAAAAAAGTACCCACCCGTTATTAAAACTCACAACCACCGAATCCATACCAATAGGGGATCCCAACCCCAATTTCACACAACCACTGAGGGCGTATAAACAAAACAGGGGATCCCATCCCCTCCCGCATTTCCACCAATCGGATCGTGAAAGAAAACAACCAAACCACTGTCACCAACAATAAGAAGGGTCATGCCTGTATTTTCAGATTTATAAGATTTAACACACTCCATGATTTCAATTCTGTGTTTTGATCGGGGTTAGCACAGAAGGGATTGATCCAGGTGCTTTAAATTTATTCAGCTGGGTATACATGATTAACCAATTTACTTTTCACAGCAGGAGTTTAAAACTAGGAAAAATCCATTTAAAACACCATGAGGGGTTCATTAGTGCATAGACAAAGACCACCAACGACCTCAATTTTCAGAAGGCGCAAGCCGACACAATTCAGAAAGATGATCATAATATAAAACATCATCAACGATCACAAACCCCGTTCTTTATTTATAGAATCCATTCATTATCTCTATTAGGTCTGGTTTATCCAATTCTATAGAAACAAAAGCACGCCCACCCCGCATGACACACAAAATAGAGAGACAAAGGAGAAATTCCCTACTTGTTGGATCAACGATCTATATTGAGGCTGGGGGAGGAACTTCACAGATAGCGATGCGGCTTGCCTGAATAAGAATCTCTTCGTCTATCAATGCTTAGGCCGGGCGCGGAACTCTACGTATAACGATGCGGATCACCCGATGCACCAGAAACTGTTCGTGAAAAGCCGCGATCGAGAAAAGAAGAAACCATGGCTAACCCTTAGTTTATAAGAGCCGCAGACAGTTGAGGTGAGAACGCGAAACCGCGTAAGGAGCGGGGTCGTGGGTTGACCATGCTGTTGGGAAGTTACACACAGAGGTCTCTCGGGATTTTTAGGAATTAATTATGGGCTTTAAATGGTTTCAAAATAGTAAAAGAATTAATTTACGTCGAAACTTACGTTGCGGGAGCAGAAAAGTCAGGTACCGAAAAAAGAATGAAAGGCTCGCGAGGGGACATGGTGCCACCGTCAAGGTGCCACCCTCACGGTGCCACCATCACGGTGCCACCCCCATGGTGCCACAGTCACGATTCCACCGTCACGGTGCCAACCTCACGGTGCCACCCTCACGGTGCCACCCTCACGGTGCCACCCTCACGGTGCCACCGTCACGGTGCCACCCTCATGGTGCCACCGTCACGGTGCCACCCTCATGGTGCCACCGTCACGGTGTCACCCTCACAGTGCCACCGTCATGGTGGAACCCTCACGGTGCCACCGTCACGGTGCCACCATGACCGGTGTCACCCTCATGGTGCCACCATTTTGGTGGAACCTCACTTTGGAAAAGTAATGGGCCAGGAGGGTCCAGGCCATTACATTAGATACCTCTTAAATGATTCTCTCCCTCAAGAATCAAAACAACCCAAGAAAGAAAGAGAGGGTCTGAACAACCACCTCGAAAGATACCTCTTATAAGTGAACCCATGCTAACCAAAAACACTTCCTTGTCAAGAACCAAGAAACATACCATGCCAAAATTCCCAGGCATGTGGATTGGGGAGTCCCCTCTCCCATGTCAAGATATTATCCGCTTTGGGCGGCACTGACTCGCCCGCACGGGTTTAATGAAATCCACCTTAATGCGTCTTCATTAAGGGTCAGGTTATCTCCTCCCCCATAGCTAGGGATTCTTTTTACACACAATCAGAGGAAAGAAAACCAGTACGTTTCATAGCCAAAAGACAAAATGTTCTACCACAACTGGTACAACAAGGAACAAAACTTAAAACAACTCTGGGTACTGAGTACACATCTATTCTTCCCTCTCCCACGTACTCTCCTCAAGCCCACCATGTCTCCACAAAGGTCACGTCGTCCTCGATGTCCAGCTCACCCCAATCAAGGACGTGTGAATTGTCGTGAAGATACCGATAGAGCTAAGACACATGAAAGAAATCATGTACCCTCAGTAGAGGCAGTGGTAACGCTAGCTGATAAGACACTTAGCCGATCCGCCACAACACTTCGAAGGGTCCGATGAACCTGGGAGAAAGCTTACTCCCCTTACCGAACCTCCGCTTCCCACGCTGAGGGGAGACCATCAAGAACACGTGGTCTCCAACCTCAAACTCCAAGGGCCTCCTCCTGGTATCAGCATACGACTTCTGTCGGTCCTGGGACACGTTCATCCTTTCCCGTATGAGCTGAACCTTCTCTATCGTGTTCTGCACCACCTCCGGGCCAAGGATGCCTACCTCTCCTTCTTCGGCCCAACACATAGGTGAATGACAGGGCCTCCCGTACAAGGTTTCAAATGGGGCCATACCGATGGTAGATTGATAGCTATTATTGTAGTCGAACTCTACCAGGGGAAAGTGTCACACCCATGATCCTCCTGAGTCCAGAATACATTCCCGCAATATATCCTCTGAGGTCTGGATGGTGCGCTCTGTTTGTCCTTCTGTCTGGGGATGGAAAGCAGTGCTAAGGTGTAACTGGGTTCCAAAATCATGCTGCAATCCTCTCCAGAATCATGACGTAAACCGTGCATCCCTATCCGAGAATATAGACCTCGGAACTCCATGAAACCATACCACCTAATCCACATACCTTTGTGCCAAAGTATCCACTACACTCGACTCCCTGATCGCCAGAAAGTGAGCCGATTTCGTCAACCTATCCACTACCACCCAGATGGAGTTGTATCCCCCTTGGACCTTGGGTAGTCCCGTGACGAAATCCATCGATATGTCATCCCACTTCCACTCAGGGACATCTAGAGACTACAGTAGGCCGCCTAGAACTCGGTGTTCAGCCTTCACTTGCTGACACAATAAGCACTTGGCTACAAACTCTGCCACTGCTCGCTTCACTCTAGGCCACCAAAACAATCCCTTCAGTCCCTGGTACATCTTGGAAACTCTTGGGTGTACCGCCAGGGGTGAGTTGTGGAACTCGCTGAGAACCTTTCCACGCATCACTCTAGGAACAAACAACCTTTTCTAGAAAAGCATCTGGTTCTGACCATCCTCTGCCCATCCTTCCAGAGCATTTCCCTGGTCAACTCGGTCACGCATCACTTCGTACTCTGGGTCTCCCCACTGAGACTCCTCCACTTATTGAAACAGAGATGAATGCACTGTCATCTAATATAGGCAGCCTCTACTGCTATCCATCCTCGCATCCAGGTGTAAAGCATCCAACTCCTCCATCGCCTTCCAGGCATCCGCTGACTCTCGGACCGTATCCTTCTGTGTCCTCCTGCTCAAGCCATCAGCCACTACATTTCCTTTTCCCTCAGTATAAGAGATCTCAAAGTCGTAATCCTGGAGGAACTCGACCCATCTCCACTTTCGCAAGTTTAGGTCCCGTTGGGAGAAGATATACCTCATGCTTTTGTGATCCATGAAGACCACAAAGCGTTCTCCGATGAGGTAGTGCCACCATAATTTTAGCGCAAAAACGACTGCTGCAAGATCCAGGTCGTGGGTGGTGTAATTACGCTCATGGGGGTGTAGCTGCCTGGACCCGTAAGAGATCACCCCTTATCGCTACATCAACACACATCCCATGCCCTATCCTGAAGCATCACATAACACCTCATAGGCCACCCCTTCTTCTGGTAATCTCTGCACTGGGGCACTAACCAACTTCTCTTTCAGATAGCTGAAGGCTGACTCGCACTGCTCACTCCACCTGAAAACCTAGTCCTTCTTGGTAAGGGTTGTCTAAGGGGATGCTACTCGGGAGAAGTTGGGTACGAACCTCCGATAGTAACCTGCCAGCCCAAGGAAACTACAGACCTCTGCCACATTCTTGGGTGATGACCAAGAAACAACCACCTCAACTTTTTATGGGTCCACCGCTACCCTCTGCTCGGACACCACATTCCCAAGGAAGTGCAGTTCTCATGTCCATAACTTGCATTTTGACAACTTCCCATAGAGATGATGATGTCGGAGGACCTCCAAAACTGTCCTCAGGTGATCTGCATGGTCCTCTTCCGACCTCGAATAGATCAGGATATCGTCGATGAACACAACCACAAACCGATCCAAGTACTCCTGGAAGATGGAGTTCATAATCCCCATGAACACAGTCAGGGCGTTCGTAACACCGAAGGGCATGACAAAGAACTCGAAGTGTCCATATCTTCACCTGAAGGTCATCTTTGGGATGTCTCTCTCCTTCACTCTCAACTTGTGGTACCTAGACTGCAGATTGATCTTCGAGAACCATCCTGCTCCTTTCAGCTGGTCGAAAAGATCGTTTATCCTCGGAAGAGGGTAGAAATTATTGATTGTCACCTGATTTAGCCTCCGGTAGTCTATGCACAACCTGAGACCACCATCTTCCTTCTTTGCGAACAAGACTGGATCACCCCACAGTGATGCACTCGGCCGAACATAATCCCTCTTCACCAGATCGTCAATCTGGATCCGCAACTCCCGAGGCTCTGAAGGTTCCATCCAGTAAGGAGCCATCAATATTAGATGAGCGTCGTGCTGCAGGTCTATCCCGAACTTGATATCACGTCGAGGGGGTAGAGTCGTCACCTCCTCAGTAAAGATGTCCATAAACTCACGGACAACCTCTGGCACCCCCACCATCTCAGCATCTACTGACTCTACTAATAGCTCATCTAACAAGGAGAGGAGGGGTTAATCTCACCTGCTACCCTTCTGACCGCTCCACTTTTCGGTGAAGGTAACACGCCGGCTACCCAAGTATGAGAACACGAGCCTTATTCAGAAACAGTCGATGATGGGGAACATAGAGAATAGCCAGTCGATGCCTAGGATGACATCGTATGGCTGTATCTGTAGTAGAAGAAGATCCCTAACCAACTAATGTGGCCCCATCATCAGTCTACATCCTTGACAAACAAACGACAAGTCGGTCTGACCTCCGACTGGTGTGCTGAACACCAAGGGAACTGGAAGTCTCTCGGCATCTAGACCCAAGGCACGGGCTATAATGGGTGCAAAAAAGGAGTGCGAAGCTCCGGTATCGAACAAGGCACAAGAAAGAGTGATAAAAAAACTGATCGTACCTCGAACAACCTCTGGCCCTGCTGGAACTGATGCCTCCACGGCGTGTAGCTGTCCACGCCCGGCTCCTCTGCCCCTCGGCTGTCGGCCACCTCAGACTCTGTCCTCTCCCCCAGGTAAAGTTTCCACCACTGACGCGCCGCTCCCCACATCTGGCTGATGGCCAAAGGAACCCAGTATTCGGTCGGGGCCCGAATCAAGCCGAAAGCTATAACTAGCTCCTCTCTCTAGCCTTCCGTCTTCATGTCAGAGGTGCTGCCCTCGTACTTCTCGAGGGTCTATCGCTGGAAGGCCCGAAGAGTCTTCTGCCACTGGTCGTCCTCTTCCTCTCGATCAGCTCTCTGCCGATCAGCCAAATTAGTCTCCGGGGCCTCGATCGCCTGTACCACACGTGGTCTCCTTACAGGTGCCATAGGTGCAAGGTAAACAAGGAATGCCTATGCCCAAGTAGTGCAGAATATCATTCTTAAAACTTCTAAATTTTTTAATTTATTCTTAATTCCCAATACATCCCAGAAACATGAGAACACAAGTCATTATGATGCATGTACCTTTCCTAGGGTCTCTACCCTGCAATCAGCGTGGCCTTACTTGGTCGTTCGGTAGGTCCAGAGTCCTTGCATCGGATCATGGGGGGCCCTAAAATATCGTGTCCTATCCGGTCTTCCCTGGCCTAATTCACACACCTAGGTCACCCAAAACCGTTGCCTTACCATCCCATGCAATCCTCACTGCGCCTAACTCCAGACTCCATCCTATCTCTCAACCTCCCTTTGATACCATTCTGTCACGACCCGACTTCACCAAAAGGAGGGAAGGGTCAGCAGACTGTCAGGCCCTTCCTTATTTAAGTTGAAGGAGAGATAATGACCCCCAAAACATGCCTTCAATACGTCCCGGAGTGGCGACTAGCACCAAGGGTATAGAATCACACACTAAATGGAAGGCATTGCCCTTTTTCTATTTTACAAGATCGGGAGATAAGATGACGGAACCCAACAACTCCAAAAATAAAAGAAAAGTAAAGCCAAAAGTAAATCATTCCCACATGCATGTTTCAAAAGTAAAAGCCACAAAGTACAAAAGGTGACTACAAAGGTAAGTAACAAAGAAAGAAAAAAAAACAACAACTGCAACTACCCCAAAGGTCTGAGCTAGTATGGTCCCACGCGATCCCCAAAGTCCTCCTAGAAACCTGAAAGCAGTTTTATTTACGTAGGGTGAGCATAGAAGTACACTCAGTAGGGAAAACCAAAGACTCTCATGCACAAGTGGGGGAACGTACTAATGTCCCGTGAGAAAAAGGAGTAAACCAAACACCTTTCAAGGTAAACTATCCACCCAAGCCTCACCAAGGAACACTCCCCAAATAACGCAAGTCAAGTAATATATATAATAAGAGAACATCGATGTTTGGGTACCCCACGCCACTTTCCCACTGGTTATTGAGACATCCTACGCATCGAACCAATCCCACCATTATCACCGCAGTCCCAATGCCACACCTGCCCGCACACACCTGGGCCACGACCGCACGCAGTCCCACTGCCGAATCCCGCCTGCAAACACCTGGGCCACAACTTCACGTAGTCCCACTGCCGAATCCCACCCGCAAAAACCTAGGCCACAACTGTCATGCGTAACCACGCCTGCAAACACCTAGGCCAGAACAACTACCACCATGCCCGAAGACACCTAGTCTAGAAGACCCACTGCCACGCCCGAAGACACCTGAGCCTCATCCCGAAGATACTTGGGAAACCACCTGCCGCACACACCTGTCCAACTATCACACAACCCCCGCCTGAAGGTTCTTGGGATAATAATGGACCTCAGGGCATCACATCCTGCCTGAAGATGCTTGGGATATCCGGGAAAGGGAGCAGAAAAGGAGCTAATAACCAGCCACTAAGAATAGTGTTGGAAAAAACACCCTCCCCCATGAAATGGGGGTGTTCGGCACTAAGTGCTCAACTTGGGTGGGGCACGAATAAGAAACAAAAATCTATAAGTATATATATAGGTAACAATGACTCACTAAAGCTAGGTTTTTCTCCAGATAGCCTACAGATCACAAAAACACTCAAGTCCGAGTCACAACTCTCGCCAACAAAACCCATTTGTCCTATTCTTGTTTTCATGTTCAGTAATAATGTTCAAATAAGTTTATGCACTACTGGCCAACTAACACCATAAGAATAACCAAGGAAAAGAATCCAGTCAAATGCCAATTTAAGTATCCACACCCGGTTCTCTTGTAAATTCACAACAACAAGGAAATAAGTGAGATCCCTCGAAGTACTGGAACCAAAGAAAAACACTCGATACACTACACCGTGTCCCCCGAAATGGTTTCTCATCAACAGAGGATCCCACCCCAATTCGTGATATAAACAAGTACCCAACCGGTCTTAAAACTCACAACCACCGAATCCATACCAACAGGGGATCCCATCCCCAATTTCACACAACCACCGAGAGTATATAAAAAAACAGAGGATCCCATCCCCTCCCGCATTTCCACCAATCAGACCGTGAAAGAAAACAACCAAACCACTATCACCAACACTAAGCAGGGTCATGCCTGTATTTTTAGATTTATAGGAATTAACACACTCCTTGATTTCAATTCTATGTTTTGACCGGTGTTAGCACAGAAGGGATTGATCCTGGTGCTTTCAATTTATTCAGCAGGGTATACATGATTAACCAATTTACTTTTCAGAGCAGGTGTTTACAATTAGGAACAAGCCATTTAAAACACCACGTGGGGTTCATTAGTGCACAAACAACGACCACCAATGACCTCAATTTTCAGAAGGCATAATCCAACACAATTCCGAAAGATGATCATAATATAAAACAACATCAACGATCACAACCCCCCCTTCTTTATTTATAGAATCCGTTCATTATCTCTATTAGGTCTAGTTTATCCAATTCTACAAAAACAAAAGCACGCCCACCCCGCTTGAAACACAAAAGAGAGAGATGAAGGAGAAATTCCCTACTTGTTGGATCAACGATCTATGCTGAGGCCGGAGGAGGAACTTCACGGATAGCGATGCGGCTCGCCTGAATGAGAATCGCTTCATCTATCAATGCTTAGGCCGGGCGCGGAACTCTACGCATAACGATGCGGCTCACCCGATGCACCAGAATCTCTTCATGAAAAGCTGCGATTGAGAAAAGAAGAAACCACGACTAACCTTTATTTCATAAGAGCCACGGACGGTTGAGGTGAGAACGCGAAACCACGTAAGGAGTGGGGTCGTGGGTTGACCACGCGGTTGGGCAGTTACACACAGAGGTCTCTTGGGATTTTTAGGAATTAATTATGGGCTTTAAACGGTTTTAAAAGGGTAAAAGAATTAATTTATGTCGAAACTTACGTTGCGGGAGCGGAAAAGTCAGGTACCGAAAAAATAATGAAAGGCTCGCGAGGGGACACGGTGCCACCATCACGGTGCCACCGTCACGGTGCCACCGTCACGGTGCCACCGTCATGGTGCCACCATCACGGTGCCACCGTCACGGTGCCACCCTCACGGTGCCACCCTCACGGTGCCACCGTCACGGTGGAACCGTCACGGTGCCACCGTCACCGTTCCACCGTCACGGTGCCACCGTCACGGTGCCACCGTTTTGGTGGAATCTCACTTTGTCAAAGTAATGGTCCAGGAGGTTCCAGGCCATTACAATTGTTTTTAGAAATAATATCTTCGTTATGAGCATCAAGAAAATTAGAAGATTCCTTTTCTAGTATTCTTGAGGGTTCACCTTCCTTAATTAAGGAAAGAGACTCCACTTATATTCTTTCATAATATAGAGATAAAACATCTACTAGGGATTCTATCTTATCACCAACATCACTAAAAGTCCATTACAAAGACTCTTCAATAACAGAAACTATCTGGTATCTAATTAGATCAGTTTTTTTAGATAAAGGGGTGTATATGTTTTCATTATCTTGAGTTTTCTTAATAACCTACTCCTCTTCATGAGATACTTGCTATTTCATATCATCCACCTTCTCATCCACATGATCCACTTGATTATCCACACAAACTACTAATTCATCTTGAGTTTTAGCTATTCTTTCTATATATAATTGAACACCATCATCTTCTAGTCTTCCATTAAAAACTGGTTGTTGTACCTCTCCAACCTTAGTAGTTTCAGTCACCTCTACAGGTCTTTCAACTATTTCTTCAACTATTATAATTGGTTGATAAAATTATTCAACAATAAGAGGAACAACATATTAAAAAAAAATTACTCTTTTTCTTTGTCTGATAATAATATATTCACTAATTTCTTCATCAAAGGGTTCCTCAAATAACCTTGGTAATTGAGGAACTCAACCTATATTTGTTGGGTTACTCATATTCAATCTCAACCTTCTCCTTGAAGTGATCAAAATTTTAGTTATAATGGATTTCAGATCCCCATATACTTTTCTAGATCTTTCTTTTCCTGATTCAATAAAATATTCTATCACAATCTGACCTAGAATACCCTCACAATTTGGAACTTGAAATGATTAATAACATACCCGAAGGGTGTTCTCAATCCCAACAACTTGCGACTAACACCCAAGAATCAATAAAAACCATGGGGAATGATTCCACCAAACTAGATGTAGATGAAATGGAATATAAATACATAATAGAAATAAATTGAAGAATAGAAATACGAAATATATATTCTATAACCAAAGGAACCAAAAAAATTTATACAACTCAAAAGAATCTAAACGAACTCTATGGTATATGTCTAATAGAAAAGGAAAAAACCCAAAATTGGAAACATATATTCCATGTGATAAGTCAATGATATCCCACTCTCTCACCAGCAGATAACCAAGACCAGATGACTGAAACCTACCTACCTCACTATGGTATCTTTCATTTTTTTACATCAAAATACATAACTAGGTCTAAACACATCTGAAGTGGCATGTAGGGTGCAAGACAAACTATCATAGTAGGATCCATTTAGGTGTTCTATAACATGTCTCTGTATAAAAATCTATACATGCTAAACTTTACAGAAAACAAGGAATGATTATAAGTTAAATAGTTTTTATAATAAAATCATGGTAAATAAATATGCTTTTTCCCTAATTAAAAATAATATTAGTAAAACAGTTTTAAATAATATCACATATATCAAATATGGTAATCAAAGAAAAATAATAAAAAAAAATCAAAAATAAAACTATTCCATGGATCACTATATGCCAGGCTAGATAGAAAAATCATACCCAAACATAGAAAACAATACACATCAAGCCCCTAGGCATATTCATCTAATATAGGGAGTAGAGGAACATCCCAGCAAGTGAAACCCCAATATACATAACAATTACCTAGGATACTTTTCCTAGGGAGAAGAAGAATACCTCATAATTGAACCCCCCAACTGTAACAATGGATGAGGCCTATTACTACACATTCCACCAAATTACAAGGCTTCCCAGTTGTTAAATTTTCCAAATCATTTCATTAAAACCATGCTTTGAAAACAATTTCATAAATCTATTTTGTAATTATTTGAAAATACCCTTTTCGTTTATCAAAATGGGGAAAAATATTTTCTTAAAAACTCATTTACACCTACATAAATCAATAAATCTTTGACATTAAATCATAAAACATTTTATAAAACCATAATATTTAAGGTTCATCGAGCATAAGCTAGAGACAGAACCACCTACCTAAAAATCAGGTCACACACTCCTGAAACAAGATCATCCAACATCAAAAATAAATTAGAGACAAAAAAAGTATATGTAATTTATTCCTACATCTTAGAATTACATTCCATAAAAAAATAATGATGGAGGGGATATATCACATCATACCTAAAACGACACGTACCTACCGCCCGACAACCAATAAATAACAAGTCCCTGTAATAAGATCGAACAAAAAATATTGAAAGGATCAATAATGACATTAAAAAAATAACAGAAGATCCAAATAAATAATTCAATGACACTTACATTATTATGAACCAATATGGGTTTCCATCCAACCCGTCACCAAAACCAGCCTGTGGAATAGCCTGAAGGGTGTTCCAAATCCCCATGGTCTTGAAACTAGTGTATGGGTATCAATAATTTATTTTTGGGAATGATTTCATCCATGATAAATAAGAAATAATAATACTCTAAAATAAAACATCATCCCAAGATCAATATCCATAACCAAAAAAGATAAAATAATTCAAGTTAAACATTTTTACAACATTAACCAAAAACCAAAACTAACCAAAATACCAAAACTAGAGTGGAAATAACTAGAACACAACTGAAAAACATTCATACAATTAGAGGGCCAGTACCTTCAAGAAACCTCCACAACCACCTGTAATAGAGAAACTCTAGAAACCAGATCCACTATCACCACAAAGGAACATCTTTCCTTTACCTAGGCATAAATGGAAAAAGTCTATATACACCCAAGGGTGTATGTAGGGTGTGAGAAAAATCCTAGTAGGATACCTCCCAAACAAATATTCCATGACATAACATTAGAAGACAAGTCACAATGAAAGTTTTAAGAAAGAATATACAAACAATTTTAATAAAAACATTTAAAAAACATTTTTAAAGAAGCATTCTATGAAGTTTAACACAAGAGTAAGGTCCATTGTATGTCGATGGTATACACAACATTAGAAGAGATCACCACATCTTGAGATATCCCTATAGGTACTAGCACTAGTGGGGCCCTAGGAACCTCTTATGTTGGTGAAAATGGTATAGAAACCATAACCCACAACATCCTCATGCAAGAGACACTATAGGGGAATCCATACCAAGGTATATTGGTCACCAATCATCATCATACTTTAGTTAGTGTTTTATCTTCAATCCCAATAGAAGAAACCATACCTCAACCCCATCGATCCAACTATTTTACTAATCCTAGTCCATCCAGCTGGATACCCTTGATTCCCTTTGTTCTCAATCTCCATTTCAAATTCCACATATATCACCACTTTCACATGAAAACACCATTAAATATAAACATACATGTAAAACCACCATTTTTCATTGTGAAAACCTATTTTAAATCCATACGCACATCAAATTACATTTTAAAACACACTTCACACCACTTACAAAATTTATAGATCCCATTTAAGAAGCACAATATGAAAGAAGACATGAAACCCAAACAAATCCTTTTGGAAAACCATATTTATACACATACACACCTCAAACCTTTTGGAAATAAATTTTAAACCTTCAAAAAATACATAGAATACATTCAAGAGGAAAAGAAGGCATACCAAAATCATATAATAATGCTAAAACATGGAATCCCCTACCTCAAGCTTTGAAACATCTGGAATCAGGTGGAAAACCACAATTGCAATACAAAGGAACCCTATAAAGGCAAGATAGAACCATAAAAACCAATATTAATAAAAAATAACAATGATGTAACACACTTTATGGAAATATAACCACTATAGGAAAGAGAACACTAGGGAGGGTTGAAGAAGAACCCTAGATGAAGGAAGAAATCAAGAAAAGAGAGACCCACTTGATGATTCTTAATGATCCATAGACAAATACACCAAAAAATTTAAATTCAAAGAGGACAATAGGGAGAGTAGGAGGATCCCAGGGCTTAAAATATGATATGGTTCGAATTAGTGGTGGTTTAGGGTTAGAATTTGGGAAGTGTAGAAAGGCAATTTACCATTTTTAATGATCAGGACATGCCACATGATGATCCCACATGGTTTTAAAAATCATGCGGTCTCCTATATCCAATTAGAAACGAGCCACATGGTATCCTATGAGAGGAAACACGCTCTTGTGGAAATCCATTAAGTGTGGATAGTTCCACTATCCAGGGAACATGATTTCTCCTGGGATGGTGCACCATCTCTCATAACCATGTTCCAATTGTGCGCCACCTACCATCGAGTCCAAAAATTCCATTTTCACAAAATACTCTTGAGAAAACCAAGGGATAAATACAGGAACAAAAAATAAAAAAATAATACCTTAAAATAAAACCATGGATGTGACAATTATCCCCAGAATGAAAACTTTACATCACTGTAAAGTCATATTAAAGTCTGATAAGAGAGTAAAAATGAATATTTCTCATTAACCCAAAACTTATTCTCCTAATTATCATTCTCATCATTACCATGTTTTAAAAGAACTCAGAACAATGGTACAAAATTCTGCTGAAGCACTTTCTCTTTTGAATCCACAATCTGCACTGGATGCTCAAACATAGACAAATTTGATTCCAATTCCAACTCTTCCTAATTCAACACATGAGAAAAATATAGAGACATGAAGCATGCCATGAATTGATGTCAAATGAGAAGGAAAATATAACTTGTGTTCCCCCTCACCAACTCTTTTGATAACAAGAAAATATCTAACATACCACGATGTTAGCTTCCATTTCTTACCAAGATGACGGTGAACCAAGTAAGGAGCCACCTTAAAAAACACATTATCACCCATATAAAATTTCAAATCTCAACACCTTTGACCTGCATAAGACTTTTGGATAATCTTAACTTTCAAAAAATGCTTCCTGATCAACTTAAAATTATAATACATCTCCTATACAAGACTCGGTCCCAATATAAAATTCCCATTCACCTCAATCCAACACAAAGGAGACCAACATGGTCAACCATAAAGAAACTCAAAGGGAGACATTTGAATTGAGGATTGGTAACTATTATTATAGTTAAATTCAACAAAACCCAAATGGATATACCATGAGCCTATGAAATCCAACACACATTCCCAAATAATGTATTCCATGATATGATTCACCCGCTCCATCTGATTATCTGTTTGAAGATGATATACCATGATAAACATGACTTGTGACCCAATATCCTTATAAAGGAAATTGAAAAACTTTGAAATAAAATACGGGTACTTGTCTAAAATAGTTTTCAATGACACATCATTAAGTCTCACTACCTCCTAGGAAAATAACTGACCTAATTCATCCACTTTGGATGAATCCCTGATTGGAATGAAATTAGATGATTTGGTCAGATAGTCAATCACAACCCATATGGAATTCCATCCCCAGATTGTACAATGTAGGACAATAATGAAGTCCATGAAAACCTCATCCCACTTTCAAGTAGGGATGGGTAAGGGATGGAGAAAAATAGAGGGTCTCTAGTTATTTTCTTTAACCTACTGACAAACTTAACATCTGGATACAAAGTCAGCTATGTACTGCCTCATACATGGACACCAGAACTAACAATGCACATCATAAGACATCTTAGTGGAACCAAGATGAACAAACCACTGATACTGGTGAATATCCTACAGCACCACCTTCCCCAATTACAACAACACCATGAAGCGACCCCTAAATCACAAATCCCTATTTAGAAAAAACAACCATTCATAATGAACCACCCCACTCTTTAGGAATTTCATAGAATGTTGGAACAACTCATCACTAGGATACTCTTATTTTATTAACTGAAGAAGGAAATTTGTTAGCATAACACTTTCCAAGAATGTAACTCAACTATTCTACTCCATCTTTAGATTCATTTGAGCCAAAAGGACCATCAAATTCAACTAATAACTTGACTATTTAAAATATTTTACTATAACTTTTCTACTCAAATCCTATGCTACCACATTACCATTACCTGTGGTATAGATGATATCAATATCAAACCCCTAAAGGTACTCATCCCAATGATGCTACTTTAGATTCAAATCCTTTTGGGGGAAAATGTATTCTAAGATCTTATGATCTGAGTATACTAAAAGCTTCTCTCCAAAAAGAAAATGTTTCCACATCTTCAAGGAATGAATAACTGTTTCTAACTACAAGTCATGGGTTGGTTAATTATTTTCAAGTGGTGAAAGTTGGAGAGAACCATAATCCACCACAATGTCATCCTACATCATTACACATCAAAGACGCATACTTTAGGTATTAGAGTAGACCAATTATCCCTTTATAGATTCTAGTAAGATCAAAATAGGGGCTGTGGTCAACTACTGCTTAAGATATTCAAAATACTCCTCACAATATGAACTCCATTCAAACTTTACCCCTTTATGGGTAAGCACTGTCATGGTTGAAGGAAGATGAGATAAATCCAAAACAAACTACCTATAATAGCTTACGAGGCAAAAAAATAACCTAATTTAAAAAAAATTCTTTAGATCTTACCATGACATCACTACACTAATCTTCTCTGGGTCTACCAAAACCACTCCTTCTAAGATCACATGACCCAAAATCTTTACCTCCCTGATCCAGAATGTGTACATGGAGAAATTTTCATAGAGGAGATGTTTTCAAAGAGTGACCAACACAATCCTAAGATTTTGTTCATGCTTCTCCTCAGTTCTAGAGTAAACCATGATTTCATCCAAAAATACCACAACAGTGGAATTGAGATACTTGTGGAACACCCAGTTTATGAGTTCCATGAAAACTGTCAGAGCATTCATCAACCCAAAAGGCATGATAAAATACTCAAACTGGCCATACTTTCTGCAAAAGGTTTTTTTTGAAACATATACCTCTCTAACTCTTACTTGGTGATACTCGAAATGAAAATCAATCTTGATTAACCACCTTGGATGTGAATTAAAAAAATCAGTGAAATGATTAGCATACCCCAACATGGTCTGACCCCTTGGTGAAAACACAAAAACTTCTAGGTCTTTTTAAAGGATAATGTAACAGATCAATACTTCTCATTTATGATGACTTTGAAATCCTTCCAACCCATCTGCTCATGCTTTATAGCTTGATCCAATGAGTCCCACTATAGAGACCCTCTCCTTTACTACATTAACATTACATAACATTTGTGAAATACTTAAAAAATTATAAAAATATAATCCCAAAGACTATACTAGTCTTGTGCCTTTGGAAACATGAAAACAAAAAGTCTGATACATAAGTGGGCTATATTATCTCTCAATTGGTTCTTCTTTACTATAAACCTTCTTAGACACATAAAAAATAATACATAAATTCATAACGTAGGGAACAAAATATTAAAATATGTGATCTCAAATGCTCAGTAAGGGTAAGAAAGAGAGATATGTAAGAATAATCATGAGTATAGGGGTATGAGAAGATGATCATGAAAATAGAATATCATACTCTTCACATCAAATATAATATACGTGAATCATGTCATAAATATTGGTAGTTCATAAGACTTGAATCATAAGTAAATAAATAACATAATCCATGAAGGAATAAAATATGAATAATCTATAGAATTGTGGAAAACACATAATCATATAATATTATTTCCATAGTATCCAAGGCATCACTGCCAAGACTATATTAGTTGTATGGGTTCACTCTCTATACCATATTGGTAGTAATGGTTCAATCCCATGGTAATTTTTGTAGCAAGAGTTCACCTTCATACCATCTTGGTTGTTATGGTTCACTCCCATGGCTATCTTAGTAGTAAAGGTTCATTACCAATACCACCTTAGTCTATCTCATGAGATATAAATCATTACCAAATGCATTGGAGGGAGATATAGGTCCCACCAATATCATAATTAAATCATAAATACATGTTCCATAAAATCATAAATAATCATATCATGACCCATGAAATGAAATGGGTATTGTAAAAATGTAATCATATAATAAACTGTAGAAAAAGATAGGTTTCATAATCATTTCATCATAAACATAACATGTGAAAATAAGCTGATTTCAAAAGATAATAACCCATGAAAGAGAAACTAGTTTCAAAAACAACATGTCATAGAAACATAATCCATTTAGATAAATAATATTAATAGAATCATTGAATAATTTTACCAGAAAGGCATGAGTAACACTAACAGATGTTATCTTAGATGGGATATAATTTTCAAAGATCATTTAAAAACATTTCTTCAGGAAAATATCCTTTCTTCTATGAAAAATATTTTTAAAACATAAAATCTTTTGAAAAAACTTTTTCTTGAAAATAGATTTGAAAAATTATAATGGAATATTTTAAAACGATAAAAGAATATAAAATACTTTTCCCTTGAAAATAATATTTAAGGATAATTTGAAAATGTATTTGAAAACATTTTTTGAAAACACGATTTTTGAAATAAAAAAATTTCTGGTTGAAGATAGAAATATATTCAGACTTTATTAGAAAAATTTATTAATTATATTTAGTACAAAAGAGTATATAAATTGTACTAATACATTAGGATATATTTAATAACCATAGGATAATAAAATTCATGATTTTTCTTGAGGGATGGATCATTATATTTCTTTAATTGAAGCATAATCATAAACAATCTCGAAAAGCAATGAGATTGTTTCAATAAACTATTACCACTTGGTAACTCGAGATCATACAATCCATGTAAGAAAATGAAATAAAATTAAGTATAAAATATGATTAAAATAAATAAATTCATGAGATAATATGTAAAATAGATTTATATACACCTTGAAAAAGAATTTAGGTGCATAATAAAACACGAGTCTCAAAAAAGGAAAATCGAGAAAAAACTATTTTACCCATTTGGTAACTTTTGAAACTTAAACCCCATGAAAGAAATATCATAAAATGGATATGTTAATACCCATAAATATTAGTATAATATACATAGAATACAATTATGGTAAGTACATACACCACACAAAAGGAAATAACGGTGAACATAACATGTATCTCATGGGAAGAAAGTGAGATGAAGTCCCCTTACCTTGTGTCTTAACTCTCATCTTACTCATTAAAACCACCTATATAATAAATATAAATTTATTATAAATCTTTCAAAGAACCATATTCTTATATCCAATACCATATATGGTTTGATTATGACCTTATATTACCCTCTTGATAACCACACTTTGTTAAAGTTTCACTTCAAATAATATTATCCTTACTCTTCACATGTGTCTTAATTTGTTATATCATTGGTACTTATACTTATATAATGATTCCAGAATATAAATCATGATATAAATATAATGTATATCCAGTATATGTGTATTATAATAATATACAGAATATAGAATTATGAAATGGAATACACTATTCAAGTAGACTGTAAACCATAAATACCCATAAATTTAAGTATAAGAATCATTGATTACATGAATTTTTAGTATACACACCACAAAAAAGAAATGGGTGGTGAATGAATCATGTATCTCACAGAAATAAATAAGTGTTATGAAATCCCCTACCCTGTGTCTTGAATCTCATCGTAACAATTCAAACCACCTGTATAATAAATATAAATTTTTTATACATATAATATATAAATATATTATTATATCTAATATCATATATGGTTTTATCATGACCTTATATTACCCTCATGTTAACAATCCAATGTTAAGGTTTATTTTTTGGTAATATCCACTTTGTTCTTCGTATGTGTCTTAATTTATTATATTTTTGGTCCTTATATAAGGATTATAGAATGTAAAAAATGATATAAATATCATGTATATTCAATATATGTGAATTATAATAATATACATAATATAGAATTATGAAATGAAATACACTGTTTGTGGAGAGGGTAAGTCCTACGTACGCATGAACGTTGTTTCCTTTTTTATTGTCATTTTTAAAGAAACAATATTAATGAAATATGTGTATATATATGTATATATATATCATTATTATAGTAGTATTATTATATCATATATTTTATGTAATTTCACTAAACCACTCCTTGAAACATTCCAGGTAGTGTGGGAATGAATCTAATCGCTTTAAGGGGACGGTAGTCCACACTTCCTCAAATGAAATTATCGTATTTATACCAAATGAAAAGTAAAAAGATGTTTTTTAGAAGGAATAAATTTGATTTAAGTCATAATAAATATTTTATATGAAATATATAAACATATTTTCCATTATAATTTCCACTATGAGAGCTGATAAAGGCAAAATGAACAATCATCATTTAGTGTGGTAGTAGTTCGCCATACACAATAACAATATGTTAATTAACCATTAAATGGAAGTGTATGTAAGTTTAGGTAGATAATTTATAATAAAAACATACTAGTATATTGGAAATAATTATTTTATCATAAAATAAATTAATAAAGAGAGCAGAGGGGGTAGAGAAAGAAAATAAAAGAAATGAGCTTTAGAGAAGACATTACCTCATAAATGGGTAACTCATTTTAGTTTGTGCCGAAAGGATTCCTTAGATTGATTTATTCCCATGGGGAGGTCTCTGTGTAATGTCTCAGATTTTCCATGTATTATTTTTTTAATATTATATGGAATTTTTACGAGACCAGGCGTAGTGATGGAACATCATTTCGAGGCCCGGTGATCCCAGAATGGTGATTCGAACTTTTTTTTAAGTTAAGTGAGTCGGCACTTGTGCGCGGTTGTGGCAGTTTCCAAACAGATTTCCAGATTAAAAATCTAAGTGCACCATTGCATCTAGGATGACGAATTTACCTAAGAAAAGGTCTAACCTCGATCGGCACGGGTCGGGGGAAAAAGTTAATTTTCATAAATTTTCAGTAAAAAAATAAAATAAAATAAATATAAAGTTTATATTATTTTGGAAACATTCACTACAGTGCAACGACATGGAAGATTTTTCAATAATAAATTCCATGTCATAATGACGTTGAAAGAGCCAAGCTGACTCATTAATTCCATAGCATAACAACAACAACTCAACGTAACAGAACGCTGAAACACGTTCCCTCCTTTTTATGGGTTGATCGAACATTGATCACTGTCAAAACCTAGAGAGAAACTCTTGATAATCCTTGCCACTTTGAAGAGAAATATAAATGATGAACAATGAAGAATCAAAGCTGTGTGTTGTTGTGCCAGTGAAGTTGAAGGATCTCGGTGATGACGGCGGCACGACCCCCCCTGCATCAGCAATCGAACCCTTTGTGAGGTAGGGGATGTTATTTCAAATCTCCTTTCCCCATTTTTGATTTTAAATGATGAACATGGATCATTCATGAACATGTTGATCCACGGATTCATACGTTTTTATGGGAATTTTTTTGATGGGATGATTTCAGGGAATTAATCCATGTTTAATTGTTGTTTGATTCTGCTCCATTTAAGCCTACTAACGGTAAAAAATCAATGCCATGACGAATGATGGTGGAGGTTCATTCCTCGATTTTCTGATTGGATTTCTACCCCTTTATTTTCCTCATTAATTCTTCACGTTCTTCATGGGGTGATGAACAACGGATCATTGCACACCCGTCTTGAAACTCAATGATCGCAAAATAGAGATCCGACATCAAAAAAACTCTATGGAGGTGTGATAGTCATAGCGGGCAACGAATCAGCTTGGATCAGAAAAGACCATTCTTTGGGCGTTCTTCACATAGGAGGATAGAAACAAATGTTCAGAGCCTATTGGAGGCCCAAAAAAAATAGAGATAACCTCAGGATGTCAGGACGACTTGGATTCTGGAGTTTTGTTGCAATCAGACTGTCGGATCAACGAACATGGTAGCACTAAGGTGCTGCGGCGGAAGTCCGCAATTTTGGAAATTTTCAGAATACACGACTTGTACTTACAAAGAAAAAGCCGTGTAGTACTGGTGGTAGAGGCTAGAGTTTCGGGGGTCAAAAAGGAATCAAACAGCATGTTGGACTTTCCCCGAAGCTCGACAGGTATTTTGGAAAGTACACAGACACATGATGGACTACACGGCTATAGACAACACGGTGTTTACTCTCTAAGGAACATGGTAGAGGCGACTACCCGGGACTCGACGTGTATCCAGAGGATACCCAGACACAGGATGAAGTACCTAGTGTGTACTCCATCACACGACTAGGAAAAGATAGTAATGCTGGTCACCCTGTGTACTGATTACACGGGTTAGAGTACACGGGTTTAGGCCGTGTACGGGCACATGGCCAGCGTACACGGAGCTGACCCCAGTCACTCAGAAACGGCGTGTTCACAGTACTACATGTCATTTACTAACTTTTCTATAGGACTAGCCTTACGACACATGCCATTGTACACGGGTAGTACCCAGGGTCAGACGACACGGCCTGTAACTTTTCTACACACTGTGTAGTTTTTGGAAAATGGCATCGTCCTCTTGTCCACCATATCTTGGACATGTTTTATTTGGGTTAGTGCCCCTTCTTCTCATTCCTCTAATGGTAAGGCATTGTTTCCTTCTACAGGAGTATGATCCCTTCAGTAGGACTTTCTGTGATAGAGTTGGCATCCCTCCGAGAGGCCTGGAGTGAGATCCTCTATCCATTCCTGACCCTAGGTAGAGTCAGGAATCGACATGACCAACTCTACCGGGAATTGATCCTCTACATAGCTAGTGAATCCACCAAGCTGATGAATCCAGATGAGTCATGGTATCCTCCATGGCCCTGGTAGTAATTCTCATCTGTGTATCATGATCTTTCCCACTCAGGTGTGTGTCTCCCGTAATGAGTGCATCTATCTCTCATGATCTTCCCACTCAAGAGTTTGTCTCCTGTAATGAGTGTAAATAACTCTAGTGACGTTTCTCGACATACATTACTTCTTATAAGAACATCATCAGAGCTACCAGACTCATGGAGTGTGTTCTCCCAGAATGAGTGTTTCGTGGAATCTTCAAACTGAATCCCTAGCGGGGGTATGTGGTTGTGTGACTTGTTTCTAGACTACAGGTCTGGGTTGTGAGTATATCTAGATTGTGATCTCCTAATATATGTTCATTAGACATATATTGTGTAAAGATGACGGTGCCTTCCCTTTGTATACTTGCTTTTTGTTTTTTGAGGTCATCTATTGAGTATTGTTATACTCACCCCTGAACGGGCTTTTCCCACATGTGTCGCGTCTTGTGTAGATGAGAATCCTTTTGACAGAGTCCAAGCTGGACCAGGACAGGAATGAGATTTCTGAGTTCCCTACAAGCTGAGGCACTCCTTTGACTATAACCAGCAGTCCCAATACATCTTTGTGTTTATAGGTTGGAATTTGTAGTTTTCAGACTGTTGTTTTTGGTGGGCTTGTATTCTAGCCCAGTTTTCTTTCAGTACATTACTTTCCATTGTACTCTGTTGGTTGGGTTTAGTTGTATGCATGCATTTTGTTCTTTAGTGGTTTATTTTTTTTTACATTTTTGTATTTGTGGGATTAGAGAAGTGTATGTGTGTACAAGTTCTTAGGAAATGCCTCCCATGTAGTAATATTCCTACTCGGTGCTAGTCACCAGCCCCTAGCCTATTGGAGGCGGGCTTGGGGAGTCATGGAGTGGCTCCCACTGGGACGGTTCATGACAGAGTGGTATCAGAGCAAGTTGATTCTACCTTAGTACAAAGAGTCTATGAGATTGGTTTGGGGCAATAGTTTTCAGTGTTTCGAGCTCGACTTTCAGGCCATAGACTCCAGTGTTGGTGCAGTGGCTGACATATCCATACACCAGGACACTGAAAACATGCTTTTCGACTGGGTACATGATGACACTAGTTGTGGGGAAATAAAATAATGGTACATGCATCATATAAGAATGGGTTGTGTTTTTACACATTGACCATAGTACATCTTGTTTCCTTACAGGATGCCTCCGCAATTCATACTCTCTAGAATGCAACAGCACGATCACGAGAATGACCCCCTCAGTGAAGAGTCTTTGATACAGGGACTAGTTCCCCAGGAGTTGCCACTAGGTGGTGCACCTGCTATACCACCACCAGTGGAGCAGGCCGTGGTACCTGCAGTACCGACCGACGAGGAGCGTAGGCTGAGCACACTCCATGAGTTCTAGAGATAGAGACCCCTCAGGTTTCGAGGTGAGCCCAACCCTCAGGCGGGTAAACACTGTCTTGAGGCGGTGACCAGAGTTTTCTGTCTAGTGAGGACACCAGTAGACCAGATGGTGTTCCTAGGGGAGATCCTTCTTCATGGTTTGACGGGATGATGGTGGAGTCTGACCACACAGACTCCCGGCAAGGAGACTCTTTCGTGGACAGAGTTTGACTGACTCTTCAGGGAGGAGTTCTATCCAGTTACGCTGAGATCCGTACACATCCAGGGGCTTCTTCAGCTCTAGCAGGGTAGTTTGATGGTAGATGACTATTCATCGATGTTCACCAACCTCACACTACAGGAAAAATGAATATTTGCGATAGGTGATTTGCGACGGGATACCTTCGCAAAAAGTCTTTTGCAACGGGGCTCCGTTGCAAATCGCCCGTTGTCGAAAATGGCGTCACAAATAGGTGTTTTTGCGACGGTCCCGTTGCAAAAAGAGTATTTGCGACTGTATTTTTCCCCCGTCGCAAATGAGTTTTCGTTTATATATAAAAAAGTTATTTGCAACTGGCCGTCACCGATATATTATCTGTGAAGAGTCAGAAACCCGTCGCACATGCGAAATTTAAAAAATACTTGCGACGAAGGTATTTGCGACGGACCGTCGCAGAAATGTTTTCCCGACAGGTATTCGTCCCGTCGCAAATATTACAGTAAAAAAATATTTACGACAGGAAATCCCGTCGCAAATGTTCCCGTCGCAAATATTAAAAAAAATTAAAAAAATAGAATAATTGATACAAATCGTATAATATTATATACAAATAATAATAATATTAATAATATAAAAAAATTATATTATTATAATATAAATAAAAAATATATAAAATATAATTATGAAATATTAATATAAAATAATAATAATATGAATATAAATAATATAATATAATATAATAATACTAATATTAATAATATAAAAAATTAATATAATATTATTATTACTAAACTAAGTATATAACAATAATATTAATATTAATAATATAAATAAATTATATTATTATAATATTAATAATAAAAAATATATATAATATAACTATGAAATATTAATATCAAAAAATAATAATAATATGAATATAAATAATATAATATTATATATTATGAAATATTAATATCAAAAAATAATAATAATAGTACTAATATTATTAATATAAAAAATTAATATAATAAAATTATTATTAAAATAAACATACATATTTATGAAAAAATAATATTAATAATATTAATATTAATAAAATTATAAACTTCTCAATATTAACAATAAATATAAAATATTGAAATTAATATTACAAAAATAAGCAGACATTAAAAATAATACTAATAAATAATAAATTATTAAAAAAAATAAAAACAAATTAAATCACGTAATATTCGTACCAATATGAAAGAGGAATTGTAAATAGTTAATATGACAATAAACTATGAACTCAAATGTTTATTACATCTAAAAAAATCATTGGGGGGTGGATAATCTGGAGGACCTGGAGGACCTGGAGGAGGTGGTGGAGGAAACTTCATCCCTATACTATGAGTCAGATGACGCATATACTCCATATACTCCTGATGTTTCTCCTCATATCGACGTCTCTCCTCATCCTGCTACTGACGCATCTGCTCCTGCCATCGATGCATCTCCTCATCATGCTGTTGACGCATCTGCTCCTGCCCCTGACGCAAATCCACTATAAGCTGACTTCGATCACACAGCTGCTCCTGATACTATGAAGTAGAAGATGATGTCTCTCCACGAGCTCCTCTCGAGCTGGATGCCGACATCGCAATAGTACCATAATAAGCTGCAGGAGTCAAATGAGAGCCGATACCAACTACTCGGCCCTTTTTGGAGCCATACTGGGTCGTCTGCATCCATGTCGTCTCATCAAAATGGTGGGCACTAGTCTGATCACCCGTCTTGTCTTGACTCTCAGCCTGTGTCTGAGAGGTCGCGACCTCATATGACTCCTTATGTTTCAATTAGAAATTAAAATAATGAAAACATTATTTTCATTTAATTTTCAAACTGAAAAGAAAATAACACTGACCACAATCTGACGCTGGCAGTCACCTCTAATCTCTCCAATAGCCGGGTCAGTGTACATCCTCCGATAAACGTCGTACGCCGAAATACCGGGCTTCTTGGCTTCCTATATGAATATAAAATAAACTTTTTATATTTAAAGTTGTATAAAATATTTAAAAAAAATACTTACCAAACGCTCTCTATGCACACTGAATGTACGACTACCGGCTCGATGCGTCACCTCTTGTCTCCTCCGATTCTGTCTACCCAATGCAGATCTCCTCTGAAACCCACCACCCAACCAGTGTGTACATAATCCATCCCAAATGTGAGATGAAATGTACTCTGTTCGGTGGGCTCTACAGGACTCATCGAATTCTGTCACTCTGGCTTTCTTCACAGCCATCTTTCTCAAATTATGCAAAAACTGACGGAAACGGTCACACATAGACACTGCCCATGCTGCGTGGATATAGGCACGCATGCTCTCATCGATGGGATACCATAAACCCTAATATAAACTTATTAATGAATTAAATTTCAAAAAAAAAATAATATTTAATTACGTACCAGCCAATGATCGAACATAGCGGCCTACACATCAGCGGGAATCTGATCCCATGTGAGCCAGGGCTGAGAAAAACAATTGCGCAAGATAGCGCTCCCCTATCCAATAGCTATATGCGTAAAATTGTGGAAAAAGAACAAATAATCAAACAATTAGAATATTAATAAATTATAATAAAAGATAACTAAAATACACAGCTTACCGTACCACCGCGTGTGCGCATCGAATCCAAGAGGTGGACGTCGCTCCGGTATAGGATCTGGAATCATCAGTCTGGCAAGACCACGCCCCCTCCGAGTGCTCCCTGTAGTTCCAACAACTTGAGGGTCATATGACTCAAAAACCTCATCATCCATTGGTAGATCAACCTCCAGCAACTGATGATATGTTTCTGAGTCCATCTGAAACATGAAATGATTGTTATTAGAAAACAGTTGAAAATAACTATTATGTATAGATATATATATTTGTTATGATTCTAACTATCATTTTACTGTGTCAATTTTCATCATCACCATCATCTTCATAGTTTTCAATTTCAATGTCTCCATCTTCCTCATCAACATCATCAATTTTCATATTAGTTTCACTTTAATCATCTCTTGTCATTTCAAATTCAGTTGTAACATCATTGACAACATCGTCACCATCAACCCTTAACTGTGGGGTGTCATCCTCGATATTCATGTCTCTTTGTGAAAAATATGTGTTTTGAGGAGTGTCCTGAAAAATTTCATTTCCTTTCACTTCAGTGGAACCGCATTTAGTTTGAGTAAACTGATTTTCTCGAGATTTAACTCTTATTATACTCCACCAATCATCCAACTCTTTTGCAGTAGCACAATATTTTTCATAATAAATTTGATGTTCCTGATGATCCAATAAAAATGGTTCATTTACTGCAAGAAGACTTTTATGTTTAATATCAACAATTCCATGAGTCAGATGAATACGCAAGCCTCTCTTAGTATCCATCCATCGATATTTAAACATTGTTACATAATTCTGTCCTAAATAATACAGTTCAATAATTTATTCAAGTATGCCGTAAAAGTCAACTTCAATATCTCTATGATGTGATCCCTTCAAACAAACACCACTATTCATTGTTTTCTTTGATTCCCCATATGCACGTGTATGAAAGAGGTAACCATTCACGACATATGCATTATAAGATTTAACCATTTTGGATGGTGGGATACTCAATATACGCAATCAACTATCAATCTTATCAGCATGTACAGATACCTGAGAATTTGTAAAACATTTATCACTATTACAAGTAATAAATTGATTTTATATGTAAAAACAAAAACGAATGTATGTTACCAGTTTTTGAAACCAGTATGAAATTTTTTTTTGCCGACGTTCTTCTAAGACAACTACTGTAATTTGTGGAAATTGTTTCTTGATATGATCATCATATAACCTACAAATACAATATGATTAATTTACTGTAACAGAATCTATAGAATAAGTGATAAGAGCACTCACTGTACAATTTGTGACTTTTCTTCACAGTTGAGTAGAACATATGTATGAGCTCTATCATGTTCATCATCTGAAATCCATCTATCATGAACTCCACCGAAGCCAAGTTCGGGCTGATTGACAACTGATAATTGATTGTTCATATCATCATCAACATTCCCCTCGTTCCAGCCCATGCGATTAAATTTTGAGGCATATTCAGATTCAACATAATGAGAGTAGAATAAAGAAATTTCTTCTTGCAAATAAGCTTCAACAATTGAGCCTTCAACTGATGCTTTGTTACGGACTTTTCTCTTCAATTTCTGCATGCATCTCTCAAATGGGTACATCCATCGAAACTGAACTGGACGTCTAAATTTTGCTTCATGTGGAAAATGTAATATCAAATTTTCCATGGAGTCAAAGAAAGCCAGAGGAAAGATTTTTTCCAGTTTGTATATAATTACAACAACAGCTTCTTCCAGTTTTCTTAGTGTATCATAGTCTGTTGTCACCGCACACATGTTTTGGAAAAAATATGATATATCTATTATCGAATACCAAATCTTAGAATTCAACAAACCTCTTAATCTAATAGGCATAAGTCTTTCCATTATAACATGACAGTCATGACTTTTTAATCCAGTAATATGACCATTTTTAACACATCTGCCCAAGTTGGAAGCATAGCCATCTGGAAGTCTCAAATCTGCAATCCACTAACAAAATAATAAGTGACTCTCTTTGGTCCATGTATAAGCTCCTTTTGGCTTCATTAATATATGTGATCTGACATTTTCAAACAATTCAAGTTTTGGTTGCCTGCAAATTTGGGCAAGATCTAATCGTGCCTTTACATTATCATTGGTTTTACCCGGTGTATCAAAAACAGTATGAAATAAATTATCAAAACAGTTCTTCTCAATATGCATGATATCCAACATGTGTCGGACCAACAAATCAGACCAATATCGCAGATTCTAAAAAATGCCCCGTTTTGTCCAATTGTGTTCTTTCCCAAAACCATTAATTTTCTATTGGTTTATTGTTAGTCCAAAAGTGATGGAAGGTAATAAAAATACAACTGATTGTAACTATGTTCCTGAGATCATTTTTGTAGGTTCATCTCTTTCAATTCTGTCTTTTCTGAAATGAGATTTATTCTTCCGAAAAAGATGATCGATTGGAAGAAATCTGCGATGACAGTCAAAATAGCAAGGTTTTTTTTCCATTCACGAGCATAAATACTTTGTTGTCACCCATACAGTAAGGACATGATTTTGGACCATGTGTAATCCAGGCAGATAACATACCATATGCCGGGAATTCACTAACTTTCCACATCAAAGCAGCTTTCATTAAAAAATTCTGTTTCGCAACAACATCATATGTACCAACACCAGGACTCCACAATAAATTTAACTCATCAATCAATGGTTTCAAATAAAAATCAATATTCTTTTTTGGATGTCCTGGGATTAATAATGTCAAAAAGATATAAGGCTCTTTCATCAACATCCATGGAGGCAAATTGTACGGAGTTATAAAGACAGGCCAACATGAATAATGATTATCAAAAGATCCAAATGGACAATAACCGTCCGTAGAAAGACCCAATCACACGTTCTGGGATTCTAAAGAAAAAGATGGATGCACTTGATCAAAATGTTTCCATGAATCACCATAAGATGGATGAATAAATATTTTACCATTTGAAATATTGGTTTTATGCCATGACATCATTGTCACTGTGTTCTGAGACATAAATAAATGCTGCAACATGGGTGCAAGTGGGAAATATCTCAAATGTTTTACAGGAATCAATCCAGACTTCCCTGATTGAGATTCTTTATACCTCGATTGTCCACATGTGGGACAACTATCCAATGACTCATTTTCACCAGGATATAAGATGCAAGCGTTTGAACATGCATGGATCTTCTGATAACTAAAGCCCAGATTACGAACGAGTCTTTTTCTCTCATAATAATTAGCAGGCAACACATTTTCTTTAGGTAACAGTGCTTTAACCAAATAAAATATCTGATCAAAATAGTTATTTGACATTACATTATCTGATTTAATAGCCATAAATTTTGCAACTACTTCTAATTTTCTTATTTTGCAACCAGGATATAATGCATATTCAGCAGACCTGAACAACTCAGCAAATTCAGATGGTGCCAACTCGGGAGGTAAATCAACATCATCTTCGATTTCTGTTTGTTGAACGGATGACCCTGCAACATCATGTACTAAATTCAGAAACCGTGATGGATCCGAAATCAAATTATTAGTATCTTTTCTGGAACTGCGTTCACCATGTTGATACTAAAAAATATAATCTGATTGAAAACCATAATGCAAGATATGTTTCCCAACGATGTAAAATGTCTCAAACGTTCTCAGAGCACATTTTTTACAAGGACACTTAATTGTCCCTTCTGAAATAAATTTGGGGTTTGATGATGCAAATAATAAGAAAGCTTCAAGACCATCGACATATAAAGGATTTAAACTAGAACCTCTTGGATTTCTGCGCTAATTTATCCAAGAACGATCATCTAATAATGATTGATATCAATTTCCTTGTTCCATATTCATATATATGCTTCTACAAAATTTAAAACAATTACTGTTGTTAAATAATTTGATATAAGAAAAACAATATCCTAAAAAAAGAAGATACATAATTACAGTTATTTATTAGTAATTACCAATAATTATAGGCGACACAGTTATTTTGTAATCATCCCCACTAATTATTATTAATTTAGCAATACTTAGAAATATTTGGAAAAATGAAATATGCTTGAATAATGAAATAAAATTCTATAATCATTGTTGTGGAGATTATATTATTAATTATTCTTATTTGTCCGACGACTCATCTCTGTTTAACTTTCAACCAACTGGAATCAGTATGAAAAACTTGCTCTAACATACGTTAGAGCAAATTTTTCATACTGATTTCAGTGGGAGAAAGTAGCAAAGATATGAGACGTTGAATAAAAGGTATCCGCCAATCCGCTGGAAATTATGCCAATTTATAACCATGTACTTGAATTTATTTTATTTTTGATTAATTATTAGTAATTATTACTAATTATTACAAATCTCAATATTTCCAATAGATTTTTCTCTATTCTTAACATGTTCAAATCATAAAGAGTAATCAATTTTCAGGTCATTCCTAATAAAAAGTTTGCGTCAACCTTGTCCAATTTAAACTCTATAATTGTCCTTACATGGTTGATCATCTCGCAAGTAGTGTTGCAATAGGATGACAAAAGTAATGAGAAAGACATGACTTGGGTTGTCCTATTGCAACGCTACTTGCGAGGTGATCAACCAAGCAAGAAAAATTATAGAGTTTACATTGGACACGGTTGACGCAAAATTTTTATTGGGCAGGACCTGAAAATTGGAGACCCTTTAAGATTTGAACTGTTAAGAATAAAGAAAAACTTGTTGAAAATATTGATAATTGTAATATTTTATAAATATTTTATAATTTTAATAATATTAATATTTTTTTATAAATATTAAACATATAAAAAGAAAATAATTATATTATTAGTATTATTTAATTATTAATATTAGAGTAATATAATATTTTATATTATGTTACTATTTATGTTACTAATTATATTACTAATTATGTTACTAATTATAAATGCGAAGATATGCATATAGGTCAGGTGGTTAATCAATCAGTGAATAGAAAAACAAACGTAATTCACCGCTCATCTACCTCAATTTTCTTTTCATTTGTGTGTTGAGGTTGACATGAAACTTATACCTCCACATGTAATATGTGATTTTACTATCAAAATTATAAACCTCCTCACCTCTATATTGGCGAGGAGGTTGATAATTTTAACAGTAAAAGTAGATATTACATGTGGAGGCAGAAGTTTCCTGTCAAGCCTCAACACACAAATGAAAAAAAAATTGAGGTAGATGAGCGGTCAATCATGCTTACTAATTTTCCTAATTGTTTGTAATTATTTCCTAATTGTTTGTAATTGTTTCCTAATTGTTTGTAATTGTTTCCTAATTGTTTGTAATTGTTTCCTAATTATGTAATTATTTCCTAATTATTATAATTGTTTCCTAATTATTATAATTGTTTCCTAATTATTATAATTATTTCCTAATTATTATAATAGTTTCCTAATTATTATAATGGTTTCCTAATTATTATAATTGTTTCCTAATTATTATAACCATTTCTAATTATTATAATCATTTCTTAATTATTATAATCGTTTCCTAATTAAATCTAAGTGTTTCCTAATTAAATCTAATTGTTTTCTAATTAAATATAATTATTTCCTAATTAAATCTATTTGTTTCCTAATTAAATCTAATGGTTTCCTAATTAAATCGAATTGTTTCCTAATTAAATCTAATTGTTTCCTAATTAAATCTAATTGTTTCCTAATTAAATCAAATTGTTTCCTAATTATTTATAATCAATTAAATCTAATTATTTCTTAATTATTTGATAATTATTTTAATTAAATCTAATTAAATCTAATTTTTTCTTAATTATTTGATAATTATATATTTATTTCTAATTATTACCAAAACATCCCCCAAGAGTGTCGAACCAAGAGTGTAGCTAGGCCCATTGTCGTGTACCAGGTTACCTCGAGTCTAGCTCTAAACACCTTGTCAGAGTTTTCACTCCTAGGTACATCTGTGCTAGAGCCGCCTCTACTTGTTCATATCCAGACAAGGATTATTTGGTACAACCACATAATCTAATTATAAAATATATCTAAACATTCCATTTAAAAAATAAAATTAACAATTAAAAATAAAATTAACAATTAAAAATAATTTAACAATTAAAAAAATTTAAAAAATAAAAAAAATATAAATACCTTTGAAGTAATCTGCTCTTCTAACTTCTTCCTTCCTCTTCTGGAAAGAAAAAATTAAAACAAAAAAAATTTCTGCTCAGAACTGAAAATTAGAGAGAGAGAAGAATAGAGATCTGAATATTATGGGAAAAAACTGGTGGGGTGTATATATAGGTTAGTTTATTTTCGACGGTCGTATTTGCAACGGTATCCCGTCGCAAATACTATGTATTGCGACGAGATACCGTCGCAAATGCCTTCACCCGCATTAAATATGGGCGGCAGGTAAAAGGACTTTTGCGATGGGGCCCGTCACAAATCCCTTCGCCCACATTAATTACGGGCGGCGGGTAAAAAGACTGTTGCGACGGACCCGTCGCAAATAGCCACTATTAGCGACGGGCGGATATCCCCGTCACAAATTTCTATTTACCGCCGCCTGTATTTGCGATGGGACCCATCACAAATACCACCCGGTTAATACTTATTTGCGACGGGTAAATAGTCCCGTCGCAACAAAGTATTTACCCCAGCCGGGTAGTTGCAACGGGTTGAAGGCGACCGTCGAAAATAGGCTTTACAGCGGCCGGTATTGGCGACGGGGCCCGTCGCAAATAACACCTGGTAAATATTTTTTGCGATGGGTTCATTGCCCAATCGCAAATACTATTTACCACCGCCGGGTACTTGCGACGGGTAGCCTTCGACCCGTCGCAAATAGTCTTCCCGTGTTTTGGCGCGCAAACCGCGCCATTGCAATTACGACGGGTCCTGTATTTCTATCGCAAATAACTGACCATTTGCGACCGTAATATTTTCCTGTCGCAAATACGCTTTTCATCGGAGTTTTTGCGACGGGAATAAGGCCCGTCGCAAATACGCCGTCGCAATAAGTGTTTTTTCCCGTAGTGTCACCGGGTACTCGATGGATATGGTCAGGGATCAGTACTTCAGAGCCCGAACCTTCGAGCGAGGTCTACGAAGAAACATCCGAGCTAGTGTTGTGTCTCTATGCATTCTGACTTATGCTGAAGTGCTCGAGTGGGCTTTGGTGATTGTGATATTCTTGGAAAAGTAGAGACAGTCGACGATAGTCACCATCAGGCAGACAGGTGCGGAGACCTCGACAGTAGGGAGCTGATGTCGGACGCAGGGATCAGGAAGTGAGAGAATTTAGAGGAGGACCTAGGACAGGGGATCAACAGTCTAGGGATCTCAGGATAGATCTAGTCATCCTATGGAGAATCGATTCTACACATGAGACGGTAGGGGACATCTCGCTAGAGATTGTCCGACCCATCGAGCTGCTAATAGGGAAGCGGCGGGTGGAACACCGAGGAAGAGGTAGATAATGGAGCAGATAGACCCACCAGGTGGTGGACGTGGAAGAGGAGAAGGGAGAGCTAAATGTGGTGTCAGATGCTTTAACCTACTTCCACCACCACCCCCAGGAGGTCTACACCAGGCTTAGGGAGCTGGGGGACAAGGGCTGGGACAACTGCATGCAGTTGAGGCATACGACCCAAGGGCTCCATGGATGATATGGGGTATGATCCATGTCTTCTCTAACTTATCTTCCTTACTTATAGACATAGGTTCCATTGATCCCTTCGTTGCCACATGTCTTCTGGGAAACCTTGATATTCCGGTAGAACCGTTGAATCAATCCTTATGCTTGGAGAAAACTGTTGGAGGAGACTCGATGATCACACACCCTTGTAGACGGTGTGATCTTACCCTTCGAGGTGAGAGTTTAGGTTGGAAAATCTTGGTGGTAGTGTTGAGGACTTGTGAAGTCATTCTCATTATGGATTGGTTATCTTTAGTCCATGACCAGATTGACTATTTTAGGCGAAGAGTGCGGTGTGTTTGCCGGGATGGAATGAGGTTTTCCTTTGTCGAAGAAAAGGAGACCCAGGAAGCACAGAATGGGATCATGCATAGGAGGGTGCAGTCGATCACTCATGAGATGGCCAGACTTACCCTCGGAGTAGTAGATATTGTGAGCTCTCAGTTCCTAGAAGTAGCAGCGGAGGACGAGGATGTATTTCTCGAAGATGTTCTAGGATTACCTCCCCACTGGGAAATCGACTTCTACATCGACTTATACCCCCGGATGACACCAATTTTATTACCAGCATATAGGATGGCCCCCTCAAAGCTACACAAGATGAGGGTGCAGTTGAAGGATTTGCAGAGCAAGTGTTTCGTAAGACCCAGTGTTTCACCCTGGGCGGCCCCAGTCTTGTTTACCAAGAAGGCAGATGGGATTTTAATGTTGTGCATGGATTACTAGTGCTTGAACCAAGTGACGGTGAAGAATAAGTATCCACTGATGAGAATTGATGACCTCTTCGATCAACTAAGAGGGGGACGGTGGTTCTCAAAGGTTGACCTTCGATCAGGTTATCACTAGTTACGAGTACGGTACAAGGATATACCGAAGAAAGCTTTCAAGTGCCGATACAGTCACTATGAGTACTTGGGGATGCCTTTCGGCGTGAAAAATTCCCCTATAGTGTTCATGGGACTGATGAACTAGGTATACTAGCCGTAATTGGACCGGTTCATAGTGGTCTTCATCGAAGACATCCTTGTGTACTCGACATCAGAGGAGGAGCACACGAGACACCTGGGGATAGTTCTAGATGTACTTCGGGAGCACCAGCTTTATGGGATGCTCTCGAAGTTCCAGTTCTAGATTCAGGAGGTCCACTTTCTGAGACATGTCATCTCAGCATATGGAGTAGCTGTGGACCTAGCCAAGGTGGAGGTGGTGTTAGAATGGGAGCCACTTCAGAGCGTGATGGAGGTGCGAAGCTTCCTTCGATTGGCAGGATATTACCGGAGATTCATTCCTCATTTCTCCCGAATAGCAGCACTGATGGAAGCATTGAACAGGAATGGGAAACCCTTAATGTGGACATAGAGGTGCCAGTAGGCTTTCAAGTAGTTGAGATAGAGTTTCACGAGCACCCCAATCTTGAGATTACTAGATGAGGGTTTCGAGTACATAGTTTTCTGTGATGCATCAAGGATCGGGCTTGGCTGCATCTTGATGTAGATATAGGCAGTGATTGATTATGGTTCACACCATATTAGGCCTCATGAGAATAACTATGAAATCGATGAACTCAAGTTGGTTGTGGTATTCTTCGCATTGAATATGTGGCGACACTACCTTATGGGTGAGTGGTTCATCATCAACTTTGACCACAAGAGCCTCAAGTACATATTTTCGCAGAAGGATCTGAATCTAAGGTAGTGTAATTGGATAGAGTTCCTCTAGGACTTTTATTTCGAGATCATTTATACTAATGAGAAGGGGAACAAGGTGGCAGATTCTCTTAGTAGAAGGTCTAGCTCATAACTGTTGAGTGAGGTGACATAGCAGTTAGCTGCATTGCAGTTACCCTTCATGGACAGAGAGAATACAGCTTACCTACAGTCGATGGTTGTCACCCCTCCACTCTTACAATGGGTTAGGGGGTGTATCTAGGAGATGTAGATTGTGTGGCTTTACGTGCTCAGTTATCCACAGGATATGCTCCTGATAGATATTCACAAGGTGGGGAGCACACAGTTCTTTTCAGAGGATGCACTGTTGTACCAGTAGTGTTGCGGGAGGAGATCCTGATGGAGTTTCATACATACCCCTTGGAAGTACATCCTGAAGTGGAAACGATATACCAGGATCTCCGATGACAGTTCTCATGGTCAGGCATGAAGAAGGAAGTAGCAGGGTTCATTTCCCGATTCCTCACATGCCAGCAGATGAAGGCTGATCACTAGGTTCTAGTGGCATTAGCTCCCCCTCTCGAATTTCCAGAGTGGAAGTAGGATGGAATATCGATGGACTTCGTGAAAGGCTTACCAAGGACTCCCAAGGGGCATGATTCCATCTGGGTGATTTTTGACCGACTCACCAAGTCGACCCACTTTCTAGCTATCAATGAGCAGAGTTTCCTAGAGATCTTGGGACGCCTTTATGTGGAAGAGATAGTTCGGCTTCATGGTTTCCCCTTGATGATAGTCTCAGACCGAGATGACCACTTTACATCCTGATTGTGGAAGGGATTAGAGGAGGCCTTTGGAACTCAGCTACACTTGAGCATGGCGTTCCATCCCCAGACCGATGGTCAGACGGAGAGGACCATTCAGGTTCTGGAAGATATGTTGTGGGCCTATATCTTGGACTTTGGTCATAGTTTGGAAGACCACCTACCACTGGGGGAGTTTTCATATAATAATATCTACCAATCCACCATTGGTATGACATCATTCGAGGATTTGTATGGAAGACCCTGCCGGTCAACCTTAGTTGGACCGACCCCAGAGAGTCAGCACTCATGGGTCCAGAGTTGGTAAGAATGACCACTGAGAAGGTGCAGATCATTCGGGAGTGGGTGAAGACTACACGGATCCAGTATAAGTCTTATGCTAACAGGCGATGGAGACCCCTAGAGTTTGAGGAGGGAGACCACGTCTTTCTTTAGGTCTCACCTTGACGAGGGTTACAAAGATTTTTCCGAGGCAGCAAGCTATCTCTGAGGTTCATCTGACCTTTTTAGATACTACAAAGAGTTGGCAAGGTGGTGTACTGCCTAGCTCTACTGCCGCAGTTGCATCGGGTACATGATGTCTTCCACGTGTCGTAGCTGAGGAGGTACATGCATGACCCATCGCACGTTATCAACTGGGGTGAGTTGGACATTGAGGATAGAGTGACCTTTGCTGAGTACCCGGTGGAGATTGAGGATCGGCAGGAGAGGATCCTTCGTGTGTGATCGATTCCCTTGGTGCGCGTTCGTTGGAAACACAAGAATCTTTAGGAGATCACATGGGAGCAGGAGGCTCGAATCCGTATAGAGTACCCACATCTTTTTGAGTAGTCTTGTTTTGTTTTTTTGGGGACACAAATCTCCAAGGTGGGGAGAATATAATGCCTAAGATTTTATATGTATTTTTTTTAATATTATATGGAATTTTTTGAGACCTGGAGTAGTGACGAAACATCATTCCGAGGCCCGGTGATCCAAGAATGGTGATTCAAACTTTTTTTTATGTTAAGTGAGTCAGAACTTGTGAGTGGTTGTGGCAGTTTCCAAACGGATGCCTGGATTAAAAATATGATGGCACCATTGCATCCAGGATGATGAATTTACCTAAGAATGGGGAAAACTTCAACCGACATGAGTCGAGGGAAAAATTTAATTTTTGGACGTTTTCAGTAATAAAATAAAATAAAATAAATGGGAAGTTTATTTTATTTTGGAAACATTTTCTGCAGTGCAACGACAGGGAATCTGTTTCAATAATAAATTCAACGTTATAATGACCCTAAAATAGCAATGCTGACTCATTAATGCAGTAGCGTAACGTCAAAAACTCAACGTAATAGAATTCTGAAACACGTTCCCACCTTTTTATGGGTTGATAAAACATTACTCGTTGGCAAAATCTGGACAGAAACTCTGGAGAATCCATGGCGCATTAGAGAGAACTCTCGATGATGAACGACGACGAATCAAAGTTGTTAATCACTATGCCAGTGAAGTTAAAGGATCTCGGTGATGGCGGCGGCCTGACCCACCCTTCACGAGCAATCGAACCCTTTGTGAGGTAGGGGTTGTTATTTAAAATCTCCTTTCCTTGTTTTTGATTTTAAATGATGAACGCGGATCAACCATGAACATGTTGATCTGAGGATTTGTATGTTTTTGCGGGAGGGTTTTTTATTGGATGATTTCAAGGAATTAATCCATATTTAATTATTGTTTTATTCTTCTCTATTTAATCCTACTAACGGGAGTGGATCAACACCATGATGAATGACGACGGAGGTTCGTTCCTCGATTTTTTGGTTGGATTTCTCCCCCTTTCTTTTCATCATTAGTTCTTCACTTTCTTCATGGAGAGAGGAACAAAAGATCTTTGCGCACTTGTCTTGCAATGAAATGATCCAAAACTGGAGATCTGACATCGCAACGACCCTACGGTGGTGCAATGGTCATAGCAGACTGCGAATCAGCTTAGATAGGAAAAGACCATTCTTCGGGCGTTCTTCATGCGGGAAGATCGAAACGTGTTTCTGGAGCCGATAGGAGGCCCAAAAACAACATGGACGACCTTAGGACGTCGGGGCGACATGGATTCCGGAGTTTCGTGGCAATCGGACGGCCGGATCGATGAACGGGACATCACAGAGGTGCGGCGGCGGAAGACCACAATTCTGGAAATTTCTAGAATACACGGTGTGTACATCAGAAGAAAACGATGTGTAGTAATGGCGGCAGTGGCCAGGGTTTCAGGGGTCATAGAGGAATCACACGACATATGACCCTGGTCACATAGTGTGTTGGACTTTCCTCGATGCTCGGAGTGTATTTTGGAAAGTACATGGACACAGGATGAACTACAGAGTTTCAGGAAACACGACGTGTACTCTCTACATAGCATGGAAGAGGTGGATACGCAGGACTTGGCATGTATCCAAGGGATACATGAAAATGGGATGAAGTACACGGTGTGTACTCCATCACACATCTAAACGAGGCTGGTAACGCGGGTCAACCATTTTACCGATTACATGGGTTGGAGTACAAAGGTTTTGGCCATGTACGGGCACATGGCCAGCGTAAACGGAGCCAACCCTAGTTAGTCAGACACGGTTTGTACACCATACTACATGCCATGTACTAACTTTTCAACACAACCAGCCTTATGACATGGGCCGTTGTATACGGGTAGTACCCGGTGTCAGACGAGACGACATGTAAATTTTCTACACACTGTACTTTTTGGAAAATGGCATGGTCCTATTGACCATCGTATATTAGACATGTTTAATTTGGGCTAGTGCCCCTTATTCTCATTTACCTAAAGGTCAGGCATTGTTTCCTTCTACAGGAGTATGATCCCTTCAGAAGAACTTTCTGTGATAGAGTCAGCATCCCTCCGAGAGGCCCAGAGCGAGATCCTCTATCCATTCCTGACACTAGGCAGAGTCAGGCATCGACGTGACCAACTCTACCGGGCGTTGATCCTCTACCTAGCTAGTGAATCCACCTAGCTGGTGAATCTGGATGATTCACAGTATCTGCCATGGCCCTGGAAGTGATACTAAACTGTGTATCATGATATTTCCCATTCAGTAGTGTGTCTCCCGTAATGAGTGTATCTATCTCTTGTGATCTTCCCACTTAAGAGTGTGTCTCCAGTAATGAGTGTAACTACCTCTTGTGAAGTTTCCCGACAGACAGTACTTCTCTGAAGAACATCATTAGAGCTACCAGACTCATGGAGTGTGTTCTCCCGAAATGAGTGCTTCGTGGAATCTTCGAACTGAATCCCTAATAGGGGCATGCGGTTGTGTGACTTGTCTCTAGACTATGGGTCCGAGTTTTAAGTATATCTGGATTGTGAGCTCCTATTATATGTTCGGTATACATATACTATGTAAATATGACTGTGCCTTTCCTTTGTGTACTTGCTTTGTGTTTTTCAGGGTCCTCTACTGAGTATTATTATACTCAACCCTCCACGAACTTTTCCCGAACGTGTCGTGTCTGGTGCAGATGAGCAGCCTTTTGATAGAGTCCAAGGTGGACTAAGATAGGAATGAGCTTTCTAAGTTCCCTACAGGCCGAGGCATTACTTTGGATAAAAGAATTAGTCCCATTACATGTTTGTGTTTATAGGTTGGACTTTTTAGTTTTCAGACTCTTGTTTTTGGTGGGCTTGTATTCTTGCCCAGTTTACTTTCAGTACTTTACTTTCCATCGTACTCTGTTGGTTGGGTTTAGTTGTATGAATGAAATTTTTTCTTTAGTGCTTTCTATTTTTTTTACATTTCAGCATTTGTGTTCTTGGAGATGTGTGCGTGTGAACAGGTTCTTAGGAAATGCCCCTAATGTTGTAATATGCCTACTCGGTGCTAGTCACTAGCCCCTGGCTTAATAGAGGCGAGCTTGGGGAGTCACGACGCGGGCCCCACTGGGATGGGTTGTGACATTTTGGGATTAAGGGAGGTATTTTGGAAAGTTTATTAGTTATAAAATGTCCAAACCTAAGTGGTGTGGGAGTTGTGAAGAAGAGGGAGATATCGTGACCTTTTATAAGGAAGGGAAAGGACACACTTGGAATTTTTGAAAACAAGTTTGGTGTACCCATATTTTTACCTAAAAAATCACAAAAAACCAACAAAATTAAATAATGGATGGTTAATTGCCGAACAATTTTCAGATAATGGTTTTTGTAGGTGTCTAGGTCATTTTGGGTCTTAAATTTAAGGATTAGTATTTTCTTAACCTAATTTTTCTCTTAATCATTTAAATAAATTTTAATAAATTTCAATAATTTTTTGGGTCCAAAATTAATTTTAAGGTATTAAAAATTATAAATTATTATGAGTATAAATACGGAATAATTTTTTCTAAATTATAATCACATAACTGGTAGAAACTAATTAAAATTTAATCCCATAGTTGGGTCGACAATGTGGGTTTTTAAAGTTAAAACGTCCAAACTTTTTCTCGGTTTTTATACCCAATTTCAAAGTGAAGTTGATTCCAATGAACTAAATTGGACTACTTGATAAAAATATAATATAATTAAACTTTTAAACCAAATTTAAATATAATTTATCCTTACAAATTAATTATACAAAAATGAAGTTTTGAATTAACATATAGTGTTTTTAACTATTCATCAAAAAATTAAGCTTCTTAAAAAAATCCCAAAAATTCGCCCTAATATAATTTTGAAATTCTAAATTAAAAAATAATGTGTATTTTGTGAAATTAAATTTCAAAATATTTCAAAAATTAATTTTATTATTTTTCATATAAGGACATTAAAAGCATTTCATTTGAGAAAATAGTATTTTTAAACATATAAGGACTTTACCAAAAATTATATCTTTTATCATCAATATGTTTTATTTCTATAAAACTATTATAAAAAATATTTTAAAAGGTTTTATTAATATTAAAATTACTATGTTTAATGTCTAGGTTATAATTATCTCATTTAAATTATTATAATCATAAAATGATATTTCGTAGAAAATCGGTGCTGCGTGTCATATACGCCGTGTCAGTGTGGCTTGTAGTGCAATTCAAGTTAGTTCAATGTAAAATGAATGTTTTAATTAGTTATTTAATATAGTAAAAACTATTTTAGTGTTTTTTGAAATGAAAAATATAAAAATATTAAATTAATTTGAAAAAACCATTAACAAAATCTCGGGGTTTTACATTCTACCCCCTTTAAAATGAATTTCACCCTCGAAATTCTTCTAGGTTATCAGATGTTTGATACTTGAAAGTTTCATTCATAGAAACCCACATCATAAAACATGGATACTATAATTTCCCTTAAAAATGGAACTTTGGAACCATAATGGTTACCCAAAGTAACATATATCTAGGTTTCAAAAAAGAAAAATATACTCTGATATTGATGATTGGATATGGAGAAAAAGCGTAAATATTTATAGGGAGTGATTAAGGTCATAAATCCAAAAAAGTGAATGATTAAAGAAAAGTGGAATGTCTCATAGTCATAAATATGTGGTGATTTATTAGGCCATCAGTTCAAAAAAAAGGTATTATGATAAATTTTTGTTCGTCATTATCCCATATTTGAGTAATTATTATTAACCAAGAATATAAGGAAATATACTTACATGATATATTTCTTTAAAAAAAATTTCATTCTTTGGTTTCACTTTTAACAATTTCTAGTTCAACCATTACTTCATGATATGGATGTCCAGAAATTAACTTTGATTTCTGAAGCACTAAAATACACTTCTAACAGATATTAAGTCCAAAAAAAAATGAAATATATAACTATTTTTCTATAACTATTCTTAAAAGTCAATATGGTTAATACATTAATATATAAAAATAAAAATAACAATATTGTTTCATGATGAATAATTATTCATCAAAAATAATTATATATTAACGAGGACAATGGTAGGAATGGAACCCTTATTGTCCTTCGATCATGGGTTCAAGACCCACAGAATTTTCGAACTTGATTGGTTGTCACCTGACACACATGATGCAATTTTATAAAACCATACTAATATAATTTCCAAAATATTATGGACATCCTTGAAATAAGGCTAATCACGAAATTTCCTTTTGACCAAGGTTTTCAATACAATATCATTTCATTAATACTTCATCTGAAGTTTAAATTAAAATTTTCATGAATGGTTAACCATATAACCCTTATGAAAGTTGAAAGTCCAAAACTTTATAAATAAAGTCACAAAATCATATTAAAATTGATTACCTCATATATCACAAAGTAGCTGTTGGTTGTCACATTCCAAACACGTGAATACCCTCAACATATATTCTCTTGAAACATGGTAATAACCTAAATTACCATAAATCCTTATTGAAGACATGCATTATTCCTTATTCAAAGTATATTAGATTTATTCCATAAATCCAAAAATGCTGTAATCTTCATCAATGATAGCATAAACCACCTATCAAAGTGTCCTTAATTTGTTCTAAGGAAATCAGTACCTTCAAATTTTCTTATTCATATCCCACATATCTTTATCCAAAGAACATTATCATTACATAAGGAACATATTAAGGTTTATCTTTCCCTTAATCATGTGTTTTACATGGACATCACCATTCCTTTATACCACTTTTCTATTCCATCAGAACTAATTAGCGTGTTCTTGTAAATACATAAATAAAAAACATAAACTAAACACGACTTATATATTTCACCTTTTATATAACATTATTCATGAATCCAAATACATAAAAACTTTTATTAATTCACTCCATCCTTATTGTAATAGAAAGGATACCTCATCCTATTACACAATACGTCTTTCTTTTCATATTTCATATGTAGTTTCTTCATCATCCACAATAGAACCATTACTCGAACCACCTTGATGATTCTCTTCCGAAGATTTCCTCTTGGGACATTGAGTTTCATAATAACCATTTAATACACACTTAAAACACTTAACCTTTGATGAAGACTTAGGGAGTACTGTATTATCATCCATTTTGTTAACCAAACACTTCATTTTTCCCTTGCATTCACTTGCTTTGTATCCTTCTTTTACATAGTCAAAACATCTTCTTATTCATTTAATACATTCACTTAAGTTTTTCTTTCAACATTCTTGACATAGAGGAAACTGTATCTTCTATCCTCTATGGTCTCCATTAGCAAAACTCTGAGCGAAATTCTTCTTTCTCATACTTGGTGAGTCCAAGAGTTGGTTAAGGTATACATTGTTAATCATGTTCTGTAAAAACTGATTAGACACGATCACAACATATTTTACTCTAGTGATCATCCCACTTGACTGCTCATCAGAAAATCATCGATCACATTCAACGTTAATCCAATTCCTTCCAGTTACTTCCATTTTCTAAAACTAGAATCATAGTGTGAGCATTACTTATCCTAGAAGAAAACCACATAGTCATAAAAATAATTAATTATAGTTTTCATAAATCATGACACATTCATTAATCTATGACAGCGTTGGTTCATCCCAGATTATTCATAGCCAATTTATATTTAAATTCTTCATGATGGTTTGTGAAGAGTTTGTGAATTCCTAGAGTATATCCCCTAAGAGTGTCAAACCAGGTGTGTAGTAAGGCCCGTTTCCGTGTAACAGATTACCACAAGTCATCCCTGGAACATCTTGTCAGACTTTTTACCCCTAGGTACATCTGTGCCAGTGCCACATCCACTTGTAGTATCTGGATAAGTATTTATTTCTAGGAAACCAATAAATCCATCCTTTACCAAAATTCCAGGACATTTTCTCATACTTTACCTTATCCTTATATTTATCCCTATACATTTCCTTAGGGTTCTCACTAAGGTTTTTTAATCCTAAATTCTAATGGTTAACTAAACCTTTTATATGATACCAACTATATCAAGCCTCTATTTTCATAAATTAACATCACATATCATTTGTTGAATACTTAATACATTATACAAATATACGCCCAAAGACCTTACTAGTCTAATGCCTTTGGAAACATGGAAACATAAACATTGATAAATAAGTGAGATATATTATCTCACAATGGGTTCTTCTTGACTTGAACCCTTCTTAGGCACATAAAAAATAATACATATATTTATATCCTGGGGAAGGAAACATTAAAAGGGGTGATATCAAATGCTCATTAAGGGTAAAAAAAGGAGATATTTAAGCATAATCATGAGTATAGGGGTACTAGAACATGATCATAAAAATAGATGATCATACCCTTCATATCAAAGATAATATACACGAATCATGGAATAAATCTTGGTAGTTAATAAGGCTTCAATCATAAGAAAATAAAAAACATAATCCATGAAATCATAACATAGGAATAAAACATGGAATTTTGGAAAACACATAAGAATATAATATGATTTTCGTAGTAGATAAGACATCACTTACAAGACCATCTTAGTTGTATGGGTTCACTCCCCATACTATCTTTGTTGTCATGGTTCACTCCCATGGTCAAATTAGTTGCATGCGATCACTCCTCATACCATCTTGGTAGTCATTTCTCACTCCCATATCCATCTTATTAGCATGAGTTCACACCTCATACAATCTTGGTAGTCATAGTTCACTCCCATGGCCATCTTAGTAGTAAAGGTTTAGTCCCAAGACCATCTTAGTCTATCTTATGAGATATAAATATTTACCCAATTTATTAGAGGGATATATAGGTCCCAACCAACTCATAATGAAATCCTACATACATGTGAAAGAAAATAAAAAAAAATCATATCTTAACCAATGAAATTAAAGGGGTATCATAAACATGTAATCATATCATAACCTATGAAAAAATATACAGGTTTCATAATCATTTCATCAAAATAATAACTTGTGAAACATAAATTTATTTCATAATCATAAAACCTATTAAATAGACATGAATTTTATATACATATAACCTGTAAAAGAGAAATGAGTATCAAAAAGACCATAACATTAATCATAACCATTCAGAGAAAAAATATGAATGGAACCTCTATATAATTTCCTAAAAAGGCTTGAGTAACATCATCATATGTCATCATAGATGTAAAATAATTTTTTAATATATTTTAAAAAAAAAATTCTTGAGTAAAATATCCTTTCTTCTTTAAAAATGGATTTTAACACATGAAACCATTTGAAAATCATTTTCGTTGAAAATACCTTGAAATTTTATTAAGAAGACATCAAATCATTTTGAAAATAAATATTCCTTTAAAACATATAAAATAATCCTGAAAACATTTTGAAAACCTTTTTACATGAAAAATTATAAAATAATATTCAAAGTATTTTAAAAACCCTTTTCATTGAAAAAAATTTTAAAATCTATACATAATTATTGAAAATGGTTTGGAAACAAATACTTTGAAAACATGTAAAGAAAGCATGAAAATGACTTGAAAACCGTTTCTTTGAAACTAATTTTAAAATTTTTTCTTAAAAATACATTTTTTAAGGTATAATAAATTATGCTTTAAAGAATTTATGGTGGGTAAATATGTACATGTCATATGAGGAAAAAATAATGTTACTTTTGTATAGTAAAATTGTTAGAGAAATGCCTTGTTAGAAAAGAGATAAAAAAATTCCTTTGAAAAAATTGAAAATATAAAAAAAATTATTTTAATGACTATAGGATATTAGTAGAGTATTCTTAGAAACCCTTTTTATAAAACATGGTTTTGAAAGAACATAGATTTTTGACCGAAGAGAGAGGTAAGTTCATATTTTCTTAATTTTTTTTCTTAATTCTCTTAGGTACCAAAGATTGAAAAAATAATAATAATTTAATAATACATAAATAATAAACATAGGATAATAAAAATTCATGAGTTTTCTTGAAATATGGATCATAATATCTCATTAATGAAAACATGATCATAAACAATCACGATTAACAGTGAGATTATTTCAATAAATTGGTACCACATGATAACTTTGAATTATAAAACCATTATAGGAAAATGAAATAAAATGGGGCATAAAATATCATGAATAGAAGGATATTCAAGATATTACATTTCAAAGGCAGTTTATACACCTCATATAAAAATATTGGTGTATAACATGTCATGTGTCTCAAAGAAGGAAAATTAAGACAAAATTAATTTACCGATTTGGAAACTTATAAAACTTAAACCCCATGATATAAATATCATAAATTTTTTATTTAAATAACCATAAATTTAAGTATAATAATCATTGAATATATACATGGGAATAATACACACCACACAATAAGAATGGGTGGTTAATAAAACATGTATCTCACGAAAATAAAAAGTGAGATGAAATCCCTTTACCTTGTGTCTTGACTCTCATCATACTCATTAAAACCACCTGTATAATAATATAAATTTATTATAAATATTTTATAGAACCAAATTATTACATATAATACCATATATGGTTTGATCATGACTTTATATTACCCTCTTGTTAACAATCCTATGTTAAGGCTACACTTAGGGTAACATCCGCTTTGTTCTTCACATGTGTCTTAAGTTGTTATATATTTTGTATTTATAATTATATCATGATTATAGAATATAAAAAATGATATAAATATAATGTATATTCAGTATATTTCCATTATAATAATCTATATAATATAAAATTACGAAATAGAATACACCGTTCATGGTGACGATAAGCCGCACGTACGCATGAACGCTGTTTGCGTTTTTATTCATCATACTGAATGAAAGAAGGTAAATGAAATATGTGTGTGTGTATATATGTTTATATATATATATTATTATTAAATTATCATTATTATATCAAATATATCATATAATTTCACTAAACCTATCCTTAATACATTCCATGTAGCGTGCGAATAAATCACATCGCTTGAGGGGGCGGTAGTTCACACTTCCTGAAAAGAAATTATCATACTTACACCAAATGGAAGGTAAAAAGATATGAACTTTAAAGGGAATAAAAAAGGTTAAATACATAAAAAATATATTATATGAAATATATAAATATAATTTCCATCATAATATCTACTATGATAGGTGGTAAAGGAAAAATTAACAATCATCATTTAATGAGGAAGTAGTTCTCCATATACATAAATAGTATGTTCGTTACCCATTAGATGGAAGTGTGTGTAAGTTTAGGTGAAACCATTAGTATAAAAACATCCTAGTATATTGAATATACTATTTTTTACAAGAACAAAATAAAGAGAGTAGAGGGGTGGAGAAAGAAAATAAAATAAAGGAGCTTGACAAAAGACATTACCACTTAATTGGGTTACTCCTTTTAGTTTGTTCCAAAAGGCTTACTTGGGTTGATTTATGCACAAGTGTAGGATTATAAGAGGAATGTTTGGATTTTGGGAAGTGGATTGGGTATAATTTGTCTGAACCTAATTTTTTTGAGTTGTGTGAAGAAGAGGGAGATGTGGTGGTCTTTTATAGGGAAGGAAAATGACACACTAGGAATTTTTTAAAACAAGTTAGGTGTACCAATATTTATACCTAAAAAAGTCATAAAAACAAAAAAACTCAATAATGGAAGGTTAATTGATTAACAAATTCCATCAAATTGGTGTTTTACAAGTGTATAGGTCATTTTGGGTCAAAAATTTAAGGTTTAGTACTTTGTTAACTTATTTTTACCTCTTAGTTGTTGTAATTATTTTTAATAACTTCCACTAATATTTTGGTCAAATACTAAGATGAAATTATTAGAAATCAAAATTTTTTTTTCTAAATATGGAATGAAATTTTCCAAATTCTAACCACATAAGTGGAATAAATTAATATAAAATTAATCCTGCGGTCGGGTTGAAAATGTGGATTTTCAAAGTAAAAATGTCTTAACTTTTGCTATGTTTTTATACCCAATTTCATAGTGAAACTGATTAAAATGACCTAAATTGGACTAATTGATAAAAATATTACCTTATTAAAATTTTAAACCAAATTAAAATATAATTTAACCTTATATATACATTTTATGAAAAGGAAGTTTTGAATTAAAATCCGGTATTATTCACTATTCACTAAAAAATGACGTTTCTCAGAAAAATACAAAAAAATTCCTCCAAAGATAATTTCAACAATATTGATTAAAAAATGAGGTTTATTTTTTTGATATTAAAATTCATGCTTTGTCTAAAATTAATCTTAGTATTTTTCATATAAGGATATTAAAATAAGTTCATTTTAGAAAATAGTATTTTTAAACCTATAAGGACTTTACCAAAAACTATATCTTTTATCATCAAAAAGTTTTCTTTCTATAAAAAATTATAAAAAATATTTGAAAAGTAGTTATCACTATTCATATCATCAATTTTAGTGGATCAATTATAATTATCTAATTTAAATATTTATAACAATAGAATGATGCTTCGTAGAAACACGGTGTTGCGTTTAACAAACCTGAAGTCAGTATTACATGTAGCACAAGCCAAGTTTTTTCCTTGTGAAAGGAATTTTTAACTTATCTATTTAATATAAAAAAGAATTTTTACTGTTTTTTGAAATGGGAAATATTAAAATATTAAATTAATTAAAAAACATTCAAAAAATCTCGGGGTGTTACACCTACTACCTCCAACTGGGACCTTCCAACAATAACGATGCATATTTCACCTTTGCCACCTTAGAAGTTTTATGAAACCCAAAAATCCCCTCAATATTCTCATTATAATCCTATACTTCTTGGGGTCCTGTGCTACCTCATAAGGAATAAGGATTGTTTTTGAGGAACTCATAAGGTTTGTCCTTTCTAGTACCTTATTTGACTTCTCCAATATGAGTTGGACCATAGACCGCTTCATGAACCAAAGCATTGAAAACCTAAACCGTGGATTACACTAGTCTCTAATCAATTAGTGTGAGGAAAATCTCTCCAGCCTCTTCCCATAGTTTAATAAGAAGTATCCAGGGAGGGATCTTGTTATATCTAGAAACAAGCATAAGGAAAAACTATCCATACACCGTTCTAAAAACTTTCAGCAATCAAAACAAAACCCAAACACTTTCATAGTTCAAAACAAAACCAAATCCATCATAATAAAAATACAAACCAAAACAAAATTCACCCCCACCCTGTTTCCATAAATTTTCTGCAATCATTAAGTCTCACATGGAGTATAATTCAAACTAAATACCAACATACCATGGAAATCTGAGGTCTATCATGAGTTGTTTTATATAGAAAACACACTTGAAACTAGAACCGAAATCCCAAAAATCCTAAATCCTGTCTATCTAGACTCTACAAAATAATGTGACCCCAATAAAGGGTGAAAAACTCCTCAGATACCATTTTTTCATGAACCAAGCTTGGGTGCTAGCCAACCTGACACCCAAACCATCCTGTTGTGTGGCCCTAAGGGCATTCCTGATCCCCACTGGTCGGAAACTAGTGCCTAGGTATCGAAAATGTATTTTTGGGGATTATTTCACCCATGACAAATAATCAAAGACAATAATCAAAATAAAAAATCATCCCAAGATTAAAATCCATATCCAAAATAGATACAACAATTCAAGTTAAACATTTTTACCAATTTAAACAAAGAAAAAAAATGAGAGGGGAACTAACTAGAAAAAAAACTAAAAAAGATCGTTAGTAAATATGTTCAACACCATCAAGCCACCTCCACAACCACCTACAATATAGAAACTCTAGAAATAGAATATACTATCACCACTATGGAATATATTTTCTTTTCCTAGGTCATACATAACAAAGTCTACATATACCCATGGATGTATGTAGTGTGTGAGCCAAATCCAAGTAGGATACCACCCAAAAGAAATATTCCACTCCATAACATTAGAATAAAATTCACCATGAATGTTTTAAGAAATAATTTAAAAATACTTTTAATAAAAAATTATTATGGAAAACATTTTAAAACAATGATGATTTTAAATTTAACACAAGAGTAAGGTCCACCCTAAGATAACAGTATTCATAAAATCACAAGAGAGAACCAAGTCACGGGAGATACCTATAGGTACTAGCACTAGTCGGGGGTCAAGAACCTCGTATCTTGGTGAAAATGGTATATAAACCATAACCCATAGCATCGTCATGTACGAGACACTATAGGGGAATACATCCCAAGGTCTAGTGGTCTCTAATCATCATCATATTTTTGTTAGTACTGTATGATCAGTCCTTATAGAAGAAACTGGGCCTCAGACCCACTGATCCAATTAGTGTGCTAGTCATAGTTCACCCACCTAGATACCCAGGATTCTATTTGTGCTCAATTTCCATTTCACATGCCGCATAGAACACCAGATTTACATGAACACACCAAGAAATGTAATACACATGAAAAACCACCATTTTTTCATAGGGAAAACCTCTTTCACATCCACACAGACAAAATTACATTTAAAAACACACTTTTAACCACTTGCATAATTTATAGAACCCATTTATGAAGAAGAACAAGGAAGCTCACATGAAACACAAAAATATCCATTTAGAAAACCATATTTTGACACATCCTCACCTAAAAAACTTTTGAAACATTTCCCACCTTTCACACAATCCATAGAACACATTCAGGATGAAAAGAAAGCATACCAAGATCATATAATAATTCTAAAACATGGAATCCCACACCTAAATCTTGGAAACTTCTGGAATCCAGTTGAAAACCAAAACCACAACACAAAGGAACCCTATAAAGGCAATATCAAACCATAAAAACCAAGATTAATCCCAAAGAACCATTATCAAACCCACTTTAAGGAATCCGACCCACTATAGGAAATAGAACCCAAGAAAATGGAGAAGAAGAGCCCTAGAAGAAAGAATAAATCAATAAAATAGAGACTCACTTAATGAATATTGATTATTTAAGTCCAAATACACCCAATAATTGAAGTTTAAGGGGGAAAATAAGGAGAGGATGAGGGTCTTAGAGGTGAAAATCCCATATGGTTTGAATTAAGGGTGGTTTAGGGTTAAAATAAAGGATGGTTAGAAAGGTAATTCACTATTTTTAATGACCTATAATGACCACATGGTTAGCCCACACAGTTTGTCACACTATGTGTCAACCATGTGGTATCCTATGTCCAAGAGGAAACTGGCTGCATGGTTTATTGGGAGAGGGTTCATTCTTATGTGGAAAGCCCTGTGGCATAGACAGTGCCACTATCCAGGGCACATGGTTTCTCCTAGGATGGTGCTTGATTTCACCTAATCATGCACAAAAAATTCTCCACCTATTGTAGGGTTCAAAAATTCTATCTTTCTCTAAAAAATAATGGGAAACCAAGGGATACATATGATAAAAAATAATACCTCAAAATAGAATCATGGAAATGACATCCATGACCAATGAAAATGAACAATTAGAAAGGTCTCTTTCCCAGGGAGACATAGAGAAACCACCTTAGAGATGAAGCACTGAACGAAATGATTCAAAAGGAGTGAAGACACCCAAAATTTCATGCTATATCCCAAGGGTTTGAGGAGGAAGAATTGAAATATAAATAATGAAAATAGTTTATTCAAGTGGTGCATAAAACATACAGGTCACACACTATTTAAGACATGAAATACATATTCACATCGAGAATCCTTCAAGTTCCATGTATGATGAAAATACATCACCTTAGATTAAAAAAACATGATCAACATTTTCATGATGTGAACATGTTTTATAGACAGTAATGTTTTCATCCTCTAAACCATACTCATGGAATCTTCTTGGAAACATATTCATATTTTGTAACTAGTTCATGAAGTGAATGTATGCAACAACCAGTACTTAATATAGGTTCTAAAGTACATCCCCAAACCAACTCCAACATCCTCAAAACATAAAAAACACTCTTAATCATTAAAATAGGAATAAATTTGAACTAGTATGTACAATATTCTCACCAAAAGAATTTTCATCCATGGGAAGTCATGCAGAATAAGGATTATTTGGAAAGAGTTGAGGACACTTCTCCCTTACTGATGATTCACACTACCAAGTCTATTAAGAATATGATTCCTACCACCATAACACTTTGAAAAACATAATATAATTCCAACATAAGACTTTCACTTGAGAATAAATAGTCACCACTGGCTTATTTAAAAATAAAACATCTATCTCTTACTTAATATGTTCTAAACTTAGAACATGAGAGAGATCAAGATAGTGCTTATTGAGATGAGATATGTGTAAAACATCATGAATACCTATCAAATGAGATAGTAATTCCAAAATATATGAAACCCACCCAAGAAACTCAATGAACTCAAATGGTAAAACATATCATGAATCTTATTTTCTATTTTTTATAAGCCGACGGTGACTGAAAAGAATTGAAACTTTCAAGAAAGACTAATTACCAATAGAAAACTCCAAAGGGTGAAATCGACAATACACCTAGGATTTATACTGAATCTAATATATAACCATATTCCGACGTATATATTGAATCCTTGATGATGTATCCTAAATGATACATGGTACTATAATAAAGGAATTTTCTACCTCTGATCTATAAATTAGTGATCCACATGAGTGACCATACAAAGCCTCAAAGGGTGACATTCTGATCAACGAATCATAAATTTTATTATACGTTAAATTGACCATTCTAAAATGGATATCCCATGATACATGAAATCCAAGATGTTCGAATGAAGTATATCCTCCATTATTTGAATAATACACTCCATATAACTATCTTTATATGGATAATAAGCTGAAATTTACCTGACCTAATTTCCCATCACCTCCTGGAGACTCTTCCAGAATCTATAAGTGAACCTAGGATCCTTTTCCAGAACAATAATTGAGGGAACCCAATTTAACCTCATGATCTTCTAAGAATAAATCATACCTAGATCTTTAACTTTAGTGTTGTCCCTGATCAGAATAAAATGGGATTATTTTTTCAACCAACCAATCACCAACCAAATAGAATTCTTCCACCCTGAGAGTCTGTGGTAATCCAACAACAAAGTATATGGAGACCTTATCCCATTTTCAAACTCACACCAAAAGAGTCTATAGAAAACTAGAATGTTTCATATGCTTTGCCTTTTTATATGAGATGGTGTAACAGTAGGACACATAACCTGCAATGTCACACTTTACAAGGCCACTAGAATCACCGTCTCATGTCATAATACATTTTCATAGTTCCTAGATGAATAAAACATGTAGAAATATGAAATTAACACAAAAATAAACTCCCCATAGACACTAGAAAAAAATTTATCTCTAAACGAAGAATATTATTTGAAGAGATACACCAACCAGAAATAGTCTCTCCAACATATAGGGTTTCTCCAATTCCCATAAATTCATTATTATGCTGTTGAACCTACATCATAGACTCAAGGAGAGATTATGAAAAATAAAGATTGGTCAAAACCATACCTAAAACATCCTTCTTTTAATCTGGATAAAAATAAGTGAAGATACCCATAAGGTTGCATTCTTCATTCAATTACCAAAAAACATATGATGACACTTCCCTACTAAGATCTACTGTAATGACATTCCCCTTACTCAGGGTGTAGGCAATGTTAAAGTTTAATGTTTTGAGGTATTATATCCTTCACCTCCATATAAGATTGAATTATTTCTGAGAAAAAATAGCTTACATTATTATGGTTACATAATACCATGAACATATCCCCAAATAGGTAGTGTCATCAATATTTAAGTGCATGGATAATTGAGGAAATCTTCAAATCATGAGCGGGGTAATTATTCTCATGTGGAAAAAGATTATGAGATCCCTAGGCTACATAATGATCATCATACATAATAATTAAACCTATAATAGCACTGGAATAATCTTAATAATATACATAATCTTTACCAAGATTAGCTAAGATCGAATAGAAGTCGATGTGAGAAACCGTTTTTGTTCATCGAAAGAAGACTATAATTTTTCATCCCAAGTGAACCTCACTTTCGTACCCGAAATTGTACTCAAGGGTGATTAAAACTTTAAGAAATATTTTAGGAACCACTTATAGTATCCAATAAGTCCAAGGAAGCTCCGAATCTCCAAGACGGCCCATGGATACTTCCATGACAAGACAACCTTCACCTTATTAGGATCAACTGATAAGACACATTAAAAAATAATTTTCCCAAATAATTTCACTTCTTGGATCCATAAATTAGAATTTGAAAAATTTCCATAAAGTTAGTGATTCATCAAGATTCCTAAAACTATATTTTTATGGTGATGGTGCGCAAATTCATACCTCGAGTAAACTATAATATCATCGATGAATATGATGAAAAGTGTGTCATGATACTAATGGAATATCTAGTTCATCAAATCCATAAATACTATAGGAGTATTAGGTAGACCAAATAACATCACAATATATTCACAATGACCATACCTTCTCCTTAAATTCATATCTGGTATATCAGACTTCTAAAATTTGTGGTGATGATAACCCAATTGAAGATCAATCTTTGAAAACCACTTTACCCCTTTAACTAATCCAAAAAATCTTCCACATCGGGTAAATGATACTTATTCTTAACTATAACCCTGTCCATATTTTGGTAGACTATGAAAAATAAAATTGGACCATTAAGCTTCTTTTCAAAGAGCACAAGGGGCTTCCCATAGAGAAACACTAGAAAAAACAATATCTTTCTCCATCAGACCATCCCACTGAATTGTGAGCTATTCCACATCCACTAGAACCATATGATAAGAGGGTATATAGATCCACATCATACCCAAAACTAGATAAATTATGAACTCCACCTACATTTATGGAGTAATTCTTGATGATTCATCTGATAAAACATTGGGAAAGTACCTAATAACAAAGGGGTGATCAATAATAAAAGAAAAAACATTGGGCTCAACTGTAATAGATGACAAAAAACTCCTAATCACTCGGATAAAAGGTCCTACATGACCAAAACATGGATCCCACTCCCCCTGAAGCACCCAAGAAATCCTATAAAAATGAAGTAACAAGACACAACAGTGATAAAAATCAACCTCATCATGATGGGAAATAAGAAAATCCATTAAAATCATAATGTGAACTAGATCTAGATCAACAGTGAGGAAATATGAATAACTCTACATAAATTATTGATAGCTAACAAGAAGGAAACCAAAAAACCTAATATTTCATATTCTCTCTATATTTATCTAAATCAATAACAAATTCCATGATCACCATCCTAATATTCAACACATCAAAAAAATGAACCGATATAAATGACTGGGAGGTTCTAGTATCTAATAAATAAGTCACTACTGAAGATATAATAAGGATGTACCTCTCAATATCACTAGACCTATATAAAACTCTACTGGAAACTCATCTAATATGTGTAGGTTCTTCACTCTTGAGGCATGTGGTAGGAACCAGGAAAACTTTGAAGCATGTAACTATGCTAAAGAGGCCTTAGGAGCTGATGATCCAAGACTATAAGATAGAATACACATAGACTGATAGAGTAAATTTAAATGGATGTAGTGTCCATAAGCATTACACATATTCATAGGTGTGGAACATGAATATCTGGTATTCATAACCTTTCCACACTAGTAAAAAGTCAGGTGAATACTAATCATTATAAGAAATGGTGTAGAGGATGCCCACTATTGATAAGAAACTTCACCACTCTTGAAATTCTCATTCCAGTTATTCTTTTTTCCTTACTTGCCACTAATTCTTCCACTGATTTGAAGAGAAGGGGAAGAATGGAAAATATTTCCTTCTATGTCCATTTCTTTTACCATATACCTATCTACCATCTACACATAGGTTGAAAGATTTTTCCTAAATAAATATGATATAATATTTGTTCATAAACCCTACAAGTACTTTCAAGATTTTAGATGATCATTCTTCACTACCTCCAGAGAAAAAAACCAGCTTCACGAATCAATTGGTGTACACCGACACTGAATTTTATCCCTGCTACAAAGAGAGAAAATCTAGAGAATTTTACACCATCAGATACCCTAGACATAACTTTTATAAGAATAATTTCATAAAATAATTCCAATCTAATCCCACATGCTTATCTGCCTATACCATGACATCCCACTATCTCTTGTTGGGACCCTCGAGTCTGAATGTAGTGAACTTCACCTTGATCCTCTCAGGTTTATACTAGAAGTTGAATATCTGATCAATCTTTTTCATACATTCCTCCTTCTCTGGGGGCTTATTTATATCCTTAGAGGATCGGGGATTCTCATATATGAACTCATGAGATCGATACATTTCTCCTCCAAATCCTGGATGTACCTCAACAACTGTGTTATAGAATTTCGGTACATTTTTTCCCACTGCACAAAATTATCACATGATAGAATCTATAAGACTCTGATCCAAAGGTAGATTCCCTTGTGGAGTATCCACCGAACCCTCCTGTGGAACCTATAGAATATGTCTTGGAGGTATACTGTTGCCCACCAAAAATAGAATACATGTTCATATGATAGGATAATATCAGTTTAAACTAGAAATCCATAATGTTATAATGATATTTATATTTAGAAATCACTAAAGGGGAAAAATATCCTAACATCACGTCGTTACTTGAGTCTATTCGTGGAAATAGATGAACATGTACTCTCCACAACCTATATCTCAAACCTTAACAATCCTACCTCCAATATAACAAGTTCCCAAGACTGAACGTAACAATGATCTAATAATTTTTTTTTATGAAATTACCTAAAATACCCTTACAATTTATAAATCAACCCAATTTTCATTATACCCAAATGGAGTTCCTCATTCCCATAGGCTCGTGACTAGCACCCGAGCATCAACAACCACCATAAAGAATGATTTCACCCAACATAAAGAAAATGACATGGAATATACATACATAATAGAAAGAAACAGTGGAATATAAATAGGATATATATATATATGTATATATATATTCTATAAATGATGTTAAATAACATAAGTAATAAAAATCAAAGAGGCTAAGAAAACTGTAAGGTAAGAGTCCAACTAAAAAAGGTAAAACCCAAAATGAGAAACAACTACTCTGTGTGATAACCAGATGATATCCCACCATCTCACCACAATCTACCCAAGACAACCTAAATATAACCTCACCTCCTCAATATGGTTCCTTTTCTTTTCCTATATCAAAAAATATAATTAGTTCTTCACAAATATGAAGGGGTGTGTAGGGTGTCGGCTAAATAGGCCCAGTAGGATCCCACCCAGGTGTTCCTTAATGATTCTCTATATAAAAATCCACACATACTAAAATTTAAAGTAAATAAGGTATGATAATAAATTAAAAAAAAATTATATCAAAATAATGGTAAATAAATACCCCTTTTCCCTAGTTCCAAATAACATGGGTAAAAAAATTTCACATCATATCACACATATCAAAGATGGTTGTCAAATCCAAATAGTACAAATAAAAGAATAGGTAAAATCATGCAAAGTATTATTATAGGTAAGGCTAGCTAGAACAATCATGCCCAAACATAGACAATTTGTAATGTCCTGAACCAAGATGCCAATAAAAGTTTCCCTGATCCTAGTGAGATACATGGACTCAAGTGCATCTCTCCAAACCCCAAAGGATGCTGACTATCAGTGAGGGAATAAGTGTTTTTGTGGGGAGACTATTACCTAATCACCAAAGTGAAGCATAGTGGAAATATAATATTAGATATGTATAAGAATCATTAAATCAATTTGACTGATGATAAATGAACAAGACATGAATATATAAATTATACCCAAAGGAATATCATAGATAGAAGATGATGATACCTGTCATGTTTCTAGTAAACAAAGAAAAATAGGATACATGAAATGTGTATAATATATGTAATAAAAGTATAAAACATATAAAAAGATCCATCTTGCATAATGAGCCTCAACTTTCTCCCATTCTAATATGCTTCTAAGTATAAATCAAGAACCTGTATCAGAGAACTTGCCCTTATACATACTTTCAATCATATAGTCTATTTGGGTACCCAAATGTGGTTTGAACAGGGTGTGACAAATAATCCCAGTAGGAAACCACCTAAGGTGTAGTGCCATCAAGTCATTGAATTTATATAATAAAAATAGTAATCAAGCAGTAATATAATATGTGAAGTAAGTACTGAAATTAAATAAGCATGCCTAACCATACCATCTCTAATGTGTAAGCCACTCACCGAATCCAATCTTGTGCTTTGGCTTGGTTGACACGTCATTTAAATCATTTCATTTGTTAAATATTTAATAACTTGAGCCCATACTTTTCATTCCTAATTTGTAATCCAGGTATCACTCTAGGTATAACATAAACCAAGCACCCTATAATCCCATCCTATAAATTCCTCCTTAGAATGATGGTATCATTCTAGGTGAGGTATAATATCACTTACACTCAAGTCCATCCTTGTCCATCCACTAAGTGATCCCAAAGTATCTCCCATGACATATTTGATCAAATTCCATTTGAGTTTGTTCTTAGTATTCTATAAGGAATCCAAGTATCACTTGGTCATATAATAGTCAACCCACCATGATTATATCCTTGTAAATTCATATAGGGTGTCCAAGTGTCACTCGTGCGTAATCAAAGCAGTATCCAAATGAGTCCTTCCAGGGTGTTCATATAATAACCCATGTGTCACCCAAGGTATATAAGAATACATTAATTCAATAACATTTATTCAATATCAATTAATAATTTCAACATCATCACCTTATTCATTTAAATTTAGTCACAACTTATAAGGTGAATTAGTTCATGGATAATATTAGAAGGCTTGGCCTGAATTTAACTCACATGGGAATTTCATTATAATAATCATCTCATGTTTAATCAACTAATATATGGAAAGTGTCTAGGGACATGGATTCCCTTACCATTCCTTTTTCAATTCAATGTGAATTTTTTATTACAATTCAAAATACATATAAATTAAAAATTCAAGATAAAATTCCATTTAAAATTCAATTCACAATTGAAATCCCATAGAAATGGGTAAAAAGGAACACCCTAAGGAATCAAAATTCAAAATCCACCCATGGTGGTCCAATTAACTAAAAAACCCCACCAAAGGGGTGGTTCCAATTCAAGGTTCTTAACCTATATTCAATCATAAATAGGTTCTATTAATCACATAGGTCATACCTATCAATTAAACTCAAGAATTAAAATTAATTTCAAGTATATCACTATGAGAATTGGGAACATGGAACAATGTCATATATAGAAACATCTCAAATTTGAAGGAAAAGAACGAGACTACCTATCGTAAATCTGTAGTGGATTGATCATCCAGTATCATCTTCTAATTAAAATAAAATCAGTGGAAAATCAAACAATAGACAAGGAACCCATAAATAAGGCATATTAGCCAACATCTAAATAGTGTACCCAATACCAAACCAAATTAGGAACAAAAAGAAGAACCAATATCTTACTGATGTGGATCGAACGAGATGAACAATTAGCGAATCAGAAACTAGATGGAGGAGATCCTTCAATTCCTAAAATAGTCATCAAAGTTGAAGATATTAAAATAGAGATTCATTACAACATGGGAAATTAGAAGAAATCAGGTTACAAATATAATTAATTAATGGAATTTTATTAATTTCCAAAGAAATCTTGGGTCACATGGTTTGGCTGCACGGTTGGCCAAACCATACACAAACCATGCACCCTGTGTTGTAGGAAGGGGAATAATGCATGATTGCATGCATAATTTTACTAATCATGCACAAAACATGTATTATCCTACTATAAAAAAATTGAAGAGTGTTCTATATGACAGTGTCCCTCAAATCAAACAGTTTATCAATCCTAGTGGAAAGTAGCTTTACACTGTCCATCTTAGCATGGTTAGAAGTAACCGTGAGGCCTTCCCTGCATGATTTCTACTAACTGTACCCCAAGTCTTTTCACCCCAAAATATGGGTTTTGGGATCTAAACCATCTGTAGAGATTCCTTCAATGTCAATGACTGCAAAGGGAATTCATGTTAGGATATTTTATGCATTTAAACTAAGAATTTATGGAAATTAAAATATTTCATACATCAAGAAATAACCATGTTATTGAAAACTTCCCCCTAAATAAATTCATCTATGAATTTTCCTTCTATGGGTGGTGAAGAATAATATGTGAACAAATGAAACCACTATGGTGGTATATCAACCTCCCACTGCTCGGTCTCATTCTTTACTCAACTATGCTACGACACATGCATATTAGAGGAACTTACCTACCTCAGAGTACCTTCATGCTATGATCCACAATACATATCTGATGCTACTTGAAGGATGCATGTACATGAAACTCAAACTCCTTGGGATGAAAGGCGTGAGATTGATCTGAATGATAATGGTGTAACTGAGATACATGGAAGACATCATGCATGGTCCAATAGCTCTGATGTAACAGCAACCAATTTTTTACTAGACCGATTCTCTCAAGAATCTCAAATGGGTAGAAATATCATGGTGAAAGTTTACCCTATCTCCTAATCCTTCTATGTACTATCCTTAGTGAGACACGTAAAAATACTTGATCCCCAAACTTGAACTCTAGAGGCAATCGATGGAGATTGTTATAATATTTCTATAGAGATTGTGTAGTATGCATCTGCTTTGAAATAAAATAAACCTTCTCTGTAGTCTTCTATATGAGATGAGGTCCCAAAATAGAAACCTATACCACCTCTAATTGGAATAGGGGTGATCAGGATGGTCTACTGTACAAGGATTCCTAAGGCACCATATGAATAGTTTTGTAAAATCTATTTTTATTGTCGAATTCAACCAGGGGTACATAATTATCCCAAGAGACCATAAAATATAGGATGCATGCTCACATCATTCCCTCAAGAACCTAGATCATTCACTCTCATTAGCCTTTGGTCTGAGGGTGGTGTGTTGTGCTGAGAAGAATTTGTGTACCAAATACCCTCTATAGACCTTGCTAGAACCATGTTGTAAACCAATAATCCCTATCTAAAATGATAGTGCACGAGACCCCATGAAGTCATATGATCTCATAGATATACAACTCCCAATCTCATCTATTGAAAATGTATCCTTTATTGGTAGGAAATGATAAAACTTCATGAGACTTTGAACAATAATCAAAATAACATCATTACCTTGAGGAAACCTCGATAAAACTATCACAAAATCCATTGAGATGTCATCCCATTTCCACATTGGAATGGGTAGCTACTGTACAAGTATGGCTAGTCATCAGTGTTTCAAATTCACCTATTGACAGGTGGAATATCACACGATGAAACCAACTATAACACTTTTTATAATCTGCCACCAGTATTGGAGATATAAATCCTAATAGATCTTGGTGATGCTGAGGTGCACTAGCCAAGATGAAGCATGAGAGTCTCACATCAGCTCCTCAAACATGTCCGATGAAACACATACATGACCATGCATATGAAGAATCTCATCCCTGCCTATGGTATACCCTAAAAGAGGGTCATCACCTGCCAAACTATTCCATTATACTAGGCCCTCAGAATCCGCTAGCTTCTTCATCCTCACTCTATTTAGTAGGGTAGAGGTAACAGATAAGGATGAATGAAATGTCTATCCTTGTCTATCCTAAAACTAAATGTACATCTAAATGAATAAATACATAATCCTCCACTTTCTACTGGCCTATTGAACTACTTGTATCTGATTCCCCCTGCTTAGTGCATCGACTACTACATTTCCTTTACCAATCATATAGATAAGCTCAAAATTGAAAGACTGTGGGTATTTAACCAACCATCATTACCTCAAATTCAGATCAGAATTTGTAAATATTTACATGAGTCTTTTGTGGTCCATGTACACAAAAAATTCTCTCTACGTAATGTATCCAATATCACAATTCATGAAAAACTGCAGCTAGCTTAATATCATGCATTGGGTAATGCCACTCATGTGGCCTCAACTACCAAGACCCATACACCACGACTCTATACCTTTACATAATAATTTCTCCAAGGCTAATACCTGATGAATCACAGTAAAAATGGTAACTCTTTTATGGATATAGAAAAATCAATCTCAGTAGTAAAATCAATCTCCCTTTTAGCTTCTAAAAGGCTTAATCACATGAATTTTACCATATAAACTTCACACCCTTTTTATTCAAGCCCATAAGAGGTTCTTCTATGCATTAGAAGTCCTGAATGAGGTTTCTTTAATATCCATAAATCCCCAAGAAACTCCATACCTCGAAGATATTCTTGGGATTCTCCTAGAAAACTACAACTCTCACCTTATCTGGGTCAAATGATACACCTGTCTCTGAGATAATGTGACTTGAGATGTGAATTTAATCCATCCAAATGTGGGACTTTGTGAGATTATCATATAAATGGTTATATCTATGTGTATATGATATGATATCAAGATGTTTGTCATTTTCATGTAGTATTTGAGAACACAAAGATATCATCCATGAATACCACGAAAAACAAATCCAGTTACAGATGGAAAACTCAGTTTATCAGATACATGAAGATTGATAACGTTTTCTTAAGACTAAAAGACATATAAAAATAATGATATAGACCATAACTTCTATAAAATACAGTGTGAGGTATTTCTGATGGTCTATCACTCACCTGATGATAACCAAATCTCAAATAAATATTTGGGAAAACCCAATCTCTTTGAAGCTAGTCAAGGATATCATCTATACATAGAAGATGATACCGGTTCTTACTAGTTTTCTGGTTCAATTTCTATTAATCTATATATAGCCTAAGGGTACTGTCATCTTCTTTTGTTAAAAGGACCGGAATACCCCACAAAGAATTACATTTTTGGATAAATCTATTTTCCTTTAAATCCTCTAGCTAAATCTTGAGCTCCTACATCTCAGTAGTATGCATCCTATAAGGAATAATGAATAATGTTACAACTCCTAAATCTATATTTATCGAGAAATATACCCCTCTCATTGGAGATAATCTTGAGAAGTCATCTGAGAAAAATTCCCACAAATGTTCAAACATTGGAGGGAAATATTCCTGATGTGTTCCCTAATCATCTAGATATAAACTCAAAATCTGGGCTATAATCTTGCCTAGCTTATGATGATCGGCTCCAACTTTTCCTTCCTGAACATCCCATTCACCCTTGTGAACTATCCACCCTCTAGTAATGTGAAGGTAACCCTACAATGATAAAAATAAAAAAAACCATGAATGGGGACCAACTAGTCCATCTCAATAATGATATAAAAACCTATAATCATGAGGAAAAAGAGGTCCCATTTGAAGCGACACATGCCAATCTAAAGGGGGAACTACCTAAATTGATGTACATCCCCCGTTTTAATCCCCAACAGAGTTTCAAGAATCATTATGGCCACATAATATTGAAAACTAATACCAAGTATCTCTACAACATGCACAAATATAAATCTATAGGAATCCTCTGTATCAAAGTGTAGATTCAAAATTAGAGGCTATATAATAGTACCTTTCACAGTAGAAGGTTTGAGATTATTCTCCTCATGTGTTGGTTTCACTACATATATTTGTCCCGATTTGTGACCAATGATATAACCTGGTTACGCTGAACAAAACTTCCTTGTTTTCAGTAAAAGTATGGGGTCTTACTGCCACTACCACGACCACTTCCTTGGCCTAATTAGATGGCTGTACTCTAGATCCCTCCTGGATAAGAATCATCTGACCCCACTCATCCACATGGAGTCAGTGTAGACCCTCTCTCCCTGGCTAATGGGGGATTTTTTTCAACAGTAATATAGATGGCCCATCTTGTTGTAGGATCTCCACTCGGCTAGGTACCTCATAAATTGTGGTTTTTATGTCCCATTCCACCATAATGGTGACACTTCACCTAGATATATGAGTTTTTTTCTCTAGATACTAATATCACTGTGTGGATCCTCCCTAAGATGCTTCCTACTATTGGTCGATGTAGCATCAAATCTAGATGCCGAAAACCCCCAGCACACACCCCCAACCTCACTCAGGGTTTTTTCTATGATAAACACCTAATTCACTCATCCTAAAATATTATTCAACAAGAAGACAATACCATATGATCAAATGTCATACCTGAGACCATCCTTGAATCACCTGGATTTAGATAACACATCACCCATCAAAATAGGTGAAAATGGAGAGAGATATTTAAAATGGGCCAAATATTCAATAACTGATTACACATCCTACTCCATGTGCATGGAATCTTTGTCTCTATAGGCCCTCAACATATCAGGATAGAAATAGTCCTAGAAGGACACATGAAAACCCCTCCAAGACATCTCCCGATGATGATCTGTCTGATAAATGACTTCCACCATCTCTTGGAAGAACCACACAATATATAAGTAGCGAGATTTGACCTCTTCTCGGTAGGTATCTCTAGATGATCAATGAAATATAACATTCCCTCTATCCATCACTCCGTATCTTGTAGTCCACTATCCCTAAAAAATGTGGTCAGATGCTGTTGCTGGAACTCACGTGTCGACTCTTCCATAGTCGGGGAAGCTCATGGTGCTCCCTAAACGGTCTGCATAAAACACATAAATCCTTCATGGAACTATGCCTCAACACCTGTGTCTAGTATGACTACTGGTTCTTCTGTTGGCACTACTAGAGGACCTGCTGGTAGCCTATGGACTACCACCTATAGAATGTGGTAATCGGAAACCTCCTGACATACTACTGGAGGTCGTCATGATGGAATGCCAAAATAATTCCAAACACATGCCTCAGATAATAACATTATCAAGGTTCACATATAAAAAGTGAAAATAATGAAATAGGATAGGTAGAAGCCTTCCTATATAAGAAACACACCTCTCTGCCTACTCCTTGAGTAAAGTCCAGGTGATTTACTTCTAATATAAAAGAAATAGATACTCCCGACTACCCACTACTAAGGCCAGGACAATTTCAAGTTCTCTTCTATAAGAGATTCATGTTTCCATTTCAATTATTTTACATTTATTCTCATTATCTCACATTTAATTTTCATTATATCATGATGCATTAAGAATGTTGAATCAAATGGGTCACAAAATCCGGATCCATAAGGGACCATAATCCTCATGAACCAAAACATTGTTCCCACCTAATCCACACCATAGTAAATTCTATAATTTATTTCAAAAAAATATGTATATTTATGAGGGAAACCATCAAAACAACATTCAATAAGTAATTCATCCAAAATGGCATGGAATAATTCATGGCATGTGATTTTTGTAAAGCATCTAAAATAATGAATGAGATGGAATACCCTCATCTCATCAGGTCACAACAAAGTAGAACACACAATCATATGAATAATAACATCAAAATTCAAGTGTATCACCCAATGGTGGAATCAAACCAACTATAATAGTCAAAATCCAGAAAACAACAATTTAATTCAAGGAAATTCATCTTTTACCCTTATGTGGGTTAGATATCACAAGCACAAATCATTACCAAATCCCTATTCCTTCATATACCTATATATTGTCTCAAATTAGTAAATAAAACTATAAAATAATCCTTCGATACCACTTTTAACATCTTGGATCTTGATTCCACTCAAATCTACCCCAATCACGGTCGGCTACATGGTCTCAAGGAAATATCGTAAATGCTAGAGGTTGCTGACTAACAACAAGGGCCTAAGAGTGTCTGTGGGAAGACTATAAATTCACCACTAGAGTGTAGAATAATGGAAATAAAGTATCAGATAATTAGAATAAGTAGTAAATAAATCAATCATATGATAAGTGAACAATAATGGAATATATAAAGTATACCATAAGGAATCTCATATACAGAATATAATGATACATGTCATGTGTCTCTTAAAGCATCAAAAACATGATACATGGAATGTTTAAAATAGACCAAACATAATTAAAAAAAGGAAAAAAAAAATCCAATTAGCATTATAAGCCTCATCTCGATCCCCTTCTATAATAATCGTAAGAAGAAATCAAGAACCCGTATCAGGGATCATACCCTTATCCATACCCCCAATATTATAGTCTTTTCAGGTACCCAAAGGCGTACCAAATAGGGTATAAGATATAATCCCAGTAGCCAGCCACCCAAGGTCTAGTTCCATCCAGTTAGTGAATATATATAACAAAAACAATGTGTAGGAAGTAATGGAATATTTGAAGGAAGTATTAAACGTAAAAAACCATAAAGGGAAGGGTTCCCATGAAAACCCATCCTCTAAAACCTTGTTTGTCCTATCATGAATGTCTCTGAATCAATAGTCATCCTCATATAATTTTATAATCAATTTCATTTAATGATTCAATTTCATTAGATTTAATAAATCTTGGGAACTAACACACAACACAATATCCCCGTTAGAATATGATAAGGATTCCTAACCAGGCCATCTCTATGGTGTAATTTACTAACCAAATCCAAGATTCTACTTTTCCTTGGAAGAGGCATCATTTAAATAATTTCATTCATTAAATATTTAAGAACCTGATTCCATCTTTGGTATTACTAATTTGGAATACAGGTATCTCTCTAGGTATAACATAAGCTAAGCACCATACAAGCACATCCTAGGAATTCCTCATAGGAATCTTAGTATCAATCTAAGGGTGGTATAATATCATCATCATCATGTGAATTTTTATTAAAGGAAAATAGGGAAAAAGTACACAAAGAAATATAAAGTATCACCCTGGCCTCCTACCCCTAAAGCTGATAGCTTAGGAGGTATGAAATAGTGAAGAACTAGGGAATATCCTCTTATCAAGTTGACCCCCCCAGGCTTCAAGATAGAAAAATTATGAAAAAATAAATCCTCTGGGCCGAAATGACCTGAGATTCTAGGTGGTCAGCAACCTTGTTTCCCTCACTCCAAGTGTGAACTAGTTTTATGCTACTACTGATTAAACTCCAACTGTTCATAATGACAAAGGTGATCAACCAGTGAGAGAAGCCATGATGAAGGAGGGACTTGTGCACCAGTGATGATTCAGTTTCCACTTCCATGATGATCGGATTTCTTTGGCTGCATAAGAAGATCCCATAAAATAGCGCTAGGGCCTTAGTCTGTAGGGATGATCCATGACCCATATTTATTATGAAGTCTGAGTACATCGACCCACTACTGTCACACACAACCCACCCTTAACTAATGTATCTAGGTTTCCTATAATAGTATCTAAAGGATTTTACTTTAATGTTACTACCTATCTAGTTAGGACACTTTTAGGTTCACCATTTTCATTTTCTTTCGAACTGGACTGATTTTGATCATTTTCAAATTTACTTTGAAAACAATATTTATAATACTCAAGTCTTAAGTAACTAAAAGAATTTTTAACTTCATCTATTTAGTTTTTTTTTTGATGAAGGATAACTTTAATCAAACATCACATTAATAGATTATTCAAATATACTTGACTTCTTATTATATACTCTAAATAATTTAGAAGTAGCAGAATATCCTAGAAATATTTGTTCATCAAACTTTTCATCAAACCTATCAGAGTTTTCCTTAGTATTCAAAATATATACCTTGCATCTAAAAACATTAAAGTATTCTACATTAGGTTTTTTGTTATTATAGAAATCATCAGATTTATTTTTATGAAAGGGTATTATTAATACTATATTCATGATATTGAAGTTCGTATTGGTAGATTCTCTCCAAAAATTGGTAGGTTAAAAATATTCATTTAACATAGTTCTTTCCATTTCCTAAAGAGTACTATTTCTTATTTCTATAATTCTATTTTGTTGAGGTGTTATTAGAATAGAGAAATTATATTTAATACCTAAGTATGAGAAATAAGATATAAATAACTAATTCTCAAAATCTCCTATATGATCACTTCTTAATGAAATGATTTTGAAATATTTTTTAATTTTAATATTTAAAAAAAAATCAAAAATAAAAAAGATTAATTTCTAAACATTAATAAATATACCAGGGTAAATATTGAAAAATCATCAAGAAAAATAAAAACATAAGATATTCCAGCCATGGTTGCTACTCTTTATGGTATATGAAAATAAATGTTGATGTTTTCTAATGGTTTAGATATATCAAACTTGTTAATAAATTTAATATATTATTTATCCTACTCACATGTTTGGCATGAATCACACATTCTATTCCCATAAAATTTAATATTTGGAAAATAAGAAAATAAATTTTTGTTAGATAATTTAGATAATTAATATATATTACAATGTACATTCCTTATATGAAAAATGTAGGATTAATTTATTTTGGTATTTAGATAATTAACTCTCTGTTTACACAAGTAATTTAGATCCAAAGTATAAGTATTTTATGCTCTATGTGATTTAAACTTTAAGCAGTTTATCTTTAGAAAAAAACATGTATTGTTAGAAAAACAAGCATAAATAACATCATTAAATTATTGATAAATAATTATTAGATTGGCTTCAACACATGAATATATTGAGATTTTTTGAATAGGATCGACTTTGGACATCTAACTGATCCAACTGTATTCATTTTACCTTTATCATTACCACCAAAGGTAACCAAGCCTCCATATACTACTGATAGTGAATAGAAATTGGAATAATTTCCACTCATAATTATTTACAACCCACTATCCATATTCTATATTTCACTTTTTTCATTTTTACCTTTCACCTACCAAAAATAAATTAAACAATAGCTTGTTTTGGTCCCCAAATGCTCTTGGGTCCTGTTGTGTTATCGAGTAGGTATTTAGGTAACCAAATCAGACGAATTTTGGAAAAATATATAGAACTAACTTTATAAATATTTTTTTATTAATTCATTCTATATACCATTAATATGATGATGTTGTAAGAACCATTTTCTAGCATAATGTACTTTAATTCCATAATAAAAACAAGTAATTCTAGACATGTTTTGTTTTTAAGAACTTATTTTTTTATATAAAGTGTATATTTTCACCATTTCTCCATATTAAATATATATAATTTTTTTAAATATTTTTTCAAGAATATTATTTATATATTATTCTACCTTAGTAATTATACTCATAGTGCTTTTAAAGGATTATAATTCAACCTGTAACTCTTTAATTTTATTTTTAGTCATGGTGGAGTCTGAATTAGATTTTCTATATTTTTATTTTCATTCTAGGTGATATATAAACATAGAATATTTTTCACTAAAAACTGTATTATGAATATTCATTAAATATTTATTCTTTTACCAGAGATTCATATTTTTCTTAAACCATGGAACAATATGCAACTAATTTGTTTTTTGAGAAATATTTAGAAGTTTAATAAGAAGAGTAATAGGACTATACTTATTCTTCCTTAAACACAAATAACATATTAGCTTTCATATTTTATGGATCATCATCTGAATAAGATTTATAATATCTTCTTGATTCTTAAAAAACAATCCATATTTCTTTCATATATTTCTTTCCATTGTGTTCATAATCAGATTTCATCTGGTACTTTCTTTATTTCTTTTAAAATTTTGTTTTCTCTGCTTATGGCTATGGGAAATCGGGTATGATATTACCTATCCAATTTATAACATTTAACTTATTTTATTTTTTGATGATTATTCTTTAAATCATTGAAATAACTTTTGAAGTTTCTATTCTTATTTTAAAACTTACTGAATATTCTATCTAGTTGAGTTAGTTTCATTCTGAAATCCAAACATTCTGAATTATTTTTGGATTCAACATCCACCTTAGATTTATTTTCATTTTTTAGATTAGTAAGTTTGAGAGTAGTATTATCCCTTTTTATCATTATATGATCTTATTCAACTATCATTTCTGATTCATACATCATGAAGGTTCCAATAAATTCCTTCATTGATTGTTTTTTGATAGGAATGGATTTTATAATTGTATTAGAAATTACATTCCTTTTTTAGTATAAAATTCTAAGAACTGTCAACACTTGATCTAGTTCTACAATTGGATCTCCCAATATAGAAGAACCATTGATTATTTCAGTTAATATTCCATTAATTACATCTTGAAGGTATAAATTTTTTATTATTCAATGTTATACTTTTTCTTTATGACATTACTAGTTACTTAATAGGAAAAATTGTCTTATATATAATAAATATACTAGAAAATTGAGGGAAATGATTGAATTCATCCAGACCAAATCCAAAAAATGATTGAATTCATTTCTTTTAAGTTCACATCATACTCATCTTCTTTTAAAACATTTTAATTCACTAGTTTGACATATATTTCATAAGATTTTAAAATATTCATATAAACTTTAAAATATAGTTTCTTTATATAGATAATCATTTTTTATTTCCAACAACCATAATTTTATCCATTGAAATATGGAATGCTGATCATTAACTTGAGTTTTTTGAGTTCAGTTGTAGACATTTTTCTTCATATAGACCTTTGACATAATATTTCTAGATCTTAACATAATTCTTCAATGTGAACTCCTTTCATACCCATTTTTTGTTTGGAATAATAGGAAGCTATAAGAGGGGGTGAATTTTGACCTTTTAAAAATATTATCAGAATCAAAGTTAACCCCTCTTAGTTATCTGTGAAGTATTATTTTTTAAAACATTTTATGTAGTAGAAATAAAAAAATATAACTTAGAAAGTTTTATGGAAGTTCAAGATAGAAATATCCCCTAATACACTACACCAACACTCACTATGCGAGATTGATTATTTTCAGTAAATATGTTCTCTTACTTAAAGAAATCTATAATTGAGTGCAGGTAGTTGACATCTTAAAAAAATTCAAGTTCTTTTAATCGTAACCTTTTCAATCATAGCTTAGTATGAGAAGCTGAAACTCCACTATGACTAATAACAAGTAGTAGAAACTTCAACAAAAAATGTAAGATGCAGATTATTGAAGCATCTTCATCACATAGTTGTAGTAGCAACTGATAGATGTAGAGTTCTCCAGAGGTAAATATAATATTTTCAAAATATTTTCCTTTATAAGAAAGCATGATCTTGTGTTTTGATAAGATATTATAAAAAACAACAACATTAAGATTTTTTTTAGAGAAATAGAGATAACACTCAATAGATGATAATCATGTATTTATACAAAGTATAGCTCAAATAATTTGTTCTAAAAACTGTATTAAATTATTTATAATGGATACACCAATGATGAAAAAATGATAGAACAACAATATATCAAAACATGTATGTATCTAAATTATATCTATTCAGAAAACAAGAGATATAATTATATTTCATAAGATCCAAATCATGGTATTTAACAATAGACTTTATTTTCTTCAAGTCAAATAGATCAAGAATTATCTTATACTAAAACAATATATTTTAAACACATTATGTTTGAAATTTGAATTTAAATTCTCACAAAAAAAGTAATTTCCATTATAAATAGAAATGATTTAATAAACTAAATAAAACAATTTAATCTATCATTAAATAGATTTTAATATTAAGAATACTAAAAAAATTCAATAATCAAGGAAATAATCAATAATTTAAATGTCATATATAAATAAGGAAAATGTTGGTTTTCACTAAATATGGTATAAAACACACAACTTGCTACAAATTTTTGGTTGATAAACCAAAAATTAATCAAGAAAACATTGGGTTCCTAAACCTGAAATTATTCCAAACATACAATTACCAAATATAATGTTTCTTTTCAAAAAGTTTGGTTCTTGAACCTAACATTTATCAAACATAATATTGTGAATAGTGATTCTATAATTCTTAAAAATGTACAAAATGCTTAATTCAATCAAACTTTAGTTTAATTGAATCTAAATTTCATCCAGAATAAAATAAATGTTCTAAAAAATATTTTACTGAAATAGAATTAAAGAAAATTAATTAGTAATATAAATGTAGGTGTTTGTGATCATCATAATACATGATAAATTATGGAAATTGTTTGATTAACACATGAAAAACACTCTTTAGGAAAATTACATCCTTTAATAGTGGAGGATTATATGGACATCATCCCTAAAGATGTTCCAAGACCACCTCTGATGTGAGAGATGGATTTTTTTTGCATCAAATTGTACCATATAACTACACTGATATATTCTATGGAATAGGATTTCCCTTATTAAGCTTCATATGTTTAGGTTATAGTTAGAGGACCATTGATATAAAGGTATTATCAAACCTAGAGTCTCCCTATGGGAAGCTTCAGTTTTGTTTCTGAAACAGGAAAACAAGAGATTGGGACATTGTGTTGATTATCATCACTTAAAACTTGTAATCGAAAAGTAAAAGTACCCATTGATGAGGATTGACAACCTATTCAACCAATTGATATGTTTGATTTGGTTCTCAAAGATTGATCTCATGTCTAGCTACCACCAGTTGAGGGTTTCTGAGGATGATATTCTAAAGATGAAATTATGATGTCTCTATAGATACTATGTGTTCGTAATGATTAATTTCGGTGTGATGAATACCCTTTCTATGCTCATGGAACTTATGAGATAGATATTCGAGCTATACTTGGATTGATTCTTATTTTTCTTCATCAATTAAATACTCATTTACTCCATATAAGAGGAGGAGCATAAAAAGCATTTAAGGTTAGTCATAGACTTACTCTAGGATCACTAGATTTATGGTAAACTCACAAATGTTTATTTTTGAGTCCAAGAGGTTCATTTTTGAATCAAAGAGGTTCATTTGTTCTTTAATTTCATATCTGATCATGTTTTAGTTATATACTAGTAAAATATTATTGTGGTGCTTTTTTGGTATCCTCCTTAGAGCATGATGGAGGCCCAAAGTTTCCTTGTCTTGACAGGGTATTATAAGAGTATCTTGGCGTACTTATCTAGGTTAGTAGCTCCTTTTATTACATAGAAATGGAAGGGGTAGTCATTTAAATAGACTAAGAAGTGTTAATGAGACTTTAAGGAGTTGATGATGACATTGACCAATGCTCCTGTGTTGAGAGTACAGGTGGAGGGAATAAAGTATACAGTGTTTTGGGATGCCTATAAAACTGGTCTCTATTTCATGTTAATACATAGTAATTTAGTTTTTTCTTATGGTTTGAGGAAGCTGTGACCCCATGATTAGAACTACATGACTCATTTCTTATAGTTGTAAGTTGTAGTCTTCTCTATAAATATGTGGTGACACTATATTTCGGGTGAGTGTTTTTTTACACAGATCACCAGAGTCTCAGTTTGGTCTTCACCTAGAGAGATATTAACCCAATACAGATGCAGTAGATAGATTTACTATAATAATATGACTTTGAGATAATCTACAATTCTAGAAATATAAATGTGGTGGTAGATTCTCTTAGTTGGAATACCCATTCTTTCTTGATATAGGAGGCGTCTGATTTGGTGGATTCATTGTAGTTGAACCTAGTAGAGGATATGGGTTCATTTTTTCTTTATTAGATTATGGTGAATACTCCAATTATTTATTGTGTGAGAGTTCTTCATTTAGGATACATCAATTTTGAGGTTCTATGTGACCATATATTCTCAAGAGATGCACCAAATGTATTTTCAGGAGGGGAGCACATCATACTTTCCCAAGGATGGATGATGCTCCTAGTCATGTTGGAATAGGAGGTGATGAGGGAGTTTCAAAAGTATCCCTTGTATGTATATCCTAGTGTGAAAAATATGTAAAATAACCTTTAATAGTAGTTTTGGTGGTTTAGAATGAGTTATAGTATAGCCAAATTAGTCCCTTGTTGTCTCACAAATTCGTAGGTTGAGGATGAACACCGTGTACTGACAAGTTTGACACAACATCTTGAGATCCTAGGGTGAAAGTTAGATGGTGTATATATATATATATTTAATGTATACCCCATGGATATAGAGTTTCCACCATGATATATGGGTGCTTTTTGACTGGCTTACCAAGTCAACAAACTTACTTTCAATAAGGGAGTAGAATTTAATTGAGAGTTTGGGGCAGTTGTAGGTATGTGAGATCATCCATCTTCATGGGGTAAACATAGTGATTGTCTTTGAACATGATGATAGGTTCACATCATAGTTGGGGAGAGGTATTTAGGATTCCTTTGAAACCTAGTTACATATTATTATGATGTTTCACCCCCATATGGATAGAAAAACCAAGAATAATATCTAGGTGTTGTAGGATATTCTGAGAGCCTATGTATTAGAATTAGGCCAGAGATAGTAGGATCAATATTCATTGGTAAAATTTTCTTACAATAAAATATTTCACTCTACTATTAGCTTGTAAACATTCTAGTATTTATACATGAGACCATGTAGGTCACCATTTTTCTAGATTGAAATTAAAGAGGCATCTCTTGTTGTTCCCAAGATGGTACAAAAGATGACAAAGAAAGTAATGATGATCCATGAGTGTATGAGGATAGTCTAGAGAAGACCTAAATCTTACACAGATCGACATTGCAGTCTTTTGGTGTTCAATAGTGGATACTGGGTTTTTATGAGAGTTTCCCCATGAAGATGATTGGGTATATTTGGAAGGGGATGCAAGCTATCACTGAGTTCATCGGGTTGTTCAAGATCCTACAGAGGGTTGGTGAGGTTGCATACTATTTGGCCTTTCCCCCATAGTTGGATTGAGTACATAAAATCTTCCATGTGTCATATAAGAGAAGATAGGTACATGACCCCACACATTTTATTGACTAGGGAAAACTAGACAATGATGATGGATCCACCTTTATAAAGTACCTGGTGGTGATCCCGGATTAGCAGGAGATTATCCTGCATGGATAGACCATTGACTTGGTTAGTGTACTTTTGCAGCATGGGAGCATACAAGAGAGCTCTTGGTATTGTGAGATCCATATTTGGGATTGGTAATACCACCATTTTTTACATCTTGTACCTTTTCAAGATCAAGAGGCTTGAATGAGGGGATAATGTAGTGACTCTATTTTGTTAGAATTTTCCTTTGAATATTTCTATGCATAAATATGGATTTTTCCTCGAATTCGGTGAAGTGTTTGGGTGTCTCATGACCTCAAGATTAATAAATTAAAAATATCGAAATATATTAACGCATGTTCATAGATCATTTTGGTTTAAATGGTTTTCCTATTTTCAGGTACATTGTATGGGAAATCCGAGATGACTATTAAATATGGAAAATTGAGTTTCCCCTAGGCATGACATAAAGTTTATCTGCATTAGACATTTCATGGATGACATTCATTGGTGATGCCTTTAGAAAAATAAATAAATAAATAAATAATTTTATTTTAAATACAAAAACATAACCCTCTCTCTATAAATACCATGTTATGGAAACTACCTAGGGTTAGATGCTTAATCCTTGGATATTAGAGAGTTAGAGGAGGAGAGATCTGTTGAAAACTAGGATTGTGGATAGATGATGAACCATTTTGGGATCATGGGGAGATGGATAAAATAGAGAGATCCTATTATTATTTACTAGATAACATGTTCTTCCCTAAATATCGATCCATCATCGAGGTAGGGATCACTGTTTGGGGTTCCTTCCCTTTTATTAACAGTTGATCATGGATTTAATTATCTGATTTTGTTTTTTTGATGATTTCCATTCATCTCAAGATCTGGAATATGAATTATATCGTCAAACCCGACTTATATTTATTATTACATGATTTTACCCCTTGTTTCTATACCTTAGGATCGTTATCTTATATCACATTGGCAAATAAAACTCATCACATTTATTTATTTTCATTTCTCCCCATCATTCTTGGTATTATTTTCCATTGGACCATGAGGATGCAATTTCACATTTATGGGGTCAGTTTGAGTGTGATTAAACCCCTAGATGAATGACAGTTTCACAAAAAAAATTAAGGATTGATGATTTTTGGGCGGATCATGATGGATTCGTGGTTTCAGGTGATGACTACAAGTTTCAAAAACCTAGATGGTGGAGGATGGATGGTGGATTCTTGTGTGGTTAAACGGATTTACAATTCATATCCACTGGAGGCTAAGAATCAGTGACCAAATATGTTCCCTTTTATATCAGCTGGTCATACAACATGATTTTACATGGTATTTATGGATCGAAAAACCAAATGAAGCCCAATATTTACTGCTATCAAAAAAACTAAATACACAATGTGTGGTCTAGAATAACACATTCCGTTTAGTCCCTTGGCTATGGTGGATAGGTTTTGTGGTGGAGATAAGTATCACACTCTGTGTATGGCTCATATACACAATGGGACATAGAATTGGAAGCTTAGTGTGTACTTTGGGAGTAAATGGGCATGGGAATGACCAGACACATAGGCATGACAATAATACCTGGGAATGACCATGTACATAGACACAACCAAGGTGACTAGAAATGACCAATGTACATGGGTATGGGATGGAGTACATGGGAATGGTACATACATACACCATTATTACTTAGGTGGAAAATCCACCTTGTATACCACCTATATAAGTGGTGTAGTCCCACATGGCTAGATGAGCCATGTGCAGGTGACAACACAGATTGGTGTCTAGGCGAGGACACAAACCATGTGACCCTTGGAATAAACCATGTACCCGCTGTAAAAACTTACATCCTTCATATATCCCTCTTATGGACTTGATTTTGTCCTGTGGGTAGCCTATCTCAAGAAGTTATCCAGGTAGAATGTGATAGAGGCCTTCATTTTAGAATCAGAGATACAACACAAGGTGTTAAGAGTGGGAATATTCTTCCGTTGTTAGTTTATAGATGGTAGTGATTAGGATAGTTTATGAGAGAGGCACTCGGTTCTTAAACCCCCTATCACACCAGGGTGTAGGTCCCCCATAAGCTTTTCACAAGTTGAAAGGTAACACCCTAATGTACAAGGGAACAATTCCTCTATCTACTAAGTAGAACCCCCATGACACAAAAGGGCATGAGACCTTTATATACTAAGTAGAATCCCCCTAATTTACTTTTTGGTGGTTCCCCTACTTATCGAGTGGAACCCCACCAACACACTAGGTAGTGGGTCTTCTACCTATTGAGTGTCATTCCATTATCACACCAGGATGTAGTTCCTTTATTGGAGATTGTTCCTACTCAATTATGGAGCACAATGAAAAGGTTTTGATGCTCTACATAGATTCTTGTGTGGTTAGACATGATACTGGGAATCAAATATAGACCTTTGAATCTGAAGGTAGACTCATCGTCTTTAGATGGGTTGTGTAGATAGATATCCCCTTTCTCCCTAACCTAGGTTTATGTATGAGAATTTATGTGTATTGGGTTGAGGTGATTTCTATTGTTCCTTTATCATGATACCTTTATGATTTTTGGGGTGTCCTAATGGGTATTATATACTCACCTCTATCTCGGATTTTCTTTCACATGTTTTATCTTCAATAGAGGACATGATGATCATTGGTGACTTCGGGGGAGCATAGGGGTACTTTGGTGAATTGACCACGTTTATTAATCAAACTTGGAGGTTAGAAGTTTGGAAATATCTATCATTCCTTATTTCTAGATATTTTTAGGATGAGACTTCATTTCTAGTTGGGCAATTATTTTTCCCCTTTATGATTTGGCTATATGTTTTCATACTCTGATGTATTACCTAGAGGTTATTGTATGTGTGGTTATATTCGATATGTTACAATAGTTTATCATTCCTTAACATGTTTTCATGGATATGGTTGTGTGAATGCATACAAGTATATTAGGCTAAGGCATCCTATATTAGTTATTCTTTCTCAGTGCTTGTCGCAAACCCCTTAACTATTGGAGGGAAGTTTGGGGTGTCACACTCAGATGGTTCCCAGCCAAGGGTGCTCTCGTGGGTTGGGTCATTACATGAACTATGACTCAGTCTGTCATTATCATCATCTCATGATGCACATATTCTTCTAAGATCTAACCAATACACAACGATCAACTTATCATTTTCTACTAGAATAAAAAACTAAAAAGGGCATATATTCACTTACAAAAGGGAATAACACATATAGGCACAAACAATTTATATCAAGCATGAGTCACAGTAGCCAAGAGCTCGTACATAAGTGATCAAACTCATATATGGGTATCATGGGCTACACACATAGACATATTATCAATATGAAACACAACTATTATGACCTACACATATACACACATGTGATCAATATCAAATGTGGTTATATTACCCAATTAAAACCAATTTCCATAATTAAGTTCAGTCTAGTTGAAGGAATAGAAACCATTGCTCCCAAAATAGGGACTAGAGAAGAGATCCTAAGATCCCCACTATTCTAGATAAATATTAATAAGCCTCTTTCTCACATATACTAGATTAGTATCATAGATTTGAAGCTAATAAAAATAAAACATGTTATGCATACCTCGATATCATGTTGGATGGTCCAGTAATTATACCACTACTCCAAAATGATCAATGATAAAAAATGTTCCCACAAATTATGGTGCTAGATTCTCTTAATTCTCTAAATGATGATGCCACAACTAAGGTGAAACCCAAAAGAAAAACAAATTTCCTAAAGAGTACTCTAATGGTCATATACCTCAATTTATATATGGTCATTTTCTACTTCGAGTGGTAATAGATCTCTTCCTGATCAACTGCATCCTCCAAAAGGACTCTTGAACTATACTTATCCTGACAACATCTGCCTCACCCACCTCATTGCAACAAAAAAATGAGTGACATGACCAACTATAAAGAGGCTCAAAAGGTTCAATTTAAATCAAATATTGAAAATTGATATTGAATGAAAACTCCACCAAGGACATATGATCATTCCATACACTGATAAATTATAACACATATGTTTGAGGCATATCCACTAATATGTGGATCATACTCTATGATTATCCATCGGTCTTTAGATGATACATTGTACTCAACTTCAATTGAGTCCCCAAGGCCTTCTATAATCCTTTCCAAAACTACTATGTAAAATGTGCATCCCTATATGATATGATACTAGATGAAACTCCATGTAGTCATATATTCTCTTGGAAATAAATCTTTCCCATTAAGATATAGAGTGATCCTCTCAAATCAGAAAGAAGTGAGATACTTATTGGAGTCGGTGCCCTAGAACCAGATTCTGTATACTTTATGATGACCTTTATTCATAATTTTTAATAGTATTAAACTCTTTATCACATCATTACTGATATTCTACGTAACATAGTATGTGATAATGTATTAAGAGTATCTGTCACATCAAAAGGTCATTGTTGTTCCCTATTATGATGAGAACCTGAAAGTGCTACGACATTATTCTTAAATATATTTTTTATAGATGTATGATATCATTTGAGGGACATAAATGATATAGACTATTAGGGTTGGAAACTCATTGGACTTTGAGACACTTTCTCATGTTTTACTCCCTTGGTAATATCCAGTTGGATATTATGAGAATGAGAACTACTAGTAGGAAGTACACATTCATATGTTTCATTGGATGTTCCTATATATGGATATGTGTATTGGTCCTTATACTTTAATATTATTATTAATGAGTATATTGATGCATGTACTTTGATGTATTGACAAAAAACCCTGACAATTGATGATCGTAGTGAGGTAGGGTACATTGGGTGCGTCACGAATAATATTTCATTAATGAACATTGAGAGAAAGGATTTTTACCATCTATTCTTTAATGGAAGTTGACATCTCATACCCCCTGTTGGAAATGGTATAGACTAAATAATTCTATGTCAATGGTGTTAAATTGGAAAGTTCAATTTTTGGGAAGTCAATGAAAGAGACATCGATCATATAGGTTGATGGAACTAGAAAGCAACCTTCTTGATTTCAGATATCATGGTAATGGGATTATATTACATAGTAAGCATTCATATAAGACATCATTTTGTTTTAGGATTAACTTATTTCTCTATGGGTGCCTTGGTTGTTGCTATATTATAACTTTGGAATTTATCCTGTTTCACCTAATTCCACTGAGGAAGAGGCCTAGAGGGTTTCACACTAAGTGTATCCAGAATCTCAGTTAAATAATATATTATTATATATTATTTAAAAAGTTGAATAAATATTATTCCAGAATGTGGTTTAATAATTATTCATGTATTCTTGACCGCATATTAATATTTATTTTCTATTTAGTGAATATAATATTTATATATTTATTGGAGAATAATGAAGTTCTATTTATTTAATAAATAAATAGTCATTATTCATGGATTGATAAATATTATAGAGGAAGGATGGACAAAGTTTGATAGTACGATGAGAAATAATAAATGTTGAATATTATTTTATTTAATAACATTTAATTTAACTCTCAAGTTAAACGAATGTAGAGAAATAATAATAATAATATTATTATTATTTGACATAGGGTTTCATAGGGATTAAATAAACAATAAAGGAACTTGTGAAATCATTTTATTTTTACCCCAAAGATATATAAACACAATTATATTATTTTATCAATAAAACTATTCATTTGTTTAGTTGTGCACAATGAATTTAGAGCATCCTCTCAAAACCTAGGTAGATCCCTTCTCCAAGAATGCTCTCAATAATGGAGAGTGATATTCCTCCACATCCCACTCTAGAGCTAAGAGATATCTAGGATAATTCTTTGGAATCAATTATCAAGGAAATCGAAGGTTGAAAATGAAAGCACTAGTATCAGTCATGCTACCACCCATACACATTGCGTAGTCACTTTGAGTAATAGATAGGAAATGGGTATTATATTTGGATTACCTGATTGGTGACCATGAAACTCGGAGTACCCACACCTTATATTCCCTTTTACATGTTCTATACTCAATTTTTTCTAAGGTACGGTTTACACAATGAGTCCCTAGCTGTGTACCTTAGATAGATGGTGAGGGATGTGCACACCATGTAGCTCACCTATACACACCGTATACATATACAAAATTATGTTTATTTAAAATTTATTTAATATATTGTGTAAAACTTGAGACAGGTTCTTGTGTGTGGTTATTAAGTTGATAGGACATGCCATGTGGTGGGTTTTTAATACACACACACATATATATATACGTGTGTGTGTGTGGGTGTGCGTGTGTGTGTGTTTAATTAATATCTGCATAGTGTTTAGATATGCATATCATGTATGAGTTGTATTACAATTGTTAATTTATGTGAATTTAAGCATAACACATGAGTAAAAAAATCATATAATTCAAGTAATCATTAATTTTATAGTACACATCATTAAAATATGTGATAACTCGTTTATGATTTATGTCACAAAAGTACAACTATATATGTGTATAATACATTTTGGATGGATTCATATGAGTATTCCACATGTTTCCTCCAAATTACATTTAATTTACATCGTTAATTTTAAATAAATTTAATAAATTTGTTTAAAATTATGATTGATCATAATCTCAAGGAAATTCACATGTGAATTAAGATAAAATAATTGATTAATTAGAGATAATAATAAATTTATTCGAGCAAATTTATTATAAATAAGGATGATTAAAAATTGAATACTAGTTTTATTAAATTCATAATTAATTGTTCCTTATCTCCTCTTATTATGTAGGGTCTATGTGCCCATGGTTTCTTTTATTCAATCCCTTTTCCCTCACAAGTGTGAGGGTATAAGAATATTTAATGGATGGATCTGCAAATCTGGTGGAGGTGATTCATGTTTGGAGTCAAGGTGAAACCAAAAAAAGATAGATACATTGGTGAAAAAATGGAAACCTCCAATATGAACCTTAATTGGTTCAAGGTGTTTTCCCCTAGGTCAGTGGTTAGTTTATCAACCATTATATATACTAACCATTAGTAAATTATCATGATCATACCACTTTTTTATTTTATTTATATCAACTTTCATGGTTATTTCGTTATAGATGTTTTGTCTTGATCACTTAATTTAATGAAATTAACAATCATGCAAGATAAAACTATAATAAATTTTATTATGCATAAATATTATCCAAGACAAGTTTAACCACTTATGTAAATAATCTTAATATTAAAAAGAATATAATAAAGATAATAATCACAAATTTATGCATAAAAGGATAAAATCTTTCAATTATATATATTTAGTCGGTATATCCTTCCACTAATTCATTTAAAATCAAGCCATAGTTCAAAGTGATTGACTGACCAAATTTGGGGTGCTTATAATTATCAGGGAATTATAACTTGATGTTTTGGGTTGACTTAACATAGTTCACATCAAGGGTTGAACACCAAATTAGTACTTAGTGTAACTTAGAGTCAAAGGTTGAGAAAATCCAATTTTAAGTTTTCAAGATTTGAGAGTCCACTCAACGGATCATGGATCTATGAATTAATGTTGTTGGAATTTAGAATTTCTAGCTAAAATTCTTTATGTTTCTGGACAGATCAATATTGGGGTCATGATAAACGGAATATAGATCCTTTCCACTAGGATTTACAAACAACAAGATATTTTAAAACCAATGGTGAGGGATATTTGTTTTGACAAACAAGTGGGAGACTAAAAAAATAATCTTTATTTACTTGTCTAAATTTTATCAGAAAAAGTACTAAAATTATTCATAATATTATTTGTAGAGATAGAAATAAAATTAAATCAAACTTATCATTATGATCCATACTTGATAAATACAAAATTATGATTGGAACACATTTCCAAGAATGGAAAAGGCACCTACACATCATCCTTAACTAAGAAAAGAAATTATATATGCCATAAAAACCTTTTCCTAATGTTACTATAAATGGGGATAGTGATGAAGATTTATCACTATATGAGAAAAATTTGAATGATTCCATATATTTTCAATGTTTCATGAAATCATCTACATCCAATGATATTTTGAATCAACATGAGGACATGGATGTGTATAGAGTTATGTCTCACATTCAGGATCTATATCAAGAGAAGGTGATACAAGAGAGGTATGAGATCTACAATGATTTGTTCAAAACTAATATTGGAGAGTCTGAACCAGTTGGGCCTCAGGTAGTCATTATTATTAGCTACATTGAATTCCTAGACATCTTAGGGATTAAATTCCTGAATAATTTTCATACTAATCTCATAATTTCATCAATTCCCTAGACCTTCTCCAGTTTTATTAATTACAACATGAACAATAATGAGAATAATTTTTTAGAACTCCTTACTTTGTTTCTCTAAGTGGATAAGAACATGGGATGTGAGAAACCTACAAACCTTATAGTGAATAAGAAAAATAAGAACAAGGAAAAGTGGCCCAAGACCTATAAATAGTCTAATGATCCTGAGAACCATCCTTACAATAAGATGAAGATCCATAGGTAAGGAAAGGAAAAATAGGTAGTATGTATTATGTGTGGAAAGCTAGGCCACTGGAAGAGGAACTGAACCTAGAAGCTAGGGGATGCTAAAGGAGAGTTTGTTATTGAGGGTAATCTTTACATATCCATACATTGGGTATTAGATAAAAATCGTGGTTCTTATATATGTATCCAAATATAGGAACCAAGTAGAATTTGAAGGATTCCTAGAGGAGAGGTGGATCTAAGAGATGTTGATGGTGTGAGGCTTGATGTTATGGACATTGTTGACTACCATATTTCATTTCCAATGGGAATGATTTTTGTTTAAAAATATTATCATTATGTATCTACGGCTACCAAGAACATAATTTCTGTATCTTTCCTAGATGTAGATGGGTTTATTTTCAAGTTTATAAATAAGATTTGTTTCTTTTATAAAGAAAATGTATGTTATGTTATGAAACAATTAAATAATTTTCATTATGTATTAAATTATGAAAAACAAGTGTTTAAAATTGATAACGAATCATGTTCACACGAATCATATAACACATAACTTTAGAATCACCATCTTAGTCATGTAAATGAGAAACATTTGAAAAATATCTATCAAGATGGTTATTTAGACTCATCTGAGCTAAAACCACTTGAATGATCTCATGATTTTTTAGAAAAAAATGACCAAACCACCATTTTGTGGATAGGGTGAAAGAGCCACAAAGCTTCTAGGATTGGTACACAATGATGCATGTGGAGCATTTCCAGTAGAATACAGATGTGGATATTATTACTTCACATAATTTACTAATGACTTGAGTAAACAAGTATATATCTAATTGATGAGGTATAAGTCTCAGTCCTTTGATAAATTCAAGGAATTAAATAATTAAGTAGATAATAATCTTGGATAGAAGATAAAAAATATTTGATCATATTGATGTGGTGAATATCTTAACCAATAGTTCATCAAATTTATATAGGATTTTGTGTTTTTATCTCAACTCACTCCACCTTACACACCACAGTGGAATGGTCTTAGTGAAAGGAGGATCTGTACCTTATTAGACATAGTATGGTCAATGAGGAGTCATGCAGATCTTCCATTATCCTTTTTGGTGATATGCATTAAAAATTGTGGCATAAACATTAAACCGGGCACCAAATAAAGTGGAAAATGGAATTACCTTCAAGATATGAAGTTTAAAGAAACCCATTTTTTCACACACACATGTATGGGATTGTGAGAAATTTATTAAGACATTATCAAGAAAAAAACAATCACCCCGGGCACAATGTGTATCTTTATAAGATAATTTAAGGAAACAAAGAGATACTACCTATACAACCTGTCAGACAAGAAAGTGATTATCTCTATAAAAACCATCTTTCCTAAGAGGGAGCACATACTCCAAAAATATTATGGGAGAAATATTGGCTTCGATGAAGTTGATGCTCAAGATACACAAGAGTTGGTATAGGAATTGATTTTAGAAGTCCCCGTGGAGGAAGTAGTTCCTGAAACACACGTACTACATAGGAGTGTAATAGAGGTATGAGAACGAGATGGATATGGTTTTCTAGTAATTGAAGATAGTGACTAATTATTTGGTCACAATGATAAACCTATATCCTACAAGGAGGTATTATAGATCTCTGAAGCTACAACATAGCAAGAATCCTCGAATTCTAAAATGGATTCCATGTATTAGAACCAAGTTTGGGTTTTGGTTATGAAACCTTTTCACCAGTTTCCATGTTTAAATATATCATAATTATACTTGTTAAATCATATTACCATGATTATAATATTTGGAAGATGGATGTCAAGACTACATTCGTTAATGGAAACCTTTAGGTAGATGTCTACATGACACAACTAGATGGGTTTGTGACTCCATGTTACTCCAAGAGGATTTTCAAGTTGTAGAGATCCATTTTCATATTGAAACAAGAATCAAGGTTTTGGAACAATTGAATTGATGAATCCATAAAAGAATTTGGATTCATTAATAATGAATATGAGCCATGTGTTCACAAGAGGTTTGGTAAAAATGTGGTCGTTATCCAAGTAGTACATGTTGATGACATATTACTTATTAGAAAGTATATACCAGTCTTACATCGAGTTATGTACCAGTTAAAAAAGTGTTTCTCCATGAAGGAATTAGGTGAATCATCCTATATTATAGGGGTTGAGATCATTTGTGATATATCCAAGAGGCAGATTGGACTAAGTCTAAGTACATATGATGACCAAATACTAAAGATATTTAGTATAGAAATATTCATGAGGGGATTGGTTCTAGTGTCACATGGTTTACATATTTCTATGATTGTTTTTCCTAAAGCACAATAGGAGAAATAATGAGTGGGATACCATATGCTTAAACAATTGTATCAATAATGTATGTCAAGTTATGTACTATACTTGATGTTGCCTATGAATTGAGAATGGTAGGTACATATCAATAAGATCTAGGAGAATAATATTGGTATGCTGTTAAATCTATCATTAAGTATCTTAGAAGAACTAAGGATATGTTACAGGTGTTGGGAAGAGATGAGGAGGTGGTAATCAGGGGTTATAATGATGCTAGTTTATAGAGAGAACAGAATGATCTTACTTCACAATCAGTATATATTTTCTATCACAACAGAGGAGTTGAGAGCTGGAAGAGTTCAAAGTAGCTAGTTTTTACAAATTCTATAGTGGAGTACGAGTATATTGTGGACTATGATGTAGCCCAGGAAGCTGTTTGAATTCAGAAATTTATCTAAGATCTTTACTTGGTACCTAGAATTAAAAACTCTATCACATTCTATTGTGATAATACTATAGAGGTGGATATTGAAAAAGAGCCAAGGTCATACCAATAGAAAAATAAAATACTCCACAAGTATAATCTCTTAAGGGATTTTTATCAGAGGGGTGACATTATAGTAAGTAGATTTCTCATAGAATTGAACATGGTAAACCCCATGACAAAAGTCCTATCTCAATATAAGTATGAGTTTAATGTGATAGCTAGAAGACTAAAAGTTGTTAGTAGTTGGATCTAGTGCAAGTGGGAGTTTGTTGGGGTTGGTGACCTAGAACCAGCTTCTATGTACTTTATGATAATTTGTATTTATATTTTTAAATATTAATAAACTCCTTATCACATCATGATTTTTCTTTTGCATAACATAATATGTGATAATGTCCTAAGAGTAGCTGTCGCACTGAAAGGTCATAACATTTACCCACTATGATGAGAACTTGTAAGTGCTACAAAACTATTATTTAATATATGTTATATATCCGGATGATATCATTTGAGGGAGAAATGATATTTTATATTAGGGTTGGAGACTAATAAGACTTTAAGGCACCTTATCATGTTGTACGCCTTTGGTAATATCATGTATGATATTATGAGAATGAGACTCGCCAGTAGGAAATACACACTCATATGTGTCTTTAGATGTTTATATATATGGATGTTTGTATTATTACTTATACTTTGATATTATTAATAAGGAGTATCATGAGTTATGTACTTTGATGTATTGATGAAAACCATGATGAAATATGTTCACGAAGAGGTAGGATATGTTGGTTGCATCATGAGTAATATTTCATTAATGAATAATGTGAGAAAGGTTTTATCAATTCTGTTCTTTAACAGATTTTTATATCTCCTGCACTTCTATTGAAGTGATATAGCTTTAATAAATCAATGGCCAAAATTTTAATAGGAAAGTTCAATTTTTGGGAATTCAATGAAATATGCATCGATCACATATGTTTATGGAACCAACATGCAACCTAATTGATTTGAGATATCATGATAAAGGTATTCTATTACATAATATGCATTTGTTGGGTCCTAAAAATTACTCATGAAAGGAGACAACACTTTCATCCATTTGGAAAAGAAAGAAAATAAATTAAGGAATTTTTGAAGGGAAAATGTTCAAAGAAGGTGAAAAATTACAAAGGAAATGATGACATGAAGAAAGGATACATTTTTGGCCTACTGCTTCGCATGGTAGTTCACCACTTTCTGAAATCTCCATGAATGGAAACTATTCATAAAGGGGGTGGATCTAGTGGCACCCGCAAATGACATAAAGTAATTTACAGAAATGGGCTTTGATAACATCTCCCACAAACTATTTCCCCCAAACTAAATCGTTCATGGGGAAAGGTAGTGTTGGGGGGTCCCACATTCGAAATAAAGTCTTCTATGGGGCCTGGAAGGGATTTCAGAAACCAAAAGGCTCCCTGAAAACTAATATCTTCTTTGGATCCCACAAGATGTTCCCCAAAACCGATCATGAATGAATGACTACAATGGTATCTATTTCCTCTGCTTCTCTATAAATATATCCTGAGGGAAACTGAAAAAGTAATTGACACATGGATGGATCGAATGAAGTGATCGACTAAACAATCAACAACACTATAGAAGACAGAATCCTTTGACGATTCCCCATAGGTAAAACCTGCCGCATAACATTAAATAGAATAAGATAAAAAAATTGGTTGATTGTGAAATCAACATGTTTGGTGGGTATAGTTCCCATGAGGTGAAGAAACAATGGGTCCTTTTTAATCAGGCATCCTGCATAGAAAAAAGCTAAGCAGTTGGAACCCTGCCTCATGTAGCAAATCACTATCTAGATGGAACTTGAACCTATGTAGCATAATTCCACACGAATGGAACTTGGACCCAAGTAGCAATGTGCTACATGGACCGAACCCTAGTCTGATACCACAATGGTATGCAAACGAACCCCTTACCCACATAGAAACCTGCTATGCATAGGGAACCCCATACCATGTAAGAACATGTTATGTGGAATGGGGTATCTTACGGCATTACACTCTCCATCTCTAACCATTCCATTCATTCAGATAATCAGACCCTATATTAGCCCCATAGTGAACTAGTCTAATGACATTAGGAAAAGGAATCTTCCACAGATACCAGACATTTATGATAAGATCATCAGACGCAATAGTGTGTCCTTTTGAGTCTACACACCCATGGTAAGAGGAGTCACGTGGGTTACCCCAGCAGTAAGGCAGAACCTCAGAATGACCATGAGTCTACATTCTCATGGTAACAAGGGTTCCGACCATGGTGCGCTGACATAAACCTTCCCATTCTAGGGATTATTGGGAACCACTGTACTTTACCTTTGATGAGGGATAGTGTTGAACATTCTTCATTTTTCCTTGGAACTAAATTAAGGGTACTCCTCCTGAGGTACGCCCCTATGATTTCTTGTGAGAGGCAGAACCTTTTCTCCTATTTAACTTCACCTGAGACGTATCTGGACAGTTCAAAAAATATGACCATATAGGATATGAAAATAAGATAGTGAATGAGCACACTCAACACCCTCTCCCTCTCTCCCTTTGAGATCCAGAACCATCCATCAACGAACGGAATAAGATATACGATATTTAGATCCACTATCTCCTCTTGTTTCCTACACCGAGCATGAATCACATGGGTTTATAGGTTGGAAGTGAATATTAAATCCTTATGATCTCAAAGAATCTCAAATGGGCCTTCTGTATAGATATAAGCCCCAAATTCAGTCAAAGAGGGCCTCTTATACGGTATAAGTCTTGGAACCATACTTCAACCATAAAAGGGCCATATTCTCATTGAAGTATACTTAAATAGGCCTCAAATAAGGTATAATACCTAATCAAACCCCCTCAAATGGTAAGCTACCATGCATAATCCCCAATCTTTCCTCCCTTAATGGGCCTCTTCTAAGGTATAAGTCCCAACTCAAACCGAACTACAAGGGATTTGATTCCCAAATAACTAGAAAAGGTAGGAAGCCTCTTTGAGGTCTAAACCCAACTCCCAAATAACTTTAATATTCTCTGGGAAACAAACCCTATAAGGTCACACGAACCCAAGAGACCATATATCTTCTAGGTATCTTGAGCTACCTCATCGTAAGTCCCACACCATCCTTGACCTGAAAAAATTTCACCTAGGCGTCCTTGCCACATGACGTTAAACTGTATTGTTGGGTCATAAATAAACAACCTTAAAAGGGGATGTTTCTAGTTAAGCGATCCCAAAATATGTGGATTATGATTCCTCTCATGAGGATATGTAATAAGCTCATATTATGGGTTCAATATTGACATAAAAAAAATTCACGTCCCCCTAGATGATGATAAACTCTTGATCACCCCATCACAAAAATTAAAACCTATTCTATTCCAATAAACAAAAAAATCATCCCTGAATTATCCAAAAAATAGTAACATTGATGGAGAGCCTTAAATACATACATATCCTTCCATTGATGGAGAACCCTCGATACATATAGATGATTCCATAACCATGCATAGTCATTATTAACTACTTCATTAGGGGTAATTCGTGGATACATACTTGGGAATTGGGAAAGGATTCATGAACATGAAATAAATATATAAGAGAGTCCCCGAATAGGAAATAGTTCCCCCCAAAAGGGTGTGATGAGACTGATTTCCCATTATATCAACTTATGTGAGTTCTTAAGATTCGTTGACCAAATCATGCAACAAATTCCTACCTCTAGAAAGAAGGCCCATGAATAATGGATGTGAGAGCTGTTGGGTGTTTCTAGCTCTATGAGAAAAGCTATTAGAGACCACTCGAATACATTATACTCAACATAAATGATTTCACACTAGTTAAATACCAAAATGAAACCAATCAGACTCAGTAACATTTTTTTGGAAATAAAAATTGTGAACTTGATGTGAATCCTCAACCAAGGTGGTGGTGTTAACCTATTACATGCCCCATTCACATCCAAATGGGGAGGGGGCCGAGCGAGATAATAAACTATGTATGAAATCATGAAAAGTTACTTTGATAATGTTTTTTTGTATCTACCAATCAAATATATTACATGTACTCTTATGAGATTCCTTTAATCCAATGGAATCCTAGGAATTCTTGCAGACATGAATATCAACCACTACACTGGCTGAGTCCTCCACAAAGCAGAGGATTACATCACCCACCTATCACCTCCAATACTGGGTCTCAAATGCACTGATCTGAGAGTACCATTAGAACGATACTCTCCCAACACTAGAGGAAGTAGGATAAGACCTTTAACCAATTAAATCCTACAATCTACCCACCTAGAAGTATCCAGTTGTCCAGATTTAGGAAGATTCACTACCCATATCCAATCATTTCAGGATCCTATCCCCATAACGTGACAATGAGTACCTCCCTTACCTTAGGGAGGCTGATGAAGTCGTCACCAACAATTACACCCCTGCTGCATAGGGGTCCTGCTCAAAGGACCCTATCGAAATATATCATCACCAATGCCATATATCCCAGTATCATCACTTTGAGGAGGATATCATTCAAAGGGTCCCTATTGAAGGCAAAAAAACATAGGTCCCTCGGCCTACCTTCTAAGGGAGAAAATCATATAACCAGGAATAGGTCATCACCGCGGTTCCTATAGAAGAGATCCACTATGAATATATGGTAACACACTATGTGAAGATATATATTCTTACCCCATCATCATAATTCCTCCATGAAAATATGATGGAAAATTACGAGCATGAACAATTTCCTCTGATGATCTCCAAACCCTCTATGTAAGTAGTGTGGAAAATTATTAGGAGATGAAAATCCCTATTAATGTGAATGAAGCTTGTCATCTAGATGGAGAAAAACTATCTATGAGTAAATACAAATTCATACTAATACATACCAAGCCCACCTTCCAATTAGGATGAAAAAATACAAGTAGGCACATATCCCTACCAATGAATATGAATCCCATCAGTCAAGTATGTTGGAAAACAACGAGCTGATGCAAATTACTATTCAAAAATGTGAATCCCACCCGTCAAATACGGTGGCAATGAAATATGAGTAGTGTACAATTTTTTCTCCCTCATACCAAGACTATCAGTCAATTATGATGGCAACTAAATATATGAAGAATGAAATTCCTATAGATGAATATCAAGCTCATCATCCAAAGAGGGCGACAATCATGTAGAAGCAAATCAATGTTCACAAATATAAATCCAATTAGTCAAACATGATGGGAAACAGAGAAATTAGATAACGTATCCCAACTATAAATTAGGGGCAGAATCATTCCTCTACCCCCACACTGGTGAACTGCAGGTACCCACTAGCAGAAAATGGAGGAAAGTGTAGGCACATATTCCTACTTCGACATTGAAATAGGAATATATCCCTATTCGAGCCAAATACATCTCTCAAGACATCATGACAATGATGGAGGATCAGACATCAATTCTTGACCATATCGTTTAGAAATGTAAATACATATTCATGTCTGTGACAATAACAAAGAGTCAGGACCACAACCCCATCTCCCCAAGTGGGGTGAGTCATCCAAAAAATAAGGTGGTCACTATAGAGTAGACCAACATCTATGCTCCCATCCAGGAGGATCATCAATTTTATTCTGCGATAAATAGAAAATTGGATTAGGAACGAATACCTATTCAAACTGGGGGACATCGGTCCACAATAGAGGCCACTCTATGGAAGACATATATCCCCACCAAAACTCAAAATGCTCATTTGCGTATCCTAGTAGAGTCATGGGAACAAGAAAAATTGGATCCTATATGAGAGGGATGTTACCAATAGTGTGCATCCCCAGTCTCCCATAAGAGAGCGCCCAAAATTGAAATGCACTAAAAGAAACTAGATAATAAAGAGAACATTCACAACCCTACTCTATTCATAGATATAGTTCTTGATGTCGTCAAACAATTATCAATGGAGGATCAAGATCTTACCAATCTATTACCAAAATATAGAAGTGGTAGTAGCAGTTGCGAAGGTCATCCATGAAACATTGTTACCAGAAGCTCTGAAGGTCCTCCTTAGAGCATATACCATATAGGATTTCTTCATGGGAAATAAAAGATCGATAAAGAGAGCCTATCTCTTTATTAGAATCATGTTATCCCTCCTCATGGATAGAATATCAAACAACAATAAGTTCATCCCCTTACTGTCTACCTCCATAATAGTACTCCCTAGGGTATATGCTATAGAAATTCATCCTATTGTTGGACATCAAACTATGATGGTAGTCCTCTCCATAAAGGTAGTCACTATAAAGGTCCTACCCATAATGAAATCATGTTGTAATAAGGTCATCCTCTTACTATGGTCCGCCCTGAAGGTCCTCACCAGGGTATACATCGTAGAAATTCTCTCTCCAATCGAACATCAAGCCACGATGGTTTCCCTTACTATAACTACACCAGTTGGGAAGGTCCTCCCCACAGTCCAATTTCACACTAGTAAGAAGTTCCTCCCCTCACCGAGTCAAGCACGGGGAATCCCTCATATTTTTAGGTTCTTGGAAATATGGGGTTGTACATGTTAGATACGATGTCAATAACAAGATACATCCTTTCTAATTAGAAAATGGCCCAAGGCCATGCTCATCCTATGAGCTTCACTAATAAAATTCACATATCAATGAGATCCGTACAACCCCCACTACCTATGATGAGATCATCAATAAGTTTCCAAACTGGGAATATCAAGAGGAGGAATTTCTGGTGGAAGAACAGATTGATATTTTTCTTATGAGAGTTTAATTAACTAGGGATGATATAAAAGTTATTTTTTTATCCCACAACCAATTTCTAGTTTTACATATTAATAGATTTTTCAAAATAATTCATACATAACATTCCTCACAATCTCTGGACAACTCTCCGCTAGTTGAAAGAAAAAATTCTTTTCCTATAATGGTTACACAAACCATGTTAAAATATTGGAAGACCTTATCCATCAAATCAACTTATAATCCCTTCTATCTATAAGGTGAAGACAATTGTAGAGGTGGGAGGAAGATCTTGAATTGACCTGACTCAAAGTGCAACATAATTTGTATGATCTTATTAACAATTCCTCATATGGAATTCATATCAGGGGATGGGGTGAGCATGGAGCTCTACATTTCACCCCAGATCCCATCCAACATGACCCATTGGAAATGACATCCTCTAATTTAATTATTCCAAGATGAAAATAAAATGAAATCTATTCTTATGAAAGGAGTCATGCTTGACAAGAACCATATTTGAGTAATTCTCAAAAGCATTAGACCCGATAAGAGAAGTCTATCAAGAAACCCCTAATATAGGAAACTAAGAACATTCTATATGCTTCTCGCCTAAGAGAATCCAATCATCAAACAATGATAATTTCCTCAGAAACAAAGAATTCATGTGTATACCTGACACCATATCAGGATTACACTCGAATGAGAATACAAGAGATCAAGAAAGAGGTAATAATAGCAGAAACTATAGAAATACAGGACAAGTCCCATCCCACATGACTAGGGGAATTTTTAACACAAAATTCCCTCGTAATATTGAAAAATATAGTATGAGGCACAATAATAAGGTAATAGGGGAAACCCCATTCCACAAGGCTGGGAGAATTTTTACCTCAACCACCCACCCAACAAACATCGCTATTTTACTACTTGGTGAGGATGAAAAGCATGGAGTTCACCCATTCCATCCTATATCATGATTAAATTCCCCTAGAAGAGAGGCATATGAAAATGTCATAGAAGGGTTCTCTCTGAGTTACCCTTCAATAAGAAACTTGTAGAGGATCCCATAATGGAAAGAGAATATCCAAAAAAGGACAGGAAAGGCTATCCTACCGTTCAATATCTATTATGCCACCCATAATGTGTTAAACATCAGTGAAATTCATGGGAAAAAATCATTTAGGCCACAAAAAAATGTTGAAAATGTTGAAGATTAGGGAGAGGATGGTTCCACCTAAAATACGATCCGCATTGAAAATGAAGGGTTTCTCACCTAAAACCAGAGGTTTTTCAATAATTTTGGTATTCCTCCAATAAATGCTCCACCACCTTCTCCGTGAGTCCCTCACAATGAGAAAAAAACAAGGTGACATACGACCCACCTCCTCCTCACAATGAGAATGATCTCCTCACACAAGTGGAGAGATTCACTTGGTAGGAAGAATAAATGAAAGAGTTGAGGCAAATCAATACTGAAATATTCTGTTGAAACCATCCTATTGAATATACTCCATAGGAATATTCTCAAAATACAATTCTAGTAGGTGTACCTCATTTACAAGGGTTTATCTCGAAAAATGAGGTAAGGACAAGATGTCCATCCAACAATGTTCCAGGATCATCAATCTACCTGAATCCAATCCTAGAGGGATATTCGGTTTTCCCTCTGTTAAAGAAATAACTAGAACACATTTAGGAAAATCCAAAAATAATTCCCATGTTCAGATACCTGACTCAAGTACGAATAGAATCAACATGTCTAATCTTTCCTCCTACTATGGTCACCCATGCTCTGTCTTAATAGGAAATGTATCAAGGGATCATTAATACCATCGAGTCATTGGAATCTTGATTGGATTCCATGGAAGGATAAAACACTATGGTAAAAAAGGAATAGAAACCATACCCCAACCGGGTGAGTGGCACTTTACCAACACCAAATATCAGGAACCCCATGTTCCCCATATTCAATGGATTAGGTGACCCAGAACAACATCTGATGCATTATGAATCTTATTTTGATCCCATGATAATAACCCCAAAGCAAAAAGTAGTAAAACTTATATTCATCTTGTGAACCCTACAAGGTTCATACTTTGTATGGTACAAAAATTTTCCATCTCATTTGATAACAATATAGGAGGATATCTGGTAGAAGTTCCTCTTCTAATTCATCTCAATGTTACCAAAGATGGCAGTTAGCAACCTCATGAACTGAAAATATTGGTAGAATGAGATATTCTTAGACTTAATTTATATATGGAAAGGGATGAACTACTCTTTGAACTATCATGTAGAGACCTGAAGCTTGACATACATGGAAATTACATTACTATTGCGGAATACATAAGACATAACAAAAACAGACACACAAGGACCGTAATAGTTTAGTGTCTTTGGAAACTTGGAACGTAATATTCTAATCGTGGTGAAAGATCTTCAACATCTCCCATAAAGATCTTCCCCTTCTATTTTCTTACCTAAAACCTTTATTTATATCCTGGGGAAAAGAAAACATATAAAGGGTGAGCTCAAATTCTCAGTAAGGGTAAGCATGGATAAAATAAAACAAATCATATACATTTGAACTTAAAAACATGAACATAATGTTTAAACATCAAAGGCTTGAGAAATGACATAAAACATGGAAGTACGTAAGGCATAGATCATAAAGAAACATTAAGCATGATAAAATAGCATGGGAGTAAAACATGTAATTGTGGAAACCATTCAGCACATGTCATGATTTCCATAGTAGCCAAGGCATTGCTGCCAAGACCATCTTAGTGGACAAAGTCCCTTTCTAAATCGAGTTCAGTCCTCGTTTCAGTCCTGTAACACTGAACCAGATTAACTTACCGTTCCAGCCATGTCTATCTCATGAGATATAAATCTTTACCCAATGCATTGGAGGGAGATATAGGTCCCACCCATCTCATAATGAAATCATTCTTACTTGTGCCACAAAATAAACTTAAAACATTCATCATAACCCAAAGAATAAAACGAGTTTCATAAACATCATCTCATCATTTCATAATCCATATAAAACAAATGGACATTTCATCATAAGAAAAGTGAACCATGTAAATCATAGAGACATTAAACTTGAAACATACACATATCAAATAATATCATCTTATATGGAAAATAGTTTTGATAAAACATTTGAAATGAATTCTTGAGGAAAATATCCTTTCTTCGTCAAAATAATTTTCTTTTTAACAAATTCCATGCACTTTTAAAATAAAATTATTTTGTTGAAAATAGTCATAAAATCATGTAGAGTAAGATTCATGAAAATGAGGCGTTATGAAACCATAAAAATCCATTCACGCCGTATAAGTTAAAAATAGCATTCTCCTCGTACTTTTGTCGGAAAAGTCAAAAAAATACCTCGTAACGTAAACAAAAGAAAGATTCCTTACATTCCATGTAGTAAAAGTAAAAAATGGGTAAAAAGGACTTTAAAAATACATGAAAACACTTTTATAAAACATGGACATGGATGATAGAAATAACCCCAGTAAATACTTACGAATAAGCAATCTCGGATAAAAATGAGATTTGCAAAATTATCCCTTACCTTAGGTCCGATATTATTAGTACGTATCCAAACCTCTTGTATAATGATTTAAATAATGTCATAGATTTATTACAGAATCATATTCATTGTTATTATATCATATATGGTTCACTTATGACTTTATATTACCCGTTCTTTTGTAAATTCATGTTAAAGTAGCGTTTTGGGTAAAATCGTTTCATTTGTCGTTCATGTTTTAACATGTAATTATCCATATGATTACATATATCATGATTAATTACATCCAGAATTTAAAACATGATTTATATATAATATATATTCAGAATATACATATATATAATAGATCGATAAATGGAAAGAAATACACCGTTCATGGATACGGTAGGCCGTACGTACGCATGAACGCTGTTTTCATTTACTTATTGAATTGAATGGAATTAAGTATATGACATACATATATATGTGAATAAATCTAGTAGCATTATTATGTCATATATTTCATTATTACGTATTATATATACTTTATAATCATTCTTGAATTGTTAACATGGAAAATGAATCTCATCGCGTCGTGGAGACGGTAATCCGTACGTACGCACGAGCGATGATATCGTTCCCATGGAATTGTATTGGAGTGTATGTATTCTATTTTAGAATCAATATCACTTTATAATAATTATATATAGTCATTATTTACACCATTATACCCATCCAAGTAACGTGGTGGTGAAAAATAGATTACACCACAGCATGGAGACGGTATTCCGTACGTACGCACACGGAGTGATTTCATTTTCCGTAGGATGGATAGATGGTGAAATTGGGTTGTTTCATACTTATAATAAAATATCAGTATATTAGTGATACTGATGTTATTACTTCATAATGAAACAACTAAATAATACGAAGTAGAAGAAGAAATAAAGTTGAAAGAATCGGTAACAGACATTACCTCTTCTTTGAAGCGCCTCTTTGAGACCTCCTCTTAGGGCACTAAAATTGGTCTTTGAAGAAGACCAAGACCTCTAGGATGTATTTAGGGAAGTGGGGAAGTGAAATGGGCAGGGGTTGGCGGAGCTTGAAGGATCAAATTTGTGTGAGGAGGAGAGGGAGGAGGTGCCCTTTTATAATGGAGGAGAGTGACACCTTTGGAAATATAAGAAATATTAGTTTATATTAAATCCCAACCCCACTTAAGAACTTCCAAAATGACTCATATCTGAATATTAGATGGGATAGGGTTGTAATATCCTCAACCAATAAAATTTGGACATGTTAGGAACTTATTTTAAACATTATAAACTTGATTTATCCTTATTTAACCAATTTAATTTTATTTGTGGTAATAATATTCTAAATTTTAAATTATAACAAATAATTACTTATTTGTTGTGAATTGTATATAATTGGATACTTTAGAACATTTTAGACCATATAAATTTAAATCTATAATTTTTAAATATTTTTATTATTTTTAAACAATTTTATAATATGTTATTTTTATAAATAACAATAGTGTCAATTTTGACACTATTCATTCATTTGAATTTAAATAAAATACATAGAGAATATATGCTCTAACAAAAAGCTTTAATAGATTCATAACATGTCATATTTATCTGAAAAATTAGTGGATCACATTAAATAGTTCATATAATATTTATTTTATTATTTTTAAAACCATTTATTTGGTTTATCTCTTAATAAAATAATTACTACAAAATTTTTGTATAATTATTTAATATAATTTTTTGTTGAAAAACAATTAAAAATAATATCCTATGATGAATATAAATCTATTACCTTTCAAAATAATACTTGTACTCGAATTTATCATCTTAAAATCACAATATGTAAATTGTTAAATTTATTAAATTATGAAGGTGACAACTTTGGAATCATTTAAAATAAAATAATATAAGTGTCATAATCACTTTTATAAAACTGAAAACGGTTATATATTAGGTCATTGGATGATTAAGGTATATATATACACTACCAATAAGTTTTGGTCAGGTTTTTCTGGCCTTTTAATGGGTATTATTATTTCAATAAAAACTATATTCCTGATTTTTCACTTAATAAATAATTTCTGCATCATTAATGTATCACCATTAATGACAATTATTTAATCCCTAAAAATTTTAAATAAATTATCATGATGTATATAATTTTATTAGATTTCTGGAGACTATTAATTTTCAAAGTTTTATGATGTTTATCACAAATTAAAATTATTATACTTATAAGATTTAAGAGAGTGACATGTTGTCACTTTCTTTGGTTTTAATAATAATTAAATTATTTTCATGGTCAAAAGTCCATAAAATGAATATAATCCGACCCTTAGGTGATATGGGCATACTTTTAGCCATCCCATAGAATTTTTTCACGTTTTAGGTAATTTTATAATATTATATTTACCCTTAATTACCCGATTTACCTTTAACTATGGTAAATAAAATTTACCGTAGTTAATATTCATAATTCCCAAAAATAAAAAGTAGCCTATTAACATAATTTGGACCCACTGATTCCAAATATGGAATCCATTTTTTCAAATTCAATACACAAAATTTTCAGAAATTAAATTAAAATTAATCCCGTTGTCGAATGAAAACGGGTTTTTGATTAAAACATTGCAAAATATTGAATAGATTTAACCTACGAATTCAATGTAAAATCAATGCTAATGACATAAATTATATTAAATGGTAAAAATATATTCTATTTATACTTTAAAACCATTCAATATTATAATTTAACCGCATAAGTTATTACGATGAAAAAAGGTGTTTTTAATTAAAATATAGCGTGTTTTTACTATTCATTAAAATATGAAAGTTATCAGAAAAATATCAAAACATTATCCAATGTAAATTTTTATATCCTGATTCAAAATAAGAATTTTATTTTGTCAAATTGAACTTATAAACATGTCAAAAACTAGATTTAAAGTGGGTGCGCCATCAAAAGAGGGCAGAACTGCATTTTTTGAAAAATACTTATTTTACCCGAAAAAATTTATTTTGTTCTTATATCATGTTCTAGAAAATGTGTAAGATGAATAATAATGTTATAAAATTAAAAATTTAGTTAATACTATTTATAACGGCTAGTTCATAATAATATTATAATAATATACCGTTGTTTAGTAAAACCGGGTATTGCGTACAACACACACTATTGAGGAAGGTCGCGACTGCGTGTAATGCAAGCCAAGTTAAGGTTGCGTGTTGTGCAAGACTCCTCCGTTGTTTCGTATAATATAATCCAACCATATTTCATTTATACATTGAATATATATATATTTATATATATACACTCAATGTTTCGTAGAATAACTACTATCAGAATTGTGTGTAACATGATCCAAGAATAGTGTTGTGTATACTACAAGCTCGTACAATGTTGCATATAGCACAAGGTAATCTTGTTGTAGCTTATAACACAATACATCAATGAAATTAAAAGAATATTTTTTCCTAAAATCTCGGGGTGTTACATTCTACCGCCCTTAAAATGAATTTCTCCCTCGAAATTCGTCGGGGTTATAAATGGCTTACTACTCGAAAGTTTCTTTAATAGAAACCCACATCGTAAAAAGGAATACCAAAACATGGCTTTAAAAACTAAAGTATGAAACGTAACGGTTACCCAAATTAACTCATCACTGGGTTTCCACGTAGGAGAACATAGGTGAAAATATGGATATGGAAGAAAAATATAACCATCAAGTTCTGATGGAGAGTGGTAGAGAACATGGCTATGAAAAAGCCAACAATCACAAATCCATAAATTTGTGATGATCTAGGGTACCATCTAATTTATCGGATATAGGGGCACTAGGACAACATTTTTGGTTTTCAAGATGATTTCCCTTAAGTTGATGAAATTTGAATTAGAAGAAATACTTTTGTGATTTTGGTACAGTCTCACCATTGGTCGTTCTCTGGAAAATTTCCACTTAATATCTTAAAGAAATGATGTTGAATTTTTCATTCGTGAAGTGTTAGCAGATCATGTGATATAATGATGGGTCATTCCATCTGTCTCAAACAAAAGGTTAGAAAAGTTATCAAAAAATACATAAGTCCATCTATAGTGAGATTAATCATATATGGTTCCTAAAATGGACTTATACTTCATATATCATACTACTTAATATAATAAAACTTGTTTCTACTAAACAGGGACTTCCTGTAGGCCAGTGGTAGGCGATAAAGGCCAGTCACACTTTGGTTGTGGGTTCGATTCCCACATCCTTGTCCGACACGATGGGCTGTTGCCCGTCCTGCATGTTGTCCTTTTTCTAAAACTACATTACTATAACATCCCGTCAATAATATCAAAAAAATTTCTATCCTTAAACAATACTAACTTATGTCCAACATAATCCATTCCAATATTTAGGCTTATCTAAAATACTTCAGTCCATGCTCATAGTATAAAGAAAACAATTACTTGAAATGTCATCAACCAATCATGTGAATACCTTAATCATGTATTCTCTTGAAAAATTAATACCCATTAAACCTTAGTGAAAACATGAATGTTGTTTAATTTTAACACTTTCCAAAATCCCAAAAAATCTATATAATCAAACCATAATATCACTTAGTCTTTATATCAGTCATGAGCTCATGAATACTATCAAACATTTAATTTTCTCTTTATCCCTTCATTATGTTCATATCAACTACTTTCCAAAGATATCTGAATAAACTTTCATGGTTACTAGTACCATTAATCATACACTTTCAAAACATAAGGAAAGACAACAGTGTAACAATCCTTAGATTTCTCTTTATTCCATAGTACCATGAGATTACTTATAAAACATTACACTTGATAAACATGTAATCATTCCACTACCTTCTTAAACCATTGACCGAGCTTCAACAATTCTTTCATCTCACATATCATTTGTAGTATCTTCATCATCATCAACATAAATACTACCCATACGACCGTACTGATTCTCTTCATGAGACTTTCTCTTAGGGCATTGGTTTGCATAATGCCCGTACATTCCACATTTAAAACATTTAACCATTGTTGATGTCGTAGCAACACCATTATCCTCATCCATGGTGTTAACTGAACCTTTTCCTTTCCACTTAATGGCTTTGTGTCCTTCTTTTCCACACCCAAAGCATCTTCCAGTTCCTTTGAAACAATCTCCCCGATGCCTCTTCACACATGATTTACATGAGGGAAATTGAACTTTCTTTCCTCTATGATCATCATGAAACTCCATCTTTCTCTTATTATCTGAGTCAGGAAACTTACCAAATTTGAGTTTATTTATCATATTATGAGATTGTTGATTTGGAATAATAACGATGTTTGGACTTCAAAATCCCATTTCATTTGGTTGCTCATGAATAATATCATTCCATTTTCCATCATATCCTCCATTATCGTGGATCATCTTGTTTCCATCCATTTTCTAAAACCCAAAAAGAATAGTGTGAGAGAAAAAAATCATAATCAAGGGGGAGTAACTTCAATATCTAACATCTTAGGTTTAATATAATATCGTTACCATAATTCTAGGACTATATCCTATACTTATACTTAACCTTAGGGATATTACTAGACATACCATAGAAATATCTCTAGGGATCTTACTAAAGTTATCACATCCTAGTTTCCAAAGGTTGACTAAACCTTTCCCCTGATACCAACTACAGAGACCCGAAGCTTGACGTACATGGACATTACATTACTTTTGTGGAATACTTAACACAGAACAAAAACAGACACACAAGGACCATAATAGTTTAGTGTCTTTGGAAACTTGGAACGTAATCTTCTAATCATGGTGAAAGATCTTCAACATCTCCCATAAAGATCTTCCCCTTTTGTTTTCTTACCTAAAACCTTTCTTTATATCCTGGGGAAAAGAAAACATATAAAGGGTGAGCTCAAATGCTCAGTAAGGGTAAGCATGGATAAAATAAAACAAATCATATACATTTTAACTTAAAAACATGAACATAATGTTTAAACATAAAAATCTTGAGCAATGACATAAAACATGGAAGTACGTAAGGCATAGATCATAAAGAAACATTATGCAGGATAAAATAGCATGAGAGTAAAAAATGTAATTGTGGCAACCATTTAGCACATGTCATGATTTCTATAGTATCCAAGGCATTGCTGCCAAGACCATCTTAGTGGACAAAGTCCCTTTCTGAATCGAGTTCACTCCGCGTTTCAGTCCTTTAACACTGAACCAGATTAACTTACCGTTCCAGCCATGTCTATCTCCTGAGATATAAATATTTACCCAATTCATTGGAGGGAGACATAGGTCCCACCCATCTCATAATGAAATCATTCTTACTTTTTCCACAAAATAAACTTAAAACATTCATCATAACCCAAAGAATAAAATGGGTTTCATAAACATCATCCCATCATTTCAGAATCCATATAAAACAAATGGACATTTCATCATAATAAAAGTGAACCATGTAAATCATAGAGACATTAAACTTGAAACATACACATATTAAATAATGTCATCTTTGATGGAAAATAGTTTTGATAAAACATTTGAAATGAATTCTTGAGGAAAATATCCTTTCTTCGTCAAAATCAATTTATTTTTAAAAAATCCCATGAACTTTTAAAATAAAAGTATTTTGTTGAAAATAGTCATAAAATCATGTAGATTAAGCTTCATGAAAATTAGGCATTATGAAACCATAAAAATTCGTTCACGCCGTATGAGTTAAAAATAGCATTCTCCTCGTACTTCTGTCAGAAAAGTCAAAAAAATACCTCGTAACGTAAACAAAAGAAAGATTCCTTACATACCATGTAGTAAAAGTTAAAAATGGGTAAAAAGGACTTTAAACATACATGAAAACACTTTTATAAAACATGGACATGGATGATAGAAAAAACCCCAGTAAATATTTATGAATAAGCAATCTCGGATAAAAATGAGATTTGAAAAATTATCCCTTACCTTAGGTCCGATATGATTTGTACGTATCAAAAAATCATGTATAATGATTTAAATAATGTAATTGATTTATTATAGAATCATATTTATTGTTATTATATCATATATGGTTCACTTATGACTTTATATTACCCATTCTTTTGTAAATTCATGTTAAAGTAGCGTTTTGGGTAAAATCGTTTCATTTGTCGTTCGTGTTTTAACTTGTAATTATCCATATGATTACTTAGATCATGATTAATTACATCTATAATTTAAAACATTATTTATATATAATATATATTTAGAATATACATATATATAATAGATCGATAAATGGAAAGAAATACATCATTCATGGAGACGGTAGGCCGTACGTAAGCATGAACGCTGTTTTCATTTCCTTATTGAATTGAATGGAATTAAGTATATGACATACATATATATATACATAAATAAAGTAGCATTATTATGTCATATATTTTATTATTACATATTATATATACTTTATAATCATTCTTGAATTGTTAACATGGAAAATGAATCTCATCGCGTCGTGGAGACGGTAATCTGTACGCACGCACGAGCGATGATATCGTTCCCATGGAATTGTATTGGAGTGTATGTATACTATTTCAGAATCAATATAACTTTACAATAATCATATATAGTCATTATTTACACCATTATACCCATCCAAGTAAGGTGGTGGTGGAAAATAGATTACACCACGGCGTGGAGATGGTATTCCTTACGTACTCACGCGCGGTGATTTCGTTTTCCGTAGGATGGATAGATGGTGAAATAGGATTGTTTCATACTTATAATAACATATCAGTATATTAGTGATACTGATGTTATTACTTCATAATGAAACAAATAAAGAAGAATAAGTATAAGAAGAAATAAAGTTGAAATAATTGGTAACGGACATAACCTCTTCTTTGAAGCGCCTCTTTGAGACCTCCTCTTAGGGCACTAAAATTTGTCTTTGAAGAAGACCCGAACCTCTAGGATTTTTCTAGGGAAGTGGGGAAGTTAAATGGGCAGGGGTTGGACGAGCTTTAAGGCTCAAATCAGTGTGAGGAGGAGAGGGAGGAGATGCCCTTTTATAAGGGAGGAGAGGGGCACCTTTGGAAATATAAGAAATATAAGTTTATATTAAATCCCAACCCCACTAAAAAACTTCTAAAATGAATCATATACGAATATTAGATGATATAGGGTTGTAATATCATCAAACATAAAAATTTAGACATGTCAGGAATTTATTTTAAACATTTTCAACTTGATTTATCCTTATTTAATCAATTTAATTTTATTTGTGGTAACAACATTCTAAATTTTAAATTATAACAAATTATTACTTATTTGTTTTGAATTGTCTATAATTGGATACTTTATAACATTTTAGACCATTTAAATTTAAATTTATAATTTTTAAATATTTTTGTGATTTTTAAACTATTTTATAATATGTTATTTTTATAAAATAACAATAGTGTCAATTTTGACACTATTCATTCATTTGAATTTAAATAAAATATATATAGAAGATATGTTCTAAAAAAGATTTAATAGATTTATAACATGTCATATTTATCTAAAAAATTAGTGGAGAACATTAAATAGTTAATATAATATTTATTTTATTATTTTTAAAACCATTTATTTTGTTTATCTCTTAATAAAATAATTACTACAACATTTTTGTATAATTATTTAATATAATTGTTCGTTGCAAAAAAAATTAAAAATAAAATACTATGATGAAGATATATCTATTAAAGTTCAAAATAATACTTTTAATAGAATTTATCATCTTAAAATCACAATATTTAAATTGTTATATTTATTAAATTATGAAGGTGAGAACTTTGGCATCATTTAAAATAAAATAATATAAGTGTCATAATCCCTTTTATAAGACATAAAACGGTTATATATTAGGTAATTGGATGATTAAGGTGTAGATATACACTACCAATAAGTTTTGTTCAGGTTTTTGGGCCTTTTAATGGGTATTAGTATTTCAATAATAACTATATTACTGATTTTTCACTTAATAAATAATTTCAGCATCATTAATGTATCACCATTAATGACATTTTTTAATCCCTAAAAATTCTAAATAAATTATTATGATGTAGATAATTTTATTAGATTTCTAGATACTATTAATGTTTGAATTTTTATGATGTTTATCACTAAATTAAAATTATTATACTTATAAGATTTAAGAGAGTGACATATTATCACTTTCTTTGGTTTAAATAATAATTAAATTATTTTCATGGTAAAAAGTCCATAAAAGGAATCTAATCCGACCCTTAGGTTATATGGTTATACTTTTAACCATCCAATAGAATTTTTTCATCTGTTAGGGTAATTTTATAATATTATATTTACCCTTAATTTCCCGATTTACCTTTAACTATGATAAATAAAATTTACCGTAGTTACTATTCATAATTCTCAAAAATAAAAAAGAAGACTATTAACATAATTTGTACACGCTGATTCCAAATATGGAATCCATTTTTTCAAATTCAATACACAGAAGTTGCATAAATTAAATTAAAATTAATCCCGTTGTCGAATGAAAATGGGTTTTTGATTAAAACATTGCAAAAGATTGAATTGATTTAACCTACGAATTCAATGTAAAATCAATGATAATGACATAAATTATATTAAATGGTAAAAATATATTCTATTTATACTTTAAAACCATTCAATATTATAATTTAACCACATAAGTTATTACGAGGAAAAAAGTTGTTTTTAATTAAAATATATCATGTTTTACTATTCATTTAAATATGAAAGTTATCTAAAAAATATCAAAACTTTATCCAATGTAAATTTTCATATCCTGATTCAAAAGAAGAATTTTATTTTTTCAACTTGAACTTATAAACATGTCAACAACTAGATTTAAAGTGGGTGCACCATCAAAAGGCAGAAAAACTGCATTTTTTGAAAAATACTTATTTTACCCGAACAAAATTTATTTTGTTCTTATACCATGTTATAGAAAATGTGTAAGATGAATAATAATGTTATAAAATTCAAAATTTAGTTAATAATATTCATAATGGCTAGTTCATAATAATATTATAATAATATACCGTTGTTTAGTAAAACCCGGTATTGCGTACAACACACGCTATCGAGGAAGGTCGTGATTGTGTGTAATGCAAGCCAAGTTAGGGTTGCGTGTTGTGAAAGACTCCTCCATTATTTCGTATAATAGAATCCAACCATATTTCATTTATACATTGAATATATATATATTTATATATATACACTCAATGTTTCGTAGAATAACTACTATCAAAATTGTGTGCAACATGATCCAAGAATAGTGTTGTGTATACTGCAATCTCATACGGTGTTGCGTATAGCGCAAGGTAATCTTGTTGTAGCTTATAACACAGGACATCAATGAAATTAAAAAAAATATTTTTTCATAAAATCTCAGTGTGTTACATAGCCGCTCCTCCAGGATGAGATGATTGTTTTGTGAATCGATAACATCTGTGATGAGATGTGAACACCACTAATCCTTGTGAAATATACTAGTGGAATTTAGTATTTATCCTCCATTTCCCAAATAATATAAGACTTCTTATAATGGACTAAGATCAAGTCCCAAGTATCCCCACTGTCCCCAGAAAAAAGACTGGGAAGAGATGAAGTAACTTTCTTTATGCTTAATCCACCCATGCACCCACTCCATCTCCTAGGCCTACACCAAATCGTGAAGCCCCCCTATGCATCAACCACACTTCCACTTTGATAGGATGAGTGGAGGGAACTTGGTAGAATTCAATTCGAGGAATGGAGAAATAAAGTTTACTCATTCCAAGCTGGTTAAGTCTATGGATATTTTATAGCCTCCATGAACTGCAACTTTCTATGTATATCAGAGACAAAAAGGTATGATGAAGTAGGTATCAATGACTAGACACATCTTACCCACCCCCAAGATACTGGGACACATCATCTAGGAGTGTTTCTTCTTCAATGACCTCTTGAAGAAAATGATAGATTTTGGGTAAGTGAAATTGGCACCACTGCCAACACAAGTGGCATATGTGTCCAATACTACCCCTTATGAATGAGATGAGTTGAAATAAGTTGTCATTAAGAGATAAAAAAAGTTTAATAGTTGGAAGAATCGGTAAAAAATACACCGAACTAATGGTATTATCAATGAATAGTTGAAGCAACCAACTATAGCCCCATCTACTCCTACTGCAACACAATTGACATCCTCAGCTGCAAGACCCTCCAGAAACCAAATTTCCAAAAATAAAGTATAATAAGAAAGGAAAGTATTAGATGTTTTAGTACTAACCTGTGTCAAGGAAAAAGTTATGCTTGAACCTCTCAGATTTTATTTCATCATATCTGAAAGAATAGGAACCACCCTACGAAACAAAACCAGCAGATGTAGTCAATCAGGAAGAGGCTTCATCAGAAGAGGATTTGATTTCTTTCTCCATTAATGTCATTTAGTTAATGTATCCTTTCTCTGATGATGGTTATGGATATTAACCTAAGTACCATACTCCTAATTGAGGAACTAGGGGAAGTGGCCACTGAAGGTGAGGATACCAAGGAAGACACAACCATGGTAGAAATCAAACTTATGGCCATGCCCTTTCTCAAATCTTCAATGTTGTAGAAACTCATGGGAGATACCTTAAATGGACCCAACAAGAAACATGAAAATTCCCCTACATTTTTCAAAAGCCAATATAGACTGATCATTTTGGAATATCCATCAGAAAAATAATAGGTGTCTAATCGCCCCCGATATGTGGGAAGGCCTGTTCAGCCAAATACACAAGGAATAAAATCCCCTCCAGCACCTGTCCTAAGGGACAATCCATCTTCATATAATGTTAAAACCCCTAAATTTCACATGAAAGAGCATACCCATTCTTGGAAGCCCCATCCTTTAGAGAAAAATTATGAAATTATGAAGTAATTGGCCTTAGTACCCGCCAAACTATCTATCATGGATGCCCTGATTTTGTTAAATGACCACTTAGAAACACTTATAGAGGATCCTCTAAGCCCCAAGAAATTTTAAGTCAAAGTGGATGATACTAAATTCTATTATACATAGGTTGATCCCATAGAATGACACATGGTTATAACCTTCACAAATCAAGATTAAGATGCTATTATTGAGGGATTCATGAGAACCTTGTATGTGTCTATCAAGATGAATGGTATAGATATCCTAAATGTTTTTGTTGACAATGGATTTAGAGTCAAAATTATTAAAATACATTCAATTCATCAACTGGGCTATAATGAAGATAATATAGCACCTTCCACCATAATCTTACAAGGCTATAAAAAACTAATCAAAATCCACTAGTCCAAATCATGGTCAAGAATTAGTTCAGATATCTTGTGACTGACTTAGAATTTTTGGTCATATGAAAAAACAAAACCTTCAATATCTTACTAGGAAGTCCATAGTTTCACCAACATGCATCGGTTCTCTCATAATACCATCAATGCGTAAAATATTTCATTAATGGAAATATACATACATAATTCACCAAAAAGGACCTATTCAAATCCTACGAGTCACATTATATCGATGTTTGATTCTATCAGGGGAAAGGAAAGAAACCCCTAATCAATGGTATTTATTAGATCACCGAAATGAATGGTTTAAAAGTTACCCCATTAGATCCCTTCAAAATGATCAGTGAAGAATATATACTTCCCATAAATTAGGTTGGGTGTATGAATCCATGATCAGATGCATATACAACAGTACTCATAGTTTCATTCATGGCCACTGAGTCTAGTAGCATTGAAGAACCTACAAAACCTCATGATACTGATGAATGATCGAATATAAATTATCTCAATTCATCCCCATAACTCCATAAAATCCTTGCGTCATACACTGATGTGGAAAAATAGGAAGAAAACCTTCTATCCCTCACTCTATCCTCTCTAGAAAATTCTCAACCTTTAGCTGAGTTAGAATAAGTCACTTCAACTTCCAAATTCCAAGATCTTGACTCTTATCATAACTCTATATATCTCATCTTAATAGTTTTTCCCTATAGGAACTAGATAAATAAGAATAAGATAAAAATTTGTAAGAGGAAGAAGATCTTAGGGATTCCCCTCTAGAATTTGAGGAATTTGTCTCTTATAACATTGTCGATCTCAAAGAGTTAAATATGGGTACAAAAGAAGATCCATGACCCACATTGATTAGTGAAACCATGTCTTTGGAAGATTAAGATCTATAAACCTCCATACTTAGGCATCATCAATATATTATCTTCTGAAACTATACATAAATTAGAGGCCTCAATCCCATGGTGGAAACTCCCCACTTGGGCCTTCCAAAAGATCATTAGGGATATAAGCAAAGAAACTAAAAGGACACTCCCCACACATGATACTAAAATTGAGGCTGAAGTTGTCAAGTTCATAAGATCCAACTTACTTTGGGAGGTACATTATCAAAATTTGGATATCCAATATAGTCTCTGTATAAAAGAAGATTGTGAAAATCAAAGTCTTAATTGATTTTGTAGATCTCAATAGGAACTTTTTGAAAGATGATTTGCTGGTCCCGATCACAGAATTGTTGATTTATGCAACTTCTAGATTTCAAAAATTCACTTTCATTGATGACTATTCATAATTAAACCAAATATGAAATACAATTCTATGTGATGGAGGAGCGGGTGACCCCTTTCCTCTCCTGCGATGGCCGTGTCTAGGGTTTCTTGGCAATGGAAATCCACCATTTTTTTGGTTTTAATCTCCTCCCTCCTTATGGAGATGTTTCATCGGAGTCTCCTACGAAGGTGCCTCCCGACGCTAAGGTGACTCCAGGGAAGGAGGTCTCGTGTGATTCACGAATCTTCGTTCATCACTGTGGTCCATCGATCACCGTGAGCACAGACAGCAAGGCCAAATTTCCCTCTACAACAAATCCAGTTACAGGATCCGAGATTCAACAAATTGGTGCAGCCGGTGCAAGGATATCGAGTTCCTTGAATGATTCAAATTTTATGCGGATCTCTTCTAGACAGGTGGGTTTTGATGTGGCGGGGAAGAGGTCCTCTCTTGAGTTCGGTATTGCGGAGTCCTTGTGGGTTGTGCGGACAGAATAACATGTCTCTCCTCTTACTGGAGTCTGTTCCTTTGTGGATGTGATGAAAGATAGACTTTCCGGATCGAATTTGGATGGGTCTTTACTAAATGATTCACACCAAGGAATAATTCTTTGTAAAGGTTCATATGCGCATGTTGAGGCCAATCCTGCAGTGCTTGCTGAGAGATTGGAAATGGGAAAAAACTCATTGATTGTGTGCATTGTATCGCCTAAAGGTGCACAACCGTGAAAGATAGATGACTTGTTCTGAAGAACATAAATGTTGTGGGGTTTTCAAAATTGGAAATGTGTGTCACTTGGTCGTGGTTTTTTTCACTGCCTATTTCTGTCAGATGACTTGAAGCTTCGTGCATGGAGTATTGGTTCACTATCTCTGAAACCTGGTTGGATTAATTTGCATGAATGGTCATTATATTTCAATGTTTCTCAAGCAAGAAATGTTTTTTCTCAGGTTTGGGTTGGACTTCATGGTCTTAAATGGGTCCTTTGGCATCTGAAGATTCTGCATGACATTTGCATGGAAATTGGGACTCCTATTCGTCTTGATAATAAGACTAAGGATGTTCAATTTGGGCAGTTCTCTAGGATTTTGGTGGAGGTTGATCTCATCTCCACACTAATTGACAAGGTAGTCCTATCTACTCCATTTGATAACATTCAAACTGATGTTTAGTATGAAAAAATCCCTTCTTCTGCTCTGAATGTATGACTTTTGGACACTCTATGGAGCTATGCTGGAAAAAAGTTTCTTGTGAGATGTGTGGGATGAAAGGTCATCCTACAACCCTTTGTCAAAGAAAGAAAAATTTGAAAGACTCAATTTTTTCAAAACCTAATAATAGGGGCTATGACCCCCAAAATAACCAGCTTCAAGTGTGGCTGTTGGGTTGCTTTTGGGGAAGTCTGATTCTCAACTCTCTCTTTTGAAAGGCAAAGAGTTGATGATTGATGTGTCCCATAAAAGAGATCATATAATCCCTTCTAATATTCAAGATTATTTGGTTAAGGAGGTTACCTTAACGGGGGAAGTAATTACTACACCATCCCTGGTTGATATATCTAATCAAATTGATACATCACAACACACTGATTGTCACTAGGAAATTCAAAAGCTCTTGCAGTCTTCTAATGTTTCTGGGAAATGGGGGAATATCTCTGAGGATAAAAGGGGAAACAACAGAACCCCTTCTCTGGGAAACGTTCGATCCTGTAAGGATGTTGTCTTAAGTGGTGAGGCAAGGATGACTGATGGTGATGATTTTACCTCTGTTCCACCAAAGAGAAGTCCTCACAAGGTTTTTCTCATCTTCTGAAGATTGAGACTAGATCATCTTCAAAGGTGTCAAAAAAGATGGATGAAAATCTTCTTAAGATGTTCAACAAGGAGAAGTCTCAATCTGAGTGGGAGTCTTCTGGTGACTCTGGTTATGGAAATGACATGTCATATTATGATTATATGTCATATTATGATTCTTAGTCTTTTGATTGAGGTCATTTCTATTTTTTTGACCACTTTCACAACTTTTATGTTCTTCTTTTGAATAATAATTGGTCAGAAGCTTTTCTGATGGATAAACCTTTTCAAAAAAAAAATAATTCAACCAAATATGAATAGCCTAATAAGATGAATAATCCACCACCTTTAGGTCCCCCTAGGGATTATTTTTCTATAGTGTGATTCTCTTTGGATTGAATAATTCCAACACAACATATCAACGTGTCATCCATCAAGTCTTTGAGCCCTTCCTGGGAAAGTTATTGAAATTATATGTTGATGACCTAATGGTTAAAATGTGACAACGCTCAGAAAACCTGCCAGATCATGAAATCATCTTCAACATATTGAAAAAAACAGTCTGAAAATGAACCCCTTAAAATGTTCTTTTGGCATTATCTTAGTTAAGTTCCTTGACGTCATCATACACCTTCATGGCATCAATGTGTACCCCAAGAAGACGAAGTATATCCTTGGAATGTAACCTCCTCAAAAACTTATCTAATTAAGATGACTTCAAGGAAACCTGACATATATTCGATAATTCATTGAAAATATATCAAGAAAATGTTTTACCTTCACCAGGTTGATGAAAAATGGGGTTTTATATCAATGGAAAAATGATTTCTAAGAATAATTAAAAATCTCAAGAAATATCTCTTAATTCCACCAGTGCTAATGCCACCTATCAAAGGAAGACCACTCATTTTGTATGTGATTAACTTGTAGTGATACCTAGGAACCTTCCCCACACAAAAGAGTGAAGATGGAAGTGAAAAAAACCTCTACTATCTCAACTCAACCATGACCGATGCTGAGGCTCAGTACTCAGATATCGATAAAAGTTGTTTGGTGATAATATTCAATGCCCAAAAGTTGAGGCATGACATCCAACACCATGAGGTCCACTTGGTCTCTGAGAGAAAACCAATCAAATATATTCACATCAATACAATGTTAATTGGGAATCTATCATAGTAGGATGACATTCTGTAATAGTTTGACTTATATTTCGTACCTCAAAAATCCGTCAAAGGTCAAGTATTAGAAGATTTCTTAGCAGAGAGCCTATCTAAAAAATGAATTTATTATATATTGAGATCCAAAGGAAGAGGTTTTATTTATAAACTAATATCCACAAATATGGGAGATATATTTTGATGGTTCATCTAAAATCCCGACAGGGAAAAGGATGGAAGACCCCAGGCTCAAAAAATTAAGGCTTAGATTTGTACCCGTATATCTAGAAAAGGTTGTCCTACCTTACTCCTTTTTACTATCGAAGGGGTCCAAAAACAATAAAGTAGATTATAAGTCACTCATTTTAGGTATAAATATACAAACTCATGTTCATGTAAAACTCATGTTGAAGTAAAACACTTGAAGATAACAGGTGATTTGGAACTGGTCATCAAGAATGTTAATGATGATTATTCCATAAAAAAGGATGTGATGATTCCTTTGTTTGATCACATCTGATGATATATAGAGAAATTAACTTAAGAGGAAAAATAAACTCATTTCTCTTGGTTGAAAATTCCCAATATGATGAATTATAAAATACAACCACAACTTTGTCCGATCCATACCAAGATGAAATGGTCATTAACATTGTGCACCGCTATATGGTCTCACCATTCATTCATGCCAACATGGAAGAAATAAATGATATCATACCTATCCCTAATAAATATAGTCCTACCACTAGCTAGATGACTCCCATTATAGACTATCACTAAAAGGAAGATCTCTCACCATATTGGGCCAGAAGGGAGAAAATCCAGAGATGAGTAATTACTTTTGGTCTATATAATGACACAAACCATTAAAATGTCTTTTACAGGAGGTACCGTGATGAGGTTCTTACAAGATTAATTGGTGGAGAAGTGACCACTACTATCACGAAGGAAGTACATATTGGAGCCTATGGTTCACATCAATCAGGATCCATGATTTCTCATCAAATTCAGAGGCTTGGATAATACTATCCCACTATGACGCATGATTGTAATAAATTCACCAAGAAGTTCCATTCTTTATAGGTTCATGATAATTTCTTCCACAAAACCCCAGAGTTACTTAACACTTCCATGTACTCCTATCCATGTTCCATATGTGGAATTCAATTTGCGGGACAATATCCTCCCACTATAGTCAATAAATTCAAGTATATTCTCACAATGATTGATTTCTTTTCAAAATGGGAAGAATTTATACTCCTTAAAGAAGTCAGGGAAAAATATATTGTTAGATTTGTGAAATATAACTTCATCACCATATTTGGTGTCCCTCAAAACATAGTGATAGAAAATGACACCAATTTCTATTCTGCCAAGTTGGAGAAATTATATCAGGATTATATTATCAAGGCCAACCGTTCATCCCACTATCATGTAGTAGATAATGGGTAGATAGAGGTCTTAAACAAGACCTTTTCCAATATAATCCAAAATATGGTAGAAAAGGATACAAATTTGTAGTTGGAGAATCTCATAAATGCTTTGTAAGCCTACCGGACCATGAATTGCACCACCAAACAAGAAACCCTTTATTCATTGGTATATAGAACAGAGGCGGTCCTACCCATCAATGTTCAATTTACCTTGCTCCCTATTTCCATATCTTACCAACTATCCATAGATGAGAAATCCTAGAAAATGGTGTGATGAATTAGAGAAAATTGATGAAAAAATATTGCATACCTTTCACCATTTGTAGGTTTACCATAACTGGATTGCACAATACTTCAACAAAAATGTATGACTTTGGTATTTCCTCAAAGGAGAATCGGTGTTGGTCTTCTAAAATCTTATGATACTCAGAAATAAACCTCCAAAATTGGAACCAAAATCTATAGGACCATATGTTATAAACAAGGTCAACTCTAAAAAATATATTTCCTTGATTTCAGTGGATGGAAAACTCATTACATCCCCTACCAATTAGAGGTTCAAAAATAAATATTTCGTGTATCCAATGGCGATAAAGTCTTGAACACAAGACATTACAATGAAGGATGAAACATCCTTAATATATAACATTAAATTATATATGGTATTTCATTCTAACCACATGACATTAAATTATATGGAGTTCAACCTCGCAAAAAGATGTTACACTATGATGCCATCGTCCTGATCGCAATACATTAAAACCTGAGATACAATATGTCTTTTCACTCACATGAGGTGATTAGTTAAATTAACTATAGATTTTAAATAAAAGAGAATTTATCATCCAAACCAAATGACATTAAAATTTATAGAGGTCATTGTTCTAATTAATGATTCATTGCACATGAGACCGATATGTGCTGGAGAAAAATGAAATTTCCTTATTCCTACGTGAGAATTAGATCCACTAAAGAACTCTATTTCCCTAAAACTACATGTGGATTGATTCCAATTCCATCAAGATACATAGTGATTCCAAGACCCCATGTCATGGGACCATCCATGGAAAATTGAAAACAATATCCCTTCTTTGCATATGGAAAAAACTGATGTAGGTATGTTTCTTTTAAGAACTTTATGTGTCTTGATTCCCCTCTACATTTGATAGGTAGAGACACCCCATTTCATATCGGGACCAACCAAAAATCCATTTAACATTTTGGACCATTGACCTAAATTTCCTTTTAGAGTGTTTGGTGTGGCATAGGGCTTCTTAGGTCCTCATTCATGTCAGTTTATATCAAATGTTTTATATATATCCCATCGAAGTATTTCTTCTCCCTTTGTCATGGAAACATGACATTAAAATATGCTACCAACTTCTTAGACACATGATGATAAACTACACAACACTATTATAATTCCCCCACCTAAACATTCATAAAACCCATAATTGGTCATCCACCATGTCAAGTTCAAAAATTCCCTCCCGTGTACAAGCCTGATCTAAATACGGTGACCCACCTTTCATCAAGAACTATGTGTGGATTGATTCTTTCTTTACTAATATTTGTTCTGATTCTCAGATCTCAAATCTTGGGTCCATATGCAATAAAAAATAATCCGCCACTCCCTATGTATGGATCATACATACATAGGGAACCTTTTTAAGAATCGCGTGACTTGATTCTTACCCAAAAAAGACACTTGGAGACATCAGGGTATTATAACCTGGTCTCGACAACATCATTTCCCCTAATTCATGTAAATTCATCTTCTTCCTTCGTACATAACATTAAACTTCATGGGATATCAATAATAACTTATATCTTTATTCTCATTCCAATGAGATACATAGTGATTATTATGACATTTTTTCTATTCCCAACCACATAATAAATAATAAATAAAAATTTCCTTTCTCATGCTTGAAAATTTATATAGAAGATCACTAATTCAGGTCCTTATTTAGGGATCTATTAGAGAAATTAAAATTATCTGCTAGTATGAGCTAGATCTACATAGACAATTTCACATTCTATGGCCAAGCATGGTCATGATATTTCTTACATCCCTGAACATCCCCTTCCCAGCCATCAAACTCCATGCCTTGAAAAATTCCGGATCTTCGTAAACCTCTATGGCCATTAAAAATGGATATCCAGTGTCCTAAGAACCCCTTGGTTTGAGTATGCACAATATTCCTTAGTTGGTTCTGCAAACGTTTCCCACAAAAAATTCTGATCAAACAGAGAAAAATTTGTCTTTAGGAGGGGATTTTACCACATTTTTACTCTCCAATGGATCCCATACCCTATATCAATCCTCCTAATCTGAGAATTCCTAGAACCATGGTTTAAAAATTCCTTTTGCATCAGGTCTGAAGCATGAAAGAATATCTCAACCTGATTAGCCTCTATTTACCTTGGGTTTCTTTGACAATTCATCCTCACAAAATGACACTAAACGGTGACACCGTGTTCCTCACCACATGAAATTAAACTTCCTGACCAATGTCCTAATCACATGACACTAAAACTGCATGATATCAAGAACTATATATGTCTTGATTCCTACCCACACACGATACATAATGACACCTCGATTACTATGTTATGGTTAAGCCACCCCATTAAGAAACATGTACATCTTGATTCCTGTCAACACTGGATACATAGTGATAGATGATGTTCAAAATTGGGTCTAGACATGAAGAAAATGTCCCTTTTCTATGTTCATGGGTCCAACTGGCATAGAGAATCTTTTCACACCCACCCAGGGGAAACATATCAACTTATTATTGGGAAATTTTAGTTTAGAATGCCAGTTTTAATGATCAGGAACCCCCTTCCACAAACCAAACTCTATGCTGGGAAAGGTATGAATCCCCATAACCTTCCCTAACCATCAGAGATGAAGGGATAGTATGTTGGGGAAAAATCTGTCTGAATATTCACAATATTCCCTTGTTGGATTTTCATAAGTTACCCACAAAAAAACCTATCAACCAGAGAAAAATTCATCCTCGAGAGAGGCTTTTTATACATCCATAAACCCTATGAAGTTTACTTCCCACATCAATCCTTTATTTCAAAAACCCATTAGATTACATTTTACATCCCCCCTCCATGATTAAATATTGGTGAATATTCTTGTCTAGGTTACCATGAAAAGGTAGAATCATTTACTCCTTTTCTATAGCAGAGTGATAAATCTCCAATGTCTTAGTTTCATGATGCTAAAATTCACCATGATTAGACCCTATTTTACACAACCCAAATTTGTGGAGGAGTGGTATCTCATTCATGATAAAAGTTGATATGAATTCCCTTATACTTTTCAAACAACACTCCCTTGAAAATCCACCCCTGTGGGTTTTTAGAAATCCAAATTCTCATAATATTACATGGCCATCAAATATGGAAGTCCTGTGTCTTGAGGACACCTTTGTTTGACTATGCACAATATTCCCTGGTTGACTCTACATAATTTTCCCACAAAAGGCCTATCAACCATAAAAAAATTCATCCTCAAGAGTGGATTTTCTGACCTCTGTATCCCCCAGTAACATCATGTTGGAAACTATTCTTGTAGTTAATCCTCATATACTAGACACATATAATGTTTTGTGATCAAAAAAATCATAAAACTAGGGTCAATAAAATCTACGAATTCATGTATGAGAAATATTATGGAATTCTCATCCAATAATAAACATTGGGGCCAATACCCTATAATTCATGGTCAAATATGTTTGATCTAAAACATCAGCAATGTTTGTCCAGTTTTCAAGACCTTAAACCACCCATGAAAAGAGACAAAAAACATGGAAAGATGAAAACCCACAATGGGTACCTGAGGTAAAAGTCAAGTATTAGCTCGCTAGACCTACACTTTGAATGGTTTGGAAAAAATATCAAGAAATCAAGAATTAAAGATACAAAAAGATTTTTTATGTATCACCGCAAGATTTTATGGTATGACCCTTATTAAATTTAATTTCCTCAACAACATAGGTTTAACACTACACCAAAATTAAATGAACAATGATAAAGAATTACATATCATTATTTTAAAATGAACTTTATATCCTACAAATTAAATCTGCGTCAATGAATATTATTATGAAATTTATGTACTATATAAAATGTTTTTACAAGAATGAATTGAATTTTACATATTAAAAGCTTATATTTTTCTATAACCTGTTTTATCACCTTATAATGGAAAACATGTTTTAAAAGAAATTTTGGATTTTCTGTGAATAGAATTTCAAAAAACAGATATATAGGTTAGTGATTTGTAATATTTTTATGGTATGAAAGGATCAACTTGATTTTTTTGTTTAATAGTAACTTGACCGTTGGGAGTAGTAATGTTACCCTTATAAATAGTAATATAACCATTATGAATAGTAAATTGACAAAATAAATAGTAACCTCACCCATGAATGTATAAAAACATTTCAGCTTCTTATAATTTAAGGTATGATATAATTATATCAAAGTATAAGTAAATGAATATTTTAAAAATTGTTAAATTAAGTGATGGTATTTTTTTAAGTAAAAAATATTTTATTACATTTTTATAGTTAATAAAATGGATTAACATAAAAATTATTTATATAAAATGTATTAAAAAATTAATATTGTGATGTATTATGATTTTAAGATAATTTAATGAGACCTTAGTTAATTTTTGAATGTGTTATAAAGTCATTTATAGATTTAAAATATGAATTTTTCGACTAAATGATAGTTTTAATTAAAAATTAAATTTATCTTATTTTTAATTTTTTCATAAAATGGAGTTCATTTTTATATTCTATACATTGAAAAATGGTTTGGGAAATTTTTTGGGATTTTTCTAAAAAACCTGAACTTTTGGTGAATAGAAAAATACGATAATTTACGATATATGATAAATACATGATTTATTAAGTCATATGAGATGTTAGAATTATGTAAGAACCCTTGGTTCTAACTCACATGCAGTTATTACTATATTTATTCATAATAATCAACACTATTTATTGTCTTGTAAAAAATAAAAAAATAATGGATAAAATAATGATAAATCACCCCTCCTCAACTATAAATACCACCCTCACCACTTCTTCTCACACCTATAGGCCTTTAATATTTTAAAATTTCTATCTAATACTCTCCCTAAGACTCTCCCCCACATCCAATATCTCTTGGTGTCAACAAAAGACCAAAAACAACCACCTTATGGAGGTTCTCAAGGAGGAGTATTCAAGAGGTAAAATCATGTTCCTTTTCCTTATAGTTTCTTTTCAAGTTCATTTATTTTATTTTTATATCCTCACATGATATATAAAAATGAAAATGATAAATCTAGTATCATATATATACTACTATGATATCATGTTAATGGAATGTATTTACTCAAATTTCACACACACTCTCTCTCTTATTTTAAAAATGAAATCATAATACCTGAGGTGCTGATTTTCAACCTTCATGGATGAAAAAATTTCGTTATTAAATATATACTTCAAGTATGGTAATGAAACCATATTTATGGAAAATATATAATATATGTATTAAAACCATGATTTTATTATGTAAGTAACATATTTAAATAATACTAAACGATAAAAAAATGAGTTTTTTATGATCAATAACCGTCGTAATAATGAAAATGATTATCACTAAATGTATCATCTAATGATTCATACTCATACCATATAACCAAAATATATATATGACCATTTAAAATTTATTATATTCATTAATATCATTTAAATTCAATTATTATGAATTATACCCATTCCACATGAACTTCAATACTCATATACAAGAATACTGATTGTGTAAACCAAGGAAACAAACACTCCCGAACAATGAAATTGTTTCTTATAACTCATTAAAAAAACATAAATGAACATAATTAAATAATTATAAATAAAATAAACATATATGAGTTTATTAATTAATTAATTAATGGATTTAATTTGATTATCTATAACTTTAAGGTCAAGTGCAGAATACATTCAGACATAAGTTAAGAGTTTTCTCAACTCACTTTCATTTCTGAGAGATATGCCTTACTCGCCACTAATTCTTGTGGGTGGTGTATGTATACAACTATTTTATGTATCATATAATGAATCTATTTATTTTATTGGTATTAAATTTATTGTTTTATGATTATTAAATTTGGGTCATATGATTTGGTTGATTACAAAGTGGTAAGGGATTCTACCCGAAACCCTGTTTTTTTCCTTTGGGTTTCTCTTTCTCCGTATTTACTCAAATGTAATGATTCCTTATTTTTTTTATATTTATTATAAATTATATTATTATTTTCCAAAATCACATATATATATATATATCATATCATCCTTATTTTATGGGGATATACGTATTTTAAAAATCCCCCTTCTCAATTCTTCCCGATAAACAAGTACGATTCAATTGAACTTCCGGATTTCTTACACATTTTCAAGTGCACTCCAAAATCTATATTAAGCCACTATTATTTTTATAAAATCAATAATTTTATCATGAAAAAATATCTTGGCTCATTTATGGTTTTATGGAAATAAACATGCCTTTTCACATTGAAATATTTTTAATATTTTAAACCACACTAAAATGTTTTATCTCTAAAGTTTATTAAGAACTATTTTTACATGATTTCACTTAAATGAGACATAATTTATGCCTCAAATATAATTTTAATGTCATTAACTTTCCTGTTATAGGAGATACATGTATAAAAATATTATTTTATGACAAATAAAAATAAGTTTCCAAAATATCTCTTCTTTCTAAAGTTAATAATGGGTTTTCTTGTCTCACTTTTACTTATAAGAGATATATTACTTATTTAACACTATTTCCTTGTGTTTGAATTATAATGAATGGTTTATGTATGAAATATATTTTCCAAGACTGCTAAACTGATTAGTCTTTCATGAATTTATTCTTTATATCATGACAATGAATTACAATAATGCATTAGATCCAGGCTTCTGGGGTCAGGGTGTTATAGTTGGTATCATAGGGAGTTTAACAAAAACCTTGGAAATTTGATTTAAAAGGATTATAGTAGGGATCATAAAACTATGATATAATTTCAAAAAAAGTATATAAGTACATACTATAATTTTTGTTTAAATATAAATTATGTGGATTTTAAAATAAATACACCCCTTTCTGGATACTACAAGTGGAAGAGGTTCTGGAATAAATGTACCTAGGAGTAACAACTTTGATAAGGTGTTTCAAGCCTAACTTAGGGTAACATGGTACATGAAAATGGTCCTTACTATGAATCTAGTTTGAAACTCCTAGGGGATATACGTTGGACAATTCCTATTTTCTTTACAAATCATTATTAAGTATTTATGAGTAAATATGTCCCCAAAGAAACTATTTTTATGATTATGGATTTGATATGCATAAATATTTCAATTTATCTTAGTTATTTTACTAGTTTGGAATTATGAATTATGATTCATACCCTAATGTAGTGTATTCCATCATTTAGAAATAGTTCCTAGTGAAAGGAATGAAATATATATCAATACACGTAATCCATGTTCAAATTTATCTTCTATGCAAGATAATTATTGTGGAACTAGAGATACTACTGGTGCTGAACAATTTATAACCATACTGGGACAACTAACTCAGGTTATGAATAATAACCTTACCCGTATAGAGAAACCTTATCCAAAATGCGGAGGATCAATGTTAAACCACTTTTTAGGACAACAAACTCCAACATTCAATGGGTTTAAAAATCCATTTGTAACTGATCAAGGGATAAATTCCTTAGAAATATTATTTCTTCCTTTGGGAGATAATGAAAGGGAAAAAGTTGTTAATATATTTTATCATCTCTTAGGAGATTCAGATCAATGGTGGTTATTAATTAAAAACATTAAGGAATGTGAAGAGGTAGAAAATATGGAATTGAGGGTGTTTAATGAACTTTTCTTAGAGAAATAATTTCCTCTTGAACAACAAGATGATATGGAGAGAAAAGATCTAAGTCAGAGGTAGAAGGAGGATGAGAATGTTGAAAAGTATGAAACCAACTTCACAAGGTTATCAAAGTATGCTATAGACTACATATGTAACCCAAGGAGTAATATTGATCATTTATTTGATGGCTTAAATCAATTTATCTGAAAGGAATTGGTCTACCAAATATTCATATCATATGGAGATATAGTCTCATGTACTATCAAGGTAGAGAATGAATTTTCTATGTCTTATGAATTTAAGGTAAAGTAAGAGAAGAAGAGAATGGTGGAGCAAGAGATAGATAATTGGAAGAAGATATAGAATAATTTTCCCACATGTGATAATTGTGGAAGGAAACACACTAGCGCTTTCATAAAAGAAAAAAGAGTTTGTTTCAAGTGTGGTGAGAAAGACCACCATTGTCATGATTGTAAGGGAAAGAAAAAATTTGTAAATATGAAATGCTATAATTGTAAAGCTATGAGACATTATGAAATCGTTAAGGAAATATGGATTAGAAGAAGAAAATATATCAAGGTTAAGCTTATGATGTCACTACAGCCGAAGTGTAATAATTAATATAATTATGTTTTTAGATTCAAGAATTATGTTCTTATATTTTGGTTATAAAAATAATTAGATATATAAGGATTGTACTGAAATACTTCTTCTTTAAATATTTAGAATCATGAATTATTTCATTAAATATTTTGTTATTATAAAGGAATTTTTCAATAAGATATATAGTACGTTGTTTAGGGAATTTGATGTTAAGACTGATTTTGGAAATATAGAGACCTTTTTAGACTTTGAATTTGGAAAAGAGTATTTTGGAAAAGTCTTAAGGTTTTAATAGAGTAATTTGAACATTGGATATTATTTTTTAAGATTAAATATAGTTTATTGGGATAACCTTATTGGTTTTAGTAAACATTTATAGGATTAAGGAAATATTTAAAGGACTTACGATATATCAAAAGTGGTTCAGGTATAAAAAAAATTCATTTTGAACATTCATTTCTAGGTGTAAGGGATAAAGTGAAAATAGATCAAAGCACAACCAAAGGATGAGATTAAACTTATGACATGGAAAGAAATCAATTAATTTTTTGCATAATAATTATTCATAGGGAAAGGATCTTGAAGCCAAAAATTCTATCCCATTAATTTTTATGATGAATCAAATGATACCTTATATCATTTCATTTTTCTAGCTTTGTGAATGTCAACTTTTTTCTCATTGTGTTCCTTATCAATCTCCATCAGAACTTGATCATTATATTTTTTTTTTCATGTCCATATTTTCCTACATGGAGCCCTGATATGTGTTGTCTATGGCGAAATTCATACTTCAATTTATTTATTTTGAAATGGAGGTCTCATTAATCCATTTTCTGATGTTGTATTTTTACAATTATATTTTCAAATGACAAACCCCTAATTTTCAATCCCCAGTATAAATTGTGAAGATGCAATTTATTGATGGAGGGGAAAATGTAACACTCCAAGACTTTAAAATATTTTCATTTTTGAATAAAAATAATTTTATTTCTTTCTTTCTTTTTATGCAACACCATGTCAATCTTAAGCTACAGAAAACATTTATTTGGCTTTCATTACACGCAAGGTATAGTTTTACAAAAAAATAGTATATTAACAAAATATTATTATTTAATATGATATATAACCTATCTGCTAAATTAATGTTTAAGAATATTATTTTTTTTAATTATATAAATTCCATATAATTTTAACATTCTATCTTATGTGTTTCTTTTACCTAATATAAGAACAAATTAATTTTTTTTGATGAAAGAAGCATTTTTCAAAAAAATGCAGTTTCCACCTTTTGATGGAACACCAATTATAAATACAATATTTGAAACTTTTATATATTATATTTGACACAATAAACATATTATTTGGAATCAAGATATCAAAATTTAGTTTGGGTAAATGTTTGGTGTTTTTTTGACAACTTTTATATTTTGAAGAATAGTGAAAAATTCCAGATTTTAATTAAAAACAAATTTTTTTAATAGAATTAATTTATAGTATTAAATTATAAATCTTAATTCTTTTAAATTATGTTTCTTTTATAATTTAATATAATTTAGTTCATTGGAATTAATTTCACATTAAAATTTGATATAAACACATGTCAATCTTTTGATGGTTTTTACATTTGAAAAACTAGTTTTCTTATTTTAACAATGAGGATTAATTTTAAATTAATTAATGAAACTTTTGTGTCTTTAATTTTGAAAAACAGATTCCATATTTAGAATCCATGGGTTCAAAAAAATTTAATAGGATTCTTTTTATTTTTTAGTCATTATGAATAGTAACATTAATATTTTTTTAATTACCGCGGTTAATGGTAAATCATATAATTATAGGTAAAAATAATATTATAAAATTACCTTAACACTAGTAAAAATTCTATTGGATGAATAAATTAGACCCTTATCATCCATGTTTCGAAATGGAATCCCCTAATGGCCATTTCCCCATGAATATGATTTTAATATTATTAAAAGCATTGAACTTGACAAAATGTCACACTCTCATTTCTTTTAAGTATATTAATTTTAATATAGGGATAAATGAGATATAATATCGACAATAGGTAGTATATGAAATTATAAAATAATTAACTACATCATATAAATTTATTTATAATTTTTACAAATTAAATAATATCCATTAATGATAACACAATAGTGATGTAGAAATTATTTTATTAATATAAATATCAAATAAATGGTAATAAAAATATTAAAAGAAATTTAATTTGATTTAATTGATGTTCCCCATGAATTTTATAGATTCTTATAATATTTTTGGAGTATATTAAATATTTTTTTTTCATGTTATGTTCTGTGTAGATTATATTTGAAGTCAAATACATGAATAGGTAAAAATGGACACTTTATATTTTATAAAATAAAATTTTATTAAATTATTTTAAAATAATAAAAATCATTAAAATTAAAAAGTAAAATATTAAGGTAGAAAATTTCATAATGTTTTCAATTTTAGACAATTTACACAACATAATTAAATATTTATCAACATTTAATATTAAGGATATTAAAATTAAACAGATTAAATTAGAATAAATCAAAATGATAAGGTTTAAAATAAAATCAAAACATGTATAAATTTTATTGGTTGAGAGGATTTTGACTTATCCTCATATTATATTTGAAATTATCCAATTTTGATCCATTTGTATTAAAAAATTTATTTATATAAATTTAATAGTTTAATACTTTCCAAAGGATCTCCTCACCTCTCTTATAAAAATGCATCTATCCTTCTATGTAATTAAAACCTCCAAATCCCTTTGGATCTGCCAAACCCTAACCATTTCTTCTCCCAATATCCATAAATTCATTCTAGAGGAAACCGTTTGGGACTAAATCCATCCTAAGGAGACCTTTTGGCCAAATCAAAAAGAGATACTCAAAAAGAGGTAATTGTTTTATCACCTATTTTAAATTTCTTTTCTTCTTCTACTTCATATATATGCTTTTTCCAAATAAAAGTAATATATACAGTATCATATATATACTAAGATGTTATTATAATATTTTTTCCACCATATGCCTCATTTTATCTATCATACAAATTACAATATCATCATGCGTGCCTACGCACGTCTTACCGTCTCCCCACCGTGGTGTAATTTGTTATTCAACGCTAATTTAATTGGATGGATATAATTATGAATATAATGGATATAAATAATAAATATAACATGAAAATTATTCTTTTATAATTAATATACCATGAAATTCCATACCATTTTACCAACAATGGAATGATATCATCACTCGTGCGGACGTACGACCTACCGTCTCCAAGACGCGGTGAGATTCCTTCCCTACGTTAACAATTCAATAATGATTATAAAATTTATATGATGAATAAAAATAATAATTAGTAACTTAATTTCATTATATACATGAATAAAATACATCCCATGCATAATAAACGTGACTTACTTGAAAAAATAGGAATGAGAAAACTAAGTAGTTAACACCCGAAATAATGGTAATATTGAAATTCTACCAAAAAAATGATGTAAGAGGATCATATATGATATCATAAATATGTATATGGTTATATTATAATTTAATAACATACTTTAACCATTATATATGAGGTTAACACACCCTCTACTAATGAAAATTACTAGGTAAGGGTTAATTTCGCAATCTCATTTTTATCTGAGATTGTTTGTACACAAGTTTCTACTAGCGTATATTTATAATCGATGTCCATGTTTCTTAAAATGTAATTCAAAATATTTTCTATGATTTTTAGAGTAATTTTTACCTAAGTTTTAATTTTTAAAAAATGTTTTGAAAGGAATCATTCCGCCATTTTCCAAACAATTTACTCTATGTCTCTTTCAACAAATTAAGGAAAGAACTTTTTTTAACTCATACGATGCAAGAAACCATTTTTTTCCATTATGAAACCTTGAAGCTGCCCTTACAATATTACAAGGTTATTTTGAAAAGAAATTTTTTCTTTTATATTTTCATATATTTTAAATTATTTCAAAGTAAAAATACCTCTAAAAGAGTTTTTATAAATTTATTACAGTACTTTCATCTATGTCCACATCCTTTGATAGATTTTATGCTTGATTGAGATTGAATTATTATGATACAATATTCCATATTATATTAAATGTTTTTTGTTATAATTGATGATGGATGTTCTATTTTTATACCATTTTTGGTTTATTGTTAAAGCATTAACATTTCATATGCTTGTTTTGGTATGAAGGTTTATGTTACGTTTCACTGTTTTCGTATAAGGAATGCATTGGAATTAGTAAGTGACTGGAGGGGCCCTCTAGAGCCCCTCGATGCATATGTAGGTCTCATGAGACAAACTAGATATAGAATTGGCCATGTCCTTGCCCATTTAGTTTTAGATATTTATTTGGCTAAGGCCTTAACCATTTATTTTTAGATTTCTTGTTTGAGGCCTCAACAGTATGTTTCACATGTTTGGAATTATGAATTCCTTTTTTATGAAATTAGTAATTGATATTAAATGTGATTAATCGACTAGAATAAAATCTATGTGAATGTTTAAACATAATTATTTTTTATATTTTTGCCATATTATGTTCAAGTTTATATTTAAAAAGTTTTTGTTTCATTTATATACTTACCTTAACATTTATGATTTTTATTATAGCTTTCTCTATATTGTTTAACCTTACTGAGCTTTTGAGATCACCAATTTCATATGCGTTATTTTCCTAGGATACCATGAAGTTTTTTATGATTGATATGTATTGTTAATCTATTAGAATAATGGAATTCTCCTAGAATTGATTATGTTTTATATTATATTTTTAATTTTAATGAATGGATCATGTATGAAATATATTTTCCAAGATTGCTAAACTAATCGGTCCTTCAGGACATGATTCTTGGAATCATGAAAATGTATTAAAATAATACACCAGCTCTGGGATAAGGGGGTCATGGTTTTTAAACATCCTTGTATTTCGTTTTATCAAAATTAAAATCATAGAAGTGGGAAAATTTAGTTTAATGCTAATCCCGAAGACGTGGTAAGAATGCGGGTTTTTAATGAATTTTTTTCAAAATTTCAGGAAGTCATTATATCCAATTTCGATATAAAAAATGATTATTATTACCTAAATTGGATTAATATATGTATAATTTATCTATTTGGACTTTAAAAACCAATTTATAATATTATTCTACATTAGTAATCATTTAAATGAAAAGGATGTATTGAGATAAAATGTAATATTTTTCACTGCTAATCAAAAAAATGAAACTTCACAGAAAAATACCGAAATTTTACCCTAAGCTAATTTTTACATTCCAAATTAAAAAATTCAAAAATTTTAAAAATTTATTTTGAAAATAGGTGTTCCATTAAAATTTAGTAAAACTTGATTTTGCATGTAACACACACTAACTCAGTGTTATGTGTAGCGTAAGATTATCATGGTGTTGTATATTATCATGATAATAAAAAAATTAAATTTATTTTAGAGGGAAAATATTTTAATGTGTTGGGGTGTTAAAATAATCATATTTATCATAAAAAAATTTGATTTTATTTTAAACTTTTATAAATAGTTTTTTAAAAATTCTTCATTAAAATCACTATTCTTGTTGACAAATGCTTCATTTTTCATATATGTTTCGATTCGATAATTTTGTTATTTATACTACGATTATGCTTCCATCATATTTATAATTATAATAATGATATAAATATAATGAACATTAATTATATAAATATTTAGTGTTATCCATAAAAGTATAGATAGAAAAATAAACTAAACCATTCATGTAGACGGTATCCCATACATATATATGAACACTGTTTCCATTTTTCTATGGATAAAACAACGGAAATTTAAATAAAAATTCACATTTAAAAAATAAAAATATAATATATATAAAATATATTCATTAATTTTATCCTCACTACCATCCATGAAAAAATAAAACAAAAAAAGTATTATATAACTTCATGGAGGTGATAGTTATAGAGACCTAGGCATGACATACTTGGATATTACATCATTTTAGAAAAATATTCATCCCATTACAAAAGTATATGCTTTAGGACCATATTTTTTTAGTTTCTTTGGAAACATAGAACAAAACCTTCAAACATTGGGAAATATCTTCAATGTTTCCTCCAATGATCATCCCATTTTGTACTCCTCATAGGCATATCATACCTAAATATTTATTTATAACCTGGGGAAGGAAACACAAGAAAGGGTGATATCAGATTCTAAGTAAGGGTAAACATATAAGATATAAATCTTTGAACACATGAAATCTTAATATATGTATAAGGGTATGTGATATTGAATAAGAACTTTTAATGTTAATACCAAACCTTTCCTAGATCATAAACATGAGCCATGTAATAAAACTTTATCATTTTAGAAAATATGATCCATACGGGTGAGAAAGTGTCACAAATCAGTCATGAACTATAATATCATGTCAAAAAATTGTAGCACCACAATAAATAAAGAAAACCATTTCATGTGTCAAAGTTAACAACCAAGAACATAATCCTAGTTGATCAAGACACACTTGTTTCCCACAGTTGATCAGGACACACCTTTTCCCCATTATGGATTAGGGTGAACCTATTTCCCATTATAGGTCAAGATGCACCAATTTCCCTTTTTGGATCAGGATGCACCAATTTCCCATTATGTATTAGGATGCACCTATTTCTAATTATATATCAAGACCTTTGACTTGTTTTCCATTTTTTATCTTATGAGATATAAATCTTTACCCAATGAATTAGAGAAAGATCTAGGTCCCACCCATCATATAATGAAAACCATTATTTTGTGTTCCAAAAGATCATAAAATGTTCATCATATCATAGCCCATGAAATGAAATGGGTATTATATACATTTCATAATATCATAACCTATGGAAAAGATACATGTATCATAATCATTTTATCACAGTATAACCAATGAAAAGAAGTTGGTAACATCATGGTATAGTCCATAGAAGAGAAAGAAGTTTCATAAAAAAACTTCATCTCAATCATAAACCATGAAAATAAATAAAAAATGGTTTGTTTGGATCTTATCCCTAGTAAGGAATAAATTATATCAAAGTATGTTGTCATAGATGGTGGAGGATTTTGAAAGTCCACTTGGAGCATTTCTTAAGGAAAATAACCATTCCTTCAAAATAAATTTCTAAAACATAATTTTTTTTTCAAAATTATTTCATTTTAAAACCAATTTTAAAACATGTAAATTAATATTTAAAAACAATTTAAAAAATATCTTGAGGAAAATATCCTTTTCGGTTTAAAAATTCTTTTTAAAACATAAAATTTTTCTGAAAAGATTTTTCTAATATTTTTTTAAAAAAAATTAATTTATAGAATATTAGGAAATAAAATTTCTTTAAAAGTAATCTTATAAACATACAAATTAAACTTCAAAAAAATTATGGTCATGATACCAGATAAATCCCTATATGTTGAACATTCCTTTTTATCTTAATTTTAATTAAAAAAGTCCCTTGATCAGAAAATGTAATGAATATTACTTTTAAATCCAATTTTTAAATAGATAAATAATTGTTAAAAATTTATTTTAAAAATGATAGTATAAAATTAAATAATTTTTGAAAATATTTTTAGAAAACAAGGTGTTGAATGAAAACAGATTTCCGATAGAATAGAGAAATAAAGTTGTATTTTCTTAAGAACATATTCATAAATACCTTATGTACCGAAGAGTGTAGAATAGTAAAATTACATGAATACATAATTAACATACATAGGAGAATAAAATTCATCAGAATTTTTGAGATATTGATCATAATATTTTATCGATGTAAGTATAACTATAAACAATCCAAATAAATAATGAGTTTTAGCAATAAACACTCACCAATTTGGTAATGTTAAATTATAACCCCCAATAAATATTAAAATTACATGAAGCTCATAATATCCAAAAAATAATAAGATTTATTATATTTCATATGAAATGGAAAGTAAATACCCTAGTAAAAGAATATATGTGCATAAAATAGCATGTGTCTTAAAGATGAAAAATTGAGAAACAATTCCATTATCGATTTGGAAACTTTTGAACTATAAAACCCATAAAAGATAGATCCTAAAATTTCTATTTAAATAGTTATCATTTTTTTATAATAATCATAAAAAACATTCATATGTATTATATACACCATATAAAGGAAATTGGTTTTGAATATGACATGTGTCTCATGGAAGTAAAAAGTTAGAAAAAATCCCTTACTTCTTGAGAAACTTCTGAATTGTGAGGCCCATGAAATAATAAAATAAATTTATATTTTAAATATCATTAAATAAATGGAATTTATGATATAAAACTTCATATGGATTTATATATACCCCACAAAAAGAAACAAGGGGTAAATATGGTATAAGTCTCACGAAAATAAATGTTAGACTAAAAATCACCTTACCTTAAGTCTTGAATATCATCATACCTGTTAAAAAATTATGTATAATAAATATAAGTTTATTATAAATCTTTCATATATCCATATATTTTTTACTTATGACTTTATATGACCCATTTATTAACAATTCCATGTCAAATCATATTTTGGGTAAAAACAACTTTGTTTTTTGTACTTGTTTTTACTTGTTATTCTTGTTCCTCTTACTTAGATTCTGATTTCATAATTACCCAAAGGTAAAAAATTAAATAAATATCATATATATTCATTATATATTTATTTTTAGTAATATATAAATTATATAAATATTAAATGTAATATGCTTTTCATAGAGATGGTAGGTTGTACGTGCACAAGAACGTTGTTTCCATTTCTTTCTGTATTGAATGAAATAAAATAAAATAATATACATATATATATATATTATAATTAAAGTATAATTATTTTTTTTCTAATATATCACATAATTATATTACACTCATTTTTAATACAGTCCATGTAAAGCAATAATGAATCACATCGCTTTGCAAGATGGTAGTTCGACCTACACACGAACAACATTATCGTATTCCCACAAAATGGAAATCATGAAGGTATGCATTACATAATAATTAAAAAAGAATAATTAAAACATAAATATAATAATTATCATATATAAAAAATAAATCCCTAATTATTCCCAACCTTGAAAGGTGGTAATAGAATAATCAATGATATCGGTACACGAGATGGTTGTTCGTCATTCACACGAACGTTGATTGTGTATCTCATTTGATGGAAGTATGTGAAGTTGAAGGTCATAAAATTAACATAAAAAAATATTAGTATTTTTATGATAATTTTGTAATTATATAATCATTATATAATAAAAATTCTAGGAGGTGTAGAAGTAAATAAATTGAAAATATTTTATGAAGAACATCACCTCTTCTAGGGGTGTCCTCATTTGGTTCTCACTAAAACATTAAAATATTTTCTCTATGACTAATAAAAGTTTTTAATATAAAGGTAGGGAAGTCTATTGTTTATTTTTGTGGATTTTTTTATGATCCAAATGGAATGATATGTTTTAATTTGTGGTGGGGGGGGGGGGGGTGAGTGCCCTTTTATAGCGGAGGAGGAGCGGAATTATTGCAAATACCAAAAGGTAAACACTATTGGGACATCTACCTTACATGATGGGCCTCCAATAATGAAACATGTTTGATAAAATAGGGGATATGGTGGAAATATTTCAAGCCAATGGGTTTTGGACATGTTTTTATGTCATTTTCTCATAAGTTTAAATTAGTCCCTTGGTAAAATTATTTATTCTCTTAATTACCGTGATAAATTTTAACACTTTTTATTAATAATTTAGGTAAAATATTGTTTTGAAATTATTATAATTTGTAAATTTTTAATATTTCAAATATGTAACTTATTTTTATAAATTAAAATAACAAAAGTGTGAAAAATTAATTTAAAATTAATCCTGCAGACGGGATGAAAGAAAAAGTATTTAAAGTGAAAACTTTTGAAAAGTCTGAAAATGTTTATATCCAATTTCAGTGTAAAATTATTATAATGACTTAAATTGTATTAATATATGTATAATTTAAACAATTTTAAATTAAAACCAATTTAAAATATAATTTAACTATATAATTCAATTAATAAATAATACAGTTTTCAATAAAAAATCTATATATTTCATTACTCCTAGAAAAATAGAAATTCTTTGAAATATACCAAACATTCATGATATTAAATTACTATATTACTATATCAATGTATTTTAATTTTTTAAAATAGAATTTATAAATAAAGTGTGCAATTAAATGGTGGTAAAAATACCTTTAAAAAAACATATTTTTAGGAATAAAATTAGTTTCATTCTTATCTCTTGTTTAGAAAACGCATGATATGAATTTTAAATAGTTGATTGAATATGTAATATATATATTTACTTCAAATAATTAAATATTTTTTTAAATTTATTGATATATAACACATTTGTGTGCATAAAAACTCTTTTTATAAAAATATTTCCTTTTATTTTGAAATGGTTTTATTTTCATTTTTAATTAATTAGTCAACAAAGAATTAATTTTATATACACGTGTAAACCATATTTTTATAATTTAGTTAATCATATTCATAATTGATATTCCAATGGCTAGGTGATAAATATTATGTTAAATAATAATATTAATTACATATTGTAGTTGATTAAAACTCAGTATTGCGTGTTATGCAAGCTATTGAAAGAACTCAGTATTATGTGTAACACATGAAAAACATAGTGTTGTGCGTAAAAAAATCTAATATTAGTTTTTAATGTAACATAATCTTGGATCACTGTTTCATGTAGTGAAAAAGTAACTTGGTGTTGAGTTTAAAGCAAGATTAACTTGGTGTACTGTTTAATGAAAGACATTAATTTTTTTTAATTTACTAGAATAAAATAATTCATGAAAACTTGGTGTACTACATTATACCCCCCATTTAAATGAATTTCTCCCTCAAAATTCATATGGATCATAAATTTTTTAACTTTGGAAAATTACTTCATAGAAACCGACATCATAGAAACATGAGTACAAAGACTTCCTTTAAAGAGGGAAAGTTTGAAACAAAATGTCCACTCAATGTAACTCATAACAGGGTTTACACAAAGTAGAATATTGGTGGAAAGTGAATATTTGGACAAGGAGGAAAATAATAAATAATTATAGATATTGATAGATATCACTAATCATAATAAATTGGGTGATCTAGAGAAATTTATCAATCACAAAACCATAATTTTGTGATGATCCAAGGGTCTATTTGATTCATAAAAAATGATGGTACTAGAATTAATTTTTTTATTAAATATCTTCTTACTAAATTTGAATAATTTTCACATGGAGATATACTTAATTTATATCATTCCATTTCATATGCACAATCCCACCCTTTGGTTGTGTCATGACCAGTTACCACTTCATCTCTTACTCCCAAAATGAAAGTGATTTTTTATGCCCGTAGCACTAACATATCAGAAGATATATAGAATGAAAAGTCATTATTACAATATTTTTTTAAAACCAAATAAAAATAATTTGCACAAGTTAACCAATATACATAAATATTTATATGGTAAAATAATACGTTATTCTATAAAACCTCATCCAAATTTCAAATCAAACCTTTGTATAAATAGTTATTTTTGTAACCCTTATAAAATATAATTAAAACTTTATTCCTTAAATAAGATCTTATCTTATACCAAAAAAATTTCATTCAGTGCTTGGGTTCATTCTTGTATTAATAGAATATTAAATGTGATTTTATTATTCCAGAATCCATATAGAGGGAGATAATCACATGAAACTTCACTTTAGAATGGACAAAAATATTTTCATTTGGTTTATTCAAAACAAATCAAACAAAAAATTACCAAAAAATGGGGGTGGAGTATAAGTGTTTCCTAAGTATCATTATTAACTTTCTACATTATCATTATAATAGATTTCCCATTATCCATTTTCCTCATATGTTATTATTGATTTTCACCCATATTAACTATTGGATTAGGTCATTCATTCGCTTAATTCCCTAAATCCATGTACCGGAAAAATATTAGTGTGGGTAGTGCATTAGTTGGCATTATATTTTACTCCATTTCATTAAACATATCATTAATTGAATATCTACATTCATACATTCTATGGAATACCTTTCCAAATTTAAAGCACCACACTGTTTAATTCAAGAAATTTGGTTGATTCTTTTTCCTATATTTCTGGAACATAGATTTATGGAATTTATTTCCACCATTTGAGATTTCATGAGACTCAATATTCCTTTTCTTACCAAGACTCTATGAATAGTAGTAATATGAAATTTTTATTTCTACATCTATTTCACGTCAAATTAATTATTAAAATCTACTAAAGTCTCCTATAGACAAGGCCTTTCGAGGACATGGTTTAATCCACCAATGAGTCGATCAGTATTTATTTTAGGGTTAATGAGTAAACTAGAATCACACCTTGATGGTCTTTTAACATTAGCTCAATAGTTACCAATATATTCATCATAAGTTTTGATAAGGTCAAGGAATTACTTCTTTATCATTGTTCATAAAATATAAGGGATGTACTAACTAGAAAATATCCCCTTAAGCTCTTCCCATTTCATATATTCAATTTATTCTTGTTCCCTCATGTTCTTAATAAGAGTCGACCATTTACACGATTCACCTTTCAATTGATAAGAAGCCAAAATGGATTTTTCATAATCTAGCCACTAAAGAATAGAAAATATCCTTTCAGTGGTACTAATACATTTCTTAGAAACTAGTGGATCAGTGTAACCACTAAAATAGGAGGAAGTTTCCTTGTGGGGGACTCAATAGACTGGTGTTGCCAACTTTTATCATTAAGAATTTCAAATATATTTATAACATGAAAAATTTGTTTGATTATATCAACAAGATCATACATTCTAGATATAACACCCCATTAACAGTCTATCAGGTACGTCATTGGCCTCGTCATGGTTCTCCTTTTTCCCGTTGTATATAGAGGACCGAAAAAGGAAATGGGAGGATACAAATAATGGAGAAGTTAGAGATTTATTAGCCTCTTATATTTAATGTAATTTTTCTATAATATGTAAGAGTTTATCATGCCGTGTAACTATCTCACATGAAATGTAAGTGTTTTTTAGTATAATTCATACAAGGATTCATGCTATGATGGGTTACACTTCATAAATAGGTGTTACACATCATGATTTTTTTAAATAAAGGAGTTTAAATATAAGGAAATGGATTTCTCAACACAGTTAAACGCTGTGGATTTCATGGAATGTAAATGAATTTCATCTCATTTAATTCCCTGATAATGGATGTTTTACGATGCCACTAGGGTTTTTGTTTCCCATTGGATCATCCATTTTCCTTTTATCTAGAATATAAATGCATCTCTAAATATTTTTGGGGAAACCTTTCCTTCCAGATCGATCCTCTTGGTGTTCCATATTCATTGTAGTTGTGGTGTGTATCTATGGGTAAGTTATCTTTTCACTTCTTCATTTTCCTTTACTGTGGTATCACCCTTGGGTTGCGTTATCAGATCCACTCATCTAAGATGGTATTTCTTCTTATCTTATTGCGTGATTTGTTGTGCTATCTTGTTACCAAGGCCATTCCTTTGTTTTTCATGGTGTGGAAGGTGTTTGTTGTTGAGGTATGTGATATTTAATTTCCTCCACCTACCCTCTTCCTCAATTTAATCAATCCTAAGATGTGTGGATTGGATTATAGGTCCTTCTTTGATGTTGCTGGGTTTTTTTGTTGTTGGAACTGTTGCGGTCATGTGGGCCCCGAGTTTTGAGGTAGGTGGTTCCGTTTGTAGCATGTGTTTGATAAATTGTATTATTTGATTCTTGTAAATTATTTCAAAAATAAATTGAATTAAAATTGGAATGATGGTTTGTGTGTGTTGGAAGGATATTTTGAATGAAAGTGGTTTTCCTTGGTTTTTAAAAAATAGAAAGAAAAATGGATATTTTCAAAGTATTGAAAATGGTTTTATGAAATAGTTTTGAAATGGTTTTCAAAACACTGAGATTATCGTGAAAATGAGCACATGGGTTACCTTGGGTACTAGGTGGAAGGTTTAGCATGAGGTCATAATTAATTATTGGGGTTCACTTTATAGGGTGTTTCTATTTTACTAGAGTGTATATTATTGGCTCTAGGAATATATGTGATATTGGGGTTTCGCTTTACGGGGTTTTCCCCTTGTCCTAGTGTGTATATCATTGGATTTAGGTACCACAATTCACTATATCATAGATTACTGTGTACGAGTAGTCTGTTGCTTGACCTATTTTACTACTTGACCTATCGTATTACTTGGTATTGTGATGCTTTTGTTGCTACTGTTGTTTTGTGTTGCTTAGATTTTCTGTTTTAGCCTTGATATTCATGTTGATGCTTGTGATATATAATATGGAAAATGTTTGTTAAACTTGATATACCTTATTTTTTTAGAATTTTGATAAAAAGATAAACATTTAAAATGTTTTCAATAAAATTACTTTACTACTTATCATTCCATATTTTATTTAAATTGAGCATATAAGAATTATTATAAAGAGACTTCTTATAGAACACCTAGGTGGGATCCTATTTAGCTTGTCATCTCTCCCCCTATGCACCTCTTCAGTGGTGCGTATAACATTGTATGTATTCTATTTTGTTGAAAGGCAAAGTGTTGTAGTGAGGAAACAAGTTTTTGTGTCAGCTAGGTTGGGTAGATGGTGGTGAGATTGTGGGAGTTCGTCCAAACCATTACTCGGAGTAGTTGTTTGGTTCTCGTCCTTTGTAGTTGGAATTGTCTCTTAAATTCTTGGATACTTTTGAATTTATTTTTTTCCACTATCTTTTTACACTCAGGGAATATATTATTAAATATTTTGCTATTCCTTTTTTTCTTCATGTGTGTGTATATATATATGCTTTTTATTTTGTTCAAGTTCGTAGAAATAGTTCCCCCTTGTTTATTTTTCAAGGTATGGGTGCTTTTCTCCACCCCTTGGGGATTTTTAATTCCATTCAGGTATGTAATGGAATGATTAGGGTGCCATGTTTGAGGGTAACCCATGTTGGGTTATTAAAATTTGGTATTATAGGATTATTTTCCTCAAGAGTCCTTGTCTCGAGATAACTTTTAGAATGGAGATAGGACTTTTAGGATATGAGAGGTATGCAACAATAAGTGTCTGTCCAGCTCTTTTAGTAATGAGGATTATGTTTCCATGGGAATTTGGGATACATGTTTATTGTATTGGGTTTGGTTTTAAATCTTAGTTTCTACTTATGGGTTTTCTAGTTTCAACTAAGCTTTGTTTTGGTTGTATAATAATTTTTTTGTTTCAGTATGCAGTATTATGCCTCCAAGACGCCTTCCATGAGTTCCTCAAGAAGGTGAAGTTGATGCTCTATAAGGGAATCTACCTATATATATCATAATCTCATCGAGTCTATCATACATGCAATCCACACTATTGATTAGAATATTCTACGAGTTTAGTTAAGGTACATCCATGAGCTGGTGGAGAGAGAACTATCTTGGTAATTATTGTGTGAGAAGCCACCATCCTTTAAAAGAATGACTGAGCCTCAAGAGGTTGATTACTGACTAGATATGACCAATCAAATATTTTACTTCATGTAGAAACCTAAGAATATTAGGGTAAAGTGTGAAGCATTAAGGCTCAAGGGTTCAAGAAAGTGACGGTGGAATTATATGATCCAGGTAGATAGAAATGTTGATTTGTATTAGAAGGGTTTCAAAACCCTGTTATTATAGCAGTTTTTCCTAGAGTCATTGATGCTAGTGTAGTCTATGCAGTTCCTCTATTTACAATAGGGAGATTGTTCGGTTTCGGAATACACCAACAGGTTTTCTATGCTAGTCTATTTTTCTCCAAATGTATTGAATAATGACCAGTTGAAGGCACAAAATTACCTAAAGGGTTTTCAACTGGATATCATATAAAATGTGTTTATGTTGAAACTGTATACCTATGTTGAGATGATATACATAGCTATGATGGTAGGTATTGATATGGTAGGAAAGGTTGGTTTTCCAAACCCTTCTCTTCTATTATGTGAAAAATTTAGTGTCGAGAATGGGAATAAGAGTATGCGGAAGGATCATCATAGAAGTTGTGGTGGTGGGTCTCTGTAATGAGCCTCCTCTGCACCATCTTCTATAGGTATTAGTGTACCTATGACTTGAAATCAATGTGGTAAGGTCAGACAGACCAAACATTTTTTTCTTATGCCTACAAAGACATGAAATAACTGTGCACGTGTTGGTCATTTACAATGTTTCTATTATAATATGACTATGTCTCATTATGGCCAGGGATCATCAGCTCCAAAGGCTACTACGGTGAAGTTAGAAGCATCAAGGACTATAGGTATCTATCCAGAGTCTTCAAGAGTGAATAACTTTCACACATTTGATGAGTGTCTAGTGGAATATAATGTTTGTCTGGAAATAGTGAGAGGTACTATCCTTATTTCATCTTTAGAATAAATTGATTTATTTGATACTGGATCCTGCCTCTCATTTATATCTTCATTTTTTATTAATATGATTAATCTTCCAATGGAATATATAACCTTTGTAATGGAGTTAACAACTCCTCTTGGAAAGAAGAGAGAGAAGGTGTTTTAGTGTCCTTGTTTGTTAATGATAGATGACATAGAGTTAGTCTGGGATTTTCTCATTCTTGATCTGGATCTATTTTACATCACTATCGGTATATATTATCTTGTATCTCATCAAGTTGGGGTTGATTTTTACTATTTACATGTTTCGTTTCTCACAGTCGATGAGAGATCTCATGAGTTTCGTGGGGAGTGGAACCTGAGGTTAGGTTGTGAAAGGCCTTCCCTGCCAAAGCTTGGGGTTTTTTTGTCTATTGTTTCATTTGATATTAATGATTTTTCTTCTTTTGTTGATCATACGATTGTTTTTTGGGACTTTTCTAATCTTTTGAAAGATGACTTATCCGGTATTCCTCTAGAGAGAGAGACAGGTAGAGTTTATGATTAAACTGGGGCCAGGTATACAACCAATATGAACACCTTCTTAACATATGGAACCAAAAGAGCAGAAAAATATCAATATTCAGTTGTAAAAATTGTTGGAATTTTTTTTGTTTTCCTTAGTGTTTCGACTTAGGAATCCTTTATGCTTTCTTCCAAGATTGAATATAGTTCACTTTGGTTATGTGTGGACTATCAGAAGCTGAACTGAGTAACGGTTATGAAAAAAAATCTTTTGCATCCCGTGGATGATTTGTTTGATAAGTTAAAGGGAGAAAAGTGGTTCTCAAAGATTGATCTACAGTCGGGTTGTCATCAGCTCAGAGCTCGGGAGTTTGATATATTGAAGACAACTTTTATGAGCATGCATGTCCACTATGAGTATCTTGTGATGACTTTTGGTCTGACTAATGGTTATGTAGTTTTTATGGATTCAATGAATTAGATATTCCATCAATATCTTGACACTTTTTTGGTAGTTTTCATGGATGATATTTTGGTTTATTCAAAATATGAGAGTGAGCATGAACCCCATCTGAATTTGGTTCTGGAAATTTTGAGAAGTCACTATCTGTATAGAAATCTTTCAAAATGTAGTTTTTTAGATTCATGAAGTGAAGTTATTAGGTCAAAAGATATTTGAACATGGATTAATAGTTGATATAGAGAAGGAGAAGGTTGTTTTTTCATGGAATCAACCACAAATTTTTTTTGAAATATGGAGCTTCCTTGGTCTTTCTGGATACTACTAAAGGATTATTAAGTATTTCTCTAAGATGACATCACTTTTGACTACTCTTACTAGGAAATTGGTGAAATTCACTTGGGATTAGAAGTTGCAATGTTCTATCATTGAATTGAAATGACTTTTGAAATCATCTCCTATTTTGATCTTACCTGAGCCCAGTAAGGGGTACATTTTGTTCTATGATGCTTGTGGTGCTCATTTGGGATGTGTTCTTATACAGGATGACCATGTGTTAGTTTATGACTCTCATCATCTTTGGAAATAGGAGCTGAATTAACCTACTCATGATTTAGAGATTTCTTGTAGTTATTCTTTTACTTAAATGATTGAAACACTATCTTTTTTGGGAAAGGTTCATAGTATTCTTTGACCATAAGAGTTTGAGCTATATATTTTTTCAAAAGGACATAAATATCAGTGGAGACTATGAGTAGAATAATTTCAGACATTTGACTTTGATATCAAATAAATATTAGGAAAGGGAAATGTTATTGAAAACACTCTTAGAAGGAAAGTACCATTGTAGACTGATTTAGAATCTAAGGAAAAGTAGAATCTTATAGAGATTATCACTCAGCTGCACTTGGATGCTCAAAAGAATGTTTCTAGTATGGTTTTTACTACTGTTTTGTTGTCATCATCTCTACTAGAGTCTTTTTTATAGATTCATAAATAGGATGATGTGTTTAGTAGAGTTCAAGAAAAACTTTATGTTGGGGAGACCATTTCTAGTTGGTCACTTTCTTCATATGGTTTGCTTCACTATGGTTATCGTGTTGTCATCCAAACATCCATGAAAAGTTTAGTTTTGTTTAATTTTCATTTCTTTTTATGGGTCATTTATATATGAACTATGAAGATGTATTATGACATGAGATGACTATTCTGGTGGTTGGGTATAAAGTATGACATTTCAGATTAGGTGTCCTGTTATTACACTTACCTAGAGATAAAGGCATAGCACTTGAAACCCTTTGTTTTTCTCTAAACTCCTCAAGCGTTGATATGGAAATGTGAAGAGGTATCCATGTAGTTTTTTTGTTATATTACCATGAAATAACCAAGGGTGGGATGCTATCTAGGTGTTTTTTCATTGGTTGATTATTTTTTCCCATTTCATTCCGATCACGGATACCACTAAGGTTGAAGATCTAGGTAGGATGGATGTGCTGGAGATTATGAGTTTTCATGGGATTCATGATATTGTTTAAATTAGGGATCCTATGTTTACCTTGAGGTTCTGGAAGAGACTCCAAGATCCAATGAAAACTTAGATGAAGTTGATAAGAACTTACAATCTATAGAAGAATGGTCATACAGGGTGAGTAATTTAGATATTGAAAGATATGATTCATTCATGTGTTCTTAACATTGGTAGATCATGGGATAACCATCTGATACTGGTTGAGTTTGTTTACAAAAACAATTATCATTCATCAATAAGAATGGATCCCTTTGAGGTATTGTATGGTCACCCGTGCAGATCACATCTTTGTTTTGATGAGGTGTGTGAAGTAGCTCTGGTTGGACCAAGTTTGGTTCAGAAGATTCCCATGAAGAATCAGGATGTACATCGATGTCTGGTTATAGCCTAGAGTCCACATAAATTGTATACTGATCAGAGGCAACATCCTATGACATTTTCCATTGGTGACGAGGTTTTCTTGAATGTTTCTCCTTAGTTGGGTCACCGTTGACTTAGAAAATAAAGAAATTTGGCTACGAGATATGTTAGACCATTTGAGGTCCCTCATCATCTCAGATAGGTTTCTTATCGGTTAGTATTTATAGTTCAGTTGACCGGTATTCATGATGTTTTCCCCATGTCTCATCTCAGGAAGTATCACCCTGATATCAGTTACATTTTGTGTTGGGAAGAAATTGAATTAGAGACAAATGATATTTTGAGAGAAACCAGTTGAGATCATTGACTCTCAAGTGAAATAATTCTGTGGGAAGTTGATTTCATTGGTCCAAATTCAATGGAAAGTCATATCAGATTCATATGAGACTAGGGAAAATGAGTTGTTGATGAGGGAGTAGTGGTATCATCTTTTTATAGGGATTTCATCTTCCACATGACTTACTAGGGATGGAAACTATTTATGGTGGGGAGTTTGTAGAATCCCGTTATTTATCTATTAGGTATGTCCTTGACCTCTTCATGGGTCTCCTTTTTCTTATTGTGTGTAGAGGAATGAGAAGGAATTGAGAGTATACCCATAATGGTGAAGTTAATGATTTTTTTCTACTCTTAGGTTTAAACAACTTATTGTACAATATGTAGGAGGATCTCACATTGTGTAACTAGGATACACAACGTGTAACTATTGCTGAGTACATGTCTTGAAAGGCTTCACACTGTGAAGGGTTACAAATCGTGAAGATGATTTGCACATCGCGAATGTTTTAAATAATGGATTTTAAATCTGAGGTGACATTTTTCTCAGCATACTTAAACACAATGGATTTCACGGCATGTAAAGGAATTCCATTTCTTGTAATTCCCCATGAAGGGATGTTTTAGGGTGACACTGGGGTTTTTTTCCCATTCAATCATCCATTTTCCTTTTATCATGAATCGAAACTCCTCCATGTTATTTTTGGAAACACATTTCCTTCCATATCAATCCGATTGGTGTTCTATCCTTGTTGCAGTTGTAGTGTGTATCTCTGGGTAAGTTATATTTCCCCTTCCTCACTATCCTTTATCATGGCTGCACCCTTGGGTTTTGTAATCGAATCCACTGGTCTAATATGGTGTTTCCTCTTTTCTTCTTCCATGATCAATTATGTGATCTAATTATGGAGGATTTTCCATTGCTGGTCATGGTGTGACAGGCTTTCGTTGTCATGGTATGTGATATTCCCTCTCCTCTGCCAACCCTCTTTTTTAATATCTCTATATGAAGCCCTTTTTTAGAACTCAGAAAGGAGGTAGAGTTACTGGGCATCACTCTTGACCAAGAAAAATCTAATATTGAATACGTTAAGCTTGAACAGAATCAACTATGAGAGAAGTGGAAGTTAATAGGGATTACCACCCGAGCGATGTTATCCGAGATGCCCCAAGAGTCTGTCACCATTGCACACATTACCCTTAGGTATTATATGGGTGTTATAAGGGGTAATGTAACAAGACTCTAGAAAAATGATTATGTGCAATATTTTTTATAGAATAAATAATATATATTCATTTTATTTTTGATACTTTGTAAATAGTTTTAAAGAACAAATAGTATTTTTAGTTAATATTTAAATTCAATTAAGAAATATATTTTGATAAATTAATGTATTTTTTAATTAAATAAAATTTTAATAAAATATTATTACTAAATTAAATTTTTATTAAATATAAATGTTCATATAATTTTTATGAATATAATTATAATTTTCATTATGGTTTGAAAGCTTTTTTTTCCAAAACCCATGAATTTTTGATAAATGTCGGTTTTTACTTTAAAATTAAAATTTCAAATTTTTATAAAATTATTTAGATAAAATGAATATAATTTTTTTGATTCAGGACATCAAAATTATCTTACGGTGTTTTTTTTTGTAATTTTCTTAGACAAATCGAAGTTTTGGGTAAAATTTAAATACTCTTTAAATATATAATGTGTTTTATGATATCATAATGACCCAATAGTGATGTAATAAAATAATATAAAATATATATTTGGACAATATATGTTTTAAATTTAAAACAATGTGATTTTATAATTTTTTTATTAATTTTATGGTTCCTTAGTGGACCCTCCAAGACTTGTAAAATATTTTATCTTTTTAAAATGATTTCCTTGAGAGTGCGACTCACCTCCACATAATAAAGACTAATATTTAAATAATTTTGGACATTGGTATTATAAAATAATGTTTTACACTACACTTTATAAAAAACCATGGGAAAAAACCATTGGTTGGTTTGTGGTTTTGAATATTTAATTATATAGATTCCAAAACCTAAGTTTGTGAAATATTAAAGAACTCTCCTCTCTTTCCCTATATAAACCCACCCAATAACCAACTTATCTTAACTAAAAACCCTTATATAATGTACCTAATATGTAATCCTATCTATATAATCCTCCTAAGGATCCCCAATTCCCCAAGAAGCCCCTCTCTAATCTCTTTAAGTCACACACCCTAGTAAGAGATCCTCAATTTACTCTCCTCCTTTCAAGTTGAAGCATCATATTTGAAAGTAGTTCTTGTAATTTTGAATGTTTATAAAATGATTATTTTAAAATAATTATATAACTATATATTTTATGTTATTTTAAAAAAGTATTATTTATCCTCCCTCATTTTTACCCTCACCTAAGCCATTACTATGCCAGTTTTTTTTAGGGATTTCACTCTTCTCATTTCCATTCAAGCTACTGTTTTACATTTTGCTTCTTAAGTTCCATATTTATATGTTTGGTTATTATGTTCTACAAACACCATAATTTCCATATTCTGCATATATTATGATATCTTCCTTTCACTCTCATCAACCCCCTTATGATCTTTTAAGCACACCCATTACTATGCTGAAATTTTATAAGGAATTTATTCCATTCTCATTTTTGTCCAAGTTTCTTTATACTGTCATAAAATTTTATTTTTTAAATAAAAAAGTTAGGTTATGATTTATCACCTCCCCTATATTTCCCTACATATTTTTAATGATGCGATACCCCTTTCTCTCTCATTAATACCTACTACGTACACCTGTTACCATGCTGAAATTCAGTAAGGGATTTCTCTCTCCTCATTTACTTTCAAGAAATTATTTTATATTTTGTATCTAAATTCCATTACATATGTTGGGATATTATATTCCATGACCCCCTTAGTTTCCATTTCATTTAAACATCATTATAGACATATTTCTCTCTCATCAACCCATTTTACGATTTCTATTTGATGTTGTTATACTGCCGTAGTTACACTAAAGTTTCCAATGCCAAATCATTCTGTAAGTGAATACCATACCCATTTATCTATCAAGGTTATTCAACTTTATGAACATGTAACTATTGATTGAGAACTTAAATTTATATATTCCACATCTCTTATTTGTGAAATAAATTATGATATTTAATGAATCCATGTTGTACGATTTATGCGGAACACTTATACATGAAATGAAATGTTTTAGAAGGGTGCACCTTGATAGTGATCCAATGGATTGGGTAAAGAATAGTATCATGATAATCCATGTGAAATGAGGGTTTAATCATTCTAATTCAAGTGAAATGAGGGTTTACTCATAATAATTCAAGCTCAATGTGGGTTTACTCATATTCTATGTGCAATGAGCCATGGTTCATGATAATATCATTTTAGATGTTGTTGCCACATCTCTATGTTATGATAATCATGCTATAACATGACTTTATGTTCATGTTTATCTTATAATACATTGATATACCTATTTCCTAACATGTATTTTATTCTTCATGTTATTCCTTTTTTACTCCCTTGCTGGGCTTTATAGATCACCCTTTTATTATGTATGTCCTCAGGTTATCCCATGCAGTGCTAAGTACAAAGGAATGTTGTGTTCATGTAAAAGAAGTTTTCAATAAAGATGTTGTATTTTATGTCTTAAGTTTTCATGTAATGTACTTAATTTTCCAAGACACTAGACCTATCGATCTTCGAAGTAGACTTAAGTGATATTTCATGTAATAAATCATGTTTAAGTGTGCAATAAAGAGAAAGGTTGTTATAGTTGGTATCAGAGGATAGGTTTAGTTATTTTTGGGATTAGGATTTGAAAACCAAAGTTAATGCCTTAGAGATAAGACTAAGTATAATAAAAACATCCCTAAATCAAGGTGATTATACATTAAGTGGTTTATTAAGAAAATACATCCCTATATGGATACAGAAAAATAGAGGTGGATGTAGAACAAATGTATCTTTGGATTCCCATTTATGTGTTACCCCTAAAATTCCTTCTATTATATCTAATAGTTGTTAATAGGAGGGCTCCGGCTAACAACTGATGAGAACATCAATACGATGACTATTCTAATGAGATGCCCAATCTGATGGGATCGGGAATCACAAACTTTATCATGATACTCACTTAGTTAACTCAATTTTTGAATAGAAAAATGGGTCATGAGGAATGTTCAACCCTCTCTTATAAATAAAAAGCTCAATAGAGAGCTTCATGATACAAATACCGCATAATTTTAATAGATCATCTGATCCCGCAATCGCCGAACAATGGATCAACTCCATTGATAAGATCTTCTCCATCATTCATTGTTCCAAACAAGAGAAGGTTATTCTGGTTGATTATCGTTTGAAGGGTGAATCTTATCAATGGTGTAAATTGATAAAAAATGTGAATTCTAAGGAAGAGATTGAGGCATTGGAATAGAAGGATTTCCAGAAAAAAAATTGATAAATATTTTTTGTGCACCATCCAACATAATATATAAAGATAATTCCTTCACCTCAAGAAAAATGGAGAATAATACAATGTAGCATATGAGAAAACATCACAAGGATTGCATGATATGGCTTTGGATTTTTCATTACCCTCGAATGCAAGGTCGATCACTTCTTTGGTGGGCTAAAACCTAGCCTATGGAAAGCCCTAGAGATCTGTGACTTAGAAAGCTCTGAGGAAAGTTTCTGATGCAGTCTGAAAGTTGAAATGGTGATCAAAAAATCTCAGAGGTATCATGGGGATAAGAAGCAGAAAGTGGAATTCAATTTTGGTGCTTCGATGGATAAGTCCAACGGTGCTATGAAATTCTAGAACCCCACTTGCCAAAGGTGCAGAAAGAAGCAGCCCAAAAATTTCCTGAAGGGGATGATGAAATGCTTTAGGTGTGGAAGAGAAGGGCACCTGGACATCAATTTTTTAAAAGAAAGACTTATTGCTGTGACATAAGAGAGGAATAATCCATTAGACCCTCAACACATTGTTCATTTCTTTAACTGAAAATAACTAGAGAACTTTTCAAACCAGTGACCTAATCCAAGGGTTTTCGGAGGCAACCAACAACCTCCAAGGCAGTAAGGATGATATTTTTCCATCACTACCACTGAATCAAACCCCAAAAACGAAGTGGTGACAGATATTCTAGTTATTCATTGAATAATAGAAAATATATTTTTTTATTCCGCACTATGAATTCTTTTATATCCCGAATTTTTAGTATAAAAATACAAACACCACCACAAATCATGTAAGTAGAGATGTCGGGGATAATGGTAGATGGGGAATTTTTTCATCCTCTAAATATAACTCCTCCCTTTTCACAATTTATGGATTTAACTTCCTGATGAAGATCATCATACTCCCTATGGTGGTATTTGATACAATTTTTCTCATGGATTGGATTTCCCTATATAGAGCCAATATAAATTTCTTTGAGAGGAAAATTACTCTTTATATGGTGAATCGACCCCCGATTCTATACAAGTGCAAGGAGGATGATGAGTCTTTTTTAGAACCATAATCTCAAGAATGGATATTAATTCCCTATGAGCACAAATATCTTCTTTATATTATTGAGTCTAAGGAAGTAACCATCCTTGAATATATGCCTATAATGAGGGAATTCGCTGAAGTGTTTCCTGTGGAATTTCTTAGTCTGCCTCTTAGAAGAGATGTTGAATTCTCGATTGATCTTATACTTGGGGAGTTTCCAATATCTAAGAATCCATATAGAATGGATATTGTGTAGCTTGAGAATCTAAATAAAAAACTAAAGGAAAATCTAGATAAAGGGTTTATATTCCCAAGTGATTCACAATGGGGTGCACCAATCCTCTTCATTAAGAAAAAGGATGGGTCAAGGTGCCTTTGCATTGATTATTGTGAGCTCAAAAAAACCACGATAAAGAAAAAGATTCCTCTACCACAAATTGATGAATTTTTTGATTATCTACATGGAGAACAATACTTATCCATGTTTGATATGCTATTAGGATATTAAGAAGTAATATTAAAGAAGGAGGATATCCCCAAGATTGATTTTCGTAAAAGTTACGGGCACTTTGAATTCATAGTAATTACTTTCAGACTAACTAATACTCCAACAATCTTCATTGACATGATGAATAGAGTATGTATAGATTACCTAGAAATATTTTTGGTAGTGTTTGTTCATCATATTCTAATATACTCCAAAACCAAGGAGGAGTATGAGGAGCATATAAGAACTGTACTAGAGACCTCCCAAAAGGAGAAGATATATGAAAAATATAGAAAGTGTGAGTTATGGTTGAAATAACTCACATTCTTGGGTCATATCATCACAAAAATGGGATATATGTGGATCCCTCCAAGGAAAATGGAATTGATCTATGGATGAGTCCAACATCTATGAAAGATATCCATAGGATCCTTGGGTTAGCTGGATATTATCACCGAATTTTGAGAAAATTCTCACAATTTTAGAACCCACATACCAAGCTAACATAAAAAGGAGTCATTTTTTCTTGGAGTGATGAATGTGAAGAGAGATTCATGGAGTTGAAAATGAGTCTTATTAATGCACCCATGATCACACTACCCACAAGTGGAGAAATTTTTGTGGTATTCAGTGATTATTCGATGCAGGGCATGGTCAATGTGTTGATGAAAAATGAAAAGGTCATTTCCTATGCTTCAATCCAATTGAATGTTCATGAGAAAAACTATCCAACAAATGATCTCACTACAAAATAAACAGTGTTTAGCGGCGGTTTTGTGGCGGCGGTTCACAAAACCGCCGCTAAACGTTTTCCAAAATACGTTTCACGGCGGTTTTTAATAAACCGCTGCTAAACCTTTGTTTTTAAAAAAAAAACCCTAACCCTTCCCTACCCCGACCCCTGTTTCCCCCGACCTCGCGTGCTGCAACCCTCGCCCGCAGCCCCCCGCGACCCCCGGCGATCCCGCGACCTCCTCCGGCGACCCCGCGACCTCCTCCGGCGACCCCGCGACCTCCTCCGGCGGTGCCTGCGACCGGCAACCCGCGACCCCCTTCTCCCAACGACCTTTCTCACTTCAACCTCGGCCCCAAAGTGAGTTTTCTCTATTATCACATCCATCTTGATTTTCAATTGAGATGCTTGGTTCAAGGGATTTGGGTTCTGGTTTGGGGTGTTAGTTTTGTTTAATATTTTTTTGATTCCCATATTATTTTTAATTTATTTTTCTATAAGAGAATGATGTCAAATGAGGACCAAACAGTTTACAACATGTCTCTTCTATTATTTATCCCCACCCAGACTACTGGTGGGGTGGTGATGTTATGTTATCCACAGATGCTACTGGATTTTTCTGCAGATCGTGGTTCATTATTGGAAATGAAATTTATTGAGGAATTCTAATGTTTTTTAGGTCATTCGGAACCCTCATATTCGTATGGGTGTTAATAGTAATAGGTTTATTCGAGGGTCCAGCTTTTGATCAGTGGAAGGTGATATTACCTCAATTTGTTGGAAGATGGGATTTTACATAATGTCATTATGAATAATTTTACCAATTTTTTCATTAATAGGGAGATAAAGTTCAAGAATTTGGTAGAGCTATTGGGTGTAAAGAAATTTAAATAAATAGTGACGTCATATGTTGATTATTTCAATGAGATGGTTTATTTTTCAATTTAGATAAAATCCATGGAATATATGAATTCTATTTATTTTCGTGGAGTCTTCATTCTATGAATAATGAGTGATCCCTCAAATTTAGGAAAATTAGATTCACGATGATTTTGGATAAGTAATTTCTATATATGTTGTTTTCCCATATTATAATCTGCAAAAGTTTGAAATTCAATTTATATTAGTGTTATTGTAGGATCTCCATTTGGTGAAAAGTGTCTACTAGAGGAACCAATTCTTATGGAGTAACCATTTTCAGTTTCTACTCACTGTTTTATGGAAAACCATATTACGTTCATTTATAGTGTCTTATATAGATAATTTATCCATCATAACTTATTATTCGAAGGGTTGTTTTTTATGTCGCTACTTGGGCCATCAATAGATGTTCTACAAGTTGTGTCACCTAAAGAGGAAGTCTCATATGATTCTTTCCAACTCCTGACTATGCAGAAGAACATTATTCACAACACCACGGCTCCAACCATAGACAATAGAGTTAATCACCTCATGTAGTCCTGAATTTTGGGGTGTGGGGTGTCATAAACCATATTTTTACCCAATGTCGGATTTGGGATATATTATGTTCTTGATGTTGTTTTTTCCCTTGTCTTATAAAATTATTCTTATTATTTGAATATTGGAATCCTTGTATTCTTTGATTATATATAGTGGTTATTTGTGTATTTGAATCTTTAAATGGTTATTCTTTTATTATACCTTTTTTGGTTTGGGTTGTTGTTCTTTTGTAGATTCTTTTGTCTTTTGGAAATGATGAATTGCGGTTTAGTTTTATGTTTTGATTGGGATTTTCCATTGTAGACCCTAGTGTTAGGAATCAATACATTATGGTGGAATTTTAAATGATGGAAATAACCACAATGTTTTTATTATTCTATAATGTATAGTTTTTCTGGTGTCAATTGTAGAGGAGAAAGGTGAAACTGAGTATAAGGGTTGGGATCTTAAAACCTCCCCACCTCATAACATATCATCACATATCCAAACTTCCCAAGCATCACAGCACCCCTAAGGCCAATTTTAGTTCCACGGACCCACCTATAAACTTCCATCTTCTAATATACTCCTTGAACTCAACCATGTTATAACAACACTCAGACTAAGGAAAAGGTCCTACCTGAAAACATTTTCCCCAACCATGAACCACAATTAAAACCCAATTATCTTTGAGGACGCATCCACCTCAACTATTTATTATCAACATCAAATGAAAATTAAAGGTTTAGGTAATGTTACTATACCACAGCACAAGAGGATATCGATAAGGCACTACACTACCCTGTGGAGAGCCAATCGGAACACCTTTGTTCCAATCCTCTCCAAAACTCATGGCCCAAAATTCTTAGCACCACCTCACCTAGTTACCAAACTTATAATGGTGACACAAACTCATTGTCGCTGAAGGGATACATAGATTCCAACCACATTCTCTGACCTAAATCAATCCAGAACTCAAGGCCCAACAGCCTCACTCCATTTCAAACATCCAAAGCACAACCCAAGCATAACCTTCATCTCAAGGTATTCAACCATCCAAAACCTGATCCAACACCCATCACCAAAACTAATACACTAATATAATTCCTACCTGAGACCATCCAACTTGAAACTCTAGCCACACCATTAATCGATTACTTTCCTTCCATGGTTCTCAACACCATATTACTTACTTCGTCACCACAATTTTCTAGTTCTGAGAACTTCACTCATCATAAAAGAGGTCAACAGAACCTCAACTCAACCTTCAAAACTTCCCTAACATGTTTTCCAACTCACAACATCCATGAAAACTCCACCCAATTCTAGCATTCATTATTTCTTCCAAAACTACCCAGATTTGTCACACTTTCACCATCCATATCTCAACCAAGGACTACTTGGTTCTTCCTCAAAACTCATTCACATTACTAGGATAAACTTATCATTTCAACATTAACTTGAGGTGCCTCGCAGCCCACCACATCCATTCCCTTTCTATCCAACTATGTCTTTCCATTCCTGCTAACTCACTCCGTTGGTTCCCAACTTCCCCTATTGGCATGTCGCCCCTCTACCCAAACACGAAGCCTTCTCACTTAAGGTATACCTCCATCACCTACACACACCATATCCAAGTTCCACCTGGACTTCCCTAAGAACCCCCAAACATGTCCCTTATAGGTTTCTATTTGGAACCTTGATTCCTCCACATCCACTCTACAGTTTTCTCCACATTTCCATGACTAACATAATTCTGTCCACCTTAGGAGGGTCATTATCACTAATTTATTCAAGAAATTCAAACACCATGTCTCATGCTTCCATCACAAGATGAACCCCAAAACTTAAATGTGGCCATTTAGATTTCCCTAGAACAATAAAAAAAACATTACCCATTGTGAAAATGGTTTCAGTGAATGTAGTTAACTTGATTTAAAATGAATTATGATCATTTTCGATCACACATAAATGGGGTGTTGTTTGAGGCAACATAAATGTTTGATCGATGGTGTTATGATAAGTGTGTATCCCGATATTCTTATTGCTCCTCAATGAGGTGTTGACGCTGTCTCCTATGGACCAGACTTGTTCAGTTGGTCTGAAATGGTAAATGTGGTCAATGAATCATCTTTATTATATTATGTATACTTTATGGTCAATGGTTCATCTTTATTATATTATGTTTCTGTAATCTTACACTATCATATATTTTGTGTAGGAACATTGTGATATACATGGATAAAAGCTGGATCACATTACCGAGGAACACACCTCAATATGTTAAGGGTTTGAATGGGTTTTTAGATTTTTCAATTTATAATCGATCCGTTGAAGGGAGAATAAGATGTCCATGTCCTAAATGTAAATTTAGAACATGTTTGAAGAGAGATGAAGTTTATGAACATTTAATACTGAAGCAATTCCCTGAGAAATATTTGTGTTGGATTTGGCATGGAGAATCAAACAATACAGAAAGATTGAGGACTGATGTTAATCCACATAATGAGGTCCCAAGTTCTTCGACAATGGAAAATGAAATGCAAAACCTCATAAATGATGCATTCGGCACTGCAAGACACCACTATGAGCATCAAAACATATCAGAACAACCAGAAGAGGGTGCTACAAATTGCAATGTGACAAGTGATGTTTCTGAGACTGTAACACAAGCAGATCAAGATTGTAATATATCATTGGATCCTCTTGATTCTGTGGAGCCAAATGTAAGGGAAAACTTCAGTGAGGAAAATTCATTTCATGATTTAGTTGATGATGGAAATCAAGAGTTGTATAGTGGGTTTTTGAAATATTCAAAGCTTTCATTTCTACTGAAGTTGTACCATATCAAATGTCTATGTGGAATTACAAATAAGGAAATGTCCATGTTATTGGAATTGATTCGTGATGCATTTCCTGAAGCAAAAATCCCAGAATCATTTTATGATATGAAAAAAGTTGTTAACAAGCTTGGTCTGAATTATACAAAAATACATGCGTGTCCCAATGATTGTATGCTTTACTGGGGAGAGGATTCAAGTAGACAGAATTTTAGGAAATGTTCTTCTTCTAGATGGCAGTGAAAGGGTGATGTTGGAAGTATGACTGAACATAATTTCACGGAGAAGAAGAAAAGGAACACACCTGTAAAAGTTTTGCATTACTTTCCTTTGAAGCCTCGATTGCAAAGATTATTCATGTCATCAAAAACCGTCGAACACATGAAGTGGAATGCTGTAGATAATAACAATGATGGGTTAATGAGACATCCACGATATTCCCAATCGTGGAAGACATTTGATTCATTACATCCAGATTTCTCAGCTGATCCTAGGAATGTTCGATTGGGATTGGCTGCCGATGGATTCAACCCATTTGGGACTTTGAGTACGAGTTATAGCATTTGGCCAGTTGTTTTGATCCCTTATAATCTGCCTCCGTGGATGTGTATGCAACAAACATCTTTTATCATTTCGATGATTATTCCTGGAAAAAAATGCCTGGAAATGATATTGATGTATACCTGCAGCCTTTGATTGAAGAATTGCAGGAGTTATGGAGCAACGGTGTTGAGACATTTGATGTTTCTTCTAAAACAATGTATAAAATGCATGCTACTTTAATGTGGACCACTAGTGACTTCCCTGGTCTTGGGAATTGATCTGGTTGGAACACTTATACGGGTTTGGCTTGTCCCGTTTGTAACTTTGATTTCGAGCCCAAACGGCTACCTCACAGTAGAAAATGGTGCTTCTTGTGCCATCGAAGATTTCTTGATGCATCTCATAGATTTCGGCTGAACAAATCAAAATTTAATGGTTCATTGATCATAGACCACCTCCAAAGTTGTTAACCGGTTCTGAAATATTGACACAGCTTGAAAATGTTAAAACAGAATTTGGGAAGGTTCATCATTTGAATGATAGCGGAAAACGAGTGCGAAGTGCATCGTCAAGTGAAATCAGAACGCAACAGTGGAAGAAAAAAAGTATATTCTTCAAACTTCCGTATTGGGAATTTAATTCTTTGCGCCACAATCTTGATGTGATGCATATTGAGAAGAATGTATGTGATAATTTTATTTTCACATTACTTAATGAGCATGGAAAGTCGAAGGATCATCTCAATGCTCGCAAAGACTTACAAGTAATGAACATAAAACGTGATCTCTGGCCAGATGAGAATGAAAAGTATGCTCCGGCCATTTTTTCATTGAAAAATAGGGATAAAGATACGTTCCTTCAAATTTTAAAGAATGTGAAGGTATCTTATGGGTATTCGAGTAACATCTCGAGGTGTGTTGACTTGAAGAATCGTAAGTTATATGGATTGAAAAGTCACGATTCACATGTTTTGTTACAACAGTTACTACCATTGGCATTGCGTACATTATTACCTGAAAAAGTTACTGCTGTTGTACTCCATTTCTACACATTTTTCAGACAGTTATGTGAGAAATCTCTACATCCATTTCAGCTTGAAAACCTACAAGATAGGTTTGTATTGACCCTTTGTGCAATGGAGATGATCTTCCCTCCATCGTTTTTTACTGTCACGATGCATTTAACTGTGCATTTAGTTGACGAAGCTAAATTAGGAGACCCCGTTCATTATCGATGGATGTATCCAATTGAGAGGTATTTTATTTATATGTTTCCAGTTACGTAAACATTTTTTGGCATTTAAATAAATGCATAATATTATTATTTTTTTCACAGATATCTTGGGAATTTGAAAGCATACGTGAGAAATAAAGCTCAACCAGAAGGCTCTATTGCTGAAGGCTATTTGGCCGAGGAGTGTCTCACCTTTTGTTCCAGATATTTGGATGATATTGAGACAAGATTTAATCGAGTTGGACGTGTTGACGACACATCAAATCAATCTCAAATGCATCAGAAATCAAAAATATTTCCTGCTATTGGCCGATCAGTTGGGAGGACCTCATACGCGACACTAACAGAATTGGAATTATTACAGGCACATAGATATGTTCTACTGAATAGTGAAATTGCAGATCCATTTATTGAAGAGTTGAGGATACAAACAAAGAGACGAATGAGAAGCCGAACATGAAATGAAAAAGATATAACGAAAGCTGTGAATAAAGAGCTGGTAGAATGGTTTGCATGACGTGTAAGTTTATAAATATTGCAATAAATACGAATATTACTTTGACACATACAATTTGCAAATCTATTAATTTTTTTTTTCAGATCATGAATACTGATACTCGAGCTAGATTTTCAGAAGATTTGAAGTTTCTTGCTAGAGGTCCTATAAAACAAGTTAGAAAGTTCAACGCTTATAATGTGAATGGTTTTAGATTTCGTACAGTTGATCGAGAAGTGGGTTTGAAAACACAGAATAGTGGTATTTTTACATTTGCTGAAGTGGAATACTATGGAAAGCTGCATGATATTATTGAATTAAACTACCACAGACATTTTTCTGTTGTTTTATTCAAATGCAAATGGGTCGATTTTATCAGAGGTGTTAAAAGAGATTCCTTGCAATTTACTTCTGTAAACTTCTCTCGCTTGATGGATGTTGGTGATCGTGATCTGCATGATCCATATATCTTAGCATCGCAGGAAAAAATGGTATATTATGTGAATGATTTTGTGGATGAAGGGTGGAGTGTAGTTACTCACGTAATACAAAGAGATTTGTATGATATGGGTGATGAAGTGGAAGATTTGACCTCTGCAATTGAATTTCATCAACAACAGGAAGCATAATTATTTGTCCATCATGGTATTGAAAATATTGGTCTAGCAAGAATGAATGAAGTGGATGAAGAAATGGAGAAGGAAACCGACATTATTGAAGGAGAAAATGATTGTATGTACAATTATTTATTCATTCAACAACTACTTGTTTCATTTCTGTAGTCATTCATTATCATTGTTATATATATATTTTTTGTTAATACTGGGCATCTATTATCATTTTTAATTTTTTTTCTGCATAATTTTTTTGAAATATATATTCAGAACTTAATTTTATTTGATTAAATGACAGGAATGCCAAGGAAGAAGCGGTACACTATTCCTTCTTCTTCTGTGACAGATGACGATCCGTCTGTCCCCACAGCATCATCTCCCCCTTCACCATCTCTGACACCATCAGTGGATGCCTCATTAGAGGATGAGTCATCGCCTCCCCCTACAGGAGCTTCAGCAGTGGGGCAGCGACACGCCCCCTCCAGTTCATCACAGACATTCTGGAGGGTCGCAGTCATAGGTACAAATTTTAATTAAATAAATTTATTGCATTTTGTTTATAGTAATTGTTTGCTCATTGCAGATGAAGACAATGAAACCGTGGAAAAAGAAATAAAAAGTTCTGATGTTTGGAACATGCATGGCAAGAAGATAGTGGTGCCATTTTATTCTTATGGGGTCCCGATGGATGACGCCGCAGGTTTACTTGGTCAGATTATAGGTCAGCTGGAAGCGGAGCCCGTTTCCCTGCCTATTTCGTATGATGATTGGAGGCATATGCCTCCAAACTGGAAAAATGAAGTTTATGATTCTCAGGTAAAGGTAATTTTATTACTTTATGGTTTAATTGAATGTCATTTTACTAATATATTCAAAATGAATTTCTGTATACAGATGTTCTTCCACTTTACCGTTGCTGATGTGATAGCACGGAAGTGGACATTGAAAAATCTTGGAAAAAAATGGAAAGATTTCAAATGGAGGTTGTGGTGTGATGTCAACGATTCTTCGTTGACCGTGCAACAGATGTATGAGAAGATACCCAGTGGGGTACCGAAAGAACAGTGGAAGGTTTTTGTCGATAGACATCGTGATGAGAAGTGGATGGTATTGAAATATATATTATTATATTATCCTCATTTTACATTTATACATGTACATGAAGAGGAGATAGACATTGAATACAATACTATTAAATTGAATTTTATTTATTTCAGGATCTCTCAAGAAAGAATGCTTCAAACCGGGCGAAGCAGGTAATCCCGCACACTGCGGGTTCAAAAAGCTTTTCAAGAAGCCGAATTTCATTGGTAATCTTTAAATTAGTTTAAATATTTATAAGATAATATTATCTATTTATCATATTTGATTGATGATTTATCTTTGTTTAATGCAGTCACAGAGTTTAGGGAATGAAGCATCCCGAACAGAACTGTGGCTGGATGTTCATAAAAAAACAGATGGAAGTTTTGTTAATGAACCTGCCAGAGAAGTTGGGGTATGAAGTCAATTATTTATTATACTAACTTAATATCAGTTTTTACTGTGTTAATATATATTGATATTTGATTTATAGGTAAAAATTAAAGAAATATGGGATGCCAATCCTGGGCAATCCTACTCAGTCTCCCAAGATGACCCGGTTGGTCAAGTCCTTGGGAAGGAGCATCCTGGTAGAGTGCACGAGATGGGTTTGGGACCCGTACCATCTGAGGTCCTTCGCATGCCATCAGGGATTTCGGCCTCATCTACTTCTGGTTATAGTCATTTCATACCTGAAGATGCTCAGAGAGAGATGTCTGATCTACAAAACACAGTTCACCATCAGGGGGATCAGATATCTGCTTTGGAGAAAGAGTTGCTTGAAATACGTCAGCATATGAGCAGATATGCCCCCGGTGGTAGTGCATCGGGTAGTGGTGAGCAGGTAAATCACAAAAAAATCAAAATCATTTAGTTTTAAAACTTTTATTGGTTTTAATTTTTATTATAAATATGCAACAATATTTAATTTTCAATATAATGTTCTTACAGGTGGCAGCAGGTGGTGGAGATGAAGGTGGAGAGGGTGACGATGCAGCATCAGATGATGAGTAGTAGTATTGTTGATGTGTTGAACAATTATGATAACAGTTGGTTTGTATATGTAACATTTATGGCACATAGTTTCCACCAAACATTTCCATGTCCTAACATTTTCTTGATTTCTCATGTTTCCTTCTATGCATTTTATTTATTGTGTTCTGGATTCCTCATGTGTTGAAAAAAAGATTCTTAATGCAATATGCATGTGATGATACCACATCCAATGAGAATACCATATATGTAACCCATATTCATACCCCTATTGGATCCATATACAATATGTATCACACTAAAAGACCAATCCCATGACCATAAATGGCTAAGGCATGAACGGTTAATGATAAAAGGCTCTGTCATGGCCTTAAAATTTTTACACCACTCCAATGGGTCCAGGAATACCAATTTGTTTTTAGTTTAGGCATGGTGGATGTCATTGGATTCAGTGGATGTTGGTTGGAAATTGGTGGTAATACCTTCCTTCTTCTTGGTTAGTTTCCTCTTATTATTCTCTTGGGGATTCAATACAACGATTCCTTTTTGGTCTAGGGTCTGAGTTGGTTTACATTTTGATGATCTTTTGGCACAGTGTAGGTTTATTTGTGGGTTTTTCATGCATTTGTGGTTTATGGTCATTTCTTCTTCACCCTATGGTGTGCTGCGAGTCGAAAAATATTCTTTAAGGTATGGAATCAATTATTTCTCTTTATTGTGTATCATGCATGGGGGGTTACTCTTGTTCATCTATGGGTTCTAGTTGTGCTGGCTTAATCAAAGATAAATAATTGGAAAATTGAAACTGAAGGGGGAAAATAGGAATGATTCACATGTTTTTACAGCTTTGATATTATTATGATATGATGGAATGTATGGTATTGATACCTTGGTTAAAATTATGGTCATTGGGGGATTTTCTTTCACTGGATGATATGTGTTGTGACTGTTGTGTCTATTGTTATTGTTGTGATATCACCCTAAAAGGGAAATTAACCAACCACTTATATTTTTCTAGTGAAATGGATACTCTATGATTATGGATTGTGTTACAACACTCCTAAAATAAAGTATCATGTGATAAAATACCCGTTGATAAATCTATAAAATGATCCTTGATGTGTTGTGATGCATGTACATGATTATGGGATGATGATGTGTGGATGTGATATTATGTGGGGCTGATGGGTGAGATGTGGCTATGGTTTTGGAAAATTTAGGCCAGTGGTGGAGCAGATCCAACATATTTTTTTTCCAGTTCAACATTTAGCGGCGGTTTTAACCGCCGCTAATGCCATACCTGTGAGCATTTAGCGGCGGTTAAAACCGCCGCTAAATATCAACATAATATATTTAGCGGCGGTTAAAACCGCCGCTAAATGATGAACTAGGCAGCATTTCGCGGTGGTTTTAACCGTCACTAAATATATTATGCTGATATTTAGCGGCGGTTTTCACCGCCGCAAAATAGGCGCATCGAACGCCTGAATTTAGCGGCGGTTAAAACCGCCGCGAATAAAAAATGCCAGATACCCATATAACTGCCGCTAAATGATGAGAAACCGCCGCTAAATGACAGATCTACGACACATTTCTAAAACCGCCACGGAATCGAAAAAACCGCCGCTAATAGATTGCCGACGCCAAACTTAGCGGCAGTTTTTGTAAACCACCGCCACACAATATAGCGGCGGTTTAAACCGCCGCTAAATAGGAAAAAAACCGCCACTAGGACCAGCTTTTGTTGTAGTGTCTGGAGTTGGCTGTAGTAATATTCACATTAAAAAATTGGTGACATTACCTCTTTGGGGAGAAGTGTAAAATATACATGGATCACAAAAGCCTCAAGTATATATTAACACAGAAAGAGTAGAACATGAGCCAATGAAGATGGTTAGAGTGGATCAAAGACTGTTACTACTCAATCCATTACCACACTGGGATAGCGAACTAGGTGGGGGATGCTCTAAGGAGAAATTACCCGATGATTTTATCATTGATGAGAATTGAAAAGGATCCAATATTCTTATATTTTATGAATATGTACATGAGAATCATAATGATGGGAACAGTATCAATCATTTCACAAATTATTGATCAACTGTCTCTTTTGGAAAGGTTAAAGGATACTCAAAAGGATGATGTGGGAATTCAAAAGAAGGTGGAAACTATCAAAAAATAGAAATCCTTGGTTTTCAATGTTAATGAAGATGGAATTGTGATATTTGGATCAAAACTGTATGTTCCATCAAGTCCAGAGTTAAAGAAAGAACTTTTGGATGATGCACATAGTTCAAATTTATCCATTAACCCAGGAAACAAAAAGATGTACTGAGATATTTGAGAGGATTATTGGTGGGATAACATGGTGAAGATGATTTATAAATATATATCAAAGTTCCTGGTATGTCAACAAGTGAAGGTTGAGAGACAGAAGTCTAAGGGGATGATGCAACCATTACCCATACCAACATGGAAATGGGAGAATATCACCATGGAATTTGTCACCGGACTTCTGAAGAAATCCAAATGAAATAATTATATCTTGGTTTTTGTGGATCTTCATACAAATATTTCATACTTCGTTGTAATTTGAGAGGATTTATCATTGGATAAACTTGCATGGATACACATCAGAGAATTGGTAAGGCTGTATGGAGTACCACTATCGATTTTATCTGATCAAGATCCAAGATTCACCTCTAAGTTCTGGATGAGTCACTAATATTGTCTGAACACTGAGCTGAACATCAGCATGGATAATCATCCTCAAACTAATAGATAATCTGAGTGGACTGTCCAAACACGTGAAGAAATTTTTAGAGAATTCTCAATCGACTTTTAAGTAGGATGGGATCAACATATTCCTATGGTTGAGTTCTCTTACAATAAAATTTTCCAATCAAGAAGGCAAATGGCTCCTTATTAATTCCATTATGGGAAGAGGTAGAGAATACTATCATGTTGGGATGAGGTTGTGGAGAAAAATCACCTCGGTCCAGAAATAGTCGAAGAAATGGTGGAGAAGGTTAAGTCCATCCAACATTACATTAAAGATTCTTAGAGTTGACAAAAGAGCGATGATGAAAATCATTGATGAGACCTAGAGTTTTATATTGGTGACATGGTATTCTTATTCATATCACCATGGAAGAGAGTTATGATATTTGGGAAGAAGGGAATGATTAGCCCAAGGTATATCGACCCTTTTGAGATCCTTGATTGCATTAGAGAAGTGACCTATCAACTAACAGTCCCACCAAACCAACCTCATGTACATGAAGTATTCCATGTGTCACTATTGAGGAAGTACATACCTAACCCATCACATGTACTCAATATAGAGGTGATACCATTGGATAAAGACCTCTCTAATGAAGAGAATCCAGTGAAGATCTCAGATCATAGGAAAAAATTTCAACAAAATAAGATAATGTCCCTCATAAAGGTGTTGTGGTAAAACAACAAATTTGTATAATCAACATGGGAATAAGTAGAAGTGATGATATAGAATTACCCTCATCTATTTTAGTTTAGGAAAAGGAAATTTTGTGTCCATAATTACTTAAGGGGGAAGATTATTATGACCCAAACTTTAACAAATTAAAATTCATATTGAACTAATAAAATTTATTATTATGTAAAATGGTTATATAAAACATATGCTCTTCCTTGGTTTTATTTTTTTGGATTTTAAAATACCCTTAATAATTTTTTCCATTGATAATATAGTTGTTGAATAGTGATCACATGATTAGTATAAATATATGGATTTAACAAATCCAATTTAATCAGAAAAAGGAAGTGATGACCTCATCCAGTAGAATTGCTCCATACGAAGCCCATTTGTCAGAGCTCTAAAAGAAGGTAGAGTCGCTGGGCTTCTATCTTGACAAAGCCCAAGCATAGATTCAACATGTTAATCTTGAATGGAATCTACTATAGGAGAAGAGGAAGTTAATAGAGATTACCACCCTAGAGATGTTATCCGATACACCCCAAGAGTCTCTCACCATCGCAAACCTTACCCTCAGGTCTTATACGGGTGCAACAAGGGGTTATGTAACAAGTCCCTATCACTATGATTATGTTCATTATTTTTTTATAGAATAAATAATATACAAACAGTTTATTGTTGTTACTTTATAAGTGTGTTTTAAAGCAAAAATAATATTTTTATTTAATATTTAAATTCCATTAAGAAATCTATTTTGATGAATTAAAGGATTTTTGAATTAAAAAAATATTTTAAAAAAATATTATTACTAAATTACTTTTTATTAAGTATAAATGATTTTATAATTTTTATGAATACAATTGTAATTTTTATAATGGTTTGAAATCTGTTTTTTTTTCAAAACCCTTGAATTTTTGATAAATTCCAATTTTTATTTTAAAAGTAAACATTCACATATTTATAAAATTATTTAGATAAAATTAATATCATTTTTGTATTTGGGGCTTTGGAATTATCTAATGGAGAATTTTTGAAAATTTTCTGAGATATTCAAATTGTTGGGTAAAAATTAAATACCATTTAAATATATAATGTGTTTTACGACATGAAAATGAACCAATATTGATGTAATACAACTATATAAAAGTGATATTCAGAAAATATATGTTTTCAATTTATAATAATATGATTTTAGATTTTTTTGATTAATTTTATGGTTCCTTAGTGGACCCTCCAAGATTATAAAATATTTTAAATTTTTAAAATGATTTTCTTGAGAGTGTGACACACCTCCACATAAGAAAGCCTAATATTTTAATGAGCTCGGTCATTGGATATATAAAATAATTTTTTCTACTCCCATTTGAAAAAAACCATAGGAAAAAACCGTGGGTTGGTTTGTTTTTTTGAATATTTAATTATAAAGACTCCAAAACCTAGGTTTGTGAAATATTAAAGAATTCCCCTCTATTTTCCTATATAAAATCACCCAATCTCCCAATTATCGTCACTCAAAACCCTTAGGGAACGTTCCTAATATTACCTCCTCTCTATATAATCCTCCCACGGTAGCCCAAGAACTCCATAATCCCCTCTCAAAGATCTCAAGAAGCCCCTCTTGAAGCTCTTGTAGTGACACACTCAAGTAAGGGATCCTCACATTCCTCCCCTTTCAAATTCAAGCCTCTTATTTGAAATTGGTTCTTGTAATTTAGAATGGTTATAATATGATTCTTTCATAATAATTCAATTATTTTCTATTTGATGTTATTTTAATGATGGATTATTTATCCTCCCTCATTTTTACCCTTACCTAATCCATTACTATGCTAAAATTTTGTAAGGGATTTCACTCTTCTCATTTCAATTCAAGCCACTATTTCACATTATTCTTCATAATTTCCATATTTATATGTTGGGTCATGATGTTCCAAGACCCAAATATTTTCAATTTTTTTATATATCATGAGATATTCCTTTCACTCTCATCAATCCCCCTTATAATCTTTTAATCACACCTGTTACTATACTGAAATCCCGTAAGGGATTTCTTACTTTCTCAATTTTGTCCAAGTTTTTTTACGTTGTTATACCCTTTTATTTTTAAGTTACAAAAGTTCGGGTATGATTTTGTGCCTCCCCTATACTGCCGTACTCAAGTTTGAATGATGATAGACCCCTTTCTCTCACATTAATGCCTCCCATGTACACCCGTTACCATACCGAAATTTTGTAAGGGATTTCCCTCTCCTCGTTTACTTTTAATAATTTCATTTAAATTATGCATCTAAATTACATTAAATATGTTGGGATATTATGTTCCATAGTCCCCCGTAGTTTCCATTTCATGTATAAATGATGAGAGACCCCTTTCTCTCTCATAAACCCATTTTACGATTTCTATTGGATGTTATTATACTGCCAAGGTTACACCAAAATTTCCCATGCCAAATCATCGTGTAAGTGAATACCATACCCATTTCTCTATCAAGGGTATTCGCCTTTATGTACATCTAATTATTGATTTAGGACTTACATTTATTTATTACACATCACTTATTCAAGGAATAAATTACGATGTTTAATGAATCCATTTTGTATGATCTATGTGGCGCACTCATGCATGAAATGAAATGTGTAAGAAGGTTTCACCATGATAGCTCTCTAATTCATTGGGTAAAAAATAGTATCATGATACGCCATGTGAAATGAGGGTTTACTAATGATAATTCAAGTGAAATGAGGGTTTAATCATTCTAATTTAAGTGAAATGAGGGTTTACTCATGATCCAAGTCTAATGAGCATTGTATAATGCTAATATCATGTTAAATGTTGTTTCCACATCTACATGTTATGATAATCATGCTATACCATGCCTTTATGTTCATGTTTCTCTTCTGCTCCACTAATATTCCTATTGCCTAACATATATTTTATTCTTAATGTTATTCATTTTTTACTCTCTTAATGGGATTTATAGATCACTCTTTTATTATATATGTCCTCAGGTTATCCCATGAAATGCTAAGTATTAAGGAATGTTGTGGTCATGTAAAAGAATTTTTCAATAAAGATGTTGTATTTTATGTCTTAGTTGTCACGTAACGATCCTAATTTCTGAAGACACTAGACCTCTCGATCCTTAGAGTTATATTAAGTGCAAGTTTATATAATAAATCATGTTTAAGTGTGTAATAAAGATCATGGTTGTTATAATAATTACATTTTCCATTTCATTTATCATTAACATTGTTCCATTGGGTTCCATCCATTGACTAAGACAAAAAAGAATAGTGTGAGGAACACTATTCATATTGTAAAAGCATGTAATCATGAGAAGTTACTTATAGGATGTCTAAATCATGAAACAATATTCTTTAGTCTATAACAGCTTAGGTTTATCCTAGTTTATTAATAGCCATCTTCTATTTAAATCCTCTATGATGGTCCATAAAGAGTTTTATTAATTTCTAAATAATATCTCCTCGGAGTGTCAAACCAGGTGTGCAGCAATGCACGTTGTCATGCAGTAGTTTCTGATTAAGCCTATCTCAATATGTTATTTTTGGGTTTTCTACCCCTAGATACATATGTACTAGAGCCATATACACCTGTAGTATCCAAATAGGGATGTATTTATAAGTAAAAAATCACTCTTTATTTTATCAAAATTCATGTATATTCCTTATATTTTGTCTCATCTTTTGATGTATCCTTAAGGATATAAATATAAATATATCTAGAAATATCTCCTGGGATCTCACTAATGTTTTCTTATCTTAGTCTCAAAAGGATAACTAAACATTTCCTTTGATTCCAACTATAGAGACCCATGCTTAACATATATGGATATTAATTCATTTTAGATGAATATTCTACCCATTATAAAAATACATGAATGAGGAACATAATAGTTTATTGTCTTTGGAAACTTGGAACACAATGTTCTAATATGGGGAAAGATCTTCAATGTTTTTCGAAAAGACCCTTCCATTTAGTACTCCTCATATGCCTATCCCACCTAAACATTTCTTCATAACCTATGGAAGGAAACATAATAAAGGGTGAGATAAGATGTTACATAAGGGTAAACATAAGATATATTAACATATGAACATATTAAAGAATAATGTAATCATAAGGTTATGTGATAATGAATCAAGAAGTTTAGAGTTCATACACAAACTTTCCATAGAAAATAAACTAGATTCAACACATAAAAATTTATCATTTTTGAAAACATGATCAATAAGGGCGATAAATGGTCACAAATAAATCAAAAACCATCAACACAGTGGATTAGGACACACATGATTCCCATAGTGGATCATGATGCACATGTTTCCAATTTGGATTAGGATGCATATATTTCCCATTCTGTATCATGATGCACCCATTTCCCATTATGGACTATGATGAACCCATTTCCAATTATGGACCAGGCACACCTATTTCGCATTATTGATCAATCCTTAAACATGTTTTCCATTTTAATCTCATGAAATATAAATCATTACCCAATTTATTGGAAGGGTAAACTACTAAAAATCAAGGATTTAACAATGATAGTTAAGGGGTATTATCAGCACTTAAAAAGAATTCATATTTCGAGAGTTGTTAAAAGGTTAATTTTTAATAGTGTTAAAAAAGCGCTGATAAAGGAACCCTTTAACATCGCTTTTTTATTATTATTAAAGGGTGAATTTAAGAGTGAATTTGTATCACTGTTTAAGGGATCTTATAATAGAACTTTTTTTAACTATTAAAGGATGAATTATAGTAGTGTTACAAAAATCATTGTTAAAAAATATTGAATTTTTTTCCACACACCCCCGACATTGAACATTTTCAATTCTTACAACCCCATTTCTCAGTGCTTTCCACTAACCATCTTCCACCACACACCCCACCCCATCCCTCAGCATTGGAAGGATTCCCTAAATTTCTTTGTGCACCTGAATTTGATCCCTAGACGTCCTTTATGTGACTGGGCGTATTTACCACTATACCATGCATGTTTTGTTGTATATTTAAGGAATTTTCTATTTATTTGTAAATATTTGGAAGTTTGTGATATATACACACACAATTATATTTATTTAACTATATTATATATTAATATAAATTTATATATATTATAACATATATTTATATTTTTGTTTGTATATATAATAATATAAATGTATATATGTATGTTTATTAATAGACACACATTTGTATATATGAAAATTATATAATCATATTAGTTTATTTTTATAAGGTAGAAAATGGATAATTTTTTAAATTTAAATTAAATAAATAATAAAAATTTATTTTATATATTTAAAATTATATTATTAAATTAATAAGTTGATATATATATTTATACAAGTGTTTTGTTATATGTAAATATAAAAAAATATGCATATATTTAATTATAAATAAAAATACATTGTGAAAAAATTATAAATTTAAAAAACATAAAATCAATATGAATCTAAACCATAGGAATAAATTCATTACCCACTAAAACCAAGAAAAAATCCTCCCTTAAATGAGAATGAAATTCCCTCCAATAATAAAATATTAGCGTACCCTCAAAAAAACTTTTTTTGGGAGGCCTTCAGGGCCACTTTTATCCTTGAAAAAAATAGTGACCAGGGTACCCCCAGTCAACACAACATAGAGCTCATCAAAATATTTGATTTGATATTTCGTATTACCCAAATGGACACACATATCAAAATTTATGGTCGTTTGAAGTTCGAGTAACATTTTTAACTTATTTGGTTTTTTTAATTTTCAAATTATTATTAAATGAATACTAATATATAATAATTATAAAATTATTAATTAAAAATATATTTTTAATTATTTTATAATCCATTTTCACTAAATAACATATATATTAATTTTAAATGTTTATTTTTTCCTTATATAAATCATACATGAAAAATATACATTATATATATATATATCAATATGAATAAATTTATATAATTATATATTAAATTATTTTTTAATTTAATTTTTTTTTGAAATATAACATTTATCATTGAATAGTAAAAGAGCACTGATATGGGGGGGGGGGGGGTTCTTTATCATCACTTCTAAAAAAGGACCGATAAATTCCCTCCTTAATCATCCCTTTTTAATAGCACTATTAAAGGGAGGGTTTTTATTAGTGATTTTTTAAAAGTGATAATAGGGGGATTCATCAACACTTGTAAAAAAGAACTGATAAATGGGGGCCTTTATCAGTGCTTTTTGAGCACTATTAAAGACCCCCTTTAACAAGGCTTAAAAAAACGTTGTTTAAGATACCCTTTTATCAGCTCTCTTTCTAGCACTATAAATGGGGTCTTTAACATCACTTTTAGCTAGCACTATCAAAGTCCTAGCACTATATAGACCCAATTTTTTTTTGTACTGAGATATTAGTTCCACCCATCACATAATGAAAATCATACTTATTTTTTAAACAAGATCATAAAACATCCATCATATCCAAACCAATGAAAATAAATGGGTATTATAATAATTTCATAATATCATAACTTTTGTAAAATATAAATGTTCCTTAATAATTTAATTATAGTATAAGAAATAAAAATATGTTGGTTTTTTATGGTATTACCGATGGAATAGAAAAAATTTTCTCAAAAAATACTTAATCATGAAAATAAACCATTGAATGAAATAATAATAATGTCTTCCTTGGATCATATCCCCAATAAATAATAAACTAGATCAATGGATGTCATCTTAGATGGACTATGATTTTGAAAGATCATATAGAGCATTTTATTATGGAAATAACCTTTATTCGAAAATAAAATTTTAAAACATAATAAATTTTCCGAATCCTTTTCCATGAAAACCACTATGAAAACTTTTTATGGAATATGTAAAAATTGTTGAAAGCATTTATGGAATAAAATATCATTTCTTATTTGAAAATAGTTTTTAAAACATAAAATTTTTTTAAAACCTTTTTCTTTAAAAACCTATTATAAACAATATATTTATATAATACTAGGGGAAAAAATTTCTTTGAAAATAATCTTGTAAACTTGAAAAGGATGCTTCAACTAAATTATGGTCATTGTAGATTATAAATCCTCACATGTCAAACTTTCCTTTTGCACAATAAATGTTTATAAAATTTCCTTGATTCGAAAATGACAAAAAGATTCCATTTGAAATAATTTTTTTAAAATATAAAACATGGTTAAGAATTTATTTTAAAAATCATATGTGAAAAGTAAAATATTTTTGAAAATAGTTTTTGAAAACATGGGTTTTAAATAAAATAAATTTCTAACTAAAGAGAGAAATATAGTCAGATTTTCTTAAAAACATTTTATTAATTAAATTAAGAACCAAAGAGTGAAAAATGTTACCATTATTTAAATATATAATTAATAACAGGAGTATAAGAAAAATCATGAGAATAATTAAGAGATGGATCATAATATTTCATCAATGGAAGCATAATCATAAACAATCACGATAAATGATGGGATTATAGCATTAAATAATTACTAGTTTGGTAACATTGAATCATATTTCTCATGAAAAATAATAATAAATTAAGATTAATATATCATGAAAATATTTATATTAATTATATAAAATTTTAAAGTGGAAGTATATATTCCTCATAAAAGAATATTTGTGCACGACATACTATTTGTCTCAAAGAAGGAAAATTGAGACACAATTCCCTTAAAAATTTGGTGACCTTTGAACTATAGACCCCATGAAATAGAAATAATAAAATGGATTTGTAAATAAAATTTTATTTAATCATAATAATTACAAAATACATTAATGGGTAGTATATACACCACATATAATAAATATGTGGAGAATATGACATGTGTCTTGTAGAAGTAAAAATTGAGATGAAAATTATTTATTGCTTGAGTAACTTTAGAATCATGAGCCCTATAAAATAATAATTCCAATTGAATATTTTTATATAATTAAATATATTAAATTAATGATATTATATTTCATATGAAAGTATATACACCACACAAAATGATTTTTTTTTGAATTTGACATAAATATCCCAAAAATAAAAGCGAGACTAGAAATCCACTTACATTAAGTGTTGAATATCATAATAATTGTGAAAACCCCCTGTATAATAAATATATGTTTTTATACATCTATAAGATCACCAGATAATACTTTATATTATTTATTCATGACGTTATATTACCCATTTTTTAACAATCCCATAATAAAGTTAGGTTTTGAGTAATAACCACTTTGTGTTTCGTACAAGTTTTGACATGTTATTCTTGGTCCTATTACTTAGAAAATGATTTAATAATTTCAAGAATTTAAACAATTATATACATATAACATATATTCCATATATATTTATTTATAATATTTTGTTAAAATATATAAATAATAAATGAAATGCACCGCTTATAGAGATGGTAGGTATTGCATATGCATGAACATTGTTACCATTTTATTTTCATATTGAAAAAAATAAATGTAAATGAAATATATATGATATAATGACAATATAATTATTTTTTATTATATAACATATATTTATATTACACCCATCCTTAATACATTCTTTATAAATCCTGAATGAACCACATCACTTCGTGAGATGGTAGTCTATTGTACACACGAACGACATTGTCATATTATCCCTAAATAGAAAGCATGAAGTTATGTATTATATAATAATTATAAAGGAAAAATTAAATTCTTAATTTCATTTATATAATATATAAACTATAAATAAATTATTATTTAGGACCTTGAAAGCTGGTAATGGAAGAAGGAAGAACATCCGTTTGCAAGGCTATAGTCTGCCATACATACAAATGAAGATTGCATATCACATTTAATGGAAGTGTATAAAGTGATAGATTATATCGTTAACATAATTCATCTAAGAATATTTAAAATAATTATATTATTATATAATATTTATATAATATAAATTTGTGGAGGTGGATAAGTAAATAAAATTAAAACACTTTTAGAAGAACATTACCTCTTCTTTGGGCATCCTCTTTAGGTTCGCACTAAACCCTTCAAAGGATTGATTTTGTCCCAATATATGGATTCTAGGATGAGGTGAGTGGATTTTAAAGTTTATATTTTATGATTTTTTGAGAAAAAAAGGATTTATAGGTGTGAATAAGTGTGTGTGTGGGGGGGGGGTGAGTTCTCTTTTATAGAGGATGAGTGATATTCCTATAAATACAAAAAAGTAAACACAATTGGGAGGTCTCCCTTACATCATTTGAATCCAATAATGCACCATGTTTTATAAGTGATAATATATGGTCAAAATACGTATAGTAAAAATATTTTTGACATGTTTTAAGGTCATTTGCGCTTATTTTTATGGTTTAGTACCATGGAAAACTCATCTTTCTCTCAATCACTGTGATTAGTTTTAACTGTTTTCCAAAATTAGTTTGAAAACAAATTAGGTTAAAATTATTTTAAATTATAAATTATTTTAATTCCAAATAGAGAGTATGTTTTTTGAAATTCAAATAATATAAGTGGATGAAATGAATAAAAAATTAATCCCCTCGACGTGACAAAACTATAGGTTTTTAAAGTGTAAAATGATCAAAAGTTTGAGATGTTTTTATATCAAATTTCAATGTGAAATTGATTATATTGAAATAAATTAAATATATATATTTGGAATGAAACTAATTTTTCTTTAAATCCAATTTTAAATATAACTTAAATGTATAAATATTTTAATTGAAAATGCAATTTTGTATTATAATTTGGTATCGTTCATTATTCAGCTAAAAATGAAATTTTTTATACAAATACAAAAAATTCACCCAAATATAATTTTGATATTTCAATTTGAAAAATCATATTTATTTTTGAGATAAAATTTAAAAATTTTTTAAAAAATAGTTTTGAAATAAGTGTACCATTAAAACAATGTAAAATTACCATTTAGAAAAAAATATTTTTCATGCATATAATTAGATTCATAACTATTTAGTTGATAGTTGAAAGAACGACATCGTTTTATAACAAAATGAGTGTAATCATAACTAAAATCTGATATTTGGAATGTAAGAAAATATGTAAGTTTGGAGTCTAACCAAAATTAAATTCTGACTCTATATTACAAGGATATTCAGATTCTGTTTTGTAAGAATTTAGAACCATAATTCTTTAGAATTCCAGAGTCTGAATTTCAAGGAAATTTTGAGTATGGATTCACAAGAATTCGGAACCTGAACTTACAAAGTTCAGAGTTGGTGTTCATGTGAATTCAGAGTCAAAAATCATAAGAGTTCAGAGTATGAATTTTGAGAACTCGATGTTAGAACATAGAGAAGTTTGTATCCAGAATAACTATTTAGAATTCGGAGTCATAACTTAGAAAGTTCGTAATAAGAAAGTCTGTCTTACCCAAACCTAGTGGAAAACAAAATACTACAAGTAACAAGTAATTACTCTTTTAACCCAAAGATGAGGGTATCCAACAACCCTGGATAAGAGGACCCTCGATTTATACTTTCATGAAATTCTGTATTACCCAAAATCTGGTAAGACCTCAATCCAAAGATTGGTATCCGTCTTGATATCCCCACAATCCCTCAATTTGTAAGTAAATCGGAACCTCTGACTTCCCTACTCAAAGTCTCTAATTTCAATGAAATCGAACCACTACACTAAGAAAATCTGCATGAAGCAATGTTTGAATGAGAAGTTCAAAAATTTCTGCATGAAGCCTGAGAGTTTATAAGATCCTCTCTCTCTAGAAATCACTTCTGAAAATTATGAGCTTCAAAAAATCCAATAGTCCCAAAAGATACCGAGCTCTTTCAAACAATCTCTTATTTATACGCACAATTACAATGGTCGGCTCCCTCCTCCAACGGTCATATTTTTCCTTGAATTTGAAAGGTATTTGTACACATGTCACTCAAATAACGGTTAGTTGATAACTGAAATCATGACATTGTTTTATAACAAAATGAGTGTAAGCATAACTAAAATCTAATATTTGGAATGTAATAAAATATGTAAGGTCAGAGTCGAACCAGAATTAAATTTGGATTCTATATTATAGGGATATTAGGATTCTATTTTGTAGGAATTCAGAACCGGAATTTTGTAGAATTCCAGAGTCTGAATTTCAAGGAAATTTGGAGTCTGGATTCACAAGAATTTGGAACCTGAACTTACAATGTTCGGAGTCAGAGTTCATGTGAATTCAGAGTCAAAACTCATAAGATTTTGGAGTCTGAATTCAGAGAACTCAGAGTCAGAACATAGAGAAGTTCGTATCCAGAATTTTTATTTAGAATTCTTAGTCTGAACTTAGAAAGTTCGTAATTAGAATTCATATTCAGAATTGTTATTTGGAACTCAGAAAGTTCATAACCAGAATTCTGATTCAGAATTCATATTCAGAACTCTGAAATTTTATAACCAGAATTATGATTCAGAATTCGTATTTATAACTTATAAAGTTAGTAACCATAATTCTGATTCAGAATTCGGAGTCAGATCTCTGAAAGTTCGTAATCAGAATTCATATTCAGAATTCAGATCCTAAAACAGAATGCTTCATATCTAAGTAATTATGGGATTATGAGGTTTTGGTTTCAATCCAAATTTTGCACTTAGAAAATTTTGATATGAATAACGAAATCTAGGTTAGGATAAGTTTCATTAGGGAAGAAAATTTTCCTTATAGAAGTAAAATAAGGGTAAAATGAGTTTTTCCTTGAAATAAGGTGTTTGTGATTTTTAAAACAAGAAGGACTAGTAAATTCATAAGGATACCTTATTGACTTAACAATCTCCCCCAATTATTAAGGAATGGAAAATTTATATGGAAAACCTTATTGAATCAACAATCTCAACCTTTTTGTAAAGCACAAACATCCTTACGAAAAAGAATATAAGGACTTGGTAATAATTTATAGACATTGAAATAAAGCTTATCTCCCTTTTCACATTGGAAAAGATGAATACAGATAACTCCCCCTTAGGCTTTGGAACACTTAGGATGGTATTCTAGATTTACGGAATGTCATTTTCATTATCTTGGGTATGGAAATCTTTGTAATGATCACTCCCACTTAGATAAACTCCCCCTTACTTTGGGATATATCTTCTTATACTTAGAATTCCTTTTCCTTCTCTCCCTTTGTGATTTTAAAAAATAATTTGTGGGAATGGAAAAAATATGGTACCTGAAATTTTAGTATAGACATCCAGAAAAAACAACCAACCAAAGTTTCATTATGATTGAAACAATTAGTACAAGGAAAAAATACAAAACAAAGATTGAATTTGGGTCATTTTTGTTTCTTTTTTCCTTGGGAATCAGCTTCTTCATGATTGTCTTCAGCTTCTTGAGCTCTTTGTGATCTTCCTCAGCTTGCTTTTCTAAGGCTGTGATCCTATCCTATTGAGCCTTCAGGGCCTCTGCCTGAGCCTTCAACAAGTAATCTTAATTCACGAGCTTTTCTTCCATCTCGATCCGGATATCCCTCTCTGTTTTCAAACATTGGACAACATAACTCAGCTTCCCATTCAGATCTTTGACATCCTGAATCTGAGAATTTTGTTCTAGATGTATCTTTTCCTGAAAGATGTTTGTAAGATTCTTGATTTTTGTGTCTTCAGTATCAAATGATTCTTTGACATGTTCTTGAAACCGATCAAGTTCTCTCAAATCTTCAACTATGTTCTTCAACCATCTGGTATTTTTATTGCAGGAATTTATTTGGGATTCATAATTGATAAAGAAATTTTTGTTTTCGGCCTCAATATTAACACACATATTCATCACCATGGATACAGAGTCTGATTTCTAATTCATGCTATGCTGGAGAATCTATAATCTAAATTCAATTGAAGGAAATATTGGAATGGTGTCCACCAGCTTCTTCAAGGACTGAACAACAAAATCATGTCCCAAAGCTGATCAATCTGAATCTGACACTTTTCATGGAGATGGTTATTCTTCTAGTTCTACTATCCTCTTCATAGAAGTTCCACCAGCTTCATTCTTGCTAAAAATTTCCTTCGTTGGGGTGTCAACAACCAATTGATTCCCCTTGTTAGTTTTCGGCACTGATTCCTCATATAGAGACTCATGCTCACTTTCAGATAATTGGACAATCTTAACTTCATCAAAATTTTCTTTCTCAGCACCACCCTCAACATCTTCAATAAGAATGAAGTCATTATTATGACTCTCTTTCTTTTAAAACTTATTCACTTCCTCTTCTTCACCCTTCTCATCAGCTCCAGGAGTAGCAAGTTTTGAGGATCCATCTTGAGAAGTCCGGATTGAAAACATTTCAGAAGCACTTTCCTTTTCCTGATAATCTTCAACTTACTTAATCACATCATTAGAGCCACCACTATTCTTAGCTTCTTGTACTTTTTCTGCATCTTTCTTCTCTTTCACAATCTTCTATTTTGGTTTTTAAAGAGTCATAAAGCTCTTACTTAGAGTCTTATGTAATTGTTATACTAGGAAAGTTTCTGGTATAGGAATATTCTCACATGAAACTTCTGTAGCCTTTAAGAGAGATTGCAAAATCTCCCCCTAAGACATATTTTTCTTAATATTGTTTTCGTTGGCATGATTTTCTATTTCATCAGCTGCCTTTACATTCATTGTTTTGGCCTCTGCAGGGTCCAATATGATCCGTGGCTATAGAGACCCAAATCTTGATGTAAATGGACATTACATTACTTTTTCGGAATACTTAGTACATTACAAAAACAGACACCAAAGGACCATAATAGTTTAGTGTCTTTGGAAACATAGAATATAATCTTCTAATCGTGGTAAAATATCTTCAACATCTCCCATAAAGATCTCCCTTTTTTTCTTACCTAAAACCATTCTTTATATCCTGGGGAAAAGAAAACATATAAAGGGTGAGATCAAGTGATCAGTAAGGGTAAGCATGGAGAAAATAAAACAAACCACATACATTTGTATTTCAAAACATAAACATAATGTTCAAACATCAAAATCTTAAGCAATGAAAAAAATCTTTGCAGTACATAAGGCATAGATCACAATGGAACACCAATAATGATAAAATAGAATTGTAATAAAACCTTTAATTGTGGAAAACCATTAAGCACATGATATTATTTCCATAGTATCCAAGGCATTGCTGCCAAGTCTATATTAGTGGACAAAGATTCTTTCTGAAGAGAGTTAACTCCTCGTTTCAGTCCTATAACATTGAACCAGATTAACTTACCATTCCAGCCATTCCTATCTCCTGAGATATAAATCTTTACCCAATGCATTGGAGGGAGATATAGGTCCCACCCATCTCATAATGAAATCATTCTTACTTGTGCCACAACATAAACATAAATCATTCATCATAACTGAAAGAATAAAATGGATTTCATAAACATCATCCCATCATAACATAATCCATATAAAACAAATAGATATCATTTCATCATAAGAAAAGTGAAACCATTTAAATAATAGATAAATTATACTGGAAACATACACATATGAAATAATTTCATCTTATATGGACAATTTTTTTCATAAAACACTTGAGATAGATTCTTGAGGAAAATATCCTTTCTTATTCAAAATCATTTTCTTTTCACAAAATGCCATGCAATTTTAAAAGAAAAGAATTTTGTTGAAAATAGTCATGAAATATTGTAGAGGAATATTCATAAAAATAAGGTGTTATGAAACCATAAAAATCTGTTCATGCCGTATAAGTTAAAAAAAACATTCTCCTTATTCTTTTAACGAAAAAGTCAAAAAGTACCACATATAGTAAACAAAAGAAAGATTCCATACATAACCCAAAGTAAAAGTAAAAGAAGGGTAAAAACGACTTTAAGAATACATGTAAGAATATTAAACACTTTATGAAAACTTTTTTATGGACATGGATGAAAAATATAAACCCAGTAAATACTTACGAATAAGTAATCTCAGATAAAAATGAGATTGCAAAATTATCCCTTACCTTAGGTATGATATGCTTCGTACGTATCCGAACCACCTGTATAATGATTTAAATAATGTCATTGACTTATTAAAGAATCATATTAATTGTTATGATATCATATATGGTTCACTTTTGACATTATATTACCCGTTCTTTTGTAAATTCAATGTTAAAGCAGCGTTTTGGGTAAAATTGTTTTATTTATCGTACGTGTTTGGACTTGTTGTTCTTGATATTATTATTACTTATATCATGATTTAATTAGTTCCATAATGTAAATAATTATTTATATATCATATATATTTATTATATATATATATAATAGATAGATAAATGAAATGAAATACACCGTTCGTGGAGACGGTAGGCCGTACGTACGCATGAACGCCATTTTCTTTTCCTTATTGACTTGAATGGAAGTATGTAGATGATATATATATATATATATATATATAAATAAATCCATTATCTTTATCATGTCATATATTTCATTATTATTCATTATATATACTTTATAACCATTCTTGAGTGGTTAATATGGAGAATGAATCTCATCGAGTCGTGGAGACAGTAATCCGTACGTACACACGAACGATGATATCGTTCCCATAATTACTGAATTAAACTCGAGTGGATGATATAGTATCTTATAATAAGTATTATGTTATAATAACTATATATAGTTATTCTTTACACCGTTATACCCATCCAAGTAAGGTGGTGGTGGAAAAACAGATTACTCCACAGCATGGAGACGGTATTCCGTACGTACGCACGAGCGATGATTTCATTTTCCGTAGGATGGATAGAAGGTGAATTGCGGTTCTTTCATATTTATAATAACATATAAGTATATTAGTTATACCTATGTTATTAATTTATAATGAAAAAACTAAATAATAATGAGTTTAAGAAGAATGAAACATGAAGGAATTGGTAGAAGAGATTACCTCTTCTTCGACGAACCTCTTTTAAGCTTCCTCTTAGGGCACTAGAGTTGGTCTTTTGAGAAAAAATGAACCTCTATGATATAACTAGAGTGGTTGAGAAGAGAAATTGGAAGGGGTTGGATGAGATTCAAGGTTAAAAAGGGTGTGAATAGAAGAGGGAAGGGGTGCCCTTTTTATAAGGGAGGAGAGGGGCACTTTAGGAAAAACATAAAATATTATTTTGTAATAGAGTCATATTCGGTTTATAATGGCTCCAAAGTGACTTATTTCGAAGATAAAGTGGGGATGGGTAGAAATACTCTCAACCAGTAGGTTTTAGACAAGTTTAGGTTACTATTTTAACCTTATCATTTAGATTTAACTCTAAGTTAAATAATTTAACTTTTACCGTGTCTTCTTGTTTTCTTACACTATATGGTTAATAAACTTACTATAACAAGAAAAACGAACCCCAAGTAGTTCATTATTAATATATATAACCTTATCTAAGTCATTTGTCTGAACCTTTGATTTTTATGAATAGAATAACAATTAATAATATAATATTTGTTTTAAAAACTATTATATGTCCATTTTGACACTATTTGATAATTGATTTTTTTAAATATTATAACAGCATGATTAGTTATAAAAAAGTCAATTAAATCAATAATAACATGTCATATTAACCTATAAAATTATTTTAATTCATAAAAAGTCTCAAATTACATTTATTTGGGTATTTATAACATCAATTATGTTAATATTTCATTAATAAGGTAATTACTGCATCATCATTGTGTCATAAATAACTTAAATTATTTAATGTCAAAAAATTATAAATAAAATATCATTATGTATGAAATATTTTTGGATTTCTAATGAGAAAAGATAGTAAAATTTATCTTATGTATAACCCTATATTAAATTTTTTTTACTGATTAAACTTTGATTTTAACTCTTTTAACTCTTCTTTGAATTAAATAACAATAAATATCCTAATCTAATCCAAGTGGACATAAATGGTCATATTTTATTCCTAAGGATTTTTTTGGTCGAATTACACTTATCCAATAGAATTAGGACATGTGTCAGGGTAATAATAATATCATTTTTACCCTTAATTACCCTATTTACTTTTAACCGTGGTAAATAAAAGTAAAACGTTACTATTCACCAAAAATTATTTTTATCGTATTCAACCACATATTACTCCTTGATATTAACCACGTATCTCATATTTTCGAAATTCCACTCACAGAAGCAGTAAAATTATGTTTTATGTAAATTTTCAAAATCTCCTAGGACGTGGGTAATAGACGATGAAAAGATCAATAAAATTTATATAAATATAAAATTATTATAAAATGACTAAAATGAATTAAATTGAACTTATATAGGTATTATATATCAATTTTTACCTAAAATAAATTTAAATAAAATAAACAATTATTTAAATAAAAAGTCAGGTTTTTAAATAGTAACTCAGTGTTTTCACTATTCATCAAAAATTGAAAGTTTTCAGAAAAATACCAAAAATTAACCCTAGGGTAATTTTGAAATTCTGAATCCAAAAATGAAGTCCATTTGGAATGATAAAATTTATAAAATTTCAAAAAGTGGGTATTAATATTCATAACGGCTAGTTCATAATAATATTATAGCAATAACTTGTTTAGTGAAACTCGGTATTGCGTACAACACACGCTATCATGGAAGGTCGCATTTGTGTGTAATGCAAGCCAAGTCAGGTATGTGTTTAGTGCAAGATCCTTTTGGTGTAGCGTAAAACACAATACATCAATGAAATTAAAAAGAATATTTTTCATAAAATATTGGGGTGTTACATTCTACCCCCCTTAAAATGAATTTCGCCATTAAAATTATTCGGGGTTATAAATGGTTTACTACTCGAAAGTTTTAATACAAACCCACATCGTAAAAAGGAATACAAAAACTTATCTTTAAAAGCTAAAGTATGAAACATAATGGTTACCCAAATTAACTAATCACTGAGTTTCCACATCGGAGAACATAGGTGAAAATATGGATGTGGAAGAGAAATCTAACCATCAAGTTCTGATAGAGAGTGGTAGAGAACATGGCTATGAAAAAAGAAAACAATCACAAAGACATAAATTTGTGATGATCTAAGGTACCATCTGATTCATCGAATATAAGGGAACTAGGACAACATTTTTGGTTACCAAGATGACATCCCTAAAGTTGAAGAATTGTTGAATTAAAATAAATAATTACCTGATTTTTGGTACAATATTAATTTTTTTTGTGCCTTGAACAATTTACACTTCATCTCTTAAAGAAATGAAGTTAAATTTCTCTTTCGTGATGTGTTAGCAGATCATGTGATAGAATGACGGGTCATTCCATCTATCTCAAATGAAAGGTTAAAAAAAGTTATTCAAAATACATAAGTCCTTATATAGTGAGATTAAACGTATATGATTCCAAAAATGGACTTATAATTCATCTATCATACCACTTAATAAAATAAAACTAGTTTCTACTAACCAGGGACTTCCTGTAGGCCAGTGGTAGGCGATAAAGGCATGTCATACTTCAGTTGTGGGTTCGATTCCCACAGCCTTGTCCGACGCGATGGGTTGTCGCCTGTCCTGCAGGTTTTCCTTTTTCTAAAACTAGATTATTATAACATTCCATCAATAATATCTAAAAAAGTTATATCCTTAAAAAATACTAACTTATGTACAACATAATCCATTCCTATCATTAGGATTATCCAAAATACTTCTGTCCAAGATCATAGTATAAAGAAAACAATAACTAGACATGTCATCTGCCGAGCATGTGAATACCATCATTTATCGCCCGTATATCATAAGATATATATATATCTTGTTGTTCACATTCCAAATAGGTGAATTTCTTAATCATGTATTCTATTAAAACATGATCTACCATATAACCTTAGTGAAAACATGAATGCTGTGAAAAGTTAACTCTTTCCACATACCAAAATCCCAAAATTTCTATTTACTCAAACCATGATATCACTTTGTCCTTATATCAGTCATGAGCTCATGAATACTATCAAAAATTTCATTTTCTCTTTATCCTTTCTTTATGTGCATACTAGGTGCTTTCCAAAAATATCTGAATAACCTTCAATGGTTACCAGTACCATTCAACATATACTTTCAAAAAAAATAAGTAAAAAAATAGTGTAACTATCCATTGATGTCTCTTTATTCTATAGTACCATGACATTACTTATAAAACATTAATCTTGATAAACATGTAATAATTACACTACCTTCTTAAACCATTGAACGAGATTCAAAAATTCTTTAATCTCACATATCATTTGTAGTCTCTTCATCATCATCAACATAAATACTACCCATACGACCATGCTGATTCTCTTCATGAGACTTTCCCTTAGGGCATTGGTTTGCATAATTCCCATACATTCCACATTGAAAACATTTAATCATTGTTTATATCATAGGAATACCATTATCCTTGTCCATGGTATTAACTGAACCTTTTCATTTTCACTTACTGGATTTGTGTCCTTCTTTTCCACACCCAAATAATCTTCCAGTTCCTTTGAAACAATCTCCCTGATGCCTCTTCCCACATGATTTACATGAGGGAAATTGAACTTTATTTCCTCTATGATCATCTTGAAACTCCATCTTTCTCTTATTATCTGAGTCGGGAAACTTACCAAAGTTGAGATTATTGATCATATTATAAGATTTCTGATTAGGCATAATAATGATATGTGGACTTCCAGATCCAATTTCATTTGTTTTCTCATGAAGAATATCATTCCATTGTCCTTCATATCCTCCATTATCGTGAATCTTCCGATCTCCAGCCATTTTTTAAAACCCAAAAAGAATAGTGTGAGAGGAAAAAATCATGCTAGGGAAAAATAATAATAAAGGGGGAGTACCTTTAATATATAACATCTTAGGTTTAATTATAAGATCGTTACCATAATTCTAGGACTATAACCTATATGTATACTTAACCTTAGAGACATCCCTAGACATACCTTAGAAATATCTCTAGGGATCTCACTAAAGTTCTCGCCTCCTAGTTTCCAAAGGTTGACTAAACCGAACCTCTGATACCAACTCTAGAGACCCAAAGCCTGACATACATCGACATTAAATTACTTTGGTGAAATACTTACTACATAACAAAAACAAACACTAAAGGACCGTAAAAGTTTAGTTTCTTTGGAAACTCGGAATATAATCTTCTAATAGTGGTGAAAGATCTTCCACATCTCCCCTAAAGATCTTCCACTTTTGTTTTATTACCTAAAACCTTTATTTATATCCTGGGGAAAAGAAAACATATAAAGGGTGAGCTCAAATGATTAGTAAGGGTAATAATGGAGAAAATAAAGAAAACCACATAGAGTTGTACTTCAAAACATAAACATAAAGTTTAAACATCAAAATCTTGAGCAATGAAAAAAATCTTGGCAGTACGTAAGGCATAGATCATAATGGAACATCAATCATAATAAAATAGCATTGAAATAAAACATCTAATTGTGGAAAACCATTAAGCACATGATATGATTTCCATAGTATCCAAAGCATTGCTTCCAAGACCATCTTAGTGGAAAAAGTCCCTTTCTGAATCAAGTTCACTCCTCGTTTCAGTCCTGTAACACTAAACCGGATTAACTTACCATTCCAGCCATGTATATATCATGAGATATAAGTCTTTACCCAATTAATTGGAGGGAGATATAGGTCCCATCCATCTCATAATGAAATCATTCTTACTTGTGCCACAATTTAAACATAAATCATTCAGCATAACCCAAAGAATAAAATGGGTTTTATAATCATCATCCCATCATAACATAATCCATATAAAACAAATAGATATAATTTCATCATAAGAAAAGTGAAACCATGTAAATCATAGAGACATTATACTTGAAACATACACATATGAAATAATTTCATCTTAGATGGAAAATGGTTTTGATAAAACACTTGAGATAAATTCTTGAGGAACATATCCATTCTTATTCAAAATCATTTTCCTTTCACAAAATGCCATGAAATTTTAAAAGAAAAGATTTTTTTTTAAAATATTCATGAAATATTGTGGAGTAAACTTCATGAAAATAAGGTGTTATGAAACCGTAAAAATATGTTCATGCCGTATAAGTTAAAAAAGCAGTCTCCTCGTTCTTTTAAAGGAAAAGTCAAAAACTACCACGTATGGTAAACAAAAAAAAGATTCCATCCATAACCCAAAGTAGAAGTAAAATAAGGGTAAAAATGAATTTAAATTTACATGGAAGAATATTAAACAATTTATGAAAACTTTTTTATGGACAGGGATGAAAAATATAACCCCAGTAAATACTTACGAATAAGCAATCTCGGATGAAAATGAGATTGCAAAATTATCCCTTACCTTAGGCCTAAAATGCTTCGTATGTATCCTAACCTCCTGTATAATGATTCGAATAATGTCATTGACTTCTTAAAGAATCATATTCGTTGTTATGATATCATATATGGTTCACTTATGACATTATATTACCCGTTATTTTGTAAATTCAATGTTAAAGCAGCGTTTTGGGTAAAATCGTTTTATTTATCGTACGTGTTTGGACTTGTTGTTCATGATATTATAATTACTTATATCATGATTTAATTACTTCTAGAATGTAAATAATGATTTATATATCATATATATTTAGTATATATATATATAATAGATAGATAAATGCAATGAAATACACCGTTCATGGAGACGGTAGGCCGTACAAACGCATGAACGCTGTTTTCTTTTCCTTATTGACTTGAATGGAAGTATGGAGATGACATATATATATATATATATATATACATAAATACAGTAGCTTTATCTTGTAATATATTTCATTATTATTCATTATATATACTTTATAACCATTCTTGAGTGGTTAACATGGAGAATGAATCTCATCGCGTTGTGGAGACGGTAATCCGTACGTACGCACGAGCGATGATATCGTTCCCATAATTATTGAATTTAATTGGAGTGTATGATATAATATCTCATAATCAGTATGATGTTATAATAACTATATATAGTTATTATTTTCACCATTATACCCATCCAAGTAAGGTGGTGGTGGAAAAACAGATTACACCACGATGTGTAGACGATATTCCGTACATACGCACGCGCGGTGATTTCGTTTTCAATAGGATTGATAGAAAGTGAAATGGGGTTGTTTCATATTTATAATAACATATCATTATATTATTTAAACTTAGGTTGTTAATTTATAATGAAACAACTAAATAATAATGAGTTTAAGAAGAATGAAACATGAAAGAATTGGTAGAAGAGATTACCTCTTCTTCGACACACCTCTTTTAAGATTCCTCTTAGGAAACTGAAGTTGGTCTTCTGAGAAGACCATAACCTCTATGATATAACTAGAGAGGTTGAGAAGAGTAATTTTCATTGGTTGTATGAGATTAAAGGCTCAAAAGGGTGTGAAGAGAAGAGGGAAGGGGTTCCCTTTTTATAAGGGAGGATAGGGGCACTTTAGGAAAAACTTACAATATTATTTTATAATAAAATCATATTCGTTTTATAATGGATACAAAGTGACTTATTTAAAAGATAAACTGGGGATGGGTCGAAATACTCTCAACCAATAGGTTTTAGACATGTTTAGGTTACTATTTTAACCTTATCATTTAGATTTAACTCTAAGTTAAATAATATTACTTTTACCGTGTCTTCTTGTTTTCTTACACTATATGGTTAATAAACATACTATAACAAGACATAATTACCCCAAGTGGTTCATTATTAATATATATAACCTTCTCTAAGTCATTTGGACAAACCTTAGATTTTCAAGAATAGAATAACAATTAATAATATAATATTTGTTTTAAAAACTATTAAATGTCAATTTTGACACTATTTGGTAATTGATTTTTGTAAAAATAATAACATCATGATTAGTTAGAACATAGTTAATTACATAAATAATAACATGTCATATTAACCTATAAAATTATTTTAATTCATAAAAAGTCTCAAATTACATTTATTTGGGTATTTATAACGTCGATTATGTTAACATTTCATTAATAAGGTAATTACTGCGTCATCGTTGTGTCATAAATAAATTAAATTATATAATGTCCAAAAATTAGAAATAAAATACAATTATTTAGGAAATATTTTTTTATTTCTAATGAATATTTATAGTCGAATTTATCTTATGTATAACCCTATATTAAAATTGTTTTACATATTAAACTGTGATTTTAACTCTTTTAACTCTTCATTGAATTAAATAATAATAAATGTCCTAATCTAATCCAAGTGGACCTAAATGGTCATATTTTATTCCTAAGGATTTATTTGGTCGAATTAAACTTATCCAATAGAATTAGGACATGTTTTATGGTAATAATAACATCATTCTTACCCTTAATTACCCAATTTACTTTTAATTGTGGTAAATAAAAGTAAAAAGTTACTATTCACCCAAAAAAATTTATCTTATTGAACCACATTTTACTACTTGATATTAACCGTGTCTCTCGGATTTTCAAAATTCCACTCACAGAAGTGGTAAAATTAAGTTTTATGTAAGTTTTCAAATTCTCCTTGGAGGTGGGGAAAAGACGGTGAAAACATCAATAGAATTTTTATATAACTAAAATTATTATAAAATGACTCAAATGAATTACATTGAACTTATGTAGGTATTATGTATCAATTTTGACCTAAAATAAATTTAAATAAAATAAATAATTATTTAAATAAAAATTCGGTTTTTAAATAGTAACCTAGTGTTTTCACTATTCATCAAAAATTGAAAGTTTTTAGAGAAATACCAAAAATTCACCCTATGCTAATTTTGAAATTCAGAATCCAAAAATGAAGTCCATTTTGAAAGATAAAATTTATAGAATTTACAAAAGTGGGTATTACTATTCATAAAGGCTAGTTCATAATAATAATATAGTAATAACTTGTTTAGTGAAACTCGGTATTGCATACATCACACGCTATCGTGGAAGGTCGCAATTGCGTGTAATGCAAGCCAAGTCAGGGATGTGTGTGTTGAAAGATCCTTTTGGTTTAGCGTACAACATAATACATCAATGAAATTAAAAATAATATTTTTCATAAAATCTCAGGGTGTTACAGTGGCTCCCATTATTTCTTGTTTTTCTTATCCTTCCTCCATTTTTCTACCACCTCATCTGGATATGCTTTCTATTTTTTGGGTTTTCGAGGTGTGGATTGGGCTTCCTTGGATTTATGGTTTTTGTCTGTTTTTTCCACTTCCTTTGGTTTCCTCTTCTTTCCATCCTTCTTGGATTGTTCAGCCTCTTCATTATTTTTTTGAATGGCTTCTGCCTTATCCTCTGGTAGATCATATAACTCACCTAACTCTTTAGAGAAACCAACTTTTATTCTCTTGAGGGTATCTTCACTGATAATCATCACCTTGAAATTCCTCATCTTGGAACTGCAGGGGATCTTCAAAGATTCTAGGCACCGAACTGTCAATTTGGAAAGTAAGGTAGGATACATTATTACCGGAGCTCTTAGATTCCCATTCTCGATATTCTCTGTCATAATGAAAATGTTCTTTATGAGGTTTAACTTCCTTAGGTTTACCAAAAAGTATAAGATATACATGTCACTTTTCTTAATAGTGTCCTTATGACCCATTCTCGGTACGATAAGGCCTTGAACCCATAACTATATAATCCGATTGTTTGTAGTCAAGTGAGAAATCATTACGGTTCGGACATCAGTAATTCCAAGGCATTCCATAGCCTTCACCTTTAAGAAGCTTCCTTGAACATCCGACAGCTTGTGGGAGAAAAACTCAGCTTCCCCATCATATTTCAGCCCAACCAAGCTCACATCCTTGGTGTAAGAGGGTGCATAGGTTTTTCCATTACTCTTGAATGAAAATTTTTCTCTGCCATTTTCTTTGAAAAAGTTAATAGATTCATAAAATTCTTTATGAAAATATGAATACACCACATCCTGATATCCTATCTTTCAAATGGATACACATTCCCATACATTGAGCTTGATATTCATGTAAATAATATAGTCATACTTATTAAAGAAGTTCGGATGCACTAACCTTTCCCTGTATATTTTCCACTTAGAAATCGGCTTGACAGTAGACATATCTTGAGAAGGGACTTCTGCAGACATTCAGACTTGAGCACTTCTGAAGAATTCAGAACTTGATTTTGTAGAGGGGAAGAGCTTCGACCTACACATGCTTTGAAAAACAGTGTGGGACAACTACAGGGGTCCCCTTTTATGGGTGTTGAAGTGAAGATTCATCTTCCCATTTTAATCCAATGGCTGAGAATTCTTTATATCTGATCCAACAGTTGAAATAAAAGCCACATGGAAAATTTGGTTGAATCTGATCTGTTGAGGTTTTTAAAGAAAAACATTCCAATTTAAGGAAACTAGAATCGGAGATTTGAAAAAAAAACTAACATCAAGTAAAAGGTTATTATGAAAACTCAAGAAAGAAACATACCTTTCAGATTATCAGGAGAATTATTCATATTGAGGAAAATTCTTCTTCAAAGACTTTTAGATTCATAAAAAATTTGAGTATGAAAAAAAATTGAGTACACTGATCTTCATTAAAGAAATATTCATTACGAAAATTCTCATTACAAAAATCTTAAGTACGAAAATATTCACTACGAAAAATTTATGTACGAAAATTTCCTTTATGAAAATGTCAAGTACAAAAATTTCCATTACGAAAATTTCAAGTTTGAGAATCTCCATTATGAAAACTTCAAGTATGAGAATATCCATTACTAAAATTTCATGTACGAGAATTTACATTATGAAAATTTCAAGTACAAGAATTTCCATTACTAAAATATTGAAAAAATACAGTGTGAAAAACTTGAAAATGTTCATTACGAAAAATATGAAAAACATCATTACGAGAAATATGAAAAACTTCATTACGAAAGATATGAAAAAGTTCATTATGAAAAATATGAAAAAATTCATTATGAAAAATATGAAAAACTTTTTTACGAAAAATATGAAAAGATTCATTACAAAAAATATGAAAAAATTTATTATGAAAAATATGAAAAACTACATTATGAAAAATATGAAAAAATCATTACAAAAAATATGAAAAAAACATATGAATAGATGTACTCCCACTATGTAAATGAGTTTATTACTGTAAGGAGATTGGTTCATCAAAAAGTTAACAAGGAGTATTACCTTACAATTATTATCCTTAACTTATGTTTATTGTATTAAAATCTATCAGAGGGTAAATATTTTGTGAAAATATCAGCAAGTTGACCTTACGTTCCGATAAATTGAAGAATGATATCTTTATTCTATGTGTGATCTCAAAGAAAGTGATGCCTAATATCTATGTGCTTTTCACGAGAGTGATGTAAAAGGTTTTTACTAAGGGTAATGACACTTGTATTGGCACACAAAATTTCAGTCTTAGTAAAACTGAAGCCATAGTTTGTGAGTGTGTGTTGCATCCACAACACTTGAGCACAACAACTTTTAGCTGCTATATATTCAGCTTCAGCAGTGGAAAGTGCTATTTGGTGTTTCTTTTTGCAAGACCAAGAAACTAATGAATCTCCTAAAAAATGACATGTTCCAGATGTACTCTTTCTATACATTCTACATCCACCAAAGCCAGCATCTGAAAATATTTTTAAGACAAAATCATTTCTATAAGTATAAAATACTCCTAAATCCACAGTTCCCTTTAAGTAGTGAAAAATTATTTTCACTGCCTTTAAGTGAGATTCATTAGGATTGGATTGATATATTTCACATAATAATACTGAAAATATTATGCTTGGATGACTAGCTGTCAAGTAAAGTAGACTTCCTATCATACATCTAAAAGATGTTTGATCTACTGGTTTCCCAGCTTCATCAAGATCAAGTGTGTTTGAGATACCAATAAGAGTAATTATACTTTCAGTGTTGTCATATCCATACTTTTTAAGATGATATTTAATATACTTATGTTGAGATATATAGATTCCTTTAGGTTTTTGAGAGACTTGAAAACCAGGGAAAAATGTTCACTCACCCATCATACTCATTTCAAACTCAGATTTCATTAAATCCACAAAGGAATCAGTTAGAGATTGCTGAGCTGAACCAAATATAATTTCATTAACATAGACTTGAACAATAAAAACATTTTTCTTATCTTTATTTATAAAAAGAGTTGGATCTGCATTTCTGTTAATATAGTTATTTTGAAGCAAAAATCCTATATGTCTATCATACCAAGATCTAGGTGCTTGTTTAAGGCCATATAAAGCTTTGGTAAGTCGAAAAACATGATCATGATGTTTTATATCTTCAAATCTAGGAGGTTGTTCAACAAAAAATTAATCTTGAACATAAAAATTACGGAAAGAACATTTCACATCCATTTGAAAAAGTTTGAAATTGAATAATGCTGTAAAGGCAAGTAAAATTTGAATAGATTCAAGTCTAGCTACTAGAGCATAGGTTTCTTCATAGTATATTCCCTCTTGTTGATTATAGCCTTTAGCAACTTATCTAGCTTTATTTCTTACAATAATTCCATTTTCATCACAATTATTCTTAAAGACCTATTTTACTCCAATAACAGATGTTTCCTTAGGTCTTTAAAACATGGTCCAGACTTTCTTCCTTTAGAATTCATTTAGTTCATCTTGCATGGCTTTGATCCAGTCATCATCACCTATATATTTATCAGTGCTTTTTGGTTATAATTGGGAAAGGAATGACAGATGTTCTACTTCATTTCTTAAGGAACTTCTAGTCCTTACGGGTCAATTCACATCACCAATGATTCTATCACTGGGACGATTCTTGAGAAATGACTGATTTGGGTTTTGTAAAGTCTGTTCATTAATGTAGGGTAGGAAATATTCTCGGTTAAATGTTTCAAAAGTATCTTCTTGAATATTTTCCTTATGATAAGGATCTTCTATCAATGGTTGATAATCAGTTTTTGAAAACACATCCAAAGATGTAGGTTGGGGTTGTTTAAAAACAAAATGATCGATTTCATCAAACTTCACATGTACTGTCTCTTCAACAGTACACGTGTTTTTGTTGAAAACTCTATATGCCTTAGAAGTTGTGAAGTAGCCTAAGAAAATTCCTTCATCTGATTTTGGTGCGAATTTATGTAGATTATCTTTAGTATTTAGAATGAATACCTTGCAACCAAAAACCTTAAATTTGGAAAGTATTGGTTTTCTACCACTCCATAACTCATAAAGAGTTTTATTAAGAAAAGGTCTAATAAAAACTCAATTTATAGTATAACAAGCAGTACTTATAGCTTCAGCCCAAAAATATTTGGCTATAGAATACTCACTCAACATGGTTCTGGTTATTTCTTGAAGAATTCTATTTCTTCTTTCAACAACACCATTTTGTTGAGGTGTTCTGGGTGCTGAGAACTTATGAGTAATGCCTTTTGTACTACAAAAAGTTTCAAAATCAGAATTTTGAAATTCACCACCATGATCACTATGAATAGTTTTCAATGGAAGGTTTTTCTCATTTTTAACTTGGGCTCTAAAAGTTTTAAAATAAGAAAAAGCTTCAATAATCTTTTCTAGAAAATAGACCTATGTAAATATAGTGTAATCATCAACCGAGACAAATACATAATATTTTCCCAGAATGCTTCCAGTTTATGTAGGACCAAAAAAATTCATATGCACTAGCTATAAGGCATCAGTAGTTGAGACTTCACCGACTGATTTAAAACTTGATTTATGTTTCATGCTATATTAACAAGGATCACATACTTTTGAAGAATCAAATATAAGTTTCAGTAGATCCTTAACTAGTCCTTTCTTAGAAAGTTTTCATATGTTCCTAAGGTGACAATGTCCAAGCCTTCTATTCCATAACCAAGAATGATCTTCCATTGCACTAAGGCAAGGTAGATCTTGGCTCCTAAGGTCTTCTAAGTTTAGTGTGTAAACATTCTCTTGAATATGGGTAGAAAGAATAAACTCTTCCTTGGAATTGTGTACTAAGCACTTATCATTACAAAAATTCACAAGGTAACCTTCATCACATAATTGACTTATGCTAATGAGATTGTGCTTAATACCTTTAACAAATAAAATATCTAAAATCAAAGTTTTTCCAAGAAGAACGATGTTACCTATACCAATAATTTCTCCCTGAGAATTATCTTCAAAAGTTACTTTTACTAATTTCTCCTTGATAATCTTATCAAAATAGTTTTTTTACCAGTCATATACCAGGAACATCCACTATCCATATACCACATAGTGTTATTGGTACCTTATTTATCTTCCTGAAAATAAGAATGTTAGAATTTCAGAATCCAAACTTTCTTGGATCTGGAATTTTTAGACAATTTTTTTTGGGTATCCACATTTGTTTAAAAAAATAATCTATATGAAACCCAAGAGATTGAACTTTATTCAAGGATCATTTTTCTTCTAATGCCCACAACTTTGAAATTTAGTGCAAAAAGGGGCTTTAGAAGGAACAAAATAGTTGTTTTTGAAAACCAGTTTTTGGTGAGTATAACCTACTCCAGTAGTGTTTCCTTGAGGTTTAATTTGAGAGTACATCTTGTCAAAATTTTCCTTACAATAGGTAAAGTTTTCAAGAAGCTTCTTAAGAGAAAATATTTCAGATTTCAGTCTGATGACTAAATTTCTATCCTCATGAATCATTTCCTTAGAGTTATATTTTTCCTCAAAAACATTCATATTTAAAATAGAATTCTTAAGATCTTTAGAAAGTTCTTCCTTAATATAATTTTATTTCTCAAGATCTTTAGAAAGTTTTTCTAAAAGCTCATATTTATCTCCAAGATCTATAGAAAGATCTAAAATATATTTTGAAATAATTTCTTCCCTAGTATTTTCCTTGTCTAATTTTTTAGAAATTTTATACTTTTTTGGTTTAAGTGACTTGGAAAATCAAGATAATTCTTCATATGAAGATATTTCTTCATTTTTTAAAGATGATGTATCATCATTAGAAGTACTATTTTTGTAATAGTAATTCCTATCAAGGGATAAATTTTTTAAAGCCTCAGCATTGCATACCTTGACTATAAGACTTGTATTAGGGAAAGAAGTAGTAGCAATGAATCCCATATTCTTATGTTCTGATGAATCATATTTAGAAGATTCACTTTCTGAAGAGTCTCCATAGCTAGCACTCCATGTATCATTAGCTTTAAGACTTTTATTGTGCTGTGATCGATATAATTTCTTGTTGTTACTGTAGAGACCCGAAGCTTGATGTACATGGACATTACATTACTTTAGTGGAATAATTAATACATAACAAAAACAGATACACAAGGATCGTAATAGTTTAGTGTCTTTGGAAACTCGGGAATATAATCTTCGAATCGTGGTGAAAGATCTTCAACATCTCCCATAAGATCTTCCCCTTTTTGTTTTATTACCTAAAAACTTTCTTTAAATCCTGGGGAAAAGAAAACATATAAAGGGTGAGCTCAAATTCTCAGTAAGGGTAATCATGGATAAAATAAAACAAATCATATACATTTTAACTTCAAAACATGAAATAATATTTAAACTTCAGAATCTTGAGCAATGACATAAATCATGGAAGTACGTAAGGCATAGATCATAAAGAAACATTAATCATGATAAAATAGCATGGGAATTAAACATGTAATTGTGGAAAACCATTAATCACATGATATGATTTCTATAGTAGCTAAGGCATTGCTTCCAAGACCATCATAGTGGACAAAGTCCCTTTCTGAATCGAGTTCACTCCTCATTCCATTCTTGTATTACTGAACCGGTTTAACTTGCCATTCCAGCCATGTCTATCTCATGAGATATAAATCTTTACCAAATTCATTGGAGGGAGATATAGGTCCCACCCATCTCATAATGAAATCATTATTACTTGGGCCACAAAATAAACATACATCATTCATAATAACCCAATAAATAAAATGGGTTTCATAAACATCATCCCATAATTACATAATCCATATAAAAGAAATGGATATCATTTCATAATAAGGAAAGTGAAACCATTTAAATCATAGAGATATTATACTTGAAACATACACATATGAAATAATTTCATCTTAGATGAAAAATGGTTTTGATAAACCACTTGAAATGAATTCTTGAGGAAAATAGACTTTCTTCTTAAAAATCATTTTCTTTTCACAAAATGTCATGCAATTTTAAAAGAAAAGGATTTTTTTGAAAATAGCCATGAAATATTTTGGAGGAATCTTATTGAAAATAAGGCTTTATAAAACCGTAAAAATCCTTTCATGTCGTATACGTTAAAAAAACATTCTTCTCGTACTTTTGTCAGAAAAGTCAAAAAAGTACCTTGTAGGGTAAATAAAAGAAGATTCCTTCCATACCAAGGGGTAAAAGTCAAAATGGGTAAAAATGAATTTAAACATACATGAATAAATTTTTATAAAACATGGACATGGATGATAGCAATAACCCCAGTAAATACCTACGAATAAGAAATCTCGGATAAAAATGAGATTTAAAAAATTATCCCTTACCTTAGGTCCGATATTCTTCGTACGTATCCGAACCTCCTGTATAATGATTTAAAAATGTCATTGACATATTAAATAATCATATTCATTGTTATTACATCATAAATGTTTCACTTATGACTTTATATTACCCGTTCTTTTTTAAATTTCATTTTAAAGCAGCATTTTGTGTAAGATCATTTCATTTATCGTATGTGTGTCGACTTTTCATTCATGATATTATTACTTATATCCTGATTTACATAATTACAGAATTTAAAACATGATTTATATATAATATATATTCATCATATACATATATATATTATAGATCGATAAAAGGAATGAAATACACCGTTCATGGAGACGGTAGGCCGTACGTACGCATGAACACTGTTTTCTTTTCCTTATTGAATTGAATGAAACTAAATAGATGACATAAATACATATATACATAAATCCAGTAGCATTATTATTTCATATATTTCATTATTATTAATTATATAAACTTTATGATCATTCATGTATGATTAACATGGAGAATGAATCTCATCGCATCGTGGAGACGATAGTCCATATGTACGCACGAGCGATGATATCGTTCCCATAATAATTGAATAGAATTAGAGTGGATGGTATAATATATCAGAATCAGTATGATGTTATAATAAACATATATAGTTTTTCTTTACACCATTATACCCATCCATGTAAGGTATTGGTGAAAAAACAGATTTCACCACGGCATGGAGACGGTATTCCGTACGTACGCACGCGTGGTGATTTCGTTTTCCGTAGGATGGATAGATGGTGAAATAGGGTTGTTTCATACTTATAATAACATATCATTATATGAGTTACACTGATGTTATTACTTCATAATGAAACAACTAAAGAAGAATAAGTGGAAGAAGAAAGAGAGTTGAAAGAATCGGTAACAGATATTACCTCTTCTTTGAAGCACATCTTTGAGACCTCCTATTAGGCCACTAAAATTGGTCTTTGAAGAAGACCAAAACCTCTATGATGTTTCTACGGATGTGGAGAAGAGAATTTGTCAGGGTTTGGCCGAGATCGAAGGCTCAAAGTGGTGTGAGGAAGAGAGGGAGGAGGTTCCCTTTTATAAGGGAGGAGAGAGACACCTTTGGAAAAACTAAAAATATTATTTTATTATAAAGACATATTCTGTTTTTAATAGCACAAAATTGATTTATTTCAAAGATAATATGGGGATGGGTCAAAATCCTCTCATCCAATATAATTTAGACAAGTTTAGGTTTCTATTTTAACCTTATCATTTAGATTTAACCTTAAGTTAAATAATTTTCCTTTTACCGTGTCTTCTTGTTTTCTTACACTATAAGGTTAATAAACTTAATATAACAAGCCCAAAGAACCCAAAGTTGTTTATTATTAATATATATAACCTTATCTAAGTAATTTGGCAGAAACTTAGATTTTTAGTAATAAAATATCAATTAATATTATAATATTTGTTTTAAAAACTATTTTATGTCAATTTTAACACTATTTGGTAATTGATTGTTGTGAAAATCATAACAGAATCATTAGTTCGAAAAAAATTAATTAAAGAAATACTAACAAGTAATATTATCCTATAAAAATAGTGGAATTAATAAAAAGTCTCAAATTACATTTATTTTGGTATTTATAACATCAATTATGTCAATATTTCACTAATAAGATAATTTCTGCATCATATTTGTGTCATAAATAAATTAACTTATTTAATATCTAAAAATTATAAATAAAATACCAATATTTAGGAAAAATTTTTATCTTTATAATGAATATTTATAGTCTAATTTATCTTATGCATAACCCTATATTAAAAATTATTTACTTATTAAACTTTGATTTTAAATATTTCAACAATTCTTTAAATAAATTAATATTAAATGTCCTAATCTAATCCAAGTGAGCCTAAATGGTCATATTTTATTCCTATGGTTGCTTTTGGTCGAATTAAACTTATCCAATAGAATTAGGACATGTTTTAGGGTAATAATAATATCATTTTTACCCTTAATTATCCTATTTACTTTTAACCGTGGTAAATAAAAGTAAAAAGTTACTATTCACCAAAAATTATTTTCATCTCATTGAACCAAATTTTAGTCCTTGATATTAACCGTGTCTCTCGGATTCTTGAAATTCAATTCACAAAAGTGGTAAAATTTAATTTAAATTAAAACAAGTCTGTTTTTTAACTACCACTAAGTGATTTCACTATTCATCGAAAATTGAAATTTTTCAGAAAAATACCAAAAATTCTGCCTAAGCATTATTTGATATTCCAAATTCAAAATTTATGTCCATTTTTCCAAATTCATAACATATAAGTGGCATTAATAAATTTTAAATTTAATTCCCGTTATCAAAACAAATAGCGTGTTTTTAAGAAACAAAAACAATCAAAAGATTGATACTTGTTTATATCCAATTTCAAAGTGAAATTAATTCCAATGAACAACATTGGATTAAATGGTAAAAATATATTCTAATTACACTTTAAAACCAATTAAAAAGATAATCTAACCATATAAATTATTGCGATGAAAAAAGTTGTTTTTAATTAAAATATAGCGGGTGTTTACTATTCATTAAAATATGAATGTTATCAGAATAATATGAAAGATTTATCCAAAGTAAATTTTTATATCCTGATTCCAAAGAAGAATTTTATTTTTTCAAATTGAACTTATAGACATATCAAAAACAATATTTAAGGTGGGTGCGTCATCAAAAGGTGGGAAAACTGTAATTTTTTAAAAATACATATTTTACACGAAAAATTTATTTTGTTCTCATACCATATTCTAGAAAATGTGTAAGATGAATAATAATGTTATAAAATTCAACATGTAGTTAATACAATTCATAATGGATAGTCCATAATAATATTATAACAATATATCGTTGTTTAGTAAAACCTGGTATTGCGTACAACACACGCTATCGAGGAAGGTCATGATTGCGTGTAATGCAAGCCAAGTTAGGGTTGCGTGTTGTGAAAGACTCCTCTGTTGTTTTGTATAACAGAATCCAACAATATTTCATTTATACATTGAATATATATATATATATACACTCAATGTTTCGTAGAATAACTACTATCAAAATTGTGTGTAACATGATCCAAGAATAGTGTTGTGTATACTGCAAGCTCATACGGTGTTGCGTATAGCGCAAGGCAATCTTTTTGTCTCTTACAACACAAGACATAAATGAAATTAAAAGAATATTTTTCATAAAATCTCGGGGTGTTACAATTACTTTCTGAATTCCATTCATTCTTTTCCTTTTTTTCAATTTTTTTCAATAAGGGACAATCATGTATGATGTGACCTATTATTCTACATTTATAACAAGTAACTTCTCCATCTTGATTCTCTCTGTAGTATTTCTTATTGTAATTATTCTGATGATTCTTTTGAGCTACAATCTTGTTCATTTTCAGAGAAATATTAGCTAATTCATTCTCTGACTTTTCTGTATCACTAGATTCTGACTGAATAATGACTTTCTTTGTCTTTTATCTAGTTACCCTTTCTAGGGTCTTGGATTTCTTATGTTTATAAGTGGTTGTAAATTAAACTCCTCCATTCCCATTATTCTTATTAACATTTTCAACATCTTTCTTCATTCTGGTCTCATGCTGAAGAAGAGTTCCAAACAACTTATCTAAGGAAATCTAAGTGACTTTCCTGTTCTCATCAATAACTGTCCTCTTGGACTCCCATTCATTTGGAATGATATATATGATATTATCAACAAGATCCTCATCATCCAAAACTTTTTCTCCCAAATATTGTAAGCTATTCATGATAGTCATAAACCTTTTCTGGACATTGCTTACAGGTTCTCCATATGGATAGTTAAAACTATGGTATTCAGCTCTCAACATAGCTCTTCTTGACTCTATGACTTTAGATGTACCAAAATTTGTATCTTAAAGTTTCTTCCAGATACTGTTTGTTGCATCACATGATGATATTTGACTATAGATGTTCGTAGTCATGGAACATAACAAAGTATTTCTGACTCTGAAGTTTTCCTGATATTCTGATTTCTCCTGGTTCGTAAAGGTACTCATTTCCTAATCTAGAATCTTATAATCTCAAGTCAACATTATATAGTTATCAACTCTAGTATTGATAAAAAAAGTCTTCATCCTATCTCTCCAGTACTCATAATCATTTCCATTCAAAATTGATGGTATGGTAGGATTCAGATTATCAATAGAACCAACATTTAAACCTGTCATCCTTAAGAAAATATTTGTCACACAAACTTGTTAGTAGTATGAGTTAGTAAACAAGAGAAAATATCCTATGCAAGGAAATAGATATTTTATCTCTAAGCAAAACTGAATCCAAACTATATGAGTCCAAAAAACATATTCCGAAAAAGTTTGAATTCGGAAGTTAAATTCCGAGAATTCCCTTCTGAACCTAATCGTGAGATTAATTCAGATTGACCCAACCCTTTGATACCAATTGTAGGATAAAAAATGTAACAATGAGATGCTCAAATACAAGAGATGGGGTAAACTGTATACTTTAAAAATCCTTATGGTAATGTTGAATAACCAAAATTCACACATCCTATCAGTCATAATAACTTTCTTGATTCCGGAAAAAGTTACTCTGAAAATTAAGCTTAACAAAAGTTTAAAACAACTAAGATTATACCTTCAAGCATATAGAATCCTATAAAATCAGAGTATATGTTTAAGGAAGTATATGAAAGTTATACTTTCCTCAACAACTAAAAATAAACAACAAAAATTCCTTAAGGAAATTTTCATAATAGAAATTTTCGTACTTGGAAATTTTTGTAATGGAATTTTTTGTACTTAAAATTTTCGTAGTGAATCTTTTCGTACTGAAGATTTTTGTAATGAAGATTTTCTTAAGGAATATTTTTGTAATGAATATTTTCATCATGAAGATATGTGTACTCAATTTTTTTTCGTACTCAATTTTTTTATGAATCTAAATGTCTTTCAAGAAGAATTTTCCTCAATACAAATAATTCTCCTGATAATCCAAAAAGTATGTTTCTTTCATGAGTTTTCATAATAACCTTTTACATGTTGTTAGGTTTCTTTTAAATTTTTTTTCTCGGATTCTAGTTTCCTTAAATATGAATGTTTTTCTTTAAAAACGTCAAAAGATCGGATTCTACCAAATTTTCCTTGCAGATATTATTTCAACCGTTAGATCAGATCTAAAGAATTCTCAACCACTTGATTAAAATGGGAAGATGAATAATTGCTTCAACACCTATAAAAGGGGACCCCCATTAGTTGTCCCACATCGGTTTTCAAAGATTGTGCATGTCGAAGCTCTGCCCCTCTACAAAATCCCGTTCTGAATTCTTCAGAATTGCTCAAGTTCGAATGTCTACAGAAGTCCCTTCTCAAGATATGTCTACTGTCAAGCTGATTTCGGAGTGGAAAATATACAGGGAAAGGTTAGTTCATATGAACTTCTTTTTATAAGTATGACTCTATTATTTCTAATAATATCAAGCTCAATGGATGGGAAAGTGTATCCATTTCAAAGACAAGATCTCAGGATGAGAGGCTCAGGAAGTGCTCATTGGAGCTTGATGGGTGTTTAAGGTGAGGAGGAACAACTGAGGGAAATGGGGTGCAACAGATTGTTTTTAAACTATATTATGTATAAAATATATCACAATATTTAATGCTACTATTGGAAAATTGAGGCCTACTCAGTATATAAAAATACCAGGGGAAGTCTTTGTGAAAACAAAATATTGAAAGGGAGGCCTTAGATGGTGATGGGAGGAGGAATGACTGTGGAAAAAGATAAAGGGAGGGTAGGGGTTACTAGTCCAGTGAAGGAAGGAGGAAGAAGGAGCTACATGTGAGTTAATTCAGAAAAATAATGGACGATGAAGATTAAATGTGGTGAAGATCAGATGACCATGGAAGATGCGGTGAATAAAAAGAAATTAAAGGTTGCAATTAGATCTATGGTAGATCAGATGTCTCTAATTCGACGTAGTGTTTTAAAAACCTCAGATGACCAAGATTTGATCCGTGTTGGATCATATGGTGCACAATAAATGCATAAGATTATGCAACTCCTAAGAATCAAGTGCCAGATCAAAATAGACAGATTAGATCGCGCGCGATGTGATCCAATGCCCTTTATTCGATCCTGGCCAAATTTACTCATCCCACATTGAAACGAAGGGACTCTCATAGCTTCTTTATAAGCCAAGAGCTCTGAGAAATGGCTCAAAATACTCCCTCCCCCTCCTGATACTTCCCCGTACCGGGTTCTGCAGGCGCACTTCTACGCCCACCCATGTCGTCATGCCGCCCCGCATGGGGGAACCTCTGGTTCCCTTGTATGTTCTTCAATCACGCACACACACTCACCACTGGAAAATAGTCCGGCCTATGCTGAGGCTGAGGGCTAGGATCAACCGCCTAGTGTGTGTTTCCTTCGTCGGCCTTGATAGAGGGCTGGCCCTTATGGGATATTGTTTTTATAGAAAATATTTTAAAATAAACTAAAATAAAAGAAAAATAATCAATTTTATAAAACATGATTTCTTGGGAAATTTATAGTACACTTTTACCTCAAACACTCAATATGCCTTCATACAAAAGTTACTAGTCAGATATATATATATATATATATATATATATATTATGATTATAAAAGAAAGTTTAATATAACCTTTGAATGTTGATTTATAAAATCAAACACACTAAAATTTTAAAATCTAGAGTAACACCATACTATATTTAAAATGTTTGAAACATTCAAAAAGTATTTTCAAAGCCTACCTAAGTTTTGGAATCATAATTTGTTTTGTGAATTATGATCTTCAATTTAAAACCATGATGTTAAAGATGATACTTAAGATATGTTAAATACATCAAAATAGTTTGTACGCCTAAGCTGCATAGTTTTAAGAAATTTTATTAAATGAATATTTAAATTTTCCACTTATATTTATTTTGGTTTTTCAATTTACTAATGATCAATTATTTTTAAATTCATGCTATCCTAAAAGAAAAAAAAAACGATCAAAAGCATCTCCAACAATCACACAAGGGGTAACGGTTGGGTAGATGCCTTATAAAACCATACATTAGTGTGTCCTAAACACAAGACAATTGAAGAAGATGGTTCATATTATTCCACTATTGCTCAGTGCTGTTGTAGTGGCTCTTGCTACACTAATGTTCGTTGTGACGGATCTGAATGACCCAAATTATCTTCTTGGGGTTTTTGTTGTTTTGGGTGGTCTCCCTGTAATTATAATAGGTATTTTAATTGGTATTTTTGGTTAGTGTGGTTTTCTTTTGACATTGTTGTAATGTAAACACTTCTGTGTTTTATTTAAATGGAATATCTGGTATTTATAGTTTGCAAATTTGTTTGGATAACTTTCAAATAAAACCATAATATTACTATCACATAAGAGATTAGTTTTGGGGCGTCACATTGTTCCCCTCTACAAAGAATTGCATTCTCGCAATTCATTTCACACAACCATGATAAAAATAATCTCTCTAACGTTCTTTACCACATCTTCCATTGTGGAGGATCCTCAGGTGTGGACAGCTGAATACCCAAATTGGTGTTCAACTCTTCCTCTTCTCTGGCCCAGACACATCTTGTACAGCATGGGTTAAACTAATGCAGTGTACACTTGGGCTTCTAGAGGGAGGCTTGAATGGTAGGGAGTTCAGAGATGTTCGAATGGAAAAACTCTTTAAGAACTCGTCAGACTACTTATTGTCTGAGAATGTCAATGTTGTGGATTTGTTTATACAAACTGAAGCATAGGATCTGATGCATGTAGGCTGTGTGTAGGTTCCCCTACAAGGTTGCCTCTTGAAACCTTGTCTTGGCTGTGAAGTTTTGGGAAAGTGTAAAGCATAGGAACAAACCTTCATGAAACTTTCCCCTTTGTCTATACTCAGCAAGTTGGGTAGTGGTTATGTGGTGGTAGATGTAGGAATTCCCTAGGCATGAGAAGAGATTGTCTGAACTGTTCGATACCTCGTAAGATGTCTGCACATTCTTCACAGATTTGCGAAGGGAATTTATTCTTATGCACAAGTTCTGTCCATAATGGCCTCTAGTACCTCAATAGAGGGAGATATAAGATATGAGTATTTATTCCATCTGAAAATAATTTTTTTTTCTGAGAGTCTAATCAGTGTAACACAAACACCAGAAAGGTTGGATAAGTAAGAAACACAAATTATATTTTTAAAATAAACTGGTTCAAAACACCCAAGACTAATGGTTTCCCCAGTTCCCAGTTACATGAATCCCCAAAACAATTTCAAAACTCTAGATCTCTCTTAAACAAATACTACCCGATTAGTTTGGTTCAATCTCGTGGGTACACTTATGGTGTCTCCAGAGTGTTAAATGAAAGGTATAAAGACAAGAGATATCAGTATGTACTTTATGTCTGTATACAGAATGTGAGGACTCAAATTCAAAAATTTCAATGTCCATTACATGATCATAATGGCCAAAGGACAAGATTTGGCACATATATGCTGCGCGGAGGTCACCCACTTCTATAGATTCATGGAAATCCATGAAGGAATATATGCCTTCTACAGTGGTGAAGCATCTAAAAATTCCCTCAAAGTACTTCCCCCGATGTTCATAGGATAGAAATTGGGTTTGCATCATAAAGAGATAGTCCAAACCCACTTTTCGGTGGAGTTTAAGTACACTGGGAGAGTTTGACAGGTCGTAGAGGTGTTTTCATGTCATATGAATGTGTGCATAGTTTAAAAAGTTTTCTTGGTAGGCTATGGAAACTATGGTTTTAGAGACTCAATAGGAAGAGACAAAAGACTGTTATTTACATTTTACATCTAAACATTAATAAGGAATCATACTTAGTAATGCTTAAGTAAAATTTTTATTGTTTAGTTCTGGTTTTCCAGAGTTATCTAAACTGAATACTCTGATACCAACTATGACAGCCCAACCCCAGAATACCCAAAGTCGCCGCCTTAAAATATGATGCGAATTTTTTTATAAAACCATGCACCGATACTTTACACATCATGTTCCATACAGAGGATCGATTCAGTTCATGTTATGGGAAACCAACCTCTTCTGACATGCTTCTTATGTTAAAACTGATACTTGAAAAATTTATATAAAAAATGCAACGTGAGCATGAAAATTCACAGTAAGGGGTTTTAAAATATCGTAATATAACAATATAACATTTGAAAATATTCTTATAAAATTTCACATAAAACATTTTCTTAAGGAATAAAAAAACATAAACATCACAGCATAGAATTTAGTCCATGAATCATAAGGGAAAATTTCATGGTATTCTGACAGATTTATAAAGAATCATAATTCAATTATAAACATGTTCATTTGGACTGATAAGTAAAGACATTATAAACAATACTGAAATAAGAACATGACATTACAAATTTAAAAACATAGAGTAATACATAATCAGAGTTTCATATAAAGGTAATAACATCAATTTCATTCTCTACTACTGTGAAACATACACTGGCTAAATAAATCAATGAGTGAAAAATAAACATCATGCCATAATAATTTACTTCTTCTGATAATCATATATACTATCTCTTAACCATGGATATTCTACTAGTAAAATATCCACTTGGTTAATTAATCATTATAGTCATAATGAGCAATCATATAATATCAAACCCTGTCAAGACCTCATGTCAAGACATGAATTGTTAATGGCCTCATGCCATTACTTGATTGTCTCATGAGAAGTATCTATGCATCGAGGGACTTTCATTAACCGGTCCCCAACCCATTATACCGAGTCTAGTACATTCCTCATATTCTAAATCGGGCTATATATGAAAAATTTCCATTAGCACATTGAATATTTAATTTCACATTTCATATTATTCAAGGGGTCCCATACCACCTTGAATAATTTAATTCATAATTCCATAAAAGGTCATAAGAGTTTTAATTCCATTCATTAGCATTTACATATATAGTGAGTCAATCATATAAGTATTAGTTACAAAACTATCAACTTCATGGCTATGTCATCGAATGGTGAGTATGATAAGCAGATTATGGAATATGTGATGACAACCAATGCACTAGATGAAATAATAGTTTTTTACATAAAATGATAACCCTAAATGCTAAAATATTTACTGATAAATTACACATTGGAATTTCATCATTGATTGGGTGCTTAATTAAAAGAAAAAAGAAATATTTCCAAAGGGATATTAAATACATAAATACCCAAACTTAAACTTATGGTAAGATTATGCTTAACGTATCCCAGGGTACACATAATGTTAAACATGAAGAGCATGAAATTCAACCATAACTAACACCATTTAGTATATGTTTGAAAATAAGTGATTCATAAATATGTATGTAAGAGTAGTAAACACCAAATTTTATACTCATGAACTCTCTAAAATTACTAAATGCGTCAACTGTATAATATTTTAAATATCAGAAATTATGGTATAGTGTTGTGCCAATCTTTTTAAACACTTGGGTATAAAAGTAGTGTTTTCAAATAAAAGTAAACATATTTAAAAAAACAACCCATTTTATTATTTCCTAGCAATCCTTCTAAATAAAATTGAGGATCAAGCTTTACATGTTTACACATATATTCTCATATTCGAATATACATCATGTATTAAAGGGGGTATACCAAATATCCATTGACACCCATACAAATTTAGCATATTAGACACATTAATTAACTAGATTCCCAAAAACATTAAATCATAATATAAATTTTTAAAGGGTTTATTTATTAAATTCTAAATTTTTATGTAAAATTATATAACTTACATGTATAAATGAGTCCTACACCAATGATAATTGGAAAATAATTATTTACCAAAAACATAAATTAATCATAGAAGTTCAATGTCAAAAGACTTAAAATTGGATCAAAGGGTGGGTTATATAAACTGTATAATTATACATTCCTATGTATACTCTCTCTCTCTCTATATATATATAAAAATATAATTCCATATGTTTAAAACAGAATTCTACCTCATCTTTGATACTCAAAGTGTAGAGGTCTTGAAAACAAACATAATAGAGGTTATTTTAGAACCATATATCTATATATATATATATGTATATATATAATCAGGTATATATTGCATGAGAAAATAATCCTTCAATTTTAAAAATTACCTTATAACCCAAAATACATAAGTCCTAAGACTTTGTATATTCGGGTTTTCAACCAAACTGCAAGGATTTACACTTATGAAATTGAGTATACATATTTATTTATAAATTTATATGCCTCAACATAATCCCTTTACGTCCATAATACTACTAGAACTCAAAATCAAGAAGACATAAGATCGACATAAAAGAAACTTTTAACGAAACAAAAAGGTTATAAATATATTTTTATGAATATACATATACATACACACACACACACACAGATATATATATATGTATATACCCTCAAAAACAACATCACAAGACAACTTATCCATTACCTAGCTTGAGGAGGAGGAGAGGCTCAGGAAGGGATCATGAGAGCTTGTTGGAGGTTTGAGGAGAGGAGGAACAACTGAGGGAAATGGGGTGCAACAAATTATTTTTAAACAAAATTATTTATAAAGTATACAAAATATTTAATGATACTATTAAAAAACCGAGGCCTACTCAGTAGATTAAAAGATCGGGGGATGTCTTTGTGGAAAAAAGAGGGAAAGAGAGGCCTCAGATGGTGATGAGACGAGTCACGAGTGTGGAAAAAAGAGAAAGGTAGGGTAGGGATTGCTGGTACAGAATAGGCGGGAGGAAGAAGAAGGCACTATGGGTGAGGAAATCCAGAAAAATAATGGGCGACAGAGATTAAATGCAGATAAGATCAGACGAACAAAGATGATTTGGATATTGAAATGAAATGGAAGGTCTAGATTATATCTGTGGTAGATCAGATGACTCTAATTCGATACAGTGTTTTAAAAATCTTGGGTGGCTAATATTAGATCAGTTTTTGATCATATGGAATAAAAAAATTCAGAGGATTCCACGACTACTTGAAGTCGAGTGCAAGATCGAAATATACGGCCCAGATCGCACGCTGCGCGATCCAATGGCCTGGATTCGATCCTGGCCAAATTTACTCATCCCACATCAATAAAGCGACTCTCACATATTCTTTTTATGTTATAATCTCTGAGAAATAGCCCATAATACTCCCCCTTTAGTACATCCCCGTACCAGGTTCTACTGGTGCGCTCTTGCACCCACCCACGCCGTCGTGCCACCCCACATAGTGGCACCTCCGGTTCCCTTGTGCATGCTTCAAGAATTCATTCACACTTGCCACTTGCCCACAGGCTGACCTATACTGACGCTAAGGGCTAGGCTCGACCGCCTAGTGCGTGCTGCCTCCCTCGACCTGACTAGAGGGATGCCCCTTGTGGGGTATTTTTTTAATATAACAACATTCAAAATAAAATAAAATAAATGAAAAGTAATCAATTTTATAAAACATGATTTCTTGCGAAAATTAAAGTACACTTTTACAAAAAACACTCAAGATGACTTTATACCAATGTTACTAGTAAGATATATTTATATATTTTATATGATTATAATAGAAAGTTTAATATAAACTATGGAATCTGAGTTATAAAATCAAATACACTAAATTTATAAAATCTAGAGTAACACCATACAATTTTAAAAACATTTGAAACATTTAAAAAGTATCTTCAAAGCATATCAATGTTTTGGAATCATACTCAATTTTATAAAGTGTTCTCTTCAATTTAAAACAGCGATGTTAAATATAATACATAAGATATGTTAAACGCATCAAAATAGTTATTATTCTTAATTTGTATTGTTTTATGAAATTCTATTCAATGTATCTTTAAATTTTCCACTTATATTAATTTTGGTTTTTCAAGTTACTAATAGTCACTTAATTTTAAATTCAAGCTACCCTAAAAGAAAAAAAAACACTTGCAAGATTCTCCAACAGTCACCAAAGGGGTAACAGTTGGGTAGATGCCTTATAAAACCATACATTAGGGTGTCCTAAAATGAAGAGAATTGAAAACGATGGTTCACATTATTTCACGGATGCTTAGTGATATTTTAGTGGCTCTAGACATACTAATGTTTGTTGTGACAGATCTAAAGGACCCATATTCTCTTCTTGGGGTTTTTGTTGTTTTGGGTGGTCTCCCTATAATTATAATAGGTATTTTATTTGGTATTTTGGTTAGTATGGTTTTCCTTTGACCTTGTTGTAACGTAAACACTTCAGTGTTTTATTTAAATGAAATGTATGGTATTTATAGTTTAATAATTTGTCCGGATAACATGAAAATGAAACCATAATATTACTATTACATGAGAGATTAGTTTTAGGGCGTCACATTATAGATGACTATTTTTTACTTTTCCAAGAATTGAGAAGGTCGATTGCATATTTTTATTATTACCAATGATTGAATTGGGTCATGATTATGAATAAATATCTAGTTTTATGTGTCGATAATATTTTTTTATAAATTTAGGGTATCCAAATGTTTCTCTATGAATGATCCAAGGACAAGTTATCCCCCACTTATGATGATGTTGGGGTATATTCCACAAACCTCATTTCATAGTGGACTTGGATTATATGTTTTCCTTGTGACCTGTTTTGGCCTTAAAAACATACTAGGAATGTCATAGACCCAATGAATAATATTTTATTTCCATATATTAATTTTCTCATGGTTGTATTTATTTACAACACTTAGAATATTAACAGATATGTAGGATCATGGTTAATATCTAGAGACTGTACTGGGTACACTAAGGGATAATTCAATTTATACAAAATTTTGGAAGTTTCACCTATAGATATGAACTTTTCATGTTATATATGATATGAGTATATCATTAGAACTTGATAATATTGATTTCATGTTTTAATAGGATAATTCTATGAATTTATTTGAGATACATAGTTTCTTGGGGTTGGTAGGATAATATTGATGGTTCATTTGAAAGATCAGTTTTTTAGAAGTACCTATAATAGACCTAAAAAAAGGGGAAAATGTTTTAGTGGGTTGATAAGTGAGATGGTTTACTTCAATATCTGAATGGGATATTGAGTTCTTCTTTAATCATGTCTTTACCACATCTAGTTAGATGGTATACAATGTATTATATTAAGATGTATAAAGCATTGGTATTGGTGGATTGTTGATAACCCCTATGTGATTTATGGGTCTAGTTTATTTTGATTTATATTCTTTTAATATCATATAACATGAATATTTTCTATATCTGAATTTCAGTTTAATATGTATATCAAGTATTATATTATGTGTGTAACACATGGGTAATTTAGTCATATAGAATTATCATTATGATCCTCTTATGTATGTTGATGCATTTCTTGTGAAATTTATGTCAAATACTATATAATAAAATAAGGATCACATAATTTAATATTTGGATAAAAATTAGATAAATTGGGATTAATATTAGTACAGAAAAAATAGAATTACACACCCATAATCAATTGAAGTGTTTATTGTATATCCTAAGATAAAAATTCATTTCATATCAATACTGGATAAATTAAGATTTAACATAGTGTCACACATTAATTAAGGTTACAACTCCACCTAAGATAGTATTATAATAAGAAAACATGTAGTTTTAGTGAACAAAAATGATGTCATTACCAAAATAGAAGGAAACATATGATGTGAACTTAGTCGAAGCACACTAAATTGAAATGAAAACACACTAATAAGTTCTTACACATGTTATAATATGATAAACCATTTTCATAAAAGGAAATGCATGATGTGAACTTATTTTGACCAAACACGCATTATAGAGATCTATTTATCCCTATATTAAATTCATTGATTTTATATGAGATTTCATATTAGTATCTAATAATGATTATGTTTGAGAGATCCCTAGTAACTTATTTATGGTTAGAATAAGATCAATGAGAAATATAAAAATTACTTGGATAGTTTAATGTAAGATGTAATGGAAATTTAACTGGTTGGAAATTTAAGATAGATTCAACTGTTGTTGTGTGTTATTTTAGATATATTTTTTTGAAAATATTATGAATTCCTCAAAAGTTAACTATGTGATGAAGTTATAATAATGTCTTGAGGATGGTATTTTTTATACCATTACTGGTTCACTACTGTAGATAAGACATTTATCAGTGCTATAATTTTCATTTATTACGGTTAAAAATGAGATGACCATTTCAAACAATTTAAAATTTTTCTGATTTTCCCAATGTTAAAAAATCACATTTTTTTTCATTTAACGTTGATAAAAATTAACTATTGAAGATTCTTTTATTACTGATTTTTAAAGATGATGAAATCCACTTTTATCAACATTTTTTTTCGCACTGTTAAAAAAATGAGAATATTTTTTTAAAATAATATGAATAAATACATTATTTCTACCCACAAACAACCCCATTTCTTATTGGACACCACACATGCGACCCTAGGAACCAACCTGTCACAGGCACCCCTCACAAAACCCTAGGAACCACCCCCTCAAAGCACTACACAGGAGACCCAAGCACACATGATGCCACCCACTTTGGTCCACCACAAAAGTAACCCAATGCATTCAATATTTAATTAATTTGAAGTTGGTGAGATTCAAAACCCTACCCAAAAATTCTCAAGAAGAACCCCTACAACTAGACAAAAATATTTTTCTTGTCATATATCGACATATATATTTATATGTATATATATTTTGTAATTCTTATTTTAATATATAAACATATAGTTACATATATATATATATATTCATATCTATTTATTAATATGCACAAATATATATATATATATATATATATATCTAAATATTATATATATATATATATTTATAGACATGTAAATATTCATACATTTCTATAAGGTAAGTAAAATGAATAATTTTTTATTTTAAATAAAATTTATTATTAGTTTTTATTTTCATTTGGTATATATTTTAAAAAAGATATATTATTTTTAAATATGTTCAAGTATTTATTTATTAAATTTCATTTTCATATGTAAATATATGAATATATGAATATTTATATATTTAAATATTTAATTTTAAATTACACTAAAATTTGAAAAATGATAAAATTTTAAAACTATAATATCCTAGTAAATTTATTCTCGTGTAATAGATTTAGTTTTCACCAAAAATAGAAAAAAAGACTCTCTTAAATGAAGTTAAATTCTGTCAAACATTAAAAAGTTAGGGTATTTGAACTAAAAACTTGATTTTTGAATCCTTTCAATCCTTTTTGGAGAATGAAAATAATGGGTTAAATGGTAAATCATACATTAGTTATTGTAGATCTCTTCACTATCTTTTATTTGATAGCTCGTGGAGCCCAAGAAGACACCTTAACCAAAAGTTATGAATGTTTAAAGTTCATGTCTTGTTTTCAACTTATCTTAGGATTTTAATTAATTTATTAATTTTTTCTATCATGAATTTTTTATTAAATATCAATTATTCATTATTTAATATTAAAATTTACATTAATATTAATTTTTAGTTATCTTATAAATAATTTCTCACTAAATTAATTACATTTTTACAATAAATGAATATTTAGTATTATATTAATAATATTAAATGCAACATATTATATCATTATCAATATAATTATATTTTAATAATAAAATATGATATTTAATAGTATAGAAATTGTTTTTATGAACAATATCTTTTACCACTGGTAAAAAATAAGTTTAGCGCAGATAAAATTGGTATGTTTATCAGTGATAGGAAATGCATTGATAATGTCTTACTTTTTAAAAATTCCTTTTAGCACTGATAAAATAACCCCTTAATGAGCACAATTTTTGAAATGATATAGGGCGGTTTTAAAGAAATGTGTTTATGTAGTATATATTTCTAAAGAGGGTGTTACACTAGATAATGTAACATAATTTCATGATTTATATAATTTTAATGATTAACACCATCAATTGAAAATGTTCCATTTTTATTAAAAATACAATGACAATGTATAAAATGAAAGAAAATTCATTGTGTATAAACAAAAAATTTGATCTAAAGAATTCATTTTTATGATGTAAGTTAATACCCCATTTACCCCAACACAATATTAGTATTGGATGTAAACAATGCCATGGTGTTGATGTTTTATTAGAGGCTAAAAGAAGATAGAATTACAATGCCAACATTTCTCCAAGTATCAACTTTTTATGTGAAGTTAACTCAATGTAATATTATGATGGAACATTCGTAGTGAAATTAGTAGATGTTAACATCCAAAAAAGTTTGTTTAATTTTCTTTATATACGTAATATTTTTAATGAATAATTTATTTAATTTATAAATTAATGTTGGTGAATATTTTTAAACACCACTTAATTCGTGTATAGTTAATGTTGAAGATTAATTTCATTGGATTAATTCCAAGATATTTTGAAGTGACTATATCCACATGAAGTGATTGTTAAAGAATGAATCACTATGGGAGTTTTAAACATTTAAAAAGATGTGGTAGTGACTCTATTTATAAATATCAAGAGGGAAAATCCATTAAGGGAACATGAAATATTTTATAGAAAGATTTATAATTAAATTTACATTATGTAATTACAAAATATAAGACACCACTTTACTAGTTATAAAAGGATTAATTATTAGAAAACATTTCAATGAAGGTCTGATCTTACCCTATCAATAATCAACACCACATAGTTCTATATTCCTTGGATTCATAATTTTTAGATTTCATTGAAATTTACAATAAAGATATTTAATTTTCTTAATCAATTTGTAAAAACTCTCTCACAAAAATGGTTGTGCCTCCGGTAAAAGGAAACATTTATTTATTTTTACCTAAAACAAAAACTAAATACATGATGTTTTTACAATTAATAAATAGAAAAAAGTTTTGTTATACCTAAAATTTATAATTTTGGGTAAGTTATGTCTTCGGTATAAAGAAAATAGTTTCGGAATATTTCAATACAAAACTCTTGGATATGAATCATCCCATTATAAAATATTGGTTTCAATCTACAACCATTTAAAAGGCTATATTTAGTGGATGTCCATGTCTCTCAAGGAGTTTGTGTAACACCCTGAATTTTGATAAACCATTTTTTATTCTAATAATAAATTTTATATTTATATATTGTAATACATTAATTCAAACATTCACTTCACAGTAAACTGACTTTTCGTATGTTACACGCAACACCGAGTTGGCGTACGATACATGCAATGCTGAGTATAGATTTTGTTCAATGTATAAATGAAATATGTTTGGATTATGTTATATGCAACACCAAAGGAATATTTCACTGCACACAACACTGACTTGGCTTGTGTTATACGTAAGAGCAACCTCCCTCGATAGCTTACGATGTACACAATACGGAGTTTCACTAAACAATGATATAATATTAAAAATATTATTATTTAATGGTTTATAAACTATTAATTATGAAAATTATTAACTAAAATTTTGATTTTATATAGAATTAACATTCATCTTATGTATTTTCTAGACATGATATAAGAACAAATTCAATTTTTTAGATACCCGAAGTATTTTTAAAAAAATGCAGTTTTGTCGCCTTTTGATGGAACACCTATTTGAAATCTAGTTTTGAACACTTTAATATATTATATTTGAAAAAATATAATTCTTATTTGTAAGTAGGATATAAATATTTACTTTGGTTTATTTTTTTGGTATTTTTCTAACAAAATTCACATTTTAGTGAATAGTGAAAAATACTGCATTTTAATTCAACACTTATTTTTCATCCAATTTATTTATATTGTTATATTATATTTTTAATTTGTTTTAAAGTTTAATTAGATTATTTTTTTATCATTTAATACAATTTCGGTCATTATAAGTAATTTCTCATTTAAATTGGTCATAAACACATGTCAATCTTTTGATAGTTTTTACCTAATAAAAAACCTCATTTTGGTTTTCACGACGAGAATTAATTTTAAATTAATTACTGCCAATTTTGTGTATGTAATATAGAAAAATGGATTCCATATTTGGAATCATAAGTTCAAATTTTTTTAATTAGGTACCTTTTGTTTTTAGATTTTATGAATAGTAACTTCGGTAATTATTTTTATTTACCATGGTTAAAGGGTAGATCAGGTAAATAAGCATAAAATAATAATATTATAACAATATAAAACTAGACTAACACGTTTCATAATACTATTGGATGAGTCATGGGTGACCAAAATAATCCTTGGACTGAAATGTTGGCAGTTGAGAACCACTTGGGCGTAAAAATGACATGTTATAATAATTAATATAAAGTAAAGAGAAATATAACACAAACATGAATCTTATTCTAAAAAAGTTTAATGAGGGGTTATATAATTGATATATTTGACTATAAATAGTCAGTATAAATTTAAAAATATTTCCTACATAATGGTATTTTATTTATAAATTTTAGACATTAAATAAATAAATTTATTTATGAAAAAATGATGATGTAGTGATTACCTTGTTAATGAATGATTGAAATAAACGCTATTATTATTATTAATATAAATTCCATTTGAACATTTCGATGCCATAGATGAATTTTTTGGATGACATTGACATTTGAGTGATATGTTGATGCCTTTTTTTAGAAGGAATCAAGTTTTTATGACTTACACAAATCAATTACTAAATATTGTCAAAATTGAGATAAATGAGTTTTTAAATAAAATACTATTTTATTAAATGATATAATAGTATTAAAAAACTAATATTCCAAAAAATACTTATATAATGTTATAAATGTTATTAATTATCCACTTGAGCTACTCTTGGTATTTTATAGTAACTATAGTAACTATATATTAGGGAAATACAAGAAGACATGATAAGAGTTAATGTTTTTAACTAAGGGTTAAAGCTAAAAGATAAGGTTAATTTTGTGATGAAAACTTGTCTAAAACCTATTGGATAAGCGTATATAGACCCATAATCATCTTATATTAGAAATAAATGAGTTTTTGACCATTAGAAACCATAAATAAATTTATAATAAATTAATATTTAATGACTTTCCTAAAGTGCCCCTCACATCTCCTATAAAATGGAATTTCACCTTATCTTTTAATCACACCTCTAAAGACACTTTTATCAGACAACTGTGGCACATTACCTCTCCAAACTTCTACAAATTCATCATAGAATCCAAAATTTTGGTAGAAATCCATCCTGTGTAGACTTTTTGTGCAAATCAAAAGGAGATACATGAAAATGAGGTAATTATATTATCACATCTTTAAAAATTATTTTCTTATTCTACAACTTATTCTTATGTTTTTCTCAAAATAATTTAATAAATACAATATATTATACATTATTAGATGTTATTATAATTATGGGACAACCTTATACATCCTTTTATCCATCCTATAAATAACAATATCACCATGCGTGCGTATGTACGACTCACCGTCTCCACGTCGTGGTGTAATTTATTATTTAAAATACTTAATAGAGATGGGTATTATGATGAGTATAAAGTATTTTAATAATGAATATAACATGATTATTATTATTTGTAATTAATATACCTTCCAATTTTGTAACATTTAACCATTAAGTGAAGGATATCGTCGCTCGTGCGTACGTATGACCTACCGTCTCCACGACTCAATGAAATTCATTCTCCATGTTAACCAATAAAGAATGATTATAAAGTATTTATACTAAATAAGAATGAAATATATAAAATAATACTTTTACTGGATTTATGTATATATATATGTCATTTACTTTCTTCCATTCTATTCAATAAGGAAATGGAAACAACATTCATGCGTACGTACGACCTACCGTCTACATGAACGTTGTATTCTATTTATCTATCTATTATATATATATATTTATATATTGAATATTTATGATATATAAATCATTTTATACATTTTTAAAGTGATTATATCACGATCTATGTAATATGATCAATAATAACAAGTCCAAATACATACGATAAATAAAATGATTATTACGAAAAACGTTGCTTTAACATGGAATTGATAAATCAATGGTTAATATAAAGTCAGAAGTGAATCATATATGATATAATATATATTATAATGGTTCTTTTACAAGTAAATATTATGTTTAAACCCACTATATAGGAGTTTTAGATACAGAGGGAAGAAATCAATCGTAAGGTAAGGGATAATTCTATAATCTCATTATTATCAAAGATTGTTTATACGTAAGTATTTACGGGGGTATATTTATTATCAATATCCATGTTTCCTAAATATATAATATTACTCATATTTTACTACAATTTTTAAATTAAATTATACTCATTTTTTAATTTTTATTAAACAGTATGAAAGGAATCTTTCCTTCCTTTTATTTACAAGGTACATTTTGACTTTTCTAACAAGAGTACGAGAAAAATGTTTTTTAACTTATACAATATGAATGGATTTTTACATTTGTATAAATCATTGTTTCCCTGAATAATTATATAAATGGTTCCAATTTTATTTTCAACTAAATTATTTCCTTTTATAAATCACGTGGTATTTTGTGAAATGAAAACGTTTTTGAAGAAGAAAGTGTATTTTCCTGGAGAATTAAGTTCAAGTGTTTTATCCAAATTATTTTCCATTTAATATGACTCTATTTAAATAATGTTGTGTTTCTATCACTATTATTACATTGATTTTATTGTGTTTAAGATGGAATTATTTTAATGAAATCCATTTATTTTATATGTATTAAGATGGAATGATATTTAAGAAACCCAGTTTATTTTTTGGGTTATGTTGTGATGAATGATTTATGTTTTTGTGGAACATGTAAGAATGATTTCATTAGGAGATTGGTGAGACCTATATCCGCCTCTAATGCATTGAGAAAAGATTTATATCTCATGATATATACATGACTGGAATTCCAAGTAAATCTGGTTCAGTAATATAGGGCTGTAAGAACAAGTAAATGTAGTTTAGTAATACATGGATGGAACGAAATGTAAACCCAGTTTATTAATGGACTTTTTCCACTATGATGGTCTTGGAAGCAATGCCTCGACTAATATAGAAATCATATTATGTGATTATTTGTTTTTCACAATTCCATGTTTTATTCCAACGCTATTTTATCACGGTTAATGTTCTTTTATGATTTATTCCTTACGTACTTCCATGATTTATTTCAAGACTAAAGATATTGATAATTAAAAATTGTGTTCTTGTTTTTATGTTCATATGTTTATGGTTTGTTTTATGTTCTCCTTGTTTACCCTTACTGAGCGTTTGAGATCACCCTATTTATGTTTTCTTTTCCTCAAGATAAAAAAATTTTGGTTGGAAAAAACGGGGAAGATCTTTATAGGAGATGTTGGAGATCTTCCACCATGTTAGAAGATTATGTTTCATGTTTCAAAATATACTAAACAAATATGATCTTTGGGAGTATATTTGTGTAATGTATTACTTATTCCATAAAATAAATATAATTTCCAGGTACGTCATGTTTGGGTTGATAGAGTTAGGGATTATTTTAAGAGTGCATTTAGTATTAACCTAGACCACTATAAAATCATTTTCCCTTATCTTATTTATCAATTTATGAAATTAATTTTATTTAATTTTTTTAATATTTTATTCCAAAAATATTTTTATCATTTTTTATTACATTGATTATCTTGGACAGAAAATTCAACCCTTATCTATTACCATCACCACCGGGGGGACGAAATCGATGTAGGATAGTTAGGTTCTAAGCTTTGTGTCTTAGTAAATGAGAAAATATAAGAAAAAATATTTGAATCAATATTGGGAGTTGGATGTTATAGTTTATGAATTAAATTATTGGTGTCATTATCTCCTTAATAAGTTTTTTATGGTTTATACACACATTCTAGTTTACCCATGGAAAGGGTAATGTAGTGGTATAAAATCTTATTTAGGAAATGCAAATGAAATTGGAATGTGAGTCAGATGATGAGTGGAAGTTTATGATCCTATTTTTTGATCTATATTTGAATATTATGGAGGATCAAGGAATGGTTTCACAGACCTCTCTTAAAATCACCTCATAATTATTGGGTATGGTGAAGGAGAGTCAACTGATTGAATCAATCCTTCAAGTAATAAATGGGAGAATATATGGTTGTGAGTATATTATTAGTTAGAGTTTGGGTTATGATGATGTATTATATATCCATGGTAGGGTGGTCATACCATAGATGTAACAGGAAGAGAAAATGTACAATTTCCACACCACTTTAAAATGAATTTATACTTGAAAATGAAATGCCACAATATAAAAAATTGAATTTGGTGGACATATATGAATATTAAAAATGTAGGAATTATTTCATGGTGGATCATCTACCAGTAGCCTATGGACATGAAAAAGATTCAAACTAATATTATTTATCCATTTCCCATTCTTATTTGGAAATGGGATGAAATCTCTATGGACCTTAGAAGGAGGCTAAAATGTTTTTCCTGAGGAACATATGGACTTTGGATAATTTTAATTACCCATGTCCCAATGTTCTTACATAATGTGTAATTTAAAATTATTATTCAATGAAGTGATTATAGTGTCAGGTTGATTGCTTTTTTGGTTATGGAGAGGGTTAACATTTATTATAGTATCCAATCATAAAATCCAATGTTTGGGGAAGAAATATTAGGCTTTTTTATATTGTATGAGGTTTCATAGGATTATTTGGGTTAATATATGATATAATGTGATACCACATGTAGTTTAAAATTATAGTTTAATCCAAGTAACTGATGGGAGGCATTAAGACCTCAGTGAGTATCTCAGTGGTGAGGGTGTCCCAAAGGTGTTTTTGGCTATGAAACGACCCATAATGGGTACATAACATCCCCACACATTATTTTATTTAAAATTTATGAATATTTTTTATTTTTTATCCAATATATTTATCCCTAATTGTAAAAGAGATTATGGAAATATTCTCCCTAACAATTTAGAGTGTCTCATTGGGTTTCTCTTGAGCTTCTTTATCCCCTCCTTCAATCACCTTCAATATAAGACATCTAATGATGGTTATTCATTAATAAATCAGTTGTACACATCTCCATTCATTTTTTTCTCCCCTCCAAAATTAATTTCTTATTACTCCTAAATATCATAGATAAAGGATTTATATTTAATTTCACCATGTCAACATGAAATTCCTTTGAAATAAAGGTTCGTTAACATTTCTAATCAATAGGAAGTTAAGGTTGATAATTTGTTCAATGTTTATAACTATTTTGGTGGTATGTGTCTTTGGGATATTTTATTCTAGGTATTTCTTATTTTAAAAATGAAATTAGATAATTCCTAGGCATAATTTGTTATTTATTTTGGTCTTCCAAATATTGGAATAATATTTAGACCTACCCATAAAGGTTTTGTTAGAGTTTAGTGAACTTTTAAATATGGTGGATGTTTCTTTTTGATCCACTAGTTATGAAGTATTATCTAATGGTTAATAATAGATATTTATAGACATCAAATAATACCTTAGAGGTCATTGGAATTGATAAATATTTCTAATGATTATTTTTTGTTTGTATCAACCCTTTCAATTAATTTTAAGGATGTTCCAATTACGCCTCTTCCATCTAGTTTCTAAAATTATTATAAATTCTCATAAATACTTTTAAAAATATGAATTGGTGATTTTACAATGAAAATTTGTTATAATTAGTTAATTATTATTAATGAATTTTTATATACACTATGCATTAGTTTTGGTTTATTCTCGATTCCAGTATAGAACTTTATATACAACCTGATTTAATGTTTTGATTTTCCAAGTATTTATGTTAAAGTATAATTTAAATGGGATTAATTAGGAATTTATAAGGAATTATTATATATTTTTTCCTTATGTATACATTATTAACTTGTTTTTATATGATCTCTCATACTTGTTTCCTTTTATAAGTTACATAAATCATCCTTCATTTACTTAACAACAATTTTCATAATTATAAATCATGACCATTTTTTTATTTTCTAGATATACCGTACATAAATAGTATATATTTAAATTTTTATTTACATATCACATATAATTTTATTTCAATATGATTAAGTGTTATAAAACAAATTTAACATAAAATTTGGTCCAAGACAAAAACCTTTAGTGTGCCAATTATGTTTAATCGGTTGAGGAATATTTATGGACATAGAATTAATTATTATACTAAAAAATTATTAGGTTTTCATATTTTGGGTAAAATATAAATTATAAATACTTTAATATTTTTTATAAATTAAGAACACTTATTTCCATATAAACTTGAATGAATTAAAAAGAAAAAATTTATACTTAACCCATGGTTAATTGAATAAATCTGTTAACAAATAATGGATGGGTTTAATCTAGTTGGTATAAATGAAATGAGAATCAAAATTATTTAGTTTTAAAAAATATAACATTTGGATTAATAAAATAACTTTTTTTTATAAAATATTAAGTCAATGATTCATTATAAATATGTAAGTATGTAAATAAGAGTTTCATACCAATCAATAAATATTGAAGGATAAATAATGTTTCATGTTAATTAACTGTTATAGGGTTACATTTCCATGGTTATTTACCATTCATTTTCATTAGTTGGAACATATAGTTACTAGTATACCTTGTTAGAGACTTAATTGGATTCTTCTGATATTTTTAACATTAATGTTTTTGTCTATGTTTCTTGTTTATTTTGGTATTCCAATATAATGTCCTAATCATATGATATTAAATTCATATTTACTTATTTTATTAGAAAAATAATGCATAATTTTCTTTCATGTATGTTGTATACATAGAGTATCATGTTATTCATGTCTTGTTTATTTATGAATTTGACATATAGTATGCTTATATAATGATAAAACTGGGTTTATAAAAGCATACTATGTTTTATTTTGGGTATACTGCTTATTGAATTTCTATAGGCCTAGGTTTTTCATGTGTTTCATATGATGGTCTTTTGACCTTATTTTATAGGTTCTAAATCGAGGCTTGTGAAATATATATACTAGGGTATATATATATATAAATGTATAGTTCCTCCCTATGAGGAGATGAGTTTCCTCATAGGAAAGCATTATATATATGTATATCCTATAATGATGATATGAGTAGCTACTTAAGTGGGGATAACACACACGCACAAATATAATCCCACTCTATGAAGAGATGTGTAGACTCCATGGTGAGAAACACACACACACACACACACACACAATTCCTCCATATGAAATGATGCGTATCCTTCAAGGGGAATGATTATAGGTAAAAACACACATAATGGTATATATATACCTATGGTTACACAACCTTCTAGAGAGGATGTCATCAATAATACGTCTTCGATTACAGGACATGACAAATCAGGAAAAGAAAATATGGTTCTTATCATTATATGTACTTATGAATATTGGTTGGTAATTATCCCTCAATTACATCTTTCTCATTGATTCCTTGTTTCTTTTTATATGTTAAACTATTTTTCTATAAATCCATGTAAATTAGTAGACATGATCATGTACCTCGATTAATTTACTATTGAGTTGAGGCAAAATTAGTGGTGCCCTGCTAATTACCTTTACTCACACCCTGGATAACAACCTTGGTTGACATGTAGATCAACTTGTTTCATTTTAGGTATATACTAGGGAATGATATCAATTAGATATTTTTCACCATATTTTTCTAGGATACTGTAGTATTTAATTTTTCTTCAAGACTTTTGAAGTACAGAGGTTGCATTTGACTAGAGACTAGACTAAGGAAAACCACATATCCTTTTTTAGCTGTCTTATTTATACTTGGTCATGGATTATTAAAATATTATATATATACTAGATTTAATTATATGTATTTCATTCAATCTTGTAGTGATGAAACTGTTTTTATTATTTTTTTTATGTAGTTATAGTAGGGTGTCCTATTACTCATCGTGGATAAATCCAACATATGAATGAGTTATGGTAGTTCTTTGAAGTAATATAAATACAACTTATTATATTACTCCAAAAAGTACATCTTACATAATTGATAAACTGAGACTCATGTTTCTTTTTACCAACCCTTGTATGCTGGGGAATTCTCTTGGTGTTAGTGATGGGATGATTATCTAGGATAGAGTCATTACAACTTTTTTTTGAGTAGTGATCCTGATTAACCATGATTGTTTATTTTTAGATAGGTGATAAGATATTGGGGCCAAAGGGGTATAATATGTTAATTTCTTTACAACATGGATATGGTGGAAACCTAAGTTACCTAAGAAGTATGGTTGTTTAGTCTAGGAACCATTGGTATAATTGATGTATTTTTCTTAGTATCTTGAGTCAGAATTACAAAACATGGTAAAATGTATTATCCTCTTATGGGAGCCAATTATTATCATTATTTATAAATCATATATTCTAATGGAACATTAGTACATGTGACTTACATTTATGTTAAAATATTTTTGTGTTGATGAACTAAATTAATTAATTAACATCTAATAAAGATATTAATGTTTTCCAAAATACCTTATTATGTGAAAAATAACTAATAAATTTCACTTTAATATACTCGTGTGTTAATATTTAGGATATAATCTCTATTTATAAGTGTACTATAGAATAGATATACAATCAACATTATTGATAATTCTACTTTTTTTCTATGATTGATTCGAATTCTGAGTAAGCCACTTGTCCACTAATACATCTATGTTTTCATATCAAACAATATTTTGAATCAAAAAAATATATTTCATCATTCATAACGTGTTATGTGAAACATATTTGTTTCTTCAAAATAAAGAAAATTATTTTATAATAGTTTTTTTAAAATAGGGAAGAGTTTTGTTACATTAAACGACTATCATGAAACTATTCCATTTTAGAATGAAAATTAGAAAAATGTTTTCTCAATATTAATTTATAGAATAAATTTATATATTTTTTGGAATCTAGATTTTTTAGAATGAAATTTATATGTGACTCAGATGAGATGAAATTTTATTTTCCATAAAAGTCTTTGAAAAATGAATGTATTTCAATAATTTTAAACTAATGGAAAGAAAATTATAGGCATACCTCAAGTGATTTTTTATGATGGGGAGTTCTATGAAAGTGAGGATTTTTGGTTAATGATGGTTTGAGAATTATATTTTTGTTTTATATCATTTAATAATTGATAATAATGGTATTATTAGTGGTATTTATTTTAAAATATATGCATTAGACATATGTTAAGTGTTTGAATGATATGAATTAGAGTTTTTCTGGTTAGGATATCTCTTGGGTATTCAATCAAGGGTACATTATGATGCTGATTTGATTTGGGGTGTTAGGATTAATAAGCATGGTGAGTGATTTTGGATACGTTTTAGCTTTTAAGATATGAGTATTCATCTTTTTTATTATAATCTTTTTCTATTTAGATATTTGTGTTGGTTTTTGAGGACTTTTGTAAGTAGTGAAATGTATATTGTGGATATAGATGTAGGATAGTAAGAGTAATTATTTTTCTATAATATGTGTGTGTGTGTGGGGGGGGGGTGAATTTTGGTATATAAAATAAAATTAAGAAACTTCATTAACCTTATAAGATAGTAAATCAGATAAACTGTTTTCTGATTTATAAAGATATAATCAAGAAAACTGTTTAAGTGATTGATTATAAAATAAAAATAAAAGAATTTTTTTAAAATAATGAACATGCACTAAATAAATATAATAATATAAAAAAAAAGTACGATAATCTTTGTAAAGAGAATAAAAAAATCTGATCGAATATTATTACAAAATTCAATGCTATATCCTTTAGGATTAAGAAATTGTATAACCCAAAATTTAGGTATAAATTGTTTTATCCAATATGTAAAGGTATGTCTTCTTTTAAAAAGTAATCCGTCGATACATAGTTCAAAACAAATTCTATTTCCCTAGAATCAGTAACCATTGATCAGAATGAACAGATTAACCAATTTCTTCCTATCTCAAGAAGTCCTCAATCAAAAACAAAGTTAGAGTAATAATTAAAAACACAAAAAGATCCTAAGGAAGTTACATTCCTCGCATGAATTACTTCAGATAAAAAATATATAATTATTATAATGAAGAAAACATGTAACAAGATGTTACAAAAGAATCAATGTAACTTCAGATCATTAGTGATGAAAAAACTTTCTCGTCCTTGAATACTGCTTCTATTTATAGGCATTTATTCAATGGTCATATTCTGTTATTTTTTGTGGTGGTTGAAATTACATCATATGAACTCATATTCACATAATAAGTTTCACTCTATCTTATTAATATGATATTTGATTCTGATGAAGCTCCACAATAATGATTTAATGGTTTTTTCTGATATAATGATTGTAGTTAGTTTGGAATGATATATATGGTTCATCTGGTAGGTATTCCTAAAAGATCATATGAAGAGTATGTTTTCCTCCATTCGATAAGTTTGTGTAGTAGACTTTATATAACTTTTTATGGTTTCAATTTTTTATATTTCATGTTATAGAATTTATATTCATTCATTGATTTTACCTTGAAATCATATATTTGATGTAAAAAGTACAATTCCACAGATTTTTTAGATTCTGTCATGGTTGGTTCATCTAGTTGACTTAATATATGTTTTTCTCATTTTAAAAATTATTATAAATCTTAAAAAATTATATGTTTTCTACAAAAAAATTCTTGAAAAGTTTTAACATATAAAGTTAGTAAAAACAGGTTTTTAATAAATTGTGTTGTGCTTTTCCAATCTATAGTAAGAAAATGTTGAAAGTAAATATTCACCTGAAAAATAACCCCTTTTAAAATTATAATACGCAAATCCCAAAGATAATAAATATAGTTTCAATAAAATTGAAAATACTTACTTCTCTAATCATACATATTTAATAACTTAAAACTTTTTACCTCTATCTCTATTTCTCGCCCTTTAGTTTATTTATCTATTTTCTTGAACAAACATTATCTGAAAGTTTTTTTAGATGTTATAACAACCCAAAATCCAATACCTAGAAGTCAATGGGTATTTTATTAAAATGATATAAATACCAAGGACCCAACAGTTTAATACACTTAGGAAAACTAGATACATTTTAGAGTTTTACATTACATTGAAAAATATGAATACATCAACTAAAAGCATGAAAATATTATTTTTCACCTTGAAACCCTTTAAACCTATATATTACTCTTATTGGATTTCAATAGAAAAGTAAAAAAATATAAAGGGCTGAGATCATATGCTTATTAAAAGGTATCACACTACAAAATAAATTATAAAAAATAAATTATAACATGAATATATAAATTCAGTTTGGATATATCATATGAAACTGAAAGAATAAATTAATCCATCAGAAAATATGGAAAAAATAATTGTCTGGATAACAAATAATAATCATATAGATATGGGAATTAAAAATTAATTACATCTTAAACGAAATATCAAGGCCTTATTCTAATACATCTTACAAAAGGGTAAGGACACTCCCATTTACCTATCTTAATTGTCTCATGATACGTAATAGTACATTGATGTGATATATAATTTTTGGCCCCACCTTTCACATGATATTAAAATTCATTCCATCACATATCAAAAAACATGTATTAATGATCAGGGAAAGAACAATATATATACTTGTCATAATTTATCAATTAGTCATATCATTCAGGGTTTTCCCATATAGAAGAAGGAATGACATTTTATGAAATTATTTCCCCCAAATACAAGAATAAATAATGATATTTTAATTTTACAAGGTAGGAGACCCATGAAATGGTAGAAAAATCCTTTATATATTTTTTAGTATGCAGATCATCAATCTATATCCCCTAGGAGTGTCCAACTAGGTATGAAACAAGGCCTATTATCGCGCACCCGGTGATGATCGAGTCAAAGTCCAATGTTCCCATTTAGGGATTGTTACCCCTAGGTACAAATGTGTTATATAAAATCCCGCATGAAGTTTCTAGAAATGGAGTCATTTTCATGGAAATTCACAGACACATTACGACACTAATTATTTGGATGGTTTTATGGTTATGGGATAGTTTGATCATTATAATGGGTTAAATATAGGCTCTAATGAGATAGAGTAAGTAATAAATCATTTTAAATAATTCATATAGGTGAAAATAATGTGTAATTAAATGGATTTATGCATATTAAATTGAAGTTTAAAAGACTATATAACAAAATAATTTGAATTGAAAATTAAAGGGGAGGATTGGGGAAACCCTTACCTCTATTGAGATTTTTACCATAGAGAAAAACCTTTTGCAAAGAAAAAATATTCAAAATTAATGAGATAGAAATGTAAGATACTACTTGGGAGGTATGTGATGAGTTAAATTTGAATTGGGTATATGAGAATGGGAAGGCGAGGTGGGTATTTATACTTGAGGATGGGTGGTGTTAAGGGTATTAATAATAATAATTTTTCCATTATGACCAAGCAATTTTGGGAGGCATTGATTCCAATTTTTTGGTATAAATTTAATGTTTTAAAGGATGGATAATTTTATCCAAAAAGATCAGTCACCCATTTAATTTTATGTTATTTCTTAAATTCATTTTTTATCAATAATAACTATTAATAAATTTAGAAATTACACCATAATTCCTTTTTTCAAACTTTTAATTACACATTATTATTTTTCCTATGAAATAATAATTTGGCTATATTTTAATTTTTTTGGTTTCTAAAAATATATAACTACATTTTTCATTGAGAAAATGAAAGAAAAATCCACATGTTGAGGGGTGATAAGTAGAAATGAATTCAATGCTAATGTGGATCTAACCTGATGGGCCCCACTATAGCAATTCATTCATTTTTTTCTTATTCTTGGATTGGAAAGAAATTTCTAGTGATGTTATGTGAATTTATTTTTTCTCATTTAATCTAACTCGTGGAAAATCCAGTTTGAATTTATTTCATGGTAAAAATCTTATGTGAATTCAATGCATCAGGAATCAATGAATCTTCCAAGTTATAAATACTTTAATCAAATATTCAACCATAAATACTACAATACTTTTTGTAAAAGGACAAAATTTTGATGCTAGATGGAAAAGTCAAAGGTGATAAAGTCCCCATAATACCAAAATCCAATATTCTTCAATTAAGGTTTCCAAAATTGCATATACATTCGACATATAGAGTTTGGAAAGCCTTTCTAGGTAGAATTATTTTCTATAATGACTAGGTAATAATCTATTCAATACATAACAAAATAATATATAATATTTAGGAGGAAAATATAATACATGGATGAAAAAAATTACAGAAAACAAATTATCCAGATAAAGACATTTAATTGTCAAAAAATAATAAAGAATCAGGGGATTACATTGAAGAAAATGTTTTATTAATGGATAATAAATAAATTTTACTATAATTATACTCATAAATATCTAATAAATTTCACAATGTCTAATAAAATAAAGAATAAATAAAATATAAACATTTAATACATATTATATAGTTTTAATTATAAAATTTAATTATTTATTTAATGAAAAACATTAAAATATATTTTAAAGATCGGGGTCGGTACATTATTCCCCCATTGTGAAATTTCATCCTCAAAATTTAGTTTCATATCAGATGGTTAAAAAAATAGGTTACTTTAGCATCATTACTTATTTATGTTCCCATGTTACCTATTCTAACATTTGATTTCTTCATAACACTTTCATGAGATGGGTTGTCTTGTTCCTGTATACTTTCACTCTAGTAGAAAGAAAATGCACAAGATCCTCAATATAAAACAAATCCGGTTCAAGTTCTGTCCCATCTATGGGGATTAAATTAGTTGGTTCTGATATATTTTTCCTTAGAATATAGATTTATAATACTTTGTGAATACATAATAGGTTGGGTGGAAAAGATAAATGATAAAGTATAACTCAAATTCTCTATAGGATCTGAAATGTTCTAATGTAACTTGGATATAAAATTCCCTTCTTCCCAAACCATATCATCCCTTTACATAGTTATACTTTTAGAAAGACGTGATCACATAATTGGAATTCCAAGTCCTTCCACCAGTTATCATCATAGATTTTATTTCTCATAATAGAGTTTTTGATATGTTTATAGATTTGTTTCATCTTCTTAATTGTCTATTCAACAAGCTCAAGAACAACTATCTCTCTCCCTACAACCTCATCCTAATAGGTTACAGTATGACATATTTTACAATACATGGAATCATATAGTGCCATCTATTCACTTAAATAGAAGACATTATTATATAAAATTTTTACCAAATGTATGTATTGGTCCCCCATTCTTAATAAGTCAAGGGAACATGACCTTAACACATACTCTAAATATTGGATATTAGTTTCATTATACTCATTTGTATAAAATGATGTTCTCAAATCTATTTCATTATTTAATGCCTTTTTAAGACTATTGAATTTTTTTGATGTGAAATGAAGATCATTATCATAAAAAATTGATAATGGCGTACCATGAAGTCTCAGAAGTTCACTGATACAAAGTTTATCAAGACGTTCAAGGGGTAGATCCTCTCTTATTTCTAGAAAATGTGTATATTTGGTAAGTGATCAATAATTTCATATATAATCATTTTTTTTTGATTTCTTTGTACCATAGGAAAAATTCCATTTTGATATTATCCCACTTATAGATATTTATAGGGATAGGTTTCAGGAAACCCTTTGGATGTTTCCTCTTATCCATAAACTGTTGGCATACCAAGCATCTGGACAAAAAATCTATAATTTCATACTTCATGGTATCCCACAAGAACTTCTATTCTAGATCTCTATACATATTTAAACTATTGGGGTGTTTATATAAGATTTACCTATGATAAAATTCTAGTAACTCCCTCTTTAACTCAGGTACTAATGGTAGACAAAATTTTCTTCCAAATTTTCACACACCATATTTATAAGTCTACCCCTTAAATTTACCATTTTATTTTATTTTATTTTGAATACCCTTTCCAAATTTCTAATACTTATTTATCATATCTAGTAAATGTGGTTGGAAAATTACATGGAAAAGTAATGATATTCCCCTCCCTTAATAATTTTCATATCCCACTTTACAAACTACTTGAATATAGGATCATTGCCTAGCCTCATCTTAGATTGGACCCCATGATGATTTCTACTAAAATAATACACAAGCTTGTTTTACTTATGAAGGTGTTTTTATATTACACAATCATAATCCATATGAAATTCCATCCATATCTTCTTCCTCATGTCAATATCTTTCTATGTGATTATATACATCAAAATTTTTGTGATCAGCATTAGTTTCACATCTTTCCACATAGAGATAGTGTCTTTATAACATTAAAAAAAATATCACATCTTCAAGATCATGATCATGATTTAGATATTTCTACTCATGGGTTTTCAATTTTCATGATTCATTAGAAACAACACTATCATTTTTCATGAGGACAAACTGTAACCCTTTATTCAACGCATCACCATATCTAAGAAATCATTTTCCCTTATTTGTAAAGTCAATGTTTGTGAATTGATTAAATTTTTATTTAGTTCCCAAATGATTTCCTCACATTCCTTAGACAATTTATATTTTACCCATTTATGTGTAAATCTGGTTAACCGATTATCTAATCCAGAATATTTTCAAAATATCACTAATAGTAACCCGGTAAGCCAACAATACAACTTATCTTAGTTATATTCATTATTCTTGGTTATATAATAATAAATTTTGTCTTAGAGGGTTCAAACAATATTCTATATTTGGATACAATATGACCAATAACAAATACTTTATGATGAGATTATTCAGACTTAATAAATTTCTCAAAATGTTCATTCTCTCTTTGGATATCAATGGTGATTCATAAATTATATTCCAACCCATCAGAGAATGTTGAGTATAATACGATTTTTCAATGAATACCACTATTAATTTATCAATATGATACTTGAATATTATATTCATTAAATCCATAAACATATATGGTTCATTAGTTAATCCAATAGGAATTACTATGAATTCATAATGTCCATACCTTGTGAGAAAATACATTTTTGGTATATAATCCTTCTTGACACTAAATTGATGATAACCAAAAATAAGATCAATCTTTGATAAGTATTTGGCCCCATGAAGTTGATCAAATAGATCATAAATTTGAGGTGAAAGATACTTTTTCTTAATTGTTATAGATTTAGTCAATGCATAATATCATGAACTCATCATTATTTTTCACAAACAAGATAGGTGGCCCCCAAGGTTAAACACTAGGAAATAGAACCCCCCTTTAAATTAGTTCTTGAAGTTATTTCTTAAGCTCCACTATCGCCACCTGATCTATCCTATAGTAAGTCTTAGATTTGGGTTTTTTTAGCAGGGATAGTATCAACAATGAATTCATCTTCACAACAAGGAGTGTATCTTAGTAGATCCTCTCGGAAAACATCAACATATTCCCAAACTATAGATACATCCTCTATTATTAGGATATAGTTTTAAATTACTAAATCATCACTAATGATTTCATTATGATGTACCACCAGAGGAGTTTCAAAATAAGACTTAATAAATTAATTCTATCCTCTAAAAGAAAGGGATTTTATACCATTATCATTGGTTATCAAATTAATTTATTAGTAATAAATCATTTCATTATAATTTGAAAGACAATACATCCCAAGGATTATGTCATAGTCTACCATATGTAAGGGAATTAAATATACAAATAGTTTATGTTCATGAATTAAAATTGAAATTTCTTGAAATATCATCATTATAATATTTTTTCCATTGGGTTTTCTAATTAATTAATCCATTATTACGTTTCCTGTGTAATATATAATGTTATTAGGAAAAATGGAAGATACAAAAGAGTGAAAATCCCTAATCAAATAGATCATTAGCTAATTTTAATGTTATGACTAATGTTCCTTCCACTATTTAGTTAGAAACTTTCACTTCTATAGTAGTAATTTCATAGGAGTGACCTCTCTCCCTATTCCTCTTTTGTGGTAGATTTACATGATTTTTGGGGTACTGATTTGAATAATTTTCTATCTTTTTACAATTTAAGAACTAGACTTTGGTGGATTAATTCTTACCCATGAATTCAAGATATAGGTGGAGTTTATCACTATAATTGTAATAGTCTCCCATACCCTTCATGAATGTTACAAGGTGTTTATTCCCAAAGTTCTTGTAGCTTTTAAGTTCTATCCTTCTTTTATTGTAATTTTTTCGAATTTCTACCAGCATGGTACTCATCCAACCTCTTATTATCCAAATTTCATTTGAAAATAAGATACTTATAGAAATAATTTTTTATCATGAAAACCCTACCCACAATCCTCTAATATAATAAATACGTTTGGGAGACTCATGCTCATCAAAGGTTTGGTGTTAACCCATAGAAGAATTGATAAATCTTTCTCCCCGAGTTTCACACATAATCAACATCATGGAACACGAATCTTAAATTTTTATATTTATACTCAACAAAAAATCCTCATTGTTCTACCCTATGTTTATGAATTCTCCTTCTATATCCACACATTACTTGTGTGGGAGGTAATTTTTAATGAATATATCTTTAAAAGTCATCCAGTCCATATTGATTATTTCTTTATCATTATTTTTTATCAATAATTACCATTGGTTAGAATATCTCATTAGACAACATACCACCATGAAATACGTATCCTTATCATCACATCTCAAGGGAGTGGATACTGTTTCTAGGGTCTTGAACCATTGTTTAGCTAGTAATAGATTTGTTGTCCCAATTAAGGATGATGGTTTTTGCAGCATGAAGTGGTCCAAATTTGATAAACCATGCTATAGAGAAATAGGTTGGTCCACGTGAGAATGTTTATTTGTCATAACCAAGTTTAAATTACTTAATATAGTCATAATATTCTCTGATCCAATACCAGTACCACTTAATTGATTTTTAGAGAAATAAATATATTGATTTTGAGTGTTGAATTTTATCCTTATACTAGGATCAATTTATGAAAAATGTTATATACTCAATTAGTGTAAAAACAATGCCATGATTTTTATTTATAGAAATATTTTAAGAATATCATGAGTGATTCTCCCATGGTTCATATTTTCTGACTATGTTCTCCTAAATCTAGTTCCTTAGGTTTTAATTAATCTGACATTTGAAACCCACAATAAAAACCACAACTCTAGTATACAAGAACTAATTTATATTTAATTATAATGGTAAAAATAAAGATGATCAACCAATTTAATAGACTCAAGAAAATTATATATATAATATTGTTTTACATAATATTGAAAAATAAAAAAATGTTACTAGAAAAACCGAAAATATTATTATTCTCCTTATGACCCTTTTATCATAAGTATTACTCTATATAGTTTCCTACGTAAAATTAAAACAATATAAAGGGTAGGGTTCATATTCTTAGTATTTGATCACATATAATAAAAGTAATTATAAATAATACATTATAGAATGAATAAATTTACTGAATTATGTCATATCAATTGAAACTGAAATGCTAAATAAATATATGGACAACATAATAATATATAAATTTCTAGATAAAAAAACTTATCATATAGTTATGGTAAACATTATAAATATATATTAAAGTAATTTTATGCATAAATATTATATAAATGGTAAGGCCACTACATATAACCTATCATAATTGTCTCATGAGACCTACTATTGCAATGTGGGGCCATATAATTTTTGTCCCCAAACATCAAATAAATTTACAATCCACTCTATCACATATAAAAAGTTTACATGGATTAATGTTCTAATAAATAAATACATATATACTTATCACAATTTCTTAGTGAGGAATATCATAAAATATTTTCCCCAAAAGAGGAATGAATTATATGGTTTGAAATTATTTTCCACCAATACAAGAATTAATAATGATATAATAATTTTACAAGGTATGGTACCAATTTAATGATAGACAAAAACTTTAAAATGTTTTGTAAATAGTATTTTTATCATCAAAGAATATCCTAGAAGTGTTTCAATCCTATTATATAGCAAGGTCTATTGTCATTCACTGGGTGATGTTCATGTCAAAATGTAGTGCACCATTTTTTGTGTGTAATTACCCTTAAGTTAAACTATTCTAGATCCATATCCACTTCTATTATCGATAAATAGATTAATTTGGTTAGAAAACACTCACACTTTAGATCAGAAAAATTTTAGGATGGTTTTATGGTAATATGATAGTTCAAGCATTTTAACATTTGGAAAAAATCTATAATGAGAGGGAGTAAGTAATATCTCATTTGAAATAATTGAAATTGATTATAAAAAAATTAAATTTGAATGATTTATGTATATGAATATAATTAATAAAATACAATACAATAATGTTTTTAATTGAAAATTAAAGGTTTGGATTTGGGAAACCCTTACCTATCTTGACCTTCTTAGCTTAGAGACTAACCATCAAACCAAAAAAAAACTTTTCAAAATTGAAGTGAGAGAAATGGAAGTTAATAATTGGGAGGTATATGATGAGAGACCATTGAATTATCTATGGGATAATGGTAATAGAGGGTTGGTATTTATACATGAGGAGGTGTGGTTTTTATGGTTTTAATAATGATTATTTCTCCATTAAGGTCAACAAATTTTGGGTGGAATTAATTCCAAAGTATTTTGGTTAAAAAGTATTTTTATAAATGATGGTTAAGGTAATCTAATACATAAATCAAAAATTTAATTTTATATTATTTATTAAACACATTTTGATCAATAATAATGTTTAATAAATATGAAAATTTTATGTGAATTTTATTTTTTCCTTTCAATTAAACAATAGTATTTTTCTTCGAACATTTGAATTTGGTCATTTTTAATTAGTGTGTGAATTATAAACTAATATAAATTTTTTTTAACTTTAAAAATGAAATATATATCCACATTTTGAGAGGTCATAATTTTTCCTGATTTCAATGATGATATGGATCTGACCGAATGTGTCTCACTATAGTAATTTCTTCATAACATTTTTACCATTATTTTATTAGCCTAAAAATTTAAATGATTTTATTTTTTTCATTTTATCCCTTGGGAGGAACATATTGTTTGGAATAAATAATTTTAAGAAGAACATGATATTTAAATGCATCCATATTCAACAAATTTTCTAGGATGGAAGTATTTTCATCAATGATTCAACCTTAACACCTACAAAAAATCTTTTAAGAGGAAAAAAATTTGATGGAGGACATGAAAGATGTAATGGCCTGATCCTTCCTGTCAGTTACTTTTCCAAATATATGATACTTGAGGAGTCCATGGGTAGTCTGAGGTGTTTTTGTGCATGTGAATCATCCCAGAAAAGACTCATTTCAATATTTTCCCAAATTTATTGTTTTTTAATGGTAGACCATCTTAGAGGTAGATTGACCTAGAAGTAGCTCATCCTAGTGGTAGCCCATTGTGGCAGCGACTCGTCTGACGGTGACTTATCTGTTGATGAATTTTTTAGTGGTGAAACACATGTGGTGACTCATCTAGCAGCATCTTATTATAGCTATGGTAGTGACTCATTTCAACAATTTTCCAAATTTCCATAATTTTAGATTTTTTACAGTTTTTCCCTATTTAAATTTGTTTTGATGAAAAATGAGTTGAATTAAATAATTTATGATTTTTTAATTTATTCAAAATGTGTCCAATCATATATTTAATTTCTAAAATTTAGGGATCCTTCTAAGCATCTAAACCACATGGTTTTAATGAAATATACCTTAAATGGTCAACTAATTTGTTTTAATCCCATTAGTTTTGGATATAGTTATTTTAAGGTAGAGATATTACCTTTTTGAACTTCTTCTTCATTATCTTGATATAAGAGGTCCTAAAATCCTTCTTCTTTGGAGTTATAGAATGCAGTTTTATAGTTGGTCTGAGCCCCCCCAAATGAAGCAGTTTCCGCCTATACACACCCCCAGTTTTAGTGCAATAGGTCTGTGAGATATGATTCTTTCTTCTCGATAGGATTTCATTTGTGTTTATTTATTATGTATCATGCGAGATGAGTATACAAATTTTTATACTTTTAGAGGTAGTCAATTTAAAATTAAAAAAATTTCAAATTCATCAAAAATTGATATAAAGGGGTAGGGGAACATAATGTTTTATATTACTATTTTATTTTTTATTTTTTGATGTTATGAATTGTATGGGATAATTTACCCACTAGCAATTGTGGATGTTTTTGCTCCTTTCTTTCACTTAAATCTTGTGAACTATGGAAGTAAAGTTGTGTGGTTGATGAAAAACACATAAAATTTAATTGTAGAATCCTGTAATGTTGGTTAATAAAATGGAATCACCGAGATCATTCTATTTATTTGATAAAAACCTTGACTAAAAAAGTGGAATTGAATGAGAGGTCCCTTGATAAATCTGAAAGTACTTTGTGTTGTGGTGTGTGGTATGAAATGTGTTGGGGGGCATGGATGAGATTTGGTTGTGCAATGTGGTATCGATGGTCGTGTGGTTTTTCAGAGGGGGAGTGGTGGATGATGGATTTGGACTTTTTTATTGGGATCTTTCAATGTTCTGCTTCTTGTGTGTTATTTTTCTTTAGGATCTTGGTTGGTACGGATGGAGAAATGAATAATGATCATGAACTAGAATTATTACATGATAAGGAATTAAAATACATGTTTAATGGAATTGGTTGGTAACAGAGAATATTGAAAATGGTTTAATATTAATTGAACACTAAAAATGAAATGTGGATTGTGTTTTTCATGTATGGTGATTATGCATTTATAGGTGGCATCAATGGGGGGATTTCATGAAAAGTTTAGTGTTTTATTTGTAAACCCATAGGTTGGTCTTGTGTTCCTTTCAATATATATGTATAAAAAATATATATTCCTTTGATTTCTATATACACCCCACCCTTGTCAAGTACTATGTGCCGACACCCATATAGTCGCGTGGGAGGGTGTCTTTCCCAACATATAAGTGGGGGGATGGATGACTGGCCACCCACTCTTCCCTTCTCCCTCGTATAGATGATATTGGCCCATTATTCCTCAGAAAAATTGTGATACGGTGTCCTAGGTGTCTTCAAGATGAGTTGTAATGTGCTTCCCCATGTTTCTTTGAGATGAGATATTCTGTGTTGTCCCATGTGTCTTCTGGGTGAGATGTGTTGTGTTGTCCCAGGTGTCTTCGGGATGATATGTGATTTGATACCCATGTGTGTGATAATGGTATGTGGTGTGTTTTGATAGACCAGGTGTGTGTGGGAATGATTTTATGTGAGGTTTGGACCAAGTTTGTGCTAGTAGGATGTGATGTGATATATTCAGAGGAGGTGGGAGCGACAAGATGTTTTCCATTGAGGTGGTAGATCGGCTAATCAGTGGGAAAGTGGAGTAGGTACCCTATCATCGACATTATTTATATTACATTATATTACTTGGATTCGTTATTTGGTGAGAGAGCCTTGGTGAGTTTGGGGTTATGGTTAGTCTACCTATTAGGTGCAGTTTGGTTTTGTTGTTTTCTCATGGGTGCGTTAGTATTCTCCTTCCACTTGTGCATGGGGGACTTTGGTTTTCCTATCGAGTATACATGTATGATCACCCTACATATATAAATATATTTTCAGGTTTTTAGTAGGATTATGTGGGCCATGTTGGGAATCACTAGCTCAGACCTTGGGATTATTTGTTTGTAACTAATTAAGATAGTTTTTGGGTATTTACTTTGGAGACTTTTATTTGTATTAGTTCTATTTACACATGCATTGTGGTATGTTTTTTGTTTTTCATATATATATATATATATATATGTCATGGATTTTATTTTGGTTGATACATCCTATCTCTCGATCTTATTCCTTATAAAGGTTAATCCATCCGAAATTGTGATACTTGTACACCCTTGGTGCTAGTCGACAACACTAGGCCTACTGGAGGTGGGACTCGAGGGTTGTTATCTCTATTTCTTCATTGCCGGCCCAGGAGAGGTTTGTTTAGAGGGAGGAGTCCTGATAGAGTGGTATTATAGTATCATGGTTGAGAGATATGGTGGAGTTCAGAGTTAGTAACACTAAGAAATGGGTGGGTTGGTATGAAAACCATTTTAATTGACCTTAGTGTGTGACATAGGCTAGAGAGACTGGAACAGACATGGGATATTAGGGGCCCCATAATATAGTGCACAAAATATTAAAATATTTAATGAGAAAGTGAGATGGAGCTACTTTCAGGGTAGAGACCTATGAGAGGTACATTCATCACAATGAATTGGGTTCTTGTTTGAATTTTATTGTTTTGGGAAATTTAAAATGGTTAAAATGAATAAAATGGATTAATGTTAATTAAAATATATCACAATGAAAATACAAAATATCATGCTTAGTAAATTATTGTTTCTCTTTAAGATATAGATTTTGGTCATCGTCCACGTGTTTCTCATGCAGTGGAGGTTCAATAGGCTGACATAGTTGATCAATGAAGGGTTGACCTGGATGAGGATGATTATCACCAGAAGATAATGTTTTTTTCTTTTTAGTAGTTGAATTTAGAAAAGTACAGGGGGGAATTTATATTATTGATAAAAATAATTTTATTGAGGTCCTAGATATACTTATATTTTTATATAATCCTCTAAGGAGTACAAGGTCCCCTTGTCAGTTAGTCAAATGAGAGGAGATGTACGTCAGCAGTGGAAGCTGTATCTTCATGAGTGGAAGGAGGAATGTGTTTCCAGGGGCTACTTGAAAAAAGAGTTTTGGGTGGAGTTCCTTTTATCAACCATGAAGGATTATAATAGGTAGGTTCTACTCTCCCATCAATAAGAGGGTATATATCTATGCATGAGCTTAGTATTAAGTTAAAGACCTTTTAAGATTTTCCCCAGATCTTTTTCCAAATGAGGTGTCCCAAGAGAGGCGACTTATGAAGGCACTCCATCCATTGATCTAGTATATGGTTACAAATTGTACGTTTACAATACAACTAAAGTTTCATTAGATAACATAGGTTATCAAGTGGATGTACTAATGAGGAGGATTTCCATGAGAGGGGAACCAATGGGGTTCCATAAGGAGCATATTTTTCGGTGGCAAGCCTTGGGTACTAGGGCCTTTGAGGATTCAACCTATTGAGAGTTGACCTCGACAACTTACCTGTAAACATTATAGTTTCCATGAAGTTATTATGGGATTAATACTAATTTTTTTATTCTATTGGGTTTGAGAAAACCTTCTGAATCAGTGCCTATTGGATGCTTGATCTCAGTTTGGATGAGGCTGACAAGTTCAACATAAGCCTCAGTACCAGTTAATAGAATGTTAATTCCAATAGAAGAGGAATTTGTCTTATGTTACAACTGGGGAAGATGGAGTTGGTAGATTCTAACCTCAGGATGTTCCTTAAGCTTAGGGACCTCAACTCGAGCATGATCGTCAAGGAATCCATCAACAGAGAGGTAGGGGAAATGGGCATGGCCAGTTTCATATAGAGGAGGTAGCCGCACCATATGGGCCATAAATCATTAGAGGTATGATCAGTTTATCATATACTATTATTTGTGACTTTTTTGATCCAGGATCCTCACAATCCTTTTGATAAACCCTCTATATCTCATGCTCTAGGACCGGAAATAGAGAGGCTTCTTGTACCCATTGTGTTAACTATGCCCGCTAGATGCCATACCAGCTTTTTTGATATGTTCTGATGAGGTATACTGATGATGGGGATACATCATTCCTATGAGAAACTTTTCATTCTTAATTTGAATCCGTACGATTTCATTTTTTTCATTGACTAGTTTTATTCTGTGAATTCTGTTATTGTATACTTTTTGAGGACAATCGTGTTTCTAGATGTGGATGGAAAACATGTAGTTTTAATTGGTGAGAGGAGTTATCAGTTGTCTAGTTGGTGTGTGGAGACCCTTATTTCCTTATTGGATGAGTTTTTTTGGAATCAGTGGACACTAGGATGGTGTAGGTTCGTAGGGTCATCGAGGAGTTCTTGAATATTTTCTCTAAGGTGGTTTGTTGACGCTCTTTTCCATCACAGAGTCTAACGACTGAAAAAGGGGAATACCTTAAGCACAAAGAGATTCATCCTTTGAAGAAACATCAAAAATTGAAAAAGGCATGAACAAGGATTTCCATACGCATTGGCCGTGCAAGTTTCATCATGGTTGCACAAGTATACTTGCGCGCCACATATTGGTCGCGCAAGTGACTTGAATGCCCTATTTTATTTTCGCCCAAGGTCTTCAATGGCCTATACATACCCCCTATGGGCCCCCCATTTTGAGGACAAAAAAAATCCAAAAGTCAGATTTAAGATCTCGGTGCCCTAGTCTCTACTTGAAGTCTTTCGAACACTTCTAAGGTAATTTCTTACCTATAATGGAAGATATAAAGAGGGGGAACAAGGCCTAAGTGTTGAAATTCATCAACACTTGGGTGCCTAAGTGTATAACCCTTAAGGGAAATGGCCACACTTGCGCGCCACCTTATTACTTCAACAGAACTTGCGGGCCACCCTTTTGGAAGACATTAGGGATAATACTAAGGGCTTGAGCCAAGTCTCGCCCAAGTATTACCTTATGGGTTAACCGTCACTAAAGAACACATGTGTCATGCAAGTATACTTGCACAACCAGGACTTGAGCGCCCAAATAGGACTTGTGCGCCTGCCTCTTTTTGGGTGCCCCTCCTTCCTATTCAACTCTTTTCTTCAAATCCACTTCTCCTCTTCAAGATTTAGCCTTCAAAACTCTCTTCAAAGCCAATTATTGCATGTTTCCTTTATTTTATTCCTTATTTGAAATGAATTATGTGGAATATATCTCAAAAACTTTGGATTTACATATCTTTATTTCACTAAGGTTAGAGATTTCATCCATTCAACCTCATCCTTTAAGATGAGAAGATATTTAATCTGGGAATACTCATTAGGAGTAAGCCCCACGTTCCCTAACATAGGCCTCCTTTTCAAGAGTAAGCCCTAGTCACAAGATTCCCCTTAACCTGGGCCTCCTTCTCAGGAGTGAGCCCCATTCACAATATTCTCTTTAACCTGGGCCTCATTTTTAGGAGTAATCCCTAGTCACAAGATTCCCATGAATCTGGGCCTCCTTCTCAGGAGTAAGCCCCAATCTCAAATCCCTTTAACCTGGGCCTCCTTCCTAAGAGTCAGCCCCAGTCTTAATTTCTTTTGATCTGGGAATCCTTTTTAAGAGTAATACCCAGTCTTAATTTCTTCTGATTTGGGCATCCTTCTTAGGAGAAAGCCCCAGTCTTAATTTCTATTGATGTGGGCTTCCTTCTCAGGAATAAAAGCCAATCACAAGTCCACTCCTAATTTTGGAATCTCCCTCAAGAGTAAGCCCTAAGTTAGAGTATCCAAATCTCCATAAAGCACATATACCTTTATGGACCCTATTCTTGGGCTTCTTCTCTAAAGTAAGTCCCGATATTTATCACTTTGGGGAATCATACATACATAAGCCCCATATCATTCCTTATGACCGCATCTTTTGTGAAACAAATCATTAGGTTTACTGATACCTCTTGTTTCTCACACCGATCATGACTCACGTGAGCTTAGAGTGTAAAAGTAACCATGAAACATCTCTTTGGGTCGTTAATCATAAGTAAACCCCATAATTCTTAATCGAACTATGTGGACTTTGATCTCTGCCTTAAAATTAGAGTACATAGGAAGCCTTTCTAAGGTTCAATCCTATCAATAATTAATTTTCATCAGTCCCATATGATGTTAGACTATATCTTAATTCCTGAACTACGTGGGTTTTGATTCTTCTTTAACAAGGATATGTAGGTAGCCCATCTGCGGGTACGATCCCAACTCTGAAATAATCCATGTCCTTCTGAATGAAAATAAACATCAAGTGCCCCACTGAGTGGCTTTAAAACTAGTATGGTTATCACAATAAGAAAGATATTTTTATATAATGTGTTTAAGGATACCGTTGACTAAGAATCTCTAATAAATATGAATGATTCTATATTGATGAAGAACCTCAAATACATACAAAAGATTCTCTAAATCCCATATATATCAATCATTTATTGCAAAATCTAAAGGATGAACTCATTTTCATACTGAAAAAATTAATAAGGATTCACGAACATAACTCAAATATATAAGATAGTCCCAGAGTAGACAATAATTCCCCACAAAAAGGTGTGATGAGTCTGACCTCCCATCCACTCGACCAATGAAAATTCTTATGCCTCATAAGTCCACAACTAATGAGAACCAACTTTTGGAAAGAAGGTCCAAATAGATGTTGAATCATTGGATGTTTCTAGTTCTACAAATAAACCCGTTAGAAACTGATTTCAATGTTTGATCCTTAAAAAAACAAGGTCATCCCCATTTCCAGAGGAAACAAAAATGGTGAACCTGACGTGAATCCTTAACCAAGTTAAATGATGTTTTACTTATTTGTTAGGCCTCTATTTAATTAAATGAGAGGGCCAACAAAGAAATCAATAACATATGTACTCATCAAAAAGATGTAGTGGCCGAACTTATCTTGATTATGATTGTTATATAAAACAGGCACTCATTTCCAAGATCTCTCTGTGTTATAGAAATGGATTCTCTAAAATTCACACCTATGAATGCATCTACTGCTACTCCTGCTGGATCCTCGTATTCTCTGAGGATTACATAACCTACTCAGCATCTTCAACACTGGGTATCAAATGCACTGGTTAAATAATACCATCAACATGGTACCATTCCGACTCTGGAGGCCGCTCGACAAGCCGTCCAAGTCAATAATTCACCCTGGTTGTTCGGACAGTGATGACTAGTTATCAAGAAACAGGTGGTGCAAACCACCGTATCCAACTATTTTGGGTCGTTATCCCCGGAACACAATAACTAGTCCCTACTATATTATGAGGAGGTGAATGAGAAGGTCACTAAAGGCCTTAATTCAATGATACAGGAGTCCTTCTCAAGGGATCCCATCAATAATCTCCGCTAGAATCGTGCGACAGTGCTCCCTCAACATGTTGAGGGTACCGCCTTTAGGGGTTTTGCTCAGGTTCCATAGACCCGAGCATCCAAGATGAACCTCCAAGGGTGAAATATGGTCAACAGGGAGCAGGTTCTTACTTCTTCCCCCTCCAGAGAAGTCCATCAAGCCAACATGATGGAAAATAATGAGTGGGCATATACACCCGTCTGTCTTGATGTTACTGCCCAGCAGACTCTTCTGGCAGTAACACACCAATCCCACGAGGAAATTCTGGTGAAGTATTATAGGTAGGAATATACACCTGTTTATAACTAATCATCTAGTAAACAGGTTCGTCTAACTGCACCCAAAGAAGCTCACCAATCTAATATGGTGGCAACTGATAAGTAGGGACATACACCTATTTACAGTAAATTTTTTTGTCAGCAGTCTCGTCTTCCAGTATTGAAGGAAATTCATCAACCATAATTGACGAAGAATACATAACATGCGTATACACCTGCAAATGTTCATCATGCTCACCAACAGTCTCGTTTGGTAGCACTAAGAGAAGTCAGTCGGAAATCTCCGAAGACAAATTTGGAGCAGAGTCAACACTTTTCCCCTATTCATGATTACTGTCAGAATTTAATGACAGGAAAAGGAGGATAAGAGTAGGCACATACACCTACTCTAGACATGGAATGGATGTATATTCCCGTTCTTGTAGCCGATGTCACCAGGCACATTCTGAAAATGGTGAAAGAGAAGAAGGAAATCCCTACCCATATTTTGGATGCCTGTCAGAATATTATAACAGCTTCAGCAACATAACAGGGAAAGAAATAAAAATCTGTCCTTACAAGTGGAGTGATTAATCAAAATATCATACCGGAGCATATACACACCTCTGTTCCAGTCCAGCAGGGTCATGGGGTATACTACCCCATATCATATGGACAATCAAGTCAGGCACATATACCCGATTTGAATGGAGATAATCAGTCTAACAAGACCATTTATCCTAAGAAGTTGCATGAACCTACCCATATTAACCACTTTTGTCAACAAGTAGTTCCTCAAGTGAGTAAGAAGGTGTCTAAGAAAAAGGACCGTCTAGCACAGTTAAGAAATCAAGAGCCAATCTGTAATAAGGCCTTGCTTGATGCTGGAGTTCTTGATGCGCTCAGACAATTGTCTGTTGCAACTCAAGATTCTACTCTCTCATTTCATAATAGTTGGAACAATAATTCTGAAGGTCTTTATTAGAAACTTCGTCTTGATGTCTTACTTCATAACAATTTGGTCGATCTTGAAGTATCATCTTTAGATGTGAGCCACGATAACCCTCTTTGTGGCCCGAAGATCAAGGAGAAAAAGGTTTCATCTTTTGCTGTAACCCACCATGGTGGTCCTCCCCATGATGATGAATTTAGCTGCAAAAGTACTCTTCATAGTAGTAATTCTCATTTCCTGAAAAATTCTTCAAAGGAAAATGCAGTGACGAGAAATACCTCTTTTCTTGAGGCACTTACAAATGTAAATACAGTCATGTATGATTCTTTACTGCTAGCAGGTGAAATACTTTATCAACTAGAAGATAACCCATGGGGTATTTCATTTTCTGAACCACCCCTAGATCATTCATCTTATAGTTTGATAAATGAATTCTCTACCAATCTTGTTGAATCTGATGAAGCAACAAAGAAGCACCTTCTTTGGTCTAATCAGGTAGAAGAATTCTTATCAAATGATAACGAGGAAGTGCTGAATATGAGAAAAAAACTGGAAAAAGATAAAGTACCAATCATGTTTTGGCCTTTGGCTGACTCTCAGTATGATATTCCAGAGATGTTGACAAAAGATTGTATTCACGATATTTGTCTCAACATGTGGAAAACTATTTGTCAATTGAAAAATAAAATATTATTTTATGATGAATATGAAAATCGTGTCAAGATAATAGAAGGGTTACAATGACAAATTGATTTGGCATCTCTCTCAATTTCCCGATATCCATGGGTTGAAAAACAGCAGAGAGCCCTTCAGTGTTCATGCCTTGGCGCCCTAAAAAGATTGCACCAGTTAATTGCCAATGCCCCATCTGGTATTCATATCAGGGGATGTGATGTTCATAGAGCACTTCATTTCACTGTACTCTCCAGTCAACAAAGCCCACCAAAGGTGGTCTCATGCAATGTTATTTCCCAGAATTGGCCACATCAAGCTGGTTTTGTGCATAATCAAAGGATTTCCCAAGAACAGGCCTTAAATAGTTCTTCTCAAAGTCAGGAATATAGAGAAAAAGTTTTCTAATTACTCTTGCATAAGGAAAATGAAAATATCGAACATTCCTCTCGTTTAATGCTTTAAAATCATCAGGAGAAAAAATTGTCAGAAATCATCCAATGGTCTTTTGAGCCAGGTGATTTGATTGGATGTTGTTTAATGCATCCATCCAATTTCCAGACTAAATTCCGCAAGATCAAGAGATATTTTAAGAAAGTCTCAGATATAGCAGCTCAAGAACCACCCTAGCTTGATAGACTGGGGACGCTTTTAGCCCAACCCCCGGAATGAACAAATAGGATTCGAGGAGTTGAGTAGTAATAGTAGAAACATCCCTAGTCCACTGATCTAGGGAACTTTTCAGATCCTAAATCCCTTCCTCAGCGGAAGTCAGTCTTCTCTCGATTAGGGAAGAAGCCACAAGAAGAATGTAGAGCCGAATTATCAGGAGATTACCTCCAAATTACGGTTCGTCAGGAAGTTCCTGAAAGGTCAAATAGACAAAAGGAAATGTCACATCAAGGAAATGAAAGAATACAGTATCGTAGAAATTCTGATAGAAGGGATGTAATGCGTTATGAATCGATTAATGTCATCAATTACATTGTCACTGATTCCCCAGATGAAGTTCACTCAGAGGGATCAGATAAAGAAGTTACTGCTCAATAAGTTGTTCACATAGACACAAATGAAGAAGGTGTGCATACACGAAATCAAAGGCTTACCTAGAATCTAGGTATTCCTTAAAATAACCAACTTCCCCCTATCCGAAAGGCGTCCAACAAGGGGAAAGGAAAAAAAATTAGGTTACATTCCACCCTTCCTATGGGGAAGGCCAATCACTCTCACTAGAGAAAATATTCACACAATAGGAGGAAGAAATGAAGGAATTAAGGAGGTTGAATACAGAATTACTTCATGGTAGTCTTCCTCCTAAGCGTAATGAAGTCAATCAGCCAAGGGAATTTGTTGCAGGTACTCAGATGGATCAAGAATATCCTCCTTTACCAGTACACCCTCACAAGTCTAATCCTATGGGTCATGCACAAACACAATCGTTGGTACTGCCATCTGTTGTAGTACCAGCCGCCACACCTGTCCAAACTCCAGTTATTGCACCTGCTCAGGTCCAAGCTCAAACAGATGTTTCTTAAAAAGTTAATGACTACCATTGAGTCATTAACAGCTCAGTTTGAAGCTATGGAGGGAAAACGTGCACAAGTTCAACCGGAGAAGAGAGCTTACCCTGAATGGGTTGATGCAATTCCTCCCCCATCAAATACATTCCCAATATTTAATGGTTCAGGAGACCCAGAACAACACTTAACACATTTTTTTCTCATTGTGATCCTATGATGGGAACTACTCAGCAGAAATAAGTAGTTAAGCTCATGTGTTTTGTACAGTAATTATAAGGGCCTGATTTTGTCTAGTATACAAGATTTCAATCCTGATCAATTACCGGGTGGTAGGATCTCCGTCAACGATTCATTCTTCAATTCAGTTCATCTTTTCCAAAGACGATAGTTTTTTATCTTAAAAATTGTATGTAAAGGGAGAATGAAAGAGTTTCGAATTTCATTACTTGTTGGAAGGGATTAACACATTCCTTAAGCTTATAACTTCATCAAGAAGAGTTTTTTCCAATCTATGTGGGAAATTTTCATGATGAATTATGCACACCTTTGATCCCTGTGAAATCCACAGAAGGTTTTCAAGACCTTACTTCGATCTCTCAGCAGATCAAAGACTCTCTTACAAAGACTAAGGATAAAACTCGTGTAATTCCATCAGCTCCGAGAAGGAGAATCGATAAAGCACAGACTTCTGCAGTTACACTTAAACAAGACCATGTACCTTCTTCTACTTCAAAACCTTCATCTTATTGAAGGGATCCACCTCCTGATCATCAACAACAATGGACGCCTCTTCAAAATGATCAAAGAGATCAAATATGGAAACAATTTAAGGAGTTGAAGAACAAAGTTTATTCTTTCCAAAATCAACAAGTTTCTGGTTACTTCATTTTGACTCTGGAAAATAATTTGGTTCAGTTGCCAAGGCCCAAAAATCCGAACAAAGAAAGAGATGAATACTGTCCAAACTATTTCCCATTTCATCAGATGTTGGGACATCCCATTCATAAGTGTTTTATCTTCAAAGACCTCCTGCAAAAAAATGCTGGACTCAGGACAAGTCAAACTGAAAGGTTCTTCAGCTCAGGTAGCATGTGCTACTGCTACAAATCCAGAGGAAGAAGGTGAGTGGCAAGAAGTCAAAAGAAAAAATGTGTAGAAATATGATGATTGGATGGTCAGAAAAACAATCAACCGAACACCTTCCATTTTATGAACACAATTGAAGAAACCAATTGTGTCTTCTTCTATGAATGCCACATCAAAACCCACTTCATCAGAGAGAAAATCCTCAAAGAAGAGGCATAATTAGAAGAAAAAAGAACAGTAAGAAGAAGATGAGTTCATGTCAAAGCCCAAGTTGTCTTTGAATCTGGAAGATTTTATGCCATCTACTTCAAAGCCACATGTGCTGTCACACCAAATGGAACAACCTAAATTGGATAATCAGGCAGAGTCTTTATCAGATGAAGAGTTAATCTTTGGTTCTATTAACAAGATTCAATTAACAGATCCTTATGCCAGTCACAGTTTTGATCTTGATGAGCCTGAGTTACCTGTATCAAATAGAGGAATTAGAGGGAGTTCCAGAGGTCTAGGATACATGGGAAGACGTGGATCATTCAGAAGACACTATTCCAATTCTACCCCTGATAGAACTGTATATGCAGCAGAAACTCATGGCAGTGCCCTTCTGCGGGCTCAACAGGAACAAGACAGTTCTTCCATTCATGGCATATTCAGTCCTGGCACAATTATTCTGGAGGATTGGTTATAGGTTACACCTTCTTCCTCTCAGCAAGTAAATAGACCTAGTGAGTCTAATTTTCCAATGCCAAGAGTATTTCCAACTCCTAACCTGATACAATATTCATCTACTTCCAAAGCATCAACTTCTAAGGCACCTGTAAATCCACATGTTCCAGTTGGGAAACACAGACCTTTGGATCAAAAGTATGATGTCTTGAAACATTTGGCCCAAGTAGCGGCCAAGTTATAAATTCTGGATGCCATAAATATATCAAAGGATCTTCGACAGGCACTCATTGAGGCTTTGTCAAGTCCTTAGGAATTCGAAACTGAAATTGCTGCAGCTGAAGTCTATCATATAGAGAACGATCCAGTATAATTACATGTAGTGATATCTTTCACAGATGAAGATGAAGATGATATTGGGCATGGACATATTAGACCTTTGTATTTATCTGGAAAGGTCAATGATGTAGACATCCGACGAGCTTTCATTGACAATGGTTCTAGAGTCAACCTCATCCCCATTCGTACACTTCGTCGATTGGGCCTCACTGAATCTGATTTATCTCCTTCTACTCTGATTTTTCAAGGATATGCTAAAAATGAACAAGAACCACAAGGTGACATTACACTCAGAACTCAGTTTGGAGACCATGTATCAAATTCATATTTCATGGTTGTTCATCATGACATAGCCTTCAACATTTTTCTTGGAAGACCTTGGCTACATCAACATACAGCCGTACCTTCGTCATACGATCAGTGTCTCAAATATTGTTTCAATGGCCAAATTGGGACATTGTATGGTGATAAATCCCCATTCAAAACAAGTGAATCTCAATACATTGAGGAAGAATTCTATCACATGGAAGGGAAGGAGAAATTCATGAAAAGGGAGGTTACCAAAGTTAATGCTCCATATGGTTTGGAAAAGATTCCAGAAAACCCATTCATACATGTGAGTACAGATTATGTGTTTCCTATCAGTCAAATTGACAGGATAGACCCAAATCCCAATACTCTTATGGAAACTTCCAAAATGTCAATTATGGGGACCAAGCTAGACAGCATGGGAGAAATTGGTGATTCACCAAGCAATGATGAAATCTCAAATGGAGATGTCTTCATTTCATCTGCTAAAATCTAACAACTCTATACTTCTTCAACTAGGATAGAATAAGTTTTAGCAATGTCAGAGATGAACGATGATGTCAATTTTCAATCCATCATCTCCTCTTTATTACCCAATGAAGACCCTTCATCATCAATGGTGTTAGAAATGGTAGCTTCTTCATTAAGTTGTTCAAATTTTAACATCTCTCTTAATCATGGAAATTATGCTTCATCATATAATATGAAAGTAGAAACAGAAGAAGTAACACATGTTTAAGAAGAAGAGAAAGATCTCAGGATGCTCCCCCAACATTTGAAGAGGGTATCTCTACCACTGTGTATGAACTCTGAGAAATAAATCTGGGTACAAAAGAAGATCCACGCCCCACCTTAATTAGTGTGGACATGAATCCTGAAGAGAAATAAATGTATATTTCATTTTTAAAGAAAAATAGAGATATATTTTCTTGGAACTATATATAAATTCTAGGGCTTGATCCTGATGTTTCTACTCATCGTTTGGGTTTTCCAGATGAACATCAAGGATTTAAGCAAGCCGCAAGAAGAACACACCCAACTTATGCTTCCAAAATTGAAGCTGAAGTGGAGAATATTATCAAATCTAAATTCACTAGTGAAGTTAAATATCCCTAATGGTTGGCTAATATTGTCCCCATGAAAAAGAAGAATAGACAAATTATAGTTTTCATTGATTTCAGAGATCTTAATCGGCATTATCCCGAGGATGATTTTCCAGTTCTGATTACAGAACTCTTAATTGATGCAAAAGCTGGCTATGAAGAACTGTCCTTCATGGATGGATATTTTGGGTATAATCAAATCTGAATGGATCCTAATGATGAAGAATCTACAACCTTTAGAGCCCCTCATGGTGTGTTTTGCTATCGGGTAATGCCCTGTGGCCTGAAGAATGAAGGCGCAACATATCAACGTTCCATGTACCGTGTATTCAAACCCTTTTTAGGAAAATTTGTTGAATGTTATGTGGACGATTTCATGGTAAAATCCATACAACATTCCAATCACTTAGATGATTTGGAAATCATATTCCACAAACTTCGACAACACAATTTGAAGATGAACCCCTAAAAATGTAGTTTTGGGGTAACCTTAGGAAAATTTCTCGGATTTTTTGTACACCATCGTGGTATCAAAGTCGATCCTAAGAAGACAAAATCAATCATTGGTATGTCACCTCCTCAAAATTTGAAATAATTGAGAGGACTTCAGGGACACTTGGCCTATATTCGGCATTTCATCGCCAATCCGGCAGGCACAAGTGTACCCTTAACCAAATTGATGAAGAAGGGAGTCACTTACCAGTGGACTAAAGAATGTCAAGAAGCATTCAATATTCTCAAGAAATATCTCTTAAGTTCACCGGTATTAATGCCACCTGTTGAAGGAAGACCACTTATTCTTTATGTGATAGCTTTAGAGTGATCATTGGGTGCCTTACTTTCCCAAAATAATGATGTTGGGAATGAAAACAGCTTTTACTATCTCAGTCAGACTATGCTTGAAGCAGAAACCTGATATTCAAGTATTCAAAAGTGCTGCCTAGTGTTAATCTTCGGAATTCAGAAATTGAGACACTACCTGAAACATCATGAGGTCTAATTGGCATCTAGCAATAACCCACTCAAATTCATCCTTATTAGTCCAATGCTTACAAGACGTCTGGCAAGGTTGACAGTTATTTTACCGCAATTTGATATCCAGTATGTGTCTCAAAAGGAAATAAAGGTCCAAGATCTGGATGATTTCCTTAATGAACATCCTTCAGTAGAGGATACAGCTTTAGATGTTGAACTTCCTAATGAGGAAGTCTCCTCTATTTCAGATAATCCTCAAACATGGGAAATTTACTTTGATGGTGCTTCCAGAAGTCCAACAGAGAAGAAAATGGAAGATCCTAAATTCAAAAAAGTTGGGTTAGGAATTGTACTTATTTCCACAAAAAAGGAAGTGCTACCATATTGCTTCTTATTATTGGGAGGCAGTACAAATATTGAAGTAGAATATCAAGCACTCATCGCAGGATTGGAGTTGGAACTTTAGGCATAAGTGAATCACTTCAAGGTGAAAGGTGATTCAGACCTGGTAATCAAACCAGTAAATGGGGATTATGCCATCAGAAAAGAATAGTTAATCCCTTTGTATGATTACGTTAGAGAGTTAATGGCAGAATTTCCTTCAGAACTGACATTTTCTTATGTCCCACGATCACAAAATGCTAAAGATGATGCCCTAGCTAATATAGACACAACTCTGGAAGATCCAAATCGGGATGAGAAAATCATCAGTATTGCCCACTATCGTACATTTTCACCTTCTGTTCAAATCAGAATAGAGGAAATCAATTAAATTAGTCCCATTTCTGAACCATATGGTCATACTACGGGATGGATGACACCTATCAGGGAATATCTTCAAAATTGAACACTCCCACCTGATAGATCCAGGAAAGAACAAGTCCGACGATGTGTGGTCAATTTTACTCATTATGATAGCCCAGATCACCTAGAAAAATTATCTACATAAGAGGTTTTGATGGAATTCTCTTTAGATGCATTTATGGTGAAGAGATAATGGATGTCATGAAAGAAGTACATGTAAGAGTCTATGATGACCACCAGTCTGGACATAGACTGTCTGATCAAGTTCGAAGGCTTGGATACTTCTGGCCTACAATGATACAAGATTCTGTTGATTTCACTAAGAAGCGTCATTCTTTACAAGTACATTCCAACTTCATTCATCTACCCCCAGAGTTTCTTCATACAGCTAAATACTCATGGCCATTTACCACATGGGTAATGGATGTAGTATAACCTTATCCTTCAGCTACATGAAAGAAATTCAGGTATATTATGACTTCTACTAACTTCTTTTCCAAATGGGAAGAGGAAATACCTCTCAAAGAATTTAGTTCTAAAAGCCTTTTTAGCTTCATCAATTCTAACATCATTACCAGTTTTGGTGTCCCTCATACCATATTGACAGACAATGGCACCATCTTCTGTTCATCCGAGGTATAAAAGTTGTATCAAGAATACAACATCAAATCCAACAATTCATCTTGGTATCATGTAGTGGCCAATGACCAAATAGAATCCTTCAACACGTCTCTTTCAAATATACTGCAAAAGATGGTGGATAAAGATAAGAAATCTTGGCTTGATAAACTTTTTCCTGCTTTATGGGCTTATCAGACCACCACCCGCACTGCTATGTGGTCAACTCCATATTCATTGGTATATGGAACAGAAGCAGTCTTTCCCATTGAGGTTCAATTACCTTCTCTCAGAGTATCCATTTGTGATTAGTCATCAACAGATGAAAAATATCAACATCGATTGGATGAATTGGAAGGATTAGATGAGAAAATATTGTGCACCCTGCACCACTTGGAAGTCTATCAGAATCTAATAGCATGATTTTTCAACAAAAAAGTTCATCTTGATTCATTCATTCAAGGAGAATTGGTATTCTTCCTCATAACTCCAATGATACTAGGAAAGAAACCTCCCAAGCTTAAGCCAAAGTGGGAAGGACCTTATTCAATACATAAGGTCTACTCAAATGGCACTTATTCTTTAATCTCAATGGATAGAGAACTCATTACAACTCCAACCAATGCCAGATTCTTGAAAAAGTTTTTTGGGTAACAAAATTACTTACATCCAGCAAGACGTGAAACTACATAACCAATGTCCTAGATTCATGACTCTAAACTGTACAACACCCATCCTTCCAACATGACGTTAAACTGTGTTTTCGTCCAACATGATGTTAAACCGTGTTCCTCCGTCGTCCAACATGACATTAAACTATGTCCCTATATTCGTCATACATGATTTTAAACTATGAAAAAGTCCCTAAAAACGTCCAACATGACGTTAAACTGTTCTTACGTCTAGTAAGATGTTAAACTGGATAACCAACGTCCTAGCTACAAGACGCTAAACTGTACAGTACCCACTCGTCCAACATGACGTTAAACTATGTTTTCGTCCAACATGAAGTTAAACCGTGTTCCTCCATCGTCCAACATGACATTAAACTGTGTCCCTATATTCATCCTATATGAAGTTAAACTGTGAAAAGGTCCCTAAATACATCCAACATGACGTTAGACTATGCTTTCGTCCAACATGACGTTAAAATGTGTTGTCCTTACTTCATGACATTAAACTGCATAGTCCCCCCCATAGTCCTTACTGCAATAATTTAAACTTTATAGTCCCTCTTTTTCCAACATGACGCTAAACTATGTTCCCTTCATCGTCTTTTCTATATGAAGTTAAACTATAATCCTTCGTACTCACTATATGACGTTAAACTATACAGTCCTTGTCCAAGCTACATGACACTAAACTGTGTAGTATTGGTCCATACATATGACCTTAAACTACCATAGTCCTTACTGCAAGACTTTAAACTGCACAGTCCCTCTTTCATCCAACATGATGTCAAAATGTGCATCGTTATAGTTGTTGCTACCTCTTGTTTCTCACACCGAGTATGACTCACGTGATCTTAGAGTAAACCTCAACCATAACACCCTCTCTGGGCTGCTAACCATGTGTAAGTCCCAACACCATTTTTAGGTCGTTTTCCTCAATAACAAATTGATTACAAATTCATTCTTCAATCTAACTACACGGAATTTGATCCTTTCCTTCTAGGCTGGGTATGTAGGCAACCACCTGAGGTTCAAGCCCAAAACCAATATCTTCACATCGGTTCACCTCCATCTCATACGATGTTGATTCATGAAGCCGCCCCCAGAACCAATTTTTTTACATTGGTTCACCATCGTTATTTCTATATGATGTTAAACTATTCACACTTTTGTCATGTACGACAATAAACTACAATATTCTTTGGCACCCTCACCTGATAGGGAATCATTGTTTACATTGATCTCCAATTATGTTATATTCCAAAGACTACATGCATACATGGTAATGCCTGAACTTTTAATCTTGGGTCAAACCATCATTACACTAAAAGTCCCCTTTCACCCTTCACTTGTACAAACCAAATCTGTATAGAGTGTATTTCAAGAACTATATTTGGATTGATTCCCATCATTATGGGATACGTGGGAACGTTAGAGCGTCGCTCAAATCCAGCCCCAAGTATTTGGGCCTAACCCCAAATTCCACTTTCAGTCCCCTGGCTGAAAAGTCCCCCCCTGGGAAAACATAGACGTGCTATGAAGACCCTGGTCTTCATTCACATCAGGTTTATAAAACACAAAATGTGTATTCCTTATTATAGTCCGAGCTCTGTGACCATAAACTAAGATCTCCTACTCTTTCATCCCACATGGCGTTAAACTATATTTCAAGAACTACATATGGCTTGATTCCCATCCTTATGGGATACATAGTGTAGTCCAGTTCCTCAATTCAGGACCCATCCACAACATGATTATGGTCAGCATTGGTCTATGTATCTCATTCATGCATTGGACAATGACCATTTTGATGTGTCATGCTCCTAAACTTAAATACTTCAAGATCTCCAAAACCCTTTTCTTGACTTCTGGTCACCAAATGTCTGATACCCAAGAGTTATTTTTCCGGACTATCCAGTACGTGCCCTTAGGTGGCCTTGCATAAGTAGTCTACTTAACGGACCTGTCAGCCAAAAGATGCTATTTATTTGACTATGCAGCCAATTACCTTAAGTTTCCTTGCATAATTCAACACCCTAATGGGTTTGTTAAATAGTGGTAACTACATTCTTGGGAGGAAAACCTCTTTTTTCCTTATTAATCTTAATAACAATATGTAAGGATCCAAAAAAAATTATCCATCCTTCACCTATTTGTCCCATACTCTTTTTCATGATCTAAAAGTATTTAAGTCTATGGTTTATATTTACCTTCCCTACATTTGGTTCAGACCTTCGCAGGAGTGACATTCATCTAATTCTTTGACAATATTGATTGAAAATATCTTCTCCATATTCAAGTACCTCTCTCCATACAACAGACTCTATTCTTTGGAAAATATTAATCTCTATGATCTTTCAATGGATTTTAGCAATAGAAAAGTAAAATTTCTGAGAGTTCTTTTTCCTGGCTATGCACCATGTGCCTTTAGGTGGCCTTTCATAAGTAGTCTACATAATGGACCTGTCATCCTAAAGATGCTATTATTTGACTATGCAGCCAATGCCCTTAAGTGGCTCTGCATAATTCAACCCCCTAACGGGTTTATTAAATAGTCGTAAATTCATTCTTGGGAAATACTTCTTCTAATGACTTTTAGCCATTTTTTCATATCATTCCTCAGATTAAAAATTTCTTAAGTCATAGTTCACATGATTTCCACCATACTTGAATGTCGTAATATGTTTTTAGATAAATTATCATGGAATTGAGTAATTTTTAATCCACTCGGTCAAAGCTATTCGACCTTAAACATTAGGCTTTCTATGTCCGACGTGCATGAATTTAAACTGCCCACAAAAGAAAGGGTAACTATGAACAAAAGTGAAGTCCCAACTCATTCAACATACATTTTGTGTGATTTAGGTAATATTGAGAAATAAAAAGATTCAAAGTTTGCAGGGTTATTTTTAAAATCCTAGAAAAAAAATCAAACTATGCTTACTAGGACCATTGGTTTAGGTAAAAATTTAAAGTAGGTAGCAAGAGAATGGAATGTATATTAATAGGCAAAGCCATACCCCTGCACACCGAAGCCTGAGCAGCTGGCACCTGCGCGCCGCTACTTGCGCGCTCAAGACCTGCATGCCCAAATTCCGTGGTTTTTTATCCTTTAAATCAGAGTCAAATCCTCCTGACTTTTTTGGATCAAACTATTAGGGGGGACTTTTTTTGACACTCTTTTCCATCAAAGAGTCTAACAACTGAAAATTTGGAATACCTTAAGCACAAATAGATTCATCCTTTGAAGAAACATCAGAAATTGACAAAGGTATGAACACGGATTTCAGTACACATGGGTCACACAAGTTTCATCATGGTCATGCAAGTATACTTGCGCGCCACATATTAGTCATGAAAGTGACTTGCGTGCCCTATTTTATTTTCACCCAAGGTCTTCAATGGCCAATAAATACCCCCTGTGGGCCCTCCATTTCGAGGACTGAAAAAAAATCCAAAAGTCAAATTTATGCTCTTGGTTCCCTAGTCTCTACTTAAAGTCTTCCGAACACTTCTAAGTTAATTTCTTACCTAGAATGGAAGATCTAAAGAGGGGGAATAAGGCCTAAGTGTTGAATTTCATCAACACATGCATGCCTAAGTGTATAACCCTTAAGGGATATGTCCACACTTGCGCGCCACCTTATTCATTCAACAGAACTTGTGTGCCACCCTTTTGGAAGCCTTTAAGGATAATACTAAGGGCTTAAGCCAAGTCTCGACCAAGTACTACGTTATGGGCTAACCTTCGCCCAAGTACACATGTGTCACACAAGTATACATGCATGACCAGGACTTTCACACCCAAAGAGGACTTGCGCGCCTGCCTCTTTTTGGGTTCCCCTCTTTCCTATTCAACTCCTTTCTTCAAATCCAGTTCTCCTCTTCAAGATTTAGCCTTAAAAACCCTCTTCAAATCCATTTATGGCAGGTTTCTTTTGTTGGATTCCTTATTTGAACGGAATTCTGTGGAATATCTCTCAAAAACTCATGATTTACATATCTTTATTTCACTAAGGTTAGAGATTTCATCCATTCAACCTCATCCTTTAAGATAAGAAGATTTTTAATCTGGAAATCCTCCTTAGGAGTAAGCCACAAGTTCCCTAACCTGGGCCTCCTTTTCAAGAGTAATCCCCAGTCACAAGATTCCCCTTAACCTGGGCCTCCTTCTCAGAAGTAAGCCCCAGTCACAAGATTCCCCTTAACCCGGGCCTCCTTTTCAGGAGTAAGCCCCAGTCACAGTATTCCACTGAATCCGGGCCTCCTTCTCAAGAGTAATCCCCAATCTCAAATCCCTTTAACCTGGCCCTCCATCCTAGGAGTAAGCCCCTGTCTTAATTTCTTTTGATCTGGGCCTCTTCCTAGGATTAATCCACAATCTTAATTTATTTTGATTTGGGCCTCCTTCTTAGGAGTAACCCCAGTCTTAATTTCCATTGATGTGGGCTTCCTTCTCAGAAATAAAACCCTATCACAAGTCCCCTTGTAATTTGGGAATCCTACTTAGGAGTAAGCCCCAAGTTAGAGTATCCAAATCTCCATAAATCACATATACCTTTATGGACCCTGTTCTTGGGCTTCTTCTTTGAAGTAAGTCCCGATATTTATCTATTTTGGAAATCATACATACGTAAGCCCCATATATTTCCTTTTGACCACATATTTCATGGCACAAATCATTAGGTTTACTGATACCTATTGTTTATCACACCGAGCATGAATCAGGTGAGCTTAGAGTGTAAAAGTAACCACGAAACAACTATTTGGTTTGTTAATCATGCGTAAACCCCACAATTCTTAATCGAACTATGTAGAATTTGATCTCTGAATTAAAATTAGAGTATGTAGGAAGCCTTTCAAAGGTTCAAGCCTATTAATAATTAATTTTCATTTATCCCATATGACATTAAACTATATCTTGATTCCTGAACTATGTGGGTTCTGATGCCTCCTTAACAAGGATACGTAGGTATCCCATCTGCGGGTATGATCCCAACTCAGAAATAATCCATGTCCTTCTGAACGACAATAAAATTCAAGTGCCCTACTGAGTGGATTTAAAACTAGTATGGTTATCATAATAACCAAGAGACTTCTATATAATGTGTTGAAGGATAACATTAACTAAGAATATCTAATAAATACAGATGATTCTCTATCGATGAAGAACATCAAATACATATAAAAGATTCTCTAAATCCCATATATATCAATCATTGATTGCAAGATCTAAAGGAAGAACTCATTTTCATACTTAGTAAATTAATAAGGATTAATTAACATAACTCAAGTCTATAAGAGAGTACCAGAGTAGAATATAATTCCCCCCAAAAAGGTGTGTTGAGTCTAAACTCCCATCCTATCGACCAATGAAAATTCTTAAGCCTCATAAGTCCACAACTAATGAGCACCTACCTTTGGAAAGTAGGTCAAAATGGATATAGAATCATTGGATGTTTCTGGTTCTACAAACAAACCCGTTATAAACCGATTGGAATGTTTGAACCTTAAACAAACAAGGCCATCCCCTTTTCTAGAGGAAATGTGGTTGTGATAGTATTCCCTCAATGTGACATTGAGTTTATGATAGACTTGTATCTCAATACTTGTCCAATTTTGATGTCGATTTATAAGATGGAACCCTATGAGTTGCGGAAGTTGAGGATTCAAATTGATGATCTGATGCAGAAAGCCTTCAACTGGCCTTGTGTGTTTTCGTGGGGCACTTCAGTGTTGTTCACCAAGATAGAGAATGATAGTATAAGGTTGTGCATAGACAACCGAAGGTTGAACCAAGTGACGACTAGGAATCAATATCCTCTTATAAGGATTAGTAATCTTTTAAACTAGTTTAGAGGGGTGAGTTGGTTTTCTAATATTAGACTACGATCTATATAAGACTAGTTTAGGGTGAAGGAGGCTAATATCCCAAAGGATTCCTTCGAAAATAGGTATGATAACTTAGAGTTTGTACTCATGACTTTTGGTGTTATGAACACACCAATCATGTTCATGGGGATTATGAAATCTATGTTTCAATGGTTCATAGACTAGTTCATTGTCATATTCATCAATAATATATTTATCTAGTCAAGGTTATAAGAGGAGAACATTGAGTATCTCCAAGTTTTACTGCAGGTTCATCAGTGCAACCATCTTTATTGAAATTTTCTATGTTTATGTTTTAGATATGAGAGGTCCATATCCTTCGACATGTGGTGTCACATAATGGTGTGGCAATTGAATCAATGGAATTTGAAGTAGTTTTTTTATTGAAAATCACCTAGAAACATGGTTTATATTCATAATGTCCTTGGTCTTGCATGAAATTATCAAATATTTGTTCTTGAATTCCATCGAATTGCAGCCACATTGATAGAGTTAACCAGGATGAACCATGATTTTTGCATGGACTAATCATTACAATAAATCATCCATTTTTCAAAACAGGAAGTTGGACAGTGGTCCATTGCTTCAGTTTCTAGAGGAAGGGGTAATGTTAAAGGTGTTTTATGACACTTATCTTCTAAGAATATGATGAATTTTGATGCAACAATAGATGGTGATCATCTATGGTTCTAGGTAGTTACACCCTCACAAACATAACTATGCTACCAATGATCTAGTGCTATAATTAGCTATGTTTGCGATGAAATTGTGCTGACATTACCTCATTGTGGAGTGAATTATGGTCTTCATGGATCACAAGAGCTTGAGGTATTTCATTTTTCAGTGTGATCAGAATTTGTAAAAAGTGAAGGTGGATGTTGTTTCTTCAGGACTATGATTTCAAGATCTCCTTAACTTCAAGAAAGGGGAATGTATTGGATTACGCTTTGAGAAGAAATTCATAAAATGATATTATTCAGAAGTCTACAAATTCTTAGAGAGTGATTGAGGACTTGGAATACCTACACTTATATATAATGGGGGATGTTGGTAGAGGCTATTTATTTTAGTTGGCGATGCATTCTCCTCTGATGTAGTAGGTGGAGGAGTCTCAACGGAGAGATTTAGAGGTAGAGGTGTTTCATTATCATGTTTTCCTAGGTGATACTTTGGAGGGATGGTCAGAGGATTGTTAATAATGGATGTTGTTTTAAGGATATTTTTTTTTCTAGTGGAACTGCATAAGGGATTCCTTCATGAGATTCATACCCCACATTTGGTGGTACAACCAAGAGTTTCCAAAATGTACAATGGCTTAAAGAAATAATTTTTGTAACGAACCAATGTTTTACAAATAGAAATTCCTCTCTTATAAATATGTCATAAAATCACATGAAAACACAACATAATGAACTAATAAGTGCTAAGTGACTTTTAAACATAATTGTTTCTCTTCTGTGTATGGAATTTCGAAAATCCTACATACACGTTTGCAATCAGTAAGTCATTTTGAGTCCGATAAGAAAAAATTAATTTTTGGTGAATATTAACCTACCCTAATGAATAGTAACACACCCTTATGAATAGTGATATACACAAAGGAATAGTAATCTTACCTATGATAGTATATAAATATTATTCAAGTTGAAATTATGATATACCTATACTTTAGAATAAGTAAATTAATGTTTTAAAAAAAATTTTTGATAATAAATTATGATTTTAATTAAATATTAAAATAATCATATTTAGAAAATTATTTTTGATAAATGGACTTCATTTTTGGATTCTACACATTGAAAAATGGTTATGTTAAATTTTAGGTATTTTTAAGAAATAATTGAATTTTTTATGAACTGTAACATCCGATAATTCACAATAATTGAAAAATAATGGATTAATTGAGTCATTGATGATGTTCTGTTGATGTAAGACCAATTGGTTTGAGATCACATGATAAACCTACAAATATTGGTCATGGAAGACTCATTATTCCTTGTCTTGTGGGGGATTAATAAATTAATGAATTTTATATTGATAAATACCTTCTCTCCTCCACTATAAAACCCCCTTCACTCCCTCTTCTCTTCACTCTTCTAAATCCTTGTGCCTTACCAATATTATGCCTTAATATCTTCCCAAGATGCTCTCCCATGTAAAAAATCTCCTAGACACTTAAAAATAACAAAACCTGTCCCCTTAGAGGTTCTCAAAGGAGGAAGTCTCAGGAGGTAAATTCCTCTTTCCAATTCCATCATTTTTTTAAGTTCATTTATTTTTTGTTTCTTTCCTCAACTCCCTTCACAAAAATGGTATGAAAACTCCAATATCATACATTTACTATAATGATATTATTATAATGGGATAATTCATTATCTCCTCTCCTTTCCTCACCTTTTGTTTGAAATAAATGAAAGCATTGTTTGAGATGTTCCAATTTAGCACATTCAAGGACGACAATTTATCAATTTCTCTTATCATATATAAATCTGGTCATGAATCCATTATTTTTATGGTCAAACCAGATTATATATATGTAATATGTCCTAATTTTATTCTTTAATCTATTTTTACAAATGATATTAAGTTATAAATCAAAAAATGTTCTTTGTAATCAAACCCACCAATAAACTAAAACAGTTGTCACTATGGTTTTATATAATAGTTCGACTTCAATATAAGTAACCAGATTAAATTTAAAATAATGTAATATCCTGGATGTTCAATAATATTATGTAAATTAATTTCTATATAACCACTTCCATCTTTCATGTTTATCCAAACATGAATATAAGTGAACCGATATTTTAAAACCATGTAAACAAACGAGCCCGAACAATGAAATTGATCCTTATAACTAATCAAGAAAGAATTTAATGAAATAAAAAGGGTTATAATAAATCAATTAAATATATAATAGGTTCTATAATTATTAATTAATAATCTTAATTTGTTTATTAAGGTCTTTAATAACAAGTGGAGAACACCAACAGATTTAAGGTAAGGGATCCTCTCCTTTTCACTCTTAATCAAGATTATTCACTATTCTATGCCTTTTTTTTGTGTAATACCAAGTTATGGGTATGTTTTCTCAACTACCACATACTGAACTATTGTTTTATAAGTTATGATAAACCCATTATATCTCTCATCAATCTCTCTTAGTTACACCCGATACCATGTTGATAAACTGTTATGGATTCTACTCGAACTTCCTTTATTCCTTCAGGTTTCTCTATCTTTCTTTTTACCAAAATGTAGTTGTCGTTTCTTTTTTTTAAAACATATACACTCTTTTTATATGCTCCAAAATCATGTTCCATTATCCATATCTCATTCTATTTTGGGGATATACATGCTTTTATGTGAATCCCTCCTCGATACTTCCCAATTAGGACACTCATTTTCAAGGAACTTCTCGATTTTTCACCCAATTTCATGTGAAATATATAATCTATTTTAATACACCATTGTATTTATAAAATAAGTATTTTTATTATGAAAAAATTCTTGGTTCAATTCTGGGTTTATATAAAACAATATCCTCTTTATTATTTTAAAAGCTCTATAGTATTTTCCTTAAAACCGCACAAAAATGTTTTAATGCTAATGTTTCTTCATGAAATTTATTATATTTTGTCACTTGTATTTGTTATGACATACCATGTTATATGCCTATATTACCTTATGAAGATTCATGTATGTTCTAATCCCTTTTTTTCATGGACACTTTCATGATACACTCATTGGTAAGGCTTTATGTACTGAATGTGGTACCCAATTCTTTCCATGGGTATCCTTATGCATATGAACGATTGATTATGTATGATTATTTATGTGGAAATAATATTTATATGGAAATAATATTCATGAACATTTTGAGATGGGAGCACCCATATAGCACTCCAATGCATTGGGTAAATTTAAGTCTCATGAGATGCTATGTGGAACGGGATTGGCGGTTAGCCTTGACCCATACTAAAATCGGAAATGGGATTGGTGGTTAGCCTTAACCCGTAATAAAGAAATGTTTTATGATTATGAAACATTTATATGATTTCAAGTTTATATTATCCCATGCTTATATGATATGATGTCCTATGTTCCATGCTCTTTTATCATTATGTCTTGCATCCAAACTCATGTGCTTAAGATTTATCGTTATGTTCATTCCCTTACTAGGATTTTAACTCATTCCTTTGTTCATGTGTTCCCCAGGGTACCCTATGTAGATGTAAGGGCTCAAAGGAAGTTAATATCTCATTATGGAGATTAAATAAAGAAGTGTTTTTTGCTCCATGTGTTATGTTTTATGCACCTAGTCTTCTAAGACACTATACTTAATGATCCTTGGCTTGTACTCTAATGTATAGTTATGCTTAAAATCATGTAATGTTATATATAAAAGGCTTGCATCGCTATAGTTGGTATCAGAGGATGGTCTAGTTATTTTTCGAGATTAGGTATAGAGTAACTTAGTGAGAACCTTATGGATGAGACTATGTATAAGGGAATAGTCCTAAATTTTGGTGAGTATTTAGTAAGTGGTTTATCAAGAAAATACATCCTTGTCTAGATATGAGTAGGTAGAGGTGGCTCTAGCACAGATGTACCCAGGAGTGAAAACATGGACAAGGAGTTTTAGGCTTGACCTGGGGTATCCTGGTACATGAAAATGGGCCTTTCTGCCCTCATGGTTATCACACTCTTAGGGGATATGCTTTGGTAGATTCATGAGCTTATTACAAACCATTATTAATAAAATTACCCCATATGAATATATGTAATAAAATAGATTAAGGATAATCTGGGTTTAAACATAAGGAATCCCAAGTTAGGATATACCTCTTCTTTATAATTTTATCCTTTTATGTTCAATGATTTCTTTTTTATGCTCAATAGATAAGTATTCAAGACCCCTAATTATACATTAATTTTCTTAGTTAATGGTGGAAAATAGAAGAACAAGTTCCAAAAAACAATGTGATAGGAAATGTGATGATTACCCTAATGATATTCCTAATATGATGGGAGTAGGAGCTCAAAACATCATGACAATACTTGCTTAGCTGGCTTGAGTTTTGAGTAATAACTTGAATTAGGATGAATTCCCTCCTCCTCCAAGGAAAGAGAATGTTTTTGTAAAATCCTTCATATGGAAAAGGCCTCCCATATTTATCAGATCTTCTGATCCCCTGCTTGTGGAACAATGGATTAACTCCATTGAAATGATATTTTCCATCCTCCAGTGCTCTGAAGAAGAGAAAGTTGTACTGGCAGTCTATCGTTTTGATGGGGAAGCTGATCAGTGGTGGGAACTGATCAAGAATACAAATTCCCAAGAGGAAATTGATTCCATTGATTGGGAGAATTCAAGAGGATGTTTTTCAACAAATAGTTTCCTCGAACCCTCCATCTCAAGATGGAAATAGAGTTCCTCAAACTCAAGGAAAAAAAATATGAGTCCATTAGGGAATATGAAGAAATATTTATAGGTCTTGCAAGGTACTCCTCTGGCTTTGTCATGAACACTAAAACCAAGGTGGATCCCTTATTTAGTGGACTAAAGTTGAGTCTATGAAAAGCATTGGCGATTCGAGACTTTAACAGTTATGAGGATATTGTCTGTTGTGCCCTGAAGGTTGAAATGGATATTGGAGACTCTCAGTAGTCTAATGGGACCAATGAAAAGAAAAGGAAAATGGATAACAAAATGGGTGGTTCATCAAAAAAATCCTATTATTGAAAGAATCCCGACTTTTCCCCTTGAAAAAATTGTGGGAATAAGCATCTTGGTAACTGCTTGAAGGGAACCAATAATTGCTTCAAATGTGGAATGTTTGGTCATCTTGCCAAAAACTGCTGAAGGGATATGAAAAATACCACTAATGTGGAAGAATAAGGGAAAGTTTAGTTCAACACTTAGCCTGTAGTACAGTATTACAACTTCAAGGAGAAAGGGCATTATGCGAACAATTGCCCTAAGTTGAGGGTTGTTGGAGGCAATCGACAATAGCCTCTAAGGTAAGAAGGAAGGGATTAAGCTATCACTAATGCAGAGGTGGAGCCAGAAAATGATGTGGTTAAAGGTACACTAGTTATTCATTCAATAATTGTGAACGTGCTATTTGATTATGGTTCTATACATTCTTTCATATCTTTCATGTTTAATAGAACTATTGAAACACCACCTCAAAAATTGGAGGAAAAGTTATATGTGAGAAAAGAAAATGGAGAAATTATTGCATCCATTATTTATAACTCCTCCTCTGTTAATGTTTTTGGACTGAACCTCCCAACGAATCTCGTTATACCTCCTTTAGTGGAGTTTGATGCCATCTTGGGCATGGATTGGCTGTCTTTATACAAAGCCAAAATCAAATGTACGGAAAGGGAGATCACTCTTCACATCCCGAAGTATCCTCTTATTCTATACAAGTGTAAGGAGTAAGATGAATCTACTTTAAAATCATCGTCTCAAGTGTAGATATTGCTACCTTATGAGAAAGCAAATCTAGCTCAAATGATTGAGACAAAAGAGAGAATCATGCTTGAGGGAATGCCCATTGTGAAGGATTACACTAAGGTATTCCCTGAAGAGTTTCTTGGACTTCGTCCAGAGTGAGTGGTTGAGTTATCAATTGTACATATCCCGGGATCTCTGTTTATGTCAAAGTCACCTTATAGAATGGCCACAGTAGAGTTGGTAGAGCTAAAGAAGCAGTTACAGGAGAATATGAAGAAGGGTTTTATACGCCTGAGTGCTTCACCTTGGGGTGCACCAGTCCTCTTCATCATGAAAATGGATGGATCAACGCACCTCTGCATTGATTATCATGAGATCCAAAAAATCACGATAAAGAACAAGTATCCCCAACCATAGATAGATTACTTGTTTGATCAGCTTTGTGGGGCTAGTTATTTCTCTACGGCAGGCCTTCAGTCGGGATATCGCCAATTAAAGGTGAGGAAAGAAGATATTCCCAAGACTACCTTTCGAATAGGGTATGGACACTATGATCTCATAGTGACACCCTTCGAACTCACTAATGCTCCTATAATTTTCATATATTTAATGATTAGAGTCTCTAGGGATTACCTAAATTTTTTTTGGTAGTCTTTATTGATGATATTATGATATACTCCAAGAGCAAGGAGGAATATGAGGAGCATTTGAAAACTGTGTTAAAGACTTTGCAGTGGGATAAGTTGTATGAAAAGTATAGTAAATTTGAGTTCTGGATAGAGGAAGTATCATTTTTGGGGCATGTTATCACCAACAAAGGGATATCTGTGGATCCTTCTAAGACAAATGAAATTAAAGAGTGTCCCATTCCCACTTTGATAATGGATATCCAAAACGTTTTGGGTCTAGATGGGTATTATCGACAATTTGTGAAGAAATTTTCATGATTGTCAAACCCAATGACCAAAATGAAATGGAAGGGGGGTAAAGTCTGTTTGGACATAGGAATGTGAAGATTTTTTCAAGGAGTCGAAAAAGAGGCTTACCATTACGCCAATACTCACACTCCCTACAAGTAGAGAACTCTTTGTGGTGTATATTTATGCTTATAAGAAGGTATTAGGTTGTGTGATAATGAAAAATGATAATGTGATAGCCTACACCACAGGGAAGCAAAAAATCCATGATCAAAACTATCCCACACGTGATTTGAAGTTGGCAGCTGTGATCTTTGCGTTGAAAATCGAACAGCACTATCCCTATGGGGAGAAATGTGATATTTATACTTACTACAAGAGTCACCAATATATATTCACATAGAAAGAGATTAATATGCACCAGTGAAGATGGATAGAGCTCATCAAGGATTATGACTTCTCAATCCACTACCAACCTAGTAAGGAAAACACAGTAGTAGATGCTCTAAGTAGAAAGGATCCCGAATCTTTATCATTGATGAGAATTGAAAAGGATTTAATCTTCTTATATTTGAAAATGAAGGACATGAGAAACATTAAGGGAGGAACATCATCAATCCTTTCTCAAATTATTGGTCAACCATACCTATTTGAAAATATAAAGGATGCTCAAAGAAAATAAGTGGAAATTCAGATAAGGGTGGAAGCTGTCAAAAATGGGAAATCCTCCGATTTCAAAATTGATGAGAAAAAGTTGTAAGATTTGGGACACGGTTATGTGTACCAATCGATCCAGAGATAAAGGAGGAGCTATTGAATGCTGCACATATCTCTACATTCTCTATCCACTCAGGGAGCACAAAGGTGCATCAAGATCTCCAAGAAAACTTTTGGTCGGACAATATGAAAAGGGAGATTGCTAAATATACATCAAAGTTCCTAGTATGTCAGAAAGTGAAGGCTGAGAGGAAAAAGTCTAAGGGGATAATGCAGCCACTACCCATACTAGCATGGAAGTGGGAGAACATCACCATTGAATTTTTCACAATACTTCCAATGATATCCAGAGGAAACAATGATATATGGGTCGTTTTGGATCATATTACAAAGATAGATCACTTTATCACGGTTTGAGAGGACTTCTCATTGGACCAACTTGTGCGGATTTACATCAAAGAAGTGGTAAGGTTGCATGGAGTACCAATATCTATTATATCCAATCATGAATGAAGATTCACATCAAAGTTCTGGAAAAGTCTCCAATATGATCTAAGGTCTGAACTAAAATTCAGTACGGCCTATCATCCTCAAACTAATGGCCAATCTAAGAGAACTGTTCAGACACTGGAAGACATGTTGAGAGAATGTTCTATGGAATTAAAAGGATAATGGGTCCAAAATCTTCCACTGGTTGAAATCTCCTACAACAACGGTTTCCACTCAAGAATATTAATGGCACCATATGAATCCCTTTATGGGAAAAGGTGTAGAACACCGGAGTGTTGGGTTGAAGTTAGTGAGTGTAAGCTGCTATGACCAGAAATGGTCGAAGAAATGGTGGAGAAGGTGAATACCATTCAGCAGCATATCAAGGCAACCCGAAGTTGACAGAAGAGTTATGAAGATAACCATTGATGAGACCTTGAGTTCAAAGTCAGAGTCATGGTATTTCTACACCTATCTTTGTGGAAGAAGGTCATGAGGTTTGGAAAGAAAGGGAAGATAAGTCGCATGTACATAGGCCCCTTCGATATCCATGATCGAGTCAGAGCTGTGGAATATCGACTAGAAATTCCACCTACCATGTCGAAAGTACATGATTTATTTCATGTGTCCCTCCTAAGGATGTACATATCGGACCCTTCACATGTACTCTCTTCAGAGGTGGTACAATTGGAGGATGATCCCACTTATGAGGAGCATCCAATGAAGATCTTGGATCATAGAGAAAAAGTTCTATGCAACAAGACTACTCATCTGGTCAAGGTACTATGGCAAAACCATAAGTACGAAGAGGCAACAAGGGAACTGGAGGAAGTAATGAAGGAAAAGTAACCACACCTATTTTTGCCTAAGAATGTAAAACAAAATTTCAAGATCAGAATTTCATAAGGGGGGAAGAATGTAACGACCCAATGTTATATAAATGGAAATTCCTCTATTATAAATATGTTATAAAATCACATGAAAACACAACATAATGAACTACAAAGTGATAAGTGGCTTTTAAACATAATTTTGTCACTTCTCTGTATTGAATTTTGAAAATCTGACATACACGATTGCAATCAGTAAGTTATTTTGGAGTCTGATAGGGAAAACATAATTTTTGGTGAATAGTAACCTAACCTAATAAATAGTAACATACGCTTATAAATAGTGAGATTTCCTAATTAATAGTAACCTTACCTATGATAGAATATAAATATTATTCAAGTTGAATGGACGATATACCTATACTTTAGAATATGTAAATGAATGTTTCAAGACTAGTTTTTGATAATAAATTAGGATTTTGATTAAATATTAAAATAATCATATTTAAAAAATTATTTTTTAAAAATAGACCTCATTTTTTGGATTATACATGTCGAAAAAAGGTTTGGGTAAATTTTGGGGATTTTTCTGAAATACTTCAGTTTTTTATGAATAGTAAAATCTGATAATTCACAATAAATGCTAAATAATGGATTAATTGAGTCATTGATGTTGTTCTGCTGATGTAAGACCAATTGTTTCAGGATCACATGATACATTTACTATTCTTGGTCATAGTAGACTCACTATTCATTGTCTTGTGTGGAATTAATAAATAAATTAATTTTATATAGAGAAATGCCTTCCCTCCTCCACTACAAAAACCCCCTTCACTCCCTCTTCTATTAACTCCTCTCAAGCCTTTTTTATTACCAATATTCGACCAAAATATCTTCTCAAGATCCTCCACCACGTCCAAAAGCTCCGAGACTCTTCAAAATACCAAAACCTCTCCTCTTAAGTGGTTCTCAAAGGAGGAAGTCGCAAGAGGTAAATTCCTCTTTCCAATTCCTTCATTTCTTTTAAGTTCTTTTATTTTTTGTTTCATTACTCACCTCCCTTCACCCAAATGGTTTGATAACTCCCATAGCATACATTTACTAGAATTATATTATGCTAATGGGATACTTCATTATCTCTTCTTCTTTCCACACCTTTTTTTGGAAGAAATGAAAGCACCGTTTGAGATGTGCCAATTTAGCACATTCAAGGAAAACCATTTATCAATTTCTATTATCATAATTAAATATGGTCATGAAAAAACATTTTTATTATGTTTGAACCAGATTATATATTTTTAATATATCCTACTTTAATTCTGTAATCTTTTCTACTGATGGTATTAAGTTATAATTCAAAACATGTTCTTTGTAATCAAACCCACCAATTAACAAAAACAGTTACCACTATAGTCTTATATAATAGTTAGAATTCAATATAAGTAACAAATTTAAATTAAAAACCATAAAATATCCTGGATGTTAAAAAATATAATATAAAATTATTAATGGAAAACCACTTCCATCTATTATGTTTATCTGAACTTGAATATAAGTGAACTGATCTTTTAAATCCAAGTAAACAAACAAGCCCGAACAATGAAATTGAACCTTATAACTAACCAAAAAGACTTTGAATGAACTAAAAAGGGTTATAATAAATCAACTACACATATAAGAGTTTCTAGAATTATTAATTAATTAGCCTAATTTTTTTATTCAGGTATTTAATAACAAGTGGAGAATACCAAAAAATTTAAGGTAAGGGATCCTCTCTTTTTCACTCTTAATCAAGATTGTTCTCTATGATATGCCTTTTTACCATAATTTAGTTGTATTTTATTTTTATTTAAAACATCTAAATTCTATTCATATTCTCCAAAATCATGTTCCAAGATCCATATCTCATTCTTTTTTGGGGATATACATGGTTTTAATTGAATCCCTCCTCGATACTTCCCAATAAGCACACTCCTTTTAAAGGAACTTCCCAAATTTTTTCGCAATTTCAATTACACAATATCCTCTATTTTAAGACACCATTGTCTTTATAAAATCAGTTTTTTTATTATGAAAACCTTCTTGGTTCAATTTTGGTTTTATATAAAATAATTTCCTCTTTACTATTTTAAAAGATCTATAGTATTTTCCTTAAAACCGCACAAAAATGTTTTAATGCTAATGTTTCTCAAATACAGGTCTTATATATTGTCACTTATATTTGTGACCACCTACCATGTTATATTCCTATATTAACTTATGAATGTCCATGTATGTTCTAATCCCTTTCTTTCATGGACACTTTCATGATACACTCATTGGTTATGATTTATGTAATGATTGTGGTACCCAATTCATTCCATGGGTATCCTTATGTATATAAATGATTGATTATGTATGATTATTTATGTGGAAAGAATATTTATGTGGAAAGAAAAATCATGAAAATGTTGAGATGGGTGCACCCAGATAGAGCTCCAATGCATTGGGTAATGTTAAGTCTCTTGAGATGCGATGTGAAACGAGATTGGTGGTTAGCCTTGACCCATAGTAAAATGGGAAATAGGATTGGAAGTTAGCCTTGAACCATACTAATGAAATGTATTCTGATTATGCCACATTTTTGTGATTCCATGTTTATATGATACCATGATTATATGATTTCATATGTTACATTCTTTTTTATCATTATGTCATGCCTCCTAACTCATGTGCTTAAAATTTATCCTTATATTCATTCCATTACTGAGATTTTTATCTCATACATTTGTTCATGTGTTCCCTAGGGTACCCTATGCAGATGTAAGGGCTCAAAATAAGTTAGGATCTTATTATGATGAATAAATAAAGAAGTGTTTTTTTGACCCATGTTTTATGTTTTATGTACTGAGTCTTCCAAGACACTAGACTTAACGATCCTTGGCTTGTACTCTGATGTATAATTATGCTTAAAATCATGTAATTTTATATATAAAAGGCTTGGGTCACTATAGTTTTTGTGGAAAAAACAAAATAGTAAGTTGTTGAGTTTGTGGCTCAGTGTCTGGTTTTCCATCAGGTAAAGTCCGACCATCATGTTTTGGGAGTTTTTTTTGCAGACATCGCATGTTATAGTGTAGATATAGGTTGAAATATCAATGGATTTTATCATTGTGTTACCTTCAGATCATGGTGGTTGTGATTCTATCTGGGTGATCATGGATCAGTTGAAAAAAATCCATCCACTTCTCAGAGAATAATGAGTCAAGAACAATGGATTCATTGGATAAGTGGTATGTGGATGATGTGGTATGGTTTCTTGGAGTTATAAGGTCTATTGTCTTGTATTAAGATTCTTTTTTTACCTAACTAGTCTGGAGGGTATTGCAACATGATTTTGGAACCATGTTACACCTCTGAACTTCCTGCCACCCTCAGTTGGATGGGTAGATATAGCTAACTATCTAGACACTAGAGGATATGAAGTAGGCAAGAGTCTTATACTTCTGTGGATCATGGACATAACCACTACCCTTTATATAGTTCACATATAACAATTTCTATCACTCTTCTATTGGTATTTACCCATTTGAGGCATTGTATGGGTGACCGTGTAATTCTCCGTTATACTGGACTTTGGGTGGGGTGGAAGTAGTTTTTGGTTCTAAGATTGTGCAGAGCATAGTAGAGAGGGTTTAGTTGGTTTGATAGAGGATTAAGAAACCACAAGACCGGATGAAGTATTATGATGATTGAAGGAGGATGCCTCTAGTTTTTTAGGTTGGAGAGCATTTATTTTTTATGTTTTCCCCTTATTGTGGGAAGAATAAATTTGGGAAGGGGAGTAATCACTCACCCAAATTTGTTAGACCTTTTGAGGTTTTGGGGTGAGATAGTGAGGTGTAATATTATATGTAATGGACACCATGGTTGGGAAGGATCCACAATTTCTTACACATATCTCATCTCCATCGATATCTTTATGGTGAACCCCACGTCATTGATTGGGGAGAGTTGGATATTGAGAATGATGTAACCTTTAGGAAGCATCTAGTGGAGACCAAAGAACATCAAGAGAAGGAGTTGTGAGGATGAACCATTCCCCTAGTTAGGATTATATGGTGGAATTTTGGCTTATACGAGAGTACTTGGGAGCATGAGAAGCATATGGAAGCCTAGTACCCAGAGTTATTTTGAGTTTTCACTTCTATTTTTTTCCTTGTGATTTGATATTTGGATCATTTTTATGAGATATTTTACTTTCCCCTTGATGTTATGTTTGTGGTGTGATGTGTGATAAATTCCTAATATATAAAAAGTATAAGACTCAATTCCTAATCAAGACGAATTAACTGTGATTCGATTAATCCTATGAAAATGAGTCAGTGCCACCTAGAGTAGATAATATTTTGACATGGAGGATGGAATTCATTGATTGATGTGCTTAGGATGGTGCAATTTGTTGTGTTTGAAATGGTTGTGTGAGAGGAGATGGTTTTTAGTTATTGTTTCGAGGTGATGGGGTTCAGAATGATGCTTGTGGTCATTTGGTTTGGTGGTTCTTTAGGTGGATGAGATTCTTGAGAGGTATCTCGAGGGATGGTTCTTCAGACGCATCCTATATTTTATTCTCGATTGGTTTTAAATTGTATAGGGTGTGAATAGTTTAAAAGGTATTTAATTTAGTGGCCCGAACCTTCCATCCAATTATTGTTCCAAAAATTTGATACTTGAGGTGTCTGGAGGTAGTTCGGAGTGTTTTTGGGACGTTTGAGTCATCCTAATGATAACTCATTTAAACAGTTTAAAAAATTTATAGTTTTCAAATAGTGGGTCATATTAGAAGTATATAAAAGTAGTGGTATCTATTCATGTTAGTAGCTCATCCTCCAGTTATCTCATCCACATGGGGACTAATCTAGAAGTAACTCATTGGCAGTGACTTTCTTGGCGGTGATTCGCATGGCGGTGACTTGTCGGGTGGTGACTCGCTTGGCGGTGACTCGCTGGTGGTGACTCATTGACAGTGAATCATTAGAGATGATTCTTCTGGAGGTGAATCATTGAACTATGACTCGTCTAGTGGTGAATTTTATGGAAGTGACTGGTTCTGGTAGTGGTGGTTACTCTTTTGACCAATTTTCCATATTTCTAGAAATTTCCAGTTTATTCCTTTTTATTTATGTTTTAAGGAAAAATGAGATTAATAACATAATTAATAATTTTTGATACCATTTCAAATGAAATAAATAAAATAATTAATTTTATAAAAGTTTAGGATCGTTATAAACATCTAAAATTAAAGGTTTTTATAAAATCTTCTTAAAACAGTCAACTTATCCATTTTAATCCTGTAAGTTTTAGATACAGTCCTTATAATGCGGAGATCCTACCTTCATTAGTTCCTTATTATTTCTACTGATACAGGTGGACCCAAAATACTTCTTCTTTGAATTCCTAAAATGATGTGCTACAGTTTGTCCGAATTTCCCCCAGAAGTTGTTCCTCCTATACACACCCCCTGTTTCAGAGCAACAAGTCTACTAAAAAGGATTCTTTCTTCCAGGTAGTATTTTATTCATCCTTATGGATTGTGTGTCATACGGGATGGGTTTATAAATTTTTATCCTTATAGATATAGTTGATTTAAAATTATAAAATACAATAGAATTAATCTAAAATAAATACAATGGGGAAGGGGAACATGATGTTTGGTCTTACTATTTTATTTTTATTTATCGATGTTATGAATTTCATGGGCTAAGATCCCAGTAAAAAATCACTGTAGTTTGTGGTCCTTGATTGTGATTTTATCTTGTGTACTACAAAAGTAAGGTTGTGTGGTCTATGAAAAAAATGTAATATGTAATTGGATAATCACATATATTTGGTTAATAAAATGGATGACCCATGACCATACAGTTCCTGTGATAACACCGTTAAATAACAAAGTGGAATTGAAAGAGAGTTTACGCGATAAATCTAAAAGTATTTTGTGTTGTTGTGTGTGATACGACAAGAGTTGGGGTTATGGATGAGATATTTTTGTGCAATATGACTATGATGGTTGTGTGTTTGTGCAGAGGGGATACAGTGGAAGATGGTTCTAGACTTGTTTATTGACTTGTTTCAATGTGATGCTTACTATGTGTGGTTTTGTTTTAGGATCCTAGTTGGTATAGATGAAGAAATGAATAATGATCATGACTTGGAATTATTACATGACAATGATTTAAACTAAATACTTAACATAAATGGTTGGTAATGAAGAATCTAGAAAATGGTTTAATATTAATTAAAGACCAAAAAAACAATGTCTTGTGTTTTTCTTTAAAGGTGATTATGAATTTAAAGGTGGAAGAAAAGTTGGGAAGTCTTGAGTTGATTGGTGTTTTTTTGTAGAACCATAGGTTTGGATGGTGTGTATATATATATATATAAACATTGTATGTTCCTATGATTTATATATGCACCCCTCCCTTGTCAAGCACTATATGTCAACACACACATAGTCACGTGAGAGGGTGTCTTTCCCAACATCTCAGTGGGAGGATGTATGGATGACCACCCAATCTTCCCTTCTACCTATTATAGGAGATAATAGATGATGTGCTTTTGGGAGAGTTGTGACATGGTGTCGCAAGTGTCTAAGGATGATTTGTGGTGTGTTTTCCCATGTGTATTTGGAATGATATGTGTTGGGTTGTCTAGGGTGTCTTCAGGATGAGATGTGTTGTGCTGTCCCAAGTGTCTTTGAGATGAGATGTTTTGTGATGGAATAGGTGTGTGTGATTAGGATGTGATCTGTTTTATGAAACTGGTGTGTGTGTGGGATGTTTTGTGAGGTGTGGCATAAGTTAGTGTGATTGAGATATGATATGATATATTTAGAAGAGGTGGGAGTGCCATGATGTTTTTCATTGGGGTTTGAGAGCATCTAATTAGTGGAAAAGTGGTGTGGGTTACCCTATCATTTATGTGCTTTATGTTATATTATATTACCTGAATGTGTTATTTGGTGAGAGATAATTGGTGAATTTTCAGTTTTGGTTAGTCTACCTATTAGGTTCCTTTTTGTTTTGTTGTTTTCTAATGGATGCATTAGTATGATCCTTCCACTTGTGCATAAGAAGCTTTGGATTTCCTACTGAGTATACATGTATTCCCCCCCTACGTATATAAAGATATTTTCAGGTTTCCAAGAGGATTACATGGACTATACTAGGAATTACTAGTTTTTAACTTGGGATAGTTGTTGTATTGTTTCTCTAGTTTGTTTTGGGTATTTACTTTGGATACTTATTTTTTGTATCAACACTATATACACATGCATTATTGCATGATTTCTATTTTTATTATATATATTTCATGGATTTGAATTTGGTTGAGAAATCCATTATCCCAATATTTTTTCCTTATAAAGGACAATTCCTCCCAAATTGTGGGATTTGTACACCCTTGGTTTTATTCACCAACCCAGGTCTTACTAGAGGGGGGCCTCTGGGGTCATGAAAAAAGACATAGGGGAGAAAGTACATAGTAGTATTAAATTTAAAATTATTCCATTAATTTAACCCAAAATGTGCAGAAATTTGTTATAATAAATTGGGATACCCTATCTTGACAGTATTATCTTCTATAATGATTTAGACCTAACTCCTTCAATACATGGATAAATAAGATGCTATTTTGTTTGATAAAATAGAATTTGTCAATGAAAAGAATTTCTAAAGAATAATATTCAAAACTGTAGATCCAAAAATAACATCCTTTATACAAATAATTAAAAACATAACGAGATTGAATTTCTCATATTATATTGTTTTTATAGAACATATATATCTTTAACCTTAAAGGTATCCCTATCCATTTTCTTGTTATGAGGAAATTCTATATCCAAATCCAAACTATCTTTATGATCTGATACTAATGATTAACATATGTCAATTAATCATAAGAAGTAAAAAATGAAGTCAAAGAAATGTATTTTTAAAAACCATATAACTTTTTAGTTAGCTTATGGGTTATGAGGTTCACTTATCCTTTTCAGTGTACTCTAACCAAATCAGATACTTCTTGAATATTTAACATTTATAACTCTTCAAAAATAATAAAATTCAAAACTTTATAATTTTATTCAATATTAAATTTTGGGGATGAATATAATTTTCTTAAAATATCTATAAAACTAAGGTTGAAACATTCCTTTTATACACACACATATCTTTCTATACTTGGAAAACAGAGATATATTTAAGAAAATACTCATTATTTTTAGATCAGATTATCTTTATGAGTGTTTATTTGAAGAAACTTTTGTATGAAATATCACAAGAGTAAGTAATTATGATGATCACATAAACTGAGGATAACAAGGAAACCAAAAATTTATGGATGGACCAAAAATTGGATGGTGAGTGCAGTTATCCAAAAATAAATTTTAGAGAAGGAGTGGTGTCCCATGCCCCTTTATATAAGTGTGAGGAAAGAAATAGTTATTATTCTCCTAGATCTAATGTCTCACCTTAAAAAATCAATTCAAGATCAATGCCAGATTACTTTCTTGAATACATAAATAGATTTAATGCACTATTGATGTTTTTATAAACTTTTGAAATGAATTTTATTAGTAGATTTTTTTTAAAAAAATTTTGTAATATTTTTAGAAAGTTATAAAATTGAAAATCTATAATCAATATGAATCATATTATAACAATTGGTAGTAAAAAATAATGATTTATAAATTAACTATAAGAGAATAATATAATATCATGTTAAATGTTTTTTTGTCTCGTGATAGTAAGTTGTTATGTTTTCTAAAAAACCCATTTTTTTATATTTCTAAGAATATTTTTCTAATATATTTAGAAATGTTTTGTCTCAAGACTTTTTTAGAAAAGTTTTTTCAGAAAAAAATAAGGTAATGTTTTTGAAAAGTTTGAAAAAAATAAGAAAACTTAAAAACAATGTAAAAATATTATCCCATTTTTTAAAATATTTTTTAATATAATAATATTTGTAAACCTAAAGTAGGCTGAATGATAATTTTATTTTGAAAATTTCTAGATTTTGTTTAATATAATTAATTAAATTAGAATTTATGTTTTTCCTAAAAATATAAATAAGTTGTTCATTCTTTTTTATGAGTTGTAAAATAGTATCACATTTTTTTTAATACTGGAGGAAATGGTGTCTTATGTCAATGTGCTTAGCTCATGAGTGATGTGTTTGGTTTTTAATTTAATCTAGGACACTTGTTTTATGAAAAAATTGGATTTATGGAGAAAATCATGCAAAATTGTAACCCCCACTATTTAATGGTATGTATCCTCTTAAATTATCTTAATATATTCGATAGTTTAGATTTAGAAATTGAACTAGGTTATAATATTAAATTTTAATATGTCCATTGGAATAGTAATGTGGCCTTTCTGAATAGTAATCAAACCACTAGAATAATAACATCAGCTATAAAATCATATATAAAATTTTGGAATCTCCTAAATGAAAATATGACATATCATAGTATAATTAAATAATTTTTTTTAAATAGAAAAATTAAGTGTAGTTATTTTTGTGAAAGGCGAATGTTGATTTAAAATTTTATAATTAAATTAATAATTTGAAAGAAAATTTATTTTCAAAAAAATAGATTCAACAATTAATGTTTTTTTCATTATAATTATAGGTTAATTTTATGAGACCATAATTAATTTTTGAATGTGTTGTTAAATCTGTTATGATATTAAAATCAACAATTTTTGAATAAATAATGATTTTATTTAAAATATAAAATTTATCATATTTATAAAATTATATTCATAAAATGGATTCCATTTTTTAGATCTACATGTTAAAAATGGTTAGGGTTATTTTTTTTGGATTTTTCTAAAATAGTTAAATTTTTGGTGAATACTGAAATACCATAATTTATGGTATTTATCATTATAAGTAAAAAATTAATTATTGTGTGATGGATGATATATTATTGAGTGAAAAATAAATTTATCAAAACACACATGTTCCATTTACTGTACTTAGTCACAAGAATCAAACCTATTGATCATCTTGATCCAAAATAATAAACCAATGAGTAAAAAATTCAAAAAACCCCTCTCTCCTAAAATATAAATACCACCCCTCACCACCCCTTATACTAACATATTCTAATACATGGATCATGATTATATTTTCTCCCAATTACTCTACCAAACATCTACACCAAATTCTGGACTTGTTGGTCTCAATAAAAGACAATTTCCAAGTGGCTTAAAGAGGTTCTGAAGGAGACGACATTGAAGAGGTAAAAACCTCTCTCTTTTACTTTTAATTTATATTATTCTGTGATTATTATCTCACCTACCATATCCAAAGTAACATGATAACTATAGTATCATATATATATATATTGTAATTTTATTATTTTTAATGGAATATCCATCTTAAAATCTTCTCTCATCTTTTTTTTTCTGAAAATGAAAACGTCGTCTATTAGGTGTCGATTCATCGCCTTCGGGTGAAAATGGTTTTTTATTTTCAATTACCACCTTCAAGGTGGATCATAGAACCATTTTTATGGTTAAATAAAGATTATAAAAAGTGTATTAAAACTTACGTAATGTTATGAAACTGGTATATTAACATATTATATCAATAAAAAGATATTAATTCATGATGTTCGTAAAAACCACCAAAATAAATTAAATCAGTTCTATTAACATTTTATATAATTAATATCGATCATAACATATAAAAAAATTATATATGAGGACCAGTAAAATAATTTAAGTATATTAATATCATTCCATTCTACTTATTTAGTATTTGTTCCATTTGAAATGAACTACCATATTTACACTCAAGGGAAACGACTATAGAACCATGAAACAAACACTCCCAGAACAAAAAAATTAAACATTAGAACCCATATTAATGGATATAAATGAACAGAATAAAATTATAATAATCCAAATATATATTGAATAGGTTTTTAATTAATTAATTAAAGAATCTAATTTTATTTTCTTAGAGATTAAGTACAAGTGTTGAGTGCTTTCATACATATGGTAAGGGTTTTGTCATCTCACTTTTATTTCTATTAGATATTTCTTATTCACCAATTATTCCTTTTGTGTGGTGTATGTATACTTCCCTATGATATATAATATCGATAATCCCTTTATCTTTATGGTATTCATTTTTTTCATTTGATAATTATTACCTTTATTGGGCATACGATGCTCACCCTTTTTAAAAAAACTCTTTTAAATTCTTATTTTTTTAAATGTTTAGAGGAAATGTTTCTTAAACCATATACACCAAAGTGGATATTCCTGATTTTATGACAACTTTATTTTTTCTAGAATTTTATACAAATTTACAATGTTATTTACAAATATATATTTTTATTTTAAAATTGTATGTCTTCTTAAATAAGTGATTCCTAAGTAAAAAATGCTATTTATCTGAAAAAATTTCCATCAATTTTGTTACAATATTTTCATCTATGTCAAAAACAACTATTGTATATTATTATTAATTTAGGATGATCTCTTATGATTCCATATTCCATATTTTTTGAATGGTTTATGATAATTTTTACTAGGGTTGTACTATCATGATACCATTCACTATACTACCGTGGATATTTTATGACTATGTTTACAGATTGGGGAAAATATTTACATTTCATATGATAGTTTTAATATGAATTTATATGTTGATTATGCATCAATCCTTTCATATAAAAGATGAATGAGTCATTTTAAGTGTCGGAAAGGCCCCGATAAAACCCCATGATTCATCAATAGGTTTCATTAGACAAACTAGACTGAGTTTTTCAAAGGCATTACCCATTTATATAGAATTATTGGTCGAGGCATTGATGTTATGGTTATGAGGTACCTAATTATGAATTACCTAATTCTGATATTAGTAATTGATAATCCATTGGATTATTCAACAATTATAATATCCCTCATTAAGTTTCATTCTCATGTGATTATTTATATGGAATTATTTGATCAGCTATTATTCTTTCCATATTATGCTCAATATTATGTATTAATGGAACGTTTTTTAGTTATTCAACTTGTATAATTGTTTATTTTTATTTACAATAGATTCAACTGTATTTTTACCTATAATTATCATCTTATTTCACTCATTTCTTATGTTTTATTTTCCCCCAAGATTCTGAGAAGTATATTATGTTTAACCTACATGGATAATCTATTAGAATAAGGATGTTACAAATGGAGCTTATATGTTATATTTCATTTCAACTTGTAGTGTAATGTTTATGTTTGTATCTAGTTTTCTAAACATATGAAACTAATTGGTCCATCAGGATGTGATTTCCTTTTTTATTATGCCAATTTAATAAAGCAAGGTACTGAATTTGGGCTACTAGGGTCGAGGTCTTTATAGTTGTTTTCAAATTTTGTTTTGTTAAAACTTCGAAAACAAGATCTAGGAAAACATAGTTTATGGAAATATAACCCTATAACAAAATTTTATAATATTCCCAAGGTAACCAAGCTTATGATTTTGATATTATTTATAATTTAAGTGTTTTATTAGTTTTAAAATTTCATAATCTAATCTAGTGTATTCCTTTGTTAAAAATAGATCCCTGTGTATGGAATGAAAACCTAATCAATGCGCATATTATATATAGGGGTTTATACTCAATACAAGATAATGATGTCAGAGATAAAGCTGCAACTGGATTTAAAGAACTTATAACTATATTAGAAAAAATGATCATGTTTTTGAGAAATAAAATTTATCACATGGAGGATCCTGATCCACAATATAGGGTAACAATGTTAGACTGCTTCATGCGATAACAACCTCCATTATTAAATTGGACTAAAACCCCATTTTTTTGTTGAGAAATGGATAAGTTCCTTAGAGATGATATGTCTCACTTTGTGAAGTAATGAATGGGAGAAGGTTATAATAACAATTTATCATATCTCATGAGATATCGATTAATTGTGGTCATTAATTCATAACACAAGGTAGGAGAAAGAAATTAAAAATATATTATAGAATTATTTTAATGAAATTTTATTTGATAAATATTTCCTATAAAATAGTGAGAAAATATAGAGATGTAGTTCTTGATTTTGAGACAGAAAGAGGATGAAAACATTGATAAATATGTATCCAAATTTACAAGGTTATCAAGACATTCCACAGACTACATACATAATCCAAACATAAATATTTACCATATACTAATGGTCATAAACCAATTATAAACAGGGAATTAGTCTCCCAAACATTCTAATCTTAATAAGATATATTTTTATGTACCATCTATACAGAGAAATAATTTTCCAAGGTATACACCTTCGATGGGTATAAAGCTAAGAAAAGGGATTATAAGTAATTTGAAAAAGAAAATAATGAAAAATGGTAGAATAGAATTTATAACTTGAATAAATGTGGAATGAAATATCATGGAAGATGACTCTTGGGAATGAGAGTTTTTTATAAGTGTGGAGAAAAACGTTACTGGGCCCATGACTCTAAGGTTAAGAAAGAAGCAGGAAATGTGAAATGTTTCAGCTATTAAGAGATTTCACATTATGTATATGAACATTCTAGACATCAATTAGACTTTCCCTAAAAAACACCAAGGGAAAAAGGCCATGCTTATACAATAAAAAAAATTGAGGTTGATTTTCCTAATGTTGAGGTGGAAGGTAGTTTTTTTATCTCCTAAAATATTACTAAAGGATTATTTGATTTTGGATTGTCACATTATTTTATATATTTCTAATTTTCTATAAAATTTTATATTTTTAATTCACCTATATACAGGAGATGACAGTAAAAACTACTAGTGGAAAGCTTATTACAACAAATATATGTCGATAAGTTCTTATTATAATACATAAACGTTCTACAATTGATGATTTTATTATCATATATGTGGTTGATTTGTTGTAATCCTTGACATGGATTGAATTTAAAAATATAATGAAAAAAATTATTTCAATGAGAAGGAAATTATGATTCGAGATGAATATATATAAGTTTTTTATTTATAGGGGAGACTTAATTGTATAATTAATATATGGATCCACCACCAGTAGCTCTTCTAAATGAGATTGTTAGAAAAGAAGAGTAGAAAAATCCTTCTGATGAAAAAGGTGATCTTCAAATTGAGTATGAACCAATTGTATATGAATACGTTAATGTTTTTCTAGATTAATTACCTTTACATAGTCTAAAGTGGAAGTTGAATTTTTTATTGATTTAATCCCCGATGGAAGACTTATATCAAATACTCCCTATATAATATCCATAGTGGAGTTAATATATTTTGATAAAAAAGCAGAGTAATTGAATGATAATGGATTTAAAACCCTAGTGTTTCTCCTTGGAGAGATAATATTCTCTTCATTAAGAAGAAATATGGATTCATGAGGTGGTGTATTGACTAAAGAATGATCAATGCTATTATGATTAAGAACAATTATTCGCTGCATTGCATAGATGAATTATTTAACCAACTTCACAGAGATAAATATTTTTCAAATATTTATCTTCTTTTTTGACATCATCAATTTCATGTGAATAAGGAATATAGTCCAAAGACCTCATTTCGAACAAGTTATGGGAATTGTGAGTTTACACTAATTATATTTGGACTAACTAATGAACTTTCTATTTTTATGGATCAAATAAACATATTATTTAAGTAATATCTTGATATATTTATTATTATATTTATTGATAATATATTTGTGTACTCCAAAAGATATAAGGACCATGGGAACCATTTGATAATTGTTCTAGAGACTCTTAAAAAAAATATTTATATAGTATGTTTAGAAAGTGTTAATTATTTATTCAGAAAGTTCATTTCCAATGCCATATTGTCTCCACGAATGAATTATTAATTGATCTTATGAAAAAAATATGGTAAAAGAATGGCCTACACCAATGAAAGTTACTAAGTTATGTAGTTTCATTGGTTTTTCATTTTACTATGGTAATTTATTTCATAATTTTTTATTAATTACCTATCCCGATAACCATACCTATTTATAAAGGGGTAGTGTTTATTTGAAAAAATGAAGTTGTAGAATGATTTGAATAATTGAAGAGGAGATTAGTAAATGCTCCAATATTTACACTACTATTGGGAAATGGTGGATTACTGATTCACTTTAATGTATTGAATAAAGTACTTGGTTGTGTCCATATAGAGAATGATAAAGTTATTTCTTATATATGAAGATGGCTAAAAACTCATGAAAAAAACTATCTACTCATGATCTTGAGTTAGTAACTGTAATATTTTCTCGGAAGATACGGAGAAACTATATCTATGGTGAAATATGTGAGATATATAGGGATTATAAGAGTTTGAAATTTATCTTCTCACAAAAATAACTCAACACAAGGTAATGGATATGTATTGAGCTACTCTTTTATTTGGATTGTTCAATGCACTACCACTATGGGAAGGAAAATAAGGTAGAAGATGCATTATGTAGGAAGGATCATGGAGTTCTATAAAAAATGAGGATTGACAAGGATAATGTGTATATAGATCTTGTAATGTTGAATTTATTAATTATAATGGAATGTGAAACATCAACACTTTTTCAAATGGTTTCAAACCATATTTATAAACACACATATGTGTTATTCCACCCTTTATGGGAAAAAAGAAAAATAGGTGTTAAGTACCCTAATAATAAAAAAACTAATAAAGTGGTCATGAAAATAAATAAAATGAATGGCATACCCTTAATAAGTCAAGGTGCTTATACTACTGTGTTGTCTTCTAGGTTAGCACTTATTCTAGGGCCTAAACAACTCAGAAAAAATATATGATTAGCTTGAAAAAATATATACTGTGTGATATTAGAAATAGTTCCATTTATTTATTTTTATAATAATTTTATATTTTTTGTTTATTATTAGAGTACTTAACATCTATTTTTCTTTTTTCACCTAATGGGTGGAATAAAACATGGGTTTATTTTTTAAAGGTTAAAAATTTCTTATCATGACGATGAGAATTTTTAAAAAGAAAATTAAACCTATGAATGATGGGAAATTGATAGAATTCATATATAAAGATTAAAATTTGAAATTTCGAAAGAGGATTTTTGTTCCCTTTATAATTGAGAAAAAAGGTAATTATTGGATGATTCTCATAGCTCTAATTTTTATATACACCATGATAGCACTAAGATATATAGAGATTTTAAGGAACATTTTTGGTGGGATAATATGAAGTGATAAATTGCTAATTTTGTACCAAGAAGTTTAGTTTGTCAACATGTAAAGGCAGAAACACGTAATTATAGAGGATTCATCCACCATTTACCTATTCCTATACGGAAATAGGGTGATATTAATATGGATTTTTCCCTGAATTACAAAATACTCCAAGAATTAAATATACAATACGGATAATTATTGATCAACCCACCAAATATACACATTTTGTCCCAATAAGGGATTTTTTCCACTGGATCTCTTTACAAGACTCTATATTTATAGAGTTTTATGGATTCATGGTGCAACTATATTGATTGAGTTTGATCAAGATACCTATTTTACATAAAATTTCTAGAATATTCTTCTAAAGGCCTTGGATAATGACATTTGTTTGAGAACTCCTTATCAAAATCAAACTGAATGAAATTTTTAAAGGTCTTTTCAAACATTAGAAGATATGTTGATATCATTCTCATATGACTTTCATGGTATGTGGGATCTACATTTTCCTTTGGTTGGATTTTCCTCTCACAATAGTTTCCATATAAGTATTCAAATGGAATCATATGAAGCATCATATGGAAAGATATGTCATACACAAACTAGTTGGGATGAAGTTGACGAAAATAATCTTGTAGCCCCAAAACTTATTAAAGAGACACCGAAAAAGGTAAAGACTAGTTATGATCCTATAAAAGAATCTCTGGGTAAGAAAAAATATCAATGCTAATAATCAAAGGAAATATTTAGAGTTTAAACTGGGAGATCATGTATTCTTAAAGTATCACCATGGAAGGGTTTTATAATATTTGGAAATATAGGGAAACTAAGGCCCATGTATATTGGTCATTTTTAAAGTATGGAAATAATTAGAGTTGTCACCTACCAATTAGAAATTACACCATGTCTCCCCAAATTGCATGATGTTTTAAACATCTCCTTATATTAATTTGAGGAGCCTCTTCTGATTCTGGACACTAGAGAACTAGTGGTGAATAATCGGATGACTCGTTTAGTAAAGGTAGTTTAAAAAATCATAAAACTACAAAGGTGATATTGGAAACAGAATAAATTATGATGAAGAACCACCCAAATATTTTTATGAGGTAAAATTATGGAAATTTTTATGTAAAACTTCTTAATTCAGTAGATAATGTTACACCCCAATATTTAATGATATGTATATTCTTAAAAAAATTCATTTTATTCGATAATTTACATTGCACAAATGATCCGTGTAATAATATTAAATATTAACACCACCATTGGATTAGTAATGTGAATGTTAGGAATAGAAATATATACACTAGACTAATAAACTAACCTATAAAAATATGAGTAAAATTTATGTATCTCATATATGAAAATATGATATATTAATGTCAAATATTAAGTAAAGAAATGTTTTAAAAACGATAAGTTAACTATTGGTATTTTTGTGAAACATGAATGTTTATTTAAAATTTTATAATTAATATATAAATTTAAAAGGAAATTAATTTTCATAAAATAGATTTACAAATTAATATTTTGTTTCATTATAATTATAATGTAATTTTATGATACAATAATTAATTTTTTAATGTGTCATAAAATCTGTTATAACATTTAAATCGATATTTTTGAATAAATGATGATTTTATTTAAAAAGTTAATTTTTTCATAAAATGAAAATTATATTCATAAAATGGAGTCCATTTTTAAAATATACTCATTAAAAAAATTCTTAGGGTGAACTTTTGTGATTTTTTTAAAATAGTTGAATTTTTGGAGAATAGTGAAATACATTAATATACGATATTTGACATTATAAGAAATGAAATGAATTTTTGAGTCATGGATGATGTATGGATTAGTTAATCACCCATTGTTTCACACCCAAATGTTCTATTAACCATACTTATTCACAAGAATCAAAACTATAGATAGTATTGAGCCCAAATAATAAAATAATGAATATTAAATTGAAAAAACACCCCTCTTCACAACTATAACTACCACCCATAACCACCCCTTGTCCTCACATCTTTTAAGATATGGATCTTTCTTATATTATTGAAAATTACTCTCCAAAACATCTTCATCATGTTCCATCATTTTTGGTTTCACCAAAAGACCATTATGAAGTGCCATAAGGAGGTTCTGAAGGAGACGACACTCATGAGGTAAAACCCTCACTATTTATTGTTTAATTTATTTTCTTTTCTTATCCTTCCCACACATCTGAAATCAAAAGTAACATGATTACTCCCATAAAAAATATACTATAATGTTATTTTTTTAATATAACATCAATTATCAAATCTCTTCTCCTATCCTTTTGATCTAAAAATTAAAACGTCATTCGTGAGGTTTTGATTCACCGCCTATATGGATGAGAAGTTTTTTTTTCATTATTACTTTAAAGGATTTTCATAAAACCATTATCATGGTTATAAAAGAGTAATATATGCTTGTTAAACTTATTTAATATTCGGTAATCAGTATATAGACATATTATTAAATAAAACAATATTAATTCGTGATGGTCGTAAAAACCACGAAAATAAATTAAATCATTTTAGTTAACATTTTATCTATTCAATCACACTTATAACATATAATAAATGATATATGAGGAATATTTAAAATTCCAAAAGTATATTAATATCATTCAATTCCACTATTGAAGTTTTGCTTCCATTTTACCAGAACTCCCATATTTGACCTTTAGGGAACTGACCATAAAACCATGAAATGAACAATTTCAGAACAATGAGATTAAACATTTTAACAAATTAAATGATATTCCCTATTTTATGAAGCCTTAATGTTTCTAGGAGTATATTGTATTTTTATAATGTAATTTTAAAATAAAATGTTTTTTTTAATTGCGTGACTTTGTAAATAAATGATTCCAATGTAAAAGGGTATTTATCTGATGAAAATTTCAATGATTTTGGTAGAGTGTTATCATCTATGTAAGAACCCTCACTTAAATATTAAGCTGAACTAAAGTTTATGTATTGTGATTCCATATACCATATATTATTGATTGGTTTATGATAATTTTGACTGGGGATGTACTATCCCGAAACCATCTGTAATATTACTATGGATATTTTTTTGATTATGTTTTCCGAATGGGTAAATTATTTAAATTTCATCTATTAGTTTCATTATGAATGTATATGTTGATTATGTTTCAAACCTTTAATATGATGAATACATTGGTCTAATTATTTGTTGGGAAGGGTGCACTATAGACCCATAATGCATCAATAGGTCTAATGAGAAAAATGAGACGAGGTTTTTGAAAAGGCCTTACCCATTTATGTTGACAACTTGACCGAGGCCTTGTTGGTATGTTTACGATGTCCCACATTATGAAATCTCTCATTATGAGATTATTTATTAATAATACATGGGATTATTTGACTATTATAAATTTAATGGTCATTTTTCATTCTTATTTTTTATTTATATAGAATTATTTGATCATCTTTTATTTCTTCCATATTATTCTAATGATTATGTTATAATGGAATGTGGTTTAGTTATTCACATTGGTTAATTTTTTTATGTTTATTATTGATAGATTATTCTATATTCTTACCCTTATTGAGCATATGAACTCACCCATTTATTATATTTTAATTTTTCCTAGGATTCCCAGAAGTATATTATGTTTGACATGTAGGGATAATCTAGGAGAATTTGGATATTAACATTAGAGTTTCAATGTTGTTTTTCATTTAATGTTGTAATGTAATGTTTATATTTGTATCTTTTTTTTACAAAGATACTAAACAATTTGGTCCTTTAGGATGTGATTTCATTTTTTATTATTCCAATGTAATAAAGTAAGGCACTTACTCTGGGCTACTAGGGTCTGTGCCTTTACAAAGATTAGTGAATGCATGATTCTTCCACAACACTTGATCACAAAAACATCAAGATTCCATATATTCTTCTTTAGAAATGAAAAATGCTATAGAATATTGTTTCTTAAAATACCATGAAACTAAACCCCTCCGAATAAATGATAATTTTCATATGTATTTTTTTATATATTTTACATCTAAAAAAATCATCATCTGATTTTTTTTTATTTCAAAGTCATTTCCAAAATTATAAAATATACCAAGATCCATAGATTCCTTAAGATAAAAAAAAACTCATTTTATAGATTTAAGATGTGATTATTGGGGATTTTATAGATATCTTACATATAAGATTATAGAAAAAACTAAATCCATTCTTATGAAAGTAAAACGTTTTAACCTAGAAATAATTAATATAAAATAATTTTAATAAACAAGTTTTCTAGATTCATTAAGATAACAAGTTATTGAGGTTTTGATTGGAGAACTAATAATTATTTGTATTTTCATAACAAAATGTTTCATGTAAATTTATTATATATTTTCTTGAGATATAAAAGACACTTATGGTTTTTGAGAAATTTGGAAACTAAGGAAAAAATTTAGTTCACCCGTAATGCTTATATCAAACTCTAATTTCATAAGATCTAAAAAGGAATCAGTAAAAGATTTTTGATTTGACCCAGATATAATGTCATCAATATTAATATGAATAATTATGTTATCTATGATAAAATTTTTAATTAAATGAGTGATATCAACATCTCCCTAATCAATTTTTTTAATAAAAGATGGTTGATCTATCTTACTAGGATCTAAGAGCTTGTTAAAGTCCATCAAGTTCCTTAGTATGTCTAAAAACATGATGTAAATATTTTTTGCTTTAAAAAATATGTTTCTTTTATATAAACACAATACTTTATATATCCACTATGAAAAAAACTATTTCATCCATTTGAAAAAGTGTGAAATTTAGAAATGATATATACAGAATATGCATAAAAATTGATTCAAATATATCTACTAGAGCATAAATGTGTTCATCAAATATGCATTATTTTTTATTATAACCACTTACAAAAAGATATGATTTATTTCTAACAATAACTACATTTTCAAAAAATTAATTTTGGAAAACCCAATTTACTCTAATTACATTTGAATATTTAGGCTGTTCGATAAATTTCAAAACTTTATTACTATTAAATTCACTGATTTCATTCTGTATTTGATTTATCCAATCTTCATAACCAAAAGCCTCTGTAAGAGTCTCTGGTTAAAACAATGATAAAAATAAACAATTATAAATTTAATTTCTTAAGAAACATACAGTCTTAATTAGTTGTCCAATATAACTTATGATGTTATCACTAGGATGATTCTTATGGATTACATAACTAATAGTATTTTTAAAACTATGTTCTTAAACAACGAGTTGAACTTATTCAGAGGTTACATATTTATATAAACTTTCTTAATATTTTCTCACATAAGTAGAATTATATAACATAGTTTTATAATTAGTTTTTGTAAAAACATATGAGAATACGTTTTTAGGTAGTTTAAAAATAGGATTTTTTCATCAAATTTCACATTCACTATTTCTTCAACAATACTAGTATTTATATTGAAAATTGTATAATAATTACTATTTTTGGAATAACTAAGTAAAATTACTTCCTTATATTTTTCGTAAATTTATGTAACGTACCTTTAGTACTTAAAATGAACACTTGGTACCCAAAAAACTATGAAGTAAAAATATTTTTTTTCTACCGTTACATAACTCATAAAGATTTTTATTAATAAAATATCTACTTAAATATCGATTTATAGTATAATAAGTAATACATAATTATTCAGTCTAAACATTTTTATCCATTGATTATTCACTAAATATGATTCTAGTAATGTCTAGTGGAACTCTATTTCTTCTATCAACTACACAATTTTTCTGAGGTGCTTTAAGTGCTAAAATATTTTTTATTATACCATTTTGCTAAAAATAAATTCAAATTTATAATTTAGAAATTTTTATCCATGATCAGTTATAATAGTTAGCAAAGGTATTTTTTTCAAATTTTTAACATGAGACAAAATAATTTTTTAACAGAATAATACTTTGAAATTTTGATTTTTCTAGAAAATAGAACCATGTTTAAATAGTGTATTCATTAAGTAAAACATATTCATTTTATTTTCCACCAATAATACCATTTTATGTTTGATCAACTAAATATTTATTTTTTAAATATAATTAATCCAAAATTGATACTTTAAAAATAGATTTAAAACATGGATTATTTTTATTTATAAATTTTAAAGTACTAAAAACATTAAAATAATAAAATCGATTCCTCGGTTGATCTCTAATAAGTATTTTCTTAGAATGTTTGGTTGAAGTTATAACATTATTATGTCCTAATATTCAGAGACACATCCAAGATTGGTCTTCCATTAAAATTAGGTATGGTAGGTCATGTATTCTTTTTTCTTTAATTTTTATTACATATAAATTCTATTCCCGTATAAAAAATTAATTAACATTCTATACTTTTAATATTACATTTTTTATTTCATAAGTTCACAAGGTATCCTTCATCTCATAATTGGATTATTCTTATATGGATAAATTTATGTCCTATAACAAATTAAACAATTTAAATTAATATTTTTTTTATGAAGAAGAATATTACCTACACTATAACACCCTAATTTTGTTTTAAAAATAAAACAATGTTCAATATCATCTGGGACACACAACACCCAACATAAACGAACTATGAATTTTTTTTCTAAATATGATCGTTAGAACCTAGATTTTTAATTAGAGGGTATGAATAATATTACATAATTTATTTAATATAAATAAATTACTTATTAAATATAAATTTATTTCTAAATTCATATGAAATAAGAACAAAATTTTTAAATACATTTTTTTTTGAAAAATACATTATCTACAAGAATGAATTTTATTTATTTTGTGAGAAAATTATATAATTAATTTTAATAAACATTAAAAAATTTATTTTATGATATCAAATTCATTTTTAAAATCATTATATTGAAATTATCTTAGATTTAATTTTTATAATATTCTAAAAATATTAATATTTTGATGAATTATAAATAATACTTATTTTTATTAAAAATGAAATTATCATTTAAAGAACTTAAAAGTTAAATAAAGTTATAATATTGTTTTAAAAGTAAAAATAGTTTATTTATATTATTATTAATCCATTTTAGGTCATTGGAATCGATTTCATTCTGAATTTTGATAAAATATCTTTTTATACTTATGAAAACATTTTCTTTGGAAAACTATTTTTCATCACATCTACGAGTTTAATTTTAAATTAAATTATATGAATTATATGAATTTAATTTTGAAAAATTGATTAAATATTTATAATAATATAAATAAATATTATATAATAATTAAAAATTAATTTTTTTCATAATGAATAGTAAAAAAAGTAAAAATTAATTACGTAGTTAAGGTTAAAATGACTTTACCAAGGGATTAAACTAAAAATATATGGCCTAAAATAATATAAAAACGTTTCCAAATCCTATTTTAGGGGCATATTTCTAAAGATAACAACTAATGTTCTATAATGAGAAATTTTTGGGCCATTTTGAATTTGCAAAACCTAGGTACAACCTTTTCTGTTCAAAAATTCCAACTATGTCCTCTAGCTATTAATAAAAGGGTACCCCCACTACTCTCCTATTTAAACCTATAAAGTCATTTTGTTCTGAAAATATCTACAAGAATAACTTACATAGTTTCCAAACCACATCATAGTATCATTTTGTTATTAAAATCTAATATAGGGAAGCTTTAATTATATTCCAAAATAGGTGGTCCGAACAAGAGTTATTATTCATAACCAAGCGTCACTGTTTTATTTGTTCTTCAGTCTCCATCAATTATTACTCAGTTTGGATGATATAAAATTTTACATATCTATAATATAATTATATTCTATTATGTTAATGTAATAAACTACATCCACATCCACTTCTATCAAATGGGAAATAAAAGAATCGTTTATGTGTATGAAGAACTACTAGCTCGCATACTGATATAATTAACTTTCCAGCATCCCCTATAATTAATATTTGGGATTGTGGATTTAATGATTATTTATTATATTAATTAAATAATAATAATTCTATAATATATATATATATATATATATATCACATACCTTCTTACCGTACTATCCAATGAAAAATGATAATGTTGTTCGTGTGTATAGAGAACTTCCGCCTTGCGAAACGATATGATTCATATTTTACCACATTATATGAATGATATATGTAAGTGTATTTATATAAATCATATGATATTTTCTATATTATTATAATTGTTTAAAGACAAAATAGCACTTACCTTGTTTCCATCATGATATTTGAAAAATGGAAAGCTACACATGGAGACGTACGACCTAAAGTCTCCATGACTATAACCTAGATCATTTTTCATAACCATAATTCATGGTTATTTTTAAAATTATAATTTATATATAAAAATTACAATTATTTCAAGATTAATATTCTATATAAGATATAATAATGACCCCTTTGACCATGGTCAACACACTGATGCTGTTTTGAAATAATGAAATGAGCATCTTTAAAAAACATAACATGGACATAACTGAGTGAGTAATTGAATACATAATTAAAATAAAATAATAAATTAGTTTACGTATAATTAATTAAACATTATTTTTTATAAAAATAATAATTGATATATTTTTATAAAATTCCTGATAAAATACATACATGAAAAATTCTGGACTCGACGCAAGTGTTTTATCTAAATATTTACTTCTCTACAACACATGTTATTTATGAATATAATTTACTTTAAAATGGAAAATAAAATTATAATTTAAATATTATATTGTGAATCAATCATAATTCATGATATTTAAGTTAAAATTCATCTTCTTCATTAGTGGGAGTTGTGATTCAAAAGTTATGAAAGTTGTAATGGTTAATGTTTGAATCTCATTTTAAATGTGATTGTTTATGATTTAATTTATGTTATTGGAAATTATTCAAGAATTTTATAATAAAACCATTTAATTTTATTATCCTCATTTTATTTATGAAAATTTAAAGAAATATTACCATTTTCCTCTATTGGTTACAAAAAATGAAAGAGAAAGTGTTTTAAACAAAAGCTCACTTCATTTCTCTTTTCAATCGAAAATTCTTTTTCCTAGAAATGAATTTTTTCTAAAAATATTTTACCAAGTGTTCTTAAAATTATAAAAATTATTTATTAATTACCTTTTTACCCATTTTTAAATTTTTAAAAAATTGGTTGAAATGTTTTTTTTATATTTTGAAAATGGGAATTTTTAATGTTTTTATAATAGTGTGAAAAAAATCTTAATTTTTACTTATACGACATATAAAAAATTAACCACAATCATGAAAACTAAATCATTTGAAGATTCCATCTTAATTTTACTTGTTTATTTTTAAATAAAACGTTTTCTATTATATCTTGGAATTTTTTAAATTTTGAATAAGTGATTTCTAATCGAAAATGTTATTTTAATCAAGAAATATTCCATTTAATCTTTTAAAGACATTTTCATAAGTGAATAAAACCTTTGATATTATGGGGTGCCTTTAAATTATGTATATATACCTCTTATATATGTAACTATGATATTATCACTTAATTTTATCGAGTAATATATGCCTTATGTTCATTAATCAAATACCTTCATTATTAAATTTACATTGATTTTGATATGAGAAAATAGTATGCATGAATTAAATTTTATTTCCATGGGTAGTTATTAAGTATATGTATTATGATTTATTTCCATATTTGGGCACACATAATCATGAACATGTTACGATTGATGAACCCAGGCTATTCTCTAATGCATTTAGTAAATATTTCACCTCAAGAGTTGTCATATATTGGATTATGGAGTTAACCTATTCCGTTATGGGACTTTTTCCACAATGTGATATTTAGTAGTAAGTCTTGAATCATGTTTATGTCATGTTATATATTTCTTCAATATTTTATTTGATTCCATGATCTTATGATACCATGTTATTTATGTTATGATCTAATGGGATCACCATTGAGCCTTCCCTTTTTTGATATCATGTTATACATTTGAATCACACATTTTGTTTCCTTATAATGTTTATTCCCTTACTGGGATTTTTATCTCACCCCTTTATTTTTTGTGTTTCCATGGGATATCATATGAATTTTTAGGAGGTCAAATGGATTTATGATCCTAGTAAGGAGAATAAAAATAAATATATAATGTTTTAGTTTTATTTTTTATGTTTATGTTCCCAGTATTCCATGTACACCGGGCATCATGATCTTTGTCTTTTAAATAATATATGTTTACATTAAAAATAATGTAATAATACGTTTAAAAGTTTGGGTTCACTATATTTGGAATTAGAGTAAGGTGATGTTATTTTTTGGGACTAAGACTAGAATAATTTAGTAAAATTCATACAGATAAGTATAAAGTTAGGTTTAAAAATAGGAAAATATATTGTAATTTTAGTGAAGTTTAGAGTGAGTGGTTTCCATGTAATTATATCCCTATCATAAAACTAAAAGTGGATGTGTATCTAGAATATTTGTACCTAGGGGTAATAACTCCTCAAATGGAACATTGGAATTTGACATTATCCTGACCTGGTGCAAAATAGTGGTCCCTACTGGACTCCTAGTTTGATACCCCTAGGGGATATGTTTTGGAAATTCACAGGCTCTTTAAGAACCATCATGAAATATTTGAATAGATTATAATCATGGATGAGTTATGTTAAACCTAAAGTGTATTGGTTTAGTATGTATAATATAGATCATAAATTTAAAGGTGTAAATAACCATTTTTTTGGTTTTATGTTATGGAAGCCTATGTTGATTCAGAGTAATTTTGGAGATATTTATAGAAACACCAACCTTGGGTTTAGTATGGGTTTTAGAAAAAAAATGCAATTTTAGGAATAATTATTCTATATTTTATAGAAATAAGATTAATGGTACTGGGAACCATTAGGTTTTATCTTATAATTGATGTCAATGTAATAATATTAATATAAGATTATTTTATTTCACGAATAAAATAAGATTTATAGGAAATGCGGTAGTTACAAACTTATTTGATGATGATTGAAATTTTCAGGATGTTCACCATATTTCAGGGATATTATAGGAATAATATTAATATTGTTTTATAAAAATGTAAATGTGAAAGCTGATCAATAACTTGTCATATCTAGAAAGGCCATGGGACTTGAACCCACAATTGAAGGGCGGCAAGGGTGTAGTTCCTACCACTGCCTATATGATGTACTGGTTAGTATTGATTTTTTTAATTAAACAATTTGATTGATAAATACTATGTTTATTCTAAGGAATTCATTGTAGGATCAAATATATTTTAATATTTAGGATTTTAGGGTGATTGATGATATTTTGGGAAATGTTTCATTGGGTCAAAATATATCTAAACCTTAGTTCAAGCATGTGTTTTAAATATCAATTATTATTTGGGAGGAACACAATTAAAAACTTTAATGTTGTGGTTATTTGGGATATTTGGTTATTTAAATATATAATTATTTATGTTGAACTCCTAATAGGGAAATTAATATAAAGGTGTATTCATTTGGGGAATTATATTAACATGTTCTATCCATTTATGGTTTTTTAATGTCTGAAGACAAGAAAAATATCTAGATATCATTTTTTGGTGTCATGGATGAACAGAGGATAGTAAAATGAAAAATTATTAAAGGATGAAATTATACATGATAGTTATGTATATATCATTACATTCATAGTCTATATAGAAAAAGTTTCCCTCAATATTAATAAAATGATTGTGAAATAAAAAATCTAATATTTTTTTATAAATAAATGTTATCTTATCTCTTAAAAAAGGTATAACATTTTGTCCAAAAAGGATATTATTTAAAAATAAATATTTTAAATTCCTGTGAATTCTCTCCTTTTATGGAAACATATTCTTGTGTTATTTTATATGACATTCATACTTCGTTTTCGCTCTTTTTAAGAGGAATTTTTACTAACCCTTTTTTTGATGTGGGTTTCTATGAAGGATTTTTTGAATGAAAAACCATTGATTACTAATAAAGACTTAAAATTTTGAAGTAAAAATTTATTTATGTGGGGTGTAATGTAAATACTTGAGTTCTATTTAAAAGGAAAACTATGTTTGAGAGAATATACGACACAACACATAACCTAAACAAATCAGGAAATAATATTATTTAAATATGACTGTCAGAATCTAACCATTATACTTATGTTTATGAATAAGATAAATAATATTTGAAATATATATAAATTTCCAACTAAATATAAACTTATTGATAAATTATTAGGAAATAATCACTTAATTTAAAAAAGTTATTTTTAGTCTCCAAAAAATATGGTTTCTTCAAAAATGTTTTTTATTTTATTTTGTGAAAACATAAAATTAATTTTCAAAAATTTCTGGAAAAAAATTAGTTAAATGAAACATAAAGCTGTAAATCATCTTGTAAAAAACATCTTATATTTAATTTTTGATAATTTTGTGAAAAATATTGATTTCTGATGAATAATGAAAAATAATGATTTATATTAAAAACTACCGATTTGTTTAAATAATTTAGAAGTTAAATTTAGTTTTTAGATGATCTTAAAAGTAAAATTAGTTCAATTATATTATTATTAAACAAATATAGTTCATTGGAATAAATTTCATGTGGAATATTTATATAAAAATCTTAAATAATTATGAAAAATGTTTCTTATAAAAACCGTGTTTCATCGCTTATGAGGGTTTAATTTTATTATAACTTATGACACATAAGTGAATTAAATTTAGAAAAATGGAATATATATTTTGAATAATTATAATTAATATTATATAATACATTTAAATTAATTTGTTTATATAATTAATAGTGAAAACAATAAAAATTAATTTCAATGGTATGGGTTAAAATGTGTTTACCAAGGGTTAAACTAACAATATAAGAGATAAAATGGAATTTTCTTTTCTTAAATCCTATTTCATGCCCATATTAATTCCATATATCTTGTAATGTTCATTAATGATACATTTTTTCTACTTTTTTCCTGTGTCAAATGTGGGTATAACTTTTTTGTTTTCAAAAATTCCAAGTCTGTCCTCCCACCATTTATAAAAGGGAACCCCCTCTCCACCCATATTTACATCTATAAAGAATTTTGGATCATCCAATACTAAACAAATACAATTATTAATTTTCTACCCACTTTCTTGATTTATTTATTTTATCATAAAGTGAAGCTATGGTGGCTTTAGGTATAAAATTAAAGAGGTGGTTTGAAGTAGTTATATCGTTCCTAACTGATCATATTTGTTTTAGTTATTTTTAAAAATACACAAAAAATTACTCAATAATGTTCATATAATAAGATAATTATATCCCATATACTTATATTTTATTATTTTAATGGAATAACCCACATCCATATCCTCTTCCTCCAAATATGAAACTAAATCATTGCTCATATGTATGGAGGACTATCACCTCATAGAACGATGTAATTAATTTTCTGTCATTGCCTCTCAAAAATATAAATTATGATGGATTTAATGTCTATATACTATATTAATGATATAATAATAATTATTCAATATTAATATATTATATACCTTCTTACCTAAATATCCTTTGAAAAATGATAGTGTTTTTCATATGTATAGTAGACTATCACCTTGAAAAGTGATGTGATTTTTTAACATGTCACTTAGATGATATATTTAACTATATTTAATGAAATAATACTATATTTATGATTTTATGATCATTATGAAAAGATAAAATAAAACCTTACTTATTTCCATCATGATCATTGAAAAATTGAAACGTTACACATGCGTATGTACAACCTACCACCTCCATGATTCTAATGTAGTGAATTTTTCAAAACCATTATTCATTATTCTTTTTAAAATTATAATTTATTTATAAATATGATAATCATAAAATAAATATTAGTCATTAAATTTTTTAAAAATGAAATCTTTGAACATGGTCAGTACACCAACATATTTTTGAACTTATGAAAGTTAGCGTCATCCACTAATACAAAACATGCCTTTAACAACATTGACCTTTATCAACACTTAAAACAAGAACTAAAAAGGGGTTCCAGTTATTAGTGCTTTTTTTAGTGCTAATAAAGGGCAAAAATAAATTGAAATAATTATCAAAATAAAAATTAAAAATGATTAAATTAAAAAATATTTAAAATTTAATTAATTAATTAATTATTCATAAAAATGAATAAATTTAATATATATATATATATTAAAGGTTTTAATAAATAGTATATATTGAATATATAGATATGTAAAATGAATAAATGGAATAATTTATCAAAAAAAATAAAAAATAAGTAAATTAAGGAAAATATTAAACATTTTATTTTTAATAAAGATGAGACCTTGCTCAATAGATAAGTATCATTTATTGAAAAAAGAAATAAGGTTATAAGAGTCTAAAAAGAGGATTTTTATAACGACCCCTATGAAAATGTGAATAAGATCACTAGGAACCTGATCAGACCATAAAAATCCATTGAAACTAGTACCTTTATTTTTAATACTATATGTAATTGATTTATCCTCCCTCAAGACATGTGTAACATTGTAGTTAATGGATGAAAGAAAATCCAAGAAATTGATTCATCTATTTTTATCTTCCATGATAGATGAGCAGAGGCTGCCCTGATGTCATGAAAAATGGCGGGGGAGTCACATTACAATGAGATATTATTCTAAAAACGTTTATTTTCATGCTAACAAAATTGTAAGAATTTTAAAAAAAAGTAGATAAATTATAATAATTAAAAAAAAATAAAAAAAAATTATTAGTGAAATATTTTTAATAAATATTGATAGGTTTAATATATATATATATATATTTATTTTAAATAGTAACAATAAATATATAATAAATATTAATATAGAAAATGAATAAAATTTAATAATTGAAAACAAATTAATGTCTTATTCATTTTTAATGGTTTTATACATAATTATTCACTAATTAATTTAATATAGAAATAAATTCATATATATATTTCTGTATATATATATATTTCAATGTATATAATATTTCCTAAAATATTATTTATAAAATAAAAAATATTTATGTTTACATTAAACAATCATATATTTAGTGAAGAATAGTTTATATATAAAATTAAAATTAATTAAAAATAGTGACTAATTGCAATGAGTAATGGACATAATTGAATATCATTTTATTTTTCAATTTAACATATATAGAACATGTTGTACATTGGATTCAAACATACATATACATAATTAATTAAATTTTATATACAATGCACCCACACAAATATTTACTTTATTAATAAAATCTTATATAGTTACATGTACACCTAATTTAATATATTGTTTCTTATAATTTTAGTATTCATTTTATAATTTCATTATAACATGATACACTTAATATATTATGTTTTTAATCGGTGAATTTTATATATTTATTTTTAATATTATTAAAAATTTGTATTATTTATTCAATTTTAATATTTTTTTTATTTTTTATTCTTTTTTTTGGAATTTAATCATTTTATAAAATTTAGCTATATATATATATTTACTATGTTTTAATATTTCAAATTTTTATTCATATTAATTTCAATATATATCCATATTTTTAATAATTTATATTTAATTAATAAAGATTAACCATTTTTTCAATATTTTTAATGTTTAATCATTTTTAATTATTCAATTTCACTCATTTTTAGCATGCATGATTTGAGATTATATATTAATTAATAATTTTAAAAATATATATGTAAATAAATATTTATAAATAAATATATTTATAAATGTATATTTAGTATATTTAGAAATATTTTTATTCATCATTATAAATAAATAGATATTATTTTTTAAAAAATTATTTGTATAATTTCAAATAATTAAATCAATATATTTAAAAAACCATAAAATTATAATATGTTTATTTTAATAGTGAATATATTTTCTTTATTTATATTTATATTTATATTTACTATATATATATAGTTATATGATTATATAAATATATACAATGACATAAATAAATAAATAATTTTAAAAAGTATTTATATAATTATATATATATATTTAATAAATATAAATATAATTATAATTTTAGTTAATATATTCATTATTTAAATATAAATATATACCATTTAAAGTCATGATGTAAAACTAAATTTTGTCTTACAAAAAGTACTCAAGATATCGGAACATAAATATATAACAAATAAAAATTTTCTTTCTGGAATAAAGGTATAAGACTTGTGAATATTGCAGTTAATTTATGAAAAATAAAGGGGAAAAAAAACTCATACATATGACAACTACAGTCCTTTATGTAACTTAAAATGATTTATAGATTATTAAATTTTTAAGAATAAAATTATATAAATGAAAGAATCTAAATAATTAAACATAAGTCCTAACATTCATTTCATAGAATAAATAACATCAAAGAATATAAAATTATTTAACAGACTTTACATAATAAACCGAGAAAATATATATAACATGAACAACATGCATGATGTGGTTTCCATCTCAACACACCCAATCTCATAAAAAACATTATTCAACCCTCTGGCTAAATATTAAATAAAAATTCCATGTTTTAACATTCAATGAACTATCCCATCGCTATGTCACAATTCCTAAAAAACCAAAATCATCCCATGATCATCTAAACATCCAAAATAATGTACACACTCATTACATAATGTAACTTCATGGTTCCTATTCAATGAAAAACCAAATCCTCCATCATATTTTCACCTTGGGTACTATAACACCTCTAATTAGATTCAAACTTAGATAAATTCATATAAAACCTAAGCCCAATATAAATCACAGACATAATATAACACCTCATGATCTTTTTGAAAATAGTATTCAACATCATGAATATTTTTAAAATCTTCTTAAGGTGTACTCCTGAATAAATTGTATGGAATGTGAAACTTGGATTTGTGGCTTCTTATGTGATATTTGATGCAACTAGTTTTTGATAAATGAATTTTACCTTGATTAAATTTTGAAATAATTCCATAGGAACCACAGTATATCAAAATATAGTCCATGACATCCTTCATATGATTTAAATTGTTAGTTTAAAATAGTCTTATAAAAAATGTTTTATTCATGTCATCTTTATAAAATATTGATGAAAATTTTAATAATTATGCTTTTAATTATAATGGGTGGGTGAATACATAGAACATTTTTGGTCATTTTCGTTTTACATTTTAGTCTATAAAAATGAAACTTGGATTTATATTTTAAAGTGGGGTTTGAAATTAAAAACTGAGGGTTTCCCTTAAAATAATCTAAAATAGATTCTTTGTTTTGAAACCCATAAACTGATTTCAATGTGAATGTTTAATGTTATTAACATTTCAAAGTTTATATCTTTTTATGGAAACATTTTTAGACTTTTAATTTATTGTTATTTTTTTTTCAATATTATTTTTTAAAATTTTCACTTGATGCTACATTGTTTATAGAAAATGGGGTTTGAATCCCATTATGTGTTTGAAAAAATTGATTATTTTCAAGTGGAACTTAAAAAAACAATTTCAAGTGGGGTTCTAAATATTAAAAAATAAGAGTAATGAATTTTCAAGGTGCGATTGAGATGAAATTTGAAATTTGAAATTAATATTTGGTATTTTAAATAGTTTTGGTATATTGAAATGTGTTTTGTATATTGGTTGGTTTCAACATGGAGTTTGGAGAATGTTCATAGTTATATGGCCATTAATTTATTATTCATTAATATATTTCCCTAAAACTATTTTTTTTGGTTTTTGACCACTTATTCATTCATTCATTATTGTAAATATTATTTCTATGTTTTATTTCTTTTATTATAACTAGGATCCACGATATAGTGTCTTAAATAAGTAAGACTAATAAATCATGCATCATTTTTCACTAGAAGAGCATATTTTAGTCTTGATAAAATAGTTTTTTTATTTAAGGGATAATAGTTCTTTTACACTCGATCCAAGGAGATCATGTATCCCAACCTGTGGGTAATTGGGAATGGGATACAAAAGAGTTAGGGAACTGTGAACATCTATTGCATGATTAACTAATCCATCAAAACATTATGTTCCTGAGAAACCTTTCATCGTTAGGGAACAAACTAAGAAATGTTTTTCATAACATCAACAACTCCCAACCTGACTACATTAATATTTAAGTAGAAAACTGTAATCCTCATTAACTTTATCAACATAACACTTATTATTACATTTTTATTGAGGCTCATCCGCCATATCTTTTGGACATTCACATATTAATTGAACTACTCTCAGCAGTAGTAATGAAATATTACTTACTGATGATCATTTTCATTGAATTCAAAGGATAAAACCTACCATAGTGAAGTAATTATATTCTAAAATTCAATTACCCATTTTCTTCAAAGCATACTGAAATTATCTTAAATAATCAAATTTTGGGTTCCCCTTATTTGAAATATCTTTAACTTTCACATTTGACAATGAATATCTTATTTGAATTTATTTATTTATTATAAAAAACTAAAATTTTATGAACCTAGTAGGATGGATAAGAATAAAAAATAGATTCAAAATAATTATATAACAAAATGTTATGAATATGTAGTTATAGAGTTCATCATGTTTGAAATAGAGCATGTATACGACCTTTCTCAAATCATTTTTCCATGTTTATATCATTCTTATTCAAGAAAATTTAGTTCATAAGAGTTGGAAGAACATTTTATTTTTCACAAAATTTATCATATCTATAAATGTTTCCCTTAAATTGGGGAAAAACTAAACGTGCACTTTGATTGGGATGATACTGTGATTTATGGATCATTTAATTGAATAATAGTGTAAATTATGACAGAGATTGCATGGTAGAAATGAAAATAGAAATTTAGGATAAAATTCATGATTGTGAAAAGTTCTTTCAAATGTAAAATAAATATTCTAAGAGACCATTGTATACCATTTGTAATAAATAAAAAACATTGTTAGCTGTATTGAAGTTATAAAATTTAAAATCTGATAGCATATACAGAGACACCAGATTTATAGAACTACTTAGACTCAAGAGTGATATGCTAACAGTATAAAATTATATTCCACATTGAAAATATGATGTTATATTAATCATATGTTCAATGGGAATTATATTTAAAAAATAAATTCTTTTCAAAATTATTTCATATTTTTTAACAAGGACTATGAATCATTAATAAAACTCCCTAAGTGTGGAATAAATCGATGCAAGAAAAATGAATCCAGTCCTTAAAAATATTTATTATACTTCCCCATCATTCTATGGATTATAATATTATATGGATATCATGAAACTGAGATACATATGACATGGAATGTAGATTCATAAATTAAAAATGGGAAATTATGTCATCTAGTAGATTCTACTCAGTGAATGAAAATTGCCACCGAGTATCCTAAATTATGAAATGAGTTGAGAACCATTCATGTTGTGTTATCTACATATATAATACATCCATTGGTGTACTAGTAAGTACACACATTTAATTTCCCATCATGTTGGTAAATTATAACTTTCTACAGTTGTTACACATGAAGTGAAAATACATCATGCTTTCTTTACTAATATCTGGATCAGATAAACCACATAATGATATTGGTTTCTATTTGGATCCACTGATCAAAGATATGAAATTGATGTGGTATACATGTATTACAATGTGTGATTTTCATTGAAGTAAAGAATTAAAAATGTTGGTATGTTGAATGAGACAATAAAAAAATTTCCCGATTATGTAAATTTCAAAGGCTATATCATTAATGGAATGTTGGGGTGGCCCATTTGCGAACAAAGAACACAACTATTTCAGTTGAAACATTCCTCAAGGACTGTTTTTTATGACATTAGATTTTTTTACCTCAACATCATAAATATTGATCCTAAATTACATCATTCGATGGGAATAATGAATAAGGTACTACAACATATCTAATAATGGGTGATCAACATTTTTGTTAAGTAAAAAATATTTATTCTATTTTTAGTAAACCCTACTAATAAAATATAACAAAATTAGGTTGGAAAAAAATATTAATTTTCTTTGATTACATTATTGGAATTGTTTGTACACCAAACATTTCTTTTATTCTATGCATGTAAACAACAAAAATATTTGATAATGTTATTATAATGTTACTAAATGTTCATGGTAAAACAAAATATGGTGTTAAGGATAGGTTGGATAAGATTAAAATGTGGATAAGAGAATATTTTTCACTAGTGAAGGGTAAAGGGAGAACTTTTCTACCTCATGCATATTACACGGTATCTAGACTAGAAAAATTGAAAATTTTCATTTTCCTTAATGGTGTAAATGTTTAAGATGGGTATTCCTAAAATATAACGAATGTAATGTCAATGAATAATTTTATGTCACAAGGATTAACATCACAATGCTGTTTTGTTTTGATACAATATTTTAGGCCTGTTTCTTTACATTTCATTCATCCTAATCATTTATGGCATAAATTTTCCAAAATATGTTTCTTTTTAAATCCATATGTAGTAAAGTTATATACTCGATGAAATTTCCAATCATTAATATATAAGTTTCAACATTATTATATAAATTAGAGTTGTTTTCCCCACCATTATTCCTTAATAAATTTTTTCACTAGATGGTTCACTTGGTTATAGAGGTTCAACTATGTGGTCCTTTCCACTAAATATGGATGTACCCCATTGAACAATATTTGCATATTTTAAAAGGTTATGTCAGGAATAAAAGTCTTCTGTAAGGTTTTATTATAGAAAAATATATTTTTGAAGAATTTGTTTAATTATGTATCGATTACCTATCAGATGTTGAGAACATCTATCTCCATAATTCTCATAATACTTGATAATTTAGGGGTGAAGTGATTCCTAGAAGATATGTCATAAGTATTTGTCTGAAAATAAAAATTAAATTTACAAATTAATTCTATGGACAGACAGGGGACCAATTAAAAATTTAATATATTACACTAGTTTTTTAATTAATGGTTATATATTCTATACAAAAGAACAAAATGACTGTATTACATTGAAAAATAGTGGATTTAAGATTATGAAAGATACAATTAAAAAATATGGTTTTATTGATTAAAATATAATTTATGAAAATATGTCATATTTTAGCGTTATCGAAAAGATATTTGAGTTGGATTATACACCATTTTATGTTTTTATTTTCCACTGTGAACGAGTTGAAAAAAGAGTGAAGTGAAATTTGATGATATGAGATTTGTGAAGGTGATTTTATACTTGGAAGGTGAAAAGTGCAAGTGGTTCATAATAGAATAAAAATAAGTACAAGTATTTTACATCTAATACATAGAAAAAAATAATTATTGGTTGTCTTATTGGTGACTAAAACAACTATATGGTAAAAAACAATCTTGGATGACCCTTTCATTGGGATATCACAATCATTTCATGATAGTCCATATGTAGACAATGTATTCAATATTAGAGGGTACCAAAAAGTTGGGATTTGGATTCTAGATAAAGGATAAAAATCCCTTCATCCTTTAAAAAAAGGGTGTTCAACAAGTAGGTTAAAGTGTTTTCCAATATACCATGGTTTTCCTCATAATGTTATATATTCTATACTATATTAACATAATACAAATTAAAGGTTTGAAACTCATGAATATAATGTATTTAACATATAATGATGCTACCAATCCTTTGTAAGAACATACTATTGATGTTGAAACTATAGATTTATTATGGGATAAATATCATGGTGAGTGAGAAAAAAAGAAAAACTTAGCATCACAAAATTGAATAATTTTTTTCAGGGCATGAAGTAGGGGTATAAAATGTTATATTTAATAGAATAAATTTGGCTAACCTATTGACCCCAACAATCCAATGTTCATTATTTATACTAGGGTTATAACGAGGATGATTGTATTGTTTGGCATAGATCCATGGAGCCACATCTATCCTATAATGAATTAAACCCATTGGGAATATAGAAAGATAATGTTATGATATACTTTGTCTATTTTACTAAAACATTATATAATGAAGCATTGATTTATTTGTCATTAATCCTTGTATTTTTTTTATTTTATATTATTTTTATATGAAATATGTCCTAATGGATGCTGGAAAATCCCACAGAGTTCTCTTGAACCTTATTACTAAGTTACATATTAGGTATGTTAGGGGGAAAGTAATGTCTCACCCACTAGTTAGTTATCCACACATTATAAATATGAAAACATTGATTGATTTCACCATTAATCCTGATGATAAATAATTTGATGTGCATTATTTTCGATAATATATTACTTTACATTGTTTATTTTATCCAATTTGATTCAAAATTATTAATTTATTAAACAATAAGAGTGATGAAAATAAAGAACATTCATAAAAAACAATGTACCCCCATCACAAAGAAATGGTGGGGTACACTTCAATAAATAATAAATTGGTATGTATTTAAAAAAAAACTAATAGTTTTATGTGATATGAAACAACACATATTTTTTTTATATTAATATTGATGAATCAAAACTTGAGGCCACTTCCATCCGATGTGATGTGCTATGGAAAGAGGCATAGTTAAATAAAGAGGGTAAACTAGTTGATAAAAAACATAATCAGTATGGGAAACATGTGTAAGTATGAAATAATAGTAATAAATTATGAATTATAATAGTGTTACATAGAAATATCTATTTATATTGATATTTTTTTATGTATTTTAGAAAAAAAAGAATTGGTAGTGACTGTACGAAAAGAGAAACTACTTTTGGTTTCTTTGAAGTATACAAAACATTATGGTTTCATTAAAGTATTACGTTTTGGATTTCCCCCTTGAACATATTTTGAGATGATAAAACCTAAAGAAGACACATGTAATTTTATGAAAGAATTTCAAGAACACATAGATGCTTTGCATGATATTACTATCTAGTCTTGTTTGGAATACCAATATATGAGAAAGGATAAAATATAACCAACGTTAGAATAAGGAACTTCCCATGAATAACCAAATGACCCAGATAGATTTGAGGATATTCATTCCCCTAAAATTCATTATATTTCCTGAGTTAATTGATTTTTTCATTTATCTGTCTACTAAATTTGAATTAGAAAACTTCCTATAACATATTTTACTAAAATTATATACTGTAAAGTTGTATTATATTTCTATCATTCAACACCCAAGAATCACCTTATTTTGAGGGGTACAATTTATAATATCTTAGGATAATAGCTACACAATAAATAACAACAAAACATCATTTAAGAATAGGGATTTAGGTATCCTAATAACCAACCAATAAAGGCCCATGATCCATATATTACAATAATCAATGATGATTTTGGAACTTTTGTAGCATGGATATTTAATATGATAAAGATAAATGTGGTATGTATTTAAAAAATTATTTCTTATGATAAAACTATAATAATTGATGAAAGACGGTGTAAAGTGAGTTGTGGTATTATAGACAGATAAAGCAATGGGGGAAAAGGATAGATCAAGAAAATATAGTGAATCAACAATGAAATCAAAAGATATTTTTGGAGTACCTTCTCATTGGTAGTTCAATATAAACATTTATTATCATTATAACATATTTAAGAGACAACATTTAAAGATGAAAATATGACTTAAATTCCATATGAATATGAAATATTTGGAACCTTAATTACATGTGTAGTTGGTCTCAAGATAATATATGAGATTTTCAATTTTTAAAGCATATGATCCTTAGTTGTGAAAACATATATAAGGTATATTTTCATAATATATCAGTACATGTAGTGTTCTAAAAGTTTTCATTAATGTTCATAACTACTGAAATTTTATATAGAAATTTATATTACTACTATATAAAGGGAAAACCATGAGAATCAAAATTTGGATTCATTGATCCCTATATCATTTCTACAAAAAACATTTTTTAGAGAATAAAGAAATTTATTAGAATAAATATGAGATATAAGATGCCTTTTATAAACAAATAACATATGACATATTCATTATTAATGTGTACAATTTTGGGGTAAAAATATATAATCTAATAAGATAAACTATATTTTTATATTTTTCATTAATTATTTTTTAAGAAGCACTAGATGTTTATTGCACTCAGTATAGATACACATACTATTTTTTTGGATCCAATACATGAATATCCAAAAAAACTACAACACATGATATATATTGTGATTTTTAAAGTATTAAAATAAATATTTAATAGATAATATTAAAATTATATATTTAATTGATTATTTTATTAATAAAAAGTTATGATAGGGTGATCGGTAAATATAGGCTAAATCATGGAATTATGTCAGTGACTGAACATAGAAATCCTATGGATTACACCAAAAGAAAATGGATTGAGGCATATATAGAAATATTTTCCTTTAAAAAAATATTTAAATACAATTGACTTATTTTGTTCAATGTTTATACCATGTCTGAAGAAATACAATGGCAATGATGGTATATACTATTTTTTCAATTTTATGAGATAGATCATAAACCATGAAAATAATTTCATCACCAAATAGGTAATTTCAAATGTAATTAAAATTTATTTAAAAATATTTATTACTAATTTTTTCCTATATTATCTCATCATTAATATGATATGTGACCTTCATCATACTAAATAGAAGAAGTTAATTTTTTAGAGATGATTGGGAGGCATATATGGTGTCCTACGTTTTTCTAACAACAATTTTTGTGATTACTTACTATGTTTGTGATCTAGTAGAGGATATGAATGTATAAATTTATTTTGGTAATTAATGATTGGTTTTATAATTATTATATATTATTTTTGATATTTTTTCAAGGATAAATATAATGGATTAAATAAATTTGTTTAGAAATTAGTGAAATACATTGAGTTAGAATGTATACATTAATCACAAATATGTGACTTGCTACTAATTATTTAGTTAATTTTTCATCATTTTATAAAATTTATTTAGTTAATTTCCATATCATTTTTAGAATAAAATTAGACCAATTCTCTCTCTATGGTTCCGTAATTGGTGATGGAGAATGATAGAAGAAAAGAAAAATAAAGTGGTTTCACTTTTGTGTGTAGTGGAATTTTTTGGGATATTTGATCATCATCTAGATGAATTATATAATATATAAAATGATTATGAAATAAAAAAATGTAACAAAACATGTTTACATTAGTGAAATATTTTGATTAAAATTGATTCTTTTGAATGCACATGATGTGAAATTAAATCATCCCACCAATATATCACTTAGAATGTCACCATCATTACGTGAGTAAACTATACTTATTATTCATATTGATACTTTTTCACCATATCACCATTAAAAAATGTGCATAAGAGTTCATCAAAAATATGAATGTGCACATTCATTATGTGAAATAATCCATGTTCACAAGCTCATTAAAAAAAATATCACAATCATTCTAAAAAAATAATACATAAAAATAGAGATGTTACTATTTTGATGAACAAATAATGATGAAGTTATATTATAGTTTAAATCATCAATATTATTGGAAAGAATATATTAATATATAGAATTATCTTGGAATCCTTAAGGAATGTGCAAGATTTTAATGTCATTTGGATGTTATAAAGGAATATACAATTGTCTAACACTATAAAAAAGTGGTAAAAAATTTATAATTGAGTTTAGTTTTTCTGAAAATAAATAATGGTTCACATTGAATTTTTTTCCATAAAATATGATTTATGGTTTATCATGGGGTTTGTACACTCTATGATGCTGAAAGGGAAATATATATGTTATTATCTCATATTTTAGTTCAATCAATAAATGTTAATAGTTTTACACAAATGGTTAATATTTTATAGGAATAAAAAAGGGATACCATAATGTTCAGTATAATCATTTAATTTATAATGAATTATGTTACTTTTTTTAGTATATAATAATGAAAATGTTTATATATGAATTTTACACCAACCAAAAAAGATAAATTATTTTAAGGGATTTTTGTGTAATACATGAATGTTATGTTATTGTAATGTGATTAAATATGTCATGTTGTTGGGATTTAACTTTAAAAATATCTTATACGTATCCATAGTGGGAGAATGAAAAATTTTATTGTTTGGAATCATAGTTTTAAATAATTGTAAAAATTTTAATTATTTCATATTTATGTTTGATTTTTTTCTTTATATTATTACTCACATAATAATTTTTTATTATACAAGTGGATTCTATTTCTCAAATTGGGTTTGATTGTTCTAATTTGATTGTTCCCATGAGATATCAGACATTGAGGCCACAACTATGATATTGAAAATAAGGAAGTTGGTTAAGAATTTATAAAACCATCCTAAAAAGATGAATTCTTACTAATTATTTAATTAATTTTTCCTTCATTTTATCTGATATTTTTCATTTAATTTTGTCATCATTTTTATTAAATTATTATTTTTTTCACTTTTCTTTGGGGAAGTCAAATTTTTCATTCAACTATATATAAAAATCCGAAAAATAAAGAACATTTTCCTTTTGATAGAAGTGGAAACCTCACGCTTCCTAAAATGTGATGTTTTTTAGGAATTGTGAGGTTATCTCTTCCATGATAATGGAATATGTTCTCTCTTTTCTGGATTTTTTATATAGTTGAAATAAAAAAACCTATGACGTACTCAATCAATCACACCTCAAACAGACAAAAATGTGATCAGTATGACTCAGATTGAATGTATTGATATTATAATTTACATTTTATTTCAACACACATATCAGATAATAAAAACAAATAAAACACATTAATATTTTTTTTGATACTTTAGGAAAAAAAATCCATATGTTCTTTTTGATGTATAGGAATTCACTACACCTCAATCAAAAACACGGTGTGGCTGTTATTAGTCCAAGTGTGTCTTTTTATTTAAAATTGACATTCATTTTAGTAAAAAAGATAACTAACATTCTCAAAACTAAAAAAATGCATTTGTTTTGTTTTTATACATTAATATGATGATAAATAAGTCATTTTTAATGTATATGAATCATCCACACCTTAATCTGATACAGAGTGTACTTGGTATGACTCAAAGTGTCCATTATCAGTTTAAAATTTTTATTTTAGTTAAAAAAGTGTGCCACTGACTAAAAATCATAAAAATAAACTTGTATTGTTTTGATATCTTAGAAAAAAAGATTCATAAATCATTTGTGATGTGTAGGAATCAGTCTCTTGTAAAACAGTCACCTGGTGTGACCAATATGACTCAAAGTGCTTATTTATAGTTAAAAATGATATATTACTAAAAAAATAAAATACTAAAACATAACCAATAACAATAATATTGTTTGATACTTTAGTAAAATAGTTCCTAAGTAACTAATAACATGTAGAAATCAGCCACACCTAAATCTAATGCATAGTGTGGCCAATATGACTCCATGTGTTTCCTATTATTTAAAACTTGATTTAATAATAGTAGAAAGGACTACACACATACTAAAAACTAATAAAAATCATTTTTATTATTTTTATAATCTTGGATAATGACCCATTAGTCATTTTTGGAGTGTAGAAATCTGCCTCACCATAATCTGATACATGTTCTTCCCGGTATGACTCAAATTGTCCATTAATAGTTTAAAATTGGCGTTGTAGTTCAAAACATGTGTCACTCACTAAAAACCAATAAAAAACACACCGGTAATTTTGATAAATTAATACAATGATTTAGAATTTATTTTCTATGTGTAGGAATTAGTATCACATCAGATAGACACACGATGTGGTTTGTATGATTCAAATAGCCCATTTCCAGTTTAAAATGACATTTTAGTATAAAACACAAGTGGAATACTAAAAAATAATAATAAATTAATATAGTTTTCTATAAATCATTTGTGATGCGTATAAATTATCCTCTCTTCCATTTGATGCATGATATGACTGTTATGTCTCCAAGTGTGTCTTTTTATTTAAAATTGACCCTGATTTTAGTAAAAAAGAAAACTAACATACTCAAAATTGAGAAAAAGCATTCATATTGTTTTTATTATTTTGGAAAATGATCCATAAGTACTTATTTATGTGTAGTAATTATCCTCACCTAAATTTGAAAAAAAAATCCTGATATGACTCAAAGTTCTCATTATCTGTTTAAAATTGATACTTTAGTTCAAAAAGGGAACTCATTAAAAACCTAGAAAACATTCTCGGATTATCATGATAATTTATTAAAGTTATTCATGATTCCTTTTTTACATGTTGTAATTATTCTCACATCCAACTGAAACACAATGTGATCTCTATGAATCAATGTGCATGTTTTGAGATTAAAAAGACATTTTAATAAATAATAAAAGTGACATACTCAAAAATGATCAAACCCATGTTTATAGTGTTGTTACTTTCTGAAAACTATCCATAAGTAATTATTAATTTTTATAAATCATTCACACCTCAATACAAGGAATATGATTACCTGTGTGACTCCAAGTGTGTCTATTTATTTAAAATGGACATTAATTTTTGAAAAAAATTTAATTTGACATACTGAAAACCAAATAACATATTTTAATTGTATTAAAACTTTTTAAAAACTATCTATAAGTTATTTTTTACTATTAGTAATAATACACACCTCAATATGACACACAATATTCCTGGAATGACTCAATGTGTCTTGTATCAACATAAAATATATATTTTAGTTCAAAAAGTGTCACTCAATGAAAACTAAGAAAACACCCTCATATTATCTTGATAATTTATTAAAATTTTTCAAAAGTAATTTGTGATATGTAGGAATTATTATCACATAATAACAATACATGGTGTTACCATAGGACTAACAGTGCGTGTTTTTTGACTGAAATGAAATTTTAGTAAAAAACATAAGTGACATACTAAAAACAGAAGAAAAACTTTTGGATAGTTTTAATACTTTAGATAAATGATCCATATGCCATTTTTGATGTGTATGAGTCATCCAAACCACAATCTAACACACATCATGACTGGTACGATCCAAACTGTGTCTTTTTATTGAAAATAGACATTAATGTTAGTAAAAAAGACAACTAACATACTCAAAACTAGGAAAACACATGTAGGTTTTATTTGATAACATAGTAAAAAGTTCTCTATGATAATTGTGATGTTTATGAATTATATAAACTTTAATATGATACTATATTCTCATTGTATGAAAAAACATGTCTGTTATCAGTTTAAATTTATCATTTTAGTTCAAAAAGTATCACTCACTTAAATTCAATAAAACACACTCATATTGTCTTTATAGTTTAGGAAAATGATTTACATATCATTTATCAAGAGTAATAATCATTCTAATAAAAAACTGACAAAATATGTAACCTATATCCTTCAAAATGTTTGTTTCCAGTTTAATATAACATTTTAGTAAAAAACATGAGACATAATCAAAGCTGATCAAATGCATTCAGATTGTTCTAATTCTTTAGGAAAATGATACATAATTCATTTGTGAAATATAAGAATAAACTAAACCTCAATATGATTCATTGTGTGATCATAATGACTCTAAGTGTGTATTTTTATTTAAAACTAACATTAATTTTAGTAAAAAAGACAACTGACATTCTCAAAACCGAGAAAATGCATTAATATTTTTTGGATACATTAGTAAAATGATACATACATAATTTTTTATGTGTAGTAAATGAACTCACATTAATTTTATACCTGATTTATTATGACTAAAAGTTTCCGTTATTTGGTTAAAATTTAATTATTATGTCATTTGTAACATGTAGGAATCAGTATCATGTCAAACAGACACACGATGTGATTATTATCACTCAATTTGTGTGTTTAAATTTAAGAAAAAGATATGAGTTACATACTCAAAACTACGAAAACACATTTCTATTGTTTTGATATTTTAGGATAATGATCCATATGTCATTTTTTATATATAGAATTCTTCTTCACCTCAATCTGACCCACAATGTGACTAGTGTGACTCCAAATGTGTCGTTTTATTTAAATTGTAATTAATTTTATTAAAAAAGAAAACTGAAATAGTAAAAATCATAAAAATGCATCCATATTGTTTTGATACTTTATTATAGTCATACATTCATCATTTTTAAATTTTTGGAATCAATCTCACCTCAACCAGATATAAGTTGTACCTAGTACGAGTCAAAGTGTCAGTTATCCATTTAAAATCGACATTTTATTTAAAAAAGTTTCGCTCATTAAAAACTGATCAAATAAACTTAGATTTTTTTGATAACATATAAAAATAATTAATAATTCATTTTTTGTGTGTAGGAATAAGTCTCACATAAATCTGACACATGATATGACTGGTATTACCCATAGTACGTGTTTCCAGTTTAAAATGACATTTTAGTAAAACTATGAGTTAAATACTAAGAACCTATAAAATTATTTTATATTGTTTTCATACATTAGTAAAACAATCCGTAAGTCATTTAGGATATTTAAGAATAAGTAAAAAAATCAATCTGATGCACGATGTGACTGATATGAATCCATGTGTGAATTTTTATTAAAAGTTGACATTAATTTTTGTAAAAAGAACAAATAACATACACAAAACTACGAAAATCATTCAAATTATTCTAATAATTTATGAAAATGATCCATCAGTAATTTTTGATGTGTATGAATCCACCTAAACTCAATCTAATACACGATGTACTCAGTACGACTCAGAGTGTCTCTCATCTGTTTAAAATTGATATTTTAGATAAAAAACTATTACTCACTTAAAAACAATGAAACACCCTCATACCGTTTTTATAATTTAGTAAAATTATTAATGCATAATTTTTTGCGTATAGGAATCAATCTCGCATAAAAAAAGACATAATATTTGGATGATACAACTAAAAGTTCTTATTTTATGTTTAAAATGACATTTTCATATTAAAACACAGGTAACATAAAAAATAGATAAAATACATTCAGGTTGTTTTGATACCTTTGAAAAATGATACATTTGTAATTTGGGATGTTTAAGAATCATCCACACCCCATCCCAATGTAGCGTGTGACCGGTATGACTCCATGTGCATGTTTTTAATAAATAAGTGTCATTTTAGTTTAAAATTCACATTACAAATCTAAAACCAAGAAATAGATCCTAGATTGTTTTCTCATAATTTTATTTTTGTTACTTTATTAATTTATTTATCATTTTTATAATATATGTATTTAGTTAATTTTTATTGAGATAATTCATAAAGACGAACAAGTATAGTGTGACGTGTAAGAATAAACCACAACTCAATCTGACACATAGTTTTCCTGGTTGGACATAAATTTTGGTTTAAAATTAATATTTATATATTTAATTTACTTATTTGTAGTATTAATAACAAAATATTTGTCTTTTATAGAGGTGGATTCTTTTTCTTGAGATTTTTTTTCGTTTTTTCGACAATAGATTGATTGGGATCATTGGTCAATGAAAAAGGAACATTGATGTTTTTGAATGTATGTGATAGTTTTTACTAACTCATGTAATTGTATAATGTAATTTTTTAAATTTATATAATATTTTGTTTTTTCATGTATTAGTGTTGTAAATGTTATTTCATTTATAACCGGTATTTGTACCTATGATATGTGGTTTCTGGTGGTATAGTGTGTTGTAAATATAAAAGAACACTATTGTATCCCCTTGATCAGTGCTTTTGGAATCACTGATAAAGTGAAACTTTATGAGAACTTCTAAAAGCACTAATTATGTGACCCTTTATCATCACATATAGAAGCACCAATAATGCGGTCCTTGATCAGCGCTTCTAAAAGCGATGATAAAGGGTCCATTAATCTAAGTAAAATACAGTAAATGATAAATTGGACACTTTATTAGAGATGATAAAATCACCAATAAAAGACCCCTTTTTTAAAAAATTTCCATAACTGATTAAATTGTACTGATTTTAGTCACACTCTGGTAGTCAATGATTTTTTGGCACTGATAGAGGCCAATTTTAATTTTGGTAATGGCTTTCTTTGTAATAGTTCTTAAAATACCTAACATAGATATAATAGATTTTGTAATTGAATATATAATTATAATAAATAAAGTAAATGGTTTAATAATAATGGATTATAGCTAGAAAATGTTTAAAAAACAAATAATTTATACAATTTTATTATATAAGAGATAAAATACATACATGATAATGTTTGGAATTGAGGAAAGGGTTTTGTCTCAAAACTTCCCTCTTTGAGAGATATGTTATTTTTTGGAAAAAATTATTTTAAATGGTGAATATAAATCCCATTTACAAATTATGACATTAATGCTCTGTACTTATATATATTTTAAGTTTCAATTCATTTACTTCATTCATATGAGTTTTGATTCAAATATTACCCAAGGTGTTAGGGTTTATGTTTCAATATACTTTTAATTAGTATTTTTCATGGTTGAGTTTATATTGAAGGAAATTATTTAACAATTTTATAATAAAAACCTTTCATTTACTTATCCTTTGGTTATTCATTAATTTTTCAAGTAATTGTATTATTTTTATCTATTTTGTACTTAAAACGACTCAGAAAATGTTTTTAAGAAAAGATGAATTTATTTCTCTCTTCGATTAAAAATCCTTTTTCTTCCATATCAATGTTTTATAATAATATTTTCTAGAATGTTTTCAACATTTTTCTAATGATTTATTTAATAAATTTGTACCCCTGTTTTAATTTTTTCAATGTGGTTTGAATGATATCTTCATACTTTTTTCTGATTGAGGGAATTTTTAACCTTTTTACAATAGTGTGAAATGAATGTTTTTATACTTATATGGAATTTATGGAATTAACCAATATCATTAACAATTAATTATTTGAATCATACCTTATAAGTTTCTATGGTTATTTTTATAAAATATATTTTCCAGAATATTATGGAAATTATTAAATTTGAAGATGTGATTTCAAAGTGAAAAAATATGTTTCTCAAGAAACATTCCATTTAACATTTTTAAGAAATTTTAGTTATTAATAAAAACCATTAATGTTAGGTATTTCTTTTAAATCATGTATATATGTCTCTAACATGCATAAATTTTGTATTATACCTTACTTTTATTTGGTAATTCACTCATTATGTTCATCCTTCAAATTTAGTCATTAAGAAATATTGCATGGTTATGTTATGAGACAAGATTATGCAACCCATTTTATTCCATTATAAAATTATTATTCTTATTCTTTATGAATGATTTTTTGTTCTTTAGAAAAAAGTCATGAAATTTTATGTTGGGTGAACCCATATAGTGCTTCAATTAACTGAAAAAAGATTTCGTATCATGAGGCGTCATGTATTGGATTATGGAATAATCCTAATCCATCATGGAACTTTTTCCCCCATGTGATATTATTGAGGAAGTTATCCATAACTCATGTTTATATAATGTTATATGTGTTTTCCACATTTCCTATGATTCCGTGATCATATGATACTGAGCACTTTATTATATCCTCCTAATTCATCAACCATGACACTTATCTTTTATGATATCATGTTATACCTTTGACACACATGTTATGTTTCCTTGTCATTTTTATTCACAAACTAGGTTTTTAGGTCACCCATTTATTTTATTTACATTATAGGCTATCCTATATAGTTTTAGGATATCCAATTTATTTATGATCACAATAAGTAGAATTATAATATGGATTTCATGTCTTAGTTTTCTAATGATGTTTTATGTACCAAGCCCTCCAAATACAATGGACCTCATGATCTTTTTTCAATGAACAGAATTATCTTAAAAATCATGTAAAAATACGTGTAAATATTTTGGGTCACTATTGTTGGTATTAGATAAATGTATATTTATTTTTGGGTATTAGGAATAGAATAATTTTGTGGGAACCCTATACACATTTTTAAGGATAGGTTTTATTATAAGAAAATTTCTAGGAATTTTGATGAAGTTTAGAGTGAGTGGTTTCCACGAAATTGCATCACTTTCTCGATACTACAAGTGAATTTAGATCTTTCACAGTGTTATATAGGTGTTATAACTCTTATATGGGAGAATTGGTTTTTGAATTTATGATAACTTGGTTCATGATAATGGTCCCTTCTTCACTACTAGTGTGACACTCCCTGGGGATATATTTTGGAAATTCACAGGATATTTATGAACCATTATGAAGGACATGAATAAATGATTATCATAAATGTCCTAGGATAAACCTAAAGTGTCTTAGGTACATATGTCTAAGGTTTATAATAATTTTAAAGGCATAATAACCCTTTTAAGGTTTTATTTGTGGAATTATAAGTTGATTAAGAGTATTTTTTTGACAATTATAGTATTATTACCATTGGGTTTCGTATGGGTTTTAATAAAAAACATGTTATTTGAGGAAGAATGCCTCCATATTTTACAAACCTATGTTTAATGTTATTGGTCACCATTATGGTTTATCCAATATTTGATGCTACAATAATAATATTATATTAATATTATTTGATTTTTGTGGAAAAATAAATTTTACCAAAAACCATAGTGGTTATAAACATATTTGATGATTAATGTTATTTTGTGGATGTTCATCATATTTTGGGGATGATATATGAAGTATATTAATATATTTTTAGGAAAAGAAAATGTGAAATTTGAGTGAAAACCCATCACATATGTTAAGGTCACGGTGTTTGAATCGACCACCAAAGGAGAATATTGGTGAAGTGCTTACCACTAGCCTACATGATGTACCAGTTAGTATGATTTTGTTTTTTCTTAAATGATTCTATGGATAAATATTATGTTAATTTTGGGAAACACATTTTAGGATAAAACCATTTTGAATTATTAATATTTTGATGTGATTAATTATATTTTGAGAAATGTTTCATTGGTATGAGATATATATAACCATTATGTTTGATATGTGATTTTATATTAGTTATTGTTTTGGATGAAAAAAATTGAATCATAGAATGTTGATTTCATTTGGTTTGTAGTTTTATTTAATTATGGAATTATTTAAGTCAAACTGTTGATTTAGATATTTATAAGAAGGTGTATTAGTTTTGGAAATTATATTACCCTGTTTTTACCATTTATGGGTTTGGTAAATTTTTAATAATATGAGAAATATCTTTATATTATTTTGTGGACTCATTTGACACATTAGAAGTAAATTTTAGTGCTTCCAACATTACAATTTTACATTTAATAATGATCTTTTGGAGAAATATATGAGAGTGTGGTGGAATATTAGTAGAGGTTGAAATTATAATTTCCATGTATGTATATTTTCTTCTGTTCTTTGTCTATATAAAAAAGGATCCCTCAACATTAGGAAAATGATCTGGAAATAAAAATGTTATTAATTTTCATTAAATCAATGGTATCTTGTCTCTAGAGAGGGTAAACATTATCTCTTAAATGGACCCTAATTAGAAATAATCATTTTCAACTCCCACCAATTTTATCCTTATGTAGAAACATTGTCTTGGGTTATTTCATATGACCATCGTACTTCCCTTTCTATATTTTTAAGAGGAGGTTTTACTGACCCTTCATAAAGGAATTTTTGAATTTAAAACCCTTGATTACTGAGCACAAGTTCAAATTAAATGGATATTTATTTTGTTAAGGAGGATATATCGTAACACACTGATTTTTGATTTTAAAATAAATATATATTCGATATCATATGCAATAAGCAACCCCCATCATAAATGAACCATAAATTATTATTACTTAAAGATGACTGTTATTAAATTAAAATTAAATTGGAATCTATAAATAGGATAAAATATTATATTAAATATATATAAATTTACTAATCAATATAAATGTATTAATAAATTAGTAGGATGTAAGAACCTAATTTCTAATCAAGACATTTTTATTCAATTTTTTCATCAAAATGATTTTTATTGATTTTTAAACAAAATTTTATAAATAATTTTAATAAATTTTAGAAAATATATTTCATAAAAATAGACTCATTTTAGAAACTAAAATTTCAATATCATCTTAGTGATTGTTTTTGATAATTTTACAAAATGATTAATTTATCAATGAAATGTTAAAATGCTATTTTTTTTATTAAAAACTGCCTTATTATTTAAAAAACTAGAATTTCAATTTTTAAGATGGAATTAATTGTAAAATTAGTTAAAATATATTTTTATTAATTAATTTCAGGTCATTTTATTCAATTTTATTTTTTATTTTTCTATAAATTCATTTTATATTAATAAAAACATTTTTTGGACACATTTTTTCATTACATCTTTTTTTATTTCTAATAATCCTAATTAATATTATATAATAAGTGAAACTTAATTTATGTTCATAACAAAAAGGAGAAACAGTAAAAATTAATTACCTCTATTAATGTTTAAACGAGTTTTTCAGGGGTTAAACTCAAAGGATAAGGGTTGGAATCACCTAAAAACCTGTCCTAATCCTAATGCAGGGAAATATTTTAAAATATCTACTTTATTTAAAAACTTTTACTATTTTCTTGTTAGAATATTTAGAAACATTATTATTTTATGTGTCTTTCTTAATGACTCTAGACATTGAGGCAAATTCCACACCATCATTTTTCTTCTTATCTTATTTAGAATCCCTTTTAAATTTACCCCTATACTACATGAGACTTTTAATATAAGAAATAAAGATAACCTCTATAAGTTCATTAGTATCATAAATAGTTATTCTTATTTATTCCAATTAGATAGGAAAAATATCAATAACTTTTTACACCATTTGTTCATTAGTTAAAAATTTATCTCCTAATGATTTTAAAATATTAACAATGTTAATAAATCTATGATTCATCTTTGAAATATATTATCCTTTTAAAAAAATTGTGGATAAATATATCTTACCATAAATATTATTGTATTATTTACTATGGTTTTTCCAATGTGAGTAACCTCACGTTTTTCTATATTCTATTAGAAACATCATAAGATAAAATTTGACTATAGATATTCCTTGTCGTTGAACATATGATAATATCTTTTATCTTAGTAATTTAGTTGAAATTTATTTTTCCAATCTATAGTATAATAAGAAATTTATTTTTCTAAAAAAACAATCTTTCCCTCTAGCATCGCAAAATTATTAACTCTATTGTTTAACACAAAAATATTCATTCTATCTCTCTAATATTCATAGTCAACATTATCAAAAATTGATTGGCAGCATGGATTGAGATTCAAAAGTGGTGAAAAACTTAAAACATCCATATTATAAAATATAAAACTCTTTTATAAAATAAGGAAACATTTTATAACAAATTATTGACGTAAAATCAAACCTTGATACCAAATGTTGGATCCCAAATTTAATAATTTTACTATAAGATTAGGGGGTGGGTTAGATTGTAGCTTATATAATAAAAATAAAAAACATCACTAACTTGATAAGATTGAAAAACAAAAATATTCTACATAATATATAAAGATGAAATTTGAAAAACTCTATCCCAATATATATATATATATATAATTTTAGTTAAGTATATGTTTGTTACATTGAATATTTCCTTTAATATGCATAACAGAAATATAAAATTGTAAAAACAGGTAAAGTAATTTTTTTATGTGCGTAGGAAAAAAGTATAGAACCCTATAATGAAGATTTACGATTTAACCATTATCAATAAGTAGGTCTATAACTTTGACTTTAGTTATCCACATTTTTATGCAAACAATTATGTTTTTTATTCCTTATGGAGGGAAGGAATTGATATAATGATATAAACAACATCTACTTCCCTCAACCCGGGATCCCTCGACTAGAAATATCATAATAACCTTTAACTTTGTAACCTCCGAATCCTTTGATCAAACACAAGCTCATATAGACAATTACAATCACACAATATCTTTTGCAATTTTAATTCCTCACATGTATTCATTAATAGAAATACCCTATAAAGATTACAATGAAGTTCATGAGTAATAAGAATATACAAAAGATTCAAAGTAACTTTAGATCATTGGTGATGAAAAATATTCATCCTTTATGAATGTTACTTCTATTTTTAGGAATTTATTCAACAGTCATATTTCACCATTCTTGATGGTTGTTGAAATGACTTTGGATGAAATCATATTCACTTAATAAGATTTATAATATCTTCTTCATATCATGGTTGAATATGATGCAACACCAATATAATGAATGAAAGGTTATATCTGATATAATTATGTTAGTTTGTTAAATAATATATATATGTTTATCCTATACGTCTTCATAAAATATCCTTTGAAAAACATGTTTTCATCCTAATGATATGTTTATCTGGTATAAATTATAAAGCTTTTTTTGGAGGGATTTTTAGAATTTGAATTTTGGAAGTTTTATAACTTCATTGATAGCATGTTGAAATATTTCATTGATGTTAAAAGTTAAAGTATATATGGTCAATGCGATTCCACCAGATTTGGATATTTTTGAAAACTTAAGCTATGTTGTGTCCGATTTACAAAGTCTTCTATGTCCATTAAAATTATTTGTTTTCTAGAAAACATTATACAACACACGAAATTTTTAATTATTGTTAAATAAAGTTTTTAATGAAGTGTTTCAGGTTTTTCAACACTTTGGTACGAATGTGTTGAATATTTTCTGTCAACTCTATAATTGATTGGAGAATTTTATATGAATCGAGGAATAAGTGAGGAAGTGAGTCTTTGGATTGATTATTTGGAATGGAATTTATTTGGGTCGAAAAGGTTTATGGTGGGGTGGTTGTAAATACTATATTTCTAGTGTATTTTTTTAATGTAAAATTTTTATTTATATTTTCAATTTTGTGTTAATGGTGTAAATTTGTTTTTTTGTAGATTGGTTATTTCTCATTATTGGACTTAGATGTGAATTAGGAGGTTTAACAAGGGAATATTATGTATTTTTGGATATTTTTTGTGGTCTAATCAACTTCTTTAGGGTTAGGGTAGTCTATGAGGGGTTACCACAAGAAATTTTTAACTATATGTGGAATTGGGTACCCGGTCAAGTGGTACATGGTGCCTATTGAGTGAGGAAGAGATTAGGATGGCTTTGAAGTGAAATGGGTACCTATTAGCCCCACCAAATTTTTAAATAATGGAGAACTTTTTTATTTTTTATCCCTCTTATTTAACCGCAATTATCTTCCCTTGTGATCTACTTTCCTCCCAAGTAGTTGATAACTTCTATTGATATTTTAATCTCCTTATAAAAACTCATTCAATCATGGAATACAATGATGGTTTTCACCATAAAATTAATGGTACACACATAATTTCTCTTTTATCCCCTCATATCGTATTTTATTTTTTACCCATCTCATTTACTATGACAAATATTTAATTTCCCCAATACATGGTGGAATTCATCTAAAAAGAAGGTTCTTTAGCATGTATTTTATAGATGATGTTGAGTATGATATTCTCCGATCTGCCGATGAATATTTTTTTGGTAATTTACATTGGGTTTTCTATTATTGGTGTTCTATATATTTTTTGATTGAAATTAAATAATTATTATGTAGAATCAAATTGAATTTTTTTCATTCCTAATAATTCAATTTTTGTGATGAATGAATCTTTCATCATTGGATTTGATGAAGCATGAATTTGTTTCATTATTTTTGGCCTATTGATGAGACATTCCTTCCACCTATTATAAAAATATATTATTAAATTTAGGAATTATTTCTGTAAATATCAATCAATTTTTTTTAAATGATATTTTATTATAACAAGATCACTTATTTTAAATAATTTTCATGTAATCTATATTGGTGTTTGTTTTGTTTTTATTGTTTATAAACCATGATATGTGACCCTATTGAATGTTTATATTTTGAAATTATTTTGTTAGTTGTGTGAAATGAAAACTTGAATGAGTGTGATTGGGAATATCTAATTATTTTTTGGATGTTTTATCTTATATATCCTTACTTAACTTTGTTTTATATGAGTTCTTTTACTCACCCTAATTTATAAAGTACAGAAATTGATTTTATTTGCATAAGTAATAATTTTTATAAACATGAAGCTTGTCCATAATTTATATATATAATTAATATATAAATTTATTTTGACATATTACATGCTAATTTATTTCATTGTGATAAATTATTATAAAATTTCATATGAAATGAATTTTGGGGCAATCTAGAAATCTAGAGTGCGTCCCTTGCATTCAGTCACTAGAGGGATAATTGTGAGCAGGGAATTAATTCTTGATCTAAAATCCTATGAGATTGTAATTTTTTTGATAAAAAAAACTTTATTAAGAAATATTCTTATTTTATCAAGTAATATCAACTCATTCCACATAAAAAAAAGGTATTATCAGTCTAAAATCCATACTTAACCCTCAATTATACGAATGTGTCAATGTCGTTATACTAGTTGGGTTAAATACAATGGGGAGTAATGAAGTGTCACCTAATGTTATTTATTTTTAAAAATATAACCTATTGTTTTTTATATTTTCTTGTTTTTTTAAAACAAGTGAGTTTAGATATAATTTAATGAAAGAACCATTATTTTTTAAAATTAATCTCCCTGTAAAAACTTCCTTTAGAAAAACACCCATTTTTTAAACCTACATTTAAAGGTATTGAATATATTTTTTTAAACAAGGAGTTTTGTTTGGACTTCTGTTATAAAATTCCGTGGATTTTCTTATATATTACTATCAATAGTTTTCTTATTTTTTTGTACATAAAATCACTAATTCATGATGAAATTAAAAAGTGAGTAAATAATAGTTTCATACCATTCAATAAAGATTCAATGATAAATAAATGTTTGCGTAAATTAACCATTACAAAAATATTTTCCCAAGGCTATTGACCATACCTTAACTACATGTATAAGGTTTGGATTTTAGTATTCCTAGTTAGTGACTTGTTGGTATTTTTTATTTCTTTCCTACATTAATGTTTATTATATGTTTCCTTCCTTATTTGTAATTTCACTATTATATTTTTTACATTGGATATTCCATGCCTTAAGACTTATTAGATTTTAACTAGTATACCTAAATATCTATCATATTATATTGTATCCCTATAATTTAATAACTTTTCATTCATGTTTATGGTTAGATTTTACATCTAGTATGATTGTATAAATCTAAAACTATGTTTATAAGCATAAGCTGTGTTTTTTATGGAGTGTGATTTTTTATGATCTTTATATTCACATTGTCTTAAGGTGTCCAAAAACTGATTTTAAATATATAGAAATGAAATATAGTATTATAATGAATTATCTCCATGAATAAAATGACCTAACCATAACATACATATATATTAATTCATTTTAAATGAAGTTTTATTACATAACACAATAAATCACACCCTAAAACCAACATGTTTAGTTTCTTTGGAGACTAGATACATAACTAACTTATTTTTTTAAAACAATTTAAACAAAACTAACAAATATTATTCACATATGATTCCATTCAAGACTTATAATATATAATAAACTTCCTTATGGAACATTGAATGAAAATGAAATAAAGGGTAATCATAGAATCCCAGTGAAGAGTGAACATAAGAGATATCAATAGAAGATCATTAGTGAGCGTAAGATAAACATCTGGGTATGATAACATAATTAAGTTAATTGAATATAACAAATTTAAATAGTAACCAATAAAACATGGATCATAAATCATGACTCATGACATATAAATTTTGATATAACACGAGGAATGATGCATATGAATGCAGAATGCTAGGAAAATTATCATAATCCATAAAATCATAACACGTGGATGTTATATTACATATAATTACAATATAATAATTTGGAACATACATAAGACAATAAAATCATTTATCATGTCATTTATCACTATAAATACCACCATCACAAAGTAGATAAAGTCCCATAACAGAGTGGATCGGGTAAAATCACTATTCCCATAAACATTGAGGATTATGTTTACTCCCCAGTAGAAAATATACCATCTCATGATATATAAATCTTTAACTAATTCATTGGAGGACTATGTAATTTTAGTCCCACCTATCTCATAATAAAAAGACATACATATGTGTACCACATGAACATGATAACTGTAATACTTTTATTATAAAACAATTATCCAATGAGAAAGAAATGGGTTTCATGAAACATTTATTCAAGAAATTATCATAATAAATATAGGGAGGGAATATTGATGGTATCTTTAAAATATATCTTCAGTGACTCATAAGATACATTAAAGTATATAAGAATAGATTAACAACACATTGGAAGAATATTAGAGGACCATTTTGAAAATATGAAGAAATATATTTTACATTTTTAGTATCATTTATTTTAAATTGAAATAACTTATAAATTAATGGTTCTATACAAATAAATTGATTAAAAAATTGATTTTAAAATCCCTATGCAAGATTTATGAAGAATGTCGATGAAAATGGTAAGAGAAATAAATCATGTAGAAAATGTTAAAAAATATTATTATCACACTACTATAAAGAAATTAAAAGTCAATATAAAATTAACATAGTAAATAATCTAATTATGTATAAGGTAAAAAAAAAACATAAGGTCATCTCCACTAACAAGAATCCATTCAGTTGAATTTTAATCTAAAGGGATGTGAACTGGTAAAGAGAAATGTAAACCAAAAAAATAACTAAAGAGTTTAACTATAGACCAAAGGGATGTGAAATCCGAAAGAGACATTTAAAACCAATAAATAACCTGATAAGAACAATATAAATGATTTTTTAGAAAGAAAGAGTATAAAATTTTCCTTAATGGAGATTTATTCATAAATAATATTTATTTCAAAGTGTGGTAGGAAAATAAACACTTACCATTATTCTTGACTTCCATGATAGTAATTTGACATCCTATATAATAATTATATCCACCTTAATCATTTTATAAATTTCTTCATTTATTTTAACTTTTATAAACTTTGATTATAATCATTCATTATGGATATATTTGTTAGTTATTGTTTATTTTCATCATCAAATGCAAGTAATTTTTATTGTTTCAAACATGTTTTATAATAGAGATCTCGATCATTATTCATGTATAAAATGTTCATCTTTACAAGAATTATTAAGGTAGTTTAATCATTGTGGTTCAAATTATTATGCTCTTTAAATTTCATTTGATGGATAGTATGGGTATATGTATGTTTTTTATGATGACTTTCATTGTCACATGTTGAGAAAATCACGTGAAATTTGAATTTTGTTCTCTCGAGTTTTTGAGGTAAAAATGGAAATTTTTCTGAGAATATGATCTTAGAATAATTTTGTGACTAACTTTTCATTATTTTAATGAAGTTTTTACCCAAGGATATGAGTTTGGTAGAATTATGATTTGTTAATACAATCAAAGAATATTTATTATTTAATTAATTAAATATTAATTATTCCCTTGTGTTAGATCAATTATATCATTTTAACAGAGTCTATGACTGAATTTTTGACTTTGTAGATGAGTCCAGAATGATATTTTTTTCCTAGGTGGGGTCTAAACTTGCTTCGGGTTCTATGGATCATATTGGGAAATTTAATTTGTTTTTTTCTTTTCATCACTTATTCATTTTCATTCATTTCTTTACCCTTTTTCCCTTTTATTTCCTCCACCCTATGAATTTTTTCATATGTGGAGAGGGACTCCCCATTTTTTTATTGACCTTTTGAGAGGGAGGATAAAAATATAGAGAGGGGATCATATTGAGAAGTTGGTGTAGATTTAGATCGGGAGGTAGTTGGCGCATGACATGGATCTGGACTTAAAAATTTAAATTTTTACACTTTGAGGTAAGCAATTTCATTTTTCTTAGAATACCATAAAGATTAGTTTTTTCATTTTTAAATCCTTATATATGTTTCTAGGTCTCAAGTGTGGATATTTGTTAGATTATTTGGCCAGAAAATATTATTTCAAGGGATTCATAATGGATTTACATTCAAGAAACCTGTTTTCACTATGTGTATTTCATAGAATACACTCCATGTGTTGTCCATTCATAGGTAAGGGTAATATATGTTAAATACATTATTTGTTTGTCTATAATATACCATGGAGAGTGAAATAATCTATCAGTGAATTCTAGTTCAAAAAAACCTATAGAGGGGTATATTCATCTGCAATATACAAGGCTAGACATAATGTATAGTACAATACTAGATGCCACATATATTTTTTGGCCAAACCCCATGTTGGTTAAATGAAAATGACCTTTTATGGGTGAAACATTGTTTAAGGTTTGTATACACCATTTAATTTTTATTTACACACCAATTTTGATAGAGTTACATGACCATGAAATATTTATAGAGGTACAGAACATTTAGTCTCCTCTTTCGATGTGTTTCTCTCTTTTCCTCATCAGGGAGTTTGAATTTTTCTTGTAGGTTGTCTATTTTGAGGATTGTTTGACATAGAGTATGAAAAACCCTATTTACATTTTGAAGAAATGCAAGTGTGTTTTAGATTGGGAGAGGTTTAGAGAGTTCTTTCCCATGAGTTGTTGGTTTGACTATTCTCTGAAAAAAGTGTGGTTTCTGAACCAGGAGAGGGTTATGGAATTATTGGATGAATTGGTTCATAATTACAATTAGTTTTGTTTGAGTATTTATTGATGGTTTCTAGAATTAATAATCAATTAGTATCTTTGATGGGTTTAAATATTTAGTTTCTTGAGGTTTGAGTGGTCAAGGTTTTGGACCACCTACTTAAGGTTTAGTTCATTTGGAGACATTGGATCAAGATGAGATGATGGACTATCGTGTTTTTCTAGGCACTATTGAGCAATGGTTTGAGATGAGTTTATGGTAACCTTGATAATTACCTTATTGGTGACGTGATTTTCATGGATGGGTTGGGTTCTAGAGTCACTGAATGAGGATTCCTATGTCAATCATAGCCTATGTTTTGAGGTGTATGTGATCTAGGGGACCACTATGAGGGCCCCATGTTCTGTTAACCCTATAAAGGTCCAATTCTATATTGGTGAATTTAGGTATCACCTTAGAACCAAGAGATTAGTAGTGTGAACTCTAGTATCTATAATCATGGTAGCAAGTTTGGGTGTATATTGATCATTATACATATAGCTCAAGCATAAACTATTTGAGGTTGTTACTATTCAGGTTTTGGAATTATATGAGACCTTTGGTATATTATTGGATTGGTGGTTGGGCTGAGATTGATTTTATTCTCTCCATTTTGGGTTTTCAGGATTTTTTGGCTTTATGGATCTAATGGATTATCTGGATGGGTACACCCCCAAATTTAGGATTATATATGGATAATGGATTACAGCTAGTGAGGTGCTGAGGCACTCATAGAGTGGGATAGTTATATCATAGGGTTAGGATTTGGATTTAGTTGGGATATATTTTCTAATTCAGGTAGTGTTTAACTAATAGGATAGATTATTGGGCATGACTATTTCTGTATTACTATTTTAATCTGGATGAGTTCTCTCTATGTTGACTAAGAGTTCCTATCAATAGTTCATTTTATGTTATTGAAGTTATAGATCCCAGTAGTCTTTCATGTTATTGTATTAGACACCTGTGTTGAGTGACTATGGTCTAATTTTTTTATTTTAGTGTGTTAGTTGTTCATGATATTTATTAAGAATTGGAATACACACATGATGTGTTGAAGATTGGTGAGACCCATATTCAATGTTTTACTACATTGGCTAAAGAAGATTTGTTCAGTATTTAGTACCTTGTTAGAACCCATGGATTGAATGTGATTTATTATGTTTTAGTTATTTAATTTTATGATGCTTTTCATTAAACTAGGATGAGAATATTACATGTTTCATGCCCTAATTATGAAAACAGATGTTAGGTTCAATGTTGGGGATGGTCCACTAAGAATTTTTCTTAACCCCAAATATTGTAAATTTCATGTAGGTTAATACCATTATGTTTTCTTTTAGGTTTATAAAAGGATATAGTCAATAAATCGAGGCCTAATGATGTATTATTGAGAAGGTCAATTTTCGTGGATTCTGGTATCCTAAGGTATAATGTTGGTAGTTATTTGAGATTGAGTTTGAGGTATAGTTCAAGGATATAAGTATAGAATTGTTCATTTTGATTTATTTATCAATTTATTTTATATATGGGGTCAGTCCAATGATACATTAGTTGATGTTTATAAATAAGAATGTGAGTTTTTATGCAATATTTCATTTATTATCTCATGATTCTGTTTTTTTTCTTGCATAGTCTAATGATTGTGGATGATGTGTTTATTTTTTCCAATGTTATTTATCAGTCAATTATGAGGTTAGAGTCCCTAATGGTATTGAATTTTATCATTTCCAAAAGATGAATGCATATGTAATATAGGGAGGAATTCTTGAGGTATTTTGGAAATCTCGATCAATTGTTGTGTTCGAGCAACATCAGCATATTTGTTATAGTTTTTGAGAGTGGAACATATAATGAGAATGTTTTAGGTAATGTATCAACAAAATTAAGTTATTTTTTATTGAATATTCAATTTTATCACACTCATATAATTTTATTCATTATATACATTACTATTTAATATCATATATTACCAGTATTAGTGTCTTGATACTCATTCATGTTTGAAAAAGTGAAGTTAGTTCAACATCATTCATATATGTGGTTAAACTAATTCAGAGATGAACATGCCATACTAAGGAATTAATATGATTATAGAGCTATATTATAGTAATACAATTTTTTTAGAAGCATAATGATATAAATATAACATAATTACAATAGTAATGAACTAACTAGAATACCCTATCAAACAAGAAAACGACCCAACCGTCCATATACTTGAAGGGTGTTCCCAATCCCCATAGGCTGATGACTTGCACCCAAGCATTGAACAAAAATTAGTGGGAAATATTTTCCCAACCTAAATAAAGAACATGAAACACACACACACACATATATATATAATATAGAGATAAATAGTATAAGATAAATATATTCTATTATTGCGACCAAACAACTCAAGAGTGAAAACATTCTCCAAGTACTATTCGAACCAAAAAAGACTACGAAAACCTTAAAAACAACTAATCCATGTGATATTGTGGTCAGATATCCACCGTATCACCAAAAACTACCATATAGCTAATATAAAACCTTACCTCCACATTTTGGTACCTTTCCATTCCCTTTATCAAATGATATACAAAGGTCTATGCACCACTAAAGAAGTGTATAGGGTGTGAGCTGACATGATTAATAGAATTCCACCAAGATGTTCCATAATAAGTTTCTCTCAAAAAACCAAAGAAGATCATTTTTATTAAAACATGGCATGATAAGATGTAAATCATATTTATAAAAATCATTGTAAATATTTAAATTTTGATAATAATTTATAAAAAATTAATGGTTATTAGTTTCAAGAATAATTTTCATTGTTATTTATCAAAATAAAATAAATTTATATCAAGGAAACAATAGTAAAAATCCAAGAAGAATTTAATCACACCATGGAACTCAATAGTCTAGGCTAACAGACTACTCATACCATAAAAATTACTAGTGAAAAAAGTCCTTAAATATAGGCCTAAGGATAAGTGGAACACCCCAAGAGTGAACGCCCAAAAAATGTCATAAAAAGTCCTTATAATTATTGCCCAAAAGAGTAGATAAAATCCCCATAATATAAACTCTCTCTGGTAATATGGAAGATGGACCTTATATCAGACTTCAAACAATATACCCAAGGCTTCCCATGTGCTTCGTGTTATAAATCATTTCTATGATTTGAAAATATGCAATTTTCCATTTACAAAAAAATGGAAAACCACCTTTTATCACTAATCCATTTAAACAAACAAAAAACATTCCAAATTAATTTATAAATTAAATAATTAAAACAAGACTCATTCAGTTGTCCAATACATGATAGATCGGGAAACACCTAACTCAAAACATGGGACCGCACACACCTAGAATGTATACACCAAATAGTGAACAAGAAAAAACAACAACAATAGAGGCCTTAGAACCAATCTACACATCTTAAAATCAGTCAAATTAGAAAAAAGGGTCATCAAAGAGGGTAGATCACAACATACCTCAAAAAATATTCATGCCACATAACAAACAATAGATGGAAATGACATCCAGAACAAGATCACACCACAGATATATAAGAAACAAAGGTAGATATAACAATGGTTTAACAAATCCAATAATACTACACCGCCAAGTTACCAAGATCAATGAAATGAAGAATTACAATGGATCACTTACCCAGAGAGATGTGAACCCACTACCACAATGATAAATCTCAAAATGGATCAATCCTAATTGAATAAATACTAAAAAACTAATAAAAAGGGGTTTTAGGTCAAGATCCTAGAGGGAAAACGTAGAATGAAATAAAATTTCATCCAAACCACTCCCTAAAATCTAAAATCCCAATAATTACATGTTATTTAACTCATTTTCTTGTTATATAACCCACGATGATTAATTACCCTAAAAAACCAATCACCATTTTATTAAAAACTAAACTTTTTTTATTACTCATCATTTTTCCATTACATGGTGTGTACTAATTTCATGCTATGTAAATAGTTCTTGGATTGTGTGTAATGACCATGTACACATCCTGAAATACATTTAGACACTATTTAATTTCTGAGAACACAATAGAAATCACCATGCTCTTACACAAAAAATCAAAAACTCCTCATGCATTCTCTAAAATCACGAAAAATCCAAAATATCCATTAACACATTTATACCTATAGTCCATTAATTAAAGAAACCTCTAGATCTAAACTTTAATTCATTTTCCCAAAAAATTATCTCCATCGTTAGATGTCTCATGATCCACCCAATTTAATAATAAACCAAAAATGAATTTTGAAAAAAGCAGAAAGAAGGTAACATGATGTCATAAAATCCCCACCAAAATACTTTATTTCCCTTGGAAGTCACGTGGTAGAATGAAGTGTAGTAAATAGGTGGTTCCACTACCACATCATCAAAGATTTGGGCTCCCATGTCTCATGAGAATCTGATCCATGACACAATAACACCCTCACCAATGAAATAGACTTCCCACGTAAGGATTTCCATTGAGAGTCAATGATTTCAACTAGATTCTTGATAATGAAAATGTCTAACACTAACTCAATCTATTTTTAACTCAGAATGTGAGAGGGATCAAGATGATACTTCCTAAAAAGTGATTTGGGGAAAATATCATGAATTCTTGTCAACTAGACCATAAATTCTAACAAATAAGAAACCATCCCAATCCGCTTAATGATCTTGAATAGTCCTACATATCTCATAGAAAAATTTCCCTGTCTTCTAAGTTGATGGTGACCGAACTGAGGGGAAACATTCAAGAAAACCTTGCCACCTATGGAAAAACCCAAAGGAAAAAACTATTGATACACAAAATATTTCCTCTAAATCTTTACTATAACCAAAATATTATGTGTATCCTGAATCCTCAAGGACATATCCTGAGCCAAACATGGTCCCCACAAAGAAGATTAACCCACCTCTACCCAACAAATTAGGGATATAAATGGTTAACCATACAAATCTTGAAAGTGTTCCATTCTGATCGATAAATGATGACTATTGTTATATTTGAACTAAACAAGTCCCAAATGGGTATTCCATGATCCACCAAATTCCAAGACTCTGATATGAATCACATACTCTTGAATCTGAATAACATGTAATGTATGACCATATTTCTAGGGATTATATTTTGTACTCAATATGACCTAAGTCCCAGTAACATCTTGGAGACTTCTCTAGAGCCTTAAATTAAACCATGCATACATATCCAAAACAAATATTAAAGGAACCCTGTGTGACCTCACAGAAACTGGTAAATATAATTTACCCATATCCTAAACTTTTATGGTGTATTTGATTAGAATAAAATGCAATGAATTTGTCAAGCAATCAATCGCAACTCACATATCATTCCTCCCACATGGATTTCATAGTAATATAACCAAAAAAATCAATGAATACCTCATCCCATTTCCAAACTATAACCATAAGAGGATGAAGTAGACCAAAAGGTTTTAGAATCTCTATTGTTATCTTCCAGCAGGTGTAACATTCAAACACCTAATCAGCAAGGTCATGCATCCTACCAACCCCTAGAAACACCATCTAATTTCATTATATGTATTTATATTTCATGGATAATCAAAACCTGAATTATAATTACATTCAAGCAAAATTGATATCCTCACTAATTTTGGGACAATAAACTGATTCCCAAAACATAGTATACCATCAAATGTAAGAGACCAACTAGAAATGGTCCCCCAACCAGTTAGGGTTTCCTGAATTCCTATGAACTCATCACCACAATAATAATTCTAAAAAATATCATCATTAAGAAATTATGATAACTGAACATTGGTCAAAACCATACCTAAAACATTATCCTAAACATCTAGATGTAACTGAGAAAAAAAGCCGCATAATTTTACACTCTTTCTTTGATTCCAAAATAGATTGGGATGAAATTTTGGGATATTGTCATCTCCAATGATGTTCCCCTTCCCTGAGGTGTAGGTGATATCAAAGTCAAACATCTAAAGGTATTCCACCCACCACCTCTTTTTAAGAATAAAGTCTTTATGAGAGAGGACATAGGTTAAAATCTTATGGTTAGAAAAGAATGTGAACATTTCCCCAAAAAGATAATGTCCCCAACACTTAAGTTCTTGCATAACTATAACATGCTCCAAATCATAAGTGTGGTAATACTTCTCATGAAACATAAGATGAAAAGATATGTAAGATACCACATGACAATCCTGCATGAGAACACAAACCAAACTAGTTATACAAGCATCACATAAAACCACATAACATTTACTGGGATCATGTGAGATCCGAATGGGAGATGATGTCGCATGTTATTTCAGGTCATCTAAAGATGAATGAGACTTTTCATCCCTAGTGAAATTCGTCATTTGATGGTAAAATAATTAAAAGGTGATTCCATCTTAGATAAATCCTTAAAAAATCATCAATAGTATCAAGTATGATCAAGGAAGCTACAAATATCAAATACATTATGTTGATATTCCCTTAAAGAAACAACCTTTTCCTTCTTAGGATCAACTAGTAAGGCTTTCTCAATAATAACATGCTCCCAAAATTTCTCTTCTTAAATTAAGGTGTTTCATTTCGAATTCTATTCATATAAAGAGTGACTTATTATGATTTACAGAACCAAAATGATATAGTCCTCATGCTCAGGATTAGATCTTGAGTAAACAAAAATTTTACGTAGAAACACAAACACAAAAGTTTTGAGATACCCATTTAATTTACCATTCATTAAATTAATAAAAACTAGAGGAGCATTAGTCATACCTGAAATCACGAGATATTCATAATTTCCATACCTACTCCTAAAATTATTTTTCAATATATTATAAAACCAAACTATTAGATGATGATAAATCAACCAAATATAAATATTTAAAAAATTTTTACACCTTTAATTGATAATGTAAATCATCCATATAAGAAAAATGACACATTTTATTAATTTTTAACTAGTTCATCTTTTTATATTCAATAAAAATTCGTAGTGAACAATCTACCTTTTTAGAAAAAGAGAATTATGTCCACATAGGGTGGAACACCATGTAAAACAAAACCCTTATCTACTAGATCGTACCACAAAATCATGAGATTTTCCATTTTTATAGAACCATATGATAAGAAGGGGTCAATATCAACTACATACCTAGAACCAGGTTAATTTTAAAATGTTCTTCATTCACTGTAGGAATCGTAGATAAATAATATGGAAAAACATAATAAACATCCCCAATGATGGCATAAAAATAAATGACAGAAGAAACATCATAAGCTCAACTATGAAAACAAATAGAAAACTTATGATCACTAGGTGGGAAGGTCCTACATGACAAGACCTCATATCCCAATCTCCCTAAAACAGAAATTAGATCACATAGGTTGAATGAAATGAGAAACTCCTATGATAAAAACCAATATCATCTCGATGAAAAATATTCCAATACTTCTCAATGATGAAGTCAAATAGATCAATAAAAAGAATAAGAAAATCCTAGACTATCTTGTATCAGGAATTGACAGCACAAAAGAAGGACACTAAAACATATGATCATTACTATTCCTAAGAGGTGTCACTAACTCCATCACATATGACTTAAGAACCATTGTAAGGATAAAAATATCTATAAAATTACCATATATAATTGAGTGGGAGTCAACAATATCAAATAAATCAATTTATAATATGGATAAAATAAATATGTTACCTTTTAGTATAGATTGAAACTACATCTACCTTCCCTAGAAAATCATTTACAACATATAGGTGGTTCACTTCAGTGGCCTGTGGTTGAATTCATATAGTCTTTGAAGCATCTGATTATTCCGTAGTATCCATTGGATTTGACAATCCCGGAAAATAATGAGGTTTAGATATAGCCTGACAGAAATGTTTCAGATGAACATAATGTCCACAACTATTCAACACCTTTTTAAGTGAAAGAAACTAATTTCATGTGTGTCAGACCTTTCCATAGTAATAGAAATCTAGTGGCACACCACTAGCTTCAACTGGTGGTTTTGAAGGGGCCTTCAATAAGGAACCACCTCCACTAACCCAGCGATGATCCCATCAGATTTTATTTTTCCAGGGAACGACACTGATGCTACTAATAGGTGGATGAGAAGGGGGTATAAGACCCAATACTGACATCCATATTTATTTCTCCCATCATGTACATATCCACTATCTCTGCATGGGTTTAAATCTTTAAAATAAATTCCCTTGATATAATTTCTAGTTGCAAACCCTGCATGTACTTTTGAGCTTTCAGCTGGTCATTATTCATGACCTCTATTGGAAAATGAATAATCATAGAAAATTGATAGGTGTATGATGACATCACAAGCTCTCAATATTATAAAGTGATAATCTTAGGAGACTTTTCCATCATTAATGAAACCGAAAAATACTACTAGAAGAAGAGAGTCCTGAAACCCTTCTAGTCTGAGCCCACATGATTATCAAACTGTTCCATGGAATCTCACCACCTATTGATAGGACCCTCAATTCAAAACAAACAACACACTTAACCTTAAAATTATTTGGTGTTTCCATGTAGTCAATGATCTAATTAATATTATCATGCCATCCCTCTACCAATTAAGGATTATTCATACCTTTAAAAGACCATTGATTCTTACAAAAAACTCCCATGATCGATCCCTAACCTCTACAACTCATAGATGTACCTCGACAACTATGTTATAAACTTGTGGGATATTCTTGTAGACTACAGGAACTGCCCATATGATGGCCATGATTTTTTTTGATCCATCTAAGGATTTTCATGAGGATCATCAGTTGCACCCTATAGAGGAACTTTTAAAACACGTCTTGGTGGATTACTACTGCATAACGAAATAAAAGAAATGATCAAACAATTGAAAAATATCAGTTCAATCTTGAAATCCCATAATAAAATATTGTCTTTAACATTAAAATCTCAAAATATGAGACAAACGTCCCAACATCCCATGGTAACTAGAGTCTCACCACAGTAATATCAAGAAAAACACTTCTCACAATCTTCTTGTAAATTCTAGAAAATTATATCTATAGTCTAGCAAACAACCCAAGATAAGGAAAAATAAAATAAACTTAAACTATGATACCAAAATATAACCAACCGAACGAAATAACATCTTAAGATGGTACCAGAACAGACCTTCCACATTCCCAAAGGCTGTTAACAATATCCATGGGTTGAAGAATAACACCTATCCATAAAACAAAAAATAGAGGGAATGATTTATCCTAACATGAACTGACATCATTGAATATACATATACAATATAGATAGAAACAATAAAATATAAATAAATTCCATAACTGAGACCAACTAAATCAAGAGAAAAATAATATTCAAGTACTAACAAAACCACAAAGGACTAGTAAGATAGGAAAAACATCCACTCCATGTGATAGTATGAGAAGACCCCCTCCATTTTACCTCTAATTACCCATCCAACTGACAGAAATCCTTACCACCTCACTATGGCACCATGACATTCCCTTCATACAAATACAATCAATGTTTTACAAATGACTAAAGAAGTGTGTAGGGTGTGATCTAACATGCTCAGTAGGATCCCACCCAGGTGTTCCATAACATGTGTATATATAATAATCAAGGCATTCTCATTTAAATTAAAACATGTCTTGTTAAACATTAAAGAAGTTTTATTAAAATCATGTTATGTATTTCCCTTTTTTCCATTAAATTCTACACAAAGGAATGTGTATCTATTTGAAGAATAATTTACAATACCATTTATAAAAATCCAAATCATGTATATAAAATCCAAAATAGTAAAAATATAAGCACATGTAAATCATTCCAAGGATCTAAACATGTTAGGATACCAAACTACTCATACAAAACAAATGACTAGTTCACAAAAAGTCCCTAGAACATAAGAATAAGGATCATAGAAACACCCCATGAGTGAACTCCTTAACAATTTCAAAACACGTTCTATGAACCACAAGTGTTGGAATCAGTTAAAATCCCCATGATCTAACCTCTTGATGGTAATATGGATGATTTTAATAAGAGAAACCTTCCACCTATGTAACCAAGGCATCCCATATACTTTATTTGAAAAATAATTTCAATTATTTGAAAATACCCCTTTTCTGTTTACAAAAAACAACAGATAAATTTTTTTTATTAAAAATTGATCTAAACACACAAAATAATCATTCCTAATTCATTTTTAAATAAATTTATAAAAATAAGAGAAATACAGTCATCCAACAAAGGCTAGAGATGGAACCTCCAAACTCAAAAATTAGGGTTACACACCCACACCCACAAATGATACAACAACAATAGAATGAAACAATGAAAATTGAGGCCCCTGAATCAATATAAACATATTATAATTGTTGCAATTAGAAAAAAAATTCAGTGAATATCGTTTACCACAACATACCTCAATGAAACTCTAACACTGCACCACAACCAAAAATAGAAAACGGCCTCTATAAAAAGATCATACCATGGATATATAAGAAAATTGAGAGATATCACCACGTGTCAAAGAATATTCTAGTGAAATTACATGATGTTACTATGATCAAATAAATGAAGAAGTAGAAATTTTCACATACCTGGAGAGACGCGAACCCACGATCACATTGATAAATCGTTGAACAGATCAATATAGATTGAAAAAAATACTACAAATATCATCACATAAGGGTTCTATCTTGAGATCCAAGAGATATATGGGAGAATAAAACAAAAGTTCAGCTGAGTGGAACCCTAAAAGAATACCACTCGATAGTAACATGACATGTGACTACTTTAAACATCATATAATCCATGATGATCAAGTATGCTAAAAAACCAATTACCATTTTATTGAAAGACTAAATTATATATTTACATGTCATGTAACCATTATATGATGTTTACTACTTTCGCTTCATGTAAAAACTTCATGACTTGGGTATGGTGACCAAGTGAACGTCTCTATCCCCTTTACACGCTATGTAATTTCCTAGCATATAAAAAAAATCTCCCAGTTCTTATAAAAAAATCAAAAGCACATCGACTGTTGTATGAAATCAGGATGAAACCTAAAAATAAATTAACCATTTTATAGATGGACTTTATTAATTCAAACAAAAAACCATCTCTGAACATTAAGTCATCTTCCCCAATAAATGCTCTCCATCCTTAGTTGTCTCCAGACACACAAAATTAAAGAGTAAATAAAAAAAAGAGAAGGAAAATACCTAAAAGAGTGTAGAATGATGTTATAATAGTGGTGGATGATATTTATAAATAGTTTAAATAATAATGTAAATGAAAAATATGGCGAAAAACTTGATACCCAGATGAATTTTGAGCATACAGAAAATAGGTTCCATCAAAATGAAGGATTTATGCATCCCTATTGAAACCAAAGGCAATAAAATGTCTTTTGGGGATTTAGGAAATTTAATTTGGGTTGGGATTCCTGAAATGACAGAATTAAAAAATTTATTTTCAAGGTGTTGAGAATTGTTCCTTTTATAGGTAATTTGTGAGTGTCATTCCCCCAGTTACTCATTTTCAAAGCTGTAGAGTTGTCATGTTTCATGGAAAGTTGATCTCAAGTATATATATAATAGTGATATGAAATCAATATCCTAATAAAAAAAATTTAGTAATAATTTTAGAGATATTTTAGGCCTCTAGACAATAATTTAACCCTTTAAACTCATTTTTTCCTTTACAATGGCTACTCAATTTTTTCCGTGGTAAATTATTTGTTTTCAAAAAAATGAAATTATTCATGATACCTAATTTATAAATGATGATTAAAAATTTTAACTCAATTAAATCATATTCTATATATAAATATGATAAATTTATCTTTAAAATGAAAATATATACTATATTAGAAAATTAATTTTATAGAAAATGTATTTTTTATACATTAAGTGTTCTCAATTTTATTAACCCATTTGTATTGTAATATTTATTTTAATTTTATAAAACATCAAATCATTATTTAAAAAGTATTAATGAAAACATAAATAACAATAATTACAATAATAATAGAAATAATAATAGTAATAATATGTAACAAATAAAAATAAAAATTTTTATAATAAAATATTTAAATTTATTATTATAAATTTATTTTTTAAAATTATTTATTATATGTGAATTATATAATTTTCAAGTTGTTACTACCAATTCAAAAATTCAATGTACATGTTAGATAAAATTATATCTAACTACCATATATCCAACAACAATATATCAAAAAACCATATATCCAATGACCCTATAACCAATCACCATATATATATAATGTTGATATTAATATATTATATATCTATATATCCTTGAATACAACTCAAAAATAAAACTTCTATTTCTCTAATTTAATTTTTTGTGTTTTTTATATTATTTATATCATGATGTATTCTTTTTATAGTTTTCATTTACAATTTGATCTTCATAGAAGATCATAATAATGATAATTTTGACCTTGTAGTATTTATATTTACTTGTGTTTTATTATGTATGTTATTTTAAAAATAGTATCTAATTAATTTATCCTATAATGAATTCAATATGGAGTTTTCACATTCCACCACAATGAAATGATGAATTGTTAATTTTATTTAGATGTTTCATGTATTATAAGTGATTGAACCCACATGATTCGTTTAAATAGATATATATACTAAAATTTTGGGGTGTTACATTTCCCCCTTAAAATAACTCATCACTCAAAATTTCATTACTTGACTGAAAAAAGAGGATAATTATCTTTATTAAATCATTAGGTTCCCACTCCACTTCATAAAACATGTGTGTTCACTAGAAAAATTTAACTTATTTAGTGGTATTTATTCATAGATCCATATCTCTATGATCTAGGAATTCTTTTTGTTATTCCATATAACCGAGATATTATTATTTTTATAAAATCTATAAGTTCAATACATGAAATAGATCAAGAATGTATTTCCTCAAAGGTGATACATTGAACACATCATGCACCTGTGAGAGGTTTATTGTAAATTATTGGTTATAAGTTACCTTCCCAAAATGATTTAGGATTCGGAAAATCAAAATGAATTGAGTGATCAAACATCAATTTTTTTCAAACTCTTATAAACATACTCTATTGTGATATTATAAGTAATAACTTCTATCTAACATCAAACTCCAAAGCACACAAAAGATCATTAACATAGATCTTCTGTCGAATTTTTGAAATTATAATTTTTTAGTGAATGGTATTAATATTATATAAATAATTTTTTAAAATATATTATCTCATAAGTTTATTAAATTTTAAATTCACTTCAATATGTTATTCTTCCATAACTATCCGCATATAGGGACTCTAAATGATGCCCTGAACCGGTACTTCCATGTACGACACTATAAACACAAACTTCACATATTGTATGTGATACAAATAGTATATTAGGAATTATATATATATATATACCATAATTCAATTACATAAAGAAAACATTGCATTAAATACATTCCAAAAACCTTTGATTGTTGAATCATTAGAGAGTTTAGATACAAAATAAACTAACAAAGCCCATGTATTTTTCTACTAAATCATACTTCCATTTAACTATATAAGAAACTACTTAATATAGAGTAATTATTCAATATCTCCCAAAATTTATGCACACAATTAAATTTTTAGACATATCTTGTGAAATAAGTTTCTTAATGACCAAGGGAAATGGAAATAGAAATAGAGCTGTGCTTAAATGTTCAGTAATTATAAGTATACCATTGAGGAAATAAGTGAAAAAATATTGCCTAAATATTATATCAATAAGAAGTAATAATTATAATTCCACAATGAAATGAAACTAAAATCATTATATATAAACACATATCAATAAAAAAAATCTCCCCCTTGTATAAAAATAACTAGTTCCTTTGCAATGAAATACAAGATTCCAAATTGCAAAATCCTTACCATAAGACAAGACATCATGATATTACCATCAAGGGAATAACTTATTATGGGTAGGAATACACCAAAATTCCTAAACATACTTTTCTCATGAGTCCTACTGATACATCCAGGGGATATATAATTTATGACCCTAACTATCACCTATTTGAGTCCAATAAACTTAGAAAAAGAGATAATAATTAAATAATATAGAATCAACTTGTCCAAAAATAATACATGTTACAATAACAACATACATAAGACCAATAATTTTTATAATGTTTATAAAATATATAACATGATAAAAACAGTCTAGATAAATAATGTAGATAGTTAAACAATATATATTTAACTCTCCTGAGTAATCAATATAAACCCATTTTGGAATAGAAAATATATATACTTTCAACAGTTCCTCAACCAATAAATGAATTATTTATTCATTTAAGCATGTATAAAACCAAAAACATATAGAAAAAATGGGTATAGGTTAATATAATAATTTTTCTAACAAATTGATGTCAAGTATCTGTGTGATTACCCTTCACTCAAATGAAGTAAATATGAATTATTCGTATGGAAAAGGCATTGGAAGAAAAATAAATCCTATAAAATTGGATGATTTGGAGGAAAAAAGGTAGTGATGGATCATTCATAAGATAGAAATAAACATTTTATAATACATAAAGTGAAATAATATTGATGGTTTTAGTTTAACATATCCCAAGTGTAATGAAGTAAACTCATAATGGTTTTCCATAGGTTAAAAACATCCTTGAAAAAGAATGCTTTTATAGTATCACATAATAAGGGATCAAGAATTGAATTGTTTGATACCATGAGTTAAATACACAAAATTATAATTATATATTTATTATAGCACAAAACATATATCATAAATTCAATTAGTGCAAATCATTTTGAATATGAAAGGTAATATTGATGTGAAATGTTAAATGTTACTTTAGAAAACTATTTTTACATTGATGTAAAATAAAAATTAAATATCAATTTAAAAAATTAGTTTTTAATAGGTGAAGTGAATGATTTTAAAAAATTGATCTTTTTAAAAAATATACAATAATGGATCATTGAAAATAAAATATGTTATTATATAATAAATTTGAATCTAAAGATAAAAAATTTGGTTATGAAAAACCCATTTTAATACTCTGAAATTACCTTTAATGAGAAACCACTTGGATAAATGATTAGTAAAAAATTATTTCTATTATAACTTCATATTCATAAAGGGTATTATAAAATAAAAAAAATATTATGGTGGGAGAACCCATGAATGAATGACCAATTTTCAAGTTGAAACATTATAACTTAGTGAAATGAGATTTTACTTTACAATATACCTTACAAGAAATATACTCCATCAAGTATGAAATATTCAGAAAGGGTTATATATGGTAAAATGAAAACAAATAAGAGAATAAAATATAATAAAATCAATGTATAGAATGTATAAAACTTATAAAAAATAATTATACGAAAATGACCATAACTTAATGAGTGAAAATATAGTTACAAAAAGGTCTGATGACTGGGGTAACACCTTGGTTAAAAGAAATGTAATGAAAAACTATATTAGTTTTAATAAATCCCTATAAAAATATTGGAATAAAATATAAAATATTCATGTAATAGTAAATCAATATAACACCATAGCAGGGAAACATGTTTTATAACATCTAACATGTCTCCAAGAATTAGAATTGAGACCCTGAAAAACCTTATAAGATTAGAATATTTTGAATCAAAACCCCCTTTTAGGATAAAATTTTAAATTAATCATTAATTATCATTAATAAGGATTGAATAATGATAAAAAATATTAAGGGGGATGTATATATTCCATTCATAAGAATATATGGTGTATAATAAGAAACATGTCTCAAGGGGTGGAAATTGAGACAAGAAACCCCTACATCTTAAAATGACTTCCACAAATGTAATTCTTTCACATGTATCACAAAAATATATATCATAGTAAATTAATTTATAACCTTAATAATTACCATTTTTATTTATACTCTTCATTTATATCAATTCTCTATATGAAATCAAGTTTATTATTTTACCTATTTTTACATAATGGTTGTTTATAGCTTGATCATTTATAGTATTTTCATAAAAAATTATTTGTATTTATTCATGATAAAAATTAAATCATTTTGATATAATTAAAATTACTGGAATATATTTCCTATGTTAATAATAATGGTATAATTTCATTCCATGGTAGTTTTGGTTTCAAATCATGAAGATAAAATATGTGATGACCGTGTTTTAGAGATTCTTAATGAAAGAAATGGGGTTTTTAATTAATGAGTTTAACAATATTTTTACCATTTTAGAAAATAATCATTATTTAAATATATGTAAAATGATATACTAGTAATTATTTTTCCATATAGATCCATAAAATAAAATCATATCCTTTTTAAAACAGGTGGTTAAACCGACCCAAACTTGGACATAACATGATTAATGGTCCATTATATGATGGTTTTGTTATAATATCACTATAAAATAAGAATAATGATCTTATTTTGTTTTTATTTGTGTGATATTTCGGAATTTTAATCATGAAAATAATAATTTACGGAAATGAATATATTATATAATATGAATAAAATATTTTCCTCTTAGTACCCTTATTTTAAACAATTGAATTACTAATTACCATTTGTTAATAACATCATTTATAGATCCTCCAATTTCTGATAAAATAAAATTAATTATATAAAAAAAATCTTTATCCATTAATAAAATTCTCATGTACTTCCATGTTAGGTGATGATGAAAATAAAAAAAGAAATCAATCGTTCTATGGAGGTAGTAGTCAAAACATACCTATGGATAATGATTTAATTTTCCAAAGCTATAGGAAGATGAGTAATAAAGATTATCATTTAAGAATATATAATAATTAAAAAATAGCATACATATATATTAAATTCATTTTTAGGGACATCTGTTTACGGTGGTTAAATAAAATTAAACACGTTGTGTTTTGGGGGCGGTAGTTTGCACAATGGAGGAATGATAGTTTTGGTTTTTTAATAGAAAATGAAAAGTGGGTAATTTTTGGAACATATTTATAATAAAATTAAATTAAAATAATGATAAAAGTTTTATCATTTTAATATGGTGTCATGTAATTTGAGGAAGAATATGTAAACATAAAAAATAGAAATGAGAAATGAGCGGTTAGAAATCCGTACCTCATGTTTTGGATTACCTAATTTTCAAAGGGTGTTATGATTTTTAGGGATGTGCTTTTGAGTATAAAAAACATCTTGAACGTATATAGAAATTGTAAATAGAGATTTTATTATATGTTTTTCTGAAATAAGTGGGTTTTGGTGTGATGTTAATTAAGGAGAGAAGTACCCCTTTTATAATTAAAAATGGATGAAATTTTTATAAATACGAAAAGAATTTTAATAAAGGGAAGACACTCTCAATATAAGTGGATATAAAATTTAAATCTAATGCATCATCAAATAGATAAGGTCAATCATGGACTAAATCTCACATCATAACACATGTTTCAAACATTTTTTTACCAATTTGAGCGAGGTTAAACTCTTTTAACCCTTATTTAATCATACAGTGATAACTAGTTTTTTACTATGAAATTTATATTTTATGCATAAAAATAAGATGAAAATTTTTAGATAATTTTTTAATAATTATAAAAAAATTAAATCCATGAAATAATATTTAAATTTTAAAAATGTTAATAATTAATTTTAAAATAAAAAATTCCTAATGTATTAAATTGTTTAAAACATATAACTTAATTTATAAAATGAAAATATGAGTTTGTAATTTATTTAAAAAAATTTAATTTCACCAACAAAATACATACTTGGTATTAGAAAAATGTTTCATAAAATTCTAATTCACACTTATATATTTATAATTTCATAGAAGTGATTTTATTTGTAAAAATTTGTTTTCCATTATACACATTAAAATCAATCCTTTAGAGAAATATTAAAATAAATATAAAATAAATATAACCATGATTAATGAAAAAATTATTTTCAATTTTTCAAATCCAATTTCTAAAATTTAGGAATATAAAATTTAAATAAAAAGATGAGATATAAGGAAAAACTATTTTTAAAAAAAATAAGAATTTTAAAATATGATCTATTATCATTCATACTCTCTATATTTTATTATTTAAATTTTTATTAACTAATTATTGATATTAAATTTATTTTATCATCATTAATCTATATTTTCTTTTAAATATAAATTCATAATTCATAAAAAAGGAAATTTGTAGAAAAATATATTTTAAGGCATAAAATGATATTATAATTTATTGTACCTATACCAATTGTAATAAATTAATATTAAAAGAACTCTTAATTTTTCTTCTATAAATATTTCATAAAGTGGTTACTCCTATTCATTCCAACTAATTTAGGGGTTTGGATTTATTGTTCATACTTAAATATTTCTAGTTCTTCTAAATATATCATTATTTTTTTAAGTTCAATGTTTTATATGAACCAAGGTATCACAAACATTGACTTATTTAAATTTAATCATGTGTTAAAATCTAGGGGTGTCATATTCCATCCCTTATAAAAAATTATTTCCACAGAATTTTAATTATCACTCAATGATAAAAGAATGTTAGGGAATTCTTACCATATTCATCATTTAGGATATACCTATTAATTTGAAAACTACTTTTCCCTTTTTGGATTGAACAAGTTAATTATATTTCCTCAAACACCAGTAATCATTCATACAATCATATACAAAAGTATGTATATACCCTAATCATATATTCTCAATAACACATATTTCTCAAAACCATTTGAATCATTAAGACATTAAAACACTATTAATTTATACATTATTCAAAAGATAAACTCAATATTTAACCCTATAATGGGTTAATCACTAGTTAATAAATTCAAAAACTATAGAATTAGTATAATAATAATAAAACATAGATAAAAATCACCAAAGATATCATAGATTATTTTTTCATTAAATCACTAATAAATTACAATACTATCTAACTCATTTTTCTCAAAAATAAATTCACCCATTATTACCCCAACATTAATAATATATTTTTCCTACGATTTATCTATACCCAAATAATGTGTTCTTAAATAGTTATCCCCAAATATATAACTCTATAATAAAATCACTTTTACAGGTTTTTAATTCGATTTAAAATATGTTTCTAAAATCATAAAATCCTAATTATTAAATAAAAATTCTTATATAATTTACATAACAATAATAAATTTTAGATTCAATATAATACCATTGATAAATTTAACTTCGAAATGAATATAGGTGTGAGAATCAGGAATTAATTTCTATTTTGATATCAACTTCACTACCTCAGTTAAAACTATTAAACTCATCATTTTCATCAAAAAAATTTAAAATAAGACTCTCAAACAATTAAGTAATATCGATTATTTGATTATAAGACATTTTGTTTTCAAGATACATACCTTCCTTGGATTTATTTCTATGATCTTATTTCAAATAAATAGTAAACCCAAAATGGTTATAAATAAATGTAGGGCAAATTATCAAGTGAATATCAAAACTCAATCGTAATATATATATTCTATTGAAATATTTTTTTCCATTGATACTTCCAGTTCAATATACTTGGATATATGTTTTGTTCTCTTGTACTTATTAACCTAGTATGTTAAATTAATTAAGAGATTAATAATTAAAAATGGTTAATAAATTTAATGTGATGCAATAAGGAATATCCTTTAGGAGTGTATAATCAAGTGTGAATTCTTAATACCATTCACTATAAAATAGATTGATGATCCAATAATTCCTCTAAAAATATATTTCCAAGTGATTACCCATAAATGCATCTATTCCATAGAAAAATTATGTTTTTATTACCCATACTAGGATGTAATTTATATGAAAACCAAATAATCAATACATAAGTAAAACAACAGAATGTCGTCATATACTTAAACATATTCTATAGACTTCCATCAATGTTCTCTAATCCTAATCCCAAAAATAAAATATGAATTATTACCTTACCATTTAATCATATATATTACTAAAGGGATATCTATTATTTTAATTTATGATCAACATTAAATTATCAATCCTTAAACTATACCTAATAAATATCATTATCTATAAAGTTTTCTAAACCCGGATCTGATTCAAAATATGATCCCTAAACCCGGACTCCCGATCTCATCCCTATAAAAAATCATTACATACAAGATTAGATACCAACTGTAGATTCCTAGACATAAATATCCCATAATTTCATGAATTGAAGACAATATCTCATCACATAAATTCCCATGTACTTTTATCTTTAGAGATTTAGATAATTTGGGAAAACAAAAAAAATGAAAACCCATTTATTTTCCAAATAAAGGACATTTTAATTCCACTAAATAAGAAAATACTTAATATATATTAAGTATTAAATATCTCCCCCAAATTATCCAAATAGTTATACTATTAGACACATCATGTATAATAATTTTCTTTGTGATCTAATGAAATTGAAACTAAAGAAGGTGTGGGATTGAACACTTAGTAAGGGAAAACCTATAATTGAGGAAATCATGGAATAAACATTGAATAAATATTCTATTAGGAACAAGTAATCATCATAAATATATATCCAACTAAAACTTAATTAATAATATATCTATGGATAAAAAAAAATAAATAGTCCACATGTATAATAATAACTAGTTCATTAGAAATAAAATTCATAATGTTGGGAACCTATTTCCACAAAATTATAAAAGACACCATGATGTTATCATCAAGGAAATATATTTTCCTTGACTGGAGTATACTAAAATTCCAAAACATGTTTGTCTCATGAGACCAAATGATTCATCAAGGGGATATTTAATACCAGTCCCCACCCATCACTTATTTAATTCCAATGAAATAATTATATTATATAACGACTAAACTATACAAAAATAATTATTTAAAAAATTATTTGTGTTGGAATAACTACATATGGAATGGTGATACTCTTCCCAATGTGAATAAAAGGGTTTAAATGTTCAAAAACCATCTGGATAATGAAATTTGAGGGTTAAAAAAATAGTTGACTTTCTGAAGAAATAAATAGACATATGTACTAGAATGAAAATATATGTATTTTCAATGTTCCCTAATAAATAAATAAATAAATAATATTTTTATGTAATCAGCCCTCAGACTGACATTGAATAAATATTGAGGTGCATATTTATTTCAATAATTTTTCCAATCTATTGACATATGTAGTCAAGGATAATATGCTTCAATCCAAGAAATGAATTATAGAGTTTTCATAGATGAAATGCTTTGGAAGGGTAATCATATCTATCAATGCAGATGATTTGGAAAGACAAAAGATGTGATAAATCCCTATTGTGATAAAAATGAACATTTCATAATTAAAACAGAGAATAATGTTTGATATTTTAAAATTAATATATTCATAGTTTAATAATGTAAATTCATAAGGATGTTGTTATACTTGAAAACAATTCATGCAAAAGAATGATTTTAATGACATCACACAAGAGGGGATAATGAATTAAATTGTTTGATACCATGAGTTAAATTCCACAATATATATATATATATAGTAGGTGAATCATGAATCCTAAATTCCTTGAGTTTAAATAATTTTGAATATGATAAGAAAAATCATGGTAAAAACAAAAGAGCGGTTTTAGAAAATATTTTAAACATTGATGTAAAATAAAAACATACATGTCACTTTAAAAAGTTACTTTTGAAAAGGTGTAATGAATTATTTTTAAGAATTTTACATTTAAAAATTATCTCCAATAATGGAGACATAAAAATGAAATAAGGATTTATAATAGAAATTTGAATCAAAATATAAAACATTTTATTATGAAAGGATTCTTTTTCACAGTTTAAAATTACCTTTATTAAAAACACAAATTTCAAAAAGTCTAATAAAATTTCATGTGAATTAAAAAACAATTCTTCCAATTTGGATTATAATACACCATATAATAAAATATTATGGCGTGATAACCCAATAACAAAAGAACAAATTTCATGATAAAATATGAAAACTAAAAAAGAGGGTTGAATAATTAATATCTCTTATGGAATTATTTTAATACAATGATCATTACTCAATAAAAAAATTTATTTACCAAAAACTCTTAAAGTCAGGTTAACAAATCAGTCAAAAGAAATTAGATGAAAAGAAAATGATTTGGAATAGTATATCCCATAAATTATTAGTAAATAATTTATAGAACAACCATGTGATAATATATAAACAGAACACTTAATAATAGAATCTTGGTTTATATCATGTAACATTTTTTAAGTAATCAAAATTGAGACTAGGAAAACCATTATAATATTATAAGCATTTGAATCAAATCCCTATTAAAGAATAAAATTTCATATAAAACATCAATTATCCAACTTAATGATAGAACCATGATATATAATGTAATTTTTTTTATATTCACATTTATAAAGAAAACATCAGGTATAAAAGTAATATACACCAAGTGTTGATAATTGAAACAATAAACCCTTACCACTTTTCCTGATTTCAATGAACATACTTTTACCTCCCATATCAAAATGAAATATATCTAAATAAAATAATTAATAAACATAATAATTTCTATTTTTATTTGTTATCTTATTATATAGTCATGCTCAATATGAATTCTAGTAAGTGTTTTACTTATTTTCCCACATCAAGTATTTATTATTTTATCATTTGAACCAGTTTCATAAAAAACGCTATTTGGATTCATCAAAAGAGAAATTTTCATCATTAAAAGATCTTTAAAGGTAATTTAATATATGATATGTGATATTTATAATGGTATAATTACATTATATGGTATTGTTTTTACAAAATATGAATATGAAACAAATGATGATAATATTTTTGTGATTCATAACGAATGAATGGTGTTTTTCATAAACAATGAGTTTAATAATAATTTTTCCTATATAGAACCCAAGAAATAATTATTTACATATTTAAATCATATTTTACCATTAATTAAGTTATAATATGCATCCATTTTAAAAATTAAAATAATTATTTAGGTATGTGTCCAAACCGACCTAAACATGAACATGCCATGATTAATGGATGATTATGTTATAGTTTAGTTGAAATATAATTATAAAAAAACATAATGATATTATTTAGTGTTTATTAATTTAAAATATCATAATTATAAATATTTATATATATAATTATTGGATATGAAATGTTTCCCTCATAATATGGGGATAACCTCCTTAATTGAAGGTTCAAACATTCCAATCGGTTTCTAACGGGTTTGATCGTAGAACCGGAAACATCCAATGATTCCACATCCATTTAGACCAACTTTCCAAAGGTAGGCACTCATTTGTTTATGGATTGATGATGCTTAGGAATTTTCATTTGTCGATAGAATGGGAGGTCCGGCTCATCAAACCTTTTTGAGGGGAATTATTGTCTACTCCGGGACTCTCTTTATAGATTTAAGTTATGTTCATGAATCCTTATTACATTACCAAGTATAAAATGATATTTCCTTTAGATCTGACAATCAATGATCGATATGTAGGAAATTTAGAGAATCTTTTATATATATTCGAGGTTCTTCATTGATAGATAATCATCTATATTTGTTAGAGATTCTTATTCAATGGTGTCCTTTGATACGTAAAAGTATCTTGGTCATTATGATGACCATGCTAGTTTTAAAGCCACTCTATGGGTCACTTGATGTTTATTGTCATTCAGAAGGACATGGATTATTTCAGAGTTGGGATCGAACCCGCAGATGGGCTAGCTACATATCCTTTGTTTAGAAAAAGGAATTAGAACCCACATAGTTCGAGTAAGGGAGTATGATATTTATGATTGATGGCTCAAAGAAGGATGTCATAATTACTTTTACACTCTAAGCTCACGTGAGTCATGCTCGGTGTGAGAAATAAGAGGTATTGGTAAAAATTAGACAATTGTGCGATGAATGATGCAATCATAAGAAATAAGGTGGGACTTATGTATGTATGACTGCCCAGATAAATAAAGATTTGGATTTACTTCAGGGATGAAATCCAGGAACAGGGTCCATAAAGGTATATGTGCTTCACGGAGATTTGAAAACTCTAACTTGGGGCTTACTCATGAAAAGGAGGCCCAAATTAGGAGAGGACTTACGATTGGGTTTTTTACTCCTAAGAAGGAATCCCAGATCAATGGTAAATTAGGACTAGTTAAGAGAAATTATAATGGGGTCTTATTCCTGAAAAAGAGGCCCAGGTTAATGAATTATGGTTGGGGCTTACTCCTGAGGAGGATGCCCAAATTAGGGGACTGGGGCTTAGTCTTGAAAAGGAGGCCACCGTTAAGGGACTTTAAAAATTAAGGGACTGTGGCTTACTCCTGAAGAGGAGGATTAGGTTTGAGAATTATGATTGGGGCTTATTCTTGAAAAGGAGGCCCAGGTTAAGGGGTTATCTCATCTTAACTATTGAGGTTGAATGAATGAAATCTCAATCTTTAGTGACACAAAGATGTGTAAATCACTAGGTTTTGAGAGATATTCCAGATAGTTCCTTTAAAATAAGGAATTAAAATCAAGAAATTATGCCATAAATGGATTTGAAGAGTGTCTTGAAGACTGAATCTTGAATAGGAGAGGTGGAATGGCTTAAGAGGGGTCAAATGGGCAAGAAGGGTACCCAAAAAGGTAGGGGCGCGCAAGTCCTGGCAGGCACGCAGGTACTGCGTGGGTGTGCAAGTCCTGGTCGCGCATGTATACCTGTGCGACACATGTGTACTTATGCAACAGTTAACCATCAGGGTAATACTTGAGAGACTCTTCGTTAAAGCCTTTAGAATCATCTCGAGGTTCTTCCAGAAGGGTGGCACACAAGTTTTATTGAAGGAGTAAGGCAACACACAAGTGTGGCCATTTCCCTTAAGGGCTGGCCACTCAGGCGCGCAAGTGTTGATGAGTTTCAACACTTCTGCCTTCCTCCCCCTCTTTAGATCTTATATTCTAGGTATGAAATTACCTTAGAAGTGTTTAGGAAGCCTTGAGAAGAGACTAGGGCACCGAGAGCTTAAATATGAGTTTCTGGAAAAATTCCTCCCTCAATGGGGGCCCATAGGGTCTATTTATAGGCTGAAGAAGACCCGAGCGGTTATCCTTTAGGGTGCGCAAGTCACATGCACGACCATTAGGCATCTCGCAAGTGCACTTGCACGACAGTGATAGAACTTGCGCGGCGCATGTGCTTTTGAAGCCTTTGTTCATGCCTTTGTCAATTTTTTATGTTTTCTTCAAACGTTGAATCAATTTGTGCCAAGTCATATCCTTTTACATTCCTTTGAAATCTGTGATGAAAAATGAGCGTAAAAAAAAGTCCATCCTCAGAGTTGAATCTGAAATAAATGAGGATGTGAATCTGAGGAAAAGAAGAAATCCATCGGAAAGGTGGCACCCAAGTGTTGATGGCGTAGAGGGTGGCGCACAAGTGTGAGTCGCGTAGGGCTGGAGCGCACGGGATGGAACGCGCTGTCTATAGGTTCCTAGGTGGGTATCTTGGCCTATAAATATGTGTCCCCATTTCCATACAAAGAATCCAGATTTCCGGATTTCAAACCTTCGAGCTCTCACCGCGTAGGTTGCTCTGTTTTCTGATTTTTCATTACTGCCGCGCTGCTGTATAGGTATTTGGACTTGCGCGGTGATACTTGCGTGCCAAAAAACTTGCGCATAACATCCATACTTGCGCGTCAAAATTATAATTGTGTGCCTTAATTACTTAGAAATTTTTTTCAAAAAAAATTTCACAAAGTTTATGAAAAATCAATCCATTTAAGAGTTAAATTATTCAACTCTTGTGCAGATTTAATGGCTCCCAAGAGCATCGGAACGGCTGATGAACTGGCTAGCAAGCAGATTGATGACATGATGAACATTGTTGGCCATGATTACTATGATATCTGCGACAACACTCTCCCATATTTGGCTATGTACTTGAAGAAATATCATCTTAATTTCCCACAGAGCATCTACTTGCCTCTATATGGTCAAGGTCATCTGCAAAGAGTCAATGTTCCAGATTCAATGAATTATATGCCTGAGATGCAACTACACTAATAATCCTCTATTTTGGTTATGCTATGCATTAATAGAAACAACAATGGTGTGAAATTTCAAATTCTTCCTCCATGTCATTTCCTTATAGATATGAAAATGGAAAACCCATGGGCTGAATTTTTTTTTATTGCCAGTTGGTGGAGAGGAGACAAACATGGAATTAGAGAAATATCTGAAAAGAGTACTCTCTCCAAATGTAACTTTACTTACAATGATTCATTCTCAAATCCATGTATCCATCTTCCAAGTCTCTTTGATAGAAACAGAGTCACTATTTGATCAGTAGAAAATTTTCTCAAACCGCACTCAAGAACATTATTTTACAACTATTCCTAGAAGAGATGGTATCACTGCATCTCTTATGGTATCTAGTTGAATGAATGAATTTCAGGTGGCTACTGATGAAGATCATGATGCCGTAAATCAAATGAAGAGTTATGTTGAAAGTCTTTTGTAATTTATTGGAAAAGAGAAGAGACTCCAATATGTGTATGTCCTTCTAATTATTGTGCATCAAATGGAAAGAATGATTTCATCTTCAATCACTTGTGCACGTATTTTCATGTTACCTGCTTTAAATTTTACCTAAGACAATGGGCCTAGTAAGCATAGTTTTATTTTTTACTAGGATTAATGTAAATAACCATACAAACTTTGAACCTTTTAATTGCTCAATATTACCTAAATCATACAAAATTAATGTTTAGTGAGCTGGAACTTGACTTTTATTCAGAGTTCCCTTGCCTTTTGTGGGCAGTTTAAAGTCATGCACGTTGGACATAAAGAGGCTAATGTTTAAGGTCGAAATATCTTTGAACAAATGAATTAGAATTGACTCAATTCCTTAAAAATTCATTTTAAAACATAGTACCATATTCAAGTATGAGGGAAAATATGTAAGCTATGACTTAAGAATATTTGAATCTGTGGAATGACATGAAAAAGAGCTAAAAGGAATTAGAATAAGTAGTTCCCAATAATGAAGTTACCATTATTTAAAAAACCTATTAGGGGGTTGAATTATGTAGGGCCACCTAAGGGAATTGGCTGCATAGTCAAATAAATAGTATCTTTTGGATAACAAGTACGTCATATAGACTGTTTATGCAAGGCCCCCTAAGGGCATGTGCTGCATAGTCAGACAAAAGAACTCTCAGAAATTTACCTTTCTACTGCTAAAAGCCAGTGAAAGTTTATGGAGATTCAAATTTTTGAATGTATAGAGTTTGTTGTATGGAAAGAGTTACTTGAATATATAGAAGATATTTCCAAACAAGATTATCGAAGAACTGGATGGATATCACTCCTGCGAAGGTCTGACCCAAACGTAGGGAAGGAGAATATAAACCATAGACTTGAATACTTTCAGATCATGAAAAATGATATGGGACAAATATGTTAAGGATGACTATTTTTTCGGATCCCTAGATACTGTCATTTAAGAACAATAAGTACAAAAGAGGCTTTCTTCTCAAGAATGAAGTTACCATTATTTAACAAACCCATTTGGGGGTTGAATTATGCAGGGCCACTTAAGGCCATTGGTTTCATAGTCAAATAAATAATATCTTTGGGCTGACTAGTCTATTATGTAGAATGTTTATGAAAGGCCGCCTAAGGGCATGTGCTGCATAGTCAGGAAAAAGAACTCTCAGAAGTTTGACATTTTTGTGAATAGAAGTCAAGAAAAGGGCTATGAAGATCTGAAAATATTTAAGGTTTGGATTATAACACATAAATATGGGTATTGTCCAATGTATACAAAGATACACAGATCAATCCTAACCATAATCATGTTGTGGCTGGGTCCTGAAAGGAAATGTTGGACTTCACTATGTATCCCATAAGGATGGGAATCAAGCCATACATAGTTCTTAAACTACAATTTAACGTCATGTGGGACAAACGGATTAGAGATCTTAGTTTAGGGTCATAGATCTTGGACCATTGTAATAAATACACAGTGTGTGTTTTCATGGGTACTTTTCAGCCAGGGGACTGAAAGTGGAATTTGGGGTTAGGCCCAAAGACTTGGGGCTGGATTCGAGGGACAATCGTACATTCCTACGAATCCCATAAGGATGGGAATCAAGAACGCGTAGTTCTAGAAATACCCTTTGTACAAATTTGGTTTGTACATGTGAAGGGTGAAAGGGGAGTTTAGTACAATGATGGTTTAACCCAAGATAAAAGGATTGGGCATTTCCATGTATGCACGTAGTCTTTGAAATGAAACATGATTGAAAAATCAATGTAAATAATGGTTCCCTATCAGGTGAGGGTATCAAAGAATATTGTAGTTTACTGTCATACTGGAAAAAAGTGTTGTATAGTTTAACGTTTTATAACAAGGACGAAAGTGAACCAATGTAAAGATATTGATTCTAGGGGCAGATTCACGAATTAACATTGTATGAGATGGAGGTGAACCGATGTGAAGAGATTGGTTTTGGGATTGAACCTTGGGAGGTTGCCTACGTACCAGCCTAGAAGTCAAGGATCAAAGTACATGTAGTTTAATTAAACAATTAATTAACGATCAAGTTTTTCTTGGTGACAACGACCTAAAAAATGATGTTGTTGGGACTTACACATGGTTAGTAGCCCAGAAAGAGTGTTGTGGTTGAGGATTTCTCTAAGCTCATGTGAGCCATACTCGGTGTGAGAAACAAGAGGTAACAACAACCTTAACGATGCATAGTTTAATGTCATTTAGGACATATAAATGGACTATGTAGTTTAAAGTCTTACAGTTAGGACTATTGGTGTTGCACAGTTTAGTGTCATGTAGCAGGGACAATGTACTATTTAATGTCATGTAGGACATCTCAAGGACTTTCTGTATAGTTTAGAATCATGTAGTTAGGACGATGGGGAAAATATAGTTTAACATCATATTGGAAAAAAGGGGGACTCTGTAGTATAATGTCATGCAGCGAGGACAAAAGAGAACACCATTTAAAATCATGTTCGACACATTGGGGATTTTTTTTCATAGTTTAACGTCATGTTGGACGAAAAAGAGACGATACAGTTTAGTGTCATGTTTGACGAAAGTGAGAATTGTTTAAGGTCATATACATGGACCATGGATGGTGCAGTTTAATGTCATGCTGGACGGTGGTGTAGTTTATGGTCATAAAAGACCTTTAATGATTGTGTAGTTTAACGTCTTTCCGTACGTAATGGACTTTTATACAGTTTAGATTCATGTAGTTAGGATATCACAGTTTAACGTCTTGCTGGACGTAAGGGACATTCCAATAGTTTAGGGTCATATGCATGGACCGTTGATGATGCAGTTTAAGGTCATACTGGACCATTGATGTAGTTTAAGTTCATACAGGACCTAGTTGATGTAGTTTAAGGTCATACAGGACCTAGTTGCAGTTTAAGGTCATACTGGACCATTTAGGGAACTTTTTCACAGTTTAACATCATGTGGGACGAAAGTACAAATAGTTTAAGGTCATATGTATGGACCATTGATGATATATTTTGTGTTTATACAAAATACTTCTTCAAAAATTTGGCATTGGTTGGAGTAGTGATGAGTTCTCCATCCATCGAGATTAATGAATAAGCTCCATTGGAGTAGACCCTATGTATTGAGTAAGGTCCTTCCCATTTTGGATCAAGCTTGGGAGGTTTCTTTCCTGGTATCATTGGAGTTCTGAGAACTATTACCAATTCTCCCTGAGTGAATGAACGAAGATGAACTTTTTTTGTTAAAAGCTCGTGCTATTCGATTCTGATAGACTTCCATGTGTTGTAAAGTGCAAAATGTTTTCTCACTTAATAGTTCCAATTCATTCAATCGATTTTGAGATTTTTCATCTGTATATGACTGATCACAAATGGCTAATCTGAGCGAAGGCAATTGAACTTCAATGGGAAAGACGGCTTCTGTTCCATATACTAGTGAATATGGAGTTGACCGAGTTGCATTGTGGGTGGTAGTCCGATAAGCCCATAAAGCATGAAAGAGTTTATCAGGCCGTGACCTCTTATCTTTATCCACCATCTTTTGCGGTATATTTGAAAGATTCTTGTTAAAGGATTCTATCTGGCCGTTGTATGCTACATGATACCACGATGAATGGTTGTATTTGATGTTGTATTCTTGATACAACTTCTTCACCTCGGATGAACAGAAGTTGGTTCCATTGTCCGGCAATATGGTATGAGGGACACCGAATATGGTAATGATGTTAGACTTGATGAAGCTAAAAACGAATTTAGAACTGAATTCCTTGTGAGGTATTTCCTCTGACCATTTGGAAAAGATGTCAGTAGCAGTAAGAATGTACTTAAACTGCTTGGCCGTAGTCGAAGGGTAAGGTCCCACCACATCCATTCCCCATGTGGAAAATGGCCATGAGTATTTAGCTGTATGAAGCAACTCTGGAGGTTGATGAATGAAGTTGGTATGTACTTGGAATGAATGACACTTCCTTGTGAAATCAACATAATCTTGTATCATTGAAGGCCAAAAGTATCCAAGCCTTCGAATCTGATCTGACAGTCTACGTCCAGACTGGTGGGCACCACAGACTCCTGCATGCACTTCTTTCATGACAGCCATTGTCTCTTCACCATCAATGCATCTGAAGAGAACTCCATCAAAACCACGTTTGTAGAGAATTTTCTCTAGGTGATCTGGGCTATCATAAAGAGTAAAATTGACCACACGTCGCCGAATTTGTTCTTTCAAGGCTCTATCATGTGGAAGTGTTCCATTTTGAAGGTATTCCCTGATAGGTGACATCCATCCTATAGTATGAGCATACTATTAAGGAATGGGACTAATTTCATTAATTTCCTATGTTCTGATTTGAACATAAGGTGAAATTACACGATGGTGGGAAATATTGATGGTTGTCTCATCTCGATTTGGATCTTCCAGAGTTGTGGCTATATTAGCCAGTGCATCAGCTTGAGCATTTTGTGATCTTGGGACATAAGAAAATGTCTGTTCCGAAGGGAATTCTGCCATTAACTATCTGAAATAATCATAAAAAGGGATTATTTCTTCTTTTCTGATGGACTAATCCCCATTGACTTGTTTGATTACCAGGTCTGAATCACCTTTCACCTTTAAGTGATTCACTTGTGCTTGAAGTGATAATTCCAAGACTAATATGAGAGCTTGGTATTCTGATTCATTATTTGTACCACCTTCCCACAATAATAAGGAATAAGGTAACAATTCCTTTTCTGGAGAAATGAGCACAATTCCTAAGCCAACTTTGTTGAATTTAGGATTTTCCACTTTCCTCTCTGTTAGACTTCTGGAAGCACCATCATAATACATTTCCCGTGCCTGAGGACTTTCTTGAAAAGAGAAAACTTCCTCATTAGGGAGTTCAATATATGAAGATGTGTCTTCCACTGAAGGGTGTTCAGCCAGGAAATCAGCCAGCGCTAGGCCCTTTATCGCATTTTGAGACACATACTGAATGTCGAATTGTTGCAAAATAACTGCCCACCTAGCCAAACGTCCTGTAAGCATTAGATGACTAAGAATTAATTATAGCGGGTTATTGCGAGATACCAATTGGACCTTGTGATGTTGCAGGTAGTGTCTCAACTTCTGAACTGCAAAGATTAATGCCAGGCAACACTTCTCAATACTTGAATACTGGGTTTCTGCTTCAAGCATAGTTCGACTGAGATAGTATAGGCTGTTTTCATTCACAACATCATTCTTTTAAGCAAGAAAGGCACCCAACGATCGCTCTAGAGCTGTCATGTAGAGGATAAGTGGTCTTCCTTCAATAGGTGGCCTGAGTACCGTTGGGCTCAAGAGGTATTTCTTGAGAATATTGAATTATTATTCACATTCATCCGTCCACTGGTAAGTGACTCCCTTCTTTATCAATTTGGTGAAGGGTAAACTTTTTCCTAACAGATTGGAGATGAAACGCCGAATATAGGAAAAGTTTCCTTGAAGTCCTCTTGATTATTTCAAATTTTGTGGAGGTGACATACCAAGGATTGACCTGGTCTTCTCAGGATCGACTTCAGTACCACGATGGCTTACAACAAAGCCAAGAAATTTTCATGAGGTTACCCCAAAATCACATTTTAAGGGGTTCATCTTCAAATTATGTTGTCGAATCTTGCATAATATGACTTCCAAATCAGCCAAGTGATTAGAAAGTTGTTTGGATTTAACCACCAAATCGTCTACATATCATTCAACAAACTTCCTTAAGAAGGGTTTGAAGATATGATGCATGGCACACTGATATGATGCACCTCCATTCTTTAAGCCAAAGGGAATTACCCGGTAGCAAAACACACCCTGAGGGGATCTGAAGGCCGTGTATTCCTCATCTTATGGGGCCATTCGGATCTAATTATATCCAGAATATCCATCCATGAAGGAAAGTTATTCATAGATAGCTTTTGCATCAAATAAAAGTTATGTAATTGGAACTGGGAAATCATCATTAGGATAATGCTGATTAGGATCTTTGAAATCAATGAAAACTCTAATTTCTCCGTTCTTATTATTTACAAGGAAAATATTAGCAAACCACTTGGGATATTGAACTTCTCTGATGAAGTTAACTTTGATAATCTTATCCACTTTAGCCTCAATTTTGGAAGCATAATTCCGGTGTGTTCTTCTCGCGGCTTTCTTTAATCCTCGATGTTCTTATGATAAACCCAAATGATGAGTACCAACATCAGGATCAAGACCGGGAATTTCTGTATAGTTCCAAGAAAATATATCTCTATTTTTCTTTAGAAAATAAATATACATATCTTTATCTTGAAGATTCATGGCCGCAATGATTAAAGTGGGGCGTTGATCTTCTTTTGTACGCAGATTTATTTCTCTGAGTTCATCCACAGTGGTAGAGATACCCTCTTCAAATGCTGGAGGAGCATCTCTAAGATCTTCCTCTTCTTCTTCTTCATGTATTATTTCTTCCATTTCTACTTGCATAGGAGATGATAAAGCATAATTTTCATGATCAGAAGAGATGTCAAAATTTTCACATCTTGAAGAAGAAGCTTCCATTTCCGACCTGATTGATGATAAAGGGTCTTCTTTGGGTAATAAAGAGGAGATGATGGATTGAGAATCGACATCATTTTTGACCTCCGATGTTTCTATAACTTATTCTGGACTAATTGGAGAATTATAAACTTGTTGAATTTCAACAGATGAAATAAAGACGCCACCATTTGTGCTTTCATTACTGCTCGGTGGGTTACCAATTTATCCCATGTTGTCTGGTTCGATTTCCGTAACTACAATTATGGATCTTTCCACAAGATTATTTTGATTTGGGTCTATCTTTTAAATTTGACTGATAGGCAACATATAATCTGTACTCACATGTGTAAATGGATTTACTGGAATCTTCCCCAAACCATATGGAGCATTAACTTTGGTAATCTCCTTTTTTGTGTATTTCTCCCTTCCCTTAATGTGATAGAATTCCTCCTCAATGTATTGAGACTCAAATGTCTTGAACGGGGCCTTATCACTATACAATGTCCCAACTTGACCATCAAAACAATATTTGAGACATTGATGGTAGGATGAAGGGATAGCCGTAAGTTGATGTAGCCAGGGTCTTCTAAGAAAGATGTTGAAGGCTGAGTCTTGATCAACAACCATGAAATCTGAATTGGATACAGGATCTCCAAACTGAGTTCTAAGTGTAACTTCGCCCAGTGGTTCTTTTTCATTTTTACCATATCCTTGTTAAATCATGGTAGAAAGAGATAAATTAGATTCTGTGAGGCCTAATCGATGAAATGTATGAATGGGCATGAGGTTGACTCCTAAACCATTTTCAATTAAATCTTTTCGGACGTCTACACCATTAACCTTGCCAGATAAGTACAACAGTCTAATAAGTCCATGCACAACATCATATTCATCTTAATCAGTAAAAGATATTATTGCATGGCATTCTGCAGGATTATTCTCTTTGTGATAGACTTCATCTGCAGAAATTTCAGTTTCAAACTCCTGAGGACTTGACAAAGCCTCAATGAGTTCTTCCTGAAGATCTTTTGACAGATTCAGAGCATCCAGAAATGATAACTTGGCTGGTACATGGGCCAAGTGTTTCAATATAACATTCTTTTGATCCAGAGGTCTGAGATTCCCAACAGGAATATGTGTTTTAGCAGGTACCTTGGAAGTAGATGTTTTGGAAGTTGATGCATCTTTTATCAGGATAGGAGTTGGCAATATTCATTGTTTTGGATGATTAGACAGATTAGATCCATTTACTTAATGAGATGAAGAAGATGGAACTTTCAATCGGACTTCTAAAATAACTATTCCATGACTGAATTTTCTATTGGTAGAAGAACTTTATTGTTCTTGCTGAGCTCGCTGAAGGGCTCTACCATGAGTTTCTGCTGCGTACACAGTTATAGAAGGTGTAGAATTGGAATAATGGCTTCTGAAAGATCCACGTTTCCCCTTTATTATGAGCCTCTGGAACATCCTCTAATTCCCTTTTTTGATACAGGGAATTCAGGCTCATCAAAATTGAAACTACTACTGGCATATGGATATGTTAACTGAATCATATTAACAGAACCAAAGATTAAGTCTTCATTTGATGAAGACTCTGCCTGATTAGCCTGTTTAGGCTGTGCCGTTTGGTTGGGCGGTTCCCGTGGCTTTGAAGTAGATGGCATGAAGTCTGCCAGAGTCAAAGAAAATTTAGGCTTTGACACATATTCAACTTTTTTTGATTCTTTTTCTTTCTTTGAATCATGTCATTTCTTTGAGGACTTTCCCTCTGACGAAAAGGGTTTTACCGCAACATTCATGGCAGAAGACACAATCAGTTTCATTAATTGTTTTCACAAATTAAAATGAGTTTGGTTTATTGTCTTTCTGACCATCCAATCATCATACTTCTATGCATTTTTGCATTTTTACTTCTTTCCATTCGCCTTCCTCCTTTGGAACTGTAGCAGTAACACATGCTACCTCAGCTGAAGAACCTTTCAGTTTGACTTGTCCTGAGTCAACCATCTTTTGTAGGAGGTCTTTGAAGAAAAAACACTCTTGGATGGGATGCCCCACCATTTGATGAAAAGGGAAATAATTGGGATGGTCTTCATCTCCTTTTTTATTTGGCCTTTTGGGCATTGGCAATTGAACCAGATTATTATACAGAGCCGAAATGAAGTAACCATGAACTTGTTCATTTCATAAAGAGTATGTTTTTGCTCTTCAAATCCTCAAATTGTTTTCGTCTTTGATATCATTGATCATCTAGACGAAACAAACTTTTTTGTTGGCTCTTAGGAGGTAGATCCCTTCAAGAAGATGAAGGTCTTGAAGTAGAAATAGGTACAGGTGTTTGGTTAATCATAACTGTAGCAGTTTCTACTTTACCCATTCTTCTTCCTGGAGCTGATGGAATTACACGAGATTTATCCTTAGCCTATATAAGGGAATATTCAATCTTCTAAGCGATTGAAGTAAGGTATCGAAACCCTCCTATGTATTTCACAGGGATTAATGGCGTGCATAATTTGTCACGCAGATTTTCCACACAGATTGGTAATAATTCTTCGTTAGGGAGTTCTAATCTTAGGCAATATGCTAATCCCTTCCAGCGAGCAATGAAATCTGATACCCTTTCATTCTCCCTTTACTTAAAATTTGTAAGATCAAAAACTGTTGTCTTTGGCAAAGTTGAGTTGAACTGAAGAAGGAATTGTTGACAGAGATCTTCCCATCCAGTAATTGACCGGGATTGCAAGCTTGTATACTAGAAAAAGGCTCGTCCTTGCAAGGTCCGTACGAAGCATATGAGTTTTACTACTTCTTACTACTCCGTAGATCCCATCATAGGATCACAACAAGATACGTAATGCGTAAAATGCTGTTCAGGGTCGCCTGATCCATTGAAAATAGGGAATACAGGGTTTCCAACACTAGATGGAGGAGAGATTGAATCTACCCATTCAGGGTAAACATTCTTTTTTGGTTGAACCTATGAACGTTTCCCTTCCATAGTTTCTAACCGAGCTGTAAATGACACAATGGTAGTTATTGAATTTTGAGAGACATCCAGTTGATCATGGATTTGGGTAGGTGAAATGACTAGAGCTTGGACAGGTGTGGTGGTTGGTACTGCAACTGATGGTAGCACTGACAAGATTTTTTACACATGACCCATAGGATTAGACCTGTGAGGGTGTACTGATAGAGGAGGATATTCTTGATCCATCTCAGTAGCTGCAAAAAATTCCTTTGGCTGACTGACTCCATCACGCTTAAGAATAAGATTACTCTGAAGTAGTTCTACTTTAAACCTTTTTAATTACTTCATTTCTTTCTCCAGTTGTGCAAACCTTTGATCTAGTGAGAGAGATTGTCCTTCTCTAGAGGAAGGATATGTAACCTGATTCTTTCCCTTCCCTTTGTTGGATCCTTTTTGGAGAGGGGGAAGTGGGTTACTCGAAGGATTACCTAGGTTCTGAGTAACCCTTTGATTTTGTGTATGCACACCTTCTTCATTTGTGTCGGTGCATACATCTTCTTGAGAAAGAAACTCTTCATCTGAGTCCCCTGAGTGAGCCTCATCCGGTGGATCAGCAACAATGACATTGATGACATTGATTGATGCATAACGCATTGCATTCCTTCTATCATCATTTCTGTGATATTTTCTTCTTCCATGTCTTTGATGAGAAATTTAATTTTGTTGATTCGATCCCTCAGGAACTTCTTGATGAACCATAATTTGGATGGAATCTCCTGATAATTTGGCTCTTCGTTCCTCTTGAGGCTTCTTCCCCAATTGAGAAAAGACCGACTTTCTATGAGGAGGGGATTGATGATTTGAAAAAGTCCCTAGTCCAGTGGACTGAGGCTGTTCCTACTATTCCTGATCAACTCATCGAATCCTATTTGTTGATTCTGAGGGTTGGTTTAAAAGAGTCCCCAGTCTAGAAAGCTGGGATGGCTCTTGACATTCTATGTCTGAGACTTTCTTAAAATCTCTCCTGATCTTGCCAACCTTAGTTCAGAAATTAGCTGGTTGCATTAACCTGTATCCACTTTTATCACCTCATTAAAAAGACCATTGGATGATTTCCGACACTTCTGTCACTTGATGATGTGATTGCTCCATACGAGTGGCCTGTTCAATATTCTCGTTTGCTTGATGCAAGAGTAATTCAACAACTTGTTCTCTGTATGCTTGATTTTGAGAGGAACTAGTTGAACCCTGTTCTTGGGAAATCTTTTGATTACAAATATAGCCCATTGACTGTGGCTGGCCATGGGAAATAACATTGCATGATACCATTTTCGGTGGTCTTTGCTGACCGGAGAGCACCGTTAAATGTAGTGCTCCATGAACACCCCATCCTCCAACACGAATACCATATGGGGAATTGGAAATTAACTGACGCAATCTTCTTAGTGCGCCAAGTCATGAACGTTGAAGGGGTCTCTGATGCTTTTTAGCCTTTAGATATTGAGAGACTGATAAAGATTCCAAATCAATCTGATGTTGTAACCCTTCTATTATCTTAAGATGATTTTCATATTCATCATATGATAATAATTTATTTTTCAACTGAAAAAGATTTTTCCATATGTTGAGATAAATATCATGAATTCCATCTTCCGTCAACATTTCTGGAATGTCATACTGAGAGTCATCCATAGGCCGAAACATAACTGGCACTTCACCTTTCGCCAGTTGTTTTCTCATGTTTAGCATTTCCTCTTTATCATTTGATGAAGATTATTCTACTCGTTTTGACCAGAGCCAGTGCTTCCTTATTGATTCATTGGATTCAAAATGATTGGTAGAGAAATCACTGATTAAACTAGAAGATTCATGACTTAGGGGTGGTTCTGAGAATGACCTACACCATGGGCTATCTTCTGATTGAGAAATTATTTCACCTGCTAGCGATGAAGCATTAGACATGAATGGTTTTTCATTTGCAAGTGCCTCAATATAAGAGGGATTTCACGACACTACATTGTCAACTAGAGCATTTTCCGGGCAATGTGCATCACTACTGCGGAGAGGACTTTTTCAGTGAAATTCATTATCATGGGGAGGACCACCATGATGGGTTACAACAAAAGATGAGATCTCTTGCTCCTTGGTCTTCTGACCACACAGAGGGTTCCTGTGGCTCTCATACGAGGATGAAACTTCGAGATCGAATGAATTGTCACGAAGCAAGACTTCATGAGGAAGTGTCTGTTGAAGACCATCAGAATTAATGTTCCCACTATTGGGAAATAAGGGAGTAGAATCTTGAATTCCAATAGATAACTGTCTGAGGGCTTCATGAACTCCAGCATCGAGCAAGGCCTTGTTACAGATTGTCTCTTGATCACCTGACTGTGCTGGGCGGGTATTTTTCTTAGACATATTATTACATGCCTTGGAAACCGCTTGTTGACGAAGGTGGCTACTCTGAGCAGGTGTATGTGCCTGATCAGGAAAGATGCCAAGTTAGGCTGACGATCTCCACTCAAATCAGGTGTGTGTGCCTGGCTTGGTTTTCCGTATGATATGGGGGAGTATGCCCCACAACCCTCTTGGACGGAACTGATGTGTGTGTTTGTTCTGGAGTGAATTGTTGATGTGTCACTCCACTGGTAGGGATAGATTTATGTGTCTTTCCTTGAGATTCCGCTGAAGTTGTTATAATATCTTGGAAAGCGTCCAGAATATGAGCAGGTATTTTCTTCTGCTCTTTCACCATTGATAAAATATGCATGGCGACTTCAGCTACTGGAACGGGGATATACGTCCATTCCATGCTTGGAGTTGGTGTATGGCCTGCTCTTGTCCTCCTTTTCTTATCAGTGAATGCTGACAGTACTCAAGTGTTGGGGTAGAGAGTTGAGTCTGCCTCCTGTTTGTCATTGGAGCTTTCTGATGAACTTCTATGAATGCTACTAAGCGAGACTATTGGTAGGATTGATCAATACTAGCAGGTGTAGGTTCCTGCTGATTGCACTTTTCCGAACGTGGTTGACGAGCTCCATCATATGTAGTCAGACGAGCCTACTGACTGGTTGATGATGTATAAAAAAGTGTATGTTCATGCCTATACTACTCCGCCGGAATTGCCTGACGGGATTAGCATGCTGCTGCCAGACGAGTCTGCTAGACAGTGGGATTATAAAGGGAAGGTGTGCATGCCCGCTCGTTGCTTGCCACCAAGTTAGGTTGGGGGACTTCTCCGAAGATGGCAGAAATGATAACCTGCTCACTGTTGATCGGATTCCGCCTCTGGCAGTTCGTCTTTTCTGCTCAGGTTCGAGGAACCTGAGCCGAACACATGGAATTGGTACCCTAATCATGTTGAGGGCGTACTACCGCACGAGTTTGGTGGTGATTGTTGATAGGATCCCTCAGGATGGACTCCTTCTTCTTTGAATTAAGGCCCTGAGGGACCTGCTCATTCACCTCCTTAGAATATGGGAGTTAATGGTGATTGCGTTCTGGGGATAACGAACCGAAACGGTTGGATACGGTAGTCAGAACCGCCTTCTTCTTGATCACTGGTCGTCATTGTCCGGACGGCCGGTGTGAGTTTTTCACTTGGAAGGATTTTCGGGCAGCCTCTAGAGTTGGGATGGTACCATGATGACGGTACTCCTTAACCATTGCATTTGATACCCAACGTTGAAGATGCTGAGTAGGTGATTTCATCCTCAGAGCAGATGACGATCCAGCAGGAGTAGCAGTAGTGGCATTCGCAACAACGGTATTCATAGGTGTGAACATGAGAGCAGCCATTTCTTAGAATGCATAAAATCTTAGAAAAAGAGTGCCTGTTTGATATAACAGATGTAATCAAGAAAAATTCAGCCACTACATCTTTTGGATGAGCACATATGTCAATGATTGTTTTTGTTGGCCCTCTCATTGAGTTTTAAATAGGGGCCTAACAAATAGGTAAAACATCATTTTAACTTGGTTAAGGATTCACGTCGGGTTCACCATTTTTTATTTCCCTCGGAATTTAGGGATGACCTACTTGATTTAAGGTTCACACATTCCAATCAGTTTATAACGGGTTTGTTCGTAGAACTGGAAACATCCAATGATTCTACATCCATTTGGACATACTTTCCAAAGGTAGGTGCTCATTAGTTTGAGGACTGATGAGGCTTAGGAATTTTCATTGGTCGAGAGGATTGGAGATCGGACTCATCACAGCTTTTTGAGGGGAATTATTGTCTACTCCGGGACTCTCTTTATAGATTTAAGTTATGTTCATGAATCCTTATTACATTACCAAGTATAAAATGAGATTTCCTTTAGATCTGACAATCAATGATCGATATGTAGGAAATTTAGAGAATCTTTTATATGTATTCGAGGTTCTTTATTGATAAAAAATCATCTGTATTTTTTAGAGATTCTTAGTCAATGGTATCCTTTGATACGTAAAAGTCTCTTGGTCATTATGATGACCATACTGGTTATAAAGGCACTCAGTGGGGGAACTTAAAGTTTATTGTCATTTAGAAGGACATGGATTATTTCAGAGTTGGGATCGAACCCGTAGATAGGCTACCTACGTATCCTTTGTTTAGAAAAGGAATCATAACCAACTTATTTTGAGTAAGGGAGTATGATGTTTATCATTGATGGCTCAAAGAAGTATTTCATAATTACTTTTACACTCTAAGCTCAGGTGAGTCATGCTCAGTGTGAGAAACAAGAGGTATTGGTAAAAATCAGACAATTGTTCCATGAAAGATGAAATCATAAGAAATAAGGTGGGACTTATGTATGTATGAATGCCCAGATAAATGAAGATTTGGATTTACCTGAGGGAAGAAATCCAGGAACAGGGTCCATAAAGGTATATGTGCTTCACGGAGATTTGAATACTCTAACTTGGGGATTACTCCTGAAAAGGAGGCCCAAATTATGAGAGGACTTATGATTGGGTTTTTACTCTCGAGAAGGAATCCCAGATCAAAGGAAAATTAGGACTGGTTAAGAAAATTAAGACCGAGGCTTACTCCTGAAAAGGATGCCCAGGTAAAGAGACTTGAAAAATTAAGGGACTTGGGGCTTACTCCTGAAGTGGATGCCCATATTTGAGACTGGGGATTACTCCTGAAAATGAGGCCCTAGTTAAGAGAATTATGGTTGGGACGTACTCCTAAAGAGGATGCCTAGGTTAATGAGTTCTATCATCTTAAAGGATGAGGTTGAATGAATGAAATCTCAATCTTTAGTGACATAAAGATGTGTAAATCACTAGGTTTTGAGAGATATTCCATAGAATTCCTATCATATAAGGAATTCAAATCCAGAAATCATGCCATAAATGGATTTGAAGAGTGTCTTGAAGATCGAATCTTGAATAGGTGAGGTGGAATGGATTAAGAGGGGTGAAATGGGCAAGAAGGGCACCCAAAAGGAAGGGGCGCGCAAGTCCTGGAAGGCGCGCAGGTACTGTGTGGGCGCGCAAGTCTTGGCCGCGCAGGTATACCTGCGTGACACATGGGTACTTGCGCGATGGCTAACCAGCAGGGTAATACTTGAGCTACTCTTGGTTAAAGCCTTTAGAATCCTCTTGAGGTTCTTCCAAAAGAGGGGCGCGCAAGTTCTACTGAAGGAGTAAGGCGGCGCACAAGTGTGGACATTTACCTTAAGGGCTGTCCACTCAGGCGCGCAAGTGTTGATGAGTTTCAACACTTAGGCTTTCCTCCCCCTCTTTAGATCTTCCGTTCTAGGTAAGAAATTACCATAGAAGTGTTTCGGAAGCTTTGAGAAGAGACTAGGGCGCCGGGAGCTTAAATCTGAGTTTCTGAAAAAATTCCTCCTTCGAATGGGGGGCCCACAGGGTCTATTTATAGGTTGGAGAAGACCCCGGGTGGTTATCCTTTGGGGTGCACATGTCACTTGCGTGACCATTGTAGAACTTGCGCGACACTTGTGCATCATTCATCTTATTCTTTCCTTTGTCAATTTTTGATATTTTCCCAAAGATTGAATCACTTTGAGCTTAGATAATCCCATTTTTCCAATCTTTAGACTCTGTGACGAAAGGAGCGTCAATATTAAAATATTAAATAATATGAATAAAATACTTTCCTCTTAGTATAAATTTTTATACGATTGAATTAACACTTTTTATTTGTTTATCGTATCATTAATTTGTTTTCCAATTTATCATACCATAACCCGAATGATATAATAAACATAGTACTTATACAATAAACCCATTCTCATGATTATCCATGATATGTGGTGATGAAAATAAAAATAAAAATAAATCATTTTATGGAGGTGGAAGTCGAGACATATGTATAGATGAAGATTTATGTTTTCATTGTGTAGGGGAAAAGAGTAATTAAGTTCATCGTTTAAATAAATAAAATATTTTAAAAATTTAATACATAAATATTAAATTTTCTAATATTTACATCGTTGTATGGTGGTAAAAGAAAACAAAACACATTTTTTCATGGAGGCGGTAGTCCACACCACACATGAATGTCATTTTTGATTTTATTAATTAAAAAAGGAAAGGGGATAATTATTATTCCATCATTATACTAACATAACAATATACTAATTCTTGTAATTTTGTCAATTTAATACAGTTAAATGTAATTTTATGAGGAAACATAACACATAAAGTAATATAAATTAGAAGGAGAAGTTAGAAATTTATACCTCAATTCAAGGATTATCTCCTTTAAAAAGGGGGTTAAGCCTTTGGGGAATGGAATTTTGAGAAGAAAATAAACCATTGAAGGTTTATAGTAGTATATAATTTTTTAAATAGATGTTTTGGTGAAATAAGTGGGGTTTTTTGTGAGTGGAAATGTGGAGAAGAGAACCCATTTATATATTAAAAGGGATGTTATTTTTGTAAATACCAAAAAATGATCCAATTGTATCATCCCAGGTAATTAATGAAATATTTAATCTTAATATTTATTAATATTTGTAAATTAAATATTAATTTTATTTTAAAGGGGATGCTATGTTCGATGACGTACCTGATACACAACGAAGGGTTTCTTTGGAATATTACGTTACACACTAACAATATAATATTACTATTTTAAATAGTAGTTAACGTTGTATTTTCAGGAATGAATAGGAATAACTACAATATTATTATACATGTTTGGTAAATGTTTTTACATTTATCCAATAAAATTTAGTGGCTTAAAATGTGAATGAATCTAATTTTGATCATAATTAACGTTAAAAAGTCGATTTACCACCTTTTAATGGAGAACTCTCTTAAAATATAGATTTGGTAACTTTTATATATTTTATTTTACAAAATAAAATTCTTCTTTAGAATCGGGACATCAAAATTTAATTTGGGTAATGTTTTGGTATTTTTCTGATAAAATTCATTTTTTAATGAATAGTAAAAAATACTATATTTTAATTCAAATATACCTTTTAATATAATTAATTTATATTGTTATATTATATTTTCAATTGGTTTTAAAGTTTAATTATATTATATTTTTACCATTTAATCCAATGTTTGTCATTGGATTTAATTTCACTTTGAAATCGGACATAAGCAAGTATCAATCTTTTGATAGATATTGTTTCTTAAACACACGCTATTTGTTTTGAAAATGAGAATTAATGTTAAATTAATTAATCCTACTTATATGTTTTGAATTTTTTAAAATACAAAGAATTTTTGAATTTAGAATATCAAATATATCTTTGGATTAATTTGTTTATTTTTCAGAAAAACTTCAATTTTTGATGAATAGTGAAAAAACTCAGTTATAGTTAAAACGAAATTTTTTCCACTTAAATGAAATTTTAGAACTTTTTTGAATTGAATTTTTAAAATCTGACATTCATGGTTTTTATTAGTAAGTAACATGTGATTCAATAAGATGAAAATATTTTTTTGATGAATAGTAACTTTTGACTTTTATTTACCGCAGTTAAAGGTATGTTGGGAAATTCCAGGAAAAAAGAAGATCATAATAATAAAAAATCAACTTACCACTTGTCATAAAATTATATTTTGAGTAATTTATGACCATGTGAATCCTTGGCTCGATTTTGGGACCCCATGGAGCCACTTGGGAATGATAATGACACTTTGGATTAATTAATTTAAAGTAATGTAAAAAACGACAAGAAACAAATATATTTTAGTAAATTAATTTTTACATAGGGATATATAAGTTATGATTTCAACTATAGATATTAATTTTAAAGATAAAAATATTTCCTACATCAAGGTATTTTTTTATAATTTTTAGAAATCAAGAAAATTAAATTATATATGACACAATAATGATGTAGTGTTTACCTCATTAATAAATGAATTAAATAAATAAGATTATAAAGATTAAAATAATATCTAAAACCTATAAAATTATTATTGGATGATTTCATTTCGACCATGAGTCATCTTATCTTAGAATTTAATTATTTTTGGTCCTTTAGAAACTGAAAATCAATATATAATAAAATAATAGTTGCACATTTTCATAAAGAGACCCTTCTCCCCCTTATAAAAAGCTCTAACCTCTAACCAATTCCTCAGACCTATCAACCCCATTGGATTATCCAAAATATGACCAATTAAGATCCCTATATCCCACTACCCCTCCTATAATCATTAACATAGGTAGAAGGCACTTCAACAAACCCTTTCGGTTCAAACCAAATGGAGTTACCTGATTTAAAGGTAATATCTTCTCTTAAGTTCTTTTGTTTTATTTTACATCTCCAACCCACTAAACTATTATTATTACTTTATTTGATAGAAAAACAGTATCCTAAATATACTAGGTTGTTTTTATAAGAAGTATTTGAAAAAAACTCACACTCACCTCTATCTAATGGGTAAAGAACGTACTATTTCTGTGGATGGCGGACTATTGTCTCACGAAACAACGATTATTCAAATATCTCCAACCGCCTCTCATGGTAGCCATTATTATTGAAATATATTTATATATGATATATATTACATTTATATTGTTTCTATGCTTCTGTATTTTTCATTTATATTATACCTTTGTGGTTTCCAAAGTGTGTAAATACGATAATCTCATTTGAGGAAGTGCGGACTACGGCCCCCTCAAAGTGATATGACTCATTCATGTTTTATGTGGAACGTATAAAGGGTAAAGTTAATGAAATTATATATGATATTATAGTATAATTATAATATACTTATGTATCATTATGTTTTCATTCCATTACAATATGAAATAGAAATACAAGTAGCGTTCTTGCGTACGTACGCCTTACCGTCTCCATGAACGGTGCATTTCATTTCTTATATCCAAATGTTATGTACTATTATAAATACATGTATATACTGAATTTATATGATATATATGATATCTAAATCATGAATTTCATTATGGATATAATGAAATTTTTACCACATGAACAACTTCTAATTATAAGCAGTCCATTTTTGACTCAAGTACCAAATATCGAAAAAATGACCATTATTAACATAAATGATTACATAATGTTTGTAACATGGTAATAATTGATATAAAAGGAATAATAAACTTTAAAATGGTTCTCAATCTAGTATAAATTTAATTTAGTTTATTATTGAGGAAATTAAAGAACGAATGGGTAAAGTCAAACACGAGGTAAGGGACTTCGTCTCAATATTCTTTCATTGAGGCATATTTTGTTTTAATACACAACTTATACACTGTATAAACACCTTTGACTTTTCATTTCATCCAAAGGGAATATTTTTCTACAAATTGTTTTACTAAAGGAGAAAAGGAATGTTTCTTTTAATGTAAGTGGTGACAACTACCTTTCCCCACCGCGAGTATTATTTTCTCTTTAGCTTTATTAACAATTTGTAATGTTTTTAAAAGGAAAATAAATACCATAAAATCTTTAATATATTTTGATATTGATGATGGTTTTGATAATGGACTTTTATATCAATATTTTTAATGGATATATTGTGGTTTAAATGTGGAAAAGTTTTCTTTCCTTTATCTTTGTTGTATGTTTTATGATTTTATAATGGTACTTGGACATTTGACTGGTGGTTACATGATAAAACAAATGACAGGTGGTGCCACGATATACCAAGATGGGCTGTTTTTTAATAACCTCCAATGCATTGAGTATAAGTCTTCTATATTGGTATTCTATTTAGTGATATGTGTGGAAGTCGACTATATATTTATTCAATTTTAGTATGTTTATGTCCCAAGTAACCTTTATATGTTATGTTTTCTTTATATGGGATTTATGGTAATCTTTTGGTTACAGAAGGGTAAGAAATGATCTTTTATTCAGTGAACAGTATTTACTACTTCATAAAGTTGAAATGTATTACTTCTGATAATGTATTCATGTTTTAATTACTGTTTTGAAAATCTAACAGTTTTACATCTTTGTGTATCCCTTATTGAGCTTTTTACACTCATCCCATGTTTTTTTATTTTTTTTTCATAGGACATAAAGGGCAATAATTTCAAGGCTGGGATCAAGGAAAAGTCACGCTGTCTAAAACATTGAACTAGAAATGACTTTTTTTTAAGAATTTTTATTTTGTGAAAAAATAGAAATCAGGTAGTTGTGTCTACATGAAATATTCAATTTGTAATGTATATGTTATGACCTAATTCTCTAAATCACTAAACCTGAAATGATCAAAAATATGAATTATTACCTTAATTCAATAATATTCAATGTTTATGGTCGGGTCCCTATAGTTTGTATTAGTGGTCAATTTATACAACTATTGGAGTTATGGTATTGTTAAATTAATATCTATAGATTTATTTATGTTAATATTGAAATGATATAGCATTTACATATTACCATGCTTCTTAACCTAAAATATTTATATGTTCGGAATGGTTTTCCATAGAGGAAACATGGCATCTATGTTGGGACGAAATCAAGAGGAAGACAACCTTCCAAATCAGCAACCTGAGATGTTTGGAATCGAAACCGAACAGTTTGTTGCAATGATGACACAATTGAATCTGGCTATAAATGGTGGTGTTATCCATGAACGAGATCATCTAGAGCAACCACAGAGGAAAATGTTAGTAGTAAATCATTTCATGAGGAAACATCCCCCGTATTTCAGAGGATCATCTGACCTTGTGTTAGCAGAATGGTGGATTAAAGCACTGTAAATGATATTTGATGCCATGGGGTGTTCAGAACCTCAAATGGTTAGTCTGTCTATTTACTGTTTTGAAGGTGAAGCTGATAAGTGGTGGTCGATGGTGAAAAATATCAGGGATGGTGAGTAGTTTGAAGCTATTGTTTGGGATGAATTAAAAGGTATGTTTCTTGAGAAATATTTTCCTAAGGTGGTTCTTCTTAGGATGGGAAAAAATTTTATAGAATTGAGGAAGGAGGATGACTCAGTGGAAACTTATGAAGGAAATCCCACTCGACTTGAAAGGTATGCTCCACATTTCATTAGAGATACTGATAGTAAGATAAATCAATTTTACTCCGGACTGAAGCCACGACATCAAATGGCATTAGCCTCTCCTGAGTTCAAAAGTTATGAAAAACTTGTTCTATGTGTGGAGAAGGTAGAAATGGAGTTTTCTGATGATCATGTGTTCTTTGAAAAACAATAGAATAAGAGGCCCTGTTGGCAGGCAAAGGAAAAGAATTTATCCAAGAATCCTGGAGGTAAGAAATATAAATATTTATTTTTTGAGAAGTGTTGTAAAAATCATCCTGGAGAATTCTTATCAAAGTCTGGAGAGTTCTTCTGGTGGGGTATTTCTGGTCATATTGCTCGTAACTCTGGGGAAGATGATCAATCATGCAATGAAAAGCTAGCGGTAAGATGTTTTAAGTGCAATGAAATGAGTCATTATAGAAATGTGTGTCAAACTAAGAAACTCAATTGAGACAAAGTAGTTGGACTATAAGGAGAAAGGGGTGGTGAAATCTTTTGCAACTACTTCAGCATATGTTGGTCCATTAAATAAAGTATTATCACATACACTTTTTGTTTGTTCAGATTATTCTAATGTGTTGTTTGATTCAGGGTCTACACATTCTTTCATTTTTAGGGAGTTTTCAAGTAAATTGGGATTTCCATCTCAAGATAAGAATCCCTAACTTATGGTAAACACACCAAGAGGAAATTTTTAGACAAAAAGAAATTATAAGAACCTTCTTGTCCTTGGGTGTGGAAGGAATCTACCTATAAACATTATTTTTTTCCTCTAGTTGGGTTTGATGTTATTTTGGGTAAGTATTAAAAGTCTATTTATCATGATAAGATTGACTGCAGAGCTAAATAGTTTCCTTTTCAGAAATATTTTTAGGTTGTGTATAAGAATGAACCATTACTTTTCGTAACATATCAGGAATCTGAGAAACTAGTAAAATATGGAAATGAATATTACATTTCAAATATTATTAAAAACAAAGGAACTGTTCATATTAATGATGTTCCAATGGTAAATGAGTATCCTGATGTTTTTCCTGATGAGTTTTCTTGTATTATACCAGATCAGAAAGTTGAATTTACTGTTGACTTAGTTCTTGATTCTAATCTAATTTCAAAACCCCCATATCGAATGGATCAAATTGAAATTTTAGAGTTAAAGAAGCAATTAGAGGAGTTATTAGATAATGTTTTCATTTGACCAAGCACATCACCATGGGATGCTTCTATCTTGTATGTTAAAAAGAAATATGGTTCAATGAGACTTTTCATTGATTATATAGCATTGAATAACATCACTATTAAGAAAAATTATTCTTTGCCTCATATGAATGATTTTTTTGATCAGCCCCAGGATGCTTAATATTTTTTAGAGATTAACATGAGCTTGGGGTACCATCAGTTGAATGTAAAGGAAAAAGACATTCCAAAGATCGTGTTTCGTACTAGATATGTCCATTATGAATTTATAGTTGTGCCTTTTTGTTTAACCAATGCGCCTCGTGTATTATTGGATTTTATGAATAGAATTTTCTGTGAGTTCTTGGATAAGTTTTTGGTTCTGTTCATTGATGATATTTTGGTTTATTCTAAAAGTAAAGTGGAGCATGAAAATCATTTAAGGGTCTTCATGCAAACCATAAAAGAAAAGAAACTATTTGTGAAATTTAGAAAGTGTGAGATTTGGTTACACCAAATTTCTTTCCTTGGTCACATTGTATCAAAAAATGGAATAAATTTTGATCCTAAAAAAACAAAAGTTTTTGATGAATGGGAAAGACACACAAATATCACCAAGATCCATAGTTTTCTTGGTTTGGAAGGTTATTACAGGAGGTTTGTTGAGAATTTTTCATAGTTATCTGGTCCATTGACTAAGTTAACTTGAAAAGGTGTTAAGTTAATATGGAAAAAAGAATGTTATGATTGCTTTTAGGAATTGAAAATAATATTGGTGAATGATCTAGTTTTGGCACTGCCTTCCAGAAATGGTGGGTTTGATATCTACAGTGGTGATTTGTTAAAAGGACATGGTTGTGTCCTTATACAGAATGATTAGGTAATTGGTTATGCTTCACATCATTTGAAACCTCATGAGTTAAATTATCCTACACATGATTTGGAATTTGATGCTGTTGTTTTTGCTTTAAAATTTTAGAGGCATCATTTGTATGGACTAAAGTGTGAAATATATATTGATCACAAATTTTTTAAGTATATATTCACTCAGAAAGAATTGAACATGAGACATAGGAGATGGTTAGAATTAATCAAGGATTATGATTTCATGATCCTTTACCATCCGGGAAAATAAAATAATGTGGCTGATGCTTTGATTCATATTTAATTCTTCATTAACCATGATACTTTTGGAACAAGATCATTTAGATTTTGATTTGACGAACATTGGAATAGAATTTGTTGGTGCAGGAAACTCTTCTATTTTGTTTCAGGTGTTCGTGAGATCATCTCTATCAGACATAATTAAGCAAGCACAGAAGGAAGATAGTGAATTATAGAAAAAGGTAGAGTTGTTTCAGAATGGTAAGTTGCCTGATTTTAACATTGATAGTGATTGTGTTTTGAGATTTCAAAAGTGATTTTTTATGCTTTGTGATTCACAGTTGAATAATGAGTTATTATGTGAAGCTCATAGTTCCCCTTTTTCAGTTCATCATGGAGATACTAAGATGTATAGTGATCATCAGAAGTATTACTGGAATGATGGAATGAAAAGAGATATTGTTTATTTTTCTGTGAAGTGTTTGACTTGTTAGCAGGTTAAAGTAGAGAGATAGTTACTAAAAGGGATACTTTCATCTTTACCAGTTCCAGAGTGGAAATGGGAAAATATATCCATGGAATTCATTTTGGGATTACCGAAGACATCTTGAGGTAATAATGTAATCTGGGATATTTTTGATCGATTGAATAAATCTTCTCATTTCTTTCCTATTCGAGATAATTTATCTCTAGATTAACTTTCTTGGTTGTATGTTAAAGAGATAGGTAGGTTACATTATGTTACCCTCTCCATTGTATCTGATAATGATCGTAGGTTTACTTCTAACTTTTGGAAAGGCCTTCAGAAGACGTTGGGTACTGAATTAAATTTTAGTAGAACTTTTTACCCACAATCAGATGGGCAATAAAAAGGAACAATTCAGACCTTGGAGGATATGATACGTGCTTGATCAATGGATTAACAGGGAATTTGGGACCAAAATATTTCTTTGGTTGAATTTTCTTATATTAATAGTTTTCATTCCAGAATAAAGATGGCTCCATTTGAGGCATTATATGGGAAGTGGTTTTGAACTCAAGCATTTTGGGATGAAGTAGGTGAAAGGAAGTTTATGGGACCAGAATTGGTAGAAGAGATGGCAGAAAAAGTTTAGTTGATTCAGAATTACATGAGAACAACTAAGAGTAGGCAACATTATGCAAATAACCAGAGAAGGATCTTTCTTTTGAGGTAGGTGATCATGTCTTTCTCAAATTTTCTCTATTGAAAAGTGTGATGCATTTTGGTAAGAAGGGAAGGTTGAGTCCAAGGGTCTCGGACCTTATGAAATCTTGGAGAAATTTGGATTAGTTTCCTACAAAGTGGATTTACCTTCAAGTTTGTTCTAGGTACACAATGTTTTTCATGATTTAATTTTGAGAAAACATATACGAGATCCTTCTCATGTTTTGAGCCTAGAGGCGGTTCAGTTGGAAGAGAATCTATCTAATGATGAACATCCAGTCTAGATTCTTGACCAAAGTGAGCAAGTGTTGTGGAATTAGGTCATTCACCAGGTAAAGGTTTTTTGAAAAAACCATATAGCTGAAGAGGCAGCGTGAGAATCTAAAAATGTTATGAGGGATAAATACTGCTATTTATTTGATAAGTGAATAAAATTATAAGGACCCAATTTCCAAAAGGGGGGAGAGATGCAACATCCCAGGTAAATAAATAAATATGAATTTTTTGTATTTATTATTATTTTGGAATTAAATATTAATTTTACTTTAAAGGGGATTCAATTTTCGATGGCATACTCGATACGTAACCACGAGTTTCTTTGAAATGTTACATTACACACTAACAATATAATATAATTATTTTATATGGAAGTTAATGCCTAGCCATTGTATTGGATAAAATGAATGAAACTATCTACAATATGATTATACATGTTTGTTAAATGTTTTTACATTTATCCAATAAAAGTTATAAGCTAAAAATGTGAATGAATCTAATTTTAAGCATAATTTATGTTAAAAGGTTGATTTACCCCTTTTAGTGGAGAAATATCTTAAAATATAGTTTTGGCCACTTTTTATGTTGTATTTGAAAAAAATAATATTCTTATTTAGAATTTGGACATCAAATATTACTTTGGGTAAATTTTTAGTATTTTTTTGATAAAATACATTTCTAAATGAATGGTGAAAAATACTGTATTTTAATTCCAAACTACCTTTTAATATAATTTATTTATATGGTTATATTGTCTTTTTTAATTGGTTTTAAAGTTTAATTAGATTATATTTTTACCATTTAATCCAATGGTGGCCATTGGAATTAATTTGACTTTGAAATTTAACATTAATAAGTGTCAATCTTTTGATTGATATTGTTTCTTAAAAACATGCTATTTGTTTTGACACCGAGAATAAATTTTAAATTAATTAATCAGACTTAATTTTTTTGAATTTGGTAAAATATACATCATTTTTTAATTTGGAATATCAAATATTGATTTGGCTGATTTTTTGGTATTTTTCTGAAAAACATCATTTTTTCATGAATAGTGAAAACACTGAGTAGTAGTTAAAAAGCTGACTTTTTCACTTAAATTAAATTTAACCACTTATGTGAATTAAATTTAGAAAATAAAACATACATGGTTGTTATTAATAAGTAAAAAGTGGTTTAATATGATGAAAATATATTTTTTTGGTGAATAGTAACTTTTGACTTTTATTTATCACGCTTAAAGGTAAATATTGTAATTAAAGGTAAAAGGAATATGATAATAATACATAATTACCTTAAAACATGTAATAACCTTATTGGATGAGTCATGGATAACCATTTTCATCCTTGGGTAGATTTTGGAACCCCATGGAGTCAGTCAAAAGTGATAATGATACTTTGTATTAATTAATTTAAAGTAATGAAAAAAATGACAAAAACAAATACCTTTTAGTAAATTAATTTTTACATAGGGTTATATAAGTTATCATTTCAACTATAAATATTAATTGAAAATATAAAAGGATTTTATACATCATGGAAATTTTTTATATTTTTTAGAAATAAAATAAATAAAATAATTTATGACATAATAATGATGCAGTGTTTACCACATTAATAAATGATTTAAATAAATAAGATTATAAAGATTAATATAATATCCAAAACCTATCCAATTAATATTCGATGATTTTATTTAGACCACGAGTCATATTATATTTGACTTTAACTTATATTGGACCATTAGAAACTGAGAATAATTATATAATAAAATAATGTTTTGACACTTTCATAAAGATCCCCTCCCCCTTAATAAAATTCCCTCACCTATAACCCTTTCCACACACCTATCAGGCCCATTGTGTCATCCAAACTCTATCAAATTAATCTCCCTAAATCCATATACTTCTCATAGAAGCCTCAACTTAGGCATAAGGAACTTCAACAAACCCTTTTGGTTCAAACCAAAGGGAGTTACCCGATTTAAAGGTAACATCGTCTCTTAAGTTCTTTTGTTTTATTTTACTTATCCAACCTCCTAAGATCTTTTTATTCCTTTATTTTATAAAAAAACAGTATCCTTAATATACTAGTTGGTTGTTATTAGACGTATTCAAACTACACTTACACAAACCTTAATCTAATGGGTAAAGAACATATTATTTCCATGGACAACAAACTACTGCCTCACGAAACGATGATTGTTCAAATATCTCCAACGACCTATCATGGTGGACATTATGATGGAACTATATTTATATATGACATATATTATATTTTTATTGTTTCTATCCTTCTTTAATTTTCATTTTTATTATACCTTTATGGTTTCCATAGTGGGTAAATATGATAATATCATTTGAGGAAGTGCGGACTACCGCCCCCACTAAGTGATATGACTCGTTCATGCCTTATGTGGAACATATAAATGGTAGATTTAGTGAAATTATAAATTATATTACACTGGAATTTTAATATACTTATGTATCAATAAGTTTTCATTCCATTATAAAACGAAATAGAAATTGAAGTAGCGTTCATAAGTACGTACGACTTACCGTCTCCATGAACGGTGCATTTAATTTCTTATATCCAAATGTTATGTACTATTATAAATACATGTATATACTGGATATATATGATATATATGATATCTAAATCATTAATATAATTATGGATATAATGAACTTTTTACCACATGAACAACTTGTAATTATAAGTAGTCCATTTTTGACTCAAGTACGAAATATCGACAAAATGACCATTATTACCATAAATGATTAAATAATGTTTATAAAATGGTAATAAATGATATAAAAGGAATAAAAAACATTAAAAAATGGTCTTAAGAAAGTATAAATTAAATTTAGTTTATTATTCCAAAGATTAAAGAACGAACGGGTCAAGTCGGACATGAGGTAAGGGACTTCGTCTCAATCTCCCCTTTATTGATGAATATTTTGTTTTAAAACTCAACATTATTTTATAAGGTCTAGAAAAACCTTTTACTATTAATTTCATTCAAATGGAATCATTATCTACGAAGAATTTTACTAAATGAAAAAAAGGAATGTTTCTGTTAACGTAAGCAGTGACAACAACTTTTCCGCCACCATGAGTATTATTTTCTCTTTGGCTTCCTTAACAAGCCGTAATGTTTTTAAAAAGAAAATAAATTCCATATAATATTTTATGTTCTTTGGTATTGAAAATGGTTTTGATAATGTATTTTTTATGTCAATATATTTAATTGATATTTTTTGATTGAAATGTGAAAAATTTTTCTTTTCGTTATATTTGTTGTATGTGTTATGAATTTATAATGGTACTTGGAAATTTGATGGATGGTTACGTGATAAACCAAATGAAGGGTGGTGACGTGATAAAACAGGATGCTTGGTTATGCGATAACCTCTAATGCATTAGGTATGGAAGTCAGCTGTATGGATATTCTATTTAGTGATATGTGTGGCAGTTGACCGTATGGTTATTCCATTTAAGTATGTTTATGTCCCAAGTTACCTTTTCCTGTTATGTATTCTTTATATGGGTTTAGTGGTAATCTTTTGGTTTTAAAAGGGTAAGCAATGATCTTTTATTCAGTGAAGAGTATTTACTACTTCATAAATGTGAAAAGTATTTCTTATAATGAAGTATTCATGGTTTAATTGTTGTTTTGAAAAACTAACTGTTTTTTTTCTTTGTGTATACCTTACTGAGATTTTTATTCTCATCCCATGTTTTTGAAATGTTTTTCACTGGACATAAAGTGGAATAGGGTGAAGGATGAGATCTAGTAAAAGTCAATCTGTCTAAAACATGGAACTAGACATTACTCTTTTTTCCATGAATTTTTATTTTGTGAAAAAAATGGAAACTGGGTAGATGTGTCTACATGTAATATTAAAGTTGTAATGTATATGTTATGACCAAAATCTGTAATGTTCTAAAACTGAAAGGATCCTCATTGTGAATTATTAACTTAATTCAAGAATATAAAATGTTTAAGGCCATGTCCTTATACGAATAATGGGAAGTAAATATCAACATAATTTAATAAAAAAATTATTAATGATCTATTGTGGAAAGATAAGATTCTAAAGTTCACAAAAATATTAAACATATTTTAAACATGTTTTACATTTTTCACTAGTTTACACTCTTTTAACCCTAATATGAACATACCACATTAACTATTCATACCTATGTGATTTATCCACTGTGCATAAAAATAATATGTTAATTTTTAGAAACATTAGATGAATGAATTCCAAATTTTAAATGATTATAATAATTTTTTAATAAAAGTGATAAAAATTAATTTTAAAATAATAAATGTCTAATGTATTAGTTTTTTAAAAAAATAAATAAATTTTTAAAAATGTCAAATATGATTTTGTAAATTAAATAAAACATTTTTAAAATTATAATATTGGTTATATAATAAATATTATTCATATAGAAATATTTCATGAATTTAAAATTTATTATCATATACTAATAATTTCATAAGATTCATGTTATTTTGTAAAAATGGTATGTTGTTCTATTCACCTACAAGTCAATCTTTTTTTTAAAATATAAGAAACTCATATAAAAAAATATTAATATAAATAATCCAAAAATAATATTCATTTTATCAAAATCCAATCCTAGAATTTAAAATTTTAACATTTAAATAATAGGTTTATATATAATCAGAAACTATTTTATAGGAAAATATCATTTTATAATACAATCCTTTCTCAATCATATTTTTGATTATTTAAAAATTGAGTTAGTATTAATGAATTATATATATTTAACATATGTTACCATCATTAATCAAAATTTATTTTAAATTGAAATGAATTTTATTATAAATGAAAATATTTAGAAAAATAGATCACAACACATAAAATGATCTTATTATCCTTTTTTCAATACTAATTTTATTTAATTAATATTTCAAATAGACATTATTTTAATTCTATAAATATTTTATAAAAAGGTTTGAAATTATCATTTGATCTAATTCAACATCTTGGTTTTAGCAGCCATAATAATATATTTATATTTTATCTAAATATATCATTCTTTTATTTAAGTTCGACAATTATTATAGAGAAATATGTTAACTACATGGACATATTTAAATGTAATAATATTTTAACATATTTGGGTTTTACACTCATATAGTTCCACTTTAATTATATAATGAAAACTGTAGTTATTTAATAATTCTACTTGGGGAATCTGTCAATACTAACCTCGTTTGAAATCCATCGAGAAAGATCTTAGTTTATTTTCCAGAGTTTAAATGTTACTTTTAGATTGAATATTAGTTTGATAATGTTATATAGAACTAAAGCATAAATCCTTATCCAATTATCATTGAATAATTATCCAAGACGTCAATGTAAATGAATGATCTTAAGTATATACAATTAAGAGTGGTTCTCTATACATCCTTAGAAATTACTTTTTATATATCTTTTAATGTTGATGAGGTGAGAACTATTTCTGAAGGTTAATTAAATGTGATGAATTCATAAGTTTATCAACTAAAAACTAAATTATAGTATAGAATCTATATGTATTAATTCAACCTACATTAAATCCATTATTTTGTTATCCCATTTAAATATAGTTATGTGTGATGGTATCATAATCCCCTTATATTTTAAATTTTTAGAGTTGAGTTTATGGAAAACCGAGAACCAAGATATATAATCTTCAATATCCATTTTTATTATTTACTAGAAGTATTTCCTCATGAAATATCTCTAAAAATTTATGCTTCTTGGATGAATGCGAATGTTGATCTATATGGAACTTCAGAAAGATTCATCTTTAATTTTTGTATTCAAAGAAGTCATATTCATTTAAAAAATATTATAAATCCATAAATTTAAAGTTTTAAATATAGAATATTACTTACCTTCTTATGAATTTATATATATATCATCCTTCTATTCCTTATTTATTTTCACATGGATATATTGTTTAGTATTCATTTTTACAATAAAGGATTTCTCATCTTCCATAATGATTCACAATCTATCCATTATAAATTCATGAATGTTGTGTGTCTTTCATTCCTCATCATGGATATATTTTCATGACCATTCCCACATAGATCATTGAACACTTTTTTCATTCCAAGGGTTGTAGGTTATTCAGAAGTAATAACCCTTAATCAATTCCAAACATCTCATTTTGTTCATATTCAACCCCTTATAAATGAATATATAATTTATTCTCTTTGTATCAATATTGTTTTTATATATTTTACTATAGAAATAATGGATCCAAATATTTTATGTAAATATTACCACTACTTGCCCCAAATCATGTGTTGGGTAATTTTTCTCTTAAACATATAATTGATACATGAAATAAGATATCACCAAGTAATTTTTCATGAGGAAACATCCTAATAACTTTTTTATAAATCACTGTATTTCATAAAACCTTCTCTATTATTTGGTAGGGTGAGTACCGGTTTAGTGACCCCACTTATCTTAAGCTCCTTGAAACATTATTTACATTCATCTATCCAATGGAACTTGAGTTCTTTTCAAGTTAACTTGTTTATTGGATTTCATAGTTATGAGTAATTTCTCACAAAGAATCAATAACATCCAAAAATCCCAAAGATACTAAAAATATATGTTATTTTGTTTTTTCTTGTCCATTATTAAATTATATATATTTTTAAATGGTCCACAAATATACACTCACTTTTCATTTTATAGAAAAATAATGATACTTTCTAAAGATAGATTTAATAATTGAAAAAATTATCGTACAATATCTCCTTTCTAAAGTTATTCACCACAAACCTAAAATAAACTTCATCATCTACCTTTGTATTGAAATATACAATATTATTATCTATATATAGTATGATAATATAATCATGTAAATATATATATATTTTATTCATATGATCCATGAATATGGATGGGGAATTTGTAAGACTCAATGAAATCACTTTGAATTCTTAGTGTTGATATATTATATTGAAGGATTTATTGGGTGTTTGCTCTCCTTTAAACCTTAATTGATGATATACAGAGAAAAATTATATCTTTGATATGTAATTATCCCCTCAATATTTATCATAGAAGTCATCAATACATGGTATATGACACTAGAGAATATTTGTTCTTGAGAATGGCATTGATTTGATTACAATAATCATTTTAGAGACATGTTAATTCATTTTTCTTCTAAAAAAGTTAATAGGTATCCACAAAGTGAAGTAGTTAGGTGTATAAAATCCTTGAATATATTCTATATGAGTTTCATTTTCAATTACTATAATTTAATTGGGTCCATTCTATAAAGAGTCTTTGATATGGGTATAAAACTAGATATGAGTCCTATTGAAATAATACCCTTAAAATATTTTAGAGAGATAGAAAAATCATTTATAAATTCCTTTAAATATTCCAAAATTATATACAAATCATAAATATTGACATTATCTAACTATTGGAGACAAATATCCCTTATTATTGGGTAACAATACTATTACAAATGGCAAAAAATACATAGGGAGTTCATGGGCAGTCTTGCACTGATAGAAGATCATGGATTGTTTCAGGATATAAATTTTGATAACCTTATCCTATAAATTAATATGTTCTCTATATTGAGAAATCCAATTATTTCCTAAAATCACATAATAATTTTCTAAAGGTATAATAATAAGATTTTTTGGAGGCACATTCCTAAAAACATATACTTAATATGGGTTATAGGTTTGAGATAGAATCGTCAAACTAATAATATTTTACACCTATAATTCAATATCTAATAATTGATGTGGTGAAATTATGATATTATAAAAATTTATAGATATTAAAGAGTGGGTGGAACTATAATCAAATAATACATTTTTTTGAGTTAAAAATGAATTCACCTTTGAACAAATACTTTTTATGTCATTGTTCATTGGAATCTATTACATTGGTTTACCCATTCTATAATTAATTTAGAGGTTACCACCATTTATTGTTATTTTTAATACTTGGATTGATTCTATAGTTTTCATAATGTTAATACTATTTAAAACTAAATCATTAAAATATTGGTATTGCCTTATGTTAATAATTTTTTCATCCATTTCATTGGTTGGGAAATTTATATCTCTTTATAATTCATGTGAATTATTCCATTCCCTTCCAACCATGAATCATTTATATACTACAGATAAGAAATTTATATAATATTTTTTCCACATTTTTATAATATATGATGAATTTGTTTCCCCCTATAGTTTTTATCATTTGATTATCCATAAAACCCATTTTATTCTTATTTCACTAAAAACCATAAGAATAATGGCAGTCACCAATTTCAATTTCCACCTTGAGATCACATCACAATGTTTCTTTATAACTATCAAAAGTACCTTATAGACATTTCCTATAATATTATTTACCTTAATAAATAAGGAAAATATGTATTTTTATTTTGGGGACATTGATAAAACCATAAGAATGTATTGAAAATCTCATGAAGTTTTATTCATATGTAATAAGGTTTTAATTCTTCATTTTCATTAGCTTGTATAATTTTCTTTCAATTTTAGTAATAATTGATTAAGGAAAATATTTATTGAAAAGATTATTATTAAAATTATAATAATCAATGTTACTAATTTCTTCATATTTCCTCTTGTACTTAATTAGGGAAGACCATTGACCAAATTCACATTGAAAATTAAAAATGGTTAAAACAATCATTAATGCTCAAATAAATAGAGAATATAAAATATATTTTCAGTTGTTTTGATCATTAATTAAAAATTAACTAATTAATTTTCAACACTAAATTTATGGTGGTTTGTAATGATGTAAACCAAGTGAACCACCATAGAAGATATAAATTAAATCATAAGGAACAAACCTAATATGATAATAATATATACTACTCTTAGTTATAATTACCTTATTAGCTCTAATATCATCAACGTAATTAGCTTCCAACCAAATATTTATGACCTCAATGCCTTAACCAATGAAAAATTTTCCCTTAAAAATGAAGTATATAATGTACAAATGAATAATTCGTTTTCCTATAAGGGAACCATGAGAAATTGTGGAACTAGATTCCACCACTAAAAGATAAAAGTTATACAACCTATATAAAATAAATCCATTGTAAAGAGCTCTAATTTCATCCACTCAAGAGTTTCCAGATATGTAAAAGAAATGAAATATCAATGAATATAACCATTTTCATCATGAACCAAACCTTCCCCTCTAATATAATCCTACACAAAAGATCCATTAATGTTTATTTTAATGTATGTTTTTAGAGACTCCCACTTTATTCACTTCCCTAACATGGTCATACCCTGACCATATGTAGTATTAACACTGTTAGGAATAATTAAACTATAGTGCAACTTGAACCATCCTACCAAAAATAGAGTGTTGAGTTCTACCAGAATCTATTTAGAATTCATTAAAATAGTGATATGAGATTAGTGGAGGCCCTCCGTATATTTGTTCCTCACTTAACACATAATCTAAAACACCAGCACAAACATAATGCTATGAGACTTAGTGGGGCCATCTTTTCGATCAATCTCATGGTACCAAGCATCAAAATAGTCCTCCATGGTTTCTCCATTAACATAGAGCCCCATCCACTATGCCAGGTCATCCCATTTAGCACACACCAATTCAGGTTTGAAAAAAATTATTCCATCATAATTCCCCTCTTCTCCTCTCGCAATACCAACATTTAGAGGCCAATGTAACACACATTCCCTAAAAATAATCATTTGTAGGGATAACATGGTCCCTCACTCTCCACAAAAAAACTAAATTTAGTTGGAATCTCCTTGAAACATATCTTTTTGTCTCAATGATCACTCTCATTATCCTCATATATCAAAGTAAAAAAATATTTGGTATTGTAAAAACCAGTCCACGTCTTAGTGAAGATGCATGTATCGAGTTCTGCCACCAAGATGATATTGTCAAAAAACATATTTTGAACATCAAATTGCATTGTGTGGATGAAACATAAATACTTTATAACCTCCATGAAGTTGATTTCAAGTGTTGGAAATCCATGAAATAACCCAACAAGTTATCTTTCCAGTACCCAACCTGTCCATAACCCACAATCCATGGAACTCCATCCTTCATAATATATAGCTGGTTGAATATAATTATTTCATGGTTATAAGGATTTCTATAGTACTCATCCCACCCCATTCAATCCTTCCCAAACCGTTCTTTCATGAACCTATTCCACATGTAAGTACCCCCAATATTGTCCCATGAATGTCTCACTTGTAACATTTTCATAGTGTCCGTGAGGCTACATAAATTAAAATATTACTCATTGATAAGTTTTCCCATAATAATCCAATAATCCTAATGAAATTTTCCTTCTTAATTATAATTATTTCATATTTTTTATGTAATCTAATAGTTTATTTGGGTTCTTTGATCATAAAGACTATATGGAGAGGAATGAAAGAAAGAACACTATACAAAATAATTATCCTCCTACCAAAACACTAGAATATATTTCATCAGTTGGAGATATGTATTAAAATATTATTAATGAATGCTTCAAAGAACACTTTTCTAACCTTAACATTCAATATAGTATCACCAAGTTAATATATTAGTAAGTTTCTTCTTTAAATCCCTTATTATCCGGGATATGGATTATTTTACTCTAAGAACCAAATTTCAAAATATAATCAGTAATATTCAGCTGATTGATCTAATTCCCACCCCACCAACCATATACCACTATTATTTTTACAAACCGTATTATAGTTTTTTTTTGTTTTGCATTGATAAAAAATCATTTCATCGACCAACATAAGATGAGAGATAATACCTGACCCTTATCCATTATTGAGAGATAAAACCTGACCCGTATCTTGTGAAAACATCTTATGTAATAATAAAAATATTGGGTGACCCTAGTTCACACTAAAATAAGTCACACACAATTTTTTAGATTCCAAAACTCATTCCTCTAAGAAAAAAAAGAGATGCACATAAAATCATCAATACTAAAAAACAAGTTACGCACCCAATCCCTAAAGATGAGAAACCCCATAACAATATAAACGAAGATAAACACTATCAAGTCAAAGTATTTGTGCATATCCACCTTAATCATAATTTTAAAACAAAAAAAATCTTCTTATTGATGTCTTATTAAATCTTTTTTGTGATTCCAATAGATATCCTAATGGTTATCCCTCCCATGAAACCATGTTATTCATAAAAAATAATTCTAGGAAGTTCCATCATGAGACATCTATTAAAAATGAAAGAAATAATATTACAATAGAAATTACATAAATATAACAGCCTATATTAGTTTATGGATACATTTTTCATTAACCCCGAGAATCTGAACCACTGTTGAAGCACCTATATCTCTTGGAAAATCTCTACCTTTAACGAATACTTGGGCCACCCCAGTCACTTGATATTTTATAATGAACCTTTTTTAAAAGATCCAGGGAAGCCATCAGGGCACGAATCACTTTTCAAATTGATAATCAACATATCCTTTTTAATCATTCTTTCAAATATGATGTTTTCAGTAGATCATTTTCACTTTTCATAACCAATCTTGGAAGGTTGGTCATAAACATTCCATTATTACCCTCCCCCAACCGACTTCTATTTTTTATTTCCATCGGTACTCCAAAAATATTATAATAGTGCTTTCTAGCCATGCCCCTAATAACTTTCACATCCTCAGTATGCATACCATTATCAAGAAAGAGGTTGAGTCACATTATCATCATACACTAATTCACACATACTTGAAGGAAGAAAATGTTTCTGTCCTATTGCGAAGCCAAAAAGATTATAGTTATTTTATTAAATCCCTTTTAGTTTCTAGTAATTTCTATCACAAAATGTTTTTATTACTAACCATGAGAGGAAATAAATCATCATCCTATCCCATCTGCAACATTTCTTCTATCTTGTCTCTGTTCTTCTTGTGATCCTCCATGTTTTCATTAGAGTTATTGTTCTTAGAGACCCAATGCATAATAGACTTCCTAATTCTATTAATAATATTGTTTAATCCCATCCTTGGACCTCCCAATACTAGTTCATCCAAAGTATTAATCACCAAATACAAGAATATTTCTTCCCTAACAATGTTTGAAGTGAAGAAGAAATGATAATTATCCATTATGCCTTAACTATTATGATGGACCATAAGTAGAGAGTGATTAGATAGGGGCCTAATGAGATTATGAACATTGGAATGTGGAAAATAAGAAATTACCTAGAGGATAAAAAATAGTCTATCCTACACAAAATTATATTTCTCCCCCTTTTATTGTTTCACCATGTGAAAGGATCTCCAAAAAATCTAATATCCATAAGACCATTACGCCTTAATAAATCTACAATTCTTTGCATGGAATTATAGGAATATAAAACCCCTCTTCTTTTTATGAACTTTTTAAACTAGTGCTAATGTATCCTCTAATAAACCAAGAAATGTTTCCCATTTACATGCCTGTATGATGATTCCAATGGATCTCCCCCTCTATAGGATCTCAACAAGCATACATGAAAGAAAAGATGAAGCTTGATCAGTTGTTATTTACCTTGATTGAAATGAATTATTCCAAAATATAAAATCCTTCCATATAAATTGTATTCCTATAGAAAACAACTAAGTGGTGATTATGACGTACGTCTCATAGAAGTAAAAGCGAGATGTGCAATCATTACCACATGTCTAGTATCCTTTGTACATGTTTTACCTCATTTATATAATTATATATTTATTATAAATATATTATATAACCTTGATAGTATAATTAAAAACATATATTATTTACTTATATATTTTTATGGAATGTTTTTTATCAATTCCTTGTTAAAATAACATTTTGTGAGACAAAATATTTCTTTTTTTTCATGTATATATTGATTTGGTATTTTCAGTGCCTTTACTTGGATCATAGTTAACTATTATAAATAAATTAAAACATGATATTAATATAATATATATTAATTACATATGTATTTATAATAATCCACAAAATCTAGAGATGAGAAATTTATTTACACCATTCCAGGATATGGTAGGCTATATGTACACATGAAAACTATTACCATTTTTCTATAGATGGAAGAAGAGGGTAAAATATTAATTCACCTTTAAAAAATCATTATTAGGTTGTATATATAATTTAAATTAAAAAAATACATACTTATTACTATCTATATAAAAATAAAATTATAAACATCTCATATAGCTATGTGGTGGTGGTTATCCATGTGTACACACAAGTGACATTATTATTTTCCGAAGGATTAGAATGTAAGAAGTTAGATGTGATATTATTTTTATGATGTTTTCTTTTGTCATAAATATCAAATATATTCATTAACATTATCCTTACTAACTTCCATGTAAATCATGAGAAGAGAGGGAATTACATTTCTTTGGGAGGTAGTGGTCCTCCTTAAACATTAGCAATTTTATCATGTCCCCCTAAAAATGAAATGTAAAAGGTATATGTGATATTATAATTCCATATTAATAATAATGTCATAAATATCACATATATATGTTAAATCAATCATTATATCTATCCATGAAAGATGGTGATAGAAGGGGAGATAAATAAAAGTTATTCTATTATCATAATAAAATCTTAGTATATAGTAGATACTGATGTAATTATATTATCATAATTAAAGATGTATTTTACGATTTGAAAAAGAAAAAAAACAGAACAAAATTTTAAGAATTTTACAACTTCTTCAGAGAGCCTCATTAGGTTTATACCTAAAGACTTCTGGGGGTGGGGGGGGGGTATCAAAAACAAATGAGGCCTCTTAGATGTGGGGAGAGATGTTAGGATATTATTTGGGTAAGTATTGGTTTAACCAAAGGTCTTTGTAAGGGTGAATAGGTTACTAGAGGGGCGGCCTTTTATAATTGGGGGAGAGGAAACAGTTGGAATTTAAGAAAATAAATACTAATACCCACTTTTTTATAATTAAAAAAGCCTCTATAGTAGGTCATTATCAAAAATTAAATGTGATAAGGTCGAAATATTAAAATCCAATAATAATTAGAAATTTTCTAAACCACTGTTATCCATTGTCATCATAGATTTACCCTCAAATGAAACTGTTTTTAACTTAACCATACTTGTTAATTTTTACTGATTTTACTATTAATTTTTACCAAAATTAAAGTTGAACTTATTTTATAACATAAATTATTATGATTCTAAATATAGAATATATTTTTTAAAAATAAAATCATAGAAGTGGAATAATTTAATTTAAAATTAAAACCACATATGCATCAAAAAATGTATTTTCCAAAGAAAAACAGTCAAATATTTATAAAGATTTTATATTAAATTTCAATATAAAATTGACTAAAATGAAGAATTTTTTTAAATTTTAATGAATAATTAGTAATTTTACTTTAAAACAAATTTAAAATATAGTATAACTTAATAAATATTTTGAATGAAAATACAGTTTTCAATAAAAAGTAGTATATATCACTATTTATAAAAGAAATTAATATTTTCTGAAACTTTTTTCAAATTTAGTCTGAGATAATTTTGACATTACGATTTAAAAAATGAAGTTAATTTCCATAAATAAAATTTCTAGAAGTTTAAAAAATCAATATTAATGTATTTACACAAATTGGGATGAAATCTTTTTTTTGGAAAATACATCTTTTCAGAAATTTTTTTTTAAATATTTATTATTATATATATAATATATAGATAACTTTTAATTCATTTTATAAATGTTAAAAAAGCAATGAATATAATTTATATATTCTTATTAATTACCAAAAACTTAATTGTTCGTTTATAATAGTCATGTTTAAATAATAATATTTCAATAGAGTATCATGTTTCATTTAAAAATGGTGTTGTATGTATCACATGATAAAATAGAGAGTGAAATTATTTAAGAATAAATATATCATAATGTCTACGGGTGTTACATTATTTTCCAATCCAGGTGTTGTGTGTCATATATGCTATGAAACATGATGTTCCCTTTTCAAAATATTGTGGTGTTTTAATGATCATATGTGAAGTACCCAAATGAATTTGAAAATATAATATTGTATTTTTTCAATGTTTATTGTGGAATTAAAGGAATGTTTGGTGTGATGGGTGATATAGTAAATATCCATCTGAAATTGAGAATAATTATCTTAGCATACATTTTTATAAGGATGAATGGAGAGTCTACACAAGAATATTCTATGGAGGAAAGTATCTTATGTTGAAAATGAAACATCAAAGAGTTGGATGATTGGTTGGAAACCCTTACATTAGTTTATTGATGATATATTACTTAAGTGATAGGAAATTTTTGAATTCTTTGAAGTAAAGTCCACAACATATTATAATGAAATTAATGTGAGATGCATGTTGAATTGTACTAGAAATCCCATATATCTATAACTATAAGGATAAAACGGGTTTAGTGATTTGAAAATAAGATGGATAAATATTAGTGAATCCATCTAGGGACTATTTCTCATGATTTTGACTACATTTATTGATAAACATGACATGGGTGGGGGTAAAAAAATTTTGGTTAAGGATGAAAGATTAAAGTAGTGAGTGTTTAAAGAAATTATCAATATTGATTTTATATGCTGTAAGTCCTTGTGAAATAGTGATAAAGAGGTTTAAGTGGATTTTATAAATTCTGAAAAATATTTCAAAAGTTTTGGATATTTTTCTAATGTGATTGAGAAAATTCTGAATAGAGTTAAAGATAATCTAAAAAAAGGTCTCTTCATCATGTAATGGGATTCAACAATGAAGAATCACATAAATTAATTCATTGTAGATTAATCAAAGTAAGGGGTCCACCTTTTTGGGGATGATCTCTATGTATGAAACCAAATAAAAAGATCCATTCTTTTAATTTATATATTAGAATTCACAATAGTTTGGTGTCCGACATATGGGGAAATGATGTTAGAGATGGGTTGTGTTTGATTCATTTTAGTCTCATAATATGTGTCATCTCAGTGTAAATACCAACTTCATATGAGAAAGGAGAAATATACGTGTTATGAATAGTCTATATATGAGTTATTCAATCATATGGTGGATTGGATATGTGTTATGGAGGCTTGAATTCAATAATAATGTGAGAAAATTCACTTGTGTATTATTACTAAGGATTTATGATATATAATATCATTAGGGATTCATGAGATGACCAAAATAAAATATTGGTTTTTTTGGTTTATAGGAGGGTCTATTTATAGGTGTTTTTTGTGTGGATTTACTGATTTACTCATTATCTAAGGTGAATAGTTTTAATAATACATGGAGAGTGGATAAAAAGTGAAAAAATAATATAGATACGTCATTAATATCTTCATAATTTTTTTTGTTATGTCTTGTGATATTTTAGGACTTTAACCCTTCTATCACATATCTCTTTTACCATTGTAACTAAAATTTTACATTAGTAAATTATTTTTTCCCTAAATAATGAAATTTATCATATTACATAATTTTTAAATGATTATTACAAATTTGATGTAAGAACCTATTTTTTGAATCATGTTAGGATCCTAAGAGATTTGGTCTAATTCAATTTTATGGAACTAAAGAGGATTAAACACGAGTTTACAAAGGCATTAGGGGTGTCCAAGTCTCATTCAGATCCTAGAACCCATCTTTTTGAAAAAACAAGCCTTTTCTCATGGTTAGTGTAAACCATGTAGGGTGGACACACTATTAGTCTAAACCATGCAGATGTACTATATTTATTGGAAAAATTGTATCACATAATTAGTTCATGGTTTAAAAATTCATGAAACCTAAACATGTGAGTGACCTCTCTTATTTATGTATTCGTGCATGGATGGTTCATGATTTTGAAAACCATGCAGCCAAACAATGCACATGATAATTTGTTTGGTGATTCTTCTATTTTACCCTTAATGATATAATTATCCTCTTATTTCTTCCCTAATCTGAATTCTTATGGGTTGATACCCCATTTCTCACATTTTGGATATTTTTATGCCAAATATAAAAAAATGAGATATCTCATTCATTTTGGGTTTGATCGAGCTTCCATTTGTCACGTTGGATGCGCAACTGTAAGTACTTGAGTCATTTTTAGTTGTTATTCATTTCTCTGACTCTAGACCTATTTATCGAGGTGTAAGTACTTTTACTAATTATTTAGATATAATCTGATAAAATCAAAATTATAGTATGATAATGGAGGAGGAGAGTCATATGAGTACTGGGTAGGTAGTCTATAACTCATCCCTCAAGTTCATTGATTTTGGAATCAATATATGGGGCCCGGTGATTTCATCAGATGATGTTTATTGAATTTTTATGCCATGATAATATTAATTTGAACCATATAGTTTTATCTTTACATAAATTTGATTGGTTTTTTGTGGTTACATTTGTGCATGTGTATTCCATTTTTCTATCACAAGTTTTATTACTTGGGGATATTTTTATCCCACATGCATGTCTTCTTTTGAATGATTATATTTGATTTTCAGTTAAAAAATGTTCTATATTTTAATGATTTATTTAAAAAAAAGTGTATGTATACTTGTTAAGTTAATCATGTTGGATTGATAATGGATTTATCTACATTTCATTAGTTTATGAGGATGTTTGAAAATGCATTTTTATTACTCTAAAAATTCAAATATTTTGCTTATGCAGTTTTAGAAACTCTTTTGTTTTATGTTTAAAATATGTTTGTATTTATTTTTATAAAACATATAAAGATATTAGATTCACAAGAAACATGATTTTATATAAACACAACACGTTTGTATTGATTTCATTATTTTACATTGACGTCTAAAAAGGTCCTTTGAATAGTGATTGAATTTCATGAAGGCCTGCTTTGATTTTTAAAAACTACTAATTTCTAGAATGCTATTGGTTATATTTTTTTGATGTTATTTGGGAGAGTATATGTTGTATTTATATTATTATATATTCATTATAAGGATAACAAGTGTTCTAAAAATAACCATTTTTAAATAAAGTTTGAATCTTCTATTTTGAGCCCTTAAAAATTCAGTGATGTTTGTTAAAGTATGATTTCCAGTTTTTCACAAAGTATGGGAAAAACTACTTTCAGAATAGTGAGAATTATGGTTCATAAACACCACATCACTTTTCATTATCCATACACCACATTTACTTTCATTAATAGTGAAAATTATAGTTCATTCCCAAGTTACTGTTCATTTAGTTCATTTTTTAAATTGATTTTTTATATATATATGGATTATTTTTAATGGGTTTTATACTTGAAAAATTATAATTAAATATAAGGATTATAATTGAAGAGTTTCTAGTATTTTTGGTGGAATATTTAGAGGGAAAAATTAACAATTAATCAACATATTTTTCTTATTAATTTTGTTGTTTCAAAATTATTTAATTTCAAAATTTTCAATTTACTTATGGATTGTGATGCTAGTTTTCAAGAACTATTTTTCCTAAATTTAATGAATTTTTATTGTATTTAAATCGTTTTTTTAAATCATTCAATAATTCTATATTTTTAGAGATATTTTTGGAAGACTTATTCAATTTATTTTGAGTAATTTTATTAGAGATTTATTCTACAATAATAAAGAGGAAACAGTGCTACAATTTTTATACTCATGAATGGTATTTACTCAATTTATTTTGAATATTCTAAGGAAGAGGATCTAGTGTAACTATTAAATATATACTATATATATATATATTATTCTCCCTTATAGTAATAAATATATAATTACAAGATATAAAATTTCAATACACATGGTCTAACTTATTTATACTATGTTTTAAAAAGGGAAAAGTGATGTGAACTTTGAATATGCTATGTAGTTAGCAACGTGCTATAACACTCTATTTCATCACCTACATGATATATCAATGGATAAATATATTCTACTTTGACTAAATCTTCCTTGACGAAACAATCTAGTTTAATCCTTAAAAACCAGTACCCTTTATTTAATATTTTATCTTATCATTCGTTTGGTTGTGAGTATGTAACACTATTTCCAATCTCTCACATGCACTCTATTTTTCTATTTATAATATTACTGAAAAAATATTTTTTTGGTATTATTTTTCTTAGGTTGTGACTCCCATATTATATTTTTAGGATGTGAGGGTTTTGAATCCCTATATCTAAAGTCAGGACTATTTGGGTTGTGAATCCCAGTTTCTAATGTCAGTTTGTAAGGGTTGTGACTCCCCATACCAATGTTTGTTGTGTGGTTATCCCTATAATAGAAATGGATTTTGTAATTGGGTTATGATTATCTCATAAATTTTTTTTAATTAACACATATCTCACAATAAGTAGATAGGTATAAGAGTAGATTAGGTCCACATTGGACCAAACTATTATAAAAAATATCATTTCATTATTTAAATTTTCTTCTTCTGAATAACCTTAATAATTAAGTTTGATAATTAATTTAATTAATCAATTTTTTTGTTTAAATTTTCAATCTGGTCTTTTCATCCCCATCTAAACCATCTTTCATTACCTATTCCAACCTTATAATTGGTATCAAAGGTTGAACTTCTTAAAAATAGTTTGTCCTTATCATTATCCCCTTATAATACCTAACAATTGGTATTAGAGAAAAATAATTTTTACATTTTATTTTCTCTATTATTATCTATTTTATAATTTTCAATATTTATCAAAAGATTATTCCTTTTGGAATTATAAAATCCCTCTCTCGAGTCTTCTTTGATTTTATTTGTGCAAACATTTTTCTAGATCTCACAGTCTAAGGACAAGATATTGTAAGATGAGAGGATCAAACCCAAAGGATGCTAGGATACCTCCAAGCTGCCTCACTTCTATGGAAATGATTTTGGATACTGGAGATACCGAATACAGTCTTATCTCAAACATTTGATAATTGAACACTATTCTATCATATCAAAACAATATACCCTTCCCAAAGATAACCCAAATACTCTTATCGAAAATGATTCTTCTAGATATGTTTTAAATTATAATAATGTTAAAATTTTACATTATGCTATTAAAAAATGTTTTTTCAGTCACGTGTATGCCTCTAATATAGGTCTTGAAATATGGAATATTTTACAAGTTACTCACCTTGAATCAAAAAAAATAATTCTTACCAAACATGGAATGATTCGTGATGAGTAGCAAGACTTAAACATGGGTAAATATGAAACAATAAATCAAATTTTCAATATATTCACAAATATGGTGATTGTAATGAATTGTATTAGATAAGATATAAAAACCAGTACTTATTGAAAGAGTCCTATGATCCTTACCAAATAAATGTAATACAAAGAAGGTTTCCATTGATGAAAGTAATAATTTCAAATAATACACCCTAGATGAATTGATTAGATCACTCCTTCAATATTAACTTGAACTGAAAAAACATAGCTGTTGATGATACACAAAAAACAAAAGTTGTAGATTTTAAATCTATGAATCCTATTATAATAATTATTCTAATTATAATCTGAAAGATTGTAAAAAAAATATATGTCATAGACTGTGACTAGTGTTTACAAAATAATGAAAAAAAGAATTCAATAATCAATTTAAAAGAAACCCTAAAAAATAAATATATAATGGAGATAAAAAAGGTGATATGAATTATAATGCATCAAATGTAACCTATTACGAGTGCAAGAATAAATGGCATATGAAAATATATAGTACCAAACACAAAAATAAATATAAATTCAAAAATAATAAAATAAAGGCTTTAACAACTTGCTAGTGTTTTATAAAAGAATCAGATTCCAGTGAACAATATTTGAATGAAAAATAATGTCCTAACTTATGCTTCATGGAATTTTTGGATAAAGTTATTAATTATTATTTTATTCTAAATATTATGATTTTGAATGTTATTCTGAAAACCCCAATTTTTTTTAGTCCAATAATGAAATTGAATGATTAAGAAAATATTTTTTCAAATATACTTTTATGTATAAGAAGCTTAAAGAAAACATTGAGAATCTTGTTTTTGAAAATCATATACTTTTGCCTAAAAATGAAAAACTTAGTAAAACCTTATCTTCTTCTTATTACTCAAAAGTTACTGTAAATGTGAAATCTGTTCAATATTTGAATGAAAACTTTATAAAGGAAGTCGAATGTCTTAGACAAAGTCTATCTTCTTTTATTCAAGGTCATAAAAAATATCATGGGGTGATGTAATTTTTAAAAACTAATAAAAATAATGATTGTTTTGACTATGATAGGAGATTACCACAAATTTACAGAACTCATTTTTTTAAAAGTGAAAATATTTTTACTTCAATTTTTACTTGTTTTAAATGTGGTGTGAATGATCACTATTCTAATTATTATTTTCTCAGATTTAAACCATATTTTGGATGTACAAAAATTTATATATAAAAATACATATTATCTAGTGTACCTTATAATACATGTTTAAATTCTGTATCTCTAACTAAAAAATGTACAACTAATCCCATTGGACGCAAAGTATCTTGGGTACCAAAATTTTCAATTACTGTATTTTTTGTACAAAAAATTCCATAGATATCTCAAAAATGATATATGGTATTTGGAAAGTGGATAGTATAGAAATATGACTGGAGACCCATCAATTTTTATGACTTATAACACATGTCATGGAGTCGCTGTTACATTTGGAGATAATTCCAAAGGAAAAGTAAAAGGTTTTGTTAAAGTTGGTATTTCATATTCTATTTATATTTCTACAGTTTTAGTTTTTGGTTGTTTAAAACATTATTTAATTATTATATCACAATTATGTGATGATGGAAGAGAAGTAAAGTTTCAAAATGATAAATGTTTATTTTTTAAAGATGATTCATTATTATTTTATTCTAATTGAAAAAGATAATATTTATATTATTTATTTTTATGACCTAACTATTCAACATTTACATTTTTTGAATGTTGTATATAATGAAAACATCCATTGGAATTTATTATTAGATCATGTTAATTTCATATTTTTTCATAAGATATCAAAACATGAGAATGTACTACAACTACCATCCTTGAAGAAATAACATCTTCATATTGGTGATGCTTGCATGAATATGAAGAAATATAAAATTTCTATTAGACCCATCAATCATATAAGTTTTAATAGGACTTTACATTTAATACCTCTTGGTTTATTTAGTCGCACTAAAATTTTTATGCTTGGTGGAATGAAATAAATGTAGTTCTTATTCATGATTATAGTATATTTATATGGCTATACTTTCTTTCTCATAAAAGTATACATTTTCTATATTTACTATTTTTTTAAATTAGTTCATAATGAAAAAGGATGTATGATTATTTCTATTTATAGTGATAATGGAGGTTAATTTCATAATTTTTTTTTTATTTTTTTTGAAAATAATGGTTATTTTCATAGTTTTTACACTCCAAGAACACCATAGAAGAAATGGTGTTGTAGAATGGAAATATGGAACTCTTATTGAAATCGATCCAACTATGTTAGTGAATATAATTTTCCTAGATATTTTTTAGTAGAGGAAGTTTCTTCTACATGTTATATTTCAAATATAATTCTCTTTACACCTTTTATAAATAAAACTCTTTAGGAATTATTTTAAAATAAAAAGCCTAAATTTGGTTACCTTAGAGTTTTTGGATGTAATGTTTTTATTTTAAAATCAATGGATAATTTATATAAATTTGAGGTTTAGAGTGATATAGGTATTTTTATTGGTTATTCTAACAATAGTAAAGCCTTTAGAGTTTATATTTAAATAACTATAATTATTTAATAATATTTTCATGTTATTTGTTATGAAAATAATTTTATGTCAAATTTTGATTCTAATGAAATTGATGATGAGTTTAAAGAATTTAATATCAGTGAAGAAATGCTTCCAGATAGGATGAATCAATTGAGTGGGAGCGTACACATTCTCATCCAGATCCAAAATCAGGGAAGATTCATAAAGATCAACCCACTAAAAATGTAATCAGCAATGTTGATTCTGGTGTTAAAACAAGAATTTCTATTTTAAATTTTGGTCACAATTTAGCTTTATTTCTGATTTTGTTTCTTTAATTGTTATTAATTATTTAAAATTTGAAAATTGGATTTTACCTATACAGGATGAATTAAATCAGTTTATTATAAATAATGTTTGGACTTTAGTATAATTTCTTGAGATAAGTTGGTAATTAGATCTAAGTGGATATTTAGAAACAAGGTAGATTAATCTGGATAGATTTTTTAAAAAAAGCTGGGCTTGCTACCTGAGGATACTCTTAATATGATGGTACACACATTAAAGATTATTTTGAAACTTTTTATAGGTTAGAGGAAATTATAATTTTATTGTATGTTTCTAATTTTTAATGATTAAAATTATATCAAATGTATGTAAAAAGTTATTTCTTAAATGGTTTTATAACTAAAGAAGATTATCTTTCTCAGAACACTAGTTTTGAAAGTGAATTTATTTTCTAACCATGTTTTTAAACTTTTTAAAGAATAATATGATCTTAAACAAGAACCTCTTGCATGATATGAATAACTATATTTATTTTTATTAAATAGTGGTTTCAGGAAAGGAAATGTAGATCAAACTCTTTTTATTAAAAGAAATTATGTTAATATTTTAGATGTTCAAATTTATGTTGATGATATAGTTTTTGGTACCTCTAGTGAAATTATTTTATATGATATTTCTTCTTTGATTTATTCTTAATTTGATATGAGTTTAATGGAAGAATTAAAATTATTTCATAGAATTAAAAATTTTCAAAGAAAAGATGGATTTTTTAATGAAGCTATGTATGATAAATATTTAGGTAAAATATTTGGCCTAGATTTTTTTAAATCTATGAAAAATCTAATGGGTACTAATTAAAAATTAGATATTGATGATACTATTATATCGGTTGATTTTAATGATTATAGTGGTTTGACAGGTGGCTTTCAATATTTAACTGTATATAGACCTAATATCATTTTAAGTGTTTTTTATGTGCTATATTTAATAAAGATCCTAAAGAAAGTCATATTAAAACTATTGAAATAATAATTAGATATATTAAAGGAAAAATTGATTCAGGTTTATTTTATCCAACATATTACTATTTTGATTTATCATCATAATCTAATTCAAATTTTGGAGGACACATAATTGATAGAAAAATCACATTAGTTAAGTGTCAGGTTTTGGGAAAAAGTTTAATTTCCCGGTCCTTTAAGAAACAACTATATATTTATTTATCTAATACAAAATATATGTATATCTATTCTGTTAGTAGTTGTGATCAATGTTTATAGATTAAAAACAATTATGTGATTTCGGTGTTTATCTTGAAAAACTGCCTTTCAATTGTGAAAATTATTCTAAAATATATATTTCTAAAAACCCCATACAAAATTCTAGAAAAAGGAACAGTTATATTATATTTAATTTTTTCAATATCATGTGAACAATGATTATATGATTTTAAAATCTATACCTTCTGAAAATCATCTAGTTCATATTTTTATAAATCATTTAGTCTCTTTTTAGTTTGAAAAAAATTAAATTTGAACTTGGTATTTTATAATTTTAATTTTTAACTACATTTTTTTAGGTTTTTTTCAATATTTTTTTATCTAAAAAAGTGAGAGAAATAACTTTGTTTTAATTATTTTAAAAAATTGGTTTTGGGAGAGATATTTTGGGAGAAAACGGGAAGTAATAATTGGGAGAAATAAATTGGTTTTAAATGTATTTAAAATTGGTTTTAATTGTAATAAAGTTTTTGTTTTGTAATAATACAAAAATGAGGTTATTTTTTTTACATTTTAATTCTATTTTGTTTCATTAACTTTTTTAATACATTGAAATATTGTTTTTCTATGTGCTTTATTTTATTTTTTGATTACATGTGATTTTTATTTCAAAACAATTATTTATTTTGATGATTTATTAAACTAAAGTGTATGAATCTCTTTGATTATTATCAGGTTGGATATATAAGATATTCATATATATTTAATTAGTTTATGAGGATGTCTTAAATGCATTTTTATTACTCTAACTATTAAATTAATTTGATGATTTAGTTTTAGAAACTCTATAATTTTCTGTTTTAAAATAATTATATATTTGTTATACTAAAACGTATAAATATATCATATTCACATGAAAAATGATTTTATATAAAAAAAATTATCTTGATTTCATAATTAACATAGAAGTCTAAAAAGTTTGTTTTAAAGATGATTAAATTGCTTGAAGTTCTATTTTGATTTTTTCAGAACAACAGTTTTCTAGAATATTATTGGTTCTATTTTTTAATATTTTGAACAGTAGATGTATGATTTATTTTATTTTTTATTAGTTATAAAGATAATATTTTTTTATAACAATAACTTCTTTTGACCAAAGTCTTATTCTTCTGTTTATATCCTTTAAAATTCTTAAGAGTTTGTTAAAATATGTTGTCCACTTTTTAACAAAGTATAGGAAACCCAACTTTTGAAATAGTGAAAAGTATGGTTCATCAACCGTAAATCATTATTAATAATCCATATGATATGTCATAGTCCATGAATAGTGTAATTTATGGTTCATAAACAACACATTATTATTAATTCTGCAATTATTCTTCATTCTGTGCATTTTTTGAAACTGGTTTTCTATATATATATATATATGGATTATTTTTTAATGGTTTTTCTACTGGAAAAATTCTCATTAAATGTAAGGATTATAATAATAATGTTTTTAATAATTTTTGTGGAATATTTAGAGACAACAATTAATGAATTTTAACGTCTTTTTTCCATTAATTTGGAGGTTTAAAAATTATTTAAATTCAAAATTTTGAATTTACGGACGGATTGTGCTTTTAATTTTCAGAAAATGTTTTTTCTAAAATTAATGAAGTTTGATTTTATTAATATATATTATTTAAATCATTCTACACGAATATATTTATGGACATATTTTTTTATACTTTTTAAAATTAATTTTAATGCTTTTATTAGAGATTTATTCAACAGGAACAAAGAGGCAATGATGGTGTGATTTTTATATTTAGGCACACTCTTGACTCAATTTATTTTGAATATACTATTAAAGTGGAGATACTGTAACTTTTGAATGTCAACTATATATATATATATATCATTCTATCTTGTAGATATGAATATAGAATATTGAGATAGAAAATTCCAAGACACACATGCTAACATATTTTATTATCTGTTTTTCAAAAAGAAATGTGCTATGAAATTTTAACCTATTGTGCAATTTGAAACATCCTATGACACATTGTTTCATCACCTGCATGATCTCTCATGGGGTGAATTAATTCTTCTTTGACAACATTTCACATGATTAGATGAACCAATATAATCCTCAACAACAAGTAACTTTTCTTTAATACTTTATCTTCTCATTCATCTGGTTGTGAGTCTGTAACTCTTTTTCATATCTTTCACACGCACTCAATTTCTCTACTTATGATTTTACTTAAAAAAGTATGATTTTTTATTCCATGTCTTGGGTTGTGACTCCCGGATTCTAAAGTCAGGATCTAAGGGTTTTGAATACCTATATCTAAAGTCATGACTATTTGGGTTTTGAATATGTGTGTCTAAAGTCTGGTTGAAAGGGTTGTGACACCCTATAAAAAATCCAGTATCATGGTAATCCCGCCACTAGAAAATGATTTCATAATTGGGTTATGACTCCCCCATAAAAATAATTTTTTAGTGAAAATGTATCTCGCGCTGAGAAGAGAGGTATAAGAGTATAGTGGGCCCAAATTATACCGAATTATAACAAAGAACATATGTGCATTGTTTACTTTTTTTCACTCCAAATTATCCTTAATAATAAACATTTATAATTAAATAAATTAATAGATTTATTGTTTTAAAATTTTAATCTCGTCTATTCACCCCATCTAGGACATCTACCATTACCCTTTCAGACTATACAATTACCTACACAACTCCTAACACCTCATGTAGGGCTATACTCCATAATTGAGTTTTTTTTGTGTTTAAAACCTTTTAATCCCTTGTTCAGGTGTGATCGAGATTGAACACAATAGTGGTAAGCCTCCTTATATTAACTATTGAATCAAGAAATTTTGAATAGCTGGTACTTTATCCCTTCTATTAGACCCGCTAATGGTAAGTTCCAAAATGTATGTTAATAATTAAAATGATACTATTTGAAGCATGATTAAGTATATGAATTGTCTTTTTTAAAATGTAAATAAATGTTTGGTTGCACATACATAGCACAACTTCCCATGTTCAGGGAAGGTAGAAAAGTTTAACCTATTACATAAACATAAATTACATGGTTTTAATTAAAATATAGCATGCTACATGGGCTTGTCAATCTAATGAAAGGAAACATTAGAACGAAGTGTATTTTATACTATCATAGTTATCATATAACAAAATTTATTGTAATGAATTAAATTTAAGGTGGCTATTTATTCACACGGACCTTGAAATATTTATAGGAAGGAACGACTCGTGTTATCTCTTGGATTACTGAGGGAATGACTTGGGTACATGAGGACATCATTCCAATTCAAGGATGATGGTTTCCTTCAGTGAAACCTACCTGGGAACCCGATCCCTATCAACAATTGAATTTTTGATGTGACACTATATGATCCATTAATTATTATTACAGGATTCCTTAGATAAAATCCTTGGATATAGTGTTACATAATATTCCTTGGTTACATCCTTGGGAATGAACACTAATTATTTCTCATTTTACCATGGATGAATAACTTGGATGCAGTTAGAAATATTATTGTGAGAATTCCATGCATGAGGATCTTTGGAATAATCTCTTATTCAATAGCTAGACTTATTTAATACTGAGTTAGCGACCCTTGAGGTATAGGTTTCCTTGGTAATTACCATGGAACCACTTACTATTTAGTTTTCAATTATTGTTTCCTTATGACATCATGTAAACATTACTATTTGTACTATAATGAGGCTATGTCAGTGAAGGATATACCACATGTTACCTATTAATATGAATTGGTAATTACAAAATTAAAGATATGGTTACATGTTCATACACCATTTGAGGGATATAGTTGGTAATTGGAATTTAATTACATTGTATTGTATTAATTAATATATTCATTCTTGAAAACTGTTATATTTCCATTAAACGGGCCAAATGTTATAGACACCATTGGTGGTGGCCCACTGAGATTTATCTCACACCCTCTATGGGAATCATTTGTTACTCAGAGTAGGTAACATGTATAATGTTGTTGATAAAGGTAATCATAATCCTTCAAACACATGATTTCATGTTGTACTAGGATGGAGCTAGTGGAAGATGAAAAACATGTAACAAAGGATGGTTGAGATAGTTTATGTATTTTCTTTTATACATTAGGGTTTCCAAGTATTCCGGCTTCTTTGTATCAATTGTTTCTATATTTCTAGTGAAATTAAAAATATCATCATTAGAAATTGCATGTTATTATACTTATTTCCGTTATGGTTGTCCTTATCTCTTTCTTTTGTGCATTCAATTTACATATTACTTCCAATATTTACCATTGATTATACTTATCCACTATGCTACACTCTAATAGTGATCGTGTAGTCTCCCCAAGGACGCACCATAGTCCCTCACAGCTAGTCAACAACCCCAGGAATTCAATGAGATGAGTTTGATGCCATCTGAACCATTAGGATCAGGGAACCTCCTCTGTGGAATCCAGGTCTGAGACCTCACAAAGTGCTATTAAAATAATTTCCTTTATTAATTTAATATTTTGAGATAACAAATTTGAGATTTGGAGTGCATGAAATTTGGTCATCAATTATTCTTGGTCATGTCTAACCCATGTTCAGTGTATAATACGATTTATTGAAATTTCGATTGTTGTTCTAATTTTTCCTATTTCAGTCGATATCCTTTCTTCGTTTGGTGAATCATATTCTTTATGGTGTTATTTATTATTATTTTAATTGAGAAATTTAATTCATCCTTATCCTTATGATATGAAGGAAAAGGGAATTATTACATGCATCATATAGGCACCTAAAATTCTCATTTTATGCATATTGTCCTACTATATAATTTTATTTCACTTCTTTTCGTTGATTGTCATGTATGTGATGGATGAGTGAGACGTTCCTTGTTTATATATATCCTGTACTATTATGAGTTACCATTAAGTAGCTAACTATTTCAATTCATGAGGTGTTATGGGCCCTCATTGGTTGGAATGAGTGATTTACTTAATCAATCCTTTAATTAGAAATTCAAATGGGTTCTATTTTCAATGATAAAGATTATGGGCCCTGATTTACAGGGAATGATAATATATTTTAAAGGAACTTTGATAAAAGTTATAAGAAAATGAAAAAAAAAGTTGAATGGTTTCATGTTTTTATCCTACCTTTTTATTCTTATGAACGGTAAATGAGTGAACCTGGTAATTAAATATAAATTGAATCGAAACGATTGACAATAAACGATGAGGAAAGGTACTATTGACCCTTTATCTATTAGAATCCATGAAACTTATAACTGAGCACTTACCTATACATTTCCTTTTATGTGGGTATTTTGGGTTGTATTCCTTGGATAGTGAGTTTTCTTATGTTCAAATTTCACTAGTGACACTATATTTATGGTTCTATGTTTTTTATGAGGAGTGTGATTGAAATTTGGGGACCAATGCCACAACAATGTGGTTGTGTCATATGTCTGGAAGGTGGTGAAGACCATTCCCTAGACATGGTGGGCCCTAAGATGCCAGTATTACCCTCATGAGTTCCACTTGGGGCACCTACTGCTGTAACTGATCCAAGAACTAATGACCAAGTTTGTGACAATTTTCTACATCTGATGTAGTCCAAGCATGGAGCTCCACTAGATGTACTTATGATGGATGATCAGACCTGTGAGTTCCTAATGAACCATCCATCAACCATTTCATGGGATGGAGGTCCATATGATTGTATGTCTTAGATAGAGTTTACCCAATTTATATTTGATCATCTGTAGATGCCTATATAGAATTGGGCAAACCATGGTACTTAAATTTTGTGTGATTCAAACCAGTGCTGATGGGATATAATTAACCAGAATGGTCGTCATCAGGATATGTTATGGGTATATTTATAGAATTTCTTATATGATAAGTTATTTAATCATATTATTTTAGATGATAGATATAAATAGTTCATGAATATCTAGTAGGGTTATATTTCAGTTATGGAGTATTCAGTGTGTTTCATGGAGTTGCAACACTTTTAAATTCTTCTATCCAATGATGAGATTTCGCATGCTAGACACTTTAAGGATAGGATATAATGTTCCATCCATAATTTAGTGAATTTATTCCTCCCAAAAACATTGTAAAAAATAGTAAATTAAGATCTTATCAATGAGCACAACCTGGGGGACGATGATAGTACTGGGCATAGAGGATCATTGTCGTGTTAGGCCAATCGTTCTTCCAGTGGCTTGAAGCATTCCCTAGACGTTTATCTTCAAGATAGTGGTAGCAATGGTATCCATGTAGGTATATATATCGTGTGTCTCAAGTGCCAATTTATGAGGCATTTAAATACTCAATGTGATAGAGACCCACTGGAGTGTTGGGTTTGTGGCTGTATGGAGAATGTTTAGCATTTCTATCAAAAAATTCCACAAGCTTCTAGTAGAATAGGATATGCACCAATTCCACCTTTAGGGTTAGGCTCTTTTACACAATATTCACATGGGATTGGAGTGTCACTAATAGGAAAAGATTAGGTGGGGGTCATATCCGTGGTAACCAGACCCCTGATCACCATCAATGCCAACAAAGTAGTATTTAACGTCATAGTTTAGCATTTTCTTAAGGCTAAGGATTAGGCCATATTCATTCTTTACACTGATACCAAATGATCATGCTATAAGAAAATCTATAGTATGAGGTAATATTCTAGTATCCTCTATAATAATATCTATTTAATTTTATATAAGTGTTTCACACACTTTCATCTCTTTATCTATCATGGAATGTCTTGGGTTTGAGATAAAATTTTATTTTTATGTTATGAAACTAGAGACACTGTTGGGAGTATGGTCAGATGGAGTAAGCTGGTGTAGGGATGTTCCCCTTGAAGGAGGAAGTTAGCCTTTCTTGTGGGACCAAACTATTCTTGAGATGATGAACTTTGATTTCATTCTCGAGTTGGATTGGTTGGTTTTGTATCACGTCTTTGTATTATTATATTGTCCAAGGGTATAGTTTACATCACCGGATAGAAGAAGTTATCATTATAAGGGTGAGTGGGGTGTCCAAGATAGTAGAGGTAGACTTGAGAATCATGTACTAGGTGGGGTAACCACCGAGATTGGAAATATCTTCCTGGAGGATCATGGTTTATTCCATGCATAATTCCCTCCAACATTATTTCCTTCCAAGGATGTTTTTTTAGACTATTTTTTGTATTAACTCTAAAGAGGGAGGTAGTGTTTGTGATTGATATTGTTTTAGGAGTTTTCAAGTGTGAATTCCTTCATATAGGATGGGACCTATTGAGCTCTAAGAGCTCAAGAAGAAGTTAGAGGACATAGAGGATGTAGGTTTCATATGGAACAACAATTCCTCTTGGGGTTCACCTATGATTTTTACCCAGAAGGTGGGTGGGACCCTTCATCTATGCATGGATTTTTGTTGTTTGAACCATATTATAGTCTTGAAATGGTTTCCATTGCATTAAATATATGATCTCTTTGACTAAATTCAAGCTGGTAGGGTATTCTCTAATTTTGACATGATATCAGTCTATCATTAGGTGTGAGTCAAGCGATACGACATACCTCTTACAACTTTTCATTATAGGTATAGTCATTATGAGTACAACATTATGTTGTTCAGTATTATAAAAGGACCTACTATTTTCATGGATTTTATGAATAGGGTGTTCCACCCCTATTTGGATTGCTTGTCATAGTCATTATGGGGAACATCTTTGTGTATTCTCATACATGTAACAACCATGAAAAGAACACTGAGATCAATCTGAGTACATTGAGAGATCATCAAATTTACTCTATGATTTCTAAGTTCAACTTCTAGATTGAAAAATTTCACTTCTTGGATTATATTATCTCAAAATATAGAGTCTCCTTTCACCTAGAGAATGTGTGTATAGTGGTTTCATGGACGAAACCTAAGAATGTGTTTGATATGAAGAGTTTCATAGGGATGTATGAATATTACATGTGTTTCATAAAAGATTTCTCACAACTTTCTTCACCTATTAATGGACTTAAAAAGAAGGTTGTTATGTTTATATGGTCTAAAGTGTGGGAGAAAGCCTTTCAGGAGCTAAAATATAGGCTCGTCTTGGCACCTATTATTACTCTACTAGAACTTGGAAGAGGATATATCATATTTTTTGATTCATAAGTCATTTTACATGGATTATTTTTGATGTATGAGGATAAGGTTTTTGTACACGGATCCTGATAGTTGAGGCATACTGAGAGAAATTACCTGGCATGTGACCTTGAGGAAGTAGTAGTTTTCCATACCTTACGTTACTAGAGACACTATATATTAGACGAGTGAATTGTGGTGAAAATTTACAAAAATATCCTAAAATATATCTTTTCACAACATGAATTCAACATCAGATAGAAAATATGGGTTGAATATATTTAGTCCTTCGATTTTGAGATTTACTATTTTCCTAGAATGGGAAACATGATTACTGATGTGCAAAGTTGGAAAACTCAAATAGATGTATTACAACAATTCATTGATGAATATAAGTTAATGGGAAAATTTTATGAGTTTAATATAGAGTTTCATGACATTAATGGGAAATATTATCCCCCAACCTTGACAATTTGCTATTCCCTCCTTAAGAAGGTGAAGGGAATACAATTTTCAGATCCTGAGGGCTTGGTACTCCATAAGAATATATCATGAGATGAACCAGCTCTGGATTAGTCTATGGATAAAGATGCAAGATATTTTATTCGTGGGCCTATCTAGGATCTTACATATATGTGAAAAGAGTTTATACAAGAATATCATCCTTCATAGTGGGAATTTGATCTAAGAATCTCTAAACTGTATTAAGATATGAAGAGCCAGTATTGGTGGAAACATATGAAAAATAAGATATGATACTTTATCACTAGGTATTCCACCTATCAGTAGGTGAAGGAGGACCACTAGAGACCTTCCAACTTATTTCAACAGCTTCCCAAACCAGAATTGAAATGGTAAGATATTACTATTCATTTTTTAGTTGGCGTACCTAGGTCTCTTAGGGTAGGTATGATCTACTAGTAGTTATTGATTGACTAATTAAATTATCCCACTTCATTCTTATTCTGGTTAATTTCTTAGTTTATTATCTAGGAAGACAGTATTTATTTGAGGTCATACAACTATATGAGGTCCTCGTACTCTCGTTTCTAATAGGTAATCTCTTTTCACATCATGTTACTAGTAGGGATTGTATATATCCATGGGTAAATAGGTGTTACTAATCATATCTTTTAACCCTCACATATATTGATAGTTAGAACTAATGATATAGGTTCTAGAGGACATGCTCTGAGCATGTTTCCTTGATTACAACAATTCTTAGAAAAATAATTTTCTTCTTGTCATGTTATCCAATAATAACACCTTTTAGATGAGAATTCAGAGGGACCATTTAGAGGGCATATATGATGTGACTTATTGTTTACTCATATGTTGGCTAGAGGTAGGTGTGGTGGACCAACTACATCCTCATCATGAACAAGAGACTTTGGAGTTGGTTCAGCTGATTAGGAATCATACGACTACTAATCAGTATAGAAATAAATCTTATTCCAACCATCATTTATGACTAATGGAGTTTAAGGTCTAGGATCATGTTTTTCTACAGGTGTCACCCATGATAGTGAATAAAACCTCATAGAAGAAAAGTATGTTGTCGCCTCAATATGTAGGGAAATTTGAGATCATGAAAAAATTGAGGCCAATATCCTATCACTTGTTACTACCTTGGAGGTACTGTACTATGCAAGAAATCTTTCTAGTTTCATTGTTTCTCCATTATAATACTGATTCTTCTCATACATTTCATCTTGAGGAAGTTGAGATTGATTCTAATGCTTCTTTTGAGGAGTATCCAATATGAAGTTTTTATAAGAGAAATAAGTCACTACTAGGACAGTATGTTCCTCTAGAATAGGTTCAATGGTAGCACATCCTTTTACAACATGAGCCTAGGGAGTAGGAGGCTGATGGACATTCTCAGTCGCTACAATAATTCTAAGACATTTTTTAACCACCCTTGGAAGGTGAACTGGGGGGGGTGAGTTCCATTAAGGGTGAATACCATATGAAACTATTTTACGAATTAGGTATGAATCCTCAAAATCTAGGTCTAATTCACTTTTATGGATGCAATGTGGATTCTGAATCAGTTCAAAACGTTCTCATGGGTGTTTGGGATCATTCAGAGCTTGAAAATAATTTTTTTTGGAAAAAATGGACCTTTCACACTATTAGCGTAAATATCTGTGGGAGGGGGGGATTCACATTTAGTCTAAACTATGAAAATGGTCTGAATATTCAGGAAGATCCATATCTCACGATTGGGGCACAATTTCTCAAACGATGTGGCCTTAAAATTCTTGTTCCCCTCTACTCTAAGTACCCATGCATGGTTTGCGAATGGTTTGGAAAACCATGTGGCCAAACCGTTCAAAAGATAATTTTTGGATTATTTTAATATCTTACACTTGAAAGTCTAATTATCTGTCTTCTTATTCTATTATCTGAATTCTAATGGGACAAACCTTCATTTCTTTCATTTTGGTTCTTTTAATGGAAAAATATAGAGATTGAAAGTTCCCTTTCATATTGGTTTTGATCAAGCTTCCGTTTGTCACATTGTATGAACAATAGTAATTACCCAAGTCTTTTTTATTAATTCTTCATTTCTATTTCTCTTTACAATGTTATCGAGTTGTGAGTTATTAAACTCATTCTTCAAATCAACTCCAATCCAAGACAAATTTAATGTCGATACTATTAGAGGATATTCATAAGATTACTAGGTGGGTGGTCTATAACTCATTATTCATACACGGTTTGGAAAACCATGCTTATATTCATTAGAACCATATGGTTATTATCTTTATATAAATGTGATTGGTTGTTGGTGGTTACAACCCCAACCCCAAACACCCCATGTAGGGTGATATTCTATAATTGAGTATTTAGTGTTTTTAAACATTTGAGAAATCGTTCAGATATGCTGAATCTTGGCCTTTCTAATGGTAAGCCTCCTTATATTAATTTCCTATTAAATCATGAAATTCTAAATAGATTGTATCATGTCACTTCCACTTGACCCACCCAATGTGTGTACCTAAATGTAAGTAAGTCATTAAAATGATATAATGGAAATAATAATTAAGTATATCAATTTTCTTCATTAAATATAAATGAATGTTGGTCTGCACATCTGTAACACACCTTTCCATGTTCATGGAAGGTAGCAGTGTGAACCTTATTAATTGAACCTAGATTACAAGGTTTTAATTAAAAGGTTTCATGCTACTTGGCCTTGTCAAACTAATGAAGGGAAAGGCTTGAAAGGAGTGAATTTGTTAATAGAATATTTATCAAATGAAAAAATTAATTATAGTGAATTTAATTTATAGTGAATCTTTTTGGACATGGACCTTAAGATATTTATAAGAAGTAATGACTTGTGTTAGATCTTGGATTCCCAAGGAAAATCCTTCGATACTTGAGGACGTCATTCCCATCCAATGATGTAAATTTAATTTTGTGAGACCTACCAGGGAACCTTACCCTTGTCTACCTTTGGATGCCTAGTATGACAAAATAGGATCCCTTACATATTATTACAGGATGCATCTGATACACTCCTTGGATCAAGAATGACATAAGTTTCATTATATCATTTAGTATGGGCACTACTTGTCACCCATTTTTCCTTGGATGAATTCTTTACACTCAATTACAAACATTATTATGGGAATTCCTTAGATGATGCTATTTGAATTTAACCCTTACCAATTAGATAGAAGAAGTAATTATTGAGTTATATACCCTTGATGTCTGTGTTTCTTTGGTGATTACCATGTAACCACTTTATATTTAGTTATGAATCATGGTTTCCTTGTTACATATTAGAACATTCATTATTTATAATATCATGATGTGATGTATGTGATGGAGATGCCTCACATGAACTAATGATAAAAATTGGTAATTACTGTGTTAAAGAACCAGTTACATGTTCAATCACTAACATAGGGATGGAATAGGCACTGGACATTTTACTACATTAATTTATATATGCATTCTTGAACACAATTTAATTTACATTACACATGATGGTTGTTACTGAAACTATTGGTGGTGTCCAATTGAGATTTATCTAACACCTTATTCAGGTGTCGTTTGGTACCTAGGATAGATTACATGTATGTACTAGTTGATAAAGGGAAGCTTAATTCTTTAGAAACATGATTTATATCTGTGCTAATATGGAGCCAGTAGCAGATGACCAGGATATAGATCAGGATGCTTAGGATAGTTTATGTATTTCCTTTTATATATTTGGGTTTATCAAGTATGTCTGATATGTTTTATCCATGTTTTTCATCCTTCTAGATACATGAATTGTATCATCATCATCTATTGTTTTTTATTCCAGTTATTTCAGTTGTTTTCCTCCTTGTTTATTTATGAAATTCATTCTATTTACTTATTGTTTAAACTATTTATCTCTGTTTATAAATATCCAATGTAATACACTGTTGTAATGAGGGAACAATCGCCCTATAGACTCTCTATGATCCCTCACTACTAGTCGATAACCGCTAGTATTTGGGGAGATGCGCTTGATGCCATGTTGCCTACCCAGATCAAGGTAACTCGTAAGTAGAATCTCGGTCTAGGACGTCACATTTTCACTTAATTTATTTTAATTCAACTTATAAATATTTGAAATTTATCTTTTTAAATGAAAACATAAAATATATATAAATAATGTTTTTATATAAAAATCAATTTTTAAAAATTTATAGTTCTTAATATTATATCATGTAAATTACTAATTAAATAATTGTTAATATATTTTTTTAGCATTAAAATAATCAATTTTAAGGCATCATCTTTTATAAGTGATCAATTTAATATAAAAAGATAAAAACACTCAACACATTGAAGAAAAAATTCTTTAAAAAATATCTCTTTTTAAAATTAAATAAATTTAATGACATATAATTAAAATTTATTATCTACCTTCCATCCATTCAATTTTATTAATCCATTTATGTTATAACATTTCTTTGAATTTTTTATTAATCAAATCATTAGTAAAATAATAATAATAATAATAATAATAAAATATAATGAATAAAATGATTTTTTTAATAAAATAGTTTCATTAATTATCATATTTCCATTTAATTACATTATTATATATCATATGTGAATTATATGATTTTAAATTTGTTACTAAAAGTTACCGAACATCGATGAACATATTAGATACAATTATATCAATATACCATATATTCGATGATTATATATCCAATATCCATATTTCTAAGGACTATATTACCATTGACTATATGTATAATATTAATATTACATCCCTATATAGAAATATGTAATTACAGAAACCTATAAAATCATTCATCATATTTTTAAATTTCATTATCACGATGTTTGTCATATTTCTAACTAGTTGTATTCTTTATATAGTTATCATTGGTGGAATCATCTTCATAATAGATCATGATACTTGGAATTTCAATCCTGTAGTATTTTTTAGATGTGTTTCATTATAAATAACCATTGGTTATTTTTATGGAGTTGTAATTTTTTTTAAGAAATTATTTTTTAATGTTATGTAAGTTTTTACATTTATTCAGACAATTGGAATTATAGTATTAATGTTTAAAACATTTTATGAGACGTTTTTATAAATTTAGGAAAAGTCTCAATGCCAATACACCAAATAAGTCAAGGATAAATGTCATTCCATGCTTAAGTTTAGCATAAATGAGGAGCATAAATTATTATAAATGGGATAGAATAGGTGTACAAAGGTGGATCAACCTATACATAAGAAGAAGGGTGGTCATTCAAAATCTATATTTTTAATTTTTTAAAAATCCACATTAAGGTTTAGTGGTAAATTCACATTTCAAAATTCAAATATCAAAAAAATGAGATTGCATAATTAAAGTTCAAAAAAAAAAAAAAATATATCCCCATATAAGCTTTAATCAATTTATGTCGCCTTCATTCTAGAATCATCGTATGAAGAGATGTTAAAATCCACAACCATATAATTTTTTTATCATCCATTTATTCTTGATTCCTTGTCTCGAACCATGTGCAAAGGGGAATATACATAGAGGAATTCTGTTTAATATCACATAACAAGGATCGATGACCAAAATTTGTCAGATACAAAGTAGAATCCTTACTCTAATCAATATGGACATTGCCTTATTTTGTTATGAGTTCAACCATAGATCTAACAATATTTCCTCCCTCCAATGAGAATGAAATATCTGATATAAAATTTCTTCATTGATAGAGATTGAAACCTTCTCCATCAATAATTGGTTTCTTAACATTATTCATACTAATGGAATGATCTATTGATTCATTATTTCTAAATAGAAAAAAAGTTTTATTAGGAAGGAATAAAAAAATACCTATATTGTTAAAAGGTAATGTTCATAAGGATCAATGATCTATTGGAACGGATGATAGATTAAAATCAACATACTACAGACCCTTATAGGACTTTCTCTACCCTCCATCAAGATGAGACCATTCAGACATAGGGGGAACCTATTGAGGAAGACCCTTCTTTTGAAGATCGTCCTCCCCACAAGTCCTTTTAGTATAAGTAGAACCAAATACAATGTAGTGTACATGGAATGAGTCTGGACCTAAAAGTGTCCTCATGGAGATTTTTAGAGGGAAAATAGAGGAAACAATAATAGGCAACTCCTACTTTCCTTGACACCACCCTGTCTATATAAGAAATAATGGGAGAGAACATCATCATCTATACCTATCCAAACACATGAGAAGGATCCAATAGGGGAGAACACATGTAGATAACCTTAAGGAACATCATTACCAAACTGGACAACATCATAGTTGAAGGAATATCAATATTTAACTTATTCTTGTGATATTGAACCCTCTAATCACTATGACTACATGAGTAGAACAAATAACCTTGAAGGTGATAGGTTTCATAGAAGCAGATCTGTGATTCATTGCATATGCATTTATATAAACCCTTATTCCCAACAAAATGATGGATATGCTTATGTAGATATGAATCAAGCTCTATTTCCATGCAGATATGAGTTGAGGAGGGAGTCTATAAGTGAATAGTCACATCATCCGGACATTAGAATAACCTAATATAGTTTCCAATACCTGAAAGAATGGAATGTTTCTGAAAGGGAAGGAGAATCCTTGACATCTGGATCTAAAATTCTTCTCTGATTCTATGATTACATTAAATTAATTCCAAAATCCATCGAAAGAGAAGGAAACAATAGTTATCACACAAAAAATTCTCAATAGACTAGGCTTGAGAAAAATCATCCCACAATGAAAGAAGAATATTGAAGTACTGGTGATAAAGCATCCCAATCATAGTAAGATAACATAATCCCCATGAGGAATTTTGGAAATGATCAAAAAAAAAATCAATGGTGGGTGATCAATTCCAAACAAAGCGACAAGAATCTAAGAATAATTGTTGGTCACATCTTGGTATTCTGATGGAGATAGGAATAAATCTCAAGCTCCCTGAAATAATGCCAAAACATTTGGGGAATGTTTTTTTAGTAAAGGAGCCGGATACTACTAAGGGGAATTGTGCAACTGGTTCAAGCCGACTTAATGGAGTGAAAGGTCTATAGTTACTCTTTGATTCACCCTCTCTGAGAACCTGGAGGCGGGTTTTATTGAAACATCTTTAAGGGTGGTCATTGTTGTTTTAGAACTAGGTAAGGGTGTATGTGGTGTAGTATTCCCCCCATTTAGGGGGTGTGTGAGTGTTCTTAGAGCATACCTAGGTGTCATTACCAAGTGTTAGAATACATACAACCTCTATTTTAATTGATCTAGTCAGCATTCATGTCGGTTTTTTGATGAGTTTTATTTATGGTTCACTATTCACAAAATTTTAATGTTAAAAAATATGATATATATTAGTCAAACAAAATATTTATAAGAATTGTGTCATATTCATCCTTTGACATTGGGTTTTTCATGTCATGTCCCCACAAACAAAACTAATGAACATGCAATATGGCATGGAGTTAAACTCGATAATGAAAATTGGTAAAGTAATGAATTTATCATTCAATGAACAATTGTTTTCAAAATCTCCATGTTAAGAAAGTGTAATAGCATGAAATTTTTAAAGAAGAATATTATGATTGATAGTGCATATGACATACAACAGTAAGCTTTAACAAACCCTGAAATATTATAATTTTTTCATGAGAATTATATGATAACAATTTAATTGGAGGGTATGAATAGGAGTCATCACATTATGAAATATATATAAAGATAATTTTTAATAATTTTTTTATAAATTATTAGGTAATAATAATTCTATTATTTATAAACTCATTTTATGTTTCAACAATATATTTCCTTCAAAAATATTTTTGTTTTATATCTCTAGGGAAATTTAATATTTAATTTCTTCCACTTTAATAAATTTTTTTTGATAAAATTAACAATATTCTTGAAATAAATATATCAAAATTATCATAAGGTGAAAATTTCATATTTCTCTAAAACTATTAATCTTTTAGTGAATTGTGAAAATACCTGTTTTGGAAAAACTATTATAAATGTAAAAAAGTATCATTTTCATTTAAATTTAATCTAAATGTAATTTGAGTCTTATATAACTATATATAGTCTAATTTGGATCATAATTTACTTCATATTTTGTAATGTCATTTTTGGGCATCAAAACATGTTTTTCTAGAAAACGTTTTTTGTTGAGTTTTGTTTAATAATCAAAAATAATTTTTTCTTGTATTTTATAAATTGAGTCTTAAAATTTGGATTCCATATTCTTAATTATGTGGTCCACATATGTAAAATATTACCCTTTTATTTTTTTCAGTATGAATAATAACTATATTAAATAATTTTCACCAGGGTAAGGGTAAATCAAGAAAATAAAGTTAAAAATAATATGTTAATGACTAAAAAATGACCCCAACAATATAATTTATACTATTATATAATTTTAGTTATTAAATTTCAATACATTATTTATAAATAGAGAAACTTCGATATATATTTCTCAAATTTGGAACTTATAATATTTAAGTAAAAGTTAGCGTAAAAAATGTCTCTTTATAGCTTTTAATATATATAATATTTTTTGATAGGAATAAGAACAACCTATCTGTGGTTATAAATGGTTATTTAAAATATAAATCATTTTTTCATGTTTTTTTATTTCTCATTTTAATCGGTGAAATAATTACCTTAAAATATATCACAATAATAACACAATATTTATTCAATTAATTGAAAAATAAAACAAAATTTATACTAAATTTTTTAAAATAAATACAATTTTAGTGAGTTATTGTATTTCACATTTTTTTACATAAATATATAATTTTAGGTATATTTAAATGATTATATTTTAATTCCTATAAAGTCAAGTTGTTTTCAATGTCAAATTAATTGAATAATTCCAAAAAACGAGTTCAAAGATTTTTTATAAAAAATTATACAATAAATTACATAAGAATTATAAAATTACTATATTCAACAACTTTATGAGTGTATTGTTGAAAACATAAACCACATTTAATTTATGGTCCAATTTATCATTTATAGTAACCATATTTACCACTAAATAGTAATTTTTTTTCATATCATGGTAATTCTCAGAAATGTAAATGGAGGGTTAAAAAAATAGAATGGTTAAAATATCACTTAAACATGTCAAATTTTTATATTATTATAGGAATCATACAGAAATTATATTATATCCAAATTTGGATCCATTTGAACGTGAAAATTAATTTACATCTATTTAATACTATGGGAAACTCCAAGAATATCCATCCCCTCATTAAAAAAGGGAACCCCCTATCCTCCCCTATAAAAACTACACAATTCATTTTATTTGGAAATTAAAGAGTATAATTCCTTACTAACATCTATACAGATGTTTTAGATGTATTATTTTTTGAATAATTCCACCCTTATAGGGATTAAGGTGTTTAGAAATGGTTGTTGTCTGAAGAAGAGGTATTACATTCTATAGAATATTATCATTATATGTCTTTTTCTACCCCAATAAAATATTCTTAAAACGCAAGAAAATAGTAGCAAAAGTATATTAAAAATACTTATATTTTTTTGTGTTAATTATATAAACTATATCAATCTCCTCTTCAATAAAATGGGAAATAAAACAATGGTTTTTGTGTATAGTAGACTACCATCTCATGAACCAACATAATTAGCTTTCCGTCACCACCACTCATGGAAGGTTATAATTTCCCATTTAATTTATATATATTATATTAATCAAATTATTATCATTATTTAATGGTAATGTATCATGTAATTTATTTTATTCCCTTCCACTAAAACATGATAACTTCATTCATGCATATTTGTGGATTACCACATCCATGAAGCGATGTGGTTAGTTTTTTAGAACCATGTCAATTGGATTATATATCTAATATTATTTAAATAAATGATATTATATTTATTATATATTAATAATTAATTAAAGATAAAATAACATTTACCTTCCTTCCATCATGATGTTGAAATATAGAAATATTACTAATGGGTATGCACAACATACCATCTCCCTGATTATAACACACATCATCTTTCCTAACTCTATATCATTGTTGGTTTTAAAATAATAATTAATGTATAAAGATTTTATTTACTCATGATTATTATTCTATATATTATGGAATAATGTACCTTTTGACCATAGTCAAACTACCAAAGTCATTTTGGAACATCTTCAAAACATCTGGCATGAATTTAAAAGATTATGTAATTATATATGAAATGATAATTAATATAATAAAAGGAATAATAAAAATGAAAATGGTTCTTAATAAAATTGAATAATAAAAAATATTTTATTACCAAGTAAGATAATGAATTTATATGATGATTCGAAATCGATCAAAGGGGTACATTAACTTAAAACCTCGTTTTAAATGTTTCAAAGATTTATTTTCTAAATAATTTTACTCCATGTACGTATTATTGAAATTATTTTATTGATGTACCTAAAATAATTATAAATGAAATATTTTACCAATTTTTTAATTTCTTTCATATTTTTTTAAATTCAGTATTTTTATGTATTTTATATGAATTTGTTTGACTTTGGTCACAAAATTACAAAGGCATGTTCTATTTTAATATATATGGTGCTATGGAATTTTACCACTACCATAACTATAATTTTTTATTTTTCTTCCATTATAAGATTTCGTGATTTAGTTAATGAAAAACCATCCATTCATTTGTTATATGTATTTTAAAAATAATTAAATGGAATGGATATTTCAATATCTGGGAAAGATTTATTTTGGGTGGAAATTTTCTTTTTTATGAGTATGATGATGGAAATGAAATATTTTATATCTAATTATTTTTTTAAGTTATTTAATCATTATTTATAATGACATGTGGTTCAATTATAAACCATGGATGAATTATTATATTACAAACCATTGTTAGTAGGTTCCATTATAAATAAAGGTCTAGTGGTTACATTTTAATCCAAGTATGAGTGGATCTATTAAATCCCTAAAATTCATTGGGTAATGATGGTGATGGAAGACGACCATATGGGAGTTTCTATTTGTAATACTGATATGAAAATGATGACCCACTTAAGGAATGTTATTTATTTTTTCAGGAAATTTTTTATATTAACGTTATGATTTCTCATGGTATGTAAATGATATTTCGTTAAATGAAATGTATTTTGTATTTCTTTTGGGTAAATGTGTAACTTTTTTAAAAGATTTTATGTTTTTTTTATTTATTTAAAAGAAACATTTATGAGTTTGATTTTGAATTCAATATTTATTATCTGTCACTTTATCCAAAATATTGACGTATATAAGTCAATTTATTGGGTAAGAATATGTGTTTTATGACCCTAGATTTAGTTTGAAAAAATTAATGTTTTTATATGTATTTTTTAACTAACAGTTTTTAATTTATTTTACATATATATCTTACTATGATTTTTATGTGCATTCCATGTTTTAAAATATTTTTCATGTTTTTAATGATGATCATGGATAAGTATGAGGTCAAGAAAAAAAATCTTGAAGATAAATCATTGAAAGAAAACATATCATATATTAAATAATTTTTTTATATGAAAAATCGATACAATCTATAAGTTTCCACTATATGACCCAATATTTATTTATGTAATGGTGATGAACTAAATTTCTAAAAATATTAACTATTAAAATATTATAATTTAGTAGAATGAATTATTGGATTAAAACTAGAGTTTATGTAATTTTTATGGCTATGTCCTTATAGTGGGAATTATAGGAATGATTTAGATAACTTTGGTGATTAGGATGTCCTCATGCTAGGTTAAGTTAAGGGTTATACCATCCATTAGGAGTGTATATGTTTAAGGTTGATCACATTTTAGAATTCCTAGACACCACATTTGATGTTATAAGAGATGATATTTTAAGGTGACTAATTTTTTTGGATATATTTAATTAGGTTGTGGTATATATTTCCCTTAGGTTTAACATTAATGATTATTTTAGAGGATTTATACTTGATTTTTTTTTTATGTATGTTCTAATGTATTAGATTTCCTTTGATTTTGAAACATTCTTTATTGATGAAGTTATCAATGTGCTTTTTCATAATGATCATCATATTTTTGTTAAAATTATAGGAATTATATTTATATTGTTTTATTAAATTAAAAACCTATATGTCAGGAGACAACCCATTGCATCTAGAATGGATTTGGGGCTCCCAACCACAAATAAATGGAGATAAGGGTACATCACCCCCACTGTCTTATGTGATTCCCAGGTTTGTATAACTTTTTTTCTTAATTGATATATTAGATAAAGATAAAGATTATATTGGTATCATATATTTTATTTCATTGATAACCGTGGGATATAAAAGTGATTTGGTGAAAAATTTATTTAATTTATTTTGGAATAAGTTCAATATATTTGGACCCTTATAAGTTTAAATTATATTCAAATATTTTTGGATAAGTTGAGATATTATTTTAGGAATAAAGGGTAAAATATTTTTTAGAAGAATTATTATTATAATGTGTTTTATGGTGAATCATGTCATTTAAGGAGATAATTATCATATCCTGGAGATTATATTACTATGTTATGATCATATTTCTGTTATTTTTGATGAATCAATGGTCTTTCATTCTCCTATGTGGTTTATGGTTTTGTCATTTTTAACTTTCTAATAATTATTCAAATTATTGTGATCGATGATCTATATCAGCCTCCATAATTATTTGAACATTTTTTTCATCCATGTCCATTTTTTTATTTCCTACTAATGATCATCTATTTGGAAACCTAGTGTGTGTTATTCAAGATGACCTTCATTTTTCCCTTTTATCTCTTTTCAATGTATGTTTTGTTAACCCTTTTTATAATGTAGCTTTTAAACTCGTGTATTTTAAAATGTCAAACCTTTTATTACCAAGATCATGTTTTAATTGTAATGATAAAATATATAAAAGGAATGGGGAGAAGGTAACACCCTGATATATTAAAATAAGAATATTATGTTTTATACCATATATGACATGCACCGCTATGATTAAAAAAATATGAAATATTATTTAAATATGATGATTATAACCTAGCTGTTAAATTAGAAGATATTAATCAGGACAACCACATTATGAAGTATACTTCATGATCCTATTTAATATTAATATATTGATTAATTCATAGTAAATACTCATTAAATTTTCTTTAATAAAGTCATTTTATGTTTAAAATTACATTCATATAATTCTATGACCCTAGAATCTTTGATACGATGCATTATTTTATTAAATTATTATGGTTACAGGGAATCAAATCATGTATGACCAATCCGTTTATCCATATTGGGATCCAAATTACATATATGAGCCTTAAATTATTATTTAAATCATAAAATACATAAACAAAACACTTTTTGAAAACCATCATTATCATAGATTAACATTTCACATCATTCATAATATACATCTTTGAATCATATGAAAAATAAAACCTAATAAGGGGGTGACATATGATACAAATTGAGGGTAAGTAATACAGTAGAAAATGTCATAAACAAGAAAAGATTATTATAGAAAGACGATTTACTAAAATTTAATACATTTAATCAATAACCTGAGCATATTATGCAATAAATGGAAGGTGATCCAACTATTCTACATAAACAATCAAAAGTGACACATAAACATGGATAATCTAATAGTATAATAATCACATAAAATATCAACAACTAATCTCACAATGAAGGAGTCCATAATGAGGGATTTCATAAAAATACTATCAATGATTTGGCTAAGACATCATACAATAATGGGATAAAAAACCAGTCTAGTTTGTCTCATCATTCCCACCGATGCATTAAAAGGATATAGTGGGCCCCTACTAAAAATTACCAATTCTAGTATATTCCTCATACGAAAGGGGTGTAACATAGTTAGTCTAAACATTTGTATAAAATAACTAGCATATGAAATGTTAATAATTTAAACATAAACATTGAATGGGGTCAAAATAGAACTTCCATAGTAAAACTAATCACGAAACAATAAATAAAACATGGTATTATCAGATATAAACCTCAATGACTCATAAAATCCAACAAAGGATGTTGACATAGATGGAAATATTCTAATAAAATGATTAAAATTTCATCATAGAAAGAAACCTTTTTATTTTGGAATAATTTATTTTAAGGTAATCATAATTTTAAACGAAAATATTTTCATTTACAATAATTGTGAAAAAAAGTAAATTAAACTTCAAAACATTAAGTCATCACAATGGTGGAAAAATATTCTCACGACTTATAAGTTAAAAAAATTCCTTTCATATTATTTTGTCAAAAAATCCTTAAATTAATAGTTTAGACAACAAAAAAATATACCTTTTAAAGATTTTTTTATAAAGTTAAAAATGGTTAAAAATTACATTAAAAATTTATTATAGAATAGTAAAAACATTTTTGAAAATATTTTTAAATATCATAGACATGAAAAAATATGTGATAATTAAATCTTTAAACATTAAAGGTGCGTCATACCACTTGGAATATTTTAATCATAATACCAATGAAGCGATAAAATAAAAAAATTAAAGACCATTATAATTAATAAATTAATAACATGATTAGTCAAAGGTTTTGTTTATACACCTCATAAAAGAAGGTGGGTGTATAATATCAAACTATGCCTCAATGAAGGGAGATTGAGACAAAGTCCCTTATACTGCATTTCATTTTGTGCGAGCATTCTTTAACATCCTATATTTTGATTTTAATATTGTTAATAAATTACTCTAGAACTGTATTAATATATATGATATCATATATGAGCTATTATAAAATTTTATTGTTGTATGTTAGTAATCTTTTATTATTTTCACAATTTGGGGTGTTAATTTCCTAGTTTCTCAAGTATGTTTTGACTTGTTATTTGTTGTTCCAATTAAATAGATCATGATTTGATCATATCTATAATTTAAATCATTATGTAAAATTTAAATTTATTATATATATATATATATATTTATATATTTATAATAATTCATAAAATTTGGAGATAATAAATAAAATACCCCATTGATGGAGATTATAGGTCGTATGCATGCATGGACACTGCTTTAATTTTTTTCCCTTTTAGAAGAATGAAAAGTAAATGTTATATATGTATAATATAATTTCTGTATCATATATATTTCAAATATATCTTATATGTTTATTGAAACCATCCTTAATAATTTTCTTGTATAGTGTGAGTGAATCACAATGCTTTGAGGAGGCAGTAGTCTACATTTCCAGGAATGATTTTATCGTATTTACAAAAAAATGGAAAGGATGAAGTATGTGTTATATATAAATTCATATAATATTAATTTAATTTAAATTTCATCTATATCATATAACTTTTTTCCATTATAATAACCGATCGTGAGAGGTGGTAAAGGAAAAAATGAACGACATCGTTACATGAGGCGGTAGTTCCCAGACATGAATAGTAAATTCATTACCCATTTGAGGGAATTTTATGTAGGTGAAATTATAACCCTTAAAACAAAAAATATATCATTTTATTTATCAAACTTATGTTTTTATATAATCTTGGACTAATAATAAATGTAGGATTTTGGAAATAAATAATACTAAAGTGATTGTTGAAGAATGTTACCTTTTATTTGTGTAAATTCTTTTGGTTTAACCAAAATTTATTCCTTAGTTTGATTTGATCATGAGGACTTTGGGACTAGGGTAGGTAATTTAATATAATATTTTATTAGAGTTTCATTGGGATAGATGGATCAAACTGGTGTGTGTAAGTGAGGGAGAAAGAAACCTTTTATAATTGAGGTGAGGGGCACTTTCAGAAATCCTCAAAATATTAAAATATAAAATGGTTATTCTAGTATGAAAGACTTAAAAATGGATAATAAATGAATAAGAGAATAAATTATCAAAAATATCTTGTCCCATTTTCTATTATTTAACATTTTTTTATTTTTAAATAATTTAATAATATATTAATTCAATAAAATATCATTATTGTCGAATTTGGTTCTATTTATTTTATTTGTCTTCAAAGACATCATGAAAAAGTGTGAATTAAAATTTAATGATTTAAAACATCTTTAATATATCAAATATATCTATAAAATTCATTATACACATTAAATTATATCAAATTTATCAAAATTTATACATTTAAAATTAATTCTTTTATTTTTCTATTAAATAAATAGATACTATTTTAGCATTGAAGAAGAATTTAATGTAGTTATATAATTTATAAAAATTTCAGATAATTTTATAAAATGAATCTAATTTGATTAAGATTAAAATTGAAATTTAGGTTTATTAAAATCTTTATTTTTTCCATAAGTGGACTCATAAAATATATTAAATACAAAGAGTATGGTATTTTGAAACTATCGATGATTTAAATAAAATAGAATTTATTCTCAAATAAAAGTGTCCATTAAGAAACTAATATTATATATTATGGTGATAAGGTTATATTCCTTTTCATCAAATATTTTTTGAAAATTTTAGGTCACATTCTTACCCTTATCTTTTTGTTTTAACCAGTATTTAAACCCTTTAAAACTTACCGTGAAAACTTTTTTTACTCTTTAGGGGACAATATAATTACTATAAGATCTCAAACAAGCCATAAATAAGTCATGTATGAAACTTAAAAAATTATTCAAAATATTTTAAGGGTTTATATATTTTTATGAATTTTTAATCTTTTGATAAAATAATAATTATTTTGGATGTTATTAATTTCAATTTTGATGCTATTAATTATTTTATTTTTAAAACAATTTCATAAAAACATGACATATTTGAAAGAAAACATTAATACATCCCTAATATGTCTTGGTAAAATATATAACTCTTTTACTTAATTAATTACCTCAACTTATACTTAATTTTTATTGTATTTTTAATATCATTATGTTGATATTTGCATTAATTAAATAATCACTCCATCATCATTGTGTAAGCCATAGTGGTAATTATTTATTTCCTAAAAAAATTACCATGTTGAATATAATAATTTTATTTTTTAAAATAATATTTTTATAAAATATATTCACTAGGTAGATCAACATTCAGATATTTAACTTTTCAAAAATAAAAGTATGGAAAAATTGAATTTTCTTTGAATATAATATTATAAAGGTTATATTCACATATAAAAGTAAATAAATTGTATAATAATTATTAATTTAATTTTTAGGGATGAAAATTTTAATCTAATAAAACCAGTGGAAAGTTTTAGGGGAATTTTACAAGATTTATTATATTATTTTTACCTCTAATTACCCAATATACCCTAATCCATGGTAAATAAACAAAATTACTAAAGTTACTCTTCAAAATGTCCAAAAATTAATTTGATCATATTATATTATAAATATAATTATTATTAAGACCATGTATGTTTATTTATAAAAATTCAACTCACATGTGTGGGTAAATTAAGTTTAACACTAATCCTGTAGATATGGTGAGAATGCAAATTATGGTAAAAATAATCAAAAGTTAAATAAGTTTTTATTTCCAATTTTAATATAAAAATTATATTAATAGCTAAATTGAATTAATATATGTATAATTTATATATTTTTACTTAAAAAAATTAAAATATAATTTATCATTAATAATTTTTTAAGTGAAAAGTTAGTTTTTAACCAAAATGCGGTATTTTTCAATATTCATTAACCAAATGAGATTTTTTAGTAAAATACCAAAAAAATAAATAATGTAAATTTTTATATTATTCTTTAAAATTAAAAGTTTATTTTTTATAATATAATTTATAAAATATTCGAAAACTGGATTTAAAATAGGTTCACCATTAAAAGGTGGTAAAACCATTTTTATAAAAATATATGATTTTATATATAATATTGTATTTTTTATTATCTTATGACTATAAAATATATATTGGATGAATTTAAAAATATTTTATTGGATATATGATATAGAAAATCAATATAAAAATTCTCTATAAGTGTTAGATTTTAACTGGATTTTCAAAACCTTAATAAATTATCGAGTTTATTGATTTAGAATATTTAATTGAGTTTAAACTCGATGTTGCGTACATTATAAGCTATCAAAAAAATTAAATTTATTCTAAAAGGAAAAATATGGTAAATTATTGGTGTGTTAACTAACTCCATAATTCAATAAATTTATTCCGTAGAATTTTGAAATTGTAATTCAAAAATCAAATGTTGATACCTGAAAATTGCGTTATGGGAAATACACATTATAAATAGGGTCAATTTAATATCCTCTTAATTAGAGGGAAAGGGAAATGAGAAGGTCACCACAAGAATTTTCATTCAAATATAATAACATTAAAGAGAAATTAAAATTAGGACGAGTAATAAAAATTAAACTCTAATGATATTAGATAGAGTGTTAGAGAACATGATCATCAGAAATTCTAGAATAACAAAATCGTAATTCTGTGATGGGTTAAAGAGGCCATTGATTTCTTAGTAAGAAAATTAAATGAATAGAAGTTTTGTTCCAAATTCCATTATTATAGACTAGGTATTATTTTATTATCTAGTTAAGTACTTACATGATTTCTTTCATTGACATAATCATAATATCATCCTTTGGCTCTACTTTGATCTATTTTACTTTAATTTCATACGTCTAAAGATGGATATTCATGATTATTTTTTATTCCTGAAGCACTTTTGATGAATCATAAGGTCTGAAATTATTTCAGTCACCCTCTATGTTTTCTCCAGTAACTAAAAAGTTTTCTAAAAAAATATCCAATAAATCATACTTTAACCTCAAACAGTGTTATCCAAAGTTCAACTTAATCAATTCCTTATGTAGTTGCTTTAAAAATCATTAAAATACTCCTGTAAAAATTCACAGTCCAAAAAGTTAGTAAAAACATCACTACAGTCCAAAATTAGTTTCCCCAATAATAATAATGCCCCTCACAATAGCACATAAAAAATATATAAGTAATTTGATCTCCATTGAAACTTAATGAGAGTAGGCATGCTTAAAAATTCGTAAAGAATAAGTAATACATTAAAATCATTATATATATCATTATTATTATAAATATAATATCATAACATAATTATATACTAATAATAAAAATTAAACAATTACTACACTTCAACTGAAGTAACATTATAATTTTGACCTTGATCCCCTTTCTTTTTATAGAGTTATATTTCATTAATTATTTGGTCATTCATGTGAATAGTATCCAAAATCATTACAACTACAACAATAAACCTTATTATATTCTTTCTTTCTATTTCAACCATGATTCTGATGACCTTTCTCTCTATAGTTTTAACAAACTCTCATTCTATTTAGGTAAGTATTTTTGTGTTTCCTCCCACAATTATCACATGCTGGAAAATAATTCATTTATTTTTTCTTTATCTATAACTTGATCCACCATTCTATTCTTCTCTTGGTTTCCAAAAAATTCAGAAGACATAAATAATTATTTCTCTATATTGATAGAACACAATATTATATCATTATATGATGAGAAAGTTTGGGAGACTAATTCATTTTGGAGGAATGGATTGCATGCATAAAAGAAAAGATCAATCATAGTCCTTAGGTTATTTATATAGTCCATAACATTCTTTGCTAAACCTGTGATGTTAGATTCATATCTATAAATATTATCATCCTTCTTTTTCCTCAGATTCAATAATTTTATCTCCATATTCATTCACTATTCCTAAGGGATATATTTTTCCATGACAATCTCCTTAATATCATTTCATTCCATTGTTTCTATTTCTTAATCCTTCATTACATTTTGAGTCAGTGACCAAAATTTATACACATATTCCAAGAGACAAAAAATAGCCATAAAAATATTCTATCATTCATTACATCCCAAAACAAGAAATATATTCTCTAAAGAACTTATCATTTTCCTTGTTAGGAATTTTTTTTACTCCCATTGAATGATAGAGGTTGTTGTCTCATGAATTAGTTTAACATTGTTCATATGAATTGTGGATCAGGATTCTCTATATGAGTGTACTAATTCTCATAACCATAATTAGCTATCCAATTATGGTAATATGTTATTCATCTCTAGTTTTATATGTGGCTCTAACATTATTATCTTCTATAAGAGGGAAATCCATACACGTATTACATGTTTTGAAAAAGTTTATATTCCTTCTAATGTAGATCTTTTCTAAATAATGGAACACACTATATTAGATCATTAAATTATAAAAAATATTCTAAAATATCATATCTAGTTATTCAAGAAACCTAGATGTATAATTTAGGTATAAAAAATATATAATCAATAAGATGTCTTTATTGGGAAATATCTCCAAAGTCTTTCATTGGGTTTCATTAACTAATCTATGTTTTCCAAAATGTAGTTCCAATTGTTTTTACTAAAATTACATTGATACCAACTGTAACAATATAACCCCAGAAGGCCTGAGATGGTGCATTATGTAATTAAATTTGAATGATTACAAGGAATCAAATCTCAAAGGACTGATTAGTTTAGCAGTTTTGGAAACCATATTACGCACATTAACCTTACATTATAATTTAAATAATAAAATTCAACAACAAAAATATTTTAAGAATACCATTGTTATCATATATTAATATATCATTCCAGTCATTATACACATCTTGTAATCCTGGTAAAAATAAATCAAAATAAAGGGGTGAGATCATATTATTATTATGGGTAAGAAATACAACAGAAGCTACCATAATCAAATGCAAATGATAATGGAAATATGATTAAATGAAACCTAATAAATTTAATCAATAACAAGAGAATAATATGAATGCAATGAAATATGATCAAATAATTCCATTTAAATAATCCTGTTAGAATGATACATAACCATAGATATTATACTAGTTTTATAGTCACATGGAATATCAAAAACCAATCTCATAATGAGGGAATGCATAATATGGGACATTATAAACATACCGTCAGTGCTTCGGCCTAGACACCATACAATAATTGGTAAAAAAAATCTAGTTAGTCTAATGAGACCTACTGATTCATTGATGACCTATAATGGGCCCCTCCAAACACATAATAATTCAAATTCATTCTTTATATGAAAGGGGTGAAACATAAAAAACCGAAACATTCATATTAAAGAACTAGCATGAAAAATTTGAATAAATTAATCATAAACAATGAATGGAATCAAAATAGAACATCCATATTCAAACTAATCATAAAACCTTAAATAAAATATGGTATCATAATATATGAACCTCAATTAAGCATAAACTCTAACAAAATATGTTGACATAGTTGAAAATAGTGTAATAAAATCGTTAATTTTTTTTTTCAGAGAAATACCCCTTTTTACTTTGAAATCATTGGATTTAAAGGATACACAATTTTAAAAGAAATCATTTTAATTGAAATTAATCTTGTAAACTGGTAATGGAATACTCCGAACATTACGCTATCATGAATGAAGAATAATAGGCTCATGTTATATAAGTTAAAAAAACATTCCCTCCAAAATGTTTATTAGAAAAGACTGAAAGGAACTTGTTCAGAAAAATAAATAATGTAAATTTTAAAGAATTTTATACAAAAAATGATAAAAAGATGAATTTATATAGGAATAAGAGAATAGAAAAAAAATTCCATTTTTTTAAAAAACATGTACATGATGAAAAAGACGTGATAATAAAATATTTAAACATTCAAGGTATCACATATCTCTTGGAATATTTAAATCATAATCCCATCAAAATATTAAACTTTAAAAAACATTAAATATCATTATAATAAATAAAATAATTTCATGATAAGTAAAAGGGGCTATATAGACACCTTATAAAAGAAGCTGGGTGTATAAAATCAAATTATATCTCAATAAAAAGAGATCGAGACAAAGTCCCTCACCTTACATTTCATTTTGTGTGAACATTATTTGACATCATGTATAATGGTTTTAAGAAAATTAATATCTTATATAAGACCATATTAATATATATGATATCATATATGATCTTCTTATAATATTTTATTACCTTTGGTTAGTAATCTTTCATTATTTTCACTATTTTGGCTGTTAGTTGCCTAGTTTCTCAATTATGTTTTGACTTGTTATTTTTTGTTCCAATTATATAGATCATGGGTTCATAATATACAAAATTTAATCAAAAATGAAATATCATATATATAAATAATAATCTATAAAATTTGGATATAGTAAGTGAAATGTCCCATTCATGGAGACACTAGCCTCTAAGTACACATGAATGTTACTTTCAGTTATTTTCCATATTAATGGAATTATAATTAAATTATATATTTGTATATTATAATTATAGTGTAATATCATTGTCATAAATATCATATATTTTTAATAAAACCATAAATTATTTGTTCTATTTATTGTGTGAATGAATCACATTTCTTTGAGGAGGCGGTAGTACACACTTCCATAAATGATGTTGTCGTATTTACACAAAATGGAAAGCATGAAGGTATGGGTTATATAAAAAAGAATGTTGTAGGAAGATAATATAAATATAATATATATAAAATAAAAATATTTTTTCAATAAAAAAACTAACTATGATAGGTGTTAAAAGAAAAAATGAACAACCTCATTCGACGAGGTAGTAGTTTGTCATACATGAACGAAACATTTGTTACCTATTTGATTGAAGTGTGTGTAGGTGTAGTTGAAACCCATAACATATCAAATTATAAATATATTTAAGATATTTATGTTAATAAAGTATCATGGAATAATAATAAATTAAGTGGTGGGGAAATAAATAAAACTGAAGTGATCGTTGAGGAATGTTGCATTTTAATTTGTTAACTCCTATTAGTTTACACCAAATGTATTCCTTGGTTTTATTTTTACCCCAATTGAGGGGTTTATGATGAGGGGATGGAAGTTGGGAGATTATTTTGGTATGTTTTTGTTGATATATATGTCTTAATGTGATGTGACGAAGTGAGGGTGATGGTGACCTTTTATAATTGAGGTGAGGGGTACTTTCAGAAATCCTCAAAATATTAAAATATAATAAGTTTATTATAGTTGAAAAGAGATAAAAAAGTATAATAGAGGAAAAAGGATAGAAATTTTAAAATATATATTATACCATTTTTTATTATTTAACATTTTTGTGATTTTTAAAATTTTAATAATATATTAATACAGTAAAATATCATTTCTGTCCAATTTGATACAATTCATTTAATTTGATTACAAAGACATCCGGAAAAACTATAAATTAAAATATAGTTATTTAAAACATCTCTAATAAATATTATAGATCTATAAAATTCATTATAAACATTAAATAATCCCAAATATATCAAAATTAATACTTTTAAAATTAATTCTTTTATTTTTCTACTAATTAAATGCATAATGTTTTAGCATTGAAGAAGAATTTATGTTAGTTATATAATATTAAAAAATAAAAAATAAATTAATATAATTAAATATATTTCATTAATATTAAAATATAAATTTTGGTTCTTTCATATCATAATTGTTTCCTTATGTGGATATATAAAAGAAATGAAATACAAAGAGTGTGATATTTTGTAACTATCTTTGATTTAAATAATATGTATGAAATTATCATAAGTAAGTGTCCATTAAATGACTCCTATTATATATTATGGAGTTAAAAGTATAATTATACTTATAAAATAATTTTTTGACAAGATTATCTCACATTATTTCCCTTATCCTTGGGATTTAACCCTTAGTCACACCCTTTAACTCTTACTGTGACAACATGTCTTTTTTACTCTGTAAGGGATAATATAGTTAGAATAAGATACCAAAAAAACAATAAATGATTCATGGATAAAAATTTAAACCTTACCAAATTAGTTGTATTATTTTTATATTATTACGATTTTTATATCATTTAATAAAATATTATTAATTTTAAAATCATTAATTTCAATTTTACACTATTAATTATTTAACTTTTCTAAAATACCATAAAAACATTATACCTTTTAATGAAACATTAATACATCCCTAATATGTCGAGGTTATCTATAAAATTTCTACATGTCAATACATTTCTAAAATAATATTTATTTTACTATTTTTAAAATCATTTTTTGATATTTCCATTAATAAAACAATTACTGCATCATTATTGTGTCTACCAATGTGGTAATTATTTATTTCATAGAAATTAAAAACAAATTATTATATTTAATATAATAATTTTTTCATTCCAAATACAATTTATAGGCAAATATATCCCTTAATTAACCCCGTATTAAGATATTTATCTTGTTAAAAACAAAAGTATCTCTAAATTGACATTTCTTTGAATATAATAATATAAAGGTTATATTATCATCTAAAAGGACATAAGAAGACTCATAAACAATCCATTAATGATTATTTATAAAGAATATTTATCCCATAAAATTGGTGACATGTTTTTTGGTTATTTTATAATAATTATAATATTATTTTTACCTTTAATTACCTGATTTCCCATTAACCGTGGTAAATAAAAAAATTACTAAAGTTACTATTTAAAATTTCCAATAACTATTTTGATCCTATTAGAAAATAAATATAATAATTATTATAATAGTTTATTTATTTTTATCAAAATTAAATTAACAAAAGGGCTAAATTTAATTTAATGTTAATCCCACAGACGTGGCATGAAAGCATGTTAAGGTAAAAATGGTTAGACATTTAATAAGTTTTTATATAAAATATCAATATAAAAATGATTAAAATGACCTAAATTGTATTTTTATATGAATAATTTATATATTTTGATTTTAGAGAGAAATTTAAAATATTATTTAACATTAATAATGATTTAAATGAAAAGGCACCAGTAAAAATATTGTAGTATTTTTCACTATTCATCAAAGAATGAAATTTCTCAGAAAAATAAAAAAATAAAAAAATATAAATGTTTATGTTTAAATTTAAAATAATAAGATTTTTTTTCAAATATAATATTTAAAGGTGTTATAAATTGGATTTAAAATAGGTTCACCATTTAAAGGATGTAAAACTGATTTTATAAAAATATAAGTTTTTATGTGTAATATTGCAGTTTTTCATATATTTTTCATATAAAATCTATATTTGATGAATGTGAGAATGTTTTATTTGATATATTAGATTTAAATAAACCATATAAATTTTCTATAAGTGTTATAATTTATATGAATTTACAAAACATGACCAAAAAGTTTTTTGTTTAAACCGAGTGTTGCATTCATTTTATGCGATCAAAAAAATTAAATTTATTCTAAATTAACAATATGGTGATGTCTTGGGGTGGTAAATTTTACTTAAAAGAATTATTTTCTTTTCGTGATAATATATAATTTTAAATTTCAACAAATTTTGGAAACTTTATTTAATAAAATGAACATTAGTTTTGAAATTTGAAAATAAAAATTATCCTTGGGTGGTGTTTTGGGATTTTTAGGAAAGAATGATATTTCAATGAATATTGAAAAATATGAGTTTTTTTAAAATTGCCACTTCCATAAAAAATTTCACTTTATTCCTTCAATTTTATTTTAAATTAATATTATTATTATTTAGTTAGTCATAATTTAATTTGGATCTCTATTATTCCTTTTTGGTATAAGTTAATTTTTGGGTTTAAAAACTCATTTTTCTAAAACAATGGGTTTCATTCTGGTTTGGATATTAATATGAAATTATTTTTTTACATTTATAGAAATTTAATCTTAAATAATGGATTCCAAATTTTGAATAATCTTGTCTACATTTCGTAAATAGGTCCCATAAATTTTTGGTCACTAGGAATAGTAACCATAATAATTTTTTGTCACCAAGGTAAGGTGAAACATGATAGTTAAGGTTGAAAATAATATGATAAGGGATAAAAAATAATCCTAGCATGTTCCATTATCAGATTTTATGTGTGTAGTTTTTTACATTTTTCTCTATGTTTTAAAAATATTGTAACTTGGTTCCACATTTCATTGATTTTGACCTTTAAAATATCTAAGTAAAAGATAATGTAAAAAATATAACAAGCCTAATTTTAATATCTATAATTTATTATGAAAAGGATAAAAACAACCAATATTCAGTTTTAAATTATTATTTTTAATATAAATTATTTTTTACCATCTTGATTAATTTCTAATTTTTAGTGATGAAATTATTAACTTAAAATATAACCCAAAGCCAAAAAAATTATTCATTTTATTATAAAGTAAAATAAATGATTCTAAAAATATCACAAGTAATAAAATTTGAGTGAATTATTTTGATTCTAAAATTTTTAAGATAAATATATCATTTTTGGGATGTTTTATGGATTATATTCAAATTTATTTTCAATTTTTTTGTTTCCAAAGTTAATGTAAATAAATAGTTCCAGAAATTAAAATAATAATATATTGTATATCCATATTATTTTAAATGATATTAATTTTTTTTACAATACTATATTCAGCCATGTGATTATGGTATGGTTGAAAATATAAAACATGATATATTTTGGGTGAATTTTCATTTTATAGTAATGATATTTACCACAAGAAAGTAATTTGTTTTTTGTTATCGTGGTAACAATAAAAACAATTAAGAGAGGGTCAAAAAAATATAACTATTGAAATTTCAAATAAAACTGACCAATTGTTATTATATGATATGATCTAGACTCATCTTCATTTTTTTAAAATTAGATATATATTTATCCTTCCAAATAATAAAATTAATATATATTAAGTTAATACATTAAGAAATTCCAAAAATTCCCCTCCCCTAATTATAAAAGGGTGCCCCTATCCTCTTATCCACACTTTTCAAGATCCATTTGGATCAACCCATACCAACCCAAATAAATTAATAACATCCCTCCAAATATTATAGAGGTTTTATACTGGGAATATTTCCAACCATATATATCTTTAGGTGTCAATCAATGGAGGTTATACAAAGAATCAGTATACATTTTTACTGAATGTTTTTATTTTATTTCTTCTTTTTAGTATTTAAAATAAACATAAAACCAGAAAAAAATAAAACCATTATACTACCCATACTTATATACTTTAATGTTAATTTCATAACTTATATCCATATACACTTCCATAAAATGGGAAGAAAATTTGTTGTTTATGTGTATAGTGAATTATTGGATAGCAAGCCAATGTAATACAATTTCAACAACTCATATCAAAGATTGTTATAATGATGGATTTATTACACACACAAACACAGATATATATATATATATATATATGATATTATGAAATATTTTTCATTCTGTAAAAATAATATATCATGTAATTTCTTACCTTTCAATCCACTGAAAATGGCAACGTTGTTCATCTGTGCATATATATTACCACCTTCACAAAGCAATGTTATTCATTTTTGTGACCAAATGACATTGATTTTTTATATAAGTGTATTTAGATAAAGGTTATTACATTTATTATATATTCATTATTATTTTAATATGTAATAACATTTACATTTTCTGTTATCACGATCAATTAAAATGGAAACGTTACACATTTGTACGTATGACAAACCGTCTCCATGATTTTATTATAGTTATTTTATAATAAACTATAACATGGTTTGTTTTAAATGTATAATTGATATTTAAAAATGATATCTATTTTATAGTTATTATTCTATATATTATTTAATATTAACCTCATTGACAATATTCAACATACCAAAATCATTTTGGAATGATGTTAAAATGACCAACATAAATATAAATAATTCAAAAGTTGCATATGAAATGATAACAATTAAAATAAATACAATACTATAAATTAAAAAGGTTCATAATAAAATTTAACAATAAAAATGATTTTATTATTCAATAACATAAGGAATGTACATGATAATACATGCTTGAGTTAAGGGACACTTTAACTAGAAACCTCAATTTAAATGCTTCAAAGATTTATTTTATAATTATTTTTCCTCCATGTCCATATTGGTGAAATTATTGTATAGTTAGAAATAGAAAAATTATAAATTAAATTTAATGACACTTTCTGATTTCATTCAAAGGATTAATAAAAAATTATATATTTTATACGAAATGTTTTAACTTCGTTTACGAAATGAAAAAGGAATGTTCTATTTTAATGTAAACTAAATAAAATTAATTTCCTACAACCAAAAAAATTATTTTATATATGGATATCTTTATAATATTCCATGTTGTATTAAAAAATTCATCCATCACTTTGTTTTTGGTGTTTTCTATAAGGGTTTCAAATGTAATAGATATTTTAATATAAATAAAAGTATTGCTAATTTTGAAAAGATTTTTTTTTGTGATTTTGATAATGGAAATGCATAATTCCTGGTTTTGTGATTATATTATGATTCATGGGAATTATTTGTAACGATATGTGGTTCTATTATAAAATAAGGATGAGTGGTTCAATTATAAACCAAGGATGTATGGCTCTCTTATAATCCAAGGATGGGTGGTTATGTTATAATCTAAGGATGACATGGTCTTTTATATCCTCCAATTAATTGGGTACTGATCATGATGGAACATGACCATATTTGTTATTGCATTTGTAAGAGTTATATGAGAATTATGTCTCGTGGTAACTATATGATTCATTTATTCATGTAATGATTTTTATAGAAACTCTATTATTTCATACGTTATGATAATGAGATTATGTTTAAAGGGGAGTATTTTATATTCTTTAATTGTTAAATATATAATTTTTTTAAAATATTTTAGAATTTTAATTTTTTAAGGAATCATTTATGACTATAATTTTACTTCTAATATTTAATTATAAAATTATTTATTAAAAAATTTGGTTAGAGAAGTTGTTTTTTTGGGTAATAAACATTTTAATATGTGTACAAGGTTTATTTTTAAAAGGGGATGTTTTTAATTATTTAAGGAATAACAAGTTTCTTTTTTTATTTTAATATGTGCCATTTTTAGATTTTTATATTAATCCCATATTTTGAAATATATATCACTATTTTTTGAGGATGAGTTGGTAAATGGATGAAGTCAAGATGAAATAAGTATTGATGTGTCCCAAATAGAATATGTATTATATCTTTAAGGAATAAAGAGAAATTTATTCATCAACCATTATTGGATAAACCAACATTTTAGGGTGAACATTATTGGTTTATTTCAAATACTTTTTTATATATTATTGTAAGGCTATTGTTCTAATGGGTACCTAGAAAGTATTTTGTCACTCAATGCTATAAAATAAGGTATAGTGTATCCACTTTATATTATAATGAGGAATATATTGTTATGGCATCTAACCAACCATAATAAGAAGAAGTCTATCATTGAGGCCAGACCATGTAAAAATATATTATCCTTATTCTATTCATTTTTACTACATATAGGTAAGGATGATAAATAATAAGAGTGTATAAGATCCTAAAATTTTAATAGAGATTAATTTTAAAAGAAATGGAAATTGTAAAAATTTACCCCGGATTGAACCCCCTACTTAGTGGTGCAATAGATCTCAAAACTCTTAAAATTACATTAAAAGGTTTACTAATTAAATTTAATATATTTATCTTTTAATGTATTTTATTTTTCCTTGAAACAATATATCATAAGGTAATAAGTAAATTTTTTATTTATTTTTTTGATGTGTGCATCATAGTCTATCCAACACAAATGATTTATTTAAAGGGAGATGCACACTAAAATTATGGGTGTTATATTCTCCCACCCATAAAAGAATCTATCTTTCAATATTTAATTACATTGATGAAATAAATTTGGTTATTTTTTCTCAATACATACTTTGGTTCCCACATTTCTTCCTTAAACATTTGTTTTCTACAAATAACTTTAGCCAAGTGAGTGTCCATTTTCATGAAAATTTATCCGTATGATCTATAAAAATTACCATTTGTTATATATAATATGGACCGTGTTCTGTCTATAAAACCTCTATGTTCAAAAAATGTGATGGATCTGGTATATACTTCCTTAAAAGTGATTCATGGAATACATTATGATCTTGTGGGAGGATCGATGGAAGTTCAAGGTTATAAGAAACAATCCCCACATGAGTGTGGATTTAAAAATGGATAATGTATTTATGGATCAACTTTACCTTGTTAAATAGTCTTATAACTATATTCCAATGTGATATTTAATGGAATACGATATATCCAACTTCAAACTAAAAATATCACATAAAATAATCAATGTAACTCTTATTTTTACTGTGTAAAGTTTTAATTTTTTTTATTAAATGGTTTTTATATTCTAAAGAATTTTATAATAAAGATTTAGATTTAAAATATTATTCACTTTAAATTCATCATATCATTTTTGAGTTCTACTCCTCCTCCAATAAACATCCTCACATGGTTATATTTGAATGTTAGAATGATAACTACTGTTATATGGGAATAATTCCAAGGGAAGGTGTTGATCCCAAACATATTTAAAATCCATCAATAAGGTAATTATCATATATTTTTGAGTTTATATAGTTCTTATATATTGACTATTATTTTTTGGTTGATATAATGTAGTGGATCTCAACGTTTTATCCAAAGATTGATAAACACTTCTCCATAAGATTGAGGTAAACCTTAGTCCTTGATTAGATTAAATTTAGTGTGGTACTCTATCCATCCATACCTATAATTAATATATTTCATTAGGATTTTTCTCTTGAGAAATATTTCATAAAATTAATGTAATTCACTAAATTCATTAAGTGATTAACTATAACCCAAGTGGTTTTATAACATCAAGAAATCTTATAATATCTCAAATGAAATTCATGGTGATGTTTTCTTATTTATATATGCGAATGGTTAATAAATGCATCATCCCCTTAGATTTTTGATTTCCAGAATTACATTTCTAGAAAAAAATTAAGATATATACTCTACAATAAAAATCTTCATATTGTCCCACAAACAGATATTTTTGAAATATCTATACATATTTTTGATTATAGGAATCTTAATAATGGCGAGCTATATAAATCATCCAAAATATCTTTATTTAATAATGTTATGGAAGGGAATCATATTTTTTTACAAAATATTATAATTCCATTAATGTCTAGGTTAATCCCTTGAATATTACTTTCCATATTTATTAGCTCTATATCTTCCTTATATGCCTCCATGATCTTCACATAAATAAATAATTGATCCTTAATTTGTATAAGATAGAATATCTGCCCTAATATTAGTATTTATAGGTCTATCATTTTCAATTTCATTTGTACATTATGTCTTTTGATCTTTATGATGTATAAGTCAACAAGATCCTCCATTCATAGAGATTAAACCAGCTCATATTCCTTCATGGTGTGGTATTATGTTGATAATTCCTAGTCCTTGATTAAATCCAACTATAAACATTGGAACATGTTCAATTCCTTCTCTATGAATACATAGTTCTTTTATTTTTTCGATTAGTGCATATTTTATGTGTAAACATAGACCTAGTTCATTCATATGTAATTGAATTGGGTTAGACACATGGAGTCGTGTGAACATCTGCAAACGACATAGGCTACTGACTTGTAGCGGCGGTCTAGGTTTTGTATATGGGAATGCTAGGACCACTGGTTAGAGTGTAGCACAATTAAATAATAAAAAAATGAATAAAAAGAGGAAAAAATTACCATTAAAAACTAGAATGTGGAAGAGATAATATATTGATATGATATAGAAACTAAATAATAATTCTAATCACTATATAAAATTTTTCTCTAGGTCATGATTCCATAGAAAATTAGTGGGCATACATGGTAGTATTCATACATAAAATACATTTATATGAAAAGAAAAAATGACCAAAAATGTATCTAATATCATCACGAGGCTAAGCACGGTCTTGTGCTTTAATCCCCCATGCTATAACTAAATCAATCATCCATAACTGGGAGACTTCCCTTGTCCGTATTGATATTCAAGAACACTTTACACATACCAGTCAGTAGTCTAGATAGGGGGTAATTAGTAGGCGATCTCTAATGAGATCTATACAAATCTAGTTTGTGATTATAAATCGAACAGTGTGAATGTTTTAGAATAGGAATTGGAATCAAAAGTGTGAAATAAAAATCAAGTCGGTCTTAGAATCCTCATGGGACACCTAACCGACCATACCTACGTTTTCCTAAGTCGTATGTGTCTGAATAGGTGTCCTAAAAATAGTAAGGGTATAAATAATACTACCAATGAGACTACGTAGATGCAACAATAATTTAGGACATAAGGTGTAAACAAGTCTTCCAAATAGACATAATATTAATGTAGGAACCAATGTTAAACCACAACGTCCTAAACCATAGAAGGTATATCGATCTCATAATGAATAAATGTGAAACATGGATACGGTGTCTATGTGTAATACATGGTGAACACCTATGGAATTATATAGTAAAGATTTGAAATAATGTCTATATAGCACATCCACTATAAATCATGATCAAAGCATTACTAAAGACCAATGAGAGAATCAAAGGCATCATGTGTTTGAGGAAATCAAGATAATTCCATGGAGTGTATAAATAGAACAATAATGTATGGATATGAAGTGTTAAAATCATTGGTACTACACTAATAAATTCATATACTTATAAGAAAAAGAAAAAAATACAAGGTGGATATTTCCATTGGCAACCGACTCATTGACTTAGGGTGGAATCCTTTCAGTTCTCAAGGTATTCCACCCAAAATCCAAGGCTAGATCATGTATGACTACTCCTTTAATAGAAAATTTTTGATAGTATTAATATGATATATATATATATATATGTATATATCTATTCAAATTCCATGTAATATTCAAATTCCAGGTTAATATTTCATTGAAAATTAATAAGAGCCAGGTGAACATACATTCCCAGTCATAAATTCTTATTTAATTAATTTAATTTTATTAAATCATTTTGATATCCAAAAAAAACATAACTAATGATATTTTTATTAATAATAGAAAAAGTTTCATATATACATACACATGGAAGAACTAATGGGTTAACGTAGGTTGAGTTCATTAATCTGCAATTTTAGAAAGGCGATTTACAAGAGAATTTGGGTTCCAGTATAGGGAAACATTGAAGTAAGATTAATTTTAGGAACAACGCATGAGGAAACTGAGATGTGGCATAATTAAGACAAATATAATTAACGAGACATTGACATAAAATATATAGACCAACTATCTTATAGCTCAAGAGGAAGACTCATCCATTATCACCCTATAATTTGGAGTAGATCTTGAGAAAATTGAACAATATTCCATCCCCCTAAAAATAGAGAATATTACGTCTCACATAAATAATTCTAAATTTGGTGATATAAATTGAGAAAGTAATGTGATAGATTGTTTCACATAACTTTTTCTAACCAATGCGATGAACGATGGTCTGATTAGAGCCTAATTGAAGAAGCGGCCTCAATGTCTTTGTTGAGTGGCTATGGAAGCTCCCAAGGGAGGGGGAGGTATTGTGTGTGCAGAGGAAGTAAAATAAGGGAAAATGTCATAATGTTATAGGGGAAAAGGGAAATTATATCATTTTTAAAGGGGGGACATGGTTTGGTCAAATGGTTTGTCCAAAATATTCTACAATTGTGTGGTCATGATTCCAAACTCTCACTACACGTGAGGGATAGATGCATGGTTTGAAGAATCATTCACAACCCATATGGATACCCTCTACTACATGTATTCAATTTTTCTTGTGGAACATATCCTATATTTTATGGATTATGAAATCGGTTTCGGTTATATATGGATCATATGATTGAGCCATAGAGTTACTAAACCCCTTGTACCAACTATGCACCTCATACAGATTCTCTAGAAACCATAGTTTTAGGCTCCAAACAATCCACAAATTCTCATACCAATTATTAAACCTTTTAAAACATCCATTAGAAGAAACCAAGTGATTTAAAATAATATTTAATTGGGGTTTTTCATTAATAAAGAATCATGGATCTTATAAACTTCTCCACACAAGACAACTCATACCTGAGTTTCCCTTATATGGGTGGTAAGGAATCATTTCAGAATAACTATTGGCATTGAGAGTATACATTGGGCTCCCTCTGCTAAAGCTCATCATATATGTGGTGGTGCTTCTATGATACCTGGAATAATGGAAATTACCTACCTCATAGGACTTTCCTACTATGGTCAATAATAAAAATAGGGATATCCACAAAATAAGCATCAAAATCAAATTCAACCTCATTAGGATGAATAATGTGATATAGCTATGAGTGCTAATGATGTAACTAAGATAGATGGAAGACATTTTGAATGTATTTTTATATCAAAGGTAATAAAAACTGAATGTATACTGGGAAGAAACTCTCTAATATATCAAAATATCCAATATAATGAGGTGAAATCTTATGATGTCTTTTAATCCGTGGATAGGCCAACCTAGGAGAAACATTTTAGGAGACCCCATCTCTGAATTAAAAATCTGTTGGTCATAAATGATTCTGAAAATAATACTTCTTCCTAGACTAAGTTGATGTCATAAACATCCTAATATTTTGTACACACTTTGATGGCTCCTGAAAGAGATAATGTCCCATATTCACTACCTCTATGGACTATATCTGGCACATGGGTGAATGAAACGAACTTCTATGTATGTAATTATAAGGATCCATATATATTGTAGAATAAAATATATTATTGTAATTGAACACACCTGTGGGTAAATGGTTTTTCCAAGAACCTAAAAAATCAATGATACATCCTCTATAAAAATATTCAGACTACCCATCAGTCTGTGGGTGATAGGTTGTACTCAGAAATACCTATGAACCCAGTTCACTCTACTATCCCTTCTAAAACCAGGAAGTTAAACAACTATATTGGTATGATAAAACAATACATTTAACTTTAGTAATGTTTATAATATCCCAAAAATATATCCTTCCAAGATTATTGATTGAAAATTACTCTTTAATTGGTAAAAAGTGATTGAACTTCTTTATCCTATTGAAGATCAACCATACTACATCACTTCTCCATGGGTATAATGTTAATCTATTAATAAATTCAATGGTGACATCATCCCATTTCCACTTTTGGAATAAGGAATGACTATAAAATAACTATATGTCCCTAGTGTTCTACCTTCACCTATTGAATGGTGTAACACCTAATAAGAAACCCAACTATACATATTTTCTTACCTAACCACAAATAATATTGGTTTAAGTCATAATACATATTTATAATTATTTGGGGTACCCCCCCAGTAAAATCACTATATTATTTCATCAATTCCTCAAGAAAATCCCCAAGAACCCATAGACATCCTTTAATAAAAAATATCTCATCCACATAAAAAATCATACTTGGTGGAGTGTCCTCTACTAAAACACTACTCCATTGGACTAAGCCCTCAGTGTTTCAATTTTTTATTAACTTAACCCTATCCAAAAGTGAAGAGGCCAGTTATAAAGATATAATTATTGGCTTCCCTTGATTCTCTTGAACCTCTAAGTGCATATCAAAACAATGTTCCATCAGTTACCACTCACTACTAGCATCCGGAACTATTTGTTTCAATGTTCTCTAGCTTAAAGTATCTGCCATAACATTTCCCTAACCATGTGTATAAGAAAGTTCTAAATTGAAGTATTGAAGGTATTCGACACACTTTCACTATCAAATATTTGTGTAACGTTTTGGAAATATTTTTTTGAGGATTTTTTGGTCTTTATACACCACAAACCACACTATTAGTAGATAATTCTCATAATAACGCAATGCATGTACCACATGTACTAACTCAAGATCATGCATCAATTAATTTTCCTCATGAGGACAGAAATATCTAGATTCCTATGCCACAAATCAATTACCCTACATCATAATTTCTCCCAACATAATACCTTAGGAATTACAATAAACTATAAAGCTTATTTCTATATTTATAAGAAGCATGATCGATGATAAAGTCAATCTACCTTTTAACTTCTAAAATTCTATCTCATAGGCTTTTGGCCATAAAAAATGACACAATTTTTATTTAATATAATAATATTTAATTATAGGAATGAGAAAATAATTAATGAAGAATCTATAAGGACCACATAGCATTAAAAATTTAAGTGTGTCAAAAATGTTCAGGGGATTCTCATAAAAAACAATGAAACTCTTCTTCTCCGAGTCAACTAATATTATACTGTCTAAGATGACATGACCTAGGTAATGAACCTTGTTATTACAAAAGTGTAATTTTGTGAGTATAGAAAAATTTGGTTCTTTCTTAGTGTATTCAATACGATGTCAATAGGTTTTTAGGGTCTTTCAAAGTACAATAATACACTGATATGTAATCTATGAAGACATACACAAAAGAATCCAGATATGGGTGGAAAACCTAAGTCATCATATCCATGAAAATGGAGGGCATGTTCATCAAATTGAGCTACACAACCAGGTACTCATAAAGGAAATACTTGGTTCAAAAATTTATATTAGATATTTACAAAGGCCTAAGTTATACCTGAGGATAACATAAAATAAAATCGATCTTCGAGAAAACCCTTACTCCTCAGAGGGAGATAAAGAGGTTGGATATATGAGGACAGGGGAAACAATTCTAAAAATTATATTGATTTAATTTATGATAATCCCCAAAATCCTAAGGTTTCCATCCACCTTTATGGAAAAAATCATAGGTGAACCCCCATGAGAAGTGATGGGTCGTAAACAGCCTTTGGTTCAAAATCCCCTAGATACTTTTTATATTCATAAAGCTCCATAGGTTCTATCCTGTAAGGAGGAATGAATAATGGTTCTTCTCTTAATAGAATGTAAGTGGTAAATTCTACCACTCGCTCAAGTGGTATTCTAGAAAACATTATGTGGAATATTTCCAAAAAAACTACCTACCATAGGAGGGAAATAATTATTACACATTCCCTAATAATCCATATAATGGTTAAAAATATTGGTTGTGATCAACATTTCCCCAGATGCTCAGGTCCAACTATAAATTCATGAAAATCCTATTCATCCAAGTGATTATAACTAGTTTCCTCTATTGATGTGAAGGATAACCTCCAATGATATAAATCATTGCAAGCATGAAAAAGAACCAACTTAACTATCATAAGGATGATGTCAAAACCTGTGATCTCGAGGAAAATTAGGGTCTATAAGAAACAATACCCACCTCTCTCTAGGGGGAAATCTTTGAATTGACATACACACTCTATTAAAATTTTCAATAGAGAATCAAGGGGCAACATTCCACTGAAATAATATATTTCAATCCTAGGCTATCCAAAATACTCACTAAGATAATATAATGCGAAGTGGATGTGTACCAATGGGTAGATACTAAATAAGTGGATAATAAAATCATACCTTGTATTTTATATGGATCAACACTCTAGTCCTTAGTCGTATTTAGTACTATAAATATTTGGCCTAATAAACATCCATGAGTTGTAACATGAGTACCCAAAGTGGATATAACAAGATATCACTTCATATAATATGTTTTTCCTCCATGACCATGTCGACCTCCATGGCCGACTATATAAGTGGTAGTCTCTCTTGTATCATAGTAAAATGTGTATCAGTTTCATAGAGGATTTACATGAAATTACCATCCAAATTTATGGAATATTAGAAAACTACTCATGTAGATACTCTAACTACCTCTGCTCTATCGGGAACCCTATAAATGATATTTCCTATAACTAGATGAATTACTAAATTTCCTTGGTCTTAAAACACCATGCCCTATACCTTCATCTATTCTAAAATTTTTCACAGTGATTAAGGCCAAGTAAACAATTCATATAATTTTATTTAAATAAAATTCAATTACCTACTACTGGATGGAATACCTAATCCCATACTCAAAGCCTTTACCTCTCAAAAGTTCATCACCAGTGGAAGAAGCTTCACAATGTTGAAGATCAGTGAAACGAGTTGATTAATCCATAAATAACCGAGGTCATTCCACCATGTTCATAAATTACCCATCTTCGTAACCTTTTAGAGTGATTGAAAATAATGTTTCATAAAAGGTATCCTTGAAGTCTCTCCAAACTATATCTTGATAATGTAATTCCTTAGTAATAACAACCAACCAATTCTTGTTAGAACCATGAACCATATATGTTGTGGGATTGATACTCCTCTCTTTAGGTATATCAAAATTCAAAAATATAGAAATCCTGGCCTCAGTCCATGTATTATATGCCCATGGTCCACCATTCCTCATAAAAGTGGGTTGATGTTACTATTGTAACTCTCGTATCATCTCTTCCATAATAGAGGAATGTAGTGGGGCTACTTGCATGGCCTGTATGATCCATAGAAAAGCCTCTCTAAATTTATCATTGATGGAAATTTTATGTATAATAGTTGGTGTCAAATGTGGAACTATAGGTGGGTAATTTCCTACCAACTTCGGAGCATAGTTATTTCCACCTTATGAAAACACAACCCAGGACCATCATGGAGGAATATATCTACAATTTCAAAGTACACACATCCAAACATGATAAGAAATGAAAGGAAGTTATGACATTGAAATATATGCAAATGTATCACTTCCCATAATATACTAACCCAACATCCCTGGATTTTAGGTCAGGGTACTAGTTAGATTCCATGTTTTAATGAAAGGGGTTATTATATATAAAGTTTCAATTATAATTCATAGAGGAATACACTCTGTAATTGGTAATTTAAATCCCCGTTTAAAAAATATATATATTTAAATTTATAACATAAAATATCATAAGTTCATTTATATATATATATCCACACACACACATACACACACACATATATATGTGATGGTTGAGTTAGATGCATCTTTTATTCCCAAGTTATAAATTCATATGTTCTAAAAACTACAATTGGTATTAAAGGCAACAAAACCCATACTGTTATCATGATTCAATCATATGGATCAACATTTCTAATTTATTAACACACACACACACTTAAAATTTCAATTAGAATATATGTAATTGTAACCATATAACATTTCATATCTTGAGACCAATGGTCCACAACTCAAAAAAAGTATATAATTGGATAATTTGGATTCTACTATTAAGATATATGTGAAAATATTATGTAGGTTGATTCATAAAAATTAATTAATGAAACTTTTCATTTCATTCATACTTTTGAAAAAATAGTCTGAAAACATGAACAAGAGTCAAAGAACTACTCATGCTATATGCAATGTGTAATGTACATGCTTAATTGTCAGTATAATCATTTCTTTGAGCAGGTGTGGTAAAAAAACTCAAGTCCACCTCATCATATTATTGAAGATGATGACTAACATTGTGGGTATAAAAGAACGAATGGGGAGACTATACCCTCTTTAACAAATTAATAGAACAACATAAATAAATATAAACATCAACATGTATTACTAATAAATACCAAAACATCACATACAAAATTTCCCAACTAGATAAGTAACATTAAAAAAACTAGCAAGTATTAAATTCCATTGTATTATAATGTTTAATAAGTAAATCGAAATAAGAATGTAATGGAAATATGAAAATCATGTCCAAATATCAAATCTGATCCCTTCATCCATGTTATATCCCATATCTAATGTAAACCATGAAGCATAGGTTGATTGACCTTATCCTAGCCTAAAACCATGAAGTCTTATATGATATCCTTCAAAGAACTAAGCAGGTGATGTCATTAAAACTTATTAGTCCACCAAAAATGGTGTCTATAATAAAATGCAATCTAATAATTGTGTAAAAAAATATAAAAATTATCAAGGAAATTCAATAATGAAAAATGTTTTTTTATTTAATAGAATTTAAACCAACAAAAAATGTTCTTATTTCCTTATGTCAGCCACACTCATAAAACATTATAAATCTTAATGATTTTATTTTGAACCATGTTTCAAAAGGTTTAATTGGATAGAAAACAAGGATAATCAGTCCATGTATCCAACTAGTATTCAAAAGGCAATGTATAACTATCCCAACCCTCAAATATAATGTTGTGTCCTTTCCCTTAGAGTCAGAAGTGTTAGTCACTTATTAGAAACTTACTAGGTATAGGAGAACCCAAATATTTAGTCTGGCCCACCCATGGGAGCGAAGATTCAATCCAACATCCCAACCAACTATTTTCAAAAAATTTCAATGGTACATCATTATTAACCTCTTTATCAAAAAAATACAACCCTGGTTCACTATTTCATTTATCGAAATTCAATTTTTCACTATATTTAACATGTTATCAATTCCCAAAATTTCACCATCTAAATATTTAAGCACCATAACGAATATATATCAACCCTTTAAATCTAATTAACCATATGGGAGAACCTATTTAATCATTTCTCACAGTTACGCATTTACAATCCATATCTCATATACCTTATTCAAGGGAAAAATCCCTTTATTCCTTTCTGGAGTTCTTAACTTCAATTTTAATTGGTTTAATATCATATACCCTTGAATATTTTATTTTAAAACATAATTATCATGTTTAAGGAAGTGTCACAACCCATGGGTGACCATAGGCCCGATCTAATGAACCTCAACAAATCCAAGAGGGATTGTGAGGGGTTTAACACACCATTTAAACACCAATTTTATAATTTTATACCAATTATTCATATGTGTAAACTAAAAATAGGAAGTTAAGACCTCTTAACCATAAATTAATCTTCTCAATTATGTGATATAACTTGTATACCACCTACCCCATGGTTATAAACAATTGATTTCTCAACCTTATCCTTAATTCAAACTCAAACAGCTATCAAATTCCAAACATAGAATCTTATAGAAAATAAGGATTTAGAGTCTCCATAAGGAGAAGAAACAACACACCATGATTATTCTATAAAATAGATATAAGCGGAGAGTTAAAAATACCTATGGATTTTTGTCTAACTAGAAGATACTTCAAATGACTCATAATCGAGGGAGACTGATCCTTGGAAGAGAGGGGAGCCCTTTGTTAGAAAATCACGTTGCTGGTGAATTAATGGGGAATAAAATTGCATAAAAACCTTCTAGAATGATAGGGAAAAATGGGAAAGTACCTATTTTATAGAGGAACAAGGTTTGGATGTATGATTTCTTACACCTTTCACCAAATATATGCATACCTATATCTTAGAGGGTGCTTCGGTTGCATGGTTTCATAGGGATCCTGAACGTATTTCAAAATCATATGAAGGCCGTGTGATTGGATCTTTCCAAACTAACCTGGTTTTAGTCTCCCCTTGAATTGTTTTTTAACAGTTCACCCTTCCCCCAACAAGCTGCATGGTTAAAGAACATAGTTGGTACTAACTAGTTCTTTCTGGGCAACAACCATGCACCTTGTATTGGATAAACCCTTTTCATGCTTTTTCATGTCCTAATCCTTTAAGACACCATAAATTCACCAATAATTCTTTGTAAACATTTTATTCACCATTATAAAATGAGTGAACTAAATATTTAAACAAGGATGTGGGTCCTTGAAATGTCAGAAAATTACAACCTCCCCACCATATAAAACCTCATATAGAGCTTCACTCCCAAACATCGCTAAGCTTACAAGGTAAACATTTTAGGAAACTACGCCCACATATCTATATCTATATCTCAATTTTCCTCTAAAATGTTACCATGATACTAAAAAACCTAGAAAAATGACAGAATATTACCCCACAAAACATTTGAATAGTGATCCACAGTATGAATTAGGTTCTCCTAAAAAGACACATCACTATGAAGGTCCATATCATCAACATAAATCCCATGAGAATGGTTGGGGTGATATTTTTGAATATGTTTCATATTAAAAACATTATTCAGGCCTATATACTACTTTGGAAGATGAAATTTCTCTGACACCAGTCTGATCCTCTCCACGATCCCAAATTTCCCTACACACCAGGGTGCCAACTTACATTATTTCCAAATATAATGGTGACCAAATCTCATTGTAACCGAAATGAAAACATGGTAACACAAAATAACTCAAGTGGTCAATAAAATTAATCAAAATATGACTTCTATTTACTATAGGTCATAGCCTTATGCTTCCAAATTAATTGAACTTTCTCCAACATCTCCTCTATGAGACTCAGTCCCAATAACATTGATTCCCCTACTTTCATCTAGCATTAAAGAGAGAGATATATATATATATATATTCAAAAATATAGTATATCATATGGTTCCATCCAAATATACTTTTATAACTATTGTTATAGGAATTTCAAAAAGCACTATGTGTTTTAACCACCAAATTCAAAGACACATGACCTCAGCATTCCCTCTAACACATGGATAGTGTGCTCTTACTACCCATCTATCTATGAGTGCAAATATATACTAAAAATCACATGGTTAATAAGTTATATACACAAAAAATTATATAAGTATGAATATTAATGAGTATTGTGATCTGAAACAATATTTTATAGTACTTCATGAAAACATACTAACTCCTAGACATACAAGTCACCCAACTAGTTGATGGTGAAATTATATAGAATCGGAAAAAAATGAGCTACCATTGTGAAACCGCCCAAAATCACCCAAATAAAATAGTTCCTCTATGGCATACTATAGATACCTACCCCCCAAGTCTATGGTAACATCATCCCACTTCCATCTCATAATGGGAAATTGTTATAACCCCCCCCCCCCCCAGATGTTGATGTTTGTCCATTACCTACAGACAAGTATAAATTATTATCATGAACCCTTCAACCTCCTCTTACATTCCCATCCACCAATAATATCTAAAAATATCTTAGTACATATTTCTTATATTGGGGTAAACCATCCACTTCAATGCACCAAAAGCACACATAAAATCTTCCCACATAAAAATAAGAACAATAACATAACCACAAACATGAATGATCTCATCCTCATCAATTGTCTAATTGGAAGGTGGATCACCACCATAAATAATGTTTATTATTAATAGAAATTATGAATTCTCATACTATATTTTTGTTATATGGTTTATAAAAAATTTATCATTAGATGGGGACACGAGTGTCATCATCTCATGATCCTCTTGAACACCTAGATGAATCTAGTCCAACATATCCATCCTATTCAACTCATAATTAGACCCCTAAACTGCAATAATTTGTGTGTTTTTGGTCAAAGAATCTTCAACATTGTTCACATTTCCATGCATATAAGCTTTCTCAAAGTCAAAAGGATCCATATAGTTAAATCGTATTAACTTACTAAATTTTAAACCACACTTAAATAGATGTACTTATGGATTTTATAATCGGTATAATCAAAATACTTATTACCCAAAAGATAATGTCGCCAATATGATAGGAAAAAAACCATTAAAACCAATTTGGGATCATGTGAAGGGTAGTTCCATTCATGTGGCCACAACTATAATGACCCATATGTCAAAAAACGATCTCCCTACATTAACACTACCCCATGTCCAATCCAATATGCATAAAAAAGGCATTCTCCATACCTGGATCTTTTCAGATCAGGATTAGTGTAGTGATGAAGCATTTCTTCATCTCCTAATTGGAATTATCACATGATTCAGACCACATTAACATCACAACCTTATTGTCTAAGACTGAATGTAGTGTTTCGATGTTTGAAAAATATTTAATAAAATGTATCATCCCGGCCTGAATGACCACTAAAATGGAATCCGGACTGGTCACCACATGGACTCAAGTGTGCCTCCCCATATGCCCAAGGTTTCAAAATAACTATATGGGTCTAATGGTGGTACAATGGGGAGACTATGCCACATATGACATAGTATAAACACAGTATTATCAGGTATAAATTCATAGATATTCAAAGAAGTTGTAAAAATAAATGAAAAGAATTAGTAGATAAATATAATAACTGGATAAAGATGTTAAAAAACAATATAGAACTAATGAAAAATTCATCTCCCTATGATGCTACCCAAAAAAGAAATAAACACACAACATGAGTTTTTATACAATTCAGGGACAAAGAAAAAAAAATAAAAATGCCACAAGGGTGTTCCCCTCTAGCATCGAAAGTACTAGCTCATTCTCGTGCTCCTAACTCCGAGTTAAAATGAACATCGCAAGTAAGGGATCAAGGACCTATGAATAATATGATCTCTTAGAGTACCCTAGTGTAATGGTGTCCGGAACATGGTGTGATATATACTAAATATGCAACAACCTATAGTTCCTAAATCATGATATATTCAGTGCATATAAAATCTGATGTGTTCATGAATATCAATGTAAAGAGGCAATGAGAAATAAATAAATAACCTTGTCCGAATCATGTTCCAGAAGGACCTATGGACCAACCATACCTACTTCATCTTACACCGGCATGTCTAAACCAAAAGTAACCTGTGTGAACGGGTAAAATGTAAAATGAGTCAACATCATTTAAGTAGCTAGAAAAGAATGAACCCATACATGTGATCTTTCTTGGAAGATGTGCCATTTTATTTAATAACATAACTTATTTAATTTTATTTAATGAGTCATATGTAGAATTCATTTATATGGTATCCTATTCCCATCCCTGGTAAACCTTACAAAGGAACCCGAGCATCACACCAGGAGCATAATAGTTTTCTAAAGCTGAAGTATTATTTCCATGGAGATCCATAAATATAATCCCATGTATCACCCCTCAAATAAATAAAATATATCCCCTCTGATTCCATGTTGAGTATCACAAAAAGGGTTCTCTATATTATTTGTGACCTGGCATAAAAATATTTCCTTAAATCCCATCTATGGGTTCTTCTTTGGGAACATAAATCAATCATATGTATGTAAGAAACACACACTCCGAGGCCATCCATGATATAACAGGTATCACCCCTGATGTATGAGGCCTCATCAACTCATGATCCCATTCTCAACATTTTAATTAAATGAATCCATGTATCACTCAAAGAGCAAACAATACACTATTTTTTTAAATTTTAAATCACTAATTTTTCCATGAATATCACAATGCATTATCATAAATAAGGTTCATGGTAGGATGATACATATATAATCATGACTCATCATAAGTCTTTCATACTAAGGGGAGGGTCATTCCCATTGATCATTTAAATTACAAAATAATCCATGTGTTCTAATCTTCTAATCAATAAAAACAATGAAACAATAAAAATTACATTTAACTTTTAAGGCATCACACCTCAATATATTTGTTTTGTTATTGAACATGATATTGTTGTCAAAAAATTAATTTAGGTTAGTTTAAATAAATTGATTCCATGAACAAGCATAAAGTATCCCACTATAATGGCGGTCTTTAACAAAAAAGAAATACAATTTATCATATAAATAAAAAGCACACTGAAAGAGGTGGCTCTCACAAATATAGAAAATATTTATAAGGGGGGGATATATAGACCCACCTAAAAAGGGCTGGTTAGGTTGAGGTCACAACCTTCAACCATACCAAGGAGGGCTCAAACAAAACATAAGGCAGTCAAAGAAAATTATATTAAGAAGATTCATAAATTAAAAGTGACTTTAGGTAAGTCTGTTTCAAGGAACATAATAATTTTATAAAACAACGAATCTTAAGGTAATATATTTAGAGAACCTACCTCATGATTTGGAATAGTCATAGGTACAAATTTGAGGCTTGACATAGTCTTGTTTGATAGAAATTGAGGAAATTCAAAAACTCCTGGAAGATAGAGTTAATGAGATCACACTGAAATAGTTCAAGAGGTATGAACATAATAAATAGGAGTCATAGTGTAACACCTGAGACTTTTATGAGAAATATTTTGTTTTTATGTTATATAAATCATCAAAGGAATATTTCACTACACACAACACTAGATTGACTTGATTTACATGCAACCATGACCATCCTCGATAGCTTGCGTCGTACGGAATACTGAGTTTTACTAATCAACGATATGATATTTAAATATTATTAAAACTCACCGTTATGAATAGTAATACCGAATTTTTTGAAATTTTATAAATTTTATCCTTCAAAATGGAATTCATTTTTGGATCAGAATATCGAAATTATCCTAGGGTGAAATTTTGGAATTTTTCTGAAAGCATTCAATTTTTGATGAATAGTGAAAACACTAGGTTACTATTAAAAAACCGACATTTTTTTAAATAATTATTTATTTTATTTAAATTTATTTTAGGTAAAAATTGATACATAATACCTATATATGTTCAATGCTATTCATTGGAGTCATTTTATAATAATTTTAGATATATAAAAATTTTATTGAACTTTTCACCGTCTTTTACCGACCTACTAGGAAAATTTACAAATTTACATAAAAATTAATTTTACCGTTTCTGTGAGTAGAATTTACAAAATATGAGAGACATGGTTGATGTCAGTAAGTAAAATGTGGTTCAATGAGATGAAAATAATTTTTGATGAATATTATCTTTTTACTTTTATTTACCACGGTTAAAAGTAAATAGGGTAATTAAGGGTATGAATGATATTATTATGAACTTAAAACATTTCCTAATTATATTGGATAAGTTTAATTCGACCAAAAACAACCTTAGGAATAAAATATTACCATTTAGGCCCACGTGGATTAGATTAGGACATTTATTATTAATTAATTTAAAGAAGGGTTAAAATAGTTAAAATCAATGTTTAATAAGTAAATAATTTTTAATATAGCATTATACATAAGATAAATTCGACTATAATAATTCATTAGAAAGATAAAATTATTTAATACATAATGGTATTTTATTTGTAATTTTTAGACAATAAAAAAGTTAATTTATTTATGACACAATAATGATGCAGTAATTATCTTATTAATGAAATATTGACATAATTGATGTTATAAATACCAAAATAAATGTAATTTGAGACTTTTTATGAATTCCAATAATTTTATATGTTAATAGGACATGGTATTATTGATTTAATTTACTTTTTTAGATCTATTAGTTCTGTTATGATTTTCAAAAAAATCAATTACCAAATAGTGTCAAAATTGACATAAAATAGTTTTTAAAACAAATATTATATTATTAATTGTTATTTTATTCCTAAAAATCTATAGTTCGGCCAAATGACTTAGATAAGGTTATATATATTAATATTAAGCAACTTGGGGTTCGTTTGTCTTGTTATAGTAAGTTTATTAACCTTATAGTGTAAGAAAACAATAAGACACGGTAAAAGTAAAATTATTTAAATTAAAGTTAAATCTAAATTATTAGGTTAAAATAGAAACATAAACTTGTATAAATTATATTGTATGAGAGTATTTAGACCCATACCCACCTTAGCTTCGAAATAAATCATTTTGGATCTATTTAAAACCGAATATGACTTTATAATAAAATAATATTTTTAGTTTTTCCAAAGATGCCCCCCTCCTCCCTTATAAAAGGGAACCTCCTCCCTCTCTTACTCACACCAATTTGAGCCTTCAAGCTCGGACAAACCCTGATAACTTCTCCTCTCCACTTCCATAGAATCATTCTATAGGTCTTGGTCTTCTTCCAAGGCCAATTTTAGTGACCTAAAAGAAGGTCTCGAAGAGGCGCTTCAAAAAAGAGGTAATGTCCATTACCGATTCTTTCAACTTATTTCTTCTTCCACTTCTTTTTCATTAGTTTTTCCATTATGAATTAATATCATAAGTATCACTAATATACTGATATGTTATTATAAGTAAGAAACAACCCTATTTCACCATCTATCCATCCTATGGAAAATGAAATCAAATCGCGTGCGTACGTACGGAATACCGTCTCCACGCCGTGGTGTAATCTATTTTCCACCACCACCTTACTTGTATGGGTATAATGGTGTAAAGAATAAATATATATGATTATTGTAAAGTTATATTTATTCTGAAATAGTATACAAACACTCCAATACAATTCCACGATCATGGGAATTATATCATCGCTCGTGTGTAGGTACGGAATACCGTCTCCACGATGTGATGCGACTCGTTCTACATGATTTTAATTGCATAATGATTACATAAATGAATTAAGTGAATAAATATGATATATATTACAATAATACCATTCTATAAATGAGGTATCTATAACCTAAAAAGAATAATAATAATTTATTCGACAGAACGTGCATAAGAACAAAAAGCAATAAACACCCGAATAACAGGTAATAATGAAATATTACTAATAAGAAGCTAAGAATATCACCATTTATGATATCATAAAAATAAGTATGATTCTGGAATAAGTCAATAACATTATTTAAATCATTATACAAGAGTTTCGGACACTTACAAAGCAAATCAGACCTAAGGTAAGGGACAATCTCGCAATCTCAATTTTTATCCGATATTGATTATACTTCAGAATTTACTGGGGAATATTTATCATCCACATCCATGTTTCCTCAATATGTAATATTATTTATATCCTCCTACAATTTTTTATGTCCAATTTTACCCTTCAGTGAGTTTTTAGTAAAAGATATGAAAGGATTATTTTGTCGTTTTTCGTACGAGGTACTTTTTGAATTTTCCGACATAAGTACGAGAAGAATGTTTTTTTGATTTATACGACATGAATGGATTTTTAAAAAATTATTTCCAAGAAGATTTCTTTACAAGTTTTCACGTTTATTTTTAATCAACTTCTTTTAGTTTAAAATTTTATGACATGTTAATAAAGGAAAAATGTTTTTGAAGTAGAAACGATATTTTCCTCAAGAATGGAGTTCAAGTGTTTTATCAAAAGTATTTTCCATATAAGATAATATAGTGTTCTATTTCTATCCCTATTATTAAATTGATTTGATTATGTTTTGATGGAATTATTTTTATAAATTCCTTTAACTTATATGAATTGTTTTATGATGTCACGATGTTTAAGAATCCCATTTTTATTACATGGGTTATGCAATGATGTATGATTTATGATTTTGTGGAAAACATAAGAATGGTATCATTATGATATGGGTGGGACCTATATCTCCCTCCAATTCATTGGGTAAATATTTATATCTCATGATATAGACATGGCTGGAACGGCATGTTAAATCGGTTCAGTGAAATAGGACTGAAACGAGGAGTGAACTCGGTTCAGAAATGGACTTGGTCTGCTAAGATAGTCTTGGATATGAGTCTTGACTACTAAGAAATGATTCTCTATGATTATGTGTGTATGCCACAAAGTTTCATGTTTTATGTTATGATTATTGGGATTACATTTCACTACTATGATTTATCCCATGTTATGAAATTATGATCTCTTTTGCAGGTTATGATTTCCAAAATGATATGTTCTTATAAATATGATGTGATTGATATTTCTTTTGTTTAACCTTACTAATCATTCGAGCTCACCCCTTTGTATGTTTTCTTTTCCCAGGTCAGGAAGAAGGGTACCAAGTAGAATATTCCAAAAGGGACTCTAGATATGATGAAATAAATGAGAGACAATGTAGATGATTTATGAACCAGTTGTTTATGTTTCCCAGTATCTAAAGACAGTATACCTATACGGTCCTTTCATGGTTTTGTTATATGTTGTAATAAGTATGCTTCAATTTTGAAGTATGAACCATGTATGTAAAGTATGGGTCGTTATAGTTGGTATCAGAGGAAAGGTATAGTCAACCTTTGGAAAATAGGATGTGAAAGCCTTCGTAAGAAACCTAAAGATATGTCTAAGCATAGAACACAATCTTAGAAATGGCCATGAAAACCCTATGACAAGACCTTAAGTGTGAAATTTTATTCTTGATTATGTGTTTTTCCTATTATAATTAGTGTTGCTCACATTATTCTTCTTAGTTTTAGTCAATGGCTAGAACACGAAGGAACCGTGTTAATGTGGAATGCGACGGGCAATGAAATGATTGTCCCCCTGAGCAAACAAATGTTATGGGAGCTGGAATGAAAAATCTTGTAGCCATGCTCACACAACTTTCTCAAGCTATGAATCATGCAGGACTTCCAAACGAGAAAAGGAAAGATCAACATTCTGTTGAATCCTTCATGAGGCAGAATCCACCTTCATTCAGCGGGTTTACTGATCCATTAGTTGCTGAACAATGGATCAGTGCTACTGAAATGATATTTTCAGTTCTTCAATTTTCTGAACATGATAAAGGCATCTTAGCAGTTTATTGTTTGGAAGTTGAAGCTAATCAATGGTGGAATCTTATCAAGAATAGGAGGCCAAGAGATGAAATTGAGTCCATGGAATGGGACGAGTTAAAAAACTTATTTTTCAATATGTACTTCCCTTGTATTCTTCGAACAAAGATGGAGAAGGAGTTTCTTGAACTAAAGCAAAAGGATGATGAATCTATTGGTACCTACGAAGCAAATTTTACAAGACTTGTATGTTACACTTTTGGGATTGTTATCCAACCTGAGAGTAAGATCGATCGATTCCTTAGTGGCTTAAAACCAAGTCTTCGAAGGGCATTAGCCATAAGGGACTTCAATAGCTATGAGGAAATCATTCGATGTTCTCTCAAAGTTGAGATGGATATTAGAGTAACCCATCAGTCATATGGGTTTGATAAGTAGAGGAAAATGGAATTCAAAGGAAAATCTAAAGAGCACACTGAAAATAAGATGAGTTTTCCCTTATGCTCAAAGTGTGGAATGAAACATGGAGGGAGTTTTCTTAAAGGGACAAGTAAATGTTTCAAATGTGGAAAGGATGGTCATCGGGCATTTGAATGCCGCAATGATGGGGAGAAGATTCCTAGTGATGCGAACAAAGAAAAGTCTATACATAGAGCACCTCCTACACTTCAATGTTACAACTGCAAGGAAATGGGGCATTTTTACAATCAATGCCCTAACCCAAGGGTTTTTTATGATGATCGATGTAAAAAAACTCTTAAGGCTAAAGACAAAGGAAAGTCACATGCAATTTCGATCAGTGATGTGGAGTACGATAACGATGTGGTGAAAGGTACACTTACCATCCACTCTGAAGTAGAAAATGTTTAATTTGATTATAGATCCACCAACTCTTTTATTTCTGAATAATTTTCTAAGGGTATCACCATATTACCTCAACAATTAGATGTTGAGTGAGTTGTGACAACCCCTAATGGCACAACAGTCGCATCAAAAGTTTATAATTCTTCTCCGATTGAAGTTTGTGGGAAAGTGATTCTTGCAAATATTGTGATCCTTCCTATAGTGGAATTTGATGTGATTCTTGCCATGGATTGGATTTCTCTATATGGAGATCATATCAATTTCCAAAGAAGGTATGCCACATTTCATATTTCAGATCAATCTATGATCGTCTATTGATGCAAGAATGAACATAACCTTCCTGTGGAAATTTCTTCCATCTTATGGGTCTTTATTCCACTAAATGAGGGTTATTTATCTGAAATGGTTGGAGAGAAACTCACAATTAAGAATATACCCATTGTACGGGAGTTTGACGATGTCTTTCCATAGGAATTTCCGGGTCTTTACCAAATCGTGAAGTAGAGTTTTCAATAGAACTCGTACCAGGTGCTTTGCCTATTTCAAAGACTCCTTATAGAATGGCCCCAATTGAGTTGTAGGAATTCAAGAAGAAACTCCAAGAGAATCTTGATAAGGGATTCATACGCCCAAGTGCGTCACCTTGGGGAGCACCATTTCTGTTTGTTAAGAAGAAAGATGGATCAATGAGACCCTACATTGATTATCGAGAGCTTAACAAGATCACTATAAAGAACAAATATCCTCTCCCACGCATTGATGACTTATTTGACCAACTACGTGGAGCTCAATACTTTTCCAAGATTTATCTTCATTTAGGGTATCATCAATTAAGGGTTAAAATGGAGGATATACCAAAGACTGCTTTATGTACAAGGTATGGACACTATGAATTTATAGTGATGCGATTTGGTCATACTAATGCCCCTACTATCTTCATGGATATGATGAATAGAGTCTTTAGAGACGTTCTTGATCAGTTTGTGGTAGTCTTTATAGACGATATTCTTGTCTATTCAAGGAGAAAGGAAGAACAATGAGATCACTTGAGAATTGTATTGAAGACCCTGAGAAAGGATAAGCTTTATTCCAAATTTACCAAGTGTGAATTTTGGCTTAAAAAAGTTGCATTTTGGGTCACATAATCTCAAAAGAGGGGATATCTGTGGATCCAACAAAAACAGAGGTTATCAAAAGATGGTCGAGACCAAAAACATTAACCAAGATCCTCTGTTTTCTTGGTTTGGATGGATGTTATCAACTTTTTGTGAAAGTTTTTTCACGATTATCTAATCCACTCACCAGGTAGACTCAGAAAGGAGTTAAGTTTGTTTGGACGGTGGAATGTGAAGAGAATTTCAAGGAGTTGAAGAGAAGGTAATCCTGTGCACCTGTTCTCACACTGCCTTGTAGTAGAGAAAGGTTTTTGATCTACAGAGATGCATCCAAGAAGGGATTGGGGTGTGTTCTTATGCAAAATGATATAGTGATAGCTTATGCCTCAAGATAGTTGAAAATCCATGAGCAAAATTACCCAACTCATGATTTAGATTTATCTACGGTAATCTTTTCATTAAAGATTCAGAGGCATTATCTTTATGGAGAAAGGTGTGATATTTATACTGATCATAAAATTTTAAAGTATATTTTCACACAAATAGAGCTGAATATGCGCCAAAGAAGATGGTTGGAGCTGATTAAGTATTACGACTGCTCAATTCATTGCCAACCTGGGAAAGCAAACAAGGTGGTAGATGAATTAAGTCGACAAGACTATGCTAGATTATCCCTGATTAGGATCATAAAAGATCCAATATTTATGGATTTACAAAGGATGGATCGTGGAATTATAATTAAAGGGGAAAAATAGTATCTTTCTCAAATGAATTTTTAACCATCTATACATGTGAAGATTAAAGAGGCACAGAAGGACGATGCAGAGTTACAAAATAAGGTGAGAAATGTTCCTGAATTCAACCTTGATTGTGATGGGATAATAAAGTTCAGGAATCAGGTTTGTGTTCCTCCCATCAAAGAATTAAAGAAGGAGCTACTGGATGAGGCTCATAGTTCTTCATTCTCCATTCATCCTGGAAGAACGAAGATGTATAGGGACCTGAAAGAGTACTTCTAGTGGGATTGCATGAAAAGAGATGTTGCTAAATATGTTTATCAATGCTTGGTTTGTCATAAAGTTAAATCTTAGAGACAGAATTCTAAGGGGATGTTACAACCATTACCCATACCCAAATGGAAATGGGAAAACATCACTATGGACTTTGTCATAGGACTTCCTAAAACATCCAAAAGAAATAATTCTATCTGGGTCGTAGTTGATCATATTACAAACTCTGCACACTTCATTTCTATTAGAGAGGATTTCTCTCTATATCAGCTTTCCAAGATATATGTAAAGGAAGTGGTAAGATTGCATGGAGTACCACTTTCTATTATGTCTGATCGGGATCCGAGGTTTACCTCAAAGTTCTGGCAAAGTCTTTAGCATACTCTGGATACAGAGTTGAGTTTCAGCACTGCTTATCATCCTCAGACAGACGATCAGTCTAAGAGGACAATTCAAACTCTAGAAGATATGTTGAGAGCTTGCTCTATGGAATTCAAAGGTGGTTGGGATCAACACCTACCTTTAGTGGAATTTTCTTATAATAATATATTTCACTCTAGTATTCACATGGCTATTTATGAATCTCTCTATGGAATGAAATGTAGGACTCCAACTTGCTGGGATGAAGTTGGGGAAAGAAAGCTATTAGGACGTGATCTTGTTGATGAGATGGCAGAAAAGGTCCGATCTATTCAGAAACACATAAGAGCAGCTCAGAGTCAACAAAAAAGTTATGCCGACAACCGAATAAAAGACCTAGAGTTTGAAGTGGGTGATAATGTGTTCTTATGAATATCTCATTGGAAGAGAGTAATGAGATTTTGAAAGAAGGGAAAGCTAAGCCCTAGGTATATCGGTCCTTTCGAAATACTGGATCATGTTGGGAAGGTAGCTTACCGATTGGCGCTTCCACTGAATCTCTCCCAAGTTCACAATGTGTTCCATGTATCTCTCCGGAGAATGTACATACCTGATCCTTCACATGTACTCAGCTCAGAAGTTGTACCGATAGAACAAGATCTTTCTTATGAAGAACAGCCGATAGCGATTCTCGATCGTAGTGAAAAAGTCCTACGGAACAAGAACACAAACTTGGTGAAAGTTTTATGGAGGAACCACCAATTAGAAGAAGGTACATGGGAGCTTGAGGATATGATGAGGGAGATGTATCCTCATCTGTTTGTCTCAAAGTGTCGAATTTCGAGGGAGAAATTCCTTTTAAGGGGGGTAGAATGTAACACCCTTGACTTTTATGACAAATATTTTTTTATGTTATATAAATCATCAAAGGAATCTTTCACTACACACAACACTATCTTGTATTGCTTTACATGCAACCTCGGCCTTCCTCGATAGCTTGCGTCGTACACAATATCGAGTTTCACTAAACAACGATATGTTATTAAAATATTATTAAAACTAGCCGTTAGGAATAGTAATACCCACTTTTTGAAATTTTATAAATTTTATCTTTCAAAATGGACTTCATTTTTGGATTCGGAATATCAAAATTATCCTAGGGTGAAATTTTGGTATTTTTCTGAAAACTTTCAATTTTTAATGAATAGTGAAAACACTGGGTTACTATTTAAAAACCGACTTTTATTTAAATAATTATTTATTTTATTTAAATTTATTTTAGGTCAAAATTCATACACAATACCTATATAAGTTCAATGAAATTCATTGGAGTCATTTTATAATAATTTTAGATATATAAAAATTTTATTGAAATTTTCACCGTCTTTTACCCACCACCTAGGAGAATTTGTAAATTTACATAAAACTTAATTTTACCACTTCTGTGAGTAGAATATTAAAAATTCAAGAGACATGGTTGATGTCAGTAAGTAAAATGTGGTTCAGTGAGATGAAAATAATTTTGGGTGAATAGTAACTTTTTACTTTTATTTACCACGGTTAAAAGCAAATATAGTAATTAAGGGTAAAAATGATATTATTATTACCCTAACACATGTCTTAATTCTATTAGATAAGTGTAATTAGACGAAAAACAACCTTAGTAATAAAATATGACCATTTAGGCCCACTTGGATTAGATTAGGACATTTATTATTAATTTATTTAAAGAAGGGTTAAAATAGTTAAAATCAAAGTTTAATAAGTAAATCATTTATAATATAGATTTATACATAAGATAAATTCGACTATAAATATTAATTAGAAATTTAAAAAGATTTCATATATAATGGTATTTTATTTGTAATTGTTAGACAATAAATAAGTTAATTTATTTATGACACAATGATGATGGAGTAATTATCTTATTAATGAAATATTGACATAATTGATGTTATAAATATCCAAATAAATGTAATTTGAGACATTTTATGAATTAAAATAATTTTCTAGGTTGTTATGACATGTTATTATCGATTTAAACAACTTTTTGCGAAATAATTTTTCTGTTATGATTTTCAAAAAAAATCAATTAGCAAATAGTGTCAAAATTGACATAAAATAGTTTTTAAAATAATTATTATATTATTAATTGTTATTTTATTCCTAAAAATATAAGGTTTGACCAAATGACATAGATAAGGTTATATATATTAATAATAAACAACTTGGGGTTCTTTTGGCTTGTTATTGTATGTTCATTAACCTTATAGTGTAAGAAAAAAGGAAGACACGGTAAAAGTAAAATTATTTAACATAAACTTAAATCTAAATGATAAGGTTAAAATAGAAACCTAAACTTGTCTAAATTCTATTGGATGAGATTATTTAGACCCATCCCAACTTTAGCTTCGAAATAGATCAATTTAGAGCTATTTAAAACCGAATATGATTTTATAGTAAAATAATATTTTTAGTTTTTCCAAAGGTGCCCCTCTCCTCCCTTATAAAAGGGCACCTCCTCCCTCTCTTCCTAACACCACTTTGAGCCTTCAAGCTCGGCCAAAACCTGCCAATTTCACCTCTCCACTTCCCTAGAAACATCCTAGAGGCCCTGGACTTCTTCAAAGACCAATTTTAGTGCCCTAAAAGGAGGTCTCAAAGAGGCGCTTCAAAGAAGAGGTAATGTCCGTTACCGATTCTTTCAACTTTATTTCTTCTTCCACTACTTCTTCATTAGTTGTTTCATTATGAATTAATAACATCAGTATCGCTCATATACTGATATGTTATTATAAGTATGAAACAACCCTATTTCACTATCTATCCATCCTACAGAAAATGAAATCACTGCACGTGCGTACGTACGGAATACCGTCTCCATGCCGTGGTGTAATCTATTTTCCACCACCACCTTACTTGGATGGGTATAATGGTGTAAAGAATAAATATATATGATTAATGTAATGTGATATTGATTCTGAAAGAGTATATAAACACTCCAATACAATTCCACGATCATGGGAATGATATCATCGGTCGTGCGTACGTACGGAATACCGTCTCCACGATGTGATGTCACTCGTTCTACATGATTTTAATTGCATAATGATTACATAAATGAATTGAGTGAATAAATATGATATATATTACAGTAATACCATTCTTTAAATGAGGTATCTATAACCTAAAAAGAAGAATAAGAATTTATTCGACAAAACGCGGATAAGAACAAAAAGAAATAAACACCCGAATAACAGGTAATAATGAAATATTACTAATAAGAAGCTTGGAATATGACCATATATGATATCATAAAAATAATTATGATTCTGGAATAAGTCAATAAAATTATTTAAATAATTATACTGGAGGTTCGGACACTTACAAAGATAATCTGTCCTAAGGTAAGGGACAATCTCGCAATCTCAATTTTTATCCGAGATTGTTTATACTTCAGAATTTACAGGGGAATATTTATCATCCACAGCCATGTTTCCTCAATATGTAATATTATTTATATCCTCGTACAATTTTTTAAATACAATTTTACCCTTAGGTGGGTTTTTAGTAAAAGATATGAAAGGATTCTTCTGTCGTTTTTCGTACGAGGTACTTTTTGACTTTTCCAACATAAGTACGAGAAGAATGTTTTTTTAACTTATACGTCATGAATAGATTTTTAAAATATTATTTCTAAGAATCTTCCTTTACAAGTTTTCAATTTTTTTTAATCAACTTCTTTTAGTTTAAAATTGTATGACATGTTAATAAAGGAAAAAAATTTTTGAAGTAGAAAGGATATTTTCCTCAAGAATGGAGTTCAAGTGTTTTATCAAAAGTATTTTCCATCTAAGATAATATAGGGTTCTGTTTCTATCCCTATTATTAAATTTATTTGATTATGTTGTGATGGACTTATTTTTATAAATTCCTTTATCTTATATGAATTGTTTTATGATGTCACGATGTTTAAGAATCCCATTTTTATTACATGGGTTATGCAATGATGTATGATTTATGATTCTGTGGAACACATAAGATTGGTACCATTATGAGATGGGTGGGACCTATATCTCCCTCCAATTCATTGGGTAAAGATTTATATCTCATGAGATAGACATGGCTGGAACGACAGGTTAAACCGGTTCAGTGAAACAAGACTGAAACGAGGAGTGAACTCGGTTCAGAAATGGACTTGGTTCGCTAAGATAGTCTTGGATATGAGTATTGTCTACTAAGAAATGATTCTATATTATTAAGTGTGTATGACACAAATTTTCATGTTTTATGTTATGATTATTGGGATTACATTTTACTAATATGATTTATCCCATGTTATGAAATTATGATCTCTTTTGCAGGTTAAGATTTACAAAATGATATGTTCTTATGAATATGATGTGATTGATATTTCTTTTGTTTACCCTTACTGAGAATTTGAGCTCACCCCTTTGTATGTTTTCTTTCCCCAGGTCAGGAAGAAGGGTACTATGTAGAATATGCCCAAAGGGACTCTAGATATGATGAAATAAATGGGAGACAATGTATATGATTTATGAACCAGTTGTTTTTGTTTCCCAGTTTCTAAGGACACTATACCTATACGTTCCTTTCATGGTTTTGTTATATGTTGTAATAAGTATTCTTCAATTTTGAAGTATTAACCATGTATGTAAAGTATGGGTTGTTATACATAGACTTATCAAGACTATTCCAATACACCTGATGATGCTCAAATTGAAGGTTGTATGAGGGATATATATGGATACCTAGAGAAGGAAAAGAAAACATAGGGAGGATGCTACTACTTAATGAGGTCACTTATTCTCACCTAAACAGGGAACTATATTTAAATTGGTGGGGAACACAATTTTAGAAAAACCGTGTGCCCTTAACCGTCCACCCAAACATGTATTTCTTGGGCCTAATGCTCCTAAAACTCAACAAACCACATGATACACCTCTAAAGATATTAAAAACCTCTAAGAACAACACTTTTAAGTGTTCCAAAAAAATGGATTTACTGAGAAAGACATTGTTTACTAAATTACCATCCACAAAACAATAAAACTAAAATTTCCATGGAATTTCATCTAGTCCAAAAAAATGAGATGCCACCAAAACTTCTTTAGTAACCTGATAATCCAAAACAATCATCAAATTTTAAAAAATGTTTCGAATATCTATAGAAAACATCACATGAACCTTATCTAGGTTTGGTTAAACACCTTATTATGAGATGATGTGTCCTAGGAAAGTTTCTTTGTCGGTCCAAAAGTGACACTTTGGTTGTGTGGAATATGGTTGATGTTCTCCCAGTATACTATGGATGATTTCAAGATATTCGACATAATTATCACGGTTTTTTGAGTACAACAAGATTTAATATATGAAAAACTAAAAAATAATGTAGGTACGTGTGAGTTACTTGATTAAGCAAGGCCATAAACACAATATGATCTTTTTTTTTACTTTATCAACATTATGAAGAACTCATATAAACCATGTCTTTTATAAAATATATTCTTGGCATATTATATGGGATCACCCTTTGATGACGATACCCTAAAATAAAATATATATATTACAACACACATATTACCTTCATCTTTTCAAAGAGATCATTGATACATTATATAGGAAATCTATTCTTAACCATCATCCAAATTACATTTCTTTAATCAACACACTACTACAGCATCCCATCCACCTTCTAAGAAAAAATACTGAATATCCCCATACTGACATAAATAGATGGTCAAATCCAATATAATCTAATTCATTTAGTTATGTTTTATGGGATTTATACTAAATTGGTTCCATTCTATATGGTGGAATAGGAACGAGATTAGCTCCAAGCATGAGCTCAATTGGGAACTGAACCTCTCTCAGAGGTGGAAGTGCTTAGAAGTTCTCAGAAAAAACCCAAATAAACCAACACAATAACATATGGAGAAAATTATTCTCTAATAAATCATCATCTAGAAAAATATTCATAACCTAATTTGAAAAAATTACTATGTTATGGAAGAATTGGCCATCCATGACCTACCAAAATATTCCATTACCCACGATGGACCTCAGTGTCATCCTTTGGAGACGTGCATCTAATTTATTGATGGTAAAAATCTATTTTGGACTAGTATGTGACCAAATATTACATAGATATTAATTGGTCAAAATCTAATATCCCATGCAGGTAAAAGTCCCAAAGAAGTCTGTACCCACAAACATTGAGGGTACCCTCCTTGCATTATGGGTTCCTTTCATCTTATAATTCTAATGATGTCTCAATCAATATAAACCCACACAAAAATTCCACCAATAGACATAAGAAATTTACAAAACAAGAATATTAAAAAGATTACAAGGACCTTGTATCTAATAAAGCACTAGAATTTTTGGAAGCTATACAAATTATACCATGAATAGTCGATGGTCATGGATCACCGCTGCTAGGTCTAGGCTAAACTGCATGGTTCTTACCTTCCCATCTACCTTGGTGAATCTATAACAAAGATTGAAAATATTTAGATGGGGTGGCCATATAGACCCCCCCCCTAAAAGGGGTGTTTTGGTTGAGGTAATTAACTCAACCATTCCAAGGAGGGATAAATCAAAACATAAGGTGATTTAAGAAATCTATTTTAAGCTTATTCATAAATTAAAAGAAACACTGGGTATGTTATCTGAGAAACACCACACTAAATTTTATTAAATGACCAAAACTTATAGAAAATATATATACCAATTACTTCTTTATTATCACAATTCACAAACCTAGTATCGAGGCTTAATTTTGTCTAATTTTAGAAAAACATATGAAATAGTAAAACTCCTTGAAAATTAAATAAATGATCTCACATAAAAATAGTATATAAGATAGAAAGATATACTAATAATAGAAGTATGATGTGTCATAAAACTACCAAGATAATTCTGACACACATAACAGAACTCGAATCAGAGGTTGAATGAGAGAGATCCCCTCATAACTAGAGGAGGAGATGAAAAACAATAGAGGAGGCTACTGTGGATGGGGGAGGAAGAAAAAGGATGATTGTAAATGAAAAAAGAAAGAGGGAAAAAGGGGTGATTTAACCACTTTAATGAGGCTCAGGGTTTGGAAACATATTTGGAAAAACCATGCACCAACCATGTGGGGGATACAACTTAAGGGGGAGGGGGAACACAATTTGGCCGCATGGTTTTTGCAAACCATGCCCCTAAAGTGTGGAAAACACTTCACATTTATTTCCTAAATTGAAATAAGCATGCAGTCTAGGCATATAGTATGGGAAAACCCTACGCAGCCCATACAGTTCACTTTTGCTCACATGTACAAGGTGTACAGGTTACACATGTGGGATACACATATTCAGACAGGATGTGCACCCTTACCAGTCCACCCAAACATGTGTTTCTAGGGACTTATGTTTTTAAATCACAAAGAACCACCCAGGACACCTCTAGAGATATTAAATATAACAACCCTGCTCTTTATTGGACACTTAAACATGATTTATTACATAAACATGCACATAATAGAACTCTGAGGATCGATAAGTCTAGTGTATTGGTAAATATGAAACATTATATAACAACAAAAAACATAAAACACAACATCTTTATTGAAAACTTCTTTTACATGACCACAACATTCCACCGTAGTTATCATTGCATAGGATAACTTGAGGACATGCCTAAGAAAAGGGTGTGCTATAATGACTTGTAAGAGATTAAAGAAGGAATAACATTTAGAATATAGTACATGTTTGGAAATAGTCATATCAATGGAGCACAACAGAAACATGAACATAAAGGCATTATATAGCATGATTGTAATAACATGGAAATGTGGCGATAACATTTAACTTGATATTACCATGAGACAGGGGTCATTTCCCATAGAGCATGAGTAAACCCTCATTTCACTTGAATTATCTTGAGTAAACCCTCATTTCACTTTTTTTAGAATGAGTAAAACCTCATTGCACTGGACTGATCATGATACTAATCATTACCCAATGCATTGGGGTGCTATCAGGGCATACCCTTTTTAATCATTTCATTTCTTGTATATGTGTGCCATATGGATCACACAACATGGATTCATTAAACATAATAATTTTTTCCTAGAATTAAATATATGGAATATATAAATGTATTTCCTCAATAAAAAAGTATATGTACATAATGGAGAATACCCTTTATAGATAAATGGTTATAGTATACACTTACATGATTATTTTGGCATGAGAAAGGTTGGTGTAACTTCAGCAGCATAATGACGTCCAATAGAAAATGTAAAATGCGTTTATGATAGATAATGTTGTATCTCATCATTTATAAATGAAATGTACAGTAAGGGGGCCATGGAACATAATTTCCTAACATATGTAATGTAATTTAGATTCATAATAAAATATAATTTCTTGAATGTAAATGAGAAGAGAGAAATTACGTACGGAATTTTGGCATGGTAACAAGTGTACATGAGAGGCATTAATGAGAGAGAAAGAGGTTCCTCATCATTAAAAAATATGAATGGAAGTATGGGGGAGGTGAAAAATAATACACCAACATTTTTAATTGAAAATTAAAGGGTATAATATAATATATACATTTGAAAAAAATGAGAAAAGAAGAAATCCCTTACTTGGAAATGTGATCCCAAAGAGTTTGGAGATGATTTAGAGAGGCTTATAGAGATATTGGTTTACCTTTGGAGGATTGTAGAGATAGGATGAGAGAGGTTGGTCTAGCATTAAAGGATTTTAGTGAAGAGGAAAGAGAGATTGAGTGGTTTTATATAAGAAATGAGAGGGAATTCTTTATTATTTTGGTTTTAGACACTACACATTAAACTAATCAAAACCAAAAACCATACCATGGGTTTTTCCAATGGTTTTTTTCCAAAGTGGAGTGGAAAAAATATTTTATTAGTCCAATGTACGAACATAATAAAAAATTATTCTTGATTATGTGGAGTTGAGTCAAATTCTCAAGGAAATCATTTTAAAATGTTAAAATAGATTATATGCTTTGGAGGGTCCACTAAGGCATTGTTAAACTAATTGAAGAAAGATAAAATCAAATTATTTTAATGGTAAAAAATATATTTTCTTAATATCCATTTTATCGTATCTTATTACATCACTATAGGGTCATTATGATGTCAGAAAACACATTATATATTTAAACGACATTTAATTTTTTCCTAAGAATTCGAATGTTTTAGAAAATTATGAAAAATTGTCTATTGGATAATTTTGAAATCCTGAATAATAAAATATTATTCTATTTTTCTAATTAATTTTCTGAATATGTAAATTTTTACTTTTAAAAAAATATTCATTTATAAAAAATTCATGGGTTTTGAAAAAAAAACTTTGGAACATTTATAAATATTACAATTGTACTATTAAAAATTATATGATCATTTGTATTTAATAAAAAGTAATTTAGTAATAATATTTTATAAAAATATTATTTAATCCAAAAATCGATTAATTTATCAAAATTGCTTTTTTAATTTAATATTAACTAAAAATACTATTCGTGCTTTAAAAACTATTTACAAAGTAACAATAATAAAATGAATGTATATTCTTTATAAAAAAAATAATGGGCATCCTCATTGTGTTGGTTTCTTGTTACATTACCCCTTCTAAAATATGCATAAGACCTGTGGGTAAGGTGGGTGATGGTGACATACTCTTGGGGTGGCTAAGATAAGATCACTCGGGTGGTAATCTATATCAACTTCCACTTCTCCAGTAGGCGATTCTATTCAATATTAACACGTTGAAGCTTGACATGGGTTGGTCATGAGTGAAGCCTAGTGACACTACCCCCTTTCCATGTTCTAAAACCTGCCCTTTAGATGGACCAATTCTACAGGATGAGTCCATCACTTCCTTTTTCTGAGTAAATTGGATTTATTAAAGTCTTATATTTATACTAATGATGTGATCACTATTCAAATTCTATATTAGAAATGGTAAAAATTCACAATAGTATTTTAAAATCTATATAACCAATGATTTTCATATGTTTTATAGAACTATTTTTCATAATAAGACATTTAATTAGATCTAGAATAATTACGATTAAAAAAAGTTTGGGTTGTTAAAATCTTCCCACCTTAAGTAATTTCTTCCTCAAAATTTTTTTTTCCCACACTAAAAAAGATTAGGGTAACTATTCATCATCACTTCCTCTGATTCCCATGTTGCTTCTTCAAAATTGTGGTTTCACCACAACACCTTGATGAGGTTCATTATCTTATTCCAAAGAACATTCTTCCTAGGATCTATGATATTCACTGAATTCTATTCATAGGAGAGGTCATTATACAATGGTACCTCCTCTGGATTGAGTACATGATATGGGTCAGGTATGTAATTTCTCAAGTGTGATACATGGAATACCACTTGTACTTGAGACACGTTCGGTGGGAGTTCTTGTCGATATGCCACTTCTCCAATGTGATCAAGGATCTCAAAAGGGACTATGTACCTTATAATAATCTTTCAATTCTTCCCAAATCTCAAACCTCTTTTACACGGTGATATGTAAAGGAAGAATATGTCTTTGACATTAAAATCTTGGTCTCGTCAATGATTATCATCAAGATCTATTGTCAACTCAGAGAAGCTTTAATGTGTTGTTGGATATTCTTAATCTTCTTCACCATTTCTTAGAAGATTTTTGGATCTAGAAGTTTTTGCTCCCCAACTTCATCCCAACATGCTGGTGTTATGAACCTCTTCCCATAAAGGTCTTCATAAGAAGCCATTTGGAAGCTTGAGTGGAAACTGTTGTTGTAAGAGAACTCAACCAGAGGAATATATTGATCCCATCCTCCTCTGAAGTCCATTTAACATGATCTCAAAATATCATCAAGTGTTTGGATAGTACACTCAGATTTTTTATTTGTTTGATAATTATAATCCACACTGAAGTTCAACTCAGTATTTATAGTGTGTTGAAGACTCTTCTATATCTTAGAGGTAATTATTGGATCTCGATCAGAAATAATATATTGTGGCACTACATGTAGCCTTACCACTTCTCTGTTGTATATATGTTCTGGTTGATCCAATGAGAAATATTCTTGAATTGAAATTAAGTAAGTAGTCTTTTTAAGAGGATCCACAAAAACAATGATAACATTGTTTCCTTTGGATGTAATAAGATGTCTAATGAAAATGTCCATGGTGATGTTCTCCCATTTCTATGTTGGTACACGTAATGGTTTCATCATCCACTCATACTTCTTCATCTCATCCTTCACTTGCTGACAAACTAGAAAATTTGATGTATACTCAGGGATCTCATTATTCATGTTATCCCACTAATAATTCTCTAGTAGATCTCAATACAACATTTTGTTTCCTAGGTGAATAGAGAAATTCAAACCTTTTGCATCATCCAAAAGTTCATTCTTTTACTAAGGATTTTATGGAACACATATTCTTGACCAAAATATCACAATTCCTTCTTCATTAAAATTGAACCCCAAGGATTTACCTTTTCTGATAGTTTCCACTTTCTTTTGAATTCCCTCATCATCTTTTTGAGCATACATTAACATTTCCAAAAGAGATGGTTGAGAAATAATTTGTGAAAGTATTGATGATGTTCCTTTTTTTAGGATTACCATGTCCATACTAGTCATATCTAAGAAGATTGGGTCCTTTTCAATTGTAATCAATGATAGAATCATCAGGTTCTTTCTACTTATAGAGTCTTCCACCTTGTTCACTTTCCCAGGGTGGAAATTGATTTAGAAGTCATGAAATTTGATAATCTCTAACCTTCTTCATTGGTTCATGTTCAACTTTTTTTTTGTGTGAATATATACTAGGGGATTTTTTGATCTATATATATTTCACACTTCTCCCCAAAGAGGTAATACTGCCACATTTTAAATGTGAAGATTACTTCAGCCAACTCCAGGTCATGGGTTAGATAGTTTTTCTCATTAAATTTCAATTTACCTAAAGCAAAGGCTATTACATTGTCATTTTTGATCAACACACATCCCATGACCTTCTTGAAATCATCACTAAATACCACAAAAAGTTTCCAACTTGTGGATAGTGTGAGCACAGTCACATCGATAAGCCTCATTTTCTACTCCTTGAACCATTTTTCACATTCATCAGTCCAAGAAAACGTGATTCCCTTTCGGTTTAGCCTGGTAAGAGGGTAGGAAAATCAAGACAAATTTCTCACAAATCAGTGATAATATCCAACTAACCCTAGGAAGCTATGGTTATCCGTCGCCGATGTTGGCCTTGGACATCCCTAAATTTCAACTTTATTTGAGGGGTCCTCAAATATCCCATTTATTGTGATGATATGACCTAAGAATGATACCTCCTTGAACTAGAACTCGCACTTGTTGTACATTTCATAGATCTTATCCTTTCTCAATATCTGTAGTACAATTCTTAGATTATCCTCATTCTCCGACTTGGTTTTGGATTATATTAGAATATCATCTATAAAGTCTACCACAAATTTGTTGAGAAAATATCTCAAAACTCTATTCATTAAGTCCATAAATATTCCTAGATCATTAGTGAGTCCTAAATTCTTTACTATGAATTCATAGTGCCTGTACCTTATACAAAAATAAGTCTTGGGGATATCCTCCTTATTCACCCTAACATGGTAATATCCTAACCAAAGATCCACCTTGGAGAAGTATTGTGCTCTAGGGAGTTGATAGAATAGAGAGTTTCTCTCCGCTACTATAACAATGGGTTTTTCTTTTCAATAGTTAATGGACATGTGACCTTCCCTTCTACAGCAAAAGCATTTACTCATTCCATTTAGGTAATTTTTGGGTTCATTCTTTACGCACCAATGTAAAGATGGGTGTTGATATTTTTTAGCACCATTGGATTTATCTATCAGACCGCTTGAATTAAAGTCCACCTTATTCTTATTATCCCCATGATTCCCCTGAAGATTCTCTGGTCTCCATTTTGAATTTGAGGGAACATCGGGAAATTTCCTCATACCTATTAAAGTGACATATCTCTAGGGATTTCTGTAAGATATGTTTTAGACCAAAAAATAAGCGGTTAACCTTGCATTCTGGGGTAATGACAAAGTTGGAGGCATATCGTGAAAGCCTTGTGAAGTTTTACTCATACGCTTTGATGGATTCATCATCTTTTGGCTTGAGGTCAAGGAAGTCCCTTTCTATCTTAAGTCATAGTGTTTGAGGAAAATATTTATCAAAAAACATGTTCTAGAAATCCATCTGTATGAAAGCATAGATCTCTTCTTAAGGCTTCGTATTTTTAATCAATTTCCACCATTGATCAGCTTCAACCTCCATATGATAAGCATATAGAAGAACCTTCTCTTGTTTAGATCATTGAAGGATGGTGAAGAACATCTCAATGGAGTTGATCCTTGGTTTGGTGTTTGAGGTATTGGACGATCCTTTAAAAGTAGGTTGCCTTTTTCATATGAAGATCTCAATTGTGGCTAGTTATTTATTGGGGGGGGGGGGTGGAAATTTTTCTTGAGCAATGTTTCTATTATAAAATGAGTTAACTAAGAGTGTATTGTGAAAAACAATTGCAATTCCCACTCCCAATGGATTGAGAATCTAATTAGAACAGTCATCACATTGATCTTCATAGAGGTTGTTAGCCTGATTCCTCATATTACTGACCATTGGCTGGAATAAAAGAAAATTTATGTTTAAAACATAAAAGAGAATCCAATGAAAAAAAGTTATAACTTGCAAATTAAATTTATTTCACTAACATATGAATTTATAGGATTCAATCTCTGTTATCCATCATCTACTTCTGGACAAATATTCTCAGGGGAATTTTTATTACCTAAATAATGGTTCATACTAAGATTATGAATTTATCAAATCATATCCTTCAGGCATGTCATTACCAAGAGTGAAGCAAGGCCCATTGTCATGCACCAGTTCCTGTTCAAGTCGATCTTAAAGTAGTGTTTTTGGGTTTTACCCCTAGATACATCAGTGCGAGAGCCACCTGTACTTGTTCGTATCCATATAGGGATGTATTTTTTTTATTAAACACTTACTATAAACTCAAAAAAAATTATGGATTTTTTCTATAATACTTAGTCTTATCCTTAAGGCTTTCACTAGGGTTTTATAATCCTATTCCCAAAAAACTCTGACCAGATCCTCTAATACCGACTATAACATCCCTACTCTTTATTACACACTTAAACATGATTTATTACATAAAAATGCACTTAAGTCAACTCTTAGGATCGATAGGTCTCATGTCTTGAAGAAATTGGAACATTAAATAAAAACTTATAACATAAAACACAACATATTTATTGAATTTTTTTTCATGACTAGAATATTCCTTCATACATAGCATTGCATGGGAAAACCTCTGGACATGCATAAGAAAATAGTGATCTATAAATCTCAGTAAACAAGTAAACAAGGCATGACATAAATAATATATTACATGTTAGGAAATATTAATATCAATGGATAACAAGAGAAACATGAACATAAAGGCATGGCATAACATGATTATCATAACAAAGAAATGTGGCAACATCATTTTACATGATATTAGCACGAGTCCAGGATCATTGAACATGAAGCATGAGTAAAACGTCATTGCAATTGAATTAGAATCAGTAAGACATCATTTCAGTTGAATTATTTTGAGTAAACCCACATTTTACTTGATGTATCATGATACTAATCTTTACCCAATTCATTGGAGTGCTATTAGGGCACACCCTTTTGAATCATTTCCTTTCATGCATAAGTCTACCACATGGATCATACAAAATGGATTTATTAAACATAATAATTTATTACATGAATAAGAGATGTGGAATACATAAATGTAAGTCCTAAATCAATAATTACATTTTTATAAAGGTGAATACCCTTCATAGATAAATAGTTATGGTATTCAATTACATGATTATTTTGGCATTGGAAATTAGTGTGTAACTTCAGCAACATAACGATGTCCAATAGAAATCGTAAAATAGGATGATGAGAGAGAAAGAGGTATCTACTCATTTATAAATGAAATTGAAAGTAAGGGGGTCATGGAACATAATATACCATAATATTTGATGGAATTTAGATGCATAATATAAAAGAATTTCTTTAATGTTAATGAGAATAGTGAAATTTCTTACGGAATTTCAGAATGGTAATAGGTATACATGGGAGAAATTAATGAGGTAGAAAGAGGTATACCATCATTAAAACATAATAAGGGAAGTATGGGGGAGGTGAAAAATCCTACAACAACATTTTTATTAGAAAATAAAATGGTATAAAAAAATAAAGAAATTTGGACAAAAAGGAGGAAGGAAGAAATACCTTACTTGGAATTGTGATCACAAAAGCTAGGGAGAGGATTACGAGAGGCTTATATGGAGCATGAGAGAAATTATCAAGATTATAGAAAGAGGAGAGAATATATAGGTCGAGATCCAAATGTTTTGAGTAAAGCGGAATGGGATATAGAGTGGGTTTATATAGGAAAGGTGAGAGAACTGTTTATTATTTATGTTTTCGACAGTTCACATTAAACTAATAAAAAGCACAATCCATCCCAGGGTTTATGCCCATGTTTTTTTCCAAAGTGGAGTGGAAAAAAAGTATTTTATTATGACAATGTATTAAAATAATAAAAAAATTAGGCTTTCTTCGATGGAAGCGGGTCACACTCTCAAGGAGATCATTTTAAAATGTTAAAATAGTTTCTATGTCTTGGAGGGTCCACTAAGGCACTTTAAAATTAATCAAACAAATATAAAATCACATTATTTTCAATATAATACATATATTATCCGAATATACCTTTAATAGTATTATATTACATCACTATTGGCTGATTATCATGTCATAAAACACATTTTATATTTAAACGATATTTAATTTTTACCTAAAAATTTGATTATCTTAGAAAATTATGAAAAAATCATGGTTATATAATTTGGAAGTCCTAAATCCAAAAATAATATTCATTTAATCTAAATAATTTTATAAATATGTCAATTCTTACTTGTAAAATAAAAACTAACATTTATCGAAAATTCATTGGGTTTGACGAAAACTGCTTTCAGACCTTAATAAAAATTACAATTTTATTCCTAAAAATTATAGGATCATTTTTATTTAACAATAATTAATTTAGTTATTATATTTTTTTAAAATATTATTTAATCCCCAAATACAATAATTCATTAAAATAGATTTCTTAATTGAATATTAACTAAAAATACCATTTGTTCTTTAAAACCCATTAACAAAGTAACAATAATAAAATGAATATATATTCTTTATAAGAAAAATAATAATTTACATAATCATAGCGCTAGGATATTTTTACATAACCACTTATAACACCTACACAAGATCTAATGGTTAGGTGTGTGATTGTGGCTGACTCTTCGGGTGGCTCAGTTAATTTCACTTTGGTGGTAATCTCTATCAACGTCCACTTCTCCTGTAAGCGATTACTTTCAAGCTTAATGTTTTGAAACTCAATTTGGCTTGGTAAAGAGTGAATCCCAGTAGAGATACCTCTACTATGAGCTCTGATAAATGGTCTTCATATATATAAATTCTACTAGATGAGGTTGTCACTTCCTTCATCTGAGTAAATTTTATTTGTTAATGACCTATATTTATACTAATCATGTAATCACTGTTCAACGAATATATTATAAAGGATAACAATTCTTAATGGTGTTTTAAAATCCCGTTAACCAAGGAAGTTCATATTTTTTTTATACCTGTTTTACATAATAATACATTTAATTAGATCAAGCGGAATTTTAATTAAAAAAAGTTTGGGTCATTACATTAAACACATAAAAACAATTATATTTAGTATTACAAATATAGATTTACAAACAATGGATTTGATTACAAAACAAATCATCCACCTAATTATAGAACTCAAATCCCCATGGAATTTCATCTAATCCAAAAATATAGGAAGCTATGATCTCCCCACCTTAAATATTCATGCCCCCGAGAAGCCTCAGGGAATTAAATGAAGTAACCCACATCCTAATCAGGTCAGGAATTTCACCCAAACAATCATGTTGTGTTGCCAAATTCCCAACGCACCTCTAATATTCACTTTAAGTATATAGAGGAGTTGTTGAAACCTGATTGAACACTCAAATTGAAAATTGAAGCATCAATACTGAGATCAACCATGCCTATATTACCTGATATATGGTATCCACTTTTCCTCTTTAATTATTCTTCCTATAGTGCTCCCACTATAGTTTCTATGATTTAAGGAACAATTCTAAATCACAATATCCATATCGTCAGAATTTTATTCCAAAACATGATTTTATAATTCCAACGATGCTCATGAAATGAGACATGATTCATGTATTAATTGAAGGGTTGATTCCCAATTGGCCTCATCTAAACTAATAATGTTGACCTTCCCATTAAATTTTATTTCTGACATTTTCATTATAACCGTCTTAACCTGATAACGTGCCTGAAATAGCTCATCACCGACCACATTTAACAATGCTATAGGAATGCATGTTGATCCACTACTAGCTGAATATTCATAAAATGATTAACATAGATAGCCAGCATAAATCAACATATATTTTAATGCCTTTAAATGAAGTTAATAATGGATTTTATCCAACAACACTCACTGATTCTTGTAACTAACTTCTGGTGACTTCGGTAGACAAAACATTACATTAAACCATCATACATCTGCATGACCATTGATGTAAACCTGATCTAGAACAATTGGATAAACACCCATTTAAAAAAAACTCATAAAATTTCGATGGAGGTTTGGGTTTGTCTCAAAATCACTCACAATAATCCAATGTTCTCTTTCAAGGAATACTTCAAACAACATTTTTGAGTGAGACATCGATACAAATATGACTTTCCACACACCAAGAATACTAAATGAGCCCCAAGAGTATTCATATTGAAGATCAAGTCAATATAAAACATGGTTTCCATGAATAAATGAATGAGATTCCTACTTGGGAACCCAAGTGTCACTTAGGGCTAACTATGCCTCTAAGGATAACCACACTCCCAAAGCACACTCTAATAATGAAAACATAAAAAGACCAATGGAATTAAAATTTTAGCATGGTATATAATTAACTCACTCCAATTATACCTTGGATGATGTCAAGATATGGTACATGATCTTCATTAAACCAAGATCACACAAGGAGGATTTAGTGATTTCCAAAAGGAACCAAGACACTCTGGATGCATCAAAACAAAGTGCCCGATACAACATGAACCAATTGTATCACCCTATGAAAGGAAAAGGATAATCAAAACACCATAGGTTTACTTCCTTAGAAGATATGTACTACTCTTACCAACAAATTCCTATAACCTGACCATGATTCCCTTAATAATTAAGGATTCTTAGTTTCCTTCAAATACAACCTCCGAAGTCTATCCATGACTAACAAAAATTCAAAGGTTGCATACACATCCATCCACAACATCATGTTCTATCATAAAAGAACTCACCTAAGACGAGTGAATCCATCCATAATGAAATTTCAATCACAAAAGACCATTGAAAAATGGTCCTGGGATGTCCCTTCTACCTAAAAGGTAACATTTAGTAGACATGACATGAAGCTCCCCACCTTATGAGTTTCCTGGAAATCATTCACTGAAAAAGAAAAATCAAACATGATTTAGAGAGTGTTAAACCAAAAAAGAGAGATAAAATAAAAAATTATACGAAAAATAGTCTATATTCATAATGGTCATACGTGTGGACATCCTCCCTAGTTATGACCATGTGTGCCAAGAAATGATGCATTAGGAAAAGACAAACTGATCAGGTTGTTAAAAATCCTCATCCACTATCTGGAATCATCTCAAACATTGGGATGAGTCAATATCTTTAATAATTACTATTCCACTCTACCTTGGATTTTATTGGCAGTCAAAGTGTAACATACTAAGGCTTCAAAGAGTACCACTACACTAAAATGGTTTATTGTGTGATTTAAAAAGATTAAAGGAACTTCATGTATCAATGCATACTACCCTGAGGTTTCAGATATATTGTAGATCTTCCATGACACTATCTATGGGTGAAAATGGCCATATTAATTCAATTATCTGGTGGTCTATAAAAGATTTAAACTTAATTCATACTACACCATATGACTTTTAACCCGACCAATGACATATAGACTCGTGGATCAGTAGAGAGGATGAAGAAGTTTCACTTAAGAGTTAATGATACTCTTGCCGATAAGAAGGGATGAAATTTTTGAATGACCACCTATCATGGCAATGGTGTCATTCTTAAAATCTAAGAAAAATATGAGTAAAAAATGACACCCAAATAGAACCTCACATCAAAAACTACCCACAAGAAACTAGGAAGGGCTCTAAAGATCTGTGGGTCCTACCTACAATGGGTTAATACATTAAAAAGGAAACCTCGAACCAATAACATTATTATCATATAAGAAAAATCACTAATTTTTAGGTCCTATCATTTAGTTTGATGATATAGAAATAGTGGAATATAGTAACACTCACATTTCCATTTCAAGGAAACACTCTAGAAAATGCTTTAACCACCCATACAAGAGGGTTAAATCTAAAAAACTACTTACGGATAAATTTGATTCCATGGAATTAATCAAAATTATTTATTTAAACATATGAGGACTTAAAATAACATCAATCACTTACTTGTAAAATAAAACATTTAAATGGTACTTTACATTGAAAAATCCATAGGTCACATAGAAAATTTAATAGAAATTTCTTTTTTCGGAATTGATTTATTTATTAACATCTTATTATAGATAAGTTATTTATTTCATAACCCCATCTTTAAACATAACTCATTTATTTATAATTCCTCATAGTTAACTTAGTTGAAGAAAATTTCAATTGCAATATATAGAGGAAATGACCTTTTAAGATGAAATTAACATTTTAATTAACCAATGATGCATATTGAAACACAACTCATAATAATACATAAGGTATATCATTAATTAAAGAGGATGGGATAAAAGGATTCCACCTTAAGATTACATGTAAATCCATAAAAATGACCATGGTAAGATTAAATTACCAACACTACAATGTATAATTACACCCCATGGGGTTAAACACAAACACATGTCAAGGAAATGGGAACCTACTATGGTACCGTTGATCCATTTTAGGTACCACTAATGAAACCCAAAAATTTGAATCATTAAGATTTAAAACACCCTTATTAGGTTCATTTCACTTGAAAAACCATACAAATGCCATACTTTGGTCATGTCAAGTCTATATCATAATTCCATGCACCAAATTAACATCTCGAGTTTAGTTGTGCCTGTAAAAAATTGTGTGGTATGGGTCATTAAACCTATGAAATAGGGGTAAAAGTGATAATAAATAAACAAAAAAAAATTATGGGTCAGATATTTTATATTTACTCATTAGTCACTATGTAGAAGGATCATAATATATGGTTATGTTATATGGGTTACCACCTCTCAATTTATATAGTTCCCATACACTTCATAATTTCCCTACATCTCCCAAATAACACCCAATATTTTATCTATTATTAAATGAAAATTCAATAACCATAAAATTTTTGCAATATTCTTTAAGTATATGATGCACACCAACCATATTTTGATTATATAGGACATCAATTTTGAATTTATAAGTCACTCATGCACCCTACACATTACAAATTGACCCCCTTTTAATAGAAACCAGAATGTTTCATCCCATTATAAACAAGAATAGAAGGATGTAAATTAGATAAAATAACATTAATTAGTAATATAACATGGTATGAAATTAGAGATGTTTTGTAAAATAATCATGGAAAGCTACAACACAAGCATGAAAATAATAAAACATGGCCTACAAGAAATTAATGATAATTAAAATTAAAATATCATTTTAAAAAAAATACAAAAAAGGTTAAAATTTTTCATTCCATGGAAATTTATTACATGACAAATGAAATAAATCTTATAAAACATGTGACACACATCAATAATTTCAAATAGCCTAACCATTCACTTTATATGGCATGGAATATGAATAACATCTGAATTTATGTGTGCCTATGATGATGTATGAAATGGTTCCTCCTTTTCATAGCAGGACAAGGTCAAAATACAAAAATATTTAAGTCAATATGTTTTGGAATACACCATTCACTCATGGTGAAATTATAATCAAATGTAATAGAAAAAAATATAAATAATAATCCCATCCATAGAAACATGGAATTTTAGCTATATAAATATTAATCACTCCCAGGAATTATTGTTTACCAAGCATCGACACATTCATAATCTTCTATATACCATCACAAAATAATATGTTATTGGAAAAATGAAAAGGGCTTCTGATACCACTTTTTAACATCCTGATTTAAGTTACCACTAAAACAATAGTGGGACTGATTGCCACATTCCCTCCAGGACACCCCCGACATACCGGAGTCTATCGACTAGAAGTGAGGGTTTAATGGTTGTAATATGGGGTGATTGTACCCTCTAGATCATATTGGAACAATATTATTATCATGTGTAAATTAGTTGATAGTAGTGGAAGCAATAAACATAAATTAAAAGTAGTTGAAGATAAATATAATATTTGGATAAAGATGTTTAACAACAATATAGATCTAAAAATAAATGCATGTCTATGTGATGCTACCTAATAAATAAGAAAACATTCAATATGTGATATAATACAATACATGGATAAAGAAAAATAATAAATAGGTCACAAGGGTGGTCTTCTCATGCATCATGAGTACTAGCTCAATCCTGTACTTCTAACTCCCAGGTACAATGCACTACACAAACAATGTATCAAGGACCTACGTACAAGAGGAGATACTTAGGTACTCCCGTGTAATGGAGGCCCAAGAAGGGTGTGCGATAGAATCTTTTGGCCACCACCAATTGTTTTTAGATCATGATATAGTTCATGCATATAAAATAAGTAGTGTGAATGAGTATCAATGTAAAGAAGCAATGTGAAATAAATAAATAACTATGTCAGGATTAGGATCCTCAAGGACAATAGGCTTGATGATACATAATTTGGTCTATGTCGGTATGTTTGAACCCAAAGTAACTTGCGAAAATAGTTTAAAAGTAAATTGGGTCATCAACATTTAAGCATCTAGACTGGAAAAAACCCAAACACATGATCTGTATTGGAATATGCATCATTTTTTTAATTACTTAACATCATACATTTAATTTAAGGCGGCATCTTTATTATTCACTTATATGAAATATTATTCTGGTGTAATGTGAACCTTATAATGGATCCCAAGTGTTGTACTAGGTGTGCAACAATTTTCCAATGCTGAAGGAGTCTATCCATTGTGATCCATAAATTTAATCCCAAGTATCTATCCCAAAGTATGTAAAACAAAACCCCTATGAGACGGACCCTGGAAGCTCACAAAAGGGTCCGAATATCACTTATGGAATAGTGTAACCATCTTTACACTGATCCTATACACGGGTTCTACCCTTGTAATTGAAATCACTCATATAAAGTTTAGCAACATACATGATGATTATATCCAATATATAATAGGTATCACCCCTAGTATATGAAGCCTCATCAGTTCATGAGGCCATCCTTAGAATTCCATATAGAGGAATCTACGTAAATATCAATCTGTAAAAAATACATTCATCCTTTTTTTTATTTTTAATCACTATTGAGGAAAAGTATATCAATATGCCTTATCATAAACAGGTTGAAATGTAGGATGACATGTAGATAAGAAATTCACATCACATGTCTTGTATAATAATAAAGAGTTCCAACATTATCGATCATTTAAATTTCCGAATAATGTCCATTTACTATGTGTGTCACTAATCCAATCAATAAACTAATAAACATAGTATTTTTTGATTACAATACAACGCACATCACCATAGGGGTTTTATTATTAAAAATGACATTATTATCAAAAAATTCATTTCCTTTAGTTTAAATAATTTTATTCCATCACAAGCCACAATGAACCCCAATACAACAATAGTATTTAACAATCACACATTAAAATGTCATATAAATAAAAATAACACCAAATGGGGTTTATTTAACAAATTTAGACAATATTAGAAGGGACAACTATATGGGTCGACCCTAAAAGGGGTGGTTCGGTTGAGGTCATGACCATTAACCATACAAAGGTGGGTTCAAACACAACATAATGTAGTCTAAGAAATTTATTTTAAGTTAAATAAAATATTAGAAGTGACAATGGGTCAGTTTGGTGTGTGGAACATACAATCATTTTATAAAAAAACATGAGGTAAAATATATATAAAACCTTCATCATTCTTAGGAAGACTCACACATCCAATGTTCAGACCAGATTCGGGATAGTTAGAGTGAAATAGAATAAATAAACAAACTCCCTAAGGAGAGGGGAATGATCTGACAAAAATATTATGAAAGGGAAAGAAATTTAGGAATAGAAGAAATAGAAGTCAAAGACATATCGATATGATTCCAACACACCTAAAAATGATCAAATTAGTGGATGTGTGAGATATTTATTCTCATACATAGAGGTGGAGAAGAAAAACCATGGTGGAGGTTACTATGCGTGAAGGAGGAAGAAAAAAGGTGGAAGGAAAAAAAATAAGAAAGTGGGGAAAAGGGTTATTTCAAACATTTAACGAGGACTACATTTTGGTTATATGGTTTGATAAAATTTGTGCCAATATGTGAGGGATGTTTCTTAATGGTGGTGGGGGTGGTGGGTGGGGTCACAAGATTTTTCTATACAGTTTGGATAAATCATGTGACAAATATGAGGAAAATAGTGCACACGTACTAACTGAATGAAACTAAGTGTACCAACTAGGAACACCATTTCTTAAGGTTTTACATATCCCATGAAGGCCACTTCTTTTCAACTACACAAGGTTCTTCGTTTACACTGTTGGGCCACACTATTTTTGATAAACCGTGCGACCTTACCAGTCCACCCAAAATAGAGTTTGCTGGGCCCAATGATCCTGAAATTCAATGAAACACCCAATACACCTATTTTTCTCTTAAAAATGTCTAATAAAAACACTTTTAAAGAGTTTAAAAATGGAAAATCCACTAAATGATAAAACTCAAATTCCATTGGAGTTTCATCCAGTTCAAAATCAGGGGTCACTACGAGAAATTATTTAGTAAATTGATAATCCCAAAAATCATAAAATATCAAAATAATTATTTGGAATCTCCCAAGAAACCACCACATGAAAAATATATGGTTCTCTTAAAAAACATTTTTTTAAGATGATGTGACCCAAAAAAAGTACCTTTTTGATCCACAAGTGACTCTTTGATAGTGTGGATTATAAATTATGTTCTCTTAGGTTACATTTGATGATGTCAAGTTATTGGGAAGATTTTCATTAGTCTAGGAGTACAAATAGATGTAATCCCAAAAAATTCAAACAGATCCATCTATGGGTAGATTATTTGATTTAGAAAGGTCATAAAAGCAATAGGATAGTTTTTCAACTTGAATGACATAATAAAAAAAATCATATATAACATATATGCTTATAAAAGAAATTTTTGGTATATCAGATGCTATCACACTTATATGATGATACCCTAAACTCCAATATATCTCTTTGAACACACAAGTCTAGTTATTTTTATCAATTATATAATCTATATGTGTAAGTGGATATCGTTTCTTAACAGTCATAGGATTTAACTTTTAGTAATCTACAAAAAACCAGAACATTTCATTCAAATTGTTAACAAAAACAAAAGCTCCCAATGGTGAGATAAATATGTGGATAAATCTATTATACTCTAATTCATTTAGAGAATTTTTAATCTTTTGATGTTATATTAGAACCATCCAATATGGTGGAATATAAATGGGCGCAACTCCAGGAATGACCTCAATTGTGAACTCTACCTCTCTCTTAGCTGGGAGTACTGAGAAGTCCTCTAGAAACACCTAATGAAACTGATATACTATTATGGGGAAGAAATTATTATATAATCAAGCATCACACAAAACAATTCTCACAACCTAGGCTATCTAATCACCCAATTGTGGAAGAACTGGTCTTGCACGACCTACCAAAATTTTCTATTACCCATGATGGACATAAGTGTCACCTTCTAGAGATGTGTAATTAACTCTATGATGGAGTCAATCAATGTGGCCAATTATGTAACCAAATCGTCCATCCTTGGTATTCTTTTTATCAAAACCTACCATCTCAATCGTGTACAAGTACCAATGAAATTTGTTCCCAAAAACATTAAGGGCACACTGTGTGCATTGTTTGAAACTTTCTTATTGTACTTCTAATAGCGTGTCAATAAATATAACCCCGCACATATATTCCACCACAAGGAATAAGAAATTCACAATTATTGAAGATATAAAATAATACGATGACTCTATATAAAATAAAACACTAGAATATGTTAATTCTATAATAATAATACTTTCAATAGTTGATGGTCGGGCATCATCTCTGTTAGGTTTAGGAAAAATTGAATGGTTCTAGAATATCCCTCTACCTTGGTATCCAGTCTATGTTCTTGGTTTTATACTTTCCTATTAATATGGATGATATTTTCCTAAAGTACCTCATCCCCTACCCGACTGACATGGATTGTAGAAGTCCAATATCTTGATTAATATGGGTTTGAAAGCCTTTGTTGGTGCTCTAAATCGAGATAGTTACTCCACCACCACCCACCTATTTTGGGTTGCTAAAGAACCTCTATATATGATCCATAATATCCCATTCTCTTTATTACCCTAGTTTTCAAGGTCATTGACCTCACATGTGTCCCATTATTCCATATATATAGCATACAAATGGATTACCTCATAGAGAGATAGTCTCGCTTCCCAAGGCACATTGTCTACCACAACTCTGGTGGGACATATCATTACAATTCTTCCTTCCTTCTAAAGACATACCACCATATTTCCCAACTGAAATGTTTTTTCCACTAATGTAATCCTTCTTCTGGTTCCCTTCAGATATTATAGCCTAATACACTACCTTATAAAACCACTTTAAATTAATGATATATACATAGGAAATGACATCACAACTAATTCCATCCTGAAAAAACCTAGATGTTACTACCCTATCTCATATCAGTGTCATTGTGAAACCAAAAATTTCTCCAAAGTGGCTAGCATATTCCATCACCCACATAATTCTCTGATTGAATCAAATAAACTAATTATGTTTCCTCTACATCATGTCTAAGGGTAAAAGTGCTCCATGAACTTATCATGGATTCCTTGAATTCCATTCCATTTATCTTTTCATCCCAATCCTGTATATCCACCTAGTTTTTCATTGTTCCATGTAATATATAATTTTTTAACTTAACTTATTTCTCCAGATGGGTCTTTACGTGATCCAAAATCATTTGGTTAGATTCAACAGAGAACTAATCTACCTAAATTAAACACTCTCTAGAATACATTAGAAGGTTCTATAGCTAAGACTCTCTCATCAAGTCAAACATACTCAGTGAAACCCACCCTTTGTCTCTATAGAGAACTAATTTTTTCTTGCATGACTGTTATATATTTTAAAGATAAAAAATATAATAGAGTTACAGAACCAGGATTAAAAGGTTTAGTATCCTTGTTAAATTAAAACTAAACATAAAATTTACATAATACAAATTAAAAATTATTTGATTACTTATTCTATATATTCTTAGTGTCCCACATGTAATCCATTGTACATGTAATCACATGGGAATAGACATCAAAGAAAGGGGTGAGATAGAAGCCTAGTAAGATGATAGATAAGGACATGAACCAATATAAAGTGGGTGAGTATCATCATCATCATCATAAAATAATCATTGTGTCAATATCGTAATAATGAAAGGAAGCATTAAATAAATAAATGGAAAGGGGCAATATCAAAAAATGAATCATCACGTCTTAGTGGTCAAATACATTGCACGGTTGTGAAAAATCTAGCATCATGTTCATGCATGACATATGTGTATAATCATAATATCATAATTTAAAAATAAATCTAGATTCATTTTCATGAATATTTCACATAATCTAAAGAGATAAATCACATTAACCGAAGTATTAGAGTGCTATATAATTTTGGGTGCTCCCGTCACGTCCTAACATTTACTAATCATTTTTCCACATAGAACATATATCAATAATGGACATAAAATAAAACATGGAATGAAATGGGTATCATTTTATAAATAATAAATTCATGATTAATCATTGGAATTACCAAATTTTAATGGTAAAAAAATATTTGGTTTAAGAATCAACGCCCTTGATTGATGAAGAAACAATTTTAAGAGGATTTATGATTTTTTTTGAAAGATGATTAGATTTTGAAAATAATTTTATTTTGAATAAAATATAATTAGAAACATGTATATACTATAAAGGAAAATGTTTGCACAAAAAAATTATATTTTAGGAATATATAAAGATAATCAACAATGAAATTTGGCATGAAGGAGGAATAACCCAATGAAAGGAAATTGGGTTTGAGAATCTGTATACCATATGTCTGAATGGTTTCCTTAAATTAATATCAAGGGTAATAAAAATACTTTTATACAAGAAATTAATTTATTTTAACTTTTATTAAGTTTTTTATGGCCATTTCGTTTGGTGGTGTTCTTTTCTTGGTTTTCATGATTGGTTTGTTATATATATATAGAAGATCATGTAAAATGAGAATAATTATCCAAAATTGAAATTATATGTTATTATTGAACTTAAAAAAAATTAAAAGGTCTTATAGTTTTCTCAGAAAATATCATGATGATTTATTACATAAAACGTCATTGATATTCATTTAGATTAATTTGGCGGTATTTCGATAATCACGAACCTGTTTTATTTTATTATATAATATTATTTATATAAGTTATTTGAAGAACATAAAAGATTCTTTCATATATTTTAAAATCAATTTAAGACATTATAATGGTTTTATTAGCTACCATTATAAGAAAATGAAAAATTTTCATTCTCGAAGACAATAAATTGACACCTCATAGACAATGTTCTCATTTATAGAATAAAAGGAAGAGAAGAAAAGTTTTGATGATGTATTGCTCAATTAACATAACAAAAATAATTTATATAAAATATAATGGTGTTATCAATCCATTTGGGGAAGTATATGTGGGGATATAATAATAAAAGAAAATAAATTGAAAAGAAAATGAAAGAGGATTTTACATCTTGAATTGTTCTCCTTGAGAACCTCATTAGGGTAATAAATTTTGATATTTTGTTGACACCAAAGGATCTTATATGTGGGGAAGAGACTTGGAAATAATATTTGGGAGAATTTTCATAATTTAAATATTTTGGATGGTGTGAGGAGAAGAGGTGGTGAGGTTTCGTACTTATAGGGAAGGAGAGGGGTGTTTTTTAAATAAGTTATTGTTTATTTTATTATCATGGATCAAAGAAATATATAGTTTTAATCTAATCTCTAAATATACTAAATAATGGAGAGTATTTCTAAACTATGGTATTACACTATCAATTCATCATCCTTGACTCAAAAATTCAGGTATTTGTTATATTCCGTAAAGAACCGTATTTCACTATTCACAGGAAATTCAACTAATTTTGAAAAAATACAAAAGAGTCACCGAATTGTTTCTTCAATATGTAGATTTAAAATATGAAATCTAAATTATTAAAATTATTTTCTAAATATGTTAAATTTAATTTTTAATTAAAATTTTCATTTATTCTAAAAATATCAATTATAAATTAAAACTGATTTTATGACACTTTAAAAAAGTAATTAAGGTCTCATGAAGTAATATTATAATCCTAATAAAAAATACTAATTTAGGAATCTATTTTATGATAATAAATTTTATTTTATATAATAATATTAATTATAAAATTGAAAAGAAAACATTTATATTTTACCAAAAATACCAACACTTCATTTATCATTATTAAAATGTTTATTTACTTATACTATAATATAATTAAATCATATTATAATATATAAGATGAATAAATTTTAGTTAAACATTCATTGGTGAGGTTACTATTCTATTAGATTGATTATTATTCCAATATTCATGTTATTATTCCAATGGTATAGGTTCCTTAATTTTTATAAATACCACTTATTTCATTTTAATTCTTGAAAATAATGTTTTTAGTGGGATATAAATGTTATGTACCATATAACATAATTTCATGAAGTGAATGAAAATTTTATTGATAAATTTTGGGGTTGTTACATTATTCCCCATTTTTTTAATTTCTTCCAAGAAAATTCATTTGAAATAATCATAGGGGAACAGGTGATAGTACTTCTCCCACATTTATTCCTCTAGATACCATGTTTACTCTTCATAATTATGGTTCCACCATTTTTTTTGACTGGGTGAGTTGTCTTGTTGTGTATAACTTTATTCCAATTTTCCAATATCTTAACCGACTACTCCATGAAAGAGAGATCATTTCAAACTATACCGCCTCTAAATGTAGTACATGTGTGGGATACATTATGTACTTACACAAGAGGGATATGCGGGAAAAAATAATTTACTTTAGAAATGGTTGTTGAAATTACTAGTTGATAGGCCACAACTCTGACACGGTCAAGAATATAGAAGGGACCTATGTACCTAGGACAAAACTATCCTTTCTTACCAGATATCATGATTATCTTACATAGGGATTTGCAATGGAATACTATATATCCAACAATAAACTCCATGTATCATTAATGATTTTTTGTATAGTTCTTCTATCAAATTTGGGAGGCCATGATGTGCTACTTAATGGTATTTACATTTTCATCCGTTTTTTACTATTTGAGGCCCTAGAAACATACATTTACTGAATTAATCTTATAATGTCTTTGTTCTGAATCATTTCCCATGAATGGATTTATATGGATCGATTTGTATTCTTGAGTTGAAACAATTATTGTAGCATAACTCAACAAGAGGTAGATGTTGGTCCCATCCTCTATTGAAGTCCATATAACATTTCTCTTAACATGTATTCATATTGTTAAATAGTCCACCCAGATTGATCATCAGTTTTTGGATGATAAGCCGTACTTATGTTTATATCTGTGTTTAGAGCATGTTGGATACATTTATTAATGATGGAGGTGAACCTTTGATCTCGATCAGATATAGTTGATATTGGTAATCTATGCCGTCTTACGACTTCTTTAATATATATATGAGTAATTTGACCTAATGATAATTACTCTTGAATTTTATAGAAGTGACACAAATTTTTATGATGATCCACAAAAACCCATATAGCAAGGTTTTATCTAGATCTATTCAGAAATTTGGTGATAAAGTCTATGGTGATGATTCCCCATTTCTATGTTGGAATTGGTAATAATTGCATCATCCCCTTAGAATTTTTCCTTTTAGACTTCACTTGCTAAAATACCAGTAACTTTGATGTATAGTTAGCAATGTCCTTCTTCATATTGTCCCACCAATAGTACTCTTAGAGATCTCTATACATCTTTTTAATTCCTGGGTGAATAGAAAAAGTTGAGATATGTGTGAATTTAAGAAGATATCTCCTTATATTTGTACTGGATCATTCACATAGTGATGAGCCAAATCTTACACCTCTTTCCTCATCAACAATGAACTCTATGGATTTCTCTTTTTTGATAGCTTTTTCCTTATTCTGAATTTCTACATCATATCATTGAGCATCCTTTATTTTCTTTATAAGGGATGGTTGGATAGTCATTTGAGAAAGGATTTTTGATGTTCTTTCTATAATGATTCCAATGTCCATCCTTTTAAAATATAAGAAGACTGAATCCTTCTTGATTTTCAGCATTGAAAATGTTGCAAGATCCTTTATACTTAGTGCATCTTCCTATTTATTTTCCATACTAGGATGGTAGTGGATTGAGAAGTCATAATCCCTGATGATCTATAACCATATTTGCTGGTGCATATTAAGGATATTCTATGTGAATAAATATTTAATGATATTATTATTAATATGTATTTCAAAGTTCTCCCCATATAGATAATTCCACCAGATTTTTAACACGTTGATCATATTTTCCAACTCTAGAGTATATGTGGGATAAGTTTTCTCATGAATTTTCAAATTACATGATTCATAAGATATCACTTTATCATTATTCATTACTATACATCCCACTCCATTCTATTAAGAATCCCTTTACACCAAAAATAGTTCCCCACTTATAGGTAATGTTAGTACTGGTGTAGTGATAAGCCTCGTTTTCAAATATTTATCTAAATTTTCACATTCACAGGTCTAAAAAAATGTTTCTCCCTTCCAATTCAGCTTGGTTAGTGGGAATGAAAATCATGATATGTTCTTCACAAATCATTGGTAAAACCTATATAAAAAGATAAAACTATGGATCTCCATTACAAATATTGTCGTGAGAAACTCTTGGATTTCCTTTATGTGGAAGGGTCCAAAAGTTTTCCTTTTCTAGTGATAAAATTACAGAAGAATGATACTTCCCCAATCCAGAAATCACACATACTATAATTTTCATACAGCTTCTCACTTCACAATGTCTATATCATAGTTTTCAAATGATCATTATGTTCCTCCTTTCCCTTATATTGTATTATAGTGTCATCAATAAATTCTTCCATAAATTCATCGAGGTGACCTCAAAGACACTATTCATTAAGTCCATGAATATTTCTAGAGCATTAGTGTGTCTTAAAAACATCACTATGAACTAATAGTGTATTTACCCCATTTAAATGATAGTCTAGGGAATATCTAAATTTCTCACAATTAATTGGTTATATCCCAACCGAAGGTCCACAATAGAGAAATACTTGGCACCACAGAATTTGTAGAAGAAATAATATATCCATGGAAGGGGATAATTATTATTAATCCTAACATTTTGGAGCTCATGATAATCAATACAGATTCACATCGATCCATCCTTATTCTTGACGAAGAGAATTGGCACATTCCCTGGTGATGAAATCAGGTGTATAAAACCCTTTTCCATGTTCTATAGTAACTACCTATTTAGCTCCTCCAACACATTGGTGGCCATTATATTATGTGTCTTTGATATAATAAAATATATCAGAATAATTACAATTCATTACTCAACCTCTCATTCCTAAGGAATACCTAAAAATTCTTCAGAGAACACATTAGTGTAGTTCCTCAATTTGAGCATGTCGTCAAGCGTGGTTCACTCCACGGTATCAATCCTTTGATCATGATATAATTTCCCAAAAGGAAATAATATGTACAATTGAGATGATAAAACTGAAGGATATTCATCTTCATCATTAAATTTTTATATATTTGGATGATTCCTTGGAATGTGAATTGTGATATCAATTTCATGAACGTTGATGTTGTATTTGTATAAAGATAGAAAATCCATGCCAAATATAGCATCAAACTCCACCCAAGGAATTAAGACATCATTTTTTGGGAGGATCAGTTCGTAAACATTAACTGGGTATGATTTATATAGTTTAGATGCAATAATTTACAAATTTATATTTTCATAGACAACTAATGCTCTATATTGGGGGGGGGGGGGTACTTGAATAGATATACTAAACATTAAAGATATGGAAGAATGAATATAACCAGAATCAAATAGTCTGTTTTCTAATATTGATTGAATAACCAGTATACCTTTCACCACATCATTGTTGGGATCCAGCATACTAGTAGTGATGAAAAAATCTTTCCATTAGTCTTTTTTATTTTGTGCTTGCTGATGAGGATTAGCCTTAAGGAGTCGAGGTTTAGTGCATCATCTTGTATAATTACCTTCCTCCCTACAATTAAAAACTTTAACCATGGGTGGTTCCCTCTTTTCCCCCAACAAATTTCCTAGGTTCCTCTTATATCATCAAAATTCATGTCCTTAGTGACCTTATTTTCCACACTTAAAGCATTTCCCTATCCCTTTGGTGCAATTACCATGATTATTCTTCCAATTTTTTTGACATGTGAGTTGTTGTGTTTTTTTACACCTATATTGTTAGATCCTTTATCTTGAAATCCATATTTTATTTCTTATCTCCATATCCATTTGACCATTCTCTAAACTCAATATCCACTTTAAAATCACATCAAACTAATTCTTCAAAACTCCCATCATATCTGTATTCTAGAGACATTTGAATGTCTGATCTTAAACCAATAAATAATCTATCTATTTTTCTATAATTTTTGATAAAAAAACACATATTGTTCCTTGAAATCCTTATAATTCTTGATTCGTAATCCATGATAGATTCAACTTCCTTTTTTATAATTTTTATGAATTCTCTCCCCATATTTTTCTAAAGCTTTCAAGGGAAATACTTATTAAGAAATATTTTTTTAAAGACTCCCAACACTATATCTTGAAATTCATCCTTTGTCATAGTGTTCTTAGTCAACATCCTCCATTAGTTGGTATCTCCATATAAAAAATAAATAGAAGGAGTCACCTTCTCTGTCTCAGAACTATGAAGAACAAAAATGATATTCTCTATTGTTTTGTCCCACTCTTCCACAACTAGTGGATATGAAGATCAACTAAACATCAGTGGTCGTAGCCACAAAAAGGACTTTATAGATAGTTTATCTCTATTAGGGGAATTTTAACATCCTTTATTTTTTTATTTATTTTTCACATCATGAGATAGATAAGTATGCATCACATTGAAATTTTGAACTCCACCTCCCAAGGAATTGTGAATGTCTTTTAGAAAATTGTAGAATTTCCCCTCACATGGGTTGTTGGATTGGTTTCTCTATATTCCAACATTTTCTAAATATGGTTTTAACAAAACATAAGTCAACAATTCTTTAAGAAATAATTTATTCATTTATTAAATTAGGTATAAATGAATATCTTGTGGGATCCATATGTTTTGTCATTTTAAAAAACAATGATTCTTGGGTGATTACATATATGTAGTCTCAGACAAAGGATTGTCACTAATGTTGTCAAATAAGACTTCGCAAATTAAATAAACTATTCTATGATACCAACTTTTATGACATTTCATTTTCTTACATAACTATTACATCATTTTAAAGATAAACAATATAATAGTGTTACAAAATGAGGATCTAATGGATTAATGTGTTGGGAAAATTGTGACCAAACATAAAATTTACATAGTAAAACATAAACATTATGTAATTCATTCTTCTATATATTATTAGTGTCCCCTATTTATGCCACATTATATGTAATCACCTGATGATATACATCAATTAATGGAGAGAGCTAAAATACCAGTAAGAGGATATATTAGTACATGAATCAATATAACATTCCAGAATATAATTATCATAGTCATAACATAATAATTGTAACATCATCATAATAATGATATGAAACATTATACAATGTAATATAGAGATGAAATTCATTGAATCCAAACATCATGTCTTAGTGGTCAAATACAACACATAGTTGTGAACAAAGCTAGAATCATGTTAACAAATAACATATCTACATAATCATAACATCATAATTATGAAAAAAGGGAGAATTTTTCTCACACATAGTGAATATTATCTCATGAGATATATCAAATTATCTAATTCATTCAAGTGAAATATAATTTTGGGCACCCTCGTCGCATCATATCATATATATAATCATTACAACCACATAGAATATATATTAATAATGGGATTAAAATAACACATGGAAAGTAATTTTTTCAATTTCATAAATAATAAATTCATTAATAAAAAATGGTATGCACAAATGAAAAAATAGAAAAAAATATTTGGTATAAGAGACATCACACATGAGTGAAGAATAAACAATTTTAATAGGATTTAGGATGTGTTTTATAAAGAAGAGTTATTTTGGAAAATAAATTTATTTATCATTAAAATTTATTAGAAACATATATATCCAAGAAAGGAAAATTTTAGATCAAATAAATTATATTTTAGAAATATTAAAAGTTCATCCAAACTAAAATTTTGCATGAAAGATGAATAATGAATGAATGGAAATTGGTTTCAAGAATATCCTTACCTTATGTATGAATTTTTTCTTCACCTTAATATCCTAGATTACAAAATTAGATTAATTATTTCCTAAAGAAATAATATATTGTACATGTATTTTATTTATTATAATTTTATTAAGTTCATTTATGTCCATTATGATGAGTTATAGAGTTCAATTTCATCATTCTTAAGTGTTCGTTCTCTTGGTTTTCATTATTGGTTCACTTATATATATGTATGGAAGATCATGTAAAATATGGACAATTGTCCAAACTAGTTTTGTTTTATTTTATTAATAACTATTATATATGACAGTTATAGAAATATATGTTATAAAATACAATTTAAAATCTATTTTAGCAATTATAATGGTTTTATTTACAACCATGAAAGAGGTAATGTAAAATGAAAACATTTCATCCTCAAAGGTAATAAATCAACACCTCACAAACAATGTTTTCATTTTTAGAATTAAATGGATATGAGAAGAGGTTTGATGATGGATTATTAAATTAAAATAATATCATTATAGTATATATAACATAAGCCACTTATTATTCCACTTGTTTGTGTTGAGGTGAGGATAAAATAAGAAAATAAAATAAATTGAAAATAAATAAAAGGAAAATGAATTAGTATTTTTCCTCTTGAATTATTCTCCTTGAGAACCTCTATATGGAAATAATTTTTAGCATTTTTTTTGAAAACAAATGAACTTGGGTATGGGGAAGAGGCTTCGGAAGTGTATTTTTTAGAATTTTAATAAGATTATATTATTTTAATGTGTGAGGGAAAGAGGTGGTGAGGGGTGGTATTTATAGGGGTGGAGAGAGAGGTTCTTTTTTTATTATTTTATTAATTATTTTATAATTTTATAACATGTATATAAATAGTTTTACCCTAATAAATAAAAATATTAAATAATGAAGGATATTTTGATATTATGGGATTAAATCATCCATAAATCATCTATAAATCAATAATTCTTATATTTAATAAATTCTGTAAATTAACGTATTGATTATTAAAAAATATACTATTTTATAAAATTCCAAGAATTTAACCCTAACCATTTGTAAATTTTTAAAATTAAAAAAAGAACTATTTTTATAAAAATATTTTTCTGAATATGATAAATTTAATTTTTAATTAAAATAATAATTTATTTTAATAATACTAGTTTTACAATTATTACTGATCTTATGAAACTTTGAAAAATTATTTAAGGTCTCTTAAAATTATATTATAATCAAAAGAAAAAAATATTAATTTATTAATCTATTTTTTGAAAATATTTTTTTTAAAAAAATAATTATACTAATCATTAAATTGTAAATAAATATTTTTCATAAAAAAATACCAACACTTAAATAATTATTTTGAAATTATTTATTTACTTGTAAGTATTTTTTGGGTCATTATAATCCCTCTCCATAAACTGTAAAAATGTGATAAGTTCTCATGAAACTTATTTTACCATCAATTATATAGAACCATTGGTGGTTCTTTCCCCTATATTGGAGGATAAATCTTGGTGATTCCCTCCTATCACCCACCCGGTAAGCATCATCACGGTGATATGTCTCTAAAATTTCAAACACACATCTCAAAACACGTAATATAAGGTACCACAATTAGACAGAATTGGGATCACATATAGACATAAAAACACCCTTCATACATTATCTCAATGGGTATACAAATAACACAATCACTACCCTCAACCATCCCAATCTTGGGTCATGGTGAACATGGGGTAAATAAAACAAATATAATAAAAAATGATTCATCAGGTACCCATTTAACCATTTAAATTTAAAAGAAAATTATAATTTAAAAAAAATTTAATCATTATAATTTGAAACCTAAAAATTAAAACCATTTAATAATCTTTATTAGGAATTATTTTAACCATTTAAATTTTAAGACCTATTAAATATAAACAATTGAACCATTTTCATTAGAAACCCATTCTTTTAAACCCCAATAGAGACCAAATTCATTTTAAATCACATTTGATAACCACAATAAGATTTTTGTGTGTAACTAACATGATGCATGTCACATATATCCCTAAGTGCCTAAAATTATGCATGTGTAAAAAACTTCATTCCATGCCTTATTAAATAATAACATCACACTACATGTAGAACATCCAAGGTGAAATAATGTAAAAATGTAATAAGTGAACATGAAGAAGAATAATCCCACCCTAGTAACTTAAGTTTCCCCCCACACATAGGTTTGCTAATCCCATGTGAAAGTTCATTGCCAAGTCTTGAAACATCCAAATCCCTTGTATACCCTTCCCAAAAAGAAAATTTATATAAAAGAAATCCCCATGATACCACCTTTTAACATCCCATCCCTGGTGACACTATAACTGGTGCCCCAAACTAGTGAGGTACACAACTGCAAGTGTGCTTCCCCATATATCAGAGGCTGCTGACTAGCAGTGAGGGTCCAATTGAACATTTTGTGAGACTATACCATCTTTAATATAGGAATACAATAGCTAAAATCAAAATAACCATCGATATGAAACACTAATATATACAAAAAAACATACCACATTCCCAATATAGAGACGTACCATACCAATGTAGTAAATATTTAATTCCATGATTTCTAATGTACCATAAGTAAGTAAAAATAACTCACTAATAAGAATAATAAAATCATGTCCCAACTTCATGTATGGTCCCCTAATTGGTGATCCTTCCCATATCCCACACCAAATATCAATCACTTGTGCTTTTCCACTATCCTAACATGTAACCATGATGTCTACGTAGGTACCTAATAGAGAGTCGAGTGGGGTGTGATTACAACTCTATAAGACACCACCAACGGCGTGTACAATAATATCATGTCTTATCATAGTGTATGAAGAAGTATAAATACTAAAAAAGGAAATACTTAAAACCTTTTTAATTATTTAACATTATCTAAAATAACTATTCATTTTATTAGTTCCTATTTTCATTCATAGTCATCAAGCACACTTCAAACCAATGCTAATTGTAAGAAGCATGTGTTAAAGGGGATCATAGGTTTTAAAATAAGGATCAATAGTATAAGTATCCAACCAGAATATAAAATACCATGTCCAACCATCCTAACACCAATATTGAATCAATATATATAACCATAGGATTAGGGGCCCCAATAATTTCTCTGAATTTTCCTATTCATACGTGTGCCCATAGCATTTGACTGGCCAACCCTTGGGACAGAGCATCCGTACAATATCCCAACCAACCATTTTTTCACATATTCATAGACTCATCATCATTGCCATTTATATCAAACAATTTAAAATCTTGTGCATGATTTCATTTATCACAATTCCATGGTTTTTTGCATTCAATATATATTTAATTCCTGTAGTTAGGAAATTTCACCCTTTAAGAACCATTAAAAACATTTATCACCCATTTTAATATAATTAACCATGAATAAAAAATACCATTAATAATTTATATCATTTATCGATTTACAAGACATCACTCGTTTTACTTATTCATGCCAAGTCAAACACCCGTTTATTATATTCCAATGTTCTTATAATAATCAGAATTGTTTTAATCTCATATATCCTTAATTCATCATATAAAATCATAATTATCATGTAAAAGGGAGTTTCACACCCCATAGGTGACCAAAGTCCCAGTCTCATCACCCTTAATGATTCCAATGATGATTTTTAGGGGTTCAACAAACAATTTACAAACCAATTTTCTAATTTCAAACCATTGAATGAAATAAAAATAATAACAATACAAATTTACAAACTCATAAAAAAAATTAATCATCTAAACTATGAGATATAACTTTTATACCACCAAACTCATGTTTTAATACAAGTACTCAGTCAACCTTAGCTCTTTATTCAAACTCAAACAACCTTCAAATTCCAAACATAAAATGTACCAGAGAGGATGAGATTAGAGGATTCAGAAGGAGAAGAGACAACACACCATTTTTATTCAACAAAATAAAATGAAGAATATTTATAGGATCACCTAGGGATATTACTTTAACTAGAAGACACATTAAAGGAAAAAAAATTTGGGAGAATAATCCTTGGAGGGTGGTGTGGTGCTCTTAGGTTTGCAGTCAAATTATAGGAGATAGAAAGGGGATGAAAATTGTGTATGAAACCCTATCTCTTGAGGGGTGATAATGTAAAATTCCCAATTTTAATGATTCACATGGTTTTTCATATAATAGGATCAAAAATATTCGATACTCTTTCTAAGAGGTGTCCTATTCCGTATTATCACATCGGTATCCTAGGGAGTTAGAAAAACTACATGATGGCTATACGTTTTGATCTATCTAATGTTTCATGGATTTCGTGCTCCCCTTTCACATTTTTGAACCATTAACCATCCCCTACATGTTTTATGGTTAAGTTGAACACTTAGATCTATTCGTTCTTTATTATTGCCTATTTTATTCCTTTTTCATGCCCAAACCCCATGAGGCAGCACTAATTACCCTCATATTCTTGGGAAATATTTCATTAATGTCAATAACAAGAACTAATTTTTTAAATAAGGATGTATTTATTTATAATTTCTGGATATTAAACAATGTTTGAAGTAAAATATATATGGAATGGAATATGAATGACATGATAATCTTCAATTGTATACCAGGATGCATAAAATATTACTTCCTTGCCATTTCATGATAAAGGTAAAAGTAAACTAACAATGGTAATAAATTTCATAACACATGTGTATCAACCAATAGTGAAATAAACCCAAATAAAATTGGAATATTACAAAACATGAAATACCAGGATAGAAAAATAATATTTCCCCATCCTTTCGGTTAGTTACTCCCAGGTGTGAGCTCAATACAGAATTTTCAAAATGTTATAATCTCCTATCATAAGGACCCGTCTTTAAACATTACATAATCATGAATTAAATGAATAATTCACATTTATGATCTTTTCAGGTTTAGAGTGTTTGAGAGTTATGACATAACTATTACATCTCAAAAGATTACAAAGTAGATACTTCTATTCAGTTTCCATTTTTTTCACAAAATCAAAACTCTTGAAAAAATAGTCAGGTCGAGTTCCATGTTTAGACAACATGACTTTTCATTGATCCCATCCTTGACCCTATTCATCTTTAACTCCTGTGAAAAACATTTCAAAACTTGGGATGAGCATAAAAAGCTCAGTAAGGGTTATAGAACAAAGAATGAAAACAATAGTTCATCATTACATACATAACAAAATCTCTCTAACACACCTCATGAAATCATAAGATTTATGAATAACACATAGAAAACATAAATCATAAAGGTAATGTGTGGAATCTATTTCATACTTACATCGTATCTATCACAACTATGTAGGGATTTACATTTGGAATACCCATCACAATATATTCCCTAAATCTCTTAGGAGAACCATTCACATTTACCTCCATCACGTTACCCAATGCATTGGAGAGCTATTTTAGGCTCACCCATCCAAGTTTTATCATAGAACCACCCGTATGCATAATCAATTCCCATGAACCATAACATATTCATAACACATAAAACATAAATAAAGGAAAGATAACATTTCCACATTTTAATCACAATATATCATTTAAATATTTTAACATAACAATCCATTATCAAAACCATCTTCAATACCAAAATACATAAAAAGAGTATATGGTATTTATTTTCCTTTTAAAAACATTATGGCTCGTTAAGGAAGCCAAATATCAAATAACACTCTTGGCGGTGGAAAAGGTCATTGTCACCACTTAAGTTAAAAAGAAACATTCTTTTTTGTTTTTCATTTAGTAAAATTCCATGTTAGAAAGTATTCCCTTTAAATGAAATGAAAATTCAAAGGTATTTATACACCGTATAAATGAATGTTGATAATAATACAAAATCCGACTCAATGAAAGGAGATTGAGACAAATTCCCTTAACTCGTGTCTGACATGACTCGATCGTTCTTTAATCACCAGAATAATAAACTAATTTTAATTTATAAAGGATTAACAAGACTTTTCATTCGTTATTATTCCTTTTATATCACTTATTACCATGTTATAGACATTATGTAATTATTTAAGTTATTAACGGTTCTTTCGACAAAATTTGGTACCTGAGTAAAAATAGTGAACAACTTATAATTACAAGTTGTCCATGTCCTCAACAATCCATTATCTCTAGAATGACATTTTTGATTTAGATATCATATAAATCATATATATCCAGTATATATATGTATAAATAATAGTATATAACATTAGGAGATAAAAATTGAAATGCACCGTTCATGGAGACGGTAAGCAGTACATACGCATGACTGCTACTTCCATTTATATTTCTTATTTTAATGGAATTAAAACATAATGATACATAGTTATATTATTATTGTAGTATTATATCATATATAATATCACTAAATCCATCCTTTATACATCCCACATAAGGAATTAATGAGTCACATCACTTTGAGGGGGCGGTAGTCCGCATTTCCTAAAATGAAATTATCGCATCTACCCATTATGGAAACCATAAAGGAATACTATAAATGAAAAATACAGAAGCATAAAGAATACATAATAATAATATATATCATATATAAATACATTTCCATCATAATTTCCACCATGAGAGTGGGTAGGAGTTAATTAAACAATCATCATTTCGTGAGGTTTTAGTTTTCTGTCCACATAAACATTAAGTTTCTTACACATCAGATGGAGGTGTGTATAATTTTAGTTTTAATAATTATCATAAAAACATCCTAGTATATTTTGGATAATGGTGTTGTTATAAAATAAAGGAATAAAAAGAGTTTAGGGGTTGGAGAAGTAAAATAAAACAAAAAAAACTTAAGAGAAGACATTACCTTTAAATCGGGTAACTCCATTTGGTTTGAACAAAAAGGGTTTCTTGAAGTGATTTATTCTTAAGTTAAGGCTTCTAGGATAATGATAGGGATATTGGGAGCTTATTAGAGCAGTGTTTGTATGAGACAGAGGCTTGAGAAGTGTGTGGAATGAGTTAGAAGTGAGGGATTTTCATAAGGGAGAGGAGGGGCTCTTTAGGAAAGTCTAAACCAATTATTTTATTATCAACTAATCTTCAGTTTCCAAAGGTCAAACAATTTGTTAAAGTAGAATATAATATGACTCACGGTCGAAATAAAATCATCCAATAATAATTGGATAGGTTTTGAATGTTTTTTCAATATTTATAATCTTATTTATTTAAATCATTTATTAATGAGGTAAATATTGCATCATTATTGTGTCATAAATAATTTAATTCATATGATGTCAAAAAAATATAAAACAAATACCATAATGTAGGAAATATTTTTATCTTTACAATTAGTATTTATAGTCAGAATGATAACTTATATAACCCATTGTAAAAACTGATTTACTAAAAGATTTTTGTTTATGACATATTTATATTTAATTTAACTTAATTAATATAAACTATTGTTATTTCTCCCATGTGGCTCCATGGGGTCCAAAATTCAACCCAATGATGCCCATGGTCGGATATGTCTCAACCAATAGGATTGGGAAACATTTTAGGGTAATTTAATATTTTTATATTATTAAATTTTATCCTTATTTTCAATATTTACCATTTAATCATAGTAAATAAAATATTTAATGATGTAAATATTTAAAATGTCTAAAAATAAAAGTAAACTATTTACACAATTTGGACCTACTGATTCTAAATATGGAATTGATTCTTCTAAATTCAAAACAATGAAGTGGCAGAAATTAATTTAAAATTAATTCCCACTGTCAAAACAAATAGCGTGTTTTTAAGAAATAATAACTATCAAAAGATTGACAATAGTTTATGTCCAATTTCAATATGAAATTACTTCCAATGACCAAAATTTGATTAAATGGTAAAACTATATTCTAATTACTCTTCAAAAACCAATTAAAAATAAAATCAAACCATATAAATAAATTAGATGAAAAGGTGGATTTGAATTAAAATACAGTATTTATTACTATTCATTAAAAAATGAATTTTATCAAAAAAATACCAAAAATTTATCCAAAGTAAATTTTGATGTCCCAATTCTAGAGAAGAATTTTATTAGGTTAAATAGAACATATAATAGTAACATAGACTAGATTTAAAGAGGGTTCTCCATTAAAATGTGGTAAATCAACATTTTAAAGAAACTTTTGCCTAAAATAAGATTCATTCATATTTTAAGCCTCTAACATTTATTGGATAATATTAAAAACATTTAAAAACATATATAATAGTATTTTAGTTATTTATACTCATTCCCATCAATGCAACAGTTAGGAGTCAACTACCATTTAAAATAAAAATATTATATTATTAGTTTGCAACTTAAGATTTCAAAGAAACTCATTGTTGCATATCGGGTATGCCATCGAACATAAAATCCCCTTTAATGTAAAATTAATATTTAATTCACCAATATTAATAAATATGAAAAGTGAATTATTCACTATTTATCTGGGATGTTACACCATTCCCCTCTTTTTGGAATTGTGTCCTCACAATTTTAAAATGGTGCATGGAAACATAATTAAATGTCCCACATCAAAAAAGAGTCAGTAAAACTATCACTTTAAAATAAAGTAATAGAAGTACAAAGTTCACCTGAGATAATAAATACTAGGATTACATATAGAAAAACATGGATATGGAAGATAGAACAAATAGTCAAGTTCTGATGGAGAGTGATACAAAACAAGATCAGGAAAAGTTAACCAATCTAAAATCACAAACTTATGATGTGTTAAATGGTCTTTGATTACTGAGTAGGAAAATTAAACCAATAATATTTTTGTTTTACATTCCTTTTCATAATTTTGTGTAATTCATTTACTACATAGAATATAAACATAAGTAAATATACTTAACTTCAAGTAGAGTTTCATCCTTTAATAAATTTCTACAAAAAACTAATCATTTCTCCAAGAAATGAGCATTCAAAAAGACATGGTCACATCAAACGCACAAGAATCATCTTCTAGAGAATCAAATAATCCAAAAAATAAGAACTATATATTTCACTTGTCTTTAGACATCATCTAAAACTAAAATTGTTAGTGAGAGATTAGATAATACCCAAAAAGGACAATCTTTTATAATAAGAAACAATAATCTTAATCTCTAAAATTTTTCAAACAATACCCAAAGTTCAAAAAAGGCCATTCAATAAACAACTATATATAACATTATTCAAAATTAATCCAAACTATGATTGTAAACCAAATCTCATAGGGATTTAATTACATAGTCTTCCAATATACATCTTAACATTTATCTCCAAATAACAAGAGTTACTCATAAAGTATTATATTTAAAAGTAATTAATCTAATCACATATTCTCCATGATAAGTTAATCATTTTCATAAATAAATCAAATCATCACATGTCCACAATAAAAAAATAGATTCTTACAAACTAAAATTTCAACCATTATTCCAAAAATTGAAATCCCATAGTATTCTTTCTTGCTTATGCATATAGTGTTTACAAAAAAGAGAGAACATCTTCCACAACAACAGTTATCACTTAATCACTAAATCATTTTTCTAATCCATTTGATAAAACATAAGTTCGCAAAATCAACTTATTCATGTTCCATTAAATTATTTTACTAAAATAATAAGTCATACTAAACATGGAATTGAAGTAGGCCAGTGGTAGGCGATGCGCCCTTGTCACCCTTCGGTTGTGGGTTCGAATCCTATATCCTTGCAAAATGGGACGGGTTGTCGGCCATCCTATGGGTTGTCCTTTTTATAAAACTCAAAATTAACCCTAACATGTTTTAACCTAAATGGTTTCCTTATACCTCTCATTTTAATCCTAATTCATTATAATCTCAACATCTTGATTCTTTAAGTCTTATTTCACCAACATATGATAAAATAAAAAGATCCCCAAAATGAAGAACATCATACCTTTATTAGTGTCCATTTGGTTTCATCGTCATCCTGTTCACGTAGGTAGAAGGTCCATGCATTGCAACAATGATATAGAGATCCTTAAAAATAATTTCCCTCCTTTTTTAAACACACCTTGTATAAGATGGGTCATATGGGTGTTCCCAGAATAACAGTTTTTAAAAATAATCATGTATGACATAAAATTTCAAAACATTTAAAAAAAATTATTTCTATAAAGCAGTCAGACCGAATTTGAGTTGAAAAATTCTATTAATGGTACTTTTAAAATACCATATGTATGTGATGAGAGACTATATTATAAAATAAAATATAAATAGGTTGTGCAAGGGACTCCTTCTTCATCACCTCTTTCAAAATCATAATATTCATAAAAATATTGTGATATGGTAAAATATTTGAAAATGCCTTGATAATATTTACCTTTCTTGAAAATATGAGAATATTGTGAAAATATGATTGGTTTAAATACAACCCATGATACAAGACAATAACAAGGTATGGTGGAGGTGTTTGATATCTCAAAAAAATTCTTGCAAGTGAGTTTTATGCTAGAAAAAGTTTCACAATCATTTGAACATGACTTTAAAATAATTATTGCAAGAAACTCATCAAGAAGAGATAGGAATTTCGTTTGAGATCCTCCTCCTTCCATTTTTAACTGACTATCCATGACCTAAAAAAGTTATAAAACAAGGATTTAATTGAAATAATAGACATAGGAACTAACCACGTGTCTAAGGAAAACTCGTAATCCCTAAAGTTGTATAAACCAAATTCTGATACCAACTATATGGACCCGACCTTAAACATTACAGAATCTTGAATTAAAGGAATAATTCACATAAATGATCTTTTCAAGATTAGAGTTTTATAGATTTAGGACATAAATATTACATCTCCAAAGATTACAAAGTAGACACTTCTACTCAGTTTCATTTTTTTCAATATATAAAAACACTTGAAAAAAAGAGTCCTTTCTAGTTCCATGTTTTAAACAGCATGACATTTCCATGATCCCATCCTTGACCCTATTCATCTTTAAGTCCTGTGAAAAACATTTCAAATCTTGGAAAGAGCATAAAAATCTCAATAAGGGTTATAAAACAACGAATTAAAACATAAGTTCATCATTACATATATAACATAAGCTCTTTAACATACCTCATAAAATCATAAGATTTATGAGTAACACATAGAAAAAATAAATCATAAAGGTAACTTGTGGCATCCATATCATACTTACATCATAGCTATCACAGCTACATAGGGAGTTACATTTGGAATACACATCATAGTATATTCCCTAAATATCTTTGGAGAAACATTCACATTTACCTTCATCACGTTACCCAATGCATTGGAGATATATCTCAGACTCACCCACCCTAGGTTTATCATGGAACCACCTGTATGCAAAAACAATGTCCAATAATCATAACATATTGATAACACATAAAACAAAAATAAAGAAAATATAATATTTCCATATTTTAATGACAATATATCATTTAAATATATTGATAAACAAATCCATTATCTAAACCATTTTCAATACCAAAATATGTAAAATGTGTATATGGTATTTATTTTCCTTTTAAAAACATTACGACTTGTTAAGGAAGCCAAAGATCAAATAATACTCATGTTGGCGGAAAAGGTCATTGTCACCGCTTACGTTAAAAAGAAACACCCTTTTTCTCCCTTTTAGTAAAATGACTCATAGGAAAGGGTTCCCTTTGAATGAAATAAAATTTAGAAGGTATTTATAGACCGTATAAAAGAAAGTTTAGAAAAAAACATAATATTCCTCAATGAAAGGAGATTGAGATGAAGTCCCTTACCTCATGTCTGATTTGACTCAATCGTTCTTTAATATCCTGAATAATAAACTAAAGTTAATTTATAATAGCTTAAGAACCTTTTTAATGTTTATTATTCCTTTCATATCACTTATTACCATGTTATAAACATTATGTACTTATTTAAGTTATTAACTGTTGTTTTGTCGGTATTTGGTACCTGAGTAAAAAAATAAACACCTTATAATTACAAGTTTTCCATGTCATCACCAATCCATTATCTCCTGAATGATATTAATTATTTAGATTTAATATAAATCATATATATCCAGTATATAAATTTATTTATATTAGTATATAACATTTGGAGATAAGAAATGAAATGCACCGTTCATGGAGATGGAAAGTCGTGCGTACGCATGAACGCTACTTCCATTTCTATTTCATATTTTAATGGAATTAAAACATAATGATACATATGTATATTATCATTACAGTATAATATCATATATAATATCAGTAACTCCATCCTTTATAAATTCCAAAAAAGGCATTTACAAGTCGCATCACTTTGAGGGGGTGGTACTCCACATTTCCTAAAATGAAATTATCGCGTCTACCCATTATGGACACCATAAAGGTATGATATAAATAAATAATTCAAAAGAATAAAGAACACATAATCATTATATACCAGATATAAATACAGTTCCATCATAATTTCCACCATGAGAGGTGGTAGGAGATAATTTAACAATCAACATTTCGTGAGGTGCTAGTTTGTCATCCACAGAAATATTATGTTCTTTACCGAATCAGATGGAGCTGTGTGTAAGTTTAGTTTGAATAAATTTCATGAAAACATCCTATTACATTGATTATACTGGTATTTTTATCATATAATGGAATAAACAGATTTTAGGGTGTTAGAGAAGTAAAATAACACAAAAGAACTTAAGAGATGACGTAAACTTTAAATCGTGTTACTCCCTTTTGTTTGAACCAAAAGGGTTTATTGAAGTGATTTCTACCTAAGGTAAGGATTCTAGGATGAAGATAGAATTATTAGAAGCATATTGTATTAGAGTTTGTACGATACAAAGGATTCGAAAGTGTATGGAATGAGTTAGAAGTGATGGATTTTTATAAGGGAGATGAGGGTCTCTGTAGGAAATTTTGAAACAAATATTTTGATATAAACTCATATTCGGTTTCAAAAAAACAACCAATCATTAAAGGAAAAGTTAATATGAATTATGGTAGAAATAAAATCATCTAATAATAATTGGACAGGATTTGGTTATTGTTTTAATATTTATAATCTTATTTATTTAACTCATTTATTAATGAGGAAAATATTTCATCATTATTGTGTTATAAAGAATTTAATTTATATGATGTCCAAAAATTATAAAAAAACCATGATGTTGGAAATAGTTTTATATTTCCAATTAATATTTATAGTTTAAATTATAACTTATATAACCCTATGTAAAAATTGATTTACTAAAAGATATTTGTTTATGTTATTTTTTTCTTTACTTTAAATTAATTAATATAAAGTGTCATTATTACTCACAAGTGGCTCCATGAGATCCCAAATTCGACCCAAGGATGCCCATGTTCGGATATGTATCAGCCAGTAGGATTAGGAAACATGTTAATGTAATTAAATATTATTATAATATTATATTTTTCCCATATTTACTATAATTACCTTTTAATCATGGCAAATAAAATAATTACTAAAGTAAATATTTAAAATGTCTAAAAATAAATGTTACCTATTTAAAAAATTTTACCCACTGATTCCAAATATGGAATCCATTTCTATAATTTAAAACACCAAAGTAGTAGAAATTAATTTAAAAATAATTCCTGTTTTCAAAATAAATAGCATGTTTTTAAGAAATAATAACTATCAAACAATTGACACTTGTTTATGTCCAATTTCAAAATAAAATTACTTCCAATGACTATAATTATATTAAATGGTAAAAATATATTCTAATTACACATTAAAACCAATTAAAAAGATAATCTAATGATAAATATAAATTAGATAAAAAGGCGTATTTGAATTAAAATACAGTATTTTTCACAATTTATTAAAAAATGAATTTCATCAGAAAAATATCAAAATTTTATCCAAAGTAAATTTTGATGTCCCGATTCTAAAGAAGAATTTTATTTTATAAAACAGAACATACAATTGAATCAAAAACTATATTTAAAATGGGTTTTCCATTAAAATGCGGTAAATCGACATTTTAAAGAAAATTATGCCTAAAATTAGATTCATTCACATTTTAAGACTATAACATTAATTGAATAATTGTAAAAACTTTTAACAAATATATATAAGAATATTTTAGTTAGTTCTATTAATTTCCACCAATACAATGTCTAGGCGTTAACTACCATTTAAAATACTAATAGTATATTATTAGTGTGCAACGTAAGATTTCAAAGAAACCCATTGTTGCGTACCGAGTACAACATCGAACATACCACCCCCTTTAAAGTAAAATTAATATTTAATTAAAAAATATTAATAAATATGAAATGTTTCTTAATCCTTATTTATCTGGGATGTTACATCCTTCCTCCCTTTTGGGAATTGCATCCTCACAATTTTAAAACTGGGATTGGAAACATCATTAAAAGTCCCACATCGGAAAAGAGTTAGTAAAACTATTACTTTCAAAGAATGAAATAGAAGTACAAAGGTCACCCAAGATAACCCATACTAGGATTCCATATAGAAAAACATAGATATGGAAGAGAGAAAAAATGGTCATGTTCTGATAGAGAGTGATCGAAAACATAATTACGAGAAAGTTTACCACCAGAAAATCACAAACTTAAGATGTGTCAAATGGTCTTTGATTACCTAGTAGGAAACTTAAAACATCAAAAAAATTATTTTATGTTCCTTTTCATAATTTTTAGGACTTCATTTACTTCATAGAATAAGAACATAAGGAAATATACTTACCTTCAAGTAGAGTTTCATCCATCAATAAGTTTATGCAAAAAACTAATCATTTATCCCAGCAATGAGCACTCAAAAAGACATGGTCACATCAAAAGAACATGAATAATCTTTTAGAGAATAAAATTATACACAAAAGAAGAACTATATATTTCCCTTGTCTTTAGACATCAACTAAAACCAATATGGTTAGTGAGAGATCAGATAATACCCAAAAAGGAAAATCTCTTACAAGAAGAAAACAACTCTTAATCTCCAAGATTTGTGAAAAAATACCCAAATTCCAACAAAGGACATTCAATAAACAACTATCCATAAAATTATTCAAAAGTAATCCAAACTAATATTGTAACACAAATCTCAGGAGGATCTAATTACATAGTCTTCTAAGATACATCTTAACATTTATCTCCAAATAACAGTAGTTACTCATAAAGTTTCATATTGAAAAGTAATTAACCTAATCAAATATTCTCCATGATAGGGTAATCATTTTCATAAATAAATAAAATCATTATATGTCCACAATGAAAAAAATAGATTATTTCACACATAAATTTAAACCATTATTACCCAATTGAAATCCTGTAGTATTCTATCTTCCTTAGGCATATAGTGTTTTCTCAAAAGAGAGAACATCTTCCACAATGACATGTATCACATAATCACGAAATCATATTTCTATACTAAGTATATCCATATGATAAAACATCAGTTCCCAAAATCAGCATATTCTTGTCCTCTTAATTAATTTTACTTAAATAATAAGTCATACTAACCAGGGACTTCAAGTAGGCCATTGGTAGGTGATTATCCCTTATCGCCCTTCGGTTGAGGGTTCAATTCATACAGCCTTGTTGGATGCAACTGGTTTTCACCCATCCTACTGGTTGTCATTTTTATAAAACTCAAAATTAACCCTAACATGTTTTAACCTCAATAGTTTCATTATACCTTTCATTTTCATGCCAATTAATTATTATTTCAACTTATTAATTATTGATGTCTAATTTCACCACTATATGATAAAATAATATGATCCGGGAAATGAATAACAACATACCTTGATCATGGTGTCCATTTGGTTTCATCATCATCTTGTTCACGTAGGCAGAAGGTCCATGCATTGCAATAATGATTTAGATATCCTTAAAAATAATTTTCTTCCTTCATCCAAAAAAACCTTGTATAACATGGGTCATATGAGTGTTCCCAGAAAAACATTTTTGGAAAATAATCATGTATGACATATACTTTCAAAACATATGACAAAACTTGATTTCTAGAAAACAGTTGGATCAAATTTGAGTTGAAACTTTAAATTAATGGTCCTTCTAAAATACCATAGGTATGTGATGAGAGACTATATTGTAAAAGCAAATATAAATATGTTTTTCAAGGGTCTATGTATTTAACACCTTTTTTGAAATAACCCAAACATGAATTTTCAATAATTATTGCAAGTAAGTCATTAGGAAGAGATATGAATGTCGTTTGAGATCCTCCTCCCATTTATAATTGACATCCCTTGATCTGAAGAAGTTATAAAATAAGGACTTAACTGAAAAAATAGACATCGGGACTAACCATGTGTCTATGAAAAACTCTTATCCCTAATGTTGTAAAAAACCAACCTCTGATACCAACTATAAGGATCTAACATTAAACATTACACAATCTTGAATTAAATTAATAATTCACATTGAGGATCTTTTCAGGTTTAGAGTTTTAGTGAGTTAGGACATAATGATTACATCTGAAGAGATTTCTATGTGGACACTTCTACTCAGTTTCCATTTTTTCACAAAATAAAAACTCGTGAATAAAAGAGTCATGTCTAGTTCCATGTTTTAGACAACATGACTTTTCCTTGATCCCATCCTTGACCGTATTCAACTTTATGTCCTGTGGAAAACATTTCCAAACATGGGATGAGCATAAAAAGCTTAGTAAGGGTTATAAAACAAATAATGAAAACATTAGATCATCATTACAAACATAACATATACTCTTTAAATCACCTCATGAAATCATAATATTTATGAATAACACATAGAAAATATAAATCATAAAGGTAACTTGGGGCATCCATATCATATTTACATCGTAGCTATCACAGCTACATAGCTAGTTACATTTGGAATAAAATTCACAATATAGTCCCTAAATACCTTAGGAGAAACATTCAAATATACATTTTTCATGGTACCCAATGAATTGGAGAGATATCTTGAGCTCACCCGCCCTAGGTTTATCAGGGAATGCATAAACAATGCCCAAGAATCATAACATATTCATAACACATAAAAAATAAAGGAAAGATATAATTTCCACTTTTTAATCATAATATATCATTTAAATATATTGACATAACAAATCCAATATCAAAACAATTCTCAATACAAAAATACACAAAAATTGTATAAGGTATTTATTTTCCTTTTTAAAACATTATGGCTTGTTAAGGAAGGCATAGATCAAATAATACTCGCGACGGTGGAAAAGGTCGTAGTCACCACTTATGTTAAAAGGAATTTTTTTTTTGTCGTTTAGTAAAATGCCTCTAAAGAAAATATTCCCTTTGAATGAAATGAAAAGTCAAAGTTATTTATACACCATATAAAATAATGTTGAGAATAAAACTAAATATTCCTCAATGAAAGGAGATTGAGATGAAGTCCCTTACCTCGTGTCCGACTTGACTCAATAGTTCTTTAATCTCCAGAATAATAAACTAAAGTTAATTTCTACTAGATTAAGAATATTTTTCATTTTTTATTCCTTTTATATCACTTATTAATATGTTATAAACATTATGTAATTATTTATGTTATTAACGGTTGTTTCGTCAAAATTGTGTACCTGAGTAAAAAAAATGAACACCATATAATTACATGTTGTCCATGTCGTCAACAATCCATTATATCCAGAATAATATTCATGATTTAGATATCATATAAATAATATATATCCAGTATATATATGTATTTATAATAGTACATAACATTTGGAGTTAAGAAATGAAACACACCCTTCATGGAGACGGTAAGCCGTACGTACACATGAACGCAACTTCCATTTTTATTTCTAATTTTAATGGAATTAAAAAAAATAAAAAATAGTTATATTATAATTAAAGTATAATATCATATATAATATCATTAAATCCATCCTTTATACATCACACATAAGGAATTAACGAGTCACATCACTTTGAGGGGGCGGTAGTCCACATTTCCTAAAATTAAATTATCGCGTCTACCCATTATGGAAACCATAAAGGTATGATATAAATTAAAAATACATAAGCATGAAGAAAATATCATCATAATATATATCATATATAAATACAATGCCATCATAATGGTCACCATGAGAGGTTGTAGAAGTTAATTGAACAATCATCGTTTCGTGAGGTGTTAGTTTCCCATCCATAGAAACATTATGTTCTTCACCCATCAGATGGAGGTGTATGTAAGTGTAGTTTGAATAATTCTCATAAACAAATCCATATACATTGATGATAAAAAAAAATTTATAAAATAAATGAACAAAACTTTTTTATGGGGTTGGAGAAGTAAAATAAAACAAAAGAACTTAGGAGAAGATGATACCTTTAAATCAAGTAACTCCCTTTGGTTTAAACCAAAAGGGTTTCTTGAAGTTCTTTATACCTAATATAAGGCTTCTATGATTAAGATAGGGATATGGGGATCTAATTGGAATAGATTTTGTATGAGTTAATGGCCTGAGGAATGTATGGAATGAGTTAGAAGTGCGAGATTTTTATAAGGGAGAGGAGGGGCTCTTTAGGAATGTTTGAAACAATTATTTTATTATAAACTCCACTTCAGTTTCAAAAGGTCAAACAATCATTAAAGTCTATTTCAATATGACTCATGGTAAAAATAAAATCATCCAATAAGAATTTAATATTTTTTAGATATTGTTTTAATATTTATAATCTTATTTATTTAAATCATATTTAATGAGGTAAATATTGCATCAATATTGTGTCATAAATAATTTAATTTATATGATGTCCAAAAATTATAAAAAAAGTACAATGATTTAGGTAATAGTTTTAACTTTCCAATGAATATTTATAGTCGAAAATATAACTTATATAAACCCATTTTAAAAATTTATTTACTAAAAGATATTTGTTTACGTCATTTTTGTCTTTACTTCAAACTAATTAATATAATGTGTCATTATTACTCCCATGTGGCTCCATGGGATCCCAAATTCCACCCAACTATGCCCATGGTCGGATGTTTATCAGAAAATATTATTGGGAAACTTTTTAGGTTAATTTAATATTATTATAATATTATATTTTTTTCGTATTTATTATATTTACCTTTTAATCATGGTAAATAAAATATTTACTGAAGTAAATATTCAAAATGTCTAAAAATAAAAGTTACATATTTACATAATTTGGACCTACTAATTTTAAATATGGAATCCATTTTTATAAATTAAAAACACTGAAGTGTCAGAAATTAATTTAATATTAATTCCCGTTGTCAAAACAAATAGCATGTTTTTAAGATATAATAACTATCAAAAGATTTACACTTCTTTACGTCCAATTTCAAAATGAAATTACTTCCAATGACTAACATTAGATTAAATGGGAAAAATATATTCTAATTACACTTTAAAACTAATAAAAATGATAATCTAACTATATAAATAAATTAGATAAAATGGCAGATTTGAATTAAAATACAGTATTTTCCACTATTCATTAAAAATTAATTTTATCAGAAAAATACCAAAATTTTATCTAAAGATAATTTTTCTGTCCAGATTTTAAAGTAAAATTTTATTTGTCCAAATAGAACATATAAGAGTGACAAAAACTAGATTTAAATAGGGTTCTCCATTAAAAGGAGGTAAATTGACCTTTTAAATAAAATTATGCCTAAAATTACATTCATTCACATTTTAAGACATTAACATTTATTGGATAATTGTAAAAATATTTAACAAATATATATAATCATATTTTAGTTATTTATACTCTTTTCTACCAATACAACTACTAGGTATTAACTAAAATTTTAAATAATATTATTATATTATTTGCGTGCAACATATGATTTCAAAGAAACTCATTGTTGCGTATCAGGTAGGCCATCGAAAATAACGTCCCCTTTAAAGTAAAATTTAAGTTTAATTCATAGATATTAATAAATCTAAAAAGTGTCTTATTACTTATTTATCTGGGATGTTACATCCTTCCCCCATTTTTAGAATTGCATCCTCGCAATTTTAAAACTGGGCTTGGAAACCTCAATAAAAGTCCCACTTCGGAAAAGAGTCAGTAAAACTATCAATTTTAAAAAAAGATATGTAAAAAAAATACACCCAAGATAACCCATAATAGGATTCCATAAAATAAAATATGGATATGGAAGGGAGAAAAAACATTCATGTTTTGATAGAGAGTGATTGAAAACGTGATTAGGAGAATGTTAACCACCTGAAAATCACAAACTTATGTTGTGTTAAATGGTGTTTGATTACCTAGTAGGAAATATAAACCAAAAGAGTTTTTGTTTTATGTTACTTTTCATAATTGTGAGGAATTAATTTACTACATAGAATAAGAACATAAGGAACTATACTTACCTTTAAGTAGAGTTTCATCCTTCAATAAGTTTCTACCAAAAACTAATCATTTCTTCATGAAATGAGCAATCAAAAGGACTTGGTCACATCAAAATCACAAGAATCTTCTTTTAGAGAATCAAATAATCTACAAAATAAGAACTACATATTTCTCTTATCTTTAGACATCAACTAAAACCAAAATGGTTAGTGAGAGATCAAATAATACCCAAAAGGACAATATTTTACAAGAAGAAAACTACTCTTAATCTCAAATATTTGTCAAACAAAACCCAAATTTCAATAAAGCCCATTCAATAAACAACTACCCATAAAATTATACAAAAGTAATCTAAACAAATATTGTAACCCAAATATCATAAGGATTTAATTTCATAGTCTTCTAAGATATATCTTAACATTTATCTCCAAATAACACCAGTTACTCATAATGTCTAATATTGAAAAGTAATTAACTTAATGACATATTCTTCATGATAGGTTAATCATTTTCATAAATAAATCAAATCATAATATATCCACAATAAAAAATAGATTCTTACAAAATCAAATTTCAATGATTATTCCACAATTGAGATAATATAGTATTCTATATTACTTAGGCATATATTGTTTACTCAAAAGAGATAAAATCTTCCACAACATCCTTTATCACTTAATCACTAAATCATTTTTCAATGCTAATTATATACATTTGATAAAACATAAGTTCCCAAAATCAACTTATTCTTGTTCCATAAAATAATTTTACTAAAATAATAAGTCATTCTAACGAGGGCCTCCAAGTAGGACCGTGGTAGGTGATGCGACCTTTTCGCCCTTCTGTTGGGGGTTCGATTCCTATAGTCTTGCCGGATGTGAAGGGTTGTCACCCGTCCCACGGGTTTTCCTTTTTATAAAACTCAAAAATAACCCTAACATGTTTTAAGCTCAATGGTTTATTTATACCTCTCATTTTCATCCCAATTCATTATGATCTCAACATCTTAATTCTTGAAGTCTTATTTCACCACCATATGATAAAACAAAATGATCCCCAAAATGAAGAACATCATACCTTGATCACAGTGTCCATTTGGTTTCATTTCCATCGTGTTCAGGTACGTAGAAGGTCCATGCACTGCAATAATTATTTATAGATCCTTAAAAATCATTTGCTTCCTTCATCCAAATACACCCTGTACAACATGGGTCATATGTGTGTTCCCAGAAAATAGTTTTGGAAAATAATCACTTATGACATATAATTTCAAAAAATTTGATAAAACATGATTTCTATAAAATAATCAGACCAAATTTAGTTGATACTTTTAATTAATGGTCCTTTTAAAATACCATAGGTATGTGATGAGATACTATATTGTAAAATAAAATATAAATAGGTTTCTCAAGGGTCTACTTCTTCCGTACCTTTTTCAAAATCATAATATTCTTCAAAATCTTGTGATAAGGTAAAATATTTGAAAATGCCTTGATAAAATTTACCTTTCTTGAAAATAATAGAATATTTTGAAAATAGGATTTGTTTAAATACAACCCATGATCCACGATGATAACGATGTATATTGGAGGTTTTTGATATCTCAGAAAACTGCTTCCTAGTGAGTTTTATGCTAGAAAAAGTTTCACAATCATCAAAACATGACTTTGTAATAATTATTGCAAGCAAGTCACCTGGAAGTGATAGGAATGCCGTTTATGATCCTCCTTCCATTTGTAACTGACGTTCCTTGATCTGAAAAAGTTATAAAACAATGATATAACTGAAATAATAGGCATAGGGACTAACCATGTGTCTAATGAAAACTCCTAATCCCTAAATTTGTCTAATCCAACCTCTGATAACAACTATAAGGACCCGACCTTAAACATTACATAATCATTAATTAAAAGAATAATTCACATTGAGGATCTTTTTAGGATTATAATTTTAGAGAGTTAGGACATAACTATTACATCTCAAGAGATTTCAATTTAGACACTTGTACATAGTTTCCATTTTTTCCCAAAATCAAAACTCTTGAAAAAAAGAGTCATGTTTAGTTATATGTTTTAGACAAAATTACTTTTCCTTGATCACATCCTTGACCCTATTCATCTTTATGTCCTATGAGAAACATTTCAAAACATGGGATGAGCATAAAAGCTCAGTAAGGGTTTTAAAACAAAGAATGAAAACATTAATTAATCATTAAATACATAACATAAGCTCTTTAAAATACATCATGAAGTCGTAATATTTATGAATAACACATAGAAAACATAAATCATAAAGGTAACTTGTGGCATCCATATCATACATACATCGTAGCAATTATATCTATGCAGGGAGTTACATTTGGAATACCTATCAAATTATATTTCCTAAATATATGTGGAGAAACATTCACTTTTACCTCCGTTACGTTACCTAATGCATTGGGGAGCTATATTAGGCTCACCCACCCCAGGTTTATCATGGAACCACCCGTATGCATAAACAATTCCCAAGAACCATAACATATTCAAAACAAATAAAACAAAAATAAAGGAAAGATAAAATTTCCACATTTTAATCACAATATAAATTTTAAATATATTGACATAAAAAATACAATATCAAAACCATTTTCAATACCAAAATACTTAAAAAGAGTATATGGTATTTATTTTACTTTTTAAAACATTACAGCTTGTTAAGAAAGCCAAATATCAAATAATACTCATTGTGGCAGAAAAGGATGTTATCAACGCTTATGTTAAAAATAAACATTCATTTTTATGTCATTTAGTAAAACACCTTGTCGAAAAAATTCTCTTTGAATGAAATGAAATTTCAATGGTATTTATACACCATATAAAAGAAAGTTGAGAATAAAACAAAATATGCCTCAATGAAAGGATACTGAGACGAAGTCCCTTACCTTGTGTCTGACCTGACTCGATCGTTCTATAATATCCTGAATAATAAAATAAAATAAATTTCTAATTTCTTAAGAACCTTTTTCATTTTTATTAATCCTTTTATATTACTTATTTCCATGTTATAAACACTATGTAATTATTTAAGTTATTAACGGTTGTTTTGCTGATATTTGGTACCTGAGGAAAGAAATGAACACCTTATAATTACATGTTTCCCATTTCATAAACAATAAATTTTCTCTAGAATTATATTCATGATTTATATATCATATACATCATATATATCCAGTATATATATGTATTTATAACAGTACATAACATTTGGAGATAATAAATGTAATGCACAGTTCATGGAGACGGTAAGTTGTATGTATGCATGAATGCTACATCCATTTCAATTTTTTATATTAATGGAATTAAAACATAATTATAAATAGGTGTTTTATAATTAAATTATAATATCATATATAATATCATTAACTCCATCATTTATACATCCCACATAATGAATTAACGAGTCACATCACTCTGAGGTGGCGGTAGTCTCCACTTCCTAAAATGAAATTATCGCGTCTACCCATTATGGAAACAAAAAAGTATGATATAAATAATAAATACAGAAGCATAATGAAATAATAATAATAATATATATTATATATAAATACATTCCCATAATAATGGCCACCATGAGATGAGCTAGGAGTAAATTAAACAATCATCATTTCATGAGGTGTTAGTTTTCCATCTATAGAAACATTATGTTCTTTACCCATCAGATAGAGGTGTGTGTAAGTGTAGTTTGAATACTTATCATAAAAATATACTAGTACATTTAGGATATGGGTGTTATTATAAAATAAAGTAATATAAAGTGTTTAGGGGGTTGTAGAAGTAATATAAAACAAAACAACTTAAGAGAAGATGTTACCATTAAATCGGGTAACTCCCTTTGGTGTGAACCATAAGGGTTTTTTGAAGTGGTTTCTTCATAAGGTATGGATTCTAGGATGAATAGAGAGATATTAAGAGATTTTTTTAGTAGATTTTGTATGATCAAAACGCTTGAGAAGTGTCTAAAATGATTTAGAAGTGAGGTCTTTTTATAAGGGAGAGGAGGGGCTCTTTAGGAAAGTTTGAAATAATTATTTTATTATAAACACATCTTCAGTTTAAAAAGGTAAACCAATCATTAAAGTCGAATTTAAGATGAATCGTGGTCAAAATAAAATCATCCAATAATAATTATACATGTTTTGGATATTTTTTTAATATTTATAATATTATTTATTTAAATCGTTTATTAATGGGGTAAATATTTCATCATTATTGTGTCATAAATAATATAACTTATATTGTGTCCGAAAAACATAAATAAATACCATGATGTAGGTAATAGTTTTATATTTTAAATGAATTTTTATAGTAAAAATGATAACTTATATAACTCCATTTAAAAATTCATTTACTAAAAGATATTTTTTATGTCATTTCTGTATTTACATTAAATTAATTAATATAAAGTGTCATTATTACTCCCATGTGGCTCCATGGGGTCCCAAATTCAACCCATGGATTCCTTTGGATGGATATGTATTAGAAAATATGATTAGTACATATGTTAGGGTAATTTCATATTATTATAATTTTATATGTTACCCTTATTTACTATATTTACCTTTTAATCACGGTAAATATAATATTTACTGAAGTAAATATTTAAACTGTCTAAAAATAAATGTTACCTAATTACAAAATTTATACCTACTGATTTCAAATATGGAATCCATATTTATAAATTCAAAACACTGAAGTGGTATAAAGTAATTTAAAAATAATTCCCATTTTCAAAACAAATTGCATGTTTTTATAATATAATAACTATCAAAAGATTGACACTTGTTTATGTCCAATTTCCAAACGGAATTACTTCCAATGAACAAAATTATATTAAATGGTAAAAATATATTCTAATTAAATATTAAAACTAATTAAAAATATAATATATAAATATATATAAATAAGATAAAAAAGCATATTTGAATTAAAATATAGTAATTTTTACTATTCATTAAAAATGAATTTTATCAGAAAAACACCAAAATTTTATCCATAGTAAATTTTGATGTCCCAATTCTAAAGAATAATTTTATTTGGTCAAATAGAACATAAAGGAGTGAAAAAATATGATTTAAAGAGGGTTGTTCATTAAAAGTCAGAGAATCAACTTTTTAAAGAAATTTATGCCTAAAATTAGATTCATTCACATTTTAAGCGTCTAACATTTATTGGATAATTATAAAAACATTTAACAAACATATATAATCATATTCTAGTCAGTTATATTCATTTTCTCCAATACAAAAGCTAGGATTTAACTACCATTTATTATAATAATTTTATATTATTAGCGTGCAATGTAAAATTTCAAAGAAACCTCTCATTGCATAAACGGTACACCATCAAACATAGCTTCCCCTTTTAAATTAAAATTAATATTTAATTCAAAAATATTAATAAATATGAAAATTTTCTTTTTCCTTATTTATCTGGGATGTTACATCCTTCCCCCCTTTTGCGAATTGCATCCCTCCAATTTCAAAATTGGGCTTGGAAACTTCATTAAAAGTGAGACATTAGAAAAAATTCAGTAAAACTATCAGTTTTAAAGAAAGAAAGAGAAGTACCAATGTGACCCGAGATAACTTATACTTGGATTATATATATGAAAATATGGATATGGAAGAGTGAACAAATAGTCAAGTTCTGATAGAGAGTGAAATAAAACATGATTAAGAGAAAGTTAACCACAAAAAAATCACAAACTTATGATGTGTTAAACAGTCATTGATTACGTAGAAGGAAATGTAAACCATCAACATTTTTGTTCTATGTTCTTTTTCATAATTTTGAATAATTCATTTAATACATATAATAAGAAAATAGAGAAATATACTTACGTTCATGTAGATTTTCATCCTTCAATAAGTTTGTTCCAAAAACTAATCATTTCTCCAAGAAATGAGCATTCAAAAAGACTTGGTCACATCAAAATCAAAAGGATCATTATCTAGAGAATCATATAATCTATAAAAGAAGAACTTTATATTTCCCTTATCCATAGAAATCAACTAAAACCAAAATCATTAGTGAGAGATCAGATAATACCCAAAATGGATAATCTTTTACTAGAACAAAAACTACAATTAATCTCCAAAATTTGTCAAACAAAACCCAAAGTTCAAAAGAGACCACTAAATAAAAAACTGTCCATAAAATTCACCAAAAGCAATCCAAACTAAGATTATAACCCAAATCTAATAAGGATTCAATTAAAAAGTCTTCCAAGATATATCATAACATTTATCTCCAAATAAAACTATTTACTCATAAAGTCTCATATTGAAAAAAAATAACCAAATCACATATTCTCCATGAAAGGTTAATAATTTTCAAAAATAAATCAAATCATCATATATCTACAATAAAAATATAGATTCTTCCGAACTAAAATTTTAACCATTATTCCACAATTGAAATCCCATAGTATTCTATCTTCCTCAGTCATATAGTGTTTCCCAAAAATAGAGAACATCTTCCACAACAACCTTTATCACTTAATAACTAAATCATTATTCTATACTAAGTATATCCATGTGATAAACTAAAGTTCCCTAAATCAACTTATTATTCTTACATAAAATAATTTTACTAAAATAATAAGTCATACTATACAGGGACTTCAGGTAGGCTAGTGGTAGGTGATGCTCCCTTGTCGCCCTTCGGTTGTGGGTTCGATTCCTACTGCCTTGCCAGATGCGATGGGTCGTCACCCATACTACGGTTTTTCCTTTTTATAAAACTAAAAAATAACCCCAACATGTTTTAACATCATTGGTTTCCTTATACCTCTCATTTTCATCCCAATTAATTATAATCTCAACATCTTAATTTTTAAAGTCTTATTTAACCACTATATAAGAAAATAAAACAATATCAGAAATGAAGAACAACAAACCTTGATCTGGGTGTCTATTTGGTTTCATCATCATCTTGTTCACATTGGTTGAAGGTCCATGCATTGTAACAATGATTTAGAGATCTTTTAAAATAATGTTCACCCTTTATCCAAATACGCATTGTAGTACATCAGTCATATGAGTGTTCCCAGGAAAACAGTTTTGGAAAATAATCATGTGTGACATATAATTTTAAAACATCTGATAAAACATGATTTCTATAAAAAATTCATATCGAATTTGAGTTGAAACATTAAATTATTATTCATTTTAAAATACCATAGGTATGTGATGAGAGAATATATTGTAAAAGCAAAATATAAATAGATTGTTCATGGGTCTCCTTCATCAGCACCTTTTTCAAAATCATAATATGCTTAAAAATCTTGTGAAAAGGTAAAATATTTGAAAACACGTTGATAATATTTATCTTTCATTAAAATATGAGAAAATTGAGAAAAGAATATTTTTTTTAAATACAACCCATGACCCACGATGATAATGAGGTATAGTGGAGGTGTTTGATATCTCAAACAACTGTTTTCAAGTGATTTGAATGCTAAAAAAATTTCACAATCTTCCAAACATGAATTTACAATAATTATTGCAAGTAAGTCATCTGGAAGAAAATATAATGTCATTTGAGATCATCCTCCTTCCATTTGTAACTGATATTCCTTGATCTGAAAAAGTTATAAAACAAGGATTTAACATAAATAATAGACATAGGGACTAACCATGTTTCTAATGAAAACTCTTAATCCCTAAAGTTGTCTAAACCAACCTCTGATACCAACTATAAGGAACTGTACGTAAACATTACATAACCTAGAATTAAATGAATAATTCACATTGAGGTTCTTTTCAGGTTTTGTGTTTTAGAGAGTTAGGACATAACTATTACATCTCAGAAGATTACAAAGTAGACATGTCTACTCAGTTTCCATTTTTTCACAAAATAAAAACTCTTAAAAAAAGTGTCATGTCTAGTTACATGTTTTTGATTGGATGAATTTTTTTTGATCCCATCCTTGACCCTATTCATCTGTAAGTCTTGTGAAAAACATTTCAAAACATGGGATGAGCATAAAAAGAACAGTAAGGGTTATAAATCAAATAATGATAACATCATTTCATCATTACATACATAACATAATCTCTTTAACATACCTCATTAAATAATAAGATTTATGAATAACACATAGAAAACATAAATCATAAAGGTAACTTGTGAAATCCATATCGTACTTAGATTGTAGATATCACACCTATGTAGGGAGTTACATTTGGAATACATATCACAGTATATTCCCTAAATATCTTAGCAAAAATATTCACATGTATCTCAGTTACATTAACCAATGCATTGGAGATCTATCACCAGCTCAACCACCCTAGGTTTATCACAGAACCACCCATATGAATAAACAATGCCCAAGAACCATAATATATTCATAACACATATAAAAATTATAAAAGAAATATAACATTTCCACATTATAATCAAAATATATTATTTAAATATACTAACATAACAAATCCATTATCAAAACCATATTCAATACCAAAATACAAAAAAAAGAGTATATGGTATTTATTATCCTTTTAAAAACATTATGTATTTTTAAGAAATCCAATGATCAAATAATACTCGCAACGGCGGAAAAGGTCGTTGTCACCACATATGTTAAAAAGAAATATTATTTTTTTCCATTAGTAAAACACCTCATAGGAAAAGATTCTATTTGAATGAAATGAAAAGTAATTGGTATTTATACACTATATTAAGGAATGTTGAGAATAAAAAAATATGTCTCAATGAAAGGATATTGAGACGAAGTCCCTTACCTCATGTCTTACTTGACTCGATCATTCTTTAATCTCCTGAATAATAAACTAAAGTTAATTTATACTTGATTAAGAACCTTTTTCATGTTTATTATTCATTTTATTTCAGTTATTACCATGTTATAAACATTATGTAATTATTTAAGTTATTAACGGTTGTTTCCTCGATATTTGGTACCAGAGTAAAAAAAATGAACAACTTATAATTTCAAGATGTCCATATCATCAACAATCAATTTTCTGCAGAATGATATTCATGATTTAGATATCATATAAATCATATATATCTAGTATATATATGTATTTATTATATTATATATCATTTGGAGATAATAAATGAAACACACCGCTCATGGAGATGGTAATTCGTATGTACGCATGAACACTACTTACATTTCTATTTATTATTTTAATGAATTTAAAATATAATGATACATTGTTATATTATAATTAAAGTATAATATAATATATAATATCATAAACTCCATCCTTTATACATCCCAAATAAGGAAATAACGAGTCACATCACTTTGACGGGGTGGTAGTCTGCACTTCCTAAAATGAAATTATCGTGTCTACCCATTATGAAAACCATAATGGTATGCTATAAATGAAAAATACAGAAGAATAAAGGAAAAATAATCATAATATATATCATATATAAATACATTTCCATCATAATGGCTACCATGAGAGGTAGTAAGAGTTAATTGAATAATCATCATTTCGTGAGGTGTTAGTTTTCCATCCACAGAAACATTATGTTCCTTACCCATCAGATGGAGTTGTGTGTAAATTCAATTTGAACCCTTCTCATAAAAACATACTAGTATATTTTTGATACTAGTGTTTTTATAAAAAAAATAAATGAAAATATTTTAGGGGGTTTGATAAGTAAAATAAAACAAAAGAACTTAAGAGAAGACGTTACCTTTAAATCGGGTAACTCCCTTTGGTTTGAACCAAAAGGGTTTCTTGAAGTACTTTCAGCCTAAAGTATGGATTATATGATTAATAGAGGGATATTGGGAGATTATTAGAGTAGAGGTTGTATGAGACAAAGGCATGAGAAATGTGTGGAATGTGTTAGAAGTGAGGGCTTTTTATAAGGGAGAGTAGGGGCTCTTTAGGAAAGTTTTAAAGAATAATTTTATTATAAAATCCTCTTCAGTTCCAAAAGGTCAACCAATCGTTAAAGTTGTTGTTACGATGAATAATGGGTGAAATAAAATCATCCAATAAGTATTGGATTTGTTTTGGATATTTTTTTAATATTTATAATCTTATTTATTTTTAAGTCATTTATTAAGGAGGTAAATATTGCATCATTATTGTGTCATAAATAATTTAATTTATATGATGTCCAAAAATTATAAAAAAATACCATGATGTAAGAAATAGTATTATCCTTCCAATGAATATTTATAGTTTAATGGATAATTTATATAACCCCATGTAAAAATTGAGTTACTAAAATATATTTGTTTATGTCATTTTTGTCTTACTTTAAATTAATTAATATAAAGTGTCATTATTACTCACATGTGCCTCCATGGGGTCCCAAATGCGACCCAAGGATGACCATGGGTAGATATTTATCATCCAATAGGAATAGAACACATTTTAGTGTAATTTAATATTATTATAATATTATATTTTACCCTTATTTACTATATTTAACTTTCAATCAGGGTAAATAAAATATTTACTGAAGTGAATATTTAAATATCTAAAAAAACGTTACCTATTTAAAAAATACAGAACTACTGATTACAAATATTGAATCCATTTTTTTAAATTAAAAACACTAAAGTGGCCAAAATTAATTTAAAATTAATTTTCACTGTCAAACCAAATAGCCTGTTTTTAATAAATAATAACTATCAAAAAATTGACACTTTTTTATGTCAAATTTAAAAATGAAATTACTTTCAATGACCAACATTAGATTAAATGGTAAAACTAAATTCTAATTGCACTTTAACAAAAATTAAAAGGCTAATCTAACCATATAAATAAATTAGATAAAAATGCATATTTGATGTAAAATACAGTATTTTCACTATTCATTAAAAAATAAATTTTTTTCAGAAAAATACAGAAATGTCATCCAAAGTAAATTTTGATGTCCTGATTCTGAAGAAGAATTTTATTTGGTCAAATAGAAAATATAATAGTGACAAAAACTATATTTAATAAGAGTTCGCCATTAAAAGGCGGTAAATTGACCTTTTAATGACAATTATGCTTAAAATTAGATTCCTTCACATTTTAAGCCTCTAACATTTACTGGATAATTGTAAAAACATAAAAAAATATATTTAATCATATTTTATTTATTTAAATTCACTCCCGCCAATACACCAACTATGCGTAAACTACAATTTAGAATAATAATATTATATTATTAGTATGCAACGTAAGATTTCAACGAAACTTGTTGTTACGTATCGAGTACACCATAGAACATATCAACCCCTTAAAATTGAAATTAACATATAATTCAAAAATATTAATAAATATGAAAAGTGTCTTATTCCTTATTTATCTGGGATGTTACACATGTATATCAATTTCTAAAGAGTAATACAAGGAAAGGATCCACTAATTACACTTTGTGACTTCTCATTCCTTGTCCACTAATAAGTAACATAACATTGTTTTATAAAAGGTTAAGTATGCCTCCATGTATTCTTAAGTTTCCCAACTAGCAGTGGGGGTCTAGGGCCTATCAGTGGGGAGACTATACCCTATGGTCAGATTATAGACAACGAGTATATAATATATTAATTGTAAATATAAAATTATAATAATGAACCACCATAACAACAGAATATATAAAATCCTGATAAAATAAATAGTCAGAATAATAATAGTTATCACTATATTCGAAATGATATGAATTACATAATTCTATAAAAAAAGTGGGCATACATGGTAGTGCGAATACATATAATACATGCATATCAAAAGAACAAAAAGATGAAAACTATCTCCAATAGAATCATGATCATAATATCAATATTGTGATCTAATATCTCATATTATAATAAAAACAACCATCCATGATTGAGAAAATTAATTTATCCCTAACTACTTCAATCAAGTCTATTCGGGTACCAATTAGTGCCTTGAAAAGTATGCAAGATAAAATTAGTAGGCTACCACTATAATCATCTATAAAAATATAGTCCATGAGTATAAATGTAACAGTGTTCTTGTATTAGAATAATAAGTGGAAACATATGTGTGAAATAATAATCATATCGGTCTCAAACTTCTCATGGGATGCCCAAATGACCATACCTACTACAACCTAAGATAGTTTTATATGGATAGGTGTAATGTAAATGTTTATGGTCAAAATAATATAACTAAGGTGAAAAAGTAGAATCAATGATAATGTAGGAACTGAGGTTTAAAAAAGGTGTCCAAGATAACATAATAGTTATGTATTATTCAATAAGAAAACAAGATGTACTTGACCATAGAAGGTCGGGCCTTCGAATAATGAATAATATTATAGCCTATCTGTTGGGTCTATTTCTAATCCAAGTGGAACACATAAAACTAGACCAATTAATCAAGGTAGCCTCCTATGATAGATCAAGGAATTCAAACATTAATCTTGGGAAATCACAAGTTTGACCACTCCTTTAAGTGAGAAAATGACCATATTAATAATATGAACCTTAAATTTATAAATATTCATTGTCAATGAGATAACCATTCCAGTCCATTCACATTATTTAATTCAATCAATTTCTTATTCATACAACAATGAAAAATGTACATAAGTGGTGTCGTACCATTTAACATATCACTAAAAATTAATAAGATACAAGTGAGCATACTTTCCCAATCATAAATTATAATTTCATCTATTTCAATTAATTAAATCCATTATGGTATTAGACCCAATTAAATCAAAGTGTGTTCCTATTAATAATACATAAAGGGTCAAATATCTATATAAGTGTTACACCTAGATGGGTGGCTAACATTGAGGTCATTGATCTCCAACTATAGAAGGGGGTATATTAAGGAATTTGGATTATAATATAATAAATTAATTTTAGATTAATTTTAGAAACAACACATGGTGAAATCAGAGTGTATAATAGTGGAGAAAAATATAAACATTGATAATTTTACGGAAACTCCATTGAACACCTACCTTATGGTGATAGAAGAACACTCATCCAATATTAGCCTATGATCTTTCCTCTATTAGGATAAATTGGATAAGTATACTAATACCATGAAAATAGGACATATAAGATCATGTAGAATAACATCAATAATGGGAAGATAAGATGAAAAAATTAACATATTGAATCAATTATCATTGGATTGCCAACACAACGAATAATGGTCTTATTAGAGTCTAATTGAATGTTGGGCTTCAATTCCTTTGTTGAGTTACCATGTAAGTTCTCAGCATAAGAGAAAGTACCATGTGTAGGGAATAAGAAAAATAGGGGTTAAATTTATAATGGAATATAAGGAAAGGGTAATTTTATCATTTTTCATGGGGGCAGATGGTTTGGATTCACGATTTAACTAAATTCTACACTAATTGTGCAGTTATACTACCTAAGTTCCATTACCCCTGTGAACTAGGTAAACTACTTGAACAAATATGAAAAACATGTGTGGATCCTCTTTATAAAAACTCTATTATTTTTCACATGTCCATTTTTCCACACTTTGGTGGTTCATAAAACCATGCTTCTTTATATATGGGTCACATGGTTGATCCGTATGATTACTACTAACTCTGTGCCAACCCAACTCCTCATACAAATTCACCAAAAAATAGATCTCCTCTCTCCAAAAAATCTACAGATTATCTTGAACAATTTCTTAAACCTTTAATAACTTCTAGTATATAAAAATAATATCTTTAAACTAAAATTTATAGGGGTCATACCTCAATAGAAAACCCCAGATTGTACACTTAATATTTTTCACCATAGAGATAATGCCACCATATATTTAGTGAAAATATTACCACTACAGACTACAACTAATGTTCATATAATTTTTCACATGAACCATTAATTGATATGTGGTATACGATATAACTAGGTAATTTATCATGAGGGAACATCCCAGTACCTTCATCTATAAATACACTGTATATCATCAACCCCTCTCCCCTATAGGGTAGTGTGAGTACATGTGTAGTGACCAACCTCCTATTAAGGTCCTTAAAATTTTCTTCATATTCATATGTATATGGAAATGGACTCCCCTATGGGTCAAATTTATTAGTGTATTTGATGACCATGAAAAATTTCCAACAAAACATAGATATTATCCAAAAAAATAGTCAAACAATAAATCTCTATTAAAGTGGTTAGTGTTGTTTGTTATTTAGTTACCTCCATATTTGAGCGATCTAATTACATAACCTAAAAATGAAAATTTATATATGAAAAAAATCACATTTTCTAAATTTGGAATATGGTTTCTCATTTTTTATTGTCTTCAAAAAACCCATTAAATTCTCATCATTCCCTTCCTTTATTTTCGAATATATGAGAATATCATCTATAACTAAAATCATAAATTGACCAGGAAAATATATAGAGAGTACATTTATCATATCCACAAATATGGAATTTAAATTCATTGATATGAAAATCATCACTATGAATTTATTGTGTCTATATCTTTTATAAAAGGCTATATTGTGTTTATCATCTATTTTTCCAATAGTTTGTGATATATTGACTAAAGGTGCATCATATATAAGTACTTAAACTCTAGCTATTAATAATTTTTTTTATCAATATAGGGTATATGACACTAAAGGATACTTATTCTTGATCTCAATTCAGTTATTTTCAAAATAATCAATGTATAGATACATTGATTCATTTTTTAATTTATCTAAGGGGATTATTTTATCATATGGTGACAAAATTGTGTATATAAATCCTTATCTAGATTATGTTGGACATTTTTATTTAATTCCATTTTAATGAGGTAATTATATTAGGAGACTTTATTAGAAGAGAACAAGGTAAGAGTTCTGTTGAATATTGAACCACATAATTAAGGAGAAAACCAAGAAACTCATATGGAAATATATTAGAATATTCTCACACAATAAACATATCATCAATATTTATTTTTTATTAACAATTTGTGATAAATATCCCTCATTATTATGTAACATGACCCATAATGGAAAAGTAACTTCCATAGTGGCATCATAGTTTTCCTTGCACCAATAGAAGACCAAGGCTTGATCTGGGATATGAAATATGATTTCCTTATCCTATAAATTAATATTGGGTCTATATTGATGAAACTTATCCATGACCAAAATTACATAAAATTTGACAAAATGGAGAATAATTGTTTTTACAAGAATCACATTGTAACATACTTTTATTTGATAATATTTATATGCATGGGATGAAATTATCATGACATTATGTTTTTTAACTAATAATTCAATATCTAATCCTTAGGGTGTTGAATTGATTCTTTTAAAAGAATTTACATATATGACGGAGTGTGGAACTATAGTTAAACTATAAATTTACATTTATTGGGTGGATATTAAGTTTATCTTTATATACATAATTTTAATACAATATTTCTGTATTTAGGACTTCCTTGGAATTCCATTTCTCCTTTAAATTTGGATGTAATTCTATCTATTATTTTTATTAAACCATATATTGGTGCACCTATTTGTGTAATTTCTACACTCTTTACAATTAAATCATAAAGTTTGTATGGTGTATTTGGTAGATATTTTTATTCATTCTTTTTATCGGCTGGATTCATTATATCTCTTTTGAAATCATGTGATTGATGAAATTATCTTCAGAACAAGATGAACTTCTCCATTTCATAGTGGAAATTCCCTTCATGGTTCTTATACCATTTTATGAATATATGATGAATTTTATTTTCCCGATTTGTTTTATCATATATGTTTCCATGAAAATCCATTTTACACTTCTTGTACCCAAAACCATGAGAATAATGAGAGTCTCCAATTTCAATTCCCACCCTCAGATAACACCGAACTATTTCATCATAGCTACGAAAAGTACCTTATAGCCAATTTCATTTAGGGACATGGTTTTAAGAAATAAAATAACAATCAATCATTATTTTAGGGTCAATTATAAAACATGTAGAATACCTTTTGAGGATCATGAAGTTTGATTCCTTGGTAATAATGGATTCATCCTCCTTTTTATTTTAATTAAAAAATTATCCCACTATTTACTGTAAAGATTTTAGGGAAAATATTTATTAAATTTTATCATGATAAACTTATTTCATTATATAAAAATAATTTTCTTATTACCTTTTGTTCTTAATTAGAGACCACCATTCATAAGCTTAATCATAAAAGTGATATATAGCCAAAAAAAACCTTTATATTCATTGAGAACTATAGAATGGAAAATATATTTTCATTTGTGTTAATAGATTTATCAATAATTTCCAATATTAATAAATGATTAATTAGTTTCTATTAGTTTAATCAGTTTAATAAAACTATAAATCAATTATCACCAAAATAATAATTCATTTCATAAGGAGAATCAAACCAAACATATCTTAATTTATAACACCTTTATTTTAACCTATAACATTTAAGGATCAAACTGTATCAATTTTATCTCATCATAGCTTGTTTTAAGTTATATCCTAATTTTAGTTATAACATAGTTCTAAAAATTGAGTAAAATACAAACTAATACCAAGTGATATGACCCAAATATAACTTTCATACATGTTTCTTCACATTATAAGAATATTCATTACCACTAATAATAAATAACACCCTAGAACCAATAGGATTAGGGTCTTTGGAGATTAAATAAATAACCATAAAAATTATAATTTATTTAAAAATATTTATTAAATAACTTAAAACATGATAACCTTTTTGACTTATCATGCATAAAATCGTTTTTCACTAGTCAGATAATGAATCATAAGGAAGGGTGAGATCAAATGCTAAATAAAGACTAATAATATGGGATATTAATCAAATATCACAATTTATCAAGTGATTAATATGTGTGTATGAAGAAACAATTGTGATACATGAAAAAACCTATGGAGAATCATACATAATGAAAAATCGATCATGGATCATGAATCATAAAATAATACTGTTGATATAACTTGTGGAATCATTCATAAGAATAAGAATCAGGTGAAAATTACCATATGTCATGGAAACATAACATAAGGATTTGAAAAAACAATTAAATATAGCATAAGAGTATCATATATATATATATAGATAAGAATTAAAAATAATTCCTTAAATCAATAATCACAACCATTACCATTAGCACATAATGGAAATATCAGTATAATAGAGTGTACTTGGTCCACTTCCCAATTCCAACAACATAGTGGATTGGGTTCATTCCCACTTATGATACATGTCATCTCATGATATAGAAATCATTATCTAAATAAGTATAAGGATATATAATTTTGGTACCACCCATAACATAATAGAAAAATCAAACATATGTGATGCTTGTGGAAATGAATATATTCATAAATCCATTATAGCATAACTAACCCATGAGAATGAAATATGTTTTCTGAAAATTTACATTACATGTTATGATAAGTGAAGGACCCAAAAAAATTAAGAATTTTTTGTTGTATTTGATTTAAATTTCCAATGTAGAAGTTATTGTATGGTTTGTGTGTTTGGTTATGGAGTGAGGATCCAACCACCAAATGACTATAATATGCTACCTGTACGTTATGGTAAGGATTAATGAAGTGGATTTCCTTGAACTTGTAAAGGAAGAAAGTATGTAATGTTTTCAATGAAACATGGAAGATTATGATACATGGTGAGTATCCCATACATTAGTTGACTGAGGATATTTTCCTTATGTCAAAGGAGAGTACTGGTATTATGTGCTGAAATGATTGAAACATGTTACAATGTTGTTAATGTGATCTAGCTGCTGAACAGTACTGGACAACCTGTAGAGTAGTAACCAGAAGACCAAAAAAGGTTCAATATTTTTGAAATAAGCTCTAAGGATAGTGTAGAAACCATAAAATTATTATTTATCATGTTGATAATGTATTTGGTGATAAATATTACATGTATAATGTCTAGAATAATTTGGGATATGTTAAACGGTTTTTGTAGTGATGTTTCATGTAAATAATCTATCTCTTGTTTATATGCTACAAGTTCTTTAGTAATTGTGATGAAGATATTTAAGTGGGTTTTCTAAATATAAAAAAGTTTTTTGTAATTGTTTCTGATTTTTTTTGTAGTGATGGAGATGAAAATGAACCAATTTGAAGAAATATGGAAAATGTTTAAGTTCCCCAATTAGTGTATTTGACTATATAAAATCATGTAACGTACTCATAGTAATGTATTCCACATAAGGGGATCCACACCATATATACAACCACAAAAATTAATCATCCTCATACATATATTTATGGTAATTCACAATAGAGTTGTGGTCAATGTATGGTTGTCCATAGATAAATATGGATTTCATATGAAACATTTCAAACTCACTGTGTGAGTCATATCAGAGGGAATCCATATTGTGTATGAGAAAGGAGAAACACATAAGTGATGGGGAGTAAATTTATGAGTCATGGAGACTTGTGTTCAAGTATTCAATGAGTAAATTCACATGCGTATGATATTGTATCATATATTGTATGAGTAAACAAAATTTCCTTATGAGTTAACACTTTTGAGAATTTGATTTTTCTAAATACTAAAATTTGGAGATTATAGAAGTTATTTTTGATGAAGAGAATTAAATTTGATTATGTTAAATCAATTATAAAATGATGAAAACATTAGAAATCATTGATGTAAAATGATTTATTATTATATTGAGGAAGATTAATGAAGCGAATGTTCGAAAAGATCACTATTCTATATCTAGGAATTTCAAATGAGAATATTGGAAATTTAATTTCCATGGTCATAATTGAGAATTAAAATTGATTTCTCTTGAGATGACCTTGAGTGGATTTAATATTGCAAATATTACATTTATTAAAATATATTTGAAATAGAAAAGTAATATGCGACCAAGATCAACTTTTCAAAAAAACATCATGCCTGAATAGAAGAAATTCTAGATTAAGTAAATATAGAAATTTAATGTGATGATATAATTTTTCAATCATTTTATAAATATAATTATGAGAATTTATTCTAAATTAATTATATGAGAAATAATTTTGATCTACTATATTAGATTTATAGATCCATGAATGGAATATGTATAGGGTTTTCGAACCTACCATGTAGTGAAAATTGAGCTGAGTCATAAATACAAGTTGCTGTAAGATTTTAATTTATCTATGTTGATTGTTTTTTTTCATGTATTTGTGATATTTATTTTCAGTAAAATATTTATTGAGTATTTTTTTTGGAATAATGTGATGTGATATTCAACTATGAAAGACAAAGAGAATATAAAGGAAATAATGTGGCTTTGGTCATTTTGCGAGAGATGGTCATTGAGGAAAATATAAAGAAGATCATTGGAGGTACACAATTATATGGAAGTTTAAAAATGAGAAGATCACCCTATACATATTCAAGATTTTTTTTCAAAATATTAAAAAAGTAAGTTTTAATAGACTATATATAAAATGCATATATAAATGGATATAAGGTGTGTACGAGATACAACCCAGAGAACCAGTGAAGCTCTTAATGAATTAGAAGATGGTTATGTTGATCACATATTGATTCAAGGTCATCATTTCTGTATAGAATACAATTATGGGAATAATCCAAACAGATTCTGCATAATAGATCCAATCCATGGAGAGAGAATAATATAAAAGAAAATACTAAGGGGATACCAACTATTATCTAAATATTCATATACGTTATGTTGAGACTTTCCAATAGTGATAAAATTATTTATTTATGAGGATGAAAAAGCTTTAGATCATATTGAGATAGAAGTATGTGTATATTCTGTAGAACATATGTGATGTTTAGATTCATGCGGAGACTAGTTTATCAGTGTTTTATTATATCATCAGCTAGAAATTGAATACACTTTTGAGTAAATAGTTATCAAATCATATTGATACAGTGTAATCATGAGATTATTTTAGATAAAACTCAAAGGGATTCATATAAATCAATTGTTTATACATTATAGAAAGATTTGGATATAGTTTGACTCTATATATACAAGGAGATCGTGGTGAAAATCTATGAAACCAGTGGTAGTGTAGTTAAATTGTAATCACATTGAGAAGTAGTGTTAGTATCTGACATACTATGGAGTCTTTAATACTCACTATATTTACATGGGCTTATAGTGGATAATAAAATCTATTATCAAGGTGGATAAAAAATTATTATATGCAGAATATTTCCCATATCTGGGTTGATCCCTATAAAAACAGCTTCTTCCATGATTTACATTCTTTCATTGCTTTCATGTGGTATATGTTATTGATAAATAATATGCCTATTCACTATTATACGTATAGATAACAGTGTTATAATTTAATTGTTTTTAAAAGATAATCATTGTGAATAGAACATTTTTAATAAATATACAAAACTAGATTCAATCCCCTCTTAGGTGTATTCATTGATCATTAGGGGAATATCAAAAATCCATACAGAGAATGAAATTGGATTGTATCATTATGGAATATCCCCAATGAATCATAAGAATCATTTAAGGATATTTACAATGATAGAAAAGATATTAAAATAATATTAGAAAACTATTTAGAAAATAAGAGGATATATTATTTTAATTTTTATTAGAATTTATTTTAAAAGGAGATAAATGTTAAATAAATGTTTTTTGAAATTGAATGGTAACAAAAAAGTAAAAATTACTCGAATGAAACATGAAAAATCAAAATGGAATCAGTGTAAAAAAACAAAAGAAAATGTTTTGAGTAATCAACCATGTGTAAAAGATTAATAATTATTTCATTCATTGTTCTATAAAGAGAGTAAAAATGAATATAAAATTACTTTAATATTATATTTAGGGATAAATAAATGTATAAAATAATATTTAAAACATGGACATGAAGGGAAAAAATTACCAACTGAAAATAAGAGATAAATTTAGCTCTACTTACAATCATCCATTTAATTGAATCGTGAACCAAAAGAAGGAAAATGATAAGGATACATATACAACCCAAATATATAAATCGGAGAATATATTATATGGGGTTTTAAAAATAAACAACATATAATTTCAATTTATGGATATTTTTTCATAATCAATATTGATTTCAATGTTAGATTAGAAAAGGAACCCTTACCATAAATCCTGACCTACATGAAATAACATCAGACTCATAATAATAAATATAACAATATAAATAACTTATTAATGATCCTTATTCATATTCATTACCTTTTATATATAAAAATTATAATCATTTACTACAATTATATTTGTTAGTTATTGTTTATTTTTTTTATAATATGTTAGTAATTTTGATGGTTTTATACAAGTTTCACATTGAAGATCTTCATCCTCATTATTTGAAAAAAATCATCATATAATGATTAATTAAGGAAGCATAGTAATTTATAATCAATTATTTAAACAGTCTATTTATCATATGATCAATTTATGAGTGTGGTTTGTGAGAATAGATCTTATGACTAGCATGTTTTATGTAATTTACTAATAAATACATGTTACTTTATAATTACTATCCATTTTTGTCACACCATTAAATAAATATCTTAATAAAATAAAGTACTATTTAATATAAAATATTACTAGTATTAATGTGTTGATACTAATTCATGTTGTAAATGGTGATGTTAGTATAGTATCATTCAAGAACATAGTTTAACCGACCTATACCAGAACACAATATAGTAAATAAAGAGTAAGAGAGTAGATTTATATTAGAGTAATAACATTATTTTGAAAAATATTGATGTTAATAGAATGAAATTATAGTTTAGTATGAGATTTAATAATAGGGAAGACGTGATGCTAAATTTAAAAAGTTGGTGGAGAAAAATATACATTGATGAGTTCACTCCTTGAAACTAAATCAATTGTAATGAAGTATTTATGATTCCCTTATGGAACCATTGGAAACCAAAAATGTTTTATGACTTTAGAAAAGATCAATTGGTCAGTTAATAAAGATAAAACCAATAAAATAGAGTGTTTTATGTGGGGTAAATGAGGGATAATTTTATAGGTGATTAGAGTGGCATATCTATAATTAATCCTTCCCTAAGTTGTAAGGTTGTCATTGTAAATGGAAATTGGATAAGAAAATAGAAATATAACATATAAATGTTTTTAATCACATAATATACTAAACTTAGATTTATTTTAGGTTTAATTTATGCATTTATCCATTAATTCAACCCCTTTATCTCGTTTTTCATATACTGTCAATGATTAATTTCTATCATTGTAATTTTTTAACAAAAAATTGACTTAACCCTGGGCCCTAATTTTAGTAGGATGATTAAATTTTTTACACTATTTAATATAATTTAATTTATCAATAGGAAAAATATTACATTTAAATGAAACATAATATATATACCCCATTTTATATAAAAAATATTATTTTAAAAATTAGGGTTTTCTATGTTATTTGATATAAAATACTAATTAAATTAGTGGTAATCAAATTTTTTTACTTTAAAATAATAAATTTCATTGGAATAATCCTTTAAAATTGTTCAATTTGATTTATAATGATAAAAATAAACACCATTTTGAAAATAATTCTTTAAAATATATAATTATTTAACAGCAAATGATTTAAATCACATCCCAATAAAAATAATTGTTCATCTTTTAAATATTCAATTTAATAAATCCATTAGTAATAGAAAGTTGGTTTTAATTTTATAGACACATGAAATAATTATTTAAATAATAATATATATAATAATATTTAATTAATAAGAACACATATTTTTATAAGAAAATATTTTAATTATTTATAATTTTATTATTTAGTTCGGAAATTATTTGTTATATATAGATTGTAATATATTTAAATTTTTAATAACAATTACTCAACATTAATGTACCAATTGGATATAAGTATATCTAATGAGAATATATCCATCAACCATATATCCAATGATGACATGTTAAATAAACATGAATATAATAGTTATATTATATTCCAATATATTATGGTACGTACATATCTAAAATCATATATCCTATCATATAATTACTTGGTTTAGATTTTTATTAAATTTATAAAATTTTAAATTCTTTATATATCTATCCTTTGTTGTATGATCTTCATGGATGATCGCGAGGATGGTAATTTCAACCTTATAGAATTTTTATTTGCATGCGGTTTGATTAATTTATTAATTTTAGAATTTATGTTTTGTTTAGTAATATTGAAATGTATTTCATTATTTTATATATAATGAATAATAAAACAAGGAATTGTTTATTTTAGTTCAATTTTGTGTTTATCAGAATCTATATAATTGAACAAATTTATTTAATGGGAAATACATAATAAGATCATGGGGTGTTAAAAAAAGGGGTGATAATTTTAATTTTTTCACATCATTAAGTTTTAACTAGAGGTGTTACAGTTTGAAATGTGTGAAGTTGATATAAATTGAAAATAATATATTGGAGTAACTATCATGAGATGGATTAGTTATTGATTAGGGGGAAAGTGTGCCAATGTAAGGTTATCAATTTTCCTTAATGATGAATCATTATTCTATGTGTTGATTAGTGAGAGAGTTAATGATGCTTAACCTCTCACCTATGATTTTTGGTTATGGTGAGTTATAACTAACAATGATCACTATTATCTGTAAGTTATTCCTATGTTCATGGGATATTTATGATAAATTACCCAATTTTTAAGGTCATAGCTGAAATGGAAGTAGGAATAGGGGTGAATAGACTCATCACAAAATGTAAAATAAAGGATCTAAATCACCAAGATATTTAATGTCAAAGTTAAAAAATCAATGTTAAATATGTAAGAGATTAAGAAGAGTAAAATGGAAGTAAGGAATAGGTAATTTTAATATTAGTCCAAATAAAAGTGATCCAAAATCTACTTTTTACAAAACATGAATAACTGAGATCTATGTTATTCACTAAATGGACTACATTTTGAAGGGTAGTTATAATCCAATTATATATTACCTTTTCTAGTTGTGTCATAACAAAAAAAATAATGGCCTTTAATGGGGAGTTACAACAAGATTATAACACTAACATTTTACCATGAGTCACAACCAAAACATATATATTGGAATAGGTAAAACACAATGTTGACATTTTTTCTCAGAAGTCACAATCCAAAAGGAATGATTATTTTCATAATGAAAAGAACATAAATCAGAAACATCTAATAACAAATGATGAATATAGATAAAACTAAACATAGACTCAAATACCAGATTATATATGTTAGTATAGAATAATTGAATCACAAAAACTTGTTCTCTGGTATTGGAATAATGGACGCACCCTATGTAATAACAATTTCACAATTTTCGTTTTTCCAAAGGAGTCCTTCAAAAGATAAAAATTATTCATATGGCATTATAAAAACTATTTCAATGGATTTTCAACATGCTACATGGATGACCATTCATAGAATTCATCTTATTTCCCACGTTTCATGGTCTAAAATTCCTGTATATTATGTTCTTTATTAAATAATTAATGAAAAAACTATATATTTTTCACAAATGGTTAAAATAATTCTAAAAAAGAATAATAATATTGATAATATAATTATCTCCATAATTAATGTATAGTCATCCATCTAATCATTCTTGAGTGAATAATAACAAACAACTTTATAGTTCCCAAATTTTAAAGAATAATATATACGAATGATGAAAATCCTTGAAATACGCTCGACGATACAATATCAAGGTATCACATAAATGTCAAAAATTAATTTTTTTATGAAAAACTATAATTAAAATATCTTTATAAAAAATTCATAAAAATATGAAAAATATTAACACATATAAAATTTTCATTAAAAAATTCAAAATCACTTTTTATATGATCATAAAATATAAAAAATAATCTAAAATAATATATATTAGTGAATATTAAACAAAAAAAAATATAAGAAATTGTAAGATAAAATATTTTTATGATTAAAAGTTTTATATGATTCACGATATATTTTATATGGTATATTATTTTAATATACATCCTCATTGTAACATCGATCATTAGACTCATTCTCATCATAATGTTCTTTCTCATTGAATGGTTTATTGTGAGGTTCATTCTTGTTATCATGTTAATCATAATTTGTTTCCCACATTGTAAGGTTCATCACAAGGTTAAACCTTATGTTTATTATATACATTGTAGCGTATAAAACGTTTCCAAAAATCTCCTTCATATGGAAAATTTTAAGGATTTATAATGTAGATTACTTAAGATTTATATGGTATAGTAGTTCAAATTTATAACATACACTAGTTATAAATTTTTTTCTAAAAATAGACTACATATTTTTTTGAGTAAATTATAATATTAAAAAAACATTTACTTTGTAAAAAATTAACAGTGTTTCCACATCAAAGATGAATAAGTAGTAAGTAACTAATGTAAAGTGAAATTAAATGATATCCAATTATAAAATTATTATAATATCAGTTAAACCTATAACACATGATTAAAACCCAAATCATAATAATATTATTTTTTCTATAAAATTATTATATATTAAACATTAAGAATGTATACACATTAAATTATTTTCTTTAATCATGTTAGAGGGAAAAATTGAGAATGAGTAAATGGAAAAAATCCAGTATGTGTGAAATTTTAAATGTTAAACTAGAAGACAAAAACAAATAAAGAGGGAAGGAGATTGAGCCAATCCAACAATATCCTAAAATATTCCCCTTTTATATAATTTCAAAACCGAAAGATAATTATTAAAATTAAATTATGCACATTTTGAAAAATGATCAAATTGAATAAATTTGGATAATGACAATGGTAAAAAATAATAATATCAAACTATTCCTTTATAAGCTATATTAAAAAAAATTATATGAATTTAATGTTCAGGAAAATTTCTGTATAATTAATAAAATATTAAATTAAAATATATTTGAAATTAATACACCCCATATGTTTATGATTCTAAAAAGTATATTTCAATGTAGATAATATCAATAAATTAAATAATGTAAATTTTCTTCTATTAATTTCATAATATCTTCCTTCTTTAAGAAATATCAAATTAAAAACTCTATGTGCATATTTGAAAATTTTCTATATACAATAGTGTGAAAAGACTCCAAAAGTTTGTTTAAAAAGACATTATGAGACATAAAATATGTTAATATATTCAATGAATTATAAAATTATTTCAAATGAACTAAAATAGTGACTAACTATAAATAAACATTCATGTATACTATAAAATAAAAAAATATCACATGCATACTATCTATAAAAATATTTAAGTTGATTAAAATATAATTTCTATTTCAAACTTCGTTATTACTAGGCTAAAATATGACTATTTCAAACATATTTATTTCGAATATTTTGTTAATAATTTTATCCAATTAATTATCAATTGAAAAAAAATCGAATACCATATCTTCCTTGTTAACAAGATCTATAATAAAATGAAATCTAATATTAATATGTATTGTTATAGAATGTTGTGAAGAGTTTTTTTGGAATGGAAATAGTATAAGTGTTATCTAAATAAATCATTTTCTTATTAATACAAACATTAAAATCATTAAAAGTTTATATCTAGATAAACACCGAGCATAAAAATTAAAAGTGGCTACATATTTAGATTTAGTGGTTAATAAAGAAACCTATAACTATCTGTTTGAACCTGATGAAATTAATATTTTACAAGTAAAATGAAACATTACTAATTTACTTTTTATATTAACTCTATAACATCCTAAATATGAAAGATAATAACATAGAAAAATATTTTTCCCCAGAATAGAATATTCCAAAACTGATAATTTCTCTAATATATCTAGTAATTATTTTAAGAGAGTTTAAGTGATATTTTTTTGGGTCATTCGTGAATCTAGCACAATATATAAATTTTATATCATATCATATGTAGAAAAATTTAAATAAAGAAATTTACCTATAATACTTTGAAATCATTTAACATCAAAATATTTTCATGATTCATGAAATTCTAATTTACAATTAGTTCTTAAAGAGGTTCTAAAAGTTTTAAACTAATGAAGGAAAAATATAGTAACTAATTATTTACACTACAAACCCTGAATAAAAATATTTTATATGATCTCATTAATAAATTAAATTTCCCAAAAAGAAACATTATTCAACCATGATGTCAATATCAAATTATCTTGTCATTAAATTAGAATATTATTTACAAATATATTCACTAGTTGAGTGAAAAATATATCATCGATATAAATAGAAAAAATAAAAATATTATTTTAAATATTCTTAATAAGAATTTAGTATATAATTTAGTATTATTGAAACTAACATTTGACCAAAATGATAAAAAACTCTCATAAAATGCTCCAAGAGCTTGATTAATTCAATATAAACATTTTAATAATTTAAAAATATAGTTATATTTTTCATGTTTAAAACCAGATTTTTTATTAACATAAACACTTTATAAATAAAAATAATTAAAAACAATTACACCCATTATTTGATATAATTTAAACCATTTAAAAAATGGAAACAATAATTTAATTAAAATAGATTCATTCCTAGAAACAAGTGAAAAATATTCATCAAAATTGATAACTTCTTCTATAGAATAGTATTGTGTAAATGTAATGCTTTATTCTATATATTTTGACCACATTAATCCAATTTATTTTAAAAAAATCTATTTATTTTAAATAACAATCTTATATTTAGAGGGTTTAACCAAATTTAAATACTATTTATCATAAATTTATTATGTTCATTGTCCATAACTAAAAACCAATTAATATATTTTAAATATTATTTTATATAATTGTGTACAAAATTAGAAACTAAGGTGGAATTTTCCCAAAAATTCAAAACATGCCTTATGGTTTTAATTCTAGAATCAATATTACCAAAAAAAATTCAATATGGCGATCATTATATATTTTTGAAGATCTTAGATCATATTTATAATGATTATGATACCCCTAAACATATACTTATAAATTATATGATTCATATTCCCCAATATTAATCTCAGTATATTATTTAAAAAGTTTCACTAAATTTTAATTTTTTTCCCATTATTCCCATTGAATTTAATAAGAATATAATATTAAGTTGTTAGAGATATTTTTATTAAGAACTATATAAATTGTTTTCAAATTAATAAATCCTATTAATATACCATCATCGTATTTAACATCAAATTTATCCAAATTATATTTAGTATTAAGAATAAAAACATAAATCAAAATACTTTAAAATTAAAAAATTTAGGTTTGTTTACATTCCATAATTAATAAGGAAACTTTTTTTTAAAAAAAAGACTTACATTATTTTTATTTGAAATATAAAAAGATTTAAAAATTGATTCAAGACAAATATATTTATGTAATTTATATTCACATCATATATTTTTATCCATTTAAATTATTGTTTGATTATTTCTTTCAATGACTCAATTTTTTTAGGAGTTCTAGTTGATGAAAAATTAGGAAAATGGACATTATTTTCTCAAAAACATTCCAATAGTAAATTATCAAATTCACCTCATCTATCAATATGAATATCTTTATTCACATATTCCCTTTTAATTTTCAGTTTTTTTTCTTTCAAAAATTTGTAATATTATCTAGTGTTTTATTTTTTAATCTATTATGTATACCTTGAAAATTTTCTAAAATCATATATGATAAAAAATTTAAATTTAGTTCCTTCATGACAAGTGGTTTGAGTAGGACCAAAAAAGGTAATGTTTATTATATATATTTTTCGGTTAGAACTCATACAATCAGTTATAATGAAAAATTAATTATATTATTTCCCTTTCATGTATGAGTAACCCACATAATACTTATCCTTATTAAAAGTAATTAATTGAAAAAATATTTCATAATTTTACATTTTAAAAAATAGTTTTAAATTTATATTTAAATTACATAAATTAAAATGTGATATCTAAATCAATAATATATTCAAAAAATTTACATTATTAGTAGTTCGTTCAATAAGTCTAAGAGTAATTATTTTCCATCTAATTAGTATAAAATAATAAATTTAGTTTTATAAAAACTAAAAATTTATCAGTATGAAATTCAGCATTCTTACCATCATCACATAATTGAGATATTATTATCAAGTTATCCTAACAGCAATACACACATATAAATATTTAAAATTATAGTAGATTTAGAAATATCAATTTATCCAAAACCTTCCCCATGACATTGGAATTATCAATAAATGATATAGTGCTTCCATCACATTAATTTTTAGAGATAATGGGCCTCGAATCATACAACTATAGAATCCATTTTCCATATAATATACATCTTTATTTATATATAAGATATTATTTAATATAAAATAAATTGTAAATAGTTTTAGAACCCAATATAATTTGGTTCTAATATGATTAATATAACATTTCATAGGTACAAAAACAGAACACAAGGAAGTATTATAAGGTACTTTGGATGACAAATATTTAAAAATATAATTCTTACTATGCCATAAATATTTTGGAAATTTGATTGTGTATTTATTTTCCAAGTTTCCCCTCATTTTAAATTTGAAACAAAGAGTAGTTAAAGAACAACCATTTCAACATTTCAAAAAAATACCAATACATATGATGAAATACCCAATCATATCTAATAATATTTTCTTTTTTATTCAACTTATTGAACGGAATTATCTTGTCTTAGAAATTTATTTATTGAATAAAGGTATTTAATATTTCTTTTAATAAAGTTAGTTTCCTCTTTTTTATTTTCATTCAATATTAGAGATGATTTAAGATCTTAAAATGATTTAGTATTTGAGGTAGAAGGAGTATTATTTAGTTTTTCTCTTTCAGGTGAAATATTTATTTTTTTCCAAAATATTTTATGATAATTAAATTTGAAATCATTATAAAGAACAATGCCTCAAAAACATATTTTCTCAATCTATCAATCCCTTTATTTAATTCATAACTGGTTTTATTTTTATAATTAGAATCATCCATATATTATCTAAAATAAAAAATAGAAATACTAACCTCATTTAAGGATACAATAAATCATATGATTTCCTTTCCCGTTTCATTTTTATATTATTCACTAGGATCAAATTATTTATTACAACTCCAACATTAAGTAAAATAACATGTTTCATTCATATTTTTAACTCTTATCCTTATTTAAATTTTTTAATATAGGATATCTTGGAATGATGTTCCCATGTTTTCAATTATAAAAAAAATTAAATTTGTTTTAATTATTATTTTAAGGTATATACTTTTACCATTATGATTAAACTTACGAATGTTTTTACTACATCGGATTTTGAATCCATAATGTTACATGATTTTTAAACATCAGTAACAACATGAGGATTATAATATTTTATATTGTTTCATTAATCAATGGAAAACTTTTTAGCATTTAATTTATTGGGTTGGGATCTCAAGACTCATTTAACAAGAAATGGATCATCGAAGGATTCTCCAACTACGTTCATTCCATTAACTATTCTAGTAAATCTCTGAAATATTTGGTTGACTATTTCATCTTCTCCAATAATGAAATATTGATATTATGCCAAAATAATTCATTTAATTCTTATAATTTATTTATACAATCTAAATAGATTGACTTGTAAAATTATATAACTTTCATGAACTATCTTACTAGTAGAAATATGACACAAAAATTTCTAGTAATAATAAAATATAAAATATTCATTATGTTGAAATTCAAAAAATATTTATAAGAATAATTTTTGGAAAGAGTGTAATGGTTATAATCAAGTAATTTATAAAGTTTTACTGTAGTGGTGAATGATGAATACTGAGTTTCTTAAGATATAATTTATTCATGTAATATAGTTGTTATTATCTATACAATAAAAGTGATATAGTTTAAATGGAATCCATATATCATTTTCTCTTATCACTTTAATCATAAAAAAATTTCCTAGAATTATGTGTTTTTATAAAAGGTTATTAAATATTATATATAGAAAAAATGAAAACTAATCCTTAAAAAGTTTTAATACTGATACTATTGTTAGGTCTTTATTGAGGTAGAAGTAAATTTACAGAAGTAGGTGTTAATAGACAAAATAAATAATTTAAAATGGGATGGTCAAATCCCCATGATATATAATTCTAATGTTAATTAATGAAGGTTCAATATTAAAGTGATTAATCAATGGAATATTAACATAAATAACATGTAAGAATATTACAATAGTTCATATCAATGTGATCCTAAATATTCTGTTCACACCCCTCTACTTCCATATAGGTATGTTAATTAATAAATTACCTAATGTTTTCAGGTGAGTCACACCTATATTAATGTGTACATTTTATAATATTGGAATACCCACACATCAACATTGAATTTTAATGTGGAGTCACAACCAGATTATAACACTGGATTTCTACCAGGAATCGTAACCAAAACATTCTATTGAAATCAGTATAACCAAACATTGAATTTATAACATGGATTTCACAAAATAAATATAATGATTATTTTTGATTGGGGAGACACATAGTAAAAGAATTTAAGATTATATGATGAAGATAGAAAAATTAATGGAAAAATTGAAGACACTATATGGTAGAAGTCACCTCAGAAAAGTTAATGTATAATAACTAGTTATTAAGTAATAGAATAAGGTGTGTTTTATAAGGAAGTACTGATCAATCAATTTTTTTTATCCTTGATATTCTTTAACCATTTTAAAATTGTTGACATAGTGTTATAAAATTATTTCAATGGATTAGTGAGATATTAAATCTATGTTCAATGAAATAATTGTTCTTATATATCAAATGTTGGAGTGTATACTAGCTATAACTATGTTTCATATTTAAATAAAAACATAAATATCTATGGAATAGTAAAAAACTCTTAGAATAATTAACAATTGTAATAATAATATCAAAACGATAATTATTATCACAATCAGTCATCTTATAACATTTTAGTGAATGATAACCAACAAATTTATAGTTTTCTAATTCATAAAATGATATTTATGAACATTTAACATTTTCAAAACATTCCCAATTTGAATATATCTCGTTATCTCATAAATATTTCAACTTACTCTATTAGTAAAACATTTGAAATTAAAATATCATTCCAAAAAATATTCCTATTGTTATGATAAATATATATATATATATATATTTCACATTAAAGACATAAAAATATATATAATGTATATTATAATCTATAGGTAATCATTTATCATCATATAAATTATGGAAATCATAAACATATAAAATATTTAAAAACTATAAGATAGAATATTTCATAAAATGAAAATGTTCATAAAATACATAAATAATTTTTTACCATTCATTTTTGTTAGGTATATCGTCATTATAATGTCATCATAAGGATAATCCCTAGATTCATTTTCATCATAAGATTCATTATATGGTTAATTCTTATTGAAATTTTCTTCACATCATAAGTTTCATTATAATTGTATGGTTTGTTGTAAGGTTCATTATTCTCTTCATAGGGTACAAAAACATTGAAAAAAATAACCATTATATGAAATATTTTGAGACTTTGAAAGGAATTTTACTAGATATGTGTAGGGTATAATAGTTAAACTTCATAGGGTACAATAATTAAAAATATTTTCCAAAAAATAAACTATAGATTTTACATAATATTATTAAATTATAATGAACAAATCGTTGAAAAAAAAGTAAATTTATGCATAATTACAAAACAAATATGAGTAAGTAATAAGTAAAAAATAAAGTGAAAATTTAAAATTAGATAATTATGAAGGTGAAAGAAGATAAACTAAATATATTACATATGAGTAAAAACAAAAATCACACTAATGTGAGTTTTTATCAAAAACCAATTCCAAAGAATCAAAATTAATTTGAATATTTTTAAATAATTTATTTACTTATGCTAGAGGTTATAAAATGAGAATTTGTAAATTATATTAATTTTTTTAAATATTTATATAATTAATAAATATGAAAATAGAAAGAATAAAATTAAATTGGGATGTATAATGAGCCACTCTAGAAATCTCAAGAATAATCCTCTAACAATGGACTCACCTTTGACTGTTACAGAACCTCTCATTCAAAAAGTGATCTTCTATGTAGATAATGGTTTGATTATATATTCCCAACATCTACCATCAATATGAAAAAATCACCAACAAATCAATCATATTCCATCATATAAAATATTTATTTTTGGTATGCGGTGAATTTATCAACAACTAAAGAAGAAATAATGAAACACCACAATATATAATACAATATGAAGCTAAGATTGACAACATGATATGAATTAGAAATATAATTTTAAATCAAGTATAAGTCACCCCCATTGGATCAATCATTGATGATGTGTTTATTCCTCTATAATAATGATTACAACCATAGGTGTTGATCTCTATAGAACACATGGAGTATACCAAAAAAACATTTTCTCTCATGATATTATAGAAGAAGAACTAAAAACTCTATGTATAATATCCTCACACTTTCTTGATGATTCAATGTGTCTTTTAGGTTCGATGCATTTCCAATATGTGTATTTTATGATTTCTCAATTAGGGATAAAGTGAAGGAAACACTCATCTAAAGTAAGCTGATTTATCTTTATCCAGAATATTATGCCATCTATCCTGTTTATTGACTCATTTCCTAGTTTTTCAGATAAAATATTTAATTATTTCTTGGGTTATCAAATCTTTTTATGGGTTTTCACATTTTTTTCTTTGATTATTGATATATCCTTTTGATCATGTGTTTTTTAACTGAAATTCCCCTTGAACCATGTACAATTTAAAATTTTCAAAGTGTTTCCCAATACCTTATGGTTTTAAAAAGCACAAGGTCTCAAATGCACTCTACAAATATGACCAGTAAAACATACAATTACCATGATTCCCTATAACCTTTACTATATTAAATCAACTGCCTTGTGATTTTTATGATGAAGAAAAACCTACAAATATTGACCTACTATCACCTAGAAAATAAGAGAATGACCCCTACCATTGGGACACCCCTATAGAGACATGTGTGATTCTTCCATTCTTACTAAAGGGTCAGGCATAATTATGGTGAGAACACTATATCTATTAGTTGCTAACATTATGTTATATATGGCTATTGATGGAAAATTTATATTTGGGATTACTTTGGTGTGTAAAGGATTATTTTTTAGAGAATGAGGTTGTGTTGGGTAGAAATGCTAGCAATTGATTCGGTTGGAAGGTTCTCCATTACTGAGGATCAGAATACATGGTTTGTTACTTAGATTAAATATGATGAATTTTATTCCAAATATGTCATTATATATAATAAATAATTTAAAAGTAGATTCATCATATATTCTTAGTAGATTTAATTTGTGAAAATAGGTGTTCTAGTGCCATAACAAACAATGGAGAACTGAAAAGTTAATTCAAGGTCTATTGACTTAGGTGTAATGTAGGGAAGAATTTTTAAATGGAATTAAATTTATAACAAATTCATTTGGTTGGGTTCTTGATTCCATTGCGTACATACTAAATTCTCCAAATTTCAATGATTAAAATTTTTATATATAGTACCTTACAATGCTTTTCAAATTCCCCCATTGTTGTAGTAATAGCTTATAACACCCTTTTCATTGGAATAAATTTTGATTCCAACACCTGAGTGTAATATTTCATTCAGTTTAATGGACCATATAGGGCAAAATAAATATTTAGAGTTCTTCATTTATTTTTCTTTTGATTGGAATGGCACATTATGTTGTATTTGACATACTCCCAAAAAGTCAGTGCATGATCTACTGTGGCTCTAACATTTTATCAAGTGGGAATGTGACACAATGATATTATAGGACATAGTATCTATTTTAAAAGAATTGGAATATGTTTTCCATTAATATGTTATTGTTCACTAACATATATATCATCAACCTAAAAATGAAACATGTGCTTCTCACTATGGTGAAAACTTCCGTTAATATTTTTATAACTCCAATCCAATCCAAATACTTATTACAATTAAATTTATTCATCAAATTAAAAAAATGAAAAGATCTCATTGAATTGAATATTAATTTATTTCCCAAAAGTTAATTGACCAATAATGTTTTAAATTTAGGGTAATTAAGGAGTATTAATCAAATTCAATTAAATAAAGTTTTATATTAAAAAATCACACAATTCCCTTGAAGAATATGTATTGGGAAAAAAAATAAATTTTAATTAAAAATATATAATAACAAATTTTAATAAATCAATTAGACCATTCCTGATATATTAATCATTCTCATGGAATCACTATTGAGAATCCCAACAAAGGTTTTAGTCCCAGTTATGTTCTTGACATCAGAAAATGAAAGTTAACAAAAAAATAAAAATTGTGAGTTAAATTATTGACATTCAATATATTAAAAAAAACTTATATCTTAAAATTCCTTTCCAATTACTAATTTGGATGTTCCTATGTGATTTATATATGTGATTTATAGACACCATTTTTTCATTCCTCATTTTAGTTAATAATTCCCCACATATATCTTTCCATTTGCAAAAGTAGTCACTTAATCAATTTTTTTCCGACAAATAATTTGTAAAGAAATTATTTAGTGGGAAATGATAATACAAAACCATGTCATTCCAAAAAGTATACATCCCAAAGGTTATTTTGTATAACCAGAACATGAAATAAGGGCTTGAACAACAAACTCTCAAATTTAAATTACCATAATGGAATGATTTAACCCACACACAATGCCATACATTCTTATTGAAATTTATAGATTTGGTCCCATAAGAGCATTTTACCAAATATTATGTGGTTTATTAAAACTTCTTTTAGGGATGTTCTATGAGGTGTCACATTTATTTAGTAAATAAATTACTAGATATCTATTTCAATCAGCTATTGTGTTAATGCCAAAATTTTGATTCACTGAAAAAAAAAATTATCATTATAATTTATTTTCCATATTTTAAAGAAAAAAAATAACTTTTCCCCAATGTGTTACTATTTACCATTTTTAATTATGTTTTCAATTTGGCTCAAAATTATTTAAACAAAAAAATGAATAAAAGTATCTATCATGCCCCCTACCTCTAAATATGCCCCTTCTGAGCTTGCAATGAATGAAGAGATATAACGACCACAAAGTCTCACCTACAATAGACCTCAGGGTAGTGACCAGAACCAAGGGTATAGAAATAAAAAAAGGTAAGGCATTACCCTTTTTATAGTAACCATGATTGGGAGATAAGATATATCAACTTAAAACAAATCCTAGACACACACACACTCACACAAACAAATATATATATATATATATATATATATATATATATATATCTGTGTGTGTGTGTGTGTGTGTGTGTGAAAGAAAACAAAAACCATCCCACATGCATGTTTCAAAATTTAACTGATACAAAAGAGAGAGTATCCAAAGTAAATCCCAAAATAAAATCTAATAAGAGACACAACAATTATCCCTAACATTTGAGCTAGTACTACCCAACATGGTCAACATAGTACACATGGGGACCTCAAAAAAGTTTAATATATGTCAGATTAGCATGAAAGCATACTTAGTAAGGGAAAACAGATGCCTCTCATGCACAAGTGGAGAAATATATTGATGCCCCTATGAGAGAACAAAAAAAACAACACGTAATAAGGTATTCTAGACACCGCAACCTCATCAAAATAAATCTCACCAAATAATGCAAGTCATGTATAGTAATATAGATCCTATCAATGATAGGGTACCCCTCACCACTTTCCCACTGATTATCCACTCTCACACCCTAATGTAAAATTTCCTCGTACTCCCACTTCTTCTGAAAGAACCACATCACAACCCTACCATACACACATGGGCCACACAACTACAACCCATCCCACTCGCTCACACCTAGGCCTCGAAAATACACCACAATGCAAAGGAACATAAGAAGCACAACACATCTCATCCTGGAAACACCTAGGAAGAATAACTCACCCACACACACCTGGGCTTCACAAACCACAAGATTCCCAAATATTATTGGTATATCACCTCATCTAAGAGGGAAGAAGGAAGAGCGGGTGTCCAACCATCTATCCTCCCACCAGGTTGTCTGGAAAGACACCCCCATGACAATGGAGGTGTTCGGCACGTAGTTCTCAACTTGGGTGTGGTGCATATAAAATCAAAAGAAAGTAAAAGAATGTATATATATTTAACAAACACATATCCCAACATATTGTTTCTAAAGAAAAAAAAACCCCATAACACTACCACCTTTTCTAATATCTCTAAGTGATTTTATTACTATAAAAAATAGTCCCTTTGAAAACTGATAAACAAATCCCTTCTCGACAACCCAAAAATCAAAACATACCCCCAACCAATTCATGTATCCAATTCAACTTATTTATTAAAAAATCATATAATAAATTAATCCCTACTCAGGAAACTACAAGCTGAAGCATACAATGAGGCAGACATTATAAATCCCAGAGAATAATCATAACCTCAGTAATCTAACCCAGTTCCACCCTCATTCTTAAAAGTCATTCCACCTATCTTTGATTTCAAAAAACCCCCAAAAACACATCCAAACCCCTATAAGAAATCTCATCATAACCAATCCCAACAACCCCACTATATAAAAATACCACAATAATCACACCATAAATATAAATATTGTCACAACTAGAACCTATATCCTCGTTGCTCAACCACTACCCATCCATACCACAATCCTACAGACACTGAACATGAGATTTTATTACAACAACCGTATCACCCCAAAAGTTGTTGTGCTCTCAAAAATAGTACCATGAATCCACACATGGTATAGAATAGAACGTGATACACACAACACATAACCACACCAAAAAAAGAAAGGTGTATTCATATTTTCCATCACTCATTATTTAATTCTAGTTTGATTACTTAGGGGATATCACAGACCATGTTCCATCCTACAAAATCCATTTATTTAACTAAATATTAATGGATAATAAATATCATATATATTGTCATTCAACACCTGATCACCAGAAAGACATCGCAAATCATCATGAGTGAACAAACGATGACCCTCAACGATAATGAATTTCTGTAGGCATATAGATCATAGAGATCACAATATCAATAATAATAAAATAGAATGATGCATCACTTTTCCCCAACCCCAATATAATGATATTTAACAAATTCAATTATCTTTTCTACTTCAAGATTATTTAATCCTCAAAAGGAAACATTCATATACCAACCCCACATGATACACAATTTGGAGAGATGAAAGTAATATATACCTCAAGAACAGACTATCAACAACTCCTCCTTGTTACCCAAATAGAGGGTCACACAAGAAGCAGGAAAGAGTATAAGGGGAATGTAGTAGAAGGACACATCACAACACAAGACTACATGTGGAAGAAATGATTTGGGGGCACCTAGAGAAAAATGAATCACATATGGAAGAGAAGACCTTGGATCTAGAAATCCAGATCCTATTTCAATAGAAGGAAATGGTTTCAAAGGCCATAAAAAATTGTATCGTGGTCAAGACCCTATGCAATGATCATTTAATTGTCTATATAGAATTATGATATTAAAGAATATTGTCCCTTGAAATAAATTTAGAAGCACACAAACATGTTTTTAAAAACACGTTACTTCAAATAAAACATAAAGGGGAAAAACTTAAAAAACTAGAAATGACTCACCATTGGGTGGCTCACTGACATGGCTCCCCAACACCACTCACTAATAGAAAGTCATCAAAGCTAGATACCAAGACAACCTACCATTTCCACATACTAACACCACTCATCGACAAAAAGATACTGAAGTGAGCTACCGACGTGAGCTACCATTGCCATGTACTGACTCCACTCACCAATAACAAGTAACTGACACCACCTACCGATTCCACTTACAAATTCCACCTACCATTGGACAACATGTTTTTTGGAAAACATCTAAAATTAGTTGATATTTCCTCCCATAACACCTAAAACACCATATTTTCACAAGGTAATTTATTGGAGTGGTCCAAGACACGACATATGATACTTCTCAAACTATTTACTCCCTCAAGAATTCAAACCCTATAACACCCCGACCATAGTTATCCAAAGTCGGTTCATTATTACATAACACTGGCATGATCAAAAGGGATCATGTCTCAAAAGACCGATCATTTTAATAGCTATGGAAGTTCTAGATAAATACATAGGTTTTACATTATATTATGAAATGAAGAAAAACATTTCGTTCCTATTTTAACACACTCATATCCCTTATCCTATTCATGTAGGTCAATCATAATATACTTGTTCACATCCTAGGAAAAATAAAAACTAAAAAAGGGGTGAGCTCAGATGCTCAGTAAGGAAAACAATTTAACAGAAACATTCATAAACATGTATAAACATTTGAGGAACTATATAAGACTAAAACACAAGACTTTTAATCTTTATCTTCAGTATAATATGGATAATATAAATAAAATAATTCCATATACTTATTCACATGTATATTTTACTAGTAAAATAATCACATGTAATATCAAGGTTAATTTAATAATGATAGAATGCATAATGTTCGACATTATAACCATATAGTCAAGACCTTGTGCCAAGACTACAAATAAGATTTTTCCAAGGCCTTGTGCCAAGATACTAGTTTTTCTCAAGAGAACTACCGATGCATCAAGGAGTTATAGCAGGCTCCACCCATAACTTACTAATTCTAATGCATTCCTCATATGAAAAGGTTAAAAAATAACATAAACATTCGTATTTAAACTAGCATACAAAATGTTAACACTTTAACCTTAAGCCATGAATGGTATAAAAATAACACATCCCTATTAAAACAAATCAAAAAACCTTCAATACAATTTGGAATATTGTATCATAATAAATAAACTTCAAATAAGTGTAAAATCCATTAAAGGATATCGATATAGATGAAATCAAAACTATTTGGGTGAAAAATATCTTTCTATTTTAAAGTCACTTAATCTTAACATAATTATAAAAGAAAACATTTATTTTGAAAATATTCTTATAATCTTTTAAAGGAAGATTCAATGGTCTTATAATGGTGTAAAATAGCCGCAACCGCCACATAAGTTAAAAAAGAATTATTTCTTTCATTTTTCAAAGAGGTCATAAAGTACCTTATTTGGAAAATGACGGAAATATTCCTTCTAATGAATTTTATAAAAGTAAAACAATGATATAAATTAATTTTACCCATAATATATGAAATAGAAAAAAAATTTGAAATTCATTTTTAAGAAACACGAATGTAGATGATAAAGAAGTCAAAGTAGATACTTATGTATTAAAAAATCAGATAAATTAAGAGATTGTAAAATTAACCCTTACCTTGTACATTTCCTTAGTCAAGGGTATGTTATCATCCTCTTATTCAGGTTATTTATTTTTATTTGATCAAAAGGGCACCATAGGTCATATTTCTGATCAATGTAAGGAATCTATGTAGATGTGAGGGTAATTAGAAAGATATTTGAGCAAGGTTGGCAGATCCAAATGGATTAGGAGGTATGATGTTTCAGAGAATGGGAAATACCACTACAATGTCATTAATATATTCCTTAAAAACTCTATTCACTAGATCCATGAAGACTGATGGTGCATTACTCAGTCTAAATAACATTACCATAAACATGTAATGTCCATACCTAGTATGAAATGTTGTCTTAAAAATTTCTTCCTTCTTCACACACAACTGATGTTATCTTGATCGAATGTCAATATTTGAAAAATATTGAGCTCCATGAAGTTGAACTAATAAACCATCCATGTGATGTAGGGGATACTTGTTCATTATTGTTGTAGCATTGATCTCCCTATAGTCAATGCACATCCTCATAGATTCGTCTTTCTTTTTAATAAAAAGAGTAGTGGTTCCCCATGGAGTAATAATAGGGAGAATAAATCCTTTATTACTCAATTACTCTAGATGATTATTTTGTTCCAGTAATTCCACTACAGTATTCTATATGGCGTCTTCAATATGGGCCTGGAACCAGGAATTAAATCAATGGGGAACTCAATTTCTCGTTCTGGAGGATGTCCTAGTAAATCCTTTAGAAACACATCAAAACACTTTTTCACAATAGTTACATCCTCTATTTGACCATTAATTTCCCCAAACATAGCTATTTAACTATATTCCTCCCCAATAATTGAATTTAATAAGGCTATTGGGGGTGGACATAGATAAGAATCAAATGGTGACTTTCTACTCTAATGATATGGTATTCCTTATCATCATAAAACATTGTAACCTCCCTTTTCTTACAACATTTTTTCTCATCATGGTCTGAAAGAAAATCCATACCAAGGATTATATCAAATTAAATCGTGGGTGTGGTGATGAGATCAGATGATAAAGCATAATTATATTCCCTAATGGGAACTGATTCCCAAAACATTGTTGCAATGATACATCCCTTATGAGTTTTAACGGAAATCTCCCATGTTAAATCAAATTGGAAGTAACTAATTTTCATTGAAAAATGGGAAGATATGAAACAATGAAATGATCTAGAATCAAATAAGACAATGGATAATTTTTTGGAAACCATTAAATTACCTACCACCACATCATTCAGAGCTTCAACCTTAGTAGTGGTGATCTTGTAAACATGGGCTTGCTCCCTTGGCCTTTGTTGAGGTATGTTTTCTTGGAGATTAAGACATTAATTTTCATAATGGCCCATTTCTATCCAATTTTAGCATTCAACATTGAAAACCTCTTTCTTTCCCTTGCAATCATGTGTATAATGTACATTTTCACCACACTTGTAACAAACTACCATTCCCTTCAGGAAAGAACCAGGGCGTTTCTTACCAAATTTACAACAGGATAGAAATTCAAATTTTCCCTTCTTCAACTTATTTCCATTTATAGAGTGTTCAGAATATATCTTCTTCTCTCTCTTTTCTTTAATGTCATAAGAAATAGAGAATTAAATTTCTTTCTTGATATCACATGAGATAATATATTTGTATGATGACAAGGATTGTGAGACTAATGGTCTAAGGTGAAATGGTTTTAAATGATAAAAGAATCAATCAATCATACTCATTGGGTTACATATATAATTTCTTGCATGCCTTCATAGCCTTGTGAATTAGCTTCATACTTTGCGACATTATCATCCTTATTTTAACTCAGACTCAGAAATTTTCTTTATATATCCACTCAATGGTCATAAGGAAAGTATTTTTATAAGAAAATATATTTAAACTACCCCATACCATATTTAATACTTCTTTATCCTCCTTTATGTTTTGAATTAATTAACACCAACGATCTTCATGTCTTTTAAGGTGATAAACTACAATGAAAACTTCTTCCATTTCATTAATCCCCAAAGAATGAAATATTTTCTCTAAATAACTTATCCATTGCTAAGATACAAATATATTTTTAGTCCCATTAAATTTGGGTGGTTTTTGCCTCATGAAGCTGTCTTACATTGATCCTCCATGTTGTGGATCAGGGTGCTTCATACAGGTAAGGATATTATTCATAACCTTAGTGAGTTGTCCTAGTATGGTTATAAGTTTTTCAACACCGATTGCATCACCATCTCCATTATAATAATCATGGGTAGGAGGGAAATCCCTACATGAATTACGTGCATTTATATAGTTTTCATTCCATACACTATCAACCACTTCTAAAAAATGGAATAAACTAGATTAGTTTATGAATCACAATACATAATTCCAAACTAGTAAAATACCTAACATAAATTAAATATCTAACTCAATAATCCCTAATAATAAAAAAATGTTTTCTTTGAGGATATATTTACTCATCAATCCTTTAAAATGTTTTCAATAAAATATGAATTATCTAAAGCATATCCCCTAGGAGTGTTGTAACCAAGAGTGCAACAAGGCTCGTTGTTGTGTACCGGGATACCCTGGGTCAAGCCTGATACTCTTTGTTGATGTTTTCACTCCTAGGTAAATCTGTTCTATATCCAAATATACCTACTCATAACCAGACATGGATTTATTTCTTAGAAAATAAAAAAATCTCTATATTAACAAAAATACAGGAAGTTCTTCAATACTAATCAGTAATGTCTATCTTAAGGTAATGTCATCTAATTTGCGTTTTTCTAAATCTAGTTTACAAGAATTGTACTAAACTTCCTATAATACCAACTATAACACCCTGACCCTAGTTTCCTAGAGTCGATGCATTATTACATAACATTTCCATGATCTTAAGAGATAATGTCCTGAAAGACCGATCGGTTTAGTAGCCTTATAAGTACTGGATACAGACATATGTTTTACATTACATTATGAAATGAAAAGCAACAAAAACATTGTGTACCCCTTTTTAAGACACTCATATCCCTTATCCTATTCCCATAGGTCAATCATAATATACATCTTCGCATCCTGGGAAAAATAAAACATAAGAAAGGGGTGAGCTCAGATGCTCAATGAGTATAACAATATAGCAAAAACATTCATAAATAAAAATAAATATTTAAGGCACTATATACGACTAAAAAAATACTTTTAAACTTAAACTTCAGTATAATATTGAAAATTTAAATCAAATAATTCCATTTACTTATACACATGGATATTATACTCTTCTAATAATCACATGTAATATCAATAGCTAATTTTATAATGATGGAATGCATTATTCCTGACATCGTAACCACATAGTGAAGATATCATGCCAATACTACAAATAAATTTTTTTCAAGACCTTGTGCCAAGACACTAGTTTTTTCAATGAGACCTACCGATGCATCGAGGAGATATGGAGGGATCCACCCGTCACTTTCTAAGTCCAATGCATTCTTCAATTTAAAAGGTTGAAACATAACATAAACATTTGTATTAAAACTAGCATACAAAATGTTAATACCTTATCAATAAACCACGAATGGTATAAACATAAAATATTCATAGTCAATCCTATCAAAAAACCATCAATAAAATATGGAATATTGTATCATAAAAAATCAATTTCGAACAAGTGTAAAATCTATCAAAGGATGTTGAAATAGATGAAATCAAAACTATTGAAGAGAAATATCTATTTCTATTTTGAAATAATTTAAAAGTCAAATAATTATAAAAGAAAACATTTATTTTCAAAATTTTCTTATAAGTTTGTAAGGAAATATTAAAAGGTGTTATAATGGAGGAAAATTGACACACCCACCATATAAGTTAAAAAAATATTACTTCCTTCATTTTTCAAAAAGGTTATAATGTACCTTTTTTGGAAAACGACAGAAATATTCCTTTCAATGAATTTTATAATAGTCAAAAAAGGGTATAAATTACTCTAACCCATAGTATAAGAAATAGTAAAAATGATTAGGAAATAAATTTTTAAGAAACATAGATTTGGTTGATAAAGAAGTCACAGTAGATAATTACGTAGAAAAAAAATTGGATAAATAAATAGATTGGAAAATTAAACCTTACCTTGTACTTTTCCTCAGTCAAGGGTACGTTAACATCCTCTTCTTTGAGAGCTTTATTTTGATTAGATCAAAAAGTCTCCTTAGTTCATCCTTTTGATCAAATTAAGGCCTCTAGGTTAAAGTGAAGGTAGTTGGGAAGATATTTTAGTAGGGGTTGGCTGAGGAAAATGGATTTTGACGTGTGATTTTGAGAGAAGGGGATGTACCCTTTTATAAGAGAGGTGAGGGTCACTTTAGGAAAAGAATGTAATATAAATTTATTATACATTCATATTCTATTTATAATGAATACAAAAATATTTATTTCGATGCTAAGGTAGAGTTGGTTCAAAAACCTCTCAATTAATTTGTTTTCGATAGGTTTAGGTAACCATATTAACCTTATCTTTTAGATTTAACTCTTAGCTAAATAGTTTAACTTTTACCATGTATTTTTGTATTACTATAATAAATGGTTAATAAGATTTTTATAAAAAATCAATAGAACCCAAAGTGGTTAATTATTGAAATATATAACCATATCTACATCCTTTGGTTGAACATTATATTTTTAGAAATATTATATCATTTAATAATATAGTTTTTGTTTTAAAAACTCATTTATATCAATTTTGACACTATTTGGTATTTTATTTTTGTGAAAGTCAACAAAACATGATTAATTCAAGACAAATACATTAAATAAATCCTAAAATGTCATATTAACCTTGAAAATTTGTATAATGAATCATAAGTCTCAATTTTCATTTATTGTTATATATATTATCAATTGTATTAATCGTTAATTAATATGGTAATTTCAGTATCATCATTGTTTCATAAAAAAATTTAATTATTTAATGTCAAAAAATTATAAATAGTATACCATTATGTAGGAAATTGTTTTATATTTATAATGAATATTTATATTCAAATTTATCTTATATAACCCTGTATTAAATATGTTTTAGTTATTAAAATTTTAATTTAACACTTTTAAGTATTCTTTAAAAAAATGTCATAATATAATCCAGGAGGATCAAAAAAGATCATATTCTATTACTATAGTTTATTTTTTTCTAAATACACTTTTCTAATATAATTAGGAACGTGTGTTAGGGTAATTATTTTATTAATTTTAGCTTCAATAACATTATTTACTTTTAATTGTGGTAAAAACAAACCAAAAGTTAATATTCATCAAAAATTATTTTCATTCTATTGACCCACATTTTACTTACTGGTATGAAATGTGTCTCTCATAATTTGGAAATTCAATTCATAGAAGAGGTAAAATTACATTTTATACAAATTTTCAAATGTTCCTAGAAGGTGGGTAAACGACATTAAAATGTTAAGTTAAATTTTATACATGTAATTTTATTAAAAAAATGACTCCAATGAATTACATTGAACTTATATAGGTATTATGTATCTATTTTGACCTTAAATAAATTTAAATAAAATAAAAAATTACTTAAATAAAAAGTATGTTATAAACAATAACACAGTATTTTTCACTATTCATCAAAAATTGAATTTTTTCAGTAAAATATGAAAAAACTCACCCTAAGCTAATTTTTATATTCCGAATCCAAAAAATGTAGTCCATTTTCAAAAATAAAATTAAATTTTTTTTAAAAAGTGGGTATTATCATTCATAATGGCTAGTTTGATTTATAGTGGTGTGATAGAACCCGAAGTTGCGTACAACACAAGCTATTAAATTATTCAAAGAGAAAAGTATCATGGAAGCTTTGGGTATTACAAAACCAAACCTAGAACAAAGAGGGGTCCGAACAAAAACCTCATGAGATACCTCTCAAGTATCTTGCTATAATTGTAACACCACAATTATCATCAAAGTTCAACTATAAACCACACTTTGTTCTTAAAAAGCTGGAGTAAAAACTCAGCATACATGAAAACACCTCCGAAATCTACTAGACCAACTAGCCACAAGAAAGAACACTCAAGAACAACAACCAAGATATACTGAACACATGAATAAGGTAATTCCTTCCCCCATTTCAAGATACTATCCACTTTGTGTGACACTGACTCACCCACATTGGTTTAATCACATCATAATTATTGAATCTTGACTAGGAATTAGGTCCTCCCCTTCCCACATGTCAAGACATAAGAGTACATATTTTCAAGCACAACACTGGGCAATGAGAACAACTCATCTCATAGAAAACATGGTTCATGCATCACATCAAAAAGGGAAAAAATATAAGGTAAAACTCAGATCAACTCTGGGTAATGAGAAATCATTTACATTTCTGTTTCTTATGTACTATTTTCTAGAACACCATGACCCCATAACACACAAACCAAGTGAAAGGTCCACCCATGAATCACCTTCTCCTGATGATCCTAGATCTCCATTGGCTACTCCATGCACATCACTTCATCTTCGAAATCCAATTTTCCCCGGTCAATGACATGGGATTAATAGTGAGGATACCGGTGATGTTGGAAGATGTGGGAGACATCATGGATCTTCTCAAACTATGGTGTAATTTCCAACTAGTATTCCACTTTGCTAACTCCTCCCAACATCTCAAAGGGTTTGATAAACCCATGAGAAATCTTACTCCCTCTTTTGAAGTTTCAATAACCACTATGAGGGGAAACCATTATGATAACATGATCCCCAACCTCAATCTCCAAGGGTATTATCCTACGATCAAAATATAACTTATGTCAGTCCTATGATTCTTTCATCCTTTTGTGAACAAGATAAACCCTTTTTTCATGGTCTCCACCACCTCGAGAAGAAGAATAGTTTTCCCCCAATAACTATCCAGAAAAAATTTGAATGACACAGTCTCTCATACAAGGATTTTAATGGATCCATTTCAATGGAATTGTTATAGCTAGTATTATAAATAAACTCAACTAATGGAAAGTGTTGCACCCAAGACCCACCGAAGTCCAAGACGCATGATCGCATCATGTACTCCAATGTCTAGATGGTCCACTCGGTCTAACCATCTATCTGAGGGTGGAAGGAAATGTTATGGTGTAACCTAGTGCCAAAATCATGATGCAATCCCCTCCAGAGTCATGATGTAAATCGTGTATCCCAGTCTAAGACAATATACATCAAAACTCCATGCAGCTATACCACCTCATCCACATACCTCATGGACAAGGAATCCACTATGCCGGAATCCTTGATCGCAACAAATTCAGCCAATTTCTTTATCTGATCAACTACTACACAAATATTCTCACAGCCTCCCAGAGACCTAGGCATCCCTATGATGAAATCAATCAAGATTTCATCCCACTTCAACTCATGTACATCTAAGGGATACAACAAACCATCAAGAACATGGCGATCAGACTTCAACTGCGGGAACACTAAGAACTTAACCAGAGACTCCACCACTCGCTGCTTCATCATGTCCACCAAAAATACATCATCAGGACACAATACATCTTGGAAACTCATGGGTTTACTAATAAAGGTGAGTTGTGAAACTCAAGGAGAACTCAATCATGCATTTCCACTTGAACAAAACACTTTCTATGAAATAGCTTTTGATTTTGACCATCCTCTTGCCACCCCTTGGAGAATCACCTTGGCCAATGAAATCACACATCACCTCTACCTCCGAGTCTCTCCATTGGGACTCATACCACTACTGCATCAGAGATGACTTCACTCTCATCTAAAATGGACAACCATTTCCACCATCCATTAATGAATAAATGTTCAAGGTGGATAACTCCTCTGTCACCTTCCATGTGTCCACAGATTCCTGAACAACCTACTTTTAAGACGTCATACTCAAAGAATCGACTACAACATTCCTTTTTTCTATGGTGTGGGAGATCTCAATGTTGTATTCCTGGAGAAACTCCATCAACCATAACTTCCGTATGTTTAGATATCACTGAGAAAATATTTACCTGATGATATTATGGTCTGTGAAGACCAAAACGTTCTCCCCAATGTGTTAATGCTTCCAAAAAGTTTTCAAAAACACAACTGCTTATAGCAAGAGATCATGGGTGGTATAGTTATGTACAAGGGGAAGTCAGTGCCTAGACCCATAAGGGATCACTTCCACATTGTGTTATCAACACACACCCCAAGACTTGATTAGAAGCATCACAAAACACCTCGAACATCACCCAATCCTATAGAAACCAGAGCACTAGAGAACTAGAAAATAACCCCTTCCGGTAGTTGAAATCTATCTGAAACTTCTCACTCGACACAAATTCATGTTCTGTTTTGGTGAGATCCACCAATGGAGCTGCTAATCGGGAAAAATTAGGTAAAAATATATGGTAAAAGCCTTCCAGACCAAGAAAACTGTGAACCTCTGCAACCTTCTTTGGTGCTTCCCAAGAATAAACTACCTCGACCATCACTGGGTCCATTTGTACATCCTTCTAAGACACCACATGTCCAAGGATGTGCACCACCTGCATCCAAAACATACCCTTGGATAGCCATCTGTTGAGATGGTGTTATCGAAGGACCTCCAAAATAGTTATGAGGTGCTCGGTATGCACCTCCTATGAATTCGAGTAAATCAACACATGATTAGGGAATATAAAGATGAACTAGTCCAATAAAACATGAAAGATAGTGTTCATGAGCCCTATGAAGACAACTTCTGTATTCATAACACCAAATGACATAACCATGAACTCTAAATTCCCATACCAACACCTATAAAATGTATTCAGATGCCACCCTTCTTCACCCTTAATTGGTGATACCCAGAATGGAGATTGATATTTGTAAACCAATAATCCCCCATAGTTGGCAGAATCCTCAACTCCCCCAGCTCTGAAGGTGGCATCTGATAGGGATCCATCAAAATCAGAGTTTCACTGGGCTATAACCCTATCCTAAAATCAACATCACTTCAAGTGGTTAGTGTCACAACATCCTTGTAAAGACATCCATGAATTCACCCACAATTCTAGGAACCTCCACCATTCCATTATCCACTCATTCAATGGACAACTTGTCTAACAATGAAAGAAGGGACCCCATATGCTGACTTTCCATCTGAAACTCTTCTCTCCACTTAAAGCCTTATACTGGCCATCTACCATTGAAAAAACGACACTCCTCCGAAAGCAGTCAATAAAAAAAGAACAGAGTAAAAATATTTTATCCTAAGGATGAAATGATATTGTTTTATATATAATATGAAATGATCCCCATGATAATGATGTTTTCCCATAATTAGTGCACATCCTTAGCATACATCCAACAAGATGGTATAACCTCTGGATGACATATTCAACACTAGGGTCCTGAAAATCCTATCTATGATTAGTATATGTACATAATCTAAATCAGGTGCAATGAAGGATTGATAATCTCTTGAATCGAAAAAACCACAATCAAGAGTACCGAATAAGCTAATCATACTTCAAATGATCTCTAGACATGATAGAACTACTACCTTTGTTGCATGAAATTGACGACAACCAACTCCTCTACCGTTCTACGGATGACAACCTCCTGGAACACATCTTTTTAGAGTTCCCTAATGGACACATAGATATCGACCTACAACTGCTCCGTTTCCCCTCGATGGAGTAGCATCCTGCAATCTTTTCTCTGGAAGCATCCTGACTGGAAACTACTGCAAATGTCGGTGCTTAACCTACCCACCTCCACCACCCCAAGATATAATATCCATCAAGAACTGACAATGAAGGTATTTATGAACTCCACAGTTAAAACATACCGTCCCCAAGGCTGTAGGATAGGAATGAGTACTAGATGGTTGGAATGGAAACTGCTGACGTCAGCAACATGATGATTGAAACCATAAAGGTCCTGGTGTTTGAGACCTTCCTCTGGTATCCTTGCCCTTTGAAGAACGCTAGTGGGTACCCTCTCATGGTATACCTCCTCACAAGTGCATTCAATTAGCTACATATGCCTTCTTCTAGACCTCAAGGTATGTTGTAATAGTGAATAAGGTAACTGCATACTAGAGAAAAGGAAAAAACGCATCCTCTAAGTATCTCACCTGAGACTCCTTATCCAAAAAGTGATCCAGAGGGAAGTGAAAGAGATCCTTGAACACGATCACCAACCCCCATACCAAAAAACTCCTCTACTAAAGGTAGAGTATCTCTTGTTTCATCTCATCCTTCATGGTCAAAGAAATTAATTATTCTCAGAACTCCTAACCTTGAGTAGTAGGGAATTTTATTTAAGATTCATTTTAAAAAATTAGACTCATTATTTTTTTCAATCTTCCAAAAACTACCCAAATCAAATAGGAAAACAAGTTATTAGTACGCATGTACCATTCCTAGGATTTCTACTCTACGAACGATGTAAATTCACTTGGTTATTGTGTATGCTCAGAGTCCTTGCAACAGATCACGGGGCCCCCTAAAATCTCGTATCCTTGCCATTATTCCTTGGCATATATCACACACCATGATAACCTTACACATTTTCCCTATCAGTCCATGCAATAATCATTATTCCTATATCCAAACTCCATCCTATCTCTCAATCATCACCTCTGATACCATTCTATCATGACCCCCTCCCTCCAAAGATTCCCCTCCTAAAAGAGCGATCATGGAAGAGACGTAATGATCCCAGAGTCCCACCTACAATAGGCCCCAAGCTAGTACTACCCAGCACGATCCACATAGACCCCCAAGGAACCTGAAACTTGTCTTATATATGCAAGGTGAACGTAAAAGTACACTCAATAAATAAAAAAAAGATCTCTTATGCACAAGTGTAGAAGCATACTAATTCCCCTGTGAGAGAACAATAAAATCCAACGACACATAACAAGGTATATGAAATGTCCCGGATCTGGGTGGCATTCAACTAGTGTGCCGTACTCGATTGGCCACATGGATTTAAGTGCATTTCCCCATACTTCAGAGGATTCTTTCAAGTAGAGAGATCCTACAGCGTGACAATGGGGAAACTATGACATCATTGGTCGAGTGTAACACCTTGGAATTATAATATACCTTAGCGAAAGTTATAAAAACATAAAACTGAAATAATCAGGGGAAGACTGATAAGATAAAAACCCAAGAATCATTCAATACCAGAGATGATGAAAAATTTCACATGTTCTAGGAAAGGATAAAAACAAGTACAGTGAAATGATACTCAATATATGTCTCAAAAGAACAAAATAAACAAAAAGATACTAGGAAGCATCTAAATCATTGGATCGGTCCCTTTCCTAAGGAATCCTAAGAAGCACATCATGTACCTATAGCAGGGCACTATCCCTAATCAATAACTACAATCATATAATCTATTTAGGCCCAAAAAATGACCCAAAAAGGGTGTGAGACTAAATCCTAGTAGGAAAAAACCAATGATCTATGTCAATATTTATGTGAATTTATATATTATGCAATGTAAAATTGTGAAAGATTTAATTTGTAGGTACTCAAAAGAACGTACAATAGATGTCTTGACAGACAATGGTAAATACATATAAGTGAATACTAAATCCAAGCTTGTGATTCATCTTGGTATATACATCATAAGTCATTAATTTCACTATACAATTTTTAATTGAGTCTGGTCCTGACATTTTAATATGGAAACTTAAGTATCACTCAATGTTTGTTATTCACAAACCATGTAACCATGGTATAAAATAACACCAAAGTGGATCAAAACCAACTGTATAAGAATTTTAGCAGTTAATCAGGGTTGAATCTTAGTGTATATGCATTTCCTCATATGCTAGGGTCAAAACCCAATCAATAAAAATTTTAGTGGTTATCAGGTCCAATCCTAGTGTATATGCATTTCAAAATTTAAAATATCATAATTAACCTAAACCATTACATGGATAACAAAAATATTACTCACATGGGAAATTCATTAAATCAAATAATTACATTCTGAATAACCTATAAAAGAAATTCAAAGGAATTTACATAGGCGCTGCTGAGCGTGAGAAGTCATGTATTAAATTCTTGTAGTAACCAGCCAGCTGTAGAAAACTCCAAACATCAAAGATGTTATTTGGATTCTACTAGGTAACTATAAAACTCACCTTATTTGGGTCCAATGATACTACTATCTCTAAGATGACATGACCCATGAAGTGAATCTGTTCCAACCATAAGGGCCACTTGAAGAGTGTAACATGTAAATGATGCTTTCTCAAGGTATTCAAAATGATCTCAAGATGTTTTGCATATTTGTGTAGATTGTGAGAATGTTCCAAGATATATTCCAAGAAAATGATAGAAAAATAATCAATATAGTGATGGAAAACTCGGTTCATCAATTCCATGAAAACTACTGGTGTTTTCATGAAACCAAAAAACATAACCACATACTCGTACATACCATACTTGATATGAAATGCGGTATGAGGTATGTATGAAGGTCGAACACGTCCATAGAGATATCTTGACCTTAAGTCAATTTTTGGGAACACCCATGCTCCTCTAAGAAGATCAAAACCAATAATCTATTTTTTGAAATGGATATCGTTTCTTAAACATAAATTGGTTCAGTTTTCTATAGTCCATGCATAGCATGAGGTTATCAATCTCTATCTTTGCAAAAAGGAACGGAGAACCGCATTGAGAAGTACTGGGTCAAATAATCCCATTTCCCACTAAACCCTCCAGTTGACTCTCGAGCTCTTATAGATCCGTTTTTCTCCTTCTGGTATGGAGGAATGGTTACTGTTGTAGGTCCTGGCACTACCTCGATAGAAAAATCTACAACTCTTAGCAGAGGTAAACTTGAAAAGTCCACTGGGAAAATTTCCCCAAAATGATCAACCACTAGAGGGAAATATCTCTGACATGTTCCCTATTTATCTAGATATAAACTAGAAAATTATTATGTTATCCCACTAAACCCCTGATGATCGAGTTTAGCTCAACATTCTTGGACATCCCACTCTCCCTTGTGTAGATATGATCTTCCATCTGGGGACATAAAACTCACCATACGACGATAAAAATAAATAATGTATTGAAAAAAAGTGTCCCATCCATTTTGAGGTTGAAATCAAATACTATTATATCTAAGACATAGATATCCCAAATGAAGTGACACCCACCAACCTCAAGGGGTCACTCCATTAACTATCACACACCATCCATTCTAATATCTAATAGATTTTCTAGTTTCATAACATCATCATAAGTAAAAACTGGGATCCTTAGGATCTACAAAAAGGCACAAATATGAAAATATGTGAATCATATTTATCATAAATTGATGAAGCTAAAATGGAGATGACTAGAATAGTACCTCTGACAGTAGAATTTCCGAGATCCTGCTCCTGTTGGGTAGTTACACTACAAATGTCTAGTCTATATCACAGCCTTTTGACATAGCCTGGCTACCCTGAGTTGATCCATTATAATATCTATAAATATATAATGGCTAGATACCATGACCACGACCACTCCGTTGGCCTGAATGACTTGACGTATTCTGGTTCCTTGGCTGGTGAGATGCTGTTGGGCCTGCTCTAGAACATGGAGTCTGGGAAAATACTTTCACACTAGCCGCTAGTGGAAATTCCCTACAGAAGAGCTATAGATGAACCATATCTCCATAAGCTCAGCATTCGACTGGGTCCATAGTCTAATAAGGTTTCGTGTGGCCAACCTTTCTAAACTTGTTTCACCTCACTAGGCTACATAAAGAAATATTCTGACTACTTGGTTCGCCGCGAGTAAGCCCTAGATGTCACTTTATGCTACTTATTAAGTCAATAATAGATATTGGTGTTGAACTTCCCTAGATCACACCTCCATACTCCGTCTAATTGCACTTGGTAATAAGTTCCAAGTTCACTATTTTGGATATAGTAGTCAGAAAAAAGATATTCATTAGTGATCGTATGTCATACTTGTGACCATCCTCAAATCACTTATCCTGTGAAAGATCGTCACCCATCAGACCAGGTCCAAAACATTGGAGACAATTAAGAAGAGATGATTAATCCATAAATGATAGATATCCCTTCTCTAGTTGTATGAAATCTAGGTCTTTGTCAGACTTCAACATCTCAGGAAAGAAATAGTCATTCAAGACTCTCTAGAAATCTTACCAGGGCATATCTAAATTATTCCCCACCTGAGAAACCACATCCCACAACCTCTTAGCAGAATCACTTAGCATATAAGTCTCTGTCTTGACCCTTACCTCAGGAGGCATATCTAGGTGCTCAAAGATAGATAACATAGACTCTAGACAAGACTCTAAAGCCTGTGGTCCTCCATCCCCAGATAACGTGGCAAGATGTTGTTGTTGGAACACTCTAGTTAGCTCATCCATAGTAGTGGCATGATAAGGTGCTCCCAGAGAGTCCGCAAAATGGGTTTGAAGCTGTCATGGAACTGAAAATCATTACTTGCATCCGGTATAACAGTGGGTGCCACAACTAGGATGACTGTATGGTCAACTAGTAACCCATGGCCTTCCACCTCCGAGGTATGATCAACGCCACCATCTTGGCGTACTACTAGAGGTCATCGTAGTGGAATTTTTATGTAATGACCAGAACATACACCCTAGTATAAGCATATTTATCAAGGTTTGTAGTTCAAGAGCGCAAAAACTAAATAGGAGAAGCAAAGTCTCAAAAGTTTAAAAAATGTCAAAGTACACAACATATAGAAACCACACACGGTGTATACCCTCAAATCTTACATAGGCCAGTACTCCCACCAGCCTAGGCATGTAAAGATCCCAAGTACATGGCATGTCCTCCCATCACATGGGATAGCCCTTTATAAATCTAATATGGGATTATAACTCATTATACTTGGTCGTGAAAACATCATAGATACATAACGTTTCATCCCCAAACATGATGTGTACTCATGTTTTTATTTCTTGCCAGGTACTCCCACACGACCAGACTAACACAATTTTTGCCATGGTAAAACTACACTAGGTGTACTTAAGGTACACAATATGTTCTTATCAAAACTCAACAACCAGAGATTTTTCACAAATGGACGACGACACTATAAAAATCTGCATGGCTTGTACTTAGAGTACATGATGTGTACATGGAAATGTACTTTCATCCCTAATAGAAGAAAACATGGTGTGTGTTTATAAGACCACACATCGTATTGTTTGGGTTTCTGGATAGTAAGAATAAAAAACTTTTTCAGAACCCCTATTTTGACAAAATAACGCAACAGTGTGCCAAATTCCAATATGTGGGGGCCATATTCCCAGTGAATCAAAGATTGGCATTGACTTATAATGCATAAAAACACAATTTATATCCCATGGCTGAAACATGATCCACAAAATTCCGATCCATGAGGGCTCATACTCCTCAGCGATCAAAGTATTTCATCCATCCTATTCAACTATAACACATATCAATACCCCTATCACAATAGTAATAATATCTATCATTTTATCTATCAAAACATCATATATATCTTGCATGGAGTCTATCACAACAACATGAAATCATTAATGCTCTCAAAAAGGCATGGAAAGAAAGCATGGAATTTGATTCTAGAAAGTTCCTATATGATGCATGATATGGAACACCCACATCTCATCGGGTTTCAACAATGTAGAAAAATATTTATATCTATAATAACATCACAAAACAAGTGGTTCACCCAATTGTGAAATTTAAACAACTATAATAACTCAAAATCCAAAATTTACAATTTCATTCAAGGTAATTTGGATTTTCCATGTACACGGGGTAGCTACTCCCAGGCACAACTAATTACCATATTCCAATTCCTTTTATTTCATCACCACATAGTAAATCAAACCAATAATGAAATCCTATGATAACACTTCATAACATTCCATATTCAGGTTCCACTAAACTAGTGTCCAGTACCTGATTGACCACATGGCCTCAACCGCATTTCCCCAAATGCTAGAGGCTTCCGACTAGCAGTGAGGGCCTAAGATGTGATAGTGGGAAAAAAATTCCCTCATTGATGGAGTATAATACAGAGGAATAATAATAAAAAATATTGGAAGTAGTAAAGATCATACAATATGAATAAACAGCAGAATAATGATAAGATAAATAACCAAGCATTAGTCAATACCAATGATGTTGCAACATGTCACATGTTCTAGGAAATAAACCAAATAAGTTCATTTCTATAATACAAAATATATGTCTCAAAAAAACAAAAGAAACAAAAATAAACTAGGAAGCATCACGAGCCTCATCTTGGTCCCATTCTCTTTGACTCCTAACCAGCACATCAAGTACTTGTAGTAGGGAGCTTAACCTAATCAATACCTGCAATGAAATAAACTATTTGTACCCAATAAATGACCCAAATAAGGTGAGAGACTAAATCCCAATAGGTATCCCCAAACATCTGTGTCAATTTTTCAGTGAATATATATAATAGGAACTGTACAATTGTGAAAGCAGTAAATGATAGACACTAAAATGTAAGCACAAAAAATGCCTCAGAAGACAATGGTAAATAGTTATAAGTGAAGACCAAATCCACGATTCTGGTTTGGATTGGAAAGTGAATCATATATCATCCATTTCATTATGAAATCTGTAACTGAGGCTGGTCTTGACATCTTAATGTGAAAAATCATGTATCACCCTTGGTGTGTTTAACCCAAAGCATATAACCATGGTATAACATAGCACTAAATTCTTTCAAAACCAAATACATAAGCATTTCATCAGTCAATTAGGGTCGAAAGTTGGTGTGTATGAATTTCAGATTATTCTAGGGTCAAAACCCAAAATATATGAATTTCACCATGTTTCTGGGATAAGCCCAGTGTATAAGAATTTATGAATTTAAAAAATCACAAGTAACATACACCATTACACGGATAACAACAATATAAATCACGTGGGAAAATTATTCAATCAAACAATTCCATTATAAATAACCCTTAAAATAAATTAAAAGGCACACCCAAAGAAATCCTAATCAAAACAGATAAATTTTGATTATCCAAGGGAAAACGCACCCACGAGTGGCCCTAATTCCAGACTTATAATCTCGAACATGCCTCATAATCGTTCAATAAATTAACTAATCAGCATTGGGTAACAACATAGGTGAAAATTAAATTTTGGCAACCCCAAAAAAATGAGTGTGTGACACTCCTCCACATATAAATAACATGAAATTAAGTGAAAGGCATAAGACCACTTACCTCTTCCTTGTATGACTCTCCTCATCCAACATTAAGCTTTGATTCAACCTAGAATGAGGTAGATCTAAAAAATGAGAGAAATTATCAACCCTTGACTACTCAATCGATAGAAGAAATATGAAATAAAGGATCAAGAGGAATTTAGAGGTCACTGAGGGGAATCCAATAGATCTGACAGTGTTTGGATCAGAGATCAGATGACAAATCAGGAGCATAAATCCCATTTGGATGTCATGGGTGCATTGTTCGTTGAAGGGGAGGTCTGTTTCTATCTTCTTGGAGAAACGACGTACTGCCCAACTTATTAATGAATTAAATAAATTACATGGAATGTACTTGATATTACACTCCATGTTCGTATTGTTTTCTGGCCCGACCATTACGTTGTTGTGTACTAGGATTACATGTCATGTATCCTTAAATACATGACATGTTCCAATAAGTACATGGTGTCTAGTTCCCTATCATGTCGTGTTACTGGCATACAACCAACCCCTTAAACTATTTCCCTCCCATTTCCATAAGTACAAAATGAAAAGGAAATATTCATACCTCAAAGTTAGAACCAGGTTCTTATAGTATACTAGCCACCCCAACCTCACCAAAATCACACTCACCAAATATTCCATGTTATGTAAGGTAATATAGAGCACCTCGATGGTAGGGTACCTTTCACCACATTCCAAATGATTAGCCACTCTCACACCCTAATGAAAAATGTCCTGGAGCTTACACATATTCTGAAACAACCATGTCACAACCCTCCCAAACACACCTGGGATACAAAACTACATCATATTCTGCCCGCACACATATAGGCCTCCAAAATAAACCACACCCAAAAGAAACATAGGAAGCCCAACACATATAATCCTCAAAACACTTGGGATGAACAACTCACCCACCCACACCTAGGCCTCAAAAGAAACAATTTTCTTAAAGAGTCATGGGCTATCACTTCCTGGGAGAGGGATCAGGGAAGAGAAGGTGGTCGGACATCCATCTTACCACCAGGATGTTTAGGAAAGACACCCTCCCCCATGAAAATGGGGGTGTTTGACACATAGTTCTCAACTAGGGTGGGGTGAGTATATAATAAAAAGTTAGTAAAAGTATGTATATATAGGTTCCAAACACTCATTAAATCCTATGGATTCTCAAGAAAACAACCACCCCATTACACTACCACCGTTACTGCTACCTATAATTACATTTATTAATACTAGTAATAGTCACTTAATAAGTTGATAAATGTAGCCATTCTCAACAAGAAACAACTCAATACATACCCCCATCCAATTCATTTAATGAGTTATCATTATTTGTTAAAAAAATTCATTTAGTCATTCGATCATTACCTGGGTATCTAATAACCAAAGAATGCAATGATCCACACAGTATAAATCAAACAGAATAAGAATAACCTCTGTAAACTAACCCATTTATATCCCAATTAATTAATGTCATTCTACCCTATCATTCCTTTCAAAAAGAAAACCAACAACACACATCAAAAACCACACAACACATATCGTAACAAAAAATTCCGATATCCCCTATATATAAAAAATACCACACCCATCACGCCGGAAACCTAAACAATGTCACAACCCAAACCTATAACCTTGCTGGTCAACCACATCCCATCAATTCCATAATAAAAAAACCTCACTACCTATGATTCCATTACACCACCCAAATCACCCCAGAAACAAATGTTCTATCAACCCCATCACCATGAAGCCATAGAGGGAATAAAATAGAATAAACTATACACAACAGACTACCTCACAAAAAAAAGAAACGTGTATTCAGATTTTTCCAACACTCGTTCGTTAATTCCACTTTGATAATTAAAGGGATGTCATAGAGAACATTCCATCTGGGGGCATCCATTTATTTAACTGATTATAAAAGGTTAATAAATTTTATAAATACAGCCATTCAAAAAATGATCACCACAAAGCCATCAAAAATTATCCCGAGTGCATAAACAAAGGCCACCAAAAACCATGATTTTTAGTATGAATATAGGAAATATTAATCACAATATCAATAATAATAAAATAGAATCACACATGACTTTTACCTATACCCTATATATTGATATTTAACATATTAAATTATCATTTTTAATTTTGGTGTTCATCCATATTCACAAGGAAACAATCATATACCCACCCCAGATGATACAAAGTTAAGAAAGACTAAGGAAATTCCTACCTCAAGAATAGAGGATCAAAAACTCCTCCTTACACCCAAAACAAAGGGTGATGCAAGCAGCAAGAAAGACACCAAGGGGTAAGGATTGGATGTCCAAAGAACAAAACATGACTCCATGGGGAAGATATTTTGTAGGTGGAACAAGATAAAATGAAAACATTTTGAGAATATAATACCTTAGCTATAGAAAGTACAAATACAATATCAAATAAGGAAATAGTTTAAAAGGAAATTAAAGTTAGATCATAGTCATGACCACTTGGATTAACAAGTACAAAGTATCTGGAGCATTAAGATATTAATGATAAATTTAATTTCCTTTGAAACAACTTTAGAGGCGCTCAATCAAGGATTTAAACTCAAAATATATCAAATAAAATGTAAAGGGGTAGAAATTGAAAAAACTAGGAAAATGGAAATGACTCACAATTGGGAAACTCCCTAATCCGAGTCACTAACATGAGTCACCAACATTATTCACTAATGAAACTCACCAATGACACTCATCGACAACGAGTCACCGACATGAGAAATAGTTGCCACCTACCGACTGTGAGTCACCGACACGACCCACCGATACAACCGACCGAAGCCACCTACCGATGACACCTAATTATTCTTTATATCAATTCTACGTATCGAAAATACATATTTAAACAACCTAAAATTCCACCTACCAATGCCACATACCATCAGAAAACTCGATTTTTGTAAAACTATTGAAATGAGTCATTGTAAAATCCCAGAACAATTCAAAAAGTATATTTTCGCAATGAAATGGATCTAGGATGTCCGAGTCATTACAATATCACTACCAAACCAAAATGAAAAAAAAAACACTAAACTAAATTATTTTTTTCTTACCCATAATTGTATCATGAAATGTACCTAACGTGACCTAATAGTAATAACCATTCCCAATATATTATTCAGTAGGAAAATAATCAACTAATTAAACAAGAGGGATGAAGTAGTGGGTTTATATATTGAATGATCATAGGAGTTCAATATTCTATAGTGGCTCATCTAGTAATCTCTCATAGTACATCTTCACATTCTAGCCATTCAAAACAAATGGTTTCTTCTCACCTTATATAGTCATATCCATTCAAAATGAATATTGAACAATTATAACTAAATATGGTCCTCACTTCAAATAATAGGGGTTTCATAACATGAATTTCAATCTATATTTTTAAATACAAATTTCCTCCTTAGATGAAAGTATCTCTTCAGTGTTATCTTTTCATGTAGTGGCATTGAATTATCTTTGAAAATATTATCACTCTTAAATTAATTTAGTCAAATATCTTCTAAATATTATAGTTTTAGTACCTATTGATGTATATCTATATTCGATTCGAAGTTCATCTTCTTCACTAACCAGTAGGATTTATGAACCAATTCCATAGAAATAGAATAGATCTTCCCATTACCATGATTTTATGGACTCAATCACATTGGTTAATTTTATAATATTTTATTAAACCATAATATATATTCTAATATTTTTTTTAATACTGACTATTGGGGTTTGAGAGTAGTTTCAATAATTACTTTCCCTTATGAATTAGTTACATCAACAATCATGTTAGTCTAGGGGTGGTATGGTGTAGATTGTATACAGTTCTATCCATATCTCTTGATTAAATCATCAATAATTATACTATAGAAGTGATTCCATTGATCAGTAATGATATCCATTTGTATTAAAAATCTATATAACATATTAGTTTTGGATGTTGATTTAGAAGCTTCTATTCTAACTTTTCTATTCCTTTTTATTTTGAAATTTAAAAAACATTTTTTAATACATACATTAAGAAATTTTTATGTTAAAAGAGTTTGAGATATTTTTTATAGAAAATATTAACTTTTTTCCATACACATAATTTGTTATGAAGAATTCTTAAATACAATCTAAATTTATTCATTACAATTATTGTAATGGGTATGAATATGATAAAAATAATATTAGAATTTATCAGATTAGATATAATAATTTCAATATTTTATTTCATACTGAAAATTCCTTATAATCAGACTGATACTAGAAATGATAAACATCAGACTCATACTTGTTTCAATCATCAAAATGAAAATTTTAAGGATATGTATCATACCGACTTAGTTTGAATTATATATATTGAAAATGGTTTTCTAAAGTATGTAATTTATTTTATATTGTAATGGTGTAAGTCAATATGATTCTAGATAATTATTTATTAAAGATTCATTGAAGATTTAGCAGTCTAAGTATATAAGAAAAACTCATATAAATATGATCATTGGGGAAAATAATAATTTTGGGATGATTGCTTATAAATACCCAGTCATTCGAAGAGTTTAAAGTTGATGATTAAATTTTCTCTCTTGATTTTTATAAAGTCTAAAAAGTGTGTACTAGATATTATTTTTATACTATATTTATTTTATGAGATTAATTATTAATGAATCCATGTAAGGTTTTCTCTTTAATAATTCTTTTGTAATAGGATTGGTATCTGATATGTGATTTCGATCAAGGGAACTAGGGATAGGCAGATAGATAATCAAATCATCACATTGATAGAGGGATTGTTGGGAAATCAATACAAATTTGATCTATCAAATCAAGGGCTTATAGGGATAGTTAGATAGAGAACCTGATCTTCATATCAAGGTATTTCCTTGACAGTGAATGAAAAATATTCTTATATGTATAAAACAGGGGAAACCATTAGCCAGGGTTTGTGTCTACCTTATTCTTATTGTTAAAAGAGATGAATTTAATTTTAAATAACTATAAGTCATTCTTACATTCATGTTTTTTGATTTTTCTGTTTCTAAAATATTTTTTATTTCACTGTGAATGTATGTAATATTTTCATCGTAACGATACTAAATATAATAAATAAAATCTATTTTACTAATCATATACACTATGAATTTGAGACATTTTCTTTTAACCATGTATGTATTGAATACGATCTTTTTACTGTAACTTAATCATTTACATTTTTATTAAGATATATTAACCATGATATATTAAGATATATCTTGATTATGATGAATTTAGAATCAGACTTATCAAAGACTAAAATTAACCCTTTTACATAAAGATGTTTTGTGAATTGATTTAGGTTAAATTATTTTAATATAATATTTTTAAAACTACAATTCACCCCCTCTTTTAATTGAGCCTTATCAAATATATTCTTCTATAGTAATATCAATATATATCATTTTTACATCCAATAATTGGTATTAGATGAGGATTCCACTACACAATTACTTCTTATACTTTTTCTTCATTAATAATGGATACATTTAATGTTGGATCCATTTAAAATACCAATCCTAATAGATAATTTTTTTTAATGTAAGTGATTATAAATATTGGAGTGATTTAATGAAGACTTTTGTAATCAATACAGGAGCTGATAATTTTTTCATGCTGACTGGTGAACATATGATTCCTAATAAGAAAGTTATTTCTTTTAAAAATCAAGAAAATACATAATATCAATGTAATTATAGAGTAAAAAACATTATTATGCTAAGTGACTAGAAGTATATATAGCCAAATTTCATCATTTCAAAATAGATAATAGTATTTAAAAAATGTTAGAGGTTACTAATATTACAACATCAAAAGTTGTTGATACAAAGAGAGCCATTATTAGAGCTGATTTTCAAAAATTTAAATTTTTATTAGATAATCAGTAACTAAATTTCATCACAGATGTATGAATATCATAAATAGTATACGATAAATCCCCGAGATTGTATTATATGATTATATTCTCATGGAGAAGATAGTAGATATCATTCCTAATTAATGAGAGTCTAAAATAAATGGTATTGATGAATCATGGAAGGTTAATAATTTAACTATAGATTGTTTAATTGGAACCTCGATGTATCATTAGAGTAGATTAAAAATAGATGCAGAGAAATCCATTAAAATAAATGGAGGTGTTTCTTTCAAATCTACAATTATTATACCTTCCAAATATCCAACAGAGAAAAAAGTTGTTAAGTCTTCTAGGAATAAAAAGGATGTTATCGATTCTGATTCTAGTGTTTCTAAAAAATCATAAAACAAACTAGTTAATATTTCATTCAGGATTAGAAATATATTTGGTAGGAAAGATATTCTATATCAATATATGAAAGGTAATAGTGATCAGAATGAATAGAATGATTATGAAGTTACTTGTTATGAATGTAAGAGTGCTTCAAATATCAAACCGAATTATCCTAATCTAAAGAGGATATATATAAAGGAATGGAATTATGATAGGGATCATGAAAAGTTTTAAAATTAAAAAGGACAGATATTTATTAATGAAAATCATTCTAGGAGTGCAAGTTAAAGAGATTCCTCAGATAATACTTCTGATAATCAATGTTCTGGACAGAGAAACAATGGTCTTCTTTCTTGATTACCAAATGAAAATATTTGTTTAATGGAAAATGTATGCACAACTATGAACCTTAAAAATCTATTTTTATGTTCAAATAATCATTAATATGATTTGGAAAAGACTAGAAAATATTTCATGAAGAATATTAATAAAATAATGATGATAATTTGGTTACCTTATTATGAAGAAGTTTCCCCCTTTTCAAAATTTGTATAAAATAAAAATTGAAATTTTAGTAAAAAAACTCAATAAGAAAAATTTATGAGTAAACATTTTAATAAAATAAGCATCATATATCATTAATGTTTCTAATAATAAATCATTTAAAGAGGAAACTATTTCAAAAATTATAGAAATATATATTTCTAAGAAATAATCTTTACAAATTAGTTTGATAAATGTAATTCCAAAATTATTGATAGAAAGGATGGAACTAATTACTAAACTAAAGTCCAAAAATTTTTATCTAAAGAAAAATTTATCAAAATTTACCACTAGTAAATAAAATACTGATAAAATTTATAAAACATACATCCTTATATGGATAATACTTGAATTGGGTTTTCTAATAGAAAACTCATTTTTAGTAACAATTACTTTATTCTAAAATGTGAATCCTTTTGTAAAAATTGAAAAATTTGTGTTAAATAGAATAAAAATTGTTCCATAAATTAAAGTCAATCCTTTTCATTTCATTAATATTATTTTTTGAAAAAAATAAGGTTACTTAAATTTTTTATTCTAACATCGAATACATGATGTTTTGGGTTCCAAAAAGTATATATATTTTTATTTTAAGAAAACAAAGGTTGTACCAAAAACAAAAATGTTTATTACATGGATAATGTGTTTTCTAGAAAATTATGTTATGAAGGTTACTTTGTGAATTTTAGAAATGACAAATTTATAGTACACAATTCCACTGATGAATTTATTATTTGTTCTAATGAGAAGGGGAATTCTTATACACTGGAAATAGAACACCATTGGATCCAAGACATACCTTTTCATATCATAATGGAAGATAAATCATGGATATGGAATAGAAGTTTGAGACACTATAACCGTAGAAAATTATTTAAGTTAACTAATAAAATATGTATTAAGGATATAAAAGAACATATGGTTTATCCTTGAAATGTTTGTGACCGATGTCAATATAGTGTGAAATATAACTTGAGATTTAAATCTATTAGTGAAGTACTAACTTAAAATTCTTTAAAATTAGATTACATGAATTTATTTGGTCCTTTAAAAACAAGAAGTTTTAGTGGGAAATATTATGCATTTTTTTATTTTATAATTACGCTAGATATATGTGGGTCAATTTTCTGGTAATGAAATATGAATACTTTTTTATTTCAAAACGTTTTAGATAAATTATAAAATTAGAAAAATATTCCCCAAATGAATATTTGTAATGATAATGGTAGAGAATTTGTAAATATTGATTTTGAAAATAATATATTAATAAAGGAATTACAAAAATCTTTTTATCTCCTAGTACACTTAAAAAATGGTGTTGTTGAAATAATAAACCATAATATTCATGAAAGATATGATACAGCAGTAAGACCTTAATCTATTAGTTTTTTACAAGACATTTCATCATTTTTAAATTTCATAATATTTCAAATGGATGTAATGTGTTCTTTTCTTGAAGGTTATATTAAATAGGATGTTTGTTTTGGAATAACCTCTTGGTTTTGAAGATAAGAAATATACTTACTATGTTTTTAAACCAATAAATGATTTATCCAGACATAAACAAGCCCCTAGAGCTTCGTATTATAGATGAACATAATTTTTGTTACAAAATAATCTTGTTAATGAAACAACTAAATCAGTTTTTTTATAAGTAATGTTAATAAATAAATTATGATTTATAAAATCTATTTTTATGAAATTATAATCATATCAACTAAACAATATTTACTAGATTCCTTTTGAGATATTATCAAATCATATTTTGTGATGAGTATGATGGGTGAGTTATCATACTTTTTAGTTTTTCATGTTTATCAAAAATATGAAAGAACTTTTATATCTCAACATAAGTATATAAAAGATATTCTGAACACATTTTGATATAATGACACTAAAAGTATTGTTACTCTTATTAGTACCTCCGATACTTTAGATCTTGATGAGGCTTGAAAACTAGTTGATGAAAAAACATTTAGTGGTATGATATGATGTTTAATTTACTAGATTGAAAGTCGTCCGGATTTAATTTTTTCGGTATGATTTTGTGAAAGATATCAATAGAATTCAAAATATTCCCACCATAAATCTGTAAAAAAAATTCTATTTATCACAAGAAAACTATGGATATCTTATATTTCTGTTTTTTGGAAATGTTTTTGAACTAAATAGTTTTCTAGATTCTAACTTTGGTGGTTGTAAAATAGATAGAAATGTACTTCAGGAAAATATTATTTCTTACGAGATTCCAAAGTTTCTTGGTCATATAATAAATAAAACTCAATTGGTCTTTCCACTGATAAATCCAAATATGTAGTAGCTCAAAGTTATTGTGCTCAAGTGTTTCGGATGCAACACACACACACTGATTATGAAATTAGCTTTACAAAATGTCAAATACTATTTGATAATGCTACTGAAATTGCATAAATTAATAACCCTAAACATCACTACCATGAATAAAACATAGATATTAGCCATCAATTTTTTTTGGATTATCCACATAAAGAAGATATCATTTTACAATTTATTTGAACATAAGATCAAATTTTTGATATTTTTACACAATCATTACCTTTCTATAGAAATAAATAAATTAAAAATAATATAAGAGTGATAAATTTAATATAATCATTCATATATACTTATTTTGGTTACTATATCATTACATTAAGAGATGAATTTTCATTGGGGGATTACATTTGTTTGTTATTTTTTAGAACTTTTAGTTTTTAAAAAAAATTATTTTTCTTAAAAGTTATTTTTGTAATGAGTTTTCTGGGAACATATTTTAATAATAAACTTTTCAAATTGAATATTATTAAAATGATTACTAGTCTCATAAATGTTTAATATTTTAAAAAATCAAGATTTTATAAAAAAATTCAGGTTCATGATAATATCATAATGAGTTATATTTTTATCATTTTAGGTCATTATTTTATTAAAAACTATCGAATTAATCATTATATATTTATTGTAATGTATTTTGTTTAAAAAAATTCATAAAGAACCAGTTATTCATAATAAAGACACATTCTACTCTGAAATGCATTTTTCTTATCTTATAATATTTTCACTATTTCATAATGATTAATTATTATGATCGTTGTTATTTTCATTTTAGTTTTCATAAAAGAATTACTTTTTATTTTAATTATGTTTTTTTATTCACTAGTAATAAGATAATTTTTCTAAAACCTTAGGAGTTCAAATCATTTTAAATATTCATTTAGAATAATTTCAACAACCATATCAGAATTTATATCATATAATCCAATTAAATTATTTTGGATGCCGAACCATCATCTTGATCAACTAAATAAAGAAGGGAACCCCTGTCCCACATTGTGTTCTTAAGAACTTTTTCACGAAACTATTACTTCCTTTAAGAGTTCCCTATCCAAAATTTTTCTTCCTAATCTGATTGATTATATTCAATGTTGATCCAATGGATGGAAATTTTTTTTACAAGAATTGGTTTGTATCTAGATAATGGCTAGTGAAAAGGGATTTCATTATCAAATATGATATAACTTAAAAAAAATTCATTAATATTCAAGGGTGGGTGTAATATCACGGAAGTTCCATGTATTTTTTTTAATATTATATGGAATTATTACAAGACCATAAGTAGTGAAATAACATCATTTTGAGGCCCGATGATCCCAGAATGGTGATTCAATTTTTTTTTAAATTATGTGAGCCTACACTTGTGCTCAGTTGTGGAAGTTTACAAACAGATACTGAGATTAAAAATCTGAGGTCTTCGTTGCATTTGAGACGATGAATTTACCTAAGAATGGGTCTTACCTCGACCAGTGTGAGTCGAGGTAGAAAGTTAAATTTCAGAAGTTTTCAATAAAAATAAAATAAAATAAATGGAAAGTTTATTATATTTTGGTAACATTCGCTACATCACAACGACATGGCAGCTATTTTAATAATAAATGTCATGTCATAATGACCCTGAAACAGAAACACTGACTCATTAATGACGCAACATAACGTCAGAAACTCAGTGTAATAGAACGTTGAAATATATTCCCTCTTTTTAATTGGTTAATAGAATGTTTCTCATTCGCAGAAGCTGGAGAGAACTCTGTAGAATCTTTGGCGCTTTGGAGAGAACTCTCGGCGACGAACGACGAAAAATGAATGTTATGAATCGCTACTCCATCGAAGTTTCAGAATGTTAGTGATGATGGTGGCACGTCCCCCAATCGGTAATATAAAAATTCATGAGGTAGGGGTTGTTATTTCATATCTCCTTTCCCCATTTTTGATTTTATACAACGAACGCAGATCAACCATGAAGATGTTGATCCACCGATTTGTACGTTTTTTCAAGAGGGTTTTGGATGGAATGATTTCAGGGAATTTATCCATGATTAATTTTTGTTTTATTTATATTTGTTTAAGCCCACTAACGGGAGTGGACCAACGCTGTCATGAATGATGGTGGAGGTTCATTCCTCGATTTTCTGATTTGATTTCTCCCCCTTTCTTTTCCTCATGCATTCTTCGCATTCTTCATGGGGAAACAAACAATATATTGTTTCCCACCATTCTTTCAATGCAATGATCCCAAACTAGAGATTCAATATTGCAATGACCCGATAGAGGTGCGATGGTCATAGAGGACGATGAATCAGCTCATATCGAAAAATACCGTTCTTCGAGCATTCTTCGTGAAGGAGGATCGAAATGTGTTTTTATAGCTGATCGGAAGCCCAAAAAAATTGAGACGACCTCGGCACATTGGGGTGACCTAGATTCCGGAGTTTTGTGGCGATTAGACGACCAAATTAATGATCAGGGGTGCATGGAGGCATGGCGGCGGAAGTCCGGGATTCTTGAAATTTCCAGAATACATGGCGTGTACTTCCAAAGTGTACGCCGTGTAGTACCGGCAGCAGAGGATATGGTTTTCGAGGTCAGATAGGAATTACATGGCATGTGACCCTGGTCACATGGTGTGTTGGGGTTTCCCCAAAGCTCAGTGTTTATTTTGGAAAGTACAGGGACACAGGATGGACTACACGGCTTCAGAACACGACGTGTACTATCTATGCAGCATGGTAGTGGCAGAAATGCGGGACTCGGTATGTATCCAGGGGATACATGGACCTGGGATGAAGTACACGACGTGTACTTCATCACACAGCCATGTGAGGCCAGTAACGTGGGTCACCCCGTATACCGATTACATGGGTTGGAGTAGACGGGTTGAGGACCGTATACAGGCACATGACCAGCATACACGAAGCTGACCCCAGTCACCCGGACATGACATGTACACCATACTTCATGTTGTGTACTCACTTTTCCAAATGATCAGCCTTACAACATGGGCCGTTGTACACGAGAAGTACCTGGGGTTAGAAAATATGGCGTGTAATTTTTCTACATGTCGTGTACTTTTTGGAAAATGGCATAGTCCTATTGTTCACCATATCATGGACATGTTTCGTTTGGGTTATCGCCCCTTCCTCTTGTTCCCCTAAAGGTCAAGCATCGTTTCCTTCTATAGGAGTATGATCCCTTTATCATGAATTTATGTGATGTAGTCAGCATCTATCTGAGAGGACTAGAGCGAGATCCTCTATCCATTCTTGAACCTAGGTAGATTCAGGAATTTACTTGACCAACAATACCGAGCATTTTTTCTCTAACTAGTCGATAAATCCACCTAGATGGTGAATCCAGATGAGTAATGGTAACCGCATTGGCCCTAGAAGTGATCCTCATCTGTGTATCATGATCTTTCCCACTCAAGAGTGTGTCTCCCATAATGAGGGTATCTATCTATCATGATCTTCCCACTCAGAAGTGTCTCTACCTTAATGAGTTTAACTACCTCTCGTGAAATTTCCCGATGAACATTACTTCTCGGACGAACATCATTAGAGCTACCAGACTCGTGGAGTGTTTTCTCTCAGAATGCGTGCTTCATGGAAATCTTCGAACTGCATCCCTAGCAGGGGTATGTGGTTGTGTGACTTGTCTCTAGACTACGGGTCTCGGTTTTGAGTATATATGAATTGTGATCTATTATTATATGTTCAGTAGACATATAATATGTAGAGTTGACTATGTATTTCCTTTGTGTACTTTCTTTGTGTTTTCAGAGTCATCTACTAAGTATTTATATACTCACCCCTGCACGGACTTTGCCCACATGTGTCATGTCTTGTGCAGACAAGCAGCCTTTTGACAGAGTCCAGGGGGGACCACGATAGGACCAAGATTTCTGAGTTCCATATAGGTCGAGGCATTCCATTGGCTATGAGTAGTAGTCCTAGTGCCTCATTGTATTTACAGGTTGGACTTTGTAGTTTTTCAGACTCATGTTTTTTGTGGGATTGTTTTCTGGCCTAGTTTACTTTCAGTACTTTAATTTCTATCCTACTTTGTTGGTTGGGTTTAGTTGTATTCATGCATTTTGTTCCCTAGTGGTCTTTACATTTTAGAATTTGTGGTATTAGAGATTTTTGCATGTGTACAGGATCTTAGGAAATGCCTCCCATGTTAGTAATATCCCTACTTAGTTCTAGTCACCAACCCCTCGCCGATTGGATGCGTGCTAGGGGTGTAATGGCATAGGCCCCACTGAGACGGCTCATGACAGGGTGGTATCAGAGGGTGTCAGTTCTACCATACAACCAAGAGTCTGTGAAATTGGTTTGGGGAAATAGTGTTCAGTGTTTCAAGCTCAGCTTTCAATCCAGAGACTCCAATGCTGGTGCGGCAGCCGACATATCCATACACTAGGACTCTGATAACCTTCTTTTCGACTCGGTACATGAAAACATTAGATGTGGGGAAATAAAATAATGGTACATGGATCATATAAGAATGGGTTGTGTTTTCCATATCATTTGTGTCAACTATCCAGATATACTCATTGACCCTGGTACATTTTGGTTCTTTACAGGATTCCTCCGTGATGCATACTCACTAGGATACAGTAGCATGATCACGAGGATGACACCCTCACAGATGAGGCTTTGATACAGGGACCAGTTCCCTAATTGTTCCCACCAGGTGGTGCACCATCAATACCACCACCAGTGGAGCAGCCCGTGGTACCTGCAGTACCGGATGATGAGGAGATTAGGCTGGGAACACTCCATGAATTCAAGAGACAGATTTCCCTCAGGTTTCGAGGTGATCCCGACCCTCAGGCGACTGAGGACTGGATTTAGGCGGTGACCATAGTTTTCACTCTAGTGAGGACACCATCAAACCAAATGATGATCCTAGGGGCAAGCCTTCTTCAGGGTTCGGCGGGACGATGATCGATTCTGACCACAAAAACTCACGACGAGGAGACTCCTTCCTGGACAGAGTTTGAATGAGTCCTCAGGGAGGAGTTCTCTCCGGTTACACTGAGAGCCATACGCATCCAGGAGATTCTTCAGCAATAGTTGGGCAGTTTTACGGTAGATGACTATTCTTTGAGGTTCACCAGCCTCGCCCGTTACTCATGGGATATAGTCAAGGATCTGTACTTCAGAGCTCAAGCCTTCGAGCGAGGTCTATGACGAGACATCCGAGATAGTGTCATGAATATTTGAATTTCGACTTATGATGGAGTGATTGAGCAGGCATTGGTGATCGAGAGCTTCATGGAGTAGCAGAGACATCCGACAACCGTCAGCAGCAGGAAAACATGGGCATAGACCTCGATAGCAGGGATCCGATGTCAGACGCAAGGATCATGATGTGAGAGACATCAAAGGTGGACCTAGGATAGGGTATCGAAAGTCTATGGTTCTTAGACTGGATCCAGTCATCCTTGGGAGAAGTGGTGCTACACATACGATGGTAGAGGACATCTCGATAGAGATTGTCCGACCTGTCAAGATGCTAATAGGGAAGTGGTGGATGAACCACCGAGGTAGAGGTAGAGAATGGAGCAAATATTTCTGCTAGGCGGAGAACATGGAAGAGGAGCAGGGAGAGCTGCCGATAGTGGAAGAAACTTTGATCTACTTCTACCACCACCCCTAGGAGGTCCGCACTAGGATCAGGGGGATGGGGGGACAGGGGCGGGGACAGCTGCATATGGTTGAGGCATACGACCCAGGGGCTCTAAGGATGATACAAGGTATGATCTATGTCTTCACTACCTTAGCTTCCATACTTATACACATAGGTTCCAGTCATTCCTTAATCACAATATGTCTTGTGCGAAACCTTGAGATTCCAGTAGAACCATTGACTCAATCCTTATGCTTGGAGACACCTGCGGGAGGAGACTTGACAATCACACACCTTTAATGACAGTGTGATAGTACCCTTGGAGGTGGGAGTTTCGGTTAAATCCTCTTGGTGGTAGAATCAAGTTCTTACGACATCATTTTCAGTATGGATTGGTTATCTTTGGTCCATTCCCAAATTGACTATTTTAGGAAAAGAGTGAGGTTTTTCCACCTTCAAAGAACGAGGTTTTCCTTTTTCAAAGAAAAGGAGACCCAGGCAGCAAAAAATGGGCTCATTCATAGGAGGGTTCAACCGATCACTCATGAGAGGGCTAGACTTACCCTCAGAGAAGTAGATGTTGGGAGATCTCAGTTCCTAGTAGTAGTGGCGGAGTATGAGTACGTCTTTCCCGAAGTTGTTCATGGATTACCTCCCCGCCAAGAAAATGACTTCTGCATCAACTTACACCCTCTGACGACACCAATTTCGTCACCAGCGTATCGATGGCCCCCAAAAAGCTTCATGAGATGAGGGTGCAGTTGGAGGATTTATAGAGTAAGGGTTTTTTAAGACACGGTGTTTCACCCTGTGCAGCACCAGTTTTGTTTTCCATGAAGGCAGATAGAAGTTTGATTTTGTGTGTGGATTATCAGCGCCTAAACCAAGTGACAGTGATGAATAAGTATCCATTGCCAAGAATCGACAACCTCTTCAATAAGATGATAGGGGAACAATGGTTCTTGAAGGTTGAACTTCAATCAGGTTATCACGAGTTACGAGTACGAGAAGAGGATATACCGAATATGGATTTCAGTTTCTTCTACAGTCACTATGAGTATATGGTGATGCCTTTTGGGGTGACAAACACCCCCGTAGTGTTCATGGAGATGATAAACCAGATCAACCAGCGGTACTTGGACCAGTTCGTGGTGGTCTTCATTAACAATATCCTTATGTACTCGGCATTATAGGAGGATCACGCGATACACCTTTGGATAGTTCTAGATGTAATCTGAGAGCACCATATTTTTGGGAATATCTCAAAGTGATAGTTCTAGATTTATGAGGTCCACTTTTCGGGTCATGTCATCTTAGTTTATGGAGTAGTTATAGACCCATCCATGGTGGAGGAAGTGTTAGCATGGGATCCACCTCGAAGGGTGATGGATGTGCAAAGCTTCCTTGGGTTGGAAGGGTATTACAGGAGGTTCATCCCTGATTTCTCCTGAATAGCAGCACTGATAATGACCTTGACTTGGAAGGGGAAACTATTCTATGGAATGAGAGGTGTTGACAGTCTTTTGATTAGTTGAGACTGAGTTTGATGAGCGCCCCAATCTTGAAATTATAGGAGGAGGGTGTTGAGTACGTAGTTTTCTACGACTCATTGGGGACCGGGCCTGGCTGTGTCCTGATGTAGAGATAGGCAGTGATTGCTTATGGTTCGCACCAACATAGTCCACATGAGTAGAACTATGTGACCCATGACCTCGAGTTGGTTGTGGTAGTCTTCTCATTAAAGATATGGTGACACTACCTTATGGGTGAGCAGTTCATTGACTACTCTATCCACAAGAGCCTCAAGTACATCTTTTCACAGAAGGATATGAATATGAGGAAGAGGTGTTGGCTAGAGTTCCTCCATGACTATGATTTCGGGATCATTTATACTCCTGGGTAGTGGATCAAGGTGTTAGATTCTCTTCTCAGAAGGTATAGCTTACAGATTTTGAGTGGGGTGACAAAGTAGTTTTCCACTTTTCAGTTATCCTTCATGTGCTGAGAGGATAAAACTTACCTACAGTCGATGGTTGTCGCCTCTCCACTCTTACAGCGGGTTAGGGAGGCACATCTATGAGATGTCGATTGTATGGCTTTACGTGTTCAGTTATCCATAAGACATGCTTCTGATGGATATTCACAAATTGGGGAGCACATACTTATTTTCAAGGGATACACTATTGTACCAGTAGCGTTACAGGAGGAATTCCTAAGGGATTTTCATACAGCCCCTTTGGCGGTACATCCAAGAGTGGAAAAGATGTACCGTGATCTATAATGATAGATCTAGTAGTGAGGCATGAAGAAGGCAGTAGCACAGTTCGTTTACCGATGCCTCACTTTCTTGTAGGTGAAGGCTGAGCACCTGCTTCCAACAGGATTAACTCACACCCTGAAAGTTCCAGAGTATAAGTGGGATGGAATATCGATGGACATCCTGACAGTCTTACCACGAATGACCAAGGGGAGTGATTCCATCTGGGTGATCATTGACCGACTCAACTAGTCAGCCCACTTCCTAGCTATCAGGGAGCAGAGTTCCGTAGAGAGCTTGTGTCACCTCTACATGAAGGAGATAGTTTAGCTTCATGGAATACCTTCAATGATAGTTTTAGATAGAGGTGCCCGCTTTACATCCCGATTATGGAAGGGATTACAAGAGGCCTTTGGGACTCAGCTACGCTTGAGCATGACGTTCCATCCCTAGACCGATAGTCAAAAGGAGAGGACCATTAATGTTCTAGAGGATATGTTGGAGGCTAGTATCTTGGACTCTGGTTAGATTAGGGAGGACCACCTACCACTGGTGGAGTTTTCATATAATAACATCTACCACTCCACAATTGGTATGGAACTATTTTATGCTTTATATAGGAGACCCTACCGATCATCGCTTAACTAGACCGACCCCAGAGAGTCAGCAGTCATGGGTCCAGCGTTGGTGCGAGCTACCACTGAGAAGGTGCAGATCATCCGGGAACAGATGAAGATGGTACAGAGCTGGTAAAAGACTTATGCTGATAGGCGACGGAGACCTCTTGAGTTTAAGGAGGGAGATGACATCTATCTTTGGGTGTCACCTCATCGAGGGTTGCATATATTTGGCCGAGGGGGTAAGTTATCTCTAATCATCATTGGAACTTTCCATATACTACATTGATTTGGTGAGGTTTCATACTACCATGCTCTACTTCCATAATATCATCGGTTAAATGATGTCTTCTATGTGTCATAGCTTAGGGGGTATGTGCATGACCCATTGCACGTCATCGACTAGGGCGAGCTGGACATCGAGGATAGAGTGACCATTGCTGAGTACCCAGTGGAGATCGGGGATCGGCATGAGAGGATCCTTCCTGGGAAATCTATTCCCTTGATGCATGTTCAGTGGCAGTACGAGAATATTTAGGATTGAACATGGGAGCAGGAGGCTCAAATACATTCCCAATAGCAACATCTTTTTGTGTATTCTTGTTTTGGATTTTGAGGGATGGAAATCACCAAGGTGGGGAGAATGTAATGTCTCAGATTTTCCATGTATTATTTTTAATATTATATGGAATTATTACGAGACCAGGCATAGTGACGGCACATCATTCCGAGGCCTGGTGATCTCAGAATGGGGATTCAAACTTTTTTTTAAAATAAATTCACCCCGCACTTGTGCCCGGCTGTGGAAGTTCCCAAACGGATGCCCAGATTAAAAATCTGACGGTACCATTACATTCGAGATGAAAAATTTAGCTAAGAATGGGTCTAACCTCGTCCAGAATGGATTGAGGGAAAAGGTTAATTTTCAGACGTTTTTACAAAAAATAAAATAAAATATATGTAAGGTTTATTTTATTTTGGAAACATTTGCTATAGCGCAACGACAGGGCATCTGTTTCAATAATAAATACCACGTCATAATGACCCTAAAACAGCAATGCTGACACATTAATGCCTCATCATAATAACATCAACTCACTATAACAGAATGTTGAAACACTTTCCCTTCTTTTAATGGGTTAATCAAACTTTGCTCATTGTTAGAAGCTAGAGAGAATCTCTGGAGAATACTTGGTGATTTGGATAGAACTGTCGGTGATGAATGACAACAAATCAAAGCTATGAATCATTGTTCCATTGAATTTGATGGATCTCGGAAATGACGATGGCATGACCCCCAATTATTTAGTAATCGAACCCTTCGCGATGTAGGGGTTGTTATTTCAAATCTCGTTTCCCCATTTTTTATTTTAAACAATAAATGTGGATCAACCACGAACATATTGATCTGTGGATTCGTACATTTTTGTGGGAGTTCTTTTGATGGGATGATTTCGGGGAATTAATCCATGCTCAATTGTTATTTTATTTTTCACTGTTTATGCCTACTAACAGGAGCATATCAACGCCGTGATGAATGACAGCAGAGGTTCATTCCTCGATTCTCTAATTGGATTTCTCCCCCTTTCTTTTCCTTTTGAGTTCTTCACGTTCTTCGTGGGGTGACAAACAACAGATCGTTGCACACCCTTCTTGCAACAAAACAATCTTAAACTAGAGATTTAACATATAAATTACACTACATAGGTGTGACGGTCATATGGGAAGAAGAATCGGCTCAGTTCAAGAAAAACTGTTCTTCGAGTGTTCTTCACGTTTGAGGATCGAAACACATTTTTAGAGCCGATCATAGGTCCAAAAACAATGGAGACGACCTCGGGACGTCGAGGTGACCTGGATTCCAGAGTTTCGTAGTGATCAGATAGCCATATCGATGATTGGGGGAGCTTGGAGGTACGGCGGAAGATGTCTGTGATTCTGGAAATTTCCAGAATACACTGCGTGTACATTTGAAGAACTTGCCATGTAGTACCGGCAGTGGTGGATAGGGTTTAGGGGGTCAGAGAGGAATGAAACGGTGTGTGACCCTGGTCACAAAGTGTGTTGGACTTTCCCCAAGGCTCAGCATGTATTTTGGAAAGTAAATGGAAATGAGATGGACTACACGACTTCAGAACATGGTGTGTACTCTCCACGCAGCATGGCAGAGGCGGCTACGTGGGACTCGACATGTATCCATGGGACACATGGACACTAGATGAAGTAAACGTTGTGTACTCCATCACATGGCCAGGCGAGGCCATTAACACGGGTCACCCTATGTACTGATTACATGGGTTGGAGTACACAAGTTGAGGATTGTGTTCCGGCACATGACCAGTGTACATGGAGCCGACCCCAGTCACTCGCACATGGTGTGTACACCATACTACCCACCATGTACTCACATTTCTACATGACCAGCCTTATGACACGGTCAGTTGTACACGGGCAGTACCTGGGGTTATACAACACGACATGTAACTTTTCTACACATGGTGTACTTTTTGGAAAATGGAATGTTCCTCTTTTTCACCGTATCTAGTAAATGTTTCGATTGGAATAGAACCCCTTCTTCTCATTCCCTTTAAGGTTAGGCATTTTTTCCTTCTACTAAAGTATGATCCCTTCAGCAGGACTTTCTGTGATAAAGTTGGCATCCCTATGAGAGGCCTGGAGTGAGATCCTCTATCACTTACCGACCCTAGGTAGAGCCATGTATCGACATGACCAAATCTATCGGGGGTTGATCCTCTACCTGTATGGTGAATCCACCTAGTTGGTGAATCCGGATGAGTTGTGGTATCCGCCATGGCCCTGGCGGTGATCCACATCTGTGTATCGTGATCTTTCCAACTCAAGAGTGTGCATCCCGTAATGATTGTATTTATCTATTTTGATCTTCCCACTCAAGAGTGTGTCTCCAATAATGAGTGAAACTACCTCTTGTGATATTTCCCGATGAAAAGTAATTCTCAAACAGACATCATTAGAGCTACCATACTCCTGGAGTGTGTTCTCTCGGAACGAGTGCTTCATGGAAATCTTCAAACTGAATCCCTAGTGGGGGTATGCGGTTGTGTGACTTGTCTCTAGACTACGGGTTTGGGTTTTGAGAATATCTTGATTTTGATCTCCTATTATATGTTCAATAAACATATACTGTGTCGAGATGATTGTACCTTTCCTTTGTGTACTTGCTTTTTATTTTTCGGGGTCCTCTGCTAAGTATTGTTATACTCACCCCTACACGGGATTTTCCTGCACGTGTCGTGTCTTGTGAAGACGAGCAAAATTTTGATAGATTCTAGGGTGGAGTAGGACAGGACTGAGATTTCTGAGTTCCCTACAGGCCGATGTGTTCCTTTGGCTACGAGCAGTAGTCCCAGTACCTCTTTTTGTTTACAGTTTGGACTTTGCAATTTTTCAGACACTTGTTTTTGGTGGGCTTGTTTTCTGGCCTAGTTTACTTTCAGTACATTAATTTCTATCGTACTCTATTGGTTGGGTTTAGTGGAATACAATCATTTTGTTCCTTTGTGGTATTTATATTCCAGCATTTGTGGGCTTACATATATGTGCGTTTATACCGGATCATAGGAAATGCCTCCCATGTTAGTAATGTGCCTACATAGTGCTAGTCACCAGCCCCTGGCCTATTAGTGGTGGGATTGGGGAGTCATGGTGTGGGCCCCATTGGGACAGGTTGTGAAAGTAGGAATATATTTGTATAGAAAAATATGATCATAAAATTAATAAGCATTACCCATAACTTGTTCATTAGTTTTATGCCTCCTTGAAGACTATCAAACAAGTAGATAAGTAATATTTTATAATTTATAATAAAACATAATTATTCATAGTAAGGAAATTATTAGAATTGGTTGGAGTACCATATAGAGGTGATTCACACTGTCTATAATACAATCTTCTTAAATCTATTAAAACATTTATGAAAAGTAGAGATTAAGATTCTTGGTTTTCCCATGATGAGAATAATAGAAAATTTTCTCATCTAACAGTAGAAAATCAAATTATATTTTCTTGGATGAAATTAATTTTAATTCCAATGAAAGGAGATATAGATACCATGAAAGTAAAAGTCATTTTCATATTGGAATACTTGGTAAAAATGAAGAAGATTGACCTTGTAATGTAAGTTCTTTTAAATTTTCATAATTTTAAGAACAATTAAATAAAGTAAAAAATTAAAATGTTCTTAGACTTATCAAGTAATATGATTGTGTAATGTTTTATGTATATATCAATGTTAAAAACAAGTCTCATGAAATACTAGATAAGGTTTGTTTTAGTAGTGATGATATAGTAAAGGGAATGAAGTTGATGTTTGATTAAAAGTCACAAAAGAATTTTGATAAATTTCTAGTTTTTTGTACCAAAGTCTGAAACACCAATGATGTTAGAGAAGAATAATATCAAGAAGAAAATAAATGAAAAAACATATTATCCTAACATACAAATAAAAAAATAGATAAAATAATATTCCTCATGATGTTTATAAAGATTAGATAAGGATTAAATCAAATAATAATCATGTACTTCTTAAAATTTGAGAAGGCACTACTGGGGATAAGGTAATTATAATTTATGGTGGCAAAGATAATGTGAAAGAAAAAAAATAAAAACAATAAGATACCATGAGAATTTATTTCATGTGATAATTTGTTAAAAAATGTAGAAATATTATCAATAAATTTTTTATTACCTCATGATCAACCAAACCCAGATGTAGTGTTATTGGTTCAATAATCTTTAGTTATTTATGCTAATCCTTCCTTAATAAAAAAAGATGAATAATAATTAATTGGTCAAGATCTAGATCATGAAGTTAAACAAGAAGAAAAATTTCTACCACCTTATATAGAAAAAGATATATACAAATTTCATTAGTAAAATAAGTTGTTATAATGACTGACCAACATAAATAAGTAATCAACAATGGAGTTAGTGATTTGATAGAAGTTCAATAAAAGAATATATTCGAAAATATTAATGATAATCTGTTTGTTGAAAAAGATGTTACTAAGAAAGATTAAAAATAATTATAAGAAATAAAATAAGGAAATCAGGATTTTAAAGGTTTTGAATACATTAAATAATATGAAGAAGGTGAAGAAGATATAAAAAATGGTGAGGATCAAAATGAAAAAAAATAAAGTGATGTGGAAGAAATAAACTCTTAAAATCATCAGATTCAACCTCATTAACATCATCCCATTATATTTACACTTAAAGGAAGATGTTAAAGAATCTAAAATCTCTAAAGAGGAATATTAATTAGTAAATGAATCAGAATCATTAACTAAGAAGGATTTGGATGATTAGGGTTCCAAAACAAAACATTCTGAAAATAAAAACACTAATGATGTTGGCAAATTAGAATTTTCTGATAGTAAAGGTACTCCCAAAAAATTTCGTAAAGTTCAAAATCCATTGAAAAAGGTTGATTAGATGAAAAAAAAGAAAAGTTGAAATCATTATAAAAAGTAACACAAAGCTTCCTAAACCCATTCTGGAGTTATCAGAGTCAGTATGAACAATTTCTCAAAAGGGTTATGATTACATTGTTCACTATATATATGTATTGGAATTAATTATTCTTTATTTATACATATTTGAAGTAATATGTCAGTTTCTTCTGTGTAGTCTTCCAAAAAATAGTAATCTATAAAATTTATTACTAAATCAGTAATTTCTATTATGGTTGGTCTAAAAACATTGAAATAATATTATATTTCCCATATAAGTTCTTTTAATTCAATGGTGAAATGGTATAAAAAATTTGATTCTGATGTTCGGTCTAACAATGATCAGATTCATGAGATTAAGAAGTTGATAGTGGAACCATCTCTTTATTTTACTCAATTAGAAAATGTCATGACTGAATGGTTGAGAGTTTCTGAACAGTTCAAAGACTATGAAAAGGAATGGACTCAAGAAGTAGGTGCTCTCAATGTCAATGTCCATGACATATTGAATGAAATATTGTGAGTATGAGTTTTTGATGATGATGTTCCTCTTATAAAAGAAGAGAAAATAATTTTTCTCAAGAAGTTAGGTTGATAAAGGTAGAAAATCAGAGTCTTAAAAAAACTATAAAGAATGATTGAAATAATTTCATAAATATGAAATCATTTGTAAAAACATTTATGGGGTAAGATTGATTGTTTTTGAAATCATGTTTTAATCTTTGTCCAAATATATATTTTTTAATTTTTCTCATTTATGAATTAATTCCCTATCCAAATAAAATTGTGTGAATATATTTTCACTATAATTGGATGAATGATATTAAATATTTTTTAGGGATGAATAGTAAATTCATCATTTTGTTTTACAAAATAATCTATTCCCTACCATTTTAGGAAATTTATACACAATCTACATCTATTATTGAAAATTAAAAAGGGGGATATATTTTAGAAAGGTATATTCCGTACAAGAATGGGTGATTTTCTACAAAGGGGGAGAATTTATGTTTTATAGGAAATGATAACACTCTAAAGGGATTTTATCATATTCATCATTCTATCTATATTACCCATAACAATTAAAAACATAGTGGAAGATAAGAATCATGTTTTTTCTCGAGATAAAATGATTGTTAAATCCAAGGAATAATTTTTTAATGTTTTATTCATTTTATTATTTAGGGTTTGTGATTTATAAAATGGGGGAGATTTTTTATTCATAAGTTTTAGTTATAACTTTTCAATTAATTTTTGTTTTGGAAATCACATACACCTTCTTTTTTAGTTTTTTTACTAACATTCTATGTCAAATAGTTTTAGAATGTTTTTACAGAAGACATAAATGTTTAAGATACAATGAATTAGTTCAGAATCATTCATGAATATAAACTAAATTTATTTGTTACAATTATAATAATGGGTATGGATACGATTAACATCATATTCTCCATTATCAGATCATATATAATTATTTCTATCTTGTATTTCACACTGATACTATCCTTATAATCATACTGATACAGAAACCAATAATTATAGGGCTTATACTTATTAATATCACCATGATAACATTTATAATAATATCTAATATACTGACATAGTTTAAATTCTAAATACAGAAAACATTTTACTAATGTAAGGAATTCTGTTACACTATAATGGGGTAAATCAATATGAAATTGGTCAATTAGTTATAAAAGACTCTTTGAAGTTCCAGGTGTCCAATTAGTTATGAAAAACATGGAGAAATATGATCAATAAGGAAAATATAACCACTGGAAAGGTCCCCAAAAAATAACCAGTTATTTGAATAGTTTAAATATGACCATTACATTTTTTTCCTATGTTTTTTGAAAGTATAAATTTTTTGAACATCTTGTTCTTAGTGTATTTTATTTCCTTAAATATATTCATTTGTAAAGAAACCTTGTGAGGTTGTCTCTTTTAGAATTTTTTGAATAGTTTCTATATCTAATATATGATTTTGATCATGTGATTACATGGATAAGTAGATAGAGAATTTTATCATTTTATTGATTGAGTGCTTGGGGGAATACCCAAAAATAGCTGATCTATAATATTTTGGAATGCAAGGGATATGTAGATAGGGAAACCAATATTCCAATTGAGGGATTCACTTATTATAGAAAGACAAACTTCTATGTATGTATGAAATAAGGGACACTATTAGCCACTATTTGGGGCTACCTTAATCTAATGGTTAAAATAGACCCATTTCATTTTAAATAACATTAAGTCATTATTACATTGTTATTTTTATATTTCTTTTTTTGAAAGAATTTTAATTCCATTATACATGTTTGTAAATGTTTTATTGTAATGAAACTGAATTCGTTAAATGCAATCTAAATTACTAATCATGTATACTATGATTCTGAGAAATAATCGTTTAATCATACCTATCATGAATATGATATTTTTATTCTAATTTAATAATATACCTTGTGATTAAAATTTATTAAACATGATATAGAAAAATCTATATTGGATAGGTTACATTGATAATTGGATATATCCAAGACCGAATCTAATACTTTTATATAAAGGGAATTGTTTTGATTTATTTTTGTTTAAATTTATTCAAACTAAAGTTTTTAAAACTAAAATTCACCCCTATATTAATTGATCCATCTAATATATATTATTTAATCCTAATATAAATATCTCATATTGATATCCAAATTGGGAAAAGTCCAAACAATATATGAGACATCAATTTAGAGTTCTCTGGATTCCATCTATTTAGAAACATAATCAATAGTAAAAAATATATATGAATGCCCAAAATACATGGTAAAAGGTCACATAAATTAGATTCCCCACACATAAAATATTTAAAAATAATTTATGGGCATTTGGAGTTGTTATTATCTTTTTTTGTTTTTTCTAGTAATTTTACATTGTTGAAACCTTTTACAGATTTCATTGGTATCCTTGAAAATATTTTTTAGTATAATAATGATTCTACACATTTAATAGTATTTCTATAAAGTATAAGTTCCCTACAAAAGAAAGTGTATAATTATTTATAGCACATATGGTACCTTTAATTTTGGTATCCATCTCATAATTATTTTGTATCGATAAATTCACTGTGGATATGTATAATCTCACACATAAAAATTTTATTCATCCATAAATATTTTCTTTTGGTTTTGGTTACGATGTTGGGGGATTTGGGAAATAACAACATATTTTACCATATTATCAAACCATATTCCTTCACCTTTAATCAAATAGGGTTTCTAAAATGCAATTGATTAATCTGGGGGTACATTGTCTTAAATTTCCACTTCATAATGTGAGATAGTCTACTCACATGGTATATTATTTGGTTTATAGATTTTATTTTATCTTTAATATACCCATTAAAATTTTCAAACAAAAAAATAAATATTATAAAAATTATCTCAGATAATTATTTATTTAGCAGGACCTTATTTCTTCATGATAGAAGAATATGACAAATTAAATTCTAAGAAGATATGATTTGATAATCTATAAAGCATAAGTACCTATAAGAAACTACTTCTTAGTGGTAATGTATTTACCCTAGGTAGAATATTGTTTATTTTAAGTGTCATATATGAAATACATTCTTACATCAATCCATTTTGAATGGAGTACACATATAGATGAATTTGATGAATCACATAATAGCACAAAAGTGTATTCCCAATTTTTTTATAATATCACTAGAGGGGAAGTGAACATTCTTTGGATATCATTGAATAATTCCAAGCAGTAATTATAAAAAAAAATTTAACCGAGTATTATTATGAATAAAATTAGATTGTTGAAATTCAATATTATTAAAATATATATTGAATATTTTAAAACTCCTTACATCCCCTAAAAACATTCTAACACATTTAAAAGAAGTAGGATAATGTAATATATTGATGAATCAAATATTTTATTTGTTGAACTAAATTCTATTATTCTAAATCACATGTCATCAAAATATTTATTTTCCAACAATAAATGGATTTTTCCAAACTAAACACAAGACTGTTTTCATTGTATGATTTTAAAACTTTTTCAATATTTTATAAGCAATGATAAAATAAACATATAATTAATAGTGAAATAATATCTAAACTTTTATAAAAATCATTAGGTAAATCAATGAAGACTATATCATTAATGTACATGGTTTAATAGACCTATAAATGATAATAATATACTAAATAAAGAGTATAATAATATATTTATATTAAATTAATTTCAAATTTTGAAGAATATTGATGTTAATAGAATAAAATTATTGTGGTTTATGTGATTTAAAAGTAGTGTAGATATAAAGGAAAATTTGAAAAGATGGTGGAGGAAAATATACATATATGAGTTCCACCATTATAATTAGTACCATTAAAATGAAATATTTATGATTCCATATTGTAATCATAGGCTACCAAACATATTATAAGACATTAGTAATTGTAATTTTGGAATTTATTAAAGATATAACAATTAAAATAGTTTGTTTTGGGTGGTGTCGAGGAGGGGTAATTTTATAAGTGATTTGAAAGGAATATCTAAAATTAATTAATCCTTAAGGTGTAAGGTTGTAATTTTACAAGAAATGTTGATAAAAATTAGAAAATTAATTTAAATATGTTTTAAATCCCATAATCTACCTAATTTAGAGTTAGTTTTGGTATACTTTTGGTTGTTATCACTTAATTTGACCAAAATATATAGTTTTTTATTTATTGTGGTTTCTTAATATTTATCATAGTAACTTTTTTTAAATGATTGAATTGACCCTATTACAATATTTTATCAGTATGATTAGTTTTTTAATCCATTTAATCTAATTTAATTTATAAATAAGAAGAATTTAACTTTATATTCAAACATAATATATATATATATATATATATATAATTTTATAGAAAAAAATTTATTTGAAATATAATGTTTTCTAATAATATTTCATATTAATTTCGTACAAAATTAGCATTAATAAAAAAATTTCACTGCTAAATTACATTTTATAAAAATCATTATTTAATAGTGATCAATTTAAATTATTAAGATAAAAATAAAAAATATTTTGGAAACAATTATTTTAAATGTATCACTATTTAACAATAAATGATTATAATCACATCCCATTAAAATTAATTTTTCATCTTTTATCTAGTAAATTTTATAAAACCATTAGTATTATAAACATTCATTAAATTTTATAAACACTTCAAATAAATCATTAAATAATAAAAATATTAATAAATATTTATTGAATTACAATTTTTGTAAAAAAACATTTTAGTTGTTTATTATATTATTATATAGTTACTATATTATTTTTTATATATTGATTGTAATGTTTTTAAATTTTTACTAACAATTATGCAACATCAATGAACCTACTATATAAAAGTTTATCCAATGAACATATATCCATTAATCATATATCCAATGCCTATATGTTCAACTCCCATGTATATACTAGTGATATTATATTCCAATAACTTTCCTCAAATACATCTCAAAAACCATTCATCCTACCCTCTAATTAGTTATTCATATTTTTTTATTATATTTATAAAATTTTATATTCTTTCCATAGTTATCCTTATTTGTATTCTCTTCATAGATGATCATGGTGATGGGAATAAAAATGTAATAATATTTTTATTTTCAAGTGGTTTCATTAATTTCGTAATTTTAGATTTTATCGTTTATTTAGTAATATTTTAATGTATTTATTTGTTTATTATATATCTAGTATAGTAAAATAAAGAATTTTTTATTTTAGTTTAGTTTAGTTTTTAATAAAATCTATATAACCCACAATATTTTTGTAATGGGAAATAAATAATTAGATAATGGGGGTGCCATAATAGAGGTGTGGAAATTTTAACTTTTTTAAAAAAATTAATTGTTAACTAGGGGTGTAATTATTTGAAATTTTTGAAATTGATATAAACAAAAAAACAATATACTAGAGTTACTATCAAAAGAAGGATTAATAATTTTTTAGATGTACTGAGTCCCAATGTAATGTAATCACTATTATTTAATGATGAATCTTTCCTCTATATGTTGATCAATGAGAGATCACTAACCTGTAACTTATAGTTTTTGGTGATGGTGATTTGCAATATATAATGTTAACAGTTAACTAAAACTATTTTCTATGGTCAAGGAAGAGTTTTGATGAATCACCCAATCAATTGGGTCATAGTTGAGATAAAAATAGGTATTGGGGGGTGAATAAACTTGGTAAAAAAATTTAAATATGTAAAATATTTTTATATATATAATATATTTAATGTTATAGTTAATTATTCAGTGTTAAACAATTGAAAGATTAATATGAGGAAAAGTAAAGGGAAAAATAGGAAATTTTTTTATTAGTCCATATCAAAGTGATCCTACGTATACTTTTCAAACCTTAAGACTGTTTGAGAGGTATTATATTCAAAAAATGGCCCTGATTTTTAAGGGGAGTCACAAACCTATTATATCTTAAATTTTCTAGTTTTGGAACAATAAAAAAATTATATATAACTTCAACATGGATTCGAAAAACATATTCAAACACTAATATTTTATCTAGAGTCATATCTAAGAAATGCATTTTGAAATAGGTAAAACCCAACAATGACATTTTTGCATGGACGTCACAACCCATAGAGAAGAATTATTTTAAAAGGTAAAATATCATAAATCAAAAGCATCTAGGAACACATTAAGAAGATATAGAAAAGTAAGTACATAATCAAGGAAACTAGATAGAAGAAGTTGACATAGATAGGCTGAATCACAAAAACTAGTACTCATGTTGTGGAATAAGGGGACTTTATAAGGTAATAATAATTTCATATTTTGTTTCTCCCCATTATACTCTTTAAACAGTTTGAAATTTTTTCACATGGGAATAAAAAATTATTTTGATTAGACATCATGATGCGATGTAATAATTATAAATAATAATATAATTATTAAAAACTAAAAAAAACGTACATTATAAAAAAATGGTTATAATAGTTCTAAATAATAATAATATTAATAAAAAATAATTACCTCAATAATTAACACGTATTCATCCACCTCATAATTTTTTAGTTAATGTTTACAAAACTACTTTAGTGTTTCCTAAAAACAATTTCATAAGATTAATTATTATTGGGTGCATCCTCCTCGTTAGGTCCATCGTTAGGTAAATTCACAACATAACGTTCCCTGTAAGGTTCATTCTCATAGTAAGGTTCATTATAATCTTTATTGTTATTATAAGGATCATCTTAAGGTTTTTTTCTAATTTTAAGGTTCATCACATCGGTAAACATGAAGTTAATTATGTTCTTTATAGTGCATAAAACATAAAAAACATCCTTATAAGGTAAATTTAAAGGATTAATAAGGTTAATTACTAAATATTTTTATTGTAAAATATTTCATATTTGTAACATACACTACTATGAAAAATTAATGAAAATAGACATCAAATTTTTTCATAATAAAATATCAATATAATGAAAAATACATTTACTTTAAAAAAATATGAACAATGATTCCCAAAATTTTTTGAATAAGTAATAAGTAACTAATTTATTTTAAATTATAAATATAAAATTATGCATGGGATATAATATTAGTTAAATCTATAACACATGAGTCAAACCCAAATCATAATAATGTGATTATTTCTCCAAAGTAGTTCCTAATAAATATAAATAACATGAATACATTAAATATTTTTTTACTCATGTTAGAGGGAAAAATAGGAAAGAGTAAACATCATATTTGTTTCAAATAAGTGTTAAATTTTTAAATATTATATTCGCGGACAAAAAAATTAAAGTGGGATAGATATTGATCCATTCAAATAATCTTCAACATTATTCCCATATTTGATAATATATATAACTGAGTATAACTATTAAAATACTATTATATGCCAACTAGAAAAAGTTAAAATAGTGTATACTTTCGCACTACTAATAATATAAAGGAATATTTAAAATCCATTATTATGCTAGTTGAAAATAGAAAATTTAACAAATTAAATGTTCAGGAAAATTTCTTTAAATTTTATAACATATTGAAGGAAAAAATATTTATACTTAATTCTACCTGTATATTTTTGAATTCCAAAAAATATATATCATTTAGGATAAAATCAATAAAATATAAAATAATAATTTTCTACCTTAATTTCTGAATATTTCCTTTGATAAGAAAATATAAAAATAAAAAGAGAATGTATTTTATTTTAATGTTTCATATATATAATAGTAAAAAACCTCTAGAAATAGATATAAAATTATATAAAGAGAAAAAATATATATTAATATATTCAAGTATTAATGAAATTATTTGAAATGGATAAAAATAGTGACTAATGATGAATAAAAAACTAGTAAAATATAAAATTGAAAAATATTACCTTCATAATATCTATAAATATATTTAAGTAGATTAAAATAAAAACTTCCATTTTAAAATTCCAAATTACTATTTTCATTTTTAGTTTTTTCGAGGATAATTGGATCTAAAGGTTCACTAAAAATATATTCATATTATGTATCTCTTGAAAAAAATTATAAAATTATATAATATTTTTTTAATGGGATCTATAATAAAATGAAATAAAAAATAAATAGGTTTAATTCTACAATTTGTTTAAACATTTCTTGGAAAGAAAATAATAGAAGAGTTTTCAAAATAAAGAGGGGTCTGATAAAAAGATATATAAAAATTAGATAATTTTTTCTTAATACATAAAAACTGGCCGCAATAGTTTATAATAGTTATATATTTATCATCTACTGTTAATAAATAAAATTATAACTAGTTTCTGAACTCCATTAAATTAATATTTTACTAATAATGATGCACATAACTGATTTATTGTTTTATCTATTATAAAACATCCAAAATATGAATAAGAATAACTAAAAAATCAAAGAAATATAATAACCCAAAGCTTATATATTCCTTTATATGTCTAGTAATTTTTTAAGTGACTTTAATTGTTATTCTTTAGGTTTTCTAGAATTCTGTAACATATAAAAAAATTAAACATGATATCAGGTTTAGATTTTTTTAGAAAAACTAAGTCATTTTTCATCTATATAAATCATATAACACCAAATTATTTTCAATATTCATGAAAATAAAATTTAAAATTATTACTTATTCGGGTTCTAAATTTTTTAAATTATTCAAGATGAAATATATTAAAAAATTATTCATCATTCATATATTGATTTAATAATTTTATATCTTCTCTTTAATAAATTTAATTTCCAAAAAATAAACATAATTATACAATTACATTAAAGTTAAACTCTATATTTCTTATTGTTAAGATAAATTACAAATAAAATCACAAGTAGGGGTAAAACAATATCATCAATATAAATTTTATTAATAAAAATATCATTCTCAAATTTCTTAATAAAAAATTACGACATAATATACCATTATTGAAACTATTATTTAACAACAATGAAACATAATCTCATACAATGCTCTAGGATTTTTATTGAGTCAATATATATCTCTTAATAATTTAGAAATGTGGTTATTTTTTTCATGGTCTAAATTAGAGGGTTTATTGATATGAAATTTTCAGAAATAAAACTATTTAAGAAATCAATTTTAACCATCATTTTATATAATTTAAAACCTAGAAATAATGAGAAAACTAACAGTGTTATAATAGACTCAATCCTAGAATCTAGTTCAATAGATTCATTAAAATTTGTAGCCTCTTCCTTATAATAGTGTTGTGTAATAAATCTATGTCTATTCTACATATTTTTACCGTATTCGTAAAATTGATTTTAAAAAATATATTTAGTTTGAATAACATGTTTATCTTAATGGGGATGAACCAAATTATAAAAAAGTGTTGATACTACATTTATTATACTCATATTCTACAAATATAATCCAATTAAAAACTTTTAAATCTTCTTTAATTTCATCAGGATCAAGATCAGAAACTTATGTTTAATTTTAAAATAAATTCAAAATATATCTTCTTATTTTAATTATAGAATCATTATTACTAATAAATATATCAATATAATGGTCTTTTTGTTTTTTAAAGATACAAAATCAGATTGATAATGATTATGATCCGCATCAAATTATTTCTTTAATTATTAGATTAATATTTTCAAATTTATCTCTCTATTAATTATTCATTAAATTTCTCTAAATTTTAGTTTTGGTTGACATTATTCTCCTTCAATTTATCATAAAAATGATCCATAGAATTTATAGTTATATTATTTAAAACTCTATAATATTTTATTAATTAATTTATCCTATGAATAATCTATAATATTTATAAATAAATTTATCCAAATTTTCATTAGTATTATAAATAAAAAACATACCTCCAAATACTTTAAAATATATTTATTTATAATTCTTTTCCTTCCACAACTTTTAGGTGGAATTTTTCAAAAAAATTCCAATAAGATTATTATTTTAAATATTAAAACCTGTAAAAATAGATTCATGCCAAAAATATTTAAATAAATTACATTCAAATGACATGTTTTATAAATTTTAATAAATTTTTAGATCTTTTTCTCAATAAATATATTTTTCTGAGGTGGTATAGTTGATGAAAAATTGGGAAAATAACTATTATTTTCCAAAATATTTTCAAATCCTAAATTATATAATTCACCTCATATATAACTAAGAATACCATTATTCATGTAAAATTTTTCATTTCAAAAAAAATTTCAAAATTGTCTTAAACTTATCTTTGGTTTTAGTTTTTTGATAAAGAATGCATACCAATGAAAACTTTTCTAAACATTATATATAATAACAATTGTAAATTTTATTTTTCGAAGACTAGTGTTCTGTGTAGGACAAAAAATGTTAAGATTCATTATCTGTAACTATAGGTTGTAACTTATCTAATTATTCAACATGAAATATCATTTATATTGTTTCCATTTAATTAATAAGTAATATAAATGATACTAATCATTCCTTAAACTGATTAACTACAAAAAATTAATGATTAAATAATTTATGATTTAGTTTTAAATTTACACATACATACCATCTCAACCAATGTGAAATCTCAACCTATACTATATTCAAACACTTAACATGTTGACTATTTAGTTTTGTAAGGATAATAGTAAAAATAATTCCTTCCGATTAGAATAAAATAAAATTCATTTAAAAAAATACACACTCATTCCTTTTAAAATTTAACATTCTTACCATCATCACATATTTTAAATTTTCGTTTCATGTTATATTGGAAACCCTAAAAATAAAAAAAAAATTATAGTTGAGTTAGGAATAATAATTTCTCCAATACCTATATATTTACTTTGATATTATCTCTATATTCAATTGTGTATCTTTCACATTAATGTTTGTAGATAATAGGTATTTATCCATGTTAATAGAGAATGTATCTTCCATGTACTATACTCATTCTTCATATATATAATCCATTTTTCCTAAAAATTAATTTGAAAATAGTTTTGGTACCTATTATTTTTTTTTCTAATATGATTAATATAACAATTATTCGGTACCCAAAATGATAGTAATGACGTATTATAATGTAAAATAGAATACAATTATTTTTAAATATAAGTCTTACAATGTCATAAATATTGTGTACATTGGATTGAGAATTCATTGACATAGTTTTCTTTCATTTTACATTTGAAACAAATAGTAGTAGAAGAATAACCATTTAAACATTTCATAAATATAATTTTAATACATCTGAGGAAATATCCTACTATATCCAATAATATTTTTATTTTTATTCAAATTATTTGAAGACATAATATTGTAATATCTGTTTCTTACAAGAATTAAAATAGTTATTTTTTTCTTTAGTACATTTAGTTTCCTACTTTTTCTTTTCATTCAATTTATGATAAGATATAAAATCTTCAAAAGATTTATTAATTGAGGTAGAATATGTGTTATTATGTTTTTCATTTTCTTTTAAAATATCCTTGTTTTTACTAATTGTTTTTATTATAATTAAATTCTAGTTCAAAATAAATATCAAAATCTAAAAAAAATATTTTATCAATCAATCTATCTCTTTGTTTAACTCATCAATAGTTGTTTTTATAAATAGACTTATCCTCATAAGAACCCAATTAAAAAATTTAATTACTACCCTCATTTAAGGATTCCATAAATCACATGTTAGTTTGTTACTTTTCTTTCATAGATTATTCACTAGGATAAAATTCTGTAGTAAAACTCCAGGTTTATATTAATGTATTTGTTTCAATGTTATTTTACCTCTTATCCCTTTTTTAAATTTTTAACATATAGTATTTTGGAATTATATTCCCATGTTTTCTATACTAAAAAATGACATTTTCTGTGTTTTAATTAAAACTATTATTGTATATCATATCCCCTTTTATAATATAATTAAGAGTTTTTTTAGATTGAATTTTGAAACCTTACTTTTATTTACTTTTATAAACACCATGTAAATGTTGAGGAATATCTCCTTTAAAATTTTTAAATTCATTCATTGAAAACTTCATAGAATTATACTTTTTGGGTAGGACCCTCAATATTAATTCAATAATACTATGATATTCCAAAGATTTTCTAGGACCTTTAAAACCATTAACAATTCTAGTAAATTTATGAATCATTTGGTTGATTATTTAATCTTCTCCTATCCAGAAATATAGATATTAAACTAAATAATATCTATGATTTTATCTAATAAATTTATTTGGTCGTAGGTGTTTGACTTGTAAAATTATCTATATTTTATGAGCAGTACTCCAAGATGAAATATGACAAATTTGTTTATTAATAATATAATAATAAATATTCATTTATTTTTATTTTAAAAAATATTTGAAGCAACATTTTTAGAAAGATTTTTATGTTCAGAAGAAAATAATTTATAATGATTTAAAATTGTGGTCCAATATTGAATAATGAGTTTATTAAGATATTATTCAATCAATTTTTTATTTTTCATGGGTTATAACATTAATGTGACCTTATTTATATGGAATATATATATATATATATAGATTATTATTAATAATTATTTCTTTATACAATGAGGTATTGTAAAAGGAATGAAAATGTAATATCAAGAAATAATGATAACTAATCTTTAACAAGGACTAATATCTGAAACCATTGATTGGAATTATCTGAGATGAAAATAACTTGAGTTTTGTGGGGATAAATTGACCAATTCAATAATTTAAAATAAGACAAAAAACTCACTATGATATTTAATGTTAACGTTAATTAAATAATTTTGAATAGGAAAGTGATTATGTAATAGAATATTAATGTAAATAGAACATGATAATTTGATTATAGTTCAAATTAATGTGATTATACATATTCTCTTCATACCTCTATACAAAATAATAGTTATGTTAAGCACTAAATGACCACAATTTTATTATATACCATTTATTTTAATGGTAGAAATATACAATGACAATGAATTTTAATGGCGATTCACAAATGGATTATAATATTATATTTTTACCTAGAATTATAACCAAAACATACCTTTGAATATTGTATAACCCATCATGGAATATTTATCCCATGTATCAAAATCGAAAGAGAAGAATTATTTTAGAGGTGATAATAATAGAGTAAGATAATTTAATCCTAAATGAATAAGATAGAAAAAATTAAGTACAAAATCGGTGAAACTATATGGTAGATGTCATTATCGAGTAGTAAATGTAGAGTAACTAAGTATAAAATAATGGAACAAGGTGTGTTTTTAAGGTGTTAGTGATCATACAATTTGTATTCATCCATGATATTCCATTAGTAATTTGAAAAATCATCACACATGGATAAAAATATATTTCAACGTAACAGTGGGATTTAGTGTGTATGATCATTCATGGATTTTTTATATATATATAATTTCAGAGAATATAATACCTATTTCATTGCTTCATTTTTTAATTAAAACTGAAATTTCTACACAATAAACTAACATATTTGAATAATTAAAAACATACTAATAATATCAAGCCCACAATTATAAGAAAAAACACCTAATCAGTTATCTTATATTTTTTGAGTGAATGATAAAAAAAATAATAGTTACATGATTCTTAAAATGATATTTTTAAATAATGAGAATCCTAAAAATATCCACCATAATAATTAATCATGGTATCTCATAAATCCATCAACTTACATTCCAAAATAGATATTTTAAATTAAAAAATATTTCCAAAAAATGTTTCTATTGTTATTTAAAATCTAAAAACTATATATTATATATTAAAAACATAAAAATCAATTCAAAAATAATTTTAATAAAAAAAAATAAGTAAAAAAAATAAATTTTTGAAATCATATGTATATAAAATATACAAAAAGAAAAAATTCAATATTTCATAAGACATACATATTCATAGGATACAAAACTAATTTTATAATGTTCATTACTGATGGGTATATCCTTATTGTAAGGTTCATCATACGGTTCATCATAATTTTCATTTTCATTATAAGATTCATTATGTGTATCATTCTTATTATATTTTCCATTATGATCATAAGGTTCATCATAAGGTTCATTATCATTGGAAGGTTCATCACAAGGTCTATTCTTATTTTCATAGGGTAAAAAAATTTCCAAAAGAAACCTTTATAGGGAATATTATATAGCCTTAGAAGGTAAATTATTTGAGATAGTTATGGTATAATAGTGAAAATTTAAAGGGTCCAAAAATTAATTTTGTTTTAAAAAATTAAACTATATATTTAACATAATATATTTATATAATAATGAAAAAAGATTTACTACTAATAAAATTATTCATAGTAACAAAAAAAATTAGTATGTAATAAGTAACTAATACATTGAGAAATTATAAATATATAGTTATGAAGTTAATATAAAATCATCTAATTTTATAACATATGATTAAAAACCCACATTTAATAAATGTGAATTTGTATCCAAAACCAATTCCAAAGAAAAATAATAAATGTCAAGAATTTAACACAATATAATTACTAATGTTATATAGAATAAAATAAGAATTAGTAAATAATTTTAATTTTTTAAATAAGTATGGAATTTAAAAATATGGAAAATAATTGGAAATAAATAAAGTGAGAAGGATAATGAGCCATCCTTGAAATATCACACACGATCCTCGAACAGTGGACACACCTTCAACCATTATGGAACCTCTTCTTTAGATGATGTTGTTCCATTTTTCTAATGGTGAGATTATATATTCCACATGTGTCCTATTAATCTAAAAAAATTCACTCACCAATAAAATATATTCTCTCCTTAACATATTAATTTTAGTGGATATAGAGAATATATTAAAAATAAAATATGTAACAATCATAGATAAAAATATGGAACACAACATGAAACTAATATTAACAACAAAATATGGATTTGATATGTAATTATAAATCAAGGAAAAGTATATGCCCCTCTAGACCAATCATTGATGAGGATTTTATCCCACTACGAGAATGATCAAAACCATATATTTTGAGCTCTGTAGAAAACTACAATTTTTTACTATCATAATATTCAAAAATAAGACATATAATAAATATTTATAAAATTATCTCAGATTATATATTATTAATTGTGTATTTGAAGTTCCCTTTAATTTCTATATGTAAATTTTAATATTTTATCATGAGTTTCAAGTGAATGAAACACTCCCATGACCTCAAATAAAATTATTATTTTCTTGGATCTTTCTCCACCTATCTAGTGTGTTGACTCATTTCCCTAATTTTATTGATAAGGTATTTAATTGTCTCTTGGTTTACCATATACGTTGAATGTTTTACATGTTTAACAGTGATGTTTGTCAGATCCTATATTTTAGGTGTCTTTAAACTAAAACCCACCACAATCCATGTATAGTTCACAATCTTCTCAGAGTAACCAAGTCACACAATGTTATAAAAAGCCCTAGGTATCAAATGAACCATACAAAACTGAATAGGTAAAAAATAACCTCAAAAGGATTTCATAAAATATTTACAATATTAAATAAACTACATTGTGAATATGATGATGATGTAAAAAATCATGAGTTTATATATGACATTGTGAAAACAAGAGAATGACTCTAGCATTTGGGGCATCTTGACAGGGACACATGTTCTTTTTCGATTATTACTATTGGTTCATGCCTCATTATGTCGAGAAAAATAACTGTTTTATGTGATAAAATTATGTTATCTAGGATGAATACTGGTACATTTATTCTTTGTATTACATTAGATATATGAAAAATTCTATGTTAGATAATGATATTTCTTAGGGTAGAAATTCTAGCCTGATATTCAGTTTTCATGTTCTCAAGTATAGGGGATCAAAACTCATGGAATTTTTCATAGAGTCTAGATGACTAATTGTATGCATAATATTTCATTATATCAATGAAATAATAAAAAATTCAATATATATTATATTCTTATTGGATGTAATATTTGGAAATAGGCCTTCTGGTGTCATTGGGTACTATAGAGCAATGAAAAGTAAATATATGGCCCATTGAAAATGGTGTAATATGGAGAGGAAGGGAAAAATGGAATTGAGTATCTAACATATTCATGGGGGTGGGATATTATTACATAGATTTCCTAATAAATTCTTAGGATTTAAATTATTAAAATTACAAAATATAATTCCTTATTATTCTTGTCAAATTCTCCCATCAATGTAGTCTTAGGTGATTACACCCTGTACATTGGAAAAAATTAATGTCCTAATACTTATGTGAAATATTTAGTTGGTATTAGTGGATCTTATATGGTAATAGATATAAGTATATTTGTTTAAGAATATTCTCTTATCTTTGAGTGACAGGTTATGTTGGAGTAGACATAGTCCCAAAAAGTTGATGCATAATCTTCTATGGATTCAATATATTATCGAGTTTCAATATGAATGAATTATATTCTTGGAAATAGTCTCAATATTAAGGAATGTACCTATGTATTCCTCATAATTTATTATTTTTCTCTAACATAGACATCATTGACCTATCAATGAAACATATTCTTATCAGTATGGTGAAAAAACAATCTGGTAGTTATATAACTCCCTTTAAATCCAATGTGATGCCATGAAAAACTTAAGTAAGAACCTTTTATTTTATAAAATATAAGAAACATTATATCAAGAATGTAAGGTAATATAATATCCATATAAGTTATAATATTTTAACTATTTAGAATATATTCCATATATTTCATCACATGAAACACTGAGTTAGCTTGCAATGAACTCGACAATAAGTTAGCATACACCATATGCAACAATGAACTTCCTCTATAGCTTCTGTCACATGAAATTGTGACCTTCTTCAATGGATTTAACTTTACACAATATCGAGTCATACTGAGAAACAAACTTTAATTAAAGCATTATTATTGAATACAATAATGTATAACATGTAAATTATAAAAAGTGGGTTCAAATAGTATTAAAAAACTTATGAAAATATATTTTTTATAATAATATATGAATAATTTATTGGTTAAAAATTAATTATAAACTAATTCATGTACCAATTGAATATTAAAAGGATATTTTTATATAAAACAATATTTATGCTCATAAAACTATTTTACCATAATAAATAAAAGTAATTAGAATTAGTTACATATTTTAATGGAATATATATGTTACATATTCTATCAAATATTTTTTATATTCATCCATTTGATTTTATTAACATAAGATAAGAAAAACCCCAATGTTTTTCCTAAAAACCTATATTTTTATAAAGGCAATTTTACAACCTTTTAATGGAAAAACTATTTAAAATCCTATTTTTGACACTTTTCAATTTAATTTTTTAAAATAATTTCTTTTGAATTTATAATTACAAAATTATCTTAGTATGAACTTTTGGTATTTTGGGATAAACATCATTTTTAGTGAAAAATAAAAAACAATGTGTTTTAGTTAAAAACATCCTTTTAGTTTAAATATTTATTAATGTTAAATTATATTATAATTTTCTAATTTAAAATTAGATCAATTAAAAATATATCAATAAAATTTATTTCATTACAACCAATTTAACTTTTTAAATTGAATTTAGAAACATAACAATCTTTTGATCATTTTTCTATTAGAACCAGTTGAATTGTCTGTCTATAAGATTAGCATTAATCCTAATTTGACCACTTTTGTTATTTGAATCTCGAAAATAAGAAATGAACCATTGAAATAAAGGTAATATTTTTGGATAATAATATCATATTATTTTTTTGACAAAAAATTATTTTTGAATTTAATTTAAATTATTTACAGTTATTAAGGTGTAATTAGGCATAAAAATGAAATAAAACCCTCAGTTTAAGGGCCCAAATGCCCATCCACTTGTCCCTAACCCATTACCATGCCCTAGTTCGACCATAAACCTTCAATTATTTAGTTTGGGTGGGTTTTTTAAAAGTATTTAGGTAACAACACGTGTACACGTAAATTATTTTGAAGAATACATGTGAGTCATTTTCCTTCCATATAAATAGATATCATCTCTACCCATTCCTCACACCTCTCCAAACTCTTAATTTCAGACCATATTTTATCAAATGTTCTCACAAAATCCATTATATGGACTTAGAATCATCCCATTTGGAAGAATATCTTCCATGTATTCTATTTGGTTAAACCAAAAGAAGTTACCTGATTTAAAGGTAATGTATTTTCTTAATATCTCCAGTTTCATTTACATTCTCTAACCCATATAATATACTGATTTTTTTATTTTATAGAAACAAAAGTATACTAAATATATTATTATTTTTTTATTCTTGTATTTTAACCTAAAATTACACCCAACAACATCTAATGGGAAAAGAACATAATGTTTCCATGTACGGCGAACCACTGCCTCACAAAATGAAGATCGTTCAATTTTTCCCAACCACATATCATGGTGGAAATTATGATAGAAACTATATTTATATATGATATATATCTTATTTCATATGTATCCTGATTCTGTAAATTTTTTTCCATACATTTTGGCTATCCAAGTTGTGTATATTTGACAATTCTGTTTGAGGAAGTGTGGTCTACCACCCCTTTAAAGCGATATGATTTGTTCATGCCATTCATAGAATGCATAAAGTATGTTTTTAGTTAATATATATAAAATATATATAAAATATAAGATACTGGAATTATGATATACTCATTTATGATTTAGTTTTATTTATTTTAATACAACTTAGAAATTAAAGTAGCGTTTACGCATACGTAGGACCTGTTTTTTCCTTAAACTGTGCACTTGATTTATAATATAAAAATATTAAAAACCATTATAAATACATATTTAGTGAATATATAATAAAATTTAGTCTTGGTTTAAATTTTTGATATGATGATACTATGATATATTCTATAAGAACAACAAATAGAAAGTTAAAACATACTTGACAAACTTGGCAATTAACACCCGAAGTAGTCAAAATAATAGAAGACAGTTAAAAAACATGTAATAAAATATTTTAGGTAGATAATATATGATATTATAAACCATATTATGGTTATATTATTATTTAGTAACATATTTTAAACAATGATAAATAGGCTAAAGACCACAAAACAAAAGAAAAGTTAAGGTAGTTTATTCTTGTCTCATTTTCATTCTCTGAGGCATACTTATTTATGGTACACCTAATTTATTATAAATGGTGTAATTATTACCAAATTGACATATAATATCATTAAAACTATTATATTAATTATATTTAATTTTTTTATTTAAGGATTAATTCCTTTTGGTTTTCCAATTCAATTGTTACCACATTGGTAATGGATTTTCACCTCACTTTTTATATCCCTGGGATAAATGTCATGATCAATACTTATATCTTTTGTGTTGTGTATCTACTAACCATTTTTATATATTATATAATGAATTCATTTTCCTATTTGGTATTTAATAATTTCATTTAATATTATTATTTCATGAGGATTATGATTTAAAAATGATTCAATGTGGTATGAGAAACTTTGGAATGATAAAAGATTATTTTTTTCAAGAAGAATCCTAATGATAATTCAATGGAACATCCATTTAAGGTAATTAATTAACCATTATTAAAAAAAATTCATTATCCTCTGGTTATTAATTAAATTTCTCATGTATTATTACAATTTTTCAACTTTGTGGTCGTCAAAGTGTTTTAGAAAATGTTTTTTATAAAACTTGAAATTATTTCTCTCTACTTGGGGAGAACCTATTTCCTTCAAAAAACTGTGTTTTATAAAAAATGTTATAAAAATTTGTTTTAAAATTATTTTATAAGTAAAATTTTACCCTTTTTTGTTTTACCGATCGCTTAGATGGAATCTATTTTTATATTTACAAATGGTTCATTTTCAAACCCTTTTCCCTACAAAAGGAATATTATTTTTACCTCATAAGACATGTATAGATTTATCTATTTTCATTTATTTGGAGACTACTTGTCAATTGTAATGTCTAGACCCTAGTTACCGAGAGTAGGTGCATTATTAGATAACATTGTCTTGATACAAAGAATGTTGTCCCGAAAGACTGATCAGTTTAGTAGCCTTGGAAGTAATAGATTCATACATAAGTTTTACATTACATCATGAAATTAAAAAACATTGTGTCTCCTTTTATAAAAATAATCACCCTTAGACAATCCTTGTAGTTCAGTCATAATATAATTCTTCCCATCCAGGGAAAAATAAAACATAGAAAGGGGTGAGATCAGGTGCTCAGTAAGTATAACAATACAGAGCAAAAATTCCATAAATAAGCATAAACATTTAAGGAAATGTTAAAGACTAAAACACAAGACTTTTAAACTTAAACATGGGCATAATATGGCCTAGATAAATAAAATAATTCTATTATCTTATTCACAAAGATATTCTACTAGTCAAATAATCACATGTAATATCATTTTCTAATTTCATAATGATGGAATGCATAATTCCAAACATCATAACCATATAGTCAATGTCTCATGCCAAGACTAAAAATAAGATTTTTTCAAGACCTTATTCCAAGACACTATTTTGTCTCATGAGACCTACCAATGCATCAAGAAGCTATAGCAGGCTCCACCCATCAGTTTCTAAGTCCAATGCATTCCTCATATGAAAAGGATGAAACATAACATAAAAATTCATATTAATACTATCATATGAAATGTTAATAATTTAACCATAAACCATGAATTGTATAAAAATAATGCATCCACAGTCAAAAATATCACAAAACCTTCAATACAATATAGAAGATTGTATCATAATAAATCAACTTCACACAAGTGTAAAATCCATCAAAGGATGTTGACATAAATGAAATCAAAACTATTTGAGAAAAAATATATATTTTTATTTTGAAGTCATTTAAAAATAACATAATTATAATAAAAAAAATATTTTGAAAATATTCTTATAATATTGTAAGTGATGCATCGAAGGAGTTATAATGAAATCAAATAGCCAGAATCTCCGTTTAAGTTAAAAAACACCCATTTCTTAATTTAGTTGAAAAGGTCATAAATGTCCTTTTTGGAAAATGATAGAAAGATTCCTTCATAGATTTTTTTATAAAATGTCTAAAAGGGCATAAATTACATTAACCCATTGTCTAGAAAATTGTAAGCATGTTTTGATATAAAATTTTAAGAAACATAGATGTGGATGATAAAGAAGTCCCAGTAGATACTTCCGTAAACACAACCTCAGATAATAAAGATATTGTAGACTTAAACCTTACCTTGTACTTTTCCTAGGTCTAGGGTATTTTAACCACTTTTATAATAGTTAAATAATTTTAATTAAATTATAAAAGAACCACACACATAAATTTGATATCATATATGATCTTTTAATATTTCTTTGTTAATAATATTTCAGTAGTATCATTGTTTTGGGTGTTAACTAATTCGTTTCCAATTATATTTTTGGTTACATAAGCCATGTTTTTTCTTGATAGGTTGTATTTTATTTATATACATAATTATATTCACTTCATTGAAATTATTTTTAATCATAAAATGAAAATTAATCTTGAATGGTTGTGATGGGGAATGATTTTCATCACGTTCGTGGAGACGGTAATCCATACGTACACACAAGCGACAATATCATTCAATTGATGGTGAAATAATATGTAATTGGATGTTATATCATATATATATAACCATTAACAATTTATATTTATTATTTACACTAGTTATAATCATTATTATACCCATGCAAATAATGAAGTGTTTGAATAACAAACTACACCATGACGTGGAGACGGTAAGCCGTATATACGCATGTATGGTGACTTGTAATTCAAAGGATGGATAGAAAAATGAATATGGTTATACCATATTTAGAATAACATAACAGAATTTTCAAGGTAATGGATATTTTATTTTGGTATGTAAATAACAAAGAAAGAAGAAGTATAAGAGGAAAAGAACTTTGAATGATGTGGTGAAATTATTACCTTTTCTTCAGGTGTTTCCTTTTGATTTGATCAAAAGGGATCCTTTTGTATGGTTTTTTACAAAATTAATGCCTCTAGGTAGACATGAGGGTATTTGGGAGGTTATTTGAGTATGTTTTGGATGATCCAAATAGATTTTGATGTGTGATTTTGAGATAAGGGGAAGTATGCTTTTATAAGAGAGGCGAGGGACACTTTTGGAAAATCTTGAAATATTATTTTATTATAAAATAATATTAAGTATATAAGGTCTAAGCTTGGTATGGGTCTAAAACCTCTCCAAAAATAGTTTTTATATAGGTGTATCTCACCATATTAACCTTTTCTTTTAGATTTAACTCTTATCTAAATAGTTAAACTTTTACCATGTATTCTTGCATTATTATAATAAATGGTTATTAAACATACTATAAAAATCCAAGAGAATACCTAGTGGTTCATTATTGATATATATAACCTTATCTAAGACCTTTTTTCAAACCTTTTATTTTTTGTAATATTATATTAATTAATAATATAGTATATGTTTTAAAAACTCATTTATGTCAATTTTAAAACTATTTGGTATTTTATTTTTGTGAAAGTCATAAAAACATTATCACATCAAAAAAAATTATTTAATCAACCATAAAATGTCATATTAATCTAGAAAATTAGTGGAATTCATCATAACACTCAATGTACATCTATTTGGATATTTATAATATCAGTTATTTTAGTCATTCATTTATAATGTAATTACAGTATCTTCATTGTGTCATAAATAAATTTTCTTATCTAATGTCTAAAAATTATAAATAAAATACACTAATGTATGAAATATATTTTTCTTTCTAATGAATATTTATAGTAAATTTTATCTTATGTATAACCATATATTAAAAATGATTTAGTTATAAAACAGTGAATTTAATACATTTAATTCTTAATAAAATAAAATAATAATAAATGTCCTAATCAAATACAAGTAGACCAAAGGGATCATTTTTTTATAATGTTGATTTTAGTCGAAATAAAATTATCCAATAGAATTAGTACATGTGTTTGTGTAATTATAATGTCATTTGTTTACCATTAATTAACCTATTTACTTTTAACTGTGGTAAATAAATGTCAAAAGATACTATTAAAAAAAATATTTTCATCTTATTGAACCACATTTTACTTCATAATGTCAAACGTGTCTCTATGATTTTTGAAATTAAATTCACAGAAGCTGTAAACGTACGTTTGATGCAAATTTGACAATGCGCCTTGAAGGTGGGTAGAAGACGATAAAAAGTTCAATAAAATTTTATATATCTAATATTTTTATAAAATGACACCAATAAATTACCTTAAACATATATTAGTATTATGTATATATTTTTACCTAATATAAATTTAAATAACACAACTTATAATTTGAATAAAAACATGGTTTTAAAAAATAACGCAGTGTTTTTCACTATTCATAAAAAACTGAATGTTTTCCGAAAAATATAAAAAATTCGCCCTAAGATAATTTTGATCATATGAATCCAAAAATGATGTCCATTTTGATAAATAAAATTTATAAAATTTCAAAAATTGTGTATTACTATTCATAACAGGTAGTTTGATTGGTCGTGGTGTGTTAAAACTCGAAGTTACGTACAATGAAAACTATTGTATTATTCAAAGAGAAGCATACCATGGAAGCCCAGGGTGTTTACTTATACCCTACATAAAATAATTTTGTCTTAAAAATTTCTAGAATATTACATCATAAAATGATTTGGGTGGTTCTTCATCAAAAGTTCCTCAAGTTCCAACAATGCCTCTTCCAACTTATGCTTTCTTTATAGAACAATAAACAGACGAGTCATCTAATTTCTCAGCACTTTTTCTCTGATATCAAGAATCTTGATAGGCTCTTAACAATAAGACAGATCAGGTTCTAGTTCTATTTCTTCGTAGGTGATTATATGCATTGTATCAGTCATGTATTTTCCTAACTGGGATTCGTGGAACATATACTGAACTTTGGAGGGGCATGGCGGCATTTCCAAATGATATTTTGCAACTCCAATTCATCCAAGAATTTTTAAAGGTATGATATTCTTGGGACTTAATTTTCATTTCTTAACGAATCATGTAATACCCTTACCTGGAGGTACCTTAATGAAAACATGATCTCCTACATGAAAATACAAATGTTTCTATAAGTTATCGGTATAGATCTTTTCCCTACTTTGAGCTGCTTAGATGTGGGTTTGTATAACCTTAACCTTTTCCATTATTTCCCTAACAAGGTCTAGGTCTACGAGTTTTATTTCACCAACATCATCCCAAAAAGTTGTTGCGTGACATCTCTTTCTATATAACACTTCATATGGTCCCATCTGAATACTTGAATGGAAGCCATTGTTATAGGAAAATTCTACCGAAGTTAAATATTGATCCCACATACCTTGAAAGTCATGTGAGCAAGAACAAAACATGTCTTCTAATGTTTTAACAATCGGTTATGATTGTCTATCATTTTGAGGGTGATAGGAAGTGCTCAAAAAAAGTTTAGTATCCAGGATCTTCAAAAGGCATTTCCATAATATTGATGTAAAATGGGGATCACGATCAGAAACAATCGATAGGGTTACTCTATGAAGTCTTACACCTTCATTAATATAAATTCATTCTAAACTTACAAGTGGTAAATATTCTCTTATAGCTATAAAATCTTATGACTTGGTAATATGATAAAAAAATGACCCATATTGCATCATTCCTTCTAGTATTCTTTGGTAGTTTCTTGATAAAGTCCATCATAATATCATCCCATTTCCACTCTGGTATGGGAAGAGGTTTCATGACTCATTTAGGATGTTGTGTTCCAACATTCCCTTGTTGAAAACCCATAAATCTTGACACATAATCGTCAATATATCTCTTTATGTTGTCCCAAAAAAAATTTCCTTCAAATCTATATACATCATAGTGATACCAGTATATATGGAGAAACTGGTTCTATGAGTATCATCCAACAATTCTCTTTTTAGATCAGGTATATTTGGAACACAAATTCTCTTCCCAAATCTCAAAATTCCATCTTCATATATGTAATCAATCAATATTCCATCATTCATTCCATTAATTTTCTTTTGAAACTCCTCATCATCATTTGGATAAAATTTTACCCTTTATAGTAAAGAAGGTTTGGAAACCATTTGAAAAATTATTGATGTTTCACCTTCCATGATTATTCCCATATCCATCTTTACTAGATCTATGAACATATGATCCATTTCAACTCTCATGTTGTTAAAAATCCATGATCTATTCTACTCAAAGCATCTTCCACCTTATTTTCCTTCCCAAAGTGGTTGTGTGTAGTGCAATTATACATTTGAGCAGTTTAAGCCATCTTCTTTGCCACATGTCAAGTTATTTATGTGAGAAAATATACTTCAAACTCGTGTGACTGATATATATCTCAAAATTTTCACCATAGAGATAGTGTCTCCATATATTCAAAGAATAGAATACAGTTTCTAACACAATATCATGAGAGGGATAGTTTTGTTCATTAATTTTTAGCTATCGTGATGCATAGGAAATAAGCATATCATTCTGCATAAGGACACAATAAAGTTCTTTCTTTGATGCATCACTGTAAATAATAAATCCATCATTCCATGATGGTAGATTCAAGATAATAGAATTGACAATAATTCTATTTAGTCATTCAATAAATTCTTCACACTCTTTTTTCCAAACAAATTTACCCACTTTACGTGTGATCTTGGTTAATAGGTTTTCTAATCGGGCAAAATTCTGGACGAAATGCTGATAATAATCTACTAAACCTATAAAACTATGTACCTCAGTTATATGCGTCAATTCTGGCCATTCTTGGATTTCCTTGGTCTTCGAAGGATCAACAGAGATTCCATCCTTAGAAACAAAAGCCAAGAAAATAAATATCCGAAGCCAGAATTCACTCTTGCTAAAATTCCCATATAATTCATTTGTTCAGAGGGTTTTCAAAATAGTGCACAAGTTATTTTCATGAACTTCATAGATTTTGGAGTAAACCAATATATCATTAATAAATACCACAAAAAATTCATCAATATATTCCTTGAAAACTCTATTCATTAGATCCAAGAAAAAAGAGTGTCTATTAGTCATTCCAAAAGGCATTACTGTAAACTCATAATTCCCGTACCTGGTTTGAAATATTGTTTTATGAATGTATTCCTTCTTCACACACAACTGATGATATCCATATTGAAGGTTAATATTTGAAAAATATTGAGCTCCATGAAGTTGATCGAATAAATCATCAATGTGTGGTAGAAGATACTTGTTCATTATTGTTGTAACATTGAACTCCCTATAGTCAATGCACAACCTCATATACCCATCTTTATTCTTAACAAAAAGAATATGGTCTCCCAATGGAGAAACACTATGGTGAATAAATCATTTATTACTCCATTCTTCTAGTTGTTTCTATAGTTCCACTAATTCCACAGTGGCCATTCTATAAGGGGTCCTTGATATGAGCTTTAAACCATTAATTAAATCAATAGAAAACTCAATTTCTCTTTCTATAGGATGTCTAGGTAAATCATATAAAAACACATAAACATATTCTTTCACAATAGGTACATCCTCAATTTGAACATTCCTTTCCTCACTCATAGTTATTTCACTCTCTTACTCCCCAATAATTGAATTTATTAGAGCTACAGGGGGTGGATCTTGATAAGAATCATATGGTGACGTTTCTGCTGTAATGATAAGGTAATCCTTATCATCATTTAAAATTGTAACCTCTTCTTTATTATAATAAATTTTAACATCATGGTCTGAAAGACAATCCATACAGAGGATTATATCAGATTCAATAATAGGTATGATGAAGAGATACACATATAAGGTACATTTATGTTCCCTAATGGGAACTGAATCACAAAACTTTGCTCCAATGATACTTCCCTTAGGAGTTTTGACTGATAACTACCTTCTTAAATAAAATTATAAATAAAAAATTTTCTTAGAAAACTGGGAAGATATAAAATAATGTGATGATCCAGAAGAAAATAAAGCATTGGCTAAAAATGAGGAAACTATTATATTAACTACCACCACATCATTCAGAACTTCATCCCTAGTAGTAAGGATCACATAAGTTTGGCCTTTCACCCATGTCCTTTTCAGAGGTATTTTTCCTTGGAAATTTGGACATTTATTTTCATAATTACCCATTTCACTAAAATTTTAGTGTTTAACATTGACAACCTCTATCTTTCACTTGAAATCATGAGAATGATGGCCTTTTCCCCCACACTGGTAATAGACTCTCATTCCCTTCAAGCAAGTACTTGGGTATTTCTTCTCAAATTTACCACAGGATGAAAATTCAACTTTCACCAACATCCCCTTATTTCCATTTCAAGACTGTTCACCAGATCTCTTCTTCTCTTTATTTTCTTTAAATTCATAACACTTAGATAATTCCTTTTTTTCTTCATAGCACATGAGATAATATCATCATACGATGATAAGTATTTTGAGACTAATGATCGATAGAGAAATGGTTTTAACCCATAAATGAATTGATCAATTTTATTCCTTGGTTTTTGTATATATTCAGCTGCATGACTTGCTAACCTTGTAAAGTTAGCCTCATTCTTTGCGAAAGTGTCATCCTCTTTTACCCTAAAACTCAGAAATTATCTTTCCATTTTTTCTTGATGGTCATGTGGAAATTATTTTTCTATGAAAAATCTCTTTAAACTCCATCCTTTCCATATGTGATACTTCTTCGTCTCCTATTGTGTTTTGAATTAATGACCACCATTGATCAGTATCTCTTGTGAGGCGATAAACTTCCCTGACTACTTTTTCTGTTTCGCTCCTCCCCACAACATGAAATATTTTCACTAATAAACAAATCCATTTCTTATCTAAAAATGGATTTGTTGTCCAATTTTATGGTTGTTGTTGTTGCCTCATAAAGAGATCTAAAATTGATCCTCTGGGTTTTGGATTATGGTGCTCTATACGGGTAAGGTTAATATTCATAACCTGAGTGAGTTGTCCCAGTATGGTGATAAGCTGATCCACGCCAATTGCATCACTATATACAATATAATTATCTTGAGTAGGAGGGAAATACCAACATGAATTAAATGCATTGATATAGTTTCCATTCCTTCCATTAGGTACCATTTTTAAACAATGTCATACACTAGATTAGTTAATTAATCACTATACATAATTCCAAACTTGTATAACACTTAACATAAATTTAACAGTTTATGGGTATAATCTATAATCATAAAAAAATGTTTTCTTGGAGGAGGTATATACTCATAAATCCTTCATAATTATTTGTAATGAAAATGTGAACTATCCTAAGAATATCCCCCATGAGTGACGTAACCAAGAGTGTAGCAAGGACCGTTGTCGTGTACCAGGATACCCCATGTCATGTTTGAAACTCCTTGTTGGAGTATTAACTCATAGGTATATCTATTCCAGATCCCCCTCTACCTGCTCATATCTAGAGAGGGATGTATTTTTTGGAAAACTCACAAAACCTCTATATTACCAAAATTCTAGGAACGTCTTCTTTATTAATCCACAAAGTATATATTGTGTTAATGTTTTCTAATTATATTTTTTCTAAATGTACTTTCAATGGTTTTTAATAAACTTTTTCTAATACAAACTGTAACGCCCAAACCCCAGTTACCCAGAGACGGTGCATTAATACATAATATTGGTATGATACAAGAAATTATGTCCCAAAAGACCAAAATGTTTAGTAGCCTTGGAAGTTCTAGATGCATACATACGTTTTACATTACATCATGAAATAAAAAACAATATTGTGCCTCCTTTTAAAAAAATAATCTCCCTTAGACTATCCCTATAGGTCAGTCATAATATAATTCTTCACATCTTAGGAAAAATAAAACATAGAAATGTGTGACCTCATGTTCTAAGTAAAGATAAAAATATAGTGGGAATTTTCATAAATAAGCATAAACATTTAAGGTAGTGTATAAGACTGAAACAGAAGAATTTTAAACTTAAACATGTGCATAATATGGAAAAGATAAATCAAATAATTCCATTTACTTATTCACATGGATATTCTACCAGTCAAATAATAAAACGTAATTTCAATATCCAATTTCATAATGATGTAATGCATAATACCAGACATTATAACCACATAGTCAAGGCATCATGCCTAGACTACAAATAATATTTTTTCAAGGCCCTGTGGAAAGACACTATTTTGTCTAATGAGACATATTGATGCATCAAAGAGCTATAGAAAGCTCCACCTGTCATATACTAATTCCAATTCATTCCTCATAATATGAAAATGTTGAAAAATAATATAAACATTCGTATTAAAAATAGCATAAAAAATGTTAATACCTTAATGATAAACCATGAATTTTATAAAAATAACACATCCAGAGTAAAAAAAATCACAAAACATTCAATACAATATAGAAGATTGTAGGATAATAAATCAATATCAAATAAGTGTAAAATCAATCAAAGGATGTAGATATAGATGAAATCAAAACGATTTGAGAAAAATATCTATTTCCATTTTGAAATAATTTAAAAGTCACATAATTATAAAATAAAACATTTATTTTTAAGATGTTATTATAATCATGTAAGGGAAATTTGGAAGGTGTAATAATGGCAGAAAATAGCCGCACTCGCCGTATAAGTTAAAAAAACATTCTTTCCTTAATTTAGTCAAAGAAGTCATAAAGGACCTTGTTCAGAAAATGACGGAAAGATTCCATTATAAAAATTTTATAAGAAATAAAACAAGGGAATAAATTACTTTAACCCATATTCTAAGAAATTTTAAAAATATTTTGGAATATATTTTTAAGAAACATGGATGTGGATGATAAATAGGGCCCAGTAGAAACTCACGTAAAAACATCCTCAGATACTGAAGTGATTTTATAATTATGCATTACCTTGTACATTTCCTCTGTCGAGGGTAAGTTAAACTTTTTATAATAATTAAATCATTGTTATTAAATTATACAAGAACCACATACATAAATATGTTATCATATATGATAGTTTAATATTTCTTTGTTAATAATATTTCTGTATTATCATTATTTTGGGTGTTAAATAATTCGTTTTCTGTTATATAATTGGTTACGTAAGCCATGATTGTTATGGATAAGATATATTTTATTTATATCCAGAATGTTATTACGTTATTAAACATTATATTTAATCATAAAATGAGAATTATTCTTGAATTCTTATGATGGAGAATGAATTTCATCATGTTCGTAGAGACGGTAATCCATACGTATTCTCGAGCAACCATATCATTCTATTGATGGTGAAATAATATGTAATTTGATGTTATATCATAAATAAAGAGTCATTAAAATGTTATATCTATTATTTACATCAGTTATACTCACTAATATATCCATCTAAATAATGAAGTGTTGGAATAACAAACTACACCACGACGTGGAGACAGAAAGTCGTACGTAGAACGTATAGTGAATTGTCATTTATAGGATGGATAGAATAATGAATATGGTTTTACCATATTTATAATAACATCATAGTATGTATATGGTACTTGATATATTATTTTTTTTATGTAAACAACAAAGAAATAGGAAGTGGAAGATGAAACAAAACATTGAAAGAGGTGGTGAAATTATTACCTTTTCTTCAAGTGTTTCCTTTTGAGTTCATCAAAATGGCTTCATTGGTTGGATTTATTATCAAAGTAAGGCCTCTAGGTCTATTTGAGGGTAGTTTTGAAGTTATTTCATCTAGGGTTGTCTGATCCAATTGTCTTAGGTGTGTGATTTTGAGAGGTGGGGGGGGGAGGGTACTCTTTTATAAGAGTGGTGAGGTTCACTCTAGAAAAATCTTGAAGTATTATTTTATTATACTATCATATTTGTTTAATAGTGGAACAAAAATGATAAATTTTGAGGTAAATGTGGGTATGGGTCGAAGAACTCTATACTAATAGGTTTTAGACATTTTTATGTCATGATATTAACCTTATCTTTTAGATTTACCACTTAGTTAATTAGTTTAACTTTTACTATGTATTCTCTTATTATTATAATAAATGGTTAATAAAATTACAATAAAAATCCAAGATAACAACAAGTGGTTCATTATTGATATATCCAACCTTATTTAAGTCCTTTGGACAAGCCTTATATTTTTTGGAATATTATATCAATTAATAATATATTAGTTATTTTAAAAACTCATTTATGTCAATTTTGACACTATTTGGTATTTTCTTATTGTGAAAGTCCTAAAAACGTTATCACTTATAAGGAAATTTATTTAATACCCCCTAAAATGTCATACATTCCTAAGAAATTCTTATAATTCATGAGATGTCTCAATTTGAATTTATTTGGATATTTGTAATATCAATTATTTTAATCATTCATTAATAAGGAAATTACTACATCATCATTGTGTCAGAGATAAATTTAATTATTTAAGGTCCAAAAATTATGAATAAAATACCATTATATAGGAAATATTTTTATATTTGTACTGAATATTTATAGTCTAATTTATCTTATGTATAAATCTATATTAAAAATTGTTTACTTATTAAACATTGAATTTAATACTTTTAGAACTTCTTTATATAAAATAATAATAAATGTCCTAATCTAATCCAAGTGGACCAAGGAGATCATATTTTATTTCCAATGTTGAATTTTGTCAAAATAAACTTATCCAAGAGAATTTGGACATGTTTTAGGGTAATTATAAAATCATTTTTGACCTTTAATTACCCTGTTTACTTTTAACCGTGGTAAATAAAAGTCAATGTTACTATTCACCAAAAAATATTTTCATCTTATTGAACCAAATTTTATTTAATGATGTCAACTGTGTGTCTAGAATTTTTTAAATTTTATTCACAGAGGTGGTAAAATTACGTTTTATGCAAATTTGTAAATGTGCCTAGAAGGTGTGTAAAAGACGATAAAAAGTTCACTAATATTTTATGTCTAATATTATTATAAAATGACTCCAATGAATTATATTAAACATATATAGGTATTATGTATATATTTTTACCTAATATAAATTTATAAAAAATAACTAATTATCTAAATAAAATGTCAGTTGTAAACAATAAAGCGGTGTTTTTCACTATTCATCAAATATTGAATGTTTTCAGAAAAATTACAAAAAATCACCCTAAGCTAATTCTGATAATCCGAATCCAAAAATGAAGTCCTTTTAGAAAAATAAAATTTATAAAATTTCAAAAATTTGGTATTACTATACATAATGGGTAGTTTGATTGGACATAGTGTGTTAAAACTCGAAGTTACGTACAATACAAGCTATTGTATTATTCAAATAGAATCATACTGTGGAAGCTTGGGGTGATATACAATGTTTTTTAAAAGTATTTTTAAATTAAAAATATTTTTAAAAGAAAAGGATATTTTGCTCAAGAATATTTTTAAAAGTTATTATTTTATTTTATAAATAATAACAACTCTTTATTTTACCCTACTTTGGGGTATGTTGTATTAATATCTACCTTATTCCTCATCTGGATGGGTTGTGATTAATTTAGAAAAGGATAGTATTCAAATTCAATTCCTTAATCTATTTTTTAGTTCCCAAAAAATATTCAATCACTATGATCATTGAACGTCAAATTTCCCCTAAATTATACATTTCATTTATCACTGATATTAATATTTCTTAAACCATTTACCATTTTTCGTATGGTGTATACATTGAATTTTGTTTGATTAATCTACAACTTTTACTCTATACAGATATTAGATAAAGAACATTGTTAAATCGATTATTTTATAGATGAGTAATGTTTTGGACTAGTATGATATGGGCGGGGCCCAATAATTGATAGCCCCTTGATGCATCAGTTGTGTCATAGGATAATTCATTTCGCTAGCCACCATATATGGGGTTTTCACAACATTTTTTAAACCATATTGTGAAAGTTCTTGATGGTAAAGGCACCATGTACATAGGAAACATATCATAAAATAATTAATAAATTCCTTTATTTATATTCTAATATTATTCATCCATGATATTTGTGTTGACATATCCATGGATGCATTTCATTTTTTGGGTTCAGTTATTATTTATCCATTACATAATGGGTCGACATTTCTATGGATAAATTTTATTTTTAGTTCATTGAATAAATGTCACGTGTTTCAATTTCCTGACATTCTATATTTATATTTTTTATCTAGTTATTTAAATGGAATGTATTTCTAGTTAATTACCTTTTTATAATGAATATTCAAATTGATTCATTATTTCTTCAGAACTATTTTCCATTACAGAGTGTTTGAGCGCACCTTTATTATGTTTCATTCCCAAGAAATCTTATAAGAATATTATAAAATATATGCATTAATTTTACTAGATATATGAGTGTCATCCTAAAAGTTGTTTAATTATTTATTTATAAATAATAATTTTTTTTTAATTAATGTATTCATTTGAAATACAATGCTCATTTATGTATCTAGTTTACCAAGACTACTAAATTGGCATGTGCTTCAAATATTGAATCCTTTTAATCATTCCAATTTATTTAGTAGCATACACTGTATCTAGGCGATATGGGGCATGGTCTCTACTTAAAAACAGTTATAATAATCAAATTTATTCATGAACATCAGAACAATAAAAAATCCAAATGATTTAAATATTAATTTAACTGGAAAATATGTATTGATCAATTATGTTAAATTTTTTGAATTATTGAGGTGTATTAATCAAATTTAATTAAATAAAGTCTAATATTGAAATCATTACATAATACCCCTGAATAATATGTTTGATAAAATAAAATAGATCTTCTATTAACAATATATAATAAAATTTTGATAAATCACTTCCACCATGCATACAATTTTACTTATTCTCAATGAATAACTTTTAAGAAGCTTCAGATGGGTGTTACTCGCTCTCAAGTTCTTGCCCTTAGTTAATGAATGTTAAGGGAAAGGAAATCATTTCAATTAAACTCCCCACATTAAACATGTTTGAAAATATATATATCATAATACTATTATCCACTTCCTAATTTAACACTTCCATAGTACTTACTACATGTGATTTTAATGCATCATTTCCCCATTTTCATTTGAGTTAATAATTTCCCATATTTTTCATCCTATTTTGGAAAGAAATCCATGAAAAAATTTTCCACCAATGAATGAGACTGGTAATTATCAAGTAGGTAATGATAATAAAAAACTATTTTATTCCAAATAATATTATTCCACAACGGTTATTTTACATAAAAACATAATGGAACCAGGTTTTATACAACGACCTCTAAAACTCCTGTTACTTTTATTGAAGAATTTAACCAACACACACTATGCCAAGTCGTTTTAGTGAACTTTATAGATTAGTACTCATATAATCATTTTACTCAAATTCATGTTCTTTATTATCAAATAATTTAGGTATGATCAATGAGGTTTCACTGTTTCTTAGTAAAAAAATTACTAAATATTGAGTTCAATCTTTCAGTAAGTTAAGGTCAAAATTTTGAATCACCAAGAACATTTATGGTTATAATTTATTTTCCCTATTAAAAAACTTATTTTCCTAAATGTGTTACTATTTATAATTTGTAACTATTTTTTAGTTTCACTCAAAAATATTTCAAATAACCCAAAAACATTAAAATATCGCATGAAAAATTCACAAAAATAAAAAAATTATAATCTACATCAATGTTATCTCCCCCACACATGCTTCATGAAATGTTCCTAGTTTAACCTAATAGTTATAATCATGATAATTATACGTTTTGTAACTAAAAAAATCAACTAATTAAATTACATGTGTGACCTAGTGGATTTAATTTGAGAATGGTTGAAGGTATTTAATATCCTATAACGGTTCACAAAAAATCTCTCGGAGTACGTCTTCACCCTCTATCCATTCATACTGAAAGGTTTATTTTGAACATCAATATTCTTATCCACTCCACCATAATATTTTACATTAGTAACTATAAGTTTTCCTTCCCAACTATAATTGAGTTTAAATATCTTGAATTTCAGTCTGAAGCTATAATGAAAGGTGTTTCCCCTTATATAAAAGTCTATCTTTAGTGTAATTAATTCATACGGAAGCCTTTCAATATATTTGAAAATATTATCACCCATATTTTCTTTTTCAAAATTATTTAGACTATAATTATATTTAGATTCAATTTTTTTCTGTATATATTCAATTCCAAGTTCATATTCTTCAAAACCTAGTAGGATTTCAGTACCAAATACATATATTACTAACATTTACTTGCATAAAATTACTTGTATGGACTCAATTATAATAGTGAACTGTATGTGATTTTTTAATACCATAATATTTTTTCTAACATTTGGTTTTAATCATTCCTACTGGGTTTGAGATGATTTTCACAATCTACTTTTAATTATCTATTATTTACATAAAAATTAAAATTATTATAGGGTTGCTATGATGTGGTTTCCCTATACATTCTTGTATATCGCTTTATTAGACCATCTATAATTATATTGTAGAAGTTATTCCCTTGATCACTAATTGTATCCCTTGGTATTAAAAAAAAATATATATATATATATATATATTTTTAGTTCTAAAAATATAATAAACGACCTATGTGAAAACAATATATATTTCTTTGGATTGATCTCATTTGGAAACATATTTAATTGTAATAAAAATGTCTAAATACCCAAAATCCATGGGAAAGAGTACCAAAAATTCAATTTCCCACAAATAAAATATTTCACAATAGTTAATGGTTCTTTGAGTTATTTGTAATCATTATTATATCTTTCTTGTAAAATAACATTTTTGACACGTTTTATTGAATTCATTGGTATCCTTGAAAACATTTGTTCAGTATAATATTGATTCTAGAACATTACTAGTAGTTCTATAAGGTTAAAAGAGACCTAAAAGGTAGCGTATAATTTATTAGAACAAATTGTACTTAAAAACCATTTAGCCATCTCAAAACCATTTTCTATCTATAAATTCACTCTAGAAATGGATCATCCCATATAAAGAAATTTTATTCATCCTTTAGTTATTTAATTTGATTTCGAATAAATTTTAATGTTTTTTCAACAGTAAAAAATATATTTTACCATATCATCACACTACATTAGTCCACCTTAAATAAAATAGGATTACTCGAAGGAATTGAGTCATCCAGGGTTACTTTTCTCAAATTTTACACCCCATAGTGTGAGATAGTCTATTAATATGGATGCTACATAGTTCATAGATCCTATTTTATCATTAATACACACATTGAAATAATATAACATAAAATTATATCATATAATCCTCATCTAAGATATTATTTTATTTGTTATGTACCTCAGTGGTGCATGATCAAATAAAAATAATAATTTCATGAAAATATGCTTTGAAATTCTCTAAATCATAGATAGCTATAAGAAACATCTTCTCAGTGGTGGTGTATTTACTCTAAGAAGAGTATAGTTTCTTTTATGTGTCATATATGTCTTATATTCTTCCATAAATCCTTTTCTAATGTACTACTCCTATAGATTAATTTTAGGTATTACATAATTTCACAAAAGCATGTACCTAATTTTTTGTAATATCACTAGTGGTGAACTGAAAATTCTTTTAAGCTAATAGAATAATTTCAAGAAATAATTAGAAAAATAACAACATATTATTAAGATGCAATTTGATAGTGGGGAGTCTCTCCTTTTTAATTCCTTAATATGTCTTCCTTATGTACATTCAATCCCTAAAAATAATATAACTTGTTTAACAGAAGTAGGATAAGGTAATGCAATGATGAATTAAATATTTTATTTCTCATCCTAAATTCCATTATTTGAAAGCATACTTCCTATAAAAACTCACATTCCACAGTGAAGAAGAATTATTCAAAAATTAGAACATGATTTTTTCAATGGAAGTTTTTAAAATATTCTCTATATCAAATTCATAATAATGAAATAAAAGTCTAATTAATAGTGAAATAATCTATGAAATCATCATGAAAATCATTAGTTAATTCATAGAATATAGTTTACATAACCATTTAAAATGTTTCTGGGCTAGGGGTGCATAACATGTGACACCGTCTGGTCCTAAGGTATATTTAATTTTTAGTTTAATTTACTATTTTGTTTGTTCATAGAGTTTATAGGTTTCTGGGGTCGAAAATAACTGTTTTTGGGTAAGGAAAACCCATATAAATGGTTAGTTTAATGTATCCTAATGATGAAACTACCTTTTAGAGTGTGATATATTAAGTGGTATTGCTATTTTCCATAGTTTGATCATGGTTTTTCAAACTGTTTCATTTTTAGGAGAAACTATGTTGCATGTTTTTGGGAATTCAATAGCCCCATCATAGTTAAGGCATATTTTTATTAACCACGCAACCAAAATGTGCATTTTTATGGGACATTAAAATAAAATCTTTTTAATAAAATGACCTTTGTAGACGCCGGAAAAGTCCGTTGTTCCCAAACAAAGCTCCGGATGCGGAAAGCGAGGTCATATTTGGAGTCAGAAGCATGTTTCGGAGGGCCCGGAGGACTTGCGCGGAATTTTTGAGGCCCGCGCGCAAAGTTGAAGTCAGGCGCGCAAACCTCCCGGGATGCGCGCAATGCGCTGGGCCGGCGCGCAATTTTGCGCGCCCGTGGCCCGCGCGACTCCCTTGCGCGCCAGGCCCGATTCCGCGCCCGCGAAGGAAATTCCGCGCCTGCGAACCGGATTCCGCGCTCGGGGTTGCCTATAAATATAAGGCGACCCCCGACGTTTTGAAGGTTGCCGGAATTCGAAGAGTCGCTCGTTCGCGCAATCCAACCCCCTCCGCGCGCAATGCCGATCTTCAGGTAACCTCCTTTCTTTCGCGCAAGAAAGCCTTGGGGTTCGCCTTCGCGCGCAATCCCTTTGTCTCCTTTCATTTTAATAACCCTTCACCCAAAGGCATTCGCGCGCAAAAGAAGCCTCTTGCGCGCAATTGCCCCCCGGGTGCGCGCAATCCAGCCCGATTGCGCGCACCCCCCATTTTCAAAGTGTCCATTCGTTAAAGAATGAGTCGTTGCCCCCGCGCGCTATCCGAAGCCCGGTGCGCGCAATCCCCATCTTCCGCGCGCAAAGCGCTTGCCCAATTGCGCGCCAGCCTGCCCATTTGCGCGCCGACCCGCGGTATTGCGCGCCAAACTTCTCTTTTGCGCGCAATCCGCCGAGGTCGCCCCCTTTGACCCCCTGAGGGTACCTGCCTGCGTGTCGCCCGATGATATTCATCCCGGGTGCCCGCGTCGTGCGTTGTCTTCCCGTGCGGCCCTCCAGGCTCGCGCGAAGTGACACGAACCCATTGGCGGCGTCACATGTCGTCCGCGCTGCAAGACGTTAAACTGCCAAGTGTTTCGTCCAACATGACGTTAAACTGTACCACGTCCGCGCTGCAAGACGTTAAACTGCCAAGCATCTTCGTCCAACATGACGTTAAACTGTACCTCGTCCGCGCTGCAAGACGTTACACTGCCAAGCATCTTCGTCCAACATGACGTTAAATTGTACCTCGTCCGCGCTGCAAGACGTTAAACTGCCAAGTGTTTCGTCCAACATGACGTTAAACTGTACCACGTCCAAGCTGCACGACGTTAAACTGCCTAGCATAACGTCCAAGCTACAAGACATTAAACTGTTCAGCATTCATCCTGCATGACGCTAAACTGCACCACATCCGCGCTGCAAGACGTTAAACTGCCAAGCACCTTCGTCCTCAACACACGACGTTAAACTGTACTTCGTCCGGCAAGACGTTAAACCGTCCGCTTCATCCTCAACATACGACGTTAAACTATACTTCGTCCGGCAAGACGTTAAACCGTCCGCGTCGCCCGATCCCGTGCCTCGCACGCAGGGTCCCTCTCCCGGTTTGGATGTGGCCCCCACCCGCTCTTCTCTGCAGGGATGTCTGGGTTGGAGTGGCCTTCGCCCACGAGGGTAGAGTATTACTGACAGAACGAACTATGTGGACTTTGATCCATGTATCCTAAACAGGGTACGTAGGAAGCCTCTCCGAGGTTCAATCCCACCAACTGGTCGTCCCGGTCGTTCACATCGGTTCGTCCATCAGTGGACCCCTCCCGGGTTCACACTTGCGTCGATTCACCTATGAATCCGCCCTTGTGGGAGACTGTACGTGTGTATCTCCATTGTGATTCCCCACTTCCGAATCCAGTAGAGGGCGTGACAGGGATCGAAGTCTCTTACCTTCGGCCCAAGTCCCTCTCCAACTGAGTTTTGCCGCATCCGGGCTGCCTCAGTGCGTAAGTACTGACAGAACGAACTACATGGACTTTGATCCCTGTCTCCTAAACAGGGTACGTAGGAAGCCTCTCCAAGGTTCAAGCCCACCACCTGGTCGTCCCGGTCGTATTCACGTCAGTTCGTCCATCAGTGGACCCCTCTCGGGTTCACACTTGCGTCGATTCACCTATGAATCCGCCCTTGTGGGAGACTGCACATGTGTATCTCCATTGTGCTTCCCCACTGCCCTTTTCTCCTTTCAGCGTCCATCATGATGTGAAACTATGATCCACCCGGCCGTTCCATCCCCCTCTGTGCGAGGTGGTTCGGTTCAATCCTCTGCCCGACGGCCTCGACCTCTTCGTGAGTCGGCTTTCCGACGTCCAGCATGACGTTAAACTGTATATCTGAACTACGCTGACTTTGATCCGCGCCAACGCGCGATACGTAGGAAGCCCCTACGGGGCCCAAGATCTTCACTCCATCATCCATCCTGATCCTTACCCGGGCCGCCACATCCCGGTGGGGTCATGCCATTTCATTCCACTCCACTTCACTCGGGAAGCCGCCCATGTGCTGGCCCCAGCATCGAAGGTTCCCCGCAAGGGGTTCTGTCATCTAATCCACTTCTCGTGTTGATCAGTCTGATGCCGTCCTCGCTGGACGTTAAACTCGCGGCATACCCCGTGTTAAACATGGGAAGCTGGGGAAAACCTCAGGTAACACAGTTCCCCGCACCCAGCACGGGATGCCTCAGGCCATCACGCCTTCGAGAAGCCCTATTAGGGGCGGAAGGCAGACATGCAGAGTCGCAGTGTTAAGACACGCCCCCAACACCCAGAGCTACCCGGTCTCCTCACCGCAGGTTGCTGCCCCGACCAGACCCCTTGGAGCATCCGGGCGGAAGCAGCGTAATTAACCGGTGTCCATGGAGACATGGCGCCGGGAATGAGATTCACGAGCACGTCTTAAATCTATGAGGGAGACCCGGATTAGGAAACGAGTTCCGAGGAGACGTCCACGGAAGGAGGAGCCAACAACCCATCATCCCGGTTTCGATCAAGGAGCAGACACCCCTGAATAAGGGACGGATGCCGCCCGCCTTTGGAAAGCGGGACTGCGGGGCCACAAGCCGCGCACCCATCCCCTCGGGTCGACGGGCGCACGCGCGAACGAGTCCTGGCGGAACAGCGTCGGAACAGAAACCCGACGCACATCCGCACCGAAACAGAAAAATGGTGAACCCGACGTGAATCTCTTCTCCTCAATACGAAGACCGATTGCTTTCAGAGGTGTTCGAAGACCAGCATGCTGCTCGACCGAGCATTCAACACCGGGGCACGGAACCCGCCAGGGGCTGGGGAAGGGAAATCGGGCACTCCGTCTCACGACGTCGATAGCCTGGGTTCCCCCCACGGAAGGCGTCGTGGCACTAATTGTTGGTTGTCGATTTCTTTTCCTGTCAGTGTTAATGGGTTTTTCTCCCTGATTTCAGGAATCAAGTCGCCCAATCCAGTGCCCGATCGCCACCCGCCCACTGGCGCAGGGGTAGGGGAAACACCGATGCGGCTCCTCCGCGCGGTCCCGCCCGTTCCACAGCCGTCCTAGCAGCCGCAGCTGTGGGGCAACCACGCCCTCTCTCCCCCTCAGAGGTCATCCAGAGAAGGGTGATCAACAACTTGGTGCGGAGATATGAGGAAGTGGGAGTCATCCCCACCAGGGACATGGCTCGCCTAGACCTCGAGGAAGCTACACCTCGCCACCAACGCCTCCCCCGAGGGCCGCGCAGGGAGGCACCGCTGCCTACCTCGACGTTCAACCGCTTCGGGAGTTTATCCCCGGAGCGCTCTGACAACTCCTTCCCCTATGTGGATGAGGTGGAAGATGTCCGGGACCACCCTATCCGAGATTCGCTCCAGGGATCCGCGATAAGGGCTCCTATCAGGCCACGGCGGCACCGCCGCCAGGCTTCTCAAGTCGAAGAACGGGCTCTCCACCTGCCCGCGCCGCTCATCCCGACTCGTTTGTCCCGACGCCAACGTCGGGCACGAGCGGAAGAGGATTCCCACCTTGGGGCCCTAGCAACACCGGCCCCGTTGGCTCAAGCCACTGCTGGCTCCAGTCACCAGGCCCCTGCGCATCCTGAGCAGGGGCACTTCTATGCCCGACCTGGATCGAGGCCCCGACCGCCCCAAAGGCAGGTTGGGTTGACTCTCCTTGTTGCTGGTACAGGAAATAGCCACCGCGGACCACCTCGCGGTAGCGCTATTCACCAACAGTGGCTACTCCGTGTGGCCGATCCAAGAGGCATGGGTCATCCCACCTTCTGATCCCGGCCCGGAGGCCCGCCCGGAATCATCTCTCCCCGCGTCCCCTTTGATATCTGTCCCGGTGCTCCTCGCACCTTGGTTTCTAGTCCTCTTGGCCCCAACACCGGTGCGGCCGGAGGACACCAGGACAGAGATCAGCCATGCCCCGAAGAACCACCCAGGGGCAGGAAGGCGAGGCGTCGACGTCGAGGGAAGAATGTTACGGAATTCCGGACAGAGATCCGACCGGTTCGTTTCTCTGATACAGAGGCGGAGTATGATTCGGCGACGGTGCCCTCCCCCCGATCCCGCCAGTTAGGGGCAGGGGTAGGAATGCGGCACGTCAGGCTCGTACTTCCCGAGAGCGAGATCGATACGATCCCCGCTTCTCTCCGAAGGTATATCCGGAGTAGTGAGGGCCTAGTAGACCCCCAAAGATCAAGCTTGCGGTTGGTACCAGCCCCTCTGGAAGCACCTTCTGCCTCGATCGGAGAAGCCGGAGACTTTTTCTGGGGACCGACGGTCGAACCATGATCTAGTGCACCCTCGGCGAGCAACGACTCTACGACAGGATGTTCGCTCGCCGGACCGTCCTATCGTGATGGGGTATCTGGGGCACCGCCACCCTCAGAGGGCGGCCCAGGATATGGAGGCCAATCGGCCTGCTTGCCGTATTCACCGCCGGCCAGCCCGTCGGCCCGGCAGCCCGCCTCGGCACCACTGCCGGTTCCCCGTCCATTCCCAGTCGTTGAAGAGGACCAAGGAGACCTGGGTCCCGAGTTTGAGTCGTGGAGCTTCTGGACCGTCCTTGCAGAGGGCCACTTCCCTGAGAAGTTTTGGCCAGTCGCAGGACCGGACTTTGATGCACCCGAATCACTCACCCCGGATGAGTTCGAATGCTTCCGCCGAACTCTCCGGGAGACTCACTCCCGTCTTCACCGCATACAAATGCCATATCCCGGGAGTCAAGCACACCTGGAGGATATTGGTGAGCAGTGCCGTCAAATTGACCTGGCCACGCTCCCCGCGGTTCGGAACCCCGGGTCATTTGGGCACCACGAGGCCCTCCAACAACGATGCGTTGAGTGTTTTCAAGTACTCCTCAAGGTTATCGAGGAAGCCACTCCCCACGTGTATATCCGTGGATGGGGGCAGTACGCTGCCCTACGCTTTAGTGCGATTCGCCGACAGCCCGATTCGCTGGGTGGCCCTGAGGGTACATCCACAGTGACGGAAACGGTCAATATGGCTGACCTGTCGGGAGAGGGGAACGGCTTGGAACTTCTCGACGGGGGATCTCCCCCCGAAGACAAGCCGTTGTTGGATCCATCGGCGAGAGTTACTCGTCACCAGAGGAACCTCCTGGGTCTCCCCACACCCACTGAAGCACTGATGTTGAGCCGAAACGTCAGCAAAGGTAAAGAGCACGGCGGGGCTATGAAGCCCACCGACCCATCTGCCTCCATGCAGAGGGCAGATGAGGATCCCGAGAAGGCTATGCTATGTCAACAGCTCGCCGAGCAGAAGAAGCTAGTTAAACAGCTCCTCGCCGAGCGCGCTGCAGAGCAGCGGCCTGACTACGGTGATCCTAGGCCAGGACAGCAGGGACAGGAACAACCACCCCTTGATGAGGCTCTCCCAGGCAACCATGATTATGCCGTGTTTGCCGACAGGGGAGAGGCCATTGCCTATGGCAAGAGGGCGCGGTATGTTTCACCACACCCTCCCGAGCGGCGTGACTACCTGAGAGACCCCGCTCGGATTCCTCCCGCTGCCCCAAGGGCCGCTCCGCCCGCCATCCCACGAGCTGCCGAGTTCGACGACCCGGTCGACGACCCGATTGAAGGACAATGAAATGCGCTCGTGGTTAGAGACCCTCGCCAGGACTAGAACCCATGTCCGGACGATCCGATGGCGGCACTCATCGCCCGCTTGGAAGCCTTGGAGACTCGGCAAGTGGCGATCCCACCGGACGGCAAGCCATACCCAGCATGGGTGGATGACATGCCGGCGCCTCCGGGATTCGGGAATCCCACTTTCTCCCCCTTCAACGGAACTGGAGATCCGCCACAGCATTTGGCCCATTTCAACTCGAGGTGCGGGCCTATGTTGGGAACTCTGGTGCAGCAGGAGGCCGCTAAGATTCGCTTCTTTGTCCAGACATTGGAAGGGCCAGCATTTGTCTGGTACAGCCAGCTCCCCGTCGGGTCGATAACTAGCTGGGAGGACCTTCGTAGACAGTTCCTCTACCAGTTCAGTTCCACGACCCGGAAGACGAGTATCGCAGACCTCTTCAAGTGCAAGCAGAGGCCTGATGAGCGAGTCGCGGATTTCGTCGCCTGATGGAAGGGTCTCACGTATTCCCTTGACATGCCATTGACTCAGGAGCAGTTGCTGACAATGTGTGTCGGGAACGTCATGACCGAGCTGGTCCCTTCCTTGATCACTCAGAATTACCCCGGAGGGTTCAGGGACTTCTCAGACAAAGCTCAACGTCTTGAGGAAGCCCTGCAACAGGCCAGTCAGGCACACCCGCTGCCTCCTATGATTCCTGCACGGAGAGTCAGCAGGGATGAGCCCGCTGTTGTTGCTCAGGTAGAGGCCCCCAGGCAGTTGGAGCTGCTGCCGGTGAGGCCAGATCCACAACCTCACAGGAACCCGCCTCCACGGGCTCAGTTCCCGGCCCAGCAGCGGCAGCCCCAGAACCGGCCGTCCCCTCCGCGTAATGTACCGCCACAACCCAGGCGAGATAATCAGGGTCCACCTCCTCGGAAGGCCCCTCCAACCCCTCGTCAAGACCACACTCCCAAGGGCCCGCGATACCTGACTTACTCATTTCACGAGGATCAGGTCCCCGGTTATTTCTGGAGCGCCCTGGAGCAGAGGATTGTGCGACTGCCTGAGTGTTGGAGGCCAGAGGAGGCACATCTCACGGATAACCCCCGCTACTGCCCTTACCATCGGGCCCTGGGGCACACCATCCGGCGGTGCTACGTGTTTAAGGACTGGCTCCAAGACCAGATTAACAATAATGTAATCAGGTTGGGCCCAGCTCCAGCACAAGTGGTGGGCGTGTTCGTGGGATCAGATGACGATAGTGGCAATGAGGACGAATGGCAGCTGGTCTCCAACCGCGGAACCCAGAAGTATAATAACTGGATGGCCCGCAAGACGATCATTCGCGCCCATGGAATCATCCGTGCGCGCTTGAATCAGCCTGAGCCCCCAGAATCTGCGGGTGCTGCTTCGGCATCGTCATCCCAGCCCGCCTCTTCCGAGAAGAGCAAACGGCGACGGCGCAAGAAGGAAGAGCGCGCCCCGCCAATTCCGCCACTATCCCGCACTCTCAGCGATTTTATGCCCCCGGAGATAGGGGTCCCTCCTCAGATCCGCCCGGTGATGGATGATTCGTCCGATGACAGTGTTGGGTACGCTTCGGTTAATACCGTCGAGCTGGTAAATCCCTTTTCGGTTCCCGACGTTGAAGAACACCAGGTGGACCTCCCTAGTGTCCCCGGTCGTCGCCACCGTCAGAGGAACCGCAACAACAGGAGTCGACGGGGCACAACAGTTGGTACCTCCAGCCAGGACGTGCACGCCACTGAGACTAGGCATCGGGCTCAAAACCGAGCTCAGCGTGCGCAGCCCCCCCATCCGGGGATGACGGATTCGCCTCCGCCACTGTTTGTGGTGTGGGACCAGGCAGAACCGCCTCAGCCGCGTCGCGATCAGCTCCGCCCTGCCGCAAGTCCATCCCGGCCTCCTGACCCCAGTACGGTGGCTACTTCCCGGGCTTCAACCGATGAACAGCGAGATGCGCCATGCACCAGTCGGCCGCCAGTCCAACCGGCAAGGCCCGTCATGCCTCCAACCGCAGAGCAACCTCCTGCAATCAGGGGCTCGCGCTTGGCAAAAAAGTATGATGTCCTGAAGCACTTGGCCGATATCCCAGCAAGGCTCTCCATACTTGAGGCTCTGCGCATGTCACCTGAGATGCGCGAGGCGCTCGCTGAAGCCCTGAAGAGCCCCCTCTAGTTTGAGACAGAGGTTGCGGCTGCAGAGGCCTTTCACGCCGAAACGATTGAGGACGCCGAGTGTCAGGCAGTTATCTCATTCTCTGGTACGGATAAAGACCCTCCTATACAGGGACACATTCGTCCGCTGTATGTTACTGGCCAGTTCAATGGCCTTGAAGTCCGGCGTTGTCTTGTCGACACGGGGTCCGGGATTAACCTGATTCCAACTCGGACGCTCCGGAGATTGGGGTTGTCTGAGGATGACTTGATCCCCTCCGACCTCAGGATCCAGGGGTACGACCGCACCGAGAAAACTCCGGTCGGCAAGATATGTTTGAAGACCCAGTTCGGTGACCTAGTTGCCAACACCGAATTCATGGTAGTCTCTCAAGACACTGCGTATAACGCATTGATGGGCAGTCCATGGCTCCACCTTCATGCGGCAGTTCCCTCGTCATACCACCAATGCCTCAAATACTCCCTTAACGGTCGAGTAGGCGTGCTTTAGGGAGATTCCTCTCCTTTTGCCTCATGTGAAGCCCGCTTTCTGGACGCGGACTATTACAAGAGCAAGGATATGCAGATCCTAGCAGGTGAGGTTGAGCCTGTCGATGTTGCAAGTGATCCCTGGGTAAGCTTGGATGACGCTTACGTCCTCTCGATTCAACGGTTGGACGTAGCCATGGTCTCGACGGCCTGTGAGTCTCTTGATGAGATGACCGCGATCGCCCGTGCCAGCACCAGCGGCCCAGCAGGATCTGGTAGCCCCAATGCAGCTTCCAACGCAGTCTCTCCCGTGGACGATCCCTCCCTGAGTGGAGAGGACGCGGAAGATGCACCCCCAGCCTTTGAGGAGGGCGTCTTTGCCACGGTCGATGAGTTAGTACAAGTGAACCTTGGAACCGAGGCAGATCCAAGACCCACATTGGTCAGTGCCGCCATGTCCTCTGAGGAGCGGCAGCAGTACGTGGACTTCCTCAGGCAGCACCGTGATGTGTTCTCTTGGGGCTATGACGAGATGTCGGGGCTAGATCCTCAGGTAGCCGTCCACCGCCTTGGTCTCCCAGTGAACCATCGCGGGTTCAAGCAGCCTCCCAGAAAGATGCACCCATTCCACGGTACCATGGTTGAGGCCGAAGTTGACAATCTTATCAAAGCCAACTTCATGAGGGAAGTTCAGTACCCCAAATGGCTGGCCAACATTGTGCCGGTCAGGAAGAAGAACGGGCAGATCAGAGTCTGCATCGACTTCTGCGATCTCAACCGCCACTGTCCGAAGGATTATTTTCCCCTTCCGGTGACAGAGCTGTTGATTGACGCCATGGAAGGGTTCCAAGCCCTCTCCTTTATGGATGGATACTTCGGATACAACCAAATCCGGATGGCCCCTGAGGATGAGGAGTTCACTGCCTTCAGGGCCCCCCAAGGTATCTTTTGTTACCAGGTCATGCCCTTCGGCCTGAAGAATGCAGGTGCCACCTACCAACGGGCGATGCACCGCATATTCAAGCCAATCCTCGGCACACTGGTGGAATGCTACGTTGACGACTTGGTGGTCAAATCGCGCCAGCGTCAGGACCATCTCAAAGATCTTGAGAAAGTGTTCGGCTTCTTCCGGTCTCGCTGCCTGAAGATGAACCCGTTGAAGTGTGCCTTTGGGGTCATCTCCGGGAAGTTTCTTGGATTTGTGGTAAGGTACCGAGGTATTGAGATCGACCCGGAGAAGATCAGGGCGATTAGCCAGATGCCTCCCCCAGGTAACATCCGGGAACTGCAAGGGTTCCAAGTCCACTTAGCCTATATACGCCGATTCATCGCGAATCTGGCCGGCAAGTGTAAGCCCTTTTCTCGGCTCATGAAGAAAGGTGCCACCTATGTATGGGATAAAGAGTGTCAAACCGCTTTCGAGAAAATCAAGCATTACCTGCTTCAACCTCCAGTTCTGATGCCGCCTGTATCCGGGAAGCCGCTGGTCCTTTATGTGACCGCCCTGGAACGGTCCCTTGGTGCCCTTCTCGCCCAAAAGATCAACGAGGGAACAGAGAATAGCCTCTATTACCTCAGTCGCATGCTCCTCGATGCAGAAGTTAGGTATTCCCCCATCGAGAAGAGCTGCCTGGCGCTCGTATTTTCCGTACAGAAATTACGGCACTACTTGCAGCACCACGAGGTACAGTTGGTTTCTCGGGTAGACCCGTTGAAGTATATCCTGAGCTGGCCTATGTTGACTAGCCGTCTAGCGCGGTGGGCTGTGATTCTCCAGAAGTTCGACATCAGGTATGTGTCTCAGAAGGCCATCAAAGGGCAAGCATTGGCAGACTTTCTGGCTGCTCACCCGACCTCCGCGGATCAGCCGCTGGATCTAGGCTTTCCTGATGAGGCCATTCTCTCGGTCGATCGAGCTGATCCATGCTGGCAGATGCACTTTGACGGTGCCTCCCGGAGCCCCACCGATAGAAGACTCGATAATCCTAAGCTCAACAAAGTGGGTTTGGGTATCGTCTTCATTACCCCGGAGCAAGCCGTGCTGCCATACTCTTTCCTGTTGTCAGAGGGCTGTACCAACAATGAGGCGGAATACCATGCCCTCATCACCGGCCTCGAGTTAGCTCTCGAGATTGACGTGCCCCATCTGTGTGTGAAAGGGGACTCCGAGCTGGTCGTTAAGCAGATCAATGGCGACTATGTTGTCAAGAAGCCGGAACTTGTGCCATTGCTGGAGTGCACCCTCCTTCTGATGGCCCGGTTCCCTTCTCGTCCAGAAATTGTCCATATTCCCCGGTTGCAGAACGGTCGAGCAGATGCTTTGGCCAGCCTTGCTGCGTCACTCGCGGAGCCTGAACAGGACAACCTGATCATCCGCATGACGCACCGCAGGCTCATCGCTCCCGTTATCCCGGAAGGAGATCGCGGCCCGTCGGTAAGTAATCTCACCACGGTTGCCCCTGTGCCCGGAGCCCCGAGTACCCTAGATATGGCAGTCGAATCAGCCTCTGATTGGAGGGTGCCTTTGGTTGAGTACCTCCAACATGGCATTCTCCCGTCAGATCGGGCCGAGCGCGAGCGAGTTCGACTCCGCGCATCACAGTTTGTCCTCCAGAGCAGTCCCGGCCTGGAGAAAATCCTCTATAGGCGCGGATTTCATGGTGTTCTCCTCTGTTGCCTTCAAGGAGTTGAGATCTCACGAGTCATGCAAGAGGTTCATGCTGGTTCATGTGGTGCCCATCAGACTGGGCCGAAGCTGTCCCACCAGATTCGAAGGTTGGGATACTTCTGGCCCTCCATGATCCATGACTGCATCGAGTAAGCCAGGAGGTGCCATGCGTGCCAGGTTCATGCGAACATTGTGCATCGGCCGCCGGAGCCTCTCCATACCACCAGGTATTCTTGGCCCTTTGCAGTCTGGGGGATGGACGTTGTGGGACCATACCCGCCAGCGACGGCTCGCCAGTGCCGGTTCATTCTGACCGCCACGGACTTCTTCTCCAAATGGGCAGAGGCGATTCCGCTCAGAGAGGTCAAATCCTGTTCGATCGCTGACTTCGTGACCTCCAACATCATTCATCGATTTGGAGTGCCTCACGCTATCCTTACGGATAACGGAGCCAATTTCCGAGCAGCTGAGTTGAAGAAGTTTTACGCCAAGTACAACCTTCGCTCGAACCATACATCTCACTATCATGCGCAGGCGAATGGACAGATTGAGGCGTTTAACAAAACCCTCTCTAACATTCTGCAAAATATGGTTGGTCAGAACAAGAAGAGTTGGCCGGACAAGCTCCCCAACGCCCTCTGGGCTTATCGGACGACGACTCGCAATTCCACCCAGATGACCCCTTATTCCCTGGCGTATGGAGTTGAGGCCGTCCTGCCCATCGAGATCCAATTACCGTCCTTGCGCACCGTGGTCTACGACCAGCAAACGCCGGACAGAGCTGCTGAAGCCCGCTTAGTCGAGTTGGAAGCACTGGATGAGAATAGGCTTCGCGCTTTGCACAACTTGGAGAGGAATCAAAGAAGAATGGCTCGAGCTTTCAATAAGAAGGTTCGCCTCCACTCCTTCCTGCAGGGTGACCTAGTGCTGGCCCTAAGAGCACCAATGATCCCCGGCAGGAAGCCACCCAAGTTGGAGCCCAAGTGGGAGGGACCTTTTGTTGTCCACAATGTCTATCCCAATGGCGCGTACTCCCTAGAAACTATGGATGGTGAGCGTGTCACTCCTCCCACCAACGCTAGGTTCCTCAAGCAGTACCTTGCCTGAGTGCACTCGTCCGCGCTGCAAGATGATAAACTGCCAAGTGTTTCTTCCTACATGACGTTAAACTGTACTTCGTCCGCGCTGCAAGACGTTAAACTGCCAAGTGTTTCGTCCAACATGACGTTAAACTGTACCACGTCCAAGCTGCACGACGTTAAACTGCCTAGAATAACGTCCAAGCTACAAGACGTTAAACTGTTCACCATTCGTCCAACATGACGTTAAACTGTACCACGTCCGCGCTGCAAGACGTTAAACTGCCAAGCATCTTCGTCCTGCATGACGTTAAACTACCCCTCAAGAACTACGTGCTGCTTGATTCCCATACTTATGGGATACGTAGGACCGCCTGAACATTCATGTTTCAGGACCAGCCCCATCCTTCGGGAATTTCCATCCCATCTCAGGCCCTTGGCCCAGTTGCCTCTAGGTATGCGGCGTATGGTGTGAACGCGGGGCTGTGCCCTCATTCACGTCGGTTTGCTCGCCACGCTGTACGCCCCCCACGTTTGGGGATGCCTTCCGCTCCCCCTTTTTCTCTTTTCGTTCTGCATGACGTTAAACTGCACTTCAAGAACTACGTGTGGCTTGATTCCCATCCTTATGGGATACGTAGGAACGCCCGGATGTTTGAAACTTGGGGTCCAGCCCCCCACCCCTTAAAGATTCCCCCTTCTCTGGGGAATCCGCCGCCTTCGGGTCGCCCTCAAGGCGTGTCCCTCGACCCCTTGCAGTGGTCCACCGGTGTCAAGAGTACTCTGGTTTATTGCCAGGAGGGACAGGTTCAGCTTGGTCAGGTTCCTTCCACTTTTCAGGCTTCGTGCTCCCTTTCATTCGGACCCATCGCCTACGCCCTGGGTGGAGCCCCCGTGAGCGGTCTGGACACAATGCCTCAGTGCTCTCCCACCGACTCGGGCTGGTGCCCCCAAGGGCCTCGGGCAGCAAATCGATATGAATCCTGCGCTTGAGCAGTTGATGCTCGTTTGCTGCCTCATTCCATCAACGGTCAGTACGATATTGATGCTGCTTTTCCGCCACGGTCGGCAGTACTCTTATATCGTTACGCCGGTGCCCCCAGTCCTTGAGTGAATGGCCGCATGATTCACATTACATTCTCCACCTCCCATTCTGACCAGGCGAAACCTCGACACTCTTGACACTATCCCTCAGTGCATCTTTGCATATCCAAGGGATGGGACCATGATGTGGCGTGCTTTGAGGTTCTTATGGTCCGAGCTCTAAGACCTTAAACTAAGATCTTCCCCTTTGGTCTAAGCTCTACGACCATAAACTAAGATCTCCCCAAACGGGGTTCTACGTCCCGCATGACGTTAAAACTGCACTTTCAGAACTACGTGTGGCTTGATCTCCAGCCTGATGGAGTACGTAGGAACGCCCGGACATCTCGACTCGGGTCCAGCCTCATGGATCGCTAAGTCCCGCCCCTCCTCGCCGCCGGTCGTTTGGCCTGGCTTCTGGTAGAGTGGTGCGATTGTGATATTCTCCCCGATTCAGCTCAGGATGCCCCATTGTAATGATGGGAAGCGACAGTTTCCTCGTCAAAGAGGTTCTTTCTGAGAATTGGGGTGATTCACGGCCAGATTAGTGCATCCGCCTAATACGCTTTCCCCACGGTGGCGCAATTTTGAGAGCGTTAGATTCTGTCCGAACAAATCGTCACTTCGCCCCATGCTTCGCATGCCCTGTTGATCTGGATTTCCACCCTTGTGTCTGAAGGAACCCCCAAAGCGGCATCGATGATGACATGTGATCCGACTCCTGCAAATATGACCTTCGGTCCGTCTATTGCAGTAGTATGGTCGATTGATCCATTGCCCGCTTGCCGTCATGGGCATTTCCTGGAAGGCCGACCATCGTGGATTTTTGAATTCGGGACACGCGATTCACCCTTTCTCATTTCCCTATGTTCGGATAAAATCTCAACACCCCTAGCGTTGTCCCGCTCGTGTGTCGGAACAAGTTGGGGTGATGATACATTGATTAGGTCTGAGGTCTCCTTTCCTAGGAATGATCTCCCTCTTTTCTTTAGAAATCCGGGCCCAATTACGGATGCCTGAAGCTTAGTTAACGCTCCCGCGAGACAATGAATTGTGGTTGAGAATGTTAGGCCAAAATATGCAGATAAATATATTGGTTCATACAAATGGATCGAAATATTGAGTAGCGGAAGCAAATGTTCTTGGAGTGGAAAAAACAAAGCCCCTAGGGATTAGCGTGCTGAATAAGTCTCTCTAACGCCGCTACCCTTTGGCTGACGGCCTCCAAAGCTGCTTCTCGCTCTCTACGTGCCCTCTCTTCGTCGGCGGTCGCAGCACGCAGCTCGCCGATCCTGGCCTGTGCACGCTCCCGCTCGACTTGAAGTGTGACCATCTGTTGGCCCGCCTCCGTCAGCTGTACCTGGGCGTCAACCAGCTGGGCCGTTAGTTGCTCCACAAGCTCAGTGCACGCTGCGACGAAGGCCTCCTTCTCTGCCGCCTGCCCTTCGAGGCGCCGGACTTCCTGCTCCGCCACGAGGAGCGCCCGCGTGCTCTACGACATGTCCCGAAATTGTGCGACGTCGGCACGCCGGCAGCTCTCGCGCATCTTTTTGGCCATGAAATCACGAACCGTCAGATGGAGGCGTTGAGCATCAGCTCCCCCGGCACACAGGAAGCGCAGCCAGGTTTGAAGCGATCCCATGCGCCCCAGCCACTCTGATGGGTCCGGCTTGAGGAAGCGCTGAATGCACTTCCACCCCCTGCGTCGCGTTATCCGGCTCTCCTCGACCGCCTCCGCGTCCGAGACGTCCATCTCCTCGGGGTCGGCAGGCCGGTAGGCAGGGAAGGCAGCCAGCAGGTCTGCTTCAGGGTCCGCCCCTGGGGTGTCCTCACGGGGGATAGGTTCCCCGACATCTGGGCGACCTTCTTCTCCCGCCCCAGTGGTGTTGAAACCCTCGTCAGCCCCCAACCTCTCTCTGATGGCAGCACCGCCGGCGTCCGCTGCCCCCTGATCAGCAGTTGGTGGGGCCGGCTCAATGTGAGAAGTCTGTTCCGGAGCAGGCGGCATGTCTGCCACTGGTCCACTCGTGGATGGCCCGGGTTCGGCAGCCCGATGAGCCTCCAGAATTGAGATCACTGCGCAGGGCATGCCGTGGTTAGTCACGGATCATCAACGGCAAGCACCAACAGTAAAGTAAGGAGACTTACGGGAATCCAAAGCGTCATCTTCCGCTGTCCCGGCCGCCACAGGAGAAATTGCAGCAGGGGACCCCTCAGCGCTTGTCAATTCAATGATGGGCGTCTGGCCCCCACCTTGTCCTACTGGCGCCTCTCCTACTCCTACTGAGGACGCCTGACCAACATCCGTGCACTCCTGAGAAATGTGGAGAAATGGGTTAGAAGCTGCATAAGAGAATGGACGAAGCAGGTTGAGTAGGGATAGAAGCGGACCTCGAGGAGCTCGGTGATATCGACATTGTCGGAGCCGGCCACCTCGCCGCTCTCCCGCGGGCTCCCCTGATGGGACCTTCCCTCCGAGCCTTCATCCTCCCCCGTCTCCTCCTCTTCCTCGGAGTCATCGTTACTATCATCTTCCTCTGGCGGCATCTGTTCTGGATCAGGCTCTAGACCGAGCATCACCTTCACCAGAAGGGACGGCTCCGCACGCTGACCACGTTGGCGCGCGTACTCGTCCATGGCCGTCAGATACGCATACCGCCGGTGGAAGTTCACCCTGTCGGCGACCTGAAGGCGCCCGACCTCTGGCAGATGGATTCCTTCGCTGGTTATCTTCTGCCAGATGATTTCGGTCCCCAACGACTGCCGCAGGGTCATCCAGGCCGACCACAGCGCCGGGAAGACTGCATCGTGGGAGGGTTCGAGCAGACGCCTCACCTGCTTCCCGGGCCGCTCTTCGACCACCGCACGTGCCCCCTCTCTGGGCGCCGAGGTCGTAGCGGCAGCCTGCGATGTGCCCACCGCCGAAGTCCCTGCTCGCGCCGGCTCCACTGCTTGGCGCGCCTCCATTCTCCCCCGTGTGACGGCGCCTCGCCTCCTTCCTTGACGCCCGGTCTCCGCACGGGTGACCTCGAGCCGCCGAACTGGTTTCCGTAGAAGCCCCTCGGGGTACGCGATGGCCCAGTGTTCGGCGTACTCGGTTGCCAAGCCTGCGTCGACCCCGGTAGGAGGGAGAGTGATGACCTCGCCAGAGACGAAAGCGGCGAACATCAGCCACATCTGGCGAAGGACGCCAGGGTTCGTCTTCCCCCGGACAGCAGTGAATACCCTCTTCGGCATCCGTTGAAGGCACCCGAACAGCCTGGCGAACCGGGTTGGCACGTAGGGCTCGCAGATCACCTTCCCATCGATCCGAGCCACGAGCACCCCGCCCCGCATGTTCAGGAAGTATTCGTGCTGCTCCAGCGGACCCTGTCCATTGTCGATCATCTGGCCAACGGGAGTGGGGAATGGTCTGAAGTTGAAATTGGCGTGATTTCCAATCCGAATCCTCACGCCCTCCTCATTTAGGGTCATCGGAGCGAACACCGCGATGTTCAGCAGGGAGGGTCGCAGGCCGTTGCCCGGAGGAATGATGGCGTTTGGAAATGTGTACCCACCAAGGTGAGCAGCCACCCAGCCGTGGAAGAATTGAAAGGGCCCACAGATCCTTCGTGGCGACCCCCCTCGCGAGATGCGTCCCAGGATGGCATACAGCTTCGCTAGCACTGGGACCCCGAGGTTGTATCTTTTGTTGGCAGCCATGGCGCCCGCCATCGCCAGTGTCGCCGGGCGGACGCCCATTCTCGCGTCCCGCACTGGCAGGAGCCACCCACTCAGAAAGGCGTCCAGGAACACCGCGTACCGGACATTAGGGTCCCGTGCCTCGATGACGCGGTACCCCCATGAGCGGTAGTCGCCCGTCTCCAGGACCCGCCAGTACGACCCGTTCTGGCTCCTCTAAGCCGCGGTCGGGCACCGCTTCCCCCTGCCTGGAATCTTGACCGCTGGGTCATGCTCCAAGAACTGGCCGAACCACTCCTTGTAGGCTATGTCCTTGTGGAAGTCCTTGATCCTGATCCGCTGCGTAGCCAGGTCAAGTAGATGCCATGTCAGAATGGGAGTCCGTGACCTGTCTTCCCAGGTGTTCTTCGGAGGCAGGAACTCATCGTATTGGTAACCCTCCAACGGGATACCTCCGATGCAGTGGATGTCCCAGAGACCGATGCTAACCTCCCCATGGTGAAGATGGAAGGTGTTGGTATCCGGGGACCAGCGGGTGAACAGCTCCGGCCCGAGCTCGGACTGCTGGTAGAAGTGGAACTGCGACGTCCACACCGCCTCAAACAGGCCGATGTACCGCAGCTCCTCCGTGATGTGATCGCAAGTGTGGCGTACCCAGAACGCCCAGGCCCACTCACTGGTGAAATTGCCCCCAGACCGCAAGTCCCAGTCCTTCAGCCAGCCCTTGGTGTCGTCGGTGACACTCTGGCGATATGTGCTCGAGTAGAGGGCTGGAGAGTTCTCCGCAGTAGGCTCACTTCCGACGATGGTTCGCGTCCTCGGGTTCTGGACATAGACATCTAAGTGCCTGGTCTCCCTGGCAGGATTCCCATTGTTGGTAATGTTATAGTGGGGAAGCTCGTCCTCCCGAGTCACCCAGGTCCGTGGAGCATCAACCTCGAACCCTGGCACCAGAACCTCATCTAGGATGCCAAAGTTCCAGAGCAGCAGGTTGTCCGACAGCGGATATGTCTTCTGGGCCGGCGTCAGCAAGTCGAACAAGGATTGATTGTTGGAAACAATCTCCTTGGCTCCGTAGACCTCCTCGTTCGCCGCCATCTCCGCTCTGCGAATGGCGGCGTCCCCCTCATTCCCTTGATTCGCGGCCATCTCAGAAGCTCTGGGAGTCATGTGGGTTAAGGGATGAGACGTGCGGAATCAGAAGAGGCTGGTAGAGAAGTTTGAGAGTTGGCGCGCAATCCTAGTGGACGGCGCGCAATTGGGAAGTCTGTCGCGTAAAACCCCGGGTGTTCGCGCAAAAACAGGCCGAAATCCGGATGGGTTTGTGCGACGAACGGGTGAATTCCGCGCCGGAAATGGAAATTTCGCGCACGAGAGCTTGAAAGCTTGTCGCGCGGAAGGCCGGTGTACGGTACGGGGGACCCATGGCCCCTATTTATAGGCGAGGCCGGGTATCCGCGCTGCGCGGAAAGCGCTTTGCGCGACCGCGACAGCGAATTTCCCGCCCGATACCCTTTTTTGCGTGCCACAGTCCCGTGCCACCCAGGACTTCGGCATTCCGGCGTCTCCCTCGGAACCCGATCGTTGCGACCTCTCGCCGATCAGATTCCGAGGGGGGGCTTTTGTAGACGCCGGAAAAGTCCGTTGTTCCCAAACAAAGCTCTGGATGCGGAAAGCGAGGTCATATTTGGAGTCAGAAGCATGTTTCGGAGGGCCCGGAGGACTTGCGCGAAATTTTGGAGGCCCGCGCGCAAAGTTGAAGTCAGGCGCGCAAACCACCCAGGATGCGCGCAATGCGCTGGGTCGGCGCGCAATTTTTCGCACCTGTGGCCCACGCGACTCCCTTGCGCGCCAGGCCCGATTCCGCGCCCGCGAAGGAAATTCCGTGCCCGCGAACCGGATTCCGCGCCCGGGGTTGCCTATAAATATAAGGCGACCCCCGACGTTTTGAAGGTTGCCGGAATTCGAAGAGTCGCTCGTTCGCACAATCCAACCCCCTCCGCGCGAAATGCCGATCTTCAGGTAACCTCCTTCCTTTCGCGCAAGAAACCCTCGGGGTTCTCCTTCGCGCGCAATCCCTTTGGCTCCTTTCCTTTGAATAACCCTTCACCCAAAGGCATTCGCACGCAAAAGAAGCCTCTTGTGCGCAATTGCCCCCCGGGTGCGCGCAATCCAGCCCGATTGCGCGCACCCCCCATTTTCAAAGTGGCCATTCGTTAAAGAATGAGTCGTTGCCCCCGTGCGCTATCCGAAGCCCGGTGCGCGCAATCTCCATCTTCCGCGCGCAAAGAGCTGGCCCAATTGCGCGCCAGCCTGCCCATTTGCGCGCCGACCCGCGGTATTGCGCGCCAAACTTCTCTTTTGCGCGCAATCCGCCGAGGTCGCCCCCTTTGACCCCCTGAGGGTACCCGCCTGCGTGGCGCCCGATGATCTTCATCCCGGGTGCCCACGCCGTGCGTTGTCTTCCCGTGCGGCCCTCCAGGCTCGCGCGAAGTGACACGAACCCATTGGCGGTGTCACATGTCGTCCGCGCTGCAAGACGTTAAACTGCCAAGTGTTTCGTCCAACATGACGTTAAACTGTACCACGTCCGCGCTGCAAGACGTTAAACTGCCAAGAATCTTCGTCCAACATGACGTTAAACTGTACCTCGTCCGCGCTGCAAGACGTTAAACTGCCAAGCATCGTCGTCCAACATGACGTTAAATTGTACCTCGTCCGCGCTGCAAGACGTTAAACTTCCAAGTGTTTCGTCCAACATGACGTTAAACTGTACCACGTCCAAGATGCACGACGTTAAACTTCCAAGCATAACGTCCAAGCTACAAGACGTTAAACTGTTCAGCATTCATCCCGCATGACGCTAAACTGCACCACGTCCGCGCTACAAGACGTTAAACTGCCAAGCACCTTCGTCCTCAACACAAGACGTTAAACTGTACTTCGTCCGGCAAGACGTTAAACCGTCCGCTTCGTCCTCAACATACGACGTTAAACTGTACTTCGTCCGGCAAGACGTTAAACCGTCCATGTCGCCCGATCCCGTGCCTCGCACGCAGGGTCCCCCTCCCGGTTTGGATGTGGCCCCCACCCGCTCGTCTCTACAGGGATGTCGGGGTTGGAGTGGCCTTCGCCCACGGGGGTAGAGTATTACTGACAGAACGAACTACGTGGACTTTGATCCCTGTCTCCTAAACAGGGTACGTAGGAAGCCTCTCCGAGGTTAAAGCCCACCACCTGGTCGTCCCGGTCGTTCACGTCGGTTCGTCCATCAGTGGACCCATCCCAGGTTCACACTTGCGTCGATTCACCTATAAATCCGCCCTTGTGGGAGACTGCACGTGTGTATCTCCATTGTGCTTCCCCACTGCCGAAGCCAGTAGAGGGCGTGACAGGGATCGAGGTCTCTTACCTTCGGCCCAAGTCCCTCTCCAACTGAGTTTTGCCGCATCCGGGCCGCCTCAGTGCGTAAGTACTGACAGAACGAACTACGTGGACTTTGATCCCTGTCTCTTAAACAGGGTACGTAGGAAGCCTCTCCGAGGTTCAAGCCCACCACCCGGTCGTCCCGGTCGCATTCACGTCGGTTCGTCCATCAGTGGACCCCTCCCGGGTTCACACTTGCGTCGATTCACCTATGAATCCGCCCTTGTGGTAGACTGCACATGTGTATCTCCATTGTGCTTCCCCACTGCCCTTTTCTCCTTTCAGCGTCCAGCATGACGTGAAACTGTGATCCACCCGGTCGTTCCATCCCCCTCTGTGCGAGGTGGTTCGGTTCAATCCTCCGCCCGGCGGCCTTGACCTCTTCGTGAGTCGTCTTGCCGACGTCCAGCATGACGTTAAACTGTATATACGAACTACGCTGACTTTGATCCGCGCCAACGCGCGGTACGTAGGAAGCCCCTACGGGGTCGAAGCTCTTCACTCCATCATCCATCCTGATCCTTACCCGGGCCGCCACATCCCGGTGGGGTCATGCCATTTCATTCCACTCCACTTCACTCGGGAAGCCGCCCATGTGCTGGCCCCAGCATCGAAGGTTCCCCGCAAGGGGTTCTATCATCTGATCCACTTCTCGTGTTGATCAGTCTGATGTCGTCCCCGCTGGACGTTAAACTCGCGGCATACCCCGTGTTAAACATGGGAAGCTGAGGAAAACCTCAAGTAACACAGTTCCCCGCACCCAGCGCGGGATGCCTCAGGCCATCACGCCTTCGAGAAGCCCTATTAGGGACGGAAGGCAGACATGCAGAGTCGCAGTGTTAAGACACGCCCCCAACACCCAGAGCTACCCGGTCTCCTCACCGCAGGTTGCTGCCCCGACCAGACCCCTTGGAGCATCCGGGCGGAAGCAGCATAATTAACCGGTGTCCATGGAGACATGGCGCCGGGAACGAGATTCACGAGCACGTCTTAAATCTATGAGGGAGACCCGGATTAGGCAACGAGTTCCGAGGAGACGTCCACGGAAGGAGGAGCCGACATCCCATCATCCCGGTTTCGATCAAGGAGCGGACACCCCTGAATAAGGGACGGATGCCGCCCGCCTTTGGAAAGCGGGACTGCGGGGCCACAAGCCGCGCGCCCATCCCCTCGGGTCGACGGGCGCACGCGCGAACGCGTCCTGGCGGAACATTGTCGGAACAGAAACCCGACGCACATCCGCACCGAAACAACCTTGTCCAATTTTCAACCCCTTTGACTCCATTCTAGCCCATTTGATGAAAACCCCTCTCCCAGGGTGTTGATTCTTCCTCCTCATTGTTTTTAGTGGATCCTTATTGGATCTATGGTGTTTTGGATTGAGATAAGTCTTTTTATTTGTGTAGTCTTAATAATTTCTGCTTTATTTTCTTTATTTTTTCATTTAAATTTATGTTTGGAGTACAATAAGGTGGGTTGGATGAAAATTGTTTTTTAATGGTGGTGTTGATTTTTTTTATTTTAGAAAAAGTGTATGAGATTCTTTTTATCCCGTTTTGTGTTGTTTTTATCAGAGATGATAAGGTTGGAACCATTTTTGATGGAGGTGTATCTATTTAATGGATTTTTCTACGAACTACCTTTAAGTTATAAATAAACATTGGTTTATATATGGTAAATTTATGTTAAAATTATTTATTGGTGATGTCTGTACCATGTTAAATGTGTTCCATGGTTTGGTTCAGGAATTGTATATTTAAAGTATGTTTTCGAAATAGGGGCATCATGAGTTCACTGTACATGTATGATAAAATAAATCGATGTGGTTCTGTGGAATCAAATGTATTTTAAAATGGATTTTATAAATCAATAGATCTTATTGATATGTGTTTAATAAAATTGGAAATGTAATTTTATTAAAGTAGCATAAGAAACTTATTTTGATGTGTGGCATTAGTGATGTGACTGTGATTGGAATTGTGTAGCATATGTGAATATCTGTGGTGTGAGTGGGGGTTTTCCAAAGGACCATGAGTTATTTTTTTAATAATATAATGTTTTTATCTATTGGTTGTTTTAGTGGCCATAATATAATTTGGTGGGAAGACTCTGAGACATTTAACTCATTTATCTAGGAGATCATGAGTGATCTCACAGTTATACAAGGGCCATGTTATGATAGCTTCCATTTTTTAGATGTATATATAAACATGTTTTAGTATCACTCGAATTAGAAAATTATATTTAGAGATCATTCTATACTTTACTCATACCAGGAGAGAATTTATGTTTTTATTCACCTTGGTAGTGCCTTGTTGATGTTATATCATTTTAAATACCCATTTGAATTCATTTGATTATTTGATGATTATTTTTATGATTACCCTTGATATCCCCTACTAGAAATCTTGGGAATGTTTAACCGTATGATCTTTTTATCTTTATTTAATCATTTTTAGTAATTGTTTTGAAAATCATGTTTTCTTTTAGAATAAAACCAAATGGATTTCAAATGTTTAGTTAAAATATAAATAATTTTAACGTGTTTGGGTTTTGAAATTGTATTTTTAAACAAGTTTATTTGTTTTCAATGAAATAAAATCCATTATCATACTCATGGTGGTATCATACTTGGATTTGTTCCTCACACCCTATATATTCCTTTGGGAGTACATAGAATTTGTTTTTCAAGACACGGGTAATGGCTAGGCCACTATGTACATTTTTGGATCATCTTGATTATAATAGTCCATTATTTGGTCAATGGGGACATGGTTTCATAGGGGTTTCTCAAGAAGGGTACATTTTAGTGTTTTTTCATTTGGGATTTATGTTTTGGCCATGTTTGGCCTCTATACCTTTTTTTGAGTTCTGAGTTTTTGACTACAGATATCATTTATATGTTTTTTTATAGAATTTTCTATATATGATATATATTCTCTCTTATGGTATCTGTTTTGTCTTTTAAACATTGCATTGGATGTTTATTTATTACTATATTAACTCTCATGATATTGTAGTGGCCATTAAAATTCATGGATTATTCATTCGAGTTTACCATGAGAGAATTTTTTCTAATGTTTTCAATTGTTTTGATAATTCTTTTCACTATCCCATGGCGATTGAAAACATGATTTAGGAATTGCGGAATGCTAGATTGGGTGGCGTGTCAGGTTGAATTGAGTATGTTTGTTAAAAATGGTATTAGTGGAATATTTTATTTGGGAGTTTTTGGTATACTAGGTATATGATCATTGAGTATGGATAGGTGGTAGAGGGGGAGTTACTAGAAAGATCTTCAACATGTGAAACCTATAGATTCTATTAGTGGTTTTGGATGGTTTTTACATTTTTGACCCAGTTATGGGTTTCTTTGATGATGATTGTTTTGGTATTTCCTAGTTAGAGATGAGTCATGGGGTGATCCTAGGTTTTTTTGAGTTTTGGGGTGAAATGAGGAGTTCTGGAGGAGGTTCATGGACAAGGATCATGGTTGGTAGTAACCATGTGTAGCCCATATAATCTCTTCATGAATCCAAAGTGACACCCACATGGGTTTCGCATAGTGTTCCTCTCTGCGGGGCTAGACTATGTTGGAAATTCACAAATTGTTTTTTATCCATTTCTCATATTAACTTCATTGGATTACTTACGAAACATATTATGACCTATAATGGGGGATTATTTTGGTATCATTGGTATTTTTTTAGATTAAATTATATAATTAGTGATCTTGTGTTTTATGTATGATAAGAAATTCCTCCTAGAAAAATTTCATCCAAGAATAAAGATGGTGTTGTAGAGAATACCCCACAGGATAACCATTTGTTTGATCTAGCTATAGTAGAGGCCATGATTCATATAATCTAATTATCGGGTCATGAGGGTAGCTGGGAGTAGCCATATATTATGGATTATGACAAAGAGTTTATTGTTCATAATCCACATATCTTCCATGGTTACAATGGACCCAATGCACCTCAGCAGTGGTTGGGTTCGACTGAGTGTAACATTTAGTTATTTTTGTAACCCATGAGATGTCAAAAGTGGGATTCACCATTGATGTTCTAGAAGGACTGGTTAGTAAGTGGTGATAATCAATAGTGTTGGTCTCTAGGCACAATGATATCATGTAAACTACTATAAAAGTGGATTTTAATCCATAATTATATTTGGAAACCTTGAGTGTGGAAAAGGCATAAAAGTTCATGAATTTTGAGAATGAATAGAATTCAAAGATTGAGTATGCCACACAATTTGAGAGTTTCTACATGTTTCTTTTGGTATCCCCACAAATGTCTACCTCCAGGCTTAAGGTTTTTAGATGGGATTAAATCTAGATATCCGAACCATTCTTATTCCAATATTTTTATAGACTATATCAAAATTGGGTGAAAAAGATTCTATAGAAGATTATGATATGAAAAGAAATATAGGCCTCCATGGTGTTACATTAGAGGGTGGTGAGTAGATTTCTTCATGATAGAATTTGAAGTGGGAAGAGTCTCAATGGGATATTTGAAAGGGTAATTAGTAGTCATTGGGTATATCTCTAGTTGCTTCTATGTGGCATGAATATATTGACTAGTATAAATGAGGGAGATATGGTAACACTATGAAAAAAATCCCATGAATCCATGGGAATTCCACTTTTATAGATGTTTGAGGAATCTTTATTTATTTTTTAAACTTTTTCCAGGGGTTTATGGTGTTAGATCCATGTTCTCAAAGAGTAATCATGTGTAATCTGACACTAGTTGGGGTGTAAGAAATCACCATCAGGGAAATGGGGATTCTCACCAGGTGAAGAATGCTCAGGGATTTCAAATGTTTGTGTATCTTTATGAGTAAGAGGATATATCAGAGGATTCTAATTCTAGGTTGGCCACTCTGAGAGGTATTGTGTTTATTTATTCTTCCAAATAATATATTATATTGTATTATGGATCATCCCATTATTTTATTTTCATGAAATTACATAATGAATTTTGTATGTGAGATGGGTTGATGTCTTTTGTTGTAAACATTGATACCCCATTGTGTAAGAAGAAGGAGAAAGGATTCAATTTACCATAATACTATGTTTTAGTTGTAGATGTGGAATTCTTTTGCGATTTTCTCATATTAGACTGGAAATATTTAACTATATCATAAAAAATGATAGTTTGATCAGCATCAAATTAAAAATTGATTATTATCACTATTGGTTCCAATTCCTTATTCTTGATTGGAGAAATCACATATTTCAGGGTGAGTGAGATCTATCATTAGAGTGGGAAGGATCACATTCATCAAAGTTCGGTCAAATCTGATTTTAATTTTCAAAGATGTTGTTTTATACCTATGAGTATAGTTTACCGGGTAAACATCCAATGTTCGTGGAAAGGTAGCATTCCATTTTTATAAAATATTTTATGGGTTTTACATACACTTTATAGGTTAATATTACCATTTATATACTCCCTTTTTTTATCCCAATTTCAATTTCATCTTACCAAATGGATCCATCTGAGATAAAATAGTTGAAATTGCTAGATTAACTAGAGGGAAAGGGATTTATCCATCCTAGAATATCACAATGGGAATAATAGTTTTCTTTTAAAATATAGAAGATACAAGACTCTAAATTTTAAAACACTATAAAAACTAAATAAGGTGTCCAAAAAGAATAAATACCCATTTCCCAAAAAATATGATCCCTTCATTTATATCAGATGGTCTTGTCAGTTTTCAAAGATCGATTTGATATAAAAGTACCACCAACTATGGCTAATGTAATACGATGTTACAAGGATCTCCTTTTGATGTTGTTATGAAAATTATTTGTATTTGTTAATACATTTTAGGCTTAACAAGTCTAATATAGTCATTAATGTGCTGATGAAATATATCTCCCGCCACATTTTATACTCCTTCACGGTAATGTATTATTATAGAATATTAGGGTAGTTTGAGATATAGGAGGATCATACTGATTAAATGGAGGTCTTTTGGGGATTTTTGAGGGTGAAAATGGATATTCCAAGGTTTCTAAATGCTAATTTTTTATCTAGGAAGTTTTTTTATTGTGCTATGTGGTTTTTGATAGAGGGGTTGACATATATCCTTAGAAGGTTCTACCAATAATGTATTGTGGGGTAGTGTAAGAATTTGTTCTATATCATTACTATATTTGGATATTTTGGCTATTATAAATGTTTTTTTAGAAATTATATAGGCTATATTATGACTTTATATCCTTGAATAAGAAGGGGGTGAAGTTTTTGTTGGATGAGAAGTTGATGTTTTCTTATTAGTAGTTACAGACTCATCTAACATTTATACCAAATATAAATTCTTCCAAAACATGGGAATTCTTTTGCTGAGTATTGTGATTCCTTTATCATGGGATTGGTATGTGTGAAAACAATATGATGGATATACAGTGCTCTATGACTCACTAAATCTATTCCCATGTGGGCATATTTATCCCTCCCATGACCATTAATTGGCTACCATGATGTATTCATTTAATATGCATAAACATTATCTCTCTATGATGTTTTTACAGTTTACTTGGATTACAAATGAATGATTTATATATTTACATAGAAGGAAGTAAACCAAATGTATATATTTTTGGCATAATACCATTTTTTTTTTGATTTCATCATTTCTTATATTTTTTTGAGTAGAGATTTGGTTGTATATTCACAGAGCAGAAAGCTTTAATTGTAAGTCATTTTGAAATAAATGGATGAATGGGGTATGCACATTTTGTTTGATGATATGAGTCTATAGGTGAATGAGGTTGAGTGTAATGTTTTTTGGACAGTGTTTATGTTACACCCTCTCTCATCAATTGATTTAGGAATGAGAAGGTATGAAACCCTAAGTTCCAGATGATTAGAAATACTATAAATAGTGGGGACATCTTAGGTGATTGGTTATAGTATCTAGATAGTTATCTCTTTTTTAGGAAATGAGTAGTAGTTCCTTTTATCATGAGGATGGATGTAATGCATGAGCTACATTATTATAGTTGGTTGATGCACAATTGGGAAATAAATATCACTAATTCATTAAGGGTTTTGTAACAGTGGCCTAGGATGAGACATGATGTTATGGACTTTGTTTCCCAATGTTTGACCTTCAATGAAATTAATACTATGCACAAGAGATTAGTCATGTTTTTATAGACTCTCCCCATTATATTATTGAAGTTTATAAATATCTCATGGGATTTTGTGGTTATTATACCTCATATTCTAAATAGTAAGAATTCCATATGGGTGATTAGAAATTTTTGGATGAAATAATCTAACTTTAATCCCATTAGAATGTGAAAAAATGTAGTGGAACTTATATTCCTATATGTTTGAGGGATTTGTTGGATTCATAGAGTTACCTAAATTATAGTTTAAGAGTGGTGTTCAAATTCTACTTCTTGGTTTTAGAAGTGACTGAAGGAGAATTTGGGAATCTAGATGAGGCTGAGCATGACGTATCACCAATAGATGGATAGTTAGTATGAGTGAACCATATCTAATGTTTAGGATATGTTTTTAGAGTGTGTTCATGATTTCATTGGTTCATGGTAAATACAACTATAATATTATAGGTTTTTTTACAATAACAATAATTAATAATTGATCAAGATAACCCCATTTGAGGCATTGTATTGGAAGCCATGCCAGTCTCCACTATTGTGGGATGAGTTGGGTGAGTGTTCCTCAATAGTACAGAGTGTCATCAATAAGATTGAATATGAACTATGTATGATTCAAAAATTCTTTATGAAAACTCATAGTTTCCAAATGTCATACATTGGTTGATGTCAATGGCCATTTTAGATTCAAGAAAGTGATCATGTGCGTTTTTTTGTTTTTGTCCTAGGACATCTTCATGTGGGAAATTTGTAAAAATTGGCACAATATTATGTCAGGAAATTTAGAGTTTTTAAACATCATGGGAATTTTTCCTATTAGTTATATATTCCATTATGTATGACCAATATCCATATAAAATTTTATGTTTCCCAATTGAAGAGATACAATCTATCCCCATCACATGTATTATATTGGGTAGACATAGAGGTTGAGATATAATTCACCATTATGGAGAAGCCTCTTCGTATCTTATATCATCATAATAAGTTCCTCTATGGTTTGATTATCATGTTTTTAGTATTTTCTAGAAATGTGGAGTAAAGGGCCACAACACCTGGGAGAGGGAATAATTTGTGTTGGAGTTGTGTCCTCACTAATTTTTATCTAGGGATTCCTTATGTCTTTCTTGGGGATGAAAGTGGCATGGTGGGGAGTTTTTGACACTCTTCATGTCCTTTCTTAGAATATTTTTGGGAATTATTTTCCTTTTATTCATTCAATGACTTTTCATGGTTGGGAGATAAAAAATCCTAGTGCTTGGGGAAAAAATGCCTAGGTGTATGGTTCATGCATTGTTTACACAACATTGTGGCTAACCTGGTGATGGTACTAGGGTTTTTGATAGTGTGATTTTTCATGATTTGATATTGGTTTGTAAAATAGTGAATAGACCATAAAAAACCATTAAACCTATTTTAAGGAGATAGTTTCTCTTATATGATTGGCCCACAGGTTTCCTAACCATGCGGTTTTTCTAGCATGTTAAAATTTATGATTTTTACCCAAATGATGAATTAAAATGTTTAAACAGTTGGTCTCCTTTATCTCTCCTTGTGTGAGAATCCACATTACCTAGGTGTTAAAGTTTCCACCTGAACCATGTTGGTGGATTATCTTTGGATCCAAGGTGTTTTGGCTTCAGGTATGTCATTTACGTTGACTTTTCTTCACTATTTACCCTTCCATTTTTTATTCTTCAATTTACATATAATTGTCGAGATCTAGATGATGGTTTGACCTAATATAGGGTTTTTATGTTTGTAATGGTATTCATTCATGTATCTTTAGTGTGAGATTCCCTTCCCTTCCAATTATGGGTGTTTTTTATCAAAGGATATGAGGCTAGAAAACTTTCTTGAGGTAGTTTTTTCTAATTATGTGTGCTTGATGTTTCTTACCATAAAATTACAAATCTATATTGGTTTATGTTTGATAAATTTCCATTTAATGAATTTATGGTTTTTTATACCATGTTTGAAAGATCTCAACCTTTCTTGTGATGTCACACACTTATCTTTAGGTAATATTTAACCATTTTTGGGATCATACATTTGTTGGGTATTTCTTTGGGGTCATTTTGGGTAAATTTGGATAATTTTGGAAACAACCATGGATATGCATAGTCAATGCATTGTTAGGAAAAAACATTCAATTTTCCCCAGAATACCATGAATGAAACGTCATTATAGAAAGGAGATTCACATAGTTATCATTGAATTAAAGATAATATAAATCCAAACCATGAACCCCAAATAAAATATCTCTATAGGGCACATGTTTATGGTCACAATGACTTTTAAATATTCAATATATCTAGGAAATCATGAACCCAGACATTTAGACCAAAAATATATTAATTAGAAAATTTTGATGGCACCGTTATGTATCACTAATCACCCACACTCATCCTAATACATTTTTATTTCTCTTAAAGGATTTATGGAGGATGCTTTATCCTTTCAAGCACTTTCCTTTACAAATTGTAGAAGAAGTGAAAAAAATCTACCACTCTCTCATATGTGATCTCTTCATTGACTAGGTTACTCTCACCCCCATATTTTTCTCCCTTCTGAGAGGGATGGATTCTTCCATTATTTATGGTATACATAAATGTATTTAATTTTCTTTTTTTGGGATCTTGATCTTTGTAATTGATCATATATATTATTACCTCGTGTGATTTAGTATATTCTACCTAAAATTAATGTATAATATTGGTTAATAATTCATCAATGATCCTAAAGTAGTTTTTCTATATAAAAATTTCAACAACACTGATAATTATCTCATAGTTCTAGTTACATATTAAAATTTCCATATGTGAAATTGTCTCTAAATTTGATAAATTAGTCAAATACCCATAAAACTGGGAGACCCTACATGGATATCATTGGATAACTTATATATTATGTGATATGGAATGATGGAAACCAATGGGGTGTGGGAATATTTTGTGAACTTGTAACTATATATTGAAAAAGAGAATTAATGGGTTTTTAAACATAAACCAATTGGGAATTTTCTATCATTTCAACTTGTATAAGGATTTATTAGAATTACATTGTAGGTTTAATGAGATATGAGATTATTCATGGTAATTGGATAAAATAGACAACAATTTTAAAATATGTTAAAGATAATGAGTAGTAAATGAAATAGTGAATTGTGTTGAGACTGGTTGATAAATGAGTTATTAATTTGGAACCATGATATGTGTGTGTGTGTGTAAATAGGAACAATGAGGGTGTGGGTTTTAGAATGATTATCACTATATATGTGTTGCCATAATGATTCTCTATAACCCCATTGCATGCATGTGAACTGGTGTTGGATTGATATTCCAATTACGCAAGATTGTACTGATAGAAAGGTTATCTATATACACATGATATTTTTTCTAGATTGAATCTCTAAGTACCTAATATATTGATGTTGGGTTGATGCTCCAAGTAACAATAGTAATGTTACCTAAACATAATATCTAGGGTAAAAAATGAAATTAGAATTAATCTGATCAATAAAATCCCATAAAATAGTAAATTTTAATATCCCAATGTGTATGGTTCATATTCCAACATATGACGAAGTATGTAGGATTGGATGGGGTTTCACCATTACTAGATGACTAATTTGGTTAATTAAAGAATAATAAATGTGAAACATTCTTACATTTATCATTTTGTATTGTATTTTTTATACGACTACATACACTATTGTAGATAATATATTTCTTTTTACACAATTGTTGGTGGCCAAATGAGTAGTACTCACACTCTACATGACCCGCTGATTAGTACTAGACTAGACTTCTTGATTTTAGGATAGGATTAGAGAAGTGGCCCAATGTTGTAAGGATGGGTTTGTATTAGATATGGAGCATGAATGAATGAACATGAAATGATACCAGGATCCACATGGGAGTTGTAATTGGATCATTATTTTTGAGTTTAAAGGGAAATTTGGAAGATAGATGGCTTAAAAAACAAGTAGTTTAGTTTATGTCCATTTACCCAATTTTGGGAATCTGTATGTGTTGTTTGGTCTTTATTTGTTATTTTTTAAGCATTTTTCCAATTTTATATTGATTTAATCTATAATCAATCTTTGATAAAAGGGTATAGTCTCCCTAAATGAATTATTAGACCCTTACTGCAAGTGGGTAGCCTCTAGAATATCAGAAGAAGTTCTTAAGTCCATTTAACGAACCATATCAAGGTACCAGTATGTGGAACCCATGCTGGGGAACTTAAAAGTTGTATTAAAGATGTTTTATTTTAATTTTTGTTGTATTATTATTTGTGAAATCTATACATGATACTAGGAGTAGTTGGGCCATGGTCTGGTGCACTTTCATGGGAGTATATAATCCATTTATGGGGGGGGGGAACCCAAGTTCATAGGGTTGGATTGTTATTCATTATGTTTACCATTATAGTTTAATTTTATTTCACCTTTGGTGAAGAACTTGGAGTGTGATGATATAATTTTCTGTGATTTTTGTCATGGGTCGATATGAAGCAAGTGTTCAGTATGAATGCATCATTGTAGGCACTCAGAAATTTATTTGACTTGCATCATATTTGGCACACATGGAAAATAATATTATGAGTGGGTTGTGGGAAATGAAAATTCATTTCACAACAAGAAGTAAATTAAATGAAATGGTTCTTAAAATGGAATTATAATTTTTAAAAGATAATTTTTTTTTAATTTTAATGGATAAAAGTGTGTTTAATGAGAAACCTATAAATATAAAACGTTTATTATCATATTCTGGTCATTGACTAGGTTAGGGATGGTTGAGGGTAGTGATAGTGAACAAGTTTTTACCATGGGGAAGTGTATGGATGATAATTTTGTGGGTTTATATGAATCACTAGTATGTTATGTGTTATAAGATATGTTATTATCATTGTGAAGACATTCTTCCAGGATAAAGCTTATTGGTTGGAAGACATGAAGACATCGTTGGAAATGTGCCTCCAATAATGGGACAAGATTCACTGATAGATCTGGGTAATGGGATGGAAGATTAGTGTCGTGATAACTTCACCCACATTATTCATTTCATAGGGAGAGACCTTGGAGGGTTATGCCGAATATGTCTGATCTAGCCTAGGGGCTCTAGTTGAAGCACTCTGCCATGTTCATCAGGGAGGGTGGACCTAAGGTAACTAAGTTTTACATTATTTCAATCCAGACTGTCCTTGATCATGTAGAGACTCCTCAATTGAATAGATTTAAGATAACATCCTATATGTTATCAGGACCAAACCAATGCTGGTGGGATATCCAGGCTCAAGAGGAAGTTTGAATTCATGGTATGAAATGACTTCTAGGAGAAGTTCATGGAACAATTTTACCTAGAGACAATGAGATAAGAGTGGGTGGTATTGTTTATATGGATGATCTAGGAAATTATTTCAAAGATGGAATATGAGAGACTCTTTACCAATTGGTAGTTCTTTTTCCCATCACTAATTGGAGACGAGGTAGATTTGGTAAGATGTTTTCTGAATGGAATTAAATGGGGGATTATGTTCCAGGTTAATATCTTCTTATTGTAGATGTTTTCTGAAATGGTGAATCAAAATCACAATTTTTTGGGGAACCTAAAGGAGTCTTCCATTGGATGACATGTGGTTTATGTTAGGTGAACTGGAGGTATGTATTATATGATTAGAAAGTAGTGTTATAAGAACTTCCACTAGAGGAGTGAATAATAGAGTATCCTAGAAGTAGGATCACTTATATAGGGAAGAAAATGAGTGTTTTACCCTTAGTACAAGAGGTCGGTTCACACTCATAACCCATGTCGCCGACCATCTGTGGAGTTCCAAGCATGTGTAAGTATGGTAAAACATACATAGCTACTACAAGAACCCATAATATATGGGTAATGATGGATGAGGTAGGATAAACAAGTGTACATAGAGTGGGTCTTATTCCCCATACTAGTCGATATGTTAGGGTTCTACTATCCAGCCTTGTTGAGGCATAAATCTTGTTACTTTATAGATAGAGTGGCCATATCAACAGAGTAGGGAAGTACATGGGGCTCGAAAAAGAGCACCTAGAAGAGGGAAAAGTCAGTTGCATGCAATTCATCCTACACTTGTTGATAGTAAGGCTAGTCTATGAACATTAAGATATAAAATTATTAGAGATTCATTATATTCTTGGGTCTTATTTGATACAACATACATTGAATGTTTTCTATTTTATCAACAAGTAAATATTTTCGATCTAAAAGTGGAGATTGTGTGTGGGGTTGGAAAATTGTCATACTGTAGGGTGAATGGTCGAAGGAAATATATCTATTCAAGGGTTGTACCATTAAGTTAGGTGTTTATAATTTTTTACGATCTCCACATACTTGTGATGTTTTGTTTTGACATGATTTTAGGTATGTATTTTTTGGTATCATACAAATCCAATATATATTGTTACCCTCAGTGGGTAACTTTCACATCTTTTTATAGTGTAAAATATGTACATCAAGAGGAATGGGTTATCTATGTAGTATGTGTAGGGACAGTTCATCAGAAAATAGAGTAATTCATACTATTAATCAGGAGCCAATTGGATTATGGTGTTTCTCAGGGCTAGAGTTAGGAGGGTGTGGGGAGTGATGGCCAACTCTCCGAATAAAGTGAAAAGGGAGGATCCTGTTGGGAGGTTCATAGTCTAAGGAGTAAGAAGGTACAAAAAGGAAATAGGAACATATATAGTTGAATTATGAGAAAGGGGAGGAAATCTATTGGCCACAAGGTCTACTCATAGAATCCAAGACTTATGAAGACAAGATCAACTAAAAAATTTTGGGACTAAGGTAATGGAGGGAGATTCACCTAAAAATGAACAAGTGAAGAGGTCATCTTGAATTTGGTGAGTGAAAGTGAAATTCTTAAAGGTCATTACTCTAAGGATGAAGTTCCATAGAATAAGGATTATATGGTTGAAGAATAGACTTAGATCCATAACAACTCAATGGTTTTTGATCATCAGCAAACAACTCTATAGGGGATGTTTTGAAAGGAGGCCTATGTTAGAGAAGTTTCATTAGAAAATATAGTTTTCACATAGTGGGATATAGATGTATAAACCATGGAAGATCATGGGACCATCTTATGCAATTAGAGGAAGAAATGATAGAGAAGGCCATGATTATGCATGCTTCTAATGAGGATAAAGAAAGAAAGAATGGGATACCAACTCAAGTGGACATAAACAAGTAGAAGGGTGATTGGATTGAAAAGAAAAATTTAATCCTGAAAATATGATTAAACACTAAGATGATAATAGTGGAAGAGTTATTACAAGCATTGGACAATGAAAACTATCAATATGAAGATATTATCTAAGACGATCAATATAAAATGGTAAAATAACATTCATAGCAATTATATTGGGAGGAATAATCTAAAAGGTTTTAGCTGGACATTAACAAATATTTTATCTTGATTGACACTTTGGGTTGAACTTGATGGTTTTACACATCTTTCGTAAAATTTCTTTATAAATTGTTTTTAGAATAACCTAAAATTGAACCAGTATAGCTTTAAAAGATTAATACATATCTGGAATAATTGATTTATAAGGGATTTATTCATTCAAATACATAACCATTGAGATATCTAGTTTTCATTCCTAAAAAGGGTGACTGGATGTTGCATTTACGTGTCAATTACTAAAATTTTAACCATATAGCAGTTAAGAACGGGTATCCTCTTCTACATATCGATGGACTTTTTGACAAATTGAGTGTGTTTTTGTGTTCTCCAAGTTCGATTTGAGTCAATGACATAATCAATAAATAATGAGACCTTTGATGTAACACTGACTACTTTTTGAAGAAGGTATGGAATGTGTGTGCTCTTACAATTCATTTTTGATTTAAAACCACTAATACTGGGTTAATGGACTTAGTGAACCAAATATTCCACCCGTACATGGATTATTTTATGGTTTTTTTCTTCGATGACATCTTGGTTTACATTTAAACTGATGAAAATCATTCCAAACATCCTGGCACGTATCTTGAGTACACTAAGAGGGAATATGATATATTTCAAGCTATTTAAGCTTCAATTATGTATCAATGAGGTACATTTATTGTGTGATATCATCTTTGAGTAAGGTTTTTTGGTTGACCATGATATGGTTCAGGAACTATTTTATTAGGAGAAACCCAAGAATGTTTCTAATATTCATTGGTTTTTGGGTTTAACAGGATATTATCAGAGTCTCATCCAAGTATTTTCTCTCTTGGAAGTTCCATTTTTAGTCTTGAAAACGTAGGGTGTCAATTTTGAGTGGTATAGATCACATGATAATGGATTCAATGAGTTGAAGAATATTTTTTACTAATATCTAATTTTGATCCTACCCAAGCCATGTGAGGATTATAGTTTGGTTTGTTGTGCATCTCAGAACATACTTTTGGTGTTATTGATGCTGAGAAATTGATCCATGGAATAGAGATGAAGATAGTTGAGGATACAAGAATAAAATTATTCTTCACATGATCTTGAGTTTTCTTTGGTGTTTTATGCCCTAATGTGTTGGTGGCATTATCTATCAGGTGAAGGTTAATTAGGTATACCGACTAAAAAAAGTATTAATTAATTATTTACATAGAGAGATTTAAATCACTACAATAGGAGATGTTTTGAGTATATTAAGTCATTTGAAATTTAGATACCCTATAAGGTAAATAGTGTTGATGACCCTTTGAGCTGAATGAAACTGACCCATGTGGTCTATGTGTGTATTTTTCAGTGGAAAAATTATTGTATTTTTTTTAGATGTAAATTCATGTTCTGTAGTAGTGGGAGTAGTAGAGCCTTGTGACATTATTGGCGGGATTCACACTTCTGAGTCAAATCAAGAAGAGGAAATATGAGGAACTTAAATGTTTGGACTTATGTGAAATCCTAGTAAGTGGGGAGTCACCTTTTTATTGGATTATTGATGATGTTATGATTATCTATGTTTGTGGACTTTTTTTTCCTATATGTATGCAAGAGAAGTTGTTATGTGAGTTCAATACATCTATGTGGGTGTTAAACCTTAGTTTTAACAAAATTTACTATGATCAGTATAGGTAATAAATGTGTCCAGAAATAAAGAAAGAGATTGTAGGTTTTGTGACACGATGCTACAACTTTCAGTAGCTAATGATTGATTATCAACAACATGGTTGTTTGTTATAGCTATTTTCCATTCCAAAATTTAAGTGGGGTGATTTTAATAACAGATTTTTTCTGTCTTCCTAGGACTCCTCGTAGGAATGATCTGATATGGGTGATTGTAGAACAGTTGATGAAATTATTCCATTTATTACCAATCCATAATAATTTCACTATTCATGAGTTGTGTTATATGTATGTTATAGAGATAGTGAAATTTCATGTGGTACCGCAAAGTATAGTTTCAAATAATGGCACACAATTTAATTAATTCTTTTGGAAAGGATTCCATAAGGAACTTGGTACTTAGGTGTTTTTGTAGAGAACCAAGCTTGACGTACATGGACATCACATTAATTTTTTCTCAATACATAATACATAAAAAATAGACACTCAAGGACCATAATAATTTAGTGTCTTTGGAAACTCATAACATAATCTTCTAATCATGGTGAATGATCTTCAAGATCTCCTATAAAGAGCTTCCAATTTTTGTTTTCATACCTAAAACCTTTCTTTATACCCTGGGAAAAGAAAACCTAAAAAGGGTGATCTCAAATACTCAGTAAGGGTAAGCATGGAGAAAATAAAATAAACCATATACATTTGAAATTAAAAACATGAACATAATGATTAATAATCAAAATCATGAGTTGTGAAATAAATCTTGGCAGTATGTAAGTTATAGATCACAAAGGAACATTAATCATGATAAAATACCATGGGAATAAAACATGTAACTGTGGAAAACCATTAACCAGATGTTATGATTTCCATATTATCCAAGTCATTGCTTCCAAGACCATCATATTGGACAAAGTACATTACTGAACTGGGTTTACTTGTCATTCCATCCTGGTATTACTGAACCAGATTCACTTTCCATTCCAACCATGTCTATCTCATTAGATATAAATCTTTACCCAATGCATTGGAGGGAGATATAGGTCTGACACTTCTCATAATGAAATCATTCTTTTGTGTTACACAAAATAGACACAATTCATTCATCATAACCCAAAGAATAATATGAGTTTCATAAACATCATCGCATAATAACATAATCTATATAAAAAATGGATATCATTTCATCATAAGAAGAAAAATATCATGTATATAATAGAGACATTATACTTGAGACACAACCATATTAGAGAATGTCATTATAGATGGAAAATAATTTTGATAAAACACCTGAAATGAATTCTTGAGGAAAATATCTTTTCTTCTTCCAAATCATTTTCTTTTCTCAAAATGTCATGAAATTTTAAAAGAAAATATTTTTTTTAAATAATCATGAAATCTGGAAGTGGAATCTTCATGGAAATAAGATGTTATGAAACAGTAAAAATCCATTCACGCCGTATAAGTTAAAAAATATTCTCCTCATACTTTTACAGAAAAAGTCAAAAAGTACCTCGTATAGTAAACAAAAGAAAGATTTCTTCCATACCATGTGGTAAATGTCAGCATAGGGTAAAAATGACTTTAAATATACATGGAAGAGTAGTAAAAATTTAATGAAAAAAAATTAGAAGACATGGACATTGATGATAAATATAACATGAGTAAATACTTACGAATAAACAATCTCAGATAAGAACGAGATTGGAATAATTATACCTTAACTTTTATGATTTGTGGAATCATATGTGTCATAAAATAAAGAAAATTACATGCATTTGTAAATATCTGATCCCTCATAATAAAAATCATACAACATTCATGGGAAGCACAAATACCATACATAATAAATAAATGGCGATTAAGGCATATGTCTCATAAAAAGAAAAGTGAGACGAAATAATCCCTTACCTTAGGTCCAATTTCTTCTGTCTGTGTGTGAGACTCCTATATAGTGGGTTTAAAAATATTATTAACTTTTAATATAACCATAATAATATTTATGATACCATATATGATTCACTTACAACTTTATATTAACTGTTCATTTGCCAATTCCATGTTAAAGCATCGTTCCGGGTAAAATTGTTTTAATTATCATACGTGTTTTGACTTGTAATTATTCATATGATTACTCAGATCATGATTAAATAATTCCAGGATTTAAAACATGATTTATATATAATATATATTCATCATATAAATATATATAGTAGATTGACAAATGAAATTAAATACACCATTCTTGGAGACGGTAAGTCGTACGTACACATGAATGCTGTTTCATTTCCTAATTAAATTGAATGGAATTAAGTAAATAATATATAATAAAAATAGTATCATTATTATGTCATATATTTCATTATTATTTATTATATATACTTTATAATCATTCTGGAATGGTTAACATGGAGAATGAATCTCATCGCGTCATGGAGATGGTAATTCGTACATACGCACGACTGATGATATTGTTCCCATAATTATTGAATGGAATTGGAGTGGATAATATCTCATAATAATAATGATGTTATAATAATAATATACATTTATTATTTCAACCATTATATCAATCCAAGTATGCTGGTGGTGGAAAAACAAATTACAACATGGCGTGGAGACGGTAAGTCGTACATACGCACACACATTGATTTTGTTTTTTGTAGGATGGATATAAGGTGAAATAAGGTTTTTTAATATTTATAATAACATATCCTTATATTAGTGATACTTATGTTATTACTTTATAATTAAAAAACTAAATAAGAGGATGTAGAATAAGAAAGAATCTTGAAAGAATCGGTAGAAGAGATTACCTCTTCCTTGACGTGCCTCTTTTAAACATTCTCTTAGGGCACTAGAGTTGGTCTTTTGAGAAGACCAGATCATGTATAATATTACTAGAGAGGTTTAAAAGAGGAATTGGAAGGGTTTGGTTGAGCTTGAAGGCTTAAATGGAGTAAATAGAAGAGGGATAAGGTGCCCTTTTATAACAGAGGAGATGGGCACTTTTGGAATCCTCTAAAATATTAATTTATAATAAACTAAAACCCACATTAAAAACATGAAAAGTGACAAAAATTAGGATATGAGGTACTATATGGTTGTAATGTCATCATCCAATCAAATTTAGACGTGTTTTTATTTTATTTTAAACCTTATCGTTTTGGTTTATCCTTATTTATTCTATTTAATTTTATTTGTGGTAATAATATTCTAAATTTTAAATGGTTATAAATACTTACTTATGTATTGTAAAATGTACATAATTGGTTATTTCTGAAATTTTAGACCATATAAATTTTAATTTTTTATTGTTATATATTTTTGTGATTTTTAAAAAATTTAATAATATGTTATTTTTATAAAATATCAAGAGTGTCAATTTTGACACTATTTGTTTATTTGAATTTATAAAAAAATCCAAACAGAAGTTATGTTAGATAAAAAATATTATATAGATTCCTAACATGTCATATGTATCTATAAGATTTGTGGATCACATTAATTAGTTCATTTATTATTTATTTTAATATTTTTAAAACCATTTATTTGATATTTTTCATAATAAAATAATAACTACAACATTATTGTATAATTATTTAATATACATATTTATTCCATAAAAACTAAAAATAAAAAACTATGATGAAGGTAAATATATTATATTTCATAATAATACTTTTACTCGAATTTATCTTCTAAAAAACCCAACTTTTGAAATGATATATTTATTAAATAATGAAGGTAACAACTTTGACATCATTTAAAATAAAATAATATAAATGTAATAATCTATTTTATAAGGCTAAAAATGGTTCTCAAGTGGACCCATGGATAATTAGGGTTTCCATATACTCGAACAATAATGTTTGGTTAAGTTTATGGCCCTTTTATGGGTATTATTTTTTTAGTAAAAATATATTATTTATTTTTCACTAAATAAATAATTTATGCATTATTAATGTATAAGCTGTTATGGTAATTATATATTTCTTAAAAATCACAAATAAATTACCATGATGAATAAAAAAATTTTATAATTCAAATGAGTATTTAAAATTGATTTTATATTCTGTATAACCTAATATTAAAAATTCTTTTATTATTAATGATTGAGTGATTCATAATTCACTTTCTTTAAATAAAATAATCTAAAGGTCTTAATCACATCCAAGTGGGTTCCAAAAGAATCCATTTCGACCCAAGTATATTATAGGACGAAATATAATAATCTAATTATATTAATACAAGTGTTAGGGTAATTTTATAATATTATTTTTACCCTTAATTATCTGATTTACCTTTAACTCTAGTAAATAAAATTTACCGTAGTTACTATTCATAATGCCAAAAAATATAATGTATCATATTAACATAATTTTGACCTACATATGGAATCAATTTTTTTAAATTAAAAACACATAAGTTGCAGTTTTTAATTTAAAATTAATCACGCTTTTGAGAAAACGAGTATTAAAAGTTAAAATATTGCAAAAGATTGAAATATTTTTACCTATGAATTCAATGTAAAATTAATTTTAATGACATAAATTATATTAAATGGTTGAAATATATTATATTTATATTTTAAAACCATTAAATATTTTATTTTAACCATATAAATTATCTTGATGAAAAAGTTGTTTTTAATTTAAATTTAGCATATTTTTACTATTCATTAAAATATAAAAGTTAACAGAAAAATATTAAAAAATTATAAAAAGTAATTTTTTATACTTAATATAATTAATAAGTTTATTTTGTCAAATTTAACTCATAAAAGTTAAAAAAAATAGATTTAATGTGGGTGCCCCATCAAAAGGTGGCAAAACTGCATTTTTTGAAAAATACTCATTTTACCCAAAAATTTTATTTTGTTCTCATACCATGCTCTAGAAGATGTGTAAGATGAGTGATATTGTTATAGAATTCAAAATATGGTTTATAATATTCATAATGGCTAGTTCATAATAATTTTATAACAATATATTGTTGTTTAGTGAAACTCGATATAGCGTACAACAGACGCTATTGAGGAAGGTCACTCTTGCTTGTAACACAAGCCAAGAATAGTTTTTGCCTATATTATAATATAATAAGGTGTTGTGTATAGCACAAGATAATCATGTTCTAGCGTACAACAGAAGATATCAAAGAAATTAAAAAGAAAATATCTCATAAAATCTCAGGGTGTCACATTATACCCCCCTTAAAATGGATTTCTTCCTCGAAATTCATCGAGGATATAAATCGTTTACTACTTGAAAGTTTCTTTCATAGAAACCCACATAGTAAAAATTAATACTAAAAATTAATTTTAAAAAGAAATTTTGAAACATAGTGGTCCCCAAATTTACTCAGCACTGGGATTCCACATAAAAAAATATAGGTGAAAATATCTTTATGGAAGAGAAATCTAACAACTATGTTCTGAAAAAGAGTGGTAGAGAACATGGCTATGAAAAAGAAAACAATAACAAAGAAATAAATTTGTGACAATCTAAGGTACCATTTGATTCATCATATATGAGAGTACTAGGACAACATTTATGGTTTTCATGATCATTTCCCTATAGTTGATGAATTTTTTGCATAAGGATAAATACTTACTTGGTTTCAGTGTAATATCATCATTTTTCATTTCATGAACATTTTCCACTTCATTTATTATTTAAAGAAATGAAGTTTAATTTTTCATTCTTGAAGTGCTAGCAGATCATTCAATAGAATGATAGGACATTCCATCTATCTCTTTCACAAAAATGGTATGCATAATATATTAAATATACATAAGTCCATCTATTGTGAGGCTAATCATATATGGTTCCAAAAATGGACTTATACTTCATCTATCATACCGCTTAATAAAATAATACTAATTTATACTAACCAGGGACTTTCTGTAGGCCAATGGTAGGCAATAAATGACTGTCACACTTCGGTTGTGGGTTCGATTCCAGCATCCTTGTTCGACACGACGGGTTGTCGCCTGTCCTACGGGTTTTCCTTCTTCTAAAACTATACTATTACAACATTCTATAAAAAAAGTAGCCTTAAACAATACTATCTGATGTCCTACTTAATCTATTCCATCCTTTATGCTTATCGAAAATACTTCTATCCAATCTCATTGTATAAAGAAAATGATTACTAGAAAGGGAATCTACCAAGCATTGAATACCATTATTTATCCCTCGTATATAATAAGATATATCTTGTTTGTTACATTCCAAACATTTCAATACCTTAATAATTTATTATCTTGAAACATAAATTACAATAGAATCTTTTTGAAAATATTAATTCTATTAAAAATTAACTCTTTCCACATACCAAAATCCAAAAATTTATATATACTTGAACCATGATGTCACTTTGTCCTTATATCACTCATGATATCATTAGCACTATCAAACATATTATTTTCTCTTTATCCCGTCATTATGTGCATATCATCTACTTTAAATAAACATTTCAATCATTTTTCTTGGTCACTAGTACTGTACAATTATATAAAACCACAATATACCAATACATAAATATTCTACTAAAAATGAGATTCCATAACACTATTTTGGAATCCCGTTACATAAACTCTTAATTATTCCACCACTTCGTTGTCATATTCAACATCGCCAATAATGATCGCATGTGAATTACCTTTTTTCCTTTGCCTTAATAGGTTGTTGATGTCGATCATCATTATCCCTTGGATTAGGGCATTGGTTAACATAAAGCCCCATTTCCCCGCACATGTAGCATTGAAATGTTGGTGGTGCGTTCTCTGTAGTCTTTTCTCTATTCACATCATCATCTACATTTTTCTCTTTACTTCGACACTCAACTGCTCAATGGCCTTCTTTTCAACACTTAAAAAACATTTTATAGTCACTTTAATACAATCTCCACCATTCATATTTCCACACTTTGAGCATAAAGAAACATTCTTCTTCTTTTCACCACTGTTTGGAGATTTTTTTTCTTGAACTCCATCTATCATTTTGTGTCAAAACCATGAGATAGACACGTAACACCAACGTCCAGTTCTACCATGATAGCACAACACACAATTTCTTCATAGATACAGATGTATTTTATAGCTAATTAACTTACAAGACATAATTTTAAGCCAATAAATAATCTAACAACATTACGTTGATGTTGGATGATAAAGCCAGATGCATACCTTACAAGACTTGAAAAATTCAGCACATATATACCAACAGATTCACCATCCATTTTCTTAATCTCAAGGAACTCCTTTTCCATCTTTGTTCTAAGAATATGAGGGAAGTACTTATTGAAAAACAAGTTCTTGAAGTCATCCCATTCCAGGGATTCAATTTCTTCTTGGGGCCTTGTATTCTTAATTAGAGTCCACCGCTGATCTGTTTCACCTTCTGAATGGAAAATAGCTAAAATTACTTTTTCATGTTTTGAATAGTGAAGTATGGAAAATAAATTTTTAGTGGTACTGATCTATTGTTCAGTAATAAGTGGATCAGTAGACCCATTGAAAGAAGTTTGGCGTAGCCACATGAAGGACTCAATAAAATATTGTTCCCTTCTCTACTCTTTTGGAAGTCCAGAATGATTCATAGCTTATGTAAGTATAGAAATAAGATTTTGTAGTCCACCTCCCATAACAATGGTTTGTTCAGTAGGAAAATCCTCGCATTCTCTATTTTATTGATCAACACGGTTCCTTTGGGTTCCAACAATCGTCTAGAACCAAAAAAGAATAGTATGAGAGGAAAAAATCAGGCTAGGAAGACAACATAATAAAGGGGGTTACCTTCAATATCTAATATCTTAGGTTTAATTCTAATATCAACACCATAATTCTAGGACTATAACCTATAATTATACTTAACCATAGGGAAATCTCTATAGATACCTTAGAAATATCTCTAGGTATCTCAATAAAATTTTCGCATCCTAGTTTCAATGGTTAACTAAACCTTTCCTATTATAGCAACTGTAGAGACACAAGATTTACGTACAAGGACATTACATTAATTTTGTGGAATAATTAATACCTAACAAAAACAGACCCCCAAGGACTGTAATAGTTTAGTGTCTTTGGAAACTCAAAACATAATATTCTAATCATTGTGAATGATCTTCAACATGACCAATAAAGATCATCCTATTTTGTTTTCTTATCTAAAATATTCCTTTATATCTTGGGGAAACGAAAACATAAAAATCTTGAGCTCAAATGCTCTGTAAGGGTAAGTATGGAAAAAATAAAACAAACCATATACATTTGAACTTAAAAACATGAACAAAATGTTTAAACATAAAAATCATTAGTTGTGAAATAAATAATTGCAGTATGTAAGGCATAAATCAAAAAGGAGCATTAATCATGATAAAATATCATCGGAATAAAGAATGTAATTATTAAAAACCATTAATCCAATTACATGATTTCTATAGTATCCAAGGCATTGCGGCCAAGACCATCATAGTGGAAAAAGTCCATTACTGAACAAGGTTTACTTGCTGTTCCAGCCTAATATTACTGAAGTTGATTCACATTCTAGTCTAGCCATGTCTATCTCATGATATATAAATCCTTACCCAATTAATTAGAGGGAAGAATAGGTCCCACCCATCTCATAATAAAATCATTCTTTTATGTGCCACAAAATAGACATAACTCATTCATCATAACCCAAAGAATAATATGGGTTTCATAAACATCATCCCATCAAAACATAATCCATATAAAAAAATGGATATAATTTCATCATAAAAAAATAAAACCATGTAAATAATAGAAATATTATACTTCAAACAAAACCATATTAAATAATTTCATTATAGATGGAAAATATTTTTGATAAAACACTTTGAATAAATTCTTGAGGAAAATTTCCTTTCTTCTCTCAAATAATTTTATTTTTCAAAATGACGAGAAATTTTAAATGAAAAGAATTTTTTTTGAAAATAATCATGAAATATAGTAGAGTAAGAATCATATAAATAAGTCATTATGAAATCGTAAAAATCCCTTTATGCTGTATAAGTTAAAAAACATTCTCCTCGTACTTTTACTAGAAAAGTAAAAAAGTACCTCATATGGTAAACAAAAGAAAGATTCCTTCCATAGCATGTGGTAAAAATGAAAAAAGGGTAAAAATGACTTTAAAAATACCTGGAAAAATAGTAAACAATTTATGAAAATATTTTTATAAGACATGGACATGGATGATAAATATAACCCCAGTAAATACTTGAATAAACAATCTCATATAAGAACGAGATTGGAATAATTATCCCTTACCTTTTATGATCGATGAAATCATATGTGTCATAAAATAAAGAAAATTACATGAATATTTAAATATCATATCCTTAATAATAAAAATTAGAAAACATTAATGGGAAGCATAAACACCATACAAAATAAATAGATGGTGATTAAGGAATATGTCTCACAGAAATAAAAGTAAGATGAAATAATCCCTTACCATAGGTAAAATTTCTTAGGTATGTGTCTGAGACTCCATTATAGTGGGTTTAATCATATTATTAACTTGTAATAGAACCATAATAATATTTATGATATCATATATGATTCACTTATGACTTTATATTAACAGTTCACTTGTCAATTCCATGTTATTGCAGCGTTTGGGTAAAATCGTTTCATTTAACCTACGTGTCTTGACTTTAAATTATTTATATGATTACATAGATCATGATTAAATAATTATAGAATTTAAAAATGATATATATATATATAATATATTCATCATATAAATATATATAGTATATCGATAAATGAAATGTAATACACCATTCATGTAGGTGGTATGTCGTACGTACGCATGAACACTGTTTTCGTTTCCTTATTAAATTGAATGCAAGTAAGTAAATAACATATACATAAATATAGTAACATTATAATTTCATATATATCATTATAATTAATTAATTATACTTTATAATCATTCTTGAATGGTTAACATAGATAACGAATCTAATCGCGTTGTGGAGACAGTAATCCGTACGTACGCACGAGCGATGATATTGTTCCCATAATTATTGGATGGAATTGGAGTGGATAATATCTCATAATTAGTAACATAATATAATAATCATGTATAGTTATTCTTTCCACCATTATACCATCCATGTATGTTGGTGGTGGAAAAACAGATTACACCACGGCGTGGAGATGGTTAGCAGTACGTACGTACACACGGTGATTTCATTTTTCATAGGATGGATATAAGGTGGAATATGGGTGTTTAATATTTATAATAACATATAAGTATATTATTGATATTGATATTATTAATTTATAATGATACAACTAAATAAGAGGAAGTATAAGAAGAAAGAAACGTGAAAGAATCGGTAGAAGAGATTACCTCTTCCTCGACGTGTCTTTTTTAAAATTCCTCTTAGGGCACTAGAGTTGGAATTTTGAGAGGACAAGAACCTCTATAATATATCTATATAGGTTTAGAAGAATAATTTTTAGGGTTTATCTGAGCTTTCGGGCTTAAATAAGAGTTTAGAGAAGAGGGAGGAGGTGACCTTTTATAAGAGAGGAGAGGGGCACTTTTGGAAACCTCCAAAATATTAATTTATAATAAAAACAAACCCCTAGTAAAAACTATCAAAGTGACTCAAATTAATATATGAGGTAAGATAGGGTTGAAATCGCATCAACTAGTCAAATTTAGAAATGTTTTGTTTTTATTTTAAACCTTATCATTTTTATTTATCCTTATTTATTCTATTTAATTTTATTTGCGGAAATAGAATTCTAAATTGTAAATGGTTATAAATAATTACTTATGTGTTGTGAATTTTCCATAATTGGATCATTTATGACATTTTATACCATATAAATTTCAATTTTTAATTTTTAGATATTTTTGTAATGTTTAGACAATTTAAAAATATTTTGTTTTTATAATATATCAATAGTGTCAATTTTAACAGAATTCATTTATTTGAATTTAAATAAAATCCACACATGAGATATGTTTGAACCAAAATATTTAATAGATTTATAACATGTCATATTTATCTATAAAATTCTTGGAGCACATTAATTAGTTAATTTATTTTTTTAATATTTTTAGAAGCATTTATTTGATATTTCTCTTAATTAAATAATTACTACAACATTATAGTATAATTATTTATTATACTAATTTTTTTGAATAAAAATTAAAAATAAAATACTATGATGAAGTTAAATATATTATATATCATAATAATGATTTTAGTCGAATTTATCTTCTAAAACACACAACTTGTAAAATGATATGTTTATTAAATTATGAAGGTGCCAACTTTGACATCATTTAAAATAAAATAACATAAATGTTATAATCTATTTTACAAGGATAAAAATGGTCCACAAGTTGACCCTTGGATGCTTAGGGTATATATTTTCTCAACCAATAAGGTTTGGTCATGTTTTTGGTCCTTTTTATGAGTATTATTATTTTAATAATAACTATATTATTGATTTTTCACTAAATAAATAATTTCAGCATCATTAATTTATATGCTATTAAGGTAATTATATATTTATTAAAAATCACAAATAAATTACCATGATGAAGAAATTTTTTTTATTAAAATGAGTATTTATAATTGAATTTATATTTTGTATAACCTTGTTTTAAAAATACTTTAATTATTAAAGTTTGAGTGAGAAATATTTCACATTCTTTAAATAAAAAAACTAAACGTCTTAATCACATCCAAGTGGGTTCCAAAAGATACTATTTCGACCCATGTATATTTTACGATGAAATAAAATCTTCTAATTATATTAATACAAGTGTTATGGTAATTTTATAATATTATTTTTACTCTTAATTACCTAATATACCTTTAACTACAGTAAGTAAAATTTACCGTAGGTACTATTCATATTGCCTAAAAATAAAATGTACCCTATTTACATAATTTGGACCTACTGATTAAAAATATGGAATCCATTTTTCCATATTCAAAACACATAATTAGTAGTATTTAATTTAAAATTAATCCTGCTGTTGAGAAAATGAGTTTTAAAAGTTAAAACATTGCAAAAGATTGAAATGTTTTTTACGTATGAATTCCCTGTAAAATTAATGCTAGTGAAATAAATTATATTAAATTGTAAAAATATATTCTATTTATTATTTAAAACCATTAAATATTATAATTTAACCATATAAATTATCTTGATGAAAAATTTTGTTTTTAATTAAAATTTAGCATATTTTTACTATTCGTCAAAATATAAAAGTTATTAGAAAAATATTAAAAAATTATACAAAGTAAATTTTTATATACTTAATGCAATGAATAAATTTATTTTTTCAAATTGAACTCATAAACCTGTGAATTACTATATTTAAAGTGTGTCCTCCATCAAAATGTGGTAAAACTGCATTTTTAAAAAAATACATATTTTACCCAAAAAAATTATTTTGTTCTCATGACATGTTCTAGAATATTTTTAAGATGAATGATATAGTTATAAAATTAAAAATTTGGTCAATACTATTCATAATGGCTAGTTCATAATAATTTTATACCAATATATCATTGTTTAGTGAAACTCGATATTGCGTACAACATAAGCTATAGAGGAAGGTCACTCTTGCATGTAACACAAGCGAAGAATAGTGTTTGCATATACTACAAGATAATACGGTGTTGTGTACAGTGAAATATAATTTTGGTGTAGTGTACAATAAGAAGATATCAAAGAAATTAAAAAGAAAATATCTCATAAAATCTCGGGGTGTTACAGTTTTCGAGTATAGTGTTTCACCCATAGACAGATGGGTAATCAGAGAATAATATCTAGGTTTAAGAGGATTAGTAGAATGAATGTGTCCTAGATTTTCATGGTTTTTTTGAGAATCACTTGGTTATGGTTGAGTTCAAATTTAAAGAAACATATCATTCATGTATTTAGATATCTCTATATGAGGAACTATATGCTTGACTAATCAGGTCGCATTTATGTCAGATGGAGGGGGTGAGTTATAGTTATTGGAACCGAGTCTCATATAAGAGACATAGAAATATGTTTAGTTGATTTGAAAACAAATGGACACAATGTAGAGTACACATAATTATTATGAAGTTTGACGTTATTGTCCTATTTTGTTTATAGTTTGGGACTGTGTATTCCTTCTGTTGTTGTTTAGTTTGGGTCACCATTATATAAAAAAGCAAGAATTGTTGGAACCTAGGGTTTTCAGACTATTATAGATTATAGAAAGGATCACACTAATGGCCTATCGATTTTATCTTCTAGAAATTTATAGTGTTATGCATGTTGTTTTTCATGTTTCATATATTCATCAGTATCCCCCCAACCCTTCTCATGTGATAGATGTTGATATTGAGGATTATGAATCCTTGGAGGAGAACCCAATTCAGGTTGTGGATCATAAATAGAACCTTTCACATTTGAATTTTTAGGATACATGGGTGTATTGCTCGAGGATGAGATGTTATAATGTGGGAAGATTTAATGATCTTGACCTTTCTAGATATTTATCATCATCATTTTTGTAACATTTTTCCCTTATATTGATCATAATTTGGTTGGTTATTTCATCAGGGTAGTCTTAGGTGAATTTTGACAATTTTGAAAGACTATGTGGTTGGACACAGTTGGCACTTTGATAGGGAAAATAATTTATTTATCCCCAAAAAACCGTGAACTCCATTACACTTAGACAGAGAGGGTTCACACGGTTGGAACATAGTTTTTCAAACTTTTTAGCTTAACAGTATGTACCATGAACCCCATCATGCATGGATTGAGGGATGATGGATGATTAGAACAATCTTAAAATAAACTTGTTGACAAACCATGCAGCCCAAATAGAAGCTCCATATAGGGAACATTGAAAAGGTGCAAAATTACTTCTAATCATGTGGAACTTCTTTGAAACCATTACTATAGACATTTAACCATTAAATTTTTAATTAAAAAAGTTACTAAAAATCATTTTATAACTTTAATAACCCCCATTCATCCTAATATATTTCCCATTAAAATGGAGGCTCTCTAAAGGGTTACTTGGCCTCTCTAACCCTTTCCCCAGTGAATCAAAGATCTGGATGAATATGTATACCCCCTCTGGTTTGTAATCTCTTTACTAATTATGTTCCTCTATCCCCTGTCTGATACTAACTTTTTAGGGTGGTTATTTCTTTAATGGATGATGGTATACATCTATGTATTTAATGTATATTATTTCATTAGATCATGATCCCTGGTTTTGATTGTAGATATTATTTTCATTTTTGACTTCAGTCAATCTGCCTTAAATTAAAAGCTATGGTTGGGAATAAATTCAACAAAAATCTAATGATTTATGGTCTACATGCTAATTCTCATCATCTTGATAATGATGTAACGGGTTTAGTAGTATATTTTCATGTATAATTATGAAATTTCTATTAAATATAACATGTTAAATGAATTCCCATGAAATTCTGATACCCTTATCAGATCCCATTGTATACATTTGAGATTATGGGACCAGTAATGATGGAAACCCATGGGGTGTTCTAATTTTCCAATTTAATGGTAATTATTAATAGAAAAAGTGGAGTTTAGGTATTTTTCAAATTAAAAATAATGTGAATGTTTTGTCAGGTTAAAATATATAAATACTAATTGGATTATCCTTAAAGGGTTAATAATATATGATAGGATTCATAGTAATTAGATTAAATGCATAAAAGGGTTAAAAGATTCTAAAGATAATGTTTAGTAAATGAAATGGAGAACTATGTTGAGAATGGTTGAAAAAATGGGTTATTAATGGGGGAATAATTATATATATATATATGTGTGTGTGTGTGTGTGTGTGTCTTTGTGTATCATGACCCCCTCCCACCAACGATTCCCCTCCTGGGCTGGAAGTGGTGAAAGGGAGATAATGACCCCCGAGTCCCGCCTCCAGTAGGCCCTGGAGTGGCGACTAGCACCAAGGGTATGCGTTTTTACAAATATGGGAGGCATTGCCCTTTTTATTATTTAATATCGAGAAATAAGATGAGTCAAACACCAAAAGAAAAAAGAACAAGTAAATGAAAATAAAACCAAAACCAAACCCATATGCATGTTTTATTCAATACTGAAACAAAAGTACAAGTACAAGAAAAGATCCAAATTATGATAAAAAAATAGAAAGCAAAAACTACAAATAGCAAAACTCCAATGCCCAACTAGCAAGGTCTCACACGGTCCCTGAAGTCCTCCTGAAAACCTAAAAGTAAACGTATGATGAGCATACAAGTATACTCAGTAGGAAAAACAAAAGCTCTTGTACACAGGTGGGGAGAAATCCTAATTCCACTTGAGAAAATAGAAGGAACCAAAGCCTAGCAAGGAATCTATCCACCCAACCTTACAAGCCACACTAACCAAATATCGCAAGTCAATAGAGTAGTATTATAATATTATCAAAGTATGGGTACCCCACACCACCTTCCCACTAAATACTGCTCAACCCTCATGCCTAACACTCTGATGCTTCCCCCTCTTTCTGATCTAGTGCCGCAACCTGGCCATACGAAGCTCGAGATAGTTCTGCAACCTGCCCATACGAAGCTCATAGTATCCCACCATCACTCAATCCTCAGCCATAACCACACCTCATCATGAAAAAACATGGGAACCACATCACATCTCACACCAAAGACACCTAGGAACATATCACATCTGCATCCCAAAGAATCTTGGGAAACATCTGTCATAACCTACCCAAAGGATCTTGGGCTATAGAACCTAGATGAGGGAGCACAAGGAATAATAGTAACCAGTAATCCTTTAGATGTTTGAGAATCTCACCCCTCGTCCCACAGGTGTTCAGCACGTAGTGATCAACTTGGGTGGGGTGCCTAAAGAAAAATAAAACATACAGATTTATATAATTATATTGACCACTCAGCCCATCCTAAGGATTATACTCAAAAGATTTGAGCACATGCCTCGACACTGCTACCTCAAAAGTATGCACACAATAAAGAGCCCCAAACCCCATTAACATTTTCATGTTTCAATAGTTTTAGTTTATATTTTCTTTAACTACCAAGAAACTAACAACAACTAAACCAGATCAATATTTCGTAAAACATATCACTACCAACTACAAATAAAGTTAGGGAAAACACAAGCAATACAATACCATTTTATTTTATGAACCAATCAATTCCATTGATTTTCCGTATTTAATCAACTACCATGCCCCACAATTCATTATTTAACTCTTCCACTTTTATTCATATGCAAAACCCATCCCTACAGCCCTAGTTCCAACCACCATAACCACAAACATATCAGAAACAGTATCCATACCACATCATCATCCCTTTTATACCATTTACCGTAGCTCTGCTGCCCATCACAACAATATCATACATGCCAAACCACAATCTATCCAACCATAGCCCCAGTTCTCAACCATTCCACAATAACCCATGAAACACCCCTTCACATAATTAAACCCCAACCAACACCCACAAATTCAATCATTCATTTAGTTTAACCGAGGTGATCATATAAGGGTTCCATGTATTCATTTAATCAGAAAACTTTACATGATTAAGCAATTTCTACATTCTATGAAATTCCAACCAAAAAACATTCAAGAAAAATAGGGAAACATTTAATTGCACAAGAAAAGTTCCCAAACGATCATGATTTTCAATAGGCATAAGCCTATTCAATTCACAACACAATCAAAGGGTAAGCATTGATGGATATAAAACAATAATAACAAAAACAATTACCCAAACCCGTTCTTTATCCAGTTATTATCATTATTTACTGGTTCAACCGTATGTCACAAAAACAAGAGGATACCCACCCCGCATGATGCACCAAAAAGGGGGAGATGAAGGTAAGATCCCTATTTGAACAGGTTTTCATGTCATTCTGTGAGAACAACGACCACGAGGATTTGGATCACTCCTCCCGATGACTACGTCCTCTCATGGACACTATGGCACAACCACAATAACAACCAAGAGAGACTCCATTAATGCTTAAGGTGTCACTTTTCATATCATGGAAAGGAGGAAAAGAAAGGGGAGATCAAGGAAGGAATAAGAACGAGGTAAAATGTACCATTAAGATGACGTTCGTCGAAGGGCGTCATTCCCATCAAATATCATCAATCTTCTCAGTAGAAAAATATGAAGATTAAGTTGAATAATAGGGAATTGAACGAGGTGCACGATGTTCTCCTCATCGACACGATCCCACAACCACTGACAGATCGACGATCGGAGTCCGGATGAAGAAGATAGGAGGAAGGATTCTAGGTCATTTGAGAGAGTCATCGTGCGGGGAAGAAGAGGGGTCCGTAAATAACACGTGACCCTTTATTCTATAGGAAACCAAAAGGTAAAATGGTATGCAACATGTATTAATGAATACACAATGTGACCGTACAACTGTTATGTTGTTTGACTAGTCAACACATGACACATCACACAGTTTCCATGCATTTAATGATAATAATAACTTCAGTTAATAATAGGTGTTTTATTGACCCGAGGCATGAGTCAGAAAAGGTATTTATCAATTGTCTTAAATTGAACTTCATATTTTCTGGGTTATGCTGCCGCTAACGGTTCATAAAAACGGGGTTGAACGAAGAAGTTACAGATGAATTATGGTTTTGACAATCATAAATGATAATAATAATAATATATTATTATTATTATTATTTTATTTCATTGAAAATTTATCTCTCCAATCTCATTTAAGATTCACGCACAAAATACTGTCCAATTTGGTGCGCATGACCAATTCATGAGTTTCTCTCTAATTTTTTATTATTTTAAAATCTAATTTGTTTCCATTAACTCTTTCTCTCTCCAATCTAACTCTTCCATTCATGATTTCTTCTCCCACTAAACAAAAAGTGGTGCCTCCCCTTGCCTTTACTTCATTATCACATAAATTTTATTATTAATAAAATCAATATTAATAACACCCATCATTTATGTTCTAATTTAATCCCATTAAATTAGTTTATAATGGTTATTCTCATATTAAATTATGACCATACCATTTAATTAATCACACCCTAAAGGCCATTGTTCCCATTATCATTTAATATAATAGTAATAAATCCGCTTTCAATTTCATCATCTGGTCGCCATGATTATCATTAATAATCATTATTATTATTGACCCCCATTATTATTTATAATTATTATTATAATATATTAAATCAACATTATATTACATATATTATTATTAAATTCTTATAATGGGAGGATATCACTCCCTCTATCTAATCACATGATATTCATGGACGGGTTGGGAACCCCTTCCATTCTTCATTATCATTTTATTATTTTTGTATAATCTATTAAATGAATATTATTATAATTATTTTAATATTCCAAAATACAATTTGGATTCACCCATAAGGGGTTGCACCTCATTTATTATAATTTATTCCTTTATAATTAATTCCATGCGCCTCCCATTATATGCCCATTACACACATAATTTATTATTTATTAAAATTTAAATAAATCAAAATGATACCATGCACCTCCCCTCAATGAATTAAATACATTCAATTTTATTTCTTTTATGTCACAATGATTAAATTAAAACCATTTAATCTAATTAACACAAAATATTTTCACGCCAACATTATCAATTATTATTATCAAAAATTATTATTATAACACTCAACATGTTTGACGACATCAATTTTTTTAGAATGTAATGAACCTGAGTGGTCCGAACCATTACATCAGATACCTGTCAAAAAATTCTTTTCCTCGAGAATTAAAAACCAACCCATAAAAAGGAGAAGTGTTCAAAGAACAACCCTGCAAGATACCTCTTAGGGCTCTCATCATAACTGAAATCCAACCACAATCCTAATTATATGAGTGAGGGAATTCCATCCCCCATGTTGAGATATTATCCACTTTAGGCGGAACTGGCTCGCCTGAACGAGTTTAATCACATCCATATTAATGCATCTTGATTAGGTATTAGGTCCTCCCACCCCTATAATTTAGTATTTCTCATACACAAAATACCCCCAACACCACACAAAATAAGAAACACGCTCCCCAACACATTGATTGGGGAATTACTTCTCCCATATCAAGATACTATATGCTTTGGGTGGCACTGACTCGCCCAAATGGGTTTAATCACATCCTTATTAATGCTTCTTTATTTGGGATCATGTCCTCCTCTCCCAACATGTTAGGATTCTTCACACACACTTAAAGGAAAGAGGGAAATAACTTACCATTATAGACTCATGAAAAACATGGTCCAGGCCCAAAGCATGGGAGAGAATGAGTTTCAACAAAGGAGTATGATGCTGTGTAATTTAAACAAAACATAAATGAGAGCATTTATGTAAAACTGAAAACATCTCTCTCGATCTCTGGCCTTGCAAGGGTTGCTGCTTCTGTTGCGTGCAACTGTCTACGTCCCACTCCTCTGCCCCTCTGTTGACGTCCACCTCCTCGACCACCTCCCAGTTGGGGTCCATGAGGAACTCCCTGTGGTTGGAAACCAGCTTCTCCAGCTCCCCTTAGAGGGACTGGAGCCTATTGCTGCTGGAAGGGTCAGGCTAGGAACTGCTGCTGGGGTTGGGGCTGAACCTGGACAGCCCCTCCATAATGAGTTTGAAAAGGGAAATGTCTGCCAAGATGCACACGATTCCCACATGCAAAGCACCTCAGTCCCTAGACCATATAAAACAGGAAGAAATCGTGAGATTGGTAAGGGACCTGATGAATTCTTCTCCCTACCGGTCAAAACATGGAAGGTCATGTTGCAGGTGAGCTACTGTTGACCACCTCCTTTTTGGATGAACTTTGGTGACTCCTCTCTCATGGTGGACCTACTTGTGAGTGCATCCTCTCGATTATCTCCACCTTCTTCTGTACTTCCAGGTACATTGGTAAGGTTAAAGGGGTCACCACACACGGAATAGAGGGGTGAAGTGCCTCCTCTAAATGTATGGCTTGGGAATCCCCATCTGGAAAGAGATTCGGGGAAAAATGGAGGAGATACTTAAACATAAACCATAGTTCCCGCACTAAAATGCTTCCTTGTTGGAGAGAAAAAAAACTCATTCCTCTTTCCGGCTGTCCTCATTGTGGAAAGAAATTACTCGTGGAACTCCTTCTCGAAGTTGGTGCATAGAACTTCTGTCTCCTTCCCCTCCCCAAGGTAAAGAATCCACCACTGACACACCAGTCCTCACAGCTTGCTTACTGCTAGAGAAACCCAGTACTCTGATGGAGCCCTGATCAGCCCAAAGGTTATCTTGAGTTCCTCTAACCAACACTCTGATTCCATATCTGAAGTGATTCTTTTATACTTCTTCAAGCTCTGTTGCTGTAAAGCATGAATCGTGCCCTGCCACAAGTCATCTTCCTCCTCTCGGTCAATCCTCAGCAGATCAACCAACTGAATCTACTGGACCTCAACTTCCTGAGTCACCTGGGAACGATGTCCAGGTGCCATATCTGTATGTTAAACAAAGAACGCCTAATCCCATGTAGCAAGGAAATTTTCTCAAGGTTTCATTTTATCATTTTATTTATATTTCTTTCCCAGAACACCCAAATCAAGTAAAACACAAATAATGATGCTTCATGTACCTTTCCTAGGGTCTATACCCCACAATCAATGTAGTCTTACTTGGTCGTTCGGTAAGCTCAGAGTCCTTGCATCGGATCACAGGGGCCCTAAAATCCCATTTCCTAGCCGGTCTTCCCTGACCTATGTCATGCACCAAGATCAGCCAACACTGTTTCTTTACCATCCCATGCAATCATCATTGTGCCTAACTCTAGACACCATGCTATCTCTCATCCTCACCTCCAATACCATTCTGTCACAGCCCCCTCCCACCAAAGATTCCCCTCTTGAGCTGGTAATGGTGAAAGGGAGACAATGACCCCTGAGTCCCGCCTCCAGTAGGCCCCGAAGTGGAGACTAGCACCAAGGGTATGAGTTATTACAAATATAGGAGGCATTACTATTTTTTATTATTTATGATTGGGAAATAAGATGAGTCAAACACCAAAATAAAAAGGATCAAGTAAATGAAAATAAACCCAAAACTAAAACCATATGCATGTTTTATAAAATACTGAAACCAATGTAAAAGTACAAGAAAATATCCAAAGTATGATACCAAAAAAAGAGAAAGCAAAAAATACAACCAGAAAAACACTAACCCTCAACTAGAATGGTCCTGCTCGGTCCCTAATGTCCTCCAGAAAACCTGAAATAAAATGTTGGGTGAGCATACAAGTATACTCAGTAGGAAAACCTAATGCTCGCGTGCATAGGTGAGGAGAGATCCTAATTCCCCATGAGAAAACAAAAGGAACCAAAGCCTACCAAGGAATATATCCACCCAACCTTATAATCCATACTCACCAAATATCGCAAGTCAATAGAGTTGTATAGTAATATTATCAAAGTATGGGAACCCTGCACCACCTTTCCATTGAATACTGCTCAACCCTCACGCCAAACGCTCTGATGCTTCCCCCACTTCCTGAGCTAGTGCCACAACCTGGTCATACGAAGCTCGAGATAGTGCCACAACCTGGCCATACAAAGCTCATAGTATCCCTCCGGCACTCAATCCTCGGCCATAACAACATCTCATCCCGAAGACACCTGATAACCACATCACATTTCATCCCAAAGAACCCTGGGAACAAATCACATCATCATCCCGAAGACTCTTGGGAAACATCTGTCGTAACCTCCCTGAAACATATTGGTCTATAGAACCTGGAAGAGGGAGCACAGGGAAGAAAAATAACCAGTCATCCTTTAGATGTTTTGAGAATCTCACCCCCCGTCCCTCGGGTGTCCAGCACATAGTGCTCAACATGGGTGGGGCGTTTAGATAAACCTAAAACATACAGATTTATATAATTATATCAACCACTCAGTCCATCCTAAGGCTTCTACACAAAAGATCTAAGCACATGCCTTAAAACTACTACCTCGAAAATATGCACACAATAAACATCCCCAAACCCCATTATGTTTTTCAGGTTTCAACAGTTTCAGTTTATCATTTCTATAACTACCGAGCAACTAAAAACAACCAAAATAGACCAATCGTTTGTAAAACATATCCCTGCTAACCACAAATAAATTTACGGAAAACACAAGAAATACAATTCCATTTTATTTTATCAGCCAATATATTCCATTGATTTTTCGTATTTAATCAACTAACATGCCCCAAAATTCATTATTCAACTCTTCCACATTAATTCATATGCACAACCCATCCCTACATCCCTACTGCCATCCACCTTACCCACAAAGACATCAGAAACAATACTCATACCACATCATCATCCCTTTGATACCATTTACCACAGCTCCTATGCCCATCACAACCATATCATACACGCCAACCCAAAACCCAGCCAACCATTGCCCCACTGCTCACTCGTTCCATAACAACCCATGAAACACCCCTTCACATAATTAAACCCCAGACAGCACCGAAAAATTCATTCATTCTTTTAGTTTAACTGGTGTGATAATCCAAGGGTTCTAGGTATTCATTTAATCATCCAACTTTACATGATTAACCAATTTCCACATTCAATGAAATTCCATCCAAAAAACAATACAAAAAAATGGGGCAACATTTAATTTCACAATAAAAGACCCCAAAGAACGTGATTTTCAGTAGGCATAAGCCTATTTAATTCACAACACAATCAAAGGGTAATCATTGATGGAAATAAATCAACAATAACAAAAATAATTCCCCAAACGCATTTTTTATCTAGTTATTATCTTTATTTACTAGTTCAACCATATCTCATGAAAAAAGTGGATACCCACCCCACATGATGCACAAGAAAGAGAGAGATAAACATAATATAACAACCTGAATAGGTTTTGATGTCCTTCTGCGAGAACAACCACCATGAGGATTTCAGTCACTCCTCCTGACGACTAAGTCCTCTTGTGGACACTACGGCACAACCACACTAACATCCAAGAGAGACTATATTAATGTTTAAGGTGTCACTTTTCATAGCATGGCAAGGAGGAACATAAAGAGGATATCAAGGAATGAATAAGAACGGGGTAGAACATACCATTAAGATAAAGTTCGTCAAAGAGTGTCATTCCCGTCAAATATCAGAAATCTTCTCAGTAGGTAAATGCAAAGAGGAAGTCAAAGAAGAGGGAATAGAACAAGGTGCATGATGTTTGCCTCATCGACACGATCCCACAGCCATTGACAGAACGATGATCAGAGTCTAGATGAAAAAGATATGAGGAAGGCTTCTAGGTTATCTGGGAGCATCATCGTGTGGGGAAGAAGAGGGGCCCGTAAATAACTTGTGACCCTCTCTTATATAGGAAACAAAAAGGTAAAATGGTACTCATCGTGTATTAATGAATACACAACGTGACCGTACAACTGGTACATTGTTTAACTGGTCAACACATGACACGTCACGAAGTTTCCATGAGTTTAATGATAATAATTAATTCAATTATTAATTGGTGTTTTATTGACCCGACACATGAGTCATAAAAAGGTATTCATAATTGGTCTTAAAATGACAATCATAATTTCAGGGTTACGCTACCGCTGACAGTTCGTAAAATCGAGGTTGCACGAATATGTTACGGATGAATTACGGTTTTGAAAACCATAAATAATAATAATAATATAATAATATTATTATTATTTTGTTTCATTGAAATTTTCTCTCTCCAATATCATTTAATATTCACAAAAAAAATACTCTCCAATTTGGTGCGCATCACCAATTCATGAGATTATCTCTTTTTTTATTAGTTTAAAATCTAATTTGTTTCCTTTAACTCTTTCTCACTCAAATCTAACTCTTCCATTTAGGATTTCTTCTCCCACTCCACCAAAAGTGGTGCCTCCCATTGCCTTTAATCAATTATCACTTCAATGTTACTATTAATAAAATTGATATTAATAACACCAATCATTAATGTTCTTATTTAATCATAATAAATTTGTTTATAATGGTTACTCACATATTAAATTAAGACCATCCCATTTAATTAATAACACCCTAATGGCCACCATTACAATTATGATTTAATATAATAGTAATAACTCCTCTTTCAATTTCATCAATGGGTCGCCATCATTATCATTAATAATCATTATCATTATTGACACCCATTATTATCCTATAATTACTATTATAATATATTAAATCAACATTATTTTACATATATTATTATTAAATTCTTATAATGAGAGGATAACACTCCCTCTCTCCAATCCCATGATATTCACGCACAGGTTGGGAACCCCTTCCATTCTATATTATCATTTTATTATTTTTTATAATATATTAAATGAATATAATTATAATTATTTTAATATTCTAAAATACAAGTTGGATTCACCCATAAGGGGTTGTGCCTCATTTATTATAGTTTACTCCTTTATAATTTATCCCACGAGCCCCCCATTATATGCCCATTAAACACATAATTTAGTATTTATTAAAATTTAAATAAATAAAAATGTAACCATGAACCTCCAGTCATTGAATAAAATACATTCGATTTTCCATCTTTTATTTCACAATGATTAAATTAAATACATTTAATCTAATTAACCCCAAATATTTTCACTCCACCATTGAAAATTATAATTATAAAAAATTATTATTATAAAATGCGTTGTGTTTGACCACATCAATTTTTTTACAATGTAATGAACCAGAGAGGTCCAGGCCATTACAGTGTGTGTGTGTGTGTGTGTGTGTGTGTATGTTTGAAAAGTGTGGAGAGGGTGTTGGACTGATTATTCTCATCCATGGGGTTCGAGAATGATACTATAGGACCCTGATTAATCATGTGAATTGGTGTTGGTATGATGCTCCATGTACTAATGTTTTCAGTTCTAGACTAATTATCTACATACCCATGATGTTGGTGTTTGAATTATTCTCAAAGTACCCTAGAAATTGATGTTAGACCGATAATCCACAAATCTATTATAAGTTTACATGGAATGATACTCAAAGTTCCTATAATAAAATTGAAATTAATGTTAATAATAAAATACCATGAAAGAATAAATTAGAACATCCTTATCAATATGGTTCTCACTTAGGAATGGTCCAAAGAAGGTACTATTGTATTTGGTGTCACGGTGAACCTAAGAGATAATGTGGTTTATTAAAGAACAATAAATGTGAAACCTATATACATTCATTGTTTTTATTTTATTATTTATAAAACTATATACATTGTTATTGACATGATATTACTTTAGATGACATTTGTGGTGGCCTAATGAGTTGTAATCACTCCCAAATCTAGCCACTAATGGGTACCTTGGTAGATTTCATGTTTATAGGAAAATATATGGGAAGGTTACCTTTGTTGGATCAATGGGTTGGGATTTGGGATAGAGCATGAATGAGGGAACTACTAATTATATTAAAACCCTATTGGGAGTTTCTAGGGTTTCTTTATATTGGGGTTCACTTGACACATGAAAAAGAAATGGAATGACATATATACCACTTTAGTGTATGGTCATTAAACCTATATTGGGTACCTCATGTGATGCTTGATCTTTATTGGTTATTTTTTTTTATATTTTTTACTATTTTAATGTTGATTTATGATATTTTATTGCATTGATAAAGAGGTTATAGTGTCCCAACATAACATATTAAGCCCTCACTGCTAGTCGGATGCCTCTAGAACCCAGGTATGAACGCTTGAGGTTATGTAAAAAACTCTATCATAGTGACGAGATGTGGAGCATAGGTCAGGATGCTACCATTTTTTATATATTTCATGGTTTCATTTAGAAATTTGTTGATTAATAAGATTTTTACATATAGGTATGGATTTATTTCATTCCAAATGTTTACTATAATGGATGAACATTCAAAAGAGGTATTTTTAATATTTTTATAGCTTGTGTAAATGTTTGTAATAAAATAATATCAATGTTTTTTTAAATTTGATTGTGAAATACCATTTTATGTGTCACAGTAATGATGTTATTGTGATTAGAACACATTAAAAAATGGGAATACATGGTGTGTGAGTATAGGTTTTCCAATGGTCTATGAGATCCATTGGTAAGAGGACCGAGACACCTTATTTTGGTTTCCCAAGAGACCATGAGTGCCTTTGGTAGAAGGATTGTGAGATATTAAACTTTTTTGTCCAAGATATTTTGAGATCCCTTGGATTTGGGCTCAAGTATGGCCATGAGAGATTCAAATTTATTTTTCCATTTAACAAATTTTTGAACCTCAATAATATTAGACATTTATGGTTAGAGAACTTTGTGCGCTTCACTCCTTAGGGTTGATCATTATGCTTTTATGCATCTTGTTAATACCTTAGTTATTATATATCATGGGTTTTTAATATTTAAATTCATATATCTATATGATGATGGTGTTCATTATTACCCTTTTTATGCCTTATTGGGTATGTCAATCATGTTCTGTTGTATTACCTTGGTATCATTATTTGATCCAGATTAGTGAATTATTTGGAAAACATGTTTTGTTTTAGAAGGAAACCAATGGGATTACAATAGATCATTTTAAAGTGGAATGTTTGGAAAATATATTTCCAAACTAGTTTATTGGTATGTTTAGTTTTAATATCCTTAAATAGATTCATGGTAATATCCTATTAGGATTTTTCCTCGCACCCTACTTATTACTTTGAGTATTTATATACATTGTTTTACATTACATTTGTAATGGAAAGGGAATTGTGTATATCGGTTTCTCTTCCTGATTACCATCATCCATCATGTAGTTTGAGAAGATGTGGTCTCATAATGTTGACTAGAGGGGGATAAATTTTGGATTTTTTCCTTTGGGATGTATGACTAGTGCATGTTCATCTCCATTTCCTTATTTTGAGTTTTTTTAGAATTTAACATGAGATATCATGTATATGTCATATTTTGGCATGTTTTCTATATGATTTATATTATTTATTATGGTATATATTTATTAATTACCACATTGATCTGATTACTTATTTATTACTCTAAATTCCCTAATGAAATTTGTGTGGGCATCCCATTTCAATATTGGTTCATGTAGGTTTACCATGGTAAATCCGATTCATCAAGATAAATTATCTTTTTTATAAATTGAATAGATTATATTTCATGCAACATCAACTTGTCTTGTGTTATACACAATATTTAGTTTCTGCAAAATAACACATTATTATTATAATTATTGAATTGATATATTTATAACTTATCCATTAAATATAGTAATATTAAAAGAAATAAATAATTTTTAAATTTTATTTATAATGTTTTCACATAAATAAATATATTTTTATGAAATGTATATGTTTCGTTGAAAGACTTTTATGTTTATCACCACTTTTATCTTAAAGTAGCTATGTTTAATATATTTTAGTAAAATATATGAAATTTAATTTTAGACACTATTAAAATTTAATTTGGTAAAATATAAATAATTTTTCAATTCATAATATTAAAATAATATTACTAAGAATTTTTGGTATATTTCTGAAAACATTATATTTTTGAAGAAGTGTGAAAAATAATGCGTTATTTTTAAAAAACAAACTTTTTAGTTTTAATCATTAATTTAAATTAAATTTATTTCAAAGTATCAATAGGTAAATAATAAATATATTAATCCAATTTAGGTTATAGGAATCATTTTTAAAACATAATTAGATATAAAAATTATTAAACTTTTAAACGTCTCTTATACCTGCCTGCTAGCCACATTTGCGAGATAAACATTAAACATAATTTTACCACATATGTGAATTAAATAACAACAAATTTAAATTAATGTTTGTATTTAGTAGGAAAAATGTGGTCTATTTGGATCAAAATTTTTTGGTGAATAGTTACTGTTGAATTTTATTTTCCATAGTTAATGGTAAATATGGTAATTAGAGATATAAATAATACTATAATAATATAAAATTACTCTAAAAAATTTCAAATTTAATTGATTTTGTTTTTTAAACCCAAATAAACCTTAGGTTGAATATATTATCCCTTTTAATACACTTTCGTTAGATTAAAAAATTTGTTATATTTTATTTATAGAGGAGATAAAAATGTCATATTAAAATTTTATTAACGTAATAAATTTTAATGATGGTTTATAAATAATATAAATTAGACTATTAAAATTAATTATAAATCTAAGAAATTTATCTACATTATGATAATATATTTTTAATTTTCAGACATTAAATAATTAAATTTAATTGCGACACAATGATGATGCAATAATTGGTTTATTGAAGGATGACTCAAATACATGATACTAATAATATTAAGAAAATAACATTTAAAATATTTTATTCTATCCATAATTTTTTTTAATTGTTAAAAAATTTTATGGATGTGTTAGTGTAGTTTTTCAATGTAATCTAGTTATTATGAGTTTTTAAAAAGTCAAAAAATAAATAGCTTCAAAATTGATAAAAATGTGATTTTATAAGAAATAATATTTTATTAAATGATATAATTTTTTTAAAAAATAAAATTCTTCCAAATTTCTATTATAATGTAAAATATTTCATAAATTATCCAATTTTGGTTCATTTGTAATTTTATAATAACTATATTAACCATATAGTGCAAAAATACAATATATAACTGTAAAGGTTAAATTGTTTAACTATATTTTAAATGAAAAAGATAAAGTCAATTTTCTGACCTAAACAAGTCTTAAAATCATTGGTTGATAAGATTTAGACCCATCATAATATTATCATCAAAATAAATCACATTGGATATATTTGAAATAAATAACAAATTTATAATAAATTTATAGTTTTGGATTTTCCTAAAGTGCCCCTCCCCTCTCTTATAAAAGCATACCTCTCCTTATCTTTTATTAACACCTATAAAATACATTGGACCAGACAAAAACTACACATTAATACTCTAAAATTCCCTCACTTAATCCTAGAGGAAATAAAGTTGGCAGATAGCCAACCTAAGAAGTCCTTATGTGAAAATAAAAATGAGATACTCGAAGAAGAGGTAATTATTTTACCAATTCAATTCATATTCTTTTCCTCATCTACTTTTTTTCCTAAGTTGATCCAATACTAATGTAATAAATTCAGAATATAATATATTATTATATTATCTTATGATTATGGGATAACCATATTCATCCTTTTACCGTCCTATGAAAAGCTATATCACAATGCATGCATATGTACGACTCACTGTCGCCACACCACGTTGCAAAGTATTTTTCATCTCTAATGTATTTCAATGGGTATAATGATGAATTTAATTGATATAAATAGTAAATATAACATGATATTGATTATTTATAATTAAAATAACCTCAATTTTCTTTACCCCTTTACCATTAATGGAATGATATCTTCACTCGTCCCTACATAGAACTTACCATCTCCACGTCACGACGAGATTCATATTCCAGGATAACCATTAAAGAATTGTTATTAAAATATATATAATGAATAAGTATGAATTATCTAACACAATAATTTTACTATAATATATATATGTATACAAATATGTTTTATTTACTGACTTCTATGTAGTATGATATGAAAACAAAAACAACATTCATACGTACGTACGACCTATTATCTCCATTAAAATTGTATTCCATTTCATATATCTATCTTATATATATATATACTGAATATATATGATATATAAATCATTCCATACATCTTTTAAGTAATTAAATCATAATCTATTTAATATGAGAAAAAATAACAAGTGAAATCATATATGACAAACAATGTAATTATTACCCAAAACATTCCTTTAACAAGAAAATATTAATAAAAATTAATAAAAATAAATAAATGATTCATATATGATATAATAAAAATAATTATGATTCTTTAACAAGTTAATGATATATTTAAAACCACAATATTGTTTTTTCAGACACATATGCTGAGTATTTGACCTAAGGTAAAGGAATTTCATCACACATAATTTTCATGAGATTTATGCCATGTTCACAACATATTTTTATCTATGGAGTATATACATCCCATATTATATTTGATATCATGAATAAATTTATCTTCATGGTATTTAATTATTCATTTGAATATATTTTCCTTTTTATTTAAATTTTCATAGTGATATGGTAAACTTTGAATGTTTAAAGTGTTAATCCTTTCTCCATTTCAATTGTCTTGATATTATTTTACAAAAATAATAACATAGTTATAAAAGGATTATAAACAAAATTTTATGTATTCCTTTATGTTCATTCAATTATTTTCTAATTAAAAATCTTTTTAATTTTTTATCTAAGGGACTCTTTAACAGAAGTATTATTTTATATGTTTTAAATATTTATTTTTTTCATATCTTTACCATTAATGTTTATGTTCTAAAAATGATTTTAAGGATTTTTTATATGGTTATAAATGTTTTAAAATTTTAATTAGTTTGAAGAGTTTAAAAGTTTTATGAGACACTTTGAATCAAACACTACTAGAAAAACAGGTATTTGCGATGGGTCATTTGCCACGGGATCCCGTCGCAAATGGATTTTTTCGACGGGGGCCCGTCGCAAATGGCCAGTTGCTGAAAACGGCGTCGCAACAACACTTATTTGCAACAGTCCCGTCGCTAAAACTTTTTTTGCGACGGGTATTCTTCCCGTTGCAAATGGTACTCCATATATTTGTAAAAATCTTTTAAAATAGTTTTTGCGACGGGTCCCGTCGTAAATACCTGTTGGGACGGGCCCGTCGCAAAGAGTTTTGGCGACGGGCCCGTCGCAAAAACTTTGTTTTAAAAAAATAAAAAAATATTAATAAATTATTTTAATGCATATAATAATAATACTATTTGCGACGGGTCCCGTCGCAAATACTATTTGCAACGGGCCCGTCGCAGAAACTATTTTAAAAAAAACTATTTATAAATTATTTTAATACATATAATAATAATACTATTTGCGACGGGCATAGTATCTCGTCGCAAATACTATAAAAAAAATAAAAAAAATAAATTATTAATAAATTATTTTAATTAATATAATAATAATCCAATTTTAATTCAAAAATAAAAAATAATAAAATATTAATAAATGATTTTAATTAATATAATAATAGAATTATAATTCAAAAAAAATAATAGAATATTAATAAATGATTTAATTAATATAATAATATTAGAATTATAATTCATAAATAAAAAATATTAATAAGTTATTTTAATTAATATAAAAATAATAGAATTATTTTACATTCAAATATTAAAATAATTCAAGTATTACAGAAAAATATAATTAAATTATAATATTATAAAATTTTAATATATATATAAAATTAAATATTATAAAATATGAATAATATTATTATTCATATTAATATTGTTATTTAAAAATATAATATTATTAATATTTTATAATGAGACAGAAACTACGAATAAAAAAAATCATATTTTGATTTCACAAATTTTATAACATAAATACAAACTCTAATCTGAAGGAGGGGGCGAGGTGGGGGATCTGCAGATGGTGGTGGAGGAAACTCCATCCCTAAAGCATGAGTGAGTTGGCGCATGTACTCCATCTGCTCCTGATGCTGCTGCTGCCACCAACTCGTCTACTCCTCGTACAACTACTGCTGGCGTCGACGCTCCTCCTCATACTGCTGACGCATCTGCTCATGCTCTTGTCGGAGACTCTCTATCAGTGCAGTCTGAGATCGCAACTGATCCTCATACTGTGTAGTAGAAGAAGATGCACGAGCTCCTCTCGAGCTGGACGCCGACATCGCAGCACTGCCATAATAATCTCCGGGAGTCAGTTGAGAGCCAATACCAACTACCCGGCCCTTCTCGAAGGCATACTGGGTGACCTGTATCCATGCCGCCTCATCAAACTGACAGCCAGTGGTCTGATCTGATGACTCGGCATGACTCTCAGGCCGGGCCTGTGACGCTGCGGCCTCATATGACTCCTGTAGTTGCAATTTAAAATTAAAATTGTGAATATATTATATGAAGTTAATTTTTAAACTTGAAAACAAATAATACTGACCACGATGTGATGCTGAAGATTACCTCTGAGCTCCCCAGTAGCAGGATCACTATACATCCTCCAATATACGTCGTACTCCATAATATCGGGGTCCTCGACATCCTATAAGAATAAAAAATAAAATGTTAATATTTATAGTTATATAAAATATTTATAAATAATGTACGTACCAGATGTTGTCTATGAGTACTGAAAGAATGACTCCCAGCTCGATGATCACCTCTTGTCTCCCCCGATTCTGCCTCCCCACCGATGATCTCCTCTGAAAGACACCACTCAACCAGTGCGCACATAATCCATCCCATACATGGGATGAAATGTACACTGGTCGGTGTGCTCTACATGACTCGTCAAAATCTGACACTCCTGATTTCTTCATGGAATCTTTTATTAAATTGTGCAAAAACTGACGAAGGCGATCACACATGGCCACCTCCCATGCCTCGTGGATGGCGTCACGCATGGTATCCTCGATCGGATACCATAAACCCTGCAAATAAATCAAAATATCAAGTTAGAAATGAAATAATTTTCAAAATGAAAATTATTTATTTACGTACGTACCAACCAATGGCCGAACATGGCCTGCGGAACATCAATGGGAATCTTCTCCCATGTAGTCAACAGCTGAGAGAAATAGTTGCGCAAAACAGCGCTGCCCTGTCCGACTTCTATATGCGAAAAACTGTAAAAATAATAAAAATTTATTATGTGAATAGATTAATGAAATCTTAGTCAAATCCACAGGTTATCACACAGGTTATCACACCTCCGTGTGTGTGGATCAAACCCAAGACGTGGACGTCGCTCGGGGACGGGGTCAGGATTCATCAATCGTGCAAGACCGCGCCCCCTCCGCGTACTCCCTGGAGTGCCTGCAGGCTGAGGGTCATCTGCCAGCAACTCATCCTAATCGAAAGGCGGGTCAGCATCCGCCAACTCATGAAATATGGGGTCGTCCATCTGAAACAGAAAATGTTAATGTTAGCAAATAATTGATAATTACTATTATATATACATATATACATATTATGATTGTATATAAATAACATGGAATTATATCAGTGTTCATCTTCATCATCATCTTCATATATGTAAATGTCATCTTCATATATGTCAATGTCATCTCGAATTTTGATTTTTATTACACTCCACCAATCATTCAAGTCTCTTGATGTAGCACAGTACTTTTCGTAATAAACTTGATATGCTTGTTGAGCCAATAAGAATGGTTCATTTACTGCGAGGACACTTTTACATTTAATATCGATGATTCCATGAGTCGGATGAACACGCACGCCTCTCTCTGTATCCAACCACCGACATTTGAACATGGTTATGTAATGTTGTCCAAGACAACAGAGTTCAATGATTTCATCAAGTATGCCATAAAAGTCAACTTCATTTTCTCGATGATGAGATCCTCTCAAGCTAACTCCACTGTTCATTGTTTTTTTTGATTCCCCATATGCATGTGTGTTGAATCAAAATCCATTCACCACATATGCATTATAAGTTTTAACAAGTTTGGAAGGTGGGTTACTCAATACACACAGCCGTTTTTCAATTTTATCAGCATGTCGAGACACCTGAAAATTTGTGAAATAATTATCAATATAGTAAACTATACATTGAATTATTTTCTAAAAGATAAAGAATTTATGTTACCAGTTTTTGAAACCACTGAAAGAAATTTTTCAGTCGACGTTCTTCGAGAGAAACTGCTGTAATTTGTGGAATTTTTTTCTTGATATGATTGTCATACAACCTATAAAAACCAAAGTTATTTACTGTAACATAAATGATAGAATAAGTGATATAAACCCTTACAGTACAACTGATGTCATCTCTTCACAGTTGAGAAGAACATACTTATGAGCTCGATGATGTTCATCATTTGAAAGCCATCGTTCATAAACTCCACCAAAACCAAGCTCTAACTGGTTAAAAACAGATAATTAATTGTCGATTTCATCAATATTCCTCTCGTTCCGTACCATTCCGTTCTGTTTTAAAGGATACTCAGATTCAAAATAATGGGAGCAGAAAAAAGATATTTCCTCTTGCAAATAAGCTTCTTCAATAGATCCTTCAACAGATGCTTTGTTACGTACTTTACTTTTCAATTTTTGCATGCATCTTTCAAATGGGTACATCCATCGAAACTGTACTAGACCTCCACATTTGGCTTCATATGGAAAATGTAACATCAAATGTTCCATTGAGTCGAAGAAAGACGGCAGAAATATTTTTTCCAGTTTACATATAATTACAAAAACATCTTTTTCAAGTTTTCCTAGAGCATCATAATCTGCCGTAGCTGCACAAATTTCCCGAAAAAAATGAGACATGTCTGTTATTGAATCCCAAATCATAGAATTCAACAGACCTCTTAATCCAATGGGTAGAAGTCTCTCCATTATAACATGACAATCATGACTTTTTATTCTAGTAATATGACCATTCTTTACACATCTACCCAAATTGGAAGCACAACCATCTGGAAGTCTCAAATCTACAATCCACTGACAAAATAATAAACGGTTTTCTTTATACAGTGTATAAGATGCTTTTGGTTTCAGTAACCTTTCTGTTCTGACATTCTCAAATAGTTCCAATTCTGGACGCCTGCAAATTTGGGCAAGATCTAAACGTACATTTACATTGTCTTTGCTCTTTCCTGGCGTATCCAAAACTGTATGAAACAAATTATCAAAATAGTTCTTCTCAATATGCATGACATCTAAAATGTGTCAGACCAACAAATTAGACCAATATGGAAAATCCCAAAATATGCTATGTTTAATAAAATTGTGTTCTTTCCCAAAACCAGAAATTTTCTGTTGGTTTATTGTGGGACCAAAAGTGATGGGAGGTAATGAAAATACTACTGATTTTAACTCCGAACCTAATAGCATTTTTGGAGGTTCTTCCCTTTCAACTGTTCCTTTTCTGAAATGAGATCTGTTTCTGCGAAAAGGATGATCATCTGGAAGAAATCTGTGATGACAGTCAAAATAACAAGGTTTCTTTCCATGAATGAGCATAAATTCTTTGTTCTCTCCCATACAGTAAGGACATGATTTCTGACCATGTGTACTCCAGCCAGATAACATCCCATAAGCCGGGAAGTCACTTATTGTCCACATCAATGCTGCTCTCAGTATAAAATTCTGTTTCATTGCAACATCATATGTACTAACACCAGTAATCCACAATAAATTTAATTCATCAATCAATGGTTTCAAATAAACATCAATATTTTTCTTCAGATGTCCGGGAATTAGTAAAGTCAAAAAGATATATGGCTCCTTCATCAACATCCATGGAGGTAAATTGTATGGAGTTAAAAAAACAACCCAACATGAATATTGACTACCATAAGATCCAAACGGACAGAAACCATCAGTGGAAAGGCCCAGTCGAACATTTCGAGCTTCTAAAGAAAAGGATGGATGCACTCTATCAAAATGTTTCCATGAATCACCATCGGCTGGATGATTCAAGCTTTTATCGGTTGAAATATTCTCTTTATGCCATGACATCATTGTCGCTGTATTCTTAGACATGAATAAACGCTGAAGTCTGGATGTAAGCAGAAAATATCTCAACTGTTTTACAGGAATCAAACCAGACTTTCCGTGTTGTCCATCTTTATATCTCAGTTGCCCACATGTGGGACAATTATCCAATGACTCATTTTCCCCAGAATATAAAATGCAGTCATTTGAACATGCATGAATCTTCTGACAAGTAAGTCCCAATTTTCGAACCATCCTCTTACACTCATAGTAATTTGCAGGTAAAACATTTCCTTCGGGTAACAATGTTTTAAGGAAAGAAAATATCTGGTCAAAACAGGTGTTTGACATTCCGTTATCTGATTTGATAGCCATAAATTTTGCAACTGCTTCTAATTTTCTAATCTTGAATCCAGGATATAATTCATCCTCAGCAGACTTCAACATGTCATAAAATTCAGACGGTGCCAACTCAGGATTTGAAGCTATATCTGCCGGAGTTTCTATATGTTGAACAGATGAACCTGCAACATCATTACTAAATCTTGAAACCGAGATGGATCCGGAATCAAGTTGGTATCACCTGCTCTGGAACTGCGTTCACCGTGTTGATACCAAAAAACATAATCTGGTTGAAAACCAAAACGCAAGAGATGTTGTCCCACTTTGTCAAACGTGTCAAACTTTCTCAATGCACATTTTCTGCAAGGGAATTTTATTTTTCCTTCTGAAATAAATTATGGATTTGATGGCGCAAATGATAAAAAAGTCTCCACACCCTCTACATATACTGGATTTAAACCAGAACCGTTTGGATTTCTATGTTGATTTATCCATATGCGGTCACCTAATAATGATTGTTGACGACCTCGTTATTCCATATTTCTCTATAAAATATAAAATCATTAATGGTTTTGAATAATTTGTAAGAAAAAACATTCAAGCTAGGATAATTATAGAGTTTAGATCATACACGACTGACGCAAACTTTTTATTGAGATATACCTAAAAATTGACCATTTAAGAATTAAATATGTTGAGAATAAAGAAAAACATGTTACAAATATTGATAATTTTAATATTATATAATTTTTTTTATTATTTTCATAGTACTAATATTATTGGTAATTAATACTAATTATTGGTAATTATGACTAATTATTGGTAATTATTGGTAATTATTGGTAATTATTGGTAATTATTACTAATTATTGGTAATTATTACTAATTATTGTTAATAATAATTATTGGTAATTATTACTAATTATTGGTAATTATTACTAATTATTGTTAATTAATACTAATTATTGGTAATTATTACTAATTATTGGTAGTTATTACTAATTAATAATAATTATTGGTAATTATTGGTAATTTTTGGTAATTATTGGTAATTATTGGTAAGTATTGGTAATTATTACTAATTATTGGTAATTATTACTAAATATTGGTAATTATTACTAATTATTGTTAATTATTACTAATTATTGTTAAATATTTCGAACTTTTTGTAATTATTGGTAATTATTACTAATTATTACTAATTATTACTAATTATTGGTAATTATTACTAATTATTCGTAATTATTATTAATTATTACTAATTATTCCTAATTATTGTTAATTATTACTAATAATTGGTAATTAGTACTAATTATTACTAATTATTACTAATTATTACTAATTATTGGTAATTATTACTAATTATTGGTAATTATTAATAATTATTGGTAATTATTGGTTATTATTAGTAATTATTGGTAATTATTACTAATTAATACTAATTATTGGTAATTATTGATAATTATTACTAATTATTGATAATTATTACTAATTATTGGTAATTATTACTAATTATTACTAATTATTACTAATTATTAATAATTATTGGTAATTATTACTAATTATTACTAATTATTACTAATTATTACTAATTAATACTAATTATTGGTAATTATTACTAATTATTACCAATTATTGGTAATTATTGGTAATTAATACTAATTATTGGTAATTATTACTAATTATTGGTAATTATTGGTAATTATTACTAATTATTACTAATTATTACTAATTATTGGTAATTATTACTAATTATACGTAATTATTACTAATTATTCGTAATTATTATTAATTATTACTAATTATTCCAAATTATTGTTAATTATTACTAATTATTGGTAATTAGAACTAATTATTACTAATTATTACTAATTATTTCTAATTATTGGTAATTATTACTAATTGTTACTAATTATTACTAATTATTGGTAAATATTGATAATTACTGGTAATTTTTGGTAATTTTTACTAATTAATACTAATTATTGGTAATTATTGGTAATTATTACTAATTATTCCTAATTATTGTTAATTATTACTAATTATTGGTAATTAGTACTAATAATTACTAATAATTACTAATTATTACTAATTATTGGTAATTATTACTAATTATTACTAATTATTACTAATCATTGGAAATTATTGGTAATTATTGGTAATTATTGGTAATTATTACGAATTAATACTAATTATTGTTAATTATTGGTAATTATTACTAATTATTGATAATTATTACTAATTATTGGTAATTATTATTAATTATTACTAATTATTACTAATTATTACTAATTATTACTAATTATTGGTATTTATTACTAATTATTACTAATTATTGCTAATTATTACTAATTATTTCCAATTATTGGTAATTATTACGAATTATTACCAATTATTGGTAATTATTGGTAATTAATACTAATTATTGGTAATTATTACTAATTATTGGTAATTATTGGTAATTATTGGTAATTATTGGTAATTATTACTAATACATGGTAATTATTACTAATTATTCCTAATTATTACTAATTATTACTAATTATTACTAATTATTGGTAATTATTACGAATTATTGTTAATTATTACTAATTATTACTAATTATTACCAATTATTACTAATTATTACGAATTATTACTAATTATTACGAATTATTACGAATTATTACTAATTATTTGTAATTATTACTAATTATTGGTAATTATTACTAATTATTGGTAATTATTACTAATTATTAGTAATTATTACTAATTATTGGTAATTATTCCTAATTATTGGTAATTATTACTAATTATTGGTAATGAGTACGAATTATTACTAATTATTACTAATTATTACTAATTATTGATAATTATTACTAATTATTACTAATTATTACTAATTATTGGTAATTATTACTAATTATTACTAATTATTACTAATTATTAGTAACTATTGGTAATTATTACTAATTATTACTAATTATTCATAATTATTCCTAATTAATCATAATTATTCCTAATTATTACTAATTATTACTAATTATTACTAATTATTACTAATTATTACTAATTATTACTAATTATTACTAATTATTGGTAATTATTGGTAATTATTGGTAATTATTGATAATTATTCCTAATTATTACTAACTAGTGGTAATTATTAGTAATTATTACTAATTATTGATAATTATTAATAATTATTACTTATTATTGGTAATTATTACTAATTATTGGTAAGTATTACTAATTATTGGTAATTATTACTAATTATTGGTAATTATTACTAATTATTGGTAATTATTACTAATTATTGGTAATTATTAATAATTATTGGTAATTATTACTAATTATTGGTAATTATTACTAATTAATGGTAATTATTACTAATTATTGGTAATTATTACTAATTATTGGTAATTATTCCTAATTATTGATAATTATTGGTAATTGTTCCTAATTAGTAGTAATTAAATGAATAATTACCAACAATTAGGAATAATTACCAATAATTACGAATAATAACATTATTAGTATATTTTATTATTAATATTAAAATAATATAATTTTCTAATTTATATACAATTTTTCTTTCATCTGTGTGTTTTCTATCTCCACATACAAATAATACATGTGGAGACAGCAAACACACAGATGAAAAGAGAATTGTATATATATAAAAAATTATATTATTTTAATATTAATAATAAAATATACTAATAATATAATAATGTTATTATTCCTAATTATTAATATTTATTACTAATTATTAATATTTATTCTTAATTATTAAAAATTATTACTAATTATTCCTAATTACCATTAACTATGAACAATACTGATAATTTAAATTTATTAAGTAACCAAACAATGTAAACATAATTAAATTACAACTAATTAAGAATAATTAAAACTAATAAAAAATTAAAAATAAATATTAAATTAAAATGAACATAAATACCTTGAAAATTGATCTGCTCTGATCGTTCTTCAAAACTTTAATATCAACTCCGAAGAAAAAAATTAAACTTGAGAAAAACTGAACTTTAGAAATAAAACATTGAGAGAAGAAGATCGAGTTTGAGAATGATTTGAAAAAAACGGATGGGGGTATTTATAGGTCAGATTATTTGCAACGGGTCCATTTGCGACAGGATTCCCGTCGCAAATACCTTAGCCATCATTTATTACGGTCAACGGTTAAATAGTTATTTGCGACGGGTCCCGTCGCAAATAACCACCTGCCGACATACTATTTGCGACAGGGGAATATTCCCGTCGCAAATACCTTTTACCACCACCGGTTATTTGCGATGGGAATATTCCCCCGTCACAAATAAGTTTCCCGTGATTTGGCGCGCAAAGCGGGCCAGTCCTTTTGCGACGGGGAAAGCTATCCCGTCGCAAAAGGCTACTTATTTGCGACGGGCAAATACCCCCGTCGCAAATAAGTTTTTAACAGGACTATTTGCGACGGGATTTATTCCCATCGCAAATAACCCGTCGCAAATACCCATTTTTCCCGTAGTGAAACAAGTATTTTTAAATCTGTTCTTTTATAAGTTACGTGACTTTTAATGTATTCAATGTTAAAGGGGGGATATTTATCTCAAAGAGTATTGATGATTTTATTTAACTATTTTCATCAATGTCAATATCATTTGATTGATTTTATAATTAATTAAGGTTTATATGTTATAATAAAATCTAGCATCTTGCATTGAAGGGTTTATGATATGTTTTACTATAGTTGATCTATTTTGATACCATTCATGGTTTATGGTTAATGTATTAACATTTAATATGATATTTTTAATACGAATGTTTATGATGGTTATGTTTTACCCATTTTATAATTGTAATGGACTAGAATTAGTATGTGATGGGTTAGGAACCACTTAATGAAGTACCTACGGGTTGGGGACCGGTTAATGAAATCCCCATGGGTTGGGGAAAGGTTAACGAAATCTTCTCGAGGTATTAGTAGTCTCATGAGAAAAACTAGTTTTGGTTTTTACCTACTTTTGTATGGTCTTGGAACAAGGCATGGACAGTATGGTTATGATGTCTAACATTGTTCATTCCCACATTATGAGATTAATTATTGATATTACATGTGAATATTGGACTAGTAAAATATCCATGTGGATGTTTAAATGCAATATTTTGATTTATTCTTTCCATATTATGCTAAGGAGTATGTTTAAATGTATTGTGTTTTATTTTTTACCATTCCATAAGATTTTATGCTTATTTAATAAATCTAATGTGGAATTGTTACCCTTTTTGAGCATCTAGCCTCACCATTTCATATGTTTTAATTTCTTAATATGTCAAGAATTTTTTTATGATTAATTTGCATGGTTTAAATTTGGAGAATAATGGAATTATCAAAGGATTATATATGTTGTATTTTAGGTTTTAATTGTAATGTAAAGTTCATGTATGTAATATATTTTCAATAACTTCTAAACTAACCAGTTCTTTGGGGTTTTATTCCTTGTAATCATGCCAATGTAATGAAATAATGCACCGACTTTAGGCATTTGTGTTAGGGGCGTTATAGTTTGTATCAAAGGAAGATTAGCAATAACTTTGGAAATTAAATTTCAAAAACATAGATTGTGGATCAAAACCCTAAGATAGGCATTTAGGATAAGAGGAGAAGAATATACATAAATTTTGGTATGGTAGAGATTATGTGGATATTCCTATAAAATGCATCCATGTCTGGATACTACAAGTGGACGTGGTTCTGGAACATATGTACCTAGGAGTAATAACACAAACAAGTAGTTCCAGGAATTACACAAGGTAACCTGGTACACGACACCATGCCTTATTGTGCACCTAGTTCGGCACTCTAGGGGAGAAATTCTTAAGATAATCCACATTTTATTTACAAACAATTATGAAGGATTTAAAATTAAATATATCCCCAAATAACCAATTTTTATTATTATTGGACTATATGTGCAGAAATCATTAATTTATGTAAAAAAAATTTCTAGTTTTTGGATTATACATTACTACATGATATAACCTAGTATATGTAGTAATTTAGAAATGGAACCTAGTAGAAGAAATGTGAACCAAACTAATGCATTTGATTTAAAGAGTAAGAAAGATCATATATGTCACAGTCGTAAGACAATATTTCATAGGGAAATAGTCTCTGATGTATTCTCATCATATAAAGACATAATATATACTTATAACTGGACATGTAAATAGTAATCTATGTATTATGGATTTGGAGGTAAGTATGATAATAAAAGGAAAATTGGAAAAAAGTTAGATAAAGGGAGGAAGGGAAAGAAGTTTTTCCCACTACTCTTAATTGTGGAATAAAACACCTCAGTTCCTTCTTAAAAGGAATAATAATTTTTGTAAAGTGTGGTGAGAAAGGACATCATTCTCATGATTTCAAGGTAATGAAATAAGATATGAATGATCAATGTTAAAATTTAATAGTGATTGGAAACTATGAAAATCAATGTCTCGTGTGTCAAAGGATGATACACCTAAAGTGGCTAACGAATTGTGGTCATGATTATGATACTACCATGAATGAAGAGGAATGGTTAATGTGATTATGTATCGAATTATGTAATTTATTTATTTTTTCAATGATGCATCGGTTATAAGAATTATGGTCTATATAATGATTGTACATTGGTACTATTTAATTATGGATTTCAGAATGTATGTGAAATGGCATCAAGAAACGTGTCATTGTAACAAGTTTATCTTTTAGTAAGCTTTTGGTTGAGGGAAAGGTAACCCTAAATATGATTCTAATACTAAGATAATGATGTCAGAATAAGTAGATGATTGATTAGTATAAAGTAAATTGGAGATTATTGACTTCCTTGGAACTAATTAATGTTTTACGTTTTATGCCATGATTTTTAGAGTACACAAAATTTTTGTATTTTAGGAGTATATCCAATATTCTATGTTTTACATAATGAATAAAGAATCATTTACATTTTCAATAATGTTTTATGGAAATTTAGGTTATTAACAGGTTTTAAGAGCATACATGATCAAGGTATTCACATGTTTGGTATGTAAGAAATAAGAACTATATTATGTTGTTTGAGAATAAATAATTTCGCAAGTTTGTTATTGTAATTTTATAAAAATATAGTTTTATAAAAAAAGGCAACCTATAGGTCTAGAGATAATCTATCACATCTGGAAAGGCTTCAAGACATAAACCCAAAACTAAAGGGCGACGAGGGTGAATCACCTACCACTAGCCTTTGTGATGTCCTGGTTTGTATAATGTATTTTTTATTTAAATGGTATGGAATATTAAGTATAAGTTCAATTTTTCACCATATATGATTAATACAAATAGAATATTTTTGAAAATTATTATCTTTAGGAGAAAAATATGAGTTTGTGGTAAACATTAGTTAAAGGATGGAACACAACTTTTCTAGTAATTATGCTTCCTTATCTTCTTAGTCTATGATGCAAATTAACTCTGCAACTATATATAAAGGATTTAGAAACAAAAAATGATATCCTAGTACACTTTCTAATGAATCAAATGGTCTGTTAGATCATCACATATTTAGATAATTATTTTAATGTCCTGAAATTTATGTACGATTTTTTTATTTACATGGAATTATTTCAAGACCGCGAAATTGGATGGCGTGTTATTCTAAGACATGGAGTTCCCAGAATGATCCGTCAAAGTTTCTTTAAACATTAAATAGCATGCATAAGAAATTTTCTTAAAAAATAGTAATAACTCTTAAACGGTTGCCCAGATCTGAAATCTGAGGGTACTATTGCACTCAGGATGGCGGGTTTACCCTAGGCATAACTTACGTGTAGTCAGAGCGAGCCTCATGTGATAATAATTAAATGAAACTATTTTATTTTTCAAATTCTTATAACTCACGAATGGTAAATCTTATTAAAAATCCGAGAGAACCACTGAACTCATGACGGTATGGTCTCTTTAAGAAGATACTAACATTGGCCAGCACGAGCCACCAGTGAATATTAGTTTTTGGATGTAAATAAAATAATTAAGTGACAATTAATTTAGTGTGAACTCCATAACATCTAAATGGAAACTCGTACTGGAAATCCGAGAGTAATGTTGGGTTCGTTGTGGCATGTTTCGCTTAGGTAGAGCCTAACCTCTGCCGGCACGGGTCAAGGGTGACTGTTAATAATTTACTGAACTTTTTTTCAAGTATGTTCAGTAAATGCGTGAGCTATGTTTTGAAACATTTTAACCATTGTTCGGATTAAAAATCTAAGGGCACCGTTGAATCTGCAACATAGAGATTCACTTAAGGGAGGATTTACATAGACCACAGTAGTTTCAAAGAAATAGTTAGTTTTTGGATCTTTTTAATAGAATAAATAAAATAGCTTTATTATTTTATTTTTATTCTATTCCTCCAATGGGCAAGTGGTAAGGTGGGACTGATGGCGTGTAAAGCCAATAAATGGCTTGACCCTCCAATAAAAGTAACAACAATATTGGGGGAAATTAGGAAGCTTCTAATTAATGTGCCACAATTAAATTTCAACGTCTTTATTTACCCTCTCCCTCTCTTATATATATGGAGATTGGGGGGAGGTACCGACACAGCTTCACCAAGAAACAAAGTGTTGAAGGGGAGCCCCGACGCCGGACCCGTAGAAGATGGAACCGAACAAGCGGAAGGTGACAGCAACACCGAACCACGAACCGGAAGGCGACGTAAGTGTAGCGTCATTGGGAACCAGTTGCGAGGACGAAAAATGCCAACCCAACTTCAAGCGTGGATGCTCTCCAATTTGTTTTCTAGGTAGGGGTTATTTTCGTTAGAGTTTTTTTGATTCCTTCTTCCCAGTTCTTGAAATTATATGAAGAACGCGGGTCAACCAACTAAAGGGTTGACCCACAATTCATTCTCCTTTACGGAAGGTTTTTGCGGTGAATCTTGTGGGGATAATCTTGTTGTTTTTCCAATTGTTATTAAACCCATAACCCTCCCCATGTTTACGAGCTAACGCGGAGGGAACATACCTAATAAACCTAGTCCAAACCCTCCTCTATCTTTCAATACTTGTGCCACCTTAGAAGACCGCGAGCATGTCGACGCACGCCACAAGTGGATGGTCCCAGCTCGTCAGCCATAATGAAGGTAGGAGGCCAACGACACAATTACTGGTCGCTGAAAGGAAGGCGGCGTGACCACTGCACCGTCGGGAAATGGAAGCCGCTGACGAATCCACGATGGAGGAAGAACCCGCCTCCGGGGGGTTCCGCGGGAACCGAGCGATGCCCACGAAGCGCTGCCGCCTCACAAACTGAATGGCCTTTGGTCCGTTTGAAAATCTGGGAGACCGGTTGGTTACACCCCCTTCCACCCGTTAGACCAAACCGGGATTACAATCCCGAGCCTGGTCGCCGTCCTCGAAGAAGGCATCCGCCCTCAGACCGGGCCACCACCCTTGCACTGGGTCACTCCCCATCGGACTATCGCCCTCAGAATTCGGTCGTCACCCTCAGAGCAGGCCGCCGCTCTCGGAGCAGGCAGCCGCCCTCGAGCCAGTCCACCGCCCTCATTATGTGCCACCTCCCTCTGAGTTAGTTTGCTGCCCTCAAACCCAGGCCTCCACCCTCATTGTGGGCTCCCACACTCAAAGAAGGCTACCACCCTTGGAGCGGGACGCTGCCCCCGGACTGGGCCACCACCCTAGAAGGACGCCACCCCATGCAGACCGGGTCACCCATTTGCGGGCTTCCCTATTTGGCCCGAGCTACCCTTACAGGCTTCCCCTCTAGCAAGCCGGACCAGACATCAACCTAGAAGGCCGAGTCCACCTCGGCCCCGCTCAGACCGGGTCGGGCCAGGTCGGGCCGACCAGGTCTGACTGGACCCGGGCTGAGAAACAGTCAAAGGGGTTTATCTTAAGGACCCACCACCCATTTCATGAAATTTTTGATGCGTTAGGACCTTTGGAGAAAGATGGTCATTTTTCCTTAATACATTAGAGTTTCGGAAAAACATGGAGTTCGACCGGGTTGGATCACACCCGAATCCAATAGGGCCCTCAGAACTAAAATGCCAATAATTCACAGACCAGACGTCCAACTGACGTACCATCTATTCCATTGGACCACTTATGACATGGAAGATCATCGAGATACTTCAATATGAGACTTCGTGTTGGTTGACATATGACTGATGGCTTCAGGAGCAGTTCTCCCAAGTGCACTACTTACGGAACCCTGCGACTGGATGAGACATGAAGACTGCTAACTTTTCAACTCAGAGTGTCTGGACGTCCACAGTATGCGATGAGGAGGAGTACCTTAGTAGACCACAATGGATGTTAGTTTTTTTGTGTGACCTGAAGGGCCACGGTGGGGAGAATCTATGATACGCTTTGGGGGGAGTACCTTAGTAGATCATGTTGGAGGGGGGGGGGGACGACTATGTGTGACCTAGTAGACCCACAGTACGGGATGAGGAGTAGTGCTTCAGGAGATCAAGGTTAGTGGGAAGCGCCTCTTTGTGATGTGGCAGGCCCACATTACTCGATAGAGGAGGAGTTCTCTAGTAGCCAAGATGTTTGACCATGTGAGTGGGGATGTTTGTTTTTACTACCCCTAAAATTAATCTTGGTGTGAGTTGACTTTACCTTGTGCTTGTTTGAGGGTATGATATGTGGTACTTTATCTGTGTGGTAATCTACCTTCATGGTGTTACCCTGTGGGTTTTCATTGTGGAACTCTAGGGATCCATCAGGGTCTCAGGGTCCCTAATGAGTATCGTTATACTCAACCTTGCACAAGCTTCACCTGCACCATATTATGTTTTGTGCAGACGATGTGTAGTATTGATTGAGGCTAAAAAAGCGAGGACCTGATAGTGCTCAGAGTTGGGCCGTTCGACATGATGTGTCGTAGAAGAGACGAGCTGACATGGAGTACCATGGAGGAGAACTATACCTACGCTTCAGGTAGGATCCACGATGGTGGATACAGGAGAAACTTTTCAACTTTCAACTATTTTGTAATTTTTATTTGTACTTGTACTTTTCTAGTTGGGGTTTTATTCCGGCCACTTTACATTTAGTACATTTTTACTGCAGTAGTTTACTTCACAATTTCTTCTTTTATGTTTTCTCGGACCGTGTGGTTATACAAGTTTAAAGAAAATTCCTTTCTGTTTTGGGAATATGCCTTTTCTAGATGCTATCCCCTAGCCTATGTAAGGCGGGTTTGAGGGATTCACGACACGGGCCCCAGGGGACGGGTTGTGACAATTGTCATAGTATTCTTTCTCCAAATCCTATTCTCTATCACTCTCTAATATAACTTAATGGTTATATTGTTCTTTCATGACCATGTTTTCTTACATGGGACACTTGTATGTGTTATATCTTGAAATTTTCATACATCACTATTTTATTTTAAATTAGAACTTTTATTATCCCTATTTCCGATGTGGGTTTTCTATAAAGGTATTTACTAGTTTCAACCTTTTATTTTCGAAGTCCAATTTCAAATTGAGAGGAAAAAATTTATTGAATTACGAGAGAATATTACACTCCAATATTTCACATTACATTATACTTTTAAATAAATTCAACAGCTTATAATACATGAAGCCCTGACTTGGCCTGCGTGACATGCAATATTGAGTTTCTACGAAACAATAATTTAGTATTATAATTATTTGAATGATATATTAAAAACTTTTTTATTGAATATAGTAATATGAATATTAATAAATACTTTTTTGAATTTCCTGATAATTTTGTAACATATATAAATATATTTATAATTAAATGTACCTATTTCGGTAAAATATGAATATGTTTTGAAATTCTATTTTCTTATAGGAGTTACTTTTTATGCGCTTTTTTGAAAAAAAAAATAATTTGAGACACAGAAATAAATTTAATTTTGAAAAATAGGAATCATTTTTGAATTAATAATATCAAAATTATTATAGGGTTATTTTTTAGAAATTTTTCTTAAATCATTCAATTTTTGATGAATAGTGAAAAGTACTACAATATTGTTAAAAACCGACTTTTTCATTTTAATAATTATTTTACTTTATATTTATTTTAAATTCACAATAGATAAATATTTCATATAATAATTCAATTTAGATAATTTGAATCTTTTTTATAATAGATATAGATATAAAATTTATTGATCTTTTGAACCTCTCTTTTACCCGCCTTCTAGCCACATTTGCAGGATTAGCATTAAATGTTATTTTACCACTTATTTATACAAATGGACGTACATGGTTGTAATCTGTATAAAAAACATGGTCTAATAGGAAAAAAATAATTTTTGTTGAATAGTATGTTTTGAATATTATTTACCAAGGTTAATGGTAAATATGGTTATTAATGTTTAAAATAATATTATAATAATTTAAAATTACATTGACACATGTTCTAATTTCATTAGATTAGTATTTTTAAACAAAAATAAACATTATTTCGGAAATAATAACATTTTTATGACACTTGTGTTAGAATTATATATTTATTAAATTTTATTTAAAGAAGTGTCAGAAATGTCATAATCAAATTTTAATAAATAAATAATTTTTAATATAGGGATATAAATAAGATAAATTAGTCTATAAAAATTCATCAGAAAAATAATATATTTTTATAGAACATGATAAATTATTTATAAATTTTAGTCATTAAATACTTAAATTTAATTATGACAGAATGATGATGCAATATCTGATTTATGGATATAATGATCAAATAAATGATATTAATAATATTAAAAAATAGTTTTTGAAATATTTTATTCTATAAAATAATTATTGGGATTTCTTTGACATGTTAAAAATTAATTAATATATTTTTTAGAAGGAATAATTTTCTTATGAGTTTTTAAAAGTCAAATAATAACTAGTGTCAAAATTGAGTTAATGGGATTTTAAAATAAATAATATTTATTAAATGATATAAAATTAATAAAAATATATATTCCGTCCAAATAACTATTATAAAGTTAAATATGTCACAAATTATCCAATTTGGGTTCTTTTTTCAGTTTGTTCTAACTATATTAACCATATTGTATAGAATGGAATGTTGTAATAGTAAAAGTTAAATTGTTTAACTAAGGGTTAAAGCCAAAAGAAAAGGATAAGATTGTGACCTAAACACGTCTAAAATTCATTGGATGTTAATATTTTGACCAATAATTATATTATACTCTAAATAACATACGTTTAATATATTTTAAATCTACAATAAATTTATAATAAATTAATAGTTTTGGAGATTCCTAAAGTTCCCCTCCCCTCTCTTATAAAAGGGTTCCTCTCCATCTCTTTTATTAACACCTCTAATATAATTTTTATATGAAAAAACCTACCCATTTTTCCTCACAAATTCCCTCAATTAATTTTATAAAGCATACATTGGCCATAAATCCAACCTAAAGTCATTTTGCGCAAATCAAAAGGAGATACTCAAAGAAGAGGTAATATTTTTACCAATTCAATTCAAGTTCTTTTCTTCTTCTACTTCATTTTCCAAAGTTATTTAAATACTAAAGTAATAAAATAATTATATAATATATATTTATATGTTTTTATCATTATGGGATAACCATATTTTTCATCTTAGTATCCTATTAAATACAATATCACCATGTGTGGATACATAAGGCTTACCATCTCCACACCGTGGTGTAAACCTTTTTTCATCACATCTTTATTTCATTGGGTATAATAATGAATATAATGTATATAACTAATAAATATTACATGATATAAATTATGAATAATTAACATACCATTTATTTATTTTCCACTTTACCAATAAGGAAATGATACCGTCACATGTGCTTATATACGACTTACTGTCTCCATGATGTGATGAGATGAATCTTCCATGTTAATTATTCAAGAATGATTATAAATATATATATACTTAATAAGTATGAGTTATATAAAATAATAATTTTACTATAATAATACATATAAATATACATATGTGTTATTTACTTACTTTCATTTAATATGATAAGAAAATGAAAAAAATGTTCATGTGTTCTTACGACCTACCATCTCTAGGATTCGTGTGTTAAATTTCATATATCTATATTGTGTATATTTATTTATATATGTAATATGTATAATATATAAATTAATTCATACATTTTGGAATTAATTAAATCATTATCTATGTAATATGTTCAAAAATAAAGTTAAAACACATATGATAAACAAAATGATTATTACCCCAAACATTGCTTTGATCATAAAGTATTAATAAACTGGTAATAAAAAGTCTTAAAGGAATCATATATGATATCATAAAAATTATTATGGTTATGTTACAATTTTATAATATATTAAAAACCATTATACAATAGTTTCAAACACATGCAGGGACTATCAGACCATAGGTAAGGGAATTTTATCTCAATTTTAAATTTCTAGAGATATATTCCATGTTCACCACCTATTTCTTATTTGTGCTGTATGTAATTCCCCTATTATATTTGATATCATGAATACACATATATTTATGGTATTTAATGATTCAATAGAAGATATTGGGATTATTAATTAACATTTTAAGGTGGTTTGGGAAACATTGAATTTTTAAAGAGTTAATCCTTTATCCATTTCAATTGACTTGTTATTATTTTATATAAAAATTTATATGGATATAAAATAATTTTTAACGATTATTAAGGACATTTTATGTCTATATTTTTATTACTAAATTTTTTTCCTAAAAGTAATATTTTATGGTTTTATGTATGGTAATATTTAACAAAAAAATTATTTTATTTATTTGAAATATTTATTCTTCAAAATATTTCCTATTAATGTCCTTGTTTTCAAAATGGTTTTAGGGATTTATTTATATGGATATGAATATTTTTAATTGTTAATTTATTTAAGAAGTTTCAACGTGTTATGGGATACTTTTATTTAATATATGTTTTATAAATAATAATTTTGTTTTATAAATTGCACTACTTTGTAATGGTTTCAAATTAAAAATGGATATTTCCCTCAAAGCGTTTTATTGATTTTATTTGAATATTGTCATCTATGTCAACATACTTCATTGAATATTATTCTTAATTGAGGTTTATTTGATACGATAAAATCTATAATATTATATTGGAGGTTTTATGATATGTTTGACAATGGATGTTCTATTTTGATTCTATTCCTAGTTTTTTACTGATGTGTTAACATTTCATATTCTAGTTTTAATATGATTGTTTATATTGGATATATTTTACCCCATTAATAAGAGGAATTCATTGGATATAGTAAGTGATATGTTATAGACCTCTTAATGATATCCCTATGGGTTGGGGTCCGATTAATGAATGCCCTATGGGTTGGGGACTAGTTAATGAATTCCCTAGAGGTTGGGGACCGGTTAATGAAATTCCCATGATGCATTGATAGTTATTATGAGAAAAACTAGTTTTTTACCCGCTTATGTATGGTATTTGAGAGAGGCCTTGACGGTATGGTTATGATGTTCTATATTATACATTCCCTCATTATGAGATTTGTTATTGATATTAAATGTGATTATTCAACTAGTATAATATCAATGAGAATTCGTAAATGGAATTATTTGATTTATTTATTCCATATTATGTTGAAAATTATTTTTAAATTTCATGTGTTTCAGTTTTATACCTTTCCATAAAAGTTTATGCTTATTTCTCAAAGCTGCTCTTGTATTGGTTACCCTTACTGAGTATGTAAGCTCAACCATTTCTTATGTTTTATTTTACCAAGATTTCATGAACTGTTTTATGATTAATATACAGGGTTATGATGGGAGAATTATGGATTTCTCAATGGATTATCTATGATGCATTTTAGGTTTTGCATTGTAATGCAATTTTCATTTATATAATATATTTTCTAAGACTAAAAAATGTTCATTCCTTTGGGATTTGATTCCATGTAATTATGCTAATGCATTAATATAATAAAAAGACTCAAGGATTCTATGGTAAGGTTGTTATATATTCCATACTTATAATAAACATAATTAATGTTTTTTAATTATATAAACAAAATTTTTTACTAATGAATAGTAAAACCATAGAAATTAATTACGATGATATGGTAAAAAAGTTCATATATGGGATTAAACTAAAAAGATTAAAGTTAAAATAAAATAAAATAATCCCAAAAAATATTTTATATACATATTTCACCCCTATAATCTCAATGGTTTCCAAAATGAACCATTATAGTGGATTTTGGAATGATAAAAATGTGGGTGTAATTAAATTTTTTTTAAAAATACCAAGTATGTCTTGTCCGCCACTTAAAAAAGGACACCCGTATCCTCCCATATTCACACTCAAAATTGTATTTGGTTGGGAAAAAATAGCTTAATTATATTACATATATACATTATTAGATATCAGAAGGCATCATTATGTTATAAAGATAATCTATGAAAGATTTAGGTTAAACAAAAATAGGTTTCATGAGGGAGAGGTAACGTTTTTAACTATGTGTTTTCATTTTACTCCTTATAACTTATTTTATCATATTAAAAATATTAACAAATAATAAACCAATATATTATATATACTGATTTTTTATGTTAATATAATAAACTATTCCCATCATTACATCCAATAAATGGAATACAAAACCGTTGATTGTGTGTATGGTGGACTGTCACCTCATGAACCGAGGTAGTTAATTTTCCATCACTAACTTTCAAGGATTGATGAAATGATTTATTTGAGATATTTATATTATATTTATGATTTTATTTTACTAATTTAATTATTATTTCGCACATTCCTTATGGATTTCTATTTTTTGAGAAATATATTAACATCGTGCGTGTGTACGGAGGACTATAGCCTTACGAAGAAATGTAATTACTTTTTCACTAACAATTTTCAAGGATGGTAGTAAGGATACATATTAATTAATATATTAGATATTTATCATATAACAATACTAAAGGGAATATAATATCACATCTAACTTCTTACCTATCAAACTGTTGAAAAATAATAATGTCACTCATGCATAAATGTGGACTACCGCATCCACGTAGTGATGTGAAATGTTTTTCATTCTATTTTAACATAGATGTTAATAAGGATATATTTTATTAGTAAAAATGATATATATATATATATATATAATATTTTCTATTTAAAAGCTAATTAATATTTATTTTTCGTATATTCCATCTGTCAAGAAAAATGGAAATGATGATCATGCGTATATATGGCCTTCCATCACCAGGAATAGTTTAATCCACTTTATATATATAAAATTTATAGATTAATATAAATAAATATATAATAAATATATATATATTTATATCATGTTTAACATTATTTATATTATCTATCCATAACCAAATTAAATGGGTAAAAATTATTAAAACATATCATACATGAAAAATAAAGAACTATCACCCAAAATAGTGATTTTAAAAATGAATAACTAATAATAATTTGGTAAAAGAATACATGTTAATAATATATGGTATAATATATAATATAATGGTTCTATAATTTTTTTAATAATCCTATATTTACTGTAAATAATATTCAGACACATTTTATTAAATTTAAACAAGTAATAAAGGTTTCTAATGTGACTTTTACTTCCAAAAGACACACAAAATATTCACCACTTATTAATTTATGTGTTGTATATAATGACCATTTAGATAATTTATATCAATAATATATTTTTATTAATGGTAGTTAATATTTCATTTTATGAAATTCCCTTAATGGGTACTATGAATAATAGTTTACCAAAGTGGAAATGGTTTATATAATAATCTCATGATAATTATGATTTTTTTGTTTAAGTATCCCTTAGTGAAATTATTTGTCATTTATAGATTGAAATAAATATTTTTTATTATAATATGTTTATTAATTGTATTTTTCATGAAATATTATATTTTTTTCAATCTTTGGTACTTGAAATGATTGAAAATTATTAAAGTATGTTTGTATTTATTTCTCTCTTTGGTTGAAAATCATTTTACATCAAAATTCATGTTTTCTAAAAAAAATTCAATTTTTTTATCTTTTTAAAAATGATTTATTAAATAAATTTTTATAAATTTTAATTTTTTTTAAAAATCTTTTAAATAAACATTCATGTCTTTTTTTTAACAAGTCATGTTTTGAATTTACAAAAAATGTGAATGGAATCATTATTTTAAACTGTATGAAATGAATGGAATTTTGTGTCATCATGATCACAAAATGTTTTAAAGATTGATTGGTAGGTTTTCACAGGTTATTTTGAAAAAATTCAAATTATTTTGGGAAATTTTAATTTTAAGAACATTTTCAATTTGAATAGATTATTTTCCTCAAAAATATTATTAATAAAATTTTTATTGTATTTATATTCATCAATGACATCAGTCCTTTATTTTACATCTAATAACATGTGGATATGTTGTATCGGTACCATCCATATTATTTATCTATATGTTTTATTATCTTTTTTATTGTATATGTAAAAATTTGTTACCATTCACCATGATACACTGGATAGATTATTATTATGTTTATTTATTTGGGTATGTATTAATAATTCATATGTTTGTTCTTTAAATGAGAATTTTTATGTCAAATATCATTCACCAATTCATATGAGAATTAATTTGAATAATTATGTGATGGGTGGAGACCAAAATTATATATCCCTTAATGCGTCGGAGGGTCTCATGAGAAAAATATGGTTGATTGTTTAGCTGAGGCCATACACATTTAGGAAAAATGACAGAATCATGATGCCTAGATGGTAAGAATTATTAGAATGAGGATTTTACTATATAATTAATATGCCCAAAATTATGTATTCTATCATTATGAATTCAATCATTGATATTCAATATGATCATTCGACTATTAAAAATATCGTTGATTTTTTTAATATCAAGATATTATTTATATGGAATTATTTGATCATCAATTATTCATTCCATATTAAGGTGATGATATTGATTAAATGGAATATAATTCTATTATAGACCATTCTATATTGATTATTCAATAATTATTTTGTACCTCCATCTATATATATATCCTTAATGAATGTATGAGATCACCATTTTCTTATGTTTTAATTTTTTTCTTGATATAATAATGTGTTCTGTGATTCATATAAAAGGATATGATAAAGGGAATAATGGACTTCACAGAAAAAAAATTCATTATTTATTTTATATATCAAAATGTAATGTTAATTTATAGTATATATATTGTTTTCCAAGAATAATAAACTATTAAATCCATTAAAATGTTATTAATTATATATATTTCTATTATAAAATAGTAGACACTATATTCAGGCTACTATGGCTGGGGTTAGGGTCACTATAGTCGGTATCCAAGTATGTTTATTAGAAACAATGATAACAAGATTCATGAATACTTATATTATGGAATGTAACCCTATAATATATTTTTAATATATATATATAAGGGAATACTAATGTTTTGTTAAATAAGTGATAATGTGGTTTTTTTAGTAATACATCCATATCTAGACACAACAAGTGGACGTGGTTTTGGACCAAATGTGCATAGGGGTAACAACTCTTAATAGGGGACACTAGTATTGACCCGATCATCACCTATTGCATGATTATAGGTCTTACTATGAACCTGGTTTGACACTCCCAGAAGATAATCATTGGATAATCCAAAATTTATCTATAAATCATTTTGAAGGATTAAAAAATGATATTACCAGAGAAACCATGTTAATGACTATGAGATTAGTTGTACATATTTTTTTTTCAATTTATGTTAAGTAGTTCATTTGTTTTAATCTTATAAATTATATTTTATTATGTTATGATTGAATCTATTGTATAATGTTATCAGAAAATGGAGTATTCTAGAAGGTATGAAAATAGTATCAATGCACGTAATCCAAAGAGTGATAATAATCATTTATTATATGATATTGAGCCACTATATAGAAGAGAAATAGCCTCCCAAGCATTCTCATCATATGAAGACACAATATCACATGATATCGATAGAGATAAATAATTATCTAATTATTATGGCTTCTAGGTGATTTAACAGAAAAAGGGGACAAAAGTGAAAAATAAGGATAATTGGAAGAATATAAAGAAGGATACCCCCACAAGTCATAATTGTGGAAAGAAACACCTTGGTAATTGATATAAAGGAATGATTTTTTTCTATAGGTGTGCAGAGAAAGGATATCATTCTCATTGTTTATATGGAAATAAATAAATATTCAATATTCAATGCTTTAAATATTAGAGGATGGGGAACTATGAAAATGAATAGTCCAATCCTCATGTGAATATACCTAAAAAAATTAGGGGTCATTTTAGAACATATGATATTACCATAGATGAAGTGTAATGATTAATGTGATTATGTTTGGAATCAAGACTTATTTTTTGAGTATTTTATCAAGGATGTTTATGTTATACAATTATTATAATTTATAAGGATTGTACTATAGTAATATTTCTATAATTATTATATAGAATATGTTAAATGGTACATATGACAAAGAAAATTGATTTATTAACAAGTCAAAACTCTTATAAACACATTATTAAAGGAGTATAACCACTAATTTGTTTCTATTTTTGAAATAATAATGACATGTTTATAAGATTGTGTTAGTGACTATGAAATTTGTTAGAGGTTTGATGGTTTAATTCATATTTCTAGACTTTACTACAAGTAATTGTTTATTGAATATATTCCACAATATAATATTTTATATTTAGAAAATGTATGTTTTCATTATTTATTTTTTGGAATTATGGTACTTAAATATTTTTAATGTGACAATAATAGACTCATTATATTGTCTATGGAATATAATGTGGATTTAATGACCTTATTTAAATATGTTATAACTTTAGATATGGTGAGAAATATTTTTTTTAGCATCCACGTTTACTATATATGGAATGGAGTAAGTTAAAAATTGGGTTTTACTAGATAATATGTTCTGAATATTTTGATTTTTTAAAATATGTAGATACAGGAGGAATAACATGATGTTTTAATGATATGTTAAATGTGATTCGAGCATTAATATTCAATTTGGATATTCATTTCATGGAGTATGAAATTAATTTAAAATTTTGTAGTAGCATAAAAAATGGATGTAATAATTCCTATTTAATATAAATATATCATGTAAGAACATTTTCATAAGTTATTAGTCATGGTTTTTAAATGACTTCGACAACTCAAAGAAAATGATATGGAAATAAAAAATGTTATACTTGTACCTTCATTTTTGAGAAAAAATTTCTCCATTAACTCATAATAGATTTATGATTTTGTGGTTGTTTAGGTTATCTGAGTCAGTTTATTTCTTGTGACCACTGAACACTATCATACTCCATCATTAGTTGAGCATTACGATTTTTTCATGCTGATATCATAACTTCCCAACTACGTTATCGAAATTATAAAAATAGTTATGTGATTCTTCTAGATGAAATATATAGATACCTTGATCACTTATCAATATGATGTATTTATTAATCCTTCCCATGATGTGGTATTTCAAGAATATTATTTTCAAATGGAAAAATAGTTATTATTGATAACAATATTTAATTCTGGGGACATAATTTTTTAATGGGGTAGAATGTAACTCCTTAAGAATTCAAAAGAGGAAAATATTATCAACAACTTATATTTCATGAAACACAATGATTATAAGACAATTTAACACCATGAGAATTTATAATATATTTCCTCTTAAATAAATTCATTTACCTTTATAGCATGTGATGCATTCAACATTGGGTTTAAACAAAACACGATACTCTATTAAAATATTATTATTTAGACATGACCATTTTCATCTACCCATTAAATTGGAAGGTATGAATATTAATAGATTATTTATGATAATTATATGTTTTATAAATGTATAAAATAAAACAAATTGATATATATTGATTTTAAATAATATAATATTAATCTAAATGTAAAGAATGTTTTCTGATAAACATCATTTTCTAGAATATATGAATAATCATATTTTTCACACATAATTTAAAATTTTTTCTTACTGATTTTTTAATTTTAGTTTAATAAATAACCATCATTTTTAAAATTTACTTTTGAAAATTATCATTCTATGAAATCGTTATTTTTTTTGAAATGCTAATTTTTTAGGAATAATGAAAATACTGAATTTTAATTAAATTATTCCATTTTGTATAAAATATTTATTAAGTAAAATTATATAACTTTTTTTTGATTAAAAATAGTAAATTTTATTATATTTTATCTAAATTATTTCATTTGAATCAATTTTATATTTACTTGTGACATAAAATTTTTTTATACATATGTGGATTTTATCTTTGGAAACCACTTTTTCATCACATTAGTGGGTATAATTTTGAAATTTAATATTCAAATTATAGTATTTAAATTGTTAAAATAGATTCCATATTTATAATACGAATTATTTATTTTATATAATAAGGTCAAATGTTTTTTTTACCTTTATTAGTAGTAAAAATTGTAACAATTATTTACCGCAATTAAGGTAAAAATGGGTTTATCATGGGGTTAAAATAAACATTTTAGGATTAAAATAAAGCACCAAATTATAAAACACCCATTGGATAGAAATATGTGTCCCATATAATCTATATGGTTATAAAAGGTCCCATTTTTAGGATTTTTTCATGATAAAAATGTGGTTGTAATTTATTCAATTAAAAAAAACCTATTGTGTCATTTCCCGCAATTGGAAAAGGCCAACAACTCTAATCCCCTCTTCAAAATATCAATGAAATTTAGTTAAGAAAATACCTCCCCAAATAAATTAATTAAATCACTAAAATAATCATATATTAATTTTCTACATCATAATTCTAATCTAATAAGGGGTAAGGTTAAACCTAAAGACGTTATATAAAGATGTGGTAATGTTTTTAACTAGGAATTTCTATAATACAACATATTCTAACCCCAATATTTTACACATGGGACCAAATAATAAAACTATTATACCTTATAAAATATTATTTTATAATTTAAATTCTATAAAATATATCCATCTTCACTTTCATAAAATGGAAAATAAAATCTTCTATCATGTTTCTGGAAGACTACCACCTCACGAAGCAATAGAGTTCATTTTCCATCAACACCTTTCAAGGATAAATGTAATGAACGATTTAATGTATTTAAATGTGATTAATTATAATTTTTTACTTATTTATTTATCAAATAACATATACCTTATTACGTTCCATTGCATGAGATAAATGATATTATCGACCATGTGTACGGTAGACAACTACATCATGAAGCAATGTGATTCATTTCTAACACATTCTTTAAATGGAAGGTTGTAAAGAAAATTTTAATGTATATATGTGATAAAAATAATATAACCATAATTTAGAGACATAATATTACATATAAATTCTTACCTTCCAATCAATTGAAAAAAATAACATTGCACATGTGTACATATGGACTGTCGCCTCCACATAGCGATGTGATATGTTTTTTGTTTTATTTTTACATGGATCGAAATAAAGAAGGATTTCATTAATATAAATGATATATATAACATAATAATTATCCATTAAATTTTAATTAATAATTATATTACTTTAATTCAATCCATCAAGAAAAATTGATATAACATTCATGCATACAAACAACCTACTATCTCCATTAACGATGTAATCCATTATCCATATCTATATTTATATGGTAATATAAATTAATATATAATGAATATATATGTTATTTATTTAATTTATAAAATTATAGATATTTTTAACCATGATCATATTAAAAGGACAAAAATTAAGAAACCAAAACATACATGAAAACAAGCCAATTATCATCCAAAAAAATGATTTTAAGAATCAATTTCTAAAAAATGAGTTATAAAATACTACAAGTAAATAATATATGGTAATATATATATATTAGTATGTTTATTTAATGAATTTTTAATAATAATATATTTCTTATACTATATTCTTAGACACATACATAGGAAGTCAGTCAAGTGGAAAAGGTTTATTTTCCCACATTTACTTCTATAAGACATATTAAATATTCAGCATTTATTATTTTATGTGGTGAATATAACACCCCATTTAATATGTTATATCAAGAATATATTTTTATTTATGATATTTAATATTTAATTTTATGTTATTTATTTCATTGTGATAATTATTCAAATGTTACATAATTTGTAAGATTTTATTTCACAATCCCTTCATTATTTGGAATTGTTTTTATATAAGTATAACATGAGGGAGTTATTTTGATATTTATATATTAATATTAATATATTTTATAGTAATATAGTTATTTGTTAATTTTATCAATTATTTATTCAATTTTCTCACTCTTTGGTACAAAAAATCATTGAGAAAATATATTTTTTAGAACACACAGCTTCATTTCTCAATTCGATCAAAATTTTTTTTCATAAAAATCACTGATTTATAAAATTTATTTCAGTTTCTTTTAAAATTTTCCAACTGATTTATAAAATATTTTATTACACATTTTTATCATTTATAGTTTTTTTAAATAAATTTGCATTTCGATTTGAAAACATGGTCTGTTTAGATATTGCTAAAAATTTAGATGGAATCATTGGTTTAACATATACAATAGGAATTTTTTCCCATCATGACCAATATTTTTTTTAAATAATGTTTAAAAAATTTTCAAATATTATTTTTTTAAATAAATAAAATTTCAAAATTATTTTATTCATATTTATTTTTAAAAATAATATCAATGTGATGCTTTTATTTTAGTAAAAAATGTTTTAAATAAAAGTTTTATGGTATTTTTTTCATAAATCATACCAAACCATTATTTTACTTATGATCCCATTGGGATATTTCATATTTATGACATAAATATTATTTCTTTAGAAGGTTTAAGGTTAGTTTTATTGGGGTTTTACAATTTTATTACCATTCACCATGTTACCTAAGATGGATTATGATTATGTTTATTGATTGAGGTAAGTATTAACATTTAATAAGTTAGTTTCTATTATATGAATATTTATGGTGATTATGTTTCACCCCTTTCATACAATGAATACATTGGAATTATTATATGATGTGTGGGGCCCGAAATTACAATTCCCCTCGATTCCTCAGCAAGTCTAATGAATAAATTTTATTGGTTATTTTTTTGAAGTCGTACACATTTACGTATAATGTATTGTCCTGAGGCCTAAATGGTAATAACTTTTTAATGAGGATTTAAAGTTATGTTTAATATTTTTGACATTACACATTCCACTATTTTGAATCCAATTATTGATATTCCCTGTGATTATTCAATTAGTTAGAAAACCAATGGGTAGGTTTCGAGCTCATGTGATTGTTTATATGGAATTATTTTCTCATACTTATTTCCAGCAATATTATATTCTAGAAATAGATTAAGTGAAACAAATTTCCGTTATTTACCTTCCCATATTTATTATTAATTATTTATTTATTTCATCGAGTTTACCAAGACTACTAAATAGTTCTCTTCTTCAGGGTGTGATTGACTGAACCAAGTTGCAATGTAATATAGTAACCACAAGCATTAAGATACTGGCATCATGATCATTATAGTCTGACCATAATATATCCAATTACAAACCCTTATATATGGAATTACACTCTCAAAATGGTAGTATTTTTTTAGAAAATCTTCCATAGGTATGGGTTAAAGTGGATACACTTTATTATCCGTGGAAATTGGTATTTAGAAATATCCCAAGAATCTACCCATGAAATAGTATTTTAGTATTTCAGTATAGTCATTCAAGAATTTTTTCGATAATTATTTTTGTAAAATAATATTTCATTGTCACTTGGAACAATTTATTATAGTCTATGCTTACTCTACAACTAGTTTTCTTAATCACGGGGAAGAACACTTTTTTTCACTATCAAAAAATGGTTGGTCTAATATTTTTCACTACAATGTGTATTGAAGTAACCCACAATCAGTTAAAAATGGGATAAATGATGTTTAACTCTATAAATTTCCCAATTTATTTCTTGAAAACTACTATTAAGGTTCGATTGAGTACACTTTAACACTGTCTCACTTATTTGGAATCATTTTCATGAAACATTATGTTCATAAAGAATATATGACTATATGCATGAAACCTCGAATCCATCCTATAGAATTTACAATTTATCTTAAAATAATAAATAATTTTAGTTTTTATTCAGATTATATGGGTCTATAAATGATCAATAATGACTCATTTTAACCCATTAAGTACATATATTTCAATTTTTGATGTGATTTTATGAGTGATACTTTGGGTAGATGAACTATAGATTGCAACAAATTTGGATAATTTACCAGCACCAAATGATATTAATAAAAAAGGGTGAAATATTATTTTTATTATCTGAATATATATAATAAAATCAATTAATTAATTAAATTTTTTCTTCATTTACTAGTTTCTGAATGGATGAATCAAATCGTTCACAAAAATTTTCCATTGAATTTAGAAATCACATCTTATTAGAAAAATTTGAAATCTATTTTGAGATATCAATCTCACCTTGTGAATTATGAATATTAGAGTGGTAAAGATTATTTAGTTTTATCAATACTATATGGTTATAGAAAACAATCTTAAATTATTGATAGTCTTGGTTGAATTCAAGAATACCCTGCCTAGGACGATTGGTGATTCCAAAAGGACTCCCTTTTTCCTTTTCTAAGATTGAAGTGACCTTCAAATGGATTTTGTTTTTAAATAATGAAGCCTTATATTTTAATAAGATTCTATAAATATGTTCTGGTGACATGAGAAGATGAGATGATTCCATCATAAATGATAGAGGAAGTGATGTTTCTATATGGAGTTCCCATTTAGAAGATTAAATGTAGAAAATCTTATTTGTGATGACTGAAGATATATTTTTAAAAATTAAAAAAAAATGATGATGATTAATGTTTTGTCTAAAAAGTAATAAAAGAGTTTGTAAGTTTAAAACTATTAAAATGTATAAAATGTATAAAATGATTAATATTATGGAATATATAGGCTAGATTAAGTTGTAAAAAAATATTCCAAGTATGTTTTACGTAACAAAAATTATATATTGAAGAAGATAATATTTCAATGATGTTTTTAGTTGGGTTTAATTAAGAAATTAGGATATGAGATGAATCGAATTATTTTTGGAATGAATTAATGGGATTATATAATTTTTATTTTGAATTAAAATTTGTCTATTTATTGATATTTTTGTATGATTTAATCATGGATCAATATGAGTGATTATTGAGTTTCATATGTGTTGATAAAATAAAAATTTTTATATTAATAACCATCTATGTCTCATTTTAGGAAAATGGAATATCTATATATGTGTCATTCAGTTACTTCATAGGAGTTAATTCTATTTATAGGGACATCTATTTATAGTTCATTTAGGTATTAATATGAGTTATCTATGTGTAATGTAAATCAACAGACGACTAATTATAGAATTTTTATGGGTCATTATTGACTTTTCAATGAACATTTTGGAGAGGCGATGACTTATTATGGATTATATCATGTTTTTATGAGGTTCATATATCCTCATGATTTATTTTGGAAGGATGGATGATAAAGATAGTAATAATGATCCAAGGAATTTACAAGGATTATCCATCTTCAAAAGGATGACTATACAACTGCGTACTGACCACATGGTTTTATTTAATAATTAATTCCATTATAGAATTATGAGAATACAATACAAATTATTATACGGAATATTAGAATGATCTCTTATACAATCAATTTACATGAATCAATTTATTTGATATTAAGGGATTAAACATAATTATTATTGAAGGGTGTTCTAATTTAAGATTATATTTTTTTTAAAATAACCAATTAATGGAAATGAAAGAGATTGTGGGTTTTGATCACAAAAAATTGTATTATATTTCATGATCGTTTCTGAAATACAAAAATATAATATTTTGAAATAATTAAAACCATAGATTTTTGGAGGGGAATAAAAGGTGATAATGAAAATCACATGAGGGAGGAGACAATATAGTATTACAAAAATTTGAAAGGGATGCATTGAATGATATTTTATTAATTCCAAATAAGGAATATATTATCTTGAATCACGGTAATTTCCATATATGGTATGGAAATATTATTTGAATAATATTTACATGAATTATTCTATTGATATATTTTATTGAAAACAATGTTTGAAAAAAAGAAGTCACTAATACAAAAACATTAAAGTGGATAGATAGTATGAAATGAAATATAAACCTAATAAAATCCACTAGAACCAATGGATCATTAAACTTATGAAGAAGCTGATTACATATATGATTTTCTATGTATAAAATATGTTTGAGAAGAATACCATTATTGCAACTGATGTTCTATAGTTATTATGTTTTTATATCTTATTCATACATAATCACTAAGTATAAGGACATATAGAGATAAGTGAGAATAGTATGTTATAGGAAGATATAAAATATTCTGGTTTCATCAAAATAGATCATTGGAATGAGCCAATTCAGAGACCCTATGAGGCAGCCATGATATATTCATAAGGACTGTGAAATATAAGAAATTAAAAACCCATGTTAGAATGAATAATGTCCATGGTTGTATAATGAACCACTAATAGAATGTTAGAGTACATTATGGGGTTCCATGTAAGCATCATGGGAGACTAAACCATTTAAATTGTTTAGGATAATAGTGGATGAATATGAAATTACAGTGTATAACCAATTCTATAAATGATTAAATTTCAAGGGTGAACATTTTAAATTGTTAGTTTTTATGATTTTCACATAGTACAAATATTTGTGTTGATAAGAGTTAATGATAATAGTGGATCAATGATTACCAAGCCATATAGTTTGAATTTAAGGTGGAAGTCGTAAAAGTAAAATGCGATCAATGATTGAACCCTACCATCTTCGTGATATAATAGTACCTAGGAACTATAAATGGTATCAAATCATAGGCCCCCATTTTAAATATCTAACCACTAATAAATGAGAAGCATGGATAATATCAATTCTATAAAGAAACATATCGTTCCCATTTTTAGTTCAATAATTTACAAAGTTTGAAGCATTTTATTCTTACATATTTTCTATCCAAGATCTTGAGGTGTGTGATTATAAGGAACCAATTTATGAATAACACCAACAATAAATTAGTCACACAAACTTAATAATACCTCACATTAATATTTAACAATCCAAGGACAAAAAACATTTTGTGTCAAGGAAATTAGTCACATAAAAATCTTATTTTATAACACAAATAATTTTTTAAATTATTTAGATCCTATATTCCATTTACTAGACGTATCAAATGATGTAACCATCATAATAAAATGGGTAATGGAAACCTAAAAAACTTGCGGTCTCAAAATATATGTATTGGAAAAGAAAAATCAAAAAGGATTTTCTCTTAAAGATGAGGAGAATATGGGGAAAACATAAATATATAAATAATATATCATAAGAACATGTATTATAATCAAAAAATGTAATGGATCCAAATCATATTATAAAACAATCATAATGAAAACATAAATATAAAATAAATAAAATATGAACATGACATAATGTGAAGTAAACTACAAAATGGATAATAATGAAAACATGTCATTTCTTTGAAAATATATGCATCGTGAAACATGGAATAACTTTATAAAAAAGGAGTAAATGTTTTATAACATAAAAAAATGAAAATGTGGAACATTCATCTTCATACAAAAACATATGTGATAAAACCCACTATTCCCATTCTTATTTGGACAAACATTTTTTTTTCACATTCTTGTAAATGAGAGAAAACAAATTATTCTCACTATAATGTGAACAAACCAATTTTTTTATACTTGAATATATCATTATATATCTGATTATAAAAATTAATTAGAGGGTGATATGTGACCCCTCTAGTCACCATCAACTCATATGTGGTCCACTTAGAAACAATTATCATCATAACATAAATAACCCATTGAAAAATAATTAGTTTCTTAAATATTTAACATAAAAAGAATATTAAATCATAGAATTTATTAATATCATTATCCAAAAGGATTCATAATGTAATAAAATATAAAAAATCTCTTAATGATAGATACATCATCTGAAGATAATGAGATATAAATCATGAAAAGAGTTTATTGAAAACAATTTCTTTTTTTTGTTGATAAAATCATAGTTAAACGTCCCTTTCTAAATTAAAAACTTTTGTTTCTAAGAGAAATGAAAAGAATAAATTATATAAAATTTAATTTTTTAAAAAAAAAATTATTTCCTAAAAAATAAGTAAATAACATTAATCAAAAGGTAATGCCCTAGAAATATATTATTCAATAATAATTTATATTCTTATATGCTGATGATATCCCCATCATTAAACAATATACAAATAGAACTTTTCTTGTGGTTATAGATCATTTTTTTCATTATGGGTGAGTGGCATGGAAATCAATTAGTTGGAAAAATATATTTCATGTTTTTTTGGGATGAATTTATTTTTACTAAAAGAAAAGGGTCACCAAAGCTCTTGGGGTGAAAATGGGAACCTACCTTTTGTTTATCATTGACTCCACTTGTTTTGGGGAATGGTGAGAAGCTATAATAGTTTAAATATATGCTCTACCTTTACCAATTAACTGGAAAAATAGAAAGGTATGTCCATGTCGAAATCTAGAAGTGTGTTCGTGGTAAACCCAATGGTCAACTCTATGTTTTTACACTCCACATATATTTACAGATGGTCTGGAATTCTCATCAATTATATTCAAAACATGATCATAAATTTCATCTAGATATTATTTTTCCATGAAAACAAACTGATTTTTGTTTCATGAAAATACTATATTAACCCTATTGATTAGGGGCTTTTTCAATTCAGGGTATTAATATCATCAATGATGTAATTCATAATAAAATCACCTAGAATATATTTATATCTAATCAAACATCCATTGAATTTATCTCAAGAAATTCCATCACAAGGATGATTGATGAGTGTCATTATTACATAGTATCTTCTATTTGGTCTCCAATAATGTCATATTTTTAGGGAAAAAATGAGAAATTCCTAATAGTTCATATGAAATAATCCACTCATAAGTATTAGAGCTCCCCTAGGCTGAAAAACCCTAAAAATAACACCATGGATGTCTTTTCTAGTAAGAAAATTATGAAATCTCTAGTTTTCTAATAAACATCAATAGCTATAATGTTGATTTACATTCACAGACTATAATATAGATGAAGAGGTTTTCGTTTATGGAAAATGAAAATATTTTTATATAATCCAAATAGGCATGGACTCTATATGAATAATTATTATTACCACATGAGGTTTGATGGCTATAGTATGACACCACCCTTGTTGTTGAAGTTTAAATGTAATTTTATTCATCCCTTAAAGATTATTATAATATGGAGAATTTTTAAGAATAGTTTTCCCACCCATTATCACTTATGAAATTCTTGAAAAAAAATATCTCAATGTGATTTTGTGTGTAAGGGAAAAGGAAAATGTTCAAAACATTTTTCTGTGTTGATACATCATTTTGAATTTTTGGCACTATGTTGGAAACTTATTTGGTATAAACACATGTACACATATTCAATGGGATGATTTCATGGACTTCACATTAATGTATATATAAAGTGATAAAGTTTATAACCTTATTTTAGTGGTTGTTAGTTATACAATTTCTTTTTTATTATAATGCAACTAATGTAGTGATAAATGAAAATGAGAATCCATTCTTGTATAATGGCATTTCAACCAATCACATAGAGGCCTATGTTACTTCAATGGTTCACACGTGAGATGTGAATAAAATACCTAATTACCTAAATATATTAAATATTCTTAGTTTCCAAGGTAATCCCAAAAACCCAATGTTACTTAAATCTATCTGTTGGATCCCACTGATCCCATCATTAATAATGGTCAATGAGGATGCTTCCGAAGCTAGGATTCCAGGACCCTTGGGTTATAGAGGTTTCTTCTACATGAACCATGGATTTATTATGTTATTCACTCAAAATTATATTTTAATTGGAATTTCTAATGAAGATGAACTTTGGGCTATGATACATTCCATCAAGCATGATGTCCACTATAAATAGAGATCCCTTTGGATAGAATCTAATTTTGTAATTTCTATTGAAGCCCTCAAAACTAGAAACAAGATTTTTTAATGGTGTATGACAACTCATTTGATTACATTTCATCAAAATTAAAGTCATATAAAATTTATTTTTTCAAATTCTTATAGTGTGGCTAATCAAATATTAGATCCACTTTTAAAAAAGTGATAATGTAAACGTGTATGATGTGGTCTTCTAGAATCTTAGAATATAGTTCGCCAATGGTCGATGGAACCATGAGGGATTAAATTCACTAATTTATTTTTCAAACCACTTGTAATTATTGATCTTCCTTTTAAATTTTTTTAATAAATTTGATGATCATAGTTTCCAAATCAATAATCATCTTGGTAATAGTATATTGAGTAACTCATGGAAAGGATCCGGAGCTACCAACTCTCTTACCTATACAAAATATATTCTTTGGATTCTTGAACCTCATATATCAAAATGATAAACATATTAGTTACTTATTTTATAACCTTATTATAATATATTTCTATAAATAATGTTCATTGATAATAATTCCCTTTATGTATTATATTGTTGTAATATATTTTAAATATTAATAGTTAATAATCTTTACCATTTTAAACTATGATTGAAAATCATAGATAATCATCCTTTTACTCATAAATTTAAATACATAAAAACCATTATAAGTACTATATTTATATTTTATAAGGAATTATAATGTTATAATTCCATTACAGTCGAAATTTAGTCACATTTCATGAAAATAAATACTTCAGTAAACATATTTTAGGTTATTTAATGATATTAATAGATTACCTTGTAATCATTTTAACTTTTTGTTCTATCCAAATTTAAAAATATTAATTATATGTATTATACAAATATACATATAGTTTATATAAAAATACACTATAGACTAAAACCTTCAATGTTTTTATGGGAATGAAAATGAAACATGGTTATTTTAGGAGGCGGTAGTCCACACAAACAAAATTTTCATTACATTTACCCAATGAATGAGAGGGGTGAAGTTGGATTGTATGATATATTTTTATAATATTATATACATTAAAAAATCATATTTATTATTAAATAAAATAATTAATACCATCCATGAGGGGTGGTTATGAAAAACATAAAACGTCACTTCATGGGGGTGGTAATCCGGTCACAGACACTAACGACGATAGATGTATTTATTCGTAGAAGTATGCAAATAAATGATAGTTATAAATTTATTATAATAGTATATAGACACACTAATTATGATAATTTAATTATTATAATAAATTTATGGTTGTTTTTATAGTAAATAATATTAACCAAATTTTAAGAAAGATGTCATACCAACATTGAAACTGTGAACACCCTCTTGATAAATGAATTATATTTTTGGGAATTAGGATAACTTGTAATGACCAAAAGTAATAATGAGGGTAAAGGAAATAATTTATCGGATATTTGGGTTGGGCTTCTAAGAAATTTCATAATATTTTTGAATAATTAAATGGTTATAAGTGATCCATATTTTATATGTGAAGAAGAGGGACATCTCCAAGGAAAAGAATGTCAAGTAAGGGATATGAATATAGTGTGAAGAATTTTAGACATGTTAGGTGAGGTATGTTTGGAATAACATTTATATATGTATTAAAAACTAATAATTTTATTTCATTTGTTCATAAGGTCATGTAAATTTTAAAAAATTCATGACACTGTAAATTAACTATATAATAATTCATTACTCTTACATAATTATAAATAATATTAAATATTTTATTATTAAAAGTATAAGTCAAAAATAATTACAAAATTAATATGTTATAAATCATAAATTATCCTTTATTTATATAAATTAATTTTCTTAATCGGATAATGTTATCTTTTAAATCAAAACATATAATGTGGTGAAAAACTATTTCCCTAGAAAAGTTTAATTTTAATCATTAAGAGTTATTAATATTATTTACCACTTATTACCCATTAAATTAGTGTTAATTATATTTTATATTTTATTAAACTACATATAACAGTTTTCAATTAATATTTATTATTTTAATTCTTTATAAAACTACAAAATATGAAGATTGTTTTTTGTTTTTTATTTGCAAAATTATCTTTTTTGAGGTCCTACTAATATCTAATCAAGGTAAATAATATTTACGCTTAAAAATAAAGTGGAACATATTAGATAATTTAGAAACAAGAATTTTAAATTTAAATACATATCATTTGGTTCAATTGTTAAAAACTGATTTTAAATCAAAAATATATTAAATATTTTTTAATAAAAATATTTCTTATGTAATATAATATCAAATATACTTTTATAATAAAATAATGATATATTAACATAGTTTATATCACTTAAAAGTAATATTTCTTTCATGAAAATTGTTTCCCATGTTTTAGGTAATTATTATATATTAAAATACTTTGTATTTATAAAAACTGTATTTTTTATTATTCACCTAATAATAAAATATTTTAGAAAACATTGAAAAAATCATCTTACACTAATATGACCATGATAAACCTAAAAATGAGGGTACTTTCTTTAATAAAACTTATAAAAGTGGAAAATTAATTTTTATATGAGCACACATAAAATAATTTTAAGTAAGATATATTTCCATATATTAAATGACCATTGTTTTGTTATACCATTATCTATAGTTTTTATAAAATTGTTACTTTCTTTGGTACCCACTAATTTAATAGATATAATGATAAATTTTTATTTTATTTTATCATTTTTATGTATCATGCTAAACAAGATACTTGTATGGTACTTAATTAAGAAATTGTAATTATTAACATCTTGGGTCATTATAGTGATGTTGTTATAGTACGATTTACTCAAAATGAAAACGATTCCCCCATGGAATCTACTAATAAATGAAATCATGATATAGATGGTAAATATATAAATTACATCCAATTACCTCTATATTACAAAGTCTAAACCAATTAAATGTATTATAAAATTTCAGAAAAGATATAGGATAATCTCTATATTTTGTATGAAGAGAATGAAAGATTAAATATTCAAAACAATATATTCAGAGTGCAATGTTTAAAAATTTCTTGATGATTGATGGTGAGAATGTAGATCTGTTCTTCTCCATGGTAAAATATATATTAATTCTCATCAATGGATTTGGTGACACATTATAGGTATCACATGTTTTCCAAATGTTTATAAGGAATTTCCCAAATATGTTTTACACAAAGATAACTAACCTTGAAATAAAATTGATATTTATATCTTAATTAAATAAATAAAAAACTCATCAATAATTAAATAAGGAAATATCTAAAATTTAGATAAAAGGAAAATAAAAAATGTACATTAATTTCATGAGCCGAATTAATGTTAGCGATGAATAGTATGTAGAAATAAGAAAAAAATGAAAGTGAGGGGGATGATAAAAAATATATGAGCCTGACAACACTTATATATAAAATTTTTAAGATGGAAAAAATAAAAGAAAATGAATGACACCTATAAAGGGGATACATGTGAAATGGTTCTATACACATTTCTACAATATTACCAATTAAGAAGATAAATGAGTATGATTCAGATAAACATTGTGAAGAAACCAAAAAAATTGAATAATATTATAGGATAAAAGCTCTAAAATTAATAAAGTTTTACAGAAGAAGAAATGAACAATTTTCAAATATTTAAAAGATTAATATGTTTAGTAATATCAAATGTGGGGACTCCTCAGTATGGAGTGAATCGGAAGATGAACGTACATTGAAAAACCACAAAACCATTATATCTCAATTTAAAAAGCATCTATAATCTTTATAAAGCTATGATGTGTAATTTGAAGAAACCTATAATGAATAAAAATTGATAATTGAACCAGAGGTATTCTTTGAGAAAAATAAATTATTCTATAATAAAAATAAGTGACTTGAAAAGAATGTAACATTAATGGGAATTTGATTGATCTCAATATATAGATGCAAATTTACAAAGTTAAAATTTAAAAATAAGATAAAAAACAGAGTATATATGTGCCAGACTATCTTTTAAAGAAAAAAAGTGTGGCATAATCATGGTGTATTAATATTGAACAACCCTTGAAGAAAATGAAATAATGTTTTGATAAGTTAGTATATTTCCATGTATAATAATCCGAAACCACATTGAAGTCCATCTATATGAAAAAGCTAAAAGTTATCCATACATTTTTTGTTGTTTCTAATTCTTTTTTTATAGCTAATAATATTCTAAAGTAGTCGCTGAATGAATAAGGGAAAAATTGACATTTTAAAATATACACTATAAAATCATTAAGGTATGAATATATGTTTAATGGAGAAAAGGATTGATAAAAAGATAAAATCTAAGACTTCATTGATCCTTGAAAACAAGCATATTTTTATAGAAAAAACCGTCAACATTATAAAGAATCTTGAGTTAAAGGTTACTATTAGTTTTTTGGTATATTTGGTAAAACATATTGTAGAAATGGTATAACATGTATTACCCATGTAGTGAACATTAATCAATGTGGATCACACAAGAGAATAAAAGATGTAATTAAGTGAGAAGAAGAAACCATTTAATACAATAATTTTTAATTGAGAATTCAATAATGTTGACTCCACATGCTTCTAAAATTAATGAGGATAAAATAAGTTAAAATAAATATATTTAATACATATCTTATTAAAAATAAATTTTTTTAAAAAAGAAACTATTTATATAAAAGGAAATAAATGATACTGATTAGAAAAGAAAAACACAATTCAATGAGAAAATATATGGGAGATGTAAGAATGTTGTCCATGATGCAATGGATTTTATGATAAAAATATTTAAAATACAATGGATGTTATATAAAAAGAAAAAATCAACATAGATTTCATGTGATATTATGTTCCATGATAAAATGTAGTTCCCCAGAAATGAAACTTTTAGAAAGAGTAAAGAAAATCATTTTTGATGGAAATATCAATCATTATTATTCTTATAAGAATAAAGAATAACCTATTTATCCATTTATAATTTTTTGTTTTCAATAACTTTTAGGGATTAAAGGAGATAAAAATGGGGAGATAAATCAGGTTATAATCAATGTGTGGATCATGAGAGTAGTTTCCCATTATTAGTTCATGCTAGTGAAATTTATCCAAGATGATGAGGAATTGAGTGCATTACTTGGAGGAGATAATAAGATAAGTAAGATGACCATGAACATACATTTTTGTGATTATAAAATTTATTTTTAGACCCTTATAACTTTTGGTTGATCAATTTCAATCATAATTTCCAGGAATTTTATAGTCATATTATTTATTTTTGTAAAGGGGGAGTGAGATGGTGAGAGAAGGTTGGAGTTGTAACTATTGAACATGAAACTTTTATAAAATTTTTAAGATGTGTATATAAATAAATAATTTTTTTGATAAATCTATTTATATATCCCCAACAAAGGAAAATTTTAGAATGGTTTTGTATACATAAATTTGTGGATAAAATTATTACCATAGTTACTCACCCTTCTTTATAAATTGAGTTAAACCACGTGGATTTATTTTTTTTTCTAAATAATGGTTCCTTTCTAAGAAAACCTTGTGGTACAATCGTTTCCACAACATGTATATTTCTATGGAATTAATAACTAAAAAGGGTTAGAATAAGATTCATTAAAAAGTGATGAATTATCCCTTTTATAAATAAGAATAATGAGAATGTAAGTAAGATTCCATCACTACTTGTCATTTGTATTTGTTGTTAATAAGAAATAAAATGAGTGGAATTAAAATCACACTTACTAACATACCGAACATTGAAGGTATTGATAATAATAAAAGGCAGGATTAATGAAAATGTGTATGGAATTATATTTGTTGTCAATAAATAAGGATATTGTGGTAAAATGAGGCTATCAATATGTGTTGGTGACATGAAAAGATGAGTCGATACAATCATAAATGGAAATGTAAATGTGTATGCTTCATGAAGATATCATTTGGAAATATTAAATGTATAAAACACAATTTATAATGTTTAGTGATATATTACTAACATTAAATACATGTATTGATGAAAAGAGTGTTTCCTATAATAAGTTTAAAAGAGTTTGAAGATTAAATCTAATGATGAAAATTGAAGGATTAATATTATGTGATAAAGAGTCCAGTATTTGTTATGCAAGTACCTATAGATACTTAATGATATTTAAAAGGTTGTGGTTGATCATGATTTTATGAGATTCAAAATACGAAAAATCATTCCATATTTAAATGGAATTTATATTTCATATTTGAATTATTATTTAAATAATATTCAGATGAAATAATATACATATATATATATATTACAAGAAATGATGTGTGATATTTTGAGTACCCTTATATAAATACTTGACAGAAGATACCTGCATTTTATTGATAAATAGATACTAATCACATCCCAAAAATACTGTTAAAAGATGAACTTGGGAAGAAGCTTACTACATGAAGTAGTTCATTTGAATCAAAGATATTTGAATATATATCAAAGACTATAACTTATGTGGTAGATTGGGAAATTTTAGATATTCGTATCATATTGAAAAAATTAGAGTGAGGAACGGAAGAGAAAAAGGCCCAAAACCTTCTATAAGAGGAGATGGAAGTTGAATAATAAGTTGCAGAAGGTTCTTGGAAGGAGGAAATTTTGTGACTCTGTGTGGTAGTGAAGATCCAATTGTGGTGAATAATCCATGTAATGTTACAAGAACTAATGGGAAACAGAATAAAATATTAATCATGGTGAATTATCAAATGAAACAAGGAGTTATATTTCATATAATAACATTAAAAATCAAAATTTTTGGTGGTTTTTACATACATACTATGAAGGTATGGATTAATAATAATAATTAGAGTGGATAGAGGATTTAATTATTGATCTAGTAAAATTATTGTTGTAATTTTTTGAAATAAAAAGTGATAACAGATTCATCCCTCTCCCTTTTAGTGACATGATTAGACATTTTCAGAGTCATAGGGAAAAACATTTTGAGTAAAATTAAGTTTTATATAGTTAATAACACATCATCATTTAATCAAACTAGAAATGATGTTTCTTACATAGAAATTTCTGCTATGAATATTTTTTCATTAATCACCAAAATATTCAAGGTTGAAATTATAGAATGATATAGTAAAATTATTTAAGCTCTAAAATTTAATAAATAATCAATGAAAGATATTTTTTTAATAGTGGGGGAATCAAATTTACTCTTTAATAATGAAATTTTATATATATCTATAGTATTATCATCATTGTAAAATTTATCTATAAGAATACTCATTAATTCTTTTGATGTGTTATTTTATTTCGTTATAGTTCATTCAAAAACATAATATATATTAGAATATATTTAATAAATTTAATAAGGGGTACATTGATTTAATCCTTTTGGAATGCTTCCATGATTTATTTTAAAATTTCTTCTTAATAAATCTTATTAGATTTAATCATACATAATAGGAAATGTAGTTTAACATTTCCCTAATCAATTAAATGATTCTAATGTTGAGATCCGTAGACCATAAGTATTTTTTATAAATTTCATTCTATTTTTTTATTATTTTTCATGGATTATTAATGTTTTGGAATTATGTAGGACTGAATTTAATTTCCACTACTAGTGGTCACCATGATACATTTCCTTTTATAATTGGTATTTTTTGTTCCAGAAGATGTTTAGATTTATTATCCATCATTTCCTATCAACACCCTATCTTGATTTTAAATTTTTCTATTCCAACTTTAGTTTTTAATGATTTGAATTTTTTAACTATGATTTTTTGGTTGATAAGTTGAGGATATTTGGTCATGGGGTTTTAGTTTTTTGTTTGAAATGGTGATAGATGAATTGTTTGTTAATATCCTTGATGAAAATTTTGTTGGGATGGTGGAGGTTGATGGAATTTTTTTTAAAATAATGGTTGTGGTTTGTTAAACTATTTCCAAAAAACATATCATATTTTGTATTTATATCGATATCCTTGATTTTTCATTAGATGCTATAATTTTATTTATTAATAAAAAATAACACAGCATTCATTATCTTGTATTTCAGAAAACAATTTCGGTATTTTATTAGGGTTGATCAAACATTTTTTTAATAATTCTTGTTTTCTCGTTTGATTTCGTAAGATGCATTTTTTTATACATTTTGTTTAATAAATTATATGTTAATATTGTAATATCAGTGGATATTAATTAATGGGATGATCTAGTTGAAGTATCTCTATTTTTGAATTGATAAGAATTTTGAGATATCAACATAGTGAGTCACTTAGCCTCTACTATAAGTGTTTTATTCGATGAACCTCTAGAAGGTGAATCTATTTAACTTATATCACGATTATAAAATAGTTGGTAAAATAAAATTAGGAAGAAATTATCCTCAATGGATTGGTATGGACTCATTATAAAAATCATATTAATTCTATCTTAGTATTGATATAGTATTTCTCCTATGACTAGTATTTATTTATATAACTTATTCTTTGGGTAATTAACCCTTGATATTTGAATTAATACTCAATGGAATCTTCTATAACGCTTATATAAAAATTATACATCTAATAGATGATACTTATTCTAGAGAGAAGGGTAATTATATACATTTCTATTTATCCAATGCAACTCTTCTAGAATTTAAGGTTTCAAACTCTATAGTGAATCCCTTGATTTAATTTTATGAAGAATCTACTACAAGACTATAAAACTAAGGTATTAAAGTCATTAATCATGTATTCATTTAAAATTCAATTTGAACACCTCGTGAACATAATTTTTCCTTTGATTAGTTAAGTGTGGTTAATACAAGTATCCAAATGGTTGGCCATGATTTTATACCATGACTTGAAATATATATTCATAGTGGAAACATAGAGTTTCACATGGATCTATTACGAAAATATTATATCATTTAGACTACATATTTTCAGGGTATGTCTATATCATAACTCTATAGAACATGGACCTTTTAATATATAGATAAAGAGGAAATATATATTCACTGTGATATTTTTTAATTTAATTTATGTTTTTGGATAAATGTTAGGAAATTAGAGCCACCTCAATAGTAATGGTACCATTTAATTTTAAATATTTTCATATTCACTTTATGATTAAGCAGTTTAATTTATATTTTAAATCCATGGTATTAAAATATAGTTGTACCACATATTATCTATTAGTAGTGGGGAAATTAAATGTTCTTCATAATGTTAAAAACTGACTAGAGGGGTTTTTTAATTGTGGGAAATATTGTGATTAAAATAATATTGGATAGAAGTAACTATTTAGTGGTGGATTAAGGATTAATATAATGTTTGGTATACTAGTGTATTCCTATAAAATTTACTTAATGTTAAATAATTATTCTATTAGTTGGTCATTAAGAGATTTTATGATCACAAACCTCACTTCCGTATTTGGTAGTGATGGTTAATTGACATGGACATTTATCACTATTAACTATAACTATTTACTATGTGTATTAGATTATTTTTATAAATTACCCTATCCTATAATAAATGGATCTCCTTCAATGATTAAGGCACCTACTGATCCTGATATATTGGTCCAACCCAGTAATGGTGAGATTCAATATACAATACAAGTTCAAAAAATCACCAACACATTAACCATTACTCACTCAGGATCCATTATATAATGTCCTGATTGAGAGTAAGGAGATAATTAATTTAAAATAAATACTAAGAAAACTAATAAAATACTTATTTATTATGATATCAAACAACCAAGAATAATAATGTATAAAATTTAGATCAACAAAAAGGTAATAATTAGTAATTCTATTAGAAATTAATCACATATAAGGATCAGCCCTAGATCATTCATCAATGAAGTTTTATACATCAATGTGAAAGATCAAAACTATTGAAATCAATATCTAAAAAACATAATTAGTAAACTACTACCATAAAAGTTCACATATCCAAATCATCATAGTGATGATTTCCAACCTCTATTTATAAGACCCTCTCTATTTTTAGACGATTCCATGAGGTATAGACATCCCCTTTTGTTGATAGACAAGGATTGTATAATTCTTACTAGAATGATTTGGTAAAAAAATAGTTTTATGAACTAAAATGATTTTCTATATATCTTGGTTAATTTACCACATATCCTTTTCCCCTTTACCCAATTGGTTTATATATAATGTTAAATTATTATTTTGGTTACCACATCCATTTAATTTATTCCACATGTACTAATTTGATGATTGTGGGATCTCCTGAATCGAATATTTATTATTTTAATAATAAATGGTTTTACTATGTTTTAGTGAGAACATTTCCCCCATTGGGAACTATTGTTACATTATCCATAGTAATAGATGGTGGATCAGGTATTAGGAATTCTTTGGATTTATGAAAAACATTGTTTTAATGAATGAAAATTTTTTGGCTAGTAATGCCAGAATGAGACTATATTGGATATTGTTCTTGTACTAGGGATTAAAATGCATAGAATTCAACCTAGAATTCCAATGTTGTATTGCATTCTTGAAAAATTATTGTTTCTAACAAAGTGTCACATAGTGAACACATCATCCATTCCTATTTGGAATAATCTATAGAATCATTCCTTAAGGTTCAGTCAGGTGGAATGCAGCCCCAAATATTTGCTATATATAATGTAATATCGGGTTGTAACATAAGGAGTGGTCATTAATAAATGTTTAATGTATAATGTAATATCAAGGACATGCATGATATTTCATTGAGTTTTATATGGAATCTGATGTGTATGATTCATTCAATTCATAAAATATAGGTTATTTTAATACTCCTCACATTATCCTATCAAAATAGAATGAGGTGAAAAATCCATAGATTGTTGGTGTGAGTTTTTATCATAGTATATCATTGAAAAATTACATTGGGATTTTTAGATATTCTTTTGGAAAAGACCTTAGTATCATTAGTGATGAACATTGTCTTGGAATCAGATGACAAATTACATAGATTAAATCATAGTCATAAAAAGTTGATCCATAATATGGTGTATCTCTAGTTTATTTTAATGTTATAATATCATATGATGTTAGTATAGGACATAGTCTCGGGAAATAAAGAACGGTATTACATTGGACTCTTGACATATTATTGGGCCCTATAATAGATAATTTTTGGAAGTTAATGCAACATTTGTTTCTTAACATACAAAAAACATCCTCTGATAGATCATTAACATATTGTTCCTCTAAAAAAATATAGAAATAAAATTTTATTACAAAGGTATAACCCTAGGTTTTATATGTATTTCATATATAAGTGTCTGAAGCTCATTTTTCAGGTTCCATCTTGAATCATATGTGTTAGTTATATATATGGATATATGTTTATATATGATTCATCGCATTGAATATGTGAGTGGAATACTATTTGAGGAAGATACATATATATATATCCTCCAAATAAGGATATGACTAACCTTTTATGTGTGATTTATTGTAACTTCCTGATTCTTCTATTAGGTGAAAAATTTTATTTTTTTGATCTGATTCATTTAAAAATCCTTAATAATAATGGATAATAAATTGAAAGGGAGTTTGAGTTATTCTGAGGCTCATTATGATCCTATAGCTCTAAATTGGTAAGGAAAGACTAGGCCACCTGGTAATGGAGAAATGTGCCACCCATCCCACAATGTTTCCCTCAAATAATGCTGATATATAAATAAGCACCTAGTGTCTACATGCATTGTCATAAATCATATGACCAAAAGAATACAGTCATATGTGATTAAGATAATTTTTACCGAAATATTTTTCATCATTTTCACATGATTAGTCAAACCGTGAACCTAACCATGTGATTTACTCTTTTTATGTAGTCAATGGTGTAAAATTGGAGCATGTATTGGAAAATGTGTGGGCAAATGATGTGTATTGTTATTTTTCAAGAAATTCTCTTTTTAACCCTCTTTAATGATTTAATCCATTTCATTTAGTCTCCCTTGTTTTCTCCATTAGTTGGCCCACATCCCACATATTGGAACACTCTTCCATCAAAAATATAGAATTCCATACAACTCCTCTATCTAATATATGATTCATTTTTTTGATGGATCCAACATGATGTTATAGGTAAAATATCAAATTGTATCCAACACATTTCTAGTTCTTCTACTTATCCACTATGTTATTTAGGCAAAAGATATGTTGCAATATTTGTAGGGAATTTTATGGTTTGGTTTTTTTCCTTCTGTACTTTGTTGAATCAATGTTTTAAAATTGATGAGGGATGTACTATGATGGTAGGGTAGGTGGCCCCTATTTTTCCTGTCATTTCATAATATTCCATAATTTGTGTTGTTGTTACGGCCACCAGTCCATTCTAGTGGTAACTCAATAATTATAATTTAATTTATTCATTATGGGTTTACTTGTGTATTATGATTCTACCTAAATCAAATTCGCATATGTGGGCTATATCCAAATCTTATATATTCAATTGTCCATTTTATACCTATGTTTCTTAAATAATACACTTTTTCCATGTCTTGTTCAACATGCCAAATGGATATTTCTTTATATTTAATACGTTGAACAATATAAAGAATCAATAAGGTCGAAGAACATGGTGAGTATAATTTATTCATGCCACTTATGGATGGTTGTAAATATATTTAAATTCACCAAGTTCCTATTCCTTGTACCATATGAATTTAGTGGAATTTCCCAATGGAATGACTATAACAATATGACTAATATAAAACATTCAACGTAATTTAATGAAATTATCCCCCTTTATATACATGATATAAAATCATTGAGTGATTATTGGTTTCACCTTGGTTTGAAAGTTGAAATAAGGGGTTCCAATTTAAAGACCCCTTGGATGAACTCTTGTTCCCTTCTGTTAAAATTTTAATGCTCTGTAAACATGATGGGGGTGATATAATCTATTCCTATAATGGAATCACTGAGAATTATCAATTTTTACCTCCAAAAGAGTGATAATTGTTCCCTATGGGATACCCATTGAACTGGCTCAAAGGCACTATTGGTTAAACCATCCCTCAAGAGAGACTCAGACCCTTAATTACGATACTAGGTATGGACTCGGAGGGTTGTAATTTACATATCACTCCATGATTAATGTGGAATGTGAGAATTCATCATTAGGTCACCCTGAAAAAACTCTTTGACATTACTTACATGATGATTCCTTGAGAGATACATGACAAGTCATCCTAGATTTCCATTGATGGTCTCAGGGGGTCTCACAATATTTTCTAAAGTTTTTTCTATATTGAATTTGAGAAGGAGATAAATGAATGATTTAAAAATGATAATTGATACCTTTGTATTAAATATATAGGTATGTTTCCCCCAATACCAAGTAAAATCTTTGGGAAAGTGCATCACATGGAACCTTATCCAACTCACATTAACATTACAGGATCCTCAGTTCACTCACACTAGAATAGGTTGAAGCAGATTGAGTTGAATTGTCTCCATATGTAACTAAGTCGAATGATTTTACTTATTTGTTTTTTTTTTGAATTTAAACAAATATGAAACATTTTTTATTTTATGTCATAAGGAGTTGGAATGCATAAACACCATGAGTGTCAGCCTACAGGGATTGTATCTCACACCTTTCCTTTGAACCTTTGGTACCCAATTACACTTTATCACAACAAGTACAAATAAAGGGAATTATCAAACTTCCAATAATTGATTTAAAATACTAGGATGGAGAGAGGAGAAGAGGCCCGGTCCTACGATCCAGATGAAAGATATATGGGATTTTTTATTTTTATTATTTTTAGAATATTTTATATGATTGTATCCCCTGCCCCTAGAATAACCATTTTGTATAGTTACATCTTATATCATCATCATTATACTTTGTATGTAGTCAGTTGTTCAACTTCTGCATCTTATGGATTAATTATCTTGCATCATATTTGATTTTATATTTTCTTTTATACATTCTTCTATTTATTATATTTATTTTTATTTTCTCTATTTTATCAAATAGGTCATAGTCTCTCCACATACAGAATGTAGGCCCTCACTGCTGGTCAGCATCCACTTGCATTTGAGGTGGCGTGCTTGAGGTCTTGTGGCCAACTATTTCATGGAACTCGTGATTGGCATCTTGGGAGGGATGATAGAAAAGGGTATTAGATATAGTTTTACTTTTTTATTATAGTTTTTGTTTATGAAATGGACTAGGATAACAGAATTTGGATATGAAGTTGTGTCTGGGATTTTCTACCCTACATACAGGGGAATCCAAAATTTTCTAAGATGTATAGATACTCTTATTACCTATACTTGTTACCGTTTCATTATATTTCTCAATAAGGCGATGCACATTATTTTCATTATTATTATGTTGATAAGATATCAATTAGTTATCCAGGTAAAATGAGGGAATCTTAGAAGAATTATTTAATCTAGTCCCAATATTATTTAATCTTTCATTCATTATGATATTCCATTTCTACTTTATTGTGTTCACTACTTTTCTTATGTTATTGTTGTTTCTGAATTATTTTCTATGCATTGAAGCATTCTATTAAAATCAATGATGTCATAATCGGTTTAATTTTCCAATAATTATACATTAGTTGGTTTTATTAGTGAGTCTTGTCGATAGTTTTTATGATAAAACCACAATTATGGGATTTTACACCTGTTGTCTAGAGTAAGGGAAAAGATATAGTTAGATGACACATTGATGTAAATTTATAAAGTGTATGAGACCATATAAATTTGAACTATTGATGTAATTAAATGGATATAGATCCTAATAATCAATTAGTAACAATGAATCAAAATGAATTAAAATAAAAAATTTAATTTATAAGGAAAATATCTGACTTTAGCCTGACCCGATCTTAGTCTTCGGTTGTAGTTCATGTCTCCATTGATCCATCATTTTCTCATTCTTCTCACCTTGACCACTCTCTAAGAGTAGGTGGAGGGACGTGTTTCTTTAGTAGAATATAATTATTATTTTTTCCTTCTTATTACTTTCCCTATATGTTATAAATCATGCATGAGTCTTGCCCATGGTATTTGTAGAGTGTTGACACTACAACGTCCTCATGTTGTATATCAAGAATGTGGCGATTAGTTTACTCTTAAGGTGGTGGGAATAATCCACCTATGATAACTCCTATAATTCCACCTAATGTATCTCATGAAAATCCTATACATGGTGATAATTCCCAGTTTTCTAATGGTTTCCTTAACTCCATGTTGTTAGTAAAAGGTTCCCCTTAACCTTCCCCTTCTATGTAAGAGAAACCTATATTTTCCAGTAGCATCATCCGCCCACCATTTTTTGGGAAAGAGGGACCTCAGGATATTGAATCATGGATAGAGGATATGGTTTCAATCTTCACTAATATTGAGATGCCTCTGGAGTATAGAGTTCAGATTGTGGCCTATCTATTAAACGACTCTACCATGATTTGGTGGGATGTTATAACTCGAAATGGTTAATGTCAAGTTATGGTCCATGAAGACATCTAGATAACCTTCATCAGATATATATTTCCACAAATATTTATAACAGAACATGATTTGGAATTCATGCACCTTGAGAAAGGTGACATGCCAGGGATGGAATATTCATCTTGCTTCAAAGAATTACAAATTTTCACCCCAACCTTGAATGGTGATGCGATGATTACTACGAGGTGCTTCAAGGATAGTCATGATTATGTAATATATTTATAGGTTAACGTCATTCGACTTCCCACAAATTCAGAGATAGTAACCCATACCCTCATCACTGAGAACTTAAGGGAATCATAATAAGTTAAGTAGGGTAGTTCATATTCCATGTAGATAAATGAATTATCCAGTTGCATGAAGCAAAACCATGAGGGTATACATAAGGGTAGTACCAACCATATGGAATAGACCAACATCTTTTTGGTGTGTTATTAGTATTGAAGTCTAGTGCACAAAAAACCCCTATATATGTGGAACCCTATCGAGTGTCAGGATTGCTGAATGATGGGTCAAATATATCATTTCTAATGGTATTTTCCTTGAGTTCCAAGTGAATATGGTTTCTTTAAAACATCGCCTTATGGTGCACTATCTATGACCCCTCATCATAGATGATGCTGGTCTTCTATAGGATGTTTGGGCTGAGTAATTAGTCATGATTGAGGCATTAATAATTAAGAGTTCCATTATCATTTGTGTGCACCTACATAGTATAGTCAGGTAGTATCTCAAGGATGAGATTTATGCCACATTTATGTTACTCAACCAATAAAAAAGGTGTAGGGTCCTGGTACAACTATTGTTATAGGTACTATTCTGGTAGCCTCTACTTTAGTATCTACCTTATTCGATTCAGGTGAATCACACTCCTTTATATCTATTTTAACTATGAGAAGAATTTTATTATTGATAGAGTACTTTAATAATGTTATGACCCTTAACATTCCATTAAAAATTCGAGAAGAGGGTATACACCATAGCAAGGTGTGACACCATGAAATAGGTGGGAACCATTCCTTATAGATTCTCTTCATCCTCAAGATGACTAGATTTGATGTTATTCTTTGATTGGACTGGCATGTTTCTTATAGGGCCCATGTGAATTTCTATCAACCATGGGTTACTTTCACATCACCTAAGACAAACATGTATATCAATAAGGGAAAATGGGATCTCTAATTGTGTTCATCTAGACTCAAGTGTACTATGCTAACTGTGATAACGTCCTAGATGACTGGCCTCGTAATGAGTGAGTAGGGAATGTAGTTAGAGGAATTTCATCCTGTTTTGGATGCTTCTGAGATCTCTTCCCTGAAAATTTCTCTATCTTAGCATCTAAAAGAGAATTTGAGTTCACCATTGATCTTGCGTGAGGTGCAACACCAATATCCATTTTTTACTTATAGGATAAAACCATTAGAGCTCTAGAAACATGACCACATTGCCATGACGTGGAAAATTGATTATGATTTTAATATTGATTTATAGGCTAGGGAAGACCCAAGTTCATCTCTCGTGGAGCATTGATAAGTTTTGCGTATTTATTTTTAATAAGAATTACTAAAAGAGGGGGGAGGTTTTGATAACAGATTTAAGTAAATTACATAATTAATGAGTTAAATAGTATATAATTAAAGGTGGTGTGTTAATAATTATGAGAGAAGAAGATCATTTCTTGTTCACTACATATCTTGTATAGTTCATTGTTATGAAAATTTATCATGGTTTTATTAATTCTTTGGTTGATGGTTGTCAAGATCTTGACTCCCCAATTGTGTCTTCAAATTATGATTAAAGAACCAACCCGTGGCACAAAAATCATGTAGCCACTATTTTTTTATCCAACATAGAATAGAAGGTATACCAAAGAATAACTAAATATTATGTATGTCTGAGATAAACATTATTATTGTGTTGTCCAATCGGATCAACCCAATATTCCCACTTTAAATCTCAACCCAATCATTGTTGAAATAAAAAAGTGTTCCACATAATTGTATCAAATGAAATTTAATCAGGGGGAATAATGTCAAGAATCAAAATAAGTTTAATATTCAACACACAAATTATACAAAACTAGTAGAATACCATGTGATATAACTCCATCCCAAGTTTGTGTATATCCCTTGAAATGATCATCCTCTGTTTAGCTCACCATTGAGAGGAGGATGAGGCTCAAGTGGAAATCCCTTTTCATACTTGATTCCAATATGAGGATTGGGGACTCCACAACTCCTTGGATAATGAGATGACTTATTTTGGTCTCCAAAATTCCAGATATTTGCCTCCTGGACAAACTTGCAAATTAGGAGCCCAAGGATCCATTTTATAGGAAAATGGGAAGGTGGTTTTGAGAACACAGAATTCTTAAAACCACTTGTGAAAGGTGTTTCGACCCCCAGACTGCCTTATCTAGATTTAGAGAAAATAAAAAAGTTGTATGCACACCTATTAGATGTCTCCACTTAATGTTTGGAATATATTAGACACCTATAACTTGTGATATGGACAAATCACAGCACACGAATTTTGACATCATACAGATTCATTGTGCTGGAATGATCTGTACGGTTGGGCCCCTATATGGCTGAATGTGTCTTTGGTACCTTCCTAATAAATGTATCCAAATGGAATTTGGACCAGTCCACAAAATATCAGATCACTTGGATGCATGTCCTAGTAACAGTGTGCTGATTAATCCACTGGTGTACTTGGATCATGCGCAATTTGGCCCATTTTTCATGGACATGATCATGGTCCCTCCAAATCGCCTCCTCCTATAGTGGAATCATCAAAACAAGTATCATTTCCCTCTTTAATAGTGAAAAAAAACAAAATAAATGATTCAAAAATGGAATTAAACTTGTCGTTTTTTATAATTTTCAATATAATACAAGTTAAACAAAGTGGTGTAAAGTTGAAAATTACACCGTGAATCATGGTACGATCACACCCACACACCTAAACATTTCAACTCATGGGAAAAGTAAAAAATAAAAATAAAATGAGGCATATCAATATTCCCAACATCATGAAGAAATAAAATTCGAGGAAATTTTAAATCATTAAATAAATGAGGTTAGTGCATGAACCACACCAAGGAGTTATTCCTATGGAAAAAATGTCTCATAAATCATATCAAAATGAAATTAAAAGAGACCCAGGACACCAAAATGAGCAAGGAAATCAAAATTCAACCATTCCTGTGACTCTCCATGTGTGTGTGTGAAAACTATTCCATGCTATTCTTTCCTCTTCCTATCCAATTAATATATGTTATTTTAAAATTATTCAGATTTAAATGAATTTTCACCACACCTGCCCTACTTCATTTGAAATCATATTTCAAGACCCACTCACTTAATCATTTCCAGAAGTCAACCATAAGCTAAAGACCTATATATCCCCATATGTTGTACATTTCATCACTCCCCTCATTTATTATTTTTTTAGAACTTGTTTTTGAAACAAATCTCACACTCATCTCTAAACCCTTGTTTGATCTCCTAACGACAGTAATTGCAATATATTTGACAAGAAAAACAGTTGAGGAGGAGTGGTTTTTGACCTTCCAAAGACACAAATTTTAATTGAGGGCGTAGAACAATCAGACATTATGTACACATGTATAGGTCAATCTGGTAAAGTAATGAAACAGATCAAATAAGGAAAGAAGATATGAAAACAGCCTTTAATGATGAAAATTATTAACCTAACATATATTTACCTCATATTAAGTAAGAAATATTCACACATCATGGTTTGGTTAAAAACTTTATGGAGATATTAGTGACACAATTTTCCCAAAATCTACTCACACAAGGGGCATCATTCATCAAAAATGTTTCATAGTGATACAACCATTTAGACCAATGACAGAAAAAAATTCACTAAAAATCACTCTCGAATGTTAACTTCATACAAATATTCTTATTGACCATTATTTATGGTATTTTAACTTTCCCCCATTTATGGTCACTGAATCATGGATCTTTGAAATTTCTGATGGCGGAAAATGAAAATACCATAAAGAAGGTGAAAAAGATAAGAAAGAAGAAAGACAATAGAAAGCCAAATGAAATCAACAAGATGGGGAAAAGTGAAAATACCATAAATAAGGTAAAAAAGATAATAAAGAAAGAAAAAAATGATTAGAGTTCATATCTAACCCAAGAATGTACCCATACCCCCACAACTGGAATGTGTAGTGTCTTCACTGTAATAATTGAGAAGGTGAGAAGGTAGGATAAAACTTATTGTGTTTCTCTGGTATGTCACATCTTGAACATGGAATTCCTACATTGGGAACACTGAAAGGGCATCATGAAAGTGCTTCTTCCACAACTCATTGATAGTGAAGGTTTTCTTGGTTTCTATATTTTTAACCTGGACAACTCCAAGTGGAGATTCATTAATAATAGTGTATGAGACAAACCAGCGGGAAGAAACCTTACCAGGATGCAACTTTAGCCTTGAGTTATAAAGGGGGACCTTCTACCTAATGTGGAATTGACGATGAAGTATAAGATGGTCATGGGCATCCTTGGTTCACTCCTTAAAAATTTTGGAATTTTCATATGCATCTCTTCTCATTTCCTCCAACTACTGAATCTACATCTTCCTTTGGGAACCCGCACCAGAAAGATTAGAATTGCATTGTTTGATGGCCCAGTAGGCCCGATGATCAATCAAAATAGGTAGGAGAAAAATCCTACCAAACATTGGACAATAAGGTGACATTCCAATTGGTGTTTTGAGAGTAGTATGGTAAGCCCATAATAAATCATCAAGTCGAAGACTCCAATATTTTCTATTGGGATGAACCATTTTTTCGAGAATCTATTTTTCCTCTCTATTTGACACCTCGGCTTGACCATTGGTCTATGGATGACATGCAGTAGACACTCTATGACCGACCGCATACCGACGGAAAAGTGGTTGCATTTTCTGGTTGCATAAATGAGAACCCTGGTCACCAATGATGAACCTAGGTAAGCTAAACCTACAGAATATTTGGGTTCTCAAAAATTTTACAACTACCATAGAATCATTATTCCTTGTAGCTCGTTCCTCTACCCATTTTGACACATAATCAACTGCTAAAAGAATGTACAAGTTGCAAAAGGAATTGGGAAATATACCAATAAAGGCAATGCCTCAAACATAAACAATTTCATGAAAGAGCAATGTTTGTTGTGGAATTTAATTTCTTTTAAATACATTCCCCATTCATTGGAAAAAAGTAAAAGAATTGAAAAATTCATGGGAATCTCGAAAACTTTTTTCCAAAAGAGACCAGAATCAAGGACCTTGCAGGCAGTCCGTTGGGGAACCAAGTTCCCCCCACAAGCAAGAGTGTGACAAAATCTAAGGGAAGACTAGAACTCACTATCAAGAACAGAACACCTAAGGACCCGATCACTAAATGTGCGCCAGAGGTAGGGGTCATCCCAAATGTACCAATGAGATCCTTGTTTCAGAATACTAGCTTGGTTTTTATTGAAATCCATAGGAATCCATGATCCAACCAAACAATTTACAATTTTGGCTTACTAAGGAATAACATATTTCACTCGGTATAATTTCTCATTAAGAAAGATATCATTTATAAGAAAACAAGGGGATTAGTCAATGCACAAGGATGGGGGATTCCTACCGATATTACCAGACACCACATTCTCTGCTCCCTTTTTGTCTCTAGTTTCAAGATTAAATTCCTGAAGGAGGAGCATCCATCAAATGAGATGTTGTTTGGATTCTGGTTTCTTAAGGAGATACCGAAGGGCTGAAGGGTTTGAGAACATGATGAATTTGGACCCCAAAAGGTATGACCTGAATTAGTCCTATGAAAAAATAGTGGTAAGGAATTTTTTTAGTTGTGGTGTAGTTTTCATGGGAAGGGTCCAATGTACGTGAGGCATAGGCAATGACATGTGGAGCGCGATCGACCATTTATGACAAGACTACCCCAACTGCATAGTTAACGACGTCACACATGATCTCAACAGTAAATCCCCCCGAGGAGGTTGGATTACCTGGGGTGATGTGAGACTCCATTTTAACCTATTAATATCTTTCTCACATTATTTATGAAAAGAAATTTATTTTTATTTTTGGAGTAATCGGAAGAGGGGGAGTGAAATTTTACTAAAGTCACAAATGCTACGACAATAAAATCCAGCATGACCTAGGAAATACCACACATCCCTTACATTTTGGGGAATGGTAAAGAAGAAATTACATCAACTTTTGTTTTATATACTTGGATTTCCTCCCGAGAAATGAAATGCCCTAAAACTATACCTTGTCGCACCATGTAATGTCATTTTTCATAATTTAATACTAGATTATTTTCAACACAGAGACGTAGGACTGAACCAAGAATACTCAAACATTCATCAAAAGAAGATCCATAAATAAGGAAATAATCCATGAATACTTCAATGAAATTATCTAGGTAATCTGAAAAATACTAATCAGGCAACATTGAAAAGTACCTGGGGCATTGGACAAACCAAATGGCATCCTTCTATAGGCAAATGTGCCAAAGGGGAAAGTGAAGGTTGTCCATTCCTGATCCTCAGGGGAAATATGGATATGAAATTATCCTAAATATCCATCAAGGAAACAGTAGTGGGACTTAACTATTAGCCTCTCTAGCATTTGGTCAATGAATGGAAAAGAGAAATGATCTTTCCTAGTGTGTTGGTTTAGTCGGCGATAGTCTATACAGACACAAAAACTATTCTGGACATGAGTTGGATCCAATTCATTGTTTTCTTGTTTTATTTCTATAAGGTTAGTATTTTTAAAAACAACTTGAACAGGATAGACCCATTGGCTGTCAGTGATTGTGTAAATGATTCCAGTAGAAAATAATTTTGTTACGTTGTATTTCACAACATTTAGGAGGTTTGGGTTCAATCAATGTTGTGGCTGCCTCACTGGTTTAGCCTCAGCATTTAACAAAATATGATGTGTACAAATTGATAGGATAATACCAGGAATGTCAACAATTGTACTTCCCAAATCTTCTTTATACTCCCTTAAAAGTTCAAGAAGCCACAATTCATGCTCAGGAGCAAGTGAAATTGCAATGATGACGGGAAAGTAGTTTCCATTATCAAGATACAAATATTTTAAATCTTGAGGAAATTGTTTCAGTTAAAATTTAGTGGATTTTGGATTTATGAGAGTGTGTGTGAAAGTGATAGGTCACTGATCTCATCTAACTGCTCAATGGTATCATCCTCAAATGAGGAATGAGCTTTTAAAAGCTTAGTAGTATGATTGATTGTAAGTGGATTCTTAGTATTCATGAAATCATCAATTGATGAAAAATCATGAATGTTTTCTATAAAACTATATGAATCAATGCATGAATCATTTTTTAGTATTTCTATCAATGAAGAAAACTCGGAAAGGGGATCGGGGGAAAGAAAAGGATTTTTTCAGGGGTAGGGAGTACATCAATTGAATTAACAGATAGAGAGTAATATTTATCTGAGGGGTGCTTCATGGAATCAAGGATGTTGAAATGGACTATGTCACCACCAAATTCCATATATAATGTAATATTATGGATATAAATTAAATATTTGAAAGCTTTCAAGTAGGGTCTCCCCAATATAATCAAGGCATGTCCATTCATCCTATAATCCTCCATTTTGAGGACATAAAACTCAGCAGGGAAAATTAAATTTTGAACCCCCACAAGAACATCCTCTAACAAACCATAGGGGTATGCGGTACTCTGGTTAGCCAATTGAAAAATTATTCCAGTGGGATTATGTTCCCCGACCTACAATGCAGATTAAATTGAGTGAGGCATCTCATTTATAGATGCACCTAAATCAAGCATAACATTAGAAATGGAATACTCCCTTTCAGTGAAAGGCATTGAAAATGTTCCAGGATCATTGAACTTGGTGGGATGTGATGTCTCTATCAATTATGAAACATTCCTCTCCAATTCCACCTTCCCATCTCCATGAAGTCTCCTTCGGTGTGTACACATCTCCTTCAAAAACTTGTCCTGTTGTGGAATTTTCTTCACAACATTAATCAATTGGATGTTAACCTGCGCTTTCTTGAAAATTTACAATATTTCCTTATCATGTTCAGTTTCTTTTTGTTTCCTTGGTTGGGGGGACTTTGAGTAAATGGAAGAGAAATGGTTGGGCTAGGTGACTCATAAATGTACACATTCTTTCCTTTGGAATGGCTTCTCTTCGTAAAAGTTTCATCAACATTTAAAACATTTTCAATTTTTGGTATAGAGGTTTCTTTAGGAGGGGTGACTCTAATAGATGATTCATTTTACTTTCTAGTTGATTTCCACTCCTATTGGTGATGGCACTAACATTTACTTTATCCCTAGGGTTAATTACTAGTTGAGGGGGAAGTTTACCTGATCTGTGACTTTGAATTTCACCCACTAAGTTAGCAAGTTGACCAAATTTTGTTTTTTGGTCTTTTATGGATTCTTCAGTAGTTTGTTGGAATTGAATATTGTTGGCAGCCATTTTTTTCATCATATCTTCTAGTCTAGGCTCGAGGTTTGGAGGGATTTGTTGGAAAGGCCTTTGGGGTGTTTGAGAATTTTTAGGTGGTGGTGGTGGATGACTACTCTAACCCGGTTGGTTTTATTATTGTTGAGGATGGTTTGAATACCCCTTTGTGTATATTCTTGGTTCTCCTTCCACCCAGGGTTGGATTGATAGTATGGTTCTTGAGAAAAGGGTTGGTTATTGGGGAGGCCTGAAAATATGGCCTCACAACTCTCATAATTTTCTTTCAATTGGGGGTATTGGTCATAATAGTGGCTGTGAGAAGAACATATACCAAAATGGATGGGAGGAGGAGATTAGGATTTACCTTGGGAAAGAGCATGTTGTCGAAAAAGGGTACTTACCTCTTCGAACATTGTGTCCACCTTCTTCTCGAATTGAGTACTTTGTAACTCATGGACCCCATGAATTGGTACATTGGACCTTGAAATAAATTGTTGTGTGTTTTTCACCATGTTCTCAATTAGGGTTCCTGCAAAAAATTGGGGACCTATCAACTAGCACACCACCTTCAGCAATTTAGATCATATTTCGATCAATAGGGATTAAACCTTCCTAAAAATATTGAAATAAAAGTTGATCACTTATTTAGTGGTGTGGGCAACATGAACATAACCTTTTAATGAATTCCCAATATTTATGTAATATTTACCCTTGCGATTAACTTATCACACAAATTTATTTCCTTATTATTGGACTTCGAGAGGCTAGAAAATATTTTTCAGGAATAAGGCGTTTCATGTCTGCCCAACCTCTTATTGGTGAATTAATATAATACAACCAATCTTTCGCAGTGTCTTCTAAAGAAAATGGGAATTCTATAATCTTTACCTCTTCCTCATCCACATTAGTAGGTTTTAATGTTGAAAAAACAATAAGAAATTATTTTAAGTGCTTTTGTGGATCCTCTCAATGAAGTCCATGAAATCTTGGTAGTAGATGAATTTAACAAGATTTTAGTTTAAAATTGGGTGTCTCGCCTTGTAATTAAATATAGGATGGTTAGATATCAACATCAGGTGAGGTTTTTTATTTTACTGTTCTACTATTTTCATCCATGTTATTAACAATAATTTCAGTTTTAATGTGGGTTCTCGAAGAAGAAGAAGAAGAATAGGGATCAATATGAGTGTTGATGTTTTGTGCGTCCTCTTTCAAAGGTTCCTCTTGTGTATCTTGGGGTCATTGATGTAGGATCCTCTCTGGTTAGAGTTCGAAAGGTTGTAAGTCTCCCATAGTAGAACGTGCCATTCCACAATCATACACAAGAAATATACCAGAATACAAAAAATATAGGTAGACGTATAAGATAACACAAATAAATATTCACAAAAATTACAAACAAAATACTTATAAAAAACACGCACTAATACCAAAATTCTCCCCGGTAATGGTGCCAAAATTTGACCGCGTGGTCTTTAAGTGGAAAATTGATTTTCATTTTAAGAATGATTTATTATCTAGGGGAGAACATAAGTTATCTCTCGAGGAGCATTGATAGGTTTTGAGTATGCATTTTTAATAAGAATTACTAAAATAGGGGGGAGGTTTTGGAAACAGATTTATGTAAATTACATTATTAAAGAGTTAAATAGTTGATAAATAAAGGTGGTGTAATAATAATTATTATAGATAATTATTATTTCATGTTCACTACACATCTTGGATATTTCATTGTTTGGAAAATTTAACATGGTTTTTTTATTTCTTTGGTTAATGGTTGTCCAGATATTGACTCCCCGCTTGCCTCTTCAAATGATGCTTAAAGAACCACCCCTTGGAAAAACAATCATGTTGCCATGATTTGGTTATCAAACATAGAATAAGATTTCTACCAAATAATACATAAATCTTATGTATGTGTGAGATAAATAGGATTATTATGTTGTGAAATAGGATCGACCCAATATTTCCCACTTGAAATCTCAACCCAATCGGTGTTGAAATAAAAAGCGTTCCACTTAATTATATCAAATGTAGTGTAATCAGGGGAAAGCATGTCAATAAAAAAATAAGTGATATATTAAACACAAATTTTTAAAAAAAAGTAGAATAACATGTTATGGAACTCCCTCCCATGTTTGTGTAGCTCCGTCTAAATGATCGTCCTCTGTTTAGCCCTCCATTGAGAGGAGGAGGATGCTCAAGTGGAACTCCCTCTTCATCCTTAATTCCCCTATGAGAATAGGGGTCTCCAGAACTTCTTTGATTATGAGAGGAGTTATTTGGGTCTCCAAAATACTAGTGCTTTTCCTCCTGGACGAACTTTCAAATGAAGAGCCCAAGGTGCCATTTTATTGGAAAATGGGAATGTCATTTTGAGCCCATAAAATTCTTAAAACCACTTGTGATAGGTGTTTTGACCTCCGGACATACTTATCTCGATTTTACGAAAATAAAAAAGTTGTAGAATCATATCTTGGATGTCTCCATAGAATATTTGGCATACATTGGGCATCTATATGCCGAGATATGGACAGTCAGAGTACACAACTTTTGACATCATGTAGATTCGGTGTGTTGGACAGATCATGTCGGTTGATCCCTTATATCGACTAATGAGTCTAGAATTACTTCATAATAAATTTATCACAATTTTATTTGGACCAAAACAAAAAATATCAGCCCAATTGGAGGCATAGTCTAGTAGCAGTGTGCGGATTAATCCACTGGTGTGCTTGGATCTTGTGCAGTTTTCCCCATTTTTCTTGGACATCATCATGGACCCTCCAAATCACCTCCTCCTATAGTGGAATCATCAAAAAAAGTATAATTTATCTTTTTATCATTGATGAAACCAATATAAATTATTCAAAAAAGGAATAAAACTTGTCAATATTTTTATAATTTTCAATGTAAACCAAGTTCAACACAGTGGTGTAAAGGTGAAAATTACACAGTAAATCGCGGTACGATCAGAACGAAAGAAGTGGATTGTAGAGTTATACGCTAAAGGTTTTATCTTTCTTAAAACATCACCATGGGTATAAATTATTCTTTTCCCCATGAATGAAAATGGTACCCTTATATTATGTGCATATTACCACATAGTAGACCAACATCTGGTGTAGAAGTAGTATCAATTTCCTAAAAAAGATGACATATATGACTAGCTTTGAGGAGTTACTCTTTTCTCCACGATAGATTTATTGTTTAGATACCATCATATTCTCTTGAGACCATTATACATACCATGTAAAACATTACAGAGTAGGTTTAGTTTGTTCAAGTACTTGTGTATGTCTTTTGGTCCGATGGATGCACCAACAATCTTCCAGGATATCATGAATTTGGGTTTCCACCAGTATCTTATTTCCTTTATTATAGTATGTGTGGATGAAATATTAGTGTATTGGAGCACCACACATGACAATAAAAACCATATTAAGATCATGTTGAGTACATTGATAGAGAACTAGCTTTATGAGAAACTTAGTAAATTCCATTTTTTTGATTAGTAAGGTTCACTTATTATGTCATATAATATCTGAAAAAGGAATATTTGTTGGCATAGATAAGACAATTTCCATAGTTACCTGAGAGAAGACCAAGAACATGTTTAACATTCAAAACTTCTTAGGGATTTCTGGCTATTACAAGTGAATCATACACTAATTATCGCATTTGGAAACTTCCCCAGTGGACTTGTCGAAGCAGGATATGAAATATGACTATCCAGAGGCTTCTGAGATAGTTTTTCAGGAGGTAAAGGGGAGACATACTTCAATATTGATCATGATTATTCATGAGTTGGTTATACGTTATATATTGTATTATGATACATCAAGAATTTGGCTGGGAGTAGTTATGATTTAGGTTGATTGAGTAATTGAATATGGATCCCATCAGATGAGTCCACATGAGTGGAAATATCATATACAAAACCTTGAGCTATCATCAATGGTTCATTATATACACTATGAGAGGTAATACTTGTTTAGGGAAAGGTTCATTATTTAAAGGGGCAATATAAGTCTCATAAACATCTCCAAATAGAGAGACCTGAATCTGAGGCCTTGTAGCTTGATCGAATAACTATAGTAGTTCAAATTTGAGCAGACATACACACATGAAAAGATAAGTGTTATAGCTGATTCCATGACCTAAAAGACTCATAAGGAATCCATCAAGGAGGACAAAAATGAGTGGAAATTGATGGCTATGTTTGCTAAGATGCATTTAGAGGTTCAGGAACTCAATAGGACACCAGTTCTAGCTAGTCTAGAAGTGACATCTTTCATTATGGAGCTGGTATGAACGAGTCTTCTATTTATATCTGAGGGCCTTGTTTTGATATAGTGTCACATGAGAGAACCCAAATCCTATTTGAATTATTGTTGGTGGTGATACCTTTCTCTTCCATGGGTCTATATGGGTGCCTTCAGATATACAAGAAGTGATGATGAGGGAATATCGATATTCAGTATGGGAATTGTATCCTCGGATTACTTAGATGTATAGATATATGAATTGTTACTATTGGTGGCTAGGTATAATGATGAAGATTTAAGGATTCATCACTTGTTTCTCCACCTATCAGTAGGTGAAGGTAGATCACTAGGGACCTAATGTACTTCTACAGCCTATATACATTCTTGAGTGAAAATGGAATGACATCACCATGGATTTTATAATAGGCTTTCTGAGATATCTACTAGGAAGTAAGGAAATATAGTTTATCGTCAATAGGTTGACCAATGTCGCACACTTATTACTGATCTGGGATACCTTCTATGTTGATGATTTAGAATGGATTTAAATCTAGGGGATAGAGATAATTTATGGTGTACCATGTTCTATAATATCGGACAGAGATTCCAACTACTCTTCACGGTTCTAGAAATGGTTGTAGAATTTATTGGGTTAACATGTTCTTTTGAGTATGACATGTCACCCGTAGACTTACGAACAATATGAGATGATGATTCAGGTGTTATAGGACATGTAACATACCTGTAAACTTGATTTTGGAGGTTAATAGATAAGATATAATCCTATTAAAGAGTTTTCCTACAATAATATTTTTTAGAATACAATTTAGATGGATTCGTATGAGGCCTTATACTGTGTACCATTATATTCACCCCTATGATGGATAATGGTAGTTGGGGAAGCTATATTGGGTACTATTATTGTTCAAGGGACTTTTGATCATGGTTTCCTGGTTTATAATCATATGGATATAGATCAGTGTATATATAAGTCATATACTGATCTTTTCATTAGACCTCTAGAGATTATGGTGGGAAATTGGGACTTCCTACATGTATCACATAGATTGGGTCATTGAAGAAAATGGTGGTAGGGAAAGTTATCACCTTGATATATCGTGCCTCTAGAGAGAGTGAAGTGTGTTGTGAAGGAGTATTATCAATTTATATTACCAATGTGGTACCATAACATGCATGATTTCTTCCATGTATCTCAGCTTCAAGAGTATCACTCTGACCTATATCAATCATTCAAGACTAATGATAATGTCCTGGAAGCAGATGCATCCTTTGAGGAGCATCCAATATATATCGTTGATTGAAGCACAAAGGTAATCCAAGGAAGATATGTTCTTATAGTCTAGGTGTTATGGCAGCATGGATGCATACATGATGAAACTTGGTATTGAGAAGTAGATATATGTGCTCAATGGCCAGAACACTTCCCATATGACGTCCTTCTACCCTCGAATGGTAAACATGTGGATGAGTTTTCTTGAGGAGGGGAGGTTTTAACAACCTAAATCTTCTATAATGTAAATACCATTTCATATTTGTTATATTTCCTTTAAAAATTCTTAACAATGATTCCTAATAATGACAAGGAGAGCTTAGTTGTGTCTTGTTCTTGTTCAGAGTCCAGAGCCCCAAATTGGGAATGAAAGTCTCAGTCACATGGTGAAGGAAAACTGTGCGGCCCAGCCAACATGGTTTCTATGTAACTATGTGGATGGATACAGTGAGAACCATGGGGATACATTGTTTACATACGACCGTGTAACACAAGGTATATGACAGTGTGGTATTTCATATGTTTTGGATTGGGATATTTCTCATAATTTGTTCACTATGAGTCAAACCATCCCCCTAACCACGCAATGTGGTTCCTTAAAGTAGTGAATGGAACATAGTTGGTGCACAATTTGAAAAATGTGCATCCAAACAATACACAATGGTATTTTTGGGTGAAATTACATTTTTAACCATTTTTAATGATTTAATCCATTTCATTATTTCTCCCTTGTTTTCTCTAGTAGTTGGCTCTCCTCCCTCACATTAACACCCACCCCCTCCCCACTAAAAAATATTTGATTTTATACAACTCCACTATCTATTATCTGAATAATTTACCGTCGAATCCAATGAGAAGTTAGAGGTCAGATATCGAATTATCTCCAATCGATTTCTAGTTCTTCTTTCTATACCCTGCGCTATTTATGTGAAATATCTTTTTCACCACATTCATGGAATTTAATGGTTTTTTCATTTTATTCCAACCAAGATTAAATCAATGTTTGTGAGTAGATTATGGAATATCTTGGAGGATATGTTTTGTAGTCCATGTCTTTTCTAGATGTTTTTTCCCGTTCCATTGTTTTTTTCATTGTGTCGCTCACTAGGACAATATGGTGATGCTTCCGAAATATAAATAAGATTGTTCCATACGGTTTAATTAATTTATTATGATTATTCCTAGAATAAAATCACCTCCATGTTTGATCAACAAGAGTTTTTCCATGCAATTCATTGTTTTATACCTATGTTGCTGAAATTTTCTATTTCCCCATGGACTTTTGATCATCACAAATGGGTTTTTCTTTGTATACAATACCATGAAACAAGTACCGAATTACTAAAGGAGATTATCCAAGGGACTAAACTTTACCCCATGAAACATATGGATGGTTGAGCTTAAATTTAATTTGTCAAGTGGCTATGCCATATTCCATATTATTTAAGTGGAATGGTCTAATGGAATTACTTAAACAATAAGCCCAATTTAATAAAATTCATTGAATTAAATTAAATGGTCCCTTTTTCAAAACTTGATTTTAATTATTTGAGTGTTTGTTACTTTCACTGTGGTGTTGAGGGTGAAACAAGGGGATATGAATTAATTACCCTTTGGACATACTCTCGTTCTCTTCTATTAAAATGTTAATTCATTGTAATCACACTCGGGGTGATATCAGATGTACCTGAGATGGACTCACTAATCATTATCTAATTTAACATCAAGAAGAGTGACTATGACTCCAAAGTTAGACCCCTTGGATGGGTCTATTCCATGATTGGTTGAATAATTCCTCAAGAGAGACTCGGGCCCCTAAGTGCAACACCATATATAGACTCAGAGGCTAATACTTGAATTTTTACTCTATACATGGAGTGACACTTGAGAATTCATTATTGCATCACCAAAGATGGACTCCCTAGCATTTGATACATGATGTTCTCTCAAGTGATAAAGGAAAAGTACTTATGGATTTATATCTATAGGCTTATGGTGTCTCACTATATTTTCTAAATTGGGTTTCAAAATTCAATTAAACAAGGTGGTGAATGAACATTTTAAAAATGATAATTCATCCGTGTGAATTATATATATAGATGTGTACCCCAACCCCAATAAAAAGGTTAGGGAGAGTCCATCACATAAAACTTTATCTATATAACTTTACTATTTTAGTTTTCTCAAGTTTGAAATAGTGGATCAGGTCAAATGTAGTTGATGTGACATTTCTCTAAATAGAAATTAGTCAAATTACATTAGTTATTTATTTTTAATTTAATTTAAAAAAAATTCCACTATTTTTTTTATATCACACAAAATGGAAGGGACAATAAATTGTGGGTTATAGAATAATTAGATTGTATCTTAGACCATTAATGGGTGACTTTGGTACGTGAGTAGACTTTATGATTAAACGTACTATCAAAGGGAAGCAACCAAATTCCAAAGATTTATTTTTATGACTAGGATAAAGATGAGAGTAGAGGACCCATCCAATGATTGAGATGTTATGAATAGGTATTTTGGAGTTTCTATTATTTTTTTATTAAATTTTTTATGTTTTTATCCCATTTCCCTAGAATATTCGTTTATGTATGGTTACATCTCTTAGTATAATCATTATACTTTTAATTTGGTTACTTATTTAGGTTCCGCTTCTTATTTCTTACTCAATTTGCATGATATGTATTTTAGTCTCTCATGTTATCTATCTATTGTAATATTTATTATATTAATATTTTTGCGCTCTATTCTAATCTCTGAGGGAATGACCTCTCCATAGAAATACCCTACGCCCTCATTACTAGTCGAGAACATATGGCATTTAGGGAGGCACCCTTGAGGTCTTGTGGGAAACAGTCTTGGGGAACTAGTGAGTTGTATCCAGGGTGGGATGCTAAATTGATATATATATATATATATATATATCATACCAATGGGGATTTAATTGGTCTTTTAAGTGGGGATTACACACATACACATAGTTCCTCCCTGTGAGAATTTGAGTGACCACACATGGGGATGATTATAGGCACACTATCAAATATAGATTTATATATGTATGTATGTATGTATGTATGTATGAATAATACCTCTTACAAAATGTGGGATTTGTAGTTTTAATGTAATTCTAGGATTTAATTGAAGTGTGAAAAGTAGTATGGACTCCCTTAGTATAGGGAGTTATGTGTGATCTTTATTATTCATCCACTAGTTAGTACACATTTACTACTACCATGTTGTTCGTTATCTATTACTTGTTTTGCTATATATTTATGTAAATGATTATAAATTATAATTAATACACCATTTTTTTACTATTGAGATGAGATGCCATTTTTGGTGATTAATTGATTATTTATGGTCATACCCATGATGGAAACTACCATTGATAGACATATCTATATGTTTTATGAAAATTCTATGATGTTTATAACACCATTGACCATGTTTGTGAGATGAACGAAATAGATTTTTAGGATCTTTGGAGTATAGAGGTCATATTTTTATGGAGACCATACCTTGCACGTAATCTATATTTCTATATCTTCCTTTTATCTACCAGGTGCCATATTATTCTAATGGTATATTTGTACTTGATCTAGTGATATGTATTTCATGTATCGATATAGTGTGGAAATATTTTTACTAATATTGTATTTATATTATAGTGTTGGTTTTTATTTATCCTGGATATATCTATCGTATGTAGTATCCATAAAAGTTACTCAATAGAATAAAAATGTAGACAATAGTATTAATCCATGCGGTAACTCATTCTCAATCGATAATCCAATATTCACAGAGTTGATTTCCAACCCCTATGGATCGAAGGACACTCTTGTTTTAACAATATAGGTAATTACAGAATTAACCCTTTTAATATTTAACAATATCGCTAAATTATATATTTTTATTCATTCTAAACAAATTACATTATTCTAGAATAAAAAAGTAAATGGATTTATAAAACCCATTTATTTTATGTGTTTTTTAAATATATAATTTTCAAATTATAGAATTTTAATTTTTTGAAGATAATTTAATTTTTTAAATAAATTATATAAAAATTATATTAGGTGGAATTTTCAAAAAATTTATCATAATATTGTTTTTTCAAGGAATAGAGAAAATATTGATTTTTATTAAAAACTATATTTAATTTTTAAGGTAATTTTTTTATTGTATTAAACTATAAATTTGAAATTTTTGTTTAAAATAATCTGATTATGGTTTTAAAAATGTTTTTTATACTTGAATTTAATATAAAAACATTTTTTATTTACAAAAGGAATATTTCTAAAAACTATTTTCGGTTATATTTTGCATATTTAATTTTAATTTAAATAATGCAAGTTATTTGTTTTTAATTTTTAAAAATTTATTCAATAATTGGAATTAGTGTTTCTAAATTTAGTAAATAGGTCTCTTTCATTTTTAGTCAATATGACTAGTAAAATTGGAAATTTTATTACCATTCTAAAAGGTAAATATGGTAATTAAGGTTAAAAATAAAATGAAAAGAACAAATAAATAGCCCAAAAACAAACCTAAATAATTATGTATATATACACAATTAAAATAATCATCCAAGACTATATTTTGGGACTTTTTGGGGCCACTTGGTTGAGATTATGACCCTTATAGCATTTTATTTAATGAAATGTCAAACATGGTAGAGTCTTATTTTTAATAAGGTGAATATTTATTATATGGTTTCATCTAGAAGTTATATTGGACTATAAATATTATTCAGAAATTTAAAATAATTATCATCATCATGATTATATAGTTCTAATTTTTACAAAAACTTTATTTAAATTTAATGCTTACACAACACTGATGTTGTAATTATTCAGTTAATGCAAAAAATAAATTAAATGATATTATCAATTTTAGCATAAATATAACAGGAGATAAATTATGTTATTAAACAATCTAATAGATAAAAATTTCATTTTAAGGATATAATAACCTTTTTTTACTAATTTTAGAAGATTTTTATATTATTATTGTCAATGTGATGAATAGTTCTAAAAATTGATGTTATGGATAATTGAAATTAAATAATATTTCATTAAACACTATTAAATTGCTAAATATCATAAATTCTACTATGTTTTTAGTATTAGGTTTGAAATATAAATCTTGGTCCAATTATGGATTTTTTTCCATTTTATAGTAATTATATTAACCCTTAAATTGTAAAAATCCATGTTATCACGGTATGAGTAAACGAATTTAATATAATGATAAGGGTATAATTATATAAAAAAATACCTAAATTTAATTCGATGAGGTTATTTTTACCCATTACTATATTATTTTATAAATAAATCATTTTTTTCCATTTGTAATTGAAACTTAATTTATATTAATTTAATATTTTGAGAAACTCCAAGAGTGCCCCTCCCCTCTCTTATAACCTCTTCTTTTCATTTATTAATTCTTGAAAACCCATTTTATTCTTTTAATACTAGACGAAGTTCCATCCTATAATTCACAATCTCGTTATAGAGGTATTTTTTTTAGGAATAATATTAATCTTTTAGGTATTAATGTGTTAAGAAAATAGGGTTTCTAAGGAAGTTGTATAGTTTTTATCTACATGTTTTAGTCTTATTTAACTATAAAAATCTGTAAAAAATTCATCAAACATGATTATTTAATAACCATATTATTTTTTATATTTTACTATGTTGTTATGTAATTGAAAAAATCCATTTCCACCTCTATTTCCATCAAATGGGAAAGGAAATCATAATTTATGTGTATGATAGACTATCGCCTCGCAACCCGATATAATTAATTTTCCATCACTATCATTCAAAAAAATTTATAATGATGTAATTTATCTTTTTATATGACATTCATGACATATTTATCATTTAGAAATGATAATATATCCTTTATCTTCTTAATTTTCAACGAAAATATCACCACGTCATTCATTTGTATGTGTGGACTATCACCTTTATAAAGGGATGTGATCTATTTTTTATCATGACACCAAAAAGATGATATATAAATTAGTATATATAAAAATTATATTATATATGTGATATGATGATATTTATAGAAATATTAAATAATACTTACCTTATTTTTCTAAAAGAAATAATAATTATGCGTATGTATGAACTATCATCTCTATGATTATTATATAGTTCATCTTTGATAACCATATTTAATATATTAATTTATAAGTATAATTTATTCTTATAAATAATAAATATTACCTTATTATTAATCTTAATATTATGGAATTCTGAAACGTTTGACCTTAGTTATCCTACCAAAGTAATTTTCAACTCATGTACTTAATATCTTCAAAACGTTAGATATGAACAGAAATAGTTATGTAATTTTATATAACATGGTATTAAATAAAATTAAGGATTAATGAATATGAAAAAGGTCTATAAAAATCATCAATTATCCTATGTTTAATATTCATAATGATAAAGGATGTACATGATGATTCATACTTCTGGAAAGGGACATTATTTTTAATTTTTTTAATGTCTCACATAAAAGACTATTTTTATTTCATATTAATATTATTGTACTATGAAATTTTTTTAAATAATGATTTTATTATTCATATATGATTTTTTGAATTATTTTTTACCCATTATTAATTTTTTACCAAATTGTTCGAAAGGAATCATTTTTACTCTTTCAATGTGTGCCACTTTGTGACTTTTCCAAAAAAATAGTTTGAAAGGAATGTTTTTAACGTTTATAGAATGAGTGGTGTTTCTCATTATCATCAATAATTTAGTCTTGTAAAATAACTTTACATGATTACATCATTATTTTCAATGGATGTTTTTGCTTTTTTATGTGTATAGTTGTTTAAATTATAAGTGAATTCAAAATGAGAAGGTCATTTTCGATAAGGATATTTTTATGACATAGGAATACATGATTTTTGATTTTGTTATGGTTCTTGGGAATTTTTAATGATGGGTGCTTTAATTATAAACCAATTATTGAAGGATATGTTATTAACCAATGATGGGTGGTTTCATGATAAACCAAGGATGGTTGATTACGATATAACCTCCATTACATTGGGCATTGAAGTTGACCATATGGTTAATCCATAAATGAGATATAGTTAACTAATTATGTTTCTGCTAAGATATTATGGAAATATAAAATGTTTCATATTAAAATATTAATTTATATGGTTAATTCAAGAGTATCTAGAACAATTAATCTAATAAAGTGTACAAAAGTTTACAATATGGGTCTTCAATGAGTAGTTTTGTTGGTTACTTCATTAATACCCCAAGATTCCAACACATTTTGTTTATAGTTTTTATGAGTTTTAAAAAAATTCACAAAAAAAATGTTTATTTTTTTATATAGAAATTCTTTATTCTATTGTTTCAATGAATAATGTGATAAATTTAAGAATATTGTGGGTTTTGTTATTTTCACTGGACTAACATATTTTTGTACCCATTGTGGTTATTTTTTTACACATCACACATTTTAAAATATTTTTCTTATGGTTTTAATGAATAAAAGGGAAAAGTATGTTCGAAGGAAAAAATTTATAAAGTTTAATCATTTATAGAAAAAAAATTATTTAAAAAGTTATGTTTGGTTTTAAAAATAATTACTTAGTATATGTTTGCACCTTTAATGTATGGGTTTACTAATTTTGAGTTATTACCTAATTTAATACAACTCTAAACCTAAAATTATCTTAACATGTAATATAATTAATTATTAGAAAAAATCAATATTATATAATGTTTAATGTCATCTCCTAATTTTTGGTATCATAGGAGGGTTTATAGAACTTTAGAGATTTGGATGTTGTTAGATGTAGTAATCGGAAGAGTTATAAATACCATAACATGGTTATAAGTTTAAGGTTGATCTTAAGTTTAATGTCTTAGAAAACCCTTTTAATTTTTTACGTGATGGGTAACTAATAATATTATGAGTATATTGAGTGACATTTACTGTAATACAACCCTTTGGATTAGTATAGGTTTTACTATAAATGTTATTTGTGGAATAATTACTATTATTTTGGTAGAGATATGATAAAATGTATAAGTACACTATATGGTTTATATAATACTATATTTTTTTGTTAATTATAAGTTTTTTAAATTTTGAGATATAATATATAATAAATGAGATAACCTTTTTTGTTACAACATTTCATTAAAGTTTAATATTTTAATGTTATTTTTGAGGTTGTTTATCCTGATTTAAGAATATTATAAGGATTATGTTAATATAGTTTGAGAAAATGGAATACAAATAGGATGGAAGATAACCCATCACATCTGGAATGACAATATTTATTGAATTCGCATCCTAGGGAGATAGGCGAATAATGCCCTCCTTTGGCCTATGTTTTTTCTAGATAAATATGATTTTTTCCATTATTTAAACTATTATAAAGATAAAATGATAATTAAATTTTCAAAATGTATTTTTTATTTAATCAATAATCATGGGATAGTAAATTGAATTAGTGGTAGGTGATAAATTATTTTTGGTACGATATTCAATATTTTGGGAACTACATATTATTATGGTAAAAACAAAACTATGGGATTTTATTATATCAATATGGGTTGAATTATATTTTGGGAGAATAAAATTTTTTATTGTGAATTTTTTATGATTCATGTTATTTAAGGAAATAGTTAGTATATCATTGAGATTAATTTATTTAATAAATTACTTTTTTCATATAAGTGATTAATAGTGTTAGAAATTATTTAGAGATAAATGGTAAAATTTATCATGGAGAACAATTTGATGAAATCCTTTGGATTTTTGTGTCTCAAGATCTGTTTAGAATATTTTTTAAGAATTTAAAGGATATATATTTATTGAATTATTAATGTTTAATTTTGGGCATTGATATTGATTTTTGGAGTTTTAAAGTGGTTTTTCATCATTTAAGGATTAATTGATTTTATGAATTATCATAACTCGTGCATATCATTGTGGTTTTCAAGAATTACCAAATATATGAATAATATATAATTGTTATATTGTGGATTTTTAGATTCATAAAATTGATTATAAGGATTTATGTATGAAAAATTCATCATGAATACTCATTATTCGGAGGAAATATTATTTTGTGGTTGAAATTTAATAAAGAATAAAATTATAATTTTCATGCAATTAGTAAAAGGATATTTAAATGAAAATGTAATATATTTAGTTTCCTTACCTTGCATTCAATAGACTTTCAACCCCTCAAAGATTTATGATTATGTAACGGTTAACTTTCTTATGACCATGTTCTCTATCACAATCTGTCAACTGATGGGTTTTAGTTTTCTATTGTATAATTTTTTAACCTCTCACTCATTGAAAAATATTTATAAACATACCATGTATTATTATAGAAGACATGCATACCTTATTTTCTCTAATTTCATGAGGATGATGTATTAATCCTATATAAATTGAGGGATTTTAGTGAAGGTTTTTTGAAAAGTCAATCTCTGTGTTTTAAATCACAAATTCAAATCATGAGGACACAATTTATAAAGGGGAATAAAACAACTAAAGTAATTATAACATAATTAAATTTACTATTTATTAGCATTTCTAATTTTTTTTATATTCATTACTAATATAGTTAGTTATTTTTAAAATCCTAAAAGAAATGGGTTTACTAAACTTGTTTCTTGTATGATTTTACTTAAAATATTAATTCTAAAATTATATAATTTTAAATCAGAAAATTAATTTAATTTTTAAAATTCATCAATTAAAAATATTCTTAGGTAGAATTTTTGATAAATTTCTAAAAAAAATTATCTTTCAAGGAATGGAGAAAAATATTAATTTTTATTGAAAAATATATTTTATTTAAATGGTAAAAATATGTTAGTTTTAATTATTAAATATTTTATTTTCTAAAAATAATCCAATTTTTTTATTGAAATGGATTTTATACTTGAATTTAATTATAAAAAATTTTATATTTTAAAAGGGAGTTTTTTATAGATAACTAATTTTATTTTTTCTTTTCTTGTATAATTTGAATTTAAATTCTGCCACTTTTGGGTTTTGAATTTTTTAAAATGGGTTAAATATTTGGAATCAGTGGGTCCTTATTTAGTGAATAGTTACCTTTTCTTTTTAGTCAATACGTATTATAAATTTAGAAATTTTATTACAACGGTGAAGGGTATATTTGGTAACATAGGTTAAAAATCTAATGATAAGAATGATTAAATGACGTAAAAATTAATAAAATCTCATTTAATAAGGATATCTCGACCATTATCACTCAAGGGTCAAATTTATTACCTTTTTTGGCCACATGGATGGGATTATGACCTTTAATGTATTTTATTTAAAGAAATGTCAAACATATGACACTTTTGTTATCAGTATGCATAATATTTTTAATATGATATTATCCAGAGTATGTATTTGACTATAAATAGTGTTTTTTATAGAAAATACTTATATTTATCAAGACAATTTATTTATAAATTTTAGTAAATAAACAATCACCCTAAATTCATACACAACCTTGATGTTGTAATTCTTCAATTAATGAAAAAATTAAATAAATGACATTAAAAATACTAAAATAAATATTATTTGTAATAAATAATGTGATAAAATAATTTTAACTATGACCATGATATTTTTGGCATGTAATAAAATATTTCGTTCAAATATAAGTTGTTCTCATAATATTATCAATTTCAATGTAATTAATAGTTTTAAAAAGTGACATATAGTTATTTTATAGTAAATAATTTTACATTAAAGTATATACAATTTATAAAAATCTTATATTAGTCCATGTTATTATGATAATCTTTTAAATATTTTCTATGTCCATTTTTCGGTAATCTCATTTTATAATAACAATATTAACCCTCAAGGAGTAAAAATCAATGTCGTCATTATAAGAGTTAAAGGGGATAAAATAAAATTATAAGTTTTTAAATATAGTCAAAAACCATATAAGTTTAATTTTATGAGTTTATTTCTAAAATTAATTATCTTAATGTTGAAATAACTCACTTTTTATCAACTTGTAATTTAAAATTATTTTATATTAATATACTATTTTGAGAAATTCAAAAATTTCCCCTCTCCTCATTTATAAAAGGCACCTTTTGTCTTCAATTGATCACACTTAAAAACAAAATTTTATAATCCAATATCATCCAAATTACCTTTTTTAAATATCTACACTCATTATAGTTGTATTAGTTGGGGTATAATATGAATCATAGAGGTTATAAGTTGTTATGAAAATAGGGCTTTTCCAAGAAGTGGTATAATACATATCTGCCTGTTTTGTTTTTTGTTTCTTCTTCCAGATCCTTCAATATTTATTCCAACCTGATTATATAATAACCACATTATATTTTATATAATACGGTGTTGTTATGTAAATGGAATAACCTATATACATCTCTACTTACATCACTGGAAAGAAATAAACTTTCTTGCGGATAATGGATTACCGCCTCACAAGATCACATAATTTGTTTTCCAACACCACCTCTCGAGGATAGTAGTAATGATTTAATTAATTATTAAATTTAATATTTATGAAATATTTTTCATTCCTAGAAGATAAAAATTCATTTATCTTGTAGTTGTAATTTTTTTATATATAGGTACTTGATAATACTACAATGAGGTTGGGGGTTCAAAACTGATTGGGAACATGTACTATAGAAGCATTATTGTAGCCCTATAGCACAATGTAGAAGTGGTGGTAATCTATAAACTATGTCACTATAACAGTGGTGGGTACTATGGTAGGGACTATAGCATTGGTTTTACTTTATCATGGATTGTAGCAGCCTAGGTAATATAGCATCACTATTCACCAGAGGGCTTTCAAATCAATATTATAGTCCTTCTGGGCCACACAATCGGATTTCATTACAAGTATGCCTATGGTTATTGTAATGTTAGTTATTACCATTTATCTTTTGGTCCATTTACTAAATAAATTAGTCTTGATGGGCAGGTTATCATGTGGGCGGGGGGAGGGGGGATATTGGCTACGTTTCTAGCCAGTGTGTTAGGCTGTGTGTGTTGAAATTTAAATTTACCACCAAGAACATAATATATGTATGTATATATATATATATATCATTTATCTTATTAACATTCCATTCATAAAAAATTATAATCTCATTCTTGCAATAGTGTGGACTACCACATCCGTGAAGTGATGTGATTCATTCATTGTCTTGAAATCCCATGGATTATATTTAGAAATATTATTAAATAAGTAATATTTTATATATTATATGAGGATTATTATGGAAGGATAAAATAATACTTACCTTTTATACATAATGGAAGAGCTTCTCACACATACATACATACTACCATCTTCGTGATTACAATGTAAATCAATTTTTGGAATCATATTTAATGGTTGGATTTAAAAGTATAATTGAGGATTAATAGGGATAAATATATCATGAGTACTATTTTTAATATATTATAATATTGATAATTCTTACCATAGTTAACCTACCAAATCTATTTTGGCCTTATTTTCCAAATATCATCAAAACATTTGATGTGATATTAAATGATTAATTAACTTTCTATAACATGGTATTAAATAAAATAAATGAATAATGAAATTAAAAACTTTCTTAATAATTATAAATTAACCTAAATCTATTATTTGGTTTGTTAAGAATGTACATATTATGTTAGACTCAAGATATGAGACTTTCTTTAAAAGAATCATTTTGTAATGTTTCCCTTAAAACTTTCTTTTCCATCCATATTCAAATGATTGTTTTCATAAAATGATTTAAATAAGGATTTTAATATTATTATACTATTATTTAAATTCATTTTTACCCATTTTTGACTTTTTACTATATATTTTGAATGATTTTTTTTCATTTTCAAAATGAGGTACTTTTTGACTTTTCCAACAAAAGTACAGAAGAAATTATTTTTTATGTATATATCATGATAATGTTTTCCCATCAAAGTTAATAATATTTTGTTTAAGATTTCATTATATGTTCATATGGTTATCTTAAAATAATACTTGTATATTTTTATGTGTGTAGTTTTTATAAATTCAATTGATTTTAAAATGAATTGGTTATTTTACTTAATAATGTGTTTATGATGTATGATTACATGATTTATGATTATTTTATGTTTCATGTGAATTTTTATTTATGTCTTGTTCCACTATTATACCTGTATTAGTTTCACTTTATCAATCAATGAATTTTGGTTCTGTGATATACCAAGGATAGGTGGTTAAATTATAACCTCCATTTCATTGGGTATAGAAGTTGACCATATTGTAATTTCATATATGAGATGGTGTTAACAAATTAGTTTTCTACTAAGAAGTAATGGGAATATAATAATATGGTTATTGTAAGATTAATGGTGATGTTTAATCCATGAGAAGTGTGGATGGTTACTAAAAGGTAATGTTCTGAAGTTAATATTAATGGTCATCCATGAGTAGTTATTGTGATCACTCCAATGATTCCCCAAGTTTCAAATGTGTTTCATTTTTGTTTTATGAGTTTAAAATGTTTTCTTTGAAAAAAAATAATTTTATTTCTTATAGAAATTATTTATTACATAAGCTCAAATATTAATTTTATAAAGGTAAGTAGATTAGGGATTTTTACAGTTTCACTAGTCAAACACATTTCCTCTTTTTTATGCCCCTTATTGATATTTTTGTGCCCAACCCATATTTTAAAAAAATAACATGATTTTAAGTTTTATTTGGGATAAGGATTTGGTCTGGAAGAAAATTATTATGATTTATAACAAAAATAAACCATGTTTTTTAAATATTTGTTTTTGTTTTGTGGGGGAATGAATATTGTGTATAAGGTTCAATAAGGATTTTTTGGTTTTACTATGTATGAGTTATTACCTAATTCTCTAAAACAATAAACATGAAAATATAATCATATATAAGAGAAAGAATTATTGACTTAAAACTCAAGATTATGTAATTTTTAAGGCTAGGTTGTTAAACATGGGGTCGATGATGGTCTATTTTGGGTACTTTTCAGGTACCCAGATTAGGGTCAGTATAGTCATTGTCCATAGGATAATTAATGTTGTGTATATGTTACCAATCATATATTCCTAGTTGGTTAGTGAGTAACAAATATTGAGAATACAAGATATTGTGTGAATCCATTGAGTACCAATAATAATCATGTTAGACCATAATGTTTAATTAACATCCAATTTTTAAAGTAAATAATTAATAGCACTATTTAATATTTTGATGTTTAGTAAAATTTACCATCCTTGGGCTGATAGAGAGACTGAGTTTTCAATTCAGATTCTTTAGGATATTATTCAAGAATATGTGCTAGATTTCAGTGGTTCGTGGGAGGATCTTCTAACATTATATAAATTTTCTTATAAAAATAATTTTTGGCAGAATTTTGAGAGGTATTCATTAGAGGATCATTATGGTAGACCATACCATTCCAATTTATGTTATCAAGAGAAAATGAATTCATTAATGATTATACTATGTATTCTATTTGATTCTTTGACTAATGTTTGTGATATCAATTGGTGTTTCCATACCACATATAATAGGTAGTGATCATATAAAAACTAATATAACTATCCTTGGGATATTTTTGTGGGTAATAATATATTCCCAAGAGTTATTCCTTGATTAGGACATATATGATTAAAGAGTCATGGGATGTTAACATATAGTTACATCTATTGGTTTAATATTTTAGGTAGGGTCACTTTAATATCATACAAACTATTTATTCCTATAAGAAACAATTCTATGTTTGAATTATTATAAATATCTCAATTTTGTAGATAAGACTATGACCCATATCATGTGACTAGTGTTTGAAATGTTGTATTAGAGGAGATTCACATTTTAGGGTAACCAGGTGTATATAGATGATCAAAGTTATATGTATGTTAATCTAAATTTGGTACCTATATTATGAGTCTAGTGGTGGAATGAATATACCTAATACGATACATGGGAGCTATAGGATATTAGGAAAAAATCATTTAAGGTGACCTTGAAGTGTTTTTAGGTTTGTTGTGTTTTTTGACAACACAGGATTACAAGTGAAGTTGTGAGTTTCGAGAAATTTTATTGAATAATTTTGTTGAAAAAACATCAATATAGTGGTATATATTATCTTCAAGTGGTATATACAATTATATGTACAAGGTGGAATCATTTTCAAGCATTTCCCGAATTATTGATGTTTAAAATATAGAGGAGGTGATAAATTTTGTGAAGAAGTAATTTCAAGTAATTCTTTAATAAAATTTAAAATGGAATGCAATTTTTGAAAGTTAGATATATTCATGAATGATTTGTTTTTTTAGAAAGACTAATGGTTTGACAAATATTGATTATTTCTGAAAAAATATTCTTCCAAGGATTCATGATTTTCTGAACAATGTTCTATGAGTGGCAGTATGATTTGAGATTATGAAAATTTCTAAAAACATTAAAAAATGGACTATTTTTCATTATAAAATTAATGATTTTTTGGAAAAGTTGGTGGAAAGATAGAAGTTTTCATGACGGATAGGGAATCTCAATAAATATGTATCTCCCCTTCTCATTTGAAGAGAATAATCCTTAATGAAAATATAAAGGCTCAAAATTCATGATCTAATTTCATTAAATTTTTCCATGCATGATGGATCATAAAAATATATATTTTGTTAAGGGAGAAAGGTTTATAAAATCCTAAAATGTTTCTTGAAAGGTTCTAATTTTTTCAGAAGGAATTTTTTTTGAATGTTTAAATTGTTTCAGGAATAATGGGGAAGTTTTAGGATGGTTTTGATAGGGTTTTGTGAAAGTAAATCTTACACAAACAAGGGGGATTTTCATAAAAAATAATTTTTAATAAGGTATTTATAAATTGGATGAAATTATAACTTCATGATGGTCTAAATAAGGTGTAAAATAGATATTAATTTAGGTGGTCAAAAGAAGAATCTTCCGAAGGGGAAGCGAGCACACATCAATTGAGAGAGCAATGATATTTTATATTTTCATTAGTTTTAATCCATAAGGGATAGTGATTCCACTCCAAACCCTAGAAAATATTTTAACTTTATTTTATTTGGTATATCATTACATTTCCTTTGTTTTCTACTTGTAAAATCAATGTGAGGTTGAGCCAAGTAAAATTGTTGTGTCATGGGCTTGTTCTAATTTTTATTTTTATATGTTACAGGAATAAAGGTGAATAGTGTTTTGTTTAATAATAAAACAAAATATAGAATGAATAGTTGTTGTAATATTTCATACCTTTATTCCCCACCCCACTTATGGTATTTAAACTAGTTGGGATAATATAGGCTGATATGATTTTTTTGAGGGATAATATATTCTTTAAATAAGCTTTGTGATGCATCTTAAGGGAAAAAAGTGGTATAGTGGGGAGTTTTTAATGAACAAACTCTAAAATGGTAAATTATTGATAACATTTTTATCATTTATTTATTTTTAATGATTTTACTATTAGGGTTTTTTTGGTGTTAGGGAACCATAATTTGATAACATATATGAAATAGAAGAATCTATAACACAAAATTATTTCCATAGGAACCTTGGTAATATGGTACCATTACATAGATGAAATTGAATTTGGGTTACCCATATACTAGGTTCTTCTATGAAACCTCATGTAATTAATAATAGATTATTAATCCATGGTTCTTCATAAGATCAGGGTAATATTTCATTGTAAAAAATAGAAATTGCCTTCAAAATTTCAGTCCCCATTTGATATGTTAAGTTGTTTTCAATTAAGTGTTTTATGTTTTTAATGTATTTATATATAAAATATATATATTTCATATAATTTGGTTTTTAAAAACATTAATTAGATTATTTTATAATAATATAATGTAAAATAAAGTAAAGCTATACAAAAAAATATTTATAGTGGCTCAAGTCTATAAAAATATCCTATACTCCACTCTAATAATGAAAGAATATTAGTCATGTTACATTTTCAAGTATTATATTATTCAAGTCTCCTTTTACCAAAGAAATTCACAGTTAAGAGAAAGAAATTGACACTGTTATAATTAGATCTTTTTCCTCATGATACTATAATTGGCATAAAGTACTATTGAACTAAATTCATATACATAATAATAGGAAGTGTAAAATTTTTATCTAAATAATACTGGATATGATATTAAAATTTGTATAATGTTGATATTAAAAAATAAATATATATCTATTTTAGTAAAATTAGTATTTGTTTCTTTCTAATTAAAGAGGATATGCTATTATAAATGAATCTAACAACATGTTTAATAGGATATAAATTTTTTTTAATGAAATATATATCAAAAATACATCAAACAAATTTTTGAAGGAACTCATTTTCATGAAATTATGATGTTTAAAAACATTCTATCAATTTTCTTTCATACAAAATAGAAATTTTGAACTAATGATATTTTATTTTTCAATTCAATTTTAATAAAAAAAATAATTTTTTGGGTTTTGATATTTATGATTTCAAACTGTTGGAAGATTTTAATTTATGGGTAATTTTTTCATTTTACGATAATTATTTGTAATTTCCCAAAAATAAAGTGTTAATGGATAAATGGGTTGGCTGAGATACAATATTTTGACAAGAAAAAAATGACATTTTTAGATTTTAGTATGAAATGATGTGCATCCAAAATTATCAATACAATGATGAAATATAATAAGGGATGTAATTGATAAAATATGTTGAAATATTAGAGTCTAGGAGAAATTTTGAAGGATATATCAATATTCTATAAATAATAAATAATTTAGGCATTTATCTTATTTATTTATAGTGAAGATATTTTGTGTTCAAGAGTATCCCATGTTAACCTTAATAGTCATGTCTAAATTAACCATTCTAGAAATATGAGAAACATGATCATATGGAATGTTTATACAAAAATTTATATATATGGTTTCCATTATTTGTTAATCATTAATTGTTAATTATTTTCTATAAACCCTATATGCATTAGGATCTCTTATAATTTGGATTGTGATATCTTATTGAATAATATAAATGTATATAATATTTAGGGATAATAATTTTTCAATTTTTTATTATTGTACTGTTAAATATTGTGTTGTGATCTTTAGTAAATCAACTAAACATGCTAATGGATGTAGGTCACTTTAGCTAAAACATATAAATCATTATATTCTTGTTATTTATTGTTTGGCTATGATTTTATATCATTTATCAATAATTTCCACAGATCATACCCTATAATTAATAATTGATATCTCCAAATTTTAGTTTATTCAATGATCGGTGATTTAAATTTATATTATTTTATATTTGTGGGATCATTTATTTATTAATTCTAAAATTAATTAAAAATAAATTTTTTGTAAGATTGATATTAAAAATTGAAACAAAATAAATTACTATTTTTAAATGTAATGAAAAGATTCATTATCTCATGATTTATTGGTTAATTAGTTTTAGGGATATAGTATTTCAAATATATATTAAAATAAATACACGTAGATAAGAAAAATGATATTTTTTATAACACATACTATTATCATTTACAATATTTTATAGTTGATTCCTATGAGAAGTGGAAAAAACTATTTTTAAAATATAGAGTAAGTAAGTGTAATTAATAGAAATAATCTATAGAAAAATTATCATCTATTAAATTTTAATTATATACATTATATGTCTAATAACATGATATGAAAAAAATATTTTACATTTTCAACCATTCTATCTTTTAAATTAAAAAGGGTGGAGTAGAAATATAAGATATGAAAATTTTGACTATTCTTTTTCCTTATAAATAACTTAATAAGAATATTCCATTGACATGATGATATATTGAAGGGGAAATTTATTTCCTAATTAATTGATGAAATCTATATATTTGAAGGAACTTAATTGTTAAAAATAGATGTGATGATGAATTTGATTTTTGATTAGTTGTTAAGAAAATTATGAATATAAAATTAAATTTATAAAATTCATTAAGGATTTATTTAAATCACCATTAGATAAAGTAAGGTATTAAAATATTAAAATTAAATGATATCTTTTGAAAAAATGAAATCAATATTTGTTTTTCCCACTGATTCAACATCCACGAATCTAACATGAAATTATATATTTTTTAATGTAAATATTTTAATATTTTTCAACATTTTCAAAATTATCTATAAATATTATATGAAGTTAAAATGAAATAATCTATTCAAATATATTGGTAACACAAATAAAACTATTATTAAATCATTTTCCCATGTATCGTTGGGACAACCATCATATTTTTTTATCATCAAAAAATTACACATTCAATATACCTAATCATGTACCAATACATAATGTTACTAGAATACCAATATATATCGAAGTGTTTATAGTTGATTTGATCAATTTTATAATAGTTTTTATGAGTATATTAAATTTTAGACACCCTAAAACAATAGATAAATTAAATAGTGATCATAGATATACCCAAAATTACTCCTTGGAAAGACTGGTAGGTCAGAAAAAATGTTATGTTAAGTGGATTTAAAAATGTACATTATCCTTTAATAGGGGAACCAACCCCACTAGTATCATAATTTAGTAAATAAATATATTCCATTTGAAACTCATAACCGATTTTAGATATGGAAATCGATATACATAAGTCCTGAAAAATGCTAATCACACATCACTTTAGAGTTTATGAAATAATTGTTCTTCCCCCAAGATAAAAAGATATAAGAATAATAAGGTTTAACATTTAATGAAATTTTAATCTGACATGAAATATATTAATTGAAACATACAATTCATCATTCATAGTAATGAACCAATGTTCCTAAAACACTAGAAAAAACTCTAGTAAAAAAAATAATGTTATGTTACAAACCATTTAATTGTAAAAGAACAAAGTTTCTTGAGTCCTTTGTCCTAAAAAATCTAAGCATCAATTCATGATCTTCCATCAATATAATTTCTATCTAGTCATATAGAAACATATGTATTGGAAAGATCATGTGACCACACAAGTTCACATGTATGGGTGTGTACAAATTCCCTCCAAGATCATCCAAAATAAAAAACCATATTTAATTAAAGATAATTTTTTCGCCTGGAATTAGTGATTCTATGTTTAGTAAACACGAAAAGAGAGTAAAAAAATGATAAAATTATTTATAAAAACAATGTCACTAAAAAAATTTCATTATCGATCATTCTCCAAAAAATATCTAAATGATTTGTTTTATTTTTTAATAGCTTTTTTGGAACATATTCCTAATAAGTGGTGGTTTGTTTTGAAATAACCATCATTCGGTGATTATTTTTTATCTATGGTTAAAAACCCTAGTAAATTTAATTTTTCTATGTTTTTTTCAATTTTTAGACACATTTAATTAAAAACCATCATTAATATGATTATTAATTATTAATTACATGATTTATTTAATCATTCATAATTATTCATAATTATTTTTCATTTATTAATTCATTTTTTAATATAATTTAATTTTTAATTATTGATATTTTTAAATTTAAACAATTATAAATTATAAATTATAATTTAGTTATATGTTATTAATTAGTAATTATTAATTTTTTATTATAAATTTTTAATTTTAAATTTTAAATTTCTTATAAAATGTTAATAACAAATTTCAAATTATGTAAATAGTTATAATATATTATTAAAAACTTTAACTTACTATTATTTTTTAATTATTTTTAATTATTATGTACATATTATTTTTTAAATCAATGAACTAGGAATTATTAAATACATAGTAAAAATTAATTGTTTATTAAATATTAATAATTATTTATTATTTAGTAATTATTAATTAGTAATTATTTAGTATATACACATTTTTATATATAAACATACACAAAAACACAATGACAAAGACTCAGACACACACACACATTCACACACACTCACACACACAGAGATATATATATATATGAAATATTTGATTGAAAATTCAATGCCTTAATTTTCCAGAGAAGTTTCAAACTACAAGTTATCTTCAAATGATTATAACTTTTATTCTAAATGGATTTTTATGCTATATGACATGTCAAATAAAAGATTATAGAAATAAATATATTCATTTTAGGTAAAAAAATTGATTAAGGTAATAATAATAACAATAATGATAGTAATAAATTTATTAGTATTCTATGAGATGTTGAAAAATTATACATCAACTTAAAACAACCATAATAATTGATTTGGTTATCCGTTTGGGGTTTTTGACCAGTTATATAAAATATTACAATGAGATAAGTGACATATAATATTTGGGGGGACAACCAAACCTATTTATTATTGGACTAATATGGCTCATAAATCCTTTAAAACTAATACTTAACTTAAGAGGGTCTTATTGTCCTAGTGAGAAGCCAATTGTTTCAATGAATAATCGATTGGGCATAAGGATAAGATCCTTAATAAAGAAATGGTTGGTTTTGAAACATAAAATAATTTTTATGGTATTTAACTCCATGTTATTTATAGATAATGATATGGTTTGGGATTAAACATTATTAGGGTCCTTGAAGGATATAATTTGTAATGAGTTGATTCATGATAAAAGGTGTTGAAAAGTTCTTTTTGGAATTTTATTTATCAAAATTAAAGGTCCAGTATGAACAAGGAACACATGTGGTACTATTGGGAGTCCTAGAATAGATTACATTCTCTCATATAATTTTCTAGTATTGCTTCTCCACAAATCATACTACACCCTAAAAATTGGGGGTTTTGTGGATATCAATCACACCCTTTTTAATAGGTTATACTATAGTCATATTACAAGGACCAATATGGTTTCCTTAAAGGGTGTGTGTCTAGGGCCATCATGGTGCCTCTAGAAATAACTTTGTAGAGGGTATATTAGAGCTGAATAGTTCCTTTTATGTATTTTTAAAATTTTCTTAATCCCAATTAAATGTCTTATGTGAATGAGTTGACTTTGGGGGATGTTTAGGAGGCTATGGAATGGAACTCATTCAAAAAGATGATCTAGGAACAATAAACTATACACATTATAATTTGTTCCAAAAATTTGGGGGGGGGTCTATAGGTTGTCCATCTTTCTCTTATTAATTGGTTATACTATAGTCAAGTGAAAATGACCATCGTAGTTCCAATTAAGGTCATTTATCTGGGACCAACATTGTTCCTCTATATGAAACTCAGTAGTAGGTTGTGAAATCCCAATGGAGATGCTTGAATTGTTTTTCAGTATATAAGAATGAATCATAGAAAATGTGTGATGAAATCCTAGGTTATATTTGATCAATAATGGAATGATAATGATGTCAAGGGTGAGATTAATGTTAATTATTGATATTAGTGTTTCATATGGAGTTTTTATGGATTTATTGGGTCATTCATTAAGAATACTCTCAATGTATTATGGTGATGATTCATATAAAATTGTTATAGAATCATTGATTATTACTTGGTAATAAAATTCACTATATTTATAAATGTAATGATTGTTTATATTTTTCATCAAAGAAATCAATTACATAATATTGAATAAGACCAATAAAATATATATTATCATGATGATTTGAAGGATCCCATAAAAAATAATATATTTTGTGGGGGAAATAATGATTTCAATGAAAAATATATATTTATATAATTTCATGATGAATTTCTAAATAATGGTGTTTATGAATTTGGAAACAACATTTATTGGGCCTCAAAAAGAAATTCTACTATCAATGAATGTTAAGGGACCTTATAAAATCCACTTCTTATGGGGTAGAAAGTTCAATCTCGTACCCTCAATGGAAGAGGCAAGAGATATATGTGTCCATGTATAATGTATGCACACCAATTAGAGAGGATTCCAGGGTGTTGGTAGGCTAGTGTTTGTGTGAAACAACCTATGTGGTGTGAAATGTGTGTGTTGAGGGTGTAGAACAATTGATGCTAGATCCAGTGTGTTATGGAATGGGTTATCATAAATGGATTCACCTAACTGATTAGATAAACAATGTGGGATGTGGAGAATCATTGTACTATTAATCCATATTAAAACATATAGATATTTCACTCACTATCCAATATGGTACATCTGATCCATTCGATCACTAAAAATTATTGTCTTCCACCATTGGAATAATGAGGGATCATTGTCACAAAATTGTCCATCCTTAATGAAGACAACACGATCAAGGTGAAGACACACTCCCATCATTGTTGGTCGTGATGAGCATTCATGATTCAATTGAGATCAACGTATCCAATGCATGTAGTTACACCAGCATGTATGAACATCAAATGAATAACGTGATAATGCTACAATAATTTTGAAAAAGTTATCCACAAATTTTATTGCTACTATCAAAAAAATGTATCCATTTTTTATAAGTGTGACCACTAAATTACAATATAATGGAATATCTCTTACAGGTGATTCTATATAAATTCACATAATTTATTTTCAATGTATTGGAATAGATGTATGTAGTTATTTTCAAGGAGTGACATAACTATTTTTTGAAGAGAACTACGTATATGTTTTTTTATTATAACCTTTGTCAGAGGAGAATCATGTTGGTGATTCTTTTATTATTATCTAGAAGCCTAATGCATGAGGGAAATATTCATATAGTGATTTTTTATTAGAAATTTCTTATTTGTGCTATGGGAATTGAGGATCTACAAAAAGTATAATTTTTTAGATATAATGTTAATAATTAAAGAGAATAAATACTTGACCCTTCTAGGATATTTAAATTAATAGGTAACTCTATGTTAGGTGATATGCTAGTGAATTTCAATTGTTCCAAACACCCAAGATACACCAATATCTTAGGGAGTGTTTGGTGAGTCCTTGACCCTCTATGAAAATAATATCATAGATGTTGTATCCTTCTCTATCAAAATTGGTTAGGGTGTTGAGGTCTGCTCTACACAATTGAGAGTTCTAGATAGAATTCCATTATATAATAAAAATAGAGCATTCACATGAGGTATTCATGTAGATATTTTAACGTTTCTTCTTGATCAAAAAACATAAATTAGAACCCACAAACTACTCTTATCACCATAATAAGAGAATCCTATTGTGTGATTTGTCACATGATGTCAAAAATTAATGTGAATATTATTATGAAAAGGATAATTCATGAATAACCTAGGATACATGATGTAATAAAATATAACCCATGATTGGGCACCTATGTCCCATAAATCATCACCCATGGACAACCTGTATCTCAAGAAAGAAGGTTTAAAGGTTCTTGTGGTAATTTTTGTGAAGCTATTATGAAATTAATTTTAAAAATTTGGGTTGTGAGAAAAAATTGACTTCCAGTTGTGTATAATTTCATTAACATGAAGATGAATAAATTGATTTTTTGACCTGGTACATATCTTATGTGTGAACGTGTACTTTCTATTCAAATTATATCGCATGAATAATATTGTGAACAAGGATTTTGTCATGAAAAAAAATCATGTAAATTAAGGACACCATTGAAATAACAGTGTGGAGTTTATTGAGGTATAACATATAATAAAAAAACTAATAATTGTTATGTGATTGTAAAGGATTCAAGAATAATTATTTGAGAGTTTTTGAATTTTTTTATTTTAAAAAATATTAAAATTTTAATTTTGTGCATCACTTTCACATATATAATTGGGGCTTGAAACATCATAATTGAAGAAGTATCTTCCTGAGTATTTGAAAAAATGGATAATAACAGAAAATGTAGCATGTTAACAGAATATTCAGTTGTTCATTCCATGAAAGAATTTATTTTATGTGTATGTTTCAACATTAATTTTTTTTGTGTACTAGGTTGACATGCATAATTTTGTTTGATGCAATAGTAATCTAACACCATTAGTTGAAGAGCAATATTATTCAGATGATGAAAAAATATATTATTCAATAGATACATGTGTTTTATAATTTTATTGAGTATCATATAAGAATGGGTGGTTCCAATATAAAAAAAACTATTAAAGAACCATTAGTTCCATTATAGATAATTTCATTATATCAGGAATATTTATTGTATCATTCCAAAATAATTTAAAACCATCTTTATCCATTTGTAATCATTAGAAATTAATAGTGATAATAAAATCTGTGAGACTACCAAATGTTTATAATGCAAAGGAGTAGGTTCCCATATCACAATTGAACTTTGTAAAAATATATGTGTACTATTGTCCCATTTATTATCATCATTGTATGTGTGTGTGATTGTTGAGAGATTACTACAAATCCATTCAACTAAACTAGGGTAGATCTTCAAGAGTAAGTGGGGATAATTGAAATTAAGGTATAACACCAATACAGTGTTTGGTACACTCCTTCACCCCTATCAGTGTCATAGCATGATCAAGTTGAGTTCTACATGTTGATTTAGGCTAAATATTTTAATCATGCTCTTTTTCGAAAATAATTCAGCCTAATAAAATGACATGATAGAATGAGGCCCCACATGGGAATCTTGGGAGACATCGACATAGATTTCTTTGATCTCAGATGTGGATGATGCTTTTTGATCCACATTCTATACATGGACATGAAACTGTGGGTTCAATGGGACCACTTTTAGGAAATGGGAGATAGGTTTCTGAATATCCATCATGTTACAAGGACAATCATGTTTCATTTTAAGGTCATTAATAAACAACTAATAATTCACTTATTATGTTTTATGTGATAAGATCAATCATAGTGATTTTAACATTGTGTGTCCATGACCATCATGGTTCCCTTATACATGACCCAGTAAAATTTTGATTTTATGAGAAGTGTGTTGAAAAGGATTTTGGGAAATTAATTTAGGCAGGTTAATGGACCAGATCAAACAAGGCACCCAGGTGGGTAGCTATGGATGCTTGAGCGTGGATTAATTATTGTAAAATATTTACAATTAATTATATATATTTATATATTTTTGTGTTAATTTGTATATAATTATTCATATATATATATATATTATTTTTTTAATATATATATATATATACAAATATTTATTTTTATGTATAAATATATGTAATTATATATATTTATAAAAATTATATGAATTTATGTATAACTATGTTTGCCTATATTTATATGATTTTTTATATATTTATATATATAATGCGGGTATATATATACATATTTATATGAATAAATATATCAATGAAAATAATTTTATTTCTTCGTGTATATATATACCCTTATTTTTAATGATATATATAGGATGTCACAGCCTTGGGAGCGTCAAGATGCCAATCCTTTTATCGACTAGAGTTCTTCATCAACTATGGATATTCTACACTATATTGGATTTGATCTTCAATGAATGGGACATTTCCTTAAGATGATTTGTTTGAATACAGATTCGAAGGGATTCAGGAATACATCAACACTCTCAAAATATGGGATTTCATCAAATAATTCTATTGTTAAGAATTCTTTATTATAAAGTTTCTATCGAGAAAAGAAGAAAGATAGAAATTTATAAAAGGTAGTATTTTAGAATTATCTAGAGAAAAATAATCTCATAAATATTAGAGAGTTGTAATGTATTGGAGATGAAGAAAGTCACAAATGTTAGAAAGTTCTAATGTTCAGGTGATAAAGAATGTTAAAAATATTTAAAAGTCAAAATGTTTTGAAAATAAAGAAGGTTAAAAAAGATATAAAGATATAATGTTTTAGATATTATGAATTTCAAAACAATTATAATGTTATAAATGTTTTGGAGAAGAAGAATGTCTGAAATGTTTAGAAAGTTGGAAAGTTCATGATCTAAAGAAAGGCAGAAGTGTTATAATTTCTAAAATTTGAAGAGATAAAGAATCTTATGAATGTTTAAATTTTTAAAAGTAAATAAATTTCCTTAAATTCATACTGTTATAATGTATGAATGTTTATAATGTTTACTGAGATAGTGGATGTTATAAATTTTATAATATAGGAATATTTCAGAGGTGTAAAAGTTTATAAATTATTGAAGTCAAATAATATACTGAGATGAAAAAATTTAGAAAATCGGGATGTTAAGAAGTTGATGAGATGAAAGATGTTAGAAATTTTAGACTATATGAATGATGATGAGAATCAAAAAGATATAATTTATATAATTTAATATATTTTATTTGATGAAAATAGTTATATTTCCTTGAATAAGCTCATGATACATGCTAGAGGTCATTAGAGGAAAGAAAAAGTGAAACTCAGGATTTGATTATCATATAGACTTTTGTAAATTGGAAAAACACTAATATAAATGATGAATAGTGTAATCAGAATGAAAAATATTAAGAAGAGTATAATCGTACAATCAAATTTAGCAAATAGTGAGATCATATAGTCAAAGTAGATAAATAATCGAATCAGATGGATATGTAGATAAAAAGTACAATTAGATAGAAAAATTCAATAAATAGTAGAATTAGATGGACAATGTTTTCAGAACATACAGTGTTGTAGTTTCATGAATGTTCAAAGATGTGGTTTTCTAAAGGTATTAATTTTTACATTAATACATGTAAAAAATATAAGTTTTATTAATGTTCAATGTTTTACATTTTTAAGCGTAAAAATTTGTTTATCCATGGGTGTAAAAATTTTCATTTGTTAAAAAAAAGGTTGGAGTTTTATACCTATAAAAAGTCCTAGTTTTTAAATTTGTAAGGTTTCTTTTTTTTGAATGAACAATGTTGTTGTTTTGTATGTGTAAAATTTTTAGGTTTTTTGAACATACTATGTTATAGTTTTCATAATGTATAATTTTACATTTTTATATATGTACAAAGTTTCATTTTGTACATAGTTTAAGTTAAAAATTTGATGTTCAAGATGTTTAAAGTTGATGTTAAAAACATAGAGATGTAATATTAATAAAGAACATGTTCAAAATATTAGTTAAGTTATTTAAAAATTTTTATAATGAAATTAAATAAATATTAGTTATGTTGATTTTGTAACAATATTATAGAATATTCTAGAAGGATTGTGAAGCATACATCAAAAGTGAGTTTAGCAGAACTGTTGCAATTTTAATTTTAGTGAGTGGGAAACTGAATTTATTTTCTCTTATTTACAATATTAGGGAGCACCAATAAATAGGGGTGTAAAGTAAAATCATAGTTAACACTATTCACATGTGTGAGAAGTTTTAGTACTATATTATTTGTTTCATAAGCGAGTTTCCAACCAAGGATTTCATTTTTATTTTGAAGAATAGTTCTAAAAAATGGTTTGATTTGAACAATCAAATAGAGGGAAGTTTATATTATAAGAAAAAGGATTACAAAACTGTATGAAATAGAAATATTTTCATGGAAAAATTATTACGAGGAATAATGTTTTTTTAAATCTGATATAATTAAGATTTTTATTTGGAGTAGTTTCATAAAAGGTGTATCAGACATAGATTACCTGATACAAGAACACTAGATAAAAACTTACCAAATGAAGATATCAGATAGGGGAATCAAATATTATTTATAGAAAAACATTCTAAAAGAATTATTCAAAGTGATTCATTTTTATCATGAACCATTATTATAATGAAAATTTTATAAACTTATGGGATTTAGTATAATCATTCCTATCAGGAAATTGAATGAGTCTAATGGGATCTGGATAAAAATATATATTCAGATATATCTGTAAGTGAATTTTCATAGACCCATAATATTTTCCATTAAAAGGATATATGTTTTTAATTTTAAGTAGATCCTTGTAAAAAATTCACCCCTTATATTCATTATTACATTTGTATAAATATGATTTTCTTATAAAACATTTGAAAAGAATTTAATTATAATGAGTTTCATGGGTTGAACATAATAATGTTGAATTTTTAAAAAAATAAACCCACTGATTTAACCCCCCTTCCCAGTGGTTCATCGATCCTTAATAACATTAGTTTCAATATGGAATCACATATTGTTGAATTTTTTAAATTTTTAAAGGAAGGGAATTTTACAAATAGTTGCCTTCAAAGAAATCTCAAGAAGAGAATAAAAAACATAACATGTGTAGATGTTTTACTAATAGTAATGAAGTGAATACAAATGAAATATTATAGGAATGAATTATTTTAACATCATTTCTTTTTTTGAAGGTAAAAATCATGATAAAATTGAGTTGTATAAATAATAGTAAATGATTTATATTCCATATTACTGGAAGGATGAAATATGGAAGAAGTATATAGAGCCTAGTTATTAGTTTAGGAAGGAATTTTAATGATTATGGTGTTTATATATTGGGAATCAAGATTTATGTTGTAGAATTGTTTTATTAATTTTATTATGGTTATAATAATCATGAAACATCTTATTATAATTCAAAATTTGCTTTTCTTTATAAATTTGTAGTCATATATTGAGTAGTATTGATAGCCTTAAAAAAATTTGTGATAAGAACATATTTTGAAGGTATAATAATATATGATTAAGGTATAAATTAATTTTTGGGATAATATATGATTGATACATAGAAAATAAAAATGAGTTGGAAGAATTATTTGACTCATATTTATTGGATAGTACTAGTGACTTTAAAATTAATTAATTAATAGATGAAAAAATGATTTAAGATGAATTTTGTTGAAATTTTTGATTTATAACAAAAATTGGATATTATTTGAATTTATTTGAGCAATAAAGAAAGAGTTAGTTTTTGGAATTATATTTGTTTTCATTAAGTATTTATGGTGATTCAGGTTATTGAAATTCTTGAGGAGAATATATGATTAAGGTATTCATGTGTTTGATATAATGAATTAAATGTTGCTTTATATAGTTTATGGATTCATGTTTAATTAATTTTATAAATTATATTTCAGAAAAATTTATAATTTTTTTTGAATTATGTAAATTAGATAATACTTCACTGAGGTTTTCTATAATTTACCTGTTTTTTATGAATTAATTTTATATTTGGGTATTATTAAAGAAATTTTTGAGAATTATATATCAAATAAAATGATTATTCATTTTATTTATCTTAGAATATAGTATCAATTTTTTATTTCAGTAAATTAATAGAGAAATATAAAATATCATGTAATCCATTTGTATATATTATAATCTATTAGAATGTTGTTTTTGTGTTTTAGGCATGAGAAATTCATATTTTTCATTCATTATTTGAATACATGATGAAATATGTAAAAACTAATTATAACATGAAACTAAAGAATGAAATTACATTATATATTTGGATAATTCAGGTATGTCCATTTTCTCACATACTATGGTAAATGAATTTATCAACTCTCTGAAAAATTACCCTAAAATGAAATTATTTTATTATTTATTATTATTTTATAAATATTGATTTCTATTTTCACCCCTCACTTTCTATCAGTTTTGTATCCATTATTATTCTAATGATCATGTTCTAAATCACTATCCATTAAACTTTTTACATTATTTTTACCCTTGATATCGATATTTTAACTTCATAAAAATTTTCTTCTTATTAGGTAATCTGATTATTTGCTAATTATGGAAACCATTATATCTTCCACTTCATCTTTTAAATTGATTTATTATTATTATATTTATTGCTGTTATTTTTAAAGAATTATTTTTATAAATGATGAGCCTTTGATTCCCAATATTAAAAAGTTTTGAGGAAAAAATTTATTTTGGTGGGAGAATATAATACCCCCAAAATTTAGATAAAAAGAATACTATTCACAATTTCTTTAATTGAAATGTGATTAACTATAATAAAGAAACTTTTATGTGTTTTTTATAACCTAAATGATAAATTGGTGGTATCAATAGAAAAAAAATATTATAGGAAATAAGTATAAGATTTGTATAGAATCAAAATTGTTTGATAAATTTTTAATAAATAATTAATCTGTTTTCAATACACATTTCATTCTTCAGAAGTTTTCATTATTAAGAGGTGGCATTTTTTTATTTTCTACACAAACATGATAATTAGTTTATACTATTTTTAAAAAATTTATTTATTTAAATTAATATTATTATAAAAATTAGTTTAGGATAAATTTCATCGATTTTTGTTAAAATATATTTTTATGGGAATAGTATAAAATTCTGACTTTTATAAAACTATATTTTATTATAATTAAAATTTATTAATTTTAAATTTCCATTATGTTTTTAATATGATATTAAATAAAAATAACTCTCCATTAAGTAAAGAATTATCTAATTAATTACAGAGGAATCATTGTTATAATTTTTTGTGGTATAAGTTCAATTTTGGGCTTGAAAACGTATTTTCATAAAAACTATTTTTCATTTCATTTTATTCATTTATATTAAAATTGGCTTATCTCAATTCTTGAATCTGAATCCTGAAATATTTTTTCCATATCATGAATAAGGCAATTCTATTTTTTTAAATATGCTTCTATCATTTTTTCATTATGAATAGTAACCATAGTAAATATTTCTCACCTTATTACGGGGAAAAAAGTATAATTAGGTTTAAAATATGTAGTAATGATTTAAAATATATAAAATATATGGGAAAAAATACTAAAGCTATCACTCCTAGGCAGTCAATTTTTTTTCTATTCCAATGTTCTTTAAAATATTTTCAATTTTTTACTATTATACAAAGATCATTTTAATTTATTTTTAAGTATATTTGACTTTGATTACAATGGTGAAAAACTAAGATTCTTATCATTTTCCAAATTAATTTATTGTGAATGTTTTCCAATGTTTAGAAATGAATTTTTGTTGTAACATATATCAAATGAAAAAAAACTCATGTCATCAACACTAGTTATTTTGTTTCTTCATTTACAAGTTTCAATAGTTATATTCAATGAAATTGTTTTCCCTAATATTAAAAAAATATATTTTAAATATGGAATTTTGAGATAAATGTTTGTATTTCACATGGATTTTTCGCGAGATATTTTAATGATATTTCCATCTATGATAACATGGATGTTACTTATGCTTCACTGGTGACAAAATTTGATGACACCATTCCTATTTTTTATCTGTGTTGTTACTGATTATGATGATGAAATCCATTTTATATTTAATATATTATGATATGAGAAAATTAGAAATGATTTCATTATATAGGAGAATGAAATTAAATAGATTATAATTATTTAATGGTTGGGTTTGATATAGATATCCAATTAATTGGGTAATGTGATCTTTACATATCATGAGATAATGATGATGATCATTGATAAGATTTTTAAGGCATATGTTCACATTTTTTAAGTGTATGTATGATTTATTCTATTTAAGATCACATTATTGTGAATAAAAATGATTTTGAAAATATATTCTCATTCTTTTATGCGTGAGTATGGTCGATTTTATCTATTGTCACAAGATCATGCATGGATATGATTGTGAGAATCTATTATCACAGTTTGATATATAAATAAGAGTGTTTCTAGATATTCTCCCATGATTCTATTTGATCAAGATTACCAGAATCCATGTTCACTAGATTATGAATTCTAATGATTACATTGCCACTTGTCCATGTTATAACTCATCAATGAAAATTTCTTCTTTGGATCCCTTATTAATCATTCCAATGGATATTACATGATTTTTGATTTATGATATTTTATTTTTGGGTGTACAATTTTTGTTCATTTAGAACATGGAAATGATTATGTTAACATAGTTTTTTATCATTTTATTCTAACTTAGGAATTATATCTCCATTGTGTCACCATTTTGATAATCGAAGCTTGTAATTTTTTAGATTTTCCATCCCAATATTTTAGTATAAGGTGTTATGTTTGATATGTTTAAAAGGATACTAATTTTAGTGAATTATTATGGGATATGATGAAAATTATTCATAAATATGATCAGTTATGAAGTGTCTAAGGACAATAAACATTTAAAATTATATGGTGTACATAATATTGATATTTATTGAATATTTATCTAAAATGATGTTGTATTTATTAATTTTATTCGTGGGAAGCCTCAGAAAAGGAATCTACTTATGACATTCCATAATCTAATATCATAATTTATTATAAAGGGTATAAAGAATTGGTTCAACCTACAAAATGTTGGGTGGAAAGTTTGGTTCCCACTACGATGGTTGGGTGGAAAGTTTGGTTCCCAGTACTAATAATTTTAAAATTATTAATTAGTTGGATTGATTATTATTGGAATCAAGCCTTGGTTCTAATTATTCTTCATTGAAGTGGATCTCACTTAATTTCCCAGGTTTTTCAAAAAGAAGTGATGAGGATCAAAATAATACTTAACAGTCGTAAAAACACTAAGATGGAGACATAATCATTATGGTTAAGTTAATTGGAGTGATCAACTTAATACGAGTCAATGTTATTACGATGATATCATTGAGACTTGTGGACATTGAATAATTTCATGTTCTTTCTTGATTTCCCATTATCTATATTTCATTTTTTTTAGATTGAAGGGAATTTTGGGTTGTTTGACCACATTCTATTTTGTACTTCTTTATCTTTCATTAATAATAGGGATCTTACCCAGAAATTTTTCAATATATATTAATAGATCTTTATATGAATTTATGTGTGCATTTATATATATGTATCTATGTAAATATATATACATGTATGTATTTAAATAAATTAATATATTTGAATATATATATATATATATATATATTTACTTTATGTGGGTCTCTATATATATGTATATTTGAATGCGGCTATACATAATTATATATAATCATATATGTGTATTTTTATATAATTTTGTTAATATATATATATATATATATTCATAAATATTTTTTTTTATTTTTGTGCATTTATATGTATATATATATATATGTGTAAATATATATTAATATAAAATTACGAAAATTTATTTATATTGAAATAATTATATATATTTATATGTATTTATATATATGTATTTACTTATAAATATATTAGTATGTGTTTATATATATATAAATATATATAAATATATATAAATCCATATATATATGTGTATATATATATATTCACTGGTAATAATTTGATTTTATGTATATTTTTATATATTTATATGTATTAATATAAATATATATATTTTGTTCATATGTATATTGATATATTTATATTTACAAGTTTATATATATACTCATTCATATAAATTTATTTAAATTTATACATACTAATGGATATTTTAATATATTTATTTATATTTAAATTTTTTAGATATATATATTTATATAATATATAATAATATATATTAATTTATATATATATATATATGTGTTTGTCTATATTTGTATCCATATATATATATATATATATATGTATATTAAGTATTATGTCATTATGATTAACAAATGATGAATATAGGTAATTGGTAAAGTATCTTGAATTTGATGTCAAGGTTGTGGGTTCGGCTATAAATTTTACATGGAGACCCTAAAAATGGATAAAACTACAATGTTCATTATACTAGATCAAGGAAACCATTTTTCCCTACAGTTTTCCGCATTATTTTCCAAGATTGAAAATGTTTCAACAAAACATCTAACTAATTACATCCATATGGATCAATGATTTGAGATGGGAAAGAATCATGAGCGAAGATCAAAGACTATTCTGTTTTACCAACCATACTATATTAATGTTCTTATTAAGGTGATAATGGTTAATAATTATATAGTTACATAGATTCGTATGGGTGACACTTCAAGTACTACAGGAGGAAGCCAAATATTCTCATTTATTATGAATAGGATGGACATGGAATTCCTGAGGTTTAGTAGTTGGAGTGTTCATGAACTGTCAAACCCCACCAGTGCATTCCCATCAGAGGGTGTGGAAATAGATTTATTTATTTTCTAAATAAATTATAGAATCCGACCAGGGTTATATCACTTGATAATAATCATAATAAATCAATCTCAAATTCTATTTCACCAAATCAACAATTTTTTTATGTATTTGTCGAAGCAATGTACTTTTTTGGTTTTTTGAAGATATGAAATTTAAATGAAATGATAAACTAAACTAGATGATGATGCAATGAAATGGAGTTATAAAGAAAGGTTCTTGGTCATAGGGTTTTTCAATACAAGTTGTTTCATTATTTATGGTTTTTTAATTCAATTTAACTTACCTATTAAATCATATATGGATTTCTATACCCTACCATGAGTGTAATTTTTTTCCTTTAAAGATAATTTTGAGTTACAAAGGTTAATATCCTGTGGAAGTATGTAAGAATGAATTTGAGATTATTGTAATGATAGAAGTTCTCGACAACTCTTAATTTCTATATCTTCCACCATAATAAGAATCATTGAATTCAAAAATTTAATGTGGAGTAGTTATGAACATATTGTAACCTCCCAATAGGCCAAGCCTTGAGTTAGTACCTTTACACTACTATGTGAAAAGAGATCATCATGGAAATATAAGAAATATAGAGAATTAAATTAGTGTTTGAAGAGAATTATATATAGTAAAATAAAGGGGAAACAATGGAATTAAAAATGATCCAATGAGTTATATTACAAAATGAAATGAAAATTAAAAAAACCAAAAACACTAACAGAAACATCCCAATAATGGATTGCATTGGTATATACCTGAGAATTGATATTATTTTAATCCATGTTGCATCTTATTTATAGAACTTTTACGGTACTCGGGTTATAATAAATTGATATTAAATGGGAGAAGAGTAATCTTATGCCATCAAGGGGTCATACAAAGGGGTCCATAGAATTATTATGTTGAGTATTAGAGTTCATTGATCATCCCAATGGTTTTATGTCGTGTAATTTCCTTCACCACTTTCAATGTGTGAGACTCAATTATTTAATGGATTTATTCATATATTGTATTCATAACATGTTTCCCATTATTATTAACATTGTGATTTAAATTCATAACTTTAATTGTTCTTTTAAAGTAAATTTTACGTAGATTCTTCCCAATTCATCATTTTTGAGTTCCAAGATCATGTGTTCAAATTTTCTCTATTAGGGGAATATTTTTCATATCAAATTCATCTATTACATATTTCACCCTAAAAAATATAGGGTCACACCATGATATGATGTGTCACGATGCCAAGTGTCTTCAGTAAGAATAATTCATTCTTCTTCATTTCTCAAAAATATGTAGTATCTGACCATAAATCACAAACCAAATTAAGTACCTGAAATAATAATCAATTAATGTATAAAATTTTTATTTTTTATAATCCAAAAATCATGAAAATTATGAATTTTTCACCCAATTCATTCATGCCATTGTGGAAAATTACTCTAGAAACATTCTAATGGGGGAAGCTCAGAAATTATAAACTAGATTTTGAATAAAATCCATATATTATATCTCAATTCTTGTGTCTAGGTCACCGACAATGATTTTTATGAGTTTCCTCTTTCATATATTAACAACAAGGCTTCATATTTTAGTACAGTTTCTAAGGTGCAGATAAATTTGTCTATGGGTGAAAGGTTTTGTTCTTAATGGAGAGACGATAATAATTAGATGAAAGTTGAGTTTCATCTTGTCTAGAAGTGCAACACCCATAACTTTTACTTTGTATTTACAATTTAAATAAATAGTTTTTCATGTCTATTATTTCTTAGGAAATGTCATACTAAAATGAACCATTATTCATTTTATTGACTGAAAATATTAAAATTGAAGGTAAAAATTAGAACACTATAGGAATAAAATATTACAAATAATTAATAAAAATAAAAGTGGTACAAAACCGCAAGTAAAAAAATTTAAAAAACATAAAATATTTATATTATTTGTTTTCTATGATGATCATAACTGTAGTTGAAACTATGGGAATAAGGAAAAGAATTAGAATTATAATAACTTGTTGGGAGATAATTATTAATTAATAGAATAAAAAAATTTAGTGATGAATGTAAATCTATATATAATAATTAAATATGACCATTATATAAACGGTCATTCAAAATATTTTCTCTTAATTGATATCTATTGAAAAAATGGTTATTGGGTAGATCCAGTGGGTATGTTGTGTAATTGAAAATAATACAATATAGAATAATTTAGTAATGGCATAAGAATATAATATTTAATTAAAATTTATAATAATTTATTATTATTTGATGAATATTATAATTAATAATAAAAAATAATGACTTTATGTCTTTTTAATATTAAACCAAAAATTTTAATAGAAAAGTATTAACAAAGAAGAATGGTTAGTAGACTATTAATTAATTTTAACTAGATGTTATTAAAATCATTCAATAAAAAAATGTGATATTTTATTAAAGATTTTTTTTATTTTTGAGTATTTTAATCTCACTGAATTAAATTAATCAATTTTAAATTATTATTGTAATAAAATGTATATGTGTATAAAAAATATATTAAATTTTTTTTAATTAGTAATTCCTATGAAATAAGATTATAACCAAATAAGATTTAAGAAGTCATTGTTATATAAAATTATATAATAGATTTAGTCTTGTTAATTAAAATTATATTTCTCATATTTAGAATTATTTTTAATTTATTAATCAAATTTGAAAATATATTTTCATAAAATCTATGTATGTTAATTTTATTTTTCATCAAAAAATGAAGTTATCAGGGCAAAAATTATGTTGTCATATTAAAGGTAAAATGTGGTAATAAGGAGTAAACAGTGGAAATGATTTAAAATATATTGAAAACTTATCTATAAATTTTGGGGATGTTCTTAAAAAATGCCAATATCATCTTTTTTTCTAATTTCCTTCTAATATGTCAACCATACACCTTATGAAATGAGTATTTGGGAATATGCCACTCAAAACTCACCAATAAAAGGTCCCCTGCTCCTCCCCTACCAAACTACTAAAACAATTTATTTCTATACTCAATCTTTAAAAATTAATACTATACTAATTAATTATTAGTTTTTGGGTAGCTTATGGTTAATATATTTAGGCATAAATCCTTACTTTTAATAGAACCTATATCGATATAGTGTGAATTCATCAAAGTAAATAACTAGTTCTTCAGAAATTTTTTCAATGACCTGTTCTTATCCACTCTTGAAAACTACCATTTAATACATTAAGGATTTAGTATAAAAATTATTATTAGTAAATGAAAAAGACACAACTATTTTATAATCCTTAACTGCAAGTTACTCACTTGTATGACATATTCGCACTTCGGTCGATTCAACCGTATAAGCCCCAGAAATTATAATCATTGTTTTCTTTTAATAAATGTAAATTTAATGGTTTTTTATTTATAAAACAAACGAAGGTGTAATTTAAGAATAACTAATTTTTTATCTTTAATAAATTTGGGTTTTAGATTATGATATTTCCATATTTCTATTAAGAAATATATGAAATTATATTAATATTTCAATTCGTTAAATATATTAATTTGTATTATATATTTATTAACATGTCATAAAGACCTTTTACATTATTTCAATTATAAGTTATATGTAATTATTATATTATTTAATACTAATATTCAAATCTAATTTCATAATCTTATTTTTAGAAATATAAAAACTAATTAAATTTAGAGTTATGATAATTAAGATTTTTAATTTAATTTTTTGATAAATGAAAAATGGGACTTATTTAAATAATAACATAATAATAATAAAACTATAATTTAAAAAAAATCTTTTCAAGATTCGTTTTGTTAAAAAAATTTCGAATTAAATTTACAAATATCTACTTTAAATGTAATTTATTTAAAAATAAAAAAAATAAAACATATTAATTAGTATGTGTCATATTATTAACGTTAAATACCTATAGAATGTTAATTGTATAAAGTTTAGCTTTTTTAAAAGGATAAATTATGAGATCAATTCAGTTGGATTTTTTATCATAAATATGTTTCAAATATTAATATTTATAGGTAAAATGTAGTTTGATAAAAATGCAGGTTTCCAACCAGAAAGGGATAAAACATGGGAGACCTGTACAAAAAACGTGAGACCCACTAGGGGTCAATAAAAGGTGATGAGTCTCAACCATTTCTATCCCAAGAATATATATAGGACCTGTGCACCTCATGTAAGAGGTAAAGCTTTAGTGAATACCCAACTGAGCATAGCTTTGGAAGCCACAACTCGATGGGTGCAAGGGATATACATGTCTTCCTACAAGGGCCCATGTATAAGGGCTAGTTTTCTATCTGGAAATGCAAAGACAAAATTTGGATTAAAAGGTATCATAATTACTTGTATATTTGAATTGTAGGATCAATTTTCTTTGGTTCAGTGAAATCATAGATGTTGTATCAAACCTACACCACTTTTCGATGATTATATTCACTTCACCAACTTCTCCTAATAATCTCCTTCCATATGATTCTTCCTCTTGTGATAGTTTATTTCTTCTTATACAAGCTATAATAGCTGAGATTATTCATCGTACTGAATCACCTATCTTTTTCATTTCCTTCCACATCATGACATCAACATTACCCAAACCGATGGTCATGGTTTCTTCACAGCTTTTCTTGGAAGCTTAAGTTTCCTGTTTATATATGGGTTTACTGAGGTAACTCTCCCTCATTGAAAAACCATTACAGGATGAAGCTTTCATTTCTCATCCTCCTTCATATTACACTAGTCGATTACCCAACTCACATAAGGAAGAATGCTATTTCCTTTAGTTGGTTCAAACACTCTTTGGTAGAAGGGTCACGTCTCTTAGTTTTCCATTTTCAAAAAATGTTATGGGAAAATTTATTATTAAAAAAACTATTCCAAATTCTAATATATATATATATATATGTGTGATTTTCATGTCTATATTTTAATACGTAAATTCATGATTTATTTTTAATTTTTTTAACAAATTTCAAGTAAATTATATTATTTTCAAGAAACCTCAAGCTTATATTTTTAGGATTTAAATTAAAGTTCTATATATATATGTAAGAAATTTTTATGTTTATGTTTTTCAAACATATATATATATATATATATTTAAATTTTATTATCATTATCTTAAAAATTATTTGTGAATTTTTATTTGAGTATTATACATATAAGTACTATTTATATTATTCAAACATATATACATTTTTTTTATTCGGGGTAAAAAATCCTTGAATTATAATTTCAATATTCTAATTATGTATATATTTTTATATATAAAATTATTAAAGTTTATTTTCATGAAAAAATACATGCATGTATTTTTAAATTTAATGATTATTCATTTTAAATTATGTAAGTATTTTCAATTTTATAATCATGTACGTGGATTTCATTCAGGAATGTATAATTTAATTTTAAGAAATTAGGTAACATTATGGATTCCACAAAAACCCCTTTATATTTTATGTATAAGGGTTCTCATACATTAATTTAAATTTTTTCACATATATATAAGTATATATAAATATATATATTAATGGATAAAATGTTAATTTTAGAAATGCTACTTTTATAATTTGTGTGTGATACATAATTGTTCATTTCTTATAATTATTTTAAAAAACAAAATTATATATCTATTATTTTATATGAATAAAAATATACTATTTTTGTTATTTTATGATATGGTTTTATATATTTATGTCAATTTTTATGCATAAAATAAATTAATCAAATGTTTCTTTAATATTTTTATTCATGATTATGTTTTAAATGATAATATTATCATTTTTTATAAAATATATTCCATGATTTTATGGAAGAATGTTTCAATATTTGTATGTTCATTATTATTAAAAATTCATGTATGATATAATGTCATTACTTTTCATTGTAGAAAATTTTTAAAATTTATTTAATAATGAATTTTATAATTATTTATTTATAAATAAATATATGTGTGTATGTGTATTTAAGGAATGGTTAAAATTTTAATGAAAAATACACCACTAATATATATATATATATAATTAAAGGTCAAAAAGTTTTTATAAAAATATTTTCAACTCGAAACTGTAAACATGAAAGGGGAGTGGGGAGTGAACACATTCGTAAGGAAAAGTGGGTAATCCCAGACATCCTTGAATGTTTGATGTGGCCTCATTATTTGGATTTCAAAAGCATGCTTAATATTATCTGAAAAATCATTCAGTTATGTTTAAAGCATTTTTAAAAGAAAAAATATTTTCAAAAATAATTATCAATTTTCATTTAATATAATTAGTATTTTTATTTAAATTACACTATATTCAAAACCATAAGTTCATACAAAAAATTTACTAATATTTTCAATGGTGAAAGTATTTTCAAATAAGGTTTTCAAAGGACTTGCAAAAGAGTTTATAAAAGATATTATATTTTGATAAGTTTTTTCAAAACTATGTTTTAAAATTATATGTATTTTACATGGATTTTAAAATTAATTTTAAAAAAAATTATATTTTTTAAAGTCTTTTCAAAATTATGTTTCAAAAATTGTAAGTATTTTTAAAGGATTTATAATGGGTATTTCAAAGCGATGTATTTATTAAATAAATTATTAATGGTACTTTTAATGCTATTTAAACAATTATTTTAATTTTTTTTCAAATGGTATATGTATTTTCCAAATGATTTTTTATCTTTCTTTTGAAAAATCCATTCTAATTGTTTCTCACTCTGTGACTTTATACATTGTTTTTAGCTTCGTTTGGAGCTTTCAGGGAGTTTATCATCAATAGAGAGTTAACACAATCAATGTATTATTGAGGACGTTATATTTATTGTATTTTACTTTCAAATTTTAATGGTGGTACTTTTCCTCCAAATCCTAGACTATTAATATCCACATATTTAAATACCTATAAATTTATGAAATACTTTTTATAAAAAAATATACAATATTTTTTTGTTCTAGATCTGAAAGAGGGGGTATGGGGCTTAAAAGTTGGTATTAAAGGAATATATTAGATTAATTTGGATATTATTATGTTTCATTACAAATAATTATATTATTTAATTTTATTATTTTATTAAAACATCTGTTTTCTAAATTTTTGGATTAATGAAAACCCTAGGTGTTAGAAATGTGCTTTTGAAAATATATGTAATTAACTGACTTATATGAATACAAAACTCTAGCAGTTTATGATTTATAAATTCCTAAAATATAATTTCAAGATTTTTCTTAAGTTTTAAATATGAATTTTAAAAAAAAAATTATTATTAATAGGGGTAGAATGTAACACCTAATAAATTATACACATTTTTATTTAAATTCATGTTTTTATAATGATTTTTATTACTTTTAAAACAAACTAAATTATAATTTGAATTCAACATAAATGTTCTCATAAATCAATTTTGTTTTAAAATTAAGATACTACCTTCTCTAAATTGATGAATATATAATATAATATTTTTATTTTTATTCTCTCAATAAATGTATTTGTACTCTATGTTTATTAAGATGTCATCAAGACCATTTATATTATTTCAATTAGAAGTTATATTTAATTCATAGATTATTTAAAAGAGATATTCAAATATTTTTTTAGTATCATATTATTTTAGCATATAACAAGTAATTAAATTTAGTGTTATGATAATTAAGTCCTTTAATTTACATTTATTTTAAATATTCACTAAAAATGTGACTTTTTGGGTAATAAAAAAATAATAGTAAAATGATTATTTTAAAACATTTATTTGGAAATTTATTTTAAAAAAGTACTCAAATTAAACTTATAAAGATCTAATTTAAATGTAATTAAAAATAAAACGTTAATAATAAATATTAAAAATTAATAAGTATTATATTAGAAAAGTTAAATAATTATAGAATGTTTATAGTAAAATGTTTAACTTTTATAAAAAGATAATTTTAGAGATCAATTTATTTTATTGAAATGTATCTCAAATGGGTTTAAAATTTTGAAATATATGGTCAAAATATAGTTTTATAAAAATTTACGTTCCCAAAAAACAAGTTCTAATCTATGGGAGACCTAAAAAAATAACTTATGACCCAGTAGGGGTTTTTGAGAGTGGGGAGCATCAACCATGGCTAGCCCAAGAAGAGGTAGATAACATGGGCACCTCGCGTAGGAGTCAAGGCTTCAGTGCATACATGATCAAACATTGATTTAGAAAGATACTTCCCAATGGATGAAAGTTTTTGGAATGTATGCATGCAAGGGATCTTTTATTAGGCCCAATTTTTTTTCTTGTTATAAAAATCCATACATTGTTTTATAAGGGAGTAGAAATATTGGTTTTGGTTTGATGTGGGGTCATTTCATTTGATTTTACTTAAATAAAAGGTCTTTAATCGTACCATCGCCACCATATGATCATCATATTAACTTGACCCACGTCTCTTAGTTATCGTATTCCTCACAAGGATTCCTCCCACGACTGTTCATCACTTATTTTTAAATCTATGAATGTTGATATTCATCATAATCTCAAATACCGTGTCTTATTCTTTTCATTCAAGATCACTATATGAACTACACAGGAACTGGTTGTCATGGATTATCCCTGGCTTCTCTTGAAATATCAATCTATCTATATATATAGGTTTACTAAGAGAACCCAACCACATTGGATAAGACTTACAAGTCTAAGCTTTCATTTTCCTTCCTCCTTCATATTCCACTGGTTTATCACCTACCTCAAACAAGGAAGAAGTCCATTTCTATCAGTTGGCTCGAACACCTACATGATAAAGGGTCACATCCCTTCGTTTTTATGTCTAGAAAATCTAAGGAGAACATTCTTATTTTAAGAAAATATTTCAAATTCACTGTTATATATATATATATATATATATGATTCCCATGTTTATAATTTTAGGTTTTAAATTCATTATTTATATATATTTATGTTTTTAAAATTTTATTTTATATATATTATATTAAAAAATCCTAATGCTTATATTTTTAGGATTTAAATTCATATTATATATATATATATTCCATTTTTATGTTTATGTTTTTCATAAATAAATATATATTTAATTATCATTTACTTTCATATCCAAAATTATATGTGTATTTTTAGGTGATTATTATACATATATATACTTGGTATATTATTCATATATATATATCTGCGTGTGTGTGAGATTTATACAATCTTCATGCTCATTGAACTGTAAATTCATTCTTTCAATAATGTATATAAATATACATATTAACGTTTATGTTCATCAAAATTTATATTCATTTATTTAAATTGAAAATTTTATCATTTTAAATTATGTAAGTATTTCCAACATTATAATCATGTACGGGGATTTCATTCATGCATGTATAATTTCATTTTAATAAATTATGAAACCTGATGGATTCCATATAAACCTCTTTAAATTTTAAGTAAAAGGGTTCAAATAGTTTTATGTACATGTATATATATAAATATGTCGAAGGAAGAAATGGTAATTTTAAAAATTTTACTTTTAATATTTTATGTGTGATACATAATTGCTTATAAATTATGAGAATTTTAAAAAGAGAAAATTACATATCTAATATTTTATGGGAATATACATTAACTACTTATATTATTTTATGTGAAGTGTTTATACATTTATGTAATTATTTTATATATAAAAAATTAAGAAAATATTTATTTAATGTTTTTATTCTCTATTTAGATTGAAATTATTAATCTTCTCAATTTATATAAAATGTATTTCAAGAATTTTTGAATAAGTGTTTGAATACATAGATGTTCATTCTTATAAACAATTAATAAAATGATGAAATAATTGAATTTTGGTTTTACCAAATATCTAAATAGATTTATTAAATAAGTTAATAATTATATTTTTTTATATTAATATATGTGTTTATCTATATTTAATGAATTTTTACATTTTTAATCCAAAAATGCATTTAAAAATTATAAAAATACGTAACAAAAGATGAAACTGTTTTTATATAAAATTGTAACTTAGATATTGTAATCATGAATAAAGAGTGGTGAGTGGACACATTTTTAAGGAAAAGTGGGTATGAATTGATAACATTCAATGTTTGAAGTGTCCCCATTCCTTTTTTCCAAAATCCTACTAAATATTTTCTGAAAAATCATTGGATTATTTTTAACGCATTTTATAAAGAGTATGAATTTTCAAAAACTATTGAAAATTATACTCGAAGGAGTATGTATTTTCTATTTCATTATAAAATTTTCAAAAGTTATTTGTTTTCAAAAAGTATTATTTATATTTTCAAAGGTTTATGTATTTTCAAAGCATTTTCAAATCAGGTTTTCAATGTATTTACAAAAGAGTTATGAAATGATTTTATATATTTTTTTAAACTATGTTTCAAAAATTATAAGTATTTTCAAGTTATTTTCAAAGGTTTTTTGAAAATAAATTATATTGTGATTTTTTTTCAGAATTATGTTTCAGAAATTATTAGTATATACCAAGTATTTCTAATGTTTTTTCCAAATCAATGTATTTATAAAAGTATTTATAAATGGTATTTTCAAATCTATTTTCAAAAGTATTTTCATAGTGTTTTTTAATAGGTATAAGTATTTTAAAAAAATCACTAGTTTTCAAAAATTACTTATTGGGAAATTTTTTCCACCCTGTGTTTTTATAAAAAAGTTTCACGTTCTTTTAGTTATTTCCATGGAGTTTAGGATAAATTATGAGCTATCAAGATAAAAGTATTATAAAAGTACTTTTATTTATTGTGTTAACATTGATAACTCAATAGTGGTAATTTTACTATGACTAATTGATCATAATTTATCCTCAATTGTAAATAGTGATATATATTTTAGTTACTATTGAAAAAATGAATATTTTGAATTGTTTTTATATTAGTTCAGAAAGTGTGAATATAAGGCTTCACAATTCATCTATAAGAAGAAAACTATAACTACCTCATAATGTATATTTGGAATAAGAATTATGAAATTACTATTGATAATATATTATATTATGAATAAATTTATATTAGGAATATTATTCTCCAACTTTGGGAAAAAACTAAGGGTCCTTATAATGGAACTTTTTGTTATTAATAAATAACCCCAATAAAGGTCATTTTTATCACATTATAATGAATAGTAGCCATTAATTAGATAAAATAAACATTATAATAATAAAAGAGTCCTAAAAAATGAGTAAAAATCTTTAAATATTTTTAGAATGATGAACATGGAATAAAATTACATCGGCCGACATCACTGTTATGAAACATGTATGAAATAATCAATATTACTATCATTTGATCTGGAAAATGAACATTAAATAAACGATATGTATATATTTACTATAAATGATGTATATAAAAGGTATTATCTGTGAAAAATGTTCTTAAATAATTTATTATTATGATTATTTTAATTATACAATAGGTTAATAAGCATTCATGGATGTCTGGGGTTATGGTAATGATTTCATCATCAATATTAATTTAAAATGAGGTTATTTTATTTGAATGTACATTAGGGGACATTATTATAATTAAATATATAAAAACAATATATTTTCTTCTCCTATACCTCTAATTGGGTTTTATATATATTCTTAACATTTTACCTTTCAGTTTCTCATAATTATATCGAAAAGATGATTGTAAGTTCATTAAGCCTTATATAATTGTTTTCTAACATGAATCTATCACATATATTTACATATTATTATTTTTTTATTTAGAGATATCTTTATTATTATATATATGGTTTCATATGATTGTAGTCACTTAATCATAAAATTATTTTGAATGGGTTGAAAGTAATTTTTAAAATGTTCCCCACATGGGCTAGTTTATATCATCTTACCTTTATTTTGAAATGTTTGAAATGAATATTATTTTTTAATTTCATAAAAATGAATTTTTTTCAATTTATTATTGAATTTTATTTATGAATCATACATTACAATATTTCATTTTATTCTTTATTTAAATTTTATTTATATTTATTATAATTAATATTCATATAAAAGGGTATAAAAATGAAATATTTTTTTCTTATTATTTCTCAACGTAATTTCCAATGTTATTAAAATGCAATTTTCATTTATGTAAATATAATTTAATGATTCATATTCTTTATAATGGTAAATTATAAAATGATACCATAAACACCCTTTCAATAGATGACTTATGATCATGGGTTGTGTAAATTTTCATGAAAACCATGTCTTATATAAGGGATAATTAAACAATGATGAAACTATTATTTTTTAGATGTTCTTGTCGAAAACATATATATGGTTATTCAATATTTATTTGATGGGTCTGATATATCCCAATAATTTATTTGGTAATTTTTTATATCTCATGATATCAGGATGGTGTAACGCCCCCACCCCAGTTACCTAGAGTTGGTGCATTATTTTAATACATTGGCTTGATTACAAGGAATAAAGTCCTGAAGGACCAATTGGTTTAGTAGTCTTGGAAAATAGATTACATACATGAAAGTTACATTACACTCTATAACATACAAAACAACATAAATAATCCTTTACGAACAAAATTATTCTCTTAGCTTAATCATGCATATCAATATCAGTACACTTATTAGAATCCTAGGAAAAGTAAAACATAGAAAGGGGTGAGGTCAGACGCTCAGTAAAGGTAAGAAATACAGTGGAAGATAAATTAAATATTAATCATGGTGAATAATTGAAAATCCATGCCTTTACCAATAATAAAGATGAAAACTTTTATGGAAGGAATATGAGCTGAATAAATAATGCCATAATAGAACATAATCATGGGTATTCTACTAGTAAAATGACCACATGAACCATCAATATTATTTTCTTAATAAGGGAATGTATAATTCCAGACATTGTAAAACATTTTTTCAATGCATCTTCCAAGATGTGTAAAAATGATTAAGGCCTTGGCCAGAACCATATATCAAATTGGGAAATGAATCGACCAATTATACATCTAATATTCTCATGAGACCTACCGATGCATCGAGGAACTATAGGGGGCCCCAATCATCACTTACTATGTCCAATACATTCCTCATATGAAAATGTTGAAAAATAACATAAAGATTAATATTAGAACTAGCATAAAAATTGTCAATACATTAACCATAAACCCTGAATGGTATAAAAAGAGCACATCCATAGTCAAACATAACGCATTCAATATAATATAGAATATTGTATGATAACAGATTAACCTCAATCAAGAATAATGATGAATATTAAAATAGATGAAAATAACCATCAAAACTATTTGAGAGAAATGTTCCCTTTTTCTTGAAAACATTTAAAATTCGCACTTTTTGTCAAGAAGACATTTAAAAATATATTTTTGAATAAAAGTGTCCCATACAACTTTTAAACTTTTAAACGAAATTTAAATTTTAAAACATTAATTTTTATATAAATAATACCTTAAAACCATTTTCAAAACATGGAATGTAATGAGAATAATTTAAAAGAATAAAATTTTAAAACATTTAAAATGATATTTTATTAATAGTCTCCCTTAAAATAATCCCATTGAAAAAATTTTATGAAACATAGACATGGATAATAAATATTTCCCCGCAAAAACCTACCCATAAACAATCTCGAATAATAATGAGATTCGGGAATTAACCCTTACGAATTTGGTAACTTAAGAAACATACACCCCATGAAAGATGTATCATACAATGAATATGTAAATACCGATAAATTAAAGTGTATTATACAATGACTACATCATGGGCAGTACATACACCAGTCAAAAGTTAATAGTGGCAATATGGCATGAATCTCACAGGAATAAGGACTTAGATGAAAACCCATTACCTTGCACTTTCCTTTGGTATAGGGTACGTTTAACCTCTTTTATAATGACCATAGTATGTTTTTAAATTATACCATAACCATACCCATATTTATTATATCATACATGATTTTTTATGACTTTATACTACCAATTTAATAATTATTTCCATGTTAAATTAATATTTTGTATAATAATCGCTTTCTTTATCGTATGTGTTTTAACTTGTTTTTCTAGATCGTATCATTTAGATCTTGATTTAAATGATTCCAGAATATAAAATTTGATTTAAATATCATATATATTTATAATAGAAATATTTATAATAGATGTATATAGCAAATGGAAGGAACCGTTTATGAAGACGAAAGGTCGTACATACGCATAAACGTTGTTTCTGTTTTCATATCGTATTGAATGAAAGTAAGTGAATAAGATTTATGTAAGTACACACACACACACACACAGATATATCTCCAGTATCATTATTATGTCATATATTTCATACTTATTAATAATATATATTTTTATAATCATTTTTGAATGGTGAACATGGAAATGAATCTAATCGTGTCGTGGAGACGGTAATTAGTACGTACACATGAGCACATATATAATTCTTTTTATTTAAAATAGTATGTGAATAGATGTTATATCATAAATAAATAATCATTAACATGTTATATTTATTATTTACATCAATTATAAATCATTATTATACCCATCCAAATAATAATGTATTGAATAACAACTACACCACGACGTGGAGACGGTAAGTCATTCGTACGCACGTATGGTGACATGTCATTAATAGGATGGATAAAATAATGAATATGGTTGTAACATATTTATAATAAAATCATATTATATTTAATATACTGGAGTTATTTTTTTAGGATGGAAACAACAATGAAAGATGAAGTGGAAGAAGAAAAGAACTTGAAAGAGAAGGTGAAATATTTACCTCTTCTTCGTGTTCTTCTTTTTTATTTGATCAAAATGGATCCTTAGGATGGCTTTTTGATCAAACTAATACCTATAGGATCAAGTTATGGAAGTTTTTAGGATATTGGGGCAGGTTTTGGCCGATCCAAATGGCTTTGGAGGTGTGATTTTGAGAGAAGGGGAAGTTCCCTTTTATAAGAGGGGTGAGGGTCACTTTAGGAAAAGATTAATGTATTAATTTATTATACAATAATATTTGGTTTATAATGGTTCAAAATGAATTTATTTAGAGACTAAAGTGGTTATGGGTCGAAAAAATCTCAACCAATAGGTTTTAGAGAAGTTTAGGTTACCATTTTAACCTTATTGTTTATATTTAACTCTTAGTAAAAGAGTTTAACTTTTACAATGTCATCTTGTATTATTACACTATATGGTTAATAAAAATACTATAAACTTACAAGATTACCTCAAGTGGATAATTAATGAAATATATAATATTAATTAATCCAATTTTCTGAAATTTTCATTTTTAAGAATTTTATATCAACCAATAATATATTATTTGTCTTAAATATTAATTTATGTCAATTTTGACACTATTTGGTATTTTATTTCTCTGAAAGTCATCACAACTTTAATACTACAAAAAATACACACTTAATCCGACCTAACATGTCATATTTAGGTAGAAAATTCGTGGATTGAATAAAAAATTTGATAATATATTTATTTTAATATTTATAATACCATTTATTTGATTCTTACATTAATAAGGAAAATACTGCATAATCATTGTGTCATAAATAAATTTAATTATTAAATGTCTAAATATTATAAATAAAATACCATTATGTAGTAAATAGTTTTATATTTCTAATTAATATTTATAGTTTAAGAGATAACAAGTATAACTCTATGTAAATTCTTTTTTACAAAAAATATATGCTTTTGTCATTTTTTGTATTTACTTTAACTTCATTAATATAAAGTGTAATTACCACTTTCAAGTGGCTCCATGGGGTCCCAAAATCGACCCAAAGATGCCCATGTTCAGAACTGTATCATCCAATAGGGCTAGGATACGTTTTAGATTAATTTAATATTATTATAATATTCATTTTTGACCCTTATTTACAGGATTTACCCTTTAACTATTGTAAATAAAATGTTTACCGAAATAATTATTCAAAATTTCTTAAAACAAAAGTTACCTATATAAATAGTTTGGGACTCATTATTATAAATATGGAATCCATTTTTCTATATTCAAAACATAGAAGTGGAAAAATTATTTTTTAATTAATTCCCGTTGTAAAAACAAAAAGCGTATTTTTAAGAAATAGTAACTATCCAAAGATTGACACTTTCTTACGTATAGTTTAAATGTGAAATTATGTCCAATGATAAAAATTTGATTAAATGGTAAAACTATAATCTAATTATACTTTAAAACCACTCAAATTCATAATTTATCACTATTAATTATTTTGATTAAAAAAAATTTCAGTTAAAATTTAGTATTTTTCACTATTTTCCCCAATATGAATGTTATCAGAAAAACACCAAAAATTTATCAAAACTAAATTTTATGTACTTATTCTAAATAATAATATTATTTTGTCAAATTAAATATATAAAAGATTCAAATATTTGATTTAAAAGGCTTCTCTATTAAAAGGTGGTGAAATTTCATTTTTTGAAAAATACTTCTTCTATTTGAAAAAAGGCATTTGTTCCTACATTAATTCTAAGAAAATCATAATATGGATTCTAAAATTATAAGGATTATATAACGTTCAAAATTAAGTTAATACTTTTCATAACCGCTTTTGAACGGCTAGTTTGGCACATCGTGTTGTGCTAGAATACTCTGTTTCCTATAGTCTAAGTTATTGAATTACTTTGAAGAAATAACATACTATGAAATATTGCGGTTTTAAATTCTCCCCTCATACAAAAAAATTTGTCGAAATTGTTCTTCAAAAATTAAAGGTTTAAAATAGAGAAATACCTTTGCGGAAAACCCACATCAAACATTGGAATAATAAAATTTAGTCTTAATAAGAAGGAAAAGGAAATGAAAAAGTTACCACCAAATTAAGATATCGATTAGGAGAAAATTGGTTATAATTAGAGACACATAATTGGAGGGAAATGTTTATATTTATTGATAATGATTGATTTCATCAATCACAATATATCATTTAAATATATTCACATAACAAATCTATTATCAAAACCATTTTCAATACCAAAATATGTAAAAAAAGTATATGATATTTATTTTCTTTTTCTTTTAAAAAAACATTTTGGCTTCTTAAGGAATCCAAAGATAAAATAAAACTTGTGGCGACAGAAAGGTCGTTGTCACCACTTATGTAACAAAAAAATTCTTTTTTTGTCATTTAGTAAAACAATACGTAGAAAAATATTCCCCTTCAAATGAAAAGTGAAAGGTTTTTATACACCGTATAAAAGAAAGTCATTTCGAAATAAAAGGATGCCTCAATGAAAGGATGTTGTGTCAAAGTCCCTTGAATAAAGTTTAAGAAATAATTTAATCATAAAATTAAAGGGAAATAAATATATATATACACTTGAAAAGTATAGTTACATCCTTTAACTAATTCCTACCACAAACTCATCTTTCACTCCAAAAGATTTCAAAAAAATATATTTTATTTATCTTAATCATACAGGGTTCCAAAAATAATGAATTTATAATTCACCTACCAGAAATTTTTAAAACAAATACATTATACAATCCAGGACATCACGTAGGCCAGTGGTAGTTGATGCACCATTTTTTCCCTTCAGATAAGAGTTCAAGTCTCACGGCCTTGCCGGACATGACTGATTGTTTCCTGACCTCTGGGTTATCCTTTTTATGAGAATCCAAAAATAACCTTAACAATTTTATCCAAATTATTACATAATCCATTCCAACCTTTATACTTATCCAAAATACTTCTATCCAAACTCACAGTACAAAATTTATAAGGAAGTAAAACACAATGAAGATCCTTTTTTCCATGTAATAATATGTGAACACCTTCATCATGTATTCTTTTAAAACATGGTAACACCCTGAATTACCATAAAACCCAATTGATTACATTCATGCTCCCTTAATATTTATATAATAGTAGATTTATTCCTTATATCTAAATTTTTTAAATATTCCTGTAATAATGAAATAAACAAACTATTAACCAGTCCCAAGGATGTCTAGAAAATCTAATATAATTTATCCAAATCAACCATCTCTTAATCCAAAATCACTACCTCATTATCAAGACCTTATTAAGGATTACCTTTCCTTCAAACATGTATTTTCCAAAAAGTGTAGCTTACTATAAAGTCACTTTTCATAGAACCATATAATCTCAAATAATCAATAAAATAGTACTACTGTATGATCCTTATTTATCTCCATAATTCATATAACCAGTATATTGTTGATAAAACACTCTAATGAAATAATTATATAATAAATACATAAGAACACAAGTCATTCCTCTTCATCTGAGGTAGTATGAAAACTTGATTATTATCAATATCATCATTTCCGGTATACTCTGATGATTTGGACATTGATTCGTGTAGTTTCCCAACTCCTTACAGATAAAGCATTGTACATTTTAAACTTTTTTTTACCCTTGCAATCATGTATGTGGTGACATTTTTCTCCGAACATATAACAAACTCTCATTACCTTCAAGAATTTTACAATGTGATTCTTTCTATAGTTATCACATATGGGAAAATCTTTCATTTCCCTCTTCCCTTTATCTATCTTTCACTCTTCCATCCTTTTCTTCTCTTACTTCCCTTCAAATCCATAAGACATATAGAATTATTTACTTATCTCATTAACACATGATACTATTTATTCATATATTGAGAATACATGGGAGACTATTTCCCTTCTAAATGTTTTCTTAATACCATGAATGATATGACCCTTCTTACTCTTTGGATCATACGTATTGTTGGAGTTCTCATTCATTCTACTGGGTGCCATTTCTAAATAATGGCATACATTAGGTCAATGTATGAATCACAATTCATAATTCCAAAAATGTAAAATACCTAACATAAGTTGAAAAGTTTATGGATAAAATCCATAATCACAAAAAAATTTCTTTGAGGAGATATATACTCATAAACCCTTTATTGTTGTTTGTAAATAAAATGAGAATTGTCCTTAGCATTTACCCCGGGAATGTTGTAACCAAGAGTGCAGCAAGGCCCATTGTTATGCACCTGTTCCCGTTCGAGTGTAACTCAAAGAGGTGCTTTCGGGTTTTACCCCTAGGTACATCTGTGCCAGAGCCACCTATAGCAGATCATATCCAGACAAGGATTTATTATATGAAAAACTCGTAAAATCACTACAGAACCAAAATTCTAGGATGTTATTCTATACTAATCCTCAAAGTCTATCTTAGGTTATTGTTATCTAATCATTGTTTATCTAAATCTTGTTTCCAAGGTTATAACTAAAGTTCCTCAAATACCAACTGTAATTCCCCGACCCCAATCACCAAGAGTCGGTTCATTATTTTAATACATTGGCATGATTACAAGGAATCATGTCCCGAAGGACTGATTAGTTTAGTAGTATGGTAAAATAGATTACATTAATGAATGATACATTACACTTTATAACATACTAAACAACATAAATAATCCTTTATGAACACCATTATTCCCTTAGTTTAACCAGGCATATAAATCTTTGTACACTTCTTGGAATCCCGGGAAAAATAAAACATAGAAAGGGGGGAGCTCAGCCACTCAGTAAAGGTAAGAAATACAGCCGAAGATAACATAAATATTAAGCATGGTGAATAATTTAAAACACATTACTTTACCAATAATATGCATGAACACTTTTATGGAACGAATATGAGATGAGTAAATAATCCCATAATAAAAGATAATCATGGGTATTCTACTACTCGAATGACCACATGAACCATCAATATTATTTTCATAATGACAGAATGTATAATGCCAGACGTTCTAATTTTTTTTGTCATGGTCTATGCCAAAACCATATATCAAATTAGAAAAGGAATCGACCAATTTCACGTCTAGTTGTCTCATGAGACCTACTGATGCATCAAGGAGCTATAGTGGGCTCCACCTGTCACTTACTATGTCCAATACATTCCCCACATGAAAAGGTTGAAACAAAACAAAAACATTCGTATTAGAACTAGCATAAAAAATGTCAATAATTTAACCTTAAACCATGAATGGTATAGAAATAGCACATCCATAGTCAAACATAACTCATTCAATTCAATATGGGTGATTTTATTGTAACAGATTAACCTCAATCGATAATAATGAAGGATATTGAAATAGATGAATATAATCATCAAATCTATTTGAGAGAAATATTCCCCTTTTTCTTGAATACATTTAAAATCAACACTATTTGTCAATAATAAATTTAAAAATAGATATTTTAATCAAAGTGTCACATACCACTTTGAATCTTTTAAAATGAATTTTTATTTTAAAACACTAATGTCTATATAAATAAAACCTTAATACCATTTTTAAAACAAGGAAATTAATGATAATGATTTAGAAGAATAAATTTTTTATACATTTAAAATGATATTTTAATAATAGAGTCCCTTAAATGAATCCCATTGAAAACACTTTTATGAAATATGGAAATGGATAATAAATATGTCCCAGTAAAAACTTACCCATAGAGAATCTCGAATCATAATGAGATTGATTAATTAATACTTACCAATTTGGTAACTTAACAAACATACACCCCATAAATGAAGTATAATAAAATGAATATGTAAATACACATAAATTAAAGTGTATTAAACAAATAATACAATTAAGGCCAGTACATACACCACACAAAAGGTAATAGTGGCAATATGGCATAAATCACACGAGAATAAGGAGTGATATGAAAACCCCTTACCTTGCACTTTCCTTTGGTCTAGGGTACACTTAACCTTTTATATAATGACCATAATATGTTATTAAATTATAACATAACCATATTCTTATTTATTATATCATACATGATTCATTTATGAATTTATACTACCCATTTAATAATGATTTTCATGTTAAATTAATATTTTGTGTCATAATCGCTTTCTTTATCGTATGTGTTTTAACTTGTTATTCTCGATCGTATCATTTAGATTATGATTTCAATGATTCTAGAATATGAACTTTGATTTATATATCATATATATTTAGAATACAGATATTTATAATAGATGTATATAGGAAATGGAAGGCACCGTTTATGGAGACTGTAGGCCGTACGTACCCATAAACGCTGTTTCGGTTTTAATATCGTATTGAACAGAAGTAAGTAATTAATATTTATGTAAGTAAATTAACACACACACACACACAAATATATATCTCCATTATAATTATTATGTCCTATATTACATACTTAATAATAATATATATTTCTATAATCATCCTTGAATGGTGAACATGGAAATGACTCTCATCGCGTCGTGGAAACGGTAATCTATACGTATGCACGAGCGACGATATCATTGTTGTGATTTAAAATAGTATGTAAATAGATTTTATATCATAAATAAATAATACATAACATGTTAAATTTATTATTAAGTCAATTATATGTCATTATTATACCCATCCAAACTATAATGTATTGAATAACAACTACACCACGACATGAAGACGGTAAGCCGTACGTACGCATGTATTGTGACATGTCATTCATAGGATGGATAAAATAATGAATATGGTTGTACCATATTTATAATAACATCACAGTATATATAAGATATTTCAGTTATTTTTTAGGGTTGAAACAACAATGAATGATGAAGTTGAAGAAAAAAAGAACTTGAAAGAAGTGATGAAATATTTACCTCTTCTTCGGGTTCTTCCTTTTGATTTTATGAAAATGGCTCCTTAGGTTGGATTTAGGATCCAAACATGGCCTCCAAGATCAATTTTTGGAATTGGGAGGATATTTGGGTAGGTTTTGGCCAATCCAAATGGATTTGGAGGTGTGATTTTGAGAGAAGGGGAATGGATCTTTTATAAGAGGGGTGAGAGTCACTTTAAGAAAAGATTAAAGTATTAATTTTTTATACAATAATATTCAGTTTATAATGGTTTAAAATGATTTTATTTCAAGCCTTAGGTGGTTATGGGTCTCATTACTCTCAACCAATAGGTTATAGACAATTTTATGTTACCATTTTAACCTTATCTTTTAGATTTAACTCTTAGTTAAATAGTTTAACGTTTACCGTGTCTTCTTGTATTCTTACTCTATATGGGTAATAAATTTACTCTAAAATTAAAATAGAACCCCATGTGGCTCATTAATTAAATATATAATATTATTTAATCCCTTTTTCTGAACCATTCATTTTTAGAAATATTATATTATCCAATAATATAGTATTTCTATTAAATATTAATTAATGTCGATTTTCACACTATTTGGTATTTTATTTTTGTGAAAGTCATAGAAAATTTTTTACTTCAAAAAATATACATTTAATCCGACCTAACATGTCATATTTACCTAGAAAATTAGTGTATGTCATAAAAACTTTGAATGTTTTTATTTTATTTTAATATTTATAATACCATTTATTTGATTCATTCATTAATAAGGAAAATACTGCATCATCGTTGTGTCATAAATAAATTTAATTATTCAATGTATAAAAATTAAAAATAAAATACCTTTATGTATACAATATTTTTATATTTCTAATGAATATTTATAGTCTAATAGATAACATGTATAACTCTATGTAAAAATTTTTCTACAAAAAGATATATGTTTTTGTCATTTTTGTATTACATTAACATAATTAATATAAAGTTTCATTATCACTTACAAGTGGATCCATGTGTAACATACCATGTAAGTAATGAATAATAGATATTTTTATCTATGTATATTAATGAACTATATAGTCTTATGGAGGCTTCAAATGAAAATAAATACAATCTTATGCATGGAATACACTAATATTCTTAAAAGATTGTTTTACTGCCTTTTGATGGAAAACCATTTTTAAATATATCTTTTGACAACTTTATAAGCTATGTTTGTCAAAATAAACTTATTATTTATGATTGGGACATCAAAATCTACTTTGTGTGAATTTTTGGTATTTTTCAGACAATGTTCAATTTTTAATGAATAGTGAAAAAATACTGCATTTTACATCAAAACTGCTTTTTAATCTAATTTATTTATATGATTAGATTATCTTTTGAATTGGTTTTGAAGTGAAATTAGGATATATTTTTACCATTTAATCCAATGGTGGTCATTGGAATCAATTTCACTTTGAAATTAGACTTAAACTAGTGTCAATCTTTTGATACTTATTGTTTTATAAAAACACGCTATTTGCTCTGACAGTGGTAATTAATTATTAAATTAATTAATGTGACTTATATGTTTTGAATTTGGTAAAATATACTTCATTTTTGAATTTGGAATATCAAATATAGCTTAGGGTGAATTTTTGGTAATTTTCTGAAAAACTTCAATTTTAGATGAATAGTGAAACCACTAAGTGGTACTTATAAAAACTGATTTTTCCGTTTAAATGAAATTTTTCCATCATTGTGTTTTGAATTTAAAAAATCTGACATACATGGTTGTCATTAATAAGTAAAATGTGGTTCAATGAGATTAAATTTTTTTTGGGTGAATAGTAACTTATTAAGTTTTTAATCGCGATTAGTGGTAATTAGTGTAGTTTAAGGTAAAAATAATGTTTTAATAGTATGAGATGAGCTTGACACATGTCCTACCCTTATTGGATGTGTCATGCCCGACAAAGTCAATCCATGGGTCAACTTGGGGACCCCATAGAGCCACTTGGGTTGGGAAATGACACAAATAACATTTTATTTAATGTAAAAGTAAAAATGACACAAACATCATATGTTTTACGAAAACAATTTTTTACATGGGGTTATAAAGATCAGATTTTTGATTATAAATAGTCATTGGAAAGATACAAAGATTTCCTATATCATATTATTTGTTTTTTAATTTTTAGACTTTAAATAAAATAAATTATTTATGACATCATGATGATGAAGCGATGACATCATTATATAACGATTTAAATAAAATGGAAAGATAATGTAATATCAAAAATCTACACATGTCAAAAACCTATTGGATGAGTGTATTTATAACCCTTATCACCTTATCCTCGAATTATATCAATTTGGGACCATTTAAATACGAAACTCATTTTCAAATAAAGTAATATTTCTTTACTTTCCAAGAGTACCCCTCCTCTCCTCTTATAAAAGGCCCCCACCTCTACCTCATTACCCACACTCCCAAAGCCTTTGGCTCGGCGAAACCCTGCCCATTTACTCTCTCCACATCCCTCTCCTCATCCTAGAGGATTCCCTTTGGGCATAATCCTTTCAAATGAATCCTTTAGGCTCAAATCAAAAGGAGTTACACTTTTAAAGGTAATTCATTCTCTCATGTTCATTTGTTTTATTTTGCTTCTCCAACCCCCTAAACTCTTTTTATTTACATATTTTGAAACCACACCAGTATCTTCAATATACTAGGATGTTTTTATAAGATTTATTTGAGCTACACTCTCACACAACTACATCAAATGGTTAAAGAACATACAGTTTCCGTGGATGGCGAAATTCTGCCTCCCAAAACGATGATTGTTCAATACTCATTTAACACCTTCAAAGGTGGCCATTATGATGTCACTATTTTTATATATGATATATAATATGTTTATTATTTCCTTAAGCTTCTGTATTTTTCATTTATGGCATACCATTATTGTTTCCATTATGGGTAAACACGATATCTTCATTTTAGGAAGTGCGGACTACCGCCCCCTGAAAGTGATTTGATTCGTTAATACCATATGTGGGATGTGTAAAGGATAAAGTTAATGATATTATATATGTTATTATACTTTAATTATAATATACTCTTATATCATTATGATTCCATTCCAGAAAATACGAAATAGAAATGGAAGTAGCGTTCATGCGTACGTACGGCTTACCATCTTCATGAACGGTGCATTTCATTTCTTACCTCTAAGTGTGATGTAATATTATAAATACATGTATATGCTGAATATATATGATATATATGTTATCCAAATAATTAATATCATTCTGGATATAACGAACCTTTGACCAAATTAACAACATGTAAGTGTAAGAAGTCTATTTTTGACTTAAGAACCAAATACCGACAAAATGAAGATTATTAACTTAAATGATTACATGATGTTCATAATATGGTATAAAAGGAATAATGAACATGAAAACGGTTCTTAAGCAAGTAAAGATTAACTCAAGTTTATTATTCAGGAGATTAAAGAACGGTCGGGTCAAGTCGGATACGAGGTATGGGACTTCGTCTCAATCTCCTTTCGTTGAGGCATATTTTGTTTTATACAAAACCTTCATTTATACGGTGTATAAACCCATTTGACTTTTATGTTTATCCAAAAGGAATCTTTTTTATACGACGAGTTTTACTAAACGACAAAAGGGAATGTTTTTGTCGTACGTATGCGGCGACAACGACTACTCCGCCGTCGTGACCGTTATTTGAGTTTCGGCTTCCTCTACAAGCCATACCTTTTTTTAAAAGAAAAATAAATACCATGTTTTACTTTTCTTTTATTTTGGTATTGAAAATTGTTTTCAATGTGTTTTTATATCAATGTGTTGTATTGATATCTTTCTATTGAAAGGTGGAAATGTTATGTTTCTTTTATGCATGTTTTATGTGATTCGATTATGTTGAGGTTCTTGGGCATTATTATGAAGACTGGTGGTTCCGTGATAGACTAAGGGAGAGTGAGACCAATATAGCTCTCCAATGCATTGTGTAATGAGAGGGAGTGAAACGTTAAGGTTTCTCCGAAGAGATTTAGGGAATATACTATGATGGTTATTCCAAACGTAACCAAGAGGGTTACTCCCTACGTAAGAATGTTATGAATGCCTCAAGTTACCTTTATGTCTTATGATTTCTATGATTTATTCATGATTTGATGAGGTATGTTAAAGTGCTTATGTTTTATGGGTAAAGTATGATCTCATCCTTATGTATATATGTACCCATGTTTCCTTTCCATATTTTTATATCCCTTACTGTGCTTTTTATGCTCATCCCATGTTTTTTTGAAATGTTTTTCACAGGTCAAGGGAAAGGTACATGATATGATGATAGTGTCAAGGAAGTGTCAAGAAAGAATCCAGGTTTATTCTAAATATTTTACATTGATGGGAATGAAGAATACTATCTTTATGTAACCACTTTGTTTATATGTGGAATGTAATGCAAGTTTTATGATCTAATTCTCTAAAACTCTAAACCCGAAAATATTCTCAATGTGTAATCTTGTAATAACTCAAGATTAAGTAAGGTTTAAGGCTAGGGCCTTATAGTTGGTATCAGAGGTCGGTATAGATAACTTTAGGAGTTAGAATTATATTAAATTATTATCCAAAAATATTTTTTTTATGGTCAAATTGAAGTGATAAAGTATTTGAAGAATACCATGTTTCTTTCATCTAAGACATGTTTGTTCATAATGGTTTTCCGCAGAGGAAACAGGGAAGCAGTGCTAGGAAGGCATACAGAAGGAAATAACCTTCCGAATTAGCATCCTGAGATGGTCAGAATTGGAACTGAATAGTTTGTTGTAGTAATGACGCAGTTGACTCAGGCTATAAATGGTGGTGGTATCCATGCATGAGATCAGCCAGACAAACCGCAGAGGAACATGTCAGTGGTGTAACATTTCATGAGGCAACATCCCCCATCATTCAGAGGATCATCTGACCCTGTTCTAGCTTAAGGGTGGATTAAAGCACTGGAGAAGATTTTTGATGTCATGGGGTGTTCAGAAAATCAAAATGTTAGTCTTTCTATTTACCGTTTGGAGGGTGAAGCAGATCAGTGGTGGTCGATGGTTAAACATATTAGGGACGCCGATGAGATTGATGCTCTCGATTGGGATGGATTCAAAGGTATGTTTCTTGAGAAGTATTTTACTAAGGCTGTTCGACTTAGGATGGAAAAGAAATTCTTGGATTTGAGGCAAGAGGAAGACTCAGTGGCTGCCTATGAAGAAAGGTTCACTCGATTGGCAAGGTATGCTCCAAATTTTATCCGAGACCTTGATAGTAAAATCAATCGTTTTTACTCAGGATTAATGCCAAAATATCAAAGGTCATTAGCTTCTCGTGAGTTTAAAACTTATCAAAAGCTTGTTCGATGTGCTGAGAAGGTGGAAATGGAGTTTTCCGATGACCAAGTGTTCTATAACAACCAGCAGAAGAAGAGACCGAGGTGGCATGAGAAAGGTAAGAATTATTCAAAAAAGTCTGATGGTAAGAAAACTAAGTTTCCAGATTGTGATAAATGTGGCAAAGGGCATGCTGGGGAATGTCTTCTGAATTCTGGAAAGTGCTACCGATGTGGTAATATGGGACATAATGCTCGTGATTGCACTGAAAAGGATCAAGGTGAAGGTAAGACCAAATTCGATTTACAGATAGTGAAATGCTATAAGTGCAATGAGATGGGTCACTATGAAAATGAGTGTCTGACAAAGAGCTTGAGTGATGGGAAGCAGTTATACTACATGCAGAAAGGGGTGGTGAAATCCTTTGCAACTACTTCAGCAGATGTCTGGCCATCAAATGAAGTTGTATCAGCTCCAGGGAGCTCAGTTTTTTTCAAAGATTGACTTGAGATCGGGGTACCATCAGCTGAAGGTAAAGGAGGCAGATATTCCAAAGACCGCGTTCCGTACGAGATATAGCCAATATGAATTTGTAGTAATGCCTTTTTGGCTAACCAATGCACCTGCTGTATTCATGGACTTTATGAATAGAATTTTCCATGAGTTCTTGGATAAGTTTGTGGTGGTTTTCATTGATGATATTTTGGTGTTTTCTAAAAGTAAAGAAGAGTATGAAAGACATTTAAGGGTTATCTTGCAAACCTTAAAAGAAATGAAATTGTATGGGAAATTCAGGAAATGTGAGTTTTGGTTGCAGAAAAATTCCTTCCTTGGTCACATTGTTTCTAAAGATGGGATAACTGTTGATCCTGCAAAAACAAAAGTTGTTGAAGAATGCCCAAGACCCACAAATGTAACCGAGATTAGTAGCATCCTTGGTTTGGCAGGCTATTACCGAAAGTTTGTTAAAAATTTTTCACGATTATCTAGTACAATGACTAAGCTAACTCGGAAGGGTGTTAAGTTTATCTGGAAAAAAGAATGTGATGATTGTTTTCAGGAATTGAAAAGAATATTGTTGAATGCTCCTGTTTTGGCACTACCTTCCAGGAATGGTGAGTTTGTTATATATAGTGATTGTTCATTGAAAGCACTTGGTTGTGTCCTAATGCAGAATGATCAGGTAATTTCTTATGCTTCACGACAGTTAAAGACTCATGAGGTAAATTACCCTACACATGATCTAGAATTAGCTGCTGTTGTTTTCGCTTTAAAAATTTGGAGGCATCATTTGTATGGAGTAAAGTGTGAAATATATACCGATCACAAAAGTTTAAAGTATATATTCACTCAGAATGAATTGAACATGAGACAAAGGAGATGGCTAGAATTAATCAAGGATTATTATTGTACAATTCATTACCATCCGGGAAAAGAAAATAAAGTGGATGATGCTTTAAGTCCAAAAAGTAATTCTTCATTAGAAATGTTGCGTTTGGAACGTGATCCTTTTTTTAAGGATTTGATGAACTTTGGCATAGAAGTTGTTGGTGCAGGAAGTTCTTCTGTTTTGTTTCAGGTATCAGTGAGATCATCTCTATCAGAAAGAATCAAGCAAGCACAGAAGCAGGATAGTGAGTTGTAGAAAATGATAGAGCTGGTTCAGAAAGGTAAGTTCCTGAGTTCAACATTGATAATGATTGTGATTTGAGATTTGGGAAGAGGTTGTGTGTGCCTTGTGATTCACAGTTGAAGAGAGAGTTGTTATGTGAAGCTCATAGTTCTCCGTTTTCAGTTCATCCTGGCAGTACTAAGATGTACAGAGATCTGAGGGAGTATTACTGGTGGGATGGAATGAGAAGATATATTGATGATTTTACTGTGAAGTGTTTGACATGTCAACAGGTTAAAGTAGAGCGGCAGTTGCCAAAAGGGATGCTTCATCCTTTACCAGTGCCAGAGTGGAAATGGGAGAATATATCCATGGACTTTGTTGTGGGATTACCAAAGACATCTCGAGGTAATAATGCAATCTGGGTTATTGTTGATCGCTTGACCATGTCTGCTCATTTCCATGCTATACGAGATACTTTCTCCCTGGATCAACTTTCCCGTTTGTATCTTAAAGAGATAGTCAGGTTACATGGAGTTCCTCTCTCTATTGTATCTGACCGTGATCCCAGGTTCACTTCTAACTTTTGGAAAGGCCTTCAGAAGTCGTTGGGTACTGAATTAAATTTTAGTACAGCTTTTCATCCTCAATCAGATGGGCAGTCAGAACGAACAATTCAGACCTTGGAGGATATGCTACGTTCTTGCTCTATGGATTATCAAGGAAGTTGGGACCAACATCTTTTTTTGGTTGAATTTTCATATAATAACAGTTTTCATTCCAGTATACAGATGGCACCATTTCAGGCATTATATGGGAAGCGGTGTCGAACTCCAGCTTTCTAGGATGAAGAGGGTGAAAGGAAGTTGATGGCACCAGAATTGGTAGAAGAGATGGCAGAAAAAGCTCAGCTGATTCAGAAGCACATGAGAACATCTCAGAGTAGGCAGAAGAGTTATGCGGACAATAGGAGGAAGGATCTCTCTTTTGAGGTAGGTGATCATTTTTTCTCAAAGTCTCACCATGGAAAAGTGTGATGATATTTGGTAAGAAAGTAAAGCTGAGTCCAAGGTTTATTGGACCGTATGAAATTATGGAGAGAGTTGGATCTGTTGCTTACCGAGTGGCTTTACCTCCGAGTTTATCTCAGGTACACAATGTTTTTCATGTTTCGATATTGAGAAAGTACATGCCAGATCCATCTCATGTTTTGAGTCCAGAGGAAGTTCAGCTGGAAGAGAACCTATCTTATGAGGAACAACCAGTCCAGATTCTTGACCACAGGGAGCAAGTGTGACGAAATAAGGTGATTCACCAGGTAAAGGTTTTGTGGAAAAACCACATGATTGAAGAGGCAACATGGGAATCTGAAAATGCAATGAGGGATAAGTACCCCCATTTATTTGATAAGTAAATAAATTGCGGGGACACAATATTCTAAAGGGGGGAAGGATGTAACATCCCATGTATGTAATGAATAAGAGATATTTTTATCTATGTCTATTAATGAACTAGATAGTGTTATAGAGGCTTAAAATGAAAATAAATACAATCTTATGCATGGAATACACTAATATTTTTAAAAGATTGTTTTACTACCTTTTGATGGAAAACCATTTTTAAATCTATCTTTTGACAACTTTATAAGCTATGTTTTTCAAGATAAACTTATTCATTATGATTGGGACATCAAAATTTACTTTGTGTTAATTTTTGATATTTTTCAGACAATGTTCATTTTTTAATGAATAGTGAAAAATGCTGCATTTTACATCAAAACTGCTTTTTAATCTAATATATTTATATGATTAGATTATCTTTTTAATTGGTTTTGAAGTGAAATTAGGATATATTTTTACCATTTAATCCAATGGTGGTCATTGGAATCAATTTCACTTTGAAATTAGACTTAAACTGGTGTCAATCTTTTGATACTTATTGTTTTATAAAAACACGCTATTTGCTCTGACATCGGGAATTAATTATTAAATTAATTAATGTGACTTATATGTTTTTAATTTGGTAAAATAGAATTAAATTTTGAGTTTTTAATATCAAATATAGCTTAGGGTGAATTTTTAGTAATTTTCTGAAAAACATCAATTTTTGATGAATAGTTTAACCACTAAGTGGTACTTATAAAAACTGATTTTTCCGTTTAATTGAAATTTTGCCATAATTGTGTTTTGAATTTCAAAAATCCGACATACATGGTTGTCATTAAGAAGTAAAATGTGGTTCAATGAGATTAAAATAATTTTTTGGTGAATAGTAACTTATTAAGTTTTTAATCGCGATTAGTGGTAATTAGTGTAGTTTAAGGTAAAAATAATGTTTTAATAGTATGAGATGAGCTTGAAACATGTCCTACCCTCATTGGATGTGTCATTGCAGACCCAGAAAATCCATGGGTCAACTTGGGGACCTCATGGAGCAACATTGGTTGGGAAATGACATAAATAACATTTTATTTAATGTAAAAGTAAAAATGACACAAACATCATATGTTTTACAAAAACTATTTTTACATGGGGTTATAAAGATCAGATTTTTGATTATAAATAGTAATTGGAAAGATAAAACGATTTACTACATCTTATTATTTTTTTATAATTTTTAGACTTTAAATAAAATAAATTATTTATGACATCATGATGATGCAGCGATGACATCATTATTTAACGATTTAAATAAAATGGAAAGATAATGTAATATATAAAACCTACACATGTCCAAAACCTATTGGATGAGTGGATTTAGAACCTTTATCACCTTATCCTCTAATTATATCAATTTGGGACCATTTAAATACGAAACGCATTTTGAAATAAAGTAATATTTCTTTACTTTCCAAGAGTGCCCCTCCTCTCCACTTATAAAAGGCCCCCACCTCTACCTCATTACCCACACCCCCAAAGCCTTTGTCTGGACCAACCCCTGCCCATTTACTCTCTCCACATCTCTCTCCTCATCCTAGAGGATTCCATTTGGGCAGAATCCTTTCAACGGAATCCTTAAGGCTCAAATCAAAAGGAGTTACACTTTTAAAGGTAATTCATTCTCTCATGTTCATTTGTTTTATTTTGCTTCTCCAACCCCCTAAACACTTTTTATTTATTTATTTTGTAACAACACCAGTATCTTCAATATACTAGGATGTTTAAGATTTATTCTAGCTACACTCTCACACAACTACATCAAATGGTTAAAGAACATACAGTTTCCGTGGATGGCAAAATTCTGCCTCCCGAAACGATGATTGTTCAATACTCATTTAACACCTTCAAAGGTGGACATTATGATGTCAATATTTTTATATATGATATATAATATGTTTATTCTTTCATTAAGCCTCTGTATTTTTCATTTATGGAATACCATTATTGTTTCAATTAAGGGTAAACACGATATCTTCATTTTAGGAAGTGCGGACTACCGCCCCCTGAAAGTGATTTGATTCGTTAATACCATATGTGGGATGTGTAAAAGATAAAGTTAATGATATTATATATGTTATTATAATGTAATTATAATATACTCTTATATCATTATGATTCCATTCCAGAAAATACGAAATAGAAATGGAAGTAGCGTTCATGCGTACGTACGGCTTACCGTCTCCATGAACAGTGCATTTCATTTCTTACCTCTAAGTGTGATGTAATATTATAAATACATGTATATGCTGAATATATATGATATATATGTTATCAAAATCATTAATATCATTCTGGATATAACTAACCTTTGACTAAATTAACAACATGTAAGTGTAAGATGTCTATTTTTGACTTAAGAACCAAATACCGACAAAATGAACATTATTAACTTAAATGATTACATGATGATCCTAACATGGTATAAAAGGAATAATGAACTTGAAAAAGTTTCTTAAGCAAGTAGAGATTAACTCAAGTTTATTATTCAGGAGATTAAAGAATGGTCGGGTCAAGTCGGATATGAGGTATGGGACTTCGTCTCAATCTCCTTTCATTGAGGCATATTTTGTTTTATACACAACCTTCTTTTATACGGTGTATAAACCCCTTTTACTTTTACGTTTATCCAAAAGGAATCTTTTTTATATAAAGCGTTTTACTAAACGACAAAAGGGAATGTTTTTGTCAGACGTATGCGGCGACAAAGACTTCTCCGCCGTCGTGACCTTTATTTGAGTTTCGGCTTCCTCTACAAGCCATACCTTTTTTTAAAAGAAAAATAAATACCATGTTTTAATTTTCTTTTATTTTGGTATTGAAAATTGTTTTCATAATGTTTTTATATCAATGTGTTGTATTGATATCTTGTTATTGAAAGGTGGAAATGTTATGTTTCTTTTATGCATGTTTTATGTGATACGATTATGTTGAGGTTCTTGGGAATTATTATGAAGACGGGTGGTTCCGTGATAGACTAAGGGCGGGTGAGCCCGATATAGCCCTCCAATGCATTGGGTAACGCGAAGGAGTGAAACCTTAAGTTTTCTACGAAGAGATTTAGGGAATATACTGTGATGGGTATTCCAAACGTAACCAAGAGGGTTACTCCCTACGTAAGAATGTTATGAATGCCTCAAGTTACCTTTATGTCTTATGATTTCTATGATTTATTCATGATTTGATGAGGTATGTTAAAGTGCTTATGTTTTATGGGTAAAGTATGATCTCATCCTTATGTATATATGTACTCATGTTTCCTTTCCATATTTTTATATCCCTTACTGAGATTTTTATGCTCATCCCAAATTTTTTTGAAATGTTTTTCACAGGTCAAGGGAAAGGTACATGATATGATGATAGTGTCAAGGAAGTGTCAAGAAAGAATCCATGTTTATTCTAAATATGTTTCCATTGATGTGAATAAAGAATACTATCTTTATGTAACCACTTTGTTTATATGTGGAATGTAATGCATGTTTTATGATCTAATTCTCTAAACTCTAAACCTGAAAAGATCCTCAATGTGTAATCTTGTAATAACTCAAGATTAAGTAAGGTTTAAGGCTGGGTCCTTATACCATGGGGTCCCAAAATTGACCCAAATATGCCCATGGTCGGAAATGTATCCGAAAATAGGGTTAAGACACGTTTTAGGATAATTTAATATAATTATATTATTATTATTTTACCCTTATTTACCAGATTTACCCTTTAACTGTGGAAAATAAAATATTTACCGAAATAATTATTCAAAATGCCTAAAAATTAAAGATAACTATTTAAAAAATTATGATCTCCTGATTCTAAATATGGAATCTATTTTTCTAAATTCAATACACAGAAGTGGCGGAAATTAATTTAAAATTAAATCCTATTGTTAAAACAAAAAAGCATGTTTTTAATAAATAATAACTATCAAAAGATTGACACTTGCTTATGTCCAGTTTAAATGTGAAATTATGTAAAATTACCAAAATTGGATTAAATAATAAAAATATAATCTAATTATACTTTAAAACCACTCAATTTATTAATTTATCAAAATTAATTATTTCGATTCAAAAAGTTCTTTTCAATTAAAATTTAGTATTTTTCACTATTTACCCAAATATAAAGGGAATAGAAAAACACCAAAAAATTATTGAAACTAAATTTTTAGGTCCTTATTCTAAAGAATAAGTTTATTTTTTTTAATTTAATTTATAAATGATTCAAATATTGGATTTTTAAAAGGGTTCTCCATTAAAAGGAGGTGAAATTGCATTTTTTGAAAAATACTTCTTTTATCTGAAAAAAATGAATTTGTTCTTACATTATGTCTTTGAAACTCATATTATGGATTCTAAAATTTGAAGGATTATATGAAGTTCAAAATTCAGTTAACACTATTCATAACCTCTTTTCTACTGCTAGTTTGGTATGTCGTGGTGCGCTTGAACTCGGTGTTGCGTGTAGTGCATGTTATTGAATTACTTTAAATATATAACGTAATATGAAATCTGGGGGTGTTAAAATGGTACACAAAAGGTTATCCCAAGTCAAAAAATTTATAGAACATGGTTGGTCATCCCAAGTCCACTATTTTATAAGCATGTTTTTTGAATAATACATTATTATATAGATGTTTTGATGGATAGACATGTATTATTTTATGATTTATATTAATATTTTTATTATCCATTCTTATTTTATGAAATTTATCATTGTTATGTTTTCTTGGCTAAGGACTATTGACTCATGTTTCCATATTACTATGACTCATGACTTTTGTTATAATGTGATCATTGTCCCATGACTTATATTTTATGATATATGTTATATTTAGCATCATTATATTCTTTATACCCATGAAACATGATTATGTTATCATATTAATATTCTCATCATATTCTCACTTATAGTCTTCGATTGATATCTCTTACATTAACCAATTACTGAGCATTTGAGCTCACCCTTTCCAGGTTTCAATTCCCCATATTATGAAGAAGAGTATCATTATGATGTGTTTATAATGTTATGATGTATGAAAAATATTTGTGAGAGATAATGATGAATTCTTATAAAATATATTTATTAATTATATTAAATCTATATACACTAACCTTATATGTCCCAATGTATTTTTTCATTAAAATAATAATGAACAATCGTGAAAACATTTTTAATCTGATTGTATGATGTTTTATGTTGATCTTGTCTCTTATAATTGAATAGTTAGTTATTTTGGGAAATATTTTATCTATAATAAGAGGATAAAACCTAAAAGACCTATGAAATTAAAATTGATAAACATAAAAGGTCAAATGTTAAAATAAAGGTTCCTTAATTTAATACATGTTAGGATTGACATTCCCCATCTTCAGATTGTTCATTATGATTATTATTTAATGATATTCCGCAAAACCATTTTCTCTTTAGTAATGGATTGAATATGAAATCATGAAATTAGAGTGGTGACATGTATGCTCAATATATAAACAAAAAATTTGAGCATTGTTATATGAGCTACTTTATATATTTAAAATATATAAGATTATTAATTGAAATCCCCAATGGCTATATACTGAATTATTGATGAAAAATCCTATTGTAATAATGATTTTATCCCAACTCAATAATCATTACTTGATATTTATTTATGGCTATGTTATTCTTATAAATCATAATATTTTCCATTAAAAAATCGTATGAGAGTTTTGGATAGAATGGTCTTATATACATAAATATAAAATTAATTTATTGTGTAGGGAAGTGATATTTCGTTTTCTAAATCAACCTTTGATCATTTATCAGATAGACTATGACCAAGAAACACTTATTGGAATTATATATATTACATGGTTCTTAATAAAACACATTATGGGTATTTAGCTCTAATGATTTTCGTGGAAATGATTTTTTAGGACATGAAAATTTTGAATGAATACATTGATGTTTTTTTGGAAGAGATTCCCTCACTTCCTCCAAATATAGAGATTGAGTTTTCTATATGACTCATAGCAGCAGATTTTCCAATATTATAAACTCTTAATGAAATCACCATAATTTAATTTAAGGAAAAAAATAATAAAATCCAAATGATTTTAGAGAAGGGTATTATACTATAAGGTGAATCGTCGTGGGGTTTTCCAATTCCCTTTGGTTAGAATAAATATGGATAAAGGTGTATATTTATTAATTATCATGGAATTTAGAACATTAGAGTTAATAAAAAGTAACTTATACCCCTTATTGATAAAATTTTATATTAATAATGTGGAGATCAATAAATTTAAAAGAATGATATTCAATTTTGGTATCATTAATTATGGGGGAAAATAGATGACACCCCCAAGAAATGCTTATATACAAGATATGAGAAACATGAATTCATAGTGATGGAATTAGATGGGTATGACCCTTGAGAATTTTTATTCATTTATAATCAATATTATGTTAATCAAAATATAAATCTTGTGTTTGAAATATTTAAGGAATTTCACAATAAATTTATGTAACGTATGTTTAAATTTCACATGGAATGCCTAAAAATTTCTTGCTTCAATGATTATTAAATTTAAAAAAATAATTGGGTAGATAGAAAAATATAATTTTTAATATTAAAATTACATATTTATAAAAAAAATATTTTATTTATCATCACTATAAAGTATTACTAGTATGTAAGATTATTTAATCATTCATGAAATAAACATTGAAACAATGATCATGTAGGTTCTAAAACAAACCAAAATAAGAAAACATTATAACCATTGAATTAGTGTGAAAATGATATTGAATAATGAGTGTATAAATTTTATTGAAACCCAAACAAGTTATAAATCTCCAAAAATTTCATTATTTTCTCTTTTAAAACCTTTCATTCAAGTTTATAATGAAATGTAAATTAAATGACTTCATGGTGGTGGTAGTCTGCACTTATGAAGAAGTAATGTTTTCATTTTCAATGGGTGGAAAGAATGGATAGTTAGAAATATTTAATCTTTACAAAATAAAAATTATAACAAAATTATTCATTAAAAACATATATTAAATCATCTATGAGATTTATTAATTAAAAAAGAAAAATATATCGTTAAAGATATTTTAATCTGCTAATACAAATACGTGATGTTTACATTATATATTCAATGGAAAATAGATTTAAAAGGGTTGTATAATTAATATAAAACACATTTATTATATTAAATATATTGATATAATTATTTGGAGATGGTTATGGAATACTTTTATGAGGTAGACGTTGAAACAAACATAAATAATTTTGGTATGAACATATACTTATTCCTTCGAAAATATCCTTTGAAAACACCTTAAGGATTCTTGAATAGGATTTAGGGAATGTAAAAGAAACTATTGGAAATGTGTAGTAGAGTTGGGAAGGTATTTGGGTTCATATTGGTTGAAATAGTTTTATCATATTGTATTTACAATTGATTAGAATAAGTTCAGTTTTCTAATTGAGGGTAGTGACACCGTGATAAATACCAAAAAATATAAAATATTATAAAGTTAAATTCATGGGAAAGTGCAGAAATATGATAAAATTTAATAAAATAGGATATGGTAATGTATAATGAAAACAAACAATCCCATTTTAATATGTATTAATAATTTTTCAATCTTTATATATTTGTTTCACCTCTTTATTGACCCTTTTAACCATTGCTATAGTTATAGGTATTTTACCAAGGAAACAATAAAGTATAGATTAAAATTATTATGAAAATATTAACCAACATATATTATGATAAAAAATATGTAGTCCATTTTAAATGATCCAATTTATTAGGATGGGAAATTTTAATTTAAACATAAGCAAACGAAATGAAATCATTTTTTTAGTATAATGTTTTTTTAAGCATATGAATGAATTTTAAGCCAAATCATATATATTATATATAATTTAAAATTATTAAATTATGGAAAAAATAAATTTTTATGACTTTAAAACTAATCCAACACAAAAGGATCATTTCGAATATCCAATTAATGGGAAATTAATAAAATGGGTTGTTATTAGGAAAAAATAAAACATAGCTTCCCAAAATTCAATCATGGTTTCCAAATTCAACAATACAGTGTTAAAGTATTTATTTTACTACACATGTAAATATTTTATCATGAATATTGTGTCATTTAATTTTTTTTATATTATAATGAATTAATAATAATTATGATCTTAACAAAAAATATATTTTCTAACCATTCCCATAAAAAATAATTTCTTTGAAAGCAATATAAAAAATTAACCACAATATAATTTGGACAATATATATTATTAAAATATGTTCAATTTTTCCAAATAAACATATGAAATTTATATATTTATATTTAAAATATATTTAATATGAAAAATAATTGTTTTTTATGAAAATATTTATATTTAGTCATGAATAACTAAATAAAATTCCTCTTAGTTTTTTAATAATTTTATGGTTTTTATTAAAATTAAATTAGTAATTTTTATTGGAGTTTTTTCAATAAACTTTGTTGAAATAATTTTATAAAAATAATATAATTAAATGAAAAATCATTATCCAACAAATTATTTCAAAAGAGTCTCCTTCTAATCAATGATATTTTCTAATATGAATTTTACACTTATTCACAATGTAAATTTATTTTTCTATATAAAACTATCTCCTATTTTTTATAATAGAAAATAATTATTCACTTGAGGTTGTTGTTTCCTGTATCAAAATATTTCAAACAAATAATAATTATTAATGGTAAAATATTATAAAATCATGGGGTGTTAAATATATATTATAATTCATTCTAATAAATAGATTATTATCATGTTCTGTGGAAATATTAATCAAACGTATTTCTTTCAGTTGAGTTATGTAAAAGATAAAATAATTATTTTTTATTTTTATCTACCAAAAATATATATTTTTTATCTTTATTTTATTAGTGGATTTTTTTTATATGTCAAATGCATTGGGTAACGTTTTATATGTCATTAGATCAAGATGGGACACAAGTGGTAATATAAATTACCAAATGTTATGGGGTGTGGGTGGTCAGCTTTTTTCCACTATGTTATGGGTTGGTGGTAAGCCTAGTGCATAATTATATGAATGTATTTGTGGTTAAACATGACTTGTCTTGTGATTTTTTTGGTTATTTTTGTTCCATATTATCATGTTAAAAAATATATTTATGTTATGACCTTATAACTCTATTATTAAGTAATTCTTCCATACTCTAATGACTCATGTCTTCTGTTATCCCAAAAACCATTTCAATTCACCCATAATTTATGATATTTATTTAATTAGGTATGACTCACTTATTCTATGATAATGTAGTTTGATTATGTTTGCATACACATATTCTCAACATATGATCACTTATGATCACTAATTTACATTTCATTTTTCCACCCATTAATGAAAATCTGAGCCCAAACGTTATTATGTTTCTATTAATTAGGATATGATGGAGATTAAAATATATTATATGTCTATAGGGGTATCATTTTTGATGAATATTTTTATGATATATTGACTAATGATCTAAAATATATCAATTATGTATCTAGTCTCTAAAGACACTAAACCTATAGGGTCTGATGGTGTGTTTTATTGTGATATTTAATGAATAATCATGTCCAATTATGTAATATATATTTTATATTCTTAGATTATATTATAAAATATAAATGTAGGTCATAATTTTGGCATTTGAACCTAGATATGGAAGAACCCATAAAATCAGATGTTGGACCAATGACAGTTATAGGTATTATCATTATTGATCTTTTTTAGTTCTGAATTTAGTTGACATAGGTGCATCAAATTCCATAATATCTTCTATAGGTATTAATTTATTGAGTTTTCAATCTGATATCATGCCTTAAATAATGGAAATTGTTAATCCTTCTGGTAGAATGATAGATAATTGTTTCAAATTCCATTCAATTTAGGTAAGGATTATTAATATTTAGATGATACGGTATTTTTTTATTCTCGAATTGAAAATACTTGGACTTATTTATGGAATGTATTAGATGATAATATATATGGATTGAATTTAATGTTATCATAATAAGAACATATTTTATCCACTAATTGGAAAAATCAGGGTTTTTGGGGTGAGTGGGCTACAATATTAGGTTGAGTAATAAAAATTGAACAGGATATTGGGTGGTTCTCTTGTTAGATATTTAATATTCTCTTAGATTCCATAGACAAGACCATGAAATATCATTAATTCCACATGGGTGTGAAGAAATTAAATTTTTTTATTTTTCTTGAACTGCACTAACTAAAAAGGTGTGGTAAAATTGTATTTTGGGATCAATCCCATTGAGAGCAGAAAATGATTTGAAAACTCTTTGACCAAAGATTAGTTAAAACAAATTATAATTAAATTATTAAAGTAATGATCGAATTAAAATGTTAATGGAAACTGAATGGAATGACATAAGATAAGGATACTAGTTTCTATGGTTGTTTTTACAACATAAATTTATTTAAATTCACATAAAAAAATTTATATACATGACCAACCACCCAATTTTATAGATATGAGATATGTGCAGTCCCTAAAAATCGACCATAGCATATTAATAATGTTTGTATTCATTAATAACTGAAGGAATATGTTAAATAAACCAATGGTTAGTAAAATAATCTTTTATATACAACATGATACTATTTAATAAAATCATCACATGAGTGAAGTGAAATCAGGATTCGTAGGTACATACCAGATTTAACTAATTCTTATCTCCCAGTGGAGTTCAACCAATCATTGTTAGGTGATATATAGTGACTAAAAAAAAACCCATATTTTATACATTATAAAATATGGAATGATATTAAGGATGAATAAAACAGGTATGTATTAAACTAAAAATATGTCATCGATTATAGTAAAATTAAAAATAGAGAAGATGATAATAATAAAAAAATAAAAAAAACAATCTTGAGTCAGAACCAAATCTATAGTATCTCTAAACTAGTGGTTGGATGATTCCTACCCCATGGTATGATACTCTTAATATATAAAAATGAATTTATTTTGAAGTACACTATTAAAAATGAAATTAATTTGAAAACTCTAGAAGGTTTTGATTTTCACATTTTCTGTGAACATTTGTTTTATGAGGCAAGTTCAAGAATCATAATGAAAATAATGTGAATGTAGTATTAAAATAATATATCCCAATTAACACATGAGGAAATAAATGGGTTCACAATGTAAAATTTTTTTGTTTTCTCTTTTTATATAAATAGATTTTTTATGATGTAAAAAATCATGGTTCTTCTTCTGTCATCAAAAGACGTATTAGGTAAATTTAATTTTTATAATGTAAATCATTCAATTCGAAACTATTAAATACTAATCCACTTTTATATTTCTTCAATATTATTTCTATATGTCATGCAACATACTAACATTATCACCATTTCCATAGTGTCTTAACATAGATATGTATCCAATGGTGTTTCTCAATGAATTCTTTCAGTTATTTTTAGAAATTGAAATAGAATTATGTATTGATCTAATTATTGGGATAATTATAATATAAATTGAATCATATGAAATAATTCCCTCTGACCTAGTTTTTTTCATGAGTATAAAACTAGAGATAGGGGTGTGGGTGGGTGAAATTATTTTCAAATAAATTTTCTATTTAAAAACAATTTAAAAAATTGAATTTCCTAAATTATTTAAATCACCCATTTAATCAAAACTATAGAAACATATAATTTTATTTTTCAAATAACTTTATAAAAGTGGGATCAAGAACCATTTTAAAAAACACTGAATTTATTTAAACATTTGATCCTAATTTACTTACCCAAAAACTATATATAAAATTTAAATTAGGAATAATTATTATAGTATACATTTGATTTTATAAAAAATTGGAAAAAAAACTATATTTTTGATAAATAATGAAAACATAAAATATAAAGAACACATGGAAAATTTAAGGGGTTACATCTCAATATGACAAATAACACCTCCCCCACATTTAAATATACTAAATCTGAATAGTTTATTATAAAATAAACCGATCCACAAGCTTGATCTAGTTTTGCAGAAATAACTCAAAAATAATGTCCAGACTCTAATCCTCTTACATAGTAATATATGGGATGAATATAATCACATTCCACACATAGAATATTCTATAGTCTTTCATGGGAATATAAATGATGAAAATATAGAGTGTGTTTCATCAAATATCATGTTTTTTATTGGAGGCAGTGTGTATAAATAAATAGAAAAAACACAAAACAATAATATATTGTATAAAAAAGGATAAAAAGTTTAAACATTATAAAATGAAAAGCTTCTCCATATGAATAGGTTTCTTTTTTATAGAGTCGAAGACTATTTATTTGGAAGGTATTTGAATATGTTTCTTATATATTGTAGTAAAAAATGGGTTCATGGAATTATAAAAAATCATTTACATTTTATTTTGTAAACTTTTGGGATCTTCCACTAAAAATTGCTTAGTATTCCTCTTGTTTCAACCATTATAGTCTATTCATTAATGTTCTATAGTGACATTATCCCCACACACATGTAGAAGATAAATATCCTACACAATATGTAGGAATCCAAGACCAGTTATCCATTGAAGAATAATATTAAAATTAGCCAGATCCTAACACTGATAAATAGACCTGAGAAAAACTCACTTTGTCATTAATTCAACAATGGAGTGGTTTAATAATAATAATAATAATAATTCATAAAAACATTTGGCTATGACATCATTTAATTCCATAAATTATTCATTTTACAATTAATTTTGAATTTAAATTAAGGAAACTATAGTATCACTCTAATGGTACATGGTTGAATAGTAACATCATGAACTGAAGATAGAAGCCTTTGGTGGTATATCACTTGCGGAAACATTTCTGTGCAATAGATGATTTTGTAGTTGAAACATTTTAGAGGTATTATTAGTAGCTCCTAGATATAGAATTATATGATGACCGATCATCCTACAGGTAGATCCATTTTGGTGGTAGATTTTTTTGGAGATAGATCTATTTAACATTAGAAATATTGAATGGTAACTTCACACTAGTGGTAGAACATTTGAGCTAACCATATATCCAAAAATATCATGCCATAAATTATTTTTGAAAATTATAACTAGTGATAGATCATTGAACTAATGGTGGATAAATAATATGATAAATATCACAACCTGTATGAAATACAATTTAAAAAAATAAAACATTAAACTTAGTAGAAAAAAAGATTTCATATAATTTAAATTTAGATGTGAAAGAAAGTTACCACAATTTGATGATAAAAAATAAATTAATTTATAATAATATTTAATACTTTTAGAGAAGAATAAAATATTAATAAAAGATATTATTCTTATCTTAGTTTATCAATGTTCAATTTATACTTCACATATATATTCATTAGAATCACTCGTAATAAATTACATACATACTACTCCACCTTTGGGATAATAAAAATGGTAACTAGAAAATAATATAATATAAGGGATATAAAAATGATTTAAAGAGGAGGTTCATTATAGATTAACGTTAACAAATTACAAAAGAAAAATGTCAACATGTAAAAATATCCATATAAAGGGACTAAACCGAATATGAAGAACTTTGCATCATTATAAGATAATAATGATCGATTATATCATTTTTTCTAGTGGTAGGAGCAATTTAAGAGAAGGTACTCGAATCCAGAGGCACATGTGGATGAAAGAAAAGGCTAGGAGCATCCACTAGTAGATCATTTCTCAGAAATTTAGTAAGAGTGAGGGATTCGGGTATCACTAAAATACTTATAGTTTTTAAAAGTAATTATTTTTGTGTTTAAATAGATTTATTCAAGGGAATAACTATTTAGGTATCTATTTGAGAAATCACCAATGAATGGGTAGTGTACAAAAATTATTCCTTCACCTATATAAACTGAGAAAGAATTCTTCCACCATGATCCATGATTATAGTGAAGTACAATTTCTACACTATAATGTTATTGAGAAGATGTAATAAATATTTTAGATAGATCAGTTTCTCCTTGATGTACCTAGTCACATGAAGAATCCTTAGGTTATCATCTAAAAATATAAAATGATAATTAAATTTATTCTTTATATATATACTCGAAAAATAATAATAAATATCCATTTTAATGGTCTCTATATTACTCTTTACTTATTTAAAATAGTCTCTTAATACCTTATAAGTATGAATATCATGGTATTTGATCTGTCAAAGATCATTCATGTGAGAATAAGAAAGACCATCCATCACTATATAAATATCAACTCTGAAAATGGATATGATCAACAATTCATCCACTATAGTTGTATAATTAATTGGTGTAGCTCTAGAAGAAGATTCTTGAGGAGAAGAATAACACTACATCCTCACCAAGAGTTTGAAATCCCTCCATGTAATTATGGTACTCATATTCTCTATAGTTATTTAAATAATATCAATATCCTCTTAAAACATCTTGTTTTATATCTCTATCTTCCACATCTTCAAGAATATTTTGGGCTAGATATTATAAATTACTCGAGGTTTTTATCAATCAGGATTCTTTTTAGTTGTGTTTGGTATCTTGAATTGAAAAATACCTAATCATCCAACCACGGTAAGGCAGTAAGCTTACCATAAAAGAATCCAAATCATCTCTAGTAACATATCTATAAGGGGAAGGAGAAAATTGAGGATGATGGGATGTATTCCTCTCCTAGATAAGAAAAATATCATCCTTTATTTTTGTGACCATAAAAGGTATCTATGAAGGAAATACTTATAAAAAAACAGCCTAATAAATCAAATAAAACAAATCTCCATTAGAATACCTTTTCTAAAAAATGGTAAGCCTACTATGGTCTAGTAGACTACCCTGAACATTATCATCATCATCATCCTATAACATAGAGTATTCCTAATCCAACAACATAGATCTTTAGGATTTCTCCATTTTAGAAGGTGATTCACCCTAAACACTATAAAAGAAATATACATTAACATAACTAGAGGATGTTTAATCGTCTTGATAATCTCTCTCAATAGATTCTTGTATAGTTGAAAATAATGGTTCTCTAACTTACCAATCAACACAGAAATTATACTAATCCCAGTAACAAAATGATAAGGATGGGACATGTCATCCTCATCCCATCCATCATAATCATACTCAGAGTCATCTGATAAAATTACTATATCCTCTAATGTCTCAGAAAATGTTCTCTCAAACCAAACACCATTGTATTCCTCAGTGACTTATGACTCATCACCTTTTCATAAAATATATTAACTAGTTTAAAATATATAGATGAATAAAATATTCTCAAAATTAAAAAACATGTCTCTAAGCCACATCTGGGTCACTTCCCACAACCAATTAAATAGATATTTATCTTTATTCACCATCCCAAGATTATTCCACTTCTTCTACTGCTTCCTTATCATAAGAATATAACATAACCTCATCATGATCCTTGATATTTTAAACCAAGTATGTTGGTCTACTATAGTGGTGTAGTAAATTAAATATCTCATAAATATTATCATTTTTATACACCCCTACTTTCTAAAAGGGTTCCAATTAACTGCTATCATTTTTAATTAAATTGTTTTAGAGAGAATCCACAATAATTTATTATTACTTCTTCTCCTTCAAGAACTAAATATATAGATTCTTCCGTGGAGGAAATCAACATGTGGTAGGATACAAAGTTAAAAATGTAAGCAGACTTGCTCAATTCCATCACATTGACCGTAAAATATATCTATAGATTTATCTTATCTCATCTTCTCATAATAAATTATAAAAAAATATTGATACCCATTAAATTAAATTCTACCTTACTAGGTCAAAGAATGTGGTGAGAAAACATGAATTTAAACCTACACTTACTACCATGATATACAATCAATGGCTTTCAAAGAGTATCATTTTTGGTGAGCCTATATTTGGAATAATACTTCAAAATAACCCACTATTATTGGGAATGGATCCATAAAAATAATCAGTTATACATTTATGTGGTACATTGAGGCATATACCCCACTGATTTGAATAAAAGGCTAGTAGTTATCCATGAATCACAGACCGAATAACATATTTCATCTCACCAAAATCATATTTGTAATGTCCCTTGATCTGATATTCTCTCACACATCTGAAATTGGGGACATTAAAAAGTGGAAATAAGGGATATTTGTTTCTATTTAGTATTTTGGAATGGTAGAAAGGATATTGGAATGTGTTGAGACTTAGAAATTATATTATTCATAGGATTCGATAGACCATGTGTAGGGAAAATAAGAGGCAAATGGGTGGATTTTTATATATTTTTTTTGTTACAATTGATGTTATTTTACCCTACATCAATCAAATATTCTATGAGGTTAACGTTTTAAAATATTATTGGTTGTTTAGATTCATACAAAAGGTCTGATATGGTGCGAGATGAGTATAAATGTATCATAATATGAATATATGGATATATATTGACATGCATTCTTCATGATATGTACATATTTATTTTCCTGGGATATATTCATTCCTATTGAAATTTGATATGATACAACTTTTATATGTGGGTAATAAAATAAATGAACTGTTAGGTGATGCTAAACCACTTATAATACGTGTTTTTAGAGACTAGGAGTCAATGGTTCTCTATTTTTTTCACCTATTTAGGTTGAACCTAGTGTTATCGACAGTGTTCTATGGAGTGTGTCATTCATTCATAGAAAACAATCCTTGTAAAAATTGAGATAAGTGTCTAGAGAGTGATAGTTAGCATGATCTAACATTGTCAAACCCTATATTTTTGTAGTTCATGTAGATCAGATTGATGTTTTACATCACGATAGGTTTTTGAGGGTCATTAATTCTAGGGAATGAGAGAATTTTTTCACCGTACCTTTGATGTCTTAGATTAAGGGAGTGTTTTAGATATAGAATCCATCTACATTCAATGGATAGGGGGTTACATAGATAGTTGAGTTCTGGATCGAGTCTTTCAAGATGATCTTTAGGTTTCTTGAGACACCCACAAATAAGATGGTCAATCTGGCTTCATATAATCAATGTGGACCATCCATGCATTGGTGGGATATTATGGAGTATGCATGGTAGTAGGAGGAGTTATATTTGAAGAACTTCAAGATGATTTTCCTAATATATATCTATCCTGAGATGTTGAGGGATGATAATTATATTGAGTTAATGTATCTGGCATGAGAGGGTTTATTAGTACTCGACTACATGGAATGTTTCACCAACCTATATTTCATTACATTATCATTAGTATCATAGGAGATATATTGGGGGAGACATTTTCAGGAGGGTCTTTTTTATGATATCAGTTCATAGGTAATCAAGAATAATGACACTATCATTTTAAACATAATATTACATGGTTTTAATTATAATTAGCCTTTAAATGAAAACCAAGGATTGTAATGTATATTGTATTTTGTATATTAGATACATAAAAAGAAATCATGAATCTAAAATAAAAGCACATTTTATATGATATTCATAATAATAACCAGGCACCCTTTGGTCCCTTACATATATATAGAATAACCTTGGGAACACATGAAAAAAGGGATAATCCCAAAAATCCAAGTAAGGGTATAAACAGAAGAATAAAGAATAAAACATGTGTTGAATTCATAACATAATGATATAAAAATGATTGGAACATGAATAAACATTTAGAAGAATTACATATAGAAGGTGGGATACTATAATAATAGAATCAGAGTAATATTTAATTAACATAAAACCTGACAAAAGTATGATTCATAGATTACTTCATATAGAGGAGCACGAGTTAAGGCAAACCATCAAGACTATAGAAATTGGAGCACAAGTCATGGACAACCACGAAGACCATTGAACATGATGCCTCATGAAACTAAACATTACCCAGTACATTGGAGCACTATCCGGATCAACCATAAATACATGTCCATGAATAGGCGTTTCACATAAACAATCATACATAAGGAATCAAACATGAATATAAGGGTTACCCATAAAAATAATTAGGTATCATAATCGTGTCAAATAGAATATCAAAAGGGAATATCATAACCATTTCCATTAAAAAATGCATTTAAATAGTAGATGGAAATTTATAAGGTATATAGGCAAAGATAATTATAAGTTATGTTAGACTCAATTGAAATTGTGGAAAAAGAGTTTTTATCAAACTTTATAAAGAAAACATTTTAGTGAGGTGTAAGGGAAAACATTCAAGATTGATTGAAATGGAAAATGCATAATTTTATGTTTAAAACTAGAAATTAACCAAAATATTTTTTTGGTTAAAAAGAGATATTTTATGTGTATAATGGTTACTAAAAATATATTATGTAGTTCACTAGAAAATGTTTAATAGATCAAGAAGTTCCCTTTAATTGATCTTTCTTAATAGAAATAATTAAGAAGGGATCCTTTTAAAAACAAGTATATCACAAAAAAAGTTGGAAAGGATATAGATACATGAGTTTGGAACAAATAAATAGAATTAAATGAGTTATATAAAAAGAATTAACAGTTATAATATGGAAATTAGGTAGAAACTGTAACCTAAAGGGAAAAGGGTTTTTCAAAAAGGATCCCTTAAATAATGTATGAAAGTGTTCTTCACTTGAAATTAATGTCGTAGATAATGATATTAAATTCATTAATTGACCAATTAATATAAATTTATGTGGATATTGTAATTATTAGATTTTTATTAAGTTCATTTATGGACTTATTTGAGGTTTTATAAGATACAATTTCATGGTTTTGGAGTGTTTGTTTCCTTGCTTATCATGATCGGTTCAATTGTATAAATGTATGAAAGATCATATAGAATGACAATAGTTGTCCAAAATTTAAATTATATGTCATTATTTTACATAAATAATTTAGTTTTTCTTATATATCATTTTATTAAATGGTATGATGATGAATCATCAGATAAAAAGTTACTGATAATATCATAGATTAATTTGTAGGTTTCTTGATCATCACGAACTAGTTTTGTTATATTATTTAATATTATGAATGTACACTGGTTCTAGAAAATTACATAATAAGAATTACATATTTTATAATTTTTTTTAACTATAAAATTGTTTTTAGAACCATCATTTATGGGGTTAAATGAAATGTAAAACTTTTCTTCCTTGGATGCGATAAATTAACACATCACCCACGATGTTTTCATTTTTGGAACAAAAATGGGAGGGGGATGATACAATAATGGATTATTCCATTAACATAATAAAATTATAGTATATCTGAAATAAATATATTTAAAATTAACTTAGATAAGCGGATGTGAGGAGAGAATAATAAAATTAAATAAATTTCCAGAAAAGTAAACGAAAAAGAATGATGTTTTTACCTCTAGAATTATTCTCCTTGAGATGCTCCTTGAGGAACACGAGTTTGGAATTTTATTTTAAAAAAACATCATTGAAATAGCAGAGATACTTGGGAAGTTTTTTGTGATTATTTTGGAAAATATTAATGTATTTTTATGTATGATGAAAATAGGTGGTGAGGAGGGGCATTTATAGTGGAGGAGAAAGTTTAATTTTTTATTATTTAATTAATTAGATTATTATTTTGGCTCATGGATAATATTATTGTCCATTAATGTTGCTAAATATAGTATCTAATGAATTTTATTTCTAAAAAATGGGATCTTACATCATCCAGGACTCAATCATGACTCAAAGATTTATTTATTTACTTTATACCATATTTCACTATTCACCAAAAAAATCAACTATTTTTGAAAAATCCAAAAAATTCATCATAAACATTATTAGATATGTAGAATTAATAAATGAACTCAATTTTATGAATATAAGATTCCAAATAATAGATATTTTATTTTAAATTAAAATCATAATTTAAAAAAAATACAAATATTAAAATTATAACTAATTTTAAAACACTTTGAAATATTAATTAAAATCTCAATGAAATATGTTATAATCATTAGAAAAAAATATCAATTTATTGATCTATTGTATGAAATTTAATTTTCATCTATATCATTACATTAATTAAAAATCTGTAAATAAACTTTTATGATTTATACAAATACGAACACTTAATTTATCAATTTAAAAACGTTAATATGCTTATACTATGTTAAAATTACATAATATTTTCATTTATTAAATGGAAAATTTTAATTTATACTTTCATAGATGAGTTTAGTATTAAATTGTTCGGGTTACAATTCTTAAGGGTGAGATTTCTATTCTATAGGACATATTCCAATTCTATTGGATTGAGTTCATTAATTTATATAAATACTTCTTATTTCATTAATTCTTAATTTATATATATTTTGTTGTTTTATATATTTGATTTTATGTTATTTATAATATATTAAATAATTATAGAATAGGAAAATTTCATTAATAGAATTCTGGGTCATTAAATTCATTCCACCAAATGAAATTTCTCCATTGAGATATTATTTTACATAGTATGGGGAAAATAGGTGGGGGTACTTCTCTGTCATCGCTTCTGTCACGACCCATCCTCGGGGCCCGTGTCGTGACTACCCCAAGCCCACCTTGCATAGTCCAGGGGCTGGCGACTAGCACCAAAGGCATAAATCCCGATATCTAGGAAGGCATTGCCTTTATAAAAGTAAAAAAAACACCACAGAGTACAAGCGGAAGGAAAAACACTAAGTATAAAGAAAGTGATGAATAATAAATGGGCCAGAATACAAACACAACTGAAAGAACAACTACAACTGAACAAGACAAACAGCTGTAAGAAAGGAAGTAGCTCCTGGGTCGTCCTCCTCGGATCCTACCTGAAGGGTAGGTACAGATAGCACAGCTCCTGGATCGTCCACCACAGATCCTACCTGAAGGGTAGGTACAGATAGCGCAGCTCCTGGATTGTCCACCACAGATCCTACCTAAAGGGTAGGTACAGATAGCCTCCACAACGCTCTCACCTGTCAACTTCCTCTGTGAGTCGTCTCGTCGTGAAGTCCACCTCCTGATACTGACTCGTCGTGTGGTCCACCTCCGGGTACTGACTCGTCATGTGGTCTACCTCTAGGTACCGTCCAGTCCTTGAACACTCGGCCTCCGTCAGCACTGCCTGTCGTCTGCAACCAACACAACGAGGTGTGGCAATATCCCGTGCAGGGGTGAGTATAACAATAGTCAATAGGGACCCCGAGACCCTCAAGGTCTCACTAAAACCAACAAGGATAACCACAAAAAAGATTTCAACAGATAACCTCTACTTAGGTATATGTCCATACATATACCTAAGTAATCAATTAACCCCTCTCAATCATGAGTAAACACAAAGATTTATGAAATCAAAGGATAACCACTACCCAGGTATATGATCATACATATACCGAAGTTATCAAGTGACCCATCTCAATCATGAGGTAAACACAAAGGTCATAGACTCAGCTCAAACCAATATTTTCATTATCGAAACCGTAACTGCTAAAGAGCCCCATCTATGGAGTGTACAGTGGTCCTGTCATGACTCTGAGGTACTACTCACTAACCTAATACTGCTGAGGTACTCCTCCTGTCGAGTACCGCGGGTCAGCCACCCAAACACAGTAGTGCTTCCCGCCGGGGTATGCCACCCAAACACAGTAGTGCACACCCCCTAATAGCCTGCAGAGGTACTCTTCGAACGAGTACCGTTGGTCTGCATTGTCACATAGGTAGTGCTCCGTCCACCATGAGTTTTCACCCAAACAAAGTAGTGCTCTGTCCACTGGGCTAGTCGACTCACTCCATGTCAAGTCGGTCAAGCAGTCATCAGGTCTCAGTTGGCTACACGGTCTCCGTACACCACATGCTCATCTCTGGGAGGGTCCGCTCCATGAGCTACAGGTCGATACTCCAAGCATCTCAATGTCCCACGAAGAGGTATCTCAAAGGACCCCCTTTTCATAGGGGTCTCAACGCAACAGACGGCGTGTCAATCGGACGCCCGGTCTGAGAGTTATCAGCCTTTTCGTCCCAAGGGCCCGGTTGGTTTCGTGTGCGAACCAACCCGGCCGTATTTCAACTGTACCCTGAAATCCCATAGGGTATACTCATAGGGATCGTTTCTCAACGTGATCACCAACACCGCTGACGGTTCGTCAAACGGACGTCCGGTCTGAAAGATATCAGCTTTTCCGTTCCAGGGGCCCGGTTGGATTTCGGGTACAATCCATCCCATACACTATCCAACAACAACCAAAAATCATGTGAAATATGCCAAATGGTCCTTCTTATCAAGAGGAATCCAACAAAGTTGATGGCACGTCAATCAGATGTACGGAGCTCAAGATATAAGTGTTTCCGCTCCGAGGTCCCGGTTGGTTTCGTGTGTGAACCAACCCGGCCGAACCCAAAGATCTCCAAAACCTTGAGTGTAATATACCAAAACGACTGTCTCGATACAAGGATTTCATTTCAACTGACGGTGCATCTATCGGAGGTCCTTAGCCCATGTTATGGGCGTTCGAACGGAAACAATCCGAAATTGGGGGTCTGGGCCCGGCCCGGCCCGGCCCATCCCCCCCTAGGTCGGCCTGAACCTGGTCGACCCGACCCAGGTCCGAGTCCGGCCCATCAGGGCGCAGCGCGGCGCGGCCCAGCCGCATGGCCTGCTGTGGCTCGGCCAGCGTGGCCGAGTGGAAGCCACGGAACGGGGGGGGGGGGGGGGGTTGCGCGGCCCCCCTCGCCGCTGATTGAAGCAGGTGGCGGTTTGCGCCACCGCTGTTCCTCCAGGATCCCGCACGGCCGCAGGATCCCCTGTGCCTCACCACTTCGGCAAGCGTGGCGGTTTTTTTCCTCTGGCGGCGCCCTAGCACTGCCACCCCCGGTCGCATGTGGCGCCGCGCCGGCGACCCGCGCCTCCAGAATTTCCGCGGGCCGCCGGAGTTGCTCCGGTGGTCCGTTTTCAAAACCGTCTCTACCGGCGTTCATTTTGGGACCCTAACATTACCACGGGAGCTTAAAAATTACCTTGAGGCCCCGTTTGTTGTCTCCCGTCAATCTGCGCTCAACGTTCAACAATCAAACAATGGCCTCTTTGTGGTTTTCTAACGCGGCACGACGGCACCGTGGCTTGTTCGACTTCAACGGTGCGGCGCGACGGTACCGTGCTTCTTCGCCCTTTATCATAGTTTCCGTGCGGTGCAACCGCACCATGCTTCCTTTCACGTGCCGCAACAAATTAAAACAAACAAGGGGGGAGGAGGGTCAGCTGTGTTCGTGCAGTCCGACCTCCTCCCGTTTTTACGATAACAGGAGGCCCAATTGAAACCAAGAAAGGTGACAAATGAGATCACGGTAAATAATAAAATAAACCCCCACAACTTCCCTCAAAAATTTATTCCCAACCCGCCAGGAAAACATTCGTGGATCAACTAGAAAATAAATTGATCCGTGTTCTTTGTTTTCTTTAGAATGAAGGAAACAAGGGAATAAAATCATTCTCAAATTAATTCCCTACCTCAAGCGTTGTCGTCGAACGAGATTTGTCATGGATAGGGACGTCGCGGAAGAAGACGTCGTGGAAGGGGGGTTGTCGCGTCGTGGAAGGAGCGTCGGGAAAGATGTATCGTTGATTTCCGAGGATTTGGCGTTCTTCGTCGGAGATCGGTGCGTTCTTCGCATTCTTCGTCGAAGAAGAACACTTTCCTCCAAATCCTCTCCACACAACAAGTTCCAACAGAAATAAAATAAGAACAGTCTTATTTTATTAATGCACAAGACAACCTTCGAAATTCCAAAAAATAAAAAATCAATTCAATTAATTAATTGTAACGATTTAACTGCCCAAATTAATGAGGCATTTCTTAACTAGAATAAACGCACGGTTTGACTTCATTAATAGGGGGTGTGAGTGCATTAATTAAGAAGAAAAGAAATGGTGGCTCATGTGGGTCCCACCTCAAAAAATATCCTACCAAATGGGTATGATATTGTGGGTCCCACATCATCCACTTAACATAGGTTAAGTGACATAAATAAAATAAATTGGTCGCACCATTTTATTTTATTCATTTACTTAACCGGAAAATTTTAAAACCACACCCGAGCAAACGCATCTCTGGAAAAGGTGTTTTTAAGCAATTACCAGTGCTTCAATTTCATCGGTGCCCTCAGAATTCAATTCCGAGCACCGATTAAAAAGTTAGAAAAACCCGCTCGTTCGTTCACTGAACGTACCCGAGCTAAACATCAAAAAATGATTTCGGGCACACCGGGCCCCGAAATCAAATGCCGTTAGAAACTTCATTCTTGTAAAATCTCAAAGAAAATTAAGAAAAAAAATTTCCCTTGAAATTTACGGGTGTTTACAGCTTCATCTTATTCCCATGTTTCCTCTTCATACATATGGTTCCTCCATATTAGTTTTACCAGGTGATGCGTCTTGTTGTGTAGAATGTTATATCTATGATTTAATATCATCAATAGCTGCTCCTTGTAAGTGAGATTATTCTCTAATTGAACCACCACTAAATTCAATACATGTGAGGAATATGGTATGTAATTTTTCAAGAGGGATATGTGGAATTCATCGTCTACTTGATAGATGGTTTTTGGACATTCTAGATGATAGGCCACAACTCTATAATGATCAATAATCTTGAAGGGGATGATGTACTTATGACTTAGCTATCCCTTATTCCCAAATCTCATGATCATATTCCATGGAGATATGAAGAGGAATACCAAGTCTCAAACCATAAAAATTATCTCTCACTGACCAGTTTTTTTATGCTTATTCCATCGACTTTGGTCATCCCTGATATGCTGTAGAATATTTTTCACGTTTTCTACCATTTCTTCTACCATTTCATGTCCTAGAAACTTACTCTAACCAACTTTATCCTGTCATCTCAGTGTTCTATATCTCTTCCCAAAAATGGATTCATATAGATCCACTTGGACTCTTGAGTAGAATCTATTGTTCTAGATGAACTCGAATAGAGGAAGACTTTGTTACCATTGTCCCTTGATTTCCATAGAACTAGCTCTCAACATGTCTTCTAGTTTTCAAATAGTTTTCTAAGACTGGCCATCCGTATTAGAATGATAGTCTATACTATAATTCAGCTATGTGTTTAGAGCATATTGGAGACTTTTCTAAAACCAAAAGGGGAATCTTATAAATTGAATTGATACAATTAGTTGTGGGACTCCATACATACTTACCACTTCTATGATGTATATCCATGAATTTTGATCTCGGGATAAGTACTCTTTAATTGCTATATAGTGTGTTGTCTTTGTTCTTTTGTCCACAACAACCCATATGAAATAATTTCTTATAGATATCTTCAGAAGTCCTGTGATAATGTCTATGGTGATGTATTCAAATTTCTATGTTGTTATGGGTAATGGTTATATCTTCCCTTTAGAATTTATCCTTCGTCCTTCACTTGCTGACATACCTGGCACTTTAATTTATTTTCAACGATTTCATTCTTCCTATTGTCTCACCAATGGTTTTATTGAAGATCATGAAACATGTTTATACTCCCATGGTGAGTAGAGAATGATTTGATATATGAATTTTTAAGAAGATCATTATCTACCTCTAGATTTGATGGTACACATAGTCATGATCCCAATCTCATTTCTCCTCCCTCATCCATGTATAACTGTGATAATTTCCCATTTCTGATAGTTTCTACATATTTCGGATTTTTCAGATCTTTTTGTTAAGAATCCTTTATTTTATCAAGGAACGATGATTGAGAAATAATTTGATAATGGATTGATGATGGTACTTAATGATTTCCATGTCCAAACTTTGATGTTCTAATAATATTGGATCCATTTTAATTCTCATTATTGGTTAAGATGCAATATCCCATATACATGGAGCATCTTCGACCTTATTTTATTTACTAGGATTTCATTTTATTGAGATGTTATAGTACTTGATAATGTCTAACCATATTTTCTTGTTCATACTATGATCTTCTTATGTGAATATATATTTATAGATATTATTATCAGTATATATCTCAAACTTCTCCGGATAGAGATAATGTTTCCATATCTTCAGTGAAAAGATCACAAACACCAACTCTAGATCATGTGTGGGATAATTTTAATCCTTAATTTTGAAATACCATTAGGTGTAAGATATCACTTTATAATTTTTCATCATTATAAATCCAAATCATTTTTTTGAATAATCACTATAAATCATAAATAGTTCCCCACTTGTTGGTAGTGTGATCACTAATGCAGTGATAATTCCATTTTTCAACTCTTTAAAGTAGTCAACATATTAAGTGGTAAAGATAAACATTACTTCCTTTCATGTTAGCTTTGTTAGTGGGATTGAAAATCATGATATTTTCATCTAAAACCATATATAATGCCCAACTATACCATGGAAACTATGGATCACCATTATATATGTTTTCTTAGAGCACTATTCGATTACCTTTTTCTTACTAGGGTCCATAGATATTCCATTACCAGTGATTACATACCCCAAAAATTAAATTTCCTATATCTCAAACTCATATTTACTATAATTTCAATATAATTAATCCCATCAAAAATTATTTTAGATAGTATTTAAATGATCCTCATGTTCCTCCTTTCTCTTGGAGTATATTAAAATATCATCAATAATAACTCCAATAATTTGTCAAGGTAATTTCAAAAGACTCCAATCATTAAATCCATGAAAATATTTTGGGAATTAGTCTGTCTGAAGGGATTCACTGTAAATACATAGTGCCCATACATAGTTCTAAAGGGCATCTTGGTGATATCTTATTTATCCACCTTTAGTAGGTGATATCCTGAATGAAGGTCTACCTTGGAGAAATACTTGGCCCCCCATAGTTGGTCAAATAATTCATCTATTTATAGTATGAGATACTTGGTCATTATCGTGATTTTATTTATCACACAATAATCAATTTAGAGGTGAAATTGATACATTATTGTTCTTGATGAAAATGACTAGTTTACCCCATGATGAAGCACTCGGTCATATTAAACCCTTTTTTACATTATCTAGTAACTAATTCTCATGTTCTTCTAGATCAATGGTGTAAATTTTATATGGTGTGTTTGATATAGAAAAATATCCAGGAATAATATTAGTTGATAACTTAAACTCTTGATTAGGATGAATACTAGGAAACTATATAGGGAATATATCCGTGTAGGTTCGCAAAATTAACGTGTCTTCAAGCTTGATTCTCCGATTTGTCTCAATAATCTGATGAAGATATGATTTCTAATGAGGAAAGAATATCCACAATAGTGAAGATGATTCAGATGGAGATTCATCCTCCTCCTTACAATTTTATAGATTTGGTGGATTCCTCGATATGTGGAGGTTGATCACCCTTTGCCGATATATGTTGTATTGGTATAATGATAGCCAATCCATGCCCAATATTGCATCAAAGTCCACCAAAGGATGTAAAGAAATTTTTCTATGGAGGTTAAGTCTACATACAGTAACTTGGGATGAGTTATATAATTTGGATGGAATTATTTAAATATTTTTTTATCTCATATATAACTCAACCACCATATTTTGAGGTTGTGTTTGAATGGTTATTCTAATCTGACAAGATATGAATGACTGTGTAGAACTAGAATCAAATAGTACATTTTATATTCTTGAATAAATATCTAGTGTACGTGTAGCCACCTCATTTTCATGCTCCACCTCAATATTAGCGATAGAATATTCCCTTAATTATTTCCTTAGAGGTTATTGTTGCTGATTTCCTCCAACAACCCTTGGAATAGGGAACTCATTTACACAATTCCCATTTTCCATAAAATTCAAACAGTACAGTATAACCTGATTGTATATTTGAAACATCTCTTATTCGTTCGAATTAATGGAATTATTCATTTCCATTCGATACTTATTATCTAGATTCCACATTCTTCCACATGTAAATCACTCCATATTTCTTGTTAGACAGTTCCCAAAATTCTTATTCACACAATTTTCACTCATTTGATATTGGGTTTTCATTATATCATGGAATTTATCTGTTGATCCTCCCATATAAAACTCTATTTTCCAATTTTTTTATCTCTAAATACATGACATAAATGAGATTCTCTAATCCCCATTTCTATCTTAGGGATCTACAGACAATAAATTCATAGCACTAAGAGTCTTGAATCACCAATGATTTTCATAAAACGGGCTTCAACCCACTATAAAATCTATCCACAATGCTTTGGGACATAATGAATATCTAGAGGTGTATCATGAATGTCTTGTAAATTTTCCTTTATATTACCTAGTAAACTCTTCTTCCTTTTTCTTTAAAACTAGTAACCCATCTTCATTTTATGAAAGGTAGTTTAGATAAAATAATTATTGAAAAATATTTTCATGAAATCTTCTAATTCCATGGAATTAATTTCCTCCTGGTATCTTGTGTTCTTGATCAGTGTCCTCCACTCATTAGGTTCCCATCAAAATGATAGACCACTTGAAAAACTTTAACTTCTTCTAAGAACTCGAGGATAGATAATATCTATTCAATAGTGTAAATCCACTATTACAGGATGATGGTATCACATTATCCACTAAACATTAGAGGCCTTCGTCACACAAACATTCTATTTCTTAGGTTAAAGAGGGTGCTCCATGGGGTTTATGTTATTATTCATAACATGATCCATTTTAGAAGTTACCATCATGATGTTTTGAGTTCTTGTTCCCATCATATTTGGAATTTTATTAGGGTAATCATATAATTTCCTATCACATTGAATTTCGGCATGAGTTATCCTATTTATATCTATTAATTATGAAAAATAATATAAAATCAGAGGGGATTGAATACTTGGATAATAAGCATATAAAAATGACACCATGAACCCAAAAGGATATACATGTAAATGAAAAGTATATACTAACTTTTTATTCATTAAGTATGAATTTTGGTGGTGCATGGGGATTGAATTTTCCTTAACGTTCTTATTAAAGTATGAATTTAGGTGGTTCAAAGTGATATAATTTTCCACCTCAAGGCCTTCGGGCCACCTCAACACCTTCGGGCCACTTCAAGGCCTTCAAGAGACCTCATGGACTTCAGGTGACTTGAAATTGTGATGAAATGGATATACATACTCTATAAAGAGAATACTCTATATGGGGATTCAGAGCAGGCACATTCACCAGAGTATAAGCTAAGAGGATTTTACAGAATGAGGGGGTATGACATTGCCATCGGGACCAGCCAGTTCTTTCACATGAAGCCTAGCCGAATAGCCAGACGAAGGTGGAGAGATGATATCACAATGAAGAGGTTGGGAAGATGAGTTCCAAGTATAGTATTTATATTTCCTAATACTTACAAGTCATGTAATATCTGAGCCTACGAGCCTTTTAAGGGTTCCCCCTCATCCCTTGAAAGGGGGGTTATCAAAATCAATAAAATTAAAGGCATTCGGGCCATTCGGGTAATATCTATAAATTAATAGACCATTCTCTAATACCAAATATAATAGACCTATTATTTTACATATATTATTAAATTATTTCAAGAATAATTATCCTTTAAAAAAATAAGAAACATAAAGTATAGTGCATTTGGAAGATTAGATACAAAATTAGAAATCATGATACCAAAATAAACACATATATTATTTAATCTTAAAAATGAATATTAAAACCCTTTGATCATTTACATATTCATAGGATAACCATAGTAATACATGAATAATGGTATGAGCTAAAAAACATAGTAAATGAATAAACATAAAAATAAATCATAACACATGGGTTAGAAGGCATAACATGATCGCATAAAAAGGAATGGATCATGTATAAACATATGGAAGAATAACATATAGAATATAGGATCATATAATCATAGAATTATAGTAATGTGGAAGAAACATTAAATAGTACATAAGCAAGGGCTAAATCTCATTTCATATGGAGGGTCATGAGTTAAGGCAAACCACCATGACTGTTGCACATGGAGAACAAGTCAATGATAACCACCAAGACTATTGCACATTATGGCTCATGAGAAGGAACATTAGTGAATGAATCAAAGTTATATCTAGGTGACCCATCAATGTTTTTTCAAGAATATGTGTTCCAAATAAATAATCATTCATACAAAATCAAACATAATCATAGGGTTTGCCCACAAAAATAAATGGGTATTATAATCCTGTCAAAAAGCACATCAGAAGGGAATATCATAACAGTGTCCATTAAATAGTGGATTTAAATAATAAAAGTACATTCATATGTTAAAATAGGATTATATCTTTGATATTTATGACAATGTTAAGTTAGAACATTAAAAAAATTTGTTTAAGAATAATTTGAAATAAAACATTTTAGTTTAGGTTTATGAAAACATTTCATGATTCTTTAAACTGGAAAAGGAATAATTGTCTATATAAAACCAGAAATGAACTAAGATAGATTTTTCATGGGAAAATGAGACATTTTAGAAAAAAAATGATGGATTAAAATATATTTTTTAGAGACCATGGAAATGGGTAGGAAATCCAGAAGTCTCATTTATTCAGACTTGCATATCAGGAATAATTGAGAAGTGAACTTTTTTTAAAACATGTATATCCCAAAAAAGATGGATGAAATGATATAGATACATCAGTTTGGAACATATAAAAGAATTTATTTGAATTCTATAAAAAAAAATATAATATTCATTATGTTAAGGAGAGAGAAATCATAACTCGATGAATAAATTGAGGTTTGCAAAAAACCCCACACCATATGTCTCAAAGTTATATGCACTTGAACTTAATGTCCTGAATAATAAAAATAAATGAATTAATTAATTAATCCATATCAATTTTACATTTATATTATTTATTATGATTTTATTATGTTCATTTATGGACTTTTTTGGTGAGTTATAAGATAAAATTTTATCATTCGAGAGTGTTCATTTCCTGGGTTTTCATGATGAGTTCTGTTGTTTTTGTGTATGAAAAATAATGTGGAATTGGAATAGTATTCTATAATTGAAATTATTTGTAATTAATAAACTACTAGTATTTTATTATTTCTTATATATCATTTTTATAGGTTATAATGATGAATCATCTGAAAAAAAATCAATGATAATCATTTATATTAATTTGGCCATTTCTTGATAATTATGAACTGATTTTGTTGAATTATTTTACATTAGGTATTTATATAACAATTACATTACATTATATAAGATCTAATACATATATTATAAAGTTTTTAACAAAAAAAATGTCTTTATGACCAGCCTTGAAGGCCGTAAAGGAAAATAAAAACTCGTTATCCGTGAATATGATAACTTAGCACACCACAAACGATGTTTTCATTTTTAGAGAAAAATGGGAGGGGAATGAAATGATGATTGATTATTCCATAACATAATAACAGTATAGATTATTTTTTATAAAATATTTTTCATTCCACATGGATAATTGGAGATTATGATAAAATAAGAAATGAAAAAAAATTGGAATGAAATAAAAATAAAATGATAAAGGATTTTACCTCTTGAATTCATCCCCTTGAGGACCACCTTAAAGAACATTAGATTGGTATTTTATTTTGAAAAAATGAACCTAGATGTGTTGGAGAGTATATGTAAGAGTTTGGGATGAATTTAGAAAAGATTCAAGGCTTTACAGGTGTATGAAAAAGAGGTGATGAGGGGTGGCATTTATAATGGAAAAGAGGGGTGTTTTTTATTTCATTAGTTTATTATATTTTTCCTAAGACTATAAATAATTTGTATTATAGTGAATACATAAAGTACAATATGCCAGTGATTTCTTAAAAAATTGCACATTATTCATCCTTGACTCAAGCATGAATAAAAAATGTATTTATTTCCCTTATACTACAAATTACCATATTTTTCTTTTAAAAAAAATTCAACTACTGTAGAAAAACATAAAAAATCACAGTAACCATTTTATAATGAGTAGAATTAAAAAATGGAAACCCTTTTCTAAATTTTTTTTATAATAATGAAAATTTCTAATGTTATTTAAAATAATCATTTAACAGAATACTAATGATTTTAAAATATTTGTTATTTTATAGCACATTGAAAAATAAATTATGGTATCATAAAATTATGTTGTAATAATAATATAAAAAAATTTAAATTTATGAACATATTTTATGAAAAGAAATTTTATTTTAAATAATTATATTAATTAAGAAATTTTAAATAAACATTTCTGTTTTATAAAAATACCATCACATAATTTACCATTATCAAAACATTTATTTACTTATACTATGTCATAATTATATCATATTATCATTTATAAGAAGGTTAAATTTCATTTATAATTTAATTTGTGAGGTTACTATTCTATTGGTTGGGTTACTATTCTTAAGGGTCACATTACTATTCCATGGGTCATGTTATTATTTCATTGGTTTAGGGTCCTTAATTTCCATAAGTACTTCTTATTTAATTCATTATTCATTTATAATATTTTTATTGTGTTATATAAATGATTTAATGTGATTTATACAATATGAAATAATTATAAGGAGGGACAATTTCATTTAATTATATATGGGTTGTTACAACATGTTTGGTCTGAGTGATTTTGTATATTTGATGAATGAGACACTCAACACATATGGGAATTTGAGAGAGGCCCTGAGTAGGAGCCAAACTATTTCAATAGGGAAAACTATGAACTCTTATTCTCCTTCAAATAAGCTTCTCTAGGACAGTTTTCACCAGGGAAACTATGGTTAGGGTAGTCGTGGTATTGGGCATCCATTATCGGCCCATATTCTATTTCGGTACTATTAGTGTGTCCTTATGGGTCACATATAGACTCAGTTTCTATACCCCTCTTTAGAGTGTCTCTATAGTGGTAGATTGGGAAAACTAAAGAGGTTTTGTTGAGTAATACAACAAAAAATAAGTGTTAGGTAATGATGGATTTGTATCGTTGTCTTGGAAGGACTCACCAACTCCTCTGCAAATATGTAGCTGGAGTTCCACATGATGTTTTGGTTGAGGCAAGGGATGTGGTATCCTAGTAACAGAATGTAAGTACCAGGAATAGTGTATAACCTAAGGGATTGAGGCTGGATTCTAATAAATAGTGGTTGGTATATCTACCTAGGCTTAACATACATGGATATTACACTATTTTAGATGAATATTCAGAACAGTAACACAATAAAAGATTGATGACCGTAATAGATTTTTGTATTTGGAATCATGGAAAGATAATATTATGACTTGGTGGAAGATCATCAAAATCTACCTTAAATATAATCATATTTTATTACTCCTACTTAACACAATTATTCATAACATGCGGAAAAGAAACCTAATAAGGGGTGTGCACATAAGCTCTATGAGGGTAAACAAGGGAGATATTTAAGTATATCATTACAATAAGGGTATGATAAAATGATTGTAACAATAAAAAATCCACCATTCCATATCAAATATCACAATAAAGAGTCATAGAATAATGATTTTTAGTTCATAATACATGAATCTTAAGGGATTCATGAGCATAATCCATTAGATAATAAAATAATAACAAGACAAAGAATTGGGTCATACATGTATGCATTGAAAATAACATGTCAAGGCTACCTACCACGATATTCAAAACATCTTAGGCTTGGTTTAATCACCTTTGTAACTATTTTGGGAAGGATATTCCTTCCCATGTACCCTCTTGTTTTAGAATTGTGATCCCCCTGTGTACCCTCTAATTTTTCATTTTAGATGCCCTCCCATGTACCCTCTTATTTTGGGTGTAAGATTCCTTTTATTTTAGTCTTCAAATTCCCTCCATTGTACCATCTAGTTTTTTTAATTGTATGTCCTCCCGTGTACCCTTTTATTTAAGACTTAGTATTCTCTCTTGTTTCTGGTTTTGGATGATCTAACGTGGACCCTTTTTATTTGATCTTGGGATTCCCTCTTGTGTACCCTATAGTTTAGGAGTTCATATTACCTCCCATGTATCCTTTTGTTTTAGGCTTATGATTACCCGTTTTTTGAGGGTTGGTATTCCGTTCTACGTACCCTTTGATCCCAAAAAAATTATTTTACCCAATGTACTGAATATTGATATAGGTCCCACCCTTCACCTAATGAAATCACACATATGTGTGCCACAAGATATTAAAACACTGATAATATCATGAACGATTAAAAATAAATAGGTTTCATAAAAATCATATCATAACATAATAAATTAAATATATTTCCAAAAAATTTAAACATATCATAACCTATGGAAAATATACAAGTTTCATAATCATTTCGTCATAGATTAACAAATTAATAGAAGTGGGTTTCATGAGAATTTTATCAAGTTATAACTCATATAAGATAAATTGTTTTCATAAAAAACATTTCATAATAATCACAAAATATTAAAGGAATGAATAATAATGTTTTACAGGGATTATATCCCTAGTAAATAATAATAAAATACTAACTAATATCATCTTAGATGGGTAAGGATTTTGAATGATCAATTAGAACAATTTTCTTTTCAAAAATAAATTTTTTAAAAAATATCACATCATTACAATTCATATCATTGAACCCACATTGAAAAAATATAAAGTAATCATGAAAATAATTTAAAAAATTATTGATGAAAATATCCAATCCATTTTGAAAAATATTTTTTCAATCAATAAACATTTTGAAAATAACAATTATCACATATAAAGAAACCTTTAAGAACAATTTTAAACACTTTTTAAAAAATAAATCATTTTAAAAAAATTATTTGAAAAAACCATTAAAGAATTTAATGAATATAAGGAAAAATTTTCTCCTTTAAAATTAACCTTGTAAACATTCAATGGACGCTTTATGGGAATCTTGGTCATGAAGGTGTGTAAATCCGTACATGCCAAACATTCCTTTTTCACCGTAAAAAGTTAAGAAAAATCAATCAATTAGCAAATGAAAAAGGGATTAATTTTAAAAAATCATTGTTTAAAAAGTAAAAAATGGGTAAAAATGACTTCTAAACAAATATTAAAACATTTTTTTATTTTTGTTAAACATTGTTTTTTCAATGAAATAAATTTCTAACAAAAAATAGAAATAAAGTTAGATCTTTTTAAAATCAATTTCATAATTATATTAAGTACTAGAGAGTGGGAAAATGCTACCAATACATGGCCATATCATTTATAACTAGATATTAAAAAATTTTATGAAGTTAATTTTGATTTGGAATCTAATATTTCACCAATGGAAGAATAAACATAAACAATCACAGTAAATGATGAGATTGTAGAAATAAACTATTACAACATTTGTTGCATTGAATCATAAATATATTGAAATAATACATAACATGAACCATAAAATATCATCAAAATATAGATATTTATGATATAACTTGTTAAAGGGATGCATATAAACCACATTGGAAAATATGTGTGAAAAACATGACATGTGTATCAAAGATGGAAAATTGAGACAAAATTACTTTACGAATTTGGTAACTTTTGAACCTTGAACATGAAGAAAGATTGATAATAAAGGAGAGATATCAAAAACAATTATACATATATTATTAATATAATACATTCATGAGAGATATGTACACAACACAAAATAAATGAGTAATGAAAATGCATAAGTCTCATAGAAATGAAAGTGAAACGAGAAAACTCTTACCTTAAGTATTAACTTTAATCATAAACATTCAAACCACCTTTATAAAAAATATCAGTTTTCTATAAATATAATAGAGAACCATATTATTATATTAAATACCATATATTATTTTTATGAATTCATATAACCCTTTTATAACTAATTCTATCTTAATGATACATTTCTGATAATATCCACTTTTTTCATATACGTTTTCACTTGTTATTCTTTATCATATTACATATATCATGATTTACCCATTTAATTAATTTAAAAAATTCTATAAATATCGATTATATTCATTATATAAATATTTATAATAATATATAAAATTTGTAAATATGAAAGTAAATTCATCGTTCTTGGATGTTGTAAGTTGTATATACACATTAACCTTATTTATGTTTTCTTTTCAAATAGAAAGAATGAATTTAAACTTAATATATGTACGTATGTTTTAATTATAGTGGAATTATTATTTAATATATACCATATAGTGTTACTAAATATATCCTTAATACATTAAATACAATTTGTAATAAAATAACATCACTTTGAGGAAGAGACAGTCCACACGTCCACAAACGAAGTAATCGTAATTACAAAAAATGGAAATCATGAATGTATGTTTTAAATAACAACTAAAAAAGAATAAATAAATCTTAAATATAATATATATAATTATAAAATATAAATTCTATAATTATTATGACCTTGAGTGGTGGTAATGGAAGAACAAACAATATCAGATCCTGAGGTGGTAGTCTGTCGTACACATGAACGCTAATTATGTATACCATTTGATGGAAGTGTGTGTTAGTGTAGGTGGAAACCATAAAATAACATAATTTTATTATATTTATTTTACTATGGTTATTATATGATCATTTAATAATAAGAATTGATGGGTGTAGAATGAAAATAAAACCAATGTTCTTATGGATGGATGTTACCTATTCTTTGGGTTATTCCTGTTGGATTGCACTAAATCTCTAACCTGGTTTTATTTTTGAAAAAATTGGTGATTTTAGATTTATATGAGGAAAATTGGGAGATTATTTGGGAATTATTTTGGTAAATAAAATTTTCATGTTATGTGTGAGGAAGTGAGGGTTTTGAGTGCCCTTTTATAGAGTAAGAGAAGTGACATTCTTATAAATATAAAAAGATAAACACCATTGAGAGGTATCCCTTAAATAATGTTCCTAACATAATTGTAAATTTTATATAAAAAGGTGAATATAGTATAAATATATCAATACTCTAGATTTTGGAATTTTGAGTGCATTTTGAATTTGAGGTTAAAGTTTAACCACTATGTAAACTCGTTTTTAACTTAATCATAGAAAATACTTTTAATTACTATGACTAATGTTTTTGGAAAATTTTTTTGGAACATTATAGATATTAAAAATTAATCTAATTAAAAAATTGGAAATAATTTTATAAATTATAACCACATAATTAGTAGAAATTAATTTAAACAAACCCCCACAAACATGTCACAAAAGGGGGTTTTAAAGTGAAAAAGTCCAAAAGTATGTAATGTTTTTTTAACCAATAAAAATGTGAAATTGGATCTAATGAACTGAATTAGTTTAATTTATTTAATTATAATTAAAAATAATATTAAATAATAATTTTAATATATAACTAATCAGATGAAAAAAGTGTTTTGGTTTAAAATTCAGTATTGTTCATTATTAATCCAAAAATAAAACTTCTCCTAAAATACCCAAAATTCACCCAAAGTAATATCTGATAGTCTAAATTAAAAAAGATGTTTATTTTTTAAAAATATAATTATATCTCTAGAATGAGGCATCTATTTTCAACACAGTGGGTGAGATTTTAGGCCAGTCATGTAGGACCAATTTAGTGAAGATTGGATAATCTCATGGAAAAAATAGATATTATTTTTTTATATAATGGTGGAATATAGAAGGATTCTATTCATCTAGTGGTAGGTCATTTGTAGGATGTTTTTACCAATGATATCTATAGATTACCACTATAGTGATAGATAGAAATTACATTCTTGTGGGTGCCATAAGTAGTTCCATTTTCTATTTCACCTTATAGAATGACACCATTAGAGATTTGGTAGTTAAAAGTACAGTTTGAAGATCTGCAATCAAAAGGGTTCATACAACCTATTGCGTCTCCATGGGGTTCTAGAGTTATCTTTACAAATAAGGCTAATGTAATTTTTCAATTATGTTTGGATTATCATATATTGAACCAGATGATGGTTATAAACTATTATTGGCATCTTCAAATCGACGATCCTTTTGACCAGATGTCAGGTGAAAAGATTTTTTCCAAGATTTACATAACATCTGGACACAATCAGTTTTGGGTGAGAGCACTGGACATACCTCAAATAGCTTTTCATAGTTGTTATGGCATGTATGAGTTTATTGTGTTTCTATTCTTTTACTAATGATCCCATGGTATTCAATGCCTTAATGGGTTAGATATTTCAGCCTTATCTGGAATGGTTTTTGGTGGTTTTTTTCAAAGATATCTTAGTGTACTCCCAGTCAAGAGATGATCATTCCAGACATATTGACTTTTCATTGAATGAATTGATAGGGCATCATATTTATGGTTAGAAACCCAAATATATTTTCGAGATTAATAAAATGCTCTTTTTGGGCCTTTTTATATCGTAGGAAGTAGTCTGAGTGGATATAAAGAAGGTTACAACTATGTATATTGGAAGTTACCTAATAATTACATTAATATTCAATGAATTCATGGTTTAGTAGGATATTATTATCAATTTATCTAGTAATTATCTCATTTCAAAGCAATGATTTTTGGGATAAACAAAAAGGGAGCGAAGTTTTGTTTGGTCAGATGACAGAGAGAGAGATTTTTAGGAGCTGAAAGGTTTGATAACCTCAGCACATGCCCATACATTAGATATGTTAGGTAAGTCATATACCATATACTATGACGCAACCAATGTTGGATTCGAAGTTGTTCTATTTTAAGAGGATTGTGTGGTTTCCTCTTGATTCATACATCTAATACAAAATGAGAGTAATTACTCTTCTCATATTTTGGGTTTAGAAGAACTGGTACAAACCCTTTGATTATGGAGACATTATCTCATGGGTGATAAGTTTTTAGTATACATGAACCATAAGAACCTCATGAACAACTTTTGTCAGTGGAACTTTATCCTCTGAGAGAGGAGGTATGACATGTATATGTAGTCATTATAATTGTAGTTGGATTATAAAAAATTAAATAGAAACATTGTTACTGATACATTGAGCTAAAATATAATGATAGAGGTAGTATGGGAGTCTTGTGACAAGTAGAGGCTGATAGACCTCTTTTCAAACATGCATATAAATATTTAAAAGTCTCGGGGATGAGTAACTCTAACTTCTACATTTATTATACCCATTATCTTCTTCCAGGTCTAGACAGAGAATTTAGGAGATCCAGAGGGATTATTTTTGAGAGGCAGCTTATATGGTATGGAGACACCATCTATATGGTCTCTTGGTAGTGAAAATTATCTCTTTTACCATGGCCATGTATGGTTCAGTATAGGCTTCTGTGGGGAGATGATGAGAAATTTTCATGTTTCCAGATGACTGGTACATCCATGTTTGAAAATTTTTTATCATGATCTCTGTAGAAAGTATTGGTGTCTATAAAGCAAGAATGAGGTTGTAGGTTTTATAGCCAGATGATTCAGTTGTCAATAGGTGAATGATAATAATCAGAGGGTATCTGAGATTTTACAGCCACTTCCCATTCTTGAGTAGAAATGGGATGAAGTCACTATGGATTTTTTGATAGGATTACCCAATACATTTGGTAAGAATGATTATTTTTGGGAGATTGTAGATCGACTGAACTAGGTATTCAACTTCTTGCCTATAAGGGAGACCATCAATGTTGATAATCATAACAGTATTTACATGTCCAGTGTAGTTTGGATTCAAGGTATTCTAATTTCACCCATTTCAAGGATATATTCTAATTTCACATCACATTTATATTAGGGTATTTAGTAGGATATGTGATCATAGTTTCTTTTGAGTATGGCCTATCATCCTTAAACTGAAAATTTATCTTAGAGGGATGTTCAGGTTCTAGAGGATATGTAATGAGACTAGGTTTTGGATTTTTCCAGTTTGTGGGAGTAAAATATAGAACATTTGAAGTTTATATGTAATAATAACATCCAAAAATCAATAGAAATTGATCCTTTAAAGGATTTTTGTGGAATGAAATTCCATATTCCTCATTACTATTAGAGGAATGTGAGTAAGCGCTTATTGGGCCTAGAATCATTTGAGAGATATATGGGAATGTTTAGTTGATCATAAATTGATTGGTGAATTTACAGAGGAGGTAAAAATATTATGTTGATCATTGGAGACAAACTCAATATTTTGGTGTTGGTAATCAGGTTTTCCTTCAGGTGTCATCTAGGTTGAAGAAATGAAACATTAGAAAACAAGTAAAGATAGTTATTAGATTTGGGCCATTTGACATAAAGTAATGGCTGTTCTTATGGGTGTTCCCTTTATGCCTTCCACAGTGAAAAAACTCAATGAATGATGTGTTTCATGTTTCATTGATTCAGATATATTATTATCACCTTTCTCATGTGATAGACGTAGCAGACATAGAGCTTAGTGATGATGCATCCGTTGAGGAGGATTCAATAGAGATTGTGGACAGTAGTGAAAAGATTCTCTGGGGTAGATAGATTCATTTGGTTCGAGTTTAGTAGAAGCATAGTAGATTTCACAAGGAGACCTCGGATATGTAGAATGATATGTGAGCATAGTATCCTTAATTGTTCACTGAAAACCTATAATGATTCTTATAATAGATCAGGGGTGAGATATTATATGGTGGGGAGGTTATAAGATCTCATATTTTTTTAGCTATGTCAATAATTATTTTTGATTTTTGATTTTTGGTTGATGATTATTGTTTATAGATGTAGATCATTGTGGGGGAAATGACTTAAAGTTGATGAATGTCTATTTATTTGGATAAACATAGAAATGGGTTGTGAGGAAACTATAGGGGACCAATGAGGATCCATGATGAAAGAAGTTTGAGATTTAAATTTAGTTAATGGATTTTGTGTATAAGTGGGTCAGGTTTTATAAAGGGTTCTTCATAAATTGAGAATCCATAAGGTGTTTTCATGTTTTTATAAGGAAACTGGGCTAAATATATGTCATTATAATACTTACACAACATGTAACTATAATACATGACATGTAATTACTTATAGCCACATGTCATTGGTAGTTACAAGTTGTGAACTGATTCAAAATATGATAATATTAAACAATGTGTAATTATAAAAAAAATTATTTACATTTGATTAAAATTAATAATAATCTAAGGTAATGAGTTATTGGGAATATCCCTCTAAAAATAAATACACGATGTCTAGCTATATTAATCATTTTAAATTTTACAGAGAATCTTTTTAAAGGTTCTCTATAGATAATTTGTTATCATTCATTCATGAGACTTCCTCCTATCGAACCTAGAGCAACTTCCAGGTGATTTTGGAGTGCCTCTATTGATACTAGACATCCTATTTTTGTGATCAATCTCTTCTATGTTGTTTTTCATTAGTTCCCTATTCTATTCCATCATTCTATGATGATTCTAATATAATAACTTGACGTTTTGGTATTGGTGTTTCCAATATTAGTTATGATGGAGGAACCTTCTTGTGATCATCTATTCTTTCATTGTTATTGTAGAATCCTTTTTGTAGCATTATTTTATCTTTAGTTAAGGGTAGGGTGTATCAACCATAACCATATCGTTTGATAACTATCGATTTTATGAAATATTTTAACGGAACCAACATACATGTGCCTCAATTGATTAAATGATGAATTGGGTTAGTCCATACATTCCCTTTGGGTCCAAAATGTTATTGACCTAGACTAGGGATATTGTTCTATTGGGTAAACATTTAATTAAATGAAATTATTAATGGATTAAATGTGCTTATAATGATAAGTATTTTGTGTAATTACTTGTTAGGATTCACCCTAGTAAGGATTGTTTATTGAAATAATTGGCGTGTTATTGGTAGTGAAAAATTGATAAATGAAATGTGTAATTGAAATAGAATTGGAAATTTTATAATAACCATTGAGCATGATGATTTGATACTGTGATATTCTTCTTCTTATGACTTATATTGTGACAAATGTTATAATTCTTATATGGGTTGTTGGGATAGTTGATAAATGTTATTATTCATATAAGGTGTGTTTTATCAATTGATGAATGATGAAATGATTGTATTGTATCCAATTAAAAGTGGCATAATCTAAAATTATAATATAAAAGGTTGTGTGCTAAGGCATGTTAAAATGATTATATAGTGGGATATGCCTGGAGATACATACTTAAATTCTTATATAGCGGGATATGATGAGTGGAACATGCTAAAATTATTATATAATGGGCTTGGAACTGATAAATGATGAAATGATTATATCTGGGCTCGGCCCAGACTCATTGATGAAATGATTAAATAGTTGGTTTTGGCCCATATTTGCATAATTTAAACATTGGATATAAGGTTATGCCTGGCATGGTTATTAGACATGTTCAGAGATAATCCAGCATAGTGCTGATGATGGTTATGTTATTCAATGGTTATGCAGTTATTGTTATCATGATTGTATGTCATGCTTATAGACATTATGTCATGGTTTCAAAGATGATTGATGTGATATTAATTTAATTGCTTAATTAATTAATACACTTGATAATTGCATTACTGAATACACTTATTATAAAATAGATTGTGTTTATACATGGTGGTGTCGACTTACATAGTTATAATCACACCCTATTGGGACTAATATATGGTACATAAATAGATTATATGGATGTAGTCTTGGAAAATGGAAAGGGAAATTTTGGTTGATTGTCAATCATGGATGGGATGGAGCTTAGTGATGAGATAGAAATGGGAATTTGGAATAGGGAATTTTATTGTGACAGTATTTTATTTATATTATTTATATCACTAATTATTTATATGTTTAATCACATAATTACAAAATTCATTTATTCTTTATTGTATTCTTCATTTGGATTTTACTATTTCTATTCTTATGTGTTGTATTGTTTAAATTATTTCCGCACTCTTATATTTATTATGGATATTAGATTCATCCGCTGTGCGGTAACTCTATAACCTGGGGTACACAATACCAATAATACTTATCACACACCCACTACTATTTTTTCCTTTGACATATAGGATGGCATGTTTTCTATCTCGTGACCAACCTATTTAGGCCACCTTTGAGAGTGTCAGATGGGGGTACATTAAATACTCTATCAAATGAATAAAATAGATGACCAACCCTGGGAAATAGTGACTAGTCATCATTCAATATTAATTTAAAACATCCTTGGTCCTATAAAAATATTAGTACAAGAAACATTCTTGTGACTAAACATTTATCATATATTTCCATTACAGTGACAATATCTCATGACTTGAGTAGGGTGTTCATTAGTTAGAAAATAGGAGACTCACTACATTAACCTCACAGTTTCATCTAGGGACATGATTATTTAGATGATGAAATAGTATGATACTTCACTCTCACCATTTTTTCTCAATATCATTGTATGAAATAAGGATTTTGGACTATCGATGGTCAAGATAGAACAAAGAGAAAATGGTTTAAAGGATGATAAAAAGGGGTGGACTCTAAATTTTTTTGATTTAATCTAATTTTATCATTAATGTATTTATAAATAAAAATTAAATATTATAAAAGTTTTAATAAATAAATAAACATGATGAAACTATAAATACTAATAAAATTGAATTGGTGTATTAAAATAGTGTTATAATTCATAGTCAATCATCAATGGTAGATCACTGATGGTGGATCACTAAAAGTTGATAACCAATGATGGATCTATGAGGGTGGATCACTGATATTGGATCACCAAGGGTAGAAAAAAATTTAGATCACTAATGGAGTATCAAAAATGGTTGATTACTATGGAAAGATCATCAATGGGTCCATCAGCAATGGTGTATCACCAATAGTTGATCATCGATGGTGGATCACCAATGGTTGATTAGAAATAGTAAATTAGGATGTGTAGAACACTAATAATTGATCATGAATGGGGAATTATAAACTGTATATCACAAAATTTTAATATTTTAATACTATAATAAATCATAGGAAATAATTTTAATCCAACTTTATCAGTCGATGATCTTGTTTGATGTAGGTTAATCTATCAAAATTCAAAGGATTTGTAAATATATTCAAAAGTTGTTGTTTAATTCTTAATAACTCTAGGGTTATACCACACTTTTGAAAATAGTATCTCCTAAAGTTATGTATTATATCAGTATGTTTGGATCTCAGATGATACATAAGGTTCTTGGAAATGTTAATATCACTTGTGTTATCACAATTTTTTGGGGCATACCAAAATTAATATCAAAAGTTCACTAGAGTCTGCTTCAACCAATTAATATGTTCACAAAAACTTCTTTTACCTATGTACTAATCTTTATTAGGGGATAATAAAACTTAATTCTATTTCTTAATATGATATGAAACTAGAGACTTCCCCAAAATGTGACTTGTTCCAGATGTGATTTTTATATGTATCTTAAGACTAACAAATTTAGGAATCTTAATAACTATATAATTCTTGTTATTTTCATTTATAATAATATAGTGATATATTGGTCCTACCATTGAGGTATTTTAAATTGTCTTTGATAGTAAGTATGTGTGAATCTTTTGGATTTTCATGAAAATTAGCACTCATACTCACACTCATCATTATAGTCAGTCCACTATTAGTTATGTATAGTAAACTTACAATCATACCTCTATAAGTAGTTGGATCAATAAGATTCCCATCATTATCAAGATTCAATTTATTTTTATTACTAATATTGTTTTCAATTCCTCTAGTAATGTCCATATAAAAATGACTAAAAATATATTTAGTATACATAAATTGATTAAAATTAGTTACATCATTATTTTGAATAATATTCAGCTCCCCCATTAAACTCATTTAAAATTAACTTTGGATCAATTTTGAAAACTCAAAACATATTGATTTTTATTATGATTCAAAAAAAATATTATCAAAATAAAATTTTACTGCTAAAAAATCCTCTAAAAATATTTTTATAATTAATATAGGTTTTTCTACACTTTTTGAAAAATATTTTAAAACAAAAAAATTAGATGGGACTTTCATAAAAATAACAAGGTTCTTCTTCTAAATAATAGAAATAATTTATAATTTAAAAACAAGATTAGAAAAGTGGGGGTTCTAAAATACATGAGGTTATTCTAAAAGGGCATAATTAACAAAATAATAATTTCTAAATTCACTATTAACATCTATTAGATATAGTTTGAAATTAATATGTGTTACATTGGAATGAAACATCCATATAACTTCATGTCTAGATACATGATAAACCATTTCCTCGTAGTAAATGTAATGACCCAAACATTCATTAATGGAAATTCCTCTTTATCTAATTATATATCTTATTATGGTCATATAAAATGTGAACTTCATTGGTTTTATGTTTCTATATTTTAAGATACTGTTATGAAATGTGACCATTGCTAATATATCCATTTAATAGTAATCACATGATTAGTATAAATATAGGGCTTTAACAAATCCAATTTACTCAGATAAAGGAACTGTTGGCCTCATCCAGTAGCCTTTCCCCACACGATTCCCATTTTTTGGATCTCATAAAGGAGGTTCCGTCATTGGGATTCGCTCTTGACCAAGCCCAACCTGAGCTTGAACTCGTTAAGCTTGAGCAGAACAAACTACATTAGAATTGGAAGTTAATAGAGATTACCCCATGAGCTATGTTATCTGAGCCACCCCATGAGTTTGTTACCATCACACACCTTAACCTTTGGTCATATGCGGGTTTTACAAGGGGTTATGTAAAATGACCCTAGCACTATGACTTTGTACACTATTTTAGTATAAATAATGTGCATTCATTTTATTATTGTTACTTTATAAATATTTTTTAAAGCTCAAATAGTATATTTAGTTAATATTCAACTAAGAAATCTATATTGATGAATTAATTTATTTTTAAATTAAATATTATTTTAATAAAATATTATTATTATTAAATTACACTTGTATTAAATATAAATGATCATAAAATTTTATGAATGAAATTGTAATTTTTTTAAGGATTGAAAGCTGTTTTTGTCAAAACCAATGAATTTTTGATAAATGTTGTTTTTTATTTTAAGAGTAAACATTCACATATTTAGAAAATTATTTAGATAAAATTAATATTATTTTAGGAATTAGGACATCAAAATTATCCAATGGTGAAAGTTTTTTAATTTTCTGAGATAGTCGAATTTCTGGGTAAAAATTAAATATCGTTTAAATTTATAATGTGTTTTATGACATCATAATGACCCAATAGCGATGTCATAAAATTATATAAACATTATTTTATGAAAATATAAGTATTAAAATTATATAATGTTATTTTATATTTTTTTGATTTATTTTACAAAGATTTAGTGGACCCTTAAAGTCTTATAAAACATATTGTCTTTTAATTTTTTTTCCTTGAGAGTGTGACTCACATCCACATAATCAACCCTATTATTTTGATATGTTAGGCCATTTACATCATAAAATATTATTTTTCAATCCCCTTTGGCGAAAACAATGTGCAAAAACGATGGGTTGGTTTGTGGTTTTGAGTATTTAATGTGAGGTGTCCCAAACCTAAATAATAAAGAATTCTCTCTCCATTTCTATATAAATCCACCCAGGCTCCCACTTCCTCTTCACACAAAGCCTTTGGATCTTGACCAACCCATTATTTTTTCTCTCAATAATACTCCCAAGGTTCCCCAAGCTCCAAAGAAGCCACTATCAAGACTCTCTGAATTTTTTGGTATCACACTTCCAATTAAGGGATTTCTTCCTTTCTCATTTTTGTCTAATTTTCATTATATTGTTATTCCCTTTTGGTTTCAATTAAAAATTTTGGGTATGATTTATCACCACCTAAATAATTAACACTTTATTTTTGGATGATGAGAGACACCATTTTCTCTCATTAATGACTCTCATGTACACCCCTTACCATGCCGAAATTCCGTGAGGGATTTTTATCTCCTCTTTTACTTCCATGTAATTCTTTTGTATTATGCATCTAAATTTCATTATGTTTATTCGTAAATGTATCTATAAAAACCCATTACTGTCCATTTCATGTAAATATAATGAGAAACTCCATTCTCAATCATCAAATATTTTTTATGAGTTCTTATTTCACGTCGTTATGTTGTCGAAATTGCGCTACGATTTTTCAAGGCAATGTCCTTATGTCGTGAATACCATGCCCATTTCTCTATCAAAAGTATTCACCTTTATACACATTTAATTTTTGATTATAATGATTCCTTTAGGTATTAAACATCTATTTATCATTGAAAAAATTATTATTATTTATTCCACGTTGTATTATCCTTGTGGCACAGTTATCCATGGAATGGAATGTTAAAGAAGGGTGTTCCCTGATAGTGCTGCAATGCATTGGATAAAGTATAGTATCATGAAATGTCATGTGAAATGAGTGTTAAATCATGATAATTCATGTAAAATTAGGGTTTACTCATTCTAATTCAAGTGAAACGAGGGTTTAATCATGCTCCATGTTCAATGAGCCTTGGCTCATGCTAAAATCATGTTAAATGTTGTTACCACATTTCCATGTTATGTTAATAATCTTATATCATAGATTTATATTTATATATATATTATTATCCAATGATATTCCTATTGCATAACATGTATTTTTATCCTTCATGTTATGCCTCGTTAACTCCCTTACTGGGATTTATATCTCACCCTTTTCTTATGCATGTCCTCAGGTTATCACTTGCAATGATAAGTACGAGGGAATGTAGTGGTCATGTAAAAGAATTTTTCAATAAATATACTGTATTTAATGTTTTAAGATGTTATGTAATGATATTAATCCCCAACGACACTATACCTCTCGATCTTCCATGTTGTATCAAATTAATAGTTTATGTAATAAATCATGTTTAATTTTATAATAAAATCATGGTTGTTATAGTTGGTATCAAAAGTTAGGTTTAGCTATTTTGGGATTAGGATTAGAAATCCATAGTGAAGACTTAGAAACAATAATTTGTATAATAAAAACATCCCTATGTTTTTGTGAGTTTTGAGTAAGTGGTTAATCAGGAAAATACATCCATGTTTGGATACGAGCAGGTAGAGGTGGCTCTGGAACAGATCTATCCTAGGGGTAAAACCCGAAAACACCGCTTTGAGCTATACTCGAATGAGAACTAGTGCATGACAATAGGCCTTGCTGCACTCTTGGTTATCAAATTCCCAGGGGATATGCTTTGGTTAATTCATAATCTTTGTATAAACCATTATTAAGGGACATAAAAAAACACCCCTAAGTATACATGTTAGAAAATAGATAATGAATAACATAGATTGATGCCTATTGATTCATAAGTTAAGGATATAAAAGTAATTTATAAGTCATTTTTTTGTCCATGGATTACCCTTTATGTGTTACCCCTAACTTTCCTTTTATTCAAGCCAATGTCCGGTAATAGGAGGACTCGGGCTAACAACCGATGTGATGACCAATTTTAGGATTGTTCTAATAAGATTCCCTATCCAATGGGAGTGGGAATCATGAACTTTTTCACGCTTCACTCTTAGTTAACTCAATATTTTAATTGAAACTTGGGTCATGTGGACCGTTCAACCCCCACCCCCCCCCCCAAAGAAAGAACAAGTTGCTATCGATAGCTTGATGAGACAAAGGCCTCCAACTTTTAATGGATCATATGATCCCTCAATTGCCGAACAATAGATCAACTCCATTGAAAATATTTTCTCCATACCTAAATGTTGTAAACAAGAGTACGTTCTACTGGATTCTTATCATATAGTGGGAGAAGCCAATCAGTGGTGGGCATTGATCAAAAATACAAAGCCTGAGGAGGAGATCTAGGTGTTGGAATAGAAGGATTTCTGGAATATATTTTTTTACAAATATTTTCCGCGCACCCTCAATCTTAATATAGAAAGGGGTTTTCTTGCCCTAAAGAAAAAAAGGCAATGAATCTATCAGATAGTATGAGGAAAAAATCACAAGTCTTGCACGATACGCCTCTAGCTTTGTCATTACCCCCGAATTAAAAGTTGATCACTTTTTTGGCGGGCTAAAACCTAGCCTAAAGAAAGCGCTGACGATCCATGACTTCCACAGCTAGGAGGAAATTGTCTGATGATCCCTCATGGTCGAAATGGAGATTGGGAAATCACAGGGGTGTCATGGGGATAAGGAGGGTAAGGTGGACTTCAATTCTATAGGTCTAATGGATAAATCCAACAGTGCTAAGAAGATCCATCACCCAACTTTCCAAAGATGGGGAAAGAAGTACCCCTGAAATTGCTTGAAGGAGATGAGGAAATGATTTAGGAATGGAAGATAAGGGCACCTAGCTGTTAACTTTCGGCAGGAAAAACTCGTGACTGCAACAGAGGAGAGCAATGCTCCATTGGAACCCCAGAATTTTGTTCATTGTTGCAACTACAAAGATCCAGGGAACCCTGAAAATCAGTGCCCAAAACCAAGGGTTTTTGGAGGCAACCAACAACCTCAAGGAAGCAAGAGCGAGCTTTTTCTGTCACTATTGTCGAAGTTAACCCTTACAACGAAGTGGTGATAGGTATGCCGGTTATTCATTCAAGAATATTAGACACACTTTTTGATTCAGGTTCAATGAATTCTTTTATATCCTGAATTTTTAATAGAACAATCCCAACACCACCAAAAATCATGGAAGTAATGATGTCAGTGAGTACAGAAAATGGGGAAATCATTACATCCCAGGAATATAACTACACCCCTATCATAATAGGTGGATTGAACTTCCAGGATAACCTCATCATACTCCCTCTGGTGTAATTTGATGCAATTATTATCATGGATTGGCTTTCCTTATATAGATCCAACATAAATTACCATGAGAGGGAAATCACACTCCATGTGGAGAATTGACCCCCGATTCTGTACAAGTGAAATGTGGAAGATGAATCTTCATTAGCTCCATCATCTCAAGAGTGGATTTTAATTCCCTATGACCATGCATATCTAGCTCAGATGACTGATTATAAAGAGGCAACTATACATGAATACATTCCTATTGTGAGGGAATTCACTGAAGTGTTTCCCGAGAAATTTCCTTTTCTTCCTCCTAGAAGAGATGTTGAATTGTCAATTGATCTTATAGATGGGGAATTGCCAATATCCAAGACTCTGTATAGAATGGATGTTTTGGAGCATGAAAAGGTTAAGAAAAAACTACAGGATAATCTGGATGAAGGGTTTATACACCCAAGTGCTTCACCATGGGGTGCACTAGTCCTCTTCATCATGATGAAATATGGGTCAATGCGCCTTTGCGTCGATTATCGCGAGTTTAACAAAATCACGATAAAGAACATGTATCCTCTCCCACAAATCTACGACTTGTTTAATCAGCTTCATGGAGAACAATAATTATCCAAGGTGGATTTGTAGTCAAGATATTATCAAGTAAGGGTGAAGAAGGAAGATATCCACAAGAATGCTTTTTGTACAACATAAGGGCACTATGAATTCAAATTAATTCCCTTGGACTCACTAATGCTCCAACAATAATCATGGAATTGATGAATAGAGTTTTCTGAGATTACCTCATCAAATTTGTGGCAGTCTTTAAAGATGATATTTTGATATACTCTAAAACCAAGGAAGATCATGATTAGAATATAAGAACATTACTAGAGACCTTGAGGAAGGAGAATCTCTAAGAAAACTACAGAAAGTGCGAGTTTTGTTTAATAGAGGTCTCATTCATGGGCCATATAATCCCAAGAAATGGGAGAACTGTGGATCCTTCCAACACTAATGCAATTGGGGAATGATAGAGACCAACATCGGTAACAAATATCTGTAGATTCTTGGGGATAGTTGAATATTATCAACGATTTGTGAAAATTTATCATGAATGTGCAACCCTCTTACCAAGATAACTCGGATGGGAGTAAAGTTCTCATGGAGTGATGAATGTAAATAAATCTTCATGGAGTTAAAAAGGACGCTTCTCACTGTTCTTATTCTCACTTTACCCACAAGTGGAAAACTTTTTTTGTTATTCAGTGTTGCATCGAAGAAGAGTTTGGGTTATGTTTTGATGCAAAATGACAAATTCATTTCCTATGCTTCAAGGAAATTTAATGTTCATGAGAAAAATAATCCAACACATGATTTGGAGTTGGCTGCGCTGATCTTCGCTTAAAAAATTCAGCAGAATTATCTCTTTGTGGAGAAGTGGTAAATATATATAGACCACAAAAGCCTCAAGAATATATTCACACAGAAAGAGTTGAACATGCGCCAATGAAGATGGTCAAAGATAATAAAAGACTATAACTTCCCAAACCATTGCCAAGATGGGAAAGAGAAAAAGCTAAAAGATTTCTATGTAGAAATGACCCAACGATTCTATCATGGATGAGAATTGAGAAGGATCCAATCTTGTTAGATTTCTTGAAGATGGACATGGGACTCATAAAGAAGGTAACATCATCAGTCCTTTCACAAATTATTTCTCAACCATCACCTTTAGAAAGGTTAATGGATGATGAAACGGATGACGTAGGAATTCAGAAGGAAGTGGAAGCTAATTGAAGAGGGAAATCCTTGGAGTTCAATGTTAATGAATAATGAATTATGATATTTGGGAAAAGACTATGTGTTACATCTAGTTCAGAGCTGAAGAAGGATCTTTTGGATGATGCACATAGTTCAAATTTCCCTATTCACCAAAGAAACACAAATATTTGTCGAGATGTATGACAGCATGATTGATGGGATAATATGAAGAAGGAGATCGTTGAGTATACATAAAAGTGTCTTGTGTGTCAACTAGTGAAGGAAGAGTTGAAAAAGTCTAAGGGGTTGATGCAACCATTTTCCATAGAGACTTTGAAATGGGAGAACATCATCATGGACTTTGTCATCAGACATCTGAAGACATCCAAAAGGAAAAATGCAATCAATTTTGTTGTAGATCGTCTTACAAAGTTTACACACTTCATTTCAATTCAAGAGGGTTTACCATTAGATTAACTAGCACATATATTTATATATCAGGGTAGTGGTAAGGCTGCATGGACTACCACTATCTATTTATTCCTATCAAGATCCAAGATTCAGCTCTATGTTTTGGATGAGTCTTCAAAATGCTCGGGATGCATAACTGAATTTTAGTACAGCCTATCATCTTCAAACCGAGGGAAAATCTATGTGAACTATTAAGACACTTGAAGATATGTTAAGATCATGTGCAAAGGAATTTAAAGGAGGTTGGGATCAATATCTTCCTTTGGTTTAATTCTCCTATAATAACAGTTTCCACTCAAGAAACCGAATGGAACCTTATGGATCCCTGTAAGGGAAGTTGTGATGAACACTGACATGTTGGGATGAAGATAGTGAGCATAAGTTTCTAGGACCAGAAATGGTCAATGAAATGTCAGAGAAGCTGAAAACCATTCATCAGCTTGTCAAGGTAGCCTAGAGTCAACAAATGAGTTATGTAGATAACCGTCAATGATACATTGTGTTTAAAGTTGGATACATGGTATTTCTATGCATATCTCAATGGAAGAATGTCTTGAGGATTCCAATGAATGGGAAGTTAAGTCCTAGGTACATAGACCCCTTCAAATTTTTTGATAGTGTTTGGGATATGGCCTATCGACTAGCACTTCCACCTACCATGGACAATGTAGATGAATTATTTCATGTATCCCTCTTAAGGAAGTACATACTAGACCATTCACATGTAATCTATTCAGATGTAGTACAACTAGTGGATGATCTTACTTACAAAGAGAAACCTGTGGAGATATTTGATCATAGAGAACAATATCTATGAAATAAGACAATTCCCCTCATCAAGGTGCTGTGGAAAAAGCACACGTTTAAATAAGTGAGGTGGGAATCCGAGGATGTTATGTATCAGAGTTTCCTGCATCTGTTTTAGTGTGGTAAAAGGAAATTTCAAGGGTGAAATTTCTTAAGGGGGGAAGATTGTGATGACCCAAACTTTCAATAATGGAAATTTCTATTGATCTAAATATATGTCTTATTATGGTTATATAAAATGTGAAATTCATTGGTTTTATGTTTAAGGGTATTAAAATACCCTTATGAATTGTGACCATTACTAATATAGCCATTGAACAATGATCACATGATTAGTATAAATATAGGGCTTTAACAAATCCAATTTACTAAGAAAAAGGAAGTGATGACCTCATCCAATAGACTTACCCTATATGAAGCACTTTTGTTAGAGCTCAGAAAGGATGTGGAATCATTGGGCTTCTCTCTTGACCAGGACCAAGATGCTCTTGAACACATTAAGCTTGAGTGGAACCGACTACGGGAGTAGTGGAAGTTAATAGAGATTACCACCTGAGCGATGTTATCCAAGCCACCCCAATAGGTTGTCACCGTCAAACACCTTACCCTTAGATCTTATGTGGGAGTTATAAGGGGTTATGTTATAAGACCCAAGCACTATGACTATGAACATTATTTTTTTTTTATAAAAAATGTTCATTCATTTTTTTATTATTACTAAATAAATAGTTTTTAAAGCTCAAATAGTACTTTATGTTAATATTCAACTAAGAAATATATTTTGATGAATTAATGGATTTTATAATTTAATAATACTTTGCTATAATATAATTATTATTAAATAACCTTTTTAAATATAAATGATCATATAATTTTATGAATACAATTGTAATTTTTTTAAGGTTTGAAAGCTGTTTTTGTCAAAACCCATGAATTTTCGATAAATGTTGGTTTTTATTTTAGAAGTAAAAATTCAAATTTTTAAAAATCTATTTATATAAAATGAATATTAATTTTGGAAATATAATGTCAAAATTATCCAACACTAAATTTTCATAATTTTTTGAGACAGCCAAATTTTTGGGTAAAAATTAAATACCATTTAAATATATAATTTCTTTTATGACATTTTAAAGACTCAATAGTGATGTAACAAAATTCCATAATCATTATGTACAGCCAATATATTTTTTCCCATTAATATATTGTGATTTTAGATTTGATTTATTTATTTTAAAATGCTTTAGTGGACCCTTTAATGATTATAAAACATTTTGTCTTTTTAAATTGTTTTCTTTTAAGGTGTGACTCAAATCCACATAAGAAAACGTTTTATTTTAAGAATTTCTTCCATTGCACGTATACGATATTATTTTCCACTCCCCTTTGGAAAATAATGGGCAAAAACCATGTGATGTTTTGTGGTTTTGATTAGTTAATGTGAGGTGTCCCAAACCTAAATAATAATGAAGTCCCCCTCCTTTCCTATATAAACCCACCCTAGCTCCCAATCCCTCTTAACTCAAAGCCACTGGAGTTAGACCCACCCCTTCCCCCCTCTATCTATAATCCTCCCAAGGATCCCCAAGCTACCAATATGCCTCTCTCAAGCCTCTCACATGCTTTTGGGATCATACTTCCAAGTAAGGGATTTATTCCTTTCTCATTTTGGTCCAATTATCTTTAAGCTATTATGCCTTTTTTTCAATTATAAATTTTGGGGTATGATTTCGCACCTCCTCCATAATTTTTTGTTTATGTATGGATGATGGGAGACCCCTTTATCTCTCATTAATTCCTCCCATTTTCACTCTTCACCATACCAAGATTCTATGAGGGATTTCACTCTCCTCTTTTACATCCATGAAATTCTTTGGAATTATGCTTCTAAATTACATTATATTTGTTGGGACATATATCTATACGATCCTCTTACTGTCCAATTAATTTATATATGATGAGACACCCATTTCTCTCACATCAACAATTTTTATGAGTTCTTATTTCACTCTATTATGTTGCCGAAATTACACTATGATTTTCCAAGCCAATGTCATTGTGTAGTCTATACCATATCCATTTCTCTGTTAAAGGTATTCACATTTATTCACATTTACTTATTTATTATAAAGAATCATGTATGTATTACACATCCCTTTATCATTTAATACATTATGATGATATATTACACATTGTATGATCAATGTGGCACACTTATGCATGAAATGAAATGTTTTCGAAGTGTGTTCTCTGATGGCGCTCTATTGCATTGGGTAAAGTATATTATGATGATATATCATGTGTGATGGGTGTTGACTCAAGAAAATTCAAGTGTAATGAGGGTTTACTTATGCTAATTCAAGTGCAATTAGGGTTTACTCATGCTCTAGGTGCAATGAGTCTTGGATATTCCTAAAATCATGTTAAATGTTGTTTCCACATATTCATGTTATGTTAATCATGTTATATCATGCCTTTATGTTCACATTTATCTTATTATCCATTGATATTTCTATTTCCTAACATGTATTTTTTTCCTTCATGTAATGCCTCGTTCACTACCTTACTAGGCTTTTTAGATCACCCTTTTCTTATTCATGTCCTCAGGTTCTCCAAGGAAATGCTACATATGAGGGAATATAGTGGTCATGTAAAGAAGTTTTCAATAAAGATGTTTTATTTCAGGTTTTAAGTTTTTATATAATGATACTAAGCCTCAAATATACTGAACCTCTTGATATACCATGTCGTATCAAGTGAAGAGTATATGTAATAAATCATGTTTAAGTTCGTAAAAAAACCAGTTTGTTATAGTAAATACCTTCATCATGACTATATCATTTTGAATCATGTATATCATTGTTTCTATATATTATTCTTGACTCCTCATACTTGATCATAATCACCTATTTGGTATAATTTTTTTTAGTATTTGTATCTTTTAACTAGTTCCCAAAACCAATTTCTTTCAAACTAGTTAATAAAATCAGTCATTTCAATTATCATAATTTATTATTAATTTATTCAGTGATATTCTGAGGATCTATATGTGACACGAAATAAATATTTTAAAATTGAGTTCTAAGAGAATATCTTTTATAAGTTCCATTTTCTAAATCACATATGATACCATTGGAGGTATGATATCAATAATTTCTAACATATCTGAGGTCATATTTTTTTAAAACATCATTTTCATTTATCGGTTTAGTTTATAGCTATTCATAATAACTATGATAGTTCTTTGTATTATTTCCTTTAAAATTTTCACCATGTTCCAAATATATTTCTAGACTAAAAATTCCATGCTCAAGATTTTCTAAATATGTTTTAGGATCATTGGGATATGTCTCATCAAAAATAACATCAATATATTCTTCCAAAATATTATTACATTTATTTAACACCCTATATTATTTACTAGATATTGAATATCCATGTAAAAATCATTCATTACTCTTGGATTCTGAATATTCTATATTCTCATTTTTGTTGAGTATAAAGACATTAAAAATACTAATTAATTTTTTTTTCTACAACTCCATAATTATTTGTGGGTCTTCATTAAAATATGTATAATTAGAACATCATTAGTTATGTATAATTCTATATTGATAGCTTCTGCCCAAAATCATTCTGGTACATCCTACTAATTGAGCATGGTTTGGGAAATTTTGTGAATGGTTCTATTTATTCTCACCAAAAGACCAATTTTTAATGGGGTACTAAGGGCATACAAGTTATGAATATATCCATGTCATGAGAATAAATATTCAAGCTCATGTTTTTATAACTCACAATCAAGATCACATCTTAAGGACATAATTTTAAGATAAATAATATTTTCTATAGATTCATCCCATTTAGAAAACTTTTAAAGGACATAAATTTTATGATTAAAGAAAATTACTCATGTATATCTCAAATAATCATCAAGTACAACATATGTATAATTTTTTCCTTCTAAACATGAAACTCTATAGGGTTTAAAAAAATTTATGATAACAAACTTGAATGGATGAAAAGTTGAAACTTATTTCCTTTTTTTGAAATAGATTTTTGTGACATTCCATTTCGATAAGTATTACATACTTTCCCAATTGTGAAAAATATATTGGTTAGATCCATGACTAATAATTTTCTTTTAGTATTAATAATTGAGTGAATATTTGAATGGAATAGCCTCCTATTCCAAATCCACAATTTTTTTTGAAATTCATGTAAATAAGATACATTTTGAAAAAAAAATTAATTTAAATACAGAACATAAAAATTATCATTTATCATAATAGTAAAAACTAATACATGTTTTTCATAATAACCATTGTATGATTTTTTTTAAACATATCATGGAAACCATCATAACACCAATGTGAAATTCTTTGATGTTTTTATTTAAATCCATTTAAAAATAAATCTTTAAATATTAATATTATACTAGAGTTACCAATTTAGTTGAAGTCCAATTATGTTTTCTTTATAATTTTCACAAAAAAGTGGCATGTCCACAATCCAATTTAATTAGGTTCTTTAGGATTAAAAATATCCTATTTATATATTTGGAACAAGGACTATCCATGTACAATAAATAAATACTATAACTTTTCAAGATGGATTCCTAAAAAAATATTTAAACCAAAACTTTATTTGGTTCCAATATTTTCTTAGGTCTTGAAAAGATAGTAATAGGAATTTTAGGAATACATAATTGTATAACTAGTTTCCAATAAAAAAAATATAATACATTCAATAATATAATCCCTATTTTTGCATCTTTAATAAGAATAACTATCTTAATTAGTAGAACTATAACATGGGACAAATTCAATTTTTATTAATTTCATCTATCTCGTTTGATATAAAACTCTAGTGGTATATATAGTTGAATTTTTTTAACAAAAATTTTGATTACTGTTTTTATTTCATTACTGATCCTATAAAAATAATTTTATAATTGATAATTTTATAATTTCAACTCAATATTTTTTAAGCAATTGAGCATTAATATTAAGATATATTTTAAGACTAGTTATAATGTGGGTCGATATAATACACTAATTCTTAGTACTTTTGTATTTATAATTAAATTAAACAAAATGTTCATATGCAATGTTACAATACATGAACTATTCATCAATATAAATATTATAATCCTTATTTTTATTTTTATAATGCATCAAAATATTTATTTGAGATTCAAGAAAACAATTGAATATTCCATACGTGTTTGTCATGATTCATCATCACTAAAACTTTCGACATTGATATTTTCTTTCTATATTTTCATCCAAATTAATTAAGTATATTTAAATTTACATTGGTTCATCATATTTTTCTTTATTCAAATACTTTTCCTCCTGACAATTTATAATATTTCGCATAATTTATTTTATGTTATTTTATATTTGTCATAATAGTCCCTTTTGTAAATTGAAGTCCACTCCACCCTTTATGTAAATATTGGATGAGGTGAACCACTTTATCATTTTTATAAATTTTATTCCCTATCGAATAAATCATGTCCAAAATTTCATTGAACATGATATAAATATATAAAATTTATTCTTCATGTTTCATCAGGAATGTATCATATTTAATAGTGTAAGTATGTAAGTGATTTTCTTTAAAATTGGTAGCTCCTTTTTTAGAAATAGTTAGCGTATCATATATTTTTAATATAGCAGTGAAAAAAGGTAATCTATAGAATTATTCATATACTAAGTAACAATATAAAAAATTAATATGCTTAAATTTACAATTGTAGTCTATGTGATTTTCATCACTCCAATCTCTTCTAGGAGATTTAGGTAATTGATATTTATACTAGATAACTATGAAAATATCAAATCACTTGTTCTTTATATGACATATCATCATAATATTATATCGATAATAGGTTTTTACATTAAAATAAATAAATCAATTATGGAAAGATTCATTCTATATATTTTATCCATATAGAGATAAATATTTATAAAATTTAAATTTAAATATATTTATACAAACTATATTATATTAAAATGTTTTTTAAAAATTCCTTCGATTTCAAATTTTTCTGGGTGAACAAATCAAGAGGGGGTGAATGGGGCATCCAATGAAATTTATATTTTTGAAAAACATTTAAAATAAAATTCCCCAATTTAATAAATTTACCTAGTTACGCAAAACTATATAAATATAAAATTTATTTTTCCAAATAGCTTCTCAAAGAGAGATCAAGGCTCAGTTAAAATAACATTGGAAGTACCTTATCTTTTGAAACTAATTTAATTAACCAAACACTATATATTCAACAAAAATTAATATTAACAATTAGAGTAATTTTTTTCATAAATAACTTACAAAAATATTATTTTAGAAAAATATTTTAAAAAAAATTATTTCAAGAACACAATATAAATTTATAACATGATTTGATCTCAAGATTTGACTTAATCTGCTCCTCTTTGAAATCACCTGCTACCCAAAAGATTGTTATAAAATAAAATGATCCAAAACATGGATAGGGTTTTTAAAAAAAATAGAACCCAATGTTTTCCATGCACCAAAATTCCTATGTTGTTAATCTTAAGATGAATATAAGAACATGTCATACACAATCTCTTAAGAAATTATTTTTTTGAAAAATGATATTGATAATAGATAGTCTGTTTCAAGAACTCCTGATATTCATACAATAGATATTTTATACCGACATATAGATAAAAAAACACATATCTTGAATATTTAGTATAAATATAAATATAAATCATTTATAATTAATGACATGTGGTTTTTCTCAGTCGGAATAGCATTAATTTTTTTGGATCCCATGGTGTTTCCTCTATAAGGAATTCAAAAATGTTTGTAATAATTTTTTGTAAAATAAGAGTTCATATAAGTATAAAAAATTTTCAGTGCCACTATTCCCCCCCCCCACACACACATGCACAAGGATGATCCTATGGGATATATTCCACTCATAGTATTATGTTTCATTGGATGATAATATTAGAGTTATATGTATCCTAGTGCTAATTAAAATATCTGGAAAATATTGAATTTTTCTTTAATACATATATGGAGTGGTTTCTTAATAATCATTCTTATAACCACGTGGGTGTGAACATTTTTAATTATATAAACTACCCCTTATAGAATTAATTTTGAAATTAATTATGGACTTCTATGGTAGAAAAAGTGGTATATGATCTGAATAAATTACATTGATCTAACTGTAAAACATTTTCTGGTAGATCACTAGAGATATCACATCTGAGTGGTAGATTCTTTGATGAATGAAACATTGTAAAGATAGTTGTAGTACTGCCTAGTGATATCATGATCTGGTGGTAGAACATCATAGATGTAGATCCATTCTTGTTGTAGATCTGTTCTTGTTGTTAAAATAATATATTATTAGATCTATTCAATTTTATATCTTCATAATGGTATATTCACTTTGATGTTGGCACCTTGAACTAGAAGTGAATCCAATGGTAGCTTGCCTTAATTGATGGTAGATCTGTGTAACTACAAGTATATAATTGAACTAATTATAGATCAAAACATAGATATATTTGAAAAAATGGAATGAATATGATTTACTATAATAATATATTAAAAAAATTCGAAACATAAAAAACATGATTTGTGATCATTAAAATAAAGAGGTTCCAACAAATATGAATTGATGTTTTAGTTAGAAAATATTGGGATAAGTGGTTTCCAACTTCCAAGTATGTCACCGTAGCTAGGTCCTATAGTCTTTGAAACAAAGGTTTGTAAATGTCTAGATATTTAATTTAATGAAATAATCTAAACCATGTGAATGAAAAAATATATAGCATCAAATTAATGACCACTTCAACTATGTCCAAGGAGAAATATTATTTTACATTATTAATCTAAAATCAAGATACTGTTAATTGAATGAAAAAGAAAATTATTTTCCTAAAAATTATTTTAATAGTATATATAGAAAAATTTATACCATGTTATTATTTTTTTAGGCATATATATTCTCCTATATATTTTTTGAAATTGTTATAACATATCTTATATAGATACATCAACAAATTTTTTTGGTGCTTATAGATGATAATTATATTTTTTCAATGAAAAATCATGTTCGTGATATATATTTTGAAATTTTCTATAAGCCATTAATGGAGCTTAAGTATCTTGATAAATTATCTAGTTTCCAATTTTTTATTTACGTAGTGATATTCTATGGTTATGTGATATGTTAGAAATGTACTTCTATAAACCCTAGATGGTTTCAATTGGATTTTTGTTGAGAAAACCCAAGAATGTTTTTAAATGAAATGTTTCATGGGACTAGATAGATATTACAAGGGATTTGATCATCAATTTTCAAATATTTCATCTCTGTTGATGGCATCAGATTAAAATTTAGTGAATGTTTAATTGGATGAAGTGGTCTAGCAGTCCATTGGAGGGTAGTCACACCCAACTGTGGAATTACTTTTATTGAATTATATTCAATGGCATTGGATCCTTTTGTTGAGATTTGGGTTAATCCCAAGATTGAATTTTTGAGGTTTTGAAGTTTTCAGTTTGTTTTATTGAAAAAATTGATGTTTTGGGCTTAGTGACAAGGAAAAAATGGATGGAACATTGTTAGGGGAAAGCTATGCGCCTTCACCTAGGTATCTATGGTGCTTGAGAGTTGGGGCCTGAGGATTGGATCACAACCTGCATAGGGTTATAGAAACTATGTTTTAAGCATTCATTGAGGCTATGCAATGAAGAAGTGGAATTTATCATGGTTTGTGCATGGTTTGTGAGACCATGCAGCCTTCTCATGCGGTGTATCCCTCAACTTCAGTAGGGTGCACACGGTTGGTGCACAGTTTTTCCAATAGTGTGACCAAATCATGTGAGATCTACAACCCATTTAAATGATGTAATTTCCTAAAAATTTCTCCCCTCATTTACCTAGAATATAGCCCCTCCCTCCTTGGATGATTTCGTTACTTGAGAATCCTCTAAAGCCCTTCTTCAATTGGTCCTCCTCCCTCCAATGATACTCCTATAAGGTTCTATGGTGAGTTTCTTTGGGTTTTGGACACATTTCCCCTCTTCGACTTCTCCCATCCTTTTTCTTGGTGTTTTCTTGATGGTGTATTGTTTGGATGAACCCATGATACAAGGGTTGATATGTTCGATTTGGTTTCTTTTTTTAAGTTGTGTGAATTAATAATTGTTTTATTTTATTACATCCCTTAAAGTTCTTTCATATCTGAACTCTGATGAGATAGGTGTTTCAATTATTTTTTTCCAATATAATCCACTGAATGCATGATATTTCCTAGATGATTTTAAAATGTGTCACTTTTTCTTCTGAAGTGTTAATATAGATTGTGTTGGTTTTTCCATAATGGAAAACGGGTGTGAATGGTTTTCAATGAGTTTTATTAATTATTAATATAGTTTAATGTATTAATTTTTTCAATAAAATGATAATTGATCTTTGGAAGTGAAATTGGGTGTTTTGGAGTGTTGGGTTCCCATGGTAATGTTTTAATAGTGAGTATGGGTTGTAAATTTGATGTTTTTTGTGGAAATTGGTCACTTTCTTGGGTGATTCTGACGTGAGGTTTTTTGAGTTGGTTTGAAAACATTTATTATTTCTCTAAATATGGTTTTTGATGCTTTCATGAATACTTGGCCTGTTCCATTAGACATGGGAACATACATATTTGAATAGTATGCACACATGGATGAGAACTGAAATTATAATGTTCATGGATGAACATTTTCATCCTAGAATTCTAGATTTCAAAACATTTATCATTCCACATTATTTCCTTCTTAAAACTCTTAATTCTTCACTAATGGGCCTTTGGTTTTCAAATGAATTGAATGTTTTATTAAATAATATTTAAAATTATATCCCATTTTGATCTTTGAAAGATGGTTGGATTATAAATGGTATGATATCCAGTTTGACATCTTTAGATATTTTGTCTGTCTTTATCGTGGTTCTAAAATGCTGTTGGAGATGGGTGTTGGTATTGGAACTATGTTTCCCGGTTGACACTCGAGATAATTTGGTTGTTTTGAATTAAAACTCTTATGAAGTGAAATACAATTTTCAAATTGTGTTTCACTAGGAAAAATAATTGTGAGACTCATATGATGTACGTGCTTGGATGACATCTTAACATGTTTTGGAAAATGTAATGAAAACCCATGAAGTGCAAGGATTGGTTATTATTTAATAATGATTGTAAAAGAAATGGATTTTTATTCGAGTTCTGATATATGGACCATAATTTGATTCAACTATAACATTGGACGAGTTCCTATCTAGAGGTTTGTGCTTGGGAATATTGTGGTATTAAAACCATTAAAACATTGGATGGGATCATATCAAAATGATTTTTCAGGAAAACATTTTTTGCTGTTGTTGCTATATCAGGTTTTACCATGTATTATTATCATTATTATCATGGTATTCTTGGGGATCATCATGGGGGTTGAGTGATGGTTTTTGGTCGACCCCAATTGGATAGGTAGGTACCCATCAAAATAGATAGGTCTATGTGGGACAGTCTACTGTATTGGCTAGTGGAGAGTGGCTAGATGGTTTTCGACTATGAAGCTGCACAAAATGAGGGAGGGTGACTCTAATGAAATCACCTCCTGGGTTCACTATTTGGATGTCCAAGAAATTATCTTGAATTACCATCAATGTGTTTTGTTTATTTGTATTTCTCATTGGATATTGCCTTGTTAATTTTTCCTATTTCATGGTTTCCATTATATTATACATTTCCCTTTTTTATATAGTTGGTTTTGTATTTGAGTTTTGTATTTGAAATGTGTTCTGTAAAGTGAATATGTTTTTAAAAAATTAAGGATGTATGTGTTGTTATAAAATGAATGTTGTCAAATGATGTGTTCGAGAGTTCAAAATGATTTAAATCCCTTTTTTTTCTTCGACACTTTCATCTGTAGACAATTTCATGATAGGAAATGTATGGATTCTGTGGTGGTTTCAAATAGGGCTATTAAATCTCACACCCTACTTATACCATTCGGTGTCAGTAGACCTGAGCTGTTTTATAGGTGTAGGTTTCACGTCTGTATATTCCTAGTAGTAGGTTGGTTTGTGGATGATGGTTACCATGAGGTCACATGCAGGTCATGGTGGAAGCAGTTTTGTTTTGTTTTGTTTTAGTTTCAATTTTGTTTAGTTATATTTGTATCTAGATCATTTTGTACATTTATTTATTTTTAGTTTTTTGATTTTGATGATTTTTTCGTTTTGGTTTTGTGGTCCTAGTTTTTGGGATGAAATCATTTCTATTTGGATTTTATTTAATGCCTAATAGTAGTTTCTAGCTTCTGTATATAGGCAAAGACCTATTAACCATGTCTCAGATCAGGTCGGGTGATGGGTTGAATGGAATTCCAATCCAGTTCACGAAAAAATGGTATCAATGGAGGCCCTTTTTATTTGGGATTTCAGGTAGATAGGAGGCTTGGGAAATTAAGACTATATAGGTAGGTACAAGAAGAATTTCAAGAACAATTTCTCATTCTGATCCTCGTTTTTTCAAGTGTAATCTAGGATTTGAAAAAAAAATATTTTTTCTGATTGAGGAATGAAAACTAAGTAAATTCTATGTAATTTTGTTTTCTCACATAGAGTAGTGACCCATGGGTAATCCGAGTTTATATTTTAAGGTCCTCTTAGTAGTTTATGTTTACATGGGGAATGGAACAAAAACCATATCTCTGAGTTCGGAATGACAACTTTTCCCATATTCTAGAGGGGTTGTTTGAGTTGCATTTCGTTTTGGTTTTAGTTGGAATGAGTGGGGTTTTAAAATGAAAATGGTTAATAAGAATCAATGGTTTGATATTGTTTCCCAAATGGTTTTTAAAGGGAAAGATATTTGGTGTAGGTTTGGTTTTAAAATGTGAGTTCCTATTTTGTAAAAAATGGATTTCAGTATTTTTATAGTGGCCTTTAAGGAAGCTGTTTCTGAATGAAAAATGAAAATTGTGGTTTTTGAAAAAGTGGGTTTTTGTTTGTTCTTGTAAATGCTTTGATTTTGAGCATGTTGTTTTCTCTTAAGATATTTCATCTGATTATGTGTTGGATTTCTGTTTATTTTGATTTTTTGTTTCTTGCATTGATCATAATATACCACCAAGAAAGGTCCTTATTGTTTAAAATGAGTCTTTCCCGATTTCTAATTATTTTAAGTTGTTTTATGTATTTCATGGTTATCAGGTTCCATTATACATTGTAGAATTTCTAGAGAATTTTAGTGTGTCTTTATTTTATTGGGAACCTCTAAATCTTTAAGAGTGTGTTATTTCCTAGTTTTGTTTGAGGGCCCAGGTTTGGATCAGTAGAAGGTGATTTCTCCATCATCAATGAAATTTGGGATGCTGTGGGAGGTGTTCAAGAAAACTATCTTCAGATTTTTTTTATTCTTGAGAATGTTAATTCAATGAAAGTAGAATTCATCATTGTGTCTATTTGGGTTATCTAGATATGTTTTGTATAAAGTGCTTCAAAAAGATATATTCTTGATCGGAGGATGCTGGCTTTTGATTGAGAGTTAGTATATTCATTATACATCAAATATCCAGACATACGTCATGGATTAATTCTCACACATAGTCAAAAATCTCTAGGGGTTCAGGGAATATTTACCAAATTTTGGTCTCCAATGTCGGTGTGGATATGATTTAAGATTCCTATTATTTTCATCTTACTCTTTGTATGTTTCTATTTTCCATGTAAGGGAATTGATGATCCTATTTTCTTGTAATCATATTTAGTTCCTTATATGTGGATGTTTTAATGGTTATACATTTCTAAGTCAGTTATATTTTTCAGTTGTTCTTATTTGGAGATATTTTTACTGGTGGAAACTGATGTTTGTTTCTTTTATTTTGAATCTCTATTTTTTGAGTTTCTTTCAGGAGGTATACCTATTGTGTTTAGAGATTTGGGTTGTTTGGGATATTTATGGTATTTGTGGAAGTGATTTATATATTTTGTAGAAAATTTAGATTGGTTCATATTGGGAGTTCTAGCATTGATCTACTTGGAGGGATGCCATAAAATATTTCCCGAACAAGTTACCTGAGGTGTTGTTTTTGAGAGATCACAATCAGGGAAGATATATAGTTATTATAGGATGTTATTAGAGTTCTTGTGTGGGGATAACACTCTCGTGTTCTACCATTGTACATTGTGTTGTGGTTTTCTGTATAATCAGTCAGGATTGACTTGTGAACTGATAGGTCGTGCCACAGTTTGTGGGTCTGTTTATCATATTCTTGATTTTTTTGGATTGAGATTTGTTTATCATTTAGATGGTTCACTTTATAGGGATATATTGTATTTGTGGTGGTGATAATTGTCATACCCTGACATTAAAATTCCTTTTATTTTTTTCTTTTCTTGGATTTGGATGCTTTGGGTGAGGTTTGGGTTGAGCCACAGTTTGAGTTTTTCATTTTTGTAATTTTTCTGCTGATTTTTATTGAAAAATTGTTGTATTGGTATTAGTAGTAAGAGGCACATTGGTAGTTCGTGGGTAGGATAAGCCATGCTTATTTTCCCAGGTAATCATGCGGCATGAGAGTTGGGGCTTGGGGCATGGTACAAGGCCTATAATGATTAGCGGAACTATGAGGCAAGTGCGTGATGAGGCTATAGAATTGGGAAGTGGCATTTAGTATAGGTGGCACATGGTTTATGAGACTTTTCATCCTTCCCATGTGGTTTATTCCTCATCTCATGTAGGATGATCATGGTTGGTTAATGGTTTTTAAGACATGAGGCCAAACCATGTGATCTTTACATGTCATTAAAAAGTTAAAATTTCCTAAACTAACCTTCCCTATTTCTACCCCAAATTGAGTCCCCTCCCACCAAGGTCAATTTTGGTCCTTGCTAGGGCTACCAAAACATTCTCCCTTTAGTCCTTCTCCATCTATAGATGATCTTCCTATGTTCTATGGTGTTTTTTCTTATGGTTTTGTCCCCTTTTATTATATTCATCTTCTCCACTATTAGTTTTAAGGTGTTTCCATGGTGGGTACTTAATTAGCCAAACCTAAAAGTTGGGGTTGATATATTGGTTTCTGTTTCTTTGGGTTTAGTGTGTATAGATTGTTCCTTTTGGTGTATTATTCATTTTAATGAAGTTTAGTCATATCTTCACTCCATTTAGGAATTTATTTCCATTATTTTCCATTCTAACATAATTTATTGAATTCTTGAGCTTTACTTGTTGATTTTAAAATGCGGTAATCCTGGTTGTGAAGTGTTAATGTATGTCGTTTTGGTTTATCCATGAGGGAAAATGGGTTCAAATCTTTTTCCAAAGTGGTTCATTAATTATTCCTATAGTTTAAAGTATGCAACGTGTTTGATAATGTAATAATTGAACTTCTTAATTAAAAATGGGTTTTTTGGGGTGGTGGTTTACCATGATTATGTTTTAATAGTGATGTTGGGTTATAAATTTGATTTTGTTTCTGCAAATTAATGACTTTTATGTGTGATTCTTACATGATTTTTGTGGTGTTGTTTTGAATGCATGTGGTGTGTCTTTAATGATTTTATTTGGGTGATTTCTGGAATACAAGACTAGTTCCATTTGATGCAGACACATAGATGTTTTAATGCGGTGTACAAATGGATGGACACATAAATTATAACGGTCTTGGACAAAAATTCTAAAATTAAAAACCCAGATTGTAAAATACTTATCTATAATCCATCATTCCTTATTCAAACTCTTAATCCATTACTAATTGTAACTTGATTATCAAATGAAATGAAAGTAGTTTCAAATTATATTTGAATTTATGGCTCGTTTGGTACTTTTAAATATGGCTATTATATAAATGGTATGAAATCCCATTTGGAATATTTATATACTTTGTGTGTTTTCATCATTGTTTTGAAATGGTGTTGGATATAGGTGATGGTTTTGGAAATGTGTTGCCCAGTTGGAACATAAGATAATTTGGATGTTTTGACATAAAACTCTTATAATGCAAAATCCTATTTTTAAGATTTTGTTTCCTTGGGAAAGTTGACTTTGAATCTCATGGGATGTATTGGCTGGGTTGTAATTTTTAAATATTATGGAAAATGTAATTAAAATCCATGTAGTGTGAGGTCTGGTTAATATTTAATAATGATTTTAAAAAATGTATTTTTATGCTATTTTTGATACTTTTCCTAAAATTTGAGACCACTATAACATTGTATTAGATACTATCAAGTGGACCGTGCATGGGATAATTGTGGTATTTCGACCTTTAGAACATTGGGTGATATCATATATAATGAACTAGGCACAAGAGTGCGATTGGGTGTGGTTGATATACCAATTTTCTCGAATTATTACTATTATTCATATCATGGGATTATTGGGAATCATCTAGAGGGAAGAGTAATGATTTTATGTCGATCTCGATTAGATAGGTTGGTAACCCTTGACAAGAAATGGTTTGGTGAGAAATTACACTAGATTGGATAATTGAGAGTGTAAATTTTGTTATTTACTATGGAACTGCCCCATATATTGGCAGGCGAATCTAAACAGATTATGTTTTGGGATCACTATTGTGTTGGATAGTTGATGTTCTTGAATTACCATATATATGTTTTTTATTTTCTGCTTCTCATTGGATATTTTATTGTTAGTTTTTCATGTTGCGTGGAATCATTTACCTTCTATACATCCCCTTTTTTATATATTTGGTTTTATAATTGAATTTGGTCTTTAAAATGGGATGTGTAAATTGAACCTACTTTTTTCATCTAAAAATGAATGCACTGTGTGTTTTTTAAAAAGGAAACTTGTTAAAATATGTGTTCAGTTATTTGTATTGATTTAAATACCAATTTTTTTCTAAACAAGGACTTGTAAATTATTTTAGGAAAGGAAATTTAAGAAATTTTTGTTGGTTTCCAACAGAGATGTTAAATCTCAAATCCTCCATATGCAATTTGGTGTTAATAGACCCGATATATTTTTAGGTGTAGGTTTCTCGTTTGTTCAGGCCTTATAGTAGGTTTTTTTGGATGTCAGTGACCATAAGGTCACATAGAGAATGTTTTGGGAGTTTTTTTGGTTTAGTCTCATTTTATTTTTTGTTTTGTTCAACTATTTTTGTATTTATATTAGTTTGTACATTTATTTTTGACCAGTTGTTGGTTTTTCCTACACGTTTGATTTTGGTTGTGTGATCCTTTTTATTGAGATGAAATAATTCAAATTTGGATTATATTTGATGCCTTACACTAGTATCCTGCTCTTGGGGATTAGGAACACCTTTGAGGCCATGTCTTAGATTAGGTCGAGTGTCGTGTTGGATGGAATCCTGACTTGGGTTATGACATTAGTTAAAACTGAATATGAGATCTATACATTCCTCGATTCTTCTAGATCTTATTGGAGGCTATGTATTGTATTATAAAAAATTATTCTTGTTTTGGGCTGGGGGGGAGGGGTAATTCACTTTTATTTTTTATTGCATGTTTATCTTTCTAATTGCAATCCCATGAGAGTAACATCTCCACTCAAGACCTTGAGCATATATCGGGGATACATACATTGAAAACCTAGAAAATCTATCTCATTATGGGGAAGTATCATAAATTTTAGATTAACATATTTCTAAACTATATATTCCCTTATAAGGATCTGATCCTCATACAGAAATATTGGGAAGATTACCCCTAAATATTTTATCATGATTTGGCTAATACACTAGAATAAGGGATTACAGACATAGATTTTCTAAGGAAGAAGTTTCCATCCATGGGGGAGAAAGAATATGAGGAGAAATGGAATTTTATGATCACTGGTAGTTATATGCATCTATATGTGTAGGAGGATAATGATAATGTATTATTTTGGAGTGTGAAAATCAAACACTCCTTAGGTCATTGATTTATAAAGAGTATGATTTTGATCTAGAATTTCATCTAATAAGTGTAATTTTAAATAGTGGGGATGAAGATCCACCTTTTGTTATGAGATTTATTTTTTATTAGTATTTTTAATTAGTTTTTAGTGATATAAAGTAAAATAGAAAATTTACATTTATGTCAATAGGTTGATGATGTTATAAATAAGAAGCAATTGGAAGGATTACTTGAAGTATATAATCCTAGTAATGAAGTTGATTTTTCTTGAAAGAATAGATTAAGAATAATAGAAGTTCTGTAGTGTTGTTAATTTAAGATACAAATAACTTTAGTTATTTTTTATAGTAAATATTGATATTGTTAATTACAATAAAGAACAATGCTATTTTAAAATGCTTATATTAATTATGAAAAATGTTTTTTTGTTATTTATGCCTCAAATATATGGTTGATGCATGGAGAAGAATTTTTGTTAAAAATATTATGAAGTTTCATTTAGATCTATTCAAATTTATGATTACTGGACAGATAAGGTGGAGAAAAATAGATGGAGAATTACTTAATGAATAAAAGGATAAATTTGATGAGACTAAGGATCACATACTAAGGTAATCAAATTAATTCAACCAAGCTAATGTAACATTACAACGATTTCTGAGTAGAACCATCAGATGCATTATCTGATGAGGTTTATTTTATAAATTCATTGATACAATTTTCTTTAGACGGATATTTACAAAGTCCAGGGGTATATTATGTTAGTCAAATGAAAATGTAATGTCTACTTTGAAAGAAATTGGTAACTATAGAAGGAATGTTAACAATGACAATGAACTGAATAGAATGAGCTGAGCCGATCAGATGACTGGTTGAAATAAAATATTGTTTTCTTTATATTCATATTTACATCAGATAGATAAGAATGTAAAAAATTTTATTAGATTTTTCTAAGGGGTTTTGTTATTATGTTGGAAAAATCACAATTCCTTGTGGATATTACTATTTCTAAATTATAAGTGAAGAGAAATGTATCAGAAATAGATTTCAAAAACCTTATGTACAATGGTGAGATTTGGGAGAGATTGTGAAATATTCATGTTAAGAAGATATTAAATTTGTGGTAGAAATCAGGGAAACTATGGATTACAAACATTGTGTAGTGTTGAATGATTTTTTATGAAGATAAGTACAATGGAAATTAAATGGAAAATATAATGATCGTTATAAAAATTGAATAAGTTGTGGTGAACAAGAGAAGAATGAGTTAATGAGGTTTTATCTAGTGAAAGGAATAATCAAATATATAGTATGAACATCACGAGTCGTTATTCATAAGATATTATACAAAATTATTTGAATGATAAATAATAGAATTCATAACAAAGTCAATATTTAAAGGATATGTGTGAAGATCGTCAAATAAATTATTCTCTATAAGAAGTCATTAGATATTGGTTTTTAAGTGATGTTCATATGAATATAGTTTCAATGAGATATCATCATACATGGGTTTCTAAGGATTCTGAAATGCTTCGTCAGATATAGGTTTCAATGAGTTTACCATAGAAAGAGTGTAACACAGATATCAGGAAGAGTATTAAAAAGTCATCTAATAGAGTTATATAAGGTCATGCAAGAGAAAGTGAAAAGAATATCATAGAGGGTTCATCAGATCGAGGAAGTACACAAATCATTTTAGAACCCATAATATAGAGTATGAACCCTCTTAATGTATATTGGATATATTTTCAATCTGAGTGTCGAATATAAAAATCATACAACGAATCTATCTGATGAATGTTTTAAAAGTCATATCATATGTTGGAGAATGAGTGTAAAAATGATTTATGTGATTCTGTTATAATGTAATGAGGTAACATAAAATAATGTTTCACAAAAAGGAATATGTTCTATGAATTTAGACCAAATATAATTTTTTAATAACTATGTGATGTTTTCATAATTTCATTAATTATGGTGATTTAGAGTTAGAAATTCATTTTTTCAAAATCGCAAATGACTACTTTGATTCTACGTGTGATTTTAGAAAAGATTAAGACAAATATTTATGCCAATATCTAATGAATATTCCCATTAATATTGGTTTAATCCATTATTTTATGAATATTATAGATTTAAAAATGAATAAAGATTCATGTGGGATATTAAAATATAGAAACAAAGAGTTCAAAATTTTATGTGTGTCATTACCTATGTTTGCATAGAAACCATTCCCATATAATGGGGAGTTAATGGACTGACAATATATGTCCCATATTTTTTTACGAGAGTTATTTATGAGGCTATTCATAAAGAAACAATATTTTAAAACCATAATTAAGTATCTAACAAGAATATTGAGAGTAAATATCGTTCACATGGATGAACTAGAAGATGATTTACCTCATACAGAAGGGAGTACCAAACAGATCAAAGGAAAAGATGAAATAAAGAACCAAAAGAAAAGGGATGAATTGTGTAACATCCCAAGAAAGTACTGAATAATAGATATTCTTATCTATGTCTATTTGTGAATTATATAGTGTTTTAGAGGCTTAAAATGAGAATAAATCCAATCTTAAGCATGGAATACTCTAATATTTTTAAAATATTTTTTTACATCTTTTTGATGGAGAACCATGTTTAAATCTAACTTTTCACAATTTTATAAGCTATATTTGAGAAAATAATCTTACTCTTTATGATTGGTACATTGAAATTTAATTTGGATAAATTTCTGGTATTTTTCTGATAATGTTCATTTTTTAATGAATAGTGAAAAGTGTTGTATCTTAATTCAAAACCTCTTTTTAATATAATTTATTTATATAGTTATATTATCTTTTTAATAGGTTTAAAAGTGAAATTATAATATATTTTTACCATTTAATCCAATGGTGGTCATTTGAATTAATATCACTTTGATATTGGACATAAATGAGTGTCAATTTTTTGATAGATATTGTTTCTTAAAAACATGCTAGTTGATTTGACAGCAGGATTTAATTATAAAATTATTTAATGAAATTTCTATGTTATCAATTTGGTCAAACATACATATTTTTTGAATTTGGAATATCAAATATAGCTTAGGGTAAATTTTTGTTATTTGTCTGAAAACCCATAACTTTTGATGAATAGTGAAACCACAAAGTGGCAGCTACAATAACTGATTTTTCATTTAAATGGAACTTTAACACTTATGTGATTTGAATTTAAAAAATCCAATATAAATTATTTTCATTATTAATTAAAATGTGGTTCAATGGGATGCAAATAATTTTTGATGAAAAGTAACTTTTAAGTTTTATTAATCGCGATTAAAGGTAATTAATGAGATTTAAGGTAAAAATGATATTATAATAAAATGAAAATATCTTAACACTTGACCTATCACTATTGGATGAGTCATGGCCGACCAATAAAACCCATGGGTCTATTTTTGGGACCCCATGGAGCAACTTGGGTTGGATAATGACATTAATGCCTTTTATTTAAAGTAAAAGTAAAAAATGACACAAACACGTATTGTTTTACTAAAACAATTTTTACATGGGGTTATACAAGTCAGAGTGTTGACTATAAATAGTCAATGGGAAGCTAAAAATATTTCCTGCATCATAGAATTATTTATAAAAAAAATTCGACATTAAATAAATTAAATTATTTATGACATCAAGATGATGCAGCGATAACCTCATTAATGAACGATTTAAATAAAATGAAAAGATAATGTAAAATATAAGACATAAAATTTTCAAAGACCAATTTTATGAGTATATTTCTAACCAATAACACCTTATCCTCGAAATACATCAATGTGGTACCTTCAAAATCCGAAACATATTTGAAAATAAAGTAACATTTTATACCTTTTCAAGAGTGCCCTTCCTCTTCTCTTATAAAAGGCCCCCACCTCTACCTCCTTACACAGACATCTCAAGCCTTTGGCTCGTCCAAGATCTGATAATTTTGTCTCTCCACATCCCTCTCCTCATCCTAGAAGCCTTACCTTAGGCAGGAATCTCTTAAAGAAACCATTTTGGTTCAAACCAAAGGGAGTTACCTGATTTTAAGGTAATGTCTTCACTTTTGTTCTTTTGTTTTATTTTTCTTCTCCAAACCCCTAAACTCTTTTTATTAATTTATTTTGTAGAAAATCCAGTATCTTAAATATACTAGGATTTTTTTAAAAGAAGGATTCAAGCTACACTTACACACACCTACATCTAATGGTTAAAGAACATACTGTTTCTATGGATGGTGAATTTCTGCCTCACGAAACGATGATTGTTCAATATTCTTTTAACACCTTCAAAGGTGGCCATTAAGATGTTACTATATTTATATATGATATATAATATGTTTATTGTTTCCTTAAGATTATGTATTTTTCATTTATGGAATAAATTTATTGTTTCCATTATGGGTAAACGCGATATCTTAATTTTAGGAAGTGCGGACTACCGCCACCTCAAAGTGATTTGATTCATTAATACCATATGTTTTACGTATAAAGGATAGATTTAATGATATTATATATGATACCATACTGGAATTTTAATACTATTATGTATCATTATGTTTTAATTCCATTAAATATGAAATAGAAATGGAAGTAGCGTTCATGCGTACGTACGGCTTACTGTCTCCATTAATGGTGCATTTCATTTCTTACCTCTAAATTTTATGTAATATTATAAATGCATGTATATAATGGATATATATGATATATATGATATCTAAATAATGAATATAATTCTGGATATAATGGATATTTTACCCCATTAACAAACTTGTAATTATAAAGAGTTTATTTTTGACTCAAGTACCAATGATCGTTAAAACGACCGTTATTAACTTAAATAATTACATAGTGTTCATGAAATGGTAATAAGTAATATAAAAGGAATAATGAAATTTAAAAAAGTTCTTAAGCGAGTATAAATTAACTCAAGTTTATTATTCAGGATATTAAAGAACGATCGAGTCAAGTCGGACCCGAGGTAAGGGACTTCATCTCAATCTCCTTTCATTGAGGCATATTATGTTTTATACCCAACTTTATTTTATATGTTGTATAAAACCCTTTGAATTTTACTTTTATTCAAAAGGAATATTATTTATACGAATCATTTACTAAACGACAAAAGGAATGTTTTTTGTCGTACTTATGCGGCGACAACGACTTCTCCGCCGCCGTGACCATTATTAGAGTTCCGGCTTCCTCTACAAGCCATAACTTTTTTTCAAAATGAAAAATAAATACCATGTTTTACTTTTCTTTTATTTTGGTATTGAAAATGGTTTTCATAATTTTTTTATTATATCAATGATTGGTATTGATATCTTTTGATTGAATGGTGGAAATGTTATGTTTCCTTTATACATGTTTTATGTGATACGATCATGTTATGGTTCTTGGGCATTGTTATGAAGACGGGTGGTTCCGTGATAAACTAAAGGCGGGTGAGCCCAATATAGCTCTCCAATGCATTGGGTAACGCAAAGGGGTTAAACGTTAAGGTTTCTATGAAGTGATTTAGGGAATATACTATAATGGGTGTTCCAAACGTAACCAAGAGGGTTACTTCCTACGTAAGAATGTTATGAATGCCTCAAGTTACCTTTATGTCTTATGATTTCTATGATTTATTTATGATTTGATGAGGTATGTTAAAGTGCTTATGTTTTATGGGTAAATTGTGATTTCATTGATTCTTATTTATACATGTACTCATGTTTCCTTTCCAGATTTTTATATCCCTTACTGAGCTTTTTATGCCCAACCCAAGATTTTGAAATGTTTTTTCACAGGTCAAGGGAACGTTACATGATATGATGATAGTGTCAAGGAAGTGTCAAGAAATAATCCATGTTTTGTTTTAAATTTGTTTCCGTTGATGGGAAAAATGAATACTATATTTTATGTAACCACTTTTTTTAAATGTGGAATGTAATGCATGTTTTATGATCTAATTCTCTAAAACTCTAAACCTGAAAAGATCCTCAATGTGTATTCTTGAAATATATCAAGATTAATTAATGTTTATGGCTGGGGCCTTGTAGTTGTTATCAGAGGTCAGTTTAGATAACTTTATGAGTTAGAATTCTATTAAATGATTATCCAAAAAATATTTTTTTATGGTGACATTGAAATGATATAGCATTTGAAGATTACAATGTTGCTTCTTCTAAGACATGTTTGTTCAGAATGGTTTTCTATAGAGGAAACAGGGAAGCAGTGCTAGGAAGGCATACGGAAAGAAATTAACTTCCCAATCAGCATCCTGAGATGGTTAGAATTTGAACTGAACAGTTTGTTGCAGTAATGATGTAGTTGACTCAAGCGATAAATGGTGGTGGTATCCATGCATGAGATCAGCCAGATCAACCGAAGAGGAACATGTCGGTGGTGGAACATTTCATCAGGCAACATTCCCCATCATTCAGAGGATCATCTGACCCTGTGCTAGTTGAAGGGTGGATTAAAGAAATGGAGAAGATTTTCAATGTCATGGGGTGTTCAGAAAATCAAAAGGTTAGTCTTGCTATTTACCGTTTGGAGGGTGAAGCAGATCAGTAGTGGTCGATGGTTAAAAATATCAGGGACACTGATGTGATTGATTATCTCGACAGGGATGAATTCAAAGGTATGTTTCTGGAGAAGTATTTTCCTATGGCTTCTCGACATAGGATGGAAAAAAAATTCTTGGAATTGAGGCAAGAGGAAGACTCAGTGGCTGCTTATGAAGAAAGGTTCACTCGATTGGCAAGGTATGCTCCATATTTTATCTGAGACCTTGATAGTAAAATCAATCGTTTTTACTCAGGATTAAAGAGAAAATATAAAAGGGCCTTAGCTTCTCGCAAGTTCAAGAGTTATGAAAAGCTTGTTTGATGTGCTGAGAAGGTGGAAATGGAGTTCGCCGATGATCAAGTGTTCAATAAAAACCTACAGAAGAAGAGACCGAGGTGGAAGGAGAAAGGGACGAATTCTTCAAAAAAGTCTGATGGTAAGAAAACTAAGTTTCCAAGTTGTGATAAATGTGGTAAAAGGCATGCTGGGGAATGTCTTCTGAATTCTGGAAAGTGCTACCGATGTGGTAAGATAGGACATAAGTCTCGTGATTGCACTGGAAAAGATCAAGGTGATGGTAAGACAAAATTTGATTTGCATTTAGTGAAATTATTTAAGTGCAATGAGATGGGTTACTATGAAAATGAGTGTACTACAAAGAGTGCGAGTGATGGGAAGCAATTCTACTACAAGAAGAAAGGGGTGGTGAAATCCTTTGCAACTACTTCAGCAGATGTTAGGCCATAAAATGAAGTGGTATCAGGTAATTTGTTTGTTTCTTCAGATTATTCCAGTGTGTTGTTTGATTCAGGGTCTACACATTCCTTCATTTCTGAAACCTTTTCTAGTAAAATGGGAATACCATCTCAAGAAATGACTCCCAAACATGTGGTAAAAACACCTGGGGGAAATTTTGAGGCACAAATAATTTATAAGAATATTCTTATCCTTATCCGTGGAAAGAACCTACTTTAAAATTTTATTGTTTTACCTCTAGTAGAGTTTGATGTTATCCATGGTATGGATTGGCTCTCAATTTACCATGATAAGTTTGAATGTAGAGATAAAAAAGTTTTTTTAGAAATAATTTCAGTTTGTGTTCAAGAATGAACCCTTACTGTTGATAACAAATCAAGAGGCTGAAAAACTTATAAAAGATGGAAATGATTGTTACCTTGCACATATTGTTGAAATCAAAGGAACTATTCAGATTAATGATGTGCTAGTGGTAAATGAGTATCCTGATGTTTTTTCTGAGGAGTTACCCGGAATAATACCATATCGGGAAGTTGAATTTACTGTTGACTACGTTCTTGATGCTAAGCCAATTTCAAAACCCCTTATCGAATGGCTCAAGTTGAACTTTTAGAGTTGAAGGAGCAATTGAATGATTTATTAGATAAAGGTATCATTTGACCTAGCACATCACCATGGGGTACTTCTGTTTTATTTGTTAAAAAGAAAGATGGTTCTATGAGACTTTGCATTGATTATAGAGCCTTGAATAACATCACTGTTAAGAACAAATATCCTTTGCCTCATATCGATGATTTATTTGATCAGCTCCAGGGAGCTCAGTTTTTTTTTAATGATTGACATGCTATCGGGGTACCATCAGTTGAAGGTAAAGGAATCTGATGTTCCGAAGTCCGTGTTTCGTACAGGATATAGCCATTATGAATTTGTAGTAATGCCTTTTGGGATAACCAATGCACCTTATGTATTGATGGACTTAATGAATAGAATTTTCCATGTGTTCTTGGATACGTTTGTGGTGGTTTTCATTGATGATATTTTGGTGTTTTCTAAAAGTAAAGAGGAGCATGAAATACATTTAAGGTTTATTTTTCAAACCTTAAAAGAAAAGAAATTGTATGGAAAATTCAGTAACTGTGAGTTCTGGTTGTAAATTTTTTTCCCTTGGTCACATTGTTTCTAATGATGGGATAACTATTGATCCTTCAAAAACAAAGATTGTTGATGAATGGACACGACCGACAAATGTAACTGAGATTCATAGCTTCCTTGATTTGGCAGGCTATTACCAATGGTTTGTTAGAAATTTTTCCCGGTTATCTAGTCCAATGACTAAGCTAACTCGGAAGGGTGTTAAGTTTATCTGGACAAAATAATGTGATGATTGTTTTCCAGAACTGAAAATAAGATTGGTGAATGCTCCAGTTTTGGCACAACCATCCAGGAATGGGGAGTTTTTTATCTACATTGATTCTTCTTTGAAAGGACATGGTTTTGTCCTAATGTATAATGATCAGGTAATTGCTTATTATTCACGTCAGTTGAAAACTCATGAGGTAAATTACCCTACACATGATTTGGAATTAGCTGCTATTGTTTTTTCTTTAAAAATTTAGAGGCATAATTTGTATGGAGTAAAGTGTGAAATATATTCCGATCAAAAAAGTTTAATGTATATATTCACTCAAAAAAGTATTGAACTTGAGACAGAAGAGATGGCAAGAATTAATCAAGGATTATGATTGTACAATTCATTACCATCCAGGAAAAGCAAATAAAGTGGCTAATGCTTTGAGTCAAAAAAGTAATGCATTATTAACAATGTTGCATTTGGAACGTGATCCTTTGGTTAAGTATTTTATGAACTTTGGCATAGAAGTTGTTGGTGCAGGATGTCCTTCTGTTTTGTTTCAGGTATTAGTGAAATCTTATCTATCAGACTGAATTAAGAAAGCATAGATGCAAGACAGTGAGTTGCAGAAAAAGGTAGAGCTGGTTCAGAAGTGTAAGTTTCCTGAATTCAACATTGATAATGACTGTGTTTTGAGATTTGGGAAGAGATTGTGTGTGCCTTGTGATTCATAGTTGAATAGAGAGTTGTTATGTGAAGCTCATAGTTCTTTTTTTCTGTTCATCCAGGTATTACTAAGATGTATAGAGATCTTCGAGAGTATTACTTGTGGGATGGAATGAAAAGAGATATTGCTGATTTTACTATGAAGTGTTTGAGTTGTCAACAGGTTAAAGCAGATAAATAGTTAACGAAAGGGATGCTTCAGCCATTACTAGTGCCAGAGTGGAAATGGGAAAATATATCCATGGACTTCATTGTAGGATTGCCGAAGACACATCGAGGTAATAATGAAATCTAGGTTATTGTTGATCGCTTGACTAAATCTGCTCATTTACTTCCTATTCGAGGAAATTTCTCTCTAGATCAACTTTCTGGATTGTATCTTAAAGAGATAGTCAGGTTTCATGGAGTTACCCTATCCATTGTATCTGATCGTGATCCCAGGTTTACTTCTAACTTTTGGAAAGGCCTTCAGAAGTCGTTGGGTACTGAATTAAATTTTAGTACAGCTATTCATCCTCAATCAGATGGGCAGTCAGAACGAACAATATAGAATTTGGAGGATATGCTACGTGCTTGTTCAATGTATTATCAGGGAAGTTAGGACCAACATATTTATTTCGTAGAGTTTTCTTATAATAACAGTTTTCATTCGAGTATACAGATGACACCATTTGAGGCATTATATGGGAAGCGGTGTCGAACTCCAGCTTTCTGGGATGAAGTGAGTGAAAGTAAGTTGATGGGACTGGAATTGGTAGAATAGTTGGAAGAAAAAGTTCAGATGATACAGAGACACATGAGAATGGCTCAGAGCAGGCAGAAGAGTTATGCGGACAACAGGAGGAAGGATCTCTTTTTTGAGGTAGGTGATCATGTTTTTCTCAAAGTATCACTATGGAAATGTGTGATGCGATTTGGTAAGAAATGAAAGGTGAGTCCAAGGTTCATTGGACCATATGAAATTATTGAGAGAGTTGGATCAGTTGGATACCAAGTGGCTTTATCTCCGATTTTATCTCAGGTACACAATGTTTTTCATGTTTCAATGTTAATGAAGTTCATGCCAGATCCATCTCATGTTTTTAGTCCAGAGGTAGTTCAGTTGGAAGAAAATCTATACTATGAGGAACAATCAGTTCAAGTTCTTGATCACAGGTAGAGAGTGTTTCCGAATAAGGTTATTCATCAAGTAATGGTTTTGTGGAAGAACCACAAGAGTGAAGAGGCAACATGGGAATCTGAAAATGCAATGAGGGATAAATACCCCCACTTATTCGATAAGTAAATAAATTGTGGGGAGGCAATTTTCTAAAGGGGGGAAGGATGTAACATCCCAAGTAAGTAATGAATAATAGATATTCTTATCTATGTCTATTTATGAATTATATAGTGTTTTAGAGGCTCAAAATGAGAATAAATCCAATCTTAAGCGTGGAATACTCTAATATTTTTAAAAGATTGTTTTACCGCATTTTGATGGCGAACCATTTTTAAATCTAACTTTTGAAAATTTTGTAAACTATATTTGTCAAAATAAACTTATTATTTATGATTGGGACATTTAAATTTACTTTGGATAAATTTCTGCTATTTTGTTGATAATGTTCATTTTTTAATGAATGGTGAAAAGTGTTGTATTTTAAATCAAAACCTATTTTTAATATAATTTATTTATATAGTTATATTATCTTTTTAATTGGTTTGAAAGTAATATTAGAATATATTTTTACAATTTAATCCAATGGTGGTCATTTTAATTAATATCACTATGATATTGGACATAAACGAGTGTCAATATTTTGATAGATATTGTTTCTTAAAAACACGCTATTTGATTTGACAGTGGGATTTAATTATAAAATTAATTAATGAAACTCCTATATTATGAATTTGGTAAAATAAACATCATTTTTGAATTCGGAATATCAAATATAGCTTAGGGTGAATTTTTGGTATTTTTCTAAAAAACCTTAATTTTTGATGAATAGTGAAACCACAAAGTGGTTGTTACAAAAACGGATTTTTCGTTTAAATAGAACTTTAAAACTTATTTGATTTGAATTTAAAAAATCCAATATAAATGATTTTCATTATTAAGTAAAATGTGGTTCAATGGGATGAAAATAATTTTTGATGAAAAGTAGCTTTTATGATTTTTTAATCGCGATTAAAGTTAATTGGTGTGATTTAAGGTAAAAATGATATTATAATAAAATGAAAATATCTTGACACTTTTCCTAACCCTATTGGATGAGTCATGTCCGACCAAGACAACCCATGGGTTGATTTTTGGGACCCCATGGAGCCACTTGGTTAAGATAATGACATTAATGCCTTTTATTTAAAATAAAGTAAAAATGACACAAACATGTATTGTTTTACTAAAACAATTTTTACATGGGGTTATAAAAGTCATATTTTTTACTATAAATAGTCATTGGAAATATAAATTAATTTCCTACATCATATTAGTTTTTTTTAATAATTTGTATACATTAAATAAATTAAATTATTTATGACATCATGATGATGCGGCAATTACCTCATTAATGAACGATTTAAATAAAATGAAAAGATAATGTAACATATAAGACTTACACTTGTAAAAGACCTATTGGATAAGTATATTTAGAACCCTTATCACCTTATCCTCCAAATACATCAATGTGTGACCTTTAAAATCAGAAACGCATTTGAAAATAAAGTAACATTTTATACCTTTCCAAGAGTGCCCCTCCTCTCCTCTTATAAAAGGCCCCCACCTCTACCTCCTTACCCACACCTCTGAAGCCTTTGGCTTGGCCCATCTATGATCATTTTGTATCTAAAAATACCTATCCTCATCCTATAATCCTTAACTTAGGAAGGATCCTCTTCAAGAAACCCTTTTGGTTCAAACCAAAGGGAGTTACACGATTTTAAGGTAATGTCTTCACTTGTGTTCTTTTGTTTTATTTTTCTTCTCCAACCCCATAAAATCTTTTTATTAATTTATTTTGTAGAAACTAACGTATATTAAATATACTAGGATGTTGTTATAATAAGTATTCGAGCTACACTTACACACACCTACATCTAATGGTTAAATAACATACTGTTTCTGTGGATGGTGAATTTCTGCCTCACGAAATGATGATTGTTCAATATTATTTTAACACCATCAAAGGTGGCCATTAAGATGTCACTATATTTATATATGATATATAATATGTTTATGTCTTCCATAGGCTTCCGTATTTTTCATTTATGGCAAAACATTATGGTTTCCATTATGGGTAAATGCGAGATCTTCATTTTAGGAAGTGCAGACTACCGCCCCCTCAAAGTGATTTGATTCGTTAATACCATATGTGGTACGTATAAAGGATAGATTTAATGATATTATATATGATACAATACTAGAATTATAATAATATTATGTATCATTATGTTTTAATTTCATTAAATATGAAATAGAAATAGAAGTAGCGTTCATGCGTACGTACGGCTTACCGTCTCCATAAACGGTGCATTTCATTTCTTACCTCAAAATGTTATGTTATATTATAAATGCACGTATATAATGGATATATATGATATCTAAATAATGAATATAATTTTGGATATAATGGATATTTTACCCCATGAACAAACTTGTAATTATAAAGAGTTTATTTTTGACTCAAGTACTAATGATCGTTAAAACGACTGTTATTAACTTAAATAATTAAATTGTGTTAATGACATGGTAATAAGTGATATAAAATGAATAATGAACTTGAAAAAGGTTCTTAATCAAGTAGAAATTAACTCATGTTTATTATTCAGGAGATTAAAGAACGATCGTGTCAAGTCGGACCCGAGCTAAGGGACTTCGTCTCAATCTCCTTTCATTGAGACATATTATGTTTTATACACAACTATTTTTTATATGGTGTATAAAACCCTTTGAATTTTAAGTTTGTTGAAAATGAATATTTTTTATACTAATTTTTTACTAAATGACAAAATGATATGTTTTTTGTTGTACGTATGTGGTGACAATGACTTCTCCGCCGCCGTGACCATTATTAGAGTTTCGGGTTCCACTACAAGCCATAAATTTTTTTAAATCAATGATATATACCATGTTTTACTTTTATTTTATTTTGCTATTTAAAATGGGTTTCATAATGTTTTTATTATATCAATGTGTGGTATTGATATCTTGCGATTGAATGGTGGAAATGTTATGTATCCTTTGTTCATGTTTTATGTGACACGATTATGTTATGGTTCTTGGGCATTGTTATGAAGACGAGTTGTTCCGTGATAAACTAAGTACAGGTGAGCCTGATATAGCTCTCCAATGCATTGGGTAACACGAAGGGGTTGAACATTAAGGTTTCTCTGAAGAGATTTAGGGAATATACTGTGATAGTTATTCCAAACGTAACCAAGAGGGTAACTCCCTAAGTAAGAATGTTATGAATGCCTCAAGTTACCTGTATGTATTATGATTTCTATGATTTATTAATTATTTGATGAGGTATGTTAAAGTGATTATGTTTTATGGGTGAAGTATGATTTCAATGATTCTTATGTATACATTTACTCATGTTTGTTTTCCATATTTTTATATCCCTTACTGAGCTTTTTATATTTAACCCAAGTTTTTGAATTGTTTTTTCACAGGCCAAGGGAAAGGTACATGATATGATGATAGTGTCAAGGAAGTTTCAAGAAAGAATCCATGTTTTATTTTAAATATGTTTTCGTTCATGGGAGAAATGAATATTATATTTTATGTAACCACTTTGTTTAAATATTGAATGGAATTCATGTTTTATGATCTAATTTTATAAAACCTTAAACCTGAAAATATCCTCAATGTGTATTCTTGAAATATCTCAAGATTTAGTGATGTTTTAGGCTAGGCCATATAAATTGATCAAACAAATATGTAAACTATTTATATGATTGTATTAGATAGAGGAGAGGCATCGAATGTACATGTACCAGGTGATCAAGAAGAAGATTAAAGGATAATCCCAACGTTGTTAGGAGGCCATCAGATAGATAATTAGTGTGATAAAAAAGTTGTTACTAGACAAATAGTTTATATAAATTATTATCATATGAACATGATCTAGAAGAAGTGTTCAGGAAAACTATCACAGGATGAACTTGAATAAAATGGACAATAACAAATAGAAGGATTAGACATACATCATATGGATGAAGGAAGAAGGGAAGGAAAAACAATTTCCACTTTCTTTTTGGGAATATGTATTTTTTTCATTATAAATATTCTTCATGTGACATAAAAATATTGATTAATTGAAAAAAATAGCATCACCTCGATATCCAACAACAATCCCAATAGGTTGAAGACATTAATCGTTACAATGTAGTTGTATAGGTTAGAGACTATCTACATATCATGTCTAAAGAACCATCGAGGGGATATAAGATGGATGAACTCTTCACCAATCCATTTATTCAAGATTATTTCCATACCCTTCATAATGTGTAGGGTAACAATTTTATGGTAATGATTGTTTTCAATCAAAACCACTTTAAATAGGCATCTCGTTATAGAAGAGAATGCATGTATTGGTCATTCCCACACACAACAAGGAAGATATACACTTATTGAGTAGTGAACTTTGAAAAAATATCATATTCTATCTTTTAATTTTTTTCATATAACATTACATGTTAAGGAATTTAGAATTGAATAATTAATAACCTAACATGTCTAATAGGTAAAGGGATAAAACACATAAAAGGATAAAAATTCCCCGACACCAATTCTATCCATATTAGCGTTAAGTATATCTAGAATCCATACTCTCAATTTGTATAAAATAGTTGGTTAACATCTATTAGATTCTCTACATTGAAGTTATAATCTTTTTATTACTTGATATTATTTCCTTTATTAATAATGAAGTGCATTTATGGTGGTAATTTTTTATCTTTATGATGAATTCTATTTATTCCATGATCATGATGAACTTGAGAATGAAATAGAAACTGAATCTAAAGAAGATATAACACATTCACAAATAAGAAAAATTATTTGTTTCTCTATACCTTGATAAAAATTTATACAAATCAGTCTTGGAATGTGAAGAGATGGTGGCACAAGTTTTGACTATGGATATGGGAATAATTATTACCTCAAGTCAATCAAGAATGTTAAGTAAACATGAGGATGTGAAATTTTTTGAATAAACATTCCTTAAAAATAATATTGTAAAATAAATTTTAATTATGATCTATATAAAACATACCAAGATATATCAGTTATTTTACTAACAATTATTCTTCATTTAATTTCAAAATAAATAGTTTCTCTTGTTTATGGAGTCTTAAAGAGTACATTAAAAGAGATCACCGAATAAGAAAAAGAAGTGGATAATATAGAATTTAATTTATTAAAAAATGGTCTAGAATATTAAATCTCCCCAAATAGGATGGATAATTTTAATTAAAGAAGGAATAACATGAAAAAAGTTCCTTAATGTTTTAAAAAAAATGTATCAATGGAGTGGAATAGAAATATGGATACAAGGACACTCTTGATGAAAAGATAAATGAACCTGAATAGATGTTTAAATATAAAATTAAGATCAATTAGTTTCAAATGGAAGTAAAACACATGAATATTTGGGAACATGACTCTTTTCTATAAAACAATGTTATACCGCATGATGAAGAAGTTGAAATAATGAAGACCATTTGAGAAGATTGTATTGTTATGATTTAATATTGGTAAAAACCTCAATATGAGATGTTTATAATTGGGAGTCAATCTTGTTACTATTGAGAAGACATATACATAGTGTTTAAAAAATAAATATAATGGTTTTGATGCTACATAAATCTCATTGGAGGATTATAATGTAAAGAGACCTCAGACATATGAAATGTGGATCATGAATTCATTTAATGATCTATCATATGTACTGATGATGAAAGTGGTAAAATCTATATATTCAAAGTAATAATGTGTCTAAATATATTTTTCATGAACATTAGTAGTTGGAAAACAAAATATATATAGGTAAAGATAATGAAAGGTGATTTGAAGCCTGCCACTATAACTAGTTTGGATAGGACAAAGGTTTTGTATGTTTGTTCCCAGCAAAGATCTCAACATGTTTTCATGAAAAATTAAAAACATCAAACATAATATATTATACGATCAAGGATTTTAGGTCAATGTTTGTTTTCAAATAGATTTACGAATTGAAAAGTTTATTTTTTTTCAAATCATATATATTATGAAGAATAATGAAAGCTTGTTATAAGGGGGTGAAATCTAGATAAGAAGAATAAACATCCACATGTTATGAAAAAACTAGACCATTCCAAATATTTTAGAACAATTTAAAATATATGTGATGTTTGAAATAGTATTAGCCACAATGTTTGTATTTTCTACTCATGAAATGTTTCAAAATATGATAAGAACAATTGAACACATATTTTGTTTTTAAAAAAATAAGTATCCTTATTATGTAAGTAGAAAAATCTATATAAATAAATTTCCTAGGAAAATTTCTATTTACAATTATGAGATGGACCTAGATTCAAATTTTGAGAAGTTGAATAAAAATAATTCTTATAAATGAAATAATAATAATAAATGCATTAAAAAGAAAGCATGTATTTAATACTATTTTACCACCAGTATTCTTAATGATATGTTAGTTATCTATTCTGAATATTTTGAGAAAATGAAGAAAATAGAAGAACAAAAATCAAATGATAGTAGAAAACTAAAAATTATATTTTCCACGTAAAGAAGAAAAAGTTTTTGGGTAAAATTAAATATAGATAGATGCACTCCAAGAGGTTATTCAATAATAATTCAAGCATAATAAGAGTTCTTAGAGGATATGAACGTTTCACCAAGTTATACAAGTGGTTTAAAAAATATTTACAAAATAATGTTCACACAACACGAAATTATTGAATGTTATGTAATAGGAAACCCCAATAAGAATTTATTTTTTTATTTTTAGGTTTGAAAAGTGAAGGAAATAAATAAAATTGGTTGGGAAAATTATCTCAATAGTACTATTCACATTACTGATACAGGGAGGCACCTTATTCCCAATTTTTTTTTATTATCTTTTTCAATAAAGGTAGTTGAAGTTGAAGGATAATCTCACCGACATAACATGAGTTTGGGGAATTGCTACTAATTTGGGATATCCATGATAATCATGTTTTTACCCTTAATGGTATCCTATGTTGATTTATTAAAAATTATATAAGATTATAATCATTGATGATGTTAAAGTTGTTATTATCAACTGATGATAGAAGTGTTAAAGAAGATCCCATCTTGGTTTTATCTCATATTTCAAATTCCATTGGAATGAAATGAAAAAGATCATCTGAAGTGTTGATTCATAAATTCTCAAAATTCTAGGCATCAACATAATAAAGATCCATTTTGGTAATTTATCAATATAATGTTTTTAAATAATATCCATTGAAGAGTTGAATCTTTATGAATATCATAATTAAGGTCTACTTGGGGGGATACAGGTGATTCAAGATGAAGTAGCTACCAGAATCATTTCTTTATATAAATATGATAATTCCAGAATGTTCCTCATGTAATTCCTGTGAATGAATGTACATATATCTTAAATATATAATCACTGATTACATAATCTAATAATAATTTCATAAAGGGGGATAAATTGATTTAATAAACTACATAAGAGAAGTGGAGTATACAAGTTCTCTATGGGTACTTATGCTACCTATTGTACATGAATTTTATTATTCTGTCTGTTTAATTGAGTAAAAAATTATAAGGATGATGTTTCATACAAATTTTATATATCTAAATTGTTATCCTTAGAGTAGAATAAAAGTGAAAACCCCTCAAAGGAAATGTTATTAGTTATCATTCCATAAGGCACTAATATTTGTTGATTAAGGATATCTTTGTGGATTAAATAATGTCTTTTATTTTTTATATAGTAAGACTGGATCACATAAACATAGAGTGAAATGATGGATAGTACATTTATTAAAAATGAATTGATACCCATTACCATTATCATTGAATATATTATCAATATATATGGAGAGAAAGTAAAATGAGTGGATGTTTTGAAATGTAACGGGGATAAAATAATTGGGAAGATATGGAGATAAAGATTCCCATACTGATATACTCATTTGGAATGTTATTTTTAGGTATTTAAAATAAATATAAATGGGGTAATAAATTCAAGATCCCACTTCTTGTATGAGATTAAATTTTTAATGGGAGTCAATAATTGTCAATGAAATATAATTATTTTATTTATGTTAATTAGTTGAATAAGTTATAAATTCAATGATATTGGATGGATTATTTTGTGTATCCAATCCTGATAATGAAGTTGATATTTCTTGTAATAATGGATGCAGATGGGAGGAAATTATAAAGTATTATTATTTGAATTGAGATATAAATTGTGTTCTTTCCATTAGTGGAGAAGTATATTTTTACATCCATCTTCTTCACATAGGCTTAAGAATGCGGTGGAACGTTACGTGGTCTTAAGAGACATAACCAAGACACTAATTGTAGATTATAAATTCCAAGTACATCATTAAATGCTGGAGGATGATTTTCCATTTGAAAGAAAATGGCCAAAAAGACACACCTTAATAAAAATACTACATGATGCATGATAAAAAATTTAAAACATATCAAATTTAAACCATTTATACAAATACCAACAATCATGAGTACCATAATAGAAGACTTAAAAACATCAAGGTAAAATAAAAAGACATAACCGACAAGACCCAAAGACTCCAACAAAGTCCCCAAAGCTCCCACAAGATATATGATACAAAAACATTCCCATGTATCACTGAACATCACTAAAGAGGTGTGATAATTTACATTTTACCATACATTGATGAACAATATCTTCGAAATCACCAGTATTCCAATATAGGGATGAATACTAAAACTTAGTATATTTTTCCCCAATGTCTTATCTACTAATTCCAATAAGAAAGAAAATATTAGAAAAATTATATAACACAATTTATATAAATTTTGTTTCTTTTAAAACAGTTTAAATAAAAATATAAATAATATCAATATTAACAGTTTTCTTAAAAAAAGATCAAATTCCAATGAATGAAACCAAAAAATGTTCTAAAATAATTTTAAAAAATAAATTTTGGAATAACCATTCCATTTAACTTATCCAAAAATCTGATTGTGCATGAAAACCTAGACCTCCCAATACTCATGAGTGGTGAGTCATTGTTTCACTAGTCCATCACAAAATGAACAATTTTTATGGGGGATATACATGACCATTATCCATCCCACTAATTATGGGGGAGTCTTCTTACCCTTATCTGTACTAAATTCATGTGAACACACAAAACCATTAATCAAAAAACCAAAGAAAAAAACAACCATTTCAACCATTTCAATAAAACCATTATTTTATTGAAAACCACCCAAACCAACTATTTAAAATAAACCATCCCAATTAATTTCAATATAATAAACCATTTAATAAGAAAAATTCAATTAATCCATTTTACATAATTCGAGAAAATTCCACATTTTGAAATCATGAAAACAAAGCAGTTTCTACAAAAAAACCCAAATTCCCATGTTTCCACAAACCATCATTAAAGATGGTTTTCAATAATAATTGATCAAAATATTCACATTCATTTTCATAAAAATGACTAATTTGAAATAAATCCATTATATTATATATTTTGGAGTCAAGAGTAAGCCACATACCTTAAATTAGTTGGTGAAAATGGAAATTGACATTAAAACATTCATGAAACCAGGTCGAATATCTGAAACCCCATTTTAGATCTCTTCCCCTATCATGAAAAAAACCAAATATAATGATATTTAGCATCCAAAATCTTAGATATATCAAAATAATATGTAGATTTAAGAAACTAATGGTAATAAAGAATTAAATAGGAGATAAATCCACAAGAATAACCAAGAATGATCACATACCATGAGAATATGTATTTAAATAACGATGTGTGGCCTTTGGATTGCCTATAGATCAATGCAAGAAGATTTATTTTCATTTGGGATGATATAATATTGATTTAGGGATATATAGGTTTATATAAAATTGAGTTAGAGACCAAAATGTGTGAGGTACAAAAATTTAGGATTTCAATTTTATCTCATGCATGGTTAGTCACATGGTTGGACAAACAATTCGCTAACCGTGCACAAACCACTTCCTTATGTATGGACATTTCTTGGTTCTCTCAAAAAATTTCCAAACCATTCACAAATCATGAAAAATACCACTATCTAACATATCTTGGTTTTTCCTAGGTTTCAACATGGTTTGGACATACTGTGCATTGCCTGTGCACCTTCCCTTTATCCCCTTCCTCATTGTGCATGGTTTCCTGCATGTGTTTCATGGTTTTCCCAAACCGTTCACTGACCATGAAACTTTATAAAAGGCTCGAAAACATATCAAAAGTTATCAAAACTCTCCATAACATCACCCATAAACTTTAAAAACATAAAAAATCATAAATAGTTGGTTAATTACTTGAAACTATGGGTTTTACATTTTCCCCATCATTAGACTTTTCATCATTAGAATGTAAAATCCCATCATTTCTCTGAAAGAGTTCTAGTCATTCCTGTGTCATTTATTTCTATTGTGCCCATGTCTCTTCCAAAATTTGACCATGTTTTCACAAAACATGAACTAGAATGATGCTTTTCCTAGGAAATACATTCTATTGCCTCTCCAAAATCTGCATTAGAATATGATCCATTGATTCAACAATCTCTAGTTAAACATGATCCCACCAAATCACTTGGTCATTTGAGGTTGATACATTTTCAACTGAGATACATGGTACAGATTATGTACCACACTAAAAAATAGTGCGAATAAAAAATGATATCCCACCTCACCAACCCCTTCCAGTACCTCAAAAGGGCCTACATATCAATGATATAACTTTACTTCATCCCCCACACTTTCATTTCCATGTCTTGGAGAGATTCTTGATAACACATGATTACCCACCTAAAATGACAATGGTTATCGATGATGATCCACATATGATTTTTGACCAGTTTGACTCGTATCCATATGTTTCCTGACCAAATGAATCTTCTCCCTTATTTCATCGGCTGGGTTAAGCCAAACTAGAGAAGTCTCAACCATTTCCACCAAATAATCATAGAATAATATCAATGCCCAAAAAATGCTTCAAACAGACACATTTTTTATGCCTTAATAAATGTTGTAACCCACAAACTCCACTAACAGCACATGTTATTCCCATGAGCTACCAAAATCCAGTACATATTCCTAAAACATGTCTTCCAACATTTTTTATCATCCACTCTAATTTTTCATCCATTTGATGATTCTACACCATAATCATAGTCAACTATGACTGACATAATTTATGTAAGGATTAATAGAAACTAGATGTAAAAATTTATTCATTATCTGACACTATTTAAATGGGTAGGCCATTCCTTTTTAACACTTCTCATATAAAGATCTTTGAAAAGTCCTCCATCATATTATTTTCATCAATATAGATGAAATGAGCCTAATTTGTGAGATTTATCACTATAAGTCATATGAAATCATGTTTCTAAACCATTATTGGGAGAGTTATTAAAAAATACATAATTATCTACTCCCATTTCAATACAGGGATAGGTAAAGACCGCAACATACCAACTAGTCGCTAATTGTCTAACTTAACTTGTTGAAAAGTTAAGCATCTTAATAGAAAATCACCCACCACCCTTTTAATACTATCCCACCAAGACTATGGCTTTAATTCCTTATATATCTTCTATGATCTAGGATGATCTACCCATATTAAATGGTTCTAAGCATGATGAATTTTTTCTTGACAGTCCCAATGTTTGAATTTCTGATTTCTAAACCATAAAAACATAACCCCCATCTAGCATCTATACCTAAATGTTCTCCCCACAATTTAGTTTGGACCTCATCACAACAAAATTTTCATCATATGTTTGTGCCTTTTTAACCATATTTTCAAAATCAAGAACTAATGAAACTAGAATGAAAACCAAAAATCCACTTTAGTCTTCACATTGAAAGTGCATTTCTACTAGGAAAGACATCAACTATAACTCAACTTATGTTTATTTTTCCAATTGAGAATATAATATTCTAATTTATGCATATACAAAAGAATTTTCCTTTAATGGTGTGTACATCATTTAAAATTCTAACATTTTAATACACGCCATCTATCTTTTCTTTATGATATTCAAATTGCATTATGAGAAAATATGATTCAAGCTCTTATGACTCAAGAACATATTAAATTTATCACCCTAGAGATAATTATGCCATGTATTCAAATAATGGACTATAGTAGCTCACTCCAAATCATGTGTTGGGTAATACATCTTATGCACCCATAACTTCCTTATGAAATATATAAAAACATGATCTCATTTCATGATAACACACCCTAAACCAGATCCTGATGTATAAAAATACTCCACATACCCCATTCCGGATTCTATAAAAATCATGATTTGTATTGATGTGAGGTAATGATTTTTCTCTTGAAAAGTCATATAGAATTATTTTGTCTATTGGAATGGAACAAACTTCTTTATCAAAGATATCATAGGTATATATAGTCATGAATAATAAAAAAGAATCCATTGATAATAACCAGCTAATCCAAGGAAACTTTATATCTCAAAGGAATTATTCAATGGTTTCCCTGAAATAACATCCTTTATATTTTCTAGATCCATAGATGTACATTTTTTAGATGTTTCCTGGATAAGGAAACATACCTCTTGTATGGAAAAATCACACTTGGTTAAGTTGAAATACAACATATGATCCCTTTAGATTCTGAGCACTATCACCAGGTGTTTTTGATTATCATCCCTTGTTTTTAATGAACCATTTTTTAATCCACAAAAAACACCACAAAATAATCTAGATATTTCCTAAATATCATATTCATCAATGCCATAATGTTTTATGGTTCATTCATAAAACTGAAAGGCATAATGACATATTCATATTGGACATATATACTGATGAAAACTATTTTTAGAATATCCTCTGTTCGCATGTGCAATTAGTTATATCTTGATTTCATGTAAATTTTAGAGAACCACCAAGCTCCCATAAATTGATAGAAAAGACAATAAATGAGTGGTAGTGTGTACCTTATCATTGTTGTATATTTTTTAGAATATGATACCGATGAGTTACATCCATATTTTTGAAAACCAAGACCTGTGATGAACGCATAAATAAACTAGGATGAATGAGACATTTGCATTCAAGATCTTCCAAATGTTATTTCATTTCCCTTAATTATTTTGGTTCCATTCTATAAGATGGAAGGGAAATAGTACTGGTCCCTGGAAGGACATCAATCATAATATCCAATTCTCTCATTGGTGGAAAACCTGATAAGTTTTCTGGAAACACATTTTGAAATTGATCAACCACAGTAAGAAAAATATTATTCTCGATCTCATCCATCGATGCTAATGTCATAACTTCTAATTAGTATGTGATAATTGCAACCACTGGTGCCAACAATCCAATCCAACAAACATTTACATTCTATTCTCCACAAAAGATATTCTTAAGTCCATATCTAATTATAAAACTAGTTCTCTATGTATAACAATCGATGTGATCCTTGAACACCATCAACCAATCCATTACTTTGATGAAGCCATATAAATCTATATCAAGTGTAATGAAATTACATTTCATCTCAACTCTATCAATTATTAGAGAATTTTTTCTACACAAATAGGGTTGACAATCTCTTTGACCTAGATGAGTTTTTGATATATCATGGACGGAATCATCTAAACATTTACACATATAATGTGCATAGAAAGAGAAGAAATAATGTAACTGGATACACCTATATAAACACAACATTAATAAGTGTATAATTCAAAATAATCACACCTTTAACAGTTGGTGGTCCAGACTGATCATCCACCACAACCTACTCATCTATATATAATTTTTTTCTAACATCACCTTGTTCCTTATTGACATATTTTGATTTTCCATGTCGAGGTATAATGGTATTCCTATAATCACAATGGCTACCTCTTTTTTATGATAGGACTGATTCTACTGAACTTATCCTATTGAATCATATGATGCATGTGACACCCTAGAACTGTCACAGACATCCAACCATAGAGCACTACAATAATTTCACTCAAGATTACCAATCTGATTTAAATTAGTATATTGTCATAGTGGTGTCAAATAATATATATTCATATGGTTCAATGAACCACATTGAAATCATCCAGGATGTATATTTTCTCACATAGGATGATTCACTGAACCATCCATTTAATTTTTATTCATGCACCTACCATTAAAATTGGATTCCCTCTTCTACTTTCTCCAAATATGGTATTTCTGAAAATTTCTTGTAGATATCAATATACTTCATCCAACTATAGATTTTAAGAGGACCCTTTCATTCATTGTCCCTCGATTCACTATCTTTGTATCATCTATTATACTAAGAACATCTATCTTTGAGAGAATCTCCTACCACATCCTGGATTGAAAGATTTGTGCCTATAAGGACGCAATGGCAGCAAATTGATGGGAAAATCAGACTAAATTCATGAAATTTTCATCAAAATCCTTGATAGAATAATTTTACTCCTTCAAGATGATAAATTTTGTTGTTCATTGAATTCGGAATGCTTCCTGATATAATTTTTTATTGAACAACACCTCAAAATCCACACATAACGGGACTTGGATTAATTTTGTATACACTACTAAATCCACCCATTGTAATGAATGATCTACCACAATATATGTCTCTATCGTGACTTTGAACTCTTCTAGTGTGACAATTAAATCAAAGATTTGATTCCCCCTATTCATCCACACCTCTACATTCTCTGGTTCCAAATAAATCCAAATAATGGGTGGATTATGCTTCCTGAATGATACTGAATGGTCCAAATTCCGTGGCTCATCCCTCCTATTCCATGTATCAATGAATTGAAAAGAATGGAGTATACTCTAAATTTATTGTTATTTCACCTTTGGATCAAGTACAACCACATTCTTAGTATCTTCTTTCGGGATGTTTCTATGATTCCTACTAGGATCTATTTTATATACATTCAAAAAGGTTATTAATATTACTCAATATCTAATTAAGGATTAACATATCATATTATATCACATCATAATTATAGGAAATATGTTTTCTAAAATATACTATTACTATGATCAACCATTTTTCAAATAATGCAACAAGCTTTTGAAAGACAAAAAATTTTAAATCTACCACAATCATTCTCCTTTTCAAAATCATTCATTTGAACGAAAAATTAGAATTTTTCAAAAAATAAACACATTACACTTAATAATTACTGAAAATTAAACTTTTAACTCTAATGGGATTTCATATCTATAATTTATTTCACATTCATCTCATTGGATAATATCATGAAAATAAAATTTCAATTCCAATAAGTGTCTCAAAAACACTTCTGTACCCAACTCCATTGTATCTTGAAGTTCATCCCCCAAATATTATCTATATATTGATAATATCTACATTCCAAGTACCAAAAAATGATACTAATTTTAACTATCCATGCACAAGGAATATACTAGAATGAATTTCAAATCTAATACTATGATAACTGAAGACCACAGATTAGGAAAGTATCATACAATATGATACCACTTGTAATGTCCCTCTTCTTCTAGTTGGATTTTTAATGCATTTAAAAGTTACATAGAAATAAGAAACATCCCCAAGAATCCATAGTCTGAAAATAAATGCAATGGGATTCATTAAAATGTGGGTACAATTTTCCATTTGATAGAAAAAAATATAAATAATGTAAAACAACTCAATTTAAAACTATTTATATCAATACCAAATATTAATAGTACAACATTGGGAGTCTATAATACATTAAGGTAAAAAATTAAAGACATAACCGAAAAGTACTAAAGACTCAAAAAAATCCAAATCTCCAAAAATATTCACTCTCTACAAAATTTCTCATGTGTTACTGAACATCACAAAAGATTTGTTATAATTTATATTTTCCCATATCTCAATGAACAATATCTACAAAAGTACCAATGTACCAAACAAGGGTTAGTAATAAAACTCATTTTATTTTACACAATTAATTCAATACTCAATCCAATATAATATATAATGTTAGTATAATTATATAAAATAATTTCTAAAAATAGGTTATATCAAAATATAAATAGTTTCCCTATTAAAATTTTTCTTTAAACAACAATAAATTCAAATAGAAAAATCCTTCCAATGTTCTAAAATGATTTTTCAAATTATATTTTTGGAATAACTATTCCATTTCACATATAATCATATCCAATCATGGATGAAAACCTTTACCTCCCAATAATCATGAGTGGGGAATCATCCTTTAACTAAGACATCACATAGTGAACCATGTTGAAAAGGGAGATATCTTGACCCTATACATCTCACCATGGATGGGGGATAATTTTTACCATTATTATCCCTGATTCAAATGAACACACCAAGGAATTATCCCAAAAAACCAATTCCAAAACAACCATTTCTACCATTTCAATAAAATGATTCTTTTATTGAAATCCTTCCAAAACAACTATTTCATATCATCAATCCAAGTTAATTTCAATAAAAAATACATTTATTGATTTTATTTGATAAAATCATTTACCAAAATTATAGTATAATCCAAATCTTGAAATCATCTTTTTAAAATCAAGAAAACGAAGCACTTTCTACAAAACTCACAATTTCAATAATTCCAAAAGCCGTCACTCAAGAGGGTTTTCAAAAATTATTTTATATGGAATTAAAAATCCATTTCAAGTAAATTTACTAATCTAAATTAAATCCTTAATATTCTAAATAGAGTAGTCAATAGTGAAACCACCTACCTTGAAATATTTGCAAAAATAGAAATCAGCTCGAAAACATCCATGAAACCAGGTTGAATCTCCCAAACCCGACCTTAGATCTCTTAACTTGTCATCAAAAAGACCAATTATAATTATATTTGGAATAAAATATCATAGATATAAAAATAAAGTATTTATATCTATGTAATTGAGAGATATAGATATGTATATCAAAGATAAACCAGTAATAAAAACCATGAACGATCACCTACTGTGAGTATTCTGTGTTAAATCGATAATACATGCCTTAAGATTTCCATTTAATAGATGTGATAAGCTTACATATCTTTTGGGAATTGATAATATCATGTTAGGGATTCATTATAAGAAGAAAAATAGTGTTAAAGAATAAAACATATGATATCTACAATTTTAGGATCCCACTTTTAACATGTGCATGGTTAGTCACACGGTCAGATAAACCATACACTAACCATGTGAAAGCCACTCCCTTAAGGATGGTCCTTGCATGGTTTGCTTGAATGATTTCCAAAATATTTTCCAGTCATTCCAAATCCCATTATCCTAATAGAACTGTTTCTCTTAAGCATTCACATAGTTCAGAAAGATTGTGTGACACTCATGATACTTCAATTTCACTCATTCCTCATTGTTCATGATTTCATTTATGTGTTGGATGATTTTCTATAACCATGCACCAACATTGAATATAGTGAACCCAACTTTTCTTACATTAATATTACATAATTTCAAAGATAAAAAACATAATAGTATTACACATAGAGGATCCAAAGGCTTAGTGTCTTTGGAAAACTAGGACCACATATAACAAATACAACATCTAGCAGAAACATTTATTTAATTTCTTATTCTCTATCTTATTATTGGAACTTGTACTCTCCTTAGTACATGTAGCCACCTAGGGATATACATCAAAATGGGTGAGATATAAGCCTAGTAAGAGGATAGATAAGAACAATATATCATGGGGTGAGAATAATCATAACATAGGCAAAATATCATGAACTTGACCGGAGCATAAATAAAAGACTTGAAATGTGGAAAAGCATAAAAATGAAAAATCATGTCTTAGTGGTTACTACAAAACGTACTTGTGAACCAAACTAAAATATTTTTCACACATTATTTTACATTTACTCATGAGATTCATTACTTTACCCAATTCATTGGAGCTCTATGTAATTTCGGGCGCACCCATGACATTTAAACATTCATATTGCGGTATATAATTCCGGGCGCACCCGTCACATCATAACATTATGATTTATCATGCATGCCTAAATGAAAATATAACATAAATGAACATAACTAACCCATAAAAATTAATGGTTTTCATCTCATAAGAACACAATCATAAACATTGGGTTCCCAAAAGAAATAGGGAACAAAAAACTTCAAACAAGAACAATCAACCTTGAATGAGAGGTAAAAGTTGAGTTCTTAAGAGAAGAGTTCTTTTAGAAAAAATTTGGATTGACATAACCTTCATTAAAAAACATTTTTATCCTAGAAAATGAAAGGAAATGATGAAAGAAAGTTCTTTCATGAGTGACCATATCAAAAATGACGCGAAAGAGGTAGAACTTGAAGGATGAAAATTGGGTTCGAGAATTTACCCTTACCTTGTACCTGAATGCTTCCTTCTCTTAAATGTCTTGTATAATGACATTATAACAATTAATTAGAAATATAGAACCATGTGTAAATTAATGTGGTTCATTATGTTTTCATTATTTCATTTTATGTTCCTTTTGATGACTTATATAGTTTAAAAACATTGTTCGGGGATGTTCGTTTTTATGGTTTTTTTCTTGGGTTGTTCACTTATATTCATAAATTGATGTTCAGGTAGAACATGGGTAGACATCCAAAAACGATATTACATGTTATTAATGATATTAAAAGAGCTTGAATTATTTTATAATGAATTATATTAGATTTATGTGGATGAATAATTAGATAATAATTAAATGATGATAGTTTGGGTTAATTTGAGCGGTTTTTGGATCACAATGAACTTGTTTTAACTTTTCCCATAGTAATACGGCCATAGGTTACATCAAGAACATTAAATAGGAAATAACACATATAAATTATTCTATTTCAACAAGAAAAGTGGTTTCATTACCAGATCTGAAGGTAGAAATGGAAGAATAAATCATGTCCTTCTTGAAGGTGATAAATTAACACCTCACGAACAACTTTCTATTTAATAAAATAAAATGAAGAGTGAAAGGCAGTTGGATGATATAATATCACATTATAATCATAAAATTACATTATATGTATAATAATACAGTTATAATACAATTTGGATGAAGATAGTAGGGGAGAGATCAAGAAATGAACTTGAACTTGAAAGGAAATTAAAGGAGAAGAGGGAGGGAAATTACCTATAGAATCCTCCTCTTGGGAACCTCCTTAAGGGCCTAATCTTGTTATTTTGATGGGACACGCAGCTCTTGGATGTGGGGGGGGGATATAGGGATGGTTTATGGGAAGAGTTTAGAGAATTATTGTAGCTTTAGTGGTGTGAGGTAATGAGGGTGTGAAGGGTGGCTTTTATTGTGGAGTGGAGAGGGGTTTCCTTAATATAAAATTCATTAGTTTATTAATTTCCCCTAAGACAAGGAATAGTGATTCTTTAATGACCAAGAATAGTAAATAAGTCATGAGAGTTCTAGATTTGGGTGCTTATATCACTTGTGATGTCAGGAATAGTTGGTTTTAATTATTATGTATTTATTCGGTAAATTAATGTATTTTACTATTCACAAAAAATTTAGGTATTTTAGAAAAATCCCAAAAATTTACCCCAACCATTTTTTGATGTGTAGAATTCAAAAATAGATTCCATTTTTCAAAAATAATTTTCTAAATATTATTAATTAAATATTCAATTAAAATCATAATTTACTTAAAAAACAGTTTTTAAGATTAAAACTGATTTTATAGTGCTTTCAAAAATTACGTAGTGTCTTATAAAATTATCTAAAATCTATAACATGTTGATTAAATAATTTATGAATACATTTTAGGGAAATAGATATTCTGTTAAATTAATTAATTAATTATAATGAATTATTTAAGACTTACAAAATACCAAAACGTTTACTAAGGTCAAATTGTCACTTTCTAAGATGTCTAAATTCTATTTTATTATTCATAGGTAATGTTACTCTTATGTTGGATGATTTAATATTCATAAAGGTCATATTACTATTCATAAGGGTATTTTACTATTCCTAAGGGTATGTTGGAATTCACCAAAAATTATTTTTGTTTCATTAGACTCCAAAAATCATCTTGAACACAACCATGTATGTCGGATTTTCCGAATTCCAAACATAGGGATGACAAACTTATGTTTAAAGGTCACTTAACAATTAGTAGTTCATTATTTTGTTTTTTTTATGACATAAATATAAGAAGTTAATTTTCCATTGAAAAACATTGGGTCATTATATTCTTCCCCCCTTAAGGAATTTCGCCCCTGAAATTTCACATTACAAAAATAGGTGAGGGTACTTCTCCTCGATTACCTCTTCTGGTTCCCAAGTTTCTTCTTCAAAAATATGGTTCCTCCACAACACTTTGACAAGATGGGGTTTCTTGTTGTGTAGAACCTTATCTCTCCAATCCAGAATCTTTATTGGCTGCTCTTTATAGCAGAGATCATCTTTCAGCTGCACCACCTCTGAGTTAATACATGTGAGGGGTCTGGTATGTACTTACTCAGTAGTGATACATGAAACACATCATGAACTTGATCCATATTAGGTGGAAGTGCAAGATGGTAATCCATGACTCCTATGCGGTCAAATATCTCAAAGGGGCCAATATACCTTGGGCTTATCTTCCATTTATTCCTGAATCGCATGACTCTCCTCCATGGAGATATTCTAAGGATGAATTTATCTCCAACGCCGAACTCCAAGTCCCTTCGACAGTTGTCATCATAGATCTTTTACAGAATTTGAGCAACTTTGATGTGTTTCTGGATGACTTGAACCTTCTCTATCATCTCTTGGACAATATCGGGTCCAAGTAGCTTTCTTTCTCCAACTTCAACCCAACAGGTTGAAGTTCTACACCACTTCCCATAAAGATCTTCATAAAGAGCCATCTGAATACTTGAGTTGAAGCTATTATTGTATGAGAACTCAACCAATGGGAGATGATGATCCCAACCATCATTGAATTAAAGAGAGTAGGCTCTTAGCATATCTTCAGGAATCTAAATAGTCCTTTAAGACTGGCCATCGGTTTGGGGGTGATAGGTCATGCTGAAATTTAATTCACTACTCAAAGCATGTTGAAGGCTCCTCCATAACATAGATGTAAACCTTGGATCAATTCAGAGGCAATTAAGAGTGGAACACAGTGCAGTATCACCACTTCCATCACATATATCATTGCAAGTTGTTCAAGCGATTGGTCTTCCTGAATATCGATAAAATGGGATGTCTTGGTGAGTTGGTCAACCACAACCCATATCTTATTATTTCCCTTCTACGTATTCGGGAGACCTGTGACAAAGTCCATAGTAACATTTTCCAATTTCCACATGGGTATAGGAAATGGCTGCATCATATCTTTGGACTTTTGTCGCTCAACATTATTTGCTGACTTACCAATCACCTTGATATGTATTTCGCAATATCTTTCTTCTTGTTATCCCACCAGAAGTGTTCTCGGAGATCACGATACATATTTGTACTCCCAGTATGGATAGAAAAAGTAGAGCTATGGGCATTATCCAATAGTTCCTTCTTTATCCCGGTGATGAAGGCACACAAAGCCGCATTCCAAACTGAATCACACCATCATCGTCGATATGGAAGTCTTGCATCTTCCCTTCCTTTACTGCATTCACCTTCTTTTGTATCTCCACATCATCCCTTTTTTGCTTCCTTAATATTCTCCTGGATGGATGGTTGCACAATAATTTAGGCAAGGTATGATGTATCCCCTTCTATTATGATTTCCAAATCAATTATTTTCCTATCCATGAAGATATGGTCTTTCTCAATCCGTAGCATGGATAGAGTAGCAGGTTCTTTTCTGATTATGGCATCAAATACCATGTTCGCCTTTCCAGGATGATAGTGAATAGAGCAATCGTAATCCTTGATTAGCTCTAACCATCTCCTTTGACGCATGTTGAGATCCTTTTGTGTGGATATATACTTAATGATCTTGTGGTCGGTGTATATGTCACACTTCTCGCCATAAAGGTAGTGCCACCATATTTTTAGGGAAACAATCACGGTTTCCAGCTCTAGATCATGAGTCGGGTAGTTCTGCTCATGGATCTTCAACTGTCATGAGGCGTAGGCTATAACATTAACATTTTTCATGAGTACACAACCCAATCCTTTCTTTAAAGCATCACTGTATATCAAAAAACATTCTCCACTTTTCGGTAGTGGGAGTATAGGGGAAGTGATCATCCTTCTCTTTAGCTCCTTGATGCTTCCCTCACATTCTTCTGTCCAAATATACTTTACCACAACCTATGTTAACTTAGTTAGCAGGCTTGACAATCATGAGAAGTTTCTCACAAAACATCAGTAGTACCCAACTAATCCAAGAAAACTACAGATTTCTGTGACACTAGAGGGCCTGTTCCATTCCTCAACCGCCTTTGTCTTTGAAGGATCCACAAAAATTCCCTCACTTGTGATCAAATGTCCCAAGAACGTGACTTTATTCATCCAAAATTCACACTTGGTGAACTTGGTGTAAAACTTATCCTTTCTCGATGTCACCAACACAAGCCGTAGATGTTCTTCATGTTCCTCCTTTCTCTTGGAGTAGATGAGAATATCGTCGATAAACACTACCAAAAATTTGTTGAGGTAATGTATAAATACTATATTCATCAAATCCATGAAGATTTCAGGAGCATTAGTAAGTCCAAAGGGGATCACCAAAATCTCATGGTGCCCATACCTTGTACTGAAGGCAGTCTTATGAATATCTTCCATATTCACCTTTACCTGATGATATCCAGAATAAAGATCCACCTTTGAGAAGTATTGATCTCCTCTTAACTGGTCGAACAAGTCATCAATCCTTGGGAGAGGATACTTATTCTTTATGGTGATCTTGTGTAGTTCCCGATAATCGATACACAACCACATTGTTCCATCCTTCTTATTCACAAAGTGCACCGGTCCACCCCAAGGTGATGCACTAGAGCGTATGAACCCTTTGACCAGATGCTCTTGAAGCTGCTTCTTTAACTCCTCCAGTTCGATAGGAGCTATCCAATGGGGGCAAGTTGAGATAGGAGTAGCTTCAGGTATGAGTTCAATTGAGAACTCTACCTCATTATCTGGGGGAATTCTGGGTAACTCGTTGGGAAATACATCGCCGTATTCCCTCATGATGGGCATTTCTTTAAGGTTGTAACTTTCCTTCGACTCAACCATTTGGGCACAGTATGATTCTTCATAGGGAATCAAAACCCACACCATTGAAGGATTTTTCAAATGAGATTCATGATCTTCCTTTCATTTGTAGAGGAGAATGGGATGGTTCCTAATATAAAAAGATATTTCGTTTTTTCAACAGTTGATATGCACTCTATATAAAGAGATCCAGTCCATTCCCATTATAGCGTCGAATTCTGCCAAGGGAAGTATTACGAGATTTTCTAGAAATAATACTGACCCATACGACAACAAGAGAAGAGTCAAACACTTGGGTTGTAATGATCTCACCACTTGGTGTTTTTAGAGATATCTCTACCCCACGTTTTCGGGTATTCAATTCTATAGTTCTAGAAAACATGCAAGATATAAAGGAATGCATAGAACCGGATAAAATAATACTTCATCCATTATTGATTGAATAGGAAGTGTACCTTGTACGACTTCATTATCATGCTCCACCTCCGTAGTAGTGATGGAATAAGCCTTCCCTTGTCTGTTTGGCTTTGGAGTCTGCTGACGCTGATTACCCTCGAGAACTCGAGGTTTAGTGAACTGGTTTTCATTGTGCCCTAGCTCTTTAAGGTTGTAGAATTGAACCATGAGTGGTTATATCATTTCATCGGCTACATTCTCCATCATTTTCATGTCTTTTTGACACTCTTGAGTTTGGTGTCCTTTTTTCCCACACTTGAAGCATTTCCCTCTCCCTTTGAGGCAGTTCCCAGGGTGCAACATCCCACATTTTTTGCATGTGGGTCGATGATTTTTCTTCCCACATTTGTCACTAGATCCACCGGCTTGAAACTCCATCTATAGTTTCATATCTCCAGATCCATGGGACCATTCTGAAAACTCCATCTCCACTTTGAGAGCACACCGAACAACTTCTTCATAACTCCCAAAGTCTCGAATTACAAGAGACTTTTGAAGGTGTGGTTTTAATCCACTAAACAATCTATCAATTTTTCTATCATTGTTGATTACAAAATCCAAAGCATAACTTGAAAGCCTTGTGAAATTCGCTTCATAGGTTGTGACAGATTCTCCTTCTTTTTTCTTGAGATCTATGAATTCTCTCTCCATATTCGTGCGAAGAGTTTGTGGGAAATACTTATTAAGAAACATTATTTAAAGTTTTCCCATTTCATCTCTTCAATTTCCTCCCTTGGCTTGGTGTTCTTAATCAAAGCCCACCATTGATCAGCTTCTCCATCAAGACGATAAACGACTAGAGTAACCTTCTCTGTCTCAGAATAGTGAAGAATATAAAAGATCTTCTCCATGGATTTGACCCACTATTCCACAACTAGTGGATCAGAAGATCCACAAAACGTCGGTGGTCGTTACAGCATAAAAAATTCAATAGAAAGTTTCTCCCACTTTGCTGAAGGAGGAAGTTACCCATTATTATGGTTATTATTCATAACCTGAGATAATTGGGTATGTGCCGACATGATGTTTTGAACTCCACCTCCCAAATCATTAGGGATGTCATTCGGGCAATCGTTGCATTGGCCCTCGCATGAGTTGTTGGTCTGATTTATCATAGTTCCCACCATTTTCTAAAGTAGAAAAAGATAGAACAAAACATAAGTAAACAAGTCATGAATAACTTATTAATTTAAACAATTAATACAAAAAACATAACATATGGGAACCCTAGGTAAATATTCTTGTGTGTATATTTTTACTTAGTGTCATACTAGAGGTTTTCTCTAGGGTTCACTAATCCTAATTCCCAAAGTAACTAAACCTTTCATATGATACCAACTATAATGACCCAAAATTTTCTTACATTACTATTACATCATTTCAAAGATAAGAAACATTATAGTATTACAAAAATAGGATCCAAAGGCTTAGTGTATTGAGAAAACTAGGACCACATATAACAAATACAATATCTAGTATAAAAATTTATTTAATTTCTTCTTCTCAATCTTCTTATTGGCACTTGTCCTCTCCTTAGTACGTGTAGTCACCAAAGGATATACAACAAAATGGGTGATCTAGAAGCCCAGTAAGAGGATAGATAAGAACAATATATCATGGGGTTCGCATAATCTTAAAATAGGCAAAATATCATGAACATGAGAGGAGGATAAATAAAATACATAAAATGTGGCAAAGCATAAAAATGAAACATCAGGTCTTAGTGGTTACTACCAAACATACTTGTTAACCAATCTAGAATCTTGTTCACACATAATTTCACATTTACTCATGATATTCATCACTTTACCCAATGCATTGGAGCACTATATAATTCCGGGCGCACCCGTGACATCATAACATTATCATTTATCATGCATGCCAAAATGAACATATAACATAAATGAACATAACTAAACCATGAAAGGGAATGGGTTTCATCTCATAAGAACACATTCATAAACATTGGGTTCCCAAAAGAAAGAGTTTACAACATACTTGATACAAGAACCATCAACCGTGAGTGAGAGGTAAAAGATGAGTTCTTAAGAGAAGAGTTCTTCCGAAAAACATTTGGATTGACATAAACTTCATTAAAAAACATGTTTATCCCAAAAAAGTAAATAAAATGATGAAAAAATGATCTTTATGGAGTGACGATATCAAAAATGGAGTGAATGAGGTAGAACCCGAAGGAAGAAAATTGGGTTCGAGAATTTCCCCTTACCTTGTACCTGAATTCTTCTTTCTCTTTAATGTCCTGTATAATGACATTATATTAATTAATTAGAAATATAGAACCATGTGTAAATTAATATGGTTAATTCTGGTTTCATTATTTCATTCTATGATCCTTTGATGACTTATAGATTTTAAAAACATTGTTCGGGGATGTTCGTTTTTATGGTTTTTTTTCTTGGGTTGTTCACTTAAATTTATAAATTGAAGTTCAGGTAGAACATGGGTAAACATACAGAAATGAAATTAAATGTTATTAATGATATTAAAGGAGCGTGAATTATTTTATAATGAATTATATTAGATACTTTTGGATGAATCATTAGATAAGAATTAAATGATGATTATTTGGGTTAATTTGAGCGGTTTTTGGATCCCAACGAACTTGTTTTAACTTTTCACTTAGTAATATGGACATAGTTTATTTCCAGAACTTTAAATAGGAAATAGAATATATAAAATATTATTTTTCAACCATAAAAGTGGTTTCATAACCAGATATGAAGGTATAAATGGAATAAGAAATCATGTCATTCTTGAAGGTGATAAATTAACACCTCACGAACAACGTTCTCTTTAATAAAATAAAAGGAAGAGGGAAAGGGGGTTGGATGATATAATATCCCATTAGAATCATAAAATTACATTATTTGTATAATACTGGAGTTAAAATAAAATTTTTATGAAGATAGGTGGGGAGAGATCAAGAAATGAACTCAAACTTTAATGGAAATTAAAGGAGAAGAGGGAGGGAAATTACCACTAGCATCCTCCTCTTGAAAACCTCCTTAAGGGCCTATGCATGGTATTTTAATGAGTCCAGAAGCTCTTGGACGTGTGGTAGGGGATAGGGAAGGTGTTTTGGAATATTTTATAGAATTATTGGAGCTTGATAGGTGTGACGAAATGAGTATGTGAAGGGTGGCTTTTATAGTGGAGGGGAGAGGGGTTTCCTTAATATAAAATTCATTAGTTTATTAATTTTCTCTAATACAAGGAATAGTTATTCTTGAAGGACCAATAATAGTAAATAAGTCATGAGATTTTGATATTTGGGTGATTACATAACTTGTGATGTCAGGAATAGTGGGTTTTAATTATAATGTATTTATTCGGTAAATTAATGTATTTTACTATTCACCTAAAATTTAAGTATTTTAGAAAAACCCCAAAAATTGACCACAACCATTTTTTGAAATTTAGAATCAAAAAATGAAGTCCATTTTTCAAAAATATTTTTCTAAATATTGATAATTTAATATTTAATTAAAATAATAGTTTACTTAAAAAACATTTTTTATGATTAAAACTGATTTTATAGTGCTTTAAAAAATTACATAGGGTCTTATAAAATTATCTAAATACTATAAGACATTGATTAAAAAATTTATGAATAAATTTTAGGGAAATAAATATTCCTTTAAATTAATTAATTAATTATAATGAATTATTTATGACTTACAAAATACCAAAACATTTACTAAGGTGAAATTGTCACTTTCTAAGATGTCTAAATTTTATTTTATTATTCATAGGTAATGTTAACATTATGTTGGATGATTTTCTATTAATAAGGTTCATATTACTATTCATAAGGGTATGTTACTATTCCTAATGGTACATTACTATTCACCAAAAATTATTTTTGTTTCATCAGACTCTAAAAATCATCTTGAACACAACCGTGTGTGTCAGATTTCCAAAATTCCAAACATAAGGGTGAAGAACTTATGTTTAAAGGCCACTTATCACTTATTAGTTCATTATTTTTTATTTTTTATGATATAAATATAATAAGGGAATTTTCCATTGAAAACAATTGGGTCGTTACAGTGAACCTTTATAAAAGGCCAAAAAATTCAAATGTTCTTCAACCTCTCCAAAAAATCACTCATAAAAAATAAATAATTGAAAAATTCATAAATAATAGGTTGCTGACATGAAACAAGGGGTGTTATAGATATTATTCATTACATGTATGAAAATGGATATTAATGAAAATGGGATTAATTAAGTTGATTGGTTAGATGAAATTCATTATTGAAACATATGGTTATTGTTTAGGGAATCATTTGTGTTAAATACATTATAACGATTACTTAATAATATTTTGAATAGACTATTACTAGACCGAGAACAAAAATCCAAACATACAAATAAACATGTGATGAATTAAAGGATAATTTTAATATGTATATGGCCCATATAATAAGTTGATTAGATTAAATATATTTTATTGAGGGAATTAGATGAAGTTCTATTAATATCACCGTTATATGGAGTTTTTAATGGATATAGTTTTATAATGTAATCTAAATAGTGTCCATAAGATGGAGATTTCAATTTTCCCTATCATAGTCCATGAAAAGGACCAATATGTAATGTATAATTAAATAAAAAAACATTTTGGATACTCTCAATGAAATGCTTACTATTAAATAATATTTATTTGAATAGACTGAATAAATTAAAATATAAGAGGAAATAAATTTTAGACTGATTAAATAAAAATTGACATTATATAATTAATAATCAGAAAATATATGTCAGACCTTTTTATGTGTTGTGTTATTATTGATAAAACATCATTATTCCTTTTGGTTTTTATTCAAGACACTATTAAGATGAATAGAATAGTTTATGAAAGAGATTTCAATCAACATAAGTACAAAGGGAAGATTATAGAGTGAATGTTCAACGGTTAAGTGAGGAAGAGATTATTTTTCTAGTGGAAGTCAATAGAAATAGGGTTACAAAACATTTTTAGTGTAGAGTGAATGTGTATAATGATATGTATATTTTCAATATGACATACTTATAGAAATATCAATAATATAAGTGATGAATATGTGAAAAACAAGCAATGAATGTATTGATGAGTTTTTAGTGGATGATAGGAAGTATAAATTATGTCTTATGAATTTTGTTAGTCACCTAAAAGAATCTATTAAATGGAAGTTCTCAATTGATAAACAATATGTTCCCAAATATATTCAACATTTAAAGTTAATTAGTGAATATAATTAAACGTAGAAATATCAGTATGTAGTCATCAGATAGTGGGTTTTCCATGAAATTCATTGGGCTAATGAGTCTATTCAAATTCTTTGAATTTATTTTGATGTTATTTCCAATATTTTACATAAAAAATAATTTTTTTGGTGACATAATCAGACAAAGTGATATAAAGACAACAAGATGTATATTATGAAGTCATCATCTAGATTTTTATGAATTTATCAAACATAAATAGATTAATGATCTACGAGGGTTCATCATATGTATAAATGATAAAAAAACATATAAGGTCCAATAATCCTGAGGAATAATCATCTAAAAGTATACAAAATAGACATTCAAGTGGAATATTTAATAGGTTAATCGGTTCAAGAAGTTATATGATGAATGTTTTATGAAGAATATCTTTTGTTATTGGAGGAGTATTGAAAAAAATCGTGATGTTCCTATAATCTTGTAATTTTATACTTCAGACAGATTAATTGAATATAATAAGTTATATAATATTGTATCAGATTGGAAATTTTGAGAATTTGTTTTATAAACTAATTAATTGTGGGGTAATTTTTCTTGACATTCAATGCTTTTGTAGTCACATAAGATGGTTTTGATTCAAGTATATTATTTTCAAAAGATGAATAAGAATAGTGATGCTAAGATATGAGGATTTTTCCACTGAATATTATTTCAATACTAATATTTTGTTTGTTTGATGTAAAATAAATGAAGAAGGATAGGAGTGGGAGATTCAAACATGGAAACGAGAAGTTCATATTTGTTTGTGTGACATTCCAAAAGATTGTAGAAAAAATACACCTATATAATGGGGATCTAATGCACTAAAAAGTGTATTTTAATTTTTTTTGATAGATAATGGGTTATGTGGTCGTGTGTAATTCAAATGAATTATATTTACATTTGGAAGTTCTAACCAAGAATCTTGAGAGTGATTCTCATTTGGGTGGAAAAATCTAAATAAGAGGTACCATACATTGTTGGTGGTACGAGAAAGAAGATAAAATCATTATAGTGAAATCGATAACCAGATGAAGTAGGGATTAAGTGATTAGATTTATGGGTATCAGAACATATTTAAGTTATCATATGATGTAGAATAAATAGATAAGTATGTACCATATGACCAATATGTATATAAACAAATAATAAAAACTGTGTAACGAGGTTATAATATAGAGTATCAATGTACTAAATAATGGGATACTGAAAAAATAGTTCCTATAATTTTTATCTGATGAAAATTGTTTAGATGTGGGGATGAGATGAACTCTCATTATAAGAACTTGGATCTGATTATAGTATCATATAGAAACGTCTTGGATGAAGGAAGAAGACAAGGAAAAAAATTATTTTGTTACTCTGAATAGTTAAAAGAGTTTATTGCTCACTACTTTGAATAAAACTGTAAAATAATAAGTATGAGTAGAAAAAAGTACCACAGTGAAATAAAATAGATGTCTCAATAGGCAGATGAATATATTGGTGTTATTATGTAAATAAAAAAGATTTAAAGTTCCTACACAGGTATTATAATATACTATTGAGGATATATAAGCTAGACAATGTATTCATGATTCTTTAAATTCAGCATTATTTCCACCCCTCCTAAAGAGTAGGGAACAATACTTTAGATAAATATTGTTTAATTTATAAACCCCTATAAATAATAATCTCATTATATTGGATAATTTTTTTCACTAGTCATCGCCATTCGGGGCAATGATTCGATACTCTTATTAAGTTGTGAACTATGTAATAATTTTGTGCGCTACATTTTTCATTCATTAATATACTTAAATATGATTAGGAAAATAGAATATAAGTATAAAATGCCTAATAGTTATAGGAGGTAAAGGTATAAAAAATTATAATTGGTTAAAAATGTTCCCAACACTAATTAAACCCATAAGTGTTGATTGTATCCTGATGTGGTCCTCTTAGGGGAACCCTTGGGTGATTGGTCTCAATTTCTCAATTATGAATTTTGATTGAGGAGGATTTTGGTGGTTCAAGTGTCTTTGATGTAAGGTCTGATGCAATATTCTCATCATTACATTATTAATAATCATCAAAAAACTTATTTAGATATTCTATGACCTTAAACAGAAAAAATATATTTCGAGAATAAAGTTTGATATTAGTTAATTTGAATCTAATTACCTCACATATTAAAAATATAAGGTCAAGAATAAAAATCCTACTTTATTATTAAAAAGATTTCCCATTATAGTATTAAAATGGGTTTATATCATTACAATATTCATCCTCTTATTTATTTTATCCCTTCTTGGAAATATTTTATTATGTATCACAAGTTACTATTTGAAGAAGAAATATTCAATTTTTAAAATAAAAATTCAAAGGTGGAAATGATTGGGAATATATATATCTATGAGATTTTAAATTTTCATAGAGTAATATAATCTATCATATCTAATAAATTCTATTTCATTACTTATTAATTCTTCATCAGTGTTGATGTTTTAATGGGTTCTCATATAAGGAAGTACATGAATTATCACTTGGAAATGGATAATTTGACCTTGTGAGATATTTGTATTCTCAAATATATGCTCTAGGAATGCGTACATGACATTATATGTTCTCAGGATATCAACTTATCATAGAATAGATACTCTTATAACAATATTTACCAATATTTATATAGGATGACCACAATCTATGCCCTATATTGATTGTCATACTAATCTACCCTTTTCTAGATAGTTTTGGGAGATAATTATTTACCAGGTCTAAGAATTATATAGGAGTTTAATACTAAATATTTGTTGATACATAAAATTTAAGACATGGATCATAGTTGTATTATATCATACTCCAATCATCAACCTCGTCATTTGGAGTTTGTAGTCGGTGATTGGGTGTTTCTCAACGTCTTAATCAAGATGGGACATCATATATTTGAAAATAAATATAATATTTTTCAATTGTTTTGTTGTGAATTTCAAATATTGTAAACAATCTAAAAATCTTAATATAGGATATGATTACGATACTAGTTTCAGTCAATCTATGATGAATTCTATGCATCCAATCTGTGGTAATATATTCACAATTCATCTCATGTGGTTGAGCTGGATGAATTTGGAATTGGAACCTAATTACCCCAAAGTAGATAAAAATATTTTCATCGATGATTACAAAAAATGGTATTTGGGGGTAAATTTATTCTTTTATTATATGGGATAAAAATAATGTTAATGATAAAAAACAGACATAGTATCATGGGGCCCTGATAATGTAGAAATTTCCTCACTTTTTCCTAATTAATAATTCCAATGGATTTATGGGAGTAAAAATTAGCATGGTGAGGATAATTATGACACAATAATGGAACTAGTTTGTTATATTTATTTTAATTAGTTATTCTCTGAGATTTATATTTTTTTAGTTTACGTTCTTGAAAATTGAGGGAAAAAAGTAGGTTTTATGGTTAGTACATTGTTATTTCTAACCAAACATCCCAACAATGCATAGAGGATGGATTTATTACACATTTATATGTATGGTTGGTTGAAGGTTTTATAAATTATGTAACCAAATTTTATTACCTACGAGACTATATCTATAATTTATTGCTTTCTTAATTAGGGATTTTAGTAACTATATGGTAAAATAATGTGATATACAAAGAAATCAAATTTATGTTATCAATATTTTTTCAAATTGGAATATTTACACATTTGGTCTCCTTCATCTCACTCAACACATTTTGATGGTCACCTAACTAAATCATCCATCCTCCCATTCTATTTATCCGTTCTCCAAATTTATCTGAATAGATTTATTAATTTTATTCTTCCTCCTCCAATTCCTTTTCATTCTCCACTATTTTTTCCACTATTTTCACAATATTATTTGAATTTTTTCCCAATCAATCCATGGGGGATGAATACTTTTTTAGGGTATGTCTTAACAAAGAGATTTTGGTTTCTATGCATTTTAGAGGATATATTTCAACTTAATATATATCTATTCAATGAATATTGTTTTGTTCCTAATGGTTAATAATGTGTTTCTATATAACCCTATTCTGGTTGGCACACTAGTTTTTCTTAAATTTTTCTAATCTTTTCATTAATATGTTTTTGTTCGTATAAATTTTTATTCCAGTTTAATTTTTTTACTAAAATTCTTTGATAGGTTTGGTTTTTATGTAATGGTTGATTCAACGTTTTCAAATATAAATTATTTTAAACTGGTTTTCATGCTTGTAACGAGTTTTCTAAAAGGTTTCCGATGGATTTTTTGAGTCAAATGAATTTATAAAAGGTGTTTTGAAGGGTTTTTGATTTTTATATAATAATTCCATTTCATGGTTTTTATTTTTGACAATATATTCATTTTGGAGCTATTATTATTTTATATTGATTATTTTTACTCTTCTAAGTGACGTGGCCTTGTTAGAATGAGGTAATTTGTGAGATTAAAAAATTGATAGTTTTGTTATTAGTATTGATTTTTTCTATATTAACATGGGAAACCAAGTTATTCATAAGGGTTTCAAGGATGATTAAACCACTATATTAGGTTATTATTTGTATATATTTCCCAAGTCCAATTATTTCCATGACTATTAGATTATCCTTATAGAGTCTAATAGGGTATGCTGGGGTTGATGAATGTTTGGACCTATCATTTGGTAACAGGTGGATCCACATTTATATTGCTATTTAATTATCCCATTAGATATAAAGTTGATTTACCATTCTATTTGATGTTCATTTTATGGTTTTTTAATTCACTAATTTACATTAGGATATTGTTTTTATAAATTTCCATGGAATTTAACTATATTGTCCTTTTTTTATTTCAATTTTTATTATTAAAAAAATATCATATGATATTTTTATTACCCATTATAATAAAAAGATAATTTTTAATTATATATAAATTTTTACTTGATGTTTACATTATAAATTAATTTATATAAATTTGTTCTAAAAACATACTTGGTGATTTTTCACACCCTACAAACACCGACTTGATGTATCCATTAATTTTTCTATATGATGTTCGAATATAAAATGGGGAATCTTCCTTTGGACGTACTCCTTAGATTCCTTCACCATATTGTTTTGTGGTTGGATGGTCAGGTGGTTCCTGTGGGCCCTTTGAAAATGGTTCAGGTGGCATCTACTAGCATTTTGTTTACTTTTTAAAATACTTGTTTTGTCCACTTCAACATATTTTCCTTTTTGGTGTCAATGTATAATACATTTCATCTATCTCGTATTATGTTGTATTTATAATTCTGTTTTTATAAGTTTATTTTGGAATATTCTTTCTTATGACATGATTTTTTAGAGTTTTAAGTTGAATTTATTTTACATTACATGATTATCATCTATATATATATAGTTTTCTTGATTACTTGTTGGATTACTTTATATGGTTAATCTATTCAGGGATAGTAAAATCATACCCATTGGGTAACGCATCATAACCTCATTTCCTATCTCATACTACTATAAATTATTAATGTGATACATGCCTTATTGTAATTTGACTCACGTGATGTGGGATGATTACTCAAGATAGTTTGTTACATTCCCTATACATAACATTATCCTATTCACAACATATGAAATCATCATAACCTAAAACAATATGATACATGAATAAAAACTATCATAGATTCCCTAAGACTTATGTTATTCTCTAATAATTGATTCTTAGGTTAAGAATATTTTTTTAGAGGGGCTCTGTTCGGAAAAATGAATATGAAACTAGGCTCTTCTGAAGGATCCAAAATCCAAGGACATGAACCACAAATTTCTCATCCAATACAATCATGGAATTTAGAATCATTACATTTGATGAATAAGTGTGTAATATGAACCATACATCATATACATATAAGATATATTATTTCATAGAATAAAACATTTCTTATAAAATATAAACACAATCCTAAACGAGTATGGTTTGGTTTCCTTAGAGGTTATATAGATAATCATATAACTGGATAATAATGATTAAACATCTCCCACAAATTTCCAAACCATAATTTCATAATAGAAATATTCTTGTATATAATTTGTTAAATAAGTAGTAAACATTAGAAAACTGTTAGATAAAACAATCAATAAGAGAAAATAATATAAATTATTAATAGATTATTAAAACATAGAAAATATATATGTGGTAAAAACATGAACATGGTAGAAATAATAATTTAATGGAATAATATTATGAAATCATAGGAAGTTATCATGATAAATGATAAAGAAGCATAAAACCAATGTATTATCATTAAATCATAACATTTAACATTAAATAAGAATTTGAAATCATAATATAGTGATCATGAAATGTGGTGACATTAGATAGGGATATGGAATAATGATTATTATATAAAATCATAACCTATGTTAAGGTCAAAAACAAATTAATTGATATCATAATGTAAATGTATAATGACATATGTCTCATAACATAACCGATTGGGATAACCAACCATGTCCCATAACATAATATCTATAGTGTAACTATCCATGTTCTGTAGCAATCTCTTGAGATATAAAGTTATACCCAATTTTTTTGACCAATATATAATTATAGTCCCAGTAATCTTGTATTGATACACCATATATATGTGTGCCACCTGAAATAAATCTCACTAGAATGATTGATTAAATCATAGAAATAAAGTGTATTTTTTAGTAAAAATATCCTTATAAAGGATTTTTAATTATGTTTATTTTTAAGGATGATTATGTAAACTTCAAGGAGGCATAAAGAGTTATGATGAATGTATATACTTTTGTTTTATAGTGTTTTGGGAGTGTCATTTATGTTTTAATTAAATGGATGGAATGATTTTTTTATGTTTTTGGTGAGTCCATTTGTGTGTAATATTTTTCTAAATTCAAATGGAATATAAGTCATACTTAGGTATTCTGGAATATGGAAAAGTCCACAGATACATGATATATTTTAGTAATTGAAGATATGTAAAATTAATGAATCTATCATTGATTTATAATATATTACCGTAGTGGCACAATATATTTTTCATGGAGTTACATTTAATCAAGAAAATATTACATATACATATGATATTTTGTTTAAATTTAACTTTTTTTTGAAAATTTCAATAAAAATTTGTAATAGAATATATGTTACATAATATTTATTATATTATTTTAAGTTTACTTAAAATTATAAAAGTGGGGAATCATTCTATTTATATTCCTATTTAATTATGTGTTAGGCTATGGAAAATAGAATCACCCACAATGTTGTAAAACATTTCAAAGATCATGTGTATGTTTTTTATTGGGATGAATATGAAATGTTGAGGAGTGAAAGAAATTTTTAATGGGGAAAACCTAATGGTTCCATAAGAATTCTCATAAGAATTGTTTTAGTATTTGTAATATATTTTTTGGTTAAAGTAAGGTTTTGTTCATAGCCATTTTTTGTGAAAACTCATTGGGTTACATCTTCATCTAATAGATAATTATGAAGAACTTATTATTGGGAATGGAAGAATTAAAGGAGGATCAAAAAATGTTGTTTAATTGATTAGAATTATAGATTTTTTTGAATTTGGTGGTTATTATTTTTTTCCCTGATTTGTTTAATGATGTTTGAGATCACACCACTTGGATAAACACAATTGTTCTAACTAAAGTTTAATATAGAATTTCGGTTAAAATTAAGGATCTAATAATTTACAATATAATATTTGGATTACGTTGGTTTTTAATGTAGAAAAAAACATGGTACTAATGTTATAGTTTCCATATTAAAATATGAAACAGATGTTTCACTATAATATTATTTGAATAAAAAAAGTTTGAAACAAAATAAAATGGTAAAGAGTTTCTAGATATAAAGAAAATGAAAAAATCTTTCTACATAAAATTTATATATCAGGCTTTTAGAAGGGATGAAAATGTATTATAGTATTTTATAAGAATGTTAGAGAAAAACCATTGAATTAGTTCTGTTGGAGATTATTCCTAAAAACCATTGAATTAGTTCTGTTGCAAGGATTTATTGAAAAATATTTATTATACTTGTTAATTTTATCCTTCTATATTATTAAAGTATTAAAATGTTTTTATAAAATTAAATTTAATTATTCCCAAAATTTACATAACACCAACGTTATCTAAAAAATATCAATTTCTTATTTTATGTCTTAGGTAGTCTATCCATAATGCCTTGTTGTTTTTGAGTGAAAATTTAATTTCAAGGATACCTTTTAGGGAAAAAATCATTTGTCACATGTTCATATGGGCTATTAATGTAGTTATGGTTTCATAAAAAATATTCTAAATCCACATTAGTGTACATTTTTCAATGTAACCAAAACTTTTCAATTGAAAAAATTTAGTTAAAACATTATTTTATGACCGAATTGGTCTATTTTTCTATGATCCTATAGTTAATAAATATTTTCATCATAGAAGTCCACTATTTTCACTTATTTGAGTTCTTGTAGAAAGGATATACTTTTTACAATCACTCATGGAATAACATAGTCTTTAAAAAAGTGGGAGGTTTTATTTTGAATTTAAATCATTGAAATTTACGTTTAATATAATACTATGCTTGGTAGGTACACAACACTGAGAAATAAATAAACAATTATATACTATAAAAATTATAATATGTGACCGTTATAACAAAGAAATTAAATTGGAGAAAGAAAATGGAATAAAAATATTTTGAAACCAACATTTATAATGGATTTACATAATTTAAATATGATGATTAATTCATAATATATAGGGTCTCAATTTTTAGTAAAGTCATTTTATGAAAAAAAATGTTTTCTTCAAAAATGGATTTTATATAATTTTTTATGCATATATTGTTGTAAATTTATTCAATTTTAGGAAATTATATTTGATAAAACAAAAATATATTTTAATTATCATTTAAATATTATCATAGGATGAAATATTAGTATTTATTATGTAAAGTTTAATTTTTTAGTTAATAGATAAAATGATGTTCTGTGAAAAAATGTAATTTCATTTATTTAAATAAAACAATTTAAAAGTGTCTCTACATTTATTATTGGGTTTTAAATCAATATAACTGTAATTTAATTATATAAAATCTAATTAATTACAAAATTATTATCACAATATTCATTTTTTTTTTCATATTCTCAGTTTTAAGATAAAAAAGTATTTTTTATGATATTTTTTTATTAATTCCTATAAATTGATATTAAAATATATTCTATCTAGTTATTTAAATTTAATATTTAGCTTTTTTTTATTTTTAATTATTAATTTCAAATTTTTTAAATAAGGAATGTTTATTTTTCCCATTATGAATAGTAATCGTGGTAAATTTTTGTCACCTTCAAATGGTAAAAATGGATAAAATAGGGTCAAAACTATGGGATAAGGCCTATAAATCCTCATAAAACATGAATTTATTAATTTTTTTGTGTTATATTTTACCTTAATATTCTCAAATTTATGGTGTGAAAATTTATTTCCACTTTTATTTCTTATTTACCTTAATATTATTTTAATAAATGAATAAAAAAATTCAAATCTCTCATTTTTAATATCTATATTTTATAGTGATAAAAAGTGGGAATGTTTATTTCTAAATGGTTAATTTAATAATGTATTATATTTTTATCATATGAATTTTATTTTAATCTAATTGATGAACTAATTAACAAAAATTATTATGTAATACATACAGGATAAAGTCAAGTCCCTATTTCAATAGAGATAAAAATTTCACAATCAATAAATATTTCTTACCTTGGATCCCCGATCTAGGTAGTTCCATTGTATTCAACTATTGGGGGCATAGAACACAACCCCACCCCCTAACCGATGCAATCAATGGTGGGGTTAGAGCATTATTCCATCCCGACATATGAGAGGGGCCTTAGTCCATTATCCCACCGGAAAGATATAGGCATATACTTATATATATATATATCCATTTTAAATGCATACCATATCATAACCAATAGATTCATAATCATAATTCACACCAATTAATATGGAATTAACCATTTACTATAACCCATTTACACCGTTCCATTTACATTACAATTCTAATTAATCCACTTCTCAATTATTAGGCATAACTCAATAAACAAAACCACCAATTAACATATATTAAACCATTTAATATAATAATGTGTTAAATAACTTCAATCAGTCACCATTTCCATTTAATCAATCCATTTATATGTTTAATGTATAATTTAAAATTGTTTAGGTACATTCCCTTTAGACAAATGAAACCAAATTATTATGCCAAGCTAAAAAATCACATGCGTAATACCCCTATATATGAACTAATATTTATTTTTCCTTCTTAATCATTACATAAACCAATTAATATGTTCATCATTGTATCTACCTTTTCCCACGTCAATTTCACATTTAATTTTTTCATTATCCATGTTCGGGGTGGTTGGACAACCCCATGGGTGACCTCATCCCGGTCAAGACATCCCCCATGCATCCCATGGGGATCATGAGGGGTAAAATTTTTTATTTGGACCACAATTATACCAAATCTCACAAACACTACTAAGAATAAATCATGGAAAGAATATGTTCACAACCTCATTGTGTAGTGACCCAGACCCGAATAGTAACCCAAACAGTGTCAAACGGGTCAGATGTGACTACCTTAGGCCCACCTCCCCGAACGCAAAATGATGCCGACTAGAAGATAGGGCCTTTATCGGTATAGTGGGGAGGATATACCCTATCGGAGGATAATAATAGAATTGTAACAAGTATAATAATCATGATGTAGTGTAATAAATGACTCAGCAGACATGAACCATACCCACAAAGTAGAAGCATAGTCAACATTGATAAACAACAGAAGTAATTAATATAAACAATAGTAGTGGAATTTAAACACCAAAACATGTTGAACTCTTGTAAATACCACTGAACAAAAAAACATGCTTCCAATGTAGTTCATACGTATCCATATATAAAAAGGGTGCCAATGGATAACCAACTCTAGCTACAAAACATGTAAGCATGCTGGTATAAGAAATAAATCAAAACAAGGTTCACTCCTGCTAAGAAGGAACTCAAGGTCCATACCATCTCTAAGTAATAGCTAATGCAGTCCAGCACCTAAAGCTGGCCTTTTTCATGAACGTAAATCCATAAAGTCTGCACGCGTCCCAAAGGGCCCATGTAGGGTGTGAGATGAATATCATTATGATACCACTCAACGTTGAATACCTAATATATGTGTTTAAACATTCATGTAGTTATATGGAAAAAAGTAAATAGTACAATGCACAAATGAACACAAACTCCACTGGTGCTCAGCAGCCACCATGGAGGGTCACCAGCTTCAGCCAACACCAGAATCTCCGTCATGTAACTCGACACCATGTGCCCTCTGATACCAACTATCTCAAGTACTGACATCCTGAAGTCACGTCTAATAAATAGTAACCTAGAGGAACAATGATACATTCCCTCAAATAACTAACTGGTGGGATAAATATGTCTACCCTCAAATAAAGTAATCGGAGGGATAGCGATGTCTTCCCTCAAAATAAATTAATTGGAGAGACATAGATTTCTTCCCTCAAAATAATAGTGAGCCACTTCCCCCAACCCAATAGCCTCAACGCTATCCCCTTAAGGATCCTCACCTCCCACGTGGCCTCCTATGGAAAATACCACCAAACCAATAGTACCTAACCGCAACTAATGGGGGTCCCTCCCACATGAGTGGTCAAAACCCCCTCATCACACAGCCTCTGTGTTTTCACACTACTCATAGTTCTGGGTGAGCAGTAATATCCAAAATAGTACCCAAGACACAACACCTCTGACAACTTGTGTCCCTATGACCATGCCACTCATGTCTGATGGCCTCACCATCCAAGTAAACTAGGTCATGCCCCACCTGATAGTCACCATGTCTCAAGATGACGTCCATGACACCCAATCCCTTGGTTAGAACCACCCAATGTAACCCGTGCCAAGACCAACCTATGATCATCATCACTCAAAAATATAGGGGCCACGCCCAAAAAACCACAAGGGTTCTATCATATGAAATTCAACAATTACATATAATAATACAAGGAATAACTTTTAAATAAAAAACAAACTAAACTGTTTAAATTCACTAAACATGTGTTTTCCTATAATACAAAGAGGTATTTAAGACCTATAGAAAATTATATCAAGTTTTAATAAACTAAATTCAACTGCTAAAAATAATAAAATTTGATTAGAACCATTTTTTCAACCCCCAGCCAAAATGCCCTTATGAGAAACAGCCACTCACCTGGCCCTGCTCAAGAAAGACAGGTAATAGAGTATACCCAAAGTCATCCCATAGGTCAATTATCAATTAAACATGCAATATCTGGTAAATTAGGGTCTCGCTCAAAATACCCGAAAACATGCCAAAGGTCACACTGCCCAAAAGTATTCAAAAACACAGAAAGAGTTATGTACCATCTACCTAAGACTTGTACGATGATAGCCATCCAATAACATCCTCTAATTGGGTCTAACACGAGGTAGATCTACCAAATAATCCAAATCTCTCAAATTCTTATAACTCACTCTAGAACAGAAATCAAGAATAATATCTTATAATGAATCAAGGCCTTATGGAGGGGGTTCCAACGCATCCAACATCGATCGAAATGGAGTTCAAACGGATGATCAGAAGAAAAAAAAGAGCTATTTTCAGCTCTCCCTGCTCAATCCCATTGAAGGGTTGAGTTTTTTCACTCAAAACAAGGCTACTTCCCATTTTAGCAAAAAAAAATAAATTACACGGTGTGTACATATATCTACACGTCATGTATCATTTTACTGTTCATAAGGCGACTGATATTTTGCAGAGGACTTGTCGACTTACTACACGATGTGTACCTATGGTACACGATGTGTAACTCTTTACTCGACTAACATCCCCAACACACCATGTATATCCTGATACATGGCCCCTCCACATGGTGAGAAAAAATAGTACATGGTGTGTAAATTCTAAAAACATTTACCCAACAAACAGACCTACATGCCATGTGTGGCCTCTACTCGGTCAATGATACACAACCTGTCTACTACTACATGCCATGTAGTATGAAATTTTTACATAGTCATCACACAACATCTACTCGGTGAGCACACAACCAGTAATCCCCCAACCCATACACAACATGTACATAAGAATACATGGCTTGTAGTCTAGAAATTATGAGAACATCATAGTTTTTCTTAGTTCTCTCAGGAACAAGTCAAAAATTCAAACATGTTTAGAATTTTGACCTATTCTAAAAACCCAGGTTCTTACAATATCTAAACCTTAACATATATCATCCTCGAGCTATCAAACAAAACCCAGAGATGGTACCGAACATACCACCCCGATCAAGTAACCCAAACTACCCCGGTCTCAATGGTCTTGGATACATTCATCAAGGGGATCCCCAACTTTTTAATTTCTTAACTCAGTCTCAACTCGACAAAAATCAACACAATAAAAGGTTCACTAACTTGTTTTCTACATGCATGGTCCTCCCATGACACATCGTTACCTCTACACCTCATTGGTGCTCCTGTGTTGTTTCTGACACCCAACGCATCCTGCACTGCATCGGTGTCCCCCTCCATGAGTTCCTACATCCCATGGACACTCAAATAAAACCTCATGCAATGCACCTCAAGTAACCCACATCCTTGGTGCCCCGATGCATGAAGCACCTCATGTAACTCGCATTCTCGATGCCCCGATGTCCACAACACCTCAATAAACCCACATCATCGATTCCCCGATAGCCATGTAACCTTAAGTAACCTGCATCTTTAATTCCCTTGAAGCTACGCATCTCATACATATATATAAATATATCATGCACCAGATATGGCACCAATACCACTGACCATAGTCTAGTCAGTTTACATAGATCATGTGCATCATGTGCACTCAAAAAAGACATTCCTCTATAGGTCAATCCAAAAGGAAAACATTGAAATCAAGGCCACACCCTGGTGTACCTCTAACCATCGTCGGATCACTAGCCTGCTCAACCTGTAACAACTCCATGGGGTGAACTTGGCATGAAGTACGGTTGCCTCATCCCTGAACTCCCTACGGTGCTGCTCCAGCCACTGGCCACTGACCCCTCCGTTAGGTCCCACTATCTCTGTCACATTCTCCGCGTGTAGCTAAACCTCAAATACTATCTCATGATATCGAACCTGAACCAACTACATATTCCATTGTGTGTCCTTGTCCCTTCCTATCGGCTATCTGAGAAGGTTTCCTGCAAAACCTTTGAAGATGTCTGACATATCCACAAGCCCGAAACACCTTTGGAGGCCTATCTCTCTAATCCTGAACATGTCCTAGTTTCCTACACTGAAAGAAACCCACTATTAAACTACTACGAGGTGGTCTAGGAGAATATTTGGCCTAACTTCCCTACTGGAACGAATCCCGTCCTCGCTAACTGCTATCTAAACTATCATCTGAAACTGGTCCTTGAACAACATGGGGCCATTCCCTTTGGTATCCCCCTACTATGAGTTCCTGATTCATCGCCTCTAAGAAAGAACACACCCTGAAGATATTCACATGTATTTGAATGGAATGTCATAAACCATCCTCAAAGTGACTCACCCTTGTCACGTCATTGCATACTATTCCAAGTGCAGATCGCAACAGCTCAGAGAAAGTAGCTATGTGGTCCATGATGGATGGGTCTCCCTGATAAAGGATCAAGAACTCCCGATCTCTCTCAAACCTCAGTGTATATGGGTAAACGTGATTCAATAACCTATCCTCAATGTGTTTCTATGATTGTCCCTCATGCCTACGTGCCTGAACATGCACATCCCACCAATGCTTGGCCGGTCCTCTCATCATGTACATCTCCATTTTGACCCTCCACCATAGAGGCGTCTTGAGATGCTCGAAGATTATCATCATGATTTCTATCATGTTCTCAACTACCTGTGGACCACCCTAACCTTGAACAAGTAGTAAGGGTTCTGACTGGAACTCCTGTATCAGATATGCCATATATGGCTCTGTACCCTGTGAACCTCTGTCGATCCCTTGCAAGACATGTACCAGGCCATATCAGAGCTGCTCGTTAAGCCATGGTCCAAATACTGTTGAACACAAAAACACTCCAAACTGCACTAGATCCTGAACCCGGTCCTCTCCCTATGCCTGTACCTATGGATCATGCTCCGCCTACAATGTATCCTGAACCTGATCCTGCTCCTGCAGCATTGTACCATCTCCTGCCTGATGCTCCATCTTAGTCGACTAAAGGAACCCACTCAATACTATAAATTTTTAGACAACCCATATATATATATATAACAATATATATTCAATGCAGATAAAGAAAGTAGTAGAAGGCAGTACACAACTACCACCCTTACTCTTCCCCACTGCAACCATGCCCCATTGCATCCCGGCCTCAGGTCCTCCTTACCCGCCCCAACAAAGCCAAGTATCAAAAGTACCTTGATCCATGCCCATTTTGGCAACCAACGTTACCTAAAACTAACGACCTAGTTTCCCAATCTTGGTGATCTAAATCACCTCAACCACAGTACATGTCTCCTCTCATAAGATCCATAGCCAAAGACACTGCAATTTTAAAAATATACAAAGCATGGCATAACACATTGCAATAGATAAGAAATTCTATCATGAATTTCACTTATTCACATTCCAAATCATACAAAGAAATGCATGGGACATTATTCGTATGGTATTATCACATCAAAAATAATACATGCAGTTATGAAACAAAAATTCCCTAAAACAGGCCTATCAAAAGCCATGCAAACAAGTGTTTCTATACCGGGCCAAGTTCCAATTCTCCCTTACCGTATCAGGTCAAGGGTTACACATAAAAATCAATAACATCCCACACCATGTGAGCCACCAAGGTGGAAATCATAAAAATTGTAATCTGAGCAAAAGCAAACAACAATTCCCATTAATGGAAACTTGGTTCGTCCCTTGTACCTGGGGCTACAAGAACCCAAGCACAAGATTGAAACCCAGTTCTAGTAACAACCTATCTCTAGTTTACCATATCCCAAATAGAAAAACTAGTAGAAAATTAAATGATGAGTCTCAATATCATTAGTAGCCAGCAAAACAATGCTACTAAATCCCTGTCAAGAACTTCTTTGATACCACTTTGTAATGACCTAGACCCGATCAACCACCTGAACATTGCTAAATGGGTCATATGTTTCTACATTCGGTGCAACTCCCCGTACGCCAAAGCCTTCCGACTAGAAGGGAGGGTCTTTATAGGTATAGTGGGGAGGCTATACCCTCTCTAAGTATAATAATGGTACTCGTCCGAGTATAATAATAAAGATGCAACATAATAAACGAATCGGCAGACATGAACCAGACCCGCAGAATGGAAGCACAATCAATATCAATAAAAGTGTAAGAAATAAATATAAACAATAGCATCGGAAAGTAAAAACAACAGCATGTTTAACACTTGTAACTACCACTAAACAACAAAACATGCATCCAAAGAAGGCCATACATATCTATATATAAAAAGGGCCCCAATGACTAACCAACTGTAGCTAAAAAACATGTATGCATTCTAATATAGGAAATAAATAAAAACAAGGTAAAATCCAGCAATGCAGGACCTCAAGGTCCATACCATCTCCATGTAATAGCTAATACAGTCAAACTTCTGAAGTTGGCCTCTTTCCAACACATAAATTCATAAAGTCTACACGCATCCCAAAGGGCCTATACAGGGTGTGAGAAAAATCTTTGTAGGATACCACCCAATGGTGTGTACCTAATATAAATGTTCAAAAAGTCATGCAGTTATGATGAAAACATAAAATAGTACGATGCATAAATGAACACAAACTCTACTGGTGCTCAGCAGCCACCATGAAGTTTCACCTACTTTAAGAAAAGATAGAATCTCTATCATGTAACCCGACACCATGGGCCCACAGACAATGTACGTCTCAAGTACCGACATGTCGAAGGAATTCCCAAGAAATTTTAATTCAGAGGAACAATGATACTTGTCCTAAAATATGTAACCAGAGGGAAAACGATGTCGGCCCTCAAATAAAGTAACTAGAGGGACAATGAGGGCTGTCCTCAAAATAATGTAACGAGATGGAAACGATGTTTGGACTCAAAATAATGGTGATCCTCTGCCCCCAACTCGGTAGCCTCAATGCTATCCCTTGAAGGATCCCCACCCCAAATGTGGATTCCTACAGCAAGCACCCCAAAACCCATAGTTCTTAAACCACAACTAACGGGGGCCTCTACCCACACGAGTGGTCAAAAACTCTTCATCACAGAGTCTCTCTATGTGCACAGTACTCATAGTTCTGGGAGGGCAATAATCACCAAAATAGTACCCAAGAAACAACACCTCTGACACCTCGTGTCCCTATGACCATTCCCCTCAACTATGGTGGTCTCTCCATCCAAGTAAACTGGGCCATTCCAAACCTGACAGTCACCCTATCTCAAGCCGACGTCCTTGAAGCCCAATCTCGGGGTCATAACCACCCTATGTAACCCAGGCCAAGCCCAACCTGTGATCCACATCGCTCGAAAATATATGGGCCATGCCCAATACAATTGCAAGGGTTCCAGCATACGCAATTCAACAATTACATATAATAATCAAAGGAATCACTTTTAAATATGAAAACAAACTAAACAGTTGAAATGCACTAACCAAGTGTTGTTGTATACCGGCACAGGGGTCTTTAAGTCCTATAACATTTCATATCAATGTTTAATAAACTAAACTAAACGATTTAAAAAATCGATTATAAGAATTTTGGCATCTCCCGGCCAAAATTCATCGATGAGCAACAACCGCTCTCCTGGCCCCGCTCAAGAAAGATAGGTTACACGGCATACCCAAAGGCGTCCCATATGTTATTTATCAGTTAAACATGAAATAGTAGTTAAATTAGGGTCTCCATAAAAATACATGAAAAAGCACCAAAGGCGCACCATCCAAAAGTCTACAAAAACCCAAAAAGTGTTATGCACCACCTACCTAAGACTCGTACAATGACACTCCTCCAATAACAGCCTTCATTTATGTCTAAAATGCAGTATATCGACAAAAGAGTCAAAACCACTGAAACCCATATAACTCTCTCTAGAACAAAAATATTTAAGAACAGATCAAGAAGAATCAAGGCCTTACAGAGTGGATTCCAACGCATCTGATGGTGATCAAAGCAGAGTTCATATAGATGATCAATAAGAAAAACAATCTCCAGCTGGCTCTCCCCACTCAAACCCATCGAAGGGTTGTGTTTTTTCCTCAAAATGAGGCTACTACCTGTTTTAGTGAAAAAAAGAATGTACACAATGTGTACTTATAACTACACACCATGTATCATTTTACTGTTTATAAGGCGGCTGATATTTTGCCGAGGACATGCCGAATTACTACAGCGCTTGTTCCTATGGTACACGACGTGTACCTCTTTACTCGGTTGACATCCCCAACACACCTAGTATATCCCGATACACGACCCGTCTACACGATGTGTACAAATAGTAAACAGTGTGTACTTGCTTAAAACATTCTTCTTTGATAACATGCCTACACACCCTATATGGTCGCCACATGATCAAGGGTACATGATGTGTCTATAACTATACCCCGTGTAGTGAGAAATTTTTTCACTATCATCACACGACATATACTCAGCAAGCACACAGCCGGTACTCACCCAACCCATACACGGCATGTACTTTAGAATGCACGGCATGTAGTCTGTAAATTTCCAGAACTTCCCAGATTTTCCCTGTTCTCTCAAGAACTAGTCAAAAATTCAAATAGGGTTGTGATTTTGACCCATTATAAAAACATGGTTTCTTACACATTGGAAAAAATCTATATAAAAAATATGGGAAATATTTTGTAGAGAATCCACCTCAAATTTTTGGATGAATTCTCACCTAATCATATCCTTTGATCCCGATTAAGTGACCCTTGGTGGTCGTAACATAGATTGATCTAGAAAAGTAAGGTTTTAGAGATTCAAAATGAGATCACCCAAGATAAAATCCATAATCTAGAAATGATAAGAGATATGAGTGTTAGACATACCTGTAACTTTGATCTACAACTAACAGTGCTCAAAATGGCCAAAATAAATGGTTATCGATCCTTGGGATATCTTGAAGATTTTCTTCATCACTGGGGTGCAAGTTCGAAAATTAGGGAAGAAAATTTGGTGGAGACTTAAAACCCCATAATTGAAAAACATTAACGTTTTCAACTTTATAGTGTTGCATGGTTTACCAACAAGGTTTTCCAAACCATGGAAAATGTACTATCCAAAGAGAGTTGGGTCACATGGTTTCCTACAAAGCCCTTCACATTGTATAATGCATGTACCAACCGTGTGATTGTATACTATCCAGAGTTGCATGTTTTTTCTCAGAAGGTCGTACAATTTACTTAATCATGCGCCAACAATTCACCATGCACAATTTGGTTTGGTTTCCCATATCTTCGAGTCTATAACTCATAAATCACCCTCAGGGTCTCTCATACTCTCACAAATCATTTTATTAACCAAAATAATTTTTGAAACCCAAATTTAAAAAAGGAAATACCTCCATGATCGTGAGAATATTACAATGTATTTTCTTCATTAACTTCTTTCTAATGGGTGCCTTGGTATGTTGGTAGATGCTAACATAAGATTTGAGCTTCTTTGTATAATTCCTTTAATAAATAGGACTATTGGGTCACACACTATGTGTGTCCATAATATTAGTTAAATATAATATTAATATTTATTATTTAATAAGTTAAATATATATTATTTCTGTATGTAATTTTATAATTATTCATATATGCTTGATCACATATATTCTCTCATCAATTATTTGAGATAATATAATGTGAGAAGAATATTTAACTAATATTTATTTTATATTTATTGAAGATAATATTTATTTATTTATTAGAATATAAAGATTTGATATTTATTTATTAAATATTTTTTCATTAATCAATGTTTAATAAATATTTTGCAGGAATGGAAGACTGAGTTTTTAGGTTCGGTGACAAATAATAAATATTGAATATTATTTTATGAAATAATATTTAATTTAATATGTACATTCAGAGCATGTATATATATAAAATAATAATTATTATTATTATTTGACATGGTGTTCCGTAGGTATTAAATAAATAATAAAGGGAACTTGTGCAATTATCTCAATTCTAGTGAGATCAAGGAGAACTATTTGGAAGATATCCTGATGGTGATAAATGGAAGATGATGCAAGAAATAATATAAATTGTGCTATAAGTAAGAGACTCCAATGGAAACATTCGAATATTTTTGGAAGATGTGTGGATCACTGTTATTGGAAATATTTCCTTGATTCATAGAAAACAATGTTAGAGAAACAGAGATATGTTGTCATGTCCAACAACAAGGAAATAATTCCATCAAGATAATTATTTAATAAATTTAATATATTATAAATGATATGTGATGATCATTTTCATGGTTTCATCACTCTATCACTTGTCTGGTTTTTTAATTATATTTCAATGACCAAGAAATTTATCTTTGAGTGAATCTCATATTGATCACTGATCTTGACAAAATGAAAAGCAGGGAACAAACAATCACATGCCCGAACTATTCCAGAAACCTACATACACACTTTTATATAAAATATAAATACATTATTCCTAAAATAAATTTTCCACAATAACATATTCATAAGAAATATTTTTCAAATATATGCTTTATTTTTGTAGACTCAAAGCACATAAATCAAAAAAAAATATGTTCTTAAGACTTTGTTATTATGACCAATCATAAACTCATAACCCAGTTATTATATCCATAACTCTTAAGTAATTTATGATAGATATGTTTCTAAAATTAGAAATAATCCTTATATGTGTCATGATTCTTATAACAAAAATACCATTGATAAAATAATTAAACTATTATATTTTTGAATCCATATAGATCAATAATTCATCTATTTTTATACACATAGGTCTTTATTTGGTATATAGGTTATCATTTTGAAGAATTCATTGACTTGGATAACTCCCAAATTCTACACATATAATATAGTAATATATAAATTGATCTGTAGTATTATATTTGTTTCCTTCCATTGTAGTCGTCTTTACCCATCACTGTTTCTTTATACCCTTCCATTCAACACATAAATCCATATCCCATTCCACTAAGATGGTTTACTTCATGCATCCTTCCTCATTTTTTACTTAATGGAAGTCGATAATTCTTTCCTCTATGGTCTCTATAAATCAATCTTCTATAGAACTCAATACTTCACTTATTTGGTGAGTGTGGGTGTTGGTTGAGGTATATGATTTTAATGTTATTTGACGAAAATTGATTTAGAATGATCATCAAAATCATTCACTCTAGTCAAAAACATGATTAATTTACAATTTTCACCACCTTGTCATTCATATTACATGTTAACATTATTCCTTTTAATACCATCCATTTACTAAAACCAAAAAACATTGTGTGAGCAACTTAAATCATAGTGGGAATCAATATAATAACATATACAATTTTGAAATTATGAAAGATATTTTTATAATTTACGAATCCTTAGATTGTACATATGTCATAAATTATCACTATATATTCATATCCTTTATTATGGTTTGTAAATAAAATGACAATTATCTTAATAATATATAACAGGAGTGTCAAAAAAGGTATACAGAAAGCCCCATTTTCATGCATCTGGTGATAATCAGTTCAAGACCAATGTACCCATTTCAGTGTTATTACCCCTAGGTAATTATATGGCCTAAGAACATTCAGTTTTAGTATCTAGATAGAGGTGTATTGTAATGAAAAGAAATATAATTTATCCCTTAACAAATCTTTTTAATTATCTTTTGTACTTATTCTAATGTTCTATCATATAATTTTTATCTCTAATTTATGTTTCATTAAATATAGTTCCCATAATTTATACTAATCATCTTCTGATACCAATTGTTGTTACCTAGACTCCAGTATCCTAGATCCAATGTTGAGTAAATTAAATTGGATTAAGACATAATGAATTTCATCCTGAAGGACTGAATAGATTATTACTCTTAAAAAACTAGAGAAACACTTGATCATTTTATTACATTTGGAAACAAAAATTATGGAATAATTTTTTAAGAGAATAAAATTATTCACCCTTTCATATCATTACACATAAATTATATTACTCTTCAATGAATCCATGGAAAAGGAACCAAAATAATTGTGATCTCAAATAAAATGTTAGGGAAAATTAAAACAAATTCTTTTATGAATAAATGGGGTATAATCAATAATGAAAAATAATATAAAAATTTAAATATCACCACACACATTTCATTTAAATAATTAAGAAGTGTAATCATTGGAGAGGTAAATAAGTGAAATCACATTTTAACTAATAAATAACATAAATATCATAATTGGATAAGGAATAATCAATATGGAATGGTAAATAATTTAACAAACATTCCATGTGATAAATAAAAAATAATGAATTTTATGGAGATATAATATCATTGGGAAAATGTCAGGGATAATAATAACTGAATTTTTAATGAAGGTATTTCATAATTATTTAATGCAATTTCATAGGCACAAGATAACTGTACTGTCACTATTTAGACTCAATAATATTTAAAATTAATTGGTAAAAACTAATTTCACTAAGGATATACAATTTATTTGTCTCATGAGACCCATCAATGAATCAGTGGTTTATATATAATGATTCCCCACACATGTCTTCATGTCACAAAAATTTATTCTTATATTTAATAATCTATTTAATTCATTAACAACATTCATTATCATCAAATATCTTTATTGTTTAAAGAATACATATTTCTAAATACAATACCATCTAAACATATAAAATTAAATATGGAAAAAATATATAGAAATGATATATGGTTTAGGAAATAAAAATATCAATGATAAATAATATGGATATTTATGTGAAATTAATTATCTATAGGAAACTGAATAATTCAAGGAGAATATATTAACTACAAAAATGAAGCATGGAAGTGAATATCATTATAATAGTTGGTAAAAATAATCATAAAACATATAGAGGAAGAATAATGATTGTATCCACAAAAAATATACCCATTGGAGTAATAATAAATGGGTCTTTCTTATGAATAAAAGTACAATAAAAGATCATTAAAAATAAATTTCATTTTTCATTTTTCATGATAATTTTATCTCTAAAAGTTAAAAAAACATTTTGAAACTAATTTTCATTTAGAATAGACTTGTAAATCATATTATGTTGTCTTTAGAATATTTTAGTGTTCATGACGGTTGGAAAATATTTTCATGTCATAAAGATTAAAAAAATATTTCATTTTTCTTTTTCAATATGGTCCAAACAAGTATTGTTTTGAATATGACATCAAGAATCCATAAAAAATGTGAAAATATTAAATAGGTAAAATTTATTTATTAAATATTTTTTAAAATTTTAAATTATTTTGGAGAAAATTTATTTTGAAAGCATTGTTTGGAATAAGTTAGATTTTCGATCGCAGAGAGAAATGATGTTGGGTTTTCTTAAAAACATTTTCACAATTGTTGTATATACCAACATTTGTAAAGAAGTACAATAACATGAAAAATATCATGAAAACCCATATGATATGAAGATGGAATTTATATGTTAAAAAATTAAAAAATAATTTACTATAATTGAAATTTAAGAAGAATGAATCTGTATTAGAATGGGATTGTGAAAAAACCCTTACAATGATTATGACGTAGAGGTGAGAACTAATAAATGAATAAAATATGTATATAATCTATAAGTCCACAAAAATTTTGAAAATATAAATATATTTTCCAATGTAATTATATACATAACCTTATAATATCAAAGTCAATAGAAGATTAATATATCCCTATGAACCAAAATTGAGTTATGATATTCTTTTCCACTTGTTAAATTTTAAGTAAAAACGACATTTAGATAAAATATATAAAATTAAAAATTAAAATAACATTAATTATTATTAATTAATTATATTACATGTGAAATGGGACATGTGTATTCCATGTAAAATAAATTGATTCCTAACATAAAAATGTTCCTCAATGAACGTAAATTGCTATAGAATCTCTTGAAATGATCATATCATTAAAATGGTAATTAATTAATAATTTGATTATGTGTATAAAATATAAATAAAATTATAACATATGGAAATAAATCATTTAATAATAATTGGTAATAATACACTAATTTTTATCAGGACATAATCTATTAAGTATAAGTTTAACCTAATAAATGGAAATTTAGTTATGAATTCCCTTACCTCAAGCATAATTTTGGTTGAATGTTATTTAAACTACCTTATGATGGTTTAAAACATATAATTAAATTATTAATGGTATATATTAATATTTATAATATCATACAATATCCTTTTGAAACATTTTACCACCCATTCATTAATAATTGTTCATTAGCCTCATTGTTTCAAGAGTTAATAGCCATATATTCACATTAAATAATATTCAAGAAAAATTTGGTTCATGTATATGTTCTATATATAAATAATCAATAGAATATAAATAATTAAATAATTATAATGTTTCTTAATTTCACTTTTAATACCAATCAAGAAAGATCATTTTGGTAAATAAAGTATGTTATGATCCTGGAGATGGGATACCGTATGTACGCATGAGTAACATATGAATTTAAAATGGTCATTATCGAAAAGAGGTGAGAGATATTGTTTCCTTAAATATTGATCATAATATCATAAATATTATATTTTATTATTTATATATTCATATATATATATATCATCTATATTCTGTGTTTATTAAATTACATTAGCATTGTTGTGTGAATGTGGTAGTCCACACATACATGAATATTGTAATCATATTCCATTATGAGAAAAAATAGGATAAACTATATTATAATAATGAGTAATATATAATTAATACCATATTTATTTTATCTATATCACTTATATTCATTAATTTTATAGATATTAACTTCTATGTAATGCCTTAGTAATGAAATGAATGACATCTCTTCATGAGGTGGTAGTACGGTATGCACACGTGCAACAATGTTGTATCACATATAGAATGGAATGATAAGAATGTATATACTATATATTGAATAATAAGGTATAATTATATTAAAAATATAATATATATAATTTTTTGTCTGTCATAACACAAAACCATGCGATTTGGTAACGGAAAAATGAATGACATCATTTCACGATTTGATATTCTGTTGTACACAAGAATAACGATTTCATAACCCATTTGATGGAAGTGGAGATGGATACATGTGATTCACTTATTATAGAGAGATATAATTATATGAAATATATTTAGTTTTTTATATCAACATGTTTTAATAAGAATTTAAGGAAGTATATGATGAAATAAAATAAAAACTCCCTCTGAAGAACATTACCTCTTCTTTGGGGAAAGTACTCAGGTTTTCATAAAAACCATCATATATTTGATTGATTACTAAAATAAGTATTTTAGGATTAGTGGATTGATTTTTGGAAGGTTACTTTGGAGATTCTTGTATGAACAAGAAGGGTGTTAAGGAGTGAATAAGGGAGGAGAGGTGATGGCCTTCTATAAGTGACGTGAGTGGCACACTTGTAATTTTGGAAAAGAAAAAGATGTATCCACATTTTCCACCAGAAAAAGGGTAAATAATATATTATTATCAGTAATTATAATTTCAAGTGTCTAAATATTATTATCAAATATATTTTACAATGTTTTAAGTAATTTTAACCCTTATCATTTTTGTTTACCCCTTGTAAATACATTTTCAGTTTAACGACAATATTAATTTTTATGTCTTCGCTAATAATTTTGGTAAATAAATAACATTACCATATTAGATTAAAAAAAATTTTATTATTACAAATATAGAATTCATTTTTAAAAATTCCTTTCATAATATTGTAAAATTTTATCTTAAATGTAATCCCACATATTTGATGAGAAAGTGGGTTTTCAAAGAGTAAATGTTAAAATATTTATAATGTTTTTATATAAAATCAATTTTAAAATTATTTAAATAAACTAAATAGAATTAATTGTTTTTTAATTGAAATAATTTATTTTTAAAAAATAATATTATATATTTTTAATCGAAATAGAAAGTTTTCAATTAAAATTCAGTACTTTTCACTATTCATCAAAAAATGATCTTTTTCAAAACAATAACAAAATTCACTAAAACATATTTATGATATTATGATTTAAAAATGATTTCTATTTATTTATATATATATTTACCAAATTTTGTAAAAAATAATTTTCATTCATGTGCGCAATGAGTTACTAAATCATATATTAGAAAAAAATAGATATTTTAAGAGAAGATTTATTTTTTAAAATAATAATTATCATATTTGTAGTCAATTTATAACCAATAATTTCATTTTTAAGTTATTACTATTCATACTCACCAATTTAACGATTATTCTATAATGTTATACTATATAATAGTTTATTTAGGCTACGGGTTTTCTGTTCTAAAAGATATCGAGGAGGTAAAATTTAATGAAATATATTTTTGGGCTTATTTAAGCTCATTGTTAGGATAAAGTAGTATGGTGAAAAGATTGGAAGAGCACCTAGAGATGGTGCTCCAAGGGTTTTATATGTGAGACCTTATATTTCCTCAGAGGTTACCATTGGTTCTGAAATCATGGTTCATGGAGTGGAGACATTACTAGTGAGTTCAGGAGGAGCCACACTTAGGCTTAATTTGACTCTAGAAGGAGATTATTATAACATGATGAAGAATGATGTGGCTGTAGGGCCTATTTCACCAGTGAGTTTGTGTGGGCCCATGACATAGGGTGCGACTACATGGCCTATTCTTGTGACCTCAAGTGGGACTGCATTGTCTTCAGATGGATTTTCATACAGCAGAGAAAATATAGTGGAATAAGGGGTTAGATTGGGTATTATAGAGCCTGTGAGTCGTTTGTCGAAACCCCTATAAGAGGGTTGATTTTTTTTCTGGGGCCCTTTTGTTGATGAATTTGCAAGCTGATGAAGGTCATTTAGCATCATTTTATATTTATAGATCAGATAATGGGGAATTCACAGTCATTGAAAATCATCATGCATTTAAGGAGAGTTTAAATACCAGAATTTTTTTCTCTTATTGGGCATTTGATTCTTGGTAAGGGTGATAAAATGATGAATACTGAGGAAGTAAAGTCACATCTCTCCTTTATTTGGGGCATTTCCCAGTGACATATTATTCATATTGGAAAAGGCTACTTTCATTTAATTTTCTCAAATGCGGAAGATTGAGACTGTGCTTGGGGATCAATTTTTTATGTGCATAATCTAGGGATCCCTCATGTTTGTACCTTGGATTTGATGTTCATCCCACATGAATAGAAGCATACAGCTATAGAGATCTGTACTATAATTCATGGACTTGGTTGGGTGGTTTTCAATACTCTTATTCTTAATTATCTTGTATCATGTATTCGTAAACCCCTTATGATGGAAGAGAACACTATTAAAGGGATGTTTGGGTATTTTTATAGGGTCATCATGGATGTTTACATGATAAATCCATTTCCTAATTCTATAACTATATTGAAAGAAGGTGAAAAATTGATGTATTATTTGAATATAAATTCATTGCATCATTATATAAGATTGTAGGTTTGTAGGGAATAGAGAGTCAAACTAACAAATTTTTTGAAATATTCAAGTGAATCATGTATGAACTTCTCAACCATAGGGTAAACTTTTTTTTGAAGACTGTCATTTTGAGTAATCACACTACTACTGAGAGGGGAACTATTATCGATATTGACTTAATGGGGAATGATATTCCTATTTAATAGTAGAAATATGTAGAATATACTTCAGGAATGGAGATTAAATCTCATGTTACTGATTACCAATAGGATGAATGTGGTCAAGGAATTAAATTTGTATTTGTTTTCAAACATTCCTTATTAGATCGAAAGCATGACCACTTCTATCTGATGATCCAATATATAATACTTCTGACTTTGATCAATCTGATTTTGAACAAGATGTGAAGAATGAAGTGGATGAAGAACTGATGTATGAGTGTTCCTTATCTAGAAATGAATGAATGATATGGGTGAATATTTATCCCCTATTATGAAGGATATCCTATTGTGTAGAATATTCCTCATCTATAAAGGGAGGAAATAGAATAGGATTGGTAGCAAACTAAAACATGGAGATAAGGTCATTATCCAAAAAATCTTGGCTGAGGGCATGGAGGAGATGGGAAAGGTTGGTCAACTGTGTCTTCTTCTAAGGGGTTTACTCTAGAACATGTTAAATGTTGAGAAAATTACACTTTAATTTTTAATTATAAGAACTTGAAATCCAAATTGGAATCATTTGAAAATATCCTTGACTATAGAGATTGTTCTAATTGGTAGATTCTCTATTTTGGATAAGGGCTAGTCGTTTATTTGATCCCGTCCATTCTCTTTCATGTTTTTATTTTATTTTCCAATAAATCATAATAAGAGGATTTTCTCCTAGATATTGTACCTTACTGGTACACTTAGTGTTACTTGTCACATACACTATAAAGTAAAATATTATTATATTATCATTTCATTTTTAGAGGATGTTATATATATCTAAAGCAATTTGGTGTGTCAAATTGATTTTCTACTTTAATGGTTGATGTCTGACCATCTAATGAAGTGGTGACATGTATCTTAAATATTTATTCGAATAATACCAATTAAATATTTGACTCAATATATTAAAATTCATTCATTAATGGGAAATATTCAATAATAATATTAATAAAAACACAAAAAAAATTATTTTTTTGAAAACGATTTTAGGAAATATTAGTGTAACCATGATTTATACGATTCTTCCTATTGTTAATAGTACTATATTATTTCAGGAAAATATTTTTGAACTACCCATAGTAGAATTTTATATAATTTTGAGTATGTATTTATTTTTAGTTTATGCTTCTATGATAGATATTAGAGACATCAAATTTATATTCAATAATTTCATACCTTTTACAATAAACTACGAAAATGATGAACTGATTATTGATAGTATTGAAAGTTACCTAACACATTTGGTTTAAAATAAATAATTTTATTGAATTAGTTATGATCTATTAAAAATAAATATATGGATTTATTTTCAATAGGATTTTTTGGTATAATTCTTATCTGGAGGTTTAATATACTTTTGAGTTAGTACTCAATGAAAAACCTATTTTAAAACCAACTTAATTAACAAATCATGTAAAAATTATGGAATTGAAAAATTATTTTCAAGATCTTCTAGATAAAATAATGTTTCATAGAAGAACTGCATCACAGGGTGGTCCATTTATTTCTAAAAAGAAATACGGTTCAATTAGAACTTCCATTTCTAATAGAACTGTGAGATACATAGATTTTAATAACAAGTAACTTCTTCCTCATATATGTGATTTTTGCGATCATCTCTATGGGAGCACAATATTTTTAAAAGAATGGTATCAGTTCAGGGTATCATTAGTTGGATGTAAATGAGTATGGTATCCCACGAATTGTATTTCATAGTATATATGGAAATTATGAGTTTATATTTATTCCCATTGGTTTGTCTAATGCATCAGATGTATTCGTGGATCATAGGAATAGAGTTTTCCAGGACTATTTAGATAAATTTTTTGTTTATTATATTTATTATAAATTGGAAAATTATAATATCTCATATGATCATGAATGAAACCAAAGGATTTTATTGTAAATATTGAAAGAAAATAAACAATATAGACAATTTAGTATGTTTGAATTTTCATTGGAAAAATTTATTTCCTCATGTATATTGTTTCTAAATATGGAATGACTATTGGCCCAACTAAAAAAAGTTCAAGGTGAATTAAAAATACATAAAAATGTCAAATAGATTAATTTTTTTATTAGTTTGTAACTTCCAACAGTATTTTGAAAAATGTTCTTAATTATCTAGCCCACCCACTTTCTTAACATGAAAAGAAGTTAAGTTCATATGAATAAAAGTGTGTGATGAATATTTTCAATAACTAAAAAGATTATTTTTGATTGATCCACTTTTTGAATTTCCCTTTATAAGTGATGGAGTTTTCATCAAAAATTATTTTTCTCTAAAAGGACCTATTTATTTCTTGATATATAGTAATCATGTAATTTATTAGCCTTCAGGGAAACTAAAGAATAATGAGTTCAATTGTCCTAAACATGATGTCAAATTAGGTAATATGAGTTTTTTTAAAAAAAATTGGGGGAATCAATTATTTGGAGGAAACTGGGAAGTATATAATTTTCATAAAATTATAATATATATATTCACTGAAAAATATTTGAACATGTGTCATAGATTATGGATATAATTGATTAAGGATTATGACTGTATAACTCCATACCATCTTGAAAAAGTAAAAAAAATATAGTAAATGGTTTGAGTCATAAAAATAATGATATGCTAGCCATGTTATTATTGGAACTTCACCATTCAGTTAATTACTTAATGAATTAACCGTAGAAATAGTGTATTCCAGAGCATTCTCTATTTTTATGTTTTTAGTATAATCTCATCTGTAAAAAAATTAATAAATCTCAAAAGGGGAACATGTTTTATGGGAAATGGAAGAATCTATTTAGAATGGTACATTTCATGGATTTAATGTTGATGAAGAAGGTGTTATTATATTTCAAAATATATTATGTAATCCCTATTATACCATGTTTAATATAGAAATATTGAAAAAATACCATAGTTACCCTCTTTGCATTTATCCCAGTTTAACCATGATAAAAAAAATACCATCAAGATTATTACTGGTGGGAAGGAATAAAAAGTTATATTGTAAAATTTATCATTAAATATTTCACTTATCAGTTGGTTAATAAAGAATGATAACTTTTGAATATGATATTTCATTATTTTCTAGTTCCATAGTACGTATTGTATAGTATATCCCTGGATTTATTGATAGATTTACCAAATACATCTTAAGCTAAATATAAAATTTTTGTTATCTTTGATTTGTCTCCAAAATCTTCACATTTCCTTTATGTATAAGATATAATGTTTTCCAATAAAATTTCTCAACACCACCTTAAACATATAGTCATGTTTCTTGAAGTTCCTCTCTCCATTTTATTTTACCATGATCTAAGATTCAGCTCTTATTTTTGGAAAGGACTACAAAAGTAATTGGTTATAAAATTCAATATTAGTACATATTTTCATCTACGCTATGATGGTTAGTCTAATAGAATGATCCCGGATGTAAAATGAATTTCTAATGATTGTTCATTGGATTAACATGGAATTTTGGATTAAAACTATCAATTAATAAGGTTTTCCTATAATTGGTTTTCTATTTAAATATATGTATGGAACTGTATGAGATATTATTTGAAAATCAATTTCAAAATGATGTTTTTGGAGAATATGTGGGTGAAAGAAGTTAATGGGGAAATAGTTAGAGGAAGAAATATTTAAGAAGGAAAAGAGTATTTCTAAATATATGAGGATGGCTTAGAAAATGTAGAAAATGTATGTGGATTGGAGTAGAAATGATCTTTATTTTGATGTAAGAGATTCTGTTTTTCATAAATTATATCAACGGAAAATTGACAATAATTTTTATGAAATTGGGATGATACATCTAAGATTTATTGGAACATATAAAATCCTATATAATGTTATATTATTTTCCAACCGTGTTACCTTAACTATCAGTTTATTCTACGTTTAGAACATATTTCATGTTTCCATATTGAGAAAATATTTGATGGATTTATCTCATCTTTTGATACATGAGGTAGTTCATTTGAAAGATAACCTTTATTATAAGGAACACCACATATAGATCATGGAATATATGGAGTAATTGTGGTGGAATAAGTTAATGTATCATGTTTTCTTGTGAACAAAATATATGGTTGAGGAAGAAACATAAGTATCTAAAAATTATTTGATAGAAAGATATCCATAGTTATTTAATTAGTGAATAAAATTATGAGGACACAATTTCTATAAGTGGGAAGAATCTAACAACTTATATAAGTTCAAGAAAAATAATTTTCATGTCTTATTAATTTAATATATTTTTTTGAGTTATAATTATTATTAGAATATTAGGAAATGTTTTCATTCAAAGATGAAAAATTCTTTATTTCTAATGAAATTTGAATTTACTACATTATATGATTTGATATAAAATTCTAATTTTAAATATTATATAATATGATTTAAAAAAAATGAATTTCTATTTTTAATTCAACACATAAAAATTATCTTAATGTGGATTTTTTAAAATTTATTAAAAAGTTTGATTATAAAATAAATAACGAAAAGTGAATATTCTTATTGAAAAATGATTTTTATTTTCATGTAACGAAAATATAAAATAATATTTTTTATTATATTTGAAATTTCAAAAAAAAAAGATAATTATAAATTCAATTATGATCGTTATGTGGAATATTATAACATAATTTGGTATAAAACATTTGTATACATAAACAAGTATGTTTATTAAAAAATATTTTTTATCACTCTTTTGAGTTCAATTTGAAATAATATTCAACCACATCTGGGATTTAAATCATGGAAAATGGATTCCATATTTGTAATTAGGATTTCTAGTGTCAAAAAATGAGGACATTTATTTAAAATTAGTAATAGTTACTATACTAAATAATTATCACCACGCTAAAGCAAAATCAAGTAATTCTGGGTAAAAATAATGTGGTGAAGAATAAATATTAACCAAAAGAACCATAATTTTATTGGATGTGTATATTACTCCCATTTTCATCCAAACATAATAAATATGATATTTTTCCATTTGGACATGATTTTGACCTTTATAATATTTTATATTAATAAATGTAAAAATGACATTTTCTTTGTTTTAATTGCTTTAAATTTTTTAAATAGAGATATATATAATGTATTTTACACTATAAATTTTTATTTGAAATAAAAATTAGAATTTTATCATTCTAATTTAATTATAATATTTTTAATTAAATAATTACATCAAATTCTTAGGTAATTATGTCATATTATTCATCAAACTGATAGATAAATAAAATGAACGATTTTATAAAAATTTAAATTAATATAATTTCAATTAATATTAGTGTACTAAATTTTTTTTACTTATATAAATATTTTAGGAATTTTTTAATTGAGTATATTTCTATTAATCTTCAATATTTAAGTTAATTCAATTTAAATAAATTGTTCTAAAATTGACATTAATGATATATGATAATAAAAAATATTTTATAAAATGGTTTAAAATTTCTAAAACCCATATTATTTTCCATGTTATTGGTATAAGATTTAAATTATAAGGAATTTATATTTAGTTCTGATTTTATATTTTATATTAACTATCTAGATCTTTGATGTGTAAAATACATTATTATCATAGAAATCATCAAAAAGGGTTGGCACGAATTAAAAAAAGATAAGCATAAAAACATAACATAAAGACATATAAATTATATTGTTTGCAAATATTTAGACCCATAATTATTTTGTATTTTTATTATATCAACTTGGACCCATTTTTATATGAAATTTAATTTATTTTAATTTAATAATTTATGAAATTCTTATAGTGCCCCTCCTCATGCTTATAAACAGGCACCAACACTCCTCCATTATTCAAAAATAAAAAACCATTTTGATTGGATAAGAAATATCCAAATTCATTTATACAATCCATTACTTTATTATCTTGGTGTTAGGATAATAATAATATAATTTTTATAGTCTTTAATGGGTAATGCGAATGAGATTGTTTGATGTACTGGTAATACTATTAACTAAATGTTTTTATATTTATTCTTACATGTCCTTAAAATAATATTCAACAATGATGATATAATAACATTAATATATAAAATATACTTATATATTATTATATTAATGTATAAAACTATGTACATATCCCTCTAACATAAAACGGGAAAAACAAATCATTTGTGTGAATTGAAAATTACCTCCTTGTAAAATGATGTAATTCATTTACCATCACTGCATCTCATGGATGGATATAATTATTTCCTTAATAAATATATATTCATAGTATTAATGAAATATTCATCATTCTATATTTATAATATATCATTTACTTATTATCCATTCCATTATATGAAAAATTATAAAATCGTTTGTGCGTACATTTTGACTACCACCTCCATAAAGCGATGTGATTATTTTTTCATCACCAAATCATATGGATGATATATATATATGATTTTATAAAGATATAATTTTATATTTATCATATAATTATCATTGTACAAATATAAATAGTCACTTACCTTCTCTCCATCATGATCTTTGAAAAATGGAAGTGTTACCCATATGTATGTATGACCTACCATCTCCATGATTATATATAGTTAATTTTTAATAATAATATATCTAGGATTGTTTTAAAACTATAATTAATTTGTAAATAAGATATATATATCATTATTTTTATTCCTAAAATTTTGTTGCAATGACAACTTTGATCATAGTCAATATACCGAAGGCATTTTTTTTACAGATATTCCAAATATCATCAAAAATATCGATGTGAACATAATTGATTATGAAATTTTATATTGAATGAAATTATATAAAATATAAGGGGTGATGGATTTGAATTTTTTTTATAAAATTAAATATTTGACCTAAGGTTTTTATTCATGATGATAATGAACATATGTGAATATTTGGACCCATGATAGGGATATTTCTTTTAAAATACCACTTTTTAATATTCCATTCTTACTATTTGTAATACCTAATAATGTTTAAAAAAATTATAAATGTATTTATATGGATTGAAAATAATTTTAAATTATATTTTACATCTCTTTAAATTTCATTGACTGGTTTTCAAAAGGAATCCTTTTAGGGAATATTTTGGATTTCAGAAAAAATGAAAAAAAATGATGATCTATTTGAACCATTACAGAATCAAAAAATTTTACCACCATAAAAAAATTATTTGAATTTGGGATTAATTTAAAAGAATCGATAATTTATTTAAATAGAATCTTTGTTCTAAGTACTTTATTTTTCAAAATAATTTTTTAAAAGGAAAAGGTATTTCAATATTTTAATTATACATGGCATCAAATAACTTTTCAAGGGTTTTATGGTAAAATATGATAGAATAATTATTTTTATTAATGATATTCTACCCACCCATAATAGTTTGTTGAGTTTTATCTTGATATATCTTTTATTTTGGGTGATCCCGATACAAATTATATGACTAGTGAGACTGATATACCTTATATGATGGTTTCACCCAAATAACACTCTAATGAATTTGGTAATTTTCATTGTCTTAAAAGAATTATAGGAGGGAGTTAACTAGCGTGGTTTCTCCAATGCATTTATCTATATGTAGTTTTTTCTAACATTGGATATGATTATAATTCCTTACGTTTCAAAAAATGGTTTTTTATTTTCATGATATGGTTTTCAATGGTTTTTAGATTTTGAAAAAGTTTTGTGTTCCTTCATTGGTAAATATTTTATTTGAACTCTAAAATAATATTATTATAATGGTAATCATTTTTGGGTTTTGATTTTATTTATTTGAGTAACATATTTCCTATATTCTTTATACCTTACTCAAACATTTATCCACTTTTCATGTTTTCAAAATGTTTTTCATTGGGATTTAGGATGGTTAAGAAGAAATAAGAAGTAAAGTTGAAATTCAAGAATATTTTTTATGAAAATAAAATAGGATTCCTTATAAAGGTTATATATTGTAGAAAAATTGATAAGGATTAGATTATTGAACTTTATGAATTATGGGGTTTTTATATGTGAGTAATGAATAAATTCATTAAAACACTAAACCAAAAATGTCATTAGGCATGTGTCGATGTTAATTATAGTCTAAAGTCCCTAATTAATGTAATATCCATGGCATGGTCCTAACATTATCAGACCAGGGTTTAGTTGGTTTTTGATATTAAGATTTGAAAGAATTGGTCAAAACCCTATGGAAAAGGATAAGTATTGGATAACATATTAATGCTTCTCAATATTATAGGTTACATGTTTTCATAGAAAATATATTCAAACCCATGAGATTTTGTGTATTTTTTCTCAAATTAATTTAAAATTACCATATTTTTCATTTCACAAAACACTGAATATATCCTTTTTATATGTAAAATCACTATTTTTTAATGTATTATACGCAACAACCTGCTAATCTTGTGAAACACACAAAAAAATAATAGATTGTGTTATAATAAACACTATGTTTTCCTTATATTACATAGAATACCATGTATATTTGATTGATTTCATAACATTCAAGGTTGGGTTTTACAAAACTAACATTTATATTTGATTGAAACAATATGATTTATGCATGTATATAAAATTAATTTTTTTTGGTTATAAATTTGTATAATTGAATGAAATAAATAAATGAAAATAAAGAAAATACATTTCTATGAAAACTATTTTTCTATATAGAAACATAATTTTGTCTCAATAAATTATACAAGAAAATCTAGATTAAATTTTCAAACATAATTTATATGTTATATATTCAGTGAATATTTTTTATACTAAACTAATATATTTGATAGGTATAATATAAGAATAAATCCCATTTTATGAATAAATTGATATATTTTTCTTAAAGGGAATTTTACCGCCGTTTAATGGGGAACACATTTTAAATATTAACTTTGACACTTTTATAATTATTATTTGAAAACATATACTTTATTTTGTTTAATCATAACATAAAAATTTACTTCGGGTGAATTTTTAGAATTTTTCTGAGAAGTTTTATTTTTTTAATGAATAGTTAAATCATTGAATTTTAATTCAATACTTTTTTCGTATAATTTATTTGTACAAGTTAATTATGCATGAATTTTGATTTATATTTTAATTATATATATTATAATGAAATTAATAAAATTTATTTTATTGGAATAAATTTTATATTGAAATTTGATATAAACATATTTGACATCGTTTAACATTTTTACTTTAAAAATCCATTTAGTCATCTTGGATATGTGATTAAATTTAAATTAAGTTCCACCATAAACTGATTAGAAAGTGAATTTTTTTATTTAAATTCATAATATGAAAAATTTGAAATTTTAATATGGTAATTTTTTTTCCAAATATATTAATGAATGCGATCAATATTAATTACAATGTTTTAGAGTAAAATTAGCATAATGGAGGACTAAATATTAATCATAAGGCCCAAAATTGGAAAGAAACTGGTCCAAAAAATATTTTATAGACATATTTAGATACTATCCTTACTTCTATATAGTTTTTAGCATTATTTGATCTAATTTACATGAAAAACATGAGTGCAATTCCCTTTTCAAACGTTTACTAGAAAGTCACTACTCCTCCAGTATTAAAAAGTACTCAACTCTCCCACTTATTAAAAACTCTCTAGACCATTGGAATAAAAAAATATACATAAATAATCTCCCAATATCCCTACATTAATACTATAATCATCCCTCTGTAAATAAATCCAACCAAGGGATCCCTTTGATACAAACCCATAAGGGTTACCTAAAAAGAGGTAACATTCTTACTCAATCTATTTTGTTTTATTTTCATTGTACACCCCCTGAAATATTTTTATGTAATGATTACATAAGAAAATCATTATAAAAAATATTTGGATATTTTATTATTCTAAATGTTTTACCTGCACTTAAACACACTTCTATATAATGGGTAACGTACTCGTAGTTCTTGAATAAGGTGAACTATGACCTCCAGAAACGATGTTGTTCATTTTTCCTTTACCACATCTAATGGTTTATAATTATGATATAAACATTATTTTAATGTGATAAATATCATATTTATTATGTAATTATTATTCATTAAATACTATACCACACATAATTGCATGCTTTCCATTATTTGTAAATATTATAACTTTATTTCAGGAGGTGTTGACTACCATCTCATGAAAGTGATGTGATTCATTAACACTCTACGTAGAGAGTATTAAGGTAAGGTTTAGTGCAATTATATGATATAAATGAAATAATAATAATAATTATATTATATTATATATATATAAATATATTTTATTTTCTTTCTTTCATTCAATATGGGAATAAAATAGAAACAATGTTCATGTGTATGCACGACGTACCATCACCTTGAACAGTGTATTAAATTTCTTAATTTTATATATAATAAATTATTAAAAAAAATAATGATTATATATTTTAATTATATAATTCTTTACATTCTATAAAAATGTAAAATATTATCTTAGTGGGAGGATCAATAGTAACAAGTCAAAACATATACAAAAAACAAATAAGATATTACCAGAAGTGTGACATTAACATGGAATTATTAATAAATGGGTAACATTTTATCATAATGAAATAATATATGTTATTATATATAATAATATGTTTCATTAATATATTCATAATAAAATTATATTTTTTATATAGGATGATCATACAAGTATGAAGAGATTAAAGACATAAAGTAAGGGTTTTCTCGTCTCACTTTTATTTTCACTAAGACAGAAGCCATGATCACCTCTAATATTTAATATGTCTTCTGTATACTACCCACATATGTATTATATTATTATTATACATCAATTTATAAGTATACATATTTCATTTTTATGATTTTTATTTAATGGGGTTTACGTTTCAAAATTCACTAAATTGGTAAAGTAATTTTGTATCGATTTTCCTTCATCGAGACATAGACCATGTTATGCATAAATAATTTTTTATGAGGTGTATATACTTATTCTATATTGTTATATAATTAATATAATTATTTTCATGATATTTTATTAATTTTTTAATGTTATTATTTCTATTTTATTATGATTCAATGTTACCAATGTGGTAACAGTTTATTACTACAATCCCATCATTTAACAAGATTGTTTATGATTATGTTTCCATTGATGAAGTATTATGATACATATCCTAAGAAGTCACATTAATTTTATTACCCTATGGTTATCCATGTCATATCCAATTAATGGTTCCATTTTTTCACTCTTTGGTACTTAAGATAATTACAAAGATGTTTTATGAAAATCCGACTTCATTTCTATATTCGGTTGGAAATATGTGTTCTGTGAAAACTATATTTTATAAAAATGTTTTAAAAAATGTTTTACTATTATCGTATTATGTTTTCTAGAACAAAAATCATCACATAGCCACAATAGGACATCTTTAGGTAAAGTAGAGGCACCATCTGACTCAACAGACCATCCATAGAATATGAAGGGGGGAACACACAAGTTTCTAAGTGTGCGTACAAGACTGTAATATGCGCATAGAGCCCTTGAATTACTAATTTGATGTAAAATGGACATGATAAAACACTATTTTGTTTAATATTTTATTGATAATATGTGATAAAATTTCCCCACATTGTGTTAAATATGTTTAATTATAATATATTTGTGATTAGATCATTCTTTTGAAAATTTGACTGAAATACCAGTTTTACATTTAATAGGGAATTGTAGTATTTCAAAGATATATATTTTAATATTTATTATTGGAACTTGAAATTTTGTAAATATGTTCCTGACATAATTGTATACAACTTTTGTTCATGACATTGGAGCTAAATTGTGAATTTGGTTTAACTAAATGGACTATGAATTCAAAGGTGGGTTGGACCCTCCGGATTGGCCATTGGTTCTCTATTTGGGCCATGAAGCCTTCAATAGAGATTCGATAGGTCCCAAAATTTGAGAGTACCTAGAAAATTTGATTTTCAACAAATCATTATTCTGAAAGAATAGCTAGTTCACGCATTTTTTAGGTCAAATGGGCGGTGCATTTTGTACTAAAATATTTGGCCGAGATTCCCCATTCACACATGAAACCACTTTAAACCGAGCCTCCACTCCACTCTATAAATTAGTGTTTTTATTATTTTCAGTGGTTGGTATGTGAATTTGAGAGTTTAGGGATGAAGATAAGAGGTTCCACTCTAGTTCTATAAGAAATTCAATAAGTTTATCTCTTGAATCAAGGATCCCTTCATCGAATCCCTCTTCTTCTTCCTCATTTTTTAATGCTTGTGTTTTCATAATAAACATCTTTGTTATTCTTTTATTTCTTATATTTTCTTCTATTTTGTAAAAATTTCTTCATATCTTAATCTTCTAAATTTGGCTGGAGTCAGGATTAGAAACTTTATTGTGTACTACCCTTTCTAAACCTTTGAATTGCAGAACGTTTTTTCGATGACTACACCGCCCATGGAAGATTAGTTCTATTTAGTAATTGTTCTACCTCTAATGTTATTCATTAATTTATTTTTAATCAATGAGCTACTGTAATTCAAATAATATGATCTTTTAATTGGGTATTTAATTTAAAAGAAAATAAGCAAGCTTTTGAACAATTTACACAAAAACAAGCGATGTTGGATGTTGGGTAAATTGGGAGAGTGTGATCTTAATCAGTAATACAAGACCACATGAGATAAATTAGTAGTGTTCAAATATAATCACTAAAATAAATTAATCTTCGTTTCCATAATTGATATGTGCTCTAAATAACCACCGAAAATAAGCTTACCAAAGAACACCAGTCAAAGCAGGGTGCTGCGATTGATTGTTTCGAAGCGTGCCTTAGGTTGTAGTAATTTCATCTTTGTGGTTATGTAAACTCCCGTAGGGTTAGATGGTTATCAAATTTGGGGATTATAATTAAGTGTATGTTAATTTAAATGATAATTACAAATAATTGTGTTAAGAGGTAGAGTATGATTTGTTACTCCTTTTGAAATATTTAAAAAAACATCTTCTTCTTGCATCGAATTTTATTTCAAAATTAAAACCAAAAAAATTGAAATCATTTTCCAGCAAACATCTTCTAATTTTATAAAAGATAAACAACAACATATCCGTTTGTTTTGTGTTTTTATTATCTTATATTTTTGTTAATAATTTTATGAAGTTGTTTTAATTTACTTCCTCTTTTGAGATACGACATTGGTCAGCCACTCTGCTGCACCTAAGTAACCCGAAACCAAAAATAATTTGAAATCACCCACGACAACGCATTTTATGCCCCTTGCATTCTCACTGATCACCTAGAAAGTCATGGATTCATGGAGTACAACTTCAGTACCCAAAAACTTGTGTGAAATTTTAGAAGATCTCAAATATATATTTATGTTCCCCCCCTTATTCAGGGTTATCCTCTAAAATACAAAAAATCACTCTACTACACGTATTAATAATCTTCTAAAACATTGACAAAAAATGGAAATATAAATGTATAACAATTTTTGTAGATGGTTCTTGGGATTCCTTCATTCGGGTGGGCCTATAGTAGATTTAGTATTGTCCTACCACTTCCATCCTAAGAACGAAAAACATAAGAATCTTGTGTGTAGGACCTGAACTTTCGTAGCAGCCTCTAATCTTGTTCTCACCACCACTTTGATGCTCCATATATTTTTTATTTTCAAAACACCATGTTCGATAATTTATTTTAGCAAACCCTCATCCAATACATTCACCTATTGAGTTCATCCCTCTAGGATTGTGCATGGTAATTTTCTAGTCCACTATGAGATGTCCCTAATTCCAATAGTGCATTAATTTTCCTAACTCATTCTTTATATCAAAGGTATTATAAAACCCCCTTTTTTTAGAATAAGGATGCTAACAAATCCTCATGAGTAACCACTCCTACACACCGTCAGATCCTAGAACATATAAAGCCACCCCCACCAAAGGATTGATGATCAACGATTATGTAAGACTACGGGGTGAGGAGTGAGTTCCCCACTTACAATTTTCATGGCATAAAATATCATAACACAACCGACCAAAACAAATGAAGTCAAACTATGATCTCACCTTGTGAAGAAAATAAAAGATGTCCCCATTTATGATTGATATATAATGAGTTTCTAATCCCATGGAATGAAATCCTCTTCATTGTAATTTCATCCTCTAAGGAATCCATCATGGAGTATGTTCCTAAACTTTTTGTAGGAGGGAACAACTTTGGACCTCTTTACCACCCCCAAATACAATGTTTAACGAGGGGTCAGTCAATCTCAAAAACCCTTCCATATCCCTTTGGTATTTTTCATGATGGGACCTTTAAAAACACAATCTATTCTCACATGTAATGAGATACTCCATATTATTCTTCCCTAAGTATGTCCAACACCATCTCTCATTGAGGCATCTTTTATGACAGAACAGTCAGGTCTCTTATTTCCTCTTGTTTCTCACATCGATCATGATACATTTGGGATTATATTTTTGCAGAGGATATGAAACATATCCACCATCAATGGTCCACTTCTATGTATATTTTTGGACAATGATTAATGTATATTATTTTTGAAGTAAGAAAAAATTTTCATTATTTTTCTCTTTCATTTTCAAATTATATAAATCAATTCACTTTTTAAAAGTCTTGAAAAATATGATGTTGCTTTGATGATATGTATTTCCAAAATATCATAACATGATTTATGAAATTTTTATTCAAGACATATGATGGAAGGGTGTAATGACCTATAAATTCTATGTTAATATATTTTTTAATTGTATGTGAATTTTACGAGTCTGTGAAAATTGAAGGCGTGTGATTTTGAGGCCCGGTGTGCCCAAAATAAAATTCTGAACTTTTTTTAGGTACATTCAGTATACGTACAAGTGGGTTTTTATAAATTTTGAACCCATCCTTAGAATTGAAATCGAAGGGAACCATTGAACTTGCAGAACCTGTGTTCTTTTAAGGAGACCATCACCTCAACCATAGTATATCGAGGGTTAAAGTCAGTTTTTGTGCTTTTTCGTGGATATAAAAATAAAATAAACTTTTATTTTATTTTTATCCTCCCAATTGAATGCTCAGTGGTGGGGGACACCCGAGATATAAAAACCCTGAATTCATATCCATGGTGGTGGGGACCACCCGAACCCCTCATAATGGGGGGGGGAGAGATCTCTCAACTCCCCATTAAATATTCTCCCATTTAATTATGCTTCACTAGTTATTTAATGATGCTATCTTAAATTTAATTGATAAAAACATATTTTATTGGATCCTCATTTCTCCTTGGGGGAGATATCATTGGAAAAGGAAGAAGCGTTGGATAACTTGTAGAAACTCATCTCCAATGAAGAACACACCTTCTATAACGAAAAAAGAGGAACCGACCTCGAGCCCCAATCCGATGCACCTTGAGGAGGCAGTGAACACCGACGTCTTCGATGACAACGAATCGAAATCTGTTCTTCCCTACTCATCAGTCATTAACGGAACCATAAAAGTAGAGATTGTGGTTTTGAATTTCCCCATTTCTCATTCTGGACAATTCTTCGTGATTCAAGAAATATTTGAACCGCTTTCTACCACCCTAACTCGAAGGGTACGTGCCAAACGAACATGACCCGACCCCTCCAAAAAATCATTTTGTTTCTTGGTATGTTCTTCACGATGGAGGAGGACGGTATCCAACACTATTTGGGATCTGGAACAGTGGTTGACAGAGAAGCAACTATGCCGCCGGAAATTGCTTGCAGACTATCGGCCGAGGCAATGAAAGGGTGGCAGCAAGTAGAGGTCAAAAACACAATGGGCGGTGGGGGGGAATCCATGCCACCCAACGAGAAAGGGTTGTGGCATTGTGTTGTGGTAGTGAAGGGAGGGCGACCGGAGTTCGACCAACAATGGAGGGGCGGCGCACAACGCGCCGCTGTGAGGACTAAGGGCTAGCCATTTAGGTCAGTCGAGCTGGACTAAGCAGGCCCTACGGTGGGTCCCGCGTGCAGCCTGGAGACTAAATGACTTCGACTGTTTAGTGAGTAGGTGCATGGGGAGCGCGACTCCCCCCGCATGGAGCTAGGCCAGGTGTCCTAGAGCGGGCTAGACCTAGTGGGTCGGGTCAACCCGAACTAGGTGGGTTCGACCTAGGCCGGGTCAAGTCAGTTCGAATAGGTCGGACCGGACCCAGACCAAATTTGACCCATATTTTCTCTTTTGGACTACACTTTGGCATCGAACATCGGTTTGACAAACCTCCTAAGACACCATAAACCTTCAAGGGATATATTCATTTTGGTATACCCCACATGGTATTTGGATAAATGTGAGGTATGGTCGGGTTGGATAAAGAACGAATCCAACCAGGCCCTCGGGACTAAAATGCTAATAAATTACACACTAGAAATCCGATTTCTTCACAATATATTGTGTTTAGAACCCTATTATGTGGAGGTCCTTTGAGATACTTAATCATGGGACTTAGTGGCAGTTAGAGTATTGACTTGTAGCTTGAGGAGAGGAACCTTCTGGAATCAAGCGAGCTTAGTGTTGGAACCCAGTAGCAAGATGTAACATGATAAATGGATCCTTCATGGGTGTGTGTTTTAGGATCCCACATAATTTTTTTTCTAACAATCCATGTGGGAATATACTTGGATCCTATATGGGTCTGCTGTACTAGGATCATGTGTGGGTCTGATGATGTACTAGGATCAGGTGTGTGTATGTGTACAAGGATCATGTGTGGGTCTGATGATGTACTAGGATCTTACGTGGGTATGCCTTTTAAAATTGAAAAATGATTCTGTTGTCACATATAATCATCTATACTTATGTACTTAAGTTATTCCGAGTGTGATATGAGTCCCCTCCTTTGTGGTGATACCTTGGTGGTATTCTTCTGGGTTGCGTACCTTTGTTGTACTTACCTTCATGTTGACACCTTGGTGGTATTCTTCTATTTGGTGTACCTATGTGCTACTTACCTTTATGGTGAAACCTTTGTGGTATTCATCTATGTGGAATACCTGTGTGGTACTTACCTCTATGGTGTTACCTTCATGGAATTTCTTACATTGTAGAAAAATTGAGATGGGCATATTCGATAACTTAGGTATATGTTTGGGTATATACCTAAGTAGGGTTGAATTTTGTTTCCATGATTTGTGGGTTATCTTTTGTAGATTTTGAGAGACCTTCAAGGGTATCAGGGTAACTAATGACTATCGTTATAATCATCCGTTCACAAGAAATTCCCACACCTTGTTGTTTTTTGTGCAGATGACTGAAAGTGCTGACTGAGGACGAGGGTACCAGGACTAGAGGTGGCTCAGAGGTGGAAATTAGATGAGGCATACCGCAGAGATTACCTGATCAGGAGTTGTAACTACACTTTAGGTAGGATCCTTGGTGTGTGTTCATAGGATCTCTTTTCATTTTGATTTTACTTTTCAGTTGGGAATGTATTCTAGCCCTTTTTACTTACTGTACACACTCTTTTTACTGTACAATTTACTTGTGTTCGTATCTTGATGTGTGCTTGGTTGCATGTGTCTAAATGTTATAAAGGTGATGCCTTCCCAGTTTTAGGCCATACGACTTTTGATGCTAGTCTCTAGCCCTGGTCCTTTGGAAGGCGGGCATGGGGTAGTCATGGCACGGTCCCCGAAGGATGGGTCATGACAAATTGGTATCATAGGAGTCGGTTCTACCCTAGAAAATAGGACTTTGATATTTTTAAATAGAATATTTTTAGGTATAGTGAGTGTTGTTATCAGTTTAAGGAATTTAGTATTGGTGCGGTGACCAATATATTCATACAACAAGACCCTAACTTATGATTTCTAACTCAGTGCATGAAAACACTGATTTCATGTGTGTTTTGAAAAGTTTTCTTTGTGAACTCTTTGAGTCAGATCAACAGGTATATCTTATTGATCGTGGATCACCTGTTTATTTTTAGGATTCCCCCACAAAGAAAACCATCTAGTGTTCTAGGTAGAGTATGCAAGGATAGCCCACTGAGCGATAAGGACACAGTGCATGTCCCACTTCTTGTAGAGGCACCAATGGTACCATTACCCGTTGGGCCAACGATGCCACCAGCCCCAGTAGTAGATAGTAGACACCACTTGAGTGTGTTGTACGAGTTCCAATGCCAGAGGCTACCTAGGTTCAGGGCTAAGATGGACCCACTGGCAGCTGAGGGTTGGTTGGAGGCCATAGTGAGAATCTTCCGATTGGTAAGGACACCAACGAATCTCATGGATATCCTGACCGCCCGTCTTAAATAGGAAGCAACAGGTAGATATATGAGCTTGATGATCCATGTACATGATGAGGTGCCACTTCTCTAGGTATACATCGAGTGCCTATTTTAGGCAGAGTTTTTCCCAGCGACCCATCGTGCAGTGAGAATTCAAGAGCTGGTCATGCAACTGGCGGTTGGCGACGATTCATGATGTTACTGCCACCACCACCAAAAGGTCCAACCTGGCCACAAGGAGTAGGTGGAAATAGGTGAGCTTAGATCTTGTCAGATGTTCCCTAGGATCGTAGATCTTTGCAAATGATACGAGGTAAGATCATTTTCTAATCCACCTTATATATAGTACATATAGAAACAAGTGTTAAAAATTCTTCTATTGACACATCCCTTATTCGATGCTCGGAGATTCCAATTGAGTCGTTGGCTCGATCATTACTGATAGAGACTCCTATGGAAGAGTATTATTTTATTATTCACTAGTTCCTATAGTGTTAGCTTACTCTATGAGGCGAGTGCTTCAGCTGGGATCTCCTAGTAGCAGCATCGAGGACTTACGAAGTCATCCTGGGTATGGACTAATTATCTACAGTCCATAGTTATATTGATAGTATTAGGCACAAAGTCCAGTGTGTCCACACGGATGGGAACAGGTTTACCTTCATCGGTGAGAAAGGAGACTTTGCAGCACATGATACACTTACCTAGAGGAGAGTGTAGCTGATCACTCATCTGTTGGATAGCCTTAACCTCAGAGCGGTTTATGTGGAGAGTCTGAGATATCCTATAGTGGTGGACCAGTATGCGAATGTCTTTTCTGATGATTTTCCGAGTATAACACCCCACATATAGGTGGACTTTTACATTGACGTATACCTTGGGAAGAAAATGATATCTACACCAGCATATTAGATTTCTCACGTGGAGCTTCGTGATCTATGGGTACAGTTGTAAGACTTACAGGGGAAGGGGTTCATTCGGTATAGTGTTTCTCCTTGGGTATCCCTGATTTTGTTTTCCAAGAAGGCAGATGAGATCTTGATACATTATGTTGACTATCAGCACCTAAACCAGGTGACCGTGAAGAACAATTACCCACTACCAAGGATTGATGACCTCTTTGATCAGATGATGGGAGCACGATGGTTATTTAAGATAGACCTCAGATCAGGTTATCACTAGATCAGAGTACGAGACAAGGATGTGCATAAGACGGAAATCAGATTTTAACATGACCATTATTAGTTTTTTTCATTCCATTCGGTGTAACCAAGTATCCAGAAGTGTTCATGGGGCTCATGAATAGGATCTTTCAGCCATTCCTTTATCACTTTGTAGTAGTCTTCATTGACGACATTCTTATCTACTCGGGTATTGAGGAGGAGCATGCCTATCATTTGCAAAAAAGTTCTGGACACAATCCAAGATCACCAGATTTATGGTAAGCTCTCAAAGTGCAAGTTCTAGATCTGAAAGGTTCAATTATGTTGACATGTCATCTCGGAGGCTAGAGTTGCACTGGATCCAGTGATGATCGAGGCGATACTTGACTGAGATCTACACAGGAGTGTGATGGAGGTATGGAGTTTCCTAGGTTTTTCTAGAAACTACCATAGGTTTGTGCCAAATATTTCTAGATTTGTAGCACCTTTAACAGCATTGATGAAGAAGGGGAAACCCATCGTTTGACCGGATAGATTTTAGGAGAGTTTTGAGGAACTCGGGAAGAGGCTGACTACTACCGTCATAATGAGGCTACTGGAGGAGGTAATAGGGAACATAATCTACTACGGCACATCAGGGACCGAGCATGGATGTGTTCTATTGTAGGAGCACGTAGTGATCACATATGGTTCTCGACAGCTGAGACAACATGATTAGAACTATGCTACCCATGACCTATATTTAGCTGCAGTGGTCTTCACCTTGAATATGTGGTGACATTACTTGAATGGTGAACCTTTTACAGTCTACTCAGATCACATGAGTCTTAGGTATATATTATATCAGAAGGACCTAAACCAGAGATAGTGATGTTGGATTTAGCTTCTCTAGGGCTATAACTTAGAGATAGTCTATACTCTAAGGAAGGAGAATGTAGTAGTAGATGCAATCAGTAAGAGATATGGTATTCAGCTGCTAATTGAGATGATAGAGCAGTTGGTCACTTTGCATATATCCTATATGGATCGAGATAGTGCATCTTTTCTTCCGTCTCATACACTCACTCCCCCACTTCCTCAGCGATTCAGGGAAGCACAACATAGAGACGATGAATACTAGGATTGATGTGCTAAGATATCCAAATGACATGAACCAGATAGATTTTTTGATGGTGGGGAGCACGTCATCCTTTTTAAAGGATGTACTGTGGTACTAGTGCCGCTTTAGGAGGAAGTGTTGAGGGAGTTCCACACATCCCCTCTAGCAGTACATCCTGTAGTGGAAAATATGTACCAGGACCTATGACGATAGTAATGGTGGCTATGAATGTAGAAAGCAGTAGAAGAGTATGTCTTTTGATGCCTCACTTGAAAACAAGTGAAGGAAAGGCATTAGGTACCAGCAGGCTTAGTTCATCCTTTATAGGTCCCAGAGTGGAAGTCGGATGGAATATCCATGGATTTCGTGACTGGACTTCCACATACATCTAGGGGTCATGATTCTATCTGGGTGATAATCGAATGACATACAAAGTCGGTCCACTTACTATTGATCAGAGAGTATGGTTCAGTTGTGAACTTGGGATGCCTCTATGTGTAAGAGATTGTGAGGATACATGTATTACCCTTGATTATTGTCACTGATCGTGATGTATGACTCACTTCATGGCTAGGTAAGGGGTTATATAAGGCTTTTGGGGCACAACTTCATTTGATCACCACCTTCCATCCTCAGAAGGATGGCCAGACGAAGTGGACAATTCAGACCCTCGAGGACATGTTGCATTCTTGCGTCTGCGACTTCGGTCGCAGCTGGGAGGATCACTTTTCTTTGGGGGAGTTTGCCTACAAAAACAGCTATCACTCCACCATTGGGATGGCACCTTTCAAGGAATTTGACATCCAACCTAGCAGATCACCTTTGTGCTAGACTTACCGAGGGGAGTCTGCATCATGGGACCAGATATGGTATGGGCTATCTTGGAGAAGGTGTAGGTCATCCAGGAGCGGATGAAGACTGCACAGAGAACTCATAAGTCTTATGCCGATAGAATATGGAGACCTCTCGAGTTTGAGGATGGTGACCATGTCTTTCTACGGGTTGCACCTCGACGAGGTTTGCAGAGATTTGACCATGGTGGAATGTTATATTTAAGGTTCATCAGACCCTTACAGGTCCTCAACACAGTTGGCGAGGTGGATTATCACTTAGCTATACCACTTCAGTTGAACTGGGTGCACAATGTTTTCCACGTATCCGAGTTGTGGAGATAGGTGCATGAACCATCTCATGTCATCTACCATGGAGAGCTATACATCGACGATGGGGTGACGTTTACGGAGGTTCCGGTAGAGATTTAGGATCGACTAGAGCGGGTCCTTCGTGGGTGGTCGATAGCTCGACTACGTGTTGGATAGAAAAATGGGAACCTCTAGGAGAGCACATGGGAGCGGGAGGCTTAGAATCCTGCTCTGTAACCCCACTTTTTTTCCTAGTCCTTGTGATAAGTCATTTGGGGATGCAAACACTTTAGGTGGGGAGAATGTAATGACCCATAAATTCCATGTAACATTTTTAATTATATGGGAATTTTACGAGTCTGCAAAAATTTATGGTGCGTGATTCCGAGGCTGGGTGTGCCCGGAATAAATTTCTGAGTTTTTTTAGGTACACTTAGTAAAAGTATGAGCCAGTCTTTGTAAATTTTGAACTAGTGCTCAGAATTGAAATACAAGGGCACCATTCAACTCGCATCACCGATATTAGATTATGGAGACCTTCACCTCAACCACAGTAGGTGAAGGGTGAACGTTTTTGTGCTTTTTTGTGGAAATAAAAATAAAATAAACATTTATTATATTATTATCTTCCAAATTGAATGCTCAGTGGTGGGGACCACCCATGCTAGAAAAACCCCCAATTAAAATCCATAGTGGTGGGGACCACCTTAACCCCACTTAATGGGGGGGGGGGGTAGACCTCTCAAATATCAATTAATTATTCTCCCATTTAATTATGTCTCGCCAATTTTTTATTGATTCCAACTTACATAAAATTGATAAAAACATATTTTACTGGATCCTCATTTTTACTTGGGGGAGAAATTATTGGGAAAGGTCGAATCTTGGGAGAACATGGAATAACTCATCTCCAATGAAGAACATGACATCTCTAACGAAGAACAAGGAACCCACCTCAAGCCCTGATCGAAAGCACCTTGAGGAGGCAACGAATGCAGACATCTTCAACAACAACGAACTGACGTCCCTTCATCCATCCTCATTGATCTCCATTGGAACATTCAAGGTAGGTATTGTTGTTTTTAATTTCCCCATTTCTAGTTCTTAACAACACTTTGTGATTCCAGAAATATTTGAACTCCTTGCTACCACTCTAACATGGAGGGTATGGTCCAGACGAACATGGCTCAACCCCTCTAAAAAGTCTATGTAGTTCTTGGTATGTTCTTTATAATGGAGGAGGATAGTATCCAACATCATTGGGGCTTGGGAATGGTGACCAGCTCCATGGCCGGTTGCGAAGATGGTGGTGTGCAACTGCGCCGCCGGAGATGGGTTGCGATGGACTAAGGGCGGCGACCAGCAGCAGCCGACCACATGACTGGGGGGCGTCCACACCATCCAGCGATCAAGGTACATGGATTTGTGATGCGGAGGTGAATGGAGGGAGGCTTACGTTCAGTCGGCTGTGGAGGGGTGGTGCATGACTCGCCTTTGGGAGGACCAAGGGTCGGCCCTTTCGGCCAGCTGAGCTGGACGGAATGAGACACGCAGCGGGTCCTCCGTGCTTCCTGGAGACCGAATGGCTTCAGCTATTCAGTGAGTAGGAGAAAGGGATGTATGACTCCCCAACCTCCCCACATGTGGCCAGGCCAGGCTGTCCAGGTCAGGCGTTATAGCATGGGCTGGGCCGCCCTACATGGGTCGGGCCGCCCTGCGTAGGGCAGACCCGGACCAACTTCGACCAATTTTCTCTCTTTTGTCCATAAAATTGGCACCAAGAATCCATTTGATGAACCGTATGTGGTTCAGGAAACCTTGGACTGAGATGGTCTTTTTGGTATACCCCACTTGAGTTTTGGATAATGTTGGGGTATGGTTAGGTTAGATTGAGCACAAATCCAACCGATCCCTTGGGACTAAATTAAAAATAACCTACTGACCATGCGCCCGATTGACATGTCGTCTATTTAATTGAGACCCCTATTTCATGGAGATAATTTGAGATATTTATTAATGGGACTTTGCGGTATTTGGAGTATCAACCTATGGCTTGAGGAGTGGAACCTCCTGGAATCAAGAGAGCTTAGTGCGGGAACCCAGTAGCTGACTGTAACATTAGAATGGAATATTTCATGGGTCTGTATTATAGGATCGCATATCAATCTGCTCTAGGAATCCATGTCGTAATACTCTTGGATACTGTGTGGGTCTGCATTAATAGGATCCTATGTGGGTTTGATGATGTACTAGGACCCTTTATGGGTATGCGGTACTAGGATCATGTGTGGGTATGATGATATACTAGGATCCTATGTGGGTCTACAGTACTAGGATCCTGTGTGGGTTTCATGATGTACTAGGATCCTACGTGGGTCTTCCTCTTAACAGAGTAAGATGATTTAGTAGTTACATCTAATCATCTATACTTCTGTACATATTTTATACCTGGTGTGAGTTGATTCATCTTCTTCGTGGCGATACCTTGGTGGTATTCTTCTATGTGTCATACCCGTCTTGTACATACCTTCATGGTGATACCGTGGGGTTATTCTTCTGTGTGGCATACCTACGTCGTACTTACCTTTGTGGTGAAACCTTTGTGGTATTATTTTGTATGAGGTACCTATTTTTACTCACCTCTATTGTGATACCTTCAATGTATTCATTCATTTGTGGAATAGTTGAGATGGGAATACTCGATAACTTAGTTATATGTATTGGAATATAACTAATTAGGGTTGACTATTGTTTCTATGCTTTGTCTTTTTTATTTAGTGGATTTTTGGAGACCTTATGGGGTCTCAGGGTCCCCGATGAGTATTGTTATACTCACCCATGCATGGGCTATGCCCGAACCTTGTTGTGTTTGGTGCAGGTGACGAACAACCCTGACTGAGGATGTGGGTACCAGGACTGGAGGAAGATCAGAGGTGTACATTTGATGAGGCATACTACAGAGACGACCTGATCGAGAGCTGTACCTACCCTTCAGGTAGGATTCTACACATGTGTTCATAGGAGCTCTATTCAGTTTTCTTGTACGTTCTAGTTGGGCTTGTATTCGGGCCATTTTTTACTTATTGTACACACTCGTTTTCACTATATAGTTTACTTGTTTTCATATCTTACTGTGTGCATGGTTGTGTGTGTTTATAGATTATAAAGGCAATGCCTTCCATGTTTTAGGGAATGTGTCTTTTGGAACAAGTTGCCCACCCCTGGCATATGGAAGGAAGATTTGGGTTAGTCACGACAGGAGCCCTGGAGGACAGGTCGTGACAAACGGGGAGTTATGGTGTTTCCTATCATATTATGTTTTGATTAGAATGAAATATGTTATTAGAAGATATGGATGTTTCAACTAATTCCTTTTAAAATATGATGATGTTAGTTGTGGTAAATTAAAGGATACACATCATAATAGATAAATTTTTTATTGAAGAAGATTTTCTTGGAATAACAATGATGACAATGAATCTGCATGGGTGTTCTAAATGTTGTAGATATTTTAGGTGTTGTTTTTCCCATTATTTTCCAAATTCTTGGGCCTCAATATTGGGTGATTATTTTATGGAAAAGGAATGATTATTCACAAAGGAGTTTGAAAAAGAAAATTTCATTGACAGTAAATTTCAATTATCAGACAACATATGAGGTACACAGAGCAGAATAGGAAAATTAAGAAAATGAATGATTTAGTATAGCAGCCCTATGCGGACTACGAAGCGTGGTACAAGGACCATGAAAGTGTAATGATTCATGGGTGGATCATGGTTCATGGGGGGATTTTAGTTCAAAATAGGTTAATAGTTTGTGCTGAAGGATATTTTTCACGAAATGGATATAGTGATTTATGATTCCGTGAAGGATTAAAGGCGGTACACAGACCGTTTCGGGAAACAATTTTGCAGGATGTGCATGGAACACAGTGAAGACTGTAAAACATTAAAAAATTGGGTAAAGAAGATTATAAATATTTTCAGATATATATTCCTATATAAAGGACCCTAATACCTTCATTAGGTTTGAGAGAATTTTATAGATAAAATATTTAATATAAGGAAGAATTTGGCTAATTCTGGATGATTTGTGGGGGAAGGATTCAGTGAAGGATAATGTTTTCCCTGGAAGAGGTAACAGTTCAAGGAATATGATGAAAAATTTTATAAAAGAAGAAATTATTTATAATAAGAGGTAATACATGGAGGTAGTATGCAAGATGAAGATGTCAATGGATGAAGAAATGGTTTGCGGAATAGTAAGAATCTGTCTGAAGAAGATGGAATTATGTTGAAGTAGAGGTGATACATAGAGGCAGTACATGAAAGAGGTATGTGAAGTCGGTATGCAAAGGTAATACACAAAAGCAGTTTGTAGAGGTAGCAGACAAAGGCAGTACATGGAGGATGTACACGGAGGAGGTACGTGGAGGCAATACATAGAGTTGTAGAAAGTCTACAGAGTAGAGATTGTTCGTAGAAGAGGAGGTTGTCCGTGAAGCACATGCACTACGTGGCGAAACTCAGTTCATGGAGGATATTGGAAGTTCATAGAGGAAGATAAATAGTTCATGAAATAATCAAGGATGTTTCTACCATCTTCTAGGTAGGCAAAGGAATATTTTTTTTTCAATTATCAAATTTGTGAAATTTGATCAAGATTCACTAACACATTGAATTGCATCATTTTTGTTCGTTAAAAAACCACACACATTACTATATTATTTTTAATGTTCTACTTTTGTGTAAGGGAATATCATATTAATTGTATTTAAGATAAAAATATTTTTTTCTAGTGGGTTGAGTGTTATTGAATTATTTCAATAAAATAATAGGGACGTAACTACTCTTTTTGAGTAGTGAAAACATAAAAAAATATCACTAATTCACCTTCCCCCTCTCAGTGATACATGAATCATATCTGGGAATCATTTGTGTATTCTTTAACAAAATCAGCATCCCTCATGGATTAAGCCACAACCATATGTTCCATTTCCATAGACCCCTCCTCTTTGGTGTAATCCGCATTTTTTCATATCTAACTACATGGGATTTCATTCCTAATCACTTTACATACATAGGAAATGTCTTTATGGTCTAATCCTAGAAATCCATTATCAACTAATCAATCCACTTTATCCACTCCATCCACTCCATCCAATCCATATATAATTGATCCCAATTTATCTTGGGCTTCCACATCCTAGTGAAATCATGCCATCAATCTTGACTATTCTTACACGTAAGCCCCACCCATATCATTACTACATGTAGAATCATCCGTGTATCTCCCATGTGTAATCCCCATTCAATCTGACCAAATTTAACCAAGAGAAATCCTCATATGAAGGTAAGAACTTAGGCATGATTCCCAAACCATCAATGAAACTATCTAGGTTTTAATCCCAATTTCGAAAATATAGTATATTTGATGCCTCTTTCTGGTTAGATGTTGATAAATTGTAAACATCGGTGCCACTTCATTGGGGTTAACCTCTATGATCTGCCTCCAATAGTGTCTAGAACAACCTTTATGGTGTAAAATATTTCCATAATGGGACACACCACCTTGAATATTCCTCCGTGGGGCATTCTGATCCATCCATCGACAAACCTTCAAGATAATCCGTCCAAGGGATTTACCTCTCTAATTCGCCTCTACAGGGTATCCCGATCCATCTCACATTGTCTATAGAAGATGTTAAACTCATGATCCATGCATCGATGCCTATGGTGGAAAAACAACAGTATGTGTATTTCTTGAAGAATAATGTTATGTGTTTTCTTGGAGCTATAAAGAAATTATAGGACAAGATCCTTAGGTTTAGATCCACCATCTTGGTCTCACAGTAAGTGACAGTGGGTTCAAACATCCTCTCTGGAAAATGTACCATTTTCATGTTTCCATGGTCGAGTGTGAAGTTGGTAATATAATCAAGGAAAACATCCTCATATAAGTTTTGTACCCCAGATGGCTGGCCAGCATCGTTCGGAACTTGAAGAAGAATAGAAAGATCATATTTTTTATCGACTTATTTTACCTCTAATTCCATTATCCAATGGATGACACCCCCCTTCATGTGATAGTGTTGTTTATTGATTCCATTTAAAAGTTCAAGGATATCTCTTTTATGGATGGATATTCCAGATACAATCAAACATGGAGAGGAATATGGGATTAAGAGTCTTCCACCTTTAATGTGTTATAAGGAACCTTATTCAATTATGTAATTCCATTAATTTTGAAGAATGTAGGGGACACTTATCAGAAATCCATGCACCATATATTACAAATGATCCTCAATGCTCTAGTGGAATGCAATGTTGATGATTTGGTGGTCAAATCCTTCTAGAATTAGGACTATATCAGAGATCCTAAAAAATTGTTCATCTTCCTCCTCTCCTGACATCTGAAGATGAAACCTTTGAATTGTGCATTTAGGGTTACCTTTGGGAAGTTTCTTATCATCGGCTTGAGATATAGAGGAATAAAAAATGACCTAGAGAAGATCATGAACATCATATGGATGCCTCCCCTAAGAAAACTCAAGGTGATTTTATTATTTCATGTCCACTTAGCCTACATACATCAATTCATCATGAATTACAATGAAACGTGAAATCCATTTTCCAAGATCATTAATAAAGGTGTTTCCTACCAATGGGATGAAGACTACAAGGTCACATTTGAGAAGATCAATATGTAACAATTATAGCCTCCAGTTTTGATACCACCCATCTCATGGATTCCTATGGTCCTCTATTTGATGTCCCTAGAATTATCTCTCAGCTCCTAGATTTTTAAAAAGAAAAACAAAGGGATAAAGAATAGTATATACTATCCCTGTTTCATTATCCTCATCATAGAGTCTACATACTCTTCTATCCAGAAGAGTCACCTAAGTATGGTTTTCTAAGTAAAACGTTTGTTGCACTAATTACAATAGTATGAGACATAGTTGGTTTCTTGTGTGGATCCACATAAGTATATCCGGAATTGCCCCTGTTGACATGTTAATGTAAAATCCCCTATGTTAGGTTGTAGAGTTATGATGGATCAGGTTGAGGGAACCATACATGGTGTCAGGACCCTCTTGGAAAAGTTTTTAGTGTTTTATTTATTTTTTGGGGGTTTTCATATTAACACATTCCATGTATATTGGAATGGCATGTTTCTATTTTAGTTAGATATTGTATTACCTATTTTGGTTATCTTGTAACATTGGTAGAATTTATGGTTATATATGCTTCCACTATTGTGTATTATTTATTCTGGTGTTTACTATCATTTAAGAGGGTATAGTTTCCCTAAAAATGACATTCCAAACCATCATTTCTAGATAGAGAGTCCCTGGAATATGGTGAGGCACTCTTGAGTCCATGTGGAGAATTGGCTCGACACACCGATGTGTGTCACCTGGGTTGGTATGCTACCACGACCCGAACATTACAAAGTGTTATCCGAGGTATATTTTTCTTTTCATTTTTCTTTTGTCTAAAAATTAAGTAATGGTAGAAAGGAGACTAGAAAAAGTCTAGGCATTTTTTTGAGATCATGCATTGGATTATCTACGCCATTTATGAGGGAGAATCTAGGTACCGAGGGTGGGATTTTTGTTATTTTTTTTATAATAGTTGAATATTATTTAACTTTGGGTGGTGCACTTATTTTATGATGTGCCTATTATTTAATAGATTTATGTATACTGAATCATAGACTTAAATGGAATGAGATTTGAGTCTGTGTGCAACATTTTAAGAACATTTGATTAATTTGTGAACATGAATCATTTTAGGAATGAATTGGAAAATGCGTTATGGGTAAGTTGTTTAACATTTGTTTTTTTCCTTTTATGTGAAATTGTGAAGAAAATGGTGAATTAATTTATAACGGAATTCTGAAATTGTGGGTTTCAGGAAAAAATTATTGTATTATTAATTGTACTATATTGATATCATAAATTTGGGATAATTAATTTAATAACTAATTATGTGATATAAGTATTATTATTATTTTTAATTAATTGTGGAGTGAATTATAGGATGATGATATCTGGAATGAGATAAAATAATTGTAGATTAAATTATTAAAATTGGAAAATTCATTAATTTTAGTAATGAAATTATTTAATTTCTTAAATAAATAAATAGATTTATTAATTGATAATGACTTTAAATTGATGCACGATTGGAGTCAATGGGAGTTTAAATGATAAACATGAATAATGAGAATGTGTTTACCCTTATTAACCAAGATATAGGTTTAGGATGGTTAAAGGTAGTGATAGTGCCCCTGTTTTGACCATGTGGCCAGAAAAATGTAGGAAACACAAGTAATAAAGGATTGGTGGTAGTATTCATTGATAAATACTTATCATAATTTTAATTAGTGATGATTATGAACCCTACCATGACATCGTCCTGGGTACACTGAGAATGCACTGCCTTTACGCATAGTTAAATTAATATATTTTGGATGTATACAAGGATTAATAGAGGATTTGGTTATGAAGTATTATACATGTGGGGATGATGGAGCGTGTTATTCCATCAACGGTTAACCGATCATGTTCTTAAGAGGAACAAGAAGTTGATAAATACTGTGTGAAAAGGGTCGAGGAGGCTGATTTATTTTACAATTCGATGTTAATGTTTCTCGTAAGGTGGGGAACAATATGTCAATAGTAGGGGTGTTGTAACATGGATGAGATAAGAAAGAATCATGGGAGGGGGAAGCAGATATGTGGGAATAGTTTCCCAACCATATTTTACTAAGAAACATAGAGGTTATTTGGAGTACAACTCGAGGAAAAATTATTGTAAAGTGGTGGGATTTTAAGATCCCATCCTTTTTTCAAGTGTAAAAATTTTAATATTTTTAGTGAAGATCAGTTTTTTGTTTTAATTTACAAAAATGATTTATCTGAATTTTTTTGATAAATGTTCTAAATGCCTTAAATGCCAGTTAACATCTTGTAATATTCAATTGAATATTTTTTTATTTTGGAACTAATTTATAGGGAGACTCTAAGGCCCAGAAAGTCGTCGTTAAGATTGAATAGATGTTTTAAATATAAAAATAAAAAAAAGTTTTAATTTAAAATAATTAAATAAAACCAAAACGGTGACTCTTATAGGAAATTTTAGACCACTATTGTGTTCGAAATAGGGAGTTAACCCTATATGGAGAATAAAATCTGTATGCATGGGAGGTTTTCACGTATCTCTCCTGAAAAAAAAATTTATATTTAATTAAATTTTTAAATCCATTTTCAGAATATAAAATAATTAATATCTCCTAAATTGTGTGTTTTATGGGAAATATTAGACCACTGTTGTGTCCAAAACAATGTTTTTACCCAATGTGGTGTATAAATTTTTTAAGGGTTGGACATTTGAGCATATGTCTCACAAAATATCATTTTTATATGTAATTAATTTTTTATCCATTTTTTGGAATATTAAATAATTAATATATCTCAAATGGTGCATGATATTTGAAATATGAGACAACCATTAACTGTAGAATGGGGTTTTTCCTTGGTTAGTGTATAACATTTATGCGTAATGAACAATAGATGTTTTTTTATAAGTTAAATAAATAATTTTATTAATTAAATAAATTATTGGAAAATAATTAAATTAAATGAAAAATAAATTTTTTCATTGATTCATCTTCTCCAATAGTTCTTGAATCCATTTTTCCCGTGGATTATATTAAAGGCTCGAATTTTACACCATCTTGACCAATTTAAAATATGCAATACATTAATCTTGCAAAAACTAAACATTTTCTTTATTAAGATTCAGATGAAATAAAATATTATTTTGAAACATTAATAGTGAAAAGGTTGAAATAGATTTAAAAATAATAATAAATGTGGTTGTTAATATTATTATTCTTAAATTAAGACAAAATTGGTTCTAATGTTTACTAGGAAGATAAAAAAGAATAGTATTAATAATAACCGTATTATTATGATTATTACAATTATTATTTGTTAAAAGAAAATTAATGTCAATGTAAATTTTTAATTAAATATTATATTTCACTAAAATGATGAATGAGTAATCTCAATGTGGGAATATTTATTGTCCATCAATGTATTAGTGGTGATGTTATTTGTCAATATAAAATAAATGCAAATGTGGGGTTAATATTAATTTATTAACTATTATCGATATTTATTGAATGTTGTTAGAGAAACATTAATGGTGAATGATAAGTTATAATAATAATAATAATTGTTTTTGTTATTATTATTAAATTGAAAAAATAAATGTTTTCAAAAGCCTATTTCAGTCATAACTCTTTTGCGTGGTCTCAGATGGACATGCTATTAGTGACATCGTGACACTAAAATTAAGGTATACACTTCAAGACCAATGTTGAATATTTATTTCACGGTCAGGGTATAGGTCCATGAAATTCCAAATATTATGATGGTATGTCACATGAAATTAGTGGGAGAGATTAATAAATAAGTCATTTAATTAATAAATGAATCTAAATTAGTTAATGAAAAAGTACAATAAATTGGACTTGAGGTTATGAACATGGAATTTGTAGGAATCTCATTATTTCTGACACATTTCACCTTTCAAAATATCTATCTCTCCATATCTCTTATATTTTATTTTGTTACTATAAAATTATTTTCTCAATAACTTATTCAATATTGGTTCTATTGAGGTGTCGTTGGTTTCGTTGGATTTCCATTGATGAGTATAAATGTATTCTTAGGATTATTTTTGATGAAGGATATGTAATTTTTTCAGATTTAATTAAGTATTTTTTATTTATCAAAGAAAAGTATGATTCTAAATAATTTCAAAATGGGTATTGTTCAAGGATTCATTGGTGTGTGATAAAATTTATTGTCAGTTCATTGATGCATACAATAATAAGGTCTTGAGAAGGTGTATTGAACCACACATGGTGGACTATCATTATCGCTGACATCAACAACCTTTAGGTATGTGGTCTAAAATTTAAATCCCATAGTTGTAAATTTTAATCATGTATATATGAAAGTTTTAAAACGTCAAGATCTATTTAGCAATTTGAATTCTGAAAATGATTAATTAATTTAGTGAATTAATTAATTGTGAAATTATGATAATTAATTATGGTAATTATTTGTGGAGTTGTTAAGATGGTTGAACCATACTAATTAAATTATAAATTATTTAATGATGATGTATTGTTTTATGAAATTTTGTTTTAGGATAAATTATTATTGAATTAATTATACGAAGATATAAATTGTTGAGATTTAATAATTAATTGATAAATTAATAATTGTTATATTGATATTTTTTAGTAGAGATAATTAGTTTTAGAAATAATAATTAATGTTGGTAAGCTTATAAAATTGTTTGAAATGTAATAATTAATTGATTAATTAACTAAGGTAATTGATTTACTAGATATATAATAATTCATTAATTAATTGACTGGGGTTATTGAAATGTTTAAGATGAGAAGAATTAATTATGTAATTAGTTATAGAATTAATTATTGAGAGTCGAGTTATTATTTAATTGTTAAATTAAATAATAGGGTTATATAAGATTAATAAATCATGGGAGATAATTAATGGAATTTGGGGATACTTAATTAGTGAGTTAATTGTATAATTGATGAATTATGAATTGCTAATAATTAACTGGTGAAATTATTATTGCATGTCATGTGGATAAATGATTAATTAATTATTGAATTAATTAATATACTATAATTCATAAATTAATTGATGAATTAATAAATAGAGTCGAAGTTAACAATCAATTGATGAATTAATTAATGGGCTCATTATGATTAATTAATTGTGGAAATTAATTAATTATATTGAAGATATTAATTAATTTTTCTAATAATTATTGAAAATTATTTAAGAGTAATTAATTAGGAAATAAATTAGTGGACTGGATGTATTTAATTAATTATTATAATAATTAACAAAATTTAAATGAACAATTAATTTATTAATTAGTTGAAGGGATTGTTTTGATTAATTAATTGTGGAAATTAATTTATGAAACTAAGGTGACTAATTAATGATTTGATTAATTAATGTAAATGGGTTATGATCAATTAATTGATGAATTAATGGAAAGGATGTAGTTAAAAAATTGTTGAATAATTTAATGGAATTAAAATGAACAGTTAATTGATGAATCAATTGAAGGGATCGTTAGGATTAGATAAGTGTGTAAATTAACTAATGAAATTGATGTAATTAACAAATTGTTTACTTAATTAATGGAATGCATTGTGAATAATTAATTGGTGAATTAATTATTGGACATTGATTTTTTGGAATGATTAATTAATTTTTGAATAAATTAATTTACATGGACTAAATAATTTATGGATTAATTAATGGAATCCCCAATGGTTGGATGTGATATAATGGATTGTGTGTTTAATATTACATATTTTGATAGATTAAATACATGTGATCATAAGATACATGTGAATTTTTTATAAAAAAATGATATACATTCATAATTGAGAGTTTGGGTTCTATACATGACATTCTAGGCCATTGATGATATATGTAGATGGTTGAATAAGGGATAAACAAGATGTTCTATGCCATTGATATATATATCCTGATTTTGGTTGTTATACAGGATGTTCTACACTAGTGACTATGTGTTCTCAAATGTGACAACATGCAGACAAATTATTTTTGGGTCTTAGACATGAGGTTCTATACTATTGACTTTGTGTTCCAAAATGTGTTTGAGTCTGCACAAATTATTTTTTTGTTGTTAGACTTGGTGTCTACATCTGGTGTATGTATAAAAAAGTAATTGTGTGTGCATAAATAGGATTTAGAGTGTTAGACATGATGTTATATACCCATGATATGCATGTATGATTGATTTCTGAGGGACCGTGTGAGCCTTATAACAAAAAGCACAAAGAAATATTTCCTCACATGAAAATAATTCAAACTATGGTATGAGACAAATTAGGTTCTGATAAATTATATCATCTTTGAATACATTGATATCCAGAATGAGTCGAAGTAGGTATTATGATATGATATTAACGAGGAACTCTTTAGGCTCCAATACGAGATGAAGATAGTATCGAGATACTAGTGTACCAAAAAAACCCCGGAGTTAAAATTACAGAATAAAGAATAAATGATAATTTTTTAACTATTTATTTATGAATTTTATTTCTTACTTTATAGACGTTCATAGACTATAATTTATCTAGATTATGTTTGACACCGATGGTTGTGGTGTACTGAGTTTTACTCACACCCTACATGGGTTGCCCGATTGGTTCCAAATTGAGTTTTCTTTTCATGATAGATTACGAGAAAAGGCCCTATGTTAGGTGGCTGATTTGGGAAAGAGCTTGGTGGGGGAACCAAACAAGGTGTTGGGACCCACTTGGAGGAGTTTTTAGTATCTTTATTTATTTATTTTTGGGTTTTTTATATTGACAAATGAAAGATACATTATCATGGAATGTTTCCCTTTCAGTTAAATATTGTATTACCTATATTGGTTATCTTCTGACATTGGTATTACTCATGTATATATGATTCTATATTTTTTTTCTTTTCTTTTTGTGGATCACAATGATAATGCCCCACGATCAAATTATAAGACCTTCGCTGCTATTCGGAAGCCTATAGTGTACAAGGAGTTGATCCTAAGGTCATGTGGTGAACTACCTCTGAGAACTAGTGTGTAACACACAGGCCGAGACGTTATAGATTTGTCCCATAGAAGGCCATAAAGGGTCCGGCACTGGGAGGCTTCCTCGCTTCCCATCGGGCCACAGTTGAGCATCCCCTAGATCATGACATCCCAAATGAGGCCATCCTTTTAGTGGACCAAGCTATGCCATGCTGGAAGATTAATTTTGATGGTGCCTCTTGAATTCTGACTGAAAAAAGGTTCAATGATTCAAAGCTCAAAAAAGTAGACATTAGGATTGTCTTCTCCACTCAAATAGAGGTTGTCATTCCATATTAATTTCTGCTATTAGAGGGCTACACCAATACTGAGTTGAAGTATCCAGCTTTCATTACTAGTATTGAGATGGCTCTAGGATTGATGTTCCTCACCATCACATGATGGTAAACTCCAAGTTATCCATCAAGTAGATCAACATTTACTACATCATTAAGATTCCATAAATCACGCACTTATTGAAGCTCACTTTTTGTTGACGACCCACCTACCTTCTCATTCGAATGTAACTCATATTCCTCTATTAGAAAATGGACGGTTTGATGCATCGGACATCCAAGCCTCATTCTTGTATATCCTTACAAGGATGATCTATTAATTCATGTGGCGCATTAAAGGGTTATCACTTCCATCCTTCCAGATAATGTTGATAGTTTGGTGGTAAACCACCTAACAACTGGTGCTTCTACATCAAGACCCCTCAATCCATCGAAAATATATGGAGCCTCTGACTGGATAATTCCTTTCATTGAGTATCTTCAACATGACACTCTACTGTCAAACAAAGACAAACATGATTCAATCCATCAGTGTGCATCACAGTTCACCCTCCATATTTGGCCCAACCTTGACCAGACACTCTAAAGACTTGGGTTTGATTGAATTCGCATATTTTATTTTCAATGAGTTGATATACCCAATGTTATGTAGGAAATTCATGCAGGTTCCTATAGTGCTAAATAGGTATGTTTAAACCTATCCCACCAGATTCTTAGTTTGGGCTACTTCTAGCCCGTGATGGTCTATGAAAATATCGAGTTCAATAAGATATTTCACATGAGTCAAATCCATCCTAGCTTCCTCGATGAACTGCTGGAGACCCTCCACACCACAAGGTATTATTGGACCTTGAAGTATGGGAGCTCAACATCATAGGACCACATCCACCATCAATATCTCTCTAGTGCAGGTTAATTCGGGCAACAACTGATCTCTACTCCATGTAGGAATAATCAAATCCTCTAAAAGAATTCAAGGCCTGATTGATTTTTGAATTTGTGTGCTCAATATCATTTATCGATTCAGATCCCCTCATGATATTCTGAGCCAAAATGACACGAACATATTAGATGTTGAGCTGAATAAGTTTTATGCTAAGTAAAACATCTGGTCCAACTGTACATCTTACAAACTTTCATAGTAAAATGTACAAATTGTGTTGTTCATAAAACCCTATAAAATATTATAAAGTTGATGTTGGGATAGAACAAGATTATTTGGATGTGAAATCTCCCCAATTCCCTTTAGGTTAATCAAACGATAACCTACAATTCCACCCATGAAATTCCATATTCTATGGTGTATGGAAAAAAGACAGTTCTACCCATCGAGATCCAGTTTCCATCATGTCAAAATACTATCTATGATCAACAGACATTAGAAAAATATAAACGATGTCAGTCTAGATGTACATGAATCCCTCAATAAAAATAGGCTATATGCCTCACACAATCTAGAGATGAACCAGAACCAAATATATAGAGTGTTCAAAAAGAAGGTTCACCTCCACCTATTCCTCCCAGGTGATAAAAAGTTAGCTCTCCAAATTCCAATGATACTGGGAAGGAAGCCACCAAGGTTGGGAGGGACCATGCATCATTTACAAGTTATATCCCAACGGTACATACACATTGGTCACTATGGATGGGGAGCATGACACTCCTCTAAGAAATACCATGTTCCTTAAGCAGTACATCACATTATTGGATTTACATCCGGAGCACTTGATATTAAAATGGGTAAATATTCCATGCTCTATGACTTAAATCTAGAAGTTCATTTTCATGAATCATGGATTTAAATTGTGTGCAGGTCTTCATTAAGAGTTTGTGGTGTGGTACAAGCCTCCTTAGTCACTATTCACCCCAGTTTATAGTTGTTTCTTCATACACATTCATCTCAAAACACCTATCCTACATTAACAACCTAGTTTCATAGTGATAAACTACATAAAAATTATCATCCTAGTAGAATTATGAAAAAAATTGTATAAAATCCATAATAGTATCTTTTTAATGATAAATTTCATAGCATTTATGTCCTAGTGTCATGATGATAAACTATGTAACAATTATCATCCTAGATATGTGATGATAAAGTATATTGAAACCAACGTCCTAACCACGTGAAGATATACTATATATCATCCACATCCTAGTATCATGATGATAACTTGAAAAAAAATTATCATCCTAGCCACATGATGATAAACTGCATTGAAAAAAGTGTCCTAGAATCACGATGATAAACAACATAGCATCAATGCCCTATTTTCATGATGATAAACTATGTTAAAATTATAATCCTAGCCACATGATAATAATATTTTTTGTAATAAGAATCTTAAATACACAATGATAAACTTCATACCATCAATATCCAAGTACCATGACGATAAACTACATAACAATTATCATTCTACCCTGATTATAATAAACTAGGTAACAATTACAGTCCTAATAATAAGATGATAAACTTCATAGATTCCATATCCTAGTTTCAGGATAATAAAATGTGTAAAAAAAATTATCGTCCTTTACTCATGATGATAAAATATGTAGAATCCAATGTCCTAGATGCATGTTGATAAACATCATAACATCCACAGCCAAATTGCATAAAGATAAGCTGTGTATCAATTATTGTCCAATTTGAATGATGATAAACTCTTTAGAATCCAGTTTACCTGCTATATGATGATAAACTACATAGTATCCACATCCTAGCTTCATAATGATATAATGTGTAACAAATATCATCCAAGCTACAGGATGATAAAATCTATACCAACCAACATCCAAGACACATGAAGATAAACTACACAACATCCAAATCGTTGTTTCCTGATGATATAATGTGTAAAAATCATCATCCTAGCCACATGATGATAAACTAAATAAACACTAGCATCCTAGAAGCCTGATGATAAAGTTTGTAGAATCCACATCCTAGTTTCATGTCTTAATACAGCATAATAATTTTCATTCTTGCTGCGTGACTGGATACGCCATAGCACTTTGATGTTCTCACCTGAGGGGATCTCAGCTTTGGCACTAGTCAACTACCCTACCCTATTAGATAACTATATGCAGATTCATTCCACTATAGAAATGATACGTATAGATGCACAATTTTTCTCTCTCGGCCAATCCAATCAAAAAATGAAGAAACAATTCCCCAATCCCAATGTATGGGTTAGACCTACACAAGAAGATATCCTTCAAAAACTATGGGTGGATTGATTTCCATAATCATAGGATATATAGAGAATCCTAGACACATTTCCATTGGTTCATATTAAAAAATTATCCTTTTCCCTTAATCCCCAATTATGACAAGTGGGCCTTCTTGATTCCCATTCTTGTTTGGTATTCCTTGAATCCAAGCCAAATGGATGTCTATGGAGGACAATCTCAAAAGCCTTATTAGGATAAATCGGTGCATCATTGGGTCTATTATTCCATCAATTAACTTCTTATTTATTACTCCATTGTGATACATATACCAATTTCATGGAGTCTCCTATTTTAGGTCTAAACTCCTTGACCTTAACTTGGGACCCTATAGCCTAGGCATCAAGAATTTAATCTTTGTGCATGTCTTCTCAAAGATGTTTTTTTAGTTTTGGGAATCTTGGTCCTTATTTACCACTGATTTTCAATAAAACTGCACTACCCATATACATTTTAGATACAATCCATCACGGTTTGAACTATATAACCTTAAACTAAGAGCTGATGTCATCAACACATGATGTTAAATAACAAAAATACCATGAATAGTTTTTGGGTGCAAAATTTAAATCTTTGGATGATTCAGTTTCATCACCAGAGTTGATTACCCCTAGTACTGTCATTCTACTTTCACAATATGCTCTAGAACTACATGTGGCTTCATTCTCATCCTCATGGGATATACATAGATGCCCATAAATTTTTTCTTTCGGTCTAGACACAATTTTATTCAAAATTATGGACCCTTAGACATGATTATTGTCCAGGAACACTTCATTAAACTATACACTGTCTATTTCATGGTGTGAAAATGGTATAATATCCTCTTTGAATCCACTAGAAATGGGATATACCTCTCTTATGCCACACATATACCCTGAAAGTATCCCTTTTCCAAGTCCCTACATAATGACATTAAATTTATTTCCCCCACATTCCAGACCCTATAACCATAAAAATATAAGAAACTGGAATTAGGGTCATTTTAGGTAGTTGAGGACCTCCTTGGTCCCTATTCACATCTTATTTTTAACTCTCATACCATATGAACAACACTAAAAACAACGTTTTTTCATTGGCTAGGAAGTATGAACATAAACAATTTGGAGCCCCTATAGTCCAAGAAACATGAATTTAAACTATTTGACATAGTCACTAAAGCACAACATTAAGTTTATTGTATTTTCAAGGATTGAATTCCACATTTTGATATAATCCATTCCACACTTAATCTCATTCTTGATTCAGATTTCATTTATATTCAAAATTGATATGGAACCCATAATAGTGATGGTCTCATGGCATTGTGGCTCACCTCCATTGTCGAGCCAATTCCCTAATGGATCTCTGGAAGCATACCACAAATCATATTCTTCAAACATGTTCAATGGTTGATTATGAGTTTTCTCTCCATTTATTGAATAGTTTGATCATATTCCTTGTGTATTGAATATGGTAAATAATCGATCCTTACCGATGAATTTATCCCTTATTCAAAATATGAATTTATGTAATTACCTTTTTCCCACTCCCCAATATCATGATAGAATTACACACTTGGAATCACCTCAAATGTGTTATCTCACCATCAAGGTAGACCCCATAGTCATTCCTTATTTACCACCCCAAGCACGAATCACATAGGATTATTAATTCTGGAAGGGTGTGTGCAAATGTGGTTGAGCCACATATGAGCTCTCATGGTTTAAAATCTATGGCCATTATCTAGGAGCCTCAATTGGAATTTTTGGTGAACATAGCCCCCCTAATTCTTATTCACATAAACAATTGTCTCTTGCTAAATACATATGTGTCACATAATCCTCTTCGTTTAAATTCCCATCAATTCCATTTCTTCTATTCCAAAAACATATATTGGGAATATATATTTTCAAAGTCCATGATACAAGTTTTTAAACTATCTTCCCAACACTAGGCTGTATGACTATAAAATTTCTACAATATCCGAATTTCTTGACATTAAACTATGGATTTTGTACTGATCACACAACATTAAACAGTACCACGCATCATCCTCAGTTTCATGAAAAAATATCATAGTCCATATCTTGAGAGGTATTTCCCAATGATGTTCATTTATCGCATTGTTCACATTTTCTACAATCACTTCACATCCACGATGATTCCCCACAAGAATATGGTTTTGATCATTGTTCAGACTAGTGTTATTACACTAATATGTTCTAATCTATGGCAGCATAATTCAAAGACTTTTTGAATCTATTTTAACATCCCATCACTTAATCACATGCTTCACGTTCCCCACATTTGGATCCTCATCATCTTCAATGTCTAAAGGGATCCACTAATGGCATGGTCTCATGCCACATTTTCTCACCTACCATCCTAGTTCATCATCCCTGAAGTCTTTGGACAACATTATAATATTGGTTCTGTGTTTTGAAGATGGTTATTAGTCAACCCTCTCTTATTTGTACCCATTTTAGGATAATGGTACAAATTTTGTGTTTCAAACACATTTAGTAGTTATCCTATATCAGTGTTTCTCTATCCTTGTATTCTAGGTATTGGGTATAGTGATTCTCACTCCTCATTTCATTTTATTTGAGTCGAGTCCAATTCTCGTGGTGTTATCCTATTTGTGCACTAGTGAACGCTAGAGAAGAAATTTATCTTCTCTCAGAGTCATGTTCTCTTGCGACATACTTCATAATCCTGAAAAATATTTGTAGTCATTATATAGTAATAGTCCATGAGTATTCAAATGTTATCTAATAATATAATACAATGTGAAAAATTATCTATTCTTCTCTTGTTTCTCACACTGGGCATGAACCGGGTGATCTTAGTGATCGGTGATTTGTTTTTTAACAAATATTCTTAAGTGAAATATTAATGAAATAAAAAAATAGGTCTCTATGCACTCAATGTTTTAGGGAAATAAATAAAGTGAAGGTATGGTTGATACGTCCACATGTTGGAGCCTCTCAAGTGTTTTGAAAAAATATCTTCTATTGCACCGCCCCAGTGAACAAGGGCTATAATAATGAAAAAAAATTTCATGTTTACTTTATGATTTGCTACTTCTTTCCGAGATATGTTTTTTCATCATTTTCCACTGTTTGAATATAATTTAACATTGTCTTGACATGGAACAATTCATAACCAGATCAATGTCAGTGGGTGGAATCACGATGGTTTTTTCGGAGCCCAAAATCAGTAAGACGAACCATAGTTCACAACGAATATAGTGGTTACAGTCTTTATTGAACCCCAATATAAATTTTCTTCACCACCCTTTGAAAGAACATTAATTTCCTTGAAAAATGAGATGTAACATATGGATAGTAGTGTACATTTATATTGAAATGGAACACAATAACCCCACCTAAAAAGTTTATATGGAAGTCTCATTTCTCCAATAAGTCTTCTAGGTTTTCCACCATGATACCAACAAGGATAAAAAAGGCATGAAAGTTAATGTTTTTGTTGTTCCCCATTCATAGTTTCTCCCTAGGATCATTTAGTGTCAATGTTTAAACCCCTTAAATGTTTAGTAGTGATGGTCCCCAACCAATATCATGATGAATAATTGAATTTTGGATGTCATAACCCCTGATATGTGCTTCGATCAAATTGTATAGAAAATGAAATTTTCTAATTATCTTTCTTGGTGTGTTACCCCTTTAAATATTCCCCAGTATGCTGTATATAATTTCTAGCATAGGTACTACCATGTTGACCTTGTTCCCAGCTTCCAATATCACCTCCATTACTAGATTTCATGATAGGAGTCGCATCCTTATGTCCCTGACTATCAGTAGCCACACACTCAGAAATATTGCATGGAAGGAAGTATAAAGAACCATCATGTCCCATCCTCCCACCTTACATTACTCCAACTTCTAATATTTGTGTCCATATGGGATGCACAAGTATTCACCATATTTCTTTGAGATATTAGTGGGAACTAATTTCCTTGGCCCGATATACTCAACTTCTAATTCTTATTGAGGAACAATTCAAACTATTCTAGGAAATAGTATTTATATTTGATTAATTTGATCTTCAAATTATCCTTCATCACATCTAGGATAATTTGTGACATGATTGGGGTCTTCTCATAGTCTTCCCATGTATTCTATGGTGGGGGGAACTCATCATAATATAATATCTTCTACTGGATTCCTCTGATGTAGTAGATTTTATATAGGCTGATGTCGACTTCCCCATGGTGGAGATGAAAAGTGTTCATGTATGGGGACCAATGGCTTAGGTGATCTGGCATTGGCTCATGTTGAGGATAAAAATATAACTATGACATCCACAACACTTTTTAAAACCCAGTGTTTTATATTTCCACCTTATACTCAAAAAATGTGATGTTAACCTATTATTCCCACACCCATTCACTGGTGAAATTGATGCAGGGTCAGAAATCATAGTTTTATACCATCTGTTACTACTATATCTCATGTTTCTCAAGAAGGTAGTGGAATAATAGGTCAAGAACTCCTTTGTTATTTCCTCCTCCCACATGAATACCCTGGTTCTCTCGTTCAGTACGTAGATGAAAAGCTTCATATGATCCCTATAAATGTGGTCATGGCCATTGATTTTGTAGCGTGAGAGATATTCTTCTTCTATGAACCATATCCATGGTGAATCAACCATGAGATATGGGATGGTCAATTTATCTAATAGCCTAAATTTCCATAGAGGATGTTATTCCCTCAGTGGGTAGTCCATTCATGACTGCCTCAGCAATCCCAATAATATATGTTTGCCTGATACAGCCCTTCGAACTAAAAAGATCCTAAGGGTCTCTGCCCATCTCAAGCCTTTGAGAAAAAATAATTGTCGTGATCTGATCTAATTTCTATTGGTTGGCCATTTCAGATGGATTGGAAAACTATAAGGACAAAGTGCATGAGATTGAAAGGTTGGTGTGAAAGATTTGGGGTTGCACACAATACCAGGTGATGGACACACAAAACACTACTAATTTATAAAATTAAATTTTGTTGGAAAAATAAGTTTTGCATGAAAGAAGAATATGAAACATGCTTATTTGTATAAGAGGATTTATCATACACACGTGAATGCAAATTACCTATTTCATGGAAATTGAAGGTTCCATAAAAAGTCCTCGCATCATATATATATATATATATGAGTGGACTTGTCCTTCTACATGAATGCAAGGCCCCTATGCACTTACCGACAATAGATTCATGCACAATCAGGAATGGACTTCTCTCTTTAGTGTTTCTCTCAGAAACAAACACTTGGATCCTATTTTAGCTCAGATTCTAAGTGGTTCATTTTTTGCCACTAAATTCAACACATAGCCATTGTATTCCATATTTGGGTAAATTGAAGGGAACATCCAACTCAACGAACCATCCTAAGAATACAAATGAAGGGTCGTGCATGTTTCGATGTTTGCACACAATATTGAACTTTTCTTTTAAATCCCTTGTGCGGCAAATAAAATGTCAAATAACCCTTTTCTTCACTCACTCTATATGGATCAAGACATGGATGGTCTTAATGACACTTCCATACATGAAATATTGTTTATCATTGTGGAAAACCTTGACTATATATTGATGTGTACTTCCTTCATAAGGGTGATCATCCAGATGTTGAGAATTTATCTACTACGCATAAGACTGGGTTTCCACTACACCACTCAAGAATGGAAACCTCATGGTATAATATCATTCATGATTGGTTCTTTGGATGTCCTTGTTTATGGGGCCAACAATGTCTCAGCTCATGTCCAACCTCTTCAAGCCAAATTCTGGAGCTCGTATGAATCTTGTTTTCATGTCATGACCTTGTGTGCAAGCCTCCAATCTTGTATGCACCCACCACTTTCATGATCCATGGATTTTTACTTTCTCAAAACTCCATGTTTTGTCCCTTATTTCATAAAACAATCATCTATTTCATGCACCATTTTCATGTATCCCTCAATTATTGCATACAACAATTTCCTTTTCCCTCGTGAGATTCCCCTTATTCCCCTACTAAATGTGTTTCTCTACATCATTCTTTTAGAAGAGTTATGGTAATCCCCCTTTCATTACTACATAGGGATAATAACTTAGAACTTGTGAGTGACCACTCCTACACACATTTTTAGTAGAGCATTACTAAATATTTTCCCCCTCCCAAGGGATGGGGAGTGATAGTAATGAAATCCCATGGGATGAGGAGTGAGTTCCCCACATCTGAGATTCATGACATTAAATTGCATTGCTCCAAGATCCCCAACACATGACATTAAACCATTATATAACCTTTTTCATAAAATGTAGAATGTCCTTATGTATTTTTTATAAGTAATGATATCCTCCTCACATGGAATGACATCCTCTGCAAAAGGAATGACATCCTCCAATGCATCCCTTCTAGAGTAATATGCTATATATTCTTAGATGATTGAAAACCTTGTATCTTATTTACCTCCTCCGGATATGAACCTTAGAGAGGGTACGAAAACTCTCAAACCACCATCCCTCTCCCTTTGTGCTATGTCACCATGGGCAGCTCTACACTATGCCGATCCCACATGGAATGAGATTGTCCTCGCATGGAATGAGATACTCCTAAGGCAGCTTCCAGGAATAATGTATTGTTTCCCTCTATTTTCAAACAATAATGTTACATAACTTTTATAGAATACTTAGAACTTTATGAAAATAGACACGCAAAGACCGTATTAGTATAGTGCCTTTAGGAACATGGAATACTAAAAACATGTACATAAGTGAGCTTCATAATCTCCCACTAGGTTATTCATAACAAGTTACATTATTAGAAACATCATAAATAATACATATATTCAAAACATTATGAAAGGAAACAAAAAAAGGTGTGATATGAGATCCTCCATAAGAGTAGACAAGGGATACATGTAATCATAAACATGTTCTAAGGGTTATGTGAATGGGATCATAACATTTAAATATCATGCCCTATATATCATAAGATCATAAACATGATTCATTTAATAAATCATGGAAGCTCATAAGACAAGAACCATAAGTAAATAGTGAAAATAATCCATGAAATAATAACACAAAATTAATACATGTAATTATTAGTAGTATAACACCATTACTCATACCTTCCTAGTAGACATGGTTCACTACCTTGGATAACATAGTAGTCAAGGTTCACTTCCAAGACAATATTAGTGTCTCTCATGATATATCAATCTTTACACAATGAATTGGAGGGAGATATAGGTCCCACCCATCTCATATTGAAATGATAAATTCATATTCCACAACTTCATAAAAATCATGTAATAACCCATGAAATGAAATGGGTGTAATAAACATGAAATCATATCATAACATGTGAAAAATGATATAGGGTTCATAGAATTTTCATAAAAAACGTAACTCATTAAATGAAGCGGGTATCAAAAAGCATATAACCTATGAAAGAGAAATGTGTTTTGTAAATATAATTCCATAAAAAATGCATTTTTTGAAATAATTTGAACAGAAACAAATATTAATTTCCCCATATAGGGATGACTAACACCAATGGATTTAATCTCAATTTGGTAATAATTTTTAGATATCCATTATAAAAAATATGGTAAAAATATCATTTCTCCTTTGAAATATTCATTTCAAAACATAAACAATTCTTGAAAACCCTTTTTGTAGAAAATATCTTTGAAAAATTATAATGGACTCTTTAAATGCAATAAAAAAATTAAAAATAATTTTTCTTTGAAAACTGACATCATGAATCATTTGACAAAAATTTAAAACATTATTGAAAACATGATTTTTGAAATAAAATAGATTTCTTACCCAAGAGATAAATATTGTCACATTTTTCCTAAAATTATTATATTAATTATTTTAAGTAAAACACTTTGTAAAAATGGTACTAATAAATTAATATAACTTTAATAAAAATAGGAGAAGGAAAATCATGGATTTTGTTGAGAGATATATCATAATATTTCATCAATAGAATCATAATCATAAAGAATACCGATAATCGATGAGATTTTTTCAAGAAAATATTTCCATATGGTAACATGGGATCAAACACTACATTTAAGTAATATTGATTAAATTAATATCAAAATATCATGAAAAGATGTATATTCATGAGTTAAATGTAAAATTGATTTATATGTACCTTAAAAAAATTTAGGTGCATTAAAAACATGAGTATCAAATTAGGGAAATTGAGAAAAACTATCGTACTGATTTAGTAACTTTTGAAACATAAAACCATGAAATAAATATCATATAGTGGATAGAATAAATCAATGGGTAGTATATGCACTTCAAAAAAGCGTTGGGAGTGAAAACATGTATCTTAAGGAAATAAAAATATCAGATAAAATTTCATTACCATGTGTCTTGAATGTCATAGTACTCATAAATTATCCTGTATAACAAATATATGTTTATTATAAATATATAACAGAATCCATATTCATATATCTAATTCCATATATAGTTTGATTATCACTATATATTAACCTCTTTTTAGCAATTATACATTAAGGTTTCACTTTGGGCAATATCCTATTTGTTCATTGCATGTGTATTAATTTTTTATATCGTTGGTACTTATACTTATATCCGGATTTACATAATTTAAACCATTATATAAATATAATATATATATTCATTTTATTTTTATTATAATAACATATATAATAGTGAGTTATGAAATGGAATACAATGTTCATGGAGATGGTAGGTCGTATATACGCATGAACATAGTTTTCATTTTATTTTCATATTGAAAGAATGAATGAACATGAAATTTAAGAATATTTTTATATAATATAATGAAATTTAAATTATTATATCATATATGTTTACTAAAAAAATACTTAATACCATCCATGTATTATGTGAATTAATCAAACCACATTGAGGTGGCAGTAGTCCACACATCCTCAAATATAATTATCATATTTACACAAAATAGAACATATAAATATATCTGGCGTAAAAAAATTATAAAAGATTAAAGAAAAAAAATGCATCATATATATAAATTAAAAATTGTGTGTATATCAAAAATAAAAACCATGAAAGGTGGTAAAGGAAAAAATAAACAATCATTATTTCATGTGGAGGTAGTTTTCCGTACACAGAAACAATATGTTCGTTACCCATTAGATGGAAGTGTGTGAAAGTGTAGGTTGAAACCTTATAATAAAACAAATCCATTATATTGAAGAATTGTTTTTATAATAATGGAATATTTATGTTGTAGGGGTGTATAATAAAAATAATATAAAGGAGCTTGAAAGAGTATGTTACCCCTTCTTTGGTTAACTCGTTTTGGTTTTCATCAAAGGGATTCCAAGGATTTCTTTATAACTAAAGGTTGGAATAATGGAGGAAGTTTGGGTTTTTATGAAGTATATTGGTTATATGTTTTATGAAACTAAATGGTTTGAGAAGTTTGAGTATGTGGAGTTGTAGTGACCTTTTATAGTGGAGGAAAAGGACCCACATTGTAGTTTTGAAAAAAAATTATGTGTACCCAAATTTTTACCTAAAAAAGTCATCAAAAACCAATAGAACACAATATTGGAAGGTGAATGGATGAATAATGGACATAAAATTTGTTTTTTTTTTGGAATTTTCTAGGTAATTTTGGACCTTAAGATTAAGTTTTAGTCACTTTTTAGTCTTAATTTTTACCTTACTAACAATAATTAATTTTAACTTCATTCACTAGTATTTTTGGTCAAAAAATAATATGAACATATTAGTAATTATAAATTATAATAATTTCATAAATGTAATCTATTTTCCTATTTCAAAATAATAGGAGGGGTATAAATTAATTTAAATTTAATCACGCAGAACGGTCAACATTACAGGGGTTTAAAGTAAAAAAGATTAAAATTTTGATAAGTTTCTATATCCAATTTCATCGTGAAATTGATTCTAATGACCTACAAAGGATTAATTTTTAAAAACATATCAGACTAAATATTGAAAATAATTTAAAATATAACATAACTATATAAATTAGTTAGATGAAAAAAGTAGTTTTGAATTATAATTCAGTATTTTTGACTATTTTTCCAAAATTGATATCTTGAATAAAATTCTCAAAAAATTCACCCTCATCTAATTCCAATATAAGAAATTCAAAAATTAATTTTATTTTAACAATTTATATTTCTAAAAATTCTAAAATTAATTTTATATTTTTTAGAGAAGGATATGAAAAGTAGTTCATTTCAGAAAATTTTATTTTAAAACATATAAGGACTTTACCAAAAATTATGTCATTAATTATCAATATGGTATATTTATGTAAAACCATTAAAAAAAATATTGGAAATATAGTTATAAATATTCATATTACTAAGCCTAATAGTTAGGTTATAATTATCTTCTTTAAATAATTATAATAAAATGGTATGTTTCCTTGAAAATCAGTGTTACGTGTAATTTAAGCCTAGTTGATGATACATGTAATATACAATGAGTCATTGTTTCATTTGATGTATTCTTATTGGTCGTTGTGTGAATGTAATTGTTGACTAAGTACAATGAACATCAGTGAAAATTAATTTATTTTAAATAAATGTCCCTAAAAACCCGGGGTGTTACATTCTACACACCTTAAAATGAATTTCTCCCTTGAAATTGGAAATTCGGGATAAAAAAGAGGAAAATTATACTTCATTATATCCTAAAGTTCATTGTTTATTCCACAAATATTTGATTTCTCCACAAAACATATACCAAGTGAGTGGTCTTATTTCCTAGCTCTTTCTCGGTATGATCTAGAATTTCAACTGGTTGTTCCCCGTAACAAGTATCTAGCTCCAACAAAATGACCTCTATGTTCAGTACATGTTAAGAATCAAGTATGTACTTCATTATGAGAGATACATAGAATAAATCAGGGAATTGAGTGGGATTTGGTGGAAGTAACAAGTGATAGGCTACCATCCATTTAAAATCAAGAATCTCAAAGGGAATTATATACATAGAGATTAGTTTCCTTTTCTTACTAAATATCATAACATTATTCCAATGTTAGATTAAAAGAAACACATTTCCTCCAACATAAAATTCTAGATCACATAGTTGGTAATCAGTATATCTTTTATTCATAATTTGAGATGCATTGATATGTTTCTAAATGGTTCTGACCTTCTCGATCATTTCGTAAATGATATCAGGTCCCAATTTCTTTCATTCTCTAACTTCAACCCATAATGTTAGATCTCAATATCTATTTATATAGATAGATTTTTAAGGATCCATATGAATTCTTGATTGATAGGTATTGTTGTAGGAAAACTTATCTAGAGTAAGGTGTTGATCCCAACAACCATTGAAATCTAAATAACAAGATATAAATATATCTTAAAAGGTATAAATTGTTCCTTAAAAAGGAGGATAGAGAGTGCGGTGTTTCTCTCTCTCTACCTTTAGACCTGCTAGGGTTCCATCAAAACTGGTCATTTCATCGGCCCCTCCCCTTACTAAGGTAGAGGGAGGGAATGGTATCGTCCTACTCTCTCCCATTGACTCTTCCTTCTCCATTTCTACCTTCACCAATCCAGGAGTTCTGACCACTTTCTCAAGTATTGCGCTAGCCCCCAATGTTCCCATCTTTTCTAGTGGAGCCCCTTCGCTTCAGATTTCCCCCGTGGAGTTTTCTGACACTTCTTTCCTAAAAAAACATACCTTGGATGATTTCTTTGGTTCGGAAAGGCCTTCGGTAGATATTTTCGACCTATGTGTCAATTATCAATGGGGGCTTAGTCGACGCGTGGTAGAAGGATTGCTCGACTCATGGAAAATGGTTATTTGTTTTTCCTCTAATGAAGATCTGGCCCTCAGAAACTCTAGTGGATTGCGCTCTATCAACAACTATTGTTTCATTCTCCTTTGGTTGTCCCTTGATATGAATTTGACATGCGACCCCGAGAAAATATCCTTTTGTGGCTGTCTACCATGATTTCCGCTCTCCTTATAAAATCCGTCTATATTTCTGATGCTATGAAATCTTGTGGGTCATTTCTTGGTTACAGATACAAGGTCAAAAGTATTCTACCATCCCATTGAACCTCGTATTTGTGTTGAGGTTGAAATTTTTCAACCTCCTTTGGAATTCATTTCGATTGAGATCGAAGGAGAACATAGACTCAAACAGCCGGTTGTTTATGAGTTGTGGACTCATTACTGTTCTGCCAGCTTCCTCTAAGTTCACTCTACCCAGCAATGTCGTCGTTTAGGTCTAGCTATTCCAGATTTGATTTACATTAATGTGATTGGATTGGTTCTCAAGGAGGATGTCAATGGGAAGGAGATTGGAATTTCTTTAGGAGATCCCTCTACTAGTGCACAAGTCAGCCCTAATAAGGGCTCTTTAGTGGGATATAAATCTAGACGGAGACTAGTGCACAAGTAATCCCTAATAAGGGCTCATTAAGGACAGGCTATAGGTGAGGCCAGTAAGCTCCCCGCTCATACTGTTATTGTTAAATTTGGAATTGTTTATAATTGTTCTCAGAACCGTTTTTCAATGCTTGGAGAAGGTGAAACTCCCCCAATCCAGGAGTTCTCACCACATTATAAGGTATTGTGCTAGCCCCCAAAGTTCCCATATTTTCTAGTAGATCCCCTTCGCTTCTGATTTCCCTCGTGGAGTTTTCTGACACTACTTGCCTACAAAAACATACCTTGGTTGATTTCTTTAGTTGGGAAAGGCCTTCAGTGGATATTGTCGACATATTTGTCAATTATCAATGGGGGCTTAGTCGACTCGTGGTAGAAGGATTGTTCAACTCATGGAAAATGGTGATTTGTTTTTCCTATAATGAAGATCTGGCCCTCATAACCTCTACTGGATTGCGCTTTATCAACAACTGTTGTTTCATTCTCCTTTGGTGGTCCTCTGATATGCATTTGAAATGTGACCCCGAGAAAATATCATTTTGTGTCTGTCTACCATGATTTCCGCTATCCTTACAAAATCCTTCTATATTTATGATGCTAGGAAATCATGTGGGTCAGTTCTTGGATGCAGATACTAGGTCAAAAGTATTCTGCCATCCCATTGAACCTTGTATTTGTGTTGAGGTTGAAATTTTCAACCTCCTTTGGAATTCATTTGGATTGAGATCGAAGGAGAACATAGACTCAAATAGCCGGTTTTTTATGAGTTGTGGACTCATTACTGTTCCTCCAACTTCCTCTAAGTTCAATCTACCCAGCAATGTCGTCGTTTAGGTCTAGCTATTCCATATTTGAATTACTTTAATGTGATTGGATTGGTTCTCATGGAGTATGTCAATGGGAAGGATATTGGTAGTTCTTTAGGAGATCCATCTACTAGTGCACAAGTTAGCCCTAATAAGGGCTCTTTAGTGGGATAAGAATCTATACGGAGACTAGTGCACAGGTTAGCCCTAATAAGGGATCCTTAAGGACAGGCTATAGGTGAGGCCAGTAAGCCCCCCTCTCATACTATTATTGGTAAAGTTGGAATTGTTTATAATTGTTCTCAGAACCTTTTTTTAATTCTTGGAGAAGGTGAACCTCCCCCATCTGAAGAAGGGGTTTTTACAGATGATGGTTATGAAGATGACCATATTCCTCAAGGTATGATGGATGAAATAGGTGTGGAAATCGATTTTGCCTCAAAATATTGGACCTCAAGGCCCTAGGAATCAAAGCTCGTGGAAGAGTTCCTTTAATCCTCTTCAAAGAATAGAAATAACACCATCTTCGATTCTGATGGCTTTATTCAGGATATGCAGAGTCCGCGAAGACAGAAGGACTAATCCAATCTACCTATCCCTCCTGTTACTAGGTCCGCCTACAAAGGTAGACCCCCCCCCCCAAGAGAGTTTGAAAGTACTTGTTGACAACCTAAATAATATGTGAAATGATTCCATTTTACATAGGGAGCTAGGAGCTGATGAGGAATCTATAACATGAGCATAGGAACCATCTACCCTTTGTTTGGTGAATGGTGATATAGAGGTTGTTGAATATGAAAACCCCGAGGAGCTTCTCATGCACTCAAATGAATAAATTTTAGAGGAGTCATTCTTGATCAAGATATCAAAGGAGGATGAACACGGAATGTTTTAAAGACCATTGAGAGTTAATTTGAATGAAGAACAAGCCTCGTGGATTGAAAAATAGAACAGTATATTGACTCGTGGTTTTAATGAGGGGAAAACATGCCTGGAGAAGCACACCAAACATGGCAAAAATGGATTCTCACATTGAGTATATTAATAATGATAATCATGAAATGGAGGTTATCTTAATCGAATGGTGACTTATTATGGTTACAAATGACAATTGTTTTAATTTTTCTTTGATTGGATTTATAATTTTTTAGGAGGTTTGATTATTTTCTGTATTTTGAACATTGTTGGTTTCCCACTTTTCCTTAAAATTAATTCTAAAATAAAATAAAAAATTATTGGTTGTTCTTTCAAAAAGGCCATCTGTAAAATGATGATAATTAGTTCTCCAAATAAATCTAGTATCAAGAATTTTTTGAAGAAATATCTATAACACAGAGGTAGACCACATATCCCGATATGATACAATGTAATTTTGTAATTCATGCAACCATACCACTTACTTAATATATATCCACAAAATTTAATCTAGAGACAATTATTATCTAATAAAGATGAAGTGTTCTACCTTTTATGAATATTAACTACCACCAAAATAGAGTTAAACCCTCTAATGGTTTCATAAAGTTCAATGACAAAATCCATAGTAATGTTCTCCCATTCCCATTCTGGTGGGGTTAATGGATGCAAAAACACTTTAGAATTTTTTATTTCAATCATAACATGATGTCATATCAAACACTGAGATACATACTCTGTGATATATCTCTTTATTCCATCCTACCAGAATTATTCATTCATGTCCCTGTATATCGTTCTACATCAGGGATGAATATTTAATTATGAAGTATGAGCTTCCTCTAATAGGTCCTCATTCAATTATGGTATGGAAGGAACATATCCATGGTTTCTATACCTTACAATTCCTTGGTTATTAATACTAAACGTTTGAAAATTTATAGCAATCTTTTATAGCTCAATATCTTCCATTTATGCTTCATAATACTTCACATGGGTAGTGGATTGAAAATTCACTAGAGAAAGATAATATTTGTCCCCTTCATTCAGGATTTATAGATTCATACATTCTAAATATATAAATATTGGATATTTTTTATCCCAATAATTGATAATATATCATGATTCTTTCCACTCAATGCACCATCCACATTGTTCGCTTACCCGGGGTGGTCATGTTTTGAGAATCAATAATCTTATATCGACTCTAACCATATGATCTTAAGCATGTTCAACTAATTCTATATTAATATATATATTTCAAAAGGTTATGATTGGAATATATATCATATTATTATCTATAAAGATAACTCCTCCATATCATTAATGAAAAAAATTACATCTTCTAACTATACGTAATCATTTGAGTAATTTTGAACATGAATCATAAACTTCCACAATGCCTAACCGGTAACCATGATATTCTACATAAGAAAACATCCCATTACATTCTTTGATTCATCACTATATATTTAAAAACCATCTCTATTATATGGTAATGTAAAAATATTTTTTCTAACAAATCTTCTCTTTAGTTACTTGATATTTTCATCACATTAATTTTTTCATAGATACCTAACTCTCAATAAAGATAATTTTTTCCATATGATTTGATAATAATGAGAAATTATCCACTACCCATAGATGATATACATCTAAACCATGAAAAAAATATATCTCAATCACTATGGTTGGTTTGTAAAACATTTAATAGACTCCATATTTTTTTGATCTGTTGAAATACCTATATTGAGATTATGTGACCAAAAAACGATACTATTCTCCCATAATTTTCACTTTGTAAATTATTCATATAGTTTCTATTTACTTATGATCATTAGTCTAATTCTAATGTGTCTTTCATTCTCTTACTTTCTATTTTAATAGATAAGAAAATAATCTATAAATACTACCTCAATCTAGTCGAGCTGATCTCTAAAGACTCTGTTCAATAAACCGATGAAGACACCATGGGAATTAGCAATACCAAAAGGTATAACTATATATCCATAGTGTCCATAACTTGTATTGAATTCATTATTGGGATTATCCTCCTTCCTGAAAATCAACTGATGATATCAAGAACAATGTTCATTCATTTAAATCTATTGACCTCCACATAGTTGATCAAACAAGAAATCAATACAAGGAAGATGATACTAGTTCTTGATTATGATCCTTTTCAACTCCTTATAATCAATGAATATTTTTACTGGTCCACATTTATTTTTCAAAAATTCTATAGATTCAACACAAGGAGAGATAATTTTCTAAATTAACCCCTTATAATTGTTTTCTGGGAGTTTCTTTATCAAGTTATGAAACACAATTTCGGCCATTCTATATAGATTCTTTGAAATTGGTAGAGAAGTACGTATGTGCCCTATTGAGAACCCAACATAAAATTTTGGAGGACGGATAGGAAAATATTTTGTAAAGATATACAGAAATTCCCCAAAATAGGAGTATCGCTGGTGTTAATATTCTCTCCAACCATTTTAGATAAACAACCCTTCTGAATTGGACTTAAGACCAACACACTGGATGAAATCTCCAAAGTAAGTTCATACCGTCATCACATTTATGGATTTTCATATAAGGGTTTGAAATATCAAACATAACTTCCCTTACTCAATAATTGATGTGAACTTTATTTATAGAAATCCAATCCATGACTAAGAGGACATAAAATTAAACCACAATATGATTGGGAATATTTTCTGGAAGAACATTCCAACACATGTCAATCAAAGAGGAATCATAGACATGAGATTCAATCATCACACCATTATGGTATTTCCTAGATAATTCCACATCTAATATGTTTTACAAAGTCTTAAAACCCCTATAATATTATTTAGATATGAATGAGTGGGTTTATCTATAATTAAATAAGAGATTAGCCACTATATAGTTGATGATATGTGTACCTTACACCACATTATTATCATATATCTCTTCAGAAATATAAATATCATGAGGTTTACACTTTCCCTTCATCTGAAGAGGGTTATAATGACTATCATCATCAACATCCTTTGGTGTTGGGAACATGTTAGAAAAATTCCCATTATCCTTACAATTGTAGAAGTAAATCGGGGGAGGTCCATTCATTGCTTATTTTTCTCCATTCACACCATTAACTAACTTCAATCCCTCACTTCGATAATAAAATTCCTGATGGACTTCCATTACATAATTAAAACATTTTTAAACCCATTAAGGGAATTTTTTACATTATTATTTTAACACATATATCATAAATGAAAACTCATTTTCTTATCTTTATGGTTTTTAGATTTTCCTTTAAAGTCCAAATTCCTTTTCTTGTCAACAGCATGAGATCAATACATGACTGCAACAACCATTTCAACATTGATTGCACAACACACAATATCTTCATAGATACTAAATTATTTTATAGTAAACATCCTTTAGATAATTTGATTGAATGCACTAAAGATCCTATCAACATTAATTTTAGGTTGAATGATAATTCATAAAGCATACCTCGCAAGTCTCATTAAATTAGCCATGTAGGTACGAAAAATTCATCATCCCTTTAATTCAACTTAAGGAATTTTTTATACATCTCGGTTGGAAAAATATAATGAAATCACTAATAAAAAACATTCTTTTGAACTTTTATCAAACCATGGATTCAATTTCATCTTACTACCTCATCTCTTTGAATATCATCCACCACTAGTATGCTACACCTTATAACTGGTAAATAAGTAGAATGAATTTTTCATGATTTGGGAACTAGAGACCATAGAATTTCATTTTAGTAGTATGTATCAATTTTTCAACAACATTTTTATTACAAGAACCCCTAAGAGAAGGTGTATCTTTCTTCATGAAAGACTCAACAGAATATCGTTCCCTCCTTTTACCATTTGGTTGGTCACCATGGTTAATAGTATGAGAATTCTGTGTGATCATAGACAAAATATGTTTCATTGTAGCTCACATATAATTTGGTTTCTCAGGATTAAAATAATTTCATTTTCCATTGTAATCACCATTAACATAGTTACTTAGGGTTCCATTATGTGACTGAAACCAAAAATCATCGAGAAAGAAACGATTATCATATTGAGGAACCACAAACTAAAGAAAAATCATTTATATAATATCCAAATTATTACACCTTCCATAATCAAGGACACATTAGTTTTATCCTATGTTTCTCAATACCAAATTATCAATAAATAATTCCTGATGGTTCATGAATATTTTTTGAATTCCCAAAGAATATCCCCTGGGATTGTCAAACTAGGTGTGTGGTGAGTCTCGTTGTCGCATACTAGGTTGTGTTGAGTCATGCCCAACACTCCTTGTTAAAGTTGTTGCACCTAGGTAAATCTAGTACAAATCAAAATCCACTTATAGTATCCATATTAGAAAGTATTTCTTGAAACCATTGCATTAATCCTATACCAAGATTCCAGGAAATTTTCATATCCTTTTACTTATCCATATACTTATCATTAGTCATTTCTTTGGGGATCTATAAAAGTTTTTTCTCATCATAGAATCCAATGGATAACTAAAAATTTGATCTGATACCATCTATAATTACCCTCAATTAACATAAATTATAGTTACATCACTATTGTGGTATACGTAAAATATTATATAAACAGACACCCCAGTACCGTATTAGTCTAGTTCCGTGGGAAACATGGAAACATAAAAACTGGTTTATAACTCAACTACATAATGTCTCACTAGGTTATTCATGTCTAGAATAATTCATAGAAACATCACCCACATTATATATCTTGAAAACCTAGAGAAAAAACACTAAACAGGTGAGGTCAGATGATCAGTAAGGGTAAACAAAGAATACAAGTAAGCGTAAAAATTATAAAATGGGTATGAAAATGAGATCATAAAATTAGAAGATCCTATATTTCGTATCGTAAGATCATAAATGTGAATTAGGGAATAATGCGTAGATGTTTATAATAAATAAATCATAAGGAAATAAATAACATAATCCATAAAAGTATAATATAGGATTAAGACATGGAATTGTGGTAGGCACATAATCATATAAAACAATTTTCATTGTAGTCAAGGAATCACTTACAAAGACATCTTAGTAGTATGGGTTCACTCCTCATATTATCCTGGTAGTCACGTTTCACTCATATGGCCACCTTATTTGTATGAGTTCACTCCTTGCACCATCTTTGTTGTCATGTTTCACTCACGAGTCGATATTTGTAGTCAATCTTCACCCCCAAGACCATAAAAATTTATCTCCTGAGTTATAAATCATTACCCAATGCATTATATCAAGATTTATGTCTCACCCATATCCTAATGAAATCATACATACATGATCCAAAAATTCATAAAAAACCGTATCATAACCCATAAAAAGAAATTTGTGTCATAAACATGCGATCATATATTAATCTGTAAAAAAAGATATAGGATTCAGAATAATTTCTTAGAAAAACATTACACATGAAATGAAGAGTATTTCAAATTCATAAAACATGCGAAATATATGTGAGTTTCATAAACATAAGTCCATAAAAACATAAACCATTCATAGAAAGAATATGAATGGAAACTTTGGATCATTTACCTTGAAAATCTTGTGTGACACTAATGGATGTCCTATTATAAGGAAAATAATTTTGAGATATCATTTAAAAACATTTGGTTAGAAAAGTATCTATTTTACATTGAAAAATACTTTCAAAAACCTAAAACATTTTTGAATTACTTTTTCATTGAAAATAGATTTGAAAAATTATAAAAGAACCTTTAAATATAATAAATCCTTTTAAAAAATCCTTTTTCCTTGAAAATGATCTTCTAGAATAATTTTAAAACTTTTTTTAAAATTTATTTTCACATGATTTTTTAAATAAATTTTTTTTAATCAAATAGATAAATAGTGTAAATATTTTTTATAAAAAAATGCCCTTAATAAATTTAAATTAAAATGAGTGAAAAAATGGTACTAATAATTGGAGATACGTTGAATAAACAGAAGGTATGGAAACTAATGAGTTTTCTTCATATTTTGATCATAATATTTCTTCAATATAATTATAATATTATATTATCCCAATAAATGATGAGGGTGTTTCCCCAAAATCATACCATATGGTAACATGTGATCCTATTATCCATATAAATATATAAAATTATATGAAGTTTAAAATATCATTAAATTAATTATATTCATTATATAAAATGTAAAATTTAAGTATATAGACCTTGAAAAAAATTTGGTGCATAAAAAAGTATGAGTCTCAAAGAGGGAAAACTAAGACAAAACTATCTTACCAGCTCGTTAACTTTGGAAACATAACCCCCATTAAATAAATAACATATAATGGATATTTAAATACAAATATAATTAATTATAATAATCATAAAATACATCCATGCACAATATACGCTCCTTAAAAATTATTTGGTATTGAATAAACCATGTATCTACAAAAAATAAAAAGTGATATAAAATTACCATACCTTGGGTCTTGATTCTCATCATATGAATACAATATTGTTGTGTCATAAATATATTTTTATTATAAATATATCACATAACCAAATTTTTATATATAATACCATATATGGTTTTACTATGACTTTATATTACCCTGATGTTTACAATTAGATGTTATGGTTTCACTTTAGGTAATATCTACTTTGTTCTTCGCAGGTGTTTTAATTTTTTATATATTTGGTATTAATTCTTATTTAATGTCTTCTATAATATAAAACATGATATTAATTCCACTTATTCTAATTATATTTGTATTATAATAATCAATATAATAGAAAATAATAGAAAGGAATGCACCGTTCATGGGGATGTTAGGTCGTACGTACAAATTAACACTATTCATGTTTTACTATCGTGTTAAAAGAAACAAATAAAATGAAACATATATACAAATATAATATAATACAATTATAATTATTATTTCATATAATTACACTAAATATATCGTTAATATATCCCATTTAGTGTGTGAATGAATCACATCACTTTTAGTAGAGGGTAGTCCACACTTTCTCAAACTAAATAATCATATTTACACAAAACAGAAGGTATAAATATATGTGTTGTAAAAGAATTTCTGAATATTAAGAAATTAATAAGTATCATATATATCATATATAAACATTGTGACCATCATTTTTCTGAAAAATTAATGGCGGTAAGGGAAAATAAACTATCATCGTTTTGTGAGACTGTAGTTTTCCATAGACCTAAACATTATGTTTGTTTCCCATTAAGTCGAAATTTATGTAAGTGATGGTAAAAACCATATGTTAAAAAAAATATAATTATATTTATGATGTTGTTTTGGTGTTATAAGCATGGAGTAAAGAGAGTGGAGGGGTGTTGAAAAAGAAGATAAAGAGCTTCAGGGAGGATGCTACCTTTTCTTTGGATAACGCATTTTTTGTTTTCACCAAAGGGATTATTTGGATTGATTTAAACCAAATAATAGGATTAAAATAGGAATATATAGATTTGGTATAGTTTATTGGGAAGATATTTTTCGATCTTATATGTTTTGAGAAGTGAGAGGAAGGGGGAGGAGGCAACCTTCTATAGTGAAGGAAAAGGTCTCATTTGGTATTTTTGAAAACAAGCTTGGTGTACCCATGTTTTAACCTAAAAAAGTAATATATAACCATACAAATAAATAATTGATTGTGAATTTATGAATAATAGAATAATAATGGGGTTTGGACATGTTTTTAGGTCATTATATCCCTTAATTTTAATGTTTATTCCCCAATTAATCACAATTTTACCATAGTTATTGTAATTAATTTTAACTCCAATCACTAAAAGTTTTAGTAAAAAACATATTTAACCTTATTAAAAATTTTGAACTTTTCTGATTCAAAATAATAAGACTTTTTTTACATATTTAAATCAAATTTGTGGCACAAGTTAATTTATATTTAATCCCATATATGGGACAATAATGTAGGCTTTAAAGTAAAAATTCCTAATAGTTTGCTCAGTCTTAATATCCAATTTCTAAGTAAAATTGATTCCAATGGCCTCCATTGGATTAATTGTTAATAATATTATCTAATTAAACATTTAATCAAATTTAATATATAATTCAAATTTATAAATAAATTAAACGAAAAATATGTTTTGAATTAAAATTCAATATTTTCACTATTCATCAAAAATGATGTTTCGCCTAAAAATCCAAAAAATTCACCCTCAGATAAATGCAACATTATAAATTAAAAAATTAATTTTATTTTATCAAATTAAATTTCTTAATTTTTATAAAAATAATTTTATTATTTTTCATAAAAGGATATGAAATGTAGTTTTTTTAGAATATAATATTTTTAAACATATAAGGACTCAATCGTAAAAATATATATTTCATTATCAATATGTTTTTCATATAAAAGAACATAAAAATGTTTTAAAATTTTATATTACTATTCATATTAATATTTTTAACAACCATTTTATAATTATATCATTTAAAAAATTATAACAAAATATAATATATTTGGTAGAAACTCATTGTTGCATACAACATATGACCAGAATGTGTTCTGTGTAACATACACTAAGTCCATGTTGCATGAAATTTACACCGAGTAGGTTTAGTGTGAAAGGAATAATTAAATTAGTGTAATAAATAAATAATGGAAAATTAATTTATTCAAAAAAGGTCCCTAAAACTCAGGGTGTTACATAAGGCACACGCCATCTCTCATTAGTGAATCATCTATGGCAAGAAAGTCAGATCAACTACTTTCTCTTACTTATCATACCAATTATGAATATTGTGGGATTAGATGATTGTATCCCAAATTAAATATATCCACCCTCAATGGGACACTTCCATGCATAATCCCCAACCAAATGGGAATCCCTCCTGTAGTAATCTCCAACCATACGATCTATTTACATGGGTCACCTCCTTAAGTGTAATCCCCAAATCCCTATATAGAATTATGTGGTATTTGATTACAAATAACTTCTCATAAGAAGGAAGCTTCTTTGAGGTCCCAACCCAGCTAATCCAACCACTTCATCCAATCTATCCACTTCACCCACTACATCTACTCGATCCAATCCATCCCTAATCTATCTGGATTTTACATAGGTTGCCACATCCCAGATGAATCACGAGATCCATCTCGTCCATTTCTATATGTTATCCCCACCCACATAATTTCTACTCATAACATCATATTGGAAGCTCCCATGTGAAATCCTAATACAATCCAAAAAAATCCAACAATGACAAATCCTCTGGAGAAGGGCAGAACACTTGAATAAGTCTCACACCATCAATCGAACTACATGGGTTTGGATCCCTATCGCATAAACAAGGTATGTAGGTTTTGTTTTTTAGGATCATTTTCGACTAGTTGTAATCCTTAGTGCCCCCTCCTAGTTTTGAACCTCCAATATCCACCTCCAATGGTGTCAACATCAACCTTCACAGTGTGACATATTCCCTTTATGGGACACACCTACCCGAATCGACCTTTATGTGGCATTCAAATCCATAGATTTTAAAGATCTTATGAGTAATCCTTGCAAGGGATGTACCACTATAATACTCTTCTGTGGTGAATCTCAATCAATCACACTCCATCAATGAATGAGATTAAACTCGTGAAAATGATTATAATGGTACCTCGTGTTACCATGGGATGCCTTAGGGGAATGCCTTGGATGATATGACTTTGCAATCAAATACCCTATGACCGACATGGGATTCCTTAGGTTTCTCACGTGATATTACCTCATATGAGGAAGAATATAGAAGAAAAAATTTCACACATTTTGAACGCTAGGGATACTCAACAGGACTACTACCCTAACCAATGTTTGATTCCTTATCAATCCCCTCTAAAATTTTCAGTTAGAAGTAACATAATTAACCAACATCAACAAAGAGACGGAACTAAGTGTGTGTTTCATTGACACATCTTCATCTATTAGGGATACCTAGAGTAGAAAACAAATTCCAATGAGGAATCCATTTAAGGAGTTATCGACATCCCATCATCCCATTTTGATCAAGGGGAAGAAATTGCTGATGAAAGTGATCAAAGCTATCTCCCTTTAAAAATTGGGAATGTGGGGAAATATATATAGCCAATGTACACACAACCAATGTTTGAATACGTGTTGGTGCACCACATATAAATCGCTGAAAACATTTTTTAAGAGAAAATTTTCCCACGTATATCCTTTTAAAATAATGATTTTAAAAGGAACCTTCTTATCATTTTACATTTAAGTAAATTTTATAAAAAGTTCAGGTGAAAAATGAATTATAGGTATGTATAAACATACGCACCATCAAGACATACATTTCCTTGATGATTTATATAAGTGTTTGAAAGTTTAGTTTTGGCAATGAAAATGTTTTTCTTAATATTTTGTAATTTTCTTTATTTTGAAATGGTATTCGAAGAAAAATGGTTTTAAAAAATTCATGATTAAAAAGTGTTTTAAATTATTTTAAAGGCTTCCTTTATATGTTTTCAAAAGGTTTCATTCCAAAAAAAATAGAATTTAAATAATCTCAAATCTTAATTTATATGTTTTAAAAATATTTTCAATGAAAAATATTTTCCGCTGTTTGTAGGATTCTTTTATATGTTTTCAAGGAATATAATTCTCAAAATGTTTACAAATATTCCATTATATGTTTTCAATGTAATGGGTTTTTATATTGTTTTAATGTTTCTTTAATATATTTTTGATGAAAATGGATTTCAAAAGGGTTTTTAAAAAATTATTTTTTGATTAAGGTGGTATTTTCATCTAGAGATGGTTTTAATGGTTCGTTCTAAATTATTTTCCATATATGAGGACAACTGTTGGTGTTACTCATGTCTTTATAGGAAAATGAACCAATGGTTATATTTATTTTCATTCACCAAATAGTTTATGTTTTATTTACTGATGGTAATGAATCCTATTTATCTTTTATAGGTTATATGTTTATTAAACGTATTTATATTTCATAGGTTCTATACTTATGAAATCTGCTTCCTTTCATGGTATATGCTTTGATGAAATGAGTGTGAAACCTATGTCTTTTCCCATAGGTTAAGATATGATTACCTTTTTAAGAATCCCAATTCCTATCATGGGTAATGATATGATTTTTTATGATATTTTGGCACATTTATTTATGATTTTATATTAGATTGGTTGGACCTATATCTCTCTACAATGCATGGGGTAAATATTTATATCTCATTAGATATATATGATTATAACATTGAGAAAACTGAGTCCTGTAAAGAATTTTTTCTACAAATATGGTCTTTGGTGTAAACCTTGACTACATATATGGTCTTAGTTTTCATCCATGACTACTAAGATGAAATGGATAGTTAAACCATTATACTAATATGGTCTAGGTATGGATGAATTTAAAACTATGTATATTATTTTATATTCTTATGTTTATTCCATAAATTGTATCTCCTATTCCAATGTAATGGCCTCATAGATTATTTTCTTGATTATCTTATGATACATGTCTTATGAACTACTGATATTTATTCCATGACTCATGTATATGATCTATGATATATATTGTATGATCTTAAAATGGAATTTCCATGTTCCCATACCCTAATTCTCATGTTATGATTATGTATCTATTTTGGACCCTTAAAGAGAATCTATGATCACCCCTTTCTTATGATTCATATCTGTAGGTGGTGAGTAATGGGTTTAAGTAGTATAAATATAAGGGAATATTTTTATGAGAAAAATTAAGGATCGTTCACCAAGTTAGAATACATTTTTATGGGTTTCAAAAGAGAGTAATCTATAATGGTCCTCATGTATGAATTTTTATTATGTGAATAATATTCATGTAAAATTATGTAATATCCATGCATGTTAATCTTAGGTTTTTATAGTTGGTATCAAATTAATTGTTTACTCAACCTATGGAAAATATTATAAGAAACAATTAGTGGGTTCCCAAGGATATTTTGAAGGATATGTCTAGCTATATCTCAAATGTTAACCTTGTGGTGTTATAGATTTAAAATAACGTGTAATAAATTTGACATTATATAAGTGATTTTTTATGATTATATTGTTTTATAACATGATACATGTTTCTTACACAATTATTGTTGGTCTTAGACAAGGGCAGAAACAAGAAGGAACTAGGTTAATATTGAATGTGACGAAACTTTTTCCAATGAGATGTAAAATGGGATGGTCACTGATAGAAAGATGTTATGATCATGATTAGTAATTTTTTACAGAACCTAATTGAAAATATGTACCTTAACAAACTCCAAAGAACACAAAAACGATAGGAAATGATTTTATTGAGATTTAGGGTAATAAATATTATATGATAAATGGAATTTAGTTTCTATTATTGTTGGAATGTGGAAATAATAAACCAAGTGAATGTATTAGGGGAACAATAAGATGATTTGCCTGTGGAAAAAAAGGGCATAAAGAATGTAATTCCAATGAAAAATGAAGGGTTCTGTTAAAGAAAATGGTGCAATTATTAGGCACCTTAGTACATATCTTATGTTAAATTATCTATGTATGGAATAAATAGTCATTATGAAATTAGATGTCCCTCATGGAAATATACAAAATATATTTAAGGAAGTGGTATGTTTAATGGTTACATCGCAGATGATGATGATACTACAAATTTAATGTGAATGGAAAAAAGGTATTATGTAATAGGATGAGGTAGCCTTGTTAGTTGTCATGACCCGTCCTCGGGGCCCATGTCGTGACTACCCCATGCCCGCCTTCCATAGGCCAGGGGCTGGCGACTAGCACCAAAGGTGTAAATCCTGATAACTAGGAAGGAATTGCCCTTATAAAAGAAAACAAACACCACAAAGTACAAGCGGAAGTAAAACAATAAGTACAAAAGAATGTGATGAAAAGTAAATGGTCTAGAATACAAACCCAATTGAAAATACAGCTACTACTGAACAAAATTACAACAGAAAAAGACAACAGCAGGAAGAACGGAAGCAGGTCCTGGGTCGTCCTCCTCATATCCTACCTGAAGGGTAGGTTCAGGTTGCCTCTGCAACGCTCTTTCCAGTCAACCTACTCCGAGTATTGTCTCCTCGTGAAGTCCACCTCCGGATACTATCTCGTCGTGTGGTCCTCCTCTGGGTACTGTCTCATTGTGTGGTCCACCTCCGGGTACTGACTCACCATGTGGTCCACCTCCGGGTACTGTCTGGTCCTCGAACACTCGGCCTCCGTCAGCACTGCCCATCATCTGCACCCAACACAACGAGATGCGGGCATAGCCCGTGCAGGGGTGAGTATAACGATACTCAGTAGGGACCCCGAGACCCTCAAGGTCTCACTAAAACCAACAGGGATAACCATAAAGAAGATCCTAACAGATAACCTCTACTTAGGTATATTACCAAACATATACCTAAGTTATCAAGTAACCCATCTCAATCATGAGTAAACAAAAAGATTATGAAATTAACAGATAACCACTACCCAGTTATATGACCATACATATACCTAAGTTATCAAGTGACCCATCTCAATCATGAGGTAAACACAAAGGTCATAGACTCAGCTCAAACCGGGATTTTCATTATCGAAACCTTAACTGCTGAAGAGCCCCGTCTCTAGAGTGTACAATGGTCCTGTCACGACTTCGAGGTACTGCTCACTAACCTAAGACTGCTAAGGTACTCCTCCTATCGTGTACCACGGGCCAGCCACCCAAACATAGTAGTGCTTCCCGCCGGGGTATGCCACCCAAACAAAGTAGTGCACACCCCCTAATAGCCTGCAGAGGTACTCTCCGGAAGAGTACCGCGGGTCTGCACTATCACACAGGTAGTGCTCTGACCGCCATGGGTCTGCACCCAAACAAAGTAGTGCTCCATCCATGGGGCTAGGTGACTCAATCCAAGTCGATTCGTTCAAGCAGTCGTCAGGTCTCAGTTGGCTACACGGTCTCCGTACTCCACACGCTCATCTCTGGGAGGGACCGCTCAACGAGCTACAGTTTGATACTCCATGTATCTCAAAGTACCACGAAGAAGTATCTCAAAGGACCGCCGTGTCATAGGGGTCTCAACGCAACAGATGGTGCGTCAATCGGATGCCCGGTCTATGAGTTACTAGCCTTTTCGTCCCAGGGGCCCGATTGGTTTCGTGTACCAACCAACCCGGATGAATCTAAAGTACTCCGAAACCTTGAGTGTAAAATACTAAAATGACCGTCTTGATCCAAGTATCGCTACTCCACCTATGGTGTGTCGATCGGAGGTCTGCAGCTCATGTTATGGGAAACGGACCGAAATAGGTTCGGTATTAAGGGGTTTGGGCCCGGTCCGACCAGGCCCGATACCCCCAGGGTCGGCCCGAACCGGGTCAAACCGAACTGGGTCCAGGTCCGGCCCGCTTGGGTGATGCCCACGCGGTCGGCGCGGCTCGGCCCGGCCTAGGCGCGGTCCGTCCTGGCCTGGGCACTTGCCGGGTGGCCAGGTGGTCGGATCGGCCGTTACGGCCGAGTGAAGCGGGCAGGAGGCGCGCTGCCCCCTCATGGGGAAACCGCGGCCATTTTATGGGGCCGCTCAGCTGGCCGGCTCAGGGTTTGTAACCCCCGGCTTTTCCCTTGTCCGGCCGGCCCGCCCTGGCTGGCCGACTGTTGCCGCCACGAGACTGGAAAGGACGGTCCCCCCTACTCCGACGCCGGCGGCCTGGTACCGGCCGCCGCTTCCCCTGCTCCGCCGCGGCCCGGAACCGACCGCGACCTTGGTTCGTCCGGCGCGGCGCGACGGAGCTGTGCCCCTCCGACGTGACCACGCTCTGGCCGTTGTGCTTTAGTAGGGGAACCAGCGGCCGGTACGGGCCGCTAACGTCGGAGTAGGGGGACCGGCCATGCCGGTCCCATGGCGGAAACAGCCGGCCAGCTGGGGCGGGCCGGCCAGACAAGGGAAAAGTCGGGGGTTACAAACCCCCGGTCTGCCAGCTGAGCAGCCCCATAAAGGGGTCGCGGTTTCTCCACGCGGTGGCAGCGTGCCCCCCGCCCGCTTCGCTCGGCCGTAACGGTCGAGCCGGCTGCCTGGCCACCCTGCCAGTGCCAGCGCACCGGGCCGAGCCGCCGGGCCGGTCCGGGCCACGCCCAAGCGGGCCGGACCCGGACCCAGTTCGGGCCGACCCTGGGGGTATCAGGCCGGGTCGGACCGGGCCCAAACCCCTTAATACCAAACCTCTTTCGGTCTATTACCCATAACATGAGCTATAGACCTCCGATCGATGCACCTTCGGTTGAGTAGAGATCCTAGGATCAAGACAGTTGTTTCAGTATTTTACACTCAAGGTTTCAGAGTAGTTTTGGTTCATCCGGGTTGGTTCCTACATGAAACCAACCAGGCCCCTGTGATGAAAAGGCTACTAACTGATAGAACGGGTGTCCGATTGACGCGCTGTCTATTGCATTTAGACAACTATGACGAGGCGGTCCTTTGAGAAACTTTTTCTTGGGACTTTGAGATACTTGGAGTATCGACCAGTAGCTCGTGGAGCGGACCCTCCCAGAGATGAGCGTGCGGAGTACGGACACCTTGTAGCCGCCTGAGACCTGACGACTGCTTGACCGAATCGACTTAGAGTGAGTCGACTAGACCAGTGGATGGATAAATACTTTTTTTGGGTGCAGACCCATGGCGGACAGAGCACTACCTGTGTGATAGTGAAGACCCATGGTACTCGTCTGGAGAGTTCCTCTGCAGGCTATTAGGGGGTGTGCACTACTGCGTTTGGGTGGCATACCCCGGCGGGAAGCACTACTGTGTTTGTGTGGCTGGCCCACGATACTCGACAGGAGGAGTACCTCACCAGTCTTAGGTTAGTGAGCAGTACCTCAGAGTCGTGATAGGACCACTGTACACTCTAGAGATGGGGCTATTTAGCAGTTACGATTTTGATAATGAAAATCCTGGTTTGAGTAGAGTCTATGAACTTTGTGTTTACCTCATGATTGAGATGGGTCACTTGATAACTTAGGTATATGTATGGGCATATACCTGGGTAGTGATTATCCGTTGATTTCATAATCTTTGTGTTTTCTCAAGATTGAGATGGGTTACATGATAACATAGGTATATGTTTGGGGATATACCTAAGTAGAGGTTATCTGTTGAGATCTTCTTTGTGGTTATCCTTGTTGGTTTTAGTGAGACCTTGAGGGTCTCGGGGTCCCTACTGAGTATCGTTATACTCACCCTGCACGGGTTATGCCCGCACCTCGTTGTGTTGGTTGTAGACGACGGGCAGTGCTGACGGAGGCCGAGTGTTCGAGGACTGGACGGTACCCGGAGGTGGACCACAGGACGAGTCAGTACCCGGAGGTGGACCACACGACGATACAGTACCCAGAGGAGGACTACACAACGAGACAGTATCCGGAGGTGGACTTCACGACGAGATGGTACTCAGAGGAGGTTGACGGGCGAGATCGTTGTAGAGGCTATCTCTACCTACCCTTCAGGTAGGATCCGAGGAGGAAGACCCATGAGCCACTTCCGTTCTTCCAACTGTTGTCTTTTTCTATTGTACTTTTGTTTAGTTGTAGCTATATTTTCAGTTGGGTTTGTATTCTGGCCCATTTACTTTTTACCACTTTATTTTTTACTTATTGTTTTACTTCCGCTTGTACTCTGTGGCGTTTGTTTGATTTTATAAAGGCAATGCCTTCCCAATTATAGGGATTTATGCCTTTGGTGCTAGTCGCCATCCCCTGGCCTATGGAAGTCGGGCTTGGGGTGGTCACGACATGGGCCCCGAGGACGGGTCGTGACATTAGTGGTGTAAGGAAGAACTAAAATAATATAAGTGTTTATGTATTTGGATTAAAAATCATGAATGGAGTCTTATATAAGGAATCATCAGATTATATTTTCTTCTATTGATTTATAATATTTTGATTAATTTTTTTTTAAGGAATGGAAAGTGATTTAATTACAATGTGACATTTTTACTATGGATATATAACCCTTAATAAGTTCATTTTATTATATAATTATGCTTGGATAATGTTATATAGTTTATGAATAATAAATTTTGATGGTAGTGATTCCCTTAAAACTGATAATGGATTTGTTTTCAACTAGTTTATACTGACATTGATGAGGATTAAAACATTTTTTCACTTCAATAATATATCTAATGTAATTTTGATTAAGGAAACATGAATAATTTTTTATAAAAATTTATTTTAATTCAGTTAATTTTCATGATTGAAGAGAATACATGATGGAAGTATTCACATGTTTGGTATGTGAAAGATAAGAGCTACTATATGTTATTTGGGGACTAATTATAAATTGATTTTGAGAAATATAGTGAACCTATTTCAAGATTTATGGACTATCACCATCCAGAAGGGTTATAAGGTTATCCATTTATGAAATGGTTTATGTTAATATATATATATATATGGTTTTATAGATTAATGTATTATCTCACCATATGAGGATTTATGACTACTTGATAACCTGTGTAAAATTTTTGTTATGATTGAATGTGATGGAATGATCTGTCATTCTATTCATGAATCTAATTAAATATTAAATCTTAGTGAATGAAAAATTCACTATTTTTTAATTGAATGAGAGAAGAAGTAGATGTTGGTCAAGGTATAACAATGGTTAATGTTGTCTGGAAATCTTGTAAGTTTATCCTTTCCAATAAATAATTAGACTTTTGGATAAAGGGTCTTCAAACAAAAAATGTAATCCATGTACCATAGTTTATGATGAATCAAATGATCTGTAAGATCATCACATAATTATTACTTTGTGTTTTTTAACTTTCTCATAACCATGTTCTCTATCACTCTCCATCATAATTTTATAGTTATATTTATCTTCTATGCTTATCTTTTCACTTCCAATCTTGGTTGTCCTACATGGAAACCTAATTATGTGGTACATTTGGTAACCATTGTGTTTCCAACTTTATATTTTTAAATGATTATTAGTATTAATTTTTAAGATGTGGGTTTATATGAAAGGATATTTAGAGTATTAATAGTGTGATAACAGAGATATATTTTGCATGTGAAAATCATTTTAAGGGGGAAAAATTTAACAACCTAAGTTTTTGTGAATTTTTTTGAAATTATTTTAGTCATTAAATATTTTTTATTTCATGAAACCCTTTATATAGTCTTTAAATGTATAAATGAACTATGTTTTGATATAATTACATTCTAAATAGTGTTAATCCTAAACCACACATAATAATTATATTATATTTTTTACATGAAACACTATATTTGGTTTGTATTACACACAATACCAACTCACCTTGATAGCTTGAAAAACCCGTAGGACCAAGTTTCACTGAACTATAATAATATATTATTATTACTATTATTAAGATATTATTATAGCTACCATCTAGTTGTTGGAATGGAATCCATGAATAAGATTAACTAAATTTTAAAAATATTATTTATACATGGTAATAAAATGAATCCATTGGTTATATGTTAGTAGAAGTGAATGAAAGAACTATTTGAAAATACTGAAAATGCTTTCCTAAGAATTTCTTTTCTTTGTACAAACACTATTATATCTCAACAAATTAAAAAACAAAATTTTATTACTGTTTTCAATATAATATATATATATTATACAATCAATCTGTATTTTTGATACTCATAAAATATATTTTATAGGTATAAGATAATAGTAAATCCTAATTTTTTTGATAAAAATATGTATTTTTATGAAGGGTGATATTACCACATTTTAATGGAGAACCCATTTAAAATATAAATTTTGAAACTTTTATAATATTTATTTCAAAAAATAAACATCATTTTTGAGAGAAGAAAAAAACATCTACTTTGGGTAAATTTTTGGTATTTTTATTGGAAGTTTCATTTCTTCCTAAATAGTGAGAACATCGAATTTTAATTCAATACTTATTTTTAATATAACCTTTTTAATAATTTTATTATGTTTTAATTTGGATTTACCATTTAATAATATCAATTTCATATCAATTAATTTTAATTAGTTCATCCAAATAATATTCAAACTAAAATTGGATATAAAAACATTTCAAGCTTTTGAAAATTTTTACTCTTAAAAACCCCTCTACCATCACATCTCTGGGATTAAATTTAAATTAAACATTTTCCAAAACTATGATTAGAATGTGGAAATATTTATTACATATCTAGAAGTATTATAATTGATAATTTATAATAAGTTCAAAGTAGTTTTTGACCAAAAATATTTGTGAAAGTTATTAAAATTAATTATAATGAGTAAGAGAAAAATTACCTTTAAAGGCTAAAACCGTAATCTTAAGAGCCAAAATGGCCTAGAACAATTGTCCAAAAACCATATTTTGGCTTTTTTTACCCTATAATTTATTGGTTTTAAATGGAAGCAATATTGGTGCAACATGACAAAGAAAAATTGTAATGCCCTGACCCTAGTTACCCAAATTTTTTGCATTATTATATAACATTGGCATGATCACAAGAAATCATGTCTCAAAAGACTGATTAGTTTTTTAGACATGGATGTACTAGATATATACATATGTTTTACATTACACTATAAAATGACATAAAAACATTGTGTCTCCTTTGAACTTACTCATATTCCTTATCTTATTCCATTAGGTTAATCATAATATACTACATCGAATCTTGGAAAAAATAAAACATAGAAAGGGCTAATCTCAAATACTCTGTAAGGATAATGTTTTAGTGGAAACTATCATAAATAAGAATAAACAGTTAAGGAAATGTATAAGACTAAATCAAAATACTTTTAAACAAAATCTTCAGAATAATATGGCAAAGATAAATCAAATAATTCCATTTACTTATTCAGATGGATATTCTACTATTAGAATAATCACATTTAATATCAATATCCAATTTCATAATGATGGAATGCCTAATGTTGAACATCATAACCACAAAGTCAAGGCCTCATTCCAAGACATCAAAATATTTCATCAGGGCATTGTGCCTTGAAAATAGTTTGTCTCATGAGACCTACCGATGCATCGATGAGCTATAGCAGGCTCCACCCATCACTTGCTAAGTCCAATTCATTACTCGTATGAAAAGGTTGAAACATAACATAAACATTCATATTAAAACTAGCATACGAAATGTTAATAAATTAACCATAAACCATGAATGGTATAAAAATAATACATCCACAGTCAAACATTTCACAAAACCATCAATACAATATGGAATATTGAATCATAATAAATCAACTTCAAACAAGTATAAAATCCAACAAAGGAAGTTTACATTGATGAAATCGAATCTATTTGAGAGAAAAATCGCTTTATATTTTGAAATCATTTAAAAGTCACATAATTATAAAAGAAACCATTTATTTTTAAAATATTATTATTATATCATAAGGGAATCTTAAAAGGTGTTGTAATGGTGGAAAATATATGCACTCTCCATATATGTTAAAAGAACATTCTTTCATTAATTTTGACGGAAATTTCGTAAAGGACCTTGTGTGGAAAATTATAGAAATATTCATTTTTAAAAAATTTATAAAAAGTAAAACAAGGTTATAAATTAAATTAACCCGTAGTCTAGTAAATTGTAAAATATTTTTGAAATATATTTTTATGAAACATGTATGTGGATGATAAAGATGTCATAGTAGATACTCACATATAAGCAACCTCGGATAATGAAGATATTGTAGAATTAACCCATAAATTTTTCTTTTCCTTGATCAAGGGTACATTAAACTCTTGTATAATAATTAATTCAATGTTTATAAATTATAAATGAACCACAATCATAAATATTATATCATATATGGTCTTCTAATATTGCTTTGTTAATAATATTTCAAAGTATTATTGTTTCAGATGTAAACTGATTCATTTTCCTTTATATGTTTTGTTACGTAAGTCTTGTTTGTTATGTATAAGATGTATTTTATTCACATCCAGGATGATATTATGTTCTTAAACATTTTTTTAGTGATAAAATAAAATTTATTCTTGAATTATTATGATGGAGAATGAATCTCATCGCGTTCGTGGAGACGGTATTCTGTACACACGCACGGGCGACAATATCATTCTACTGATGGTGAAATAATATGTAATTTGATGGTATATGATATATACATAATCATTAAAATTTTATGTTAATTTTCTAAATCAATAATATTTATTATTTTACCCTTCCAAACAATTATTTGTTGAATAACAAACTAAACCACGATGTAGAGACGGTAAGCCTTACGTACACACGTATGGTGACATTGTCATTTATAGGATGGACAGAAAAATGAATTTGGTTGTAACATATTTATAACAACATAACAGTAAGTATAAGGTACTAGATATATAATTTTGGTATGGAAATAGAAAATAAATAGGAAGTGAAACAAGAAAAAAAACATTGAAAGCGGTGATGAAATTATTACCTCTTCTTCGCATGCTTCATTTTGAATTGATCGAATGGGCTCCTTTGGTTGGATTGTGATCAAATTAAGGACTATTTGTTGAAGTTACGTTAGTTTGGAGGATATTTGAGCAGGTTTTGGCCATGAAAAATGGATTTAGAGGTGTGATTTTTGAGAGAAGGGGAAGTACCCTTTTATAAGCGTGGTGAGTGTCACTTTAGGAAAATCTTAAAATATTATTTTATTATACAATAATATTTGGTTTATAGTGGAAAAAAAATAATTTATTTCAAGGCTAATGTGGGTATGGGTCAAAAACCTCTATACCAATATGTTTTCGATAGGTTTAGATCACCATATTAACCTCATCGTTTAGATTTAACTCTTAGTGAAATAGTTTATCTTTTACCATGTTTTCTTGTATTATTATAATAAATGGTTAATAAACATAAATTAAAAAGGAAAAAACCCCAAGTGGTTCATTATTTTTATATAGAACCTTATCTAAGTCCTTTTTCTGAACCACAGTTTTTTCGTAATATTATATTAATTAATAATATTATATTTTTTTAAAAACTCATTTATGTCAGTTTTGACAGTATTTAGAATTTGGTTTTTGTTAATGTCATAACAACTTGTATCACTTAAAAAAATTTATTTAATCATCCCTAACAAGTAATAGTATCCTATAATATTCATATAAAACATCAAAAGTCTGAATTTTCAAATTTATTAATATTTATAATATCAATTATTTTAATCTTTCAATAATTAGGTAATTACCAAATCATCATTGTGTCATTAATATATTTTATTTTTTAATGTCTAAAAAAAATAAATAAAATACCATTATGTAGGAAATATTTTTATATTTATAATTAATATTTATAGTCTAATTTATCTTATGTATAAACCTATATAAAAAAAGTTTAAGTTATTAAACTTTGAATTTAACAATTTTAACTCTTCATTAAATAAAATAATAATAAATGACCTAATTTAATCCAAGTGTACCAAAAGGATCATATTTTATTCGTAAGGTTGGTTTTGGTAGAATTACACTTATCCAATATAATTATAACATGTGTTAGGGTAATTATAATACCATTTTCCTATAATAACTCTATTTACTTTTAACAGTGGTACATAAAATTCAAAAGATAATATTCCCCAAAAATTATTCTCATCTTATTGGACCACATTTGAATTACTAACGTCTACCTTATCTCTAGAAATTTTTAAATTCAATTCATAGAAGAGGTAAACTTATGTTTTGTGAAAATTTTCTAACGTGCCGAGAAGGTGGGTAAATGATGTTAAAAGTTCACTAAAATGTTATATATCTAATATTATTAACAAAATGACTCCGATGAATTAAATTGATCATATATATGTATTATGTATGTATTTTTACCTAAAATAAATTTAAATATAATAACTAATTATTTAAATAAAAATTCGGTTTAAAATAATAATGTAGTGCTTTTCATTATTCATTAAAAATTTTATGTTTTTAGAAAATACCAAAACCTCACCCAAAGCTAATTTTGATATTCCAAATCAAAAAAATGTCCATTTTGAAAAATAAAATTTTTAAAATTTCAAAAAAATTATTTCTATTCATATAGGCTAGTTATATTTTTCGTGGGGTGCTAGATGTTTCATACAATACAAGTTGTAACATTATTTAGAGAGAAGCATACTGGGGAAGCTTGGAATGTTACATTCTTCCCTTTTTCAAATAATTTCATCTGAGAAATTTCTAGAATACTACATCATAACATGATTCGAGTGGATCATCATCATAAGTATCTCAGGCTCCCACATTGCCTTTTCTATCTTATGGTTTCCCCACATAACTTTTACCAGATGAGTTATCTGGGTTCTCACCACAAGTTCTCTAGAATCAAGAATCTTGATAGGATCTTCAACATAAGGCAGATCGAGTTCCAATTCTATTTCTTTATAGGTGAGTACATGCATTGGGTTAGGCATGTATTTTCTCAATAGTGATACATGGAACACATCATGATCTTTGGAGAGACTTGGAGGTATTTCCAAATGGTAAGCTATAACCCCAATTCATTCTATTATTTCAAAAGTTCTGATGTACCTGACACTTAATTTACCCTTCTTAGCAACATAGCACTTTTTCCTACTTTGCAATGCTTTGATGTGGGTTTGGATAATCTTCACGTTTTCCATTCTTTCCTCAAAGAGATCGTGGCCTATGAGTTTAATTTCTCCATCATCATCCCAAAAAGATGGTGTATGACATCTCTTTCCATATAACATTTCATATCGTGTCATAGGAATAATTGAGTGGAATCTATTGTTATAGGAAAATTCTATCAGAGGTGAATATTGATCTCACGTAACATTAAATTCATGTAAGAAAAATATCAACACGTCTTATATGGTTTGAATAGTCTGTTCTGATTTTCCATTAGTTTGAGGGTGGTAGGCAGTGCTCAAATGAAGTTCAATATCTAGGGACTTCTAAAGACGTTTCCATAATCGTTATGTAAAATGTGGATCATGATCAGAAAAAATCGATAAGGGTATTCCATTAATTCTTTCAAATTCGTTATTATATAGTATTTCTAAACATTCAAGTGGTAAATATTCTCTTATAGAAATAAAATGTGCAGTCTTGGTAATATGATCAATAATGACCCATACTCCATGATTCCTTCTAGGACACTTTAGTAGTCCCCTAAAAAAGACCATCGTAATATCATATCATTTCGACTCAGGTATCGGAAGAGGTTTCATGAATCCTATAAGATATTGTCTTCTAGCATTAACCTATTGACAAACCAAAAATGTTAACACATAATCAGAAATATCCCTTTTCATGTTGTCCCACTAAAAATGTTCCTTCAAATCTATATACATCTTAGTGATAACAGGGTGTATAGAAAAATTTGAGCTATGAGCATCATCCAACAATTCCATTTTTAGATCAGGTATGTTAGGAACACAAAGTATCTTCCCTAATTTCAAAATCCCATCTTCATATACGAAGTCAATCAATCTCCCATCATTCATATCATTAATTGTATTTTGAAACTCTCCATCATCAGTCAGAGAACGTTTTATCATTTCTAGTAAATATGGTTTGGCGACCATTTGAAAAAGAATTGATGTTTCCCCTTTCATGATTATTCCCATATCCATCATTACTATATCTATAAAAATATGATCCCTTTCAACTCTCATCTTGTTGAAAAGTTCATGATATTTTCTGCTCAATGCATATGGCACCTTATTTACCTTCCCCGGGTGGTAGTGTATAGTTCATTTATAATCCTTGAAAAGTTCAAGCCATTGTCTTTTCTTCATGTTGAGTTCTTTTTGTGATAAAATATACTTCAAACTCTTGGGACTAGTATATATCTCACATTTTCACCATATAGATAGTGTCTCCTTATCATCAAATCAATGATTATAGCTACTAACTCAAGATAATGAGTGGGATAGTTTTTTTCATTAAATTTTAGCTACCGTGATGCATATAAAATAAATCTATCATTCTCCAAATGGATACATCAAAGTCTTTTCTTTGAAGAATAAATATAAATAAAAAACACATCATTCATCGATGATTGAGTCAATATATAAGCATCGACTAATCTTCTCTTCATTTCTTCAAAACATTCATAAAAAAATTCAAAACAAATTTAACCCATTTACTTGTAAACTTTGTTAATTGTTTAGCCAATCGGGCCAAGTCCTGGATGAAATTCCGATAATAACTGAATAAACCAATAAAAATTCCTACCTCAGTTAAACTCATTGGTGATGGACATTCGTTTATTTCTCTTGTCTTAGAAGGATCAACAGAGATTCCATCCTTATAGACAATATGGCCATGAAACTAAATCCCCTAAATCAAGAATTCACACTAGGTAAACATCCCATATGATTCATTTCTTCTAAGAATCTTTATAATAGTGCTCAAGTGATTTTCATGATCTTCATAGATTTTGGAGTAAACTAAGATATAATCTATAAATATCACTAAAAATTCATCATGATATTACTTTAAAACACTATTCATTAGATCGATGAAATGAGAATATTCATTAGTCAGTCCAAAAGGCATTACTATAAACTCATAATGCCCGTAACTGGTCTGAAATATTGTCTTTGGAATGTTTTCCTTGCTCAGTAACAAATGATGATATCTAGATCAAAGGTCAATATTTGAAAAATATTGATCTCTATTAAGTTGATCAAATAAATCATTTATGTGAGGTATGTGATACTTGTTCTTTATTTATATAGACCTGATATCCCTGTAGTCAATGCACAACCACATAGATCTATCTTTCTTCTTACCAAAAAGAACAAGGGATCCCCATGGAGAAACACTAGGGTTGATAAATCTTTTATTACTTAATTCCTCATGTTTTTTCTTTATTTACACTAATTCTAAAAAGGCCATTCTATAAGGGTCTTCAATATGGTCCATGAACTATGAATTAAATCAATGTAAAAATCAATTTCTCATTTTGGAGGATATCCAGGTAAATCCTCTGGAAAAACGTCAACATATTCTTGCACAATAGGCACATACTCTATTTGATCATTTCTTTCCTCACCGATTGTTTTTTAAATCTATTTCTCCATAATAATTAATGTTTGTATAGATAATAGGTGTGGATGTAGATAACAATTAGATTGCGACATTTTTTCTCTAAAGATAAGTGTCCCTTACCATCATTGAAAATGGTAACCTCCTTCTTCTTAAAATAATTTTTCACATTATCGTCTGAAATCCAACCCATACTAAAGATTATATCAAATTTAATCATGGGTATGATGATGATATCAGTAGATAAACCACATTTATAAGCCATAATGGGAAATGATTTAGAAATCATTATTGTAATGATACTTCTGTTTGGAGTTTTGACTAACAACTCCTTTGTTAAATAAAATTGGAAATATCAAATTTTAATAACAAAATGAGAAGATATGAAACAATGAAATGATTCATAATCAAATAAAGCATTGGATAAATGTTAGGAAACCATTAAATTACCTTCCACAATTTCATTTGGAGCTTCAACCTTAGCAGTAGTGATCTCAGATGCTTGGCCTTGCTCCTATGGCATGTTCTGAGGTATGTATCCTTGGAGCATTGGACTTTCAATTGAATAATTACCAATTTCTCTACAATTGTAACATTCAACATTGACAGCCACATTTGTTCCCTTATAATCACGTGCTTGTTGTCATTTTTCACCACACTTGTAATAGACTCCAATTCCCTTCAGGAAAGTACTGGGGTGTTTCTTCCCATATTTACTGTTGGATAGAAATTTATGTATTTCCTTATTATCCTTATTTCCTTTTCAAGAGTGTTTAACATATCTCTTCTTATTTTTCATTTATTTATTGCTGTAATACTTAGAGAATTCCTTTTCTGTCTTGATAGCACATGACACAATATATTTTTTCGATGAGAATGATTGTGATACTAAGGCTTGATGGGGAAATGGTTTTAACCCATAAATGAAATGATCAACCTTACTCCTTGGATTATTTATATAATCTACTGCATGCCTTGATATCCTTATAATGTCATCCTCAAACTTTGAGACTTTTTTTTCCATATTTTTCCTCAGACTCAGAAACTATCTTTCCATATCTACTCGATGGTCATGAGGAAAGTATTTTTCTAAGAAAATTTCTTTAAACTCTATCCATTACATATTTGATACTTCTTCATCCTATTTTGGGTTTTGAATTCATTACTACCCTTGATCTGAAACTCTCGTGAGGTGATAAACTACCATGAAAACTTTTTACCTTTCGCTACTCCCGAAATCTTTAAATATTTTCTCTAAGGAACTTATCCATTAATAAGCTATAAATGGATTTATAATGAAAATGTTAATTGTCGTAAGCATTTCCCCTAGGAGTTTCGTAATCAATAGTGTAGCAAGGCCCACTGTAGTGTACTAGGATACCCCGAGTCAAGCCCGAAACTCTTTTTCAGAGTTTTAAATCCTAGGTACATCTATGCTAGAGTCACCTCTACTTTCTCTATTTAGAGAAAGATGTATTTCTTGGAATATACACAAAATCTCTACATTAAAAGAGTTCTAGGAAATTCTTATTTAATAATCATCAAAGTTTATTATAGGGTATTTTTCTCTAATAAGAGTTTTTCTAAATTTAGTTTACATAGTTTGTACCAAACACCCTCTGATAACAACTGTAATGACCTGACCCTAGTTACATATAGTTGGGGAATTATTATTTAACATTGACATGATCATAAGAAATAATTTCTCAAAATGTTTATTAGTTTAGTATCATTTGTTGTAATAGATACATACATATGTTTTACATTACATTATGAAATGGGAAGAATAAAAACCTTGTGACCCCTTGGAACACACTCATATACCTTAGCCTATTATTTTAGGTTAATCCTAATATACTTCTTGGCATCTAGGGAAAAATAAAACATAGAAAGGGGTGATCTTAGATTCTCAGTAAGGATAATAATATAGTGGAAACTATCATAAATAAGACAAAAAATTTAAGGGAATTTATATAAAAAAACAAAATCCTTTTGAATATAAACTTCAGCATAATATGGAAAAGATAAATCAAATAATTCCATTTACTTATTCACATATATATTCTACCTGTCAAATAATCACATGTATTACCCAAATCCAATTTCATAATGATGGAAAGAATAATTCCAAAAATCATAACAACTCAGTCAAGGACTCATGCCAAGACTAAAAATAAGATTTTATCAAGGACATGTTCCAAGATACTACTTTCTCTCATGAGACCCACCGACTCATCGAGAATTTATAACAGGCTCCACCCATCACGTACTAATTCCAATGCATTCTGCATATGAAAAGGTTGAAACATAACATAAACATTAATATTAAAACTAGCATACGAAACGTTATCACATTAACCATAAAACATGAATGGTATAAAAATAACTCATCCTTAGTAAAAAAAATATCACAAAACCTTCTATACAATATGGAATATTGTATCATTATAAAAAAACTTCAAACAAGTGTAAAATCTATCAAAGGACATTGACATCGATAAAATCAAAACTATTTGAGAGAAATGTCTCTCACTATTTGGAAATAATTTACAAGTAAAGTAGTTATAAAATAAGATATTTATATTTAAAGTTTTCTTCTAATATTGTATAATGAGATTTGAAGGATTTATAACAACAAAAAATATCTGCACTCGTCGTATAAGTTAAAAAACATTCTTTCGTTAATTTTGTCGAAAAGGTCGTAAAGACAGTATTTGGAAAATGACGGAAAGATTCATTTATAATTTTTTTTGAAAAGTAATAAATGTGTATGAATTACTATAATACATAGTATAGTAAATTTTAAAAATGTTTTGAAATACATTTTTATGAAACCTTGAGTTGGACGATAAAGTGGTCCTAGTAGATACTCCTGTATAAGAAACCTAGGATAATGAAGGAATTGTAGAATTAACCCTTACCTTGTAATTATCCTTGATTTATGGTATGTTATCCTTTTGTATAATATTTAAATTATTATTAAAATATACAAGAACTACATACATAAATTTGATATCATATTTGATCTTCTAATATTGCTTTGTTAATAATATTTCAGTAGTATCATTGTTTTTTGTGTTAACAGATTCGTTTTGTTTATATGTTTTCATACGGAAGTCATGTTTATTATGGATAGGATTTATTTAATTAATATCCAAAATGATATAAAGTTCTTAAACATTATATTTAATCATATAATGAAAATTATTATAGAATGAGTACAATGGGGAATGAATCACATCGCGTTGGTGGAGATGGTAATATGTACTTACGCATGAGAAACAACATCATTCTAATGATGGTGAAATCATATGTAATTGTACATTATATCATATATAAAGAATCATTAACATGTTATATGAATTATTTAAATCATTTATACTCATTATTATACCCATCAAAATATTTAATTGTGGAATAAGAAACTACACCACGACGTGGAGATGGTAAGCCATACGTACACACGTATAGTGACCTTTTCATTGATAGGATGGATAGAATAATGAATATGGTTTTACCATATTTAAAATTACATCATAGTATGTATAGGATACTGGATTTATTATTTTGGTATGGAAAAAACAAATAAATAGGAAGTGGAAGAAGAAATGAACATTGAATAAGATGATGAAATTATTTCTTCTTTTTCGGGTGCTTCATTTTGAATTGATCAAATGGGATACATAGGTCGGATTATGAAAAATAAAGGCCTCTAGGTTTAAGTTAGGGTAGTTGGGATGATATTTTAGTAGGGTAGTTCGGTCACCATATTAACCTTCTCGTTTTTATTTAACTCTTCGTTAATTAGTTTAACTTTTACCATGTATTCATGTATTATTATAATACATGGTTAATAGACTTACTATAAAAAGACAAGATAACCACTAATGACACATAATTTATATATATAACATTATATAAGTCCTTTTTCTGAATATTATATTTTTAGGAATATTATATAAATTAAAAACATAATATTTGTTTGAAAACCCATTTATGTCAATTTTGACACTATTTAGTATTTGGTTTTTGTGAAAGTCATAATGATTTTATCACATCTAAAAAATTTATTTAATCAACTGTAACATGTCATATTAACCTATAAAAGTATTTTAATACATCAAAAGTACCAATTTTAAATTATATTAATATTTATAATATCAATTATTTTAATCATTCAATAATTAAGTAATTACGACATCATCATTGTGTCGTAAAAAAATTTAGTTATTTAATGTCTAAAAATTATAAATAAAATACCATTATTTATGAAATATTTTCATCTTTATAATTAATATTTATAGTTATATTTATCTTATGTACAACCATATATTAAAAAAATTTGTTATTAAACTTTGAATTTTAAACTTTTAACTCTTTTGTAAATAAAATAATAATAAATGTCTGAATCTAATCTCGGTCGACCTAAATGATTATATCTTATTAATAAGGATGATTTTGGTCGAAATAAACATATCCTATAGAATTAGGACATGTTTTAGGGTAATTATAATATCTTTTTTACCTTTAATTACCCTATTAAATTTTAACAGTGGTAAATAAAATTCAAAATTTACTATTCACCAAAACTTATTTTCAACTTATTGAACCACATTTTACATAGTGTTGTTAATTGAATCTCTTGGATTTTTAGATTCAATTAATAGGAGTGGTAAAGTACATTTTATGCAAATTTTCTACCATGCCTAGAAGGTGGGTAAAAGACGTTAAAAATTCAATAAAATTGTATATATCTAATATTATTTTAAAATGACTCCAATGAATTACATTAACCATATATATAATTATTATGTATCTATTTTGACCAAAAAATAAACTTAAATAAAATAAATAATTATTTAAATAAAAATCAAGTTTTAATCAATAACATAGTGTTTTTGACTATTCATCCAAAATTGTGTGTTTTCATAAAAATAGAAAAAATTCACCCAAAAGCTAATTTTGTTATTTGGAATCAAGAAATGATGTCAAATTTGAAAAATAAAATTTATAAAAGTTAAAAAATTGGGTATTACAATTCATAATGATTAGTTTTATTGGTCATGTTGTTATAGAACTCAATGTTTCGTAAAACGCAAGCTATTACATTATTCAAAGAGAAGCATATCATGGATTCATGGGGTGTTACAAAACATGTGGGTGGACTACCCTTTTGAGAAATTTGTTAGAATGCCACACTCTTATAGTATTAAAGGTAGTCACCCCTACAACTTATTCACACCTCTCAAGTCATTTTGATTACCCATAATCAGATCAAATAATCTCAAAACATATGTACCTTCATTCTACAATCCTATATTCAAGAATAAATCCCACCAAGGAATCCCATTGGTATAAACCAATAGGAGTTACCCAAAGAAAAGCTAACAAAATTCCTCAAACTCTTTTCTTTTATTTTCATTCTCCGCCACCTCAAATGTTATTATTCCATTATAACATAATAATATAATAATCCTATATCTAATTATATTTTTTCATTCTCTGGATTCTAGTTACACTTATTCACACTTCTATATAATGGGTAACAAACTTGCAGTTCTTGTGTACGATGAACTACTACCTCATGAAACGATGTTGTTCATTTTTTCCATTACCACATATCATGTTTGGGAATAATAATATGAAATTTGTTTTCAAATTATATTTATTATTTATTAATGATTCTTGTATTATTACATAACAAATACCTTTATGCTTCTATTTTTTCAAATATGATAACTTCATTTGTACATGCATGGATTACCGTGTCCCCCAAATGACATGATTCATTTACACTCAACATGAAATATATTAAAGATATGATTAGGGAAATTATATTATATATATTATTTACTAATTATAAAATAATGATATTATTGATATTTTGAAAAAGATGGAGGATGGGCCTCTTATTAAAATAAGTAAACGATAGGGGTTGAGAAGAGTACAAGAAAACAAGGAAAAACCCAATGTAGTAACTACTTACCGATATTTTTCAACAGCCAGTCACTTGTCATCCTTTCTTCATCATGAATGGAATTACAGTCAACCATTCCAAGACTGCGCCCCTAACCTCTCGATATCCCCTACTTGAAATCAGATATTGAAGCCTTTGTAAAGGAGTCTCTGCATCAGTGCTTTCAGAATCAGATCTTTCCCCTTTTCGTACCTCGCATTTTTCATAAGAAGTGTCTCTTGTCACAGGCTGATCCATTCCCTTAATGGTCATTTCTATCATCATTTTCACAATCTCTTGGTTCTTTTTCTCATTATAAGAGATCAGCGTTGAATCATGCATCTCAATGTCACCTATATGCTACACAGATACAGTGACGGTGTTACCTTTAATCGAATGCTCAACCACCACTGAAATGTGAAACTAGGATTATGTCTTCTAGTAGGAGACCAGCTGAAATCCATCACTATCCACAACTATCTTTGAAGATTTAGAAAGGACTAAAGAGTCAGATTCTAAGATATTTTTACCTTTCCGATTACCTGAAGCAACTATACCTTCCTGTGAGAGCTGGTGATCCACCGCTAACTGAACTCCTTCATTTATATGATTAGCCATTAATTCAAAATATTTAGAAGTCATACAAGTGTGATCATGATTCAAAATTTCACCATTTCCTGTATTACATGTATCATCAAAGTGAACATTCGCCTCTTCGGAAAAGATAGAAGCCCAATATTTCATCTTGTTTTCAGAGGTGGAAGCATTTGGATGGTCTCCCATTTCAGGGAAAACACTTTTCACCTCTGAATTCTACTCAAATCCCAGTCTATAATCATGTTTACAAACATGATTTTGCAACTGAGGAAGAACATCAGCTTTCTAAGTAGTAGTTTATCTCTTTTTGAGACACTTACTCATGTCATGGCCACAGAAAGCACAAAAGCTGCAAACTATAGAGCGCCTATAGGTAGATGATTCATGGAAAATAACATTGCATTCATTACAAAATTTGGGAATTACTTCATAAATGATCTTCAACTCAATAATATAATCATACGTTGCATGAATTACCTTTTCAAAAAGAGTGGACCACAGTTCAACCTCAACCAAGAATTTAGCAAAGTTCCCAAAACGAGCTACTTCAGTTTCCTTGTCAATTTTGATCGGGATACCAATGGACAGGGAAATATCATAAAAGATTTTAGGATGCCAGAGAATCCAGTTTAAACCATTAAATAATACCCAGATTTTAGTAGTGGAGTTTCAAACCTCAACGGGATTGAATTTTTTATCCCATTCATACAAATGAATAATGCTCGGTTTGAGTGATATTGAACCGAAGCCCCAGGCATGGACTTTCAATTATTCCGAAGGGAAGAGCATATGGAAATATCCTCATCCTAGCGAAACACACTCCCAAGTTGAAAACCCCCAAATTGAAAAAATATGTTCTTTGAGATCATTTATTTTTAGAGGTTGAGTACCTTTAGGCATAAATAAGCAAGCAATAACTGAGAACTCACCCATTTTATGTCGCTCTGATACTGTGCGAGGATCAGCTTTAATATGTGAAATACCCCATTTTCTTCGAATGGAAGGATCAATAACTCCTTTTAATAATGTAAATGAGTGATTAATTGTAGAACCCTCATCCAGAAAACCAGGGATACAGATCACTGGAGCAGTTTGAGGCGCCTTAAGATCTGAAACTCCAATAGAACAACTCCGCCCATCCACACATTGTAATTCAGTCCTTTCAGGAGCATCAGTAGAAACCTTTGCTATTCGGCCCACAATATCAACAGAAGTACACTTCCCATATTTACATTCAGGTCTAAGTCTATTTTAGGATCTTTTCTTCTTTGGTTTTATATTTCAAAAGTTACAAAATTTTTAAAGTAGTTTTGTCTCATTTTTCCTTATTTCAGACATAGGACATGTTATGCACCTCTTTTTCTCTATAAGGTGTATATAATTTCTTTTTAAATTTTATATCATAAATTTCATTATTTTCATGATATTTTAATCTTCATTTATATTTTATTCATTTTATTAGGATTCCATGTTACAAAAGTGGTTATGATTTATTGGTACAATGTCATCATTTATCAAGATTATTTATGATTATGCTTACATTGATGGAATATTATGATCAATATCTTAGATAATCTCATGAATTATTATTACCTATAGTTATTTAGCTTATATCCACAAAATTGTACTATTTTTTCATATCATTGGTACTTTATATAATTAACATATTGATTGTAGGAAAATCTAACACTGTTTCTCTTCATGGCCAGAAATACGTTTTATTTCATTACCATGTTTTCCTAAAATTCTTTCAAACAGGTTTACTATTATCCTTTATTGTCTAAAGGACATTTTACCCATGAATTAGATTTAAAAAAACTAGTTTTAAAAAAAAATCTTGTCATTTTCAAATCAAGGAAACTTTTAAATTTTAAAGGTGAAAAGGGAAGGTTCAACATGTGTGATCTTTCCCACCATCCTAACCATTGTTTCATTTATGATTCCTATATAATTTTTCAAAGCTATTTTTTAAAAATAAAAATTTATTTCACTATAATTATGATTTTTTTAATTTCAATTGATTTTCAAGAATTGATTTTCATTTTTTATTTAAAAAGTGTTTTAAATGATGTTTAAAGAATCATATAATTATATTCAGAAATATGTTTTCCAGGAAAGGTATTTAAATGATAATAAACACTAATTTATAAGTTTTGAAATTAATTTCAAGGAAAAACGTTTCAAAAACGTTTTTATGATTATATTTAATGTTTTCAAGGAAAATTTTTATCAATTTGTTTTTGAAAAAATAATTTATATATCTTCAATTCAATTATGAAAGAAAAAGGTGTTAAATTTGTTATAAAGCTTCCTTAATATATTCTAAATGAATAAGGTTTTAAAAAGGCATTATATTTTTAAAATATATATTTTTAAATTATATTCTCCTCATGAAATTGTTTTATAGTGACTTTTCAAAATGTTTTCCATATAAGATGTCTTCCGTTGGTGTCACTCATGCCACTCCTAAAAAACAATCTAAAGGTTCCATTCATATAATTTCTAGGAATTTTTTGTGGTTTAATTTTATGATTTTTAGGAAATATATTTATCTTTCATGAGTTATATGTTTACAAGACCCATTTTCCATTTATGGGTTCTATTCTTATGAAACTCATTTCCTTTCATGTGTTATTCGTAAAATAAATGATTATCAACCATGTCCCTTTTTCCACATGTTATGGTATGATTACATGTTTCTGATACTCATTTCATGTCATGGGTTATGATATGATTGATTAAGATCTTTTGTAATAGTTATGTTGGATTTAGGTGAGAGATGGGTGGGTCCTATATCTCTTTCTAATGCCTTGGGTAGATATTTGTATCTTACGAGATCAAAATGGATGGAATTAGGAGCTAACTCAATTATGTAATGGAAAATGTCCATTAATATGGTATTTGGAGTGGTACTTTATTATCAATATGGTCATGGGAGTCAACCACGACATCCATGATGATATGAGGAGTGAACCCATACTAATAAGACGGCCATCAAAGTGATGAATTGACTAGTATGGAATTAATTTAAATAATTATGTGTCTGCCACAAAATATATATATTATTCCTATGTTATGGTCTCATGAATTATTATCTCGATTAAGTTTTGAATTATATATTTTTAAAATTCAATATTTATTCCATGACTCATTTTTAAGATTTTGATATGTTGGGTATGATCTTTTGATGTTATTCTCATGTTCTCATACCATTCTGCTCATTTTATGCTTATTAATCTATCCTTCATACCCTTACCAAGCATTTGATCTCATATTTTTCTTATGATTCAATTATACAGGTTATGATGATTTGTTTTAACTATAAGTACTAAACATTAAGATCATTTTTGGAAACATTAATGATCTTTCACAATGTTAGAAGACTTTCTTTGGAGTTTCAAATGAAACTAAACTGTTATAGTCCTCATGCATGTATTTTTATAATGTCTAGAATATACCTCCAAAATGATTTAACATCCATATATGCTACGCTTGAGTATCTATTATTTATGTATACATAGATAAAATAATGTTAATGTGGCTATGTTATAGTTTCAATTATGAGTAAAACCTCTGAAAGTGGTGGTTTGGTTATTAACATAACTTTCACAGATGCACAATGAGTTTGTCTAAAACTGCACACATAGATAAGAACTCTTATGGGATATTATTGGGTTATAACCATTTCTATTATGAAAATTTATTAAGGAGATTAATTTATAATGACCATAGATGACATAGGTTAAAACTAAGCTATATATATTGAAAATAATATGTACAGATTTAGATATATTATGAATGTTTTTTTGTGATTATATGGTTTCTATATAATATTATTAGTCAACAGACTATGTTTTTTTTGTCTTATTCAATTTTCAGAACTGGGAGGAATCATATTAACACTGTGATGGATGATGAAGTGATTATAATAATTAATAATTGAATAAAATGGGATATAGAATGAAAAATCATATGATTATTCCAAGAAACATTTCTGAATATATGTTTTTCAACCTTATTATATTTGTGATTTGAAATTTAAAAAATAAAAGAAACAATATTTTTTAAGAAGACTATCTTGGATTGAATATTCTGTAAAGACCCGTAAATTTCAAGGAAATTTCTTTTCTTAAATTATTTTGTATTTTACAAGTACGCAGTTTATCACGGCACCTGATTTCATGGCACGGTGTGCCCGGAATCAGTTTCTGAAGTTTAGCTCTGGTACGTTCAGTGAACGAATGAGTGGGGTTTTCTATCTTTTGAATCGGTGCTTGAAATTGTAATCTGAGGGCATCGATGGAATCGTAGCACCAGTAATTTCTTAAGAGGACTTTTACCGAAGATGAGTTTGCTTTGGAGGAGTTGTTAAAAATGTGGTTTAAAAAAGTGAATAAAATTTGTGGCACAATTTTATTCCTAACATGGTGGTTTTATCCTACATGGAGAAGTTAGGGTGGGACCCACTGGCACCCTAACTACTCATGTGAGGATAAATGTGAGGTGGGGCCCGCACGATCCCCAACCTTTCACATTCCATAAAACCCCCTTAAAACCCCCATTAAACCCTTTGTTTTTAATTGGGTAACTCCCCACTCACCCACTTTAATTCTTGACAACACACACTATATTAATTGATTAAACCTCTTCAATTAATTTAACTAAGTGTTTGAATTTTTAAATTTGAAATTCATGGCATGGATTAATAAAATATGGAGAAGCCTTATTTCATTTTGGTTGGGTGGGACTGTTGTGTTGAGATAAAGGGAAGAGAGCACTTGAGACTTGAAGAAATTCATATCCTTTGTTGAAGAACACCAGAACACTGACGAAGAACATCGACTCGGAGACCCTAGATTCTTCTTCCTTTTCCTCCTCCGTGGAAAGGAAGGAAACAATGACGTGGGAATTCACCAATGACGTCACTCTTTGTTTTCTTCTCTCTATGAAAAAAGATGAGACATCACTTCCTCCTCGGACGCTCTCCAATGACGTCGACGAAACCTCACCATGTGACGCTGATGTTCGTCATCATTTGTTGAGGTAGGGGTTATGTTCAATTTTAATGAATTAAAATTGTTCTTGTTTTGTCATTGGGAATCTCGTATACTTTTGCCGCTTGTTATCATCATAAAGGGAAGAGGTCAGACAGCACAAACACGGCCGATCCTCCTCTACTTTTTACTATGGATCATCGATGACGTTTGAGGTGAAGGTGGCGGGGTGTCATTGCACCGCGTGGGGATGAAGAGAACCGCGGTAAGAGCGGGCCGCGGCGGAGGTGCGTGGTGCCTTCGCACTGCGCCGGTGAGGCCAAAGGAGGCCGCGTTGGAGGGTTGAGGTGCCACTACGCCACGCCGGAGCATCAAAGGGGGCTGGGGCCACGGAGGGACGCGGCCGAGGGGTGCGTCACCATTGAACCGCACCGGAGCATCAAAGTGGGTTGTGGACGGGGTGGGTCGCGGTGGAGGGGAGCGAAGCCGTCGCGCCGAGAAGGTCTTCAAAGGGGTGGCTGGATGAGCTGGCCGCTAGCGCCACCTGGAGGCGGGACCTGAGGGGGTCCCGCGGTTACACCAAGGCCGGCCATTACAGCCGGCCATTTCCGAAACAAAGCGGGTCAAACCCCATTCGCACCCCGCTCGCCTGACAGTAGAGCCGCGACCAGCGCCGAGCCGGGCCGGGCAGCCAGCGCCGGGCCGGGCCACGCCACCCGGGCCAGGCCGCGGCCAACCGGGCCGGACCCAGACCTGGGTCGGGTTGAACCTGTTCGGGCCGACCCATGGGGTATTGGGCTGGGTTGGACGGGGCCCAAACCCCTATTTTCGGACATGTTCATTCAAACTCTCATATCATGGGTTATGGACCTCCAATCGACGCACCTTCAGCTGAGTTGGGATCCTTGGATCGAGATGGACGGTGCAGGGCCCCATTACAGTGGAGGTACTGGCGGTACCTTTACCCGCCGACCCACAAATCCAACCAGCCCCAGCATCCGAGAGTGCACGTCGCCTGAGTGCACTGCACGAGTTTCAGCGTCAAAGACCGCCCAGGTTCCACGGGGAGACGGACCCTCAGGCAACCGTGGATTTGATGGAGACTGTTGTCCGAGTCTTCAGATTGGTAGGGACACCAGCATATCTTATGGTGATCCTTGCAGTGAGTCTCCTGCACGCAACAAAAGGTAGATTGTGGAGCCTGATTCTCTAGGTGCACGATGAGGCATCACTTCTTTGGACGGACTTCGAGAGCCTCTTCCGCTCGTAGTTCGTTCTAGCCACCCTCTGTGCGGTGCGCATCCAGGAGTTACTATAGTTGTGGCAGGGCATCATGACAGTAGCCTAGTACTTGATGAGATTCAGCGACCTCTCGTGCTACTCCACAGATGGGACCCATTAATCCGGTCCCGGACCTTCGACCAGGTTCTGAGGCACGAGATTAGGTATTTGATGACCTCCCTTAGCATTCTGATGCAGGCAGGAGTACTAGAGCGAGCCCTTCTTGTGGAGAGATTTCTTGCTAAGCCTACACCAGCTGCAAGACCTACCGTATGGCGACACGTAGCAGAGTATTATGCAGCTGGTAGTAGAAAGATGTCGCAAAGGTCCAAGAAAACCAGACCATCAGGTAAGCGACCTCAGGATACTGGTTTGGAGGTGCTGGGCACACGCAGCAGAGCTTCTAGGAGCTATGACAGATATTGACTAGTGCACCCATCTTGAAGCTACCAGAGGAGGCCATAGGGTTTGTAGTTTACTGAAATGCATTAGGGACCAGACTTGGGTGTGTCTTGATGTTGGAGCGGGTAGTGATAGCCTATGGTTCACGACATTTGAAGCAGCATGACCAGAACTATGCTACCCATGACCTCGAGTTAGCAGCAGTGGTCTTCGCCTTGAAGATGTGGTGGCACTATCTGATGGGCGAGCGTTTTACAGTCTACTATGTCCACCAGAGTCTCAGGTACATCTTCTCACGGAATGACCTGAACTTGAGACAACGACGATGGCTCGAGTTCCTCCAGGACTATGAATTTGAGATGGTCTATACTCTTTGGAAGGGGAACGTAGTATCTGATACTCTCAGTAGGAGGTCAGGCATTCAGCTACTTGGAGAGGCGCCAGAGCAGCTATCTGCGTTTCAGATATCCTTCATGGATAGAAATGGGGAAGCCTTCCTACAATCCCTCATAGTCACTCCACCACTACTTAAGAGGGTCAGGGAGGCGCAGCGTGGGGACGTTGACTGTGAGATGCGACGTACATAGTTATCCATAGGACATGCACCTGATGAATTTTCTATAGGAGGAGAGCACATCATCCTTTTTAGAGGACGTACCATGGTACTAGTTTTATTACAGGAGGAGGTGCTGAGAGAGTCTCACACTTCCCCATTGAAGGTACATGCAGGAGTAGCGAAGATGTACCATGATCTCAGACGACAGCACGGGTGGCCTCGTATGGAGAAAGTTGTGGCATAGTTCGTTTCTCGATGCCTCACCTTCCAGCAGGTGAAGGCGAAGCACCGGGTACCATCAGGCTTGGTACAACCCTTAGAGGTCCTGAAGTGGAAGTGGGACAGGATATCTATGGATTTCGTGACAGGGATTCCACGTACTTCTAGAGGACATGACTCCATTTGGGTGATTGTATACTGACTCACAAAGTCCGCCCACTTCTTACCTATCAGAGAGCAGGGATCAGTGGAGAGCTTTGGACGCCTCCACATTCGGGAGATCAAACGGCTTCATGGTGTACCATCGTCTATCATCTCTGATCGAGATGCTCGCATTAATTCCCAACTTTGGGAGGGGTTGAAGGAGGCATTTGGGACGCAGCTACACTTGAGTACCGCCTTTCACCCTCAGAAAGATGGCCAGAAGAAGAGGACCATTCAGACACTCGAGGACATGCTCCATGCATGTGTCCTTGACTTTGGTCGCAGCTGGGAGGATCCCCTACCCTTGGTGGATTTTGGGTACAACAACATCTACCACTCCATCATCGGGATGGCACCATAGGAGGCATTGTACGTCCAGCCTTTCAGATCACCTTTGTGCTGGACATACCCGGGGGAGTCAGCACTTGTAGGACCATAGATGGTCCAGGCCACGATGGAGAACGTATAGATCATCTAGGAGTGGATGAGGACTGCTCAGAGCTGACAGAAGTCCTATGATGACCAGAGGCGGAGACCACTAGAGTTCGAGGATGGAGACCATGTTTTCTTACGGGTCTCGCCTCGATGTGGACTATAGAGATTTGGTCGGGGCGGCAAGTTATCTCCTTGATTCATCGGACCATTCCAGGTTCTCATAAGGATATGCGAGGTAGCTCATCGCCTGGATCTTCCACCTCAGTTATACCGGGTGCACGACGTCTTCCACGTATCTCAGCTGAGGAGATACATGCACGACCCGATGCATATCATCAACCATGGGGAGTTGGACATCGTGGACAGGGAGACTTTTGCAGAGGTCCCAGTAGAGATCAAGGATTGAAAAGAGTGGGTCCTACGTGGATGGTCGATTCCTCTAGTGCGCATTAGGGGGCAGCACGGGAACCTCCATGAGATCACATGGGAGCGGGAGGCTTAGATGCGTGCACAGTACCCTCATTTGTTACCCTTGTTTATGATGTTGCTTTACGGGGTTGTAAAGCCCTGAGGTGGGAGAAATGCAAAGACATGTTAATATGATGTAATTTTTTTCTTAAATTCTTTGGGATTTTACGTGTAAGCAGTTTCTGATGGCACCAGAATCTGAGCCCCGGTGTGCTCAGAATCAATTTCTGAAGTTTATCTCAGGTACGTTCAGTGAATGAACGCACGGGTTTTTCTATCTTTTGAACCGGTGCTCGGAATTGAAATCCAAGGGCACTTATGGAACCTCAGTGCCGATAATTTCTTAAGAGGACTTTTACTGAAGATGTATTTTCTATGGAAAAGTTGTCAAAAATGAAGTTTAAATAAAAAAGGGAATAAAATTTTTGGTACAATTTTATTCATAACTTAGGTTGTTTTATCCTACATGGGGAAGATAGGGTGGGACCCACTGGCACCCTAACTACCCATGTGAGGATAAATGTGAGGTGGGCCCCGCATGATCCTTAACCTTTCACATTCCCTAAACCCTTTTAAACCCCCCCATTATACCCCTTATTATTAATTTGGTAACACCCCACTCTCCCACTTTAATTATTGACAACACACACTAAATTAATTGACTAACCCTCTAAAATTAATTCAACTATGTGTTTGAATTTTTAAATTTGTAATTCATGGAATGGAATCATAAAATAAGGAGAAGCCTTATTTTATTTTGGTTGGGTGGGCTTGTTGTGTTGAGAGAAAGGGAAGAGAGCTCTTGAGACTTGAAGAACTTCATCTCCTTTGTTGAAGAACGCCAAGAATCTGATGAAGAACATCGACTCAGCAACCCGGGAAACTTCATCCTTTTCCTCCTCCATGGCATGGGGGAAAACAACAGTGCGATAATTATCCAATGACGTCACACTTTGTTTTCTTCTCTCTGTGATAAAAAGAGGAGACGTCGCTTCCTCCTCGGACGCTCTCCGTCGACGTCTACGAAACCTCACCACGTGACACTGTCAAATGTGACGCCAACGTTCGTCATCATTTGTTGATGTATGGGTTATGTTAAATTTTAATGAATTAAAATTGTGCTTGTTTTCTCGTTGGGCATCTCGTATAATTTTTCCCCTTGTTATCGTCATAACGGGAGGAGATCGAACCGCGCAAACACAGGCGATCCTCCTCCAATTTTTACTGTTGATCATCAATGATGTTTGAGGAAAAGGTGATGGGTTGTCATTGAACCATGTGGGGACGAAGAGAACCGTGATAGGAGCGGGCCGTGGCGGAGATGCGCGATGCCGTTGCGCCGCCCCAGTGAGGCCGAAAGAGGCTGCAGTGAAGAGCGGGCCGCGGTGGAGGGGTGTGGCGCCGTCGCCCCGCGCCAGAGCATCAAAGGGGTCTGCGGCCGGGTCGGGCCCCGGTAGAGGAGCGCAGCGCCGTCTTCCCACGCTGTTCAGACATGAGATGCGGCCTAAGGCCACGGTGGTCTTCAAAGGGGCGGCCGGCCTAGCCGGCTGCCGGCGCCACCTAGAGGCGGGACCCTAGGGGGTCCCGCGGTTCCACCAAGCGCGGCCATGACGGCCGGCCATTTCTGAAACAAAGGGAGCCGCACCTCCTTTGCACCTCACTCTGCCGACATCCAAGCTATGGCTAGTGCCAGGCCAGGCCTCCAACGCCGGGCCGGGCCTCCACCGCCGGGCCGGGCCACCAGCGTCGGGTCGGGCTGCCAGCGCCGGGCCGGGCCGCCAGCGCTGGGTCGGGCAGCGAGCCCCGGGTCGGGCCGCCAGCGCTGTGCTGGGCCGTGCCAGCTAGGCAAGGCCACACTCAACTAGGCCAGACCCGGACCCGGGTTGGGTCGACCCGGTTCGGGCCGACCCAGGGGGTATTGGGCAGGGTCAGACCTGGCCCAAACCCCCAATTTTCGGACAGGTTCATTCAGATGCCCGTATCTTGGCCTACGGACCTCCGATCGACGTACAGTCAGTTGCATTGGGATCCTTGGATCGAGATGTCCCTTTAGGTATATTACACTCAAGTTTTCAGTGATGTTTGGGTATGGACGGGTTGGTTCTAACCCAAAACCAACCGGGCCCTTGAAGCAGAAACGCTTAAAACTTAACGACCGGACGTCCGAATGACGGTCCGTCAATTATGTTGAATTCCCCTCAGTGATACAGTTATTTTGTATTACTCCACTTGAGGTTTGAACATAGATGGAGTACGGTCGGGTTGGTTTTAGCTTAAAAACCAACTGGGCCCCTGGGACGGAAAATCCAATATCTCTCAGACCGGGTGTCCGATTGATGCGCAGTCTGTTGCGTTGAGTTCTTATTGGCGAGATGAAACTTTGTGATACATCAAATCTAGAATTTGTGACAGTTTATGTACCAAACCTCTTGGCATGTAGAGCGGAAACACCCATAATTGAGCATGCTATGTTCGAGAATCCTAGAGCTGGCTGCGACAGCAATGACGATGGCGACTGTACTTGGATCCTGGGTGGGTTCGGCAGTGAGAACGACGTTACATGGATCCTCCGTGGGTTCGGCAGCTATGATTACTATTCATGGATCCTACGTGGGTTCGGTAGTGACGAATTCTTTACTTGGATCCTACGTGGGTTCGGAAGCGATGACTTCTGTACATGGATCCTACGTGGGTTTGGTAGAGGAGATGATTCAGGGGAAACATCTAATCATCACCACCTCTCTTTCATGAGTAGTATATATGTGTGAGCTGAGTCTTGAATTCCAATCATTATCTACGATGTTATTATCATGCTTTCCTGTGTGGATTGCGTTGTGATTTCCTGTGTGGATTGGGTTGTGATTTCCGGTGTGGACTGGGTTAAACCTGGGCTCGTGAGTCAGAGAAGAACTGGAATTGATGACTTAGGTATATGTATTAGAATATTCCTGAGTAGAGTTGGTCGATAGTTGTGTTTGTATCTTTCCTTTTTGGTATACCCTTTTTGGATTCTGGGAGGCCTTCGGGGGTCTTGGGGTCCCTACTAAGTAGCGTATACTCACCCCTGCATGGTCTATGCCCACACTACGCTTTGTTGGTTGCAGACGACGGACAACGCTGATCGTGGTTGAAGCTTGTGGAACGGAACGGTACCTGGAGGTGGACCACTTGGTGGGACGTACTCAGAGCGTACATCCGTACTTGAGGATCCGACGAGACTATCGGTACCCACCCATTAGGTGGTAATTCCAGAGGAAGACATGGTGGTTACTGCTTACTTTTCAGCTGCGATACTTTCTTTTCTCAGTTGTACTGTACTTTCAGTTGGGTTTATATTCTGGCCCATTTACATTCCAGCACTTACTTTTTTACTCAGTTTACTTAGTGCTTACTGCAGCTTCCATACTCTATGGTGTTTGTTTTCTTATATAAAGGCAATGCCTTCCCTTTTATCGGGATTTACACCTTTGGTGCTAGTCGCCAGCCCCTGGCCTTTGGAAGACGAGCTTGGGGTAGTCACGGCACGGGCCCCGAGGATGGGTCGTGACATATTCAATTTCCTACTTTTCATGAATGTGGGGAGAAAAACATAGGGAAATGCCTTGAATAAATGAGATGATGCTTTATGTATGAAAAAGGAAAAAGAAAAACACATTGATGAAGAAAAATAAAGATTTATCTGGAGGGAAATAATGTACATCATAAGATACCATTTATGTTTTCATGTCTTATTTATGGGGAATATTATTATTATCTAGGTCAATGACAAAGTTTAATAACTAACTATTATACCATGTAAGGGAAAATATTGTTCCAATCCTTGAAGTGGAATGATTAAGTATTTATTTATTGTAATTTTATTATTATTTTTGTTAATTGTTTTATCATTGATATTATTGTTATAAGAATCCTAAAACATCTATGTATTGTTTTAATGTAGATTTTCTATAAAGATTTGCAAGCACATGTTCAATGGTACTAATAACCTAAAAAAGTTATTTTTCAGTAATGTGATAATTTTGGTAATCACATGATTGGGGGATATATATTCCTTAGTACTATTCTTATGGTTAGATAAAAATGTTATGTTTGGACAAAGAGATGGTTTATATTGATATGGTAAATTTGATAGTATTTGTGACCATGAAATTTAAAATTTATTTGATGACAAAGTGATTTAGGTTATCAATGATGAAGCTTATTTAACTTATATATAAATGGATAACAATTGATAGTGTATTATATTATTAAAACAACAAGAATAGAGTTAATTTTTGAAAGAATTTAAATATTTATCAAGGACTTATGGTGATTGAGGTTATATTAGGAAAGGATTATCAGGTTTGAGGAGAATATATGATATTGTTATTCATGTGTTTAGAATGTGAAATTATGAGATACTTTATGGTCTTTGGGGATAAGTCTAAATTTGATCATGGGAAAATAGAGGATATAAAATATTGAATTTTTTTTAAATTTCTCACAGAAATTTTAGATAAAGTTATTTGTAAACTAGTAATGGAATTACTAAATTTTAACTATGGGTAATTTTTTTAGGTTTTATGGAAAAATTTATAATTACATCATATGGGTTTTTATGAATATTAGATAAGTTGTTAAAATAATTGTTTATTTTCTAATTATCTAGTGGTATAATGAATGTATTTCCATTAATTTATGGATCTTCTGAACCATTAAAATACAATTTTATTTCTTTTTACACGAATAATTCATAATCATTTCTTGGTCTATGAGTTTAGGTAGAAGTGTAAATTAATCAGTGCACAATAAAAGGATGAGATTATGATTATTAAATAGAGTGATATCAAGTATGTATATTTGTAATTTTCATCTATCTTATTAGTAATATAATTCCCTAAATATAAAAAAAGGATCTTGTAAAAAATATCATTTCACAATAATTTTTTATGAATTAATTTTCTCTATATGTCCATTTCTGATTTATAGTCTTCTGGTCATTAACATTCTCAAGATCATGTTATGTACCACTCTTTAGTATTCCAAGGATGTCCTAATTCTACTCAATGTATTCATTTTTAATTATGGATAATATTAACTTTATTTAGGAAACATACTATATTTTATTTTATGTAACCATATTGTTTCCTACAGCCTATATTCAAAGGAAGTTTCATTGTCCCTTTCTATTATGTGGGTTTTAAAAAATAGTATATTAAATGTCTTAGGATTCAATTTTTTTTGGGGGGGAGATAAAATTTATCATACAATAAATAAATATTAAAGGAATACTATACATTATATACATCTTGAGAAACATTTCATAGCTTTAATTAAACAACGATATACAATAAAAATATTATTATTTTACCATTATAACAAATAATTTAATTTGAAGATATAAATAGAAATGATTTTTTAAAAAATACATAAAAAGGTTTTACATAATTCCAAGGAGTTTTTGAAATTATAATATATTAGTAATCAATTTCTAGAATTATCATTTGATTCTAAACAAATGTTTTCCAAAATTGGTGTTATAGTATTTTGTTTATAAAAATTGTAGTTATTTTTAACCATTTTTTAAAATTATATATTATAAAATAATATAATTTTTTATATCATCATTTTATCATAACCTTAGATTTAGTCATTTTATTTTTTTCTAAAAATCATTTATATGTAAATAATGAAAATGATGAATTTCTTTATCATATTATTTTTTTAAAATAATTTAAACTAAGAATGAGGTTTTGTTTTTAATTTTGATTTAATGTAACGTATGTATCCTTTAATATTACATAATCTAATTAAATAAAAATTAATTATCATAATATTTAATTTTAAAAATATTGATGACACCTTTTTCAGGCTGTGTCCTTCATCACGTTGATGAATGTGTATTGAATTCACTTTTAGTTTTCGTACATTACCAAATTCTAAAGGCGGGTGACTTTAATCACATTGATCGGAGATTTCTTCCCATTGAATTAAATATAATGATTGGATGTCATTTCCTCCATCGATGGATTTCTCCCTTGGACGTTTCTCCTAATCAGAGTCTCCCTCATAGATAAAGTTATGTTCTGAAACTGATTCCCTATACGACCTATTTGTAGATGCTGGATAATTACACTATTGTTGTCTTGAAATTTCTAGCGGTATTGACATGGCATATACCATTATCCATGAGAGTATTCATGTTGGGAATCAATAGCATGCCTGGATACTGGGAACATTGGCCACAAGTATCATCCGCATAGGAGTGAATCAAATGAAGGCATATCAGGTGAAAAACCTGAGGAATCCAATTTCAATCAGTAGGTCTCTCATACAAAATGAATATCATCCAAGGATTCCACCTCATCCATTCCATGTTTATCATGAGTTAGATGATATCATAAGTGAATATCTGCATAAGATATTACCTCAAGAATCCCATGTTTAGCATGGGGTAGCCTAATGAGATAGGTCACGAGTTTAACATATTGTAGAGATGAAATGGGACTGACTAGAATTCCCTGAGGTGGTGAATAAAGTTGGTATATCCCTAGGAGGTAGAACCTAAATGATTTACTAGATGGATGGATTAGAATGAATATTAGGGTAGATCTAGGGGGTTTGTACCATTAAGCAAAGATGTCAATCTCTGAAGCTAATTTCCTAGGAGGAGAACCATTTTTTACCATTGGTTTGGATTACACCTCATATAAGTGTCCTATGTACCCGATTTAAATGGAAAAGAAAAAAACATGTTGTTCGATGCCTCAATGTAAGGACTTGTTACAGGACTATTTCATAGATTTTAAAATCATGCAATAAAGATGCTTTCAAAATAATAAGAGCATCTGTGGAGGATGTTATGGGGATTGTAAATGAATTCTACCATTCCAATGAGGATTTCTCTGGATTGGATTTATATGGGGTTACACATTGATGATGCCCATATATTTATAGGATCAGTGATGAAGTGGATGGGGATTATACATGGAATAATCCTGAGTGAGTGGCCTAATCTTAATGAGATGTGGTGGCATGGGTAAAGATCAGGATAGTTGTGGATAGAGAAGGTTGAGTGGACCAGGTGGATGGAGATGGCTATTTGTTTTGGATGTCAGATATAATTATTATGTATCTCATTTATTTAGGAATAAAATCCCACATATTTTGCAATATGGATTTGGGTATTTCACTTAATAAGGAGTATCGTTTGTGGGGATATAATTTCATTGGGTCTTACATGTTGGAGAATTCTATTTGGTTGGTTCTTACATATGGAAGCTGCCCATGGAGAATTTAAGGTTGGAGATTACTCCAGGAGGGATGCCTTAGTAGAATTGTTTTTATATTCATGGTCTCTACTAACCTCAAAAACATCACGAGTCATTATTTTTGTAATAAAATTGAAGAAGAAGTAGACCTAATTCACATGTTTTAATAGATGTGCTGATGAGATATGATGTGGGGTTTATGCATAGAAGCATCCCTATGAGGATCTCATTCCATGTGAGGATGATCTAATTCCATGTGAGTATGATCTCATTACTTGTCATTCATATGTGGATAATCTTTTCAATAATTTGTGTTGATTTTTCAAGGATGCTACTAAGGTTTGGAGGCTTGTTTGTGACATACACACAGAATTTTTCCTTAGTAGGAGGCATGTGAAAAGTGGTTGGAGAGGACGGAATCCCATGGTGAGCCTACAAGAATAATCCCATGTACATACCCTGGGGTAAGAATATATTTTAATTTTTTGTGAAAAGGATATTGGAGTTGGGAGGTTTTACATCATGCTATGAAGATGTGGTAAAATCACTCCTTACCCCTTAGGATTAGATGACTGCATCTCATATACCCTTTGATGGGGAGTGTCTTCGGTAATTCCAAGGTGTAATGGTTTAGAGGAGTGTTTGTTCATGATGTCCATGTTAGTGTTCCAATTATGAAATGAAAAATACATTATCATACCTATGATGAAAATAAAAGGATTCAAAATCCATGGACTAGGGGAATTGGGGAACCTCATGGGGGACATTAAAATCACACTACCTAATCTTGGATGACATCCCAAAAAGAGTTCCTATTGGACATACGTGTTTCATGCAAAATTTGATCAAACATGGCTCTTTAACATAATGTCAATCCATAGAGCATCAAATGGGGGGTGGGGGTGCACATTTTTGGAGGTTTACGTGAAAGATCAGGGGGTGTACACGACATATATATCTAATTTCAAGGTCAGAGGTTGGAGTAAGAGGAATATTTTGGGATCACCTCACCTGAGATAAAATACGTTAGCTGAAGATTACACAACTATGGTCCTACTCAAGGGAGGACCCACATGGATCCTTCCATGCATGATCTCTTAATTGACTTGTTCATTATTAGATGATGTTGTTGAAGATCGTTCTTATGCACAATGGAGTGGCATTTCGAATTCCAGAATATCACCTTGTAGAATAGAGTGTAGCCTTGATTTAATAGATTAAATATTTTCTGATACCATAGAATAGTTGTTCACAGATGATCCCTTCTCTGAAACTCCATCATTAGTAATAACAGATGAGAGAATAAGATTTGGAAATCATAAGGGATGTAATTAGTGCATAGGGATTGAAGGGAAATATTTAAGTGAAGGGATCGTAGGTTTCCTTGCACGCATCTATATACTTGCTTTGGTGGGGTTATTTTTTTTATCATTTTTGATAGGTAGGAATCCTAAGTATGAATCAGATTTTTTGCGGGCACAATATATTCCATATGTAAATCGCCTTTTCTATTTCATATTCTTTCCATGGTCAGTATGGTTTGACCCCATTTTTTTCTTGTAGGAATCTTTCATGTGGTTTTTTGTTTTACACAGACCTAGAATCTTGTGTGTTCTTTCCTTTACATTATCAGGATGTTCCATTGAGATAAATTATGGATTCAGTTTACCCAAATATGATTGTTTGTGTTTTCGAGTGGAATACAGTGCTAAAAATTCCCCCAACCCTTTATATCTGAGATGAGGGGGGTTCAGAAGGTTTGTTTATGAGATAAACACCATATAAAGTGGTTAATTTTCATTGGTGTGTGAAAAATGAGATGCTAGGCATGCAAGTCACTTATTCTTTCATGGAAGATGAAGTTCAAGGCTCAAAATAATCACCTGGTCCCAATGTACATCACATTGACATTCTCCATGATAAGTACATTCACTCTCATAGACATAGGTTCTTCGATTCTATGTAAAAAACTGAGCATTGACTGGTTATTATTTTCAAAACTTGCTTCTATCGCGGTCTATACTTTGTGAGAAAATAATAATTTTTCCTGTTTTTTACCTAGTCTTGCATAAAAGATCAAATAATTAATAGTGAACCTTAAAACATAAGTTATTTTTCCAGGTATACATTATAAATGTTTGAGATAGACCTCCAACATATCACTATCCAAATTAAAGTTGTCACCGCTACTCAAAGAGATGTATTGACATGAAACAAACTGACCCTTCAAGCCATCGAGATTATGTTGGATAATCAAATGCTTCAAGGTATGATGATAGAGTCATAAAATGAATATCCAATAAGAATTTATCTACTATTTTGTTACTTCAGGCTACTTGATAAAGTGATCATCTCATCCTTCATGGGTGATTCAAGAAGACTGTGGTCCACATGAGAAGATGATCTCTAATTCTAGAATGTCACTATCCAATATATCCTACCAGATATCATAAGGACATTGTAGTCTATCTGCTGAATGGGAGGACTAATAAAATCAAAAGATTTCAACCAGTGGAAAAATAATTCCATTTCCAATACACCACTAAATTAAAATGTAGCATGAGATGCAACACCAATGACTGACATAATTATTGGTACCTAAGATTTGGTGGAAACTTCACCATCGAGTGGGAATGGGTATAAAATTTTCACTAAACAATCATAGAGTTTGGGGAATGTTTTTGATAAATTGGACTATATGAGGCAATAAAGATGGTGTAATTACAATTTTTCCATAAAAAATGGCTAGTCCCAGAGATCCTCAGTTGATGGTTCCAAGATATGAAAACATTACATATCCACTACAGGGATGTTGATATCAGACTATGAGACATTCAGTATATAAGTGGAATTCTGTTGGAGGGATACCAAAATGATGAGTTCCTCTTGCCATAGAATATCTAGAAGAACTGTGATCAGACTCTTCTTTTTTGCATTACATCTCTTAGAGGCATGAACATGAAGATGAAATTTATGCCCATTTTTTAGATGTATATCATTTTCAATGTGTGGTTTGGCATGTCCCTCAATAAGAACTTGAGGGTGAGGATTCCATGTTGATGGAAAAATTGTCATGTCAAATCATAGAGGAGGAATGAAGGATCTGTCTGGTAGTTCCTAGAATATATAAACTACTAGACATGGGGTGTAAAACATGGTAGGGGGATGTGACCCACTTGTTTGTTATGCTAATTTCATCACCACTCTTCTATGGGGTTGGATACTCAAAGTAAGGTATTCAAGGATATGGATATGCCCAGGGATGTTGGTGATGGAGCCAACCATGGAAGCTGAAAGTAGGGTCAATTTGGGGGTACTTCTTCTAGCCTGTCTCTATAGTATAATTGACTATGTTGAAAAGGGTAACACACCCAAAACGATCTACGATCCATTCCAGTTCTTTTTTGGCTGGATTTATACACATCTTAAGGGTTATGAATTTATGAACGCCATCAGACCTCAAAATTCATATTTGTTCCCATCACTGCTAAATAATTAAGGGGGAAAGCTAATGAAACTTAACAATGATGGGATTACTGTCCGTATTAGAAACCATGGGAATTTGAAAATTCACTAATTTGTGGATAAAGTTGTACCAATGATGGACATCCCTCAATGCTTATGGGAGTAGAGGGAGTAGAAGAAAATATTTTGGGGTGGGGTACTGGTCACCCAAATCAATATAAATTTTTAATGTGATCTATTCATGTCATCCCATTTTTTGGTAGTTTAGATTTCTTTAGCAAGTGGTGAATAGAGTCTACATGGGGGCTCATGAAGATATAAATGCTAGTATCCTTTACCAACTATGGTGCATGCAAGTGATTGTGGGTTCTGGAGAGACCATTTTGCTTCAATAAATCAACATTGATGTAGGTATATTAATGGAATATGTTATAAAATTGTTGGTATCATAAATAAAGGAAATCATATAGAAGATTATTTGGGTGATCAAGATGGTGAGCAGAGAGTCAGAGCATTGAGGATGCATGAAGGATACTCTTTAGGAGGAAAGTTAATCATCTAGGATGGATCAGACTAGGACTACAACATTGTTATGTCCCATGTCATGGTTTATCCCCCACCGACTAGAGCAGAAGATCCCTAGAAGAGGTTTATGGGGCCATTAAAGGAGGTTCCTATGAATTAGATTATGTACATTCTATAGCTAGTCACTTATGCCATCCATCACTCTCTTTTATTTATTGGGGGATGTTATGGACGCCACTGAAACTAGAGTTCATGTGGCGAAATCTGAACCAATTTGGGGTTGAGCTACCATATCTTGGGCTCGCACAGGTCACATCGAAGGTGGAATTCCATCATAGAGATACATACCTACTATCCATGGACTGGTATTCTTACTGATTAATAGATGTTACCCTACATTCCACACTAATGTGGGTGATGTTTGGCCGTGATCTCGGGCCTATAGAGACATCGCCAGTGGATGATTGAATTGAATAGGCACTGACCAATGAGTATGTGCAAGAATATAATGACGAGGAACCAACCACTCCTCAAGTCATCCCCCAGATGGAAGTGAGATCATAGAATCAATAGAAGAATTTGTTTAACTCCTTAAGGAAAGTCTTAACTCACCCATATTCCTATATATTTTTTCTTTGTCATCAACTATTTTTTCTAAATGATCCATGTATGGTACTTGATAATATTAATAATGTAAAAGGGGTACCTTCTAGTGCGAATTAAGGGGCACCAACAGGTTTGGAGGTGTGTGTTTTGGGTCCTATTCCAAATAATGAAGTGGATGTTGGTCTGATCGATGTAGAGGATGTCATAATGATGTATTTAGAGTCTCAATTTCCCCCCCAGTATCTATGTGTTACACACCCTAGAATTCATATAAAAGAACCCACCAATGGAGAAGCAGCATGAATGAGATAGCTCACTATTGATATTTCTTTACCGCAGAGTAAAAGTGATTTTTGAATCACCCAACCATAGATAGATTTCTACAAATCATTTGCATCATTGTGTTTGTCTATGCAGGCATCTCATGTTTGATCAATATATGGTGAAAAAATACCATTAATTGAAATAACTAGTTCAATATAGTCTCCTATGGTGGAAGTCCCCATTGTGACTTAGGAGATAAATATTTCAATGCCCGTCTCTTATAAGTACTTTACCTTCACAGGGTCATTCCCACCGCTCAATTTTTAGAATGACTAACATGTTTATTTCCGAAAAAAGTTATTTAGATCAAGAAACTCGACAAGTAGATGTGGTCAGAACATCTAGGGGATCTTATCTGATGGATTCACAAGATTATGTGGACTTGGTTCCAAGAGGAATGATTTTAATGGTTTGTGGGGCGGAATTCATAGAAGGTGGAGGAAACGTTGTCATTGTAGGATAAAGAGAATATGACTGACCTCATGATATGGATACCATCACTTATGAGAGGATGTCAAAACAGAATCCTAAAACTATCCTTCTTGTGACCTTTCCGGATTATGTTCTTGCACCACCTAAGGAGTTGGAGGATTATAATCGTTATGTAGCTGAATAGAAATGCAGTATCCAGTGATGGACATGGAAGTGCATTAAACAATTTATCAAACAAACTTGGGACCCGTAGCTAGTGGGTTGGAGGGGCCTCTTCAACAGTAGTTTTTCAATGTGTGTTCTATTGGAGTAGATTCCCATTGTCTTCATGGATAGGTTCATGAATATATTTCTAAACTTATGTTAGATGGAATCCAATATCTAGACATAACATTGTTTAAAGATAAGTCCGGAAACATATGAAACCTCCTTGAATTCAATGAGGATATCTAGTGACTATAAGAACAAATGGAATATCATTATGCCTTTATTGATACTCAATTGTAATGCTTTATTATAATGAGGGATCACCTGGAAATGGTTGAGGGGAATATAATGTAGGAAACACCTCATGTAGCCAATCTCTAGTATGAGTGGCACCAAGCACTTATAAGAGACATCAATCATCACCCAATGGATGGTCAAGAGGAAATAGAGATCATAAGGCATCAGAAGACCCATGAGGCAACATGATAAAAGTTTAAAGATCTACATCAATAGAACACTAGTGTATATCCATAGGATATATTTGATATAAATTTATGGGAGGCTCCAACATGATGATGTACCTTTAAATTTCTAACACCTTCTTGTTTATTTTTTTGGAAACAATTTTTTTGAATGGATACATTTTCTTTTCCAATTTAATTATCAAATGTCAAACATATTTTTGAGACAAACAATGATTAAAACATAATAACACATGGATCATGCCTAGTGTTAGAAGTAAGGGTTGATCACATGATTGGGCATTTGTATGAGATTGTCAAATAATTTTGTAACACTCAGGGTCTTCAATTGTTGACTGACCATCATGAGTGTCTAGTCTAAGATGCTCGTTGTCTAGAGAACATGGTTCATAGGATAAATGACTTTCACTTACATGTGTGCTAGGTAACGAATGATGTAACTCCATTGGCATTGGAATTTATCAAAAAAAAATTATAATGAGATGTGTGAACCACGTTGCAAAAAAATTAGAACACAAGGATAATGGACTTGAGATAAAAGATAAATACTAGAAATTTTAAAAACACAAAATCCATACCATTAGCATAGAATGGGGACAAAAAAATGAGGCTCAACCAAAAACCATGTCCAAAACAAAGAATCTACATCCGAATGTACTACAAATTCCTCTAGAATGTAGGCATAATATGGTATATGATACAATGACACATCAGACCAAATTGTTAGGGGTCCTTTAAACATAAAAGAGGTCAAGGATCTGAATAAAGAGAATGTGATGCAAGGAAATAGAGTGATGTAATTTTCAAATGTACTCCAACACTCTTGGAAATACATTACCATGGATTAGAGTACATTGGTATTGATTCCCAAATAATTTTCAAAAGGGTTATGTTAGAGTAAAATATACGTTTTGAGGGTTTAAAAACCAAATAAACTTATCAAATTTTCATTAGATAAGAGTATTTATTCTATTTATCATCCTATATTTTTTATATAGAATCCTAGTTCTACTTTCACATGGAAACAATATTATTATGTTTAATTCATTTTTGTAATTCCATTTGTGTCATATCCTTCATTATAAAAAGAAACTACCCATACTCTGTTTAACAACCCACCCTAATCATCTTATCTAGAAAAAACAATGAATAAATATTCAACACATCCTTATCCATGTTTTAATGGTTATTGTCTCTCAATAATAACATTTTATGGACCTTTAGAAGAAATCAGATGACAGCCCATCCAAGGGGATATAATTTTTTTAATTTTCCTCATTCATTTTACTTCTTCCTTTACCTACATCAATTATATCATGAATATTAAAATATAGTAATCCAGGTATCTCCCATAGACTAACATGTTATTTTTTATCAAATAAACTTTATAAATATCTATTTTTCCATTCGTTGAGAAATGATAACATTTCTCATGTGTATGTATAGACTACTACTTCCATGAAGTGATGTGATTCATTTTTAATTTTTGATTTAAATTTTCGTTAAAAAGGATTTATTTATTGAACATAAATTATATATTATTGATTTTATAATTGTGAATTTTTTTTACCTTCCATTCATTCTATCTATTAAAAAGTGAAAAAATATCCCATTTGTATGATGTAATGAATGTCTCTCCAAATTAATGTAAATATTTTATCATCGCCACTTCATATGAATGGACATAAAAATGTATATAATAAATAAATATGATAAATAAATAAATATTAAAATATAAATATATATTGAAACCATCACCACGGTGAAAGTAATAGAACCCTTGAACCAAATGATACAAAAAATACAAACAATATTTCATCATAATGTTCTTTTCAATGACTAAATTTTTAATAATAGTATATTTGGAAATAAAAATGAATGATAAATATTTGGTTATTTATGAATATAGTTTTATAATAGATTTAATATAAATATATATTTATTATATATGATTTTATAATGTGTACAATGTAATAAGAGACTTTATTTAAGGGTTTATAATCGAACTATTATTTATGGGAGGAATATTCCCAATGAATGGCTTATTTATTTTTTGTGGTGAATATAAATCCTATAGATTAATTTTATGATTCATTTATTGGGAATTATGTGTATATAAAAATTCATATAAACTATTTTCTTATATAATAATCTAATTCAGATATAGCCGATGTAGTATGTGTTTTTGATGCAATCACATTTATTTTTGTGTCTATCAATGCTAAATTTCAGTTGATGTAACATTTATATAACTTATCATTTAAAGAAAATTTATTTCATCCTTAACATGATATTCAAGGAATCTTAATTTATTTTCACCATAATCATTTATTTTTTACTTAAAATTATTTTTCAAATTTATATATTAAACAATTATCCTTATTTCAAATTTGATAAAAAAAATCAAGAATGTCTATTTAATTATAGATTGTTTTATTGATGTTTTTACCAATGCATGAAATATTATGAAAAGTTAATTTTTATTACGTATTGATTTTTTTATAAAATATTAAATGGAATATTTGTGTATACCATTTTTCCAAAAAATATCATTTTAACTATTTTCATTTGTCAAAATAGTTTTCTATATTATCATATATAATATAAATTTTTTTCCAACCATCATGGATGTTACTTTTCTTTAATATCCCCTTATATGTTTCAAAGGTTATTTTAAAAGAAGATCCTTTTTTTAATATTATGGGAATTTACATTTAAAATTTAATCAAAATAAAAGGATAATTTTCATACATTTTTTAGGATTAGTTGAAATTATTTTTTAATGGTATTTTCCATATATATATAAATCCTTTAACTCTTGATATTATTCACTGCAGAAATGAATTATTGATACCATCAAATTTATATCAATGTATGGATTTTGATGATTATGATGATTTAAGGATGACAATATGAAAACCATTTCTTTCCCATAGGTTAATTTGTTTATGATAAACCTCTCTCAAAACATATCCATTTCTATGGGTTAAGATAAAATTAAATAATGAAATGTTTATGAAACCCAATTCATTTCTATGTGTTTTTATATAATGACGTAATTATTTTTTTTATGATGTTGTGGCACATATATTTATGGTTCTGATTATGTCATGGGTTGGCCTAAAATTGTATAACCCTCTAAATTATAGGGAAATATGGATAACTCATGAGATATGTATGTTTTGTGTGAACTTGATTTCATGTTCAAAAAATTATTCACAGACCTTTTTTTATGTTTATATGTTTATCTATTAACATGGTAAGTCCATCAGTTCATCTGAAGAGTTTATTTCATTTCTCTATCTTCTGGGATGAAACTTTTAATCTTCATACATGTTCATAATATTATAATCTTATATGTATTTTACATTACTATTTTTATGTCACTCTATCATGGATCATGATTGTTTGTAGATGATTTCACACTTTTATAATTTTTTTATAAAATTTACTTATTCCATGAATCATTATTTATATTATATATGAATTTGTTGGGTATAAATTTATAATTTTATTAATATATTCACACTCCATTAGGATAACATATTATCATTTATTGATATCACATATATTTAATCTTAAAGATATTATGATATCACCATTAAATTTGAATCATTTTTTCCCAAATTATAATGAATGGTTTATAGTATGATGTGTATAAGAAGGGTATTATGATAGAATAATTTTTTTAAATGATTAATATACATTATAAAATAATATTTCTATATATGTAGTCTCAAAAGAAGCTAAATCATTAGTGTCTCATAGAATGTTTATTTACGAGATTTTAAGATTTCCTAAAAAATATGTAATATCTATTAATGTTATCATGGGTTTGTATATTGAAACTATTCCAAATTTATAAATTGGAACTCATTTTCAAATCACTATATATTGAATGTAAATTTTTAATCCGAAATAAATTTCATCTTACTTTGATTTTTTTGTTCATTTTAACTAATTTTTTACCATGCTATATACACTTCTTAAATGATAATGATATATTATTATTTTTTATCATGGATATCAAAATAATTAACCTTGAAATTAATGATATTTTATTTGTTTTAATATCCATCAAAATTATCCTCAAATAAATTATTAATATAATATTTCCTACAAATATTTTTAACTACTCATTATCTTGGAATAGTTTTTCATCGTCCAGTAGAATGGATTGTTCCTTGGATTCTACTTCTACGATGAGGGTTTTGTAATATTTTTTTACCTTCAAATATTTTTAAAAGACCTGGAAAATTTCAATAAAATTTTTTTTCTTAATTATTTGGAATTTTATGTGTATGCAGTTTCTAATAGCGCTTGATTCTGAGGCCCGGTATGCCCAAAATCAATTTCTGATGTTTTTTTCAGGTACGTTCAGTAAACATATGTGTGGGTTTTTCTATCTTTTGAACTGGTGCTCGGAATTGAAATCCTAGGGCACTGATGCTCTCGTAGCTTCGGTATTCTTCTTAGGGGACCTTTTCTGTAGTTGCGGTTGGATGGGGAGGAGAAGTTTTACTTTGGTGTTTCTTAATAAATTAAATAATTTATTTTGTTACAAAAATTATTTTATGTGGTGGTTATTTCCTATAAAGGGATGTTGGAGGTGGGACCCACACCCCACATAACTTCTCTTGTGAGGGTCTAATTAAGGGTGGGGCCCACAAGAGCCTCTAACCCTTCAAATTCCCATTAACACCACTTCATTAAATTTGACAACTCCCCCACTTAATTTGTGACTTTCGACCTACTTCTCCCTCCCATTAATTTTGTCCAACACATTTCAATTAATTAATAGAACTCTTCAATTAATTAATTAAAGTGTTTGATTTTTGAAATACATATGTGAATAAAATTATAGCCTTAGATATTATTTTTGTAGGCACTTGTTGTGTTGGGAGAACCTTGGGAAAGCTCTGGAGAAATAGAAGAATAGTGTTCTTCTCTCAACAACAAACACCTTTCTTCCAACGAAGAACCACTAAAGGGAAACGATCATCTCCTTCGATATTTGGCCAAGCCAAAGGAGAAAAAGCCACCCGCATGGAATGCCAACGATGCTCCATCCTCATATCCTTCTTCCCTGACATTAATGAGTTGACGCCGCCACCCCGCGACTCCGACTACGATTGAACCTTAACTCGGGGTAGGGGGTTTGTTTCAATTTTAATTTAATAAAATTGTTCCCCATCCCTCGTTGAAATCATGTTTTATCTTTTCGCTTCCGATACCACCAAACACGGAGGGCGCGGGCCGAATGAACACGGTCCAAAGACCCTCTATTGACCCCTATTGTATTTTTATGGAAGAGGTGGCGGTGATGGGAGGGAGCGACAACCGTGTGCCGGCCCCAGGGAGAAGAACTGCGGCCCGTATCCATGCGGCACCTATACGGGCTACGCCCGAACCTCGTTGTGTTGGATGCTGACGACGGACAACGCTGATGGAGGTCGAGAGTGCCATGACTGGACAGTACCTGAAGGTGGACCTCTAGGCATGACGGCACACAGAGCAGACAGATAGGCGTGGAGTGTCAAGGAGGAAATTTGTACCTACCCGTCAGGTAGGAACCCAGAGGACGATCCAGGAGCTGCTTTCACAATTCAGCTATTTGTCCTTTTCAGTTGTACTTTCTTTCAGTTGTAGCTGTACCTTTTTGTCGGGACTCTATTTCTAGCCCCTTTGTACTTTCAGCACACTTTTTTTTACGGCTTTACATAGTGTTTTCTTCCGCTTGTACTCTGGTTGTGAGTGTTTTCATTTTTTAAAGGCAATGCCTTCCCAGTTTTAGGGAATTACGCCTTTGGTGCTAGTCGCCAGCCCCTGGACTATGGAAGGCGGGCATGGGGTAGTCACAATACTGGCCTCGAGGGATGGTTCGTGACATTTTCTAAAGTGAATCTATATCCATCCCTAGCTATGAATTTTCATCCTATATAATAATAAATTATTGAAGTATAAAATTGACTAATTCAACATAATACTTTTTAAATTGTAAAATAACTTTATAAAAATACTACCATGTGATTCAATTTTCACCAATAATTTACAACATAAACTAGGCTATACAATAGGATAGTTTTCAATATATTGGACTATAGAATTGCCACTTTGATTGAAACTAGATGGTGTTGGATCCAATTTAACTTTTTAAAATATTTATTATCCTTAAAAATATTACCCACATTATTCCTTTTGTTTATCAATGTTTTTGTAAAAATTTACAATTTGGTGTCAATAAGAATAGTTCACATTTTCTTAATAAGAGGAAATACCCTATCTCAATTAACAATTTTTAGTCCTAGGGGAACATGATGTCAGATTGATTGGATGGGGTGTTAAAATGTGAAATGTATTTCCCAATGATTATAGTTCATAATCTATTACACATCATATATTTGAACTTGTAATCATCTTAGGATGAATAAAACTCTTATATTAACTTGAAAATTCACACCACGAGAAAGATAAAATTAAATAAAGATAAAAAAAATATTTTTACATTGTTTGATCCTGATGTGGGAATATACTTGTTAACACAATACCTTACTATTTAATCCAAAAGTATTCCATGAATATCAATGATTGAACATGTGTAGTGGTCTGATATCACCCAAAATAAACACCTAATTTATTTATTATGTGAGGGGAAACCTGAAAAATCCAGAAACACCCCCATAAAAATAAGTATGGGGCAACTGAATCATACCTTGGACCTATATAGATCTCCAGGTACTGGGGATATAAGTTATATGTACTAATACAAGGTGATATCGTAGTCACCCATGCATTCCCTTATGATAATGCTTCACCACTTATTCATATAAACACCTTGTAGTGAGAAGACCAAAAATTTCCCCATACTCTTTAGAAAATTTAAAATAAAAATATTAAAATTAAAAAAATTAAATCACTCATCGAGACACATTGATCCCAGTTATGTGGCACCTAAAACACCGACATCCTCACCCAATATACCACCAAAAATATTAAATTAATTATCACATGCCTTCACCAATGATGATTCCATCCCATCTCCACGCCCTGAGAAATTCAACATCATCATATCATGGAGAAAATTGTCATAAAATATATCACTAAACCACTATAGAGGTTACTCTAATGTAATGGTGTAGGGAGCTATAATAGTTGTTCCTAAACATTCCAGTGACCGACAGTATACTAGTCATGTCGACTGTTAATAGTATCCCTTCCATTTTTTTTGTATATTGGTCACTCACATGATTATTCCAAAAGATTCATGGTTATTTTACTATAATGAAATTCCAAATTAATAACATTAGAAGCACAAAAGTATGGGAAAAACCAAAAAATAATCCCAAGGCAAGAGGAACATCTACTTGTTACCACCCAACACAATCCCAAACAGTATGAGAACCTACACACCTATCCAATATGGGATCATTTTTGGAGGACCAAGTTTAGTGGGAATAGTGTAATATATACAATTAGGGACAATAAATAATGTGGCCAAAAAACCAAATAATAAAAATAAAGAAATTTACATTTCCTAACAGGTAGAATAGTTGATCTCAAAATGATAAGGCATATAGGATATTTTCCATCAAAGGAGGATTATAAATAATGGAGGATTAATAAAAATATTTCTTGAGATATTATATAGAGGCCATATGCACATGGGTCTTCTTAGTGATAGAATAACACCTCATTTGACCATGATGTCCATAATAGTAGGAAACCTAATGAACCCCATCCACACCTGATGATGTCCACCAAACTCTGTAAAAAATAATATCTACAATGAAAAAATATTGGCATGAGAGTATTATATCCTCATGTAGGTCATAATATAGAGCCCATGAAATTATGAGGCATAAGGCGAGAAATGCATAGACAAGAACCTTATAGAGAAGTAGGGACACACACATCACCACCAAGGGTGGGGGATATAATGTAACTATAGAAGAGAGTCACACTGAGAGTGAAGATGCATCCAAGGGAGTGCAACATCATGAACTCCACTATATGAGATATTAATTTAGGGATATTAATTTTGGATGTATATAATATAAATTTTGAATTAGAAAAATTTAATATAATTATATGACACTAAATTTAAGGGAATGAATGATAGGTTATAGTATTTGGATACCATTGATGATTGGAATTTGGAAGAAGATATGAAACACTATTTTGGAAACTTTGTTGTTATTACTTCTAGAATGAAATTGAATGTTATAATATTCTTTCACTTTTCAAGTTGGTTCTTCCATCCCAGTGTATCCAAGATATATAATTACACAAAACACTAATTTTAGTTGAATATTATGATGCAAATATAGATATTTTCTCCTTGTTTTTTTAATTGATAATTTTAATCATCAAGGAAAATTTTATTTTTTACAAATATATCATAAAACAACACGGATGTGGGAAGATATATCCCTTTATTTTATAAATATTATACATGGAAAATATTTAATTCATGGTCCTATTTGGGTTTTTATGGATGGAATTACTATGTGAAATAAATATTATCTCATATCTGATATGTTTATTATAGAAATAGGTAATCTTCAAATGAAATACTTAATTTTATCATGTTATTAAAAATAATATTTAAAATGGTGATCCTAATTTTAAATTAATATTTTGGAAAGGTAATATATGTTCAATGGGTGATTAATTAAGTTTTATCCTAAATAGTAATCCATACACTGATTGAAAATTTGAGATAAAAATATAAAATTTAAAGATCATCTTTGGGAAATAAATTTATTCTTTGGAAAATCATGGTAGGAATATGTTTATTTAATAGAATGGAAATAAAAAAATATTTATAAGGATTAAATTAATATAATTTCATTTATAGAGTAGTATGGTAATCCTTTTTTGTCACCATTATAAGAGAATAAGATAAAACATAAGTTTCTATTACGGATAATAATGGTAATAATGATAAATGATTGTATTTATTTGATTATAAAGATATTATTTAGAACTCAGAGTTAGTTAATATCAAATTAATATCATATTTGGTAAACTGTAGTTTTTTATAGATTAATTTTTTAATGAGTGCTACCATTGTTTGGGAATCATAACAATGTTAAAACTTCTAAAATAATTTATCCTAGAAGAGAAGTGTTTTATTTTATAAAATTTTCACTTAATTATAGTGTATGTACTTATATTATATATATTTCCCATTTGATAGTGTGTAAAATATCTCCTTATAATTTTATAGAAGGGATTTTAATAGATTAAAACACCAATATATTATTTTTAAAGATGTCTATTAATAATAAATATTGATAAGAAAAAGTTTTAAGGGGAATTTTTATTCCATTGGAATCAGTGTTGTGGTAACATTAAAATAATGAGAGGGGATATGGGAAATAAAATGACATATGTGAGATTAGTGGACTAATTGTTTATCTAGTTTATACCCAGTCACTTTTAAAGGATGAATGTCTACACAACAGGGAGAATTATTACACAGTCCTTTTTAATTATATTAATATAATTATAATGTGTATTTATTGACTTTTTAAATTTTATATAATTATTATGACCTATATTTATAATGATTGGTGATGAAAATTATACAATGTATTCAGTCAACGATGGAATGGTGAAAATTTATTTAGAATAAAATTTGTAATATTTAAATAGTCAGAAGATAGAATCCCCTAAGTAAAATTTAATAATATATAGATAGATTATGAATCATTAATTTCATGATTATATATAAGGAATTTATTACAATAATAGTTGAGTTGGTTATAAACAATGTAGTTTCCTAATCAAATTTTCCTCAAAAGTCAAATCATTTCTCCCTTATCCTGGTTATTGTTTTCAAAGAATACTAGGGTGTATTAGATGTTTTAAAGATATATGGGGAATTAATATGTATATTTAAATAGTGGATTGAGTTATATCTAAATTACATTTGGATATTTAGAAGAATGGTGAAATTGAAATAGTATGATAATATTTTTTAAACATGAATTACAGGTTTTGATGCCCAACCTGATGATGTGCCATTGTCTTAAAATTTATGTAAATAGGTTATTAATTAAGCAACAATAATTAAGAGGAATTGAATTATAAAACGAGTCCTTTGAAAATTTCTTGGTTTTTGTTCCATAGTAGATGTGAAAAATATAGTTGTTCCATTTAAATATATATAAAAGTGATGTTTAAAGGGATTTTGGATTAAAAATAAAATTATGATAAGTCCCATTATTTTCCATAATATAACAATGAAAGGGAAAATAATTCACATATTACTCACAAATCACATATCACATTCATGACTATGTAAATAAGGTGATAATGTGTGCCCAAGATAAAAGACTTTTTGATAACATTGAAATTTTGAGATGGAGTTGAATAAACATTTACGCACATGAATCGAGTACTCATGTACCATTTTGAATGCAATTATTTTATTATATATTAAAATTGATTAAAAAAAATGTGAAAAATCATAGGTAGACATTTTTTGATACCCTTTATACTTTATATAGTGTATTTCTCATATTATATAATCCATAATGAATAACATACCTAATGAACACAAGGATTTGTTAAACTGATATTTGTTTTAGATGGTTCATTATGTACAATACCCCCATTTAAGAATGATGTCCTTGAACTTATAAAATTATCCTTTTAATGATAATACTATTTATCTTCCCCTTGGGGAATATAACTTTTTGACTCACATGATCTGAAGTCCCTTCGTCGTCATACCCATACACTATCTTGATATTACAGATGCATCCAACATGGCGCTTTATAAGTGTCAAAATATATATAAATATGGCTCACAGGATCACATATCCCCTTAATAAAGAATATCATCTTCCATAAAAAAGATACCACACTTGGATTATATATTTCTACCATGAGCCCAAAAGGAATGGACAATCTTATATACCCTTTATAATAAGGATCCCTTCTTTTATTGATACCATGGAATTCCTCCCAACCCATAATTTTGACAAGAATTTCGACTTAGTCTCCCATATACATGAGTTTCCATGGTATAAATCTCACCTAATCTATACTAGAATCCACCTCTTATAGAGTATTTCATCTCCCTTGAATCCTTTTCAAAATTCATAATCACATCATGTGTATCCACAACCAAATAATACCATGATATATTTCTGTGATTCTATTATTATAATACTCAAGCTGATCAAATACTACAGAATTTTTTGATATTTCATTAATTTATGGAATGAAAATCATGTTTATTTGTTTAAAATAATATTTTCATAAATCAATGGAATTTTATATGGATTAATGCAATGAATTTAATTTCATGTTGTTATTTGATTTAATTAGTTACAAAAATTTGATGTGGATAAGAACTCACGACACAACTATATACATCGTCCCTATAGGAATAAATATATGTGTAACATCCCAATTAAGTAATGAAAAATATATATTCTTATCTATGTCTATTTATGAATTATATAGTGTTTTAGAGGCTCAAAATGAGAATAAATCCAATCTTAATCATGTAATACTCTAATATTTTTAAAAGATTGTTTTACCGCCTTTTGTTGGAGAACCATTTTGAAATATCACTTTTGACAATTTTATAATCTATATTTGTCAAAATAAACTTATTCTTTATGATTGGGACATTTAAATTTACTATGGATAAATTTTTGGTATTTTTCTGATAATGTTCATTTTTTAATGAATAGTGAAAAGTGTTGTATTTTAATTCAAAATATCTTTTTAATATAATTTATTTATATAGTTAGATTATCTTTTTAATTGGTTTTATAGTGAAATTAGAATATATTTTTACCATTTATTCTAATTCTGGTCATTGGAATTAATATCACTTTGAGATTGGACATAAACGAGTGTCAATCTTTTGATAAATATTGTTTCTTAAAAAACGCTATTTGATTTGACAGTGGGATTTAATTATAAAATTAATTAATGAAACTTCTATGTTACGAATTTAGTAAAATGGAAATAATTTTTGAATTCAGAATATCAAATATATCTTTGGGTGAATTTTTGGTATTTTTCTGAAAAACCTTAATTTTTGATGAATAGTGAAACCACAAAGTGGTAGTTAAAAAACTGATTTTTTGTTTAAATGGAACTTTAACACTTATGTGATTTGAATTTAAAAAATCCAATATAAATGATTTTCATTATTAAGTAAACTTTGGTTCAATGGGATGAAAATAATTTTTGATGAAAAGTAACTTTTAAGTTTTATTAATCGTGATTAAAGGTAATTAGTGTGATTTAAGGTAAAAATGATATTATAATAAAATGAAAATATCTTTACACTTGTCCGAACCCTATTGAATGAGTCATGGCTGACCAAGAAAACCCATGGGTCGATTTTTGGGACCCCATGGAGCCACATGGGTAAGATAATGACATTAATTCCTTTTATTTAAAAGTAAAAGTAAAAATGACACAAACATGTATTGTTTTACTAAAACAATTTTTACAAGGGGTTATACAAGTCATATTTTTGACTATAAATAGTCATTGGAAAGATAAAAAGATTTCATACATCATAGTTTTTTATAATATCTAAACATTAAATAAATTAAATTATTTATGACATCATGATGATGCAACGATTACCTCATTATTTAACGATTTAAATAAAATGAAAAGATAATATAAAATCAAAGACCTAAACATGTAAAATACCTATTTTATGAGTATATTTATAACCCTTATCACTTTAACCTTAAAATACATCAATTTGGGACATTTAATATCCGAAAAGCATTTGAAAATAATGTAATATTTTATACCTTTCCAAGAGTCTCCCTCCTCTTCTCTTATAAAAGGCCCCCACCTCTACCTCCTTACCCACACTTCTCAAGCCTTTGGCTCGAACAAGCTCTAATAATTTTATCTCTCCACATCCCTCTTCTCATATTATAAGCCTTACCTTAGTCTGGAAGCTCTTCATGAAACCCTTTTGGTTCAAACCAAAGGGATTACCTGCTTTTAAGGTAATGTCTTCACTTGTGTTCTTTTGTTTTATTTTGATTTCTAACCCCCTATACTCTTTTTATTCATTTATTATTTAACAACTCCAGTATCATCAATATACTTGGATGTTTTTATAATAAGGATATGAGCTACACTTAGACACACCTACATATAATGGTTAAAGAACATACTGTTTCTGTGGATGGTGAATTTCTGCCTCACGAAACGATGATTGTTCAATATTATTTTAACACCTTCAAAGGTGGACATTAAGATGTCACTATATTTATATATGATATATAATATGTTTATTCATTACTTAAGCTTATGTATTTTTTATTTATGTCATACCTTTAAGGTTTCCATTATGGGTAAATGCGATATCTTCATTTTAGGAAGTGCGGACTACCACCCCCTCAAGGTGATTTGATTTGTTAATACCAAATTTGATACGTATAAAGGATAGATTTAATGAAATTATATATGATACATATTGGAATTATAATACTATTATGTATCATTATGTTTTAATTCCATTAAATATGAAATAGAAATGAAAGTAACGTTCATGCGTACGTACAGCTTACCATCTCCATGAACGGTGCATTTCATTTCTTGCCTCTAAATGTTATACAATATTATAAATGAATGTATATAATGGATATATATGATATATATGATATCTAAATAATGAATATAATTATGGATATAATGGATATTTTACCCCACGAACAAACTTGTAATTATAAAGAGTTTATTTTTGACTCAAGTACCAATGATCGTTAAAATGACCATTATTCACTTAAAAAATTACATAGTGTTCATGACATGGTAATAAGTTATATAAAAAGAATAATGAACTTAAAAAAGGTTCTTAAGCAAGTAGAAATTAGCTGAAGTTTATTATTCAGGAGATTACTGAACGATCGAGTCAAGTCGGACCCGAGGTAAGGGAACTTCTTAACCCAAATTTCTTTCTCTGGGTTGATATTATACTTATTCTTTATTTCATGATATGATTATGTGAGAAATTAATTATTATATACTATATTTTATTTATACTTTATTTATGTGTACTTATAGTGAATACTAATAATTGGTCTAATTTATTTACATAATGATCTTGGTATGGGACTTCATCTCAATCTCTTTTCATTGAGGCATATTATGTTTTATACACAACTTTATTTTATATGGTGTATAAACCCCTTTGACTTTTACATTTATTCAAATAGAATCTTTTAAATACTAGGTGTTTAATAAATGACAAAAGGGAATGTTTTTTTGTCGTACGTATGCAGCAACAACGACTTCACCACCGCTGTGACCATTATTATAGTTCCGGCTTCCTCTACAAGCCATAAATTTTTTTAAAATGAAAAATAAATACCATGTTTTACTTTTCATTTATTTTGGTATTGAAAAAGGTTTTCATAATGTTTTTATTGTATCAATGTGTGGTATTGATATCTTGTGATTGAAAGGTTGAAATGTTATGTTTCCTTTATGCATGTTTTATGTGATACGATTATGTTATGGTTCTTGGGAATTGTTATGAAGACGCGTGGTTCCGTGATAAACTAAGGGCGGGTGAGCCCGATATAGCTCTACAATGAATTGGGTAACGTGAAGGAGTTAAACATTAAGGTTTCTACAAAGCGATTTAGGGAATATACTGTGATGGGTATTCCAAACGTAACCATGAGGGTTACTCCCTACGTAAGAATGTTATGAATGCCTCATGTTACCCTTACTTCTTATTATTTCTATGATTTATTCATGATTTTATGATGTATGCTTATGTTTTATGAGTAAAGTATGATTTCATTGATTCTTATGTATACATGTACTCATTTTTCCTTTCCATATTTTTATATCCTTTATTGAGATTTTTATGCTCATCCCATGTTTTTAAAAATGTTTTCACAGGTTAAGGGAAAGGTACATCATGTGATGATAGTGTCAAGGAAGTGTCATGAAAGAATCCATGTTTTATTTTCAATATGTTTCCGTTGAAGGGAAAAATGAGTACTATCTTTTATGTAACCACTTTGTTTAAATCTGGAATGTAATGCATGTTTTATGATCTAATTATCTAAAACTCTAAACCTGAAAAGATCCTCAACATGTATTCTTGAAGTAACTCATGATTAAATAATGTTTAAGGATGGGGCCTTATAGTTGGTATCAGAGGTCGGTTTAGATAACTTTAGGAGTTAGAATTCTATTAAATGATTATCCAAAAATATTTTTTTATGGTCAAATTGAAATGATATAGAATTTAAAGATTACCATATTGCTTCATCTAAGACATGTGTATCAGAATGGTTTTCTGCAGAGGAAACATGGAAGCAGTGCTAGGAACGCATACAGAAGGAAATGACCTTCCGAATCAGCATCCTGAGATGGTCGGAATTGGAACTGAACAGTTTGTTGTAGTAATGGAACAGTTGACTCAAGCGATAAATGGTGGTTGTATCCATGCACGAGATCAGCCAGATCAACCGCAGAGGAACATGTCAGTGGTGGAACATTTAATAAGGAAACATCCCTCATCATTTAGAGGATCATCTGACCCTGTGCTAGCTGAAGGGTGGATTAAATCACTGGAGAAGATTTTCGATGTCATGCGGTGTTCAGAAAATCAAAAGTTTAGTCTTGCTATTTACCGTTTGGAGGGTGAAGCAGATCAGTGGTGGTCGATGGTTAAAAATATCAGGGACGCTGGTGAGATTGATGCCCTCGATTGGGATGAATTCAAAGGTATGTGTCTTGAGAAATATTTTCCTGAGGCTGTTCAACTTAGGATGGAAAAAAAATTCTTAGAATTGAGACAAGAGGAAGACTTAGTGGCTGCTTATGAAGAAAGGTTCACTTGATTGGAAAGGTATGCTCCAAATTTTATCCAAGACCTTGATAGTAAAATCATCCGTTTTTACTCAGGATTAAAGCCAAAATATCGAAGGGCTTTAGCTTCTCGCGAGTTCAAGAGTTATGAAAAGCATGTTCAATGTATTGAGAAGGTGGAATTGGAGTTTGCTGATGATCAAGTTCTCTATAACAACCAACAGAAGAAGAGACCGAGGTGGCAGGAGAAAGGGATTAATTCTTCAAAAAAGTCTGATGGTAAGAAAACTAAGTTTCTAGTTTGTGATAAATGTGGTAAAAGGCATGCTGGGGAATGACTTCTGAATTTTGGGACGTGCTACCGATCTGGTAATATGGGACATAAGGCTCGTGGTTGCACTGAAAGAGATCAGGGTGATGGTAAGACCAAATTTTATTTATAGTTAGTGAAATGTTTTAAATGCAATGAGATGGGTCACTATGCAAATGAGTTTCAGACAAAGATCTTGAGTGATGGGAAGTAGTTAGACTACAAGTAGAAAGGGGTGGTGAAATCCTTTGAAACTACTTCAGCAGATGTTGTCCCATCAAATGATGTGGTATCAGGTACTTTGTTTTTTTAGATTCTTCCAGTGTGTTGTTTGATTCAGGGTCTACACATTCCTTCATCTCTGAAAACTTTTCTAGTAAAATGGGAATACCATCTCAAGAAATGACTCCTGAAATTTTGGTAAAAACTCATGGGGGAAATGTTGAGGAAAAAAGAATTTATAAGAATCCTCCTATCCTTATCCATGGAAAGAACCTACTTGAAAAACTTCTTGTTTTACCTCTAATAGAGTTTGATGTTATCCGGGGTATGGATTGGCTCTCTATTTACCATGCTAAGATTTATTGTAGAGCAAAAGATTTTTCTTTTCAGAAATACATTCAGTTTGTGTAGAAGAATGAACCCTTACTGTTGATAACATATCAAGAGTCCGAGATACTTGTAAAATATGGAAATGAATGTTACCTTGCACATATTGTTGAAAACAAAGGAACTGTTCAGATTAATGATGTTCCAGTGGTAAATGAGTGTCCGGATGTTTTTCCTGATGAGTTTTCTAGAATAATAAAAAACCGGGAAGTTGAATTTACTGTTGACTTAGCTCCTGATGCTAAGCCAATTTCAAAACCCCCATATCGAATGGCTCAAATTGAACTTTTAGAGTTGAAGGAGCAATTGCAAGATTCATTAGAGAAAGGTTTCAATCGACCTAGAACATCACCATGGGGTGATCCTGTTTTATTTGTTAAAAAGAAAGATGGTTCTATGAGACTTTGCATTGATTGTAGAGCCTTGATTAACATTACTATTAAGAACAAATATCCTTTGACTCATATCGATGATTTGTTTGATCAGCTCTAGGGAGCTCAGTATTTTTCAAAGATTGACCTGAGATCGGGGTACCATCAGTTGAAGGTAAAGGAAGCAGATGTTCTGAAGACTGCGTTTCGTACAAGATATGGCCATTATGAATTTTTATTAATGCATTTTGGGCTAACCAATGAACCTGATGTATTCATGGACTTAATGAATAGAATTTTCAATGACTTCTTGGATAAGTTTGTGGTGGTTTTCATTGATGATATTTTGGTGTTCTCTAAAAGTAAAGAGGAGCATGAAAGACATTTAAGGGTTTTTTCGAAAACCTTAAAAGAAAAGAAAATGTATGGAAAATTCAGTAAGTGTGAGTTCTGGTTGTAACAAATTTCTTTTCTTGGTTACATTGTTTCTAAATATGGGATAACTGTTAATCCTGCAAAAACAAAGGTTGTTGAAGAATGTCCAAGACCCAAAAATGTCACTGAGATTCATAGCTTCCTTGGTTTGGCAGGCTATTACCGAAGGATTTTTAGAAATTTTTCACGGTTATCTTGTCCAATGACTAAGCTAACTCGGAAGGGTGTTAAGTTTATCTGGACAAAAGAATGTGATGATTGTTTTTAGGAATTGAAAAGAAGATTGGTGAATGCTCCAGTTTTGGCACTACATTCAATGAATGGGGAGTTTGTTATCTACATTGATGCTTCATTGAAAGGACTTGTTTGCGTCCTAATGCAGAATGATCAGGTAATTACTTATGCTTCATGTCAGTTGAAAACTCATGAAGTAAATTACCCTACACATGATTTGGAATTAGATGTTGTTGTTTTTGCTTTAAAAATTTGGAGGCATCATTTGTATGGAGTAAAGTGTGAAATATATACCGATCACAAAAGTTTAAAGAATATATTCACTTAGAAAGAATTGAACATGAGACAGATGAGATGGCTATAAATAATCAAGGATTATGATTGCACAATTCATTACCATCCGGGAAAAGCAAATAAAGTGGATGATTCTTTGAGTCGAAAAAGTAATGCTTCATTACCAATGTTTCATTTGAAACGTGATCCTTTGGATGAGGATTTGATGAACTTTGGAATAGAAGTTGTTGGTGAAGGATGTCCTTCTGTTTTTTTTAGGTATCAGTGAAATCTTCTCTATCAGACAGAATTAAGCAAGCATAGAAGCAAGATAGGAAGTTGCAGAAAAAGGTAAAGCTGGTTCAGTAGGGTAAGTTGCCTGAATTCAACATTGATAATTATTATATTTTGAGATTTGGTAAGAGAATGTGTGTGCCTTCTGATTTACAGTTGAATAGAGAGTTGTTATGTAAAGCTCATAGATCTCTGTTTTCAGTTCATCTAGGTAGTACTAAGATGTATAGAGATCTTCAGGAGTATCACTATTGGGATGGAATGAAAAGAGATATTGCTGATTTTACTGTGAAGTGTTTGACTTGTCAACAGGTTAAATCACAGTGGCAGTTACCGAAAGGGATGCTTCAGCCTTTACTAGTGCTAGAGTTGAAATTGTAAAATATATCCATGGACTTCGTTGTGGGATTTCCGAAGACACCTCAAGGTAATAATGCAATCTGGGTTATTGTTTATCAGTTGACTAAATCCACTCATTTCCTTCCTATTAGAGATACTTTCTCTCTAGATCAACATTCTCGATTGTATCTTAAAGAGATAGTCAGGTTTCATGGAGTTCCCCTATCCATTGTATCTGATCGTGATTCCATGTTTACTTCTAACTTTTGGAAAAGCCTTCAGAAGTTGTTGGGTACTGAATTAAACTTTAGTATAGCTTTTCATCCTCAATCAGATGGGCAGTCAGAATGAACAATTCAGACTTTGGAATATTTTCTACATGCTTGTTCGATGGATTATCAAGGATGTTGGGGCCAACATATTTCTTTGGTTGAGTTTTCTTATAATAACAGTTTCCATTCTAGTATACAGATGGCACCATTTGAGGCATTATATGGGAAGCGGTGTCAAACTCCAGCTTTCTGGGATGAAGTGGGTGAAAGGAAGTTGATGGGACTAGAATTGGTAGAAGAGTTGTTAGAAAAATTTCAGATGATACAGAGACACATGAGAATGGCTCAGAGCAGGCAGAAGAGTTATGCGGACAACAGGAGGAAGGATCTCTTTTTTGAGGTAGGTGATCATGTTTTTCTCAAAGTATCACCATGGAAAAGTGTGATGTGATTTGGTGAGGAATGAAAGCTGAGTCCAAGGTTCATTGGACCATTGGAAATTCTTGAGAGATTTGGATCAGTTGAATACCGAGTGGCATTAACTCCGAGTTTATCTCATGACACAATGTTTTTCATGTTTCAATGTTAAGGAAGTACATGCCAGATCCATCTCATGTTTTGAGTCCAGAGGTAGTTCGGTAGGAAGAGAATCTATCTTTTGAGGAACAACCAGTTCTGATTCATTATCACAGGGAGAAAGTGTTGCAGAATAAGGTGATTCATCAAGTAAAGGTATTGTGGAAGAACTACATGAGTGAAGAGGCAACATGGGAATCTGAAAATGTAATGAGGGATAAATACCCCCACTTATTCGATAAATAAATAATTTGCAGGGACACAATTTTCTAAAGGGGGGAAGGATGTAACATCCCAAATAAGTAATTGATAATAGATATTCTTATCTATGTCTATTTATGAATTAGATAGTGTTTTAGAGGCTTAAAATGAGAATAAATCCAATCTTAAGCATGAAATACTCTAATATTTTTAAAAGATTTTTTTACCGCCTTTTGATGGAAAACCATTTTTACATCTAACTTTTGACAATTTTATAAGATATATTTGTCAAAATAAACTTATTATTAATGATTGGAACATTGAAATTTACTTTGGATAAATTTCTGGTATTTTTCTGATAATGTTCATTTTTTAATGAATAGTGAAAAGTGTTGTATTTTAATTCAAAACCTATTTTTAATATAATGTATTTATATAGTTATATTATCTTTTTAATTGGTTTTAAAGTAAAATTAGAATATATTTTTACCATTTAACCCAATGGTGGTCATTGGAATTAATATCACTTTGAGATTGGACATAAACGAGTGTCAATCTTTTGATAGATATTGTTTCTTAAAAACACGCTATTTGATTTGACAGTGGGATTTAATTATAAAATTATGTAATGGAACTTCTATGTTATGAATTTGGTAAAATATAAATCATTTTTGAATTCGGAATTTGAAATATATCTTAGGGTAAATTTTTGGTATTTTTCTGAAAAACCTTAATTTTTGATGAATAGTGAAACCACAAGGTGGTAGTTACAAAAACTGATTTTTTGTTTAAATGGAACAATACCACTTCTGTGATTTTACTTTTAAAAATACAATATAAATTATTTTCATTATTAAGTAAAACATGGTTCAATGGGATGAAAATAATTTTTGATGAAAACTAACTTTTATGTTTTATTAATCACGATTAAAGGTAATTAGTGTGATTTAAGGTAAAATTGATATTATAATAAAATGAAAATATCTTGAAACTTGTTCTAACGCTATTGGATGAGTCATGGACGACCAAGAAAACCCATGGGTCGATTTTTAGTACCCCATGGAGCCACTTGGGTAAGATAATGACATTAATGCATTTTATTTAAAGTAAAAGTAAAAATGAAACAAACATGTATTGTTTTACTAAAAAAATTTACATGGGGTTATACAAGTCATATTTTTGAATATAAATATTAATTGGAAAGATAAAAATATTTCCTACATCATAGTTTATTTTTATAATTTTTAGACATTAAATAAATTAAATTATTAATGACATCATGATGATGCAGCGACTACCTCATTATTTAACGATTTAAAAAAATGAAAAGATAATGACAAATCTAAGACCTAAACATGTCAAAGACCTATTGGATTAGTATATTTCGAACCCTCATCACCTTATCCTTGAAATAAATCAATGTGGGACCTTTAAAATCTGAAACACATTTGAAAATAAAGTAATATTTTGTAACTTTCCAAGAGTTCCCCTCCTCTCCTATTATAAAAGGCCCCCACCTCTACCTCCTTACCAACACTTCTCAAGACTTTGGCTCGGCCAAGCTCTGATAATATTGTCTCTCCACATCCCTTTACTCATCCTAGAAGACTTAACTTAGGCAGGAAGCTCTTCAAGAAACCCTTTTGGTTCAAAGCAAACGGAGTTAGCCGATTTTAAGGTAATGTCTTCACTTGTGTTCTTTTGTTTTATTTTTCTTCTCCAACCCCCTAAATTCTTTTTATTCATTTCTTTTGTAACAAATCCATTATCTTTAATATACTAGGATGTTGTTATAATTATTATTCTACCTACAATTAGACACACCTACATCTAATGGTTAAAGAACATATTGTTTCTATGGATGGGGAATTTCTCCCTCACGAAACGATGATTGTTCAATATTCCTTTAACACCTTCAAAGGTGGCCATTAAGATGTAACTATATTTATATATGATATATAATATATTTATGTTTTCTTTAAGCTTTTTTATTTTTCATTTATGGAATAACTTTATGGTTTCTATTATGGGTAATGCGATATCTTCATTTTAGGAAGTGCGGACTACCACCCCCTCAAAGTGATTTGATTCGTTAATACCATATGTGGTACGTATAAATGATATATTTAATGATATTATATATGATAACATAATGTAATTATAATACTATTATGTATCATTATGTATTAATTCCATTAAATATGAAATATAAATGGAAGTAGCGTTCATGCGTACGTACGGCTTACCGTCTCCATGAACGGTGCATTTCATTCATTACCTCTAAATGTTATGTAATATTATTAATGCATGTATATAATGGATATATATGATATATATGATATCTACATAATGAATATAATTCTGGATATAATGGATATTTTACTCCATGAACAAACTTTTAATTATAAAGAATTTATTTTTCACTCTAGTACCAATGATCGTTAAAACAACTATTATTAACATAAATAATTACATAGTGTTCATGACATGGTAATAAGTGATATAAAAGTAATAATGAACTTTAAAAAGGTTCTTAAGAAAGTATAAATTAACTAATGTTTATTATTCAGTAGAATAAAGAACGATTGAGTCATGTCGGACCCGAGGTAGGGGAACTTTTTAACCCAAATTACTTTCTTTGGGTTGATCTTCTACTTCATGTTTATTTCATGATATGATTATGTGACAAATGAATGTTGATATCCTATATTTTATCTATAAATTCTTTATGTGTACTTATAGTGAATACACATCATTGATCTATTTTATTTACAAAATGATCTCAGTATGGGACTTCGTCTCAATCTCCGTTCATTGAGGCATATTATGTTTTATACACAACTTTCTTTTATATGGTGTATAGTCCCCTTTGACTTTTACATTTATTAAAAAGGAATATTTTTTATACAAATCGTTTACTAAACAATAAAAGGGAATGTTTTTTGTCGTACATATACAGTGACAACGACTTCTCCGCCGCTGTGAGAATTTTTAGAGTTTCGGCTTCCTCTACAAGCCATAACTTTTTTTAAAATGAAAAATAAATACCATGTTTTACTTTTAATTTTTTTTGTATTGAAAATGGTTTTCATAATTGTTTTATTATATAAATGTATTGTATTGATATCTTGTGATTTAATGGTGGAAATGTTATGTTTTCTGTATGCATGTTTTATGTGATACGATTATGTTATGGTTCTTGGGAATTGTTATGAAGACGGGTGGTTTTGTGATAATCTAAGGGCAAGTGAGACCGATATAGCTCTCAAATGCATTGGGTAAAGAGAAGGAGTTAAAGGTTAAGGTTTCTCCGAAGAGATTTAAGGAATATACTGTGATGGATATTCCAAACGTAACCATGCGGGTTACTCCCTATGTAAGAATGTTATGAATGCCTCAAGTTACCTTTATGTCTTATGATTTCTATGATGTATTCATGATTTGATGAGCTATGATTAAGTTTTATGAGTAAAGTATGATTTCATTGATTCTTATGTATACATGTACTCATGTTTCCTTTCCATATTTTTATATCCCTTACTGAGCTTTTTATGCTAATCCCAAGTTTTTGAAATGTTTTCACAGGTCAAGGGAAAGGTACATGATGTGATGATAGTGTCAAGGAAGTGTCAAGAAAGAATCCATGTTTTATTTTAAATATGTTTCTGTTGATGGGAAAAATAAGTACTATCATTTATGTAACCACTTTGTTTAAATGTGGAATGTAATGCATTTTTTATGATCTAATTCTCTACAACTGTAAACCTGAAAATATCCTCAACATGTATTCTTGAAGTAACTCAAGATTAAGTAATGTTTAAGGTTGGGGCCTTATAATATGAATAAAATAGAAATTATGAATTAGATCATGCACTATGAAGAAAGTCACTAATTAAAAAAATACCTTTGTAGGAGTAACACTGTAGAAGATATGTACTATTATGATATGGGGTGTTCATTCATTCTACATACAAGAAAAGGTTAAAAAACTGGGTATTCACTAATATTTTATGTCATACCAAAGAATCCACCACAATATGTCCATATTGTGACCGATATTTTATAGAATATATCCTTCATAAAATAATCATCTATAAATCCAAGATCATTGATGGTTCATGTATTTAATGTTATAGATATGTGTATTTCATTTCAACACAACGCATTGAACCCTAAATATGGTCACCAAGAGAGAATAGATGTAATTTTTAATATAAATTCTTCTCTTCATGTCATAATGGTCCTTATTTGGATATGATCTAAAATAGGTATATAAGTACATTTTGTTTCTGAATTTATATTATTTATTTGGTAGTTTTAAAAATATATAATATTCTTTAGAAATAATTAATTAGTATTTTTTTAGGTTCATGGCATTAATGCATTTAATGCTATCTGATTTGTTTCTTATGTGATTGTATTAATACTCTCCCCAATAAAATAATATTTTTCATATAATGATATATCTTCATTAGGGTATATGTAAGTGAATTATTTTTTTAGAAATATGTCACTTAAGTGATGGTGAATAAATAATAGGAAGATGGTGACTGAATGTAATAGGTGGATTTTTCTGATGGGTATAATTGTTTTTTTAGTATCAAATTTTCCAAATTTTTATTTTATGCTGTGATTTATTTTCAATAGATGAATATTTAAAGTATGAACACAAATTTAATTGGAAAATATGGGACTATGGGTGTTGTATTTATAATTATTTCTCAACTAACATTGGTTCTGAATGAAAATTATCATTATTGAATTTATTTTATTATACGTGATTGAAAATAATAACATTGTATTAACCAACGTTGAACCCATGAAGATTATTAATGTTTGGGGGGTCTAAAAACTATTCAATTAATTCCATTCCATAAGTTAATGAAGTCAATATATTTTGAAAAAAAATCCTATAAAAGTTTCTCACCTTATCTATTTCAAATAGAAAGGTTATAATTAACAAGGTTCATAATTTAAAATTTTTATTTAAGATATTTTTAGATATCATTTTGAACATTTAATTAAATTATTATTTAGTCCTCACTAATAAAGGATTTATAAGGCTATTCCCAATGGATTGAACTCAGCATAGACATTTCTAGACAAATATTTAGCAGTTTAGATAATTTAATGGATATAATATTGAATTTAAAAATTACACTCTCCAACCATAAGATGTGAGCACACTCAAGGGTGTATACTATTTTTGGAACCATTTTGATGGAAAATGTCAATATAAAAAGTTGAAAATTTAAAAAAAAAAATTTGGTTTACGTTTATTCTATAATTTTGGTGTACTAATTTATATTCTCATTTATAGGTGTGAGTAAGATTTTTTTATCACTTTTTATCTTAGTTAAATGAGATACACCCCAAAAACACATTCCTAGAGTTTGGATTCAACCGATTTATTAGAATATAATAAATGATGCATGATGGATGAAAGCATTTCCCATAATATAAATGTTGATGAAAGTGGAATTGTCAAAATATTCCAATAAGCACCATGAAATATGAAATTTATTGATTATGTGTCATTAAATATCAATGGACCATCCCCTAGTATAGTGTGGGAACTGATCCCAAAAAATAACATTAATGTGAAATATAATTTACTCCAAATAAAACAAAACATTTTATATTTTAGTGTCCTATAAAGTTAGTACTCTCATGAAACCAATTTAATTTTATAGAGATATGTGTCATAGTTAATAATAGTTGGGTGTTTGATGATCCAAATCATTTAAGATACTTTCCTTTATCATTGTAGGATTACTAAACCAGTACTTGCAACAAGATAAAGTGATGGAGCTCTACATAGAGAAATATAATTTTTATTTATAGTATAGAGACTCAACATACAAGGTGAATTATTGCATTAAAGAGATATTATTGAAACTTAGACATCTGGGAGAAATACATTTTATTATGAAGAAAATATTTTTTTATTGGTTTTAATAAAATTAATATGAATTTGTTAGCTTATTATTTAGGAGAGGACATAAAGGGAAGACACTATATAAAGAGTAAAAATTAGTTGATTATTTGGAATTTAATATATAGTAGTATTCAAAGAAAATAGGCCCACCTATAGGTGAAATGGAACAATTGAATGAATATAAAATGATATTATCCCAAATACCAAAAAATTAAAAAATTTCATTTCTATCTATTCAAAATAATGGTGCTAATAAACGTGGTATAAATTTTTTTTTGTGATATGTTTGGAGTTACACACCTATTTCTCAACAAACAAGCAAGGAAATAGATGAATCTTATGAAATACATGAGATTCATTAGATATAACAAACCAAATATTTAATTTCAAATACTAGTTCATCAATAAATGATGTTGAATCCCCAGAATATAATTTAATAAAGAAGGTAAAAAAATGAATCATGGTCATGGTCTTCGATGATTATCCTAAGGATTGTATGATCCATGAATAACTTCAAAATAATTTTTATCCATGAGTCAAAAATTTGGGTGGCATCACCAATATTTCTAGTCATATGTTTATGAAACACAACCCACATTCATGGAATTAGGGATAAAATATAATAAAAAACAGATAGTGTGTCTATAACATGGGGAAAACCATTATAAAAGGGCATATTACTTGAAAATTACTCGTCCCTAGATTAGAACATTGAGCTTCAATTAACACAACTTTCCTAAAAGTTGTCAAAGAGACCACCTGAGACATTACTAGGTAATGTGGAGGTTTTAAGGGAGTAGACTATGGATATGAAATTGTGGATTATAATGGAGAATCAAGGGAGAGAAAACACTATGTTTAAAATTTTTTATGAAGACAAAATATGGGGAATGATAAGGATAAAACAAAAGTAAAAAAGTGTTAATGTGACAAGGGATGATAAAGAAAGGCCAAATAAACCTAAGGTGAGACCTAATAGTCCACCCATAAAATTTTATAGATAATTTCCCTATAATTTTGTACGTATAATATAAAAATATCAAGGAAATGATCATCAAATGATTCATCCATATACTATTCATTAAATTTATTTTAAAAATGATGGAGTATATTATGTTCCTCAAAGATATCATTTAAAACATGATTAAATTAATGTAAATGAGAATTATTTATCTATTATAAAAGTGCATAGATACTATATTAATTAAACTCAATCCAATAAATTGATATATTTGTTTTTTTTCAATTACTAAAATGATTGTTTTTCTAACTTTTATGGTAATATATTTGTTATTTAATGGGTAGTTCAAACAAATATTACTAACTATAATATATAAATTTGGGACATGTTATCAGAAATGAACAAGAGTCTATCATCAATTAAAATACTGTTATTATAATAAATTTATTAATATATTATAATTTATCATTCTAAAATAATAGATATTTATCTTCATCACTAATTTTCCCATTTTAGAGAAAAATATGAGCGAGTGGTGCAGATCATTTTAGGGAACCTTTTATAACCATTGAAATATTTCACTGATGATAATAAAGGATGATTAGTATTAAAGGTTATAGTGAAGAGTGATTATTTTTACCTTATGAATTATGTGATATAAGGGCATGAACCTAAAAATTTGAATGAAATTATCAATATTTAAGAATAATTTATATTAGGACGTTGAATTAGAAATATAAAAAATTGATGATGATGCTGTTCATAAATGAATAAGTGGAATAACATAAAGAGAAAAATGGAGAAGAGAGTGAATATGAAAAAGGTTTTACAAGTAGGTACTATTGTCAGTGAGTACTCTTCATCGGACAAAATATAGAATTAATTCCATTTTTCATGATAAAACCATAGTTAGAGATAAAACGTATCCCAATTAATTGGAGATATTCATTCCATGAGGAAGGTGAATACATACAAATGATAGGGAATCCATGATTTCAAATGAATAATAGAACTCATTAAATAAATTATTAAAATAATGTAATTATTCTATAAAATTTAGTATTAAAGGTATCAAACTAATAATATCACCCCTTTATAGTAAAAATATATTACTAAATGATAGAAATAATTTGTTGAGGATTCTCAAAAGAAGGATGACATGTCCAATGAACGAATTAGTGATGAAAGAGGTATTGAAACTCATAAACACTAGTATCATTTTCTTGGTTTTAAATATTTAATGTATTATCATACTATATGTTATTCATAACCATGGAGGAATAGTAATAGTAAAAAATATGATTAGTAGATATCTAGATGAACAACGATGGGGTGGATAGTTTATGTTAATTAATGTAATCTAATCAATTTAATGGGGAAGAATTTATTTCCCCTCAAATTCATTAAACAAATACTTTAAGCATTGGATAATCATGATTATTAATTATTATTAGATGGATGCCTTGGTTATAATCAAATACTATTGGGTTTTTAAGGGTATAAAAATACTATCATCACAAGAACGTCTTTAACCATCCTCTACAAATTCATATCTTCGGGTATGTGAAATAAACTCACCAAATTATAATGATACAAGACAAACATCACTTGTAGAATTATAGAAGTGTAACATTAGGTTTTACTATATCATTATTCATTATATTTAATATAATTTAAGGTATATGTAAAAATATATTGAATACAGTTAGAATTACATAAGGGGTAATTCGTAGTACTTAATTTTGAAAGTTTCCTTTTCAAGGAAATGGATTGAACTATAATTAACGATTTGATTTTCTACTATAGAAATTATTATGACCACTCAAAATTAAATTAAATAAATGAATTGTTAAATCCTAATATAGTAAATTAAATTTTAGGCTTCTTGGGACTTTTTAGGTTTTACTAGAGGTTAATAAACTATTTTCCCCAATTGCATGACCCCAAACCCATTTATTAGAAATAAACTATAGTGTTATCCTCCAATGTTGTTTAAAAATATGATTTCTAGGAGATGAAGAATAAGATGATCACTACATAAATAACGGAGTATCAAAATTAGGAAGTACCTTTGAGTTATTTTGTGATGTGAGAAATTATATAGAAGGGTCTATCTTCTATGAAATTCATACTCTAATAAAGTCTCCATTATAATACACCATGAAAAAGAAGGTGTTAATTACAATGGCCCTTTATTTTTTCAGGTTTAGAACTTATATTTCTATCTCTGATTTGGTGATTTATATCAATTTTTTGGAATTAAATAATTTTCATGAAAAATAATGATTTAAAATAACACATGATCTCATAGATACCATTTCTATTTGAATTAAATAATCATATCTAATATTAGAAGAATTTGAATAATATCGATTCCATCCATTTATCAGAGATGTATTTTCCTTATATTATGAGATATTATGAGGAAAATATTTAATAGCACTTTCTAAACAAAATTTTTTCTATAGTAAACAATATATGGAATAAACATTGTTTTCCTACATTGCTAAATTAGTAGATATAGGGATAATATACACATAGTTGACATATAAAAATTGGAAGATATCTTTAGTCAATGTGCAATATTAGAGACATATAGTGGGAATCATGTTTGTAATTTATTTCTTCTATACAAGCATAAGAAACTATATTTTGAATAGAATAGTTTCTAAGATACTTAAATGTGAATTCATCTGATCAACCATTCATAGAGTTGAACAAATCAGAATGGATATATGTGATCACTTCTAATATTCTGTAATAAAATTGTTTTATTAGATGCTATAATAGGATAACATGGGTTTTGGTCTTTTGATATATGTCGGATAGAGATTATAAGTAATTCCAACAATAATTTATCAACACATACATACTTTTATGTGCTTATGATTACTTGAAATGGGTAACACTAGAATTCACCTCAACCAACAAATTGATTTTGGTTATTAAACTTCCAAATAAGTTCAATTTTTCTAGGTTTTGAGTGCCCAAAGTTTGGACCAATAATAGAGGAATAAATTTTAAAAATCTATTTATTAAAGGTGTTATAAATAAATAAGGAGTTACGTATAATGTAATAATTGATTATAATACTAAAATAAGTGTAAATATCGAGTTTCGAATAAGTATGAATGGAAAATGCTCATGAAAATAGTCAATTATAATAGGAAAATTGGTCTAAAAAACTCAACAATGCCTCGAGGCCCAATTGAATAACTTATATGAAATGTTTTTTAATGTATCCAATCTATTTGTTGTTTGGGAAACCATTCCACCTTATTTGGGATATTTAATAAAAATATAATTGGGTAGTTAAATATATTAATTAGAAGGAAGATAAATCTGTAAGGAAGGAAATATTAGATCTAGATGATCTTAATGATATATCAAGGGATACTATTTATAATTCCACCATTAATATGGATAAATCCAAAAAGTGACCCAAACTAAATATCTAAATTATAGAGCTATACTTGGATGATTTTTTGATTTTTTTAATGTTACAATATTCATATAACCTATAAAAACTCAATTCTAGATGGATGGGTGTTTTCATGGATATGGGATCACTCCCACATTTATCTATGGAAACTTAATGGAAATATGAAACAAACTTCAATGGGAAAATATATTTCCAGAATCACAATTTTTATGATTCTCATGTGAGGTGATTCATTTTAATTTTCAGTGTCTAATGGGGAACAAGTATGTTGTTTTTTTACTTTAAATCAATCACATTCTTGGAGGTAACCTATGTATATTTCTTTTAGTTTTTTATTTTTTATTTTCATCATTCTTTATATTAAGAACCATCAGTGTAAATTACAATGTAGGGAATTCGTGTTAATCTACAATAACCACCAATGTAGATTTAATTGAAAAATAATATAGGTTTATATAAAATATTTAAAATTACAAACAAATAATAATTATGACACTAATTATAAGGTAATTCATAAATTTTATATTTCCTAATTCCTAAAATACCGATCATAGTGATACAGAACATGCCACATTAAAAGCACAAAGAATAAACTTCACTAGGGGAGCCCGAAAATTTCTTGGGGGCATTGATTTTACAGAATGTATACCCTATAAAGGGCCAAGAAATTTTCTCAAAAATATCTATTGTGAAATAAATATGGCCATTCCATAATATCAAATTTTTGTTCAAAACAAATAAAACCAATTAATTTATTTGGACTCTCTATAACACTACATAACCATAATCTAGGATATTTAAGTCATAAATGCCATGTTTGTTCCGTGATTTCATACACCAAGAAAAATTAATGTTGAAATAAAATTTTCAATAATAGATAGTTCTTTAATAAGATGATTTCATTCCATGGTATGTAAATTATATCGAAATGATTGACGAATTAATAAATAACAACTGTAAACCCTAATCTATCCCAATAAAAATTACCCAACCCATTTTTTTCTCCCTAATCTTGATATTTTTATGCATATATTCACCTCAATTAAATATATAATATTATGTTAAATGTTTTTAAACTCATTACTATAATTTATTACACCCTTCATTTTTTCCAAATTTATTTCCATCGCGTTTTCCAATTAAAACCAGTAAATCCCAATACCAATTAAATTCGACCCCTTAATTATTAAAAAATATATATTTTTAAACCCCCATAAACCTAAATTCCCTGATCATTCCCCACTATGGAAAAATTTAAGTTGAATTACCCTCCTTTTAATAAGTAGTTTCAATCCTATCTTGAGTATGTTTTCTTGAGTCCCATGAAATGGTAAAAATATGCATGGACAAACAAACTATGCACCTCTAAAATCCACCACGATATCTTAATGAATCCCATGATCATCCCCATCACCCACCTAGATATATACCGACTCTAAAACAATGAACAGTTTTGAGATATTAATATTCAAAAGAATTTAATTTTTATAATAGCTTGTGATACATGAAACCTAGAATATAAATAAACTATAATATTTTTGTTGGGAAAGGTAGCATGAAATCCCATATCATTAGATAAAAATAATGTGAACAATGGGATTAAGGGAATGATTCTTATAATTAATCAATTCTCTCATAATGTGGTCCCATGATTTTCCCAGATCTTTTCTGCAATTTTTCAATTTTTTCACACAAAGTTCTCCTTTAAACTCCTCACCCATTCCCTCTTCTTAAACATATAGAGTAATTCTCTCCTAAAATTTCCAAATTTAATATTAACCATTATATATATAAATATTACAATCACGGATCCTCTAACTTGGTTTTATCTTTCTTAGTCCTCTAATCTACTGGTTCGTGTCCCCGACCATGACTTATTATAGGACGCCCGCGTTTCCATGATTTGGTATGTTTCCATGATCCCTTTGGCACATCCTCTTATACATCAATATTAGTTGACACCATTAGAGTCATATCCATACAATATGGATCATCTTGAGTTCTCATTTATGTTTTAACCGTGTGGTCTTGTTGTTTCTTTAATGATTTCACTTCAAGGGCTATAGTGAAATTTAGATAAGTTACTTGAATTTCAATAGAATGACCTTATTATTTTGAGGAAATAATTGATGAAGTACCTGTGTTTGTAGTTATAGTATCCTTAGTTCGAGAAGGATATAATGGCTTTTTATAAAGTATCATATGGATTCCCTCCTTGTCAATAGGGATATTCTTCATCATTTCTTGGATTTTTCGTACTATAATCCATGATTTTCTTGTGATACTGGACCTTCTTTTGGTGATGAAGGACTTTTGGTAACATGTGTTTTAAAATTAAATGATATTGATTGTGTAGGGGGTTCATCTTACCTGATGGCTCAAGGCTCGACAGCAGCTACCCGATCAACCTGAGAATGACCAGATTTTTACCAAAGGCTCCTAAACCTTGTTAAGATTCCTATGGGATTTAGCATCAATATTTTTCTAACCTTTCATTTTCAGTCAGTATTTTTTTCTCTAGAAACATAATATGACCTATATAATCTTGGATTTTCTATTTCTCAACTGATTGATTAGCATACTGGTCATCATTTCATGTGGCATATACAGTTTCCCATACATCACCTTGCTGAAAATTAGCATCATTACTATCTTTATTATTTTCTATAACCATGGAGGATCGATCACTAGATTATAATACCATATCTTTTTAATAGAGAACACCACTTATGCCAATGGTACCCACATAAGGGAATGTAAATCCGTCATCATGTTGTGTTGGAGCTTCCTCGACAATATCTGACTATGGTTTTATCTTAACTACATATCATATGTCCATATATAATCAGAATCTTCATTTTTTATAGCAATTGGGGAAATAATTTTGAATACCGATAGACTCACTTTCATTTTTTACATTTTTTTCTCCTTTAAGTTGTAGGATAATAACACTTTATTTTTCAAAACTAACAGAAACCCCCATTCTAGAAATTCTACCTATTCTGTCTAATTAAATTACATTCACTAAAATATAATAAAAGATTCTCATATCAAATAGCTAACTCAAAATATTAGTCCATATTGGATAGAGACACATGTTCCGCGGGAATTAAAGTATGATCTATTTCAACTAGAGAACGAGAAAAGAATCCATAGTGAGATTCTTGTGTAGCTTGGTCCATCTTAATTGATGAGCCAATTATGAAAGAAATATCAAAAATCATTTGAGGATGCCACCAAATCAAACTTAAGCCACATATCTAAACATAGACATGGGACATTTAACATTGAAAAGAAAGATTATTAAAACTCAGATGCCAATTTTGATGACAAATCAAACCATGTTTGAGATAAATTCCTCCAAGACCCCAATATTTTGACTTCAATTCTAATGAAGGAAATAATACGTGAAAAAAATTATCCCCATAGGAATATACTTTTAATCGCAGAAGCCCCATGAATCATACAACCTTCCAATCATGTCATTTTTATTTCATGGTTTCATCCATGATGGAAGAACCATTCATTCTACTATCAAGTGTTCAATAATCATAATCATACAATGAATAAAATCTTGGTTAGTGTGAATTAGGTAATAGTTACTTCATTTGATGATTTGATAAGAAACTCAATCATTTCCAGTGGTAAATGATCGAGATAGGTTATTCTAAATCTTCCATGATTTTTCCTTTCCCAAATAAGGAAATGACTTGTTTAATGGAATATCTCTTTCATATACAACTTTTTAGGAGTCAAATATTCATTTCAAGAGATAAGATTCATCCATTTGATTTATATTGATTAGATTCACTAATTAGAATCCTAGTATCCATCATGGTCCCTCAAAAACAGCTACTAAACTCTAGACTACTTCCCTAAAATGGTTTTTTCAATGCACAATTACTCACATTCTTATCAATTATAATATAGTATACCATTATAACCAAACCATTATTATAGAATATTTAATAAGTATAACCAAATTATGAAAAAACCATGCATTATTATTTTTTATAAAATAAATATATTTTTAAATTATTATTATGTTTTTTATATAAATTTATGTGCTTAAAAATTATATTTTTCACTAAAAATGGTTTATATTACATTAAATTATTTATAATATAAATAATTTCTAAAAATTTGTAAAAAATTATTCAAAAGCATGAACTACAATTTGTAAACCAGCATGTTAAAATTATGATAGAGTTATTGTATGAGAATTTATGGAAAAGATATATATTTTTATGAAGATTGAAAATTATTTAATTTTACATAAAACTAAATAATTTGCAATGTTTTATTTTTTTTTTTTGAAAAATTAAATGTAAAAGTAATACATTTATATTTTTAATAATACAATTACGATCATTATAATAAATATAATTTTTGATTTTTTATAACAACTTTTTTATACATAAGAAAATGTTTTTATGGAAAACATATTTTTCCCATGTTTTTTTATGATTAATTTTCGGTTAAATTATATCCATTATGTGAATAGAATTTTATAAAATGGATTTAATTTTTTAATTAGTATTTATATATTTTTTAATAATAATACCATAATTTTTTATCACTATGAAGAGTAAATTTCCTAAAATATTTCACCATTGTTATACTTAAAATGGGGTTTCCCATGGGTAAACTAATAGATAAGGGAAATTTTTCACATGAAACATGTCCAAATCCAATTTTCTTGAAATATTTAGTCATAAAAATCTCTCAAAAAGTTTTATCTGGATATTGGGAAGTAATTTAATTTAGTATGACATTATTGTATTTTAATCCATTAATAAATTTTTATTTTTTCCAACCACGAATTATAAAAAGACACCAACAATTTCACTTTTATAAACTACATTGGGAAATTAATATGAATAAAAACCTTTAAAATTCCCTTGTAAACTTCTCTATTCATTATAAATACCATTAAACTTCTTAAAATACTATTCTAAGGGTCCATAAGAAAGGATCTAAGAGAGGTTGACCAAAGGAATGATAATAATCCTACAAAACCTCTTTCAAGGTATTTCTTCTTATACTATTTATAATCATGAGGTATATGTCCAAAAATAGTAAATTTAGTAACCTAAATATACTAAATGATACGATTATTATATAACCACCATTAATATACATTTTTTCAATAAAATGGTAATTAAATGAATTTTTAATGCGTAAGTGTAGACCACCTTCTCCACAAAGTGAGAAAATTCATTTTTCCTCACCATATTTCATGGATGGTTATTATAATTATTTTAACTTTCATATATAATATAATTATTTTTTATAATTATAATATCTAATATTCCTTATTTTATTTCTAACCATTGGAAAATGATAACATCACTTGTTCATACATGTGGATTTTCACATCTATAAAGGGATGTGATGTGATTTTAATTTCTGATATTAATGGGTGGTAATTGTTATCCTTGAAATAAAATTCACTTTACCCAACACATTGGGGAATTAAAAAGTAATTTGAGATGATTCTAGGATGAAACAAGCTCAAATTCCTCATGAGTTTTTTTATTTGTATATGTCAAATATTTCACGAAATACAATGGAATCACAAATGTCATTAAAGAACCATGGGAAAATTACTTATATAAAGATGTAAACTTCTATGAAACTTATGTCTCCTTGTGAAGGTTTTTTCAGTGGGGGATAAATGTTTTTATTTTATGAATATATTTACTTTCATTAAATGTGTCTCTCCTACAACAACCCTGAATTATATCTATGGAAATTTTGTTCTTATCATTTATTTATATGGTATAAATCACATAAAATAACATTGATAACATAATAAAAATTTTATTAATGAATAATGAATGAAATAAGAGGTATTTCTAGAAATTAAAGAATCTATACGAATGGAATAATAAAATGAACTCTGGAATAGTAACATGAAATTTATGAATAATAAATTAGGAAATATGATAATAAACACACCTATGAAAGTATGAATAATTTTTTTGATTCTTATATATTAAAACATGATATGTTTATATCATGATTTAAGTAAATGAATGTTTAAAAAATTTATAAATTAAGTGTTACAATTTTTATAAATCATAAAGATTTAATTACTATTTTATAATTAATAATATAATTTAATAAAAGTATATTTTTATAAAATAGACTCATAAATTAATATTTTGTTGTCTTATTAATATAATATAAATTTATGAGACATTAAATAAATTTTCTAATGGTTTTAAAATCAATTATAATTTTAAAATTTGTATTTTCAATGTAAATGATTATTTAAATTATAAAATATATTTTCACTTTTTGAGAACTATTATCATAAAATGGTGGAAATTTATTAAATCTACACATAAAAAAATTATAGTGGTTTTTTTGGATTTTTCTAGTATATAATATTTATTTAGGGAATAATAAAATATGATAATTTACAATAAATACTAAATACAATAATTTTAGAGTCATTGTTGATGTAAGAATGATGTCATATCTGAACCTAGATGTCATATTAATTATATTAATACATTTAATGATAAGTTTAGAACTATTTATAGTCTTGATCCAAAATAATAAACCAGTGGATAAAATAATGAGAAAACACACCTCTCCTTCCCATTTAATATCTCCCTCACCACCTCTTCTTCTCACACCATCCAAGACATAAATCTTGTAATATATCTTCCCAATACTCTTACAAATCCCCCCCACCCACGTCCAAGATATCTTGGTCACATCAAAAGAAAAAAACTTTTCCCTAACAAGGTTCTCAAAGATGATAAATTCAATAGGTAAAATCCACTTTCTTTTTTTTATTTTAATTTCTATTCATTTTTTCCCTCTACTCACCTCCACCTATTAATGATTAATTATTAATATATTTTATTTTATAAACTATATTTTTATTATTTTAATTGAATAATTCATTTTCTTATCGATTCCTTTTTTTTATTCTTCAAATGAAAATATCTTCTGTGGTGTGTCGATTTAACACCATCACAGATGATGCATTTACATTTTTCACTACCACATTCAAGGTTGGTCATAAACCCAACATTAAGGTTAAATAAGACTTTATTTTACATATTATAAGTTATATAATGTTTTGGAAGAAATATATTGACATGATATTAAATAAAATTATAAGAGTTCTTAATAAACGTAAAATCCACTGAAATGATTAAATTATTTTCATTAATTATTTATCTAATGATTAAACATCATAACATATGAAAAAACATAATATAATATAATATAATTTTATAAAAGTTCATCAATAAAAGATATTTAAGTTTATGTATAATAAATATAATTTTACATGAAATTCAATTCTCATATACAAGCTAACAGATAATGAAAACAATGAAAATAAACACTCACGTACGATGAAATTAGACTCTATAACTCATTAAAAAGACCATAAATGAAATTAATAAAACTATAATTATTTAAATGAATTTTTTAAATTTTATTTATTTTTAATTAGTGAATTTATTTTGATTTGAATTGATATTAATGTGGATAATTTCTTCAAACATATTTTAAAGGGAATTATAAAACCCAACTCTCTCATTTTTTGTTTTCTCTATTTCACTCCATTTTCATTATGGATGATCCATTAATTTTAGAGAAATATAATTTCCTTTCTCATTCCATTTTAATTAATGGGATTTACATGTTTCCAAACTACTTTTATGACAATTTCCAATAATTTTTTGAAAATTATTCTTCTTTCTAAAAATACATAATTTACATTTCATGTGATGGTTTCTTATTCACCCAATATTGACGATTATGAAACCAATTATATTACTACCTCTTTAATTTGGGAACCCCTATGTTTATTTATAAATGTCTGATATGTGAAATGAAACCCATTCTATTCAATGTGTTATTTTATGTCCAATATTGATATGTGTTCTATGTGGGATGCATAAAGGGGCTGTAAATGTTATGATGTGATAAGATAAATGAAATTATAAAGGGGATGTAAATGTTATGATGTGATAAGTGCACCCCAAAATATTAATCACTCCAATACATTGGTTAATGTGATGATTTATCTAATATAATGTAAAATATATGTGAACAAGAGGCTATCACTATTCACACATATTTGTGGCATTTGACCACTAAGACATGATGCTTCATCTTTATGAACTGACACATTCCTTGCCTTTATATAATGATTACAATCATGATTATGATAATGATGATATGATGATGATTATGATCACCCATTTTTCATGTCTCTTATTTTTCCCCTTGATAGGATTTTATATCAACCCTTCTTTTGATGTATATCCTGAGATGAATGCTATTACTAAAGAGAACACGAGGGACAACAAGAAGCATGATAAGAAGGACTTAAAAAATGGTTATTTTATGTTATGTAATAGTTTTGAATGGTCTTAATTTTTCCAACACACTATACATTTGAATCCTAGAATTTTATATCAATTATGTTGTTTATCATTAAAATTTTGTAATAATCATTTTAGAAAAATTAGTTTCTCTATAGGTGGTATCAGTGAATTTTTTATTTAATTTGGGAAGTAGGATGAGATGAAATTAATGAAAACCCATAGTATGAGACTAAATTTTTTTAAGATCGCATGAATCTTTTTTCTAAAATACTATACAAAGACATCCCATAACATATAAATTTTCAGTTAAATACAAAAAGGAATAAATTACTCATGACTTGTTGGTATATGTTTTTTTTGAAAAATATCATTTTTATAAAATGGTGGGAACCTTGTGAAATCATGCCAACTGACCTTATAGGGGATAATGTAGTGATTTCTTAAATGATATCCTCAATACCTTGGGAGGATGAATAAAAAATTTCTCGTTGATGATTGCCCAATTATCTCAGGCTATGATCAAAAACCTAAATAATGTTGAACTCCCTACATCACCTAAGAGGCTGAAACATTCTATTGAGTCTTTTATATGGAAACAACCAACTACATTTAGTTGAAGTTCTGATCCACTAGTTGAGGAATGATAGGTCAAATCGATGGAGAAGAACTTTTCTATGCTTCACTATTCTGAGAAGGATATGGTTAATCTGACCATTTATCAACTATATATAGAGGTTTATCAGTGGTGGGTATGGATTAGAAACAAAATGTTGAATGAATATATTAATGAGATGGTGTTGGATCATATCAAGATGATGTTTCTTAATATGTGTTTCCCTCAGAATATTTTTACATAGATGGAGATATAATTCATAAAGAGTAATTAAAAGGAAGGGGAATATATCAAGGCCTACAAAGAATATTTCACAAGGATTTCAAGGTAAGTTACTTGATTTTTATGAAATATGATAGAAAAATATATTCATTATTTATTGGTTTAAAACCACACCATCAAAAGGCTCTATCAATTTTGTACTTTGGGAGTTATGTAGAATTTTTGCGATGTGATCTCATAGTAGATATGGAAATTATATAGTGGTCCCAAAGCTATATATAAAATAAAAAAATGATGGAGTTTAAATATGGGAGATCTAATAAAAAGGAATAAAGAAAACTCAACCACCCCCATGTCAAATATGTATGAAGAAGCATCATGTGAAATACCAAAATGGTATACGGAAATTCTATTAGTGTGGGTGAGAAGGCCACCAATCTCATGAGTGTCTAAGAGTCATAAGTAATATAGAAAATGTGGTGAAATAATGGAGCGAAGACCCCACGATCCACTGTTTCAATTATATGGAGAAAGGTAAGTATGGAAGCCAGTTCCCTAAACCTCGACTCTTTGAGGTAAATCATCATCAACATCCAAAAAATCCAAAAGATCATGGGAAATCTTACGAAATTTCTATTTCTAAAGTGGATCTGGATAATGAGGTGGTGATAGGTATGCTGATTATTAATTCAAAAATTTAAATTCTGTATTTTATTATGTTTCTATGAAGTTATATCATATATGTTTAGTGAAACTGTTCAAACACCCCTCAAAATATAAGTTTTTTTATTATCTATGAGAATATAAAATGGGGACATTATTGCATCCAAAGTATATAAAACCTCCTTGATTATTGTTTTTTGAATGATCATCCAGGAAAACATTTTTTATCATCCTTTGGTGGATTTCAAATCTCTTTTGGGCATGTATTGGTTTTCTTTATGAAAATCTGACAGCATTTATCATGAAAAAGAGATCACTCTTTATATCCAGAAGCATCATCCAAATATATACATGTGTAAAGTGAAGGATGAATTTTTTTGCAACCATAAAATCATGTGTGGATATTATTTCCTTATGATATAGAAATTATTTCTCAAATTATTGAGACAAAGGATATAATCATGATCAAAGACATCCCATTGTGAGGGACTACACTGATCTGTTCCATAAATAATTTTTTGGTCATCCTCATGATGGAGAAGTTAAGTTCTCAATGGAACATATTCCTAGAACTTATCCTATGTAAAATAAAACATATAGAATGGCCACTATTGAGTTGCAGGAACTAAATAAGCAGTCAAAGGAGAATCTAGAAAAGGGTTTTATACACTTGAGTGATTCACTATGGGGTGCAGAAGTCCACTTCATCTAGAATAAGGATGGAACAATGTGAAATTTCATTAACAATAGTTAGCTCAAATAAATAACAATAAATAATAATTAACCCCTTCCATGAATATATAACTTATTCTATCAACTTATTGGGGGTAATTATTTATCTATGGTGAACCATCAGTCCGTATATAACCTATTAATGGTGATTAGGGAAGAGATTCCTATGATTGCATTTAGAATGAGTTATGGACACTTTGAGTTCATAGTGATGGATGTTGGACTCACTAACGCTACATAAATATTCATGGATGTAATGAATATTGTATTCATATATTACCTATATTATTTTTTGGTAGTCTTTATTAATGATATTCTAATATACTCCAAGAGAAAAGAAATAACATGAAGAGTATTTGATTAATTTCAAAAAGACATTGTGAAGGGTAAATATTAATGAAATGTACAGTAAATGTTAGTTTTGGATGGAGGAAGTATCATTACTAGGGAATGTTATCACGAAGAAATGAACACAAGTGTACCCTTAATAGAGTAAATAAATTGAAGGTTGACCCAGACCAACATCATTAAAAGAGATTCAAAGTTTCCGTGTTATAGATGGTATTATAATTGATTATTGAAGATATTTTCATAATTTTAAATCCAATTATCCATAATGACATTGAAGGGAGAAACGTTTTTCTATACTAGTGGATGTGAATATTGCTTTTAAGAGTTAAAAAGGTGGCTTATAACCAAGATAGTACTCACGCTTCCGACAAGTGGGGAACTCTTTTTTGGTAAACATTGATTTTTCAATGAAGTTATTATCATATGTACTAAAAAATGATAAATGGATAGCATACACATTAAAATTTGTTGAAAATTAATGTAAAAAACTATCCAACACATGATTTGGAGTTGAAAGATGTGATATTTGAATTTATAATATGGTGGCATTGTCTATATGTGGAGAAGTGTGAAATATGTATTAATCATAAGAGGCTCAAATATATATTCACATTTATAGAGCTTAATATGAAAAAAGAATGCTGGTTATAGCTCATCAATCATTATGACTTCTCAATCTACTACTATCATGGCAATTAGAATATAGTGGTGGATTCTCTATATAGAGACGATCCTAAAAAATTTCAATGATGAGGGATGAGGATACAATCTTATTAGATTTGAAAAGGATGGACATGGGAATCATTAAAGATAGAACATAATTAAACCATTCTAAAATTATTTCTCAACTATTTCATATATACAAAATTAAGGATACTAAAATAAATAATGTGTAAATTTAAAAGTAGGTGGAATCCAAGAGATAAGAAAAATAAAAAGAGTGAAAATTTGATGATAAGGGAGTTACAAGATTTGGTTCATGACTATATGATGCGGATATAAATAAGGAGAATCTGAATGATGCACATAGCTCAACCTTCTCTATTCACTAAGGGAGTGGAATCATTTATTGAGATCTCAAAGAGAAATATTTTTCAGAAAAAATTTAAAAAATGAAATTATTGAAAATACATAAATGTGAATGGTATTTTAGAAAGTGAAGGTTGAATTAAAAAAGTATATATGGATCGTGAAACCATTACCCATACCAATATGTAAATGGGAAAACATCACGGTGGACTTTGTTATTGTAATTCCAAAGACATCCAAAGAAAATAATTATATATGGTTTTTTTGGATCATCTAATAAAGAAATCTCAGTTTATCAGTATTTGAAAGGACTTATCACATTTTCATCTAGCACAAATATAAATCATAGAAGTGGTAAGGATGCATGGAGTACCACTATTGACTATATTCAATTGATAATTGAGTTTTACATCAATGTTCTAGATAATTCCCCAATGTGATCTAAACAATTATTTGAATGTAAGTATGGCTATCAGCCTCAAACGGATGGACAATATGAGTGGAATTTTCAGAAATTAGAAGAAATATTGAGGGAATGTTCAATGGACGTTAATGGAGGATAGTAAAAAAATACACTTGCTTATTTCTCTTACAATAATAGATTCCACTCAATCACCCAAATGGATCAATATAAAACCCTTTATTGTAATAGATAAAAAACACCATCGTTCTAGGATTATGTTAGTGAATATAAGCTTCTTGTAACCATGGTCAATGAAATGGTATAAAAGGTGAAAACAATTCTGTGGCACACCAAGGCAGCTCAATTTCAACATAAGGGATATTTTGATAATCATCGATGAGACCTTGAGTTTATGGTTGGATACATGGTATTCCACCATTTATCTCAATAGGAGAGGATCATGATTTTTGGGAAGATGGGAATGTTTTGTCCTAGGAAAATTGGTCCCTTTTAGATTCATGATCATGCTGGAGAAATGGTCTATCGGCCAACACTTCAACCTATAATGTACATGATGTTTTCTATGTATAATTCTTGTAGAAGAACATACCAAATCCACCACATGTACATAATAAAATGGTGGTAATATTGGTAAATGATATCTATTACTAGGAGAATCCAATGAAGGTCTTGGACCATAATGATAATGTTTTATGCAATAATACTACTCAGATAGAAACGTATTATAGAAATAACATATGTAGGAAGAAGAAACATGGGAACTAGAGGATGCAATGAAGGGGACGTACCCACATTTTTTTCACCCCAGAAAGTAAAAAAAAATTAGTGAGAAATTTCATAACTGGAAATACTGTAACAACCTAGAAATATATCTACAGACATTCCATTCTTATAATTATTACATATGTTATAAAGGACAAAAAATACCATTGAGAACATAATTAAACTTTATAAATAAGGAATGAATGAAATAAATATTTGTTTTTGGAAATTTAGGAAATTATACTGATAAAATAGTAACTTGACCTTTGGAATAGTAATCTCACAATTAAGAATAGTAAATTCACATATAGAATAGAGAAAAATCTATGAATTTATTAATAAAATTTAGTAAATTTATAAATGAAAACATGATATATTTATATTACGTTATAAGTAAATTAATGTTTTAAAAATGATAAATTAATTGTTCATTTGTTTGTATGTCATAAATATATAATATAAGTTTTAAAATTAAAATAATGAATTAATGAAAATATATTTTCTAAAATAGACTGATATTTGTTTTTTGTTTTTTGATTATATGATAAATTTTTGAGACATTAATTAAATTTTATAAGTGTTATACATGTATCTGTAATTTTAAAATAAGAATTTTCTTGTAAATGGTGATTTTAATTAAAAATTAAATTTCTAATATTTAGAGAATTATTTTCCAAAAAATGTTTTTAATTTTGAATTTCACACATCAATAAATGACCAGGGTGATGTTTTTTCAATTTTTTAAATACTTGATTTTTTACTGAATAGTAAAATGTGAAAATTTATGATAAAAACCATATACAGGAATTTTAGAGTTAATGTTTATGTAAGGAATATGTAAGCCCAAAATCATGAACTTTTCTTCCTTATTTTATTATATTTAGTGATAATGTATAAACTATTAATGATCTTGGGGAAAACAATAAACTAACAAATAAAATAATGAGGAAATTCCCCTCTCCACCCCTTTAAATACCACCCTCACCACCTCCTCTCCTCACACCTTCCAAGCCTTTATGATTTTCCAAGATATACACAATATGAATCTAAAGACCCTATCCCACTTAAAAGAGTTATTGGTCTCAAAAAAAATACAAAACCCATTTCCTTAATTAGTTCTCAAAATGGAGAAATTCAATAGGTAAAATCCTTTTTCTTTTTCTTTTATTTTGTTTATAATTTATTTTCTTTTCTTTTCCTCTCCTTACCTATTCCTATACTATAGGAATTATAAATCCATAACCATTTATATACAATAATTTTTTTATGTTAATTGTATAATTCTTCTTCTAATCTCTTCCTTTTTCACTATATTCATGAAATGAAAATATCATCTATGGTGTATCGATTTAACACCACTATGGATGAGGCATTTTAATTTTTAACAACTTCCCACGAGGATAGACGGAAAAGAATCACCAAGGTTTAATAATATTGTATTATATATTCTATATTATATAATTTTATTTATGATATATATATAAACAAGATATTATATAAAATGACATGAGTATATGATGTTCCAAAAAGCCGCCAAATAAATTAAATCATTTTCATTATTTATTTATCTGATGATTCATTTTCATACCATATAAAAATGATATATAACAAAATTTAATATTATTAATGTCCATTAATAATATATAATTTCAATTCTATATAACTATTTAATTTTTACATGAACTTCCATAATAATATTCAAGTGAACCAATCTTGAAAATGATGAAAACAAACAGTACCAAATGGTGAAATTAAACACTATAACTCATTGAAATTCTCATTAAGGAACTTAATAAAACTATAATGAATCAAATTCATGTATAAAAGGTTATATATTTTTTAATTTATTATTTTAAATTTATTTTACACAACATTAAAGTGAATAAATCATTCCAAAATTAGGTAAGGGAAATTCTTAAACCCTGCTCTATTTCATTATTTTTCCCTCTGAACTTGGATTTGCAATAAAGATGATCCTATAATGTTCCCTAAATATAATTTATTTTTTCCTTTCCATTTATATTTTGGGATATTCATGTTTCCAACCTGGTTTTATAACAAATGAAACTATTTTTCCAAAGGAATTTTTTTTTCTGAAAATACATCTTTTAGTTCTCATTATATTTTTTCTTCTTCACTTAAGATTGATGATTTTTATAAAAATTATGTTATTACATATTTAATATGGGAAAAACAAAATTTATTCATGATTTTATTCCTTATAAAATGGAACACATTCATTTCCATGTGTTATTTCAAATGTTATATTGATATACATTCTACGTGGAATGCATGACAATGTAAATTTTATAATGTGATGGGAGCACAAATAAATATATAGTGCCTATAAATGTTATGATATGATGGGTGTGATAAGAATTATACAGTGGTCCAATTCATTTGAGAATTTGATTAATCCAATAAGATAAAGTTAAATATTTAGGAACATGATGTTATCTTTGTTAATAACTATGTGTGCTATTTGACCACTAAGACATGGTGCTTAATTTTAATGTATTTTCACATTCCATGACTTTATCACATTATTTCACTCATGAACATGATAATGATGTCATTATGATGATTATTATCACCTAGATTTCATGTCACTTAATCATCCTCCTACTAGTATTTTATCTCAAAAATTATTTTTATAGTATCCTCAGTTGAATATATTTACTAAAGAGAACACAAGGTCCAATAAAAATCTAGAGAAGAAATAATTAAATAAACATTTATCTTCTACTTTATAAAAATTTTCTATAGTCCAAATTTTCCCAAGACACTAAACTTTTAGATCTTATATTTTTATAACTATTATATTTTTTACCATTAAAATGTTCTTGTAGTCATGTATGAAACTGTAGGGCCTTTTTATCTCCATCTCTACTAGTCCAATAAATACCTCTATTATAATAACAATTAAAGGGACACGACCATTGGACTTCCTCTTGAAGATCATAATTTGTGAAACATAATCCTTCATAATAAAATGCGATGATAAATTCATAATGGTATCCATATTTCATGAATACACTCTTATTGTATCATGGTACACTTTGACCATTGGGGATATAGATTTAGATAAGGTTTACTACCAATATTCTAGAGGAAAAATCCTCTATATTATTTTAGTTTTGTGTGATATATATCCTTGTTAAACCTTCCTCATTGAATCCATGAATTTATAGTAATGAAGGGCCACTATGTCTAGTGGATAAAATTCATTTTTGAAATCATTTTCCTTTGTGAAAATAACATCCATCACAAATCCCACCTAGTATAGCCCCACGTGATTCCACTTTTAAAACATATCATCATGAATGTTGAGTTCTCATGGATTATTTCCCCATTAAAACCTTGTTCATTTGTGCCTGGAAGTTCTGCAAGATTGGTATCACAACCCTCATGTTCAAACCCTTTACTCCATGCATGGTTTGAGAATTTTTATCACCTATTTATCATAATCATGGGAACCCTAATGTTAGGAACACCACGTACCACTTCACAATGTAAGTGTTTAGGAATAATTCCATCAAACAACACCTATGTAGTAGACTTATAATCCCGACTAGGGACATCATCGTAAAAAATTGTTCACCTTTCTGTGTGCGGAAGGATTGTTTTGTGTCCTCCTTTTATATCTAGAAATGGTATCCCTGGCCATAATACCCCCAAAAATTTTGAGATTCTAGACTTCAAACTACATATACCAATGTAATAGTTTTATAATGTTAAACTATAAAAAAACATCCAAGCCACGTGGAATTAAAATATAAAACTACCTAATGAAAAGAACACTGAATGAACACTTTATGACTCACATGGTATGAAACATCATAGATTGGGAATACATTATGCATAATCCATACTCTATATGTTGATGTTGATCCTACTGAGACATGATCACCCTTATCGCATGATGTTAAACTGTATGGAGCATTCCTCTCGTATGACCATAAATTGTTCACCTGACTAACAAATATCAGAATCTATATCTCTAGACATGGTATTGAAGTTTAATTATGATGTTTTAATCCTAATATAGTTGGTATAGCTCTCTATGGTCCATTCCTGACCTCCAACAAAAATATTAAATCTATAATTCATCCCCTAATAATGTAGAAACGTAGAGGTGCAATCATTTCCCACTAAAACACACTCAACCTCACTATACTAACTCATGGTCCCTATTAGACAACATCATATCCTTATGAAACTAACCTAGGTATGGCCTAATATATAAATGATGAATTTTTGAATGGTAACATAAATACATTAAACCTCCAACCAACGGATCATCCATGACATTAAGCATTTGACAGACCAATCCACAAATGATATTAAACTTTAGACCAACTTTTCCCAACATGATTCGAAACATGTCACTAAATTTTTCCCAAATAAATTAAAATTGTGACCAACAATACCCAAAAGATATTATCCTTCTAACTAACCCATTCTGAAAAGTCTCCAAACATGTTACCCTATCCCCCCAAATCACATACACTTCTCTATATCCTCTCCCACCAGGTTAATAAACCTTTAAATAAATGGGTCTTATAATACATTGAAACTATAACTAAACTGTACCCATAAGTCTCTTATCCAATGTCCATGTCCCCATAATACATTATACATGGGACCACATCATATTATTCAGAACCTCTACCTCATGAAATGAGCATGTCATTCCCCTGATAAAGAGAATTGGATGTCTTTTTCACATAGAAAAAATTACCATATGTATAACATGGGATGCCATTGGTTCAACATATAATATTCTATACACATGATATTAAAATTATTTTGAAATAGGAAGAGTTTTTTGGTTCCCAGCATTCCTTAAACCCATAAATGTATAGATTTTTCCAATGTCACCATTATCTCAAAATGTCAGTAGCTTTCCTATTATGACAAAAGACGAGTAATTCCCTGGTGTTTACTAGAGGGTGGATCTTGGTGCAAGATTTATGATCATGAAATAAATTTTTAGGGGGTATCATACTAGGAAGTGATCTTTAAGGAGGAATTTGTTCAAAGAGGAATAAACATCCCATCATCTTATTCTAATCAAGGATCCTACATCATTAAACATTGTGTTAAAGGGCACTCACATTTTGAAATAAGTAAAGTGGAGAATCCAACCACTCTAAAAGATTTTTAAGTAGTCTAAAAAATAAAAACACTTAATTAAGGGGGGAAATACAATGAAAAAGTGTGTCATGGGCCTGATTCCTAGACCTAAAAGAATAAAATTTGAAAAAATGGTGAACCAAACATGAAACTCATCTCATTCAACTCTTTGTGGATGAATAATTTGGGGAACCACCATATTATTGAATAAATGGATCTAGAAATTCATTATTTGGTCTCACTATAGAAAATAATTTACCAAGAATGTAACTTTTACCCTTTATCTAGGTTAAAATAAAGGATATTATGCATATCTAGTTTGGGAAATTTTTAATGTGGTTTCTTCCCCCATATTCGAAAGAATATAAAATGTTGGGTAAGTTAGGAATAACTTATATTATAGATTTAAATAAGATGTTTTTCATGTAACCTATATAATTAATGCTACCAAAAATGATTAATGACCCACCTCCAATTGGAATGGGGGTAGGAGTAGCATTTGTGTAGTAATACAACACAACTACATTGTTTCTATGGAGACCACCACTTCTACAACTACTGGGTGAACTCACCCCATCACCCTGAGCTCATCTAGTAGAGGGTAATCAGTTCCATGGCTTTTAATAAACATGAGAAGGTTTTCCCAAGCTGGGAAATGGATAGAAAGGACTTAGAAGCCTCATTGCCCCACAGTCTCTACCACCCCAAGGGACACACTTTGGTAAAATTCCCTTTCACAATGACAAATCATTTCAGAGCCTCTCCATAAAGTAGTCCAATGGATAACTTCCCTACAACGAGGAGGTGGGGGAAATTTGGATTTGTCTTCAACATACTCCACATGGGAGCCTCCCATGAAAGGTCCCTGCCTTCCATGACAATAACAACAATCAACTCCCTGGGATAATGATAATACTAATCCAATCTCTATTCCACTATCCATAGTCTAGAACCTCGAGTTATGATGTTTGGGGAAGGAAAAAAAACCCTTCCTGATAGGATTCCTGTCTCAAAAATCCTTCGACCCCTCCATCATTGAAATAATAAAACCCCCATAACCACCATGCATGTGCCAGTCTTCACCTGATTATGATCTAGTTTCTATAAACCTACTAGGTAGACCGATAAGATTATCCCCATCATGGGAATGATATATATCAATCATCATCCACCATTTGCAAAATAATTTCCCTATTGAGGTCCTCATCATAACACCACCACAGATAAGGAGGCAATCCAAATGTTTGATTATTACCCTTCCACAAAGATCCATCTTAGGGTAGAAAGTAAAATACCCATCACTGGGTTCATACACAAAACATCAGTTTTATCTCATACATAAGGAATCCTTATTACCCCAAGGGTCGAAATAGGGATAAATCCTACCCTAAATGTTGTAGGGGTGATGGAAACATTACGTCATTATATAACTCTTGGGGTCAAATAAAATGGATGGCTTGGTGGAGAACACCCCTCTCATTCCCTTAACAATTGGGATATAAAATCACCAGCTAAGGATATCAAGGAATATAGATGAAATCCAAAGGGTTTCTAGATACCTCATTCTGTACATTCATGTTGAAGATGTTTTGACTCATTATTGAAACTCTCTTTCAATCATCCATTCTGCAACAATATATCTTCATTTATATCCCTATCTTATGAGTAAGAGAGATTCCACAATCCATATTGGATCCCTCATATGTTGGTGATCACACCACTGATCCCTAGATGAATGTTTTACATATAGATCGTAAGTATTCCATAGACCCCCTGTGCTATATATATATATCCATGAAGGTAGACCCACCTCTAATAGACACTCAGATGTTCCATGGAATGTTGTCGAGTGTAACTCCCCCTCCACAATAAATTCAAAAGATGAGTAGTTCTTTAACAATTCAGAATTTGGATTTTCATCAAATGAAAATTATGTATTAGTAATATTACGAACTAGAATACAACATGGATAATGAGATAGAGGAATATTTTTGGGAGATCTTGGCCACTGACCAGATGTCAGTTGAGTTATAGAAAACTACAACACTTTATGTAACTATACTGGATTTCCCACTAAGGTCCAGTGAACCTATTTAAATAAGAATTTTTTTAACTGTTAAACTACTTATAGGATTACAAGTTAACCAAACTAGGAAGACCCAATATTTTGTAGTCCATCTATCAACTATGTAATGGAGTTAATAGTATGACTATAACAATGTATTAGTTTCTTTATTCATTTGTTTATATATATACCTTCTAGTAGAACTATTCTAGGAGCCTCACCATAGTAAAGAAAATTAGCCATGAATAATACCAACTTGTTAATATCAGGGGTTAGTGGTAGTACACTACCATCCACTTGAACCTCCTTCCTGGATAACCATGAGGTAGTTTGGTCTTCTAGAAAAATGGTGTTGAAATTAACCTCTAATAATTTAATACATGAATTTATTCAAGATCAACCCCATAGATGATCAAATAAATAAGGAAAAATGTGTTGGGGGGAAATGGAGAGAAACTAACCCAAGGGGAGATACAATATTAGGTTGATCCTACCATCATTTCCAACACTTTTTAGAATATATAAACGTTGGTATATTGGTTTCCCCTAATGAGATGTTCTCACATAGAGAGAGAAAAATTAAAAATGAGCCATATCTCTCTTATGACTTATGATATAGTCTTTCTTGGACATGAACCAATGGTCGAGACATGTAGTCCAATGTGTCTGATCAGGATAGAGGCTGGTAGTGCAATCTAATGACCATGGATTGAACCACCTACCCCACATAAAATGTTTGATTTCCATCATTGGGAACATTGCGTATATACCTAATTATCTATAATTCTAGTTAGGGAACCAAAAACTAAAAACACTCACTATTATGATGTGATAATTTATCTCATCACTCACATTGAGGCTCTAGAAACACAACAAGTGTCATTGTAAGGACCCCAACCCAGTCTTCCAAAATTGATTCCTTACATTATTACAATGGAATAAGGTTGAATGTATCACATCCCAATAGATTGAACAATTTAGTAGTCTTGAAAAACTAGATACATAAATGAATATATTATGAAAATTTTATATATAAAATGAAACATAGTAATTCCCTTGAAAAGTCCACTATTCTTATAGCTTATACCTCCATGTCAAATATAATATGCATCTTGGAATCCTAGGGTAAAATATAACATAGAAAGTGGTGAGATCAGATGTTATATAAGGGTATATATATAAAAAACACTCTCATTAATAATCATAAATGATTATTTAATGCTATGTAACTGAATCACATGCCACATAATCAATAAAATGAGCATAATTTCTCAAAATAAAAGATGATCCAATAATAACATATAAATAATCACATGAGCTAGAAAACATAACCATGGATATTCAACAAGTAGAATAATAATATTAAAAATCATTTACTAATATGATAATGAGTTAATTCAGAATCCAAAGTGTTTAATACATTCCCTCAATCCCTTGACCATGAATTATACAAAAATAGGAATGGCATTGACCAAAATGTAGTCAAGATTGTCTCATGAGACCCATCGATTCATCAAGGGGATATAGTGGGTCCTTCCCAAAACATAATAAGACCAATAAAATTCTTATATGAAAGGGGTTAAACATAAACAACAAACACTATTGTATTGAAACTAGCATAAAAATATAAATAATATTCCCCATTATGTAAACATAATCCCAAACCATCTAGGGTAATATGATGAATTATATCAAAATAGTAAAAACAAATCAATACATATTAAATAAATTATAGAATATGGTATCATAAGATATCAATATCAACAAATCATGATATTCAAAAATGTATTTTGATATTTTATAATATAATTTATTAAGATCATTGAATTGTTTTGATGAAAATAGCCTTTTCACATTGAAAATCATTAAATTCTAATATGATGTTCATTAATAAAAGATAATATTTTCATTTAAAATTACATTATAAACATGTAATGGATGCTTTAAAAAATTAAGGATATTTGAGTTCACGAAATTTGATTCATACCATATATATAATAAAACAATATTTTAGAAAAATAATTCTTAAAAGAGGATTTGAAAAGTAAATCCCTTAAAAATATCAAATCATTGAAGCGAGAATTAAGAGAATAAACATATTAGTTTATTAACACTAAATTCATATAATGTAATTTGAAATAAAACATAATATCAAAAAGTTCATTTGTCACTTGATCATTGCATGACATAATCAAGAAGTAGAAGTTCATCCCATTAAATGGAAATTGATTTAAGAAATTTCTTACAAAATTGTAATCAGTGGAATAATATGTCCCATAAAAGTAATTGTTTTCAATTAAAACATTTAATATAATAAATATAATTATATTCATGATTATTTATATTTATGGTAAGTATATATTCAACACAAATGGAATAAGTGGTGAATAAAGCATATTTCCCACATAAGTGTAAGTGAGATTAGAAAACCCCTTAACTCATGATTTATTTTAGTTTTTCATACTTTATCCTCTTATATAATGGTTTAATGAATGTTATTAACTCATTAAAGAACTATATTCATATTTATAACACCTTTTACTATTCTTTTATAAAATCCTACAACCAATTTATTAATAATATTTCATTATTTTCAGTATTTTGGGTGCGTTAGTGGAATGATATATTATTAATTCACCTAAATTAATATAAATGTGTATATATATATCATTTTCATTTTATGTATGGGGAGGACACATTTTATAAAATATTACCAATAATGTTTTAGTTTATTTTGGCAGTTTTTTCAAAAACTATGAATTAGTTTCATTTTATTTAATATTATGTCTATATATTAGTTCTAGAAAATTGAATAAGTTATACTATAACTCTTAAAATTTTATTAAACTATAATTATGTATTTATAACCATATATTAAATAGATAATGTAAGATTATAAAAACAATTATTTATAGAGGTGATTTACCTACATAACTTGGACAATTGTTTTGTTACATTGAATAAGAGGATGTAATAAGAGGGATGGATAAAAAATAATACATTATAAATAAAAACTCAAGTATTAAATTTAATATGGAGTTATCATGTCTTTATGGATTAATTAGGTGTGGAGGAAATAGAAAATGAAATTAAATTAGGAGAGGTGTTTGGAGAAAAATTTCTTATTGAATATAATCTCTTTTAGATGCCCATGGGGAACTTGGATTTGATCTCATGGTGAGACTGGTGGCACTATTATGTGGGTTGAGTGAAAAGAAGAATTTTTTTAGAGATTTGTGTAGTAGAAGGGATCTGGTTCTAAATTGGTCGGTGAGGGGAGAAATATATTATTTAGGTGAGGAGGGTTTAAGTGACAAAACTTTTCATTATTTTATATTTAAATCCAACCACAATGAGGTGGAATTAATTTACATGACATTAGATAACAATTAATATTTTATACATTCTCTAGGGTATATAAATACATCAAACAACCATTAAATTTTGTTGTTTTTTATTATTTTTTTCTTTTACCCTTTTAACTTTAACCTGTTTCATTTTTTACATGTACCGTAGAAAAAATATTTTTCAAAATGGAAAAGTTTATATGTTTAAAAATAAAATTGACAATACAAAAAAATTTGAACTTATTATCCCAAATAGGGAATCCATTTTATAGAATTTAATTCAAATAATTGGAAATATTATATTTTAAATTAATCCTACATACACAACAGAGACCCTTGTTTCAATATGAAAAGTTCAGAAGTTTAAAATGATTTTATATTTTTAATTTCAATGATCTATTGAACCCAAATGACAAAAAAATATTTTCTGATGGATTATTGAACTAATTATAGTATAAAAAAATTAAATTATAAATTAACTATATAAATATATAAGGTAAAAACCATTATTTAATAAAAATATAAAATGTTTTTTCTCTTCGCCAACAAATTAAATTTTTCTAGAAAATAAAAAAGTATCCCCAAAAATACTATTTCGTTATAATTAAAAAAATTACTTTTATTTAATTTAGAATAAAATTCATAATAGTGTTAGCATTTATATTTAAAATAGTATCTCCATTAAAAGGTTGAAAAATAGTCTTTAAGATAAACATTGCTTTTTATTTTTAAAATTGGATTTATTACATATCCTAATCCTATAAAACTTGTTGAATGAAATTAATTTTTTATTGAATATATAAAATATTATTTTCATTAAGACCTTTCTTAAGTGGTGATATGTATAATTTATGAAGATAAATTCCCATTATATTAATAAAAATGATTTTTTTATAAAAATTCATCCATTATGATCAATTAATTTTTTTATTTATAGTTTATTTGTAACAAATGATTTCATTTTATTAACACGTGTAACCTGTATTTTCATAATTCCATTAATATAATTCATTACCCAAATTTAAATATATTGGGGATAATTATCACAATTAAATAATAACATTTAATTATATATTTAAGATAAGTGTTCTTAGTAACTTAATATATCCGAGAAAAAGAAATTATTTAAGAAGATAAATAAAATGAAATCATAGGGTGTTTCATTATCCCCTTATTGAATGAATTTCTTCCTTTAAATTTTAAATATGACTTCTAGAATTAATGGTTGACACTATTAAATTTTTTTGTGGAAACCCACATTGTAAGTGGGTTTAGTAACATATATTCTTAACAAGATGGAAAGGGAACTGTGATGGTCACCATAAAATTAGGCTTTTGAATATGGTAATATTATTGGGATGAAAAAACCTATACATTTAATAGAAATATGACAATAAAGTTTGTATGGAGAGTGATAGAGAACATTGTCATTATAATTTTATAGACTATAAAACCCTACACAATATAGGTGTAATGTCCTGAGTCCAGAGCCCTTCTAATGGTGCCCCATACCCGGTTTTCCCCATGACCTCAAGCGCGTTTCCCCGAACGCCAGAGGCTGCCGACTAGCAGCGAGGGCCTTGGTGAGTCGGTGGGGAAACTATGCCCTCATTCGGTAAGGTATACAAGGTATGAAAACAACAATAAACAGCGGAAGAAGCAAATGACATGCATAACAACAGAAACCAAACAATGGAAGCAATGTAGATATATAACTATGATGAAAATGATGTAGAAGGTATAAGTATATATGGAAAATAGAAAACACAACAACGTGCTGAAATACAACTGAAACCAAGTGCAAAAGAAAAACAAAAATAATCTCCTCAGCATCACGAGCCACGACTCGGTCCCATGCTCCCCAGCTCCTGATGCAGTCAAGATCCTAAAGTAGAAGGTCGTTTGCCTTTGTCTATACCTGCAGCAACATAATCTGTTTGGGCCCAAAGGCATGGCCCAAACAGGGTGTGAGATAAAATCCCAGTAAACAATCACCCAACAATTTGTGCCTAACAGTCAATGAATACATGGAAGTAATAAAACAAGAAGTAGTAAACATAAAAACACAAGAAACTACAAACCACAGTTCTAACAAGGAAAGCACACAAGTAAGTAGTCATAAACAAGAATAAAATAGGTAACCCTCTGGGTACCTCTAACAGTCTAACCCCTATGGTTCAACCTCTAAGTACTAGCAACACTCTGGGAGGCACACACTGTCTCACCCCTCTGGTTCAGCTACATAATTAAGCAGACTCTCTGAAGAAGCACTCACCGTCAATTCCCCCTATAGTATCGTATCATGCTAAAGGCTCTCTAGGGAAGCACTCAACGTCAATTCCCCCTGTGGCCCACGTCGTAATTAAAAGACACTCTGGAGATGTCCTTCCGTCAATTCTCCCCTTGGTCTCGCATTGTGATTAAAAGACACTCTGGAGAATCCCTTCTATCAATTCCATCTTTGGTCTACTACTGTAGGTTCTCACAATCCTGAGTGAAAGGTAATACATTCTCAGCGCGTGTGTACATCGTCCAAGTAAACCTCATGAAATACTTGGCTATCAACTAAGGCTCAATAGCAAAACAAGGCAACAATCCACAATCATAAAACTAGGCATGGAAACTGGCTAAACGCCAAACAAACAGAACAAACATGGCAAGAAAACTAAGCACAAACAAAATACATTAATTACAAGCAATAACTGCTACTAAAGCAATCAATCAAAGAAGGCATGTAACAAGGGAAAAACAGGAAACACACAATACCCCGTTCAAGTGTATTGGTGGAAATTGCACAAAATATCCATCAACTTTCTATTGAAAGGCACAAAACACCTACCTCGATCCTAGGAGATCAATATACATGATCCTTGGCGACAGATTCCTCTTAGAACGATGTAGATCTGAGAAAACACACAAAAAGTTCATCCCATGATAACTTGAAATAAGTAGGAATCAAGAAACAATGCTCAAGCAGAAGGAAGAACTCACCGCTGTGATTCCAACGCAATCGACCGTACTCGAATCGGAGAACAGACGGTGAGGCCGAAGCTCAGAGAATATTCGGCCGTACGGACGCTCTCAGATATTTGAAAACTGAAGAAGAAGATTAATATGAGGGTTAGGTGCGACCCCGGTCCATTTAATTAAAAAAAAAGAAATTACACGGTGTGTAATTATAGAGTACACGGCGTGTACTTCAATTTTTTCCATACTCTGTAAAACCGGCCTCCACCTCATCCTTACACACCATGTGTGTGGCCCAGACACGGCTAGCAAATGGCTTCGAGTTGTAACAGAGTAAATGGTGTTTACTAAGAAAGTACATGGCGTGTACTTTGAAAATTTCCAGAAAAACCATTTTTCTTCAAAACTCCAGAAAAAAGGAAAAGCATACCTGAACGAAGATCCATGTTCTTAGAAACTTCCACCCTTAAAGAAATTCTTCCCCAATTTCCCTAACGAGGTAGAGAAGAAGAATCCCCGAAAAGCTCCAGCCACTGCGATTTTACATCGGCCTCCCTCTCCCAGGTCTCGTCCTGTACTTTCCCATGTTTCCATAACACTCGTACCAGAGGAACAGACCGCCCGTAGAGAACCTTCATACCACGATCGACAATTCAGATAGGATGCTCCTCGAATGACACATCTGCTTCAGGCTTGACTTCCTCAGGCTGAAAGATGTGAGATGGGTCTGAAAAGTAACTACGGATCTGAGAGACGTGGAAGGCGTCGTGCATGGCCCGATACCTCTAAGGTAGCTGCAACCGATAGGCGACTGGACCCACTCTCTCCAAAACCTCAAATGGCCCGACATACCGTGGCGAAAGCTTACCCTATCTCTGAATCCTCTTGTGTCCCAACCTCAGTGCGACACGTAGGAAAACCGGATCACCAACCTCGAACTCTAGTGGTCGTCTCCACTGATCATCATAAGACTTCTGTCGAGACTGTGCTGTATCCATCCTCTTCCGAATCAGCTCAATCTGCTCTGAAGTCTCCTATACAAGGCGAGGTCCCAGCAAAGCTGCCTCTCCTCCCTCCAGCCAGCATAAGGGTGATCGGCATGGCCTACCGTACAAAGCCTCATATGGCACCATCTTAATGGTCACCTCGAAACTGTTGTTGTAGGCGAACTCCACCAGAGGAATATGATTCTCTCAAGAACCACCAAAGCCAAGGATGCAAGCTCGGAGCATATCCTCAAGCACCCGGATCATGTGCTCGGACTAACCATTAGTCTGGGGATGGTATGCTGTACTCAAAAGTACCTGTGTACCCAAGGCCTTCTAAAGTCCCTATCAGAACCGAGAGGTAAAGCACACATCTCTGTCTGAAACAATAGAGTGCAGAACTCCATGAAGATACACAATCTCTCTGATTTAAAGTCGTCCCAGATCATTGACACTAAAGGTCTCCTTGAATGGAAAGAAGTGATCAACCTTCGTAAGTCTGTCGACGACAACCCAAACAGCATCGTTCCCTCACGGTGACCTCAGAAACCCAGTCATTAAGTCCATCGCAACATCGTTCCACTTCCACTCTGGAATGGGTAACTGCTGTAAAAGGCATGATGGTCGTTGACGCTCGGCTTTCACCTGCTGACAAGTATAACATATCATGACAAAACCAGCAACATCCTTCTTCATACCTGGCCACCAGTACTGGCGATGAAGATCCCGATACATCTTGGTGACGCCAGGATGAACTACCCAAACTGAGGAATGGAAATCCCACATCAGCTCCTCGCGTATGTCTGCTGGCACCCATATGCGTCCTTGGAAACGCAAGATCTCATCCTCGCCCACTGTCCATCAAGGAAGAGTGTCCTCTCCTGACACACTCTCCCGCAAGACTAAGACTTCCGAGTTTGATAGTTGCCTCATCTATACCCGATAAAGTAGCGTGGAGGTAACAACTACAGAAGATAGAAAAGTCTATCCCCGTCTATCATTCACCTCTAGATGCATCTCAGAGAACAGAGCCATCAACTTCCAATCACTACTAGCCTCCTTAACTGCCTGAATCTGAGTTCTCCTACTCAACGCATTTGCCACAACATTTCCCTTTCTCGACGTATAGGCAAGATTAAAGTCAAAAGACTGTAGATACTCAAACCACTTGCGCTTCCTCAGATTCAGATCACACTGAGTAAAGATATACTTGAGACTCTTGTGGCCAGTGAAGACCACAAAGTATGAAAACAACAATAAACAGCGGAAGAAGAAAATGGCATGCATAACAAAAAATACCAAACAACGGAAGCAATATAGATATATAACTATGATGAAAATGATGCAGCAGGTACAAGTATCTAAGGAAAATAGTAAACACAACAACGTGCCGAAATACAACTGAAACCAAGTGAAAAATAAAAACAAAATAATATCCTCAGCATCGTGAGCCACGGCTTGGTTCCATGCTCCCAAGGAAACTACAGATCTCACTTTCTCTGGGTCCACAGATACTTCTTCCTCTGAGATAACATGACCCAAGAAGTGAATATGATCCATCCAGAAGTGGCACTTCGAGAGTTTAGAAAAAAGCAGTTGCTCTCTCAGTGTACTCAGAACAATCTCAAGATGGGTGGTATGGTCATGTCGAGTGTGAGAGTACAACAAGATATCATCCACGAAGACCACGACAATGGAATCCAAGTAAGTATGGAACACTCGGTTCATCACTGCCATAAAAACTACAGGTGCGTTCATGAGTTCGAAGGGCATGACCGTATACCCGTAAAGACTGTACCTGCTCCTGAAGGCTGTCAGAGGTATATCTAATGGTCTAACGCGCAACTGATGATAATCGGACCTCAAGTCGATCTTCGAGAACACCCGGGCTCCTCGAAGATGATTGAAAAGTTCATCAATCTGTGGCAATGGATATAAATTCTTGACCATCTGCTAGTTCATCTTTCGATAATCCCCACAAAGCTGAAGGGTACCGTCTGCCTTCTTTGAAAACTGTACAGGAGAACCCCAAGGAGAAGTACTGGGTCAGATGAAACCCATAGCCTGTAGCTCCTCCAACTACTTCTTGAGCTCCTGCAACTCAGGTGTGGCCATCCTATAGAGAGGAATGGACAGCAGTGCCACTCCTGGAATGAGCTTAACAGAAAAGTCTACCTCACGCTCTGAAGGCAAACCTGAAATGTCCTCTAGAAAGACATCCCTGAAGCGATCCACCTCTAGAAGAATGTCCAACTGTGTAGTCCCATGATCATATAGGTAAAGGATAGAAATCTAGGCTGTCACCCCTCATAGCCCAAGATGCTCGAGTCCAGACTGACTCGCCCGAACATCCCATTCACCTCTATGAAGGAAAGATTCACCCTTTGGTGAAATGAAACTGACTCTACGATGATTGCAGTCGATGACTATCCGGAAGGGAATCAACCAATCCATGCCAAGGATGACATCATAGCCTGTCATCTCTAGGACATAGAGGTCCCATAAGAAGCGATACCCTGCAACCTCGGAAGGGAACTCTCTACACTAGCGTACACTAGATGTACTAATTTCCAAAGGTGTGTCTACTGTCAACGAGTTGGAAGAAGAAAAGGCGCAGAGTCCAAGGCTCTCCAGAACAGCAAAAGAGATAAAGCTATGTGTAGTACCAGTATCAAAAAGGGCTGAAGATAAAACTGAGGCTACTAAAATTTTACCTCAAACGGTAGAAGGGTCGGGATCCTGCTCATGATAAGTCTGCACCACGGAGAAAGACTGGCCTGCACCGCAGCCCTATGCCCCTGACTGACCACTCTGAGCTAAACCTCCCTACTATTGCTAAGGGACTGGTGGCTGACCGCCACGGCCTCGACCTCCACCTCTACCCGAACGGCCGGAATAACTCTCGTTCCCTGACTGGTGAGATACTGGTGGTGCTGCTCTTGAACGAGGAGTCATGGAAGAACCTCGGTCACCTTCTGCTGGTGAGAAAACCTGGAAGAAACACTAAAGGTGACCCATCTTGCCTCAAGGCCAGCACTCCACGGGGTCTCTATGGCACTGCGGCCCTGTGTTCCATGTCCAACCACATGGGTAGCATGTCACCTGGCTGCCTGATGATGCATCTCGCTTCCTTGAATCACCGCGCGTAGGCTCCCTACGATGATTCTTGCTATCATCTGAAGGAAAGCTAGCTCTGGAAGCAGAACCGCCCTAACTAGCATCTCCAGAGTCTCTCATATTGCACTCCGCAATCAGTTCCTGGTTGACGATGAACGTAATGGAAGTCAGCTGGAAGATTTTCACCTGTGAGCGAATATCCTTCCTGAGTCCATCCTCAAACTTCCTCGCCAAAAACACCCCACTCCCATCCCAAAGGGGTGTAAAACACTACAGCTCAGTGAAACAAGAGGAATACTCCATGACAGATAGAGTACCCTACTATAAGCTCATGAACTCCCGGGCTCGATCATCCCTTAGGGTCTCCGGGTAGAAGTAGTCGTAGAACACACGTTGGAACTCCTCCCAAGTCATAGCATGCTGCTGGCCCGCATGTGAGATCACGGCCCACCACATTTTGGAAAAGTCTCGGAGCATGTAGGTCGTGATCTTGATATGCCTCTCTAGAGGAATCTCTAGATGCTCGAAGATAGTCAGCATGGCTTCCATCCATGACTCTACAGCATGAGGTCCTTCCTCCCCCGAGAACATGGGAGGATGTTGCTGGTGAAAGACCCGCATCAAGTTTTCCATAGACGAGGCAGGAGGCAGTGCTCCCTGGAAGGCCTACATCTTCCTCATGAAACCTTCCCTGAACTGCGCATCATCGCCCGAGACTGGTACAACAACCGATGCAAGGCTGGCTCGGCTGGGGGATCGACATGAAGTCCCTGATCAGCCCTGTCTGGCGTCTAATCACTGCCTGACGACAGACGTACGACCTAAGGACGTCTCGAAGGCATAGCTCTGAAAGATCAAATGCACACCTTAGATCAAGAAAATACGTACAAGGAACACAAGAGTATAAAACGGGAACAGGGGAAGAAAAACACACAATATTGCAAAACAAGACTACACAGCGTGTATAAAACTACACGGCATGTCTTCTTAAACCACTGACATGGGTGTGTACTCCTGCCCTACAAGTCGTGTACACTTCAACGTACATGGCGTGTTGACCCCCACACATGGAGTGTACTATAAAACTATTCCCCTGCCCGAGTCTCGTTACACGGCTTACCCACACGGTCCAACTCAACCCGATCCTACACGGCGTGTGCAAAACAAAAATGGCATGCACTAGACAAGGATTTTGCAGTCCGTGTTGTTGAGTAAATGGCCATCTACACGGCTAGACCGTACATGGTGTTCTCAGAACAAGCATGGCGTGCATAGGAGAAGGCGACACCATCCCGTGTTGTTCATGACACGGCCGAGTACCTGGGCAAGACTACACGGTGTGTCCCAAACAAACACGGCATGTGAAAATGAAGGTAACGTCGGCCCGTGTTGTTCGTGACATGGCTGGGTACCTTGAAAGGACTACACTGTGTGTTCCCTATGGACACAGTGTGTTCTACTTCAGCTTCCCCGGCCCGTGTTGTTAGTGACATGGCCTGGTACACTGCTCCGAACTCACACAGTGTGTACCAATGGTACACGACGTGTTATTGAAGTTAATCCTACGACACCGTGTTCTGATCACACTATCAGTGACATGGCCTGAAAACTACACGGCGTGTATCTAAAAAGTACATGCCGTGTATTCTGGGTTTTTCTGGGCAGTAGCTCAGAAACTGCACAGAATTCCAGAACACAAAATCAAGGCGAAAAGTTCCAAATTCCGATCCGTGAGGGCCCATAACACCTCAAGGACCAAAATTTGGGGTTCATTTTTAAGCAAGGAACAAAAATACCAGTATTCTAACATAACAACATAGAATATATCAAGCATCTATCACAACAGCATGAATAATTTTACACAGAGCCTATCACAACAACATGAAATCGCTAATGCACCCTAGATGGAATGGAAAGAATGCATGACATGTGATTTCCACAAGTGTCTATATGATCCATGAGATGGCATACCCTCATCTCATCGGGTTGCGATAGAAATAGAACCAAAATATCAAAACAATAACTACACAAGTCATACAAATCACTCTAGTTAAAAACATACCAAGAATAAAATCTCAAAACCAGAAAACTGCAATTAACAAGGTAGTATGGGGTTTCCCTGTACAAGGGTTATCTACTCCTGAGCACAACTTAATGCCAAGTACTGAATCCGTCCTATCCCTGGATAAGGTATCCAAATAGTAATACAAGAGAAAAGAACGCCTCTGATACCACTTTGTAACGTCCCGAGTCCAGATCCCTTCCACTGGTGCCCCGTACCTGGTTCGCCACATGACCTCAAGTGCGTTTCTCCAAATTCCAGAGGCTTCCGACTAGCAACGAGGGCCTTGGTGAGTCGGTGGAAAAACTATTCCCTCATTTGGTAAGGTATAAAAGGTATGAAAACAACAATAAATAGCGGAAGCAGCAAATGACATGCATAACAACAGAAACCAAACAACGGAAGCAATGTAGATATATAACTATGATGAAAATGATGCAGCAGGTACAAGTATCTAAGGAAAATAGCAAACACAACAACATGCTGAAATAAAATTGAAACCAAGTACAAAAGAAAAACAAAATAATCTCCTCAGCATCACGAGCCACGGCTCGGTCCCATGCTCCCCAGCTCTTGATGTTGTCAAGATCCTGAAGTAGAAGTATGTTTGCCTTTGTCTATACCTGCAACAACATAATCTGCTTGGGCCCAAAAGCATGGACCAAACAGGGTGTGAGATACAATCCTAGTAGGCAATCACCCAATGATTTGTGCATAACAATCAATGAATACATGGCAGTAATAAAACAAGAAGCAGTAAACGGAAAAGCACAAGCAACTACAAACCACAGTTCTAACAAGGAAAACACAAAAGTAAGTAGTCAGAAACAAGAAGAAAACAAGTAACCTTCTGGGTAGCTCTCACAGTCTAACCACTATGGTTCAACCTCTAAGTACTATTAACCCTCTTGGGGGCACACACAGTCTCACCCCTCTGGATCAGCTATGTAATTAAGCAGACTCTCTGGGGAAGCACTCATCGTCAATTCCCCCTATAGTATCGTATCATGCTAAAGGCTCTCTGGGGAAGCACTCAACATCAATTCCCCCTATGGACCATGTCTTAATTAAAAGAAACTCTGGAGAATCCCTTCCGTCAATTCTCCCCTTGGTCTCGCATCGTGACTAAAAGACACTATGGAGAAGCCCATCCGTCAATTCCCCGTTTGGTCTACTACTCTAGGATCTCATAGTTTTGAGTCAAAGGTAATACATGCTCAGTGTGTGTTTACATCATCCATGTAAACCTCAAGAACTAATTGTCTATCAACTAAGGCTCAACAGCAAAACAAGGCAATAGTCAACAATCCTGCAACTAGGCATGGAAACTGGCTAAACGCCAAATAGGCAGAACAAGCATGGAAAGAAAACTGAGCACAAACAAAATACTCTAATCACAAGCAATAACCTCTACTAAAGAAATCAAGAAAAGAAGCCATTTAACAAGGGAAAAATAGGAAACACGCAATACGTCGTTCAAGGGTATTGGTGGAAATTACACAAAATATCCATCAACATTCTATGGAAAGGCACAAACCACCTTCCTCGATCCTAGGAGATCGATATACGTGAACCTCAACGATATATTCCTCTTATAACGACGTATAACTGATAAAACACACAAAACGTTCATCCCACAATAACATGAAAACAAGGAGGAATCGAGAAACAATGCTCAAGCAGAAGGAAGAACTCACCGCTGTGATTCCAAAGCAATCGACCGTTCTCAAATCGGAGAACGGACGACAAGGCGGAAGCTCGGAGAAGATTCGGCCATACAGATGCTCTCAGATGGTCGAAAACTGAAGAAGAAGACGAATACGAGGGTTAGATGCGACCCCGGTCCGTTTAATGAAAAAAAAAGAAAATACACGGCATGTACTTTTAGAGTACATGGCGTGTACTTCAATTTTTTCCGTACTCCGAAAAACCGGCCTCCACCTCAGCCTTACACACCGTGTGTGTGGCCCGAACATGGCCAGCACACGAATTTGAGCTGGAATAGAGTACACGGCATGTACTAAGAAAGTACAAGGCGTGTACTTTGAAAATTTACAAAAAAACCATTTTCCCTAAAAACTCCAGAAAAAGGAAAAGCATACCTAAACGAAGATCCGGGTTCTTACAATAGGTATGATAATGGTCATTAATATCATAAAAATTGATGGTAATATGAAAAATACTATTTAAATTAATTTTAGAAGATATATGTAGTTTATTTAATATTATACGTACAATATCATTCATTATTTGAGATTCTATCTATATACATTTCTTCCCTTACTCCAAGAATGTATTTTTCATGACCAATTATTTTAGGACTATATCACAATAATGTTTCCTAATATCCAAAATTCATTCAATTGGCCATTAAATTTTAACTGAATCAAAAATTTTTAGTAAATGATATCCAATTAAATAAATCATTCTTTACCCACATATAGTAATATCCAATGATCAACTTAATCCATTCCATAATTATATAATTTTATGGATTTTCCACAATACATCCGTCAAAATTCATCTTCCAAAAATTTAGAAGGAATGTAACTAAATTTCCAAAATCAACATGACATTTGATTCCCATAACATAATGTAGATCTTTATATCACATACCAAATATATGAATACCTGAATAAAATTTAAACTTATATTTAAAGATGAATCCTTACAGAAGTATATTATCATGTTGTTGAATATACTCCCTAAATTAAATCAAGTAATAAACTATGAATAAACCATAAAATCACTATCCACATTCATGTTCACTAATATTATCCTATAAAATTCTCTTTATCGTAATTATCTCATCATGAAACACATATTAATTTTATCTTCCCACACAATAACTATCCACATTCATGGGAATTTTTCATTATTCAGTTAAATTTACCCTTGGAGATGGTCCCATATTTTAGTGGACCATCTATAAGTGTGGGCTCGATGGGGTCCTCCTCCACTAGATCTATGGGAAAATGATCACATAGGTCATGAATGTGGTCCATTCCTGGTCATGTTGGGCCCATCAAGTATGATTAAAGTGTTGTCACAATATCTTTATGTTGGGTTACTTTTTGACAAAAATGTTCAGTGATTTCATATATTTCACCAATCGGTGAAATGTGTTCTAGATCTATTCCAAATTCATAAATGTTCTTTTGAAGCTTCTCCATCATACCATGCACTCATGAACTTTTTCTATGTGGACACATGATGTTTTGGGACCCACATACATATGACATCTTGAAAATTGGGCTTCCTTATGACTTCCATGTACTTATTCGGTAATTGTAAAGAGTCCACACCCCTCAAATAATTCAAAACATAGTATGTTATTTAGATTCGTATATCTCAAATCATACAATTTGTTTTTGATTATTCATGCTATTGTCATAGATAATGAAACTAATATATGTGTGGCTGGTTTAAAGAGGATGTGTTACAAGTTAAAAATCTAGTACTACAACACCATATTTTACTAGGAATAAGATTATGGAAAATATGAGGCATTCAATAGAACCCTCCCTATGATCTTTTAGAAGATGACTAGTTAGAATAAGAAAAGTTGGTCTGATAATCTGTGTAATGAACAATGGTAAAATTAAAATGATGACTTTAAAATACACTAATTACACATTATAATCCTATTTATATAGAAAATAATAATTTCTACCTATTGAGGATATTATTTTTTTCAATCCAGATTGTTTTTTTGACCTATTGATTCTGGATATGAGAGTATAATTCTGTTTGGGTAACCTGGATCGCCTTGATGATAATAAACTCTGGGAGCTATATAACCTTAAATGGCATAAAAATATTGAAGCATGAGAATTCAAAAAAAAAAAGGTTCCACTAATTATTCGTCCTTTAATAAGATATGGTACTAGTTATCAGAACACTGATGATACTTGCAACTACCCGAATTTTTGAATAAATCTTGTTTCCTAATTTTGTGTGTTATTTTATTTTTTAAACTCAACAAAAGTATTTCATTTGATAAAATGAGTGTAATTAAAATGAGACCGTTGGATTTTGACTGTTATATGACCATTGGTCAATATGACCGTTGGAAACTAAACGATTCGATTATTGTCTCTAAATACAAGTAATCTTGTTTAATTAACATAAAAAGAAGATTCGATGCCCTCACCCAGTAGTCTTAGACAGATCTAAGCCCATCTAACAGAACATGGGAAGGAGGTAGCACCACTGGACTTTGCTCTGGACCAAACCCAAGCCGAACTTCATTGTGTGAAGCTAGAACAGAATCACCTTCGCGAGAAGTTCAAACTGATAGAAATTACTACTCGTGCGATGTTAGTCGAGCGTCCCTCGGATTCTCTCACCTTATCACACCTTACACTTAGTTCCTATGCTAGTGTGATAAGGGGCTAGGTAAGGAGACCGTAACTGCCTTGTGTAATCCTTTGTTTTAAATAAAAATTGGGATTTCTTCTTATGATGAAGTTTATGAGTTTTCAAATGACCGGATAAATATAGCATGAATATTTTTTTTATGAATTTTAGAAAAAGTATTTTTTTTTAAAAAAAGTTTATGTAAACCTTAAATAATTAAAAACGTGTAATTATATTCAAAAAATGGTCTTATACAATTTTGTCCAGTATGAAATTTAGAGTCTAATAAGATAAACTTGATTTTTGATGAATAATAAATTATGAATAGTGATTTTATGCTTAGGATTAGTAATGTGACCAAATGGATTAGTAATCTCACATAAATAAAGCATTAAAATAATCTAGGAACCTTGATTAAGTAATGTGATTCAATAAAATGGTTAAATAACGGTTTCATAAATTATAAGTCAAGTATTAGTTTTTTCAGGTGAATAGTGTTTTTTAATTAAAAATTTAATTAAAAATATTCAGAAATTTATTTTTATAAAATGGATTTCAGTTTTGAACTCGGAGCATCGATATTATGTTAAGGTAATTTTTGGGGATTTTTCTGAAAAAAATGAATTTTTGGTGAATAGTGTATTTATTTAAAAATTAAAGTAAAAATATTTAGAAAAATATTTTTATAAAATGGAGTTCATTTTTGAAATCAGAGCATTGATATTTGGTTAAGGTGAAATTTTGTGATTTTTCTGAGAAAGTTGAATTTTTGATGAATAGTGAAAATACTGTTTTTAAGTTACGTGTGTTTAATGACATCATTAAATGATTTATTAAGTATGTAATCAATTTTTTCGACTTATGAATAGTATGATATGTTATGAGGTATCCCAAGTGGCCAATACCGTGGGAAAATACCATGGGCAAGACCATGGTTTTTCCAAAACCACTAATGAGGTGTCCCTTGGCCATTAATGCCTTGTCCCCTTACTTTCCCTATAAATACCAAGCCATCCTCTCATCCATTCGACTCCCCACTCTCCCCCAACGATGTTCTGGTCTCATTACCTCCCAAAGAGTCCTCCCAAGGTGCCCCCAAGCCCTCAAGGTCCCAACCTTTGAGTTTTAAGAGTTACGTTTTAAGGTAAGGGATCTGACCTCTCTGTTTCTTTTCAAGTAATCTCTTTTATGTCATTCCTTTTATGATCAATGTTATTATATTGGAGTATTTTCTTTTATATTAATTATAATGTCCTTTTTTATGTTCATATGATTAGAGACCCCCTCTTACTCTCAACCTTTCATTTTATTAAAGTTTAAGTGGCACCGTTAGGCTGCCGAAATTTTTGTAACAGATTCTTTCACCCTTCTCATTTTCAAGTTCTATTTTCTTGTCAAGTCTTTCAAGTTACTTTTTATTATGTTGGGTTATGATCTCTATATCTATCATACTGATATTTTATGATAATATTATTAGAGACCCCATTTGATCTCTTCAATTCAGTATTTTGAAGTTTAAAGTGGCGCCGTTAGGCTACAGAATTTTTAAGGGATTCTTTCACCGTTCTTGTTTTCAAGATCTAATTTCATTTCAAGTATTTCAAGTTAGTTTTTATTATGTTGGGGTATGATCTATATATCTATCATACTGAAACCTTATTTTCATATTATGATAGAACCTATTTTGATCATGTCAATTCATTTTTGGTTGATGTTTAAGTTACGCCATTAGGCTGCCGAATTTTTATGGGATTCATTCACCTTTCTTATTTTTCAATGATCTACTTTCATGTCAAGTATTTAAAGTTACTTTTGTATTATTTTGTGGTATAATCTCTATATCTATCATACTGATCTTTTATGTTCATATGATGAGAGACCCTATTTGCTCTCCTCAATTCATTTTTGTTGAAGTTTCAGTGACTCTGTTGGGATGCCGAATTTTCATAAGAGAAATCTTATTTTTTTCTTCCTTTCATGTTCTTCATTTCATATGGTATATCTTTAAAATTTCATTACCATGTTCTAAAATCCTTTATATTCTTTCCCTCTACTATTTTATGGGTCATTTATGAGTGTTTGACCCATCTCCCCTCTCTTTTCAATGTTTTCAAAAACCCAGAAACATGGCCATTATGCTGTATAATTTCTGTCTCAAAATGTCTCTTTCTTTTTCTAAAGTACTTTTATTTTATTAAGTGAATACTCAAAGATAATTCTTAAAAATGGGTATTCACATATGTACCAAAATATTTTATTTTAAATTCTGGGATTTACATACATGAGACCCGCTCTCCCCTTCTGTGGGTTTAAAGTGACGTAAAGATCATGTCTTTAAAGTAGTTTTTAAAATGTTTTGATTATGAAATGAAACCCATTTATTTTATAATATATGGGTTGTTTGTGAAATGATTTATGATTATATATGTGGATGACATGATAATAAAGGCAAATTTAAGGGTACGCCCTAATAGCTCTCCAATGCATTGGGTAATGATGTAACCACTAGAGATTACAATTTTCACGATATCTTGGTGAATAACCTTGGTAATTTTAAAATTAAACCTTGGGGATGGACCTTGGTGATATGTTTATGATTTTCTATGCTAAATTATGTAGCCACATCTTCAAGTTATGAAATATTTTAATTTTATTATGATATGCCTCATGATTTTATTCTCACGCTTTAATGTTCTTTTCATGACCTTATTGAAGTATCTCAAGTTCACATGTAAAATGTTTCTCTTGTTTCCCTTACTGGGCCTTCTGCTCACCCTTTCTTTTGATGTATGTCCCCAGGTTATGAGATTCAGTAATGAACCTAAGATGAGCATAAGGAGAAGCCTTTAAAGTGTTTAAGAAGAATGTTTTTTGGTTTCATGTATTATGTTCATGGTTTCCAAGACACTAATCCTTAAAGATCCTCAGTTTTTTTAATGTAATGAAAGATTATGTGACAAAAAGGAGGGATGATATAATTGGTATCAAATAATGGTTTAGTTATTTGGGGAAATTAGGATATTAAAACACTAGGAAAGAACCCTATAGAAAAGTATTAATATAGAAAATATTCTTGGTATTTTTGTGAGTATTGAGTAAGGGGTTACCGAGCAAATACATCCCTGTCTGGATATGAGTAGGTAGAGGTTGCTTTGGTACAGATGTACATAGGGGTAAAACCCAAAAACACCGTTTTGAGCTAGACTTGAACAGGAACTGGTACACGACAACGGGCCTTGCTGCACTCTTCGTTACGACACTCTTGGGGGATATGCTTTGGTAAAATCATAATCTTAGTATGAAACATTATTAAAGGAACAAAGATAAAATAAAATAATGATTCACATAAGAATATATGATCATGGATAACCTAGTTTGGATCCTACGAGATCATAAGTTAGGGTATACTTTTCTTCTACAAGTTATCCTTCTATGCTTTAAGCTCCTTTTAATGATTATTGGCTAAGTATTTAAGCCCCTAATTGTACTTTATTTTCTTAGTTAATGGCGGGAAATGGAAGAACATGTCCCAGCAACCAATGAGATAGGAAATGTGACAATTTTCGTATTAATATGAAAGATATTATTAGGGGATAAAAAGATGATTATTATTTTGGAATAAGTTCACTATTTTGAGAACCCTATTTGATCGAGGTAAATAGATTACTACGGTATTTTCTTTGAGTAGTAAGGTTGACTTATATTTTGAAGAATCGATGAATTTAAGGTGGACTTATAGTAATTTATGTTACTTATTAAAATTATTAACCTATATTGGGGTAAATATGTTTAGGTTAGTTACTTTTTTTATAAGATGTTTGGAGTGGTTGATGTTGTTTGGAGATGAATGATAAAGTTTAACTTGGAAATTATTAACCTATATTGGGGTAAATATGTTTAGGTTCGTTACTTTTGTTATAAGATGTTAGGAGTGGTTGATGTTGTTTTGAGATGAATGATAAAGTTTAACTTGGAAGACTATGTTATAAAATACTTATTGTATTTGGGTTTCAATCTTAGTTTGGTTTGTTTTGAGGAAATTTAAGGACAGTTATTTATGGAATGGTCTATGATGAACTTTGGGTAGTACCATGGAATTTTGATGATTTAAAAGTAGTTTCCCTTCCTATGGGATTCTTTCTTTTTGATGAGTTGTTTTATCTTACACTTTATGTTTTTCGGATAATGTTTAAAGATATAATAAATTGATAGTTAATCTTTTGTGGATTAAGTGACTCTCAAGAAGATGATTCTTGTGTTTTGATGAGACCAAGTATTTTTTAATGCTCATCGTTTGGAGAAAAGATTAGTTTTGGTAGAAACTTATTAAATGATGAAACTCTACTAGTTGGTAGGTATATTTCCTTATGTTTTTATTTTATGAATTCCTCAAAATTATTAAAAGGAATGTAAAACAAAAATGTTGTTGGTTTAAGCTTCCTACTGGGTAATCAAAGACCGTTTACACACATCATATGTTTGAGATTTTCTCGTGGTTAACTTAGTCCTAATCATGTTTTCTATCACTCTCCCTCAGAACTTGACTCTTTTTTTTCTCCTCCATGTCCATGTTTTCCTACATGGAATCCTAGTGTGGGTTAACTCGGGTGGCCTTTGTACTTCCTTTTCTATCTATTAAAGTAATAGTTTTAGTGACTCTTTTTCCAATGTGGGACTTTCAATGAAATTTCAAAACCCAATTTTAAAAATTGCGAGGATGCAATTTCTTAAGGGGGGAAGATTGTAACGACCCAAAATTTTGAATAAATATTGTTTCCAAATTTTGTGGGTTATTTTATTTTTTATACTCAACAAAACTGTTTCATTTGATTACACGAGTATAATTAAAATGAGACCGTCATATTTTGACTGTTATATGACCATTTTTCAATATGACAGCTAGAAACTAAATGTTTCAATTATTGTCTCTAAATACAAGTAATATTTTTTAATTAATATAAAAAGATGAGTCGATGGCCTCACCCAGTAGTCTTGGACCGATCGAAGCCCATCTAACAGAACTTGGGAAGGTGGTAGCACCACTGGGCTTTGCTCTGGACCAAACCCAAGACGAACTTCATCGTGTGAAGCTAGAACGGAATCGCCTTCGCGAGAAGTACAAACTGATAGAAATTACTACTCGTGCGTAGTTGGTCGAGGCTCTCTCGGATTCTCTCACCTTAGCACACCATACACTTTGGTCCTATGATGGTGTGATAAGGGGCTATGTAAGGAGACTGTAACTACCTTATGTAATCCTTTGTTTTAAATAAAAATTGGGATTTCTTTCTATGATAAAGTTTGTGATTTTTCAAATGACCGAATAAATATAGTATGATTATTTTGTTTATGAATTTTAGAAAAAGGATATTTTAAAAAAAAGTTTATGTAAACCTTAAATAATTAAAAACATGTAATGATATTCGAAAAATGGTCTTCTATAATTTTATCTAGTACGAAATTTATATTCTTATTAGATCAACTTGTTTTTTGATGAATAGTAAATTATGAATAGTGATTTTATGCTTAGGATTAGTAATGTGACCAAATGGATTAGTAATCTCACTTTAATAAAGCATTAAAATAATCTAGGCACCTTGATTAAGTAATGTGATTCAATAAAATGGTTAAATAACGGTTTCATAAATTATTAGTCAAGTATTAGTTTTTTCGGGTGAATAGTGTTTTTTAATTAAATATATTTATAAAATTATTTTAATAAAATGGATTACATTTTTGAACTCGGAGCATCGATATTATGTTAAGGTAATTTTTGGGGATTTTTCTGAAAAAACTGAATTTTCAGTGAATAGTGTATTTATTTAAAAATTAAATTAAAAATATTTTGAAAATTATTTTTATAAAATGGATTTCATTTTTTAAATCAAAGAATTGATATTTGGTTAAGGTGAAATTTTGGGATTTTTCTGAGAAAGTTGAATTTTTGATGAATAGTGAAAATACAGTTTTTAAGTTACGAGTGTTTAATGACATCATTAAATGATGTATTAAGTATGTAATAAATTTGGTCGACTTATGAATAGTAATATAAGGTATGAGGTGTCCCAGGTGGCCAATACCATGGGAAAATACCATGGGCAAGCCCATGGTTTTTCCATAACCACTAATGAGGTGACCCTTGGCTGTTAATGCCTTGTCCCCTCACTTTTCCTATAAATACCAATCCATCCTCTCATCAATTCGACTCCCCACTCTCTCCCAACGAAGTTATGATCTCATTACCTCCCAAGAAGTCCCCCGAAGGTGCCCCCAATCCCTCAAGGTCCCAACCTTTGAGTTTTAAGAGTTACGTTTTAAGGTAATGGATCCGACCTCTCTCTTTCTTTTCAAGTAATCTATTTTATGTCATTCCTTTTATGATCCATGTTCGTATGTTGGAGGATGTTGTTTTATATTCATTATAATGTCTTTTTGATGTTCATATGATTAGATAACCCCTCCTACTCTCATCTATTCATTTTATGAATGTTTAAGTGGCGCCGTTAGGCTGCTGAAATATTTGTAACAGATTCTTTCACCATTCTCATTTTTAAGTTCTATTTTCTTGTCAAGTATTTCAAGTTCCTTTTTATTATGTTGGGGTATTATCTCTATATCTATAATAATTATCTTTTATGATCATATTATGAGATACCCCTTTTTATCTCTTCAATTCAGTATTTTGATGTTTTAAGTGGCCCCGTTAAGCTGTCGAATTTTTAAGGGATTCCTTCACCCTTCTCGTTTTCAAGATCTATTTTCATGTAAAGTCTTTCAAGTTCCTTTTTATTATGTTGGGTTATGATATTTATATCTATCATAATGAACCCTTATGTTCATATGATGAGATAACCTATTTTGATCTTGTCAATTCATTTTTTGGTTGAAGTTTAAGTGACGTCGTTAGGCTGCCGAATTTTTAAGGGATTCATTCGCCTTTCTCATTTTTCGAAGATATAATTTCATGTAAATTATTTCAAGTTCATTTTTTATTATGTTGGGGTATGATCTCTATATATATCATACTGATATTTTATGTTCATATGATGAGATATCCTATTTGATCACTTCAATTCATTTTTGTTGAAGTTTAAGTGACGTCGTTGGGCTGCCGAATTTTCATAAGAGAAATCTTATTTTTTTTCTTCCTTTCATGTTCTTCATTTCATATGGTATATCTTTAAAATTTCATTACCATGTTCTCAAATCCTTTATATTCTGTCCCTATACTATTTTATGGGTCATTTATGAGTGTTTGACCCATGTCCCCTCTCTTTTCAATGTTTTCTAAAACCCCGAAACATAGCCGTTATGCTGCAGAATTTCCATCTCAAAATGTCTCTCTATTTTTCTAATGTACTTTTATTTTATTAAGTGAATACTCAAAGATATTTCTCCAAAAGGGGTATTCACATAGGTACCAAAATGTTTTATTTTAAATTCTGGGATTTACATACATGAGACCCGCTCTCCCCTTCCGTGGGTTTAATATGATGTAAAGATCATGTCTTTAAAGAATTTATTAAAATGTTATGATTATGAAATGAAACCCATTTGGTTTATGATATATGGGTTGTTTATGAAATGATTTATGATGATATATGTGGCTCACATGATAATAAAGGCAAATTTAAGGGTGCCTCCTGATAGCGCTCCAATGCATTGGGTAATGATGTAACCACTAGAGATTACAATTTTCACGATATCTTGGTGAATAACCTTGGTAATTTTCAAATGAAACCTTTGGGATGGACGTTGGTGATATGTTCATGATTGTATATGTTAAATTATGTAGCCACATCTTCATGTTATGAAAAATGTTATTTTTATTATGATAGTCCTCATGATTTCATTATCGTGCCTTAAAGTTCTTTTCATGACCTTATTGAAGTATCTCAAGTTCACATGTAAAATGTTTCTCTTATTTCCCTTACTGGGCCTTCTGCTCACCGTTTCTTTTGATGTATGTCCCCAGGTTATGAGATGAAGTAATGAACCTAAGATGAACATAAGGAGAAGCCTTTCAAGTGTTTAAGTAGAATGTTTTTTTTTGTTTCATGTATTAAGTTCCTGGTTTCCAGGACACTAAACCTTAAAGATCCTCAGTTTTTTTAACGTAATGAATGTTTATGTGTAAAAAAGGATGGATGCTATAATACTAGTAAGAAAGTGAAAAAAATAGATTCTAAATAGGAAGTACATTACATCACTCCAAAATTCATACACTAATAGTGAATACTAATTGATCAAAAAATATGGTTAGAGAATAAAACCTATACAAAATTATATATTCCTCAATAATTACTTTTTTTGAACCCATTAGTTCAAATTTTATATCTTTAAAATACATATCCACATACCTTATTCAAACTATGTTAAAAAATATCAAAACATCCTCATCACATGAAATTAATCTGTATCCCTAAATTGTGTTTTAAGAATGAGATTCATCATATGAAAAATATTTTATGATCATTGTGTATGATATACAACTATAAACTATAATTCTCCATGTTTTAGTCACATGACATAATATTTTGTGATATAATCTTATCAATGCGCATTTTAACTATAGTATATCCTTCTTGATAATCATAAGAGTCCTCGTGTGAAAAAAATTAAATTTCTTTTGTGTTTATCATAGGATGCATCCCATAATAATCTTTAAATTCCCATTAATAAGTTCCCACAGGCCTCATCCTCATGTGTATTACCCAATCATTTTCCTTGATCCATTGGTCGATCATTATTTCCCCATTTCCAAACATGAGGAAGAATGAATGGGATGCTCAATGTGTAATAACGGTACATGATGTACATTAGAATGATGTTATACTAAAAACTAACCCTGTAAAAAACATGATATTACCTATATGAATAGTACATGACACATTATGTAATGATATGAGATTCCTCATGTGATAAGTGTGATTTCATTCAATATTTTTAGGGAAGCTACAATGTGTAAGACAAACTCATAGAATCACTACTTATAGTACTATTTAGGGAGAATACATGCATAATACACACTCATAAAATAAATTCTCCCAAAATAATTCATGTTTCATCGATTCATAATCACTAAATTACACCATTTTTTCTCCTCCAAAGTAGTATACATCCCTTTTCGAGATTCCACCATAGTTAAATTTATATGATCGTAATATAGAGAAACCTCATTTCCTCACTATATGAAGATAAATGTTAGTCTTTTTGCATCATTAAGAAAATTTATTAAATTTCACGGTCCATATCCCTCTCTGATGATATAAATCAATGTGATAACATGATCCTTCACTCGAGGTAGTGATCTCCCATTTGTTGTTGGACATCTACTGCACTGTGGTCAAGATCAAGGTGTGGATTGATTCCCTGGGTGGAGGGATATTTAAGGATGATTGAATTACATATACTTGGAACATCCAAAATATTAACATTATTTAGGGTTTCCCACTTTATATCATTCAAAATACTCAACTTTTATATTCACCCACTCATTAAATTCATGAATAGTATGAAAAAAACCATGAGTGTTGAACATCCCCATAAGAATCCAAACATGTTCAAATCCACAATTTATGCCTTTCTAGGTTTAGAAAACAGTTTCCTCTCATAATCTGAATAGGACCTATAATGATGATTGTTTCTAGTGAAAATGGTTTGCCTCTAATCTTCGACAAATGCCCTGAAGGACCCCTACAAACAGATTACCATTCCCATGTTTCAACTATGTTCAATGGTTGATAAACAATTTTTTCACCACATCATTGACTTGTATAGTTGAGGAACCATTGTTTTGAACATGGTGAATAGTCATTCCCTTCCCACAATTTGATTCACTTTTCAAATTCAATATCCCAGAGGTCATGAATTCCCTCCATTCTACATACCATTGTTCTAGTCAAGTTTAAACACCTATGGAGTAAATCCCCTTGTGTTTATCCATGACGACCAAGAAATTCTACAATATTAGAACCTTCCCATGATTAATGTTTCATATAAAATTCATGATATACCACATAGGACATCCCACCAGTCATTTATTCTCATAATAAGCAATAATCACATGGTCATAGGAATCATGGAGGAATTTTTCCAAAGCATGGTTGGGTTGTACATACAATCCCAAAATGAAAGTTCCGTACTTGTAGAGTCTGATCACAATGACCTTAAACTACAATCCATGGTCTATGAACCATGACCATTAATGGTGTGTGTGAAGTCTATAAGTTTTCATCCAATTTAGTCCATTTACTTATCATTTTATGATGGGTTACTACTATTTCATTATATAAAAACCCCTCTTGAGACACCCCAACACCTTAGTCTAATCCTTATAACCATAAATTATTTTGAATCCCATAGTATGAACTAAATGAAATTAAAGTGGAATAAATGCCGTTGGTCTTAGAGTCGCAAACTTAAACATCACATATTTTGTATTAATGTATAACACTTTAAACTATATAAAAGTATTATTATCTTCAAATGAGAGAGTGTCACCCTTTTGGAATTAATCTCATACCACACTGAGATCAAGATTGTGTGTGGCTTGATTCCATGTTCCATGGACTACACAGTGATACCTAGATCATATGTATTTATACCAACTATAAATATCCATATAGTATATGTTTATGTTAACTAACAATAATTCCCTAGGACATATATTTGTAATATACGTGTTCATAGCTAGATGAAAAAACAATTTATCGACAAACCCATTTGTGAAATAATCATGACCTTAAACTAGTTTTTAACACATGGTCTAATCATCATGGACACAAAAATATATATAATGAACCTAAGAACCATTTATTAGAAACATGGACTCATTGGACCTAATTCTTGTTGGGTATTGAAATGTATAGGGCTATATTAATCCTCTTAGAATGCCAACAATTTGGTCCATGATTTATGACATTGAACCGATATCATATCAATTCCAATACTTAAACCCATAAAATATATTCTAATTGATCAATGTTTCTCCTGATAATCATATAATATTTTTTAATTGTGGTGTTTTAGCAAAATAAGTTCCCCCTCATTCGCTGTATCCTCACCCATGAGGATTTCTCCATCAGACACAAGCCTCACACAACACCCAATGGAAGAACTACATTGGATTTGATTTCTAGTTTCATGGGATATGTTTTGATTGAAATATATCCTATAATATTCCTAGAGATAAATCCCCTCACTAGAAACCCATGTTTTTAGCTCCCCTAGCCTCGTGGTGTTCCTTCGTTCCATCAAATGTACAAAGTCATTACGAATCCTTGGAATATGTGCTCTTCATAATAAGGACATAAAACTATATGAAAAATTTTGAGGTATAAGGCCCTCTTATCCCTCTCTTTAAATTTATTTTATAATACCTAACCTAACCAATAATCATCTTCAATAAATAAAAACTCTATCAACATAATGTAGAATATTCACTCTAAGAATCATGTCCTTTATCCTTGTGAATACATCCATTCATACAACCTAAGTATATACATGGTCGGACTGGCATGGCAGTACACCACCCTAGGAAATATTTATATATTTTTGTCAGGTATAAAAATCATAAACTAATTCTAATAAAAAATGTGTCTTATGCATTCCATGTCACCCTATCGGCTTGGGAAATTGTGAGTTTAAATGTGGAAGATGTACATAGCTGAATATACTCATCAGATGGCCCCAAACAAATTTTAGTTAAGATCACTGGACACCCTGGTCTAGAAAAGACATTGAGACCTAAAATGACACCTTATATTTCACAATGTCCTCTAAAAGGAACCATACCTTTAGTTACATTTTTTGCATCTTATTACCACAAATTGGTAGATTTTCATTCACATCAATTTACACATCCTAAACAAAAGATTCAAAACTATTCAATTCACATCCTATCCAGAAGATGTTAAACTTTAAGGAACTCTCATCAATGTAATATGACTTTAAGTTAAAATACACACATGTACTCACTGTATGATGTTAAAATACGTGTTCAAAATCTTTACTAAAATACATTAATCCTCATGCCTTTTATCCACACTACTCAAGGTAAAATTCTAAAATGTTTCATAACATCTCATTAGAGAACCTTTTCACCCTATCAGTGTCTGTCACATACCACACCACTCTATTTCCAGGACCATATATTAATAACCAAGAAAATTCTCCCCTTATATGGTGAGTCTAGCTCATAGTCATACTAATACTCCCACCGATTATTTTTAGAACCATGTTTTCATAATCATGTTAGCATTTATCTCTATTAAAATATTTACTCACATTCACCCCACACTTCACACATTTCATGATTTGGATCCCCATCATCTTGTACATCAAATTAGGACCTTATATTAGTGATGGTTACTATCTAGAATGATTCACCTCTCATCCTGATAAAATATAATGGAGGAACTCCAAGGAAAAATTTACAGGTTTCAGGTTTTGAACTTGTTCAATAGTCAATCCTCGACTGTATATTTCTATGCCTAGCAGTACGATAATGGGATCTGGATTTCAAATATGTTTATATTTAATTCCATATCACCAAGTCTATACTCCTCAAATTATTAGAATTGGATATTTAATTATTTCACTCCAAATTTACCCTTCGTTATGCAGAATTTAATTCCCTCAATGTTATACTATTTTCACACCTTCACATATTGGGAATGTAAATCAACTGTGTAGAGTCCCACTCTCTAACAAATGATTTCCCAATCAGGATACTCATTACGATTAATAGATCATTCTCTCCATTATTATTCTATCTATATCTAACTCTACCATTGAAGAGAAGTTTCTTATGTTAATCTTTTTTTATCACACCATGGATGACTCTCATGGGTTTATGAATTTATAGTTTGTTAACTTATTTGTATGATTGAGATGTAGTGATTTTTTTTCAAATTTTTAATTGAAAAAGAATGAATATTTTACCATCATTGAGGAGGGTCATCGATTTTATGTAGCCCAAACATTACTAGAAACCCAAAAAAGAAAAATGAATGGAATTCCAACTATGAATTGTCCAGATAAATCATGTGCTCTAGCTCGACAAACCTCTGTTAGGTAGCCCCCAGGGTGTACTATTTCCCAACCATCTCCACTTCTACCTAGTAAATGTTTTGGAATACCTGATCATCATCGATTTACACCTGAACCTATTAATCCTTACACTCAAATTCCATGAATGGGACCTTTATTTATTAATCCCCATCCACATCCATCTATTAAATTAGTTTGTTTATGATCTAACCTTACATATTGATGATGGCCAAATGCTACTTTGATTTCCCCTCTAGTCGAGCAAGGGAATGTTCTACCACCTACAGTTCCATGGTTATCATAGAATTGTATTAAAAAAATGTGGAATGGAACTCTTTAGTATATGCATGATCCCTCTCTTAATAATGACCCAATATATGGAATGGATTTTTCATGAGTCAATCACACAAGTCCCCAGACATATAACCCAATAGTGGTGGGACCCCACTCAACTAGATTGATTAGTTGGTCAGTTGATGGCAATGAGGTTCCACAAACACATCTTTGAATTGCACTAGAATATCACATTTTATATAGTAACATTAATTATTGTGTCCCTAAATTATTTAGGCAATGTTGGATCATACTCAACAGATGCCTCTAGTAAATCAGTAGTAAGATCATGCTCTACAATCATCTAAAATGGATTGGGATGTATATCCAAGGATATGTAATCCTCATCATTGAAAATTGCCTCAAAAGATTATTCATGGAGAAATTTTTAAGGGACAAGCTCATACGAGGTAGATTTCTTATAATATTCCCTTAAATATTATATAATGGGTTAGAATAATCTATCAAATCTTATTCAAATACCCCTACTAAGGTCATATATTCAATAATCACAATTTTAGGATGACTTTATTATGGGTAGAACTATTATTAAATTTAAATTTTTATAAATTAAAACAAATTTTTCATAGTGAACTAGACTATAAGGATTACAAGATACATATATAAAAGCTAGAATATCCAAGATGTTCACCACAACCCTTGATGATAGTGAAATATATTTTTCCCTTGATTCATCAATTTGAAAAATTATTTTTATAGTTATATGAATTCCTTAAATTAAAAAAATTATATATCATTAACTAAAAAAATTTGAGAACTATTAATAAACAATGAATTATGAGAGAACTATAAATTACCATATGACATTTGAAGCTATTGATTCATTGACTAAGGCAAAGGTTCAGCCATGAAAATAGATGGATATCCACCTGTGACATAGAATTTGAAGAAGGTGTCACACTCAACCAATCAATGTTTTGGTATTTTTCATCCTCCATCGATAATTCACCATGAATATCTCCCTATTTTGTGATTTTCAATTTCTAAACATGTATAAATTAATATATATAGTATTCATAAAGGGTTAGAATCTATAAATACATGTATCCTTAGAATTTATATCATAAAAAATGGTGCCTCATCCCATTGGGGAGTCATGAAAGGAATTAAATTCCCAATAATACATGGAAAACCCATCTTCCCCAGTTATGCCTATATCTGACGGACCCATGGGATAGTCTGCGACCAAGGATATGTACAACAACATCCTCACTCGTTTTTTCAAATTGAATTCCATATTGTGGGAGTGGATAATGTATTTTATATTAATAATATTTTTCACTACCTCTCACTAGGGATCTTGGAATCTATCCTTGGAATGACCCATCCTAGGAATGACGGTTACCTCATCATGAAAATGCATTCATATCTCCTATAAGGGGTTTAACAGATGAAGGACACCCCAATCCCTCTAATAATTTGAGAGGATGATATCATCATGAACATATTAATGGAAAGACCAATTTCCCGAATCCAAAATACACATACATGGAGCTTATCTATAGGGTTCTCCCTCCTATTGGATCCATATTGATAGTAGTCAAACACTATCTTCTGTACATTACTTTAAAGATTCACCAAGAGTAGTGTGAGGAGTGGTTAGAGTTGATGCCTATACCCACACCTATATACGAGATATTTGTTCTTAGTGTGGTATACCTATTGTAGAATTCTGATAGGTCCATTTAGACGTGGAAAGAAACTAAAATTCCACCCAAATGACTAGCCGCCTTACTGAAACACCATGGTATGCAATGTCCCATCCATAGAAATACTTGAGGAAGATCCCATATGAAGCATTGAACAATGGAAGAATATTTCATTCATTTTATTTATCTCACATGAACATGATCCATATTTTATGATGGACTGAATAGTGGTGGCCAAAACTTACATTAGTGTATTCTTTTAGGCTGGGAATCTAGAGGCATCAAAATTTTATGGTGAACCATTATGGGGAATATGGTTCATAGATCACCTGGAAATCTAATCTTTACAATTGTTCTTTTTATCAAAAGTCCAGGTGGTACATCCACTACTTTACCATAACCATTAAATCATCTATAACCATCCCCACGAGGAGAAGGAACTTGTGGAATATAAATATCTATAATATCAAAATAATTTACTGTATTTCAGATTTCACCTAAAGTAGTGGGAATATCTTGAAAACAACTCACATAGATGTAAGGAAGCCCATCTTAATAGGGAGTATAGATTTTAACGACACATACCACCCCTATATATGAGGCCACTGATTCATATAGAAAATTGAAGGGGAAATGAACTCAAATGGGGTTCTTACCATTTTATGATTTTCAAAAAAAACATTATACAACATTTCAAGCACTACCATTACCAACACGATGCATTTAACCATCACTAATGTCCCTTAAATTATATGTGTTATGAACCAAAAATCCATGTGTGCATCCTGAACCAGGAGAATCCACACACATGAGTTTTATGATTAATACATCCAATCTGGTCAAGGTTGACATGTTCATCATACCAAACCCCAATAAGCACCATTATCTTAACTCCAATATCACATAACATTAGATCTTATTCCTATGATGTGATTCATTCAAAAATTATAGGGGGCTCCCTAGTAGCCTCTCTATGGGATCATTTAGAATATATATTAACCATTTCATAAAGGGGGTATCCATTTTCTATATCTTATGCCATATCTCCACTTTAAATAATAATAAGAGAGCCCTTTCTATCATCAAAATATACTCTTGTCCCTCGAAAATATTTTTAGTGGAGAAAAATGAATCATACGTCTCACCATATCGGGGGAACCTGGTGATCTGGTGGAGGTATGATAGGATGATATTGATCTAACAATGAGGTAGGGGAATGGTATTGGTACCTTATAACCAATTCCAAAACTCCTCATGCATTTTTTTAGTTGAGGTAGATGTGGAACTATGATGTCCATGTTTCTTTATATATCCCCATTATCTTCATATTTTCTATTAATTCATTACACGAGTAGACATATAATTATGAATAGTCCCACTCATCTTTAATGTTTCCTCTCTATTATAGGTTCCACTCCTCGGTCTTTACTTCAAGATGGTCTCACAAGTCTGCCTTTATGATACTCTCATGTTTTGGATAGGACATAAATATAACAAGCTCATTCCAATTGATGTTTATGATAAGGTTATATGAGGATTGTTAAGGGATTGATACATGGTGCCTAATTAGGTGGCCCATGGTAGTTCTATTACATTGATAGAGCCTCGTTGAACATCTAAAATAGTTTGTGGGTAAAACCCTCTTGGATTCATGTATGATGTCATCATCCATATCAGCAAATCCAAATAAATGTAGTATTTGAATAATGAATAGTTATTTTGATCCTTTATCCACACATAAGAGAAGACTCAATTATCCCACAAACTTTGGAATCTATATCTGATCATGACACTCACAACCATCCCCCTCATTTGGTTAGAATCATCTTCAACACATTCAAAGTACATTGTAGATAGTTTAATATTTCTTCAAAACCATGTTTATGGATTTTAGTTCATGAATGTCGAATATTATTAGTAGTTGATTTTCGTGAATGTTGTGTGTCAGAAATTTTTTTATGAAAAATATAGTTCACAAAATTGAAAAATATTCTTTAACAGTAATGATTGGAATAATTGATCTCTTTGGAAGGTCATTAGTTTCGTGAAAAGAGAGGTATGACCAATACAACATGAATTTATGATGGTCCCCATGGTTTCTCACATATATATAGGTCGATGGTAAAGCTGTGTTTCACGAGTAAGATACCAAGATGAATGATTTTTTTTAGTTTCACGATTAAATACAATCCTACACTCCTACATAGAATCAAATTATAGTGGGTGATGTTAAAGAAAAACACATATTATGGGAGACATCGAGGAATGAACATGAATTATGAGATGTATTTGGGCTAAAATGAGATCCAAATACACCCAAGGGTCCTAATTTATGAAGGTCAAATCCTTCAGGGAAGACAAGTGTATGAGAAATGTCATTAGAGAACTAATGAATGTATCCTTATGTGATTATGGTATCTTCCATTCAATGTATATCTCCTCATGAAGGTCAACTATCCAAAGAAAAAAATTCAATAAAGGAAGTAACATTCATTAAATATAGCATTTCACCTCTATGAATCCTATAAATACATCCCATCACCAAAACATTTAGGGGTCACGACCACTATAATTTCTTTATAGCCTCCAAAATCATTAAACATTATCATTCATGATGCATCTTGAATATGGATTCCTATAGGAATACATCCTCAAAAAAACAATTGATTAGTTCTTAAGACACTCAGACCATGGTGGAGGTTATTTTTTTAAAGTTTCAAGACCATTCTACTATAGGAAAACCCCTCTATATTTATCATGTTTATAGATATACCAATCTTTTGTGAATCCATCACCATGGAATCCACAAATATTCTATAAGTCTAGGGCACCACTTTTCATGAAAAACATAACTTCTCAAAAACTATGGAATATTTAAAACACAAATAAAAACCCGTGAAACCCACCCAGTCAAATAACAGAAGATCTCTCCTTTAAGGTAATGTAGCTTTATAAAACTGGAGTTACCCTTGGTCCTATGCCCATTGAAACCTAGTACATTAATTCCCCAACATCGTGAAATAATGATATGATAAACCGTTTTGTTCATCCTCTTTTCTCCAAATTTAGTCTCGTAAATTTTATTTCTTCTAACCTATATAAATAGGAACCCTAGTGAAGGGAACACCATCTGAAACCTCAATATGGAAATTCCTATGCCTTGTTCCATCCAAAGGGTTTCACACAGTAGATACACAATCCTTGAATGTGGAATTATTAGGGGAAACATCCCACCATTCATGGTTTGTAGAGCCTGATCAATATCCTCAAATCCTACATAAAAAATATCTCAAAAGGTGTATCCCTCCTAAAATGTCTATCAAAATATACATTAAATTATATAGATCCGTGTCAAATTAATATTATATTATACTGCATGATAATTTCTTCATCACATGAAGTTAAACTTTATATCAAACCTATGAAATGAACCTAGGACTACAAATGTATCACTTGCATTGGATAAAACATCCATTCCAAGGAATTACAAATGCATATTCCATATAACATCCCTCTCTTTCAATCCTTTAAGGAAACAACCATTCTCACCACATGTCATTAAACATTATGGGAAAATTATATCAAAAAATCTTCAACCATTCAATGGAATTATGTGGGTTTTGATCCCATTCTAATTATATGGTACATAAGATACCTCCATAATGATCAATCCTAAAACACATTTGATACCTCATTGTGGTTAAATATCAATCCACCAACACCACTACTTAATACTCATGTCTTCCCCCTAAAAGGAATAAACAATGATGTAAGACCATTTTACTTATAGAAACACTCAACCACCCCATCCAAACACAAGGTCCACACTATAACTTATATTTTTTATCTTACACTAACCCATATATATCTCAATACACCACCCACAGATATGGGAAACATCCACACAATATGTTAAGCATGTGACTAACCTATCCCCTTAATACATTAAACATGTTACAAACCTATCATGAAAAGACATTAAACCCATTACCAACCTCTCCACACAAGACATTAAATATCTGACCAACCTATCCCTACAAGAGACTTAACTAGTGACCATTTCTTCTAAAGACTATAAACATGTTATTGGCATGTTCTCACCTTATATTAAACCTATAAAAATGCCATCCCCACTAGACATTAATCCTGTGAACATCTTATCCCCACATTTATCTAAACATGTGACTAAGTGCCCATAAGACTTAAACATGTTACCCAACCAGATCCTTCCAAACATATACCCCATGTGATGAATATGAAATGCCTATGTTAAAAAACATCAAAAAAATTTATTACTTTCATAATAATTATTACATGGAAAAGTTTTTAATTCTCATGTTATTCACATAATATTCATCATGAATTTGATTCCATTGACTCCGAAAGATGAATAATATATAGCTTCCCAACACACCCAATGTTAATGATTTCCAAATGATCCCAAAGTCACCATCATATTTGATATTATAAGTATTTAAATGAAAATATTATGGAAGTATAATAAATATATATCTATTATATATGTGGTTATAATTATTTTTAATCATGTATTACTTGAGGTAAGGGGTTCTATTGTAGAATTTATTAAAGTTATACACATTCCGTTTTCATAAATTATTTCCCTTATGTGATGTATATATTTTCTATTAATGTTTTTTATGATTTTGTTTCATGAAAAATATTTCAAATTTATAAATACATATAATTTTCCCTCTTTCAAGGGGGTTTTAAGAGTGTACCCAAGAGGCAAGGGATCCTCATCTTAATTTTTTTATGTGAGAAATATGCCATATTCACACTATGTTCCAATCAGTCAGTGTATATATATAAAATATGTACGATATATAAAAAATACCTTTATACGCATGGTATTTAAATTTTCATTTTATTTTATGAATTTCAAAAGGATTATGATTCAATTGTAACCAAAGTGGGATGGTGTTTATGTTACAGTCTCATTATTTATTAGTTTTTTTGATAAATTTCCTAAATATAAAATTATATAACTTATCTTAAATGAATCCCATGAATTATATGATCCTATGATTCTTTTTAGAGAATAAATTAATTTCGTTTAATTTTCCTATCATTAAGAAATCTAAATATAAATAGGATTTTTTAAAGAAAAAACGATCTTTATTTCTCTCTTTTGTTGAAAATAAATTTTCTTATATATCCATGTTTTCAAAACATTTATCAGGAATGTTTTTTATATTATCATATAGAAATTTTGAATTATTTTTTATCCATTAATGATTTTATAAAAATTATGTTAGAGGAATATTCGTTTCATTTTTTGGATGAGGAACATTATATTTTTTAGCAAAAATATAAAAGGAATCATTATTTTAATGAAAACAAAATGAATGGAATTTACCACTATCATGGATTCTCAATGCATGTAATCATTAATTTAATGTTTCCATAGTTATTTCCAAAGAGAATTTGTAAATTAATATTTGGGAATTTTTTAAATATTAAATAATTTATTTCAATATAAAAATTGGAATTTTCTCTTGATATTTTCCAAGTGATATTTTATTAGAATTTTTAGTTAACATACTATATTTTTATGTTGCATATTATTTACTAGGGATATGACGAAATTATATCATACTTATTCCTTATATGGATGGTATATGATTATTATGATGATATTTTAATAAAACCCTCTTATTTTACATAGTTTCTTTTTTGATTAAATGTTGAATGATTTATGAAAATCATTTCTTTTACATAGGTTATAATAAAATATGGTCTATATATGATCTTATATCTCACATATAGATGGATTTTAATTATTTTATGGGTGGTAATGATATTATATAGCCATAAAATACATTGGGTATATATTGATATCTCATGAAATAATAAGGATTATAATGGGGAGTGAACCTGGTTTAATAAGGGACTCCTTTCAATATGATTGTCTTGGAAGGGAACCTTTATTATAGATTTGATTGGATGTGGTGTGAATAATAAATAGTATGATAGTCTTGGTATTGATACTTAAATGTAGAAAATACTTTCTATTCTTATGTGTATTTAATAAAGTTATTTGTTATATTAATATTATGATTTAATGTTCCGTATTATCTGATTAATTATTTATACTTTTTTATGTATTTCATAACATTATTCCATGAATCATGATTATGATCTATGATATACTAGGGTACGGTTTTCAAATTCTATTATCGTGTTCTCCTAACCTTTTTCATGTGTTATTCATATGGAATCATTATTATGTACCTGGTATCCCTTACTATGAATTTGAGATCAAACATTATTATGCTTCCCTTCCATAGGTTTTGAATAATGGTTTTCTAATTATATTTGTTATATGGGAGTGTTAGTTAATAACAATATAGTGTTAAATGGTGTGTATGTTGTATAAAAACGTTTTTATGTTCCCTGGATTCCCAAAAAAACAATTATATTATAATTTTTGATTAAATAATAATGTTATGTATATAATATTTTTATAATAATATGTAATATTTATATAGAAAATTATAGGATTTTATAGTTCGTATCAATTAATGGTTTAGTTACCATTAGAAACTAATTGGATAAAATATTAATGAGAAAACTAAGGGTAGTCCTTTGTATACAAAATTTTTTATGTTAGTGTCAATAATGATGTATGGTTTTCTAAAAAAACATTACTATATTGATACCAAAAGTGGAAATTGTTTTGAAATATATAAATATAGACGTAATAACCACAATTTGTGTTGTTCAAGTATATATCAACCATAATTCTTGTGCATTGTGAGTGGTCCCTTACTGCGCAGCCAATTTGAAAACCTCAAGCGTTATAAGTTGGTTAATTAATATTTTATTTCAGAACCATTAGGAAGATTTTGAATAGATGATGACCATGATAAGCTTTATTAAACCTAAGGTCTCATAAATTAAAAATATTAAGTCAATAGTATGAGATCACATAAATTATTTTCATGATTATATGATTTCCCACTATGATTATTGTTGATCAAAATATCTTTTCTCCTTTTGAATGGATTGACCTAGGAGGAAAAATGAAACCACTGAATATGATGGATACATTAGTGATTATGAGAAACTTTATGGGATGATGGATGAAATGAATTATATTATGATATACCTAATTAGTTATCATGATATATATTTAACAACATATAATTTAACTAGCTCTTGGAAACCCCAAATAAGAGAAGAATAGTGTTTTTTAGAGCCTACGTGGTGGATACCACAAAGGAATAAAGGATCAATTTCCATCATGTTAGAAATTTTTAAAGAGAAACCATTAAAATATCTCATAAAAATAGTAATTTATTTTGTTTAGAAAATAATGGAATAGAGAAATGAATTGATGAGGAAAAATGGATAGTTTAATGGGGAAATAAATATCATCCTTAGGATCCACTTATATATCGTTTTCATAAATGTGGGGATTGTGAGAATAAACCAAGTCAAATTCCTATTATACGAAAAACTGCAAGAATAAAAATTTTCATATTTCTTATTTAAGTTAATAATAATGATTTCTATGGAAATATTTTTTATGTGGGATTTGATGTTATTTTGGTCATAAATTAGATTTATTTATAAAAATCCCACACTGTTTTCCAAGTAATGGTAACTATATTTGACATTATAAACCAAAATATGATCATCAACTGACGAGATGATAAATTTTAATTTCCATTGGAAATTACATCAATGATTTTGGTCATGATTCATATTTTTGTTTTTAGAATGGCCCGAATGCCTTCATTTTTTATTATTATTTTTTATAATAAACCTTTGAAGGGGTTAGGTGGAACCCTTTAAAGGCCCGAAGTCAGAGAAAATTACATGACATGTAGGTATTAGAGGGAATCAGCCAGAAAAGAAAACTTGGGACTTCTCCTCCCCAGCGTATGTCATAAAATCAGCACTCCACCATCACAAGGGTGGTCAGCTAGCTGTCCTATGAAAATATTCACAAGCCTGGTACCAATGGAAAATCCATACCCTCTCATTCTTTCAATTCTAGTTAGCTCTACTCTAGGAATGTGCCTGCCCTGATTCCTCATCTGAAGCCTTGTCCCTTGTAGTCTAACTAGTACTTCTTCATTCATGTGGCTTGAAGGCCTTAGGTTATCCTTAAGGTCTTAAGGTGGCTCGATGTACCTAAGAAACAACTAGCCCAAAGGCCTTGGGTTGAAAAAAATCATTGTAGGACTTGAGGACCAAATCGGTGGCCCAAAGGGCTAAATGGATGAATCTTTCTAGCAACTAAAGTACTAAACAATTACCACTACAATAATGCTACATTAATGCTATAGAAACCCCTAAAATTCGCCTCTACCCCTATTCAAAAGGGGTTATACCTCAAATTATTGATGATAAACTGAAAATTTATGATATGCCTATTATATAAGAGTTTGATGATGTTTTTATTAGAATAGTCTCATACTGTTATTAAATATAATTATGTTGATTTTAAAATATAACTCTCACTTATAGTATACATATTTGGAGGTCTATATATCTGATGTTACCATTTGAGTTATAGGGATAGAAGAAGAAACTACTAGAGAATCATGATGAGGGATTGATTTAGCCAAGTTTGTCACAATGGGGCGAAACTATTCAGTTTTGTTAAGAAGAAAGATTATTCAGTGTGGGTATACATTTATTAACATGAACTGAGGAATATCATCATTAACAATATGTTTGTTATGGCCTATATTAGTTATTTTTTGAATCAATTGTGATGAGTTCAATATATATTGAATTTTGATCATCGGTCTGGATATTATCATCTGAGGTTAAAAAGTGAATACATACCAAACAAAATCTATCATTAAATTCTTGAACACTATGAATTTAATGTACTTCCATTTTATTACAAATTCCCCTCTAATCATCATATATTTAATTACTTGTTTCCTTTGATATTAACTCGATCGATCTTTGGATGCCCTTATAGACTGAATTATTATAAACTCAATGAGTATGGAAAATAATGAATATCATTTAAGGACAATAATTAAAACATATCGAAGGATATGAGGTATGAAAAATTTACCATGTATGATATTTTGATTAAAAAACTTATAATTTTTGGGATAATAATCTCTGTAGAGGGTATATATGTGGATATATCAACGATGAATATCAGTGTGTCTTAGACCAGAACAAACACTATGACTATTATCCACAATATTCATAGTTTGTCTGGAAATTATAGATGATACGTAGAGAATTTATCAGTGTTATCCAATACACCCACCAAGTTATGGTAGAATGGAATAAATTTTACTGGGATAGATGAATTATAATAATTTCTCAAGGAACTAAAGAGAATTTTATTTAGTGCACCAATGATAACACCAAACTACAGTGGATATGGGTTTGTAATCTATATTTATTCATTAAATAAGGAAATGAGATGAAGTATCATGCATAATTATATTTTTATAGCTCAAGAATCCTGAAACTTTAATTTTAATGAGAAAAATTACACAACTCATTATTTCGAGTTCACTATATATATTTTTTCATTAAAGATATGGATGAATTATCATTACAGTGAATGGTGTGACATATATACAAATCACAAATGACTAAATTATATATAAAGTTAGAAAATGTTAAATATGTTCCAGAAAATATTTTGGGATTTTATTAAAAATTATGACTACTCAATACATGACAACCCATAAATAGGGAACAAGGAGTATGATGTTTTGAGTCGAATGGATCACGAATGCTGATCTACAATGGAGATAAGAAAAGATCCAATATTAATATATTTGAAAATGATGTATCTAGAAATATTGATAGAAGGGGAGAAATATTATCTTTCTTAGGTAAATTTTCAACCATTTATATTGGTAAATATTTAAGATAAATAAAATGAAGGTGCATTACTATAAAAGATGGTGAGAAATATTCTGTAGTTAAACCTTGATTCTAATGGAATGATAATGTTTAGAAACCATGTATAAGTTATTTGAATATAATACTTGAAGAATTATTTATTTTATATTGATCATAGATCATTATTAAATATTCAACATATAAGTATTAATATGTTTAGAGATTTAAAAGAGTGTTTCCAGTGGGAAAACATGAAAATGGATTCTGTAGAGCATGTATTTTTTTTTTGTCTAGAAACAATTAAATTTTGAGTGATAGAATGATTAGGGGTTTCCACCAGCACTAACCATAAGAAAATTAAAAATGAAAAAATATCCAATTATTTAACATTGGACTCTGTAAAATGTATACAATACATAAAGTTGTTCTAGTTGTAATCAATAACCTTATATATATACAACTCTTTATCAATATAAGATATTATTTATCTCCAAAAACGATTGGCATAATATGCATTAATGTAGTGGTATGGTTGAATGGAGTACCACATTTTTCTATATCTAGTTAGGTTCCAAGGATTAACCCACATTTTCAGAGAAGTCTTTAGTATGATATAGATTTAGATATGTGTTTGAGTGAATCTTATAATACTTAGCTAGATATCCAATCTAAGATAACTGTAAAAACCCTAGTGTATATGCTAAGATATCTCTATATAACTTAATAAGTTTTTATCAATTCATTATTATATATTAGCTTTCTTACAACAATATATGTCACTCATGTTAGGTTGGAATTATGGTGATGAAGATAGAGGGGGTTACTTTTTTCCACATTGAAAATAATGAAAAATTAAAAGAATCCATCTTGAAATGATGATTTTTCGCATATCATTAAAATATGAGTCATTAGTATAATATAGATAATGACATTAACTATAATTGGTGACAAATAATGGTATTTGGAATATAAATCCCTTAGTATACTCAAGAAATTATCTCTACCTGAGCCTTCTAATTTTCACTAATTAGTCCTTTTACTCTGGACCCCTATAATGAAGTGTAAAAAGTTCACACCTTACAAATAGGATTTTATAGTGATTTCTAGTTATTTTAAAAGGAATATAAAAATATAAATAATATAATTTTAAGATAATTATACACCATGATTGATTACATTTATCCAAAACCATCTAGAAAAAATATGATATATAGATGATAAATACTAGTTTATGTCATAGTATCCTTAGTTGCAGATACATGTAGAAGATCATCAATAATGAAAAACATAAGAAAAATGTTATTTAATGTCCCTCATCCTTAATTTTATTAATAAAACAGTAAATAAAAAATTTGATAGATGATCAACATGTATGTCTCCAAAAAATATATTTAATTGTTTATTGTATAAACTACTTCAAAATATTAATAATTGATTTAAATGTATAATAAAAATGATCAAACAACAAGAGGTCAACACATATATATCTCCAAAGTGTATATATTCTGAGAACTTTTAAGATTATCACCATTTTTTGTTTATTAATTTTTAGTAGAGACTATGAATCTATTATTATTTAATAATAATCTTTATTTACATCTTGTCAAATAAATCTATAAATTCTAGCAGATAAAATGAAAATATTTGAACAAAAAATGCCCATAAAAAATCACAACATCCCATACAAATATCTGAGATTTAATAAATTGATTAATTTACATTGAATAATTTTTAAATGTCATTAAATATATATTTAATATTAAAAAATTATCATAAATTGAAGAATTAATTCGTAATTATAATCTCCTAGAATACTATGTCAAATGTATGGTTGCACTACTTATAGATAATCATTGAAAGTGAGATTAAAAACAAATGGATGATTCCAAAAGTAGTGTTAATGAACCTTGAATTATGTATAAAACATATGGTAGTTGATAAAATAATGTTTCTAACTCCTAACATTTTTTTCAAACATAAGGTCCCAAAAGTAGTGATCGTCATAAAAATAGTGCTCTTGATCCTAACATTTACGTCAAATATTTGGTTATGAATTGTGATTTAATACTATATAAATATTAATAGAATAATTAAATATATTTTTCATCAAATGAATAAAAAAATGTAATATAATCCTAAAATCCACTTAAAATAATTCCCAATGTAAGAAATGTTAGCGAATGTGAGCATTGAAATCAGTTATAAATAACCAAAAAATTTATATCTACATATTACCAACAACTCGAGAATGTTGATGGACCGTTACAAATATTTATATTTATATATTATTATAATTTAAATGTATAGATATTGAATTTTATATAGAACTATATTTATACCCGAGGAATCTAGGTAAATGGTTGTAATAGGTAGAGCTATTCAACAACAACTCAAGAGAGCTTAGAGTCGATAGAAATTTTATGCTAACAATCTTCCAATAAAAACATATTTTAAAGATTTCAATATGTTATATCTATGAATATCTCCATGGAATAAGGTTATGGAAATCAAAAATAAGGTACACCCAAGCCCTAGGTATATTGTTCCATTCATGTTTATTGGTCGACTACGGAGGGTAGCTTATCGCTTGTTGCTTCCATTGAACCTTTCATCATTTCATGAGGTGTTTCACGTATCACTTGTGATAAATTATAAATATAATCCACCACACGTATTGAAATAAATTTTTTAACTATTGTAGATAGATCCTACATATAAAGAACAACCAATATATTTCTTTTTTGTTCAGATATCATGATATGGACTAATATTAAAAACATTATTAATCTTATTTATAGAAATCAGAAATTAAAAGTAGCTATATGGAAGCCAAATGATGTGATGAAACAACGGTATACAAATGTTTCTATCAGAGTGATGGTATTTTGAGTAAATAATAATTTTAGGGGGTTATAATGTAACACCATGATATTTTAAGATATAATTATCTTATATTAAATTTTATATCTTCTACAGCTTATGATGCTTAAAACCCTAAATCTAAATGAATCACAATATAATTAACTATTATAACATATCTATTATATTTATAGACTGAATAATAATCACAACATTTAAGAAAAAATTTATATTGGTTTCAGATACAATTATATCGATAATAAGTGCCAATTTCTATTAATAACAATATATAATTAAAAATAAAATTTTTATAGAAAATGGGAATTATTAATTTTTATTAGAAAATTTTAACACCCCGACCTCAGTTGCTCAGAGCCACTACATTATTTAATACAGTGGCATGATTACAAGGACAAAAATTTTGAAGGACCAAGTAGTTTAGTATATTTGGAAAACCATTTACATACATAGGTTCAACATTATTGCTTGAAATTAAATAAAACATATATGTTTTATTGAGAATATACACAAATCTAATATTGTCCCTACAGGTCATACATAATAAACATATTCATTTCCTGAGAAAACGAAACATAAAAAAGAGGAGATCAAAAAATGATCAGTAAGGGTAATAATAACAATGCATGATATCATAAATATAAACATTAGGCATGTTGAATAAATAAAAACACATGCCTTTAAAAAATAAAATTGAACATAAAATTACAGGAATTTGAGCTGAGTAAATATGTTATAATAAAGCACTGTCATGGGTATTCTACTAGTCAAATGACCATGTGAACTTTAAATTACTAGTTTCATAATGACGGAATGAATAATATAGGATATCATAACCATACCATCAAGTCCTTATGCTAGGACCATAACTAACAAGTTTGGCGTGGCCTTGTGCCAAGACCATAATTTTTCTCATGAGACCTACCGATGCATCGAGGGGATATATTTGTCCCTACATGTAACATGCTAAGACCAATTAATTCAACATATGATATTTGTGAACATAATCATCACATAAATTCATATTCAAACTAACTAACAAAATGTAAATAACTTTCCACAATCATTTGGCATCAACAGTAACCATTCAAATTAATATTGTAAATGGTATCAAGATAGCATATCCACAATAAAAAAAATTAGAAACGCTTAAAGATATTATTGTAGATCATATAATAAGATACAATGACCAATAAAATACATTATTGGACAAGGTATCTTTTCTTAGTTGAAGATACATTTAAATGAGACCATTGATAAATTCATGAGGAAATAATCCTTAAACATTCCAAACTGTCACATACCATGTTGAAACATTAAAATCAAAATATCTTAGGATATGATAAGAATAATTATAATATTGATATGATATACCAAAGGGATGTACATACACCATATTCATGGAATGAGTGGTGAACAAGGGATATATTTCATAAATGTTAATGTTAGATGAGAAATATCATTTTCACATTTGAAAGAACAGTTATTTTGGAAAATCAATTGTACTATCCATGAAATCATATTATAAAAATGTATATCTAATAAAATAAAATTCATGGACATTTAAATTATATTTGAGGCTTAAATAATGTCTTATTGAGCTGGAATCATTTAAAATAGTTTTTAAATATTATTTAGAAATAAAACATTTTAGTAGAGTTTAATAAAAATATTAAAAGATTTTAAAGCACAAAGTAATGTTTGATTTCATAAAACTAAAGATTAACCAAGATAGATTTTTTGTTTTAATATATGATATTTTATATAGATATATTTGGCATAAAATATATTATAATGTGAAAATTAAAATTGTAATGAATTCGAGAAATTCCAAGAATCAGACTTGTAGTTTAGAAGACTTTTCAAAATATTATATAAAAACATGTAAATCCACATAAAATAAATAAGGATTATGATTGGTACATATATATAGAAAAATAACATATAATTTTATAGGAGTACTTAATAATAAATACAAATTACATTAAGGTGAATAAATAACAAAAGAAACCTGAATGAAAATGGAGGTTCGTATAAAAAATACTTACAAATTTTTATTCAATTGAATCGTATGCCCCAAAATTGATAATCATCAAATGATAAATTGAAAATAATTATGATAAATATATTCATGATATGAAACATCAATGGGAACTATACACACACCATAAAAATGTAAAAGTAGTGAATTCAGAATTTCTCAAAAAAATGGAAGTGAGATGAAGAATCGCTTACCTTAGGTGTGATGGTGTTCTTCAGTTGATCTTAATGTCCTGAATAATAAAATTTACCTATATTAATTAATAATTATAGAACCTACTAAACATTTAATTATTTAGTATAACTTTATTATTTTCTATAATGGCATTATTAATGTGTTAAAAGGTTGAATTTAATTGTTCGGTTCCTTTGGTTTCATGATAGATATACTTATATACATGAATGAAGAAACATGAAAAATGAGGATTGTTTTCAAGAAATGAAGTTATAGGATATTAGTGAACATCCATATCGTTACATGTTTGTAGATTTAATTTTGTTACTTTTATTTAAGAAGAATTGTTTTATAAATTATTTAATGATATCTTTTTTGGTTAATTGACAGGTTTTGAAGACAACAAACTCATTTTTCATTATAAATCAAAACCATGTGTGAAAAATGATTCCACAACCATATATAATATACAATAAATATATTATAGTCTATTTATATATAATAATGGTTTCATGATCATAATTTATGAAAATAATAGATATTGAAAACCCATCATCCTTGAATGTGGTAAATTAGCACATCTTGAATGCTGTTTTTACTCCTAGAATAAAATAAGGATAAATGAGAGATGATAATAACTTATCCCATAATAATAATAAAAATTATAGTACATATAAGTTATTGTGTTTTGTATAATAATTGTATGAGGAGTGTTGTGGATAGTAAAGAAAAAAAAGGAACTTAAAAAAAATGTAAATGAATTGAAAAGTGAAATTTTCCACTTGAATTAATCTTCCTTGAGAGCCTCATTAGGGGAGTTGATATGTTCTAGTTTTGAGTCTAATAGATTATAGACTTGTGGGATGAGAATAGGAATATAATTTAGAAGAATTTAGACAAGGAACAAGGTTGGAGAGGAGTGAAGAGAAGAGGGGAGTGTGAGTTGTTTTATAGATTAGGAGAGAAGGGTTTTCTTAATATTTTAATCATATGTTTATTTTTTCCCATAAGGCTAGGAATAATGAAGATTAAATGAAAAAAATAGCAATAATATCATCTACATTCTAACCTGGGGTTATTACAACAACTATAATTCTAGAAATAGTGTATTTATTTCATAATGTATATATATGGTAAATTAGCGCATTTCACTATTGATAAAAAATTCATATATTCTATAAAAAACCAACAATTTCCCCCTAGACATTTTTCAACGTGTAGTATTCAAAACATTAATCCATTTTATGACAATAATTTTATAAATAATTTTAATTCATCTTTTAAATAGAATCACAATTTATTCCAGAAAACAAATTAAAAATGATAACTGATTTTATAAAAATTTGAAAAGTTAATCACCATATTATAAAATGATCTTAAAACCACAATACAATAAAAGGAAAAAATAATTCTTAAATTTTATAAAAATTAATATCCATTTTAATTACTAAAATACTCATAAAATTATAATTAAAATATTTATTACTTATAAAAATACCAATAATTATTCTTTGATCATTTTGTCACTTTTAGTAAGTCTAAATAGTATTTATATATTCATGGGTGAAGTTTATATTATTTTTCTAATTTACTATTCATAACTATATGTTACTATTCATAAGGGTCAAGTTAATATTCATCAAAATTGTATGTTGATCCTATCATACATTAAATATCTTACTGAACACAACTATGTATGTCATATGTTCGAAATTGAAATGATTGATGTGACCCAAATATGTTTTTGGATAAATTATAAGAAACTATTGTTTTGTATACACTCGATTTTTTATGAATTCTATATTGAATTAAAAAAATCGTGTGGTATTTAATTCTCCCCTAATTATAAAAATTTCACATTAAGAATTTGAAATTGAACATCATAAGTTAATGGATGATACTTGAAAATTCCCTTGTGATAATCCACCAACAGAAATATAGTTAAAATATATTCAAAAAAATAGAAAAAGGGAAATGCATAGGTCACTACAAAAATACACATTCTAACTGGACAACAAGGTCATGAATTAATAATCAACCAATTATGTTCTGATGGAAACTCATAGAGAACATTCTTACATGAATTACCATTACGAAAAAAACCATAAACTACAATTATGAAAAATTTAATTGATATCATGAAAAAATATGATAATAGGACAATGTTTTCATTTAGGAATCTTTTCGTAGAGTTGAAGAAATTTTCTACTCTATAAGTGTATACATATACATTTATATTTCATAAACTCAATCTTATCAATTTTTGTGCATTAAACTGTTTTTACATATGCTCTTAGAACGGCCTAAATCATGAAGTTACAATAATCTCTAAAACCTCATAAAATGATAAAATAACCTTTTCAAAAATGTTCTAACATTCCAAAAGATAAGAATCCAATACTTTATAATAATTCACATATTCATCCTTACCATATCCATGTACAAGGGTTAATTATCAATCATTATTAGTTTAGAATTCCATGATCTATCTCACCCAATGCATATCCTACCTTATTTTCCATTAATAAACATGATGCAAACAAAAAATTTCACATTCTTGACATCTATATATCCTCATAATTTTTCCTCTTGAAATATTTTAATAACTCTTGTTACCATAAAAACTTGTTGGAAGCATGGATTAACCCATAAACATCCTATTGGATATATTCCTTATATACAAGAATGTTGTAAACTCCATAAATGATAGCATAGACCACTTTTCAAATGGTCAAAAATCAGTTCTGAGGTTGTCCGTACTAATCAAAATGATTCATTTCTTCATCATTGTAATCATAATAAGAAATATATTAAGGGTCTTAATTTTCTCAATCTTGTGTTTCCCAAAACATTTAGCTTCCCATTGAGTATCTTTTCTTGGTACCATTCAACATATGGTTTGAAATCCATAATGAAAAAGTATTGCAGTACAATCCTCATATCTTCCACAATTCTTATAACCAGTACAGTGATGAAAAAAATCAAATGATGTGTTTCTTGACTGGGAATATTAATCATTATACTTAATCTGTGGTAACATTATAACTTGATCATTATCTTTTATCATCATTTTGGGTATATTCCTTTCATGATTTGGAAATTGATTTGCATAGCGTCACATCTCCTTTCTGTTGAAGATTTGTATGTTGGAAAACTTGTTCTTTCCATTATAATCACGAAATTGGTGTCCTTTTACTCAACACATATAAAAAACTCCCATTTCATTCAATCATTTACCTGTGTTATTCATTTCATATCTCTCACATGTGGGAAAACCCTTCTTTCCCTTCTTCTTATTATATATATTTTTATATAACTTCCTCTTCTTCATTTTCCACCCTTTATATCCATAGGACTCAAAGAATTATTTATATATCTAGTTAACCCATGATACTATTTTATCGTATGATGAGGATACTTGGGAGGCTATTTTCCTTTGAAACAAAGTATTAAAACCATGGGAGATATGATCCTTCTTAGTAATTATATTACATGAATTGATGAAATTCTAATTCCTTATATTAGGCACCATTTCAAATCAATTACATATAGTATATTTTCTAATAAAATTATTTAATTTCTATAACTCTAAACATTTTATAACACATATCATAAATTTATGCATCATAAATCCTAGAACCATAGACTGTGGTAACATTAGAAGAAAAAATGCTTTATAATGGTTTGTAAAACATGAATTATCAAATGAAAATCCCCCATGGGGGGAAAACCAGGTGCAGAGTAATGCCCATTTTTGGGTTCCAGGATACCCCAGGTCAATCCTGAAACTTGTTTTAAATGTTGTTACTCTTACGTATATCAGTTCTAGATCCACGTACTATTGTAGTATCCAGAAAAGGGATGTATTTTCATGAAAGATGCTCATAATCTATTCCTTAACAAAATTCCAGGACATATGTTTATGTTTATCCTCAATTTAAATCTTAGGGTTATGTTCCCTATTACAAATTTTCTAAATCTAGTTTCTATTTTTCATACTAAACTTCTATTGATACCAACTATAACGCCCTAACCCCAGTTCCCTAGTTCTGGTGCATTATTAAAAAAAATCTGGATTACAAGGAAACAAATCCTGAAGAACCGAGTAGTTTTGTAGTTTTGGATAATAAGATACATAAATAGGTTCAAAATTAAAATGTAAAATTAAAAAAAACATATTTGTTTTATTGGGAACATCCACAACTAAGTGTTTAACCCTACATGTCATTCATAATAAACCTCTTAATATCATGAAAAAAATTAAACATATGAATGGGGTGATCTTAGACACTCAGTAAGGGTTACCAATACAACAAAATATATCACCAACATAAACATTAGGCTTGGTGAATAACTAAAAACACATGCCATTAAAATAAACATGATGATAAAATGGAAGAAATATGAGGTGAGTAAATATTCAATCACAAAGCACTATCATGGGTAATCTACTAGTGAAATAACCACATGATATTTCAATTAATAGTTTCCTAATGAGGGAATTATTAATTCAAGATGGCATAACCATATCATCAATGCCCCATTCCATGACCATAAATATCCATTTTTCATGGCCTTGTACTAGGATGTAATTTGTCCCGTGGGACCTACCGATTCATTAATGGGATATAGAGGACCTCACCCATCATATAAAAAGATAAATGAATTCCTCATATGAAGTGGGTTAACATAATAAACATATAAATACATATTACAACTATTATATGGAATTTAAATACCTTTCCCTCGTCATTTAACATTAACACTAACCCTTCAGAGTAATGTGGTGAATTGTATCAAGATAGCACATCCATAGTCAAAATAATCAGAAATCATTCAAAAACATATTTTAGATGATATCATAATAGATAAATCATAATGTAATAAAAAATTCAGCAAGTTATGTTTCCTTAGATGAATATACATCTTAATGATACCATTGAAAAATTCATGAGGATATAATCCTTAAACATTATAAAGTGTCACATCCCATGTCGAAACATTGAAATCACAATACCCTATAATATCACAATAATAAGGATACTCTTGATATGATATAACTAAGAGAATTATATAAACCAAAAGCATGGAATGAGTGGTGAACAGAGAATATTTTTCATAAATGTTTTTTTTGTGATGAGAAAAAAACTTTTTACTTTTGAAAGAAGAGTTCATTTGGAAAATCATTTTTAATTTCCATGAAATAAGATTTTAAAAATGTATATCCCGAAAAATAAAATTCCAGGTCATTGAAATTATATTTCATACTTAAATAAATTCTTATTGAGGCCAAATCATTAAAAAATAGTTTTTAAAGAAGCTTTTTAAAAAACATTTCTGTGTAGTTAAAAGAAAATATTAAAGGATTTTAAAGGGAAAAGGCTTGTTTTATCACATAAAACTTGAAATGAATCAAAATAGATTTTTGAGGATAAAATTTGTTATTTTAGAATGAAAAATATGGAATAAAACAGATTATATAGTGAACTTTAATATAGGTATGAATTCAAGAAGTTACTTTAATCGGGCTGGTATTTCAAAAGAATTTTTTATTGATTATTTTAAATCATGAATCCACCATTAAAATAAAGAATTATTCTTATTGTTATAAATATATAGAACATTAAAATATAATTTATAAGTAATTCATAAGAATAACTAAAAAATTCATTAAGGTGAATAGAAAATAAGAGCAACCTGACTGAAAATGGAGGATCAAGTTAAAAATACATAAAACTTTTAATCAAATGAATCATATGTCCACAAAAAAATAATCATCAAATTGTGAATTTAATATAATTGAAATAATGATATTAATGATATGAAACATCAATTGTATGTATAAATACACCATACACAAATAATATTACTGAATACAAAATATCCCAAAAAATGGAAGTCAGATGATGTTATCCTTACCTTATGTCTGATGGTGTTCGTCACATTATCTTAATGTACTGTATAATAAAATTTTGGTTCATTATTTAATATTTCCAAAAACTCCTCTACATTTAATTATTTACTATAACCGTATTATGTTCATTCATGGCCTTTTTGATGGGTTAATAAGATTAACATTATTGTACGGGATCGCTTGTTTCATGAATGGTATGATTATATACATGAACAGAGAATCATGTAAATGAGTATTATTTCCATAATTGAAGTTATATGTTATTAGTGAAAATCAACAAGGATACATGTTCATAAATTTCATTTGGTTAATTTGATTGAATATGAATCCTTATATAAATGTTTAATGACATCCTTTTGGGTTAATTAACGTCTTTTTGAACATAACAAACTCATTTTCCTTTATAAATCCAAAAAATGTCTACAAAAAGATACTAGAAACATAGATGATACATAATACATATATTATAGATTGGTTCAACCAAAATTATGTTTTCAAGATCATAATTGAATATGATAATAGAAATTAAAAACCAATCGTCCTTGATTGTGGTAAATTAGTACATATCGAATAGTGTTTTTTTACTACTAGCATAATAGAAGGATAAAGGATATATGAAAATAACTTATTTCATATTCATAAAAATATTAAATTACATATAAGGTATTTTATTTTTCATAATAATTGGATGAGGAGAGGTGAATATGGAAAATAAAACAGAGGTACTTGAAAACAATGTAAAAGAATTGAAAAGGGGAATTTATATCATAAATTAATCTTCCTTGAGAACCACATTAGGGGGTATAATTTAGTCTTTTAGCAGAACAAGGGCTGACATATGTGGGGAAGGACCTTAGGAGTTCATTTTAACAAAATTTAGAAAATACACAAGGATTGAGAAAAGTGAAGAGAATATGGGAGCATAGTTTTTTTTATAGTGGAAGAGTAGAGGGTTTTCTTAATATTTTAATCATTTGTTTATAATTAATCCATAAGGAAAATAATACTGATTATTCCATGACCAAAAATAGTAAAAAATTGAATGTGATTTTGAACCAAGGGTGCTTACAACAACAATGATTCTAGGAATACTTTATTGAACTCCAAATATATATACTGGGTAAATAAAAACATTTGACTATTCATAAAAAAATTAGGAATTTTAAAAAAATCTAAAAAATTACTCTAACAATTTTTCTATGTTTTTAATTCAAAATTTAAATCCATTTTTAAAAAATAATTATAAAAATATTTTTAATTTAATTTTTAAATAAAATAAAAATTTATTAAAAAACTACATTAAAAATATAACTCATTTTATAACACCTTTAAAAGTTAACCAAGGTCTCATAAAATTAGCATATAAACATGACACAAATATAATAAAAATTTATGATTTTGTGTTATTCAATTACATATCCATTTTAAATTACTAAATTAATTATTTAATTAAAATTAAAATATTTATGACTAAAAAAATACCAATAATTATGCTAGGATCATTTTATCACTTATAAGATGTCTAAATTTTATTTATACATTCATGGGTGATGTTTCCAATTATTTCTCCAACAAACTATTCATTACTATTCATAAGGGTAAAGTTAATATTCACCAAAAATGTTTGTTGATCATATTGAACTCTAAATATCTTAATGAACGCAACCATATATGTATGTTTTTCAAAATTCAAATCATAGAACTGACATAATTATCTTTATAGGATAGATTATTTGAATTTATTGTTTTGTAGACACTCAGTGTTTTATGCATTCAATATTTATTTTCAAAATCTTAGTGTGGTGAAAAAATATAATTTATGAAAAGTATAGAATATTATTTCAAAATCATACATTAATGTTTTAAATTATAATTTTACAGTAATGGTATTGTGAGTTATTGAAAATTTTATAAAAAGAGTTATTCTTTATAGAATGGTGAAAAATAATAATTTTTATTGAAAAAATGTTTTTCATGAAAATAATTTGGAAAGATATTTTTATTGTAAAATGGTTTTAATATTTAAATTTCTAAAATTATTTTAGGAACAATCCATTTATGGTCATTATAATTATTTTTATATTGTATTTTAGTATAAAAATATATATAATTAATAAAACGTTTTTTTCTGAAAAACTTTTTCACATATTATTTTACAAGATTAATTATAAATTTAATTATTTTAATTTTATGAATGAAATTTTATAACATATATTCCAAATTACGAATCATAGTGTCCTATTTTTTATGGGGCCAATTTCATTTTTTTGTTCATAAAGAATAGAAAAAGTTCTATGGTTTTATTACAGTGGTTAATGTTGACACGAGTTTACTCAGTGGTTAAAATAAATGTTAATAATATGTTTTACAATTAATATGTTATGAATCATATTTTATGTCTATATTTCAATCTCATAATATCCCAACTTTGAATTTCTATCCATTTCATGACAATTTTCAAGATCAAATAGTTCTAATATTTAGTATTTTAAAATTTTCAAGTTTGTGCTCCCCGTAACTTATAAAAGGGATCACATCCGTTCAATTAATTACACATAATTGATAAATCAATATCTACCAATCCATAACCAATGGTTTTACAAACACCCCTATAAATTAAAAATAAGATATTTTCTTAATAAAATTACATTTCAAGGGTCCATAATTAAGGATCTAATAGTGGCCAACAAAAGAATTGTTATTATAATACCCTGCCTCTTTCAAATTATTTCAGCTTATACCTCCTATAATTATATTGTGTTTATAATAAATTAATATATTATATATATTTTATGTACTAAAATGTTATTATAATTATGAAACCACAATTATTATACCTATTTGTATGCAATTATAATTTAAAGTATCTATTATTCATACGCGTGGACTTACGGCTCCAAATAAGGATACAATTAATTTTCTATCACCATCAATCATGAATAGTTATGATGATTTTTTTAATATTTATATATTATATTTCTAATATAATAATTATATAATTATTATAATATCATATCTTCGTTATTACCTTTACATCCATTGGAAAGTGATAACTTCGCTCGTGCTTATGCGTAGACTACCACCTCCAAAATGCGATGTGATTCGTCTTTCACATACAATTTAATTGGATTGTAATAATGATATATTTAATGATTATATATAATATTTATTCTAGAAATGTTAATTAGTATTTACCTTTATTTTTTTCATTCATCGAAAAGTGAAAACAATGTTCTTGCATTTATCTGGCATACCGTCTCTATGAATAGATCAAGTAATATTTATATCTATATATTTTCTAGATTACTCTAAATTTATATATATATATATTGATTATATATTTTAAATACATAATTATTTTCATTTTGGTGATGATTTATCCCTGATCTATGAAATAAAGAATGATCTACCAAAACTAAAATCTCATGAAAAAGGACACAGCTAACACATAGAACTGATGATTTTAATAAGAAATTATTAATAAATGGGTGTTGAGGCGTTATAAGGGAATTATATATTATATTAAATTTATTTACACGAAAATAATACAATTTTATAATAAATTTTAATTTATTATACAATAGTTTTGAGTTCTTTAGAATAAAGTCGTACATGAAGAAAGATATTCAGATCTCCCTTTTTTCTTTTAAACACATTTCTATATTCACCACCCTTTCCATTATTAGGGTTATATAAAAATATTTAATTTCATTTATTATTATTTATTTTAAAATTAGGGGGTTTTAAATGAATATATTATTTAATCACCTTCAGGATATTTTGATTCAGATATCCCCAAAGCGGTAAGGGTTTCTTGTCCCAAATTATTTTCCATGAGACATTCATATATACAAAAAAATTCTATCATGTGTTATATATACTAAAACATTTATATGATATATCAATAATTCTTTTATATCCATGGTATTCACTATTTTGTGGGGATTAGGATTAAAAATTACCAAATTTGATAGTGATTTATGGTACAATATCAATATTTATCATGATTGTTTATGAATATGTTTTTGAAGAAAATATATTATGAAATATATTTTTTAGAATCAAATTTTTTCCATCACATATGATTATATTTTTTTAATTTTTTAGATTCAATTTTCCCCTTTAAAAGATTAAGAGTTTGAGATAATTTTTTTAGGATAAGAATCTAAATTTTTCCCTTCAATTAAAATTCCTCTTTTTTTATATCAATGTTTTATAAGAAAAATTTATTTATGTTTTTTATGTTTTCCCATAATATTTGAATTAATTTTTACCCATTATCAACTTTAAAAAATAACTAATGGAATTATTTTTCAATTTAAAAAAGTACAATTTATTTTTTATTGAAAATAGAACAGGCATATTTTTTCTTATATACATTATGTGAATGAAAATTTTAACCATCATGACCACTCAATTCTCTGAATATTTATTTAAAATATTTCATGTTTATTTTTATTGACTATATTTTAATTAGTATTTGTGATTTTTTTATTTTAGATAAATTTTTTCATAATAAAAAAACTATTTTCCTCGTGAAATATTCATAGTGATATTGTAAAGATTTTTCTCTTCTAAGATTATGTCCTATGATGTTACATAATATTTAATGAGGATATTTTCTTATGATACCATCCTTATTCATTACCGATATTTTTTTTATTATGGTGATTATATGATTATAAAACCCATTTATTTTCCTCAGGTTATGTTATATTGAAATGTTGAAACTTTGATGAACCCCATTTCCTTTTAGAAGTTTATGATATTTCCTGAATGATTTATGATATTGTGGCACACATATGAATGGATTATTATTATGTGAATGGTGGGACCATAATTATATTACCATATGGTTCATTGTGTAAAGATAGATATATCATATGATAATGAGGATTGGAATGGGGATTGAACTCAATTCTGTAACAAACTCTATCCACTTTGATATTCTTTGGAGGGAACCTTGAATAATAATTTAATGAAATATTTAGTTATCCCAATAAGAAATGATATAAATAGAAGTGATATTTTACTAATGTAATTATTTTATATGAAAACATTATTCTACAAACTTTTGACTTATACTGATCGTGTCGTTGCATCATGCATTCCCTTTGTATTCAATTATGATTCTCATAATATAGACTGAAAATAATTATTCCATGAATGAATATTATGAACTATTTTATTATCGGAATAGGTTTAAAATATTAATAAAATGTTCTCATACCCATATTTTCATATTATACTTATGTGGTGATTTTTTATAAACTTGTTCTTATTTGAGGTACAAATCCATTAACTTCTATAAAATTTCAATTTAAATTTTATAATATGGATTAATATGAATGAAAATTTAAGTCATAGAGTTATCAAGGGTTTCCATACCTAGTTCAGATTTAAGAAGTCATCCTTTGGGGTGAAATAATCCCAGACCACAGTTAGTGTCAATTGTGCAGGGCATGATGAATGGTTAGATAAACTATGTAATACCGGAGAAGAGAGCGGGAGGAGGAAAAACTATTTTGGAAGACTAGGAAAATGGGTTGAAAGTCCATGTGACCAGGTTTTAAATTCTAAATGTGGTGTTTTAAATAGTTTTCCCATAGTTATCCAATCATTTAGGCAAAATGTAAAATGTTCCCTTCCCTACAGATAATCTTGCACAGTTGGCACACGGTTAGGCTAAGCCGCGAGGCTAATGCTTGTGACCATATTGTTTTGGTGAAATTTAAAAGTTTATAATAATTAAATATTTTTTTTCTATATATCCTATTATTCTATAGCTTAGAAATCTCATACCTTTTATCCTCTACATGGTGATTATTCTGGGAATCAGGATAACATATCCTTCTGAGACCAGATTCAAGTGCAGCTCATGTAGTTATATCTGCATCAGGAAGTTATCAATTCCTTTTTATCCATTAATAATTTGACTTGGAATATATTGTGATATTTAGGTGAAAGATAATTTATCCTTTTATTATGATATTAAATTTTTCTTAAATTCTTCCAAGATTAGAGTCAAATATGGAGTTGATATTGCATGAGTTAACCACTATCGACCTATGGTAGTTGTTATTATGCCTTTTCTTAAATGGATAAGTGTTTATATATATATATATAACATTTTAATGTATGACCAATTATTGTACAGAACCATGAAATTAATTTAAATCCTTGAATTAAATTAGTAGAATGGCATATGAAATTAAAGAGTATCTTCAATGAATTATTATATCTTTTTGACCCTGAAATTGGAACCACCCATTTTTTAGTGATGTTTAAATAAATTGACCATCATTGTATTATATAAAATTAGATAAATTAGGGTGTAACGTTTACATATTTACCATGGGATATGAATTGTAAATTAAATGAATTATTTGGAATGTGATATAAAATCCAATAGAATTTATTAATAGTAGAGGATGGAGGGGCATTCCCTTAAACTTTTAGATGTAGTATAATTTTTCCATATGATATGAATGTTCTAATAAATTAACTATGATAGTAATTAATAGGCAAGTATTTTAAGATCATTACATGAAGGGAATAACCTTTTGAGGTGAGTTTAAAATGAATTATTCTTGGTGTCGACCATGACATAGTTAAATGGAATTGATTAAATGGTATGGAATTATTTTTCATGATTAGGAATATTCATGGGGCGACACATGAATTAAATGATGAATTATATTGATCGAAACAATTTGATTTGACGTTGATTACACTCCAGTTATACCTAGACTACGTAAATAAATTTTGAGGACCAACATTGAGGGTGTTGAAGAAATCATGTTAAATAATATAACTAAGAGAACATGGGAGATGAGATTTTTTTATGGATTATGGATTTTAAGACATGAATTCTATTTTAGTTATAGATTATCTCATATTATCATTCATTGATCCTATCATCTATTGGAGTATTATTTCAATATAATATGATAAATCATTTACAAATGATACATGACCATTTTATCATAAGGTAATTTCTTCTTAAAGGATGGTGATTCAATATATCGAGGATGGTGAATAAATATAATTGTTTTATTTTTCACACAAATTAAATTCATTCATTAGTGTAACATTTAAATTATTTTTTATTTTATCAATTTAATAACTTTTTGGAGAAACATCTTAAGTAGGGGTAACACATGTTATTGGGAAAGATGGAACAATGAAATTAGTCATTATTTTTCTTCATAAATTGATATTGGTTCATATTAAACTATAGTTTAATTCAATTTTCTTGACCATATGGATTTTAAAATTTTAACGTGGAACTAATTTTCATTGAAAATTTGATTATAAAATAAATTTAACTTATTAAGAAACTAATAAATTCATTACATTACATAAGATAATGAAGTCAATTTTTAATGAAAACATACACTTTGAAATTGGTTAATAATATATATTTTTCAAATATAATTTTATTCCTTAACAAATTTGTTTATTTATAAATTCATTTTTTGTTTTAATTATATTTTTCATTTCAACCAAAAATTTTAAAATAAATTTTAGGTTAGGATTTGCGAGCCCATTATCCATTGATCATCTTTTGGCTCTCTATTTACATATTACTATATAGTAATTTTAAAATTTTAAAGTCTATGAATTTTATTTATTAAAAGTGCCCCACCACCCTCACTAATATGCTAAAATAAGGGTACATCAAATTTATATACCAACTATATTTTTTAAAGTCTCCAGATATTGTGAAATTCCTTTAGTTGCATTTCTTACTTATGTTTTATCATGCATATTTCACATGCTTTTACAATCTCTAGTAAACATTCACCTAGAGTTACTAGTTGTACACTGTTAAATAAAAGGGAATTTGGTCCAAGATATGTAATCATATAATAGTTAACAAGTTTATGTAGTTATATATAATCAAAATAAATTAATTTTAGTCTTAGTAATATGATCTCTTATAAAACACATTTTATCATTCCACCTAGTATTAAAAACGAATGAAAATGGTATATCATTTTTGAACTCAACAGACACAGATTATGAATTTCCACATGAAATAAAATGATTTGGAATATTATCCACCCTAAAAGACATTTATATAAATAGTATCCTAAAATAAATGGATTTAAATATTATGATTCATTATTATGGATATGGTTTAAACCCTACAAATGTGGATTTAATCTCTATATTTCTCTATATTGTGTATTCTAACATTACATACCTCTTTCATCAAATATTAGTTGTATATTCAGTCACACAAAAATTAAACTCTGACAATAAAATACGTGGGTTTTAATTGAACATAATATATATATATATATATATGAATAAATTAAACTAATTATTCCTAAATTATGGAATAATTATCCTATTTCTAAAAACCGTTTGATTTATTGAAAAATACAAACTCTTATGTTATAATTTTCAAATTCCATGACTACAAAAAAATCCTACATTTCCCATTTCAATATTCTAGAAGATACAAAACACCAAATCAGCCTTAAGGCCATATTGGAAGATCATAAACACTAGAATTACCCCTTAAAAATTACAAAATGAAATTAAACTCTAATATAACCTATAATTACTTCTAATTTGGTATTAAACTGTTATACAACACCTTCTACTTAACAGATGATGATAAATTCAACTGATCCATCATATATGGCTATAAAACATTACAAAATAATCTTTTACTTTTATAAATAGTAAAATACACTATTTCCTTAAGTAAGGGTGGATTTAGTTTTATGTTGTGTCCCATAAACATCTTCATGGAAAAATAATCCATTTCAACAAAACAAACAAACATTATTTCAGTGAATGATTTCATGATAATGCATTAATTTTATATGAGAGTATTGGACATGATAATAATATCCTTTATGGTATCGATTAATGTATTATCATATTGGATGATATAATTCTATTAAATCCACTTAATTAGTGGTGGGTTTTTGAAAAATGATAAATGAAAATGTTGAACCTAACATAAAATATGTGGTCTTAAAAGGGGAAAAGTTATTATGTATATTTAATTATATTGTTTCATTGATGGGTTATTTATTTTTTATAACCATTATAATCTTTTGGATGAATTCCACTAGTTGTTTATGATGTTTTGTGACACCCAACAAGCATGGGGGAGGACCAATGGCCACTGGGACCTCTTCATCCTACAAACGTCAAACATGATTTCCTTAAACATACACAATTGATTCTTATGAAACAATGTAATAACCTATGCATTCATGCCCATTTTTAATTCCTTTTATATTAATAAAAATATAAATAATGATAATTTTTGTGTGTATGCGTGGGAGAGTATGATCTCAACATGTGAGTGTACACATGAAAACCATGATTAGATGATGTTTTGAATTTTGGTTCCATTATGATAAATTTCATTGGGATGGTGTCCCATATTAAGATGTTATAAATATTTTGAAGGGTATATCATAAAATAGAAAAAAAATCATCCCTTAGAAGAAGCCGATGATAATATTCCACTAATCCATATTTCTAATTATGAATCTCCAAATATGGATACCTAACCACCCATACGTGACATAAATGGATACTCCATACTTTTAGATGAATATTTAGAATATTACAAAAATACATGTGCTAGGACCACAATAGTATGGTGTATTTGGAATCGTGGACCAAAATATCTTACATGGTGAAATATTTTCATTGTTTCCCACAAATATCTTCCCCATTAGTACTTATACTTAAAATATTTCTTCATATAATAGGGAATGAAAACATACTAAATGGGTGAGGTCATATTCTTAGTTAGGGAAAACAAATGAGATACATAATCATAATTATGAAAATAAGGGTATGATAATATGATCATATCATTATAATATCATACACTTCATATAAATGATCGTATAAATGAGTCATGGAATAAATATTGGTAGTTGATAAGATACGAATCATAATGGAATGAGGAACATAATCCATTAAAAAATAACATAGAAAAAAGACATCAAATTTTTGGAAGAAACATAAGAATATAAAATGAGTTCTGATGTTGTCATGTCATCATCGCTAAGTCTATATCAGTGGTATAGATTCACTACCCATATAATGATGGAATCAAATTTCACTTCCATAAACATCTCAGTCATAAAGTTCACTCACAAGACCATTATAGATAAAAAATTCCTTTACATAAGAAAGGTATCTCCCTATTTCATCAATGTATATCTCATTAGATATAAATATTTTTCCAATTAAGTAGAGAGAGATATAAGCCGCACCCATATAATAATGAAATGATACATATATGTTCCACAATATCATAAAAAATCATATCGTAACCCATGAAATGAAATGTGTTTCATAAACATGTAATTATATGATAACCTATAGAAAATATATTGTTTTAATAAAAATCTCATCAAAGAATAACCTATTAAAAAACCATGTTTCATAAATATAAAACCCATGAAATACACAAACATATATTTTGTGAAAGAAAAAGGGTTTCATAAAAATCATTTTATAAAAATATAAACATTTAATAGAATGAATATAAATGGAACCATTCGATCATTTTTTTATAATAGAATTATTAAAACAAAAGGATGTAATCCTACATGGAAAATAATTTAGAGAGATCCTTTAAACATTTATTTGAGGAAAGTATTCATTCTTCTAGAATATATTTATAACATAAATCCTTTTGAAAAAAAATTCCTTGAAAATATATTAGTGATGCTTGAAAACATGTTGAAATCTTTTTTCATAGGCAATATCATTGAAACTTATATTGTATTCTTTGAAAATATTTTGAAAACCATTTTCCGTGAAAACCTAAAAAATCTGCATGAAAACATTTTGAAAAACATTTCTCTGAAAATTCCCTAAAACATATAAAGAAATATAACGTTTTGAAATCCTTTTTCACTTATAATTATTTTAAAACCTATACAATAATATTGGAAATAATTCAAATTATTTTCTTTGAAAATTAACTTTTGAAAACATATAAATGAAGCTTTTAAAATCATTTAAAACACTTTTTAATCATTAAAAAAAAATTTAAAATATTTTTCTTTAAAACTCCCTTTTAGAAAATAAAACCCCTTAGAATATTAGAAAAATCATTTCTCTTAAAAATTAATATATTAAATAAAATATTGAAGATTTAGTGGACTGATGTTCAATAAGGCTAAAAAAATTGTACATACCGAACATTCCTTTTGCGAAGTAAAATGTTTTGAAAGGCCCCTTGATCAGAAAATGATATAATGATTACTTTTAAAAAAATAAAATGGTAAAACATTGGTATTTTTTTAAATATCACAGGGTAATGGTATAACATTTTTGAAATAATTTTTAAAAATCATATTTTTGTAAAATCTTAGATTTCTAATATAATGTAGGAAAGGGTAATATTTTACGAAAAATATATTTTTATATTATGTAAACAAGTGTTGGAAAATAGTACCATTACATGGATAAAAATGAATAAATTTTGGGTAACGAGATTCATGTGAGTTATTGAGAGATGGATAATATAATTTCATCAATAATATCATATTCCTAAATAGTCTCAATAAAGGATGAGACTGTTGTAATAATCTGTTACGAGTTTGGTAACATTTAATCACAATCAAATTGATATAAAAACATTAAATGAAGTATTAAATACAATGAAAATATGTATATTAATGATATAAAATTTAAATTGAAGTATATTCACCTCATATAATAATATAGGTGAATAACATGGCATGTATCTCAATGAAGGAAAATTGAGACAAAATTGCTTTACCGATTTGGAAATTTTGAAACATAAACCCCATAAAATAAAGATCGAAAAATGGATATTTAAATACTGAAAGATTTATTTATAAGAATAAAATAATACTTCCATTTTCATTATATAAACCAAAAAAAAATAAAATAGAGGTGAATCATGCATATTCCTGACAGATATAAGAAGTGAGATGAGAAAACCCTTACCTTAAGTACTGGATTTATTCATACACATTCAAATATAATGTATAATAAATATAATATTATTTTAAATATACCAAAAGTAAATATTATTATATCTAATTCCATATTATATTTTTTAGGAAATTATGTTTATCATTTATTAACAACTCCATTTTAATTTTACGTTTCAGGTATAATCTGCATTTTGTTTCATACATATTTTGAATTATTATTCCTGATCATATTACTTAAGTGCTGATTTAATTATTTAAAAAATGTATAAAATCATATAAATATAATATATATTAATTAAATAATTATTTCTAATTATATATAAATTATATAAATATGAAATGGAATATATCATTCATGGAGATGGTAGGTTGTACCTGTGTCTGAATGAGGATTCCTTTTAATTTTTATATTAAAATAATGTAAGTGAATTAAATATATGTATATGTATATTATCTTCAAAGTATCATTATTATTTCATATATATATTATTTGTTATATAAACCCATCCATTATATTTTCCATGTAAACTATGAACAAATCACATCGCTTTGAGGCAACAGTTGTCACCACGTCTACAAACAAAGTTATCAGTTCTACAAAAAATTTAAATCATAAAAGTATGTTTTATATAAATATTATAGAAGATTAAATAAATCATAAATATCACATATATTATAAAAAAACATAGTTTCTGTCAAAATTCGCATCCATGTGATATGGTAATTGAAAAATAAACAACTTCATTTCACGAGGATGTAGTTCACTATAAACAATAAATGTATGTTCGTTACACACTAAATGAAAGTGTGTTTGAGTGTCTGTAGAAACATTAAAAAAAATCTATGTATATTTATGATAATTTTTTTATATAATTGTATAATAATAATATTTTAGGTGGTTTAGAATGAAAATAAAACAAAGAGCTTGAATAAAGATATTACCACTTTTTTGGAAAACTCTTTGTGGTTTGAACAAAAGTGATTCATTTGATAAATTGATACCCAATGAATGGATTATAGGATGAATTTAAGGATTATATAATATTATTTAATCATAATTTTGGTGATAAAAACTTCTTGAGATGTGTCAATATGTTGGAGGGGTAAGAGACTTTTTATGATGGAGGAGGACTGCCATTTTAGGAACTTTTTTAAAAGGGAATTTCACCCATGTTTTTTATAGGTCAAGTGGCTCCAATAATGGATGAAATTAAATTAAATGGATTATAAGTTCTAAATATGAAAATCCAATAAAAATTGGACACGTTTATAACTAATTTTGGTCCAAAAGTTTTAGATTTATTCCTCCATTAACTTATTTTTCCTCTTAATCATAGTAATTATTTTAAATCACTTTCACTATTTTTTTAGTACATAAATAATTTGAAATTAATATAAATTATAAATAATGATTATTTCAAATATGTAATTTACTTTCCAAAGTAAAACCATATTAGTGGTAGAAATTAATTTAAAATTAATCATGCAGACATCACCACAAAGCAGGTTTTTTAAGTAAAATTTTTAATGTGCTTGATAAGTTTTTATATCTATTTTCAATGTGAAATGGAATAAAATTACCTAAATAGGATTAATTTATTTAATATCTACCTATGAAAACTATTAATCAAAAATAAAATATACATTATCTAATTAAATAAATTAGGAAAAATGTAACATTATGACCCCATAAGTCCAGAGTCTGAGCATTATTTTAATACATTGGCATGATAACAAGGAATCATGTCCCAAAGGACTGATCAGTTTACCAGTCTTAAAAAATAGATTACTTACACAAATGTTACATTACACTTTATAACATACAAAACAACACAAATAATCTTTTGGTATCTCCATTATTCCCTTATCTTAACCCTTCATATTAATCAAAATAAACATCTTGAAATTCTGGGAAAATAAAACATATGAAAGGGGTCAACACAAATGCTAAGTAAGGGTAAATAATTTAGTGGAAGCTATAAAATTTTAAGGAAAGATGTGTAATAAAAAAACATCCTTTTTAAACAGATTCATGAACATAATATGGAAAACATAAATCACAAATCACCATATAAACATGCACATGAATATTATACTAGTCAAATAATCACATGTAAAAATTAATTTCATATTAAGGGAATGCCTAATGGCAGACATCATTACCAAATAGTCGAGGCCTCATGCGAAGACTATAATTAAATTTTTTGAAGGATTTGTGCCAAGACACTAATTTTTCTCATTAGACCTACCTATGCATTGAGGACCTATAGCGGGCCTCACCCGTCACTTACTAAGTCCATTGTATTCCTCATATGAAATTGTTGAAACATTACATAAACATTCTTATTAAAACTAACATACGAAATTGAAATAGTTGATCCATAAAACATAAAGTGTATAAAAATAGAACATCCATATTAAAACATATAATAAAACATTAAATACAATATATAATATTGTATTATAATAAATCAAACTCAGTCAATAAAAATATCCAGTAACGGATTTTGAAATAGTTTAAAATGATTAGAAAAACGTTTTTAGTGAAATATCCATTTTTTTAAAATCATTTAAATATCATGAATTTATAACAGAATTCATTTAAAATATATTTTGGAATAAAATTTTTCCATACCACATTGAAACTTTGAAAAATAATTCACATTTTAAAAAAATCATGTCCATATAAATAAATATTTAAAACTATTCTGAAAACATGGACATTAATGAGAATGATTTAAAAGAATAAATATTTAAAGCATTTAAAATAATGCTTTGGTTAAATTTTACCATAAAAAATTATTTTGAAAATTTATTTTATGAAACATGGAAATGGATAATAAATATTTCCTAGAAAATACATACACATAAACAATATCGGATAAAAATGAGATTGAGTAATTAACCCTTGCCATGTACATCCCTTTGGACAAGGGTATGTTTAACATCATGTATAATGACCATAGTATGTTATTAGATAATAACATAACCATATTCATATTTATTATATCATTAATGATCCATTTATGACTTTATACTACCCATTTTATAATGATTTCCATGTTAAATTTACCTTTCGAGTAATAATCACTTTCTTTGTCGTACGTGTTTTAACTTGTTATTCAAGAACATATCAATTAGATCATGATTTAAATACATATAGAATTTTAAACACGGTTTATATATAATATAAATTTATAATATAAATATTTATAATTGATAGATATTTGAAATGGAAAACACTATTTATTGATACGTTAGGTCGTAGGTATGCATAAATGTTGTTTCTATTTTCATATCATGTTGAAAGTAAGTAAGTGAATATGATATATGTTTGTAAATATATGAATATATATATATATATATCCAGTAGAATTATTATTTCATATATTACATAATTATTAATAAAATATATTTTTATAATCTTCCTCAAATGGTGAACCTGGAAATGAATCTTATCACGTCCTGGAGACGGTAATCCAGACGTACAAACGAGTGAAAATATAATTTCCTTAAAGATTAAAAGATGTGGAATTGGATAGTATATTAATTGTATAGTGAAATTAGCATGTTAATTTCATAATCTATATACATATTACTCATCATTATATCCATATAAATAATATAGTGTTGAATAAAAAATTACACCACATCATGGAGATAGTAAGTCATACATACGCATGGATGGTGACATTATCATTCATAGGATGGATATAATAATGGTAATGTATGTACCATATTTATAATAATCTCATAGTATGTCGAAGTTACTGGATTTTTTTGTTGGTATCAAAATAACAAATAAATAGAATGTAGAAAAAGAAAAAACATAGAAATAGGTGATAAAATAATTACCACTTTTTGTGTGTTTCCTTTTGATTTGAACAAAATGGATCCATAGGTTGCATTTTGTCTCAAAGGAAGGAATGTAGGTTGATGTGAGAGAATTTGGGAGGATATTTGAGTAAGGATTGGATAAGACAAAGGGCTTTGGAGGTGTTATTTTTAGATAAGGGGAAGTAGCCTTTTATAAGAGAGGTGGCGGTCACTTTAGGAAAATCCGGAAATATTATTTTTTAACAAATATTATTCTGTTTCTAGTGGATTTAAATGGATTTATGTAAAGGATAAAATGGGTATGGGTCGAAAGATTCTCAACCAGTATCATTTAGACAAGTTGTGGTCACTATTTTGACCTTATCTTTTATATTTAACTATTAGTTAAATAGTTTAACATTTATCATGTCTCCTTATATTTGTATATTATATGGTTAATAAACATACTATAAACAGCCAAGAAAATAATAATTTGTTCATTAATGACATATGTATCATTATATAAGTTATTTGGCCAATCCTTATATTTTTAGGATTATTATATATATTAATAATATAGTATTTGTTTTAAAAACTCATTTATGTGAATTTTAACACTATTTAGTTTTTCGATTTTTTGAAAGTCATCACTTCTTGATTAATTTTAAAAAAATGCATTGAATCAACCCTAACATGTCAAATTGACCTCAAAAATTCATGGATGACATAAAAAACTTCAAATTATATTTATTTTAACTACTATAATACCATTTATTTTAGTCTTTCATTAATAGGTATTATGTATCTATTTTTACATTTACAAAAATAAATAAAAAATTATAATTATTTAATTATATTTTTTTTTAAACAATAACATAGTGTTTTTCACTATTCATAAAAAAATTTAATGATTTCAGAAAAATAGAAAAAATAGAACCTAATCTAATTTTAAAAATCCAAATTCGAAAATGAATTCTATTTTATGAAATTTAAAACCTAGAAGTTCCATTAATTTTTTTAATGTTAATTCACATTGTCAAAACAAAAAATCAGGTTTTTAAAAATTAAAAATATCACATGATTGACATGTATTTATGTCAAATTTAAATGTGAAATTACTTATAATGACCTATATTTTATTAAATAATAAAAATATAATCTAATTTTACTTCAAAATCATTCAAATTCATAAATTAACACTATAAATTATTTTGAGTAAAAAATTGTTTCACAAATAATTTAGTATTTTTCACTATTCATCAAAATCTGAAAGTTATGATAAAAGCAACAAAAATTTATCCAAACTATATTATTATGTCTTATTTCTAATGAAGAATTAAATATCATTAAATTGAATATATAAAAGTGTCAAATATTGGATTTAAGAATGGTTCGCCATTAAAAGGCGGTAAAATCACATTTTTTTAAAAATACTTCTTTTATTTGAAAAAAAGATTCTATTTTTATATTATGTCTAAGAAACAAATAATATGTATTCTAAAATTATATGGAGTATATATAATTCAAAATTCAGTAAATACTATTCATAACCACTTTTTGAACGGCTAGTTTGGCAAGTCATTGTGCGCTTGAATATGGGGTTGCGTGTAGCACTAGTTATTGAATTACATTGAAGAGATAATGTACTATGAAATATTGAGGTGTCACATTATCCCCTCTGACAATAACTTGTGTCCTCGTAATTTGAAATTGTTCTTCAAAAATAAGAGGTTAAAAATAGAAAAATATCTTTGTGGAAAACCCACATCGGAAATTGGGTTAATAAAACATAGTCTTAATATGAGGGAAAGGGTAATTAAAAAGTCACAAGAGAATTATGATATTGATTTGGAGAACATTTTTAGAAATTATAGAAACATAATTGTAGAAAAAATTAAATATTTATAGGGAGTTATTGAGTTTATTAGTCAAAATTAAGTATAAACATGAGGGTTTCAAAGCCATCAATCACTGATGATTTAAAATATCATCTGTTAAACAAAACATAAGGTATTAGGATAAAACATATTTGGTTTTGAGATCCATCTTATAATGTTTAAGAATTAATTTCTTCATATAGTAATAAAAAAAATACTTGACAAGTAGAGTTCCATCGTTTAACAAATTTCTACAACAAACTCATCTTTCAATAAAAAAGATAATAGAACTTAATTTTTTTTATTTATCTTAATATTATGGGGTTACAAAAAAATGAAATTATAATTCATTTATCAGACACATAAAAAAAACTACATTATACAATCTAGGACATCATGTAGGCCATTTGTATGTGATGAAACTTTTTCATCCTTTGGATGCGTATTCAAGTGTCACGACTTGTCTGACGAGACTAGTTGTCCCCCAACCTCCATGTTGTCTTTTTTATAACCATCCTAAAATAATATTATGAAATGTTATAAACATATAAAATAGTATCCAATGTCCTACATAATCTATTGCAACCTTTAGATATATAAAAAATACTTGTTTCCAATCTCATAGTCGAAAAATTTATAAGGACGGTGAACATAACATAATGAAGATATCAATTTTCCACATAATAACATGTGAGTTCCTTCATCATGTATTCTCTTAAAACACTGTAACACCCATAAATTACCATAAAAACTTATTTATTATATTCATGATCCATTATTCTTTATAGAATACTATATATATTCCTTATATATGAAAATTTTGATTTCGTAAATAATGATGGAATAAACAAACCACTAATATGTTCAAAGGTAGTTAAGAATATCCAATATAATTTATCCAAATAAACCATCTCTTATTCTAGAATCACTAACTCGGTATAAAGACCATATTAGGGTTTTTCATTCCTTCAATCATGTATTTTCCAAAAAGTATAACTTGTTGTTGAGTAACTTTTCATAGAAACATATAATATCAAATCCTAAAAGAAATAGTACTGTAATACAATCCTTATTTATTTTCATAATTAATATAACCAGTATATCGTTGATACTACACTCTAATTACATAATATAAGTAAACTAATTATTCCTCTTCATCTGTGGTAGTATAATATGTTGATTATTATCCAATAGCATCATTTGGGGTATACTCTGATTATTGGAACATTGATTTGCATAGTGTCCCAAATCCATGCAGATGAAGCATTGCACATGTGAAACCTTTTTTTACCATTGCATTCATGTACTTGGTGTCCTTTTCCTGCACACTTATAACAAATTCCCAATCCCTTCAAACATTTACCGAAGTGATTATTTCCACAATTATCAAATATGGGAAAATCCTTCTTTCCCTACTTACCTTTATCCATGTTTCTCTTAAGCATCCTTTTATTCTTTGGCTTCTATTCCCAGTCATAAGACTCAAGGAATTATTTACTTATTTTATTAAAACATGATACTATTTCCTCCTATTATGAGAATAAATGGGAAAATATTTCACTTCTATATGTTGTAATTATACCATGAAATATATGATCCTTCTTACTCTTCAGATCATATGTATTTCTGGAGTTCTCATTCCTTCTACTAGGCACCATTTCTAAACAATGGCATACACTTGGTTAGTTTATGAACTGCATTGCCTAATTTCAAACTTGTAAAATACCTAACATAAATTGAAATGTTTATTCATATAACCCATATTCATAGAAATGTGTTTGAAGTGGTATTTACTCATAAATCCATTCATAATGGATTGGGTAAGAAAAGATAATTATCCTAAGCATATCCCCCAGGAGTGTTGTATCCAAGAGTGCAGCAAGGTCCATTGTCATGTACCATGATACCCCAGGTCAAACCCGATACTAATTGTTGGATTTTTCACTCCATGGTAAATCTTTGTTAGACCCACCTCTACCTTCTTGTATCCAGAAAGGGATGTATAGATTATAAAATTCACAGAATCTCTATATTACCAAACTTCTATGAAGTTCTTCTATACTAATCTTCAAAGACTATCTTATGGTAATGTTCTCTAATCAGAGTTTATCTAAATCTATTTCTAATGTTGTTGCAAAAATTACTTTGATACCAACTATAATGCCCTTTCCACAGAAGCCCAGATTCAGTGCATTATTTTAATACATTTTTGTGATTACATGGAATCAAGTCCCGAAGGGATGATCATTTTATTAGTCATGAAAAATAGATTACATAGAAGAATGTTTCATTATACTTCATAAACTAAAACACATCATAAATAATCTGTTGATAATGAAATTATTCCATTATCTTAACCCATCATATTAATCATAATACACTTCTTGGAATCTAGGTAAAATAAAACATAAGAAATGGATGAGATCAAATTCTCAGTAAGGGTAAATAATTTAGTGGATGCTAAAAACATTTAAGGCAAGATGTGTAATAAAAACCAAAACCTTTTTAAACGGAATCTTGAACATAATATGGTAAAAAAAATCATACATCACCATATAAACATTCACATGGGTATTCTACTAATCAAATAATCATATGTAATTACTAATTTCATGTTGATGGAATGTCTAACGGTGGACATCATTAACATATAGTCAAGGCCTCGTGTCAAGACTACAATTAATTTTTTTTCAAGGCCTTATTCCAAGACAAAAATGATTATCATTAGACCTACTTATGCATTGACGAGATATATTGGGCTCCACCCATCACTTACTAAGTCAACTTCATTCCTCGTATGAAAATGTTGAAACATAATATAAACATTCGTATTTAATATAACATACGAAGTTTAAAAACATCATAAATAAACAATGAAGTGTATAAAAATAGCACATCCATAGTCAAACAAATTATAACTCATTAAATACAATATGTAATTTTGTATTATAATAAATAGACCTCAATCAATAATTATATATAGTTATTGATGTTTTCATAGTTTAAAATAATCAGTAAACCGTTTTGAGAGAAATATCCCTTTTTGTAAAAGTATTTAAATGTCAAGAATTTATAAATGAATTAATTTGAAATTGATTTTTAAATCAATGTGTCCCATACCACTTTGAAACTTTTGTAAGTAATTATAATTTTAAAACACTCACATCCATATAAATAAATCCTTAAAACTATTTTGAAAACATAGAAATTAATGAAAATGATTTTGTAGAATAAATATTTAAAACATTTAAAATGATGGTTCAATCAAAGTGTAACTTTAAATAATCATTTTGAAAAATTCTTTTATGAATCATGGAAATGGATAATAAATATTTCCCATAAAATACTTACCCATAATCTATCTCGGATAAATATGAAATTGTGGAATTAATCCTTACCTTGTACTTCCCTTTGGTTGAGGGTAAATTTAATATCTTGTATAATGAAAGTAGTATTTTATTAAATTATAACATAACCATATTCATATTTATCATATCATACATGATTCATTTATGACTTTATACTATCCATTTAATAATTATTTCCATGTTAAATTAATATTTCAAGTAATTATCGCTTTTTAGCGTACATGTTTTAACTTGTTATTATTGATCGTATCATTTAGAAAATGATTTAAATACTTATATAATATAAAACATGATTTATATATAATATATACTTAGAATATAAATATTTATAATAGATAGATACATTAAATGAATAACACTATTTATGGAGATAGTAGGTCTTATGTACGCATAAACACGGTTTCCATTTTCATATTGTATTGAAAGGAAGTAAGTGAATAAGATATATGTATGTACATATATATATATATATACATATATATCTAGTATAATTATTATCTCATCTATTACATATTAATAATATATATTTTTATAATTATCATTGAATGGGGAACCAGGAAATGAATCTCATCACGTCGTGGAGACGGTAAGCCGTACATACACACGAGCAACGATATCATTTTCTTAATGATTAAAAGGTCTGTAATTGGATGCTATATTAATTTTACCAAGATTATCATGTTTTTTTAATTATTTATGTACATATTAATTATCATTATATATATAAAAATAAGATAGTGTTGGATAACAAATTACACCTCGGTGTGGAGACTGTAAGCAGTACGTGCACACGCATGGTGACATTATCATTCATAGGATAGATAGAATAATGAGTATTGTTGTACCATATTTATAATAACATAAAATTATTTAGAAGGTAATGGAGTTATTATATTGGTACGGAAATAACAATGAAAGTGAATGTGGAAGACAAAAAGAACTTTGAAAAAGGTGAAAAAATAATTACATCTTCTTTGGGTGTTTTTTTATTTGAAAAAAGGGATCCATATGATGGCTTTATGCTCAAGGTAATTCATCTATGATGATTTGAGGGAAGTTTGGAGGATATATGTGAATGGTATGGCTGATTCAAATGGATTTGGTGTGTGATTTTGAGAGAAGGGGATGTAACATTTTATAAGAGAGGTGAGGGTCACTTTAGGAAAATCTTGAATTATTATTTTATTATGAAATACTTTTCATATTTTAATTTCACTAAATGGATTTAGTTTGAGGATAATTTTGGTATGTGTCTAACTATTCTCAACCGATAGCTTTTAGACAAGTTTAGTTAAGTATTTTCACCTTATATTTTATATTTAACTCTTAGTTAAATAGTTTAACATTTTCCATGTCTCCCTGTATTTCTATATTATATGGTTAACAAACACACTATAAATTTCCAAGAGAACCCAATTTTTCTTAATGACTTATATATAATTATATAATTCCTTTGGAAAAACCTTATATTTTATGATTATTATATCTATTTATAATATAGTATTTGTTTTTAAAACCCATTTATATCAATTTTGACAATATTTAGTATTTTGTTTCTGTGAAAGTCATCAAAACTTCATTGATTTGAAAAAAAAGAATTAAATTGACCCTAACATGTCATATTAAATTAGAAAATTCATTTATGGCATCAAAACTATCATATATTATTTATTTTAATATTTGTAATACCATTTATTTGATTCATTCATTAATAACGTAATATCTGCATCATAATTTTGTCCTAAATAAATTTAATTATTTGACATCTAAAATGTATTAGTAAAATAACATGATTTAGTAAATATTTTTATATTTCTATTGAATATTTATAATATAATTTTTATTATGTATAATGATATATAAAAAATGGTTTATTTATTTAAGTTAGAATTTAACACTTTTAACTATTCTTTAAATAAAACATAATAAATGTCCTAATCTAACAAAAGTGAATCAAAAAAGTATTATATTTTTTTTCAAAATTATGATTTTGGTCGAAAAAAACTTATCCACTATAATTAAGACAAGTGTTGGGGTAATTTTGTTTATTACAATATTATTTTTATCTTTAATTACCTTTTTTATTTTTAACCGTGGTAAATAAAATTTAAAAGTTACTATTCACAAAAAAATTATTTTCATCACATTGAACTACATTTTACTTACATATTTGAATCGTGTCTCTCATAGTTTTGAAATTAAATTCACAAAAGCGGTAAAATTATGTTTTATGAAAATTTTCAAATGTCCTTAGAATGTGGGTATAAGACGTTAAGAAATTCAATAAAATTTTATACATCTAATATTATTATAAAATTACTATAATGAATTATGATGAACATATATAGGTATTATGTATCTATTTTTAATTTAAAAAATCTTTAAATAAAAAATTATTATTATTTAAATAAATGTGGGTTTTAAACAATAACGTAGTGTTTTTCACAATTAATCAAAAATTGAATATTTTCAAAAAAATACCAAAAATTCATCCTAGGATAATTTTAATAATCATATTTAAAATATTGAAGTATATTATAAAAAATTAGAAACGTATGTGTTGAATTAATTAATTTAAAATTAATTTATGTTGTCAAAACTAGAAAGCAGGTTTTTATAAAGTAAAAACTATCAAAATATTGACATATGTTAAGGAAAATTCTAAAGGTGAAATTACATATAATGACATAAATTGTGTTAAATGATAACAATATAATATAATTTTACTTCTAAACCTTTTAAATTCATAATTTAACAGTATAATTTTTTTTACTGAAAAAGTTATTTTTAATTAAAATTTTGCATTTTCCACTATTTATGAAAATGTGAATGTTATCAGAAAAGTACCAAAAATTTATCCAAACTAAATTTTTAGGTCAAGAATTTAATGAGGAATTTAATTTCATTAAATTGAATTTATTAATATTTCAATTATTGTATTTTAGAAAGGGTCTCCATTAAGAGTGGGTAAATTTTCATTTTTTGAAAAATACTTCTTTTATCAGAAAAAAATGAATTTGTTCATATATTATGTCGATGAAACACATAATATGGATTCTAAAATTATGGGGAATATATGTATATTTCAAAATTTGGTTAATAATACTCATAAATGCTTTTTGAATGACTAGTTTGGTATGTCAGGGTGCTCTCGAACTCGGTGTTATGTGTAGCATGTGTTATTGAATTACTTTGAGGAGATAATGTACTATAAAATATTGGGGTGTTACACAAAAAATAGTTTTGAATTAAAATTCATTATTTTCACTATTTATATAAAAATGAATCTTCTCTAAAAAATACAAATAACTAACCCAATGTAAATTTTAATATTATTAATCAAAAAATGATGTATATTTTGTTTTATAATTTTTTTAAAATTTTCTCAAATCAGATTTATTTGGGTTCTCAATTAAAAGGTGGTAAAAATACATTTTAGAAAAATTTATCCTTTTTATTCATAAATTTTAATTTATTCTTATCTTATACCTATAGAATATATTATATGATTATCTAAATTTTCATTGAATATATAATATATATATTTAATTTAAAACCTTAATCAAAAGTGGTCATTTTTCATTTTTGGAGAGAATTATTTTTGTACATATAAAAATATTTTTCTTAGAAAACAATGTTCTTTAATTTAAAATAGTTCTAACATTAACTTATACTAATCTATATCCAAAGGATTAATTTTATATACATGTGTAAATAGTATTTTCAAAATTTATTTTTTCTTATTCCCAACATCATCTCCGACTACTAGGTGTTAGATTTAATAATATTTTAATAACAATAATAATATATTGTAGTTAGGGAGTAAATGACCATATATGTAACAAAAGATATCTATGGGACTCAGTATTGTGTATAATAAAATTCAAATAGAGTGTCTCATGTACTGAAATCTAATCTAAGTTTCATGTGTAGTTCAAGATAGAATTAGTGTTGCATATAACACATGCCACACATTGTGATTTCATAAAACAAATTCTATATTCAGTAATTCATGAAATCAAAAATATAAAAAATATTAAATTAATTCAAAAAATAATAATTCACAAAATCTCAGAGTGTTACATTCTACCCCCATATAAATGTATTCACCCCTCTATATTCACATGTGTTATCAAAAAAATAATTATTTAATCTGATAATAAAAACAATTCCACATCATAAAAATGAGTAATAAAAAAAACTTCAAAAAAGGTATGTTGGAAACTTAATGGTTATCCCAAGTAGCTTGTAACTGGGTTTCTATATAGAAGAATATATAGGGGAAGTGAAAACATAGATATGGAAGAGAAATATAACTATCATGTATTGATAAAGAGTGATAGAGAATATGGTTAAGAGAATTTAATGAATCAGAAATCCATAAATCTAAGATTATCCATTTGGAGATTTTATTCATCAGAAATGATGACACCCAGATGAAATTTTTGGTATCAATGTCATTTTTCTTATAGATAATGAATTATCATGAAAAGACAAACATATGTGATTTTAGATATATCATACCCTTTGTTGTGACTTTATCAACTTTTACTTCATCTATTATTCCACAAAATAAAGGTGAATGTTTTTTTTTGAAAAATGAAGAGATCGTGATATCTATAAATAGAATAAAAGGTCATTCCATATTTATTTTTGAGGAAAAATGATACCAAAATTTATTGAATATGCACAAATAATTTTATGGAGATATGATACATTGTTAGAATGAATTCCATTAATGGTAACCTCATAGAACTTCTGAAATATGGAAGTCAAAACGTTTTGAATGAAGGTTAATAAATTTCTCAAAATTTGCTTAAAATTTATCCATTATATAGAATATAGTATATTTTTCTCTCCCAGAACAAACGCGTGAATACCGTTATCATATTTTTTATTAAGACATAGCAATACCCCAAATTACCATACATCCCTATTTAAACCTTCCATGTTTCCTTATATTAACATTCACCATATATATTATCAAATCCAAAAATATTGTAATATTCATTAATAACAACACAAACCACTTGTCAAAAAGACCTTCATTTGATAAAAGGTAGTTAGTAGCATCCAATTTACTTATTTATATTCAACATATATTTATCCAAACATCATTAAATCATCATTATAAACATATTAAGGGTTATCTTCTGTTAGACAAAATGTCACCTTTTCATTAAACAACATTTCTTGTCCCTCAGAAACAGTCAACATAATCTTGTAAATACTTAGTGAATAAACATAAAATAAATAGTAATTACATATTTTACCATTTATATAACATAATTATTTAATATAAATATATAAAAACATCAATTATAATTCTACATCCTAAATTTATTAGCAGGATATATCATCCTATTACTTAATACCAATTTCCATTCAAATTTTATCTCTAGTCCATAATAATCTACAATATAACCATCAATAAAATTTAAATTATGTTTATATTTGGGATATTTCCACTTAGAACATATATTTTCATAATGAGAATTCAGTGCACACTTATGTCATTTAACCATTAATGATGTCTTAGTGAGGGAAATGTTTCCATCCCTTTTATTAACAAAACCATTCATTTTTACATCGTAGTATCCTTATTTGTGTGTTTACTTTCCATACTCAAAAAAATCATCTTCAACTAAGAGATTATCTTGGGTAATTATTTCCACATTATTGATATAGAGGAAACAAAATATTCTTTCCACCATGGTCTCTATTACCCAAAAACTCTATGAACTCCTACCTTCTCTTCCTTGGTGAGTATTAGAGTTGGTTAAGGAATAATTTGTTGATAATTTTATAAGAAAACATATTAGGTATCATCACAACATCATTGAATCTAGTGATCATCCCAATTGAATACATATCAGAAAATTTTCTATCACATTCTTCGTTAAACCAGTTCTTTCTGGTTCAAAACATTAACTAAACTAAAAAAGAATTGTGTGAGAAAAATTTATCATAGAAGAAAAGCTAAAAATCATGAAAAGTTATGTCTTGGATGTAAAATAGTGACATATACATCTTTATTATGTAAAATCATAGTCTTATTCTTGGTTATTCATTTAAAACCAATATTTAAATCATTTATTACTCTTTTTAAAGTGTTTTTGAATTCCAAAATCATATCACCCATGAGATTAATATCTATTGATCAACAAGGATTGTTTTTATGCCATAGTTCCTGATTAATTCATGCTCAATACGATGTTTTCAAGGTTTTTATCCCTTCGAAAATCTATTTTATAACCCCTTCCAATTATATTATCTATATAGAGATTTATTTCTAGCAATCCAATAAATATATACATTACCATTATTCATGGGAATTTTCATAATCATTTACTCATCAATAGACTCTTCTTAGGTATAACACATTACATATCATTAGAAATATACCTGGGAATATCACTATTTTTTTTTAATTATAGATTTCAAAGGATGACTAAACTATTCCATTGATACAAACAATAATGAACCATGATTAACATACATCAATATTACACCATTTTAGAAAAAAATTCTACAAATTACAAAAATACATGCATTAAAACCATAATACTTTAGTTTCATTAGAAGAAATGACCAAAATATTATTCCATTGTAAAATAAAATCAATTATTCTAACGAAGATCTTCACCATTAGCAAACCTGCTTAAAAATTTTTTTCATAACCTGTGGAATGGAAAAATAAGAAAGGGGTGATCTCATATTTTCTATAAGGGTAATCAAAGGAGATACATAAGCATAATCATAAACATAAGGGTATGAGAACAGGAGAATAACATTAGAATATCATACCATGTATATCATTAATCAATAAAATGAGTCTTGGAATAAATATTTGCAATTAATAATACATGAATCAATAGTGAATTAAGAGCATAAGATGTGAAATGATAATATTGCACTGAGAGATAATAATTGTGGGAGAAACATAAGCATATAAAATGATTTCTATAGTAGTCATGGTATTACGTAAAAGGACATATTAATAGTATGTGTTAACTCTTCAAACCATATAGGTATTCATGGTTCACTCCCCTGAAAACATTGTTATTCACGGTTCATTACCATGACCATCATTGTGGACAAAGTCATTTACTGAACAGAGTTTACTCCATGTTCCATCCATGTCTATCTCATAAAATATAAATCTCTACCCAATTAATGGGTTAGAGATATAGGTCCCAACCATCTCATAATCAAATCATATGTATGTGTACCACATGATCATACAAAATTGTATCATAACCAATGAAATGAAATGGGTATCATGAACATGTAATCAAATCATAACCTATGGAAAAGATATAGGCATCATAACCATATCATAATAGAATAACGTGTGAAAAGAATTAGGTTACATAAATTTATTACCCTTAAATGATAAATGGTTCCCAAAAAAATACATCCCATGAAATAAAAATTGGGCTTCATAAACATCATTCCATTAAAACAAAAACAATTTAAGTAAAAAATTTTAATTTATCATTTAGATAATTTTTTCAGAATGAAATGAGTAACACCAATTGATTTCCTCTTATATGTAAAATAATTTGTAATAATAATTTTGAAATATTTCTTGAGTAAAATATAATTACTTATTTGGATAATACTTTTTAAATCATTAATCCCTCGAAAATCCATTTTTTCATGGAAAACATAATAATGAATCTCGAAAACATGTCAAACACATTTTCTTTAAAAATATCTTAAAAAAATAGATTAATCTTAAAAAACCTTTTTAAAACAATGTTAAAATTTTTTTTTTAATAAAATCATGAAAAAATTATTCAAAAATATTTTTTAATATATATATAGAAGAAGCATGAAATCATTCTAGAAAAAATTTCATTAAAAATTCTATGAAGTTTATAATGAAATCATGAAAACATTTTAAAGAACATTTCTATTGAGAATAATTCATAAATTTATAAAGCAATCATTGAAAACATTGAAATAATATTATTTTAAAAATGTTTTGAAAAAATATAAAGGAATCATTGAAAATCATTTAATACACGTTTTGGAAATAACCCTTTTGAAAATATTTTTTTTTTGAAAATAAATTTAAAAATAATTATTATTGAAAATTTGAGGGAAAAAATTTCTTAAACGATAATAATTTAAAAAGGAAATGTAATATTTTAATTCTGGATGTTCACGATAGTATATAATTTCGTACAAGCCGAACATTCCTTTTTCATTGTAAAATTTTTAGAAAAGTGTCAAAATGAAAAAATGAGAAAAAGGATTCATTTCTTATGAAACAATTTTTAAAATGTAAAAAACTAATAAAAATTTAAATTATTTATCGTATTAAAAGTTTATAAAATTATTTTTATAAATAATGGTTCGTAAGAAAAACAAATTTCCAACCAAAATTGAAATAAAGTCCAATTTTCATAATTTTAATTAATTATAATAAGTATGGAATAGTGGAGAAATGGAAAATATAACTGGAAATATACAGACTAAATAGAGGGTAACAAAATTCATTAGGGTTCTTGAGATATAGATCATAATATTTCATCAATGTAAGCAAAATCATAATTAACCTCAATAAATGATTAGATTGTTGCAATAAACTGTTACTACATTGCAAACATTGAATCATAAGAAAATGGAAAGAATAACCTTAAATGAATCATAAATTTTCTTTTAAATAATTATATTCATGATAAATCATGTCAAATGAAGTATATACACCTCATAAAAAATATACTATCATAACATGGGATGTGTCTCAGAGAAGGAAAATTGACACAGAATTACATTACTGATTTGGTAACATTTAAATCATAGAAACTATAAAATAAATACCACTAAATGAAAATTTAAATAATGATAATTTTAATAATAATAATAATATAATGCATCCATTGGAATTATATAAATCTCACAAAAGAATTAAGTAGTTAGTAAGTCATGTATCTCATGGATATAATAAGTGAGATAAGAAAACCCTTACCTTAAGTCTTGATTTTATTAACACATGATAAAACCTACTATATAATAAATATATGTTTTTTATAGATAAACCAAAGAAAAATATTATTACATATAATACCACATATTATTTTTTTAGGAATTTATATTTCTTATTTATTAACAACTCTATGTTAATGTTACTTTTTTGGTAATATCTTTTTTGTTTTTTGTAAATGTTTTGACTTAATACTCTAGATCGTATAGCATAGATAATAAATTATATTTTTAATTAATTTAAAAATATATATAAATATAATATATATTATTTATATAAATATTTATAATAATAAATAAATGACTGAAATAAGAAATATAATATACCGTTCAGGAATACCGTATGTCGTACGTACATATGAACACTATTTACATTTAATTATTATTTTGAAATAAAGAAAAATAAATATATTTATATATATAATATCATTACACTATGATTATTATTAATTTTTATAATATAATTTTATTAAACTTTTCCCTAATAAGTTCTCGGTCATGTGTTAAAAAATCACATCACTTTGAGGAGGCGGTAGTCCACACGTCTACAAATAAATTTCTTATTTCTACACAAATAGGAAATCATATATTTATGTTTTATTTTATAAATAAATAATAATAAATTAATTATAAATATCACATATATAATATAAAAATAAAAATTCCATCATAATTCCCAGCCATGAGAGGTGGTGAAGGAAAAAAAAGAAAAACATCAATTTATGAGGCGGTAGTTCTCCATATAAAAGATCTATACATTTGGTTCCCATTAGATGAAATTTTGTGCAATTTAAGGTAGAATAATTATAAAAATAACATCTAATTATATTTATTATACTGAGTTTAATATATAATCATAGAATAAAAAGATTTTAGGGGTCTTATAATGGTAATAAAACAAGTGATCTTGAAGATGGATGTTACCTCTTCATTGGGTAAGAATTCTTTGATTCCATCAAAAGGGATACCATGGATAGATTTGTGAAAATAAGGAGTATATTAAGATGAATATGTGTACTTTTGGATATTATTTAATATGTTTTTTGGATATCCGAAGAGATTTAGGGGTGTGAATAAGTTGGAGGGGTCAGTGACTTTTTATAGTGGAAGAGGAGTGGCATTCTTGTAAAATATTGAAAAGGGAATTCCTCCCAAATATTTTGATATCAAGTGGATCCCATAATGATTATTGATTGATTCAAGGAAAGATAGGGTCTAAATATGAATATAATAACTATTTTGGTCATGTTTTTAGGTCATTTTGGGCGTTAAGAACAAGTTATCATCCATTGATAAACTAATTGTTCTCTTGGTGGTTGTAATTAATTTTAATAACTTTCATAAATATTTTTTGTAAAAACTAAATTGAAATTTTTATAAATTATAAATTATTCTTATTTGAAATATGGAATCCATGTTAATAAATTAAAATAAAATAATTGGAATAAATTAGTTAAAAATTGATCCCACAGACGGGACAAGAAATTGGGTTTTTAATTAAAAAAATTAAAATGTTTTATATGTTTTTATGTAAAATTTTAATTATAAATTAATTAAAATTAACTAAATTTGATTTATATTTGTAAAATTTATCTAATAATACTCTAAAACTAAACTATAATAATAATAAACTATATAAAAATATTCAAAAATAGTTTTAATTTAAAATTTAGTTTTTTCGCTATTCAGAAAAATAAAAATTATTAGAAAAATAAATACAATTAACCCAATGTTAATATTGATATTACACATAAAAAAGAAGTTAATTATTTCAATTATTTTTTTGACTGATTAAAAATCATATTTAAAATGGGTTCTCCATTAAAAGGGTGTAAACTTATCATTTAGAAAAATACATCATTTTATTCAATAAATTGAATTTGTTCTTATCTTATACCTACAAAATACATTGTATGAGTATAAAAATAATTAATAACTATATAATATATTAATCCCATTGAAACTATTAATAAAAAAGGATTTATTTAATATATTGAGGAAAATATATTTGAAAATTGAGAAATAATTTTCTTATAAATGTAATTTATTTTCATTTAATAGATTTTACATTAAATTATACAAATTTATAATAAAAGGAATCATTTTCTATACATGTGTAAATAATATTTTCTCAATTTAGTTAATATTGTTTGTGACATCAATTCTAACAACAAGTTTGTAGCTATAATAATATTTTAATAATAATATTAATAGTATCTCATAGTTTGGTAAAACCCAATCACGCATGTAACACATGAAATAGATGTGTCTCTGTATTATGTGTTATATAAGACCAACATAGTGTTTTGTGTATTGAAATATAAACTAACTTTTGTGTGTATCCCAAGATTGACTGGATGTGGTATATAACGCAAGAGAAACATCAAGATTTTATATAACAAAATCTATATTTAGTGTGTCATGTAATAAAAAATATAAAAAAAATATTATATTAATTTGGGAAACAAAAATTCAAAAATTCATTAGGTGATAATGGATAATATTAGTCCTATGTGTATTTTTTCATAGCCTTGACCTATTTAATTGTTGTTACAAAACACTAATTTAGAAGAAACTAAATTCCTTAAACCTGGGAGGATGTCCCTCCAAGAAAAATGTTTATCTTCTAATCAAGGGGAAGATGAACCCTCTCTATTATAATGGTATCCTAATGAAGATCAAAATTTACCATGTTTCATGGGTCCTTGTCTTCCTCTAAGCTTTCTTTAACAAATTCACGTACCGACACCATTCCCTTAAGAGAAGTAAAATAAAATAGATATCATCTACATGTTTATGAAAAAGTCATCAACCATGGCTAACCATCCCATCAAATAAATTTAGATAATCTCCCAAAACATTAACATGAACAAACATGAAGTCCATTAACATGTTAAATAAAATAGAATATCCATTGAGTCGCTCCATATGGAATATTCCACATAGATCCTCCTAGTTAATTTACTATTAATATAAAGATGTCTTCATATGTCAATAAAAGCTTTATCATACATGGTATCCCTCCCAAAGAATCTATTTCAATATACTTATAGGCGGTTCCAAAAATAACTAACATATATGTACTCTTAATTATGTTTTAAAAAATAACAATCCCTTAAATAAACCCCAATATAATCCATTACATAGTTCCTCCCAACAATTTTTACATCTATCTATATCGATTCTCCCTCCGTGATGCGGAAAACATCATCAACCATGATGTCTTTCCATATAAAATTCAATGTAGTGGTCATCCCTATGAAACTGAAATCAACTAGTATAGAGATACTCCTTGTACTAATGAAAACCTCATCTAGTATAGAAGAATTACCCATGGAAGACCCAACAAAGATCTAACCCTTGACTAAAACTAAGTGCTCAAATATGAGGTATGTATCACAATTTTTAGATGGTTCCTATGGTGAACCAGAATTTTTATAAATGGATATAACATATTTTTATGTTAAAATTCAATACATCACACAACCATATTATTAAAGACCATAATATTTTTGTACCTTTGGAAACATGGAAAAAAATATTCTTAATTCATGAATGATATTCAATGTTGCACATAAATATATTGACATTTAGAAATCCTACATAGAGACTTTAAATTAACGTACAGAAAGAAAATATAAGGAATGGTGAGATAATATTCCTAGTAAAATTATGAAAATGAGGTATATATGTATAACACGAAGAAGTGTATGCTAACATGATTCTAACATTTTAATACCAAACTCTTCATATCAAATATCATAATTTTGAGTCATGGAAAAAGGATTGGTAGTTGATAAAACTGAAATCATAAACATATCAAATAAAATTACTCATCATTAAATAATATTTAAGCATCCCTAGAATTTTTCACATGTTATTACCTAATTTAAAGCATAAATAACATTAAAAAACAATCAAATGGTTGTTATGTCTACTGTGTTTTGAATATTAGTTACATTAAAATGAAATCATGGAATCATAATAAAAACTTATTTTATTTAAAAACCCTAAATACCTCATAAATTTATCTAACCTATTACTTATTTGTTGGATACCTTAGGAATACATGAGAATATGGATGATCTAAAAATCATAGTATGGGAATAAACTGATGAATAAAGCATAACACATGGGTTAGGAGGCCATACATGGTGACATAGAATGGAATGAAACACAAATCAAAATAAGTAATAATAAAATGTAAAATATAGGGTTGTATAATCATGGTATCATTGTAATGTAGAGAAAACACACAACATGACATAGTAATGAATAATGGATAACTACAATGATCATTGAAGATGGTAGAGCATGAGTCGTGGGTATCTTCCAAGACCACTAAAAACGGGGGACCAAGTCCAATTATGGATTCATGTATACTCACTCTACCAACATGACTCCTCGTTAGACTATGAATTACCCAATTCATTGGAGTGATATCTTGGAACACCCATCATAACATGTTCTTGAATTTCTATTCCACATGAATAATTAAGCATAAATGTAAGGATTACCCATATAAGGAATTGTGTATCATAATAATATCTCAGTAATATTAAAAGTAATTATCATAATGGATTCATGAAAGAATGTATATAAATAATACAGGGACGTTAATAAGGAAAAATATTACTGAATCCTGATAAGCGAGGTCAAACTGATGTGAAAACATGAAAATAGAGGGGTTTAGAAACATTAGAAATGAAATATATTAATATAATTTAATTAAAATATTAATGAGAATTTAAATAATGAAAATTTATAACTAATTCTAAAAAAATATAAATTAACTTATATAGTTATTCATGATAAAATTATTGTTTTTAGAAAAAAAATTTGGATTAAAAGAGATTATGTAGTGTACATGAAAATGGATATGAAACTAAGAATTTTCCTTTAATTGGGCATGCTTATATGGGGGAATTAAATGGGTAACCTTATAAAATAGTGATATACCCATTAGAAAAAGATTAATTGATCAAGATAAATATGTTTTTTAATGCAAAATGGTTATATGAAGTGTAGATAATAAAAATTAAGAATTACATTAGGGGTAATATAAGATAATGTATAACCAGAAGGAAAAAATGTAAATTCAAAGACAAACCCTTAAATTATGTTTGAAACCAATATTTACTATCACTTAAAGTATTGTATTAAAATAATACATGAATTAAATAATTAGTAATCTTTTATATATTTATTTTATTTTGTAAAATTTTATTATGTACATTTATGGCCATTATGATGAGTTATGTAGAGCATGGTGTTCCATTTGATATTAATAAGGATTAAATAAAGATTCAATTGTCAATAGGTCATCAATATGTGCATGGTAATGTTATTATGGAAGTTGTGGAAATGATTAAATTGGTGAGGTTATTAATTTAGTGAATATCCCAATTTGAATATGGATTAAGATTGAGTAAATAAATCTGATGATTGTAGAACTGGTCTTATGTTAAAATTCTTGTATCGAGGTGATACATTGTTACAACACTTGAAGAAGTACATGAAATACTAAATTTCATGTTGAAATAAGAAATGACCCTTTTTTAGTCACTATGTGGATGAAAATTTTAATATCCATCCATTGAGTCTAAATGGATGATGTTTAAAATTTAGATGATTGTTTGATCTAGTATTCAAAGTCCTAGATATGTATTAATGGAGAAGACATACATCACAACAAGAAGAAACCATGAATTATGCCATTATGCATTAAGAATAAGGAAATGATAGATGCACCATCTATGTTTGGATTAATGGAATGTTTAAGATCTTGGATTTTTAATCCAAATTGAAAAGAAAGATTATTTTTTGTGATGAAGAAGAGACGAGGAATGGCTTAGTGTAGAATATACTAAGTGTATTTACCATGCGTGATATTTGAATGATGAACGTGGACATGAACTATTATTTTACTGGGCACATGGTTTTTAACCATGTATAAATGCCCTTACAGTAAAAAAATTAGTGGCCAACCATATAGGCCAGCTGAAGCCCTCACTAAAGGAATATGCGGGACATAAGGGTCAGCCGCGCCAAAAGGGACGGCCACGAATCCATCCTGCAATAATTGAAAGAGTGAGAGCTTTGTATAAACCCATAGGTGCACATAAGGAGACCAACCCATGCACAAAGGATGCATAGTGGGTTCTAGGAGCACGCTCGAGCATCCGAGAGTGCTCGTAGAAGCGCGCCTACAGGGTGAACACGGTACAAGATCGTACTATGATGGGAGGAGGAGAATTCTGGAAATGTGATTTCGTGGTTTGATATTTAAACAACATGAATTATTTGGTGCGTTTTGATGTTTGTAAATTTTTTAAAAACACTGACACAATCTCCACCGTCCAATCATTTTGTGATATGATCTTTGCCACTGATCCCTCACCGAAAAACCGTCTACTGTCTGATTAGTGCTCTCTCGATCCAGCGCATCACGGCCATCCGATCTCCTCCATCAAGATTGTATTCAACCTCTATAAACCTGATATTCTCTCATGAACTAGGGATGGAATCAGAATACCCGACTCACAACTCTGGACACTGTTTTAGCCACTGAGGTGCTTTTCTAGATCGTCTAGTCATAATGAAGTCCATGCCTGCAATTCCATTTTCCTGCATGCATGAAACTGAATATCTCTTGTGACCGTTGAAACCAAAGGTGTTTTGACACATCATGACACCCGATACCTCAAATAGAAACCATGCATGAATTCATAAACACAAGGACATGATTGTTTCGTGTAAAATAAGGGGTCTGTGTTGAAGAGAAGAGAACAGAGAGATATGCAGGATATCTCATTCATGCTCGAAATATAAAATTTTGAAGATCTCAAATGTTCAAATCATCGATCCTTTAAAATAATTTCCTTTTATTTTAAAGAGAAACAACATTGTGATGATTTCATATAAATAAAGAACCCTCGAACGTGGGTCTGATGATGAAAATCTTGAGAGATATCTTATTTTCTGAAAAGCAGAGCATTAGGATAAATAGGTTTCATCCCAACTCTTCTACATGAAGAAGAAGAACCGTATACATTCAATAAGTGAAATTTACTCTTGAATCATCCTTGAAAAGGATGAAGGAATCCACACTCCATGTGTGAAGAAACCTATGAGAATGTGATTAGTTCGTTCGAACCCTCATTGTGTCTTCATGAGGAGAATCTCGCATGTACATAACTTGTACACTTGGACCCTTGCTATAGTATGTGATGATAGAACCCATGAACCTTATTTTTATCTTTGATAATGAATCATGTGCACTACTTACATGAAGATGAAGAATATATTCTTCTTATTTTTCATGAAGAAGAAGAGGTGATAACTCCAACCTGTTTTCATGACCCTTCTAAGAACCCACGCCGATTCTTATTATACACATTTTTGATTTGTGTGAATGAATAATATGAAGGGAGGGTGTATGAATTAAGAATCAAGAATAAAATACACACATACACACAGGTGAACATGAGGCCCCCTATTTTCACAAAAAAGAACACATACATGAGTTCGAGGGTTTGATAATATATTAAGACTGTGTGTGCACATGTGAATAAAGGATGAGAAACCTTTAAAAGGTATAAACCCTTTTAGGTTTGATGAATATCACACATAAAAAATAAATTCCCCAAAACCATGGGCATAAGAAGAGAGATAAATAGAATAATATAAAGAAGAGATTATGAGTTGCACCATGGTCGGAATACATGCACATAAATAACATGCATTGAAGACAAATTATAATAACAAATGTGTGTTCCAAACCTAATAGATTTTTTTATATATTGATAAGAAGAAATTATGTAGAAAGTGCATGTTTAATTGTATGAACCACACACATTGAAACTAACACATTGATACAAGATAATAGTGTGTGCTTCGGTTTATAATAAACACATCATACATAAATTCATATATACCAAAACACATTCACGTATGAAGAGAATTGAGATACCCAAAATAAAAGGTATTGAATTCCATTAAACCTGTGCCTGAAGAGAATAAGGCATGAGATTAAATATAGATAGAATTTAAGAATATATTAAATCTAAGCTGATAGTAATTTCGAATCTACAGAGGTAAACTGATCTAATACTATTAATAATCACTCTTGAATTCATGAAGAGGTTCTATTCACCACTTGCACACACATAACTGAGTCCATGACTTCATTAGAAGAAGAAAGAATTTTCAGATCATTGTTGAGACTGATGACTGATCAGAAATGTGATCAGTGTTATTGATCAAGGCCAATATACCATACCAGAGGATATTAAAGATTCACTAAGAGATATACAAGAATGTATGATTCTATAAGAATGTGGGGAGAGAGTAGAATATCATTTACAATGAATCATGAAATAACATAAATAAGGAAGTTAATCATGCGACTCGAGAGCTAGAAGACCCCTTTGATTTCAAGAAGGAGGAGAAGTCTTCCATGGGTATTTGGATTAGGACAATAGACTCTGGAAACACGTTGGGATTCAGTATAAATACCATCATATCAAACTCACGATAGATATAGTGGGACTCTGTATCAACCATTGTAATTGATATAAATATTATAGTTCAAAATATATTTTGGGGGAATACATAACACAATAAGGAGTAGGTCTTTAAACTGAACCTGGTAAATCCTTTTGTTTAGTGACTTTACATTTACTACACCATTCGAGGTATGGTTTAGAGGCACAAGAATATTTGATAGGGGGTTTAACTAGTGGTAGGGGTTTAATTAAAATTAATTAATTAGTAAATTTTTTTAAGGGAACACTGATTCACCCCACCCCCTCTCTGTGATTCACACAGATCTATGCACATCAATTAGTATCAATGGTAAGTTCACCTCTAAAATATCGAAGGGAGACTTTATGAATTGTATATTTGAGGATATGAGTGATAAACCTCAAATTATTATTCCATTAAAGACTCAAAAGAAGAGAAACAATAAACAGACAAATATTTTGAAGAAGATGCTTAATAATAATGGGGAGACAACTTCTAATAAAGTTAATCTAGAAGGTAAAACATGTTATAATTCCTTTAATTATTATGAATATTCTGATGAAGCCTCTTAATGTTGTGAATATGATAGATCAATTAGTGATCTTCAAACTGTAGTCAAATATTATTGGAAGAAATCCCCTATAGAAGTGGAAAGAAAAATTTCTTGCAAGAATTAGTACTCTTCAAGATGAAAAATTAAAACTGGAAGAAGAAGTCGATTCCATAGGAGAGGAATTTCCTAAAAGGGTTGGTATTTGTGAGAAATTATTCTTTGAGTTGGTTTTTGTAGAAGAATTACATGCATTTGAAAAGTTTCAAAAAGTCTCTATGGTTGTAAATGATACTCAACTTGAAGAAAGAGTTAATAAGGTAAATGATCTTGACGTATCTTTGAAAAAATTAAAAAATATTCCTCAAGAAAAAATGATAAAGCTGAATTAGAATTAGAAAATCAAGATGAGATCATTTTAGGATGGAAAGAACTCCCTCAACATGAAGTGTTTAGAGCTGGGGGTGAAATTGATGATTAATCAATCACTCCATGATGGAAATTCCCAAATTGATGAATGAAGAGATGATGCCACACAATTATTCATTATGGAATATGATTTCAAAAGTAACATTAGATCATCCTCTAATCCAATGGAAACATCCTCTATAAATCGTGTATCCCATAACTCAGTCATTTCTGTTTCAACTATTGTAGTTTCATCTGAAAGTAAAGGTTCAATGCTAAAATCTTGTAATATGTGCACTGATTAAACTTTTGAAACATCTATCAAAATTTCAATTATGGATACTAGGATGATTAAAAATAAAAACTCCCAAATATATACTCCAAATATAGAAAAACAATTCAAGAATCAACAAATCACTGAACTAGGACAGACTCATACTACTAGAAAAAAGAAAGAGATTTATTGGATACTATTAGTGTTTTTAGAAGTTTGGGTATCTATCCATTGATTGGTGGAATAAATTTTTAGCATGTACAAAATATTAATGGCCTATATTCAAGGAATGTTGATTTGAATAAATGAAGCAACTTTCAATGAAAAATCAGAATTCAGAGATAAAGAAAAATCTCCCTATTAAGAAAACATTTGAATTTCATGAAGCCTTCTGGGATAATTGCAACCAAATGTGGTCAAAAGTATGCTGAGTGATGGTTTAGTACTATAATTATTCATTGATATGTTGATAATATGTATAGAAGACAAAAAAGTCAGAAGACAGAAATGGGAGTTAAAAAGTATTCCATTAGGAATTTGAAATACAAGAAAGTCAGGAAGAGAGTGAAAGAAATTATTACCAAGAATAATTTCATGAAAGATTCCATGAATTTTATCTAAAAATGAAAATATACTTCTATTTTTGAAATAAAGGACATAACATGGATCACTAAAAACAATCCATAAAAATGAATTAAACAAATATCAAATTGAATGGAGAATCAATCTAGAAGAAGACATGGTTGATTGAAGACATTCATGGAGATAATTTTTATAAGTTTCCAATGAATGGTAACCTGAAATCATTGAATAATCCATGTGGATGCTTCGTGCCATAAAATTCCAAGAAGGAGTGTCTAGTAATCTAGACTAATCAATTGAAAATTGTTAGTAAACTACAAAAATTTGAACATGAATTACTATTTAAATCTAAGTGAAAAAGAATACAAATCATTCCTCGTGAAGAATAATTCAAATATCATTCAAGGTTTTCAAAAATGACAACCCAAGTGTCTCGAAATTACTGTGTGGATGGTACAAGAAGGATTGACATCATGAAAACAAATGTTCAACTATTTTACGAGGCCAAATGGAGAAAATTGAACAACATGGACAAGTAAAATATGATTCACTACTGATAAAAGTGTAGGCAAACAATCTACACAAGTTGAAGGTGAATGGAAGTAAAAAATCCATGCCGAAAATGAAAAATACAAATGCCAAATGGATAGGAGGAATCAACATGATTAGTACCAAACACTTTAGATCTTTAAAGAAAATATTTATTGGGTTGAGAGAAAATTATAAGCCCTAGTGAATCAGTTAGTAATCTCACAAGTGTTCTGTCTTATTCCCTTATATATATATTTTTGTATATGTGTACTTACATAATTGTAAATTTAAGATGAAGGTCATTCTCGAGATGATAGTTTAATAAGAAAAGTAGATAAAAACAAGTTGTAATCATTGTAATTGATTTCATAATAATGTGGAGTGTTCCACAATGGAAGATTATCATAAAAAATATCATGAAGAATATGTGATGATATTTTACACCATGATGAATCAAATAGATTTCACACCTTTAGGAAGATGAAATTTTAAGGAGATAATATCAATTATTAATTCATAACAAATATTGAAATTCATATAATCTCATGAAGCATAAACTGAGGTATTCCAATCAAATATTCATCACCTATTATGAATTATATTTACCATGTTAATTAAGGGGACTTCTTAATTGATGAAAAGGTGGGATGAAATGGGATAATTATAATTGAACATGATATTTTTAATATGTTTGGTGAAATAAGTGCAATAATTGGCATTTAATTAACAAATCTAACTATGTCTAACCCCTAGGTTAAGAGTTGATACATTCTGAGATGATTTCACATGTATGATTGTTTATGGACATCATTAAAAACCCATGTCATATCTCACTTGTTTTCTATGCCAGGTTATCCCAAGCAGACATAGAGTTGATTTAATAAAGTCTCTTTTCTAAGAGAACCATGTGACATCATCCGAATCTTAGAAATTTTCATGAAGATTTTCTTTAAATGAAGGAATACATATTTTTTAAGAAGACTCCACTTAGCCATTGAATTTGGTTTCCAATAAGGAGGAGAAAATGATGGCACAAATATTGATCCATTCAATGTGTGCTAAAGTAATATTGAAAAAAAAACAATGTGGGAGATAGTGGAGCATGGTGTTGTATTTGTTGTCAATAAAGGGTATATTTGGATTCTATTATCAATAGATAGTCAATATGTGCATGAAAAGTTAATGATGGAAGTTGTTCCAATTATTGAATTGGTGAGGTTATTAATATATTAAAGATCCCACTTTTATTATGGATTAATACATAGGAAATAAATCTAACGATTTTAGAACTAGTTTTATGTTCCAAGGCTTGTATCATGGTGATACATTTTTACATCACTTGAAGAAGTCCATCCAATAATCAATTGTATAAGGAAAGAAGTAAACATCCGTCCATAGTCACTAAGTGGGTGAAATTTTGGAGATCCGTCGATTGAGTCTAAATAAATGAAAATTAAAATCTCTATGATTGTTTGAGCCTATCCTCAAAGTCCAAGATACCTGTTAATGGATTACACATTCCTCACCAAATTGAGAGTCCATGAATTAAGAGTTAATTCATGAGGAATGAAGTAATGATCCATGCATCATCTATATTTGGATTATTGGAATATTGAAGATCATGGATTTTTTATTCCAAACAGAATAGAAGGATTATGTTTGAATATGATGAAGAGTGTAGGAAGGGCTTAGTGTAGAGAATACTAAGTGTATTTCCCATGCATGATATTTATGTGATGAAGGTGGCCATGCATTATTATTTTCTTAAAAACGTGGTTTTTAACCAATTATATATGGACTTACATTAAAAAAATTAATAGGACAACTAAAGCCCTCACCCAATGCATATGCGGGACTGGAGGGCCAAACTCGCCCAAAGGGAAGGCCTCGAATGCAACCCGCAAGAGGCATTTTAGAGCATGCCATGTATAATCCCACATGTGCACAAATGGTGACCAAACTATGCACAATGATGCATAGTGGTCTCTCATAGTTCTCCCAAGGAGCTGAGAGTGGGCGTAGAAGCGTGCCCGCATGGTGAATATAGTATGAGGCGGTACTATGATGGAAGGAGGATAATTTCGATGATTTGGTGCCACAAGTATATATTTAAACCGCACGAAATCCACAATGCTTTTTGTTGTAGGAATAGTTTTTAAAAACACTGGTTCAATCTCCACCATTCGATCTGATCATGATATGATCTCTACCATTGATCCCTCAGCGACAGATAGTCTACTGTCCGATTAGCGAACACTCGATCTGGTGCATTGTAGCCGTCCAATATTCTCCACTTTGGATTTCATCATCATCTGAACACCTGAGCATCTTCTGTAAACTAGGGCTTGAACCAGAACTCCCAACTCACCTATTTGGCCACCGTTTGTTCCACTAAGGTCCTTTTCCAGATCTTACGAGCATAATGAAGTCCATGCATTCTATTCCATTTTCATGCATGTAAGAAACCAAGGATATCGTGTGGCTGAAGCAGCCGACGGTATAAGGCCACGTCCAGACTTTATACCCCTCAAAGAAAAGCCTTGCTTGCATTCTTAAATGCTCTCATGAGATGTTTTTTCTAGAAAGGATTCTATGTTGAAGAGAAAGTAATTGATAGATATGTAGGATATCTCATCATCATTTGAAATATTCATTATGGAAGATATCTTAAGTTTAAAGAATCAATCCTATTAGTATATCTCACGAGATATGAACACACAAAAACACAGTGATACTCGCCTATAAATATAGATCCCATGACTAAGGGTTTATTTTTGAAAATCAGGAGAGAGCTCCAATTTTTCAAAAATAGAGCTTCTGGATAACAAATTTTCTACCGAACTCTACTACATGAAGAAGAAGAATCGAGGGCATTCAACCAGTGATACAAACTCTAGAATCATCCTTCCAAATGAGGAAGGCATATGCACCCCCTGTGTAAAGAAACCCATGAGCATGTGATAGGTTCTTTCGAAGCATCGTTGTGTTTTAATGAGGATCATACCCTATGTAAACAACTAGTGAACATTCACCCTTTATATACTCTACAAACATAGAACTCACAAAACTTCTTGGTTCTATAAAGAAAAACCACACGCACTCCTTGCGAGTAGAAAAAGACTATGGGCTTCATGTTTTTCTTGAAGAAGAGTAGGTGAGAACTCCCACCTATTTTCACGAACCTTCTAAGAACCATCACACATTTTTACTATACCCATTAGGGTTTTGTGGTAACTAATAAGAAGAAGGGATTGTGTATGAATTAAGAATTAAGAAGACCGTACACAAATACATGCTTGTGAACCTGAGGCCTCATGTTTTTAAAAAACGTAACACACACATGAGGCCGTGGATTTGATAATCCCATAAGATAGTGTTTATGCATGTGTATAAAGGAGGTGAAACCATGCAAAGGCATAAACCCATTCGGGATTGATGAAGTACACAAAGAAAACATTAAGTCACCCAAACCGTGTGACTGAGAATAGATAGAAACAGAACAAGATGAAGAAGAGATAGTTAGTTTCACCAATATGGGAATACATGCACATATGTAAAACACAATGAAGACAAATTAAAAGAACATGTGTTTGTGGGAAAAACCAAACATAATTTTATGAATATTGAGAAACAATAAATTGAGTAAAAGACAATTTTTAATTGCATAACCCACACACATTGAACCTAACCCATTGATACAAGAGAAACGTGTGTCCTTAGGTTTACAATAAAAACATCTTAAATTCACATTTACATGCATAAAAACATGCACATGTGAAGAGAATTTAGATACCAAAAACTAGAGGTATTGAATGCCATGAAACCCATACATGAAGAGAATGTGAACTTAGGCTGAATCTAGATATAATTAAAGAAAATCTGATATTAGAGATGACAGTGCTGGAGAATCCTAGAAGGATGTCTGAGATGATATTGTATACAATCACTCTTGCATTATTGAAGAGGCTTGGTGCACCACATGCACATACATAAGTGTGGTCAAGACATCATCAGAATAAGAAACAATTTTCTGATCATTATTGATACTAAGGAATGATCAGAAAAGTGATCAGAGTTATTAATCAAGGTCAACAGACCATAATAAATGCTCTTGAATATTCATTAAGAGATATACAGGTAACTGTGATTCTCCAAGCATGTGTGGAGAGAGTATAAGATCATATACAATAAATCAAAAAAACATAAATAAGGAAGATACTTGTGTGACTCGAGAGCTAGAAGAACCCATTGATATTCAGGGAGGAGAAAAGTCTTCAGTGGGACTCTGAAGCAGGCCGGTGGACTCTGGTAACACTATGGGTTGTAGTATAAAAACCATCTTGTGGGACCCAGGAGAGATTCAGTGGGAATCTATATCGACCATTTTAATTGATAACAATATTATAGTGGAGAATCTATGGTTGGGGGGAATAACCAATAAAACATGGAGTGGGTCCTTGAACCAAAATTTGTAAATCCTTGTGTTTAGTTCCTTTACATTTACTACACCATTCGAGATAAGGCTGAGAGACACAAGAAGAGTGGATCATGGATTTAACCATCCATAGAGGTTTAATTGAAAATAATCAATTACTAAAAATATTTAAAGGGTTCACTTATTTAACCCCTCCCCCTCTCAGTGATTCACACTGATATGGGCACTTCAAGATAGACTATTCAAATTTTTAATTCTGGAGTGTTAATTTCCTTTCATTTCATTATTGGATCACTAGTATAAATATACAAAAGATAATTTTTAAATTGAATAATTACCCTAAATTTAAATTATTTGTTATAAGTGAATTTAAAAATGATTATATATAATTATATTTCATTTTTTCAATATGTGGGGAGGATTCATTGGATAAAATGTTAATGATAACATATTAGAATATTTTCTCATTTTTTTATCATAAAGAACTAGTTTTGTTTTATTAATTTATATGATGCATATATAATGATTCCAAAACATTAAATAATAAATAATATATATGTTATGAGAAGTTATAATCTTAAAAAATGGTTTCATATTATGTATTTATAGTGGTAATGTAAATTGAAAACTTATTTTCCTAGAATTCCACTAATCAACACATCCCAATTAATTTTTTCTTTTTTAGAAAAAAATTAGAGCAGAAGAGAATTAAAGATGGGTTGTTAAAAAATAACAATACACTAGAAAAAAGAAACTATATTTATCAATTCACATGGCTAAGGAGAGGTTAGGAGAAGAAAATTAATTAAAAATAAAAGAGAATAAATGAAAATGAAAGAGGATTTTACTGCCTAAATTATTTCTAATTGAGAACCTCTTTAAGGCTCTTATTTTTTTCTTTTTATTGATTAAAAATGATCCTAGTCCTGGGATAGATTATTGGGAGAATATTTTGAAGAATTTGGAGAAGCTTAAAAGCTTTATAGGTGAGATAAAGAGTGTCGGTGAGGGGTGGTATTTATATCGGAGGAGAGGGGTGTTTCTTGGTTATTTTGTTCATTAGTATGTAATTTTGGCTCAAGAATATAAATATTAATGAACCATATCAATAATTATATGCAATAAATAATTAGTGTTTGATATTATGTTTCTGATATCTACAATGAATAAATTAATTACTATGTTTAACTTATAATGTTATATACCTTAAATTAATGTATTTCACTATTCTCCAAAAAAATCAAATATTTTAGAAAAAACCAAAAAAATTGCAATTATTTTTCAAAGTGTAGAATTAAAATTTTTTCTCCATTTTATGATAATAATTTTATAAATAAGAGAAATTAAATTTTCCAAATAAATTCATCATTTAATCAATAAATATAAATTTCAAAATTACAACTGATTTTATAACACATTGAAAATTTAATTAAATCTAATAAATTTATACAACAATCATAATAAAAAAAATATTAAACATTGAATATACTATTGGAAAATAATGTATCTATTAAATCATTATATTAATTAAAATATTGTAAATAAACATTTACACGTTAAAAAATTATGAACACTTAGTCTATAATTTTTTAAAGACTTTTTCTCTTATACTACAATATAAATATTTCATATTTTCATTTATAATATGGATAAATTATATTTATACATTTAAGGGTTATGTTACAATTTGATTGTCCTGTTTACTATACCTAAGGGTCAATTTACTATTTCAGAGTCAAGGATACTATTCCATTGGTATATATTCCTTAATTTTTTTTAAATACCACTAATTTAATTCATTTTTCATTAATAATGTCTGTATTTTGTTTACTATGTGACATTATCTGGTTTATACTATATGAAATAATAATTTAATTATCATTTGTAATATCTTGGGTCGTTATAATATTGGTATAAGACATATAATTGTTGTATACACATAATCATAGAAATTCATTTCAAAATAAGTCAAGGTTTAACCCTAAGGTTGTCATAGTGGACAATGTCTCTTACTAAACTCTGTTCACTCTCTGTTCCAACCATATCTTAATGTACTATGTTCACTCCATGTTCGAGACTTGACATATTAAACTAATTTCACATGTTGTTCCAACACTATCTTACTAAACTGAGTTCATTCCCCAATCTAGGCCTATCTTACTGAATTGGGTTAAATTACTTCCCTAACCATATTTTATTAAACCAAGTTCACTCCACATTCCCTTTGCAATGTCCCTATTCCGGAATCCTCCTAGGGGCACCCTATGCTTAGTTGGTTGCATGGCCTCAAGCACATTTCCTCAAATTCCAGAGGCTGCCGACTACCAGCGAGGGCCTTGGGTGTGATAGTGGGGAAACTATGCCTTAATTGACAGAGTAACACAACAGAAGAGAATAATAACAATAGAAGAAGCATTAATAATCCATACAAAATTAAATAGAGGAAGACTGAAATATAATAAACTATAACACACACACATATATATAAATGGTGCATGATACAAATGTTTAGGAAAGTAGCCAACCAAATCACAATGTTGGAATAAAAATAGTACTAAACCCAAGTACAAATAAAACAGAAAAAACTCCTCAGCATCACAATCCTCAACTTGGTCCCATGCTCTCTATCTCCACAGCAATCAAGTAACTGATGTAGAAGGGAACTTTCCCTTATCTATACCTGTAGGAATATAATCTTTTTTGGCCAAATAACATTTCCCAAACAAGTTGTGAGACAAAATCCTAGTAGGAAACCACCACCGGATCTGTTCCTAACAGTAAGTGAATATATGGTAGGTAATAAGTAAAATAAAGCAGTAAACAAGGAAGTACACTATAATAAACAATCCATATCTTCAAATAACTTAGTTTCATATATCATGAAACAGTTGATCAAAGCAGGTAATTACAAATAGGTAACCCTTTGGAAAGTACTCACAGTCCAACCCCTCTAGTCCAACCTAAAAACACAAGCAAGCAGGTAAACACAAAAGGTAACCCTCTGGGAAGTAGTCACAACATATCCCCTCTGGACCAACCTAGAATAAAAATCATCCCACTGTGTAGTACACTCAGTCTATCCCCTCTGATCCAACTTAAGCATAGACTCTCTAAAGAAGCTCTCACCATGAATTTCTCCTATAGTCTTGTATCGGTAACTAAAGGCGCTATGGGGAAGAACTTACATCACATTCCCCTTGTGGCTTGATTCAAGGAACTACTGACACTCTGAGGAAGAACTTATGTCAATTCCTCATGTGGTCTCGAATCGTTAACCGAAAAAGACACTCTAGAGAATCTCTTTCATCCATTATCTTTATGGTCTACTAAACCATGTTATCATGCCCCCATGTAAGTCAAACAAGCATAGCAATGCATATCGACCAAAGTAAAGATCATGAACTACATGGATAGAATTATAAATGATAACAACATGTAAGGATACAAACACCCCAATCTACTATACTAGGCATGGTAATTAAACAACAGCCTAATAGGCATCTAGAACCAATGGGAAAAACTAGAAATCTTACATGGGAAAAAACAACCAAAAAATATAAATTAAACCTTTTCTCTTTCAATTAACTTCTACTCAAGCATACAAGCATAACAGGAAAACAAAAGGGCTAAAATAGTAAACATGAAATACCCCGTTTAGGGGTATTGGTGATTTCTCACATATAACTCAAATGCATTCAACATAAAGTCACAAACCACCTACCTCGGTGTTGTGAGATCGCTATACGTGAACCTCAAGCCTGGAATCTCCCAGGACCACCATAGATCTAAAAAATCTCCTAAAAAATTCAACTAAAGATAACATGAGAAATAAGAGGAATCATGAAATAAATCTCCAGAAGAATGAAGAGCATACCGTGGTGATCCTAATGCAATTGACGTCAGTTAAATTGGAGATCAGACAGAGGCTTGAGGTATCGGGGAAATATCACGGCCGTACGGAAGCTCTCGGACGAACCAGACATAGAAGAAGGATGTCCTATCCGTCATACAAGACCCCGACATGTTTAATGAAAAAAATACATTGTGTGTGCTTTAGAAGTTCATGGTGTGACCCTTACTTTTCCATACTACACTTTAGGCGGTCTTTATGTCACCCCACATGGCCGTGTGCAAGGCCACTACACGGCCAGCACACGGCTACCCGCGGTAACTGTGTACACGATGTGTACTCATAAAGTACATAGCGTGTATTTTGTAAATTTCCAGAATCTCCTATTTTTCCTATAAATCACCAGAAAAGAAAAAACATACCTGAAAAGAAGATCCCGGTTCTTACAAACTTCCCCCTTTAAAAAAATTCATCCCCGAATTTCCCTAGCGAGGCAGCGTAGAAGAAGAAACCCCAAACAACTTTGGACACTATGATCGTACATCAGCCTCCCTCTCCCATATATCATCCTATACTCGCTTGTGATTCCATAATATTCATACTAGAAGAATAGACTAGCTACGAAGAACATTCATACTTTGATCAAAAATCCAGATAAGATACTCCATGAACGACACATGCACTTCCAACTCAACCTACTCAGGATGGAAGTCATGAGACAAGTCTTAGAAGTACTGTCAAAGCTAAGAAACATGGAAAACATTGTGCATAGCCAGGTACCTCTGAGGTATCTATAACCGATAAGAAACCGGCCCAACTCTCTACAACACCTCAAACGGCCTGACATACCTCGGTGAAAGCATACCATGTCTCATAATCCTTATATGTCCCAACCTTAGTGTGGCATGCCGAAAAACCTTATCTCCGACCTCGAACTCCATAGGTAGTCTCATGTGATCAGCATAAGACTTTTGTCAAGACTGTGCAACAGCCATCCTTTTCCAAATCATCTCTATTTTCTATGCGGTCTCCTGGAAAAGACGAGGTCCCAACATAGCTGACATTCCTACCTCCAGCCAATATAAGGGTGATCGTCATGGCCTTCCAAACAAAGCCTCATAAGGTTCCATCTGAATAGTTTCTTGAAAACTATTATTTAAGTATAACTCCACAAGTGGTATATGATTCTCCTAATAACCTCTAAAATCCAAGATTCATGCTCAAAGAATGTCCACAACCACATGAATCATATGCTCGAACATTCCATCTGGGTGAGGGTGGTAAGCTGTACTCAAAAGTACCAGTGTACACAAATCCGTTTCGAACCCTTTCCAAACCCGGGAAGTAAAACATGCATCCCTATTTGAAATAAATGGGTGTGGAATCCCATGGAGACGTACAATATCACGGATGTAAAATCATCCCATCTCATCAATGCTGAAGGTCTCCTTGGTTGGCATGAAGTGAGCGGACATCATGAGTCTATCAATGACAACTCAAACTATATCATTTCCTCAAGGCGACCTTGGTAAACCTTTCACAAAATCCATTGCAACATCATTCCACTTCCACTCAGGAATGGGTAACTGCTGCAAATCCATACTGGGTGATGATACTCCGCTTTCACCTGCTAACATGTGGAACACTTCATGACAAAACCAGCAGCATCTATCTTCATAACTAGCCACCAATACTGATGATGTAGATCATGATACATCTTGGTGACACCAGGATAAACTTCCCAAACTGAGGATTGAAAGTCCCGCATATGCTCCTCACGTATGTCTTCTAGAACCCATACACACCCTGGAAACGCAAGATCTCATCCTCACCTCTAGTCCATCCAAGAATAGGGTCCCCTATTGACACACTTTCCTGAAGGACTAGGCCTTTAGAATCAGATAGCTGCTTCATTCACAATCGATCAAGAAGTGTATAGGTACAAACCAAATAAGAACGAATTGTCTTCCCCTATCTATCATGCACCTCCAAATGCATCTTAGAGAATTGATCGATAAGCTTCTACTCTTTTCTGGCCTCTTGAACTGCATGTATCTAATTCCTCATACTCAATGCATCAGCCACAACATTACCTTTACTAGGTGTATAGGAAATCTCAAAGTCAAAAGACTGAAGGTACTCAACCCACCATTGCTGTCTCAAATTAATGTAACGCTAAGAGAAGATGTACTTGAGAATTTTGTGGTTGGTGAAAACAAAAAAAAAATTCTCTTCTAGCAGATAATGACTCCAACACCATAAGGCATGGCCAATTTCATCTAATTCAGGATCGTGTGTTGTGTAATTATACTCATGTGGCCTCAACTATCAAGACACATATGCAACAATTCCTTCTCCCTGCATAAGCACAACTTCTATCCTAATACCTGATGCATCACCATAAATAGTATAAATCATGACCGGAACTAGAAATACTAGTATTAGTGCTGAAGTCAATCTCTTTTTCAGCTCTTGAAAGGATGACTCATAAGAATCCCAGCACAAGAACTTCACACCCTTCTTACTCTGACCCATCAGTGGTGCTGCTAAGCATGAAAATTCCTGTATGAAGTTTCTTTAGTATCTATCCAGCCCTAGAAAACTCTATACCTCGAAGAAGTTCTTTGGATTCTCATAGGAAACTACTTCTCTCACTTTCTCTGGGTCTACTGATACTCCTGTATCTGAAACAACATGAACTAATAAGTTAATATTATACATCAAAAAGTGGAATTTTGAGATCTTATTATATAACTGATGCTCTCTCATTGTACTCAGAACGATCTCAAGATGTGTGGAATGACTATGTTGAGTTTGAGTGTACACCCAGATGTCATCCACAAAGACCACCACGAACGAATCCATGTATAGATGGAACACTCATTTCATCTGCTCCATGAAAACAACAGGTGTGTTCATGAGACTGAACGACATAAAAATATACTTGTATAGACCATACCTTCTCTAGAAGGACGTGAGTGGTATATCAGATGGTCTAAAAAGTAACTGATGGTAACCAGACCTCAAGTTAATCCTTGAGAACACCCAGTCTCCTCGAAGCTAATCGTCGAGAACATCAATCCTTGGAAAGGGATATGAGTTATTTATTGTTAACTAGTTCATCTTCTGATAAACCACACAAAGCTTGTGGGTACCGTCTGCCTTCTTTGCAAAAAGGACAGGAGAACCCCAAGGAGAAGTACTGGGTTAGATGAAAACCTTTGCCTGCAACTCCTCTAACTGCTTCATGAGCTTTTGTAACTTTGGTCTAGACAAACTATAAGGAGGAATAGAGATCGATGCCGCTCCTGGAATGAGATCAATAGAAAAGTCCACCTCTCACTCTGGAGGAAAACCTGAAAATTCCTCTGAAAAAATGTCTCTAAAATGACCTACCACTGGGGGAAAGTCTAACTGTGATGTCACCTGGTCATCCAGATATATTCTAGTTATCTTGGATGTAACTCCTCCCAACCCACGATGCTCGGGTCCCACTCTACTCGCGTGGTCATAACATTCTCCCTTATAAAGAATTGATCCACCCTATGGTGATGTGAAACTCACCCTACAGTGATAATAGTAAACGACTGAATGAAAAAGAACTAACTAGTCCATTCTGAGAATGAAATCACAACCTATAATCTCTAGGGTGTATAGGTCCCCTAAAAAGAGACTCCCACCAACCTCTAGTGGGAACTCCTTGCACTGATGTACACTAGCAGTTCTGTTACATAACTAAGTGTATAATGTAAATATATTGGCAGAGGAAAAGATGCAGAGCTCAAGGATCTCTCCAAAAAACAATAGATATAAAGCTATGGGAATCCCCAGTATCAAAAAGAGAAGAAGCTAAAACTAAGGCATCTATGATAGCACCTTGAACTGTGGAAGGTCCAAGATCCGGCTTTTGTTGGGTCTGCTCCACTATAGATGTCTGACCTGCACCGTGACCCTGTGACCCTACCTGACCACCTTGAGCTGATCCAACCTATAGTCACTGAATGCCTGGCAACTGGCTACCACGACCACGACCTCCACCTCATCCTGAATGGATGGAAGAACACCAGTTCACAAACTGGTGAGAAACTAGTGGATCTACTCTTGAATGAGGATTCATAGAATAACCCCTATAACCCGCTACTGGTGAGAAGATCTAAAAGAAGTGATGAAGATGTCCCATATTTCCATAATATAGGCACTCCACTGGGTCTCTTGGGCAATGTGGCCTCGTATGCCTACTCTTCCCGCACTGGTAGCACTCCACTGGTCTACTAGAAGATATCTCTCACACCCTGGATCTCTGTGTGTAGACTCCATACGACACATTCTACTATGAGTAGGAGGAATGCTAACTCCAGCTGTCGATCCTCCCTGGCTCAAAACTCCAAAATCCATTATATTCCACTCTGAGATCAGCACCAGGTTGACTATAGAAGTGATGAAAGTCAACCTGAAGAAGCTCACCTATGCGAGGAAGTCATGTCTGAGACCATCCTCAAACTTTTTTGCAAAGAACAACCCATCACCCTGTTGAAAGGGTGTAAAGTGTTGCAGCTCGGTGAAAGGAGAGGAATTATCCAAAACAGAAAGAGTAACATACTCAAGGCTCATAAAATCTCGGGCTCGATCGGTCCTCATGGTGTCCGGTTAGAAATAGTCATAAAAGATACACTGGAACTCCTCCCAAGACCCAACCTACTGATTCCCCACCTGTGAGATTATATCCCACCATTTTTTGGGAGAATCCCGCAGTATGTATATAGTGAGCTTGACCCGCCTCTCCAGAGGCATCTCTAGATGCTCAAAGATGGTCAGCATGGATTTTATCCATGACTCTATAGCCCGAGGTCCTTCTTCCCTTGAGAATGTGTGATGATTTTGCTGTTGGAAAACCGACATCAATTCGGCCATAGACGAGGTAGGTGGCAGTGCTCCCTTGAAGGTATGCATCATCCTCATGATTCCTTCCCTGAACTGTGAATCAACACCTATATCTAGTATAACTGCAGGTTCCAAGACTGGCATAATAGGATGATCCACTAGAAGTCCCTGATTAGCCACGTCTGGTGCCTGATCACTACCTTGAAATTGGCAAAAAACTGTAGTACGTCTCGACGACATGACTCTGCAAGGTCAAACACACATCTTTGATCAATATATCAAGGAGATGAAACTAGTAGTGTAAGAACAGTACAATAGAATTAAAGTATTTAGGTTCTCCAAAATAAGACAACATGGAATTTATAATCTCTACATGATGTGTTCCCTTAATCTATTCACATTGGTGTGTACTTCTGCCAACCCAGGTCATGTAACACCCAAAACACACGGTGTGTTGTCCTAACACACATCATGTACTTGAATCCTCTACCCCTGCCTGAGTTATTCTACACAACTAATATTCACGGATCCCTTAGTACAAGACTACATGGTGTGATATTTCCAGACACGACATGTACTAGACAAGAATCACCAACCAGTGTTGTTAGTGACACAGCTGGGTACATGGCTCACATTACATGGTGTGTTCTAGATAGACATGGTCTGTACTGAGAAGATTCTGTCGAACTACATTTTTCGTTACACAGCCAGGTACTTGGGTTACATTACATGTCAGGTTCCATACAGACACAACGTGTATTATAAAAGACTCAACTGACCCGTGTTGTTAGTGATAAAGCCGATTACACAGTTCTACAACACGATGTGTACATACTCTACACGGTGTGTCATACCAAATATTCTAAACCCTATGTCCTTTCCCACACAGTCTGAGAAAGAGTTATAGAATACACGACAACCACATACAATACATAGGGTGTACTTAAAAAAACTGTTTCATCAGGAACATAAGAACACATGGAGTGTATTTAGAATTACACGCCATGTATTCTAGATTTTTTGGAACAGTAAGACTCATAAACTACTCAAGAACCTAGAAAAATACTAAAAACCCATTAATGTTCCAAATTCCAATCCATGAGGGCCCATACTCCCCTCAAATCAAATATTCAAATCTAATACATGTTATAAACATGTTTAACAAGTCATTGATTCACCAAATTCTGGTCCATGAGGGCCCATAACACCTCAAAAACCAAATTTTGGAATTCATTCAAACAAAAAATTTACAAAAACAATAACCTATTAAACAAAAAGTACTTTATCAAGGAAACTATCACAACCGCATGCGTATTCTACATGATATCTATCACGACAACATGAAATAGAAAATTCACACAAAATGGCATGGTAAGAATGCAAGACATGTGATTTCTAGAAAATACTTGTATAATGAATGATATGAAATACCCTTATCTCATCAGGTTGCAACCGAAATAGAAACTCAATATCATCAATGATAACAGAACAATACATGTGAGTCACGCAACAGTGAAAATCCAATCAACTGTAAAATTGATAAACCAGAAAAGATGGAAATAAATGAGGTATATTTTCTTTTCCCTATACACAGGTTAGTTACTCCTAGGAAAAGGTTATTACCAAGTAACTATTTCTTCTTATCCCTGGCTATAGGCACCAAATAGTAAGTCAAGAAGAAAAGAACCCTTTGATACCACATTGTAATGTATCGATTCTAGAAGCCGACCAGGGGCGCTCCGTACATAGTTTGTCACATGGCCTCAAGTGCATTTTTCCAAATGTCAGAGGCTTCTGACTAGCAGCGATGGCCTTGGGTGTGATAGTGGAAAAAATGTGCCCTTATTGGCAGAGTAACACATCTAAAGAGAATAATAACAGTAGTGGAAGTAGTAATAATCCATAAAAAAGTAAACAACGGAAGGCTGAAATACCATAAACTGGAGTGCGTGCACACACACACACAGAGATATATATATATATATATATATATATATATATATATATATGATGCATGATACATTTGTCTAAGAAAGAATCCAAACAAATCACAATGCTAGAATAGAAACAATACTAAACCAATGTTTAAAGAAAATAGAAAACAAATCCTCAATATCCTAAGCCGCATCTTGGTCCCATGATCTCCAGATCCATATTGAACATGTTACTGAAGTAGAAGGGTGCTTGACCATATCTATACCTGCAACAACATAATCGATTTGGGGCCAAAAGCATGATCCAAAAAGGTTGTGAGACTAAATCCTAGTAGGTAGCCGCCATAAGATCTGCGCCTAACAGTCAGTGTATATATGGAAGGTAATCATTAAAAGGAATATGTAAACATGGAAGTACACAGTAGTAAACAATCCATACATTCAATGAATTCAAATTCATATATCAAGCAACAATTTATCAAAGAAGGTAACAACAAATAGGTAACCCTCTATAAAGTACTCACATCTTATCCACTCTGGTCCTACCTAGCGAGAAAAGAAAGTTGGAAAACACAAAAGTTAACCCTATGTAAAGTACCCATAGCCTATCCCCTCTAATCCTACCTAGCATCACAAGCATCCTTCTGGGTAGTACACTCAGTCTAACCCCTCTGGTTCAGCTTATGCATAGACTCTCTGAGGAAGCACTCACTGTCAATTCCTCATATAGTCTCATATTAGTAACTAAAGGTCCTTTAGGGAAGCACTTACATCACATTCCCCTTGTGGCTCACGTTGAGGAACTAAAGACTCTTACATATATCAATTCCCCTTGTGGTATTACCTAGTAAGCAAACCAAAAGACACTCTGGAGAATCCCTTTCATCCATTCTCTCTATGGTCCACTACACCAGGTTCTCACAACCCTGTGCAAGTCACGCAATCATGGCAACATGTATCGTCCAAAGTATACTTCAAGAACTAATTGTCTAGTAGTCTAAAGCATATCAGCATATAAGGATACAAACACCCCATCCTATTATACTAGTAATGGTAAGAAAATAACTACCTAACAAGAAACTAGACCCAATGGTCAAAAACATCAATCATGCATGGGAAAACACTTCCAAATCATCGGAATTAACCCTATTCTCATTCAATAAACCTCTAATAAAACATATAAGGATAGTAGGGAAACAGATGGGGTAAAATAGTAAACATGCAATACCCCATTCATGGGTATTGTAGATTTTTCACATATAACTCAAAGACATTAAACGGAAAGGCCCAAACCACCTACCTTGATGTTGGGAGATCGCTATACGTGAACCTCAAGCCTTTAGTCGCCCAAGAAAAACATAGATCTACAAAAACACCTAAAATGTTCAATAAAGAATAACATGAGAAAGAAGATGAATCAGGAAATTAATCTCTTAAAGAAGGATGATCATACCGCTGAGCTCCCAACACAATCGACATCGGTCAAATCGAAGATCGGACGGAGGCTCGAGGGCTCGGGGAAAGATCGTGCTTGTACGAAAGCTCTTAGATGATCCAGACCTTGAAGAATGAGGTTATGTCTATCAGATGTGACTCTGGTGTGTTTATTGAAAATAATAAAATACACGGGTTGTACTTAAGAAGTACACGACGTGTACTTGCCTTTTCCGTACACCGCTTTAGGCGGTCTCCAAGTCACCCCACACGGCCGTGTGCAAGGATGCTAAACGGCCAACACACGCATGCCCGCTGCAAACGCGTACACGCCGTGTACTCATAAAGTACACATCGTGTACTTAGGAAATTTCCAGAAACTCCACCTTTTCCTCAAAAACTCCAGAAAAGGAAAAACATACTTGAAAAGAAGATCCGAGTTCTTACACCCTTCCTATATATCTCATGAGAATTAAATATTTACCCAATGCATTTTTTGGAGTTATTGGTCCAATCCATCCTTGGATATAACATAACCACCATCCATGATTATAACTTCACTAGTATCACATAATGAAAATAATACATATGTGTTCAATAAGATCATGAAATGGTCACCTAGGCATAACCCATGAAGTAAATTGGGATTCATAAAAACTTTTTCATATGATAACCTAGGGAAAAGGGATGTTTAATAATCATTTCCCTATTTCATTAGAGAATAACCAAGAAAGGAGGTGGGTTTACGAAGAGTCATTACATTGTATAACCCATAGAATAGAAATTGGTTTCGTAAACATCTTTTCATAATACACATAAAACATTATGAAAAATAATTATAATGGTTTAATTTTTTATATCCCCCGTAATGCATAATTTATTTCAACTTATTTCATATTAGATTGAAAATGATTTTGATCTATCATTTATAACCATTCTTTAGGGGAAAAAATTTTCTTTGAAATTAATTTGTAAAAAATAAATCATTTTTAAAAATATATTCCTTTTAATGTAATAGTAAAAACTATAATGGATTGATTAAAACCTTTGGTAGTCATGATACTTTGAAATACTACATGTGGTGCATGTTAAATATAATGATTCTAATCAAATTTTTAGAAAAATCCAAAGGGGTTTTGTTTTTGAAAATAAAATGATAATTACCATAATTGTTTTTTAAAAATAGTCATTCACGAAAATTTCATTAATAATTATACGATAATAATTTTATTGAATTTTTTTTAGAAAACATAGTTTTAGAAGAAAACATATTTATGGTTGAAAAAAATAAATAATGGTAAGTATCCATAAAATGATTTTTGTAATTATTTTAAGTACCAAATGTTAAAAAAATGGTACCATAACATGAATATATCATGAATAACCATAGTAGAAAAATATTCATTATTTTCTTTATAGATGGATCATATTATAACATAAAATCATTACCACATTGTTAACATTGAATCATAAGACATATAAAAGAATAATTGTAAAAATAAATTTAAATATCCTGAGGATAAATGAATTTATGATATTATATATCAAAGGGTCTGTATATATATCTCATGGTAGAGAAAAGGTTCACAACATACTGTACCTATCAAAGAAGAAAACTTGATTCAAAAATCCCTTCACATATTGGAAATTTTTGAAATGTAAACCCAATGAAAGATAGATCCTAAAATGTCTATATAAATCAAAATAATTTTATGTAGATGAATCATATTATACATTAATTTCTATTATATAAACCACATAATTTAAATAGGTTGTGAATTGGGCTTGTGGCTCACATAGTAAGAAGATAAATATTAATTTGTTACTGGTTGAGTAACTTTTGAATTATAATTCTAGTGAAGGAACAAAATCAATAAAAATATAAAATTTATTTAAATGAAGTATTTTCATGATATATCCCTTAATAAGGATGTATATACACTCTTTAAATGAAATTTGTTTTGAAAATGGAACCAGTCTCACATAAATAAAAGCAAGACTAGAAATCCACTTACTAAAAGTATCGAATTCCATCACACTCATTAGAAATTAATGTATAATAATTATAAGTTTATTATATAATTTTTAATAACCATATTCATATATATCATACCATATATTATTTAATTATATCAATTTATTACCCATGTATTAAAAATTCAATGTTAATGTCACATTTTTTGTAATAACTACTATTTTTATATATGATTTTATTCTTTATTTTTGGTCCTATTTTGTAGATCATGGTTATATAACTTAAAAATAATAATAACTAAATATTTATAATATTTATAAATAATATATAATTTTAATACCCATCATGAAAGATTGTTTTTGAGAAATGATGTAAGATACAAACAAAGAGAAAGTAGGTCATACATATGTATGAGTAACGTTTCAATTTTTCCATGATAAAAGTAAAAATGATAAAAGTAATTTAATATCTTCATAAAATGATATTAATTTCATAAAAAATATATTAATTAATTATATATATTTAAACATATCATTTATGTGGGGTGTTCATGAAAATAGATTCACATCACTCCGTGAAGGTGATAGTCCACACATGCACATGCGATGTTACAATATTTCATTGAATGAAAAGTTAAGAATGAAGTTGACATAAATTATCACTTATGAATGATAAATACATCACTAATATCATTATTACAGAATTTATATCCCAAATAATAATAAATATTTCCTTTATCACCTTTCATGTAAAGCATGACTGAATCACATCACTCTACAATGAAATAGTCCACCGTACATATGGGCAATGTTATCAAAATCTCGAAATGGGAAATCATAATAGTTTGCATTACATAATAATTAAAAATCAGGATAATGTTGTAAATATTATATATAAACAATAAATATATCATTTTTTACAAGCATCAGAGGTGGTAATGGAAAATATGAATGACATTAGTTTGTTAGGAAGTTCTCGTCAATACACATGAATGGTGATTTCATAACCCATTTGATGGATTTTGAGATGGTTTTAGGCCATGAAATTGTTATAAAAACATACAATTATATGTATTATACTATGATTATTATATAATATTGGTTTAAAAATAATTTGCAAATGTAGTGACTGAAATAGAATTAAGATACTTATAGAGGAATATTACTTCTTATCCGAGTATCCTCACCAGTTTTTCACCAAAGCGTTCGTATATTAGATTTATGTCAAAAATAAAACATGTAGGTTTAGGTGAGAGAATTTCGGAAGTTATTTTTGATGATTTTTTCTATCTAAAAGTCTTTTTAATGTATAAATAATAGAAGAGATGGGGTGGCCTTTCATTAACGGTGGAGGGGACACATTTAATATTTTTGAACAGAATTGAGTGATCCTACATTTTTCTAATGTAAAAAATAGCCCAAAATAGAAAATTGTCAAACCTTAATATTTTCAATATTTATATATTGATAGAAAATAGTTTTTAGATAATTTTATAGTTTACTTTTACCTTTATATCTATTTAATACCTTAGTGAACCCAGGTTTACATTAACCCCGATTATTAATTTTTTCTTCATTCATTATTCATTCTAGTAAAAACATAAGATGACATTTTTTGATAATAAAAATTATTCTGATTATAAATATAGAATCCATTTTTTCAAATTCAATTCACCAAAGTGGAAAATTTATATTTAAAATAAAACCCATAGATGCGACTAGAAAATAGATTTTAAAAATAGAAATTTTAAAAAGGGTACAACGTTTTTATATACTATTTCTAATTAAAAATGATTATAATAAACTAAGTTAGATTAATATATGAATTATTGAAAATATTATTCATTAAATAAGTTATAAAAAAGAATTTTTATTCCTATATAAATTAAATGGAAAGGTAGTTTTCAATTAATATTCATTATTTTTTTGTATTTATCAAAAAATGAATATTTTCATAAAAATATCCAAAATCCCCCCTACAATTTATTTTTGAAATTATTATTTAAAAAAATAACTTTATATTAAAAAATTAATTATCAAAAAATGTTAAAATTCAATTTTATTATTAATCAAAAAAATATATACAAAACAATTTGTTGAAAAATTCTAATTTTGAAACATATATAGACATTATTAAAAAATTATGCATTGTATTGTCAATATTTTTTCTTTATATAAAACAGTTATCATTAATACATTAAATCTAGTAATTCGTATTCATATTACTATTTTTTTCATCTATCTTGTAATGTTTGTGTTAACAATATATCTTGGCTTTGGCAAAACCCTATATTGCATATAACAGAAGCTAAGAAAATGTTGCATATAGAACAAGCTTAACATGGTGTTATATATAAAGGAAAAAATAATGTATTCATAATATAATATTTCTTGAAAACATGGGGTGTTACATTCTACCAACCATAAAAATTAATTTCTATCCTAAAATTCATCTCATCCATCGAAGGTTTAATTCTTGAAAGTTTCATTCAATGAAACCCACATATTTAAAATGGATGATAAAAAATCATCTTGAAATAAAGAAATAGATTTGAGAAGGGCTTCTGGAATAACACATATTGGTCTTCCCAATAGGGTAGAATCAGTGTGAGGTGAAAACATAGACATATAAAAGAAAAGTAACATTAAAATATGGTTAGAGAGTGATAAAGATCATTGTTATGAGAGATTTAGAAATAACACAAATACATAAACTGAATAGGGATGAAAAAACATTGATATCATAAAAAATTATTATATTACGAAAATAATTTATTTCAGGAACCTTTTCCAAATTTTGAATAATTTTCACAAGAATATGTACTTACGTGATTTCATTACATTTTATAAGCACTATCTCACCTCGTGGGTAAGCAATGATAAATTTTCAAATCATATCTTACTCAATAAAATGAAGGTCATTTTTATTTTTAATAAACTGATAAATCATTATATCCATCAATCTAATGATACATTATTTTTTCCATCATTATTTATTATAATAAAAAATGACTAGAACAAGTTATTAAATATGCATAAGTATTTATATGGGGAAATAATATTTTAATTACTAAAACATCATTCAATGTTCAATATAAATAATTTGATAAATGGTTAACCAATTGAACCTCTTTATAGTTCAAAATCCAAATAATTAGATTAAAGGTCATGGAATTTCTCAAAATAATCTTTACATTGATTACCCATATATCATAATGTAGATCTTGATTTTCACATACCAAACATGTGAATATATTCATCATGAAATCTCTAAAAACATGGTATTAAACTAAATTACTATTAAACCATATCAAAAAATATGATTTCATTTATTACGTATATTGAAAATATATTATAATTTATTTAATCCAAAAATTATTTAAACACCATTCAGAGTAACAAAAAACCACATTTTAAAGTTATCATTAATTTTTTCCAAGGTAACCAGTACTATTTAATTTTCATTATATTTATCCAACATCTCTTTTTTATAGACTGAACCTCATTTTCTCATCATTAGTAACATATTAAGGATAACATTCTGTTAATCATTTTTAACAAAAAAAATATATCATTTCAAATAAATTAATTTTCATTTTCATCAACATCAATCAATATATCCTTTCAAATACGTAATAGTAAAATTAAATTAAACCATCCATATATCTTTCATGCTTTATAATTATTAAGAGAAAAAATAATCTATTCAATCCTTCTATATTATTTCCATGAAATATGTCAATCCTTGGTCATGATGTTAATTCTTGACTCTAGGAAATCAGTTGGGTAATGTCCTTGTTATCCCTAGGTAATTCATTAATCTCCTTAAAAATGTTTCACTCAATGAACTTCATTTCATTATAAATGACATCTTCCCCTTTATTTGGTATATTCTTTCATGTTTTTGTTCCCTACATCATGACATGTTTGAGGTCAAATATTTTATCCTATATGTTCATTAAAACATGAATATTAATAAACTTACATCATTATCTCATTCAATCTATAAATAATCACATTAATGTTCATGTTGTTAGTCATATATAGCTTGATTTATAGTAAGGCATAATAAAATTACCATTCTCTAAAATCACCATCCAATTTGATTTATCATAGTTACTAAATTTTCCATCAGATTAAATGTTAACTTCATTCATTCTACTTCGAACCATTGATTAAAAATAAAATGAAAAAGGTTAGAAAAAATACTCATAGCGGGGGAAAAATAATATTGAAAAATAACTTATAGGATTTCTATATTATGAAACTATATTTGTTTTAGGACATGGTATATCTATCCTAGGACATTTATTCTCGTATTCTATTTAAATATATTAAGATGGATTGTAATGATTTTGTTAATTTTCAATGTATATCCTATAGAAGTGTCAAACTTGGTGTCTAGCAAGTCTCAATATTGTGCACCAATTCCAGATCAAGTCTATCTCCATACAGAATCATTAGGATTATTACCCATAGGTACATCAATTCCACATCCAAATTAACTTCTAGTATCTAAATATGGATCTTATGACTAGGAAAATACTCACTCTATCCAGAACCAAAATTATAATAAATTTTCTTATACTTTAACTCATCCTTGGACTTATCCTTAGAGACATCCCTAGATATATTTTTATAAATGTACATAGGGAACTCACTAAATACTCTCATCCTTGTTTTCAAAGGCTAACTAAACATTACATCTGATGAAAACATTACTGACCTGGGATTTACATGCATAGATATTACATCTTTTAGACCAAAATTCCATACATTATATAATGAAATAATAGAGGACCATAATTGCTTAGTTCTTTTGGAAACATGGAAGAAAGTATTGATAATTTGTTAAATATATTCAATGAATCCCAAAAAATATTATCATTTAGTACTTCTACTTGAAATATATCTTCATAACCTTGGTAAAGGGAAAAAAGAAAGGGTGGGCTTAAATTCAGAGCAAGGGTAAAGAAAAGAGGTACATATGTATAATAAGAAGATAATGGTATAATTACAAGATAATAAAATTTTAAAACATACCCATCATATCAACTATCATAATTCGATGTCCTGTACTAAATATTGGCAGTTCATAAGTACTTAATCATAAATAAATCAAAGAGCATGGGTCTGGAGAAAATTATATTGGCAATAGATAAAGGATTTGGCCCACATATAATTATAAAAAATTATTTCAATATTAGTGAATGTTCACTCAAAAAACCATCATAATGTAAAATCTCACATATTGAGCCTGGTTAACTCCACATTCCAACCATATCATATTTAAGTAGAATTACGCCCCATTCTATTTTGCTCATACTGAACCTAGTTCACTCCTCATTCCATCACATTCTGATAACATTTTCTTTACTCCTCGTTGTTTCTATGACTTATTGAATCTGTATCAATCCCCATTCCAACACTAACTTACTAATCTAGATTCAATCCCCATTTCAACTCTATTAATCACATGAGATGTAAATATTTATCCAATTAATTAGAAATATATATAGGTTTAACCTTCATTAGTTAAAATGTTATCACCATTACTGGTGATAACGTAACCATTACTATATAATAAAAATAATACATATGTGTGACATAATATCTTAAAACACTCACTATATAATAACCAATAAATTAAAATGGGGTTACCAATAATTTTTTAACATCAAAAGTTGTGAAAAGAGATAGGATTCATTATTATATCAATATTTCAAAAGAGCATGACCCTTGGAAAGAAGAAGGTTTCACAAGAATATAATCATGGTATAACCAGTGGAAGAGAAACAGGTTTCATAAAAATATTTTAGTCATAAAAAATGATTATGATGAAGAATAATAATGGTATCCTTGGGTCCTATCCACATTAATGTATAAATTACATCAACATATGCAATTTTAATGGGCAATGTTTCTTATAGATCATGTAAAAATATTTATAAAAATTAGTTTCCATTAAATTTAATTTAACAAACATAAAACCTTTTTGGAAATACATTTATTCGAAAATATAGATGAGTTATTACAATGTTATGTAATATAAATAATTGAAAACATTTGATGAGGAAAATATACTATTCACATTGAAAAATTATTTTTCATAATAAAACATATTCAAAATCCTTTTCAATTTGAAATTATTTATTTTAAATATATAGGTTTATAAAATATTAAGGAGTAAAATTTATTTTAAAATGAAATTTAAATAATGTAAATAAATCATTAAATCATTGTTCATTCATGACAAAGAGAAATACTATTCATGTTGTTCATGTTGAAAATAAAAAATATTATAACATTTTCTATAAAACCCAAATGAGATTTGTTTGGAAAACACAAACATGATTCCTCTAAAAATATGTTTTATACCTAAAAGATTTCTGAATAGTTATTTTGAATACAATTTGATAATAATAAAATAATTACGGTTTTTAAAAAAAATTGTATTACTTGTAAATATATTTCCATGTCATAGGAGAAACAAAGATGGGTTATAAAAACATTTTATTAATTATTTAATGTAATAAAGAGTGAAAAATGGTACTATTACATGAAAATATCATTAATAACTATAGGATAATAAAATTCATATATTTCTTGAGAGATGGATCATAATATTTTATCCCCAGAATCATAATGATAAATAATCTTGATAGATGACGAGATTCTAATAATAAATCATTACCAATTTTGAAACTCTGAATAGTAAATAAATAAACGAATAACATAAAATATCACTTAACATAATATTTGAATAAATTTATTAATTATATAACCTATAATGATGTTATATATACACCATGTGGAATAATTTATATAGATAACATGATGTATCTCTTAATGAAGGAAAATTGATAAGAACATACCTAACTACCTTGATATCATATTAAACATACACCCCATAAAATATATATCATGGAATGGATATTTAAAACGATTAATTTCCATTATAATCATAATAATATATATTCAAGTTCATCATATAGACCACATAAAATAATTAGCTGGTGAATGTGGTTTGTGTCTCACAAAAGAAAAAAGTGAGATAGAAATCCATTACCACTTGAGTAAATTTCGAATCATAATCACCATGAAATAATAAGTTCAATATAAAATTTATTTATCATTAAATTTGGAATATTATTTAAATATCATGTCATAAAGAAGTATATAAAACAAAAAAAATAAATATGTGGTTAATAATACATAAGACTCTTAAAAATGAACTTGTCATTGGAAATCTCCTTATTGAAACTCTTGAACTCCATCTTACATGTTATAACCTCATATATATAACCGTTATGTTTTTTATAGTTTTTTTGTCAAAAAATAATCATATATAACATAATGTATGTTATTTAGTTATTCTCTACTATAAGTCATTTATTAACAATTATATGTAAAAATCATGTTTTAGTAAAGAACCGCATTGTTTTTTGTATATGTTTTGATTTTTTATTTTCATTCCTATTACATTGGTTAATGTCTATTACATTAAAAATATTAATCTTTATAAAATTAATCTTTTTAAATCAAATATAGTTTTCATACCAATCATGAATAATTATTTTTAGAAATGAAGTATGATTTGATTATAGATACAGCAAGTCATACACATGCATGGGTAATGTTTCCATTTTCAATGATCATTACGGAAAGAGGTAAGAAAAATATTATCTTTCAAGAATTAACATAATATAATAAAAAATAAATTATTTATTTAAATATAGTTATAAATGTCACACATGTGGTATGGTGATGAAAATAGAGTCACATAGCTTCATGGAGACGGTAGTACGCACATATAGAATCAGTGTTATAATCATTCATTCAGTGAAACAGTAAAAAAATTGTTAAATATTATATTTTGGAATGATATGATTGGACCACATGTTTTAATGATCAAAAACTGTGTTTTTAATAATACTGATGAATTTTAAATTTTCTTGTAAGTAATGAGTATTCTGAGAACTAGTGATAAATATGTATAAGTATGAGAGGTCATTGTCAATGACACACCACTAGCATTAAAATATCATTGTATATAATACCATTAGGGTATCACACCATCATATTGTCATACTGCTGGACTGATGAATTGAAAAATTATAGACACCATCCGTCAACACACTTTCAGTATGTCATGCCACTAGAACATAACTTTGGTTAAGTGTGAGATACAGCTAGATGCCACACCAACATACTCATACCACCAATGCTAAAAATTACATAAGAATGAGAAATTTTTATTGAATAAACCATTATACTCTAGACATCAACAACATAATAGAAATATGATAACTCTAATAGATTTCCAGTTTCATTCCTCCAGAGAAAATACTACTATAGAAACATAACTCCAGAGAAGCATACATCCAAGCAATATACAGCCATAGAAACATACCACCAGAGAACTGTACTACCAGAGAAACATAATTCTAGAGCATGACATTGCCATATCTTAATATACCATCACTGATTTTATTACATTTTTTATTTTTAATTACTTTACCCTAATGAATATAATCCTCGAATTGAATTCCATGGACTATTTTAATAATGTATCTTAAAATTTTTATAGAAAAAATGTCATGAAATGAATTATGAGGAATAAAAAGATTCATAAATTCATGCTATTTCTAAAAAAATTGGGTCCCCCTCCCCCACACAGAGATAAAGAACAATGTGTAGAAACGATAGAAAAAATACAATAGGGAAGAAAAGAGACAAAGACATAATGTTATCACGATGTAGGATCAAAAAAAGTAATATAGATGCTCAATACAATAGGGGGTGAATTGTATACTTTAAAAATTACTTGGGAACCTTTAATATTATGTTTAACAAGGTTAAAAAAACATTAAAAAACCTCTTAAAGAAACATTTTCTTAAACGAAATATTCTACCGTAATGAAAATAGAATCTGTAATATAATCAGAGTAATAGAATTAGGAATTATACGAGAGTTATTCTATCTATATTTAACGAAGTTAATATTACAATTGAAATAAAACAACTTGAAATAGATAAAAAGTTATAAAAATATTATTTTAACCCAAAGATAAGGGTATCCAACAACCATGGATAAAGGTTCCTTGATTTATAATTTAAAGAAAGTATGTATTACAGAAACATAGGTAAGCCCTCAATCCAAAAATCAGTATCTATATTGCTATCCCCGTAAGCCATCGATTTAGATGGAAATCAGAACCTATATCTTCCGAACCTGGATGCCCAAGATCTATATAATTGGAGAATGCACAAAGAAAGTCTGAACAAGTTGTTCACACCCGGAAATCTTTTTCATGATATACGCACGAAGCACCGAGAGTTGAAAGAACCTCTCTCTCTAGAAATCTCTTTACAACTTTTTCACATGCATTAAGTTCATCCACTCACTACTTTTTTCATTTTTTTCATCATTAAAATGAAATTCCATTTATAAGAAAATTTTACCAACAGTCAGTTCCAATCCATCCGTCATATTTTTTTTAAATTTCGGTAAGACCAAGACATGTGTCAAACAGTAAACGGTTAGTTTGTAATAGATTGTCCGACAATGTTTCATGTAACCGAAACTATGTTAAGTTAAAGATGGGAATTATGTAAGAAAAAATTGAATCCGATAATATTGGAATGGTAAATAAACCAACTCAATCATTATTATGAAAAACAGATTCTTAAGAAAAAAAATATCAAGAAAATGGATTCGTAAGGAATAGTAAATCGGATTGTGAAACTGATATCTCATTTGTTCCAGAATCAGAATCAAAAAATCAGAATCACAGATACACTGGATTCAGTATCGTAAAGAAAAAATCACTTATACACTAGAATTAGTATCATAAAAACTGTATCACTTATACATTAGAATCGATATCATAATGATGGTATCACTTATACACCAGAATCAGTATTATAATGATGGTATCACTTATACACCAGATTCGGAATCATAAAGACGGTATAAAAAACATGTAAATCTAAAAAAATTGGAGAACATAATGATACATTTATAAGTATAACAGAATGATGATTCTAGATCTTAATAAAAAAACAAAACATAAGAAAAGACAGAACATAAGAAAATGTTTTTGTGATTTTCAAAACATAAAACCATAAGAAATATAGAAGTCATAAGATAACCTTATTGACTCAACAATCTCCCCCCCTTTGGAAAGCACAAACAACTTTGCAAAGTAAGGATATATTGACTTAGATAAAAAAGTATGAAAAACTTATCTTCCCCTTTGAATGATATTTCTAATGAATAAAACTAAATCCTTATTAGGTCATGTTTCCCAAGGATCATATTTTGATCTTTAGTTTCTGGTATCATTTATTAAGAAGAAATCTCCCCCTTATATTAACAACACATCATAACAGAAAACTCTCCCTTAGATAGAAATTATCCTTTCTTACCATACTATCCTTTAATACATTCTCCTATATTAATATCTTCAATAAATTCTTCCTTTGAATAAATTCTCCCCCTTTATGTTTTTAAAAAAGAGGGAAAGGAATGTAGAAGTATAAGATGTACCTGTATGGTTAGTCGAACATACATTTGAAAACAAAAGAAATATATTCAAGAAGCTTCTTAATTTTTTTTGGAAATATGGTTTAGATTACAACAAAAAATCAATAATGTAAGGAAAAATCATCTAACCTTTTTTTTCTGAGACAAAATCTTCTTTATCAGGGCTTTGTGTTTCTTCCCTTCCTTATGAGCGTCTTCAAACAACTTCAACAAGATATCCTGATCATGATTCTTCTTTTCTAATGACAAGATCCTTTCCTCTTGAGTAGCCACCTTTCTCTCTAATTCGGCTCGAACTTCCTTCTCACTACTAACAGATTGGGAAATAGAATTGAGTTGACTAGATTTATCAGATATTGATGCCATGAACTTGTTGAACTCAGTTTCACAAGTATTTAAAGCTCCATTTATTGAATCCATGATCTCACTGAATAGTCTTATCTCTACATTTATTGTTTTGGTATGGTAAACTACTTTATTATAAGTCGCCTTTTGATATTTGTAATCAATCAAAAGAATAATAAAGTCTGTTTTTTGCTTGACCACCATTTCCATAAGCATATTGGTCGATTCCATATTTTGATTCAGGGTTTCTTGCATCATTTGACTCTAGGAATCAATATTTTCATGAACCAGAATGGTGTTGACCATCTTTATTAAAGATAGATTCACAAATTCATGTTCAACAGATGAAGAGGATATGGAGCCTAAAATATCTTTTCCTTACTCAACTTCTCTTAGAGTTATGGAATGAGGATTTTTTTTTCTTTAGAAAGACTTATATGGAGTTTCCTTTCCATATGAGGCAACCAAAACACTTTTTTCCATTGAAATGATTTTATACTAGAGATTTTTCATCTGAAACTTGGATAAAATTAAGATCTCCCTATTCAACTTCATCCTCTTTAAAATATTCTTCTTCACCACCTTTATGATCAACCTCTTCTTTCTCTTCTTATTCAACTTATATTTCTAGTTGTTATTTTTATTTAACTTGTACTTCTTCCTCAACTTTTACATCATCCTCAACTTCTACTTCTTCAATGTGTACTTCATGTTTTTCTTTTGATACAGATTTAGAGACTGAACTCGAAGGAGTTACAGTGTAGTTTTCCACTTCCCTTAAAACACCATCATAGTCTTCTGGAATTATCTGATCTTCTATTTCTTGTATAGGTTTTGATAAAAATATAACTTTCCTAGATTTCTATATTTCTATAGTGGAAACTGGATTCTTATGAACAACTTCAGATTCCTGTACATATTGAGACATCATTTCTGCATCTTTTCGAAAAGACTGACACACCTGAGCTTCCAAAGATATCTTCTTTTGGAATTTTTTCTTCTTTCCTTCCTCAAGATTTTCATCTTGCTGTTGTTTTAAGTCCTTATCCTCTATATTATTTAGGCCAAAGAAAGTATCTCCTATCGTTTTGGATGCTTCTATTTCTCTCCACTTTACACTATTACATTAGAATTGGATTTCGGAATCTTTTTATGAGGAGTGCTTATACCAGGACATTAGGAACTGGTATAGGCATGCTAGGTTCTTCCTGTTTTCTTTTCATGGGTACCGATGTTGAAGACTCCAGAATATAAACTTTGTTTTGGATTACCATTTCTTCAAAACTATTGTATTCCTGTAAGAAATATAACTTCATCCTTCTTGAAGTGTCTTCACTGTGTGACAAAATCTTGAAAGGATTTGAGATAGGTCAGCAAGGAACATTCAACTCATGAAGGCACATGACCATTATCCTCGAGATAGTTTCCTGATATATAATTATCTAAGATCTGATGGATCTACCTTTTATTAACTGGATGGTGAGAATGATGGACGTCACAAAATTTATCTTCCATAAGTTTATGAGAAAGTCTTACATAAAGATATCACATATCTTTAGAGAGTCCTTATCTCCTTTTCTTGATATAAGAAATCTTAGTATCCAGAGAGCTACCATCTTGTGGTATATTGAATGATTCATAATGTTCGTATTTTCAACATACATGAGAAGAAGATAATCCATATCATTGGCTTTTTGAAAGGAACCTTCCTTTGATGGATGTTTTTTAGAGAAAAGAATAGCTTTCCATTTATACAGAATGTTAAGAACATTTATTTCCTTATTATAATGGACTATATATGTCTTATCATAACATTTGAACTTAAAAAGATCCTTACCATCCTTTTGGAAGAAAGTAACAGATTCATATAACTGAATAACCAGGTGAGGATAAATTGGATCCATAATTTTCTTCTTATCCTTACAAACATGTTCCCATCCATTAGTACTTTTCACCTTATAGAGAAAGGAGTAATATTTTTCAAAAAAGTTAGTGCAAACCCACCATTCTCTAAAGATTGACCAATCCTTTATTTTCTTTCTAGCCATAATCTAGTCTTCTAAGGATTCAAGAGTCATTTAGGGTGATAGATACCGAAGAATCAGAATGAAAATATTGATTGAAACAGAGCTTCGACACAAGGATTAGTAAGGATAGTGCAGTTCTTATAAATGAGTCACCCATTATATTGATGAGGCTATGAAAATTATACTTCCATAGGATAATAAAATTGATAAAAAACTGATCTGATCTAACGGATGAGGATGATAAAAAATATATGAATTCTGATATTTTGTTGTAAGGTAAATCGGAATTTAAAATTTTGAAAAATCAACAAATAAACTTAAGATAAGAAAATAAAGAGTAATAATCCTTTACCTTTTGGAATACACTGAGGAGTTTGTTAGTATTATAATAATTATCTTAAAAGTTATAAAATCTGAGATTCCAATACCAAAATTTCCAATACTGAAATTTCCAATACCAAAATTTACAATACAGAAATTTCCCATATTGAAATTTCTAGTACCGAAATATCCAATACCAAAATTTCAATAAATAATGGTAAAATTTTAAAAAAATATTCTTATGAAAACAATAAAAACAAGTAAGAATAAGTAGTCTCCCATAAATAAATAGTAGTTTAATGTTAAGAGATGATTTAAAAAAGAAATAAACATGAATTATTACCTTATAGAGATCATTCCTAGCTTCTTTTTAATGTATTCATATCTATCTAAAGATAATCTCTTAGTAAAAATATCATCATTTTGTTCTTGCGTTCCGACGAACTGAAGAATAATATCTCAATTAAGTGTGTGATCCGCAAGAAAGTGATATCTAATATCTATGTTATTTACATGAGAGAGATTTTTTGTGTTTTTACTTAGGGAAATAGCATTTGTTTTATCACAAATTATTTGAGTCTTATTAAAACTCATACCATAGTCTGTGAGAGTGTGTTGTATCCACAAAATTGTGCACAAAAACTTCTAACTGCTACATATTCTACTTCAGTAGTGGAATGTGTTACATAATGTTGTTTATTACATGACCAAGAAACTACAGAATCTCCTAATAAATGAAAAGTTCCAGATGTAATTTTCTCTCCGTTTTACCACCACCAAAGTCAGCATCTAGAAAACTTTTAATTTCAAAATTATTTCTAGAGGAATAAAAAAGTACCAAATCTAATGTTCTCATTAAGTAGAGAAAAATTCTTTTTAATGCCTTTAAATGAGATTCTTTAGGATTTTCTTTGAATCTTACACATAAGTATATTTAGAACATCAATTCAGGTCGACTATCTGTTAAGTAGGGTAAACTTCTTATCATCTCTCTATATGATGTTTGATCCACAGGTTTCCCTGCTTCCTCTATATCAAGAGTACTATAGGTTCCGATATGAGTATTTATACTCATAGCGTTATCATACTTGAACTTCTTAAGAAGATATTTGATATACTTATGTTGAGATATGTATATACTATCTAATTTTTTAGAAATTTGAAAACCAAGAAAAAAAGGTTAACTCACCCATCAAACTAATCTCAAACACAGATTTCATAAGATTTCCAAAGGAATTAGTTAAGGATTGTTGGGTTGATCAGAATATGATGTCATCGACATAAATATGGATAGTCAAGAAAACATTATTATTTTTCTTATTAAAAAGGTTTGGATCAACAGTTCTCTTAACATAGTTATTTTGAAGAAAAAATCCTGAAAATCTATCATACCATGCTCTAGGTGATTGATTAAGTCCATACAGAGCTTTGGTAAGTTTCTAAACATGATTAGTATGTTTTATATCTTCAATGATAGGGGGTTTATCTACATAGACTTTCTCTTGTACATAACTATTATGAAAAGCACACTTTACATCCATTTCATAATGATTGAAACTAAAGAATGCTGCACATGATAGAAGAATACGAATAGATTCAAGTATTGCTACATGAGCATAGGTTTCTTCATACTCTGTGCCTTTTTTATAGTTATATCCTTTAGAAACTAATCATCCTTTATTTATAACAATAACTCCATTATCATCGCATTTGTTTCTAAAAACTCATTTTAATCCAATAACATATGTTTCCTTAGGTTTTTCATCGAATTTCTAAACAAGATTCCTTAAAAATTTGTTGAGTTCTTCTAGTATAGACTTCATCCAATATTCATCACCCGAAGATTCTTCTGGAGTCTTTGGTTCAAATTGAGAAAGAAAATCAACATGTTCAGCTTCATTCCTTAAAGAACTTCTAGTTCTTAATGGTTGATTAACATTTCCAATCATATTTTCACTGGGATTATTTCTAAGTAACTGCAAACATGGGTTTTGAAGGGCTTGATCATCAATATAGGGTAGAAAATCGTTAGGATTAAATGTTTCAGAAAAATTTTCTTAAGAATTATCCTAACATGAAAGATCTTCTATCAATGTTTGGAGATCGTTTTTAGAAAATAAATCAGAAATTAGTTCAGGTTGTTTGAAAACAAAAGGGTCATTTTCATCAAAATTAACATGTATTGTTTCTTCCACAATGCAATTGTATTTATTAAAAACTCTATATGCCTTAGAGTTAATGGAGTATCCTAAGGTGATTCCATCATCAGATATGGATGAAAATTTATGTAAGTTATCCTTGGTATGAAAGATAAATAAATTGCCACCAAAAACCTTAATGTAAGATACTTTCAGTTTCCGGCCGATCCATAACTCATAAGTTCTTTTATTAAGAAACTGTCTAATAAAAACTCGATTAATAAAATAACAGGATGTACTAACAACTTCATCGACGAAATATTTATCTATAGAATTTTCACTCTACATGGTTCAAGTCATCTCTTGAAGAAAATGATTTCTTCTTTCAACAACACCACTCTGTTGGGGAGTTATTGGAGGTGAAAAATTGTGAGTAAAACCTTTTTTACAACAAAAAGTTTCAAAATTAATATTTTGAAATTATCCTCCACGGTGACTATGAATAGTGATCAATGGAAGGTTTTTCTCATTTTTAACTTGAGCTCTAAAAACATTGAAATAAGAAAAATCTTCATATTTCTTTATGAGAAAATAGACCCAAATAAATATACTGTAGTCATCTACTAAGACAAACACATAGTATTTGCCTCCAATATTTATAGTCTTTGTCAGACCAAATAAGTCCATATACACTATCTATAAGGCATTAAAATTTATAACTTCACTTATATATATATATATTTAAAGATAGATTTATGAAGCTTTCTATATTTACAAGGATCACATAATTTTAAAGAATTAAACCTAAGATCATGTAGATACTTAACAAGTCCTTTCTTAGAAAGTTTACTAATATTTTTTAAGTTACAATGTCCTTTTCTTATATGCTAGAGCCAAGATTGATCTTCAATTGCACTTGGGAAAGGAAGATAATTACTTTTAATGTCTTTTAGGTTTAGAGTGTATACATTCTCTAGACTATGAGCTGAGAGAATAAATTCATCCATGGAATTGTGTACTAAGAACTTGTCATTCCTAAAATTCACATGGTATCCTTCATCACATAATTGAATTATTTTAATGAGGTTGTTCTTAATACCTTTAATGAATAAATCATTTTAAAATAAATATTTTCCATGAACAATAATGTTATATATACCGACAATTTCTCCTTGTTAGTTATCTACAAAGGATACTTTTCCACCTTTAATCATTAAAATATTTTTAAATATACTTTCTTACCAGTCATGTGCTGGGAACATCCACAATCCATGTACCATTTGTTTTTGGTACTTCCTTCATTGACCTGAAAAAAAAGATTTATGATTTTGGAATCCAAACTTGCTTGGATCCGGAATTGTTTGATAATAAATTTTTGGGTATCCAATTTTTTTTTGGAAAATTAGGAGTTATGAAACCCATGAGATTGAAAATTATTTGAAGAATAGTTCTTCTTATAATGCCCACCAATTTAAAATTTAGTACAAAAAGGTGATCTTGGAGTAACAAAATAATTGTTTCTAAAAATAGGTTTTTAATGACAATAACATAATCCTTCATTATAACAATGAGGTCAGATGTGATAATACATCATGTCAAAATTTTCCTTACCAGAAATAAGAATTTCAAGAAGTTTCTTCAAATAAAAAATTTCAGACCTTAGTCTTAGGACTAAATTCCTTTTCTCCGGAATAATATACTTAGAGATATGTTTATCCTCTAAAACATATTTTTCAAAAAAAAAATTATGTTTTTTAGAAAGCCTATCCTTCGTAGAATTAGCTTCCTCAAGTTTCATGGAATGATTTTATAAAACATCATTTTCTCATATCAAGATATTTGGACTGATCTGCAATTTGTTTTGTTGAAATAAATTCTCTCGAATTTTCCTTTTTAAGTATCTAGGAAATTTTACAATTTCTTATCTCTAGAAATACAGAAAACCTAGAATCTTCCTCATAGTAAGGCAAATCATTATCATTATCAGATGAAGAAGATTCTTAATAGGAAGAAAACTCTTTATTAGGAAAATTTTTACTCAAATTTATATTGGTTAAGGACTTAGTAGTTCATAGCTTAGCCATAAGACATTGATTTTGAAATGGAACTCGGGCTATTTAACCAATATTATTATTCTCAGAAGATTCATAATCTAAAAAATCATCAGATGAATTTCCCCCACTGGAACTCTGAGTGTCATTGGATTTTAGGACTTTCCTATGTTTTTAACTATTGGACCTCTTCTTTTTTCTCTTAGAATTCATGTCCTTCTTGTCAATTTTTTTAAGTAAGGGACAATCAAGTCTGATATGACCTGGTATTCTACAATCACAGCATGTCAATTCTCCATCTTTTTTATCTTTTCCATTTTTATTCTCGAATCTATATTAAATGTTCTTCTTCACAACAGTATTTTTCATCATCCAAGAAAGATTGGATAACTCATTTTCTGAAGATATAATTTCACTAGATTGAGATTGAACAACAATCATCTTAGATTTAGATCTTGTAACTCTCTCAAGATTCATGGATTTCGTATGATTTGATGTAGTGGTAAAAGAAACACCTCAATTTTTATTCTTCTACTTAATATTATCAGTGTAGAGACCCAAGATTGACATACATGGACATTACATTACTTTTTTGGAATACATAATACATAACAAAAACAAGCACCCAAGGACTGTAATAGTTTAGTGTCTTTGTAAACTTAGAACATAATCTTCTAATCATTGTGAAAGATCATGAAAATCTCCCTTAAAGATCTTCTCCTTTTGTTTTCTTACTTAAAACCAGTCTTTATATCCTAGGGAAAAGAAAAAAAAGGGTGAGCTCAAATGCTCAGTAAAGGTTACCAAGGAAAAAATAAAACAAACCATATACATTTCAACATAAAAACATGAATATAATGTTTAAACATCGAAATCATGTGTTGTGAAATAAATATTGGAAGTACATAAGGAATAGATCACAAAGGAACATTAATCATGAAAAAATAGCATACGAATAAAACATGTAATTTTCAAAAACCATTAAGTACATGTTATGATTTCCATAGTATCCAAGGCATTGTTTCCAAGACCATCATAGTGGACAAATTCCACTATTGAACCGGGTTAACATGTCGTTCCAGCCCTATATTACTGAACTAGAATCACTTTCCGGTCCCGCCATGTCTATCTCATGAGATATAAATCTTTTCCCAATGCATTGAAAGGAGATATAGGTCCCACCCCCCTCATAATGAAATCATTCTTTCGTGTGCCACAAAATAGACATAATTTAGTCAACACGACCAAAATAATAATATGGGTTTCATAAACATCGTCCCATCATAACATAATCCATATAAAAAATGGATATCATATCATCATAAGAAAAATAAAACCATGTAAATAATAGAGATATTATACCTGAAACATAACCATATTAATCAATGTCATTATAGATGGAAAATATTTTGGATAAAATACTTGAAATGAATTCTTGAGGAGAATATCCTTTCTTCATTGAAATCATTTCTTTTCTCAAAATGACATGAAATTTTAAAATAAAATCTTTTTTTAAATAATCATGAAATATTGTAGAGGAATCTTCATAAAAATAACGCATTATGAAAATTTAAAAATCCATTCACACAATATAAGTTAAAAAAACATTCTCCTAGTACATTTACCAGAAAATTCTTAAAGTACCTTGTATGGTAATCAAAAGAAATATTCCTTCCAAAACCATGTGGTAAATGTCAAAAAAGGGTAAAAATGACTTTAAACACACATGGAAGAATAGTAAGTATTTTATGAAAAAAAATTTAGAATACATGGACATGGATGATAAATATAACCCCATTAAATACTCTCAAATAATCAATCTCGGATAAGAAAGAGATTGGAATAATTATCCCTTACCTTTAATGAACAGTGGAATCATATGTGTCATAAAATAATGAAAATTAGATGCATATTTAAATATCATTTCTTTCATAATAAAAATCATAAAACATTCTTGGGAAGCATAAACACCATACAATATAAATAGATGGTGATTAAGGCATATGTCTCAAAGAAAAAAAATGTGAGATGAAATAATCCCTTAACTTTGGCCCAATTTCATCTATATGTTTCCGAAACACCTGTATACTTGGTTTAAACATATTACTAACTTGTAACATCACCATAATAATATTTATTATATCATATATGATTCACTTACGACTTTATAATACCTGTTAATTTGTCAATTCTATGTTAAAGCAGTGTTTTGGGTAAAATCGTTTCATTTATCATATCTGTTTTGACTTGTAATTATCTATATGATTGCAATGATCATGATTACATAATTTTCGAATGTAAAACATGATTTATATATAATATATATTCATCATATAAATATATATAGTAGATCAATAAATGAAATGAAATACACTGTTCATAGAGACGGTAGGTCGTACGTACGCATTAACGCTTGATTAGTTTCCTTATGAAATTGAATGGAAGTAAGTAAATAACATATAAATAAATATTTTATAATTATTATGTCATATATTTCATTATTATTTATTATATATACTATATAATTATTCTGTAATGGTTAACATGGATAATGAATCTCATCGCGTCATGGAGACGGTAATACGTATGTACTCCCGAGCGATGATAGTGTTCCCATAATTATTGAATGGAATTGGGGTGGATAATATCTCATAATCTGTATTATGTTATAATAATCATATATAGTTATTATTTCCACCATTATACCCATCCATGTATGGTGGTGGTAGAAAAACAGATTACACCACGACATAGAGATGGTAGGCCGTACGTACGCACGCGCGGTGATTTCATTTTTCATAGGATGGATATAAGGTTAAATATGTTTGTTTAATATTTATAATAACATATAATTATAATGGTTATACCGATGATATTACTTTATAATGAAACAAATAAATAAGAGGATGTAGAAGAAGAAAGTAACATGAATGAATCGGTAGAAGAGATTACATTTTTCTCGATGTGCCTCTTTTAAACTTCCTCTTAGGGCACTAGAGTTGGTCTTTTGAGAAGACCAGGAACTCTATAATATGACTATAGAGGTTGGAAAGTGTAATTGGTAGGGGTTTTCCATTCATGAAGGCTTAAAATGGAGTTATGAGAAGAGGGTGGAGGTGCCCTTTTATAATAGAGGAGAGGGGCACTTTTGGAAACCTCCTAAATATTTATAATAAATAAACTAAAACCCCCCATTAAAACTTACAAAGTGACTCAAAATTAGATATGAGCTAAGATAGGGTCGTAATCCCATCATAAAATCAAATTTAGACATGTTTTTTATTTATTTTAAACCTTATAATTTTGGTTTATCCTTATTTATTCTATTTAATTTAATTTGTGGTAATAATTTTCTAAATTTTAAATATTTATAAATACTCACTTATGTGTTTTGAATTTTCCATAATTGGATACTTTATATCATTTTCGACCTTATAGATTTCAATTTTTTATTTTTAACTATTTTTGTGATTTTTAAACAATTTAATAATATGTTATTTTTATAAAATATCAATAGTGACAATTTTGACACTATTCATTTATTTGAATTTAAATAAAATCCACACATAAGATATGTTCGAATAAAAATAGTTAATAGATTCCTAAAAAGTCATATTTATCAATAATATTTGTGGAAAACATTAATTAGTTCATATAATATTTATTTTAATATTTTTAATACCATGTATTTGATATTTCTCTTAATAAAATAATTACTACAACATTATAGTACAATTTTTTAATATAATTATTTGTAGAAAAAAAATTATAAATAAAATAATATAATTAATAGAAAAATATTATATTTCTTAAGAATACATTTAGTTGATTTTATCTTCTAAAACACCCAACATTAAAAATTATATGTTTATTAAATTATGAATGTGACAACTTTGACATCATTTAAAATAAAATAATATAAATCGCATAATCTATTTTATAAGGCTCCAAATTGTCCACATGTCAACCCCTGGATGATTAGGGTATCGATATACTCGAAAAATAAGGTTTTGTCATGTTTCTAGTCCATTTGATGGGTATTATTATTTTAATAATAACTATATTATTGATTTTTCTCTAAACAAATAATTTATACATCATTAATGTATATGATATTAAGGTAATTATATATTTTATAAATAATATAAATCAATAACCATGATTAAGAAAAACATTTCATCATTCGTATGAGTATTTATAATCGAATTTTTATTTTGTATAAACTTATATTAAAAATACTTTAATTATTAGACTTTGAGTGAGACATATTTCACTTTCTTTAAATAGAATAAAAAAGGCTTAATCACATTTAAGTGGGTTCTAAAAGATACCACTTCGACCCATGTATATATTTAAGATGAAATATAATCATCAAATTATATTAATAAAAGTTTTAGGAAAATTTTATAATATTATTGTTAACCTTAATTACATGATTTACCTTTACTTGTAGTAAATAAAATTTACCGTAGTAACTATTCATAACGCCTAAAAATAAAAAGTATCCAATTAACATAACTAGAACCTACTGATTCCAAATATGGAATCCATTTTTATAAATTCAAAACACAGAAGTTGCAGTATTTAATTAAAAATTAATCCCACTGTTGAGAAAACTAGTTTTAAATGTTAAAAATTTGCAAAAGATTGAAATGTTTTTACCTATGAATTAAATATAAAATTAATTATAATGATATAAATTTTACTAAATGGTTAAAATATATTCTATTTATAATTTATGACAATTAAATATTATAATTTAATAATATAAACTATCTTGATGAAAAAGTTGTTTTTAGTTAAAAATTAGCGTATTTTTATTATTCATCAAAATATAAAAGTTAACAGAAAAATATTTAGAAAATATCCAAAGTAAGTTTTCATATAATTACTATAATGAATAAGTTTATATTTTCAAATTGAACTCATAAACCTGTCAAAAACTAGATTAAAATTGGTTGCGCTATCAAAAGGTGGAAAAACTGTATTTTTTGAAAAATACTTATTTTACGAAACAAAATTATTTTGTTCTTATTCCATTTTCTATAATATGTTTAAGATGAATGATAATGTTATAAAATAAAAAATGTGGTTAATAATATTTATAATGTCTAGTTCATAATAATTTTATAAGAATCTAACTTTGTTTAGTGAAACTCGGTATTGCGTACAACACACACTATTGAGGAAGGCCACCCTTGCGTGTTACAGAAGCCAAAAATAGTGTTTGCGTATACTACAAGATAATACGGTGTTTCATACAGTGAAATATAATGTTGGTGTAGTGTACAATAGAAGATATCAATGAAATTAAAAAGAAAATATCTCCTAAAATCTCAGGGTGTTACATTCTACCCCCCTTATAATGAATTTCGTTCTTGAAATTAGTTGGGGTTATAAATCGTTTACTACTTGAATGATTCTTTCATAGAAACCCACATATTAAAAAAGAATACTAAAACATAATTTTAAAAAGTAAAGTTAGAAACATAATGGTCCCCCAAAATAACTTATCATTGGGTTTCCAGATAGGATAATATAAGTGAAAATATGGATATGGAATAGAAATCTAACCACCATGTTCAGATGAAGAGTGGTAGAGAACATGGCTATGAAGAAGCCAAAAATCACAAAGCCTTAAATTTGTGATGATCTAAGGTATAATCTAATTCATTGGATATAAGGGTACTCGTACAACGTTTTTGGTTTTCAAGATCATTTCCTTAAAGTTGAGGACTTTTTTCATAAGGATAAATACTTACTTGATTTCAGTTTAATATCATCGTTGGTCATTTCATGAACATTTTCCCCTTCATCTATTATTTAAAGAAATGAAGTTGAATTTTTCATTATTTAAGTGTTAGAAGATCATGCGATAGAATGATTGGTCATTCCATCTATCTCTATCACAAAAAAGGTAAGCATAAGATATTAAATATATATAAGTCCATCTATGGAAAGGTTAATCGTATATGGTTCCAAAAATGGACTTATACTTCATATATCATTATGTTTTGAAAAATAAATCTAATTTCTACTAACAAGGGACTTCCTTTAGGCCAGTGGTAGGAGATAAATTCCTGTCGCACTTCGGTTGTGGTTTCAATTCCTGCATCTTTGTCTGACACGACGGGTTGTCTCCCATCCTATAGGTTGTCCTTCTTCTAAAACTATACTATTACAACATTCTAGAAAAAAGATTTAGCCTTAAAAAACCATCTGATGTCCAAATTAATCAATTCCAACCATTAGGCTTATCGAAAATACTTCTGTCCAATCTCATAGTATAATGAAAACAATTACTAGAAAGGTCATATACCAAGCATTGAATGCCATCATTTATCCCCCATATATCATAAGATATATCTTTTGGTCACATTTGAAACATGTGAATACCTTAATCATGTATTTGCTTGAAAAATAAATTATCATAGAATCTTTGTGAAAATAAGAATACTATCAAAATTTATCTCTTTCCATATACCAAAATCCCAAAATTTCTATATACTCAATCCATGATGTCACTTTGTCCTTATATTAGTCATGAGCTCATTAGTATGATCAAATACATTATTTTTTCTTTATCCCTTCATTATGTGCATACCATCTACTTTCCAAAAACATTTAAATTACTTTTCATGGTTATCGGTACCATACAATTATTGAAAAACACAATAAACCAATACATATATATTTTACTAAAAATGAGATTCTGCAACACTATTTTGGAATCTCGTTACATAAACACATAATTATTCCACCACTTTGTTGTCATATTCAACATCACCAATAGTGATCTCATGTGACTTCTAATTTTCTTTTTCCTTAAGAGGTTGTTGATGTCGATCATTATTAACCATTGGATTAGGGCAGTGGTTAACATAATTCCCTATTTTCCTGCACATGTAGTATTGAAGTGTTGGTGGTGCGTTCTCTATAGTTTTTTCTCTATTCATATCATTATCTACCATTTTCCCACTACTTCGGCACTAAGCTTCTCTATGACCTTATTTTCCACACTTAAAACATTTTCTAGTCCCTTTAAGAAAATATCCACCATGCTTCTTTCTACACTTTGAGCATAAAGAAATATTCGTATTCTTTTGACCGTTGATTTGATATTTTTCCTGGAACTCCATCTTTCGTTTCTTGTCAAAACCATATGATGGAGATATGAAACCATCTTCTAGTTATACCTTGAAAGCACAAAACACAATTTCTTCATAGATGCTGAAGTCTCTTATAGCTAATTTATTTTGAGGACATGGTTTTATGCCACTGAAAAATTGATCAACTTTACTTTCAGGTTGGATGATAATGCCAGATGCATACCTAGAAAGCCTTATAAAATTCACCTCGTATATACCAACAGATTCATCATCCTTTTGCTTAAACTCATGGAAATCATTTTCCATATTTTTTTGAAGAATATGAGGGAATTAGTTATTGAAAAAAATAGTTCTTGAACTCATCTCATTCCATGGATTCAATTTCATTTTGTGGTCTTGTATTCTTAATTATATTCCACCCCTGATCTTCTCCACCTTCTAAACGGTAAACAGCTAAAATTACTTTTTCATGTTCTGAATAGAGAATTATGGAAAATGTATTTTCAATGGTACTGATCAATTGTTCAGAAATAAGTGGTTCAGAAGACCCATTGAAAGAATATGGGTGTTGCCTCAAGAAGGACTCAATAGAATATTTTTCACTTCTCTACTCATTTGTATGTCCAAAATGACTCATAGAATGTGTAAGTATAGAAATCGGAATTATTTACTCCACCTCCCATAACATTAGTTTGTTCCGGAGAACAATCATTTCTTTTTCCAATACATTGATCAATACGGTTCCTTTGGGTTTTAGCCATTGTCTAAAACCCAAAAAGAATAGTGTGAGAGGAAAAATTAATTCTTTGAAAACAACATAAAAAAGGGGGAGTACCTTCAATATCTAACATCTTAGGTTTAATTCTAAGATCGATACCGTTATTATGGGACTATAACCAATACTTATACATAACATTAGGGAAATCTTTAGACATACCTTAGAAATATCTCTAGGGATATAACTAATGTTTTCTCATCCTAGTTTCTAAAGGATAAAAAAACCATTCCTCTGATACCCTCTGTAGAGACCCATGCTTGACGTACATGGACATTACATTACTTTTTCAGAATACGTAATACATAAAAAAACTAGGCTCCCACGGACCGTAATAGTTTTTTGTCTTTGGAAACACATAACATAATATTCTAATCATTGTGAAAGATCTTCAACATCTCCCATAAAGATCTTCCCATTTTGTTAAATCATGACAGTACATATGACATAGATCACCAAGGATGATTAATCGTGATAAAATAGCTTGGGAATAAAACATGTCATTTTGGGAAACCATTAAGCACATGTTATGATTTCCATAGTAGACAAGGCATTGCTTCCAAGACCGTCATAGTGGAAAAAGTCCATTACTGAACCAGGTTTACTTGTTGTTCCATCCCTATATTACTAAACCAGATTCACTTGTCATTCCAGCCATGTATATCTCATGAGATATAAATATTTACACAATTCATTAAAGGGAGATATAGGTCCCACCCATATCATAATGAAATCATTATTTCATGTGCCCTAAAATACACATAATTCATTCATCATAACCCAAAGAATAATATGGGTTTCATAAACATCATCCCATCTTAACATAATCCATATAAAAAATGGATATCATTTCATCATTAAAAAATAAAACCATATAAATAATAAGGACAATATACTTGAAACACACCCATATTAAAGAATGTCATTATAGATATAAAATCATTTTGATAAAATTATTGAAATTAATTGTTGAGGAAAATTTCCTTTCATCTTTAAAATCATTTTCAATTCTCAAAATGTCATGAAATTTTAAAAGAAAATAATTTTTTGGAAATAATCAAGAAATATATTAGAGGAGGCTTCATGAGATTAAGGTGTTATGAAACTTTAAAAATATATTCAAGTTGTATAAGTTAAAAAAACATTCTCCTCGTACTTTTACCGGAAAAGTCAAAAAGTACCTCTTATGGTAAATTAAAGAATGATTCCTTCCATACCATGTGGTAAAAGTAAAAAAAAGGTAAAAATGACTTTAGAAATACATGTAAGAATAGTACAAATTTTATGGAAACAGTTTTAGAATACTTGGACATGGATTATAAATATAACCCCAGTAATTAATTACGAATAAACAATCTCGGATAAGAACGAGATTGGAATAATTACCCCTTAAATTTTATGATCGGTTGAATCATACATGTCATAAAAAAATTACATGCATTTTTAAGTATCATATCCTTCATAATTAAAAACACAAAACAATCTTGGGAAGAATAAACACCATAAAAAATAAATATATGGTGATTAAGTCTTATGTCTCACCAAAATAAAAGTGACACAAAATAATTCCTTACCTTAGGTCCCATTTCTTCAATATGTGTCTTAGACTGTTATATAGTGGGTTTAAACATATTATTAACTTGAAACAAAACCATAATAATATTTATGATATCATATATGATTCACTTATGAAATTATATTACCCGTTTATTTGTTAATTCCATGTTAAATCATTTTTTTGGGTAAAATCGTTTCATTTTTTGTATGTGTTTTGACTTGTAATTATTCATATGATTACTTAGAACATGATTAATTAATTACATAATTTAAAAAATAATTTATATATAAGATATATTCATCATATAAATATATATATTAGATTGATAAATTAAATGAAATACACCGTTCATATAGACGTTAGGTCATACGTACACATGAACATTGTTTTTGTTTCCTTATTAAATATAATGGAAGTAAGTAAATAACATATACATAAATATAATATCCTTATTATGTCATATATTTCATTATTAATTATTATATATACTTTATAATTAGTTTGGAATGGTTAACAAGGGGAATGAATCTCATTGTGTTGTGGAGACAGTAATCTATACATAAACATGAGCGATGATATCGTTCCCAAAATTATTGAATGGAATTAGAGTGGATAATATATCATAATCAGTATGATGTTATAATAATCATATTTTTTTTATTTCCACCATTATACCCATCCCACTCTGGTGGTGGTGGAAAAAAAGATTACACCACAACAAGGAGACGGTAATCCATACGTACGCACGCACAGTGATTTCATTTTTCATAGGATAGATATAAAGAGAAATAGGGTTGTTTAATATTTATAATAACATATCAGTATATTATTGATACTCATGTTATTACTATAAAATGAAACAACTAAACAAGAGGATCTAGAAGTAGAAAGATATTTTGAATAATCTGTAGAAGATATTACCTCTTCCTCGACGTGCCTCTTTCAAACATCCTCCTAGAGCATTAGAGTTGGTCTTTTGAGAAGACTGGAACCTCTATATAATAAATAGACAGGATGAGAAGACGAATTGGTAGGGGTTGGCAGATCTTGAAGGGATAAAATGGAGTTAAGATAAGAGGGAGGAGGTTCCCTTTTATAAGAGAGGAGAGGGGCACTTTGGGAAACCACCAAAATATTAATTTATAATAATCTCAACCCCCCCCCATAAAAACTACCAAAGTGACTGAAATTTGGATATGAGGTAATAAAAGGTTGTAATCTCATCAACCAATCAAATTTAGAAATGTTTTGATTTTATTTTAAACCTTTTCATTTTGATTTATACATATTTATTCTATTTAATTTTATTTGTTGTAATAATATTTTAAATTTTAAATAGTTTTAAATACATACTTATGTGTTGTGAATTGTCCATAATTGAATAATTTTTGACATTTTCGACCATAAAAATTTCAAATTGTAATTTTTAAATATTTTTGTGATTTTTAAACCATTTAATCATATGTTATTTTTATAAAATATCAATAGTGTAAATTTTGACACTATTCATTAATTTGAATTTAAATAAAATACAAAGAGAAGATATGTTTGAACAAAAATATTTAATAGATTCCAAACATGTCATATTTATCTATAAAATTTGTGTATCACATTAATTAGTTATTTTAATATTTATTTTAATATTTTTAAAAATATTTATTTGATATTTCTCTTAATAAAATAATTACTCCAACATTATCATATAATTATTTAATATACCTATTTGTTGCATAAAAATTAAAAAATAATATGATAAAGTTAAATATATTATATTTTATAAGAATACTTTTTTTATAATTTATCTTCTAAAACACCCAACTTTTAAAATGATATGTTAATTAAATTATGAAGGTGACAACTTTGAAATCATTTAAAATAAAATAATATAAATGTCATAATCTGTTTTATAAGGCTCTAAATGGTCCACAAGTCTACCCATGGATTCTTAGGGTATATAGATACTAGACTAATATGGTTTGTTCAAGTTTCTAGTCCTTTTATGGGTATTATTATTTAAATAAAAACTATATTATTTTCTTTTCACTAAATAAATAATTTTTGCATCATTAATGAATAAGATACTAAGGTAGTAATATATTTCTTAAAAACCACAAATAAATTACCATGGTGAAGAAAAAGATTTTATCATTCTAAATGAGTATTTATAATCGAATTTATATTCTATATAACCTTATATTAAAAATACTTTAATTATAAAAGTTTGAGTGAGACATATTTCACTTGCTTTAAATAAAATAAACTAAAGGTATTAATCACATCCAAGTGGGTTGCAAAAGATACCATTTCGACCCAAGTATATTTTAGAATGAAATAAAATAATAAAATAATATTAATACAAGTGTTAAGGTAATTTTATAAAATTATTTTTACCAATAATTACCAGATTTACCTTTAACTGTAGTAAATAAAATTTCCCGTAGTTACTATTAATAATGACTAAAAATAAAATGCATCCTATTAAAATAATTTAGACCTACTAATTCCAAATATGGAATTAATTTTTCCAAATTCAATACACATAAGTTCAAGTATTTAATTTAAAATTAATCTCGTTGTTTAGAAAATGGGTTTTAAAAGTTTAAACATTGCAAAAGATTGAAATGTTTTTACCTATGAATTCAATGTGATATTAGTTCTAATGACATATATTATATTAAATGGTAAAAATATATTATAAATATACTTTAAAAACATTCAATATAATAATTTAACAATATAAATTATATTGATGAATTTTTTTTAATTAAAATTTAGCGTATTTTTACTATTCATCAAAATATAAAAGTTAACAGAAAAATATTAAAAAATTATCCAAAGAAAATTTTAATATATATACTGAAGTGAATAATTTTATTTTGTAAAATCTAACTCATAAACGTGTCAAAAAATAGATTTAAAGTTGGTGTGCCATCAAAAGGGGGCAAAACTGCAATTACTAAATAATACTTATTTTATTCAAAAAAAATTATTTTGTTCTCATACGATGTTTTAGAATATGTGTATGATGAATAATATTGATATAAAAGTACAAAAGTGGTTAATACTATTCACAAGGGCTAGTTCATAATAATTTTAAAACAATATATCATTGTTTAGTGAGACTCGGTATTGAATACACCAAACGCTATTGAGGAAGGTCGCTTTTGCGTGTAACACAAGCCATGAATAGTGTTTCCATATACTACAAGATAATACGGTGTTGCGTATAGTGAAAGATAATCTTGGTGTAGTGTACAATAGAATATATCAAAGAAATTTAAATATAAAATATCACATAAAATCTCAAGGTGTTACAATTAGCATCTCTCTTTATTCTGGATTCATATGGAAGAAGGGTTTAAACAGTTCATTGAGAGAAATCTGTCTAACTTTTCTATTTTCATCTATATCAGTTCATTTAGATTCCCATTAATTATGCATGGTGTCAATAATCTTGTCTACAAGAGCTTCATCATCTAAGCCTATCTCACTCGTTGATTGTAAGTGGTTGACAATAGTCATGAATAATTGTTGTGCCTTACATACAGGTTCTCCATAAGGAAAGTAGAAACCACGATACTCAGCTGTGAGCATAGCTCTTCATGTTTCAATAACTTTGGATGTTCCAATGTGAGTTACTTCAGGATTCTTCACAATACTATTTGCATCTTCATGGGATGAAATTTGGCTATATATATTTCTAGTCATGGAACAAAGTAAAGTATTATGTACCTTAAAGTTCAGCTGGTATTCCACCTTTTCCCGATTAGTAAATTTTCTATGTTCCTTATCAAAAATCTTTTAATATCTAGTTAACATAATGTTGTTTTCTACACCTATGTTTATCAAAAACATCTTCATTTATTCCCCTCAATAATCATAATCATTTCAATCAATGATTGGTGACCTAGTAGGATTGAGATTATCTAGATATCCAACATGAATTCCTGCCATAATAAAAGAAATTTCAATCCATAGAACATATTTGAAGTAAAATTTTATAATCAAATACGAAAGAAAAAAACTTGATCAAAAAAAATTATATGTGGATATAAGTAATTCAGATACCTCCTCTGATACCAATTGTCGGATCAAAATGATGAATGTAGATTCTCAATACAACAGGGAGGGGGGGTTTATTGTATACATAAAATATTCCTTTGGAACCCTTATTGTTTTGTTTAACAAGGTTAAAATGACATTCACAAAACCTCTTAAAGAAACCATTTCTTAAAAGAAAGATTCTACCTTAAAATGAATAGAATCTATAATATAATCAGAGTAACAAAATTATAAGGATTACGAGAGTTATACATTCTATCTTTAACAAATATAAGATTATAGAGGAAATAAAACAACTTGAAATAGAAAAAAAGTGACAAAAAGATTCTTTTAATCCAAAGAGAAGGGTATCCAACAACCTTGGATATAGGTTCCTTGATTTATACTTTCCGGAAAGTAAGTCTTACCCAAACCCAGGTAACCCCTTAATCCAAAGACCGGTATTTGTCTTGATATTCCAAAAATCCCACGATTTAAGAGGAAATCAGAACCTATATCTTCCATACACAAAAGCGCATGATTAGCTTCATTAGAGTCTGCACAAAGCAGGTCTGAAAAATTTGTTCACACCCGAACGAGTTTTTCATGACATCCACACGAAGCACTGAGTGTAGAAAGAGCCTATCTCTCTAGAAATCACTTCACAGCTTTTTCACATGTGTCATGTTCTTCCACTCTCAGTTTTGTTCATTTTTTTCATCGTTAAAATGAGCTTTTATTTGTAGGAAAAGCTTTCCAACAGTCGGATCCACTCCAACTATTATACATTCCTTAAATTTCGGAGTGACATGGACATGTGTCAAACATACAATGGTTATTTTGTAACAGATGGTACGACATCATTTAAATTAACAGAAATGATGTTAAGATAAAGATGAGGGTTATGTAAGAAGACATGGAATCTAATAATATTGGAATGATACATTAAACAACTCAAACATTATTAAGAAAAATGGATTCTTAAGAAAAACGTTATCAAGAAGACAGATTCAAAAGGAAAATTAAATAGAATCTTTAAACGGGTATCTGAGTTGTTTCAGAATCAAAATCATAAAATCATCAATTAAATACCAAATTCAGTATCATAAATATGGAATCACTTATACACTAGAATCGATATCCTAAATACGGTATCACTTATACACCAGAATCGGTATAATAAAGATGGTATCACTTATACACCGGAATCAGTATTTTAAAGACTGTATCTCTTATACACCAGATTCAGAATCATAAAGGCAGTATGAAAAATATATAAATATAACAGATTGTAAAATCATAATGTTACATCTTTAAGTATAATGGAATAATAATTCCAAATGTTAAAAAAAAAACAGAACTTAAAAAATGACAGAACTAAATAAAAATTGTTTGGGATTTTCAAAACATAAAACCATAAGGAATGGAGAGGTTATAAGATAACCTTATTGACACAACAGATGAATCACTAAATATTTGATAGATAAAGATATGAACCACTAATAAAAAAGAAGAGATCACCTGGTGTGAATTCTCTATTGAGGAAACTAAACCTAAACACATCATGTACTTTACTCCACTTAGAAGACAATATTTTATTAAACTCTATTTATCTAAAGATTTTGAATAAACCTACCTTATGATTTATTGCTGATTCAACTCAAGAGTCACAAGAAATATATTAATATACTAATAAATTATAAACTCTACACTCTAATATTTCTTGAATCTATTCAGTTTTATTACAGTTTTGTGTTGTTATTAGTATTAATCTTTTTTACCACATGTAAAATATATCCTTCTCTAAACAAGAAGATACATAATATCTTGTCAAAAACCTTTATTAATTTATCTACCACTGATAATAGTTTATAGGTCCATGAGTACCTGTTTCTTTTTTTTACTCCCATGCATAACTATGGAAGAGGTCATTTGTGACCATGACTATTGTAAACAAATTTATAAACCCAATCTATGTCTTGGACTAACTATTTTATTTATATAAACATTTTAGTGGCGAGTGATCACTATGTGAAATGTAATAAGTTTTTAATTGATACTAATCTCAGGTATTCAATCATTCCACTATGTGATTTTAATATATTTCACATTATTTCTAATTAAAAATTGAAAATTGTTTTTAATTGGTAATAAACATTATAATTTGATATATTATCTTAATTCATATTCAAATAAAATTTTGATAATGCAATTTGATTTAAAAGGATTCAATAATATTATATATATGATTAATATGGGAAATAATCTATATTTAAGGAATTATTTAGAAAAATTGTGATATATATCAAACTACTTATTTTGATGATGGTTCCCATATTTAAACATTTGGGGGATTTCAAAAAAAAATCCATTTTTAATAGAAGTTATTATTGGGTAATCAATTCCCCACCTCTGGAGTTATTTAATCAGGTCAACATTTGGAATGAAATGTTTTCTTTCATTCGTATTCAAGTTTTTCATATTTTTTTTAAATATGATTTTAGTTTTTAATGAGCTTAAATTTATATTAGTTAAAAAAAATTTCTTTAGCATGGATAATCATCAAGAAGGTTTTGAAACCAACAGACCTCCTTTACTAAATGGTATAAATTTTACCCAATGGAAAATAAATATAAAAACACATAAGTAGAGAATGGGTTTTAATATTTTGTGTCAAATAAAATATCAATATGTACTACCGAAAACTACTCAAAGCACTTTATATGATACAAAAAAATAAGAATAAAATAGTAATAACAAATAAATGAATACCATATAATACTCTTTTAATGATATGTAATTTACTATGATTTGGGCTTGTACAACTACTTTTGATATTTTGGACACTTTTTCTATTTCCCATGAGGGTACTTAAAATGTTAAAGTAAAAAGGTTTAATACCTATACAATTAAACATTATAATTTTAAAATTAATCCACATGAGCCCATTTATTATATGTACCTCACGATTAATGATATTTTTAACACATTAATCTCAGCAGGAGAGCCTCTATTTGATAAGAATCAGATAATGAGATTATTGAGATGACTACCTGAAATATGGAGAGGAACTTCATTTTCAGTGAGAGATTCATACAATATAAGTGGAATAACTTCGAAAGAGTTGATAGGTAAACTTATGTTGAATTAAGAGGAGTTTAAGGTAAACATAGAATATGAATAGGAGACTAAGAGGAATTCAACATGATTCCAGACAACTGCCCCTAGACATTATAAGGAAAACTAAAAAGAGGTGGTACAGGGTTCCAATTATAAGGATAGTGAATCTTCCTGTGATAGTGATGATGAAATTCCCCACCTTATCAGAAGGATTAATAATTTATACATAATGAGAAAGTTTTTCATAAATAAAAAATATATATTCATGTATGATAATAGAGGAAGCTGGAATAAAACTAATGATAAACCAAAGGAAGTTTAATTCTATAAATGCAAAAGAAAAGTTCAAATTAAATTTGGTTTTCCTATAATGAAATACAAAAATAAATATGAAGGTTAAGGATAGATGACTCAAGAAGGACATGAAAGCCACTTAGAGTGCATTTTAGGATCACTCCAGTGACTCAAATTCTTCACCTAAAGAAATTTCAGGCAATGAAGCATATGGTTTATATCTAAAGACAGTGAGGTATCTACTTTACCTAAATTTTCTAGTGGTTTTACCATACATGAGATTTATAATTGTTACAGTGAAAATAATTATGATAATATGTAAAGGGAAAGATTTATTTGAATACTACAACATGCTAGATAATACCTTTTATAATTTAATAGATAAGTATAAAATTCCTAAAATCCAAAATGCTCTATCTATTAATTTAAAATCTATGTTTTATATTGAAAAAGAAAAAATATTCAACTACTCACAAATAAAAATGAAATAAAAATTTCAATTTATAAATTGAATAAATACCTTGAAAAAATTAGTAATCATATAAAGACACTAACATAAATTTTAAGATGGAATGATTCTCCCAAATAGGTTTCTAGTATAGGATTTGAACCTGGACAAAGGACAACAACTAAGAATAATTGTTTTCCTATGTGTAGACCTAAAAGACCCACTACAAATAATTTATCAAAATAACTCAACCATATTTTTGTTTCTAATTTTTTTTTATAATCAACCCATTAGGTAAATGTGTGTTCCCAAATTATTGATTCAGCACTGGAAAAAGGCCTATACCCACAGTTCAAAACTATGGGTATAACCCCCAAAACTGTGGGTATAGCCTATACCCACGGTTTTGGGAACCATGGGCTGGAATGACATCGGTATAGGTCCCCAGCCTATCCCCAAAATTTTACAAAACCGTGGGTATAGGTGTCCTGCCACTGTGTCACCGAAACATAGCCAATTTCCACAGTGTCAACGACTTTTATCAACAGTTTCAAAACCGTGGGTATAGGTCCTAAAATAATGCAGGTGCCGAGTTTCGATCCCGCAACCTCTTCACTGCAAACACCGCGTCTAAAAACTACACTAACATCACTTATATGTATACATGTATATATTTTGTTAAATATAGTTATAAAACCCATCGGTATAGAGGGAAGAACTGTGGGTATAGGGTTCCCGCAAAAAAAAATTCCTTCCTCCGAAAAAAAAATTTCCCGCGCACACAAAAGTGACCTATACCCACGTGTTTTCATAACCGTGGGTATATGTATTTTAGCCCAAATATATCCCCATGGTTGACCCCCAAACCGTGGGGATAGGTACCCCTATACCCACAGTTTTGGGAAACCATGTGTATAGGTCACCGTTCAGGACCTATCCCCACGGTTTTGGAAAACTGTGGGGATAGACTCCCCAATACCCACGGTTTTGGAAAACCATGGGTATAGGTCTTGAAAGGTCACCTATGCCCACGGTTTTCCAAAACCGTGGGGTCTATCCCGACGGTTTTGGGGAAAACCATGGGGATATTTCCATTTTCCAATAGTGATTGCTTACATTATTGGATGCGAATAGATTTGGGTACCAAAATCGTAACTTTTTTAAAACCTATTTTGCAGGAAACATTCTTGATGATCTATAGTAAAATGTCTTTGTTACAAGGAAAATGGATGTTAAATACATGTGATATGATACTATTCTATCATCATGATCCCTATTAAGGTTGATGGTGACCAAGTCACCCATAGTGACAATACAAAAAAAATCACCATCCTAGACCAGATTTGTAAAAAACCCCGATTTCTATTTTGAATGTATTATAAGTTGATGGTTTAAAATATAATATGATTTTTATTTCCCAATTGTCTGATGATGGATATTATGATAAGTTTGAAAATGATGCTTCTAATGTTTTTTATTCAACGAAATATTTAATTTTTTCTTCTTTGTGAAATTAAATGGTTAATACTATGGATTTAAATTATTTGTTTTCTGAGAATGTTTCATTATTGAGATCCTTTCATTAGAAATATTGGATTTTACATTAAATACTAGGCGATTGTACAATTCACTCACTTTGGAACTAAATAGAGAGCGTTAGTTAGAAATCTATCAAAACATGATTTCCCAACAGATAAAGTCTGTTACACCTTTCAAATATGTAAAAAACATAAAATTTATTTTAAATTAAGGAATGAAGTTTCAACATCTCAACCCCACGATTTGGATAACATGGATTTATTTGCAACTTCTCGAGTCTCAAGTACTAATGGGAATCAGAATGATTATTTTTTAGTATATGAATTTTATAAGTATAGTTGGGTATATTTTCTATCTCAAAAAATTGAATCCTCCACATACATTACCAACTATACATTCTTTAATGAAAATATTAGTGGACTCATGATTAACACCTTATGGATTGACTATGGCCATGGGTTTGATATTCATGATTTTGAATCATTTTTCTAAAAAAATGGCTACAATCATAACTTCTTTAGACATAGGAAACCCTAATAGAATGATGTAACTTAAAGAATAACTGGAATGGTACAAGATATATATCAGACCATATACAATTATTATGACTTACTAATCTATATTTGGTAGAAGATGTATATATAACCTTTTATATTACGAAAAAAGTCTTGATCATTCATATACTAAAGAATACCCCATATTATTTGTGGAATAATCTGAAACCTATGGTTAAATACTTAATATTTTTTGGTTTAAGACTAATTTTTCATAACACTAAGGATACTTTAGAAAAACATTCTTCTAAAAATATTGAAGGAATTTTCCTTGGTTATTCAGTTTCTTCAAAATACTACAGAGCTTTCAATAAGAAGTCCAGAATTATAGAAGAATTAGTTCATGTGAAATTTGATGAAACTGATCTGCATGAGCATATGAACACCTTCTAAAATATTGGGGATGATTTATCTTCTTTTATTATTTATTAAAATCCTTTATATTCTACTGTAAAACAAGCTGATAATTCATTATGTTTTGAAACATTTCCTAAAAATTCTAAACCAGAACCATAAAATGTATAAGTGACATGTCCCACTTTTGATAGATATATTAGAAATATTATGTAACATACATTATATTATATTTTATGTGTTAAAAATATATGAACTCAAACTGCTGATTATTCTAGAAATTAGTTTGAACATAAATATTTCTTAACTCATCTTGAACCTAATAACATAAATGGATATATTAATGATGAATTGTAGGTAATAGAAATGAAAGAAGAGTTAGATAAATTTCAATGAAGAAAATTGTGGGATGTAGTAGATAGACATATAAACACATTGAATATTGGCACTAAATGGGTGTTTAGGAATAAAGTTGATGAGGAAAAAATATAGTTTGAATTAATGATAATGTCATTGAACAGGGTTATAGTAAGGATGAAGGAATTGACTATAAGGAAACCCTTTCACCTATAGCCATAATTTATTCCATAATAATTCTACTTTGTTATTAAGCTCATCTTGATTTAATTATTTATAAAATGGATTTTAAGATTAAATTCATAAATGGTTTTATAATTGTGGATGTTTCTGTAGAAGAACACTGGGTTTTTAAAATCCCCATATTCAAAATCATGTATTTAAATTAATAAAATCATTATATGGTTTAAAGCATACTCCATGATCATGGGATGATTGACATAGAAATTTTCTGATTTCAAAAGTAATAGATGATCCTTCTGTTCTCATAAAATGAGTTTGAAAATATTTATTAATAGTATAAATATAGGTTGATTATATTATTTTCGGATCTTAAAAAATTTCATTATTTATTGATTTTTATAATATGATGTAAAATAAATAGGAAATTATTTAAATGGGTGAACTGATATTCTCTTTGTGATTTAGTTTTTTTATAACAAATAATTAATCATTTTATACTAATGTAAATATAAAATATATATTCTAAACCTTTTTTACTATGGAGAGAACTAATATAAGTGATACCCTATGAGTACCACCTATAAATGGAACCTTGATGATCCCATGATTCTATTTGATCAAATTGATTAAGGAAGTATGATTGGAAGTCTTCTACAATTCACTGCCAGTTAACCAGATAATATTTTTAGGTAGTGTATGCATACTCATTTTTATGAAAACCAATAAGAGTCACATCGTGTTTCTATTAAAAAATTTGTAAATAAATCAAGCATACTACTAATTATGGAAATTTTTATCCATAGAGAACAAGAATTTTATTCAGTAAATTATTATAATTATGGTTTTTCTGGATAAATGTTAGTTTGAAAAATCACCTATAGATAATTTCACTATTTAGGAATGTCTCTAGTATTATGGTGTAGTAAAAAGAATTATATTTCTCCGTATTCTATTACTAAGGATGAATACATAGAAACATGTAGTATTTCTTCACAATGTTTGTGGATGAAACACAGTCTACTGAAGGATGTATATCTATTCTGAAATGTCCATATAATATTTTATTAACCAAGTGCAACAAACATATCTAAGAATCATATATCTCATTCTAGAAGAAAACAAACTGTCATAATAAATCAATTTTAGAATGTTAATTTTTAAAATGGTGATATTATTGTTGAGTTTATTAACATATAATATCAGTTAGAATATTTTTCTATAAGTATATTGAATTTTGGAAGAATGAATTATATCAAACATGAATTAAGAATGATAAATTTTGGATATGTTTAATTATCATTAACACGCTGTTGTGTATGAAATACCATTATAATGAAACACCATTATTTATTCATGTAATTGGATTTTAATACCATTAGTATGTAATATTATTGGTAATGTTATGTTATTTATTTTTCATTTCATTTCCTTTCATGATGTTGCAATTGTTTTCTCTATTTCTTGTTATTTTGAACCACCGGTTTATTTCATAGTTAATTATATTTTCTGAAACCTGATGCATATTTTTTTCTCGATTATAGATTTTATTCCAAGTATAATTTTTTTTAGAATACCTAATATCCAAAATTATATTAAAATAACACAATTTATATTCCCAACATACATTAAGAACCAAACTAGGCTCATGTTTCTCTTTCATGAGCCTAGTGCAACCCTTTCATCTCTCACTATTCATACCTAATCCTTACCCCCAACCATGTTTTTAGAGATTATTTGAATGTATGAAATGCATATTTATTTGGATATTTCACCTTATATGTAAAATATTCTAAGAATAAGAAGAAAGTGTTATGTGCAACTCCTCCAGTTTCTTTAGTTAATCTGATGCTTGTCATTCTAGTTATTGTTTTGGAAAAGGATGTAGGCTCGAAGTGGCTATTATCATGTAATTATTTACTATTTAAGGATATAAAAAACCAATGGTGTTTTATTTTTTTCACCAAATAAGTGGAATATCAATCTGGTGTTGGTATATGAGTTTAATCAGAACATTGAGTATGCATTAAATAAAGATGGTTCATATTGGATTAAAAGCCATGTCAAAGGACATGTATCTGGATTTTATTCTGGAAAATGGGATAAGAGTTTGAGTGTAACTTATGATGATTATATGATCATTTCAAAAGAAGTATTATAGAATATATTGATATTATTATTTGTGAGGATTCCCTTACTGTGCTAAGATGACATGAAACTATAAGGATGCATGTTTCCTCAAAACAGGATTGAGAATGTATTCTGTTTTTATGTTCTTAAACCATATGATATGTCCACGAAAATGATATTTTCAAACCATAAGGTCTCAAGATATTTATTTATTATTTATTATTGGTGAATGTCAAAAGATTAATCTCTATAGAAATTCAGTGGTACATATCTGCGAGATGGTCAAATAGTCAGTGAGATAAAATTTGTTGATCTACACAAAGATGATTTCAATCTTGTTTGAGGCGAGTGGACTAGTATGTGATGATGAAAAATATTTTTTAGAGAGTGGTGGTTTATGAAAAAATAGTTCCAAATTTTCAAGATTAATGATAACTTAAATCCCTTGGAAAAGACAATGGGTTGGTGATGGTTGGATGTTTTATAATGAATATAATATAGGCGATCATCCAATCAGACCTAAGGATGAAGTTGATCCGGGATTAGAGCCTGATGGAGTTGTGGAATTATCATAAGTGGATGAAGATGCTGGTGAAAAAGTGGAAAGGTAATAGTTTATTGATGTAGGTATTTACACTGAACAATCTCAATAATCCTCTTCCATTACCTTTGGAGCATATAGTCGACCTAGGATGTTTCCAAAAAGAGAATTTTTTTAATATTGATTAAGAAGAGATGGGAGTATCTGTTGAGGATCAATATAAAAGTTACAAATATAAGGATGGTGATGATGAGGATGTTGAGGAAGCATAAAAGGAAGAAAAACATGAGAATAGAATTGATTATAGAGAAGATTCATGAACTTGATGATGATAGTGGGTGAATCAAGAAGAAGGATGCAGAAATGCCAATAGAGCATAAGGATACATTGGTTAAGGGGGACAATCCCCATCGAGGGAGAATTTTCACAATTATCTAGATGTTCATGATGTTGAGGGAAATTAATTTTCCATAGGTTAAGATGTTTCACATTCTACTATGGATTAATATGTATTAGTTACAGATTCTATTAAACAACATGTTTCTGAATAGGAGAATAAGAAGATTGTTGAGGAAGAATTTGGAAATGAATAGATAGCTATTAAAATGTTCACAATTATCATGTGGATGAAAATTTAGTTGTTGCGTACCATACAATTGATGCCCCAAAGGATTTTTATATGAACAATACATAAACTATTGGGACAATATTGGAAGTCAAGCCTACCATTTCTGAACACATAGTGGCCTCTCAATGTTTAGTTTCCCAAATAAACATATAAGTTTTTGTATTTTCTTATAGTGTTGTACCTCCAACCAAACTATCTGTTTCTGGCTATCGGTTTAAACCTTTGTAATAATAGTTTGAAAAGGTCTCTAATGTTGATTGAAGACCAACAATGAGTGAAAAACCTGATATAGTTTTGAAGTTGAACCAGAGGGATCCTAATATCCTAGGTTGATCTTGAATTTATGCTCGAAAAGTTCAGTTCTATGATACCTCATGTACCTGAATCTTCTTCAGATCCTCTAGTTGTTCAAATGTATATGGTCATTCAAGTTGACTTAACAGTTTTTTATAAACCCGTTATTTCTTAGTTTCACATTTGTGTAAGAAATAAGTCACATATTTTGACAGAACATAGTGAAAATGATGTAAGTTATCTATTTGATTTTGTTATTCAGCCTATCAAACGAAAGATGATGAACCATGTTTATTAGAAAGATATTGAAAAAAAGTTAATAAGTGGTGAACTATAAATTATGAAGTCTTTGGTTGAGGAAATGAAATATGAATTTAAATTTTTAATTTTGGTAACCATAAAAGTCTTTAGGACACTTTTTTAGTTAGGATAACATAATAAAATTATACTTTTCAATGAAAAACTTATAAGAAGTTGTATAATATTCAAAAAATTACTGAGAATGGGAGTCACCAATCGGTGGGATCGAAATTTTCAAGGATATTTCAATAATATCTTGAAATACCTGTTATTGCCACAAATATAAATTCCACCCAAGTATGTAAATCCAATTTTCTGGTATATAGTGTCCATTGAGTGATATCATAGTTCCATTCTTGTGATGCATAATAATGTTGGAAATGAAAAAAAATCTTTACTATAATGGGTGTACTTTTATATATATATAGTCATGATACTTCAATATAAAAAATAATTTCATTTCATTACTCATCATAGTGTATAATATAAAGAATGAACTTAAATATCATATAGATCACTTAGTCTCCCTTTTCAGTCACATTAATCTACATATAATTCATTCCAGTAATTATTGGACATCTAGAACTGTTTTAATTCATCCTATACTACTTTTACATTTGGTTTGTGACTCAATTATAAATTTTATTTTAGACCCTAGAATATTTTTCAATACCCCAAGACTAAATATTAAATGATTTATTTAATTTAAAAGGTAATTTTTTTAATTAATTATTACACATTAAACACTGAACCCAAAATAACGGGTAAATACTATATAAACTCTATAATGTATTCAGGGAATTATTTTCCATAAAATTATGTGACCATATTATGAAATATCGTTATAAGTAAAAATAAATTTCAGTATACATTCATATGAATTGTTAAAATATTTTAGTGTATCTAAAAAACTAATAAGATCAATTAGTTATTTAAAAGGAAACCTTTTTAAAAATGGAATTTTTTATGTTATTTTATGAATCAAAATAATTGATGGAGAAAATATTTTCATTATATTAAAAATTTATTAACACTAATGTTACAATTAATTTATTTGATATAATATTAAGGATAGTTAATATTTAAAATGAAATTTTATTTTACTATCAAAATAGTTTTCATTAAATTTTTTTAATACTCATTCAAAGTAAAATTACAAAAAAAATTAATTTTTATTGGATAAAATTAAAATTCTTTTTTATTATCCTGTCAATATTATTCTAAGATGAATTTTCTTATTTTTTAAAATAGTTTATTTTTAGGAAAATAATGAAAATATAATTTTTACCAAAATTTTTACAATTATGAATTTAGCACTAATTAACAAATGGTTTTTCTTGTTGGTTTTATTAGTTTTTTATAGGTGCTACCGAAGGGTGTTATTATTGTAAAAATGGTAAAAAGGGTTTTCATGCTAATTTTATGAAAAACGATGTTATAAATGTGAAATATTTTAATAGTGTATTATAAATTTGTTATAACAAAACTGATGTGATAAATAAGTTATCACATCCATTTTAAGATAATTGACATGATAAGTCTCCAAAACCATAATAGAAACCATCCAAAAATTTCCAATTTGATGGCGGATTTATATGTCAGTTAGATGATTATAATAATGGAATTCCATTTATCACATTGGTTAGTAAAAAAATAACAATAAATTCAATTATTCACATAAATTATAAAATAAAAAATAGGAAAAATTAATATTCAATAATATTTTAAAATAAAATGACCATCCCAATTGGGCAACAATAGACAAAACACATATAAAATACTGTGAAAATGACCTGAAATAACATTACAAAATCAATTTTCTTTTACTTTTCAATTTAAAATTTATATCACAAATATACCGAGAGGCAATCCGACCTATCAAATAATCAATAGAATATTCCTATAGGTGTCCAAGATATTCTCCAGTATATAATCGATAGTATAAAAAATATACAACATTAAAATAATGTTTTAACATGTATAATGAATATAAAAAATCAATAATTAAATGATTGTTTTATAAGAAAAACTTTATTTATTTATTTTTTTAGTAGTTCAAGTTATAATTATTTTAAGAATAAATTTTATAACATATTACTTCCATTCCATTTCTACTTCATAATGTTGACATTTCTTTAAAACAATATTTTTTTAATAAAATGTAAATTTTATGTAAGTCAGTAGGAAATGAAATATTTATAGATGATATTTCAAATTTTATTTTATATTTATTATCCTTTCTCAATTTTTTCATATTGTCTATATAAAATAAGTACATGCCATGTTTGATAAAAATATATATTAAATAAATTTTAAATATCATTATTATATAAAAAATTATTCAAATGATTAATCATATGTGTTCTATACATTCATAATATTATCTCACACATCACCTTGGATAGAGAATAGGTAGTGAAGATTATTATTAGTTAAGAAAGTACACCCAACATCCAATGACTTGTAATATGAAAAAAAAATCTAAGTGTTTATTAATTTAAGAGATATAAGACTCTATGAAATAAATTTTGTAAACATTTCAAGACAAGGAAGAATCCAATACAATAATAAAATATTTTTAAATATATATAAAATAGAAATTTCACATTATTTATGACTCATTAACCTCACAATATGTGAAAAAATAATTAGTAATTAAATCAATATACATATATTACCTCATTCTACAAAAAAATTATAAAAAGATAGTTAATACAAAAAATAAAATTATTAATTTTAATTAAAATAAAATAACTTATGAATGTATTATAATGTACTTATATGGAAAATACTTGCATCATTATTATATCCAACTCATCTTCAGTTACCATCAGCATAATATCTTTTCTCAAATATATCATAGTCATTTAAAAAACACAAGTGTTACAATCCACTAGAATGTGATAAAAATCCAATAAAAATTTAAATATTCTGATAATCTATAACATCCAGATCATGTGGAATATAATTTCATAACAACAATTTACTATTGTTGTATATATATAATTTATTTACCTTTAATTTATTCCTATAAACAATGTATAAATAAAATTGTCTAAATTGAAAATAGAAATTTAAAATCAATATGAAATAAATGATATATTCTACACATACTGGAATATGATTTTGTTGAAAAATTCGACATGGACAGACTAAAAAAAGGATGATACTTTGTCTGGATATAGTTATCTCATCTATAAGAAATAATCTTCTTATTTCTCTAGCTATAAAATTCTATACAGTAGCCTAGTGTTTCTATATTTTTATTTATTAAGGATGTAAAATATTCGTAATATATTATATAACCCCATATCAAAAAATATGATACTGGGGATTCTCGATGTATAACTCATTATAAATAGTAACCAATGGAGGAGTAGGATTATGAGTTGGATATGTTGGTGGATGTGCAGGAATGGGATTTTCAAGAAGAGTTAGAGGACTTGGGGAAACATGATGAAATTATATCTACATGTGTACAGGTATAACATATTCAGAGTCCCTAACCAATTCCTTGATCATATAACCAATATCCTAAAAATTAGATTCTAAATTTAATATTATTATTTTATAATCCTGATACACTAAAGATGACTCAAAACTAACAAACTCTTTTTCTCTAGTACACCTTCTGAGTATCCTCAAACACAACCGAGGTGTTATATATTTCCCAATTTAGTAGATAAAATATCCTTCATATGCTGAGCTGTAAAATAACTATGTGTGATATGCTCCTCATGGGATTCTAATATATAATATTCCAAAATATACAATATTGATTAAATATATTTAAATAATTTATTTAACTTAATTATAAAAAATAAATTAAATTGATTCTTACAATAATCTCATCTACAACCATTAACTCTTTTTCTTTATAAAGTCTATATTTTCCCAAATTTTTCATCTACCCTTTTTTATGTGTTCCAGGGTGTAATGAGGTTCAACCTCTATAGAGAAACCAGTCTTGATGTACATGGACATTAAATTTATTTTGTAGAAAACCTAATACATTACTCAAATAGACACCCAATGATCATATTAGTTTAGAGACTTTGGAATCATGGATAAAAATGTACTAATCATGTGGAATGATCTTTAACATCTCCCATCAAGAACTTTCCATTTTGTTTTCATACCTAAAAACCTTATTTATATCTTGGAAAAAATGAAAAAATAGAAATAGTGAGCTCAAATGCTCATTAAGGGTAAACATGGAGAACATAGAACAAACTATAAACATTTTAATTTAAAAACATGAACATAAAGTTTAAATATAAAAATATTTATTCTTGAAATAAATCATGGCAGTATGTAAGGCATGGATCATAAATGAACAATAAAAATTATGGAATAGCATTTTCAAAAAAAATGTAATTGTAGAAAACTAATAAGCACATAATATTATTTCTATTGTAGCCAAGGAATTGATTCCTAGACCATCATAGTGGACATAGTCCATTACTGAACTGGGTTTACTTGTCATTCCAACCTTGTATTACTAAACTGGATTTACTTATCATTCCAACCCTACGTTACTGAACCCGATTTATATTATATTCGAGTCATGTCAATATCATGTGATAAAAAGCATTACCCGATGAATTGGATGAATATATAGTTCCCACAAATCTCATAATGAAATCATTCTTACATGTGCCACAAAATAAAAAACCATTCATCATATCATAACCCTAGAAATAAAACAGGTTTCTTAAAAATCCTTCCGTAATAACATAATCCATAAAAAACTAATTCATAATTTTCATAATCAAGTTAAAGTAATTATAGGGATAGAAACATAACCATATTTAATATTTGTCAACATCGAAGAGAAATAATTTTGATAAAACACTTGAACATAATTTATGAGGAAAATATAATTTCTTATTCATAAATGTTTTCTTTTCATAAAAAACATTCAAATTTAAAAGAAAATATTTTTTATAATAATCATGAAATCATGTAGAGGATGCTTTGTGGAAATAAGGTTTCATGAAACCATAAAAATTTATTCATGCCATATAAGTCAAACAAAAACATTCTCCCTATACTTTTGTCAGAAATTTCAAAAAATTACATCATACGGTAAACCCAAGAAAAATTCCTTCCATACCATGTAGATAAATTAAAAAAATGGGTAAATGTGACTTCAAAAAAACATTAATGAATAGTATAATTTTTATGAAGACATTTTTTGAAAATATGGACATTAATTATAAATATATCAATAAGAAATACTTATATATAATCAATCCCAGATAAAAATAAGATTGGAAAACTATCCCTTACCTTAGGTTTGATTTCTTACAAATGAATCTGAAACTCCTATACAGTTGGTTCAAATATATTATTAATTTGAAATGGAAAAATAATAATATTTATGTTTTCATATATGAATCACTTACGACTTTATATTACCTTTTTATTAGTAAATTCTATGTTAAAAGAAACATTTTTGGTAATAATTCTTTCATTTAATGTACATGTTTGGACTTTTTATTCTTGATATTATTACATAGATCATGATCTACATAATTAAATAATGTATAACATGATTTATATATCATATATATTCAGTATATAATTATATATAATTCATGGAAAATGAAATGGAATACACCGTTCATGGAGACTGTGGATTTTATGTATGCATGAACAATGGTTTCGTTTCCTTTTTTAATTGAATGGATGTAAATTACATATACATATATACACATAAATATCGTATAATTGTTTTTTCAATTATTTTATGATTATTTATTATATATTCTTTTAATCATTCTTTAATTGTGATCATGGAGAATGAATTTCATTGGGTCATGGAGACGGTAAGCTATAAGTACCCACAAGCGATGATTTCATTCCCACAGTTGCTGAATGGTATTGAAGTGGATAATTTAAAATATATCATAATTAATATAGTGTTATCATAATCATATATAGTAATTATTTCTAACATTATACCCATCCATGTACGGTGGTGATGAAAAATAGATTACACCACATTGTGGAGACAGTAAGCCATATATATGCACGCAAGATGATTTCATTTTTTATAGGACCGGTAGATGGTGAAATAGGGTTGTTTCATATTTATAACAAAATATAATTACAATAGAGATAATTATGTTTTTAATTTATTATTAAACAACTAATGAAGTTGATGTAGAAGAAGAACAAAATTAGAAAGAATTGGTAGAAGGGATTACCTATTCCTTAACACGCCTCCTTTAAATTTTTTCTTTGGTCACTAGTGATGGTATTTTGAGAATAAATCTCACCAATAATGTTACTATGTAAGTATAGAATAGAAATGGGTAAGTTTGGGCCATTATACAAGCCTAAAAATTGAGTTAAGGGGATAGGGAGGGTGTTCCCTTTTATAATAGAGAAGAGAGGTACTTTAGGAATGATTTAAATTATTAATTTATTATAAATTAAATTTCGATTTGAAATGGTCCAAAACTTATTTAATTCTATGATAAGGTGATTTTGGTTCGTATAACCATCATACAATAACTTGTAGACATGTTTTTGTATATTTTATTATCGTTATTTTTTTGGTTTCACCCATATTTTACCCCTTTTAATCTTAACGTGATACCATGTTGTTTAGTCATTATGGGTTAATGTAATTACCATATTATGTCCAAAAACCAGTAAAATAGATATTTATGACATATTTGGACTTATATTTAACATTTTTTATAATATTCTATTTTTAATAATTTAATATCATTTAATAAACCATTTTATGTTTTATTTTTTGAATTATGTAAATTTTAGATACTATTAATACATGGAAATTTTTAAAATTTATAACAACATTATCACTTCAAAAAAAAGGAATTAACTAAACTGTAATATGTCAATTTCATCCATAAAATGTTTTTTATGGCATGAAAATGTTTAAATAAAATTTATGTTAACATTTATATATTTATTCATTGGAATATTTCACTAATGAGGTAATCACTACATCATAATTGTGTCAATACTAAAAATATTTATCTAACATCTAAAAATTATAAATAAATTACCATGTTTTAGGAAAAAAATTTAGATTAATATTTAATATCTATATATATCTTGATTAGTTATATAACCCTATACTAAAATCGATTTTGTAAAAGATTTAGGTTTGGGTTATTATTATCTTTAATTTAAATTATTTCATATAAAATTCCATTTTCACATCCACATGAATCCATGGGGTATGACAATCAAACCAAGGATGTAAATAGTCAGAAATATCTCATAAAATAGGATCATCACATCTGTTAGAGTAGTTTAATATTATTATAATATTATTTTTACCCTTATTTATCCGATTTACACTTTAACCATGGTAAGTAAAATAATTACTAAAGTTACTATTCATAACATCTAAAAATAAAAGGATTCTATTTACACAATTTCAACCATGTGACTCCAAATATGGAATCAATTTTTTCAAATTCAAAATACAGAAGTTTCAGTAATTAATTTAATATAAATTTTAGTTGTCAAAACCAAAAAGAGGGGTTTTAAGAAACAATAACTATTAAAAGATTGGCATGTGTTTAGGTCAAATTTAAAAGTTAAATAACTTAAACTGACAAAAATTGGATTAAATGATAAAAAAATATCCCATTTAATCTTTTAAACCAATTAAAAGGGTAATCTAACTATACAAATAAATTAGATAAAAAGGCAGTTTCGAGTTAAAATGCAGTATTTTTCACTATTAATTAACATTTTACTTTTAATAGAAAATACCAAATATACAACATAATTAATTTTTTACTGATTACAATTAAGAAGTTTATTTTGGAAAATTTAACTTATAAAAGGGTAAAAACTAGAATTAAAATAGTTTTACAATCAAAAGGTAGTAAAACAACATTTTTTTGAAGTATACTTCCTTTATCTGAAAAATTGATTTTATTCTCATATCATGTTCAATAAAATTTTAAAGATTAATTATAATGTTATATAAAATTCAAAATGTGGTTAATAATTTTTATAATGTCTAGTTATATAATATTTTAATAATATATTGTTGTTTTGTGAAACTCGGTATTGTGTACAATACAAGCTATCGAGGAAGGTCTTTCTTGCATGTAGAACCAGACAAGTTAGTGTTGCGTGTAACAAAAGATTCATTTCGGGTTTTGTATAAACTATTCCAAACATATTTCATTTATAGATTGAAAAATATAATCTATAATCAGTGTTACGTGAAATTAATTCAATCAAAGGAACATGAAATTGTGTGCAACACAAGCCAAGAATAGTGTTGTGTATACTGAAAGCTAATACAGTGTTTCATATAGCACATGATATTCATGTTGTAGTGTATAACACAAGTTATAAATGAAATTAAAATAAATATCTCATAAAATCTTTGGGTGTTACATTCTACCCACTTTGAAATTAATTTATCCCTTGAAATTCGTCGATGTTAAAAATGTTTTTTTACTTAAAAGTTTCATTCATGGAAACCCACATCGTAAAAAGGGATACTAAAACATAATTTTAAATGGAATGTTAAAAACATTACGATTACCCAAAGTAACTCATCACTAGGTTTCCACATATGATAACATATGTGGTAAGTGAAAACATATATATGTAAAAGAAATCTAGCCATCAAGTTCTGATGGATAGTGACAGAGAATAAAGTTTGGACAAAGTTAACTACTAGAAAGCCACAAATATTAATTTATTTAAGAGTCTGTATGATTCATTAGATAAGAGGGTACTAAGATAATTTTTTATCAAGATCCTTTACCTAATGTGGATGAATTATACATGAGAATAAATACATTCTAGATTTTGGTATAATATCGTCGTTGTTCATGCCTGGATCAATTTCCACTTCATATCATATTTAATGAAATAAATACAAAATATTCATTATTTAAGTGTTAACAAATATTGGGATAGAGTGATAGTTCATTCATTATTTCTCAACATTAAGGTCACCACATGAAATAAAATATGCATAAGTCTTCTAATAGTGAGATAATACATCAATCTAACAATCATTAAATGGAATATAACTTATATAATCCGTAAATGGATAAAATTAAAAACGATTGAAAAAAATAAAATGTATAAAGAGGTTAACTAAATAATAATAACATGTTTCTACTCTATCCCATAATTTATTTGTTGGTTGTCACATTCTAAACATGGGAATACCTTACCCATGTATTCTCTTGACTCATAATATCATCTTGAATTATCTGATATCCTTATTGAAAACATTAGTGTTTCCTTATTCCAAAACCTATTGGATATATTACTTAAGTCCCAGAAACTTTTATACTTCATCCATGATAGTAGAACCCTTTTTTCAATAACTACATAATTAGATTTCAATAATCTAGAATCATCTAAATTAATTATTAAAATCCTACATATGTTTATCCAATCCACATTATCATAACATATGGGACATATTAACTATTACCATTCCCTTAATCATGTGTTTTACAACTATATCACCTTACCCTTTAATCCCTTTTCTATCACATTATAATTATTCTTCAAATTGTTTCCAATATTTATACAGAAATGAAATATATATTTCAGGATTAATATTACATAATCATTGAATTAAAATACATATACACCCAATAATTTAACATAATCTTTAAACCATTACTTATGATCCATCATCACATATTTTTAAAAATATTATGCATGTATTTTTGTATCTCATCCTCAAGATTATTAAGTTCAATGTAATCAATACTGGAAGAGCATTACATACCTTTTACATATTGTTTACAATATCATTAACCTCAAAAGTATGACCAATACTCATACCATTTCCATGAATATCTACATGATATTTACACTTAAGAAATTGATATTCATAATTCCCTTAATTTTTACATCTAAAAAATTCAATGGTTTCCTATGTTCTTTATAGTTCTGGATATTGACTATGATTAGAAAGTAAAGTTTGAGAAATACATATCAGATATTAAGTACACATAAGTAAGGTAAATTATTTATAATATTTCAGTCCATTATATCTTTGGTTTAACCCTTGGTTAGTCATTATTATTAGAAAACACTAGGTTTGTAACTTATACTATACTTATTCTTATTATATCCCTATAGATATCCTTTATATATCTCTAGGGATCTCACTAAATGTTTCATATCCTAGTTTCCAAATGTTGACTAAACCTTCAATCTGATACCAACTATAGAGAACCAATCTTGATGTAAATGGATATTAAATTTCATTGGTGGAAAACATAATAGATGACACAATAATATTCCCAAAGATCATATTAGTTTATTTTCTTTTGAAACATAGAACAACATCTTCTAATTATGGTGAATGATCTACAACATCTTTCATGAAGATCTTCCCCATTGGATTTCCTACCTAATACCATTCTTTATAACCCGAGGAAAAGAAAACATAGAAAGGGTGAGATAAAATTCATAGTAATGTTAAACATGGAGAATAAAAAACAAACCATAAACATTTTAATTTAAAAACAATAACATAATGTTTAAATATAAAATCATGAGTCATGAAATAAATTTTGGAAGTATGTTAGACATGGATCATAAACGAACATCAAACATTATAGAATATCATTGTCATAAAACATTTCAGGGTGGATAACTCATAATCCAATAATATTATTTCCATAGTTGATAAGGAATTAATACCAATACCATCATTGTGGACATAGTCCATTACTGAACCAGTTTTACATGTTATTCCAACCATATATTATTCAAATAGATTTACTTGTCATTCCAGCCTTGCATTACAAAAAAATATTTACTTTTCATTCCAATAATGTATATATAATGAGATATAAATATTTCCTCAATGCATTGTAGGGAGATATAGGTCTCACCCATATCATAATGAAATCATTCTTACACGTTCGACAAAATCTAAACCATCATCAATGCATTACCCAAGAAATAAAGCTGGTTTCTTAAACATCATTCCAGCATAAAATAATCCATATAAAATATAATTCCGTCATTAACATAATCAAATAATAGTAATAATTGGGATATAAATATAAGCCTATTTAAATATAATCATCTTAGATGGAAATAATTTTTATAAAACACTATAAATTAATTTCTGAGGAAAGTATCCTTTCTTCTTCAAAAGTGTTTTCTCTTTTCAAAATGCCACACAATTTTAAAAGAAAATAATTTATTTGAATATATACTTGAAATAGTTTACATGAATATTTGTATAAATATGGATTTGTTAAACGGAAAATATCCATTCATGTCGTATTAGTTAAATAGAAACATTCTACTCGTACTTTTTCCAGAAAAGTCAAAAAATTACCTTGTATGGTAAATAAAAGAAACATTAATTCCACACTATATAGTATAACTAAATAATAGAAAAAATGGAATAAAACGTACATTTAAGAATAGTAATAATTTTAAGAAAACATTATTAGAAATTATGGTCCTTTATTATAATTATATCATTAGTAAATACTTATATATAAGCAATGCTAGACAAAATTGATATTGAAAAATTGTCCCATACATTTGGTCCAATTTATTTTTTATGTGTTAAGAACTCCTATATAGTGGGCTTAAAAACATTATTAACATGTAACAAAACCATAATAATATTTATTATTTCATATATGATTTACTTACGATTTTATATTACCTATTGATTTTTCAATTTCATACTAAAGCAACGTTTTGTGTAATAACAACTTCATTTATAATACGTGTTTGGAATTTTTATTTTTGATATTATTACATAGATCATGATTTAAATAAATACAAAATTTAAAATAGTATTTATATATCATTTATATTTAGAATATAAATATATATATAATAAATGGATAAATGAAATGGAATAGACAGTTTAGGGAGATGATAGGATGTACGTATTCAGGAAAACTGTTTTGGATTCCTTATTGAATTTAATTGATGAATGTAAATGACATATTTATATATACACATAAATCAAGAAGAAATTTTGTGTCATGTTTTTCATGATTTTTTTATATATACATTATAATCATTTTTTAATTTTTAACACAGAGAATGAATCTCATTGTGTCGTGGAGACGATAAGTCGTACGTACGCACGAGCAATGATATTGTTCCCATACATGTGGAATGATATTGAATTGGATGGTGTATAATATATAAAAATCTATATCATGTTATAATAATAATATATAGTTATTATTTCCACCATTATACCCATTGATGCAAGGTGGTGGTGGAAAATATATTACACCACGGTGTGGAGACGGTAATCTGTAAGTACGCACGCACGACGATTTCATTTTCCATAGGATGGATAGTCAGTCAAATAGGGTTTTTTAATATTCATAATAACATATAATTATTTGATTGATACTGCTATTATTTATTTATAATGAAACAAATAAATAAAAGGAAGTAGAAGAAGAAATAAATTTGAAGGATTCAGTGGACAATATTCCCTCTTCATCAACATGCCTCCTTTAAATTTATTCTTAGGAACTAGAGATGGTATTTTGAGAAGACCAGAACCTATTGAATTTAATAATAGATTCTTAGAAGAGAAATGGAATGGATTTTTACCAGCATGAAGGCTCAAAAAGGAGTTAATTTTAGAGGGAATAGGTTTCCTTTTATAAGAGAGGAGAGACGTACTTTAGAACTCTCTTCAAATATTAATTTATTATAAATTAAATTTTGATTTAAATTGGTCCAAACTTATTTAACTCGAATAAAGAATGATTTTGGTTCTAAAACCCATAATAAAATAATTTTTAGAAAAGTTTTGAATATTTTATTATCCTAATGTCTTTGGATTAACCCTTATTTTACCCCTCTTAATATTAATGTGATATCACGTTATATACACATTGTGGGTTAATTTTATTTCCATATTATGTAAAATGACCCACAAAAAGTTATTTATGACATATTGGGACTTATGTTTACAATTTTGCAGATTAATAGATTTATATTAACTTAATATCATTTAAAAAACTCTTTAATGTTTTACATTATGAATTACGTCAATTTGTTATACTATTCCTACATGCGTTTTTTAAAAATTAATAAAAACCATATTAATTAAAACCATAAGACCAAACTCATCCTTAACATGTAAATGTCATAAATAAAATTCACAGATGACATAAAAATGTTCAAATTAAATTTATTTTATTTTTTATATATTCATTTATTTGAATCTTTCAGTAATGAGGTAATCACTAAATCATAATGGCGTCATATATAAATATATTTATCCAACATCTAAAAATTATGAATTAAATACCATGATTTATTAAATCATTTTATATTTCTAATTAATATATATAGACATCTATATAATTTTTCTCACCCTATATTAAAATCAACTTATTAAAAGATTTATGTTAAAATTTTAATTATCTTTACTTTAAATTAATTCTTTTAAAAAGTCATTTTCCCATCCAAGTGAATCCATGGGGTCCCATAATAGTCTCAAGGATTTACATGTTCATAAATATCATATCAAATAGTATTAGGACATGTTTTATGGTAGTTTAATATTAATATAATATTATTTTTTACCGTTATTTACCAGATTTATCCTTTAACCATAGTAAATAAAATAATTAATGAAGTTATTATTCATAACGTCAAAAAGGTACCTATTTAAAGAATTAAAACCCTATTATTATAAATATGGAATAATATTTTCCATATTCAAAATAAACATGTTTTAGTAAATAATTTAAAATTAATTCATGTTGTCATAACCAAAAAGCAGGTTTTTAAGAAACAATAACTATCAAAAGATTATCATGTGTTTATATCCAATTTATAAGTGAAATTACTTCCAATGACACTAATTGGATTAAATGATAATAATATAATCTATTTAAACTGTTATAATCAATTAAAAATATAATATAACTATATAAATATATTATATAAAGATTCTATTTTGAGTTAAAATGCATTATTTTTCACTATTCAATAAAATTTTAATTTTAATAGAAAAATAAAAAATCCTCCACAAAAGTAAATTTTTCTATCATTAGTCCAAATAAGATTTTTATTTTGTCAAAATTAACTTATAAAAGTGTCAAATACTTTATTTAAAATGGGTGCTTCATCAAAAGGAAGTAAAACTGCATTTTTTTAAAAATACATAATTTATCCAAAAAAATTGATTTTGTTCTCATATAATGCTATAAAAAAATATTAAAATGAATGATAATATTATATAAAATTCAAATTGTGGTTAATATTATTAATAATGGATAATTATATAATATTTCAATAATATATCCTTGTTTTGTTAAACTCATTATTTCATACATCATAAGATTTCTAGGAAGGTCACTCTTGGAGGAAACAAGAGCCATGTTAGTGTTGCATGTAGTAAAAGATTAATTTGGTATTTCTTATATCATAATCTAAACATAGTTGGTTTATAAGTTGAAAAAAGTCAATAATCTGTGTTACGTGAAATGAATTCTATCAACGGAACATGAAATTGTGTGCTACACAAGCCAAGAATAGTGTCGCGTATAATGCAAGTTATTACGATGTTGAGTATAGTGCATGATAATATTGGTGTACAAGACAAAAAATGTCATCAACAACATTAAAAATTCTATCTCATAAAATCACGGGGTGTTAAATTCATACACCCTTAAAATAAATTCCTCCCTCGAAATTCGTCAAGGTTATAAAAGGTTTTCTATGTGAATGTTTATTTCATTGAATCGCACGTCCAAAAAATTGATAATAAAACATAAATTTAAAAGGTACGTTAAAAACATAATTTCTATCCAAAGTAACTCATAACTAGGATTCCACATAGGAAAACATAGGTGGTAAGTGAAAACATTGATATAGAAGATAAATCATACAATCATGTTCAGATGGATAGTGATAAAGAATATGGTTTGGAGAAATTTAAATACTAGAAATCCATAAATATGAGATGATTTAAGGGACCATCTGATTCATAAAATTAGAGGGTACTAGGATAACATTTTTTGTTTTCATGATCCTTTCCCTAAAGTTGATGAATTTTTCATGATAATAAATACATACCTGATTTTGGTACAATCTCGTCGTTGTTCATTCCTTTAACAATTTCCACATCATCTCTTATTTAATGAAATGATGCAAAAAATTTCATTCTTGAACTATTAGAAGATAATGTGAAGGAATTATATGTCATTCCATTTATCTCAACATAAACGGAAACATAGGAAATCAAATTTACATAAGTCCTCCCATTGTGAGATAAAACATTAATCTAACAAACTTTAACTAGAATATAACCTATACAGTCCATAAATGTATACCATTACAATCAATTCAAAAAAATATTAAACTTAGAATTAGGTGTACCAAATTGACATAACATTTTTCTCACATATCCCATAATCTAGTTCTTGGTTGTCACATTCCAAACATGTGAATACCATAATCATGTATTCTCTTGAGTCAAAATAAAAACATGAATTATCATATATCCTTATTGAAAACATGCATGATTCATTATTGCAAAACATATTGGATATATTACTTATGTCCCAAAAATTTTTATACATCATCTATGATAGCATAAATATTTCATTAATAACTCCTTAATTAGATTTCTAGAAACAATAATAATCCAATTTACTTATTCAAATCCAATATATATTTATCTAAAAGCAATTATCTTAATATAAGCGACATATTATGTTTTATATTTCCTTTAATAATGTGTTCTCCATGTATATCACCATACACAAAAATAACTTTTCTATATCTTTAGAACTATTCATAAAATCCACTCCAATAGTTATACTGAAATTTTTTTATATTTCATGATATATATTACATAATCATTGAATTCTGTAACATATACACCTCAATGATCCAACATTATTCTTAAACTGTTACTCATGATCCATCATCTTCACATTTCCTAAAATATGAATCATTACTTTTTGTTTCTCAACATGAATATTCTTAGGATTATTGTAAAAAATACTAGAAGAAAATCACATACTTGTCACATATCGTTTAAAATCTTGTTATCATCAATTGTAAGACCTATACTCATACCATCATCATGATTACCTTCATGATATTTCCACATATAAAATTGTGCTTCTTAATTCCCATAATTTATGCATATTAAACATTCACTGGTTAACTATGTTCTACGTAGAGATAGCTATTAACTAAGATCAAAATGTAATTTGTGAGAAATACATATCAGGGATTAAAAAAAATAATTACGGTAAATCACTAATAATAATTCATTTGTTAATATTTTCATTTTAACATTAGGATAGTAATGATTGTCACAAAAAACATAGGTTTGTATCCTATACATTACAAATCCTTAGGTTCTCCCTAGACATATCCATGAAATATCATTAGGGATCTCACTAATGATTTTTTATCCTTGTTTCCAATGGTTGACTAAACCTTCTCTCATATAAAAACATTAGATACCCATGCTTCACGTACATGGAAATTACATTTATTTTGTAGAAAACATAATTCTTGACACAAAAATATTCCTAGATATCGTATTAGTTTGTTGTATTTGGAAACATGGAAAAAATATTCTATTAATGGTGAATGATCTTCAATATCTCCCACAAATATCTCCCCTTTTTTCCTACCTAAAACATTTCATTATATCATGGGGAAAATAAAACATAGAAAGAGTGATAAAAAATGCACAGTAATGGTAAAAATGGAGAACATAAAACAAACCATAATCATTTGAATGTAAAAACATGAACATAATGTTTAAACATCAAAATCTTTTGTCTTGAAATAAATATTTGTAATAATTTAAGGCATAGATCATAATGGAACATTAACCATTACAGATTATAATTGGAATAAAACATTTTATTGTGAAAAAATAGTAATAAAATAATATTATTTCTATAGTATCAATGTTATTTCTTACAAGGTCATCAAAGTGGACATGGTCCATTATTGAACTTGGTTTACTAGCCATTCCAGCCATGGATTACTAAACCAGATTTACTTGTCGTTCCATCCCTACATTACTGAAACAAATATACTTTCCATTTCAGACATTTCTATCTCATAAATATAAATATTTACCCATTTAATTTGAGGGAGATATATTCCACACCCATCGCATAATGAAATCATTCTTTCATGTGCCACAGAAACATAAACAATTCATCATAGCATAACCCAAGAAATAAAACGGGTTTCTTAATCCTCATTCCATCATAACATAATCCATATAAAATATTATTCCATTATTAACATAATAATATCATAGTAATAATAAGTATAGAAACATAACCATATTTAAATAGAATAATCTTAGATTGGAAATAATTTGGATAAAACACTTGAACATAGTTTTTGAGGAAAATATCATTTCTTATTCAAAAATGTTTTCTCTTCTCAAAATACCACATATTTTTAAAAAATAAAACTTAGTTGAAAATAAACATTAAATATTGTATTGGAATTTTTTTGGAAATAATTCATCGTGAATCCATAAAAATCTATTCATTTCGTTTAGGTGAATAAAAAACATTCTCCTCATACATTTTCCAGAATTGTCAAAAAGTACATCAGATGGTAAACAAAAGAATGATTCCTTCCATACCATCTAGTAAAAGTCAAAAATGGGTAAAAATATCTTCAAATATACAAGTATTAATATTATTCATTTTATAAAAACATTTTAAAAAAACACGTACATTGATGAAAAATATATCCCTAGTAAATACTTATGTATAAGAAATCTCGGATAAAAATGAGATTGCAAAATTATCTCTTACCCTAGGTCTGATTTCTTCCCTATGCATAGGAAGATACTATATAGTGGGTTTAAGCATATTAATAATGTGTAAAATAACCATAACAATATTTATGAATTAAGATATGATTCAAATATGACTTTATATTACTCATTTACTTGTCAATTCGATGCGAAAACAACGTTTTGGGTAATAATCGTTTCATTTGTCATGCGTGTTTAGACTTGTTATTCTTGATATTATTACATAGTTCATGATTTACATTATTATAGAATGTAAAACATGATATATATATCTATATATATTAAATATTCTATATATATATATATATAATATGGATAAATGAAATGGAATACATCATTCCTGGATATGGGATGTCGTACATTGGCATGAACGTAGTTTTTTTTTTGAATTAAATAGATGTAAATGACCTTTACATATATAAACCTAAATATAGTAGAAATACATTTTCATATATTTCATTATTATTTGATATATATACTTCATAATAAATTTTTAATTGTTAACATGAAAAATGAATCTCATCACATCCTAGAGATGGTAAGTCGTACATACCAACGAGCCTTGACATTGTTCCCATAGTTGTTGAATGGTATTAAAGTAGAAGGTGTAAAATATCTCATAATTAGTATCATTTTTAATAATAATAATACAATGTTATTATTTCTACAATTATACCCCTCCATGTAAGGTGGTGGTGAAAAATATATTACGCCACGGCGTGGAGTCTGTAAGGCATACATACGCAGACGTGGTGATTTCATTATTAGTAGGATGGAAAGAAGGTGAAATAGGGTTGTTTAAAATTTATAATAAAAAATAATTATATAATTGATATTTATTTTATTACTTTATATTGAATCATATAAAGAAGAGTAAGTGGAAGAAGAAATAAAATTTAATGAATTGATAGAAGATATAACATCTTCCTAGACACGCCTCTTTTATATTTCCCCTTAGGGCATTGGAGTTGGTCTTTTGAGAATACCAGAACCTCTAGAATGTAACTAGAGAAGTATAAAATAGAAATTGTTAGGGTTTTTAAGATCATGAAGGCTAAAAATTTAGTGGAGATTAGAGGGAGGAGGTTCCCTTTATAAGAGAGGAGTGGGTACTTTAGAAATATCTTTAAATATTATTCTAAAATAAATACAATTTCGATTTAAAAAGGCACAAAACATATTTAATTATATTATAATATGGTGTTGGTTTTAATAATTATCATAAAATAATTCTAAGACATGTTTTGAATATTTTATTATCCTTTTCTCTTTGGTTTTAATCATATTTTAAACTATTTAATCTTACCATGATATCGTGTTATTTAAAAGTTGTGGGTGAATGTAATTACCATATCATGTCAAATGACCAACAATATGTTATATATGAAATATTTGGTCTTATATGAACCATTTTGCTTAATCTTATACTTTATGAAATTTAATATCATATAATAAACTATTTTATGTTTTATGTTATGAGTTATGTCAAATTTATATACTATTCATACATGACTTTTTAACAAATTCATAAAAACCATATTATTTCAAACCAAAGGAATAAAATGATCCCTAATATGAATATTTAATCCCTAATATTTTTGTATGACACCAAAAACTTCAAAATAAATTTATTTCAATATTTATATATTCATTTATTTGAATCATTCATTAATCGTTTAATCAGTGCATCTTAATTATGTTATAAATAAATATTTATATCTAATGTCAAAAAATTAAAAAAAATACCATGATTTAGGAAAAAAAATTAGATTTATAATGAGTATATATAGACATATATATCAGTTATATAACCCTATAATAAAATATCATTATTAAAATCTATATGGTTAGGTAATAGTTGTCTTTAGTTTAAATTAATTCTTATAAAATGTCATTTTTACATCCAAGTGAATCCATGGGGTCCCAAAATCCACCCAAGGATGACCATGGTCGGAAATATCTATTTTTATAGGATTATAACTTGTGTTAGGGTAGTTTAATATTATTATAATATTATTTTTACCCTTATTTACCAGATTTACCCAGTAAACACAAAACTAAAATAATCACAGAAGTTACTATTCGTAACGTCCAAATATAAAATGTAACTATTTATAAAAAATTAACTTTAGGATCCAAAATATGGAATCCATTATTAAAAATTAATAATATATATGTTGAAGTAATTAATTTAAAATTAATTCCCATTGTAAATACCAAAAAGTAGGTTCTTAAGAAGTAATTACAATCCAATGATTGAATGTGTTTGGGTGCAATTTAGAAGTGAAATTTCTTCCAAAGACCAAAACTGGATTAAATGATAAAAATATAATCCTGTTACACTTTGAAACCAATTTAAAAGATAATCTATCTATATAAAAAATTTGATAAAATGGAAGTTTTGAGTGAAAATGGAGAATTTTTCACTATTCATTGAAATTTTAATTTTAATAGATAAATTTAAAATATTAAACAAAAGTAAATCTTTATGCCTCTCTTCCAAATAAAAAGTATATTTTGTCAAATTAAGCTTCTAAAAGTGTCAAAAACTAGATTTCAAATGGCTGCGCCTTCAAAAGGCGGTAAAGCTGCATTTTTTTTGAATAATAATTGTTTTATACCAAAAATTGATGTTGTTCTCATATCATGTTCTGGAAATTTTTTAAGATAAATTATAATATTATATAAAATTTCAAATGTGGATAATAATATTCATAATGGATATTTATACAATATTTTATTATTATTTTATTGTTTAGTCAAAGTCGATATTACATAAAACGCATGCTATTGAGGAAAGTCTCTCTTGTGTGTATTACTAGGAAAGTTAGTTTCGATTGTATTGAATTATTACTTGGGTGTTGTGTATAACATAATCCTAACTTAGTTCATTTATTATTTTAACAATATCTATAATCATTGTTACATAAAATGAATTTTATCAAAAGAACATGAAATTGTGTACAAGAGAAGCCAAGAATGTTGTGGCGTATATTGACAGCTAATACGGGATAGCGTAAAGAACAAAATAATATTGGTGTAGTGTACAACACAGTTTATCAAAGAAATTAAAAGAATCAATCTCATTTAATCTTAAGGTGTTACATTCTACCCCCCTTTAAAATGAATTTTCCCCTCAAAATTTGTTGAGGATATAAATGGTTTTCAAATTGAAACTTTAGTTCATTTAAACCCACATCATAATACGGGATACTAAAACATTATTTTATGTGAAATGTTAGAAACATAAAATTTACCCAATTTAACTCATCACTGAGTTTTCACATTGGATAACATAGGTGGTAAGTGAAAACATATATATGGAAGGTAAATTTAACCATCATGTTCTGATGGATAGTGATAGAGAATAAGTTTTGGAAAAAGTTAACTACCAAAAATCCATAAATTCATAATGATTTAATGGACCATTTGATTCATCATTTAATAGGGTACTAGGATAACATTTTTTCCAGAAACATTCCTTAATGTTGAATAATTTTTCATGAGAATAAGTACTTACTTTATTTTGGTACAATCTCATCATTGTTCATTCCTTGAAAAATTTCCACACCATCTCTTATTTAATGAAATAAAGTCAAATTTTCATTCTAGAAGAGTTAGTAGATAATGTGATAGAAATATAGGTCATTCCATCTATCTCAAAATAAAGGTCAACACATGAAATCAAATATGTATAAGTCCGCCTATAGTGAGATAATACATTAATCTAACTAACATTAACGGGAATATTACATATAAAATCCATAAATGGATAACATTACAATTCATTAAAAAAACATAAAACTTAGAACGATGTGAACTAAATCATAATAACATAAATCTCCCATATCTCACAATGTTTTTCTTGTTTGACACATTCCAAACATGTGAATGCCTTAATCCTGTATTATCTTGATTCATAATAGAATCCTAAATTATCAGATATCCTTATTGAAAACATGCATGTTTCATTATTCCAAAACTTATTGGATATATTCCATAAGTCCCCAAAAGTTTTATACTTTATCCATGATAGAATAAAACTTTAGTCAAAAACCCCATAATTAGATTACAAGAAACTATAATCATCCAATTTACATATTCAAATCTAACATATATTTATCCAAACATCATTATCTTAATACAAGGTAAATATTAAGCGTTATATTTCCATTAATCTTGTCTTCTTCAAGTACATCACTTTACCTTATGTAACTTTTATATCTCTTTAGAACTATTTATCAAATACTTTAAAATCATTTTATTGAAAACAAATATATATTTCATGATTTATATTACATAGTCTTTTAATTCTAAAACATATAAACCTCAATCATCCAAAGTTATTCTTAAACCATTACTCATGATCTGTCTTCATCATATTTCCTAAAATATGAATCATGTCTTCTTGTTTCTCAACCGAATGCTTCTTTATTTTTCAATGTAAAAAATACTAGAAGAACAGTACATACCTTTCACATATCATTTACAATATGGTTATCCTATATAGTATGACCAATACTCATACCATCTTCATGGTTCTATTTATTATATTTCCACATAGAAAATTGATCTTCATAATTCCAATAATTTACACATCTAAAACATTATCTTCTTAACTATGTTCTATGTTGTTCTGGTTATTGAATAATATTAGCTAATAAAGTGTTAGAAATAAATATCATATATTACAAACACATATGAAAGGTAAATTACATATAATATTTCAATCTATGATCTATTCAGTTTAAACCTAGGTTAGTCCTGATTTTCACAAAAACCTAGGTTTTTTACCTATACTTTACCTATCTTTAAGACATCCCAATACATATCCTTGAAATATATCTAGGGATCCCACTAAAGTTTTCTCATCCATGATTCCAATGGTTGACTAAACCTTCACTTTGATACCAACTATAGATACCCAATCTTGACGTACATATACATTACATTTATTTTGAGGAAAACATAATACATGACACAGTTAAACACCTGAAGATCATATTAGTTATGTGTCTTTGGACACACATAACAAAATCATCCAATCAAGATGAAAGATCTTACACATCTCCCTTAAATATATTCCCCTTTCATTTTCAAAACTAAATCATTTCTTTATATCCTTGGGAAAAGAAAACATAGAAAGGGTGAGATGAAATTCTCTATAGGGGTAAATGGAAAACATAAAACAAACCATTAACATTTTAATGTAAAAATATAAATATAAGGTTTAAACATATAAATATTGTGTCATGAAATAAATCTTGGTTGTACATAATGCATGGATCATAAAGGAAAATTAACTATTATAGAATATAAATTGAATAAAACATGTAATTTTATAGAACTAATAAGAAGATAATATTATTTCTATAGTAGCCAAGGAATTGCTTCTAAGACCATTATAGTGGACATAGTCCTTTACTGAATTAGATTAACTTTTCGTTTCATCCATGTGTTATATAAACAAATTCACATGTCATTCCAGCCCTACATTATGGAACCAAATTTACATTCCATTAAAATAATTTATATATAATGACATATAAATAATTATCCAATGTATTAGAGGGATATATAGGTCATATCCATCCCATAATGAAATCATTATTACATGTGCCACTAAAACATAAACCATTCATCATAGCATAACCCAAGAAATAAAGCGGGTTTCTTAAACATCAGTCCATCATAACATAATTCATATAATATATAATTACATCATTAAAATATTAACATCATATTAATAATAGTGATATAAACATAACCATATTTAAATAGATTCATATAGTATGGGAAATAATTTTTATAAAACACATGAACTTAATTTCTGTGGAAGATATCGTTTATTCTTCAACACCGTTTTATTTTCTCAAAATCCCATTCAATTTTAAAAGAAATGAATTTATTTGAAAATAAACGTAAAATAGAATAAAGGAATTTTCATAGAAATTAAAAATCATGAAACCACAAAAATCTATTCATGTCATATAAGTTAAACAAAAACATTCACCTAGTACTTTTTCCAGAAATGACAAAAACGTACATCGTATGGTAAACAAAAGAAAGACTCCATACATACCAGTTAGTAAAAGTCCAAAATGGGTAAAAATGACTGTAATCATACATGGAAAAATGTTAAACATTTTATGAAAACATTTTTAGAAAACATGGACATTGATGATAAATATATATCCAGTAAATACTTACATATAAGCAATCTCCGATGAAAATGAGATTGCAAAATTATCTTTTACCTTATGTTCGATTTATTTCATATGTGTCTAAACCAAATATGTAGTGTTTTTAAAAATATTATTAGCTCATAATTGAACCATAATAATATTTATGATTTCATATATCATTCACTTATGACTTTATATTACCAATTTATTTGTCAATTCCATGTTAAAGCAATGTTTTGTGTAATAATTGTTTCATTTATCATACGTGGTTGGAATGGTCATTCATGATATAATACATAAATCATAATTTAATTAATTCCAAAATGTAAAAAATTATTTTTATATCATATATATTATTTATATATTTATATATAATATAAGTATAACTGAAATGGAATACATAGTTCACGGAGACGGCAGGCCATATGTACCATGAACGTTGTTTTCGTTTCCTTATTGAATTGAATGGAAGTTATTAAATTATATATAAATATATAAAAACAAATTATTTAGCATAATTCTGTCATATATTTCATGATTATATATTATATATATTTTATAAACATTCTTGAATTGTTAAAATGGAGAATGAATCGCATCTCATCGTGGAGGCAGTAATTCGTACATACGGACGAAAGATGATATCATTCCCATGGTTTTCGAATGGTATTGAATTGGATGTTTTATAATATATCATAATTAGTAACATGTTATAATAATAATATATTGTTATTATTTCCACCATTATACCCGTCCATTAAGGTGGTGGTGACAAATAGATTACACCACAACATGGAGACGGTAAGCCATACGTACGTACATGCGATGATTTCATTTTTCAAAGGATGGGTAGAAGCTGAAATAATGTTGTTTCATAACATATAATTATATTAGTGATACTGATGTCATTAATTTAAAATGAAACAACTAATTAAGTGGTTATATAATGTAAAATACATTTTAATGAATTGGTAGAAGAGATTACCTCTTACACAACGTGCCTCCATTAAATTTCCTCTTAGGGCACTTGATATGGTATTTTGAGAAGACCATGACAACTAGAATGTAATTAAAGAAGTTTATAGAGAAATGGTATGGGTTTTTTAGGGATTAAAGGCACAAAATGGAGTGAAGAGGTGAGGGAGGAGGTTCTCTTTTACAAGAGAGGATAGGGGTACTTTTGGAAAAACTTATAACACTAATTTATTATAAATTCAATTTCGATTAAAAAAGGTCCAAAATTTATTAAACTATATGATAAGATGTTTTTGGTTTGAATGAATATCATCTACTAAATTAATGAAAATTTTTATTATTTTATTATCCTTATCATTTTGGATAACCCTAACTTTTCCCCTTTTAATATTTATTTGATATCATTTTATTTACAAATTATGGGTCCATGTAATTACCATATTGTGTGAAAAAACCCAAAAAAATGTTATTTATGACATATTAGGACATATATTAAAAGTTAATATAAATATTATATTTTTTGGAATTTAATATAATTTAATAACTTTTTTATGTTATAAGTAATGAATTATGTCAAATTTAGACACCATTCATACATGAATTTTTAATAAATTCATAACAACTTTATTACATCGAAAAAATGTCATTAACTCATCCATAATATGTCATATTCATCTATAAAACTGTTGGATGACATCAAAATGTTCAAATTAAATTTATTTTAATATTAATATATTATTTATTTGAATCTTCAATTAATGAGGTAATCACTACATCATTATTATGTCATAAATAAATATATTTATCTAATGTAAAAAAATTATAAATAAAATACCATGATGTAGGAAATCTTTCATATATTTCTAATCGAAATATATAGACATCTATATAAGTTATATAACTCTATTAAAATCTCTTTCATAAAAAATATATGTTTAGGTTATAATAATCTTTACTTTAAATTAATTCTTATATATTGTCATTTTCATATCCAAGTGAATCCATGGGGACCCAAAATCAACCCAAGTATGTCCATGGTCAGAAAAATCTCATCCAACAGGATTATTACATGTGTTAGGGTAGTTTAATAATATTATAAAATTATTTTGTATCATTTTTTACTAGATTTAACCATTAACCATGGTAAATAAAATAATTACAGATGTTACTAGTCATAATGTCAAAAAATAAATGGTACATATATAAAAAATTTGAAACTTATGATTCAAAAATTTAATCCACTTTTCAATATTCAAAATAAAAAACATATATTAATTATTTTAAAATTAATTCTCATTTTTAATACCAAAAAATGGGTTTTTATGAAGTAATTACTATCAAATGATTTACATGTGTTTATGTCAAATTTAAAGAAAAAATTACTTCCAATGACCAAAAGTGGATTAAATTATTAAAATATAATTCCATTACCCATTAAAACCAATTGAGATGATAGTATAACTATATAAATATGTTAGCTAAAAAGGCAGTTTTGAGTTAAAATGTATTATTTTTCACTATTTATTAAAATTTTAATTTTATTAAAAAAATTCCAAATAATCTAAAGAGTAGATTTTTATGTACCTCTTCCAAATAAGAAGTTTATTTTAAAAAATTTAACATATAAAAGTCTCAAAAAATGATTTAAAATTGGTGCCCCATCAAAAGGCAGTAAAACTATATTTTTTTAAATACATCTTTTATAAAAAAAATGAGTTCGTTCTCATGTCATGATCTAGAAAATTTTTAAGATGAATCCTAATGTTTCATAATTTTCAAAATGTGGTTAATAATATTCATAACAGCAAGTTATATAATAATATAATAATATATAATTGTTTAGTGAAAATCGATATTGCATACAACAAAAGCTATCAAGGATGGTCTCTCTTGCATCTAATGTACGCTAAGTTAGTGTTTATGTAGTGAACTCTTACTTTGGTGTTTCTTAAAACATAATCCAAACATAGTTCATTTATACATTGAAAAAAAAATATACTTATTGTTACGTGAAATGAATTCTATCTGTGGAACTTGATGTTGTTTGCAACACAAGCCAAGATTAGTGTTTCGTATAGTGCATAATAGTATGGTTTAGCATATAGCATAAGATAAACTTGATTTAGCATAAAACAAAAGTCATTAAAGTCATTAAAAGAATCTATCTCATAAAATTTTGAGGTTTTACTACCACAGTATGTTATATAGACTCATATCTCAGTTTGTTTTATTTTTTTCTATCATTTTTTCAAATAAAAATAAATAACCTTCATTAGATAATGTATGAGTGTATACATTTTTTGACCGGACCTCCTAATAATAAATACTCATTTAACATAAATAAAGAATTAAAATTTTATTACTATTGTCTTTAATATAAAAGAACTCATAAAAGCTACCCTTTCACATTAAAAGAATGATTATTTTAATTTATTTTCAATAAAATTATTCAAGGTATATTCCTCTTTAAATTGTTATATATCTGATAGATTTTGATGTAGTATATCCCAAAAAATGGAATCTAATGTTTGGGTAAATTTAAAATACCTCCATATTCTATTAAATAGTCCAATTCATTTTCTCTCAACACATCCTATATCTGGTATATCACATTTCATTAGATAAGATGTGGGAAAACCTATATTAGTAAAAATAGATCATAATAATGTAAAATAATAAAAATGATATTACTAAAATTGTCTCCCATAATTAAGATATTGTCATTTTTTCTACAATTCTCCAATCATAATTCAAATTTCTAACATTGTGGAAACTCTTGTCTGTTATAGTATATATGAACTCGGATTGTTCTTACTTGGGAGATGTTGTATTTTTCTTCCCAGTTTCATCTATTTTTTATTTTTTTGATAAATTTATCAAGGATTGAATATATGATTCTAAATGTGTTAAATTATGTAAAAAATAAGTGATAGGGATAATAATGAGGGATAACATCTAGATTTGAGTTCAATTTTTGGTTTAAAGAATTAATCATTGTACCTTTGGGTGGTCAGGGGAAATTATTACTTCTTAAAACCATTCGAAATAGGTTGTTCATAATTTCATTCAAAATATGTATATAGTGTTGATAACCTTGTTTTTTGGGTTTGTAATAAAAATCAAAATTTAAGAGCATGTTTCTTGATGTCTTTCCTATAATTTATCACGGTGGAACACCAATGACCATCAGGCTTGTTGTAGTATTTATATATTCTCATGTGAATGTTCTAGTAGATAGATATGGATTTTGTGATAGGTTTTCCAAAAATAGTTAGAAAACACGATTATGTATTGATAATTGTGCATTATATCAGGAAGTTATCTCATTTTGTCCCCATTAATTAATCCCAAATCATGGGTGACTTATCAAAAATCTATATACAATAAGTTGTAAAGAGATATATTGTTTTACTCTCGACTGTTTCTTACTATAAACAGAGGTTTATATCTTGTTTTTTTGGAAATTCATAAATAAGGCCATTTGGATTTAAATGACTATGATAATTGAATTTCACCCTCAAATGTATAGATAGATAGTTTTGATGATCTAAATAATGGATGACACACTTAGGGATTCTATAACGTATTTTTTCAGTTCATGGGCGGAGCGCATAACATTAGTGTAGTTATAACACCATAATAGTTATTAGGACTCAATTAATATGGATAATTTTGAAGAATTTTATATATTTCCTTTTTTTTATAAAATTTATTTTGTGGAATCATGTGAGACATCATTGGTTGGCCAGAACCTTATTCCAGAAACAATGGAGAAAATTTAGTTGATTAATAAGAGTACAGAGATGGCTCAGAGAAATCAGAAATCATATGTGGATCATCATCAATGACCATTTTTGTTTAAGGTTAATGGTCATCTATTCTTGAAAATATATCCAATGGTTGGAAATCATCATTTTTTAAATAAGGTAATGTAATATCTTAGATACATGGGGCCATTTGAGATACATGAACGAGTTAATGAGGTATAATATTAGTTTTCATTGCCACCAAGTTTCATTGTTGTTCATAATGTGTATCATGTATCTTAATTGAGTAAGTATAAACCTGATTCATACCTTGTAATTTTATGCATTAATTTTTAACATGAAATGGATGCTATATTGGTTCATCTATTCGTATGGATTATGTATAGGAAAGATAATTTATTTCCTGGTAAAAATTGATTTAGTGTATGATTTATAGAAACATGATCAAATTTTCGAAGAAACATGGGATTTTGAAAAGTAAATGATGAATCAGTGAACCAAAATTATAGAGACCCGTACTTTAAATACATTGATATTAATTCATAATTGAAGTATATTAATTAAAATATATAAAATCACATGATAGGATCATATTGTTATAGTGTCTTTAGACACTGGGAAACATAAACAACTGGTTCATCAAACATCTACATTGTCTCCTATTTATTTTTTCAAAACTAGACACATTTTGGGAATACCATCTTTTATACCCTTATTGATGACCTGTGGGAAAAGAAAAATATGAAATAGTGAGCTCCAATTCTTAGTAAGGGTAATCAAAGTAAATATCAACCGTATCATATTCAAAAGAACATAATATTTGAAAATCATATCATGTATATAAGATATTACAATATTATGTCCTGGGATAAATCATAAAAGTGAAATATAAACCCAATAGTCATAAAAAAAGACATGATATTTGGTTGAATATACAAATATACATAGAAAATCATTTGATATAATTCAAGTCTCATTTCCAAGGCCATCCGAGCGAACACCGTCCATTACTGAACCAAGTTCACTTATTGTTCCAGCCATGTATTATTGGACAAGATTTACTTTCCATTCCAGTCAAGTCTATCTAATGAGATATAAAGATTTTCCAAATTAATTGGAAGGATATATTTGTTCCACCCATCTCATAATGAATCAATTCTTACAAGTTCCACAAAACCATAAAAACATTCACTATGCCATAACACATGAAATAAAATGGGTTTTTTAAACATCATTCCATCATAACATATTCGATAAATGGATTTCATTAAAAAAATGTATTCATTTAAAAAATTAATTCAAATTAATAATAAATATAGAAACATAATCCTATGTAATATTATATGTAAAATAATTTTGATAAAACAATTCTACATCATTCCTATAGAAAATATCCTTTCTTCTTCAAAGATGACTTCCTTTCACAAAATTCCACACAATTTTTGGAGAAAACATTTTGTATGAAAATAACATTGTGATATTATAATTTAATATTCAAGTAAATAAATAATTATTAAATCATAAAAATTCTTTCATATCGAACCATAAAAAACATATTTTTTATACTTTTTCTGAAAAAGTCAAAAAACACCTCATACAGAAAATGACAAAAGATTCAATTCATTCTGTTTAATATAAATTTACCAATGGGTAAAACTGTCATTTAAAATTTATAGAATGATATAAAGAATATTTTGAAATAATAATTTTGGAAACATGGAAGTGAATGATAAATATACAAAATTAAATACTTACGATTAATCAATCTCGGATAAAAAGAAGATTTGAAAATATTTCCCTTACCATAGGTATCATATGATTTATATGTATATGAACCTCATGTATAATTACTTAAATAATTTGACTGATTTATTTTAGAATAATATTCATTTTTATGATAATATTTATGATTATATTTGCATTTTTTGTTAGTATCATTTCATTGTTACTCATTATTCGAGTGTTAACTACTTTATGATCTTATGCATGTTTTGTCAGATAAGTTCATATTCCTATTATTAGGTTATAATTATATCATTTAAATCTTTGTATAATTATAATATATATAATATTTCTTCATTAAATTCATTTATATAATCATGGATTAATAAAGATTATGTAGAACCATCACATCATATCGTGGAGACGGTTATCCATATGTACGCAGGAGCGACGATATCGTTCCCATAATTATTGATTAGTATTGTAGTGGATGGAGTATAGTATCTCAGAATTATTATAATTTTATAATACTCATATATAGTTATTATTTATACTATTATACCCATCCTAGTGAGGTGGTGGGGAAAACGGATTACACCCCAAGCATGGAGACGGTCTGACATACGTAGGCACTCATAGAGATTTCGTTTTTCATAGGATGGATAGTATGTGAAATAGAGTTATTTAATATTTATAATAACATATCAGTATATGATTTCTAATGATTTTATTAGTTTATAATATAACAACTAATAAATAAGAAGTAGAATAATAATGAAATTTGAATGAATCGGTACAAGAGATTACCACTTCTGTGACGTGCCTCCTTTTAAATTACTTCTTCAGGAACTATAGCCAGTCATTGTAGAATAATAGAACTACTTGAATTAAAATAGGGAATTTTGGAAGGAATCATGGTTGGTGTGTCCAAGCTTGAAGGCTCAAAATTATGTAAATACGTGAGAGATGAGGTGCCCTTTTTTAACTGAGGTGATGACACTTTTGGAAACCTCAAAAAATATTATTTTATAATAAAATAAAAAACCCCACATAAAAACCACCAAAAGGTCCTAATATCAAATATGAGATGAGAAAGGGTTGTAATAAAGTTAACCAATAAATCTTATACATGTTTTTATGTCAATTTGAGCATTATTTTTTTAATTAAAACATTTTTATTCTATTTAATTTTCATTGTGGTAATAATATTATAAATTTTTAATAACAATAAATATTTACATATATAGTCTTAATTGACCATAAATGGATATTTCATGAAACAGTGAGACCTTATAATTATATCTTATTAATTTTTAAATATTTTTGTGATTTTTAATATATTTAATAAAATATTCCTTTTATAAAATTTTAATTGGCTCAATTTTGACACTATTAATTTATTTGAATTCAAAAAAATATACACAAGATAAAAGTTCATAATAAAATATTCCATAGAATCATAAAATGTCATAGTCACCAATAAAAGTATTTTATAACATTAATTAGTTAATATGATATTTATTTGAATATTTTTAATACAATTTATCTGATATTTATATTAATAAAATATTTTTTACATCAATATTGTGTCATCATTAATAGTAGTTATTTAATTTATATAAATTATAATTAAATTACTTTGATGTAGGTAATTAATTTAAATTTCTAGAGACTATATATAGTAAATATTTTATCCTTTTTATCCATATATTATAATTTGTATACTTATATTAAATGATATTGTTACATTTTTTCACATCAATTAGATTTTATTACAATCAAATTATATTCATGGGTAATTTGACATAAAGTGATTATGTTTATAAAAATAGATGATAATGGTATAATTTAATCATCCAATTAGATTTTTATAGGGTTTAAGGTGATTTTATAATATTATTTTTACCCTTAATTACATGATTTACCAATAACCATGGTAATAAAAATAATTACCAAAGTCACTATTCTTAATGCCCAAAAACAAAAGTAGCAAATTAACATAATTTGTAAAAAATGATTTCAAATATGAAATCCATTTTTCATCATTCAAAACACAAAATTTTTAGTAATTAATTTATAATTAATGCTATTTTTGAAATGATAAAACAGGTTTAAAAAATAAAATTATTGAAAAAGATTGAAATTTTTTTACTTATAATATCAATTTAAAATAAATTATAAAGAAATAAATTACATTTAATGATAAAAATATATTATATTTATAATTTAAAATCATTCAATATTATAATTTAACCATATAAATTATCTCGATGAAAAAAGTTGTTTTTAATTAAAATTTATCATATTTTTTCTTTTCATTAAAACATGAATGTTATCAAGAAAATACCATAAATGTATCCGAAGTTAATTTCTAAATCCTTCTTCAAAATAACATTTTTATTTTTTCATATAAAAATTATTATTGTCTGAAATTTTTTATTAAAAATGGGTCCACCATTCAATGGTGTAATATTAACCATAAAAATAGATTTCTATACATCAAATAGGGTTTTATTCATTCCCTATGACTAAAATATCTATTGGATGAATATCAAAAAAAATTATTAAGTATATAAGACATATATATCTCATTAAATAAATTAAGAAAATAATTCACTCAAAAATACACATATCTAAATGGTTTATATTTTTATTAAAAAAATTATAGCCAAATAATTCGTAATGAATTTCCATAAGTTAGTTATAATTATCTCTACTAACCTAAAGGCTAAGATATAAAAATATTTTTTTAAAAAAGGGCATATCACAGTTCGTTTAAACTCAAAATTATGTTCACAAAAAGATATTGAATAAACAAAATTATTTAATAAAATATTACTTAAATTATCTTGGTGTTACATTCTACCCTCCTTAAACTAAATTTAGACTTTAAAATTCATCACATAGAAACAAAAATATAATTATACTATTCCCTAAACATATCCTTAAGTTCCCATGTAGCTTATTTAAATTTGTTGTTCCTCCAAAAAACATTAACCAAGCGAGTGGTCTTATTTCCTAGAACTTTTTTGAAATGATCCTTAATATCTATCGCTTGTTCTTCATAAGAAATATATTTCTCATGTAGAATAAATTCTTTTCTTTTTACATGTGAAGGATCGGGTATTTAAATTCTCATTAGAGATACATGGAACACATCATAAACTTGAGAGATATTTGGTGTAAGTGACAATCAGTAGGCTAACTTCCCAAAACAATCTAGAATTTCAAAAGGACTGATATACGTAGGGATCAACATTCCCTTCTTTCCAAATGTATTTAATCTCTTCTAGGGAGATATTTGAAATTATAAAATATAATTCAAATCCAACTATAGGTTTTTTCATCAGTTTTTAGCATAATGTTTTTGTCGAATCTGAGCTCCTATTATGTGTTTTGGACTAGATCTGACCTTTTCTGCTAGTTCATTAACAAGATCAAGTCCTAATATCATTAATTCCCCAAATTCATCCCAGAAAGTTGGATTTGTACACTTCTTTCAATATATGGATTCATATGGATCTATATGAATACTATAGTGAAAGGTATTATGGTAAAAAATTCCACCAATGGTAGGTGTTGATCCCAACCACCTTTGAAATCTATAGATAAAACTCTCAACATGTCTTCCAGAGTTTGAATTGTCCTATCAGACTGACTGTCTATATGTGGATTATAAACAGTTCTGAAAGTTAACTATTTATCCATAGCATGTTGAAGTCTTCAACAAAACATTGAGGTAAACCTTGGATCCCAATCAGATATAATGAAAATATTTTCCCTATGAAATATTAACAATTACACTACATATAGCCTATAAGGATGATCAAGAGATAAATCCTTACTCATAGCAATAAAGTCTTCTGACTTTGTATGGTGGTCAACTATAAACCAGATAGCATTTTTGATTTTGGATGTTTTGGGATGTTTAATGATAAATTCCACAGTGATGCTTCCCTGTTTCCATTCTAGTATGAGTAATGGTTGTAGCATCACCCAATACTTATGTATATCAGCCTTAACTTGCTGACAACCCAAGCATCAAGAGACATATTCAACGACATCTCTTTTCATTCCATCCCACAAGAGCTACACATTCAGGTATCTATACATCATTATGCTTCTATAGTGAATAGATAATTATGAAAGATGAACCTTATATAATATATCCTTCTTTATTTCTTGTTCGGGAAGAATTGAAACCATTTTCCTAAACCTTATTGTTTTGTCACAATCAAGGTTGAATTTAGGAACATTTCTCACCTTTATTTGTAACTTCAAATCTTCTTTTTCTGTTTCTTTTATCTTCACTTCTATAGGCGGCTGAACACTGATGTGTGAAAGATAATATTTCTCCCCTTCCATTAAAAATTCAAAATCCATCCTTTATAAATCCATAAATATTAGATATGTTGTGATCCTCATCAGGGATAAGCTAGCATGGACTTTTCAACTCAAGGAATTTTCCACCTGTTGACTTTCTTAGTGTGGTAATGTATTAATCAGTAAAAATAATTAATCAACTCCAACCATCATAATTTGGGGCATATTCAGAAATTTATTTTGTGAAAATATAAATTAAACTTTTAGGATTTGTATAAATATCACACATTTCACTATAAATATAATGCCTCCATATCATTAATTCAATAATCACCATAGCTAACTCCAAATCCATAGTTGGGCGATTTTTATCATGAATTTTCAACTTCTTATGAGGCATATTCTATCCCCATATCATTTTTCATGAGAAAAAATCCCCACCCCATCTTGGATTCATTATTTTAGATTACAAACCTTTGTTCACTACAAGTCAGTGTGAGAATAGGTTCCACAACTAACCTTTTTTTAACTCTTTGAAGTTATCTTCACATTCATCCGTCTAAACAAAATTAATTCCATTTCGAGTAAACATGTTGTGAGGATTAAATAATTGTGAAATATATATCACAAAATGTTCATAATATCCATCCAAACTAAGAAAACATTGAATCATACTTACTGGTGTTGGTCTCAACCATCATTCAATAACCCTAGTTTTTCTGGATCCAAAGATATCACCTCCCTTGAGATTATGTGACCAAAAAATGAAACATTTTTAACACAAAATTCAAACTTAGTAAATTTGGAATAAATATTATCATTTATCTGGGTATTTAGTGCAATTCTCAATTGATCTTCATGTTCATCGAAGCTTATAGAATATAAAATAATATTGTCTATAAAGACTAGAAAAAACTGATCAAGAGAGTATCTAAAGACTCTATTTTTTAGATCCATGAAGATAAATGGAGAATTAGTATGACCAAAAGGCATCATTATAAATTCATAGTGTTCATTCCTTGTACGGAATGTTGTGTTTGGAATGTCCTCATTGTTGACCCTTAATTGATGATATCTTGAACGAAGATCAATCTCGGAAAAGTATTAAATTCCACATAGTTGGTCAAATAATTCATCATTGTTTGGAAATGGATATTTTTTCTTGACAATGATCATTTTATGTACTCAATAATCAATGCAGTGTCACGTTGATCCATATTTCTTCATAACAAATAGAACTGGGGCTCCACAAGGTGATGTACTAGGGAAAATGAATCCCTTATCCAGATTCTCATGGAGTTACTTCTTAAATTCATGCAACTCAATTCAGTACATTCAACAGTTTATTTCAAATTGGAATAGCATCCATTATGAGATCTATAGAAAACTCAACTTCACAATTTGGTGGAAGACATGGGAATTCCTTTGGAAAGGCATCATGAAACTCTCGTACAATGGGTGTATTCATCATCGTGATTTTCTACCCAACCATATGAGAGAAATCACCCTCATTTATAAGAATCAAGACCAATAAGATGGAATATATTTATACTAGAAGGTTATATTCATCATTTCATTGATAATTGGTCATAGGTTGATCTGGAATATGAAATGTGACTTCCCATCCTTGGAAATTGATAAGAGATGCATATTGTGAAAGCCAATAAAAGCCAAGAATCACATCAAATTCCACTATATTATGTATCATCGGATTTGAAGGAAGAACTTTCCCACACACTTCCACATGAGAAGAATTATAATCTTCAGATGTGACAATTCTTCTATTATGACTTGTCACATCTTACCCAACATATAATTATTCAGGTAGTATGGATATACCCTTACAAAATTCATCAGATATAAAAGAGTGGGTGGATCTAGATTAAAAAAACATTTTTTACTTTATAGTGGATGGTAAGTGTACATTTGACCACTTTATTATCATACTCCACGTCTTGAATAGTTATTGCATAGGAATTAATTTTTTCCAAGGGCCTTAATAGTTTTTTGATGTCGATCATCATCCATAACCCTTGGATTAGGGTATTGATTTTCATATTTCCCCATTTCATGGAACTTATAGCATTGATGTATAGGAGGTTCATTATGCGTAGCCATTTATTTGTTCTCATCATTAGATATCTTTTTCCCATTACTTCTGCCATTGGCATTATGATGAACCTCTTTTGCTAACATAATTCATTTACTAGTCCCTTTAATACAATTCCATATATTTTACTTTACACACATTGATCATAAGGGAAAACTACTCTTCTTTGTAGTGTAGTCTTTTGATAATCCTTTGAATTCTATTATATTCTTCTTATCAATCCTATAGGACTGATGGGTTACTCTAATCTCCATATCAACCTTGATATCACATCAAAAAAATTCATCATAGCTATTGAAGTCCCTTACTGATATTTCCCTTTAGAGACTTCGATTTAATCTGCTAAAGAATCGATCAATTTTACTGTCATGTTGGAAAATAATTCCAGAAGCATACCTTGTATGTCTTGTAAAATTCTTTCGTAGGTACCTAAAAATTCATCACCCATTTTCTTAAGATCAAGGAACTCCTTCTCCATCATTGTTTGAAGAATAAGAGTAAAGTACTTATTGAAAAATAGGTTCTCAAACTCATCCCATTCCATGGACTCAATTTCATATATTTTCCTCATATTATTGATAAAATTCTACCAGTGATCAGCTACTCCTTACAAATGATATAATACTAAGATGGAATTATCATTTTCAGAATATTTTAGAACTAAAATATCTTTTTAGTGGTACAAATTTATTTTTCTGCTAGTAATAGATCAGAAGACCTAGAGAATGAAGGTGGATACTCTCTCATGAAGAACACAGCAGAAGTTTTCTCCCTCTTTTGCTCATTTGGTTGTATTTTATGATTCATATCTTGATAAAGCTATTTGATAATGGCTAAATTATTTTTCATTCTATCTCCCATTACATTTGGTTGCTTAGGGGGGTAAAACATTGCATTGCTATTCGCATTTTGTGTTAACGCAGTTCCTTTATGTTCTAGCCATTGAATAAAACAAAGAAGCATAGGGTGAGAAACAATAATCATAACAGGAAAACCACATAAGCAAAAATAAAAATTCAATTTAGGAAACTATAGGTTTTATCCTAGGTTATTCATGGTCATTTCTAAAACACTAGGATTGTATCCTGTACTTAGACATATCCTTAAGGTTCTTACTAAGGCATTCTCATTTTAGTTTCCAAATATTATCTATACCTTTCCTTTAACACCAACTATAGTGACCCATTCTTTTAAATTATTGATATAACATTAAAATTGAATTATTTTAATTAAAACATATAACAAAACCATGATAAGATCATATAGTTATAATATCATTAGAAACTGGGAAACATAAAAAATGGGTTCATTAAACATCTACATTGAGTCTCGTTTATTTCTTCATAACTAGACTCCTTTTCTAACATATCACACAAAATACCATTTCTCATGACCTGGGGGAAATTAGCCAGTTGAAAGGGTGAGATCAATTCTCAGTAAGGTTAAACAATGTGAATATCAATCATATAATATTCATAAGAACATAACATTAGAAACTTTTACCCTTCATATACAATATTATAATATATTGTCATGGGATAAATAATAAAATAGAAATGTAAAACCAATAGTCATAATATAAGTCATGATATTTTTTTTAATACACACATAATCAATGAAAATAATTTCATATTAGTCAAGGCTCATTGACAAGACCATCATAATGGATGAAGTCCAATACTGAACTGAGTTCACCCCTCTTTCCAGTCCTGTATTACGAAACTGGATTTACATTTCATTCATGTAATTTATATCCCATGAGATATAAATCTCTACCTAACTAATTGGAGGGAGATATAGGTCCCACCCATCTCATAATGAAATCATTCTTACGTTTCCCACAAAAAGATAAAAACATTCACTATATTATAACCGATGAAATAAAATGGGTTTCTTAAACATCATTCCATCATATCATAATCTATAAATGATTTTCATAAATATAACTCCAGCATTTAAAAAATAAAATTTTTGTAAAAATTGGTATATAAACATATACCTATTTATTCATAGAAGGAAAATAATTTTGATAAAACACTTGAGCTTCATTCCTGACAAAAATATCCAGTCTTTTTCAAAAATGTTATCCTTCCTCAAAATACCAAAAAATTGTAGAAGAAAACATTTTTTTTGAGAATAACCTTATAAGAATATATAGGAATATTAATGTTAATAAAGAATTATGAAAATTTTAAAATCCATTCATTCAATAAAAGTAATTAAATATTTATCTCGTACTTTTGCTGAAAAGTGAAAAAGTACCTCATATCGAAAATGTCAAAAGATTCCATCCATACCGTCAAGTAAAATTTTTCCAATGGGAAAAATTTACAAAAAAAATTTATTTAAAGATATAAGTTATATTTTGAAATATAGATTTAGGATACATGGACATGGATTATAAATATTCCTCATAAAATAATTATGTCTAAACAATCTCGAATAAATAAGATATTTTCAAATTTATCTCTTACCATAGGTCCAATATGCATCGTATGTATCTAAAACTACATTATAGTGATTTAAATAATATTAATAATTTATTCTAGAATCATTATTATTTTTGTGATAACATTTAGTATCAAATTATCATTAGTTTGTTAGTAACATTTCAATGTTACTTTTTATTCGTGTATTAACTAAATTTTGTTCTTATACATGTTTTGTCAGATAAGTTATTTTTCCTATTTTTAGGTTATAGTTATATCATTTAAATCATTGTATTATTATAATATATATAATAATTATTCATTAAATTCATTTTTATAATCATGTATTAATAAATATTATGTTGAATTAATAACATCGCACTGTGGTGACAGTAAGTCATATATACACTCGAGCTACTATATTTCCCATAATTGTTGAATGGTATTGAATTAGATGGTGTGTAGTATCCCATAATTAGTATCATGTTATTATAATCATATATAGTAGTTATTTTAACCGTTATACATATCCATTTATGGTGGTGGTGAAAAAAATATTCCACCACGGCGTAGAGACAATAAGTCGTACATATGCACACGTAGTGATTCTGTTTTTCGTTTGATGGATAGAAAGTGAAATAAAGTTGTTTTATATTTATTATAACATATTAGTATATGAGTGATATTGATGTTATTACTTATTAAATAAACATATAATGAATGGAATGTATAAAATGAAATAAATTTGAAAGATTCGGTAGAAAAGATTACATCTTCCTCGATTTGCCTCCTTTAAATTTTCTCTAAGAGAACTAGAGTTTCTATTTAAAGAAGACCAGAACGTCTAGAATGAAAATAGGGAATCTGATAAGGAATAATTTAATTGGAGTCCTAGCTTGAAGGCCTAAATTGAAGTTAATTGGAGAGGGAGGAGTTTTCCTTTTATAATTTATGTGAGGTGTACTTTTGAAAACCTCAGAAAATATTAAATTACAATAAAATAAAAACACACATAAAAACCCCCAAAATGATCCAATTTAGAAGATGAGATGGTACAGGGTTCTAAAATATCAAAAATAAATTTTCGAAATGTTTTAATATCAATTTAAGCATTATCATTTTAATTAACACTTTGTTATTCTATTTAATTTTAATTGTGATAATAACATTTAAATATTTAATGGTTATATTTATTGAAATATATGGTGTTAATTGAACATAAATCAATATTTCAGGAAATTTTATACCATATAATTATCATGTTGTAATTTTTAAATATTTTTATGATTTTTAAATAATTTAACAAATTGAAATTTTTTTAAATATCAATAGGGTCAATTTAAACACTATTCATTGAATTGACTTTAAAAAAATACACACTAGAGAAAAATTCAAAAAAAAATTTAATACACTAATAATATGTCATAATAACCTAGATCATTTGTATATAACAATAATTAGTTCATAATATATTTCTTTTAATATTTTTAAAACCTTTTATTTGATATTTATATTTAAATAATATTTTTTACATCACTGTTGTTTTATAATTAATGGTAATTATTTTATCTCTAAAAATTATAATCAAATTCCTATGATGTATGTAATTCTTTTATATTTCTAGAGACTATATACAGTGGATATTATAACCTATTTATATATATATTAAAATTATTATAATTATATAATATGAGATTGTGACAATTTTTCACATTCATTAGTTTTTATTACATTCATGTCATATTCATAGGTATCTGACCCTAATGTGATTAAATTTGGAACAATAGTTGATACCGGAATTATTTAGTCATAAAATAGTATTTTTATAGGTGTTAAGGTAATTTTATAATATTATTGTTACCCTTAATTATTCGTTTTACCTTTAAGCATGGTAATAAAAATAATTACCAATTATACTATTCAAAATGCCCAAAATAAAAAGTTGCCTATTAAAATAATTTGGACCAACAGATATGAAATATGGATTACAGTTTTTAATAATTGAAGCATAGAATTTGTTGTAATTAATTTAAAATTAATTTTGTTGTTGAAATGAGAAATGAGGATTTAACAATTAAAACATTGCAAAAGATTGAAATATTTTTAATTATAAATTCAGAGTAAAAATAATGTTAATTAAATAAATTATATTGAATGATAAAAATATATTAAAATTATTCTTCAAAACCGTTCAATATTATAATTTAACCATATGAATTACCTCGATGAAAAAAGTTGTTTTTAATTAAAATTTAGCTTATTCTTACTTTTCATCATAACATGAAAGTTATCATAAAAATATCAGATATGTACACAAAGTAAATTTTTATATCCCGCTTCAAAATAAAATTTTAATGTTTTCAGAAAATAATTATTAATGTTTCAAAATATTAATTTAAAATGTTTTCTCCATTCAAAGGTGTAAAAAACCTTTTAAAAAGTAGATTTTTATACATCAAATTGGGTTTTATTCATAACCTATGAATAAAATATACATTGGATGAATATAAAAAATATTTTATTAAGTATATAACTAATATATATCTCATTAATTTCATTAATTTAATTATCAAAGATAAATCACTCACAAAAAATTTTATAATAGATTTATATTTTTCATAAATAATTGACATCTAATAAATTCATAACAAATTTTCATAAGTTAGTTATAATTATTCCAGCTAACCTAATGGATAGGTAATAATGGTAATTGTAAAACAAGGGCATCTCAAAATTCATTTAAACTCACGATTGTGTGGAAATAAATCTATTGAAGAATAAAAATTATTTAATGAAAATATTTCATAAAACATCCAGGTGTTACAGAACTCTTATAGGATAAATTTGGTTTTCATATTTTTAGGGACATAAAGGCCCATGGTGGCGATAATTTTGCACCCACATTTTTTGGTAATTGTGTCTTTATTTATGTATTATAAGGATATATAATTTTTGGGTAATTTTTCTAGAGTTTCAAAGGGGTTTTTAGACTTCTAGATGATTTTACAGAGGTGAACACACTGATCATGGTTAGTTGAAATTGTTACACACGTTTAAGAATCTATGAAAGGTAAAACAGAGAAGAATCAGAAGGCCCCCAATTAGTGCACTACTTGGGAAACCTGTATAGTACCCTTGATAAAATACAATAGACTATTATAAATTTGGGAGAGTATATATCCCATGGTTGAACAAATTTTGTAAAACTATATGATTTGACCATGAAAGGGGTTTCTCAAGGAAGTATCTCGTGCATGATTTGACTAACCATACACCCTAACCATGCACCATGAAGTTTCAAATAAATAAATTATGGATATAAATTGTTATATATCATGGGATCCCCTTCAATTTCCTATCATTTCATAATAAAAAATCATTTTTCCCATGTCTTGAGTGTCAATTCCCATTTATCCAAGAGCAAGATTTAGGCATTTCAAAGACATTAGAGGTACATATTCAATGCTAATTTCCCATTCCTAAATATTCCTGATCTCTTATTATTATCTTTTCTGAAACCTTATATCTAATCTAATTTTTAAAGATACATATTACATAGTTGTAATTATGATTTTTGTGGATGGAGCAATGATGGGAAGAGTAATTTGTGGTCAGACATAGATAATTGTTGTTTAGTTCTTTAGTTTCTCCCATGTTTGTGATGTTGGTGGACTCTATCTTGATTCCACATGATTAGAACTTTATAAATTACTTTTAAATTATTTTATTTATTTATTTGATCATTATTTTAATGTGTGATTCGTTATAGAAAACCACTTTAGAGTTTATTTTCAAAAATTATATAAATTATATGGCTTTTTGAAAATTACTCTTGATTGATATGTTTTAGAAATATTATTTCTAAAAATGGTTTCATGTTGATACATCTGACATGATTGTTCATATTTTTTCAGGAGATGATGGTTTTTTAAATAGATTGGATTTGGATTTGGAATAAATGGTTGGTGTGAGTTCATTTTCATATGAGGTAATGCTGGGGAAGATGTTTGTGTCATTGGGGCTCCTGATATTGGTTACCTTATGACAAATTCGTAGATCAACAAGAGATCAATACTGATTATGGATCTATCTTCTAGGAATGCATGTGTGAATAAGTGGATTTGTGGATGTGGGGTTGTGTGGAATCATTAAATGGGTATTCTAAATGGATGAATTTATGTTTTTGAAGGATTATTTTATTAATATAAATAGAAAAATACTTTATCTTGGAAAATTTTTTTCTCTTTGAAAACTATTTGGGATTTTATATAAACTAACATAAATAAATATAAAAATGTTATATATAATTGTTATAGCATTTTCCATAGATATTTTCATTGGGGATTCATTGGGAAAATCCTATTGAGTTTAGACTCACCCCCTACTTGGGTATCGATGAGAATTTGTAGATGACATCTATGGAGATATAGGCAATGCCAAGGTATCTTAGTGATTTTTAATGCATCATGTTACTATGAACATGTAGTTATTATTTGGAGAATTGAGTAGGATGAAAGTTATTGAGTTTATGTATATATTATCTTTGAGTTTTGTTGGTTTTGGTTTCCACTTGTACTATGATATTTTTGTTGGTTTATTTATACTTTGAGTGGAATTTCCTTATACTAAAAAAATAATATTGGGGGTTTTTATTATTTTCACATATTTTAGATGTTTTATCTAGAAAGAAAAAATTATCCCAGAATTATTTATGGTGCCCTTGGAATTTATTTCCATCCTTTGATGTCATGGGGATGTCACCTAAATCAAACAACACCCACTACCACTTCCTAACCATATGGGTTAGGGGTGGGATGTTACTTCTATAATAAATATATATTTACTAATCATGAATTAAATAACTCTACATATACACACACACATATATTTCATAACATTTATGATTTACTTTTTACGTTTACTACTCATTTATTAATAATTAAATGAAAAATTAAGGTTTCCACAAGTAACTACGTTGATTTTCATGTATGTTCTGATTTATTTATCATTTGGTCTTATTATATTGATAATTGTTCAAAAATATCCATAATGTCAAATGCTATATAAATATCTTATATATTCATTAAATATTTATTCATAATAAAAATAAAAAATCAATAATGAAAAATGTAATACATGATTCATGGATATTGTAAGCCATATTTAAGCACAAAAATTAAGTTTGACATATTAGAAAAATATTTATAATTGGTTGGGGACATTTGTTTTCATTTTAATCCTCATCGTTTTTTAACACCACTAGTAAACCAATTTACCATAACCATGGTAATATTGTTTATTGTTTTTACATCACATTATGGAAGAAAATTAATTTTCCCACATTAGATAGTAATAAAATTCTAATTCAAATAATTGGACTCTTTTAATATAAAATTAAACCACCAAATATGATGTTAGTGTATTTTTTATAAAGATATTATGTTGAAAAAAAAAATTTATATAAAAAATCAATATGAATAAGATTTAAATTTAGTAAATTAGATGAATTGAAATATAATTTACTTAGTTTTATATTAAAACCAGCTTTAAAATAGAAATTAACCACATAAATTATTTTAATGAAAATTATATTTTCAATAATAACATGTATTTTTCTTTATTAATCAGAATATTAATCTATTTGTAAAAAATAACAAAAAGAATCCCAAATTTAATTTTGAAAAGATTATATAAAAAATGAATATAATTTTATCATATAAATTTTATATAAATTTGAGAAGTTAGTCATTTTTTGTTCAGTTTTTTTTAAAATAGCATTTTCATAAGATATAATGAATTTTCAAAAAAATAATTATTTTTGGTCAATATGTTTTTATTATATAAAACTAATACACATAATATGTAAAATTTAGTAATTACTATTCATTTCACCACCTTTTATGGATAGATAATAATGGTATTTTTTAAATAATATTATTACTAGTTTTTCATGGATTGTTTATACTCATTGATTCATGTATCACAAGTTATCAATGAAATGAAATATACTAAAAAACATTTAAAAATGATTAGTGTATTTTATTCTCCCCCCTTAAAAATTAATTTCAACCCCAAAATTCCATCACTCCAACTCAAACTGACGATGACTATTATACCGTGTCATATCCTCAGGCTCCCATTTAGCATCATAAAATTTTTGTTACACCACAAATTTTTTTTGAGGTCAGTTGTATTGCTTCATAGAATATTCATTGTATGATCCAAATTATACTATAATTATTAATTATAAGAAACAACATGATCCTATGGTATAACAATGGAATTTTGTACATGGGAAGGATTCAGTATGTACTTTCTCACGAGAGATACATGGAACGTATTATGAACCTGAGATATGTTTAGCGGAAGAGCTAATGGATAAGATATCATATTTATGTGATCGATACTTTCAAAGGGAATGATATATCTAGGGTTTAGTTTTCCATTGTTTCGAAATCTCATTATCCTATTCCATGACAAAAATATTAGATAAATTTTTTAACAAAGTTCAAATTTTAGATTATGTTGATGATTATCATTTAATTTTTTTATCAACAATATATCATCATTAATTGTTTTGAATATATGTAACATTCTATTCGATTTATTAATCTTTTTTATGTCCCAATAACATTCTTTCTCCAAATTCATTTTAGTACCTTGGATCTCTACAATTCATTATATAGATAGTTTCATAAAGATCTATCTGAATGCATGAGTGAATGATATTTTTTTAAGAAACAAAATACCAGAGGAAGGCGATGATCCCTAACACCATTAAATTATAGAGAAAAATATCTCAGTATATCATATAGGGTTTAATTTTTTCTCACGGATTGATCATATATGTAATGATGGTATGCAGAACTGAAAATAAAATTTATATCAAGGGATTTATTAACAATACTCTTGAACATTAATGTTTAAATAAGTTCCTAGTCAAACATAATTGAATGTGGTACTCAATAATAACTCATCACTTCCCCGATGTAGGTCTTGAAATGATGATCATGGGGAAAATATTTTATAATACCATTGAAGTGTGTATATTTTTAAGGTAATAAAATACAACCCATATATCATTATAACCTTATGATGATTTTTAGATTCCAATAACAAAATCCATAAGGTTTTTATCCCATTTCCATTCCAGAATGGATAATGGATGAAAACTACCCTTATAATGTTTTCTATCATCCCGAACATGTGGACATACCAGGAACCCAAATAAATTTTATTTATATCATTATTCATTCCATCTCACCAAAAATACTCTTAGAAATATCTAAACATTCATTTTCATCTAGGAAAAATATAGAACGAATAATGATTAGATTTCTATAGAAAATCCTTTTTCAAATATGTTAATGATGAAAAATAAATATGTATCTCATAACATATAATTCTATTATGATCAATATTGACATTTAAAATATTTCTCACCTTCGTTTTTAGCTCTACATCTTCTATATACACATGTTCAATCTTTACATGGATAGATGGTTGAACATTAAATTGATCAAGATAATATTTATCCTTTTAATTTTATATTTCTATATCTATCCATTGATAATCTAGAAATATTGGATATTTTTTATCCACATTATGGATAATCTATCATGATCCTTTCGACTTAAGGAATAGACTACCTTGTTCACATTGAAAGGTTAGTATGTTAATGTGATGTCATAATCATCAATCTGTTCTACCCATCTTCTCTTTATTATATTCAACTCCTTTAGTGTGAATATATACTATAAACTTTATTGTTATATATATATATATATATCACACTTCTATCTATAATGAAAATTCCTCTATATCATTAAGTATAAAATTAGAAGAACTATCTTCAAATAAGAAGATGAATAAATTTTTACATGATCCTTCAATTTTTATGATGCATAAGCAAATACCATGTAATTCTATATGAGAACACAAAAAATCTCTACATGGATTCATCACAATAAATTACAAACCATTCCCCACTATATAATAATGTACGAATCAGTGTACATACTATTCCTCCATATAGTTGCTTTAAATTTTCATCAGATTCATTAATCCATAAGAACTTGGATCCCTACCAAGTTAACCTTGTGATCTTATTAAATATTAATGATAAATTATCCCCATCTCGTTGATAATATCCAGTAAACCAAGAAAAATACATACCCCGGTCACCTTGGTTGGTTAGGGACAACAATCAATGGCCTTTATATTTTGTGGATAAATAGATATTCCCTCTCTTGATATTCTTTTTCCAATAAATGATACCTCTGTATCCAAAATTCAAATTTTATAAATTATGAAAATAGTTTCTCCTTACATAGGGACTTTAGTAAAATTACAATTTGATCATATTTATCTTACATCATATATTAATAGTTAATAACATCATCTGTAAATACTACCAAATTAAGATCATGGTAATATCTAAAGAAAAAAATCGTTATATGAATGAAGGTAGAATAGAAATTAGTTTTAAAAAATGGACTCACTATGTATTTGTACTGTTCTTACTTCATACGGAATGATGTCTTTGTTATACCCTCCCTCTTGGACATCAAATGGTTTTATCTGGAACTATTTTCAATCTAAGAAATGTATATATCTTCTTGATGTTGATTTAATATGTCCTCAATATGTGGTAGAAATAAAAATTTCGTGACTATTATCATCTTTATCTCCCAATAATCAATGTAATGTCTCATCAATCCATCATTATTTTGAATAATATGAATGGTTTCACACCAAGGTGATACACTTGTCCAAATGAATAGTCTTTAATAGTTCTCTTGGAGTTTCATCTTCAATTTCTGCAACACAATGATGTTTATTTTACAAAGAGTCTTTAAAATATCCATGGCACCAAGTAAGGGTTCTATTAATAACTCAACATCACATTTTGACAGAGCATTAGAAAATATTTTCAAAATACATTATAAAATTCCCATACAATATATATATCACTAATATCACATTTATCCCATCCCATATGAGATAAACACCCCCATAGAATTTGGAATCATTTCCCATATAATATATTTTATCTTAATTAGATGATCACACTTCATTCTAAAATGAGAGTTAATCATAGGTTGGTTTAGTGAAAAAGTGACATCCCATCCTTGAAAATTGATGTTGAATTTATAGAGATAATGTTATTCTAGGGCCAAGATAACATCTAATTCAAATAAAAGAAGAATATAATTTTTTTTCTAGATATACATTCCCAATAAAAGCTAACAATAGAGGAACCATATAATTAATATAAATCCATCGTTCCATTAGGGGGTTTCAATGTTAAATCTATATATATTGATGTGGGTGGATTATTGATACACTTATAAAATTATTCACAAATGAAAGAGTGGGTATATCAAGAGTCAAATAAGTCATTATATTTTCAGGAGTGTATTCTATGTTTACCTTTCACCATCTCATTAATGTGACATCTTTTTTTTCATTTAATGTATTTGATTAAATCCAGTAAAAAATTTAGACAAATTGTGGAGGTGACATGTTATTTTGAGGCCTGGTGGGCCTGGAATTTTTTTTTGGAAAATATTAGTTATATTAATTTCAAAAGCACACCATTTTCTATAAAAAGTGTAATAAATACTAAAAGGGGAATAATATTAGAAATCCAAGGATTTTGGTGAGTTCATTATTTGGGTTTTATCACAGGGACATCATATTTTTTCTCCACATCGATAGATTGTTATAAATTCCCCAATAATGTAAATAATAACAAAAATAAAAAATTAATTAAATAATATTAAATGATGAAAAAAATAATAGATTCCTATATAAAAAAATTTATAATCAAATGTAAATATTTTCCTCATAACATTTTGATTTTATAAAGGATCGCATGGATCATATTCCATGGATGAATAAGGATGGATCGAGCATTAGAATTCTATGTTCCTTAAAAAACTCAATGACCTTTCTATTGGCGGTGATTTAGATTCATTACCCAATATAAATTGAGCCATATTTTTGTAAGAGACTTATTTAATATGTATTTAACCCATTTTTATTTTTTCTATTATAAATTTAAATTATTCAACTAATGAAATGTTTAATGGATTCATCATATTGTGAGTATGGGTTATATTTATCCAGTTTGACATATTTCAATTATTGATTATCTATGTATCACTATTAATTATTCTTATAGAAATGTATTGAAGAGAAAATTAATGTTGGATGAGATTTGTTATTCATATTTTTTTTTCATTTATTCCCCTATTATTCACACATTCATTGTAGAAAATTTCTTTAGCCTTAATTTAAAAAATACATAATATTTGATTGTAGAAATATCATTCTTTAATGAAACAAATAAATAGTATTTGTATGGATGAGGACAATGTCAAGATTTTAGGACACACTAATTAAAAATGGTTAACCATTTTGGATTTGGGAAAACACGTTGTTATTTTTTGGTGTTTAGAAGAAACATATTGTGGAAATAGTGTCTCTATATCGAGTTGGGTAAGCTGGTTCTAACGAGAATAGGGCAAAAAAGTCCAGTTGGTCAAGATCCACCATATCTTTTGAGTTTGGTGGGGGAAATCATGGACCACAGTGGAGGGAGAGGTAACAATTTAAATATCCTTGTGTTATGGAAAATCCTAGTACACAAAATTTGTAATTTGGGAAAAAAACTGTGTGAGAAATTTCCTTTGCTTCTAGTGTATTTGTGGTGAAGGAAAGTTTCAAACATCATATGAAACGTATCAAAAGCCATGTGACCCTTACATGGAGGTTTGTAATGTATCTCAAGTGATACACAGACTTATAATTTTTCTGGTATATAATGAGGGATGTTGTACATGGGTAGAGCCATTCACTTGGGAGATACTATGTACACAATCACAACCATGTTTACATGGATGAAGACACATGAATGGTCCATTATACATGGGTAGAACTGGACTTGAAAGGACATGTAGTGTAATTTACTTTTCAAAGATTGATTCGATCCCTTGTTCACTTCATCATGGAAAAGTCATGTTAGCATGTGTTCCCCTGATCCATTCTATGAGGGTTTATCGGGATATATATTCATATAAAAGATATTGGGATCCCATTAGAGGAATTTTAGACTCAGATAGAGTTGTTGGAATCCATCCATGAGGCTCATATTAAGATATTATACAACCATTTTTGTCAGCTATGGTTATTGGAACAATTTCAACCAACACCCCAAAAACATAGTTCCCCAACATTGTGCGTTAATCTAGACAAGCTTTTTTAGGATACCCCATGTTAATGGGTGTGATACCTATATGTGTATAACTCTATTTAGACACCCAGCAAATACTTCTTATGGTGAGACCTAATAGGCACACCATCATTGGTTGACACCATCAGTGTTCTAATACTCATAGAGTTTATTATTCCGTAAATGGGGTATGTGGAACATTCAAGTTGGATTCCAGTGTTGGAAATATCATTGTGACCTTACATTGAGATGGAATTCCTTCTATGAGTTACTCTTGATTTTATTGTAATGTATGTTGTCAACATATACCTGTGATGAGCCTACTACTATTCATGATCATTTATGATTAGGGATTTTTTGTTTTTCTACTTATTTATGTTATAGTAACCTCTTCATGGGATCATTTGACTCTAGTAATGTATTTTTCAGATGAAAATCCATTTTAAATGGTTCTTAGGGGACTAGTAGATGATAATGAATATTTTTTGGATAGATAGCTTCTGGTTGGTACTATGAGTATTATTTGACTATTTCCCCATTTATCCTTCATGTTGGAATTCTCGTGTGTTGTTAGTGGGATTATATTTGGTCCTTATGGATTTCTAGTATATCTTTATAATTTTATTGTGGTATTAAATGTGTGTGTGCATTTGGTATCAGTTTTATTATATATTTCATCATAGTATGGGCATGGAGTTTTATGTTTGTTTATAATTACCATAGGTTAAGGACTCCTAATGTGCATGTTATGACTACTAATCACTAGTCTCCAAACCTTGCCTTATTTGAGGTAGGATTAGGGTAGTCACACATGTGTTAGAACCATAGTAGAGGGCCCAGGTGGGTTAGGTAATGAAAGAGTGGTATTAGTGGAGCATTCTATCTTTGGACCGATGTTGTGCAGTTCTGTCTAGTTGCGAGATTGGTTTGGGATTTATGGAAACAGTGATAGGTGTTTTAGGTATGGATCATAAGACATGGACTCTAGTGTTAGGGAAAATTTCAAAATTTACATTCACCAGGACTCTAACTCCCTTCATATTGACTCGTTAAAGTAGTAACCCGATGCATGGGGATGAAATTAGAACATGCATCATGTAGGAATGAGTTGTTGTTTCCATTACCTTCATGAGTTATCTCCCTCAACATAATCACTTATATTTTTTAATAATATTTATTTCAATATTCACCCATGATTATTTATAGCATGGATTCAGTAGTACTATCATGACGAAGATCCACTAAGTGATGAGGCTTTGATACAGAGAACTATTAAAGAGGTGTTACCTTTAAGTGGTGCAAAAGTCAAACAACCGACTTCTGAAAAGAATATGGAAATAAAAGTCCCATGGAGGAGTAATGCAAGTTGACCATTCTTTAAGAGTTACATTAATGAATAATTAATTTTCAAGTAATGAAATACATCATAGAGGCTGAGTAATGGCTTGTGGAAGTGATAACTGTCTTTCATATCATCAATACACCTACAAACTAGATGGAGGTATTGGGAGTGATCCTTCTCCATTGATCTAGGGGAATATGGTGGGGTTTAGCGATCCATTCTTATGATTAGTATAATATTTCATTGTCATAGTTCAATAGAAGTTTTATAGATGATTATTATATAGCTTTGTTGAAGGATAAGAATTTTTAAGAGCTTCTATAACTTAAACAGGGTGGTACAACATTTTTAGAGCATTCATCGAGGTTTACCAAACTCTCTATATACAAGGTTAATATGGTTCATGATATATTATTTTTGGATTTGAAATTACAGGGAGATCTTTATAGGTAAATATGAACCTGTTTGATACCTATATGAATTACTACATATTATGGGGTTTTAGAGGGTTTGTTTCTTTTTGATATTTTCCTCTTTAATAAGATACAAATAGTTGTTGCAATTAGTTTGATCAAAGGAACATAGACATTGGTGGTTGGTATCAGGCGATAGAAACCTGGAAATGGATATGTGGATGTTTCATAATGTTATCCTAGGATAATGGGTCCTTATTTCATGGAACATAATATGGAAATAGTTATCCAATAGAGAGATAGTTCTACTCTTGTTATGGATGGGGATGAATTCCATGAAATTTCCTAACCTAACATGTGGATGATAGAGAGGATGTGGTGGAATTCCTATGAAGAATCATAAGAAGAAGTAGGTAAATACACCAGGAAATGAACATGGAAAAGATTTTGGGAGAGAATATGAAGGTGTTAGACATTTTTTCTTGTAACCACCACCACCCATGTGTTCCCTATTAGGGTTAGGGAGTCGATGGTCAGGGTCAAGGACATCCGTAGGTAGTTTATTATTATGAACCACAAGCTCTTTGGATTATACGACGTATTATATGTGTCTTCACTACTTTCTATATAGTATTTATAGTCACAGGTGTTTGATAACATTTTTATTATATATCTAAAGTTTGAGACATATAGTTTTTGATTATGTGTATGGGTCGACCCCTGCACTTGGAATTTTGTACATGAGGTGACTCAGTGATAAAACACATATACCAATGGTGTGATCAAAATCTTATAGGTGAGAGTTTCTTTTAGTACCTATTTTTTATAATGATGTGGCCTTTCGATTTAATCTTAGGTATGGAATCATAATCAATAGTTAATGCCAATATAGACTATGTTAGGAAGAGGATATAGTGTGTATGAAGTTATGGGATAATATTTTACATTTTTGGGTAAATGGAAACCCAGATAGAGTAGTATCGGCTCACATATATGAGGGTGTATATGACTACAAGACAATTAGAAATAGGGACTCTTAGTGAAGTGAATTCTATGACCTTTTATCCTCCTTCAACTGTGGAAGAGTTTGAGGAAATCATTCCTATGACTGTGAAATGCTTAAATCCCTATTGAGGTATAGAATTATCAATTGATCTATAATTTTTATGGAACCTATATCTATTCAATCATATCAGATATATCTCTCCATGCTTTTTGAAATTTGGTTGTAGTTGGTGGATATACGGTGGTTTGAATTTTTCAGACCTAATGTTTTCCCCTCAATAGTGAACTTCTATTCACAAAGAAGAAATTCATGATCTTGAGGTTTCATATAGATTATTGTTTCCTAAAATATGTGAACATAATGAATTGGTATTCACAATCTAGGATCAATCATTTTAGTCAAATTTGAGTACTAAATTGGGGGTGAATTTAGTATCTATAAAATTATGGTTAAGAAGTATTTTTTGATGTTCCCCCCATATTTAAAATTTATTTTATCAGTTATCTATTAGTGAATTTATAAGAGCGTGATTGTTCAATTAATTTATCAAAATATTGATAAGTTCTTAGTTCTATCAGTTTGATAATTAATACAACTTTTGAAACTATACTAATAAGTCAATACTATTATAAACACATTCTAATACAAGCTGTGAGATTTTAATTCAGTTTTATGAAATATTTGATGAAAAAGAGTTAAAATAAGAGGTAAAAAGATAGTTGATATAAAAAATAGGTTTAGGCTCAAGAAGAGACATAATCCACTCCACTTGGTGATCACGTGCAACCAAGTAGTTTAAATTAATTAATAGTTAGATACAAACCCTAGATCGGGTTTCACAATAGCACACAATGATGTACAGGTCACCCTTGACCTATACCATAGATTTCATTGGAAAAACAACAAACAAGTCACACATGACCTCGTCCATAGTTTAATGTGGGATGCAAATAAATATGAATAGTTTGATATTGTATATATCAGGTGTCCTCTAGTTATTCACAGTAGTCTATGTGTGTGAAACAGATAGATACACACACTACTCAAAAAAGAAACTAAATGAACACAACAAAGATAAATATGTGGAATTAGGTTCAGAAGGATATGTAGGTTATATAGTGTAGATATGTACTCATTTGATGAAGTGTATTTGAAGTTATATTCCTCTTCTAAACATTGACTCATAAATAGAGTGTCATAGCCTTTGTGTTATAGATTCCATGTACAAGTATTGTTCAAGAGGTATACTCTTCTCCTTATTTGGTATACAAATTTATTTCTTCAATTTTATATTTGGCTTTATTGTGATCTCCTAGTGTGTTAAACTATTCTTGAGCACATAGTGGTTTCATTATAGTTTCATATGGTATTCAATATATCTCCCTCACGCAGGTATGCACCACTGCCCCAACACTTGTTTTTTTGTCATCACAAAATGATTTTATTTTTGAAGGCCAAAAATGAGCATGCACATTCCATGGGAATTGGTTCATCGTACCTTTACTATCTTCTAAATGTACTAAAAGGATTATAAAATATGCCAGTATCATTAAATGACACAAATACGACCATTAGAAATAATATTAAAAAATATTATTTTAAAATGTCTATATGGTGAATCATCTATCAGTGTCTCCTTCTGTCGGTGTCTTATTCTTTCAATGAATCAACCCATCAGTGTCCTATTTTTATTTTTAGTGATATATTTTAATGAATGATGACTCATATTAATATTTATTCCTTCCTTTTGTCTGTGAGACAGTTTAATCAATGGTGACTCATTTCAAGAGACGGTGAGTCCTTGAATCATTAGTACCATGCAATGGAAGGTCAGTTGGAATGAAAGTACATCATATGTGATGGTGATTAATATTAAATGGTGAGTTGTCTTCATCAGTGAGTCATTTTAAATAGAGTGTCATTTACATTGGTGAGTCATAAGCATTTTTGAGTCGTCTGTGTTAGTGAGTCTTATTCAACAGCGAGTCATATGAGTATTAGTGTTAGTGACTCATACTTAGATAAATTTAGATATTATGTCTATCACTAAGTTCAACAAAGTCAAATAGTTTTAATACTCATAATAACACATAGATAATCAGTTATAATATTTTTTAGATTTAAAATCACATAAATAGTTATATGATGGAAATGATATAATATTCAAGGTAATTCCTTGACATAATTAAGAATCCTTGACAAAAAGTAAGGTATGTGTTAATATATGAAATGATTTCTATTAATTAAAATGATTATAGTTAAATATAGTGTCCAATAGTATCTGTGTGCCAATAATCTCACCATTTTTATGACCACAATTAATATAATTATTATGTACCATTAGAGAAAGATTAATGTATAAGAGATAAGAATAAAATAATGTATTAGAGATAATAATACATAATACGGATTCCCCCTTGTATTACTCCCGCTTTTAATAATATTGAATAATGTTCTCCCCCTTTTGAGATTTGAATAAAGTAGAAGGTAAAAAATAAAAAATAAAAAATTCAAATAGTGAAATAATATTCATTAGTAAAGTACACTAAATTAGAAAATTTAGAAGGAGTAATCCCTAACAAAAAACTATCACTCCACACTATATGGTAGGGTAATTCAGTTCCTTCCCCTTATTAGAAGGATAAATGGAAGGTTAATAAGAGGTTTGGGCTAAGAAATATGAGGGTTTGAATCTATTTTCATAGGGGGTAGAGTCACTCCTTCATTTACGATAGAGGCATGGGCAGTTCTGTGATGGGAAATAAGGAAAGGATGAACATGATCTGTAATGATGGGTCTGATCTGAGATAAAGCCTAAAAAACTGAAAAATGAGCCTGAGAAGGCATTGAACCTGAAGGGACATGTGGTGCAGCCATAGGCACCACAATTTCATCACCTTGTACATGGAGATATGGTTTTAATAGTTTGATGGACTCTTCAATGATCTGACAAATATATTTCATTTCCTTTTCGAAAACATATTTTTTTCTATGGATTTGTCCAAAAAGGGAGTGGATTATCTTTTCTTCTGAATCTAATCCCTAAATTCCATTTTTACATGAGGAAGATTAAGATTGGTGGAAAATAATTAAAAAGAATTTTCATTTGATGATTTCGAATGAGTTTTGAGAAATAATACTTAATCGTTTTGGTCATCTCTACCTGATTATGTGAAGCACTCCTTGTATTAAACTTCACATGGTCATGCACCATATCCAAATTTTCCTCAACCTTGGACATACTTGTAATTTAATATTGATACTCTTCTTACAAAACCGAGATAACAGTAGTAAGATCTGAAGATTGTGAAGCCTGAATTGGTTGAGCGTAGGTGGAAGCAAGAGAAGAGAAGGAGATTTCATTTACTTCTTTTCCAATCCTGGAAAAATTAAGAGCCTTAATGTGAGAAACAATATTTTTAGGCCCTTTCATGACACATTACATTATATTTATGTACTCAATGGTCAAAGAAATGATTCCAGTGGTTAACTTCTTCATCTCATTCCCGAGGGTGATGTTTCTTGTCACAATTTTATCTGTAGTTGTAATAAAAGTAGGATGAATTTATTTTTTCACCATCATTGAAATGGAAGAAACATCATCTTTATTTAACGTACATATGGTAAGAGTAGAACTAGATGTTCTTCTTTCATTACACTTTCATCCATAGACCGAATAGATTTCAAATTTTTTAGTCTGCTTAATATTTTTTCTCTAAGATTCTTCATTATCATACCTCATCTGAGATTGTTCTCAGTGTCTTATGGGGGAACATATTTCATGTCGGTTGTCTTAAAAATTTTATTTGTGACATTGTCACTAGAAAGGGTCTCATCCATTGGTCCCCTTATTTCATGTTCAATGACTTCATCATTAGAATATTCATAATCCATCCCAGTGCCACATAACAAGGATTCTTAACCCATTTAGTGAAAATGTCACAATCTAGAAGAGTATTACTATGAAGACTTAAACTCTATATTTTATGCTCTTCATCTTATTGAGGAACTATTTATTGAGTCTCCCCATTAGTGTTAGCCTTTTTGGTAGATTTCTTCCCCTCAGTCAATACTTCTTATCTAGGTTGTTTATCCTGATATAGAGTTCTTTTCTAGTATATACAGCTTGAGAAAAAGGTTTTACTGGAGAAACATTTTCATCTTGAACATCACCCTCTACCGATTCCCCAACATTAGATTCAATAAATTACATTCTAAAAAAATCTATATTTTCCTCAGGATGACTAGATTTACTTTCCCTGCCACTTTCACCACATTATTCATTATCACTATCTTTATTCTTTTCATTTCCATTGTCATTATAAAATTTCTCATCTCTTTATTACCTACCTGATTCAGAACCACTTTCAGTAATACCATATTTATTCATTGTCTTCTTATTCACTAGATTCACTGACATATTCTCTATATCCTTCATCACTTTTTTCAATTCCAATTGATTTAAAAATTCTTTCATGAGAAGGTATGTCCATGTGTGTACTTGGAGGTCCAATATAGACTCTTTTTGATGGTTTAGTTGTCTCTCGGTCACTTCTATCATCAATTAGTGATCCCACATCTCTAATAGGAGTAGCAAGCTCCTCATCCTCATTTGAATAAAAATGTATCCAGTCATCTGAACTTAGGCCAAGATCCACTGGATCCCTTGGTCTAAGTAGATGATACATATGATTGATCTTTTCATAAAATTTATCTTCATCACCAACCCATTACTTCCTCCATGGGGTATATTTAATTTTAATTCTCTTACATGTATCATAACTTAAATAGATTCAACTACATTTACTAACTACAAATTCATCAACATCACTTACACAACCCTTCTCATATTGCTTTGCTGAAATAATTCTGTAGTAGAAAAGAAAATTTGACATACAACTAGGTTTTATCATTTCATTCATGTTCCCTATCAGATATTTGAACCGATTATATTTAACTCCTATCTATTGGAAGTACACCAAGTATACATCCTGATACTTGAGAGAGAAAAAATTCCCCTTTCCTAGGATAAATTTGGTGCTGAATAAATTTAAATAAATTTCACCACTAACAATTAAATTCTTAGGAAATGGGTCTCTTATGTTCCTCAATTACAGTTATCTCATTCAGAGCTATCTCACAACATAATAATTCACTTTTTGGAGGAGAATTACCATGATAATACTCAACCATTCCTTCATGAGGAACCTTAAAAAATTCAACCTAATGTATTGAAGAGAAAAATGGTCTTCCCTTTTACAATCAACATCACCCAAGAAACATCACTTCCTTCCATCATATGTTCAATATTTATGAAAAATTTATATACCAACCTCATGTAGAAAACTCTCTCATTTTCTGCGAACCATTCCAAACATCCTTGATTTTGCAGCACCATCAACAACAAAAACATTCTCTCATAATGCCCTTCCAACTGGACTTCTTTCACCGAGGATACTACATGGTTTACCAGACATGGATTTACTGGATCTAAAGGTTTTTTTAATTCACCTTTGTGTTTCATAGAATCCCAAAACTCACCCTATTCAAGAGCTATCTTCACACAGGCCATTCTAAAAAAGATTATTCTGGATGTCATAAGGTTAACGGTTGGTGGTAATGAAAGAGAGTTCCAACTAAGAGAGTGAGTAGTAGTAAAAAAGTAGAGTAGATCGATTCAAATTTATATTATTTTGTGAATTTGAAATTACACAGTCATGAAATCATGAACCGAGGTCAACAAAATTAATGATACAGTGTCATTTTGGCAAAATCATAAAACATATATAAACAATGATCCATCGGTGTTATCACGATAGACATTGTATAACACTAACTGTGTCGGCATGAAAACAGTGTCAGAAAGACAAAAGTGTCGTCATGACAATGGTTTTGGCATGACTAAATCACTGAAAAAGATCAAAGGAAATGAAACACATGATCTTACTGATAGAACATTCCTAACTTAGGTCTGACGTAATTCACCCTTTCAAAGTTCAATGTCTTAGTGAATGTCTCAGAAATATGATATTAAGTACCAATAAATTATAATGTGATATCACCCTTCTGATAATAATATCTCAGAATGTGATGTATTAGATCAATACGTTTTGTTCTATATAGAGAAACTAGGTTATTAGAAATATTAATCAAACATTTACTGTCAAATTTTATTGGTGCTTGTCTAAATTAAATACCATAGTCTAGAAGAGTGTGTTTCATCCACCTAATTTGTGCACAAAATCTACCAGCTGCTATGTATTTAGCTTCGACAGTAGATAATGCAACATAATTTTATTACTTACTACACCATGAAACCAATGACATTTCCAAAAGGTGACTTTTCCCAGAGGTTCCCTTTCAATCTATCATTAATCAACCAAAGTCTACATCAAAATAAATCACTATATGAAATGATTATCCTTAGGGTAAAACAGACCAAAATTTATAACATGTTTATGGTATTTGAATATTCTTTAAATAGTATTTATGTGAGAATATTTGTGATTTGATCCAAAATGGGCACACATACAGACATTAAACATTATATCTATCCTATCAATAGTAAAGTAGAGAAAAAAATCAATCATTAACTATATATGTGGTTTGATCAACAATTTTACCATCTTTATCAAGATCCTTCTTACAAGTAGTACTCATTGGAGTGTCATTACTTTTACTGCTATAAAATAAAAATCATAGTAAAAGAACTTTTTTGTAGTTACATTGATTTATAATGACACCTTATATGCATTTCAATATATGAAATCTAATAATGAATTTGAGTTCACCCCTTAAACAAAATTCTAATTCATTTTGAATCATTTTTTAAATATCAAAAAATAAAAAATTTATTGAAGATCCCAAAATAATATTATTAACATAAATTTGAACTACAAAAATATATTATGAAATTCAGTTTATAAATAGATTACGATCAACAATTCCTTTTATAAAACCTTTGTAAATAATAAAACTACTTAATCTATCATACCTAGATCTTGGAATTTGTTATAAACCATATAATGCTTTTGTTAATTTGAAAACATTATTTTGAATGTTTTTTTTGTAAAACTTCTAGGTTGTTTAACAAAAAATCCTCACCTATATACCCATATTGGAATTCACATTTAACATCCATTTGATATTGTTTGAAATTATGATGGGAAGAATAAGAATGCTGGATTCTAGTTGCAACATTTCTAGAAAAAGCTAAAAACATATCTTCATATGCAATGCCTTCTTCGTGACTATAACCTTGGGTAACTAATATAGCTTTGTTTCTATCAATATTACTCGATTCATCTACATTGTTTATAAAACCCCACTTAGTGACGATGGTTGAGTTGTCTTTGGGTCTATCCACAATTTTCCAAACCATTTTTCATTCTAATTGGTTAAGTTCCACATTCATATCCATCACCCAAAATTCATCATTAACTACATCATTGATGTATTCAGGATCATATTGTGATAATAAGGCTTGATGTTGAACTAGATTTATAAGAGAATATATAGTATGTTTCCCTTAATATATGTCTCCAAAAAAAATATCTAAATTTTTCTTATCGTGTGTTTTAGTTGGTCTACAAAAGAAGAGTCCAGTAACATTTGGTTCACCTACAGGTTCGGGTTCATTATGTTCAAATTCTGAAACATTTCCATAAATTCTTGATTTAACAGATTTCGTGAAAGGAGGATTAGGTTATTTTTCATTTATGTCCATATTTGACATATTTTCTTCAAGGTTTTATAGATAAGACTTAGTTTCATATGGATTTTTTTCATCAATTTTGATATTCACAGATTCTTACACACACGTGGTTCTTTTATTAGAGACTCTATTGGATTTACAAATGGTTGATTTACCTGGGATGATACTATCATCACTCTTGGATGTGAATTTGTTGATATTATCCTTAATTTTAAGGATATATATATTGCAACAATTTTTTTTGAAATAACACACTTTGGGTTTTTTATTATTCCATAGCTTATAATGATTCTTTTTGAGGATTAGTCAAATTGTGACACTATTAATTTTGTAGCAAGCTATATTAACAACTTCATCTCAAAAGTAAATAGGTATATTATATTAATTTAGCATTGTGGGAGATATCTCTTATAAAGTTCTTTTCCTTATTTCTAAAACTCCATTTTTTTGAGGTTTCTAAGGGGAAGAGATGTTTTGACATTATCTATTGTGTGAGAAAAAAGATTCATTGTATGGATATTCAAAATCATGGGCATGATCACTTCTTAAGGATTTAATTCTATTTCCAATTATATTTTCCACTATTTTAGCATACTTTGTGATGTAAGTACATGATTTGCATTGAGGAGATAAAAAATAATTCCACTTTTACATAGAATAGTCATCTACAAGAACATAAATATAGTTCTTCCCGTTAAAACTATAAACTCAAGAAGGTCCAAAAAAATTGATGTGATCCAACTATAAGGGTCTAGAAACTGAAACTGACTTCATTGATTTAAAAGATATTTTGTGTTGTTTACCCTTTTGGAAAGGATTATAGACTTTTTCATTTGGTAACTCATGTTTGGGTAGATCCTTCACTAGTGATTTTCTAGTAATATTTATATGAGGGTGTACTTTATAGTGTCATAATCTCCTTTTCCAAATCCAATATTCTATATGAAAGAACATAGGCATGAAAATTTTTGTAAAGATAGAATGTCTAAATTTACAACATATACATTATTATTACTAAGAGGAGTAAATACTATGTTTTTTGGCATACAAATCATGGAATGAGTCATTCTCAAATTTCAAATTAAACACATCATCACATAGTTGAGATATGTTAAGAAATTTATGTTTTAATCCACCAACATAGAGTACATCAGAAATAGAAATAGAGTTATGGTTGCCAATATAGCCTCAGAAAATTATTTTCCTTTTAGAATTGTAGCCAAATGTGACATGAACTCCTTCAATATTGATGAGATTCTTAAAGATTGACTAATCTATTGTCAAGTATCTTAAACATCCACTATCCACATACCATTTATTTCTACAGGAATTCTTTAGGTCATTTACCTACAAAATAATTCATCCAAGAAGAGATTTTGGTATCCATATTTGTTTGGGTCTTGTAACATTAGTAATAAATGCATTTAGATCCCACAATTGTATTATCGTTTCATATATGTATATTGTAATTTATTAGAAAATTAAATATTATTTGGTCCAAAAAACATGATGTAGCAAAAGATTTTATAGAGCTGAAACTTGCAGTAAAATATTTATTTTTGGAAAGAGAAGTGGAATTTCAAGATTTAGTTATACAATGTGTTTTAGATAAATTTCTTTATCTTGGATGATATCTTATTCTAGTAGTATACATAGGACCTATTTTTTACCAAGGAAATGAGTAACTGTGTTTTAACCATTGGTAATCTTTTTTAGATCCTTTTGTAATTGATCATTAGATAACTTCAGGTCATTCATTTCTTTTAGTAATTATTAATTTTTCAGTATCTTAATTGTATGTTTAGACCTAATATTTAAAGAGAGTTCATGTTTTTTATTAACAGTTAATACATGTTGTTTAGTTCATTAAAAGTTTCTTATAGCATGTTAAAATTTTCAAATTGTTCATCAAATTTCATATTTTCAGATTTTGATTCATCTTTATAATTATAGTCATTTGGTACAAGAGAGTTTAAGAGTAAATTTTAGGAATGTTTGAAAAACCCATGTTTTCCATATCTTCTCTCTCATTCTGAGAAGAATCATATTAACTGGATCAGTCTATAGAAGCACTCCATGTGGCCTTTATTTCATTATTATATTTCCTGTCTTTATTCTCATACTTCTTTTTATACATTAATTTAGGATAGTCAGCTTTGACATGCCCTATTCTTTTTCATCATTAAAAACTATTTCATCTGATTTTTAAAGCTTATTCTAATCATTTTTCTAATTTCATTTTCATCCATATTTTCCTTTACTAATTGGTTTTTAAAAAATTTGTCATTCTATAAAATTTCATGAATCTCTTGGCTAGCTGGGCCATTTCATCACCACTTTCTAAAGATTATTCTCCACTATGTGTGATCTCAATATCATCTTGAACATTATATTTGTCTTTTCTTTTGGAAGTGGTAGTCTTGAAGGATACACATTTTATCCTTGTCGTTCTCTCCTCATGATTCACCTTTAGTTCCTCTTTAAACATCATTAATTTTCCCATTACCTCCTTCATTGGACTTTTATCAATGTCACATGATTCTCTTATGGGTACGGATGTACCACTCCATATCTCTATTATGTGTTATAGAATCCACACAATCTGTTCCTTTGTTGTTACATCTCTTCCTAATGAAATCTTGGTGTCCAAAATTTCATTTTACCAAAGATAAATAACATAAATAGATTCATTATCCTTCATTATAAAAAATGTATATTTAATATTTTATGTATTTAATATCTTCTCTTTCACATTATTTGTTCCCTCATGGGAATAAGCTAAAGTGTCTAAAATCTCATGAGTAGTTATATAGTTAGAAATGTGATTAAATTTTTTATCTTCTAGTGCATAATAAAAATCATTCATTTGTTGATAGTTATTGTTATAGGAGGTCTTGGTAGATTCATCCCATGTTTTTACAATAGTATTTGGGAGCTCATATTTACCTTCAATAGTAGTCAATATTTCAATTCCCAATATTTCTAAATGTATTTTCATTGTAAGCTTCCACTAAGCGTAATTTGTTCTGTTGGAAGAATGTGGTCTATTTGAATCATCTCTTTATAATATATTAACCCTAAAAAATATGTAAAATTTTTCAAAGAGATAAAAAATTAGTGTTAATAGAAATTTTATGATCATTGAAATGCAACTAAAATCACAGTTGGAAATGTTTGAAAAAATATTGCCAACTGAAAAATTCTAAATCCTTTGATACAAAATGTTGGTTAGAGTAGAGTACTCAATAGGGGTGTGAATTGTGTATCTATAAAAATTTCTATCAAATAGTATTCTTTGATTTTCTATTGATATATAAAATTCAATTTCCCATTTAGCCAGTAGATAATTTATTAGAGCTTTACTATTAGATTAATTTGTCGAAAGATTTATTAGTTCCTAGTTGTATTAATTTGATAATTAATACAGCTTTTGAAACAAACCTAATAAGTCAACACTGTTATAAACACTTTCTAATACTAACTATTAGAGTTCAATTTTGTTTTATAAAATATGTGATGAAGCAATGTAAAATTAAAAGTGAAAAACACTGTGGAAATAAAACAAGAGGTTCAGTCTCAAGCATAGACTTAATCCTCTCCACATGTTGATCTCCAACCTCTAAGTAGTTTAAATTAATAAATAGTTTTATCCACACCCATGATTGGGGTTCATAATAGCACACAAGGTTTTCTATTCCATGCTTGACCTCTACCACAATTCTTCATGAGAAAACCAACAAAAAAATCATATGAGACCTCTTCCACAGTACTACGTTGAATAAGAATGGTTAAAAGTGTGTGAGATTAAGGATATAAAGTATCCTCTAGTAATTCTTATGAGTCATTCTGTGTGTAACAGATAGATAAACACACTGATCATAAATGTAACTAAATGAACACAATAAATAAAATGTTGTTGAGTTAGATTTAGAAGGATATATGTTTAATGTGGTGCAGCTTTGGACTCGTTTGATGAAGTGGATTTGATGTTCGATTCCTCTTCTACAAGTTGACTCCAAAATAGAGTGTCATAGCCTCTATGTTCTGTCTTCCAGGTACAAGTATGGTTCTATTAGTATACACTTTTCCTTTGGTGTATTGAATTAGTTTCTCAATACGTTGTTATGATTGATTGATATCACCTCATGTGTTCTACTCTTCTTGAGTTCACATTGGTAGCATGAGAGTTGCATATGGTCTTCAGTAAATCTCTCTTGTGTAGGTATACTCCATGGCCACCACACATGTTGTTCTTTTTTCAAAAAATGCATTTATTCATGAGGGATGATAAAGGGAACACACATTCTACTTCCATAGGTTCATCATACCCTATTTTGACTTCTAAAAGTCCTAAAAAGAATTATAAAATATGTTAGTATCATTAAATTATAGAAATATGGCCTTTAGAAATAATATTAATAAATGAAGTTTTAAACATTATATCGATGATTGGTCTGTCGGTGTCTCCTTATATAAGTGTCTCAACCCTTGAGTGACTAATTCTTACTATTTGTGATATGGTTGAACTAACAATGACTCATATCAATGGTCAGTCCTTCCGTAATCTAGTGAGACTGTTGAACAAACGATGACTCATTTTAACTAATGGTGATACCTTGCATTGATAGCACCGTGAAACTATACGTCACATGGACTGAGTTTAGGTCGTCTATGTCAGTGATTCATATGAAATGATGATTCATCTACATCTGTGAGTCATATGTAATGGTGTGTCTTCTGCGTCAGTGGGTCATATGCAATGGAAAGTCTTATTCATCAGTGAGTCGTGTGCAATAATGGGCCATCTGTCTATCGGTGTCAGTGACTCATATATAGATATGTTAGATGTTATGTCTGTATTCCAGTTCAACAAAGTCATAGAGTGTTAATAATCATAATTAGACCAAGATAATCAGTTATAATCTTTTTTTACATAACCACACATAAATAGTTATATGACTGAAATGATATTATATCCAAGATAATGCTTTGACATAATTTAGAGTCTTTGACATAAAGTAAGATATGTGTAAATATCTTACATGATTTTTGAAAATTTAAACAATTATAGTCAGAGATAGTAGCCGACAGTATCTATGGGCCATCAAATGATATCTTCCATCTTTGAGAGAGGCATGATGGTTCTCAAAGATTGACCTCAGGTTAGTATATCACTAGCTATGAGTATGGAATCATGATATACTAAATGTTTATTTCATATTTTTTTATGGTCATTATGAGTACCATGTGATTTTGTTTGGATTTTAGAACACCCTACTAGAGTTAATGGGACTCTTAAACATGATCTTTCTTCTTTTCATAGACCATTTTGTGGTAGTCTTCATAAAAAATATCCCAGCATACTCACTATCAATAGAGGAGCATGTGAGACACGTGAGAATGGTCTTGAGCATACAATAAGAGCACCAGCATTATAGGAATCTCTCTAGGTTATAATTATGAATTCATAAGGTCTACATTATAGGACATGTTATATTAGTAGACAAATTATCAGTGGACCTAGTAAAGGTCTAGGAAGTTTTATCTTGGGACCCACCCAAGAGAGTCACTGAGGTTTGGATCTCCCACTAGATGGTATTCTAATATTGTATATTAATACATAATTTCTATATGATATCATATCCTCTGATAGAATTGGACCATAAGGGGGTTAATTTTATGTTGATATTGATGTTCTAGTACGATTTTCATGAAATTAAATAGATATTGACAAGAAATCTATTATTAATTTTTCTAGAGGTGGGTGTTATGTTTCTGGTGTTCAGAGATGCATGAAGGAACTAGCATATTTTTTTATAATGTATATAAATGAGGTGATTGCATATGGTTTACATCACTGGAGACCACATTAGTGAACTACATGAATAATGATGTTGAACTATAAATGTTTTTCTTCTGGGTAATGGATTGATCACACTACCTTATGGGTGAGTGATTTATCATCTATTATGAACATGAGACTCAATTATTTATTCTATCAAAGGGATATTAACATGACATAGAGTTGATGTCTAGATATAACTATGATTTTGACTCTCCTATTTTTTTATACTCTTGGGAAGGGAATCTGGTTGGAGTTGTTCCAATCAAGAGATACTATTTTTAGCTACTGAGTGAGATAGCTGATAATTGGGAATCCTTAAAGTAATCTGTAGTTAATGAGGATGGTTCCACATACCTCTAGGAAACAGTTATTACCTCAATTCGACACTAAGTTAGGGAATCACAACTGGGAGATACTGACTATGATACCCTACATGTTCAGATATCCATTGTACGTGATTTAGAGAGATTTTTTACTGTCATGGAGGATGCTATAATTTTTAGAGAATTCATGATGGTACAATTGATGATCTCTGATGATGTTTTGTGGGGGATTCATACATAACCATTGGTAGTACATCTTGGTTGGGAAAATCTTTACCGAGAACTCCAACATTAGTTTTTGTGGAAAGGGATTATGAGAGGATTACCTGTGTATGTATATTGATGTTTTATTTGTTAGGAAGTGAAATATATGAACTAGTTTCTAGAAGGTTTTTCTCAATTTCTTGAGTCACCAAAGTAGAATTGGGAAGGGATGTCTACGATCATTTTAAAGGGGAATCAATAGAATTTTAGATTACATGATACCAAATATATGACATTATACATAGTTATAATGTTGGGAGACATTCTTGTTACGTGAGAGAAGTGTTTAATATGGATCTTGGAATTCCATATGTTTAAGAGATAGTGTATCACCATGGAGTTTTCATGATGATTTTTATCTCTCCATGATGATCTCTTCACATATTACTTATGGAAGGGATTACCAGAATCCATGTGACTCAGTTTTTTTTTAGAATGTAATTTCACCCCAAGACTAACTAATGAACTAAGGATAACATTAATGAAATGGAGGAAAATTTTAGGATTCGATGTTATACTTTTTTCATAGTTGGGATGATCACTTACCATTGATGTAATTTTTATACAACAAAAGTTACCATTCCACCATCGGTAAGACACTGTTTGAAGACTTTTATGAGTGACCTAGAACATTACCACTATGTGGTAATGACCATGGAGAGTCATAAAATATGATCCCAATATTTGTTAGTTCCATGAAAAATAAGTTTCAAGTCATCCAGGAGTATATTAGGACTACAAAGAAACACTTGAATACTTATACAGAGTGGATATGATGACCTTTGAAGATCGAGGAGGGAAAACATGTGTTCATGTAGGTATCAACTCAATGTGATTTTAAATGTTCTAGATAGGGTGGAAATATATTTATTAGATTCATTGGATATTTACATATACTATTTAGTTTTGGTCATGTTATTTGCTTCTTGGATCTACCCCCATAATTGGACTAGGTTCATGACATATTTAAGATTTCATAAACGAGGACATATAATTCTGACATGTTGAATATTATATAATAGTGCGAGATAGACATTGATAATTAAAATAATTTTTTAGAACCATGTATAGATTTAGGATAAGTGGGAGAAGATCCTCTAGGGGTGAGAAATTCCTTTATTTCGTGTCTGGTGGATGCATAGAAATATTCAGGAGAGTATTTAGGAGTTGAATAGCAAGATGTGTGGTCAGAACCCACATCTCCTTGTATGGTATTTTTTATTTTTGGGATGTAAATCCCAATGGTAGGGATAATTTATCATCTAATTTTATAAAATTAACGTCTTTAAATTTATAAAATGATTTTTTCGAGACCCGGTGATGAGACTATTCATGATTCTGAGGCACAATGAGTGTGTAATTGATTCTTAATGTATATCAAAATATTTAACTAAACACACTCATAGTTTTCGTGAAAAAGTGTAATAACCCTCAAATAAAGAAATATATTATAAAAATGGGGCCTCCATTGAGTTCAGAGGATGGTTTTTCACTAGGCACACTATAATTTTTTTCAACATGAGGTGTATGAGAGAAATTCACTAATGCTATAAATAATTAGATAATTATTTTTATTTGATGATAAAATAACATAATAAACACGTTTATAATCCCATTTATGACCACATTACATGGTATTTCTAATATTATTTTTATTTTATAAAGGACTCGGTCGAGGATCGTTTGTAAGAAAACATCAACATATTGTGATTTATTTATTAGTGTGACCGTATAAATCAAGGATATCTCAAGAAATAACATAAAATACTAATTATTCATAAGATAATGATTCATCACCATGTTTTATGTTTTTTTGTGGAATTATCCGAGTTTAAGTTTTTCTATGTGTATCATGAATCGACCTATTAACGAATTTATTCAAGGATCGAGTGTATTGTGGGAACATGAATCATTTATTCAGTAATTGAGAATTATTGTCTTAAATTACAAATATATATTAATTTTTCATAATAAATAATATTTATGGAGTCCGTCATGACCTATATACATGGTCCAATCCTCATGCTTCTATTTTTTTCATTTATTCACTAATTTGTTGCATATTCATCATGGGATATTGCTTTATCTTGTGATTCCAAAAATACCAAGTATTTTGTTTTTTACAACTACTATTTGTTGAGATGAATCAATAGTACTGGTAAATATGTGATCATGGATTCAATTTCATGTAACAAAGTTGAAATATGATTGATCATATCAAATTTTGAGATACCCATTGTGGGTTTTGGCATGCAAGATCATCATAGGCTAACGATAGTGGCTCCCAATCAAATTGGGTGTCCATAGTAGGGAGAGAAGGTTAATAATAGGTTAAATTGTTCGAGATATTCCTTTTCTAGGGAGTTTGATTGTGGAAATCATAGATATAAGTGATGGGAGAGGGAACTTAATGAAGATCTTTGTTTTTTACAAAATACCATTATAAATAGCATGTAATCTAAGAAAACATGTAACATCCAAAATTTTAATGGAATATAAAAATTAATATTAATATAAATTTTTTATAGATTACTCTACATGAAATACATAATATTTCATGCACCACATTCCATAAAAAATTTATCTTCTAATGCACACAATATCTAGATCCTTTGATGACTTTTGTTACACACATGCCTGAGTCCTATGACAGATTAATATACTATTAATATTATAATGATAGTTGTCACCTAGAAATTGAAATAGAAGTAATAAATGACACTAAATATATTATTAAGATTATATTATACACTTTTTCTAAAATGAATAAATTTGTTTACAATTATTTAGAAGTGAATATAAAAACCAATTGTACATAATGGATGTACTTTTATGAAAAACAATTGATGACCAAACTAAATTTATATATTAATATATTAAATTAATCCCTATTTAGAGAGACCCAAGACTTTTCCAAATATGAATAAATGATTTTAATCATAAATGAACATAAAATTACCATCCATGGACTGTAAAGTGTAGCGTATTGTAAATTAGTTACCAAATTAAATGTATAGACTCCAAAATTAAAAGATATTTTATTTAATCATTATAATGAGATTACTAAATATTTTGATACCATACAAATTTATAGGAATAGATGGGGGATTACATGGAATATGGGATGATTTAAAAAACCTAGTAAGGAAATAAACATTAAAATAAATCTTATCACATGGGTTACAAGAATAACATATTGAAATAAAAATTCATGGAACCTGATTAAACATATGGAATTATTATATATTGATCATGGGATAATATAATCATGGAACCATATCTTTGTGGAAGAAACATAAAACATGAAGTTCACACAAGTCTAGTATTATTTCACATGAAGGAGCATGAGTCAAGGTTAACCACCAAGCATATTACACGTGGAGCACGAGTCATGGATTACCAACAAGAACGTTACAAATGACGTATCCTGAAATTAAACATTACCCAATGTGTCATGAACCATCCTTGGGGCCCGTGCTATGACTACCCCAAGCCCCCATTCCATAGGCCAGGGGATGGAGACTGGCACCAAAGGTGTAAAACCAAATAAAAAGGGAAGCGTTGACTTTATGAAGTGAAAACACACACAAACAGAGTACAAGAAGAAGCTAAAATAAGTAAGTAGTAAAACAAACGTGCTGAAAGTACAAGGGGCCAGAAATACAAGCACAAAAGAAAGGTACAACTATAACTGAAAGTAAAGTACAACTCAAAAGACAACAGCTGAAAGGTGACAAGCTTCTCATGGATCGTCCTATGGTTTCCTACGTGAAGGGTAGGTACATATTTTCTCCTCAATACTCCACATCTGTCCGTCTCTTCCGGGTATCGACTCGTCGTGAGATCCTCCTCCGGGTACCGAATCGTCATGAGATCCACCTCTGGGTACGAACTCGTCATCAGATCCTCATCCGAGTACCGTCCAGCTCTACAAGCCTCAGCCACGATCAGTGATGTCCATCGTCTACAACCAACACAATGAGGTGCGGGCAAAGCCTGTGTAGGGTTGAGTATACGATACTCAGTAGGGACCCCGAGACCCTCAAGGTCTCACTAAATCCAACAAGGATAATTACAAGGAATCTTCTCAACAGATTACCCTTACTTAGGTATAAGACCATACATATATCTAAGTTACCAAGTAACCCATCTAATCCACGAGGTACCACACAGATATGAAGTCGATGGATAACCACTACTTAGATATAGGCCCATAAATATACGTAAGTTATCTAGTAACCCATCTCAATCATTAAGAAAACACAAAGGTCATTGAGTCAGATCAAACAATGATTTTCATTATCGAAACCATAACTGTTGAAGAGCTCTATCTCTGACGAGTACAGTGATCCTATCACGAATCTGAGGTACTTCTCACTAACCTAAGACTGCCGAGGTACTCCTCCTATCGAGTACCGCGGGTCTTCCTGTAGAGACCCGTAGCCTGACGTACATGGACATTACATTACATTTGTGGAATACTTAGTACATAACAAAAACACACACACAAGGATCGTAATAGTTTAGTGTCTTTGGAAACTCAGAATATAATCTTCTAATCGTGGTGAAAGATCTTCAAAATCTCCCATAAAGATCTTCCTTTTTTTTACCAAAAACCTTTATTTATATCCTGGGGAAAAGAAAACATAAAAGGGTGAGCTCAAATGCTCAGTAAGGGTATACAAAAGAAAAATCAATCACATCATATTCATAAGAACATAAGTTTTGAAAATCATAACCTGCAAAAGAGGGAATAATTTCATAACATGGGATAAATCATAGAAGTGAAATGTAATCACAATAATCATAACTTAAAACATGAAACTTTGTGGCATTCACACATAATCATAGATAATCATTTCTTGTTAGTCAAGACTCATTGCCAAGACTATCTTAGTGGACAAAGTCCCTTTCTGAATCGAGTAACCCTCGTTTCAGTCCTGTTTCACTGAACCGGTATAACCTACCATTCCAGCCATGTTTATCTCATGAGATATAAAATCTTTACCCAATGCATTGGAGGGAGATATAGGTCCCACCCATCTTATAATGAATCCTTTCTTATGTGTGCCACATAATCACAATCCATACATCATAGCGTAACCCATGTAATAAAAATGGGATTCTTAAACAACATGACATCATAAAACCATTCATATAAGATAAAGGAATTCATAAACATAATTCCATCACAACATAGTCAAATCAATGTAAAAATATGGATAGAAACAGAACCCTTTATTATCTTAGATGGAAAATAATTTTGATAAAACACTTGAATTGAATTCTTGAGGAACATATCCTTTCTTCTTCAAAATCAATTTCTTTTCATAAAACATCATGCAATTTTAAAAGAAAGAGATTTTATTGAAAATAGTCATGAAATCTTTTAGAGGAAGCTTCATGAAAATAAGGCTTTATAAAACAGTAAAAATCCGTTCGTGCCGTATAAGTTAAAAAAAACATTCTTCGTACTTTTGTCGAAAAAGTAAAAAAGTACCTCGTACGAAAAACGACAAATGATTCCTTTCATATCTTTTACTAAAAACTCACCAAAGTGTAAAATTGGATTTAAACAATTGTGGATGGATGGAAATAACATTACATATTGAGGAAACATAGATTTGGATGATAAAATACACCCCAGTAAATACCAACGTATAAACAATCTCGGATAAAAATGAGATTGTGATATTTCCCTTACCTTAGGTCTGACTTGCTTTGTAAGTGTCCGAAACTCCTCTTCTTTGGAACGCCTCTTTGAATCCTCCACTTAGGGAACTAATATTGGTCTTTGAAGGAGACCAGGACCTCTAGGATTATTCTAGGGAAGTGGAGAGGAGAAAATGGAAGGGGTTGGCCGAGCTTGAGTGCTCAATTTGGTGTGAGGAGGAGGGGGAGGACGTACCCTTTTATAAGGGAGGAGAGGTGCACCTTAGGAATTCTTAAAAATATTAATTTATAATAAATCTAACCCCACTTAAAAACCTCCAAAAATGACTCATATTCGAAGATTAGATGAGATAGGGTTGTAATATCATCAACCAATCAAATTTAGACATGTTTGGATCTTATTTTAAACCTTATCATTTTGATTTATCCTTATTTAATCTATTTAAGTTTATTTGTGGTAATAAAATTCTAAATTTTAAATTATAACAAATAATTACTCATTTGTTGTGAATTTTCCATAATTGTTTACTTTATAACATTATAGACCATATAAATATAAATTTTTAATTTTTAAATATTTTTGTGATTTTTAAACAATTTTATAATATGTTATTTTTGTAAAATAACAATAGTGTCAATTTTGACACTATTCATTTATTTGAATTTAAACAATATATATACAGAAGATATGTTCGAACTAAAAGCTTTAATATATTAATAAAAGGTAATATGTATCTATAAAATTAGGGTATCACATTAAATAGTTCATATAATATTTATTTTATTATTTTTAAAACCATTTATTTGGTTTATCTCTTAATAAAATAATTACTACATCATTTTGGTATAATTATTTAATATACTTATTTGTTGTATAAAAATTTAAAATAAAATACTATGATGAAGATAAATATATTACCTTTCACAATAATACTTTTACTCGAATTTATCATCTTAAAATCACAATTTTTAAATTGTTATATTTATTAAATTATGAAGGTGACAACTTTGGCATCATTTAAAATAAAATAATATAAGTGTCATAATCGCTTTTATAAGGCTCCAAATGGTCAAATATTCGACCATTGGATGCTTATGGTTTAAATTTACATGTCCAATAAGTTTTGGTTAGGTATTTGTGCATTTTATGGTCACTATTAGTTTAAAAAAAACAATATTCTTGATTTTTCACTGGATAAACAATTTCTGCATCACTATTGTGTCATAATTAATGATAATTATTTAATCCCTAAAAATTATAAACAAATTTATATGATGTAGATAATTTCATTAGCTTTCTGGATACTATTCATGTTCGAAGTTTCATGAAGTTTATCACTAAATTAAAATTAATATACTTATAAGATTTAAGAGAGTGACATGTTGTCACTTTCTTTGGTTTTAATAATAATTAAGTTATTTTCATGGACAAATGTCCATTAAATGATTCTAATCCGACCCTTAGGTGATATGGGTCGACTTTTTGTCATCCAATAGGATTTTGACATTTGTTAGGGTAATTTTAAAATATTATATTTACCCATATTTACCCTTAATTACCCGATTTACCTTTAACTATGGTAAATAAAATTTACCGTAGTTACTATTCATAATTCCCAAAAATAAAAAGTAGATTATTAACATAATTTGGACCCACTGATTCCAAATATGGAATCCATTTTTTTAAATTCAAAACACAGAAGTTTCAGAAATTAAATTAAAATTAATCCCGTTGTCGAATAAAAACGGGTTTTTGTTTAAAACATTGCAAAAGATTGAATTGTTTTAACCTACGAATTCAAGGTAAAATCAATGCTAATGGAATACATTATATTAAATGGTAAAAATATATTCTATTTATACTTTAAAACCATTCAATATTACAATTTAACCACATAAGATATTACGATGAAAAAAGTTGTTTTTAATTAAAATATAGCGTGTTTTTACTATTCATTAAAATATGAAAGTTATCGGAAAAATATCAAAACTTTATCTAATGTAAATTTTTATATCCTGATTCAAAATAAGAATATTATTTTGTCAAATTGAACATATAAACACGTGAAAAACCAGATTTAAAGTGGGTGCGCCATCCAAAGGCGGCAAAACTGCATTTTTTTAAAAATACTTATTTTACCTGAAAAAGTTATTTTGTTCTTATACCATGTTCTAGAAATGTGTAAGATGAATAATAATGTTATAAAATTCAAAATTTAGTTAATACTATTCATGACGGCTAGTTCATGACAATATTATAATAATATAACATTGTTTATTAAAACCCGTTATTGCGTACAACACACGCTATCGAGGAAGGTCGCGATTGCGTGTAATGCAAGCCAAGTCAGGGTTGCGTGTTGTGAAAGAATCCTTCATTGTTTCGTATAACAGAATCCAACCATATTTCATTTATACATTTAATATATATATATATATATATATACTCAATGTTGTGTAGAATAACTATTATCAAAATTGTGTGTAACACGGTCCAAGAATAGGGTTGCGTATACTGCAAGCTAATACGGTGTTGCGTATAGCGCAAGGTAATCTTGGTGTAGAATAAAACATAATACATTAATGAAATTAAAATAATATTTTTCATAAAATCTCGGGGTGTTACATTCTACCCCCCTTAAAATGAATTTCGCCCTCGAAATTCGTCGGGGTTATAAATGGTTTACTATTTAAAAGTTTCTTTGATAGAAACCCAAATCGTAAAAAGGAATACCAAAACTTATCTTTAGAAACAAAAGTATGAAACGTAACGGTTACCCAAATAAACTAATCACTGGGTTTCCACATAGGTGAAAATATGGATATGGACGAGAAATCTAACCATCATGTTCTGATGGAGAGTGGTAGAGGACATGGCTATGGAAAAGCCAGTAATCACAAATCCATAGATTTGTGATGATATAAGGTAAAATCCGATTCATCAGGTATAAGATCACTAGGACAACATTTTTTTTGGTTTTCAAGATTGTTTCCCTAAAGTTGAAGAATTTGAATTAGAATAAAAACTTACTTTATTTTGGTACAGTCGCACTATTGTTCGTGCCATGAACAATTTCCACTTCATCTCTTAAATAAATGAAGTTGAATTTGTTATTCATGAAGTGTTAGCAGATCATGTGATAGAATGACGGGTCATTCCATCTATCTCAAACAAAAGGTTAGAAAAAATTATATACATAAGTCAATCTATAGTGAGATTAATCATTTATAGTTCCTAAAATGCACTTATACTTCATATATCATACTGCTTAATATAATAAAACTAGTTTCTACTAAACAGGGACTTCCTGTAGGTCAGTGGTAGGCGATAAAGGCCAGTCGCACTTCGGTTGTGGGTTCGATTCCCACAGCCTTGTCCGACGCGATGGGCTGTCGCCCGTCCTGCAGGTTGTCCTTTTTCTAAAACTACATTACTATAACATCCCATCAATAATATCGAAAAAAAACTTTTATCCTTAAACTATACTCACTTATGTCCAACATAATCCATTCTAATCTTTAGGCTTATCCATAATACTCCAGTCCACTCTCATAATATAGTGAAAACGATTACCATAGATTTAATACCATCGTTGATCCGCATATATCATAAGATATATCTTGTTGGTCACATTCCAAACATTCAAATGCCTTAATCTTGTACTCTCTTGAATACCCATTGAACCTTATTGAAAACATGAATTCTATTAAAAGTTAACTCTTTCCACATACCAAAATCTTCAAAATTCTATATACTCAAACCATGATATCACTTAGTCCTTATATCAATCATGAGCTCATGAATACTGTTAAACATCTCGTTTTCTCGTTTTCCCTTCATTATGTGCATATCATATTATTTCCAAAAATATCTGAATAACCTTTCATGGATACTGGTAACATTAATCAGACAACAGTGTAACAATCCTTACATGTCTCTTTATTCTAAAGTACCATGAGATTACTTATACAACATTACACATGATAAACTACATTCTTAAACCATTGACTGTGTTTCAACAATTCTTTCATCTCACATATCATTTGTAGTCCCTTCATCATCATCCACATAAATACTTCCCATACGACCATACTAATTATCTTCATGAGACTTTCCCTTAGGGAATTGGTTTGCATAATGCCCGCACATTCCACATTTAAAACATTTAACCATTGTTGATGTCGTAGCAATACCATTATCATCATCCATGTTGTTAACTGAACCTTTTCCTTTGCATTTACTTGCTTTGTGTCCTTCTTTTCCACACCCAAAGCATCTTCCAGTTCCCTTGAAACATTCTCCTTGATGCCTCTTCCCACATGAATTACATAGGGGAAATTGAACTTTCTTTCCTCTATGATCATCATGAAACTCCATCTTTCTCTTATTAGCCGAGTCAGGAAACTTACCAAATTTTACTTTATTAATCATATTATGAGATTGCTGATTCGGCATAATAATGATGTTTGGACTTCCAAATCCCATTTCATTTGGTTGCTCATGAAAAATATCATTCCATTGTCCAGCATATCCTCCATTATCATGAATCACCTTGTTTCCAGCCATTTTCTAAAACCCAAAAAGAATAGTGTGAGAGGCAAAAATCATGCTAGGGAAAACAACATAATAAAGGTGGAGTATCCTCAATATCTAACATCTTAGGTTAAATTATATGATCGTTAGCGTAATTCTAGTACTATAACCTATACGTATACTTAACCTTAGGGACATCCCTAGACATACCTTAGAAATATCTCTAGGGATCTCACTAAAGTGCTCGCATCCTAGTTTCCAAAGGTTGACTAAACCTTTCCTCTGATACCAACTGTAGAGACCCGTAGCCTGACGTACATGGACATTACATTACATTTGCGGAATACTTAGTACATAACAAAAACACACACACAAGGATCGTAATAGTTTAGTGTCTTTGGAAACTCGGAATATAATCTTCTAATCGTGGTGAAAGATCTTCAAAATCTCCCATAAAGATCTTCCTTTTTTTTACCTAAAACCTTTATTTATATCCTGGGGAAAAGAAAACATAAAAGGGTGAGCTCAAATGCTCAGTAAGGGTATACAAAAGAAAAATCAATCACATCATATTCATAAGAACATAACTTTTGGAAATCATAACCTGCAAAAGAGAGAATAATTTCATAACATGGGATAAATCATAGAAGTGAAATGTAATCACAATAATCATAACTTAAAACATGAAACTTTGTGGAATTCACACATAATCATAGATAATCAGTTCTTGTTAGTCAAGACTCATTTCCAAGACTATCTTAGTGGACAAAGTCCCTTTCTGAATCGAGTAACCCTCGTTTCAGTCCTGTTTCACTGAACCGGTATAACCTACCATTCCAGCCATGTCTATCTCATGAGATATAAAATCTTTACCCAATGCATTGGAGGGAGATATAGGTCCAACCCATCTTATAATTAATCCTTTCTTATGTGTTCCACATAATCATAAACCATACATCATAGCGTAACCCATGTAATAAAAATGGGATTCTTAAACAACATGACATCATAAAACCATTCATATAAGATAAAGGAATTCATAAACATAATTCCATCACAACATAGTCAAATCAATGTAAAAATATGGATAGAAACAGAACCCTTTATTATCTTAGATGGAAAATAATTTTGATAAAACACTTGAATTGAATTCTTGAGGAACATATCCTTTCTTCTTCAAAATCAATTTCTTTTCATAAAACATCATGCAATTTTAAAAGAAAGAGATTTTATTGAAAATAGTCATGAAATATTTTAGAGGAAGCTTCATGAAAATAAGGCTTTATAAAACAGTAAAAATCCGTTCGTGCCGTATAAGTTAAAAAAACATTCTTCGTACTTTTGTCGAAAAAGTCAAAAAGTACCTCGTACGAAAAACGACAAAAGATTCCTTTCATATCTTTTACTAAAAACTCACCAAAGTGTAAAATTGGATTTAAACAATTGTAGATGGATGGAAATAACATTACATATTGAGGAAACATAGATTTGGATGATAAAATACACCCCAGTAAATACCAACGTATAAACAATCTCGGATAAAAATGAGATTGTGATATTTCCCTTACCTTAGGTCCGACTTGCTTTGTAAGTGTCCGAAACTCCTCTTCTTTGGAACGCCTCTTTGAATCCTCCACTTAGGGAACTAATATTGGTCTTTGAAGGAGACCAGGACCTCTAGGATTATTCTAGGGAAGTGGAGAGGAGAAAATGGCAGGGGTTGGCCGAGCTTGAGTACTCAATTTGGTGTGAGGAGGAGGGGGAGGACGTACCGTTTTATAAGGGAGGAGAGGGGCACCTTAGGAATTCTTAAAAATATTAATTTATAATAAATCTAACCCCACTTAAAAACCTCCAAAAATGACTCATATTCGAAGATTAGATGATATAGGGTTGTAATCTCATCAACCAATCAAATTTAGACATGTTTGGATCTTATTTTAAACCTTATCATTTTGATTTATCCTTATTTAATCTATTTAAGTTTATTTGTGGTAATAAAATTCTAAATTTTAAATTATAACAAATAATTACTCATTTGTTGTGAATTTTCCATAATTGTTTACTTTATAACATTATAGACCATATAAATATAAATTTATAATTTTTAAATATTTTTGTGATTTTTAAACAATTTTATAATATGTTATTTTTGTAAAATAACAATAGTGTCAATTTTGACACTATTCATTTATTTGAATTTAAACAATATATATACAGAAGATATGTTCGAACTAAAAGCTTTAATATATTAATAAAAGGTAATATGTATCTATAAAATTAGTGTATCACATTAAATAGTTCATATAATATTTATTTTATTATTTTTAAAACCATTTATTTGGTTTATCTCTTAATAAAATAATTACTACATCATTATGGTATAATTATTTAATATACTTATTTGTTGTATAAAAATTTAAAATAAAATTCTATGATGAAGATAAATATATTACCTTTCACAATAATACTTTTACTTGAATTTATCATCTTAAAATCACAATTTTTAAATTGTTATATTTATTAAATTATGAAGGTGACAACTTTGGCATCATTTAAAATAAAATAATATAAGTGTCATAATCGCTTTTATAAGGCTCCAAATGGTCAAATATTCGACCATTGGATGCTTATGGTTTAAATTTACATGGCCAATAAGTTTTGGTTAGGTATTTGTGCATTTTATGGTCACTATTAGTTTAAAAAAAACAATATTCTTGATTTTTCACTGGATAAACAATTTCTGCATCACTATTGTGTCATAATTAATGATAATTATTTAATCCCTAAAAATTATAAACAAATTTATATGATGTAGATAATTTCATTAGCTTTCTGGATACTATTCATGTTCGAAGTTTCATGAAGTTTATCACTAAATTAAAATTAATATACTTATAAGATTTAAGAGAGTGACATGTTGTCACTTTCTTTGGTTTTAATAATAATTAAGTTATTTTCATGGAAAAATGTCCATTAAATGATTCTAATCCGACCCTTAGGTGATATGGGTCGACTTTTAGTCATCCAATAGGATTTTGACATTTGTTAGGGTAATTTTAAAATATTATATTTACCCATATTTACCCTTAATTACCCGATTTACCTTTAACTATGGTAAATAAAATTTACCGTAGTTACTATTCATAATTCCCAAAAATAAAAAGTAGCTTATTAACATAATTTGGACCCACTGATTCCAAATATGGAATCCATTTTTTTAAATTCAAAACACAGAAGTTGCAGAAATTAAATTAAAATTAATCCCGTTGTCGAATAAAAACGGGTTTTTGTTTAAAACATTGCAAAAGATTGAATTGTTTTAACCTACGAATTCAAGGTAAAATCAATGCTAATGGCATACATTATATTAAATGGTAAAAATATATTCTATTTATTCTTTAAAACCATTCAATATTACAATTTAACCACATAAGATATTACGATGAAAAAAGTTGTTTTTAATTAAAATATAGCGTGTTTTTACTATTCATTAAAATATGAAAGTTATCGGAAAAATATCAAAACTTTATCTAATGTAAATTTTTATATCCTGATTCAAAAGAAGAATATTATTTTGTCAAATTGAACATATAAACACGTCAAAAACCAGATTTAAAGTGGGTGCGCCATCCAAAGGCGGCAAAACTGCATTTTTTCAAAAATACTTATTTTACCTGAAAAAGTTATTTTGTTCTTATACCATGTTCTAGAAATGTGTAAGATGAATAATAATGTTATAAAATTCAAAATTTAGTTAATACTATTCATAACGGCTAGTTCATGACAATATTATAATAATATAACATTGTTTATTAAAACCCGCTATTGCGTACAACACACGCTATCGAGGAAGGTCGCGATTGCGTGTAATGCAAGCCAAGTCAGGGTTGCGTGTTGTGAAAGAATCCTTCATTGTTTCGTATAACAGAATCCAACCATATTTCATTTATACATTTAATATATATATATATATATATATATACTCAATGTTGTGTAGAATAACTATTATCAAAATTGTGTGTAACACGGTCCAAGAATAGGGTTGCGTATACTGCAAGCTAATACGGTGTTGCGTATAGCACAAGGTAATCTTGGTGTAGAATAAAACATAATACATTAATGAAATTAAAATAATATTTTTCATAAAATCTCGGGGTGTTACACTTCCACCTCACAAAGTAGTGCTCCCCACCATGGGTCTAACACATCACATAGTAGTGCTCCCCCTCATAGCCTGCAAAGGTACTTCTCATGTCAAGTACCGCGGGTCTTCCACCTCAAAAAGTAGTGCTCTTCCGCCATGGGTCTGCCACCTCACAAAGTAGTGCTCCCCACTAGGCTATGCAAGTAACTCCGAATCAAATCGGACAAACAGTCATCAGGTCGTAGCCAGCTACACGGTCTCCGTACTCTATATGCTCATCTTCTAGAGGGTCCGCTGTACGAGCTACAGGTCGATACTCCAAGTATCACAATGTCCCACAAAGAAGTATCTCAAAGGAACACCTCGTCATAGGGGTCTCAACGCAACAGACGGCGTGTCAATCGGACGCTTGGTCTGTGAGTTATTAGCGTTTTTGTCCCAGGGGCCCGGTTGGTTTCGTGTACGAACCAACCTGACCAAATCTCAATTGTACCCCGAACTCACTTAGGGTATACTCATAGGGACCATTTCTCAACGTGATCAACAATATCGCTGACGGTTCGCCAAACAAACGTCCGGTCTGAACGTTGTCGGCTTTTCCGTTCCAGGGGCCCGGTTGGATTTCGGGTACATTCCAACCCAGCCATACACTAACTATGTCCAAACCTCAATAGGAGTAATCCAAAAGGTCCGTCTCACTAATATTAATCCAACAAAGTCGACGGCACGTCAATCGGACGTCCGGAGCTCAAGTTATAGACGTTTCCGCTCCGAGGCCCTGATTGGTTTCATGTTCGAACCAACCCGGCTGTACCGATAGTTCCACGAAACCTTGATTTTAATATACTGAAACAGCCGACTCAATCCAAGGATCGTGTCACAACTGACAATGCACCAATCGGAGTTCCATAGCCCATGTTACGGGTGTTTGAATGAATCTGTCCGCTTTTAGGGGGGTTTGGGCCCGGAACGACCCGGCCCAAGACCCCCTAGGTCTGCTCGACCTGAGTCGACCCGACCCGGGTCTGGGTATGGCCCACTAGGGCATGGCCCAGCCTGGCGCGGGCATCCCGGCCCGGCCCGGTGCGGCCGGACCGGCCTGTGCGGCTTGGCGTTGGCCGAGTGGGGCGGCTCGGAACTGGCCGAGCGGACGCGCAAAGCGGGGGGGGGGGGGGGGGGCGCTGCCACCCTTGATTGAAGAAACCCCCCACCCCGGGGGGGGGCCTTCTTTCCAGTCGAGGGTTATGACCCCCGGATTTCTGATACGGCCGACCGAGTTGGTCGGCCGGTTTGTCGTAGCGTAACCCCCCACGCGTCCCGCCTTCCATGCGCCAGCAGCCGACAGTTCCGGCCGCTGCTCCCTACACCACCGTGGCCTTATCTGACCGGTGTGGCGCGACGACACTGCTCCCCTCTTCTATGTACTGACTCCGTCCACGACTTCTTTCTGCCTCAATGGCGCGGCGCGACGGCGCCGCGGTCCTTCGCCGCATTCCTCCTCATTCCTGCACGGTGTCGTTGCACCGCACCACCTTCGTTCGAGCCGCAATGATTACATCAAAAAAGGGGGAGGAGGTTTGGCCATGTTCGTGCGGTCCAGACCCCCTTCCGTCAATTCGATATCATGCGGCTAATAATTTAACGTTGGAAGACAATGAATATTCACGAACAAAACCAAACCACCAAATTTTTCCCGTAATAAAATATTCCCATCCCGAAAACATATTCTTTCGCGAATCAACTTAATATTGAGTTGATCAACGTTCTTTGTTTTAAAAGGAAACATCCATGGGAAAAGATATCATTCTAAAATTAATTCCCTACTTCAAAATGGTGGAAAAATTCGGCGTCGAGGTTGACGTCATCGTGGGGAAAATATTCATTGGCAACGCTGATGTATACCCAAATATGTGATGTCCTCCCTCTTGTCTCGGAGAAAAGAAAAAGAATCATGTCGACTATTCTTCGTCAAGGAGGTAGTCGTTCTTCGTCGATGAAGGAAGCTCCCCTTAAATTCTCCCAAAATATTTTCCAAACAGATATTTCTTTAAGTCTCCTTCCTTTAAAAGATCTTCAAGCCAAGAAAAAAGTCAAAGGTGAGAAAATGATAATTAATAAGGTTATTAAATACCCCTAGCTGGCTCATTATGTTGGGAGGTGGAGAGGCTCCTCTTTAAGAAGGGAAGTTTCCTAGAAATTAAACAAGGGAGGATTTAAGAGGCTAAGGGGGAGTTATGGGGAGGTGAGGAGTTAAGGGTTTGTGTGGGTCCAACTACACTAACCCACTCATTGGAGGTTAGGTGGGTGTGGGATCCACCTCTAACTCCCCCTTTGTAGGATTAAAAACCACATTCCTTAAATAAAATTTGTGCACAAAAAATTTTAAATATTTTATTCAAAATCCCCATTGATTAAACCTCACCCCGCACAAAACACAACTATGGAAAAGGTCCCCCTAAGAAATTATCGGCATCGCGAGATCATCGATGCCCTCATATTACAATTCCGAGCACCGGGTGAAAAGATAGAAAAACCCACTTATTTGTTCACTGAACGTACCCAAGATAATCTTCGGAAATTGATTCTGGGCACACCGGGCCTCAGAATTAGGTTTCGTTAGAAGCCATAGACTCATCAAATTCCAAAGAAAATAAAAAAAATCCTTGTAATTTTCGGGTCATTACATTACTCTCACCTCAGGTATTTACGTCCCCGTAAAGCTATAACACAAACTAGGGAAACAAAATTGGTACTTAAAACTCATCTGAGCCTTCCGCTCCCATGTGGTCTCCTGGAGGATCCCGTGATTCCGGTGATAGTGCTCCTGATTAATCGACCATCCACATAGGACCTGCTCATGTCGATCCACGTTCTCCACTTGAAACTCTGTGAATGTCACCCTGTCATCGACGTCCAACCCCCCGTGGTCGATGATGTGCGAAGGATCATGCATGTATCTCCTCAGCTGAGGTACATGGATGATATCATGCACCCGATGCAACTGAGGTGGAATGGTCAAGTAGTAAACCACCTCGCCTACCCTGTTGAGGACCTAAAAGAGTCCGATGAAGCATGGAGATAACTATCCGCCCCAGCCAAAACTCTGTAATCCACGTCGAGATGAGACCCGTAGGAAAACGTGGTCGCCATCCTCGAACTCTAGTGGTCTCCGCCTCATGTCATCATAAGACATTCGTCGGCTCTGAGCTGTCCTCGACCGCTCTTGGATGACCTAGAACTTCTCTGGTCCTTCAAGAGCTACTAAGATTTCATCTTTGCTAATAAGAGAAATCTGGTCTCATCCCCAGGATGAACCTCGTTCTTCGCCTAATACAGTCAATCCCGACATGGATGATACTAATCCATACCAAGGATGACATCATAAGGCCTCAGCGCTACTACCATGAGATCCAACTGTTACTCTCGTCTCTAAGGGTTAAGTCACACTGTTGGAATCAGTGTGTGGTCACTGAGTCTCCTCCAGTAGGTATCTCAAAAGTGAGGGTCATGTCAACGGTTTTTAAATCGGAACCTCTTAGAAACAACAAAAAGATAGGACAGGAAAGAAAATGCCACAAAAAGGCTTTTTTTATTACTGCAGCTCAAAGTAAAAAGACACATACAACCAAAACATCAACAAAAGAAATATAGAAGCACAAAAAAACAAAGGCCTCAATGCCTAGAACTAGACCCGCTCCTATCCGCCTACTTTCAGAGCTCAACTTCCTTGTCCACCGCTCAGCTGCTGCTCAAGCTTTGGCCGCTACTTCTATCTCGAAGGCTCCTCCAATGCCTAAGGATCGACTGTGCGGGGAGTTGAACAGTTACATGCTATGTGACTCTATTTTCTACATGAATATCACTTCCTGTTCCTCGTATGACTGGCTCTATTTCGTTTACCTCGCACAACCGAATCCATAACCCGAGGTCGCCCACCTGTAGGTCTGGTCCTCTTATACCTCTGTATCATCCGTCTCTTGCCTATAGATGACTCGAATACTGAAGAAAACCCCTACGGCAAGGGCATCAGCTCCTAAGCATGCTCATAGGGTAGAGTCGTAGGTATAAACTCCACTCTGAAGAAGGTCTCGAAGTCTCCCTAGGTGAAGGTCATCCCATCACAAAACTGGAACAAGTGGCTCCACCACCTCTCAGCTGCTCCCTGGAAGAGGATAACAACTAGGTACACCATCAAGTCTACCGGTGTCCTAGCTGTGTGGAGAGCTCGTGATAAAAACTCTAGCCAGTGACCAGCCGTCTGAAAATCTGTCTTGCCTTGAAACCTCGGAGGCCTCTGACACTGGAACTCATGCATCACGCTCAAGCGGCGTGCACTCTATGCTGGTGTCTCAACTGGTGGAGGGCCATGTACTGAGGCCTCGCTGCTATGTGGGATATCATCTCGTACAACTCTCAGAACCCTAACTGGATGCCGTCGTGGGTCTATCCTGAAAAGAGACTGGTGTGCCATAGTAAAAACAGAATACCTTGTGAGCTGAACTGGTTTGATTTGACTTAAAGAAAACTTTCGGAAAACAGACATGCAATAAGTGTTTTCGTGCACTGGGTCAAAATCAGTAATCAGGGTCCTGGGGTATGGATACGTCGGCTGCCGCACCAACACTGGACTCCCTAAACTGAAGACCACACTCGGTACCCTTAACATTGTTACTTCACAGGAATGAATTATCAGAGTCCTGAGTTCTACGGTAGAACTGACTCCTTTGATACCAATTTGTCACGACCCATCCTCAGGGCCCATGTCGTGACTACCCAAAGCCCACCTTACGTTGGAAAGGGGCTGGTGACTAGTACAAAAGGTGTCAAACCCAATGAAAAAGGAAGGCATTGCCTTTATGAAATGAAATCACACACAAACAGAGTACAAGAAGAAGCTACACTAAGTAAGCAGTAAAACAAATGTGTTGAAAGTACAAGGGGCCGGAAATACAAGCCCAAAAGAAAGGTACACCTACAACTAAAAGTAAAGTACAACTCAAAAGACAACAACCGAAAGGTTACAAAAAGCTCCTGGATCGTCCTCTGGCTTCCTACCTGAAGGGTAGGTACAAATGTCCTCCTCAGTACTCCACTTCATTTCGTCTCCTCCGGGTACCGACTTGTTGTGAGATCCTCCACCGGGTACCGACTCGTCGTGAGATCCACCTCCAGGTACCGAATCGTTGTGAGATCCTCCTCCAAGTATCATCCATCTCTACAAGCCTCAGCCACGATCAGTGATGTCTGTCGTCTGCAACCAACACAACGAGGTGCAGGCAAAGCCCATGTAGGGGTTAGTATACTATACTCAGTAGGGACCTCGAGACCCTCAAGGACTCACTAAATCCAACAAGGATAATTACATATAAGTTTCTCAATAGATAACCCTTACTTAGGTATAAGACCATACTTATATCTAAGTTACCAATTAACCCATCTTTTCCATGAGGTACCACACAGATATGAAGTTGATGGATAACCACTACTTAGGTATAAGTCCATACATATATGTAAGTTATCTAGTAACCCATTTCAATCATGAGGAAAACACAAAGGACATTGACTTAGCTCAAACTAGGATTTTTATTATCAACCCCGTAACTGCTAAAGAGCTCTGTCTCTGACGAGTATAGTGATCCTGTCACGACTTAGAGGTACTTCTCATTAACCTAAGACTACCGAGGTACTCCTCTTGTCGAGTACCGCGGGTCTGCCACCTCACAAAGTAGTGCTCCTCGACAAGGGTCTGCCACCTCACACAGTAGTACTCCCCCTCATAGCCTACAGAGGTACTCTTCCTGTCGAGCACCGTGAGTATACCACCTCATAAATTAGTTCTCTTCTGCCATGGGTCTACCACCTCAAAAAGTAGGGCTCCCCACTGGGCTATGCAAGTCACTCCGAATCAAATCGGACCAGCAGTCCTCAAGTCTCAGCTAGCTACACGGTCTCCATACCCCGTACGATCCTCCCTACGAGGGTCTACTCCACGAGCTACAGGTCGATACTCCAAGTATCACAAAGTCCCACGAAGAAGTATCTCAAAGGACCGCCTCATCATTGGGCCCTCAACGCAATAGATGGCGCGTCAATCGGATGCCCGATCTGTGAGTTATTAGCCTTTTTATCCCAGAGGCCCGGTTTGTTTCATGTATGAACCAACCCGAACAAATCTCAACTGTACCCAGAACACATTTAGGGTATACTCATAGGGACCTTTTCTCAACGTGATCACTAATGCCGCTGGCAGTTTGTCAAACGGACATCCGGTCTAAAAGCTATCGGCACTTCTGTTCGAGGGGCCGGGTCAGATTTTGGGAACAATCCAACCCAAACATACTCTAATTGCGTCCAAACCACGAGCGGAGTAAGAAAAAATATCTGTCTCACTAAGAGGAATCCAAAAAAGTCGACGGTATGTCAATCGGGCGTCTGGAGCTCAAGTTATAGGCGTTTCCTCTCCAAAGGCCCGGTTGGTTTCATGTTCGAACCAACCCAGTTGTACCCAATGTTCTCATAAACTTTGAGTGTAATATACCGAAACGACCATCTCGATCCAAGGATCGTGTCTAAATTGACAGTACGCCAATCATAGGTCTGTAGCCCATGTTACTGGCATTTAAATGAATCTTCCTGCTTTTAAGGGGGATTGGGCCCGGCCCAACCCGGCCCAAGACCCCCTGGGTGGGCCCGAACCGGGTCGACCCGACCCGGGTCGGGCTCCGGCCCTCTAGGGAATGGCCCAGCCTAGCGCGGGCGGCCCGGCCTGGGCGGCTCGGCGCTGGCCGAGCGGACACGCAAAGGGTGGGGGGGGGCCTTCTTGTCAGCCGGGGGTTACGACCCTGGGATTTCCGATACGGCCGGCCGGTGTGCCGCCGCGGGACCCCCCACGGGTCCCTCCTTCCATGCGCCGGCGGATGGCAGTTCCAGCCGCCGTTGCCTGCACCGTCACAGCCTTAAGCCATGATCTTATCCGACCGGTTCGGCGTGATGGCGCAACGCCCCTCCACCGCGGCCCGACGTCGGCCACATCGTCTTTCAGCCTCAACGGGGCGGCGCGATAGCACCACGCTCCTTCGCCGAATTCCTCCTTGTTCACACGTGGTGCCGTTACACCACGCCACCTTCGTTCGAGCCTTAACGAGTACATCAACAAAGGGGGAGGAGGGCTGGCCATGTTCGTGTGGTCCGACCCCCCCTTCCGTTAATTTGATATCAAGCGGCTAAGAATTTGACGTTGGATGAAAAATAATATTCACAAACAAAGCCAAACCCTTAGATTTTTCCCGCAATCAAATATTCCCAACCTGCAAACATATTCTTTTTCAAATCAACTTAATATTGAGTTGATCCACGTTCTTTGTTTTAAAATGAACCATCCATGGGAAAAGATATCATTCTCAAATTAATTCCCTACTTCAATAACGGTGGAAAAAGTCGGCCTCACGGTTGACGGCGTCGTGGGGAAAAGATTCTTTGATGACGCCAAAGTGTACGCGAAGATGTGATGTCCTTCCTCTTGTCTCAGAGAAAAGAAAAAGAATCACATCGACTGTTCTTCATCGAGGACTCACTCGTTCTTCATCGATGAAGGAAGCTCCCTTCAAATTCTCCCAAAATATTTTCCAAACAAATATTTCATGAAGTCTCTTTCCTTTAAAGGATCTTCAATAAATCCAAAAAGTCAAAGGTGTGAAAAGAATAATTAATAAGGTTATAAAATCCCCTTAGTTGGCTCATTAAGTTGGGAGGTGGAGAGGCTACTCATTAATAAGGGAAGTTTCCATGAAATTAAACAAGCGGGGATTTAAGGGGATAAGGGGGAGTTATGGGAAGGTGAGGAGTTAAAGGTTCATGTGGGTCCCACTACACTAACCCTCCCATTGGAGGTTAGGTGGGTGTGGGATCCACCTCTAACTCGCCCTTTTGTAGGATTAAAAACCACATTCCTTAAATAAAATTCGTACACAATATTTATTATCTATTTTATTCTAAATCCCCATTTATTAAACCTCAACCCGCAAAAAACGCAACTACGGAAAAGGTCCCCCTAAGAAATTATCGGTGTTGTGAGTTCATCAGTGCTCTATGATTTCAATTCTGATCAACTGGCCAAAAGATAGAAAAACCCGCTCGTTTGTCCACTGAACGTACCCAAGCTAATCTTCGGAAATTGATTCTGGGCACACCGGGCCTCGGAATCAGGTGCCGTCAGAAGCCACAGACTCGTAAAATTCCAAAGAAATAAAAAAAATTTCCTTTGAAATTTACAGGACTTTACACAATGAATTCGGGTGATATATGGGCACACTAGACATCAAAATTTCATGAATATATTTGACACATGAAGAATAATTCATAAGGAATCAAACATAGTGATATTGGTTACTGTTGGTCAGAGTGGACACTCAAGAGGGGGGTGAATTGAGTTCCAATTAAAATTTCTAATTTAAAACACTTTGTCTTCAAATCCCCCAAATAAAACACAGAATTAAACTGTAGTGAATTTATATCAAAATAAAGGTTCGGTTAGGTTCTCAATGGATTGATTATTTCCCAGTTAATAAAATCAGAAGAATTGATTAACTTTTGAAACTAACTTAATGATTTACCACTAATATAAACACTTGCGAGTTTAATTATCAAAGTGACTTTAAAATAGTTTTGGTTTTAAAGTAGTTTGAAGCGGAATAAAAAAAATTAACTTTGAAACTAAATAATCACATCAAGTTTAACCAAGAGGTTCAATGTCAAGCTGAGACTTAGTCCTCTCAAAACGTTATATAAAAGTTATCCACACCATGGATCAGGGATTACAACAGTATACAATTGTCCAGGTCCAAGACCTCTACCACTGTTATCTGTGGGAACAGAAACAACAGCAAACCAGCTGTCCAGGTCACAGACGACCTCTACCACTATCCCATTGGGAAATAAAAAGATGTAAGAGTGTGAGTGAGGATTTACAGATCCTCCAGTTAAAGAACAGGAAACAATGTGTGTGTTAAATACAGCAGATAACACACACTGCTCAATATGTAAAAAGATAAATCACAGAGCAAATATTTAGAGTTTAGAAATGGCTCTAGTGATTGCATTGCAGATCTGGACTCCTTTGGATTGATAATAATTGGTTCTGAGTCCTCTTCTTGTTTTTTTTTCTAGAAAACAGAGTGTCGTCTTCTTCCTTGACTTCCAGGTTCAGAGATAGAAAAAAGGTAGTCGAAGAAGTTCTTGTGTTGTGTTCTCGTTCTCATCTCTTCACTAGTATGCAGTGATGAATGAGTTGATCATGTGAGTTCAGTCGTCTCTTTGCATTCACACTCGGTTATTCTTCAAGCACACCCGTGGTATGTATGTCTCTGTGTATTTATATATTCATTTCTCTTTGCAGTATCACATCCCTCCTTTATTTAAAGCACGAGATCTGGCAAAAGATGATTTACTTTTTGCAGGTATGAGGTACGGTTCCCTGACATCCAACAACACATATTAATTAAATATCAGTGTATTAAAATATACCTGATATGACTGTTGGTTAAATTAAATAATGATAAAGAAATTAAAGCAGCATCGGGTTCTGTCTCTGGAACAGTGGCTTCGGATATCGGTAGCCTTGTGTATCAGTAGGTCTGTGTATTGGTAGCTTCTTGTGTAACGGTAGACTTGATGTGTAACGGTAGAATTGATGTGTAACAGTAGACTTATATCGGTAGGCTTTGCATAATGGTGACCTTCGAGTATCGGTAGGCTTTGATGTAACGGTAACCTTCTTATATCGGTAGCGGTAGCTCTGTCTTGTATCAGTTGATCTATATTGGTAAGTCTGTCTTGTATCGGTAGCTGTAGGTATGTCTTGTATCAGTAGACTTTGATAAATCGGTAGACTTAAATTGATAACAGTAGCTTCAACATATTGGTGGACTTGTGTGTATCGGTAGCTCTGTTCTGTAACAGTAGCTATTATCTGTAACGATAGACATTAATGTAACAGTGACTAGTCTGTATCGGTAGCTCTCACATAGCAGTAGACTTAACTGTATCAGTAGCTCTATTCTGTTTAAGCCTGCTATTGGTAGAATAGGTTAAGTCAGAGTGTAAAAACATCCAGTAACCAAAAGACTAATATTTAAACATAGAACAATAGAACAATACTTAAAGCAAATAAATAGAAAGATTCAAAAATATGTATTTAACCTTTTATCAACTAGGGATTAAAAAAATAAAAAGAATCATAATTGGGATTATCAAAATATATTAAAGAAACAATCTCCCCCATTTTGATAATAACAACTTATGCCATGAAAATTGAAATAGTATCAGAGGAAAAAGTGGAAAAGAAATTAGAATTAGAGGAAAATGTTCTTTTGTGTTGTTCAGAACAAAACTTCCATATTTCCCCCCCCCTTTCAATTATAGTGAAAGATTCTCTCTTATGTCTTATTTTCTCATTCCCCATTTGTGTGTTTCCCCTTTGTTAACTCATAGGTCTCATGTCTTATTTTCTCTCATTTTCTCATGTTTTTATTTTATCTCCCTTTGTGATTAACAAAAAGAAGGGTAGCAGAGAGAAGATAAAGATTAGAAGAGAATAAATGACAATGTGACAGAAACCCAGTAAAGTAGAGAATGAAGAGGAATTTCATTAATATACAAAAGTTACACAAATAAAATTAGAACAAAAAAAATACAAGTGAATCCTATAAAAAAGATCTAGAAACACTCAATCCTCCTCTGGAACAGGTGTCTTTCCCTTAGGATCAGCAGAGGTTTCAGGTGCAGGGTCAACAGGGGGTTTCAGAATAGCTGAAGGCACAACTGGTGGTTTAGCTACAGAAACTGTACTACATCTGAAAACTGGGCTCCCCTGAGTGATCATTGGTGTCAAGCTCCTGATGGCTTGAACTGGAGTCAATTGAGGAGTACTCCCAGAGGAAGAAGTAGGAAGTGCAGGAGGTACAATCACTGGTTTGGCATCCACATGCAGGAAGGGAAACAATAGGTTCCTGAAATCCATTATAATGCTTCCTCCTCTCTCCATTGCAGACACAAAATCATCTCTATTTTCAATGAATTTGTCCAAGGCAGGAGCAAGCTCTCTAAGCTTACTAACCAGTTCTCTAAAGTCTTGGGTCACTGGAGGTAACTTCATATTTTGCAGTAGGAGCTTAAAATGGTTGGTCATTTGTTGCTTGGTATAAACCTTTTCAAAATATGCATCCACCTTTTTCTTGATTGCCTCTTGAGAAGCAGTAGCTGCTCGCAGGTGATCACGAACAATACTACTAACATCCCTAGTGTTAGAAAGAATCTGAGTATCTGATGAACCACAGGGACTGGCCTTAGCCAATTTTTCCTGAAAAATAGTGCGGATTTGGTCAGGGATCATACTTGAGATGGATGAGGGAAGAGGTTTCATTGAGAAGGCCACTTTCACCTTGAAAGATTGAGTCAGACTACTAACTACCTTCTGAACAAGTTCATCCTGACTATTCAGATGTTCTTTGACTGACTTATTAAAGGCCTCAAAAACATCCACTAATTGCTTAACCACTTCTTTGATATATCGAATGTCAGAGTTTACTTGAGTTTGAGAGCTATGCATGGTAGTCAGAGAAGCAATCGATTGTCTCAAAGAAACTACAGCTCTTGTCCAACTCTCAATCTGAGTGTGGAACACTTTAAGTTCATCCATCATTTCATTCACAGGACTGGATACACCATATCCAATGGATAACTCAGTGGATTTCTCCACGCTTTTCATCTCTTCAACCATACTTTTCTTCATATCTTCCATTGATTCCCTTATTGCATCTTTCAATTCAACTTTTAAGGACTCAAGATCCTCCTTGGTTGCCACATTTTCACCCATAGTGAGTAGGGTAACTGATTTTTTTGGGGCTGGTCTTCCTCATCAGAGTCTCCATAAGAAAGTCCAAGAATCATATATCTGGGATCTGATGTCCAACCTTCAATGTCATATAGCACTGATACTGAGCAAAGATTCTCCCCCTCACTTGGAACATTCTCCTGAGGTATCTCTTCTAACTGTCCTTCTTGAGGTAATTCTGCAATTTCCTCTACAACTACAGCAGATTTAATAGCCATTTGTTCTGAGTCATTAATTACTCTCTCATCAATAGGTGTTGCTACTAATTCTTCCTGGTCAGGCACTGTCCTGACTGTACTGACTATTAGAGGACTCAAACTGAGCTCTTTTTCAACATTTTCCTCATCATCTGCTTCACCATCACCCTCCTTTTCTCCATTAACATCATGATAAGATTTGGTTGCCTCATCCTCTTCATAGGTGTCCTTGACAACATACTGGAATGCTTCTTCTTCTTCTTCTGTAGTCTCTGTATCATTGTCCTTCAAGACAGTTTCTCTCTTTCGTAGCCTTTTTGGAGGGCTAGCTACTCCATAAGAAATAACATGATGCATAGGAATAGGGGGTAAGTCTGGGTCTCCTACTTCCTCTAATGATGACTCTTCCTCCTCAGCTTCATTATCACTGTAGACCAGTTCTGGATCATCTGGTCCAAGAAAAGGATCCCTCACATCCTTTGGTCTAGAAGGATGATCCACATGAGTATACTTGTCATAAATTTTTCTATCATCATTCACCCATGATTTCTTCCAAGGATTCCAACTGACTTTCATGTATTTACAGACAGTTCATGTAATACATAAGTTGTCCTTAACCACTACCATCTCATCCTGAGGTCCAATAACCTCTTTCACTTTTAGCATCACAGAAATTAGCTTTAAGAAAAACTGTGCATTTGATTTGAACTTCGGTCTAGTCATATCTTCCACTTGAACCATAATCAGTCTACATAGATTGATTCTCACACTATGCTTCAGAAAATATAACAGATATATGTCTTGGAATCTCAAAGTAGCAAAATCTCCTCTTCTAGGACTAACAACAAGCTGAATAAATTTAAACAACAGCTTATCTTCTCCAGCCATCTCTTCAGCAATTACCTTTCAAGGGGTCCCATTCCATGTAAGTTCCAATAAAGCATCTTCATATTGAAACACATCACTGGTCGAAGGTACATACTTTTAGTAGAATGCATAATCTCCTTCATGTGGAACTCTTAAGTTCCTAGCCCATTCCACTGAAGTAATATATACTTCCTGACCATTTACCTCAAAAATCATTCTACTTTCCTGCTCAATCTTTTCAAAGCATATAAAATCATAGAACTGCTTCACCAGCTCAGGATAGTAAGGTTCGTTGTTGTTCACGAAGAACTCAGTCCAACCTTGTTCTTCTAAAACATTAAGAACCAAGGACTTGCTCTCCATGAGCCATTCCGCACACACTTCTTTCTCAATGACAATCTCTCGCTTCGACAAATGCGGGTTTAGAGGATTTCATTGAGCTATAATTCCACTTCCACTTCCACTGGAACTAGCATTCGTTACTTTTTGTCTTTTCCCTTGCATCTCATCACTCCCATCTGTAACCTGGGGTCTCTTGACACGGGCCATTACAGATTAGAGGTTTAGGGTTTTGTGGCTTGAGAGGGGTAGGTTGGAGGGATTCGAACAGACGAGTTCGCTGTGAGATTGAGTAAATTCTAGACTCGGTTTAATATCATTTAGGATCCACAAATAAAATAAATCATATAAAAAAATTCAATGTCTCGGCTTTAAAGAAGTTTAAAATAGCGCGAGATATACTGGTAATGTCTCCTAACGTTGAGGTCTTCTAACGGTGAGGATTCTCTAACGGTGAGGATTCTCTAACAGTGAGGTTTCTAACTGTGAGGTCTCTAACGGTGAGGTTTTCTAACGGTGAGGTTTCTAACGGTGAGGTTTCTAAACGGTGAGGTTTCTAAACGATTTCAAGGGTAATTTATCATTCCTAATTCATGTATAATGAAACTTAATCTTACTGAACATAAAGGCTTAGTGAAAATATCGGCTAATTGAAGTTTAGTGCCTATAAATTCAAGAGTTATATCACCTATTTGATAATGATCTCTTAAAAATTGGTGACTAACATCAATGTGTTTAGTTATAGAGTGAGACACAGGGTTCTTGGAGATTTTTATCGCACTAGTGTTGTCATAGTTAATTGAAAGATGTTTAAAATCTAATCCATAGTTCAATAAAGTGTGTTTCATCCACATAATCTGTGCACAGAAACTACCAGCAGCTATATTCTCTGCTTCAGCAGTAGACAATGAAACTGAGTTCTGTTTCTTACTACACCATGATACTAGGGACTTTCCAAGTAAATGGCATGTTCCAGAAGTGCTATTCCTATCTAACTTGCATCCAGCAAAGTCAGCATCTGAGTAAATTATTGAATCAAATGATTGTTCGTTTGGGTAAAACAATCCCAAATTAGAAGTACTTTTAAGATATTTGAAAATATTTTTAACATCGATTAAGTGTGATTCTTTAGGATTAGATTGAAACCAAACACACACACACACACTAAACATAATATCTGGTCGACTAGAAGTAAGATAATGTAAACTCCCAATCATACCTCTATAATTAGTTTGATCAACTGGTTTACCAGTTTCATCAATATCCAATTTACAGGTGGTACTCATAGGTGTATCACTTCCCTTAATACTATCCAAACCAAAATGTTTTAATAAATCCTTATAATATTTTCATTGATTCAGAATAATACCATCTTTAGTTTGAAAGATTTAAAATCCCAGAAAATACTTAAGCTCTCCTATTAAGCTCATTTCAAACTCATTTTGCATAACCTTTGAAAAATCAGTACATCAAGAATTTTTAGAAGATCCAAAAATGATATCATCAACATAGATTTGTACTATTAAAACATATTTTGAAATCCTTTTTTTGAAAAGAGTGGGATAATATATTCCTTTTGAAAATCCTTTTGAAATAAGAAAGTTTGAAAGTCTTTCATACCAAGCTCTTGGGGCTTGTTTTAAACCATATAAATCTTTAGAAAGTTTAAAAACATGATTTTGAAAATGAGGATTTGAAAAACCAGGTGGTTGTTCTACAAAAACATCTTCAACAATAAAACCATTTAGAAAAGCACTTTTCACATCCATTGGATATAACTTGAAATTCAGATGTGATGCAAAAGAAAGTAAGATCCTAGTAGCCTCTAATCTAGATACATGATCAAAGGTTTCCTCATAGTCAATTCCTTCTTCTTGATTGTAACCTTGTGAAACTAGCCTAGATTTGTTTCTAATTATGTTTCCAGATTCATCAACTTTGTCTCTAAACACCCATTTTGTTCTTATGGTTATAGTGTCCTTTGGTATTTCTACTAATTTCCGGACATTGTTTCTTTCAAATTGATTTAGTTCTTCATGCATAGCCATTACCCAAAATTCATCATTGATAGAATCATGGATATTTTTAGGTTCTAACTGTGAAAGAAAAGCTTGATGTTCAACATGATTTCTTAGAGAAGCTCTAGTCTGTGTTCCTCTATCTAAATTACCTACAACAACATCTAAAGGATGGTTCTTTAGAATTCAAGTTGGTCTAGAAAAGGTAGGGCTAGAGATTTCAGGTTCATCAACAGGTTGGGGTTAAACATACCCATGTTCTGGGAAATTTCTATAACTGGATGTTTTAACTATTGGTCCACTATCTTTATCATCAAGTTTCAAAACAGATAAATCATCTTCAAGATTTTCAAGAGAGGTCTTAGTTTCATGTGGATCAGTTTCATCAAATTTGATGTGAACCGATTCTTCCACACATTTGGTTCTTTTATTGAAAACTCTATAGGCTTTACTAGAAGTAGAGTATCCCAGGAAAATTCCTTCATTACTCTTGGATGAAAATTTGTCAAGATAGTCTTTAGTATTAAGAATAAAGACTTTGCAGCCAAAAACTCTGAAGTAGTTAACCTTAGGTTTCCTATGGTTCCACAACTCATAAGGGGTCCTCTTAAGAACATGCCTGATCAAGAGTCTATTAATAATATAGCAAGCTGTATTGATAGATTCAGCCCAAAAATAAACAGGTAGGTCATACTCATTTAGCAAAGTCCTAGAAATTTCTTGCAGGGTTCTATTTCTCTTTTCTACTACACCATTCTTTTGGGGTGCCCTAGGGGAAGAGAAATTGTGACTATAGCCACTATGTGAGCAGTAGGATTAAAACTCATGATTTTCAAACTCACGACCATGATCAATTCTCAATGTTTTGATCTTAAGTCCACTAAGATTTTCTACAGTCTTGGAATATTTAACAAAGTAAGAACAGGCTTCACTTTTTTGAGCTAGAAAATATACCCAAGTATATCTAGAAAAGTCATCTACAAGAACATAGGCATAGTGCTTCTCATTTAAACTAGAAACTCTAGAAGGTCCAAATAAATCCATGTGAACCAACTCGAGAGGTGGATAATTTGACACTTAATTCTTTGATTTAAAAGAAACTTTATGTTTCTTTCCCTTTTGATAGGGATTACAAACTTTGTCTGCTAGAAATTCATGTTTGGGTAGTTCTCTAACTATGTTCTTCCTAGAAAGTTTTCTAAGTGAGTGTACATTGATGTGTCCTAATCTTCTGTCCCAACACCAAGACTCTTTATGAAAAACATTTAAACAAGTAATATTCTTCTTAGCTAAAGAATTTAAATCAACAGCATAAACATTTTCATTTCTTAAAGCATAAAATACTAAAACATTTATAGAATTAAAAACATTGCAAGAATCATTTTCAAATTTTACATTAAAACCATCATCACATAACTGAGAAATAATTAACAAATTGTATTTAAGTCCATAAACAAATAAAACCTTAGAAATTAATACTGAGTAAGTGATACCAATCTATCCTAAGCTGATGATTTTTCCTTTTGAGTTATCACCAAAAGTGAAAAACCCTCCATCAACATTGACTAAGCTTTTAAATCATGAGAAGTCTCCTGACATATGTCTTGAACATCCACTATCCAAGTACCAGGTAATTCTACAGGATCTCTTTACACAGGTTCCCTAAAAACAGATTTAGACAGGAAATGATTTTGGTACCCAGATTTTCTTGGGTCCGGACAGGTTAGCCAACAAAACATTAGGTACCCAAATCTGTCTTATGGGTCTCATAAAATTTGTAGAATCAACAGATTTCGAATTTTAAACCTTATTGGATCCGTAACTATGAATATAACTAGTTGAGGCATATAAATGTCTAGAACTAGAACTAGCAGTATTCTGTCTAGATTTAGGAATGAATTTAGTTTTGGTAAATTTCCTCTGTCATGGTTGGTATCCTATACCAGTAGTGTATCTAGGTTCTATTTGCTTACCTAGAATCTGAGTAAGAGTATCGTTACCATTGGTAAATTTCTCTAAGTATTTCTTTAGTTTCTCATTAGATAATTTCAGTTTAGTGTTTTCATTAAGAAACTGATCATTCTTTTCTATTTCAATATCAATATCAGATTTATGTTTAACAGTTAAAGCATGCTATTTGGTTAAACCTTTGTATTTGACTTTCACCTCATTACAGGTTTCTTCTAACATATCACAGTATTCAAAGAGGTCAAATTTTGACATGTTTTATGAGTTAGAATCATCTCCAGAATAATATGAATTTGATGTAGGAGTTTTAGATGTTACCTCAGATGTGTTTGTCATTGAACACATATTTGCCTTATTTCTGGATTCATTCTCAGAAACTTCAGATTCGGTGGAGATATCCTCAGAAGCACTCCAAGTAGCCTTCATGGATTTCTTAAACTTATTGTCCTTGTATTCATACCTCTTCTTGTACTTCAACTTTGGATAGTCTGCTTTTATGTGTCCTATCCTTTTACACTCATAGCAGATAACTTCATCTGATTTGTCAGATTTCTTCCAATCTTTTTTCCAATGTCCTTTGGTATCATACTTACCTTTGTAATTTGATTTTCAGAAAAACTTCTTCTTCCTATAGAACTTTTTAAAACTTCTGGCAATGTGAGCCATCTCAGCATCACTATCAGAATCACTTTCACTTTCTTCACAGCTTGAACTCTCATTTATAGCTTGGAGCTTCTCCTTATCCTTGTTCTTTTAAGTTGAAGTCTTGAATGCAACAGACTTCCTTCTTGATTAATCTTCTTCTTCTTTGTTCACTTTGAGTTCTTCTTCATACATCATCAGTTTTCCAATTAGCTCCTTGACATGTAGTTCACCAATATCACATGATTCTCTAATGGAGACAGAAGTTCCTCTCCATCTTTCAGGTAGGCATCTCAGAATTCTCATAATTTGTTCCTTTGATGGAACATCCTTTCCCAGAGAAGTCATTGTGCTGAAAATTTCATTAAACCTGAGATACATATCAGAAATGGGTTTATCAGGATTCATCTTAAAATTATCTTACTTAATAGTATAAGTATTCAATATCATTTCATTAACATTTTTTGTTCCTTCATGAGAAACAGCTAAGGTATCCCAAATTTCATACGCAGTTTTACAAGAACATATTCTATTAAATTCCTCATCTCCTAAAGAACAGTACAAGGAATTCATAGCATTGCAGTTATTATTGTAGGCAGCCTTAGTAGCTTCATTCCAAGTAGTTCTAACAGTAGTAGGAATTTTATATTCTGATTCTATAGCAGTCCAAATATCAAAACCCATGCTTTCTAAATGAATTTTCATCTTGATTTTCCACTGAGCATAGTTAGTGCCATTGAGAAATGGTGGTCTATTGGTATCAACACCTTCAAGTCTATTATCCATGATAACTAACTTAAATAAATGATTTTAAAGAGATAAAAATTTATAAATAACAGAAATTTTAAGAACTTTAAAATAGAACTAAATTCACAGTTGAAAAACAGAGTAAAAAATATTTTAAACAACCTCTGATACCAAATGTTGGTCAGAGTGGACTCTCAAGAGGGGGTTGAATTGAGTTCCAATTAAAATTTCTATTTTAAAACACTTTGTCTTAAAATCCCCCAAATAAAACACAGAATTAAACTATAGTGAATTTATATCAAATTAAAGGTTCGGTTAGGTTCTAAAAGGATTGATTATTTACCAGTTAATCAAATCAGATGAACTGATTATCTTTTGAAACTAACTTACTGATTTACTACTAATATAAACACTGGCGAGTTTAATTATCAAAGTGACTTTAAAACAGTTTTTGTTTTAAAGTGGTTTGCAGCGGAATAAAAAAATAACGTTGAAACTAAATAAGCACATCATGTTTAACCAAGAGGTTCAGTCTCAAGATGAGACTTAGTCCTCTCAAAACATTATATAAAAGTGATCCACACCCTGGATCGGGGATTACAATCGTATAAAACTGTCCAAGTCCAAGACCTCTACCACTGTTATCCGTGGGAACGGAAACAACAACAAACCAGCTGTCCAGGTCACGCACGACCTCTACCACTATCCCAGTGGGAAATAAAAAGATGTAAGAGTGTGAGTGAGGATTTACAGATCCTCCAGTTAAAGTAAAGGAGACAGTGAGTGTGTTAAATACAGCAGATAACACACACTGATCAATATGAAAAAAGATAAATCACAGAGAAAATATTTAGAGTTTAGAAATGGCTCTAGTGATTTCATTGCAGCTCTGGACTCCTTTGGATTGATCAGAATTGGTTCTGAGTCCTCTTCTAGGTTTTTGTCTGGAAAACAGAGTGTCGTCTGCTTCCTTGACTTCCAGGTTCAGAGATCGAAAAAAGGTAGTCGATAAAGTTCTTGTGTTATGTTCTCGTTCTCAGATCTTCACTGGTATGCAGTGATGAATGAGTTGATCGTGTGAGTTCAGTCGTCTCTTTGCATTCACACACGGTTTTTCTTCCAGCACACCCATGGTATGTATGTCTCTGTGTATTCGTATATTCATTTCTCTTTACAGTAGCACATCCCTCCTTTATTTAAAGAATGAGCTCTGGAAAAAGATGATTTAATTTTTGCAGGTATGAGGTACGGTTCCCTGACATCCAACAACACATATTAAATAAATATCAGTGTATTAAAATATACTTGATATGACCGTTGTTTAAATTAAATAATGATAAAGAAATTAAAGAAGCATCAGGTTCTGTCTCTAGAACGGTGGATTTGGATATCGATAGCCATGTGTATCAGTAGGTCTGAGTATCGTTATCTTCTTGTGTAATGGTAGACTTGATGTGTAACGTTAGACTTGATGTGTAATGGTAGACTTAGATCGGTCGGATTTGCATAATGGTGACCTTCGAGTATCGGTAGGCTTTTATGTAACGGTAACCTTCTTATATCGGTAGCGGTAGCTCTGTCTTGTATCAGTAGATCTATATCGGTAAGTCTGTCTTGTATCGGTAGCTGTAGGTATGTCTTGTATTAGTAGACTTTGATATATCGGTAGCCTTCAATTGATAACAGTAGCTTCAACATATCGGTGGACTTGTGTGTATCGGTAGCTCTGTTATGTAACGGTAGCTATTATCTGCAACAGTAGACTTTGATGTAACGGTGAATAGTCTATATCGGTATCTCTCACATAGCGGTAGACTTAACTATATCGGTAGCTCTGTTCTGTTTAATCATTCTATTGGCAGAATAGGTTAAGTCAGAGTGTACAAACATCTAGAAACCGAAAGACTAATATTTAAACATAGAACAATAGAACAATACTTAATGAAAATAAATAGAAAGATTCCCAAATAGGTATTTAACCATTTATCAACTAGGGATTGACAAAATACAAAGAATCATAATTGGTATTATCAAAATATAATAAAGCAACAGTTACCCATGGTAATAATTGGCTATCATAATCATATCAAATGGAATAAAATTAGGGGATATCAGAATGGTGTCCAAGAAATAGATGATTTAATCCATAAATGGATATTAATATGTTAAAATAGATACATATCATGATTAGTTTTGTCAAAATTAGTTGAATAAATGAAAAAATAGTGTTTAAAAATCATTATAAATAAAATATTTTAATGATGTTAGAGGAGAATATTTAAGATACCTTAGAATAGAAAAAGAATAATTGTTTTTATAAAACAAGAAATGAACCAAGATATATTTTCATGATAAAATGAGTAATTTTAGTAAAATAATAGTCTCTTAAAACATACTATGGATTTCATTGGAAAATATGTACGAAATTTGGATGTTCCATTGAATCAGGTTTTCCTTTCGGAAGATTTGAGAAGGGAACCTTATTAAAACATATATTTCCATGTCAATGAAGGGTAATATGATCTAGGTAAATGATATTGGAACCTGTAAAATTAATTTATTTTCATTGAAAAAATTGTTACATTAGCTAAAGGGAGAGAAAAGGTAACTCGAATGTAATGTGGAGGTTCAGAAAGGATCCCTTACCTTATGTCTGTAAGAGTTCTTCACTTGATCTTAATGTCCTAAATAATCAAATCAGATTCAATAATTAATACAACCAAAAATATTTATACATGTAACTATTTTTTATTATATTATAATGTTCACCTATGTACTTTTTGATGAGTTATATTTTTCAATTTCCTCATTTAGATGTGTTTGTTTTCGTAGTTTTCATGATTAGATCACTTGTATATGATTATAGAATTTCATTGTTCTAATTATCAAGATTTAAAATTATATATAATTAATGAAAAAAGTCAACATTAATTGGTATTATATATTATATTATTTCTGTATATTATTATTAATTATTAGATAACATGTTAATGATAATCAATTAGAATAATTTTAGCAGTTTTTCGATAACAACAAACTCGTTTTGTTATGTATTTTTTTATAATGTATATGTCTAAGTTAAAAAACATAAAAATAGTTAAAAAAATATTTTAAAATATATATCATCCATTATAATGGTTTTAAGACTATATTTTTTTGGAAATAAAGGAAAATGAAAACATGTTGTCCACAAAGGAGATAAATCCACACCACACAGACGACAGTTTCCTTTTTAGAAAAAGGGTGAGGATATGGGGTTTGATGATGGATTATGAAATTATCATAATATTATTATAGTATGTTTAAGGTTCTATAGATTTCATTTATTTTGAAATAGGGGAGGTGATGATAGATTGAAAAGGAAATGAAATTTAAAAGAAATTAATAGAAAAGAAAGAGTAATTTACAACTTGAATTTCTCCTCCTTGAGAACATCCTTAGAGAAAAAGATTGTTCTTTTGATGAGGCCAAGAGATCCTAGACATGAGTGAGAGGATTGGGAAGAATATTAAGATATATTTCGGCAATGATGATTTTTTTCTGGTGTGAGGATAAGAGGTGGTGAGGGGTAGTATTTATAGTGGACAATAAGGGAGTTTTCTCATTTGTTTGTTCTTTAGTTTATTATTTTTCCTTAAGACTATGAGTAGTTTGACAATTATCACTATATATATTAAAATAAATAAATGATGTTATATATTATGTTTCCTTAAAAAATATGAATCAATTAATATTGTATTTAACTTATAATGTGTATATAACGTAAATTAACATATTTCACTATTCAACAAAAATTAATGTATTTCAGGAAAAATTAAAAAAATTCACCCAACCCATTTTTTACATGTACAATTTAAAAACGAACTGCATTATATTAGAATAATTATTTATATATGAGAAATTTATTTTTGTATAAAAATCATTATTAACTTGAAAAATAATGATCCTAAAATTGTAACTATTTTTATAACACTTTGAAAAATTAAAAATTTTCCCATAAAATTATCTTAAAATCCTACAAAAATAGAATATTAATTTAAGAATAAATATAGAAAGATACATATTTTTTAAAACAAAATATTAATTATAAAATTAAAAAAAAAGCAGTTTTGGTTTACAAAAATATCTACACCAAATTAAGAATTTCTATAAAAAATTATTTAGTTATACTATTATATAATTATATAATATTACATCTTTTAAAATATTTATTTATTATTTCATAGGTGAGGTAAATGTTGTGTTGTTCAATTTACTATTCGTTAGGGTCATATTGCTATTAAAATGGTCGTGTTACAATTTCATCGGTATAGTTTTCTTAACTTCTTGAAATAAATATTATTTCTTTAATTATTCATTTATAATATTTATATTGTTTTATTTATGTGATTTAATATAATTTATAGTATTTTAAAAAATTATAATAATTGAATTTCCAATGATAATTTTTTGGGGTCATTACATTCATCCCCCTTTTGAAATTTCACCCCCTAAATTTTATTTTAAATTCTATGTTTAAAGATGGTGTGGGTACTTCCCAATTATAATTTCCTCATGCTCCCTTGTTTCCTCTTCGTACTTATGGTTCTACAATAGGACTTTAATTAGTTGATTAGTCTTGTCATGTAGAACTTTTTCTCTATCATCCACGATATTCATAGGCTACTGCTCATTTGAGATATCATTTTCAAACTATACCACCTATCAATTTAGTACATGTGAAGGATAAATTATGTACTTAACCAAGAGGGGTACATGAAAAACTTTGTGCACTTGAGTAATAATAGGTGGAAGGTCTAATCAATATTCCATGGTTCTGACACGATCAGCGATCTCTAATGGGCTAATGCACCTAGTACATATCTTTCATTTTCTCCCAAATCTCATGGTCCAATTCTATGGAGATATGTAGAGGAATACCATTTCTCCAACCTTAAAAACATTTTCTCATCGTTGATTTTCTTATAATTCTTCGATCAACTTTGGCCTACCTTGATGTACTACTGATTGGTTTTCACCTATTCTTTAATTTCATCAACCATTTCTGGTCCTTTCATTTTACATTCACAAACATCATCCCAATATTCAAGTGTTCTACATCTTTTCCTGTAAAGGTATTCATATGGAACAATTTGGATGCTGAAGTGGAAACCATTATTATAGGAAAATTCAATCAATAGAAGATATTGGTCTGAACTGCCTTTGATTTTCATAGAATACACTCATAACTTATCATCCAGTTATTTAATATTCCCCTATGATTGGAAATCAGTTTTAGGATGATAGTCTATAATGATGTTGAGTTTAGTTCTTAGATCATGTTGGAGACTTTTCCAGAACATGGAGGTAAACCTCAGATATCGATCAGATACAATCTATAGTGCTACTCTGTGAAGCCATAACACGTCATTGATTTATATCCATGATATATGACACATTGATAAGTCATATAAAATTGAGATAATTGGATATTTATTTGTAATATGATCCATAAACCCCATATAACTATTTTTCATTTGGATATATTTGGAATCACATTGACAATGTGCATGGTAAATTTCTCCAACATCAATAGTGGTATGGGTAGTGGTTGTATCATCCCCTTAGACAAGTTTCTTTCATCTATATCATATTGACATACCAGTAAATTAGATTTATATTTGTTGATGTCCTTATCAAAATTGTCCCAAAAATATTTTTCATAGAGATCTTGTCGTTCCATTGTGCTCCATAGTTGAATAATAAAATGTTGAGTTATGTGTGTTTTTTATAAACTTCTTATTTTTTCACTGCATCAGATAGTACACATATTCATGATTCACATCTCACAATTACTTCCTCATTAATTTTAAACTTTGAGGAATTTCCATTTCTCGTGGCATCCACCTTCTTCTGAATTTCACATCATTCCTTTTACAATCCCGTATTTTTCCACAAGGTATTGTTGATAAATTTTTTGAGAAATGGTTGATTATGGTCCTTACTTATAGATATCCAGGCCCATAGATTACTTATTTATGAATATTGGATCCTTCTCAATTATCATCATAGATAATGAAAAATTATCATTCCTACAAAGTGCATCTTCCACCTTATTTTCAGTACCAGGATTGTAGTAGACTGAGTATTCATAATGAATTATGACCCCTAACAATATTCAGTAGTGCATATTATTTTCATTATATTTGAATAAAAATTTGTGAATATTGTGATTAGTAAATATTTGACACTTCTCCCCATAGAGATAACTTCAGCATATATTCAATGAAAAGATCATAACTACCAACTCCAGATCATGTGCGGAATAGTTCTTTTGATGAATTTTCAAATGTCTTGAGCCATTGGATATCACTATATCATTTTACAGTAGTAAATACCCTAATCACTTCATTGAAACATCATTGAATACAAAAAACATTTTCCCACATTTCATTATTGTGAGCACTGGTGTAGTGATAATCCCTTTTCTCAACTATATGAAGAATACTTCACATTCATTCGTCCATAAAAAATTGAATCCCTTTTGAGTAATTATTGTTAGTGGGTTTAAAAATCATGATAATTTATTAAACAATTAGCGATAATACCCTACTAGACAAAGGAAACTACATCTCTCTATTATAGATATTATCTTGGGATACTCTTTAATTTATTTCGTGTTAGAAGATTCCATAGATATTCCCTTACAAGGGATAATATTCCCACGATTTATACTTACTTCACCCAAAAATCACATTTATTATAAATTTTAAAATTATTATCCCTTTTCAAAGTAAAAAATGAAGTATTCAAGTACTTATCAGGCTCCTAATTATTGTTTTAATATATTATAATATCATCGATAAAGGAAACCAATTTTTTTGTAATCTATAATGACCCTATTAATCACATCCATGAAAATTGTTGGCGAATTAGTGAGTCCAAAAAGAATCACCATGAACAAATAGTGTCCATATCTCATTTGAAAGGAAGTCTTCAGAATATATTCCTTCCTCACCTTAAATTGGTGATATACCGACCAAAAGGACCTAATTAGAGAAATAACTTTCACAACATATTTGATCGAACATGTCATCTATCTGTTGAGGGGGTACTTCTTATTCAACATTATTTTAATGAGATCAGGGTAATTAATGAATAAGTACATTGATCAATATTTCTTCTTGACAAAGAGGACTAGTGAACCCCATGGTGAGGCGCATAGGTGTATAAAACCATTTTCCAGATTTTGTCATCAATTCTTATAGCTCAGTAGTGGCCATTATATAAGGATTATTTGATATAGGTAGACATCCATGAATAATGAAAATTTAGAAATAAACCACTAAATCAAGAATAATTTTATAAAACTCTTTATATAACATATCAATGTAATACTTCAGAATAGGAATGACTCTAATCATGATTCCGTCACTTGTATCAATTATTTGTAAAAGTTATGATTTATCATAAAGAGAAAATAACCACACCTATGATGGTGGTTCTAAAGGAGATTCATCCTCCTCTATACACTTGTATAGAATTGGATGATGATTTGATATGTGAAATGTAATATCCATTTCTTAATAATTTATGATGGATATTTATAAAGGTAGACAATCCATGGCCAAAATAGCATCAAATAGTAAAAAAGGATGTCTGATATGATTTTTGGGAGGTTCATTCCACAACGAATACCCAATCCATAGTAATATATTATGGGTGTAATAATTTTACAATTTTCAATTATCATAGATAACACAATCTACATATTTTTAGGTGGTGTTGGAATCGTTTGACTAAACATTTTGTAAACTAATGATTGTGTAGAACCTGAATCAAATGCTATATTCCTTATTCTTGAATGAATAATAAGTGTACATATCACGACATAATTATTGGGATCCATTCAGTAGTAGTAATTTCATATTCACTTCCCTTATTCCGAAGAAGTTATTATTATTTTTTCCTTAAACACCCCCTTTTATCGGGTAATGGTTCACATAATTTCCATGTTCTTTTAGTTGAAACACTTCACTATATTTTGAGTTTTTATCCTAACCTTCCATTACTCTTCCACATTAGGTGGAGTCTTCATATCCCTTCACTAGTTATTAGCCAGATGGCCCATTCATATACATTTAAAGCATTTCCTACCTCCCTTTAGTTAGTACTCGGGATATTTCATCCCACAATTTTGACATGTGGTATATTTTGTTTTTATTTCATCAATTGATTTATCTACCAATCCAACCACAACAGACTTCATTTTCAGCTGTTTTTCACTAGGCCCACAATACCACCGAGTGTCTCCAATATCCATTTCAACCTTAAGGGAACATTGAAATCTCTATTAGTATCTATCAATGTCTCTAATGACCAACACTTTTTGTATAATTATATTTAGTCCTCTAAATAATTAATCCACATTGCCTTTGGTTATCATGAAAAAGCTAATGGAATATATTTCAATCCTTGTAATGATTTCATTATATTACTCGATAGACACATCTTATCTCTGATTCAGTATGAGGAACTCCCTTAACATCTTAAGATAGATGGTTTATGGAAAATAATAATTGAAAAACATTTTCTTGAATTCGCCCAATTTATTGAAATAATTTCTTCCATGGAATTTTTGTTACTAATCAGTTTCAACCAATGATCCTCTTCACATCAAAACAATATACCACCAACAAAATTTTATATTATTTTGAGCAATGTAAGATAGAGAATATCATTTCAATGGAGTTAATCCACTATTCTGAGAGGAGGGGGTCAAGATATTCAGTAGACATTGGAGCCCTTTTCTACATTAATTATTCAGCTAGAACATTATATCTTTTAAGATAATAAGGGTGTTCCACATGATTCAACTTATTATTCATAACATGATCTAGTATATCATGTGTTTTCATGATGTTTTGAGAACATGTTCCAATAATATTTTTCATATAAGTAGATCAATCATCACATTGATTATCACATTGAATTTTGGCATGAGTCCTTATATTCCGAAACATTATCTGACTAAAATAATATATGATTATGAGGATTTAATCCTTAAATAAGAATCCTAATAAAAGTATTTTTTAATATAAAATGATAAACCTATGAAAAAAATGTATATCCTACATTTTTATTCCCTTGTATTAAATATTGGTTTTCCATGATATGTTTCAAAACATATAGTATTATAGGAATGTTTTCCCACTAATAATGTCTTGTAATGAGTTCTTTATTTTACCAAATCATATCTCCTAGGACTGTCAAACCAGGTGGGTATTAATGACCATTGTTGTGTATCAGGTTACCCCCAGTCAATCCTAGAAAACAATGTAGGGGGTTTTACTCCAATTTATATCTATTCTAGAACCATATCCACTTGTACTATCCATACTTGGATGTATTTTATTGATAATCCGAAAACATTGTACTATTAAAAATTTAGGGATGTTTTCTAAAACCAGTATTATACCTAGGGTTCTTACTAATGTTATATATTCCTAGCCTCCAAGACTAACTAGACCTTCTTATACTACCAACATTAGAGACCCTATCCTTTTACACATATAATTACATAACTAAACAAAAAATTAATATCGATGTATCTTAATGTCTAGTGTCTTAGAGAATAGGTACATAATTAAGAATCATGATTCCAAAATAAGAACATTTTTTCCTTAATATTCATAAATATATTCTAACTTAATTTTTCCCCTAACATATTTATCAGATATCATAGAAGAGTATGTGAATAATTAATGATCTGAAAATTCTAGTATGGAAATAAACATTAAAATAAAGCTTAGCACATTGGTTAGAAGGAATAACATAACGATATATAAAGGAATGGATCATGATTAAACATATGGAACCATAACATATATATCAAGGGACGATATAATAATAAAATTATATAAATGTGACAGAAACATAAAACATGACTTTTTAATGAGTCCAAGATCATCTCAATTACAGGATCATTAGTCAAGGCTAGCCAGCAAGACTATTACACATAGAGTACAAGTCAAGGATAACCACCAAGACCGTTGCATGTGATGTCTCATGAGACTAAAAATTACCCAATGTATTAGAGTGATAACTGTAAAAACCCATAATAACATGTTAAATAATAAGTCTTCCATATGTATAATCATACATATAGAATCAAACCTCAAAATAAGGGTTACCCATGGTAATAAATGGGTATCTTAATCATGTTAAAATGGATAACATAATGGAATATCATTATAGTGTGAAAACAATAAATGGATTTACAATAAATTAGTATTTATAAGGGAAAATATGCATAGATCAGGTTAAATCATTTCATAATGAAGTATATACATATAAAAATAGTGTTTAATAAAATTTATAAATAACATATTTTAGTGACTTTTATGAAAAATATTAATGATTTCTTGAAATGGAAAATGAATGATTATTTCTATAAAACTAGAAATTAACCAATATATATTTTAATGAAAAATGAGTGATTATAGTAAAATAATTTGGGCTTCAATTAGATTATGAAGTGAACTAAAAATTATATAATAAATCAATAGGTTCCCTTGAATTGGTTTTTCTTTTCTTGATGATTTGGGAAGGAAACGTTTTTAAAAATATATTTCAACCTTGGAGAAGGATGATGTGATTTGGATAAATGAGTTTGAAACACATTAACCAAATTTAAAAGATGTAAAAAAAATAATTTAGATTTAAAAGGTGTAAAGAGTTGGAAAATGTAACTTGAATGTAAAATGGAGGCACAAAAAGGATCCATTCCTTTTTTTCTGAAATAGTGTTTCACTTATTCTTAAAGTTATAAATAGTAAAATTAGATTAATTAATTAATAATTCCTTAGCCATATATACATACAATTTAATTTTTATAATTTCATTCTGCTCAATTATGACTTTTTGAGGAGTTATTGTGTTCAATTTCATCATTCAGGAGTGTTCATTTCCTTAGTTTTCATGAGCATTCAACTTGTAAATGAGTATAGATATTGACATGTATAATTATAAATAATTGAATATATATGTTATTAATGAAAAACCATATGTTCTATTGGTATTATATATTACTATTTTTTCATATATTAGAATTAATCATTAGATAATATCTTAGTGATAATAGTTTAGATTAATTTTAGCAATTTTATAATCATAACTTACATGTTTAGTATTATTATTTTGTATTATGATTATTTAAAAGTTAAAGAACCTAAAAAAGTAAAAAAATATATCTTATGACCAATTTCAAATATTATAATGTTTTTAAAACTATATTTAAACCAAATAAATGAAAATGAAAACATGTCATCCATGAAGGAAATTAATCAACAAATGAAAGATTACTATTTCATTTTTTGAATAAAAGGGAGGGGAGAAGGGGTTTGATGATGGATTATTATGTTAGTATAATAACATTCTTGTATATGTATGTTATTTTAGTTTTCAATATCTTTTTATTAATGTAGGTCACGATTGGTTAATAAAATAAGTGAACATAAAAATAAATTAGAAGAAAAGAAAGTGTAATTTACCTCTTGAATCTCTCCCCCTTGAGAACCTCAATAGGGAAATGGTTTTGGACTTTCTATGAGACCAGGAACTCTTGGATGTGGGAAGGGGTTTGGGAATAGTATTGTGTAGAATTTCAAAAAGGATAAAATATTGTAACGTTTGAGGAGTAGAGGTGGAGAGGGGGGGTATTTATAGTGGTGGTGAGGGGTTTTTTCTCATTATTTTATTTATTAGTTTATTATTATTCCTAAAAAATATGAATAGTTTGCGAATAATAACTAAATATATTAATATAATGAATGTAGATTCCATATAATGGTGGTTAAATTTTTTTTGACTCATAGAATAGAGTATTTTAGTTATAATGTATATATTATGTAGAATACTATAATTCACTAATCACCAAAAAACCATGTATTTTAGAAAAATCCCAAAAATTGTCCAATTGTTTTTTCCGTGTGTAGAATTAAAGAATGAAATCCATTTTATGAAAATAATTTTCTAAATATGAGAAATTTAATATTTAATTAAAATCATCATCTACTAAAGAAATAAAAATTTTAAAATTATAACTAATTTTATAACACTTTTGATAATAAAATAAGTTGTCATAAAATTATCCTAAAATTATAATAAAACAAAATATTAATTTATTAAGTAATTTTATAGAAAAATATTCTTATCAAACATTATATCAATAAAACAATGAAATTAAATAATTCTGTTTTATAAAAATATCATCAATTAATTACTAATTTCTAAATTTATTTTACATATACTATTTTAAAATTAAATCACATTATCATTTATAATATTATTATAATTTATTTATACTTTTATAGGTGATGATATTATTTCATTGTCTGATGTACTTTTCATAATGGTGACATTAATATTCCAAAGGTCATTTTATAATTTAATCGGTATAGGTTTCTTAACTTCTAGAATTACTTTATATTTCAATCATTCATAATTTATAAAATTTATATTGCATTATTTTTGTGATTTAATGATATTTTTACTTTAGGAAATAAAAATAAGAAGTGAATTTCCATTGATAATTATTTTGGGCCATTACACTGTTAGGGAAATATTTTAATTTCATTTTTATGTTATATGTTTAATAAAGTGTTTATGAATCGATCCCTTAAGTCTGATTGGATTAAGATAAGAATAAATAAAATTATAAGCTTCAATAATTCTATATTTTTAAAAAGAAGTTTTACCATCTTTTAATAGAACACATTTTTTAAATTTAATTTTGGAAATTTTAAAATTTTTATTTAAAAAAAAAATTATTTATCGATAGTGGAATTAATTTTTTTTCATTGTTTTTGGTATTTTTAAAATACATTTCATATTTTGAGGAATAGTGAATGACAGTGGATTTTAATTGAAAAATTATTTTTATTCAAAATTATTTATTGTGTAAAAATATATTATTGGTTATATTTAAATAATAAATAGGGATATTTTATATCATTTAATCCAATTAAGGTTATTAGAAACAATTTAACATGTAATCATATATAAAAACGTTTCAATATTTTGAACTTCTCTCTGAAAAAACATGATTTCTCATATTGTTAGTGGGATTATTTTTAAATTAATTTCTTCCAATTATCTGATTGGAATTTAGAAAATATAATATAACATTAGAATACCCTTAATTTATATTTTCTACACAGTTGAACTTATTTTTTTCCAAAATGATTATTGAATGTAATTATAAATAAATATTGTGATTAAGCTAAAAACGAGATACTATAGTGGTTAAAAAATCATATTAAGGGTCCAACTGACCTAAAAACATTTTGAAAAAACAATTTCTAGCCATTATTTTAAAATATCAACTATTTTATCTAATTTGGATCATTATTAGAGGCACATTATGTAAGAGAGCCCTCCCTATATTGTTTTCCTCTTTATATTTACAAGAACGCCACTCTCCCTCCACTATAAAAAGGTAGTCACATACAACAATTTTTAACACTAAAAAAGACTTTTCTGTAATATCCTGACCATTTATAAAGATGTCTAAAGCATGGTTTCAGGTATTATTTTTTCAATATTTTCATTATAATTTATTTGGGTGTTATATTTTGTGTGTTCTGGTGAATATTTGAGGAAATTGGAAGGATAAATGGAAATTCCTGGTTGGACCTGGATTTACCAAACAATGTGTCCTAACCTATAAAATAATGAAACACCTTATAGAGAGGGATCTCATAGCAGAAACGTGGTTGTTCAATGTAGGTTCCCTCTTAAGAGAAACAGTTCCCCCCCACCCCGTAAAATAAGTGCATAGTTAAGTCGCACGGTTTGGAAAACAGTGTACCCCTTCATAAGAAACCATGCATGTTTTTTTAATTAACTAAAAAATTATTTGAAATTCCAAAACCACCATATTAACCCATAATTATCCTTAGATCAACCATAATCCTTCTCTCATTTATAGAGGCTCTTAAATGAATTCATTTTTCTTCTTACCTCTGGTATTCATTATTCAAAGCCCGCATTGGAGATCTATACTCCTCCATGTAAGTGTATCACATAAGGATTGGTCACTAATAACTTTATCTTTATTACACCATTATCTAACAGGATGTTTTTCCCTTTTGGGATTTGATCTAGAACTAAACTTAATGGATCTTTTTTTTATCTTGGATCTTGGATTTTAATCAATATCTCATTTGTCATCATGATTAATGTTATTCCTCTTTAGTTTGGGATATCTGTCAGTGAGTGTCCCTCATCATTTTTGAGTTAGGGGGTATAAATTTTAAATTCAAAAGTCTTGATGTTAACTACATGTATTTAATTGTACAATTTCTATTTGGTGATTAGAAATTGAGTTTCATAAAGTTAATTAATTAGTTTAGTGAATTAGTTAATTAAGGGATTCAAAAATTGGGGATATTGAGATTGTCGAATTTAATAAATTAATTTTTGAATTAATTAATATTGATTATTGTGATTATGAAATTGATTTATTATTAATAAAAAATTATTAAATTAATTTTGGGGATACACAAATTTTTAAATTGGATTAATTTATTTTTGAATTGAATAATGGTTATTGTTGTGATTATGAAAATGATTGAATCATATAAACTAATTATTGAACCAATTAATGGAATTGAGTTGATAAATTAATTGTTGAATTAATTAATGGAATTGAGGTGATTAATAAAATATTAAACAAATTAATGTGACTTATGTGATTAATTAACTATGCACATAATTAAAGGTATTGAGGTGATTGATTAATTATTGAAATAATTAATGCAATTTATTTGATTAATTAATAGTTAATTAAATTAATATAATTGTGTGAATTTGAAATTTCTAAAGTGGATTAATTAATTAGTGAAATAATTAATGGGTTGTTGTGATACATGTGAAATTGAGAATCTGTGATATTTGTGTGCGGGTCACGGTCTTCGGTCTCAAATTCTCATAGTGATAAATATTGACATTATTATATATGTGATTGATAAATAGGTTACAATATTCCAAGGATTGATAATAGAACCTCTTCGATATCCTTTGGTATATGGGGAGGCATTCTTGAGGTCACCTAATAGACTATCCCAGGGCACTAGTTTGTGGAAGCTTGGTCCGGACGTTACAAATTGGTATCAGAGGGGTTTTCTTTTCTTTTTCTTTTTTTAATATTTGGTAATTCTATACAAGATATTAGGAAGATTCAGGGCTCAATTATGATCTCTATCATGGTATTTACTCACCCATGTACTGGGGAAAATCCATGTACCTAGGGTTGGATTATCGTTATTTATATTTGTTGTTATAATTGAATATTATTTCACCTTGGGTGATGCAGTGGTTTTCTATTGTGATTATTATTTCCAAATTTAAGAGAATTAACATGTTTCCTAGTAACACATGATATTTTAGAATGAAATAATCATTCTAGGAACATTTTATAATGTTATTAAATGTATTATTTTTGGTATGCCTGGGAAAACATGTTTTTTAGTAATTTATATAAATTTAAATTCTTTCCTTATTATGTAATTGAAATGGAAATGGGTGCCTAATTTGATGTTGAATATGAAAAATGATGCAGAATATGAATAAATGGTTTCTTAATGTGAAAATTGTATAAGGATATTCACATTACCCTTTTTGTTACCCATGATGTAGGTATAAGATAGTTAATGATAGTGAGATATTCTCTATTTTGACTATTTGGTGGGTTTGGGGAAGCAATCTATAGTATTACCTATTGAGAATCACTATAAATGTGATAGATTTGTGTTATGTTACCTAAATCATGTTTTTTTTAGTTGTCTAGATATTCTCAATGATGATTCTTTTTGAGAGGATGATATGAGGACATGCATAGAGATTGTCCTCTATTAGTTGAACTTGAGGCATCTATAGTCTCGAGTGGGGAAGTTGGAGAGTAGTTCTAAGAGATCTTTTTTTAGATCATTTCATTTTTTTAAATATACCTAGTGTGGGTTTTTAATACTATATCTTCTCTAATATGGGGGGTTTCATTTTCTGCACCCTGTGATGCTTCTTGGAGAGGATGGACCAAAGGTACTTGATTTTTGGATTGAGTCTATCTAGACTATACTTCTCCATTAAAATAAGACTATTGGGAATAGATTAATCCTTTCAATGTATATGTTTTGTGGTCATGTGATGTGATGGTGGGAAATCCAAAATTGGGATGGAAATCCTGAGATTATAGAGTGGAAGAACATTCAAGAGATGTTCTTGGAGAACATTTATCTAAAAAATATATTAAAGGAGAGAGCACTTGAGTATATGAGGTTGCATTAGCAGAGTTTTCTAGTTATATACTGTGATAGATGCATTAAATATCTGCAGTTCTTAATTATATAATTATAAGGATATGAGGATACTATTGAAAAACAGTTCAGGATGGGATTAAATGTGAAATTAATAACAAGCTAAATATATTTAGGCTGATGAATTTTTCATAAGAGGGGAATCATATTATCATATTGGATGGGAACACTGGGGTGAATTCTATTCGTTGAAATTTGGTTTTTACTTGATGACCTGTAGGTAATAATTCTATGAGAAGGAAGAATTATTATGAGAATGTTATTTAGGGGAATGGGAAACATAGAATCTATACAAAGGGACCAGTTACATGAGAACTTACCCGATTTCCTTTCCAATTGTGTGGATAGCCAGTCCACATTTTTTAAACAACATTCCCGAACACCAGTAGAGTACCAAGACTACAACTAGATGGATCATATACATAGGTTCTTTAGGAACCCACGATAGATGGGAAGTGAATGTGCAACATGGAAAATTATAGTATGGTAAGGGGATTATTTGCACCATATTAGTATTGAAGTTTTAGTTCTATGGGTCCTGGAGTTTGAGACAATGGATGAGGTGCTTCTAGGATAGTGAACCTGCATCAACAGAGTTGTGTAACTTAGGGACTCTGACTACATAATGTGTAAAAGGTGATGGATAGTTACATGTAGCTCAACCAACACTGGTGGATATCGAGGTTGGACCATCGATAGTTAGAGGTATTATTAATGTAGCTTATATGATTTCTAGTGCAATATTTGATAATAGTTACCCTTTTTAAATTATATCATTCTAACTTTTGAACAGTTCGAGCCTATCAGTAGAGTATAGAAGAGGGTGATAAATATATATAAACCCTTTAAATTACAATTGAGTTACATATATTATTGTTGGGGGTTTTCTATCAAGGATGATGATTATCATTTTATATTGGATATTACTATCCATGAGATGTGAGTTTTGATATATTATTTGATTTTATGGGTTAGTATCATACCGATCCTATAGAAATTTTTTGTATAGGAGAGTGACTTTTACTTCACCTAAGGTTCAAAATTATATTCCCCATGGAGAGTGGGATATTAGGGAAGTTCATATGGGACAAGTTCACCATCAACTTGGGTAACATACTACCTAATTTTAAAGTATATTACAATATGATGTGGGTGTTAGGAATGATTTCATTCCACTACCTGTGGATAAGTTTCATGGAATGTTTACTAAAGACATCTCAAGTCTCCCACCAAATAGATATATGGAATTTACTAGAGTTCTCAAGACTGTGGCTGAGGATGTTTCAATCACACCATACAGATTGAAACCAATAGGTATTCAAGAGTATTGGAGTCAGTTGGAGGAGTTTGAGGTTGAGTGATTTGTCTGATTGAGCACGTTTCCTTTGGGTTCTACAATCTTTTTTAAAAATAATGATGACAACAATATTCACTTTTGTGATGATTACTTGGAATACAACCACCTTAATGTGAAGAACCAATGTCATATTTCACATATTTATGATCACGATGAACAACTATGTAGAGCTTGTATCCTCTCAAATATTGACTTGATATCAAGGTATCATGAGTCGAGAGTTCAACCATCTGATATACTGACGGCTAAATTCCAACATAGGTATGGCCTAAATGAGTTCATCATGATTCCATTCGGTGTGAACAATGCACCATAAGGGATTATGAAGTCAATGAAAATAATCTCCCATCAGTACCTGGATCATTTTTTGGTCAGATTTGTAGAAGACAACTTGGTGTACTTTAACAATCTTGAAGACCATACCCTACATCTTGACATCATCCTGTGTACATTGGGATAGTGTTGAATATATTCCATCTAATATAAGTGTCAGTTTTAGATTGATCAGGTACACTTATTGGGTTACATTATCTCAGAGGAAGGTGTGTGAGTGTACCTATAGAATGTTCAATAAGTTTTTCTTGGGAGCCTCCAAAGAACGTATTCGATATATGACGCTTTCTATTATTATTTTGATTTTACATGATGTTCATCAAGGCCTTTTTCTGATTAGAAAAACCAATTTTAGGCACATAAAAAATAGATTTATATTTGAATTATTAGAATTATGTGAGAATTTATTCTTGGAGTTTATGAAGCACTTTAAATGGGAAGCAATCTTGATGCTACCCTATCTAGGTGAAGAGTGTAACATGTTTTGTGACTCTTCTAGGGTAGGAATTTGAGCAGTGTTCATGTTGAGAGATCCAGTTGGGGTGCATGGGTCTCTTTAGTTGGGTCCAAATTAATGGAAAAAAACCTATTTATAAACTTGATTTTTCTAATTTGGTTTATGATTTTATGATTTGGTGATATAATCTTTAGAGAGAAAACTACACTATGTATATGAATAATAAGATCTTTTAGTATATCTTTTCACAGCAAGATAAGAATATTTAATAAAAAAATGTGTTTTGAGAATATGTAGTCATTTGACTTTGAGATAGCATATATTCCTTAGAAGGGAAACAATTTTGATGACACTCTAAGACAAAGAAAATTGAATCCAGAAGTTTAGGGATCTATTACTGAGTGGATGATGATGAATTTACTGCATAACATCCATGTTGTAGTTCAAGAGAGTCTGGATTAGATGAAAACCATATCAATTTCAGTGGAGTCTATACTTTTTATGAGGATCTGGGAAATATATTACAAGGACCTATATTGTTTTTCCTTGATGGAAAACCTTGAAGGTGAGGATTCACCATATGATTGGAGAAAAGACGAGGATGATATAATCTATGTGACAAATTTGGTTGTTATTTCTATGGGTATTCAAGAATATTTGATGTGTGAATTTTTTCCCTCATAGTTAATGGTGAATCTAGAAGTGAACAAAATTTAACCAGAACAACATTGATAGTTTAGGTGGTCTAGAATTAAAAATGAGATAGTATGGTTTTTTGCACGAGTTTATGCTTGTAAACAGGTGAAGGATGGGTATCAATGTCCTAGTTCTTTACTATATCCATTTACCATTACGAAATAGAGTGGGGTAACATTACCATGGATATTGTAGTGGGTATCCTGAGAATTCCTAATAATTATGATGTTATTTTTATGATTGTGAATCAGTCGAAAAATCCATCACATTTATTTTTGGTATGAGAGTGTTTATTGGAGGTTTAGTTGGGAGAAATCTATGCCCAAGAGATATTATTTATATACAGAGTGACACAATCTATCTCTTCAAACTATGAATTGTGTATTATTTTAGGCTTTGAGAAGAGCCTACAAAAGGTTCTATGCTAAAAGGTTTTTGAGAGTATTACATTCCACCCCCTGATAGATGGACAGTCAGAACATACTCTACAGGTTATTGACGATTGGCTTCATGCATGTTTTCTAGACTTCTTTCGGTCTTCGGAGAAGCACCAAGTGATGGTGGAGTTCAACTATAATAATATTTTTATGAAACTATTAAGATGCTACCATATGAGTATATTTATTATAGATTATGCAGTTCACCTCTATTCTAGTTGAAGGCAGGTGAGTCAAAACTATTGGGACATAATCTACTACAAGATATTTCAGAGTTGGTTTAGTTGGTTTATAAGTGTATGGATACAGTTCATTGTAGATAGAAGTTATATTCATACAGATATAAATGACCCAATGTTTTTACAAAGGAATATTTTTTATTCTATTGGGAGTTTCCTAGATTGGGTTACTATGGGATACAAGGGTAGGGAAACAGGGAGACTAGATTCAATGGACCATTTTTGGTTGTTGAGAGAATCGGGTTGGTGGTTCTATGATTGGATTTTCCATAGAGATATATTGGTAGAAATGATGTTTTTTATGTGTCAAAACGTTAGTAGTATCACACCAAGCCTTATCATTTGATTTTGGTTAGTCAAATTGAGTCTTTGGCTGATGAATTTTTTGAGGATCACCTAAGACATGTGTTGAATCACTATAAGAAATGGTTTCTATGAAATACCATATAGATTTTTCATGGATTGTCACATCATGGACATGCTTTGTAGGAAACATGAGAATTTGTTCTTTATATACAAGATAAGTGTCTAGTTCTTTTTTTCTCAATGTTTTAGATATGATTGGGAGTACAACTCGAGGATAACATGTTATAAGGTGGGGAGACTGTAAGATCATAATATTTAATTGAGATTTCTTGGGATAAGATTCATGTATTTTTCCATCTCTTTAGTATTTTTTGTATTTTTTTATGGTTAATTTAGGTTAGATTTTTTTAAATTTTTTGGAATATAGGGTAGATCATGGATGGTGTATGGTTTTTAAAAAAAAGTTATCCTTGACCTAGAAAACTGTGCCACCCCTCACAGAGAGGGACTTGACATCTAGTTTATGGTTTGTTAAACCATTTGGCCTCTGACGAGAAACCATGAACCCCCCTTAGATAAGGTGAGTGGTTAAGGAACAGAGTTTGGAACTATGTGGGGACCTTTCCTTGAAACCATGAACTAGTTATTAATTAACCCGAAATATTAAAATAATGTTATCAAACTCCACTTATTAACCCCTAATTAGCCATAGATCGACCATACCCTTTCAATGTTGTTTTTCTAAGAATCAAGATTAATCCCTAGGGAATTCAGACTCTGTTATTCCTAGTTAAAATCTTGATTTAAAGATCGTAACCCCTCCCGTAAGTTCATATCATCCCAATTGGTTTCCCATATCTTTCCAATTCTTCTCCCTTTCATTGAAGTGATTTTTTCTCCAGTTGGGATTCAATATAGATCTTGGTCTGAGGGATCTTAACTCATTTGATCATGGATCTATGATTTGAATCAAGATATCATTCTTTGTCATGATTGGGGTAATTCTGCATTAATTGGAGACATTCATTGGCCAATGTTCATCACTGTTTCTATGATCAGTGGTCTATATTTTAAATCCAAATGTCTTGAGTTCAATTACATGAATATAATTGTATAATTTCTATTGGATGATTAGTAATTGAGTTTCATAAATATAATTAATTAATTTGTTGAATTAATTAATTAAGGGATTGTGAAATTGAGAATATTGATATTGTTGAATTGAATAAATTAATTGTTGAATTAATTAATGGTTTTTGGTGTGATTATAAAATTGACTGATTTGGAATAATTAATTGATAAATTAGTTATAGGGATATCAATATTTTAGAATTAGATAAAATAAATATTGAATTAATTAATGGATATGGTTGTGATTATGAAATTGAAGGAATTTAATTAATTAATTGTTTAATTATTTAATAGAATTAAGGTGATTAATTAATTTTTAATTAATTAACAAAATTGAGGTGATTATTTAATTATTGAATTAATTAAAGGTATTGATGTTTTTAATTAATTTTATAATTAATGATATTAATTTAAGTGATTAATTAATTGTATAATTACTTAATGGAAATGAGGTGATTAAATTATTTTGTAATTAACTAATGCAGTGATGTGAATATGAAATTGTTAATGAGGATTAGTTAATTGAAAAAATAATGGATGTGTTTTTGTGAAATATTTGAAATGGTGATAGGGTGATATTCATGTCTGGGACATGGTATTCTACATCAAAATCCTAGAGTGATAAATATTATTTATTTTGATTCATGGGATTGATTGATATACGACTATAAGACACCAAATGATGCTCCAAATATGCATGGAGTGACAAGTACATACTTTAAAATGTTATATTATGGGACTTATACGGATGCTCTGAATACCAATGGGGGTGGCGATGGGAATGATGCTCCCAATACCAATGGGGTTCTAGAGATGATTTTCTACACCCATGAGATTGAATGTGGACTATGATTATAGTTTGGAATGGTAATAAATTAAAAATAAAAGGATAATTAAATCCCTAGTGTTATAATGAGATTTGAATTGAATATGTTATATAGTTCTAACACCATGGTCTAAAGATGGTAATGAGATTTTGACAGTCTTAAGGAACCTACGAGTTGAAGTTGTTATTTAAAGAATATATATATATACTATTTAATTTATTTGTTGTATTAATTTCATTATACATATTTATACGCCATAGTGACTATATATTGATTTAGACACCACTAGTAGTGGCCTACGGAGTTTCACTCACACCCTAATCGATCTTCTTAATTGGTATCCGAATGGATTTCTTGGTTACATGATAGTCAATGGGAATTTTATCCATGTTAGATGGTAGGTATGGGATGTAACATGTATGAGGGATGGATTTCATGATTACATGATAGTTAATTGGAATGTTATCCATGTTAGATGGCAGGTATGGGATGGAGCATGTATGAGGGATACAAACATGGTTTTGGGACCTACTTTGAAGTTATTGGTGTCCTTATTTATTTTTGGTTTGTTATATTGACAGTTTACATGTATTTATTATGATATTCTGACAGTTGTGTTTTGGATATTATATTTCCCATTTCGGACATCTTGTGATATTTGTTTGTTCTGGTAATGAGTAAAATAATTCTGTTATTGTTTATTTATTTCCTCTATTTTATTTCTATAATAAAAAAGATATAATCTCACCATGAGTGATAATAGATCCTCGATGATAGTCTTCAGCCTCTACAGTATAGGGAGGCATTCCATGGGACAAATAGTGGATCATCTTGGGGCACCAATGTATCCCACCCCGGTCAGGACTTTAAAAATTCGTATCATATGGGAATTCTTTACGTTTCATTTGTTTCATTATTTTTGAAAGGTATATGTAATAATTATTAGAGTTGGTTCTTGGTTATCAGCTAATTAATGGGACTAGATAACACATTTATTGGAATAACCCATTTACTTATGGTGGGATTTATTTTATTTAGTTTTTTTGTTATAATTTATTATTTTTTATCCTTAGGTGATGAAATTGTTGTGAGTTGTGATTATTTTTTCCATGATTTTATGATAATAGACTCATAGCCTAGTAAGTCATGAAAGATGATTATGAATGGATTATTCTTAAAACTCATTATTATTTTGTGACATGCGTTATTTTTTGAATTCTACATAAAATGTGTTTTTAGTTATGTGAAAAAAATATAAATGTTTTCCTTACTTATGTTATTGAAATGGAAAGATGTTTTAAATGTGAAATTGAAACAAAAATTGATGAATAATATGAAAAAATGGGTCTCTAATGTGAAACTAGAATCATGATAATGTGTTTACTCTTTTTGTAAACACTGCACTGGATTTAGGATGGTTAAGTGTAGTGATATCCCGTCGGGTTTGACCATGTGGTGTTGTCAGGGAAATGACTTGTAATGGACTATTTTGATTCCCCATAAATGTTTTAGATTTGAGTTGTGTTTCCTCACAAGTATTGTTGCAGTCATAGAGATATGCCTCCATAATGATGCTTATTGAGAGGATAACATGAGGACTTGTTGTCGATGTTACTCTTGTAGTTGAAACTAGGGAACCAATAGTGCCAGGTGAGAAATATGGATTGTAGTTCAAAGAGAAAATTTCTGGGTTCATGATGTTTATGGAAAGAAACCCTGAGCGGGATTGGAAATGTATGTCTAGTCTATCACGGGATTTTCAGTTGCTGAACTCTTTGATGTTTACCATAAATGGTGGCCCTGATGTAGATAAGTTCTTGTTTGATTCTATCTATACTATACATAATCAGATAAAGACATATATTTAGATAAGATTCAAATTAATAGTGTATATTTTACATGGTAAAGAAAATTGATGGTGAGACATCCATACTTAGGATGGACAACTCTTGATTATGGAGTGGATAGAAATTAATAAGAATATGTTGGAGGACTTTAATCCATATAAACTCAGGTAGGAGAGAGCAGCTAAGTTTATATAGTTGGTTAAGGGGAGTATATCTACGATGGACTGTGATGGATTATTTAAGTATTTCTAGTGATTTGTTTCATTGTTGGAAGGGAATGAGGCTAATATTGAAAATAGGGTTTCACGATGGGATTAAATGTTAATTTAAGTCCCATGGGAATATTTTCAGGTTGAATAAGTTCTCATAAGTGGTGAATCAAGATCTCATATTTGAGGGGAATCTAAATATGGATTCTAGTGGTAGAAATGTGGTTCTTAATGGATGATCTGGTGGTACAACTTTCGAGAGTAGGAAGTTTCATTATGAGAATGTTTTTTTGGGAAGTGGGGAATATAGTAGATAGACAGAGGGATAAGTTACATAGCATCTTACCAGCGTGCTTTTCCATAATTATTATAGGTCAGGAAAATTTTCTAAACATTATCCCTGACCATAAGTAGAGTACCAAGACATTAGAATGATGGGTCATCTAAAGAGGTTCTATTGGAACCTGTGAAAAACTATGAATGATAGTGTAGCTACATAGAACCAGAGTATGGAAATGGGATCTACTATGCCATATCATTATGGAGGTTATAGTTTTTATTTTATTAACGATAAATGCAGTGGATTAGATGATTCTAGGAAAGTGAACACATATCAGAAGAGTCGTGAAAATTAAGATATCGACTACATCATAGAGAAGAGGGGTTGGATGGTAACATGTAGTTCAACCAACAACAATGAATAACAGGGATGGAAAATTAGCAGTTAAAGGTACTATTATAATATCTTGTGAATTAGCTAGTGCATTAATTGATTTTGGTTCCTCTGATTCTTTTATATATTCCCAAAATGATAATGATTTGTTCCTGATAGTAGAGTTTCTAACAGGGGTGATGATGATATATACACTTTTAGGAGTAGAGTCGAGAGAAATTTTTTTAAGAATGGGGTATTCCATCAATGTTGGGAAGTATCATTTTCTATGGGACATTTACATTAATGAAAATTCATGATTAGATCTACTTTTAGGTATGTAGTGGTTAGTAGCATATCATGCCCATATGGATTTTTAACGGAGTATGGTGAATTTAGCATCTCATAAGGATGATAATTATATTCACTGTGGAGAGTGGGATATCAAGGTATGTAGTGCTAGGATAGTTCACAAGCAACTGGGGGAACTTATTGAACGATTTGAATGTCTATTGATTGGTGATGGAGATTTGAATGAGGATGTGTTTCCACCTATAGTGGAATGGTTTCATGATTTTTTTCCTGAAGACTTATCAAGGATACAACATGGAAGATTTGTAGAATTAACCATTAATCTCATTACTAGGTCTGATATAGTTTCAATTACACCACAAATAATGAGAACAATATATATTCATGATCTTAATGCTCAGTTGTAGGAGTTTGAGGAAAAATGATTTATCTTATTTAGTACATCACCCTAGGGTTCTCTAGCCTTATTTACAATAATTATTGACAAGAATTCACACTTGTGTGTTGATTTCAGGATGTTTAATCTGATTCTTGTTAATATATGGTATCCTCTTCTTCGTAAACATGGTCCTTTTGATGAGTTAGGAGGATTTAGTATATTTTACAAGATTGATTTCAGATCTGGGAATCAAGTGTATAGAGTTTCACAATATGATATGAAAAGGAATGTGTTCATAAGGTAGTATGGAATATATGAGTTCTTTATGAACCCATTAGAGATGAAGAAGTAATCAATAGTGTTTACCGAATTAATGAATAAAATATATTATTATTAACTAGATCATTTTTTCGAATTATTTATGGATGAAATCATCGGTATACTCCAAGACTCATGATGATGTTTCCCCATTTCATGACATCCTTTGGGTTACATTTATGTTGATTTATAAATATTCCAATAAATCTAAGTGTAATTTTAGGATTTATCAGGTATAATTCATGGGTCACATAATCTCAATGAAAGGTGTGATAATTGACCTAGAGAATGATTGGGTACTGTTTCTTGAAAACCAGAAAAAAACAGGTCTGATATTCAATGCTTTATAGGGATTCTTGGATATTGAATGAGGTTTATCAAGGACATTTACCATTTTCAAGAACCACTTTTTGGTTTGTCCAAAAAATTATATAAATTTTTAATGGTATGAATCATGTGAGAATGACTTCCATGAGTTAAAGAATCACTTAACATCAGCTCTAATTTTTATCTTACCTCTGCCAGGTGAGGAATATACAGTGTTTTGTGACACTTCGGGTATATGACATGTAGTCCTGTTGATATTGAGAGATGAAGTTGTTGTATATGAGTCTTTAATATTAGGGTTAGAAAAAGGGAACTTCCTTATACACAACCTAAAATTAGAGGCATCGTTTTATGATTTGAGGTGTTTCCTACATTATCTTTTGGGAAAAAATGTACTACGTATACATATCACATGATGTTGAGGTATATATTTTTGCATCAAGATTTGAATATTTTGTAGATGAGTTTTATTGAGGATATACAGTCATTCAGCAGTGAGATATCTTATATTCCTAGGAAGGGAAATTTTTTTTGTCAACGGTATAAGTAGGATAACTCAAACTCATGTATTTTAGGAGCCTATTGTTGTGTAAATGATGATGAGTTTTATGGTTATGATTAATGTTGTGGTTTAAGAGTGTCAAGAGAAGATGACTCACATATTTTATTTATTGGAGTCTACATGTTTAAGGGGGATCAAGGATAGATAGTATGAAGATCCAGAATTCCAGCTCCTGAAGAAAAGACATGAAGGGGAGAGTCACCTTTCGATTGGAGCATAGATGATGATGAGGTCATATATGTAAGGAATCTTGTTTTTTTTTCATATGAGTATGTGGGGAGAGCTGATCTATTGAGTTCATCACTCGAATTATGTGGTACATACAACTCTAAAGATAATGTACCACAATCTACAAAGGCAGATTTTTTGTCCTGAATAAAAAAGGAGGTATCAGGATTATTGACACAATACCACACCTGACAATAGGGGATGGGATAATATCAATGACCTGATGGTTTAAAATAGTCAAATACCCATTCTAGAATGGAATTTTTATGACATTAACATAGTCATTTTAGTGGGTATACAAAGAGATCATCATAAAAATTACTTTATTTGGGTGATTGTGGACCATTTGGAAATGGATGCACATTTCATTCTAGTACGGTATAATTTCAACATGGATCAGTTGATATACATGTACATTCAAAAGATAGTATATCTAAATGGGGTTCCATAGACTATCGTTATAGACTGTGATATGTGTTTTGATTTTCTCTTCTATAAGGTACAATAAATGGTTATTGGTACATAGGTTTTATTGCATATGAATATACACCCACAGACAGATGGGAAGTCTGAAATTACTATATAGGTGGCTAAGGATATGCATCAGGCATGTGTCACAGACATCTGTTGGTCTTGGGAGAAGCACCTAGTGCTCTGTGAGTTCACCTATAATAACATATTTCAAGAAAATATTAAAATGAAACCATAAGATTCATTTCATGGTAGGCCATACATATTACCACTATGTTGGATGTGGGAAGGTGAGTAAAAACTATTGAGATTGAGTCTAAAGAAAGTGAAATCAGAGCATTATCAGTTGATTTAGAAGTATATCGATACAGCTTAGAGAATATAGAAGTCATATGCAGATAGAAATTGATGGCCCATAAAGTTTACATAGGGTGATAATCAAAACCTTCTAGAGTAACCTAGATTGGGTCACTTCCGGATATAGAGGCAGGTAAATCAAGAAAAATGTTTATTGGACCATTTGAAGTTGTTATGAGAATAGTGGTGTCCTGATTGGATTTACCAATATGGTATTGTATAATGAAAAATGATTTCCATGTCTCACAACATCAATGGTATAACCGAAAAACAGCTCATGTGATCGAGGTTGATGATTTTGAGCTTGATATCGATGCATCCATTAAGGATAATATGATACGTTCTTCAGATCGCATTGATAAAGTGCTGGGTGGAAATACCATATTGATAGATTATGTATTGTAGAATTACAGACTTTTTGATAAAGAAACCATGGAAATAGAATCAGATATGCATGATCAACAACCCACATTTTTTACCATGTTGTCATAGAGATACTTAGGAGTATAGCTTGAGGATGGGCTATTATAAGGTGGGGATATTGTAAGATCCCAATATTTTTAGAAATTTCTTGTTCATGGTTTTAGGTGTTATTTTTCCAAAATTTAATTATTTTCTAATTTTATCATGGGTGTGATTGGATGAAATTTTGATAAAATTGCATGGACAAAGGGCAGTTCACGGTTGGCGTATAGTTTTCCCAAACTAGTCACCCATGCCTAGTAAACCATCTAACCCCTTACAAAGAGGGATTTCATGGCTGGTGCAGATCATCTCAAATCGTGAACCCTCTAATGAGAAACCATGCACCCACACTATAAGAGGCACATGGTTAATTAGCGTGGTTTGGAAAACTGTGCACCTTTTCTTAGGAGATAGTGTATAACAACCCTGATCTTTTATTACACAATTAAACATTATTTATTACATAAAAATTAATTGAGAAAACATAGAATATCGAGATGTATACTATATTTGGGTCTTAGGATCATTTCATAACAACTTGAAACCTAAAATAAAACATCTTTATTGAAAACATCATTTACATGACCACTATATTCCCTCGTACCTAGCACTGCATGGGATAACCTGAGGACATGCATAAGAAAAGGTTAAGCTACAAAGACCAGTAAGGGAATAAACATGGAATAACATGAGGATTATAATAACTCCTATATAATAGGCATATCTATCGAGAAAAATATAAGTATAAATATAAAGGCGTGATAAAGCATGATAATCATAACTTGTAAATGTGGAAATAACACTTAACATAGAATTAGCATGAGTCAAGGCTCATTTCACATGGAGCATGAGTAAATCCTCATTGAAAATTAATCACTATTAAATCCTCATTTCACTTGAAAGATAATGATTAAAAACCCTTTTTTACATGATGTATCATGATAGTAAACATTACCTAAAGCATTTGAGCGCTATAAGGGCGCACCCTTCTTAAGCATTTCATTTCATGCATAAGTGTGGCACATGGAACATAAAACATGGATTCATAAAAAAGAATCATTTATTCTATGATAAAGGAATTTGGAATTAATACATGTAACATTATAATCAATTTGTTAATTTTCATAAATATGAATACCCTTGATAGAGAAATGGGCATGGTATTCACCACACAATGACATTGGCTTAGAAAATCGGTGCAATTTCGGCAGCATAACTGTGTGACGTAAGAATTCAAAAAAATAGTTGATGAGTGAGAAAGGGGTGTCTCATAATATGTACATGAAATTTACTGTATGGGGGTCATATATATATAATTCCCAACAATTGAAATGGAATTTTTAGTCATGCTACAAAACAATTTCTTGAATGTTAAAGAAGAGAGAGAAATTTATTTCAAAATTTCAGCATAGTAACGGGTGTACATGGGAGGCATTTAATGAGAGAAAAATGGGTCTCCCATTATTCAAACATAATTAGGGTAGTATGGGGGAGGTGTGAAATCATAACCTAACATTTATAATTGAAATTAAAATGGCATAACAACATTAATAATGTTGGACAAAAATGAGAAAGAATAAAAAAACCCTTACTTGGAAGTGTGCTTCCAAAGGCTTGAGAGAGGCTTGACAGAGGATTATTGGGAGCTAGGGGCACCTTGAGGGGATTCCAGAGATAGGAGGGAAGAGGTTGGACAAACTCAAAAGGCTTTGAGAGTGGAGGAAGTGGGATCATGGGCAGGTTTATATAAAAAAGGTGAGGGAATTCTTTATTATTTAGGATTGGGACACCTCAAATTAAACTAAACCAAACCACAAACCAGCCCATGTTTTTTGCCCATTGGTTTTGGAAAAGGGAAGTGGAAAACAATATTTTATATCTCCAAAGTCATATCTTCTTAAAATAATGGGTTTTCTTATGTGGAGGTGAGTCACACTACCAAGATAACAATTTAAAAAGACTATATGGTTATTAATTTTTGAAGGGTCCATTAATGCTTTGTAAAATAAGTCCAAAAAACACAATACAACATTATTTTAATGGTAAAACATATATTTCCCTAGAATAAATCTTATTATATTTTATTAAATCACTTTTGGGTCATTATGATGTCATAAAACACATTATATATTTAAACAGTATTTAATTTTTACCCTAAAATTTGATTGTATCAGAAAATTATCAAAATGTCACTGTTGGATAATTTAGACACCCAGATTCAAAAAATAATATTTATTTTATCTATATAATTTTTTAAATATGTTAATATTTACTTTTAAAATAATAACCGACATTTATCAAAAATTCACGGTTTTTGACAAAATTCGATTTCAAAGCTTAATAAAAATTACGAATGCATTAATAAAATTATTTGATCATTTATATTTAATAAAAAAAATTCAATAATAATAATAATATATTAAAATATTATTTATTTCAAAAATAAATTAATTCATCAAAATACACTTCTTATTTCAACTTTTACTAAAAATACCTTTTGAGTTTAAAAAACTAATTACAAGGAAACAATAATAAGACGAAAGTATATTCATTATTAAATAAAAAATAATGTACATAATAATAGTGCTAGTAATTTGTTACATAACCCCATAAAATAGCCACATAATACCTAAGGGTATGGTGAGCGATGGTGATAGACTCTTGGGGTACCTCAGATAACATTACTCACGTGATGATCTCTATCAACATCCACTTATCCTGTAGACGATTTTGTTCAAGCTTAACCTGTAGAAGATTGACTTGTGCTTTGTCAAGAGAGAATCGCAATGACACCACCTCTTTTCCGAGCTCTAAAAAATGGGCTTCATATGGATCCATTCTAATGGATGAGGCCATCGATTCCTTTATCTTAGTAAATTGGATTGTTAAAGACTTATATCCATACTAATTAGGTGATCACTATTGAATGAATATATTAGAAAAGTTCACAATTATTGACATAAAACCGCAGAAGTTGACATTTTATATAAACATTTTATAAATATACATTTAATTACATCAAGATGGATTTACATTAATGAAAAATTGGTTCATTACAATCTTCCCCCCTTAAAAAATTTCAGCCATGAAATTTAATTTTTCCATACTAAAACAAATGCGGGTAACTCTACTTCTTCATTTAATCCAATTCCCATGTTGCTTCCTCAAACTTGTGGTTTCGACACAACACCTTGACAAGGGGAATTGTCTTATTTCATAGAAAATTTTGTCTATGATATAATATATTAACTGGTTGCTCCTCATAAGAAAGGTCATCCTCTAACTGTACCACTTCTAAAGAGAGTACATGTGAAGATTCCAGTATGTAATTCCATAAGAGGGATACATGAAAGACATCATGTACTTTGGCCAGGGTAGGTGGAAGTGCTAGTTGACAGGCCGCAACCTCAACACGATCAAGAATCTTGAACAGGCTATTGTACCTTGTACTTAACTTCCCTTTCTTTCTAAACCTCAAGACCTTCTTCCATGGAGATATGAATAGAAATATCATCTCTCTAACACTAAACTCAATGTCTCGTTGATATTTTGCTGTATAACTCTTTTGTCCACTCTAGGATTCCTTGATATGTTGTTGAATGGTTTTTACCTTCTCCACCATTTCTTCAACCATTTCTGGTCCATGCAGCTTACGCTCACCGACCACATTCCAACACGCCGATGTTCTGCACCATTTACCATAAAGGGCTTCATATGGTGCCATTTGGATGCTCGAGTGGAAACTGTTATTATAAGAGAACTCAACAAGAGGAAGATGTCGATCCCATCCTACTTTAAAGTCCATTGAGAATGCTCTCAACATGCCCTCAAGTGTTTGGATAGTTCACTTGGATTGTCCTTCTGTTTGAGGATGATAGGCTATACTAAAGTTCATTTCAGTATTCAGAGCATTGTAAAGACTCTTCCAAAACATATAGATGAATCTTGGATCTCGATCGGACACAATAGATAGTGGAACACCCTGCAGCCTTACCAGATCCCTGATATATATCCGTGCAAATTTATCCTAGGAGAAATCACCCCAAATAGCAATGAATTTTGAAGCCTTTTTAAGATGATCCACAATAGCCCAGATTTCATTGTTTCCTTTGGATATCTCGATAAATCACTCTGTTTCCTGGGAGAATAGAGAAATTTGAACTCTGTGCATCATCCAAAAGTTCCTTCGTCAGCTCCAGACTTGAGGGAACACATTGTCTTTTCCCAAATCCCACAATTACTTCTTCATTAACATTGAACTCTGAGAATTTCCTTTTTCTGATAGCTTCCACTATTTTCTGAATTCCCGCATCATCATATTGAGCATCTTTTAACCATTCCAAAATTTTTGGTTGAGCAATAATTTGTGAAAGGATTGATGATGTTCCATTCTTTATGATTCCCCTAGCCATCTTCATCAAATCAATGAAGATTGGATCTTTTTCAATTCTCATCAACGACGGAATCGATGTGTCCTTTCTACATAGGCCATCCGCCACCTTGATCGCTTTCCTGAGGTTATAATGGATTGAACAGTCATAGTCTTTGATCAGATCTAACAAAATTCATTGACTCATGTTGAACCCTTTTTATGTGAATATATACTTGAGGCTTTTGTGGTCTGTATATATTTCAAACTTCTCCCCAAAGATACAATGCCGCCAAATTTTCAAATCGAAGATCGTTGTAGCAAACTCGAGGTCATGAGTTGGATAGCTCTGTTAATGAACATTAAATTTCCTTGAATCATAGGAAATGACTTTTTCATTTTGCATGAACACACATCCCAGGACCTTCTTCAAAGAATAACTGAATAGAACAAAAATTTCTCCACTTGTGGGTATAGTGAGCATGAGCACAGTGATAAGACTCCATTTCATCTCCTTTATGGATTCTTCACATTCATCACTCCAAGAATTATATACTCCCTTCTGAGTTATCTTGGTAAGAGGGTTGGTCAATCATGATAAATTTTTCACAAATCGTCGATAATATCCAGCTATCCCCAAGAAGCTACGGATATCTGTTACTGATGTTGGCCTTGACCACCCCTAAATCGCATCTATTTTGGAGGGATGCACAAATATCCCATTTCTTGTGATTATTTTTCCCAAGAAGGAGAACTCCTTCATCCAGAACTCACACTTTCTGTACATTGAATAGATATTATCCTTCTACAAGGTCTCTAGTACAGTCTCAGATGCCCCTCTGGATCATCTTTGGTTTTGGAGTATATCAGAATATCATCTATAAAAAATAGCACAATTTTTTCAAGGTAATCTATAAAGACTATAGTCATCAAGTCCATGAATATTTTTTGAGAATTAGTGAGTCCAAAATGCATTACTATGAATTCATAGTTCCCGTATCTTGTACGAAAAGCAGTCATGGGGATATCTTTCTTATTCACCCTTACTTGATAATATCCCATATGCAAATCCACCTCAAAGAAGTATTGTGCTCCATGCATCTGATCGAACACGTCATCAATTCATGGGAGAGGATAATTTTTATTTATCGTGATTTTTTTAGCTCACGATAATCGATGCAATGGAACATTGACCCATCCTTCTTCATGACAAAGAGGACTGGTGAGCCCCATGGTGAAGCACTTTGGCATATTAACCCTTTATCCAGATTCTCCTTAGTTGCTTCTTCAGCTCTTCACGCTCCACAACATCCATTCTATACGGAGTCTAGGATATTTCCAATGCCCCAGGTATAAGTTCAATTGAGAATTAATCATATCATCTAGGAGGAACACCAGGCAATTCCTTGGGGAACACTTCCGTGATTCCATCACAATAGGCATGTCTTATAGGATGATTGCCTCATTAGACATAATAATCTGAGCCAGATACGTGTTCTCATAGGGAAGTAATATTCACGCTTGAGGTGATGGAGCCAAAGAAGATTCATCTTCCTACTTTCACTTATAATGGATCGGGGGTCGATTCTCCACATGGAGAGTGATCTCCCTCTCACAACAATTTATGTTGCCTCTATATAAAGAAATCCAATCCATGCTATGAATTGACTAAAATTCCACCAGAGAGAGTATGCAAAGGTTCTATGGGAATTTCAATCCCCAAATTGTGATAGGGGCAGAGTTATATTCATGGGATGCAATGATTACCCCATTTTCTGTACACACCGACATCTCCACTTCCATGATTTTCGTGGTTTTGGGATTGTTCAACTGAACATTCATGATATAAAAAAAGTTTAGAACCTGAATCAAAAATTACATTATCTATTCTTGAATGAATATCTAGCGTACTTGTCACCTCTTTGTTTTCAGGGTTCACTTTGGTAGTAGTGATGGAAAACTCTTTCCATTGCTGCCATGGAGGTTGTTGGTTGCCTCCAAAAACACTTGGCTTGGGGAATTGATTTGCAAGATTTCGTAGTTATTTGTAGTTATAGTAATGATCAATAAATTAAGGTTTGAGTGGAGTGTTCCTCTCCTCCGTTGCAGCCGCTGGTTTTTCTTGTCGGAAATTAATTACTAGGTACCCTTCTCTTCCACACCTAAAGCATTTTCCAATCCCCTTAAGTCAATTTCATGGGTGCTTCGTTCCACACCATTGATAAGTGGGGTGTTGGATCTTCTTAGAACCATTGGATTTATCAATAGGACAACCATCATTGAAGTCCACCTTATGCTTCTTAACCCCATGATACCCTTGAGATTCTTTGATATCCATTTCAACCTTGAGGGAACATCATAAAATTTCCTCATAGCTGTCAAAGTCATGGATTGGTAGCTCTTTCTAAAGGCTAGGTTTCAGCCCAACAAAGAAGTGGTCGAAATTTCATTTTGGGATACCGAAAAAGCTAGAAGTGTATTGTGAAAGCCTTGTGATGTTTTCCTCGTATGCTACAATAGATTTGTCATATTTTTTGATCGAGGGAAAGGAAGTACCTTTATATCTTATACCAGATGGTGCATGGAAAACATTTATTAAAAAGACATCTTCTAGAAATCATTCCATTACAACGCCCCAATTTCCACCTCATGCTTTATATTTTTTATCAACGCCCACCATTGATTAGCTTCACACTCCATATGATTAGAAACTAGGAGAACCTTCTCGTGTTCAGAAAATTTAAGGATGGAGAAGATATCTTCAATAGAGTTGATCAATTGTTCAGCGATTGAAGGATCAGATGATCCATTAAAATTATGAGGCATTTCTCTCATCATGATCTCGATAGAAACTTGTCCTTTCATAGGGGGGTTGATCGTTACTATTTACCCATGTTTCTATTCAAAGCATGAGTTAGCTGAGAAAGAAGCGTGACAAAGTTCACGATTCCCACTCCCATTGTATTGGTCATCTAATTAGAACAATCATCACATTGATCTTCATATCGGTTGTTAGCCAGAGTCCTCTTATTACCATCCATTGGATGGAATAAAAGGAATATTAGGGGTAACACATAAAGGGTAATAAAAGGAAAAAACTAATGAATTATAAATAAATTTTATTTCATTAACATATGAATCTATTATCTTCACTCTATGTTATCCATGATCTACTTTCTATCATATATTCTCAGGGAATTTTTTCGTCCCTTAATAATGGTTCATACTAATCTTGTGAATTTACTAAAATATATCCCTCGGGAGTGTTGTAACCAAGCATGGATCAAGGCCCATTGTCATGCACTAGTTCCTGTTCGAGTCTAGATCAAAGTGGTGTTTTCAGGTTTTAACCATAGGATACATTTGTGCCAGAGCCGCCTCTATCTACTCGTATCCAAATAGGGATATATTTTCTTGATAAACCACTTAATCAATATTCACCAACACATAGGGATGTGTTTATTATACATAGTCTTGTATATATGGTTTCACTAGCGTTTTCTAATCATAATCTCAAAAATAACTAAACATATCCTCTGATACCAACTATGACAACCCTGATCTTTTATTACACAATTAAACATAATTTATTACAAAAACATCACTTGATACAACATAGATGATCGAGAGATCTAGTGTATTTGGGGCTTAGGATCAATCAATGGAAACATAAATCATAAATTACAACTTATTTATTTAAAACATCATTTACATGACAACTATATTCCCTCATACGTAGCATTTCATGGGATAACAAGAGGACATGCATAAGAAAAGGGTGATCTGTAAAGCCCGGTAAGGGAAGAATCATGGAATAACATGAGTAATACAATACATGTTAAAAAATAAGTATATAAATAGAGCACATGAAGAGAATATATATAAAATAATGATAAATCATGATAATCATAACATGTAAATGTGGCAATAACACTTGACATGGAATTAGCATGAGCCAAAGGTCATTACACATGGATCATTAGTAAATCCTCACTGCAAATGAAGCACAATTAAAACCTCATGGAACTTGAATTATCATGAGTAGATACCCATTGGACATCACATATCATGATAGTAAACATTACCTAATGCATTGGAGTGCTCTAAGGGCACACCCTTCTTAAACATTTCATTTCATGCATAAGTGTTCTACTTGGATCATATAACAAGGATTCATAAAATATAATCATTTATTCCACGATAATGCAATGTGGAATTAATAGATGGAACATTATAATCAATATTGAAATGTTCATAATGTTGAATAACATTGATAGATAAATGGGCATGGAATTCAATACACAATGACATTGGCTTAAAAAATCGGTGCAATTTTGGCAGCGTATCGACGTGACATAAGAATTCACAAAAAAAGGTTTATGATAGATAAAGGGGAATATCATAATATTTACATGAAATGGAAATTAAGGTGGTAATATAGATACATGTACCAACAATTGAATTGAAATTTAGATTCATGATACAAAAGAATTTCTTGAATGTAAAATAAGAGAGAGAAATTTATTCGGAATTTCGGCATAGTAATAGATGTACATGGGAGGCATTTAATGAGAGAGAAACAGATCTCCCATAACTCAAAAATAAATAGGGATGTATTTGGGAGGTGTGAAGCCATTCCCAAACTTTTATAATTAAAATTAAAAGGGAATAACAAAATTTAAAAAATTGGAGAACAATGAAAAAGGAAGAAAAAACACTTACTTGGATGTGTGCTTCCTAAAACTTGAGAGAGGATTAAACGATACTTCTTGGGAGGTTGGGGCACCTTGGTAGGATTATAGAGAGATGAGGGAATTGTTTGGAAGAACTACAAAGTCTTTGAGTGAAGATTAAGTTGTAGCTTGGATGGGTTTATATAGGAAAGGTGAGGGAATTCTTTATTATTTAGGGTTGGGACACCTCACATTAAACTAATCCAATCCAAAAACCAACCCATGGTTTTTGCCTTTGGTTTTTGGAAAAGGGAAGTGGAAAAAAAATATTTTATAAGGACAAATTCCGAACTTCTTAAAATATTGTAGTTGCTTATGTGGAGGTGAGTCACACTCCAAAAGAAAAAATTTAAAAAGACAAGATGTTTATTAAGTCTGGAAGGGTCCATTAATGCCTTATAAAATAAGTAAAACAAATCCCAAAACACATTATTTTAATGGTAAAACATATATTTTCCTAACATATAGATTATAGTATTTTATTACATAACTCTTGGGTCATTATGATGTCATAAAACATAGTATATATTTTAACGGTATTTAATTTTTACACAAACATTTGACTGTCTCAGAAAATTATGAAAAATTCACCATTGGATAATTTTGACATCATGATTCCAGAAATAATTTTTATTTTATCTAAATAATTCTATAAATATTTTAATTATCACATTTAAAATAAAAACTGATATTTATAGAAAATTCAAAGGTTCTGACAAAAATGGCTTTCAAACCTTAATAAAAATTACGATTGCATTCATAAAATTATACAATCATTTATATTTAAGAAAAATTAATTTAATAATAATAAGATTTTATTAAAATATTATTTATTTCAAAAATACATGAAATCATCAAAATAGATTTCTTAGTTGAACTATAACTAAAAATACTATTTGATTATTAAAAACTATTTACAAGGTAACAACAATAAGATGTAATTTTATTCATTATTATATACAAAATAATTTACAATATAATTGTGCTAGGGATTTATTACATAACCCCTTAAAACAGCCGCATAAGACCTATGGGTAAGGTGCGTGATAGTGATAGACTCTTGGGGTGGCTTCGATAACATTGCTCACGTGGTGATCTCTAACAACTTCCACTTCTCCCGTAGAAGGTTCCATTCGAGCTTAAACTATTGAAGCTCAGATTGGGCTTGGTCAAGAGAGAAGCCCAATGATACCACCTCCTTTCTGAGCTCTAACAAATGGACTTATTATGGAGGAATTCTATTGGATGAGGCCATCCCATCATTTTTATGATTACATTTGATTGTTAAAGTCCTATATTTATTCTAATCTCGTGATCACTGTTCAATGAATATATTAGCAATGGTCACAATTCATAACATAAAACCAAAGAAGTTGAAATTTTATATAAACATTTCACATAAGGATACATTTAATTAGATGAAGAGGTATTTCCATTAATGATTGTTTGAGTCATTACACAGTGTCTAAGTTTTTAATTATCCCGAAAATTTGTTTAAAATTAATGAACCCCCTATTAAAACATAATCATCCCTAGCTCGACCATAAACATTATATATCATTTTTTGCATCTTCAAAATGAATTTCTAGGGATTATGTCACTCGTACTTTAGGATTTGATGTCTGGATTGATGATATTCACCCCTCCTGGGAAGTGAATATCATCTCAATTGGTTTCCTTCCTCTTTCTAATTATACTACCTTTATTTGAATGTTTTTTATCCTTTTGGGATTAGATCTATATCTAGGATTTATGGATCTTTTCTTTAAACTTATATTTATGATTTGAATCAATATATTGTTCTTTTTCATGATTATAGTTATTCCTCTTCAATTGGGTATATCTATTGGTGAAAGTCTATCACAGTTTCTATGGAAGGTGGTATAAATTTCAAATCCCAAAGTCTTGATTTCAATTACATATACATAAGGGTAAAATTTCTATTTGTTTATTAACAATTGAGTTTCCAAAATTGAGTTAATTAATGTGGTGAATTAATTAATTAAGGGAGTGTGAAATTGGGGATATTGGGATTTTTGAATTTAATTAATTAATTTCTTAATTAATTAATAGTGATTGTTGTGATTATGAAATTTATTGATTTGGAATAATTACTTGTTAAATTAATTAAGGGTATATCTAGTTTGTCCAATTTTATTAGTTTTTTAATTAATAAATTAATTGATATTGTTGTGGCTATAAAATTATTGGTATTGGAGAAATTAACTATTGAATTAAATAATTGAATTGTGGTGATTAATTAATTGTTATCTTAAATAATGAAATTGATTTGATTAAGTAATTATTCAATAAACTAATGGAATTGATGTGACTAATAAATTGTTAATAAATCAATGGGATTGATGTGATCAATTAATTTTGGAATTAATTAATGAGATTGATTTCATTAGTTAATTGTTGAATTAAATAATTTAATTGATGTGATTAATTAATTTTTTAATTAATTAATGTAATTATATTTATATTCAATTTGATATGGTGGATTATTTATTTTGATAATTAATAAAAAATTCTGATACATTTGATTTTTTAATTGTGTGATATTCATGTGTGAGACATGGTCTACTGTATAAAAATCCCATAGTGATAAATTTTGATATTGTGATATATGTGATTGATTGATATAAATGTGTGGGACACAACTAGATTCTCCAAATACCCATAGTTTGATATGTTCATGCATGAAAATATTATTTTATGGGATAGAGAATGATCCTAAAAAACCAATGGGGTGTGGGATAGGGGATACTGCACTAAATTCCCATGGGATTCCGGATATGAAATTCTACACCCATGAGATTGTAATTAGAATATGGTTCCAATTAAAAATGATAATGAATTATAATGGAATGAATAAGGAAGTCTCGTGTGTAATAATGAATTGTGAATTGAATATGTCATATTGTTCACAATCTGGCATGAGTCGATGTAGGTATTTAATGTTTAGGTGTCCTAAAGAACTCGAGAGTTTATGTACTTAAATAAGAATAACTGAACAAATGTAAACTATTTATTTAATAAGTTTTATATATTTATTTATAAAAAATGAATACATTGTTTTGAATTCATATTTTTTATTGTCTATTTTTCGTGGCATATTGAGTCGTATTAATACCATAATTAGGCTACATTATCGACATTGGAATAGATTTCGTGGTGGCATAAAAGGTTATGGGAATGGTCCCTATTTAAGAAGGATGATATGGGATATATCATGGATGAGGGAACTCGAATTAAATTTGGAATTTTATTTGGAGTTTTAAGTGCCAATTTATTTTTGGTTTTTGATATTGACATTTGAAATTTATTTATCATGACATGTCTACTCTTTTGTTTTGGATATTGTACTTCCCTTTTTTCATATTTTTATATTTTTAATATTTTGGTTCTTTGTTATATTATTATGTGTCACGACCCGACTAAAACATGATGAGGGAAGAGATATAAAAATTCCAGACACTTCATTCTTTAAGTTGAAGAAGAGATAATGACCCTGAAGTCCCAACTTCAATAGGCCCTAGAGTAGTGACTAGCAACAATGTTATAAAATCATGTGTGATATGAAAGGTGTTACCACTTTTATGGAAAAGGATCCGGAGATAAGATAGTAAATCCCAAACAACATCAAAAAAATTTGTAAAACTAAAGAAAAAACAATCCATTCTCATATCCATGTTCCAATATAAAGTGCAACATGTACAAGAAAACACAAAGGGAATTACCAAAAGAAACTAAAAGCCGCAACATTAACGGTCCCTGCATCTGAGCTAATATGGTCTCAAATGGTCCCTAAAATCATCTTAACCCTAAAAACTATTTTATATACATTTTGTTAGTATACGGGTATAATTAGTAGGGAAGAAAAAAAGCTATCATGCACAAGTGGGGAGGAATTCTAATGCCATGTGAGAAAAAGAGATAACCAAATCACCTTGCAAGGAAATTGTCCACCAAAACCTCACCATGGAACACTCCCCAAATAATGCATGTCAAGTAATTTAATAGTTGTTACACATCGATGTTTCAGTACCCCAATCTTCTTTCCAAGTAGTTATTGATGACATAATGTACATCAGTCCTCCCCCGCCATTCTCACTAAAGTCTCACTATCGCCCCAACAATAACCTTTTGGGCCACCACAACCACACATCGCGCCAGCAGATAGCTAGGCCACAAAAACCACACATATCCCCACTCGTAAACCCCTAGGCCAAAACTACTACTACCATGACCAATGTTACCTAGCCCAGAACAACTACCGCCACGCCCGAAGACACTCGGGACACATCCCAAAGACACTTGGGAAACAAACTACCCATACACACCATGGCCAACCACCAAAACTAACCTATCCAAAAAATCAATTCCTATAATGGACCTCGAGATATCAATTCCTACATGAAGAGTCTTGGGATACTCAGGGAAAAGAGTATAAAAGGATCTAATAACCATCCACTCATAGTAGTGTTGGAAAAAACCCTCCCCTATGTAATGGGGGTGTTCAAATCAAAGTGATCAACATGGGTGGGGTGAGAATAAGAAACATAAGAACTAAATTATACATATAGGTAAAAAATAACTTATCACAACATAGGGGCTCCAAAATCATCCCATACACAAACACCCTTGTTAATCTTCATTCATAAATAGCACAACATCCACAACCAAGTCACAAATAATTCCTGGAAAACAATTCCCCATTGAACCCATTCTTGTTATCACATTCATCTGGTTCTATTTGAATAATTAATCACTAACAGGAAACTAACAAGAATGTCCACATGCTAATGAAGTAAAAACAGTGATGAAACAAATTATGCATTCACCTTAGGTTCCCTTTTAAATTCACAACAAAAAATGGTCTCTTTGAGATACCTCGAAGTAATGGAACAAAACCATTCCCCAACATATGTCCCCAAAAAACCACAAATCCCATAATTAACAACTAAACTACTGGGGATCTCATCCCCATCCATGTCACCTAACAAGAATCATGTAGAACAACCATACACATCACCATAACAGAGCTAGTGAGTTTTTAGATTTAACACAACATTTCTTTAGTATTTTCTTTCCATTTGGTTAACCAGGGAGATGAAACATGGATTAGTATTCATTAGGAATCTATTTAATCAACTAAGTTTACATGATTAATCATTTTCCAAGTTACCACCATTCAATCACAGAATTATCCAAAAACAGAGGTTCATTAGTGCACAATAAGGGACCACCAACAACTATTATTATCAGTGGACATAAGACCATACAATTCATAACATATAAGAAATGGTATAAGAGTAATGTATCATCATCAAAAATACCCCTTCATTCTTTAAAAACCATTTATTATATTAGTTCAGGTTTGGTTTCATCCATCCCTATATAAACATTATCATTCCCACCCCGCGTGATACATAATAAAGAGTATTGAGGGAACAAACCTAATTAGATGATCAACGATTGATATTTTTCTCCAAGCACCAAGAACAGAGGATGTGTGACTTGTAGGGGAGGAACTCCAAGGACTCCAAGAGTGAGCAGGAAACGATCCATCCCAGGCGAACTACTAGCCTTGGGATGGGGGACTCCTAACACAGCAAGGAAATGAAAGAGACCATCCACGAAAAAGATAGAATCCTTGTGTGATAAATGGTGAGATCCTAGAGTAACGAGATATGAATTCTTGAACCACATTAAAGGTATATTTTGGATTCTTGATGTGGTTGGGGTGGTTAAACATGATGGAATTAATTTTTATTTAATAATTATCATAGAAGAGGTTGACATAACTACTGAATGTTAAAGGCTTTCTTTTAAACAGAGGAAGACACATAAAAAGGGATGAACTAGAGAGTAATAGAAAAGGGCATGGCAATGAGGTAGAAGCCACATGTTATAGTAATTAAATGGTTTCTCGGATCTTGGAGGATTTTAGATATCATTTTTGGGGTTTTAATTTATTTAAAATGGGTATTAAAATACTTTTATGTCAAAAGATACTATGCGTGGATGGAACTAGAAGAACTATAAAACTAAACAAATAGGGTGGGACACCATTTGGTGAGACACTGTAATGGTTCGAACATCATAATGGTACCATAAGGGGTGCCACCATTTTGGTGTTCAACTATGATGGTGTGACCGTGCCGATTCCACCATCACTGTGCCACCGGATTGGTGGAACACCATATTTAGTGCCACCGTTTCACTTTGTGAACGCTACAGTGACACCGTCATGGTGCCACTATAACGAAGCCATAGATTCAGTGGAACACAAAATGCAGTGCCACCATTTCTCTATGTGACCATGACCGGTTCCATCGTCACAATGCTGTTGTGATAGGTGCCACGGTTTTAGTGGAACCGTTTGATAAAACCGAGTTTTTAGAAAATCTTCAATGAGTCACTATCGAGCCATTACATCACATACCACAAAAACTATTCTCACCCTCGTGAATCAAAACTAGACCCGATGAAAAGAGAGGGGTCTGAACAACCACCTTGAAAGACACCTCTTTAGAGAAAATATCCTCGATGGTTGGAACACCTCTCCCTCATCTATCTTCATAACAACACAGATACACTACTTGTCCTCTCCCCCAAGTAACCATACAAACATTTAAAGGACACACCATCCATTCATATAGACTAGGGAGTCCCTTCCACCGTGTCAAGAAACTATTTTCTTTGGCTGACACTGAATCACCTACAGGGGTTTAACCACATCCACTTTAACGCATCTTGATTAGTGATCAGGTCCTCTTTTCCCCATTGTCAAGAGTCTTCACACACATCCAGAGAACAAGGTAAACAATCCATTTCATAGTTAACAATGTCAAGAACTACATCACAATCAAGTTAAAAAAACAGAACAAATCTCAAAACATCTCTAGGTACTCGGCATGAATCTGTGCCCCCTGTTCCCAGGTACTATCATCGAGGCCACCATGCCTCCATAACACATGAACCAAGTGGGTGGTTCATCCAAGAATCACATTATTCTACAGATCCTCGGTCCCCCCTAGTTTCTCATGAAATGTTGTTTCATCCTTGATATCTATCTCCCCCCATTCGAGGACGTGTGAATTATCATGTAGATACCGATGGAGCTAGGGAACATGGAAGATGTTGTGCACCCTCATTATCAGCGGTGGTAGCGCCAACTGATAAGCCATATCACCATCCCGCCACAACACCTCAAAGGGACTAAAAAACCTGGGAGAAATCATACTTTCCCAGTCGAACATCCATTGGTCATGATAAGGGGAGACCTTTAAGAACATGTGGCCCCTGACCAAGAATAGCAAGGTTCTCCTCCTATGATTAAAATATGACCTCTTCTGGTCCCAATTCAACTTCATCCTATCCCATGTAAGGTAAACCGTCTTTTTCATGCTCTGCACCACCTCCGAGCCAAGAACACATAATTCCCTTACCTATGTATGGCACACAGGTGAGAAAAACAACCTCTCGTACAAGTCTTCAAACAAATCCATTCCAATTATAGATTGATATCTATTATTTTAGGAAACATCTACAGGAGGAAAGTTTCGTACACACAATCCCCCAAATTCCCAACCACATTCCCATAGAAAATCCCATATCGTCTAGATGGTCCTCTCTATCTGCCCATATTCATAGGGGTGGAAAGTAGTTTTGAGGCTTAAATGGGTTCAAAAAGCATGTTGCAATCCTTTCTAGACCTCTGGGGTAAACCGGGTATCCCTATATGAGACTATAGAACTCGGAACTCCATGGAACCACACCACCTCATCCATGTACCCCTGTGGTAATGAATACTCTACACTCAGATCCTTAACTTCCTAGATATGAGTTGATTTCATTAGCCGGCCCACCACTATCCAGATAGCATCACAACCCCTTTAATACTATGTAGACATGTGATGAAATCCATCGAGATGTCATCCCATTTCCACTCAGGGTCTACTAAATATTTCAACTGACCTCCTGGGGTGCTCTGTTCAACATTCATCTGCTGACACATGAGGCACTTCTCCACAAACTCTACCACTAAACACTTCATCTCGGGTCACCAAAACTGACCCCTAACACCCTAGTACATCTTGGAAACTCCTAGTTGTACTGACAGGGTTGAGTTACTGAACTCACCATGAACACTCTTGTATATTTCCACCAGGATAAAAAACTCCCCATAAAATAACATCTCATTCTTCCTATCTTCCAAGCATCCTCCTGGAGCATCACCATGGCTAAAAAAATTATGGATCATTTCAGCATCTATGTCCCCCCACTAAGACTCATCCACCTATTTCAACAGAGAGGACTATATTATTATATGAAATAGATAACCTCTACTATCTTTCACACTTGCATCTAGGTTTGGGGAAAAAACTCCCCTATTTCCTTCCAAGAATATGCCAAATCTCAAAATTCATCATTTTGTTACTTCCTACTCAAGGAATCGGCTACCACATTCCACTTACCGTCAGTGTATTGAGATTTAAAAGTCATATTCTAGAAAAAACTCTATCCACCTCCACTGCCACAAGTTCTGGTTCTGATGGGAGAAGAAATATCTGATGCTCTTGTGATTCGTTAATACCACAAAGTGCTACCCAATGATGTAATTCCTCTAAAACATTATTGTGTACGTGACCGCTATAAGTTATAAATTTTTGGTGGCACAGTTGCGCTTAAGAGGACATAACTTCCTAGATCCATAAGTGATCACCCCTGATGTTGCATCAGAACACACCCCAAGTCATGGCCTGAAGCATCACAGAACACCTCAAATGTCACCCCTTATTCTGGAAAACACAGTACGAGGCCACTAACTAGATTCCCCTTCAGCTAACTGAAGGGTTCCTAGAATGGCTCACTCAATATAAACGTCAGGTCATTCTTGTTCAAGGTTTTCAAGGGTGATGAAAATCAAGAGATGTTTGGAATAAATCTCTGGTAGTATCCCTCTAGACCCAGGAAAATATGAATCTCTTCACGTTCATGGGTGATACCAGAGAAAACATCACCTCAAACTTTGATGGTTCAAATTCTATCCCCTGCTCGGACACCACGTCTCCAAGGAAGCGAACTTTTGGTTTCTAGAACATGCACTTGGACAACTTCCCATAGAGCTGGTGTTGTCGGATGACCTCTAAAACCATCCTCAGTTGCATGGCGTGATCCTCCTCTGATCATGAGTAGATCAGTATGTCATCAATAAATACGAATACAATCCTATCCAGATATTCCTGAATGATGGAGGTTATGATCCCCTTGAACACAACCCATGAATTCATAATGACAAACAACATGACCACGAACTCAATGGGCCTATATATGTACATGAAGGCAGTATTCAAGATGTCACCCTCCTTCACCCTCAAATGGTGATATCTATACGCATGTTGATCACGGAGAACCATCCTTCCCCATTCAATGGTTCAAAAATGTCATCGATCCGTAGGAGGGGGTAATGGTTCATGACCATTACCTGGTTCTTCCTCTGATAGTCTATACAAAGCTTGAGACCCCCCATCTGGCTTCTTTGTGAACAAGAATAGACCCCCCATGGTGACGCATTGGTAAAAACAACCTTCATCAGTTGTTCTTCAATATTAATCCATAACTCCCATTACTCAGAAGGTGACATCTAATATAAATCCATCAAAATATGAGGAGAAACAGGATGCAAGTCTATCCCGAACTTGACATCACGTCTAGGGTGTAGAGTCAACAACTCTCCAGGGTAGACATCCATGAACATAGTTATGATCTCCGAGGAATCCAACTTATATGTATCTACTGACTCCACTGACAGCTCGGCTAACAAGGAAAGAAGGGGCTCCACTCACCGGTTGGCTTCGTGGAAACCATGCTTGCCGACGAAAGCCACTTGTTGTCTACCCATATATGAAAACACTGCCATTATTTAGAAGCAATAAATAACATCACAAACAGAGAATTGTGATTATATTCCTAGAATTCTATTATATGGATGCATCTACAACAAAAGAAGGTCCCCACTAGACTAATGTGATCCCAACATTCATCTACATCCCAAGAAACATGAGACAAGCATGTCTGACCACCAATTAGAATACTCAAAACTAGGGGTACTGGAAGTATCTCTACATCAAAACCCAATGAATGGGCCAGAATGGGTGCAACAAAGTAGTGTGAAGCTTCTGAATCAAACAAGGTTCAAGAAAGAGGGCTAAACATGTTGATCGTACCACGAATGACCTCTGGCCCCAATGGAACTACTGCCTTTGTAGCATGGAATTGCCAAAACCCTAATCCTATGCCACACAACTATCAAAAGCCTCCCCAATAATGCACTGGTCAACTCCCTGATGAGTGCCTTGAGGTTGGCCTCCTTCTGCAATGTCTGATCTTAGAGGAGCTGGAGCTCACTGTCCTTGCTACTACTGCTAAAAGGGTATGGTTGGAAATTGTTGCTACTATGGTGGGCGCTGAAACTGCCCACTCCCAATATATTACACTCAGTCTGAGCACTAATTTCTTATGTGACCATGACTTCCACATATGAATCATCTCGGTCATGGGCCCACAAAAAATGGGTGAGGACTGGGAGATCAAAATTAGAACTGATGGGGACAACTCCCCACTAGCCAAATCCTAGATGGCCCTGATGCTGGAGGCCTAGTACTGGAAGCCTTCCACTTTGACAAGCCAAATTGGACCCCCTCTAGCAGTACTCCCCCCAGTATGTGTATCCTCTCCACCACTCCATCTTTCTTCTGAACCTCTTTGTATGTCGGAAAGGTGAAGGGAGCAACAACATACTGAATTGAAGTCTAGAGTGCCTCCTCTAAATGTGTCTCCCAAGAATCCTCATAAGAAATGTTGTCCAGTGAATAGTGAAGGAGATCCTTGAACTTGATCCACAACTCCCTCTTTACATACATTCCTTATAAAGGGAGAGTAGCTCCTAACTCTTCTTAGCCTTCATTATGGAATAGAGGGATTCATCCTGGAACTCCCTCTCGAAGCCAGTCCAAGAAACCTCATCCACCCTCTTCTCTCCAAGATATAGTGTCCACTACTGATGCACCAATCCCTACATCCGGATTACTGCATGTGGAACACCATACTCTTTCTGAGCTTGGATCATGTTCAAAGCTATCACCAGCTCCTTGAGCTAGCTCTCTGTCTCCATTTCCGAGATGTTTCCCTCGTACTTCCCGAGGGTCTACTACTAAAAGTCATGTAGCTTCCTCGACCACTGGCTATCCACCTCCTCTCAATCAACCCTCTGACGATCATCCAAATCAAACTCTTGGGACTCGATCAAAACACTACCCGCTATTGCCGTCTTGGTTCCATAGTTTCAAGGTAAACAGGGAATGCATAATCCCGAGTAATGTAGATGATTGCTTAAAAAAATTTCAAAGATTCCTATTAATTTTAAATCCCCAAAATAACCAAGAAACACAAGAACAGAAGTTATTTTGATGCATGTACCTTTTCAAGGGTCTCTACCCTATAATCAATGTAGCCTCACTTGTTTGTTCGGTAGGTCCATAGTCATCACATTGGAAAACGGGGGCCCTAAAATCATGCATCCTAGCTAGTCTTCCTCGACCCATTTCACTCACCATTATTTCCTAAAATTATTTCCCTACCATTCTATTCAATCATCACTATGCATAACACTGGACTCTATTATAACTCTAAATCATCCCTGTGAAACCATTATATCATGAACTTCCTTCACCAATATGAGGGGACAACAAACTACCATACCCTACCTTCTCCAAGTTGAAGGAGAGATAATGACCCTTCGACTCCTGCCTTTAATAGGCCCCTGAGTGGCGACGAGTCCCAATGGTATAAGAACATATGTCATATAGAAGACACTTCCCTTTTTTAAAAATGATTTGGAGATAAGATTGTAAATCTAAAAAAATCAAAACTTGATGTAAATGTGAAGACAAAAAAATCCATTAAATTATTAACGGCCCAATATAAAGTGTTACATGTACATGAAAACACAAAGGGAAATACCAAAAGAAAAGAAACACATGAACACTTACATTTATGTTGTCTGAGCTAATATTGTCCTACACAGTCCCTGACGTCCTCATGGAAACATGAAAACAATTTTATATACCTAGGCCGAGTATACAGGTATACTCAGTGGGGAAGATGAAAAATCTCTCGTGCACAAGAAGGTAGGCATTCTAATGCCCTGTGAAAAAAGTAGATAACTAAAGAACCAATAAAGGAAACTATCCACCCAAACCACACCAAGGAACCCTCCCCAAACAACGCAAGTCATGAAACGTATTTTTAGTAACACATCAACGATTGGTTTCCTTTCACCACATTCCCAATGGCTATTGATGACATCATATGTATCATACCTCCCAAGACATTTTCATTGTAGTCTCACTAATACCCCAACAACAACCATTTGGGACACCATAAAAATGCATTCCACTTGAAGTCACCTGGGACACAACAACCACATACATCCCCACCAGCATACACCGGGTTCTGAAAAACTACTGCCACATCTGAAGACACTTCAGTTATAACAACAACCACTATGCCCGAAGACACTTGGGCCTCATAACGAAGACACTTGGGAAACAAATTTCCAGCACACACCTGGGCCAACCACCACAATTACATTGCCTAAAGAATATTGGGAAATAATGAAACATAGGCTGTCATAGCCAACACGAAGAGTCTTGGTAATCTCAGTAAAGGGAGAAGAAAAGGAGCTAATAACCAGTGACTCATAGGAGTGTTGGGAAAGACACCCTACCCTAGGAAATGTGGTTGTTCGGCATGGAGTTCTCAACTTGAGTGGGGTTAAAATAAGAAACATAATAACTAAATTATACTTATAGGTATACAAGAAATCATCCAAACCTATGGTTTCCAAAACCAGCCCATACACAAACACCCTCATTACTATTCATTCATAAATAGCACAACAACCACAACCAAGTCACAACTCATTAGCAGAAAACGATTCCCCATTGATCCAATTCTTGTTATCACATTCATGTGGATCCATTTGAATAAGACCTCACTACCGAGAAACTAATAGAAATAGCCACACGCCATGTAAGTAAAAATATCCTCCCAAAAAATTAAGCAATCACACCCGGTCCCTTGTATTGTCACAATAACAAAATGGGTCTATGACATCCCTAGAAGTAATGGAACAAAACCAATCCCCAACATATGGCCCCAAACGGCCCCAAATCCACAAAATATCAATATAACAACTAGGGATCCCATAACTATCCTTGTCAGCTCACAAGCATCAAGCATAACAACCATACACATCATCATAAGAGAGGAAGCGAGTTTTAAGATTTAACACACCATCCCTTTAGTTATGTCTTTCTGTTCGGTTTACCGGGGCGATCACACAAGGATAGTTATTCATTGGGAATCCAATTAATTAAAACTTATTATGTTATTAACTAGTATTCATGTTACATCCATTCAATCAAATAATTATCCAAAAAACAGATGTTCATTAGTGTTTAAGAAGGAACTACCAAGGACCAGAATTTTTAGTTGACATAAGATAATACAATTTGAAACTTATAAGTAAAGGTAAAAGAGTACAAAAACATCATCAAACACACCCCTTCATTATTTGAAAAACATATTTTTATTCATTATGGTATGGTCTCATCCATACCCATAGGAACATTATCATACCCACCCCGTATGATACACAGTAAAGAAGGGCGAAAGAAGAACTCTAATTGAATGATCAACGATCAATTTTTTCTCCACAAGACAAGAACTGGGGATGAATGAACTATATAAGAAGAACTCTGAGGAATCCAAGAGTGAGAAAGAAAGGCTCTAGTATAGGCACACCACTAGCCTCGAGAAGGGGGAATCTAAATGCACATAGGGAAGGAAAGAGACCAGCTAAGAAGAAGAAATAATCCCTGAGAAATAAAAGGTGAAATAATAGGGTTACAGGATATGAATTCTTAAACCACTTTAGAGGTTAATCTTGGTTTCTTTCACACATTTGGGTAGTCAAACATGATGGAATTAATTTTCACTTAATAACCTTCATCAAAGAGGTGTATGTAACACCCGAGACTTTTATGTTATATAAATCATCAAAGGAATCTTTTTCAACACAACACTTTCTTGGCTTGCTTTACACGCAATCGCGACCTTCCTCGATAGCTTGCGTCGTACGCAATACCGAGTTTCACTAAACAACAATATGCTATTAAAACTAGCCGTTATGAATAGTAATAACCACTTTTTGAAATTTTATAAATTTTATTTTTCAAAATGGACTTCATTTTTGGACTCAGAATATCGAAATTAGCCTAGGGTGAAATTTTGGTATTTTTCTGAAAACTTTCAATTTTTGATGAATAGTGAAACCACTAAGTGGTAGGTTAAAAACTGAATTTTGCATAAAACTTAATTTTACCGCTTCTGTGAATGGAATTTCAAAAATCCGAGAGACACGGTTAATATCAAGGACTAAAATGTGGTTCAATGAGATGAAAATAATTTTTTGGTGAATAGTAACTTTTTACTATTTTTACCGCGGTTAATAGTAAATAGGGTAACTAAGGGTAAATATGATATTAATATTACCCTAACACATGTCCTAATTCTATTGGACAAGTGTAATTCGACCAAAAACAAACTTAGGAATAAAATATGACCATTTAGGCCCACTTGGATTAGATTAGGACATTTATTATTAATTTATTTAAAGAAGGGTTAAAATAGTTAAAATCAAAGTTTAATAAGTAAATCATTTTTAATATTGGGTTATACATAAGATAAATTCGATTGTAAATATTCATTAGAAATCTAAAAAGATTTCCTACATGATGGTATTTTATTTGTAATTTTTAGACATCAAATAATTTAATTTATTTATGACACAAAGATGATGCAGTAATTATCTTATTAATGAAATATTGACAAAATTGATAATATAAATACCAAAATAAATGTAATTTGAGACTTTTTATGAATTCCAATAATTTTCTAGGTTACTATGATATATTAGTATTTATTTAATCAACTTGGTTCGAACATATAATTCTGTTATGACTTTCACAAAAATCATATATCAAATAGTGTCAAAATTGACACAAAATAGTTTTTAAATAAAATATTATATTATTAATTGTTATTTTATTCCTAAAAATCTAAGGTTCGGCCAAATGACTTAGATAAGGATATATATATTAATAATAAACAATTTGGGGTTCGTTTGGCCTGTTATAGTAAGTGTATTAACCATATAGTGAAAGAAAACAAAAAGACACGGTAAAAGTTAAATTAATTAACTTAGAGTTAAATCTAATTGATAAGGTTAAAATAATACCCTAAACTTGCCTAAATCCTATTGGTTGATAGGATTTCGACCCATCCCCACTTTAGCTTCGAAATAAGACCCTTTGGAACCATTATAAACCGATTTTGACTTTAATATAAAATAATATTTTGAGATATTCCTAAGGTGCCCCTCTCCTCCCTTATAAAAGGGCACCTCCTCCCCCTCCTCCTCACACCAATTTGAGCACTCAAGCTCGTCCAACCCCTGCCATTTTCCCTTCTCCACTTCCCTAGAATAATCCTAGAGGTCCTGGTCTTCTCCAAAGACCAATCTTAGTTCCTTAAGTGGAGGATTCAAAAAGGTGTTCCAAAGAAGAGGTAATATCCATTACCGATCTTTTCAATTTCTTTCTTCTTCAACTTCTTCTTCTTTAGTTGTTTCATGATAAAGTAATAACATCAGTATTACTTACATACTGATATGTTATTATAAATATGAAACAACCCTAATTCACCTTCTATCCATCCTACGGAAAAATGAAATCACCGCGCGTGCGTACGTACGGAATACCGTCTCCACGCCGTGGTGTAATCTATTTTCCACCATCACCTTACAAGGATGGGTATAATGGTGTAATCAGTAACTATATATGATTATTATTAATTAATATTGATACTGAAATAATATATATATATACTCCAATACAATTCCACGATCATAGGAACGATATCATCACTCGTGCGTACGTACGGAATACCGTCTCCACGATGTGATGCGACTCGTTCTACATGATCTTCATTTCATAATGATTATATAAATGAATTGAATGAATGAATATGGTATATACTACACTAATACCATTCTGGAAATGAATTATCTATAACCTAAAGATAAGAATAAGAATTTATTCGACAAAACACGCATAAGAACAAAAAGTTATAAAGACCCGAGTAACAAGTAACAATGAAATATTACTAACAAGAAGCTAATAATATGACCATATATGATCTCATATCAATATGTATGATTCTGGAATAAGTCAATAACATTATTTAAACCATTATACAGGAGCTTCGGACACGAACAAAGCAAATCGGACCTAAGGTAAGGGAAATATCACAATCTCATTTTTATCCGAGATTGTTTATTCGTAAGTATTTACTGGGGTGTATTTTATCATCCACATCCATGTTCCCTCAATATGTAATATTGTTTCCATCCACTTTCAATAGTTTAAATCCAATTTTACCCTTAGGTGAGTTTTTAGTAAAGAATATGAAAGGAATCTTTTGTCGTTTTTCCGTACGAGGTACTTTTTGACTTTTCCAACAAAAGTACGAAGAATGTTTTTTTAAACTTATACGGCATGAATGGATTTTTAAAACATTATTTCCAAGAAGCTTCCTTTACAAGTTTTCAAGTTTATTTTTAATCAACTTCTTTTATTTTAAAGTCGTATGACATGTTATGAAAGGAAAAATGTTTTTGAAGTAGAAAGGATATTTTCCTCAAGAATGGAGTTCAAGTACTTTATCAAAATTATTTTCCATCTAAGATAATAAAAGGGTTATGTTTTTATCCCTATTATTACATGGATTTGATTATGTTGTGATGGAAATATTTTTATGAATTCCTTTATCTTATATGAATTGTTTTATGATGTCATGTTGTTTAAGAATCCCATTTTTATTACATGGGTTACGTTATGATGTATGGTTTATGATTATGTGGCACACATAAGAAAGGATTCATTATAAGATGGGTGGGACCTATATCTCCCTCCAATGCATTGGGTAATGATTTTATATCTCATGAGATAGACATGGCTGGAACGGAAGGTTATTTCGGTTCAGTGATACTGGACTGAAACGAGGAGTGAACTCGGTTCAGAAAGGGACTTTGTCCACTAAGATAGTCTTGGCAATGAGTCATGACTAACAAGAAATGATTTTCCATGATTATGTGTGCATGCCACAAAGATTCAAGTTTTATGTTATGATTATGGGGATCTCATTTTCACTTCTATGATTTATTCCATGTTAAGATATTATGATCTCTTTTGCAGGTTTTAATTTTCAAAAAGATATGATATGATTTTTATTTCCTTTATTTGCCCTTGCTGAGCATTTGAGCTCACCCTTTTATGTTTTCTTTTCCCCAGGCCAGGAAGATGGATATTAATTAGAATATGCTAAAAGGGACCCTAGATATGATGAAATAAATGGGTAACACTGTAGAAGATTTATGAACCAGTTGTTTATGTTTCCCAGTTTCTAAAGACACTATACCTATACGGTCCTTTGTGGTTTTGTCATATGTTGTAATAAGTGTGATTCAATTTTGAAGTATTAACAATGTATGTAAAGTGTGGGTCGTTATAGTTGGTATCAGAGGCAAAGGAGGTAGGAATGTATCCGATCCTTCGGAACTCTCACATGTGAGCGTTGGACGAAGCATGGCTCTCCGCCCAAGGGCTTCATGCGGAAATGGCTGCCACTGGGGATGGTGGTGTGTCCCGCCCAGGGGGTGTAGCCGCCCATGGAGTGCCCTGATAGGTATCAACTATAGTCCACTGGAAGTAATTCTAGACCGTTATAGTTGGTATCAGAGGAAAGGTATAGTCAACCTTTGGAAACTAGGATGTGAAAGCCTTAGTAAGAACCCTAAGGATAAGTCTAAGCATAGAACACAATCTTAGAAATGGCCATGAATAACCTAGGATAAGACCATAAGCATGAAAATTTATTTCTTGAATTATGTGGTTTCCTATTATAATTAGTGTTGCTCACACTATTCTTCTTGGTTTTAGTCAATGGCTGGAACCCGAAGGAACCGTGTTAATGCGGAATGTGATGGGCAATGCAATGATTGTCCCCCTGAGCAACCAAACGATATGGGAGCTGGAATGAAAAATCTTGTAGCCATGCTCACACAACTTTCTCAAGCTATGAATCATGCAGGATTTCCAAACGAACAAAGGAGGGAGCAAAATTCTGTTGAATCCTTCATGAGGCAGCGTCCACCATCTTTCAGCGGGTCTACTGATCCATTAGTTTCTGAACAATGGATTAGTACTAATGAAAAGATATTTTCAGTTCTTCAATGTTCTGAGCATGATAAAGTCATCCTAGCAGTGTATCGTTTGGAAGGAGATGCTGATCAATGGTGGAATCTTGTTAAGAATACAAGGCAAAGGGATGAAATTGAGTCTATGGAATGGGACGAGTTCAAGAACTTATTTTTCAATAAGTACTTCCCTCGTATTCTCCGAACAAAGATGGAGAAAGAGTTCCTTGAACTGAAGCAAAGGGATGATGAATCTGTTGGTACCTATGAAGCAAATTTTACCAGACTTGCAAGGTACGCTTCTGGTATTATTATCCAACCTGAGATTAAGATCGATCGATTCTTTAGTGGTTTAAAACCAAGTCTTCGAAGGGCGTTAGCCATAAGGGACTTCAATAGCTACGAGGAAATCGTTCGATGTGCTCTCAAAGTCGAGATGGAGATTGGAGTAACCCATCAGTCACATGGGTTTGATAAGAAGAGGAAGATGGAATTCAAAGAAAAATCTAAAGAGCACACGGAAAAGAAGATGAACTTTCCCTTATGCTCAAAGTGTGGAAAGAAACATGGAGGGAGTTGTCTTAAAGGGACAAGTAAATGTTTTAAATGTGGAAAGGAAGGTCATCGGGCATTTGAATGCCGTGATAATGGGAAGAAGATGTCTAATGATGCAAACAAAGGAAGGGATACACAGAATGAACCTGCTACACTTCAATGTTTCAAGTGCAAGGAGATGGGGCATTATGCCAATCAATGCCCAAATCCAAGGGTTGATGATGATGGTCGACGTCAACAAACTCTTAAGGCTAAAGAAAAAGGAAAGTCACATGCAATTTCTATCAGCAATGTGGAGTACGATAACGATGTGGTGAAAGGTACACTTACCATCCACTCTAAAGTAGCAAATGTTTTATTTGATTCTGGATCCACCCACTCTTTTATTTCTGAAGACTTTTCTAAGGGTATCACCGTATTACCTCAACAATTAGATGTTGAGTTAGCCGTGACAACACCTAATGGCACATCAATCGCATCAAAAGTTTATAATTCTTCTCCGATCGAAGTTTGTGGGAAAGTGCTTCCTGCAAATCTTGTGATCCTTCCTTTAGTGGAATTTGATGTGATTCTTGGCATGGATTGGATTTCTCTACATGGAGCTCATATCAATTGCCAAAGAAGGGAAGTCACATTTCATATTCCAGATCAACCTACGATCGTCTATCAATGCAAGGATGAACATAACCTTCCAGTGGAAATTTCTTCCATCTTATGGGTATTGATTCCACTAAATGAAGGTTATTTATCTCAAATATTTGGTGAGTAACTCACGATTAAGAATATGCCCATTGTACGGGAGTTTGATGATGTCTTTCCGGAGGAATTACCGGGTCTTCCACCAAATCGTGAAGTTGAGTTTTCAATAGAACTCGTACCGGGTGCTTTGCCTATTTCAAAGACACCTTATAGAATGGCCCCAATTGAGTTGCAGGAATTGAAGAAGCAACTCCAAGAGAATCTTGATAAGGGATTCATACGCCCTAGTGCGTCACCTTGGGGAGCACCTGTTCTATTTGTTAAGAAGAAAGATGGATCAATGAGACTCTGCATTGATTATCGAGAACTTAACAAGATCACTATCAAGAACAAATATCCTCTCCCACGCATTGATGACTTATTTGACCAACTACGCGGAGCTCAATACTTTTCCAAGATTGATCTTCATTCAGGGTATCATCAATTAAGGGTCAAAAGGGAGGATATACCAAAGACGGCTTTCCGTACAAGGTATGGACACAATGAATTTATAGTGATGCCATTTGGTCTTACTAATGCCCCTGCTATCTTCATGGATCTAATGAATAGAGTCTTTAGAGACTATCTTGATCAATTTGTGGTAGTCTTTATAGACGATATTCTTGTCTATTAAAAGAGCAAGGAAGAGCATTAAGATCACTTGAGAATTATATTGAAGACCCTGAGAAAAGAGAAGCTTTATGCCAAATTTACCAAGTGTGAATTTTGGCTTCAAAAAGTTGCATTTTTGGGTCATATAATCTCAAAAGAGGGGATATCTGTGGATCCAGCAAAAACAGAGGTTATCGAAAGATGGTCAAGACCAACAACAGTAACTGAGATCCGAAGTTTTCTTGGTTTGGCTGGATATTATCGACGTTTTGTAAAAGATTTTTCACGATTATCTAATCCACTCACCAAGTTGACTCGGAAAGGAGTTAAGTTTGTCTGGACAGAGGAATGTGAAGAGAATTTCAAGGAGTTGAAAAGAAGGTTATCCAGTGCACCTGTGCTCACACTGCCTTGTAGTGGAGAAAGGTTTGTGATCTATAGTGATGCATCCAAGAAGGGATTGGGGTGTGTTCTTATGCAAAATGATATGGTGATAGCTTATGCCTCACGACAGTTGAAAATCCATGAGCAAAATTACCCAACACATGATTTGGAGTTGGCTGCGGTAATCTTTGCATTAAAGATTTGGAGGAATTACCTTTATGGTGAAAGGTGTGATATTTATACTGATCATAAAAGTTTAAAGTATATTTTCACACAAAAGGAGCTGAATATGCGCCAAAGAAGATGGTTGGAGCTGATTAAGGATTATGACTGCTCAATCCATTACCACCCTGGGAAAGCAAACAAGGTGGCAGATGCATTAAGTCGACAAGACCATGCTAGTTTATCCATGATGAGGATCACAAAAGATCCAATATTTATGGATTTACAAAGGATGGATCTTGGAATTATAATGGAAGGGGAAAAATCTTATCTTTCTCAAATGAATGGTCAACCATCTATACATATGAAGATTAAAGAGGCACAGAAAGAAGATGTCGAGTTACAAAAGAAGGTGAGAAATGTTCCTGAATTCCACCTTGATTGTGATGGGATAATAAAGTTCAGGAATCGGGTTTGTGTTCCTCCCATCCCCGAATTAAAGAAAGAGCTGCTGGATGAGGCTCATAGTTCTTCATTCTCTATTCATCCTGGAAGCACGAAGATGTATAGGGACCTGAAAGAGTACATCTGGTGGGATGGCATGAAAAGAGATGTTGCTGAATATGTCTCTCGATGCTTGGTTTGTCAACAAGTTAAAGCTGAGAGACAGAAGTCTAAGGGGATGTTACAACCATTACCCATACCCGAATGGAAATGGGAAAACATCACTATGGACTTTGTCACAGGACTTCCTAAAACATTCAAAGGCAATAATGCTATCTGGGTCATAGTTGATCGTCTTACAAAGTCTGCACACTTCATTGCTATTAGAGAGGATTTCTCTCTAGATCAGCTTGCCAGGATATATGTAAAGGAAGTGGTAAGATTGCATGGAGTACCACTTTCTATTATATCTGATCGAGATCCGAGATTTATCTCAAAGTTTTGGCGAAGTCTTCAGCATACTCTAGATACAGAGTTGAGTTTCAGCACTGCTTATCATCCCCAGACAGACGGTCAGTCTGAGAGAACAATTCAAACCCTAGAAGATATGTTGAGAGCTTGCTCTATGGATTTCAAAGGAGGTTGGGATCAACACCTACCTTTGGTGGAATTTTCTTATAATAATAGCTTTCACTCCAGTATTCAGATGGCTCCTTATGAAGCTCTCTATGGAAAGAAATGCAGGACTCCAACTTGCTGGGATGAAGTTGGGGAAAGAAAGCTATTAGGACCTGATCTCGTTGATGAAATGGTAGAAAAGGTCAGATCTATTCAACAACACATAAGAGCAGCTCAGAGTTGACAGAAAAGTTATGCCGACAACCGAAGAAAAGACCTAGAGTTTGAAGTGGGTGATAAAGTGTTCTTACGAATATCTCCCTGGAAGAGGGTTATGAAATTTGGAAAGAAGGGGAAGTTGAGCCCTAGATATATCGGTCCTTTTGAAATACTAGATCGTGTTGGGAAGTTAGCTTACCGATTGGCGCTTCCACCGAATCTCTCTCAAGTTCACGATGTGTTCCATGTATCTCTCATGAGAAAGTACATACCAGATCCTTCACATGTACTCAGCTCAGAAGTTGTACCGCTGGAGCAAGATCTTTCTTATGAAGAACAGCCGATAGAGATTCTGGATCGTAGCGAAAAAGTCCGACGAAACAAGACCACTCGCTTGGTGAAAGTTTTATGGAGAAACCACCAACTTGAAGAAGCTACATGGGAGCTTGAGGATATGATGAGGGAGAAGTATCCTCATTTGTTTGTTGCAAAGTGACGAATTTCGAGGGCGAAATTCTTTTTAAGGGGGGTAGAATGTAACACCCGAGACTTTTATGTTATATAAATCATCAAAGGAATCTTTTTCTACACAACACTTGCTTGGCTTGCTTTACACGCAATTGCGACCTTCCTCGATAGCTTGCGTCGTACGCAATACCGAGTTTCACTAAACAACAATATGCTATTAAAACTAGCCGTTATGAATAGTAATAACCACTTTTTGAAATTTTATAAATTTTATTTTTCAAAATGGACTTCATTTTTGGACTCAGAATATCGAAATTAGCCTAGGGTGAAATTTTGGTATTTTTCTGAAAACTTTCAATTTTTGATGAATAGTGAAACCACTAAGTGGTAGGTTAAAAACTGAATTTTGCATAAAACTTAATTTTACCGCTTCTGTGAATGGAATTTCAAAAATCCGAGAGACACGGTTAATATCAAGGACTAAAATGTGGTTCAATGAGATGAAAATAATTTTTTGGTGAATAGTAACTTTTTACTATTTTTACCGCGGTTAATAGTAAATAGGGTAACTAAGGGTAAATATGATATTAATATTACCCTAACACATGTCCTAATTCTATTGGACAAGTGTAATTCGGCCAAAAACAAACTTAGGAAAAAAATATGACCATTTAGGCCCACTTGGATTAGATTAGGACATTTATTATTAATTTATTTAAAGAAGGGTTAAAATAGTTAAAATCAAAGTCTAATAAGTAAATCATTTTTAATATAGGGTTATACATAAGATAAATTCGATTGTAAATATTCATTAGAAAGCTAAAAAGATTTCCTACATGATGATATTTTATTTGTAATTTTTAGACATCAAATAATTTAATTTATTTATGACACAAAGATGATGCAGTAATTATCTTATTAATGAAATATTGACAAAATTGATAATATAAATACCAAAATAAATGTAATTTGAGACTTTTTATGAATTCCACTAATTTTCTAGGTTACTATGATATATTAGTATTTATTTAATCAACTTGGTTCGAACATATAATTCTGTTATGACTTTCACAAAAATCATATATCAAATAGTGTCAAAATTGACACAAAATAGTTTTTAAATCAAATATTATATTATTAATTGTTATTTTATTCCTAAAAATCTAAGGTTCGGCCAAATGACTTAGATAAGGATATATATATTAATAATAAACAATTTGGGGTTCGTTTGGCATGTTATAGTAAGTGTATTAACCATATAGTGAAAGAAAACAAAAAGACACGGTAAAAGTTAAATTAATTAACTTAGAGTTAAATCTAATTGATAAGGTTAAAATAATACCCTAAACTTGTCTAAATCCTATTGGTTGATAGGATTTCGACCCATACCCACTTTAGCTTCGAAATAAGACCCTTTGGAACCATTATAAACCGATTTTGACTTTAATATAAAATAATATTTTGAGATATTCCTAAGGTGCCCCTCTCCTCCCTTATAAAAGGGCACCTCCTCCCCCTCCTCCTCACACCAATTTGAGCACTCAAGCTCGGCCAACCCCTGCCATTTTCCCTTCTCCACTTCCCTAGAATAATCCTAGAGGTCCTGGTCTTCTCCAAAGACCAATCTTAGTTCCTTAAGTGGAGGATTCAAAAAGGCGTTCCAAAGAAGAGGTAATATCCATTACCGATCTTTTCAATTTCTTTCTTCTTCAACTTCTTCTTCTTTAGTTGTTTCATGATAAAGTAATAACATAAGTATTACTTACATACTGATATTTTATTATAAATATGAAACAACCCTAATTCACCTTCTATCCATCCTACGGAAAAATGAAATCACCGCGCGTGCGTACGTACGGAATACCGTCTCCACGCCGTGGTGTAATCTATTTTCCACCATCACCTTACAAGGATGGGTATAATGGTGTAATCAGTAACTATATATGATTATTATTAAGTAATATTGATACTGAAATAATATATATATATACTCCAATACAATTCCACAATCATAGGAACGATATCATCACTCGTGCGTACGTACGGAATACCGTCTCCACGATGTGATGCGACTCGTTCTACATGATCTTGATTTCATAATGATTATATAAATGAATTGAATGAATGAATATGGTATATACTACACTAATACCATTCTGGAAATGAATTATCTATAACCTAAAGATAAGAATAAGAATTTATTCGACAAAACACGCATAAGAACAAAAAGTTATAAAGACCCGAGTAACAAGTAACAATGAAATATTACTAACAAGAAGCTAATAATATGACCATATATGATCTCATATCAATATGTATGATTCTGGAATAAGTCAATAACATTATTTAAACCATTATACAGGAGCTTCGGACACGAACAAAGCAAATCGGACCTAAGGTAAGGGAAATATCACAATCTCATTTTTATCCGAGATTGTTTATTCGTAAGTATTTACTGGGGTGTATTTTATCATCCACATCCATGTTCCCTCAATATGTAATATTGTTTCCATCCACTTTCAATAGTTTAAATCCAATTTTACCCTTAGGTGAGTTTTTAGTAAAGAATATGAAAGGAATCTTTTGTCGTTTTTCCGTACGAGGTACTTTTTGACTTTTCCAACAAAAGTACGAAGAATGTTTTTTTTAACTTATACAGCATGAATGGATTTTTAAAACATTATTTCCAAGAAGCTTCCTTTACAAATTTTCAAGTTTATTTTTAATCAACTTCTTTTATTTTAAAGTCGTATGACATGTTATGAAAGGAAAAATGTTTTTGAAGTAGAAAGGATATTTTCCTCAAGAATGGAGTTCAAGTACTTTATCAAAATTATTTTCCATCTAAGAAAATAAAAGGGTTATGTTTTTATCCCTATTATTACATGGATTTGATTATGTTGTGATGGAAATATTTTTATGAATTTCTTTATCTTATATGAATTGTTTTATGATGTCATGTTATTTAAGAATCCCATTTTTATTACATGGGTTACGTTATGATGTATGGTTTATGATTATGTGGCACACATAAGAAAGGATTCATTATAAGATGGGTGGGACCTATATCTCCCTCCAATGCATTGGGTAATGATTTTATATCTCATGAGATAGACATGGCTGGAACGGAAGGTTATTTCGGTTCAGTGATACAGGACTGAAACGAGGAGTGAACTCGGTTCAGAAAGGGACTTTGTCCACTAAGATAGTCTTGGAAATGAGTCATGACTAACAAGAAATGATTTTCCATGATTATGTGTGCATGCCACAAAGATTCAAGTTTTATGTTATGATTATGGGGATCTCATTTTCACTTCTATGATTTATTCCATGTTAAGATATTATGATCTCTTTTGCAGGTTTTAATTTTCAAAAAGATATGATATGATTTTTATTTCCTTTATTTGCCCTTGCTGAGCATTTGAGCTCACCCTTTTGTGTTTTCTTTTCCCCAGGCCAGGAAGATGGATATTAAGTAGAATATGCTAAAAGGGACCCTAGATATGATCAAATAAATGGGTGACACTGTAGAATATTTATGAACCAGTTGTTTATGTTTCCCAGTTTCTAAAGACACTATACCTATACGGTCCTTTGTGGTTTTGTCATATGTTGTAATAAGTGTGATTCAATTTTGAATTATTAACAATGTATGTAAAGTGTGGGTCGTTATAGTGTATATAAAGGCTATGAGTTTAAGGGTTTTTTTTAAATAGAGGAAAATGTGTAATAGGGGAAGAACTAGAAAGTACGGGAATAGGGTGAGACATGAAGGAAAAAAAATGTTTTGGTAAGTCATGTGTCAACCGAAACTTGGGGGATTTTAAATATCATTAATGGAATTATAATGGCTTTGAAAGTGGTATTAAAACAATTTTATCTAAAAAGATACATTGCAGAGGGGGAACTGGAAAAAGTATGAAACTCGGAAAAAAAGGGTGGGACACCGTTTGGTGAGACACCATAATGGAGCCACTATCACAGTACCACCTTCATGATACCACTGTATGAAGTGCCACCGTTTCGGTGTACGACTGTAACAGTGTGACCGCAATAGTGCCACTATCACAGTGTCACTGGTTTGGTAGAACACTGTAAGCATTGCCACCATTTCGGTGTGTGACCATGATAATGTGACTGCTACAGTGCCACCGTTCGGTTGTGCGACCGTGACCAATTCCATTGTCACGATGCTCCTATGACCGGTGCCACCGTTTTAGTGGGACAGTTTGATGGAACAAAGTTTTAGGAAAAATCATTAATGGGTCACTATTCAGAACATTACATTATAATATTTTTATTTATTTCTACTATGTTATTACTATTATAAATATGGGGTTTTCACCCCATGATCGATAATATACCCCGACTGTATGCTATAAGCATCTTTCTTTTATAGAGGTGAGCCAGAGGTCATGCAGTGGACCTTCTTGGGGCACCAATGCAGGGAACCTGTGTCAAGAAGCTACACATTAGATAATCCAATCCATAAAAAAATAATCTTCTATAATCCCTAATCATATTATAGAATCCAAACATTGGTAATTATGAAAACCACCGATGTATTTTGGTGTATACCTGAAGGATTTACCTGGAAACGATGAAACATTTTTCAACAATCATTTTGGTTTTATTTCCTTCCATAACCACAAAAAATTTTATTAATTAATGAATATATAATAACCTAAATATAATATAAATATTTATATCTTTTTGTGTTAAATGGTTTAACTACACCTTAACACAATTCCATCAAATGGGATACTCAATCATCATTCATGTGTACGACATACTACCGCCTCATGAACAAATGTCCTTCATTCTTCTTTTAACACCTTTAAAGGTTGAGAATAGTAATGTAAATACTTGTTTTATATAATATTTATTATATATATTATGTATTTATTCTTAATAAATTTTATTATAACACATAACTTCTTTCCTTCCAACTTTTGGAAATACAATATCATCATTTTTGGACGGGCGGACTAATACCTGCACAATGTGATGTGATACATTAAAACTTACATGGAATGTATTAGGGCCATTTTTAATATAAAACATGTGAAATAAATGAGATTTATTTTATTTTCATGAAATTATTAAAAAACTTAAATATAATATATCATTTTCTTTAACCCATTTTCACACACTGAAAAAGTTATTTCATCTTTTGTGGAAACTTGGACAACCACCACATAGAAGAAATGTGTTACAATTCACATTAAAATAATTATATGTATACATATATATGATTAAATAATATTGTATATATCATGTAATTATCATTATGGAACTATAAATGTTACTTACCTTGTTTTTAAAATGATCATCGAAAAATGCGATCGTTACTCATGCGTACATAGAACATACAGTATCCATGATTGTAACGTTGGCTCATTTATCATATTTGTAACTCATGGTTGTTTTTAAATGTATAATTAATGTTTAAATATTATAATTATTTAATTATTATTATAGTGTATATGTTTTAATAAATACCCATTTGATAATAGTTGACCTAACAAAGTTGTTTTGACAAATAAAAAGATTATGGTTATAACATCCAACTTAAATATCATTGATAACGTATTGAATATAAATTATTTATAATTTAAATAAAATTAATAATAAAAATCCTAATGGTTCTTAAGAAATAATATTATTGTCTTATGTATGTTATTCATTAATATATAGGGAAATCCAGACAAATCAGAGTCAAGGTATGAGGTTTCTCCTGAATTTACTTTCCCTTGAGACATATTTGTTATTATACACAAAGTTACTTTTATATGGCATACCGAATTCTCCTGAATTTATTTCATTATTATTATCCTCAAATTTATGGGGTTTCACATATCCATTTTAGTATCTCTCTTTCATGGGGTTTATGGTTTCAATGATAGCAAAGTGGTAATTGACGTTTATCATAATTTTCCGTTTTTGAGTAATTTGTTATGTCATACACCAATCTTATTTTTTGTGGTGTATATAATTATCCGTTTAAATTATCATGAAGTATAAAATTATTATCAATATATCATAATTTTACTCCATTTTATTACATCATGGGGATTATAATTAAAATGTTTCAAGGTGTAATGGGACACTTTTAATTTTAGAAGATTACTTTCCTCATGAATGTTTTGATGATTTTATAATGGAATTTACATTGTTTAGTGTTAACAAATATTCTTATTACTTATCTCTAAGTAGTGATATTATTTTATTAATTCCAACATAATTATTTTATTTGACAGATTATGAAAATTATAAAGATATTTTTATGAAACACTTTTTTTCTATGAGTTGAGTGTGTCCTAAAAAGATTGTTAGGAAACCCATTCATTTTACATTGGTTTATTAAGTCATAATGAGATTATTATGGAACACAATTATTCTCTATGGTTTAATAATGTTTCAAAAACATTATTTTGAAACCCATTTCATTTCCATGGGTTAATCATGTTTCAATGAGATTGTTTTGGAACCCATTTTTTTGATGGATAAATCATGCTTCAAGGAGATTATTATGGAGCCCATTTCATTTCCATTGGTTAATCATGTTTAAAACAGAATTTTATTTAACACAATTATTTTACTGGGGATGATCATGATTCAAATAGATAGTTATCAAATCCATTTCCTTCCATGGTTAAATTTTGTCCTAAAGAGATCATAATGTAATTTAATTATTTTATATGGGATTATCATTTTTCAATGATTTGGATTTGAAAAACATTTATTTTCCAAGGGTTAATGATGTCTCAAGGAAATTTATTAACCCATTTCTTTTCCATGTACTAATCATGTTTTTAACAGATATTTTTGGAAACTATTTTTTTTTCATGGTTAAATCATGTTCTAGAAATAATTAATGTTATTTAATTTAGTTATTAGGAATTATCTATATATTTAGTTCATTGAAATTGTAAATTATGGGTGAAACTAGATAGAATTGGGTGAACCCTCTATAGAAAATATGATGGGTGCTCCAAAATAGTTTTACAATGCTTTGTGTATTATAGAGATATAATTAAACAACTTTTATTATTATATTTTTATGGTTTATGTAAGGATTATATAGGGGTTATATAATGGTTTTATGTGATGATGTTCCAAGATAACCACATTTTTTATATAATATTCCTTGATTTTATGATTTTTTTTACCAGTATTAAAATCAGATGGCTCATGATTATCGATTATTATGACTATTTTCTATGATAAAGCCTTTTCTCATGTAATCATGTATTATTATTAAATAATTGTGTGTATGAATATTCTGATTTTATACTCATTAATTTTGATTAAGTCATCATAATATTTTACTTTTTGTATGCTCAATGATGAGACTAAATTGTTAATGATCATGGTTTCCGCTACCAATCTTTTGAGCTCACCCTTCATGTGTTTCCTTTTCCTAGAGTTTTAGAGAATGGTGTTTAATGATTTATTTATAAAATGGATTTTACAAGGATTTTTTTGATAACCTATTGTGGAATAATAATATATGGTTAGGTTATAGAAATTTTTTTTTGAGGAATTATGAATATTTTATATATGATTTCCATCATAATTCTCTAAAATTATAAACCTAAAAAGTTATCCAGAATATAGGTGATCCATATTTTTCTCTTGAAGTTGTATGGTTTTGATTTAAAAATATGTGACCAAATTATCAGCATCATAGATGGAAATGTAATGGTATGTATTTCATCATGGGATCTAGGAGTGTTGGATTTAGGCAGTTTTAGTTGGTTTCAAAGGTCAGTTTAGATAAAATTAGAGATTATGTTTTTTTTGTGAGTTTACCTTAAGATATATGAATAATATCATTGTTATATAATCTTAAAGATGATCATATGTTCAATTAATTAGACATATTATTGTGGTCTTAAGGGGTGTGTTCTTAAATTGATTATATAGATTTTTTTAAGATGAGGTATGTTTAACCCTTATGATCAAAGTAAATTATTTTTAAGGAGGATTTTTATTTTAAAATTTTGAAGAAAAAAACAACAAATATGGTTGGTAAAAACACATCTTATATGCCATGGTGGTGGGGCATCAACTAATTATTTAATGATGATAAGGGTTTCTTGTACTACCATTGGCCTATATGATGTTCTAGTTAGAATGAAATATTTTTTTGTTAAAGATAATTTTTATTACCGAAACAGAAGTGATTTTATTTGAGTATTAAAGTTTGATTTATCATGGAATTATATATGGTCAAAACCTTATAATCTTTTGGTTTAAATCTTAGTATAGAAATATTTAAGGAATTTCAAGCATATCAATGGAATAATTTAGTTTATCCATAGGGTATAAATTTTAAATATTAATGTATCATATGAAGGTATTCTCCAATATAGAATTACCTTACTATTATCCAAACATTTTTTGTCTAATGTATAATGATAGGTGGAATAGCTTGATTATCCCTTTTGTGCTTATCTGGTCCTTAAATGTTTAATGAATTGCATTGGGAATTAAATATTCATCTTGAATACACATCATTTGGAGAAAAATATGTGGTTTTGGTATAAATTGAATAATGTATGAAGATTTATTTTTCAAGTAAGTATATTTATTTATTTTTTCATAATAGATGCTGAAGGAAATCCTTCATCATTAGACAAAAAATGAAATAATATTTTTTCGTATTAATTTTTTTTAAATGATATCAATGTCTATTCCTCACCTATTTTGTTACTTATTTTGTCATAATTGACTTCTTATTGAATATGTTCTCTATAAATATCAATTAGTCCATTAAAATTATTGTTTCCTTCAAAATATATATTTTAATTTTATACTAATGTTCTCCCTTTGTTGAATACCAGATTTTTGTAACATCTGGTGAATTTTATATATCCATCCTTCCATTTATAAGTCATTTTTTATTAACCCCTTTTATGACATGGGTTTCAATAACTGAAATCCAAAAATGGAAATATTATGATAAACAAGATGAATTCCCAAGGTAAAATTCATTTTAAATGGTGTAAGATGTAACATCCTAAAATTCTATGAAATATCTTTTTCCAATTTAATTGAATTTTTTAAATATATTTAATGAAAAAAAATAAATATTTTATCTTAAATCAGAAAAAATACAATTTTATCTTTTTTTATGCAACATGAACGATATTTTATTAATTATTATACACACAAGCCCAAGTCTTACAAAAAATAAATATACTATTAATATTGTTTTTATAGTTATCACCAAGCCATTTGAATGGATGGAATTAATGAGATTAAATACATTGTTAAAATTATATTTTACACATGTATCTAAAATTAATACATTCTTTTCCTATTAATTATAAATTCCAATAATGTACAATTGAATATAAAGTATGCGATTTTACGAAATTTTTTTTTAAAAGAATTGATTTTTATATTAATAAATTAAATTAATAAGTATCATTGAAATATATTAATGAAATATATATTCTATATATTTAAAAAAAATGTTCTGAAACTCATACAATATGTATAATAGTCTTATCAAAATTACAAATCCAATTTTCAGCATAAAAAGATGTATGTTTTTAAAATGCATTTTTTACCATCTATTAATGGTGCACCTGTTTTAAAAATTAATTCTCAAAATTCTAAAATTTTTATTTGAAAAATAAACATCATTTCCTAAATTGTAATATAAAAATTTACTTTGGGTTATTTTCTTTTTGTATTTTCTAAATAATGTTAAATTTTGTAGAATAATGAATTATACCATATTTTAATTGAAAAATTCATTTTCATTTAAATTATTAATAGTGTAAAATTATATTTTCAATTGGATTAAATTTATAATTTTATTAATTTTATATCATTCCAACCAATTTAGGTAATTTTATCCAATTCCCCAATGAAATTGGATATAAAAGCATTTTTATCTTTTAAACATTTCCCTTGAAAACTGGTTGTCTTATTCTGTCTACAAGATTAATTTTAAATTGATTCCTTCGACTTATTTGACTGGAATTTTAGAAAATGGATTCCATATTTGGAATCATAATAATTTATAATTCACATTAAGGTAAAAAAAAATTTTAAACAAAATGATTTGGGAATTTAATTAAAATTAATTACAATAATAAATGAAAAACAAGTTACTTAATGCTTAAACATTAATGATAAAGCACCCAATGACCTTAAAAAGGTCCAAAGAAAATTTTATGTAAATTATTAAAAAATATACCATATTTTATAAAATTTATCTTAGTAATTGGGGGTCATTATGAAAGGTAGAACTCCTAAAAGTGATTACATATTTATATTTTCAAGAATGCATCTCCACATCAACTATAAAAAATCTCTCAACCTCCTCCCTTGTTCAAAACTATTAGGAAATTTTTCTCCTCAAAATACTTCCCAAATAATCTTATCAAATCCATAATCTTGTCATAGGTTCCTTTTTTTTATTAAATCATTCAAATCATGTCTTTTGGTGTAAACCAAAAGAATATAACCAAAAAAATGTAACATTTTTTTATGATCACTTTAGTTGTATTAATTTTTCAAAAAAATTAATTTCATTTTAGTACAGTTTTATATTATAACCAAATTAACTAAAAAATAATTTTATGTTGTTGTTTAAAAGGTTCTAAAAACACATTCAACCAATTCCATAAAATGGGATACACAATCATCATTTGGGTGTATGGCAGACTACCGCCTTGGGAACCATTGTTGTTAGTTATTCCATTACCAAATTTCATGATTTGGAATATTTATGTATTTAATGATGTTATATGATACATATCTATGATATTTATTATTTAATTGTTCTTCTTGAATTTTAATATAATAGATAACTTCATGCATGACATCTTTTGTAAATATGACAACTTCGTTGGTGGATGTGTGAACAACTGCCTCCTTAAAGTTGTGTGATTGGTTCACACATTACAAGTAATGTGTTAAGGATGGGATTAATTATATATAATAAACAAAAATGAAATATATATGATATTAATGACATAATTATTTTTCTGGAAATATAATATATCACTTTCATTAAAAATATTACACACTTAAAAATTGATAATGTCGTTCGTGGATGTGTTGACTACCGCCTCTTCCAAGAGATTTCATTCCATTTACAGTATAATAATTAAATGTATATGTAGATATAATTAAAAAAATTTGTATTTATGATATAATTATCATTATATAAATATAAATTTTACTTACTATTTTTATAAGTCCCCAACCTAAAAAATAACTGAATCTTAGTTTAGGTCATGAATTCCAACTAAATATATTTTCAGGTTTAGAGTATTTGATAATTAGGTTCTAATTATTACATAACAACTCAAAAATTACAAAGTAGTCAAATCAATCACTATCTATTTTTTCAAAAAATGAATCTGTTTAAAACAAAACTTGACTTATTTTTCATGATAAAAATATTCATGACTTCTTCCATTATCTTACCCATTCTTATAACCAATGGAAAAAAATTAATAACATAATATCTACATAAAAATATCAGTATGTAATTAAAAATACAGAATAAAACCTTCAGTACATAAATATTTAAAATCGATGAATGTTATTTTTTCAGAAAATCATTCTTTCCCCCCCTAAAACATAAACTATTTATAATATATCATGTAATCATACGATTCATAAAAAACATCATAGAAAGTATAAAAAATTAATGTTTCTTGTGGAAACCATATCATACATACAATATAGCCTTCATAGCTACATATGGAGTAACCATCATGGTCATGTTTGGAATACCCATCTCAATATATTCCCTAAATATCTTAAAAGAAACCTTAATATTATCCACGTTCATGTTACCCAATTCATTGAAGAGATATCACGAGCTCACCAATCCTATGTTTATCATGGAACCATCCTTACACATATGCAATGCCCAATAACCATAGAGAAATCATAACATATGAACAAGCATAAGGGAAAATGGCATTTCCATATTGCAATCAAAAGACGTCATATAAAGATTTTGATATAATAAATCCATTAAAAATAACATTTTCATTAACAAAACAACTATAAATGAATATGTTAGTAACTTTTTTTTAAAATAAAACATTAAATCTTGATGAGGAATAAAAATATCCAAAATTGATCGTGAGGGCTGAAAGGTTATTTTTTCCGCATATGTTAAAAAATATTCCTCTTTTCATTTAGTAAAATGATTCATAAAGAAAAGATTCTTTTTGAAAAGTATTGAAGGAAAATAAATTTCATGGGGGGTGGGGGATTATACACTATATCAAAATATGCCTTAGTGAAAGGAGATTGAGATGAAGTCCTTTACCTTGTGTCCAATATGCCATGTTCATTATTTACCATCTTGAATAATAAACATTAGTAAATTTCTAATATCTTGAGAAGGTTTCTCATGTTTATTATTCCTTTAATATCAATTATTATAAGTTTATAAAAATTACAAAATTATTTGTTTTCATATCGGTCAATTTGATAATTTTCGGTAGTTGAGTTAAAAATGAACTTATTTTGATATAAACTTCTAAATGTAGTCAGAAGTACAAAATATCATAAATATTATTCATGATTTAAGTTTCATATATATCATGTACATATGTATTTATAATATTCCATAACATTTTGAGATAATAAATGAAATTCAATGTTTCAGGAAACGGTAGAATATACATACAATTGAATGCTACTTTCATTTCATTGTCATATTAATGAATGAAAACTAAATGATACATAGGTATATAGTAATTAAATAATAATATATATGTAATATACGTAACATAAGTTTATTAACACCATAATTTATATATTTCATGTATGGTGTGAATGAGTCATATCACTTTTAAGGGGTGGTAGTTTGCACTTCCTCAAAGAAGATTATTATATTTACAAATTAAGAAAACCAGAAAGGAATGTTGTAAATATGAATTATAGATTCATAGAGGAAAAATAAATATAAAATATATCATATTTATTCATTTCATTCATTTATATAATCACAGTTTAATGAATTTAATGTTGAATGAACCGCATCACATCGTGGAGACGGTAGTCCATACGTACGCACAAGCAACGATATCATTCACTTAATGGTTAAATGTTATAGAATTTGATGTTATATAGACTATAAATAATAATTATCATGGTATATTGATTATTTAAATCCATTATAATCATCATTATACCAATCAAAATTAATTATTATTGAATAAAAAATTACACCCCAATCATGGAGACGGTAAGCCGTACGTACCCACATGAAGATATTGTTATTAATATCAAGGATAAAAGAGGTATCAGATTGTATCATAACTATAATAACATATCATTAAGTATAATAAACTGAATTTATTACTTTTTTGTAGAAATGACATAATAAGAGGAAGTATAAAAATAAAATGATTTTGAAATATGTGGTAAAAAATACCTCTTTTTTGTGTATCACATTTTGATTTTCACAAAAGGACTCATTATGATGGATTTATGACAAAAGTGTGGCCTCTAGGAGTAAGGGAGGGATTCTTGGAGCTTATTTGAGTATAATATGAGAAATCCAATGGTCTTGAGATGTGTGACCTAGAGGTTCGAGGTGATGGCCTTTTATAAGTGGGAGGAGGGGCAATTTATGAATGTCTTGAAATATTATTTTATTATAAATGGATTTTTTAAATGAAATAGTTCCAAAAGTGATATATTTCTAGGGTAAGCTGAGGATGGGTATAAATACTCTGAAAAAATAGGTTTTAGAAAATTTTAGTTTATAATATAAACCATATCTTCTAGCATTAACACATAGTTAAAAACAATTTCTCTTTCTTTGTCTCTTTGTATTTTCATAATATATGGAAACTAATGTTACTATAAAATGACAAGAGAACCCAAAGTGTAATTTTAATTACATTTTGAAAATTATATAAGTCATTTTTTTTGAATATTAATTTTTTAGAACTGTTATATCATTTAATAAAACAATATTTAATTTAAAAGTCATTAATGTCATTTTTGACACCATTTAGTAGATGATTTTTGTTAATAATAAAAATATAATTCTTTATAAAAAGAATTAACATTAAGATAATTTATTATCATCATACATGAAATTGGTGGATGGTATCAAAATATTCAAATTTTATTTATTTTAATATTTATAATACAATTTATTTGAATCTTTTATTAAATAGATAATCATTGCATCATCATTGTGTCATAAATATTTATTTTTATACAATGTCTAAAAATTATAACTAAAATAAAATGATGTAATAAATATTTTTTATTTATAATTACTATTAATAGTTAAGTATTTCATAAATATAAACAAAATTATAAATTTTCTAGTTAGGAGATACTTGTTTCTGTTATATTTCCCTTTTAATTAAATTAAATAGTATAAAATGTCCTTTTCCCACCCAAGTGGTTCCAAAATGGTGAATGTTCGGTCTTAGGATGCTCATTGTTGAAAATATCTCATCCAATAGAATTATGGAACTTTTTATAGTAGTTTTATATTATCGTAATATTATTTTTTACCCCTATTTACCTGATTTACCATTTATTAATGGAAAATAATAGTAATTACTGAAGTTAATATTCATAATGTAAAAACATAAAAGGTAAATATTTACAAATTATTGACCTTATGATTCAAAATATAGAATCCATTTTTCTATATTCAAAACACTTAAACTATAGTAATTAATTTAATATTAATTCCTGTTTTCAAAACCCGACGGGTAATTTACCTCTTGAATTTCTCCTCCTTGAGAACATCCTTAGAGAAAAGGATTGTTCTTTTGATGATTCCAAGAGATCTTAGAAATGGGTTAGTGGTTTGGGAAGAATATTAAGATATATTTTGGCAATGATCAATGTTTCTATGGTGTGAGGATAAGAGGTGGTGAGGGGTGGTATTTATAGTGGAGGAGAGGTGTGTTTGCTCATTTGTTTGTTCTTTAGTTTAATATTTTTCCTTAAGACTCTTAGTAGTTTGACAATTATCACTAAATATAATATAATAAAGACAAGATGTTATATATTATGTTTCCTTCAAAAAATATGAATCAATTAATATTTAATTTAACTTATAATGTATATATAACGTAAATTAACATATTTCACTATTAAAAAAAATAATGTATTTCAGGAAAAATTAAAAAAAGTCACCCAAACCATTTTTTAACTTGAACAATTAACAAATGAACTCCATTATATTATATTAATTATCTATATATGAGAAATTTATTTTTTTATAAAAATCATTATTTACATAAAAAATAATGATTCTGAAATTGTAATTATTTTTATAACACTTTGAAAAATTAAAAAATTTCTCATAAAATTATCTTAAAATACTACTAAAATAGAATACTAATTTAAGACTAAATTTGGGAAGATAATTTTTTAAAACATTATATTAATTGTCAAATAAAAAATAAGTACTTATGGTTTACAAAAATATCAACACTAAATTAGGAATTTCTATAAAAAATTATTTCTTTATTCTATTATATAATTATATAATATTTCAACTTATAAAATATTTATTTATTATTTCATAGGTGAGGTTAATGTTATGTTGTCCATTTTACTATTTATTAGGGTCATATTACTATTAAAATGGTCATGTTAAAATTTCATCCGTATAGTTTTCTTAACTTCTTGAAATAAATATTATTTCATTAATTACTCATTTATAGCATTTATATTGTTTTATTTTTGTTATTTAATATAATTTATAGTATTTTACAAAATTATAATAATTGAATTTCCAATGATAATTTTTTGGGTCATTAAATTTATCCACCTTTTGAAATTTTACCCCCTAAATTTTATTATAAGTTTTAAGTTGAAGCCGATGTGGGTACTTCCCATTTATCACTTCCTCAGGCTCCCATGTTGCCTCTTCATACTTATGGTTCTGCTATAGTCCTTTAACCAGGTGAGTAGTCTTGTCATGTAGAACCTTTTCTCTATCATCCAAGATATTCATAGGCTACTCCTCATTTGAGATATCATTTTCAAACTATACCACCTATAAATTTTGTACATGTTAAGGATAACTTATGTACTTACCCAAGAGGGATACATGGAAAACTTTGTGCACATGAGTAATAGTAGGTGGAAGTTCTAATCAATATTCCATGGTTCCAACACAATTAGGGATCTCTAAGGGGCTAATGCACATAGTACATAGCTTTCATTTCTTCAGAAATCCCATGATCCAATTTTATGGAGATATTCAGAGGAATACCGTGTCTCCAACCTTAAAAACATTGTATCATCGATGATTTTCTTATATGTCTTCTATCAACGTTGTCCTACCTTGATGTGTTACTGGTGGGATTTCACCTATTCCGCAATTTCATCAACCATTTCTGGTCCTTTAATTTTATGTTCACAAACTTCATCCCAATATTAAAGTGTTCTACATCTTTTCCCGTAAAGAGATTCATATAGAACAATTTGGATGCTGAAGTGAAAACCATTATTATAGGATAATTCAATGAGTAGATGATGTTGGTCTGAACCACCTTTTATTTTCATAGAACACACTCATAAAATGTCTTCAGTTTTTCAATATTCCACTATGATAGGAAATCGGTTTTAGGATGATAGTCTATGATGAAGTTGAGCTTAGTTCTTAGATCATGTTGGAGACTTTTCCAGAACACAGAGGCGAATCTCAAATCTCGATCAGATACAATCGATAGTGCTAATCTGTGAAGTCATACCACTTCATTGATTTATATCCATGATAGATGACACATTGAGCAGTCATATAAAATTGAGATAATGTGATATGTATTTGTAATATGATCCATAAACCCTATATAACTATGTTTCATTTGGATGTATTTGGAAGCCCATTGATAATGTGCATGGTAAATTTTTCAAACATCCATAGTGTTATGCATATTAGTTGTATCATCCCTTTAGAAAAGTTTCATTCATCTATATCATATTGACATACCAGGAAATTAGATGTATATTTGTTGATGTCATTATCAAAATTGTCCCAAAAATAGTTTTCTTAGAGATCTTGTCACCCCATTGTGCTCCATTGTTGAATAATACAATGTTTAGTTATCTGTGTCATTTAAAAACTTCTTATTTTTCTTTGCATCATATAGTACACATATTCGTGATTGATATCTCACAATTCCTTCCTCATTAATTTTAAACTTTGACGATTTTCCATTTCTCGTATCTTCCACCTTCTTCTGAATTTCCACATCATTCCATTTACAATCCTATATTTTTCCACAAGGTATGGTTGATAAATCATTCGAGAAATGATTGATTATGGTCCTTCCTTATAGATATCCAGGTCCATACATTACTTATTTATGAATATTGGAACCTTCTCAATTATCATCATAGATAATGGAAAATGATCATTCCTATAAAGTGCATCATCCACCTTATTTTCCTTACCAGGATGGTAGTAGACTGAGCAGTCATAATCATTGATGACCTCAAAAAATATTCAGTAGTGCATGTTATTTTCATTATATTTGTATATATATTTGAGAATATTGTGATCAGTACATATCTGACACTTCTTCCCATAGAGATAACTTCAGCATATATTCAATGAAAAGATCATAACTACCAACTCCAGATCATGTACGGAATAGTTTTTTTGATGAATTTTCAAATGTCTTGAGTCATTGGATATCACTATATCATTTTACATTAGTACATACCCTAATCACTTCATTGAAACTTCATTGAATACTAAAAACAGTTTCCCACATTTCATTATTGTGAGCACTAGTGTAGTGATAATCCCTTTTATCAACTATTTTAAGAAGTCTTCACATTCATTCGTCTATAAAAACATCAATCCCTTTTGAGTAATTATGTTTATTGGGTTTAAAATCATCATAATTCATTATAAAATCAGTGATAATACCCAACTAGACCAAGGAAACTATATATCTCTATTATAGATCTTATCTTGGGCCACTCTTTAATTTATTTAGTGTTAGAAAATTCCATAGATATTCATTTACAAGGGATAATGTTCCCACTATTTATAGTTCCTTCACCAAAAACTCACATTTATTCTAAATTTCAAAATTATTATTCATTTTCAAAGACAAAAATTAAGTATTCAAGTACTTATCATGCTCCTCCTTATTGTTTTAATATATCATAATATCATCAATAAAGACAACCACAAATTTTTTTGTAATCTATAACGACCCTATTAATTACATCCATGAAAATTGTTAGAGAATTAGTGAGTCCAATGAGAATCACCATGAACATATAGTGTCCATATCCCATTTTAGAAGAATTCATGGGATATATTCCTTCCTCACCTTTAATTGGTGATATACCGACCAAAAAGACTTAATTAGAGAAATAAAATTCCCAACATATTTGATCAAACATGTCATCTATCTGTTGAGGGGGTACTTCTTATTCATAATCATTTTAATGAGATCATGGTAATTAATGGATAGGTACGTTGATCAATATTTCTTCTTGAAAAAGACGACTAGTGCACCCCATGGTGAGGCACATAGGTGTATAAAAACCTTGTCTAGATTCTGTTGTAGCTACTTCATAAATTCTTCTAGCTTATTAGTGGCCGTTATATAAGGATTATTTGATATAAGTAGACATCCATGAATAAGTTCAATTGAGAAATGAACCTCTAAATCAGGAATAATTTCATGAAACTCTTCATGGAATAGATCAATGTAATACTTCATAATGGTAATGTCTCTAAGCATGATTCCATCATTTGTATCAATTATTTGAGAATGTTATGATTTATCATAAAGAGAAAATAACCGCACCTAACATGATGGTTCTAAAAGAGATTCATCCTCATCTATACACTTGTATAGAATTGGATGAGGATTTGATATGTGAAATGTAATATCCCTTTCCTGATAATTGATGATGGATATTTATAAATGTAGATAATCCATGGCCAAAATAGGATCAAATAGTACAAAAGGGTGTCTCATAAGATTTTTGGGTGGTTCATTCCACAAAGAATACCCATTCCAGAGTTATATACTCTAGATGTAATAATTTTCCAATTTTCAATTATCATAGATCACACTCACTAAATATTTTGAGGTGGTGTTGGAATTGATTGATTAAACATTTTGTAAACCGTAGAATGTGTAGAACCAGAATCAAATGCTATATTCTATATTCTTGAATGAATAATAAGTGTACATATCACAACATAATTATTAGGATCCATTCAGTAGTAGTGATTTCATGTTCAATTACCTTATGCCGAAGAGGTTATTATTGTTGGTTTCCTTAAACACCCCCTTTTATAGGGTAATGGTTCACATAATTTCCATGTTCTTATAGTTGAAACACTTAAATATATTTTTAGTTTTTATCCTAACCTTCCATTCTTCTTCCACATTAGGTGGAGTCTTCATATCCCTTCACTAGTTATTAGCAAGATGACCCATTCTTCTACATTTGATGCATTTCTCAGTTCCCTTTAGATAGTATTCGGGAGGATTCTTCCCACAATTTTGACATGTGGAATATTTTGTTTTCCTTTAATCAATCGATTTATCTACCGATCCAACCACAATAAACTCCATTTTCATCTTTTTTTCACTAGGACCACAATACCACTGAGTGTCTCCGATATTTATTTCAACCTTAAGGGACCATTGAAATATCTATTGGTATTTATAAATGTCTCTAATGACCAACAATTTTTGTAGAATTGTAATTAGTCCTCTACATAATTAATCCACCTTGATTTTGGTTATCATGAAATAGCTAATGGAATGTCTTTCAATCCTTGTAATGATTTCATTATATGACTCGATAGACACATATTATCTCTGATTCAGTCTGAGGAACTCCCTTAACATCTTGAGATAGATGGTTTATGGAAAATAATAATTGAAAAACATTTTCTTGAATTCCCCCAATTTATTGAATGAATTTCTCTCGTGGAATTAATGTTACTAATAAGTTTCCACCAATGATCATTTTCCCATAAAAAAAATTATCCACCATCAAAATTCTATCTTCTTTTGAGCAATGTAAGATAGAGAATATCATTTCAATGGAGTTAATCCACTATTCTGAGAGGAGGGGGTCAGAAGATACAGTAAACATGGGATCCCTTTTCTGCATTAATTATTCATCCAGTACATTATATCTCTTAAGATAATGAGGGTGTTCCACATGATTCAAGTTATTATTAATAACTTGATCCAGTATATCAAGTATTGTCATGATGTTTTTAGAACTTGTTCCAATAATATTTGGCATATAAATAGATCAATCATCACATTGATTATCACATTGTTTTTTGGAATGAGTCTTTATATTCCAAAACATTATATGACTAAAATAATATATTATTGTGAGGATTTAATCCTTAAATAACTATCATAATAAATGTATTTTTTAATATAAAATGATAAACTTTTGAAAAAAATGTATATTCTATCTTTTTATTCCATTGGATTCAATCATGGTTGTATATGATATGATTCAAAACATATATTATTATAGTAATTTTTCCCCCTAATAATATCTTGTAATGGGTTATTTATTTTACCAAATCATATCTCCCAGGACTGTCAAACCAGGTGGGTATTAATGACCGTTTTTGTGTACTAGGTTACCCCCAGTCCAGCCTAAAAAACCTTGTAGGGGGTTTTAATTAAATTTATATCTATTCCAGAACCATTTCCGCTTGTACTATCCATAGATGGATGTATTTTATTGATAATTCGCAAACATTATACTATTCAAAATTTAGGGATGTTTTCTAAAACCAGTATTATACACAGGGTTCTAACTAAAGTGCTATATTCCTAGCCTCCAATACTAACTAGACCTTCCTATACTACCAACATTAGAGACCCTATACTTTTATACATATAATTACATAACTAAACTAAAAAATTAATATCTGTGTATCTTAAAGTCTAGTGTGTTAGAGAATAGGTACATAATTAGGAATCATGATTCAAAAATTAGAACATTTTTTCATTAATCTTCATAAATAGATTCTAACTTACTTTAGGCCCTTACATATTTATAGGATATCATAGACGATTATGTAAAATATCAATGATCTAAAAATTCAAGTATGGAAATAAACATTAAAATAAAGCATATAACATTGGTTAGAATGAATAACATAATGATATAAATAGGAATAGATCATGGTTAAACATATGGAACCATAACATATATATCAAGGGAACATATAATAATAAAATTATAGTAATGTGATAGAAATATAAAACATGACTTTAGAATGAGTCCAAGATCATCTCACTTGTGGGATCATTAGTCAAGGCTAGCCAGCAAGACTATTACACATAGAGAACAAGTCAAGGATAACCACCAAGACCGTTGCATGTGATGTCTCGTGAGACTAAAAATTACCCAATTTATTAGAGTGATAACAGGAAAAATCCATAATAGCATGTTCAATAATATTTCTTCCACATGTATAATCATAAATATAGAATAAAACCTAAAAATAAAGGTTACCCATGGAAATAATTGGGTATCTTAATCATGTGAAAAGGGATAACATAAGGGAAAATCATTATAGTGTGAAATAAATAAATCGATTTACCATAAATTGGTATTTATAATGGAAAATATGAATAGATAATTTTAAATAATTTTATAATTAAGTATATATATGTACAAATAGTGTTTAATAAACTTTAGGAACAAATCATTTTATTGCCTTTTATGAAAAATATTAACGATTTATTAAAATTATAAAAGGAATGATTGTTTCTATAAAACTAGAAATTAATGAAGATATATTTTCATGATAAATGGGTGATTATAGTAAAATCATTGGGGATTAAACTATATTATTAACTGCTCTTAAAAATAGATAATAAATCAAGAGGTTCCCTTCAAATGGTTTTTCTTTTCTTGATGATTTGGGAAGGAAATGTTATTAAATATATATTTCCACCTCGGAGAAGGATGATGTGATCTGCATAAATGTGTTTGGAACACATTAACCAAATTTAAAATACGTAAATAAAAATAATGTAGATTTAAAATGTGTAATGTGATAGGATATGTAACCTGATTGTAATATGAAGTCATAGAAAGGATCCATTCCTTTATGTCTGAAACAGTGTTGCACTTGTTCTTAAAGTTATAAATAGTAAAATTAAATTAATTAGTTAATAATTCCTTATCCATATATACATGATTTTTAATTTTTATAATTTCATTCGGCTCAATTATACCTTTTTGAGGAGTTATTCTGTTCAATTTCAACATTCAGGAGTGTTCATTTCCTTAGTTTTCATGAGTGGTCAACTTGTAAATGAGTATGGATGTTGAAATGGATAATTATAAATAATTGAATATATAGTTTATTAATGAAAAACCATATGTTTTATTGGTATTATATATTAATATTTTGTACATATATTATAATGAATCATTAGATAACATCTTAGTGATAATAGTTTAGATTAATTTTATCAAATTTTAATCTCAACTTACTTGTTTAGTATTATTATTTAGTATTATGATTATATGAAAGTTAAAGAACCTAAAAAAGTAAAAATAATAAAATTTTATGACCACTTTCAAATATTATAATGTTTTTAAAACTATATTTAAACCAAATAAAGCAAAATAAAGATATGTCATCCACGAAGGAAATAAATCTACATTTGAAAGATTGATATTTCATTTTTAGAATAAAAGGGAGGGGAGAAGGGGTTTGATGATGGATTATTACATTAGTGTAATACAATTCTAGTATATGTATGTTATTGGAGTTTCATTAACTTTTTATTAAGGTAGTTCATGATAGGTTAATAAAATAAGTGAACTTAAAATTAAATTAGAAGAAAAGAAAGTGTAATTTACCTCTTGAATTTCTCCTCCTTGAGAACCTCAATAAGGAAACGGTTTTGGACTTTTTATGAGACCATGAACTCTTGGATATGGGAAGGGGATTGGGAATAATATTGTGTAGAATTTCAAAAAGGATACAATATTATAACGTTTGAGGAGTATTGGTGGAGATGGGGGGTATTTATAGTGGTGGTGAGGGGTGTTGTCTCATTATTTTATTTATTAGTTTATTATTATTCCTGAAAAATATGAATTGTTTGTGAATAATCACTCAATATATTAAAATAATGAATGTACATTCAATATAATGCTGGTTAAATTAGTGTTGGTTCATATAATAGAGTATTTTACTTATAATGTATATATTATGTAAATTACTATAATTCACTAATCACAAAAAAATCATATATTTTAGAAAAATCCCAAAAATTCTCTAAAACCATTTTTCAGTGTGTATAATTAAAGAATGAAATCTATTTTATGAAAATAATTTTCTAAATATGAGAAAATTTATTTTTAATTAAAATCATCATGTACTAATGAAATAATTTTTCTAAAATTATAAGTAATTATATAACACTTTTGATAATAAAATTAGTTCTCATAAAATTATCCTAAAATCATAATAAAACAAAATATTAATTTATGAATGCAATTTATAAACAACAATTCTTCTCAAACATTATAACAGTTAAAAAATTGAAATTAAATAATTCTTTTTATTAAAATATCATCAATTAATAACTAATTTCTGATTTTTTTTACATATACTATAATAAAATTAAATCACATTATCATTTATAATAGTTTTATAATTTATTTATACTTTTATAGGTGGTCATATTATTCCATTGTATGATATAATTTTTCTAATGGTCACATTACTATTCCAAAGGTCATCTTATAATTTAATGGGTATAGGTTCCTTAACTTCCAGAATTTCTTTATATTTCATTCATTCAAAATTTATGAAATTTATATTATATTATTTTTGTGATTAAAAAATATTTTTACTATTGGAAATAAAAATTAGATGTTAATTGCCATTGATAAATGTTTTGGGCCATTACACTATTAGGGAAATATTTTAATTTAATTTTTATGTTATATGTTCAATAAAGTGTTTTTGAATCCATCTCTTAAGTCTGATTGGATTAAGATAAGAATAAATAAAATATATGCTTCAACAATTGTATCTTTTTTTAAAAAAAGTTTTACCATCTTTTAATAGACCACATTTTTTAAATATAATTTTGGAAAATTTAAAAGTATTTATTTTACAAAAAAAAATTATTTACTAATAGTGGAATTAATTTGGTGTCATTGTTTTTGGTATTTTCAGAATTCATTTCATATTTTGAGGAATAGTGAATGGTAGTGGATTATAATTGAAAAATTATTTTTTGTCAAAATTATTTATTGTGTAAAAATTTATTATTGGTTATATTTAAATAATAAATAGAGAAATTTTCTATCATTTAATATAATTTAGGTTGTTATAATCAATTTAACATGTAATCATATATAAAAACGTTTCAATATTTTGAACTTCTCTCTAAACAAACATGATTTCTTATATTGTTAGTGGGAATAATTGTAACATCCCGGGTAAATAAAGAATATTAAATTTTCATATTTATTAATATTATTGAATAAAATATTAATATTACTTTAAAAGGGATGTTATGTTAGATGGTGTACCCAATACACAACAAGGAGTTTCTTTGAAACCTTACATCACACACTCATAATATAATAATATTATTTTAAATGGTAGTTAACGCCTAGCCGTTGTAATATTTGGAATGAATATAACAAACTAAAATATTATTAGACATGTTTTTTAAATGTTTTTACATTTATCCAATAAAAGATAAAGGCTTAAAATAAGAAAAAAATCAATTTTACGCATAAATACTCTAATATTCACTATAAGGTCGATTTATCACCTTTTTATGGCGAACACTCTTTAAATATAGTTTTGGTCACTGTTATATGTTCAATTGAACCAAATAAAATTCTTCTTTAGAATTGGGACATCAAAATTTACTTTGTGTATCTTTTTGGTATTTTTACGAAAAAGTTTATTTTTTTAATGAATAGTGAAAAATGTTTTATTTTAAGTCAAAACCTCCTTTTAATTTAATTTATTTATATGGTTACATTATCTTCTCAATTGGGTTTCAAGTGTAATTAGAATATATTTTTTCCATTTAATCCAATGGTGATCATTTGAATTAATTTCACTTTGAAATTGGACATAATCAAGTGTCAGACTTTTGATAGATATTCTTTCTTAAAAACATGCTATTTGTTTTGACAACAGAAATTAATTATAAAATTAATTAATGCAAATTATATTTTTTGAATTTTGAAAAATATACATCATTTTTTAATACAGAATATAAAATATAGCTTAGGGTGAATTTGGTTTATTTTTTCTGAAGAGCTTCAATTTTTGATGAATAGTGAAACCACTAAGTGGTAGTTAAACAAACTGATTTTTCATTTAAATGATAGTTTACAGCTTATTTGTATTGAATTTTGATAATCCGACATACATGGTTGTCATTAGTAAGTAAAATGTGGTTCAATGGGATTAAAATTTTTTTTTAGTGAATAGTTACTTTTGAGTTTTGTTAACAGTGATTAGAGGTAATTAATGTAATTTAAGATAAAAATGATATTATAAAAATATAAAAATATCATGACACATGCCCTGACCATATTGGATAGGTCATGGCTGATAAAGGAAATCCATGGGTCATTTTTTGGGACCCCATGGAGCCACTTGGGTAAGATAATGACATTAATACATTTTATTTAAAGTAAAAATAAAAGTATTAGAAACATGTATTGTTTTACCAAAACAATTTTTTAATGGGGTTATTCAAGTTATATTTTTTAATATAAATATTAATTCGAAATATAAAAATATTTCCTACATCATGGTATTTTTTTATATAATTTTTAGACATCAAAAAAATAAAATTATTTATGACACAATGGTGACGCAGTGTTTTTGTCATTAATGAATGATTTTAATAAATAAGAAGATAATGTTTAAAATAATATCCAAAACTTGTCAAATTCTTATTGGATGATTTCATTTTGAACATTTACCACTTTATTTTAGACGTTAATGATTTTTTGAGCTTTAGAAACTGAATTTCATTTTATAATAAAATAATAGTTTCAAGATTTCCAAAATAGCCCCTCCTCTCCCTTATAAAAATACCACACTTCCAACCAATCTCTCACACTTCTCAAGCCCTTTGGCTTGTACAAAATCTACTCAAATAAGCTCCCAGTATCCCTCTATTAATCCTATAATCCTCAATTTAGGCATAAATCTCTTCAATAAACCCTTTGGGTTCAAACCAAGAAGAGTTACCTGATTTAAAGGTAATGTGTTCACTTGTGTTCTTTTGTTTTATTTTTTTTCTCCAACACCATAAACTATTTTTTAATAATTTATTTTGTAACAACTCCAGTATCATTATTATACTAGGATGTTTTTATGAAAATTATTTGATCTAAACTTACACATACACCTTAATCTAATGGTTAAAGAACATACAATTTCTCTGGATGGCTAATTACTGCCTCACAAAATGATGATTGTTAAATGTTCTATTAACACCTTTCATGGTGGCCATTAAGATGTCACTATATTTATATATGATATATATTGGGTTTTTGTTTCCTTATTCTTCCGTATTTTTCATTTAAGACATACCTTTATGGTTTCTGTTATGGGTAAACGCGATAATCTCATTAGACGAAGTGCGGACTACCGCCCCCTCAAAGCGATATGACTCGTTCATCCTTACGTGGAATGTATAAAGGATGGAGTTAATGATATTATATATGAAATTATACTGTAATTATAATATAACTATCTATCATTATGTCTTTATTCCATTAAAATAGGAAATAGAAATGGAAGTAGCGTTCATGCGTACGTACGGCTTACCGTCTCCATGAACAGTGCATTTCATTTCTTACATCTAAATGTTATGTAATATTATAAATATATGTATATACTTGATATATATGACATATATTATATCCAAATCATGAATATCATTCTGTATATAATGAAACTTTGGCCACATGAACAACATGTAAATATAAGACGTCTATTTTTCTACTCAAGTACCAAATAACGACAAAAAGAACGTTATTAACATAAATGATTACATAATTTTTATAACATGGTAATAAGTGATATAAGAGTAATAATAGACTTGAAAAAGTTTATTAATCTAGTATAAATTAACCATAGTTTATTATTTAGGAGATTAAAGAACGATCGAGTCAAGTCGGACACAAGGTAAAGGATCATACATCTCTCTTTCTTTTCAAGTACTCTCTTTTATGTCATTTCTTTTATGCTCTATATTCTGATGTTGGAGGATGTTCTTTTATAGTCATATTACTTCACATTTCATGATCATATGATTAAATATCTCTTCATACTTTCATCATTTCATTTTATGAATGTTTAAGTGGCGTTGTTAGGCTGCCGAATTTTTTTAAGGGATTCTTCCACCCTTCTCATATTTCAAGTTCTATTTTCATGTCATTTCTTTCAACTTCCTTTTATTATGTTGGGGTATGATCTTATATATCTATCATACTGTCATTTTTATGTTCATATGATTAGAGATCCTATTTCAATCTCATCAATCCTTTGTTTTGGTGTTTTATGTTGCGTCGTTATGTTGCCATGTTTTCGTAAGGGGTTTTTCATCTCACTTTTATTCCTCTGAGATTCATGCTACATTTTCCACTGTTTCCTTTTTTGTGGTGTGTTTACTTCCCATGATTTTATACATTGTGAAATATAATTTAATTTATTGGTATTTACATCTTCATTGTATGATCCTTTTTTTCATGGGGTGTACGTTTTGAAAGTTACCCAAATCGGCAACGGACCCTTTCACCCTCCTCTTTTTAAAAGACTTCTCTTTGTTATGTCTTTTAATTTACATCTTTTTATATTGGGATATGTTCTTTTATATCATTATTGATGAAAATTGTTTGTCCAAGTGATAAGATACCATTTTTTCTCTCATCAACTCATTTTCTGAATTTTAAAGTGACGCCGTTAGGCTGTCGAATTTTTTAAGGGAACTTCTTAAATCAATTTCAATTATTTGGGTTAAACCTCTACTTCTTGATTATGACGTGATATGAATATGTGTGGATGACCTATGATTGTTTTACACTTAATATACACTTATATTGAGTGCATTTATTTTTTTCACACATAATTTTGTAATTGATTGGTCCTTAATCTAAGGATACTGTCATTATAAGGGACTTCGTCACAATCTCCTTCTATTGAGGCATATTTTGTCATATACACAACATTTTTTTATACGGTGTATAAACCCCTTTTAATTTTACTTTTATTTAAAAGGAATCTTTTTATACAAATAATTTTACTAAACTACTAAAGGAATTTTTTTGTCTTACGTATGTGGCGACAATGACTTCTCCACCGCCGTGACCATTATTTGAGTTTTGACTTCCTATACAAGCCATAAATTTTTTTAATGAAAAATAAATACCATGTTTTACTTTTACTTTATTTTTGTATTGAAAATGGTTTTGATAATGTTTTTATATCAATGTTTTGTATTAAAATCTTGTGATTGAAATGTGGAAATGCTATGTTTCCTTTATGCATGTTTTATGTGGTATGATTATGTTATGGTTCTTGGTCATTGTTTATGAGGACGGGTGGTTCCATGATATACGAAGGGCGGGTGAGCCCAATATATCTCTCCAATGCATTGGGTAATGTGAAGGGGTTAAACTCTAAGGATTCTCCGAAGAGATTTAGGGAATATACTGTGATGGGTATTCCAAACGTAACTACCAGGGTTACTCCCTACGTAAGAATGTTATGAATGCCTCAAGTTACCTTTATGTCTTATGATTACTATGATTTATTTATAAATCTTATGATTTCATGAGGTATGTTAATGTGATTATGTTTTATGAGTGAAGTATGTTTTCAATGATTCTTATGTATATAAGGACTAATGTTTTCTTTCCGTATTTTTATATCCCTTACTGAGATTTTTATGCTCATCCCATGATTTTGAAATGTCTTTCAATGTTCAAGGGAATAGTACATGATTTGATTATACTATCAAGGAAGTTTCAAGAAAGAATCCATGTTTTATTTTAAATATGATTCCTTTAATGAGAAGAGTGAATATTGTTTTTTATGTAACCACCTTGTTACAAGTGTAATGTAATGCATGTTTTATGATCTAATTCTATAAAACTCTAAACCTGAAAAGATCTTCAATGTGTAATCTTGAAATAACTCAAGATTAATTAATGTTTTAGTCTGGGGCCTTATAGTTGGCATCAAAGGGAGGTTTAGACAACTTTATGGATTATGAGTTTTCGTTAAACACATGGTTAGTCCCTATGTCTATTATTTTTGTTATATCCTTGTTTTCTATCTTTTTCAGATCAAGGAAATTCAGTTACAAATTGGAGGAGAAGTATCTCAAACGACATTCCTATCTCTTCCTAATGACACGCTTGAAATAATTATTTCAAATTCATGCATGGATGATTGTGAAACTTTTTCTAGCATACAACTCACTTGAAAGTACTTTTTTGAGATATCAAACACCTCCATTATACCTCGTTATGATCATGGATCATGGGTTGTATTTAATCAAATCATATTTTCAAAATATTCTCATATTTTCAAGAAAGGTAAATATTATCAATCTATTTTTAGTTATTTTACCTTATCACAAGATTTTGAGGCATATTTTGATTTTAAAAATCGTTTTGAAGAAGGAGACCCTTTTGAAAGCTATTTATATTTGATTTTAAAATATAGTCTCTCATCACATACCTATGGTATTTTAAAAGGAACATTAATTGAAACTTTCAAATCAAATTTAGTCTGAATATTTTATAGAAATCATATTTTATCAGATGTTTTGAAATTATATGTAACAAATGATTATTTTCCAACACTATTTTTCTTTGAACACCCATATGACCCATGTTATACAAGGTGTATTTGGATGGAGGAAGCAAATTATTTTGAAGGATCTCTAAATAATTTTTTCTATGCATGGACCTTATACCTATGTGAACAAGATGACGATGAAACACAATGGACACCATTATCTAGGTATGATGTTCTTCATTTTTGTGATCAATTTATTTTATCTTATGATGGTGAAGTAAGACTTCAAGAAATATGATGTTGGGATCATAATCAATTTGGATAAAAATGAATGGTACAAGGAAACCATTGAGGTTAAAACATGCTAGGTTTATATTTGAGATTTATAAAAAGGAAAACCCATAATATGGGTGACAACCCGTCGCATTCAGCAATTCCACATGAATTGAACCCACAACTGAAGGGCGACAAGGGTGCATAGCCTACCACTAGCCTATGTCAAGTCCGTAGTTAGTATGACTTATTCTTTTTGGTTAAATGATTTTATGGATCAAGAAGAAGTTGATTTTGGGAACTTATGTTTTATTAAATGGATATCCTTATTGTAGGAAAATTATTTGGTGATCAAGTAATAATTATTATCTTCGACGATGTTCTCTATTTCATGGAAACAATATATGGTTATAGAAAACATAATGATTTTAGATTTCAATTTAGGAGAAACAATGGAATTTCATTTTGGAAGAATCTATGTTTTTATTATGGACTTATATGATTTTGGGTTATCTATGAAAATCATTAACCTATCATGGAGGATATTTGATTAAGTTAATTACTTTTCAATATGATACTTTAAGAGTAACTGATGTTTTTTGGAGATAAATGTTAAGATTTACCTTGGAAGACTATGTGATTAAATCCTTCAGAGATTTGGGTTTCAAAATTAGTTTGAATTAATTTGGGGAATTTTATGGGTAGATGTTTATTTAATGGTCTTTGTTGAACTTTCGGTATTGTTTGAATATTTTTTGAGATTAAGAGTAGTTTTTGTTTTTATAAAGGATTATCCTTTTTGGGTATTATCTGATCTTGTACTAACAATTTTTGGTTTTGGTTAAGGTCTAAAGGAATGGGAAATAAATATTTCATCTTTTGTGGGTTACGTGATTCTCTAGAAGTTGATTATAGTGCTCTTAATATGAAAAAGTCACCCTAAAATACTCATCGTTTGGTGGAAATATGAGTTTGTGTTAGAAATCTAGTAAAAGATGAAGTCTAAATGGCAACTAAGTATGTCTCCTTATGTTATAGTTAAACCCATAAATAAATTCTTCAATGAAAATAAACTTTAAAAAAACATTGTCTATTAACTTTTCCTACTGGGGATTCAAATACTGTTTAACCCATTGCAATTTTGTGATTTTCTAGTGGTTAACTTTCTCCATGACATGTTTTCTATCACCCTCAATCAGAACATGGCACTTTGTTTTTTCTTCCACATCCTTGTTTTCCATACCTGGAATCCTAATATGGGTTATCACAGGTAACCTTTGTACTTCTCTTTTATTTCTTTTAAAGTGATAGTTTTATTGACTTGTTTTCCGATTTGGGCATTTTAATGAAGTTTCCATGACCAATTTTAAAAATATGAGGACGCAATTCCCAAAAGGGGGGAAGGATGTAACATCCCAGGTAAATAAAGAATATGAAATTTTCATATTTATTAATAGTTTTGAATAAAATGTTAATATTACTTTAAATGGGATGTTATGTTCGATGGCGTACCCAATACACAAAAACGAGTTTTTTTGAAAACTTACGTCACACACTCATAATATAATTATATTATTTTAAATGGTAGTTAACTCCTAGCCATTTTAATGGTAAGAATGAATATAACTAACTAAAATATCATTATAAATGTTCATTAAATGTGTTTACATTTATCCGATAAAATATAAAGGCTTCAAATTAGAAAAAATTCAATTTTAGTCATAAATACTCAAATATTCAATAAAAGGTCGATTTATCGCCTTTTGATGAAGAACCCTATTTAAATATAGTTTTGGTCACTCTTATATGTTCAATTGAACCAAATAATGTTATTCTTTAGAATCCGGACTTCAAAATTTACTTTGTGTATCTTTTTGGTATTTTTTCGAAAAAGTTCATTTTTAATGAATAGTGACAAATGTTGTATTTTAAGTCAAAACCTCCTTTCAATCTAATTTATTTATATGGTTATATTATCTTTTTAATTGGTTTTAAACTTTAATTAGAATATATTTTTACCATTTAATCAAATGGTGTTCATTGGAATTAATTTCACTTTGAAATTGGACATAAACAAGTGTCATTCTTTTGATAGATGTTGTTTCTTAAAAACACGCTATTTGTTTTGAAAATGGGAATTAATTATAAAATTAATTAATGAAACTTATATGTTTTTAATTTTGAAAAATAGACATCATTTTTTAATACAGAATATCAAATATATCTTAGAGATAATTTGTTGTATTCTTTCTGAAAAACGTCAATTTTTGATGAATAGTGAAACCACTTAGTAGTGGTTAAACAAATTGAATTTTTGTTTAAATGAAAATTTTACCGCTTATGTGTATTGAATTCAGAAAATGTGACATACATGGTTTTCATTATTATGTAAAATTTGGTTCAATGGGATTAAAATATTTTTTTTGGTGAATAATAACTTTTGAGTTTTGTTAACCGTGATTAGAGGTAATTAGTGTAATTTAAGATAAAAATGATATTATAAAAATATAGAAATATCTTCACACATGTTCTAACCTTATTTTATAGGTCATGGCCAACCAATAATATCCATGGGTAAATTTGTGGGTCCCCATGGATCCACATGGGTAAGATAATGACATTAATACATTTTATTTAAAGTAAAAATAAAAATATCATAAACATGTATTGTTTTAATAAAACAATTTTTCACATGGGGTTATAAAAGTTATATTTTTGACTATAAATATTAATTATAAATTTATAAATATTTCCTACATCATGGTATTTTTTTATAATTTTTTGACATCAAAAAAATAAAATTATTTACGACACAATGGTGATGTAGTGTTTTTGTCATTAATGAATGATTTAAATAAATAATAACATAATGTTTAAAATAATATCCAAAACTTGTCCAATTATTATTGGAGGATTTTATTTCGAACATGGACAACCTTATCATGGACTTTAATGATTTTTGGTGCTTTAGAAACCGAATTTCATTTTATAATAAAATAATAGTTTCAAGATTTCCAAAAGAGCCCCTCCTCTCCCTTATAAAAAGACCCCACTTCCTACCAATCTCTCAAACTTCTCAAGTCCTTTGGCACATCCAAATTCTACTCAAATAAACCCCCAATATCCCTCTCTTCATCCTAGAATCCTCACATTATTCAGAAATATCTTCCAGAAACCCTTTTGGTTCAAACCAAGAAGAGTTACCCTATTTAAAGGTAATGTCTTCCCTTGTGTTCTTTTTTTATTATGCTTCTCCAACCCCATAAACTATTTTTTATTCCATTATTTTGTAACAACAAAAATATATTCATTATACTATGATGTTTTTATTAAAATGATTATAGCTACACTTACACACACACCTTAATCTAATGGTTAAAGAACATATTGTTTCTGTGGATGGCGAATTACTGCCTCACGAAACGATGATTGTTCAATATTTTATTAACACCTTTCATGGTGTCCATTAATATGTAACTATAGTTATATATGATATATATTGTTTTTATGTTTTCTTTATGATTCTGTATTTTTCATTTATGACATTCCTTTATGGTTTCTGTTATGGGTAAATGCGATAATCTCATTAGAGGAAGTGCAGACTGCTGCCCCTCAAAGTGATATGACTCGTTCATGCCTTACATGGAATGTATAAAGGATGGAGTTAATGATATTATATATGATATTATACTGGAATTATAACATACTATGTATCATTATGTCTTTATTCCATTAAAATATGAAATAGAAAGGGAAGTATAGTTCATGCGTACGTACGACTTACCGTCTCCATGAAAGGTGCATTTCATTTTTTACCTCTAAATGATATGTAATATTATAAATACATGTATATACTTGATATATATGACATATATGATATCCAAATCATTAATATAATTCTCGATATAATGAAACTTTGACCACATGAACAATATGTAAATATAAGAAGTCCATTTTTTTACTCAAGTACCAAATATCGACAAAATGAAAGTTATTAACTTAAATGATTACATAATTTTTTTAACATGGTAATAAGTGATATAAGAGGAATAATTATCTTGAAAAACTTTATGAAGCAATTATAAATTAACTATAGTTTATTATTCAGGAGATTAAAGAGCGATCGAGTTATGTCGGACATGAGGTAAGGGATCCTACCTCTCTCTTTCTTTTCAAGTAATCTCTTTTATGTCATTTATTTTATGCTCCATATTCTGATGTTAGAGGATGTTCGTTTATATTACTATTACATACCTTTTCATGATAATATTATAAAAGATCTCCTCAATCTTTCATCATTTCGTTTTATGAATGTTTAAGTGGCGTCGTTTGGCAGCCGAATTTTTGTAAGGGATTCTTCCACCCTTCCCATTTTTCAAGTTCTATTTTCTTGTCATTTCCATCAAGTTCATTTTATTATGTTGGGGTATGATCTTATATATCTATAATACTTTCCTTTCTATGTTAATATGATGAGGGAATCTATTTCTATATAATCAATCCTTTTTTTGAAGTTTCAAGTGGTGTCGTTAGGATGCCGAGTTTTCATAAGGGGTGTCTCATCTCACTTTTATTCCTATGAGATTCTTGCTAAATTTAACACTGTTTCCTATTCCTGTGGTGTATTTACTACAAATTTTTGTATTATTTGTGTAATATACCTTAATTTATGGGTATTTACATCTTTATTGTATGCTCCTTTTTTCATGGGGTGTACATTTCGAAAGTTACCCAAATCGGTAAGGGAACCTTTCACCCTCCTCTTTTTAAAAGACTTCTCTTTGTTATGTCTTTTAATTTTCATCTTATTATGTTGGGATATGTTATTATATATCCTTATTGATGAAAATTTTATGTCCAAGTGATGAGATTCCATTTTCTCTCTCATCAACTCATTTTTGGAATCTTAAAGTGACGCTGTTAGGCTGTCAAATTTTTGCAAGGGAACTTCTTAAATCAATTTAAATTCTTTGGGTTAAACCTCTACTTCATGATTATGTCGTGATATGAATATGTTTTGATGAACTATGATTGTTTTACACTTAATATCCACTTATATTGAGTGCATTTATTTTGTTCACACATAATTATGTAATTGATTTGTCCTTAATCTAAGGATACCGTCTTTGTAAGGGACTTCGTCTCAATCTCCTTCCATTGAGGCATAATTTTTTTATACACAAATTTATTTTATACGGTGTATAAAGACCTTTTACTTTTATTTTTATTCAAAATGAATCTTTTTATAAGAAGCATTTTACTAAATGAGAAATGGAATGTTTTTGTCTTACGTATGTGGCGACACCGACTTTTCCGCCGCTGAGACCATTATCTGAGTTTCGGCTTCCTCTACATGCCATAACATTTTTTAATAAAAAATAAATACCATGTTTTACTTTTATTTTATTTTGGTATTGAAAATGGTTTTGATAATGTTTTTATATCAATTTGTTGTATTGATATCTTGTGATTGAAATGTGAAAATTCTATGCTTCCTTCATGCATGCTTTATATGTTATGATTATGTTATGGTTCTTGGGAATTTTTTATGAAGACGGGTGGTTTTGTGATATACTAAGGGCGGGTGAGCCCGATATAGCTCTCCAATGCTTTGGGTAACGCGAAGGGGTTAAACACTATGGTTTCTCCAAAGAGATTTAGGGAATATACTCTGAGGATAATTCCAAACGTAACCATGAGGGTTACTCCCTACATAAGAATGTTTTAAATTCCTCAAGTTACCTTTATTTCATATGATTTCTATGAGTTATTTATAAATCTTATCATTTCATGAGGTGTGTTAAAGTGATTATGTTTTATGAGTGAAGTAAGTTTTCAATGATTCTTATGTATACATAGAAAAGGTTTTCTTTTCGTATTTTTATATCCCTTACTGAGCTTTTTCTGCTCATCCCAAGTTTTTGAAATGTTTTTCACAGGTCAAGGGAAAAGTATATGATGTGATGATAGTGTCGATAAAGTTTCAAGATAGAATCATGTTTTATTTAAAATATGATTCCTTTAATGAGAAGAGTGAATATTGTTTTTTATGTAACCACCATGTTACAAGTGGAATGTAATGCATGTTTTATGATACAATTCTCTAAAACTCTAAACCTGAAGAGATACTCAATGTGTATTCTTGAAATAACTCAAGATTAAGTAATGTTTATCGATGGGGCATTATTTTAATTTTAAATTAATTTCTTTAAATTATCTGATTGGAATTTGGAAAATATAATATAACATTAGAATACCCTTAATTTATATTTTCTAATAAGGTCAACTTAGTTTTTTTCAAAATTTATATTGAATTTAATTATAAATAAATATTGTGATTAAGGTAAAAACGAGATAATATAGTTGTTAAAAAATAATATTAAGGGTCCAAATGACCTAGAAACATTTTGAAAAACAATTTCTCGCCATTATTTTATAATATCAACTATTTTATCTAATTGGGATCATTATTAGAGGCACATGATGTGAGGGAGACATCCCTAGATTATTTTCCTCTTTATATTTACAAGAATGCCACACTCCATCCACTATAAAAAGGTAGTCACATACATCAATTTTTAACTCCTATAAAGACATTTGTGTAATATCCTGACCATTTATAGAGATGTCTCAAGAATTGTTTTAGGTATTATTTTTTCAATATTTTCATTATATTTTATTTGGGTGTTATATTGGGTGTGTTCTGGTGAATATTTGAGGAAATTGGAAGGATACATGGAAATTCCTGGTCGGCCCTGGATTTACCAAACAATTTTTCCTAACCTATAAAATAATGAAACCCCTTATGGAGAGGGGTTTCATGGCAGAAACGTGGTTGTTCAATGTAGGTTCCTTCTTAATAGAAACAGTGAAGCCCCCCCCCCCTCGTAAAAGAGGTGCATTGTTAAGTCACACGGTTTTGTAAACAGTGTACCCCTTCATTAGAAACCATGCATGTTTTTTTTAATTTACCAAAAAAATATTTAAAATTCCAAAACCACCATATTAACCCATAATTATCCTTAGATCAATCATAATCCTTCTCTCTCATTTGTAGAGTCTCTTGAAAGAATTCCTTTTTCATCTTACCTATGGTATTCATGATTCAAAACCCGCACTGATGATTTTTACTCCTCCATGTAAGTGTATCACATAACGATTGGTCACTAATATCTTTCTCTTTATTACACAATTATCTAACGGGATGTTTTTCCCTTTTGGGATTTGATCTAGAACTAAAATTAATGGATCGTGTTTTTTATCTTGGATCTTGGATTTTGATCAATATCTCATTCTTCATCATGATTAATGTTATTCCTCTTTAGTTTGGGATATCTTTAAGTGAGTTTCCATCATCATTTTTGAGGAAGGGGGTATGAATATCAAATAAAAAAGTCTTGATGTTAACTACATGTATGTAATTGTACAATTTCTATTCAGTGATAAGAAATTGAGTTTCTTATAGTTAATTAATTAGTTTAGTGAATTAGATAATTAAGGGATTCACAAATTGGGGATATTGAGATTGTTGAATTTAATAAATTAATTTTTAAATTAATTAATAGTGATTATTGTGATTATGAAATTGATTGATTATGAATAAATAATTATTAAATTAATTTTGGGGATACTCAGATTATCAAATTGGATTAACTTATTTTTGAATTGAATAACGGTTATTATTGTGATTATGAAATTTATTGAATCATATAAACTAATTATTGAATAAATTAAGGGATTTAATTTGATTAATTAAGTGTTGAATTAATTAATGGAATTGAGGTGATTAATAAAATATTAAGCAAATTAATGTGATTAATTAACTATGGACATAATTAATGGTATTTAGGTGATTGATTAATTATTGAAATAATTAATTCAATTTATTTTATAAATTAATAGTTAATTAAATTAATTGAATTTTGTGAATTTGAAATTGATAAAGTGTTTTAATTAATTAGTGAATTAATTATTGGGTTGTTGTGATACATGTGAAATTGAGATTGTGTGATATTTGTGTGCAGGTCATGGTCTTCGGTCTCAAATGCTCATAGTGATAAATATTGACATTATTATATATGTGATTGATAAATAGGTTATATTATCCCCATGATTGATAACAGATCCTCACCGCTAGTCGGTATCCTTTGATATATGGGAATGCATTCTTGGGTCACCTAATAGACTATCCCAGGGCACTTTTTTGTGGAACCTAGTTCAGGACGTTACAAATTGGTATTAGAGGGGTTTTCTTTTCTTTTTCATTTTTTTAATATTTGGTAATTCTATAAAAGATATCAGGAAGATTCATGGCTTAGTTATGATCTCTATCATTGTATTTTCTAACCCATGTACTGAGGAAAATCCATGTACCTAGGGTTGGATTGTCGTTATTTATATTTGTTGTTATAATTGAATATTATTTCACCTTGGGTGATGTAGTGGTTTTCTATTGTGATTATTATTTCCAAATTTAAGATAATTGACATGTCTCCAGGTAACACATGATATTTGATAATGAAATAATCCTTCTAGGAACTTTATATAATGTTAAGAAATGTATAATTTTTGGCATTCCTAGGAAAATAGGTTTTCAGTAATTTATATAAATTTAAATTCATTCCTTCTTCTGTAATTGAAATGGAAATGGGTTCCTAATTTGAAGTTGAGTATTAAAAATTATGCAGAATATGAATAAATTTTTTCCTAATGGGAAAATTGTATAAGTATATTCACATTACCCTTTTTTTTACCCATGACGTAGGTATAAGATACTTAATGATAGTGTGATATTCTCTATTTTGACTATTTGGCGGGGTTGGGGAAGCAATCTATAGTATGCCCTATTAAGAATCACTATAAATGTGATAGAGTTGTGTGATGTTACCCAAAACATGTTTTTTGGAGTTGTATAGAAATTCTCCCTGATGATGCATCTTGAGAGGATGATATGAGTACATGGATGGAGATTTTCTTCTATTAGTTGAACTTAAGGCATCGATAGTGTCGAGTGGGGAAGTTGGAGAGTAGTTCTGAGAGATCTTTTTTTAGACCATTTCATTTTCTAAAGATACCGAGTGTCGGTTGTTAATAGTATATCTTCTCTAAGATGGGGGGTTCATTTGCCGCACCCTTTGATGCTTCTTGGAGAGGATGGACCAGAGGTACTTGATTTCTATATTGAGTCTATCTAGCCTATACATGTCCACTAAAATAATAATATTGAGGAGAGAGTAAACCTTTCCATATATATGTTATTTGGTCATGTGATGCGATGGTGGAAAATCCCAAATAGGTATGAAAATCATGAGATTATAGAATAGAAGAACATTCAAGAGATATTCTTGGAGAACTTTTATCTAAAAAAGATTTGATAGGAGAGAGAACTTGAGTATATGAGGTTGAATTAGCAGAGTTTTCTAGTTATAGACTATGATCGATGCTTTAAATATCTATAGTTCTTAATTATAGAATTATAAGTATATGAGGATACTATTGAAAAGCAGTTCCGGATGGGATTAAATGTTAAATTAAGAACAAGCTAAATGTATTTAGGCTGATGAATTTTTCATAAGTGGGGAATCATATTATCATATTGTATGGGAACACTGGGGAGGATTATATTGGATGAAATGTGGTTTTTACTTGATGCCCAGTAGGTAATAATTCTATGAGAAGAAGTATTATTATGAAAATGATAGTTTGGGGAACGAAAAACATAGAATCTATAAAAAGGGAATGGTTACATGAGAACATACCCAATTTCCTTTCCAATAGTGTGGATAGTCAGTCCACATTTTTTAAACAACATTACCAAAACCAGTAGAGTACCTAGACTAGAACAAGATGGGTAATATACAGAGGTTCTTTAGGAACCCACGATAGATGGGGAATGAATGTGCAACATTGAAAAACAGAGTATGGGAGGGGGATTATTTGCACCATATTAGTCTTGGAGTTTTAGTTATATGGTTCCTGGAGGTTGAGACAATCGATGAGGTTCTTCTAGGATAGTGAACAATCATCAACAGAGTTGTGTAACTTTGGGACTCAGACTACATAATGTGTAGAAGGTGATGGATATTTACATGTAGCTCAACCAACACTGGTGGATATCAAGGATGGACCATCGATAGTTATAGGTATTATTCATGAAGCTTATATGATTTCTAGATCATTATTAGATAATAGTTTCCATTTTTCAATTATATCATTTTAAATTTTGAATAGTTCGATCCTATCAGTAGAGTTTAGAAGTCGGTGATAAATATATATAAACCCCTTAAAGTATAGTTGAGTTACATATATTATTGTTGGGAATTTTCTATAAACTATGGTGAGTATCATTTATATTGGATATTATCATCCATGAGGTTTGAGTTTTGATATAATATTTGAAGTTATGGGTTAGTATCATACCGATACTATAGAAATATTTACTATAGGAGAGTGACTTTTACATCCCCTAAGGGTCAAAATTATATTCACCGTGGATAGTGGGATATTAGGGAGGTTCATGTGGGACCAGTTCACCATCAACTTGGGTAACTTACTACCTAATTTTAAATTATATTACAACATGATGGGGGTGTTAGGAATGATTTAATTCCACTAGATGTGGACAAGTTTCATGGAATGTTTACTGAAGCCTTCTCAGATCTGCCACCAAATAGATATGTTGAATTTACTTGAGAGCTCAAGAATGTGGCTGAGGATATTTCAATCACACTATACAGAATGAAACCAATAGGTAATCAAGATTATTCGAGTCTGTTGGAGGAGTTTTAGTTTGAGGGATTTATCTGATTGATCACGTTGCCTTTGGGTTGTCCAGTCTTTTTAAAAAATAAGGATGTCAGCAATATTCACTTTGCGATGATTACTAAAAATAGAACCACATTAATATGAAGAACTAATATCATCTTTCACATATTTTTGATCATGATGAAAAACTATGTGGAGCTTGTATCCTCTCAAATATTGACTTGATCACAAGGTATCATGAGTCAAGAGTTCAACCATCTGATATACTAACGACTAAATTCAAACATAGGTATGGCCTAAATGAGTTCATCGTGATTCCTTTCAGTGTGAATAATGCACAATAAGAGCTTATGAAATTAATAAAAATTATCTCCCACCAATACCTGGATCATTTAATGTTCAGATATGTGGAAGAGAACTTGGTGTTCTTCAACAATCCTTAAGACCATACCCTACATCTTGACATCATGTAGTGTACATTGGGAGATTATTGGATATATTCCATCTAATATAAGTGTCAGTTTTGGATTGATTAGGTACAATTTCCGGGTTACAAAATCTCAGAGGAAGATGTGTGAGTGTACCTATAGAATGTTCAATAAGTTTTTCTTGGGATCCTCCCAAGAAAGTGTTAAATATATGAAGATTTCTATTATTATTTTGATTTTAAATGATGTTCATCAAGTCCTATTTCAATTTGGAACAACCAATTTTAGGCATATAAAAGATAGATTTATATTTGAATTATTATAATCATGTGAGAATTTATTCTTGGAGTTTATGAAGCACTTGAAATGGGAAGGAATCTTGATGGTACCCTATCTAGGCGAGGAGTGTACGGTGTTTTGTGAAACTTCTAGGGTATGAATTTGAGCAGTGTTCAATCTTGGAGATCTAGTTGGGGTGCATGGGTCTCTGTAGTTGGTGCCAAATGGATGGAACAACCCTATGTATAAACATGATTTTGATACTTTGGTATATGATTTTATGATTTGGTGATATAATCTTTGGAGAGAAAACTACACTGTTTATATGCATAACAAGATCCTTTAGTATAAATTTTCACAGTGAGATAATAATCTTCAATAGAAAATATGGGTTGATAATATGTAGTCATTTGACTTTGAGATAGCATATATTCCTGGAAAGGGAAACAATTTTGATGACACTCTATGCCAAAAAATCGAATCAGGATGCTTAGGGCTCTATTATTGAGTGGATGATGATGACTTTACTAAATAACATCTATGTTGTAGTTGAAGAGATTCTGGAGTAGATGAAAACCATATCAATTTAAGTGGAGTCTATACTTTTTATGAGGATCAGGGAAATGTATTATAAGGACCTAGATTGTTTTTCCATGAGGGAAAGCCTTGAAGGTGAGGATTCACCTTACGATTAAAGAAAAGATGAGGATGATATCATCTATTTGACAAATTAGGTTGTTGTTTATATGGGTATTCAAGAAGATTTGATGTGTGAATTTCTTCCCTCATAGTTAATGGTGCATCTAGTTGTGAGAAAAATTTACCCAGACCAACATTGATAGTTTGGGTGGTCTAGAATTAAAAAAGAGATAGTATGGTTCGTTACTCGATTTTATGTTGGTAAACAGGTGAAGGCTGAGTATCAATGACCTAGTTCTTTACTATATCCATTTACCATTATGAAATAGAGTGCGTTAATATTACCATGGATATTATAGTGGGTTTCCTGAGAACTCCTAATAAGTATGATGTTATTTTTATGATTGTGAATCATTTGAAAAATCCATCACACTTATTTTCGGCATGAGAGTGTTTATTGGAGGATTAGTTGGTAGAAATCTATGTCCAAGAGATATTATGTCTACACAGAGTGACACAATATATCTCTTAACATTGTGACTCATATCTTATTTCATGCTTTGAGAAGAGAATATAGAAGGTTCTTTGCTAATAGGTTTTTTAGAGTATTACATTTCACCCCCTGATATATGGGATGTCAGAACATACTCTGCAGGTGATTGAGGACTGGCTTCTTGCATGTTTTCTGGACTCTTTTGTGTCTTCGGAGAAGTACCAAGTGCTAGTGGAGTTCAACTATAATAATAGTTTTAGGAAACTATTCAGATGCCACCATATGAGTATCCATATTATAGATCATGCAGTTCACCTCTATGCTAGTTAGAGGCATGTGGGTCAAAACTATTGGGACATAATCTTTTGCAACATATGCCAGAGTTGGTTCAGTTGGTTTAGAAGTATATGGATACATTTCACTGTAGATACCAGTTATATTTATATAGATATCAATGGCACCATGTTCTTACAAACGAAGATTTTGTATTCCATTGGGAGTTTCCTATATTGGGTTTCTATGGGATACAAGGGTATGGAAAGAGGGATACTAGAGTCAATGGACCATTTGTGGTTGTTGAGAGATTCAGGTTGGTGGGTTTTTGATTGGATTTTGCACAAAGATATAGTGGTATACATGATGTTTTGTGTGTGTCACACCGTTAGTAGTATCACACCAAGCCTTATCATTTGATTTTGGATAGTCAAATTGAGTCTTAGGCTGATGAATCATTTGAGGATCACCTAATACATGTGTTAAATCACTATCAGAAAGGGTTTCTATGAAATACCATGCCGATTTTTCATGTATTGTCACAACATGGACATGTCTTGGTGAATACATGAGAATGTGATGTTTATATGTGGGATAAGTTTCTAGTTCTTTTTTTCTCAATGTATTAGATATGATTGGGAGTACAGCTTGAGGATGACATGTTATAAGGTGGGGAGATTGTAATATCGTAATCTTTTATTGGGATTTCTTGGGATAAGTTTCATGTACTTTTCATTGTCTTTAGTATATATGTTTTTTGAATTTTTTTATGGTTAATTTAGGTGAGACTTTTTGAAAATTTGTGAAATATAGGGTAGATCATGGATTCCGTATGGTTTTTAAAAAACTGTGTTTCATGACCTAGAAAACCATGCCAGGCCTCACAGAGAGGGATTTTACATCTGGTTTATGGTTTGTTAAACCATGCGGCCTCTGACGAGAAACCATGCACCCCCCTTAGGTAAGGTGATTGGTTAAGGAACAGAGTTTGGAAATATGTGGGGACCTTCCCTTGAAACCATGAACTAGTAATTAATTATCTTGAAATATTGTAATAATGTTCTCAAACTCCACTTATTATCCCCTAATCAGCCATAGCTCAACCATACCCTTTAAATGTTGTTTTTCTAGGAATCAAGATTAATACCTAGGGAATTCAGACTCTGTTATTCCTAGTTCAAATAATGATTTAATTATTTTAACCCCTCCCATAAGTTCATATCATCTCGATTGGTTTCCCATATCTTTCCCATTCTTCTTCCTTTAATTGAAGTAATTTTTTTCTCCAGTTGGTATTAAATGTAGATCATGGTTTGAGGGATCATGATTCATTTGATCTTGGATCTATGATTTGAATCAAGATATCATTCTCTGTCATGATTGTGGTAATTCTGCATTAATAGGGGATATTCTTTGGCCAACGTTCATCACTGTTTCTACGTTCGGTGGTCTATATTATAAATCCAAATGTCTTGAGTTAAATTTCATGTATATAATTGTATAATTTCTATTGGATGATTAGTAATTGAGTTTCTTAAATAAAATTAATTAATTTGTTGAATTAATTAATTAAGGTATTGTGAAATTGAGAATATTGATATTGTTGAATTGAATAAATTTATTATTGAATTAATTAATGGTTATTGGTGTGATTAAGAAATTGACCGATTTGGAATAATTAATTGATAAATTAGTTATGGGGATATCAACATTTTAGAATTAGATAAAATAAATATTGAATTATTTAATGGATATTGTTTTTATTATGAAATTTAAGGAATTTAATTAAATAAATGATTAATAAATTAATATAATTGAGGTGATTAATTAATTTTTTAATTAATTAACATAATTGAGGTGATTATTTAATTGTTTAATTAATTAAAGGTATTGATGTTTTTAATTAATTTTAGAATTAATGAAATTGATTTAGGTGATTAATTAATTGTATAATTACATAATGGAAATGAGGTGATTAAATTATTTTGTAATTAATTAATTCATTGATGTGAATGTGATATTGTTAATGAGGATTAGCTAATTGGAAAAATGATGGATGTGTTTTTGTGAAATATTTGAAATGGTGATAGTGTGATATTCATGTGTGGAACATGGTATTCTAAATCAAAATCATAGAGTGATAAATATTAATATTTTGATTCATTGGATTGATTGATATACGACTGTAAGACACAAAATGATGCTCCAAATATGGATGGAGTGACAGGTACATACTTTAAAATGTTATATTATGGGACTTATACTAATTCTCTGAATACCAATGGGGGTGGGGATGGGAATGATGCTCCCAATACCCATGGGGTGCTAGAGATGATGTTCTACACCAATGAGATTGAAAATGGACTATGATTATAGTTTGGAATGCTACTAAATTAAAAATAAAAGGATAATTAAATATGTAGTGTTATAATGAGATTTGAAATGAATATGTTATATAGTTCCAACACCATGGTCCAAAGAAGGTAATGAGATTTTGAGTGTTTTAAGGAACCCAAGAGTTTATGTGGTTAATTAAAGAATATATATATATATATATACATTTATACTATTTACTTTATTTTTTGTATTAATTTCATTATAAATATTTATACACTATTATGACTGCATATTGTTTTAACCACCACTAGTAGTACCCTATGGAGTTTCACTCACACCCTACTCGATCTTCCTAATTGGTATCTGAATGGATGTCATGGTTACATGATAATTAATGGGAATGTTATCCATGTTAGATGGAAGGTATGGGATGGAGCTTGTTTGAGGGAACCAGACAAGGTTTTGGGACCTACTTTGGTGTTTTTGTTATCCTTATTTATTTTTTCTTTGTTATATTGACAATTTACATGTATTTATCATGATATTATAATAGTTTTATTTTGGATATTATATTTCCTAATTTGGACATCTTGTAATATTTTTTTGTTCTGGTTATTAGTAAATTAATTTTGTTATTGTTTATTTATTTCCTCTATTGTATTACTCTAATAAAAAGGATATAATCTCACCGTGATTGATAATAGATCCTAGATGATATTCATCAGCCTCTACGGTATAGGGAGGCATTCCCTAGGAAAAATAGTGGTTCATCTTGGGGCACCAATGTATGCCACTTGGGTCGGGATGTTAAAAATCATATTATGTGGGAATTCGTTATGTTTCATTTGTTTCATTATTTTTGAACAGTACATATAATATTTATTAGAGTTGGTTCTTGGTTATCAACACATGAATGGGACTAGATAACACATTTTTGGGAAAAACCCATTTACGTAGGGTGGGATTTATTTTATTTAGGTTTTTTGTTATAATTTATTATTTTTTATCCTTAGGTGATGAAATTTTTGTGAGTTGTGATTATGTTTTCCATGATTTAATGATAATAGGATCATATCCTAGTAATTCATGAAAGATTAGTATGAATGCATTATTCGTGGAACTCATTATTGTTTTGTGATGTGCATCATTTTTTGAATGCAATATAAAATTTGTTTTTAGTTAAGTGAAAAAAATATAAATGTTTTCCTTCCTTGTGTTATTGAAATGGAAAGACGGTTTTAATGTGAAATTGAAACTAAAATTAATAAATAATATGAAAAAATGGGTCTCTAATGTGAAACTAGAATCATGATAATGTGTTTAGTCTTTTTGTAAACCCTGAACTAGATTTAGGATGGTTAAGTGTAGTGATAGCCCCTCGGTTTTTACCATGTGGTGTGGTTAGGGAAATGACTTGTAATGGACTATTTTGAATCCTCATAAATGTTTTAGATTTGAGTTGTGTTTCCTCAAATGTATTTTTGCAGTCATAGAGATATGCCTCCATGATGATGCTTATTGAGAGGTTAATAGGAGGACTTACTGTAGATGTTACTCTAGTAGTTGATCCTAGGGAACCAATAGTTCTAGGTGAGAAAGATGGATTGTAGTTCAAAGAGGACATTTCTGGGTTCATGCAGTTTATGGAAAGAATCCCTGAGCATGTTTGGAAATGTATTTCTAGTCTAACACGGGATTTTTAATAGCTGAACTCTTTGATGTTTACCACAAATAGTGTCCCTGATGTAGATAAGTTCTTAATTGATTCTACCCAGACTATACAGAATCAGATAAAGGATTCAATTTAGATGAGATTCAAATTTACTATATAAATTTTACATAGTAAATAAAATTTATGGTGAGACGTCCATACATAGGATGGATAGTTGTTGATTATGGAGTGGATAGAAATTCATAAGAATATGTTGGAGGACTTTAATCCATATAAACTCAGGTAGGAGAGAGAAGCTATGTTTATATGGTTGGTTAAGGGGAGTATATCTAGGATGGAATATGATGTATTATTTAAGTATTTGTAGTGATCTGTTTCATTATTGGATGGGAATGAGGATAATATTGAAAAAAGGTTTAAAGATGGGACTAAATGTTAAATTAAGTCCCATGTGAATATTTTCAGGTTGAATAAGTTCTCATAAGTGGTGAATCAAGCTCTCATATTGGAGGGGAATCTAAATATGGATTATAGTTGTAGAAATGTGGTTTCTAATGGATGATCTTGTGGTACAACATTCAAGAGTATGAAGTTTCATTATGAGAATGTTTTCTAGGGAAGCGGGAAATATAGTAGATTGACAGAGGGATAAGTTACATAGGATCTTACCAGCGTGATTTTACATAATTATTATAGGTCAAGAATATTTTGTAAACATTATCCCTAACCATCAGTAGAGTACCAAGACATCAGAATAATGGGTAATCTAAATAGGTTAAATTAGAACCTGTGAAAAACTTCGAATGATAGTGTAACTACATAGAACCAGAGTATGGAAGGGGATCTATTATGCCATATCATTATGGAGGTTATAGTTCTTATGTTATTAACGATAATCTTAGTGGATGAGATGATTCTAGGAATGTGAACACATATTAGTAGAGTGGTGAAAAATAGGATATGGACTACATCATAGACAATAGGGGTTGGATGGTAACATGTAGTTCAACCAACAAAAATGGATAACAGGGCTAGACAATCAGCATTTAGAAGTACTATTATTATATCATTTGGATTAGCTAGTGCCTTATGTTATTTTGGTTCCTCTAATTCTTTTATATATTCCCAATATGTTAATGTTTTTTTCCTGATAGTAGAGTTTCTGTCTGGGGTGATGATGATATATACACTTTTGGGAGTACAGTTGAGAGAAATTTGTTTGTGAATGGTGTATTCCCTCAATGTTGGGAAGTATCATTTTTTATGGGATATTTACATTAATGAAAATTCATGATTTGATCTATTTTTAGGTATATATTGGTTAGAATCAGATCATGCCCATATGGATTTTTACAGGAGGATGGTGAATTTAACATCTCATAAGGATGATAATTATATTCACTGTGGAGAGTGGGATATCAAGGTCTGTAGTGTTGTGATAGTTCCCAAACAAATGGGGGAACTTATCGACCTATTTGAATGTCCATTGATGGGTGATGGAGATTTGAATCAGGATGTGTTTCCACCTATAGTGGAAATGATTCATGATTTTTTTTCCTGAAGACTTATCAAGGATACCACATGGATGATTTTTGGAATTAACCATTAAGCTCAATCCTAGGGACGATATATTTTCAATTCCACCACACATAATGAGATCAATATATACTCATGATCTTAATGATCATTTGGAGGAGTTTGAAGGAAAATGATTTATCTTATTGAGTACATCACCCTAGGTTTCTCTAGCCTTTTTTACAAGAATTATTGACATGAATTCACACTTGTGTGTTGATTTCGGGATGTTTAATCAGATGACTACGAATATATAGTATCTTCTTCATCATAAACATGGTCCTTTTGATGAGTTAGGAGGAGTTAGTATCTTTTCCAAGATTGATTTCAGATTTGGGCATCCGGTGTATAGAGTTTCACAATATGATATGAAAAAGAATGTGTTCATAAGGTAGTATGGAATATATGAGTTCTTTATGATCTCATTCGAGCAGAACAAGTAATCAATAGTTTTTATGGAATTAATGAATAAAATATATTATCATTAACTAGATCATTTTTAGTATTATTTATGGAATAAATCATCGGTATACTCCAAGAATCATGATGATCTTTCCCAATTTCATGACATACTCTGGGTTACATTTATGTTGATTTATAAATATGCCATGAAATATAAGTGTCATTTTAGGATTTATCAGGTATAAGTCATGGGTCACATCATCTCAATGAAAGGTGTGTTAATTGACCCAGAGAATTTTTTGGTAGTGTTTCTTGAAAACCACCAAACAACATGTCTGATATTCAATGCATTATAGGGATTTTTGGATATTTAATGAGGTTAATCAAGGACATTTACCATTTTGAAGCACCACTTTTTGGTTTTTCCAAAAAATGGTGTAATGTTTGAATGGTATGGATCATGTGAGAATGACTTCCATGAGTTGAATAATCACTTAACATCAGCTCTAATTTTTATCATACCTCTGCTAGGTGAGGAATATACAGTGTTTTTTGAAACTTATGGTATATAACTTGTAGTCCTTCTGATATTGGGAGATTGAGTTGTTTTATATGAGTATTGACTGTTGAGGCTAGATAAAGGGAACTTCCTTATACACAACCTAGAATTAGAGGCATCGTTTTATGATTGAAGGTGTTGGCTACAGTATCTTTTGGGAAAAAAGTATACTACATATACATATCACATGATGTTGAGGTATATATTTTTTTCATCAAGATTTCAATATTTTTTAGATGAGATGTGTTTAGTATATACAGTCATTCAGTAGTGAGATATCTTATATTCCTAGGACGGAAATGTTTTTGTCAACGGTATAAGTAGGAAAACTCAAACTCATATAGTTTAGGAGCCTAGTGTTGTGTAGATGATGATGAGTTTTATGGCTATGATTCATGTTTTGGTTTAATATTATGAAGAGAAGATGAATCACATATCTATTTTATTGGATTCCACATGTTTAAGGCAGATCAATGATAGACAGTATGATGATCCAGAATTCCAGTCCCTGAGGGAAAGACATGAAGGGGAGAGTCACCTTTCGATTGGAGCACACATGATGATGGGATCATAAATGTAAGGAATTTTGTTTTTTTCATATGAGTATGTGGGGAGAGTTGATCTATTGAGTTCATTACTCGAAGTCTATGGTATATACAACTCTAAAGAAAATGTACCATAATCTACAAAGACTTTTTTTTGTCCTGAATAAAAAAGGAGGTATCAAGATTATTGACACAATACCACACATGGAAATAGGGGATGTGATAATATCAATGACCTAATGGTTTACTATAGTCAAATTCCCATTCTAGACTGGAAGATTTATGACATTAACATATTCATTTTTGTGGGTATCCAAAGAGATCATCATAAGAATTACTCTATTTGGGTGAATGTGGACCATTTGAAAATGGATGCACATTTCATTGTAGAATAGTATAATTTCAACATGGATCATTTAATATACATGTATATTCAAAAGATAGTATATCTAAATGGGGTTCCATAGAATATTGTTATAGACCATGAAATTTGTCTTGATTTTCTCTTCTATAAGGTACTATAGAAGGTTATTGGTACATAGATTTTATTGAGTATGGATATACACCCATAGATAGATTGAAATTCTGAAAGTACTATATAGGTTCCTGAGGATATGCATCAGGCATGTGTCACAGATGTCTTTTTGTCTTGGGAGAAGCACATAGTTCTCTGTGAGTCACCTATAATAACATATTTCAAGAAAATGTTATAATGGAACCATAGGATTCATTTTCAGGTAGGCCATACATATTACCACTATGTTGGATGTTTGACGGTTAGTCAAAACTATTGAGATCGAGTCTAATGAAAGTGAAATCAGAGCATGATCAGTTGATTTAGAAGTATGTGGATACAGCTCAGAGAATATAGAAGTCATATGAAGATAGAAATTGAGGGCCCGTAAATTTTACATAGGGTGATAATCAAAACCTTATAGAGTAACCTAGATTGGGTCACTTCTGGATACAGAGGCAGGGAAAGGAAGAAATTTTTTTTATTGGACCATTTGATGTTGTGAAGTGAATGGTGGTTTCCTGATTAGATTTTCCAAAATGGTATAGTACAATGCAAAATGATTTCCATGTCTCACAACATCAACGATATGACCATAAAACAGCTTATGTGATCTAGGTGGATGTTTTTGAGCTCGATATCGATGCATCCATTAAGGAGAATATGATACGTGTTTCGGATTGCATTGAGAATGTGCTGTGCAGAAATACCATGTTGATAGATTATGTATTATAGTATTACAGACTTTTTTATTAGGAAACATTAGAAAGGGAATAAGATATGCATGATAAAAGACCAACAATTTTTACCTTGGTGTCATAGAGATTTTTAGGAGTACAACATGAGGATGGGCTATTATAAGGTGGGGATATTGTAAGATCCCAATCTTTTTAAAAAAAAATTGTTCATGGTTTTAGATTTCATTTTTCCAAGATTTATGTATTTTCTAATTTTATAATGGGTGTGATTGGATGAAATTTTGATAAAATTTCATGGATGAAGGGCAGTTCACGGTTGGCGTATGGTTTTCCCAAACCAGGCACCCATGCCCAGTAAACCATCTAACCCCTTACAAAGAGGGATTTCATGGCTGGTGAAGATCATCTCAAATCGTGAACCATCTTATGAGAAACCATGCACCCGCCCTATAAGAGGCACAGGGTTAAGGAGCGTGGTTTGGAAAACTGTGCACCTTTTCATGGGAGATAGTGTATGAAAACCCTGATCTTTTATTACACAATTAAACTCAATTTATTACATAAACATTAATTGATAAAACATAGAAGTTAGAGAGTTATACTATATTTGGGGATTAGGATCATTTCATAACAACTTGAAACCTAAAATACAACATCTTTATTGAAAGCATCATTTACATATCCACTATATTCCCTCGTACATAGCATTGCACGAGATAACCTGAGGACACACATAAGAAAAGGGTGAGATACAAATCCCAGTAAGGGAATAATCATGGAATAACATGAGTATTACAATACATGTTATAAAATATGAATATCTATAGAGAAAAAGAGAAGTATAAATTTAAAGGCATGATAAAGCATGATAATCATAACATGTAAATGTGGCAATAACACTTAACATAGAATTAGTATGAGCCAAGTCTCATTGCACATGGACCATTAGTAAATCCTCATTGAAAATGAAGCACAATTAAAACCTAATTTCACATGAATTATCATGAGTAAACACCCATTTTATAAGAAGTATCATGATAGTGAACTATACCTAATGCATTGGAGCGCTATAATGGTGCGCCTTTCTTAAACATTTCATTTCATGCATAAGTGTGCAACACGAAACATATAACATAGATTCATAAAACATAATAATTCATTCCATGATAAAGGAATGTGGAATTTATACATGGAACTTTATAATACATATGTAAATTATCATAAAGATGAATACCCTTGATAGAGAAATGGGCATGGTATTCACCTCAAAATGACATTGGCTTAGAAAATCGGTGCAATTTCCGCAGCATAACTGCGTGACGTAAGAATTCAAAAAAAAATGGTCGATGAGTGAGAAAGGAGTATCTCATTATATGTACATGAAATGTAATATAAGGGGGTCATATATATACATGTCCCAAAAAATGAAATGGAATTAAGAGTCATGATACAAAATAATTTCTTGAATGTTAAAGAAGAGATAGAAATTTCATTCCGAATTTCAGTACAGTAACGAGTCTACATGGGAGGCATATAATGAGAGAGAAAGGGGTATCCCATTATTAAAACATAATTATGGAAGTATGTAGGAGGTGATAAATAATACCCTAACATTTATAATTGAAATTAAAATGGCATAACAACATTAATTATATTGGACAAAAATGAGAAAGAAAGAAAAAACGCTTTCTTGGAAGTGTTCTTCCAAAGGCTTTAGAGAGGCTTGAGAGAGGCTTCGTGAGAGATTGGGGTACCTTGAGAGGATTCCAGAGAGTGGAGAGAAGAAGTTGGACTAACTCAAAAGTATTTGAGTGATGAGGAAGTGGGAGCATGAGCAGTTTTATATTGGAAATGTGAGGGAATTCTTTATTATTTAGGTTTGGGACACCTAAGATTAAACTAAACCAAACCACAAACCAGCCCATGGTTTTTTCCCATAGTTTTTGGAAAAGGAAATTGGAAAACAATATTTTATAATTCCAAAGTCCAAACATCTTAAAATAATGGGTTTTCTTATGTGGAGGGGAGTCACACTGCCAAGAAAACAATTTAAAAAGACAAGATGTTTATTAATTCTTGAAGGGTCCATTAATTCTTTTTAAAATAAGTCAAAAAAACAAAATACCACATTATTTTAATGGAAAAATATATATTCACCTAACATAAAGCTAATTTTATTTTATTACATCACTATTGGGTCATTATGATGTCATAAAACACATTATATATTTAAACAGTATTTAATATTTACACTAAAATTTGACTGTATTAGAAAATTATCAAAAATTCACCATTGGATAATTTAGACATCCTTATTCCAAAAATAATATTTATTTTATCTATATAATTTTTTAAATATGATAATTTTCACTTTTAAAATAAAATCCGATATTTATCGAAAATTCACGGGTTTCGACAAAATTGGCATTCAAACCTTAATAAAAATTACGAATGCATTAATAAAAGTATATGATCATTTATATTTAATAAAAATTACTATAATAATAATAATAATATATTAAAATTTTATTTATTTCAAATTTTTTTAATTCATCAAAATACATTTCTTATTTCAACATTAACCAAAAATACTGTTTGAGCTTTAAAAACTAATTACAAGGTAACAATAATAAGATGAAAGTGTATTCATTATTATATAAAAAATAATGTACATAATAATAGTGCTAGGAATTTTTTACATAACCCCTTAAAACAGCCACATAATACCTAAGGGTATGGTGCACGATGGTGAAAGACTCTTGGTGTGGCTCAGATAACATTACTCGCATGATGATCTCTATCAACATTCACTTATCCAGTAGATGATTATGTTCAAGATTAACCTGTAGAAGCTCGACTTGTGATTAGTCAAGAGAGAATCCCAATGAAACCACATTATTTTCGATCTCTGAAAAATTGGCTTCGTATAGAGCCATTCTACTAGATGAGGCCATCGCTTCCTTTGTCTTAGTAAATTAGATTGTTGAAGACATATATTCGAACTAATTAGGTGATACTATTCAACAACTATATTAGCAACAGTCACAATTCTTAACATATAACCACAGAATTTGAGATTTTATATAAACATTTTATAAATAGACATTTAATTATATCAAGAGGGATTTCCATTAATGAAAAATTGGGTCATTACAATCTTCGCCCCTTAAAACATTTCACCCTTGAAATTTATATTTCCCATACTAAAACTAATGTGGGTAACTATACTTCATCATTTCCTCCAATTCCCACGTTTCTTCTTCAAACATGTGGTTTCTCCAAAACACCTTAACAAAGGGGATTGTCTTATTTCGTAGAACGATTTCTCTACGATATAAGATATTCACTGGTTTCTCCTCATAATAAATGTCATCCTCTAACTGTACCACTTCTAAACAGAGTACATATGAAGATTCTGGTATGTACTTCCATAAGAGGGATACATGAAAGACATCATGTACTTTGGCCATGGTAGGTGGAAGTGCTAGTCGATAGGCCATAGCCTCGACACGATCAACAATCTTAAAGGGGATAATGTAACTTGGACTTAACTTCCATTTCATTCCAAACCTCATGACCTTCTTCCGTGGAGATATGCATAGAAATACCATCTCTCTATCTTTAAACTCAACATCTCATCAATAGTTGTCTGTATTAATCTTATATCCACTCTGGGCTACCTTGATATCTTTCTGAATGGTTTTCACATTCTCCACCATTTCTTCGACCATTTCTGGTCTATAAAGCTTATGGTCACTAACCTCATCCCAACACACCGGTGTTCTGCATCATTTCCCATAAAGGGCTTCATATGGTGCCATTTGGATGCTCAAGTGGAAATTGTTATTATAAGAAAACTCAACCAGAGGAAGATGTTGATCACATCCTCCTTTAAAGTCCATTGAGCATGCTCTCAACATGCCCTCAAGTGTTTGGATAGTTCACTCATATTGTCCATCAGTTTGAGGATGATATACTATACTAAATTTCAGTTCAGTATATAGAGCATGGTAAAGATTCTTCCAAAACATATAGATGAATCTTGGATCTCAATCGGACACAATAGATAGTGTTACTCCTTACGGCCTTACCAGATCCCTGATATATATCCGTGCAAATTGATCCAAGGAGAAATCCCCTCGAATAGCAATGAGTTTTTCAGCCTTTGTAATATGATCCACAGTAGACTAGATTGAATTGTTTCCTTTGTATGTCTTCATAATTCTAGTGAAAAGGTACATTTTAATAATCTACCATTTCCATTCTAGTATGGGAAATGTTTGCATCATCCCCTTAGACTTCTTCTGATCTTCCTTCACTTACTGACACACCACACACTTTGATGTATATTCAGCTATCTCCTTCTTCATATTATCCCCCAATAATGCAGTCAGATATCTCGATACAATGTTGTTTTTACTAGGAGAATAGAGAAATTTGAACTATGTGCATCATCCAAAAGTTCCTTCTTTAGCTCCAGACATGAGGGAACACATAGTCTTTTCCAAAATCTAACAATTCCTTCTTCATTATCATTGAACTATGAGGATTTACTTTTTCTGACAGCTTCCACTATTTCTTGAATTCCCACATCATCATATTGATCATCTTTTAACCTTTCCAAAAGTTTTTATTGAGAAATCACTTCTGAAAGGATTGATGATGTTCCCTTCTTTATGATTCCCATGACCATCTTCATCAAATCTATAAAAACTGTATCTTATTCAATTCTTATCAATGACAGAATCAATGTGTCCTTTCTACTTAAGGCATCTGCCACCTTTTTTGCTTTCCCGGGCCAGTAATGGATTGAGCAGTCATAGTATTTTATCAGATCTAACCATATTTATTGACGCATGTTGAACACTTTCTATGTGAATATATACTTGAGGCTTTTATGGTCTATATATATTTCAAACTTCTCCCCAAATATATAATGCCGCCATATTTTCAAAGTGAAGGTCACTGTAGACAACTCGAGGTCATGTGTTGGATAGTTATATTAATGAACATTCAAGTTCCTTGAATCATAGGAAATGACATTATCATTTTGCATCCACACACATCCCAGTCCATTCTTCAAAGCATCACTGAGTACAATAAAAATTTCTCCACGTGTGGGTATAGTGAGCAGGAGCATAGTGATAATCCTCCTTTTAAGTTCCTTGAAGGATTCTTCACATTCATCACTCCGAGCATTCTATACTCACTTCTGAGTTATCTTGGTAGAGGGTTGGTCAATTGTGAGAAAGTTTTCACAAATCGTCGATAATAGCCAGCTAACCCCAAGAAGCTACGGATATCCGTTACTGATGTTGTCCTCGACCACCCCTCAATTGCATCTATTCTGGAGGGATTAATAGATATCTCATTACTTGTGATGATATGGCCCAAGAAGAAGACCTCCTTCAACCAGAACTCACACTTGATGTACATTGCATAGATATTCCCCTACTCCATGGTCTCTAGTACAGTTCTCAGATGCTCCTTTGGATCCTCCTTGTTTTTGGAGTATATCAGAATATCATCTATAAAAAATAGCACAAATTTGTCGAGGCAATCTCTAAAGACTCTATTAATCATGTCCATGAATATTGTTGGAGCATTAGTGAGTCCGAAATGCATTACTACGAATTCATAGTGTCTGTATCTTGTACGGAAAGCAGTCATGGGGATATCATCCTTCTTCACCCTTACTTGATAATATCCCATCCACAAATCCACCTCATAGATGTATTGTGCTCCATGAATCTGATCGAACAATTCATCCATTCATGGGGGAGGATACATGTTCTTTATTGTAATTTTTTTGATCTCACAATAATCGATTCAATTGCACATTGACCCATCCTTCTTCATGATGAAGAGGACTACTTCACCCCATAGTAAAGTGCTTGGGCATATTAACCCTTTATCCAGATTCTCCTTAGATGCTTCTTTAGCTCTTCATGCTCAACAAAATCCATTCTTTACAGAGTCATGGATATTGGCAATGCCCTAGGTATAAGTTCAATTGATAATTCAACTTATCTTCTAGGAGGAACACCGGGAAATCACTACGGGAAAAATGAGCAATTGCGACGGGTTATTTGCGACGGGAAGAAATCCCGTCGCAAATAGTCATGTTAAAAACTTATTTGCGACGAGGGTATTTCCCCGTCGCAAATAAGGAGGCTTTTGTGAAGGGATTGCTTTTCCCATCGCAAATTGTTTTCCCGCGATGCGCGCAAAATCACGGGAAACTTATTTGCGACGGGGGAATATTCCCGTCGCAAATAACCGGCGGCGGTAAAAGGTAGTTGCGACGGGAATATTTCCCCGTCTCTAATACTATGTCGGCAGGGGTTATTTGCGACGGGACCCGTCGCAAATAACTATTTACCGGTTGACCGTAATAAATGTTGGCTAAGGTATTTTCGACGGGTACCGTCGCAAATAATCTAACCTATAAATACCCCCATTCGTTTTTTTCATTTCATTATCATTCCTTATCTTCTCCTTCTCTGAAAATTATATTTCTAGAGTTGAGTTTTTCTCCAGTTTAATTTTTTTCTCCTGAGCTGATATTAAAGTTTTGAAGAACGATCAGAACAGATCAATTTTCAAGGTATTTATCTTCATTTTAATTTTTTATTTATTTTTAATTTTTTATTTATTTTCAATTTTTTATTAGTTTCAATTATTATTAATTAGTTGTAATTTAATTATGTTTACATTGTTTTATTACTTAATAAATTTAAATTATTAGTATTGTTTATAGTTAATGGTAATAAGGAATAATTAGTAATAATTTTTAATAATTAAGAATAAATATTAATAATTAGTAATAAATACCAATAATTAGGAATAAGAACATTATTACATTATTAGTTTATTTTATTATTAATATTAAAATAATATAATTTTTTATATATATACAATTCTTTTTTGATCTGTGTGTTTGCTGTCTTCACATGTATTATTTGTATGTGGAGATAGAAAACGCACAGATCAAAAAAGAATTGTATATAAATTAGAAAATTATATTATTTTAATATTAATAATAAAATATATTAATAATGTTATTATTTGTAATTATTGGTAATTATTTCTAATTATTGATAATTATTCATTTAATTACTAATAATTAGGAACAATTATCAATAATTATCAATAATTAAGAATAATTAGTAATAATTAGTAATAATTACCAATAATTAGTATTAATTACCTATAATTAGTATTAATTCCCAATAATTAGTATTAATTCCCAATAATTAGTATTAATTACCAATAATTAGTAATAATTAGGAATAATTAACAATAATTAGGAATAATTAACAATAATTAACAATAATTAGTAATAATTACCTATAATTAGTATTAATTACCAATAATTAGTATTAATTAACAATAATTAGTAATAATTAGGAATAATTAACAATAATTAGTAATAATTAGTAAAAATTAGGAATAATTAGTATTAATTAGGAATAATTAGTAATAATTACCAATAATTAGTAATAATTACCAATAATTAGTATTAATTACCAATAATTAGTATTAATTACCAATAATTAGTATTAATTACCAATAATTAGTATTAATTACCAATAATTAGTATTAATTACCAATAATTAGTATTAATTACCAATAATTAGTATTAATTACCAATAATTTGTATTAATTACCAATAATTAGTATTAATTATTAATAATTACCAATAATTATCACCATTTAGTAATAATTAACAATAATTGCCAATAATTACCAATAATTAGTAATAATTATCAATAATTATCAATAATTACTAATAATTATCAATAATTAATAATAATTAGCAATAATTAGTAATAATTAGTAATAATTAGTAATAATTAGCAATAATTAGTAATAATTAGAAATAATTAGTAATAATTAGAAATAATTAGTAATAATTAGAAATAATTAGTAATAATTAGTAATAATTAACAATAATTAGTAATAATTAACAATAATTAGTAATAATTAGGAATAATTAGGAATAATTAGAATTAATTAGGAATAATTTGGAATAATTAGGAATAATTAGTATTAATTAGGAATAATTAGTAATAATTACCAATAATTAGTAATAATGATTATTAATTACCAATAATTAGTATTAATTACCAATAATTAGTATTAATTACCAATAATTAGTATTAATTACCAATAATTAGTATTAATTACCAATAATTAGTATTAATTACCAATAATTAGTATTAATTACCAATAATTAGTATTAATTAAAAATAATTAGTATTAATTACCAATAATTAGTATTAATTACCAATGTTTAGTAATAATTAACAATAATTGCCAATAATTAACAATAATTAGTAATAATTAACAATAATTAGTAATAATTACCAATAATTATCAACAATTACCAATAATTATCAATAATTACTAATAATTATCAATAATTAATAATAATTAGCAATAATTAATAATAATTAGCAATAATTAATAATAATTAGCAATAATTACTAATAATTAGCAATAATTAGTAATGATTAGAAATAATTAGTAATAATTAGCAATTATTAGTAATAATTAGCAATAATTAGTAATAATTAGGAATAATTAGGAATAATTAGTATTAATTAGGAATAATTAGTATTAATTAGGAATAATTAGTAGTAATTAGGAATAATTAGTAATAATTACCAATAATTAGTAATAATGATTATTAATTACCAATAATTAGTATTAATTACCAATAATTAGTATTAATTACCAATAATTAGTATTAATTACCAATAATTAGTATTAATTATCAATAATTAGTATTAATTACCAATATTTAGTATTAATTACCAATATTTAGTATTAATTACCAATATTTAGTAATAATTAACAATAATTGCCAATAATTAGCAATAATGAGTAATAATTACCAATAATTATCAATAATTACTAATAATTATCAATAATTATTAATAATTACCAATAATTAGTAATAATGAGTATTAATTAACAATAATTAGTATTAATTACCAATAATTAGTATTAATTACCAATAATTAGTATTAATTATCAATAATTAGTATTAATTACCAATAATTAGTATTAATTACCAATATTTAGTAATAATTACCAATATTTAGTAATAATTAACAATAATTGCCAATAATTAACAATAATTACTAATAATTACCAATAATTATCAATAATTATTAATAATTATCAATAATTAATAATAATTAGCAATAATTAGTAATAATTAGCAATAATTACTAATAATTAGCAATAATTAGTAATAATTAGAAATAATTAGTAATAATTAGAAATAATTAGTAATAATTAGTAATAATTAACAATAATTAGTAATAATTAACAATAATTAGTAATAATTAGGAATAATTAGGAATAATTAGTATTAATTAGGAATAATTAGTAATAATTACCAATAATTAGTAATAATGATTATTAATTACCAATAATTAGTATTAATTACCAATAATTAGTATTAATTACCAATAATTAGTATTAATTACCAATAATCAGTATTAATTACCAATAATCACCAATAATTACCAATAATCACCAATGATTACCAATAATCACAAATAATTACCAATAATCACCAATAATTACCAATAATCACCAATAATTACCAATAATGACCAATATTTTCCAATATTTTCCAATAATTACCAATAATTACCAATATTTTCTAATAATTACCAATATTTACCAATAATTACCAATATTTACCAATAATTAGGAATAACTACCAAAAATTAAGAATAACTACCAATAATTTGGAATAATTACCAATAATTTGGAATAATTACCAATAATTTGGAATAATTACCAATAATTTGGAATAATTACCAATAATTTGAAATACTTACCAATAATTTGAAATACTTACCAATAATTTGGAATAATTACTTTATTACATTATTTGTATATTTTATTATTAATATTAAAATAATATAATTTTCTATATTATATACAATTCTCTTTTCATCTGTGTGTTTTCTGTCTCCACATGTAATATTCGCATTCTTTTTCAAAATTATCAACCTACTCGCCAATGGAGAGGTGAAAGTGAATGCAAATATTACATGTGGAGACAGAATGTTAAACACACAGATGAAAGGAGAATTGTATATAATATAAAAAATTATGTTATTTTAATATTAATAATAAAATATACTAATAATGTAATAATGTTATTATTATATAATTAATGTTTATGAAAAAATTATATTAGTATTATTAAAATAATAAAAAATCAATATAATATTAAAATTATCAATATTTGTAACATGTTTTGCTTTATTCTCAATATATTCAATCTTTACTTGAGTGTTTTTTCTAACAAATTATTCAAAACCAGTAATGCTTTTATATTTTATAGAGAAATATGGAACAACGAGGTCGTCAACAATCATTATTAGGTGACCGCATATGGATAAATCAACGTAGAAATCCAAACGGTTCTGGTTTAAATCCAGTATATGTTGAGGGTGTGGAGACTTTTTTATCATTTGTGGAATCAAATTCAGAATTTGTTTCAGAAGGAAAAATAAAATGCCCTTGCAGAAAATGTGCATTGAGAACGTTTGAAACGTTTGACAAAGTGGGGGAACATCTCTTGCATTTTGGTTTTCAAGCAGATTATGTTTTTTGGTATCAACACGGTGAATGCAGTTCCAGAGCAGGTGATACCAACTTGATTCCGGATCCATCCTAGTTTCAAGATTTAGTACATGATGTTGCAGGTTCATCTGTTCAACATACAGAAACTCCGGCTGATATAGCTTCAAATCCTGAGTTGGGACCATCTGAATTTTATGAGTTGTTGAAGTCTGATGAGGATGCATTATATCCTGGCTGCAAGATGAGAAAATTAGAAGCAGTTGCAAAATTTATGGCTATCAAATCAGATAACGGAATGTCAAACACCTGTTTTGACCAGATATTTTCTTTGCTGAAAACACTGTTACCCGAAGGCGATGTTTTACCTGCAAATTACTATGAAAGTAAGAGGTTGGTTCGAAATTTGGGACTTACTTGTCAGAAGATTCATGCATGTTCAAATGACTGCATTTTATATTCAGGGGAAAATGAGTCGTTGGATAGTTGTCCCACATGTGGGCAACTGAGATATAAAGAAGGACAACACGGGAAGTCTGGTTTGATTCCTGTAAAACAGTTGAGATATTTTCCGCTTACATCCAGACATCAGCGTTTATTCATGTCTAAGAATACAACGACAATGATGTCATGGCATAAAGAGAATAGTTCAACCGATAAAATCTTGAATCATCCAGCCGATGGTGATTCATGGAAACATTTTGATAGAGTGCATCCATCATTTGCTTTAGAAGCTAGAAATGTTCGACTGGGCCTTTCCACTGATGGTTTCTGCCCGTTTGGATCTTATGGTAGTCAATATTCATGTTGGCCTATTTTTTTAACTCCGTATAATTTACCTCCATGGATGTTGATGAAGGAGCCATATATCTTTTTGACTTTACTAATTCCAGGACATCCGAAGAAAAATATTGATGTTTATTTGAATCCATTGATTGATGAATTAAATTTATTGTGGAGTACTGGTGTCAGTACATGTGATGTTGCAACGAAACAGAATTTCATACTGAGAGCAGCATTGATGTGGACAATAAGTGACTTCCCGGCTTATGGGATGTTATCTGGCTGGAGTACACATGGTCAGAAATCATGTCCTCACTGTATGGGAGAGAACAAAGCATTTATGCTCATTCATGGAAAGAAACCGTGTTATTTTGACTGTCAACGCAGATTTCTTCCAGCTGATCATCTTTTTCGCAGAAACAGATCTCATTTCAGAAAAGGAACAAGTGAAAGGGATGGACCTCCAAAAATGCTATCAGGTTCGGAGTTAAAATCGGTTGTATTTTCATGACCTCCCATCACTTTTGGTCCCACAATAAACCAACAGAAAATTTCTGGTTTTGGGAAAGAACACAATTGGATTAAACGTAGCATATTTTGGGATTTGCCATATTGGTCTAATTTGTTGGTCCGACACATGTTAGATGTCATGCATATTGAGAAGAACTGTTTTGATAATTTGTTTCATACAGTTTTGGATACGCCAGGAAAGAGCAAAGACAATGTAAATGCACGTTTAGATCTTGCCCAAATTTGCAGGCATCCAGAATTGGAACTATTTGAGAATGTCAGAACAGAAAGGTTACTGAAACCAAAAGCAGCTTATACACTGTCTAAAGAAAACCGTTTATTTTTTTGTCAGTGGATTGCAGATTTGAGACTTCCAGATGGCTGTGCTTCCAATTTGGGTAGATGTGTAAAGAATGGTCATATTACTGGATTAAAAAGTCATGATTGTCATGTTATAATGGAGAGACTTCTACCCATTGTATTAAGAGGTCTGTTGAATTCTGTGATTTGGGATTCCATAACAGACATGTCTCATTTTTTTCGGGAAATTTGTGCGGCTACGGCAGATTATGATGCTCTAGGAAAACTTGAAAAAGATGTTGTTGTAATTATATGTATACTTGAAAAAATATTTCCGCCGTCTTTCTTCGACTCAATGGAACATTTGATGTTACATTTTCCATATGAAGCCAAATGTGGAGGTCCGGTACAGTTTCGATGGATGTACCCATTTGAAAGATGCATGCAAAAATTGAAAAGAAAAGTACGCAACAAAGCATCTGTTGAATGATCTATTGCAGAAGCTTATTTGCAAGAGGAAATATCTTTTTTCTGCTCCCATTATTTTGAATCTGAGTATCCTTCAAAACACAACCGAATGGGATGGAATGAGAGGAATATTGATGAAATCGACAATAAATTATCTGTTTTCAACCAGTCAGAGCTTGGTTTTGGTGGAGTTTCTGAACGCTGGCTTTCAGATGATGAACATCATAGAGCTCATACGTATGTTCTGCTAAACTGTGAAGAGATGACATCAGTTTTACTGTAAGTGTTTATATCACTTATTCTATCATTTATGTTACAGTAAATAAATTTGGTTTTCATAGGTTGTATGATAATCATATCAAGAAACAAATTCCACAAATTACAGCAGTTGCTCTCGAAGAACGTCGACTGAAAAATTTCTCTCAGTGGTTTCAAAAACTGGTAACATAAATTCTTTATCTTTTAGCAACTCATTCAATGTATAGTTTACTATATTGATAATTATTTCACAAATCTTCAGGTGTCTCGACATGCTGATAAAATTGACAAACGGCTGTGTGTATTGAGTAACCCACCTTCCAAACTTGTTAAAACTTATAATGCATATGTGGTGAATGGATTTCGATTCCACACACATGCATATGGGGAATCGAAAAAAACAATGAATAGTGGAGTTAGCTTGAGAGGATCTCATCATCGAGAAAATGAAGTTGACTTTTATGGCATACTTGATGAAATCATTGAACTCTGTTATCTTGGACAACATTACATAACCATGTTCAAATGTCAGTGGTTGGATACAGAGAGAGGCGTGCGTGTTCATCCGACTCATGGAATCATCGATATTAAATGTAAAAGTGTTCTCGCAGTAACTGAACCATTCTTATTGGCTCAACAGGCATATCAAGTTTACTATGCAAAGTATTGTGCAACATCAAGAGACTTGACTGATTGGTGGAGTGTAATAAAAATCAAAATTCGAGACAATCAGTTTAGTCAAAGTGAAAGTGCTTTCACTGATGTGCAAAGAATTGAAGTTTTTCAAGAGAGTACTCAAAATCAATCTTTTTTACAAAGAGACATGAGTATCGATGACGACACCCCAAATTTAGGAGTCGGTGATGACGATGATGTTAATGATGTCACACATGAATTTGAAATGGTAAGAGATGAAGAAACTGCAACTCGAATGGATATCAATGATGTTGAGGAGGAATATGAAGATGACATTGACATATATGAAGATGATGATGAAGATGAACACTTATAGAATTCCATGGTATTTATATACAATCATAATATGTATATATGTATATATAATAGTAATTATCAATTATTTGCTAACATTAACATTTTCTGTTTCAGATGGACGAGGCCACATTTCGTGAGTTGGCGGAGGCTGACCTGCCTTTCGATGCGGATGAGTTGCTGGCAGATGACCCTCAGCCTGGAGGCGCTCCAGGGAGTACGCGGAGGGGGCGCGGTCTTGCACGATTGATGATTCTTGACCCCGTCCCCGAGCGACGTCCACGTCTTGGGTTTGATCCGCGCACCCGGAGGTGTGATAACCTGTGTGATAACCTGTGGATTTGACTAAGATTTCATTAATCTATTCACATAATTAATGTTTATTATTTTTTCAGTTTTCCGCATATAGCAGTGGGACAGGGCAGCGCTATTTTAAGCAACTATTTCTCTCAGCCGTGGACCACATGGGAGCAGATTCCCATTGATGTGCAGCAGGCCATGTTCGGCCATTGGTTGGTACGTACGTAAATAAATAATTTTTATTTTGAAAATTATTTCATTTCTAACTTGATATTTGATTTATATGTAGGGTTTATGGTATCCGATCGAGGATACCATGCGTGACGCCATCCACGAGGCATGGGAGGTGGCCATGCGTGATCGTCTTCGTCAGTTTTTGCACAATTTAAGAAAAGCTGCGATGAAGAAAGCATGAGTGTCAGATTTTGAGGAGTCATGTAGAGCACACCGACCAGAGTATATTTCATCCCATGTATGGGATGGATTATGTGCGCACTGGTTGAGTGGTGCCTTTCAGAAGAGATCATCGCTGGGGAGGCAGAATCGGGGGAGACAAGAGGTGACTCATCGAGCTGGGAGTCGTTCTTTCAGTACTCATAGACAGCATCTGGTACGTACATTATTTATAAATATTTTATATAACTATAAATATTAACAGTTTATTTGTTATTCTTATAGGCTGTCGAGCACCCCGATATTACAGAGTACGACGTATATCGGAGGATGTACAGTGATCCTGCTACTGGGGAGCTCAGAGGTGATCGTCAGCATCACATCGTGGTCAGTATTATTTGTTTTCAAGTTTAAAAATTAACTGCATATAATATATTCACAATTTTAATTTTAAATTGCAACTATAGGAGTCATATGAGGCCGCAGCGGCACAGGCCCGGCCTGAGAGTCAGGCCGAGTCATCAGATCTGACCACTGCCCGTCAGTTTGATGAGGCGACATGCATGCAGGCCACCCAGTATGCCTTCGAGAAGGGCTGGGTAGTTGGTATCGGCTCTCGACTGACTCCCGGAGATTATTATGGCAGTGCTGCGATGTCGGCGTCCAGCTCGAGAGGAGCTCGTGCATCTTCTTCTACACAGTATGAGGATCAGTTGCGATCTCAGACTGCACAGATAAAGAGTCTCTGACAGGAGCAGGAGCAGATGCGTCAGAAGCATGAGGAGGAGCGTCGACGCCAGCAGCAGCTGTACGAGGAGCAGACGAGTCGGTGGCAGCAGCAGTATCAGGAGCAGATGGAGTACATGCGCCGACTCACTCCTGCTTTAGGGATGGAGTTTCCTCCACCACCATCTGCAGATCCCCCACCTCCCCCCCTCCCCCCTCCTTCAGATTAGAGTTTGTATTTCTGTTATAAAATTTGTGAAATCAAAATATTTTTTTTCTATTCGTAGTTTCTGTCTCATTATAAAATATTAATAATATTATATTTTTAAATAACAATATTAATATGAATAATAATATTATTTATATTTTATAATATTAAATTATATATATATATTAAAATTATATATATATATTAAAATTATATATATATATTAAAATTTTATAATATTATAATTTAATTATTTTTTTTGTAATACTTGAATTATTTTAATATTTGAATGTAAAATAATTCTATTATTTTTATATTAATTAAAATAACTTATTAATATTTTTTTTATTTATGAATTATAATTGTAATATTATTATATTAATTAAATTATTTATTAATATTCTATTATTTATATTTTTGAATTATAATTCTACTATTATTATAGTAATTAAAATAATTTATTATTTTCATTTGTAAATTATAATTCTATTATTATATTAATTAAAATAATTTATTAATAATTTATTTTTTTTATTTTTTTTATAGTATTTGCGAAGGGATACTATGCCCGTCGCAAATACTAGTATTATTAATAGTTTTTTATTTTTTTTTAAAAGTATTTGCGACGGGTCCTGACTCCCGTCGCAAATACTAGTATTATTAATTTTTTTTATTTTTTTAAAAATGAGTTTTTGCGACGGAACCGTCGCAAAAGCTATTTGCGACGGGTCCCGTCGCAAAAACTGTTTTAAAAGTTTTTTACAAAAATACGGAATACTATTTGCGACGGAGAGAATGCCCGTCGCAAAAAAAGTCTTTAGCGACGGGCCGGTCGCAAATAAGTGTAGTTGCGACGGCGTTTTTAGCAACGGGCTATTTGCGACGGGATCCCGTCGCAAATAGCCCTTCGCAAATACCTGTTTTTCTAGTAGTGAATTCCTCAGGGAACACTTTCGCAAATTCTCTCACAATAGCCATGTCTCCTAGGATGGTTTCCTCCTTAGACTCAATCATCAAATCTAGATATGTGTTCTCATACGGTAGTAATATGCACACTTGAGATGATGGAGCTAAAGAAGATTCATCTTCATGCTTGGACTTGTAATGAATCGGGGGTCGATTCTCCACATGGAGAGTGATTTCCCTCTCACAACAATTTATGTGGCTATATATAAAGAAATCCAATCCATGCCCAGAATTTCCTAAAATTCCACCAGAGGGAGTATGCCAAGGTTCTACGGGAATTTAAATCCACAAATTATGATAGGGGAGGAGTTATATTCAAGGGATGAAATGATTTCCCCATTTTCTGTACTCACTGAAATATTCACTTCCATGATTTTTGGTGGTTTTGGGATTGTTCTACTTAACATTCAAGATATAAAATAATGTTTCAAACCTGAATAAAAAATTACATTCTCTATTATTAAATGAATATTTAGTGTACCTGTCACCTCATTGTTTTCAGGGTTCACTTCGGCAGTAGTGATGGAAAAATCTTTCCCTTGCATCCTTGGAGGTTGTTGGTTTCCTCCGAAAACCCTTGTCTTAGGGAATTTATTTACAAGATTCCCTAGTTCATTGCAGTTATAGTAATAATCAATGAATTAAGGTTCGAGCGGAGTGTTCCTTTCCTCAGTTGAAGCCGCTGGTTTTTCTTGTCGGAAATTAATTGCTAGGTACCCTTATCTTCCAAACCTAAAGCATTTCCTCATCCCCTTAAGACAATTTCAGGGGCACTTCTTTCCACAACATTGAAAAGTGGGGTGCTGGATCTTCTTATCACCATTGGATTTATCCATCAGACAGCCAAAATTGAAGTCCACCTTATGCTTCTTAACCCCATCATATCCCTGAGATTCTTTTATCTCCATTTCAACCTTGAGGGAACATCGTACAATTTTATCATAGCTGTCGAAGTCATGGATTGGAAGCTCTTTCTGCAGGCAAGGTTTCAGCCCACCAAAGAAGTGGTCAAACATGCATTTGGGGCTAAAAACAATGCTGAAAACGTATCATTAAAGCCATGTGTTGCTTTACTCGTATGCTCTAACAAATTTTTTGTCTTTATTGATCGAGATAAAGGAAGTCCCTTTATATCATATACAGTATGGTGCATTGAAAATATTTATTGAAAATACATCTTCTGGAAATCCTTCCATTACAACTCCCCAATTTCCTCCGCAGGCTTCATATTTTTTATCAACTCCAACCATTGATTAGCTTCAACCTCCATATGATTAGAAACCAGGAGAACCTCCTCTTGTTCAGAAAATTGATGGATGGAGAAGATAATTTCAATGGATTTGACCAATTGTTCAGCGACTGAAGGATCAGATGATCCATTAAAAGTGTGAGGCCTTTGTCTCATGAACCTCTCGATAGCAACTTGTTATTTCTTAAGGCGGTTTAGTGTTCCTCTTTACCCATGTTTCTAATCAAATCATGAGTTAGCTGAGAGAGAATCATGACAAAGTTCGCGATTCCCGCTCACATTGTATTAGTCATCACATTACTATAATCATTACATTGATCTTCATATCGGCTGTTAGCCCGATTCCCCATATTACCAGCCATTGGCTGGAATAAAAGGAATGTTAGGGGTAACACATAAATGGTAATCCAAGGAAAAAACTAATAACATATAAATAAATTTTATTTCCTTAATAAATGAATCTACTGGCTTCACTCTATGTTATCCTTGATCTACATTCTATCAAATATTCTCGGGGCATTTTTTTGTCCCTTAATAATGGTTCATACTAATCTTGTGAATTTACCAAAACATATCCCTCGGGAGTGTTGTAACCACGCATGGAGAAAGGCCCGTTGCTATGCACCAGTTCCCATTCGAGTCTAGATCAAATCTGTCTTTTTGGGTTTTACCCCTAGGATACATATGTGCTAGTGCCGCCTCTATCTACTCGTATCCAGATGGAGATGTATTTTCTTGATAAACCAGTTACTCAATACACACCAAAATTTAGGGATGTTTTTATTATACGTAGTCTTGACTCAATGGATTCATTAGGGTTTTCTAATTCTTATCTTGAAAATAACTAAACCTGACCTCTGATACCAACTATGACAACCCTGATCTTTTATTACATAATGAAACATAATTTATTACATAAACATCACGTGATTCAACATAGAATATCCAGAGATATAGTGTATTTTTGGAATAGGATAAATCAATGTAAACTTAAAACATAAATTACAACATATTTATTGAAATCATCATTTACATGACAACTATATTCCTTCATACTTAACATTGCATGGGATAACAAGAGAACATGCATAAGAAAAGGGTGATCTATAAAGCTTGGTAAGGGAATAATCATGGAATAACATGAGGAATACAATACATGTTAAAAAATAATAATATAAATAGAGCTCAAGTAGATAATAGACATAATGGCATGGTAAATCGTGATAATCATAACTTGGAAATGTGACAATAACACTTAACATGGAATTAGCATGAATCAAGGTCATTGCACATGGGGCATTAGTAAATCCTCATTGCACATAAAGCACAATTAAAACATCATTGCACTTGAATTATCATGAGTAAACACCCATTGGACATGACATATCATGATAGTAAACATTACCTAATGCATTGGATTGCTATAAGGGAGCACCCTTCTTAAACATTTCATTTCATGCATAAGTGTGCCACATGGATCATATAACAAGGATTCATAAAATATAATCATTTATTACATGATAAAGGAATTTTGAATTAATAGATGGAAGATTATAATCAATATTTAAATGTTCCTAAAGGTGAATAACCTTGATAGAGAAATGGGCATGGAATTCAATACACAATGACATTGGCTTAGAAAATCGGTGCAATTTTGGCAACGTAACAGCATGACATAAGAATTCATAATAAATGTTTATGATAGAGAAAGGGGAATCTCATAATATATACATGAAATTTACATAAAGGGGTGATATAGATACATGTCCCAAAAATTTAAATGTAATTTAGATTCATGATACAAAATAATTTCATTAATGTAAAAGAAGAGAGAGAAATTTCTTTCGGAATTTCAGCATAGTAACAGTTGTACATGGGAGGCATTTAATGAGAGAGAAACGGATCTCCCATAATTCAAACATAAACATGGAATTATTTGGAAGGTGTGAAGCCATACCAAAACATTTATAATTGAAATGAAAATGGAATAACAACATTATGAAAATTGGACAAAAATGAAAAAGGAAGAAAAAAACACTTACTTGGATGTGTGCTTCCAAAGGCTTGAGCGAGGCTTAAGAGAGGATTCTTGGGATGTTGGGGAACCTTGGGAGGATTATAGAGAAAGGAGGGAAGTGTTTGGACGAACTAAAAAGTCTTTTAGTGAGGATGAAGTGGGATATTGGGTGGGTTTATATAGGAAATGTGAAGGAATTCATTATTATTTAGGGTTGGGACAAGTCACATTAAACTAATCCAATCCATAAACCAACCCATGGTTTTTGAATATGGTTTTTGGAAAAGGGAAGTGGAAAAAAATATTTTATTAGGCCAAATTCCTAACTTCTTAAAATATAGGGGTTGTTTATGTGGAGGTGATTCACACTACCAAAGAAAAAATTTAAAAAGACAAGATGTTTAATAAGTCTTCAAGGGTCCATTAATGCTTTGTAAAATAAGTCAAAAAAATCCCAAAACACATTATTTTATTTTTAAAACATATATTTTACGAACATAAGGCTTATATAATTTTATTACATCACTATTGGGTCATTATGATTTCATAAAACACATTATATATTTAAAAGGTATTTAATTTTTACACAAATATTTTAATGTCTCCGAAAATTATAAAAAAATCACTACTGGATAATTTTGACATCCTGATTCTAGAAATAATATTTATTTTATCTAAATAATTTAATAAATATGTTAATTTTCACATTTGAAATAAAAACTTCTATTTATCGAAAATTCACGGGTTCTGAAAAAAATGGATTTCAAACCTTAATAAAAATTACGATTGTATTCATAAAATAATACGATGATTTATATTTAATAAAAATTAATTTAATAATAATAATATTATATTAAAATATTATTTATTACAAAAATACATGAAATCATCAAAATAGATTTCTTAGTAAATCTTTAACATAAAATACTATTTGTGTATTAAAAACTATTTACAAGGTAATAATAATAAGATGAAAGTATATTCATTATTATATACAAAATAATTTACAATATAAATGTGCTAGGGATTTCTTAAATATCCCCTTAAAACAGACGCATAAGACTTATGGGTAAGGTGCGTGATGGTGGCAGACTCTTAGGGTGGCTCGGATAACATTTCTCACGTGGTGATCTCTAACGACTTCCACTTCTCCTGTATATGGTTCTGTTCGAGCTTAACCTATTGAAGCTAGGATTGGTCTTGGTCAAGATAGAATCCCAATGATGCCAACTCTTTTCTAAGCTCCGAAAAATGAACTTCGTATGGAGTAATTCTACTGGATGAGGTCATCCTATCATTTTTCTGAGTACATTGGATTGTTAAAGTCTTATATTTATTCTAATCTTGTGATCACTGTTCAACGACTATATTAGAAATGGTCAAAATTCTTAACATAAAACCAAAGAAGATGAAATTTTATATAAACATTTTACATAAAGAGACATTTAATTAGATGAAGAGGGATTTCCATTAATGATTGTTTGGGTCGTTACACAGTGTGCGGGTTTTTAATTATCCCAAAAATTGTTTTAAAATTAATGAACCCCCTGTTAAAACATAATCATCCCTAGCTCTACCATAAACAATATATATCATTTTTCGCGGCTTCCAAATGAGTTTTTAGGGCTTATGTCCCTGTTACATTGGGATTTGACGCCCAGATTGACGATATTCACCCCTCCTGGGAAGTGAATCTCATCCCAATTAGTTTCCTGTCTCTTTTTAATTATACTACCCTTATTTGAATGTTTTTTCTCTTGTTGGGAATAGATCTTTATCTTGGATTTATGGATCTTTTCTTTAATCTTATATTTAGGATTTGAATCAATATATTGTTCTTTTTCTTGATTAAAGTTATTTCTTTTCAATTGGGTATATCTATTGGTGAATGTCTATCACAGTTTTTGTAAAAGGTGGTCTAAATTTAAAATCACAAAGTCTTGATTTCAATTACATATACTTAAGTGTAAAATTTATATTAGTTTATTAACAAGTGTGTTTCCAAAATTGAGTTAATTAATGTGGTGAATTATTTAATTAAGGGAGTGTGAAATTGGGGATATTGGTATTGTTGAATTTAATTAATTTATTTTTTAATTGATTAATAGTGATTTTTTTGATTATGAAATTTATTGATTTGGAATAATTACTTATTAAATTAACTAAGGGTATATCTAGTTTTTCATATTTTATTAGTTTTTAATTAAATAATTAATTGATATTGTTGTGATTATAAAATTGATTGTATTGGACTAATTAAGTATTGAATTAAATAATTGAGTTGAGGTCATTAATTAATTGTTGTCTTAAATAATGAAATTGATGAGATTAATTAATTATTCAATTATCTAATGGAATTTATGTGACAAATAAATAGTTAATAAATCAATGGGATTGATGTGATCATTTAATTTTGGAATTAATTAATGAGATTGATATCATTAGTTAATTGTTGAATGAAATAATTTCATTGATGAGATTAATTAATTGTTTAATTAATTAATTTAATTATATTAATATTCAATTTGATACAATGGATTTTTTAATTGGAGAATTAATAAAAAAAATTGTGATACATGTGATTTTTTTATTGTGTGATATTCATGTGTGAGACATGGTCTACTGTATAAAAATCCCATAGTGACAAATTTTGATATTGTGATATATATGGTTGATTAATATAAATGTGTGGGACATAGCTAGATTCTCCAAATACCCATAGATTGATAAGTTCATGCATGAAAATATTATTTTATGGGATAGAGAATGATCCTAAAAAACATATGGGGTGTGGGATAGGGGATACTGCTCTAAATTACCATGGGATTCCTGACATAAAATTCTACACCAATGATATTGTAATTAGAATATGGTTCCAATTAAAAATGATAATGAATTATAATGGAATGAATAAGGAAGTCTCATGTGTTATAATGAATTGTGAATTGAATACGTCATATGGTTCATAATCTGGAATGAGTCGATATAGGTATTTAGAGTTTAGGTGTCATTAGGAAATTGAGAGTTTATGTATTTAAATAAAGAATAACTGAACAAATGTAAACTATTTATTTAATAGGTTTTATATATTTATTTATAAAAATGCACACAATGTTTTGAATTCATATTTTTTATAGTCTATTTTTGGTGGAATATTTAGTCGTATTAATACCATAATTAGGCTATATTATCGACATTAGAATAGATTAGTTGGTGGCATGAAAGGTTATGGGAATGGTTCCTATGTAAGATGGATGATATGGGATATATCATGAATGAGGGAACTCGACTTAAATTTGGAATTCTCATTGGATTTTTAAGTGCCAATTTATTTTTGGTTTTTTATATTAACATTTGAAATTTATTTATCATGACAAGTGTACTCATTTTTTTGGATATTTTATTTCCCTTTATTCATCTTTTTATATTTGTAATATTTTGGTTATTTGTTATATTATTATGTGTCACGACCCGACTACAACATGATGAGGGAAGGGATAGAAAACATACTGACCCTTCATTCTTCAAGTTGAAGAAGAGATAATGACCCCTAAGTCCCTCCTTCAATAGGACCTAGAGTAGCGAATAGCAACAATGTTATAAAATCATGTGTGATATGAAAGGCGGTACCAATTTTTTGGAAAAGGATCTGGAGATAAGATAGTAAATCCCAAACAAAATCAAAAAAAATATGTAAAAATAAAGAAAAAACAATCCATTCCCATACCCATGTTCTAATATGAATTTATACATGTACAAGAAAACCCAAAGAGAATTACCAAAAGAAACAGAAAGCCTCAACATTAACGGTCCCAGCATCTGAGATAATATGGTCTTAAACGGTCCCTAAAGCCCTCCTAGAAAACTAAAAACTATTTTATATACATAGTGTGAGTATAAAGGTATACTTATTAGGGAATAAAAAAAAGCTACCATGCACAAGTGGGGAGGAATTCAAATTGTATGTGAGAAAAAGAGATAACCAAATCTCCTTGCAAGGAAATTGTCCACCAAAACCTCACCAAGGAACACTCCCCAAATAATGAAAGTCAAGTAATGTAATAGTTGTAACACATTGATGTTTGGGTACCCCAGACAACTTTCTCACTAGTTATTGATGACATCCTATACATCGGATCTGCCACCATTTTCACTACTGTCTCACTATCGCCCCAACAACAACCTTTTGGGCCCCCACAACCATGCGTCCCACCAGCAGAAAACTGTGCCACAACAACCACACATATCCCCACTTGCAGAACCCTAGGCAAAAACTACTACTTCCATGCCCAATGTCACCTAGACCAGAACAACTACCGTCATTCCCAAAGACATGTGGGTCACATCCCGAAGACACTTGGGAAACAAACTACCCGTACACACCTGTTCCAACAACCAAAACTATCCTACCTGAAAAATCATGTCCTATAATGGAACTCAAGATATAAATTCCTACCTCAAGAGTCTTGTGATACTCAGGAAAAAGAGTAGAAAAGGATCTAATAACTATCCACTCATAGGAGTGTTGGAAAAACCCTCCCCAACTAAATGGGGGTGTTCAATGCAAAGTGATCAACATGGGTGGGGTGAGAATAAGAAACATAAGAACTAAATTATACATATAGGTAAAAAAGAAATCATCACAACATAGGGGCTCCAAAATCATCCCATACACAAACACCCTTGTTACTATTCATTCATAAATAGAACAACAACCACAACAAAGTCACAACTCATTCTTGGAAAACAATTCCCCATTGAACCCATTCTTGTTATCACATTCAAGTGGTTTTATTTGAATAATTATTCACTACAAGGCAACTAACAGGCATATCCACATTCTAAGGAAGTAAAACAGTGATGAAACAAATTATGCATTCACACTAGGTTCCCTTTTAATGTCACAAAAAATGGTATTTGTGAGATACCTCTACGTACTGGAACAAAACCATGCCCCAACATATATCCCCCAAAAACCCCAAATCCCATAACTGACAACTACAAAATTGGGGATCTCATCCCCATCCATGTCACCTCATAATCATCAAGCAGAACAACCATACACATCACCAGAACATAGCAAGAGAGTTTTTAGATTTAACACACTATTTTCTTTAGTTTTGTCTTTCCATTTGGTTAACCAGGGTGATGACACGTGGATTATTATTCATTAGGCATCTGTTTAATCAACTAATTTTACATTATTAACCATTTTCTATGTTACAACCATTCAATCACATAATTATCCAAAAAACAGAGGTTCATTAGTTTACAAGAAGGTACCACCACCAACTATAATTTTTAGTGGATATAAGACCATACAATTCACAACATATAAGTAATGGTATGAGAGTACTATAGCATTATAAAAAATAACACTTAATTCTTTAAAAACCATTTATTATATTAGTTAAGGTTTGGTTTCGTCCATCCAAATAGAAACATTATCATTGCCACCCCGCATGATACATAGTAGAGTGATGAGGGAAGAAACCTAATTAGATGTTCAACGATTGATGTTTGTCTCCAAGAACCAAGAACTGTGGATGTGTGACTTGCAGGGGAGGAACTCCGAGGACTCTAAGAGTGAGTAGTAAAGGATCCATCCCAGGTGTACCACTAGCATTGGGATGGAGGACTCCTAACACACCAATGAAATGAAAGAGACCAGCCACAAAAAAGATAGAATCATTGTGCGATAAATGGAGAGATCCTAGAGTAACAAGATATGAATTCTTGAACAACATTAAAGGCATATTGTGGATTCTCTATGTGGTTGGGTGGTTACACATGATGGAATTAATTTTTATTTAATAATTATAATTAGAGAGGTGGCCATAATGGTTGCAGGTTAAAGGGTTTCTTTTAAATAGAGGAAAACACAAAACAAGGGAGGAACTAGAGAGTACTAGAAAAGGGTTTGGCACTGAGGAAAAGGCCACATGTTTTGGTATGTAAATGGTTTCTCGGATATTGGAAGATTTTATATATCATTTATGGGGTTTTAATTTCTTTTAATGGGGTATTAATATACTTTTATGTCAAAAGATACGTTGCATGGGTGGAACTGGAAGAACTCAAAAACTAAAAAAATATGGAGGGACACCATTTGGTGAGACATCGTAATGGTTTGAACATCACAATGGCACCATAAGGGGTGCCGCCATTTTGGTGTTCATCTAAGATAGTGTGATTGTGCTGATGCCACCATCACTGTGCCACCGGTTTGGTGGAAAACCTTATGTGGTGCCACCATTTCACTGTGTGACAACTATAGTGACACCACCATGGGGCTACTATAACAAAGGCACAGGTTCAGTGGAACACTGAATGTAGTGACACCATTTCTGTGTGTGACCATGACCAGTGCCACCGTCACAGTGCTGATGTGATATGAGCTACCATTTTTGTGGAACCGTTTGATGAAATCAAGTTTTTAGCAAACTCTTCAATGAGTCACTGTCAGGCCATTACATCAGATACCAGAAAAACTATTCTCACCCTCGAGAATCAAAACCAGTCCTGATGAAAAGAGTGGGGTCGGAACAACCACCTCGAAAGACAGCTCTCTGAAGAAAATCTCCTCGATGGATTGGAACACCTCAACCTCATATATCTTCAGATCAACAACAGATACATGACCTTTCCTCTCCCCCATGTAAACCCACAAACATGTAAAGGTCATACCATCCATTCATATATATTAAGGACTCTCATCCACCATGTCAAGAAACTATCTACTTTGGGTGACACTGACTCGTCTACATGGGTTTAACTGCATCCACATTAATGCGTCTTGATTTGTGATTGGGTCCTCCTCTCCCCATTTTCAAGAGTCTTCACACACATCCAGATAACAAGGGAAAAAATCCATTTCATAGTTAACAATGTAAAGTACTATATCACAGTTAAGTTAAAAAATAGAACAAAGCTCAAAATAGCTCTAGGTACTGTGCATGCATCTATTCCCCCTATTCCCAGGTACTCTCCTCGAGGACACCATGCCTCCATAACACATGAACCAAGTGGGTGGTTCATCCATGAATCACATTCTTCCCAAGATCCTGAATAACCCTAGTTGCTCATTAAATGTTGTGTCATCCTCAATATCCATCTCCCCCAGTCAAGGAAGTTTGAATTACCATGTAGATACCGATGGAGCTAAGGAACAAGGAAGACGTTGTGCACCCTCATTAGCAACGGTGGTAGCTCCAACTGATAAGCCACTTCACCATCCTACCACAACACCTTAATGGGATTAAAAAAACTGGGAGAAATCATACTTTCCCTGCCGAACCTTCATTGCCCATGACAAGGGGAGTCCTTTAAGAAGACGTGGTCCCTGACCGAGAACACCAAGGGTCTCCTCCTATGATTAAAATATAACATCTTCTGGTCCTAATTAAAATTCATCCTCTCCCATGTAAGGTAAACCTTCTTTGTCATGATCTACACCACCTTTGGGCCAAGAACACCTACTTCCCTTACCTCTGTATGGCACACAGGTGAGAAAAACAACCTATTGTACAAGTCTTCAAACAAATCCATTACATTTATAGATCGATGTCTATTATTTTAAGAAAAATCTATTGGAGGAAAGTTTCATACAGACGATCTAGAAATTCCCAAACACATTCCCATAGAAAATCCTCGAACTTCTGGATGGTCTGCTCTATCTTCCCATCTTCCTGGGGGTGTGAAGCAGTGTTGAGTCATAACCGGGTGCCAAAAGCATGTTTTAATCCTTTCTAGACCCATGGGGTAAACAGGGTATCCTGATATGAGACTATAGAACTCAGAACTCCATGGAACCACACCACCTCATCCACGTACCTCTGTGGTAATGAATTCACCACACTCGACTCCTTAATTTCCAAGATATGAGTTGATTTCATTATTTGTCCCACCACTATCCAGATAGCATCACAACCCCTTGAACACTATGTAGACTTGTGATGAAATACAATCAAATGTAATCCCATTTCCACTCAGGGAATACTAAATATTTTAACTGACCTCCTAGGGTAGTGTGTTCAACATTCATCTGCTGACAGACTAGGCACTTCTCCACAAACTCTACTACTAACCACTTCATCCCGGGTCACCAAAACTGACCTGTCACACCCTATTACATCTTGGAAACTACTAGGTGTACTGACAGTATTGAGTTACTGAAATCACCAAGAACACTCTTGTACATTTCATCCAAGATAAACAAATCCCCATAAAACGACATATGATTCTTCCTATCTTCTAACCATCCTCCTGGAGCATCACCATGGCTAACAAAATTGAGGATCACTTCAGCATCTAAGTCCCCCCACTAAGAATCCTCCACCTATTTCAACAGAGAGGACTATATTATTATATGAAATAGATGGCCTCTACTATATTTCACACTTTCATATAGTTTTGGGGAAAACAACTCCTCTATTGCCTTCCAAGAATCTGCCGATTCTCAAACCACATCATTTTGCGACTTCCTGCTCAAGGAATCGGCCACCACATTCCAATTACAATCAGTGTAAGAGATTTCATAGTCATATTCCTGAAAAAACTCTATCCACCTCCACTGCCACATGTTCAGGTCCATATGGGAGAAGAAACATCTGAAGCTATTGTGATTTGTGAAGACCACAAAGTGCTACCTGATGAGGAAATACCTCTACAACATTAGTGTGTACACGACCAAAATAAGTTATCAATTTTTGGTGGAACAGTTATGCTTATGAGGACATAACTTCCTAGATCTATAAGATATCACCCATTATGTTGCATCAGAACACACCCCAAGTCATGGCCTGAAGCATCATTGAACACCTAAAATAGTGCCCCTTATTCTGGAAATTGAGTACTGGGTCACTATCTAGCTTCCCCTTTAGATAACTCAAGGGTTCCTAGAACAGATCACTCTATATAAAAGTCAGGTCATTCTGGGTCAAGGTTGTCAAGGGTGATGCAACTCGGGAGAAGTTTGGAATGAATCTCTGGTAGTATCCCTCTAGGACCAAGAAACTATGAACCTCTTCCACGTTCTTGGGTGATAACAGAGAAAATATCACCTCAAACATTGACAGTTCAACTTCTATCCCCTGATCGGACACCACGTGTCCATGGAAGTGAACTTTTGGTTTCCAGAACATGAACTTGGACAACATCCCATAGTGATGGTGTTGTCGGATGACCCCTAAAACCATCCTCAGTTTCTTGGCATGATCATCCTCTGATCTTGATTAGATCAGTATGTCATCAATAAATTCATATACAAACCTATCCAGATATTCCTGAAATATGGAGTTTATGATCCCCATGAACACGACACATGAGTTGGTAATGCTGAAAAACATGACCATGAACTCAATAGGCCTATATATGCACATGAAGGCAGTATTAAAGATGCCACCCTCCATCACCCTCAAATGGTGATATCTATACCGCATTTTGATCATGGAGAACCATCCTCCCCCCTTCAGCTGTTCAAAAATGTCATGATCCGTAGGAGGGGGTAACAGTTCTTGACCATTACCTGGTTCTGCCTCTTATAGTCTATACAGAGCCTGAGACAACTATCTGCCTTCATTACAAACAAGACTACACCCCCCATGGGGATGCGTTGGAAAAACAAATTCTTCATCTGTTCTTCAATCTTAATCAATAATTCCCACAACTCAAAAGGTGAAATCTAATAGGGATCCATCAAAATATGAGTATCACCAAGATACAAGTCTATCCCGAACTCGACATCATGACTAGGGTGTAGAGTCACCAACTCTCCAGGGTAGACATCCATGAACTCCGTTATGATCTCTGAGAAATCCAACTTCTATGTATCTACTGACTCCACTGACAGCTCAGCTAACAAGGAAAGAAGGGGATCCACTCGCCGATTGCCTTCCTGGAAACCGTGCTTTCCGAAGAAATCCACATGTTGTCCACCCATATATGAAAACATGACCATTATTTAGAAGCCGTAAATAACATCACAAACAGAGAATTGCGATTATATTCCTAGAATGACATCATATGAATGCATCTACAACAAAAGAAGGTCCCCACTAGACTAATGTGGTCCCAATATTCATCTACATACCTAGAAACATGAGACAAGCTGGTCTGACCACCGAATAGCATACTCAAAACCAGGGGTAATGGAAGTCTCTCTGCATCAAGACCCAAAGAATGGGCTAGAATGGGTGTAACAAAGTAGTGTGAAGATCCTGAATCAAATAAGGTGCAAGAAATAGGGATAAACATGTGGATCGTACCACGAATGTCCTTTGGACCCACTGGAACCGCTGCCTTTGCAGCATGGAACTGCCCAAACCCTGATCCTATGCCACTCAACTATCGAACGCCTCCACAAAAATACACTGGTCAAGCTCCGTGGGAGCCCTGAGGTTGGACTCCTCCAACGTCTGATCTCAGAGGAGCTGGATCTCACTGTCCTAGATACTACTGCTGAAAGGGCATGGTTGGAAATTATTGATACTAAGGTGGGCACTGAAACATCCCACTCCCACTATACTACACTCAGTCTGAGAAATGATTTCTTAGGTGACCATGACTTCCACAGATGAATCATCTCGGTCATGGGCCCACAAAAAAGGGCGAGGACTGGGAGATCATAACTAGAACTGATGGGGACTACTCCCCACTAGCCAAATCCTGGATGGCCCTGATGTTGGAGGCCTACTACAGACTTCCTTCCACCTTGACAAGCCAAATTGCCCCCCCCCCACCCGTAGTAAACATCAAATCATGTGTATCCTCTCCACCGCTCCATCCTTCTTCTGAACCTCCAAGTATGTCAGTATAGTGAAGGGAGTAACAACATTCTGAAGAGAAGGATGGAGTACCTCCTCTAAATGTGTCTCCCAAGAATCCTCATATGAAAAGTTGTCCAGAGAAAGGTGAAGGAGATCCTTGAACTTGATCCACAACTCCCCCCCTTACATACTTTCCTTCTTACGGGTGAGTAGCTCCAACTTCTTCTTAGACTTCATTATGGAAGAGAGGGATTATTCCTGGAACTCCCTCTTGAAGTAAGTCTAAGAAACCTCATCATCCCTCTTCTCCCAAAGATATAGTTTCCACCACTGATGAACCAATCCCTATATCAGGATTACAGGAAGTAGAAAACCATACTCTATCAGAGCTTGGATCAATTTTAAATATATCACCAGCTCCTTGAGCCAGCTCTTTGTCTCCATGTCCGATATGTTTCCCTCGTACGTCCCAAGGGTCTAATACTGAAAGGCATGCATCTTCCTCTACCATTGGATATCCACCTCCTCTCGATCAACCCTCTGATGATCATCCAAATCAGAAACTTGGGCCTCAATCAACACACTAACCGATGTTGTCGTCCGGGTGCCATAGTTGCAAGGTAAACAAGGAATGCCTAAACCCGAGTAGTGTAGAATATTGCTTCAAAATTTTTATAAGATTTCTATTTATTTTAAATCCCCAAAATAACCCAGAAACACAAGACGAAAAGTTATTTTGATGCATGTACCTTTTGAAGGGTATCTACCCTATAATCAATGTAGCCTCAATTGTTTGTTCGGTAGGTTTATAGTCATTGCACTGGAATATGGGGGCCCTAAAATCATGCATCCTAGATAGTCTTCCTCAACCCATTTCACTCACCATGATTTACTAAAATTGTTTCCCTACCATTCCATTCAATCATCATTGTGCATAACACTGGACTCTATCATATCTCTAAATCAACCCTGTGAAACCATTCTATCATGAACTACCTTCACCAATATGAGGGGACAACAAACTACCATACCCTTCCTTCTCCAAGTTGATGGAGATATAATGACCACCCGACTCCTGCCTTTAATAGGCCACTCAGTGGCAACTAGTCCCAATGGTATAAAAACATATGTGATATAAAAGAAACTACCCATTTTTTAAAAAGGATTGGGAGATAAGATTGTAAATCTAAAAAAATCAAAACTAGATGTAAATGTGAAGACAAAAAAATCCATTAAATTATGAATGTTCTAATATAAATAGTTATATATACATTGAAACACAAAGGGAAGTATCAAAAGAAAAGAAACACATGAACACGAACAGTTACGATGTCTGAGCTAATACAGTCATGTATGGTCCCTGAAGTCCTCATGGAAACCTAAAAACAATTTTATATAAGTAGGGTGAGTATACAAGTATACACAGTGGGGAAGATGAAAAATCTCCCATGCACAAGCAGGTAGGCAGTATAATGTCCTGTTAAAAAAGTATACAACCAAAGCACCTATCGATGAAAATATCCACCCAAACCTCACCAAGTCACCCTCCCAAAATAACGCAAGTCAAGAAAAGTATTTGTAGTAACACATAAATGATTGGTTAACTTACACAACAATCCTAGTGGTTATTGAAGACATCATATGCATCAAACCTCTCAAGCCATTTTCATTGCAGTCTCACTACTACCCCAACAAAAACCATTGGGGACACCATAACAACATATTCCTCTTGAATTCACCTTAGAAACAACAACCACATACATCCCCGCCAGCATACACCTGGGTCACAACAACTACTACCACATCTAAAGATATATGGGTTAGAACAGCAACTGCCATGCCCGAAGACACTTGGGACACATACCGAAGACACTTGGGAAACAAATTGCCGACATACACCTGGGCCAACCACCACAATTACCCTGCCTAAAGAATCATGGGAAATAATGAGACATAGGCTGTCATAGCTAACACGAAGAGTCTTGGGCTACTCTGTAAAGGGAGAAGAAAAGGATCTAATAACCAGCCACTCATATGAGTGTTGGAAAAAACACCCTACCCTAAGAAATGGGGTTTTTCGGCATAGAGTTCTCAACTTGAGTGGAGGTCAAATAAGAAACATAATAACTAAATTATACATATAGGTAAACAAGCACTCATCCAAACCTATGGGTTCCAAAAACATCCCATACACAAACACCCTCATTAATATTCATTCATAAATAGCACAAAAACCACAACCATGTCACAACTCATTCGCGGCAAACGATTCCCCATTGATCCAATTCCTGTTATCACATTCATGTGGATCCATTTGAATAAGCCCTCACTACTGAGACACTAATAGACATAGCCACAAGCCATGGAAGGGAAAATATCCTTTAAAAAATTATGCAATCACACCTAGTTATCTTGTATTGTCACAATAACAAAATGGATCCGTGACATCCCTCAGAGTAATAGAACAAAACCAATCCCCAAAATATGGCCCAAAACGGCCCCAAATACACAAACTATCAATAGAATAACTGGGGATCCCATCTCCATCCTTTTTAGCTCACAAGATTCAAGCATAACAACCATAAACATCACCAGAAGGGAGCAAGGGTGTTTTCAGATTTAACACACCATTCCTTTAGTTATGTCTTTCTGTTCGGTTAACCGGGGCGATCACACATGGATGATTATTCATTGTGAATCCAATTAATTGAAAGTTATTATGTGATTAACTAGTTTCCATGTTACATCCATTCAATAACATAATTATCAAAAAAACAGATGTTCAATAGTTTGTAAGAAGGAACCACCAACTACCAGAATTTTCAGTGGACATAAGACCATACAATTCGAAACTTATAAAAAAAGGTAAAAGAGTTCAAAAACATCCTCAAACACACCCCTTCATTATTTTAAAATAATTTTATATATTCGTTATGGTTTGGTTTCATCCATACCTATAAGAAAATTATCATACCCACCCTGCATGATACATAGTAAAGAGAGACGAAATAAGAACTCTACTTGGATGATCAACGATCAATTTTTTCTCCACACGCCAAGAACTGGGGATGCACGAACTATATGGGAGGAACTCCAAGGAATCCAAGAGTGAGAAGGAATGGCTCTAGTTTAGGCACACCACTAGCCTTAAGAAGGGGTAATCCAAACACACATAGGAAAGGAAAGAGACCATCCACGAAGAAGAAATAATCCCTGAGAAATAAAAGGTGAGATCATAGAGTTACATGATATGAATTATTAAACCACTTTAGTGGTTAATCTTGGTTTCGTTCACTAATTTTGGTGGTTACAGATGATGGAATTAATTATCATTTAATAATTTTCATCAAAGAGGTGTCTATAATGGATGTGAGTTAATGGTTTTTTTAATAGAGGAAAATGTGTAATAGGGATGGAACTAGAAATTACGGGAATAGGGTGAGACATGGAGAAAAAAGGCACATGTTTTGGTAAGTCAGGGGTCACCCGACACTTTTGGGATTTTAGATATCATTAATTTTATTTCAATGGATTTGAAAACTGTATTAAAACAATTTTATCTCAAATGATACATTGTAGATGTGGAACTAGAAAAAGTCAGAAACTAGGAAAAAACAAAGGGTGGGACACTATTTGGTGAGACACCGTAATGGAGGCAATATCATAGTACTACCTTCATGATACCATTGTATCCAGTGCCACCGTTTCGGTGTGCAACTGTAACAGTGCGACCGCAATAATGCCACTTTCACGGTGCCACCGGTTTGGTAGAACACTGTAAGCATTTCCACCGTTTTGGTGTGATACCATGACAATGCGACTGCTACGATGCCACATTTCGGGTGGGCGACCATGACCAACGCCATCGTCACGATGCTCCCATGACCGGTGCCACCGTTTTGGTGGGGTGGTCTGATGGAACCAAGTTTTTGGAGAACTCATTAATGAGTCACTATCCAAGACATTACATTCTAATATTTTTAATTTATTTCTACTATGTTATTACTATTATAAATATGGGTTCTTCACCCCATTATCGATAATATACCCTCACTGTATGTTATAAGCCTATTGCATTTGTAGATGCGAGCTAGAGGTCATGCAGTGGACCTGCTTGGGGAAATAATTCATGGAACCTGTGTCATGAAGTTACACATTAGATAATCCAATCCCTAAAAAATTAATCTTCTAAAATCCCTCCATTTATTATAGAATCCAAACTTTGGTAATTATGAAATCCACGGATGTATTTTGGTGTAATCTAGAATAATATACCTGGATAAGTTGAAACATTCATCAACAATCAATTTGGTTTTATTTCCTTCCATAACCACAAATTTTTTTATTAATTAATGAATATATAATAACCTCAATATAGTTAATATATTTATATCATTTTATCTTAAATGGTTTAACAACACCTTAACACAATTCCATCAAATGGGATACCCAATAATTATTCGTGTGTACAACATACTACCACCCCGCGAACAAATGTCATTCATTATCCCATTAACACCTTTAAAGATTTAGAATAGTAATTTAAATGCTTGTTTTTTATATAATATTTATTATATATATTATGTATTTATTCATAATAAATTTTATTATAACACATACCTTAATTACTTCCAATTTTTTGTAATACAATAACATCATTTTTGGATGTGTGGACTAATACCTCCACAATGTGATGTGATACATTAATACTTTCATGGAATCTATTAGGGCCAATTTTAATAAAAAAATGTGAAATAAATGAAATTGAATTTATTTTATTGACATTATTAAAAAAATTTAAATATAATATATCATTTTTGTAACCCCTTTTCACGCACTGAAAAAGTTATTTTATCTTTTGTGGATACTTGGACAACCACGACATCGAAGAAATGCATTACAATTCACATAATAAGAATTATATGTCTACATATATATAATTAAATAATAATTTATATATCATGTCATTATCATTATGGAACTATAAAAGATAGTTTCTTTATTTCTATAATGATTATCGAAAAATGGGATCGTTACTCATGTGTACATAGAACATACCGTATCCATGATTGTAACGTTGGCTCATTTCTCATATTTTTAACTGATGGTTGTTTTTAAATGAATAATTAATGTTTAAATATTATAATTATTTCATTATTATTATAGTGGATATGTTTTAATAAATACCCATTTGATAATAGTTTACCTGACAAAGTTGTTTTAACACATAAAAAGATTATGGTTATAACATCCGACTTAAATATTATTGATCACGTATTGAATATAAAATATTTATAATTTAAATAAAAGTAATAATAAACATGCTAATGGTTCTGGAGAAATAATATTATTGCCCTATGTATTTCATTCATGATGATCTAGGGAAATCCTGACAAATCAGAATCAAGGTATGGGGTTTCTCCTGAATTTACTTTCCCTTGAGACATATTTGTTATTATACTAAAAGATACTTTTATATGGAAATCCTAATTATCATGAATTAATTTCATTATTATTATCCTTAAATTTATGGGGTTTCACATATCCATTTTAGTATCTCTCTTTCATGGGGTTTATGGTTTCAGTGTTAGAAAAGTGGTAATGGACGTTTGTCACAATTTTTTGTTTTTGAGTCATTTGTTATGTAATACACCAATCTTCTATTTTGTAGTCAATATAATTATCCATTTCAATTAATCATTAATTATATAATTATTATCAAGATATCATAATTTTACTCAATTTTATTACATCATGGGGATTAAATTAAAATGTTTCAAGGTGGAAGGGGAAACTTTGAATTTTAGATGATTACTTTCCTCCTGAATGTTTTGATGATATTATAATGGAATTTACATTGTTCAATGTCAAAAAATATTGTTATTAATTATTTCTAAGTAGTGATATTTTTTATTAATTCCAACAATTTTTTTTATTTGATGCATTATGAATATTTTTAATGATATTTTTATGAAACACTTTTATTTTCTATGAGTTTAGTGTGTCCTAAAAAGATTGTTAAGAAACCCATTCATTTTACTTGGGTTTGTTAAGTCATAATGAGATTATTATGTAACACACTTATTCTTTATAGTTTAATAATGTTTCAAAAAGAATATTTTAAAACCAATTTCATTTCCATGGGTTAATCATGTTTCAATGAGATAGTTTTGGAAACCATTATTTTGATTGATTAATCATGCTTCAAGGTGATTATTATGGAGCCCATTTAATTTCCATTGGTTAATCATGTTTAAAAGAGAATTTTATTTATCACATTTATTTTACTTTGGATAATCATGATTCAAATAGATAAATATGAAACCCTATTTTTTCCATGGTTAGGTTATGTCCAAAATAAATTTTTATGAAATCCATTTCATTCCATGGTTAGATTATGTCCTAAAAAGATTGTCATTTAATATAATTATCTTCCATGGTATTATCATTTTTCAATGATTTGGATATGAAAACCATTTATTTTCCAAGGGTTAATGATGTCTCAAGGAGATTTATTAACACATTTATTTTCCATGGACTAATCATGTTTTTAACAGATATTTTTGGAAACTATTTTCTTTTCCTGGGTAAATCATGTTCTATAAATAATTAATGTTGTTTCATTTAGTTATTAGGAATTATCTTTGTATTTAGTTCATTGAAATTATAAATTATGGGTGAAACTAGACAGAATTGGGCGATCCCTCTATAGAAAATATGATGGGTCCTCTAAAATAGTTTTACAATGCTTTGTGTGCTATAGAGATAGAATTCAACAAATTTTATTATTCTATTTTTATGGTTTATGTAAGGATTCTATAGGGGTTATATAATGGGTGTATGTGATGATGTTCCAAGATAACCACATTTTTATATAATTTTCATTGTTTTTATTAATGTTTTTACCAGTATTAAGGTCACATGGATCATGATTATCGATTCTTATGACTATTTTTATTGATAAAGCCTTTTTTTCATGTTATCATGTATCTTTATATAAATAATTATGGGTATGAATATTCTGATTTTATACTCTTTCATTTTGATTAAGTCATCATAATATTATTCTCTTTGTATGCTCAATGATAAAACTCAATTATTAATGATCATGATTTCCACTACAAAACTTTTGAGCTCACCCTTTGTGAATTTACTTTTCCTAGAGTTTTAGAGAATGGGGTTCAATGATTAATTTAAAAAATGGATTTTACAAGGATTTTTTTGATAAACTATCTTGGAATAAGAATATATGGTTAGGTTATAGAAATTTTTTTGAGGAATTGCAAATATTTTATATAATATTTCCTTCATAATTCTCTAAAATTATAAACCTAAAAGGTTATCCAGAATATAAGTGATCCATATTTTTCTCTTGAAGTTGTATGGTTTTGATTTAAAAATACGGGTCCAAATTGTCAGTATCATAGATTGAAATGTAATGGTATGTATTTCCTCATGGGATCTAGGAGTGTGGGATTTAGGCAATTTTAGTTGGTTTTAAAGCCCAGTTTAGATAAAATTAGAGATTATGTTTCTTATGTGAGTTTATCTTAATATATATGAATAATATCATAGTAATATAATCATATATATGATCATATGTTAAATTAATTAGACACCTGAATGTGGTCTTAAGTGATGTGTTCTTAAATTCAATTTTTAAGATTTTTTTAGGATGAGGTATGTTTAACCCTTAAGATCAATGTGAATTATTTTTAAGGAGGATTTTTATTTTTAAATTTTAAAGAAAAAACGACACATATGCTTGGTGAAAACTCATATATAGTCCATGCTGAGGGGGAATCAACTAATGATTTAAAGATTATAAGGGTTTCTTATACTACCATTGGCCTATATGATGTTCTAGTTAGCATGAAATTTTTTTTATAGATTGTTTATATTACCAAAAAAAAGTGATTTTTTTGATTATTAATGTTTGATTTATCAGGAAATTATATATGGTCAAAACCTTATAATCTTTTGGTTTCAATAATAGTATGGAAATATTTAAGTAATTTCAAGCATATCAATAGAATAATTTAGTTTATCCATATGGTATCAATTTTAAATATTAATATATCATATGAATCTCAAGTCAAATTTAGAATTACTTTACTATTATACAAACGTTTTTTGTCTAATTTCTAATGATATGTGGAATAGCCTGACTATCCCTTTGGTGTTTATCTGGTCCTTAAAAGATTAATGAATTGCATAAGGAATTAAATATTCATCATGAATACACATCATTTGGAGAAAAGGATTTGGTTTCGTTAAAAACTAAATAATGTATGAAGATATATTGTTCATGTAAGTATATTTATTTATTTTTTTCATTATAGATGCTGAAGGAAATCCTTCAACATTAGAAAAAAATGAAATAATATTTTATCGTATTACCAAAATTTCGAATGATATCAAGGTCCTTTCCACACCTATTTTGTTAATTATTTTTTCATAATTAAATTCTTCTTGAATATGTTCTCTTTAAATCTATATTAGTCCATTAAAATTATTGATTCCTTCCAAATAGATATTTTAATTTTCTACTAAAGTTATCCCTTTGTTGAATACGAGTTTTGTGTAACATCTGGTGAATTTTATATATCCATCCCTCCATTTAGAAGTCTTTTTTTATTAACCCCTTTTATAAGGTGGGTTTCAATAATGGAAATCCAAAAATGGAAATCTTCTGATAACCAATATGAATTCCCAAGGTAAAATTCAATATAATGGGGGTAGGATGTAACATCCTGAAATTCTATGAAATATCTTATTCCAATTTAATTAAATTTTTTAAATATATTTAATGACACAAAATATATATTTTATCTTAAATTAGCCAAAATACCATTTTATCTATTTTTATGCAACATCAAGGATATTTTATTAATTATTATACACACAAGCCCAAGTCTTACAAAAAATAAATATACTATGAATATTTTTTTGATAGTTATCACCAAGCCATTAGAATGGAGGGAATTAAAGAGATTAAATACATTATAAAAATTATATTCTACACACATTTCTAAAATTAATACATTGTTTGACTATTAATTATAAATTCCAATAAAGTACAATTGAATATAAAGTATACGATTTTACGAAAACCTATTTTTTTAAAAGAATTGATTTTTATATTAATATATTAAATTAATTACAATAATTGAAATATATTAATGAAATATATATTCTATATATTTAAAAAAATTGAAACTCATCCAATATGTATAATAGTCTTATCAAAATTACAAATCCAATTTTCAGCATAAAAAGATTTATTTTCGTAAAATGCATTTTTTCCATCTATTAATGGTGCACCTGTTTTAAATAATAATTCTAAAAATATTAAAAATTTTATTTTAATAATAAAAATCATTTCCTAAATAGTAATATAAATTTTTTTATGTTAATTTTTTTATTTTCAAATTAATGTAAAATTTTTTAGAATAGTGAATTACACCATATTTTAATTGAAAAATTCATTTCCATCTAAATTATAAATAGTGTAAAATTATATTTTCAATTCATTTTAATGTATAGTTACATTAATTTTAAATGATTCCAACCAATTTAGGTAATTTGATCCATTAACCCAATGAAATTTGATATAAAATCATTTCGATCTTTTAAACATTTCCCTTCAAAAACTGGTTCTCTTATTCTGTCTGCGAGATTAATTTTAAGTTGATTTCTACGACTTATTTGACTGGAATTTTAAAAAATGGATTCCATATTTGGAATCATAATAATTTTTAATTCACATTAACTTAAAAATTGTTTTGAAACAAAAATATTTTGGAATTTAATTAAATTTATAATAAATGTAAAACAATTTACCTAATGCTTAATCATTAATGATGAAGCACCCAATGAACTTAAAAATTCCCAAATAAATTTTTGTGGAAATGATTAAAAAATATACCATATTTTATAAAATTTATTTTACTAATTGGGGGTCATTATGTAAGGTATGACTCCCAAAAGTTCTTATATATTTATATTTACAAGAATGCCTCTCCCCAATCCACTATAAAAAATCTATAAACCTCCTACTTTGTTCAAAACTATCAGGAAATTTAGCTCCTCAAAATACTTCCCAAATAATCTTATCAAATCCATAATTTTTCATATCTTCCTATTATTTTTATTAAATCATTATAAACATGTCGTTTTGGTGTAAACCAAAAGCATATACCCAAGAAAAAGTTAAAAAAATTTATGATCACTCTAGTTGTATTTATTTTTCAAAAAAATTAATTTCTTTTTAATATTTTTTTATATTATAACCAAATAAACTAAAAAATAATTTTATGTTTTTAATTAAAGTGTTATAAGAACACATTCACACAATTCCATAAAATGGGATACATAATCATCATTCGGGTGTATGGCGGACTACCACCTTGGGAACCATTGTTGTTTGTTATTCGACTACCGAATTTCCTGATTTGGAATATTTATGTATTTAATGATGTTATATGATATTTATTTTTTAATTATTCTTATTAAATTTCAATCTGATAGATAACTTCATGCATTACATTTATTTGTAAATATGATAACTTCGTTGGTGGATGTGTGAACAACCGCCTCATCAATGTTGTGTGATAGGTTCACACATTACATGTAATGTGTTAAGGATGGGATAAATTATATATATGTAACAAAAATGAAATATATATGATATTAATGACATAATTATATTTCTGGAAATATAATATATCACTTTCATTAAAAAAATTACATAGTTAAAAAGTGATAATGTCATTCGTTGATGTGTTGACTACCGCCTCTTCCAAGAGATTTGATTCCATTTACATTATAAAAATTAAATGTATATGTAGATATAATTAAAAAATATTGTATTTATGATATAATTATCATTATACAAATATAAATTTTACTTACCATTTTTATAAGGACCCAACCTTAAAGGTAACTTAATCTTAGTTTAGGTCATGAATTCAAACTAAAAATATTTTCAGGTTTTGAGTTTTAGAGAATTAGGTTCTAATTATAACATAACAACTCAAAAATTAAAAAGTTGTCAAATCAACTCACTATATATTTTTTCAAAAAATGAATCTGTTTCAAACAAAACATGACTTATTTTTAATGATAAAAATATTCATGACTTATTCCATTATGTTACCAATCCTTATACCCAATGGAAAAAATTTTAATAACATGATATCAACATAAAAATCTTAGTAAGTAATTAAAAATAATGAATAAAACCGTTAGTACATGAATATTTAAAATCGATGAATGTTTTTTTTCATAAAATCATTTTTTCACCTCTAAAACATAAACTCTTTATCATACATAATGTAATCATATGATTCATAAAACACATCATATAAAGTATAAAAAATAAATGTTTCTTGTGGAAACCAGATCATACATACAATTTAGCCTTCATAACTATATATGGAGTAACCATCATGGTCATGCTTGGAATACCCATCTCAATATATTCCTTTAATATCATAAGAGAAAACTTAATATTATCCATGTTCATGTTACCCAATGCATTGAAGAGGTATCACGAGATCAACAAAACTATGTTTATCATGGAACCACCCTTATACATATGAAATTCTCAATAACCATAGAGAAATCATAACATATGAACAAGAATAAGAGAAAAATGGCATTTCCACTTTCCAATCAAAAGACATCATATAAAGATATTGATATAATAAATCCATTCAAAAAAACATTTTCATTAACAAAATACCTAGAATGGAATATGGTAGTAATTTTTTTTAAAAAAAACATTACATCTTGTAGAGGAATCCAGATATCCAAAATTGATCGTAAGGGCTGAAAGGTTATTTTTTCCGCATATGTTAATTTTTTTTCATTTATTCATTTATTAAATTTATTCATAAAGAAAATAATCTTTTTTAAACCCATTGATGGAAATTAAATGTCATGGGGGGGATTATACACCATATAAAATAAGACCGTATCAAAATATTCCTTTGTGAAAGGAGATTGAGATGAAGTCCTTTACCTTGAGTCCAATATGCCATGTTCATTATTTACCATCATGAATAATAAAAATTGGTTAATTTCTAATATCTTGAGTACCTTTTTGATGTTTATTATTCCATTAATATCAATTACTACTAGGTTATAAATATTAAATTATTATTTGTTTTTATATCGGTCGATTTGACAATATTCGGCAGTTGAGTTAAAAATGAACTTGTTTTGATGTAAACTTTTGAATGTAGTCAGAAGTAAAAAATCTCCTAAATATTATTCATTAATTAAATATCATATATATCTAGTACATATGTTTTTATAATTTTCCACAACATTTGGAGATAATAAATGAAATTCAATGTTCATGGAAATGGTAGAATGTACGTACAATTGAATGCTACTTTCATTTCATTGTCATATTAAAGAATGAAAACTGAATGATACATAGGTATATTATAATTAAATAATAATATCTTTGTTATATTTGTAAAATATTTTTATTAACACCATAATTTATATTTTTAATGTATTTCATGAATGAGTCTCTCACTTTTAGGGGGTGGTAGTCCACACTTCCTCAAATAAAATTATTATATTTACACATTATGAAAACCAGCAAGGAATGTGGTAAAAATAAATTACATAATCATAGAGTAAATATAAATATAAAATATATCATATTTATTCATTCAATTCATTTATATAATCACAGTTTAATGAATTTAATGTTGAAGGAACCACATCACATCGTGGAGACGGTAGGCCATACGTATGCACAAGCAATGATATCATTCACTTAATGGTTAAATGTTATAGAATTGGATGGCATATAAACTATAAAGAATAATTATCATGGTATATTGATTATTTAAATCCATTATATTCATCATTATACCCATCAAAATTAATTACTGTTGAATAACAAATTACACCACAATCATGGAGACGGTAAGTTGCACGTACACACATGGAGATATTGTTATTAACAGGAAGGATAAAAGAGGTATAAGATTGTATCATAGATATAATAACATATCATTAAATACAATAAAATTAATTTATTACTTTTTTTAGAAATGAAATAAGAAGAGGAAGTATAAAAATAAAATAATTTTGAAAGACGTGATAAAAAATACATCTTTTTTGTGTATCACGTTATGATTTTCACAAAAGAACTCATTATGATGTATTTATGCACAAAGTGTGGCCTCTAAGAGTAAAGGATGGATTTTTGGAGCTTATTTTAGTAGGATATGGTCAATACAATGGGCTTGATATGTGTGAGTTAGTGGGTCGAGGTGATGGCCTTTTAAAAGTGGGAGGATGGGCAATTTAGTAATGTTTTGAAATATTATTTTATTATAAATGTATTTTCGAAATGTAATAGTTACAAAGTGATATATTTCTAGTATAATATGAGGATGGTTAGAAATACTCTGAAACAATAGGTTTTAGAAATTTTTAGTTCATAATATATACCATATCTTCTAGCATTAACATTTAGTAAAAAACAATTTCCCTTTCCTTGTCTCTTTGTATTTTCATAATATATGGTAACCATTGTTACTATAAAATGACAAGAGAACCCCATGTGTACTGTTAATTACATTTTTAAAATTATTTAAGTCTTTTCCCTGAATATTTGTTTTTTTATAAGTTCAATATAATTTAATAAAATAATATTTATTTTAAAAACCCATTTATGTCATTTTTGACACAATTTAGTACATGATTTTTGTTAGTCATAAAAATATAATTCCTTAAAAAAATCATTAAAAAATGATAATTTATTATAATCATACATAAATTTTTTGGATTGTATCAAAATCTTCATATTTTATTTATTTTAATTTTTATAATACAATTTATTTGAATCATTTATTAAATAGATAATTATTGCATCATCATTGGGTCATTAATATTTGTTTTTATATAATGTCTAAATTTATTTACTAAAATACCATGATGTAATAAATATTTTTTATTTATAATTACTATTTATAGTTATGTTTTTTATAAATATAAAAAAAATATAGTTTTTCTAGTTAGGAGACACATGTTTATGTTATATTTCCCTTTTTATTAAATTAAATAGTATAAACTGTCATTTTCACACCCAAGTGGTTCCAAAATGGTGAATGTTAGGCCTTTGGATGATCATTGTTGTAAATATCTCATCCAATAGAATTATGGCACTTTTTAGAGTAGTTTTATATTATCATAATATTATTTTTTACCCATATTTACCCAATTTACCATTTATTAATGGAAAATAATAGTAATTACTGAAGTTACTATTCATAATGTAAAAACATAAAAGGTAAATATTTACAAATTGTTTACCTTATGATTCAAAATATGGAATCCTTTTTTCTAAATTCAAAACACATAAACTATAGTAATTTATTAATATTAATTCCCACTGTCAAAACCAGAAATTGTGTTTTTAAAAAGTTAAAACTATTAGAAGATTAATATGTGTTTATAACCAATTTCAATGTGAAGTTAAATAAAATAACAAAAAATAGATTAAATGATATAAAAATAATCAAATTAAACTTCATAAACAATTAAATGTAAAATCTATATATTTTAATAAATTATATGAAAAGGTATTTTGGAATTAAGATACAGCATTTTCACTATTCATTAAAAAATTAATTTTGTCATACAAATACAAAAATTAATCCACAACAATTTTTCCCCCTTCTAAAGAATATGTTTCTTTTAATAGAACATATAAAAGTGAAAAAGGTGTATTTAAAAAGTATTCTGCATCAAAAGGTGGTAAAATGACATTTTAAAAATACTAAAGTGTTTTACACTTAAAATTTATTTCATTCTCATTTTAAGCCTCTAAAATATATTGGATAACGTAAAAACATTTTATAAACATGTATAACTATATTTTTTTTTCATTATTACCAATATAATGTCTTGGCGATGACTTATATTTAATTTAATAATAATATTATTGTTTTATTTTTGGTATAACTCAGTGTCGTGTGCAAAGAAAGATTTCATAAAAACACTATTTTACGTGTCGAATAAGATTTCAGAAAAGATGCCCCATTTAATGTAAAATTAATATCTTATTCAAAAATATTAATAGATATGAAAATTATTATTCTATATATACCCGGGATGTAACATTACTCCCCCTTTTGGAAATTGTGTCCCCTCAATATTGAAATTTAGATCGGTGACTTCATTTAAAATGCCACATCGAAAAAATGGTCAATAAAAATAACACTATAAAAGAAACAAATATAAGAAAAAATGTAACCATAGATAACACAAACATGTGTTCCATGTAGGAAAACATGGATATGGAAGAAAAACAAATTGTCATGTTTTGATGAATAGTGATGTAAAACATGTTCAGGAGAAAGTTAACAACCATAAAACCACAAACTTGTGATGGGTTAAACGTTATTTGATTTTTTAATAATAAAAGTACACATAACACATTTTTTTTATCCTTTTCATAAAGTTAAGGAATTTATTTATGATCATGAATAAGAACATAAGGAAGCATACATAATTTTCAAGTATAGTTTCATCCTTTAATATATTTCTACCAAAAACTATTCGTTTCTCTATATATTGAGTATTAAAGATGGCTTGGTCACACGTAAAACAATAGAGTGAACTTATAACTAATTAAATAATCCAAAAAATATGAACTATATAATTCCCCTATATTTAGTCATTAACAAGAACCAAAATGGTTATAACGAGATCAGATAATCCACAAAAATAATAATCCTTTATAAAAATAAATACTACTCATAATCTCCAAAATTATACAAACAATACCCAAAGATAGATAAATACTGTTCAATAAAAAAATGTCCTTAAAAATCATCAAAATAGTCCACACTAAGATTGTAAAAAAAAATTTAGAATATTTGATCACATAGTCTTCCACGAAAAATATTAATATTTACGTCCAAATTACATCGACTACTATTATACTTTATTACTAAAATGTAAATAACCTATTCACATATTCTCAATCATAGTTTTATCATTTCTACAAAGAACCCAAATCAATATTTCTACATAATTAAAACATTCATTCTTCAAAAATAAAATTCCACCACTACTCGTCAAATGAAATACAACAGTATTGTATTTTTCATTGGCAAACCATTTTCCCAAAATAGTGAAAGTCACCCAAAATAAGATCTGTCACTTAATCAACAAATCAATTTCCAATACAAAGGATATCGATTTGATAAGATGTATGTTTCCAAAATTGACTTATTCATAATCCATAATATCATTTAACATAATATAAAAATTCATACTAACCATGGAATTCACATAGAGAAGAAGAAGATTATACGCCCTTGTGCCCATTGGTTGTGGGTTCGACTCCCAAAACCTTGACTGATGCGACATGTTTTCATCCATATTGCAGGTTTTCCCCTTTTATAAAAATATTAAATAACCCTAACATGTTTTATCCTCAATTGTTATCTTATACCTCTCATTTTCATCCCAAATCATAATGACCACAAAATCTTATTTCATGAAATCTTATATATATTGATTTTTTTTATTTAACGAACGTATTATTAAATAAGACTATTCCAAAAAGAAATAAAATCATACCTTGATCATGTTGTCCAACTAGTTACAATATAATATTGTGCACATAGGTAGAAAGTACATACATTGCAACAATTCATTAGATATTCTTCCAATTCATTTTCTTCTTTTATCAAAATCCACCTTATACAACATGGTAAATATGGGAGTTCGTAGAAAAATGGTTTTGAAAAATAATAATGTATGACATATAATTTTTAAACTTCTGATAAAACAAGATTTATATAAAATGGTATGTCTACGTTTTAGTTGAAACTTTCAATCAATGGAAATTTTAAAACACAATAAGTTTGTGTTGAATGAATTTATTTTAAAATAAATATAAATAGGTTGTACAATGGTATCCTTCTTCAACACCATTTTCTAAATCATATTATGCATAAAAATATTTTGATAAGGTAAAATATTTGAAAATTTCTTGATAATATTTAATTTTTTTGAGAATATGAGTGTATTAGAAAAATAGGATTTTATTAAATACCACCCCTGATCCACGATGAAATTGAGTTATAGTGGAGGTGTTTGATATATTAAATAACTTTTAACAAGTGAGTGGTTTGTAAGAAAATGTTTCATGATCATCTACACAAGACTTTACAACTATTATTGCATGAATTTCCTTATTAATAGATTGGAATTTTTTGTAGATCCACCTTCTTCCATTTGTAACTAATATTCCTTGACTGAAAAAATTTATAAAACAAGTATTTCACTGAAAGAATAGACATTGAGGTATACCATGGGTTTATACAAAACTCTTAATCCCTAATGTTGTTTAAATCATTCCTATAATACCAAAAATAATGCCCCTGACTTAAACATTATATAATATTTATTTATGTTATAAATTAAAAATGAGGATCCTTTCAGGTTTAGTGTTTTAGAGAATTAAGACATAACAATTATATAAAAATGAAAAAAATTACAAAGTAGTCAAATCTACTCAATATTCATTTTTCACAAAATAAAACAATTTAAAATAAATCATGGCAACTTTTTCTTGATAAAAATATTATTTACTACATCCTTTCTCTTAACCATCCTTATACCATTTGGAAATTATTTCAAGAACTTGGTAAGAGCATAAAAAGATAAATAATGAAAATGAAATAACAAATAAAATCGTTTTTCAATGAATATTTTAAACCCCTCAAAACATTTTCACATAATCATAAATTTTACCCATAAAACATTAACTATTTAGCTTAAAAAATGTAATCATAAGATTCATACAAAACATTATTAAAATAATAAAACATAAAGGAAACTTATGGCATCTATATCATACTTAAAATGTCGCTTTCACATCTATATAGAGAGTAATCTTCATGGATACGACTGAAATAACCATCACAGTATATTACCAAAATATATTAGGAGAAACCTTGAAGTTAACCTCCTTAACATTACCCAATTAATTTAAGAGATATCACATGATCACCGACCCTCGGTTTATCCTAAAACCACTCGTATACCTAAGAAATGCCCAAGAACCATAAAATAATCATAACAAATGAACAAGAATAAATGAAACATAACATTTACACATTAAAATAAAAAGACATAATTTCAATATATTGATATAATCAGTAATTTTAAAAACCATCTTCAATAAATAGATACCTAAAAATAAAAATGGTATTTAATTTTCTTTTTAAAAACATTAAGGCTTGTAGAGGAATCCAAATATCAAATAATGCTCACAGTGGCAAAAAGGTCGTAGTCATCACGTACATTAAAAAGAAACAATCATTTTTTCATTTATTAAAAGGATTTGTAAAAATATATTCAAATTAAATGTTAATTTTGTTGATTATACACTGTATAAAATAAGTTTGTATCAAAATATTAATCAATGAAAAGAGATTGAGATGAAGTCCCTTACCTTGAGTCTGGAATTTCTTGTTCAATATTTATCTTCCTAAATAATAAAATTAGGTTAATTTATACTTTATTTATAATCTTTTTAATGTTTATTTTTATTTTTATATTTTTTATTAGCATGTTATAGAAATTATATAATTATTTAACTTCATGTCATTTGTTTTGTCGATATTTGGTACTTGAGCTAAAAATGAACTTGTTTTGATGTAATTTGTAGATGTAGTCAAAAGTCCATAATATCAAGAATATTTTTCAGGATTTAAATATAATATATTTCTAAAATATATATATTTATAATGTCTAATAATATTTTGAGATAAGTAATCTAATTTACAGTTCATAGAGAAGGTAGGTCGTACGTACGCATGACCGTTGCTTTCATTTCTTTCTCATATCAAAAGAATGAAAACTAAATGATACATAGGTATATATTATTTACAGAATAATATCTATGTTATATAAGTTTCAAAATTTCATTAACACAATCTTTTATACATTCCATGTATGGCATGAATGAGTTATATCACTTTGAGGAGGCGGTAGTCTGCACTTCCGCAAATAAAATTATCATGTTTACACATTATGGAAAGCATAAAAGTATATTGAAAAAAATAAATAAGTATATAGGAAATATAAATATAATATATATCTTATTTATTCATTCCATTCATGTATATAATAATGTTTTAATGAATATAATTTAGACTGAATAGCATCGCATCGTGGTGACGGTAGGTCGTACGTATGCACGAGTGACGATATCATTCACTTAATGGTTAATATTTATAGAATTGGATTGTCTATTAATTATAAAGAATAGTTATAATGTTATATTTACTATTTAAATCCATTATAAATATCACTATACCCATCCAAAATATGTTTTTTGGAATATAAATTAGCACCACGACGTAGAGACGGTAAGTCGTACCTTTGCACGAATGGTGATATTATTTTTCATAGGATGGATGAATGGAGTTATATGTTTCTCCCATAACAATAATAACATATAAATATGTTGAATATTATTTAATTAATTCTTTATTATGGAGACAACATAATAAGAGGAAGTAAAAAAAGAAATGAATTTTGAATGTTGTGACAAAACAAATAACTCTTTTTCGAGTATCACATTTGGAGTTTCACAAATGACTCCATAGGAAGGAATTGTGACAAAAGTGTAGCCTATAAAAGGAAGGTATAGATTTTATGAGGTTATTTGAGTATAATTTTGATGATCCATGGTGATTAGGAGGTGCGAGTTAGTGGGTGGAGGTGGTTGCTTTTTATAAGAGGGAGGATAGGCGCGTTTGGAATGTCTTGATATATTATTTTATTATAAAATGATTATCCAATTATAATAGTCCAAAATTGATGTATTTCTAGGATAAGATGAGTATGGGTAGAAATCATCTCAACCAATAACTTTTATAAATGTTTTGGTCATAAAATAAACCTTATATTTTAGCATTAACCCTTAGTTAAAAACACTAACTCTTACCATGTCTTCTTGTATTTTAATAATATATGGTCACAATAGTTAATATAAAATGATAAGAGAACAAAAACTGGATCATTAATGACATATTTAATAATATATATGTTATTTTTCCAAACCATTTTTTACAACTTTTATATCATTTAATAAAATTTTATGGGTTTTAAAAACCCATTTATGTTAATTTTGGTACTAATTAGTAATTGATTATGGTTAAAGTCATAAAAATATTATTCCATAAAAAATCTTTTATGAAAATATAATATGTCATAATCATCCATAAAATTATATTATGAAACCATAATATTCACATTAAATTTATTTTAATATTTATAAAACCATTTATTTGAATCATTCATTAAAAAGGTCATCATTTCATCATCATTGTGTCATAAATAAATTTATTAATCTATTTTCTAAACATTATAAATAAAATAACATGATATATCAAATATTTTTATATTTTTAAAGACTATTTAGAGACTAAGAGCTCATTTATTTAAAAAAAATTATTTTTTTGTTAGGAGATACATGATTATGTTATATTTCCCTTTTAAATAAATTAAATATTAAAAAATGTCATTTTTACACCTTAGTGGCTCCCAAATTCCAAACGTTCAGACTAACGATGCTCATTGTCATAATTACATCATCCAAAAGGATTGGGACAAACTTAGTGTATTTTTATATTAATTTAATATTATTTTTTACCCTTATTTATCTGATGTACCATTTATCAATTGTAAATTAAAATAATTATTGATGTTATTATTCATAATGTCCCAAAATCAATTGTACCTATATACACAATTTGATCCATATGATTCCAAATATAGAATAAATTTTTTTAGATTCAAAACATAAAAATTTTAATAATTAATTTAAAATTAATTTTCGTTGTCAAAACTAGAAATCCTGTTTTTAAAAAGGTAAAACTATCAAAAGATTGACATGTGTTAATTCAAATTTCAATGTGAGATTTCTTCCAATAAAAAATATTAGATTACATAATAAAAACATAGTCCAATTAAAATGTAAAACCAATTAAAAGGAAAATCTAAATATATATATATATATATATATGAATTAGTTTAAATGAAAATTTTAAATTAAAAAAGTTGTATGGTTCAATATTAAATAAAAAATGTATTTTATCATAAAAATACAGAAACTAATCAAAAGTAAATTTTAATGTCTTGAATCATAATAATAAGATTATTATGTAAAATAGAACATATAAAAGTGACCAAAATTATATTTAAAAATTATTTTCCATCAAAAGGTGGTAAAACAATCCTTTTATAATATTATATTACTTTATTCTTAGAAAACGATTCATTCACATTTTAAGCCTCTAAAATTTATTAGAGAATATAATAACATTTAAAAAATAATTATAATTATGTTTTTGTTAGATATGTTAAATCCCACTAATAAAATGGCTAAGCATCAACTACCATTCAAAATAAAAATAATATTTTTGTATTATCTTTCTGTATAACTCAATGTTGTGTGCAAAGTAAAATTTTGGAGAAACTCGTTGTTTCATGTAAAGTACACAATCAGTAAAAGAATCCCATTTAATGTAAAATTAATATATTTTTCATAACTATTAAATGACATGAAAAATTATTATTCTATAAATAACTGGGATGTTACACTCTTTCCATAATGATCATTGGAAATTGGGAATGTTAGTCTTGCATAAGTACAAAAAACATCTTCCATGACTATAAAATTGTTCATTTATCCTAACCATAATTCAGAATTTATTGTATAAGTATTATTGATGTAAAGATATGATAATAATTTTTTGACTATTATTCTGGAGATGTTTCTACAATGATCCCTTTGACTATAGTTGACCTAACATAGTGGGTTTAGACACTTTAACTAAATCGGGTCAAAACCTCGAACTAAAAAATTATTGATTAAGTCATTGTATATAATTTTTAAGTTAAATAATGTATTAATATAATTATAAATATTTATTAATCAGTTATATATTTAACATATGTTTAATATTCATGAATGTAGAGGGAAACCATTACAATTGGGACTCAAGGTAAGGGGTTTCATCTCAATTTACATTTAATTGAGACTTACATGTAATTTTGAACATATATACATTTTATAGCGACCCAAGCCTTTTATATATTACATTACATGATTTTATGCAAAATTATTTATCAGAATAAAAGACAAGGTTCGTTAAGTCTAGTGTATTGGAATACAAGGGATATATAACATAAAACATGGGACTAAAAATTTTTTCTTTATCTAATGTCCATAAAGGGATCCTAACATCCTATGAGTCCTTACATCTGCATAGGGTACCCTGGGGAAAACCTGATCAATGGGATGAGCTAAAAATCCCAGTAAGGGAATGAACATAAGGATACATCTTAAGCACATGAGTTAGGGGGCGTGACATAATGATAACAAAGCATGGAACATATGAAAACATATAATATAATCTTGGGATCATATAAACATGGAATCATATAAATTTGGCATAATCATAAAATATTTTCATAGTATGGGTCAAGGATAATTGTCAATCCCATTTCTAATTTTAGTACAAGTCAAGGCTAACTGCCAATCTCATTTGACATCGCATCTCATGAGACTTAACATTACCCAATTCATTGGAGCTCTATCAGGGCACATACAACTCAACATTTTCAATAATATTATTTCCACATAAATATTATTTCAATATAAATAATCAAACATAATCAATCATTCATAAACATAAGGAAACCCATGGAGAGAATTGGATACCACAATCCCAACATAAAGCATAACCAATGAGTGTATCATGAAAGTGTACGTGAAATAAAGGGATTATAACATACATGGATGTTAATAAGGTAATATAAAAATATTACAAGGTATGTGGTGTCAAATATAAGTGACAACATATAATAAATGTATTTGAGAAACATTAGCATTAAATCAATTTTTTTGCGGTTTTAAGGAAAATACTATAGGGATTTTAAAATAGTAAAGAGGACATTATTTTATATAAAACTAGAATTGAACAAAGGATGTTTGATTAATATAAATAATTATTTTATAAAGAAAATGCTGTCTTAAAACATTGGATAGAGGGCACATAAAAGTGGGTAAAAATTTTGGATGTTCCTTTAAAATGATTGTGTTTATTGGGAAGTATCAAGGAGGGATACACCTTAAATAATGTATATCCCCAAAAAAGAATGAGGGATGGACCTTGAATAATTATTTTGGATCTTGTAAATAGAATGTATATGTTTTACATAAAACGAAAAGACAACTACATTTTGGTAAAAATAATGATAGAGCAACCCGAAGGAATAAACAAAGTTCGGGTAGAATCCACTACCATTTATCCACATGGTATAGAGTGTAAATAAGAGGGCTTGATTAGAGAGATAAGGGTTTTATCATAAATTATATAAAATTATTGAATTGTGGGGGAGGTTCAAAAAAACCCATCAATTTGTATTACACAATAAAGTCATAGCATAGAGAACAATCTTGATTATGAGTGAAAAAGAGAAGATCCCTTACCTTAAATCCAATCGTTTTCTCCACTTGTTATTAACGACATGAAAAAAAAATCAGGATAATTAATTCATAAATTCAAAACCTCATCTATATTTAATTGATTTATTATAACCCTTTTATGTTCATTCAATGTCTTCTTTTTTAGTTATAAGGTTCAATTTCATTGTTCGGGATCGTTTGTTTACTTGGTTTTAAAAGATCTATTCACTTATATTCAAGTTTTGATAAACATAAAATATGGAACTGGTTTTCAAGAAATGAATTTATAGGATATTAGTGAACATACAGGAGATTACATGGTTTTAAATTTAATTTGGTTACTTTTATTGAAGTCTAAATATTATATAAAATCGTATTGACAACCGTTTTTGTTAATTGGTGGGTTTGATTACAAAGAACATGTTTTGATTTATAACATAATAAGATTTGTACAATAATATTATAGAATCAATATAAAATATATTACATATATATAATCTGGTTCTAACATAACAAAAATGGTTTCATGACTAGATTTAATGCTGATAATAGAAATTGAAAAACTGTTGTCCTAGAATGTGCTAAATTGGCATATCTCAAACGGTACTTTCATATCGTTCAAACTAAATATGAGGAAAGTAGAAGATATAATAAAGTATCTCATAATCATAATATAAATATATTAAATTTATGCTTATAGAGTTATCATACCATTTTGGTTAAGGGAGGTGAGTAAATAAACAAAAAATAAAAGAACTTAAAAGAAACAAAGGAATTGGAAATAGGAATTTACCTCTTGAGACTTCCTCCTTTGAGAACCTCTTAAGGGGAGAGTTTTTCGTGTTTTGAAGAGTATAAAAGATTTTGGACGAGGGGTAGGATATTGGGGATAGATTTGGGAAGAATATTGGTAAGGAAAAAGGCTTTAAAAGAAGGTTGATGAGAGGGAGTGAGGGGGGATTTTATTGTGGTAGAGGGAAGGTATTTCTCAATTTAAAATTCATTAATTTAAAAATACCCCTAAGGTAATTAATAGTGTGTGTTCCATGACTAAGAATAGTAAATTGGTCGTGTTAATTCGAAACAAGGGTGGTGACATCAGCCATGACTCTAGGAATAGTTTATTTATCTTGTAATGTATATATACGAAAAGTTACTATATTTTACTATTCATAAAAAATTCATGTATTTTAGATAAATCCTAAAAATTCATCCTAACCAATTTTCAATGTTTAGAGTCCAAAAATGTTTTCCATTTTTCAAAAATATGTTTCTACAAGTTATTAATTTAATATTTAAATAAATTCATTATTTATTATTAAAAACTAGTTTTAAAACATTCATTTACTTATTCTAATGTATACGTATATCTAACATTCAACATGGAAATTATTTATATATTATCATAGGTAAGGTTACTATTCATTAGGGTATATCACTATTCATAAGGGTATGTTACTATTCATACGTGTATGTTACTATTCACCAGAAAATATGTTTTTCTTATCCGACTCCAAATAATGTACTGATCACCACCGTGCGTGTCACATTTGTGAAATTCTAAAAATAATTGTGACAAAATTATTTTTAAAGGTCACTTAGCACATAATAGTGAATTATGTTGGGTTTTCATGTGATATCATGACATATTTAAAATAGAGGAATTTCCATTTATAAAACATTTGGTCATTACATTCTTCCCCCTTATGAAATTTCACCCTTGAAATTTCGTTTCACATTCTATGACAAAAACATGTGTCGGTACTTATCCTTCATTTATTCCTCCAGTTACCATGTTGCCTCATCATACTTGTAGTTTCAACATAGTACCTTGACCAAATGAGTACTCGTTTTTATAGAACATTGTCTCTATGATCCAAGATCTTCACTGACTGCTCCACATAAGTGAGATCAACCTAAAATTGTACCTCCTATGAAGATATTACCTGTGAAGGGTCTGGTATGTACTTCCTTAAGAGGGATACATGGAAGACATCATGTACATTTTACATGGTAAGTGGAAGTTCCAGTCGATATTCTACATCTCTAACTTGATCAAGGATCATGAAGGGGCCTATGTACCTGGGACTTAACACCCCTTTCATTCCAATACACACGAACTTCTTCCATGTAGATATGCAAAGAAATACCATGTCTCTGACTTTGAACATAAGGTCTCGTTGATGGTTATCCACATAACTCTTTTTTCAACTTTTGGCTTCCTTAACATGATGCATAATGGTTTTCACCTAATCCGCCATTTCTTTTACCATTTTAGGTCCTAGAAGCTTACTATTATTGACTTCATCCCAGTATGTCATTGTTCTACACTTTTTCCCATAAAGGGCTTTATATATTTCCATTAGGATTCACGAGTGGAAACTATTCTTGTAGGAGAATTCATGCAGTGGAATATGTTGGTCCCAACCTCCTTTGAATTCCATAGAACATGATCTCAACATGTCATCCTATGTATAAATAGTTCACTCAGATTGTCCATTAGTTTTATGATGATAGGCTATACTGATGTTCATTTCAGTTCTTAGAGCTTGTTGGAGACTTTTCTAGAACATCGACCAGAATCTCGGATCATGGTCAAATAAAATAGATAGTGGTACACTATGTAGCCTTACCACTTCTTTAATGTAAATCCGTGGATGTTGATCCAATGAGAAGTCCTCTCGAACTGTGATAAAGTGATAAGTCTTTGTAAGGCGATCCACAATGACCTATACAGTATTGTTTCTTCTGGATTTCATGTAATTCCAATGACAAAGTCCATGGTAATGTTATCCCACATCCATGCTGGTATGGGAAGTGGTTGCATCATCCTCTTAGACTTTTGTATCCCATCCTTCACTTGCTGACATACCAAACACTTTGAAATATATTCATCAATCTGCCTTTTCAAATTGTCCCACCATAATTTTTCTCGGAGATGTCGATACATATTTGTGCTCCCTAGGTGGATAGAGAAGGTCAAGCTATGTTTATCATTAAATACATTCTTCTTTATTTTTGTATCGGTTGGTACACAAAATCGTGTCCCAAATCTTACAAATTAATACTCATCAATTTTAAAATTAGTGGATTTACCATTTCTTATAGCTTCCACCCTTTTCTGAATTTTCACATCATTTCTTTGAGAATCATTTATTTATTTCAATAAGGACGATTGAGAAATAATTTGAAAAAGGATTGATTTTTTTCCTCCCTTAATGATTCCTATATCCATACTTTTAAAATCTAATAATAATATAACATTTTCAATTCTAATCAATGATAAAGAAGTAGGATCCTTTCTACATAGAGCATCTGCTACCTTGTTTGCCTTACCAGGATGGTAGTGGATTGAGCAGTCATAATCCATGATTAGCTATATCCATATTCTCTAGTGCATATATTGTTATTTCTGTATGAATATATATTTGATACTCTTGGGGTTTTTATATATCTCATATTTCTCCCCATAGAGACAATGCCGCTAGATTTTCAATTGAAAGATCATAGCTGCCAACTCCAGATCATGCATGGGATATTTTGGATCATGAATTTTTAGTTCCCTTGAGGTGTAGGCTATCACATCATCATTTTTAATTAGCATATAGCCTAATCCCTTCTTAAAAAAACCATAATACACCCCAAATATTTCACCACTTGTAGTGAGTGTGAGAATTGGCGCATTGATAAGCCTCATTTTCAACTCTTTCAATCAATCATTACATTAATGGGTACAAACAAACTTTATCCCCTTTTGTGTCATCATGGTCATCGGGTTTGAAAATGTTAAAAAGTTCATCATGAATCGTCAATAATACCCAGATAGACCCAAAAAGATGCAGATCTTCGTTACAGAGGTTGGCCTGGGTCACTCTTCAATTTCTTTGGTCTTGTAATTGTCTAAATATATCCCTTTATTGGTGATAACATTCCCCAAAAATGATACCTCCTCCATCCATAACTCACATTTACTATAATTCACATACAAATTCTTCCCTCGCAAAGTCTTTAACACAATTTTCAAATGCTCCTCATGTTCCTCCATGCCCTTGGAGTATATCAGAATATCATTAATAAAGACTACCACAAATTTGTCAAGGTAATCTCTAAAGACTCCATTCATTAAATCCCTAAAAATTGCTGGAGCATTAGTGAGTTTGAAGGGAATCACTATGAACTCATAGTTTCCTTAGCACATACGAAAGTAAATCTTCAGAATATCTTGCTTCCTCACCTTTAGTTGGTGATATCCCAACCGAAGGCCCGCCATAGAGAAATAAAAGGCCCCACAAAGCTGGTTGAACGAGTCATCTATCTGTGGAAGGGGATACTTGTTCTTTATCAAGATTTTGTTGAGATCATGGTATTCTATGAAGAGGTGAATTGATGCATCCTTCTTATTGATGAAGAAGACTGGCACACCACATATTAATGCACTCAGGAATATAAAACCCTTCTCCATATTCTCTTTTAACTACTTCTTCATCTCTTCATGTTCTATTGTGGACATTTTGTAAGGTGTATTTGAGATAGATAGATATCCAATGATATGATCAATTGAAAACACAACCAATTGGTTAGGAGGAAGACCAGACAACTCTTCAAGGAATACATCAGTGTAATCGCTCAGATTGGGCATGTATTGAAGAATTATTCTCTCCTCGGTCTCAATTATTGAACTAGATGTGCTTTCTCATAAGGCAACAATATCCACACTTGAGAAGATGATCCAAAAAGATATTCATCTTCCTCCATAAACATGTATAGAATTGGAGGATTCTTCAGGATGAGAAGACTTATCTCACTTTCCCGACTGTTGATGTTGGCTTTGTATAAAGACAACCAATACATTCCCAAGTTAGCATCGATCTACACTAAAAGAAATATAATGATATTTGTTGGGTGGTTTAGTCAAAAAATATTAATCAAGGAGGATTTATAAAACATGGATGCAATAATTTCTCCATTTTCTATTCTCATTGATAACTTTTTCTCAAAATTTTGAGGTGGTTTTTAAATAGTTCTACTAAACTCGCAATATATGAAAGAATGTATAGAACTAGAATCAAATAGTGTGTTCAGTATTCTTGAATGAATAACTTTCATACCTATCACCAAATCATTGTATGAACCAACATCAATAGTTGTGATAGAATAAAAACATCATTGTTGCCTTGGAGGCTATTGTTGATTGCCTCCGACAACACTCAGTATTGGGACATTTTTCGAATAATGACCATGCTCTTTACAGTTGAAACACTACACTACAGGCTGAGTGTTGATCTGAACCTTCCATTCTTCTTCTACATTAGCGGGATTTTTCATATCCCTTAAGAATTTCTTGGTCATATGACTGATCTTTCGACATTTGAAGAAAGTCTTGGTTCCCTTCAAACAGTTACCAAGATGCTACTTCCCATTATTTTTGCAGCGGGAAAATTCGGTCTTCTATCCATCATGGGATTTGTTTAATGAAAACCCATGTTGTTTTTTATTTTCTACTTCTTGTCATTGGGACCATGAGACCACTGAGAATCTCTTATCCCCATTTCAACATTTAGGGCACAACATACAATATCCTTATTACTTTTGAAGTCTTGAATCAGCAATGTTTTTCATAGACTCGGCTTTAGTCCCCTAAATAATCGATAGACGTTGTTTTCGGTGTTCATGACCAAGCCAGAGGCATAACTTGCAAGAATTGTAAAGATTTCTTTATAATCATCGAAGCACTCATCTTACTTCTACTTGAGTCTAAGGAACTCTCTTTCCATCTTGAGATGGAGGGTTTTAGGAAAATATTTGTTGAAAATCATCCTCTTGAAATCATCCCAATCCATAGAATCAATTTCCCAATGGGAATTTGTATTCTTGATATTTTTCTACCATAAGTCAGCTTCCCCATCAAAATGATAGACAGACAGAACAACCTTAACTTCTTACGAGAACTGGAGGACGAATAATATCTTTTTAAATGGAGTTAATCCATTGTTCCAGGAGGAAGGGATCAGAAGATCCACTAAACAAGGGAGGCCTTTTCCGCATGAAAGATTCTATGGAAACTTACTCATTCCTTGGAGGAGTTCATTCCACATGAGTCAAGTTACTATTCATGTCTCGAGCCAACTGATCAAGTATTGTCATGATGTTTTGAGCACCCACTCCTATCATATCAGGCATATCATTATGGGATTCGTTACATTGCCTATCACATTGGTTGTTGAAATGTGTTCTTATATTTCCCACCATTAACTAAAAAAAAATTTATAATTATAGGTCTTGATTACTTAGCTATTGAGTATAAAATAGAAAACATTGAACATAAAAGGATAAACTTATACAGAATAATTATGTCCAACTTGTGATTCCTTAAGTTTAAACCTTGGTTATCCTGGATATATTTCTTATCTTATGTTCTTATTATATTTTTTGACCTTTAATAGTTGTTTTTACTAAGATAATTTATCTACCTAAGAATATCCCTTGGTACTGTCGTAACCAAGAGTGAAACAAGGCTCGTTGTCATGTACCAGGATACCCCGAGTCAAGCACGAAACCCCTTGTCGGAGTTTTCACTCCTAGGTATATATGTGCCAAAGTCTCATCTACTTTCTCGTATCCAGACAAAAATATATTATCTTGAAAACCCACTTACTCAATACTCACCAAAATTGAGGACTATTTTCTTATGCATAGTCCCATCCATAAGGTTCTCACTAAGGTTCTCTATTCCTAATCACCAAAAATAACAAGAAATTCCTGTAATATCAACTATATCAACCCAGGCCTTTTATATATAACATTAAATGATTTTTTGTTTATTTATACATCAGAGTACAACCCAAGGATCGTTATGTCTAGTGTCTTATAATACTAGATATATAATAACATAATACATGGGACATAAAATAGATATCATTATTTAATCTCTATAAATATATCTTAAATTACTTTGTTCCCTTAATTCTACATAGGGTACTCTGGGGAAGACACGAACAAAGGGATGAGCTAAAAAGCCCAGTAAGGGAATGAACATTAGGATGAATCTTAAACACATGAGTTAAGAGGCATGACATAATGATAACAAAGCATGGAAGATATGAAATAATGTCATTTAAGCATCGGATCATATAAACATGGAATCATATAAATTTGGAATAATAATATAATATTTCTTTAATATGGGTTAAGGAAAACAACCAATCGAGTTTCCATTTTTAGTATGGGTCAAGGCTAACTACCAATCCCGTTTCACATGGCATCTCATAAGACTTAACATTAAAAAATACGCTGGAGAACAATCTGGGCGCACCCATCACAAAATTTTCATGAATATTATTACAACATAAATATTCTTTTCACATAAATAGTTATACAAAATAAATCATTCATAAACATAAGGATACCCATGGAGAGAATGGGGTACCACAATCATGACATAAAGCATAACCAATGAGTGTATCATGAATGTTTCCATGAAAGAAAGGGATTAGAATGTACATGGATGTTAATAATGTTATATATTCATATAACATGGTAGGTTCTCACAAATATAAGTGACAACATATAATAAATGTATTTCAGAAACATTAGCATTAAAAAATTTTTATGCGGTTTTATGGAAAATACAATAGAGCTTTTAAAATAGTAAAGAAGGAATTGTTTTATATAAAACCAGAACTGAAACAAGAAGGTTTTCATAATAAAAATACTGATTTTATAAACAATATGGTGTCATAAAACAGAAAATAGAGTGCACATGAAATTGGGTAAAATTTTGGGAAGTTCCTTTAAAACGAGTGTGCTTATTGGGAAGTATCGAGGAGGGATTCACTTAAAAGCATGTATATCCCTGAAAGAGAATGAGAGATGGATCTTGGATCATTATCTTGGATCATATAAACATAATTTAGTTGTTGTAAATAAAATTAAAATACAAATTCATTTTGGTATGATGATAGATAGAGCCACATGAATGAATAAAGGAAGTTCAGGTAAATTCCATTACCGTTTATCGGCATGGTATTAGTTGTTACTAAGAGGGATTTATGAGAGAGTTAAGGGGTCCATAATCACTTGTAAACCATTAGGAATGTATGGGGTGGTTCTAAAACATTCACCATGAATATTTATTACACAAAAATGTCATATCATAGAGAACAATCTTGATTCACAGTGAAAAAGAGAGGATCCCTTAAACTAAATCTGTTGGTGTTCTCCACTTGTTAATAAAGTCCTGAATAATAAAATTATTCTTACTAATTTATAAGTCCAGAACCTCTCCTATACGTAATTGATTTATTATGACACTTTTTAGTTCATTCAATGGATTCTTGATTAGTTATAATGTTGAATTTCATTATTCGGGATCGTTTGTTTACTTGGTTTTAAAAGATAAATTCACTTTCATTCAATTTGAGATATACATGAAAGATGGAAGCGGTTTTCCATAAATAAATTTATATTATATTAGTTAACATAAAGTAGATTATATTGTTTTTAATTTAATATTTTTACTTAGATTGAAGTTGAACAATTATATAGAACCATAGTGAAACCCATTTTGGTTAATTGGCGGGTTTGATTGCAAAGAACATTTTTTGATTTATAACTTAATACCATTTGTACAAAAAGATTACAGAATCAAAATAGAATATATTACATATAAATAATATTTTTCAACTATAAAAAAATGGTTTCATGAAATTATTTAATGATGATAATAGAAATTGAAAAAACGGTTTTCATTGAATGTGCTAAATTGGCACATCTCAAACAGTGATTTCATTTCATTCAAAAAAAGGTGAGGGAGGGAGAAGAGATAATGAAGTTTCACAATATAAAAATATTATTCAATAAAATTTATTCTACTGTAGTTATCATACCATTTGGTTGAATTGAGGTGAGAAAATAAACAAAGAATAAAAGATCTTAAAAGAAATGATGGAATTGGGAAGAGGAATTTACCTCTTGAGACTTCCTCCTTTGAGAAACTCTTAATGGGAGAGGTTTTGGTATTTTGAAGAAAATAGGAGCTTTTCGACATGGTGGAGGATCTTGGGGAATTATTTGGTCTAAATATTGGCAAGGCACATGTCTTGAGAGGAGTGAAGAGAAGAGGGAGTGAGGGGGTGGGTTTATAGTGGAGGAGGGAAGGTATTTCTAAATACAAAATTATTTAATTTATTAATTCCCCACAAGACAATGAATAGAGAGTCTAAAATGAACAAGAATAGTAAACAGGTCATGGTAACTTGATCCAAGGGTTGCGACATCATCCATAATGCAAGGAATAGTCTTTTTATCTTATAATGTATATATACAGTAAATTATCGTATTTTAATATTTATAAAAAATTCAAGTATTTTAGAAAAATATAAAAAATTCAAGTATTTTAGAAAAATATAAAAAATTTACCCTAACCATTTTTCGACATGTAGAATCCAAAAATGAAGTCCATTTTTTAAAAATAATTTTATAAATATTATTAATTTAATATTTAATGAAAATTTTAATTTATTATTAAAAACTAGTTTTAGAAAATTCATTTACTTATTCAAATGTATAGGTATATCATAAATTCAACATGAATATTATTTATATATTTTCTTAGCCAAGGTAACTATTCATTAGGGTATATCTATATTCATAAGGGTTTGTTAATATTCATAAGTGTTGGTTACTATTCACCAAAAATTTAGTTTTCTTATCGAACTCCAAATAACTTACTAATCACAAACGTGTGTGTTAGATTTTTGAAATTCCAAACACAAAAGTGACAAGCATATGTTTAAAGGTCACATGGAACTTAGTATTTCATTATGTTCTATTTTCATGTGATTTTTGGACATATTTATAAGAGGGGAATTTCCATATAGAAGACATTGGGTCATTACACTCTTATATGGTGTATCTACTGTCCATGAATGTATTTTATTATTATTATCCTTAAATTTAAGGGGTTTTAAATATCAATGTGATTGTATCTATTTAATAGGGTCTTTGGTTTCAGTTTGTCCACATAGGTAATGGGATTCTGTCACAATTTTCCATCTATGATACATTTTTTATGATATACACCTTTATTATTTTATGTGGTGTATATATATGTCATTTAAAACTATATATCATGAATCTTCTTATTCTCTAGAAATTATAATTTCATTTAATTGTATACCTTCATGGGGATTGTAATACAAAATTTTCAATGTTGTTTGGGACACATGGAAATTTGGATGATTATTTTTTTGATAAATGTGGTAATGATATTTTAAAATGAATTTCCATTATTAAATTTTAAAATACTTTTTTCTTAGTAATCCCCAATTTGAAATATTTTTTATTAATAAAATATTCATTATTTCTTTTTATGGATTATGATTATTTCCAATTAAGTTTAATGAAACCCATTTCTTCTCAATGGGTGATTGTATCCATAATAGATTATTGAAAAACCCATATCTTCTAAACAGAAATATTATGTCCTAATGATATTGTTACCAAACCCTCTTATTTTTCATAATTTATTCATGTATAGAATAGATTGTCTTAAAACCCATTTATTTTCTATGGGTTAATAATCATTAAATGAGATTGTTTTGGAACTCATTTCTTTTCAATGAGTTAATCATGTTTAAATGATATTGTTATGGAACCCAAGAATAATCCGTGATTTAATTATTTTTTGAATATATTTCTATTTTAAAAAATTAATTTCCAGGGATTAATCATATTTCAGAGAGATTATTATGAATCTATTTTATTTTCAATAGTTTTATTATATATTAAAGATATTACTATGAGACTCGTTTTTTTCAAAGAAATGATTAAGACCTAAGGATGTTTTTACAGAACCCACTTATTTTCCAAGGGCTGATATTGTTTCAAATATATTGTTTTGAACCCTATTTTTTCATGCGTTAAACATGGTTCAATGAGATTGTTTTGTAACCCATTTATTTTCAATGAGATAACGATGTTTCAAAAATATTATAGCGGAACATATTTTCTTTTCATGGGTTTATAATTATCTAAAATGAATAAAAAAAATTTAATTGAATTTTGATAAATTATCTACGTATTATTTTCTTATGAATTATAAATTAAGGGTGCACCAATATAGTGCTTGGTGATCCTGATGTAGTTTATATGATGGGTGTGCCCAAATAATTCCATGATTCACTGGGTTTTCTAGATATGGAAGTCAAACATTATGGTTATCAAAACAATAAGGGTTCCTCAATGGTTGTATGAGATGATGTGACAATATGACAACATTTTATATTTTTTATATATATGCTTTAAGGACATCTCTTTGTATTAGTTTTGATATCATTTGGAACATGATTATCGATTATTATAACTATTTACTTTGATAAAGGCTTATTCAATTTATTCATGTTTGAGGATTCACGTATTGACGGGTATGAATATTCCTATTCTATACTCAGGAATTTTAATTATCCAATCATACCATTATGATATTATTTTTTCACCTGATGACATTAATTTTTTAATTTTTACGTTTTCCATTACTGGGTGTTTGAGCTCAACCTTCTTCTATTTCCTTTCCCATAGATTTAAGAAAATATTTTGAATGATTTATTCCTATAAATGATTAATAAATGATAATGAGTATAACCTGTTGTGAAATAAAAAGATATTGGTTAAATTTGAGAAATTTAATATTGAGGTCTTTTGATTTATTTGTAACGAAGTTTTTCTTAATTCAATAAAACATTGAACATAATAGTTATTCTATGATCTAGGTGATCTATGATTTCCTTTTGAGGATTAAATGTTTTTTAGGAAATATTTTTGTCACAATTATCAGTATCATATGCATAAATTCAATGTTATTGGTTTTAGAATATGATCTAGGAGTCTGGGTTCTAGTATATTATAATACACACCACCTGATGCCCTGGTCATGATCCTAGGGTATCTTTTGATAAGAAAGTTATCCCTTTTTATATGACACATTTCATATTCCATGTGACCCATACATAGGGGATCTATATTTATAATGGGAAAATAGGACATAGGCATAGCCCAGAATATGACTAGGCCATGGGTATGAAGGTAGAGCAGTATACATAGAAACAACCAAGTACATGTAGGTGACCAGGTTTAAAGGGTTATAGAGATCAGTATATTCCATGATACATGGGAAGACCCAGTGTTGAATGGACACTCCGTGTAATTCCTATACACACTGGGTACTTTATCAAAACAGGTATGGATCCTTTGTTCCCTTCAATATGGATATGTTTTGTTAGTGTGCATTCCCATGATAATTTCCATATAGATTGAGAATGGAATCATATTTTGTTGATAGGATGGTGATCCCTTCTATGTAAATTCAATTAATTATAGAATTATTAGAATCCTACAATGAGGCCCAGTGTGAGATAATTTAGAATCAAAATCTTTCCAGGGTGAAATTTTTGGAATCTTAATTTCTAACACTACACATGAATCAAATTGATAATTACCAAGTAAATCCAGATTGGGTTGTTGGTATACCCCATGTCCTTGGGTGTGATCCCCATATGTGTATTTATATAATTAAATAGTCTTTTCAATTGTATTAATTTAAAACCTAATTAGAAAAGTATTCCATATGAAAACCATCAATTCTATTTGACTTGTGGAGGTAGTTATCCAAAATTAATGTTATAGAGAACCTTAGATAAGGAATCCTAGGAAATCCATAATGTTTTGACCTCCAATGTATACTGTGTGTTTTCTATGATAATATTTGGATTTTCGTATTTTGTATGATATTGACATCACACTATGTTGATTTAGCTACTATTATTAATTTATTATTGTTATTGATTTGTTGTTTTCCTAATGTTTATTGGTATACTCACCACTGCATGGGATCTTACCACATGTGTCAATACTTATGCAGATGAATGACAGTTCAATGGGGTTCTGAACTGACCAAGAGGATACATAGCTTAGAATTGGGTTAGACAGACCATGGTTCTTTCTAGGAGTAATATTTAACTATAGTCATTTCTTTCTATTTTTTTAATAATTTTTTGATCTTTGTGGACATGAATATGGAATATATAACTTTATAGTGCTTTGTTACAATTTTATTGTGGGATTATATGTTTTCATGCATTTGATATCAGTTGAATTTAAAATATCAGTATTTTATGTTCTTGGAGTTGTGTTTGTGTGTGCTCATAGGTTCGTTAGCCTATTTCTTCTAATGTGAGTCTTATACAAACTTGGCATGGGATTTCAGCACCTAGCCATTTGGAGGAGTTCTTGGGGTATTCACTCTTTTCTTACCCATATCCATTTGGGTTCCAACTGTTTAGGTAATGATATTTATCTCTCCCCGTAGTACAAATAGTGATTACGAGCTATTTTCCCTTACACATCAGCTTAAGAGGTTATTTATGCTGATCATCATCACTAACCTTCATATATGTTCACTAGATAGCATAACACCCATACTTAATCACTATGTAAATAAATTACATGATAACCTCCCTTATCTTACATAATTAATATAAAAGTTCCATAAAGATAATTTCCTCCATGATTCATTCCACATTTTGACAATGTATGTAATATTATCATCAATTCTCTGTGTTTTTTGAAGTTTCATTATAAACCCATCTTCCTATTCTTGTCAAATACATGACAATGATGGGTTACTACAATCTCAATTTACAACTTAATGGAATATGAAATTATGAATTCCATGGTACAGAAGTCCAAAATGAAAACACCCTATACTGAATTGGTTTTAAGCCACTGAATAATTTCTCAACCTTACATTCTAGTTGGATGAGGATTTCATAACAATACTTCATGTGTATTATAAAATCCACATTATAGGTCGTGAAATATTCATAATTACTATGAATTAGTTCTTTTAATTCCATTTCTACTTCATTATGAAGATTACGAGGGAAGTACTTATTGAAAAATAACACCCTAAACTCACCCCCCATTAAGGATTCAATATCATCATGATCTGTTGTATTCTTGATGACAGTACACTATTGATCTTCTTCCCCTTTTAGAATATAGAAAAAGTGGATTTTCCAAATTCAAAACATTTTATAATGATAAATTTATTTTTAGTGAATATTTTCCATTTCACAGTATTTATAAGATCAACAGAACCACTGAAAGAAGGTGGATATTACCACATAAATGACTAAATAGATCATTGTTCGATCATTATATTTTTTCGCTCTTTAGGTTGAATCATATCTTGAGAATGTTTTAGAAATATAACTATGATTTTTCATTCCAACAACCATAAAATTTGGCTTTATTGATGTAAAATCATTTCATTTTCAATAAAAATCCATATTACTATAAGTCATTCAGGTTCTAGTGATTGGAAGAAAACATAGAATAAGAAATAATAATCATTGTGGGGAACCTACTAATTTTAAAATATCACTTATAATGTGTATAAATCATGGAACATACTTGTTAATATATGAAACCAATGTTTTATATGAGGTTATTCATAGTCAACATCTATTTTAATCATTCATGATGGCTCATAAAGAGTTTCTAAATTATTAAATCATATCCCCCTTGAGTTTCAAACCCAGTGTGCAACACGTTTCATTTTCATGCACGAGGTGAAGATCGAGTCCAGATCAATGCACCAATATCTTATTTATTACCCATAGGAACCTCCATTCTAGTGCCACACCAATTTATTTTATATATAAGGTGATGATGTTACATGTAATTCACAATCTAAATCATTTTATAAAATTACATGGCATTTTCCTATCCTTTGACTATACATAGACTAATCCTCATACCTATAATGATATATATCCTTATAGTTGTCACTAATGTTTTCAAATCTTAGTTTATAAATTTTAAATAATCATATACTCTGATACAATCTGAAAATATTGAATATTCTCATATTTTGATATCAAATCATTTTTTATGAAAATTTATTATATTACAGAAACACATAATTGGGGATCATAAATGTATTGATCCTTTAGAAACATGGAATCATATAATAATTTTCAATAAGTGAGTTAAATTATCTCTAACTATGTCTATTATAAATTGAATGTTTCTCATTAATATAATAAATAAGACATTTCATCATAACCCATGAAAGGAAATATAAGAAATGGTGAGCTCAAATGATTAGTATGTATAAAAAATGGGGATATTAACATATCATGATCAAAGGGATATAAGAACAAGATAATAAAATTTTAAAACCACAATTGACAGATAATTGTTTATAAAAATAATTCATGGAATAAATATTTTAATTTAAGAATATATGAATCACTATGTAATCAATGAACATGATCCGAACAAGAATAATGTTTTCATAAGATTGAGTTATGGCATAAAAATAAGCATAGAAAATAATATTTATAGTAGTTCAAGGATGATAATCCAGACTATGATAGTGGTTTAGGTTCACTCTATATACCATTTTAGTAGTCATGGATCACTCCTATGTCTATCATAATTGATAAGGCCCCTCAATAAATTGTGTCCATTCCCATTTATAGTCATGTTTATCTCATTCGATATCAATATTTAACAAGTGAATTGTAAGGGGGATATTGGTCTTAGTCATCATGTAATTAAAACTATATATATGTGTTCAATAAGATCCTAAAATTATCAACATATTATATCCCATGAAATTAAATTGGATTGATGAAAATTTCATTATACCACAACATATGGGAAATAAATATCTTTCATAGTTATTTAATAATTTCATCAAATATTACCCATTTAAACAAAGGGTTTTATATGTATTTTTATCATGGTATACCCATGGAAGAAAAATGGGTTAATTAATATTATAGTCATCATAAACATAAAAAAATTAATTAAAATTAAAAATTTTATTTTTGGATGATTTCCTAAAAAAATCAAAGGATGAAAAAATAGATGGAAAATAGTAATGACCCAAAATTATAAAATGGAATTTTATTTAATATATTTAATTTATTTATAATAAATCATATAAAACTACATTGAGGACATAATAGAATCTTTATAGATGAAAAATAAATGAAATATGTGGTATTTCTAGACATTAAGGAACATATAATTATGGAATTGTAACATGACCTTAGGAATAGTAACATGACTGTTATGAATTGTAAATTTCCCTAATGAAGAGTAATGGCACCCATGAAAGTATAAATCAATATTAGGAATCTCATATATATAATTATGATATATTTCTATAATAGTAAAAGTAAGTGAATATTTTTTAGATTACTATTTATTTATTGGTATTTTAATAAGTAATAAATAATTAATTACAATTCCATATTTATTAAAATTATTCAAAATTAATATACATTTTCATAAAATGGATTAATAAATTTGTAATTTCTTATCTTATGATTTTTGGATAATTTTATGAGACTATAGTTAATTTTTGAAAGTGTTGTAAAATCTCATTTAAATTTAACATATGTATTCTTCATGTGAATAATGATTTTATTGAAAAATTAAATTTCAAAAATATAATAAATTATTTTTATAATTTTTATTCAATTTTTTAATTATACACATTGAAAAATTGTTAGGGTGAATTTTTGGGACTTTTATGAACAGCTTGATGTTTTAGTGAATATTAAAATACGGAAATTTAGAGTATAAACACATTACAGATAAATACACTATTCCTTGAGTCGTGTATGTTTTAAGAACCCATGGTTAGAAATCACATGTACTTATTACTATATGTAGTGACAAGAATCAACACTATTTGTTGTATTGAGAAAAATAATAATTTAATATATAGAATAATGAAAAATTACTCCTCTCCTCCACTATAAAAACCACATGCACCTCCTTCTTTCATATCTACTATAAGCCATGAATCAAGTAGATGTTCTTCAAAAATACTCTAACCTGGTATCTCCCCATGTAAAAGAGCTCTTGCGCTTTCTGAAGGACGAAATCCCCTTCCCTTAGGAGGTTCTCAAAGAGGTTAATTCAAAAGGTAAATCCTCTTCCAATTTCATTTCAATTTATTTTAATTTATTATTCTCTCCCCACCATCTCTATCCAAATGAAGATGATAAATCCAGTATAATATATATAAATATATAGTAATTTTATCATGTTAATGTATTATCTATCATCAAACTCATTTCTTCGTCTCATTTATTTTAAAAACAAAATCATTATATGAGAGGTGGTGATTTAGGACCATCATGGACGATTAACATTAGTTATTATATTTCTCCTTCAAGGTTGTTTGTAATACCATTATTATGGTTATACCATATTAAAAAAATATTTATTATATATTATGTAAGTTTCTTGAACCATTTTATATACATGATATAAAATAATTGAATAAAAATAGTTTATCGTGATTGGAAAACTGCTAAAAGTATACAAATCGATTATCATTAATATGTTATCTAATGATTCATCCATATTTATGGAAAAAAATAATAAATAACACCAATTATAGTTATGGTTGTTCATTAATAACATTAAATTTTAATTCTGGAAAATTATACCCATTTTACATGAACTCCATTATTTATAATCAAGCGAAGCAATCATGAAATCAAGGAAGTGAACACTTTGGAACAATGAAATTAAATTATATAACTTATCAATAAGGTCATAAAAAAACATAAGAAAAATATATTGAGTCAACTATATGAATAAAATTTTATTAATTAATTAATTAATGGATTTATTTTTATTATCCATGATGCTAAAGTCATGTGAAGAGCATATTCAGAAATATGGTAAGGGTTTTCAGCCAGAACCTCCATTTTGGTTTAGGTTACACATATTCCATACACATCTAATTGATTTTTTAATTATTATTTTGTAATACCCATAAATTCATTTTTATTTTTCTATATATGTTTAAAAATCAGAATCAATCTTTTTTTTATGGGTGGTTATATTTTAAAAAATGATCTTTCAAAAATTATCCACGATAATCCATCCCCATTGAAGGTAACTTCTCAAATTATTACCTATTTTAGAAACACTCTATAATATATTTTATGAAATCATTATTGTTATAAAATCACTCATTTTATTATGAATTAACTATATTAGTCTCCATCTAGTTTTATAAAATGATATTTCCAAAAGAACACTTCTTTTCAATGTAAAAGAGTATTACCCTCAAGTATTACATGATGATTTTATAAGTGTATTTCAATCTATTTCAACACTATTCATGATTATTTAGAATAATTGAGATTAATTTATTATAATATTATCAGTCATATTTTGTTTAATGGTTTATTATTAGATAGAATATGGATATTCTATCTTGATATCATTCACCATATTACTCAGAATAGTTAGTGTTTCTGTATACTGATTGGGTGAAATTTCATACATTTAATATGTTAGTTTAAATATGAATTTATATTTTTAATATGTTTCTGCCCCTTAATTTTAGAAATAAATTGTACATATTATGTGTTATGCGAGGGCCATTATATCCCCTCTTTGAATCGATAGGTGTCATGATAAAAACTATCCTAGGTTTTTACCCCTAATGTATTGTGTCTTGGTTTATGCCTTGGAAGTATTATTATGATTTCAGAGATTATTCAATACTTCATTATGAAAACAGTAATTTATAGGTCATGTGATTTTTTTAATAGTAGAGTATCCATGGTTATATTTTATTATATAATTATTTATTCTCCTTTTATTCTGACCATATTATTCCCATGTTTATGTTTTAATGGAATGTGAAACATTATTTATTCACCATGCCTTATTACTTATGCTTACACGGTATTACTTACATTTTTTGAGCATCTCAGCTCACCCCTTTATTATGTTTCATTTATCCCCATTATGAGAAAAAGTATATTATGAATGACTTTTTTGGATAATCTATAATTTTATTTGAATTTAACATGTTTTATTTAATTTATTATTGTAATTTAATAATTATGTATGTATATGGTTTTCCAATTCCCCTAAACTATTCATTCATTTAGGATTGCACATCATTATTTATTTTCCAATATAATAAAATAAGGTACGGTCTCTTGGAAACTGGGTTCTGGGTATTTATAGTTGTTATGAGGGTTAGTTTAGAAAAATCATTAGAAATTAGATTTATAAAATGTAGTTTATGTAAAAAACAAAAATATATACTTTTAGGACAATCATACAATAAAATCCTAGAATTTTTGTAAGGTATATGTTATATGGATCTTCCTAGAAAAAACATCCCTATTTGAATACTTCAAGTGGACATTGTTCTGGCACAAATTTACCTATGAGTAACCACTCCAAAAACGTGTTATGGGATTAACTCAAGGTAACTTGGTACACGACAATAGAAATTACTGCACAATTGGTTTTCGAATCCAAAGGGATATTATTAGGATAATTCACATTTAATTTATAAATCATTACGAAGGATTTAATTTTAAATATGTCCCTAAATAAACCATACTTCTGATTATGTGATTATACAAGCATAGGATTTCAATTTATTTAAATTATTTTACTAGTTCGACATTATACATTATGATTCAAAACCAAATTTACTTTAATCCATTATTTAGAAATGGAGCCTAGTCGAAGGAATGGTATCTACATGAATGCGTGTTTACCTTGTAGGGATTTCACTCAATTGAGAAGATAATGACGTTTGATCTGGAGCTTCATTTGGTGCTGAGAAAATTATAACTATAATAGGATTGCTAACCTAGATTATGAATAATATCCTTACCCATATAGGGTATCATGAACAACACTATGGTGTATAAATGTTAGACCACTTTATGTGGAAACAACCTCTATCATTCAATCGGACTACAAAACCATTTGTTGTTGAGCTGTGGTTATGTTCCCTAGCAAGATATTTCTCTCTTTAGGAAGTATTATAAGAAGAATTTTTTCATGGAAGTTTTTCATCTATTTAGAGATACAGATCAATGATGGTCTCTAATTAAAATCCAAAAATAGGTGGAAGAGATTAAAAAAATGAAATGTAGGGATTTTAAAGAACTTGTACTAGAAATTTGTTTTTATTTCAAACAACGAGAAGATATGGAATGGAAATTCATCAATCTATGGCAGATGGAGGATGAGATTTTTTCCATATTTAGAGCAAACATTAAAATGATATCCTGGAATGTTAGAGCATACATACATAATTTGAGGAGCGAGATTGATCAATTCTTTGATGTTTTAAAACCTTTCCATTGAAGGGAACTTGTATCCCAAACATTTTTATTCATATGAAGATATAGTCTCATGCACAATAATGATAGAAAAATTATTATCTATGTATTATTAACATAAAGTAATGGAATATAATAAGAGGGTATCTCAACACTCTGGAAAAAGGAATTAAGAAAAAAGGGAAGAAGGGAAGGTTTTATTTTCCATCTCATGATAATTTTGGGAAGAAACACCCCAACATCTTCATGATTGGTATGAGTATTTGTTAAAATTTAGGAGGAAATCACCCTGAAGACCATGATCGTTTCGGAAAGAAAGAATAATTCAATGTTTAATTATATAATTTATCCATTGATTTATTTTATTATGGGTTATCATATTTTTTTATATCTTCCCATTTTTATAATAAAATTTGACATTTCAAATTTGACTTAATAAAAGGTTCATAAGTAAAAACTCTTAAGGGTAGTACTACTGCAACAAATATGTGCCTACCAGTCCCCCTTAAGACACATAAATGTTCTTTAGTCACTGACCATATCACCATACCCATTATTTACATTGAAATAATTATTGGTATGAACATTATTACAATGTATAAAGTGAAAATCTATTTTATGAAGAAGGAAGTCAAAATTTTTTGGAATAATGAAAAATACCATATAATTAGAGATGAAACTTGCTGATTTCATTGTTATCTAGATCCACCACCAATTGATATGCTAATTTAGATAACTAGGGTCAAAGGGAACCAAATCTATATGGGTGAGGAAGGAAATGGTCAAATTGAGGATGTACATGTTATCCATGAATTGATTGATGTGTTTCAGGAGTATTTACATAGAAATTATTCAGAGTGGGAAATTGAGTTTTTAATAGATTTAATTTGTGGGGTAAGGCCTATATAAAATACACCTTATATAATGGACAAAGTGTAATCAGGGTTGAAGAAGAAACAACTAGAGTATTAGAGTGGTTAGTGGTTTCTTTACCCTAGTGTTTCTCTATAGGTAGCTCCCGTTTATTTTTTATGAAGATATATTGATCTTTGAGGTTTTTCATTTACTACAGGGATATCAATTCTATTAGGATAAAGAAAAAGTATCCTCTTACCTGAAATGATCAATTATTTGATAAAATTCACAAAGACCAATATTTTTTAATTATTGAACATAGCTTTGGATATCTTTACTTGTGTGTTAGTATTGATGATATTCCCAAGATAGCATTTTGAAACAGGTATATACAATAAGAATTCACAGTAATTCTTTTTTTTGCGGACTAATTCTGCCTCTGTTTTCATGGATCTAATTAATATAGTATTCAAGAAATATCTTGATGATTTGTTTTTCATATTTATTAATTAAATCTGCGTATTATATTAAAGATAAGAAAATAATTTAAATCACTTTAATATTGTTGTGATGAATCTTGAAAAAAATTATTATATGGGATGTTTAACAAGTGTTAATTTTAGATTCGAAATGATTCTTTTCATGGACATATTTTTTCTAAATATTGAATCTTAGTCATGAAAATACCAAGGCATTTTAGGAATGAACTTCATCAAAAAAATAATTTAGGTATATAGTTTTGTTGGTTTAGTAGGTTATTATCTTTGTTTCATTCATAACATCTTAGGATTAGCTATCCAATTATCTAAACTTAATCATTAATGTGTTAAGATCGTATGGAAAAAGAATGTGATGAGCTTTTGATAAATTGAATAAGATGATATTGAATGATCCTATCTTAACTCCACTATCTGGAAATGGTGGATTTTTGATATATATCGATGCATCAAAGAAAAGGCTTGGTTGTTTCCTTATATTGAATAATAATGTTATTTCTTATACATCAAGGTAGTTAAGAACTCATGAACAAAACTATCTAAATCTTAATCATGAGTTAGCAGTTATAATTTTTTCTTTTATGATATGGAGACACGATCTCTATGGGAAATGGGTAAGATATATTATGATTACAAGAGATTGAAATATGTCATCTCACAAAAAGAACAAAACATGAGGAATGGTTGATGTCTCAAAAAACTCAAGCATTATGATTGGTCAGGACACTCCCACCCGGGAAAGGTTAATATGGTTGAAGATTAATAAAGAAGGAAGGATCATGGAGTTGTGAATAAAATGAGGATTGAAAAGGACCCTCGATACATGGATCTAGTAAGGATGGATATGGAAATTATCAAGGGAGGGGATGAATATATTTATTTCTAATGGTTTCCCAAATATCTTTATTGGAAAGGATTAAAAGATCTCAGTTTTATTATAAGAATATTCAAAAGAAAATAAATTCTTTGACTGATGGGATATCAGCAGACCATGAGTATGAGGATGGAATTCTACGATTTGAGAGGAGGCTATGTCTTCCCTCTATCCTTGATCTAAAAAGGGAGTTATTGAATGATTCACATAGCTCAAATTTCTATATACATCATGGTGGTACAAAGATGTATACATAATTGATGTAAATATTTGGTGGGATAACATGAAGCATGAAATTACTGATTATGTATCAAGATGTTTATTATATCAATAGGTGATGTTTTAAAGACAACATACTAGGGGATTAATGCATACTCTTCCAATTACAAAATTGAAATGATGTGAAACTACCCCTTTATATTTTCCCTAGAAGACCAGAAACTCATGAATGAATAATTCTATAAGGTTAATTATTGATCGACAAACCGGATATTCACATTTAATCACTATAAAAGAGGATATTCCACAACGTAACATTTCATGGCTCTATATTAATAAATTTTTATGACATCATGGAGAACCTCTATCAATTATTTCTAATCATGTGCCTTGATTTACATCAAAATTATGGAAAAGTCTAAAGAAATATTAGGATAATGAGCTTCATTTGAGTACTTCTTATCACCCTCAAACTGTCAGGATATCAAACACAATGATCCAAACATTATAAGACATGTCTAGATGGTACTCACTAGATTTTCAAGGGATGTGGGATCAATATTTAATTTTGGTAGAGTTTTACTACAAAAATAGTTTCCATTCAAGTATTCAAATATATACATATCAAGTATTGTATGGAAAGAGATGTCATACATCGACTTATTGGGATAAAGTTGGTGAAAGGATGTTTGTCGGGCTAGAGCTTGTGGAGAGAACAAAAATAGAGGTAATGAATATTCAAATCAATATCAAAGAATTTCAAAGAAGATAAGATATCTATTCTGATAATCGATGGTAGTATTTGTAATTTCACATGGGAGATCATGTTTTCTTGAATGTATCTATATGGAAGTCTATCATAAGTCTTAGGAAGAAATTAAAATTGATCCCTAGGTAAATTGTTCCTTTTTAACATAAGAGAGATTTTTAGATGTGTCTTATCATTTGGTGATTTCACCAAACATTTATAAATTGTAAAATGTGTTACACGTCTCATTATTGAGAAAGTACAAGATAGACCCAACAATCATACTCACATCTAAAGGTATCGAATTGGATCCTGACCTATCATACTGTGAAGAGCCTATCCAAATTTCAGTCACTAAATAACAGTTGTTAAGAAATTGGATGACTGGGATGGTAAAGGAACTTTGGATGAATATTAAAATTGAAGAGGTGATGTGGGAGCCTATGGATCATATGATAAATAACTACTGAAATTATTTTATGAGGTGACCATTTGGAATTTCAATGTTGAAATTTTTGAAGGAGGGGAGAATGAAATGAGTCAAAAATATATTAATTTATTTTCATTCTTATATATATTTTTTATGTAGAATGAATCATATAAAACCACTTAGATGAAATAATACAATCATTATAATTTAAAAAAATTAATAATATATATTTATAGACATTAAAGAACCTATACTATTGAGATAGTAACATTCCCTATAGAAAAGTAATATGAACCTTATAAATAGTAAATCAACCTAATGAATAGTAACATAACATATGAAATTATATATAAAATTGAGATATCTCATATGTAAATGTATGAAATAATTATATCATAATTAAAGTAAGTGAATATTTCAAAAATTAACAATTATGTGTTGATATATTTATGAATCATAAATATTTTATTTCAATTTTATAACTAATAAAATTATTTATAAAAACATTCATGTTAATATAGTGCAATAATTAATCAATATTTTTTCCCTTATGATTTTAGGATAATTTTATGTGACCTTAATTAATTTTTGAAAATGCTGTTTAATCAGTTTTAAATTCAATGTCTTTATTTTTTCAGTAAATATTTATTTTATTAAAAATTAAATATTAAAATATTTAAAATTTGATTCTGATAAAATGGAGTCCATTATTTAATTATACATGTTGAAAAATGGTTAGGGTGAATCATTCGGATTTTACTGAAATATGTGATTTTTTAGTAAATAGTAAAATATGGTCATTTAGAGTATAAATAAATTAGAAGCTAAATACCATATTCCATGAGTCATGACTAATGTAAAGACACATGGATCAAACTGAAAAGAAATTATTACTATATTTAGTTACAAGAATCAACCTGATTAAATTTCTGGAGCAAAATAAATAATTACTGAAATAAATAATGAAAAATTACCTCTCTCATATGCTATATAAAAACCACCCTCACCCCTCTTCTTTTCACTCCTATAAGAATTGATGATTTTAAATGTTATTCCAAAATCCCCTTATATATTATATCCCCAAATATTATAGATCTGTTTCTTTCCAAAATACCATAACACCTTCCCATAAAGAGGTCTGGTTGGAGGGTAATTAAAGAGTTAAATCCTCTTTATATTTTATTTAATTTCATTTCGATTTATTTACTTTTATTATGCCCTCCCCACCTTCTATGTCTAAATTGACATGATAACACTGGTATAAAATATATACTCGAATGATATAATGTAAATTTATGATCCATCATCAATTTTCTTTCTCTCTTTATTTTAGTTTAAAAACCAAATCAACGTTTGGGAGGTGTTGATTTATGAACATCGTGGATGAAGAACATCAGTTATTAAATTTATACTTAATGTATAGTCATGATACCATTTTTATGGATGAACCAGAATAAATAATATGTATTATATATTATTTATAGTTCAATAACCATTTTATATATGTTATATTAATTAATAGAACAAAATTAGTTTGTTGTGATAAAAAACTCCTAAAACAAAGCTAAATGATTATAATAATTATGTTTTGTAATGATTCATCATCATTAATGGAAAAAATAATACATAACAAAAACTTCACTTAGGGATGTTCATTAATATGATAAAATTCAAATTTAGGTTAATTATGACCTTTTTACATGAACTACATTACTTATAATCTAGTGAATCAGTCATTTAATCAAGGAAGTAAAAACTCTAGAATGACGATATTCAATGTTATAACATATCAATAATGACATAAATGAATTTAACAAAACTAATTTTAATCAAATTTTTAATTATAAGGTTATTAATTAATTACTTAATAGAGTCAATTTGATTATTCCGACTGTTATGGTCATGTGTAGAACACATTAAGACATAAGGTAAGGGTTTTTAATCCAAAACTTCATTTTTTTGGCTTACTATTATTCTCATATTACCTAAATAAAATTCTCAGTTATATTTATATACTCCTCATAAATAATTTATTAATATTATATATATGTTTTCCAATCATAATACATATTTATCTTATAAAGATTTTCATGTTTTATAAGTATCATTAAAAAATTATCCATGATAAATAAGTCTTTCCAGTGGAACTTCTCGAGTTCTTACATATTTTGAGGTTCACTCCATAATATATTTTAAGTAATGATTATTTTTCTAAAATATCTACTATTGTTATGAAAAAACTATATTACTTCACATATGGTTTTAGACAAGGATTTTTCCAAAAGAACTCTTCTTTTTAAAGAAAGAGATTATTTCTCTAATGTACTACTCAATGATTTTATAAGAGAGTTTCCATCTGCTTAAGAACTCTTATTGATTATTATGTGTAACTAGATTTTTTTTGAAATAATCCACCATATTTTATTTATTGTTTTATGATTATTTAGATTGTATATGTTCTATCTTGATACTATTAACCATATTACTATGAATGGTTAATGTTTATGTTTACTAATTGGGGAATATTTTTAACATTCCGTATGATTGTTTCAATATGAATTTATATTTTAATTATGCTTATCCCCTTTCATATTAAAAATTAATTTCTCTAATTATGTGACATGTGTTTCCATATATATCCCCTAGATGAATCGGTAGGACTCATGAGACAGGATAGCCTAGGTTTTTACCCATTATGTATCGTGCATAGGTCAGGGCCTTGATGGTATGATTATGATGTATGGACATATGAATAAACTAATTATGAAACAATGAATTGATATTACATGTGATTTTTTAACCATTTCAATTTCCATGGTTATGATTTATTATCTCATTATTTATTCAGCTTGCATTCCTACCTTATTATGCTAAATTTTATGTTTTAATGGCTTGTTTAATTTTATATATTCACAATGACATATTAATTATGATTTTTCTATATTACATACCCTTACAGTGCATTTGATATCACCCCTTTATTATTCTAAAATATTACCCATCATAGGTGAAGTATATTATGATTGTCACACAGTGATAATCTAGATGTTTATTTTTGATTTAATTTGTTATATTTTCATTTAGGTTGTAATTTAATGATTATATGTGTATCTGGTTTCCCTGTTCTACTAAAATATTCAGTCCATAGGAATAATAATTCCTTAATTATATGAAAATGTAATAAAATAAGGAATTGACTCTAGGAAACTGGGGTTGGGGTTTCACAAAAATGGTTTTGAATGAAAAATCACATGGAATGATTGTTGAGGGAAATATAATTTCATTGATATTTTTTAAAAAATTATCTATTCAAAAATTATTGTGTAGTTACTATTCATTGAATTTTACCTTGATACACAATAATGTAGGTATCAAAAAAATCATAATTTTTATGATGTTAAAAATTTACATCAATTTAGTACTCATTAAAAAAATGATTCTTATATTATTTTTGTAAATCATAAAATAAACCTTGTTTTGAAAATGATAGAACAATTCCATTTATATTTTTTTGTGATAATTAAAATATATGAAAAATTAACATTAATAAATTATTTTTATAACATTATAATAAATTTTTATAAAAATATATTTTGAAATCAATTTTTTGGAAGGAATGTTTTTTGACGAAAGAGAGATGTATACACGATTTTTCTTCAAAACATCAATATGAAATAATTATTATATAAATTGATGAATGTTATTAGAAATAATTTATTATCATGAAAAATCCATATGATAAGAAAATAAATTAGCTTATTGAGCTATATATCCTAATATTTCATTATTGGATTCATAATCATGAGAAATCTTGATAAATGATGGGACTCTTCTGTAAATACATTACATCTTTGGTTGCATGGAATCGTAAGACCCAAGAAAGAATATCATTAAATGAATAAAATATAATTATAATAAAAAATTAATAAAATTACATGCTATAGTGTCTGTATATACACCTCATAATTTAATATAGGTACATACAATAACAAATGTCACAAAGAAATAAAATTGATAAAATATCTATAAATTGATGTCTCAAATTCATTTTTATATATTTAAACATCCTTTATAATAAATAAATGTTTATTATAAATATATAATAAAATCATATATATATATATATACTACATTCCATATATTATTTACCTATGACCTTTTATTATCGATTTGTTAACAATTAGACATTAAAGTCACATTTCTGTCAATAACAACTTTATTTTTCATGTTTGTTTTCAATTGTTATTAATTAGGTCAAATTAACTTGAACATGGGTTAATAATATACTATTTTTTCATGATATTATGTACATATATACATTCATTTTATATTTAATTAGATTGATGTGAAAAATTAGGGATAGATAAAAAAATACATCGATTCTATAGAAGGTTGGCAATACATAGGCATGAATGTTTCTTCCATTTTATCATAATGTTTAACGAAATGAAGGTAACTATTACATTAACTATAAAGAATCATTTTAGACACACATATATAAAATATATTTGTCTAAACTATCCTTATTACCTTCCATGAAAAGACTAAACAAATAAAATCACTTCATTTTGTTGTAGTATATCTTACACACGTAAGACATTACTGTATTCCCAAGGAATGGAATACCAGATAGAATAAAAAATATAATAAATAAATATGTACAATAAAATCATAAATATCATATTTAAACATTTATTTCATATTTATACACATCCCTGAGAGGTAGTGATGGAAAACTAATACCATTATTTAATAAGGAAATATTCCACCATACACCTGAATGATGATTTAATATCTCATTTGATGGAAGTAGATAATGTTATAAGTCATTAACATAACATAAATAATATATAATTATATAGATTATACTTATTTTATTATATGGTCATTGTTTAATAATAATTAATTTAGATCTAGGAATAAATAAAAAAATCTCTATGATGAATGTTACTTCATATTTAGGTAACCTCTTTAGGTTATCACCAAATCCTACATATGACGGTTTTTGCATGATAATGATTATAGAATTATTCTAAGGAATTAAAGAATATATTTTGGTAGGTATTTCTTGTTTCAATTGGTTTATGAAGTGTACTGTTTGGAGGAGAAGGGGTGGGATTTTAAAATTGACGTAAGTGTAACACTGGTTATTTTTTAAAGGAAAAACGAAATAAAAATAATTTTAAAATGAAAATGGCTCCAAAATGGAGCATAATCAGGAAATATAAATTTTAAAGTCAACATATGTCCAAATATGATATTTTATTATGAATATCTTCATATATAACCATTTTTTTATTTAAACCCCTGGAAAACCTATTTTTACCTTACCCATGGTAAATAATTTTGTTTTTATTTACAATTCATTTTAGTAAAAACAAGTTGAAAATATTATATAATATATATTAGTATCATATAAAATATGTAATTAATTTTTTAAAACTGGATTTCTATAATTTTAAACATTTAATTTAATATTAAACCCATACATGTGATGAAAAACCTATTTTCCAAAGAGAAAATGTTCAATATTTAAAAAAAATTATATAGAAATTAAATATGAAATTGATTCAAATGAACTCAATTTAATGAAAAGATATATAATTTTACTCGAATTACAGTATAGTTTTCTTTAAAAATAATAATTGATCATAAATTCATTAAAGGAAAAAACAAATTTTCATCAAGACATAGTAGTTTTACTATTTATTAGAAAATTAATCTTTTTAGAATAATCCATAAAATTCATCATCAGATAATGATTAAATGATGATATGAACAATAAATTTCATTTAATAATATTAATTTTAAAAAAGTGTTAAAATTTATTTTTCTCATTTTCCACAAAAAAACTTTTTGTGTGAAAATATTATTTTCAAAACATATAAAGACTTTACAAAGAATTAAGTACTTTTTACAATAATTATTCCTTTATATAAAAAATTATTATTAATATTTAAAATTTGGTTATTCCAATTTATTACTCTATTTTTAATTGATAGGTAATAAATGAAATATTTAAACAATAATATTTATAGTTTTTCAGGGTTCATTAAAACACATTTTTTCATGAAACACAAGTTATTAATAAAATTTAATTCATTTAAAATAATATTTCATACAATCTCATGGTGTTACATGGAGTTTTATGGAACCAATATAAAAATTATTTCAATGAATATTATATAACTTCCCCTAATGAAAAACCAAAGAGGATAATAGATGGAGTGAGAAGGACTATAACTATACAGAACTATCTGGGGAAAATTATGATAAAAAAATTAATTAAGTTGAATAAAAAGTAAATGTAAAGAAGTGAAATATGGTGTATCATTGATGTTTATAAAGAAAATATGATAATGTAAATAATTTTCAATGTATTTCATTGAAATAATATGGGAAGAATCACCTATTTTTTTTCTTGATGTGAATGGGAATTTATAATTAGTTTGAAAATGATGGTTATCTAGATCACGGGAGATTCAAAAAGATATAAGATAAAAAAATTCTATACTTTCATTGAAATAAAATTATAAAATATAAAAATAAATTAACTAATCTAATGAAAAATAGATAAAATTTTCATAAAACCACATTTTCTTTTGAAACTAGGAAAATACTACATACTTACTTCTATTGAAGAAAATTGTGATTCCTTAATGTAGCTTTTCTAATGTCTTTTTACAAGTATATTTCCACAAACTATGAATATTGAGTTGTAAATAAAAAATATTGATGGAATTCTTATTATTAATTCTTTATAATGTTCAGGTGAAAGATACTTCTTATATATCTTGTTTTCACCCTCCATGTGTGATGTGGTATTGGAAATTTATTATCTCTCTTTGCAAAGGGATCATATTAATATTAATATTGGGAAATATCACTACATTTCCCAATTGAACCCATGATCTTTTATCTATGATTAATATGACTTTATTTATGAGATTTAATTTAATTATAAATGCATTGATATAAAACCATGTGTTTTTTTTCATCAAAAAGTGTATGTTTTACTATGACAAAGTTTAAACAGTTATTTTTAATAATTGTTTAATTAATTTTGTCTAATATTTTTCTAAAAAATTAAATATCATTATTTTAAATAATTAATATAATAGTTTTTAATTTATATAAATTAATATATAAATAAACATTTAATATTTATTTAATAATAAATAATATTAAGAACACATAATGGTTAAAACAACATTTTACTAAAAAATCATGTTTTCATTAAATAAATATTTTTAATTTTGTATTTAATATACTATTAGATATAAATTGAACTAGATTAAATGAGATTAAATTTAGTTTCAACACACTAAAATTTAGTAATATAAGTTATTTTATATTCTTAATAAAAAATGTTACATTCCTAGAAATTACTCTAACTTGTAATGAATAGTTAAAAGAAAATTTATAAGGGAAAATAAATTTCAAAATGTATAAAATATTATTTTAAATACATGGTTTATATTCATTCAACCTAATTTCACCCAAAAATCAATTATTATCCACTTTTAGGTCAATTTACAGATGAATATTGTCGTTCCATTATTAAAAAATTATAATTGTTCACAAAATGGTCATACATTTACATAAAAATGGGTGACTTCCATACCCTAACTCCACTACCATTGCATTAATAATCATATTTAAAATATTCAATATTTATAATAATATTATTTTATACCATGTTAACAATCCTCTATCCTCAATAATATAGAATAATCCCTTAATTTGAATGTCTACATCAAAGACAATGTTCAAGGCCCCAAAGTGAGTAATACTTGATCATTATCATGTTCTTATAATTATTTCCCTTCCACAAAATCCTATCCAGGTTATATAATATATATTTACAATTATAAAAATTAATTTTTAGTATAATAATTTTAAAATACTTATTTACTACCTTTCATCAACATTTAAAAAATAATATTGATCATGCTTTGTGTAAAAAACATATTCCATAATGCGACGTGTTATGATTTTCATCACCATGTATTGACCTCTAAAAATTATATAAATAATGAATGAATTTGAATATTTATAATAATATTTATAAATAATATAAAATTATATTCCATATTGACTTACTCTCATTTTTTTTGAAATTAAAATGTTTTGTATGCATTCTGAGGACTACCGTATACACAAAGTATTATTTTCTTTTTTACAGGTTAATTTTCCTATTTTATAAAATTGATATAAAATATGATTCAAAAAATATAAAAAATAATAACAAATAAAATTAATATTATTTCATAATTATATTTTTCAATTAATTTATCATATTTTCTAATTTATATATAGAGTCTTCATGTTTGGGGTTTGTTTAACCACTTACATGAACATTGATTAAAAGATTACTCCATTGATAAATATGGGAACTTAATTACTATGTTTATTATATGTTAATTAGAAAATATTTAATGTTTTATGTTTATTAAATATTTATGTTATATATTTATCTTATTATTTAAAAATAATATTCTATCAAAAATATTTAAAAAAATATGTCCAAATAGATCAAATTTACACCCAATCATACAAAATATCAATATAATATATAAATAGAATTTTTGTTAAATTATCTACATTAAATTAAATTAATGAATGTATGCTTTTTAAAATGGTGTTTAATAAACATATTTTGGTTATTTAAGATGTTATGTGTATGTGAAGAATGAATCAGGATCTAGGTTAGTGTTTTTTTCACAAATTTTCACTCGTTTGGCTCATATATTATATTATACACCATTTTTCATTAGGGTGGGTCATATAATTCCCATTTATTATTTCATATCCTGATCCACTCATTATTAAAGATATTTAATTTATTATTTTATGTGACATCTATCATGGGGATTTTATAAGAAATTTTTTAATATCATAATGTTTTGTGAAAACTCAGTATTATTCAAATGAGTTACAAAATTTTTTATTTCTATATATTGTTCAAAATTTGATTTATTCTTCCTATTAAATATGTTTGAATTAATTTAAAATATTTTTTTCTTTTACCTTTATTTATAATCTATTTAAAAAATTAATCTTAAATCAAATATTGTTTTTCTAATAAGGTATTTCTATCTCAAATTTAAATCTCATGAAACCTATATCTTATTATATACTGTGTTTTATTAGGTATGGTGTATACAGTGCTGGTATAATATTTTTTATCTTTTTAAAATCATTATTTATGATACTTTCTATATTTATTTATGTAACAAACTTAACATGGGTTTTATTATAGTGTTTTTTAACATCATCTGGGTTTTTAAGAAATCATTCTTATTCCATTATGGTAAAAAATCTATTATTGAACTCTATTACATCATGATTGATTTATTAAACATAATGAATAATTAAATTTTCATCCCTCTTTCTATTATTTAGTACTAAAATTTATCCTTATAATATCAATATCATTCGATTCCTACCAAAAATAATATCTTACTAATATGGGCTTCCATTCACAATATTTCACTCATTGAGACATATTCCTTATTAAATATTTTATTTTTTATAATGGTGTATATATTTCCAATTTAATATTTTTTATCATGAATAAGTCAATATTCATGATTTTAATTATTTTATTTGAATTCAAATCCTTCATAATGTTTTTTATTTGAAATCATATAATACCCAAAAAAAATCTTACTCAATTTTCATACAACAAATTCAAATTATATTTTATATATTGATTTTTACTTTATAATACCAAATGATTGACATGGATTGTATTAATTTCATTTGTTATGGGGTTATAAATTTTTTATTTAAATTTACTTTATGAAATTATTCTTTTTGTAATTATTTTGTGACTAGTAAGGGTTTCTTGTCACATGTTTTCATTCCTGGAGAAATAAATCTTACTATACAACATGTTTACTTTGTAATTTTTTATACACATCCCCTTGATATTTTAAAAGATAATTATATCATTATTAATGTTAATTGTTATTTAATTTAATTTTTTTTATTCATGGTTTTTTAATTTGAATATCTCAAGTTTCATATGTTTAATTTGTTTTTATATTCAATTCAACGAGTCATTGTTTCATATTGTGAGTCATTTTACCTATTATGTAGTGTATTTAATGTATTATTTCATTAAATTATAATTTATTTATTTAATTTCACTATTTTTAAATTTCATTGAATCCCTCTCAAGTTATATTTATTCTAATGTTACCATTACTGTATGAGTTATTATGTATTAATTTTACTTCATTTAGATATTCATATTCAAAACATGTTTCCTATTTGTGGAGTATATATTTCTGATATATTATTTTAAATAAACTCTTATATTATTTTTTATTTGGGTTTTGAACACTCATTAATACAACACTACTTAATTCGTTCGAAAACATCCCTTATTACATATATAATTTCCCCCACAATTCCTTTCCTCAAATAAAATTATATATTTCAACAATTTTATTTAAGGGTGTTCACCATGATGAGATACATAGATAACTAGGGAAATTATTTACTTAACCGTATACCATTTATTCAAAACAATGTTTATCTATGTGACACTTAAATGAAAATATATTCCAATTATTGGTTGGGAAAATATTAAAAATAGTTATACTTATTTCTCAAATACTTATTTCTTTTGATTATTAAGAAATATTGGTTATGTATTTTATATATTATTCATTAATTAATATAACAAATTTATTGGAAATAATTATAAATGGGAGGTGAGTAGTTATATATTGGCCCTTAATGCATTAATAGGTATAAAAAGTTAAACTGTCTTGGGTATTTTGGAGTATAACTGACCAGAAAAAAATATTTCCCTGATATGGGGCCTTGATGACTAGATCATTATGTCATTTCATTGGGAATGGAATTATCTATTAGACATTATTAATTTCTTCAATTAGGAACCTATAATCAAATTGATATTTTATATTTCCATTTTTAACATGGTTATCTTATGGTTTCATTTTCATTCAGTTATGGAATTATTTTTGGTCACCTATTATAACCTTATTATTTACAATCATCTTATACCTACTTATTGTCTTTAAATATTATCGTTTCTATTTTAACTTATTGGGAAATTGAGATTATAATTCTGTTGTTAAAACATCCATATATTATAAATATGTTTCTAAACCCTGATATTTACAAATATTAATTTGTGTTGTGAGTTTGTGGGAGATTTTAAATACATATTATAGATTAATTAGTTTCTTATTTTACGAAAAAATATATTTTATAAGGGACATAATCATTGGTGGTTAATGGTGTTCCCTAACTGTCTACAATAATAAACCATATGTTTTTTAAAAATTATGTTATTAAATACCTTTTGGTCATATTTTAATTATTTCTGTTTTTAATTGGGTTTATTTGGTTCTTTTCAAAGCTGATATGTAAGGATGATATTTATGGGAACCATATTTTTGGATTGTGGGTGAAGGGAATCATATTTGGTATAAATGGGAGGTCTAGAAGTTATTATATGATAGGATTCTAGTTCATGGTAAATAAATGTTGGAAAATTTTATTTTTATCATTATATAAATTGGATGTATAAAAATTTATTCATGTCTATATAATATAGAATTTTGTCTTGGGGAAAGAGATATTTAGCGAAAACCCTAGAGATAATTTAATGGGATAGTTCAATTAATAAGATAAAATTGAGAAATTTTTGAAATATATAGATTTTGTGGTTCTATATGAAATTACAACCCTATTTGGATCTAGAATTCAGATGTGGTTGTGGGATATTTCCACTTTGTGGTAATCACCATGAAAAAATATGGTTGATCACCAACTCGATCTTCACCCTTGTATATAATGAGTTGATATAATACATCACACATAAATATATACCCCATGAGAATATTATTTAGCTAATCAATTTCACATTATGATTAGAATAAAAGGATTTAAAGTGTTATGGAATTATGTTGAGTAATATCAAGGGACTCAACTATATGAATCCTAGACCGCACTATGAGTGATGTACAATGAACTAAATGTTAATAAAATAATTTCATAGAGTAATACATTTTTTTGTGGAATTTAATTATCATAGAATTATTATATGATGATGTTCATCCCTCAAATTAAATTCTTTTTATTATATTAAAGGATGGTTTGTGATTTAATGAAGTTAAAAATAATTCCATTATGAAGGTGGTTATTGTATCAACAAGAAAAAAATGGGATAAGATATTGATTGATAAATATTGTAATTAGAAATAAAGTTTTCAAGAATTATGATTAATAATTTTAATGTAGTTGAATCTAAAAAATAAACCAAGAAGAAGAAGGTGGATTCTTATATAAGATAAATTGATAATTATGATGAATAAAATATAATTCTATGTTGTATTTGTTGAGAAAATTAGAATAAACAACTCAAGTATTCGTTTAAGGGAATGTGAATATTTAAAAAGTTTGGAAATTAATGTCACTAGAATATTTGGTGTAATGTAATGTGACTATATAATAATATTAATTTATTCACTAACAATGAAAATTTTAACTATACAAATTAATCCACTAATAAAATGGAAAACATGGACAATAATACTATGAACCTCCTAGACTATGGTGACAATGAGAAACCTATGTAACAAATAATATTGAATAGTATATGCATTATTTACTATATAATTACTGATGTATTACAAAAAGTATATTTTCAAAAACTATTGGATATTGACTGATAAAAAACCCATGGTGGTATGATTATTATTAAATCTTGTTAACGGTTTTCTGGAAGTTACTTCCTAGAGATCTTGTTCTGGTATGAATTTTTCTTCATGTAATAGATGAATTGTATCTACATTCCAAAATATCATATCAATTTTACTATAGGGAAATTTCATTAATTTTCTCAAATCAATTGATGATATTCTATCAATATTGACTATGAATGTCCTATGGAAGTTTCTTTTTTCATATCAGACATGATACCCAATCTCGTGATTCTTAATGTAGAAATAACAAGTTTTATATCTCACTATATTTAGAAACATAGATAATTTCTATAACATTAATACAAACCACATTTTTGATTAGAGACTTAGAATTAAATATTATTAAGGAATAATTTATTTAATGGTTGGAAAATATAATAATCAATTAATAAATATTTTATATTTTATTTACTTTTAAACATATTAGGTTTGTTATCTTATCAGACACGAAACAAAAAAAATATGAACCATTGAATTATATAATAAAATTAATGTGTGTCTGTATAATTAGAGGGAAAAAATAGATGTTATATATTTTTGTCAACTATTAATAAATTAAATCAATTGGCATCAATATGGTATGTCATTGATAAATAAAATTTGTACAACTAAATATCTAGTAAGACTGATTTATGATTTAAAAGGTAACATTTGAAAACAATTGACTTTATATATATTTTTATAACATTTAATAAATTGTAATTATAACATATATTTTCTATTAATAATATATTGACACAAATTTGGTTAGTAATTGATAAAAATGGATAAGAAGATAAAACATTTTTCCAAAAATATAATTATCTAATGAAATGTTTTTTAAAATTATTTTTACTTTTTCATTTAAAAGATAATTTATGAAATTTCATAATTTTAGTATTTTCAAATTATAATAATTTTAATAATCATGTGAATATTTGGTTGAAAGTAATTTTAATAATTTTTTTATATAATTGATTGCTTTGTGAATATTGAAAAATACAGTTTTTACCAAAACTGTAACCTTCATGACATTATAATTATATAATCAAGAACTATATCATTATAAAAACATTTAATATCTCTAATATGAATTTAATGTGTAATAATAATCATTTTTAATACTCTATTAAATTTAAAAAATTTAGGCATAATCATTATGAACATATGTAATGGTTTTCCCTAAATACTATTTTTATTTAGTTATATTAAAAATATGTTTATATTACTTGTATAAAATTAATCTATCAAAAATAGACTTAATACTTTTTAAAAAAATGATCATATTAATTAATATGGTAAATTTCATTTTCATTCATCAAATTAGGACTAATATGATTGCATTTAATTAAATTGTTAATTGAAAAATAGTTAGTTTAACAAAATAATTTATTTATGTATTGAAATTCATATATAATATATTAAAATGACCTATTTTATATAATGAAACTAATATTTTTTAAACACATATATAATTACAATTACACATATTTAATTGGTGAACAATGTAGAATATGATTAAAAACACTTTATGGTAAAAACAAAAATTCTCTACAAAAAATGGTTCTCTACATAAATAATGATTTAATTTGAATTTTTTTTTTAAATATTAAATATATTATATTAAATAGATATTATATTTATCTTCAACACTCGATAATTTGGAAATAATTTTTGTTTTATATGTAAATTAAAACCTCTGATACATTCATTGAAATAAGTCATCATGGTCGAAACAAAAAATGTAAACCCAAAAATATAAGAACATATCACATTAAACATTTTTTGAACATGTTTGGAAGTACATAATTGATCATTTATCAACATAAGATTACCCCAAACTCAATTATTACTCACTTTTGAACCATTGACTCTAAGATAGTTTCATCACATTATAGAATTTTAATGGGTGTTCATAAAGGTGCCCCTTTACTAAATTAAAATATTCGATTCTAGCATACAATCATTACAAACCCATTACATTGAATTTATTGATAAGGCAATGTAATTTTTCTCATACTAGAATCCTTACCATATTTTTAATCCACTAATATCAATTATGTAGTGAATCTGCTATGGTTTACCTAACACGTCACCTGATTCAGCCAGAGACAAGGCTAAAAGTGTGGGCCACATTATATTAGAGGCTGCTAAAAAGTGGTGAAAGTCTAAAATATGTAATTGGGGGAGAAAATAACCCTTATTAAATGTAATAAAAATAATAATAAATAACTAATGTACATAATGATAAATATCAATTTAAAAATAAAAAATAAACTGAAACAAAAACATTCCATAATAAATGTAATGCAGAATATAGTCATAAAAACTCATAGCATATAAAAAACCTATCACCCACTAGTGCGACTGCATATAAAAAATAAACATACAAAAATAATGGTACAAGGATCCTCTAATAACATTAGTTTATACCCTATTGTAAATTTTTATGATTCTCATGTTGTACCAAAATAATGATGGGACTCGACAAGGGTGGCCCTGCTCAATAAGGCACCACTAGGCCTCCAATCGATCAAATGAAAACCCTATTCGCCACATAAAACTGAGACATACTATGAGAAAATAGTCCAACTTGTGTATATAGGGGTAATATATAAATCACAATGGTCCACCCCCATTGGTGAGCCTATTATGTTATATCAGAACATGTTCACACACATGTGATATGCCTATCCCAGTTGAAAACTAATAAAAACCATTATAAAATAAGAAAAAACAAAAAATATTTTAGCTATGAGAATTATAATAAAGTTTTTAACTATAGGTTATATCATTGAACCATATGTAATTCTACTCTAATGACCCAGAGTTTTTAAATGATATTTTGTTTCCTGAACATGTTTGTAATTTTATTTTACATAAAAACTGTATCTCTTTAATAATTAAATGGTATCAAGTGAAATGCGACCATCAAGATTTGGAAATTATAATAATATTGGGAAATTTGACTATTGTTCAATATGAATATTGGAAGCTATAACCTTTGAAATAATTTTTATCTTTATTTAGTGTTTTTTATAGAAATGACAAACTATAATTAATATATAAAGGATAACTGATCACCTCAACTCACAGAGTCCAGTCGTATGAATCTATTTTTGTTAGAAAATGGGATGGAGGTAGCATCATTGGGGTTTACCCTTTCTAAATCCCAACCCTATACTCATCAAAATGAATCTTGAATGAAATAACATATGAGATATATTCATGTTAGTGGTGATTACCTATTTGTCAAGGTTAGCTGAGCTACCCCACAAATCATTCACCATAGACCACCTTACCCTCAGGTATTATTCTTATGAAATAAGTTGTTATGTTTCCGACATAGAGCTAATTATAGTATCTTTACATTTAATAAAAAAATTCATTACATCAAATCCTTTTGAACTATAGTTTTTTATAAATACCATGAATTTGATAAAATGATTTTTTCAGACATAAATTTTACATTTTATAAAGGATTAAAACATTTTATAATAATCTATGTTTTTGGAAATAAAATTCAATTTAACTAAAAATTATGATAAAAATACTTTCATTCAAAAATATATTAAAAATAGCATTATTAAATCATTGAAAAGTTTAAAGGGCCATAAATTTTCCTAATCATATTCAACCAATTTTTTTTAATAAATAAGAATCTTTATAATTAATTTTATATATTATAATACTCATAGAAATATTAGGATAAATTTAAAATAATGTTGAATTAATCTCATAAAAAAATAGTGATTTTTTAAATTTTGTCAAATACTTTATTTTTTATATAAAAAGAAAAGAAATACAATTTGTTTTTTCTTTCATGTTTAATGATTTAATTATTAGTTAATAATTTTTATTACATATGTAAACACAATACATGACCTATAATGTGTTATTTTATTTATATAATGGTATTCAATAAATTTTTATCAATTTTCAAACCTATATTTCACTTTCCAAAGTCTAAAACAATAGATTTAACATTAAAAATATTATTTTGTTGAATATTTACATTTCCATTCCATAATATGTAATATAAAAATATGATCAGTTAGTGTCTATTAAAAAAATTATATATGTTCATAATTTCCTAAACCATGGTCCAATTCCTTTTTAAAACCCATAGTTTTTTATTTTCCAAAAGACAGATTTCCAATCCATATATTTGGAAATTATTGAACAAATCCAATATATTTTTTATAAATACCCACCCATTTCTCCATTTTATTTCACATAAAATCGAAAATAAAAATATTTTTGGTAGTTTGTTCACCCATGTAGTCCTATCTAATGTGTATTTAAGCCCTTGTGTCCCCGTTTTTCCTGATTGAGTAACTCTATAAGGTATCATGATTATCACTTGTTTCTCTTCAATTAAAGAACATTTTTATTTGTATTCTAAATGTAATTGTTACCCTATTTTTTTACCCTATTGATCATACACATAGAAATTATGTTTTATATATGGGAAAATCTTTTCCACTATCCTTTTACCATTTTCAAAAGCATTGTTTTTTACCTGTTATTCTACCGAATTTACTCCTCCAAACTTATGTCTCTACTTTACAAATTTGCTTTGATTTTCTTCTTGAGAAACCCCAATACTATTTATTTTTTGGGCTATTAATGTTGATATGAAAATGGTTTAGTTTATTTGTGGATGGACATACATGAAACCCTTATTCTCTTTTAAGGGTTAAAAATAACATAATGATCATGTTTTTATGCAATTTTAAAACACCATGATTTTGATAAGAAAATGGTTCTTTATTATACACATGTTTTTATGAAATGATTGATTATAATTTATGGGGATCATATGAAATTAATAAATATTAATGTTGAAACATGATAGTTCTCCAATGCCTTGGGTAAATAATTTAATATTTAGAGATGACATTTTTTAGGATACATCGGTGAATAAAATTCTTAATTTTCATTTACGACACTTTGGTGATTAACAATTGTTATAATCTTATGAATGTGTAAATTGGATGTTCTATACACTTAATTTTTTTCATTTATCTTATTTATATTATTATATTTCTTATTTTTATTTTCTATTTCCATAGTGATATTCCCCATGTTTTTATTGATATGCATCAAGATATCATTTTAACAGTTTTCTTTAATAGGGATTACACTGAACCCTTTCCTATGATGTGTGTCCTGAAGATATGATATGAATTAAATGTACATAGAATAAACCTATTAATAATCCTATCAATTGTACTATAGAAATGGTTTAATTTTGATAATGTATTAGGTATCTAATTACCAAGGAACTATTACTAAAAAGATCTTTTGTATATACCATGTAATGAAATGTTAAGTAATAAAAAAGTCGAAATCCATAGATTGAATCAATGTAATTTTTTGTTATACATGTAAATAAGGATTTGGAAACACTAGGAAGAACCATATATAAATTTTTAAATATATAAAAACATCTATGTATTTTGGCACAATGTTATGTTAGTCATTTCCAAACAAAAAAATTACTATATAGATATAAACCCCTGGATGTGGCTCTGACACAAATGTATCTACAATTAATAACAGGAAACAACAATTTGGTCTTTACTTGAAGGGGAACTAGTGCACGAGTAAGGGCCTTACTGCACTACTTTTTTCACACTCTCAAGGGATATCTTTGGTGAATATCAACTTTTTTATAAACTGTTATAAGTTATTTGTAGGAAAAATGTGTTTTTAATAGTATTATATTTAACTATGATTCTTTATGAAATAAAATTACTTCAGAAATATAAGATTATTTAATGAAACATTTTTCTAACTAATGTTTCCATCTCATACAAAATTGAAGGAAAATTGGAGGAACCATGTAAAAGATTTACATAATAGACCATGCACTGATGGACCTCCAATGGATGATTAAATGTAAATCATTATGAGAATATTGAATTGACTAACTCCTGTTATGAACAATAACCTAAATAATGATGACATACAAGATAATACTTGAAAGAGAAACTTTCTGTAGAGTCATTTTTGAATCAGTGAATACTTTCTTTTAATTGAACTATCATACCATTTAATTCCATACAATGTATAATATATTTTTAAAAGACATTTAATATAATTAACTATTAATAATAGGATAATGTAACCTGGGTTGTATAACACATAGAGGTAGAACCTAATCGGTGGTGGAAACAGATTAAAATCATTAAGATAAGAAGGGAGATTGTTCTTATGGAGTGTGAAGAGTTCATGAGATCCTTTTAAATTATTAATTTCCCACTTTTGATGAACCAATGGATAAGGAATTAGTTAGGATGATGTAGATGGAAAATGAATATGTGGGAATTCATGAGATGAACATTACAAGAATTTATCATTAAAAATATAGTTTTTATTGATCCCAATGGAATGGTTGATAGATTATTCATTTGAATAAGTCCATATTTATAGAGTAATATATAAAATCAAGAATATGACATTAATAATTAGATTGTGTGTCTTTCTATGAAGGCTAATCTAGAGTTCTAAGAGACGTAGTGGTCTCATAATTAGAATGAAAAGATGAGATCATTATAGCCAAAAATAGAGATGAACTTTGATCTCGAAAGAGGTTGAAAGAATATAAAAATTATTACATGTAATAAATATGGGAAGAAGAATTTTTAGAAGATCATGATTAGGAGTAGTAATTATTAAAAGTGTGGAATAGATGGCCAAATAGCAAGGAACTAACATGGTGATTCCCAAATTATCAACCATATCAACAAGGGGATGATTGTACATGTCCATCCTAATGCCCAATGAATAAAGAGTGGATAACTTTGGTACTATAACATTTAGTATCCTAATCAGAATATAATGGATGAAAATCACCATCAACATCAGCATAATTAAACAGAGAATGTTTGGGGATTTTTTATCATGACCGCTGAAGTAGATTCTCCAAATGATATTGTGCTTTTTACACTCATTCTTATATCAAATATATCTTGCACTTCTTTATTCTAGTTCTATATATTCATTTATTACCCCCATTTTTTTAAAGAATATAAAAACAACCCATTAAATACTATAAGTATGGTAATCTATTAAGAATCCAAGATGGATTATCCAAGAATCTATAGTGTATAGGAACTCTTGTATTAACATTGTCTATAAAAATCTCACAAAAAATATAATATTCATATATATGGTAGAATTCCCAATTATACTAGGGGTGTACTATCTCTAAAGGAAAAATGATAAGATAAACTAAATATTAAAGTAATTATTATTAGTCATGAGTGGAAAACCAATAATTATAGTCAAGTTAGTGATATCGCAATGTGAGATTTTTCATTAAGCACATGTCATAGCCCTCATTAATTAGATAATCTGTAAAGAGGAAGAAGGAAATGAAAGTATAGGAATAAAAAATAATCCCATAATTAAAAAATATATTGACATATTTCTTTTAGAGTTACCTATACCTCCACCCAAATGATAGGTGGAGTTCTAGATTTTACTCATCATTGAATCCAAGAGGATATTAAAGACTTCATATGGAATAATAATTTTGGAGTTAGAGAAATTAGATAAAAAAACATAAAAATCATTTTGATAAGGGGTTTATCTGACCAAGAGTGTCTCCTTGTGGAGAACCTATTCACCTTTTAGGAATAATGAGAGATCAATGATGTTATATATTGATTTTAGAGAACTTAACAAGATCACATGGAAAAGAATATACTAAATCCAATGGATTAATGATTAATTTGACTAGAATTTTTGGTATTATTTGTTCAGTAAGACTGATATTTGAACAGGTTATCATCAAATTAATATATAACAAATATGATATTCTAATTAATATCTTCCGATAATGATATGTGCATTATGATTTTGTTATTATTCCCTTCAACCTGACTACTGTTCCTACTAAATTTATTTATTTGGATAATATATCCATTAAAGACAACATTGATATTTTTTTTGTAGTATTTATTGATGATATTCTGTTATCGTCCAAAAGTCTTGAAGGGTATGTTTTTTCTCTAAGGGTTTTCTTTAAAATTCTATTGAAGGAGATACTCTTTTAAAAATTATGGAAATAAGATTTTTGATTATAAAAAGTTTATTTATTATGGGAAATAACATCCAATGATGAAATCTCAATTCACCCTTCTATGAGAAAGGATGTAGAGGAGTGTCATCATCCTATAACTATTACTTATATTCATATTTTACTTGGTGTGACAATATATTATAGGATTTTATGAAACAAAATCATGAATTTTAAATCGACTAATCATTTTAACTAGTTAAGGGGATATATTCATCTTGACAAAAGAATGTGTATAATGTTTCCAGGAACAGACAAAGATATCGGTTATTGTACTTTTGTTAACTATATCCCCTATCAGAGAAGGATTCATTACGTTTTATGATGCATATCTGAAAGAGATTGGGTGCTTCCCTTTGAAAAATGATAAGGAAATTTCTTATGAATCTCGACAGTTAAAGTATCATGATCATAATTATCCAATGAAAGACTTGGAGTCAGATGTGGTTATGTTCTTATAAAAATAAAAAGGCAATATCATTACGGTGAGAATTTTGATATATACACAGACCACAAAATATTGAAGTATATATTAATATACAAGTAATTGAACATGAGACAATGAATATTATTTAAACTTCTAAAATAATAGGACTAGTTAATTCATTATCACCCAATAATAGAAAACACTATGAATAATTCATTACATTGGAATGTCCTTTTCGTGCTAGCTATGATGAGGATTCAAGGAGAACCATTAATCAATGACCATGTAAGGTTATACATGGAAATTTTAAGGGTAGGGACAATGCCAAAACTATCCCAAACCATTTCTGAACTATGATCAATAGAAATTATCTAGAAATATCAAAGAGAATATCCTATGTTATAGAAGAAGAAAAATGCTAAAAATAAAGGGATGTTTTCTATGTTCAATATTGATATAGAATGTGTACTTAAATTTAACACAAGACTACATGTTTTGTCTATTTTGGAGATAAAAAAAGAGATGATTGATGGATCTAATGTATACAAATTCTATGTACATCCTAGATAAAAAAATGTATTGGTCCATCATCATCATTATTGGTTTTATAGTATGATAATGGAGATTGTAGACTAAACTACAAGGTGATTGGTATGTTAGTAGGTGAAGGTGGAGCGAAAAATTCCTAAAGTGGTATTGCAACCACTACCCATACCAACATTAATGTAGAACAATATCATTATGGACTTTTTCATTGGTCTACTAAGAAAATTCGAGGGAAAATAATGTGATGTGGTTTATAGTTGACCCACTCACCTTGAATTTCTATTTCAACACTATTCTAAAAGATTTATTCCTTGATCAACATTCTAGGATTAACACAAAGGAAGTGGTTAGGATGCATGAGGTGCCACTTTCTATCTTTTCTTATTGTGATCCACCGTTCAAAAAAATTATAGGGAAGTCTTAAACAAGATCTAATTACTAAATTGAATTTTCTGTATGGCCCATCACACCAACCTAATGGGAAATATGAAAGGGCCATTTAGACACCCAAGGACATTCATGAGAAGAGTATCAGTGGAATTTAATGGTGAGTGGGATCAACACCTCTAATTAGTTGAGTTATAACACAACAATTTTTTCTACTCCAGTATTGAAATGACACCCTTTGAAGCTATCTATAGTAAGCGATGTATAACATATATATATTAAGATGAAGTTAGTGAGAGTAATCTATTTAGGACTGATCTTGAACATGATATGATAGAGAAGGTTCATTCCATCAAATAACATGTAATTTCTAGTTAGAGTCAGTAGAAGAGAATTGATGAAAACCATCAAAGGGACTTGAAGTTTGATGTTGAACACATTGTTTTCCTTTAAAATCACCATTGAATATCATGATGAGGTTTGGGAAGGAAGTAAATCTTATCCCCAAGTACATTTGTCCCCAATAAAATCGTATTTCCTATAGGGGCAGTGTCCAGCCATATGGAACTTCCACAAAATCTTTATCATGTTCATGATGTATTCAATTCAACTCTCTTGAGGATGTACATACCAGATCCTTCACATGCATTGAATCTATAATTGGTATAACTTTAATATGACCACTCTTATAAGGAGCAGGCGATGGAGATGTTGGACTTCATATACACGGTTCTATGAAACAACACTACACACATGGTCAAAATGTTCTTGAGGATCCACAAATATAATGAAGAGATATTTGAACGATAGGAGACAATGAAAAAAAGAACCCACAAAATTATCAAAAAAGAGAAAAAGTTGATTAGTTTTGTGATGAAATTTCATAACGGCTGAAGAATGAAACAAACCCGATATTTTAAATGGTTATTTATTTCCATAAAATGTATGTAATTTTATTATATAGAAAAAAACCGTTTCTATTTATTAATTATGTTGTATAAAGGGAAATGTGACAATTTGTATTTGACTATTATTTGAAAATTAGAAAAAATATTCTTGGTAATAATTTTTACATTATAATTATTGTCATAAGTATAAATGACAAAGGATAATTAATGTAAAATGGATAAACAAGGGCCTTCACTGGTAGAGTCTTTTCATATGATCCCCTTTGTTAAAAATTTGGAGGGTGTTTTTTTCACTAGGGTTCCTCCTTGACCAATCCCTAGAATATATTCATATAGGGAATCTCAAAATAAAGCTCCTAAGAGATAATTTTATGTTAGTGAAGAATACCACATGGTCAATGTTATCTAAGACGCCCCATGATTCAATCACTACCACAAACCTTATCCTTAAGTCATACATGGGGTTTAGAATGGTTTATGCGTCCCAAAATTAAGTATAGAAATTGTAATTCGTTTATATAAATAATATTCATATCATATCATATTCAAATTATGAATAGTTTTCTTAAATAAGATGAATTTCAAAAATTATTTTTTTGCCAGATATTTTACGTTTCAAAAATGATTTAAAATATTAATAATAAAATAATGTATTTTGAATAATATTTATTTTAATGAATTATTATGATAAAAACACTCTTATCCAATTGCAAATGATAAAATAATTTTTTTCTTGCATTGATAATTTTTAAGTGTAAATAATTTTACTATGCATTTTCAACCAGTTATTTTTAATAAAAAAGGGGGTTTATATTTAAATGTTTATAATCTCATTACCAGTGGATTATTATAATAAAATAAACATCATCTTTGATATCATCATCTCGAAATTATCTTTGGGTTAATTTACGAGAATTTTCTAAAATACAATATTTTTCTATAAATAGTTAAAATGCTTTTTGGGTTTTTTAGTTTGTTTAATAACATCATAATTACGTTATAATGATGTAATAATTAATTACTCAAAATCTATGAAATAAAATATATTATTTTTTATAATATAATGTCATTTAATAAATTTTATTCTATTTCCAAACCTATAATTTACTTTACAATGGCTAAAATGGAATCATTTACATTAAAAATCATATTTTGTGGGAAAATTAATTTTCCATGAAAAATGAAGCACAATAAAATGATAAATGGTTATTTTTAATTAGAATAACATATAATATGTCCTAACTTTCAAAATATATGTGAAAAATCATGTGAAATCCCATGGTTTTGCGTTTTCTATAATATAGATTCTAAAGCCTGAATTAGAAAATTATTAAACATATCATTTTTCTATAAAAAGTCACCCATTTTTCATTAATGTTAACTAAAACTCATTCCTCCATGGTGGTCTTCTATTTTTCCTACCATGTAGTCCCAGATAGGTGTCTATAATCGCTTAATTTTCCATTCCTCTTGATCTTTGAGTAACTCTAAAAGTTAAGGGAATTAAAATCATTTTCAATTCAATTCATGATCCTTGTTGTTATATGTCTTCTAAATGTTATGGTTATATTCATTTTTAACCATTTTTACCATACCCTTACTTTAAAAAAAAATTATCAAGGGGAGACCCTTTCTAACTCACATTTTATTCTTTTTTAAATCAACATTTTATACCTATTGTGACACTAATTTACATTTCAAACATTTTCTATATACTTGAGAAATTATCTTTTATTTTACTTTTCTGTATACCCAAAATACTTCCCATACTAGGATAATACCCCTAGATGTAAAAATTGATATTTTTTCAGGATTTATTATACATAAAAGTCATAGTCTTATTTCATCGGGAAAAAATTTAATAATGGTCATGTAATTAAGAACATTTAATATTCCAGGATTCTGGAAAGAAAAAAATTCTTTATAGTCCATGGGGTATTTATGAAATGTTTGATTATGATCTATGTGGATCATAGGAAGTTTATAAATATGAAGGGGATTCAAAGATAGCTCTCCAACAAATTAAGTACTGAAATTATTCTCTAGAGAGAACAAGTTTTTGGATTCCTAGTAGAATAACATTGGTAATTTTCATTTATGAATCCTTGGTGGTCAATCATAGTGATATGATTATGAATATATAAATTGAATTTAGTATCCACATTTCCATGTTATGATTCATGTTATTTTTATTTTGATATTCCTTATTTACCATTTCTCAGTCCATAGTTGTAATGGCCTAGACCCTCTGGCCATTACTTTGCCAAAATATGGATCCACCAAAACAGTGGCACCATCTATGGTGGCACCGGTCACGGTGGCACCATGACCATGACACCGATTGGTGGGACAGTGACGGTGGCACCATGTTCCAACATAGCCATACTTTTTCTTTTTCCAGTCCCGCTCCTGCAACGTAATTATTTGATATAAATTAATTCTTTCACCAATTTTAAAGAAATTTAAAGCCCATAATTAATTCCTAAAAATCCATAGAAACATCCCCAGTGGGGGGTATTAAATAACACCTTAATATCGTCGTGTGTAACTGCCCACCCACATAGGAAACCATGCTCTTACTTTCCAGGCGTTCAAAATTCCATATCCTATAATAGTAGGATCTTATCATTATATCTCATGATAAAGTTTCTTCTTTTTTTCTTCTCGGGTGGATTTTATTCTTCTTCCTAGTGTTCCTGGATTCCCTCTCTTTCCGTGGCTTGTGGTGCGCCTCTGCTAGAGCTTTCTGCACCCTTGGAGTCCCTGACGTTCCTCCCCAACAAGTCATGCATCCCATGTTCTTAGTGCATGGATAGGAGCATCGATCCTTGATCAACCAGGTAGTAATTTTCTTTCGTCTCTCTTTTCTGTGTATCATTTGGGGTGGTTACGTTGTTGTTTCTTTGGGAGTGGGTGAATCCAAATCTTAATGAAGATAACAAACTGACTTTAAAGAATGAAGGGTTGGGGTGTGAACGATGTTCTGCTGTTCTATTTTTATTCTCTTCCCTAATGCTTATGTTGGGAACTGTTGGGCTATGCTCACTAGAAATCATGGCCGCTGGGGGTCTTTCCTTGCGCACTAATGAACCCTTTCCTTCTTTGATGATTAAATGACTGTAACTTCGAAATTGGTTAATCACGTAAACTCGGTGGATTAAATGGATACCCAGTGAACATAAACCCCTGTGTGGTCACCCCGGGTAACCAACAGAAAGAAGAAAATAATGAATGATGTCCTTGAACATGGAAGTTTCCCAACTCTTTTTTGGTAGTACGTCTATTGTTCTTTTTATTCCTATAGGGTGATGTGGGTGAGTATCGTATCCTCTTGGTTGTGAGTCTGAAACTGTGTGGTTGCTATTATTGTGATACAAATTTGGGTGGAATCCTCTACTGTTGGCATATCGTTGGTTCATGGTTTTGGGGATGCGGGGCTGTATCATGAAGACTGCTTTCATTCCAACACATTGAGGGATCTCACTTATCCGTTTGTTGTTGTTACTTCACAAGAGAACCGAGTGCAGATGCATAAATTGTTGTTTTGCTGTTTCTCTTTTCCGGGCTTGTGGTTAGGCCTGTTACTTTTCCCATTAGTGCAGAATTTTCATAAATGGGATAACTTGAACATGAATCTAAAAATGGGTAAAACGGGGAATTTATTTTAGGAATAAATCGTGACTCAGTCGTGAGTGTTGTGTTTGTTACGACTGAATAGTCACGAGGCTGTTTGTGTTTAGGTTGGTCTTTAAAAACCCTAGGCTGGGATGAGTGCTTATTACCTATACATATATCTATAACTTTTATGTTTCTTATTCGCGTCCCACCCAAGTTGAGAACTTTTGTTCCAAGCACCCCCATTTCATGGTGGAGGGTGTTTTTCCCAACACTCATATAAGTGACTGGTTATTAGCTCCTTTTCTGCTCCCTTTCCTTTATAGAATAAGACTCTTCAGGCAGGCTGTGATGGCCTGAGGTCCATTATTAGCCCAAGAATCTTCGGGCATGGTAGTCGTGGTGCTTGGCCCAGGTGTTTGCGGGTAGGTTGTTTCCCAAGTGTCTTCGGGATGAGGCCTAGATGTCTTCGGGAATGGAAATAGTTGTTCTGACCCAGGTGTTTGTGAGTGTAGTAAGTGTGGCAGTTTTGGCCGAGGTGTCTGTGGGTGGGATGTGCGATTGTGGCCCAGGTGTGTGCGGGCAGGTGTGGCAGTGGGACTGTAGTGAGAATGTAGAGATTTTTTTGATGCATAGGATGTCTTCAATAACCAGGGTGAAAGTGGCACAATGTACCCAAATATTGATGTGATATTATTATACATTACTTGACATGAGTTATTTGGGGAGTGTGCCTTGGTGAGGCTTGGGTGGATAGTTTTCCTTGCTAGGTTCTTTGGTAATCTCTTTTATCACAGGGCATTAGAATGCCTCCCCACTTGTGCATGAGAGACTTTGGTTTTCACTACTGTGTATACTTGTATGCTCAGCCTATGTATATAAAACTGATTTCATGTTTCCAGAAAGACTTTAGGGATCATGCAGGGCCATACTAGTTCAGGCGTTGGGACAGTTGTAGTTGCTGTTTTTCTTTTATTTTGGTACTTTACCTTTAGAGTTCTTATGGCTTGCATCTTTTACATTTGAACACGAATATGGGAATGGTTTACTTTCAACTTTACCTTTACTTTCAGCTTTGGTGTTTTTGGGGTTTCTATCTTATCCCCCAATCCTATTAAAATAAAATAGGGTAATGCCTTCCATCTTGTTTGTGATTCTAATACCCTTGGTACTAGTTACCACTCCAGGACCTATTGAAGGTGGGTCTCAGGGGTCATTATCTCTTCTTCAACTTAAAGAAGGAAGGGTCTGACAATCTGTTGTCCCTCCCCTCCTTTTGGTGAAGGCGGGTCGTGACAGAGTGGTATCAGAGGGAGGTTGGGGCTCAGAGATAGGATGGAGTTTGGAGATAGGGACAACGAGGATTGCATGGGATGGTGGGGAAACTATGTTTGGTGATCTAGGTGCATGAAATAGGTCAGTGAAGACCGGCTAGGACACAGGATTTTAGGGCCCCTAGTGATCCGATGCAAGGACTATGGACCTACCGAACGACCACGTAAGGCTACACTGATTGTAGGGTAGAGACCCTAGGAAAGGTACATGAATCATAATGACATGTGTTATTATGTTTCATGGGTGTCTTGGGGATTCAAAATAAATAAAGAAGTCTAATAAAATTTAAGATCAATATTCTACACTACTGGAGCTTTGGAATTCCTTGTTTACCTTACATTAATGGCACCTGGGAGTCGACCACGAGTATTGCAGGTGATCGAGGCCTAGGAGGGTGACATGGCCGATCGGTAGAAGACCAACCGAGAGGAGGAGGAGGATGAGTGGCAGAAGACGCTTCGATCCTTCAGCAGAAAACCCTCGGGAAGTACGAGGGAAACATCTTAGATATGGAGACAGAGAGCTTGCTAGAGGAGTTGGTGATAGCCTTCAGCTTGTTCCGGGCACCAACAGAGTACTGGGGTCCTCTGGTTGTAAGCCACATGCATGGAGCAGCGCGTCAGTGGTGGAAACTTTATCTTTGGGAGAAGAGGAAGACCGAGGTGACGTGGCCTGACTTCGAGAAGGAGTTCCGGGAGGAATTCCTCTCTTCCAAGATAATGGCTGAGAAGAGGTAGGAATTACTATCCCTTCATTAGGGGAGTATGTCAGTGAGAGAGTTGGGGATCATGTTCAAGGATCTCCTTCGTTTTTCTCCCAACCACTTTATGGATGAGTAGTCTCGTGCGAGTCGTTTGGAGGAGGCACTTCGAACTTCTCTTTATTATGCTATTACTCCCTTCAACTTACCGACCTACTTGGAGGTCCAAAAGAAGGGTCAAGTGGTGGAAAGGATGCAAACACTGGGAGGTGTTTCACGAGAGGTAATCTAGTTGGGCTCGTCAAAGGGGAAGGCCGTCAGCAGCACGCCTCCGGCATTAGGACCCTCTAGGTCTCAACCACCAGGGAGTAGGCCTCAACAGTTCCAGTTCCGATCATCTCGCCCTCTCCCATTACTTTCGGACCCAGGGTGGAGATGATTCATCTTTGGAAGCCAAGGGAACCTTCGGAATCAGTACCCAGATAGAGTATAGTACGGTGGTGGTGGGTAGGTCCAACACCCACCTCAGCAGCAACAGTTCCTAGCCACGCCCTTTCTGTAGTAGCAGTAGGGGCAGTGGGCTCCCGATCTGCCGAGGGCAGACATTGCAGGAGGAGGCCGACCTCAGGGCGCTCCTCAGGGACCTTGAACCGGGCGTGGTTGGGGAGGTGGCCGATTGCCGAGAGGAAGAGGAGCTGGGAATGGGCATTTGCACGCTATAGAGGAAGTAGTTCTAGCAGGTCCAGAGGTCATTCGATGTACGATCAACTTGTTTAGTACCCTTGCCTATGACTTGTTTGATCCAAGAGCTTCGTACTTCTCTGTTACACCAAGTCTGGCCCATGCTCTGGGTTTAGACGCTGAGAGAATTCTAGTTCCCCTGATGCTGAGCACACCAGTTGGAGGTCAGACCGACATGTTGTATGTTTATTGAGGATGCAGACTGATGATAGCGCCACATCAGTCAGTCGGGGATCTTCTACTATTGCATACATAGCCATACGATGTCATCCTAGGCATGGACTGATAGTTCTCTGTATGTTCCATCATTGAATGCTTCCAAGGAAGGGTCATGTTTTCAAACTTGGGCAGCCGACGTGTAAATTTTATCGGTGAGCGGGGTGGCCAGAATAGTAGCATGCGAGAGGAACCCCTCTTTTCCTTGTTAGCTGAGCTGTCAGTGGAGTCGGTGGATGCATAGATGGTGGATGTTCTAGGGGTCGTCAGTGAGTTTATGGATGTCTTCCCTGAAGTGGTGACAACTCTACCCCCTAGACGTGATGCTGATTTTGGGATAGACTTGCAACCTGGTGCCCGTCCGATTTCGATGGGCCCCTACCGGATGGAACCTTTTGAGTTATAGGAGTTGTTGATTCAGATTGACGTTCTGATGAAGAAGTGTTTTGTTCGACCAATTGCATCACCATGTGGTGCTCCAGTCATGTTCGCAAAGAAGGCGGATGGTGGTCTCAGGCTGTGTGAAGTCTACATGAGACTGAGTTAGGTAACGGTCAAGAATCGCTACACTCTTTTGAGGATATAGGATCTTTTTAACCATTTTAAGGGTGGAATGATGGTTCTCCAAGATAGACCTACGGTCAGGATATCACCAGTTGATGGTGAAGGAGGGGGACATCTCTAAGACTACCTTCAGGTGAAGATACAAGAACTTTGAGTCTGTAGTCATGTCTTCCGGCATCACGAACACTCAAGATGTGTTCATGGGGATCAGGAAATCCATCTTCTGGGAATATCTGTACCGGTTCGTAGTCATGTTTATTGACTACATCTTGATCTACTCAAGATCATAGGAAGATCATGCTGAGCACTAGAGAATGGTTTTAGATGTTCTATGATGACACCAACTCTATGGGAAGTTGTCAAAGTGCAAGTTCTGGATGCGAGAAGTGCACTTCCTTGGGAAAGTGTTGTCCGAGAAGTGGATAGCAGTGGACCCATCGAAGGTCGAGGCGATTGTTTCTTGGGAAGCACCCAAGAATTTGGAAGAGGTTCGTAGTTTCCTCGGGTTGGAAAGTTACTACAAGAGATTTGTTCCCAACTTCTACTGAGTTACATCACCTTTGATAACTTTTACCAAAAAGTACCAGGATTTCATGTGGGATGAGCAGTGTGAGGCATCCTTTAGTTATCTAAAGGATAAGTTGGTTAGTGCCCTAGTGCTGTGTTTCTAGAAGAAGGGGTCGTGTATGAGGTGTTTTGTGATGCATTAGTGCAAGGCCTTGGATGTTTATTGATGCAGCGGCAAGGGTTGATCTACTATGGGTCTAGGCAGTTATGCCTTCAAGAGTTTAACTGTGCCACCCATGATCTGTAGCTTTCAGCGGTCATGTTCACACTAAATTTGTGGCGACACTACCTCGTAGGGGAGAGCTTCGTGGTCTTCACTGATCACAATAACTTGAATTATGTCTTCACCTAGTGGGACCTAAACTTACGACAGTGAAGGTGGATAAAATTTCTTCGATAATAAGCCTTCGAGATTTCCTACACCTCAGAAAAGGGGAATGCGGTGGTCGATGCCTTGAGCAGGAAGTCATATAAGGATTCGGTTCGAGAGTCGGCAGATGCTTGGAAGGAAATAGAGGAGTTGGCTGACCTGCACCTGAATTTAAGGATGGATAATGGTAGAGGTTACCTGTATCAAATGACTTTACAATCTTATCTGTTCCTATAGGTAGAGGTGTCTCAATGGGGAGACTCCGAGAGTGAAGTGATGTGTGACCGAGTTAACCAAGGCAATGCTCTGGAAGGGTGGACAGAGGATGGTCATAATCGTATGCTTTTCCGAGGGTAAATATTATTCCCAGAAGCGATGCATGAGAGGGTTCTTAGTGAGTTCCACAACTCACCCCTAGCAGTGCACCCGAGAGTTTCCAAGATGTACCAGGGTCTGAAAAGACAGTTTTGGTGGCCCAGGGTAAAGAGGGCGGTGGCATAGTTCATGGCCATGTTCCTAGTGTGTCAACAGGTGAAAGATGAACACTGTGTTCCAGGGGGTTTTTTGCAACCTTTATATGTCCCTGAGTAGAAGTGGGACAACATTATAATGGATTTTGTCGCAGGGATACCCAATGTTCAAGGAGGTTGGGACGCCATCAGGGTCATGGTGGACCAGTTGATGAAATTGGATCAATTCCTGGCGATCAAGGAGTCGGGTGAAGTGGATTCCTTAGAACATAGGTATGTGGATTAGGTGGTGTAGTTACATAGTGTTCCAAGGACCATAGTCTAGGATAGGGATGCACGGTTCACTTCACGAGTCTGGAGAGGATTGTAGCATGCTTTTGGCACCCAGCTACATCTTACCACTGCTTTCCACCCCTAGACAGATGGGCAGATAGAGTGTACCATCTAGACGTTGGAGGACATGCTACGGGCATGTATTCTAGATTTTGGGTGATCATGGGTGTGAAAATTTCCTCTGGTAGTGTTTTCCTACAATAATTGCTATCACTCTACCATTGGTATGGCTCTGTTCGAAGCTTTGTACGGAAGGCCATGTCGCACACCCGTGTGATGGATTGAGATTGGAGAAACAAGTGTTCTTGGCCTGGAGGTGGTGCAAAGCACGACGGAGAATTTCCAGCTTATACGAGGGAGGATGAAGGAAGCTCAGGACTGACATAAGTCATAAGCCAATAATAGGAGTAGACCCTTGGAGTTTGAGGTCGAGGACCACGTTTCCCTAAAGGTCTCCCCCTGGCATTGGCAGCGGAGGTTCGGCATACGGAGTAAGCTTTCCCCCAGGTTTTTCGGACTGTTAGAAGTGCTGTAGTGGGTCTACAAGGTGGCTTATCATCTAGACTTTCCACCACAGCTACATAGGCTGGATGTTGTCTTCCATGTGTCCCAGCTCCGTCACAATCTGCATGATTATTCACACATCCTCGAATGGGGAAAGCTGGATATCGAGAACGACATGAATTTTGTGGAAAGACCAGTGAGGATCGAGGATCGTGAGGAGAAGGTGCTATGAGGATGAACCATTCAATTGGTTCATGTGTTGTGGAGGTATGGAGGGATCGAGCAATGTACCTGGGACCAAGATACATAGATGCGCTCCCAGTACCCAGAGTTGTTTTATGTTTTTTTCTGTTTTGTTTGTACTTAGTTGATGGAAATATTTTCTTTGTTAATTATGGAATGTGTGGTTTTTCTTTTCTCTGGATGTGTGTGATGTGTCTTGATATGTGGGGAGGGGAGTACTTGATCCCTAGTTAAGACGCATTAAAGTGGATGCACCTAAACCCGTGCGAGTGAGTTAGTGTTGCCCAATGCAGATTGTATCTTAAAATGAAAGAAGGAAAACCCCTCACCCACATGACCAGATATCTTAGTCTTTTGTCTTGTGTGGTTACATGGGCGATAGGAGCGGTATGATTGTGATTGATTGGGAGATAGATTGATAAGGGGGAGTTCCGTGGTAACAAAGAGGTCTACTCCTGAGAGGTATCTTTCGAGGTGGTTGTTCGGACCCCTCTCATTTCTTCAGGTCAAGTTTTAATTATCAAGGGAAATAATATTTTGAGAGGTATCTGATGTAATGGTTCGGACCCCCCTGGTAATTACTTTTCCAAAATATGGCTCCACCAAAATAGTGGCAGCGGCCACGGTGGTACTGTGACAGTGGCACCAGTCGGTGGAACAGTGACGGTGGAACGAGTCATGGTGGAACAATGAAGGTGATACCGTGGGGTGGCACTATGAGGGTGACACCGTGAAGGTGGAACCGTGTCCCCACCCAGCCCTCCATTTTCTTTTTCCAGTCCCGCTCATGAAACGTAATTTTTTGATGTAAATTAATTCTTTTACCCTTTTTAATGAAATTTAAAGCCAATAATTAATTTTTAAAAATCCCAAGAAACCTCCCAGATGGGGTGTATTAAATAACACCTTAATATCATCATGTGTAACTTCCCACCCGCGTATGAAACCATGATTTGACTTTCAAGGGATTCAAAATTCCATATCCTGTAGCAGTAGGATATCCTCTTTATATCTCAAACTAGATGTTCTTCTTTCATATCTTCTTGGATGGATTTCTTTCTTCTTCCTGGTGCGCCTGGATTCCCTCTCTTTTTGCGGCTTATGGAGCACCTCTCCTATAGCTTTCTTCACCCTTGGAGTCCCCGAAGGTCCTCCCCAGCAAGTCGCGCTTCCCATGTTCTTGGAGCGTGGAGAAGAGCTTCGACCCATGATCAACCAGGTAGGTATTTTCCTTCATCTCTCCATTATATGTATCATGTGGGGTGGGTACGCTGCTGTTTCTGTGGGAGTGGGTGAATCCAAATCTTAATGAAGATAACAAACAGAAATTAATGAATGAAGGAAAGGGGTGTGAATGATGTGCTGCTGTTCTATTTTTCTTCTCTTACATGATGCTTATGTTGTGAACTGTTAGGATATTCTCACTGAAAATCATGGCCATTGGTGGTCTTTCCTTGAACACTAATGAACCCTTGCCTTCTATGATGATTAAATGACTGTAACTTTGAAATTGGTTAATCACGTAATCCCAGTGGATTAAATGGATACCCAGTAAACATAAAGCCCTGTGTGGTCACCCCGACTAACCAACAGAAAGAAGAAAATAATGAATGATGTTCTTGAAACTAGAAGTTTCCCTACTCTATTTTGGTAGTAAGTGTGTTTTTCTGTTTGTTTTCCTGTGGGGTGATGTGGGTGAGGATCAGATCCTCTTGGTTGTGAGTCCGAAACTGTGTGGTTTCTCTACTTGTGATACTAATTGGGGTGGAATCCTCTATTGTTGGAATATCATTGGATTATGGTTTTGGGGACATCTGGTTGTATCTTGAAGACTTATTTGGTTCCAGTACTTTGAGGGATCTCACTTATCATTTTGTTGTTGTAACTTCCCAAGAGAAAGGGTTTGAATGCTTAAATTGTTGTTTGGATGTTTCACTTTTCATGGCATGTGGTTATTCCCGTTAGTTGCCCAATAGTGCATAATTTACTTAAATGGGATCACTTGAACATGAAACTAAGAATGGGTTAAAGGGGGAATTGATTTTGGGAATGAGTCGTGACTTGGCCGTGAGTGTTGGGTTTCTTACGAATGAATATTCACGAGGCTGTTTGTGTTTAGGTTGGTCGTTGGAAACCCTAGGTTGGGATGTGTTCTTGTTAACTATACCTATATTTGTAGCTTTTATTTTTCTTGTTCTCACCCCACCCAATTTTAGAACTTTAGTTCCAAACACCCTAATTTCATGGGGGACGGTGTTTTTCCCAACACTCTTATGAGTGGCTAGTTATTAGCTCAATTTCTGCTCCCTTTCCTGAATAGCCCAAGAGTCTTCGGGTAGGCTATGATGGTCTGAGATCCATTATTAGCCCAAGAATCTTTGGGCAGGGTAGTCATGGTGGTTGGCCCAGGTGATTGCAGGTAGGTTGTTCCCAAGCGTCTTCAGGATGAGTCCGAGGTGTCTTTGGGTGTGGAAGTAGTTGTTCTAACACAAGTGTTTGTGGGTGTTGTTATGTGTGGAGGTTGTGGCCCAGGTGTCTATGGGTGGGATGTGCGATTGTTGCCCAGGTGTGTGCGGGCGGGTGTGGCAGTGAGACTACGGTGAGAATGGCTAGATTGGTTGGATGCATAGGATGTCTTCAATAACCAGTGGGAAAGTGGAATGGGGTACCCAAATATCGATGTTCTATTACTATACATTTCATGACTTGTGTTATTTGTGGAGTTTTCCTTGGTGAGGCTTGGGTTGATAGTTTTCCTTTCTAGGTACTTTGGTTATATCTTTTCTCATAGGGCATTATAATTCATCCCAACTTGTGCATGAGAGCCTTTGGTTTTCCCTACTAATTATACTTGTATGATCACCCTACATATATAAAACTTCTTTCAGGTTTCTAGGAGGACTATAGGGATCATGCATGGCCGTACTAGCTCGGGCATTGGGACAGTTGCAGTTGCTGTTTTTCTTTTATTTTGGTACTTTACCTTTGTAGTTCTTGTGGCTTGTATCTTTTACATTTGAACATTCATATGGGAATGTTTTACATTCAGCTTTACCTTTACATTCATCTTTGGTGTTGTCGGGGTTTCTATATTATCTCTAGATCCAATTAAAATAAAAAAGGGCCATTACATCCATCTTGTGTGTGATTCTATCACCCTTGGTGCTAGTCGCCACTCCGGGACCTATTGAAGGCGGGTCTTAGGGGTCATTATCGCTCCTTCAACTTAAATAAGGGTCTGTAAATCTGCTATCTATTCCCTCATTTTGTTGAATGCGGGTCATGAAAATAGTGATATTAATCATGTTGTTATTTATATTCCTCAAGATCATATGTCATGACCCCCTCCCAACAAAGTGTACCCCTCCTAGGTCGGCAATGTGAAAAGGGAGATAATGACCCCCCGAGTCCCACCTCCAATAGGCCCCGAGTTGGTGACTAGCACCGAGGGTCTAATAAACACACAAATGGGATGCATTACCCTCTAAGAGATCACATGCAGAAGAGAGAGATAAGATAGACACCAACCAACTCCAACTCAGAACTAAAATATAAAAGAATCCCACTTGCACGTATGTAATGCCTTGAAAAAGTACTACAACTGAAAGAGGAAAAACTGCAAGTACCCCAAAGAATGTAAAAAAAGCTGCAACAACAAGCTCGAACAGCTCCTGCAACCACAAGCTAGTAGAAACCATCTTGATCTAAAAAATGCTCTAAGTGACCTGAAAAATAGTTTATATATACATAGAGTGACTATAATAGTATACTCAGTAGGATCCTACTGGAAGCCTATCATGCAAAGTAAAGATTGCGTGCAAAAGCACAGAGAACAACAAGTGAAACTAACTCGTCACCTAAATATGTATAATAAGTTCCCAACCCCACCATGGATACTCTCACCAAGTAACACATACAAGAATATATCAAATAATAAAGAATGTAAAGGGTACCCCGCTACTACTTCCCCACTGGATTGCCTCTTTGCCCCAACATCGCACGTCTTTAGCATCTCTCTCCAAAAGGCTTGCCTGCATACACCTAGGTGAAGCACAACAATATGCACCCCATGAAACAAAATCACCACGTCCACACACCAAAGTAACCAGGTAGTTTCTGGGAGCCACCACAGCTCGCATAACGTGTATCATACATCTTGTACTATACCTCCTGCCATTACATCCCATAAACCGAGTAAGGATCCTCAAGCCACCACAGCCTATACACGTTACACCTATAGTAGTACATAGAAACTACATGCAGAATGCATGTGTGTGAATAACCAAAAGACATTATATCCCTCTACACACATATATGGGAAAAAATAACCAATGTGCCTGCCAGCATTAGTAACTACCAAGAGAAGAGAGCGGGGCGAAATGAGGTAGTCATCCATCCATCCTCCCACCAGAATGTTGGGGAAAACACGACCCTCGGGCTCAAAAACCCCAGGGTGTCAGTTTCCCTTACTGACAGGGTGGATTAGCATATAGAAACACAAAATTACATGATATATTATATCTCACAACCACACTATGGGAATTACCTAGTCTTAGTCAGAACTGCAGCTAACATCTCCCAGACTCCAGGAAATTACATCTAAGACTAGGTATCCTATAAGTACACAACCATTTAAAGAGATTTATTAGATTACATCATTCAATTTTTATCATTTCTAGTGTATTTTAATTAATTCATAAAACATTAATTTACCTTGTACAATTCCACATTAAATTTCTTTATCATCACACCCAAATTCAATTGTTCCTTCAAAAATTACAACCTCATCATTATGTTCTAGCAACTCCATCCCCATGGTTTAACACCATTTATTCAATTATTCATTATAGAAATACTTTCCCACATTCTAAGGAATTATAGAAAAACCTTATATTCAAGTAAACACAAGGGGGCTCAACATGGTGAGTAAATGTAATACTCGTCGAGTCTTTTCTGCTTATAAAAAGATCATATACCCATCCTTTCATGAGACGAAAAACACGGAAAGCATGTGGCATACCCCGCGTGTATTAGCCTCTTTCGGATGAAGGGTATGTAAGACTAGATGCCTTGAAAAATAGGGAAAAGTAAAGTAGATAAACAACCAATCAAAATTACCAATCATCCAATAATCACATCCACTCAATTCCATCATCTCTGGTGTCCTCCCTAACACGAACATGCATAAACCAATGCATAAATCCAGTCTAGGAATCATCTTATATCACAACCATAAGCCTCTATGCCCCCACATATCACAACAGTCATCCAGGATCACATCATAGAAAAAAAAGCATGAAAACAAACAACACATTTAATTAGGCTTTTGGCCCTTTAATAATCAAGAGGGTAACTCAGAACCCTTTAAGGGATTATCAAACAATAATTTCTTTAATATATCTTGAATTAACATATTTATTATTCTTAGGTTCCAAATTCAGTAAACCTAGTCAGTAAGCTATCACAAATAATTGAACATGCTTAATGAGCCAATTTGATTAACATTGAATTACAACTAGAATAAGATTCTTTTACATTCCTCTTTATCTTTATAAAAACAATTATCAATTAAACCCAATTTACATTATTTAACGATTTCCATCAAGAACGAATGGCTAATCAAAGCAAGCATAGAAATCACACTATCTAGAAAGACATGAGGAAATAACATAAGATCGATAACAATTTATTTATCCGGTTAAAATATTTATTATTTCAATTATATTGTCATATAGTGGTATTAAACATTCTAAAAATATAGTTTCACATAAAATAAAAAAGATGCAATGAATCCCCTACCTCGAAGAGTTCTTGACGTTCATTATCCACACAACGGGTCACGATCCACCTCTTAGCCCAACTGCATCCACCCAAGGATGCCACGGTACGACTGCACCAACCAGACCCCAAGAAAACCCCCATTAGAAGCATAGGGATTACATGATAATATATGGAAGGGAGAAAAAAGAGAATATTATCCCATAGGAATGACTATAAAGAATACTTAATATCAAATATTGACCAATATAGCTCGGTTGCATTAAAAATAGTACGGAACCAATCATAGGAGTAATGTTTGATTGTGAAACTCTTAATGGATGGACTGAAAGGTTATAATGTCTCATAGCCGAGAACCAAAAGGAAGAACACGAGAGGATGATATCTTGTCCCTTTTGAAGATTTAATGGGGTGACGGTTTAAGATACACTTAATTCCCTATTAAAAGAGGACCGCATTAACATACACGGCTTGATAGAATAAAAACATCCTGATCCATAGGAATAACTAAAATAGTATTTATGGTCTTCAAATCATCCGCCTTAATTTCAGGGTTCCAACGTCACAGATGGTTCACCATTTCAACATCGTATGAGGGAGATATGTTGCATGCAAGATCCCATATTATTATTATTATTATTATTATTATTATTATTATTATTATTATTATTATTATTATTATTATTGTTATTGGGTGTTTCATGGACCCGATCCATGAACCATAATTTAATATCCCATATTATAATTGAATCGACCGTATTAATGAAAAGATCACATCACCACTAATGAGATGTCAATCGGACGTCGCACGCTGGAGTTATGGGATGTCGAAGATTAAATAATAATATTAAATATATTAATTCACGAGCATTTCGAGTAACCGAACAGAAAACCCAAAAAAGACATCCAATATTGGACTCATAAATTCCATCTCGAAGTCAGGGTCACACTACTGCGGACAGATTTTAAAACTGAGGTTGCACGAGAAAGTTACAGTCAAAATTCAGTTTTCACAATGAAAATAATAATTACATTATTATATTATTATTATTTAATTTAATTTAATTTAATTCCTTAAATTCTCACATTCAAAATCCACTCAAAAAATCTCCCCAATTTGGTGTGCTTCACCCCATTCCACCTTGATTGAATTCCTTTTTTTTCTTATTTATTTTATTTCTTAAACATTTAATTATTTATTTCATTTAAACACATTCTCTCTACAATATATTTCTCTCTTCCACAATTCCCTCACACTCCAAAAAAAGTGGCTCCACTTTATGATTGACTCATTTTTTAACTTATTTATTTTATTTTAATATTATTCGCATTAATATCATAATGATTATTAAAAGGGAAAAAATGTTCAATCACTAGCACACAACATTATTTCCACGCCTCCTCCATCCCCCCATGTACTACTTGTGTGTGGAGCCCTACTCCACTCTCACTTCAATGTTATTATAATAAAATTAATAATAATGACACCCATAATTAATGTTCTAATTTAATCCCATTAAATTAGTTTACCATGGTTATTCACATATTAAATTAAAACCATTCCATTTAATTAATCACACGCTAAAATCCACCATTACCATTTATTATTTAATATAATAGTAATAAATCCTCTATCAATTTCATCAACAGGTCTACATCATTATCATGAATAATAATAATTATTATTAATTCCCTTTATTATCTTATAGTTACTCCCTCTCTCCCATCAATTAAAAACCTCTCCCATGAAAATCATGCGGCCTCTTCCTAACCCTAATTATCAAAAATTAATGGACCAGAGAGGTCCGAGCCATTACATCACATACCTCTCAAAACATTCTAGTCCCTGAGAATTAAAAACCAACCAAAAGAGACAAAAAAAGAAACGGGGTCCGAACAACCACCCATCGAGATACCTCTCAAAAGAGAGCAAGCCACACAAGAAAAAAAATAAATTCATATATAAAACCTGAAATGTCTAACCACAAAGGGATCATCATTACATGAAAAGTGTTAAAAATCAAACAACTCTGCGTTATAAGCACATATCTATGACTCATGTTCCCAGGTACTCTAATCCATGACACCGTGTCGCCACAAGACACAAAGTAAGGGGATAAAATGCCTGTTCAAAACCATCTCCTTGCGGTCTTGGATCTCCACAGATCACACCTCAAAGGTTCAATCATTATCAACATTGATCTCTCCCCAATCAATAATGTGGGAGTCATAATGAAGATAACGACTGAGCTGTGACGCATGGAAAATATCATGTATCTGACTCATCTGTTTGGGATGTGCTACTCGATACGCCATAGCTCCAAAACGAGCTGACACCCCAAAAGGCCCAGCAAAATGGGGAGAAAGCCTACTTCCATGACCAAACCTTTCATTCCCACGATGTGGAGTCACCTTCCGAAACACATGATCGCCAACATTAAACTCGAAGGGCCTCCCTCTTTGATCAACATATGATTTATGATGATCTTTTGATGTCTTCATCCTCTCATGAATCACCTGAACCATCTCTATTGTATTCTGCACTAATTCCAGTATGAGAATTGCTGACTCTCTGACCTCAGTCCAGCACAACAGAGAACGGAAATTCCGGCCATACAAGGCTTTAAACGGCGCCACATCGATGGTGGGGTGAAAACATTTATTGTAAGTGAACTCCACCAAGGGTAAGTGCCTCATCCATGAACGTCCAAAAATCAAGAACACAAGAGCATAATTTGTCTTCAACAGTCTGAATGGTTCACTCTGTCTGACAATTAATTTGAGGGTGAAAAGAAGTTCTTAGGCATTGTTGAGAACGAAAAGCATTTTGGAAACCACTCCACACCCTGGAAGAAAAATGAGGATCTTGATAAGAAATGATCTTCCCAGGGACTCCATGAAGTCTAACTACCTCCAGTAAATACTGCCTCGACAAAACATCCATAGAGCTCGACTCCTTGTCCGCAATGAAATGGGACGATTTTGTTAAATGATCCACTACCTCCCAAATAGCATCATGTCCTCCAAAATCTTGAGGTAAACCTATAACAAACTCCATTGAGATGTCCTCCCACTTCCACTGAGGAATCTCTAATGGCTGGAGAAGACCACCACGAACACGGTGTTCGACCTCCACCTTCTGGCAGACTAAACATCGAGACACAAACTCTACAACCACATGCTTCATCCCAAGCCACTAAAACTGACTCCTTAACGATCAGTACATATTTTTCATGCCAGGATGCACTGCTAGGGTGAACTATGGAACTCTCAGAGAACCGTCTCACGCATCATCAAGGGAACAAAAAGGAATCCATGATAAAACACTCGGTTTTGTTCGTCCTCCGACCAACCATAAAGGTCCTCACAACAAAAAACTTGGTCACTCCAAACCTCCACCTCTAGATCTCCCAATTAGGACTCTTCCACCTTCTACACCAGGGATGACTACACCATCATCTGAAAAAGACAACCTCTACCCCCAACTTATCCCATATCAATATTCAATGCTTACAATTCTTCCATTACTCTACAGGAAACACCGGATTCAAGCACAACATTACTACGTGACTTTCGGCTCAGCGAATTGGCTACAACATTGCCTTTTCTAGGTGTATACGATATTTCGAAGTCATATTCCTGTAAGAACTCTATACACCAACACTGTTGTAAGATCAAGTCATGCCAGGAGAAAGAATACCTTAAACTATTATGATCAGTAAAACCACAAAGCACTCACCAATGAGGTAATGTCTCCACATCCTCATAGAAAAAACCACGACGTCCAACTCATGAACATGGTTGGCATAGTTGCATTCATGAGGAAACAACTACCAAGACCCATATGAAAAAACTAACCTCTGCTGCATGAGAAAACATCCTAAACCTAGATGTGAATCATCGCAGAAAACATAAAACTAGAATCCCTCAACTAGGAGAGACTGGAGAGCTAACTATATTCTACTTTAGATACTCGAATGCTTCCTAACACTGATCGGTCCATATGAATGCCTAATCCTTCTTGGTCAAAGATTTCAGAGGAGTCGCAAAATCATGAGAAATTTGCTACGAACCTCCTATAGTAGCCTGCGAGACCAAGGAATCTTCGCACCTCTGACACTATCTTGGGGGATTCCCAAGACACAACTGCTTCTACCTTCTATGGATCTATAGATACTCCCTGTTGGAACACAAAATTACCCATGAAATGGACTTCTCGAGCACAAAACTCACACTTAGATAACTTCTCATATAGCTAATGTTGTCATAGAACTCCCAAAACGGCTCGTAGATGCTCTGCATTCTCCTCTTAAGATATGGAGTACACAAGGATGTCATTGATGAAAAATACAAATAATTTTTCACGGATCTCACAGAACACAACATTTATCAATCCCAGGAATACAGCTGGAGCATTTTTGATGGAAAATTGCATTACAACGAAATCATAATGCCCATGACGACAACAGAAAGAAGTCTTCGGAATATTCTCATCCTTCACACGCATCTGATGAATCCCGACCGCAAGTCAATCATTAATAACTAACATCCACCATTCAGTTTATTGAATAAATCATCAATTCGTAGAAGAGGATTGTGATTATTTATTGTCACTTTGTTTAGGTGACGATAATCGACACACAACTGCAAACTTCTGTTGGCCTTCTTCCCGAACAAAACTGGTGCACCTCATTGTGACACACTTGGCTGAACAAAACCATACTACAACAGACCATCAAGATGGATACGTAGTTCTCGTAACTCAGAAGTGGCCATCCTATATGGAGACATAGAGATTGGAGACGCTCCTCACTGTAGATCGATCCCGAACTCGTTCAATCATCTAGGGGGTAATGCTACAACCTCTTCTGGAAAGACATAAGGGTAATCCTCTATGACCCTAGGAAATGCCAACTTCTAAAAATTTGAATTACTCGGCATCAACTCAACCATCATGGATGATAATGATGGAATGCACCTATGACCCATTCGAGGGTCTCGCTCACCAACAAACACCACTTTCTCTCCATCCGCATCAATGAAGACGTCCTTTTTCCTAAAGCAATCCACATTAGTTTTCACTGAATATAACAAATCCATGCTAAGGATGACATCATATGGTTGTATTCGTAAACATTGGAAATCTACCAAAGAGCGGTGTTGCCCCAACACTAGCTCATATTCTTTACAAACATCAAACAAGTCAGCTCGACCTCCAACTAGCGTAGTCAATGCCAAGGGAAATGGAAACCTCTCTACCTCAAGTCCCAAATCATGGAAAAGGTTAGGTGATATGAACGATTGTGTCACTCCTGAATCAACCAAGGAATACACCAAGGTAGACAACAAGAAAAGGGTACCTCAGACAACGTCTAGATCTCCTGGAGCTGGCAACGCTAGAGCATGAAGCTAACCACGACCTCCTCGACGGCCTCTATGACCCTAATGATGACCACCACCACAGTCGCGCTCGACTCTCTGAGGATGAGGAGAATTACGGGGATGTCCTCTACCTGCCCCATCTACCCTCTTCTGATCTAAAGATCGTGTAATTGGATGATGTTTCCTTTGCTGGGACTGCCTCAATGGAGGAACCTGGAGTTTAGCGGTCGGTGCACGATGACTTCTCCAAAAGGTGGGGCACTCTCGCTGCTGATGGCCACAAACACCACAAGAAAAACAAGCACCTAATCCCTTGGAATAGGCCTGAGAGTTGTTTCCTTTAGAGAAACGACATGTGAAGGGCTGGGACCTACCCCCAGCTGAACAAAAACTCTTCTGCCCTGAAAACCAGGAACCCTTGACCATAGCTCTGTTTAGTGAGGAATCATGCTGATTCCCCTCTTGTGATGATCCAGTCCTTGCCAAAGTCTGCTAAAAAATCTCTTCCCTCTCCAGTACCTCATGATATGTCTTCAGCATAAATGGGGTGACCTGGCACTAGATCTCTGGATGCAAAGTCTCCTCAAAATTCCTCGCTCTAGCCTCCTCATCTGGTAATAGGTCCGAACCATATTGTAAAAGGTTCCTGAAATGAATTCCAAAATATCGAACACTAGAGCTCCCCTGTCGAAGGGTAATTAGCTCATGATAACTAGACGTCTTCGTAGTCGAAGAAAGAAACTCGACTCTAAACATTTCTCGGAACTCCTCCCATGAGATTTCTGACTCCTCACGATCCCCAAGGAACAAGAAGCACCACTACCTCGCTGCTCCACATAGCATTGACACAACCAAGGACCCCCATTGCTCCATCCATGCACGAATCGAACTAACGACGATCTTGACCTCCTCTAACCAGTCTTGCATGATTGCATCTGAAATGGAGCCCTCATACTACTACAGACTCTGGCGCTGAAACTCTTGGAGTGTGTTCCTCCAAGTGTCTTCATCATCAACCTCTACCCTATGAAGATCTGCTGGAACAACCTACTGGACATTTTCTACACAAACCTGATGACGACATCGACCTAGATCCATACCTGTAAAATAACAACCGTTAGAGTTCCTAAACCTGGAATATGGAAGACTCAACATTAATTAATTAATTTTTTTTCTTTTATTCAATTTAGGTTAACCTATCCCATGGTTTACCCATTCAAACAATGGCATAAGAAGAATGATGCTTGATTGTTTCCTAGGTCTCTACCCTGCAACTAGTCTCACCTTGTTTAGTAGACATTTTAAACATAAAAGTTCGTACATCAGATCATAGGGGGGCCTAAACGCCTATGTCTTAGCCGATCTCCAGTGTTTACCTCACTTTCTAAACACGAATGACCCCATTTCCCTACCAACCTAGGCATCATCACCTGTTCCTGACTCCAAACTCCATCATATCCCTCAAACAACACTCTGATACCACTCTGTCACTACCCCCTCCCCACAATGTGTTCCCCTCCTGGGTTGGAAATGTGAAAAGGGAGATAATGACCCTCGAGTCCCGCCTCCAGTAGGCCCCGAGTTGGCGACTAGCACCGAGGGTATAATAAACACACAAATGAGAGGAATTAGCCTATAAGAGAACACATATAGAAGAGAGAGATAAGATAGACACCAACCAAATCCAACTCAAAACTGAAATATAAAAGAACCCCAAGTGCATGTATGTAATGCCATGAAAAAGTACTATAACTAAATGGGGAAAAACTACAAGTACCCAAAAGAAAGTAAAAATAGCTACAACCACAAGCCCGAACAGCTCCTGCAACCACAAGCTAGGAGAAACTAGCTTGATCTCCATCCTGCTCCAAGTGACCTGAATAACAATTTATATATACATAGGGGGAGTATAACAGTATACTCATTAGGATCCTCCCTAAAGTCACTCGTTCAATGTAATGAAATCATGCAAAATCACACTGAACAACAAGTGAAACTAACTCATCACCTAAACAGGTATACTAAGTTCCCAACCTCACCATGGCTACTCTCACCATGTAATGAATAAAAGAATATATCATATAATAAAGAATATAAATGGTACCCCGCTACTAATTCCCCAATGTTTTTCCACTTTTCCCCAACGTCACACGTCCTAAGCATGTCTATCCTAAAAGGCTTTCCCGCAGACACCAGGGAAAAGCACCAAAATATGCACCCCGTGCAACAAAACCACCATCGCCACACACCAAAGTAACTAGGTAGTTTTTGGGAGCCAACAAAACTCACATAACATGTATTATACATCAAGTATTATACCTCAATCCATTATAGACCATACATCGAGTAAGGATCCTCAATCCATCATAGCCTATACACGTTACACCTATAGTAGTACATAGAAAACTATATCCAAAATGTATGTGTGCGAATAACCAGAAGCCATCATATCCCTCTACACACATATATGGGAAAAAACAACCAATGTGTCTACCAGCACCAGTAACTACCAAGAGAAGAGAGCGGGGCCAAAGGCGGTAGTCAGCCATTCATCCTCCCACCAGAATGTCTGGGAAAACACCCCCGAGGTCTCAGAATCCTCGGGGTTTCAGTTACCCTTACTGACAGGGTGGAGTATCATATAGAAACACAAAATTACAGGATATATTACATCTCACAACAACACTATGGGAATTACCTAGTCTTAGACACAACTGCATCTAACGTCTCTCTGACTTTGGGCTTCTACTTCTAATACTAGGTATCCTATAAGTACACAACCATTTAAAGAGCTTTATTAGATTACTTCATCTCCTTTTTATCAAATCTAGTGTATGTTAAAAAATTCATTAAACATTAATTAACCACAAATAATCCAAAATTATATTTCATTAGCATCACACCCAAAGTCAATTGTTCCTTAAATAATTACAACCTCATCATTATGTTCTAGCAAATCCATCCCCTTGGTTTAACACCATTTATTAAATTATTCATTATAGAAAGAATTTCCTACATTCCCAAGAATTTTAGAAAAACATTATATGCTACTAAACATAAGGGGGCTCAACACAGTGAGTAGATGCAGTACCCGTCGAGTATTTTCTCCTTATAGCAAGAGGAGATACCCATCCTTCCTTGATAATATAAACATGGAAATCACGTGTTATACCCCGCATGTGTTCACCTCTTTCAGAAGAAGGGTATGTAAGACCAGCTTCCTTGAGTAGTGGGGAAAATTAAAGCAGATTAACAACCAATCAAAATTAAAAATCATCCAAAAATCACATCCACTCCATTCCATCATCACTGGTGTCCTCCTTGATACCCACATGCATAACCAATGCATCTCGCCACTCTAGGAATCATCTGCTGCCACAACCAAAAGCCTCGATGCCCCCACATATCAAAACAGCCATCCAAGATCACATCACAACACAAACAAAAGGAAAACAAACACCACATTTAATTGGGATCTTGGACATTTAACAATCAATAGGGTAACTTAGAAAACTTTAAGGAATTATCAAACAATCAGTTTTAAATCTATCTTGAATTAACAGATTTATTATTCGTAGGATCCAAATTCGAGAAACCTAATCAGTAAGCTATCACAAATAATAAAACATGCTTACTGTGCCAATTTGATTAACATTGAATTAAAACTAGAACTAGATTCACTTACATGCCTCTTTATCTTTACCCAAACAATTATTAATTAATCCCAATTTATGTTCTTTTCCAATTTCCATCAAGAACTATCAACTAATCAAAGAAATCATAGATATCACACCATCTAGAAGAACATGAGGAAATAAAATATGATCAGCATCAATTTATTTATCCGGTTAAAATAATTATTTTGAAAATTCCATTGTCATCCTGTGGGTCTAAACATGCTAACAATACAGTTTCACATAAAAGAAAAGAGAAGCAATGAATCCCCTACCTCGAAGAGTTCCTGACGTTCTTTATCCACATAATGGGTCACGATCCTCCTCTTGCGCCAACTACATCCAACTCAGGATGCCACTATATGACCGCACCAACCCAACCCTAAGAAAACCCCCATTAGAAGCATGTAGATTACATGATAAAATAAGGAAGGGATAAATAAGAGAAGATGGTCCCAAAGGAGCGACTATAAAACATACCTTATATCGAAGATTGACTGATATAGCTCGGTTGCATAAAAAATAGTGGAACCAATCCGAGGAGTAATGTCTGATTGTGAAACTCCTCTGAGAAGGATTGAAAGGTTCTAGAATCTCATAGCCAAGAACATATAGTATGAAGAATAGAGGATGATATCTTGTCCCTTTTGAAGATTTAATAGGGCGACAGATAAAGATACACTTACTTACCCATTAAAAGGGGATTGCATAAACCCATGCGGTTTGACCGAGTAAAAACATCCCTATCCATAAGAATAAGTAATATAGGATTTATGGTATTTGAATCAACCATCTTAATTTCAGGGTTGCAATGTCACAGACGGTTCTCCATTCCTACACCGTATGAGGGAGATATGTTGGTTGCAAGATACTGTAAAATTATTATTATTATTATTATTGGGTATTTCATGGACCCAAGCCATGAACCATAATTTAATATCTCACATTAGACTTGATTCGATCATATTAATGAAATGATCACATCACCACTGACAAGAAGTCAATCAGACGTCGCACGCAGGAGTTATGGCGGGTTGAAGATTTGATAATATTATTAAATATATTAATTCACGAGGGTTTCAGGTACCTGATATGATAACCCGAAAAAGACATCCAATATTGGACTCATAAATTTTGTCTCTTAGTCTGGGTCACACTACTGCTGACGGTTGGTGAAACCGAGGTTGTATGAAGAAGATACCGTCAAAATTCAGTTTTCCCAACGAAAATAATAATTACATTGTTTTATTATTATTATTTTTAATTTAGTTTAATTTAATTCCTTAAATTCTCACATTCAAAATCCACGCAAAAAATCTCCCCAATTTGGTGTGCATCACCCCTTTCCACCTTGATTGATTTCCTTTTTTTCTTATTTATTTTATTGCTTTAAATTTTAAATCATTATTTCCTTTAAACTCTTTCTCTCTCAAATCTCTTTCTCTCTTCCTCAATTCCCTCATGCTCCAAAAAAGTGGCGCCTCCCCTTGATTGACTCCTCTTTTATCTTATTTATTTATTTTTCACATTATTGACATTAATATCATAATGATTATTAAAAGTGAATAAATGTTAAATCACTTGCACAAAACATTATTTTCATGCCTCCTTCTTCCCCACATGCGCTACTTGTGTGTGGCGCCCAACTCCACTCCCACTTCAATGTTATTATCAATGTTATTATTAATAAAATTAATAATAATAACACCTATCATTAATGTTCTAATTTAATCCCATTAAAATAGATTACCATTTTTATTCTCATAATAAATTATAACCATTCCATTTAATTAATCACACACATAAATCCACCATTACTATTTATAATTAAATATAATAGTAATAAATCATTTTTCAATTTCATCAATGGGTCTCCATAATTATCATTAATAATTATTATTTTTATTGACACCCATAATTATCATATAATTACTCTCTATCCCATCATTTAAATCCTTCTCCCACGAAACTCACGCGGCTTCTTCCTAACCCTAATTTTCACAAAGTAATGGACCAGAGAGGTCCAAGCCATTACACCATATATATTCTATTTCCATTATTGTGCCTTATTCTCAATTATTTCCTTTGATGTATGTCCCCAGGTTATTTGATGTAGTAAATGTATTTAGGATAAACCTATGAAGAATAATTTCAAAATGTTTAGAATATAGTATTATTTTTTTCATGTATTATGTACTATAATTCCATTAAACTAATAGTTATAAGATCTTATGAATATAACATGTAAATAAATGTTGTGGAATAAAAGGGGGTTCCATATCTACCCCAAATATTTTTCACGCGAATGTATTAAAAAACACATGGATTATCCCTCCACATAACTATAGGTTTACCCTCCAAATCTACACCAGAGTTCTAATAAATATAAAACAAAATAAATATGAATGTCATTGAAAGGATCATAACCATAAGAATACATAAAATAAACCAAAATATAAATGTCTCTAGGAAACAAGTGTCCTTATATAACCTAGTGGCAGGACTATATATTGAACCCTAAAGAACATTTTATGTCCTTAAAGTAATATAGAACACATTATGACTTAATTTAGGGAAAATTAGTACACACTATTGTTGGGTTCCATCTATCCTTGGACTTGAAATACATACTTTCCCATGGGTCCCATCCATGTAGTTAGGAGTACTATGAATCCTTCATAGGTAATATCTATCTAGTGTGTATCTTTATACTAAAGGGGTGAAATCATCCATTTTTCTAATAACTATATAGAACTATCTAATCAAAACCATTTAAAAATAATTGAGAACAAAATCATATCTCAAGGGCAGTTCCATATTTGATTTTTCCCGAGAGAGTCCTAGTAAATCCTAACACCTATGAAAGGTAGAAATAAATATCATCATACATACAGAAGTATATAGAAACAACATCACACCCTACTAGTATTTCTTCAAAATCATCCAAATTATGGGATAATCCCAACACAACAAATATCGTGGAATGATGTTCAAAGGCAACAAGGTGATCCTCAATCAACAAACCTACCAAATGGAATCCAAAATCACCACTATTGTTAAATGTAAATCTCAATAGCTATAATTAACACAAAAAATGTAGGAAATTTTAGAGAGTATCCTTCAATGAAGAAAGAACTCATGGAAATTCCAATCACAAGAAAACCACAACTGACCTCCCATACATACAACTCATCATAGGGTATTTCCATGACTATAAGAGATTCCCAATGAATCCTTCAGTCTCATATAAATATAAAAACAATGACACCTGATCAAAACTTACCACACATGGAATCAACAAATCTCCAATTATATAACATATCATATTCAATTGTATAGGATCTATTCCATAAATTTTTTAACCTTGAGAAACCAGTCACAACATCCAAAGACCATCCAATATCCCCCAAAAGATATTAATATATCCCAAGTTTCATGATTTTTTCAATATAACATCAAATAAATCAAACATTACAACAATAATCCCAGACATCTATTAAGATCATGACCCTCACTAATGTTTCACATCACACAACTCAACAAAATTAGAGATCTTGAATTCCAACCTCAAAGAAACCCTTCATTAAATTATCAACCAATACCAAAGATCATTCATATAGCATATATAATTTTAAAGGATTACACCATCACAATATATATAGAATAATTCTGAAAAGAGACTCTTACATTATATAAAATTATGGCTCTAGGGAAAAAAATTACCCAAACCACTCAAATGGATAACAAAATAGAAATACACAAAGCATACCCAAGGTATATGAAATGAACATTACAATTTCCACCCACTAATTTTAATTTTTAATAGGCCTGGTACACAGTGGTATTTACATGTACATCTACACGGCTAGGAAAAAAATGGGGTCTTTGAATTTAATAGCAAAAGGATATTCCCCCTTACACTGGGTGTCTTCTTATGTTCATAGATACATGTCTATGAATCAATAAATTTTTTATACTCATAGTAAATAGTGTGTAGTCCAAAAAAATGAGTGTTCCCTACAAATGAAAAAAAACATTAGGTGTTTCCTTACACAAAAAACCTATTTGATTAGGATTTCCCAAATTGAAACCAATAAAATCATCCCGAAACCCACATATTCTCCAAAATTTACCTTCAACTACCCCCTTGTGGTCCTTAGTAAAAATAAGATGGATTAAAAATAGAAATTAGTAGATATATGTTTTCTTATTACCAAATCATATAACAGAGCCCACCTCGTGTTGTGAAATTCAAAATATTCACTCTTGGATATGTGATTCATAATCACTTAATCATTATTGAGCATCACAAGAGAACCATGTAATGTTACTAATTCTTTCTCCCAAATTTTATCTCATTTCCAGAAAGTTTACATAAGTTGGGAAGGGGCAGTATACATAAAAATCTCATGGGAAATAGTAAAAAAAATATAAAAAATATGTCGAAATAAAAGAAAAAGATAAAGGCAATAAGCCCTATCCTAAATATAGTGGAATGATTAAAGAAAAACTTATTAAAACAACCCATATCCTACTCAACCATGAGGTAAAAATATTAATTTGGTTCAATTTATGAAATATACCATTGAATGAATACACACAAGAATAAATTATTATTTATGTAATTAAATGTTAAATATTCTGAAACATTTATTAGATGTAATTTTACATTAACACAAGAACTAGGTTAATCACCATATCATGTGATGAATAGACTGGTCATAAAAGTCATCCAAGATACTCAAATCAGATAAATTATTATTTTCCCTTGAAACACCCATAGGTAACAAAAAATTGAAATTCTTCCTATATTTTCCCAACTCGTGATGATGTGGGTCATCAGAAAATAATCTATAAAATTTCCTCAACCTCATGATGCCTCAATAATGAACCAATATCCATGTTCTTACTCCAATAACTAGCCCACCTGATGCTATCATTTCCATCCAATTATAGGTTTTATAACACCCACACTCACTCAACATAAGAGACATTAATCCATTTATGATATAATGCTCCAAAATATGGGGGTATAATTATTGATTCTCTATGGACTAAATACAATAAAAGATAGCCCATTATCTATCCATCACCATACACAAAGACTAGTTATGGACAAAATACTCACACTATAGATATTGCATGAAAATAGAGAAAACTCATTCTTATAAAACCAGGATCAATAATATCTATACTAAACCATACACATTCAATGTGTTTTTTGATGTCCAAAGCCCCACCCTAAGAATTTACATATGTAACCCCTCAAGTGATAATCATAATGGGTCTACCAAAGCTACACTGCTCATGATTCTTCAAGACCCAAATGAATACAATATAACCATCCATGTCCAATTAATTAAATGATGAACAATCCTATATTATTCGTAACTCAAATTCACATTCCCACATGAATCAAGATATTATATCCAAAATCCATCCTTACTACTACTCCCCTATGGAATAGTGATCCTCCAAGAACCTCTCAGAGGATATAATGCTCATAATCATTAAAAAGGTATCATTGTCACATGTACCAAGTCTTTGATAACCCTAGATAATGTTCATAAAACAATTGACTATGCTCCTCACATAGTTCATTCCCAATAATAAGAAGTATCCTTGTAACTCCACTTAAAAATTAATATATCCCCCTCATACCATGATCAACTACATGAAAAAACTCATATCACATATAATTCTAAAAACAATGTGTTCCTATAAACATTCTCATTGTGAAACAAAAATAAAAACCAATAATGAAAAAGAAAATGTGATAATAAAATAAGTAATATTAGTCCATCTATGAGACAAGGAGAACTAATAGTGCCTCACATCCGAAAAAAATTCATCCCCATTTTTAATGGACCTGTGGTGATTTTAGACCTAGAAGGGTTCCACCAATGAAAATATCATCCAAAAACACCGAAAACATAGTTGATAATCGAGGCATGGTCCTCAACAAAAGACCTAACAGAAAGAACGTGGTTAGAACCGCCCCTCCCAAGATACTCAAAACTATGATTTATATAAAACAACTACATTAAGGAAAATTAATTCTTCTCTAGTGATCTATTAGGAATTATTTAAGTTATTAGTCTAAAAAAGTTATTTGTATTGGATCGAGCACCCATAATGACCGGCATGGGTTCTTTGTGTATCCATCGATAAAGGGAATACATCTCTATCACGATTGAATCATTCTCAACCACATCCACATGGATTATCATGAGAATAAAACTTCTAATATTTTATTGTGGATTAGGATTCCAATATAGAGATATATATGACACACCATATAGTTCATTTTATATAATTTATACAACCCGAAACCCATTATTTGTAAAATCACAAACCAAAAGTCATATGACAGATGTATCCTTCATGTCTATAGTGATATAAGAAAAGTATACTCTTTCCCATCGTTTAAGACAAAAACCAAAATATACAATATAATTATAATCTCACGTGGATCATATTATATGAAATAAAATAATATGAATATTGGAAATAAAATTTTTCAGTCTCATACCATAATGAAATGGACTTCCTATTATAAAAAGTCATCATGAAAAAGAAATATGATATCTATCATATGTTTTGAAACATTCATAATCCATCAATTTATTGACTATCCAAATCATAAGATAAGACTATTTCGATACCATTTTGTACAATAATTGCATAGGTAGACCTAAAACATCACCAAATCATTCCAAATACAGTGTGTAAATAAATACTCCCCATATGGAATATTCTATACTCAATAATTATGGGGAAAATGAATAGTTGGGAGACATACCTTGTGTTTATAGAAGAATTAAATAAATAAAATCAGAACATCCTCCAGGAAAAACATAATTGTGTTCCTAAAAAATATTTTCAAACAAATTATGATAAACTTAATGGAATATAACACAAAATAATATAGACTCATAGAATCAAAAACAAATAACTGGTCCCCCACAGACCATAGATTCAAAATAAAAAGTCTAGAAATAAATGTACTAGGCTCATCTTCTAGCATTGAGTCATACTATATACCGGATCACCAGAACTATCACTTTACACTAACTTGATCATGAGGCCCCATGTGAGTATATCTTCTCAACCAAGAAACCATTGGCCCTTTCCTAATCAACTAAAAAACATGATATCCCACATAAAAGTAGACATATAGCCTATATGAACACTAAGGTTCATGAACCTGGGATTATAAATAAATATTAGTTTGTCACCCCTAATGGCGATCCTATAATCTTCCATCTTAATAGGTAGATGAACATGCGATATGACCATCCTAATAAAAAAATGTTAACATCAATCATAAAATAAACAATAATATAAAATATAGGGGTAATAATAAAACAACTAAATTAAACAACATTGGGTTCTAGTGTGACACATGATGTAATTATACATTCAAATTGTCCCATAGTAGAATATTTATAACACATGGTGCACCCAAAAAACCAACACCAGAAACTTATGATAATTCTATAGAAGAGATCGAAGATAGCTAAATTGAAACATGCATAATTCTCCATCCTGAAGGTGTAAACCTAGGAATTTACATTATAATAAAAATAAACAAGTACCTTGGTCACCAATTACATGATCTAAATAAGATATATGACTCAACACCAATACATAGAGTACCTGTCTAGTCCTGAAAGTCCAATAGAAATAATCAGCCTCAAAATGTGGGCTTGATAATTCCCACTACCCCAAGGGACCCTATATCTATGAGGCTTATCAAAACAATGTCTTAGGGGTCCCATTATATTTTGTAAGACTACTAAGAATCACTGAGAACTAACGTGATGCTAGTACTTATCTCTAAACGTTAGTAGTGAACTCATCTTGGTTATCAATTAGCTATCAATACTTGTCTAACCATAATCATCGAATATAGTAGAGAACCAAATCAAATATAAAGTATAATACTTAGTCTATGATATTCTAATCATATAATCTCCAAACCAATAATCAGGATAAGTATTAGTATAAAAAATGCTCCTAGGGGCCACCAAAACATGGACTGATATAACTCTTGAATCCAACATTAATTAATATTAAACATTAGAATACATTAACACTCTTAAAACTTTCTTGGGGATCCATTGGACCCATAGAACAAAGAATCAATCTAACATCCACCACTTTCTCTCACCGACCCTCTATAGGGTCAAGAAAACCATAGATCTCCCATAGTCTATGGGATGAGAGATAAAAGAGATATCCAACTAAGGGATCCCTCATGCACCCAAGATATGGGTACACACCCATTAAATTATCATCAAGTGGATATAAGTGCATGATAATAAGAGGAAATTCAAATGGGGGTTAACTATATCATTTAATTCATAAGACAATTATGACCTGAGAATCAATTCCACACAACCCTCAATGGCCTCTAGGGATCCTTGATCAAATTCCCAACCAAAATGGAATCCATAAGGTCAATCATTTTTATAAGGGAATTATAATTATTCTTCATTACCACTTCTATGGATGGTAACCCTTCATGAGTATCCTCTTCATAAGTAAATCCTCAAGGAAATACTCATTAGAATAAAACATTATCTAAACTCTTTATAAAATTAATCAACTATATCAATTACCATATCAACAAGGGAATCCGTGATTGTTTTTTAGAATCATCACAGTAACAACTCAATGAAACCCGTATATAGACACTATCCCATTATATCAACAAACATGATGTATCTAATATAATTTATTAGAAATTATATGATTTTAACCTCAACTGCTCTATCCTTGAGCAACCAATATTTACATCCAAGATAAATCTATGATATCCAATGAGACACAACACAATGATGCCTTCCTAGATCCATATGAATTTACCTAAAACAAATCAAAAATGGATTCCTGAATCCATATCATTTGAAGAGATCGGGACCGTCACATGGGTCTCTAATTGAAAAACAAAACATGAAGTAAAATCATAAATCCAAAAACTAAAGAAGATATTATTCAAATGCTAACCATGTAAAAATTTCCATCAAATAATTTTATAATTTCCCTAAGGATTCAAATAGTTGGATAATCATGGTTAATTATTAAATAGATTATTAAATTTTTCAATTCTAGCACCGAGATCCAAAATCACATAGAACACACAAATTTGTAACAATGGACCAGTACAAGGTGTTTACCCCGAATACAGGATGTGTACTAAACAATCCATAACCTGGGCATATAATTCTATATAGCCTAATTAGAACTATTGTATGTCCATATTGAAGTACACAAACAGGGCAGACATGAGGTCAGGCCATTTATTACTACACAACCATATCCCCCTACACGGAATATCATTAATATCTAGTAATTGTATGATGATATTCAAAATATTCCATTTCAAATAAGGAATATGAATTATTTATTTATAGTAATTATCAAGGGATTAAAAAATACACCCTCTATTTTTAAAAATCAAATAAATTTATTTTAGAAGAATTTTCTTGATAATATCATTGTGGTATTTATTGAAAACATTAAAGGATTATATAATAGATTTTTAAGCATATGATTTATTTAGGAATTATTCATTAAACTCTTACAAGAATGTATTTATGTCGAAAATTTATCAAATGTGAATTCAATCGTCAGATAGTTTATATTATGGGAAGTATTATCTCTAATTATGGAACATTACTTGATCCTCAAATGAAACATATGGTGTTGGAATGGCTAACACTAATGAATATAAATAAGGTATTTAGTGTCCTTGTGTTATTAGAACACTATCAGTGATTTGTTGAAAAATTTTATTGATTATTTAACCCATTAAGACGAATGACTATAACGACACCAAATCCAATATCCTAGAGCCGATGAGTATTTAGTTTCACTGACATAGATACAAAGTGTATGCTCATCGGTGGAGGATTATATTATCAATTTTGGTAAACCAGATAAATATATAATGCCCAATTTACATTGTTAATGAAAAATAAAATATAATGTATTAAAATTATAAACATTTTTGAAACTCACTCAAATATATATTCATGATATCATGGGGAATAGAAAAAATAATGGTGAACTTAAATGGTCTGTAAGGGTTACATAAACAATAGTATATCATTAATTAGTATGGAATAATCAGAATAAGATGGTAAATAAATGAAAAAAATAGATTTAATGAATTACTTGAATTTCAGAATTGGGTTTTGAAAAATCAATATGGAACGATAAATGACTGATTACACATTCCATTTAATTAATAAACTATGAATGAAATCCAATAATAAAAAATATTGAGGAAAAAATATCATTTATAATAATAATAACAAATTAATTATAAATGTAAAAATATTTAACAATTGGACTCTATGGTATCATGAATCATGATACCTCTATATCCAAGAACATTGAAAATATATTTTAAAATTATGGGTGAAAACCCATCAAATTTGTCAAACTGATATCTCTCACGAGACAAGGCAGTGCATTGTGGGGCTATCTATACACAGAATACTCCAATAATTTCATTTCCAAATAATTAATCATTAATTTTATAATATAATTTATTCAAGAATTAACACACCTTATCTTCTTATATCAAAATGGAGGAAAGGATAAAAATTTATCAAAATTCCCATGTTTATTTAATGGACATTAAAATTAAATATAATTTGTAAAAATAGTTTATGATTTAGTAAAAAATCATATTGATTAAAAAGGAATGTATATATTTAAAAGAAATTTTATTTCTATTGAAATAAAATCAAAAGAAACTGAATGATTCAAGAGAAAGTAAATAGTCACAAAAGAAAGCGATATTGTAAATTGTTTTTTTATTTGTTTGGTAAATTATAAATTATATCACCCCAAAAAATAAACTAGAAATGAAACATTTATCATCTTCAATAAATATATGTTAATTTTTAATACATAAATGGGTCATTATATACACCACATAAATATTAATAGGTTTATATTAACAAATGTGTCTTAATGAATTTCAAATATTGGAAACATCCCACCAATCAATCATATCATTGGATTAACATTATTTAAAATGAATTATAATGGTTTTATGAATTTATATAATTTATAAAAGAACTATATTCATATTTATAATAAAATTTTATGATCCCATTAAAATATTTTACATCCCATTTGATAATATTATTTCATTTTTTTATTCTTTTTGTTGTTAATTTCCTTGTTTTCTCAAGCGTATTTGTACTGAAACATTATGTTATTGAATATTAGACTTAAAAAACTAATCTAAATTAATATAATAATAATATAAATATAATTTTTAGTCAATTTATTAATTTATATAACCATTTTATCATTTTTGGAATGTAAAATTAATTGTATCACTTTATGGAGACTGTAGTTCGTATGTACGCTAGAGTGAAAATATTATTCCCAAAATGGGTGAAAGGCTAATGAAGTGTATGATGTATTAATTTTCAAAAATTTATATCATATCATATATATCACATATATTTATTAAATTTTTTAATTCCTTCTATGTAAATATTAAGTTAAAAATGAATCATATGGGTTCATGAGAAAGTAGTATGCTTTACACATGAGCGATGTTATATTATTTCAAATGAAATTTATATTAAGAAGTTATTTATGAAATTATATCCAGGTAAGAATAATTATATCCAAAATATTTTTAAGTGAATTTATGGAATAATCACATCCAATTTTATGAGGTTTCGATGAAAAACGTGTTGCATCGATGAGTGAGGTTGTAGTCCTTCATTCACACAATCAACGATTTTGATTCCCATTTAATAGAATAAAGTATAAATAGAGGTTATTTCATTAACATAATAAAATTTATGTATATGGTAAATACTTATATTATTATACAATGATTATTCAATAATATTATAAGGAGTACTAATAAGAAATAAAATAAAAACCATAGTTTATAAACATTAAATCCCATTCAGATGACCTATTTAGCTTTGCACGAAACCATTTTTATGTTGGATTTATGATAAAACTAAAGGATATAGGATGATATTATGTGATTAAGGATACTATTTTGATAGTATTTTTTAAACACATGTTTTTGGTAGATTAAAGTGGGAAGGAGAGGTGGTGGCCTTTTATAAGTGGGGGAGAGGAGACACGTGGAATTTTTTAATACAATATTGTACACCTATGTTTTTATAATGAAAAAATCCTAAAAATGGATCATTATGTAATATAAGAGGTATATGGTTGATATATTTCCATAATATAGGTTTATTAATGAATGGAATTTCAATTAAACCCTTATATTAATTTGACCCTCGATAAATCAGTTTTTTCTTTAACCATGGTAATTAATTTTTACTCTTTTTACTAGGAATAATATTCCAAAAATAAGTTGATGTTAATATATAATTTAAATTATGAATATTAAAAAAATATTTCATTTTTAAAAATTTAATTTACTAATGTGTAGAGTCCATTTTAATATTACACGTTCAAACTCGAGGAAAAAATGAGTTTCTTAGAGGAAAAGTTCTTATTAGTACAGAATGTTTTTAATATAAAAATTAAAAATTAAATATATTAAACTAACATAAATTGTTTTTAATATAATATAATTTAACAAAAGTGCCATTATAATGTATTTAAAAAATAATTTATCTATTTAAATAAATTAAATTAAACAAATGTTTTCAATAAAATGAATATTTTCCCTATTCAACGAAAAATGAAAGATTTCATATAAATCCCAACAATTCACCCAACGATAATTATGATTAAATTATTTGAAAATTTGTGTTCATTTTATCAAATAAATTTTATTAATATGGTAAATAATAATTTTAATTTATGGACACAAAGTGAATCTAAAACACCTTTTAGAAAAATAGTCTTTCAAAAAACATTTTTATTTATTCAAATTATTCTTATATTATTTATAATTAATATATAACCATTGAATTTATTTTATAAATGTTTAAACAATATAAATATATTAATCAAGTTAGTCTTATTCATAACCACTGACATATCATCTAGATTATAATGATATACTATATTAGGATTCATTTAGACTTAGGTTTGTGTGCTATGAATGCAATCAAATAGATCAAATTTATTAAAAAATGAATATTTCATAAGTTCTCGGGGTGTTATATTCCCACATAATGTTAATCATTCATGTAATATTTTACATTCATCAAAATTAATATTTTATAAATTTCTAGTTGTTACATTCTCCCTACATTCTATAAAATACATCCCCATAATTTAATAATGTACTTTATAATCAATGGGGTGACATTTAGAAAAACCATTTATTAAAAACCCACATATTAAACTGTTTAACAAGAATTCATCTAAATTATATATGAAATGGAATTCAATGGAAATATTTAAAAAAATTAATTGTCTATTTTTAGGATAACATAGGTGGGATTTAAATATATGGATGTGGAGGAAAATTGAACAAAAAATATAGTGTGATAAATAGTATTTATAACAATAAAGTGAATGATTAATGGGATTCTAAGGTCCTAAAAACCATAATTCTATGATCATTTGAAAGAATATTTGATTCATCATATAAAAATGTAAATGGATATGTTTTTTTATTTCTGTATCATTTTCATAGTGTCACAAAATTGTTTTACTACATAATAGTATATGTGAATATACATACATGATATGTATCTATAAGGTCATTGTAATTTAATATTTTGGTAGTTCTTTGATCAATTATTACTTCATCCCTTACTATATCAATTAAATATTCAAAATGAAACATTATCCCTGAATCACAACAATTAAATTTAAATAAATCATATGATTCATAAAATATTTAAAATGTTACACAAATTTTTATAATTATTTTCCAACATTAATACATGAAGGAAAATTTATTAATATACAAACATCAATAATAGAAGCAGTAGTACATCACTAATATTTATTCATCAAATACATTATGTTAAAGCATTAAAATATTTACTAGAACATCACATACGATAGTGATATGGAATAAACCATTATTATCCTTATATTATGGGTTCAAACCCCACGGCCTCTGGCAAATGCAATGTGTTCTCTCCCGGTTTGATGGTTACAATTTTTCTTAAATAATTTTAATATAATTCTTATAAATTTATAAAATTATTATGAACAATAATTATTAAAAAATCAATGAAAATATAAACGATAAGGGTTTTCAGAAGATTTAATCTTATTTTAAAAATGATAAAAGGTATTATTCCTCAAATAGCATTATCATATACAAAACAAATTAGTTATATTTCAATAAATGATATTAAAAAATATCCCTAATCACGTAAAATTCCCAATATTTTTTAAAAAGTGGTTTTGAAGACGGTTAACTTATGATCATCCAGAAACTCACGATCTATGAAAGTATCCATAACTCTTATGTCAGTTTAGAAATATATTATTCTAATATTAAAAAACATTTATTTGTTTCATGATTACTATAACCAAAATACCATTGATAAAAAAATAATTATAAAATTTAATTACTTAATAATAGTAAAATAATACCTCTTCATTTCTATTTTGAAATAGTTTGATCTTTAGTCTAGGGGTTAACCATTAGTTGGATAAATTGAATAAAAAAATCACCAGTTCTATAGATTGAATACAGTAAACAATTCATGGATCCATATGTTGGAATTTATTTCATTCCATCACACTATTTATTTTTCTTTGAAAATTAATTATAGTATGATCATATTTTCATCACAAAAAACATTTTTAGGTTTTATTTATTCAATTTACTAGGTGTAACTTTCCATATTTTCTACACAAAAGAAATTATTCCCACATTCCACAAGGACTCTTCCACTCAATTTCTTAGCAGACTCCATTATCCTCTACTTTGGTTAGTTTGGGAACTGGATATATAATACAATTTTTATCATTTTTTAGTATAATAGATTATGCATAATAGTGATATAATTCACTTTATTAATTAACCCATTTTTTATCATATTTTAAATTAATTCCTTCATGATAAATGTTAAAACCATTCCTTCGGGTCCCAACCATTGTCTAAAAGTTAAAAACACATTTTGAGAAGAAATTATAGTTGGAAAATCATATATCCAATTATAGGAAGTATAAATTATGAATAATATTTTTCAATATATTACAAATTGGTTTTAACATATGTAATATATTTTCACGATAAATTCATGTACTCTATAATGGTATGTAATGAAAATATGAATTATCATAAGAATATCACACAAGAGTGTAAAAATGTACACAGTAAGCCCAACTATCGTATACCCATTAAGGATTGAAGGAATCCACAAACCCATTTTTATGATTTATTACCACTACATAAATATATTTTAGGGAAATATCCATTTATAGTTTAAATATTGTGATATATTTCAAGGGAAGACATCATAATTTATACTATAATTTTTTTTGGTTGTTCTTCTATATTTATCCTCAATTTCCATCACTTTTTAATTTTAACAGATATTTATTTTCCTAAATAAAATTAAAAGGTTTATAATATATTCCCTCTCAGATCTACAACAATGAACATGAATCAAATAGCTGAAATCATGTTCATAATTTCATAAATTTCCATAGGTAAAAGGGTTTATATCCTTAATGAGTTATTAGTTTAGTAATTTTTTATCAAGATATATACATGATAATTAATTTATATTGGGAATAAAAATAAAACATTACAAATGAAAATCTATATTATCCTTGAAACGTATTCAAAAAAGTATTCTTCAAATCATGGGTAATAGAAACAATGTATGGTGATCTGAAATACTCATTATTAATTACATACTTCCTGATATATCCTGAATCAATGTGGAATAATAAATATTGAACGAAAATTTGGAGAATAAGAAACCATTTAATTAATTAATCGACTATCATAGTTGGACAATTTATAATCAATATGAAAAGATGAATAAATGAAAACATAATCTATTGAATCATTAAAATTATAATTAAATTATTATTGAGATAATATAGATGTGAAAATGTCATGGATAATAAATATAACTAGATTATCACTGAAATAAATTTATAAATATTTTATTTTATAATCTCATTCATCATAATACGTATGCAATGACGACTTATCATAATATATTTAGAAGTAAATTTAAAAACCCCTCTTAGATGGATATATCATTTTTTTCAAGTCACCTGTTGATGAGAAATGTAGTTTCTAATGGAAAATTATCATAAGAAATTTATTATTTTAAGAGAAACTAATCAGTAAGAAAATAAAGAGATATTGTAAAATGATTTTTTTACCTTTTTTAACAATTAAATTATAACCCCTTTAAGAATAATATTTTAATAAAACATTAATCAACATTAATAATTTTTTTTCCATTTTAAATATGTCAATTATGATTTTTATACACCGCATAAAAGTGAACTAGTTCTATTCACAAATATGTCTCAATGAAATTCAATTGGTGAAGAAATCCCTCACCTCACACTTGGATTTACTTTAGAATATTTTTAAAAAATATTATAATATTGTTTATAATGTTATTTATTTATATCAAAACCATATTTAAAATTATAATATCATATATGATCCTCCAATAATATTTATGAACCATTTTATTAATAAAATTTTATTATTTTTATAGATTGGGGTTCTATTACCCCATTTTATTTATCGTGTTTTGTGATAAATGTTCTGGTTTGTATACATAGAATACAAATTAATCATATATATAATTATTAAAATGATATAAATTTCACATTTACTCAGTATTTCCTTTATTATAACAATTCTTAAATGCTGGGCATGAAAAAAGATTCACAACACTTCATGGATATTATAGGTTGTACAGACGCATGAGTGCTAATTGGATATCCTTTATGGGTGAATGGGAATGAAATTATATGATATATAAAATTTTAATTACTGATATCATGTTATAAAAATATATAATATTAATTATATTTATCTGTATTAACCTCCATGGAATGTGGATGTGAAAAACGAATCATATCACTTCGTGATGCGATAGTCACCCGTACACAGAGCCCTATTGTAATATTTAAAAAAAATTAAATGTAAGTAGGTATATGTGGTATTATAATTTAATAAGTATAATTATATCACAAAAAATTATATATATTCAATAATCAGGTCAATATATTACACTGCGAGAGGTGTTGATGGAAAATGGATTAAATCGGTTCACGATGCGGTATTCCGTCGTACAAAATATCAATGTTTTCTTTTCCCATTTGTTGGCAGAGGATAGAGATGTAAATTTTCCATTAAAAAATTAATTCTTTAATCTATTTAGATAATAAGAATATTATATTAACATTATCGAATCATATTTTGTGGAGTTTTAAGAATAAATAAAATTAAAATGATTATTTAATAACGTTATCTCCCGTTCAGACAACTTCTTTACGTTTGCACTAAAAGCATTCATAAGATAGATTTGTTATGAAAATAAAGACTATATGATGTAGAAAATATATTAATCACGTGATTTGGTTAGGTATTGGCTGATTCAAATGGATTTTGAAGTGTGTTGCAGGGATGATAGGTGGTGGCCACTTATACATGGGGGAGATGACACACATAGAATTTCAAAAAATAATCAATTACAAATAAATATTTATCATAATAAAATCCTATAAATTGGGACAATATATAAAATTATAGGTGATAGGATTGAAAAAAAATTAAATCATTACTCTAAAGCACGACTAAGCATCCTTTTAGAAAAATATAATTTTTTTAGAACTATTTTTTTACAATGTTTATTATTTTGAGTGTAACCAATATATAAATATTGATTTTAATTTATAAATTTACAAATTATCTAGGATTACTAATTTTTTCATCAATATTCACACACTCAAACTTAATGGATAGTTTATATTAAAATACTACATTAAAATCTATTTATAATGAATTTTTTGTTCTATAAGATCTCAATAGGGTGAAATTTATTTTAAAAGAAACATATCAACAAGTTATTGGGTGTTACATTCTCATGAATTATTAGTGTCCCTCACATTATAAGATATCAAACCCAACTTTCATCTTTCAAAAAAATTCGGTTGTTTTCTAATACACATAAAGAGAATAAGTTCATATAATCAGTAGAATGTAAAAATATTTTATTAAATTAAAATGGATATCTATCAATTTACCAGTATTAATATTACAAGTTGACAAAAACAAGATTTTTTGTTATCAAACACGTATTTGAAAAAAATAAATAAACTGTAGGATCACCCAGAACAAGCACTAAAGGAAGAAAAATAGTTGTTAAAATGTAATGTTAGAATATTGACATTGTTATCCTCAAAGAGATTCCAGGAAATATAAGTCACTAATGATTCTGGATTGTCCTTAATAAGGCCTTAAAAGAACATTAGTAGTTTCTCCCATGATATCAATTAATCCTCTTGTGTGATCTTCACTTTATTGAAGCCTCTACATAAAATCATATTCTTCTTGTTAATTCAATCAATCTGCTCCCATGTATTATCCATAATAATAATATTTCCCATAATCTTAACAGAAACTTCTTGTGGAGGAATTTATCAGAAGGAATTCCTCTTCTGTTGGATCACCAAAATGATGAAGCAACTCTATAATAGATACCAAAATAGTATAAATGTAACTCCCCAGGTAAATAAAGAATATTACATATTTATATTTATCCATATTTGTGAATAAAATATTAATATTACTTTTAAGGGGATGCTATGCTCGATGGCGTACCCAACACGCAACAACGAGTTTCTTGGGAATCTTACGTTGCACTCTAATAATAAAATAATATTATTTTAAATGGTAGTTAATGCCTAGATGTTGTGATGGCGGAAATGAATAGAACTAACTAAAAAATGATTATATTTATTTGTCAAATATTTTTACTTTTTACAATAAATGTTAGAGAATTAAAAATGCGAATGAATCCAATTTTAAGCGTAAACATTCTAATATTCTTTAAAAGGTTGATTAACCACATTTTGATGGAGAACCTCTTTTAAATCCACTTTTCGACAATTTTATGTTTTATATTTGACTAAATAAAATTCATCTTTAGAATCGGGACATCAAAATTTTCTTTCTGTAAACTTTTGGTATTTTTCCGAAAATGTTCAATTTTTAATGAATAGTGAAAAATGTTGTATTTTAATTCAAAAAATCTTTTTAATCTAATTTATTTATATGATTAGATTATCTTTTTAATTTGTTTTAAAGTGAAGTTATAATATATTATTACCATTTAATCCAATAGTGGCTGTTGGAATTAATTTCACTTTGAAACTAGACTTAAACTAGTGTCAATCTTTTGATACATTGTTTTTCATAAAAACACGATATTTGTTTTGACAGTAGGAATTAATTAATAAATTAATTAATGAAACTTATATGTTTTGAATTTTGTAAAATAGACATCATTTTTTAATTAAGAATATCAAATATAGCTTAGGGTGAGCTTTTGGTAATTTTCTGAAAAACTTCAATTTTGATGAATAGTGAAACCACTAAGTGGTACTTATAAAAATTTATTTTTCTGTTTAAATGAAATCTTCCATCATTGTGTTTTGAATTTTAAAAATCCGACATACATGGTTGTCATTAAGAAGTAAAATGTGGTTCAATGGGATTAAAATAATTTTTTGGTGAATAGTAACTTATTATGTTTTTAATCGCGATTAGAGGAAATTAGTGTAGTTTAAGGTAAGAATAATGTTTTAATAAAATGAAATGACCTAGACACAGGTCCTAACCTAATTTTATGTGTCATGGAATACCAAGACAATCCATGGGTCAACTTAGGGACCCCATGGAGCCACTTTGGTTGGAAAATGACATAAATATCTTTTTATTAAATGTTAAAGTAAAAATGACACAAACATGAGATGTTTTACTAAAACAATTTTTAAATGGAGTTATAAAAGTCTGATTTTTGACTATAAATAATCACTGGAAAGATAGAAAGATTTACTACATCATAGTATTTGTTTTATAATTTTTAGACATTGAATAAAGTAAATTATGTATGACATCATGATGATGCAGCGATGACCTCATTTTTTAACGATTTAAATAAAATGGAAAGATAATATAAAATATAAGACCTGAACATGTCCAAAACCTATTGGATGGGTGGATTTAGAATTATTATCACCTTATCCTCGAAACACATCAATGTGGGACCATTAAAATCCGAAAATCATTCTAAAATAAAGTAACATTTCTTTACTTTCCAAGAGTACCCCTCCTCTCCTCTTATAAAAGGCCCCCACATCTACCTCCTTACCCACACTTACAAAGCCTTTGGATCAGCCAACCCCTGCCCATTCTGTCTCTAAACATCCCTCTATAACTCCTTTATTCCTCACTTTGGTCATAAGTCTTCCCAAGGAATCCTTTGAGCTCAAACCAAAGGGAGTTACCCGATTTTAAGGTAATGTCTTCACTTGTGTCATTTTGTTTTATTTTTCTTCTCCAACACCCTAAAATATTTTTATTCATTTTTTTTGTAACAACTAAAGTATATTAAATATACTAGGATGTTTTTATAAGATGGATTCAAGCTACACTTACACACACCTTCTTCTAATGGTTAAAGAACATATTGTTTCTGTGGTTGGCGATTTTCTGCCTCACGAAACGATGATTGTTCAATATTCCTTTAACACCTTTAAAGGTGGACATTATGATGTCACTATATTTTATATATGATATATATGGTATTTATGTTTACTATATTCTTCTGTATTTTATATTTAAACCATACCTTTATTCTTTTCATGTTGTGTAAATGCGATAATTTCATATGAGGATGTGTGGACTACTGCCCCCTCAAGTGATGTGACTCATACATGAAATACATGGAACGTATAAATAATGAATGTAATGAACATATGTGACCTATATAACAAATATATTATACTGTAATTATAATATATATATATATATATATCATTTATTATTAATTCCGTTAATATGAAAAAGAAAAAAATGAAAGTAGCGTTCATGCGTACATACGGCCTACCGTCTCCATGAACGATGATTTTCATTTTTTATCTCCAAATGATATGGAATAGTATAAAATTAATATGTACTGTATATATATGATATTGTAATCATTAATACTATTCTGGAAATTATTTTCTTATAACTACATGGACAATCATTTTTAAAACAAGTTTATTTTTGACTCATGTACCAAACATCGGCAAAAACGTCTGATATGAACTAACATTATTAAAAAATTATTATAAAATTATAATATATGATATGAACTGAATAATAATATTCAAATTATGTACTTAGGAAATTATAAATTGACCAATGTTTATTATTCAGGAATATAAAGAAGCGAACAAGACAAGTTGGACTAGAGGTAAGGGATCCGACTCCTCTCTTTCTTTTAAAGTACACTCTTTTATGTCATTCCTTTTAAGATCATCTTTCTTATGATTGGGATATTATTTTATATTACTCATACTTTAATTCTTATGTTAATATGATGAGAGACACTATTTTCTCTCATCAATCCATTTTGGAAGTTTTGAGTGGCGCCGTTAGGCCTCCGAATTTTCGTATGAGATCCAACCTCTCTCTTTCTTTTTAAGTACTCTCCTTTATGTCACTTCTTTTAAGATCATATTTATTATGTTTGGGGATGTTCTTTTATATTCCAATTTCTGTAAAATTTATTTTTATATGATGAGAGACCCTATTTTCTCTCATCAATCCATTTTGGAAGTTGTAAGTGGTGCCGTTTGGCTGCCGAGTTTTCGTAAGAGATTTTTCATCTCACTTTTATTCCCGTGAGATTTATGCTACATCTGACACAATTTCCTTTGAGTGGTGTATGTACTTCCCATTATTTTACTCATTGTTTAATATAATTTTATTTCTGAGTATTTACATCAATGTTGTATTATCTTTCTTTCACGGGGTGCATGTCTTGAAAGATACCCATGTCGGTAAGAGAACCTTTCACCCTCCACTTTTTAAAAGACTTCTTTTGTTATGTATTTTAATTCACAGAATATTATGTTGGGATATGTCCTTATATATCCTTATTGGTTTAAATTTTATGTCCATGTGATGAGATACCGTTTTTATCTCTCATCAACTCATTTTCTGAATTTTGTAGTGACGCTGTTAGGGTGTCAAATTTTTGTAAGGGAACTTCTTATCCCAAATTTGATTCTTTGGGATAAACATGTAGTCCTTGAATATGTATTTCTATGAATATGTGTGAATATCATCTAATTTTTGTAAACTTAATATCCACTTATATTTGGTGTATTCGTTTGTCATACATAATTATGTAATTGATTTATCCTTAAACCAAGGATACCGTCTTTGTATGGGACTTCATCTCAATCTCCTTTCATTGAAGAATATTTTGTTTTATACACAACCTTCTTTTATATAGTGTATAAACCCCTTTTACTTTTACGTTTATTCAAATGTAATCTTTTTTATATGAAGCGTTTACTAAACGACAAAAGGGAATATTCTTTTTTGTACGTATGCAGCGACAACGACTTCTCCGCCGCCGTGACCATTATTTGAGTTTCGGCTTCCTCTACAAGCCATACCTTCTTTTTAAAAGAAAAATAAATACCATGTTTTACTTTTCTTTTATTTTGGTATTGAAAATGGTTTTCATAATGTTTTTATTATATCAATGTGTTGTATTGATATCTTGTGATTGAAATGTGGAAATGTTATGTTTCCTTTATGCATGTTTTATGTGATACGATTATGTTATGGTTCTTGAGAATTATTATGAAGACGGGTGTTTCCGTGATAAACTAAGGGCGGGTGAGCCCAATATAGCTCTCCAATGATTTGTGTAACGCGAAGGAGTGAAACATTATGGTTTCTCCGAAGAGATTTAGGAAATATACTGTGGTGGGTATTCCAAACGTAACCAAGAGGGTTACTCCCTACGTAAGAATGTTATGAATGCCTCAAGTTACCAATTATGTCTTATGATATCTATGATTTATTCATGATTTGATGAGGTATGTTAAAGTGCCTATGTTTTATGGGTAAAGTATGATTTCATTCTTATGTATATATGAACTCATGTTTCTTTTCTATATTTTTATAACCCTTACTGAGATTTTTATAATCATCCCATGTTTTTGAAATGTTTTTCACAGGTCAAGGGAAGGGTACATGGTATGATTATAGTGTCAAGGAAGTGTCAAGAAAGAATCCATGCTTTATTTTTTTTAATATTTTTTTGTTGATGGGAAAAAAATGAATACTATATTTTATGTAACCACTTTGTTTAAATGTGGAATGTAATGCATGTTTTATGATCTAATTCTCTAATACTCTAAACATGAAAAGATCCTCAATGTGTAATCTTTTAATAACTCAAGATTAAGTAAGGTTTAAGGGTGGGGCGTTATAGTTGGTATCAAAGGTCGGTTTAGATAACTTTAGAGGTTTGGGCATTCTTTAAGCATAAGTGACATTACCATAATGGTTAGGATTTCAAAAAGAGTCCTAGTTTTAGATAAAGTGAATGAGTAAGTATATCTTAGTGTTTATCTCCCTCATTAGTACATGATGGTTTTGTTGATATACTCACACTGACCTTTTTGGTTTTAGTAAATTTCTGGATCTATCAGGCACCAAAGTGACAATAGGTTTGAAGGAAACTGTGGTGGTTCTCTGATTAAGAGACTGAATGAAATGGGGGATTCATTGAGGAAACTCATGGTTGTTCTAAACCAACTATCTAGGAGTCATGATCTACCACTTGTACCTTGGTATGTTCTGTAATACATCATGTACGAGATGACCAATCGATGTGGAAGTTCAGGTAATAATTATAAAGGTAACCATTATGGCTTATATGATCCTTACTTTTGAGCTAATTATGGGTTATTATATGTTATGATGGAAAATGAAAGGCATGAGATAAACTTGAGGTTAAAATATGTTTTTATTATTTTTGAATATTTTATCTCATTTTGGGGAATGTTTTAAGAATTATATAGTTTGGGAAAAAGGACAACACACAGACCGTGTGACAACCCGTCGCGTCGGACAAAGCCGTGGGAATTTAACCCACAACCAAAGTGCGACTGGTATTTATCGCCTACCACTGGACTACGTGAAGTCGCTGGTTAGTTTGACTGATTATTTTTAGTTAGATGATTTTATGAATTAAGATTAAGTTGATTTTGGGTTATCTATGGATACTTATTAACCTATCATGGAAGATATGTGATTAGGTTAATTACTTTTCAATACAAGACATTAAGAGCAACTGATGTTGTTTGGAGATAAATGTTACGATTTAACTTGGAAGACTATGTGACTAAATCCTTCAAATAATTGGGTTTCAATCTTAGATTGGTTTACATTGAATAATTTTATGGACAAATTTTTTATCGAATGGTCCTCATTGAACTTTGGGTTTTGTTGGACAAATTTTGGAGATTAAGAATAGATTTTCTTTTTATAACGGGTTATCCTTTTCTGGATTATCTAATCTTGTAATAACCTTTTTGGTTTTGGTTTTGGTTAGATTCTAAGGACATGGGATGTATATTGTTCTCTTTTGTGGATTATTTGATTCTCTAGAAATTTATTATAGTACTCTTAATGCGAAAAAGTCTTCCAAAATACTTGTCTTTTGGAGAAAATATGAGTTTGATTAAGGAATATAGTAAAAGTTGAAAGTCTAGATGACAAATAAGTATGTTTCATTATGATTTAGTAAAGCTCAAAAATAAATTCCTCAATGAAAAGTAACTTAAAATAAAAATTTTTCCTGTTAACTTTTCCTATTGTGGAATCTAATATCGTTTAACCCATCACAAGTTTGTGATTTTATTATGGTTAACTTTCTCATAGACATGATTACCATCACTCTCCATCAGAACTTGACCCTATGTTTTCTCCTCCATGTCCATGTTTTCCTACATGGAATCCTAGTATGGGTTAACTCGGGTGACCTATGTACTTATCTTTCTTTATTTTAATGTTATTGTTTTACCGACTCTTATTCCGATGTGGGACTTTCAAGGGTGTTTCCAAGCTCAATTTTAAAATTTCGAGGACGCAATTCCCAAAAAGGGGGAAGGATGTAACACCCCAGGTAAATAAATAATATGACATTTATATATATATCCTTATTTTTGAATAAAATATTAATATTAATTTTAAGGGGATTCTATGCTCGATGGCGTACCAAACACGCAACAACGAGTTTCTTGAGAATCTTACGTTGCACTCTAATAGTAAAATAATATTATTTTAAATGGGAGTTAACGCCTAGCTGTTGTGATGGAGGGAATGAATACAACTAACTACAAAATTATTATATATGATTGTCAAATATTTTTACTTTTTACAATAAATGTTAGAGAATTAAAAATGTGAATGAATCCAATTTTAAGCGTAAACATTCTAATATTCTTTAAAAAGTCGATCAACTGCATTTTGATGGCGAACCACTTTTAAATCCACTTTTGGAAAATTTTATGTGTTATATTTGACTAAATAAAATTCTTCTTTTGAATCTGGACATCAACATTTACTTTGTGTAAAATTTTGGTATTTTTCCGAAAAAGTTTAATTTTTAATAAATAGTGAAAAATGTTGTATTTTAATTCAAAACCTCTTTTTAATATAATTTATTTATATGATTATATTATATTTTGAATTGATTTTAAAGTGAAATTAGAATATATTTTTACCATTTAATCCAATAGTGGTCTTCAGAATTAATTTCACTTTGAAATCGGACTTAAACTAGTGTCAATCTTTTGATACATTTTGTTTCATAAAAACATGCTATTTGTTTTGACAGCGGGAATTAATTATTAAATTAATTAATTCAACTTATATGTTTTGAATTTTGTAAAATATACATAATTTTTTAATTCGGAATATCAAATATAGCTTAGGGTGAACTTTTGGTAATTTTCTGAAAAACTTCAATTTTGATGAATAGTGAAACCACTAAGTGGTACTTATAAAAACTGATTTTTATGTTTAAATGAAAATTTTCCATCTTTGTGTTTTGAATTTAAAAAATCCAACATACATGGTTGTCATTTAGAAGTAAAATTTGGTTCAATGGGATTCAAATAATTTTTGGTGAATAGTATCTTATTAAGTTTTTAATCGAGATTAGAGGTAATTAGTGTAGTTTAAGGTAAGAATAAAGTTTTAATAAAATGAAATGACCTAGAAACATGTCCTACCCTCATTGGATGTGTCATGGATGTCCAAGAAAATCCATGGGTCAACTTGGGGACCCCATGGATCCACTGTTGTTGGAAAATGACATAAATATCTTTTTATTTAGTGTTAAAGTGAAAATGACACAAACATGAGATGTTTTACTAAAACAATTTTTACATGGGGTTATACAAGTCAGATTTTTGACTATAAATTATCAATGGAAAGATAAAACAATTTCCTACATCATAGTAGTTTTTTAGTAATTTTTAGACAATAAATAAATTAAATTATTTATGACATCATGATGATGCAGCGATGACCTCATTATTTAATGATTTAAATAAAATGGAATGATAATGTATCATCTAAGACCTACACATGTCCACAACCTATTAGATGGGTGGATTTCGAACCCTTATCACCTTATCCTCGAAACACATCAATGTGGTACCATTAAAATCCGAAACTCATTCTAGAATAAAGTAACATTTCTTTACTTTCAAAGGGTGCCCCTCCTCTCCTCTTATAAAAGCCCCCCACCTCTACCTCCTTACCCACACTTCCAAAGCCATTGACTCGGCCAAAAATGCCCATTTTGTCTCTCCACATCACTCTCTCACTCCTTGAAGCCTCAATTTGGGCATAAGTATTTCCAAGGAAGGCTTTCAGCTCAAACCAAAGGGAGTTACCTGATTTTAAGGTAATGTCTTCACTTGTGTCCTTTTGTTTTATTTTTCTTCTCCAACCCCCTAAACTCTTTTTATTCATTTCTTTTGTAACAACTCCAGTATCTTAAATATACTAGGATGTTGTTATAAGAATTATTCGAGCTACAATTACACACACCTTCATCTAATGGTTAAAGAATATATTGTTTCTGTGGTTGGCGATTTTCTGTCTCACAAAACGATGATTGTTCAATATTCTTTTAACACCTTTAAAGGTGGCCATTATGATGTCACTATATTTAATATATGATATATATGGTATTTATGTTTACTATATGCTTATGTATTTTATATTTAAACCATACCATTATTCTTTTCATGTTGTGTAAATGCGATAACTTCATATGAGGAAGTGTGGACTACCTCCCCCTCAAGTGATGTGACTCGTACATGAAATACATGGAACGTATAAAGAATGAAATTAATGAACATATGTGACCTATATAACATATATATTATACTGGAATTATTATTATATATATATATATCATTTATTTTTAATTCTGTTAATATGAAAAAGAAAAAAATGAAAGTAGCGTTCATGCGTACGTACGACCTACCGTCTCCATGAACGATGATTTTCATTTTTTATCTCCAAATGATATGGAATAGTATAAAATGAATATGTACTGTATATATATATATGATATTTTAATCATTAATTATATTCTGGAAATTATTTACTTATAACTACATGGATAATCATTTTTAAAACAAGTTCATTTTTGACTCATGTACCAAACATCGACAAAAACGTCTGATATGAACTAAAATTATTAAAAATTTATTATAACATTATAATATGTGATATTAACTGAATAATAATCTTAAAAGGATGTCCTCAGGAAATTATAAATTGACCAATGTTTTGTTATTCAGGAATATAAATAAGCAAACAAGACAAGTTGGACTTGAGGTAAGGGATCTGACTCCTCTCTTTCTTTTAAAGTACACTCTTTTATGTCATTCCTTTTAAGCACATATTTCTTCTGATTGGGATGTTCTTTTATATTAATACTAATTTACTTCTTATTTTAATATGATGAGAGACACTATTTTCTCTCATCAATCCATTTTGGAAGTTTTGAGTGGCACCGTTAGGCTGCCGAATTTTCATAAGAGATCCAACCTCTCTCTTTCTTTTTAAGTACTCTCCTTTATGTAACTTCTTTTAATATTCTCTTTGTTATGTTTGGGGATGTTCTTTTATATTCCTATTTCTGTAAACATTATGTTGATATTATGAGAGACCCTATTTCCTCTCATCAATCCTTTTTGGAAGTTTTAAGTGGCGCTGTTAGGCTGCCGAGTTTTCGTAAGAGATTTTTCATCTCACTTTTATTCCCATGAGATTTATGCTACATTTGCCACAATTTCCTTTGAGTGGTTTATGTACTGCCCATTATTTTACTCATTGTGTAATATACATTCATTTATGAGTATTTACATCAATTTTGTATTTTCCTTCTTTCACGGGGTGCATGTCTTGAAAGATACCCATGTCGGTAATGGAACCTTTCACCCTCCACTTTTTAAAAGACGTCTTTTATTATGTCTTTTTAATTCACATACTATTATGTTGGGATATGTCCTTCTATATATTTATTGAATTAAATTTTATGTCCATGTGATGAGATTCCCTTTTTATCTCTCATCAACTCATTTTCTGAATTTTTTAGTGACGCCGTTTGGATGTCAAATTTTTGCAAGGGAACTTCTTATCCCAAATTTAATTCTTTGGGATAAACATGTAGTCCTTGAATATGTCATTCTATGAATATGTGTGAATATACTCTGATTTTTTTACACTTAATATCCACTTATATTTGGTGTATTATTTTGTCACACATAATTATTTAATTGATTTATCATTAAACCAAGGATACCGTCTTTGTATGGGACATCGTCTCAATCTCCTTTCATTGAGGCATATTTTGTTTTATACACAACCCTCTTTTATATAGTGTATAAAAACCTTTGACTTTTACATTTATTCAAAAGGAATCTTTTTTATATGAATCATTTACCAAACGATAAAAGGGAATGTTTTTGTCGTATGTATGCGGCAACAATGACTTCTCCACCACCGTGACCATTATTTGAGTTTCAACTTCCTCTAAAAGCCATACATTATTTTTAAAAGAAAAATAAATACAATGTTTTACTTTTCTTTTATTTTGGTATTGAAAATGGTTTTCATAATTTTTTATTATATCAATGTGTTGTATTGATATCTTGTGATTGAAATGTTGAAATGTTATGTTTCCTTTATGTATGTTTTATGTGATACGATTATGTTATGGTTCTTGGGCATTATTATGAAGACGGGTGGTGCCATGATAAACTAAGGGCGGGTGAGCCCGATATAGCTCTCCAATGCATTGGGTAACGCGAAGGAGTGAAACGTTAAGGTTTCTCCGAAGAGATTTAGGGAATATACTGTGGTGGGTATTCCAAACGTAACCAAGAGGGTTACTCCCTACGTAAGAATGTTATGAATGCCTCATGTTACCTTTTATGTCTTATGATTTCTATGATTTATTCAGGATTTGATGAGGTATATTAAAGTTCCTATGCTTTATGGGTAATGTATGATTTCATTCTTATGTATATATGAACTCATGTTTCTTTTCTATATTTTTAAAACCCTTACTAAGCTTTTTATTCTCATCCCATGTTTTTGAAATGTTTTTCACAGGTCAAGGGAAGGGTACATGATATGATGATAGTGTCAAGGAAGTGTCAAGAAAGAATCTATGCTTTATTTTTTTTAAATATGTTTCTGTTGTTGGGAAAAAAATGAATACTATCTTTTATGTAACCTCTTTGTTTAAATATGGAATGTAATGCAAGTTTTATGATCTAATTCTCTAAAACACTAAACCTGAAAACATCCTCAATGTGTAATCTTTTAATAACTCAATATTAAGTAAGGTTTAAGGCTAGGGCCTTATAATGAAGGTCCCCCATAGGGGAAGCTACCCCAAAATCAACACACTCCACTCTGGATGAAGTCCCATCAGAAATGGAATCACATTGTATTAATTTATATTTTTATTTTTTTGCAGAACTAATATCCATATGTAATGTTAAATAAGAGTAATTATTTCGGTCATTATTACATCCTTACTAAATATTCCTCTTATTTTCACCACAATGGTATTTATCATTGAAATCATGCAAATTTTATTCTGAGAATTTACCTTGTGACTCATCACCCAAAATCTCTTTATGAAATCATTTCTCCTCATTGGGGTTATATGCCTAGTGTTCCTCTTGATCGGGATCGTCATTCCCTAATCTCTCGAAGCGGTTAACCAACTTAATGGTTTTTTACTCATTTCTTGGGCTAGTCATGTTCACTCGAATAGCCTCATGATATAGAGAACCCACTATGATATTATTTTCAAGACCTAAGATAACTACCACCACATAAGAATCTGTGTATTCTCTTCCCTCTTCCCCCTTTATTTTCCCAACTTCCCCATTATATCCTCGGGTATTCACCATTTTGGAGGTCTCCAAAGGGAATAGAATACCAACATTAATAGCAGAACAAACTTTTGGACCATATTTTTCTGAAGGAACTGGAACAACACTAATAAGAATACATATACCTTTATTCTAACAATTAAATATATCAGAAACAAAAATACTACCCTCATAAGAATAAAGAAGAACACCACCGTCTGAATCTAGAACAAAACATGAATCTAAATGACACATTTCAACCAAAACTCTTACATGCCCTAGAACCTGGGCACTACCATTAGGTTCCTTACTCCTCTAAAGATCTGATGTCTTGGATACCTTCCTATAATGAACTACAACATTGAAGACTTTCGTAAAGGTAGAACAAAAGTCACACCAAGTCTCAAAAGGCACAGACAGTTTACATAAGAACCCCGAACCCACAAAAATCTAAACATAATCAGTTGGAAGCTTGGAAACTTCCACTTCTACATATATTCAAAGAGAAAAAAGGTGGAAACTGTGATGGTCTTATTATCCATGTATATATACCTACCTATAATATTATTTAACATGTGAAAGATTGAAGGGTTTTAAAAAGGTAAGTGATGTTCAGGGAATCCTACGTAGACCACTACTCATGGTGAGCCATGTTTTATGTTGAAATAGAAGGTACACCAGAATAGATAAAAATTAAGGTTGTTACAATTACTAGGGCACTAGACCAATCCCTAATCAATTATTCTTCCAAAGAAAACTGAATCATAATATTTCTATTGTATAGAAAACCACCCATGGAATGATCTTGAAAACCCCAACACCTGAAAATGAATCTCTCGAACACATCCAAAGAAGGATGATGCAGCTTGAAATGAGAAAGTAATGTGATATTATGAAGAGATGTTTCCTTGGTAAACTCTAGAGAATAAATCTTCTGCAGTGGGAATCCACCAACACAATATGTACATTATGGAACAGAGATATTTACTAGAAATAGTGAATAAAATCCTTCCTGGAGAGATGAGAAAATGCATGGGATGTGGTTTCATCGATGGACAATTGAGGTAATTCCCCCACCGGTGGGGGAGGGACCGACGCAGATGCCATCACCGTCAATAGTTGAGAACCACCATTAATGAAACCCTCCCGAATGAAAATTTACAATTTTGAAATGATGAATTTGGTTATTTATAGAGATATATTGATTAATGGACCTTGATCTATCAAAACATATAATGATATAATAATTTTATATATATCATCATACTCAAAGATCTATGAATAGAATTATCCAACCCAATATCTTGAGATCAAAAAAGTAATAATTGTAATAATCATATAAAGGCATCACATTTTTTAATAAATATGAGAAATTCTAAAATGAACACAAAACACTAATCTATATATTTTTATATAAGAAAATTGTTATGACGAAAAAGTTATGGCTAAAATATATTACAGATTATGATTCCTAAATATACAACCTCCCAGGGAATGAAAATATGGTATTTGTGCCATTACATATGAATGATCATGGTGTTTTAATTAAAATGATAAAGGAAAAAATATCATACATTCATGGATTTAGTGAATTTGTATATAGTGATCATTAATGGATGATAAATTACCCAAATATTACAGTTGGTTTACAACCCATCCCTATTGGATAAAATAAATAATTTTGTAGCTTGAAGGTGAAAACATTAAATAGAATTTCATATATTATAATGATGGTGAGTTTTAAGAAATCATATATGAAGATGTTATATTGATATTTTAAAAGATTATATTTATTACATTTATTAATAATTTAATTGAAAATTTATTATATAAATCTCATAGAATAAATTTAACTATATACTTTGTTAGAAAAAAAATATCTGGATTTGTTAGAAATTTTTTGGTGGGATAATATGAAAAGGGAAAAAATACACTTAATATCAAAATAACTGGTATTTTAATATGTAAGGGTGTAGAGATAAAAATGTAAAAGATTCATGAAAAATCTAAATATTTATATATTTTACTGTGGGGATATTACTAGTTATTTTTTCACAAGATTGTCTAATAATTTGAGAACAAATAATTCCATATGGGTTATTCTTGTTCTCCATTCCATGACTTTAAATTTTCACAATATAGGGGATGATCATAATCTTCATAACCTTAAGTAAGTCAATATTAATGATTTTTGTGGGAATTAAGGGTTAACCAGTTTTGATTTTATATTATTATGATCCATGGTTTACGTTGAAATTATGGAAAATTGTTCATAAGGATTTTGAAGACAAGTTACATTTTAGCACTTATTATCATCCAAGAAAGTTGGATAGTCTTAATGGAATATGCTAAAATTAGATGACATTCTGAGTTCATTTAAACATGAAATTAAATATACATGGGATCATTATTTAAAATTGGTAATTTTTTATAAATAATAATAGCTTCCATTTGAGAATTTTAATGGAACTATATGAAATATTTTGTAGGAAAATATTTAATAATCAAACATCTTGATGTGATGTTTTTAATTTGAACTGTTTTGACCATGATCTAGTTTTGGAGATAATGACTTTATTGAGAACTATTTAGGGTTATATCAAGGAATATCAACATTAAAAAATGACTACGTGGAAAAAAAACTGAAGGAATTATATTATAATGCGACATATAATGTTTTTTTTGAAGGTATCTCATTTGAATAATTTCATAATTATCTATAAGAAAGGTAAACTGAGTGGAATATATATTGGTATTTTGATATTATATAATAAATTGGAGTTTGGTAATACATATTTAATACTTAACCTTTCCTTTCTAAAGTTCATGAGGTGTCCCATATCTCTGAATTAAGTAATTTATTAATAGACCCAACACTTGTGCTCACCATTATGAAAATATAATTAGAACCTAATTTATCATACTATGAAGATCTAATCAAGATTATTAACACTACAGAACAAGTGTTGTGGAAAAAGACAACTCAATGGATGAATTAAGTTTGGAAAATTCATAAAATAGAAGAGTAGCATTGGTTCCTGGAGAAGTTATAATGAACTAAAACCCAAATTTATCCATCTATTGAAATTATTAAAATTTATAAAAATATATTCATTAATGGAGAACGAATGTAACACCCAAGATTAAAATTTATATATTTAATAAATTTAATATGATGAAATGAAATTATTTTTATTAATTTGGAATTTTAAAATTACATTAGGTTGAATTCTTTAAAATTTCCAAAAAAAGTTAATTTTTATAGGAATAGTTAAAATGTTGATTTTAAAAAACTGTCATTTTTGCGAAATTATATTTGTAAAATAATAACACAAATTTTTATAAATAAATTAATATATTTAAAAAATATATTTATGTTGTAAGGTAATTAATATATAAATACAATGTCAAACACGGAAATACACACTTAATAGTTTTGAAGTCTATGTTATGTTTTTTCCAAATAAGTATTATTTCATTGTTTTTATTATAATAAATTATTTAATATGTATATTTTTTAATATATTTTAATAAAAAATAATCTTCCTTTTATTTTATATATTTTAGTTACTTCAATTGGTATATATATTATTTTTTATTTTTCTATATATTCATTTCTACAGTTGAAAATTATTTTTTTGGAAGACCATTTTCTACTACATTTTGTGGGGTAGTTTTAAAATAATTTATACCACTTATAAAAAAAATCTTAAAATTCACCCCATATTTTAATTAAAATTTATAAATTTGTAAATGGTAGAACCATAATTTATTTATATTATGAATTGTTACTTTGTAAAAAAAATACAGTTATTGCTATAAGAGTTAAAATCAGTTAACCGTGTTAAAAATTAAATGATACGAGTTTAAATTACTAAAAAACATCTCCAAATAACGTTTCATGGTTATATGTAATTACAATATCATCTAATATTCTAATATGAGTCATTTGAGTGTTATGTTTCTTTAGTATGACGATTATATTTTTTATATTTTTTGAAACATTCCCATTTTGTCTCTTGTTCACTAAAAAAAGACACAATCAGTCCCCTACATTTACACTTAAAAAGACACATATGACAAAAAATATATATAAATATTCCTTAAAAAATAATTAAATATATCCAAGAGTTATTTTTTATCATAATACCATCCTGATAACGCTTTATGTATAAACCTAAAGAGTATGTTTCAATAAGAGGTATAGTTCTTGGTTGGGTGTTATCTTTTTTCTTTATTATTTTATCTTCATAATACCTCTCTAAAACATTTTTATATAAATAAATCAGTATCAACCATATAACTACACATTAGTATGTCTATTTTAGGTCACAATTTCATCTACTTATCTTTACCATGAAAATTAAACACATTGATCGGGTTTACTAACGACCAACCATCTTCAAGTAGTGTTATGTTTATTTTTTCACCAACAATTCAATTAGATTTCTATAAAAATGGAAATTTTAAATAAATATTATATTAATGAATTAATTTTTATTCTATAAATATATTATATCAATTTTTTATTACCCTTAAAACAATTAAAAAAATTACAACATCACTCGTGCGTACGTGCAGAGTACCACCTCCACAAAGTGATGTCTTTAGTTTTTTATTTAGGAAATTAAAAATTGATTATGAATATTTATTTTATGGCTATATATAATTTTTATATCATGATTAACATTCTAAATATTATGAAAACATTAGGAAGATATAAGTACCAAAACTAATGCACTGAAACATAAATGAAAAATGAAACAGGTAACAGTCGAAAAAACAATTTTAACAATATATTACTTCTACAATGGTATTTAAATTTATAAGTTAATAATATTCGATATTATAAGTTTTTATATGATTATTTAATATAAATATAACAAATTCAAATTATTTTTCAATTATTTTAACGGAACATATGGGGAATTTTAAATTTTAAGGTAACATAATTCTATTGTAATATCATTTTATTTTATAATTATTTATATTAATATTAAATTTGGTAAAATTATATGATCATATTATTTTAATCCAAATATATATTCATTTTTACACGGTTTATGTTGGGATGTACTTGTTTTTATTCGATTTCTTCTCTTTTTCGATCAAGAATTAACAAGTAAGTTACATATAGTAGGCTTTGTTTTAAAATTATTAGGATAATATTTTCCTTCAATCATTTAGTGTACCTTACAGAAATTTCATTTAAAATATTTTAAATTTTTTATTACTCATTATATTTATTAATGTTATTTTACCACATTTAAATTATATAAATTAATTTAAAAGGAATCTTGTTGTGATTTTATGAAAGTGGTATGTTTTACAATACATGAGAAAGAAATATTTATTTTAACATTAACCAAATGAAATAATTTTCCATCCATCATGAATACACTTTTAATTGACTATTAACATACATTTTTCAATGGTTATTTTCAATGAAAATAGATATCTTCAAAAATTTTATTTTTTATTTATAAAGATATCAAATGAAAAGGTAATTATTTTCTAACCTAAATTAAAAGAATATTTAAAATTAATTTATCACTATTTTCTTAAAAAAAGTATAAATAATTTATTTAAAAGGTATTTTTTTAGTTTTATTTTTTGAATGCATATTTTTACATAGAAAAAATAAATTTCTAATGAATTAATGTTCTTATGATACTGATAATTGATTAATCCTTATTTTTAGATCCTTTTCATTCTTATGATAATGTTCTCTATGACTCCCCATTATTCAGTGGACATTTCTTTCTCTTTCAAGTACGTATTTATAATATCATGGACAAATTCATAATAATTAAAATTTTAGTTATGATATTTCAATTATATACTATTTATATAAATGAAATATTGATATAGATATTTTTGTAGTATGTTATTTAATTTACTAGTGAAATATTGATGTATTTTATTGTTAATTTAATCTATATAATTGTTGACATAAATTCATTTTGAGTTTGAATTGTATTGACCATTCCAAATACATGGAATGAATAGATATATCATTTAATGGGTAGGGCATAGATATTATTATCCACTTGACGAATTAACTGGTATCATGAAACAGAATGGAAGGAAAAGTATATTTGATGGGTGTATGGTTTAGCCATAACCATTTTTTAAGAATGGTGTATTGGTTAAGAGGCCATGATGGAATGATTCCTGGTATCTTTTGATAGAGATATTGATCATTAATCTATAAAATTAAAAATTTCATTTATTATAAATGTAGTTTACCTTATCCATGTGATTTAAATATTGATTTATAGCATCTATTTTCATTGATCCCATGTTGTTGAATGAATTACATGATTTTTATTATCCACATATATATTTATTATTTCTAAATAACTCATTAAGAAACCCATAGTATGTTAAAATTATCATCCATCCAAGATCAGCTTTTATTTTTCCTCTCCCAATGATATTAAGAGGGATATTTTATATGACATCAAGGATGAATGAATATTTATTATTATTTGTTATTATATTTAAAATGTAATATGTGAATCATTTATTTATTTAGTTTTATAGTAATTCTAAATAAATCAGTCCTGCTTGGTGATATCCATAGTATCTTATACTAATGTAGTAAAATTAAAAATGCCACTATGTGTCTAAATATGTGGTGTTACGTTATTCATGATATTAAATGATTCCTTTGAAGTCTCATCCTTCATAATTTTTTGATTCAATGGATTGTAATATTAAAAGGGTTTACTCCAAATAAATTTTCTTTCATTATGTTAAGAAATTTATAATTGAACACAATTATCCATGTCTTACATATTACTCCTAATGAATAATTTATATTTTATTTAATTTATATTTTTTAGGGTTTTACGTTCTTCTTTAAATCTTCATTATCGAATGATCCTCAACTAAAAGACTACGTTTCTAGTAGGAGTTTATTTTCTATAATTTTTACACATGAAGACATATTTTTTATTAAATATATTTTTTTTTAAGAATGGTGTATCTAAAACCACTTTAATATTGTATACAATTATTATCCCTCTATCCATTTATTTAATGTATCATTTGAAATTTTAACATTTATAGGATTTTTATTTGAATTTCTCTCAGGTTGTAAGTGGTATTTTCCTCTATCGTTAATTCTATGAGATATTTTTGATATTATGCACCATTTTTCCTTTTATGTGGATTATTTAATTTCTTATTTAACTCAATTATATTTCTTATATTTCTTTTATTTATATTTTAATTTTTTGGTATATAATCAATTTATTTTGATTTTTATTTTTCAATTACTAAATTTTTTTCCACATCTCAATTTTGTGGTTTATAAACTGGACATGGATTACATTAATGATCTTATCATTCTATTTAATTATGGGTGATTAAACTCAGATAAATCCATCACAAAATTTTTCATTCCAAATATTCCTCAATTATTTAAATAATCATTTTTCCCAATTCATTTACTCTTGGAAAAATCTATATTCCATCCATTTGATGGAGGGTGTTCACTTTGATACCATACATCAATTAATTACAGAAAATATTAACATAAATGTACACCCCATGTTCTATATATAGTGATATTTTGGGATTGTTACATATAAAATGAATTCATTCAATTATTTAGGAAGTATTGAAAATATGTATATTTATTACTACCATATAGTTTTTATTAATTAATTAGGCTATTGGATTATGTATTTTATATCATATATATTCCATCAAATTATTTATGTGTTGGACATAATTAAAAACATGTTCTTATCATTTATAGATATTTATAAGATGCATCTATTAGTGTAATGATATAATTTATCTTTTTTATTTTGGTGTGTTCCTTCGAAGAAAAATATATTTCCCAAAACAAGACGTAGATGTTAAGATTACGATGTTTGGAATATGGAATACAATTAACTCTCTAACATTATTCATTTCATCACTAAGGAACCAATAATTGTTTTCCATGTAATATTTTTATTTATATAATTCTCTATGGACACATAATGATTTTAGTTTCAATATATTATGGAATTATATTTTGTAATATATTCCATGCAAATTATTTATGATAATCATATTATAAATTATGGTAATTTTTTTCTTATCCCTCATTCATAACGTTATTATAAAATTTAGTTCATCTTTAACTATCGAAATCTTATACAAGTGTTGAAGAAATGTATTAAACTCGATATGAAAAAAAATCCATTTATGGAGATTTTGGAAGAGATTTTGAAGAATTGTTATTAATTAAATATTTTATTATATTGTGAAAAATATATATTTGAAAAATAATACCAAAGATTTGTTTGGTATAAGATTTTCTGAATTCACTGAAAATATAAACCAAAAATTTCATTTAAATATACATGACACAATATTTTTGGTGATATTATTATTTTTTTTAAAATTGGGACATTTATATTCATTCTAATGGTGGTATGTAGATAATGAATTAATTAGAACATGATTATATATGTTTGGATCTTTGTAATAAAATATTTATTCATTTAACTTTCTTCCCTTGAAATTTCCCTATTAAACATCGTGCTCCAAGACAAAGAGTTATACTCCATCAATAAAACTCCATGGATGTGGGACATGTATTTGGATGATGCCTCCAAGAACACGATTTGAAGAATAATGGAAAATAAAAATATAAATAGGTTTGAATTTTGAATTTATGCATTTCCTTATAAATTATGGTTATTCATTACCGCTTATTATTATTCGAAGGGTAAACCAACATTTTGGATGAATACTAGGACCTATGTGGAGTTTCTGAGATGGATATTCAAATGTAGATGGCCCACCAAATAATTAAAGGGGATATAGAATTTGTGATTAAGAAAATAATTTGTTAATCTTCCATTAAAAAAAGAAGAGTTCATTCCTTTTCATGGTTATGTGTGAAATTTGATCATAGAATTAGAAATAAAATTAATGTTGTCTCATATTTGAAGACATTATAATTTCCACATTGATTCATTGTAAAATATATAAAACACACAATAATATCAATATAGAGAAAAGATAATTATATTTATTTAACATTAAATCATTGAATACCACATTTTGGAAATGACATGAGGTAAATCAAGGAAATTAGTACTACCATTAAATAGGAGTAAAATCTATCATAATCAAAGCATATATAATAATTATTAATGTTTTATATAATAAAATACCACTAGAATGGTTCCCTAACAATTTTGGTTCATGGAATAGAAGAAGAATGTAGTGGTGGGAGATAAATTAATATTTTGTTTAATAATAATTTCCAGAAACCATGAGTGATGATATTGTATGTCAAATTATAATTATTTTACATAAAATTTAAGGAAAGAAATAGTTGGGGTGATGAACTATCTTTGTTAGTGAATGTTTTTCACCCTTGAATTTCACACCTCTTCACAGATTACTATTTCTGAACGGTTTTCAATAGGTTAATTTGTGGAACTAAAAACACTCAATATTTCAGTATCCATATTGATCTTCCTTCAAAAGGTATAATGTCATTAGGGATTTTCACTCATGATTCTTAAGAACTCACATTGGTCAAGAGGATGGGAGGTTGGGCTAATAAAAAAAAATTTCGGTGAAATTTTTTCCTACTCTAAGAATTTCTAATAGATTTGTTATATATTTATGAATACTTTATTAATTAAAAAGTATGATGTGGATAATACCAAAATAATTAATCAATTATTATCTTGTTTAGAAATTTGAATCATTTATATGTATACAAGGTTCTTCATCCATAGAAATATCACTATGTATCTGAGGTTCACTATTGATGGTCTCCCCTTATATAGTACTTATAGATTATTATGCTCATTACTAAGATGATGATGGTATTCTAGCAACATAGTGGGGCATTTTAGAGTTTATTTTCATCCAGGTAGACAAAGATAACTCTGGAGTTTATCATAATCCATGTAGATGGGAATTTATTGATATTGGGTTAAAACCCATAAATGGTCTTCCTATGAATCCTTGTGAAAGTAATTAGAACCCAAGTAGTTTGGTGCTGGTTAATTGGGAACATCATAGATTTTGAGGTCTTGTGATGCGTACCCAACTATACAGTTTACTGTCACATAGAATGAACATCTAGGGGAAGGGTTCCAAGTCCATTATTAGTGTGTGACTTATACCGAAATATCCCAGGAAACCTGGAAGGGATATGAGTTTGCATGTGGAATTACACCGTTCTAGGGTTATGACCCAAAATAATAGTTTGGTTCTAGGTTATTCAATTTGGACCTTAGGGAGGCTTTCTACTTATCACATTTGGTTTGGATGTAAAGCCCACATAGTTCGCTGGAGAGGAACCTCACATATGGATTCCCTCATGTGTATTTCTTATAGGGGAGTGTAATTATTTGAGATTATTGGTTAGGTATTACTCTTGAGAAGTATATCCAATATGAATGGACTACGAGGGATGTTTTCACTCATGCTGATTTTTGGTTTTGACACCTGGTTTAATCATGAAGTTGATGATAAGATAAGAAAAATTTATATTGACTTATTTCTAATGAATATTCCCAATGATCTTGGGCCCTAAGAGGGATTTATATTTATCTTATTTAGTAGGTATCAGAGTTCTCATTATTCATCTTGTATGTGGATTGTGTGGGTGTAATTATCATTACTAACCACTAAGTCTATATGAGTCATTCATAAAATGAGAAACAATAGAATGCATAATATTCAATAGACCAAACACATTTCCTCCATTGATGGAGGAAGATGATGGGGAAATTTTGGAAGAGGTCGTGGATATGAAACAAGAGTCTTGGGCTATTGAAGAAGCGGATAGGGATATGGAACATCTCTCTATTAACATTACATTTTAAGAGAGTCCAAGCTATGAAATGAATGAATTTTAAGTAAAAAATTGTAGAGTGGGGAAAGACTGAATCCTCATACAAGAAATGTGATTGTCTTATATCCCGATGGATTCCCTACAGTATGTTATGAAATTGGATGATGATCTAATTCCATATTGAATGGATTAAAGGGTTTATCTTTAACCTACATACTAGGAATTGGAGGCTCTGGGTCTTCTAGAAGAAATGGGATAGACATAGTCCTATCCCTGGAATCTAAGACTGGGAACTCCTAAACATTTTCCTAGGGGTATAGGAACTCATAGCCAAAGATATAGAAATATATAATCACCCTGAGGATCCAAACCATCTATTAGGACCAGTGTAAGAAACCACTGACTATAGAAATACAAGTCCAAATAGGGGACACTTTGGCGCACAATTTACCATGGTTTTGTAAGTCATGATTTTTTGGTAAATGTTTTTTCTCAATTTTTTTCAGACAATATAATCATGTTATATGTATCCATACTATAGGTATATTTGGAATAAGGCTCCAAGGGTCACTCATGTTAGTCATTAGTGGAGGGGCATGGTGTAGGTATGCCACATAGGTAGACCTTGTAGGTCCTAGGAAGAACTGAAAGTGCATTGATTAGTGGTTACAGTAATATATGAGATGTATATACCTTGGTTAATGTGATATTAGGGTGACAAATCATGGGTGAGGCTTTAGAAAAGGAACCCAAGAACTCCTTTGATGTTTCTAAAAGGGGCTCACATAGGTCCTAGATTAAGGAGAGGGACTATGCTCAGGTGGTTTCTCCATAGGGAATAATGGTCCTTATGTAATTTGTTTATGTATTTAGACCATGAGGGGACATTTAGCTTTAGCATCCACATTAATTTTATCTTGTCTCATGTTTTAGAGAGCTAGTTGCAAAATTTCAATGGACTTGGGCCAAGGTGGTATGCAATGAGAGCTCTAGGGTTTCTTCAAATGTTCTAGTTCATAAAATGAGAATCACCAAGGTCCTATATATTTCTAATGAAGGAACCCTAGGTGAAGAAGTTTTTCTACTTAGATCTACGTTGTAGGTCAAAAATGTAGTTGTTCTATATAGTGATTGAAAAATGACTAGGCCACACAGATCCTTGCTGTAGGTTCCCGTCGTAGATATACGACTTTGGGGGGGGGGGCTTCGCCATCTCTCCTACTTGGGCATAGAATATAATGTCTCTTAGAGAATATTTGGTATATCTGTAGGTCTAATTGGACTGGTCTGTGGACTTCTCTTAATATTCCTTGATACATTAAGATACTCAAGGTGGTTTTTGTAATATTGTTTCCCTCCTTTTTTTAAATGGAGTGTCAAAAAGGGATATAGACATCGATTTTTAAGATATGATTTTCTATTTTGGAGGTAAATTATGGGGTTGATAAATTATGGTAGTATAAATAAAATATAAAAAATAGTCATTGTTGACACTAGCTACAATTTGAGGTGGCTCAAGGCCACTGTACACATGATGTTCCACTGGGAACCCATTAGGCTACATGAATTCTATCATTAGTAAAAGTAAATTTTTTAAATTTTACCCCATATATAATATCGACCATTGACTCTATATGAACCCCATACCTCATTCCTTACCATGATAACCCCCACCCCTTCTCAATATACTTATGGTTTTGTTTTTCCCTTCCTATTCTGTATTGATTAAATGATGTTTCAACAGGATCCCTTCAATTCAATCATATCAGTCTCTTCCCAAGACATCACATCACTCATTCTCCTCCATTATTCCTTATTATTCCCTTACTACTTTGGGTGTCCTGAAAATGATATCCCCAAAAAGTGGGGAAATTTTCTACAATTTATTATCTTATTCTTCATTTTAATTAAGGGTTCCATTATGGGTTTCTTTCTATTCTCTTAATCATTTTTTAGTATTTAATAGATCTGGATGAATGGTACAAGTCTTTTTTAAAATTTTATGTAATAAATATCATATGTTTTAGTGAATTTTTCTATGGATATTAGTTATTAATTTGTAAGAATAATTTATTGAGTTATTATATAAGGGTTATATAGGATTTAGTGTTCATAAGATATGATGATTTTGTTGTTAATGTAATTTAGTATGTAATATTATAATTAGTTGATTCAATTGTTTGGATTATTTATCCTTAGATAATTAATTAATGATCGTTTTTTTAAATCACCCTAATGACTATGGTAGAGAAGCCTCAACTCATTGATTTAACTTTCAGTTACACATGAGATATGACTAGTGCAGTGATTCAGAAAAATTAGTAATTAGTTATAGAGAATAATATAAAACTAAGAAATTTTATTATCTCATGATATTTTTATATAAAATGTGGGGAGGGGAATCAGGAATTCAAATGTGTTATAAAACTATTTTGGAACATTCAATTGATTTTTAAACAATTCCAAATATTTTTTTAATGTTTCAATTTCATAACACATGTTAAGTCACATTATTGGTAGTATTATACAATTCATTTTCACCACAACACAATATTATATTTTCTAACTATTATTTAGTTCATGAACTTGATCCATAATAATGGGTAGCATAACTCTGTATTGATTTTGTGTGTCATGTAGTGACACTATCATGTGGTATTATATTATCACCTCAACACATCATGGCCACAATAATGTATATATCACCATGAAAAAAATTACTGGTTAATATTTTCATCATTACTGAGGTAATGGTTATGCTATATTATTTGAAATAGTTGAATAATTTTTTTAAAATTTTGGTTTTTTGATCATCATTTTCTTGAGGATGAAAAGTAAAAAATTGTTCATAAATAATAAATTTCATATTTTATTAATGTAACATGTTTTTACTAATTCAATCTAATATTAATTGTCATGAATTTTTTGGTCTTAAAAATATTTGTAAATTTAAAAATTTAAAACATTTTTCAAATAAAAATATTGTCATCCAGACATTAAATGAAATATGTTTCTACTTTATTTAAATAATGTTATATGTATGCTTTTTATTCTATTTTTGTAACACATTTATATAAATAATATAATCATTTTTCATAGGAATGTATATGATTGTTAAAATCAAATTGTATACATGAAATTTATTCAAAAAGTTTTTACTCGTGAAGATAATATTCTATAAGTTAAATATAAATTTTATGGGAAAATAATTATTTTAAATTAATATTTAAACATTAATTTGATAAAATATGTTAAACCATATAGGAATTTTAAATATTAATATTATATTTATACAATTCCATAATGAATACATTACTCTGTTAAATCTATTAATTAATAAAATAATTCTTATTCTATCGAGTTCCCTGTTTGGAAGGGTAGAAAATAAAGTTATATATTATTGGGGGAACCATAGTTTTGTATTATTTTACAATATATATATATAGTATTATTAATTCTAAATCCAGGTTTAGTCTGTAACATGTAAACATGTTTTAATTCATGATATAAAATTACTAAAATTTAAATGTTATTAAATTATTATATTTACTTTCAAATCGTATCATAATTATTCAGAATCCTGTGTTTCAGGATAAAGATTGAATTTTGTTTTCATATTGATAATAATTATTATTTTATATTTCTTTTTCATATTGTGAATGATCCATCATTATTATATTTTGAACATGAAAAAATAGGATATATAAAAATATATAATATTGTCATCATAAACAATTAACCTTTTTATATGTTATGATTGAGATTAATGGTGGATTGGTTATATTTACAATTCACTAACAATTATGTATGATATTTAATTGGATGACAACATGGTGTGTTGAATATGTTATTTCTATTCCTCTATATCAATAATTATTATCTTAATGATATCACAGAAACATATTTACACTATTAAATTTCTATATAATTATTGTCTTTAAGGTATTTCCATGGTTCATGTACTACATTTTGTCTATATAGAAAATATAGATACGAAATTTACCACCATACTATAGTTGGATAACAATTATTTAACTGAATCATGTGGTGTTCATATACTGAATATTGTCCAATACAAGGTCTATCATGAAAGTAACCTTATATAATTGGGATTTAATTGTTTTACTTCATCATTAATTCATGAGTAACATCACTAAAATTTTTCTATTATAACATATTTTTGATTTCTAAAACAATTTCATTTTATATCATTGAAAAATAATTGAAATGTTTATACATAATTTTTTTTCAATGATGATTAGAGTTCCACTTTAGGTTATCACTATTTATATAAATTCGCACACCCTCTATAGAAATATTGGAATTTAAGATTCATTGTTTGATATATTTATGTTATGTTTTGGTGATGGATTGTTCAAATCATTTTTGGATATGGTTTCTTATTTGAGGTGAATATTGGTTAGATACTCGAAGATATTAAAGTGAAAAATTGGAGTTGGATAAAAATATTTGATCTTGTTTTTTATCATAAATTTCGTTTAGATATTATTGTGAAATTGTGGTGGATTGTTTCACTATTTTTTACATATTTTTTTTTAGATTTTGGTTTTCATTATGATTATTCATTATCTTGTAATGATTCAATATTACTTACTAAATAGGTGTATAATTTAATATAAAACTATATGTTAGTATAGAACCTTATAGTATATATTTCATCTTAATATGTGGGACATACTAAATTTTCGTCTAACCACTTGATAAATTTATTTTATATTCTATGGGGATACTGCCACCCTTAAGAGTTTTACTAAACACCAAACATTTACTCTATACTATATCAGGAGAGAATTGAAACTAATGTATTTTGACATCATTCCCATTGTTTCTCAGGTAATAAGGTCTCATTAGATAAAAAATTATATATGTGATGTTTTTTATAAGAAACACGAATATAAGGAAACCCATGGTTACAATGGTTATTCAATTTTGTGTTCTAGGATCTATATATTATACTGAAATTTTACCGTTATTGTTTTTTTAAATTTATTATATAACGAGTTACATAAAAGATATAACTTGACTAGATTTCCTCCTTTAACATGGATTCTTGAATCATGGAATTCATCCCATACTAGAACATGTACTGTATCATTGAATCTCATATGCTTACCCATGGATGCTTATCTTTTGAGTGGAATCAATTGAACATTTTTATAACTAAAGTATTATAAATACATATATATCATGCTTCTATATGTACATACTTGTAAATTTACTAGTTTTGACAATATATATATTTATCCACTATCATTATCTAATGTGGTATTTTATCTCTATACTGTTTTTAGTTGGTGAACCAACTTGAGAGTTTAAGTAATGATAATTATTTTCAATAGAGTATGTACCAAAAAAAACTTTCATAGAAGATAATATATACCCCAATATGATAAAATATATTAATTTTAGAATAAATATAATTTCCTTGATATCATACATTACATGCAACAAAACTTTTCTTTGATATCTTGCAATATAAGAATGATCAAGTTTTACAAAACAATAATATGTGAATAAAATATTAATATTTTATAAAATAATTATAACATATCCATAATGCTTTTGGGTATTAATAATATTAAATACCTTATTAAAATATATATCTTAGACACATTTACTCAATATCTATTGATTATAGAGAATAATAATCATTTGAAAGAGAAAGGAATTTTTTCTGAGAAGTAGTATTTTTTCCAAAAGATAGTTTAGTCACCCTTTGGAAACCAAATTTAAAATCATATTTTACCAATTTAAAAAAATTAAAAAAATATTATTATTTAAAAAAATTATGAAAATTAACTTAGTGAGCAATTTTTAAATTTTTCTGAGAATTTTCATTTTTTGATGAATAGTGAGAAATACTAAATTTTAATTGAAAACGTCTTTTTAATTACATTATTTTTAATGATATCCATATTATGTTTTGTTTTTGAATTATAATTCATTATATTTTATGTCCTTTATTCCAATTTTTTTCGTTGGAATTATTTTGTTATTGAATTTAGACATAAAAACCTTTTAATATTTTGAACATTTTCACTTTGAATACAAGCTTTATAATATAATATGTGAGACTAATTTTAAATAAATTGATTTTAATTATGAGAATTGAATTTGAAATTTTGTTTAAATATTAGTATTCATATTTATTTATAATTTATAATTTTTACAACATTATTTTGACCAAAATAAATAGCGACTCGATTAAAAATTAATTATTGCTATTAGGTTAAAAATGGGTTGACCAAGGGGTAAAAAGAACTGAAAAGATACAAATGTACAATAAAAATGAATAAAGAACATATATGTCTATATTTTTATGATTATACCTATAATAATTTATAATGGTTCATTTTCAATCTTTTTAATACATGAAAAATGTGGTAGATCTCAGTTAGTTTCAATAATACAATGTTTGTCCTCTCCCACACTTATAAAAGGCCACACCCTCTACTCTCTATTTGACACCTCAAACCCTATTTTTTAGGCCAATCACAGAAAAAATAACATCCCAAATTCCCTACCCAAATATTATAAGTATTATCATAGGTATAAATCTAACCGTTGAGGGTTTCAATTCAAACCTTTGGTGGGTACACAATGAATATGTAATGTTCTTAGAAATGAATCTTTATTGTATTTAATTATCCACCTCCTAAGAAAAATCTTTATCCACTATAATAATATAATATTAGAATCCTACATATACAAATAAGTAATTATAATAGTTTAATAACCTAAAACCATAAACACACTCATTTAATGGGTTATAAAACAATTGTTCATGTTTATAAAAGATAACCACCTCAAAAACCGATGTTAGTTTGTTTTTTCATTTCCACCCATCAAGGTTGGGTAATGTGATGGATATAAAGAATATATATGATATTTATAACATATTTACATCTATTTATTCATTATATCAAATATATATATTTTTGATTTCCATTCATTGCGGTATATGCTAATGTCACTCGTGTTTACAGAAGACTTCTTCCCAACAAAGTGATGTGATTCATCAACCACTAAAATTTTACATGGAATGTGATAAGGATTAAATTAATTATACGATGTTATATACATGGAATATTTAAGAAAATGACGAAATATTTTTCATAATGTAATGATAATGAATAATTTTACTTATATCCCTTTATCTCAATTAGAGATGATAACATCATTTATTTTTGTGTAGTGAACCTCATTCACATATCGTTGGGACTATAATTTAATCACTACACCACATTGATGATATATATAATTATATAATATGATATCAATTATAATATGATAATTTTTAATTGTAAAATATTATTTACCTCTTTTCCATAATGATTAGTGATAAATGAAAACTTTACTTATGCGTGCATATAGCCTAAAATCTCTTTGATCTTAATGCACGTAAATTTTAATAACCATAATTCATGATTTGTGATAGCTATAAAATTAATGTGAAAATATAATTACAATTTAATTATTATTATTCAAAATCTGATATATCAATATAATATGATAAAGAACTAGATCATTCATGAAGAAAGACTGCTGAGAAAAAAAGGAAATATACACTCAAAACAATTAAAATAATGAATGGTTATTAATAATAAACTGATGATATGTTATAAAAGGATCATATGTTATACCATTAATACTAATATTTTGTTAATAAAAATATTTACAAACCTACATTATTGGAGGCTAAATCAATTTTACCCAAAATAAATCGTTGGGTCAGGGACATCATCTCAATTTCATCTCAATGAGGTATATGGTCATGTTATGAGCCAAACATTTAAAATATAGTTTCTATACTACACTAATGACATGTTATATAATGATTAAAGAAAGAAATATCATATATTGATTTTCTATTTGAATTATTACATCTATGTGTATTTAATTTAACAGTATCCAAGTGGTAAATTATTTCACAACTCAATTTCATTTCATTGTGTTATATTAATTTTTCATTATAGTTAATATTATAAGATTATTTTTATAATTAATTTTCATAATCTGATGTTATTTTTTCTATTTTTTATGTTTATTTATAGTTTATAGACATAATTTATTCCTTGGTTGATTCTCACTTCAATGATATGATCATTTGTCTGGTTTACATCACAATCACACATTAAATGAGATTTTTTATTCCTAATTGATAATTGAATGAAATTATTTTACCATTTTTAAATAAAAAAAAATTAAATCTCATATCCACGAGTTATTAATGATATTTTCATGTAATAGTACAATTATTTAGTCCTTGTAATGTAAGATAATTTAGAAAATGTTTTAAAGAAATCTGACTTCATTTATCTCATCGATCATATATCAAATTGGTTCCAAAATAATGTTTTATAAGAAATTTAAATACCTTTTTATGAATTTATAAATAATATATCAAAGCAATATTCACCAATAATTACTCACTAAATAGAATTCTCAATATAATCTTGTGTACTTTTCAAAATATTTCTCCTTGGAATTTCGAAAATGTGTGAAAGGAATCTTCTTTTCATTTTCTGAAGAAGACACAATGCAGAACTCTTTATGATTCAAAATAAATTTTCATTCCAGATTTTATGGAACTTATTTAATATTTCTTCATCAAGAGCATAATTTATTTGAAGACACCCTATCATTTTTATGAGTATATTTAAAAAAATATATGTTTTCTAAAATTTATTTTAAAATAAAATGTTTTTGAAAATGTTTTTTATAATGAAAATGAAATTTTCCTGTTGAATGAATTTAATGATATTTTTTTGGTATTTATATTTATCAATGAAAATAATTTTTTTTATTAATCCAACAGGTATATTTTGATACCATAATTCTTATTTCTTTGTATGGTTAATGATTGTTTTTTCCAAGGATATCAGTGACATTCATTTCTTTGTTTTAATTTATAGTAATTATCTTAACTTTTAAGAATCACATTATTGTGATCATTTTAACTATTAATTCCATTGTTCCAAATATCCATACTTCAATATGATGTATATTGTAATTTCCTAAAATGTATAAATTTTTTAAATAACTTTATTTCATTGAATATTATATTTTTTAACTATGGAATCCGTGATTAATATATATCCATTAATCCAGAAATATATTACATGTTCAATAATATTGATTTATTGAATAAATTGAATAATTGAAATATTAGGAATTCCATGGATCTGAAATGATGGGTAGTACATAGTATATTATAGAACCTTGATTCATTTGTTTTTCTAATGAGACAAATCAGTTAAACTAACATTAAATGAGGTTTTAACTATAGATTAAACTATATTGTGAAAGTCCTTGATGGTAGATGTGTTGTGTTCCTAAGAAATTACATATGATAATTAAGTGTTACCTCTATTATGAGTGTAAATATTATTATCAATGATATTTTCACTATGAAATTACATACAAATGAATTCCATTTTTATTTTATTGATTAAACATCATGTTTTTTAGTTATTTATGTTTCCATATTTTTGTATTCCTTATACAGTTATTTAAGTGGAGTGTGTGCCGAGTTATTTAATTTTTCAATATTTATTATGCATTATATAGATATTTAAATTGAATGTGTTCTTATTTATTTAACATAACATGTTGATTAAACATATTCATCCCTGGTATCTTCCATTTCACATAACCCATTCTGAGAATTTCAATTATCAGGTATTGATTTTCCATCATAGGAATTTGTGAAGTAAATTATATTGGAAATTTATTTTTGATGAAACAACATTATTCTAGAGAAAACTAACTAATAATTTTTGTATTCAAATATAATATGGTCATAATTTATATATAGGTTATAATAATACTACTAAACTATTTTGTCATTTTGGGTGTGATTCAATAAATCTTATGCCAATGTAATGTTGTAAGGCACTGACAATGGGCTACTAGGGATGGGGTGCCTATAGGTTTTATCATAGGATATTTAGTAGAAACCTTAGGTACTATATTTAGGAAAAAAATATTTTTTATTATAAACCTATTATAAAAATTGAGAATAAGTGTAGTAGAACATACATATGTTGTGGTAATGTAGAGATTATGTGATTTTAGTTTCAATACATTCATGATTGGATAGTAAAATCATATAAGGTTCTATAATAAAAGTAACTAGGGGTTATAAATCCGGATAGATCACATTGGTATTGATCATATCATCACATAGGTCATTAAAATTCGACTCACTCCACAGTTTTTTTGACACTCGTGTTATACATGGTTAGTAAAATCAATATTTTCCTAACAAACAATAATGAACGATTTGAATAAATAATGTTAATGAATAAAAAAGATTAAAACCTAGACCAAGGAATTACATATTTTTAAATAAAATGGGTGTAGTTATGTTTTTATATGGATTCAATAATTAAATTACAGAATTATTTTTATGAATGGTATTGTCGTAAAATAATAATTAAATGTAAAAATAGTATGTTAAATTTTAAAAAATATATATCTTCATTTACGTAATATTTATGGAAACCAGAATGTGTTTTTATTTAGAAATTTCACATAAATTCAATGTATTAAAAACCATTTTTATGTTTTATATGGTGATATTTTTCAAATATTTAAGATATTTTTCAAATAATATTAAGGCAATGAAACTGATTTGTATTGTATATGTTTTTATTGAAAAAATAATTTTCGGAATAATTCCTTTAAATTTTATAGGAATAACTATAATGGTGTTGATAAACCTTGGTGTGGATATGATCATTTATGTAAATGTATTAAAATTATAAATGATTATTATAATTTAAATATTTATATATTTTATTGAAAACCCCAGTAAAAATGTTATTTACTGATTACTTTTCTTTTAAGGATGTCAAACATATTTTTTTGGGAATATTATGGGAATTATATTAATATTGTTTTTTAAAATTGAAGTCCTTCATATTGATTGAAAATACATCTAGTCTATAAAGTTTTTAGGGGTTGAACACCTTATCGATGGTTGATCTGGATTATGCACATACTAGTGGAATTTTCAATGTCCAAGTAAATATAACATTATTTAATATTAAAATAATTATGGATAAATATTAATGATGTACAAATGGAATTACATATTTAGTTTAAAGATTATTGTACTATATTCTATAACATGTCCAATTCATTTATTTTTTTGAAAATAATATGAGGTAGAGGTAAATACTTGTGTAATTGATCTTCTAATCCATTAAAACAGAGTTTTAGTTCATCACACATTAAAATTCATTTTTTGGATATTCATTTCATGGAGTAAGGGATGAATTTGAAATTGTTAAATTTACATCCAAATGATGAAACTTTACTTATAAAATATAAAGGTATAATGTATGTATATTTATTTATATTTTTATATAGTAAAATATATCATCAACTGTATGGAAAAAATAGATCTTTATATAAAAATTTCATTCTACAATACTCATATTTACTAAATCATATTATCCTTTAAACCATAACATATTTAAGGTTTTGAGTGACTTCACATTCCATTGATCATTAACTTCCTTATGATCAGTGACCTCAATCACTCTCAATAATTATTTATTATATTCAACCATGTCAACATCATCACTTTCAACCTATGTTCTCCTTTATATAAAATAAATTATGCGTTATTATATATATCATTTTTAATTCTCTTTGTACACTAATTTAGAGGATTATTTATTAACACATTAACAATATGAGATTACAAATAATGGTTTTTCCAAATATAAAACCCCAGATTACTGTAACATCCTAACCCCATATCCACACACCAATTCCCTGATCAGGTCTGTTATATGACCTCATGTATGCCTCCTCATATTTGAGAGGTTTCTAACTAACATTAAGGGTCTAAAATATCAACATGGGGAGACTATACCCTCTCTATAAATGTATATCAACAATTGAAATAGATAACACATAATAATTTGATAATAAAAAATAACCATAATAATTCCATGACTAAAATACACCTGTAACACAAGACGAACTAAAAAATAATTCAATATCCAAAACAAAAGTAGTAAATTTTTCATTATGAAACCTATATCTAGTCTCAAATGTATAACTCAAAATAATGACATTGATAACCCCCAAGTGAGTCCCAATACAAATGATGGTTCCTTTATCGATACTCCCCCAACATCTCCACATATCATAATTCTCTTGACCTTATCATGTCATGTAATCATAAATTCTTTTCTGTTACCGAACATTATGAATAGGGTGTCATTACAAATTAGTATGCCATAACCAATGGTGTCTAAAATAATATCCACTCATTAACATAGTATGAATATTCATAAAAAATAATATACAATAATATAAATAAATAAAATTCTATTCTTTAATAAACCACATAATTTATGTGAGATTCGGATGAAACCCTGTCAAGCAATACCATTATTGGACTATGTCAGATTCTAAATGATATCACATAGGGACTTACAATTAATTATCACATGGTCTTTAATTATCCATTAATATTCAAATCATATTATATAAAATTGGAACAATAGTTCAATTCCAATTGATTGGAACTATAATCCTTGGTTAGGCCCCTGTGGGTATTTGATGCATCAGTTACTGTCACACAGAACATTCATAAATCTATCACACAAGTTGGTTTTAAAGCACTATTCTGTGTCTGAAACTTACTATCACATCCATCACACATGTTTTATTTTTATGTGTCATTCCATATTGAACATTAATTATTAATTGAATTAATTTTGCGTCTAGACCTCTATATATAGAACCTTATGGGTATTAAAAGAATTAGAACATTTCCCACAAACAATTTATCAATCAATCACAATATATCACACACATCACATTTAACAAGGTTGATCAATATTAACCCTCTTATCAATATTTCAAGTCAAGGTATATCATTATCAATTTATAAAATGTTCACTACTTTGTTCACTTAGAAATAATATGTGAATTTCATGATTAAAAAATTATTAAAATTTTAAATCATATAACTCAATAAACCAATATGTTTAAGCCAACTAAATCATAATATATGTTTTCAAGTAATTTGAATACACATTAATTGACCAATCGGACAATCTCAATTTTCCCTCAAGTACACAATTTCATCATTTAATAAATTAATCAACCAATTAATTAATCTAGTTCTACCAATAGTATAATGATAATTAACAAAATACCATTTTCCATATTTAACTCATTTAGTAATCCTATTGAAATTAAATTTTTCAAGTAATAACTCATACAGTTAATTAATCAATTAATTTTTTCAGTCAAAGATTCAATTATAAAACTTTCAAATTGAATATTCGTAATAAATACAATGAATTGGAATCAAGACATCGAGAATTGAATTTAGACCACCTACCTCAAGATAGTTGATGGATTATCACCGATGGAAATCACAATTTGATCGTGAATAAGAAAAATGATGTAGGAAAATAATATCTATATATGAAACATAGATCCAATATAAAATATACTAGGTACAGGGAAATCTAGATCCATACCAAGTACCTAAGGAGGAAAATATCCCTAATAAAGGTGATATAAGGGTGGGAGATAAGGGAAAATGTAATCAAGATGTGAATATCTTATTGGGAGAAGTGAAAGTCATCTATCTAAGATTCAATTCATCAATAACAGATACTATAATTCCTTTAAATCTATTTTGGAAACTCCAAAAAAATGGATAATGTCTATTAGTGTCAATCTAGGGTGTTTTCGGATATAAGACATTGGTTTGGGAATTTTTATTTATTTTTTGGGGTCTAAAATTCTATGCCAATGGTTTCCAATATGGGGCACATAATTTTCACAATAACTGTGCCTAACTATGTGCCTCCTTTAAAGGACTCTATTGGTTACTACTAGAGGGTCAAAAATCATTACAAATAATGTGCAGCTATGTGAATGACCTATTATTAGGCAATAATGGTATGTTGTCCATGGCACACAGCTATGTAAAACCAAGAACCAACCGTGAACTTCCCCTCTTTCTTCTAAAATAATATGATATCAAAAAAATATCAAATAGATAAATCCCAATCAATATATATTCAAAACATGGTAATAGTGTTCTTGTAAACAAGATTGATAAAACAACAGAAATGTTTGAGACCTTTAAATACCCTCAAACCCAATAAAACGTATCCTAAATATGTACTCCCAAGAATCTGTAAGATTTTGAGGTAAAATGGTCAGTCCACTAAGCCCAAATATCTTCTTGTATCTTTTATGTTTTCACACGTACACAAACAAGTTTCTATAATATAATAACTATTATCATGGCCTTTCCACCTGGAACATTCTCTCTTCGATCGACAACTTGTATTAGATGCTCAAAAAATGATGCATTAGTATCAAACTCCACATCATCTAGATTAATCACATTATAAGGGTCAAGGTGATACCGCTAAAGTAATGACACAGGAAATAAATCATTCATATCACTATACGTATGTGGAAGATTCAATCATTATGCCACCAACCCAATTCTTTTCAAAACCTAAAATGGTCCAAAAATCATGGGCAACAACTCACCTTACATCTTAATATTATGGTGACATAATCTTGGAATCACCTAAAGAAAAACACAATCACCCAATTTAAGCTTTTGGGATCACAGACGTCTATTAAGGTATGAATTATATCTTCTTTGAGTTGAGTACATACACATCCAAACCATCTAAACTTTTTTTTACATCTCTAACACGATACATGGTCCCAACAAATATGACTCACTTTCTTCTATCCATAATAGAGGTGATATGTAATTCCGACCATCAAAAGAATCATATGGAACCATCTGAATAGTTTTCTGATTAGTATTTTTATTGGAGAACTCCACCATTAATTGTTTCTTCTCCCAAGAACCACTAATTTTGATGACACACACTGATACCATATCATAATGAACTTATCTAGTATGTTCCTATTACGAATGTGTTTTTAGATATAAATTAATACTCAGTAAAACCTGTATACCAAGACCCTTAAAAAAGGCTCCCATAAGAGAGAATTAAAATATGAGTAATAGTCTAAAACAAAACATTGCCACACCTCATAATGATGAACTATATCTTTTAGATACTTGTCATCCAACTAAAACTCTAATAAAGCCTCTTGTGTAGATAAAAAATGTGCATTTTTCATTATTTAGTCATCAATAACCCAAATAGATTCATTCTAATTATGAATCCTTGAGAGACCCACCACAATGTATGTGGTAATATCATTATTATTCAATTCCATATTGAGAAATGACTACAGTAAATCACTAGATCATTGATCCTTGTCCTTAACCTATTGACGGGATTAACGTCATGTCACAAACCCTTCAATCTCATTTTTCACTCCAGGACACCAATACTATCTTCAAAGGTGATTGTATATTTTGGTCAGAGCTATAGTTACCACCCACACCAAGTCATGAAATTAAAATATCATCTCCACCTGCATGATGGTAGGAAACCACTATTATTTTCAAAAATACCTTATCTGTCTTCTCCCACACTTATTAAAGGACACCCACTCTCCTCTCTCCTTAACACATCCAAATCACATTTTTTTCACATACCTAACAAAATAACGTCAAAACCTCACTAAAGTAATACTAAAAGACTTATCATGGGAATAAAGCTATCCATTTAAGGTATTAGTGCAAACCTGATGAGGATTCCCCAAGAAGAGGTAATGTTCTTTGATTAGAATCATTATTTGATTCTTTTCTCTGCCTGCATGATTTTTTTATAATGCTTTATGTCATGATAAAATAAATATATATAATATACCATAGTGTTTTCATCATAATTTATTTAATTAAAACCATAATCACATCTATCAAATGGGTTACGTAATCATATTTTGTGTGTATGGGGGGATACCTCCTTATGAATTGATGTTGTTCATATTTACATTTCCACCTATCTAGATAAGGTTTGATGGAGTGTACAAAGATTATATGTAAAATATTTATAGAATATTTATACCTTTATATTAATCATATCAAATATACCCATTTAATTTTTATTCTATATGGTATACATTAATTTCGCTCCTGTGTATAGTAGTATGTCATCCTATGAAGTGATGTAATTCATCTTTCGCTAATATTTTATAAGTAATGTGACATTGATAAGTTTAATTATTATATAGTATATACATGAAATTATTAAGATATCAATAAAAAATTTATAATTGTAGAAATATAATACAAATTTTTTCATACATTTTTTCTCATTAAAGAGGATAACATCATTCTTTCATGTGTATACTACCTTTTTTATAGAGTGATGTGACTCTATTTTGATTACAACACAACATGGAAGATATAAATATATTTATATAATATTTTATTAATAAATTTATTATTATTATTTTACTTTAATATATTACTTACCTCCTTTACACAATGATCAGTGAAAAATGAAACATTACTTATGTGTACGTGTGTCATACCATCTCTATGATTGTAACATAATTAATTTTTGATCAACATTACCCATGATTCGTTTTAAAATTAAAATTTATTTAAAAATATTATTATTATACCCTGATTATTGTTATATAAATTTTAGTACTATATAATTTTCACAAAAATGTGATTGATCAAGATGAAACATGCATGAGAAAACAAGGAAACTAACACCTGAAACAATGAAAATAATGAATGAATATAAATACATGGGTGATGAGATGTTATAAAATAGTCATATATGATATCATAAATAGTAACATGGTTCTTTAATAAGTGATAAAATATGATTAAAATCACAATATAGGATTATAAGGAATGTTCATCCCAAATAAAGTCTAATGTAGGGAATTTTGTCCCAATTTCATTTCACTAATACATATTGTAATGTTATGAAAATAATAATTTAAATTGTGTATATAAAAAAATATTTACATATAATAAAATAATTAGATATTAAATCAAGGATTATTTAATTTTAATTAAAAATATTACATATAGTGATATTTAACTTAAGTGTTTCCAAGTGGTAAATAATTTCATACCTCAATTTCTATTTTTGGGTTATATTACTTCCTAACTATCATTAATATTATAAGATAATGTTTATAATGACATATTGTTATATTATTTTTTAACTTTTTTATGTTTATTTACAGCTAATACATATAATTGAATCATTGGTTGATTCTCACATCAATGGAATGATATTTGCAAGGGTTTAATTCCTAATATCACTTAAATAATGATTTTTATACATGAATTTAAATTGATGGATATTTTTAAACCATTTACCAATAAACCAATTTCATGTTCTCCTATTATAGTTTTTCATGATATTTTATTGAAATATTACTTTTTGAGATAATTTCATTATTAAATTTATTGAGAATATTTTTATAAAATATGCATTTATTTCACTATTTGCTAAGAAATAAATTTTCTACCGAAACCATGATTTCAAAAAATGGTTCCAGAAATGTTATGAACTTTTAGAAATAATTTAAAAAAATAAATATCACCCATTTTTTAGAGTTAATTGTTTTGATGGAATTATATGTCATTTTGAGAATAATGCGCATTTTTATTTTACCTAAAATTTAAAAGTAATCATATTTCCATCTTCTAAAAAGGCACATTACTAACCATTTTACATTGAAAAAGGAATATTATTTTCTGAATTTATGGAATCCCCCCATGAAAAACATTATTTATTTGCAGAATCCTTTGAAATTTTATTTATATGTTTTTTCATAAAATGTTCTAAAAAATGATTTTCATAAAAACGAAATTTTAGAATATTTTGAAAAATTAAACATACATTTTCCAAAATATTTTTTAAAGATATTTTTATTATATATATGTTCTCCTATTACAAAAATAATATTTTTCTTACTCTAATGGGTATATTTTGGTACTACCCTTATTTTCTTCTAGATGTTTTATGACTATTTTTGGTAAGGGTAGTAATGACAATTAGTTATTTCATTAATTTTGTAGTTATTAAATTACCCTTGAAATAATTACTTCTTATGATCATTTATTATTATAAAGATCACTTATATTAAATATCCATAATCTTGTATGATGAATATGATTATTTATAAACAAATTACCATTTATACATATGGTGTTTACTTTGATAGTTATTAGATTAACTAGGGGAATATTTATATTTTTGTAACCTTTAACCCATAAATATATTTGATGTTAATGAATTTTGATTCATGAATTAAATATATTATTTGATATAGGAGGAATTATTTTGACATATAGTGATAGGTATGAACCTGTATAAAATATCCTCTCGATATATTGGTAGGCCTCGTGGGAAGAAACACTTAATATAACGTTAAATGGTTTTTACTTATGGTTTAAACCATTTTGTGAAAGGTATTGATGATATTGGTATAATATGCCTTATAAATTACCTCTGATAATAAAGAAATTACAACATTAAGAGTTTATTTATTATTTTATTATAGATTTTCACTATGAAATTATGTCTCAATTAATTTAATTTTTTTATTGATTAAATGAAATGTGTTTTCAGTTATTTACATTTCCATATTAATTATAAATTATCCAGTAATTTATATGTATTATATACTTAGTTATATACCTTTCCATGTTTATTATTCCTTATCCAGATATTTAAATGGAATGTGCACTCATTTAATTACCTTCACATGTTTGTTATGTTTACTAATTATTGATGGCTTTTTCTGTACATAAACATTATTATCTAATTGAGTTTAACCATTTTTATATTCTTTTGAATCCTTGAATTTTACTATATTTGATAAACATGGATATTCTAGATTGAATAGAATTAATTATTGAAAATATTATGTTTCAAATTTTTAATTATAATATAATATGGGAATCATATATGTGTCCATGTTTCCTAGACTACTAAGTTATTCTATCCTTCAGGATATGATTCCTTTGTTCTTATACTAGTGTAATGTAGTATGATGGTGACTCTGGATTACTAGGGTTGGGGTTACATTAGTTATTGGCTTATAATCAATTTGCTAATAAAATTTCTTTTTATGAGTAATTTTCTTATGGTCACTTTGAATTTCCCTTAATTAGTTCGTATTACCAAGCCTTCAACACATTTAGTTCACATAATTTACTATTAATAATTCTACATTTATCTATTTTGTGATATATTAGAATAGTTGTTTTATTATTTGTGTTGTCACATGCTAGATGTATTTTTTAATGTATATAATTTGTTTAGAATACTATATATATTAAATTATGTCGTGTATATATGAAAATGTGTTATAACACAAAATTTTAATACAAACCCTTATAATGTTACTTTATTTATAGAAAATATATTAAATCTTCTATTTTTTTAAATTTATTATTAAATTTGATGCTTTATTTTAAATGATCCCTATTTTTTAATAATATATCTTGGAACTAGTATTCTAAATTATTATAATTGATGAATATTTATATTACATAATGAAATATTTTATAACATGAGTTGAAATTTGGTTCGAGATGTTCCATCCATACCATAAATGAATATTTATTCATTTTATATGAATATTTGGTACATATGAATTTAAATCACAAAAAGAACCTATATTAATTTTTTATTTTGTGATTATATACCAATGAAATACATTTTTCAAAACATATTTGATATGAACATAAAATAGTCCTCAATCATGACCCATATAATAAAATATCCTATATAATAATATTATTATATACCTAGGGAATGAAACGTATGAAATTGATAGCTTAAAATCTATATAATGGGTGGACATAATAGTTACCAACCAATGATCATATGTGAGATTAAGTCAAACATGATGTTTTTAAAATATAATTATGGTTCTTGAACTTAACCAAAGGAAACTCTACCCAGCATAAGAATGAATCATAATTCACGAATGATGATATAATTATTTAGATATAAAAATTTGAGTGAGGTATTTGAATCCAACGAACTCGTACATGAGTGGTAAGGGCTCTTATTCGTCATCCAAGAGACCAAGGTTCAAAATTTTTTGGAGGCATATTAACGCGTATTGTATCATTACTGTAGAAGGTACTATTCAGTGTTGTAGCAGTCAAAAATATTCACCCTATTTGGGCCTTCAGGCCACCGGTTTGGTCCTATGGATCTTAAGGGCCTTTAGTCCATTAAAGGCTTTTGGGCCATAGGGCCTTCGGGCCATTAAGATCATGGATTAGCCCAATTCACATAGAGAAGGCCCCAGAAGAGGACCAGAGCAACAATAACAGCAGTAAAGAGTAGTAGAGCTAACCAGATTGGAATAATGAAAGGGTATGTAATCCTCCATCAGGACCAAGCACTGTGCAACTTTGTATGGGGAAATTCTAGACTATCAGCAATTCAAGGTGGGGATCTATGCGATCGATGATGCAGAAGCTGTGGAGGGGCAGTTCTAGTGGGTTGGTCCTACATGTCATGTATTGGGCATGGTGTGCCTCTGGCCTTCATGGAATGTATAAAAAGTCATACAGACCCTTATGCCTTAAGTCTACAAGTCACGTACGGGTTCCCCTTCAACACTCAATAGGGGGATTATCCATAATAAAATAAAAATAAGGAATTTGGGCCATTCGAGTTTGAATAGAGGTATTTGAATGTGGAATCACTATATAATTATCATATTCAATGGAATCATAAAATAGTTATATGTTAGAAAAATGACATTATTTTAATGAATATGGGAGAAACATAGTCATATAACATATTTTTTTATTTTAAGGCTCATTTAAAAGACCTTCATAATATAGTGGAATGAGTACCATAACATAGTTGATTGGGTTTAAATAACATTTCAATAATTATAGTTGATTTGAGAAATTCTCAAGTCCTTTAGAAATCATTTAATGACATATAATGATTTACCTACTACATTATTGGGATATATAATTTGTGTCTCACATTTCAGGAAAATAAAAACCATATATATGGGTACCACATTATTCAAAAAACATTCACAATACAATATTTGTTTAATTATACTATGAGAAAAAACAAAGTTTATAAAATTTCCCAAAAAAATAATTATATGGAATAAAAAGAAAAAAATTGGATATAATCATTATAATATATACCTAATGAGTATAATAAACATAAATGTATAATTAAAATAATTAATTAACTCTAAAATAATCTTAAAAAATTATTTTGAAAATATAAATAATTTTGTATTTTATTCTCTATACAATTTGGAAAAAATGAAATAATTTATAAAGAAATTTTTTAAAAACAAATACATAATAAAATAAAACATATATTGAAGAATAATGAAAACATCATACAGGATCTTCCTGTGACAAAAAGTGTAAAAAATTGGAGAAATGACCCCAATAAATATGTTTATAATTTTCTGCCCACTCATTTTTAATCATTTAATAGGAAACATCAAATTAATTTATAATATCATATAATTAGGTATATGTATATATAAAAAATAATAGAAAATAATATAAATGGAGTAAAATTATTCCTTTTTTAAAAGAAGTTATAATATATGATTATATGAAAAATATTATTTCCATTGAATTGTGAACCAAGGGGGATAAAATTTTAAGAAGGCATATAATCCTTAGATATAACCATATTATAAGAATATATATAGTGATTTATTTCTCATTAACATCTAATTAATACATAAAATAATGTATTTATAAACAATCTCAATATAAAAATTTTATTGTAAAAGAATATATAAGTTATATTACCAATTTCTAATAAAGTTATTTAACGACATTTATTGAAAATATAATTTTTTTAATAACTTGTCTATGAACCATAAAAATATATATTACCTTTTATAAAGTTCAATTATAATCACTTAATACACAAAACCTTAATCATCATGAATAAATAGATATTCATGGTAAATATTTAAAATGTGTACTCATACACAACAAAAATGTGTATTGGTTCACATTAACAAACACAACTCAATGAAATGGAAATTGAGATGAAATCCATTACATTACACATTCCATTAGATGAACATAAATTAAACAAATGTGTAATGTTTTTATTTTGTATTTTAATTTTTATTAGAAGCCTATTCATATATATAACATCATATAAAACCAATTATAACATTTTATCATCCATATGATAATAACATTTCATTATTCCCATTATCTATTATTTGAGTTGCCTTAATTTATTATCTGTGTTTTGTCAGGAATGTTTAGTTTTTTATAAATAGGATATAAATATATAATCTATAGGATGATAATAATTTCATTAATATCATATTTACTCAGTAAATAAATGAACCATTTAAAATAGTTGGGCATGAAAAATGAATCGCATTACTTTGTGGAGATGGAAAGTCGTACAAACACATAAGTGATGATATCATTCCAATAATGTTTGAAATCGTAAAGAAGCTAATTATAAATCAATTTTAAATATTTTAAATCTTGTTATACGATTCACATATATTAATTAAATTTACCCTTATAAACATCCATATAATTTTTTCTTGAAAAAACGAATCACATTGCTTTGCGAGGCGATAGTCTCCCGTACACATGAGAAAATATATCATATTTTTAAATGAAATGGAATGTAAGATTGTATATTTTTTATAATGATTCCATAAGTATAATTATTTCATATTTATTAAATATATACATTAAAAAATCATAATGTCAAACCATGAGAGGTGTTGAAGGAAAACGTGTCACATCGATTTGTGAGGTCGTAGTACTCCATACACATGATTGAGTATTTGATTTCCCAATTGATGGAATTTGAGTTGGATATAGGTTATTAAATTTAAATAAACACATACAAAAATATTTTTGATGCTGGTGTTACTAAATTATCTTTATTGAAAATAATTTTATGGAGTTGGAGGGAGAAATAAATTCAAAAGGATCATTTTATAACATTAAATATTCTCCAGACGACCTCCTTTGGTTTACACGAAAATCAATCATAGTATGGGTTTTTTATAAATACATGGAATATAGGATGTTTTTAGTGGAATAATGATGTTATTTGGTTATGTATTATTCAACAAAAATGGATTTGGTACCAGGAAGTGTGGAGGAGAGTAGGTGTCCTTTTATGTGTTGGGGAGAGGACACACATTAAATTTAAAACAAAAATTCAATTAAAACATGTTTTTATTTATCCAAAAGCCTCCAAAGTGTAAAATTTTAAACGTAATCTATTTATATTAACCACCGTGTTAAACAAGTATGTACCTTAAATACTGTAATCAATTATTACTACATTAACTATTACAAAAGGTCAAATATTATGTTAAAATTTTTATATAATATAAAATTTTATGATTCAAAATATGGAATCCATTTTTACTAATTCAATTTATATATTTATAGTAATCAAATTTGAAATTATCTTATAGATGTGAAGAAATAGAGGGTTTTTGAAGAGAATATTCTAATAGATATATATGGTTTTAATATGAAAATATAACATGAAATTGGCCTAAATAACATAAATTCTAAATATTATAATCTATTTTATTTGATGATACATTATCAAAAAACCAAAATATAGTTCAAATTTTAAAACAATTTCAATGAGAATGATGTTTTCAATGAAAATAATTATTTTCACTATTCCTTTCAAAATGAAACTTTTTAAAAAAAATTTAAAAAATAAATCTAAGATAATATTATAATGACTATTTCAAAATATAGTTTCATTTTATTAATTTATATCTCTAAAATTATCAAAAATTAATTTTATCAAAAGTTCAATAGAAGTGACAAAACCATTTTCTTTAAAAATTATATTTCTTAAGAAAATATTTCATTTACATGAAAATTATTCTTATTTTATTTAAAATAAATAAATTTATATATTTTTCATAAATTATTATGTCCTTTTCAAACCCAACAATACAACATCTAGGATGTAATATTGAATTTACAAAAATATTTTAATAGAGTATCTTATTATTTGAAACCTGATGTTTTGTGCATCATAAGATATCGAAAGGATTGGATATATTTAAAAGGAGACAGATTGTATTGTATCTGTGTCTTACATTATTCCCTCATAAAAATATTGAACTAAAATTTTCATTGATATTTCATTCTAACATTTTGATGGTATTTCTTCTTAATAACATCCTATAGCACCCATGTTGTTTCTCCTGTTTTATGATTTCTCCCAATTACCTTTACCATTCTAGTAATCTAATTCCTCAATACAAGCTATATTCTTTCATTAATATAGATGAGTTACACAAAATAATATATAATATATTCAAATTATAATTCATCATAGGTGTGATCCTGAATTAGGTGTGGCATGAACTTCATTTACAGTGATATCTCGAACACAACATGCAATTTTGGAAACTTAGTGGTATTTTCAATTTGTAAGAGAATACACCATTTCTATCAAGGATTTAAAAGGGAAAATTTACATAGAATTCTGGTTACCTTTATTATGGAATGTTATTACACTATTTCATGGAGATAATCTCAATATAACATGATCTACCACATGTAATTATAAATCCTTCCTATGATATTTGATATAAATCTTTGTCCTACTTTGAGTTAAATTAATATGAGCTTCAATATCCCTTTCTTTTATTGTTTTCTCATCAAAACATTGAAACACAATGAGAATAAATCACCAATTAATCCCAAAAATATGTAATATGAAATCTATTTCTATATAATTCTTCATATGTCACCATATTAATACTTGAATGGAAACTACTATTATATCAAAACTCTACTAATGGTAAATACTTGTCCAACATAACCTGAATGTTATGTGTTGATGACCTAAACAAATATTCTATTGTTTTAATAGTCCTTTTAGTCTATCAATCAATTTGAGGATATAATTAAATTCTAAAATGAAGCTCGGTATCAGGATTCTTCTAACACCCCTTCCAAAATGTGGACGTAAAATGGGGATTGTAATGAGATCTGAACAAAATTAGGGAACTAGACGGTCTTAAAACTCCATCTATATAGAACCTTTTATTATGATCAAGAGTAAAATAATATATTATGGTGAGTAAATGTGAATATTTGTTTCTATGATCAATAATAACCCAAATTACATCATTCTTTCTAGTAGAAATTTGTAGTCTTATAAAAAAGTCCACAGTAATGTCATCCCATTTATACACCAGAATCGTAATATTTCTCATGGCTGATTTAGAATTCTAGAAAACACACGAGACCTATGAAAAACCATAAATATTGATACATAGATAATAATTTTGCACTTTATTTTACCTAATAAAAAATGTTCCCTTAATTTCTTATACATCTTGGTGCTACAATGGTGTATAGAGAAATTTGAGATAGGATATTCATCCAACAATTCCATTTTAAGAATTTTCATTAATGAGACACCTAATATATTACCATATTTTATAACACCAAAATCAGAAATTAAGTAATCCTATATCCCATCATTCATAATGTCAAATTTAATATAAATGTTCTTATCATCAATCTGAGAAATTTTTTTCATTCATAATAATTATGGCTTCTAAATCATTTGGAAAAGGTGTGATGTACCTTCTTGCTTATTTATTCATTTATCTATAATTACAAGATCCATGAACATAGGATCACTATATATCCAAAAGTTTGTTATAAATATATTATATTTATTAATTAATAAATCTGTGACATAATTTTTAATATATGTCGTATTGTATTGAGAAATCATATTACAATAGTACCTTAAGATAACTCCACGTTATAATGTTGATTTATTTCTTTGAAAATATGTATAATAGGTTGTAATGATCCGTGTATATCTAACATCAATTAAAATATAGGTAAAATATCTACATCTTCAAAAAATTATTTCAACATACTAGTCATGAACATATATTAGATATTTATGTTCACGAGATTTCATTTTCATAGATTCATGTGTAATAAATTTGTCATTTTGTGTCACGAAAAAAAAGTAAACCTTCTTTTATGAATCACCATATATAAACTCCCCTTCATTTCTAGATCGTAGATTCAAAATCTGATCATTGGAAAATCTTCACATTATTTAATATAACCATTCCCGACATTCCAATTTTCAAATGAGCTTAAAACATGTATTTGTATTCTCGGTTAACAATTTATTCAATTAGGAAAATTGATGAATGAATCACTAATAGTGAAAATTAAAAAAATGAAACTATGTACCTATGTTTTGTTCAGTGGTTTTGAATATTCTATACCAAACATTTTCTTCAAAGGATACAATGATATTTCACCCTTGTAGATAATATGGGAAATAAAATAAGTTTTTTAAATACTAAAATCACACATAATACATTTTTCATATAACAGATTCTATATAGCTATGTTGAGAATGATCCAGAAGTAATTACATTGGTTATTATAGATTTTAAAATACACTAATATATCATCATTGAATACCAAATATAATTCCACAAGATATTCTATTAAAACTCTTTTATATTAATCCATTAAAACATATGGTGTAATAGTCAGTCCAAATGGAATTAAGGTAATCCCATACTATCTATTAAATTTTCAGAATACCATATTTATAATTTCATCCTTATTTACCTTTAGTTAATGATATCCAAATAAAAATTCAATCTTGAAAAAATATTGTTCTATGTGAAGTTGATCAAATAAGATTTCATGGAGAGTTATAAGATACAATTTCTTTATAATAATAACATTGATTTATATATAATCAATTCATAGACTCAAGGTTCTATCTATATTTTTAAATAATATACCATGGAATCCCTTGGGTTTAACACTAGGTGGAATAAATAACATATCACACAACTCCTCTAGCTTTTTCATCATCTCGCTTAATTGTGATGTTGGAATTATAAAGGGTTTCTTTGATATTGGTCTTCCATTAATGATTAAATCAATGAAAAACTTAACTTCATTATCTAAGATATATCCCAGTAATTACTTAGGAAATATATCATGTATTCTCATACATTAATAAAATCATCAGTTTTAATATTACATTTTCCATCCATTGAATTTTTATACTCTTCTTCCCAAATAACATCATTCAGTAGAGGTATTATGGGAGAATTTAGGAATGTATTGAATGATGATGTATCTTCTATAATGAAAACATATTCAAAATCATCATCATGAAACATAATATCATTCATTGTGAAAACAAATTCATCTGTGTTTAAAATCTAGTACATACTAAAGATTATGTCAATGTAATTCTAGGAATGCTGATATGGTTTATAAGGAAATATTTATTTTCTATCCTTGTAGGGACATTAAGAAACCTAATTTTTTTCGGATTCTTCTACTAGGTGTTTTGACTGATAACAACCTTCATAATTTTCAAGGTAAATATCTATATTTCATCATAAAAATGGAACATATAAGAGAGTGTGAGGATCTATAACTGAATAAATTCATTGATTAATTTTAATATATAATTAATTTATAATTCACCATATCAATGGGCGCATCCACCTCAGTTATATGCCTTATACCCTTAGAATTGTATGTTTTATATTCCTTTAATAATTGGGGTATTAGTTTTTGTATTTACCCATATCCCTATAGTTGAAACAATGAATAACAGTTTTTTTATTCATCCATTTCATTAATTTAGGTTTAGGAAACTTATCTCCACAGTTATAAACTATTACAAGCCCTTTAATCATTACTCGTGATGATTCTTTCCTGTGTTCTTACTAGATGTTAATTACTTAATTCCCTTTTTTTCAAAATATTCCCATTTCATTGGTTTGAATTTGACCTCTAATATTATGATTTTTCTTGATCAAGAAGGATATAGAGAATTCCTTCTCTATTTAGATAGAGAATACAACAATTTCGTCATATAATTTTAAATTTTGAGTTACCAGTTCCATTTGTATAAATTGATTAATAACATTAATGAAATTTTCAATAATTCGCTATTTTTTATGTATGTAATCCATAACACAAATGGACAACTATTTTAAGGTCACCTAATACTCATTAAAACAATTTTCTACCATTTTATTTAAAATGAGGAGTTTATATTCATTTCAGTTTATTTCCCACAAGAAAAATTCATAGCGAATAATTTCATCTTAAAATTGTTCTATTTAATGATTCCAAAAACATCTTTATCACTAATAATATAAAAAATTAACAACCATTGATCAGTATAACCTTTGAGACAAAATAGTAAAACTATTACCATTTCCTTTTCATCACATCCCATGTCCATAAAAATCTTCTCAGGATACCTAATCCAATTCCCAGTAAGCATTAGATTAGTAGTCCCACAAAATAATGTGGTATCATGTCACATGATGTGATCCAATATAAGAGAATAATTTTTTTGAAGAAAAGGTTTCTCCATTAAAGAAAATGTAATTTTTCATATTCAAATTATGAATCCCAGATATATCCATGATATTATATGTTCGAATACAATCTATATTGGCTTCATCATTAGGGAAATTTATATATTGTAAATGGGTTTTGATACAATTATTCATTCTTGGGAAAATTTCTAAATAATTTAAAATACTATATCAACTCACGACATTACCAATATTAAAAAATAATTAATAATTAAAAATATGATGTAAAAATTAACAAAAAATTAAACAAATTATGCATTGTTAATCTCATAATATTAAAAATAGTTCATTTGGGGATGTATTTCATTTCAAACCATTCATAATGGTTTCTAAAAAAACTGTTAATTTTCATAAGAATATCCAATGTGAGTGAAAAAACCAATTAAGTTTTAAGAATAATTATCATGAACCATGTGATGTAGTGGTCATAAACATAGCCCCCTTTAAAAATTTATAAAAACTAGGTGGATTTTTAGAAGAACCAAATACACTTATAATATTCCAAACAGGATTATTACTAGAAAAAAATATTCCTTACCAAAACATTAGTATGTTCTTATATTCATATCCTAAAATTCTATCAGAGGATTATGAAATTTATTCTATGTTTTCATTAATTTACTTCCCTATGTTTTTACTTGACTTCCACTAATACCAACTATATAGAACCCTAAAAGACCAACCAGTTTGGTCATTTTAGTTGACATGATAAATTAATGATACCAATATTACATTAGGAATAAAAAATAAAACATAAAAAAATGAAATTTTAGGCATCCTTTAATCTCATTTAAAGAAATTTTCTTCATATCATAGGGAAATGAAACAAAAGAACATGGTTCTAAAATAAATATTATGGGTGACATACATATAAATCTATAATGTGTAAATAAGGAATAATAAATATAGAATTGTAAAATACTATACATAATTTCAATTAAATCAATAACCTGACTATCATAATTGGATTAGGGATAATAAATATGAAAAGCTAAATATTAGAAAAAACTTGGTATTTAATCAATAAATTAAGAATAAAATGAACCCATATATAATATCAATATGAAATTACTATGGATAATATTAAAACATTATTTGTAAAAGAATGAAATATTAATTACCGAGCATCACGATGTCTAGGATAATTCTACCTGTACTACCAAATTCTTACATAAGACAATTCAAATCTATGGGAAAGAACATCTGATTTGGCCAACTGATTTGACTCATTATAGAATACGTTGTATCAACTATATTTCTATAACAACTTATCCAACAATATATGCTTGTGAAAATTATTATTCATATATCTAATAATCGATTTAATTTTTTAATCAATATTCCTTATAATCAAATATCTATATCGATTAAATGATATAGATATGTCAAAATTTTAATAATTAACCAAATAAAATTCTATGTAAACCCCATATATAGAATTAATATACAATATTAGAATGAATAATATCCATCAATAAGAAATATTCATATTTATGGTAAATTTATATTCTAGTTAAAAATTATAATAATAAAGGGATTGTTTCATGGGAATGTGAGAAATCCCAAATGAGTGTGACATAGTGGAATACATTTTTACATCTTCAGTAAAATTTAAAATGTTCCTCAATGAAGAATAATATAGAAACCATATATTAATAATCATGAAAAAATAATAAATAATGTTAAATACATCAATAAGGAAATATATACCCATCGTAGAAGTAAATAGGTGCATATTAACAAATATGTTTCAATGAAATGGAAATTAAGATGAAATCCATCACATCTCAATTTCTATTAGTTGAGTGTTATTTAAAATATATTATAATGGATTTAATTTTTTATAATTAATTCTAAAAATAAGATTATTTTTATTAATATTATATATTATCCTATTATACATTTTCCTACCCCTTGTTAAAAATATTTCCTTATATTCATTGTTTTGGGTGTTAATGGGATTGTTTTCTCATGTCAATTGTTTATAAAAGATATTTTTACTATAATTATGACAATAAAATAATCTCCAATATGATAATAATGTTATGAATATGAAATATTCTAAGTATTTTTGTATATCCATTTTTAAAATATGTTCATGGAAAATTAATCACATCGCTTCATAGTGATTGTAGGTCGTACATATACAAAAGTGATGATATCATTCACATAATTGGTGAATTTGTAATGAAATATATGAGATATATAATTTCAAAATTTTATATAATGTCATATATATATATATGATATATTTATTAAATTTATCCATTTTTTCTTCCATTTAAATCATAAGTGAAATCCAAATCCCATCCCTCCCCATGAAGGTAGTCTTCTATAGAGATGAGCAACATTATTCTGTTTTAAAAAGAATAGAATGTAAGAAACTATATGTGATATTTTATTTATATAAGTATAATTATATCACATATATTATTTATATACAATGAAACAGTTATAATATCAAATTATTATTTGTGTTTATCGAGAATTAGTTTCATTGGTTTGTGAGGTGGTAGTCCTCCGTACAACACACGTTCAACTATTTAATTTCCTATTTGATGGAATATGAGATGAATATAGGTTATTAAATTAACATTATAACATATTTTTATATTTTAGATAATATTATATTATTATGATTTTCGATAATATGAAGGAAGTGGAAGAAGAAATAAAAAGTTGGAGTTTACAAACGTTCCCTCTTCTTCAGAAATCCTCCTTATATTTGCAGCAAAATCATTCCTTTAAAATTTCAGACCTGGGTGACATGAAATAGATCCCAAATATGGTACATAATATGACCTCATGCATGAACCAATACTCAAATGAAAAGGAAGCATTCAATGTCTATAAATTTAACAATTGTCCAAATAACGAAATTGGAAGAAATGATGCCAGTGACTCCCAAGAAGATCACGAACCATGTCTGGTTCACATAACCATGTTCAATTCCTGATCAACAATCTAAACCGGGGAAATTTCCCATAACCTATCCTAAAACAACCAATTCTATTTAGGTACCAATCATGCGTCCCGATTAGGGTGTGATTTCAAATCAGCAGTCCAGTACCACTGGTGTCTAAGACAAATCCATTCTACCACAAGTTTATACTATTGAAGAAAATAATTACAATAACTAATTTAATAGTTATCAAATATTTAATTAATCTTTATTAACCACATATATTATCAGGTTTGAATCATGTCACACATTCCATTAATAATTTTTAATACATATTTATCCTTAGTTTTGAACGCCATATCTAACACTTAAAAACCCATTGGTGCAAAACATCTTGTCTAACACCCCCTATCCCATTTTTTTATTTTTAATGGGTGTATAACACCACGTATAACACACCAAATCTAAATAATCAAAATAGATCTATTAGTGTTGTAGAACACCATTTTTAACACCTAAAATCCCATTGCTGAAGAAGACCATGTCTAACACCCGAAACCATGTTCATTAGATTATAACATTGGTGTAGAATGCATTGTGTAACGCCCAAAATATCATATATTAAAAACACATAAATTTATTAATAAACTCCATTAAATAATTCCTTAACAAATTAAAAACATCAATTTATAGTTAATTAATTATACAATCAATTATCCCTTCAAAAACTAAAAATTCAATGATTATTTAACCATTTAATTATTATCGATCACAAAAAGGAAACATGATAATTAATTAAACATTTAATTATCTCAGTTTGATTATAATTTACATTGGTAATTTAGTTACAAATTAATTATCCTGATTTCTCAATCAAACACACCAATCAACAAACATAATTATTTCTCGCAATTAATTATCTTGTTTTACCATGTCTATGTCCCACAATTTCACACCATTAACAACTAATTATTTTTAGATTATAGTTAATTCAACAAGTAATCTCAATTACCAAACATAAAATTCAATAAGACAACATGAATATACCAGAACAAACCATGACTGTGATATTTTGAAATTATCCCACCTATCTTATCACAAAGATAATCTTCACATCAAAAATTCCGGTGTGGTATGGTCTAGTTTTAGCGAAAATGATTAACCAAATAATATGCTACAAACACACGTTATCTACTGATAAATATATTATGATAATATCATATATAATTATCATGTAATAATTCAATATTATTTCTATATAATTATATTTTATATTATTTCTCAAATACAACATAATTATAATGATTAAAATATTTTTTTATCAAATCATTCTTTAATAAATTCTTTTAAAACATTCTGATGAAATTATCCTTAAAAAAATAAAATTATTATTATAAAAAATTACCATTTTTATTTGATTCCATCCACTTTTTATAAGAAGAATTATGGTAAAAGGAGATAAAGTTGGGATTGTAATAGAAATAAAAAAATAAAAAGTAGGAGAACATGTTGGCACGCACCAGTTTGAGGTGCACAAGGAGAATTATGGACATGAAGGGGGTTGCACACCAGTTCACCGAAGAGGATGAACATAAAGTCATCTTACGCAAAGAACAAATAGAAATGATCACACTCGATGGGATCTAACCAGCAACAGAAAAAAATGGTTTGTTAGAGCAATGGATCATGAAATGTTCTACTTAAAAAAACCCCTAAATTAAAAATCCTTCTTTGATGTTTGTTTTACATGTTTCCTATTGAAAGAGTGATTTATTTCCCCCTAGAATACATTCCATTTTTTATTCCATTTAAAACGAACCACAAATGAGGTTTCGTGATTGCTCAATTGAAATAATGTAAAACACCATTTGGGGAACATGATAGAATAGTGAAACATTTTTTAAATTAATTAATTTAACTATTTTATTAATTTATTTTTTAAATTTGTCGCATTAATAAAAAATATGTTGTGTATAAGAATTATACTCCACCTTTGGTAAACCCCCATTCTGGACCCATTGGTGGTCTTACATTTCTCAAAAGATCTACAGATTGTTAGATATTAATGATATAAAATTTCAAAATCGAAATAATTAATTAATTAAAAAGAAAATGGTTTTTCTTTCGGAAAGGCATACAAATGCCTGACACATAAAACCGGTATACCCATTATAGGGTAAAACCCTCATTCCAGACTCATTGGTGGTATCATATTTCCCAAGAAATGAACCATTTGATATTTATTTAATTATTTTTCAATAAATAATATATTAAATTTTATCTAATAACATTATCTAATTATAGATGCATCAAAACATTTAACCCATATATAATTCATACCCTCCTAAGGGTAAACACTGAGTTTCAGATCTAGATGTGATCTCAAATTGTTTATATGGTGCTATATTTTTCATTTATTCAATTATTTTGAATAAGTTATCTATGTTTAATATTATATAATTAATATTTTTATTTCTCCTTCACCGAGGAATTACATTCAATAGAATATCACACTACTTAGTGTCAGACTCCAAAAATTTTCTAAGAAAATATTACAATGTGTAAATTGGAAATTATTTTTTATATAAAGATTTTTTAAATTTATTAAGTTGTTTCTCCAATAAAAAAAATTCCTCATAAATTATTTATAATCTATAAAACATAAATCAATGGAAAACATGTATGGAAAAGAATCAAATCTTACAATGTCCCCTCCTTATAAAATCTTGTCCTCGAGTATCACTTCCAAGCCTCAACACTGTTTGGATAAAAAAATATTGGGCTACTGAGCCTGCACATCTACCTCTATTTTCTATGTGTCTTCCTACAAATGTCTATGTTGGAATAATAAACAAACTATCAGTAAAACCATTCCCCTCACCCCATTATCCCTACAATATAATAGACAAATTAGATGTTCCTCAATGTATTCCTTTTTCTAAAGCATGATATCATCCATGTTGATCAGATGGGAAGGGTAGTGGTGATACCTTCATAGCTGTGATTCCTGGAAAACATCATGCATAACATTGAATTTATGTGGAAGATCCAATGGGTAAGAAACCCCCATAATTTTCACCACAATCTCAAAAGGTAAATCAATCCTATATGCCAGCATTCCCTAACTCTATATCCTTTAGTGACCCAACTTATTCAAAACTCGAAGGAATACATTATCAACCTTTATAAACTCTAATGGTAATCTCTGTTGTTCAGTGTACAGATACTAATAAAACTGAGATGTAGCTATAAATTCATGAATATGCTAAACCTTATTCATTAACATCTTCATAAGACTAAGTCCCAACAACTCTGATTCACCTTCTTCTATCTAGAATAGTATTGATCGGTATGGACTACCATAAAGATCCTTGTATGGTTCCATCGGAAAAGTTTCATGATAACAGTTATAATAGGGATCCTCTACTAATTCTAAGTGCTTTTCCCATGAGCCACTGAATTCATGAAAACCCATCCTCAGTATATCCTCATCCACATGAATAATATGCTTTGACTATCCAAATGTTTGTGGATTGAAAGCCATACCTCATTAAACCTTTGTACTAAGTTCATTTTATAAGTCCTTAAAAAAGAGTGATGTAAATTGTGATTCATGAACCAAAAATATAGTCCATAGAACCCCATGAAAATGAACTATCCTTTATACAAACAACTCTCCAAACTACTCTAATTTAAAGGTTTTATTTATAGGTAATAAATGTGATACCTTTTTTTGTTGATCCACAATGACCCAATATGAATCATTATTCCTAATTATCATTGAATGCCCTACCACAATGTCCTTGTTCACATCATCCCACTTCCATAATAGAATAGGAAAAATGTTGTAGTAAATGTTTTGGTCATTGATGCTCTTCCTTCACCTACTGACAGGTGAAGAATTGTGTCAAAAAACATGTTATCTCCTTCTTTATTCCCAACCACCATAACTATGGTCATAGGTCATAGTACATTTTGGTAAAAAATAGATGAACCGCCAACATTGAGGGATGAAATTACCACATTAGATCCTATCTCATGCTCATAGGCACAACAACATGATTATTCACATAGATAATATAATCTACAAATATCTTCTAGTACAAAGGTGTCTCCCCACCTTCCAAACTCTCTATCAAGTTCAATAAATTTGGGTCCCCATATTTCTTATCCAAATCCATCAAAAAAATATAAACTCCACTGGCTTGAGTTTCATCTGCTCCTGTCTCTCCTAAACCACATTGCATATATCATATTGAAAAATTATCATCCCCCACTCAACAAAAGATTCTTGAATCATATGATCTTTTGTTTCCCATCATTATGAATCATCCATATTATTTCCTTCTGTGGGTGTATATGCCAAATCAATGTGAAATGACTGCATATCCTGAAACCCATCTATAATGTCGAAGACTCAAATAATGTAGAGAAAAGATGTATCTCAAGAACTTTTGGTCAAAATAATCATTAAAACATTCACCAATAGGCAGTGTTTCCAACACATAAAATAATATACCATTGCTGCTTACTTGAGGTCATGTGTAGGGTAATTCGGTTCATGTGGCCTCAGTTTCTGATAACCATTCACCACAAATTTATCCCTTTTCATTAACACAACTCTATGTCTATGACTAGAAGGATCACAATACACCATATACTATGCATGTGACTCAGGTAGGACCAAAATTGGGGCCTATATTAAATTATTATTCAACTATTTAAAATATTACTGAAAATCCTCTAAAAATTCAGTCATTACTCCCTTTCTAGTCTGTAACACCCCGAGATTTTATGAAAAATATTATTTTAATTTCATTAATGTATTATGTTTTATTCTACACCAAGATTACCTTGCGCTATACGCAACACCGTATTAGCTTGCAGTATACGCAACCCTATTCTTGGACTGTGTTACACACAATTTTGATAATAGTTATTCTACACAACATTGAGTATATATATATATATATATATTAAATGTATAAATGAAATATGGTTGGATTCTGTTATACGAAACAATGAAGGATTCTTTCACAACACGCAACCCTGACTTGGCTTGCATTACAGGCAATCACGACCTTCCTCGATAGCGTGTGTTGTACGCAATAACGGGTTTTAATAAACAATGTTATATTATTATAATATTGTCATGAACTAGCCGTTATGAATAGTATTAACTAAATTTTTTATTTTATAACATTATTATTCATCTTACACATTTCTAGAACATGGTATAAGAACAAAATAACTTTTTCAGGTAAAATAAGTATTTTTCAAAAAATGCAGTTTTGCCGCCTTTGGATGGCGCACCCACTTTAAATCTGGTTTTTGACGTGTTTATATGTTCAATTTGACAAAATAATATTCTTCTTTTGAATCAGGATATAAAAATTTACATTAGATAAAGTTTTGATATTTTTCCGATAACTTTCATATTTTAATGAATAGTAAAAACACGCTATATTTTAATTAAAAATAACTTTTTTCATCGTAATATCTTATGTGGTTAAATTGTAATATTGAATGGTTTTAAAGTATAAATAGAATATATTTTTACCATTTAATATAATGTATGCCATTAGCATTGATTTTACCTTGAATTCGTAGGTTAAAACAATTCAATCTTTTGCAATGTTTTAAACAAAAACCCGTTTTTATTCGACAACGGGATTAATTTTAATTTAATTTCTGCAACTTCTGTGTTTTGAATTTAAAAAAATGGATTCCATATTTGGAATCAGTGGGTCCAAATTATGTTAATAAGCTACTTTTTTATTTTTGGGAATTATGAATAGTAACTACGGTAAATTTTATTTACCATAGTTAAAGGTAAATCGGGTAATTAAGGGTAAATATGGGTAAATATAATATTTTAAAATTACCCTAACAAATGTCAAAATCCTATTGGATGACTAAAAGTCGACCCATATCACCTAAGGGTCGGATTAGAATCATTTAATGGACATTTGTCCATGAAAATAACTTAATTATTATTAAAACCAAAGAAAGTGACAACATGTCACTCTCTTATATCTTATAAGTATATTAATTTTAATTTAGTGATAAACTTCATGAAACTTCAAACATGAATAGTATCCAGAAAGCTAATGAAATTATCTACATCATATAAATTTGTTTATAATTTTTAGGGATTAAATAATTATCATTAATTATGACACAATAGTGATGCAGAAATTGTTTATCCAGTGAAAAATCAAGAATATTGTTTTTTTTAAACTAATAGTGACCATAAAATGCACAAATACCTAACCAAAACTTATTGGCCATGTAAATTTAAACCATAAGCATCCAATGGTCGAATATTTGACCATTTGGAGCCTTATAAAAGCGATTATGACACTTATATTATTTTATTTTAAATGATGCCAAAGTTGTCACCTTCATAATTTAATAAATATAACAATTTAAAAATTGTGATTTTAAGATGATAAATTCGAGTAAAAGTATTATTGTGAAAGGTAATATATTTATCTTCATCATAGAATTTTATTTTAAATTTTTATACAACAAATAAGTATATTAATTAATTATACCAAAATGATGTAGTAATTATTTTATTAAGAGATAAACCAAATAAATGGTTTTAAAAATAATAAAATAAATATTATATGAACTATTTAATGTGATACACTAATTTTATAGATACATATTACCTTTTATTAATATATTAAAGCTTTTATTTCGAACATATCTTCTGTATATATATTGTTTAAATTCAAATAAATGAATAGTGTCAAAATTGACACTATTGTTATTTTACAAAAATAACATATTATAAAATTGTTTAAAAATCACAAAAATATTTAAAAATTATAAATTTATATTTATATGGTCTATAATGTTATAAAGTAAACAATTATGGAAAATTCACAACAAATGAGTAATTATTTGTTATAATTTAAAATTTAGAATTTTATTACCACAAATAAACTTAAATAGATTAAATAAGGATAAATCAAAATGATAAGGTTTAAAATAAGATCCAAACATGTCTAAATTTGATTGGTTGATGAGATTACAACCCTATCTCATCTAATCTTCGAATATGAGTCATTTTTGGAGGTTTTTAAGTGGGGTTAGATTTATTATAAATTAATATTTTTAAGAATTCCTAAGGTTCCCCTCTCCTCCCTTATAAAAGGGTACGTCCTCCCCCTCCTCCTCACACCAAATTGAGCACTCAAGCTCGGCCAAACCCTGCCAAAATATCTTCTCCACTTCCCTAGCAACATCCTAGAGGTGCTGGTCTTCCTCAAAGACCAATTCTAGTGCCCTAAGAGGAGGTCTCAAAGAGGCACTTCAAAGAAGAGGAGGTTCGGACACATACGAAGCAAATTGGACCTAAGGTAAGGGAAATATCACAATCTCATTTTTATCCGAGATTGTTTATACGTTGGTATTTACTGGGGTGTATTTTATCATCCACATCCATGTTTTCTCAATATGTAATATTATTTACATCCACCTACAATTGTTTAAATCCAATTTTACCCTTCTATGAGTTTTTAGTAAAAGATATGAAAGGAATCTTTTGTCGTTTTTTTATATACGAGGTACTTTTTGACTTTTCCGACAAAAGTACGAAGAATGTTTTTTTAACTTATATGGCACGAATGGATTTCTACTGTTTTATAAAGCCTTATTTTCATGAAGCTTCCTCTAAAAGATTTCATGACTATTTTCAATAAAATCTCTTTCTTTTAAAATTGCATGATGTTTTGTGAAAAGAAATTGATTTTGAAGAAGAAATGATATTTTCCTCAAGAATTCAATTCAAGTGTTTTATCAAAATTATTTTCCATCTAAGATGATAAAGGGTTCTGTTTTTATCCCTATTATTACATTGATTTTATCATGTTGTGATGGAATTATTTTTATGAATTCCTTTATCTTATATGAATTGATTTATGATGTCATGATGTTTCAAGAATCCCATTTTTATTACATGGGTTATGCGATGATGTATGATTTATTATTATGTGGCACACATAAGAAAGGATTCATTATAAGATGGGTGGGACCTATATCTCCCTCCAATGCATTGGGTAAAGATTTTATATCTCATGAGATAGACATGGCTGAAATGGTAGGTTATACCGGTTCAGTGAAACAGGACTGAAACGAGGGTTACTCGATTCAGAAAGGGAATTTGTCCACTAAGATAGTCTTGGCAATGAGTCATGACTAACAAGAAATGATTTTCCATGATTATGTGTGCATGCCACAAAGTTTCAAGTTTCATGTTATGATTATGGTGATCTCATTTTCACTTCTATGATTTGTTCCATGTTAAGATATTATGATCTCTTTTGCAGGTTATGATTTTCAAAAAGATATGATATGATTTTTATTTCTTTTGTATACCCTTACTGAGCATTTGAGCTCACCCTTTTATGTTTTCTTTTCCCCAGGATATAAATAAAGGTTTTAGGTAAAAAAAAGGGAAGATATTTATGGGAGATATTGAAGATCTTTCACCACGATTAGAAGATTACGTTCCGAGTTTCCAAAGACACTAAACTATTACGATCCTTTAGTGTGTGTTTTCGTTATGTACTAAGTATTCCGCAAAATGTAATGTAATGTCCATGTACGTCAGGCTACGGGTCTCTACAGTTGGTATCAGAGGAAAGTTTTAGTCAACCTTTGGAAACTAGGATGCGAAAACGTTAGTGAGATCCCTAGAGATATTTCTAAGGTATGTCTAGGGATGTCCCTAGGGATAAGTATACGTATAGGTTATAGTAATAGAATTACGCTAACGATCATAGAATTAAACCTAAGATGTTGGATATTGAAGGTACTCCCCCTTTATTATGTTGTTTTCCCTAGCATGATTTTTGCCTCTCACACAATTCTTTTTGGGTTTTAGACGATGGCTGGAACCCGAAGGAACCGTGTTGATCAATGCAATGGACAATGCAATGATTTCCCTCCTGAACAAACAAATGTTATGGGAGATGGAGTGCAAAATCTTATTGCTATACTTACACAAGCTATGAATCATTCTGGACTTCTAAATGAGCAGAGAAGGGAACAATATTCTATTGAGTCCTTCATGAGGCAACGTCCACCTTCTTTCAGTGGGACTTCCGATCCACTTGTTGCTGAACAATGGATCAGTACCAATGAAAAGATATTTTCAGTTCTTCAATGTTCTGAACATGATAAAGTCATCTTAGCAGTATATCGTTTGGAAGGTGAAGCTGATCAATGGTGGAATCTTATCAAGAATACGAGGCCAAGGGATGAAATTGAGTCCGTGGAATGGGACGAGTTCAAGAACTTGTTTTTCAGTAAGTACTTCCCTCGTATTCTTCGAACAAAGATGGAGAAAGAGTTTCTTGAACTGAAGCAAAGGGACGATGAATCTGTTGGTACCTATGAAGCAAATTTTACAAGACTTGCAAGGTATGCTTCTGGTATTATCATCCAACCTGAAAGTAAAGTTGATCGATTTTTCAGTGGCTTAAAACCAAGTCTTCGAAGGGCATTAGCTATAAGAGACTTCAGTAGCTATGAAGAAATTGTGCGTTGTGCTATCAAGGTAGAAATGGAAGTTGGTGTTACATATCCATCTCATGGTTTTGACAAGAAACGAAAGATGGAGTTCAAGGAGAAATCTCATAATAATGGTGAAAAGAAGATGAATGTTTCCTTATGCACAAAGTGTGGAAAGAATCATGGTGGAGATTGTCTTAAAGGAACTAGAAAATGTTTTAAGTGTGGAAAAGAAGGTCATCGAGCAGCTGAGTGTCGAAGTAATGGAAAAAGGGTTTCTAATGATGTGAATAAAGCAAACACTGCAGAGAACGCACCACCAACACTTCAATGCTTCAAGTGCAAGGAAATGGGGCATTATGCTAATAATTGCCCTAATCCAAGGGTTAGTGATGATCAACATGAGAAACCACTGAAGGCAAAGGACAAAGGGAAGTCACATGCGATCACTATTGGCGATGTTGAATATGATAACGATGTGGTGGAATGATTAAGCGTTTATGTAATGGGATTCCAAAATAATGTTGTATCATTGAGTATTGCAATATTTATTGATGTGGTATTCAAAGTGATTGAGATATTTTTTTTGGAAATAAGATGATATGCGCATAATGAAGACGAGAAAATGAAATGTTTAATAGTATTCATGAGCTCATGATTGATATAAGGACTAAGTGATATCATGGTTTGAGTATATAGAATTTTGAAGATTTTGGTATGTGGAAAGAGTTAACTTTTAATAGAATTCATGTTTTCAATAAGGTTCAATGGGTATTCAAGAGAGTACAAGATTAAGGCATTTGAATGTTTGGAATGTGACCAACAAGATATATCTTATGATATATGGGGATCAACGATGGTATAAAATCTCTGGTAATCGTTTTCACTATATTATGAGAGTGGACTGCAGTATTATGGATAAGCCTAAAGATTAGAATGGATTATGTTGGACATAAGTGAGTATAGTTTAAGGATAAAAGTTTTTTTTTCGATATTATTGATGGGATGTTATAGTAATGTAGTTTTAGAAAAAGGACAACCTGTAGGACGGGCGACAGCCCATCGCGTCGGACAAGGCTGTGGGAATCGAACCCACAACCGAAGTGCGACTGGCCTTTATCGCCTACCACTGACCTACAGGAAGTCCCTGTTTAGTAGAAACTAGTTTTATTATATTAAGCAGTATGATATATGAAGTATAAGTGCATTTTAGGAACTATAAATGATTAATCTCACTATAGATCGACTTATGTATATAATTTTTGCTAACCTTTTGTTTGAGATAGATGGAATGACCCGTCATTCTATCACATGATCTGCTAACACTTCATGAATAACAAATTCAACTTCATTTATTTAAGAGATGAAGTGGAAATTGTTCAAGGCACGAACAATAGTGCGACTGTACCAAAATAAAGTAAGTTTTTATTCTAATTCAAATTCTTCAACTTTAGGGAAACAATCTTGAAAACCAAAAAAAATGTTGTCCTAGTGATCTTATACCTGATGAATCGGATTTTACCTTATATCATCACAAATCTATGGATTTGTGATTACTGGCTTTTCCATAGCCATGTCCTCTACCACTCTCCATCAGAACATGATGGTTAGATTTCTCTTCCATATCCATATTTTCACCAATGTGGAAACCCAGTGATTAGTTTATTTGGGTAACCGTTACGTTTCATACTTTTGTTTCTAAAGATAAGTTTTGGTATTCCTTTTTACGATGTGGGTTTCTATCAAAGAAACTTTCAAATAGTAAACCATTTATAACCCCGACGAATTTCGAGGGAGAAATTCATTTTAAGGGGGGTAGAATGTAACACCCCGAGATTTTATGAAAAATATTATTTTAATTTCATTAATGTATTATGTTTTATTCTACACCAAGATTACCTTGCGCTATACGCAACACCATATTAGCATGCAGTATACGCAACCCTATTCTTGGACCGTGTTACACACAATTTTGATAATAGTTATTCTACACAACATTGAGTATATATATATATATATATATATATTAAATGTATAAATGAAATATGGTTGGATTATGTTATACGAAACAATGAAGGATTATTTCACAACACGCAACCCTGACTTGGCTTGCATTACACGCAATCGCGACCTTCCTCGATAGCGTGTGTTGTACGCAATAGCGGGTTTTAATAAACAATGTTATATTATTATAATATTGTCATGAACTAGCCTTTATGAATAGTATTAACTAAATTTTGAATTTTATAACATTATTATTCATCTTAAACATTTCTAGAACATGGTATATGAACAAAATAACTTTTTCAGGTAAAATAAGTATTTTTCAAAAAATGCAGTTTTGCCGCCTTTGGATGGCGCACCCACTTTAAATCTGGTTTTTGACGTGTTTATATGTTCAATTTGACAAAATAATATTCTTCTTTTGAATCAGGATATAAAAATTTACATTAGATAAAGTTTTGATATTTTTCCGATAACTTTCATATTTTAATGAATAGTAAAAACACGCTATATTTTAATTAAAAACAACTTTTTTCATCGTAATATATTATGTGGTTAAATTGTAATATTGAATGGTTTTAAAGTATAAATAGAATATATTTTTACCATTTAATATAATGTATGCCATTAGCATTGATTTTACCTTGAATTCGTAGGTTAAAACAATTCAATCTTTTGCAATGTTTTAAACAAAAACCCGTTTTTATTCGACAACGGGATTAATTTTAATTTAATTTCTGCAACTTCTGTGTTTTGAATTTAAAAAAATGGATTCCATATTTGGAATCAGTGGGTCCAAATTATGTTAATAAGATACTTTTTATTTTTGGGAATTATGAATAGTAACTACGGTAAATTTTATTTACCATAGTTAAAGGTAAATCGGGTAATTAAGGGTAAATATGGGTAAATATAATATTTTAAAATTACACTAACAAATGTAAAAATCCAATTGAATGACTAAAAGTCGACCCATATCACCTAAGGGTCGGATTAGAATCATTTAATGGACATTTGTCCATGAAAATAACTTAATTATTATTAAAACCAAAGAAAGTGACAACATGTCACTCTCTTAAATCTTATAAGTATATTAATTTTAATTTAGTGATAAACTTCATGAAACTTCGAACATGAATAGTATCCAGAAATCTAATGAAATTATCTACATCATATAAATTTGTTTATAATTTTTAGGGATTAAATAATTATCATTAATTATGACACAATAGTGATGCAGAAATTATTTATCCAGTGAAAAATCAAGAATATTGTTTTTTTTAAACTAATAGTGACCATAAAATGCACAAATACCTAACCAAAACTTATTGGACATGTAAATTTAAACCATAAGCATCCAATGGTCGAATATTTGACCATTTGGAGCCTTATAAAAGCGATTATGACACTTATATTATTTTATTTTAAATGATGCCAAAGTTGTCACCTTCATAATTTAATAAATATAACAATTTAAAAATTGTGATTTTAAGATGATAAATTCGAGTAAAAGTATTATTGTGAAAGTTAATATATTTATCTTCATCATAGAATTTTATTTTAAATTTTTATACAACAAATAAGTATATTAAATAATTATACCAAAATGATGTAGTAATTATTTTATTAAGAGATAAACCAAATAAATGGTTTTAAAAATAATAAAATAAATATTATATGAACTATTTAATGTGATACACTAATTTTATAGATACATATTACCTTTTATTAATATATTAAAGCTTTTAGTTCGAACATATCTTCTGTATATATATTATTTAAATTCAAATAAATGAATAGTGTCAAAATTGACACTATTGTTATTTTACAAAAATAACATATTATAAAATTGTTTAAAAATCACAAAAATATTTAAAAATTATAAATTTATATTTATATGGTCTATAATGTTATAAAGTAAACAATTATGTAAAATCCACCACAAATGAGTAATTATTTGTTATAATTTAAAATTTAGAATTTTATTACCACAAATAAACTTAAATAGATTAAATAAGGATAAATCAAACTGATAAGGTTTAAAATAAGATCCAAACATGTCTAAATTTGATTGGTTGATGAGATTACAACCCTATCTCATCTAATCTTCGAATATGAGTCATTTTTGGAGGTTTTTAAGTGGGGTTATATTTATTATAAATTAATATTTTTATGAATTCCTAAGGTGCCCCTCTCCTCCCTTATAAAAGGGTACGTCCTCCCCCTCCTCCTCACACCAAATTGAGCACTCAAGCTCGGCCAACCCCTGCCAAAATCTCTTCTCCACTTCCCTAGCAGCATCCTAGAGGTGCTGGTCTTCCTCAATGACCAATTCTAGGGCCCTAAGAGGAGGTCTCAAAGAGGCACTTCAAAGAAGAGGAGGTTCGGACACATACGAAGCAAATTGGACCTAAGGTAAGGGAAATATCACAATCTCATTTTTATCCGAGATTTTTTATACGTTGGTATTTACTGGGGTGTATTTTATCATCCACATCCATGTTTTCTCAATATGTAATATTATTTACATCCACCTACAATTGTTTAAATCCAATTTTACCCTTCTATGAGTTTTTAGTAAAAGATATGAAAGGAATCTTTTGTCGTTTTTTTTATATACGAGGTACTTTTTGACTTTTCCGACAAAAGTACGAAGAATGTTTTTTTTAACTTATACGGCACGAATGGATTTCTACTGTTTTATAAAGCCTTATTTTCATGAAGCTTCCTCTAAAAGATTTCATGACTATTTTCAATAAAATCTCTTTCTTTTAAAATTGCATGATGTTTTGTGAAAAGAAATTGATTTTGAAGAAGAAAGGATATTTTCCTCAAGAATTCAATTCAAGTGTTTTATCAAAATTATTTTCCATCTAAGATGATAAAGGGTTCTGTTTTTATCCCTATTATTACATTGATTTTATCATGTTGTGATGGAATTATTTTTATGAATTCCTTTATCTTATATGAATTGATTTATGATGTCATGATGTTTCAAGAATCCCATTTTTATTACATGGGTTATGCGATGATGTATGATTTATGATTATGTGGCACACATAAGAAAGGATTCATTATAAGATGGGTGGGACCTATATCTCCCTCCAATGCATTGGGTAAAGATTTTATATCTCATGAGATAGACATGGCTGAAATGGTAGGTTATACCGGTTCAGTGAAACAGGACTGAAACGAGGGTTACTCGATTCAGAAAGGGACTTTGTCCACTAAGATAGTCTTGGCAATGAGTCATGACTAACAAGAAATGATTTTCCATGATTATGTGTGCATGCCACAAAGTTTCAAGTTTCATGTTATGATTATGGTGATCTCATTTTCACTTCTATGATTTGTTCCATGTTAAGATATTATGATCTCTTTTGCAGGTTATGATTTTCAAAAAGATATGATATGATTTTTATTTCTTTTGTATACCCTTACTGAGCATTTGAGCTCACCCTTTTATGTTTTCTTTTCCCTAGGATATAAATAAAGGTTTTAGGTAAAAAAAAGGGAAGATATTTATGGGAGATATTGGAGATCTTTCACCACGATTAGAAGATTACGTTCCGAGTTTCCAAAGACACTAAACTATTACGATCCTTTAGTGTGTGTTTTTGTTATGTACTAAGTATTCCGCAAAATTAATTTAATGTCCATGTATGATAAGCTTCGGGTCTCTACATAGTCAAATCTAAAAGTGGTTCTTTTAAATGGTAAAATTCCCTAATGAATCTATTCTAATATCTAGCTAACAGCAGTATGCTTATGATATTGAAAAATTTCTTGGTTATCTCCCAAGAAACCATTGTCTGCGCCTTCTCTAGTTTCCCTGACACACCTTCCATTAAGAAGATGATCCCCAATTAGTGTACCTGGTAAATCCAAAACAGACACAAAGATATCAGGGTGTATAGACAATGCTCTCTCAGTGTACTTGAGATAATGTCAAAATTTTGGACATGATCATAATGGGACTAGTATTACACCATGTTTTTGTCCTAAAATACCACTACAAACTTATCCACATAAATATAGATGATCCTATTCAACATGGCCATAAACACTGCTGTTGTGTCTGTCAACCCAAACAGAATTACAATAATCTCATAGAGCTCATAATCTCTCTTGAATGTTTCCCTCAGTATATCAGAATTCTGAACTCTTAATTGATGATACCCCAATCTTATGTCAGTATTTTAGAAAAATGAATATCACTTCAACAGCACAAATAGAACATCAATACACAGAATATGATATCAGTTCATCACATTCATATTGTTCATTCTCTGATAATCGACACAAAAATGTATACTCTCATCAGATTTCATTCCAATCAACATAATTGATCCCCAAGGAGACATACATGGATGGATAAATCAGTTTTCATTCATGTATTCTAGATGACATTAGTGTTATTAAAGCTCTATAAGTTCCATTCTATATTATAGAATAGGTATTGTCCTAGCCCTCAGTATGAAGTTAATTGTAAATTCCACATCTCTCTCTCATGTGGAAGACCTGTAAAGTCTTATAGAAATTCAACCTAAAAAATCCACCATTGGTGGATGGAAATCATTCCTAACACCTTCGTTATCTAGTAAAATCCTAGATACCGGGGTTGTGATGTCTCTTAGTTGCTGAGTAATTGGATTGTCTTGTCCTACCTAGATATCCAACCCTCCATGGTGAATGTAATGGTCACTTATAAGAGACCTAATGTTACCCTCTAGTGGTATGAATCAATGTAGGATTGGTATGCAACTAGCCACTCCATTCACAAAATTAGGTCAAATCCTATCATGTTAAAGCTATAGATATCGAACATAAAACACTAATCCTCAATCACAAGAGAACATCTCTTCAACCTACAAGTGTCTCATGACCATACTCCCAAAGGTGTATCTATCGTCATAAACACACTCATAAACTCTACCACCTGACTCTATCCATTAACATGTTTTGTAGATATAATGGAATGAGATGAACTAGTATCAAATAAGGCACTACCCATTGTGTAATCCAAAATAATAGTACCTATTGTTGTCAATGGTCCTACCTCGCTATCAACAAGTGTAGGTTTAACCACTTGGAACTATCCAACGCCTCTTCTCTATGATACTATCTAATGTTAATAACATTAATTGCTCTGTTGATATAAGAACTATTTTCTAGAAGCACCACATCCACTGCCTTTACTTACTTTACCAATATACCTTCATAAGCGAGACTGGTATGGTCCAGAAGACCCTCTTCCCACAATCTAGCTTTGTCTACCTCCTCTATCACTACATGAATACCATAGGGTTCTACAAAACATCTATTGGTCACCCATATTATTGCAGGCTCATAACACTAATGGAGGATGGTGATAATGTTTTTGAAAATGCCCTGTCCTACCACACTCGTGGAAAATCACATGGTTAATATCTTATGTAACTGATCCCCATGACCGACCACTATTCATCCCAGTGCTCTATATGAAATTATCATAACATTGCTTCCTTATCTCGAAGGTCACACCTCCTGATCATCCAAAAGAAATCACATTCCAACCACTAGAATCTTTCTTTAGGTTCCCCTTAGATATGTGAGCCTAATTAACCACATTTATAAACTTCTTAATCCTGAAAATATTCACCTGAGAAATAATTTCACATTTAATTACTTCTAGAAATCTTCTTGCTGAATTATCCTTATCTACTACCAATGATATATAAAAAATTTTGCAAGTATTTAAGGCCTCTATAATAGTCTATCCAAGATATATTTCCCTGATCTAGCATCATTAACTGAGCTAATTTCTCCTGCCTGAGAATCTCTGGACAAAAGTTCTGAAAGAACTTATCCTAAAAATCCCTTCACTCCATAGCATCTTGATGTCCATTCTCAGTCTATATATCATACCAATGTTTATATTTACCATGATGCATTTAAGCATCTAACTTTTATAACATTACAACAGGATTATCCTTGTTGTTAAGGATAGTCTAGATCAACTCAACAAATAATTCTATATCTTTTGATCCTCATTCTCTAGTATGCATCAGAGGGTGCTTCAATTTAAACACTTGCATCATATTAGACATTCTTTTCACAACCCTCCCTTGGTCTTTATTCATCAACTACATGAAGCGATTTAAGTTCTATTGATATTGTTCCCCTTATTCCTCAACCGGCACTATTGGTTCCTTAGGGTCAACTACCAGAGGACAATTCCCATCCATTCCCACCGACCATCCTCTCAAAAAGTGTCGTGGAGGCATATTTCTATAAATCCAAAACAAACACACCATATAAGAGCATAAAAAAATCTAACACAACTACTCGACACTAATTTATTTACATCATTTCATCATTTTACAATTTAATTTCCAATTTCACATTAGGCAACATTTTCATTTCAATTCCACAAGAAAGGAAAACAATTAATGTTAAAAAACATACCTATAACCTATTTTCATGTTCGTTCCTCAAATGATGCATCTCACAATAATCCTGAGATTCTAGAATTATGTTTGCAGACTAAACACTAGGGAAATTATGGGACACAAATACATACTAATAAAATTAATGAAATAATAGTCACATCACACAACATGTGTGTCAGCCAAGGTGAAATAAAAATCAAATATAAAAACCCACATGAGCAGAACATCGCCTCCCCATATTCCAGAGGCTTCCGATTATCACTGAGGGCCTGGTAAGTATGTTGTGGGGAGTCTATACCCTCTTTTATCAGAGTAAAAAAAATAGATGAATTAAACCAGCATTAACAGAAGCATATATTTCCGTACAAATGTCAGATGAATAACCAAGAAAATAAAACCAATACTAAAATGATAAGTAAACATGAAATATATAAATATGCGTCTATTGTCTTAAAAATGAAACTAAAAGAATATACACTAGTGACTCTAATGTGGGTCCGGAACCACGTATGGTTCCCTAAACAAAGATCAATCCCCGATAAAACTCTAAACATAGACCTTAACCATAACATGTCCTATAAAAAAAATTTCTTATTGGGTATCGACCATGCATCCCGAGTATGGTGTGAGTACGACTCAGTATGCCACCTCCAACAACATCTAGAACAAATTCAGTCAACAAAAATTATATGAAAATGTATAAAGGAAATTATTACAGTCCATAATTTAATTGTTATCAAATCATTAATTAATACATATTAACCACATAGATTATTAGCTTTGAATCAGGTGACACTTTGAATTCACAATTTTCAATGCATATTTATCCTTAGTGTAGAACACCATGTCTAACACTCGAAAACCCATTAGTGGAGAACTCCATATCTAACACCAAAAATCACAAAAATATATATAGAAATATTAGTGGTATAGAACTCCATGTCTAAGAACAACAATTCCATTGGTGAAGAAAATTATGTCAAACTCCCAAAATCCCATTCATTTGTTTATATCATTGGTTAAGAATTCCATATCTAACACATCAAATCCCATACAATAATTAATTAATAATTTAATTACAAATTACCATTAATTAATGCAATAACTAACTATTAACATCATTTTCTTGTTAATTAATTCTATAATTAACAAGAACTTTAAAAAGAAAACCTTCAATAATTAATTAACTAATTAATTATTCTTGATCATAAAAATACTGCTTTATAATTAGATCCAAATTTAGTTATCCCCATTTCTCGATCATTTACATTCATAATTATTTTACCAACTGATTATTCTTATCTCTCATTCTAACACTAAACTAGACAAACAAAATTTATTCTCAAAATTAATTATCTTATTCTAGAAACCCTATATCCCACAATTTCACAAATTCAAAATAAATAAATTTAACAAATTAAATAATTCAATAAGTGATCTCAATTTCTAAATAACATGAAATACAAAAACATTCCTATATGAGAACAAACCATGGCTATTGGACTAATAAATTAGACCACCTACCATATTCCAATGATTATCAAAACGTCAAAAATTGATGTGTCATACAATCTGGTTTGTGTGGAAATGAAGAACAGTTGAACACCCTAAAAATGCATCTTATCCACTGATAAATATATTATGATAATATCATATATAATTTTCATATAAAAATTCCTTTTTATTTAATTATAATTATATTTGAAGTAATTTCAAAAAGTCATAAAATGAAAATTGTTAAAATATTATTTTATCAACACATTATTTTATAATTTCATTTAAAAAATCCATAAAACAATAATTTTAAAAAATAGAATCATCAATAATAAAAAAATCCACATTTATATATATTTTCCATACACATTTTAATAAAAAAAACTTAAATGGTGATGATTTATGGATAAAATTAAATATCGATAAAGTGGTGATGATCACCAGGTAGAGGCCCACAAGGAGAAACATACACACAAAAGGTTTTGTGCACCGTGTCACCACCAGGGAAGAATATGAAGTCGACTTATGAAAAGGATAACCATAAATGATTGTACATGACTCATTATAACCCACAACAAAACAAATGGTTCGATTAGAGAAGGGATCTATAACCGGTTGACTGTAATAAAAACACTAAATTAAAACATCACATTGGATGTATGTTTCATCTGTTTCTTATTGGAAGAGTGATTTATTTCACCGCTACAAGGTGTTTGACATTATTTTGGGGTGAAAACATTTCCAAAAATCATGTTCCTTTATTTATCAGTGGAAAAAATTGTAAACGCCATTTAGGGAAGGAGATGGAATAGTGAAACATTTTATTGATTAATTAATATAATAATTTAATTAAATATAACTATTTGAATTTGTTACATTAATAAAAATTCTATTGTGTATAATAATTCTACACCACATAGGGTAAAATCCTCATTCAATACACATTGGTGGTCTCCGATTTCTCGTATTATAGACAAATTGTGAGATATTAACAATTTATTCTTAAAAAATGGTAATAAATATTTAATAAAAATAAATAGGGTTATTTTAGCAGGAAAGGAATCCAAATTCCGAAACCTAAAAAATTTTATACCACTTATTAGTAAAACCCCTCATTTCAAACTCATCGGTGGTCTTAGATTTCCCACATGATGGATTGTTTTAGAGATAATTTATTATTTTAAAGAAAATAATATATATAATATTATCTAATAAATTTATCTCAAAATCAAGGCATACAGAAGTCTGACTCATACATATGTTATTCCCTACTAAGTGTAAACACAACTTCTAAGATCAAACCAGAATCTCATATTTATTATACAACACGTAGTTTTGGACTTATTTAAATATTTTGAATAAATTATATATATTTAATATAATATAATTAATATTTTATTTCACCTTCACCGAGGTTTCATGGTACTCAAAATCTCACACTATTCTAAGTTTTACTCTAAAAATTTCAAATAAATTATTACAATTTGTTAACATGGAATTATTTTTTAGGTAAATCCCTTTAAGCATTTATTAATTTTTTTTACAAAAATTTTCTTTCCACATAATGTATTTATAATATATAAAAATAAATAACTCAAATGAAAATATATGGAAAAAGGATAGAATATAACATTCCAATGACAGATTTAATATCCACTTATGGGTTATATGTTTATGTTAATGGATTTTAAAATTTATTTGGATAGTTATGGGGTGATTCAAATTAATTTTTAATTCATTAGATGGGAGGAAATATGAACCCTTTTAAATATGGGGGATTGGATACAAATGGAATTTTTTATAATAATCAAATATTCCCACTTTTTTATCCTAAAACATGACTAAAAAAATATTCATTATCTATCCTTATAGGCGACAATGTGTAAACAATTCCACAAAATAATTTTTCGTCAATTTGGTTTATCAATTTAATCCTTAGTATTTTATTTTAACACATTTTAATGTCTCCGTTTTTTTTTTATATTATTATTAAATATTGTATGGAATTATTAGAAGACCCAGTGTACATAAAACACATCATTCTGAGGCCCGATGATCCAGGAATGGTGGTTTGAACTATTTTTAAGGTAATTGAGTTGGAAAGTGTTCACAATTGTGGCAGATTCCAAACGGATTCCTGGATTAAAAAACTAAGGGCACTATTATGTCTGGGATGATGAATTTACCTAAGAACAGGACATACCTCAACCGACACGAGTTGAGGGAAAATGTAAATTTTTAGATGTTTTAGTAAAAATAAAATAAAATAAAATAATGTAATTCTGAAGGTTTATTTTATATTATTTGGAAACATTCTTTGTAGTGCAATGAAATGGAAGTTGTTTTGATAATTAATACCACACCGTAATGACACATTAATAGTAATGTTGAATCATTATTGTCACAGTGTAACAGAACACAGAAACATGTTCCTTATTTTTAATATTTTATTCAAACATGGATTTTTGGAAGAATATTGAGAGAAAATATGGAAAATTTTGGGAAATTTAGAGAGAAAACTCCACAATGAATGACAAAAAATCAAAATTGAAAATCACTTTTCCATCAATGTTCATGGATCTCGATGGCGATGAGAACATAATCACTTCATCAGGGATCGTTCCCTCTTCGAGGTAGAGGTTATGTTTTGAAGTTTTTTTCTTCCTTGGTCATTGAATTTAACAATGAAGGCGGATCAACCCATGAACTGGTTGATTCGTGAATCATCATTTTTGTTGGAGGGATTCTTTTGGTTCCTTCCTAGGAATTTTATTATTCCAATTTTTATGATTTTTAAATTACCTATTTAAAACTCTCTAATAAGATCAAATTAAAACTGTGACAAATAGATGAGGAGGTTACTTTCTCTTTTGTTTATTTTATTTCTTCCTCCCTATTTCCCAGCGTACTTTGTCTTCTTCCTAGGGATGTGAATGACGAATCGTTCAACACCTGTTTATTGGAGAGAAAATATCCCAAAATAAAGATATGCCATCATGATGACCCAGTAAAGGTGCGACGAAGACCTAAGCCGATGAATCAACAAAATTCTAGAGTTCTTGTTCTTCAAGCATTATTCATGTGAGTGAATCAAAACATGTTTTTGAGGCTGATCAGAGTCTTGAAACTGATGGAATATGCTTCATGATGTTGGGGTGATCTAAACCCTTCAGTTTCATGGTGATCGGATGATCAGATCAAAGAATGAAGCATCATGGGAGGCATGCCTGTAAAGAAAAACATTTCATTAAATTTCCAAGGAACAAAACATGTATCTAGAAGAACACATCGTGTGGGATAGTCTCAGTAGCGACTAGGGTTCTTCAAGGCTTGAAGTTATTACATGTAATGTTATTTGAAGAACACGGTGTGTGGGTCCTTATGCAGGACTCACCGTGTATCTCTCACAATACAAAGACACGGGGTGGAGTACATGACTGTGTACTCCACAACAAGGACAGACTAGGACGACTATGTGGATTATTACATGTACTAGTTACAGAGGTTGTAACACACAGATTGAAGCCGTGTACAAGAACATGGCTAGTATACACTAATTCCCCCCCTTACATGCCATGTATACCTTCTTCTACATGACAAGCCTCCCGAAACGAGCCGTTGTATTAGGGCATAACCCAAGGTTAGAGAACCTGACATTTGACCCTTCCACACGCCGTATAATTTTTAATATAGGACATGATCTTCTTTTCCACCATTCCTTGGAAATGTCTCATTTTTTTGTTTCCCCTTTTTCTCTTTCCTCTGAGGGATAGGTATAATTTCCATCCATAAGAGTATCATCCCTTCTACAGGACATTCAGATATAGAGTCATCAATCCCTATGAGAGGCTCTATGCGATATCCTATATCCATTATTGACCGTACGTAGAGTCTGGTATGGATGTGACTACGCTTACGGGATGTCGATCCTCTACTTAGTAGGTGAATCTGGATGAGTTGTGGTATCCGCGAAGGCCATGGTAGTGATCCTAATCTATGTATCATGATATTTATATACTCAAGAGTGTGTTCTCCAATAATGAGTGTATGATTCTCTCATGGTTTTTCCCTGAGGAATTTTACTTCTCGGATACATGTTATCAGAGCTATTAGACTCATGGAGTGATTCCATCCAGAAGAGTTCTTTATGTAATATTTAAACTGAATATCAAGAATTTTTATATTGTTGGGTGAATTGTCTCAAGACGTTGTGTCTGGGTTTTGAGTATATCATGATTTTTTTCTCTTATTATATATTCAGTAGAAAATTGCTGTGTATAAGTGACTATAAATTTCCTTTTTGTATTGATTTTTTGTTTTTAAGGTCCTCTTATTCATATTTTTGTACACCCCCAGCACCGGAATTGCCCGCATGTGTCATGTCTTGTGTAGACAAGCCCCCTTATGATGTAGTCTAGGGAGGACCAGGGCCAGACTGAGCTTTTTGAGTTCCCTACAGGCCATGGTGTTCTTATTCCTAGGAGTAGTAGTCCCAATACCCTTTTGTGTTTACAGACTGGACATTGTAGTTTACATACTCTTTTGTTGGTGGTCTTGTATTCTAGCCTAGTTTAAATTCATTACATTACATTAAGTGTACTCTGTTGTGTGGTTTTAGTTGTATGTATATGTTTTGTTGCTTAGTGTTTTTTTCATTTCATCATTCGTGGGCTTGGATATGTGTGTGTGTATATAGGTACATAGGCAATGGCTCCCATGTTATTAATATGCCAACTCGGTCCCTGTCACCATCCCATGGCCTATTAGAGGCAGGCATGGGTAGTCACCTTGCGGGCCCCACTCAGACAAGTCGTGACAGAGTGGTATCAAAGGTGTTCAATTCTACCTTGGGACCAAGAGTATATGCTATTGGTTTGAGGCAATAGTGATAGGTGTTTCGAGATTGGATTTCAGGCCATAGAATCCATTGTTGGTACGGGCGGCCGATATATCCATACACCAGGTCTCTAATAAGCTTTTTTTCAACTTGGTACATGAAAATACTAGTTTTAGGGAAATAAGAGATTGTTACCTGCATCCTATAGGAATGGTTTTTCTAATCCAAGTCATTTATGTCAGCTATCCAGATATACTCATTGACCATGGTTCATCTTGTTTTCTTACATGATTCTTTTGTGATGCATACCCTCTAGGATTCAGTAGCACGATCACAAGGATGACAACAATAGTGACGAGGCTTAAATATAGTGACCAGTTACCCATGTGTTGCCCCCATGTGGTTCACTTTCTATACCACCACCAGTGGAGCAGTCTACAGTACCTACAGTACAGACTAACGAAGGGTGCTTGATGAGTGTGCTCCATGAGTTCCAGAGACCGAGACCCCTCAGGTTCCGAGGCGAGCCTGACCCTCAAGTGTCCAATGACTGGCTTGAGGAATTGAAAATATTTGTACGTTTAGTGAAGAAACAAGTGGACTAGATATGATCCTAGGAGTGAGCCTTCTTCAGGGTTTAGCAGGATGATGGTGGAGTCTAACCACACAGACTCATGATGAGAAGACTGTATTGTGGAAGGAGATTGAGAGACTCCTTTGGTAGGATTTCTCATCATTTACAATGAGTGAAGTGTGTATCGATGATCTTATTCAGCTCCAGTAGGGATGTTTGACCATAACTGACTATTCATCGAGTTTCCCCATCCTTTCTAGGTACTCGATGGATATGGTCGGGGACCAATAAATTAGAGCTCAGTCATTCAAGAAAGGACTACGAAGGGACATCCGAGATAGTATCATGACTATATGAATTTTGACTAATGTTGGATTTCTTGAGTGGGACTTTGAGATCGAGAGATTCTTGGCTGAGTAAAGACTACCAGAAGCAGTCAACGACAATCAAACAGGTGCGGAGACATCGGCAGTTGGGAGACAAAGTAAGGGACAAGGATAAGGACATGGAAGATGTCAAAATAGGACCCATTTCATGAGATCAACATTAGAGTGCTCTTAGGATGGATCCAGTCACCCTAGAGAAAGGTGATGTTTCTCGTGTGACGGTACGGGACACATTTCTAGAGACAGTCCTACCCATCGAGATGCTGTTAATGAAGAGTCGGATGGACCACCGAGGCATAGGTAGAGAGTGGAGAAAATATACCCTCTAGGTGGATGATGTGGAAATGGAGAAGAGAGAGTTGTAGGTGGTGGCAGATAATTCGATCTACATCCATCACCACCCCTAGAAGGATCACACCATGCTCAGGGAGTTGGGGGACATAGGGGGAAACAACATCATGCGGTCGACACATAAGACCTAGGGACTCCAAGGATTATCCGATGTACGATTTGTTTCTTTTCTACCTTAGCTGGCGTACTTATAGACATAGGTTCCAGACATTCACTCCTTACCACTCGTCTTGTGAAAAACCATGATATTTAGGTAGAGCCGTTGACTCGATCCTTATACTCGGAGATAACTATGGGAGGAGTCTTGATGATCACACACTTTTTCCAATAGTGTGATCTTACCCTTATAGGCGAGAGTTTCAGTTGGAACCTCTTCGTGGAAGCGTCGAGGCCTTATGACGTCATCTAGGTATGTGTTGGTTATCTTCGTTCAATGACCAGATTTAATGCTTTAGGAAAAGAGTGTATTGTGTCTATAGTGATGGGACGAGGTTCTCTTTTATCTGTGAAAAGGAGACCCAGGCAGGACAGAATGTGCTCATGCATAGGAGGGTGCAGCCAATCTCTCACGAGTTGGCTAGAATTACCCTCATAGTAGTAGATGTTGTGATCTTCTAGTTCCTAGTAGTAGTGGAGGAGTGAAAATACGTCTTTCCCAAAGATGTTCTAGGAATACCTCACCACTAAGAGATCTACTTCTATGTCAACATACACCTCAGGACGACATATATTTCCTTAATATAATATCGGATGGCTCCAACAGAGCTTGGCGATATGGGGGTGTAGTTGGTGGCCCCAATTTTTTTTGAATAAGGAAGACGAGAGTTTTAGGTTGTGTGTGGATTACCGGCACCTAAACCAAATGACATTGAAGAATAAGAATCCACTACAGAGGATCAGCGACCTCTTCCATTAGTTGAGAGGGGCATAGTAGTTTATGAATGTTGAACTTAGGTCGGGGTACCACCAGTTACGATAAAGAGATGTAGATATGCAAAAGACTAATTTTATATGCATCTACGGTCACTATGAGTACTTGGTGATTCCTTTTTTCATGAGAAAAAACCCTGCAGTTTTCATGGGATCGTACTTGGACCGGTTCATATTGGTCTTCATCAACGACATCCTTCTGTGCTCAGTGTTAGATGAGGAGCATGTGAGAAACCTGCAGATGGTTCTAGAGGTACTTTGTGAGAACCAACTTTATGGGAATCTTTCTAAGTTCTAGTTCAAGATTTAGGATGTCCACATTTTGGGACAAGTCATCTCATAAGATGGAATCGCTGTAGACCCATCCATGGTGGAGGAAGTATTAGCATGGGAGCCACCTCAGATCCTGATGGAGGTGTGGTGCTTGCTTGGGTTGGAATGATATTACCAAGGGTTCATTCAGGATTTCTTTTGAATATCATCACTAATGACATCCTTGAAGAGGAAAGGGAAACCCTTCATATGGATGGAAAACTTCCACCAAACTTTTGAGTAGTTGAGGAAGTGTTATAAAAGTGCTCCAATTTTGAGATTGTCGGAGGAGGACATCGAGTATGTAGTTTTCTGCAATGCATCGGGAACCAAGATTGGATGTGTCTTGAAGAAGAGACAAGCAGTTATTGCTTATGGTTCGTGCCAGCTTAAGAAACATGAGTAGAACTCTTCCATCCATGATCTCGAGTTGGTAGTGGAAGTTTTCTCATTGAAAATGGGGATACAATAATTTATAGGAGAGCAGTTCATCATATACTTTGAACAAAAGTTTCTCATGTACATCTTCTTGCCGAATGGTCTGAATCTGAGATAAAGGCATTGGATATAGTTCCTCCAATACTATGATTTCGAGATCATCAATACTACTAGGATGGGGAATAGGGTGGCATAATCTTTTAGTTGGAGATCAAGCTCAAGGATGTTGAGCAACGCGATAGAACAATTGGCCGCGTTATAGTTATCCTTTATGGACAGATAAGATGCATCTTACCTCTTATCAATGGTTGTCACACCTCTACTCTTATAGTGAATTAGGGAGGTTGAACTTGGGGATGTTGACAATTAGGATTACCGTGACTAGTTATCCTCACTACAAATCCCTTGATAGATATTCTCATAGTGGGGAGCATGTATTCTTTTTCAGAGGATGCACTATTATACAGGTGGTATTATAGGAGGAGGTACAGATAATGTTTCTTGCATCTCCCTTAGAGGTACATCCTGGAGTAGCAGTGATGAACCATGATTTTTGACAATAGTTCTAGTGGTGTCTCATGAATAAGACAATTGTGGAGTTCATTTATCAGTGCCATATGCTCTAGATGGTGAATCATGAGAACCGGGTTCTTGTGGGATTAGCTCACCCCATGGATGTTCTAGAGTGTAAGTGGGATGCAATATTGTTTGAATTCATGAAGGGCTTACCACAGATGTTCTAGGGGCATGATTCCATCTGAGTGATCTTTGACCGACTCACCAAGTCGGCGCACTTCCTAGATATCAGGGGGAGAAGTTACATAGAGAGATTGGGAAGCCTCTACATGAAGTATATTGTTCGACAGCATGGATTCCCTTTGACAATAGTCTCATATTGAAATTACTACTTCACATCCCAATTGTGAAAGGGATTTAAAGAGGATTTCAGGACACAACTACACTTGAGCAAAGTACTTCATCCTGAGATATATGGTAAGATGAAGATGACCATTCATGTTCTAGAGGATATGTTGTGTGCATGTATCTTGGACATTGGTCATAGTTTGGAGGACTACATACCACATGTGGAGTTTGCATATAATATCAACTACCACTTCACGATGTGTATGGAACCATTCAAGTCATTGTATTATAGACCCTTCCGGTACTTGATTTTCTAGATGATCTCCAAAGAGTCACACTCATGTGTCTAGAGTTAGAGCAAGGTACCACCGAGAAGGTGCAGATCATCAGGGAGTGGATAAAGACTTTACACAGCCGACATAAGTCTTATGCTGTCAGATGACAGAGACCTTTAGAGTCTAAAGAGGGGGACCATGTCTTCCTTAGGGTCACACCTCGACAAGGGATGTTGATTTTTGTTTGGTGTGGCAAATTTTATTTAAGGATCATAAATTTTTTTAAAATATTGTGCAGAGTTCATGAGGAGGAGTACCGCCTAGCTCTACCACCACATTTTCATCGGGTACATGTTGTCTTCTACATGTCACAGATGAGGAGGTACATACATGAACCATTGAAAATTATAAACTGGGGAGAGCTGGGCCTCGTGGATGGAGCAACCATTGCTGAGTACCATGTGGAGATTGAGGATTGGTAGCAGATGATCCATCCTGGGAGATCAATTCTCTTGTTGTGTGTACAGTGCATGCACAAGAATATTTAGGAGAGCATGTGGGAGAAGGAGGCTCATATTTGTTCCTAGTACCCACAATATTTTGATTAGCCTTATTTTGGGTTTTTGGGGATGCAAATGCCAAATGTGTGGAGAATGTAATGTATCATATTTTCTTTGTATTATTTCTAAATATTATGATGAATTATTTTGATACGAAGCGCAATGATAGCATGTAATTCTGAGGCCTGATGAGCCCAGAATGTTGGTTTAAAATTTTTTTATGCTAAGTGAGTTGGTGGGTGTGTGCTATTGTGGATGGTTCAAAATGGATTCCAAGATTAAAAATCGGAGTTCACCATTGCGTTAGGGATGATGACATTACCTATGAATGAGCCTTAACATGACCAGTGCGAGTCGAGAGAAAAAGATAATTTTCAGATGTTTTTATTAAAAATAAAATAAAATAAGATAAGTTAATTTGAAAGGGTTATTTTAATTTGTTTGGAAACAACCTTTGTAGTGAAACGATGGGGCAGTTGTTTCGATAATTAATACCACACCATAATGACTCAAAAATAGAAATGATGATTCATCAACGCTGCAGCATAACGGAAATCAAAAACATGTTCTCTCCTTTTAAGGGGTTAATCAAATGTTTTTCATTGGCTGAAGATTGAGAGAAATAGTTGTGAATTATTTTAACATTGGAAGGAACTCTCCACAAGGAATGATGGAAAATCAAATGTGTTAATTGAGACGCTAATGAAGGTGGTGGATCTCGACGACAACGACAGTGAAATCACTTCGTCAATGATCAATCCCTCTTTGAGCTATGGTTTATTTTTAATTTTGTTTTCTTCCACATTATTTTAATTTGATGATGAACACAGATCAACCCCCGAATTGGTTGATCTATACATCATCATTTTTTCTGGATGTCATCTTTGGGTTCATTCATTGGAAATTTATTATACCATTTTTTATTCTTTTCATTTACCCATTTAAAACATTATATTGCAAGAATATTAACACAATGACAAACAATGGAAGAGGTTTTTCCCCTTTTTTACTGGATTTCTTCTTCACTCTTCCCAGCATTTTTCATGTTCTTCATGGGGATGATAATGAGGAATTGTTTCTTACTTGTTTCTTGATGTCACAATCCCAAAATGGAGATCTGACATCGTTGTGACCCAGTATAGGTGTGACGGTGATAGCAGAGGATGAATTGACACAGTTCGGTAGTTCTCATTATTCGAGATTTCTTCGTGAGGGTGAATCAGAACGTCTTTTCAAGGCCGATCGGAGGCCTGAAACCGATGTAATCATCTTTGTTATGTCAGGCTAGCCGAAAAAAATGACTTTCATGGTGATCAGATGACCAGATTGATGAATGGAGCATCACATGATTCACATTGGTGAATAACATCATTTATGGAAATTTCTGAAGAACACAACATGTATCCCAAAGAACATGTCATGTGGGATCGGCTTAGTGATAGCTAGGGATTGGTGAGGTACAAAGTGATGACATGGTGTGTTCATAGAATAACATGGTGTGTGATTCCTTAGGTGGGACTCCCCATGTGTCTCAAACTATACATGAACACGGGGTGGAGTACACGGCCGTGTACTCAACACCATTGCCAGACCAGGTTGGCTGTATGGATTTCCAGTGTACTAGTTACACGGGGGTAACACTGTGGTTCAATCCATGTACGGGAATAAGGCCTGCCGACACAGAGTCCACCCTAGTTAGAGGAACATAGTGTGCCACTCTCTTAAATGTTGTTTATACCTTCTTCTACACAACAATCCTTACGACACTTTCTGTTGTATACATGCAGTACTCAGGGTCAGTGAACACGACATGTAACCTTTTTACACACTGTGTACATTTTAGTAAATGGAATGATCCTCTTATCCAAAATTCCTTAGACCATACTCATTTGGATTGGTTCCCCTTTTTCTCCTTACACTAATGGTCAGGTATCATTTCCATCAATAGGAGTATGATCCATTCAGTAGTAAATTTTGAGATAGAGTCAAGAATCCCTTCGAGATTCTAGGATCGAGATCCTTTATCGATTATTTAACCTAGATAGAGTCAGGTATCGAAATCAATACTCCTACCACATGTTGATCCTCTTTATAGCAGGTGAATCTAGATGAGTCACGGTATCCCCCAGGCCCAAGTAGTGATCCTCATCTATGTATCATGATCTTTCTCCACTCAAGAGTGTGTTCTCCTGAAATTAAGGTATCTATCTCTCATGTTTTTTTCAAATAATGGTAATTCTAAGACGGATGTCATCAGATCTATCTGACCCATGGAGTGATTACTCCTAGACGAGTGCTTCGTGGAATCTTCGAACTAAATCCCTAGCATGGGTATTTTGTTTTCTGACTTGTCTCTAGACTATGAGTCTGGGTTTTAAGTATATCTGGTTTGTTTTTCTCTGATTATATGTTCAGTAGATAAATGTTTTGTGTAGGTGATTTTATCGTTCCGTTTTTGTATATCTTTGTGGTTTTTAGGTTCCTCTACAGATTATTGTTATACTCACCCCTAAACGGGTTTTTCCTGAACATCATGTGTTAGGTGCATACGAGTGACCTTTTGATGGAGTCTAGGGTGGACCTGGACTGGACCAAGATTTCTGAGTTCCCTATAGGCCATTGTGTTCCTACACCTATGAGAAGCAGTCTCAGTATGTCTTTGTGTTTACAGGTTGGACTTTTCAGTTTTTATACTCTTTTTGTTAGTGGGATTGAATTACTTCACAGTTTACATTGTGTAATTTATTTTCATTGTACTCTGTTTGATGGGTTTTGTTGTATGCATGAATTTTATTCCTAATTGGTTTTTTCATTTTAGCATTTGTGGGCATTGAGATGTGTGTGTGTGTGTACAAGTAATAGGGAAATACCTCCCATTTTAGTAATATTCCTTCTCAGTGCTAGTCTCCATCCCCGGGCCTATTGGAGGTGGGATTGGGGAGTCATGGCTTGGGCCCTACTTGGACCAGTCATGACACCAATGATAATTTAGTTTTTACCTTACCTGGCACAATAACTTTGTATTGAATTTTCAGTTCATAATGGTAAAAATTTATATTTACAATATTTTATAATATAAATCTTTCTTATTCAAAATATGGAATTCATGTATACAAATTCAGTTTATTGAATTTTATTATTCAAATTTAAAATTATTCCAGTGGTCAAGATGAAAAAAAAGGGTTTCCAAAAAGAAAATTTTCATAAGTATAAAATATTTTATTTTGATTATTCAATAAAAAATTGATTCAACTAACCATAATTATATTGATTATAATATTATTGAAAAAAATTTACTTAAACAATAACAATAATTTAACTCTGTAAATATGTTAATAGAAATTTTAATGTTCAATAAAAATCAATATTTTTCACTATTCATTAAAAATGAATTATTCAAGAAAATACCAAGTATTAAAAATAAGATAATGTTGTTATAGTGACAGAAAAATGATTTTTATTCTATAAAATATTTTTAAAAAAATATTCAAAAATTACCTTTAACATATGTTTGTTTGATGTGACGAAACCATTTTCATTGATAAATATAGTTTAAGAGAAAATATTTATATTACATTCAAATGATTATTATTTTATTTCTACTAAATATATGAGCTTAATTTGAATAAGTTAGTGAGTCCTATCCATACTCAAAAAATTAACGTCTTGGTTATAATATTCATTATTAAATAATATTTTAATAGATTATCGTGTTTCTTTTAAAAACGGTGATGTTAGCCATTCTATGTATTCATGAGATTGAGTTTATTATAGATCAAAAAAATATTTATGTCTTAAGAAGACGCATCCAATAGAATCATATTATATATGACTGAGGTGTTGAGAAGGACAGTTATAGAAGCTATTCAAGGATTATAATTCATTATATAGGGAGAATTGTTTCTCCAAAATTATAATACCCTTTTTCACAAAATTTATAAGTATTCTTCTATGAAAAATTCGTTTTTATGCTAAATATTACCATTTCTCAACATTTTTAAGGGTTATCTAAGTGTTGGGAGGTTTTTATGTCCATTTATTAGGGTAAATATTTTAATATAATTCTTACTTATGATTAAAAAAACAATTTATTATTGGAAAAATTAAAATTTTATGTGATCTGTAAGATTAAATCTTGAGTGCTTAGAGGTACTTCATAAATATTGTATGGGTATGTTGGAAATTAAAAATATTGTGTAAAATTATTATAACCTCCAGTAATGGTAAAAATTTATTTCCTTATACATTGTAAATGTATTTTGAATCTCATGTAATGGTTTATAGGAAATTATATATGATTCATAAAGGTACCCTAATAAAGTATAAATGAATGGTGCAAATTCAATAGGATTTGTAAATGTATCCTTTTATTGCATAGAGGTATCCTCATCTCTGTATATAGGTTTGATTTTATTTTATAACTATATGTGTTAGTTCACAATGTTTTTAAAACCTATTTTCAAACGGTTGAGTGATTAATATATGACATGTGGTTCGTCTATGTAAGGCTAGTATGATTAATCTTAAAAACATTACATCCTTACACAACACCCTTTTTTGGAGGGAAATAATTAAAAACACATTTTTTGTATCCCCTTCAACATATTTCACCCGAATCACATTTCAATAGTATTAAATTCTAATTTTTTTGAAATAAATTCTATTGATATACTACCTCAAAGACAAATATTATAGAAGTTTTAAGCACTCCACAATTAATATTACAGTAATAGAAACATTAAACAATTGACTCAATTTGTGGGTTTTTTTACTAAAAATGAGAACATTGTTTCCATTTATTTATAATTGCTCCAATATTTGTTCATCTATATTTATATATATAATTGTGTTTGTAGAGACAAGAAAACCTCATTCAAGAATAGTGATTCACTTATTAATGAAATAAGAATTCTTTATCCAGTTTCAAGGCACACTAGAACCTTCTCTCCCATTTGTTCATGGGTGTAGAGTTTTAAAGGTATAATTCCATCTCAGTTTTTGTTTCCCTTTTATTTTTTGTTAGTTTTGTTCCAAATATTTTAACAGAAATTATAAGAAATATTTATAAGATAAATACCTAGAACCATGAAAATTAATAAAGATACTTTTCCTCATTTATATTAGGTTACTATTGAGATATGTTTTGATATCATAAGTGTATTTGTAATTAGTATTTATAAAATGATATGATAAATATATTTATTGTCATACCATATATAGACTATTGAAATAATAAGTAATAATTGATAATTATCTCAATATTATAATAAATTAATAATTAATAATTATGATTATTTTCTCAGAATATTTTAGAGATAGAATTTTTTGACATGAATAATTATAAATATTATTCAAAGAATAAATTTGCATCATATAACAAAGATTTATTTGGTAATTTAGAAATTTTCATAGGGGATATTTGTTATCATATGTCTAATTATATTTTTTTGAAATAAAATTATGGAATCAGATCCAAGAAACTGTGAAAATATTTTTGAACCTGTTGATCTAGAAGCATGAATTCCAAGATGAGATAAGAGTCATACATCAAAATGACATTGGTGAAACATGTACTATATCCTATGGTGTATTTCACGTTTAATAAAATGAGATATGTGTTTCTACACTTAGGTTTAATGAACATTAATTAATTGTTTTTGAATAACTAATAATGATTAATTATTTAATGATATGTAAAATCATAATTAATTAATATAATACTACAAATAAATTAACAAGATTACAATGTCCACATTGTTTCTTTTGTGATGGCTTGTTTCCAAGAAACTAATAGAAAATGATCACTTTTTTGGGTTCATTAATACATATGTTTCATGATTGATCAGATAGTGTGGGTGCATGTTTGTAGCCGGTGGATCCCATATTTTATTTTCAAACACGTTGGGTGTGTTGTTATTCTACTTTAGATATATTGAATATAATAATATGTCTTATCTTTTATCACATGTATAGCTGTTATGAATCATGACAATATTCCATTCCCATTTTATATGCACACCGTTATTTCCATGATGTGATACCCAGTTTAAATTTTATGTAGACCATTTTTAATAGGTATTACATTTTGGATTTTGGGATACCTCGTGATATTGTTTCATAATAAACCATTTTGTTATTATCTATGAAATGTATTTTAGGTTTTACTATAATGTGTTGACCCAAAATTTTACCAATGCAATTTTTTACCTTCTTGTAAATATTTTATACAGTATATAGCCCTGAGATCCTAATAAAAATACAATTTTCATTAATTAAGATTTTTATAAGTTGAATTCCTCAAAATTATTGAACCTATATGAATGAAAAAGTAACATGTCCTTTGGAATATTAATTTTACCATTATGAGTGGTAATGCAACTAGTAGAAGAGTAACCTCCAAAATGATATTATTAAAAATATTTATGCATCTTAAAAATGATAATATGATATATTTGTATATCAAAGTAGAAGTAAAGAATTATTTTAAACACAATAAATTTTGTTTATGTAATATTATGAGGAAAAAATGTTTAGTTTCTATTTTATAATTAATATAATTATCTAAAATAAAATTTATCCTAATAAAATAGATTCCTAAATTAATATTTTTATGTCTTATGATTATATGTCATTATCATAAGACCTTAAATAATTTTTCATGGTGTTATAAACACGGTTAGAATTTTAAAATTAGTATTTTTCAAATAAATGTGGATTTTAATTAGAAATTAAATTTATCTTAATATGAAAATTATTTTCATAACATTGTGTAAATTTTATAATTCAAAAAATTGAAAATTTTGATGGTGTTTTTTTGGATTTTTATAAAATAGATAAATTTTTTTGAATAGCGAAACATGATAATTTACGGTATGAATCAAATACATGAATTATAGAGTCCTTGGTGACATATGGATGATTTAAACCCATTATATAGAACTCTCCCTTAGTATTTAATATATTTAGTAATAAGGTTAAAATTATTGATAGTCTTGGGTCAAAATAATAATATAATGAATAGAATAATCAATAAAACACCCCTCTTCATCCCTATAAATATAACCCCTCACAATGTATTCTACTCTCACTTTACAAGATTTGATGATTTTAAAAATTCTAAAAAATATTTTTTTGAAGCATCTTCCCCACGTTCAGGAGACATTGGTATCAAAAAAATTTCAAAGAGGATTCCTGAAATGAGGTTCTTATAGAGAATAATTCTAGAGGGAATGTTCTCTTTCATTTTCATTTAATTTATTTAAAATTTTATTCATTTTTATTATTCTCCTATAACCTAAATTTATCAAATTGGTATAATATATCCAATATCTTATATATATTTTAATTTTATTATGTTATTGGAATAATCCTTTATCAAACGTCTTCTACTCTACCTTCTATTTTAAAAAATAAAACATTATCCGTATGGTGTTGATTTATCGCATTTGAGGAAGATTTTTTTTCATTTTCATATACCTCATACAAATATTGTTATAAAACCATTATAATTGTTGAAAAATAATGAAAATTTTATTTTTTATCCTTTTATAATTTTCTTTAACTAAAAAATATATATCATATTAAATAATAAAATAGAACTAGTTTTTTATGATCGAAAAACATCTAAATTTAAAAAACAATTTTTATTAACATATTTTCTAATGAATCATCCTCATATTTGAAATAAATAATAATATATAAGACCATTTATGCTTATTTATGTTCACGAATAATTTATAATTTCAATTCTAGTTAATTATTTTCCTTTTATATGTTCTTTCATTCATTAAATACATGTGAACTGATCACAAAAATCAAGAAAATGAACAATCTCAACCAATGAATTTTTACTCTATAACAAATAAAAGTGGTGAAAAACATTATTAATAAAAATATAATGAGTAAAATATATTAATAAGAGGTTATGGATTTATTAATTAATCAATATAATTTTGTTATCCATGATATTTAACTGAATAAGACATTCAGAAATTTTCTTGGGGATTCTCGATCCCAATTTCCATTCTTTTGGGTTTTCATAATTCTTGAAAAATTTAAGAATTAATGATATTTTAATAATTATAAAAAAAATTATATATTAGGACCATTTAATTCTAGAATATACAAGTTTGTAATCTAGTTTATTAAAAATAAATTTTTTTTCCAAAAGAACCCTTCTTTCGCAAACACATCTTGACTCTTCTTGAGATAGTTTATTCATCACTTATTAGTGAAGATTATAATTAAAAATATGTTTATCCATTTTGAAATCCTAATTCTTAATCCTGAATGTGTTATTTTATAAATGAAACCCATTCCTTTCCAAGTGTAATTTAATGTCCATAATTAACATATATTCTTTGGGGAAATCATGATTATGTAAATGATAGGTTTTCACAAGGGTGATAGGAACTACATTTCACTCCAACGAATTAGTTAAAGTGATATTTATCCTGATATGATGTGCAATACAAGTTAGCATTATTCTTTATTTTTTTCAAAAAAATTGTTGTTATGATTAAGAACATATGTTATCAGTGAAAATGATTCTATATTTTTTCACAACTATGTGTGGTATTTGACCACTAATATTAGAAGTTTAATTTTTATGCATCACCATATTATATTTCATTATATAATTCTTCCTCTCATGATTATGATGGTGAACCTATTCTAATTTTTTGATAATGATGATAATTCTCACCCATGTTATATTGATTAATGTCATTATCTATCCTCTTAATGTGCTTTGATATAAATATTTTTTTATGTATATAGTTAGTCAATTACTTATACTAAAGAGTATATGTGTGATAATATGAATCTAGTAATAAAGGAATTAAATAATGTATAGATTTTATTATGTAAATTTTGTTTAACATAATTTTCCCAATAAAATAAACAATTGAAACCATTTTTGTAATGTTTTTAAGTCATTTATCATTAAAATAATATAATAGTTCAGCAAGAATAATTAGGGTTACTATATTTGGTAGCAGATAATGTATTGTGAAATTTTATATTTAGGATTATATATAATTAGGGACAACCATTAGTGTGAGACTAATTATTTACAAGCACCATAGAAGCATTATTTTTAAAAATTGATAATCATAGGGATCCCATAATATATACATTTTGATTTATTTCGAGAACGGTATAAATTATTTACCAATGAATTGTTTAGTTGTCTTTTCATCCGAACATTTTTAGAAAATGTTGGGATCTAGGTGAAACCATTCCAAAAACCCGTATGAGTTAATGTGAAGTGATTTCCCGAATGTCATCCTAAATTCCTTGAATGTTTGAGGGAAATATTTCAAACTAATTATTTCCCAGATTTATCAGGATATGAAAAATAACCATAAAAATTTGGAGCATATGCCTTCCCATAAGAGGGAAAAATTAGATATTGAGTCCTTTATATAACATCGACCACTGATAATTAGTGGATCTTATAGTATATTAATCATAGAATAGTTGGTCAAATAAATAAAGAATATCCTTTATATACATTACTTTTATGAGATGTATAAGGTGAAATGGTCCACTTATTATTTTGATAGAGTGGCCAAAAAATATTGTTTGTTGATTAAGAACACCAAGGCAAAGGATGTAATTCAATATATAGAGTGGGAATAGATTAAACATGTTCTCCTGTTTATGTATTATCCTCAATCTCTATATATATAGATGGAGAGAGAATAAATAGATCTGAAGAAAAGGGAAGTAGAATCTATCATGGCATATGAAAAAGACTTCAGAAGGATTTCATGGTATTTTATAGTTTCTATTATCAATAATAATATCAAAATAGATAGATTCTTTACTTTTTTAAAAACACACCTTCAAAATAATCATGATATTCTATATTTTTGGAGTTATTAATAAGTTTTTTGATGATATCTCAAAGTGTATATGGAATATAGAATATGGAACCATGCATTTGGAGATAAGAAATGGAATATAAATTTCCAAACTAGAGGATCATTTAAACAAGGTTGAAAGAAAACTCAGCCTCTCACATTTCCAAAATGTGGGAAGAATCATTCATGGAATTTCCCCACAATGGTAATAAATGCTTTAATTTTAGGAGAGAATACCACCATGCTCATGAATGTCAATGATACAAGAGGAAGTTAGAAAATGCAACATAGAAAACTTTTGCGCCACCCATGGTTAAAATTTTCAACTATAGGGGGGAATGGCACTATGCAAGCAAGTGCACTAAACATAGACTCCATGAGGGTTTTTCATTGTCAGCACCTAGAAAACTTCAATGATCAAGGTATGTCTTATGCCATCCAAATTAATGAGGTAGAGGCCAAAAATTATCTGTTTATAGTTACTCTAGTTATTTATTCAAGAATAGTGAATGTATTATTTTATTAGTGTTATATGAATTATTTCATTTCATTAAATATTTGTAGAGCTATTAAAACCCCAAAATAGAATATAGTGGTTGGGTTATATTATAGAATTGAAAATGGGGAAATAATTGTATCAAAACTATATAACTCATCCCTAATTAATGTGTAATAACCGATCTTCCCAAAAATATGGTCTTACTTTCTTTTGAGGAGTATGATTCCATATTTGTCATAGATTGTCAACATATAGACACATCCAACATCAACTGTTGGGAAAAGGATATCACTCTTCACATTCTGAGGTATCATCTAATTATGTAAATATACAAGGAGGATGATGAATATACTTTGGATTTATCTTCTCAATTTGGGATATTATTCCCTTGTGTGAATGAATATCCAGCTAAAATGAATATGATAAAAGAGAGAATAATTTTCAAATAAATTCCTATTGTGAGGAACTACACTGATTTTTTCCCCGAAGAATTGCATGGTCTTCCTCCTAACTAAGAGTTTGAATTCTCATTTGACCTTATTACTATAAATATGACTATATAAAAGGCACCATATGGAATGGAAACCATTGATTTTGTGGCAGCGATGAATCAGTAATAATAGAACTGAGAAAATGGTTTTATATTCCTGAGTTCCTCACCATGAGGTGTGATAGTCATCTTCATTAAGAAAAAGGATTGAACTATACACATGTGCATTATTATCATGTGCTCAAAAAATCAAGATAAAGAACAATTATCCCTAAACAATGATAGATGACTTGTTTGACTACTATGTGGGGCCATGTATTTCCCAAAGGTGGATCTTCGGTTGGTATATCACTAATTAAAGGTTAGGAAGGATGACATTTAGAATACTACCTTGAGAATGATTTATGGACACTATGAGTTCCTATTGATTCTTTAAGGACTCACCAATAATCCAACAATATGCATCGGCTTAATGAATAGATTCTTTTGAGATTAAAAAAATTAGTAGTATTTATCAATGCTATTCTGATATACTTCTATGTTAAGGAGGATCATGATGATTTTATGAATACTATTCTAAAATCCTTTTGAAGGAAGAATCTATTTGAAATGTACAGTAAATGTTAGATTTGGATGGAGGAGGTATCATTGTTGGGGCATGTTATCACTAGATATGTATTATATGTGGACCCTTACAAGTAAAAGTAAATCAAATAGTGCCCCAAAACAACATATGCAATAGAGATTTATAGTTTCAACAGTTTATCTGGCTATTACCAGTGATTTGTGATGGACCTCCCACTTTTTTCAAAACCACTATCCAATCTGACATGGAAGGGAGTGAAGGTTTTCAGGACCAATGAATTTGAGTATTACATTAAAGAGTTTAATATATGGTTATCACTGTACCAGTACTCAAACTATTGAAATTTTGGAACTTTGTTGTATACAATGTCGCTTATCATAATTTCCTATGATATTTTCTGATTTAAAATTATTAACAGATATCCTACACCTCAAGGTAGTTGACCATTTATGGGAAAAACTATCCAAGAAATGATATGGAGTTATAGTCTATGATCTTCATGTTGAATATACGGTAGGATTATATCTATGGGAAGAAATGTAAGATATATACTAATCATAACAGTCTCACCTATATATTCTCAATGTAAAATATTAATATAATCTATTGATTCTGGTTAGAGCTGTTCAATGATTATGACTACTCAATCTAGTACCATCCTGGTAAGGAAAATAATGTGCCCAATTATCTATGTAAAAATGATATTTCAACATTATCAATGAGTAGAATTGAGAAGGATCCAATCCTATTATATTTTCAAATGACTAATATGGGAATCATTAATGATGAAATTTAATAGGTCCTTTCTCAAATAATTTCACAACCATCCCTCATATAGAAAATAAATGATTGCCAAGGAAATTAATTTGAAATTCCGATGATAGATGGAGCTATCAAAAAAGATAAATACTCGTAGATTAATATTTATGATAATGGACTGATTATATTTTTTTCATGTATAAGTGTATGATCCAATCCAAATATAAATAAACCATGTTTGAATGATGCATATATTACTAATTATTCTATTCACCTAAGAATCACAATGATCCATTTAGCCCCCCAAGAGTAATATTGGTGGGGAAATATGATAAAGGTGATCATCAAATCTACATTAAAATCCCTGGAATGTAAGCGAGTGAAGAATGAATGGAGAAATTGTTATGGGATAATACAACCATTACCAATATCAACAAGGAAATGGGAAAACATCACCATGGAATTTTTAACCAGACATCTAAATGAATCCATAGGAAATAATGTTATTTCGGTTGATGTGGATAATTTTCTTAAGGAAAATCACATTATCATAATTCAAAAGTACTTCTCAATGGGTCCACATGATTTAATATAAATTAAATAAGTATTGATGATTCATGTAATACCACTATAAATTGTATCTGATTAATATCTATGATTCACCTACATGTTTTGGAAAATTTTCAAGCATTCTAAAAACATAGACCTAAACACAAGTATGTGTAATTATCCACAAACTAATCGCCAATCTGAGTGGACTGTTTAGACATTGGAAGACATGTTGAGATCAAGTTCTATGGATTTAAAAGGAGGATGCGACCAATATCGACCTCTGGTTGAGTTCTCCAATAGTAATATTTTTCAATTGAGTATCCATATAGATCTATATGAACCCATTTATGGGAAAATATTAAAAACAAAGACTTTTGTGGATGAAGTTAGTGAACATAAGAAGAAATGACCTGATGTGGTCAAATAACTAGTAGAAATGGTGAAAACAATTCAATAGAAAATCATGGAATCCCAATGTTGATAGAATATTTTTACAAGAACATCATCAAAAAGGCCTATAGTTTTCAGTCAGAGATATGGTATTCCATCATATATCTCTATAGAAGAGAATAATTAAATTTTGGAGGAATAGAAAGGAATTTATTATATGAAAAGGCCCCATATTAATTCTTTATCATGTCAGAGATGTTTCACATAAACTCTATCTTTAAGCAGCCATATCTCAAATACATGATGTATTGCACGTATCCCACTTAAGGAAGTATATAATGAATCACTCTTATTTACTAAATTAAAGGGTGAAATAGTTGGAAAATGGTATCTGTTATATCGATCATGTGGTGAAGATCTTGGATTTTAGAGATAATGTTCTATATAAAATACTCCTCACCTAATCATTGTACCATGGAGGAACTATATGTGCAATGATGTAATATGGGAACTTGACAATGAAATTTGGTATAAATACCCACACCTAAAGTAATCTAATTTTGTAAAACAAACTTTTTAGTGAGAAATTTTAAAATTGGGGTGGAATGTAATGAAATAAACAATTATAGATGTAATTATTTCCCCTTAACATTATTATATTATACAGTACATAGCAAAAATATCCTAATAAAAAGAATATTTTAATTTATTTATAATTAAAAAAGAGGTATTCGTATATATTAAAAAACATCTATGAATAGAATTCTAACATGAAATTTGGAATATTAATTTGTCCATTAAGAAGAGTAATCAGGACAATATAATATTAATGTCACATTTGAATCTATAAATAAATTTTTGGCATCGTATAATTGATACTATGACATAATTATATCATATTATAACTAAATAGAAATTTAAAACATGATAAATTAAGTGCTAGTATTTTTGTAAACTATAAATGTCTATATAAAATTGTATAATTAATATAATGAATTAAATTATAATTTAATTTCATTAAATATACTAAAAAATTAATATTTTATTTTCTTATGATAATAAGTTAAATTTACATGTCCATAACTAATTTCTCAAAGTCGTAAAATTAGTTATAAATTTTAAATCAGTGATTTCTGAATTATTATTGAATTTAATTAAAAATTAATTTTATGAATTTTAGAAAATTATTTTCATAAAATGGATTTCAGTTTTGAAATAAATCTGTTAAAAAATGGTTATGTTTAATTTTTTATATTTTTCTAAAATAGTTGAATTTGTGTGAATAGTGAAATACTATAATTTATCGTACATAACAAAAATAGGTACTATTGAGTCATTAATGATGCATGTCTTATGTAATACCATAATCTAGAACATTACTTCATTATTTAATATATTTAATTTTATTTTTTAAAATAGTGATTATCGTCAGAAAAAATAAAAAAAATAGTGTGTAAAATAATAATAAAACTCCAATATGCTTCCCCATAAATAACATCCATCACCACCACTTCTCCTCACACATTCCTAGATTTAAAGCTTATCCAACTCCTGAAAAATATTGTTCCTAGTCATTTTCCCCATGTTTCAGATCCTTTGGTCTTAACTAAATACCTAAAACTATTTCCATATGATGTTTCTCGAGGAGAATAATTCAATAGGTAAAAACCTCATTAATTTTGTTTTATTTTATTTTATTTTCTTATTCTTTTCTCAAATACCCTTATACCAATGAAATTATAACACGATTACCTCGTATATACATTAATTTATTTATTTTAAATGAATAATTCATCACCAAACCTCTTCTTCTGTCCATTTTATTATAAAAATGAAAAAACCATTTGTGTGGTGTTGATTTATCGCTTTTATGTGTAAAATGTTTTCATTATACATTTCCACCTTCAATGATGGTGATTAAACCATTATAATGGTTGAAAAAGACATTAAAATTTATGTTATAATCATTTTTATATTCCAGAAGTAACATATATACATAATATTAAATAATAAAACAAAACTATTTTGAGTTGATAAAAATACTACTAGATTAATCTTGACAAATATCATTAACATTTTTTTAATGAATCATCCCAAAAAAAATTAAAAAAAAAATTAGACGATTTAAAATTTTTGTGTTCCATCAATAACATGTAAATTTAAATTTGGATAACTATTATTATTTTACATGGTCTTCCATATATATTTATAATTAAACTGGTCATGAAAACCAAGAAAATAAACACTCTCAAAGAATGATATTGTACTCCATAAATCAATAAAGTGTCCATAAAATAAATATGTAAAATTATAATGAATCAATTACATGTATAATAGGTTTTTTTATTAATTAATTAATATAATTTTTTTATCAATAATATTAAGGTATAGAACACATTCATACATAAGGTAAGGGTATTCTTGGACCGAACTTCCTCCATCTATGTTATTCCTATCTCATTCCCAATTGTAGTCTTGATTTTTTTAATAATCCTCCTATATATATATTATTTTTTATGGTATTTTTTATTTTTTGATATACTTTTCTCTATTTTGGATTTATTGAAAATAAAAACTTTTTCCATAAGAACTCTTCCATACAAAACACATGATGACTCATCTTGAGATTGTTTCTTCTTCACTCAAGTGTAATAATTCTTATAGAATTTTTTTTACCCTTTAATAATCACAATGATAATTTATAAATGTATGATTTTTGAAATTAAACCCATTCCATTCCATGGTTCATTCAATGCCGATAATTGATATATGTTTTGTGTGGTAATCATGATTATGTAAATGTTAAGAGGTTATGGGTGTTCCCATAATTATATATCCCTCCATAATAATGGGTAATGTGATGTATAACATGATATATTGTCAAATATTCCTGAACATGTTTCTATATTTGTTCACAATAATTATTTTTTTATCAATTAAATATGTTATCCTTGAATATTATTATACCTTTGTTCACAAATATGTGTGGTATTTCACCACTAAGACATGATGCTTCATTTTTACAAATTTCCACTTTCTATTATGTTATTTAATGATTCCTCTCACGATTATTAGATTAATACTATGCTTATTTTATGATTATTATTATTATTCTCAACCATGTTATATTGATTCATGTCCTTAAATATCCTCTTACTGGGCATTTAACTCTCTCATTTCATTGATGTGTATCATTCTGTTAATACTTATATTAAATAGTACATGGGTTACACGAAGATTTAATATAAGATGGAATTAAATAATTGTTACGTTTTATTATGTAAATATTATGATTGGTCATAATATCCATAATACGCTATACCTTTTATCCTGGTTTCATAATTTTTTTTGTATTGTAAAAATCATGTAATATTTATTTAGGAATAAGTATGGTAATTTTATGAATGTAAAATGGAATAATTATTATGGGAAAAAGGATACTAGGTTTTATTATCTTGGGTATGAAAAATACATAGAGGGGAAGTTTGATGACTTTATGATGTATAAGGATTACAACTATATTGATGATATTAGTATGGGATATTAAAGATATTTTCCATAGATTATTTAAAAATATACCTTTCTATGTATTGGCAATTTGGGTGTGGTTAACCCTATAGATAGATGTGAATAATGTTGTATAACACTAGCATGGCCTCCTTTGGATTTAAGCCAAAACTAATATAAAAGAGTGTTGATCCAAATCACCATGATGGAAGTGGTTATCCATATAGAGGGATGTGAAAAAGTGGTAAATGTTTGACAGTAGTATAGGATCTTATAGACGGGGGTCATATATTTCATAATAGATATATGAACTAGTATCAACAATGTATCCATGTGTTGTTTCTTTTAATGACCTCCATCAGTGTGGGGTGTGTAGTGTGGCTAGTAATTAAAACCATTATGGTTGGTTTTTTATCATTTCCTTTATCTTGTAATTTCGATTCATGAACTGACATATGTTGGCTTCCTATAAGCACTCGGTTCAGGTGACATGTCTTATAATGTGTGGTTATAGAATTTTTTTCCTTCTGTAAATCCATTCCAAAATTGAATTTAGGAGGTACAGCCAGGGGTTCTTGGAAGCCAAGTAATCCCATGGAATCATAGAATATGGTTTCATATTTCATGTGGGTACATGGTGATATCATTAAATGTTTAGAAGTTTTTTATTTCTTATTTAATTTCTGTACTGGTAATAATTATCACATACTCTTAAAATTATGGGTTAAGAACTAGTCCATATTGGTGGTCTTGTACTGAGTTGTACTCAGACTCTTCTTATGGGGACATGGAACATGGGTACCTTAGAATCCCTCACTTATTTCATGTATTTGTTAAACTGAGTTCCAAGATGATGGTCTAATAAGTTATCTCGAATTGGTTTTGGACTTCTGAATTTGGTATGACATGGTTTTCAGACCCCTTCTAATTTTGTACATTTCTTTTTTAGTATATGTTGTCATACAAATAGATGATCGATTGATGTATTTTTATTGATTTTGGGATCTCTATACTATTGCATCTCATTAGTATATATGTGTTTTTATTGTTATGCATAACCCATTTTATATTGTTTTCATTATTAGTAATTTGTTGTTATTAAGTACTCTGATCAAGGTAATATTTTCCACATGATTCCTATTAGGACCCTTGTAGCTAGTCAGAATCTGTAATCTTTTGGAGATGAAAACCACAGTTCATGTACCATGGGGTATAAAACAAGATGATTTAGGTAGGGATTTCACAAAATGTTTTTGACTAAAATATCTAAATTATAAATTTGTAATCATTGTTTTCTTGATCTATTACCTACATAACAAGAAATTTCATTTCAGTTGTGTTGATCCATTTCTTGATAATTTGATAATCAAATGTCACACTAAATAAGGGTTGATATTTCTATATAAAGTTGTTAATAGATATTTTTTCCTTCCTTGTAGTGTTTCATAGTTCAGTATAGTTCGTGTGACAACTTATATATTAATAAATTTGGATGATAATAGCAATAATATTTTCTAAACCCACTCCCATAACATTTCTTTTCCTTTTAGGATAATCATTTCTATATCCATAATAGTTATTATTTACAATGTCCCACAAGGTTACTAACATTTTCAATAACAAAATAGAATTAATTAATAGATTTTTAAGTCATATGATAAGGAAAATCAATCCAATTACAACATAAGTTATGACACCTTTATTTCAACATATGATATTTTATGTTCAACCAATATAACTTTCCTCGTCAATATATATATTTCAATGTTCTATCTTCTTATTTATTATAATATATTCCCTAAAAGTAACTAATACCGGACATGATACCCACTATGATGACCCAAACATATCATACATACACATAGAATCATTTCATATTAATATTCATTACTTCGTACAACACATCTATCGTGAAAAACAAATGATTTTGTTTCAAAAGATACTGAACATGTAAGCAAAATATTTTAAAAATAATTTTCATCATCAAAAACATGTGATTTTATCACATCACAACCATCAAGAAATATTATACAAAATATACTTTTTCATGACATGGGCAATAAAAACATAATAATGGGTGATATCAAATGAGTATTAAGATGTGAAAATAAGAGATATCACTCAAATGTAAGGAGTCTTGTCAATATGAACATATATATATATGTGTACATACTCGATGTACAATAAACTAAACCAAGGAAATTGTACCAAATAAAACACAGATGATAAATCATTAACATAATCTTTTTTTATTATATACATAATGATGCATTGGAATATGGGATACTAAAATAGTAATCATAAGAGTAAGAAATAAATAAATGAATGATACACAATTTTTTTTATCATTTTAATTTTCCATATACATAAGTATACGAAATTTTTTCTTACGAAAAGAATAACTTCCCTGAAAATAATCACACCCTAGAGAGAGTTCAATAACATTGTTTTTGAGATCAATCAACATTCACTAAAAATGTAGTAGATTGTGTTTACTCGCTTTTCAATGAAAATATTATCCCATTTCCTCATATCTCTCTTAACTGGAGAGAAAAAGATAGGTTTCATTACAATTATGGTTATTAACAAATCATATCCCAAACAAATAATGATTGTGGATTTAATAATTAGATCATTTCTACAATGAACCATAGAAATGTCTAATGGATCATGACATAGATGAGAAATTATCTAGTATAACATGACTAAAATGTATGGAAAATAATACTAAATATATCATATATTTTTAATGTAATTTACATTAAATTCTAATAACATATAAATTTAATTTAATTTATTGATATGATGAAAAATTAATAAAACATTACACTTATGAATGGTGAAATGATGGAATGGAATCTTTGTAAATAACACTACAGAACATAATTTAATAAATGTACTCAAAAGAAAAAATTTAAAAATATTCATTTCACAAATTTTTTAACGAAATTAAATTCATTTAATTTAATTAAGGAATTTATAGAAATGTGACTAATTATAACCATAAATTTCATATGAAACAATATATATAAGGGAGAATTATTCCAAATTAAATGAAAAAATAAGTCCATCTCTACTTACACGAATACTTTTCATTGACTTGATAGTCAAATTATGGTAAAATTATATAGATATGAAAAATCTAAAAATTACTATATGTGTTGTATACAAATAAGATTTTGGATAGAATTCCTATAAAATTTCTCAATATATATATTTATTCATTAGAAATATCAATTCCCAAGTAATACTTGAATACAAACCCACACCATTAATCGATACTTTTAAAATTCTTCTTTAATATCTTGTATAATAATGAGATAAATAGTTATCACCTTTTTATGAATCATGTTAAATTATACTAACATATATTATTGTCAATTATAATTATTTATAACATAATTTAATTATTTTATTTGAATCATCTCAAGTTGTTATTTTTGAATGTTCCATAAAATTTTCATAATAGGGATGTTGATAATCATTCATTCACAATTATTTCATTGTCCAAGATTAGTTTATATTGAAGAATCATTATGTTTTATGGATTTATTCATTACGAAGTTCATTTGATGGATGTTATTCCTCTTTATTGTGGATATACAAGTTATGGAGAGCTTGTTTATATTAAATAATGGAAAAAAAGTTAGATTATAATGATGGAACATTTTTTTCACGCTTCTATAACCACGTTTATAAAATATATTAATTTTTAATATAATATATTTATTTCCTTAATTTCATGATATTCATTTACTTTTAAAATAGTGATTTTTGTATTGTATCGGTTTTATTGGTGGTTTAACTTACTAAAAAAAGAACATGCCACACTAATAAATTGTTAAGAGTATGGGGTTATATTTTAGTAATATCACCTTGATGTAAGAATTATAAATTCACTAGAACCAAATTATAAAATTAGGTGATATTTATAGCATTTTTAAAATTTAATTTATTTGAAACAATAGTAATGACTGAGATATTTGGATGAATCTCGTATTCTTGAAAGATGGTTGATTAAAATAATGGAATTAAAACACATTTTTGAATGAGAGACACAAAATGATAAGAATGAAATTATGACAGTGAATTTGTTCTAGAAGTCAATCGAGATCAAATGTAAAAGAGTGTTTTGGGATGGGTTTCAGTGTGGTAGTTTAATAGATGTGTTTTGTGTGATATTTCTACAATTATTCATTCCCTAAATAAAAAGGTTTCAAATATATATGTAAATTGGATAAAAAGTAAAATACTAATATTTATAGGTCATTAAAAATTCCATAAACATAATTAATAGTTATTTTTATGTATATTTGTTTTCGTTACCCCTAAATTTGAATAATACACCTTGTTTCACATTTATAGATATAATTAAATTTTTATCTTGGTAATTTAATATGGTTTTATAAAATAAAGTTTAACCAACATCATAATTTATTTTCATTTTGATTAAATGTTCTCAGTATTTTTAAAATTATAAAATTTCAAAAAATGGGTACATTGACATTTAAATGATGAAATAAAATCATATAGAAAACAATTTTTATAGATAGATTAACTATACATCATTATGTGTTCATAAAATTATTTAATTTTCATTATTAAATAAATGAGTTTCAATATATTTGATATTATAAATAAATGAATTATTGTAAAAACATCCTTTTAAAGTGATCAATTTTACTTATTATGATAAAAATAAATATTTCTTAGCCAAAATGACTATTTAGAAATTATAACTTATTAACATTATATGATTTTAATCATATCCAATTAAAATCAATAATTTATGCTCTAAACATTGGTTTTTATCAAAATATTGACATTTGAAACACACTTTTAATATAATTGAAACGTTTAATAAATAATTAAATAATTAAAATAATAATAATCACATGTTATTAACAAAAAATATAATAAAATTATAATTAATTATTATATTTTTATTTCACTACAATGATTTTTATTATACTAGAATTAAATAATTCATAAATTGATACATAAAATTTGAACAGTTGTAATATACCATTTAGATTTAAATATATACAATGATTACGTATCCAACTCTTACATTTCCAATGGTCATATATCAAATGATGATAAAACCAATAACCAAATATATAATGACCACATTATATTCCTATATATATCCTTACAAAATATTTATAATCATTCCTAAAATTATATAATTTTTATCAATATTTTTAATATCATCTCAAAATATTTGTAACACCGCTAGAGTTTGTTAAATATTTATTTTTAATTTAATTTTATCATTTTATATTTTTCATTTCAAAAACACTAAATATAGAATTTGATATATAAAATAACTTGGTTTGGATTTAATTATATGAAACACCTAGTTAATAATATTCTACATACAACAATTAGATTATCTTTTGATACACGTAACATTATGTTTGTCTTTTTTTACATTAAATGGTCAGTTCCTTCGATATCTTGTGAAACACGTAAGACAGAGTATTACCAAACTACAATATTCTATTAATATTCTTAGTAAAACATATTTATAAGTACCACATATCCATTGGATTGGAAGTTATGAATAAAATTAATTAAATGGTTTATATCTTATTTATAAGTATACATAAAATTAATCCTTTGGTTATCAATTAGTATCAGGGAATAAAATAACTATTTGAAAATAAAGAAATTTCTTTTCTAAGAAAACTATTTTTCTGAGTAAAAAACATTCTCTTAATAAATTTGAAAAAACAAATTTTGAATAATTTTTTGAATGAAATTTATGTGATATATATTAAAAAAATTGATACTCATCAAATAGATTTTATTTGTATAGGATAATAATAAATCTTATTTATTAAATAAAAATATGTATTTTTTTAGAAGGAAACATTACCACCTTTTAATGGACATCACATTTTGAAAAATATTTTCAAACATTAATAATTTTTATTTGATATAAATGAAGTGAATATTTGAAATTATATTTTCAAAACATACTTTGGATGAATTTTAGGTATTTTTCTGAGAGTTTTCTATTTTTAATGGCAGTGAAAACACAAAAAAATTATATAAAAAAGAATTTTCTTGAAATTTATTATTATAATTAAATAATATTTTAATTTTCTGTTTATGTATAAGAAAATGTTTTATAAAACACTTAATCTAATGTAGTTCATTGGAATAAATTTCATAAAGAAATTGGATATAAAAATATTTCATATTTTTTGACATTTTTGCTATAAATTCTTGCATTGTTATCCCATATGAATGATTAATTATAAATTAATTTTATCCAATTATATGATTTCAATTTGGAAAAATAGACTCCATAATTTTAATTAGAATTATTTATAACTTCCAATATGGGAATTTATTTTGACCAAAAATATTAATGTTAGTGATTAAAATTATTTACAACGAATAAGAGAAAAATTACCATTACAAAGGACATAGAATTAAACTTATACTCCAAAATGACCTGGAATCGTTTCCATAAGATATAGAATATTAAATTTTTTATAAAATAATCCCTTTAATTTAATTTGTACCATTATTGGGTCCTCATGAAAAGGGAAAATGTTGTTCGAATATTCTTTTAAAAAATTTACAAGATTGCCACTCATCTACAACTATAAAAAGAAACTCACCCCTACCACTTATTCACTATGTGATTTTTTTTTCTCCCAATGTATACTCAAATAAAATATAACAAACCCTCCATTAATCATAAGAACCTCCATTTAGGTTTATTGTCCAACAAGGAAGACATTTGGTGCAAACCAAGGGGAGTTACACAATTATTAAGTAACATCCTTCCTCGAGCTATTTTGTTTTACTTTAATTTTACACCATCTAACGAATTCATCTTCCATTCAAATAAAATAACCATAGTATCCTAAATATACTAATACGTTATTATTATGTGGGTTCTATGTAACAACCTGAACAGTTATACATAAAATATAATTTTTTAATAACATATTTTAAAATTAAATTAAGAATTATTGCCATTTATAATATATCGATTTAAAAGTGACAACATGATTGCTATAAATATAGGATTGTAATATATATAATTAACACACACAATAAAAGTGATGGCCTTAAACAGTATGATTGTACCCAATGTAGCCCATATTTTGGAGCTTCTGATGGAGATATCATTTATGGGATTTTACCTCGACCAATCCCTAAATGAAATCTATAAAAATTAATCATGACTGAATCTGTTTTTGGAATAATTTCAAGCTCAATGAGATCACAACCCAAACCATGTTAGCCAAACCACTCCATGAATGTCCCACTATTACACACCTTACTCTTAGGGATGTTTCTGTTGTATCAAATGGATATGTATCAAGTCCATAGAAATATGAATACGTAAACTATATGTTATCGAATTTGGAATATATTTTCATTCTAATATTGTTATATATAATGTTATTTTTATTTTTATATAATATAGGACACATTTTCTTTTTTCATTATATTGAAATTTAATTAATGAATACATTAATTAATGTAAGTTTTGAAATAAAAAAATATTTTAATATTATTATTAAATTGTTTTAATCAAATATATATGGTCAAATAATTTTTATGAGTTAAAATTTATGTTTTATAAGGATTCCAAAATTATTATTGGATTTACAAAATCATGGAACATATTTTCACCTTCCTCTCCCCTTTTAAATTCAACAACTTCCACTAGAATTTATCTTCTTAATTAAAATTTATTATCATCTAATTTATTTCTAAAATATCCTACATTCCAATTTATTTTATTTGAATTCTATAAAATTTATTCTCTCTCATTTAGATCATTTCCTATGTAGTTAGAATGCTGACAAATCGAAAGATATTTCTCTCTCAAAATTACCATTTAATAATTTATTTTATGAAATGTATCTTATATTTCAATTTCACATGTTGTTATCTGTTAGTCTATATTACCCTTATTGTAAATTTATTTTATAAATTATTATATTTTTTTTAAAACTCATTAATCCTCCCATGATCTTTTATGTACACCTGTTACTGTGTAGAAATATATTAAGGACTGTTTTCATTATTAAAATATCTTTATTAAATTAGTAATTCTATTTCAAAACATTAATGTTGGGATATGTTTTTGCATATATATTTTATTATTTCACATTCTATTTTTATTTTATTATATACTATATTTTCTCTCATCAATATATTTTTATGAATCATTAAGTGATGTCATTATGACACCAAAATTTCACAGCTATTTTCCATTCCAAATTAATTATGTTGTGAAAACTATAGACATTTCCTACCAAGGTTCATCAAATTTACCCACATATACATTTTTTTTGTTACTAACACATATTTATTACACACTCCTTAATCATGGAATATATTATGATGATTAATTAATCCATATTTTGTGATCCCTGTGATACACTTAAGTAGGAGAAGGAAATGAATGTATTGTGAGTGCCAACACATATATAGGACTCCAATGAATTAAATATTTTTTATTATCATGGAATATCATTTTGAGATAAGGAGTGAACCTAATTCCTTATATAGAACTTTTATAACCTTCTTTACTTGGTGGATTATACTTGATCTATGTATATGATGAATTTGTTTATGATGTTTCTACATTTCAATTGTTATGATTATCATTATATATTAAGCCTTATTAGTTATGTTCTAATATGCCCCCTTAATATTCATATTTCCAAACATGTATCATCTTCTTCCTGTTATTACATTTTCATTCCTGTAGTGGTATTTTTGAGATCACCCCTTTATTATGTTTCATTCCAGGTTATACCATATAGTTTTAAAATCCATGAAATTTTAAAAGCATGTTAGGGAACATTAATTTTTTTTTGTATTATCCCATGTTTAATATATTATTGACTATATCTAATTTTGAAATAAAGTAGACTTCTCAACCTCTTGGATTTTATTAAGTGTAATCTTATGTAATGAATCTAGAATCAATGTGTTAAAAAGGGAAGCGTTATTATAGTTGGTATCATAGAAAAAGTATAGTTATTTCTTGAATTTATTATTTGAAAGCTATAATGAAGGACATATGCATAAGAATTATTATAATAAAACATCCCTAAATTTTGGTAAGTATAGTTTTTTTGTTATATTATGAAAATGCATCCTTATCATGATACTAAATGTAGATGAGTTTTTGCCACATATGTACCTAGATGTAACAAATCTAACAAGGTGTCCCATTCCAAACATTGGATAACCTGGTACACAAAAACAATCCTTACTGCACACCTAGTTTGACCCACCATGTTTATATTTTTTGGTATCCTCATAATCTCTTTATGAAGCATTAATTTGGGAACAAAAAAATACCATAACAATATATGTTAGGAAATAGATCATGGATATCATATATTATAGCTTAAAAATTCATAAGTTACAGAAATAAATTTTATTTATATGCTTTACATTAATGTTATTGGATTCCACATTATGTGTTTAATAATTTTAAATACTCATCGCTAATTTTACTTTTAATCTATCTAATGTCCATAAATAGGAGGAATCCAACAAATAATCAATTTAGTAAGAAATATGATGACTTTACCAATGATATTCCTAAACATTAATCGAGTGAGAATCACAAATTCTATGATGATACTCAATCAGATCGCACATGTTCTGAATAACAACCTATATCAAGAAGATCATTGAAACCCCCAATCAAGGAACAATCCACAATTGAGATGTTACATAAAAATTAGTCTTACTTTAAATGGATCATCTTATCCATTAATCATGGAATTATGGATCAACTCTTTTGAGGAGATCAACTACATACTCTTGTGTTCTGAACAAGAGAGGGTTCTACTTGATCTCTATTGTATAAATATAGAATTTTATTAGTGGTGGAAATTTATCATAAATATAATTATGGAAGAATATATTGATGCAATTTAGTGGAATAAATTCTAGATAATGTTTTTTGATAAATATTTTCCTCAAACACTCAAACATAAAATGAAATGGTATTTCCACACCCTCAAGAAAAATAATAAAAAATATATCAAGGTGTATAGGAAAAACAACCCAAGACGTTCATGATACACCTATGGATTTATTGTTACCCCTAAATTCAAGGTTTACTGCTTATTTGGTGGTCTAAAACCAAGTCTAGAAAAATCCATGGTGATATATGAACCTTCTAGCTGTGAGTAAATGTCTTATTGTTCCCTCAACGTTGAAATGGAGGTTGGGGAATCTGTGGGGTATCATGGGGATATAAATCGAAAAGTGGAGATTATTTTTAATAGAGAAATATAATGGTGCAATTAAATTTAAACATCACACATGTCAATGGAGTGGAAAGAAGAATCCTTGAAATTTCATAAAGGGAATGAAGAGATGCTTTTTCTGGGAAGTAATGACATCTAAATAACAATTTTCAATAAGAGAAGCATTCTAATGTGATTGAGGGTAAAAATGATATTATAAACCCTTAGTGCTATTTTGATTTCTTTAACATCATGTAACTATGAATATTTTCAAACCAGTTAACTAAGACAAGGGTTTTCAAAGACAAACAAAAACCTACAAGGTATAAATATGGAGATTTATCCATAATAAAAACTATGGTGGATCCTAAAAATGAAGTGGTAACTAGTAGAATAGTCATTCCTTGATGAAAAGAGAATAAATTTTTAATTTGGATCTAAAAATTCTTTATTATTATTAAATTTTATTAGAAATTTTCAAATAACACCCCAAAGAATGAAAATATAGTTGTCAGTGAAAATAGAAAATAGAGCAGGTATTTCATACCAAGTATATAACTTATCTGCTTTTATTATTTTGTCTTGAACTTCCTAAAAACATTACAAACTAAATTTGGTTGAAGATTATATAATTATGGTAATAGATTGGCTTTACCTAAGGATAGAAAACATAAATTGGAAGGAGAAGGATATCACTCTCTTATCTAAAATCATCCTCCGATTCTGTATAGGTTCATGGAAGAGGATGAATCTACTTTTTCACCAACACATATAAAATGGATATTATTTCACAAAAAGAAGAAATATCTAGATAAACGTATGTGTCTAAGGAAAGAATAAACCTTTAAGACATGTTTATTGTTATGGAATACACTGATGCGTTTCTTGAAGATATTCATAGTCTTCCTCATAGTTGAGAGGTTGAATTTTGAAAATAGATTTTACGTAGAAAATTACCATGATCCAAGACTCTGTATAGATTGCCTATTTTTGAACATGAGGAGTTGAAGAAACATCAATAGAATAATTTGGATAAACAGTTCATATCCTCAAGTGCTTCACCATTATGTTCACCTATACTTTTTAAAATGAATAATGACATTTCAATAAACCTTTTCATATATTATCACGAGAAAAAAATATCAAGATAAATAACATGTATCCTTTGAAATAGATTAATGGCTAGACTAATCATAAATTTGGATAATAATACTTCTCCAAGGGGGAAATATGGTCTGAATATTTTTAATGATTCGTGAAGATAAAATATATATCATAGACTTCATTTCTTACAAGGTTTGAGTACTATAAGTTCATAGTGATTACATTACAACTCAATAATATTCCAGATATCTTCATGGATTTTATGAGTAGAGTATTTAATGATTTATTTAAATTTTTTTATTCATTATAGATTATATTATAATTTAATACAAGAGAATTTTGGATCAAGATAAGTATATAGGAACTTTGATAAATACAATAAAAATCAGAATCTTTATGCAATGTATAGTAAATGTGAGTTTTGGATAAAAGAAGTCTCCTTATTAGGATATATAATCAAAATCAATTGGATATATGTATATCCTTCAATGATAGAAGCAATTGATGAATGGTTGATACCATCATTTTTTAAATATATTATGAGTTTTCTTGGATTATTTGGGTATTATCATTGATTTGTGATAAATTTATTGAGATTTTCAAAGCATAATTGTGCTAAATCAAAAGTAACTCAAGTTTACATAGAATGATGAGTGTGGAGAGATATTTTTAGAAATAAAAATGAGGTTTTTCTATGACCCTATGATCACAATACCTACAAGTGGAGAACATTTAATCAAATTCCATGATTATTAAAAGAAGGTATGGGGATGTCTGTTAATGAAGAATGAAAACATTATAGCATATACTTCAATATAGTTGAAAGTTCATGAGAAGAAATACACAACCCATGATGTATAGTTATTTGTTCGGATCTTTTGATTGAAAATATGGTGGTGTTTCCTCATTGTGGAGAAGCATGTAATATATAATAATCACAAAAATCACAAATATATATTCACATGGAAGCATCTAAATATGTGAAATCAAATATGGATATAGTTATTCATGGAAAATAATTACTTTATACACTACCAACCTGGGAGAAAGAAAAAATTATAAGATTATATAAGTAGAAATGACCCATTAATTTCATCCATAATGAGAATATAGAGTAATTTTTTCTTCATATATTTTGAAAGGATGGAAATGAGAATCCTAAATAAAGGAATATCATCAAAAAAATAATAAATTATTTCTCTACCATCTCCTTTGGAAAATATAATGAATGTGCAAAGGGTGTGTCTGGGAATATAGATTAATGGGTAAACAAAAAAAGGTAAATAAATTATTTTTAATTCTCATAAATACTGAGTTGGAAGAATTGGGTCCTCACCTTGTGTAACAAAAAATCTATTTTTAGAAAAGAAACTGTTGGATAAAGCACAGAATTCGACATTCCCAATTCACACTAGATGTACAAAGTTGTATCGTAATCTCTTAGAGCACTTGTGGTAGGAAAATATAAATAGGAAGATATCCAAATATACATAAATGGTCTTAGTATGTCATCAAGTGAATGATTAAAGTAATATGTCTAATGGAATGATGCCAAAAATTCGAAAACCAACAAGGAAATGGTAAAACATCACCGTTGACTTTGTCTCTAGACTTCTAAATTTATCCAGCAGAAAAAATGATATATTTTGTGTAGTGGGTTGTCTCAATAATATAAGTCACTTTATTTCGATTTAAGTGGATTTACCACTGAATCAACTTCCATAATATATACATCAGAGATGTGGTAAGGATACATAAAGTATCACCATCGATTGAGTTGAATTTAGATCCATGATTCATCTTGATGTTAGGTAAATGTCTTTAACATTCTCTACACACTATATTGAACATCATATTAGCTTATCAACTTCATTCTATTGGAAAATACGAGTATAGCATTAAAACAATTGATTAAGTGTTTTGAATATATTCTATAGGATATAAAGGTTGACGAGACCAACATCATCCTTTTTTCTAGTTCTATTACAATAAAAATTTCCACTCAGGCATCGAAATGGTTCCCTATGATGTCTTTTATTAGAAGAGGTACAGAACACCTTCATGTTTGAAACAATTTGGGGGAAAAAATATTCGTACTGAAATTGTTGAGGAAATGGTGGGAAAGGTTATAACTATTCAATAGCACATGAAGGCTCCTCGGAGTCGATAGACGAGATATTCTGAAAATCATTAATGAGACATTGAGTTTGTGTCAGAGCAATAAAATTATTATGGACATCTCCATATAATAAAGTTAATATTTTTTTAAAATAATGGAAATCATAGTATATGGTTAATTGAACCCTTTGATATCCAATATTGGATCAATTTGATGGTCTAGGGACTAGAACTCCCTCCAAACCTATCCCAAGTGTAATATATATTTCATGTATCCCTCACGATAAATTAAATACTATAACCCAATCATGTACCAAATCCATAATTAGCACCATTAGAGAATTAACCTTCCTATGAGGAGTATACGGAGGTGATATTAGGTTACATAGAAAAAATTACTAAGAACTATGAAAATTTACATTTTCAATGTTTAGTGGAGGAACAACGAGTTTTAAGAAGAAATTGGAAACTATAAGAGGTTATGAAGATGAGTCACCCACATCTATTTTAATATAGGAAATAATACTTTTGAGGTAGAAATTTTTCAAGGGGGGAAGAATATAATGACAAGAACTATTATAAATATAATCCCCCCTTTTTAATTAAATGTATTATTATGTAATATTTATATATAAAAACATGAACATATTTGGTTTTATTATATACAATTGGAGTTAAAATATTGTTATATATCATTACCTTTGATAATATTGTTGGTCAACATTTATCAATGATAATTATAAATATTGGATTTCAAAAAATTCAATTGACATAAAAAAACCTGATGTAAAGGCCTAAACCAGTAGTATTATACCCTATGTAGCCCATTTATCGATGAATTTGAGGGAAAAAACATTTATGGGATTTTAAATTCACCAATCCCACACAGAAATCCTCAAAATGATGCGTGATCATCACTATTTGTGGGATAATATCAAGCTCACTGAGATCATATTTAAAACCAAGTTTGTTAGACCACCCCATGAATGTTCGACCATCACAATCCTTGGTCTTAGGGATTTTTATGGCTTATTAAAGTGGTATGTAACAAGATACTATAAAAGTTATTATGTAATCTATTTTTTATAGAATAATAAATATATTCTCATCCAATTATTGTTACTTTTTAAATTACTTTTATTTTGATATAATGAAACTTAAATTTTATTTTTAGTTAATATTAAAATTTAATTAATGTATTTAAGAATTTATGGATATTATAAAAAATATAAAAATTTTCATTTCATAATTTTTATCAAATAGAAATGATCATATACTACTTATGATGTCAATCGTAATTTTTATAATGGTTTAAAAACCATTATTTTCATAAAACAAACATTTCATAGTAAATGATAATTTTGTTTTAAGAGAAAAAATTCAAATATTTAGAAAATTATTTAATAAAATATAAATTAGTTTTTAAAATAGATCTTCAAAATTATACAATGGTGATTTTGTCCTAATATTCCACGATAGAATATTTTTTTGGAAAAAATTAAATATTGAAAGAATATAATTTGTGTTTAATGACCATATAATGTCCCAAAAGAAATTTAATAATTACTACAAATTAGAATCATAAAAAAATATTTATAAAATAATTTTATTTTAGGTTTATTTAACTTATTTTTAAATCCATTATTAATCCTCAATAACCTATAATATATTTTAGGATTTAAAAATATTTAATTTTATAGTTTTACTAACCTATACATAATCAAGGGAATTATTATAATAAGTTCAGACCTTTGAAATATGAAATAATAAAAACATTCCCATTTGGAATAAAAACCCTTGAAAAATCCATTTATTGTATTGTGATTTTGTATATTTTAATTTTCTAAGTCCAAAAACTAAATAATATAGGAACCACCCTATTTTCCTATATAAACCCACCCAAAGTCCAAATTATCTTCCCTCAAAATCCTTAGAGATTATAAATAACCTTCCCTACAAAATATAGAGACCTAACAAGTAACCCCATGATCTATTTAATCACTTCTCTTGATTTTGGAGTCACACAATAATGAATGGGACCCTCACATTCCTCTCCTCCTTTATATTCAAGCATCTCCATTGGAATTTCCTTCTCAACTAAAAATGTTTATGATTTAATTTATTTATAAACATATCCTAATAACTAATTTTTTTATATTAAGGGGATATCATTTATCATCCCTAGATTTTATCATTAAAAAGGACATTAATATGACGAAATTTCATAAGGGGTTTCTCTCTTCTCATTACCATTCCAAAATTTATTTTATGTTATCACTCTAAAATTAAATTTTTATATGTTGGGATATATTAATACATATTAAACATAATTTCCATTTAATTTATAAATAAGGATATCACCTTTCCCTCTCATTAATCCACTTATGATACTTTATGTACACATGTCAAAATACCAACATATAGTTTGGATTGTTTAATTCATTCATGTTTCTTAAATAACACTTCCCTTATATTTCCAATTTTTTATGTTGGGGTATATTTTTACATATCATTGTATTGTACCATTAGTTTTATAAGTTATTAAATAACCCATTATATCCCATTAACCAATTTTTATGAATCTTGTAGTAACATAATTATGATGCCAAAATTTCACTGTAGTTTTCCATTAAAAATCATGTGTGTAGTGAATAGTATACCCATTTCCTAAAATGGGTGGGAAAATTTATGAAAAAATAATTTTCGATTCGCGGATTACATATATGTATTCAAAAACCATTTATCATGATAATGTTATGATGTTGAATGATTCCATGTACTGTGATACATGTGGCACACATAGGCCTATGATTGAAATAAATTGACAGGTGTGGCGAAAATTATTTGACGCTTTAATGCATTGTGTAATGATTAGAGTCATGATGCATTATGTTTCTATAGAAAGTGAACATTGTTCATTTTATATGTATTTCTACACCCTGATTTCTCTGTTGTTTTTCCTTGACCTATGTTTATGATGTAGTGTTTTAAGATGTTGCAACATTCCCCATTTATGACTATCATGCAATATAAAGGCTTATTATTCGTGTCCATTTTATGACCCATTTGTTCCAACCGTCTAACATGTATTATCATTTTCATGTAAATACATGTTTATTCACTTACATGTATTTATTTCCCATCCCCATATTAAGTTTTTCCTAAAGGTATTAAATTCATTTTTAAAATCTATGGAATTTTAGAAGAATTTTAACGATGTTTTCAATAATGTTGTTATATTCCTTATTTAAGATGTTGTTATATATATTTATTCCCATAGAAAATATAATTATCAATATTTTGTGTTTTATTATGAGTAATATTATTCAATAAATTAGGAATTAATGTGTCCAAAATGTCATGGTATTTATATTATATATACAATTACACAAATAACCATCTAATGTGTAATGAATTTATCGTTCTTGAAAACTGTGAACTACCGCCTCATTAAATGATGTTGTTATTTTTACTTTTTGAATCTCTCAAGGATGGTAATAATCATAGACACTATATTTTAATCTGATATATATGATTTATTATGGTGTCTTTATGATTATGAAATCTTTTTATAAAACATACCTTCATGCTTTCAATTTTTTTAAAATAAGATAACTTTGTTTGTGGACGTGTAGACTACTGTACCCTCGAAGGGATATGATTATTTTACACATTACATGGAATTTACTATGGTTTTGTTTAGTTAATTTATGATATATATTATATAGTAATATTACATTAACTATATTATGTCATCATGTGTATATATATTTAATTTATTTTATTTTATTCAATACGATTACAAAAAGAAAGAAATGTTCATATGGACATATTACCTACCATCTCTCTGAATGGTGTATTAAATTTCCTATTTATTTCATTAATATATCATTATGCATATATATTTACTAAATATATATATTTATATCATTTTTCATTTCTATAAATAATTAAATCAGGATATTTGTAAGATGATCAAGAATAAAAAGACTAAACGTATACGAAAAACAAAGATAACATGACCCAAAACAAAAATCAATTACATAGAATTGTTATTAAATTATAATATAATGTAATAATCAAATAATTTATTTTATTTAATATATGAATATTATTATTTGGTATATTTATAATAGATATGTATTTATTATATATGAGTTATGAATACATGAAAATAATGCCAAGACTTTTGTTGTGGGTTTTTCTCATCTAACATTTTATTATCCTTGAGATACATGTCGTATTGTCCACTTTTTTATTTCATGTGGTGTATATTATTCCCATGAATATATTCTATTATAGTTATAATAAATTATTTTGGTGTCTATATATCCATTTTATGATATCCCCTTCACAGGGATATGTTTCAAATGAAACCAAATTAGTAAAGTAGTTTTGTCCACATTTTACATCATTGAGACACATATTGTGTTATTCACCATAGTTTGATATTAGATTTATATACATTTATTGACATTTTATATAAATAATTTTCTTATATTCATGATATTATTAGATTTATGAAATTCTATTCCTCTATTGGGATTCTAACATCCCAAATCTCTGATGAAAATTTATTATTATTTTTTATCATAATAATAATATTTATTATCAAATAATTTCTATCAACACTGAAAAATTCACAATCAATGATACAAAACAAGGAACATATTTATTTATAAATTTCATCGTTACATTTTTACAAAACTAAACACCATGAATAATTGAAAAAGCTCAATAAATGTGATATCATAACAACTAGAGCACTGACCAAGGAATACAAGAAGATCAAACATGTAGCCCACTATCCCTAAGTATTCCATAATTAGAAACGCAGTAGAGTGAGAAATATAAATAATGTTGAGAACATAAGGGAAGTAAAACACCAACATATTATGAGAGATGATTCATAATGATTTTTTTTTCAAATTCCTACTTGACCAGTATTTATAAGACATATATGTTACCATTGGAAGAAAATATAACTTTGGAGTTTTTTCTAGAAATTAGTTGATTTAAAAATAATATAGAAATCATTTAAAATGATATTAGTAAATATAATATTTAAAATAATGTTGTTTACTGATTTTTTTTTAATTATGTGTTTAACTTTCAATGTTTTGTAATATAATTTGAGATTTTAATTAAAAAGAAATTCCATATAAATAATTTCTAATACAAATAAAATATTAATATTTTAAATGTTGTAAATAATATAAATGGATGTTGTCTAAACAAAATATATTTATATATATATATATATAATATATCAATACTTTACCCATGTTTTGAAAACTTGATACAAAAAATTACTATGTTCTCAAACCACAAACCAAGGACAGCTCTTGCACCACTTTTATGGTGGGAGCTCAGACAAAACACTCAGTTCAGTTGAGGAAACATGCAAGACCAAATCGAGAAATAATTATACTATAACTAAGAAGGGAAATGAATGGTCAACATATACTAAGGAACAATTTCTAGGTTGGAAACCATTTATAAGGATGCCAGTGCACTGTGTTTTTATTTTATTGGTAGTTAGCTGCTAATTTTCTCCTCATACATGATCATATCATTGCTCCCTATTTTTATGTGGGGTGACCTTTTTTCATAGATATAAGATCCTATACATATTATCCCATCCCAACCATATGATATGTTCAATACATCTCCTAATTTCCTCGTCCACCACTATTTATATTCTTCATTTTCCCATATTTACGACATCGAACTAGTAGGTCCTGATGTTTCAATCCTCTCTACTATTTCAGTCTCCCTCAACTAGGGGCCAAGAACATATCTTATTTCATTCTAAATAACATAAATGGTGTTATTGAAGAAACAAAACCCTTGATTAATTACCCTCCATCCTCATTTTCATTAAGAATCCTTATAAATATATATGAATATTTCATATCATGTATGAATATATGAAATAAATAATTTTAAAACGAATGGTTAACACTTCTTTTCAACCTAATTTGTGCAACTATTTTGGGAGAATCAAAATAAAATAATGATATATATATATATATATATATATATTATCATCAATTGAATTTTATCGGTCACAATCTAATAAAAAAATATTTGATTTATACCTACTATATACATATTTTTTCTACTACTAATTTTTAATGGTTAGTCTTACATTATGAAAACCCTCATTTTCACAATTTGAAACACCAAAACTATTTCTAGAAAAATAAAACCCTTGTTATTTTACTCTATGTAAATCAACCATAAACCTGGGGTTAATCCCCATTTAAGTTAATGGATTTTATAAAATTATTTTTAAATTTATCATTTTTTATTTTAATTAATGATATGTGAGAGTTGATTTGATTTTAAAAGTTATATATATGTCTATATTTCTATCATTATTTTCAAATTTATATTTTAAGGTTGTTGAATTTTTATCAAAGATATGTTTTAGAAAATAAATTTTGTAATATTTTTCAAGTATTTATTTCAAATTATATCTCTTTCTGGAAAATCCATACATATATATGTTAAAGTAATTATATATTTATACTATTATAATTTCCTTTAAAACCCTTGAAAGAGAATTGATCTTGTTAAACCAATATGTGGTCACATGTTAGAAATCATATTTTTATCTTGAATATAGAACAACAACAATACTATATTTGGTTATTAATTGACTTGAAATTTTAAATAGGGGTTTAAATTTTATTTCAATATTATATTTGTTATTTATTTTGAATTGAAGTTAACATTTTATGTGATATTTCTAAAAAAGATATCATTTCATTGGAAAATCATTAATTCGCGTCATTGATTCACAATACTGATTTATATATGGACATAAACAAAATAAAACAAATACATATTACACATTTATTGAATGTAATTTTTTTATACATTAATACAATTTTGTTTATGCAATTATAATATTAAAGTGATTTGTAATGGTATGGGTTTCTACAAAAATATTTCTTGAAAATGTTTATACTATGGTATGATTATATTCATCAACAAAAAAATTATTATGAATTATGAATGGATTTTGGGTAATGGATGAGAATGATAGGATCAATAAAATGTTTTATTTATGATGGAACTATTTACTACTACAAAATAGGCCTTTAAAAATGCTAGAAATTACGTTTATCAGTGCTAGATATGCACTGACTACTAGAGTGAGATTAAAATACCTAGAATTTTATAAGTGAAAAAAATCACCGATAATGGTATACCTTATCGGTGATAAAAACAACATTGATTAGGGTTTCCTTTATTAATACATTTAACAGATCTGATAATGGAAAAATATTTATTTGAACCATCAGTTAACACTGATAAATGAGAGCTTTATCAGTGCATATAGAAGTTCTGAAATAGTGTATCTTTATCAATACTCCATAAAGAGATAATAAATGATTCCTCTGTTTGTGCTATTAAATGTGCCGATAAAGGGACCTATGATAGTGTGGTGAAACACACCATTATGGTAATGTGCTATAGCAATGCATGGAAGAACTAGAAAGAAACTATATTTAAATAAAATCTTGTACCAATTCAAAATTGAAGTAAAATAAAATTTATAAAACAAATACATGAAAAAAACACAATATTATAGACATTTCAAATATTATTTTATACAATAAAAAAATAAGAATTATTACAAACATTTTAAATTATCAAATATTATTTTCCTTTTGATAATAACCCCAACACATCATATTGAGAAAACACCCTTTTTGATAACGAAACTCACATGTATAAGAATCAAATTCGTACATTAGTATTAATTTAACGAATTAAATTAATAAAAAGTGTTTATTTTAAGAAAATGGATGTCATTTTTAAATAAAATTATGCACTTGGAGTCATAATGGTCACATTGTGCATTAGTAGAGAAGATAATTGTTCCATAATGTAAAAAAGTATTCTGGATCAATTTGAAAAAGTATCAAAACAATTTGAAAATTTTTCAATGTTTTGAGTACATCACACGTCTTTTTTACTAAAATATCAGTTTTAAAAGGAAACACAGACATTGACTAATCTCGGTCCCACCATGTCTCAGTTTTTGGAGATAATAATTCTTACACATGAAAAAATGATTATGAATAGATTTTATAAATTATCCAAACAATCCCATCATGTTTTCTTGGTCTTTAGTGGGTGAATAATTTTCAACAAAAATGACTATTTTAAACTAACAATAGTCAAATTAAGACATATCAGGCACATTGTGTATTAGATTCCGGTGAAGTTTTTTCAACCATGCCAAAAATGAATTTTCGATCATTTTTATAATTTATCAAAAGAAATTCAATTCATTTTATTTGTTTTGAGTAGTTTAGTTTTCCATTTTAATTAAATGGTTGCCAAATTTCAATAAAATAGATGCACTTGGAATCATACCAACACACCATGCATTACATTGAGGTGAAGAAGATTCCTACATATCTCAAATGAAATATGTATCATTGAAATTATGTATGAAAAAAATAAAAATGTGTGTACTCCCTTTTGAGTATGTCTTTCTTCCTTTTTTAATAAATTTTATTTTAAACTGGAAACTTGCATTTTCACTCATACTGATCACATCGTGTATCGGTTCGATGTGAGACAAATTCCTAACTACCAAAAATTTTGTATGAGTAATTAGACTTTTTTTAAAGAAAATATTAGTTTTCCTGCTTCGATTTCAACAAGTGAATCTTTTTGAACATAAATATAAATTTTAAATAGAAAACAGACACATTGAGTCATACTGGGTACTCCCTGTATCAGATTGAGGTGTGAATGGTTTATACACGTCTCAAATGACTTGTAGATCATTTTACAAAATTATCATAATAATATACATGTTTTATATGTTTTTTAGTAGGGAAAATTTTCATTTTAATAAAATTAAGGTCAATTTTAAATAAAGATGCACTTGGGGTCATACCAGTTACACCACACATCAGATTGAGCTGAAGATGATTCCTACATGTCCCAAATAAAATATGTATCATTTTTCTAATGTATTAAATTAATCTGAACGTTTTTTTTCTTTTGAGTATTCCAATTGTCTATTTTTACTAAAATTTAATTTTAAACATTACACACATGCTTTGAATCCTACCCCAAACACTATGTTTAAGTTTGATGTGAGACCTATTATTACACATCAATATTTATTTACGAATCAATTTCATAAATTATCAAAAATAGTCTGACAGAATTTGATTTTTTATCTAAAAGTGACACTTTTTGAAATAGAATGCAAATTTTAAATATTTAATGGGCACAATGAGTCTTAGTAAACAAATTGTGTATTTGATTATGATTTGGATAATTTCTAAATGTAAAAAATGCCCTATGAATCATGTTGTTAAATTATTTATACAATCTAAATGTTTTTTATGGCTTTGAGTAAGTTAATATTCCTTTTTAATAAAATTTATGGCAATTTTATATAAAAAGATACACCTGGAGTCATACCCATCACACCATGAATTTTATTGAGGTCAGGATAATTCCTACATAAATCAAATAATTTATGGATAATTTTACCAAAGTATTGAAATAATAGTAATGAGTTTTATATTTTCTGATAGAGTGGGTTTTATTTTTTACTAAAATTGATGTCAATTTTAAATAAATATTCCCTTAGAGTCATATCAATCACAATGTGAGACTGATTGAGGTGAGGCTGGTTTCTACACATGCATACTGAATTATGGATCTTTTTCTTAATGTATGAAACAATATGAATGTTTTTTTATTATTTTGGAGTTTGTCACATTCTTCTTTTACTAGAATTTAATTTTAAACATGAAACATGTTCTTTGAATTATACTTATCATATAATTTTTTAGTTTTATGTTAGACTGATTCCTAAAATTTGTAAATAATATAAAAATATATTCCATAGTATGACATGCAATAACATTTTATTTGTTCTCATTGATTAAAAATTTGGTCATAAAATATTGATTTTAAACCAATAATGGACACTTGGAGTGATGCTAGGCACATTGTATTTCAGATTTATGTGTGGAACATTCTGACATGTCACAAATGACTTATGGATCATTTTCATCAATTATAAAAACAATATAAATATTTTTGTTCAGTTTTTAGAATTCCAATTATATTTCATACTAAAATTAATGTAAATTTTAAATAAAATGAAGTACATGGGGTCATACTGATCACAACATGTGCCGAATTGTGGTGCAGACGATTCCTACACATCCCTATATCAAAACAATTCCGAAATATAAATGTCAAGATGAATGATATTGACATTATTTGTTGAAAATATACCACTGCATATTGATTTGATGTTCGTATTAAAAAAACAATTATTATTATTTAAATATAGAAGAAGACAGGAATATTATGATCCCATTATATCATGAGATGTCACCATAATAGGAACATGAGCTTCTTATACTCATCTGGCTTTCAATGAGAGAGTTATTTTAGCTAGGAACATAGACTAAATATGTATTGTTGGATGGTTAATAAAGAAAGGCAAATGAAATCATGGTAACATTGAAAAAAGGGACATTTTATCTCTTTTGTAACTTCTTTCATATAGTAGGATGAAAATTTTGACTTTCCAAAATATTTTTTAACAAAACTATATATGTTTTTGATAAAAGAAAAAGATAATTAAATTATCATATAAAATTTAAATAAAGTGATAATGAAATTAATTAAATAGGTATAATGAATTTAAATTTTTGATAAGGTTGTATTCATTCTCAATTTATTTACTTGTTTTAATTATCTCAGTTACAAGATCAAAATCTAATATCTAATGATCAAGAGTGGTATTGATGAAACCACCCAAACATGAATAAAAAAAATCCTCTGATGTCAGAAAAAAATAAAATTTGACTAAAACTAGATGTAAAAAAATTAAAAATTATTGTGAAACAATAAATTAAATATATATATATATAAATATTTTACTATTGAAACATCAAAAATACCTATGTGATTGAGAAGTGGAGGGAAGTAGAAGGAATATGAAGAATTACACCATTTTAGTGGTGAAAACGTTTTGATGGAGATGAAGTCTCAGGAAGTTTTGGAGTGGAATGTAATGAATTATGGATATACCACCTAATATTGAAAAAAATAACTCACCTTTTTAGAAAATAATTTTTATGTGAGTAATACTAAAAAATAAATTCAACATAAATATGATAAAAATAAATTTATTTTATTGATAATTGTTTTACATTGATTTGATAAAGATTAAATTGGTGGTTGGGAATAGGCAATATCATTTCTCTTCATACAAAAGTAGTGGAGGTAATGTGATGTAAAGTGATAAATACCAACACTATTGGGGTGAAAAGGTTTTGAGAAAGAAAAATATTTGACTGTTTTATTGTAGAAAGGCATGAATGAGGGACATCAATATTCATAAATTATATTAATATGAAATAAACAAAAAAAAATTATATAAAAAAAAATTATTAATTTTTAGTAAAAATGAAAAATTGTATCATAATATTACCTTTACAAATTCCGAAATGGTTTACTTTATTAGAGTTTTTTTAAAGGGACCAGTAACATCCTCACGTGGAGAATTCATTTTCAAAATGATTAGTCCAACATTTAATTATTCATTTTGATATTGAATTAAACATAAAATAGGGATAAATTATTGCATCAAAACATGGTAGTCCTATGATTTTTTGTCATTGCAACATCAAATTAGTCATTTAATTGAAATTGTTGAATTTTTTTAAATACCACTATGGAAATTTTACACTATTAATGATAAGTATAAAATTTCAATTTTTCTTATGTGGATAGATTGTGCGCCACTGGAGAAAGAAAATTCTCCCCTTTAACCTTCATGGGAGCCATATCTTCCCTTATCCCATTGTCAATAATTTACAACCTCACCTTGATTCAATTGTTCATTTATCCATGAACAAATATTAACATTCCATTAACAATTTAAAACACATTTTATTCTATATGCATGAGATCAATAAAATTTAAAAACAAACAATTACAATATGGTAGGTGTTATACTATGAATTCATTAAAACTATAATTTCCTAGACAACCACTATCCTCATCAACTATTTTTTCCATGTATTTATCATTGTATTTTTTGGACACAAATTATCCAACTATTTTAAACATGAACCAATTTTACATGAAATAATATAAGAAGTTGTCATTTGTGGGATGACTAATACATTGAGTATTAATAATTCATAAAAGAGATGTGGGGGATGATTCTCAAGAAACAATTTTTAATAATTACTATTCAAGTGATGATGTTTATAAGGATGATTATTTTATAGCATGAAATAAAAGTAAGGTGAAAAGAGATGAATAAAATTCCATTGGTGATCACATGGTTTCAGTGTAAACTCAGGGGAGTAAGACTCTAAAAAACCTCATTTTTTCCAATTCGGTCCTAAATAATTTGGAGATGCTGACATGGATGATAATTATATCAAATCAATGAATCAAGAGGTTGATACAAATATGAATAATGTGATATGGGGAATTGTTCCATCACTGGATAAAAAAATGATTTCAAAACCAAATAGGTGTCCTATAATAAATTCATTGACTATAGAAACATGGATCAAAATATGCAATTGATTATTTGGAAGGGGAATTACTAGATCAATGTTATTTATATTTATGATAAATTTACTCATATAGAGTAATTAGAAACTATATGATGTTTCTAGTATATTTTTATGAAAATGTTTTTAAAAATATACCGATTGGATTTCAAATATATGTTCCTCAGTAGAGTTATCAAGGGGGAGTATACTTTGAGAATCTGTATAGTATTATTATGGATGAAAATGAGAGAAATGTGTTCCACATAATGGATTATTTCTATAAGATAAAGAAACAGCTATTCATCTAGTATATAGAGACAGATCAATATCTTGGGAAGCATTTTTTAGCAAGGTAAAGTTGATCATTTAATCTACATTAAGAAGTAGAATGATCAGAGGATTCTCTTACTCTTATATGATAAAGAAATAATATTTTAGGATATGGAAGAGCACAATGTTGTTTTTTCAGATCTTATTTCATATGATATCAATATTTCTATGATTGGTGAGTTAGACATTTTCTATGGTATATAGCTGAATAAAGAAAATCCTTGAACATTAATTTCTCAATAAAAATATGAAAAAGTGGTTACAAATTTAATTTTATCGTAATATTTAAAACCAATGACAAGACAACCAATATATGGATGAATTTTTCAAAATTTGATGATTGTAACATGGTGGATGTCATGGAATGTAGGTATTATGAACCTATTATACCTCACAACAACATGAACCAACATTGGTTTGATATATTTGTAATGGCCCCGAACTCTCCGGTGCATTCCTTTGTGAAATGTAGTACTACAGGTGTTTCAGGAGGTCAAGCTTCCTTGGGGGTGCGTTTGGGTGGAATTTTAAGGAGAGATAAGGGAAATAGCTTTGGCATAGTTAGTGCATGGTTTGACTAAACTGTGTAGCCAAACCATACAAGGTTGGTGTTGGAGGTAGAGGGTAATGCATGGTAAGTGCGTAGTTTGGAAAACCGTGCAGAATAACCAGGCGAGGAGTGTTTGGTGAGGTAGTAGCTAACACACGGTTAGCTCACGGTTTGCTAAACAGTGCAGACTACCCATGTAGGCACTTAAAGTTAGATCCTAAAATTGTGGATCTGAACTCTTTTTCCTCTAAATGGTTTTGTAATCCCTTGAGTGGACATAACTCAGGATTACCCTTCCTTGGAGGTAGAAGAACCTCTGCCATGCGTTTTGGAGGTGACCCAAAGGATTTTCATGGAGAATTGAAGTCGGTTCCTTGTGGTATGTGATCGTTCTTTCTTGATTTCTTAGATATAATCCTCCTACTCTATCGGTTTCTTAGATCTAAACCCGTTATGGGTGGATCGAAGTGTGATGATGTTGAATATGAAGAGCTTTGGTCTTGGTTGTGTTAGGAGAGAATATCTAAAGAAGATTCATGGAGAATCGACCCAGTTTCTTGAGCGTTCTTAGACCGTCTTGGTTTTGTCAAAAACCTTTGAGGTAGGTATTTTACCTCCATCTCTCTAATTTTTAATTATGCGGGATGGGTGTCTTCTTTCTTTCACAAGACATAGTCGAACCTAGTTTAAATGAAGATAATAACTGGCTTAAAGAACGGGGATGGGGAAGTTGTTATGTTTATCATTGTTTATCCTATTTTTTTGTTGGGAATTAGAAAGGCTTATGCCTACTTAAAATCACAGTCGTGGGGGGGGCCTTTGCTTGCACAATTAAATGTTTCTTTATCTTTATAGACCGTTTTATGGAAACTTTTTGGAATATCGAAATTTTATTAATCACGTAATTTAGCTGATTAAATGATTGTATAGAACCCTTGTGTGATCACCCAAGTTGAACAAAATGGAATAATGAACATGTGGGTGTTGGTTTGGTTACGTGGTTTGTGAAAAGGGGTGTTGAATTCTGGGTTATTATGAATAGGATGGGCAGAAGGGCTGCGGTAAATGATATTAAAGGGGAAATGATGTGGCATGAGCCGTGTTTTGTGATACAGTTATGGAGATGTGGTAATAGTGGCATATGGGTTGTGATATTAAAATAAAGTGGAAATTTGATAAATAAACTGTGGGTAATGATAATGAATTAAATGCGGGAAGGTGATTAAGCTCTCCCCTAGGGTCATCAGACCTTTAGAGGTGCTGAGGTGAGTCGGTGAGGAGGCATATCATCCGGCCCTTCCACCACAGTTGGAGAAGGTTCATGAAGCCTTCTACATCTCCCAGCTTCGTTGGTACATACATGAAGACTCTCACGTTATCTACTAGGGATAGATAGATATGGGAGACAATTCGACCTTCGAGGAACGACCTGTCAGAATCGAGGATTATAAAGAGAAGGTGCTCCGTGGATGAACCATCGCATTGGTTCGTCTGTTATAGAGGCATGGAGGCCTCAAGGAGAGCACTTGGGAGCGGGAGGCTTAGATGCACGCTCAGTAACCGGAGTTGTTTGACTTGTGTTTTTCTTTTTTCTATTGAGCTTTCTTTTGATGTTATACTATGTACCTTTGATGTTTGAAATGCTTGGATTGTCAAATGTGAGACGTTTTGTTTCCTTGTTCTCTGGAAGTGTGTAACATGTCCATATGTGTGGGGAAAGGGAAAAAACTGATCCATAATCGAGACACAATAATGCAGATACGATTGAACCCATGCGGGCAAGTCAATGCCACCTAAAGTAGATAATATCATGACATGTGACAAGGGATTCCCCAAGCCATGTTTTCGGGAAGTGTGTTGGTTGTATGGCGATGGGGGTAGTGTAAGTTGAAAAAATCCTAATATATGGAAGTGGGAATAACAAATTCTTAATCGAGACACATTAATGAGGATGTGATTAAACCTGTGCAGGCAAGTCAGTGGTGCCTAAAGCGAATAATATCTCGACATAGGAGAAGGAATTCCTAACACCTATTATTAGGGTTGTTGGTTGGGTTTCTATTATAACGAGAGCCCTAAGAGGTATCTTGTTGGGTTCCTCTGGGTTGGTTTTGAATTCACGGGGATGAGAATGTTTTAAGAGGTATCTAGTGTAATGGCTCGGACAACTCATGTCTATTCCGTTGTGAAATGTGGTGGTGGAGGTGTGCCAGGAGGTCAAGGTTCCTTGGGGGTGCATTTGGGTGGACTTTTAAGGAGAGCTAAGGGCAATAGCTTTCACATGGTTAGCGCACGGTTTGGATAAACCGTGCAGCCAAACCATGAAAGGTTGGTGTTGGAGGCAGTGGCTAACGCAAGGTTAGAAAATGGTTTGGCTAACAGTTCGGACTAACCGTGCGAGGAGTTTTTGGAAAGGCAGAAGTTAATACACGGTTAGCACACGGTTTGCTAAACTGTGTGGACTAACCATGCAGACACTTAAAGTTAGATCCTAAAATTGTGGATCTGAACTCTTTTGCCTCTAAATGGTTCGTTTAATTCCCTGAGCATCCATAACTCAGGATTACCATTCCTTGGAGGTATAAGAACCTCCCCCAAGCGTTTTGGAGGCAACCCGGAGGCTTTTCTTGGCGAATCGAAGCCAGTTCCTTGAATTATGTGATCGTTCTTGCTTGTTTTCTTAGATATACTCCTAATACTCTCTTGGTTTCTATGATCTACGCCCGTTATTGGTGGATCTAGGCGTGCAGATATTTAATATGAAGTGCTTTGGTCTTGGTTGTGTTAGGAGATGATATCTAAAGAAGATTCGTGGAGAATCGACCAAGTTTCTTGAGCGTTTTTCGACCATCGTGGTTTCATCAAAAACTATTGAGGTAGGTATTTTACCTTCGTCTCTCTAATTTGTGCATCATGCGGGATGGGTGTCCTCTTGCTTTCCCGATACATAGTTGAACCAGTTGAAATAAAGATAATAACTTGCTAAAATAACGGTGAAGGGGAAGTTGTTATTTTTATCATTGGATATCCTATTGTTATGTTGTGAATTGAATAGGCATATGCCTACTGAAAATCACAGTCGTTGGGGGAATTTTCCAGCGCAATTAAATGTTTTCATATCTTTCTAGACCGTTTTATGGAAACATTGTGGAATATGGAAGTTGGTTAATCGCGTAAAGTTGGCTGATTAAATGAATGTCTGGAACCCTTGTGTGATCACCCCAGTTGAACAAAATGGAATAACGAACATGTGAGTGTCAGTTTAGAAACATGGTGTCTGAAAAGTGGGGGTGAATCCTGGGTTATTACAAACAGGATGGGCAGTGGGGCTACGTTAAATGATAATAAAGGGGAAATGATGTGGAACGAGCCTTGTTTTGTGATATGGTTGGGGATATGTGGTTATAGTGGCAGCATGGTTGCAGTGATGGGTTGTGGTATTAAAAGAATCTGGAAAGTTGATAAATGAACTGTGGGGAATGATAATGAATTAAACGTGGGAACAATAAATGGGGATTGATTGATGATAAAAAGGTTGGTTTTGTGTTGCTTGTGTTCTATCTAACTTGATTTGTGGTTGGCAGGGTTTTTCTATGAAACTCTTGATCTGGTTTGATAATTGCCCAGTATTTAAGGAAATAATAAACTAATAATGTTGAAACATGAAAACCATAATGGGGTTTGGATTGTTTTTTGTATGCACGCTTCGTAGTAGTAGTGTCGAGGCACATGCCCAGTTTCTCTATTTAGAGGCCATAGGTTGTGCTGTGTGTTTGGTATACATATATGTATCTCTATCTTTATGTTTTTTCACACCCCACCCATGTTGAGAACCTTGTGCTGAACACTCCCATTTCCTGGGAGAGGGTGTTTTACCCTTAGTTACTAGCTCAATCCTACTCCTTCCATATGAGGTGATGGCTTGAGGCGACCTTACACCTAAGACTCTTTGGGTAGGTTTTGATTAGTGTGATTTTTGGCCAAGACTCTTCGGGCTGGTTTACTGTTCCCAAGAATCATCGGGTTGAGGCCCAGGTGTGTTCGGGCGGGGATGTGATATGTGGTTTGTGAGGCCCAGGTGTGTGCGGGTGGGATATGTGGTTTGTGAGGCCCCGGTGTGTGTGGGCGGGATATGTGGTTCGTGAGGCCCAGGTGTGTGCGGGCGGGATATGTGGGTTGTGAGGCCCAGGTGTGTGTAGGAAGGAAAAGTGTGGTAGCATCAGGACGTTCGCCGTTAGGAAGAGCAGCTTACTAGTGGGGGGAAAAGGTGTGGGGTACCCACTACACTTGTTCTTATATACTACTTCCTGTCGTTTTTTATTTTGGTAAGTGTGGTTGGTGAGGTTGGGTGGATAGAATTCCTTGGTAGGTTTTGGTTCTTCTGTTGTTCTCACGGGACATTACGATGTCTCCCCACCTGTGCACGAGAGCTTTAGGTTTCCTTACTTAGTATACTTGTATGCTCACCCTACATTTACATTCAAGTTTCTAGGAGGACTACCTGGGCCATGCGAGGCCCTACTAGTCGGGACAGTTGGAGTTGTTGCAGTTGTTGTACTCTTGTTTCTTTTGGTATTGCACTTTTGAGTTTTCTTGTACTTGTACTTTGTTTCAGAATTGTTTAAACATGCATGTGGGATTGGTTTGGGTTTATTTTAATTTACTTGTTCATTTTCCTTCTGGTGTTTGACTCATCCTATTTTCCGATATTAAATAATAAAATGGGTAATGCCTCCCATATTTGTGAAAACTCATACCCTTGGTGCAAGTCACCACTCTGAGGCCTACTGGAGGCGGGACTTGGGGTTCTTTATCTCCCTTTCACCATTTCCAGCTCATAAGGGGCATCTTTGGTGGGAGGGGGTCGTGACAATATTTCATGTATCATTGTTCCAATGTTTTTTCAAGTAGAGCCACATGCTACTGGGTAATACGATAATTCTATATATCTAAAAAATAGTGAATTTCTAGTTGTTTTTTTAAGGATAGTGTAACTTGAGTTTTTTGGATACATGGATGTGTGCTAGGAAGGATTAGTGGTTAATTGAGGGAATGTAGAGATATCTAAAAACCTAGATTTCATTTGATTCTTGGTTTCATTTCAAACTTGAAATTTCAAATCCATTAATTTGAGAATTGGAATTGTTAGATCATTGATTGTAGCTTATATTTGAGGTTGGATTCGATATGAAGGATCATCGATAATAGGTGGATCCCATAGAAGGATTCAGATATCCTGAACTAGTTTACAATGGATTGTTTTATAAAATAGATCTTCATGATTTTATCATCACTTCCAATTTTTTTTTGATAAATTCACCTTTTATTGGTGCTCAGTTAATAAGTCATGATAAAAGGAATCATTATCTATGCTTTTTTAGTGCTAATAGAACTATATCATTATAAGTGCAGGAAAAAAGTCTTGATAAAGACTCCTTTTAATAGAACATATTACATAATCATTGATAAAGTATTTATAATTCCAATTATTAATAAATTATTTTCTAAATATATTTATCTAATTTTAAATATGCTTAATAAATAAATAAATATATATATTTGGTAAATATATTCCTTATTTAACTATATTTATTATAATTATATAATTATTTAAATATATAATTATTCATTTATATTTATATAAAAATATTTTCAAATAAAAATATTTATATAATTCTCTAAAATATATATAGTAATTATATTCATTATTTTAATAATTTTATTATTATTTTATAATTCTATAATTTTAATTTTATAAATACTATTTAATAAATAATAATTTTTTATTAATATTTATTAATGTATAAATATAGTAAATCTATATTTATAAGTATTCGAAGCCATAAATAATATTTTAAAAAATATGATTTTAACATTATTAATGAATTTTTAATTTTATATGCATGAATTTCTAAAATGAGTGGAATTAACTAGTAATAATTTAGTACACATTGAAAATATTGAATAAATGGATATGTTTTATAAATTAAAGAATTTTTTTTATAAAATATGAATATATAATGAATTATTGTAGATTAAATATTGACAATATTAAAAAAATATTGTTTAAATATATATAGATATATATAATAGAGATTGATTAAATTCCCACAAAAACAAATATTATGATATTTTATTATGAAATAAATATTACATAGCATTAATAATATTAACAATTAATAAATAATATTAAATGATTGAAAACAGAATATATTAAACCAGAAATTTTATTATGAAATTATCAAATAAATATCATAATATGAATATTTAACATAAATATTAGATGTATATGTTTCTATATAATATTTCAATAATTGAGTAAATAATTATGTTTGTGTATTGTATATAAAATTGATTTATTTATGTATGTTTTTGTGAAATAAATATAAGACATGTTTGATAAATGTTAAATTTAAAAATAAAATGACATTAAATTATGTCTGTACAATCCTATGTACTTATAGAATAATACATTTACATGTCAATTAATATCGTTTAATTTAAATTTAATTTGTTTAAATGGGACACTATGTATGAGAGCATACCCGACACACAACAGTGGGTTTCTCTGAAATCATACATTTCATAAAACACCGAGTTATATTGAAAAATAAAATAACAAAAATATTATTATCTTAAATGTTAGTTAGCTCCTTGATATTGTATTAATGGAAATAAACAGAATTATGTATATTTTCTTTTTAAATATTTTATAATCTTTTTAAATTTATCCAATTAATTTTAGAGGCTTAAAATGAGAATAAATCCAATTTTAAGCATAAAATAGTCTACTATTTTTAAAAGGTTAATTTACAACCTTTTGATAAAGAACCCTGTTTATAAATAGTTTTATCACATTTATATGTTCTATTTGATAAAATAAAATTATTCTTTATACACATGATACCAAAATTTACATTGAATAAAATTTTGGTATTTTTGTGATAAAATATATATTTTTATAAATAATAAAAAATACTGTATTTTAATTCAAAACTACATTTTCTTATAATTTATTTATATGGATATATATTCCTTTTAATTTGTTTAAAAGTGTAATTGGATTATTTTTTTATATTTTAATCCAATTATTTTTATTGGATGTAATTTCACATTTAAATTCGACATAAACACATGTCAATCTTTTGATAGTTTCTACTTCTTAAAAACACGATTTCTAGTATTAGAAACGGTAATTGAGTTAAAATTAATTACTGTAACTTCAATGATTTTAATTTTGAAAAATGGATTCCATATTTAGATTCATATTTCTTAAATTGTGTAAATAGGTACCTTCTATTTTTTGACATTATTAATAGTAACTACAATAATTATTTTATTTACAATGGTTAAAGGGTAAATCAGGTAAATAAGGGTAAAACAATATTATTATAATAACATAAAAATACTCTAAAATGTGTGATAATAAAATTGGATGAGATATTTCTATCCATGATAATTATTAGGTCGAAATGTTGGCATTTGTGAGCCGCTTGGGTGTTAAAATGTCATTTTATAATATTGAATTTAATTAAAAGGGAAATATAACATAAATATGTATCTTCTAATAAGTAAATTTTATTATATGGATATATAAATTAAATCTATGAATATAAAAATTCATTAGAAAAATAATATTATTTCCTACATCATTGTATTTTATTTTTAATTTATAGACATTAAATAAGTAAATTTATTTATGACACAATGATGATGCAGTGATTACCATACTAATTAATGATTGAAATAATGGAATTTATACATATTTAAATAAATAAAATTAGAACATTTTAATGCCAAACACATATTTTATGTATAAAATTGACATATGTGGGATTTTATAATGTTTTTTCTTCTACATAACCATGTTGTAATGACATTTTTAAAATCAATTACAAATTAGTGTCAAAATAGATATAAATGTGTTTTTTAAAAACATATACTATTTTATTAAATAATATAATAGTTCTAAAAATATAAGATTAGGCCAAATGACTTATATATTGTTAAAAATTTAATTAATGATCCACTATTGGTTCTATTGTTATTTTATAGTAAATATAGTAATATTATATTATGAATATAGAAAAAGACATGGAATGAGTTAATGTTTTTAACTATAGGTTATAGCTAAAGGATAATGATACTTTTTTACCTAAAATTGTATAAAACCTATTGTATGAGATTATTTAGACCCATCCTCATCTTATCATATATTTATAACACTTTTGAACAATAAGAATTTAAAAAATAATTATTAATAATATAATATTTCATTACATTCATATGGTGCCCCTCCCCCTCTTATAAAAGCCACCACCTCTTCCCTTTTACTCACACTAATCATCCCCATTGGATCATCTATATTCTACAAAAATATTCTCCCAAAAACACTACCTTCCTCCTAGAAGTCTTACATTTAGAATAAAGAAATTTATGAAATCTTTTTGTCTCAAATCAATAGAAGTTACAAGATTTATAGTTAATGTTCTCTCTTAAGTTACTTTCCTTTATTTTCCTTCTATACTCACTATGATATCCTTATTCAATGATTACATGAAAACCTCAGTATCCCTAATATACATGGTTTCTATTATAATATGCATTCTTACTACACACACACACACACACACACACACACACACACACACACATTTATTGGATATGAACATACTGTTTCTAGTTGCTGTGAACTATTGTCTCATGAAATGATGGTTGTTCAATTTTCTCCCACCACCTCTTAGGTGGCCATTATAACAGAGATAAAATTATATATATTATATTTATATTTATATTTTCTCCATTATTCTATAATTTTTATTTACAACATTCTTTTAGGCTTTCCATGATGTGTAAATATGATAATTTTAATTGAGGATGTGTGGACTACCACCCCCTCAAAGTTTTATGACCTATTGATTGTATTCATAGAACATATAAATGATTGTTTTATTAAACATATGAGTAATAAAGGACATAAATATAATAATTCAATTATAATATACATTTATATAATTTGATTTGTATTCTTTAATTTGAAATAGAAATGAAAGTAGCTTTAATGCGTATATACGACCTACCATCTCCATGAACGGTGCATTTCATTTATTATCTCCAAATTCTATGGAATATTATAAATATATATTTAATGGATATATGTGATATATAAATCTTTAATGAAATTATATATATGCTTTTATTTTTACTACATGGACAATTCACACCAAAACAAGTTCATTTTCAAGTCAAGTACCGAATATCGTAAAAACGAATGATATGAACATAATTAATTATTTAATTTTTATAAAATGGTAATAAGTAATATAAAATTCATAATAAACGTGAAAAAGTTTACAAATTAAGTATAAAAATAACTATGATTATTTTTTCGGAATATAATGAATGAATGTGTCAAGTCAGATTCGAGGTATGGAAACTTCTTAACCTAATTTCTATTATTTGGGTTAATCTTCTATTTCATGACTATGTAGTGCTATGATTATGTGAGAAATAAATATTGATATCATATCTTGAATTTATACATGATTTATGTGTATTTATATTTAATACACATAATTGATCTATTTTATTAAAAAATTGTTCTTTGTAATATAATTTTTAAACTTTCCACCCATTGGGTTTTACGCATAGTTGATTGATTATATAATGCCAAGATTATGTGTGGAATCAATATTTACTTATTAATGTTGTAATTTCCAATTACCTTTTTGTGGATATGCTTTTTTTACACATAATCACCCCATTGATAGATTATTACATCATTTATATGAACATTGTAAGGGAAATCTCAACTCATTCTCATTTCGTTGAGTTAAATATCTATGAAATTGGTTTTGTTTTTTCCATGATTCTGTGTAAATATATTTTTATTGTTTCACACTAAATAACCATTTATATTCGCTGTATTTATATTTTCCACAAATAATTGTGTCATATATTTATCTATAATATAATGGTATGATCTTTTTAAGGGAGTTCATCTCAATTTACATTTCATTGATAGATATTTGTTGTTATGCATAAATTTACTTTTATATGGTGTATATACTACAATTTCACAAATTATATCATTAATATCCTTATTCTCATGACATTACTTGTTTTGTATAACGTAATTCTTTAATTATTTTCTCAAGTTGTAGGGGAATTTATCTCAATCTCTTCTTATTGAGGATTATTTTGATGTCATACAACATCTTCCCTTATACAATGTATGGTAAACCCATTTATATTTTAATTTCATTCAACGGGAAAATTTTTTCTATTAACCATTTACTAAATGAAAAAAAGGAATGTTTTTAATATATGTGGAATCAATGACTGCTCCACCACTATAACCGTTACTTTATTTTTGTATTCCTTTATAAGCCTTATTTTTTAAAAAAATAATAGAAATCCCTTACTCATCTTTTGGGTTTTTTGGTATTGAAAAGGATTTTTGAAAAGGATTTAATATTTCTATATATTGAAAATATTTTTTTTATTTCAAAAGAAATGTTATTAGTGTCATGTTGATATTTTCAATAATTTATGTGTAATGATTATATAATTGTACATTGACATTAAATTAGTGTAATATGATAATCCAATGATAGGTCGTTTTGGGATAATCCAAAGATGGTTGTTCCTTGATAAACTAAGGATGGTGGTTATGTTATATCCTCTAATGCATTGGGTATCTATGTCAGATGTTTGGCTATACTATTTAGTAATATGTGTCAAATTCAACAGTATGGTTATTCCATTTAAGTAAGATTTTTTACCAAGTTAACATTATATGTAACATGTTGATTTGTATAGGAATTTTGGTAATATATTTGTTAGAGAAATTGTAACCAATGACCTTATATTCAGTAAAGTTTTTTTGATACTTCTTAAAGGTGAAAATATTACATTAAAATAATGTATTCATGGTTTACTTGTCTTCTCAAAACTAAACGTTTTCATTATTTATGTATCCCTTACTAATCGTTTTATGCTCATCTAATGTTTTTAAATGACATTAATAGGAATTAACGATGAATATCGTCATGGATGATATCAAGGAAAAGTCATGTTGGTTAAACATGGGACAACCCATATCTATTTCTTTTAAATTTTTCAGTTTTTTAAATGGATAATGAGTTTAAGTGTTCACTTGTAACGTATGAGGTTACTATATAATTTTTTTTTAATTCTCGAAAACTATAATCCTAAAAATATCCTCGATGTGAATTCTTGATATAACTCAAGATTTTGCAATGTTTAACACTGTGGTCTTATATTTGTTAAAAGAGGTCATTTTAGAAAACTTTGTAGATTAGGATGTTTTATTATGCGTAAGAGAATCACCACGGGTTTATAATTTTAAGGTATATAATAAGTCTAATTACTTAGAAAACCCTTTTCAGGCTTATGTTATTTAATTTCGAAGTGATTAATGATATTTTTGGAGACTTTATCCATTGATGAAATTATGGGTAGTTAGTTTTTGAAATAAAAAATGTGGCAAATAAAATATCCGATGAGGTTGAAACATGTTATAGAAATTTTTGAGGATTTTATTTCTTTTTTTAAATGTTGTGACAATTATATAGTTTTTTAAAAAGGGCAACATGCAGAATCTGCGACAACCCATCATGTTTGGCAATGTTGTGGGAATCAAACACACAACCAAAGTGCGATTTTGATTTATTTCATTCCACTCACTTACGTATAGCCTCTAGTCAGTATGTCTTGTTATTTTTAGTTAAATGATCTTATAGATTAAGAATATATAGAATTGGGAGATATATATTTTATATAATGGATATCCTTAGTATTGGAAAATGATTTGAGAATTATGTGATAAATGTTATTTTGGAATACGTTCACTATTTTGGGAACTTTATATAACTAATATAAATAGAATACTATAAAAGATTGCATGAGGAATAAAGGTTGAATTATTATTTTGTAAATCTATGATTTAATTGTTGACATTTGGAGATTTTGATTATTTAGGGAAATGATTATCCAATCCTGGAGAATATATTTTTAGTTTAATTACTTTTATGTATGAGATGTTAAGAGTAGTCAAAGTTATTTTTGGGATAAATGGTAATATTTATCATGGAAGATTATGTGATAAAAAACATCTGAATTGTGGATTTATATATTAGTTTAGATTAATTAGAATAATTTTATGGATATTTTTTTATTGAATGGTCTTTGATGATCTTTGGGTATTTTTTGGTGAATTTTGGATACTAAAAGTATTCCTTGTCCTTATAAAAAAAATTTCTTCTTAGGGGATTCATTGATCATTTAATAACTATTTCGGTTTTGGCTAATGTCTACAGATAAGGGAATATTTATTTCATCTTTTTTGGCTTATGTGGTTTTTTAGAAGTTGATTCTTTCTCTTTAGGTGTGACCAAGTCATCTTGAATACTCATCATTTGGAGAAAATATATGTTTTTTGTAAATATTTATTGAAGGATGAAACTCTACTCGACAATTAAGTATGTTTCCATATGTTCTTAGTAAACCAAATATATGAATTACTCAATGTTATTAAAAATATATTAAAAAAAATGTTTTCCATTTACTTTTGTTACTGGTAAATCAAAGACCGTTTAACCCGTGACATGTTTATGGTTTTTATGTTTTTAACCCTCTCTTGATCTTGTTTTCTATCACTCTCAATCGAAAAAAGATGTTTAGTTTTTCTTCCATATCCTTGTTTTTTACATAGAATCCTAGAATGTGTTTTCTCGGGTGACCTTTGTAATAATATTTCATCCTTTTAAAGGGATAGTTTTATTGAATATTTTTCTAATGTTGGATTTTCATTGATGTTTCCAAGTGATATTTTAAAATTGCAAGGACGCAATTTCCAAAACTGGGAATGATGTAACATCCCATGTACTTATAGAATAAAAAATTTTCATATATATAAATATAATTTAATATAATATTTATTTTTTAAAAGTGTACACTACGTATGACATCATACCTGATACACAACAACATGTTACTTCAAAATTTACATTGCATGCAATACTGAGTTATACTAAAACATAATACAACAATAATATTATTATATTAAATGTTAGTCAACTCCTTGAGGGTGTATTGGAGGGAATGAAAATAATTAAAAAAAATATTATTTTACATATTTTTTAAATGTTTTTATATTTATCAAATGAATTTATGGGATTAAAAATGATAATGACTCGAATTTTCAACATAAAATACTCTAATATTTTTAAAAGCCCGTTTTACAAACTTTTGATGGAGAACCCTTTTCAAAAAAATAAATTTCTTGTCACTTTTATATGTTCTATTTGATAAAATAAACCTCTTCATTATAAGAGGGACAGAAACATTTACATCGACTGAAATTTTATTATTTTTATGATAAAATCCATATTTTTATGAATAGTGAAAAATACTATATTTTAATTCGAAACTGTCTTTTCATTTAATTAATTTATATAATTTTATTGTCATTTTAATTGGTATAAAATTATAATTAATTTAATTTTTTATTATTTAGTCCAATTATGTTCATTGGAAATAATTTTTCTTTTATATTGGATATAAACACAGGTAAATATTTTGATAGTTTTTACTTCCTAAAAACCCTCTTTCTAGTTCTAACAATGAAAATTTACTTTAAATTAATTAAGAAAACTTTTTTTTGTTTTTAATTTGAATAAAGGAATTCACTATTTCAAATAATAGGGTCCAAATTTTGTAAATATGTACCTTTTATTTTTGGAGGTTATGAATTTTAACATTAGTAATTATATTTATTTTCCATTATTGAAGGGATAATCAGGTAAATAAAGGTAAAAAATAATATTATAATAATATAAAACTGCCATAAAATGTTCGCTAGTCAAATTGTATGGGATATGTGTATCCATGAGCATTCGTAGGCTGAACAATAGGAATTTGGGAGTAACTTGGGTGTGAAAATGACATTTCACAATATTCAATTTAAAGAAAAAAAATATAAATAAAACGTGAATATTTTACTAAATAAATTTCAATATATGTTTATGTAAACTATCCCTATAAATATAAATTGTCATTAAAAAGAAAAAAATTATTTCCAACATATTGTTATTTTATATATAATTTTTCGATATTATATATATAAATTTATTTATGGCACAATGTTGTTGGGGTGATTAACTTTTTAAAGAATGATTGTAATAAATGAATTTTAAAATATTAAAATAATTGATATGTGAACAGTTTAATTCCATACACTAATTTTATCGACGAATTTTACATATTTGAGATGATTTAATTCCGTTTTTAGAAGGGATCTATTTGATATGACTCTAACAAAAATCAATTACTAAATAGTGTCAAAATTGACATAAAATGGATTTAAAACAAACACTATTATATAAAATTATATAATTATCCTAGAATTTTAATATTCAGAAAAATGACATATATGATTTTAAAATTTTAATTAATTATCCTATTTTCATTCTATTGTCATTTTTTGTAACTATAGTAAGTATATATTAGGAAAATACAAGAAGACTTGGTAAGGGTTAATTTTTAAACTGTGGGCTTAGAAAAATGATAATGTTAATTTTATAACCTAAACATGTCTAAAACCTATTAGTTCAGATGATTTAGACCCATAAAAATCATATCATATAATTATATCACTTTATATCTATTACAATTTGAAAATCAATTTTTGTAAAATATATTATATGACGACTTTCCTAAAGTGCCTGTCCTCCCTCTTATAAAAGGCCACAACCACTATCCATTTACTCTCACCACGGAATCCATTTGGATCATCCAAATTTTGATAAAATCAGATCCCAAAACGCTTAATTCCTACTAGAATACTTATCTTTGGGAAAAGACAAATCAATAAATCCTTTTGGCTCAAATAAAAAAAGTATGCCCAATTTAGTGTTGAAGTATTATGTCATGTTTGTTTCATTTATTTTTTTTCACCACTACCCATAATCTCTATATTGTAGGATTACATAACAAAAAACGTTTCCTATATATACCAGGATTTTTTTATGAGAAGGATTTTATCTACACTTACACACACCTCCATCTGTTGGATATGAACATTTCATTTCTATATTTGGCGAACAATTGCCTCACGAAACGATGATTATTTTATTTTCTCCTAAAACTTCTCATGGTGGAAATTATGAAAGAACTATATTTTTATATGATATTTACTATATTTATATTTTTTCTATTATTCATCATTTTTTATTTACAACATACCTTCATGCTTTTCATGATATGTAAATTTGATAATTTCATTTGAGGAAGTGTGGGCTACCGCCACGACAAAGTGGTATGACTTGTTCATGAAATACATGGAATGTATAATGTATATTTTTATTAAACAAATAATAAATAAATGTCCTAAATATAATACTAGTATTACAATATACATTTATATCATTTGATTATTATTCTTTTAATATGACAAGGAAATGAAAGTAGTGTTCATGTGTATGTACGGCCTACTATGTTCCTGAATGGTACATTTCATTTATTTTCTCCAAATGTTATGGACTATTATAAATAAAAATGTACTGTTTATATATTATATTTAAATTATTAATATTATTTTGGATATGATTTAATTTGGAGTACATGGACAATTTACAACTAAAAATGTAATTTTCAACCCATGTAACCAATATCGACAAAACAACCGATACAAACGAAAATATTTATGTAATTTTTATAGAATGACAATAAGTAATATGAAATGAATAAAAAACATTAATGAGGATCATAATAATGTATAAGTAGACATAAATTTATTATTCTTGACTATAATTAATGAACGAGTCAAGCCAAATTCGAGGTATGGGTACTTCTTAACACAATTTCCATTATTTTAGTTAATCTTTTACTTCTTGATTATGTCGTTATATGATTATGTGAGAAATAAATTTTTATATATAATATTGTATTTATACATTATTTTTTTGTATTTATAGTGAATATAGATAATTGTTCTATTATATTAACAATATGTTCTTTGTAAGGGAATTTCTAAACACAATTTCCACTCATTGGGTTTTATGGATTCTTTGTTGAATATATTATACCACGTTTATCAATAAAATTATTATATATTTATTTAAGTTGGAATTTACACTTACCATTTTGTGGATAAACTATGGATACACATAATCACTCTAATGATAAATTCTTAAATATTTATATTACAATTTTAAGGGGTATCTAAACTCAATCTCCTTTCCTTTAGTTAAATATATGTGTCATTGGTTTTGTTTTTTCCAAGATTATGTGTGATTTACCTCTGATTTTTTTAAACATAAAATCAATTTATAATGGGTGTATTTATATTTTTCCAACATAATTATGTCATTTATTTATCCAAAATCTATCATATGATCTTTATAAGGGATTTCGTCTCAATTTTTATTTTATTGAGACTTATTTTGTGTGTGCAGAAATTCACTTTTATATGGTGTCTATATTTCCATTTGACATATTATATAATAAATCTAATTATCTCATGATTTAACATGTTTTGTTTAATGTTATTATTTAATTAGTTTTCTCATGTATTTTCTCACGTGGTAAGGGACTTTGTCTCAATATCCTTTCATTGTGAAACATTTTGATGTTATACACCACCTTCTCTTATACACTGTATAATAAACCCCATTGAATTTTAATTTCATTCAAAGGGATTCTTTTTCCAACAAAACATTTACAAAACAAAAAAAAGGAATGTCTTTAACATATGCGGTGACAAATACTTCTCTATCGTCATTACCATTATTTGATATTTGGATTCCTTTATAAGCGTTAATGATTTTAATAGGAAAAGAAATATTTTTTTACCTTTTTTGGGTGTTTCTATATTGAAAATGGTTTTTCATACAGAGTCAATACATTAATATCTTGAAATGATTTCTTGTGATTGCATATGAAATTTTAATTGTGAAATGTTAATATTTTCAATATTTTATGTGTTATGATGATATAATTTTACTTGGACATTTGACAGGTGGTTATGTGATAATCCAATGAAAGGTGGTTACATTATAAAACAAATAAGAGTTGTTTCATGATAAACCAAGGATGGTTGGTTACGTTATAACCTCTAATGCATTTGGTATTAAATTTGGTCATATGATTATTCTATTTAGTGATAAGTGTAGAAGTATACCATATAGTTATTCTATTTAAGGATGTTAATGTCCCATGTTACCTTTATAGGTTATATATGTATTTCTAGGGTACTTATGGTAATATTATGATTAAAAAGGATTTTCAGTGATTTAATCTTGAGTAAGGTGTTTTTTGCTACATCATAAATGTTAATATATTAATTTATGATAATGTGTTCATGTTTTTCATATCTTCTCATGACTAACAGTTTTCATTGTTAATGTATACCTTACTAAGATTTTTATACTTATCACATGTTTTGAAATGTTTTCCACATAACATAATTAAAAATATATTCATGGATGGGATCAGGGTAAATTCATGCTATTTAAACATCGGATGAATCGTGTCTCTCTTTTAAAAACGTTTTTGATTTATGAAAATATAGATACTATGTAAAAGTGTCCACTTATAAAGTATGAGTTTACTATGTAAGATTTTGACCTATTTATATAATAATATAAACCTAAAATGATCCTTGATGTGAATATCTGACTTAACACATGATTATGTATTGATTAAGACTGGGACCATGTAATGTCAACTACTCGATGCCATTAGTCATCATTTCAAAATAAAATTAATTTCAAATTGTAAACCTTTATTAACTAAATATATTAACTATTTACTGTGAATTATAGATATTCTTTATTATATAAATCATATTTATATACATTCATATATATCTATATAATTAATATATACTAATTGTTTACAATATCCACAATTATAATATTAATAAAATGTTTATTATTTTTATAAATTTATTTATTTGTAATATTAATTTGTTTGATTGTCTTTTTACATATATCTATATATTGCATATATACTATTTTTATGTATTTATATTTTATATATAGTTTAATATGTTGTTTTATTTTAATATTTAATTATTAAATAATAAAATATTTAATAATTGTTTTAAAAACTCATTTTTAATTGTTATTTAGTTAAATATTTCATTTTATAGTCCTTTATTAATGTTAATAATGTTTCCATTTTGGGCACTAAAAATTATACCCAAATAAGCTAACCCTTTATGAGTGCTAAGAATATATGTATGATAATGGTTACCCTTTATCAACTCTAAAAATAAGTACTGATAAAGGGTGCAATTTATCAATTCCAAAATAAGCGATAATAAATGGTACCCTTTTGAGTGCCTCTTTTATCCCTAATAAATTCATCCTTTATGGTTAATTTTCTCTAGCACAGATTATAACTATCAATACTGACAGCCTATTTTGTTATAGTGAGATTATCTAATGATATGTTAGGATATTGGGCGTGAAACCTAACCTTAAGGGGATTGTGTCCCACATGTGATACAAAAATCTGACCTTATGATTTACATATGGCCTATAGAGTATCACTATTAATCCATAAAAATAGTATTCTTAAATAGAGAAATTCAAATAATCGTTTAAAAATATTATTATATTGGAAATAAAAGGTTTTCAATATTATATGAACCTATTCTATATCAATGATTTTAAAACATATTTCTATGTCTTTATTTATTCAAACTAAATATTTTAAAATTACTTATCAATTATTTTAAAACCGCTTATTGGAAAAATTAAATTAAAAACCTACATTTAGATTTTACTTTTCAAGAGTTTAATATAATTGATTTATGATGTCTGTTTCCATTATGAGCCAACACACATGAATAATTTTTCTTTATTATATTTTAGTTTGTATTATTTTTTATGTTTTAATGAATGTATCTAATTTTATAATACCTATTTGGAAATGTTTTGGGAGTGTAATGATCTCTGTATTTTTTATTTTTATTCTATTTTAGGAAATAATAAATAGCATTTTTATTATCTGAACACGAAAGTGTGGGTTCATTGCATCCCAATTCATATTAGAGTGAGAGTCTAGATAATTTTGAAAAATTAGAAAAAAAAAACAAAAAGTTTAATTCTGTCTCTGTTGAAAAAATTATTTTATTTAATATTTTCTGATGAAATATAGAAGAACACGAACAACTACTATTTTTCTTTTATATGAATTACTAAAAATGATAATTTTACAATCATGGATGAATGACATCGAACCCTTTGCAAACCATTGACTCTCTTGTAAAATAAATTACAATTTATTCACTATAACTTATATATTCTGTTTCATTCAAGGATTAGGTTTATCCTATTTTATCATTTTGTGGGAATAACATCCATTCTATGAATGACATGAAAAATATTTTGAGGGTTTCTTAAAATGTTTTACCATGTCTGATCTGTTTGGGTCATTAGTGGATTTTCTAAAAGCTATATGATTTTGTGACCTCCACCAATCCTACATATGTCATGTTTTGTATTTCAATTTATCTGGAAGACATATAGATGTTGAAATTTTTTAATACTAGTAAATTTGTATGTTTTATAAAAATTATGTACACTCATATGTCTATAATATTTTCAAACCTCACACATCGGTCTTAAGAAATGATCACCTTTAACATGTGTTTGACCCTCATTTCCTGAGTTGTATTTGGGAAAATGAATTGGAGGAAATTAAGACTATATTGATGATCAATTTTAGTGGAATGAAACCTCATTTTCACGAGAATTACCAACATTGGAGTTTCTTGTGATGGTATTAATTAATTTTTACAATAATGTTTTTTAATAAATAATAATCTACATAAATAATTTTTATTTATGAACACCATTTTTGGAAGAAGAAGTCGAGGGATGTGTGTAAAAATTAAATGTTAGGATGTAATTAAATTAATGGGGAACAATTTAAAATTAAAAATCTATGATTTTATTGTATTATTATTATTGTGTTTTTATTAATGATTTCAATATGGAAGGATTCCAGATTCCATAAATAATACAAGGAACAAATTTTTTAATCACTGGCTCCGATATTTTTTTCACAAAATAAAAAACCATGAATAATTTAATAAAAGAACTAGAAGTATTACCATAACTACTGGAGAGCCACCGAGTAACACAATAAGAATGAACATATATCCCACATTCCCCAATTCTTCCTTAAATTCTAAATATAAGGGTGAAAAGAATTGAAATAACCCAAATAACTAAATGGGAGGTATAGAACCATCATGAAATGATTGATTAACCTTAATGAATTTTTCTCAATACCTTTACATTGGTATTTATATTAAGTATATGTAAATGTTGGAAGAAAATATAATTTTTGGAGTTTTTACTATTTATTCGGCAATTTAATAATGATTTAATATGGATTTAAAATTATATTTGGAAATGTAGTATTTAAAATGATAGCATTTAAAAATAATATTTTATTATATGTAAAACGGGTAATATATTTTTTCAATATATCTTCATAATATAACATAAAAGTAATTCCATATAATTGTTTTAAAATATGAATTAAAAATGTCTTTTAAATGGTGTATATAATCTAAATGATTATAATAAAAAATATATCAACATTTATATAATACATTAAAATTATTACAATGTTTTGAAAGATTACACCAAAAATCAACTATGTGGTCACACCACAAACCCTGGGTAACACATGCACCACATCATAGGTGGGAAATAAGGTAAAGCCCTCTCTTTAGTAGAGGAATCGTGAATACCCAACTCAATCAATATTGACACCAGACCTGTGAGGGGAACCAAGTAGTCCATGTATAGTTTAGTACATGTACTAGGTGGGAGACCATGTTTATTTATCCTATGAAATTGTTTGTTTGTTTCATCATAAGGTAGTATCCACATTTCACATTATATAGGAGTGAATATTTTCACCCTGTTTTGATGTGGGTGAGTTTTTTTCATCGAGATAAAATTCTTTATATCTAATTTCATCATTCCCATCTGAACCATTTAAGAAATATGCCAACCCCTTCCTCATGTATTGTTCTTCATAGTCATTTTTCCATATCAATGTCTTTGATCAAGTAGTTCAAGCTGTCCAAACCCCCTCCATCAATGCGGGGCCCCTATACTCACTGTCCAACTCAGATCTGATTTCTCTTAAAAAAACATGAATGGTGTATTAAATTAATCCATACCATTGAATAATTACAATCCATCATCTTTTTACAATGGAATCCCCATATATATATCATATCAAATTCTGAAAATATGTAATTAAAAATCTTAGAAAGAAGCAGAAAACCCACTTTTTGATTAAATATTTCCAATTATTTATAAGTAAATAAAATTTCAATAATTACACACACATATATATATATATATATTATATTTTATTATCAATTTAATTTTATAAGACACATACTAAGAAACAAATCTCTGTATTTGAAATTCTACAAACACGAGGTTTTATAGCTAATTTGTGAATGATTGGCCTTACATTATAAAATCCCTAATTTTAACTTTCTGAAACAACTAAACCATTTGTCAAAAAAGATCACCCCCTATTTTGATATATATATGTCTGGCTACAATAAAACATGGGTTAATCCTCATTTATGGTATGGTGTTGTTTAATTTGTTTAGTCTGTCAATTTATGTTTTAATTTATTCATTGCAAGAGAGGATTTTGATTTTAATTGATATATATATATATATATATATTTCAACTTATATTTTGGAATTTATAATTTAAGGATGTTTATTTTGTATAAAATTTATGTTATAGGAAAATTATATTTAATTTGAGTAAAATATTTATTTTTAACATATCACTTTAATAAAAAACAAAACATCATTATATAATCAAGTAATTATAAAAATATATATATTATTATGATTTTTTTTAAAAACCATGAAAATGAATTAATTTTTTACAACCAATATATAGTCAAATTTTATGAATTTAATTTTTATATATAATATATAACAAAATCCACACATTGTATTTTTATTATTTAACATGAATTTTTGAAGAGGGGTACAAAATTTTATTTCAATATTTTAGTTATTATTTAATGTGAATATAATTTATCACTTGATGTTAAATATCTATATAAAAGGTATTATTTAATGTGAAAAAATTTCCCTACATATCCATGCATGTCACTCATAATAAACATATGGTCATCATTTAAATACACCAATTACATTTTTTTTGTGTTTACCGATTTTCATTGTTTTAAAATTTTATTGAATTTATGCATATACCAATTTAAAATTAATATGATCTATGAAGGTATGGTTTTCTACAAAATGTTTTTATAAATTTATTATACATGGATTTTATTATTTTCATCAATGAAAATAATTTATTTATGAATTTTTAATGATTTTTGGGTTATTACTAAGAACCGTTGGACCATTAAAACATTTTCTTCAAGTTTCCACTAGTGTATCAAATGATATTCAATCGTAGGGGGAGAAAAAACATGACCTTAAGGGTATGATTTTCCATATGTTATATTTATATGTACCCATATGTTTTACTTGTGGCTTAGTAAGTATCATTAATAGTCCAAATATTAATATTTTTAAATTGATAAACACAAATAATAATTTCAAAATATTATAACATTGGAAATTATTGGTTTTGAAAGTTATATTAACCTATTATATATGAATTCATTGAAAAACTATTTCTATCTATATAATTGTTAAAATTAAATTCATAAAAAATACATATAAATGATTTTAAGACACCTTGTTAGGAAAATTAATTGGTCTCCCTATCTTTAACATTTATATTTTACATGTTTAGTATAATTTCATTATGATGTGTATTTATTTTAGGAGGTAGTTCATGTGAATAATTATTTTTTATTATTTTTCATTTTACAATTTTGTTAAGTCATAATGTATGTATCTAATTCTACAAAACCTAGACCGAAAAGGACCAAGAGTGTAAATTCTCTTTGTATACTTATTTTATTATTTATTTTAAGAAAAAAGTACATAAAATGTATATATTGTAAACTCATAACTGCAAGTTCGAAACTTCAATGAGATCAAGATTTAATGTTAACAAAGATGTAAAATTTTATTTCTACAATCTCATTGTTTATTAGTATTGTTTATGATTATGCTTCAATTCATGAAATATTATTATCTATCTCTCAATAAAAGTCATAAATTTTCTTATCAATATGTTCTTTGTGATCTCTTCATATATTTGTAACATTTCCCACCCATTATTTTGTAGTCTAATTATAAATGGTTTTTAAGAAAATCCAACTTTGTCTCTCTCTTTGGTTCGAAGCCTATGTTCTTTTAAAGCCATGGGGTATTCAATGGATTGTAATTATTTCGGTTAAAAATGTTTTTTAATTGTATTGATGATTTATTTATAAGTTTTCAAAGCATTTTCAATGAAAAATGATCTAAAAATTATTTTCATGCTTATTTTATAATTTTTCACGAAAAAAAGTTGTCAATTTTTTTTCGAACTTCTCCCATAAGAATTCAAGGAAAAAGGTTTTGAATATGTTTTTAAGAGTACTTTATATTTTTTTCAAATCTATTTTCGAAATAAAATTTTTCCAAAAAAAAAGTTTTATATATAATTTTTCAAATAAGAAATTCTATTTTCCTCCATAATTTGTTAAATTATTTTTCATTAATCCTTTATTTTATTAAATGTGGTTTCAAAGAAAAGTATTTTTTAAAAATTTATGTTCTAATAGATCTTTCAAAATCCTTCTCCATATAAGTTGTCACACATAGTATTATTAATTCTTTATAAGTAATGTGATCCAAGGACAACATCCATATTATTTATATGAATGGTTTTTGTTTTGGTGGATTCAGATATATGAAACTCATTTATATTAAATGGTTAATACCTTAATAAATGTGTATAAACCCCATTTCACTTGATGGTTTATTTTATGATTAAACTCATATGAGACCTCTATATTTTCCATAGGTTTTGATATGAGTAATATTTTTTGATACACAATTATTTTCTGTAGTTTTTATATGATGTTTATGAAACCCATATATCATTATCTGTCAATATAGGATGGTTGTTTTATAGGAAGTTTTTTTATGATTTTTTTATGAGATGAGTGGAACATAAGTCTCACACCAATGTATTAGTCAATGACTTAAATCACATGAATATTATAGGAATGGAGTGGGATGTGACCCTTGTTTTGTGATATAGGTATGGAATGTGGATTGAACTCGGTTCATTATGGAAGGGCTAGATCAGCAAGTGATTCATTCTTAGTATCAGAAAGTTGAAATGGGAGTGAACTCGGTTCAGTAATACATGGAGATAACCTGAAGTGATCCTGGATCAGCAATACCTTTATTAAATGGGATGTAAACCTGATTCAATAAATAACATTGTCTTCTATGATGGTCATGGGAGTGGACATTAATTACTAATATGGTTTGGGGAGTGAACCCATTCGGCTAAGATATAATTTACATTAATCCGTGACTATTATTCAAGTAATGTAATATGTTTATGTGTGTGAACAATAACATATATCATGATAATGTTATGATCTCATGTATAACGATCTTGATTTCCTTATCATTCATGTCTTCTAAATTACTACTATTTATGATATGAATCTAGGTTATATTATCTTATATGCAGGGTGTGATCCTCTGATTTTATGATGATGTTTTGATACCATTATTCTCATTTTATGCTTATCTATCACCCTTGTTTACCCTTATTTAGCATCTATGATCACCCCATTATTTTTTTCCTTTTTCCAAGAAATGATGAATTCTTTTAGGTATGAGTAATAAAGGGGGAGATCATTAGAGGTGATGTTGACTTTTTTCCACAATGTTAAAAGACTATGTTTCTATGCTTCCAAAGACACGAAATTATTACATCCCTCAGGCATGCATATTTGTATTGTTTTGAATATTCATCTAAGATGGTGTAATATCATGGAATATTAATACATGTTCACTATAGTATTTTATTATTATTATTTTTATAATTAGTTATATAATTTTTATTTACTATCTTGATGTTGATAATTTCAATAATGGAAGAATGTTTTACATATTGTCTCTTTCTTTTAGTTAATTTACCAAAAATGATTCACTTTGACAACTTGAGATTTATTTATATTTCAATTTTAATAATCTAATATAATTAAATAAGGTATTTCTAATTTTAATTTCATGTTTCATCTATATGAATCTATCAAAAACACATGATTATTTAAAATAAATGTATAATGAAAATGAATTTCACATTATGTTACTAAGAAAACATATTTATTGGAATTTAAAATTTGTGTTTACATAAGAATAAAGAAAACATAATCATATATAGAAGATCTCAATTCTGTTAAACATAACATAGTGTTCTTTGTTCACTTAATATTCACTATAACATAATTTATACAGATTACGACAAATACACCATAAAACAATGTGGTAGGATCACAACCCATTCACCGTACAAAATATATCTTGAGATATAAGAATTGACTATTTTATTTGGGGGATATATAATCTTAATCATAATGAGAAATATAATAATATATCCATTCATATTTATAAAATGCACATATGAAAAAAAATTAAATCTAACTATATCATAACATAGGGAAATAAAGAGGGGAATTTAAAAATATAATATTTTATTGTAGTCAAATACTGATCAATAAATATAATGTGGTATATGATATTCACCTCATATAGAATTGTGCATTTATGGTAATTAAAATAATTTACATATACAAAACATTTTTTATGTATATTGATAAACCTCCCTAAATACAAAGTAGGAAGTATATGGTATTTAAAAAATAAATAAAATAAAATAAAATTTAAAATTATTGATAGTTGATGGTAAAGAATTACAATGTTAGTGAGGAATAATTTCTATGTTATTTCATATTCACTACACAACAAGTAAGAAGAATCTTGGATAATGAATTAGACTATTATTTTAAAAAGTTTTTTATGATGATGATACCATTAATGTAAATAAATTTATATATATTAATAAATTATAGAATATGAAATATTATTTACCGAAAAATTAATTCAATATTTTAAAATAATAAATTTTAAATGATTTAGGAAAAATGTTCATTTTAGTTACAAAAAATATCAAACAAAACAATAAAATTAATTTTAAGGGAAATAAGTTATCGAAATAATATTTTAATAAAAAAATAATGAAAAAACATGGAATTTTTAAAAATTCATTGAAAAAGAAACATTATATTTATATAGATGAAAATAGCACACAAGTATTTGAAATTTTATTCAAAACATTATGATATGATAATGTAAAAGTATAAAAATAAAAATAAATTTAAAAATTAAAAAACAAATATAATTTTTTTGAGAAACACTTTTTAAATAATAAAATTTTTGAGTAAAGGTAATTAAAAATATAAAGAGCTATTTTTAAATAACATTCTAGAGGAAGATGAATATTGGAAACTATAACTGAATGAAGATTACTATTTTTACATGGAAGATCCTCACATTCTGGATTGATTATATTAATCAAGCCACCCATTTCATCCTAAAAGTTTCACTTACATATAGAGAATCCAACCAAATGGTAGATGCTCTATTAAAAAGGTAAATCATAGAAACAAGCATGTTGTTGTCCTTTAGAGCTTTAATAATTTGTGAATCTATGTTGGATGATGATAGGTATGGAGTGGTTCACTATTTATGTTTTAATCTCTCATATTAATCTTAACATTGTAATCTTTATTTTATATTAACAATTTTAGGACTAGTTTTTTTTTCAAATCTCAGATATTCATGGTTATTAGAATTGTAATTATTGAAAAACAAATTATTTTTCATATGAATGATGCATGAGTGTCTATGTATTATATAATGTAATTATAAAATGTTAACAGTTTAAATGAATAAAATAATTATCTAATTTGTTCTAAATGAACAAGTGCTTCTTTAATTATCATATCATAAATGATTTAAAATAATTTTCTTTCTTTTTATTTATTAAACTTTTATCATTATAATTTTATCATCTTACATTCATAAATATTATATTATTTTGATATTAATATTACATTAATTCATGAAATCAATTTTTTTGGATAATAAAAATTATAATATCTGAAAATGAAGGATTTTATCTCACATTCATAATACCACCATAGTACATTAAATTTTTTAAGAGTTCAATGCTATGAAAAAAAAATATTTAAGTGATATAGAAAATTATAATGAAATTAAATCAATTTTTTCATGTTTTTTTTTAATTCATAGATCAATTATTTATAATTTAATTTGATAATTGAAATTTAACACATTAATTTTTAAACCAATAATCTATTATGTTAATATAATACAATATTTGGTATATTGAGATGGAATATGTGATATTTAATGACAAATGGTTGAAAATAATGTCTATTTTAGGGTAATAAAGTCAAATAATTAAAATAATAGGTGATTCAAAGTGGTTTTGGGGGAAATTTTTCCCAACTTTTAAATGAAATAGGGAATTACAAATGATTATATTTTAATGATCCAAACTATTATCAATAGAGTTTTCTTTCTAAATATGTTACATATTTTTTAATGTTTGTATTATATTAACAAATGAACCACATGATAAAACAACAAACATTTCATTATATCAATTTTAATAGTATATTAGATTCATAAACATCTCCATAAGAATAGAATTTATTATAAAGTTATACCAAATGGAAACATGTAAACTATAATATGATATTTTTTATCTGCTCAATCCCCCGGAATAATTGTAGTCACAAGAACAAATGGATAATTAAGTCAATATTATAATGATGCAATTTTAATTTTTAAAGTAAAAATATAAGTGACCACAATACAAAATATAAGTGAATAAAAAATTAATGAAATATGAGATATAAATAGAGATTTATTATGGCCATTATAAATACATTCAGAGGAAAAGTAATTAGAATGTTAGAATAGTAATCTTATAATTATGAATAGTATTATGAGGGGAATACTAGTATCTTCACACATGGATGGGTAAACTAAAATTTTGGTATCTAAGATAACTAAAATATTTTTATATTAATATCATGATACATGTAACAACTACTTTGAAAAGTTCCAAAATATAATATTTATTTTTTAAAAAATATATATGATTTCTTTTATTTTATAAAAAATATATTAAGAATTGAAATAATGTGTATAATCATAACATGGTATTAAAAACAATTTTATGATGAATTATATTGATAATATAATTTTATAAAAACTTAATTAATTTTTCAATGGTTCAAAACCATGAATTTAAAATTAAAATTTGTATATTTCAAATAATGGATATAGTTGAATAAAATAATAAAATTTAATTTAAAAAATTATTTTAATATAATGGATTTTATTTTTAGAATCAAAATTTCTAGAAAATGTTATGGGTAGTTTTTTTTAGAATTTTAAAAAATTTATACTTTTTTCATGAAGAGAATACAAATGAATATATCAATTAATATGAGTCACAAAATAGAAACAATTCATAATATAATGAAAGGGAGGAGAAATATCATCTCTATATTATAATAAGAGGTAAGAAAACATTCTTTATTGTAATAGGGTATCTTTTTTCAACTAATGAAATAAAAACTGTTTCACATATCTAAATCATGTTATGGTTAAATGATTGTTGAGTGTCTTGGTATGATGGTTTTTGAAGCTTTATCATGAGGATACAAAAGAATGAAGGATTATATTGAAATAAATTCAAACCTCTTTGATGATTATATCATATTGACTGAGGGAAATCATAAAACCTATTATATTATATATGAATATTGTTTTATCAGTTTAGATAAATAAAATTTATACTAGAGTTGTATGATTTAGAAAATTAATAAAGATGAATAATGCAATAAGAATCATTAATTTAATGGCCATATTTGGGAATGATAGTTCTTGTAGTTGGCATAAATATCTTGTGGACTTAAAATTGGAAGCTTGGATGGTTATGCTAGTTTTCAAGGATCCAATGAGAAGTACAGTTCCATATGTATTTTCAAAAAAAAATCATGGGTAGCTATTGATGGTTGAACATATATGATTTTAGTTTCAAAAAATATTGCAATGATGTGTACAGAACAACGAACTACCCAAGAGTGGCCACTTCAATCACTAGAATTTCACACAACATAATGAAATGTGGGTATGGATACATGTTATGATGTAATGTGGTAATATAGTTATTATAGTCATGTGGATCATAATTAGTACAGATGCAATGGGGGTATTGATGGATCACATTCTATATTCACTAATTTACATTATAATGTGAATGTATGTCAACTAATTTGTAGCATACAATATGTATTAATTCTTGTTCATCCCTTTAGTTTTGAAATTTTTTGTTTCTATAATTTTATTTTGATTTTATACATTTACTTCTATTTTTTTTGAATATTTAGGCTTTTTTTAAAAACATTGGATCAAGGATTTGGTCATCCAAATCCATGGTTCACATTTTTCGGTCTAATATAATAAACAAATTTGAAAAATAAGAAAAATACATTCATATATCAGTAATAGATAATGTATCTAACCATTTTAATAGCTTCATAGGTACAAATTACTATATATATGGTAACATGATTATTCAAAATTTGTAATATTGATCCAAAATAAAAAACCTATTAATATAATATTCATGAACACTAATATGATATTAATATTAAAACTAACTCACACAACCCATTACTGTCATACAATCCAATATCCTTACATTACCATATCTCTATCAATTTATCTCCATGTCTCATCTAAACGTCCATATATTCCACTCTTTAATAAAAATAATATTCTTATGTCTGTTAATGAGAAACCTAAGTGGAAACATCCAAACGATGTTGTAATACCCTCAGCTGAGAAATTAAATTTTTATTCTTCCTTTTATTTCATATAAATTCCATCCAACCTAGAATTTCTACGTTTTTGTTTCTTGTATTTTTACCTAATTTTACTCATTAAATTTCCTCATTTTTTAAATTTATTTTATATTCATTACTATTATTAAATTTCCCATATATCATCATACTATTTCATTCATATTGTTTAATTTTTTTAGAATATATTATTTTAATGTGTCTCTAGTTCCAATAATTATTTAATAATCATTAATTATGTTTTGGTATTTTAATTCTAAATAAAATAAGTTTGTTTTTTGTGTATATATATCCTTTAATATTTTTATTTAATAATTATTATTGAAGTATTTACTATTAGTATTTTATATCAAGTATATAAATACCATATAAAATTTTCCTCAAAGAATATTTATTTGATTAATATATATATATATACCCACAAACTCACTATGATATATATATATATATATTATTCTATATATATATATATTATTCTATTTCTAGGTAACCATAGCCACCTAATATTCATGAAGGAACTATATGTCCATGATATTTGTACTTAATGTTTCATAACATGAACGTCACTAACACCACTTCATGAGCTTCATGACATCTTCTCTTCTCATAAGGGAAGAACCTATAGATTGGAATATTCCATATTTCTAATAAGGAATAAGACTTATTCAAAAGTATCACCTCTTCCTTTAGATTTTATTACCCTATCCATATGGTATCACTTGCCTGACCCCTACACAACAAAACACAGCCTCATCACAAAGAACTGGGATGGTGGTAACTCATCCTCAATGGTACCACATCACTGCATGTAATGTGAATGAATGAGAAATATTTTTAAACACATTAGAACATTGGGTTTGGAAATCACAATATATTAGTTACTCCATTTAGTGTAGAATTTCACGATCCTACTCCATTGACCAAAAATATAGATTTTGGATAGGAAAGTCAAATCAAGGATGGAGTTCCTAAATAATAGAAAATCCTTCTTAGTAATATCATATGTCTCTACATGTTAAAACATTGCATACAATATACCCAGATTCTACTAAAATTAAGAATTATTTTTCTATGGAATGAAATTGTTGATTTACCATAATATTAGGTTATATTTTATATACAACTGCGCCAAAAAATTAAATTTTATTATAATATTTTTTATTGAAAATTTAATATGTTATGATTTTATTATATTAAATATTTCATTTTCTATATGTTGATTCATCATATTTTTATAAATTTATTTTATACATAATTATATGCAAGTCTTATCGAATCTACACCAACTATTTTTTGGATTATTTAAAAATACACTGACATGTGTTTTTTGGTCATTGAAAAATTCATTACAGTTTAACATTTCATATATTGGAAGGGAAATAAATTGAATTAATCATTGAAATGTAAATTTGTGCATTGGGACTGTTTAAGGTGACTTATTTAGAAGTGGGTGAATTACAAATATTTTTATCCTTAGTTTGGATGAATTTCAGGGGTGTCAGACACTGAAAATAATGTTTCTAAGAGATGTAGGCAAGGGCACAATATTTTTTTAAACTGTCCATGCACATAGTAGAAAGTATATAACCTTGTATGGGGTGTCCCATATTTTTTAAAAAGAATTAATGGTGGAATGAATTAGTATAAATGGGATCTACAATAAAATTTATTCCAAGGCTCATGAAATTCACACAGTGAGTGAAACTGTGTGCCAACCACAAATGGTTACTGCCACTTAACTTGTATAATTGCACAGTTAGAGCATGATTAACCAAAATTGTGTCACAAACTCATGTTGGGTATGTCTTATAAGAGGTTTTATCTACATGTATTGAATATGATTAGATAATCCATGTTAATTAACTATTAGAATCATTAAAAATTTAAAATTTATATTTTCACCTCTACCATAAAATATTTTCACCCTTTTTCTTCCCCCATTTTTCTCTAGTAGCACCCCCACATGCTCCAAAATCACCTAGTCACCCTCTTTTGTGAATCACCTCTTCCATTATAATGATTTCATAATCATTGTGTGAATTTTAATATTATTGGTAATTATCATAATAACCTTATGTTATTCTTGATTATCCCACATCATATAAATTTTCAACAATGTACAAACTCTTTTTTACTCTTTTCAAGGAATTTGATATAAATTCTCTTTCTTCTCATTTTGGCTAAAATATATAACCAGTAATGGATGATAGATTAATCATTAGAATAAGTTAGGTGGTCAATTTTCATTTCCATCAATCATGTGACATCTTTAATCTATTGTTGTGGCGCAACAAACTAGATTATCTGTGTTTTTATATTAAATCATGGAACAACATAAATTATTCTACTGGAATTTTTTTTAGTATTCTATGACACCCTTATATATTTTCGCACAATAATAACCTCATCCCGATGCACAATGTAATGTTAGTTAGAAAACTTTTCATCAATGTAAGAGGTTTCTTATCAAACTAAACAACCCATTAGGGTGTGTTGTATGATGAATATATTTATACTTCTCTATTCACGTCGGAATAAAATTATTTTGTGTAATTATTATATATTATGCAATATGTGATAAAATAGAATTAAAATATTTTATTATTATAATTAATTTTTATTATAATAAAAACACCATTGATTTGGGTTTCTTTATCTAATAAATTGGAGGAATTTAATTTGAATACACTGGTGATATAATGAAGTATTATGTGCATTGACTCCTTTATAATTTATAATTTTTAATGTTAAATTTTCAATGAAATTTTCATTTTTATTATTTCTGAATGAAATAAATTGTTTAATAGGATTAATTAAGAATGTTAATGGTAAGACCATATCACTTACCCCTTCTGAGAATATATAATTGAAATGTTAAAATGTATTTTATTAACCTATAATTACACATAGTGCCCCTTATATTATAATTCATGGTTATGGAATCCATATTCTTGGAATTCATTATTTTATGATGAATGGGAATGTATTATTTGTGCATAGAGTCCCTTAAATTATGGGAATGGGTATGTAACCCTTGAAATCTGGTTCCTAATATTGTAATCAATAGATATGAAGCCCAATGTATGAAATTGCTTATTTTATATGTGATCCTATTAGGTGGATTCCATGGTACCAATAAATATATATATGTTTGTGAGTGTATATATTTTCATACTATTTTCTTATATACTCATATATATATATATATGTTGGTATGTGTTCAGATATAGTTGGTCTTTAGCTGAAGCAAGTATGGTGGGCTTGGTTTTCTTGCGGAACCTGAGTCGAGTAAACCTAAATTAAATTTATTTCCCTTCCTTAATATAGATATACCTGATGAAAACATTATTTTACATACCTAGTGTGTATTATGAATTAGACTTCATTGGTGGTGCCGTACTAAGCATATCCCAAACCCTGTTCAGTCCACCATTTGGTAACCAAATAGATAGAATCTTGTGGAATGTTTTGGATCACAGATCATACATCTTTAAATTATGAACATACATGGGGTCTTTGCTATATAATAAAAATCTGGTTCTTAGGATTATCATGGTAATATGTTTAGTGATTTTTTTTCTCTTTCATTTTTTTTAAACGTACCATCAACTATACTGTATAGTTCTTATAAATTTCAACTTTACAATGTATGATTATTTATTAATTTATTATTATTTTTCAGTTTTATTAATTTTCACCTCCTTTATATATTATTTTCTCTATTTTATTTATATCATATATAGAGGGTATGTTCTCAACCCTGGTCTACTTCTAAACATTGACCGCTATTCCTTAACCTCTGACATTTCATGGGGCATGCTTGAGGAAATGTGACCAATGAGATCCGGGGAACTGTTTCAGTGATTCTTGTGTCAAGACATTAAAATGTGTAAATAGATGAATTAATTTTCCATTTTATAATATTTTTTGTATGGAAGATAACAGACTAGGAATGTATTAGAGCATAATAAATGTCTCATTTCTGGGTTCAACCTACACATGAAAGGGATAAATATCATGTTTTTTGGGATGATACTATTGTACATATTTTTTCATATTATAGTTGATTAATATTTCACAATGAGTGATTATTTTACTTTCAATATTTAATTATTCATTGAATTATATCCTTCTTCAGTTATGACATTTATGTATAATTTCATATATCATTATAGGAACATAAAATTAACATGCCATAGGGATCCCACGCCTATATTGGATTCTAGGCTTCCTGATGTATGATGGTTTTTATTACATGGTTATCTGACTATCATCATACTTATCCATATCCCTATATTGGTAATCATATTATAGGTTTTATTATATACCCTTCCTTGGTGATTCTCGTCATAATTACCGGTATTTTATTCTTTTATAGTACATTTCCAAAATTCCAACCATTCTTGAAATGTTATTTTCATAAATTTTTCTTAATTATAATATATTCTCAGTGAAATAGAGTGTGTAAATCTACCATAATGGTGTTTTTCAACATATCATGGTTGTATAATTTTATTTAACAAAAAATATTAATACATGTTTGATCCAAGGATATTTTATCACATAGGATGGTAGAATATGGATGTGAAAATTAGTTTCAATCATAAAATATATATCATTTATGGTCACATTATAAAGCATAAGGATTATAACATATAATCATTCAATTTTATGTAGATTATCATTATTTAAATCATATTCTGACACCATGTTATAGAAAAATGAATTGAAAATAAAATTGATAAACGAAACATCTATTATAACTGATGAATAATAGTTCCTCTTACTCAACCATGATATGTATATTAATGTCGGATTTAATTTGGTATAAAAATTAAATGATATTAAAAAAATGATAACCATGAATTATGACTCAATTAACTCAATTACTTGTGGATAAATACACATGTGACTAAATTCCTAAACGCCTGACTAGACCCAAGTAAGATGGTTGAGGAAAATTTATTATGAGATAGAATGGATGTGACCTATGTAGGACGATCATTATATGGTATTATTATATGAAGAACCCATTAATAGTACATGTAAATATTAAATTGGAACCAACTATTATTGGGTTAAACTAACATGGGATTCCAATTTGAATTTACTGAGCATTGAATCTATAAATATGGAATATAGGACAATTTAAATGAACATATGATGAAATGATGGGAAAATCATAGGTCACTATTTGTTTTTTATCCCTTTTTACTCTACCCCATAGGGGTATGTTCATGAAACATGTTGTTTCATATAAAAATATTGTGGTATCATACTTGACAAAACCCATAAATTGATAAAATACTCATTATCTACTACTGAAAATTATTATTCTACTGCAACAATTAATTAAAATTAAAATTATAAAATAAAAATTATTTTTTTATATAGATTGAATGTTTAAATTTTTAATAGATGAGGAAGTTATAATTAAATTTGAATGATTAAAATTGCTAAAAAATTGGGATAGTTTTATTAATGATTTATGGATGTAGATAAATAAATCATTTATTATTGTTATATTAAAACATGGACTTTTTATTCCATAATTACGAGTTGATGTAAATACTTTGATGAAATGAGTTCTATATATCTCACATGAAATGGAAAATTTTAGAGGCGTTAAAAACTATGAACCATACTGTATGGGTTTGTCATAAGTTTTCCTTGAGAGAGGATAGAGTGGGAAGGTGAGTGTTTCTTATATGTCTTTGTTATCATTTACAACTATTTTTTAACATTAAGGATAGGTGGTAGAACATTTATCTTTAAGGATTGAACCTTGTTGTATGTTTGAATATTTATTCCTAAAGAGGGGTTAACCTATTGATGTTGCGCCCATATTGATGAAAATCAGTATTCCATTTAGATAAACATGTTATGTTTAATTATTTAATCATTTGAATCTGTTAATAATATTAATTTATAAAATAAAACATCTGGTAAGTGGGTGGTTAACCATTTATGTTTATCCTTGAGGTGGTATTCCCATTTACAGATACCCCATCAATGTAATGATTTTTCATTTGAACCATATGAAATTATCCTTTTAGGTCAATGACTTTCCTTCAATCAACTCTTAAAGAACATTACAATTTTATTTTTAGGTGGGTTAGATTTAATGTAACTATATCAATTAAATGGGATTTGGTTATCATTCTTGATTCCATATGACTACATTGATGGTCCTTGATTCCCATACATTACATAGAGAATTATATTTCAATGACATTTTTCTATTAAATACAACTTCTAAATATGTTGGTCTGAGAAATGTTTTTCCTTTTTAAATATGTTTAATTTTATGCTCACCTCATGACATATGAATGGAATTTTATTGAGTATTTTTATTCATTCATGGTGATTTCTTTTCATTTTAAAAGCACCAAGAGTTATTATTTCTCTAAACTAGTTTCAATGGGTAAGACTATTTGGTGGCCTACTCTACTTGATTAGTACTATTTTTATATTAAATGATTTCATATCAGAAAAACATACATAAGGTATTAAGGATTTTGATAAATGATGGTACATTGAATGATGATGATTTGTAATAGTAGATACAAGGCCACATCTGAATTTTAAAATGAACATGTCATGTCGAAAGTCCAGATTGACCATGGTGGTAGACAAATCATAGTAGATTGAGTTGGAATTGAACTAGGTGGCATGATATGTACACTCTCTATTTATGGTATGTGTATCTCGGGACTATTTTATACAGAGACTATTTAGAATTGAATGTTGTTTAGAATCTCAGTATGGTTAAAGGGAAGTTGGTTTCAAATAGTATTCCTGAAACTAGGGTGACCTAAAGATTTGGCTAAATTAAATGAATTTCCCTTTGAGAATTGTTAATTTTTAAGATCAACTATGTGATGTGTGACAGTGTCCTAATATTTTACCTTAACATTCGCACCTGGGAGTTATTTCATTGGGGATTAGTAAAGGATTGTTTAGATAGTATTAAATATAACATGCCCTGGGAGGAGTGAAGCACATATATAGATGAAAAAATTCATTAAACTCCTAGTCTTTAGATGATTATTAACCTTATATCAAATTTATCCAAATTATACTGTAAGTGTATTCAAAAACACCAAGATCCCTATCATAATATATATTATGTTTCTATTAAATGAATCTCTAAGATTTTTTCTCAATGAGTGGTTTAATATAATCCATATGGGAAAAACTGTTCTAGTTTTATTTTTAATGGTGGTAACAATAGTTTTGATTTAAATTCAAATTTCTCCATGATAACTATTACTTATATGTGTAAATATGTGAAGGTTGATATTAACAATAGTTCAAGTTATGAGAGTGAAAATTTCAAGGAAATTGATATATCTAGGATTGATATAGATTGTGTTGTGTTAATCTATTTAAATTTATTTAAAATAGTCAAATGGATTCCCTTAAGTCTAGGATAATGATGTGGGTCACCTATGGAAAACCCTCATGTGATAAGGGTTTTGGGACATTGATAATAATTATATGATAGAATATTTTTTAGTCATGTACCATCAAACACATTGATCAATATATAGATAAAATACTTGATAAATTCTTGGTATGTGTTCGATTATGGATTTATATGAAATCCAGAAATGGTAATTAATCATTATAATGTATAAAACCCTCAATGGACGGTGGATCAGAATAATATTGGTGATGTCGATACAGAAAGAAGATATATTTTGATCAAGAAACTGTTCATTTAAGATAAATCATTTATATTCACACAAAATTTTAGTGAGAATTCTTGTAATGATGTTTGTATGACTTGGTAAAATGATTTAATATTAGTTTAATTGTATCAACTATTATTGTAAAAAAAATGTTTTAAAAATTAGATTACTAGATGCCACGAAACATGAGTTCTCTAAAATAAATGATTTCAGTCAGTGAGGTATCACATCAAGAAAAAAATCAGGAAGAGATGAGTATATCCTAATTTTTCAACCAAGTATTTTCAAGAAATATCCTTTTTTACTAGGCTGATATTGGTTGATTATAATTTGACCACTCAATTCAGTTGACAAATGTTCTCAAAGAGCCTCTAGGATTATAAGTGGATTATTAAATTGAAAATTATCATAGTGCATGTTCCATAAATCAGTATTTTATATTCATTATAGACCATATGTTAATAATTACCATAATATTAATGTTGAAAGTGACCATAAATTGGTGATGTATTTCATTAGTTGGAAACAAGTAAGATTCTTATCAATGTTTCTGTCATGAATATGAACATTGTCTTCAGTTTTAATGGATTTTATTCCACATTTATTATGTTTTTCTTAAATGTGTGTAGAAAAATCAGAAACACAACACCTCTATTTGAATAAAATGTCATGACCTGATTTGGATGGTAATTTTTTTGTTCCCTGGGGATTCACAGGGAAGAGAATATATAATCTGAATAAATTGTAACATCCTATATTTTTGGTGAATTGAAAATTACATGATATTTTGAACATTTCATTTGGTGGATATTCCATATATTTAACTAATATTTGGAATGTATAACCATGCATCAAAACATTTAACAGTGTCCTTTAATAGAGGTTTTAATGTTTGAGACATTTATTGATAGTTTGAATGAGATTCAGAGGATTTTTCACCAAAAAAATCACTTTTCCATATAGGAATTCAAGGCCGTAGTATATTATTATATAATGTGGTTCATCAGAATAAACTATGTAGGGATGTATTGGGTGTCACATGGTTTGTTAAACCATTCATTTTGGGTCACATGTACATGCACGATCTATTCAATAAATTGTATCAATGGGCACATGGGCTACACCAAATTTGTAGTGCCATGCAACTATACCACAAGGTTATTTCAATATAACTAGTAGAATCACATGTTTGGAAAACAAATAACCAAAATAGTGTGGCCAAATCATGATGGAAATGTATCATGAGCTGTGTGAGATTCACATTGGGTGCACATTGAGCCAACCAATATGTAACAACTATGAGCCTCTCTAAAATTGAGTAAATTTACATTTTTCGCCTCTAACCATAAAATCCTCTTCAACCATTTCCCTCCCCATTTTCCCCACCATCTCCATTGAAAACATATATATAATATTATTCTCCTCCTCAGTCAATATCTTATATTCTTGGTCAAATTTCATCATTGTTTGGTACATTTTATGCCTCTCAGTAATTATAATAACACCCTTAGTACATTTTTCCTTTTCCATTTCTATAGAGAATGCTAATTCTAACAGAGATATTTTTCATTATTTTTATGGAGTTTAATCTCCCTTATAATTTAAATTGTTACATCTCAACTAAAATCCTGATAATTTACGAATAAAGTATCATAAAATATAGTATGGTCTTTAATATTCATTTACCTCAATATTGAATCATTTAAAAATAAATTCTCAGGTGTAGCATAATGGGTTCTTTGTATTTTACTAGAATATTTTTTAATTAATTATAATTAATTTCAATTAAATCATTTATAAATGTTATAAAACACATTTACAAGGTTAGTGGTTGATTATCCTAACTCAAACCACCACAAAACATGGGCTCATATAATTTACAACATAATAAATGATGTAAAACATTACTAAACCACCCCTTAGGATGTGTTTTTAATGGAAATGTCTATACATCTCTGTTCGTGTTTTAAATAACCATAATTGGTGTAAGGACTATCAATTTTTTGAGAAATGAATATATTTTCTTAAATAAAATACATAATGATAAGGAATTAGTTTCTTAACAAAACAACCATTCAGTTGTGATATCTTATCTAATAAATAGGGTTTATATAATGAAAATAATCAACTGATATATGGAATGTTTACCTATATGACCACCTTTATCATTGATAACTGAATAATAATATTTTAGTTCCATGGACCTATAATTTTTATTTATTATATAATGAAAAAAATTGTATATTTTTATTAAATCAATTGTAAATGGTATGATCGTCTCACTTAACCCTTCTTTCCACTTATAATTGAATTGATAAGATGTGTTATATTGAAATATCATTGGGATTTGAATCACATATATTTTGATTCATGGTCATGAACAACCTAGGTATTATTTACATTATATTTGGACTCAAAGGCATGGTGTCCCTGTGTATGGCGTGTTGAATAATATGATTACATATATGGAACCCTAGGCATTGAATCTATTATATGGCGATTGATAGGTTTGGAACAATGGGCATGATGTAACTTATCTGATATGTGATCCTATCATGTGGATGCCTTCATACTAACCCTCAAGTCTATACCAATGATTGTATATTTGTTCATATTATTGTCTGGCATATACATATATTTATATACACACATGGTTGTATGTTCATGTAGATATTTCAGTTTGTGGTAAAGAAAGTATTATCGGCCCGTGGTATCAGAGGAATCTGAGATGACATGGTTATATTTACAATTATTTCCCCAAATTACATTGGATATACCTATTCACTTCATTATTCTGTACACACAGACTAGATTATATTGTTAAAATCATTATTGGTGGCTTGTACAGTATATCTCACAACTACTTTGAGCTTCCATTTGGTAACAAAAAAGTTATAATATGATTATAGGTAGATGATTATATATCATGTTGTATGTTGTTATGCATGTATGTGGGATAATATAATAATTTTAGTTGGATGACTCTTAGGATTCTCATGGGAATCGATTTGTTTATTTTTTTCTAATTAATTCCTATTGTATATGTACTATCTGTTATACTTTGTACTTATTGTACATTGTATCATGATCATGAATGATTAATTATTAATTTATTTTTAATTTTAAATTATTAATATTATATATTATCATTATTTATTATTTATTTTGTTATATTTATTATAATTCTCATGGGTATTGTCTCCCAAAAAAAAATCTTGACCCTTGCTACTAGTTAAAATTCTTTTCCATACGGGGAGGCCCTCAGGATGCAATGTGATTTGTCAACTCAAGGAGACTTTTCAATCGATCTTGGGTTGGTAAATTAGATAAATTGATATAAAATGGAATCAATTATTCTCTTAACATTCATAGAATAATAAACCAATTAGTACAATATTTTAAATATATTTAGTGTTTATTTTTTCTTTATTATTAAATGTTTTCAAATTATTTTTCTGGTTGAGAAGCATGTTCAATCTATTGCAATTGGTTTTCAATTTCATGAAGTATTCATAAATTTTATAAATATTGTTGAAATTATTTTTAAATTATTTTTTGATTAAATTTATAATTCAATATCATAATAATTATTTGTTTTGAGAATATTTTTTATTCTTTACTAAATGTATTATTAGTTCCTTCCAGATGTTATTTTTATTTGGAATACTGATATATATTCTAATGAAAATATTTGATTTTTTTGGATAATAAACCATCATGGAAATAATTTCATATTTAAAAATTTATAGGTAATTAATCTTTGGCTATGTTCTTTTAATTTTTTAATTTTCAAAAAATTTAAATATTTTTAAATGGATTAATTTTATATAAAAAAAATATAAGTGTTTGCAATTATAATTTAAATATTTTTAATGAGTTTAATATTGGAATTATAGAAATCAATATTTTTTTATGAATATAAATTATTTTTAAAATGGTTTGAAATATGTGTATCATTTTTTATTATTTTACCATTTCATGGAAACAATTTTCTTTAGGAAACTCCAATGAAATGATAATCAATGGATGAATGGAATGTGAGAAATAAAAAATAAAATATATTTAAGTGTTAATATCCTCATATGATTATTACATCATTTGTGTTATCACAAATTATTTCAATAATTAAATTCATTATTGCTGAAGTGATCAATTTTCCTTGACCAACATCAAATTATCCATTCATTACCTTAGTATTTTAAAATTTCTGTCTAGGTTTCCATTTTTAAAAATTTTATTCCAAAATATATTATTATGAATCATTTTATGCATTTCCTAATAAATATTGAGGTTGATATCCATTATTCTACCCAAAATAATGATGTTCGAAGGGGTGTGGCACCCAAAAAATCATAGGATAGTATAGCTTGTGACTCCTCTAAGAATTAATGTTTTTTTTGCCCAAAAATATTGTAAACGGAAGGGCATATATATAGATTATCTCAACAATAAAAGTCACATTTCATAGTTGGTACAAACATTAAAATGAAATAGAATATATTTAATATTATATTTTGATCTTGGTGGTCAGAATTACTATAACAATCTTCAATTTATATTTTTGTCCACTACATTAAATTTTCAACACTCTCACTGCACTGCAGAATATCTTCATTCATATTAATTTTATTAGTTTACTTAGAAATTTGTTTAAATTTTTTAAAAGGTATATTTACTCATCCCTTTGTGTATTATTCATGTAATGTCCCGTCCTGGGTTCCACACAATGGTGCCCTTAGCTGGTTTTCCACACGACCTCAGGCATGCCTCCCTGAATGCCAAAGGCTTCCAACTATTATTGAGGGTCTATAAAGTTGGACTTATAGATAATAATCCCAAATTTGTTAGAGTAATACTCTAGTATAAGTAATCAAGAAATAGATTTTACATATAAGTCATAATAGTAAAAATGTCACAAGAATAACGATAGGAGAAAATACAATACTCAACTAAAAGGAAACATGAAATGCCTATATAGGTATCAAGTGTCTACAAATGAAAAATGGAAATGAGAGACACTAAAGACTCTTAAGAGGGACCCAAACCAAGTCTCGCTCCCTCAACATTTCTCCATCCGGACTTTGCCATCTATCCTGGGACACATGCACTTATCTGGTCCTCTATCCATCAAATCTATTTTGCTACCAATCGAGCAGCCTGAGTAGGGTTTGATTACAACTAATTAGGACATCACCAACGAGGTCTAAAAAAATCCTATAAATCACATGGGTATGTAGTTGTATAATGAATATAATTAAAATGCATAATGAAACATTATAATTATTTTTAATATTTATTATTCAACCATAAAAACCCGATAAGCAAGTTACAATTATTATATTTCATCCACTGGAACGATCAAGTTACCATTCCATAACTCACACATTTTTAATAACTATGTTACCATTACATAACTCACTCACACATGTGGATTTCTATTTTACCATTCCATAAGTCACACACACATTTGAATGATCATGTTACAATTTCATAACTCACAGACATATTGGAATGACCATGTTACATTTCCATGACATACACACACATTTAATTGTCCATGTTAACATTCCATATCTCTCACATGCATTTGAATGACCATGTTACCATTCCATAACTCACACACACATTTGATTGACCATGTTACAATTTCAAAACACCAGAAAATGTTTGACTGTTCATATTTTTTTGAGGGAAATACATACTCAATAAAACATGTGTACCATGTTTCTTTTTCAAGCTCTTCTAGAAGCGTAAATTAAATCACTAATAACGATCAAAAACTATTTCATGTAGAAGACTGTATAAAAAAACTTTCTCTTTTACATATACCTCTCCAAACTGATATACTATAAAGGATTCAATTATAAGAGATAAATGATATACCATTGTTATTTGATCCACAATAATCCAAAAAGAGTCATTATTCCTATGTATATTTGGATGACCTATCAAAAGGTTTGTGGTCACATAATCCCACATCCATTCCTGAATGGGAAACAATTGTCATAATCTTCAATGTTGTTGATGCTCCACCATGACGAGAAGATAATTGGGGAATCGTGTCATGAACCCTACTATCTCCTTCATCATTCCCACCCAAAAAAACATGTTTCCTAGGTCGTGTTATTTTTTCAAACTGGGATGTACCTCTAACTTCGAGGAATGAAACACCATCAGGATCTCCTCTCGAATTCTCTTAGGCACAATAACCTGATTTTTCACATAGTTGATCTCATCCTCATATAACGTCTAATCCAAAGGTTCCTCCCAAAATTCCATGATTTCCCTCAAGGATTGGAACTTTGTGTCATCATACTACCTGTCCTTTATCTATATTAAAGTTTAAATTACATTACAATGAACACAAGTTTCATCTGGTCATATCTTTCCTAAACCAGATCATGCATCTTATCTACAAACATATTCAACTTCTACCGAAGTTTATATTCCAGAACCATCAGAGTCTGAATTTTCCTACTCAAAGTGTTATCAATATTATTTACATTATCATATTTATATTCTACCTTGAAATCGAATTACTACCTATAATAAACCCATATCCTCTTATAAATATTCAAATCACACTCTAAAAATATGTACCTCAAGATATTGTGGTCAGTATAAACTGTAAACCTTTCACTCAAGAGGTAGTGTCACCAACACTTCAAAGAATATACCACTACTCCCAACTTGAGGTCATGCATTGGGTAATTCTGTTCATGTGGCCTCAGCTATTGAGACCCGTACACCACAAACTTATGACATTGCAACAACATATCTCTGAGTCCTATCCTAAAAGAATCATAATACATAGTGTACTATTCAACTTACTCAGGTAGGATCAAAATGTGTTCCACAATCAAATGCTTCTTCAACTCCAAAAAATATTTCTAACAAAACCCTGACTATTGAATGTTTACTCGCTTTTTTTCATTCCATAAAGTAGTTTTTCCAAATAGGAAATGTCCTCGATAAATCTCATGTAAAATCCAAATGACCCTAGAATGCTTTGGATATCGAAAACACTCTTGGGATTCTCCCAATAAACCACTCATTACACCCCCTTTGGGTATATTATTAAACCATCGTATGAGATATTATGTACCAAGAAGTGTTCCTAGTTAATCTAAAACTAACACTTAGGTATCTTGGTATATAACCTATCCTCTTTAAATGTAATGATGAAGATTTCAATATATTTCTCATGATCGTCAGGAGTCTTACTATACACCAATATGTCTTCCACAAAAACAAACCCAAACTTATCCAAATATGAATGGAAGATCATATTCATCCGGTCCATAAACATTTTTGGTGTGTTTTTCAACCCGAAAGGCATTACAAATAAGTCATAATGCACATACCTTATCCTAAAAGTATTCCTCAGTATATACGAACTCCAAAATATGAAATGATTATATCACAGTCTTAATTTAATCTTTGAGAAATCACAATATTTCGTTCAACTAGTCACACAGATCATCAATACCTGGAATATGATATTGGCCCATTATAGTCACCCAATTCAACCTTTGGAAAATGAAACACAGACATAAACTCTTATCAGTCTTTTTTGAAAGCTTCATTGGTAGTCCCCAAGGGGATATATATGGTAGATAAATTCATTATTCTTCAATTCCTCTAGCTGAAATTTGATATCATGAAGCTCTATTGTTTCCATTCTGTACAGTGGGATAAATACTGGCTCAACACCCAACCTAAGATCAATATTAATGTCCTCATCTCTCTTAGGTGGTATCCCTAGAAGAATTATGGAAAGACATACTGATATAGTTCCAACACTAGTGGAAGGACTTGAATCCTAACACATTCATCATCCAGTATTGGAATAGCATCCTGGGTTGTGATCTCTCCCAGTTGTTGAGTAATTGGACATACTTAGTCTTCCAAGATTTCTAACTACCTTATTGAATGTAATGGTCACCCGCATGAGATGTATCTGAAACCCTATTGTAATAAAAATCAATGTGGTCCAGTATGAGGATAGATAGTATATACCTAAAAATAGGATGAAGCATCTCTTGTAAATGATATATATATCCCATAGAAAGTGGTACACCATGATCTCAAGAGAACCTCTCTTGCAACTACAAATTTATCTAGACTATACTCCAAAAGGTGTGTCTAACATCATAAACATGCTCACAAACTCTATCGCTAGTCTAAAACTATTAACACAACCTTATAATATTTATTTAAGAAGAATAATTAAAAATGTTTCACAAAAATTACTTTCCCCACATCTTACCACACTGTCAAAATTAATGTGTCAACACTACCCTTAATGACCCTATACCTATGCCCAATTAACAAGTGTTACCACATTCTCATATTCAGGTTTCTAATTTAGACACTGATTTAATCTCATAATGTAATCATTTTTACACTTTTATATAAGTTCAGGATGAGGATCTATTTTATTTCAATTTCATAAGTAATGAAAACAATTTAAGATCAACAACTTACCGATAACTCATTTTCCCATATGTGCCTAAAATTATGCATGTCTCAGTAATCCTAATTGCCTTGAATGATTCATGCATAATCAAAACTCATGCCCTTATGGTATAAAAATAAATACTCATGAATGTATATAAATAATAATAACATCCCACAATATGTTTTTCTGCCAATATGAACTAAAATTATACTATAACATAAAATAGTAAAAACATGAATCTGACCTCGAGAACATGTGTATTCCCCATAAATGTTTTTGAAAATCCAATGCATGATCTTAATACCAAGCCTCGACTCTTACTCATCTCAAATCTAACATTCCTTGAACAATATGACAAAAGTATAATAATGATAACCTGTATATCAAACTAATTTATAATGGCCTATTCCATCCCACAATCATGGTGTTGTTATCTTTGGGCATAACCAAAACATCTATTCATTCCATGTGCTTTCTCCCTATGGCATCCCCCTATAAAAGGCCTTGTGGTTGGATTTTAATACACACCACCTTATAAAGGGTGGACTCATGATCCTCATCCTTTGATATGATATTTCTATAACACACCCCTTTGAAGTGCCCAACGTCCTTGCTGTCAAACAAATGGACACTAGCTCTAATACAATTTATGGTGGGCCCTTCCATCCCATTATCATGATATTGTTTGATTTGGGCCTAATGTGCATGATTATTCATTCCCTAGGCTCTATCCTTACAAATATTCTAGACTAAGGCCTCATGATGGGAGTGTTATCCCCCTATTTTCAAGGTGATGTGGATACCTCTCACATCATTAGGAATTTTCCTAGGGGATGCATCAGGTCTATAGCCCAGGGAAGAAAAAAATTGATGGATTGGGCCATAGTATACCATATCATGATCGTGGGCTAGACCGATCCATCCCAAATGGTATCTTTGTAGTTTCCTTTTGATATGCGAGCATGGATGTTAGGTCCTTCTTATGTGGGTGTATTTTGGAAATCCCAAATTGAAGGTGGTGGAGCACAAAGCATCCCTTTATAAGTAGGTGTGTATACATCTCCCATCATGAGGACTTTTCCATGAGGATTCCTAAGGGCAAGAACATAGTGAATAAAAAATCGCGAAGACAAGGACCAAAGAATACAATGTCATGATTGTGTGATGGACTAGGCCACTAAAAATTGCATGAGAGAGAGTGTCCATTTGATGTTCCAGTGAGGAAAATGTGCCATTATAGGGGAACGATTATATAAATCCCACATTGAAGCAGGAGGACCACATGGCACAAAATTATAAGGTTTTATGGATACCTCTACCATCATGGGGAAATTTCCTAGTAGATGTTAGAGGTCTATATCCCAGTGAATGAAAAACCATGTAGGTTGGTCCCAAATTGTACAATATCATGATTGTGGAATGAACTAAGATATCACAAAAGGTGTCAAAGATAGTGTCCATTTGTAGTGCCAACGATGATATGGGGCCCTTCTATAGGGGAGTATTATATATATCCCACAACTAAGGGGGAGGAGAATGAGTACACACTTTATAAGGAGGTGTCAACACCTATTCTATCATGAGGCCTTTTCATAGTGGATGTTAGAGGGATAAAGAATATAGAAAATAAAAACTGTGTGGGCTAGGCCAAATTAGACAATATCATGACCATGTGTGAGACTGGGCCATCAAAATTCCCATACATTTTTAGCTGAAAATTAGTATCAGATATTGAACTTATTATGATAAATTTATATGTCTTTTGATTGTTTTAATTTTATACCAAAATATTTGTATCAATTCCCGTTATACTATAAATAGGTTATGTTGTTTATATATTTTCTATACGAATAATATCCTATACTAAAGAGTTTATGGATGATGACTCACTCTATAAGAATATAGATATAAATGAATATTATGAATGAATACCTGAAAATACTAAATAAATCAATATATTTTATTATGGGTATTTTAAATAACAAATTAAGACATACCAAAATTATTTAATCCTAGATAATTGAAAAAGTAGGGAGAAACCACCTGAGCTACCTTAGTAAGTACTAAATACAATTATAGTTAATAAAATGGTAAAATTGTTATTAACTATAAGGTAAATGAATTATTTTACCTTGATATAAGGAGAAGTGTGTGTAACCATGACTCACCATCTGAAACAACCCAAATAATTTTTTAAATCTTAATGGTTACCCATAATTAGATTGAGGAAATTAAAAGAAACCATATGGGAATAAAATATCTATACTACCAAAACATTCGAATTGGAGAATATGGGTATTTGAGGATGATGATTCCTTAGTTTTGTAGTATTATAAATTGAATGACTGAACTTAGTGAAAAACTAGAAAATAAAATTCTAGCAAAAATCGTACTTAGTAAATTACTAATAAATAAGGATTCCAGAGAAAATAGTGATCAATGAATGTAAAAAATTTAAAGAACACAATTTAGATTAAATAATAATTTATTTAAAGTATAATGAACATTATTAGACAGGTTTTTTAATGAGGATTGTAAATGTAATTCTATTACTTAAATATTTAATTTTAAATAATCATTTAAATATTATTGAATTTATGTTATGGGAATAGATAATGATATGAATAATTATTGAATTAATCTTTATAAAAATTATGATTTTGAGATATTGAAACTAGAAAAATGAGAGAGAAAAATTCATTCCAACAATAAATGATAAAAATCAATAATAAAAGATTGTATTTTAAGAGAACATGAATGATATTTATAATGATTGTAATTAACCATTGTTAGAAAATAAACCATTGAGAAGTCAAGTTTGTAGTTCTAATTAAAGATTCTATACTAATATTATGTTCTATTCAGGAAGAGATTATGGGATGGAAAATGACCTTTTTAATATTAATGAAACATGATCTATTATTCATCAATAAGTGGATAAATATGATGAAATTGATTCTATGATAAAATAAAGATACAAAAAAAATTCTTCTCAAAACATTTCCACAAATATAAATAAATTTTTTTATTGATGCATAAATGTGAAGAATCTATTTGAGAGATTTTTTAAATATATAATTCATGGAAATTAATCCAATGAATTTAAATTCATAATTATTAAATTCTTTTTATGTTACTAAATAATTATTTGAATGAATTTAGTATCATAAATAACCAAAATTATATTATTAAAATCTATTATAGTTTTTAAAAATTCTATAATAAATATCAATAACTCTAATATAGAATGGGATCCAAAAGGTTCATTCTCAATCCTTATTAGACATAATTTGGCCAAAATGTACAAGTATTTTTTTAATAGGATAACATGAATATTATCTATAGTTTCATAATATTATATTTTGACATCCTTTATCATTTTATAGTTATTTTAAATTATCTACAATTCCAAAGGTGGTAACATTTCCAATAAACTTAACATCAGAAAATCTTTTGAAACAATTGACTGGAGGTTAATTTTAATTGTTCTTCGGGGTTTTGGTTTCAATGATCTTTTGATCAACAGAATTTATTACCTATTCAACTCTACCCATGATTCCATCCTTATCAATGGCTCTCTTAAGGGTTATTTCAATTGTTCAAAGGGTGTTCGTCATGGTGGCCCCCTCTCAGCCATCCACTTTGCCATTGTAGAAGAATATCTTATCCGTCTCCTCGATTCTTTGGTCCAATAAAAAACATTATGCCCATCCAAGCTACTCGAAACCTTAATGTTCTGACACCTCTTTTTTATATGGATGACATGATTTTCTTCCTTAATGGTAGCAAATGAAACATCACTAGTCTCAAAATCTCCTTATCTTACTATGAATAGATTTTGTGCCAATCCATTAGCAGGAAAAAATCATTCATTTTCATTGGAAAAGGCATTCCCACCTCTCGAAAAAATTACATCATTGAGAGTCTAGGTATCAAATAAAGTTCTCTTTATTTCACTTAATTAGGAGTCCCAATATTTTGTGGTAGGCCTAGAGCTTCGTATTTCAAAGATATTACTAATCAAATCATTAATCTACTTACTTCCTAGAAAGGAAAATCACTTTATATGGATGGTAGAATATAGCTTCTGAAATCTTCCATTGTTTACAAAATGGTTTATTCGTTAATGATCTATAGGTGGCATGTCAGTCTTCTTAAGAAAATCAATTCTTAAATAATGAACTTTGTCAGGTCTAGGAGTATTCTTGAAAGGAATCTTTTTTCTGTTCCCTAGTCCACCTACTGTAAACCCCTCGAGAAGGGAGGTCTTGGAATCAAAAGTCCTAGGCACTTTAATGAAGATCTTCAAGACAAACTCACATTGGAATCATATAAATAGAAATGATGATTCTATTTATTTTCTTAAAAATCGCTTTCTTGAAAAACATTAAAATCGAAATATGAATCTTGTCAACTCTTCTCTCTGGACATCCATTAGAAACTCGTTTATCAATATCATGCACAACTCCAGATGGATGGTTAACCCTGAATCAAATATGATATTCTGTATTGATAACTAGACCAGTGCTCCTCTCAATTCTGTGCTCTCATCTCATAATGCACAGGACTCCACAAGATGCTCCATAAAAGAGATTATGAATACACCCAGCTTAGGTATCCATGAAAATATCAAGAATGTTGTTGATAATTACCCTTTCTCTAATATGGATGATTACCTTTTTTGGGAACCATCCCACAATGGTATTCTGGATTCTCAAACATATTACAACCAATGTTTCTCTTCTTTTGAAAAAAAATTTCTTTGTTGAATCCTTTTGATAAAACTTGGATTAAACCCTATAGACTTATTCTTTTCTGGCACATTGCCCATATTCACCTTCCTACTGAGGAATGTCTATAGACTTTCAGTGTCAAACTTAGTGTGAGATTCCACCTATGTCTTCAACATAGGGAAGAAATCAATCATATATTTTTATCTTGTACCACAAACACTACTATTTGGAATTATATTACTGATATATTTTTCTACATATGGTTAATTTCCTATTCAATTTGTGCCTTGATCAAACATTGTGTTAATCTGGATCTCTCGCATCAAATCAGAAAACTTTTTCTTGCCGCAGTTTCTGAGTTTGTCCATGTTATCTGGTATGATAGAAATGTAATTATTCACAATAATTATTCTTTTAATATTAATGCAGGTTAGTCTATAATTCTCATTTAAATTAAATATACTTATATGCTTCAAAAATCCCAATGCGATAACTCCTTTGGTGACTTCATGACTCTTAGACGGCTTGGAATCAACAGAATCTATAGGGAACTAAGGCACATTTTCGATGTTTTCTAGAAATCTCCACTTCCTGGCTATTTAAAAATCAACCTTGATGGTGCTTCCGAATGAAATCCAGGCCCCGTCGGCTGTGGGGCCATATTTAGGGACTCTTTTGGGCATACTCATGGCTGTTTTTTTGGAGGTTGTGGTTTTGCCTCATCCCTTGAGGTTGAGATGATGGTAGTGATTCATGCAGTCAACTTTGTTTAGAATAGCGGCTAGAACAACATTTGTATTTAATGTGACGCCACCACTATCATTCAAGCTAATTGGAACGGTGTGATTCACCTTGCTGGATCTCTCACATCGCACTGGATGATATTCTTCAACTCACTCCTGGAGATTAGATACATTGCAACACATGCCTATCATGAAGAAAATATGGTGGTAGATGGTCTTGCAAACAAAGTAATCAACCAGGACATTACGTGGTGTGACGGTCTTTCGGTTGAGCTTTACCCACTTTACGAGAAGGATTGTAATAACATTTCCTCTTTCAGACTTTTTAATCTCCAATTTATTTAATAATAATTTGGGTTTTGTTATTTGACCAAGACAATTCCCTTAAAACAATTGGGAATGTATCTTAAAATTTTCAATATTTATTTCGAAATGTAATCATGGTCAAGATTACTCAGTTTAAAATAAAATTTTAATATATTATTATGTGGTTATATTTCAAAAAATTACTTTTTATGTATTTTTTATAGCAATATTCAAAAAATAATGAATTTTTGGGGATTTACCCCATTATTTTTAAAATAATTATAATATTTGTTGAATTTTGTTATGATTACTCTTGGGAAATAAATATTTTTCTAATAAAGATAATATTAAAAAAATTATTTTCAAAAAAATTTGGGTAACATTTTATTCATTAAATAATTATTTGAAATATACTAAAGATTCAATTTTTTATTTTATCTATGATTAAATTTTAGTTTATCATAACATTTATTATAAATTTGTTTGAACTTTTAAATCCAGTTCATATTTTGAAATAATGTAAAAACATAATAGATTACACAAATAGAGAACATAATATTTATTTAGTTACATAAATTTAGGAGAAATTCTCTGATCTCAATTAGTTTTCTAAACCGGATCCAACATGTTTAAATATTTATTTGACATTATGATTATTTTAATTACATTTATCATGTTTAGAATTTTCTTTTAGCTCTAATATAATAACATTGAATTATTAGTCATGTTATTTCATAGTTATATATTCTGGACTATTTCCCTACACGAATAATGGGGGTTTAAATCCCATTGAGCCAAGGTACTGTAATATTACTTTTGTGCACTATAATAGCGGTAGGACTATAGAAATGGGGTTCACTGTAGCTGCAGCAGGTCACTATAGCAGCGGTAGGTTACTGTTGCAGCTGCGGATACTGTGCAGTATGGTAGCAGGTAGAGTACTGTAGTAGTACTATTTAAAGAATGGGCCTCATGCCAAAAATATGGGCCTACATGACATGTAATGGGATAAATGTCCACTAGGATTTTGTGTTATGTCTTGGGTCTCCATCTACCGAGTGGAAAACGATATTTTCTTTTCCTTAAATAAAAAATGTGGCTTCGGCCCCATCCTTTAATATATATATATATATATATATTCTGGATTATTTTGACGTAATTTGTTAGCCATTTTAATTCACAATGTTGGGGGGATATTATATTTTTTGTATAAAATCTTGATTAAAAATATTCAACATTTTGGTGATGTTCAATGAGTTATCAAATATATGGAAAAAATGTTTATATATACTGGTGAAAAAATTATAAAATAAAATAAAATTCTATGACATTCCACTATAACTTTACGATTATGTATTTACACTTTTGGTGATTATTGAATTTTTTTAAAAATTAATTTTGGATATTGTTTAAAATATTAATAGAAATAAAATGATTAAAAATATATTAGTACATAGGTATTATGTTAATTTATGCTAAAATTTTATATATTTAGATTCAATTTATTTTTATTGTTATGTAGTGAATGAGAAAACATGAATTTCAATAACGAGTTTCTAAATATAATTTGTTATTTTTTCAGGATTTTAACATGTTTAATCACATGGTTATGACCCATTATGTGTTGTTTATTTGATTATCTATAGTATGATTATATTTATGTGGATAAATTCTTACATTTGTTATTTTATTATTTTTAATGGATCTCTACATTTATATTTATAATTTATTTTTATCAAGGTCTCATTTTTTTTATCAAGGAATACTTTGTTAGCTAGTTTTTTCCCTTAATCATTATTTATTATTTTAAAAGATAATGGGGATAATTAGTTTTTCTTTTGTAATATTTTGATGTAATTTTGGTTTCCTAGTTTTTTATATTTACAAATAGAGGGATAATGTTTTTCTTTTAGATGAACTATTTTTTCATCAAACAATAATGTGGAGAATGTTGATTTTTTATTTTGGAGTTTTGTTCAAATATGTTGATTAAATTTGACCACATCCATCATTTTTTTAGTTTTTTTATACTCATTTCATATACTAAATTCATTATATAAGATCATATTCATTTTAGTTTATTGTTTTATTTAATGTCACAACATAGTAATTTTTAAAAATCACATTTTAAAACAAATATTTATTAATGATTAATAATATAATTAGTGCTTCAATTTTATATAAAATGGGTATGTTATTATATTTTTATCCAATTAATTGAGTATTAAATTAAATAATTTGTGTTCAAGAGATTAATTTTATTATTATATGTGACATATTTAAATATCATTATATTATCATTTAAATTAAAATTTTTATATCATCATATATTTATTAACTATACCATATATTTATTTTATATATTGTATATGAAGTGTTTTTATCTATAGATGGAATTAAAGCCTACTCACTCACACTAAATCACTAGAAAACCATGATAATAGTGTTTCACATGACTAATTGGGAAAATAATTGATGCCACTTCATCAGATTCACAGCTTCTACTATTCACATACATAAGACCCTATAGCTTAAATCATGCCCATATTTTAATGTAATAGTTCAAATTATTCAAGGATAACAACACTTTTATTGATTGTACACATCACTTTCACACAAAATCACTAAACCGACCCTAATAAGATTGTAGAACAACCTCCTCATGGAAGAACCAACAAGGATGAATCTTATACTTAATAGTACCACTTCACTGTGTTTATTGGGCATTGAGGCACCTAGAATCATCCAATACATGAGTTTTGTATTATGATGACATTGTATCAGACTTCCACATTCAATAATATCATTTATAATTCTTCTCTTTCAAATATGAATAGGTATTAGCTATAGCACATTGAGTTTGTGGAAGCAGTTCTTATATGGTAGTAACTTTTATTATTTAGTATGTTTATCTTTTCACATGGTAAAACATTAGGTTCATGGTGTCTGGATTCTATTATTATTAAGGAAAAATTTGACTGTGAAATTTGAAAATGAATTTCATATGTTGCTAAGATATCCCATTTTTTTACGCTTCAAAAAGGTTAATATATTTTATGAAAAACATGAAATTTTAATAATCCTTTTTTCTTATTTTTAATATTTCACTTGTATTTTTTTATACAATATAATTATATTTAATCTTTTAGTCTATAATGACTTGTAAATAATAATTAATTTATTAAATATTTTTTCAATTATTTCCAACATGTTTTAATATTGGAATCTATTATGTGCATCATGTTTATATAAGGATAAACTATTTGTGAGTGTATGTTAAGGATGTATAGTATTTTTTATTCCTTCATTATTAATTATTTCTAAATTAGTGTTTCATATTAATAAACTTTTGAAAATTATTTTAATAAATAGATAGGTTTTTAAGATATTATTAATTTTTTATAATATAAATGAATGTATTATAATTTGTTTTAAGAAAAAACTCTTTAATTCAAAAGACTGTTGAGTATATTTTTTATGATGCTCTATTTTAATTTATTTAACGATTATATTTAATTAGTTTAAATTGGTATTCCTGTTTATTTTAAATTTATATATATATTATAACAATAATATTAGAAAAAAAAATTTAGAGAAAAAAATCATGGAAATATGATAGTAATTAAATTGTACCATATTATTTCTATTATACACTATTTTTATAATTTAAGAATTATTAAATTAATAAGATATTTTATTAATGGTTTTAGTTGTTTTATTTAGTAATAAAATATTATATGTACTAAAAATATATATTTTAATTTGTTTTAAAGAGTTCAATGAATGAATTATGCCATAACAAAAAATTTCATTGAATATATGTGATGTATAAATGCGAATGGTAAGGTGTTTCCAATTTTATTATTTTATTATTTCTCGGTGTAAGGTTATTTTTGGAAACTACAGTGTAATGAGAATAAAATTAGGGAATGAAATGACCATTATTGATTTTAATATAATTAATGATGAAGTAATTCATTATGAGATATAACTATTACAACATACTAAAGTATTTTGATATTATTGTGTTCATAATTAACTTGGTGTGGTCACAATGAAAAATCAAAAATAGATTCATTTGGGGTGGAAGTGATCAATTTTCTATGAGTTATAATTAATTACAAAGAAACTGATTATTTATTTTTAAATGTTCTTGGTTTCTTATTGTTAAATATTTTATCCATTTATTTTTTCTTATATTGATATTTATGATTTTTCTAATCAAACTCACGTATGGTATTGGTTATTATACCCCCCAAAAGGATGGTACATGGTATTTTAATGAAGAACAAATTTCAGGTTATTATTGGTTGTGACTCTAATAAAAATTAAAGTTGTTTTTTCATCAAGGTATTTTTAATTGTAGGGACTGTAAACATTCTATCACACAATATAAATCGAGGTTCAATAGTGGGTAATGATCATCTCAATGAGTGTAGATAATTGAAGTGTATAATAGGATATTAATGAACCCAACTTCTATAAATTATATAGTTTATAATTTATGTGTGTTTCATTGTATTCATAACATTATCACTACACCACACTATATTTTTTTGTATCTAATATACTTTTTTTTACATAAAAATTTGATTAAAATATTTCAAATGGTTATTTCCCACCACCTTTATATCATTTTGTTCATCAATCATGGACCAAAATACATAGTGACTAATGTATCATAAATATTTTTGAATTTTATTATATGAATAGAATATCTACATCCCATATTCATATATCATCCTCTAATTCTTAAAAGGAAAACTGTGTTTACATTATGGTGGGTCCACTATGCCCATGAACATCATAATTCAATTTTCCTCAACCTCTTCAAGGATTGATAAAGAAATATTATTATTGTTAAAAAAATCTTTATAAATTCTTTATAACTTATTTGATGACATGGAATGTATTAATTAAATAAACCTAATCTGTTTTGTGATGGTGAATGAAACAAATTAGTTGAACTATCTCTATAATGAATTTGTTAATACTAAATGAATTATCCCTATATATGAACACATAAGAATATTTAGAACCACTTCACTCTTTGGAAGTACATGAATATAATTTAATTTATTTTTTTGATTAATTTTATCATTTAATAAAAAATTGAACAATTATGCATCATTCAACCATGGAATTATGCCATAAAATCATTTAGAAAAAGAAATATTAAAATATACATCCAATTGAAATGGTTTTAAATTAACACAATATAATTGTAAATAATAAAAAATAGATGAAAAAGTTTATCAATTAAGAATATAATGAATCTAATTTTATTCTCTAGGAATTTATGTTCTAGTTCACTATCATTCTAGACCTAAGGTTAGAGACAGCTATAAAACAACATATTTTCATTGTTTTATTAAATTTCTCTCTATTATCTTCCTAATATCAATTTTTGATATTATATTAAAATTATATATCATTTTTATGACTCTTGAATTTATAAAATGCTTATTTCCCCATTTATTAATGTTTTTATACATGCTTTTAGTTTATGTATGAATTCAATCATTAATATTAGAACCTAATTATAGCAATTTTTCAATCCACTAATAATTTTACGTAACACTATTTTAAATTTTTTATTCCCATAAATGATTAAATTAAACAATGAAATATTTTAAGGATATCTATATTGGTTCATTTCTATTTTTCAAAAAAAACATATATATTATTTATTAAAAAACATCGAACTAATTCGTTATAATAACATTGTAATAGTTTATTTAATTCCCCAAATTTCTAATCTCTAACTGATTTTTTTTCAAATGACCTAATATTTGTAACTTATGATTATATTTTTATACATGAATATCCAAATATTCAATTACATATACTATTTGGTATCATTATGAAATATATTGTGATTGTGATATGATAAAAATCATGTAACCCATTTAATTCCATGGGTATTTGTTGTTATTATACCATATAATTGTTACCATTTTATTGAAAACATATGAATATATATGTTATTATTGGGCCACCCTGATATCAATCCAATGTAATGGGGAATTTTTTTCTCAAGAAAATGAATTTTGTGATTAGGTGGTAAAAATAATACATAATGGGACTATATGAACCATGTTCAGTTCCCTTGTTGGTTTTGAAAGACTAATGGTTATGTTACAATTTTTAATTCATCCAAATTCCTATTAATATTTGATTTAATGTCCCATGAATACTTTTTTATAACTATGTCTGATCAGAAATGTGTGTTTCCTACTATGTTTCAATGATATGTAATTTGACACATTTGTTATACTTAATTATCATATTTATTCCCTTTAAAGTATATATATCTCACCCCATTAATTTATGTATTCCAAATATAATGTTGTATAGTTTTGAAAACTCAATGTTACCTCAGAGATAATTATGGAAAAAATTAGTTTTACATTTTTTTCCAGTTGATATATTTTGGACCATATCACCCAGAAATAAATAGCCTATAAATTATGGGGTTTTAATAATTGAATATTTTTTTAAATTCATTAAATAATATATTTAAATGACTTGGGTCACTATAGTTTATAGTAGGTTATGTATAATTATTTTTTGTCATTTTGACTAGAATAATTTGGGATAAACTTAGGGTTATAACTATGTTTTGGAATATATTGTGATATATTGATTGAGTAAAATGGGTATGGTTTTAAATATATTACATACCTATCTAAAAAATACTACTGGATTTGTCTTTGGAGTATATTTACATAGATAAAATAATCCAATATTGGATCATTGTGTATAAAATTAATTTATTAATTGTGTAAAAATCATCTTTTCTTCACAGCTAGTTCGATATATCCCTAGGATATACAATGGAAATTTCAAAACCTATTTGTGACCCATTTTTATGGACATTAATATAGTGTTATATTAGAAAACAAGATATGAATATTTCTACAGATAAAATATATTGATACCAAGAGTGTCATATAATATGATATATAAGTTATTAATATGTTATCACTTCTAGTTTCATAGTTTCCCTTATCATATTTTTATTATTATATGTATTATTATAAATAATTTTACATTATTTTAGTAAATTTTGGTAAATTGGAGGAATTATTCCAAAAAATGTTATAGGTGTTGTGGTGATTTCACTATAAAGATGAATAAAATAATTAGATTTGGAGATTATAACATCATGGATGTATTTTCCCAACTAACTAAAGTTATGAATAAGAAATTTTATCACATATAATTATGTTCTTATATAAATAGAAATTCTTGGTAAATTCATTTATGTTTTATAGGACTATTACCTTTTGAGAATCTTCATATAATCTTATCAAATGGAAATGGATTAATTCTATTGGGAAGATATTCCATTTCATCCAATGCATTGAATAAGAGAATGTTGTACTGACTATTTGTTACTAGGAGAGGGAATATGATAAATGGTGGCCACTGATCAAGAAAAAAACTCTTGAATAAAATCACTTCCATGGAATTAGAAGAAATCAATTTTTTTTTGTAAAACTATATTTTCCCTAAACACTCTATCATAAAATGGATATGTGGGCTATTTTACTAATATATTATAAATATGATTTTATTAGGATTTATAAGTAATCCTTCAAAAGGATTTCAATATTTTTTTTTCATTTTCTTTGATATAGAATGTATAGTGTAAGGACCCCTTATTGGGTTAAAAAACATTATAGGAAATTTGTTGGTTAATAGATACATTGATTGAAATGGAAGATGTTACATTGTTACATTGTTACATTATGTCCATGATCGTGATTAGTTATCCAATGCAGCCTTATGTGTTGGGTGAAAGAAGAATAAAATAATATTTAATTCCAGAAGATCTCAATATAAATCCAATGGAGGAATGAAAACCCAACATCCCACATGTAAAATTTTTTATGAATCATCTTAGAAACTATATTATTTATGTGTGTAAAATATGGGAATAATTATAATCAATTCTTATGGGATATGAATATTACCATCAATAAAATTAATGATACATGGGTTCATATCAACACATAGACCATAATATTATATCTCAAAAATAATGAACACAGACCCTAAGCATTCTATTACCCTAAATAAATTGTTATAAATGATAGTCAGTGAAAATAATCTTTATTACATAGACATAATGGGTGGGAAAATCCTATCAATACTATTGATGTTTAGTGAACCTAATTATACACTTTATGAAGCATATGTTATATTCACCAAGATTCATTACATGCTACATATAAAAATAACAAGCTACAACATATTAAGAGAAAATTATTAATAATTCTGTTGTAAGAAAACATATGGTATGTTGTTAAATATTTAGTGGTTAAATCATTATTCTGAGTTAATAGTGAAAATTTTATTTTTAATAAAACACTCTTTCCATGTATTTTAAATTTTATTTTAAATAACATTTTTATAAATTTTAGAATTTATATTCTACAATATTAAATTCCTTTTAAATTTTGATAACATTAAAATTTTCCTCTTTTTAATTTTTTTTGTTTTTTCTATAAATGTTGACTATTAGTTGAATAATATAGTTTTTGGAAAATGTATAAATTTTTCAATTTTATCATTATATAAGATTATCCTAAAATATTAAAAAACAATTTCTCAAAAAAGTTACAAATTTACATAATAACAATATTATTTTGTAATTATTACTTGAACTTATAATCTTTTGTCAAATAATTTTAGTAAAATATTAAAATTTATTTTTCATAAAAAAACATTTTTCAGTCATATCGTCAATTTATGTTTTTAGATAATGAAATTTAGAATTTTATTTCATTAAAAGCCTCCAAAAATTTATTTTTGACTATAAATAAATTTGTTCCATTATAATCAATATCCATGATAATATTGTCAAACATATATTGAATGTAGAAAATGTTGTTTATTTAAAAATAATTATTATTTCATTATGTGTTTTTATTTTTGAATTTTGTTTTCATACCTTTAAAATATTTATGTGTAAAAATTATTTTCATATTTTAAATCATAAGGATCAAATTAGATAAAATGATCAAATATTAGTTTTTTGTTATTATTAATTTTTATGTTTAAAAGGAAATTACCCAAGTAAAAATAAATATTTATAAGATATTAAAAGTTAAAAAACTATTTATATCGAAATAAAAATATCTCACAATGAATTTAATGATTTTTTTGAAAAACTAATTTCCTACAACCCTAGTCTATCCACTTTTTGTCTATTGACCATTAAATATTGTTACAGAATTTTTAAAAAATATGTGTGTTACCAGAATTTCAATTTTCATATATTATAAAAATAAAAAAAATAAACACTAACTATACTAAATTCCCCATCAAATTTATATTTCAACCTCATAAAATTTACACTTATGAGAACCCACTCCCACATAAAAATCATATATTCACCTTATGTTTGCTCAATCCCTTCACTTACAGTGAGAATTATAAGATAATACTCATTCTTCAATTGTGAATATTACATTTTCTTAGTCCTTAATTTTATACCATTACATAAAATAATCATTCCTAACAAATTTAATATAATTAAATAAGTAAAAATATTATACTTAACTATATTTTTATTTATTAAACAATAATTATTCAATCCCTTTGATCCATAAAGAAAAAAAAATAACATCAATAATACATATGTGTGGACTACCACATCCATGATGATATATAGATTATTTTCCATCACTACAAATAAATGAAATAATAGAAAATGGATTTGAAATATAAAATCTTTTATATCCAAAAATTGAAATTATTAAATTATAGTTTTTCTCATACAATTGTTTTTTCTAGTCCTTGAGAAATGTGATCATTAATCTTGTGTACATGCTGACTACAACCTCCATAAATAATGAATTTCATTATGAATGTGAACCAATCATGTATGGTTGTAAAAATTATTTTAATGAATATATATGATACTTATTATTTTTTAAATATTATTTTTGATTCATATTAATGTAATAAAATAGTGTACTCTTAATCTTTGAATAATTGTAACACACTCTTTTTTTGGTCATTTTTACAACCAAAATGGGTCATGTTGTAATGTTTATGTCCTAAATGAATATGGATTTTTTTTCTAGTAAAAAAATGAATATATAATTTATTGAAATTTTCAAAATGATTCTTGATTCATAATATAAATATTTAATAAGGTTATTAATATATCACATTTTATTTGTTAAACACATCCAAATGAACTCGTCTTCAATTTCAATGTCATAAAATTATACTGAAACATATAAGACATGAAATTTAAAATTTATAAATGATATTAAATCATATTTTCTAGTACATATTATAATCTAGGAATGATGAAAAATTATAGATGAATGATTCAAAACCAAGAAATTAAAAAACTTGTTCAAAATGATCAACATATCTGACACTCAACATTGAAAATATATGATAATTAAAAAAACATGTATTGAATATTTAAATTGGAATTTTATAAACGGTTATATAAAAAAATAAAGTTATCAAATTTTTCAGGATAATAATTTTTGTGATATATGAGGTTAGATAACATTAAACTAAGTGAGAGTATCAGTAAAGGGTTTTCATAACTAAAATCATCCCCTTTGGTAATAATAACATCACTTTATATAAAAAAAATTATATATGATCTCATCAATCATATGATAATGGTATCTATAAACATAAAACATAATTTATATGGAAATATTTATTCAGATAAAATTATTCTCCACTGATTAATCTATTGTTTGGAAGATAATTTTTATAATTAATAATTTACATCTCTTTTAATTAATTTTTATTATATATCCCTATTTTTATATCCCAAAAATGTTTCTATTTAAGTAATAGAAACTAAAATGTTTTTATCTATAATGATAATAATATTATCTATTATTTTTAAATAATGGAATGACTAAATTTTAATGATTTTTCATTCTAGTAAGGGAACATCCAAACATTTCAATTGCTTTTCCTTTCCAGGATCATTTATTTCTCACATAAGCATTTCATTTTCACGTATGATTTATTCAATATCATGGTCACTTTATTGATTTTTTTTGATGAATTTTTTTGATGATTAATCATCATTTAAAAAATGATTCATAAATTTTGAATTAAAATCTTTTCTTTTAAGATGAAATCTTTAATTAATTTGTTAGAAAAATCCATATTTATGTCACATTTATTTTCAATATATTATTCTTTAAAAAATTAATGGTTAATAATTCTCATAGTATATTCTTTTTTGTAGAGATCATATTTTTTTATGAAATGATCATGTTTTATCATTATTTTATATCATTTAGAATATTTATAAAACCAATGGTTCTTCCCATGGGTTATTTAAGATATTATTAATTATTTGATTTTATATTGAGTAAATATATATGGATCATTATGGGTGGGTTCTTATATTGGTATCTAATAAATTGGTTATGGTTTTATATCACAAGAGATAATAATTCAATGAAAAAAATTATTTTTTCAAAAAACATAAGGATATATTTACATGGATTTTTTCATAGTATTTAAGGGAAGACATAAAAGGATTTTTTCTCAATGAATTCCTATTGTTATATTTATGATAATATATATCTATAATATGACATCTCTTCATAATATTTTCAATATTCATTATAATAAATGTTCTATATATATTAACCATTCTGATACGTTGATTTTATATTCATTATATATTAATATGAAATGATTTCCATGTCCATTTCGATGTATAGTGTTCTTATTACATGATACTTAAGGATCAATATTTTTTTCAAATATAATTCCATGATATTTTTATATAATTTTCTCCCTTACTCATTTATCATTTGTATTAATGATATAATCTTTATAAATATTTGACATGGCCCCCTTACTAAGTATTTTAACTCACCCATTTTAATGGTCATGACCTAGGTTATGAAGATAATTATATCATATGAGATATCTATAAGAAAGTGTAGGGAAGAATAGTAGATTATAGATGAAAATAAGTGTTGTAATATAAAATTATAATGTAGCTAGGGTCTTTGAACCGGAATTTTTCTAATCGTCTATTTTTTGAAGGTATTTGGAATATATTAATTAAACCGTGAAATAAATGCATTGTTTTTATAAGTTTATCATGGGTATACATAGTTTTTATCTAATGTATGGTTTAGTGTTTCTTTGGGTGGGTTTAGAGAACTTTAATTAGTAATATATGAATGATTCTATGTATTACATAACACCATGATGTTTCTATGTATTAAATATTACCAGGGTTTTCATGAAATATGTCTTTATATTGATACTAGATAGTGGATGGGACTATATCATGGATTAACCTAATAATAATAACCCCTAAAAAGTATTTTATAGAATTTAATCGATTGTCACCATGATGTGTGATGAGTCAGAAAAATACTACACAGAATCCCCAACATTCATGCACATTTACATTGGTTAAGAACCATATATTTAGGAAATGTGATGAGGGATTTTGAATATTTTTATGTAAGATAACCTAAAATACGAATTATCATTAATAATTAATTGTCTTATAAATGTCATTACATCATTATGATCTCATTTAATATACGTAGATATTCTTAGATAAAATTGTGTGGTATGATACAATATGTGGATATAATACTTTTTCCCTTTGTTTTATTTGATGTGATTTTTGGTATGGGTTTTCATTCCTATATTGCGCAAATATAAATTTCTAGGATAAGAAGATTTTATTTTATATCTCTATCCATTATATGACAAAATACAATTGCAAGGATTATTATGGTCTCCCTTTGAGAAAAAAAATTATACAATATGAGTTCAGTTAGCATGAAATGAGGGATTCTTGGATGAAATTATTGTGTATGAAGTAGAAATTAATTACATTACAACTAAAATAGATTATATTTGTTCTTTTATGGATAAAATAATAGGAATTTCCAAAGATCCTGAGGTTTATTTTTTAAATAGAACTTCATATCAGTCTATTCCTATCAATAAGATTCATTATAGAACGTCCCAAATTATGCAGAAAGAATTAATAATGATATAGTAAGTAATTTGGGATAAGGGGGTTTTTAGTTAACTATTGATTTTTAAAAAAAATAATTATAGATAAATGTAACACTACATTCAATAATATTAACATAATGGAATAATGATACCATAAATTATCATCTCCATCACATTGATGATCTATTTGATCAACTACCAGGAAAACATTATTCCTCAAATATTGACCTTTGATATATATATAATAATCTATGGTTAAGGGGATAATATATTGAAAAAGTATATTTCATTATAAGGTATAAACATAATTAATTTATACTGATTCCCTCTGGGATTTAAAATGATCCTGTTATATATGAGAATTTGAGGAATAAAATCATTATAGATTGAATTGACTTTTTTGGTATTGATTATTTTATAAAATTTTCATATTTTTAATAGAAAAAAAATAATAGAAATTTGGAACTAAACTAAAATCCTATGGAAAGAAAAAATTACACACCAATCTTAGAAAGTATTCCATTTAATTTCAATCAGAATCTGTCTCTGGTCATTGTAATTTTTCATTAACTGTTGTATAGTTATTATATATATATATATATTGATGTTTCCACGATGATTTTGGGATTCCTTATTATGATGAATAATAATATAATTTTTAATGTATAATGAAAAATATTTTCTCTTGAGTAGAATTACCCAACCCATGATCTGGAGATTCTGTAAGTGGTCATTTCATTGAAAATATGAATGAATCATATATATGATGATAATTAGGATATTTTTATTCACCATAAAATCCAAATTCATATATATATTGAAAAATATATGAACATATACCTATGGATATGGTTAGAATATATCAAATACTATTTATAATGAATACATTACTTTCCTTGTATGGTAAACAAGTTGGTTGATTTTTTAAAGGGGGTCACATTATATTATCCTGAATGAGGAAGGAAAATGATTCAATACTCACAGATTTAAAATTATTAATTTTGAAATCCTATGTGATAGAGAAAAATCATATTTTTTACAAGGATTTACCAATCATCCTTTGATTAAAAAATCATACATGCATTGAAATGTGATGTTTCACAATTGAAAATGGTAGTGAATATTACAAAGCTTATCATTGATAAAGATAGAGTTATATAGTTGCCAAATAACATATGTGTCATATCTACACTAGAACTAAATTAAGAAAATGTACATGATACTCATAAAACATCCTTATGTATTCATCTAGGATGTATACAGATCTGTAAATATCAAAGAAAAAACATCCAGTGGGGTAACATGAAGGTGGATAATTTAGAATACACATATCAATGCCTGTTGTGGAAGAATTTTAAGGTTGAATAATAGGACTCAATGGTTATATTAAAACCATTACCCATACTAGTTTAGGAATGAGAAATCATAGTCGTGGTTATTTATGGGACTCCAAAATTAAATAAAGGAAATTATTTTATTTGGGTTTTTGTATATTTATGTAAAATGTTAACTAATTTTCACTCCCTCAAATATGATTTTCCTCTACACCAACATAATAGGATATTCATAAATTAATTGGATCGACATTATCAAGGTCATCATTCAATTGTTTCTGATAATTATTCGAGGAATACATTAAGAATATGGAAAAATCATAAAAAAATCATTAGATGTGGAGTTGAGTATCATAAGTACATATCAACCTCAAATATATGGTTAGTATGAGAGGCCCGTCCAAACATAAGTGTGTATGTTAAGATATTTGTTGATTAAATGAAAAGGATTTTATGGTCAACAACATTAATTTATTGAATTCTTATTTTAAATAAAGTAGAACTATATGATTTTATGTATGGGAAGAGATGTTAGACACCAACATGATAGGATGAGATTGGATAGGGGAAACTAAGTGGTCTAGACCATGTCTAAAAAATGATGCAAACTGTCCCAATAATGTTAATTGTATAAGAAATTAAAACAATGTCATCAAAAGAGCTTTACATGAAATCATACATTAGATCTAATATTTGGAGATAACGATTTGATGTTCCTATATATACCTACCTCGAAGAGGGTTATTAGATTCAAGAAGAAATGAAAGATGAGATATATTTACATCAGCCCCATAGAGATACATTATCACATTGGGGTAGTGGAATATTTTTAGCACTACTGCCTAACATCACCTATGTACATGAATTATTCTATGTATCTCTTTTGAGTACATAAATACAAGAACAATCAAATGTAAAAAATAAAAAATATATATAACTTGAACATGAACTCTCATATGAGGAACAACCAGGAGAAATTGGGGATCAATGAAAAAAGGCGTGGTGGAAAAATAATTCTCATTTTTTATGTTTTTAGTGGATGAGTAAATTGTTCTTGAAAGAAATATGGGAATCATAGTTATTAATGAGATAAAATAAAAAGCTATTGTTCTCCTCTGTGGAATAAAATTGTAACACCTGTATGTTTTTATGAAATATTTTATTTAAATAATTTTAATTCATCAATTTATTTCATTACACACAATCATGAGTACTAATGAACAATGAAATTCCCTTAGTATAAAATGACCATTATAACTTAGCCGTTGGGTTATCATAAATAAATTTAAAACATATTAAAACATAAGGTTAATTCACTGTATACCAATTATTAGTAAAAATATAAATAATTTTTTCAAAATAAAGTAAATTATAATTAGTAAATTAAATTAATGAAATTTAAAAGTAATATATATAATAATTTGTTTTTTATATTCATCCAATAGATATTTCACTTATTGTATTTGAATAAACAATATTTAAAGTACAAAAACCTATATTTTTTCAAAAAAAGGTAATTTTACCATATTTTAATTGAGATCTCATTTTAAATTAAAATTTTTACAAATTAATAATTTTAATATGAAAACACAAAATTATTGTTTGGTTGTAGGAAAAAAATTTATTTTAATTAATTTTTTATATTTATCTTATAACTTTTATGTTTTGATGAAGAATAAAAATAAACTAAATTTTAACTGAGATTATCTTTATTCATTGAAATTATTTATATGATTAAATTATATTATGTAATTATTTTAAAGTCTAAATATATTATATTTTTCTTATTTAATGTAATGGATGTAATTGACCCTAATTTTACATTGAATTAATATATAAAAATAATTTAATATTACACAGTGTTTTTACTTATAAAACGTTATTCTCATTCAGAAAATATGATTAATTTTAAATTATTTACTAAAACTTATTTTTTTGAATTTTAATAAAAGGATACTATATTTGGAATCAGTTCGTTCAAATTATGTATATAGATGTTTTTTTGTCATTATGAATAGTACTTGGATAATTTTTGGTTCATACGGTAAAATGGTAAATCATGTAGTTAAGGGTAAAAATAAAATTTTAAAATTACCCTAAAACATTTCTTAATGTCATTGGATGAGTTTGTTTTTACTCAATTCATAATTGGGGAGAAATAGTATCCTTTGGAGGCTACTTGGATGAGATTAATACATTTAATTTATTCCATTTAATGAAATATAAATATGTCTTACTCAAAATTTAATAAATATATCATTTTTTATACAAGGTTATACAAAATATAAATTCAACCATAAATAATATATTGAAATATAAAATTATTCTCTTAATCATGGTAATTTATTAGTAATTTTTTAAAAATAAATAACTAACTTAAATTCTTATGCATACAATGGAGAAATTATTTATTTTACTAGAAATAAATAAAATAATTTTTATTAAAATGATAACAGTGATTAAAAAATTAATATACTTGTCCTAATCATATTTTATGAGTATATATTGACCTTAATCTTTCACGGTTTGAGGTATTTACCATTTTTTTATTTATATAAATGATTATGACACTTATAATATTTTATTTAAAAAGATATAAAGTATTCACATTCACATTTTATAAATATAACATATTTAATATAGGATTTTCTGAAATAAATATTCCACTATAAATATTCCTCTAAAATTTAGAATAACGATATATATTGTGATATTTAAAATTTAATTTATATAAAATAAATAGTTATATTAAATAATTACACAAAAATTATGTTTTAATTATTTTATTAATAGAGATAACAAATAAATGTTATTAAAATATTAAAATAAATTAAATTTTATATAATTTATTTATCAATTGAATTATATAAATGAAGTAAACCTATTTGAAATATAATAAAATTTTTTGTTTGATGTTAAATAGTTTCTTCATATATTTTAATGTCAATGAATCAAATTGTTTAAAAATTAAAATTCTTAATTGTTTTTTAAAATAATGAATTATTAAAATATTTACAAAATATTAAATCATTTTTTAAAATTTTATAATTAATATTATATGGTCTAAAAGTTTCTAAATTATTAATTTATGGTCGAGTTGACATCATATTTTCTCATATTTAACACTTTTAAAATTGAAATATTCTTTAAATTAGTAAATGTTATATAGAATAACTAGGTGTTAAATTATAATGAAAAGTTTAATGTGAATTAAAGAACATGTCTAAAACTTATTTTTTTTATAATATTACAACCTTCCCTCATATCATATTCTAATATAAGAAATTTCAATGTTTTTTTAGGTAATTTATGTTTATTATGAATTAATATTTTTGGAGATTCAATATGTTTCCCTCACCTCAATTATAAAAGGGAATCTACTCCCTCACTTTTTTAGATAATTGTGAAATTTCATGAATGGAAATATCCTATCCATTTCACTTATAAAAAAACCCTAGTCACGTCATAGAGGTTCTTTTTTTCTCAAAATACTATATCAAATGCTTTAAGAAGATATCTAAAGGGATCTCGTCGAAGAATAAGAAATATTCATTTCAGATTTTTTTCAAAGTTATTTCTTATTGTACTTTATATTAATGAGTTTTTTTCATTATAAAGTAATTTATATAGTATAATTTATATACTGAGATGTTATTATGATTATGGAACAGTCATATTTCCCCTTCAATCATCTGCAGAAAATGAAATCCCCACATGTTCGTACATACGACTTACAATCTTCATGTTATGGTGTACTATGTTTTTCCCAACCACTATACCTGTATGGGTATAATGATGGAATTGATAACTATATTTGAATATTATAACATGATATTGATTCTATAATAAAATATATACCATACACTTCTATAATATTTCACAATTATGGTAATGATATCATGGTTGATGAGTATATACGACCTACCATCTCCATGATACGATGTTGTTCATTCTACATGATATATAATAAATAACTATTATATAAATTTATTTAATGAATAAATATGGTATATAATATTGAAATATCATTTTCTATGATATAACCATGTCCTAAGAAATTTAACCAGTTCTTATTCAAAAAAACATGCATAAGAAAACAAAGCCATTAATACGTGAATAACGATTAATAATGAAATTTTATTAACAAATAGATGATTACTTGATCATATAAGATATCATAAAAATTAAAATTATTATAGAATAATTCAATGAATCTATTTAGATAATTATATAGTACATTCAGATACAAACAAAGGACATCAGACTTAATGTAAGGGATAATTTTCTAATCTCATTTTTATCTGAGACTATCTATACATAAGTATATAGTGGGGTATATCTATCATATATTTACATTTTTCCCAAATATGTAATAAAATATACACTTTCTGTCCTTATACAATTGTTTAAATTTAATTTTACAAATTAGTGAATTTTTAATTATTGGTTTAAATTGAATATTTTTCCTTTTTTGATATGAGGTACTTTTTTTCTTACAAAAAATTACGAGAAGAATGTTTTATTTTAGTTTATAAATCATTAATGATTTTTTATGTTTTCAAAACAACTCAATTACATGAAGATTTATTTACTATATTTCATGTATATTTTCAAATAAATTATTTTCATTTAAATTTTTCCACATTTTGATAACAGAAAAAAATTGAAGAGGAAAATATATTTTCATCATTAATAAATTTATACTATTATATCAAAACTATTTTCCATCAATGATATTATTAGTTAGTAGGATTATGTTTCATTTGTTCTCTTCATATTTTCCTTATTAGTTTTTTGTTTGTGAGGATATTCGATTTATGAAATACATTTATTTTTCATGGATGTTGATATGATGGGAAGATGTTTAAGAATCCCATTTTATTAAATGGGTTATTATATGATGAATGATTTGTGTTTTTGTGGAAAAAATAATAATGATTTCATTATGATATGGTTGGGACCAATATATCCCTCTAATTCATTGGGTAAATATTTATATCTCACAGGATATATAGGAAAGGAACATAAAATTCTCTCGGTTCAGTAATATAGGGCTGTAATGATGAGTGAGCTTTGTTCAGTGGTGGAATTTTTTTGCTCTGATGGTATTGGAAATGATTCTTGACTAATAATAAATGATTTTATAATCTTATGTCCTTGATAATAAATTTATTTCCTTATGTTATGACTTTTGGGATTACGTTCATTAATACTTATGAAATAATATGGTTTGTCCCATGACATGATATCCTGATTTTTCATATGTTCTATTAGTTTTTCAAATGTTATCTTCTTATGAATAGTGATTATGATAAAATTAATATCTCCATTTATTACAATTACTGATCATCTGAGATCTCCCTTTCTTATGTTTCTTTTCCCAGTTCATGAATAAGTGTATTAAGTAATATATATATAAAATGGGTCTATTTAAGAAGAAATAAGTAGGAGAAAATGTAGGTCTATTGTGGAAAAGTTATTTATGATTCGTAGTTTCAAAAAAAACTAAACCCATATGGTCATGGAATGGTTTTGTTATGTTTTGTAATGAATATTTCTTAATTTTTAAGTAATATATATTTATGTACAGTTCAGGATGTTATACTTAGTATTATATAAAAGGTATAGTAATCTGTGGGAAACAAGGATGAGATAACCTTAGTCGGAACCCTAAGGATATATCGATGTTTAGGGTACAATCCTAGTGATATAAAAATGTCCATTAATAACCTAGTATAAAACCTATAGTGTCCAAAACTGAAATTTTATTCTCGATTATATGGTTATCCCATTAAGATTAGTTTTTCTCATACAATGATACTTGGTTTTGGTTAATGGATGGAACCTAAAAAAACCACATTAGTGCTGATTGTGAGGAGAAAACTAATAATTTCCCTCATATGAATCCAAATATTATAATAACATTAACATATAATTTTATAGTTATACTCACTCGAATCTAAAAATATATGAATCATATAGGACATCAAAACATGAAAAGGAGGGAACAAAATTTTGTTGAGTCTATCATGAGGAAGTGTCCATCTTCTTCTAGTGGGTCTTCTGATCTATCAGTGGATTAAAAATCGATTAGTACAGCAAAGAAAATATTTTTAGTTTCCCAATGTTAATAACATGATAAATTCATCTCAGTATTCAATCATTTAGAATGTGAGTCTATTAAATAGTGGAATGTTTTCAATAATATGAGGAAAATGATTAAAACAAAACCATAAAATGTGATGAGTTCAAAAATGTATTTTTCAACAAGTACATTCCTTCAATTCATTGAATAGAGATAGATAAAGAGTTCATTGAGATTAATAGAATGTGCTATGAATCTATTGGTACCTATAAATACAATTTTACTATACTTTTACGGTACTCTTCTATAATTATTATCAAACTAGAGAGTAAATTTGATCGACTTTTTAAATGCCTAAAACCATTTCCCCAAAGGGCATTAAACATAAGGGACTTCAATAGCTATGAATAAGTCAATCGATGTACTTTAATGGTTGAAATGTATATTAGAGTAAACCTTTAGTCTAATGTTTTTGATAAGAATAGAAAAATGAATGTCAAGCAAAAATATAATGACCACATTAAAAAAAGATGAGTTTCCCCATATCCTCAATGTTTAGAAAGAAACATGGAGAAATTTGACTTTATAGGAATATAAAATGTTTTAATTGTGGGAGAAAATGTTATATGGTGGATTAGTGTCAATGTGATGGGAAAAATATATCTAATGATGAGAATATATAAAATGATACCCAAAATGCACCTCATCCACTTCAATGCTACAAGTGAAATGAAATCAAGCAATATTCCAACCAATGCCCTAATAAATGGGTTTTCGATGATGACCAACATCAATCAACTCATAGGTCTAAAGATAATGCAATGTAACATGTGACCACAATCGACCATTTAGTGTATGATAATTATGTTGTGAAATGTACACTTAACATCCACTCCAATGAATAAAAATGTTTTATTTGATTCAGGATCCATCCACTATTTCAGTTTTAAAAAAAATTCAAAGGGTATCATTATATTACCTCAACAATTATATGTATAGTTAGCTATGACATGATTAAATGAAAAAATAGTCAGATTTGAATTTTATAATTCTTCATTAATTGAATATTGTGGGTATGTGTTTCCTACAAATCATGTGATCCTTACATTATAGGAAGATTATGTGATTCATAGAATTGATTGATTTTCTCTATATGGAGCTCATATCAATTACCAATTAAGGGAAGTAACATTTAAAATACAGGATAAATATATGATCATTTATTGATGGAAGTATGAGTATGACCTTCCCATGGAAATTTCATCTATCTTATGGATCTTTATTCCTATAAATGATGTTTATATATCTCAAATGGATAGTGAGAAACTCACTATTAAGAATGAACCTATTGTATGTGATTTTTTTGATGACATTATAGAAGAATTGTTGTGTCTTCCACTAAATCATGAAGTTCAGTTTTCAATAGAACTCATATCAGGTGTTATGTATTTATCAAACACACCATATAGAATGGACCCAATTGAGTTAAAGGAATTGAAGAAGAACCTCCAAGATAAGCTTGACAGGGGACTCATAAACCCTATTGCATCACCTTGTGGTGAACCTACTCCATATATTAAAAATTAATATAGATCAATGAGAATCCACATTTATTATCAAGAACATAATAATATCACTATTAAGAAAAATATCATCTTCCCCGCATTTTAGACTTATTCGACCGACTACAAATTGCTTAATAATTTTCCAAGATTGATCTCCATTCCGGATATCACCAATTTAAGGGCCCATAAAGAGGATATACCAAACATAAAATTCCATAAATTTTATAATCAAATTGAATATATATTTATGCCTTTTGGACTATTTAATTCTCCTTCCATCTTCAATGATCTAATGAATATATTATTTAGAGGTATCTTGATTAGTTTTTGGATGTTTTGGTAGATGATATTCTTTTATATTCAAAGAGAATAGTAGATCATGAAGATTAATTGTGAGTGGTATTAAAGAACTTTATAAAGGATAAAATTTGTAAAAAATTTAACAATTTTTAATTGTGGATTTAGAAAGTATCATTTCTGGCTCACTTAATCTTATGAGAGGTTATATTTGTCAATCCCGAAAAAACAAAAGTTATTAAATGTTTGACCAGAACAAGAATGGTAACTAAGATGTGGAATTTTTTTTCATTTTCATTATATTATCAACATTTTGGGAAAAAAAATCAGATCTATCTAATACACTCAAAAATTTGACTCAAAAGGATTTATTTTTTTATGGATAAAAGAATGTGAAGGGAAATTCAAAATTCTGAAAATAAGGTTAGCCTATTCACCTGGGCACACACTTCCTAGTAGTAGAGAAAGGTTTGTGATCTATTGTGATTCATCCAAGAATGTTATAAAATTTTTCATGTGAATAATTATATGGTGGTAGCTTATGGCTTGTGACAATTGAATATCCAACTGAAAAATCTCCAAATTCGACATTTGGTGTTAACTGTAGTAATCTTTTCATTAATTATATTGAGGAATTATCATTACGGTGAAATGTGGGATATTTATATTGATTAAAAAGGATTAATGTATATTATCATACAAATTGAGATTAATATGCACCAAGAAGATTTTAGGATTTTATTGAATATTGAAATTTATGAATACAATACCACACTGGGAAAGAAAACAAGGTTGAAGATTCTTTGATTCGAAAAGACCATTCCAAATTATTCAGGATGAGGATCACCAAATATACCATATTTAATGATTTGAGAAGTATGGATCATAAAATATTAAAGGAAGGGGATAAATATTATCATTATCAAATTAATTTTCAACCTTCTATACATGTGAAGATTAAGGAGACACAAAAGGATGATGTAGATCTATAAAACAACGTGAGAAATGTTCATCAATTCATTATTGAGTATGATCGAATATTAATGTTTTAGAACATAGTTTTCATTCCTCCCGTACCATAATTAATATATCTATTGGATTCAGATCTTATTTCCACATTCTCAATTCATCAATTAAGAAAAAATATGAACATGGCCCTGAAAGATTATTTTTCATGGTCTGACACAAAAATAGAAATTTTAGAATATGTCTCTCAGTGCATGGTTTTCCGCAATTTAATGCTAATAGATGGATGTCTAAGGGGATTTAATATCCATTACCCAAAGCATGATGGAAATATGAAAAATCACTATAGTCTTTATCATTGGACATTCCAAAACATGTAAAGACCATAAGCTTACATGGGTTATTTTTGACCACCTTACGAATTTAGCACACTTCATTTCCATTTCATTGGATTTATCTCTTGATCATGTTTCCTGGATATATATAAAGGAAGAGGTATGATTTCATGGAGCACCACATTCTATTATTTCGGATCGGGTTGTGAGTTTTACCTTGATGTTCTAGTAAAGTCTTCAACAGTATTTGGATAAAAAGTTAGGTTTCATTAGTTTTTATCATCCTCAGACATATGGTCAGTGTAAGAGGACAATTCATATTCTAGAAGAAATATTGATACCATTACCTATGGGTTCAATCTTTTTTCTGATGAAAACATAGATTCAGTGGAGTTTTATTATAACAATAGCTTTCACTATTGTATTCAAATAGATTCTTATGAATCCCTTTATGGAAATAAGTTCATAACTCTTACATGCTGGGATAATTTTATGGAATGAAAACTTGTATAACCAGATCTTGTTGATGAAATAGAAGAGAAGGTCAAAAGTATTCAACAATACATAAGAGCATTTCCTAGTAGAGAAAAAAAGATATAATGAAAGTTGAATAAAATAAGTATAGTTTGAAGTTGGTGAAATGGTGTTTCGAAAAATATCTCTCTATAAAAGAGTAAAAATTTTTGGCAATAAGGTCAAGATGAGCACTAGGAATATTTGTCCTTTTGAAATTATGGATCGTGTTGGGACGGTTGCTTATCGATTGGCGCTACCACCGAATCTCCCTCAAGTTCATGATCTTTTATATTATCTCTCATGAGAAAGTACATACTTGATATTTGACATTTACTAAACTCAGAATTTTTACTTCTTGATAAAGATATTTCTTATTATAAAAACTAATAGGGAATTTGGACCATAGGGAAAAAGTTCTATGAAAAAAGACCACTCACATGGTAAACATTTTATAGTCGAACCTTCAATTTGAGGAAGGTAAATGGGAATTTTAGGATGTGATAAGGCATAGTTACACTCTTATATTTTTATCCAATTAGCGAATTTCTAGTGATAAATTTAGTTTAAGGGATAAAATCTAAAACCTACGTGTTTTATGCTATATTTTCTTTAAATAATTTTAATAATTACATAGCTTTCATTGCTCATAATTATGAGTTTAAATGAACTGTGAGACACCCCTGGTATAAAATGACTGTAATAACTTAGCCATCAGGTTAGCAGGAATAAATATATTTATCTTATGAAAATGTATTGTGAATTCATTGGCTACCAATTATTTATGAGAATTACAAATCAATTATATATTTTTATTTTTGTAAATTAATTGAATTAAAATTAATAAATTAAATTAATGAAATAAATGTGTTATATATTAAATAAAATATTTTTTATATTTATCCAATAGATATTTCAGTCATAGGGTTTGAATAACCTCTATTTGATGTATAAAAACCAATATTTATTAAAAAATGGCAATTTACAGCCTTTTAATAGAGAACCCATTTTAAATTAAAAATTGAAACCACTAATAATTTTTATATGAAAATATAAAATTCTTCTTTGTATGTGTTATTAGAAAAATTACATTTAATTTTTTTTATTTTTCTCATAACTTTTATATTTTCATGAATTTTAAAAATATACTAAATTATAATTGAAAACAACATTTTAATAAAACAAATTTATATGATTAAATTGTATTAATTAATATTTCTAAATAAAAAATCAATTATATTTTTATAAGTTAATTTAATGGTATTCATTTGCATTAATTTTATATTGAATTTAGATGTAAAACATTTCAATCATTTGAAATGATTTAACTTTTAAAACATGTTTTCTCATTCCGACAACAAGATTAATTTTAATTTATTTACTAAAAATTCATTTCATTGAATTTTGAAAAATGGATTTCATATTTAGAATTAGTAGGTCCTAATTATTAAAATAGATATCTTTTATTTTTTGGCATTGTGAATTGTATCTTTTGTAATTTGTTATTAATACAATAAAAGGATAAATCATCAATTAAGCATTAAAATAATACTATAAAATTACCATAATAATTTTCCTAATATCCATGGATGAGTTTGTTTCGGCTAAAATCAACCTTGGGTCGAAATAGTATCCTTTGGAAGCCACATGGATGATATTAAGACATTTAATTTATTTCGTTTCAGAAAAGAACAAATTTTTCTGACTCAATTTTTAATAAATGTATCTATTTTGTAAACTATTATAAATGATTAATTTAAATATAAATACATTTTTTAAAAGTAATTTTTTTATTTATCATGACAATTTGGCTTAAATTTTTAAGAAATATATAATTATTTTAATGGCTTAATCATTGATGATGGAAGATTTATTTAGTAGATATTAAATCAATAAAATAATATTTATTAAATTGATAATAGTAATTAAAGACTCAATAACAGGACCAAATATTATTGGTCAAGTATATATGGACCATAATAATCCCTGGATTGAGTTAATGACATTTTTTGGATATATGGAAAATATTATGAAACTGATAATATTTTTTAATTGTTGTTAAAGTTTTCACATTCACATTTTAATAAAAATTACAATTTTAATATTAAATTTTCCAGAAGATATATTGTACTATAAGTATTAATATGAAATATATAATAATTATATTCATTATGGTATTTTCTTAATTATTAATCAACAAATAGGTATATCAAGTAATTAAAAAAACGGATGTCATAATTATTTTATTAAAAGTGAAAATAAATAAATGTTATTAAAAATATTAAAATAAAAATAATTTTGGATAATAAATTTATCGAATTATTATTTTTACATTTACATTAAATATTATAAATAAAATAATATATTTTTCTAGAAGTTAACTTTTTATCATCATATTATAAAAAATTAATTAATTGAATAGTATCAAAAATGACACTATTGACTGGTTATCAAAATAATGTATTATTAAATTATTTAAAATTTATAATGGTTCTTTTATATATTATAATTAATTTAATAGGGTCTAAAATTATCATAACTATTCATTTATGGTTTAACTGACATTAAATAGGTAAATATTGAACCCTTTTAATTTTAAAATATTTTTACCTTAGTTAAAATTAAATAGAATAACTAAGTTTTAAATTAAAATAATAATGTTTAAATGGATCAAAAAACTAGTTTATAAATGATTTTTGATGATATTACCAAATTATCTCATACCATATTCTAAAATATGACATATTTTGGTTTTGGAATGTGGTTTTATTTTATTATAAATAAATATTTTTGTAGATTCCATAAGTGCCCTTAAACTCAATTATAAAAGAGAACCTCCTCTCTCACCTTATAACATCATTTTTGACTTTCAATCCTGGCCATACCCTATAAATTTACATTATCAACAACTGTAGTCAAATTCTATAGGTTCTTCTCTTCTCCAAAAGCCATCTCTAGTGCATTAAGAAGAGATCTAAAGAGAGCACGTCGGAGAGGAGGTAATATTCTCTACCGATTATCTCAATCTTCTTTATTCTTCTACCATATATTCATGAGTTAATTATATTATAAAGTAATAATTACAATATTAATTTGATAATGTGATGTTGTTATTATTATAGATAAATCATCCCTCACCTTTTATCCATCCTACGAAAAATTAAATCACCACGCTTGCTTATGTACAGCTTACAGTCTCCACACTATGGTGTAATATTTTTTTTCACAAACACCTTACATGCATGGGTATGATGATGGAACTAATAACTATATTTAATTAATATATCATTATATTTATTATTTAAAAAAATTATATACCATCCACATCTATACCATCATAATTATGGGAATTATATCATCGCTCGTGCATACATACGACCTACTATCCCCATGATGTGATGTGGTCCATTCTACAATATATCCATTTAAGAATGATTACACTACTAGAAAAATAGGTATTTGCGACGGGTTATTTGCGACGGGATCCCGTCGCAAATAGCCCATTGCTGAAAACTCCGTCGCAACTACACTTATTTGCGATGGGCCCGTCGCTAAAGCCTTTTTTTTGCGACGGACATTCTCCCTGTCGCAAATAGTATTCCGTATTTTTGTAAAAAACTTTTAAAATAGTTTTTGCGACGGGACCCGTCGCAAATACCTTTTGCGACGGGACCCGTCGCAATCGCTTTTGCGACGGTTCCGTCGCAAAAACTATTTTTTAAAAAAATAAAAAAAATTAATAATACTAGTATTTGCGACGGGAGTAGAATCCCGTCGCAAATACTATAAATAGTATTTGCGACGGGACCCGTCGGAAATACTATTTTTTTTTAAAAAAAACCTATTAATAATACTAGTATTTGCGACGGGCCTAGTATCCCGTCGCAAATACTATAAAAAAATAAAAAAAATAAATTATTAATAAATTATTTTAATTAATATAATAATAGAATTATAATTTAGAAATGAAAATTATAAATTATTTTAATTACTATAATAATAGTAGAATTATAATTCAAAAATAAAAAATAATAGAATATTAATAAATGATTTAATTAATATAATAATATTACAATTATAATTTATAAATAAAAAAATATTAATAAGTTATTTTAATTAATATAAAAATAATAGAATTATTTTACATTCAAATATTAAAATAATTCAAGTATTACAAAAATAATAATTAAATTTTAATATTATAAAATTTTAATATATATATATAATTTTAATATATATATAAAATTTAATATTATAAAATATAAATAATATTATTATTCATATTAATATTGTTATTTAAAAATCTAATATTATTAATATTTTATAATGAGAAAGAAACTACGAATAGAAAAAAAAAATTTGATTTCACAAATTTCATAACAGAAATACAAACTCTAATCTGAAGGAGGGGGGGAGGGGGGAGGTGGGGGATCTGCAGATGGTGGTGGAGGAAACTCCATCCCTAAAGCATGAGTGAGTCGGCGCATGTACTCCATCTGCTCCTGATGCTGCTGCTGCCACCGACTCGCCTGCTCCTCGTACAGCTGCTGCTGGCGTCGACGCTCCTCCTCATGCTGCTGACGCATCTGCTCCTGCTCCTGTCGGAGACTCTCTATCTGTGCAGTCTGAGATCGCAACTAATCCTCATACTGTGTAGAAGAAGATGCACGATCTCCTCTCGAGCTGGACGCCGACATCGCCGCACTGCCATAATAATCTCCGGGAGTCAGTCGAGAGCCGATACCAACTACCTGGCCCTTCTCGAAGGCATACTGGGTGGCCTGCATCCATGCCGCCTCATTAAACTGACGGGCAGTGGTGTGATCTGATGACTCTGCCTGACTCTCAGGCCGGGCCTGTGCCGCTGCGGCCTCATATGACTCCTATAGTTGCAATTTAAAATTAAAATTGTGAATATATTATATGCAGTTAATTTTTAAACTTGAAAACAAATAATACTGACCACGATGTGATGCTGACGATCACCTCTGAGCTCCCCAGTATCAGGATCACTATACATCCTCTGATATACGTCGTACTCTGTAATATCGGGGTGCTCGACAGCCTATAAGAATAAAAAATCAACTGTTAATATTTATAGTTATATAAAATATTTATAAATAATGTACGTACCAGATGCTGTCTATGAGTACTGAAAGACCGACTCCCAGCTCGATGATTCACCTCCTGTCTCCCCCAATTCTGCCTCCCCACCGATGATCTCCTCTGAAAGGCACCACTCAACCAGTGCGCACATAATCCATCCCATATATGGGATGAAATATACTCTGGTCGGTATGCTCTACATGCCTCCTCAAAATCTGACACTCCTGCTTTCTTCATCGCAGCTTTTCTTAAATTATGAAAAAACTGACGAAGGCGATCACGCATGGCCACCTCCCATGCCTTGTGGATGGCGTCACACATGGTATCCTCGATCGGATACCATAAACCCTACAAATAAATCAAAATATCAAGTTAGAAATGAAATAATTTTCAAAATAAAAATTATTTATTTACGTACGTACCAACCAATGGCCGAACATGGCATGTTGCACATCAATGGGAATCTTCTCCCATGTGGTCCACGGCTGATATAAATAGTTGCGCAAAATAGTGCTTCCCTGTCCGACTGCTATATGCGGAAAACTGAAAAAATAATAAACATTTATTATGTGAATAGATTAATGAAATCTTAGTCAAATCCACAGGTTATCACATAGGTTATCACACCTCTGCGTGCGTGGATCAAACCCAAGACGTGGACGTCGCTCGGGGATGGGGTCAGGAATCATCAATCGTGCAAGACCGCGCCCCCTCCGCGTACTCCCTGGAGCGCCTGCAGGCTGAGGGTCATCTGTCAGCAACTCATCCGCATCAAAAGTCAGGTCAGCATCCGCCAACGCACGAAATGTGGCGTCGTCCATCTGAAACAGAAAATGTTAATGTAAGCAAATAATTGATAATTACTATTATATATACATATATACATATTATGATTGTATATAAATACCATGGAATGCTATCAGTGTTCATCTTCATCATCATCTTCATATATGTCAATTTCATCTTCATATTCCTCCTCAACATCATCGATATCCATTCGAGTTACAGTTGCTTCATCTCTTACCGTTTCAAATTTATATGTGACATCATTAACATCATCGTCATCACCGACTCTTAAATGTGGGGTGTCATCATCGATACTCATGTCTCTTTGTAAAAAAGATTGATTTTGAGTACTCTCTTGAAAAACTTCAATTCTTTGCATATCAGTGAAAGCACATTCACTTTGACTAAACTGATTGTCTCGAATTTTGATTTTTATTACACTCCACCAATCAGTCAAGTCTCTTGATGTTGCACAGTACTTTGCATAATAAACTTGATATGCCTGTTGAGCCAATAAGAATGGTTCATTTACTCCGAGAACACTTTTACATTTAATATCGATGATTCCATGAGTCAGATGAGCACGCACGCCTCTCTCTGTATCCAACCACCGACATTTGAACATGGTTATGTAATGTTGTCCAAGATAACAGAGTTCAATGATTTCATCAAGTATGCCATAAAAGTCAACTTCATTTTCTCGATGATGAGATCCTCTCAAGTTAACTCCACTGTTCATTGTTTTTTTCGATTCCCCATATGCATGTGTGTGGAATCGAAATCCATTCACCACATATGCATTATAAGTTTTAACAAGTTTGGAAGGTGGGTTACTCAATACACACAGCTGTTTGTCAATTTTATCAGCATGTCGAGACACCTGAAAATTTGTGAAATAATTATCAATATAGTAAACTATACATTGAATGAGTTGCTAGAAGATAAAGAATTTATGTTACCAGTTTTTGAAACCACTGAGAGAAATTTTTCAGTCGACGTTCTTCGAGAGAAGCTGCTGTAATTTGTGGAATTTGTTTCTTGATATGATTATCATACAACCTATAAAAACCAAAGTTATTCACTGTAACATAAATGAGAGAATAAGTGATATAAACACTTACAGTACAACTGATGTCATCTCTTCACAGTTGAGCAGAATATACGTATGAGCTCTATGATGTTCATCATCTGAAAGCCAGCGTTCAGAAACTCCACCAAAACCAAGCTCTGACTGGTTGAAAACAGATAATTGATTGTCGATTTCATCAATATTCCTCTCATTCCGTCCCATTCGGTTGTGATTTGAAGGATACTCAGATTCAAAATAATGGGAGCAGAAAAAAGATATTTCCTCTTGCAAATAAGCTTCTGCAATAGATCCTTCAACAAATTCTTTGTTGCGTACTTTTCTTTTCAATTTTTGCATGCATCTTTCAAATGGGTACATCCATCGAAACTGTACCGGACCTCCACATTTGGCTTCATATGGCAAATGTAACATCAAATGTTCCATTGAGTCGAAGAAAGACGGCGAAAATATTTTTTCCAGTTTACATATAATTACAACAACATCTTTTTCAAGTTTTCCTAGAGCATCATAATCTGCCGTAGCCGCACAAATTTCCCGAAAAAAATCAGTCATGTCTGTTATGGAATCCCAAATCACAGAATTCAAGAGACCTCTTAATCCAATGGGTAGAAGTCTCTCCATTATAACATGACAATCATGACTTTTTAATCCAGTAATATGACCATTCTTTACACATCTACCCAAATTGGAAGCACAGCCATCTGGAAGTCTCAAATCTGCAATCCACTGACAAAATAATAAACGGTTTTCTTTAGACAGTGTATAAGCTGCTTTTGGTTTCAGTAACCTTTCTGTTCTGACATTCTCAAATAGTTCCAATTCTGGACGCCTGCAAATTTGGGCAAGATCTAAACGTGCATTTACATTGTCTTTGCTCTTTCCTGGCATATCCAAAACTGTATGAAACAAATTATCAAAACAGTTCTTCTCAATATGCATGACATCTAACATGTGTCGGACCAACAAATCAGACCAATATGGAAAATCCCAAAATATGCTACGTTTAATCCAATTGTGTTCTTTCCCAAAACCAGAAATTTTCTGTTGATTTATTGTGGGACCAAAAGTGATGGGAGGTAATGAAAATACAACTGATTTTAACTCCGAACCTGATAGCATTTTTGGAGGTCCATCCCTTTCAACTGTTCCTTTTCTGAAATGAGATCTGTTTCTGCGAAAAGGATGATCAGCTGGAAGAAATCTGCAATGATAGTAAAAATAACAAGGTTTCTTTCCATGAATGAGCATAAATGCTTTGTTCTCTCCCATACAGTAAGGACATGATTTCTAACCATGTGTACTCCAGCCAGATAACATCCCATAAGCCGGGAAGTCACTTATTGTCCACATCAATGCTGATCTCAGTATGAAATTCTATTTCGTTGCAACATCATATGTACTGACACCAGTACTCCACAATAAATTTAATTCATCAATCAATGGCTTCAAATAAACATCAATATTTTTCTTCAGATGTCCTGGAATTAGTAAATTCAAAAAGATATATGGCTCCTTCATCAACATCCATGGAGGTAAATTGTACGGGTAAAAAAAATAGGCCAACATGAATATTGACTACCATAAGATCCAAACGGACAGAAACCATCAGTGGAAAGGCCCAGTCGAACATTTCTAGCTTCTAAAGAAAATGATGGATGCACTCTATCAAAATGTTTCCATGAATCACCATCGGCTGGATGATTCAAGCTTTTATCGGTTGAAATATTCTCTTTATGCCATGACATCATTTTCGTTGTATTCTTAGACATGAATAAACGCTGAAGTCTGGATGTAAGCGGAAAATATCTCAACTGTTTTACAGGAATCAAACCAGACTTCCCGTGTTGTCCTTCTTTATATCTCAGTTGCCCACATGTAGGACAACTATCCAACGACTCATTTTCCCCAGAATATAAAATGCAGTCATTTGAACATGCATGAATCTTCTGACAAGTAAGTCCCAAATTTCGAACCAGCCTCTTACTCTCATAGTAATTTGCAGGTAAAACATTTCCTTCGGGTAACAGTGTTTTCAGCAAAGAAAATATCTGGTCAAAACAGGTGTTTGACATTCCGTTATCTGATTTGATAGCCATAAATTTTGCAACTGATTCTAATTTTCTCATCTTGCAGCCAGGATATAATGCATCCTCAGTAGATTTCAACAACTCATAAAATTCAGATGGTGCCAACTCAGGATTTGAAGCTATATCAGCCGGAGTTTCTGTATGTTGAACAGATTAACCTGCAACATCATGTACTAAATCTTGAAACCGGGATGGATCCGAAATCAAGTTGGTATCACCTGCTCTGGAACTGCGTTCACTGTGTTGATACCAAAAAACATAATCTGGTTGAAAACCAAAACGCAAGAGATGTTCTCCCACTTTGTCAAACGTGTCAAACGTTCTCAATGCACATTTTCTGCAAGGGAATTTTATTTTTCCTTCTGAAACAAATTCTGAATTTGATTTCGCAAATGATAAAAAAGTCTCCACACCCTCAACATATACTGGATTTAAACCAGAACCGTTTGGATTTCTACGTTGATTTATCCATATGCGGTCACCTAATAATGATTGTTGACGACCTCGTTGTTCCATATTTCTCTATAAAATATAAAATCATTACTTGTTTTGAATAATTTGTTAGAAAAAACACTCAAGTAAAGATTGAATATATTGAGAATAAAGCAAAACATGTTAAAAATATTGATAATTTTAATATTATATTGATTTTTTATTATTTTAATAATACTAATATAATTTTTTCATAAACATTAATTATATAATAATAACATTATTACATTATTAGTATATTTTATTATTAATATTAAAATAACATAATTTTTTATATTATATATAATTCTCCTTTCATCTGTGTGTTTAACATTCTGTCTCCACGTGTAATATTCGCATTCACTTTCACCTCTCCATTGGCGAGTAGGTTGATAATTTTGAAAAAGAATGCGAATATTACATGTGGAGACAGAAAACACACAGATGAAAAGAGAATTGTATATAATATAGAAAATTATATTATTTTAATATTAATAATAAAATATACAAATAATGTACTAATTATTGGTAATTATTACTAATTATTACTAATTATTGGTAATTATTACTAATTATTACTAATTAGTGGTAATTATTACTAATTATTACTAATTATTGGTAATTATTACTAATTATTGGTATTTATTACTAATTATTGGTATTTATTACTAATTATTACTAATTATTACTAATTACTGTTAATTATTACTAATTACTGGTAATTATTCCTAATTATTACCAATTGTTACTAATTATTACTATTTACCGGTAATTATTTCTAATTATTGGTAATTATTAATAATTATTGGTAATTATTACTAATTATTGGTAATTATTACTAATTATTGGTAATTATTACTAATTATTGGTAATTATTACTAATTGTTACTATTTATTACTAATTATTACTATTTACCGGTAATTATTCCTAATTATTGGTAATTATTACTAATTATTGGTAATTATTACTAATTATTGGTAATTATTACTAATTATTGGTAATTATTACTAATTATTGGTAATTAAAACTAATTATTGGTAATTATTACTAATTATTGGTAGTTAATACTAATTATTGGTAATTAATACTAATTATTACTAATTATTGTTAATTATTACTAATTATTACTAATTATTGGTAATTATTGTTAATTATCCCTAATTATTGGTAATTATCCCTAATTATTTGTAATTATTACGAATTATTGGTAATTATTACTAATTATTACTAATTATTACTAATTATTACGAATTATTGGTAATTATTACTAATTATTAGTAATTATTCCTAATTATTGGTAATTATTACTAATTATTGGTAATTATTACTAATTATTCCAAATTATTGGTAATTATTAATAATTATTGGTAATTATTACTAATTATTACTAATTATTGGTAATTAGTACTATTTATTGCTAATTAATACTAATTATTGCTAATTAATACTAATTATTGCTAATTAAAACTAATTATTGGTAATTAATACTAATTATTGGTAATTAATACTAATTATTACTAATTATTGGTAATTACTGGTAATTATTACTAATTACTGGTAATTATTACTAATTACTGGTAATTATTACTAATTACTGGTAATTATTACTAATTATTACTAATTATTACTAATTACTGGTAATTATTACTAATTACTGGTAATTATTCCTAATTATTACTAATTATTACTAATTATTACTATTTATTACTATTTACCGGTAATTATTACTAATTATTACTATTTATTACTAATTATTGGTAATTATTACTAATTATTGGTAATTATTACTAATTATTGGTAATTATTACTAATTATTGGTAATTATAACTAATTATTGGTAATTATTACTAATTATTGGTAATTAATACTAATTATTGGTAATTATTACTAATTATTGGTAATTAATACTAATTATTGATAATTAATACTAATTATTGGTAATTAATACTAATTATTGGTAATTAATACTAATTGTTACTAATTATTGGTAATTATTACTAATTATTGGTAATTATTACTAATTATTGGTAATTTTTCCTAATTATTGGTAATTATTACGAATTATTGGTAATTATTACTAATTATTCCTAATTATTGGTAATTATTAATAATTATTGGTAATTATTACTAATTATTACTAATTATTAGTAATTATTACTAATTATTGGTAATTAATACTAATTATTGGTAATTAATACTAATTATTGGTAATTAATACTAATTATTGGTAATTAATACTAATTATTGGTAATTAATACTAATTATTACTAATTATTGGTAATTACTGGTAATTATTACTAATTACTGGTAATTATTACTAATTACTGGTAATTATTACTAATTATTGGTAATTATTACTAATTACTGGTAATTATTACTAATTACTGGTAATTATTACTAATTATTACTAATTATTATTAATTACTGGTAATTATTACTAATTACTGGTAATTATTCCTAATTATTACTAATTGTTACTATTTATTACTAATTGTTACTATTTATTACTATTTACCGGTAATTATTACTAATTATTACTATTTATTACTATTTTCCGGTAATTATTACTAATTATTAGTAATTATTACTAATTATTGGTAATTATTACTAATTATTGGTAATTATTACTAATTATTGGTAATTATTACTAATTATTGGTAATTATTACTAATTATTGGTAATTAATACAAATTATTAGTAATTAATACTAATTAATACTAATTATTGGTAATTATTGGTAATTATTACTAATTATTGGTAATTATTACTATTTATTGGTAATTATTACTATTTATTGGAAATTATTACTAATTATAGGTAATTATTACTAATTATTGGTAATTATTACTAATTATTCCTAATTATTGATAATTATTGGTAATTATTCCTAATTATTAGTAATTAAATGAATAATTACTAATAATTAGGAAGAATTACCAATAATTACAAATAATAACATTATTAGTATATTTTATTATTAATAATAAAATAATATAATTTTCTAATTTATATACAGTTCTCCTTTCATCTGTGCGTTTTCTATCTCCACATACAAATAATACATGTGAAGACAGCAAACACACAGATGAAAAGAGAACTGTATATATATAAAAAATTATATTATTTTAATATTAATAATAAAATAGACTAATAATGTAATAATGTTATTATCCCTAATTATTCGTATTTATAACTAATTATTAATATTTATTCTTAATTATTAAAAAATATTACTAATTATTCCTAATTACCATTAACTATGAACAATACTAATAATTTAAATTTATTAAGTAATAAAACAATATAAACATAATTAAATGACAACTAATTAAGAATAATTGAAACTAATAAAAAATTAAAAATAAATATTAAACTAAATTGAACATAAATACCTTGAAAATTGATCTGCTCTGATCGTTCTTCAAAACTTTAATATCAGCTCCGGAGAAAAAAATCAAACTGAAGAAAAACTCAACTTTAGAAACACAAGTTTGAGAGCAGGAGAAGATAGAGAATGAGAATGATTTGAAAAAAACGGATGGGGGTATTTATAGGTTAGATTATTTGCGACGGGTCCATTTGCGACGGGATTCCCGTCGCAAATACCTTAGCCAACATTTATTACGGTCAACGGTTAAATAGTTATTTGCGACGGGTCCCGTCGCAAATACCTTTTACCGCCGCCGGTTATTTGCGACGGGAAAATATTCCCGTCGCAAATAGTTTTCCCGCGATTTGGCGCGCATCGCAGGAAAACTCTTTGCGACGGGGAAAGCAATCCCATCGCAAAAGCCTAATTATTTGCGACGGGTAAATACCCCTGTCGCAAATAAGTTTTTAACGGGACTATTTGCGACGGGATTTATTCCCGTCGCAAATAACCCGTCGCAAATACGCATTTTTCCCGTAGTGTTATATAAATGTATATAATGAATAATTATTGTATATATTATGTTAATATAATTTTTAATGATATAAATATTACCTTATAATGAGAACCAAAACTTTTTCTTCAAAACATGAATTAGAAAATGAATAAAGTAATACTCGAAAGATTAGTAATAATGGAATGTTATTAAAAAACGAATGATAATATGATCATATATGATATCATAATAAAGAATATGATTCTGGAATATGTAAATGAAATTATTAAAATTATTATATAGGTGGTTCAGATACATACAAAGGATATTGTACATAAGTTAAGGGATAATTTTTCAAATCTCATTTTTATCCGAAAATTATTATATGTAAGTATATACAAGGGTATATATATCATCCATGTCCATGATTAATAGATAGTTAATCTAATATATTCTTCACATTGATCTACAATTTCATAAATTCAAATTTACCCAATTTTTTAATTTTTATTAAATGTAATTAAAGGAATCATTTTTGGTTTCTAATATGAGGTAATTTTTGAATTTCCGGCAAAAGTATTTAAGGAATGTTTTTTTAATTATTTGACATGAAAGGATTTTTCAATTTTCACAATTCCTTTTTACATGCAACTTACATTATAATATTTCTTTTTTATTTTTAAATAATTTTTTTTATTTTAATATTGTTAGTCATTTTGAGAAAAAGAAACATTTTTTAAAATGAAATGATATTTCCCTCATGAATTAATATCATGTTTTCTATAAAAATTACATTCTATATAATATAGAATTATTCATTAGGGATATGGTTCAAGTATACTATCCATATTGTTCTTATTATTATTTTTTATTATATAATTATATTAATGAAATCCATTAGTTTGTCATGGATTATGCAATGATTAAATGTTGTGTATGAAATCCATTTTATTCTTTGTGTTATTATATGAGGAATGGTTTATGTTTTTGTGGAACACGTAAGAATAATTTAATTATAAGATTATTGGGACCTATATATCCCTCAAATGAATTTTTTAAAGAATTATCTCTCATGATATATGTATGGCTATAATAGTAAATGATATTGAATCAGTAATACTAGGATGAAATGAAGAGTGAAATCAGTTTAGTAATGGACTTTATCTACTGTGATGGATTTTGAAATGAGATATAACTAATAAAGAATGATTTTATATGATTTTGTGTGTTCCAAATTAGTTTGGTATTATTTTATGCATTTTGGGATTACATTAATAGATTCTTATAACATTTTATGATTATCCTATAACATGATATCATGATATTTCATATACATGATAAGATTTTCAAATATTAATTTCTTATCTCTTATTATAATAATATGATTAATATATCCCTTGATTACTGTTACTAAGTATTTGAGATCACCATTTCTTATGATTCTTTTCACAGGTCATGAATATAGGTATTAATTAAGATATGACTAAAATGGGTCTAGTTAAGAAGAATTAAGAGGGAGATAGTGTGGAAGTATTATGAACTGGTTGTTTATGTTTCTCAGTTTCTAAAGACACTAAACCTATTCATCCCTAACATGGTTTTTTAATTTTTTTAATGAATATTATTCGATTTTGATATAATATATAAGTATGTAAAGTATGGGACGTTATAAAAATTATGGTGACAATTTATATATAGGAGTAGAATGTAATGAAACAAATTTCACCCATTTATAAAATTGAGTTCATGATAGATATCATGCATCATATACAACACAAAATGACAAAAAAACCAAAACATATTCTGTGAAATTTATTTAAAATGTTTTAATAATTAATAATATGAAAAACCATTAAATATTTATAAGGTAATAATTCATGAGTTAATATTGGAAAAGTTATTTACAATTCAATCCATTTTTCATAATATTTTTTTCAATGAAAAGTTATATTTATGAACATTAAATTTATTTTTTTGAGAAAATATATTTATTTTTTGAATTCCACACACCAAAATTTACAGTGTATTAATTTTTTATATTTTTTTGAAAATTATATATTCATCCAGAAATACTGTTTTCAATAAAATTATTATTATTATTAGATTAATCAAACTGTATGATTATCCTAGAATATTAAAAAACATTAAATTAATAAAATATATAATTTATTAACAACATTATGAATTTTCAAAATTTTATTGAACATATAATAAAATGTCTAATATTTTTAGAAATAAATTAAAATATCACATTAATAAAAAATTGTTTTCTTTAATTTTAAAATAATTAGTTTTTAAATATTGAAATTCAATTTTGGATTTCCTTGAAATCCCCACATAATTTATTTTTTATAAAAATTCAATTTTTTTGTATAATATTATTATCCATGATATGCCTTTCTTAAATATAAATTGAATTCTTTAAAATTTTGTGTTCCTCAAACATATTTTAATGAAATTTTATATATTTATCTTAAAATTATGCATTAAATGTATTTCCAATTTTATTTTTATAAATGATATTTAAATGTAACAAAAATCGGTTCCATTTAGGTAATATGATATAATATTAATGATTTCATTGATTTTTATTACCATGGGTAAAAATTATTACCATGGTAAGAGTTTATTTGGGTAAAAGATTAATAGTAAAAAAATCCTTAAATAACACTTAATATGTAAGGAAATTAATATATGAGAGTATTTTATGCCATATATTTTCCTAAACACATTGTTTTTAATCTTTTAGACCATTGAACCATGAATAGTGTCATCACACAATTAAAAAATAATGTGTGGTGGAAAAAGATCAATTTTATACTCTTCTAAACATATTCATGATCCACACCATAAATTTTCACTTCACCAAAAAATTATTCTTTTAAACTATTATATTTTTCTGTCCTTATAACCATGTCCCTCCTTCAAAATCATTTGGTCACCTCATGTTTTCATAATTCCATCATATCCAACATGTTTTCTAAGATAGAACTAAATCTTCCAATGTGTGTATCTCTTTTTCTTAGTGGCTCAATTTATTCTAATAATTCATAAAATTATTTATATTCATTTTTAAATAAGGAAATATTTAACATTAGTATAATAAAATTTTATTATATTAAATATATAATAAATTTTTGAATCCTCTCCATTCATTGAGAAGACCAAATAACATCAACCATTCTTACACGTGGGATGTCACATCCAATATTTGAATACGATTTTTCTGTAACTGGTCCTAAAGGATAGTATAATGTATGTATTTCATTAAAAAACAGGTTTAATATATCACATATTAAATTTTGAATTTTTTTTTTATTTTACAATCATTTTATGCATTCATTGAAAAATGGGATTTTTATTCCTGCACAAGTGCGGACTACATCCTCAAAAAATGAATTTAATGTTCTATGAAAACCCATCATCAATAGTTATTAGAATTTCATTAATGAATATATATTATAGAAATTATATTTTCTTTAATCCATGAATTATATATTAAAATTATGGGAAATAGTTTTTTGATCGTTTAATCATTATAATTAACTCTTATTTTTGATATTTTAATATCATACATGGAAGATATTGTAATATTTATGTTTTAGATTTTTTTGGAGTATTATATTCTAGTCCTGGAAAATAATATAAATTTATCAGAGATATGAAAATGGGTTTAGAGTGATAGTTGAAATACCTCTTTATGTTATTAATATATTACCTTTTATTTCTTAAACTCATGAAAATGATCTAGTCTTTGCGTTCATCATCACAAAAAAATAAAAACAAAATATTTGAATAGAAATTATTAATATATAAATTAAATAAAAACATCTAATAAAATACATATTATAATATAGGAATGAATATATTTGGCAGAATTATGAATAAAATTGTATCAATTACCAAAATGTTTTAAAATGACAATGAATTATGAAAATTTAGTATGAAAATAATTGATAAATTTTTATTCAATATTTGGTGTATATTTTTAAATTAATTATATAAAATTTTATATAAATTAATATTTTAATGAATAATGTTATTATGTTAGTTTTTCCTGATACTGGTGGTTATAGTACATTTGAATAAGCAGCAGTAAAGGTGACTTGTTTGTGTGACTAAAATATTTCCATATAGTCATAGTCACTCTTATTTATTTAATAACTATTAAAGATTGATTTTTTATAACAAATGATAATTTTTTGTTTCATTCCCACCTATTTTTTTGGTAAATAAGTTTTTATAGAATAGAATGATTACACAACTAATTATTTTTTAAGGAAATGAAATTTATTAATGAGTATTTCCCTACTCTTTTGATGAATTTTTCCTTAATATCAAGATTTTTTACATATAAATAACTATATCTATTTTCTAATGTAACATAAAATTATATTTATCTTCATTTATTCCAATATACCCATTTATTTTGAAACCATGGTTTCAATATCCTTTAACAACATGTGTTTTTAATAAATAAATATTCAAAAATTTCAATGGATTTTCTTTTTAATGATCAAATATTAGTTCCTTATACATTTAATTAAAACATAATATTGATTTCATATAAATTTTTAATTATTTTAATTATTTTTTAAATAAATGTTTTTTGATGTTTCCTCTTCATTGTTTAAACCATTTTTGATATGTGACTCGAAAATCATTTCTTTTAAGAAGACAGAAAAAAAATTTATTTGAAAAATCTAATTTCTATAATATTTTCCCAATATTTTTATCTAATAATGTAATTTTATATAAATTAATGAATCTATTCTATAATTTGGTTTGACTATAATTTTGGTATAAAATTATCATTTTTTCTCTATATGAAACCATTTGAAAATAATATGATATTGTTTCTCATTCAGTTGTTTATTTAATATTAGTAGAATGAATTTATTATAAGGGGAACTAATATATATGGATGACAATGGGTGGGTTTCTATATCATGATACAATTATTTGGTTATGGTCTTATATCTCATATGATAGTTATGCTTGTACATACATGGAATTGTTCACAAAAGTAATGGGTGGACAAGCATGGATTGTTTCATAAAATTAAATGGTAGAAAAAATGATTTTTCAAAGTGTATTAATATTATTATGTTTGTTACATTAATTCACTAAAATATGTATTAATTTCAAAATATTTCATATTTTATGATATTCTATATTATAATGGTATTTCATTTTCTTATGTACAGATTTCATATTCATTATATGTTTCTGAGCCACATTTGTTATAAGAATTCATTGGAATTATGTTATTATTTTGTGATCATTAATGATCAATTTTATTTTTGAATCATGTGTGATATCATGGTCTTTTCATCTAATAGTCCTCCCTTGCTCTTTTCTGAATGGAATTTCTGTTACAACCCTTTGGAGTTTTCGATATGTTTCCCTTACTAAGAATCCTAGATCACTACTTATTTTATATAATTTGCATTTTTATGAAGAGTATTATGTCCCATGATATTTCATGAAGTTGTTATATAGAATAAGTCTTAAGGAAAAATATTCCTATGTAATGTATGATATTTTTTTTACCCACTATAAAAACCACTGAATCATTCAGTCCATGGATTGTGATAGATTCTTTAAATGTGTTAATTAAACCATTAAATAAATTTATTATTCATGTATGATAATCATGTTTACCCATAGTGGAATATCTCTACTATAATGTGGTTATAGGTTCATATGTTATGTATTCAATACGATAAATAATATTTCTATATTATGATCCAACACACTTATTAATATCATTAAATATTAGTTGGAAAATTATAACACCACCTCAAAACATTAAGGTTGAGTAATCAGTGTGAATTAACAAACTAAAATTTTTTAATATAAAGTATATAACTCCTCTCCAATTAATATTTTCATATTAAACCACATATATAATCTAATTATACATTAATTAGTGGAACTTGATGTTATATTTTTCCGGGATTGGATATCAATACATAAATTTTACATTAATTTCTGGGAGAGGTATGTATACCACTATTCATGTCCTAAGTTATCCTATGTCTATGTTAAAATGTTATGAGGATGAATATTTTCATTCGGAATCTTATTTATAGTTATGGATATTATTTCCTTATGATAAATCATATTTATATCAAATTATTTTTAAAATTATAAACCATTATCAATGACATTCTTACTGTGAGGGGAAATAGTTCTTGTTCCCAGAATAATTTTATGGTTTCCCCTCATATATGATGTATAATTATCTATTTAAATTATACATGGAACTAAACCAAATACTTTATATTTAATGCAAACCCATGAGTAGGGTAAACTATAGAGGTATCTAAAAGAGAAACATGATATGTTTTTATATGTCTAGGAGATTCCCAGTGGTGTGTGAGGATCATCATTGTAAAAAATATTTAATATAAATTGTGGCTTCACAATGATATCATAAACTCAACATGATGGTAAGAGAGATAATTTAAACCTTCCCATATAACTATGAATTATTTTATCATCGAATTGGGGACTAATACTTCTCTATGGGGGACCCTGAGTTGAGAAAACACAAATTAATAGTAAAGAAAGATGATATTTCCATGTTTATGTTACACATAATTTATGCACACTAAGTGTTCATAGTGATTCCCATTACACTCACTAATTCTCTAAAAATTTCCATTGACTTGAATAATATTGTAATTATTGATCACCTTAACAAATTTGATTTTAAATTTATATATTATATTCAGATATAATAAAAAAATAAAGGTGGATCATGAAGTGTATTTTAATATGATTATAAAGGCATTTCAAATGGATAATATATTAAAATTTTAAATTAAATTTGATTATTTTTTATAGATAAGGTATTGTTCTTAGTTATTATTATCTTTTTAAAGATATATTTATGGACCCTACTAAGAAAGTGGAAATTGATTTGTGAAACATACCAAAATCACAAAATTGGATCCAAATTTTCTTTGGACTAAATATGTAATTTTTATTGTATTTTAGAAAATTCTCATGATTTTTAAATTCAGTTCACTAGATGACATATGTTGGATTAATGTGTTTCTAGAATATCAAATGTAATGAGATTTTTGTGTGAAGGAAAAAAGGCATCATCACATAAATTATATTAAAACCACCATCAAGTGGGAAAATTTATACTATATACAATGATTCTTCAGACAAGTATAAGGATTCATAAGAATGAAAAACTAAAAAGTGTGATACTTCATAACAATGATGTTTAATTTTTATAAGAAAAATCCCCAAGGAATGATCTAGATCAAGTTGTACTGATATTAAAATTAAATAATTTGTTGCATTATCTCAATATGTGTAAGTGTGATATAAATATGGATCATAAGAGCCTCGTGTATTTATATTCACATAAGAGGATATTAATATGAACCATAAAATATTATTAGATCTGATTATGAATGAAGACTACACAATTAACTACCATATAGGATGTCGACTGAATTTTAATATTGTATAAGTAGATAAGATGTTCCACCATTATCCATGATTATAATCATGAAGGGAAATATATTATTAGAACAGAAATGGATGGAAATTAAAATAAAAATGGTTTTTAAATAAACATTAAATTTTCAAAGGATTTATAATCAATCCATTATGGGGAAATGATGATATCTGAAGGATATATTGTAATGACTCATACAATTGTAAATAAAATTTATATTTCAATTAAATAAAATGTATTATTATGTAATAAGTTTATAGAAAACACATGCTATTATATTATTTGAATATATGATATCATATTAAAGTGACTGTTAATCATATTTACCATTGATAATATAGTATTTAAACAATGATCACATGATTAGTACAAATATATGGTATTAATAAATAGAATTGTCGGAGACAAAGAAAGTGATGGGATGAACCCATAAGATCATATCATTTGAATCACATTTATTAGAGCTTACAAGGGAGATATAAATGTTGATATTTTAATATTACCAAGATCAAGATAAGATCCCACAAATTAAGAATGATAAAAACTATTTATGAATGATATTTAAACACATTGAGATCATAGGCCAAACCATGGATGTCGAACCACCCAATGAGAGTCTCACTGTCACACACCTTAATCTTAGTGTATTCACTGATTTGTTAAATAAATATGTATGAAGACCCTATAAATTTGAGTATGTATATTCATTTTTATAGAATAATTTATATTTTTTCTTCTTATTATTGATACTTTGTAAATGTTTTTTAGATTGATATAATTAAACAAAAAATGAATTTTATGGTAATATTAAAAATAAATTATGGAATATATTTTGATTAATTAACTTATCTTAAAAATAAAAGATATTTTAATAAAATAATATTATCACATAAATTATATCAAATGTAAAAATTCAATTAATTTTAATGAAATCAAATATAATATTCATAAGAGCTAAAAAAATATTATTGTAAAAAAACAACATTTTTCAATAAATATCGATTTTTATTTGAAAAGTGAAAATAATAATATTTAAAAAAATTAAATAAAATAATATTATTTTGGGAGTCATAATCTCTCAATTCTCTAATGGTGAATTATTCGTGATTTTCTGAGATATTTAAATTTTCTCAAAGAAATTAAATACAGTTTAAATATACCGTGTGTATTATGACATCATAAAGACCATAAAGTGATGTAATAAATACTATAAAGGGTATACACGACCAAATATGTTTTTTGTCATTAATTTAATTTAATTTTATATTATTTTATTAAATTTATAAATCCAAGATGAATCCTCCAGAATGATTAATATGTTTTAAGGATTTAAAATAATTTCATTAATTGTATGACTCACCTCCACATCATCAAGTTTATTATTTTATAATGTTATTCATTTTTCCATATAAAATAATGAATGACACCCCCATTCATTAGAATAATTGGGAAACAACCATGGGAATGTTTGTTTTTTTGATTATTTTAATATATATTGACCAAAACCAACGTTTTAGAAATGCTGATGAAATCCCCACTCATTAAATATACAAACCCACACAATATCCCAATTATCATATCCAGAAATCCAAGGAGCATGTCATTACTATTCCCTTTACCCTATGTAATTCAACAAATTCACACTAAGATCTTAATAATCACCTCTCCATCATTTGGAGTAACATACTCAAGTAAGGGATCTCCCTCTCTCCTTATTAAAGAACATATTTTCTATAATTCCGTTTAATTGACATTTTTTATTTTGATATATGATCTTATATATCTCTTTTATTATCCATTTTATTTTAAAATTATTGAATAACTCTTTCTATCTTTTTTAATTCTTCTTATTAACCGTTATGTACACCCGTTACTATGCTGAAATTTATTATAGGATCCTCCACCACTATTCATTATTAATGTTATTTTTATTTTCTTATTGCTTCTATTTACAATTAAAATTTTTTGGATATAACTTTCCATGTCCCAATTACTACACATTTTATGTAAAATTTATTATATACATATTTCTATCCCATTAACTCATTTTATGAGTTTTTAAATAACACCATTATGCTGCAAAAATTATATAGTGATTTTACATGCCAAAAAAATGTTTAGTGAATACCATACCCATTTCCTATCATGGGTGTTCAATATTTTACATAAATAATTATTTTACATGGGATATATATGTATATATTGTACACTACTTAATCATGGGATAAATATGATTATGAATGAATCCATATTGTATATTATATGTGGCATAGCTAAGAATGATACTAAAATGAATTTGATGTGTATGCCCAAAATTATATTGTTATCCACTTTATTGGGTAATTTTTAGTCTCAAGAGATGTCATATTGGGAAAAGGAGTGACCCGATTCCTTTATGGTAATTTCTTCATCATGGTTCCTTTCTAGTTATCCTTGAACTATATTTATGAGTTTTTGTTTTAAGTTGTTTCCACTTTTCTCATGTTTCATTTAGGTTTTCATGTAATATCATGTTTTGTCATTCAAATTTATGAATCTAATTCCTTATATGATCCCTTTATATTCCTTTGGTATAAATGGTTTCCTCTTATTCCATTCTCAATCCATTACATAGATTTATATATCACCCCTTTCTTATATATGTCCCTAGTATATCCCATGTTTTTTTATGTGTGACAATGATAAAGATGGTTTCAATAAAGATGATGTTTCACCATTTTTAATGTGTTATGTAATGTACCTAATTCCCAAATAAAATAGCCTTATTTATACTCTAGGTTATATTAAGTGTAATATGTTATGTAATATATAATTAATTTATGTGTCTTAACTGGCAGTGTAGTCATAATTCGTATTAGAGGAATAGTTTAGTTATCTTTGGTATTAGGATTAGAAAACATTAGTGAAATATTTAGAAATAAGACTAACTATAATAAAACATCCATAAGAAGGTTAAGTGTATAATACGTGGTTTATCAGGTAATTAAATCCCTTTCTGGATATTAAAAGTTGGAATGGTTCTGGAATTGATGTACGTAATGGTAACAACTCTTGTAAGGCGCACCAGGCTAGATTTGACATAACCTCACACAAGACAATAAGACTCATTGAACAATTGGTTTTATTCTTATAGGGGATATGTTTCTGTAAATTCATAATATCATTATGAACCCTTTTTAAGTTAAAATAATATTACAATGATTTTATAAGTTAGGAAATATATCATGGATATCATAGATTAAATCTTTTAAATTAAAAATTTTAAAAATAAATTTAATATATACATTATCCATTTAATTTCATTGGATTACCATTTATATTATTAATAGAATAAAAAATAATTATCCATATTCTTCATTTTATTATATCCAGTGAATTGAAATAGGAGGAACTGGGTAAACAACCAATGCGATGGGCAATGTGACAGCTTCCCCCAAAAAGATGCCCAACGTGATGGGAGAAGGAATCATGAAAATTATAATAATACTATCCTAGAAGACTCAAGTTTTGAATAAAAAACATGATCACTAGGATCATCCAAGTATCACTGAGAATGATCATGCTCTAATTTATTCCATTATGTGAAAATTTTCTCCAACATTCAACAGATCAAATGACCTCTTAATCATGGAACAATGGACCAACTCCATTGATAATATCTTATCCATCCTTCAAATTACCTAACAATTGATGGTTTTACTAGTTTCTTATAATATGGAGGGATAATTTAATTAGTGGTGTTAATTAATCAATAATTCAATTCCTATGGAAGAGATCAAAGTGATAGGATGGAACAAATTACAAAACTTTCTGTTGATGAATATTTTCTTTACACACTTTTTCCTAAAATGGAAAATAATTTCCATCCCAATAAGAATAAAGATGATGAATATATAAAGGCATAGGAAGAAAACATCACAATACATTTAGGAAACACCAAAATCATTGTCATTAACCCTAAATTAATGGTTTAACATTTCACTGGTGGGATAAAACCTAATCTACTAAAATCCCTAGTGATCTTTGAATTTGATATATATTACGACATTATATTATGTGCCATCAAAGTTGAAATGGAGATCGGAGAAACCCAATGGTATATTTGGGATCATAAGTGGAAAGTGGATATTAATTCTAGAAGTTTTATAGAGAAATATATTGGTGACAAGAAATTTCCTCATCCCACATATCCAAGGTGAGTAGAAAATCACCCCATAAATTTCTTAAGGGGACAAAGAAATGATTTAGGTGTGGGAAGTAAGGGAACCTAGATATAGATTAATGATAGTTGAAACCTACTATTTTAGTGGAGGAATGTAATTATCTATTAAAACCTTAGTACATTTTTCATTACTTCAACTACAAGGAACTAAGGAACTATTCAAACCAATTGCCTAATCCAGGTGTTTTTGTTCACCAAAAAATTTCAAGGTTCCAAGGGAGAGATGTCTTCATAAAAACCACTAAGGTGGATAATGAAAATGAAGGGTTGATAGGTAAATTATTTATTCACTAAAAAACGTTAATTTAATTTTTTTATTTTGGTTGTACACATTCATTCAAATAGTGAAATTTTACCTGAACTATTAAAAAACCAGCACAATTTAATGAAGTAGAGTTGTCGCTAAAAGTGGAAATTGGATCAATTATTACATACCAATTATATAAATTCTCCCCACCAAAATTTGGATGAACACCCAATTGATCCTGATAATACTTCCTTTGGTGAAATTTTATTCAATTCTTGGCATAGATTTTCTTTCTTTATTTGAATCCATCATAAATTGTTGCGATAAAGAAATCATTATCATATAGAAATTTTTTGTTCAATTATATACAAGTAAAAGGATAAGGACGAATCTTATTTAGGACCAACATCTCAATAATGGATATTATTTCCTTATTAGGAAAAATATCTAGAACAAATTATTGAGTCTTAGGAAATAATCCTCCTCAAAGAAATTCCTACTGTGAGGGAATACACTAATATCTTTTTTGGTCCACCTCCAAGATGAGATGTTGAGTTGTCAATTGAGATTATTCTAGTGGGTTTACCACTATGAAATAATCCATTTTAAAAAATTATTCTAGAACAATATGATCTAAATAAAAATATTATAAGGGAATCTAGTTAAAGGGTTCATACACCCATGTGCTTTACCATGTGGTGAACAGGTCTTCTTCATCAAGAAGATGGACAGGACAATGCAACTTTGACTTTTTAATAATGAAATCAATAAGATAATAAAAAAGAATTAGTATCCTCATCCATGGATTGATGACCCATTCAATCAGAAACTGGGATAACAATACTTATCTATGGAGGATATGTGGTCGGTGATTACCAATATAGGGTGAAGAAGTATTATATCAACTAGACTACTTTTATTACAAGGAACAAGAACTAGGATTTCATAGTGATTCCATTCATACTAACTAATGCTACCGAAATCATCATGGACAGTATGAATACAGTATTTAGAGGTTATCTAGACAAATTTTGGTAGTCTATATAGATTATATTTTAATATTCTCCAAAACCAAGGAGGATCATAATCAGAATATGAGAGATGTGATAAATAACATGAAAAAAGAGAATCTTTAGGCCTTGTATAAAAAATTTGAGTTTTATTTAAAGGAAGTATCATATATGGGGAATATAATTATATGAAATGAGATATTTTTGGAACTTTAAAAAAATCAAGGATGTTGAGGCCAACATCTACGAACAATTTCCATATTTTCCATGGATTATTTCTATATTATCATCAATATGAGAGTAATTTCATGAAATTAGAAAATCATATATACAATAAAACATGGATTGGGTGATGTTTTCTAGGAATGGTGAATATAAAGAGAGCATAAAGTAGCTGAAAATATGTCTTATCACTACACATGTTCTAACAATACCCCTTAGTGGAGGGCATATAAAGATGGTATTGGGCTGTCTATTAATGAAGAATGATGATTTCATAATCTATGCTTCATGGAAGTAGCATGTTAAAGAACAAAAAAACCCAACACGTGATATGGAGTTGGCTTCAGATATCTTCACTCTAAAAATATAGCGAAACAATCTATTTTAAAAGAATTGTGAGATACATATGGATCAAAAAATTCACAAGTATATACATTCACACAAAAATATCAGAGTATACTCCAATAATGATGTTATGTTCACATCAAGGACTATGAATTAACATTCCACTACCATTCCAGTAATGCAAATAAAGTTAAAGATACTCTGAGTAGAAAGGATCAATAAATTTCATCAATTATGAGAATTGATAAATATTATATCATCTTTGATTTGAAAAGGATATACATGGAAATCATAATGGAATGAATATCCTCAATCCATTAACAAATTATTAATCATACATCCCTTCTGTATATGATAAATGATACCTAAACAAATGTTGTGGAAATTTAAATGAAAGTGGGAAGTGTATGGATTGGGGAATCCTCAGAGTACAATATTAATGATGAAGGTGTTGTTATGTTTGGGTCCCAGCATTGTGTACCATAAAATATTGAGTTAAATAAGGAATTTTTGGATGACTTACATAGTTCGAATTTCACCATTCACCATAAAGCATAAAAATGTATCCAGATATACAATATCACTATTCATTGAACAATATGAAGAAATTGATCACTGAATATATATAAAAGTGTCCTGTATTTTTGATGGTGATGGTTAAAGGCATATGTCTCTAGGGATGATGGAACCATTACTCATAACAACATGAAAAAGGTAAAAAAATATTTACAATAGAATTTGTCACTAGACATCTAAATACATCATGTGGAAATAATGTTATATAAGTTGTTTCAGGTCATCTTACAATGAGTACACACTTCATTGTGATTTGAGAGAAATTTTATTTTTATTAACTTTCAGGGATATAAATTAGATAATTTTTGAGGCCTCATGGTACACTACTATGCATTTTATCCACTTAGAATCCATGATTCAAAACTATGATTTGTAAGAGTGTCCAACATGGTCTGAATACTGATTCGAACAACAGCATGGCTTATCACCCTCAATCCAATTTCCAATATGAGTTGACTATCCAAAAACATTATGACATGTTTATAGTATTCACAATTAACTTCAATGGAATATGGTATTTATATCCCCCAATAGTCAAGTTCTCATATAATAAATGTTTCCCCTCTGGCATCCAAATGTATCAATATGAATTCATTTATGGTAAGAGGTGTTGAACACCTACATGTTGGGTGGAATTTGATGAAATAAAACTATTAGGTCGGAAATGGTTGGAGAAATGGGGGATTCTTATAAGACCATTTAGTAGAAAATTGAGGCTACTGAGAGTCGAAAAAAGTTCTATGATGAAAATGTTCAACAAGATGCAGAGTTTGATTTTAGAGACCCAGTATTCCTTTACATATATCTATGGAATAAAGTCATGAGATTTAGGATGAATAGAAAGCTTATTCTAGGATACATGAGTCCCTTTGAGATCTTTGATCGCATCAGTGTAGTGCATTTCAACTTGAACTGACACCTTACCTATATCAATTGTATGATGTATTCCATCTATCCCTCTTGAGAAAGTACATACCAATCCATCACATGTAAACAATCTATAGGTTGTACCATTATTTAATTCACTTTTCTAAAAGTGGAATCCATTAAATATATTAGATTGTAGAGACAAGGTTATATGTAATAATACAATGCACCTAATAAATGTTCCATAGAGAAACAAACAGTTTGAAGAAGTAATGTGGGAATAAGAGGAAATGGAAAAAAAGTCAACCTAATCTATTTTAATATGAGAATAGATTTTTTGTGGGAGAAAATTCATAAGGGTGAAGATTTTAATGGCCCAAAATGTTATAAATAATATTTCCTTTTATATTTTAATAAATTTATTATTATGTAATATGGTTGTAGAAAACACACACACTTTTTTCGTTTTAATTTTTCCTATGTTATTTAAATAAATATTAAGAATCATTCCCCTTGAAAATAAATCTGTTAAGTTGTGATCACCTGATTAGTATAAATATTGGGTTGTAAAAAACGAATGGATATATTCAAATGATGTAATAACCTCAACCAATATGATCATTCCCTATGAAGACCATTTATTGAAGCTTCTGGGGGAGATAGAATATCTAGGAATTTCCCTTCGCCTAACCTAATCTGAGATCCAAAAAAACATAAGTATGAGAGAATCCATTTATAGGAGAAGTTAAAGATCATCGAGATCATTACCCAAAACAAGTATGCTGAACCACTCCAAGAATGTCACACCATCGGACACATTACTCATGGAGATTTTTCTAGTGTGTTAAAGGGAAATGTCCTAATAACCATGAAATATTAATATGTACTTTATATTTTAGATAATAATAAATTTATTTTCATCCTATAATTATTACATTATAAATTATTTTCATTATGATAGAATATAAAAAAACTATATTTTTTGTTATTATTCAAATTCAAATAAAGAAGTAATTTTTATGAGTTAATGTATTTTTGAAAAACAATTTAATAAAATATTATTATTAAATAATGATTATAAAATTTAAATAATAATATAATTTTTATAAACTCAAATATACATTTTATAAGGGTTCAAATACTATTATTATAAAAAAGATATCATTTCTCATTAAATGTCTATACATATTTTAAAAGTAAAAAATAAAATCATTTATAAAATTATTTAGATAAAATACATATTATTTTTTTAATCAGAATGTTAAATTTATCCAAGGTGAATTTTTCATAATATTATGGGGGAGTCAAATATTCAGGTAAAAAAAATATTGGTTATGTATTATGACCTCATAAAGGAATCAAATTTACATAATAAAAATAGTAAAGGGTATTGACAACCAAATATATTATTTCCCATTAAAAAAGGTTATTTCATTTTTTTAATAATTTTATAAATCCATTATGAATCATCCAAATCCATTAAAATATTTAAAAGATTAAAATTAAATTCATTAAGAGTTAGACTCACCTCCACATCCAAAAGGGTATTATTTTAATATGTTCATATATTTTCCAAATAACATAACAAAAACCACACCCTTCTAGTATAATACTTGTAAAAACGCTAGTATGGTTTTTTGGTTTTGGATATTTTATTTTATAGAGTCCAAAACCTATATTTGACAGAAAAACTAATGAAATCCCGACGCATTCCCAATATAAACCCAAACAATCTCCCTTACATATTCACCAAAAATCATTGGTTTATGTACATACTCATACCACCCCAATGTGGAGACTTCCCATGTGTCCCCAATCACTCAATAATCCTCTCCTAATCTTTTGGAATAACACCCTCATGTAAGGAATCTCTCTCCCTCCTTTTATTTAGGCCCCTATTTTATGTTATGCCTTTTAATTAACATATGTTAATGTTTGGATATGTTATTTCATATCCCCATTAATATCCATTTGTTTTATAAATCACGAGTGTCACCTTTTTCTCTAATTAAATGCATCCCACAAACTATTTTGTACACCAGTTATCATGCCAAACATTATTAATGTATCTACACCATATCTTATTTATATAAGTTTCATTATTATTTTGTGCATTCTATTTCCAATTTAAATTTCTAGGATATGTCTTTCCATGTACCAATTACATCTAAATTTATTCCCAAATTATGAGAGACCAAATTCCCTCCCATTAACAAATTTTATGAATTTTTAAGTGATGTCATTATGCTTTTGAAATTCCACTATCATTTTCTTTGCCAAAACAATTGTGTAGTGAATACCATACTCATTTAATATCAAGTTTGATCACCTTTATAAAAAACACATCATTTAATATGTACTTACATATATGTATTCCACACTCCATATTCATGAAATAAAATATGATGATGAATGAATCAATGTTTTTTTGATTAATGTGGAATACTTAACCAAGATAATGCAACGAAAGTGATGCGTGCACCCAAAATTATATATCCATCAATTGCATTGGGAAATGTTTAGTCTCATTATAAATCATATTTTTATATGTAGTTAACCTGATTTCTTTATTGTACTTTTTTTTATCCTGATGTCTTTGAAGTTATCCTTGACCTATGTTTATAATGTAGTGTTTTAAGTTGTTTCCTCATTTCTCATTTCTCTATTTTTTATCATGTAATATCACATCTAATCTACCATTTTTTATGACTCTCATTTATTTTATAACCCATTTATATCCCTATATTCTTACATGAATTTCCTAAAAACATGATTATTTACTTATTGTTTTTTATATCTCACTGAATTCTTATGTATTTCTCATTTTTATCCCATGCAGTTTTAGGTGAGATAATGTTAATACATTTTCAATAAAGTTGATATTTTTTTCATTTTTAAAGTGTTATTGAATGTTATACATTCCCAAATACAAAATAAAAATCATTAATCCATTTTGTATTAGGTGTAATATTTTAGGTAATAAATGATGATTAATTTTTTATTGAAGAGAATTTTTGTTATACATATGTTGGAATATAGAAAAAGATGGAAGATATTAGAATATGGATATCATTCAAATATGCTTCCAATGGAGGATAATTTTTATGAATTTTCTACATTACATTGTGTATGATAAAATCAGGATATAAATAAATTGTGACTTAATAATTCACATATCGTGACCTTTACAAAATATTTACATATCATGATGTTGTATCAAAATATATGAGAGAATTATTAGTGGGTCAATATAAATAAGAAAATCATAGAATATGTATCAAGTGTCTGTAATTCCTCTAAGTGGAGGCATAATGGAATAATCTAAAGTAATGATGAAATCTATACACATACATATATGGAAATTGAATGATATCACTATGGCATTTTCTTTAGTGCTAAGAAGGAATCCAGACAAAATAAATATATATGGGTTATGGTGGATCATCGTACAATGTCTAATGAATTTTTTGAAATTTTAGTAGACTTATCAATCATGAAAATTGTAGGAATAAATATCAAGTAGGGTTTGAGGATATATGGAACACCACTATGAATAATATCTTTTGGACGTCCAAGGTTAACCTCTATATTTTGGGAAATTATCAAACATTCTATAAATAATAAGTAGACATTTTGTATATATTATCACCCATAAATTAGTTAATAAAAAGACTGGTTAATCCAAAAACATGTGGTGTTATGAACCGTCCCCCAAGGCTCATTCCGTAACTACCCCAAGCCTGCCTTCTATAGGCCAGGGGATGTCGACTAGCACCAAAGGCGTAAATTCTTACAACTAGGAAGGCATTGCCTTAACAATCAGTAAACACACATAAACAGAGTACAAACTAGAAACAAACGCTATGTAAAAACTGTATAAAAATGTAGTGTTGTAAAGTAAAGGTGGCTAGAAATACATGCCCAACTATAATGTACAAGGAAACTGAAAAACAAGTACAACTGAGGAAAGGTAAAGAGCTGTTGGATCGTCCACTGGGAAGTCATACCTGAAGTGTAGGTGCAGAAGGCCTCCATAGCACTCCACATCCTTCCGTATCCTCTGAGTACTGTCACACCGTGTGGTCTATCTCTTGGTATCGTCCAGTCCTATCCACTCAGCCTCGGTCAGCACTGTTCGTCGTCTACAACAAACAAAACAAGGTTCAAGCAAAGCTCGTGCAGGGGTGAGTATAATGATACTCAGTAGGGACCCTGAGACCCTCAAGGTCTCACAAAATACAACAAGGATAAACCAAAAAGTGTTAAATCAACAAATAACCCCACTTAGGTATATGCCCATACATATACCTAAGTTATCATGTAATCCATCTTAATCACGAGCAAACACATGAGTTACTCACTCAGCTCACACAGGTATACAAATTGTGTAGAGATATAGAGATGATCAGCCATAGCCAGTCAATCATCAGAGCTGTCAAGCCAACACATGATCCAAGACCAGCTATTCTATCAGACCAACACATGATCTAGGAATAAAAGTCAGAACTGTCGGACGAACACACGATCCAGGAATAGTCGATAGAGCTGTAGGACCAACACATCATCCATGACCAGCTATTCTATCAGACCAACACATGATCTAGGAATATAAGTTAGAACTATCAGAACAACACATGATCCAGGAATAGTCGTCAGAGCATTCAATCCAACACATGATCCAGGACCAACTATTCTGTCAAACCAACACATGATCCAGGAAAATAAGTCAGAACTGTTGGACCAATACATGATCCTGTAATAATCGTCAGTGCACAGCCAACCACAAGGTTTCTATAAAGCACGCCTGATTTCAGGAGGGTCTGCTCCTCAATCCATGTGTCGACACGTAAACTGCCACCAAGTCCCTTGAAGAAGAATCTCAATGGTTTGTCTCGTCATAGGGGTCTCAACGCAACAGGCATCACGTCATTTGAACACCTGGTCTGTGAGTTATTAGCTTTTTAGTTCCGGGAGCTCGGTTGGTTTCGTGTATGATCCAACCTGATCGTATCTCATCATTACCCCGAACTCCACTGGGGTATACTCAAAGGTACCATCATGCTCCAAGAAAATCAGTGCCGATGATGGTTCGTCAAATGGTCGTCTGGTGCCAAAGATACGATGAAATTAAGTAAAAGGGTTGGTAATGGGCCTTGGTCCGGTTTGACCCGGTCGGACTGACACAACCCAACTCAAACTAGGCCAACCCTATATAGGTCGCCTCGGTCAGACCCACTGGGTCTGACCCAGCCCGCTGGGTGTGTCAGCCCGCTAGGTTCGGCCCGATCTACTGGGCCCATCCCAGTGGACTGCAGGGGCGGTTCAGCCCGAAGGTCTCTATGTAGGCGTCTCATCCCAGAGGTTGGGGGCCAGTTCGGCCAGAACCGCGAGGGGTACAGCTCGAGTGAATCTGCCCGGAAGGACGAGCAGTTTTGTCCAGCGATGCCATGAAGGACACCGCGAGCCGGCTCGGGAGGCCGGTGTGGCTCGGCTGGTTCGGCCGGGAGTCGGGGTACGGCCAGGGTAGGCTGGCGGGGCGGCCAGGCAGGCCAGAGGCTGCGCTGGAGACCGCGGGCAGGCTGATAGGGCACACTGGAGGCCGTGGGCATGCCGACGAGGTGTGTTGGAGGCCGCGGGCCTACTGACGAGGCACGTTGGAGGGCGCGGGGAGGCCGGGCAGGGCATGCGGGAGGCCGCGGGCAGGCCGATAGGGCGACGGGCCGGCCGCGCGGGTTATGGGCAGGTCGTGCAGGGCACACAGGAGGCTGGTTCGGCGCAACGTGGGCCGACACGGGCCGACGTTGTTCCTCTTGGAGCACCGTTGCACCACAGGGGCATCTCGGTTCGCGGAGTCCATGGGTAGCATGACTTTATCCTTCGCCACCTTCACCGCCTCATTGCTTCATCGTATTTCCAATGATTACCATAAACAAGATTGGCAGAGGGGTCGGGCCATTATGGGTTGGCCCGCACCCTCCACAGTTAGGGTGGCATCAAGAGGCTCACAATTATAAAGCACAACAACCCTCGTTCTTCGTTTTGAGATATTGGAAGAACATGGGAAAGATCACACTTCGATAATAAATTAAAACCCTACCTTTAATAATCGTTCATTGTAGGTGAAGTCATGAGAAGAAGATGAAGGAGAATCATCATTCATCGCGTCCACTACACACACTTTCAATATCGGGTTGCGTTGGCTCGTGGAAGATTCTCTATGTCGGTAATATTTCATAAGGAAGAAGTTCGAAGTTGAGGTTGTTCTTCATCGGGAGAGTGTTCTTCCTCGTCGGGAGAACACATTGTTGGTTGGAGAGCATAATCTTCCAAGTGTTCGGAGACATGTCACATTACAAGCTCTTTGTCTCTTGGTGAATCCATCCTGAATCCTCCTCCCTAGCTCCATATATATAAGAGAGGGGTAATGGTAGGCAACGATCATTAGAATTTATGAAGGTTCATTTATTAGGAACCTTCCTAAATTTCAACGACACTATTACTTAATTTTAAAAGGGGCAAGAAAATTAATTTACACTGGCCCAATGATGTGGTGTGTTAGTAATATTAATGGTATTGCGTTGGAAGAATTTAATGTGGAGGATGTCAAGAGACCCCCCCCCCCCTCATTAACACTGGGGGTTGAGAGTTTCTCCCAATTCAAGGGGTGTTTCATCGCAACTAGTCCCCACCACCATAACCTCTCATGGGAGGTTATGGTTTGGGTGATCCCCTCCTCTTTAACATCTAATGGGAGGTTAAGGACTGTTGTTCCCCACTTCCAACTTCTACCTGTAGTTTTAGTTCCAGTGGAACCCACCTAAAATATCCACATGGAAGCTTAAAATAAAATAAACAGAAGTATATTTTGTTTTATAAATTCCATGAAAAACCCAAAAATTAACTTTTACCTTCAACCCACTATCATCAAGGTGAAAGTATCCTTAAGTGAATATTGGCACTACGAGTTCAACGGTGCCCTCAGATTTCAATTCCGAGCACCGGTTCAAAAGTCATAAAATGCCGCTCGCGCGTTTACTTAATGTACCTGAAAAAACGTTTGGAAAATTATTATCAGTCACCCACGACTCATTCCGGTAGAGGTTATGATCTTTCTAGGTGAAACAATCCCCAATGAACCCAACAGTACTCTTAGATTTTCAACCCGAGTTACCATTTATAAGTTATAAATTTTAAAATAAATTAATTGTATCTTAATTATATTGTTTCCTGCCAAAAACTAAATTTCTCTAGTGGCCAGCACCGACCAAATATAGTATCTACATAAAGAAAGCATACCCTAATGAGTTCAACAGTGGTCTCAGATTATTAATCCGAGTTACCGTTTGTGAGTTATAAGCATTTGAAAAATAAAATTATTTATTTAATTATTTTATTTACGATTACGCCATTTTTGTGTTCTCTCACCGGAGGTCCGTGCCGACTAATCATAAGTCATGACTAGGGTAAACCCGCCATCCTGAGTGTAATAGTGGCCTCCGATTTCTGATTCGAGTAACCATTTTAGATTTATACCACTTTTTTCTGGAAAACTACTTACTCGTGTTATCTTAATCTTAACAGAATTTCGACGGATCATTCTTGGCACTCTGGGCCTCAGAATGGAATGCCGTCAAATTTCATGGACTCATAAAATTTCAAAATATTTTAAAAAATGAAATGTAAATTCTTGGTCTTTACATTATCCCCACCTCAGGGATTTACGTCCTCATAAGCCATAACTCATAACCAAGGGAACAAGTGGGGGTACTAATCATGCATCTGAGCCTTTCGCTCAAATGTGCTCTCCTGGAGGTTCTCGTGGTACCAACGTAAGCGCACCAGTGGTATTGACCTTCCATGTAAGACCCGCTCATGTCGATCCTCAATCTCCACTAGAACCTCTGTGAAAGTCACCCCATCATCGACGTCCATCTCTCCATGGTCGATGATGTGAGAAGGGTCATGCACGTATCTCCTCAGCTGAGATACCTGGAAGACCTCGTGCCCCCAATGCAATGGAGGTGTAAGAGAAAGGAGGTAAGCCACATCACTTACTTTGATAAGGACATGGAATGGTCTGATAAACCTTGGAGATAACTTGCTGACTCTTCCAAATCTCTATAGACCTCATTGGGATGAGACCCATAGAAAGACGTGGTCACCATCCAAGAACTCTAGAGGTCTCCATCTCCTATCAGCGTAAGACATTTTCCTGCTCTGTATAGTCTTAATCCGCACTGGGATGATCTGCAACTTCTCTGTGGTAGCTCGTACCATCTCTGGTCCCACTTGTGCTGACTCCCCTAGGTCTGTCCAACATAAGGGTAATCTGCAAGGTCGCCCGTACAACTCCTTGAAATGTTCCATACCTATGGTGGAGTCATAGTTATTGTTATAGGCCAACTTCACCAAAGGTATGTGATCCTACCAGCTGCGACTGATGTCGAGGACACATGCACAGATCATGTCCTTTAGATTCTGAATTGTCCACTCAGTTTGATCATCTGTCTGAGGATGGAAGTTAGTGCTCAGACGAAGTTGCATCCCGAAAGCCTCCTAAAACCCCTTCCATAGCCAAGAAGTGAATTGTGCATCACGATCGAAGAAAATAAAATAAGGTACTCCATATATCCGCACAATATCTTTCACATTGGGGAATCCCATGATCTCTACTGAACCCTACTATCTGATCGGTAGAAAGTGGGATGACTTGGTGAGTCTATCAATGATCACACAAATCGAGTCGTGTCCCCTTGATGTATGTGCAAGACCCATCATGAAGTCCGTGGATATCCCATCCCACTTCCACTCTTGTACCTCTAAAGGTTATACCAAGCATGATGGCACCTGGTGCTCTGCATTCATTTGTTGACAAGTAAGGCAACGAGTCACAAACTCTGCTATCGCCTTCTTCATACCTAGCCACCAGTGCTGTCGTCTAAGGTCCTATATATCTTCGCCACTTCTATATGTACCTCTAAATGAGATGTGTGGAAATCCCTCAACACTTCCTCCTAAAGTGACACTGGTACCATGGTACGTCTTCTAAAAAGGGTGATGTGATCGCCACCTTCAGAAAATTATCTGTGGATATCTGGGCATGTCGTGTCTCGCAGTCAGCGTCTCCATGTTGCGCCTCCCTGACTCGCTGAAAAGTGGGGGAGTGACTGTAAGAGACTGTAGAAAGGCTACTCCATTTCTATCCAAAAAGGATATCTATAAGGTAGCTAGCTGATCTTTCACCTCTCCTAGCAGCTATATATCAGACCTCCTACAGAGTGCATTTACAACAACTATCCCCTTCCCAGGATTATAGACTATCTCGAAGTCATTGTTCTGGAGGAACTGAAGCCATCATCGTTGTTTGGGTTCAGGTGCTTTTGAGAATAGATATACCTAAGTCTCTTGTGATCAGTTTACATGGTAAAACGTTTTCCCATAAGATTGTGTCTCCACATCTTCATGGGACAAGACCAATATTGCTAAATCAATGTCATGGGTAGGGTAGTTCTGCTCATGCGGTCTCAGCTACCGAGAACCATATGTGATCACAGCTCACCCCTGCATCAGGACACACTCGAGTCTGGTCCCTGATGCCTCGCAGTAGACTCTGTACCGTACACCTTCCTCTAGAAGTCTCAAGATGGGGGAACTAGTCAGCCTCTACCTCCGCTCTTGAAAGCTCTACTGGCACCTCTCCAACCACATGAAGGGTTTCCCCTTCTTTGTCAAGCCTTTTAGTGGTGCTGCTACTCTGTTGAATTCGGGAACAAACCTCCAGCAATATCCATCCAAAGTAGACATCCCTACCCTTGGGGGGGGGGTAATCCTTGAAACTTCTTTTGGAAAGATGTACCAATGTTCTGTCACTCCTATTTGGATCTGAAAACTCAAAACTCTTACTGCCACAAGGGTAAGGCTAGCCAACTCAAGAGTTATCAGTTTCACCCTCCTATACATGAGTTTAATCTATGATACCCATGTTCCCTTTTTCACAGACTAAGGAAAACCACATCCCAACATTGTATATAAACCAAATTTTTTTTTCCTAATATAGCCAATATGTGTATGAATTGTGGTTTCCTAGTCCATACCCAGACTAACGTCATAAGGCCTCGATGCTTTCACCAAGAGGTTCAAACCGAAACTCTCACCTGAAGGGTCAGATCACTCCATTAGTGTAAGTGTGATTACAAAGTCCCCTCCCAAAGGTATCTTCAGACGTGAGGGTCAAGTCAATGGTATAACTATAAACTCTAGGTCTGAGACAATATTCATGGAAGGAAGGAATGATTGGTACCTATGTCTATTGATACAACAGCAAGTAGTAGACATAGTCCATACCTTGAATCATTCATAGAGCCCTTGGGACACAGTCCTTGACAGCATGCAGCTACTCTCTTCCCCTACACTCCAGCTCCCTAAGCCTGGCGGGGACTACAAAGGTGGGTGGTTGTAACATGTCGAAATGTTCACCACCTCATGCTACTCTCCTAACTTTTCTTCCACGTCTGCTGCCCTACAGATTCATTTGTCCTTAACAATTCCACTTATTGAAACATTTTACAAGATCAAGTCTCTGAGACTGGCACCCGTTTCATGCTTTCCCGCTGCTAACCTTCACTGGTTGTATCCGCTCAACCAAATAACATTCAATCTGCAAAGGTTCTCTCAAGCATCTAGAGAAAAGGTGTTGGATCGGATTTCCTAAAACACACCTCGCTCGGTAGTCTGAGACCAAAAGAAATGGTCATAACATATTCATCAAGTACCGAGAATGATCAGTTTGCCACTAATAATTCTCATCTTACGACATGTTGTCCTGATGAAGTTGTACAAGCTCTAGAGAACTCTCAGCCACCTCATTAGGCCAGTCCTTTGCTTTATGGAAATCTTCCTCGACTTGTAACCTCAGAGGCCTCTACCGCTAGAACTCGTGCCATGCGCTCAGTCGGCATGCACCATCCTCTAGTGAGACTGGTGGAATATGCTTCCCAATAGGTAGTGGGGCTGCTATTACACCAATCGAAGGTGCCAACATAGTAAGAGGGGCCTGCACCGGGGCCTTGTCACTCAGTAGGACATCATCGATTAATCTATCCGAACTCTAACTGGTAGTCTATGCGGAGGCATCCTGAACAAATGTGACACAGTCAAAATTTATAAAGGGTGAGCTGACTGAAGATATCATAAAGAAATACTCTTGAAAACACACATGCAATCAGTGTTTTTGTGCAGTGAGTTGGAAATCAGATGTTTGGTTCCTGGTGTATAGATATGTCGGCCGCCAAACAAACACTTGACTTCCTAAATAGAAAACCACACTCTGTACCCTTAACACTATTGCTTCACAGAAAAGGAGTATCAGAGTCCTACGTTCTATGGTAGAACCGACTCCTCCGTTACCAATTTGTCACAACCCTTACCCCAGGGCATGTGTCGTGACTACCCTAAGCCCTCATTCCATAGGCCAGGGGCTGGCGACAATCACCAAATGCCAAAATCCTTAAAACTGAGAAGGCATTGCCTTAAGAATCAGTAAACACACACAAAAAGATTACAAAATAAAAGAAAAGACTAAGTAAAAACTGTATAAAAATGGAGTGTTTTAAAGTAAAAGGGGCCAAAAATACAAGCCCAACTGTAATGTACAAGGAAATTGAAAAAAAGTACAACTGAAGAAAGGTAAACACTCCCCGATCGTCCACCAGGAAGTCCTACCTGAATGGTAGGTGTAGAAGGCCTCCACATCACTCCTTTCCCGTATTTATCCTCTGAGTACCATCACATCGTGTGGTACACCTCCGAGTCCCTTCCAGTCCTATCCATGCATCTTCGGTCAGCGTTGTCCGTTATCTGCAACAAACATAATGAGGTGTGGGAAAAGCCCCTGCAGAGATGAGTATAACGATACTCAGCAGGGACCCCGAGACCCTCAAGGTCTCAAAAAATCAAACAAGGATAAAAAATTATAAAATCAATAGATAACTCAAATTAGGTAAAGGCCCATACATATACCTAAGTTATCATGTAATCCATATCAATCATGACGAAACACAAGAGTTACTAACTTAGCTCACACAGGTATAAAACGTATGTAGAGAGATAGAGATGATCAGACATTACCCCTGAATCATCAGAGATGTCGGATGAACACATGTTCTTGGACCAGCTATTCTATCGTACCAACACATGATCCTGGAAGAGAAGTAAAAACTGTCATACCTACACGTGATCCATGAATAGTCGTCAGAGCTATCAGACCAACACATGATCCATGGGCAGCTCTTCTGTTGGACCAACGCATGATCCAGGAACAGAAGTCAGAATTGTCGGACCAACACATGATCCAAGAACAGTTGTCAGAGTTGTCATACCAACACATGATCCAGGACTAGATTTTCTATTGGACGAACACATGATCCTGGAATAGAAGTCAGAACAATCGGACCGACACATGATCCATGAACAGTCGTTAGTGCACAGCCAGTAATAAGGTTTCCACAATGCATGCTTGATTTTAGGAGGGTCCTCTCCTCATGACATGTTTCAACACGTGAACTTCTACCATGTACCATTAATAAGTTTCAAAAATTTCCATCTTGGTATAGAGGTATCAATGCAACAAACGACGAGTTATTTTGACGCTCGGTCTGTGAGTTATTAGCTTTTTATTCCCGGGGCCCGATTGGATTCGTGTACGATCCAACCAGACTATATCTCAACATTACCACAAACTCTACTTGGGTATACTCAAAGGGAGCTTCGTGATCCAAGAAAACCAGCGTCGTTGACGGTTTATCAAACGGTCTTCCGGTACCAAAGATACGTCTAAAGGAAAAAACATGGTCGATAATGGGCTAGAGCCCAGTCCGACAAGGTCAGACCGACATGGCCCAACCCAGACTGGGCTTACCCATTCTGGGTCGACCCGGTCATACAAGATGGTTCTGACTCGGCCCTCTTGGTGGGTTAGCCCACTTGGTTCGTCCCGGTCCGTTGGGCCAGGACAGCAAGGCCCGGCCCAACGGACTGCATGGGCAGTTCGGGCCGAAGGTCGCTGTGTAGGCGGCTCGACCTGGAGGCCAGGGCCTGGTTCAGCCAGCGCCGTGAGGGGCGCGGTTTGGGAGACTTGGCCCAGAAGGATGATCTGGTTCGGCCAGTGACGCCATGAAGGATGTCTCGGGCCAGCTCGGGAGGCCGGTGAAGTACGAACGGTTCGTCCCTGAGCCGGGGTGCCACCCCGGTAGGTGTGTGGGGTGCCCTGGAAGGTCAGTGGGTGTGCAGAAGGCCGCGGGGAGGCCATCGGGGTGTGTTGGAGTGTGCGGGTAGGCTGGGTCGGGCGTGCGGGAGGCTGCGGGCAGGCCGGCAGGGCGCCGAGCAGCCCATGCGGTTTGTAAGAAGGACGCGCGGGGCGCCAGGCAGGCCATACAGGGCGCTCTGGAGGCCAGTTTATCATGGCTCGTGTCGGCGGTGTTTGTTCGGGAGCACTGGTGCGTCGCAGGGGAGGCACAGTTCTCGGAGGCCGCAGGTAGCGCGACCTTTGTCTTTTGCTGCCTTCGTTGCCTCGGTGCTTCGTCGTCATGGAAACAATTACCATAAAAAATATCGGTGGAGGGGTCAGGCCATGTTGGTTTGGCCCGCACCCTCCATGGTTAGGGTGGTATCAAGTGGCTCACAAGTATTAAGCACAACAACCCCCGTTCTTTATTTTGAGAGATAGGAAGAACATGGTAAAGATCAAACATATATTAAAAATTAAACCCCTACCATTAATCCTCGGTCGTTGTTAGTGAAGTCACAGGAATAAGATGAAAAAGGATCATCATTCGTCATGTCCTCCATGCACACCACCAATCCAGGGTTGCGTCAGCTCGTGGAAGATGCTCCACGTCGGTAGGAAGTCATGAGGAAGAAGGTTAATGTTGAGGTTGTTCTTCCTCGGGAGAGATTTCTTCGTCGGGAGAAAACATTCTTCATTGGAGAATATAATCTTCCAAGTGTTGGGAATCACGTCACTTTACCATCACTTCGTATCTTGGTGAAGCCATCCAAAATACTCCTCCCAAGCTCAATATATATAGGAGAGGGGTGGTGGTAGGAAATGGTCGTTGGAATTTATGATGGTTCATTTATTAGGAACCTCCTAAATTCCAACGACGCTGTTACTTATTTTAAAAATGGGAAAGATAATTAATTTATGTTGCCGCAATGATGTGGTGCATTGGAAAGATTAATGGTATGTTTGTTGGCCCAATTTAAGGGGGAGGAGGTCAAGAGGCTCCCCCTCATTAATTGTGGGAGTTGATATTTTCTCCCAATTACAGGGGGGTTTCATCCCGGGTGGTCCCCACCACCATAACCACTCATGGGAGGTTATGGTTCGAGTGATCCCCACCACCTTAACCTCTCATTGGAGGTTAAGGTCTAGTGTTCCCTACATCAAACTTCAACCTGGAGGGTTATTTCCAGTGGAACCCTCCTGAAATATCCAAATGGAAGCTTAAAATAAAATAAAAAAAGTTTATTTTATTTTATAAATTTCATAAAAAACCCAAAAACTAACATTCACCCTCGACCAACTGCCATCTAGGTGAAAGTATCCTTAAGCGAATACCGGTGTTTTGAGTTCAATGATGCCCTTAGATTTCAATTCTAAGCACCAGTTCAAATGTTACAAAACACCACTCATGTGTTTACTGAACGTACCTGAAAAAAAGATTGGAAAATTATTATCAGTCACCCTCGACCCATGCCAGGTTAGACTCTTCTGAGGTGAAAAACACCCCAACGAACCCAATGATACTCTTTGATTTTCAATCCGAGTTACTATTTAGATGTTATGAATTTTACAAAACAATTATTGTCACTTAATTATTTTATTTGCGGCCAAAAACTAACTTTCTCTAGTGGCCCCCAACAGCCAAAGTTAGTATTTTCGTAAAGAAAGAGTACCCTCCCTAGTTCAGTCGTGGTCTCAGATTTTTAATCTGAGTTACCATTTTTGATTTAAAATAATTTTAAAAATAAAATAATTTATTTTATTATTTTATTTACGATTATTCCATTTTTGGGTACTCTCATAAGAGGTCACCGCCGACTAATCATAGGTCGCTCCTAGGGTAAACCTGCCATCCTGAGCGCAACGGTGCCCTTGGATTTCTGATCCAAGTAACCCTTTAAGTGTTATTCCACATTTTCATGAAAACTGCTTAAGCGCGTTAACTTACGATTAAAAAAACTTCGACGGATCATTCCGGGCACTCTTAGCCTTAGAATTTCCTGCCGTAAGATTTCAAAGACTCGTAAAATTCATATATATTAAAACAAATTCATGGAAATTCTAGGTTGTTGGTCAGAGATTTTTACTCAAGAGGGGAGAGGTGTATTGAGTATCAATAAAAATTCTTGTTACAAGAATATTATTTTTAAAAGAAATGGTTTCCCCAAAAATAGATATAGCCTAGTTAATTAAGGTTATACTGTTATAATATTTTGACTTTTTAAAAAGCTTCTTAGAAGATTGAATAATTCTTAGTAATCTTAATTTGTTTTATTAATATTACTTTTAAATTTATCCTAATAATACAAACTAGTTATAACTTCTTTCTAAGACTATCCATCAAAGTGAAATTACTGATTCCTAGATTATGCAATAAATCAGTAAAACAAAGAAGACTAAATATAAACAGAACATCTGATATGAAACAAGTGTTTTAGTCTCAAGATGAGACCTAATCCAATACACTTGGTGATCACCTACCACCATGTAGTTTATATAAATATACATTTATCCACACCCAGGATCGGGGTTAACAACAGTACACAGACTGTCCAGGTCACACAGAGACCTCTTCCACTGTTTTCATGGGTAAAAAAATAATAACCAAGCCAAATAGGGACCTATTCCACAATTTTTATGGGTACACAAATGTATAATGAGTTTGGTGTAAGGATTTTAGTATCCTCCATTTCAGCTCGAGATTCAGTGTGTGTCAAAACAGACAGGGCCACACAATGCTCATAATGTAAATAAAAATATGATCATAGTTGAGAAAGAATATAGAGATGATTTTAGAATGCTATTGTGTGATGTCAATGCAGCTCTGGACTTCTTTGGATTGAAGAAGATGAAGCATTGAGTCCTTCTTTCGATGTTTTGTGAAAATAAGAGTGTCACAATTCAGCTTGTGTTCTTCACGAGTTTTGATAATAAGAAGATGTTCTATGGATTCCAGAGTAGGTCATATGTTCTTCAATAGAGTCGGATTGCAAGTATGTAACAATGATTTCTTTGAAAATCTTGCAATCTGTTCCTCACAATCATGATAACAAGCTGGTTTTTTGTTTAGTATCACTCTATTTTGGTTCTTGGGCACACTTCACTCTTTATCTTCTAATGCATGAGTTTTAGCGGATAGGTTCCATGTGTTCTGCACCTCGTACCTCATAGTATGTTTACAAAGAAACATTAATTATGTCAGTTCATTAAAGGCATCAAATATGAATGTTAGAAATTAAATTTAAAGATGACAAAATGGTTTAAGAAACTGTGTCACAGTATGTTATGAAAACACTATCTCCTTCACAAGGTGTCTAGTCCTCACGGTGTCTGAGTGTCACAGTGTCTCTTTTACAGTGTCTCGTTCATGGTTCCTTGTTTACAGTGTCATGATCACGGTGTCTTGTTTCCCGATGTCTTCTTTATGGTGTCTTGCTTCACGGTTTCTTTCTTCATGATGTCTGGTTTACACTATCTTTCTTCATGGTGTCTAGATTCACGGTGTCTGGTTTACGGTGTCTGGCATCACAATGTCTAGTTTATGGTGTCTGGATTTAAGGTGTCTTGTACTTAGGCAAATAACTGTATTAAGACTTAAACATTGATATGCATGAAATGGATTGAGCATAACCATTATAAAGCGTGAGAGAACTTGAAACATAAATACACATGATTGGATATAATTTATAAGTTAACTATGTTGAATAAGATTTGTGATCATTAAAAAGATGATTAATACATGAGGAGTCCAACAATCTCCCCCTTTTAGATAATCACAAATCATGTACAGTTAATGTGTAAATTTGATGTAACAATAGGAAAAAATATCATATTGATGAAACTATAGAGAAAAATAACATATGGAAACTTCTCCACCTTTTGGGATTATCAAGATGTTAGAAGAAGAGTGGTCGAATAGTGCACATTCCATTAAGAGTAAACATAGTGGAGCAAAAAATAAAGGAGAAATACAAACACAATGGCATGCCCATTAAAAAGGAGTAAGCACTGGTCTTCTTCAGGGACATGCCTTCTCTTTGTGTTTAGTAGCAGCAGAGGAGGAAGCCATATGTGCATTGGTGGATGTAGAAGAATGAGGAGACGTGGTAGATAAATAGGGTAATGAGAGACCTTCAACGACTGACGGAGACATGGTAGGAGAAGTAGAAGATCTTGGCAGTTGCTGATCAAGAATCACATGCCTGATTTGACTGAGATCTTGGCCTACAGACATGGTAGTTGAGGCTAAGGTAGAGGTGAAGGTAGGAAGCCTGGGACTGAGAGATGCAGCCGCTGGTGCAACAATTGTTGTACACTAGACATGAAGATAAGTTCTCAAGAGTTTGATGAAGTCTGCAATAATATCTCCACCATACTACATGGATTATTCCAAGTCATCTTTGTTTTCCATAAATTTTTTCAACAATCAGGTATACTTGGTAAGATTCTCGACTTGTGTTTTGATGGATTGAGTCACAGGAGGAATTCAAAGATTCTCTAAAAGGTATTTGAAGTGGTTGGTCAAATCAGTCTTGGAGAAAATTCGATTGAAATAGAAATCAACTTTCTTAGAAATCTTCTGATAGGAATCATTTGCAATATTGGAGTGAATTTGTACAGGGTCAAGAACTCTATCACTATTCTTGACAACTTCGGATAAAGAAGACACATTAAAGCCACTAAAAACATTCTGAAGCACTTCTTTGACTATATATCTGAGCAAAGTATTATCCAAGAAAGGTTTAGAGAATTGAAAAATAGGTATTAGAAGCTTTGATGGCTGTTGTCAGAGATTTGATCTGATTTAGTACCTTTTGAAGAAAACTAGTGCACTCATCATTGAGTTTATTAAGGTTCTCCACAAGATCTATAATCTCTATCAACATCTGTTAATGCCTTTCTAAAACCTTTTCATCGAAGGATTCCTGATAAGGATGAATCTGAGACACAAAATCTCAAGGGATTTGAGAAACAGTGGGTGCTAAAGGGGCAGTGACAGGCTCTGATCTCGTATGAAGCTCTTTTTTCATGTCTTCAACCATGCTTCTCAGGGTTGTGACTTCATTACTTAGTAGCTTATTTTCAACTTGTACTTCTTGAATCTCCTGAAGCATATTAGGTTGTATTTTCTAAATAATCCTTTCCAATAATAGTTATGGATCTCTCTCACTTAAATTCGTCATAGGATGAGGATGGGAGTTCATAAGATTCTCTATGCCAGATAAGAGAGTATCTCCAAATTCCTTCAGAAATTCCTCACTAAGAAAGGATGGTTGTTCAGATATAAGTTTAGGTGTAGGAATTGGTACAAAGTCAGATTCTGGTTCAGGTACCTTTCCAGGTGCAATGTTTATGAATGAATTCAACTTAAATAGGGAAGAAATAAAAATCCTGGTTGTAGTAACCTACTCAGACTCATTCAAATAAAAGAAAATAATAAATTTGTACTGAGTTTCCACAGGACTTGACTCAGTTGGATGTGATGCTTCATCAAAATCAAGATTTGGGGTTTACTCCCCCTCAACAGGTGCCTCCTTCTCAGGACTGAGAGACATAGGAGCTTGGTCTAAATCCACAGACTCAGCTCTATGTTCTTGATTCATTTCTTGTCTGGAAAGCTGAAAGGCCAGCTCCGTCTTTTCTTCAGTATAGGGTATGATTTCAGGAATAGATTGTTCCATATGGAGTTCCTCCAGATTAACTTCTTGCATAACAAGTATTTCTTCTATATTCTCTTTTTTCAAAATAGAGAGTTCTTCTACTATAGGCTCTTCTAGGTCTTGCTTCTAAGATTCTAAAACAACATATCCTCTTTCAGCCTCAGGTTGGACTTCTATATTGACATTGTTTCTAGGGGTAGGAACTTCTTTAGGAACATCATGAGAAACAATAGTCCTTTCTTCTTCAACAAAAACTGCTTCCCTATGTGGTACTTCATCCCCTTATTCCTCTTCTTCTGAATACTCAACAAGTTCATCTGGTTCCAAACCAGGATCAGAAATGTCTTTCAGCATTGATGGATAATCCACAGGATTAAACATCTCACAAACCTTCCCATTATCTTACACCCATTCCTTTTTCCAAGGATTCCAGTTTATCTTCATTCTCTTGATGTAGGATTTAGAGAGATATTACTCATAGTCCATATGCACTTCTTCATTAGATCCAACCAGGCCATTTTTAAAAATCATGGCTGATATCAGCTGAGAGTAGAAAAGAGAAGTGTAATTGGATGTATCCTTGATCAACTCACACATATGGTGAATGATGTACTAACATAGGTTGATCTTATGTCCATTTTTTATAATCTGAATCAAAAATACATCCTGATATTTTATCAGAGAAAAATACCCTTTTCTTGGACTCACCAGATTTTTAACAAACTTAAACATAATTCTTGTTTCTCCATCTAGTTCAGCAACTATGTCCCTTCTATTGGTGCCATTACCAGTTAGGGTTTTCATAGCATCTTCTAGATCAAATAAATCTATTGACGGTGGATGTCCTATCTGATAGTCCTCAAATATTCCATCATGAGTTATCCTAAGGCATTAATCCCATAACCTTGAAGAGAAGGAGCATCTTTGTCCCTTAATCAAGCTTCCCACAACATAACTTTCAACTGAATCAAAAGATAACTGTACGTACCATAAGAACTGAGCTCCTAACCTAGGATATATGGGTCTATTCTTCCTTGAGAACCACTCTAACCAGACTTGTTATTTTAACACATTCAAGACCATAGATTTTCTATATAGAAGGCATTTGGGGTAGATTTCTTTCTCAGGTACAACACTTCGATTTACCAGATTTAGATTTAGAGGTCCTCCGGGTGTCAGCTTACGTGCAATATTCTTCTTCTTCGGGCTGCACATCTCAGGTGTGGATGATGACATACTTTTCATTCTTGGAATCCAGTGAAGGTTAGAGAGGGAGACAGAGAGTTTCATGGTTTAAAGGGTTCAAAATGAGTGAATAGAAGAAATCCCGAGTGAAGAACCTAGTGAAAGTTTTTGTTTTATCATTTAGGAATGCCAGACGTTAAAAAAATAAAAATGTTGGAAAGTAAAAGAGGAGAAATGATAATTACCACGATATGGGTTTAAATAAAAACATAATGAATTTTCACTGTAAGACATTGAGTGATCATCATGGTGAGAATGTCAGTGATCGTCTCAGTGTGCATTACGGTGAGACAGTAAATGTCAGACCGTAAGTACAATGTGCCAATAGTGAGACCGAAAACATAAGAGATAGTAACTGAGAAACTGTAATCATGAAATAGTAATGTATAATATAGAAATATATAAAATAGTAAGATAAGTAAGATATCTATTTAAGATTTATCATGCCAAGATCATGTATGATGTAGTGTATTCTCTCATAATTTTATGGTTTAGTGAATATATCAGCAAGTTGATATTCAGTACCAATGAATTCCAAGGTGATATCACTTTTTTGATAATGATCTCTCAAAAAGTTATGTCTTACATCAATATATTTAGTCCTATAATGTGAAATATGATTCTTTGATATGTTAATAGCACTTGTGTTGTCACAATTTATTGGTACATGTCTGAATTGATATTCATAATCTAGTAATGTGTGTTTCATCCACAAAATTTGTGCACAACAACTGCCAGGAGCTATGTATTCAGCTTCTGCAGTAGATAATGCAAAAAAAAATTTGTTTCATATTAAACCATGATACTAGTGACTTGCCTAAAAGGTGACATGTTCCAGAGGTGATCTTTCTATCTAACTTACAACCACCAAAGTCAGCATCATAAAAACTAACTAGTTCAACTGATTGTCCTTAATGATTTAACAGTCCTAGATTGTGTGTATACTTAATGTATTTGAAAATTCTCTTGACACCATTTAAATGTGATTCTTTAAGATTTTCTTGAAAAAGAGAACACATACACACACTAAACATAATGTCTAGACTGCTAGCAGTTAAGTAGAGTAAACTTCCAATCATTCCTCTATAAGTGGTTTGATCAACATATTTTCTTTCTTCATCGAGATCCAACTTACAGGTGGTACTCATGGGACTGTCACTATATTTTGTTTTATCCAATACAAAATGGTTTAGAAGATATCTAGTTTATTTACATTGAGTTAAAACAATTCCATCATTATTTTGAATGATTTGAAATCCGAGAATGAATTTTAGTTCACCCATTAAACTCATTTCAAATTCTTTTTTGCATCATTTTAGAAAAATCAATACATAATAGATTTTTTGAAGATCCAAAAATAATTTCATCTACATAGAGTTTAAAAACTAAAAAATAATTAAAAATTTGTTCTATAAAGAGGGTAGGATCATATATTCCTTTTGTAAAACATTTGGAAATGAGAAAAGTAGTCAATCTATCTTACCAAACTCTTGGAGCATGCTTTAAAACATATAAAGATTTTGATAGTTTGAAGATCCGAATGGGAAAATAGGGATTTGTAAATCCAGGTGGTTGTTCAAAAAATACATCATCAGTAATATACCCATTTAATAATGCACTCTAAAAATTCATTTGATATAGTTTGAAATTCATATGTGCAGCATAGGCAAGTAGGATTCTGACGGCTTCAAGTCTGGCTACTATAGTAAAGGTATCCTTATATTCAATTATTTATTCATGACTATAGCCTTGTGCAACTAATCTAGAATTGTTCCTATAAATATTTCCATCTTCATCTACCTTATTTATAAACACCCATTTAGTGCCTATGATGAATCTGTCCTTGGGACTTTTAACAAGTTTCCAAACTTTTTTATATCACAATTATTAAGAACTTCATGCATAGAAATTACCCAAAATTCATCATTGATGGAATCATCAATGTTTTTAGGTTCATGTTGTGACATAAAGGCTTTATGTTCAACTTGATTTCAAAGATATGCTCTAGTTTGTGTTCCCTTCACTAAGTTTCCTACAACATCATATAAGGGATGGTTTTTAAGGGTTCTAATCATTCTAGAAGAAGCGGGGCTAGTGATTTTAGGTTCATCAACAGATTTGGGTTCATTATGACTTGATTGTATGGAATTTCCAGAATTGGAAGTTTTCACAGATTCTTTCACAGAGAAATTTTAATTTTTTGAGTTGATGTTCAGATTTGATACATCATCCTCTAGATTTTCTAGGATCGTTCTAGGATCATGTGGATCTGTTTCATAAAACATGATATGAATAGATTCTTCCACACATTTAGTTCTCTTATAGAATATTCAATATGTTTTACATAATATTGAGTAACCTAGTAAACTTCCTTCATAACTTTTGGATGAAAATTTTAAAAGATTATTCTTAGTGTTGATAATAAAGTCTTTAGTACCAAAAACTATACGATAATTAACATTAGGCTTCCTATTGTTCCAGAGTTCATAAGGGGTCATTTTGAGGATTGGTCTAATAAAGACTCTATTGATTATGTAGCATGTTGTATTAACAGCTTCACCCCAAAAGTAAATAGTGAATTCATATTCACTAAGCATTGTTCTAGAAATTTCTTGCAGGGTTCTATTTCTTCTTTCTACAACACCATTCTAATGTGGTGTTCTAGGGGTAGATAAATTTTTACTATAACCATTTTGTGAGAAAAAGGATTCAAACTCTTGATCTTCAAACTCACGGACATGATCACTTCTTAAGGATTTAATTTTAAGCCCACTAAGATTTTCTACAGACTTGGCATACTTAGTAAATTAAGAGCAGGCTTCACTTTTGTGAGGCATGATGAAGGACCAGGTATATCTAAAAAAATCATCTACGAGCACATAAACATAGAGCTTCCCATTTAAACTAGAAACTTTATATGGTCCAAAAAAATCCATATGAACCAATTTGAGAGGTTGATAAGTAGAGACTTATTTTATTGTTTTAAAATAGATTTTGTGTTGTTTTCCCTTTTGAAAAATATTACACACTTTTTCATGTGGAAACTCAAGTTTTGTTAAGTCTTTAACTAGGCCTTTCTAGTTAGTTTTCTAAGGTAGTGAACATTACAGTGTCTTAGTCTCCTATTCGAAATCCAAGATTAATTATGAAATACACTCAAGAATGAATTATTATGAGAATCTAAAGAATCTAAATCAACAAGAAAAAACATTTTCATTTCTTGATGCAAAAAATACTAATTCTTATTTAAAATTAAAGAGATTGCATGCATCATTTTCAAATTTAACATGATATGCATCATCACATAATTGTGAGATACTAGGAAGATTATGTTTTAATCTATTAACAAACAGTACATTAGAAATTAAAATTGAATCAGTGTTACCAATCAGGCCTAAGACAATGATTTTCCCATTAGCATTTTCACAAAATGTGTCATGTCCTCCATCTACTTTTATCAGGTTCTTGAAGCGTGAGTAGTCTCCTATCATGTTTCTTGAACATCCACTGTCCAACTGCCATAGATTTTTGCAGGAGCACTTTAAGAAGCATTCCTACAACATGATCAAGCAATGATAGATTTTTGTTACCCATACTTGTTTGGGTCTAGTAACATTAGTAATAAGTACTTTAGGAAGCCATATTTGTCCCATAGGTTTCCTATAACCATTATGTAAACTATTTGAAAAATAAAATATATTTGGTCCACAAAAACTTGAAACAGTGGAATATGTATCATGACTTGAGCTAGTTGAGTTGTTTCCAGAACTGGGAACAAAACTATATGTCCTAGACATGGAATCAAAATTTGTTATACCAAGGTTTATTTTACCAGGTTGATAACCAATTCCAGTATTGTATTTTGGGGAAATTTGTTTTCCCCACATTTGGGTAAGGTTATTTCTCCCATTAGTAATCTTTTCTAAGTCACTTTTTAATTGCTCATTATACATTTTAAATACATTATTTTCTTTGAGAAGTTGATCATTTTCCACCTTTTTATTAGTAAGTTTAGATTTAACATTTACATTAAGAGCATGTTGTTTCTTAAATGATTTAGATTTATATTTTAATTCATTTCATGTCTTTTCAAGAGTGTTGCAGTATTCAACCATTTCTTCATTATTCATATTTTTAGAGTCACTTTCATCTTCATAATTGTATGAATTGTGTACAGAAGATTTCAGTGTTACCTCATATGTCTTTTTCATAAAACACATATTAGCTTTGTTAGCCGATTCATTAGGTGATGTCTCTGAGTCGCTTGAACTATCCTCATAGGCATTCCAGGGTTCATTCATTGCCTTTTTTTACTTCTTATCCTTGTCCTCATATTTCTTCTTATACTTGAGCTTTGGATATTCAGCCTTTATTTGTCATTTTTGCTGACATTCATAGCATACAATCTCATCAGTTTTGTAAGTTATTTTACAGTCCTTTTTCTAGTTTCCTTTTAGATCATACATTCTCTTGTAGTTTGGCTTTCTAAAAAAGTTCGTCTTTTTGTAAAAATGTTTGAATCTTCTAGCTAGTTTATCCATCTCCTCATCACTTTCAGGTGATGATTGTTCTATGGTGGAACTGTATACGGAGGTTTCCAGTTTCCCTTTGTCTTTGTGCTTCAAGGAGGTGCTCTTGAATGCTACATATTTCTTCTTTGGTTCATCATCCTCTTCTTTTTTTAATTTTAGCTATTCCTCATACATCATCAGTTTCCCAATGAGTACATTTACATGTATCTTACTAATGTATCATGATTCACTAAAAGAGACAAATGTTCCCCTCCATCTGTTAGGTAGACATCTAAGGATTCTCATAATTTGTTATTTGGTGGTGATTTCTTTTCCATGAGAAATCATTATGTTGACAATCTCATTGAACCTGAGATAAATTTCAGAAATAGGCTCATCGGGTTTCATTTTAAAATTATCATATTTTATAGTATAAGTATTAAGTCTCATTTCTTTTACACTAGATGTGCCTTCATGTGAGACAGACAAGGTATCCCAAATTTCATGGGTAGTTTTACAAGCAGAAATCCTGTTAAATTATTCATCTCTTAAGGAACGGTACAGAGGATTCATGGATTTTCAATTCTTATAGTATGAAATTTTCTTTGGTTCATCCCATGTAATTCTATCAGTAATAGTAAGTTTTTATTCATCTATAATGGATGAAAAAATTTCAAAACTCATACTCTCTAGATGCATTTTCATTTTAATTTTCCAATGAGCATAGTTGGTTCCATCAAAGAATGGTGGTCTGTTGGTTGCAGCACCTTCCAATCTATTATCCATACTAACAGATTACTTTAAAAGAGCATTAAATTTAAAATTAATAGAAATTTACAGATCTTTAAAGTACAACTACAATCATAGTTGAATAAGATTTCACAGAATCTTAATAAAGTATCATCTGATACCAAATATTGGTCAGAGTAGTTTACTCAAGAGGGGAGGGGTGAATTGAGTAACTATACAAATTTATGTTACGGGAATATTATTATTAAAGGAAATGGTTTCCCCAAAAATAGATACAGCCTGGTTAATCAAGGTTATATTTTTATATGAGTATGAATTTTAAACAGCTTCTTAGAACATTGATTAATTCTTAGTAATTTTAATTTGTATTATTAATATTACTTTTGAAGTTATCCTACTAAGAAAAACCAGTTATAACTTCTTTCCAAGACTAACTATCAAAGTGAAATTAGTGATTTCTATATTATGCAATAAAGTAGTAGAATAGAGAAGACAAAATTTAAATATCATATAAGATATGAAACAAGTGGTTTAGTATCAAGTAGAGACCTAATCCACTCCACTTGGTGATCACCTGCCACCAAGGAGTTTGTATAAATAAACATTTATCCACACCATGGATCGGGGATAACAAAAGTACACAGACTGTCTAGGTCACACAAGGACCTCTTCTACAGTTTTCGTGGTTAAACAAAAAAAATAACAAGGCCACACAAGGACCTCTTCCATAGATTTTTTGGGCAAACAAAAGTATAATGTGTTTGGTGTAAGGATTTCAGTATCCTCCAGTTCATCTCGGGAGTCAGTGTGTGTCAGAACAGACAGGGGCACACACTGCTCATAATATAAATAAAAAGATGATTGCAGTCGAGCAATCGTATAGAGATGGGGTTAGAATGATCTTGTGTGAGGTTAATGAAGCTTTGTACTTCTTTCGATTGAAGCAGATGAAGCATTGAATCCTTCTTTGGAAGTGGTGGGGAAAACAGAGTGCCGCGATTCAACTTGTGTTCTTCACGAGTTTTGATAATGCGAAGATGTTCTCTAGAATCCCGTTTACATCATATGTTCTTCATCAGAGTCATATTTCATGGATGTAAAAGTTATTTCTTTGAAAATATTTCAATATGTTCTTCGTAGTCATGCTAACGGGCTTGTTTTTCGTTCAGTATCGCTCTATTTTTTATCATGGGCACACTTCATTCTTTATCTTCGAATGCATGAGTTTTAGCCGTCAAGTTCCATGTGTTCTGTTCCACCTACCTCCTACATTGTTTGAAAAGAAAGATTAATTATGTCAGTTCATTAAAGGCATCAAATATGACCGTTAGAAATTAAAATGAAAGATGACAAAATATTTTAAGAAAAAGTGTCACAGTAAGTTATGAAAATAGTGTCTCCTTCACATGGTGTCTAGTCATCACGGTGGTTGTATAACGACCCATACATTACATTCATTATTATTACTTCAAAATTGAAGAACACTTATTATAACATATAACAAAACCATGAAAGGACCGTATATTTATAGTATCTTTAGGAACTGAGAAACATAAAGAACTAGTTCATAAATCATCAACATTGTTTCCCTTTTATTTTATCATATCTAGAGTCCCTTTTCACATATCGTACTTAATACCTTTCTTCCTGACCTGGGAAAAAGAAAACATATAAAAGAGTGATCTCAAATTCTCAGTAAGGGTAAACAAAAGAAATATAAATCACAATATATTCATAAGAACATAACATTTTGGAAATCTTATCCTGCAAAAGATATCATAATTTCATAACATGGGATAAATCTTAGTAGTGAAATATAATCCCAATAATAATAAAATAAGACATGAATCTTTGTGGCATACCCACATAATCATCGAAAATCATTTTTTATTAGTCAAGACTCATTCCCAAGACTATCTTAGAAAACAAAGTCCATTTCTGAACCGAGTTGACTCCTCGTTCCAGTCTTGTATCACTGAACCGATTTAACTTTCCATTCCAGCCATGTCTATCTAATGAGATATAAATCTTTACCCAATGAATTGGAGGGAGATATAGGTCCCACACATCTCTTAATGATACAATTCTTATGTGTTCCACAAGATCATAAATCATACATCATAGCGTAACCCATGTAATAAATATGGGATTCTTAAATATCATGCCATCATAACATAATCCATATAAGATAAAAGAACATTATAAAAATAATTCCATCATAACATAATCAAATCAATATAAGAATAGGGATAGAAACAGAACCCCATATTATCATAGATGGAAAATAATTTTGATAAAACACTTGAACTCCATTCTTGAGGAAAATATCCTTTCTACTTCAAAAACATTTTTCCTTTCTTAACATGTCATACAATTTTAAACTAAAAAAAGATGATTAAATATAAAACTGAAAACTTTTAATGTAAGCTTCATGGAAATAATGTTCTATGAAATCATAAAAATACATTCATGCTGTATAAGTTAAAAAACATTTTTCTTGTACATTCCCCGGAAAATTCAAAAAGTTCCTCGTACGAAAAATGACAAAAGATTCCTTTCATATCTTTTAATAAAACTCACCAATGAGTAATAATCGATTTAACAAATTTTAGGAGGATATAAATAATATTACATATTGAGGAAACATGTATTTGGATGATAAATATGCCCCAATAAATTCAGAAGTATAAACAATCTCGGATAAAAAAATGAGATTGTGATATTTTCCCTTACCTTAGGTTTGACTTACTTCGTAATTGTCCGATACTCCTGTATAATGATTTAAATAATGTTATTGACTTATTACATAATTGAACTCATTGTTATGATATCATATATGGTCATATTCTTAGCTTCTTATTAGTAATATTTTATTGTTACTTGTTATTCGGGTGTTTATTTCTTTTTGTTCTTATGCGTGTTTTGTCTAATAAATTCTTATTATTATTTTTAGGTTATAGATACCTCATTTACATAATATTATTAGTGTAATATATATCATATTTATTCATTCAATTAATTTATATAATCATTATTCAATGAAGATCATGTAGAAGGAGTCACATCACATCGTGGAGACGGTAGGTCGTACGTACGTACGCACGAGCGATGATATCATTCCCATGATCGTGGAATTGTATTGAAGTGTATGTATACTATTTCAGAATCAATATAACTTTACAATAATCATATATAGTTATTCTTTACACCATTATTCCCATCCAATTAAGGTGGTGGTGGAAAACATATTACACCAAGGCGTGGAGATGGTTTTCCGTACGTATGCACGCACGGTGATTTCATTTTCTGTAGGATGGATAGAAGGTGAGAAGAGGAGTGCCTTGGCGGATTTAGTGCTCTCGCAGGAACGCAAGTTGAGGGAAAGTTCCAAAGCTAAATGGATTAAGGAGGGGGATAATAACACAGCCTACTTTCATGCTTGCTTAAGGGAGAGGAGGCGGGCGGTGAACCCAAACATGGCTTTGGAGGATGGCTCGTTCACAGAGGATAGGGAGGTGGTCGGGAGTATGGCCTTGTCGTTATTTAAGAATCTCCTTGTGGGACCGAATGAGCGCATGCTTCGGGGATATCCCTCGGGGGATGCAAGTATTTGGGAGGGGATCCCCAAGATTGTCTCGGACAGGGAGAATGGGATTCTAGAAAGGGTTCCCGAGGTAGAGGAGGTGAAGGACGCCTTGTGGGGTTTGAACCCTGATAGTGCAGCAGGGCCGGACGGCTTCCCGGGGTCTTTCTACAGGGGCTCCTGGGCTGTTGTTAAAGTTGATGTTGTCTCGGATGTCCAAGACTTCTTCCGCGGGGGTGTAATCCCACGGATCGCGGCAGCGACTAAGTTAGTGCTGATACCGAAGATCAATGCCCCCCACTTCTCTATCTCACTATCGGCCTGTGAGTATGTGCAACGTTCCCTACAAGATCCTGGAGTGTATCATCAACAGACGGCTGTCAGGCTTTCTTCCTAGATGGGTATCAGCGGAACAACACGACTTTGTCAAAGGAAGATCGATCCAGGGTGCGGTGGCTTTGGCACAGGAGCTGTTGAGGGACCTGAACACGAAATCACGTGGGTCTAACCTGGTTTTCAAGCTGGATATGAACAAGGCTTATGATAGGATGGAGTGGGGCTTTATCAACAGGATGTTGGCTGCTATGGGGGTTTCTAAATGGGTATGCGATCTGATTTTCAGGTGCGTCTGTTCTCCTTGGATGGCTTTAGTGTTCATGGGGAAGTCTTATGGCTTCTTCAAGTCCGTGCGAGGCCTGCGTCAAGGAGACCCCTTATCTCCGAGCATTTTTATCCTCATGCAAGAGGCCCTGAGCAAGCTTATCGACAGAGGCGTAGCTGATGGGGCCATAGTGCCATATAGGAGGAAGTATGGTTTACCAACGGTGTCGCACCTTATGTTTGCAGATGACACTGTGATCTTCATGAATGGGGGAGGGGGATCCCCCACTGCGCTTAACAGGATATTGGAGGAGTATGGGCATTGGAGTGGGAAAATGGTTAACAAAGGAATGAGCAGCTTCTTTGTTTCTAGTTTGTGTAGCTTGAGCAGGGTGGACAGGCTGGAGAGGATTCTGGGCATGGGACGTGGCTCGTTCCCCATGGATTACCTCGGTGCACCTATTGCCCCAGGTAGGTTGAAGACCAGGGACTTTGACAAGGTAGTCGGGAGGATCACGGAGCGAGTCTTGAACTGGAAAAATCGCTTCCTGTCCTTCGGGGGGAGGATTACATTGGTGAACAGTGTACTTTCAGCCATACCGGTGCATGGCTTGGCCTCTGTAAGTGTCCCGAAGGGAGTGATCAGGTCCACTGATAAAGTACTGGTGTGGTTTATATGGGACATTGCGGATGAAGGGAAGAGGCACTGGGTGTCATGGAGCAGGATGGCGCATCCCAGCGACGAAGGTGGAATAAACGTCAGGAGTCTGGGGGCTACGATTCACTCCATTCGGGCGAAGCTTGCATGGGAGATCGTTGAGGGTCGCACCCTCTGGGGTAGGCTCATGATGCAACGGTACAGGGCTGGGGGTGCATGTGCCTTGAATATTGGTTCGTCTTTGTGGACTTTGGTGAGTAATATTATCCCTACGCTTCTCCCGTTGTCCCGGTGGATCATTGGAGAGGGCCTAATCTCCTTCTGGCAGACCAATTGGTCCGGTTCTGTGCTGGGGTATCCGGGTTGCCTAGTCCCCACTATCACGTTCAGAGAGGCGAGTTTGTATCCCCAGTTCTTCAGATATATGTTGGATGCAAACCAAAAAGAGGTTTTCGATGATATTTGTATGAATGATGAGCAGGACAGGTGTGTTTTCACCCCCTCTTCCTCGGGGTTGTTCAGCCCAAAGGAGTTCCGGAGGATGGTTTCCCCCCTGGAAATCATGACGGTTGGAGTGATCTGGTGTGGGGAAATGGAGTGCCGACTAAGTTTTTCTTCCTTTCATGGAGGCTTCGGAACAACGCCCTTCCATCGGACGATAATATCAAACGGCTGGGGATCAGCATGGCTTCCTGCTGCCAATGTTGTGTGTTCAAAAGTGAAGAAAGCTAAAGCCACATCTTCCTCACTGGTGGTTGGGCACGTGAGGTTTGGAGATCGGTCGGTATTCTACCAGACTATGGGGATGCAGGTGGTAACATCGAAGTCTTCTTGGAGCATTGGGTTCAGGGGGCCTTGGGAGCTGGCTCAGACCTGGCAGCGAGGCGGGTCATATTCATCATGGGGTGCTGGGTGTTATGGCATGCTAGGAACCGTGCAAAGTATGAGGGGTTCATATCCTCTGATAGGGCGGTTGTGGCCAGAACAAGGTGGCTTCTGCATGATTTGGTTGGTCTCGGTGCCATTAGGAAGGAGGCCCCGTCCCTGGGTGCTCTTTTCGGTTTGAGGGTTGCAGGTGCACAGAGCGCTGCCAACCATCTGGGGAGTTGGATCCGTTGGTTACCTCTTAGGGATGGCCTTAAACTTAACACAGACGGCTCCTGTGGGATGGGTATAATTCATGGAGGAGGGGTTGTGCGGGACGCCCGGGGGAGAGTAGTGCTAGATTTTTCGATCTTCTATGGAAGTGGCTCTCCAATTCGGGCGGAGGCTAATGCGGCCCTATCCGGCCTTATCTTCTGCAAGGAGAAAGGTATTCTCATCAGCGAGATAGAAACTGACTCCAAGATTGTCCATGATGCCTTAATGGTCAAAGGCACCATTCCCTGGTCTATATCCTACACCATGAGGAAATGCAAGCTCCATCTCAACAACGAAGTGAGAGTCTCTCATACGTGCAGGGAGGGAAACAAAGTGGATGACCATCTGGCCTCTCTTGCTTCTCCGAGTTCCCCGGTTTGTTTATTTTATAATGTGTCCCAGTTTAATTCAGAGGGGGAGGAATTTGTACGGGGCGATGCCCTTCGCTTACATTACTTTCGCCCCCCCTAGGTGGACCCTCTGCCCCCCTCTTTTCTTTCTTTTTTTCTTTCTTTTCTTTGTTGCCTTTGTCTCATTAATAAAAATCGTAACGTTGGATGGATAAAGTCATATAACAGTTTTTAATATCTCCAAATTGATTTAGTTCGAAGATAAGGTGGGGATGGGTCGAAATCCAATAATCCAATAGAATTTGGACATGTTTAGGTTACTATTTTAACCTTATCATTTAGATTTTACTTGAAGTTAAATAAATTTTCTTTTATCGTGCCTTCTTGTTTTCTTACACTATATGGTTAGTGAACTTACTATAACAAGAAAAAAGAGTCCCAAATGGTTCATTATTAATATATATAACCTTATCTAAGTCATTTTAATGAACCTTAGATTTTTAGGAATAAAATATCAATTAATAATATAATATTTGTTTTAAAAACTATTTTATGTCAATTTTGACACTATTTGGTAATTGATTTTTGTGAAACTCATAACAGAAATATCAGTTCTAAAAATGCTAATTAAATAAATAATAACATTTCATATGAACCTATAAAATTATTTTAATTCATAAAACGTCTCAAATTACATTTATTTGGGTATTTATAATATCAATTTTGTTAATATTTCATTAATAATATAATTAATGCATCATCATTGTGTCATAAATAAATTAAATTTTTTAATGTCTAATAATTATAAATAAAATACCATTATGTAGGAAATATTTGTATCTTTTTAATTAATATTTATAGTCGAATTTATCTTATTTATAACCCTATATTAGAGATGTTTTAGTTATGAAACATTGATTTTAACTATTTTAACTATTCTTTAAATAAAATAATATTAAATGTCCTAATCTAATCCAAGTGGACCTAAATGGTCATATTTTATTCCTAAGGTTGCATTTGGTCGAATTAAACTTATCAAATAGAATTATTACATGTGTTAGGGTAATAATAATATCATTTTTACCCTTCATTACCCTATTTACTTTTAACCGTGGTAAATAAAAGTAAAAAGTTACTATTCAACAAAAATTATTTTCATCTCATTGAACTACATTTTACTAACTAAAATTAATTGTGTCTCTCAGATTTTTGAAATTCCATTCAAAGAGGCGGTTAAATTATTTTTTATGTAAATTTTCAAATTCTCCGGGAGGTGGGTAAAAACGGTGAAAAGTTAAATAAAATTTTTATATATAAGGAATTATTATAAAATGACCCAATGAATTACATTGAAATTATATAGTTATTATGTATAAATTTTTACCTAAATTAAATATAAATAAAATAAATAATTATTTAAATAAAAAGTCGGTTTTTAAATAGTAACCCAGTGTTTTCACTATTCATAAAAAATTGAATGTTTTCAGAAAAATACCAAAAATTCACCCTAGGATAATTTCGATATTCCGAATCCAAAAATGAAATCCATTTTGAAAGATAAAATTTATAAAATTTCAAAAAGTGGGTATTACTATTCATAACGGCTTGTTTATCTAATATTTTAATAACATATCTTTGTTTATTGAACTCGGTATTGCTTACAACACACGTTATTGAGGAACGTCGCGATTATGTGTAAAGAAAGATAAGTTATTGTTGTGTATAGTGAAATATTCCTTTGATGATGTATATAACATAAAAAAAAATATTTCTCATAAAAATCTCGGGTGTCACATTCTACCCCCCTTAAAATGAATTTCGCCCCTGAAATTCGTCACTTTTGTAACAAACAGACAAGGATACCTCTCCTTCATCATATTCTCAAGCTCCCATGTAACTTCTTCTAAATGGTGGTTCCCCCATAAATCTTTCACCAAGCGAGGGGTCTTGTTCCGTAGGACTTTTTCGCTACGATCTATAATCTCTATCGGTTGTTCCTCAAAAGAAAGATCTTGCTCTAGCGGTACAACGTCTGAGTTGAGTACATGTGAAGGATTGGGTGTGTAATTTCTTAGGAGAGATACATGGAACACATCATGAACATGTGAGAGATTCTGTGGAAGAGCCAATCGGTAATCTACCTTCCCAACACGATCCAGTATTTCGAAAGGACCGATATACCTAGGCCTCAGCTTTCCCTTCTTTCCAAATCTCATTACTCTCTTCAAAGGAGATATTCATAAGAACACTTTGTCACCCACTTAAAACTCTAGGTCTTTTCTTCAGTTGTCGGCATTACTTTTTTGTCGACTTTGAGCTTCACTTATGTGTTTTTGAAAAGATCTGACCTTTTATACCATCACATCAACAAGATCAGGTCCTAATAGCTTTCTTTCCCCAACTTCATCCCTGCAAGATGGAGTCCTGCATTTCTTTTCATAGAGAGCTTCATAAGGAGCCATCTGAATACTAGAGTGTAAGCTATTATTATATAAAAATTCCACCAACGGTAGGTGTTGATCCCAACCTCCTTTCAAATCCATAGAGCAAGCTCTTATCATATCTTCTAGAGTTTAAATTCTCCTCTCAGACTGACCGTCTATCTGAGGATGATAAGTAGTGTTAAAACTCAACTCTGCATCCAGAGTATGCAGAAGACTTCTCCAAAACATTGAGGTAAACCTCAAATCCAGATCAGGTATAATGGAAATTGGTACTCCATGCCATCTTACCACTTCCTTTACATATATCCTAGAAATCTGATCAGAGAGAAATATTCTCTAATACCAATGAAGTGTGCTGACATTGTATGATGATCAACTATGACCCAAATAGCATTATTTCATTTGGATATTTTAGGAAGTTCGGTGAAAAAGTCCATAGTGATGTTTTCCCATTTCCATTCTGGTATGGGTAATGGTTGTAACATCCCCTTATACTTATGTCTCTCAAAATTAACTTGCTGACAAACCAAGCATCGAGATACATATTCAGCAACATCTATTTTCCTGCCATCCCACCAGAAGTACTCTTTCAAGTCCCTATACATCTTCGTGCTTCCAGGATGAATAGAGAATGAAGAACTATGAGCCTCATCCAGCATCAACTTCATTAATTCTGGGATGGGAGGAACACAAACCCGATTCCTGAACCTTATTTTCCATTCACAATCAAGGTTGAATTCATGAACATTTCCCACCTTCTTTTGTAAATCTAAATCTTCTTTATGTGCCTCTTTAATCTTCACATGTATATATGGTTGAAAATTTATTTGAGAAAGATAATATGTTTCCCCTTCCATTATAATTCCAAGATCCATACTTTGTAAACACATAAATATTGGATCTTTTGTGATCCTCATCATGGATAATCTAGCATGGTCATGTCGACTTAATGAGTCTTCCACCTTTTTTTCTTTCCCAGGGTGGTAATGAATTGAGCAGTTGTAATCCTTAATCAGCCTCAACCATCTTCTTTGACGCATATTCCTCTCCTTGAGTGTGAAAATATACTTTAAACTTTTATGATCAGTATAAATATCACACATTTCACCATAAAGATAACGCCTCCAAATATTTAATGCAAAGATTACAGCATCTAACTCCAAATCATGTGTTGGGTAATTTTGCTAATGGATTTTCAGTTGTCGTGAGGCAGAAGCTATCACCATATCATTTTGCATGAGAACACACCCCAATACCTTCTTGGATGCATCACTTTAGATCACAATCCTTTCTCCACTACAAGGCAGTGTGAGCACAGGTGCACTGGATAACCTTCTTTTCAACTCCTTTAAATTTTCTCCACATTCCTCCGTCCACACGAACTTAACTCTTTTTTGAGTCAAACTGGTGAGTGGATTAGATAATCGTGAAAAAATATTTCACAAGCCATCGATTATATCCAGCCAGACCAAGAAAACTTCAGATCGCAGTTACTGTTGTTTTTCTCGACTATCTTTCAATAACCTCTATTTTTGCTGGATCCACATATATCCCCACTTTTTATATTTTGTGACCCAAAAATGAGACTTTTTGAAGCCAAAATTAACACTTGGTAAATTTGGCATAAAGCTTCTCCTTTTTCAGGGTCTTCAAAACAATTCTCAAGTGATCGTCATTTTCTTCCTTTCTCTTTGAATAGACAAGAATATCGTCTAGAAAGACTACCAAAAACTGATCAAGATAGTATCTAAAGACTCTATTCATCATATCCATGAAGATAGCAGGGGAATTTGAAAGACCAAATGTCCTCACTATAAATTCATAGTGTCCATACCTTGTACAGAAAGCCGTCTTTGGTATATCCTCCATTTTGACCCTTAATTGATGATACCCTGAATGAAGATCAATCTTGGAAAAGTATTGAGCTCCGTGTAGTTGGTCAAATTAGTCATAAAAGCGCGGGAGAGGATATTTTTTCTTGATATTGATCTTGTTAAGTTCACGATAATCAATGTAGAGTATCATTGTTCAATATTTCTTCTAAACAAACGGAACAGGTTCTCCCCAAGGTGACGCACTAGGGCGTATGAATCCCTTATCAAAATTCTCTTGGAGTTTCTCCTTCATTTCTGGTAACTCAATTTGGGACATTCTATAAGGTGTCGTTGAAATAGGCATAGCACCCGGTATGAGTTCTATTGAAAACTAAACTTTAGGATTTGGTGGAATACTTGGAATCTTCTCTCGAAAGACATTATCAAACTCCCGTAAAATGAGAATATTCTTAATCTGGAGTTTCTCTCCAACCATTTGAGATAAATAACCTTCATTTAGTGGAATCAAGACCCATAATATGGAATAAATTTTCACTGTATGGTTATGTTCATCCTTGCATCGATAGATGATAGTAGATTTATCGGGAATATAAAATGTGATTTCCCTTCTTTGGCAATTAATATGAGATCCATATAAAGAAATCCAATCCATTCCATGAATCACATAAAATTCCACTATAGGAAGGATTACAAGATATGCAGGAAGCACTTTCCCAAAAACTTCAATTGGAGAAGAATTATAAACTTTTGATGCAACTGTTGTGCCATTATGGGTTGTCAAAGCTAACTCAACATCTAATTATTGAGGTAATATGGTGATAACCTTAGAAAATTCTTCAGAAATAAAATAGTGGGTGGATCTAGAATCAAATAAATCATTTTCTACTTTAGAGTGGATGGTATGTGTAATTTTCAACACATCATTATCGTACTCCATATCGCTGATAGAAACTGCATGTGACTTTGCTTTGTCACTAGCCTTAAGTGTTCATTGATGTCAATCATCATAAAAAACCCATGGGTTAGGGCATTGATTAGCATAATTCCCTATTTCCTTTCACTTGTAACATTGTAGTGTACGAGGTGCACCCTGTGTAGCCTTTTCTTTGTTCGCATCACTAGACATCTTCTTCCCATCATTGCGGCATTCAAATGACCTATGACCTTCCTTTCCACATTTGAAACATTTAATTGTCCATTTAATACTACTCCCTCCTTGTTTCTTTCCAAACTTTGAGCATAAGGGAAAACTCATCTTCTTTTTAGTGTGCTCTTTAGATTTTCCTTTGAATTCCATTTTCCTCTTCTTATCAAACCCATATGATTCATGGGTTACTCCAATCTCCATCTCAACCTTGAGAGCACATCGAACGATTTCATCATAGCTATTGAAGTCCCTTATGGATAATGCCCTTAGAAGACTTGGTTTTATGCCACTAAAGAATCGATCGATCTTACTCTCTGGTTGGATAATAATACCAGAAGCGTACCTGTCAAGTCTCGTAAAATTTGCTTCGTATGTACCTACAGATTCATCATCCTTTTTCTTCAGTTCAATAGACTCTTTATCCATCTTTTTTTGAAGAATACAAGGGACGTACTTATTGAAAAAATAAGTTTTTGACTCGTCCCATTCCATGGACTCAATTTCATCTCGTTGCCTCATATTCTTGATAAGATTCCACCATTGATCAGCACCACCTTCCAAACGATACACTACTAAGATGACTTTATCATGTTCAGAACATTGAAGAACTAATAATATCATTTCAGTGGTACTGATCCACTGTTCAGCCACTAATGGATCAGTAGACCCACCGAATGAGGGTGGACGCTACCTCATGAAGGATTCAACAAAATGTTGCTCCATCCTTTGCTCGTTTGGAAGTTTTGCATGATTCAAAGATTGAGAAAGTTGTGTGAGCATGGCTAATATATTTTGCATTCCATATCCCATAACATTTGGTTTCTCAGGGGGACAATCATTGCATTTCCCATTGCATTCTGCATTAACACGGTACCTTCGAGTTCCATCCAATGACTAAAACCATGAATGAAAGTGTGAGAAACACTAATTATAATAGGAAAACCACATAATCCAGAATAAAATTTCACACTTAAGGTCTTATCATAGGTTATTCATGGAAATTTCTAAAACACTATGACTTTTTCTTATGCTTAGACATATTCTTAGGGTTCTTACTAAGTCTTTCACATCCTAGTTTCCAAAGGTTGACTATACCTTTCCTCTGATACAAACTATAACGACCCATACATTACATAAATTGTTATTACTTCAAAATTCAAGCACACTTATTACAACATATAACAAAACCATGAAAGGATCGTATAGGTATAGTGTCTTTAAAAAATGGGAAACATAAACAACTGGTTCAGAAATCATCTACACTATCTCCCTTTTATTTTATTTTATCTAGAGTATTTTTTGGAATATCTTACTTAATACCCTTCTTCCTGACCTGGGGAAAGGAAAACATACAAAAGGGTGAGCTCAAATTCTTAGTAAGGGTAAACAAAAGAAATATCAATCACCACATATTCATAAGAACATAACATTTTGGAAATCTTAACCTGCAAAAGAGATCATAATTTCATAACATGGGATAAATCATAGTTGTGAAATGTAATCCCAATAATCATAACATAAGACATGAAACATTATGGAATACCCACATAATCATAGAAAATTATTTCTTATTAGTCAATACATATTTCCAAGACTATCTTAGCAGACAAAGTCCATTACTGAACTGAGTTCACTCCTCGTTCCAGTCCTGTATCACTAAAGCGGTTTAACTTGCCATTCCATCCATGTCTATCTCATGAGATATAAATCTTTAACAAATGTATTGGAGGGAGATATAGGTCCCACCCATCTCATAATGATACCATTCTTATGTGTTCCACAATATCATAAATCATACATCATAGAATAACCCATGTAATGAAAATGGATTTCTTAAATATCATGCCATCACAACATAATCCATATAAGATAAAAGGACATCATAAAAATAATTCCAACATAACATAATCAAATAAATGTAAGAATAGGGATATAAATAGAACCCCATATTATCTTAGATGGAAAATCATTTTAATAAAACACTTGAACTCCATTCTTGAAGAAAATATCCTTTCTACTTCAAAAACATTTTTCCTTTCTTAACATGTCATACAATTTTAAACTTAAAGAAGGTGATTAAAAATAAACCTGAAAACTTTTAAAGTAAGCTTCATGGAAATAATGTTATATGAAATCAAAAAAATCCATTCATGACGTATAAGTTAAAAAAACATTCTTCTCGTACTTTTCCCAGAAAAGTAAAAAAGTACCTCGTATGAAAAATGAAAAAAGATTCCTTTCATATCCTTTAATAAATCTCACCAATGAGTAATAATCGATTTAATCAATTTTATGAGGAAAGAAATAATATTACATATTGAGGAAACATTAATCTTGATGATAAATATTCCCCAGTAAATTCAAATGTATAAACAATCTCAGATAAAAAAAATGAGATTGTGATATATTCCCTTACCTTACGTCTGATTTTCTCCGTACGTGTCCGAAACTCATGTATAATGATTTAAATAATGTTATTGAATTATTACAGAATTATACTCAGTGTTATGATTTCATATATGGTCATATTCTTAGCTTCTTATTAGTAATGTTTCATTGTTACATGTTATTCGGGTGTTTATTGCTTTTTGTTCTTATGCCTGTTTTGTCGAATAAATACTTATTATTATTTTTAGGTTATAGATACCTCATTTACAGAATTTTATTAGTGTAACATATATCATATTTATTCATTAAATTAATTTATAAAATCAATATTTAATGAAGATCATGTAGATGGAGTCGCATCACATCGTGGAGACGGTAGGCCGCGCATACGCACGAGTGATAATATCATTCCGATGATCGTGAAATTGTATTGAAGTGTATGTATACTATTTAATAATAAAAATAACATTACAATAATCATATATAGGTATTCTTTACACCATTATACCCATCCAATTAAGGTGGTGGGGGAAAACAGATTACACCACGGTGTGGAGACGGTATTCCGTAGGTACGCACGCGCGGTGATTTCGTTTTATGCAGGATGGATAGAAGGTGAAGTAGGGTAGTTTCATACTTATAATAAAATATCAGTATATGAGTGATACAGATTTTTTTACTTCAAAATGAAACAACTAAATTAGAAGAAGTTGAAGAAGAAATAAAGTTGAATGAATGGGTAACAGACATTACCTCTTCTTTGAAGCGCCTCTTCTTAACCTACTCTTAGGGAACTAAGGATGGACTCTGAAGACAACTAGGACCTCTAGTATGTTTCTAGAGAAGTGTAGAAGATAATTTGTCATGGTTTGGATGATCTTGATGTCTAAAAGTGGTGTGAGGAGGAGAGGGAGGAGGTTCCCTTTTATAAAGGAGGAGAGGGGCACCTTTTTAATAACTAAACATATTATTTTATTATAAAGTCATATTCGGTTCTTAATAGATCCAAATTGATTTATTTCGAAGCTAAGGTGGGTATGGGTCTAAATCCTCTCATCCAATAGAATTTTTACATGTTTAGGTTACTATTTTAACCTTATCGTTGAGATTTAACTTCAAGTTAAATAATTTTACTTTTACCGTGTCTTCTTGTTTTCTTACACTATATGGTTAATAAACATACTATAACAAGCCAAGAAATCCCCAGGTGGTTCATTATTAATATATATAACTGTATCTAAGTCATTTGGCCGATCCTTAGATTTTTAGGTATAAAATAACAATTAATAATATAATATTAGTTTTAAAAACTATTTTATGTCAATTTTGACACTATTTGGTAATTGATTTTTGTGAAAATAATAAACGCAAGATTAGTTCTAAAAAATTTAATTAAATAGATAATAACATTTCATATTAACCTATAAATTTTTTTTAATTCATAAAAAGTCTCAAATTACATTTATTTGTGTATTTATAATATCAATTTTGTTAATATTTCATTAATAAGGTAATTACTGCATCATCATTGTGTCATTAATAAATTAAATTTTTTAATGTCTAATAATTATATATAAAATCCCGTTATGTATGAAATATTTTTATCTTTATAATGAATTTTTATTGTCTAATTTATCTTATTTATAACCCTATATTAAAAATGTTTTAGTTATTAAACTTTGAATTTAACTATTTTTACTCTTTTTTAAATAAAATAATATTAAATGACCTAATATAATCCATGTAAAACTAAAATGTAATATTTTATTCCTAAGGCTGTTTTTGGTCGAATTAAACTTATCCAATATAATTAGGTCATGTGTTAGGTTAATAATAATATCATTTTTACCCTTAATTACTCTATTTACTTATAATCGTGGTAAATAAAAGTAAAAATTAACTGTTCACCAAAAATTATTTTCATCTCATTGAACCAAATTTTTCTTACAAACATCAACCGTGTCTCTTGGATTTTTGAAATTCCATTCACAAAGGTTGTAAAATAATGTTTTATGTAAATTTTCAAATTCTCCTAGGAGGTGGGTACAAGACGGTGAAAAGTTAAATAAAATTTTTATATATCTAAAATTATTCTAAAATGACTCCAATGAATTACATTGAACTTATATAGGTATTATGTATCAATTTTTACATAAAATAAATTTAAATAAGATAAATAATTATTTAAATAAAATGTTGGTTTTTAATTAGTAACCCAATTTTTTCACTATTCATCCAAAATTGAAAGTTTTCAGAAAAATATCAAAAATTCACCCTCGGATAATTTCGATATTCCAAATCCAAAAATGAAGTCCATTTTGAAATATAAAATTTATAAAATTTCAAAAAATGTGTATTAGTAATCATAACGGCTAATTAATATAATATTTTAATAACATATCGTTGTTTTTTGAAACTCGGTATTGCGTACAACACACGCTATCGAGGAAGGTCGCGATTGCGTGTAAAGCAAGCCAAGATAGTGTTTTGTGTAGTGAAAGATTCCTTTGATGTTGTATATAACATAAAAACAAAATATTTCTCCTAAAAATCATTGGTGTTACAGGTTGAGTGTCACAGTGTCTCATTTACGGTTTCATGTTCACGGTGCCTTATTTACGGTGTCTTGTTCACTATGTCTTGTTTCACGGTGTCTTGTTTACAGTGTCTTTCTACACGGTGTATGGCTTCACGGTGTCTGGTTTATGGTGTCTTTCTTCATGGTGTCTGGCTTCACGGTGTATGGTTTACGGTGTCTGGCTTCACAGTGTCTACTTTACGGTGTCTGGCTTCACAATGTCTTGTACATAGGCAAATAACTTTATTCAGACGTAAATAGTGATATGAATGAAATGTATTGAGCTTAACCATTACAAAGAATTATAGAACTTGAAACATAAATACACATGATTGGATATAATTTATGATTTAACTAGGTTGAATAAGATTTGTGATCATTAAAACGTGATTAATACATGGGGTGTCCAACACGGGTCTTTACATGTGGACACTTTGAGATAATTATTTATATACTTAAATGGGTAAAAATATCGACATATTCATCAATTAAAATTATCATTAAATAATAAAATTCACTCAATATTAAAATTATATCTATATAAATCCATTTATGGGAAGTAATTTAGAGTAAATACATGTCGGGATGAATTTTGTGAATGAATGATACATGTACATGAAATGGTCAATGAGATGTTAGAAAATGTAAATACATTGTAGCAACACATTCAGGTTTCCCAAATTTGATCAAAGACCTATGATAGAAATGATCAATGATACCGAGAGTGGAATGGTGGAGATAATTTGTTCCATCAAATATCCCCATGGAAAATAATTATAAGACTTTTAAATTTTTAATTGTTATTTCTTGGGTACATTGTTCCCATTTAAATTATTGATTTCATAAAAAATGTGGAATATCAGCTATAATTTAAAAAAAAACTTATCTTAATAACATGAAATGTTCAATGTATCCCTCTTGAGAATGTATATACCAGATCCCTCCAATGTAATCAATTTTGAGGTGGTGGAGTTGGATCATGATCTCTATTATGAGGAGTAACTCATGAAAATCATAATCCATAGAGATAATTCCTTATACACAAACACAACTCGCCTCAGAATTTTATTATGGAAGAACCATTAGTATATAGATGATAAATGGGAACTACATAAAGTAATGAAGTTCAAGTGCCCAAAATGTTTTCACCATAGTATATAAAAATGAATTTTAAGGGTGAACTATCTTAATGAAGAAGAATATAGAAAATATTTATTTTACAGTTAGAATTTTCATCAAAATTAATCAATTGGTTAATATTTAGAAATTAATGTTTTAACAAATCACACTCACAATATTAAAAAAACAAAAAAAAGTAATTATTAATCAAAAAATTAAATATAGTGATTAAATAATTCCAAACTAATCGAAATTATTATAATCAGATAAAAAAAATATTGAAAAAAATATTACAATATTATTATTATTTAAATATTTTTGATCCCATTGAATAATCATTCTTAAGAACAAAACCAAATAAATGGTTCAAATCTTTAGTAATGTAATATTAAATTTTAAAGTGGAAGTATATATAACCTTGATAAAAAAATAGATTTGGATGAAGAATGAATGAAATATGATGTAATTATAGAGAACCCATAAAACTATTAAAAATGTAACCACTATAATATAAATCATAGAATTGGAATAGTAATATGACTATTTTGAATAATAACCTTATCATTAGAGTAGTATCATCACCTAGGGTAGTGTACAAAACATAGGTTCCTTATAAAAAGAAAATATGCCTATTTATATCCTAAAACAATGAAATAATTGTAATAAAAATGGAATAATAAGTTTGTGTATTTTTTAAAAACATATATGTTTTATTTTAATTATTACAATAAACATTAATATTTAGAATTAATTTTATTTTGATAAATTTTATCTATATACCTGTAATATTAATCATTGTAAACATATTATAGTTTCATGAAACCATAAGTTATTTTTCATGGGGTCAAAAAAATAGCCTAATATCAAAATTTTATGATTATAATAAATAATGATATAATATATTAATTAAATTTATTATATTTATAAATAAATTACATTTAATGGATTTAATTTTTAGAGAATATTTTAGAAAAAAAATTATGGTGAACTTTATATATTTTTCATAAATAAGTGAATTTTTAGGAATAGTGAAATAACACATAATATGGAAATTTGGAAATTAATGAAACAATAAGAATATATGAGTCATTGAAGACATAAGAGGGAATGGTGTGGACTCACTTGTACTTAATACTATATATACTAACAAGATTCATCAGTACAGGTATTACTGTTCCAAAATAAGAAACTAAAAAATATTACATTCTAAAACAACCCTCCCATCCACATATAAATACTACCCCTTGTCTTCCATTCTCCTCACACATTGTAACTAACGTACCTTACCAAGTCTCTATAAAATAACTCTCAGTATCTCACCCATGATATTAGAATAATTGTTCTCAGTAGAGAACCAAACCTAGGTTCTGGAATGATAATCAAAAGATGAGGCATCAAAAGAACAAGGTAATAACCATACCCAAACCATCTAATATTTATTCTTCCTTATACTCAAAAATATTTCCTTCAACATGACATAATGAAATTAGTATTATAAATATAAATTATTCTTATTATTATAATGTAATATATATCATCTATACTACCAATTTTAAAATAAAAACATTGTTCATCTTTTGGAGAGTTCACTGCCTCCATGAAAAAACATACATGTTTTCTTCAACATCATTCAATGATTATTATAGATATTTATTATTATAGATCACTATGATTTAATAAGAATATTACATCTTTTTAAATGTTTTGAAATATAATAATTAAAAAATTGATGATGTTAGTGATGGTTTCATAAACCACAATAATGAACTAAGTATACAATGATAACATTTATACTAAATTAATCATCCCTATGTAAGAACAGATATGTATTTCTTGGACATTATTAATTTCCATAGGCAAACTGATATCTTTTTAATTCAAGTATGTTGTTATATTCCCATATGATAGGAACTTAAATAATTTTCCATGAGTGATCCAGCCATTGATCCATTAAAAAGAATGTGTTTGAATGGAAATGTCTTACTATATATATTACACGATTGGCTGTCAATGATAATAATGAAATCAAATTAAAAAATATATATGAAAGAGATCTTTTTTAAGTAATTAATTAATATAATTTTATTATTAAGGATAATATGTGAAATTGTAGAATGAATCTATAACTATGATTATGTAACTGTTATAAATACCATCATTTCTTTGTGTTATGACATTTTACACTCTTAAACTATTGCAATGTATATTTGAGATTAGATAATTCTAATAAATTTTGTGTATATTTCTCTTAAATATAAAATAAGATTATTCTCTCATCTACTTAATGGGGGTAATACATGCCTTATGTTCATTTAATATGAAAATATTATTATGTGACTATTCCCATCCAAGATTGCTTTATATAAATATCTTTTTGGGATAAACATTTTGGTTTACCTAAGGTTTTATATGAAAAATATATATATATTTTTTTCATAAAACGAATTGAAAATATTACAAATATTTTTTTAAAAAATTTTAAATTTCTATTCTAAATTTGCTTCCCTATAATAGAAAATTATCCAAGGGAACAATATATTTTTGAAATACACTTATTCAAATATGAAATTCAGAAATATTAAATCCCATATTTTATTTTGATCTTTATGGGATCTAAACTATTTGTGGTATAAGGAAATATTAAGATGCCTATTTCTTTCCATTGGTATTTCTTATGCTATTTTCTTATGTTTGATTTCATTATGTGGCACACATATTCTTGTAAATGGTAATATTCATGGAACCAGATAGTGTTCCAATTATTTGGGTAATTGTTTTCTGATGAGATTATATTTATGGGATTAGGGTGTAAAAATAATGTATGATGGTACTTATTCCACCAATTAAGTGTTTTCTTAATCGTTTTACCTGACTTGCACTTATTTCATGTGTTATGTTTTTGAAATATTCTTATTATTCCTTAATATTATTTCAATTTTGTACTTATTTAAAGCTTTAATGTGATAATTCTTGCGCATTTCCTCTTATGATATTATTTTATAACATTTTTTGCATATTTTATTCTTATTTATCATGTCTATTACCTTATTAGGTTATATATGTTAGACTTTTCTTTAGGTATTACCCATGGAATCCCAAAATTATTGTGAGATCAATGTAATTTTGATATAGATTATGCTATTAAAATAAAAATATTGTATTTTTAGTTACATGTTGATGTATTTTGAACACATTATTCAAAATAAACTATGTCCCTTGATTTTTAGGTCATGGTTATTAGGTATTTACATTATATATCTTGTAACAATATTTTTAAAATGCATGGGTCACTATATATAATATACTTCGAGTTAGCTACATTGATGGATTTTAAATCACTCATAGGAGAGAATTTTGAAAAATAGTACTATTTAGAATGATAATAATGGATTTTAGAGATGTATTAAGATTGATATTTGAAAAAGGAAATATTTTTACAATTTTTTATAATGGGATGGAGGATGGGTGTTTATATATCCATTTAGGATCAACAATTTATATTAAATCAATGATTATCTTATTATTTAGGAAAACGACTATAAATATTATAGATAGATTGAACATTTATTAGATTTTATGAATGAAATAAAGGTTTCCTATTCTTTTAAAAACTATAATAGGGAATGTGATCTGTTGATTAATATTATTTAATATATAGAATCAAAATCATTTTTTAAAATAATAAAATTTAGCATCGGTTATTAAATTTGATTACTAGTTTTATAAATTGATTAAATTAATTAAATTTATAAAAATAATTAAAAATATTTTAGTTCATTTTTTTCAAAAATATATATATTGAATTTGAAAAGTGATGATGTCAAAAATGTTATTACTATATAAAAAGTATTTATTTTATTATTCACAGAAAAATAATAAATTTCATAAAAATATAAATAATTTAATGTATTCTAATTTTGATGTTATAGCTACCAAAATGAGGTTTATGTTCTCATAGTAAGATTCAAATTTTTTTAATTTAACATTGAATGTAATCATATAATATAATGGAAAATATTTTATCTAGAATAACTACCATTAATTTTTTAGTGATTGATTAAATTTAGGTTATTATTTAGTATTCAAATTATTTTCCATAAATAAATTTTTGAAAATATGAAAAACAATTCCAAATATTCATCATCTAATGATGAAAATTTTGTTTTTTAGAAAAATTTAAGCGAACAATTTTGGTTCAATGTATATTATAAACCTGGTTTAGAATGTTATCTAGAAAGTAATTTTACATTTCTAAAAATAAAATTATAAAAAATAAATAAAATTTTATGTAAATATCTAAGTATACATTCGAGTAAAGTTATTTTTAAATGGAAATAATATTTTCTTTATTATGTATTATTAGTGGAAAAAAATTATGAAACATTTTAAAAGTAATGTTTACCGAATAAAATAAATAATATATAATGCAATAATAATCCTATATAAATTAAAAAAAAACTATATGTGTAGTATAAATTCCTAATAAAATATTATTAAATTGAAAACAAATACGTAGAATTTTTTTTGAAATAGGGTTTGCATAAATTTTATTTTAACATTAAAAATACATAGTAATATTAAAATGTTATATATTAGAATTATCTAACTATGATAATATGTGTTATAAATTTTTGAAAACAATTTAATAGTCAACTAACCACTATGTAAATATCAATTTAAAATGAAAACTAATTAAAATATTAGTTCAATTGTCAAATAAAACAATATGTATAAAAATAATCATGAATCATTATCTTTTATAATTATTTTTTTATAAATACTCAGTATTCCTGAAATTTATTTATGAAAAAATTGTTTGTTTTTATTTAAAAATAAAATAAAATATATATAATAATAATTTTATGAGAAATATAAGTTCCTAAAAAATGAAGATATTGTAGTTCATTATGAATAAGAGATGAATAATTTATTTTTATTTATTAAATTTTAGTACCACATATTGATTAAAATGTGTATAATGAAATTCATCATTCAAATTATGTTAAAAACTGTTACTATTTATATTGTAGTTATTTCCCAAAAAATTTCTTTAAATTCTTCACTAAGAACCTATGATGTTCAAAACTATTATTATTACAACAATGATACTCAATAGATCACACATGAATATTAACATCATATGAGTTCCTGCTAACCATATAGATTTTTATAAGTTTTTTAATATTATGGATATATTGTCCTAAAATAAAATAGAATTTAGTTACTAGGATTTCATACAGAACTAATTTTATGTTATTTGTAATTAGGGAGTTGTTTTAATTTTATAAATTATATGGGTTAATTAGATTAATCATTGATCTCTTAGATCGTTCAACATTTTTTGGTTGAAAAATAATTTAAACTGCAAATATTTTATTTTCATTAACCTATGAATATTTAAGAAAAAATTTTTCTTTTTCTAAGCATATATTCCAAAAACATAAAAATCAATTAACATATAATTGTTTTATTTTGTGATCCTCTAACTAAAGAGGATTGTATTTTAATAAGATAAAAAGAAAAATATATCTATATATATATATACTGATAGACTATCCAAATAATTCTGTAATTAATATAATTTTAAATAAATGAAGTTATTGGAGGTTCTCTTTCCACCATGGTAGGATTGTTGGGATTCATCATTAAATTGATTATTTATTTTGACATTATTTATTAAATTCATAAAATATTGGTTAAAAATTATAGTTATTAATAATTAGTAAAATATATCATTATTATTATAGGATTGTATTTTAGACATCCATTATAATCTACTAAACTCCATGTCATGTGGAATTTTTATAGTTGCATAGATTTTTGTTGTATAACATTAATAACCCCCTCTATAAGGGATTTTGAAATTAGTGGGATATGCTGGCTACTGGTTTACATAATATATTAATTGGGAGGGTTTCGTTTTGTTTTGTACTATGCATAATAAATACCCAATAAGTTAGAAACATTAAATATTAATAGAATAATATGTTATCTACATGGGTTACATAATCAATGGTAGACGTTTGGAAAGTGAGTTCAAATGAATAGCAAAGACTTTTCTTATGTTCAATCAATCAAGGAACACATAGATCACATTCTTAATATTACACTTATATAAAATAGAAACATATATTTTTTTATTAAGCCAAATATATATTGATTTCATTTGAAACTAATTTTTTTGATTAGGTAGAAAATACATAAAAAAGTATGCATTAAATTTATTTTTAAAATGGAATTTGTGGGAGAATAGTGATAAAATCCTGGGATAAACTAATGAAATAAAAGGGATGTGAATTTAAAAAATTTATAATTCAATATAGTGTAAATTTATATTTAAACTATTGATTTTATATATTATGTATTCAAACACAGTTATTATGTGATAGCCTAATCTACTTTTTGAGATAAACCTGATTACTATCAGAACACACAGGGTCACCAATTTTTAGTAAAAAAAATTTATTCGTATACTAGTTCATATTTTCAGACTCATCTTCATGATAGAACACATTCTATATGATTTTTTACAACTTGATTATATACCATTATTTTGGAATTAGTTGTCAAAAACTCACCCTTACTTTAATGAGAATATTACTTTTCATTCATCATATAGAATTATAGGTGTTACCATATATCCCTCATTATATAATATTGTCAATAAAATAAAAAAACCATACAAAATACTCATATTTAAAACATTTTCAAAAAAATTTAGAGTCTAATAATAAATAAACTTTCTTGAAAATTTAATTCGATATAATCTATATCAATATTCGCTTAATGAATATTAACATCATCATCAATGTGTATGTCTTAACTTACGGGTTAGTATTTAACCCATCCTTCTATTTTTTAGTTCCGTAAATATGTATTGTTGTTGTTGATCCTATTATACAAAATGAATTATATACTGATATATTACTAAATTATATGATTGAGGAATATTTATATTTTTATAATTATAATATATGGTCAATTGAAAATATGAAATTATACATCTCATCATCAATTTTTAGTTTTGAAAAAACATCCAACCCTTGATAAATATATTTCAAAAAATCACAATCCAAACCAAAATTGGTCACTCTATTAAATTCTCATCATAAAAATAATAATAAAGAAACTAAAATATTAATAGTATATTTATAGTGAGCTATATGATTTATGCCAAAATATTTTTAATATTATAAAAAAATATTATATGAATTTTTTTGTGATATATTTCCATCAGATGAACATCATATATCATTGGAGATAATATATTAAAATATAAAATTATTTTTATTTCATGCGCATATAATTGAGGGATAATTCCAATTCATTCTTAACAAGTCCTAGATTAGAGATTTGATTTTATGATTTTGTTTTCCATAGTGAGATTACCCATGGAGTAGTCTGATACTTTTTTATGTCTGGGGTCCCCTATTATAGACTATAATGAGTTGAGAAAAGATAAATTAATTTATTAATGAATAAAATAATTGATTTTGTATGCTTGTGAGAATTATCAATATCGATTCACTTATTTAATATCTTTTTGGGTTTAAATGTCATAAACCCTTTCTTGAGAGAGAAATATTGAATCAGATCAAGGGTAAACCAATGTTTTATTTATCCAATAATTAGATTATATGAAAAATATAACTAATAAGGAAGATAAAGATGAGATAAGAACCAATAATCACTATGATCAAGAGATATGGCTCTTCTATTTAATCACCAACTATATTATATATGATCATTATATAATTTTATTTTATGCTTTCTTGTATTTAATTAATTTAGGTAATTTAATTTCTACACGAAATTAATTTATTTTTTTACCAATTTTTAATTCCTCTTATTTTGTATTTTGTCCTTGAAGAATAAATTACATATGATCTTTGGTTAGACAATCAAACTAGCCACTATGAATTTCATCTATGATTATTCATCTTAATAACCCATATTTTCATATAAAATTCACCTCTCTCATCTTATATAACATGTTGTTCAATAGATAATGGATCTTATCTATGAATGATTTGTATTCAAGTCTATATAAAACATATTTTGTCAAAACAATTAAGAATAAATAATGTTTCAGGATTTTTGAGTGACGATTTTCTTCAGATGAAGACATAAATTTTATCCTTAGGGGATGTGATGTGTAGAGGAATCTCGATATTGTGAGAATCATTTTCATGTGCCTCTACATAAATAATACCTAAACGAGGGACTCTTAGGTGTAAAGTGGTGATTGTGGGTCAATGATGATTCTATGAAATCAATCATATCTGATTTAGGAAACTTTACTATCCCCATAGTTGTGTTATAGGGTAATATATTGAATATGTGATGAAATTACATGTACATTTATTCCTGAAATCCATGATTTATTTTTTGGTGGTAAGGGTTTATATAATAATTAAATGTGATATTATGTGACCCAATTAGAGCACAACATATAACCTATGTTTCAAACTCTATGTGTATATAGATCATTAAATCAGTTATCCATTGGGCTCCATGTCATGTGTGGAACAATATTTCATGTCATATACACTCATTGATACACTAGAAGACATATCATTCTACATCCAGTGAGTTGGTATGTCATATAAATTGTATTCCCTATGTGACATGACATTTATATTGGCCTCAAATTACATTAATTGAAGATATACATGTTGAGTTCCCCCATTGGTCCCACATATAACATACACCAGTATACACACCATGTGGGTGGACCCATACATGTAATATATAGAGTCATAGATGTCCAAACATCATATCTCACATTATAGATCATTTTCCCCAATAATAGATATTATAAAAATTATCATCAATTTTTTATTTTTTATCTTATTTCATTGGACATGGATATGTGAGCACTTGTTTTTTCTCACATGTGTTTTTCATAAAAAAGGACAATAATGCATCTCTCAATTGAATCATAGGTGAGACAGATAGATAATTTTGTCCCCCCCAACATAATAGGAAATGATATGGGGATTAAATAGGATAAACATAGTATACATGAGTATAGTACTTCCTATAGTGATGTGATTATAATCATAAAAAGGTCACATACAAGAGGGATAAAGTAAGAAACACCCCTACACATGGGTTGAATTCCCCCTATCCATGTAGTTTGGAACTTCATTATTTTAAGAGCGCTAAATTATAGAGAATTGTTTCTCCACTGATGTTAGTTACCCCATTTTTTGTAATTTTTCCTTTATCAAGTCATCATTCACCTAATATATTTTGTAAGAGGTGACATAAATATAAAATAGTGGTCAATGGATTAGTGGGATTATTGTCAAGGATTCTTCTTCTATATTGTGGATATATAGGGTATGAAATTATTCTATTCGATTGGATATTTCCATCATATAATATTTTTTTTACTTCTATCCACGCCTTCATGGTTTTGATCAAACATGTTTCTTATTTATTAGTTTTTTATTTTTAGTGGAATTATATTTTGTATGTATATACTCACCCTTTGAAGACAGTTTTTCTTACATGTGACATGTATTATAGATATGGAATCAAATTTAGAGGAAACTATCTTTGACATGGTGTGGATAGAGAAGGATCATAGTAAAACCTAGAGAATATATTAGGGTATAATGTATACAAATCAGTTCTTGGTCACTAGGAAGATCCACTATCCTCCATTTATTTTTTTTATTAACTTTGGTGATTCTGGATGTTAATTTTTACCTTCTATACTATCCCTAATGAATTACTAATCGTTTTGGGTTATTATAATTTTATGTCTTCATTAGTTTGGTTCATTTTTTTACAAATCCTGGATTGTTATTTCTTTCATGGTGATATCTTTTGCATATATCTATATTATAAAATGGTCTCACATAATGTGTGATATGATGGACCTATGTTAGTCGGAATCCCTTATTCTCTTTTAAGTCTTCATGGGGATTTAATATTTTTATTACCAAACTAATTCTGGTCTCGATGAATCAAATCAAATTAATGGAGTGTTTGAATGGGACTAAATCAAATATAGAGTTCAATTTTATATTTATAGTGAGTATTAGTATAGGAAAATATAGAAATGATGTAAAGGATTCATGAGCTCAGAATAAGAGATAATGAACAAATTATTAGTGTAGTGGTCAATGTTTCAATTCACTATGAATCTAATTTCAAACATCGAAGATCAGAACCCTACCAAACTATTTTCCATGAATAACAAATAATAAATTTATCATATTGGTATTATTAATTAATTTTAGAGTTCCTGATGAGTTAAATACTATGAAATGATCTAATGACTATTATTTATATTTTTATTCCCAATCATCCACATCGACAACATCAATCTCATATCACATCTAAGGGCCTTTGAATATTGTTTCCAGTGATTAAACATCACCCAATCAATATGATAAGCGATTACAAATAAATTCATTGTCTAGGTCCTGGGATTGAACCATCAGTTTTGGGGGGTTATTTTATTTTCATATAGAATAGCTAGTATGAATACATAAGGAATTGATAGTTTATATTACTCTACCCTAAAATAAGTAGATCGTTTTAGTGTTAAGGAATATGTTTTATGCATGAAAATCAAAATGATGAGAACTAGAAATACAGACTATCCATGTTTCAATTCAAGAATAGAACTCAAAAACATTAGGTATGGATAATGGAAGTGAAATCATTGATAAGATTTTTTAAACACCTTCTAATTAGTTGTATGAATTACTATCCAACCTCTTCCATGAAATAACATGTCAACATAGAATTTTGATTATCAAAACCTTCTAATAATACACTCTTTAATGGTTAGAGTTTGATCTCAGAATACATGGACTATATAACATGGAAACATTGAGATTAATTTAAATCATTTCAATTTATGATTATTATTATACGAAAGTGCCTGTTTAATTGAACACCCTTTTGATTATTGAACTTATAGTGTACTAACTATTAGCGATTAATAATAGATTCCATTGATCATTAATGTTTGAGTACTTCCTTCATTATGAAATAAATGTTGGTATTATCCCCAACATATTTTCATCTATTTCATAGTTTTTGATAAATAATTAGTGATTGAGATATTTTTTTATAAATAAATCCATGTACCAGGTGTTGGGGGGATAATTAAAAAGTGATTTTAATTAGTTTTGACTGAACAAAGAAATTTTTGAGGATCGTGATGTTGGAGGCATAAACACACATGTTCTGACTCATGTTGATCAATAGCCATAGGGTTACATATAGGATCAAGTCTTATATAACACATGAATTTTTACACTTATATTGGATGAATATATATAGATTATTACTAGAAAATATAGCATGTAGTAGAAGGTTGTTATTGTGTATAGAGACATTTATATAAAATCCATTGACATCATCACTAACCACAATAATGTGGATATTTTGTTCCTCGTGGTGGTGGATATGATAATAGAGATACAATTACACTAAATGAAGTAGATACTGGTGGATATATTTACGAGTCACTACATTTTCCACCATCCATTGATATTCCACATCATGCTCGGTGATGGTGGTAAGATACATGGTCTAATACATGAAACAAATATCTATGAGCTTAAATCACCTGATATGGTTTTATGTATATGGAATGTCATTACAACACTAGAAAAAATATTACTAAACATATTCATTAGATATTATTTGGTATTTTTATACATATTTATGAGATTTAAATACTAATGGAGATTCTAGTCTAACCTATCTTCCCATAGATTCTCTTCTGAATTGATCACATTATCACTCATAGTTAATGAAGATAAAATATTTCACATAGTGTTAAGAGGTTTTTATGGGACCATATAGAGATCAGGATGAATCCAAAAACCATCATCATTATTATCATCTAGTTATAGTTACTCTATTATTTAACATACTTTTAAAAACATAGTGTGGTGAACTTTTCAGTTGAATTATAAAGGTTTTTCTTTATGGTAACTTTGAAGCATCCATTGAGGTGAAAATGGTTTGCTCATGGGAGTTATTTCCAATAAGTATTTAGTTACAGATTTTTTATTTATTTGTTGTAAAATCTTATATTCAAAATTATATTATAGTTGTGGAAATGTATGTAGGAAAATTTTCAATTTTTGTACTTGTGTTTTCCATATGTTAGAATTTTGGAATCTACACTAATGTACAGACTTTTACCTCTAAAAAATATTACTTATAAAATTGAATAGAATCATATAAGATCAGGGAGATGAAGGTTCTCTGGGATTGAACTATTGATATGATTTTTATTAGGCCTAGTTTACCACCCTATGAGGATATAGATCTATTCACTAAGATAAGGGATGTGAGATTATTTGGGTTTTCCAAGTATTACATTATGAATCATTTGACAGTAATGAGCAAATAATCATTTTGGAGGATCAAAAAGATGATAGAAAATATAGTGGGACTAAATTGGTCCTAAAAGTGTAATAAAAGGTCTAATTACCACCAAATTTATGTTCATGGGTAAGATACCTTGAAGAAAGAAATAAGGGAATATTGAGGGTTGTAGGAGTTTCTACTAAATCCATTTGCGATGGAGAATTCAACAATTTTGTTCCAATATCTATTGATCATGATCTTTTACCCATTCGTGGATTGATATATAGTGACCCATATAAACTATATTGTTATCTTTATATAATTAATGGATGATGAAATTTTGTGCCTTAGAATCTATGTAGATATAATTGAAGATGTCAAATTTAATAGTAATCCATTTAAATTAATTTTTAGATTTGAGAAGTTGACAATATTATGAATTTAATCTCATATGGTGTAGTTGGTAGGGAAACAAAATATATCATGGTATTTCCTCCTAGGATCAAAAAAATTAATTTTTTTTGTACTAATTTTCAATGTGTTTGAAATATAATAGTTAAAATTCAAGGAATACATCTCTATTATTATAGTAACCATGATTGTCCTTACTTGAATAAGGATTTTTTTTGGAAATGGTGTGGTCTAATAAATATATGAGATCTTATGAATATATTTAATTTGGATATTATTCTATCATTTCCATAATAAAGAGTATAGAATATGGTTCTTACACTGCCTCTAAATTTTGGGATAGATATCTCCTATAGTAGGATTATATCGTATTAGTCAAAAAAACTGAAAAATCATTATAAAATTGTTTTGATGTGGATTTTATGATGGAATTGGTACGCATTTACTTTAATTAATGAAGTTTATACATTTATTAGGAGTGATTCGTAGTTTAAATGACCCAAAATAAACTTAATTACAACTTCACACACACACACACAGATATATATATATTAATCATAGAAAGAGGAACTTGTTATGGTCCATGTATAAAAATTACATTGATATTTTCTATAATATTTCAACGTGGAATGTGTTGTTTTACAACCACAATAATAATCCCTATGATTTGTTATTGTAGGAGGCTTTTGAGAATTCATCCCCAGTAAATATTTATTTTTCGATGAATGGAAATTGGATAATCATCCAGCGATGATGTTGACCACATCCCTTCATTATAAGGTAAGAGAGAGCTTACAATGATGTAGGTTCTATAACCCAAGTCAATTAGATATATTATGTTAGATATTATATTGTAAAAATATAAATGGATATACACTACCAAGATCATTTTCATTAGTTCTTAAGATACTAAATACATGTACATTAAAATAAAACCTTTTATATTTAACCATTTGAGTAAAAATGATTATTAATTAATAATATACATAGACATAATCATAGATATTATGCTCTTTGTTACCTTTAAGACGTATAATTTGATGATAAATGGGATCTTAGATAGTTTTTATTGAATAATATGTAAGTTTATTTTATTAAACAACAATATTAGAAAAAATAATATTGTGGAAATAGACATACATATTATGTCATATCAGTGGTTAATTGATAATAACATAATCCATGGATGATAATTGAAATTTCGAATCACATAAGAAATGTTAAAAGATGTCATTGTGATGGAAATGTGGAAAATGGATAATTATGGATATCATAATTATACTATTCAGGACTAGTTTCAAGTCATCATAAAATAAGTGTTGGATGCTTCAGTTACAGTATATTAATTTTCCCCTATGACATTCCAAGGAACAAATAAGCTATATATATTTGGTATCCACCCATAGTGTAAAGTTTTAATACTTTACATTGTAGAATAGATTCTTGTAGGATATACATTGGATCATTTTTTAAAATGATTATCATAGATGTTTTTATAATAATTTTTCAATAAATATTTTCTTATGATATTTTCCTATTTAGATAATTGGATTATATGACATGATAATATTGATCTCGAGTCAATTATTTAATATTGATATATATTTTAATTTTATTAAGTTATAAAAGGATTAGTTATGGAATCCATGTTTTAAAAAAAACATACATTTTTGTAAGGAATATAGAAATTTTTATACTATGAACATTTTGATATTATTAATAGTAATGTATTTTGAAAATTAATTACATATATTTATAATGGTCAGAGGTCAAAAATTATTTTGATAGATACTCTGTAAATTAAAATTAGTTACTAAATCATATTCTTTATGAATTAGAAATAATTTTTTTGGAGGAATGTATTATCGGTGGGAATACATTGATGTAAATTGTAAACTTTTATCAAAAAAGAGATTAGTCCACTTAGTAACTTATAAAATCTCCATAATATACATGTTCATAATATATTCATAATGAAATCCAACATCCTAGAAATACCATATCCATTAATCTAAAAATATGTGTCATATATAGGGGTTTATATAATCTATATCATAATTATGAGAAATTTAAAGCATAATAATGCATTTTGAATGTAGTATAATGATTCCTAACAGATATAACAAATCATATTGCGATATGATTCATTCAAATAAAAAATATTCATATAGAAAGATATAAATTAAAATGGATAACCCTAAATAATTAAAATTATGAATTAAATAGGTATTGATAATTAAAGACCCTTATTCCTCTTTAGTTTTTAATGTGAGGGGAAGACTATAGAACAAAACAAATTCATCATGATAGAAAAGGGAGATATGGAATAAAATTCCTGAGTGATATTGGAAGAGATAAATTCAATTAATTTTTAGATAATTGAGAATCTGGGTTGGTATTTATAAGATTGGTGAGTGGAATGTTATGGATTATGATGACATATTTTAAAATTTTATATTATATTAAGGGCCCCATTTCATAAGATAGTTCTGCCTTAGCACCCTTAATTTCGTACTATTATTTTTATTGTCACAATTTTTCAATGGTAATTAATTTTTTCATAATTTTTTGAAACTTATAAATATATAGTTTCTTATTTACCACATTTTTTAGTCTCATCGTATTTATTAATATAAATATTTTTTTATACAAATCATCAATTTCACCCGATATCTAATTTCAACATCTTAAATAAAAATATGAAATCCATTTAAAAAATATCATGTACTAATTATATTTGAAATGTGTTGGTTTTTTTTTGTGTTATATTTGTAAATATCATATGGAATTATTATGAGTCCATACGTAGAGACGACACATCATTCTGAGGCCTGGTGATTTAGGAATGGTGGTTTGAACTATTTTTTAAGTTATGTGAGTTGGTATATATGTGTGGTTGTGGAAGTTTCCAAAACTATTCCTGGATTAAAACATTAAGGGATATATTGTGTTTGGGATGATGAATTTACCTAAGAATGAGCCTAACCGTTACTGGCGTTGGTCGATGGAAAAAGATAATTTTCGGACGTTTTTCGTAAAATAAATTTGCAGTGTTTATTTTAATTTATTTGGAAACATCCGATGTAGTGCAGGGACGGGTCAGCTATTTAATTACTTAACTCCATGCCATAATCACTCTGAAACACCAATGATGACTCATTAATACAACAACATTATGGAATTATGAAATGTGTTTCCCCTTTTAAATGGGTTAATCGTATGTTCCTCATTGGTAAAGGTTGAGAGAAAACTTTGGTGGAATCTTGGAACCTTGGAGAGAAGTCTTGGTGATGATCCACGATGAATCAAAGTCGTGAATCATTGTGCCAAAAAGGATGAAGAATCTCGACGATGATGGCAGAATGACCGCTTCGTCAACGATAAATCTGTCCTTGATGTAGGGGTTTTTATATCGAATCTCCTTTCCTGGTTTCTGAATTTAAACCGCGAACGTGGATCAACCATGAACAAGTTGATCCATGGATTCGTGAATTCATGCAGAAGGGTTTCATCGGGTTGATCATGGGGAATTAATCAATGATAAATTATTGTTTGATTATTCTAGGTTTGATCCTACTAATGGGAGCAGATCAACACCGTGATGAACGACGACAGAGGTTCATTCCTCGATTTTCTATTAGGTTTCATTCCCCATTATTTTCTCATGCATTCTTCATATTCTTCATGGGGCGATGAAGAATGGATTTTTTTGCAACCTTCATGAAATGAAACGATCGTAAACTGAATATCCGACATCGCAACAACACTATAGATGTGCGACGACCATGGCAGATGACGAATCATCTCGGTTTGGAAGAGACCATTCATAGAGCTTTTTTCGAACAGGAGGATCAAAATGCATTTTTAGGGCTGATCGGAGGCCCAAAAATAAGAAATATGACTTCAAGACATCAGGGAGAACTAGAATCTAGTGTTTCATGGTGATCAGACCATCATAATGTAGATTGAAGTATCACGAGAGGTGCGTCAGTAAGTTGGCCCTTCCCCGAAGCTCGGCGTGTATCTTTGGTGATACATGGACACGAGAAGAACGACACGGATTTGCGAAATGATGTTTACTCTCTATCTAGAATGGAAGAGGTGGCTATATGGGAATCAGTATGTATCTCGGTTGATACACGAAGACATGAAAGGTTACACGGCCGTGTACTCCACCACACGACCAGACGAGGCCAGTGGCGCGAGTCACCCCGTGTGCCATTTACACGGGTTGGCATACAGGGGTTGAGACCGTGTACAACCACATGGCTAGTGTACACAGGGCAGACCTCAGATACTTATACATGGCATGTTATCTTTTACAAGTCATTCACTTTCATTTTTCACGACCAACCTTGTTTCATGGGACGTTGTACATAGGTTGTACCATGGGTCTGAGGACATGGCGTGTGTCCTTTCTACACGCCGTGTACATTTCTGTACATGACTTGATATTTTTGTTCCACATATCTTGGACATGTTTCATTAGTGTTAGTTCCCATTTTCTCGTTCCAATGAAGGTCAAGTATCGTTTTTTACAGGAGTATTATCCCATTAGCATGACTTTCTGTGATAAAGTCAGGCATCCCTTTGAGTGGCCCTGAGAAAGAACCTATATCCATTAATGACACTAGTAAGAGTCATGAATCGACGTGACAAACTCCACTGGGCCTTGATCATCTACCTATCATATGAATTTGGATGAGTTGTGGTATTGGCCAAGGCCCTAGCAGGGATCCTCATCCAAGTATCGTGATATTTCCCACTCAAGAGTGTGTTATACCGTAACAAGTGTATCTATCTATCATGAACATTCAATATAGGTGTGTGTTATCCCCATAATGAGTGTATCTATATCTTGTGTGTTTTCCCGAGTAATTTTACTTCTCGAATAGACGTCATCAGAGCTACCATACTCCTGGAGTCAGTTCTCCCAGAACGAGTGCTTCGTGGGATCCTCAATCTGAATTCCAAGTGGGGGTATGCAGTTGTGTGTCTTGTCTATAGAATATGGGTTTAGGTTTTGAGTATATGTTCTCCTATTATATGATGAGTATACATATATTGTGTATATATAACCATGCCTTTCTTTTGTGTATTGCTTTGTGGTTCTCGAGGTACTCTACAGAGTATTGTTATACTTAACCCTGCACGGGCTTTGTCAGCACGTGTCGTGTCTTGTGCAGATGAGTAGCCTTTTGATAGTGTCCAGGGAAAACTAGGATAAGACAGAGATTTCTGAGTTTTTCATAGGTCGCGGTGTTCCTATGGCTATGAGAAGCAGTCTCAGTACCTCTTTGTGTTACAGATTGTACTTTGTAGTTTTCACACTCTTGTTTTGGTGGGCATGTATTCTGGCCCATTTTAATTTCAACAGTTTACGTTCCATCATACTTTATTGGTCTGGTTAGATGTATGCATGCATTTTGTTCCTTAATGGTTTTTAATTTTCATCATTTGTGGGTTTGGAGATGTGTGAGGGTGTACAGGTTCTTAATAAATGCCTCCCATGTTAGTAATATGCCTACTTGGTGCTAGTCACCAACACCTAGCCCATTAGAGGTGGTCTTGGGTAGTCATGGCATAGGCCCCACTTGGACTAGTCTTAACAGAGTGGTATCATAGGTGTTCAGTTCTACATTTGGTACAAAATACTATGAGATTGGTTTGGGGAAATAGTGTTAAGTGTTTTGAGCTTGGCTTTCGGGCTAGAGACTCCAGTGTTGGTGCGGGCGACCGATGTATCCATACACCATGACTCTGATAACCTGATTTTGGACTCGGTACATGAAAACCCTAGTTGAAAGGAAATAAAATAATGGTACATGCATCATATAGGAATGGGTTGTGTTTTCCATATCCTTTGTGTATGATATCCATATATACTCATTAATCAAGGTACATATTGTTTCTTTAGAGGATGTCTCTGCGATGCATACCCTATTGGATTCAGTAGCACGATCATGAGGATGACCCACTCAGGGAAAAGGCTTCGATACAGGGACCAGTTTCCCTGGTGTTTCCTATAGGTGGTGCACCTATTATTCCACCACCAGTGGAGTAGCCCGTTGTACCTTTAGTACCGACCAACGAGGGGTGAAGGCTGAGCGCGCTCCATGAGTTCTAGATACAAAGACCCCTCAGGTTCCGAGGCGAGCCCGACCCTCAGGAGGGTGAGGACTAGCTTGAGGTAGTGATTATAGTTTTCCATCTATTAATGACACCAGCAGACTAGATAGTGATCCTATGAGTGATCCTTAATCGGGGTTCAGTGGGATTATGGCGGAGTCTGACCACATAGACTCACAAAAAGGAGACTCTTTCATGGACGGAGTTTGAGAAACTCTTCAAGGAGGAGATGTCTCCAGTTATGCTAAGTGCAGTACACGTCCACCATATTCTTCATCTCTAGCAGGGTAGTATGATGGCATCTAACTATTCATTGAGGTTCTCCATCCTCTCCAGGTAATTGATGGATATGGTTAGGGATCTGTACTTCAGATCTCGGAACTTTGAGCGAGGTCTACGAATGGACATCCGAGCTAGTGTCATGCCTCAAGGAATTTCGAGTTATGTTGGAGTGATCGAGTGGGCCTTGGTTAGAAAGAGCTTCTTGGAAGAGCATAGATAGCCAATGACATTATGCAATTGGTAGACAGGTCTGGAGACCTTGGCAGCATGGAGCCAGTGTCGGACATAGGGATCCAGATGTGGAAAATGTTAGATGAGGACCCAGGACAGGGATTCGATAGTCCATGGCCATCAGGCTAGATCTAGTCATCCTAGGGAGAAGCGGTGGTATTCATGCGATGGAAGGGGAAATCTCTATAGGTATTGTCCGACCTATTGAGCTGCTGAAAGGGAAGTGGTGAATGGACCATCGAGGTAGAGGCAGAAAGTTGATCAGACAGACTCTCCAGACATCATATTTGGAAGAGGAGAAGGGAGAGATGCCGGTGGTGCAAGATGCTTAGGCATACTTCCACTACCACCCCCAGGAGGTCCGCACTAGGATGAGGAAGCTGGGGGATAGGGGTAAGGAAAACTTCCTGCAGTCGAGGCGTATGACCCAGGGGCTCTAGGTTTGATCCTAGGTATGATCTGTGTCTTCTCTACCTTATCTTTCATACATATAAACATAGGTTCAAGTCATTCCTTCATCACCACATGTCTTGTGCCAAACCATGTGATTTTGGTAGAGTCGTAGAACTGATCATTATGCTTGGAGACACCTATGGGAGGAGACTCAACAATCACACACCTTTGCAGGCAGTTTGATCTTACCCTTGGAGGCAAGAGTTTCGGTTGGATCCTCATGGTGTTCGCATCAAGGCCTTACGATGTAATTCTTGGTATGGATTGGTTATCTTCGGTCCATGATCAGATCAAATATTTTTTGTGAAGAGTGTGGTGTGTTTGCAGTGATGGGATGAGTTTTTCTTTTATTGGAGAAAAGGAGACCCAGTCAGCATAGAATGAGCTCATGCATAGGAGGTTTCAGCTATTCAGTCATGAGTTGGCTAGCCTTGACCTCTGATAATTTGATGTGATGAGCTCCCATTTCCCTGTGATAGTGGCAGAGTATGTATATGTTTTTCCCAAATATGTTTTGGGACTACCTCCTCACCGATAAATCTACTTATGAACCAACTTACACCCCGAGACGGCACTGATTTCTTCATCAGCAAATCAGATGACTCCCACAATGCTTTGAGAGCTGAGGGTGTAGTTGGAGGATTTTCAGAACGAGGGATTTTTGAGACCCAACATTTCACCCTGGGCGGCCCCAGTACTATGTGCTAAGAAGGCATATGGAAGTTTGTGGTTGTGTGTAGACTACTAGCTCTCGAATCAGGTAATGGGGAAGAACAAGTATTCACTTCCAATAATCGACAACCTCTTCAATTAGATAATAGTGGAATAGTGGTTGTCCAAGTTTGACCTTCAATAAGGTTATCACCAGTTACAACTACGGGGTGGGGATATACCGAAGATAGATTTTATATGCCGCTACGGTCAATATGAGTACATGGTGATTCTCTTCAGCATGACCAACTCCCCCACAATGATCATGGGAATGATGAACCAGATCTTTAGGTCGTACTTGGATCTATTTCTAGTGGTCTTCATCGACGACATCCTTGTGTACTCAGCGTTATAGGAGTTGCACCCGAGACACCTGTGGATGGTTCTAGATGTACTTCAAGAGACACAGCTTTATGAGAATCTCTCGATGTTCCAGTTCTGAATTTAGGAGATCAAATTTTTGGGACATGTCATATGATTAGATGGAGTAGATGTGGACCCAGCCAAGGTGGAGGTAGTGTTAGCATGGGATCCATCTCAGAGCGTGACGGAGGTGTGATGCTTCTTTGGGTTGGAAGAATATTAACTAAAATTCATTCCTAATTTCTTCCAAATATCAGCACCAATGATAGCCTTAACCTATAAGGGGAAACCCATAATATGGACGGAGATGTTCCACTATGCTTTCATGCAGTTGAGATATATTTTTATGAGCACCCCAATCTTAAGATTTCTAGAGGAGGGTTTCGAGTATGTAGTTTTCAGCGACGCATTAGGGACTGGGTTTGGCTATGTCCTGGTGCAAAGACATGCAATGATTTCTTATGGTTTGCACCAACTTAATCCACATGAGAAAGACTATGAAACCCTTGATCTTATGTTGGTAGTGGTTTTATTCGCATTGAAGATGCGGCGACACTACCTTATGGGTGAGCGGTTCATCGTCTACTTTGACCATAAGCGCCTTAGGTACATCTTCTCATAGAAGGATCTGAATCGGAGATAGAGGTGGTGGCTAGTTCTCCTCCAAGATTATGATGTCAAGATCATATATAGCCTTGATAAGGGGGAAAAGGTGGTATATTCACATTGTAGAAGGTCGAGGTCACAACTATTGAGTGAGGCGACAGAGCAGTTAGCCACACTGCACTTATCCATTGTGGATGGAGAGGATACAACATACCTACAGTTGATGGTTGTCCCAACTCCACTCTTACAATGATTTAGGGAGGTGAAAATTGGGGATGTCGAATTTGAGGCTTTACATGCTCAGTTATACACAGGGCATGCTCCCAATGGATATTCACAATGTGGGGAGCACATACTTCTTTTTAGAGGAGGCATTGTTGTACAAGTGGCATTGCTAGAAGAGGTCCTGAGGGAGTGTCATACATCCCCCTTGGCGGTACATCCTAGTGAGGAAAATACGTACCAAGATCTCCGAAGAATGTTATGGTGGTCAGGAATGAAGTGGGAAGTAGTAGAGTTTGTTTCTTGATGGCTTACATAGAAGTAGGTTAAGGCTGAGCACCAGGTTCCAGATGGATTAGATCACCCCTCGAGGTTCCAGAGTGGAAGTGGGATGAAGTATTGATGGAATTTATGACAGGTTTGTGATGGATTTCCAAGAGTCCTAATTATATCAGGGTGATCACTGAATTACTCACCAAGTCATCCCTCTTCCAATCTATCAGGGAGTAGAGTTCTGTAGAGATCCTGGGATGCCTCTAGGTGCAAGAGATAGTTCGGCTTCATGGAATCCCTTCGACAATAGTCTTATATCTAGATGCCTGCATGACATCCTATTTTTGGAAGGGATTTCAGGAGGATTTTGGAACATAGCTACGCTTGAGAATGATGTTCCATCCCCAGAACAACGGTCAGACAGAGAGAACCATTCATGTTCTGGAGGATATGGTGCAGGCATATATCTTGGACATCTGTCATAGTTGGTAGGAACACCTTCCCCAGCTGGAGTTCAACTATACTAATACCTACCACTCCACCATTGGTACGGCTCCATTCGAGGCCTTGTATGGGAGACCCTTTCGGTCATCGGTTTGCTGGACCGACCACAGAGAGCCAACACTCATGGGTATAGTGTTTGTGCGAGCTACTTCTGAGAAGGTGCAGGTCATCTGAGAGCAGATGAAGACTACACAGAGCCACCATAATTCTTATGATGACAGATGACGGATACCACTAGATTTTGATGAGGGAGACCACATATTCTTTTGAGTCTCTCCTCAATTAAGGTTTCAGAGGATTGACCGATATGGAAAGCTATATTCAAGGTTCATCGTACCTTTTTAGATATTTCATAAATTCGGCGAGGTGGTGTACCTTCTAGCTCTACCACCGCAGTTGCATCAGGTGAACGATGTCTTCCACATGTCACAACTGAGGAGGTACGTGCATGAACCATCACATATCATCAATTAGGGTGAGCTGGTCATCGATAATGGGGTGACCATTGCTGAGTACACGGTGGAGATCGAGGATCGGCGGGAGAAGATCCTTCATGGGCGATCAATTCCCTAGGTGCTCATTTCGTGGTAGCACAGGAATCATCCGAAGAGAATGTGGGAGTAGGAGGCTCAGATCCATTCCCAATACCCACACATTTTTGAGTATTCATTGTTTTGGATTTTCGGGGACACAAATCCAAATGGTGTGGAGAATGTAATGTCTTATATTTTCTGAGTTTTACTTTTAAATATTATATTGAATTTTTATGAGACTGGGCATAGATATGGCACATCATTCCAAGTCCTAGTGATCCTAGAATGGTGGTTTGACCTTTTTTTATGTTAATTGAGTCAGAATATGTGCACATTTGTGGATGTTTCCAAACTGATTCCCACATTAAAAATATGAGTGCACTATTTCATCTGGGATGATGACGTAACCTAAGATCGATTCAAACCACAACTGGTGATGGTTGCGGGGAAATGTTAATTTTTAGATGTTTTTATTAAAATAAAAAAAATAAATTCACAATGTGTATTTTATTTCATTTGGAAACATCAGCTATAGTGAAATGACGGAAAAACTATTTCATTAATTAATTCCATGCCATAATCACTCTGAAACAACGACGCTGACTCATTAATACCATAGCGTGATGAAATTCAGAAATGTGTTTCCCCTTTTTAATGGGTTAATCGTATGTTTCTCATTGGAAAAGGTTGAGGGATTACACTCATGGAATCAAGGAACCTTGTAGAGAACACTCGGTAAAAATTGACGATTAATCAAATCCATGAATTGACGCACCATCAAAGTTGAAAGATCTCGACGACGATGGAATCACGACCCCTTAGTCGGTGATAGATCCATTATTGAGGTTGGGGTTGTTATTTCGATTCTCCTATCCCTGTTTAGGAATTTAAATGGTGAACACAGATCAACCATGGACAAGTTGATCTGTGGATTCATGCTTTCTTGCGGGAGGCTTTCATCAGGTTGATCTCAAGTAATTAATCCATGTTAAATTAATGTTTGATTCTACTCCGTTTTGTCCTACTAATGGGAGCAGATCAATGATGTGACGAATGATGGCAGTGGTTCATTCCTAGATTTTATATTGGGTTTCTTTCCCCTTTATTTTCCTGCGCGGTCTTCACGTTCTTCAAGGGGAAATGAACAATAAATCGTTGCACACCCGTCTTGCAATGCTAAGATCCCAATATATAGATTCGACATCGCAATGACAATATGGAGGTGAGATAGCCATAATGGATGAATAATTGGTTCAGATCAGAAGAGTCCATTCATTGAGTGTTATTCACGCGAGAGGATCAAAACACGTTTTCATGTCCAATCGGAGGCCCAAAAACAATAGAAATGACTTCAGGACATCGAGGTGACCTAGATTCTAGAGTTTTGTGGCAACCAGATTTTCATAATGAAGATTGAATCATCATGGGAGGCATTCCAGTGAGAAGCATCAATTCTGGAAAACTCTAGAATACACGACTTGTACTTTCGAAGAACATGCCGTGTAGTACTGGTGGAAGTAGCTAGGGTTTCGTGGGTCAGATTGGTGTCACAGGGCATTTGACCCCAGTCACATGGCTTGGTTGGACTTCTCTAATGCTCGACGTGTATCTCGACCGATACACGGACACAGGGAGACCGAAACGGCTTCGTGACACGACATGTTCTCTCTATGTAGCATGGTAGAGGTGGCTACATGGGACTCGGCATGTATCTTGGCTGATACAGGGACACATGATAGGGTACACGGCTGTGTACTCCACCACACTGCCAGATGAAGCTAGTGGGACTAGTCACTCTGTGTACCAGTTACACGGGTTGGCGTACATGGTTTGAGACCGTGTATGGGCACATGGCCAGTGTAAACGGGGAAGACCCCATATACTTAGCCAAGGAATGGTATCTTTTACATACCATGTAGTTTCATTTTTCACAACTAGCCTTGCGACATGGGTCGTTGTATGTAGGCAGTACCCATGGATAGAGGACCCGATGGGTAACCATTCTACACAGCGTGTACTTTTCTTTACAATCCTTGATCTTTTTTTCCACCGTCTCTTGGACATGTTTATTTTGGGTTAGTTCCCATTTTTATCATTCCCAGGAAGGTCAAGTATCGTTTCCTTATATTGAAGTATGATCCCTTCAGCAAGACCTTCTGTGATTGAGTCAGGCATCCCTCCGAGAGGCCTGGAGTGAGATCCCCTATCCATTCTTGACCCTAGGTAAAGTCAAGCATCGATGTGACCAACTCCACTGGGTGTTGATTATCTACCTAGAAGGTGAATCTGGATGAGTTGTGGAATCTTCCAAGGCCCTAGTAGTGATCCTCATTTGTGTGTCGCAATCATTCCAACTCATGAGTGTGTTCTCCCATAATGAGTGTATATATCTATCATCATCTTTCCACTCAGGAGTGTGTTCTCCCATAATGAGTGTATCTATCTCCTGTGACTTTTCCTAATATACATTAATTCTTGGATGGACATCAACAGATCCACCAAACGCGTGGAGTGAGTTCTCCTGGAATGAGTACTTTGTGGGATCTTCAGACTGAATTCCCAGCGGGTGTATACGGTTGTGTGACTTGTCTCTAGACTAAGGGTCTGGGTTTTGGGTATATCTATATTGTGTTATCCTAGTACATGTTCAGTAGACATATACTGTGTAGAGAAGACTGTGCCCTTCTTTTGTGTATTGCTTTGTGGTTCTTGTGGTCCTCTACTAAGTATTCTTGTACTCACCCCTACATAGTATTTTCCCACACGTGTTGTGTCTTGTGCAGACGAGCAGCCTTTTTGACAGAGTCTAGGGAGGACTAGGATAAGAATGATCTTTCTGAGTTCCTCCTAGGCTGAGGTGTTCCTATGGCTACGAGCACTAGTCCCATTACCTCTTTGTGTTACAGGTTGGACTATTCAGTTTTCAGACTCTTGTTTTGGTGGGATTTTATTCAGCCAAGTTTACTTTCAGCACTTTACATTGAATTGTACTATGTTGGTTTTGTTTAGTTGTATGTATGAATTTTGTTCTGTAGTGGTTATTACTTTTCAGCATTTTTGGGCCTGAAGATGTGTGTGTGTGTATCAGTTCTTTGTCAATGCCTCCCATGTTAGTAATATGCCTACTCGGTGCTAGTCACCAGCCCCAAGCCTATTGGATATGGGCATGGGGAGTCATGGTGCAGGCCACACTAGGATGGGTCATGGAAATGTTAATTTTAATATTTATGTAAGGTTTATATATTAAATAAAAAGTGGATATTAATGTAAATAATATTATATTTCTGAAAGAATTTGTAATTTAATGCAACTCAACCAATCAGTACATAACCCCATATAAAACTTGTATAATAACTAACGGTGATGAGTGGAATTGTGAAAATTTCATTTAGATGTTTAAAAAATGATATGATTGTCATTTCTACTAACATGGACTTCTCACATTGATAATTCCACCATACCCTTTCTTGTTGATGTTTTCCTTGTGCATAAGCAAAGGAAAACCATGGTGATGTATCCTCCTTCAAATGATATGATAATTATCTTAATATATCATGTTACAACTAATTTATCTTAGGTTTAGTCCATTATACATAAATTATCTCTCATTATTAACATTTATATATAATAAATAATAAATATTCTTTTTGAAGAATATATTTTAAATTTTCACATTAGCCAATGATAATAATAAAAAATAATCAACGGAATATCAGATATATTTATAATATTCATAAAATATGTCAAAAATCCAAAAAATAATACATGTCATTTTAATTCCCTAAATAGGTCAATCATGTGGATTATATTATTTTTATTTTATACTATTCATATCATAGTTGTGATTCTTAGTGGAAATTATTTTCCTTGAGAAATTTTCATTGTAAATGACTTACTAACTTTTATATATTGTTTATTCTTATATAATTTTATTTAGTAAACAATAAATATTTTTTTAGTATATAATTTAAATAAAATATTCTATGTTATTACTATAATTTCCTATGAATTACATTATTACCTATATTATTATTTTATCCATAAAAGTTTATGTCAATCCATGAACAATATAAAATAATAATATTTCATTTTATCCTTGGGTTATTATATTTTGTCTTATAATTTGTGATTCCTCTAAATAATATTGACCAATTGTGTCATTCGATTCCATAATATTTTCTCCCTCATATAAATATTTCAAGTATTATATTTATTATATGAGTTTTAGGCTCCAAATAATCGTGAATCACATTTAAAACCATTAAATGTACTAGAAGATAATATTTTAGAAGTGATATGTAGTTGATGTCACACATTCGAGATAGGTTTGGTGACATGGATAAATGCTATACATAAAAGACAATATACTACAATATTTCAAATGTATTTATATACCTTATACATAGATTCCCTTTATTATGAAAACTCATTACAACTTTTCCTGAAGATATATTTATGAATAAATGGAAACATACATGGAATTTACAACCCATCCTTTAGTTGTTAGTTTAAATTTTGTATCTACATTGGGGTGTATCAATTTGTTTATTTTTGGATCTTATATTCATTAATATTTCATCCATGTGGTCAAGAAATAATTAAATACTTTATCAGACATCATACCAATATTTTTGAGTAGAATTTATCATTCCATAAAAGGAATTATATTGTATGATTTTTATTATTGACTATTTACTACTAATGTATATAAGATCAACTAGTGGAAAATACTAATTCTAATACACATGGATGTAAAGACATCACGAAAATAGAATGTGAAATGATATTTGGATAGTCCTTCCAATATATCAATCAGTTTGATATTGGCTGTAATGTTCAATTCCTTCCCAGTCCATTACATTTTGAGTTTTCATTTGTTCATGTATTTGGAGAAAGCTCAGAAGGTGTCTAGAGGCATTCAGTTTCTAAACATTGGAAAAAGGGGGATTACACATCATGTATCAGGATTACATGATGTGAATATCAGATTCATGTCTTGTTTAGGAAGTTTCATGATTTTTAAATATTTTACAAATCATGGAGAAGAGTATCATGGAATGTAATATTTTGGGGTTAGATATATAAACTAAATTTAAGTGGTTATGTTTTGTTCGATGAAAACCAAACACTATGTATTACACGACTTGAAAGGGGATTACACGTCATGTAATACCCCAATCATGTGAAGTATTAAAATTATTTTTTATGGAACCCTCATTCATTCATCAATTAATTAATTTACCTCCCATTCCAGAAAAAACCATTAGTGCCTCGATGAGTCCTTTGAGCCCCAATTCTCCCTCCTTGTTCCATTAATCTCAGTGGTTGTTCATTGCCGATCTATGTTCAATCCACTGTGATTTTTCGCCTCTTTCTCATATTTTTACTCTTATTCATCCCCTTGGATTCCCTAACATGATATGTATTTTCATTATTTGAATGTGTGGGATTAGTTTTGATAATAATTTTGTACGAAATAGGTTGATACATGCTTCTGGTGGGGCATTTGCTTCTTGCTAGTATTTTTATTTTCCATTCAGAGCACACACGAGTTAAAAAGATTCCACAAGGTAGGATTTCATTCATTTCTCTTCAATTTAAAATCATGTTTTATGTATTTTCTTTTTTTCACCTAAGGATTGTGATTGTTCCATGCCAATAGAATGTATGAATTGGTTAAATGGAATTCAATGGGGTATGAGGAATTGTTTTTCATGTCATTAATGTTATGAAATTATGATTGTTATATTGTGAGTTATATGTGCTTGATTTCCCACTAAAATATCATGGTCAGTGGGGCCCAATGTTTGTTCACTAATTGGGTTTCATGTATTTTCGTTCTTGTTGAACCCTTATATATGAATATTTGGTTAATCATGTAAATCTAGAAAATAATTGAATGCTCTAAGACATGGTTTGTATTATATCACCATTAATTAATGATATAGAATTAAATAAGTGAACCCCTTGAAAATTCAAATTTTTTTATATTGTTGTATGTGGTGAGATGTTTTAAATCATTTTGGATGCATGTGTAGGACAAATGAGATGTGAAGTGGCTCTATTAAGATGTGTGGTCTTGCTCAAGTTTGTGATAGGGTATGTTTGTGATCACGGTTGTGTGTTGTGGGTTGTATTGGGTAGTGTTACAGAAGAAATTTTAGATGGTACATCAACTTAGATATGTAATGGAATCACATGTTGAGGGATTAATTGTTTGTATAATGGATGATAGGTGTTGTTCATTACGATTGCGATCTAGTAGTGTGGTAATGTGTTACCAGATGGGTTTTTGGGTTCGTTTTTTGTTCCATTAATTTATGATATACTATGAATGGGTATTAAACATAGAGAACATCGAATTATGTGTCCTTAATTTCTAGTCACCATATTATTTTTTATCAGGATCTTTGCCTTTTTAAATGATTGTTTTATGTTGTCTGTGGTGTGTAGAGTTTTGTGGTCTCCCATGTAGTGATGGAATGACTAAATAATTAATTAATAAAACTTTGAATTAATTGATTTGGTTTGGATAGCATAATATAAATGGTTAATTGATGAATAAATGATGGTATGTGTGGTTAATAATGATGAATATAATAAATGGGGAAGTTAACTGAAATTAATTGAAAATTGAGAGAAGGTTGTGGTTTTTTGTGTGGTGTTAGAATTTTAGTGGTATCAACGATGTTGGAAGTATTTTGTGTTGGATGTTTTTTTGGACCCCATAGGTTGGGATTGAGTGTTTGGTATCATATATGTGAATACATGTATTTTATTAGGTTTCTTTACACACCCCTCCTTAGTTGATAACTATGTGTGGAAAGTCACTATCATCATGGGGGTGTGTCATTCCCAAACATGTTGGAAGGATGATGGATGGATAGACACATGATAATCTATTGACCCTATACTAGGTGGTGATAGCCCAAGATTATTCATGCCTGATGTAGTTTGTTAGGCCTAGGTGTGTGCAAGTGAGTCATGCTTTTCTAGGATTCTTAAAGATGAGAGGTCTTTTTCTTTCGCAGGATTCATTGGGATATGAAGTGATTTGGTATGTGGCCTAGGTGTCTATGGGTGGGATGTGATGTGGTATGTGTCCTAGGTTTCTATGGGTCCGTTGTGATGTGGTATGTGGCCCAGGTGTCTGCGGGCGGGATGTGATGTGGAATGTGGCCCATGACTCTACAGGTGGGTTCTGATGTGGAATGTGACCAATGTGTCTATAGGTGGTATGTGATGTGGAATGTGTCCCTAGTTCTTGTGGGCGGATTGTGACGTGATACTTTTAGAATATGTGGGATCATGATGACTTTATTCCATTTGGTAGTATCGAATAATCAGTGTTAATGGGTGTGGGGTACCCTATCATCAATGTGCATTATATTACATTACTTGATTTGTGTTATTTTGTGAGAATTCCCTAGTGTGGTTGGGATGTTTAGTACAACTATTAGCTATTTTTTGGTTCAAATGTATTCTCACTGAAGAATTAGTATGGTCCTATCATTTTTACACATTATACCTTGGATTTATTACTGAGTATACTTTTATGCTCACCCTATGAATATAAAACATCATTCATGATTTAGGTCGAATATGTGGATCATTCTATCCATTACTATCTTTGGTTTTTGGAAAGTTGATGAGTCACTGTTATAGCTTCTTTTTGGTACATTAACTTGGATACATTTTTTTTATCAGTTCTATTTTACACATGCATGTAGAATAAATTTTGGTGTTGTTTTATATTATTTCATGGATTTTTTTGGAAGATCCGTCATATCTCTCAATGTTATATAAAATAGTTTATTCCTTCCATATTGTGTTATGTGTATACCCTTGGTTCTAGTCCCCAACCTGAGGCCTACTAGAAGAAGGAACAGAGGCATGTTATCAATCATTATTCATTACCATCCTAGTAGGGGTATCATTGAATGTAATGGGACATGAAAGAATGGTATCCAAGTTGATGGTCAAGATATATGATGGATATTGGAGTTACGAATAGTGAGGATTGACTGAATGGTATGTAAATATTTCCAATTTAAATTGGCTGGTGACATTGGATCTGGAGACCAACTTGGACATGGGATTTTAGGAACCCACATGATCTTGTGCACATGATCTATGCTTTTATAACAACCAAGTGAGACATACCTTTATGTAGGGGTAGATATAATGGAATGGTACATGTATTATAATGACTTTTTATCTAGTTTGAATTGGGTTGTTTGGGAAATGTTTAAATGAATATAAAAATTAGTTAATTGAGTTAAAATTAATCATAAATAAAAATTAAATTATACTTAGGATTATCAACTCCTGGTTTAATCATCAACTATACATCTTGGTCATCATTCATATTTTTCTATGTAAGTAGAGGTACATCAGGCTGATTTAACTAATCGATGGAGGATTGATCGACTTGAGGTGGATGACCAGTGGAAGAGGACATTGGGATCTTTCCAGTGACATGCATTGGGAATGTACAAGGGTAGTGATTAAGACATAGAGATGGATATCTGGCTCATGGAGCTTCAGATCAAAATTAGTTTTATCTAGGCCCTAATAGAGTATTGGTTTCCCTCTATAATCAGTCAAATGTGAGGATCCACACATCAGTGGTGGATGCGGTGTCTGGGGGATTGGAGGGAAGAAAATGTTTTGTTGGTCGACTTCAAGAAGCAATTCTGGTAAGGGTTTCATTCCTCTACCAGGATGTCTAAAAATATGTAGGATCTAATCTACAATTAGTGGTGGTGTATGTTTATATGAGAGATGGGGATCAGGTGTAAGGATCTCTTTCATCAACCCCATATCTCCTTCCAGACGAGGAGCCTCATGTGAGTTGTCTTGAGGAGGAACTTTTTCCTTCTATCACATATACAGTAACTCCTTTTATGTTACCGATATAGCTAGAGGTTAAAAATAAGGATGTTTTGATTGAGAGGATGCACTCACAATGAGGTTTACCATGATTTAGAATCAAACATAGTTCTTCAAGAGATAGGGTTACCAGGAGTTGGTCATAGGAAGCAGGACCTTCACGGTTCCAACTGGTAGGGAGTTGACCTCATCAGCTACCATTTTGACCATATCAGCATCACACCATTCATGTGAACTTGGGACTGAATTGTTTCTTTTCTAGAGTTTGTGTACATCTTCTTAACTAGTTTTCATCATCCGTATGATCTTAGTATAGTGGACGTGGATATGTTTAGAATTATATTTTCTAGTTGTTATTGGTGAGATGGTTTCAGTAACATGGAAAATAATATTTTCCTCCAATGAGGGGAGATGGATCCAGTTGAGGCCAACCATAGGATGCTCCTCATGTTTAGGGGCCTGTACCTAAGCATGGTACTGGATGCACCAATCAGTAGAGAGGTAGAGGATTTGGGTGTGGTCAGCTGCATGTAATGGAAGTAGCAGTCCCCGTAGTGGTTGAGATCTTCTAAAGTACAATTGTTTTTTTGTACCGTTTCATGTTAATTGTCTTATTCAGGTGCATCACACTCCATTTTTTCACTCACTCTAGCCCATGCTCTGGATCTAAATGTATAGAGTATTACCATGACCATGGTGTTGATTATGCTATTTGGAATCCATAACAACTTGTTTAATGTGTTTTGGGATGGAGACTAATGATGGGACCACATCTATCATGTGGGGATATCTTCTTTACAAAAATTAAACGAAACGATGTCATCATTAGTATTTACTGGTAGTATTCCATACGTTCCATTATTAACTACATCTGTAGGAGAGTTGGGTTTTTAGATGTGGGATGTTAGTGTGTGGTTTTTTTCGGTAAGATGGGGTGTTAGGTAGAATGTATACATTTTGATGCCCAAATCTTATTTTTTGGTTTCTATTTTTTTATAATTAGTGGATACTAAGACTGTTGAAGTTCCCAATGTTGCTAGGGAATTCTTGAATTTTTTCCCTAAAGTCGTTGTGATTCTACCCACAAGACATGATGTTATGTTCATGATAGACTTACAATCTGGTGATTCTACGATTTTGATAGCTCCTTATCAAATTCCACTTTCTATGTTACTGTAGTTGAGGATTGAGATAGATTATTTGAGGAAAGAGGGTACTATCTAGCCTAGTGTGTCGTTGTGGGGTGCCCTAGTGTTTTAATAAGTGAAGGTGAATGGTGGAAATGCGTTGTACATACACTAACTTATGTCAAATAAGGTGACATTCAAAATTGTTACCATATTAAAATAATGTATGATCTTTTTACCAACTAATAAGGATGATTTAATTTTATAAGATTGACTTGAGGTCATGATATCACCAGTTAAATATTAATGCACAAGATATCGTGATGACTTTCTTCCGATGTAGTTATGGGAACATCAGATTTGGGGTCATATTGTTCGGTGTTACAAATGTGCTATTTTTCATGGGGACTATGAACATAATGTTCTATGAGTTCCCATATCAGTTCTTCATCATATTCATAGATTAAACCCAGATCATATTTGATGTCACATGAGTAACATTTCGAGCATCTCAAAACAATCTTGCTGGTTCTTTGAATCCATCTACTCGGTGGAATTTTGTCCAATGGTAAGCTCTTCACACAAGAGGTGAATTTACATGGGAATGTGGTGTATTAGAACTACATGGAATTGGAACCATAGAAGACTGATGTAGTTGTTTCATGGGAATCTCACAATAATGTTTAATATTTTTTTCTTTTTCATGGACTTGAAGGCTATTGTCAAAGGTTTGTACCCAATTTCTCTCAAGTTACAGCTCCATTGATAGCTCTGACTAGGATAGACCATGATTTTATATGGAGTGTGTAGTTCTAGGAAGAGTCCATCGATTTGATGAGGATATTGGTCAATGCTCGAGAGATCAAGTTACACAAGAAATGGGTTATGTTTGAGGTGTTTTATAATGCTTCCCTTATTGGATTGGGATGCGTCTTGATGCAACAATAGGAACTTATCCCTTATGGTTCTAGGCAGTTATGTCCACATGAGCGTATCTATGAAACCCAATATTTGGATCCATTAGTGTTCATGTTTTCACTAATTTTGTGGTGGAATTACCTCATTAGAGAGAACGTTATGGTCTTCAAACATCACATAATTTTGAAATATATCTTTTCCCAGAAAGATATGAACTAACTGAAGCGGAGGTTGAAGAAGATTATTCCGGACTACAATTTTAGATCTCTTACACCTCGAAAAAGGGGAATGTATTCATCAAATCTTTGAGTAGTAAGTCATATATAGTGGTTGTTGGAGAATTTGCAGATTCTAGGAGGGAGATAGAAGAATTAGAATCCTTGAACATACATGAAAGAGTTGAAGTTGGTTGAGGATATTTATTTCAGATGACAATATTGTGTTCTTTGATGCAGCATTTTGAAGTGTCTTGGGGGAGAATATGAAGTATAGATGTTCCATGAGTGTGTTGTCCATGGTAATTCTCTATAGGGATGGTCAGAGGATGGTCAGAATCATATGTTGTTTTGTGGGAAGTTGTTTCATCTAAGGGAGATGCATGTGGGAGTCCTTCACAAGTTTCATCAATCACATTTGGAACTAAACCTAAGAGTTTCTAAGATTTATCATGGCTAGAGACGCATTTTTGGTTTCCTATGATGAAATTGGGAGTGGAAAAGTTAATGGAAATATTTTTTGTTTTCCATTATGTAAAATCAATGCATTGTGTTCCTAGTTATTTTTTTATCCCATTGATGTTCTTGAGGGGGTGTGGGATGAATCCTAAATAGACTTCATCATAGGGTTACCCAATGCTTTGGGAAGCTATGATGATATCTAGGTGATTGTGTATCAGTTGAAAAAATCAACCCACTTCATAGTGATTAAGGATTTGGGAATAGTGGATTCCTCGGAGAAGAGGTACATGGATGTAGTGGTGTGGTTTCATGGAGTTATTAGGTCCATTGTCTCAGATCTGGATGCATGGTTTACCTCATGCATATCAAGGAGATTGAAGCATACATTTTTCACCTAGTTACACCTCATCAATTATTTTCACCCTCAGACAGATCGATAGAAATGGCAGACTATCCAAACATTCGAGGATATGTTGCTTACATGTGTCTTGGATGTTGTTAGATCTTTGTTTTGAAACCTACCCTTGTAAGGGTTTTCTTATAAAAATGTCACTCGCTCTTAAACTATCATGGCCCCATTTGATACTTTTTTGGAAGATTATGTATTTCACTATTGTGATGGATGAAGTTTTGCGACATATATGTTCATTGTCTGCATGTGGTGCAAATCATGAAAAAGAAAGTCCAAATTGTTCACGATAGCATGAAAGTAGAGATGGAACATATTACAACCCTTCTCTTTATTACACACTAAAACAAGATTTCTTACGTAAACTCTTAACCTGATACAACATGGATGATCGATAAGTCTAGTGTCTTTGGGGATTAGGAAAATTACATAACAACTTAAAACATCAAACACAACACCCAATTGAAAACATCCTTTACAATACTACCACATTCCCTCGTACTTAGCATTGCATGTGATAACCTGAGGACACAATTAAGAAAAGGGTGAGATATATAGTCTAGTAAGGGAATAAACATGGAACAACCTAAGGATTACAATATATGTTATAAAAGAGGCATATCAAGGGATAACAAGAGAAAAATGAACATACAGTCATGATAAAGAAGGAAAATCAAAACATAGAAATGTGGCTACAATACTTAACAAAGAGATAGCATGATCCAAGGGTTAATTCACACGGAGCATGAGTAAATCCTAATTTGACATGAAGCATTAGTAAAAACTAGTTTCACATGAATTATCATGAGTCAAATCTCATTTCACATGACATATCATTATACTATATTTTACCCAATGCATTGGAGCTCTCTCAGGGCATAGCCTTCTTAAATATTTCATTTCATGCATAAGTGTGCGACATGGATCATACAATATAGAATCAATCATCATAATTTATTCAATGAAAATGAGATGTGGATTATATAGATGAAGTTTTATAATCAAAAAGTAATTGTTCCAAAAGGTGAATACCCTTGATTGATAAATGGGCATGGTATAAACTACACAATGACATTGGTTGGGAAAATTGTAGTGCAATTTCGGTAGCATAACAACATGAAACAATAACTCATAAAAATGGTTGATGAGATTGAAAAGGGTTTATCATCGTATATACATGAAAAGGATAGTAAGAGAGGTCATATAGATACATTTCCCAACAAATGTAATGGAATTTAGATGCATAATTCAAAATAATTACATGGATGTAAAAGAGGAGAGAGAAATCCCTCACAGAATATATGTATGGTAATGAGTGTACATTGGAAGAATTAATGAGAGAGAAAGTGGTGTCCCATATTCCAAACATAAATAGGGAAGTATGGGGGAGGTGAAAAATCATACCCCAACATTTGTAATTGAATACAAAAGGTCATATTAACTTAAAGAAAACTGGACAAAAATTGAGAAAGAAAAAATCCCTTATATGGATGAGTGATCCCAAAGGCATGGAAGAGGCTTGAGAGAGGATTCTTGGGAGCTTCGGGAACCTTTGGAAGATTCTAAAGAGAGGAGGGTAGAGGATGGACGAACTCCATAGTCATTCAGTGAAGAGGAAGTGGGATCTTGGGTGGGTTTATATTGGAAATGAGTAGGAATTCTTTATTATTTAGGATTGGGTAACCACACATTAAACTAATCAATACCACAATCCATCCCATGGTTTTTGCCCATGGTTTTTTCCAAATTGGTGTGGAAAACTATATTTTTTAAGAAAAAATTCCAAACATATTAAAATAATAGGGTTTCTTATATGGAGGTGAGTCACACATTCATGGAAAATAATTTAAAATGTGAAAATGTTTTGTAAATATTGGAGGGTCGACTAAAGTTTTATAAAATAAATCAAAATAAACTAAGATCGAAAAATGGTTTTTCAAGGATAATTATGAAAAATTAACTGTTGGATAATTTTTACATCCTGGTTCCAAAATTAATATTTATTTTAACTAAATAATTATCTAAATATGTGAATTTTTTTCTTTTAAAATAAAAACCGACAGTTATCGAAAATTCATGGGTTTTGGTAAAAACTACATTCTAACCTTAATCATCATCATCATTACCATTTTTATTCAATGGAACATGAATAAAACACAATACAAGGAACTCCAAGGATTAGGGAGGCCAGAAATGATGAAGACAGAGGGAATCCCCCCGGATCGAGTTCACCACCTCAGGTTTATGATAAGAAACATGGGAAATACATTGAAATGGGATACCTGGGGTTAACAAAGAATCCAAGTGGTCTGCCACCTTATTCCCCTCCCTCCATGTGTGAGTTAATTGAGTATTACTATCATGTAGAGCTCTGCGTTTTGGATTGTGTAAATAATGGACCCGGGTATAATACCGATTCCATGCAAGGAATCATAGATTAACAGTGAGTCTGACTCCACATGTGAGATGTGAAGCTCCCATTTCCTGCATAAAGAGATTTCCGAAAGAACAGCCTGCGCCTCTGCCTAAAGCGAGTTACTATCACCATCATGCGCCATGAACTCTACATGCACATTGCCCTTGGATTCCCGGACCACTCCTCTGCAACGCATATCGCCCAATACACAGGACCCGTCTTTATTCAGATTGAGGCCAAAACCAGGAGGTTTCCATCAAACCCAGGTACCCTACCGATGAAAACCCACCTACTGGGTGGGAACATGAAACACATACATCATGCTCAGTGAGGGGGAGTCCGACTAGAAGCTCCCAATCCCGCAAAGATCAAGCAGGAGGCATCTCTTGCGAGAGATGATGTTGTTACATGTGGAAGATAAGCCCTCATACATGGCCTGGTTCCACACATTCCACATCCCCCAGCACCCCTCACTAAAAATACATTTGTGTGCTAAGATCTCTTTCATAACTCTGGCCGCCCCCTAAAACAAACCATTTATGTAATCACCGATGCTATCTATTACGGTCTGATAACCAAAAGGAGACTGAAGAAGGCCCAGACCTTCCAGGCCCACTCCCCTTTAAAGAAAATGTGTTTGATACCCTCCTCCATTATGCTCTCATAGCAATGACATCCAGAATCCATACTAATCCTAAGCCATTTGATATTATCCTCTGTTGGAATGGCTTGGTGCTGAAGACCCATCTTAAGAAGTTATACTTAGTCAGAATCTTCTTGCACCAAACCTAACCAAACCAAACCCCTGGATACCCCTGTGTAGGGATAAGTCTGTGAAAACCATTCACATTAAAATGGCCTCAGGTGGAGGGAGTGAAAACACATCGATCCAAGACTGAGCTCAAGGTGATAGAATCGAATTTCTCATGTTGGTTTGCAACCAAAATTTCTCTGATGAACTAAGGGAACTGACTCACCTCTCCGAAAGAGATCATAGGATCTGGATAGTCTGGATAACCTAGGACTCTTCCCGTCCGATTGTGATGCCAGAAAAAGACACTGCCACACATAATGATCGACTTCAATGAATTGAGTATGCTCAGAATCTTGCTACACAATGAAGTCCAAAGCAGGGGCTCCCTCCTTGAAGAAGACTAGACATTCACCCCATAACAGAGATCAATCATCATTCTCCAAAATGTGTGTTCTTCAATCACCTCCCATTCCAGATTCTCATGCATGTAAAAGAGAGTGGTCTCAAGACTTTTGACATTGATCCCTCCCTCCATGATTGGAGAATCCATCTTCCCCCCAAGAGATCCAATGTCGCTTCCCCTCTGATACTGCATCCCATATGAACCAGGCCAAGATTTTGTCAATGGCTCTAATGAATCCCTTTGGCACATTGGTAGTTGATTGAGCATGCATGAGAATCGATGATAGGACACTATTCACGAGGGTAATCCGACCTCAAAATGATAAAAAGTGATTCTTCCAATTAAGAATGTGGCTATTAATCTTACCCACAACTCGATCAAAATTTATGATGCACCTTCGGCCCAGAGACACTGGGGTACCAAGATATTCCGTTGGTAACGAACCACGACTCATACCTATGATACAACCCAAATCAGCCACCAAGCTCAGATTACATGTTTCTACCACATAGAAGCCCCTCTTTTCTTTTTTCATTTGTTGGCCACTCCAGTGGATGTAATCCTCAAGGATCTTGATCATGCCCTGTATGGTGCACTCTCTCACATTAATGAATATAAAGGTATCATCCGCATACATCAAATGAGATGTGGGCAAGAGGCTCAGCCTCCTCTGGTAAGGAAGAACATCCCCTTTTACTAGCCCTCTATCAATCATCCTGCTCAAGGAGTCCTGCATGTGAAATAAAATTCTCGGTGATAATGGATCACCATTCCTGAGACCTCTAACCATACTGAATAAAACATGGGTACGACACAGAAAGGAAACTTCCATCCAAACCTAGATGAAATACCCAAACATGATATCACATGACAAACTGGAGAATCCCATCTTTTTGAAGACCATATTGGTGAATCCCTATTTGATCCTATCATATGACTTGTTCATATCAAGCTTGATGGCCAATTTGGAACCCCGTTATTTGAAGGATAGGTCTCTTAACATCTCATAGGCCATCGCTATGACACCCTACATGGAGAGATCTCTCAGGAAACCATGTTGTTCCTCAGATATCCAATGATCCAGATTCCTAGCCAACCTCCTGTTGATAATAGTTTCCAGAATTTTGTATGTAAAATTACACATACTCACAGGCTGGTAATGAAGAAGGGATGATGTGTCCTTAGTCTTCAGTAATAGGACTAGAGTTGTGGCTGAGGCAATCTTTGGGATATTTCCCCCTATGATGAAGTCCGGAATGACGTTGATGATATCCCCCTTCACCACCTCCCATGAATGACTGTAGAAAGATCCAGGGATGCCATCAGGACCTGCAGTGCTCTCCTGATTATGGTTTTTCATTGCCACTTTGATCTCCTCCTCCTCTGGGACTCCCTCCAACAACTCCTTATCTTGAGGAGAAACAAGAATTGGTATCCTCTCCTAGAAATCATCACCCCCACGGGGTACCCTTGAGGAATGTTCGGATTAGGACCCAGAAGAAGGTCCTTGAAATACAAGAAAGCCATGCCCCTAACCACATCTCTGTCATCAATGAAGGAACCATCCTCAAGGAAAAGATTCAGTTTGACTATATGCCGCCTCGCCCTAATGCATGAAAGGAAACAATCCTTATTATTATCACCCTCCTTTAACCATTTAATCCTCAAGCATTCCATTTCCCTACTCTCCTATGAGAGTAACAAAGCCTCCATTTATTTATTCTTTTCCAAGAGCTCTCAAAAGACATCATCATCCCACACCTCCTCAATGCTAGACTCAAGATGGTCAACTTCCTTTTTGATCTCATCCAGCTCCTATTCCAAGGGCAGGATACCCTTGGACCAAGTCAACAGAGCCTAATTGAGCCTCCTCAACATCCCATGCAGAGCTACCAAAAAATAACATTGGATCAGAGCCTCCCAGCTTTCCCTCACTAAGTAGTGATAACCCGGAGCACTAGACCAGTGCCTCATATATCGTAAACCCACCTACGGTTCCCCACACCTTTTTAGGGTCAACAAGTTGGGGAGTGGTTAGAGAGGCTATGAGTTAAGTGAGAAACCCTTTCCTCTGGGAACATTGACACTGCATGAACATTAGCCAAACATTGGTCGAGACTACTCCAACAACGACCGTTTCCCTTTTGATTGTTGCACCATGTGAAAGGATCCCCTAAATACCCCCAGTCCAACAACCCTTTCCCTACCATAAATTGTCCAAAGACCCTGCTAGCCCACATTTTGATGTCCCCTCTCCACTTCCTCTCCACTTGATCCGCTACTACATTAATGTCGCCGCCCAAAATCCATGGTTGAACCTCAAGATCAAACCCATTCAGGTCACTCCAAAGGGACTCCCTCATCTATGCATCACATCTATCATAAGTTAAAGAGACAAAAAGTGAGGATCCATCACTGTACACCCTCGTTGTGATATATTTATCCCCAAATTGAATAAAATCCACTAAAACCTCTTTGTTCCATAAGATCCATATATACCTACTGATCGGCTCCACATACAATGAAGAATGCATCATTTCCTTGGGATAAAATTTAATAATAATAATATTTTATTAAAATATTATTTAATTCAAAAATCTATTAATTCATCAAAATATATTTCTTAGTTTAATATTAACTAAAAATACTTTTTTTTCTATAAAAATGATTTACAAAGTAACAATAATAAAATGAATGCACATTCTTTATACAAAAATAATTTACATAGTCATAGTGCTAGGGTATTTTTACATAACCCCTTATAACAACCACATTTAACTGAAGAGTTAGGTGTACGATGGTGACAGACTCTTGGGGTGGCTCAGATAACATCACTCGGCTGGTAAGCTCTATTAACTTACACTTCTCATGTAGTCTTTACCTCTCAAGATTAAGTTGTTCATGCTCAGCTTGGGCTTGGTCAAGTGTGAAGCCCAATGATGCTAACTCTTTTCCAAGCTCCGAAGAATGGGCTTCGTAAAGGGAAAGTTTACTAGATGAGGCCATCACCTCCTTTATTAGAGTAAATTTTATTTGTTGAAGAACTATATTTATACTAATCAAGTGATCAGTGTTCCACATATATATTATAAATATTCACAATTCATAATCATATTTTATGATCCAAAAGCATACAACCAATGATGTTCAAATTTTATATAACCATAATAAGACATTTAATTAGATGAAGAGGAATTTCCATTAATTAATGTTTGGGTCATTACAATCTCCCCATTTAAGAAATTTTCCCCTCAAACTTTCTTTTTCCCACACTAAAAAATATGAGGGTAACTATACTTAATTACTTCCTCTGATTCCCACATCGCTTCTTCAAACGTGTGGTTTTTTCTACATCAACATGACAAGGGTCATTGTCTTCAATCATAGAACTTTTTATCTATAATCTAAGATCATCATTGGTTTCTACTCATAAGAAATATCATCCCCTAGCTATACAAACTCTGAAGAGAGTACATGTGAAGGGTCTGGAATGTACATCCTTAAGTGGGATACATGAAAGACATCATGTAATTTGGCCATGGTAGGTTGAAATTATAGAATATAGGCCAAAACCCCAACAAGATATAGAATATCAAAGGGCCAATGTACCTTGTACTTAACTTCCCTTTCTTTCCAAACCTCATGTCCTTCCTCCATGGAGATATGCATAGAAATACCATGTCTCCAACTTTAAACTCAAGGTAATGTAATTGATTATCTGCATAAGTCTTTTGTCAGCTTTGGGATGCCATGATATGTTGCTAAATGGTTTTCACCTTCTCCACAAATTCTTAGAACATTTCTTGTCCTAGAAAATGATGCTCGCCAACTTCATCCCAACATATCAGTGTTCTACACCTTTGCCCCAAAAGTTCTTCATATGGTTCCATTTTAATACTCAATTGGAAAATTTTATTATATGAGAATTAAACCAAATAATGGTGTTGATACCATCCTCCTTTAAAGTCAATTGAGAATGCACTCAATATATTCTCATGTGTTTGGATAGTTCACTCATATTGGTCATCCGTTTGAGGATGATAAGCTGTATAGAAGTTCAGATCATTTTCCAAAGCATGTTGAAGAATCTTCAAAAAAATAGATGTGAAACATGGATCTCGATCGGATGCAATAGATAGTGGTACTCCATGTAGCCTTACCACTTCCTTGATATATATCCATGATAGTTGATCCAATAACAAATTCTCCTCGATTGCAATGAAGTGTGGAGATTTTGTAATATGATCTACAACAAATCAGATTGCATTGTTGCCTTTGGATGTCTTCAGAAGTCCGGTGACAAAGTCCATGGGGATGTTTTCCCATTTATATGCTGGTATGGGTAATTTTTGCATCATCCCCTTAGACATCTATCTCTCAGCCTTCACTTGCTAACACACCATGCACTTTGATGTAAATTCAGCGATCTCCTACTTTATATTATCCCACAAATAATGCTCTTGGAGATCTCAATACATATTTGTGTTTCCTGGGTGAATAGATAAATTTGAGCTATGTGCATCATCCAAAACCTCCTTCTTCAGCTGTGGACATGATGGAACACATATTATTTTCCCAAATCTATCAATTCCTACTTCATTAACATTGAACTCCAAGGATTTCCCTCTTCTGATAGCTTCCACTTTCTTCTGCATTCCCACATCATCCTTTTGAGCATCCTTTTTTCCTTTACAAAAGAGATGGTTGAAAGATAATTTTTGAAAGGAATGCTGAAGTTCCATTCATTATGATTCCCATGTCCATCTTCATCAAATCTATGAAGATTGGATCATTCTCAATTCTCATCAGTGATAGAATCGTTGGAACCATTCTACTTAGTGAATTAACCACCTTGTTCTCTTTCACAGGGTGGTAATGGATTTAGATGTCATATTATTTTATTGTCTCAGACCATAATTATTGGAACATGTTAGACTCTTTTTGTGTGAATATATACATGATGATTTTGTCATCCTTATATATTTCACAGTTCTCCACAAAGAGATAATGCTGAAATTTTTTTAAAGTGAAGATCACCACAACCAAATCAAAATCATGTATTGGATAATTTTCCTCATGAAAATTAAATTTCCTTAAAGCATAGGCAATGAATTTGTCATTTTTCTTCAACACACAACCCATGATCTTATTCGATGAATCATTGAATACCATAAACAATTCTCCACTTGTTGGTAAAGTGAGCACATTCACAGTGATTAGCCTCATTCTTAAATCTTGCATGCATTATTCACATTCATCACTCCAAGAAAACCATACTCCATTCTATGTTATCTTGGTTAGAGGGTTGGAAAATCATGTGAAATTTATCACAAATCATCGATAATATCCAACTAACCCCAAGAATCTTGGAATATTTTTTATAAATGATGGCCTCTACCATCCCTCAATCACATATGTCTTGGAGGGATCCACAAATATCTCATTGCTTGTGATGATATAGCCCATGAATGAGACCTCCTTCAACCAGAACTCAAACTTTCTGTACTTTTCATAGAGATTCTCCTTCCATAAGGTCTCTAATATATTTCTAATATAATCCTCATGATCCTCCTTGGATTTGGAGTATATTAGAATATTAGATACAAAGACTACCCCAAATTTTTCAAGGAAATTCCTAGAGACTGTATTCATCAGGTCCATGAAGAATGCTGGATCATTATATTGTCCGAAAGGAATTACTATGAATTCATAGTGCCTGTATATTGTTCTAAAACCAGTCTTGGCCATATCTTCCTTCTTCTCCCTTACATTATAATTTTCTGACTGAAAATCCACCTTGACGATGTATTGTGATCTATATAGTTGATCAAACAAGTCATCGATTCACAGGAGAGGATGCTTGTTCTTTATTGTGATTTTGTTAAGCTCACAATAGTCAATGCAAAGGTGTCTTGTCCCATATTTCTTCTTGATAAAGAGGGTGAGTTCACCCTATGGAGATTCACTTAGGCTTATAAACCATTAATCTATATTCTCATATAGTTGATTCATTATCTCCTTAAGCTCCAAAATAGCCATTCTACATGGATTCTCGAATATTGGAAACTCCGTAGGTATAAGATCAATTGTGAACTCAACATTTCTTCTAGGAGGAATACCAGTAAATTCCTCAAGAAAAACATCAGCGAATTCCCTCACAATTCGAATGTCAAGAAGGACGGTCTCTTCCATAGACTCAATCATCGCAGATGGATAAGTGTGGTCATATTCTAGTAATAACTGCACTTGAGATGATGGAACTAAAAAAGATTCATCTTCCTCCCTCCACTTGTATAAAATCGAGTATTGATTATCCATATGGAGAGTTATTTCCCTCTCACGACAATTTATGTGGGCTCTATATAGGACAAGCCAATCCCTACCAAGAATTGCATAAAATTTCACAAGAGGGAGTATGATGATGTTATCTGAGAAATTCAATGCATCGAATATGATAGGGGAAGATTTATATTCATGAGATGTAATAAGTTCCCCATTTTATATACTCACTGACTTCTTGACATTGATGATTTGTGGTGGTTCAGGGATTGTTCTACTAAAAATTTGGGATATAAAAGAATTCGTAGAACCAAAATCAAAATGTACTATTTATATTTTTTAATAAATAACTAGCGTACCTATCACCACTTCATCTTTGGGGTTCACATTGGCAGTAGAGATGGAAGAATCTCACCCTTGCTACCTTGGAGGTTGTTGGTTGCCTCTGAAAACCCTTAGCTTAGGGTAGTGATTCACAAGATACCCTGGTTCCTTGCATTTGATTCATTGAACAATGTGTTAAGGTTCGAATGTGGTGTTCCTCTCCTCTGTTGCAGCGATGAGTTTTTCATGTCGGCAGTAAATAGCTATATGCCCTTCTATTCCACACCTAAAGTATTTCCTCATCCCATTAATGAAATTCATTAGGTTCTTCATTCTGCACCTTCTACAAGTGGGGTGCTAGATCTTCTTTACACCATTTGATTTACCAATTGGACTGCCAACATTGAAGTCCACCTTACACTTCTTATCCCCCTGATACCCCTAAGATTCTTTGATCTCCATTTTGACCTTGAGGTAACATCGTACAATTTCCGCATAGCTATTGAAGTCACGGATCGTCAGGGCTCTCTACATTCTAGGTTTCTGCCCCCCAAAGAATAGGTCAACCTTGCATTCGAGGGTAACAAAAAATCTAGAGGCATATCGTGCAAGCCTTGTAATGTTTTCCTTGTACACATTGACAGATTTATTTTCTTTTTTCTTGAGGTAAAGAAAGTCCCTTTCCATCTTCAGTTGGAGGGTGCATAGTAAATAATTATCAAAAATCATATTCTGAAAATCCTTCGGTTCCAATGCCTCGATCTCCTCCTCAGTATTCGAATTTTTGATCAACTTCCACCATTGATCAGCTTCACCCTCCACACAATAAGTAACTAGAAGAAGCTTCTCTTGTTCGGAATTTTAAAGGTTCGATAAGTTGTTTTCAATGGAGTTGATCCATTGTTTGATGATTGAGGGATCTGATGATTCATTAAAAGTAAAAGAAATTTGTCTCATGATGCTCTCGATAGAGACTTGATATTTATTATGGGGGTTGAATGTTTCTACTGACCCATTTTCTATTCAAAGCTTGAGTTAACTGAGATAGAAGCATGACAAAGTTTATGTTTCCCACTCCCATCAGATTGGGAATCTTTTTAGCACATTAGTCACATTGATCTTCACATCAGTTATTAGCTTGAGTCCTCCTATTACAGGCCATTGACTGGAATAAAAGGAATATTAGGGGTAATACATAATGGGTAATCCAATGACAAAACTGGGGACTTATAAAAAACTTTTATTTCCTTAAATTATGAATCCATCGGCATCAATCTAGGACGTTTATATTTTCATTATAACATATACTCTTAGGGGAATTTTTTGAGACGCTTAATTATGGTTTATACTAAGCTTCTGAATTTACCAAAGCATATCACTTGAAAGTGTCATAACCAAGAGTACAAAATGTCTCTTTTTCGTGCAACAGTTCCCATTCGAGTCTAGCTCAAAGTGGTGTTTTTGGGTTTCATGCATAGGATACATCTGTACCAAAGGAGCCGCTACCTACTCTTATCTAGACAGGGATGTATTTTCTAGATAAACCACTTACTGAATACTCCCCAAAATATATGGATATTTTTGTTATACTTATTCTGGTATCGGAGTACCCACAAGGGTTTTCTATTCCTAATCCCAAAAATAAATAAACCTATCCTCTGATACAAACTATAACAAACCTACTATTTATTACACACTTAAACATGATTTATTACATAAACTCTTCATTTGATATAACATGGAAGATCAAGAGGTATAGTGTATTTGGGACTCAGAAACATTAAATAACAACGTAAAACATGAAACACACCATCCTATTGAAAAATTATTTTAAATGACCACTACATTCCCTTGTACTTAGAATTTCATGGGTTAACCTGAGGTCATGCATAAGAAAAGGGTGAGCTATAAAAGCCTGTAAGGGAATAAACATGGAATAGCACGATGAATACAATACATGTTAGAGAATTGGAATATTAATAGAGAATAATGAGAAACATGAACATACAATCACGATAAAGAATGAGAATCATAACTTGGTGATGTGGAAAAATCACTAAACATGGAATTAGCACGATCCAAGGCTCATTGCACATGGTGAATGAGTAAATCCTCATTTCACATGAAGCATGAGTAATCCCTCATTGCACCTGAATTAACATTATTAAACACACATTGCACGTGACATATCATGATACTATAGTTTACCCAATGCATTGGATCGCTATCAGGTCTCACCCTTCATAAACATTTCATTCCATGCATAAGTATGCCACATGGATCACACAACATGGAATCAATCATAAAAATTTATTCCATGATAAAGGGATGTTGAAAAAATTCATGAAAATTTATAATCAATAAATAAATGTTCATAAAGATGAATACCCTTGATAGAGAAGTGGGCATGTTATTCACTACACATTGATATTGGCTTGGAAAATCATATTGCAATTCCAGCAGCATAACACCGTTAAATAAGAACTCATAAGAAATGGTTGATGAGAGACAAAGTGGTGTCTCAACATATTTACATGAAATGTACAATATGGAGGGTCATATATATACATGTACCAATAAACGTAATGAAATTTTGATGCATTATTTAAAATAATTACTTGGATGTAAAAGAGGAGAGAGAAATCTCTCAGAGAATTTCGGCATGGTAATAGTTGTACATGGGTGGAATTAATGAGATAGAAAGGGTTATCCAATCATCCATAAATAAAAAAGGAAGTATGGGGGAGGTGAGAAATAATACCCCAACTTTTTTAATTTAATAAAAAGAAAAAAATCTAATGAAAATTGGACAAAAATGAGAAAAGAACAAATCCTTTACATGGAAGTGTGATACCAAAGGCTTGGGAGAGGCTTGAGTGAGGCTTATTGGGAGAATGGGGAACCTTGGGAGGATTATATAGAGAACATGGAAGAGGGTGGATGAACTCCAAAGGATTTTAGTGAAGTGGAAGTGGGATCTTGGTTGGGATTATATATTAACGGAGAAGGAATTATATATTATTTAGGTTTGGGTCACCACACATTAAACTAATCAATACCACCAACAAACACATGTTTTCTTCCACAATTTTTTCAAAAGGGGAGTGGAAGGAAATATATTATAAGTCTAATGTTGGTCACAATTTTTTGGGTCACCACACATTAAACTAAAAATTCAAGGGTTTTGACAAAAACAACTTTCAAACCTTAATGATAACTACAATTGCATTCATAAAATTATATAATAATTTATATTTAATAAAAAATAATTTAATAATCATAATAATATTTTTTTAAAATATTAATAAATTCAAAAATACATAATTCATCAAAATAGATTACATAGATGAATATAAACTAAAAATAATATTTGTGCTTCAAAAACTATTTACAAAGTAACAATAATAAAATAAATGCACATTCGTTATAAATAAATAATTTACATAGTCATAGTGCTAGTTTATTGTTACATAACCCCTTATAACACCCATGTAAGAGAAAAGTGTATTGTGTACGATGGTGACAAACTATTGGGGTGGATCGGATAACATCGTTCGGGAGGTAATATTTATTAACTTCCATTTCTATTGTAGCCGGTTCCACTCAAGCTTAATGTTTTCAAGTATGGCTTGGTCTTGGTCAAGTGAGAATCACAATGACGCCACCACCTTTCAATGCTCTAACAAATGGGCTTCATATGGGGAAAGTCTACTGGATGAGGCCATTACTTCCTTTGTCTGGGTAAATTGGATTTATTAAGTCCCTATATTTATACAAATCATGTGATAACTATTCGATGACTATATTAGCAACATCCAAAATTATTAACAGTATTTTACGATCCAAAAACATACAACCAATGAAGTACACATTTTATATAACCATTATAAGATAATTAATTAGATCAAGAGGAATTCCCATTAATGAATGTTCGGGTCGTTACAGACCAGAATAAGTCATCTTCCTGTCACCAAAAAAGACCCTAGGCATTTGATTTCAATCGACATGTGTTCTTGAAGGTATCACCTTGACATGGGTAGTGGAGGATCGGTAGTGGGGGTAAGCATCCTTATAGGTTTTTTGGGCCATTTGAGGTGTTAGGGTCGGTGGGTGAGGTGGAATTCTAGTTTCCATTTCCATAGAATTTAGAAATGATCCAAGATGTATTCAACATAAAACATCTCCATCATTATCTAAATGATGAAAATGATGTCATTTATTGGGAAGAGGTTGATATCTAGAATGACGTGAGGTTTGTGAAATGTCTGGTGTAGATCCAAGATCATAAAGAGAAGGTGCTACGTGGATGTACTATTACATTTGTTGGTGTGTTGTGGAGGTTTAGTTTCTAAGAGGAGAGTACCTAGGAGTGAGAAACACAGATGCATACCTAGAACATAGAATTATTCTAATTTTTTCATTTTTTGATTTTTTTGTGAAATGATTGAATCTTGTTTTATGTGAAATGAGTTGTTTTACATTTTTAGTGTTATGTGTGGTGTGACATGTGATAATGTACTAACATATAGAAATGGGGGAACATGATTTTTAATCTTAAAGAATTAATTGTGATGCGTTTAAAACCATGTGGGTGAGGCAATGCCACCTAGACTGAATAATATCCTCAAATGGAGGATTGAATTGTCTAATTCAGGTGGTAATATATAATGTGTTTTTTTGATTGAGTGGTTTGTTTTGTGGTCATATGGGATAAAGTGATAAGACATCATTACTATTGTTGGAGGATTTGTTCTTTTATATGGTGGTTTCTACTCCATATTTCGAACAACACATGGTGGTTTATCGTTGAACGTTAATGTGATTGGGTTTTATTAGTGTTTTATGTGTTTCAAGGTCCTTTATAGGTATCTCGCAGGGTGTTTGTTTGGAATCCAATTTCTTCTAGGCCAGGTATTGGATTTTCAAGGGGGATAATAATTTCTGAGGTACTTAATGTAAGGTTTTGTTCTATCCCATTCAATTACATTGCTGGTTTTTAACTGTTGAACAGTTTTGAGGAGGCTTTGAAGGATTCTAGAAATGTTCAGTTCACAAAGGCTAGTAATAGGGGGATTAAATGTCATGTAACCAGATTAAATAGTGTGAAATATAGATTTTCATCATGTATATTAAGATTCATGGTTTGTAAATAGTTTACGTGGTCTGAATAAGAGATTAATGGTGAGTAATATTTTGGTATTAGAAAAATAAAATAAAATTAATAGGCAACGCATTTTTTGACGAAAACAAAACCCACACTTTTACGTGACATGAAAAGGGATTAAACATCATGTAATCCGCTAATTATTTATAGTTACAAAATTATTTTCCTTTAAACCCTCATTAATTAGGCTGTTCATTTTTTTCCTCTCATTCTGGATAAACCCTGGGCACCACTAGGAGTCATTCAATCCCCACTCCTCCCTCATTTTTCTATCAATCATAGTTGTTGCTCATTTTTGATCTTTGATTGCTCCGTGGTAAGTTTTCTCTACATTCTCATCTGTTTCCACTTGTTCTAACCTTTGTATTCACTAGTGTGATTCAAAATATCTTTAGTTGAATGTTTGGGAATACTTTTGATAATCATCTATTGCAGAATAGGTTTATTTGTGTTTCAAGAAGTGTGATTTTTTCTTGTGGAATTATTATTTAGTATGTAGTGCATGAAATATTTAAAAATCTTCTTTGATATAGGATATCATTATTTTCAGTAAATTTTACATCGTGTGTGATGGATTTACTTTTTTTCACATATAGATCATGGATTTATCAGGCTAATCAGATATAATAATTAGTAAAATGAAATTTAAAGTGGTAGGGGTCCATTATTAATGCCTTTTATGTTTTGGTATTATTAATGTGATATTGTGAATTGTATGATCTTTATGCCCCTATTAAAATCATGGCCATTGGGAAACTTTTTCCCACTAAATGTAATTCATGTTGTTTGGTTCATTTTGAACAGTAATATATAAATATTTGGTTAATAATGTAATTTTGGCTAATGAATGATTATCCCTAGACATATTTTGTTTGACAACACCCTTTAATGATGAAGTAGAATTAAATAAGTGTCCCCCTTACTAAATATGAAATGTTTTTATGTATTGGTATGTTGTGGGATGTGTCGAATGTTATGGCTACATGCATTGTAGAAATGCAATGTGAATTGGTTGGGTTGTGATGTGTGGGTTTTTTTGTGGTTTGTGGTATGGTATGATTGTGATAACTGTTGTTTTCTATGTGATTTCATGGGAGGTGTTATAGATAAAATTTTAGATAATAAATAATCATATCCATGTAATTGTTTTTTAGGTTGAGGGATTGATTGAGAGTGGAATGGATTTGAGGTGATGTGAAAGAGGGATACGAGTTGTTTGTGTGGTAATGTGTTACCATATGGGGTTGTGACATAGGGGTGGGTTCCATTGATTTATTAGAACCCTGAATGGTTATTAAACATGTATAACATGGAAGGATGTGAAATTAATGTAGAGTTTTTTATATTTTTATTAGGATCTTCGGCTTCTAAAATGACTATTTTTTGTATTATCCGGTGTGTTGTTTCTACCGGTTGCCAATGCAGTGATGGAATGAATAAACAAATAATTAAAAAAAGTGGGACGAATTGAGTTTTTTTGGCTAATAATAAGTAAATGGTTAATGGATTAATAAATGATGGAATTTGTGGTTAATGATTAATAATAAAATAATTAGGATGGTTGACTAAAATTTGTTGGAATTTGGGAGGAGGTTGTGGTTTATTGTGTGATGTTATGCATTTACAGGGAGTAGAGAAGTTGATAGTAGTGTGATTCAGTTGTTTTTCTGAGAACAAATAGGTTTTGTAGGAGTTTATAGAATCATATATGTACATAATTTTATTTTCATTGTGATTTCTATATGCACCCCACCCTATTTGAGAACTACATACCGAACACCCATGTCATCACGGGGGAGGGTGTCTATCCGAAATATCAAATGGGAGGATGGATGGATGACACCCACTCTTATATACTACCTCTACCAAGTGTTGATAACTTAGGATTCATCATGAATGTTTTTTTTGAGGACTAGGTCTTTCCGTGAATGTTTTTATTTCCTAGGTGTCTCTGAATATGAGATGAGTTGTGCTTTCCAATTATCATTAGGATGAGATGAGTTTTGAATTCCCAGTTGTCTTCTGGATGGGAAATGTTGTGGTATGTGGTCTAGGTATCTACGGGTGGGATGTGATGTGGTATATGTCCTAGGTTTATATATTAATAATGTGATTTGACATGTGGTGCAGGTGTGTGTGTAAAGGATGTGATGTGGTATGTGACCCATGTTTGTACGGGAAGATTATGATGTGGTACTTTCAATAGAGGTGGATGCACAAGGATGTTTTCCACTTGAAAAGAGTTTCTAATCAGTTAGTAGTTATGTGTTGTACCCTATGATTGATTTTCATTATATTACAATACCTTAATGGAATTATTTGGTGATATTTCCTTTGTGAGGATGGGATGGTTACAATACTTGTTAGGTGCTGTTTGTTTATACAATTTTCTCACGGTGTAATTAGTATAGTGCATTCAAATGTGTATAAGAGACTTTGGATTTCTGACTAAGTATACATGTATGCTCACCCAACATATATAAAACTATTTTTAGGATTCTAAGAGAATTACGTGGACTATACTGGGCATTCCGATCTTGGGATTTTGGATAGTTTTTAATTTGCAACATTATCTTTCTTTTGGGTACTTTACTTTAGAGACTTTTTTATATCAGTTCTATTTTACACAGACAGTTAGGGTGGATTTTGGTTTTTCTTTTTATTAGGTCATGGAGTTGTTTTGTGGGTGATACATCATATATCCTGATCTTGTTCCAAAAAAAGGAAATTCCTTCTATATTGGGTGAATTGTATACCCTTGGTTATAGTCACCAACCTAGGGCCTATGGGAGGTGGATCTGGGGTGCCATTATCCCCCATTATTCATTTCCAACCTAGTAGGGGTATCTTGGGGGGGGGTAATGATAGTGATAGATTGTGATAATATTTTGATATGAATTTTAGAGCAACTTGTGACTCCTAAATATTTTTAATTGAAACATTGGTAATCATCCGAAATTATTGATATGGGTGTAACATAAAGTATTTCAACATTAGATATATCAAACCTATGAGATGATACAAATGGATATTTTCAAGAATTGTATAGAAATGTGTTTTTTTATAAGATAACATAAAATGAACCATTTTTCATTTTACACCTTGGATGTGTTAGGTATCCTATTGTTGAAATCAATAGTAACATCATCCCATTTACTCTCTCATATTGATAATGGATTAATAACACCATTAGTAAGTTTTTATTTATCCTTTCTTGGTTTTCATACTATATTTTTTGTAAATAAATATTTAATATCTCAAAATATAGTAAATTACTTAAAACTCAGTCAAATACATCTAACCATCTTAGAGATTATGTTATGAACATATATATTTGGACTATGACCCTTATCCCATAGAAATTTCTTATACTTCAGTTTAGAATAAAACTGTAATTTGTAACCAAAAAATTGATCTATTTTATCAACATTATTATAATCTAGTAAATTCATATTGTTGAAATTTTCTATGTATATTTATATTTCCTTACCAACAGGTTGATATTTCATAATATTCTTCAATAAATATAATTCGATAATTATATGAAATATTAATTAGGATTACACTTAATTTAAAATAACCATCTCTATTACTATTAAATACACGAGATTTGTATCATTATGAACCCTCACTATGTATATGATATGATATACATTTTACCTCATTTTTGTTCCTACCATTATTGCATTATATGGATGTAAATGGATAGAATAATCATAATGAGTTTCTATTTTAATTTTTTGATTCCACTTCTTTATATTATGATCATTATAATAAAATATATATTTCCAACTCTTGTGGTCATTATATGTCTCATAATTTACTATATATATACAATGTATCAATATATCAAGAGAAAAAAACATGTTTTATAACTTATATCTCTTTATTTGGAGAATAAGACTCTTAGAGTATCAACTGTCTAGATGAAAAACCCGCCAATCTTCTATTCTATATTTAAACACTTTGAGTTTTTAATGAGAAATTACTATATCTAAAAATCCCATTATTAAAAAATAAAATATATTTTATATTCTTTTTTAAGTAATTTACACATTAATTCATCAAATATATCTTAAAATTTGATTTCCCAATGGAATTTTAACCCTTTAACTATTCGAATGTTTAATAGATTTTCAACTTAAGAGTAATTATCAATGAACATCTATAAATATCCCCATAAATGAATAATTTTTTGTACTTCAGTTCGAATTTTGGGTCTTGGAATTCCAGTAAAAGAATTATTTTAGAGGATCTGTTGGATCGAATATGTAGATATGTATGTCTATTAGATGGAACAATACAAGAGGGGGGTGAATTGTAGGTTTAAAAACGTTTTGTGTTTTAGCACATAAGAGATTAGTTTAAATGATCTTAAACTAATACAAATACAAACACCCACAATTGTATTGAATATAAAATGTATGGTGTAATGTAATACTAAGGAAATGTAAAAAAATTGTATTCAATATGAACATAATAATAAGAGTAATATATGGATGAATGATTCTACCTTAAAGCGTATAGAATCAATCAATACAATATGGAATAGAATGGATGTAATTGAAAGAATTACAAATGTATAAGAGATAGAAAAGTAAACAAAAACAATTTCCTTTATAGTAAAATTAGCAGTGGAAATGTAAAAGAATTACAATTCTTTTAACCCAATGAGAAATGTTATCCTTTAACCTCGGATAAAAGGTCTGTCTCACCAACACCTTAGTGAGCCCTCGATACGATGATCGGACTGTCTGTCTGCCTATCCCTGGTAGCCCTCGATATGATGATTAGTCCGTCCGTCTACCTATCCCTGACAGCCCTCGATTTTGTAGGTAATCAGCACCTCTGTCTTTCAATTACTTGAATGTCCTTGATACGATGATCGGACGCACAAGGCACACAACATGGGAGAAGTCACAACATCTCTCTCTAGAATCTTGATTGAAGAAAAGCATAACACTTGTTCTAAAATCTCTTTGTTGTCTGTTATTTCTCTCAGCTTCGAATGACCTCCTATTTATAGGCCTTGGTTTCCAACGGTCACATCTCCTCCAACGGTCATATTTCTCTAAAAAACATGGAGGGACTTGGCCACCTGGCATCATAACGGTCATATTGAAACAGAAATCACAACATCGTTTTGATTAGTATGTAACTAACTCAATGACATTGTATTGGTTAGAACAAGATATATGAATAAGATAATCATGAGTACGAATTAAATAAAGCAAGTATTTTTTGTCAAAGTACCAAAACAAGTATGTAAAGAAAGAAATGAGAAGAAGAGTCAATGCAATTTCCATATTCAGTATGATCAGCATTGTACGATTGGCATGGTCAGTACGATAAGTATGATCAGTACGATACGCATAGTCAGTACGATCAGCATGATCAGTACGATTAGCCTGGTCAGTACGATCAGCATGATCAGTACGATCCTTATGGTCAGTATGATACGCATAGTCAGTACAATATGATTAAAAGAGTCAGTACGATTCGACTAACAAGACATTTGTGATTTCCAAATCAAAAAATTCAAGTCAAAAGAGGACTTTTGACTCAACAATATCCCCCTTTTTGGAAATTACAAATCAAAAAATAGAAACTAAAAGAAATACTTATCTCCCCCTGAGTTATTGGAAACTCTTCTGAATAAGGAATTTAATACAACTAACTCCCCCTTAGGTATGGACTTTCCTAAGGATTGTATTCGTAGATTTTCCTTAAGAGATTTGTAAAGCATTCTCCCCCTAAATAAAACATTCTCTCTCTTTGTAAACTTTCTCTCCCTTTGTGATTTACAAAAAGAAAGGGGTAAACTTGAATTGTCTGAAAGAGTTGGAAAATAAACACCAAACAATGGATAAAAGAAATTTCATTATGATAACAATGAACACTAAACATGAGAAAAAATACAAGTCACTTTTTTTCTCTTTCCTTCTCCTTTTTGATCAGCTCATGAATAACTTCATTTATCTTTTTTATCTCCTTCTTGTCTTCAGAAATAGAATCACCTTGAGACCTGAGAAGGTCTTGTTGATCAGCAAAGAGTTGATCCTGATTTCTGATTGTCTCTTCCTGAACTTTGATTACTTCTTCAAGAGAATGAATTATATCTTGAAAATTCTTGTTATCTTTTGATAACACAGAGTTGTTTTTCTTCAAGTGAACTATTTCATCTTTGAAAGATCTATATTTTGAAAACTCATCCTGAAAGGCATTCATTCTCTCCTGCAAGTCTTTTACTGAAGGAACATTAGCTCGTTGGGAAGAGAAAAGATTCAACCTTTCAACCGTTTCTCTGTCAAGCTTATTGAAAGAAATTGAAAGCTCATTTGAAAACCTTATTATATCTTCAATTGCTATCTCATGATCATTGATTGATCTCTCTGTTTTGTACGACCACTTGGACATCTTGTTGCAGGCCTTCTTATGAGCAACCGAACTTTCTGAAAGAACTTTCAAATCGGCTTCAACTGAAAAAAAATTCTTTCTTAATTATTTTACAGAACCAAACTTCTTCCTTTTATTGTCAGTAATAAAATCAATCTTCCCTTCTAGCCTAGGGAAATATGGAATGGTCTTCTCAACCCTTCTCAAAACATGGACAATATAATCACTCTTCTTGAGAGAGATTGTATGTTCTGAATCAGTATCTTCATCGTACGAAGCCAGTTCATTTGATCGGCTTGAGTCAACAATTGCCTGTTTTCCTTTTTCTTCTTCTTTCTCTTTTCTTTCTTCTACTTTGTCACTGATGACAATAACTTTTTCAGTATGAGAAGATTGAGCACCTTTCTTTACTTGAGGGGCTGTTTTATTCGGAGTTTCAGAAGTTTCAAAAGGTGGTTGATCGGCATGAGGGGTTTGTTGAACACCTTCACTTAGCTTTTGAACCGATTCCTCCCTACTCTTCTTCAAACTCTGAAGTAATTCTAAAAGAAAATATCCTTCCTCTTCCACTTCTTCTATCTCTTCCATCATTTTTTTCCTTTTTCTTTCTCAGGAAGGCTCTGTACGATAGGCTCTTGATGCACTTCTATGTTATGTTGAGAACTAGCTTCCTCAACTTCTTTCAAGACCTTAGACACATAATATTCCTATGCTTTTCTTTTCAAAAGAACCTTCTTCTTTTTTTCAGCCTGAAGGGTATCCTCAACCCTTAATCTCTCAGCAATGGATTCTTCTGGATCAAGTCCAAACTTTGGATCACCTTCCTTTATTTGTTCTTTATCCTTTCTCCACTTGGCTAAACTTCCTTACTGTACATAGGCTTCTTCTTTGGATTTGAGCTGGTTTGAGGATCAATCATCTGAGGAACAACAAGAGAAGGAATGTCTTTGGATGGAATAGGTGCCGATTGATTTTGAGCCGATTCATCTTCTAAATCTCTTATAAAATGTTTTGAATTTGGATCAAAACAAACATTCATCTTTTTCATCGTACTCTTGCTAATCCAAGATGGCTTCAAATCTATCAGGTTTACTTGCAAAGGAATGTTGAAAAACTTCATGCTCTCAAGAATAAACTTTGTAAGGATGGATGGATACATAATCATTTGGGACATAATTCCTCCTATCATGACATTCTTAATGGTTTCAAAAAAATACCCCATGAGATTTAATTTTGTCATATTTTCAAGATAGTGAAGCATAAAAATATCAGAAACTTTCAGAGTTTCTCTATCCCCTTTCCTTGGGATAATAAATCCTTACATCCATAATTTCACAATCCGATTGTCCGGAGAAAGATGAGCCACTTTTCTCTTCTCTTCATTTATAACAAACAAAGGATTTTCTGCACTTTCTCTATAAAATGTACAAACATCTTCTGGTAGTTTATGAGATAGACATAAAGAATCCCCTTCTATTGGGAAATTTAGAAAATGAGCCGCTTGATTCACAGACATAGACAACTTTTTATCATACACAGCAAAATTGATAGTCATGTATTTGTCGAAAGATACGGTTTTATAGAACTGACTGACTTCATCAAAGAGAACCGGATCTTGAGAAACAGGTCATTCAACACATAAATGTTCCCATCCTTGAAACATAATGATTCTTCTGATTGTGGAATCATACGAATCAACAAATTCTCGAGAAACTAACCTCTCTCTGAAAAAGTCTTTCCCTGTAAAAGTCATCGAAGACATTTTGGCAAGAGTGTTAGCAGAGGACTGAGACATAAAGGTGCTGCCGATGAAAGATCGTATGATGATTTAAAACCAGTGGAGCAGAGCTTCGCCTCAAAACCTGAAAAACCAATGTGGGTTTGGGGAGGGGGGTATTTATAGGCAATAAAGGGGTGACCGTTGATCTTCTATGGTCAAGATTAGAGGAAAACAGATCAAAGGTTTGGATTAAAAATGAAAGGAATAAAAATAAAAAATATGGAAAGTACCTGCTGGAGAACGTAAGGTAGTTGTTGATTTTAGTAGAACTAAAAATAATACACAACTATGCGAAATAAAAGAAAACTACCAATATTCATACCGATGGAAAACAAAGTTGTTACCATTAACTGAAAAGCCGATGGAAAAAAATCTCATTACCATGAACTGACAAGCCGATGGAAAACAATCTCGTTACCATGAACTGACAAGCCGATGCAAAACAATCTCATTACCATCATCGGTGAGTACGATGGAAAATAATGTCATTACCATCATTGGTTTATACAATGGAAAAGAAAATAATTACCATCATCGGTCGGTACGATGGAAAAGAAAATCATTACTATCATCGGTCTGTACGATGAAAAAGAAAATCATTACCATCATCAGTCGATACGATGGAAAAGATAATCATTACCATCATCGGTCGGTATAATGGAAAAGACAATCATTACCATCATCGGTTGGTACGATGGAAAAGAAAATCATTACCAACATTGGTCGATATGATGGAAAGGAAAATCATTACCGTCAGTAGTCGGTACGATGGAAAAGAAAATCATTACCATCATCGGTCAGTACGATGGAAAAGAAAATCCTTACCATCATCGGTCGATACGATGGAAAATAAAATCATTACCATCATCAGTTGATATGATGGAAAATAAAATCATTACCATTATCGGTCGGTACGATGGAAAAGAAAATAATTACCATCATCGGTTAGTACGATGGAAAAGAAAATCATTACCATCATCGGTCGGTACAATGTAAAAGATAAAACAATAAAACTGTCAATACGATAAACAGAAAAACAAAAAACCCATACCAGGAGAGTAAAAAAATAAATATCATAAGATAAAAAGAAACATAAAAAAACACAGAAAGAAATGTCCTCCCCCTTTCAAAGGAAGTTATTTAATGTAAGGAGAATTGTAAAACATGAAGTAAATATGAATGATTATTTTAATGTAATCATTCCTAGATTTTGTTTTATAAACTCAAACATATCGGATGATAATGTTTTTGTAAAAATGTCAGTAAGTTGTTCTCAAGTTTTTTAAATTGTAGAATAATATTTTCTTTTTTTTGTGTGATCTCTAAGAATGTGATGCCTAACATCTATGTGTTTTTCACGAGAGTGGTGTGCTGGGTTCTTACTAAGAGCTATGGCACTAGTATTATCACAAAGAATTTGAGTTTTGGAGAAACTCAATCCATAGTTAGTGAGTGTGTGTTGCATCCACAATACTTGATCACAACAACTTCCAGCTGCTACATATTCAGCTTCAGCAGTGGATAGTGCTACTGAGTGTTGTTTCTTACAGGACCAAGAAACCAGTGAATCTCCTCAGAAATGACATGTTCCAGATGTACTTTTTCTATCCATTCTACAACCACCAAAGTCAGCATCTAAAAAACTTTTTAAAACAAAATCATTCCCAGAAGAGTAAAAAAGACCTAAATCCATAGTTCCTTTTAAATAACAGAAGATTCTTTTTACTGCTTTTAAGTGAGACTCTTTCGGATTAGATTGGTATCTCGCACATAAGCATACAGAAAACGTTAAGTCGGGTCGACTAGCTGTCAAGTATAGAAAACATCCTATCATACCTCTAAAGAATTTTTGATCTACTGGTTTCCCAGTTTCATCAAGATCAAGTGTATTTGAGGTACCAATTGGAGTGATAATACATTTAGTTTTGTCATATCCATAATTTTTGAGTAAATCTTTTATAAACTTATGTTGAGATATATATGTTCCATCTGGATTTTGTGAAATTTGAAAACCCAAAAAGAATGTTAACTCACCCATCATACTCATTTCAAACTCAGATTTCATTAAATTTGAAAAAGAATCAGTTAAAGATTTCTGAGTTAATCCAAATATGATGTCATCAACGTAGATTTGAACAATCAAAACATTTTTGTTTTCCATTTTTATAAAAAGGGTTGGATCTACTGTACCTTTTGTATAATTATTTTGTAAAAGATATCCTTAAGTCTATGATACCATGCTCTAGGGGCATGTTTAAGACCATATAGATCCTTGGTAAGTTTCAAAACATGATCAGGATGTTTTGGGTCTTGAAAACCAGGAGGTTGTTCGAAAAAAACTTCTTCTTGAACAAAACCATTTAGAAAACACATTTTACACCCATTTGAAATAGTTTCAAATTAATGAATGCCGCAAAGGCTAATAGAATACGAATAGATTCAAGTCTAGCTATAGGGGAATATGTTTTTTCATAGTCTATTCCCTCTTGTTGATTATAGCCTTTAGCAACAAGTCCTGCTTTATTTCTTACAATGATTCCATTTTCATCATATTTGTTTCTGAAAACCCATTTTACACCAATTATAGTTGTTTTTTAGGTCTATAAACTAATGTACAGACTTGATTACTCTCAAATTCATTTAGTTCATCTTGCATTTCTTTGATCCAATCATCATCACCTAAGGCCTCAATTGGACTTTTAGGTTCAAATTATGAAAGAAAAGAAAGATGTTCTACTTCATTTCTTAAGGAATTTCTGGTCCTTACAGGTTGATTAACATCACCAATGATGTTATCACTGGGATGATTCCTAAGAAACAATTGATTTGGGTTTTGTAAAACCTATTCATCAACATATAGTAGAAAATCTTACGTGGTAAATGTTTCAGGAATACTTTCTTGAACAATTTTCTCATCAGAGTGATCTTCTAATAACGGTTGACAAATTTTTTTAGAAAACACATCTGAGGTTGTAGGATTGGGTTGGTTGAAAACAAAATGATCAGATTCATTGAATTTTACATGTACTACTTCCTCAATAGTACAAGTGTTTTTATTGAAAACTCTATAAGCCTTAGAGGTTGTAGAATAGCCTAGAAAGATTCCTTCATCAAATTTTGGTGCAAATTTTTGTATATTATATTTTGTATTCAGAATGAATACTTTGCATCCAAAAACTTTGAAGTATTAAACATTAGGTTATCGGCCAGTCCATAACTCATAAGGGGTTTTATTAAGAAATTGTCTTGTTAAAACACGATTTATAGTATAACAGGAAGTACTAATAGCTTCAGCCCAGAAGTGCTTAGCAATTGAGTATTCACTCAACATGGTTCTAGTCATTTTCTGAAGAATATGATTTCTTCTATCAACAACACCATTTTGCTGAGGAGTTATTGGAGATAAGAAATTACGAGTAATACCATTCTTAATACAAAACATTTCAAAATTTGAATTTTGAAGTTCACCACCATGATCAATATGAATAGTTATCAATGGTAGGTTTTTCTCATTTTTATCATGGGCTCTAAAAGTTTTGAAATTGGAAAAGGATTTATATTTCTTTGTGAGAAAGTAGACCCATGTAAATATTGTAAAGTCATCAAATAAAACTAATACATATTATTTCCCTCCAATGCTTCCAGTTTGTTTGGGACCAAAAAGATCCATATGCACTGGATGTAATGCATTATAAGTTGAAACTTCATTAATTGATTTAGAGCTAGTTTTATGTTGCTTGCCAAATTGACAAGGATCACAGACTTTTGAAGAATCATATCTAAGGTCTGGTAGCCCCTTCACAAGTCTTTTCTTTCAGAGTTTACTAAGGTTTCTCAGATTACACTGTCCTAGTCTTCTATTCCATAGCCATGACCGGTCTTCTATTGCACTTAAGCATAGTAAGTTTTTGCTCCTAAGGTCTTCTAAGTTAATAGTGTTAATATTACCTTGCCTATGAGTAGACAGAATGAACTCATCCTTGGAATTGTGGACTACACACTTATCATTTCTAAAATTCACAAGGTAACCTTCATCACATAATTGACTTATGCTGATGAGGTTGTTCCTAAGACCTTTAAAAACAAAACATTTGAAATAAGATCTTTTCCAAGAAAAACGATATTACCTATACCAACAATCTTTCCTTGAGAATTATATCCTAAGGTAACTTTTCCACCTTTTGTTTTGATAACATTTTCAAAGAGATATTTGTTTCCAATCATGTGTCGAGAACAACCACTGTCCATGTACCAAATATTCTTATTGCTACACTTCTCATTTTCCTAAAAAAGAAACAATTAGTTTTTCGGAATCCAAACTTGTTTGTATCCAGAAGGGTTAGATAAATGAATTTTAGGAATCCAAATTTGTTTTGCAAAATGAGCTTTATGAAATCCTAAAGATTGAGTTCTGTTAAGAGATCAATCTCTTCTACAGGGTCCACTACATTGGTACTCAGTATAAAAAGAGTTTTTTTGTGGAACAAAATAGTTATTACTAAAAACAGGTTTGGAATAAGTATAACCAAGACCAGAACAATTTATCAAAGGTCTAATTTGAGAATACATCTTGTCAAAGTTTTTCTTTTCATGAGTAAAGTTTGACAAACATTTTTTCAAGGAAAAAATTTCTGACTTTAGTTTTAAAACCAAATTCTTATTTTCCAAAACATTTGAATTTGAACTAGAGTTAGGCTCTAAAATATTTTTCTTTGAAATTACATTTTTAAGATCCTTAGAAAGTTTATGCTTATCAGATTTGACTTTCTCAAGGGTTTTTAAAATACTTTCAAAATCAGATGTTTTCACGTCAAGATCTTTAGAAATATCTGATACTTCTTTAGTCAAGATTGAAATTCTAGAATTTTATTTCTCAAGCTTCTTCTTGAGTTTAGAATTTTTATTTTCAAGTAATTTAGAAAATCTAGATACTTCTTCAAAAGAAGGTAATGTATCATCTTCTGATGACGAAGATTCATCATTTGAAGATTCATAATATTTATTATCAGTATAATTTGCATTCAAAGAGACAATTATAATAACTTCAGCATTGTATACCTTATCTTTGAGACAATGATCTTCAATTGGTAATCTGGCCATAAGTACGATATTCCTATGTCCTGAGGACTCATATTCTAAAGAATCATCTAAAGAATCACTACCGCTCGAACTCCAGGTATCATTTTCCTTCAATACTTTCTTTTTCTTATAAACCCTTTTCTTGTTTCTTTGAGAGTGTTTCTCGTTTCTGTCTTTCAACTTTAGTAAAGGACAATCAGGCCTTATATGTCCTGCTTTTTTACATTCATAACAAGTTACCTCTGTATATTTCTTATCTTTCTTATTTTTCTTTTTGAATCTATATTATAAGTCATTATTTCCCACAATCTTGTTCATCCTTCGAGCAAGATTGGCTAACTCATTATCCGAAAGATTACAATCACTTGAATTAGATATAACAACTTTCTTGGCTTTGGATCTTGTAAGTCTTTCAGGTGTTTTAGCCTTAGATGCAATGTATGCACTTCCATTCCCATTATTTTTCTTGTTTAAATCAGCATCTCTCTTTATTCTTGTCTCGTGCTGTAGAAGAGTTCCAAAGAGTTCATCTAGAGAAATCTGGAAAATTTTCTATTTTCATCAATAGCTATCCTTTTTGACTCCCATTCATTTGGCATTATATCTATAATCTTATCAACTAGAGCTTCATCATCGAGACCTTTTTCTCCCATAGATCTTAATCTATTGAAAATTTTCATAAACCATTGTTGCACTTTACATACAGGCTCTCCATAAGGAAAAACAAAGCCATGATACTCTGCTCGAAGCATTGCTCTTCTTGTTTCTATAACCTTGGATATACCAAAATGAGTGACATCCAATTTCTTCCAAATACAGTTGGCTACTTCACATGAAGATATCTGACTGTATATATTCCTGGTCATAGAGCATAATAATGTATTGTGGACCTTGTAATTCAGTTGATATTCTTGCTTCTCTTGGTTAGTAAAGGTACTGACTTCTTTGTCAAGAATTTTATAACCTCCAGTAAGCATAATAAAATTGTCTATGCCAGTGTTGATCACATAAGTCTTTATACGATATCTCCAATACTCATAATCATTTCCATAAAATATTGGTGGTCTAGAAGGATTCAGATTGTCTATTGACCCAATATTCATTCCTTCCATCAAATAAAAAAACTTTTCCACTCCACACGTTACTATAGTCAGTAAAAATATCTCAAGAAATACAAATCAGTGGAAAACCTCCTCTAATACCAAATGTTGGATCGAATATGTAGATATGTATGTCTATTAAATGGAACAATACAAGAGGGGGTGAATTGTATGTTTAAAAACCTTTTGAGTTTTAGCACTTAAGGGATTAGTTTAAATGATCTTAAACTAATAAAAATACAAACACCCACAATTGTATTGAATATAATAGGTATGGTGTAATGTAATACTAATGTAATGTAAAACAATTGTATTCAAGATGAACACAATAATCAGAGTAATATAAAGATGGATGATTCTACCTTAAAGCGTCTAGAATCAATCAATACAATATGTAATGGAATGGATGTAATTGAAACAATTACAAATGTATAAGAGATAGAAAAGGAAAAAAAAAACAATTTCCTTTATAATACAATTATCAACATAAATGTAAAAGAATTACAATTCTTTTACCCCAAAGAGAAGGTTTATCCTTTCACCTAGGATAAAAGGTATGTCTCCCCAACACCTTGGTGATCCCTCGATACGATGATCGGACTGTCTGTCTGCCTATCTCTGGCAGCCCCCGATACGATGATCAGTCCATCCGTCTTCCTATCCCTAGCAGCCCTCGATTTTGTAGGTAATCAGCACCTCTGTCTTTTAATTACTTGGAATCCCTCGATACGATGATCGGACGCACATGGCACACAACATGAGAGAAGTCACAACATCTATCTCTAGAATCTTGATTGAAGTAAAGTATCACACTTGTTTTAAAATATCTTTGTTGTGTGTTATTTCTCTCATCTTCGAATGACCTCCTATTTATAGGCCTCGGGTTCCAACGGTCACATCTCCTCCAACGGTCGTATTTCTCTGAAAAACTCAGAGGGACTTGGACACCTGACATCATAACGGTCATACTAAAACAGAATGAATGACATCATTTTGATTACTATGTAACTAACTCAACGACATCGTATTGGTTATAACAAAGTTATATGAATAAGATAATCATGAGTATGATTTAAACGAAGAAAGTGTTTTTTGTTAAAGTACCGAATCAAGTATGTAAAGAATGATATGGGAAGTAGAGTCATTGAAATTTCCATATTCAGTACGATCAGAATTGTATGATTGGCATGGTCAGCACAATCAGAATGATTAGTATGATATGCATAGTCAGTACGATCAGCATGATCAGTATGATTAGCCTAGTCAGTACGATCAGCATGATCAGTATGATCATTATGGTCAGTATGATATGCATAGTCAGTACGATACGATGAAAAGGGTCAGTACGATACGATTAACAAGACATTTGTGATTTCCAAAACAAAACAAAGAAGTCAATAGAGGACTTTTGACTCAACAGGATCAATAGGTATTCCATCATGGGAAACAATATTTCCATGGAAATTAACACTTATAATTGAAATGTCACATTTACAACATTTTTCATATAATAACATTTACATATGAACCTATTTAATTCTTTATAAACAATTTACATGCTCCATATAACTCTTATAGTATTTATGAATAATCATAGAGAAGTATTGTGGAAAATGAATAAAATCAAAAACATTATCACCAAATGAAAATATATACCCTTTCCTTATACAAATAATTGATTTACCCATAACAAAATCTTAAATTCCTATAACAATGTAAATTATTTTTAAAAAAATACGTTCTCCATAATGGTGAAACACATGTTTGAATGGAAACATTATCAAATAATTCTTGTTATTTATTCTCTAACTGATAAAATTGTGATGTATCCCTTTTAAATGGTTTAAATGAAATGGTTTTCCAATTAGATATATAATCAACAAATAATTCATCTTCTCTATAATGGGGAACTCCTTCTACTTAATTGAGAAATAAATTAGTATAATATTTCACAATGGTTGTTTCATTATTAATCAAAACCTCTTAACCCTTCATAGATGGTATTTGAATGATTTTTTCAACATGTAATTTAATAAGATGTAATGTTTTTAGTAGTTCATAAAAATAACAATGTAAAGAGATCCACCCTTTAAAAACGAATATTTAGATACATGTAAAACAAATTAATACTTATTTTTCTCTATAACAAATTTGTTATTTATAATTAGAGGAGTTATTTTTCATAAATATTACATAAAAAAACTACACAATAATTATTATTATGTGTTCAAATTATAGACACCTGTGAATTTGAATTTCCAAAAACTCTATATATTTTAAATAATATGAAATTACAATGTGGTTTTCTAATTAATAAATCATTATTCAATAGATGAGGTGGTGATTGAATATACTTTGGATAGATTCCCTACATAAAATATTGTGTTGATCTAGAATAAAATAATGTATTAACTAGGTTTGATTTTATAATCATGGTTCCTATTATAACCTAATTATGATCATCAACTATATCTATTTTTCTTGCATAAATTATACTTTATGCAAGAACATATTAAGTGGTATATTACATTTGAATATGTGGCTTTGATTTTTATAATTTATGATGTCCTAGAAATTTTATCATTTCACAATTTTTGGGTCCCTATCATTTTACCTCATTATCTTGATAACCATTCCCCTGATATTTAGTTCTTGCAAAAAATTACCTTTTGAAATCCCATTCATTTTTCATTATATATATTTTACTTATAGAGAACTCAACTCTTCAAATATACTTATTTATTACATTTTTCACATATTGATCATGAATCCCATTCTTACATAGATTGCCTTATTAAAGGAATGAGTTAGAGATCCATTTATTTTTCTTGAAAACAAATGTCACTGCATAATTGAATTTTTAAATTAATTTTAGAGAATAATTATCTTGGAAGACATAGAGGTAAACCACTAAAGAAGTGATTATATTAATTTTTCATCTTTTAGATATAACATAGAACTTACTTTTATACCCTTTTTATTATGGATTTTTAGTAATCTTATTCTGGGTAAAAACTATAATTACCATGAATGTATTCACTCAGAGATAGTGGGATATTTATAATCCAATTTTTAGATTATTGGGATCTCATTTCCATGACCATGTTTCAGTGATACTTAATGGAATATATACATAAATTATATATCATAAGAGTATATATTACATTATTTGATTATAAATAATTATTAAAGAGTTATATATATATATATCATACCATAGATTTTCTTCCTCTAAATTATATTCAAAAATTTTAAACAATAGGAAAAGGTGATCTTAGACATTCATGAGGGGATATCATACAATATATTCTAATTTTTAAATTTAATATCATAAGTAATATAATAGGTGTATATAATGATAAAATGGTATATCAAATAATAAATATGGATAAAACAATCCATTGAATCGAAACAAAATAACTAATCACCTTGAAAAAAATCAATCCATCGATGATGATGGAATGGATAGAATTTCATAATTTCAAAATAAAAAAAACAATTGAGTAATTTTCCAAAGAAAACATACATAACTTTGGTGGTTTATCTTAATACCAATTTTTATTTTACAAAATAGACTTATGGATGCATATATAAGATATATTACTCTTGTGATCTTTCATCACATAAATGTACAATTCATTGTATTGAATACTAAATTTTCTAATGTTACGCATGACATAATGTTAAATAATAAAAAACATAAAAATAATTTGAATAGTTATTTAGTGAAATTGTATTCACACTAATTTCACATATAAGAAAATTAATTATTATACATTTTAATGCAATAAATTAGTGTATGAATTAATAATGATGTCTCAATAAATTAATTTGAGGTAAATAAGAGAATATTTTCATAATGTTCAAATAATTACTATTATCAAATAATGATTACATAATTTCATCTACTAGGTAGAAAATGAAATTAATATTATCATTTCATTTTTGAAATTGAATAAATTTATTTTTTGTAACTCCCCTTGATTTTCTAGATTATTTTTTCTAAATTAATTTCTCTTGTGGAAACCTTTCACATCCAAAAATGTTGAATATAAATTATTTATAAAAGTACTATGTTTGGAAAGTGTTATACACTACAAAAATTTAATATTTCACCACACGCAATGCTTGTGTTAGTTTAATGTACATGAAACACTATGACTGTCTTTTATTACACACAATATTGAGTCCCTTTTATAGCTCCCGTTATAATTATTTATTTATTTTACATAACGACAATATATAATAAACATGATTATTTAATATTAGTAAAACTACAACATATCCATTGTAAAAGAAGTTACCTAGAAGATCAATATAATTGTGAAAATATTATTTATACATGTTTATAAAATTAATTCTTTTTATCAGAATTTAGTATATGTTAATTAATGAAATATTTGAAAATAAATAAATTATATTTCTAAAAAAACTATTTTCTATGAAAAAACACTATTTAATAACAACAAATTAATCAAAACACTTTTGATTAATGATATCAATGAAATTTATATTTTATATATTCAATAATTTTTTTATTATCATCTAACATATTTTATTAATATAAGATAATATTATATACATTTTTATGAAAATGAATATCTTTTGTTAATGGTAATTTTATCACCTTCTAATGGACATCCCATTTTAAGTCTAATTTTTTCACTTTTAATATTTTTATATGATATAATAAACTTCATTTTTTAATATTAATCTCAAAATTTACATTGGTTTAATTTTTTTGATTTTTTTAATTTTTATTTTTTCGATGAATAGTAAAAATAACTGAATTTCAATTCATGGGAGATCATTCATCTCAATTATTTATAAGGATTAATAATACATTTTATTAGTTTCAATGTTTAATTAGATGAATTTTAAACCAATTAATACAATTATAGAATTTTAATCAATTACACATATAAATTTTATATAATAACATAACAAACTTTTAAAAAAATTACTTTAAAAAGTTGTTTTCTCATCCCATCTATGAGATTAATTTTAAAATTAATTTTTTAAAATTATTATATTGGAATTTAGAAAATTGTATTCTATATTTTTATAAATAATAATTTATAATTTCTAATAAGGTAAACATTTTTTTACAAAAAAGAACAGTGGTAGTGATTAAAATTAATTACAACGACTAAGAGAAAATGTAACATATCAAAGGGATAAACATAACTTTTAAGGACAAAATGTTATTGATGATTGTCCAAAATCCATTTTAAGTTTATTATTATAACATATACTCCATTTTAATGTATTTTTTTCTTTATTGAATCAACATGAGATGGGAAAAATGTGGGTGAAATTATCTTTTAAAAATATTAGAAGAATTTCACTCTTCCTCAACTATAAAAACTTACTCAACCCTCTCACAAATTCACACAAGTTAGGCCCTTTGTATCACCCAATCGATGATAAAATAATATCCAAAATTACTTAAAATAATATTATAATACTACCTTTGTGAAAAATTAAATCCATGGGGTCTACGAGTGGTATGAGATGTTGTATATATACTATGTGTATATAGGGGAATTGTGAATTCATATGTGGCGCATGTGTGTGCGGGAAGGATGTGATATGTGATGTGTCTCATATGTGTGTGGGTGGATTATGATGTGGTATATTCAGTAGATGTGGCTATATGAGGATGTTTTCCATTTGAAAAGAGTGGTTAATTGGTTAGTAGTTGTCCGGTGAACCCTATGATCTATTTTCATTGTATTACATTACATTAATTTCATTATTTGGTGATCATTCCTTAGAGAGGTTGGGATGGTTACTATACCTTTTAGGTGATTTTTGGTTCCATAATATTCTCATAGTGGCATTAATGTGATCCCTTCACATGCGTATGAGAGACTTTGTCTTTCTGTGTAAGTATATATGTATAGTCACCCAACATATATAAAACTATTTATAGATTTCTAGGATGATTATGTAGACTATTCTATCCATTACTATCTCAGGCTTTTGGATAGTTGTTGATTCGTAACATTATCTTGCTTTTGGGGACTTTATATTGGAGACTTTTGTTAGGTATCCATTCTATTTTAAACAAGCACTTGGGGTGGATTTTGGATATCATTTTTATTATGTCATGGAGTTTTTTTGTCGATGATCCATCCTATCTCCTCATCTTGTTCCAAAAAAGTTAAATTTCATCCACTTGTGCGAATGTTATACCATTGCTTCTATTCACCAACCTAGGGACTATGGAAGGTGGGTCTCAGGGTTCCATTATATCACATTCTTGATTTCCAACCTAGTAGGACTGTCGTCAGAGGGAAGGGTAATGATTGTGATATATTATGATAACATTTTGATATATATTTTGGAGAATGTTGTGAATCCAAATTTTTCTAACTTCTCTATGGGTAGTCATTAGAAATTATTGATATGGGTGTGACATAAAGTCATTCAACATTAGTTTTATGAAACCTAATATATGATACAAATGGATTATTTCTTGAATTGTTAGGAAATGTTCGTTCTTTATAAGATAAAAAAACTTTTAACCATTTTTCATTTTACATCTTGGATGTGTTAGGTATCCTATTGTTGAAATATATAGTAATATCATCACATTTACTATCTCGTATTGATAATTTTTTAATAACACCTTTAGTATGTTTTCATTTATCCTTCTCTTGCTTTCATACTATGAATCTTGTAATGAAATATTTAATATCTCACAATATAGTACTCCACTAGAAATTCAATAAAATATCCCTAACCATCTTAGTGTTTTTATTATGTAAATGTATATTTGGACTATGGTCCTTATCCCATAGATATTTCATATCCTTTGGTTTAGAATGAACCCATAATTTTTTACCAAAAAATATAACTATGTCATCAACATTATTATAATCTAGTAAAATTATATTTCTGAAATATTCTCTGTACATTTATATGTCCTTACAATCAGGTTGATATTTTATAGTATTTTCTAAGTAATATAATTCGTTAATTTCATGAACTCTGAATGATGATTCCACTTATATTTCAATAGCCAACTCTATTCATAATAAATCTATGAGATTCAAGTCATTAAGCACTGTCATTATGCAGATGATATGATAGGCATTTTAACTCGTTATAGATAAAACCATGCTTAAATTTCAAGTATAGTAATGTATATAATAATCATAATGATTTTCTATTTCAATTTATTTTCATTTCTTTATATTATGATCATTCAAATAAAATATATATTTCTGAATCTTGTGGGTATTATATGTATCATAATTTACTATATAGATATAATGTAACAATATATCAAGAGAAAAAAACATTTTTTATAACCATATCTCTTTATTTGGATAAAAGGACTCTTAGGGATACAATGCAACCGTAGTATTCTTTACCTAGACACATTGATGTCTTCTTCATGAGGAATAACTATAAATAAAACAACATTTATTAATAAATAAAATATTTATTATATTCTCCTTAACTATTTTAAACATCAACTCCTCAATTATATCTTAAATTTTTATTTCCCATTATAATTTTAACCCTTTAACAATTGCAATGGTTAATAGATTTTATAATTTAGAGTTATTTACAATGAACTTCTAAAAATTTCCACATAAATGAATAAATTTTGTACTATAGTCCTAATTTTGGGTCTTGGAATTCCAATTAACGAATTATTGTAAGGATCAATATATATTCCATCATTAGAAACAATATTGCCGAGGAAATTAACACTTATAATCTAAAAGTCACATTTACTAAATTTCTCATATAATAAAATTTACTTTTGAACCTCATATATTAATTATAAATTATTTCCATGATCCTTATAACTCTTATAGTATTTAAGAATAACCATTGAGAAGTATTGTGTCAAATTAATAAAATCAAAAACATCATTGCCACATGAAAATATACACTTTTACCTTATATACAAATAACTGATTTCCCTAAGATAAATTTATAAAAACATTGAAAAAAAAATTATTCATAAACAAATAGGTTCTCCATAATGGTGAAACACATGGAAAAATGAAAACATTATCAAATAATTCTTATTATTTCTTCTCTAACTGAGATAATTGTTCCATATCCATTTAAAATGGTTTATAAAATATGGGTTCTGAATCATGGATATAATTAAAAAAATAATTCATCTTCTCTATCATGGAAAAATCATTCTAATTCATTGAGAAATAAATTAGAATAATAATTCAAAATGGTCATTCCTTTATTTATAAAAACATCATTACCTTTCATAGATTAGATTTCAATTATTTTTTCAATATATATTTCAATAAGATTTAATATTTTTTGTTGTTCCAAAAAATAATTATATAAAGAGATCTACCCTCTAAAAAATAAGATGATACATGTCAAACCAATTAGTACTTATTTTTCTCAATAAATGATTTGTTCATTATAATTTTAGAGAATATTCATCTTAATTATTACATCAAAAACTGACATGGTTATGATTATTATATGTTCAAATTGTAGCCACATGTGCATTTGAGTTTCTGAAAAAAATATATTTTTTAGATTATATCAAATTACTATGTGGTGTTCTAAGTAATAAATAATTATTCTATGAATGATTTGGTGATTTAATATACATTGGAAATATTCACTATATAAAAGATTGTGTTAATCGAGAATCAAATAATATATTAACTATGTTTGAGAATACTTGAATATATTATAACCTAATTAAGATAGACAACTATATTTATTTTTATTGGATAAAATTATACATTATATAATAATATATTCTTTGGTATATTAAATTGGAACATGTGGCATTGATTAGTGTAATATAGGATATCTTAGAAATTGTAACATTTCACAATATTTGGGTCACTATCATTTTCCCTATTGATCTTTATATCCATTCTCTTGATATTTAGTTCTTACAACAAATTACCTTTGGAAATCCCATTGATTTTTCTGCATATATATTTTACTTATAGGGAAGTCAAATCTTCAAATATACTTATTTATTACATTTTTCCACATATTGATCATGAATCCCCTTATTCCATATATTACCTTCATAAAGGAATGAGTTCGAGGTCCATTTATTAGTCTTGAAAACAAATTTAACAATATCGTTATATATTTAAATTTTTTTAGAGAATAATTATCTACAAAGAAATGGAATTTATCTACTAAAGACCTAATTGTTATTTCTTTTCCATATTTTAATATAATCTAGAACATACTTTTATACCCTTGTAAAATTACACACCTAAAAAACCACACTATCATCATTCATTTTTCATAAAAATAAATATAATATTTCCTTTTCATCACATAACATACTCTTATAGAAAATAAAATTCTAGAAGAAGAACCTAAAACATCATTATAATCATAGTTTTGCCCCTAATAATTCATACTATTTTTAATCAAGGGCCACCATTTGTGATAATTTACCCTTATAAAATACTCAACAAAGATAAATCATTCCATCTAAGTACACCATAATTCCAAAGTGAAATTATATGCATAGATTATAAAAATCCTCAAAACCATTGGATTTGTAGACTCACTGAATGAGTGAGCTTAATTCATAATAAACTATTGTAAAAAGGCCCATCCTTTAATATGGGAAAAATTATTTTTCAATTCATGGATTGTTACATTTTATATCTAGATTATTTTTTCCCAGGGATATTTTTATATTTCTAGACTTAACACCGTTATCTTTATTTGTTAGAACATTTTTATATTTTCATCAATTAATTATATGCTATCCATTACTTCTATTATGATCCACTGTCTAGTAAAAGGTATAACCTCATCAGTATTACAATTAGATATTATGTATAAAACATGAAATATAAATCATATAATCAATAGAATTTTTCAAATTCATTGGATACTATTAAAAAATTATAAAATTATGTCTTAAATTTTTAATGAAAAATTATACATCCTCTACCTATGTTCTGATAAATTATATCATTTTGGATTTTAGTAATTCTATTTTGGGTGAAAAATATAATTACCATGAATGTATTCACTCATAGATAGTGGAATATTTATTATATAGTTTTTTGATTACTTAGGATCAAATTTCAATAATCATGTTTCAATGATCATTAATAGAATATATACATAAATATTATATAATAAGATTACATATTACATTATTTGGTAATATATCATTATTTATTAGTTTAATATATAGATCATACCCTAGATTGTATTCCTCTACATTATATGGGGAAATGTGAAACAAAAGGAAAAGGTGGTCATAGACATTCACAAAGGGATATCATATAATGTAATATAATATTCAAAAATAATATCATAAGTAATATAATAAGAGTATGTAAAGATATGATGCCATATCATTTAATAAATATAGATAACATAATTGTTTTAATCAAAAAAATTAATCCCATATATTTTTTTTCAATTCACGATGAAGGAATGGTTGGAATTTCATAACATGAAAAAAAAATTGAGGAATTTTACATGGAAAACATACATAATGTTGGAGGGTTATCCTAATAACATTTTTTATTTTACAAAATATACATATGGATGCATATATAGTATATATTACTCATGTGAACTTTCATCACATAAAATTCCAATTAATTCTATTATATACTAAATGTTATAATGTTATAAATGGCATAATGTTGAATAATGAAAAACATAAAAATAATTAGAATAATTATTTAATGATTCTATTTTGAAATAAATTTCACATATAGAATAAGTAATTATTGTACTTTTTAGTAAATTCCACATGTTAAGGAATTAATAATGATGTCTAAAGAAATTATCTTGAGTTTTATGGGAGAATCTTTTAATAATGTTCAAATAAGTACTATTATCAAGTAATGATTATATAATTTCATATACTAGGTAGAAAATGAAATTAAGATTATCAATGATTTTTAGAAATTGAATACATTTTGTTTGTAATTATCCATGATTGTATCGATTTTTTTAAAAAAAATTAATTTGTCTTATGTATAAGTTTCACATCACACAATATTGAATATAGTTTATTTATAAAAGTAATATGTTTGGAATTTCTTATACACTATGATAATTTAATATTTCACTGCACATAACATGTATATTATCTTTATGTACATGAAACACCATGATTTTCTTTTATTACACACAATATTGGGTCCCTTTTATAACATTTGTTACAATTAATTCCATGCTTTGCTTATCTAAAATTATTATAAACATGATTATTTATTATTAGTATAGACGACACATATCCATTGGTAATGATCTTATGAAAAAGATTAATAAAATTGTGAAAATATTATATATACATGTATATAAAATTAATAATTTTATCATAATTTATTATATGTTAATGAATGAAATATTTGGAAATAATAAAATTATATTTTTATGAAAACTATTTTATATGCATAAATACAATTGCATACAAAAAATTAATCTAACCACTCTTGATTAAGTATATCAATGAAATTTATAATTTATATATTCAGTAAATATTTTTTATGCTCATCCGATATATTTTATTAATATATGATAATATTAAATCCATTTTTGTGATTATGATTTTGTATTTTTCTAAATGGTAATTTTATCACTTTTTAATGGAAAATGCATTTTAAATCTGATTTTTCCTTACTTTTAAAATTTTTTTATGATATTATAAACATCAATATTTTATTAGGAATTAATAAATTTATATTTGGTGATTTTTTGGAATTTTATTTAATTATTAAATTTTCAAAGAATAGAAAAAACAACCAAATTTCATTTAAAGGATGATCATTCATATCAATTATTTATAAGGACGAATAATATTTTTTTATTCTTTTCAGTGATTAATTAGATTAATTTTATACCATGTAATAAAATTATTTCATTTTAATCAATTACACATATAAATTTTATATAAAAACAAAATGAACTTTTAAAATAATTACTTTAAAAAATTGTTTTTTCATCCCATAAATGGGATTGATTTTAATATTCATTTTTTCCAATTATGATATTGGAATTTAGAAAATTTTATTCTATCTTTTGAAACATAGTAATTTATAATGTCTAATAAGGTAAACCTATTTTTTTACAAAAATGAACAGTTTGTGTGAATAAAATTAATTATAATAACTAAGAGGAAACATAAATTATCAAAGGGATAAACCTAAATTTATACGACAAAATGTTCTTTGATTCTTGTAAAAAAAATCAATTTTAAGTTAATTATTATAACATATACTTTATTTTATATTATTTTTCTGTTATTAGAGCTACATGAGATGGTGAAAATGTTGGTGTAATTCCCTTTTAAAAATATTAGAATATTATCACTCTTCCTATACTATAAAAAGTAACTCACCGCTCACAACAGATAACATAAGTCAGGCCCATTATATCACCCAAACAATGATAAAGTAATATCCCAAATTACATAAAATAAACATATAATTCTACCTTTGTGAAAAAATCAATCCCAAGAATACTTTTATTGAAAACCAATAAGAGTAACCCAAATAAGAGGTAACATCCTTCTTAAAATCCTTTATTTTATCTTCATCATCTAACACCTAACTTATTATTATTAAATTGATATATAATATTCCATGAATCATAAATATGATGATATGTTTTATTATATGGTTTATAACCCAAATTATAGACACTCCCATCTTATTATTTTTATTCTTTAAATAATAAAATCATGCTCTATGTAAGGTGGTCAAGAATAACAACAAAAACATATGAAAAATAAATGAAGATATTACTTAAAACATAACATTAACATGAAGTTGTTAATAAATAGGTAATATAAAGTAAAAAAAAAATATATATGGTATTATATATAATAATTTTTTTCTATGACATATTTATAATAAACATATATATATATTATGAAATTTTATACATTTACAAGGAAAATCGAGACATAATATCATGGTGTACTCATCTCACATATAATTTCCATGAGACACACTCCATGTTCACCCACTTTTTATTTTATGTGGTTTTTATACTGAACATAAATGTATTCTATGTTTTTTATATTTGAATTTATTTTTATTAACATATTAATTTTATTATCTCTCTTTCATCGGGTTTATGATTCAAAAGTGACCAAGTTGGTAAATTAATTTTTATCAATTTTCTTTCATTGATACACCCACCATGTTATGAACCTATATTATTATAATATGTGTATATATTTCAATTTAACATGTTATATCATTAATATACTACTTATTATTATATATTAATCATAACATAAGTTAATTTTCTTAAAATGGAATTATGTTTCATAGTCTCCAAGTGGTAAGAGTTTGTTTCAATAATCACATCCTTTTTCAGGATTATTAATGATTATTCTTTCATTGATGAAACCTTATTATAAATATTTCTAGAACACTCTTGAAATTTATTTTACAATGGATAGACGTGGTATCATTATGTGTTAGAACCATTTTCCCCTCTATTAAAGTTATGATAATTATAAAAGTGTTTTTCATAAAACCAATATTATCTCCCTCTTAATTCGTGAATATCAATTCCATAAAAATCATTTTTTATAAAAAACTATAAAAAATGTTATACTATTGCCCTATTATCATTAAATTTTATTATTACGCTTGGTTTAAATTTTTAAAAAAGTGTTTTTATAAAATTATTAATCTTGTCATTTTCCAATCGAAAGAAATTTCAAAACATTTCATGGAATAATATGAATACACATCATGTATGGATTTCCACTCCATCATTACTCTACTTCCACTGAATCTTACTCTGATAGATTTGAATATTAACTTTTAATAAAAATTACTTCCTAATATTATGTACATCCATTTTTGTAATTTATTTTTAGTGAAATATTGTTTTCAAAAAAAGTTATTATGATTAATAATTAATCTAATTGATGTTTAAATATCAATTTATATGATTAATTTTTTTTGAAATAAAGAGATTTCAATGATTTAATATCATGGCTTGTTGGGTTTTAATTTATTTTTAGTTAATTTTTTTTTCAAAATGGATTTCAACCTCCCTTTTCAAAGCAACGGTTTTAAAAAACATTTTCAACCATATTTTTAATGTTTTCATAGAATGGTTTAAAAATATTTTCCAGATTATCATTTCAAGGGAAATGTTTTTCAAAAAAAATTCAATTATATTTTCTATTATTTCATGGATAATTGGTTTCTATATTCCATTATAAATTTTCATGCTCACCGTCCATGAAAATTATTTCCAAAAGGCTTTTTGATTTAAAAAATTCAAAGAAGATATGATATTTTCCTCAAAAATGTTTTTAAATATAATTCTATATTATTTTCCATCTGTGATTAAAAATCTTTGTGTTACTCATGAAATTATTGTGAAATTATCCAAATGTTACATTCATATTCATTCTCTAAATAGTTTATGTTTTAAAACCATGATGTTTTTGAAACCCATTTCTTGTTTATGAGTTATCTTTTTTTGATCCCATTTCAGTTTCTTTGGAAATATGTTTATGAAAAGATTTATTTAATGGTTATTAATTCATGATTTTTTTAAAAATTATCTCTTTTCCACCAGTGATGATATGATTTCGTGATTAAAATACCCATTTCACATCATGGGATATGATATGATTGTTCAAGAACATGTGAAACAAGTTTCGATAATTTCATTATTAAAATGATGTGAACTATATATAAATCAATTTAGTAGATAAACATTTATATCTCATGATATAGATAAGGCTAGAATGTGGAGTGAACTCGATTTAGTAATAGAATTTGTCCACTAGGATATAATTAGGAGTAAACCTTCACTACTATGATGGTCATGGAAGTGAACCATGACGACCAAAATGATATGGGGAGTGATCCCATAATTGAATGATGGCCTTGGAAATGATGGATTTACTACTATGGAAATAATTTTATATGTTAAATAATATACCATAATTCTATGTTGTATCCCTATGTTATGATTTTACGGATTATGATCTTCATTACATTCTGATTCACATATTGTGAACTACCAATCTTTATTCCATGTCTCATGTTTCAGATCATTGATATGTAGGGTAGCATCTTCTAATTTTATGCTCATGTAATCAAACATTTTTTTTCCTATTTATACTTATGTATTTCCTTTATTTATCCACACTAGGAACTGAAGATCACATCTTCCTTATGTTTCCTTTCCCCTAGTTATAAAGAAAGGGTTCAAGAAAAAGTAATAAAGGGAAATATATTTTTGTAAAAAAATGAACAACTTTAACCTAGTGAAATGATTTTTACCATGTTTCTAAAGAAAATATAATATTATAGTCCTTTGTAATGAACTTTTTTAATGTTATAAATTTTCATTTAGAATAATTTTATATCCATGCATGTTAATCCTGGGTTCATATTGTTGGTATCAAAGGAGATTTTTTCTCACCATGTTGAAACTGGGATGTGAATCATTTAGTGATATCCCTTGGGATATTTCTTCATATGTGTCTACAGAAAGTTGTACGTATCAATTGAATAATGAGTTAGTGTTTAGGAAAATATATTATAATTTATTAAATTTATGTAGTGAGTAGTTTCCTTCAAATAAATCTATATTTGGATACTAAATGTGGATGTCTCAATGGCACATACGTACATAGGGGTTACAATCCCAAAAACAACATATTAAACTAAACTCTATTGGGAAATGGTGCATGACAATAGGCCTTACTGCACAATTAATTTTACACTCTCATATGATATTCTTGATAAATTGAAAAACTCTTTACGAACCATCATAAAGCATTTAAATAATAGATGACTAGAAATAACCTAAGATAAACTAAGGTTTAATTGACGAGGGAAGTAGTTTTCATGCATTAGAAACCATGTATTTAATTTTTTCATTATTATTATGTTCTTTCTAGGATAATATTTACCACATTATGATTTCTAGTTTTTTTAAATGGAATAAAAAAGAAGATACTGGGTTATTGTTGAATGTGATGATAATAATTTTGATAATAATTTAAATGGGGTGACCATTGGAGAGATGGATATTGTTATGATGCCTAATATTTTTTCATGGAACATGATTAATAACACATTCATTAATACACTCTCAAAATCACCATGGAAAAGATGGAAATAGTCTGTTGAGAATTATAGTAATGGGGACCCCTAAGGAGTAATGATTTGGTTTTTTACATGTCATTAATGTGGGTATAAACACAAAACTAAATATTTCAACAGAATATGATGATATATTGATCATTGAATTATTGGAAACAAATCAAATTAATGTGATGAAAAAAATGAAATGTTTGTCAAAAATTATAGACTGGAATAGTGTCCTCCCTAAGAAATCTTCAAAGCATAAATGATTTAATTGTGTAATTAATGGTAATTATGAAAGTCAATGTCCTAAGTGGAAATATCACGAAGAGAATCAATAAGGTTGTATGATTAATGGTTATGTTGAATACAACAATGATACTACAAATGAAATATTAATGTATACAAGTATTATGTAATGGGATGAGGTACCATAGTTAATAAGTAGGATAATAAATGTTTTTTTACATATTGATTCAATAATTTTAAATTGTGAAATATACAAGGGTTGTTTAGTTTATGTTTTTCAGTAGTTATTTTCATGAATATTTTTAAGGATTATAATATATTAGAATTGTCATTGCATGGAAATGTGACATTTTTATAATGGAAGATAACCCTTAATATGTTTAGGATATTGAGATAATTGTATTTGGATGTTGATACATGGGATATGAATTAGTAACTTGGACAATACTGATTACATAGGAAAAAATTATGTATTTATTTACACATGGTTTATACTATCATTTGTGATGTTCAAATAATTTTTTTATATAACACATATAACAAATTATAATTGGAATAAGTAAGCATGCATGTTTTCAATAAGGATTTTTGGTAATTTAGATTATTACGATGTTTTAATAAAAAAAATTATAAAGTTATTAAGATGAATGTTATGTTAAAAATAAGAGATAATTTATGATATAATGGGGATCACTATTATGTTTCTTTGGATAAATTAATTTATCTTTTACCAAATGTTTTGGATTTTCATCTTTTGGATGTTACAATGTAAACAATTCAAGGAATGGAGTATGTTAATCATATGATCTGGCTTTAGAGACTAATGTATTATCCAAACATATCAAAGTTTATACATATTTGATAATATGTGATAACCATTTTGTTGTGAAAAAGATATATAGAATAAACTGTCCCTCATTTTGTGATCTCTTAATGCTTTTGGAATGTAATATTTACCTTCATTTCATGGAATAATAGATGATTTGGATGTTAATCTTGGGGAAAAATTTTACACTAGTCCAAAAATCAAGTATGTATAATATTTCAGGAAAATTATTCAACTTTATTAAAAAGGATCTCAAAATAAAATTTAATCAAGTTATCATCTATTTTTATGATATCAATGAAATTTTTTATTTATCTTTTGATTATGGATTTTTTATTATTAACTTTCTCATAACCATGTTCTCTATCACTCATCCTCATAACATGGTATCCATATTTCCCATTTACATTCATGGTTTCACTACCACTCTATGTTAATCTACAAGGAAATGTAGTTATGTGATATTTTTTGAAAAACATTGTGTTTCCTACAATCCCTTTTAAAGGATGTTTTAGATTTCATTTTTATGATGCTGGTTTCATTGAAAGAATCATTCAAGTATTAAACCTCAGATAACCCATATTGAATTTTCAGGTGAAATTAATTTTTAAAGGTGTAGAATGTAACAACCCAAGATTTTGTAAATTATTATTATTTAATTAATTTAATCATTTTGGTATTTTTCACTTCAAGAAATGATAAATATAGTTTTTAAAAAAAATTTATGTTTGGATTTCATTATAACCAACAGCAACATAATCTTGTGATACACGCAATAGTAATATTATTTGTTAGTACATGAAATAACAGGTTTTTATTTTATTTTAAACAATACCGTGCCCCTTTGATATCATGCATTACATTCATGGTCGAGTTTTACAGAACTACAACAAACTAATAACATGATTATTATAATATTAATATAACTACCACATTGTTATTGGAAAGAATATTATCAATAATGTGAACTAAATTTTGAAAAAATTATTTTCACATTTATATTAAATTAATTCATTAATAATAATTAAGTATAAATGTATAATATAAATCATTGAAAATTTATCAACTACATTTATATTAAACTATTTTCGTTTTTATAAACACTATTTTTTGTCAATTAACTAAAAAAACACTTTAAATTCATGATTTGAAGTAAATTTACATATTTTTTATTCAATATGTATTTTTTTATACTCTTATAATAGAATTTATTGAGATAATATCAGAAAAATCTAATTTTATGTATGATATATTTTTTAAAAGGTAAATTTTATACATTTTAATGGTATCCCCATCATAAGTCCTATTAGAAAAAATAATTATTTTTTCAAAAAATTATCTTAAATTGGGAAGATAAATATAAAAAATAGTTTTGATGAATTTTTTGTATTTTTTTGAGAAATATAATTTTTTTTGATGAATAGTTAAAAACAATTAATTGTATTTCATGACTCTTTATTAATTTACATTATTTATAAGAATGAATTTTATTTTCTATTTTTTAAAATATTTATATAGATAAATTTAATATATTTAATATAATTTTTTCCATTTGAATTAATTTAACTAATAAATTTGATATAAAGCATCAATAACTTTTGAACATTTTTACTTTAAAACATAGCTTTATTTTCCCATTTGTAGGACTAAATTTAAAGTAATTTGTTATACCTCAATGATTATAATTTCTAAAAATATTCACTATTTTAAAATAATAAATTAATCATCTATAATAATTTCAACTTTGTTTTTTTGCAAAAAAGTCAAATTAACTTCAATAAATGAATAAAGTGTATACTTACGATCTAAAATGAAATAGAAACTTTTAAAAAAGTCATTAAATGATTATATTTAGAGTCTATAGTCATTGTTATATAATTTTCACTATTTTTGTATCCACTTTACTTGTGAAAATCATTGGTCAAATTCCCTTTTCACAAATTTATAAGAATATCAGTCATCCTCTAATATTAAAAGAAACCGATACATACTATAAGGCCCCAGCCTTAAACATTACTTAATCTTGATTTATTACAATATTACACATTGAGGATCATTTCAGGTTTAGAGTTTTAGATAATTAGATCATAAATCATGCATTACATTCCACATTTAAACAATGTGGTTACATTAAAGAAAATATTCACGTTTCCCATCAAAGGAAATATGTTTAAAACAAAACATGGATTCTATAATGTCACTTCCTTGAAACTATCATCACATCATGTACCATTCCCTTGACTTGTGAAAAACATTTCAAAAACTTTGGGATGAGCATAAAAAGATCAGTAAGTGATATAAAAGTACGAAATTAAAACATTAGTCCATGTAAGAAAAAATACTTTACTCATAAAAGATAAGAATTTTATCATACCTCATCAAATCATGAATAAATCATAGAAATAATAAGACATAAATGTAACTTTAGGCATTCATAATATTCTTACATAGGGAGTAACACTCATGGTTACATTTGGAATACCCATAACAGTATATTCCCTAAATATCTTTGGAGAAACCATAACGTTTAACCCCATCGTGTTACACAGTGCATTGGAGAGTTATATCGGGCTCACCAGCCCTTGGATTATCACGGAACCACCCATCTTCATAGAAATTCCCAAGAACCATAGCATAATAAAATCACATAAAACATGCATAAAGGAAACATAAAATTTCTACATTTCAATCACAAGGTATCAATAACACATTGATATAGTAAAAAAATTATCAAAGCCATTTTAAATACAAAAATAAAGGAAAATGAAAACATGGTTTTTATTTTTCATTTAAAAAAAATTATGGCTTGTAGAGGAATCCGAAACACAAATAATGGTCACGGCGGTGGAGAAGTTGTTGTCGCCGCATACGCATGACAAAAACATTCCCTTTTGTCATTTAGTAAAACTATACATATAAAAAATATTCCTTTTGAATAAATGTAAATTTCAAAGGTGTTTATACACCGTATAAAATAAAGTTGTGTATATTACAAAATATGCCTCAATGAAAGGAGATTGAGACGAAGTCCCACACCTCGGGTCCGACATCACTCGATCGTTCTTTAACGTCCTAAATAATAAACATGAGTTAATTTATACTTACTTAAGAAACGTTTTCAAGTTCATTATACCTTTTATATCACTTATTACCATGTTATGAACACTATGTAATTATTTAAGTTAATAATGGTCATTTTGTCCATCATTGGTTCTTGAGTCAAAAATAAACTCTTTATAATTACAAGTTGTTCATGTGGTAAAATATCCATTATATCCAGAATTATATTTATTATGTAGATATCATATATATATAATATATCCAGTATATACATGAATTTATAATATTACATAACATTTAGAGGTAAGAAATGAAATGCACCGTTCATGGAGACGGTAAGCCGTACGTACGCATGAACGCTACTTTCATTTCTATTTCCTATTTAATGGAATTGAATAATCATGACATAAAGGTATATTATAATTGAAATATAATATCATATATAATATCATTAACTCAATCCTTTATATGTCACACATATGGAATTATCGAATCAAATCACTTTGAGGGGGCGGTAGTCCACACTTCCTAAAATGAAGATATCTCATTTACCCATAATGAAATCCATAAAGGTATTCCATAAATGAAAAATACAGAATCTTAAGAAAAACCTATACATATTATATATCATATATAAATATAGTGACATATTAATGTCCACCTTTGAAGGTGTTATAAGAATATTGAACAATCATCATTTCGTGAGGCAGAAATCGCCATCCCCGGAAAAAGTATGTTCTTTAACCATTAGATGTATGTGTGTATAAGTGAAGCCTGAATAATTCTTATAACAACATCCAAGTATATTGAACATACTTATTTTTTTACAAAATAAATGAATAAAAATATTTTATGGGGTTGGAGAAGAAGAATAAAACAAAAGTACAATAGAAAAGTCTTTACATTTAAATCGTGTAACTATTTTTGGTTTGTACCAAAAGGGTTTCTTGAAAAGCTTTCATCCTAAGGTAAGGATTCTATGATGAAGAGAGGGATGTGGAGAGATAAAATTTTCAAAGATTGGCTGAGCCACTGTCCTGAGAGGTTTGTATAAAGAGGTAGAGTTGGGGGCCTTTTATAAGAGGAGAGGAGGGGCACTCTTGGAGTGTTATAAAATGTTACTTTATATTGAAATGTGTTTCGGATTTAAAAGGTCCCACATTGAAATATTTTGAGTATAAGGTGATAAGGGTTCTAAATAAACACATCCAATTGGTCTTTGAAAAGTTTAATTCTTAGAATTTACATTATCCTTTCATTTTATTTAAATCGTTCATTAATGGGGTAATCGCTCCATCATCATGATGCCATTTATAATTTAATTTATTTAATGTATTAAAATTATAAAAAAAATACTATGATATGGGAAATAGTGTTAGATTTTAAATGAATATTTATAGCCCAATATATTATTTATTTAGGAAAAATTAAAAATGTCTTACTCATGTGCTACATTCATTTTTATATTTTACTTTCTTTAAAAATAAAAAGATAAAAAGTCATTATCACACAAAAGTGATTCCATGGGGTCCCTAAGTTTGGCGCAAGGCATACCATGGTCGGACATGACACAAACAGTATAATTAGGACACATTTTGTGGTCTTTTTTTATTATTATGATATTAGTTTATTATCCTTAACTACTCGATTACTAATTAATCAAGATAATTAAAGATAATTACCGTCGTTACTATTTATAATGTCCAAAAACAAAAGATTCTTGATTACATAATTTGGACCTTCTGATCCCAAATATTTAATCCATTTTACCAAATTCTAACCACATAAATTGAAATAATTAATTTGAAAATAATTCTCGTTGTCAAAAAAATAGTGGGTTTTTTAGAAACAATATCTATGAAAAGTTTGGCACTTGTTTATGGTGAAATACAGAGTGAAATTAATCCCAATGACCACCATTGGATTACATGGTAAAAATATATTCTATTTAAACTTTAAAACGTATAAAAAATATAATCTAACCATATAATTAAATTAGATGAAAAAGCTGTTTTGATGTAAAATGCAGCATTTTTCACTATTCATTAAAAAAAATGAACATTGTTAGAAAAATTCCGAAAAATTATCCAATGTAAATTTCAATGTCCCAATCATAATTAATAAGTTTATTTTGAAAAATATAGCTTATAAAATTTTCTAAAGATTTATTTAAAAATGGATTTCCATTAGAAGGTTGTAAAATAATCATTTAAAAATATTAGTGTATTCCAAGCTTAAGATTGGATTTATTCTTATTTTAAGCCTCTAAAACACAATCTAATTCATAAATAGACATAGATAAGAAAATATTTTATTCATTACTTACTTGGGATGTTACATCCTACCCCCTTTAGAAAATTGCGTCCCATCAATTTATTTACTTATCGAATAAGTGGGGGTATTTATCCCTCATTGCATTTTCAGATTCCCATGTTGCCTCTTCACTCATGTGGTTTTTCCACAAACCTTTACTTTATGAATCACCTTATTCAGCAACACTTTCTCCCTATGGTCAAGAATCTAGACCGATAGTTCCTCATAAGATAGATTCTTTTACAACTGAACTACGTCGGGACTCAAAACATGAGATGGATCTGGCTTCTAATTCCTTAATATTGAAACATGAAATAATTGTGTACCTGAGATAAACTCGGAGGTAAATACACTTGGTATGCAATTGATCCAACTCTCTCTAAAATTTCATAAGGTCTAATGAACCTTGGACTCAACTTTCCTTTCTTACCAAATCAAATCACACTTTTCCATGGTGATACTTTCAAAAAAACATGATCACCTACCTCAAAAAGAGAGATCTTTCCTCTTGTTGTCCGCATAACTCTTCTTCCTACTCTGAGTTGTTCTCATGTGTTTCTGTATCATCTAAACTTTTTCTACCAACTCTTCTACCAATTATGGTCCCATAAACTTCCTTTCACCCACTTCATCCCAGAAAGCTGGAGTTTGACACTACTACCCTTATAATTCCTCAAATGGTGCCATCTATATACTGGAATGAAAACTGTTAATATAAGAAAACTCAACCAAAGAAAGATGTTGGCCCCAACTTCCCTAAGAATCCATCGAACAAGCACGTAGAATATCCTCCAAATTCTGAATCATTAGTTCTGACTGCCCATCTGATTGAGGATGAAAAGCTGTACTGGAATTTAATTCAGTACCCAACGACTTCTGAAGGCATTTCCAAAAGTTAGAAGTGAACCTGCGATCACGGTCAGATATAATGGAGGGAAGAACTCCATGTAACCTGACTATCTATTTAAGATACAAAAGGGAAAGCTGATCTATGGAAAAAGTATCTCGTACAGCAAGGAAATGAGCAGATTTAGTCAATCGATCAACAATAACCCAAATTGCGTTATTACCTCGAGGTGTCTTTAGCAATCCCACAACGAAGTCAATGGATATATTCTCCAATTTCCCCTCTGGCACCGGTAAAGGATGAAGCATCACTTTCGGTAACTGCCACTCTTCTATAAAGTATTGAAAATTCAAACACTTCACAGTAAAATCAGCAATATCCCTTTTCGTTCCGTCCCACGATTAATACTCCTAAAGATCTCTATACATCTTAGTACTGCCTGGATGAGCTGAAAACGGAAAACTATGAGATTCACATAACAACTCTCTATTAAACTGTGAATCACAAGGCACACACAATCTCTTACCAAATCTCAAAACATGGTAATTTTCAATGTTGAATTTAGGCAACATACCCTTCTGAACCAGCTCTACCTTTTTGTGCAACTCGATGTTTTTCTTCTGTGCTTGATTAATTCTGTCTGATAGAGAAGATTTCACTGATACATGAAACAAAATAGAAGGAAATCCTGCACCAACAAATTCTATGCCAAATTTCATCAAATCCTTAACCAAAGGATCATGTTCCAAATGCAACATTGTTAATGAAGCATTAATTTTTAGACTCAAAGCATCATCCACTTTATTTTCTTTTCATGGATGGTAATGAATTATACAATCATAATCATTGATTAATTCTAGCCATCTCCTGGTTCTCATGTTCAATTATTTTTGAGTGAATATATACTTTAAACATTGGTAATCGATATATATTCCACATTTTACTCCATACAAATGATGCCTTTAAATTTTTAAAGCGAAAATAATAGCAGCTAATTCCAAATCATGTGTAGGGTAATTTACCTCATGAGTTTTCAACTGAAATGAAGCATAAGCAATTACCTGATCATTCTGCATTAAGACGCAACCATTTCCCTTCAATGAATCATCACTATAGATAAAAAACATCCCATTTCTGAAAGATAGTTTCAAAAATGGAGCATTAACCAATGTTTTTTTCAGTTCCTGAAAAAAATCGTCACATTCTTTTGTCCAGATAAACGCAACACCCTTCCGAGTTAGCTTAGTCATTGGACTAGATAACCGGGAAATTTTTTTAACAATCCTTCGGTAATGGCCTTCCAAACCAAGGAATCTATGAATCTCAATTACATTTGTGGTTCTTGGCCATTCTTCAACAACCTTTCTTTTTGCAGTATCAAGAATTATTCCATCTTTAGAAACAATATCTCCATGGAAAGAAATTTGTTGCAACCAAAACTCACACTTACTAAATTTCTCATACAATTTCTTTTCTTTTAAGGTTTAAAAAATAACCCTTAAATATCTTTCATGATCCTCTTAACTGTTCAAAAACACGAAAATATCATCAATGAAAACAACCACAATCTTATCCAAGAACTCATGGAAAATACTATTTATAAGGTCCATGAATACAGCAAGTGCATTGGTTAGCCCAAAAGGAGTTACTACAAATTCATAATGGAAATATATTGTAAAAAACGCGGTCTACAGAATATCTGCTTCCTTTACCTTCAACTTCTAGTACCCTGATCTCTGATCAATCTTTGAAAAATAATGAGCTCCCTGGAGATGATCAAACAAATCATCGATATGAGGAAAAGGATTTTTGTTCTTAATAGTGATGTTATTCAAGGCTCTATAATCAATGAAATTTATCATAGAACCATCTTTCTTTTTAAAAAATAAGACAGGATCACCCCATGGTGATGTGCTAGGTCGAATGAAACCTTTATCTAACAAATATTGCAATTTCTCCTTCAACTTTAAAATTTCAATTCGAGCCATTCGATAAGGGGTTTTGAAATTGGATTAGCATCAGGAACTAAGTCAATAGTAAATTCAACTTCCTGATCTAGTATTATTCCAGGAATCTTATCATGAAAAACATCAGGATACTCATTTACCACTGGAACTTCTTTAATCTGAACAGTTCCTTTGTTTTCAACAATACTTTCAAGGTAACATTCATTTCCATATTTATTAAGTTTCTCAGCCTCTTGATATGTTATCAACAGTAAGGGTTCATTCTTGTACACAAAGTAAAAGTCTTTTTGAAAAGAAACTTCATTAGATATACAGTCAATCTTATCATGGTATATAGAGAGCCAGTCCATACCCAGGATAACATAAAACCCTACTAGAGGTAAAACAATAAGGATTTCAAGTAGGTTCATTCCACGGATAAGGATAGGAAGATTCTTATATATTCTTTTTTGCCTCAAAATTTCCCCCAGGAGTTTTTACCACAAGTTCAGGAGTCATTTCTTGAGATGGTATTCCCATTTTACTAGAAAATTTTTCCGAGGTGAAAGAATGTGTAGACCCCGAATCAAACAACACACTGGAATAATCTGAAAAAACAAACAAAGTACCTGATACCACTTTATTTGATGGCCCAACATCTACAGAAGTAGTTGCAATGGATTTTACCACCCCTTTATGCTTGTTGTCTAACTGCTTCCCATCACTCGAGCTCTTTGTCGGACACTCGTTTGCATAGTGAACCATATCATTTAAATTAAAACATTTCACTAAATGTACATAAAATTTGGTATTACCATCAACTTGATATTTTTCCGTGCAATAATGAGCCTTATGTCCCATATTACCACATCAGTAGCACTTTCCAGAATTCAGAAGACATTCCCCAGCATGCCTTTTACCACATTTATCACAAACTGGAAACTTAGTTTTCTTACAATCAGACCTTTTTGAATAATTCTTCACATTCTCCTACCACCACTGTCTCTTCTTTTGTTGGTTTTTATAGGACACTTGATCATCAGAAAACTCCAATTCCACCTTCTCAGCACATCGAACAAGATTTTCATAAATATTGAACTCTTGAGAAGATAAAGTCCTTCGATATTTTGGCTTTAATCCTGGGTAAAAATGATTGATATTACTATCAAGGTATCGGATAAAATTTGGAGCATACCTTGCCAATCGAGTGAACCTTTCTTCATAGGCAGCCACTGAGTCTTCCTCTTACCTCAATTCCATGAATGGTTTTTCCATCCTAAGTCGAACCGCATTAGGAAAAAACTTCTGAAGAAACATACCTTTGAATTTATCCCAGTAGAGAGGATCAATCTCATTAGTGTCCCTGATATTTTTAACCATCGACCACCAGTGATCTGCTTCACCCTCAAAACGGTAAATTTCAAGACTAACCTTTTGATTGTCTGAAAACCCCATGGCATCAAAAATCTTCTCCAGTGATTTAATCCACCCTTCAGCTAGCACAGGGTCAGATGATCCTCTGAATGATGGGGGATGATGCCTCATGAAATGTTCCACCACTGACATGTTCGTCTGTGGTTGATCTAGCTGATCTCGTGCATGGATACCACCACCACTTATCGCTTGAGTCAACTGCACCATTACTGCAACAAACTGTTTAGTTCCAATTACAACCATCTCAGAATGCTGATTTGGAAGGTCATTTCCTTCAATATGCCTTCCTAGCACTCCTTCGATGTTTCCTCTTCAAAAAACCATTCCGAACAAACATGTCTTAGATGATTCAACATGGTAATCTTTAAATGTTATATCATTTAAATTTGATCATAATTTTTTTTTTGGATAATCATTTAATAGAATTCTAACTCCTAAAGTTATCTAAACCGACCTATTATACCAACAATAAGGGCCCAACCTTAAACATTACTCAATATTGAGTTATTACAGGATTTCACATTGAGGATCTTTTTAGGTTTAGAGTTTTATAGAATTAGATCATAAATCATACATTACATTCCACATTTAAACATGGTTGTTATATTAAAGACAATATTCACTTTTCCCATCAAAGGAAACATCTTTAAAACAAAACATGGATTCTTTCATGTCACTTCCTTTACACTATGATCACATCATGTACCTTTCTCTTGACTAGTTAAAAACATTTCAAAAAATTGGGATGAGCATAAAAAGATCAGTAAGGGATATAAAAGAAAAAAATGAAAACATTAGTCCATGTAATAAATCATAATTTACTCATAAAACATAATCATTTTAACATACCTCATCAAATCATGAATAAATCATGGAAATTATAATACATAAAGGTAACTTGAGGCATTCATAACATTCTTACGTAGGGAGTAACCCTCATGGTTACGTTTGGAATACCCATCACAGTATATTCCCTAAATCTCTTTGGAGAAACCTTAACGTTTAACCCATTCGAATTACCCAATGAATTGGAGAGCTATATCAGGCTCACCCGCCCTTGGTTTATCACAGAACCACCCGTCTTCATAGCAATGCCTAATAACCATAACATAATCATATCACATAAAACATGAATAAAGGAAACATAAAATTTCCACATTTCAATCACAAGGTATCACTAATAAATTGATATAGTAAAAACATTATAAAAACCATTTTAAATACCAAAATAAAGGAAAACTAAGAAATGGTATTTTTTTCATTTTAAAAAAATTTATGGCTTGTAGAGGAAGCCGAAACTCAAATAATGGTCACAATGGTGGAGAGGTCGTTGTCGCCACATACGTATGAAAAAAATATTCCCTTGTGTCATTTAGTAAAAAGCTTCATATAAAAAAGATTCCTTTTGAATAAAAATAATAGTCAAAGGGGTTTATACACCGTATAAAATAATGTTGTGTTTATTGAAAAATATATCTCAATGAATGGAGATTGAGACGAAGTCCGATACCTCGGGTCCGACTTGACTCGATCGTTATTTAACATTCTGAATAATAAACTTGATTTAATTTCTACTTGCTTAAAACCCTTTTTCAAGTTCATTATTTCTTTTGTATCACTCTTTACCATGTTATGAACACTATATAATTATTTAAGTTAATAATGGTCGTTTTGTCGATCCTTGGTACTTGAGTCAAAAATAAACTCTTTATAATTACAAGTTGTTCATGTGGTAAAATATCCATTATATCCAGAATTATATTCATGATGTAGATATCATATATATAATATATATCCAGTATATACATGAATTTATAATATTACATAACATTTAGATGTAAGAAATGAAATGCATCGTTCATGGAGACGGTAAGTCGTACGTACGCATGAACGCTACATTCATCTATACTTCCTATTTAATGGAATTGAGTCATCATGATATAAAGGTATAATATAATTATAGTACAATATCATATATAATATCATTAACTCCATCCTTTATATTTCCCACATATGGAATTCTTGAATCAAATCACTTTAAGGGGGCGGTAGTCCGCACTTCCTAAAATGAAGATATCACGTTTACCCATAATGGAAGGCATAAAGGTATGCCATAAATGAAAACTACCAGTGCTTAAGAAATACATAAACATATAATATATCACATATAAATATAGTGACATATTAATGGCCACCTTTTATGGTGTTATAAGAATATTGAACAATCATCGTTTCGTGAGGCAGAAATTCCCCATCCACGAAAACAATATGTTCTTTAACCATTAGATGTAGGTGTGTGTAAGTGTAGCTCGAATAATTATCATAAAAACAGACTAGTATATTTAAAATACTAGTGTTTTTAAAAAATAAATGAATTAAAATAGTTTAGGGGGTTGGGGAAGAAAAATAAAACTAAAGAACATTAGAGACGTCTTTACCTTTAAATCGGGTAACTCCTCTTGGTTTGTACCAAAAGGGTTTCTTGAAGATATTTCTGCCGAAGGTAAGGCTTATAGGATGAAGAGAGGAATGTGGAGAGATAAAATGAGAATATCTTGGCCTATCCAATGGCTGGGGAGGTGTGTGTAAAGTGGTAGAGGTGGGGGACTTTTATAAGAGGAGAGGATGGGCACTCTTGGAATGTTATAAAATGATACTTTATATTGAAATGTGTTTCAGATTTAAAGGGTCCCAAATTGATATATTTCGAGAATAAGATGATAAGGGATAGAAATATACTCATACAATAGGTCTTTGACAAGTTTATTTCTTAGATTTTACATTATCTTTTAATTTTATTTAAATCGTTCATTAATGAGGTAATCGCTGCATCCTCCTGATATCATAAATAACTTAATTTATTTAACGTCTAAAAATTATAAAAAACATACTATGATATAAGAAATATTTTTAGCTTTACAATTACTATTTATAGACCAATATATCATTTATGTAGACAAAATTATAAATGTTTTACTCAGGTGATACATTCTTTGTTATATTTAACTTCCTTTAAAAATAAAAAGATAAAAAGTCATTATCACACAAAAGTGATTCCATGTTGTCACCAAGATTGGCACAAGGCATCCCATCGTCGGTCATGACACAAGAAGTAGAATTAGGACACATGTTGGGATCATTTGTTATTATTATGATATTATTTTATTATCCATAACTACCCGATTACTAATTAATCAAGATAATTAACGATAATTACCATCGTTACTATTCATAATGTCCAAAAACAAAAGAGTTTTGATTACATAATTTGGAAATTATGATTCAAAATATGTAATCCATTTTACCAAATTCCAAACACATAAATTGAAATAATTAATTTAAAAATAATTCCCATTGTCAAAACATAAAGCGGGTTTTTTATAAATAATATCTAAGAAAAGTTTAGCACTTGTTTATGCCCAATTCCAAAGTGAAATTAATCTCAATGAGCACCATTGGATTACATGGTAAAAATATATTCTATTTACACATTAAAACCAATTAAAAATATAATCTATCCATATAATTAAATTATATGAAAAAGTATTTTTGATGTAAAATGCAGTATTTTTCACTATTCATTAAAAATGAACATTGTCAGAAAAATAGCAAAAAATTATCCAATGTAAATTTCAATGTCCCAATCATAAGGAATAAGTTTATTTTGAATAATAGAGCTTATATAATTGTAAAAATATTGATTTAAAAATGGGTTTCCATCAAAAGGCAGTAAAATAGTCTTTTAAAAATATTATTTTATTCTATGCTTAATATTAGATTTATTCTTATTTTAATACTCTGAAACACTATCTAATTCATAAATAGACATAGATAAGAATATATATTATTCATTAATTACATGGGATGTTACAAATACCACTCATTAAAACATATAATGACATTACTCCCCCACAAACTATGATAAAATAATCTCCCAAAATCTTCCATCTTCCTAAAATAATCAATTTGATTTGAAATATTACCAAGAAATCATTTTGTTGTAAACTAAGAGGCATTACCCAAAAAAGATGCCAAATCCTTCATGAAGTTGTTTGTTTTATTTTCTTTTCCTCCCTTAAAAAATTATTTTTATATGAATAGATATCATATGATAAATATTATTATATTTCTTTATATTATTTTTTTGACCTACACATACAATCACTTCCATCCAATGGGTAACAAACTTATTATTCTTATTTACGAAAAACTACAACATCACCAAAATATGTTCTTAATTTACCCTTTACCACATCTGGTTGTTGGTCATTATGATGGAAAATATATTTTTATATTATATATATTAAATTAATGTTGTTTTTTTCTTCTTAAATTATATATAATTTATTCCTTCAAGCTTTCAATTTACTGTAAATATGATAACATTGTTTGTAGATGAGTGGTCTACCGTCTCCTCAAAGTGATGTGATTCATTCATACTATAAATGGAATGTATTAAGGATAGGTGTAGTGAATATATATTACATATATGAAATAATAATTATACTATAATGAAATTATATATATATATATATATATGACATTTACATTATTTATTTCAATATTCTTGTATAATGGAAACAATGATCATGCGTATTTACAACCTACCATCTCTATGAACTTCATATTTGACTTTATAATTCTATATTTTATATATTATAAAAAACAAAAATATGATGAATATATAAGATAGTAATATAATTATTTAAATTCATAAAATAATTATATCACTATCTATAATATAGGATCATTATAAAAATCCAAAACAATTACCGTAAACACATCAGATATTTCCTAAAACAAAACATTAACATGCTGTTGCTCAGAAATGGGTAATATAATGTCATAAAATAATATTATATGGAATAATATATAACACTATATGTATTTAATAAATTTATAATAAATTTATATTTATTATACAGTAGGTCTGAAGATGTATGATGAAATTCAGGACTTAAGGTAAGGGTTTCTCATCTCTTGTTCATTTTCCATGAGACATAATCCATGTTCACCCCTTATTTCTTATATGTGATTTGTATAATCACCATGGATGTATTGTATAATTTTTCTAATTATAAATATGAGTATTTTTTTATCTGTTTTACGATCTTTCATTCGTAGGTTTTATGATTGAAAATTTATAAAATTTGGAAAACAATTATGTCTCAACATTCCTTCTTTGAGACACAAACCATATTATTAATATTTATTATTATAAAAGGTATATAATATTAATTTTGAACTTTTTTTACTTGAATTTCCATCTTTATGTGACATTTTAAGCTTCATGTAATCTCATTTCATTATGTGGTATGTATCATTCAAGGTTACCTATTGGTGTGATTTTATTATAGTAATAACATCATTTATCAGGATTGTTTATGGTGATGATTTAATTGATTAAACCTTATGATCCATATTTAAATAATAATCATGAATTTTATTCCGCTATGGTTATTCATTAAATCATAAAAATTTAGTACCATTCTCTACTATTTGGTAATTTATAGAATTAAGAATGTTTTTTAAGAATATCTTAATTCATCTCCCTCTTCGATTAGAAATATATGTTATATCTAAAAAATGTTTTATAATTTTTTTGAAAATATAATAATATAATCCTATGATTTTTAAAAATATATTTTTAACTATTTTATATTATTAAAAAAATGGGGTCAAAAAAGGATTCCTCTTTTTATTTTACAATTGATACATTGTACAAAATATAGCATGACCCAAAAGGAATGTTTTAAATGAATGGATTTACCAACCTTTATAAATGTACTTAATTTTAAGATAACATTGAAAGTTTAAATGAATCATTTTTATGAAACTTTTTCCCATAAAATTTTGTATATTAAATATTTTAAAAAGTGTTTTCAATGGAAAATGTTTTCCAACAATTTTTTTGGGTTGAAAAGTTTTTTATTTAATTATGAAACATCCTTTTATATTTTTTTCAAATGACTAATTTCATATAAATTAAATTTAGTGATTTCTATGTTTAATTTATAAAATTATTGATTTTTTTCTATTAAAAAATTATAAATGGATTTCAATATTATTTTTCAAATATATTATTTTAAAAAATGTTTTCATGATTTTAGCATTAGTTTTTGAAGAAATTATTTTCAAAAGTTTTTCAATAATATTGTTTCCAATGAATTGTTTTCAAAAAATTACAATAATTTCTCATTTTCTATTTTAAGGAAAATCATTTTCTATCATTCTTTATAAATTTCCTTGTTTATTTTCAATGATAAATTTTTTTAGTAGCTATTATGTTTCAAACAAAATCAAATAATAAAAGATATTTTCATCAAGAAATTGTTTTATAAGATATTTCAAAATTATTTTATATCAACGATGACATATGTTTCTATTAGTAATTTTTTTATATTGAAATGATCCAAAGGATAAATTCAGATAATTTTTCTAAGTGGTTTATGTTTTTATTGATTTATGGTCTTGAAACATGGTTGTCTTTTATATGTAATATGTTTGTGAAAATCACTTCACATTCATGGGTTAGATGATTGTGAAATATACATATTTTAATGGATAATTATTTTATTTAATTATTATGAAACCTGAATCTTTTCTATAGGATATGATATGATTAAATTTTTATGATATCCATTTAATTTCATAAGTTATTGTATTATTTTTTTCAATCATTGGGATCATGCATATAATAGTTTATTTTTATATAGGTAGGACCTATATCTCCCTACAATGAATTAAAAAATGATATATATATCATGATATATTAATGGTTCAATCATTAAGTAAAATTAGTTTAGTAAAATACTTTTTCAACTCGGGCAGTCTTGGGAGTCATCCTTAACCTCTAAGATGGTCATTAGAGAGGACCATGAATTCAATATTTTATAGGGTGTAAACCCATATTACGTATAAGTTCATAGAAATTATTCCTTGAAAACAATTGAAATAATTCAATATACTCATGTGTTTAACACAACTCTATATCTTATTACAATGTTATTATTTCATGGATTATGCTCTTGATTCTGTTATGATTCATATAATATGAATTACCAACCGTTATTCCATGTCTCCTGTTTTCAAACTTTTATATATGGGGTATGATATTATAATGTTATGATCATGTTAACACATCCTTATGTTCATGTTATGATTGTGTATTTCCTTTATTTACCATTTCATATCATTCAAGATCACCTCATTCATATGAATCATTTTCATAAGCTATGAGGAATGTTTTTAAGTATATGTAATAACGAGGAAGATCATTGTGGGAAACATTTAATGTCACTCACCATATGAAAATTTTTGTTACTTTTTTTGATAGATATTAAACTATTTTGGTCCTCAGGCTAGTACCTTTTTAATGTGCTGAATATTATTCTATAAAAGTAATATATATGCATATTAATCCTAGATTACTCTATTTTATGGGGAATATTAGAAAGTAAAAAGAGTGAAAATATCATGTAAGAATTTATTATTTAATCAAACATATTTGATAGACATTATAGATATATAATTTATTTCCATGAAGACTCCCATGTCAGATAACAATAATAGAAATTCTGAACATGTCAAAAATCAATTTTAATACACTAAAGACCTAATAGCTAAAAAAGTTACAAATACACCAAAATTCCTTTTAATAAAACTAGATAGTATAAATAATAAATGAATAATTTATAAAATTCATTCTAAACATATATATTTTTGTAAAGGATTTCATAGGTGCTAGAATGTTTAAGCATAATATTGTCTTATGAATAGAGTATAATACCTATGAAATGGGATATCATGTATAGAAAATTTAATAATGACATAAAATTACATTATGTAAACACAATATAGGGGTAAAAAATTGAGATTTCAAATGAATATGAGAATGTAAATGTGAATACTTTTTGAAAATGTGGAGAAAAAAGACAATTTCCTCTTTTTAGTTTGTTAGGATATGGACCAACCATTAAAACAACCAAACACATCATGATTTAAAATTTATATATAAGAGAGAATCCATATGATAGGGACAAAAATAGAAATCATTAAATTATATATGGGATAAATGAGAATATATGGGGGGTATTTATACTTCTAGAACTATGAATATGATGGATGAATGTATTGAATAATGTTTTTCACATTTCATGCTTTATCTAAAACAACATTTTATGACTAAATTCCACCCCTAAAAATGCACTATAATGGTGAGTCCTAAACAAAAAAGTACATGTATATTCCTTATTACAAATCTACAATGTCATATTTATCATATTATATTATATTTCACCATTTTTAACTTATTGATGTATATTTATTAAAACGTATAACCATTGATTGATATATTTTTGTTGGAGTTGTAAATATCAAACTTAAATTGTATAAATTATATATAAAATCATATACCAATCCACTATTGGAATTTCTCCTTTTTATGACTAGTATGGGTGACCCTGGAAGTCCCCTTCATGATGGATCAATGGAAAAAGAGATTTATATGATGCATATATAGTTAGTGTGAGTGACAAAATGGAAGGAGTGGGTGACTTTTTTATAGTTTAGGAAATTTTAGGGAGATATGTGGTTCTATATAGACTAGTGACATATGACAATGGAGTTTGGGGAGTCAAACCATGTGTTCTAAAAGGATATCCCATGATGTGGTTTATCAATGATAAGTTGATGTAAGAAGAAATCCTTGAGTTTCATCATGTAATTCATTATTTTATGCATTGTTTTAGATTTTACATATTTTATAACATTGAAAAAAATATTGGACAAGGTAAATAGTGCCTTTCAAGTCTTGTTTCCAATGGGATACATTCAAGAGACATCTAACATCATTGGCATGGGTGATATTGACATGATGATGAATCTACCTATTTCGATAACCCATTTTTTATCAAATATTATCTAGAGTAGAACCATTTATGTTACTAAATAGCACCACTTACAATTCTTTAATAGACTAGGAACCCTTAATAGATATCCTAGGTACACATGAGTAAGACGTGGGATCAACATCATTTCCTTTTTTTAGTAATGTCCAAAGAGAAACTATTATGGTTGGGAGAATATTTCATCCTAAATTTGTCATTTTAGACAATAAGAGTATTTTAGATATTATTATTTTGATTAAATTTTTATCTATTTTCTTTATATTATCACTATGAATCATTATTATTAATATATAACTATGGTTGTTTTTGTCATTGGTAGTTACAATTCACTCAAACATACATTCTAATATGGGAAATCACAAGATGTCATTGACAGAGGCATAAGGTGTTTATAATTGGAGTGCTGTAATCCATGTTCACAACCTTATTATCCTATGTTTGAATATCATGTGTAAAAATTTGTTAAATAAATATATCATTTCATTTATAAATTTTTATGGAATTATATGTTTTTATCGTAATATATTCTCCATTAAAAATTCATTTTTGAAATAGTCTCTCTAAAAAATGGATGGAAAGAAAGGTAGAGAGTCATTATCATAGAACCATATTTTTATATAGATGATGAATATATACTTCTCATTAGATCTCTAATGTGGTCTTTGTAGATACAATATAAGATAATGATCAATCCAAAAATGTGGTATGGATATTTTATCAGATATTTTAGACCATTTCCAATTATTCTTATACAAATTCCATATTACATTCGAGTGTTTTAATTCTTTTCAATAATCACATATCTAGTTGAGGTTAATTCATTTTTTATTTCCAAATTAATTTTCATTTACCAGTGTTATTTTTTATTAGAGAATTTGTTCCTCATGATCGGTTGTGGAAATATTTCATTGAACAAAAACCATTAAATCAAGGATTATTCGTTATCTTTTCTCTCTATTTCTATTTGATTTAGATACTAGTTTCAGCCATGGATTATATTTTTATGTGTCATGGTCATTATCAATGAACAATAAATATAATAGTTAGGGATAAATAGATTTAGATATAGATGTTCTAAGATAATTGAAGGAGATGGTCTATGAGTTGTGAAACATTATTAAAAGACATGTCAACTTGGGATATTTAAGGGGTACGATGAGAATAATTTCCCATGAAGTTAAAAAATTCTTTTATATATTGATGTATTGAAATTAATGAATAATAAATGGAAATGGATGTGATGGGGGGAATTGTTGGCCAATTATTGTGATTCAGATGAAATAATTAGTGAGATCTTATTTTTCAAGTCAATTATAGGTAAATTTTATGTTTTCCTTTGTTAATGGCATTTTTCCATGGCATGTACATCTGAGATGAATAATGTGTAACAATTAATATATGTAATCTCACATCTTTATCATCTTTAATAATTATATATGGGGTAATTTATGTGTACATATTATCTTAACCTAGATTTTGTGGATTGGTTTTATATATAGTACATCCCTGTATAGACTTACATATCTAAAAATGCATTCCCTATAGGTAAATTTCATGCTCCCTAATTGAAAAAAGACTTGACCTAGTGTTACACACTGATTGTTCTAGTTTTTCCAATGCACATTATACCACATTTGACATACCATGTATATTGACCCCACATGACATGAGTTGTAGTGGTAAATTGTGAGTACACATACCTCTCCCCTATGTCATGTACCATGTACACATGTGTTGTATCTGGACCCAAATATGGTATATATCGGTAATTACAATTAAAAACTTCTATTGAGGGGCTACATTGAACGTTCCCTATAGTTCAATTTAACATATGTGGTATTTTGTATTTTCATTCCTAGAACACAAATTTGGGAATAATAGGAGACCATCGAATGATTTTTTTCTCCAAAAATACTAATGGTGCATCGCTCTTTATTATCAATATTTTGATAAAAGGTGATTGAAATATTTTTTTATCCATATCATTATATTAATAACACTATATATTAGGGTTGATTATCATATTGAACATTGGTTCCAAAAATCCATTGGTACTGTGATAAAATATTTAATGGGACCCCTATAAGAATCATAATATTTGGATGTCTACATATAATTGGCTTCAGGTCCTTTATGTATATATTTTGGAACCCACTTATATGTATTGGTATACTTCACAGGGATATGGAATTTTGGACAAATTAAACATTTATTAATTTATTTTTTATATTTTTATAAATATGTTATATGGTATAGATACATAATTATTATTAATATCCCCATAAATATATTATTTTCATAAATTAAGATTGATATAAGTGATATTCAATGATATTAAAAAACCTATACCATTGAAATTGTAACATGGATCGTGGTATAATAACATGACCAATTGGAATAGTAATCTAAATAGAAGAATATTTTCCACATCTATAAATGTGGAATTTTTTTTGGGTATCTTATAAATGAAAATACTATATAAGTAAATAAATGTTCTAAAAATGGTAAAATGAGTGTTTATATTTTCTTAAAAACAAATATTTTTATTAAAAATTTTATAATTAATATTATTAATTAAAAAATTATTTTCCTAATATATATTCATAAGTTACTTTTTGTATTCTTATGATCATAAGATATTTTTTGAGAAATTAATTTACTTTACAAGTTTTCATAAAAGGATTTATAAATTTAATGTCAAAATGTTGAATATAAATGAATATTTTCACTAAAGAGTAAAATTATTGTATTTATAACATAATTTTTATAAAATGAGGCCTATATTAAATTTCTACACACAGAAAAATGGTTTGTGTGAATTTTGTTTATTTTTCCAAAATAGTTAAATTGTCCGTGAATAGTGAAATATGTTAATTTAATGCTTATATGTTAAATTTACTATTTTGTGAGTTATTAATGATGGAATTAACATAATCTCAAACACTATTTATCATATTTATTGATTTATATAAATTATATTGATATTATTGATTCAAATAAATATACAACTAAATAAAATTATCATCAAAACACCCCTCTCCTTCCCTATAAATACATCCCTCACCCAACCTTCTCCTCACACCTCCAAATCCTTGAATCATTTCCCAAATCGTCACAATATATATCTGAATCCCCTTACACTATTAAAAGATCTTTTGGTATAACAATGTTACCAAACTTAATTTTTCTATAGATGATCTTGGTGAGAAAAATTAAAGAAGTAAATCCAATTTCATTTTCTTTTAATTTCATTTAATTTTTTTTCTTTTTTTATTATGTCCTCACATCCCATTATCCAATTAGAATTATAACAACAATATATTATAAAGGCAAAAATTTTGTTATGTTAATGGAATAATCCATCATCATACGTCCTATCCTCTCCCTTTTGTTCTAAAAATGAAAACATCTTTTATGAGGTGTTAATTTATCTCCATTGAAGAAGACATGTTTTAATTATCTTTTAATTCCTTAAAGGATGGTCATACAACCATTATAATGGTTTAAATAAATTGAAAATTTTCTTTTTAAACTTTTTTAGTTATCTAACTAACAGTTATACATAATATTAAATAATAAGACTAAAGTAGTTAGTGATGAATGAAAAATGTCCAAATTAATCAAAATGATTATAATTAAAAATTTATCTAATGAATCGTCATTATATATAGAAAAAAATATAACTCCATTTATACTTTTTTATGTTAATTTATCTTATATAATTTCTAGTCTAGATAATTTATCTATTTTTACTAGATAGTTAATACAAATATATTAGTGAATCAATCATGAAAACCAAAACAAAATCACTCCCTAATGATGAGTCTAAACTATATTACTCACAAAAAATTAAAATAAAATAACTTAATAAAGTTATAATAAATAAAATGCAGCTATAAGAGGTTTATTATTTATTCATTTGTAGATCTAATTTTATATTCAAGGATATTAATTTTATTAATGAATTTATACATAGGTTAAGGGGATTCTCGAACCCAATGTACATTATTTGGGTTATTTCACTAACATACCAAATTTTAGTGTAGGGGTTTTTTAATAATCATAAAATAAAATATATTTTTCAATACCTTTTTTATATACATTATTCTAAACTGTTTTTAAGAAAAATAAAAACATTCAAAAAAACACTTCTCTATACAACACATCTTGATTCCTTTGGATATTTTTTATTCTTCAATCATGTGTGATTATTATCCTACCAATTTTTTTTTCATTCTTGTGAATAAAAAATAATAATAATTAATGTTTGATTTGTTAAATGAAATCAATTCCTTTCCATGGGGTTTTATGTCCATAATTGATATACATTCTATGTGGAAAACACGATTCTGTAAATGTTATAATGTGATGGGAGCACCATAAATTATATAGATCACCAATTCCTTGGGAAATGTTAGGTATGCCATTACATAATTTGAAATATATTTTAAAATTATTTTATATGATTTCATAATGATGATTATATGGTTATGAACATATGTTATGTGTGAACATGATGATATATTTGATCACAAATATGTGTGGTAATTGATGACTAAGACGTGATTTTTTATTTTTATGAATTTCCACATTCCATTCCATTATCTAACACACTCCATCATGATAATGATGATGATTATATAAATATTTTATTATTATTATTATGATAACTTGTGTTATATTTATTCATTTCCTTATATATCCTCTTAAGGTAATTTTAAATCCCTTATTTCATTATTGTATATCCTCATTTGATAAATGATTCTATTGAGTATATGAGGGCCACTAATAATATTGAGTATAATGAATTAAATTGTGTTTGTGTTATATTTTTAAATGTTATGTATGGTACTAATATTGATAAGACAATAAAACATTGGATCCTGGGTTGTAATGCTTTTATGTTGTTTAATATTTTAAATGATGTAATAGTCACACATGAAAATTTAGGGTATCTATAACATGTATTAGAAAATGGTTTAGTCAGTTTTGGAATTATTATTTGAGAAAATGATTGAAAACCCTAAGCATGAGACTATGTATATGTGATACCCCAAGAATATTTTTTTAGAAAAAATATAGCAATAGGGATGTCACCAGATAGTCCCTTTGTGTTAATTTCCAAATGGAATATATTATTTGTCCATAATTTTTTGAATTGTGATTTGGTAAAAAAAAATTAATATTTTAGAAAATGTTGGGGACAAGGAGAACCTAGTCCAAAAACCTATATGAGGGATAATGGATCAAGTTCTTGAATGACATTCCCAATACCAAGTGAGGCAGAGTTCTAATTTTCACTGATATGCTTACCCAACTATCTCAATATATGAACAACAACCTGAATAATGTGAAACATCTGACCTTCCATAAGATGGAGAAACTATATATAAAGTATTTTATATATAAATCACAACTAATTTTTCATGGATCATTTGATACAATAGTAATGGAACTATGGCTCCACTTAACTGATAATATATATATTTTTATTTATTGTTCTTAGAACGAGAAGGTGACTCTGGCTGTTCATCATATTAATGGAGAGGCCAACCAGTGGTGGGATTTAATTAATAACCACCCATGGATCAATGTTTAATTTATAGGTAATGTGGGTTGTATGCAAGCTTATTCACTAAACCTCAACTCCTTGAGGGTAATTAGTGCTAGTAGACAGCAATGTCAAATGATAAACGGAACGCTTGTTAAATCACTAATGTGTTGAATGATATGATAGTTATTAATTTTTTAATAGTGAATATAGTATTTTATTATGGCAACACATATTATTTATTATCATATAAGTTTACTAGATCTATTTAAATACCAACTCAAAATATTGTAGTTGGGTTATCTATTAAAAAATATAATTGGGTAATTATTTCTTCCAATGTATTTTACTCCTTCCTGGTTATGGTTTGTGGACAAAAACACTTATAAAATGTAATCATACTTTATTTTGGGTAGTTTGATGGTATAGTGGTCTTAGATCAGATATCTTTATACAAATAAAACATAAATATTCTAGAATGGAAGATCACTCTTCACATCTCGAGGCATCCTCCAATTTTATAAATGTTTATGTTTTATGATGAATATATTTCAGATTCATCATGTCAATTATGGATATTATTTCGTAATATGTATGAATTTGTAGCTCAAATGGTTGAGATAATGTATAGAATAATTCTCAAATACATGCCCACTGTATGGGATTTCACTAACATGTGGCTCAATTATTTCCATAGTTTTTCCCCTAATTGATTAGTTGAATTCTCAATTGAAAATATTCTTAGATCTCTTCTTATATCCATGAATCCTTAAATAATGAATATAATTAATTAAGAGAAATTCAATATCATGTTAAAATAGAATTTTTACAAGGATTTTATATTTCCCTATTTTTCATCATGGGTTACACTTGTCCTCTACGTCAATAAGAAGGGAAGAATGATGGGCCTCTACATTGATTATCATGAGCACAAAAAATCATGATAAAGAAAAAGTTCCCCCTAATATGTATATAAGATATATTTGATGAATAATGTCAGAAAATGTATTTCTATAAGGTGGATCTTTGGTCGAGATATCATGTGATGCCTCAAAAAAATAAATTAAGAACCATGTATTTGATAGCGTGTATAATACACAACAACAATCATGTAGAGTAACATAATATAAATATAAATTATAATATATTTATATATATTTAAATTTATGAAACATCGAGTTATCTTGAAATGTATGTGAAACTAAGTTAGTATACATTACATGCAACACTTCCCTTCCTGTATATCTTTCATTACAAGAAAAAAATGACTTTCTTAGATGGCTTGTGCACAATATTATGTCTTATCAAAAACCAATCTGTAGTTATAAATTTTTTATTTAATATAATATGATATAAAAAATCACTTTTTAATAGTATTAAATAACTTATGATGATATGTTGTTTAGAAAAATAAATTATTGGTTACAAATAAATTAGAAATGAATATGAGAACAAATTGAATATTAGAATGATATTTTTATAGAAAACTATTTTTATGCTCACAAGGTTTTTTCCCCTAATAGATTAAATTAACTAAAATTACCGAGTGATATTAATTTAATAAATACATTAAATATTCAATATATTATTTTTAAACATTATCCAAAATATATGGTTAGCATAAAATAAGAGAAAACCCAATAGTTCAGATAAAAATCTATTTTTAAAGCCATTTTAACCTCCTTCTAATGGAGAACCTATTTTAAATACTAATTTTGACACATTAATGAATTTAATATGATAAAATAAACATCATTTTTTAATTCAGGATATAAATATTATCCTAGGGTTATGTTTTTATATTTTCATGAAAAACTTCAATTTTTGATTAATATTAAAAAACTACTATTTTTTAGTTACAAACTCCCTTTTTTCTAATTGATTATAAATTCAAAATGATATTATAAATTTTTAATATCACATTAGATCAATAATACATCCATTAATACAATTTAGATTGTTATAATCAATTTTTATTTTTAAATAGAATATAAAAACATAACAATCCATTAAACTTCTTTCTACTATGTTTAGGTAATACCTCTATTTGCGAGTTTAGCTCTAATCCTAATTTTTCAGCTTCAGTGATATAAATTTTTAAAATCAAACATAAACAATTGTAATCAGGTTTATATTTGAGTTCTATTAATTTCAACTTATTCTTTTACAATATTGGTTACTGAATGCGATTAAAATTATTTAAAGTAATCAATGTGTAATTATGCTAAAAATGTATTAAACCCTATAATCAATGTGTATTTCATTCAAACTGTGGCATTTCCTATCCTTTTTCCTAACTAGAATAATATTCTTTTTACGTCATATGAAATGTAACGATTTATCTAGTGTCATTATTCTTGAAGCCTCATTGTTTTTAAACAAATAAATTTTAAATAAAAAATACTTTCAAAAGAAAAGGGTATTTTCTCAAGAATATTTTTAAAATATATTTTTTTCTTTCATCAACCACAACAATTCTTTATTTTACTCCATTATGGGTTATGTTTTATGGATACCATCATTATTCTTCAGCTAGAAGGGTTATGATTTTTTGTCCAAGTATTGTATTCACATTCACTTCCTTGATCTATTTGTTATTCCCCTTACGATATTTAATCTCTATGATCATTGAAAGTTGAAATTCCCCAAAATTATCCATTTAATTTATCATGGATTTTACTATTGGCCAAATTGTACACCATTTTATATATAGTGTATACATTGAACATTGTTTGATTCACATGTATCTTCTACTCAATACGTATATTAGTTAAGGAACAATGTTAAAAATATATTTTTTAGATGATGAATGTTTTGGATTGGTACATCACAGGACGAACATGGATATAGATAGCCCCTTGATGCATCAGTTGTCTCATGGTAAGTATAATTTAGCTAGTTACCTTAGATGTGTTTTTACCCTACATTTTGAAATCCATATTTTGAATGGTCATGATTTTAATGGTACCATGTACCTAGGAAACATGGAGTTCAATAAATAATCATTTACTTCAATTATATTCTGATATTATTCTGCAAGTATATTTTGCATCATCATATCTATAAATGCGTTTAATTTTCAAGATTCAGTTATTACTCATCCATGAGATAATATGTCGAAAAATCTATGGATATATTTCATCTTCCATTAATTTAATAAAAGGAATGTTTTTTTGTTTCCAAATTTCCATAATGACATTTCCTTATATAGTTATTTAAATTTGACATGCATTTAGTGATTTAGATTTCCATATTGACTATTCTAATTGAATCATTATTGTTTCTTCTCTATTTTCCCTTAACAAGACATTAAGATCACCCTTATTATTTTTCATTCCCCATGGGTCAAAGATCCACACTATGATATATATTCATGTATTTTACTAGTTGGAATAGATTTATCCTCAAATTGTTTAATTATTTATCTAAAAACAATAAAATAAATATTCTTTAATTCAAATATTCATTTTTAATATGATACTATTTCATATATCTGGTTTACCGAAGCTACTAAAATGATCGGTCCTTAAGGGCTTGATTTCTTCTAATAATGCATTTGTATTTAGTATTTGACTGCGGATTTGGGCTATCTGCGTCTGGATCAGTACATATCACCAATTAATAGTAATGATGTATTTTATTCCCAATACATCCTTTCAAATGATGTATAGAGATTATATGTTCATAGTGATCCATTTCAAACTCACTAATTCTCCAGAAATATTTGTGGAAGAAATGAGTAGGTCCTTTATAGATTACCTTGAAAATTTTTTTGTACCCTTTATTGATTATGCTATGATATACTACAAGAGAAAGGAGGAATTTGAGGGGAATGTGAATATTGTTGTAAATACATTGTGATGATTGTTGATATATGCATTTTAGTGTAGTTGTTAGTTCTATATGGAGGAAGTATCATTATTTAAGAAATTTTTCATTAGTAAATGAATATATGTGACCCTACCAATACTATAAAAATTGAACAGTGGCCAGAGAAAACATTTGTAATAAATATTTTTAGTTTCCTTCATCGAGATGGGTATTTCTAAATTTTTTTGAAGAAAATATCATCAATTTTTAACCTAATAACAATGATTAATGAGAAGGGAGAAAAGTTTTTCTAGACTATTGAATGTGAAGACTATTTAAAAGAGATGAAGAAGAGTCTTATCACTGCACCAATAATCACATTTTCTAAAGGTGGGTAACTATTTTAGGTATATAGTGATTCATGAATGATTATATTCTGTTGTGTGATAATGAAAAATGAGAAATTCATAGCCAATACTAAAGGAAAATAAAAAATTCACAAGAAAAAATACCAAGCATATGATCTGGAGTTTGTGGATATGATATTCTTAATAAACATTTGGAATAATAATCTTAAGTATAAAAATATAAACTAATCCTGAGAGACTCTAATATATATTAACATAGAAGGAGCATAAAATGTTCCTACAAATATGGTTATGGATCACAATATATTTGGAATTATCAATCAATTACCATCATGGTTGGGAAAATTGATTGGAATATATTCTATATAGAAGAGATCATTCAACATAATCAATGATGAGAATTGAAAAGGATCCAATATTGTTAGATTTTAACATGATGGAATCTAGAATCAAAAAATAATGAACGTCATAAATCATTTCAAAAATTATTTCTCAACCATTACTTATAGAGAATAAAAAATGAACATAGTAATGATGTGGAAATTCAGGAACAAGAGTATGCTATCATAAATAGTAAATACTCTATGATAATAATTGATGATGATATAGTTGTATGATTTAGGTCACAACTACGTGTACCATCCAATCTAGAGATCAATAATGGGTAGTTGAATGTACCACATAAATCAACCAACTATATTATGATAGGGAGAAAAAATATGTATTGAGTTCTCTGAAGAAACTATTGGTGTTTAAATATGAATAAGGATATCTCTAAATATACATCAATGTGTTTACGTTGTGAGAATGGAACCATTCAACTATATGAGTGCAAATAAAATTGAAAATGGATTTTTTTTCATTATGTTCGTAGATGATCAAATTTTATTCATGAATTTTTAATTTTAATATTCTAATTATTTTTCCTCAATATGTTGATTTATTTTTTTATTATAATATTCACAAAAAATATGGTTCATAATAATCCAATGAGAACCATAACTATAACTTCCATTAAAAAATTATAAGACTATATAATAGATAAAATACATATATATCCACAACATGAATATTATTATGTTAATTAACCCATGACCATAGAAAAATAACCAAATCCATAAAATCGATCCATTTATGAATAAGTAGAACTATTACTACCTGAATATTAAATTTAACAATAGAAAATTAATATATGGGAAATAAAAAGTAAAATGAACGGTATTATTTAATATAAATATGAATAATGTTGTTATAAATATTAATATTAATCCCAATTTTATTATATTTTGAGATGGATCCCGTTTAATGACGTAGAAGTATGTGGTAAGTATTTATTTTCAAATATCACATGAAAATGAGGATTATATACCATTATGTTTCATTTCAGGGAATGTGTAAGTTCTTTCTATAAAAACTAGTTTATTTTATCCTCCTATCACTATTTTTGGTTATATTATTATTTTTCTTATTTTACCTACTATTGGTTTTTAATTTGACAAAAAGTATTCAGGTAACATTAGTTTTCATTATCTTACATTATTAGTCTACAATTACTCTCCTATATGTAATGATATATCATATCCTTTTTTATATAATTTTTTGTCTTATTTTTCATTTCACTATCTGTATAAATGTAAGAGAGTAATATTTTTAAACATTTTCATACAGTCTCTTTCTCCTTATATTTTCCATCGATTTCATTAAAAATATTTCATTCAATGATTTTGTGGTTTTAAAAATTAAATTTTATTTTCTTATATTTTATTTTCTAAATCATTTTTTTAAAAACTATTCTAATATACAACTAATTTTATAAACAATTATAGTAAAATTTAGAATATTTTTTCGAATCTCGTATAATGTTCTTATAAAAGGATTTTAATTAATTCAAGGATCTATTAATGTTTTATATATTATACTAGTGATTTTCTTTAACATTACAAAAAATAATTTATCTCTCTCTGTATATATATATAAAGTTTTTAAAATTATCCAAAAAGATATATATTTCTAATGTTTTAATAAATATTTGAAATATTTATTCAAGTATTCTTGTAGAAAGTATTTTTGGTATTATAATTAATTGAATTGGGGTAGCCCTATAAGACACATTATATATCTTTATATATCATGGTATTACATGTAATGGATATGGGAGTTAAGGCTGTAGCATTTTATCTTAAGATATCTCATGTAAGGGAGTTCAGAGTGAGTTGACTACATTATGGTGCTCTAGCTACTATATTTATTTGAATGAGGACTGAACCCAATCCACAATAGAAATCCTTCAACTGTGTAATCATGGTCTTGGTGGGGAGTTGTTACATTATAAAATATTTTTCAAACATATGTATATACAAAATTAATATACAATATTTCTATTTTACGAAGTATTTTTATATCAATTTTTAAAGTATTTTGATAATATATTCATGATTACACATTTTTATGACTAATTTCTCATGATATGTTAGATGACTCATGTCAGACGCTAGAATTTTTATCATTGTTTTCTTGGGTATGATTTAGTTATATTTTTTCAAGTACATTGATTATTACATCATACCAACATTTTCATTATTGATAACTTATTATCATTAATTTATATCTCTTTTGTTCACACCTTATTGTGTTTTTAAGATCAAAAATTATTATATACTCATTCCCCATTTTATAAACAGGAACATTTTGTACAATACATGTATAATGATAACATCTAAGAATAATATTTTTAGGGGGGTTTGTAGATTTTCATTGAAAATTATATCATTACATATAAAATATTTAACGGCCCTAACCCTATATGTTCTAGGTGTTTGAAAAATTGATAAATTTAATGGATCTTCTTTGTAAAGTGATATAACATGTATTTATTTAATAGTTTGGATGTTTTTTTATGTTAAAGGGTTCTACTTATAAAATGGCATTAAATTATGAATAATAATATGATATATGTTAAGACACCCTTTATTTTAACAAAATTTATGTACTTTAATTATGATGTTTCAATTGTTGAAATGAATGTGTCATAATTTATAATACGATTTATTACTATAATTATTTTTTATTAATACTGAAACTATATTTTAACTTTTATTAACGATATGTAAAGAATTGGAACCGTGAAAAAATTCAACATAGAATGTAATGATTTACCCACTGTATGACAAAATGGGATGTGAGATAGTTTTAGAAATATAATGGAAGTATAAAACCAACTTTCTCAAACTATTTATAATAATATATACCATATTTAAATCTCAAAAAATATAAAGAATGATAAACTCTCAATTGACTCATTTGTTTGGCCACATGCACTCTCCTTTAGTGGGATTCTAACAAACTATTTGTCTAGTAGTGGATCAACCTAATAAAAATTATATTTTTATTTTTATAGTTCTCATATACAAAATATATGTTTATATAAATATAATTCAGATGGTGTGACTATTCTGTGGTGTACCCATGTCTTGAATATGCAGATAATAGAAGAAATAAACTATAAGAAAATAAAGGAATTTAATAATGTAATGTTTTAAAAAAACATTAGACTCATAAAACTAAAATTTAGTGTTAATACATTTAACTTAATAAATTGGAGGTTGAATCTATTTTTACCTGAGAAGAAAATTCTCATGATTTTGAAGTTATTATTAATGTTTTTTAGTAACCATGATTTATAAATGGATCAATTTTTAATGTCATAAAATAATTGAAATGATTTTTATGTAGGGTAAATTAGTAGAAATGAAGAAATTAATCTATGATATCACATTTGGTATTTAGAAATTGCATACTCCCATTATTCAATTTTTTGAAGATAATATGATGAAAAATAAATTTCATGCAAAATACAATAGAAAAAATCATGGATGAATAAACATTCATATTTTTACACATTGTAAAATTGTCTAGAATCATTAGTAGAATTTTATAAATATAATGATAAAATGATTGATGTTTTTATGATATGTACTATAATTTCATGATAGATGATAATATATAAAGTGGCTTACAAAATAAATTAATATAATGGAATGTTATCTTAATTGACGACCCCCATTCCGTTACATATATTTTAAAAAAATACACATTATTCCAACAAGAGAAATATTAAAAGTATTAATTATTAATATATATTGAAATAATAATTAAATTGTATTGATATTAGGAAATCCATTCCAATCCCAAATACAGAGGTAGGTCATGAAAATGATGTTGTGATAGCTACACTCATCGACCAATTATAAAATTAAAATAACATATTTAATTCTATTTCAACCAACACCTTCATACCTCGAATGTTTTATAATTCAATAACTAACCACACCAATGACTAGTTATATATTTAAGATGGAAAATCAATGATGGGAAAATAAATCATTTCATATCTATTACAATCGTTCAATAGATTTCTGTTGAAATGTTCTCTTAGGAAAAAACTATTCTCCCTTAGATAATTATTAGGCTATGTTGGAAATTTTTTTTAATTTTCTAAAAAGATAGAATTTTAGGTTATTATATTGGAATGTCACAATTTTTATAAAAAAACAATATATTATCATTTCACAATGTATTTCTTACTATGAAATCCCTATAGATATTTAAATATTATATGGGTCATAATACCTAATCCTAAGTGGTATTTAGGCATATTAGTTTAAAAAATCATAAAAATGATGACATATATTTTTTATGGGATTATATAAATATATGTATAGTAGTGTTTCATGTTCTTTAAAAAAATATTAGGGCTGAGTTCTCCATATAACTCATAGTGGTGTTATGCCTATATTAAATTCTTCTTATAGAATGGACCCAATTTAATTATCGTAATTAAATAAGAAAATACAATATAAAAAATACAAGTGTATTATATGGATACATGATTACTATTATATGTCCCCAATGATATATATTTATTGGAATAATAGATCAACATATGCCTTCAATTATGATCATGATCATAATAAGAAAACAATTATGAAAACATATACATTAAAAATAATTTATGACATGTTTTTTCATCTATGAGGTTCCGAATACATCAATATGATTAACCTATAATATAAATATTATTAATGAATGGTAAAATGAAACGGTATTCCCAGGACAATCCTTAAGATTGATTCAGTATAAATTAATTTTGATACCATTCAAAAATAATAATTTTTCTAATATCATTATTAATTTAGGTCTAGAATAATTTTATGCCTCTATGATCAATTTATTGTAGTATTTATAAATATAATTTTTTTAAATTCCATGACTATCGAAGAGAATGATAATCATTTTGGGATTATTCTAAAGACTAGGGGAATGAATAAATATTACAGAGACATTATATGTTTGAATGCTTTATATTGAAATTAATTTTTTGGTTAATGTAATCATAGGTGAAGTTATATCTACCGATCATTCAATTTAATATGTTAGTGAAAAATACCCCAAACAAAAAAATATAGAAGAGATCTATAGTTTTATTTGAATTTCAAGATACAATCATTACATTGTGTTAAATTTATAATAACATTAAAAAAAATAATTGTAATCCGCTATACCTAATAGACAAGAGTCAGTGGTTACATTATTACATTGGCATAAGATTCCATGAATCAAACCCTGAAGGATCGAATAGTTCACTTGTTTTAGTAAATTAGATACATACTTAGATCACACATTACTATTGAATCTATAAAATAAAACATAGTTTTTTCATTTATTACACCATTATTACCTTGAGAATATCATTTAATATCCATCATATGAAATTCCTTACATTCTGGTGAATGGTGACATAAGAAATGGGTGATCTCCAATGATATATAATGTTAAGCCTTATATGGATGATCTCATGAATAAATATTTCAAGATAAATATAGAAAGTTAAATAACATAAAATTCATTCCACATAGTTAATTATATGAACAAAAAAAGTAATATGGAATGAATAAATGATGGTCAAATAATACCATATACATAATCATGGGATCCAAAAAATTATTTGCTTATATTCTATCTATTTGAATAATAACATGGGATTCAATGTCTGATAACATAATGATTGATTTTTTAATTTATTTAATCATAAACATATGACCTTCTACCACGACTAATTTCATAAATGGGTAAGGCCTCAACTAAATACCAAATATTGTTTGTCCCATTAAACCTAATAAATTATCGAGGGATATAACAGAGTCCCCAATGTCAGGTTATCCTTCTAATGAGTTTCACAAATTAATGGTTTGAAACATAATCATCATAAACATTTTAATTTAAAATTACCATAATAAAAATTAATAAACCCCCCAATAAATAAACACAGTCCCAAACCATCCAATGTAATATGTATAGTAGTTTAAAAATATTACATCATTAGTAAAACCATTCCTAAACCATTATGAGAAATACGTTGGGTGGTATGAATATAATACATCCCTAAAGGTGCATAAGAAAAACAATTATTCATTCATTGATGAATATAAATTCCATAAAAATATAATTAAAATAATATTAAGTAAAATTCCATTTTTATATTGAAAATAAATTTTAAAAACCAAAAACATCCATAGGATTCTGAATTTATTTTAAAAGAATCATGGAAAATTGTAAAGGAGGACTCAAATAAATGACATGTCATGATGGGGGGAATTCTAATAATGTATTCTAATTTATAAAAACATTCATTAAAAGTAGTTGTTAAAATGATATAATGTTATCCTTTCAAAAACTAACAAGAAGATTCATTTTTAATTTTATTTAAAAAATAAAACATTGTAAAACATATTTTTCTTAAATTATTTTGGGTATTTAGAAAACATTTAAGATTTTTTTGGAAAAAAAATATTATTGAAGGAAAAATATTTTCTTCTAAAATATATAAATTTAGTAGAATTTTATTTTATAAATTTTTTCAATAATTTTATGTACCAATGGGTGGAAAATGGTAATATTAGGTGAAATATTATTAGGAGGAGAATAATTTTTTGAATTTTATATTTAAAACCAATAAAATCTTTCAAATAAGACTTAAATAGAAACAATCACAAACAATGATGAAATTTTTAAATAAGACCTTACCACATTGGTAACCTCTCAATCATACGTCTATAAAACATATAACATTAAATAAATTGTTAAGTACAATTAAGATAAATATATTCATGATATAATATATCAATGGGGTAGTATATATACCATTGAAAAGTAAAAAATAGTTGAATATGGAATATCTCTAAAGGAATTAAAAGTGAGACATGAAAACACTTACCTCATTTTCATCATATATTCATTAAAATATCAATTATTATAAATTTATATTTACTATAAATATATTATATAATATTTTTATCTATATGACACCATATATTATTTTCTTGTATTATTTTAAAACCAATTTATTAATAATAAATTATAAATAAAACTATTGTGGTCAATAACTACATCATTTTTCATGAATGTATTTGTTTGGTAGTTTAGGTGCTTTTACTTTTATCAATAATCATTAAATAAAATATTATTAAAATAAAATTAATATCATATATATCCATAATATATGTACTAGTGTCACATCCTATGTAATGATAAAGTAACTCATTTTCCAATATATTAATTTTTATAAATTATATTGTAATATTACATTAAAAGGAACATTATTTCCAATATAATACCTAACATAATATTATAAGTTTATCCAAAAATCCTGTATTTCCTACAAGTCGATGTTATACTAAAAAAACAAATTGATAATGTTATTACTTTATGTGGTAGTTTTATATTATCCATAATATAATAATTAATGAATAGTAATAACTATATAATTTTTACACAAGTTTAATAATTTTTTTTACATTCATCTAATAAATTTGATAGGCTTAATGTAATAATAAATCTAAATTTTTAAGTGTAAAAAGTTATATATTTTTAAAAGGTATTTTTCCAGTATTTTATTGGCCAAACAATATTAAATATAAAACATTAAAACAGAAAATAAATTTGTTTTTCAAAATTGGAATTACAAAATTTATTTTTGGTGAATTTTGGTTATCTTTATAAGAAAATTCATATTTCGATAATTAAAGAATAAAAAAATTTAAAATAATCTATTTAATCACTTTTTTTTAGATTTAAAATGATTTTAATTGGATATAAGTTATATTGAGATAAATTTAATTTTATTTTAACCAATTTAGTTCAATAGAATAAATTTCTTATTGAAATTGTATGTAAATAAAAACATAATTGAAATGATTTTCACTTTAAAACCACGCAATCACATCCATTATGTGGGACTAATTTTAATTTAAATTATACCAATTATTTGTTTGAGATTTTTAGAAATTTGGTCCATATTTTTAAAATAATAATTTTAAATTTATAACATGTTCATCATTTTTTAACCAAAAATATAAGTTAAAGTAATTAAAATTAATTATGGTGATTAAAGTAAAATTTTGATTACATTGGAGCCACAGTTTAATAATATGAGTCCAAATGACCTAAAAACTTTTATAAACCCAAATTTCTGGAATTTAGTAGACCATATAACAATTTCGGTATAATTGGGACCATTATTGGAGTCACATGACATGAGGGAGACCTCTAAATTGTGATTACCTTTTTATGTTTATCAAAATGTCACTCCCCTCCACATGAAAAAATGTCTAACCCATCCTATTTATTCACAAATATCAATTCATTTTTCTTTTCTAATATATGAAAATATATGCTCTAAAAATCCCTCACCTCATCCTAGATTCAAAAACATTGTAATAAATCCAACAATGAAGTCTTTTGGTGTAAACAAAATATGGTTACATGAAAAAGAGGTAAAAATATTTAATGTGCATTTATGTTTCATATAAATTTGTAAAAAAAATTATATTTATTCGTATATTATATAATAAAAATAATGAACTCATTATAATTTCTTTTATTTTATGGTTTCAAACTACACCTATATACAATTTCCTCATATGTTTAAAAAAATTATCGTTCGTGTACGACAAACCACCGCCTCACAGAATGATTTTGTTTCTTTTCACATTACCACATCTCATGTATGGGAAATATGATGGGCATAATATTTTTATATAAAAAATTTATTATATTTATTATGTCTTAATAGTTATATATTTTTTTATAAAAACACCTTCATACTTTGTATTTTGAGTAACTATGATAACATAGATATTTGGACGTGTTGACCACCGCCTCCTCCAAGTGATGTCAAATTTTAATGTACTACAAGGAATTTATTAACGATGGGTTTAATTAAATATATGTAAAATAACTAAAATATATATTAATAATTAAGTACTATTATTTCTTGTAATATAATATATCATTTTATTTATTACCCATTCATGCCATGGAAAAGTGATAACGTTTTTGGCGAGCTTGCAGACTACCGCCTCCTCGTCATGATGTGAATTCCATTACAATAAATAAATTATATATATATATATATATAATTATTTATGATTAAATAATATGTTATTTAGGAAATAATGGTAAATCTATAAAGATATGTGTTACTTACCATTATTCCATAATGATTATTGGAAAATGGGAATGTTACTCATTTGTATGAATGACTTACCATATCCATGATCATAACCATGGTTATTTTTTCATAACCTCATTTAATGATTTGATTTAAATGTATAATTTACATATAAATATGAATATTATGTATTCATTACTATTATTTAAATTTTTACATAATGACCCCTTCGACCTTAGTAGACATTCTACTGTTGTTTTTGACACATAAACATTATATTATCGAAACTCCCTATGTCAAGTTAATTGTTTAAGTAGTTATTTAAAATATTATAATATGTGAAATAAAAGTAATAATAAATAAATTATGGTTTTTAATCATTTAAATAATTATTATATGTTTATTATTATGAAATATATAGTCACCTTTGTTAAGTCGGAGTCAATGTAATGTATTTTCTCTCAATTTGTTTTCATTGATACATTTCATGAGGATATACATGTTTATTATATTATAAAGTTTATATACATCACCTTTTAAATTATTTATCCATATTTTTTTTCTATTATCATGTTACTTAAATTCTATTTATATTATTTTATATTTTTTCTTTTTATATGAATGTTTAAAGGGGTATGGGACACTTTGAATTTTTAATGATTTAATCCATCCCTCCATTTCAATATTCTTGATGTTATATTACATACATATTTAAAGGATATAAGGGATTATACAAGACATTTTATGCATATTTAGTTTATTGGATTCCATGATAATCGTTTATTTTTTTTGATTAAAAAATAAACCCCTATTCTATTTTTTCTGCTTATTTTATTATTGAAAATTGTTTTTTTATAATGGATTGATTTTTTTAATATCTTGAAATGTTGCCTTATGATTTAAAATGAAATATTATGAGTGAAATGTTGGAAATTATAATCTTTCATGTGTTATTATTATATAATAGTTCTTATATAGATAGTTCCCTGATAAACCAACGATGGGTGGTTTCATGATAAAACAGTGATGGGTGGGTCTTTGTTAACCCTATAATGCATTGGGTTTATAATTTAGTCATATGACTATTCCATTTACAAGAGTGGCATGAATGGAAGTCGATAGTATGGTTATTCAGTTTCCATGAGTGACAAGTATAATGATGTCCCAAGATACCTTTATTTTTTTTATTCTTTCTATGGATATTGTGTTAATCCTATTGTTACAAAACTCGTAAGAAATGAGCATATTTTCTATGGAAGTTATTTACGAATTCTTTTGGATGAAAGTATTACTCTTTGATAATCTTCATTGATTTTTATGTCAATTAATGTACTAATTATATATATTTTTTGTAACCCTTACTGATATTTTAATTCTCATCCCACATTTATAATGTTTTTCAGAATACTTATGGATGAGTAAGGGATTCTAATAATTCATATCGATTTTATTGATGATTTTTTATAAATTAAAAAGGCTATATTTTATATTTTTTAGATTATATAATTAATTGATATTGTTCAGAAGTGCCCACTTTGTATTTTATTATATTTATGTAGAATTTATGACCAGATTCTATAAAACACTAAACCTAAAATTATATTTAATGTGAAATAAAGTAAAATTATTGACAAAAATAAATATTATATAATGTTTTAAGGCTAGGTAATTATATATGGTATCATAGGAACGATTTAGATAACATTAGATTGTGTTTTTATAATAATACATTTACCTTGAAATGTTTTAATTTTTAGTTAGCAATAATTGATATGCATTTAAAGATTACTATATTTATTCATTAAATGTTTTGTTATTTAGAATGGTTTTTTTATATAGAAAATAAGGAAGATGTTGTAGGAAGTAACTAAGAGGAAAATATCCTTCAAAATCAACACCATGAGATGGTTAGAGTTGATATAAGTAATTTTTTGACATGATAGTTCCATTGATATAGGTTATAAATGGTTTTCGATCCCGTGAAACATATAAACGAGATCTACCATAGAGGAACATGACTATAGTGGTTTATTTTATGTGACCATAACCTCCATCATTTAGATGATCATATGACCCTGTGAAAGCTAATGGATGGAATAAAATTGTATAAATTTTATTTGATGTTGTGGGTTGTTCAGATCACCAAAATATAACTCAACCATGTAACATTTTGATGATGAATATGGTTAGTGGTGGTTAATTGTTATTAATATCAAGGAATATGAACAAATTGATGCCCTGAAATGGTAAAAATTTTGGAATATTTTATTTGTGAAATTTTTTATTAAGGATATTTTACATTTTATGAGAAAAAAATCCTTGAATTTTAAAAAATGAGGATTTTTTGGTATCTTTGTATGAATAAAATTTAACTCGACTATTGAGGTATGTACCAAATTTTATCTAATATATTTATAAAAATAAACATTTTGGTAACTCAAAATTGAAGAGAATATATCAAAAGGAATTAGATTCTCATCAGTTGAAGTGATACATAATTCATGTTCGATGCACTGAGAATGTATATATGGGGTTTTTGGATGATCATGTTTTGCCTAAAAAGATGAAACAGAAGATTCATGTTTTAATAGAAATGGGAATTAATTCATCTATGGAGCCTCATGGTGAGAAAACCTAATTCCCATCCCATGATAAAGAGGTAAAAAAATATAGAGAATGAATTTTAAGGTATGTGGTGTACTTGAGATGTGGTATTTTGGGTCATACAACTTATGAATATGTGGAAGATTATCAAGAAGACATGGTAAATCTATCAGAAATATGTTTTAGTTTCAATAATTTAAGTCATTATGCCAATGTTGTCCCAAGATGAATACCCTGGGTGGAAACCATCATGATCGAAAGAAAAAGGGTGTGGAAAAATCCATTGATACACTTACAGTTGATGTTGGGACATCAAATAATGTGTTGAAAGGTATGTTGATGATTTATTTGATTTATTCTAATATGTTTTCTGACATTGGATCTTTGTATTCTTTCATTTTTGAGAAATTTTCTAGAAAATTATGAATATAGTCTCATGAATGTAAGATATAACATTCAGTTAAAAAACCCATGTTGGAAAATTATAAAGATTATGATTTATAGGATTCATCACATTACCATTAGTGGGATAGACTTTCCTTCAAATATAATTGAACTACCCATAGTAGAGTATGATATCATTTTGGGTACGAATTGACATTTAGTATTCCTGATAAAATAGGTTTCAAATCATTGAATGTTTTAGTAAATTACTTATGACATTGGATAAAAAACATATAAGATCAAAAATAGAAGAAATATTGTAGTGGAAGTTATATAGCTCATGTTTATGAATTGAAAAAAATAGATCTGATTAGATACATCCCCATTGTTAATAAATTTATAAATGTTTTTCTTAATGATTTTCCTAGTGTCCTTCCTGACCAAAAAGGTATATTTACTATTGATTTTGTGCCTAGTGATAAGTTTATTTCTAGACACCTTATATAATGGATTGTGTAAAACATGTGAAATTGAGAAACCATTTGTAGAAATGGCTTGATAAGTGTTTCATTAGACATTGAAAATCACTATGGGGTGCTCTAATTTGATTTGTGAAAAAGAAATATGGTTCTTTTATATTTTTCATTTATTGTAGAGACATGAATTATATCACTATTAATAAAATGTATCATTTTCCACATATCAATGATTTTTTTGTGCAACTCTTTAGAGCATAGTGTTTTTCAAAGATTGATATGAGTTTTGGGCACCATCTGCTGAAGCTGGGAGATGATGGATTTCTCAAAAATATGTTTTTAAATACATGTGTCCATTATGAGGTTTTATTTATGAATGTGAGGTTATCTAATGCATCTTTTGTATTTATGAATCCAATAAATTGTGACTTCCATCGGTTTTTTATCGGTTTGTAGATGATTTTATATATGAAATTTGTTAATATTCTAAAATACATGAGGAGAATTAATGGAAGATATGGTTTTTTTGGAATCATAAATTAAAATAAATTTTATCAAATTTTTAGTAATATTAATTTTTTGTTACAATAAATTTCATTGTTTATAAATTTGTTTTCTAAAGATGGAAAAACTGTTGACCCTATAACATTTTTTATTGAAGCATGGTGAAGAAATATCAATGTCCCAATGATTAATAGTTTTTTTTGGAATAACAGGTTACTAATGATAATTTTTCGAAAACATTTTCTAATTTTCTATAATAATAACTAAGTAAACACCAATGGGCTCTAGGATTATACAGAATTAAGATTGTAATGTTTGTTTGTTTCAACTGATTTTTTTTTCAATGCTTAATTTTTGGCCTGATGTTCCAGAAATGGGGAATGCATCATATATATTTTTGATTCATTAAAAGTATATGGTTTTTAATAATGAATATTGAAAAGGTATTTTCTTATTCTTTACATTAGTTGAAAACTCATGTGTTTTGTTACCTAACACCATATTTTGTATTAGATGATATTAGTTTTTATTTCAAAATTGAGTATCATCATTTGTGTGGAGTAAATTGTTAATTGTATAATGATTATATAATATTAAAGAATATATTCACTAAGAATGAGTTTAACATGAGGCAAAAAATGTGGTAGGAATTTAATAATGATAATGAATGCATGATACGTTATTATCTAGGAATGGAAAATAAATTTGATCAAGGTTTTAATTAAACAATATATGATACATTAACCATTTTATGATTATAATGTGACCATAATATTAATTATTTGATAAAATTTTTCATAGAAGACATATATTCGTGGACACCCTTTATTTTGTTTCACGCTTCGGTCATGTTGACTATGTAAGAAATAATTATAATGACTCAGAAGGAGGATTAAAAGTTTCATGAAAAGATAAAATTTCATATGAATTCTATGTTTACTGATATTAATATTTATGATGAAGTTTTTTTTTTATGATTTTTATCAAAATTATGTGTGATCCGTGATTAACAGTTGAGGAAGGAGTTTCATACTGAATCGCATACTTCTCCGTTTTCAATTAAACTAGGTGGCCCTATAATGTATAGAGTCCTTTGGTATAATTACTAGTGGGATGAAATGAAATGATATATTTCTTAATTTTTGATGATGTGTTTGACTTATCAATAGTTTAAATAATGGTGACTATTACCATAGGGGTTGTTTCTACTATTTCCATTTTTGATGGGTAATGGGAGAATATATTAATTTATTTCATGGTAGGATTTCCAAAATAATTATCAAGATAATAATGTGATTTGATTTATTATAGATAGATTACCAAAATCATTACAGTTCCTACCCATTTGAGGTACAATGTCCCTAAATAAATTTTTTAGGCTGCACATAAAGGATATTACAATGTTACCCAGGGAGACTCTCTCGATTTAATCATATAAGTATTCATTGTTCACATCGAATTGTTTCAAAGGACATCAAAATTCATTTGTTACTGAATTAAATTTTAGTACAACTTTTCATCCGATATCTGATGGAATGTTTAAAAGGAAGATTTAGAACATGGAAGATATCATTCATTCATTCTAAATGTATTACCAAGGAATTCAGTTTCAAAATATTACTTTTTTTAGTTTTATTATAACCACTATTTTAATTTTAGTATATATAAGGCACAATTTGAGGCATTAAATGGAAATTGGGGTCAAATTCTATATTTTTGGGATGAATTTGGAGAAAGGAAGTTGATGCGACCAGAGTTGGTAGAGTAAATGGTAGATAACATTTAATTTATTAAAAAACCTGATAATGGGTCAGTGTAGGAATAAAATTTATGCGAATAACCTGGGGAAATAAATTTCTTTTGTGGTAGGTGATCATTCCTTTTAAAAAAAATCAATATGAAAAAAGTGTGATATATTTTGGTAAGAAGGGTATGATGAGTACACAGTTTATTAGACTATATGAAATCCTAGATAAATTTAAATCATTTAGTTACAATGTGTCATTACCTATGATTTTATCCCATGTAGACAACATATTTCATGTTTCAATGTTTGTGAATTATGTATCATATTCCACATATTTTTTGATATAGGGAATAGTTTATCTAGAAGGGAATCATTATTATAGGGAATAATCAAATTGGGTTAATGATTACTGAGGTAAAATTTGGTAGAATAAGGGAATTCATCTTGTTATGGTATTATGAGAAAACATCATGGTTGTAGTGGAAACAATGGAATCTGAAAAGGCTATAAGGGAAAAATACCCCCACTTTTATTATATGATAACAAAATTATGAGGACTAAATTTCCAAAAGGGGGAGGGAAGTAACATCTAGTTAAATATATAATATTTATTTTTCTTTTTTACTAATATTTATAAATTATTTAGTAATTTTATAGTAAAATTAATGCTATATCTAATAGATTTCTTATTAAAAAAATTGAGTTTCTACGAAATCTTGCATTGCACACAAGAATTAGTTATACTGAAATATAATATACTCTTAATATTGTTATTTTATGTTGTATTTTCCTCCAACCAATTATAACCATTGGAATGAATAGTAATGATTATATAATGTGTACTCATGTTCAATTAAGTTTTTACAACCATCCAAAAAATTCGATTGGGAAATAAAAAAAATCCAACTTTAAACATAAAGGGAAATATATTTTTAAAATGAATTTTTACCATATTTTAGTGGTGAAACCATTAAGTCTAATTTTTGACACATTTGTAAATTTTATAGGACAAAATAAACTTCCTTTTTGAAATATAAATATCATCATTAACATTGGGTGATTTTTTTAATTTTTTTGTGATCATTCATATTTCAATTAATTAATAATAATGTAGAATTTTAGTTCAAAAGTAATTTTATATAGAATTTATTTATATATTAAAATAATGTTTGTAATTGGTCTCAAAATATAAATAGATCAACTTTATGTCCTTTAAATAAATTTATGTCATTGTTTTCAATTTAATAATAAAATAGTATATAACATATTATCACATTTTTGAACATTTTCACTTTGAAAATTCATTGTCACATCATGTCTGTAAGATTAATATTAAATTAATTTAAATCACTTATGTTATTGGAATTTAGAAAATATATTACATATTTTGATTCATAATAATTTATAATTTATAATAATGTGAAAATATTTTTTTTAGAAACAATATTAATGGATGTGATTGAAATGATTTATTGTGATTAATGTTAAAATGTGTTTACTTATATGTTAATTTTTATTCTTAAGATACAAAATAACCAAAAAATATTAAACCCAATTGGGACATCTATAGAACATATTCTATTTCAGTTCTAATTTGGTCCATTATTCATGTCACCTTATATAAGTGAGACCTATCAATAGTTTTTATCTTTTTATATGTATAAGAATTTTACTCCACATCCATTATAAAAAAGGCTCTCACCGTTCCCATTTATTCAAATATTTAAATTAATTGTTAACATCAATTTTCATACTAAATAATCTCTAAAATTCTATACCCTCAGACTATAGTCATAAAAATTGGAATAAATCTATCCAAGAAGTCCACTGGTGCAATCCAAAAGGAGTTTCCAAAAAAAGAGGTAACCTTATTCAATGTGCTTTTATTTTTTATATATTCTTGTGCCACATTGAATATTATAATTCAATTATTATAAAAAAAATAATTATCCTAAAGATATTGAGATGTTTTTATGTTATGTTTTAGAGCTACACCTACATAAACTTCCATCAAATGTTTAGTTAAATTACTCTTCATGTATAGTGAATTACCGAATTACGTGACCATGTCATTCATTTTTCTATTACCAACTATAATGGTTTGTAATTATGATGGACAAAATATTTTTATATGATATATATATATATATATTATATTTATTATCTATTGATAATTAATTAATTTTTATATTTACATCCCTGAATTCTTAACATTTTTATAAATTCGATTACATCGTTTATGGATGCATGGAGTATAACCTCCTCAAACAGATGTGATGTGTTCACACTCTAAATGGAATGTATTAAAGATTTTTTTAATTAAATATATTTGAAATAAATTAAATCATTATTAAATTCATAACCTAATTAAATTTATTTAAATATAATATATCATTTTGTTTATAACCCATTAACACACTGGAAAAGTGATAACGTCATTCGTGGTCATGTGACTACCACCTCCTAAACACAATGTGATTCCTATGACATCCCAGGAATTATATATATAAATATATCTGATTTAATAATATACTATTTATTATATAATTTTAATTCTGAAAATATAATTTTAAATTACTTTATTTCAATAATTAGCACTGAAAAAATGGTAACGACACTCAGGTGTATGTACGACCAACCGTCTATATGATAGTAACATTGGTTAATTTTTCATAACCGTCATTCATGATTTGTTTTCATTGTATAATTTCTGTATAAATATGGTAATTAATTAATGATTATTATTATTTATATGTTTTTCTAATGACCCATTTGACCATAGGTGACCTACCAATGTTGTTTGGAGACATAAACTGAATATGATGAAAGCACCCGACATAAGATTAAATGTTCAAGTAGTTGTTTAAAACATTATAATTTGTGAAATAAAAGTAATTATAAACATGAAAAATGTTTTTCTAAAATTAAATAGTTAACATACTTTTATGATTTAGGATTTTAAGGACACATGTTACAATTCATACTCATGGTAAGTGATTTCATCTCAGTCACATTTCATTGAGACATTTTCTAATGATATGAATGTTTATTATTCTATAATGATTATACATAACCACTTTGACCTCAAATATAAATATTTTATCTATTATCAAGTAATTTGATGTTATTTAAATGTTTTTGATCTTTGAGGTTTATTATTTTAATGTTCAATGGGGTATGGGGTGATTTGAATGTTTAAAAATTTAATCCTTTCCCCTAAATCAATATTCCATTTATTATTTCAAATATTTATTTATATTTATAAAAAAGGATTATGAATGAAATTTTACATATATTTTGGTATTCTTATTCATCTATAAGAAATAATGTTGTTTTAAAGAAAAAGGAACCCCTATTTCCATTCTTCTAGATTTTTATTTAAAATGTGTGTTGAAAATGGATTGATAATTTAAATATATTAAAAAAATTTATGTGATTTTAAATGGAATTTTATGAGTGAAATGTTGAAAATTAAAATATTTTATGTATTATGATTATATAATGGTTCATGGACATTTTATGGGTGGTTTTGTGATGATGTAATAATTAGTGGTTCTATAACAAACCAACGATGGGCTGGTCTGTGATATCCCCCTACTACATTGGGTATGGAAGTCATATTTATGGCTATAGAATCTGTAAGAGTGAAACGTTAGGAATTCGACCATTTTTATTCCACCTTTTAATAGTAGATTGTATTTTTATATCCAAAGATACATTATGTAAGTTATATGAATGTAATGTGTTTTATGGAAGTATTTTTGTTACAAAAATGTAAAGAAATTATTTTCATTGGAAAGTTATCGTTACTTCCCCATGGTAAAAATTATTATTTTATTATAAGTATAGTGTATTTTAATGTTTTTAATGGACTAAGGGGTTCCGTATTGTATATCCCCTAAAGTATTTTTTACACTCATATCATGTTTTTTAATGTGTATCATAGGACCTAAGGATTAGTATGGTATTGGACGAATTCATGTTGATATTCATAAAGAGTTTCCATTAAATATATCATTATATAATTTAAATGTTTTATATTTTTCAATAATTAATATTGATTAGATTTTTTGACTTATCATTTTATTGTTTTTTATGTATAAATTGTGAACTAATTCTATAAAATATTGAATATGAAAGTGAACATAATTTAAAAGAGAGTGAAACTCAAAAATTTAGTGAATATTAGGTAAAAATTTATGTTTGGGTACTTATATTTATATTAATATAATAATGATATAGGTTGAAAATTGAATTACAACATTTATAGAGATGGTAGTCTGTATGCACGAATGAATATTGTATTTACATTTCGATAGTTGGAATTAAAAAAATTAAATAATAATTAAAATTAACTAAAACATTATTATGAAATAAAAAAATATATTTTCATTAATTCTATCCTTATTAACATTGATGTAATGTGTAAATGAAAAATATAATACATCACAACTTAGATATGGTATGTTTTACATATATAGGAGGGATGTTTACAATTCTACATGGCATTGAAAACTAATGTAAATAAGTAATAACATAATAATAATAATAAAATATGAATTTATTTATCATACATTATTTCTTATCATATGATGGGTAAAACACTTTAAAATGATGTAGAATAACAGGTAATATTTAAGGCCATGTTAAATAAAATTACATATTTTTTTGGTATAAGTCTTTTAAATAATCTCTCAGTGGACCCGAGGTAGGTCTTTTGAGGAGACCATATCCTCAAGAAAATGGAGAGGGATGTTGAGAAAAGTAATAGATATGTATCAGTCAAGATAAATATCTCAAATTTGTGTGAGTAAGGTTATGAATGGGTTCCCTTTTATAATTTATGTGAAGGGTGGTTTTTGATTTTTTTAAAGATTAAAATATAATAAAATCATTATAATAAAAAAATTCTACAAAACTGAGAGGGATTTGATGATAAGGGAGTTTTCTCTTTAAATAAAGTCAAACAAAATTCAATAGGGTTGTGTAGTGTTTTAAACCTTATAATTTGGCTAATCCCCTTAGTTAATATATATTAATATGAACCTTAGTAATTTATTTTTCATTCTTTAGGAATTATAATTTTACATATAAGGGATCTATTGAATTATAATTAAAAAATAACTGATAATCAAGACTATATATAATTTTTCATGAACTATTTAAATATTTTAAATATTTTTAAATAAATTAAAAAAAATCCTTTTGATAAATTTACATTATGATAAATTTTGAAACTATCCATTTATTTTGACCAAAAATACATATTGAAAATGGTAAAATTCAAATTTAATACATAAAATTAATATGTAAATATCATAATGATCTATTAAATTTAAGAAACGCTATAACTCATTCGCATTATATAACATTAAATTAATTTTAAATTATTTATTTTAGGTTTTCATAAATTGAATATTTCATGTGTTAGTATTATTCATGAATATAAGATAATTATATAATAAATAAAAGTTTTAAATAAATTAATAACATGAATATAACTTGAAAATGAAAAAAATTATATTCATTCATAACTATATTTGTACCTATGTGGACACATAATATATACATGGAATAATGAGGGTGATATTTCTTAACTTTCTTTGACGTAAATACAATGTTGGATGTTTTCTTGGAACAAGTCCCATTAAAAGTATTTATTTTAAACCTATGGTTATAAACGATGAATTTAATTAATAACAAAATTATTATTATAAAAATTTATTTCCTTATCACTTATTTGTAAACTAGATTAATAAGATTTTTCATTTTATATAGGGGTAAATTCTAAAATTATTCCTATTCTAGTGATCAAAAATAAAATCGGCATATCTACATTATTTATCCTTTTAAATACATATTACAAATCCATTTTTTTGGTGTTTTAAATTGAAACTAAAATAATTGTACACAACAGATAAAAAATCAATGTTTTTAAAGAAAATTTATTTTTATGAATAAAAAATATTTTGATAGAAAATTCATTCATTAAATTTATTACAATTATCATAATAAGAATATTATTGAAAGAATAAAAACAATTATAGATTTAATTAATCGAAAATAAAATTTTCCTTATGTATATTTATAAAATAATTATAGTTAATAAAAAATGGTATGATTCCCAATTAACTAGAAAATCGACATTTAAAAAAACTCTCAAACTTTCATGGTAAACTAATTTTGATATCATAATTTAATATATGGTATTTTTTCTAACACATTACTTATTCATTATGAAGTAATATTTATAATATTATCTAACAAGAAAATAATTTTTTTTTCATGAAAAACAATTTCGGAATCATAAAATAACATTATTGAAAATTGTGTAATTATTTACAAAGAATAAAAAACGAATTTTTGTTCAATATGTCATATATATTTCATAATTCATTTAATACAGTTAATATCATCAAAATAAATATATATGTTTTAATGGCCATGTTTAAATAATATTTTTGTGTGGTTTGGTTATTATAAGTGTTGTGTGTGGTATATACTCTCCCACATAATGTTTTTTTTAAATCATTATGAATTTCATTATCCCGAACCCATCCAAAAATCTTGTCCCAGAAAATTTAACATGTTCATGCGAATAAATTGTTTTTTATTTGAATATTCCTTGCAAAATAATAAAAACTAAAAATTATTGATAATATATAACTTATAAAAGGTGGATTTAAAGTATGAAGGTCACCAACACATTAGGTTCCCAAATACAAGAACATTTCAACAAGGTGAAAATATAAGAATAGAAGAGATAAAAATTTCTAATGATTAATTAGTAATACAGAACATGGTCATAATAATGTTACCCCTTAATAATCTACAAAATCATTGTGGTTTAAATATCCATTGGTTTTATGCTATGAAATTTAAATGGATAGTAATATTATTTCAAGTAACTTTTAATTTTTTTGGAGATTCCATTACTATATAGATAAATCACTCATTAAAGTAAACATACTTGATTTATTTACATTTCATATGAACAATCCAAATCTCTGGTTGTGGTTATATAAATTTCTAATTCTCTTCTTAATCCATGTCATTAATATGAAATATTAAATTTTTTATGTTTAATGAACATTCAATGAATAATAAGATTCACAATTCATAACATTAATGTCTAAAGATATTTCAAAACAAAATATGGGGATAAAGAGTCATGATAATTCATAATTTATCTTTATAAAATAATATATAATGTTTAACATAATAAATTTACTATGTATTTAACCTAATACTTCAACAAAATATTTATGATTATATTAAAAAGAAAAAATATCATCAAATGTTTATCTATAGACTATATAATTCTACTCATAATCACACATTTCAGTCATGTATATACAATGATCACAAATACAAATATCCAAAATAACTATGATCATTATCATTATTCTTTATATCCCTTAAATCCAAAAATAGAGTAATCTCCATCATAAATTACATTTCAAGAGAATATCTAACCAATTTCAACAATATCCATACTACTCCATTAAAAATTTTAAATTCACAATTCTCTTCATCGCAAAAATCCATCATTATCTCAACCTAAGGAAAAAGTTATTTATTATAAATCTCGTATTAATTTATTCTTTAAAATTAACATCTTAGCACTAATCAAAATTTATTATTATCTATGGCATTCAATATATGATTTCATATCCATCATGGAAAACTATATTGGTAAAATACTAATAAATTTTATTATTCTTATACTCATTGATAATAATGTTTTATATCATTATTCTATAATATGAAGACAAATTTTCCTAAATTATTCAATATATACTGTATTTACAAAATAAGCATAACCCAAGTCCATTTTCTTCTTTTAATAAATATTCCAATGACACTTGGTTAATTAATCTTCATAGTTCTACATCTCCCTACCATTAAAACACTTCAAATTAGAGTATTCTTTCATACCCACACATTCACGCACTTGATATCCATTAATCTATAAATTAAGTAATGTCATATTCCCTTAAGGAACGTACCAGGGTGTTTCCTTCCAAAATTATCAGATGTGGTAAAATACTTTTTTATCTTCCTCCCTTAGTAAATTTTATCCATCTCCCTCTTATTCTGTTAATATACATTGAATCCATATGACTTGGATAATTATTTCTCTATCTATATATCACATGATAATATAAAATCATGTGATGATATTTTTTGGGGGACTAGTTCCCTTCTAATGAATTTTTTAGCACAAAAATGAAATAACAATAATTTATATTTTAATTAAATACATTGTCCACAACATTATTTTCTATCCTATTAATGTATGATTAAAACATACCATTTTTCCTCATCTGGTTATCTTAGATTCAAGTTTTTTATCCCCATATCTCCTCATTGATCCAATGAAAAATATATATCTATAAATATTTCCTCAAAATAATTCCATTCCACTATTTCCTCCTCATACATAATGTTATTAATAAAGGACATCAGGGATTTGTATCCCATGAGTAATGATAAAAATCTAGTAAAATATATTCTCTTTCCTTACATAAAAAATATATGAATAAATTTTCTATGAAATCTATCCATTGATACACTATAAATGTATTTTTGTTCAAATTTAATGATAGATATTGTTGGTTCATGGTTATTTCTACAATTGATTAACAAATATGTGGATTATAATTCTTTTATACAAGAACAGTTATAAGACATAAATTGATTCAGCATCCCCAATATAGTTATATGTTTTCCATATTCAGCTGCATCCCCATCATATTCTCCATATTTATTGTCTTTCCTATGTGGAAAATACCTCTATGGATTATTCACAATGATACGGTTCCCATTCATTTTTAGGTACTATTTCTATTTAATTGAATACACTATATTAGATCAAAACATTTTGAATCATACATTATAATTTCTGTTATAGTTAAACACTTAACATAAATTAAAAAAACAATGTATAACTAATCTCATTATCAGCATCTATGTTTCATTGGAAATATTCTCAATGTCTATCATAAGGTTACATAGAGTAATATATTTTTCCCAAAATCCTATTTTTGACAATTTAATAAAATATCCTCAGATACAATCTGTAAAGTATCTATTTCTAGTAGACAACATTTTATGTTACGTTTATGACATTGGAACATGATACAGTGAAACAAATCATAGAGGACTGAATTGATTAATAAATATTGTAATCTTTCAACACACTTGAGAATCATGTTACAATGAAAAACATAATATAAAACATAGTATTTTGTTTGTATACACCATTATTATATTTAGAATATACATACATATCAATCATAATACACATTAAGGAATCTCTAATAAAAGAAATATAAGAAGGTGTGAGATATAATTCTCAGTTTGGGTTTGAGTAAAGTGGAATATATCATAAATAAGTTTTTCAAAATAAATAATCAAAGATAAATAACAAATAAGTTTTTTTTGTTTAATCACGAACTTGAAGATGATAAATAACAGTTTTGGAATAAATGTTGATGAAATAATGATATAGAAATAATAACATGGGCTTAAAACTTATCAATGTACACTATTTATAATGTAATAGTCTCGTGGAAATAAATATCTATCATAATTATATAATTTTTAATATCATGACTTATACGCATACAATTAATGCCTCATGAAAATTCATCATATAAGAATGGGATAGGCCGCAACCAAATTCCACAAAAAAATTCTAATGAGACCTTTCGATACAAAGAGGCAATACCACTAGAACTGACAATCAACTATTATGCCTAATGAATTCCTTATATGAAAGTCGAAAAATATAGTCAATATAAACATTAATATTTAATATTATAATATATAATTTATTTACAATCCCTAATCAATAAAAATAATCACATACCAGCCAATCTAATATAGTGAATGGTATCAAAAATTTTAATCCATTATCAGACTAATAATAAAATATATATTAAAATAAGGTGGATTTTATCATCCAAAAATATCACTAATGTAGAATAAACTAAAAAATTTGTGATTTCATTTATGAATAGCAATAGCATAAAAATATCATTAAAACAATCTCGAGAAAAATTTTCATTTTTGTTTGAATTTTTATTTAAAAACAAATAATTTCCAAAATATATGAATAAATTTTCATTGAATAATTTCATATAAAATTTTAATGTATGATTAAAATAAAAGCATGCTTATAATTATTGAAAATTCTATTGAACGCATATAATTTAAAAAAACATTTCCTTCACACTCTTAAAAAAGGGTTATAAATTACCACTTTTGGGATAAAAAAATATAATTCCATTGAAATTATTTTTTACAAGTTATGAAATAGAGAAAAAATCTTTTATTAATTCACATGGAAATTTTTAAAATATTTTTTGACAATATTTTAAAAAAAATGGATTTGGAAGAAATTTTTTTTTCAAACGAAGATAGAAATAAAGTCATATTTTCCTAAATACAATTTCAAAATAATTTATATAAAAGGAGAGGAAATTATTATTAAATTTTTTCAATGTTCATTTATAATTATTTTATAATAAAATAGATTTCTTTAAAATTTAAATATAAAAAAAATCCCCAAAATACATAATTAAACATAAACAATATTGAATAAAGATGATATTGGAAAATAATTCATTTACTAGTTTGGAAAAATTGGAATCATAAGCACATGAATAAAAAATATCATATGGAACTTTAAATACCAATAATATACATAGATTCATGATATAATTAATCTTAAGAGTATTATATACACCATAAAAAGGAATATGTAGACAAAATTTCATGTGAATCAAAGAACTAATTGTTAGATGAGAAAATAATTTCCACATTTTAGAATGCCTTCATATGAGTATAAATATCATGTATAATTAATATATATTTATTATAAATATATTCCAGAACCATAGAAATATATATCACAGAACATATTATTTACTTACAACCCTTCATCACCCAATTCCTAAAAATTAAATACTAATATATATTTTTCTATTAATGACTACTTCATTATTCATGTATGTTATGGTTTTTTAGATTCGGTTTTTAACATTTATTATGTTCCATCATATCCATAGTGTTAAAAAATAGATAAATATCTTATATATTCATAATATATATTTATATTAATCCATAAAATAATTTGAATGAAACATGGGTAACACCATCCATGGAGACAGTTAGACGTACGTATGCATGAATGTTGTTTTCTCTTTTCAATGTATGGGATGAATTAAAATTAACTAATAATTAACCTTTTAATAATTTATCATAAAAAATAAATGATATATGTTCATTTAATATATCCTTATTACCATCCATGTAATGTGTAAATGAAAATGGATCACATTGGTCCATGGAGGTGGTAGTGCACACGTAACTCCGAGCGATATGATTTCAAAAGGATTATAATGTATGAAGGTATATATTATAATATAAATAATTAATTATATTTTTTCATAATTATAGTATATATTCATTAATTCCATCATAAATAAATTTAAGTGGTTATGAAAAAAATTTACACCACTCTTTGGAGATGGTAAACCGTTGGTATGCACGAGAAATGTATTCAATTTTCAAAGCATAGAAAAGATATGGAATATGAATTTAGAATAAAAATAATATCATATTATTATATTTATTAAATAACATTTACAATTTTGGGATGGTTACAACATATTAAGTGGAATGATAATATGGAATAAACATAAAGGGATTAGTAAAGATGATTTCTTATTCTAATATAGAAATCCTTTTGATCACCTCTCCTGGGATCTAGGGTAGGTATTTTGGAGATAAATACACCTCAATAACACAGATAATTTTTTTATGTTTAATGAACCATTTATTAATTTATATGTCACAATGTTTTGTGAATAATTGAATAATGTAATTCCCTTTTTATATTTTTGGATAGGGATTCCTTCGTAATATTTTGAATTCATATATTATATAAATTCATTCTCTAGCCCAAATTACTCTAAAATGACAATTATTAGAAGATAACATTATATGGGGTTTAAATATAATCAAAAAAAACTATGTAGGTTTTTTTGGTTCTTTAAACAATAAATTTTGGTTTAACACAAAAGATAACCTATTTTAACATTAATTTTTGTAACCTAGTTTACACATGTAAAATAATATAAATTTACACATCCGGTTACAATTTATTTATAAATTTGATGGGATGAAATGGTATATAGTTTAGTATTACCCATGTCCACATTATATATTTTAATGATTTGTTAATAATTTAATAAACTATTATTTTTTATTCTAAATTTTGACACAACTCATTTAATTGGACATAAAAGTCAAATATAAAATGTTTAAAATTATATATAATACTTTTTAAAAATTCCTTAGTATGTCATTATAATCATTAAAATTTTGGAAACATAATAAATAATTAAAAATACATAACATTTAAAATTGTTAAAATTATTTTTTATAATGTTTATTGGTTTTGTATTTATTTTATTGGTTTTGGTCAAGCATTTCAGGTAATTATATAATCACTAAATATTAGAAATAAATTATCATCATGAATTTAATTTAATTATAAATAAAATTAATATTTCAATTTACTATAAATTTTATTCGTCTCAATGTGGCGAGACAATAGATATTTCAAACTCAGAATGGATTTTTTAAAATTTCATTGATTTTAATATTATATTGGTAATTTTTATAGACATGTGTCTATTAAACATATTAATTTAGACACTAAGGTTATAATGGTAAAATTCATATAATATATTAAGAATTAATATTAAATATTATTACTATATCACTTTGATTTAACATATATTAATGAGATTTATCTTTCAACAAGGTGACATATTTTAAAATGGTTATAATTAATATTGACAAAAATGAACCTATTTATCAAATTTCAAACTAATTATTTCAAATATGGAATCCAATTTTATCAAATTCGATTTCTATTAGTGGTTTAAAATAAAAATTAAATAAAGAACAATAATGTGATGAAATTATTTTTCAAAAAAATGCATTCTATATATATAATAATATTTTATACTAAATTCAATTATTAAATTGATGATGATGAACATAATTATATTATTAATAATATAAGATAGGTAATTTTAGTTTTCAATTTCTATAAAATAAAAAATTATAGTTTTAAATGATTGAAAAATTACATTTAATAATAAAAAAATTATTTTCACTATTCACTAGAAAATAAATATTTGTAGAGAAACCAAAAAATTTCTCCATAAGGTATGTTTATTATGTTAATTTTAAAAATATTAATATTTTTATAAAATATGACCTATATATTATCATGGAATTAATTATTATATTATCAATAAATAAATACTATTCTTTCTGGAATAAACCATATTTCTGGAACATAAAACAACATTACTAAAAATTAATTACATATTTACTAAGATTAAACCATTTTATTTGTATTGTGTAGTTAATTCATATATATATACACTAATTTATTTTATAATATTAATACAAAACAATTCAATGTCTTGGTTACAATGGTATTATTTAAATAGTAATATTTTCTTATTTATTTAAGCTGAGGGTTGCAAGTCATATATGTTATCAAATAATGATTTATTTCAAAATAACAGTGTGTTAAACATACCATGATATATAAATATGTATTTAAATTCATTTTGTTAAAATAATGGGAATATTATCTCAAGGGTCATTTTTGGTGGTTGATCACAATATCTGTACTCAAACATCCTTTTAGTGGGGAAGAGTTTTATACCTCAAAGAAGTGATTATAATAATCCTTCAAACAATAAAGAAATAGTGGTATTTTATTACTCATATATACCAATAGTTCTTGATAAAATGTTTTCAATAAAATATTTATTTATATAAATGATAATACTTTCATTGATGATATAGGAAAATTATACATATTTTTTTTATGTGTGATATATTATAAGATTATAATACATTGAAAAAATAATCCCACATATAGTGGTGAATATTTGGACAATGAAATTATTTTTGTTAATCAAGTAATATATATAATAAACACATTACCACCGTATGATGGAAAATATGGTTCATGAATCTCTAAGAATAAAAAACCATAATACCTCTTCTATGATGATTATTGAAATAAAACCATTAAGAATGTATTTTAAAATTATGGAACTTAAAATCATAATGGAAGTAGAGAATAAATGTATTTAATTAAATTATTCTCAGTCAAATATGTATATATATGTATATGATCAAGGTAGTATTAAAATAGGATATGAAGTTATAGAATAAAGCATGAAATATTTCTAACATAAACTGTTACATTGATTGAATTATTTTATAAATGAGGCTAATATGTTTTCTTTTATTATTAGGATTGAAGTGGACGCTATTAGGTGGTGCACTTTTGGATCATTCTCTTTATATATAAGAATAAAAAAAATGCGTATATAACTCAGGTATAATTTCTAGTAGGCCAAAATTAATATTTATATTTTGGTGTATATATCTTGATACATTATATCCTACTATATTATGTTATAATGATATAAGTGTAATGGTATGTTTCATTCATTACCCATATTTTCATTTAATTGTGATATATTCCTAATCAATTTCATCATATTAATTTCAAATACCACTAAATAACATAATTAAATTTTGGATATTGTGGACCTCTTTATGATACTAGAATATTTCAATCCTATTAAAGATGAAATTTCACTTGTTTGACACTATAGGATAACAAACATTGAGGTAAGGTAACATGGATTGTCAATATAAAATATTTCTAATAAAAATTACATTTTCTCATAGTTAGTCTAGAAAATTATTAGAAATCATTAGTTAATGAGTTGTGCTTTAACAATACTTAACATCCTCACACACATATTCATTCTAAAAGGACCTATAAAACTCCAGAAATTATTTTGGGATCCTATTATATAGATTTCAAAAGAGGTTGGATTATATATCATCCATTCATAGAGATTTTATATATGAGTAGTTTCCACACTATGATTCTAATTTCATCATATGATGCTCTTTAAATAAACGGTTTAAAAAATTAGGGTTTTTTGGAGTGTAATGTTTTCAAACCATATTTTACTCTAGTGATGTCAAATAATACTCATTTCATTCAGAAACACATTAAAAAAATTCAATTTCAACAAAATCTTTTGTTTTAATCCTTAGTGTACATTGTAATTTCAAACAAAAGATATGTTATTAATTGTAATATCACAATAGAGGAGGGATGTCAGATTTCTTAAGAAGTGAATGCTAAACCAAATATACACTGGCCTCTCTAAGATCCATGATCATCTTGGGATGGTATATTATCATCATGCACTTCCATTGAACCTATTTTATTTATATTATGTGTTCCTTATATTACATAAGAAAAATTGAATACCTAATCTAGAATATGTATTGTAATTATAGGTAGTACATTCAAAACCCGACAACTCTTATAAGGAACTACACATTGAAATCCTGAATCATGGGGATAATTTTATAAAAAATAATTCCACTAACATATTTATAATCTTCAAGAAGAATTATAATTTTGAGTTTTCTAAAAGGGAATCAAAATATGTAAAGATGAAAAATTACACTTAGTTTTTTGATAGAGTAATTAAAAATGATGTAAAATTTTCTTTTATGTTGTTAGACTATAACAACCAATTATTTTATTTTTATTTATCTTAAAATAAATACTATTATTAATATATTATCATACAAGAAACAATAAAGTAGATTATATAATTCATTATTTCATTATGAATGAATATCGTAATAGAAAATGAAATAAATTATGAGCTAAAAACATTCATAGTTAGAAAAATTATTAAAACATAACTAAAAAATTAAATAAATTTAAAATTTTAATAATATTAACTTTCCATGAAGATAATACTAAAAATGAAAAACATTGAATGAAAAAACACATTAGAAATACGATCAGTATTTTATATTCAAATTTAGTGAATTGGTGGAATTAGTTTAGAGATATAGGAATGTAAAATGGATATTAAACATAAGTTTTTTGGTCATGTTTTTGTTGGACACATGGTTTTAGGTAATATAGTCATTGGAAATGTAACCATTATATATATTTTAATTGTACACAATCATATAAAATAGGCTTTTTGAAGTTGTTTATTTTTTATTAAGAAATAAAAAAGGTTATAATTCATAAACAAAGAAATGGAATGAAAGAGAAACTATTATTTAAAATATTATATTATAAATAATATTTATTGTTATAATTAAATATTATAATAATTATTATTATTTTAGAAAAAAATATTTTGTGTTGTGTTTATAAAACTCAATGGATTTTTATAATAATAATGGAATGGTAAATTTTAATTGTTAAAATATAATTTATTAATTTTATTTGGATGATATGAAAATAATTTAATATTAGGGTTAATGTTCATTAAATATTTTTCTATGAGTTGTGTATTTTTATTTTATTAAATTAAATTGATAAATTTTAAATAATTATTTCTTATAATATGTTATATATGAAGGTATAAATTGAATGATTAATGTCATTTAATTATTTGTTTATTTGAAATAACATTAAAAATAATTACTATTTAAAAAACTAATATATCTCTAGAAAACTTTTATACATATTATACAAAATCAATTAAAATATGAATTTTTAAAATTTTGATTTTTACATAGACTAGATGAAAACCAAATATGTATTCTGTTTGAGGAAAATATTTAAATTTATTACCTTTTATTATCGGGGAAGATAGTCTACTAAGGCTAAAATTACATCAAAATGGTAATGGTACAATTATCTAAAAGAGTTAATGTAATAAACAACTAAGATAACAAATAAAAATTTTTATATAGTTTTATATATTTTTGGTTAAACACACCATCGCCATTAATTTTCAATTTTTGATCCAAATTTCATTAAAAAATAAATTCTTTAAACATAATGGGATTGGTTTTTGGGAAATGGACACCCAAGATCAGATATAAATGTACCCCTAAAAATTCAACATATACCCTGAAAATTATATCACTTTTCAATTAATTTCATTTCAAAATTCTATTCAAATTTTGGTTACCTATGTTCATAAGGCATCCAAAATACCTCACTATAAATATTTTCTCTAAGAGAATATTCATATAATCAATATAATATAATCTTATACTAAATAATTATTTTTTATATTTGTTATCTATTATTTGTTAGTTTTTAAATATCAATTTAATAGTTTTTATTCTTTGAATCTGCAATTATTTCAATATAGTAACATGGCCTTTCTCATTAAGTTATTATAAAATCATTATTTATGATTTGGTTTTAGCAAATATTTGATTGAATTTATAATGATTACATAATTAATGGATAAACACATTATTACTAGTAATATATTTTACTACTTATAAATTTGGGATTTTATATAATGTTTTATGTGTTGTATCCTATGGTATATTCACCAATTATGTTTTCCAATTTATTATATTAACAAGCACAAAAAATGATGTTGTTATTTGCAGACCATCACTATAACTTCCATTTATTGAATAAGGGACTCCAAAAATATTTAAAACTAATATAATATATCATAAAAAATTGTAAATATTATCAAATGATTGATGACCACATATAAGAATCAAATAATTAAATCATCTATGGAATAATTAAACAATTAATACCTGAATACTAGATTTAATAGTAAAAAAATTATTATATATGATAAAAAGAACTATAAATGAATGATTTTAATTAAATTAAATATTGATACTATTCTTCTAAATAATAATAATAAACCTTGATTTTTCCAGGGGGAGGTTGGTCACACCAAAATAAGAAAAAGTCCAATGTTACTATTTGTTTTTCAATATAATTTTTAAATTAGGATTTTCTGTGAATATGACCCCATTATTTTGAAATTGTATGTTTTTATCATTACATCCAAAAATATTCTATTCATATATATTTTATTTCTTTTTATTACATGAATTATTACTATTTCACCTACCTTTTGTGGAAAATTGAATAAAAGGATTCTTGTAATTATAGAGAACCTTATATCTTCTTTTTTAGTAGGAATCTTTCTCATATATGCATTTTATTTTCACTTGGTTTTATATAAATCATTATTTATACCTCTAGGTTTCTTAATGGTCACTTTTAATGATCTTTATCTTTATTTTTGAAAGCATAAATTGATATTTTTAAATTATATTCCAACTTTAACTTTCTCCCATAAATTTCATTGATATTATATATAATGCTGAAAATCTATATTCAATGGTATTTCAAATATAATTTTATTCAATTTATATCGGTTTGTATAAAAAAATTATTAATATTAATTCCATTAATATTAAATTTTATAAAAAAATAATCTCATTTCATCATATTTTTCAATTAAATTTTAAAAACAATAATAATTATTTTTTTATAACATTATACATTATTGGTAATTATTATTCAATGTGGTTATGTCATAATAATATCATCACATTTACTTCAATGAATAGATAGTGATAATGTTGTCAATAATTTTGTTTTTGAAACATGATTCTCTCTATATATTATAAGTTAATATTTTAGATAATTTTTTTAATGTTGTATATGTATATTCTTTATCCTTATTTGAAAACTATGTCTAATATATCCCTCCATTGAATCTGGAAAATATTTTAATATAATGAGTTTACATGTAAGGTGTGGGTTACTGAACCTGATACATTATTTGATGTTTTTATTTTCAATGTAACTTTCCTTATGAAATAATTATTATGATTATTTATATACCATATAATAATGTGAAATTTCCATTTTATAAAACAATAATAGGTTATGATTTATTGTCTTATGATAATCATATAATGAATTCATAATTTCATTCCTCATTTCATATTTATTTAATTTATTATGTCTGGATTCAAAATTTATGATCCATGTTTTTAGGATTAATTTTTATATGTAATGTTTATGTATATTTATTATGATAGTATACCCACATGTATTTATTATTCTATCTTATGACATCTGAATAATATATATTATGTTCACCCCATAAGGGGCCATAGAGATCGCTTATTCTTGTGTTTTATTTCCCAAGGTAAAAAAGATGATTATTATATAAGACATTTTTTAATGGGAATTATACAATCCCCATTTTTATTACATAACATTTAATTTATATGGTATAAACATATTATCATTTAAAGTGCAGTTTTTGGGAAATGTACATAATAAATGAAAATTTAAAAAACTTCATCTAAAAATCTTGAAAAGCATATTTATCAGTTCATCATAATAATTTTTATATAATATCATAACCTAGGGACATTTATAAAAGGAAAGGGTGAGGAAAAGGTCTAGAAATGGAAAATAAGGGAAACTATCTACATGAGATCCTTAAGAAAAATCAATTAGATCATGATGAATATAATAAACTAATTATGAAAGGGAAAACATGGAATATCATAATAGAAATAAATATAATAAAAAAATTTAAATTTTTCTACAAATGTGATCCATATATCATAATAAAACATTCTAAAAATAACCCATAGAGAATAAAAAATTGAATTTCATATCAAAATCTGGGTGTTTTTAAAAATATTCTTAAAGATAATATCATTGTGTCATTTTTTTCCAATGAAAAAGGAAGTAATTTATCATGTACGTTAATCACTGAATAAAATATAAATTTTCTAAATATATGTGAATGAACGTATAAAATAAAGGGTATTGTGTATTCAGAATATAGAATAAGTGATTTTCTTGAGAAAATGATAGAAATTATGAGAAGAAAAATTTGCAACATAACATGTCTGAAATATGGTATTATAAGATTGAAAAAGAGAGGGTACATGGAAATAACATTTGTAAAATAATATTAATATATTAAAGGTATATAATAAAATGGAATGAATAACATATATTTGTAATTTGGAATATATACCATATAAAATGGAACACGGAAGGAAAAGAGAAGTTGATATTTCCATTACCTTGAAGTGATAATCCTAAAATCTTAGGATCAAGACTATGGTGGATTTATAACACTATGAGAGGACACATTAGGAGATAATAACATCAGATATTTATGTAGGATGAATTTGGAGCTAAATGATAACATAAAATGGTGGTTTTTTTATAGCAAAAGTGGGTGATTAGTTTATTAATAATAAATAAAAGGATTAAACACCTAGGTATTGGTAAATAAAAAATAATGTTTTAGTCCATGTTAATGGACACCAAGTACACAACTTATGTTATTTTAATCATTATGAGTTACAATTAGTTTATATTACTTATTTTTCTATGGAAAATTAAAATTTTCAAAAATAAAGTTTTCATGTTTAATGTTTTCATTTTAGAATTATAAAAGTAAATTGTATATTTGGAAATTTATTATTATATTTTAAAAAACATGATATAAATAAAATAAAATATATTATTTCATAGATTTTGGTTTATTAGTTATTAAAAAATTATGACATAATTATGATATCATTAACTTTCTGAAAATCTCAAAATATATATTTACTATTCATACAAAAAATTATTTTAGAAAGTTTTTATATATTCAATATAACCTAATTTAGACATTCTTAATTATAATATAATATTTAAATTATCATGTGAATTTTATAAATATGATTCTTTTCGATTTTTAAAATAAAAATCATTATATATTAAAAATAATAGTCTCTTGAAAATGAATTGTAAAACATAAAACCCATGATGAAAACTATTTCATTATTTATAATTAATTAGTTGTGTATTTATCATAATATTCTTTTAAAATAAAAATTATTCATAATAAATTAGTTTTTTACAATGATTTAAATCTTTTTAATAAAAAAATCAAAATAATAAATTTATCCAATTTTAAATATTTATTATATTTAGAAAAGTTATTTATAAAAAATTCATGAAAAAATAATTTGGTTTATACAATAGAATTACAGATTAATTAAATAGGTCTATTACATATAACCCATTATTAAACCCACATACCACTTAGGATTAATGTGATGTCTCGGGCCCACATTTCACTTAATGGGTGCCACAACCCAGTGGACCACATGGACTCATGCGCATCCCCCTAAATGCCAAATGTTGTCAAATAGAAATGAAGGCCTATGATGTTCCCTTTGGAATATTATTCAACAATTACCAATGTTTAGTGCATCAGATAAATATAAGTATATGTAAATAGTAGAATCCATACAAGTAAATAGAAGATGCAACATAAAATAGAGAAAAAATAAAACAAACTATCTAGAATAACATATAAGCATACAAAAACTAATGATGATATCTCATGAAAATATAAAATTGAAAACATGGAAACAATATGGAAGGACTAACATGTTGTAAAAATGTATAAAGGAAACCAAAAGGCTATCCCAAGATTCCCAATTACAATCTTAGGATCTCGGTGGGACACAAACTAAGGAAGTAGTATCCTTGAAGTAGAATGGGGATCCAAATGTTCTCAAGGAATTCCCTAAAAAATCAAATGTGAGATCAAGTCACGTAAATATTATTAAATAATGAAGTCATGTAATATTTCATTTGGTTAAAGCCTTCCCTTTCATTAGTGTGATAAGGTCATATAGCATGAAACATTTTAATCAAGTTATAATTAATCAATAAGTGTACTTGGTTCATGACTTGCTTTTCATTAGTGTGACATGGACAAGAAGAATGTATCATTTATTAATTTATTTTATTTCATATTCAATAATTAGGTTTCATTTTGAAACCTTATATTAATGTGATATAGTGTGTTACGTACATAAAACCAGTTAATAATTCACATTTAATTCAGTATAGTCATATACTAAGTATACATGCAAATTTCCATTTCACAATTAATTATCATTTTGAAGCACTTACCTTCTGTGGGTCAAGTGTAAGTGACATGGTAAATTACATTTACCATTATATGGTAAAATAGTAATTTATGATAAGGAATCATACTATTATTGTGGTCAAGATATAGTACATCATAACAACGGCAAGAAAGTTTCAATACACTAAAAACTCAAATACATAATATCATATTACATAGGATGTTGGGCATTATGGGAATAACAGCAAAACAATAATCGCATATATGGAAAGAGAATAATTATAATGTTATAATTATTATATTTATGGCATATAAATTCAATAAATGTTAACCGATGAAATTGGCGATCCACAATTATAGTTTCAAAATCAATGAACCTGAGGGATGGCTTATAGACCACCCACCTTATGGTCATACAGTGTTCCTCATCCGATTCTAGCCTCTGATTCTTCTTACGACAGAGTAGTTATGAGAAAAAGTCAAAAATGCTCACACATATACCACTAGGTTGAGAGAAAGAGAGAAGAAGAAAATATCAAACAAACTCAAGTACTTATCGTTTCACATTGAACATGATGAATGACAGTTTGATCAGATCCTGGATGATGAAGATCTTTCAATCCCTACATTAGGCCTTCAAAGAGCTCCAAAATGGAAAAAAATTGGTCAATCCTGTATAAACTCAGATTCAGGGGACAAAGGATGATTAATTAGATCATTAAGGAAAAAATGGTCATTTTAACTAGGAATGAAAAGGAACTCACGTTGTTAGGTCACACAGTTAGGTAAACTATGTGCCCACTGTGCAGTAAGGCTCTATCAAAAAACTTGTCACTCGCATTATATTCTCAAACCATGAGGAATTGTCACATGATTTACTATAAATCATAGGCCAGACATGTTTTCAAAAAAAATTGGTTTCTAAGTTCCAAAAAATCCAAAAACACCCTTGCGACATTCACTATCAATTTAGGTATAAACAATAGGAACAAAATAAAGATTTAGACAAAAATTTAAAAGATCTATACATGAGTATCAAATCATGTTCTTACCTTCTTGCCTCTTTAAAAGAACTAATCCCTGAGGTTAAATTCAAAGGGTGTAAAAACACTATCTAAGAAACATTTTAGCCACAGAGCATGTATATCGAACTCTCCCTCCCAAGTCTGGTCCGGAATTTTTCCATGCTAACATAAAACCCATACAAGGGGGACATACCATCCCCAGAGAACCATTATGCTCTTGTTGATGATGCATACTGGATACTCTTCAAAGGTAGCATTAGCATCAAACAAATCTTTCTCAAGATGAAATGTGTGAGATAGGTCAACATGATACTGGAGAAGCAACAAAACATAGAAGATGTTGTGAGTGTCCTGGTACTTTTAACGTAGTATAAATTGATAGGCTACTGGAACAAATCTCTCTAAAATCACAAACAAACCTAAGTAATGAGGTGAAAAGAATCACTTTATTCTATAACCATATATTCTGTAGCCTTTAAAATAGCCGAACAAAAACACGACCCCCAACCTCGAACTCTAGCGGTCATCAATGGTGGTGGGAATAAAAAAAATTCTTAACTGGATAGTATTCATACCTTTTAAAATTAGCTGTATATGCAATAAAGTCTCCAGAGCAAGATGGGGTCCTAGTAGGGCTACCTAACCAACCTATTGCTAACACATGGGTCAATAGCATGACCTATCTTATAATTATTCAAAAGTGTCCATCTGATTTGTCACATGGAAGCTATTAGTAAAGGAGAACTCAATGAGAGGGATATTTGTTTAACAAGAACCACTGAAATCAAGGAATCATACTCAAAAAATATCATCTAGAACCTGTATTTTCTGTTCTGATTCTCCATTGTTATAATGGTGAAATTTTATGCATAGAAGCAACTATGTTTCCATATACTTTTTCAATCCATGCCAGAGTCCTAATGATAAACGAGCATCCCAATATGAAAGGATAGTACAAGGTACCATTTAGAGTCGTATAATTTTATAGAATTATAGTTATCCTCGCTCATCGACTGATAAATTATCTTGAATAGTAATAAAGTGGGCTAATTATTTTAGTCTTCCAATGGAAAAAAATACATTGTCGCTACCACTAGGATGTGTAAGTAAACTTACTATAATGTCTATAGAAACATCTTCTCATTTAAATTCCAGGAATCAATGTTGTTGTAACAAGACTACAAGTCTCTAGTGCTCTGCATTCACTTGATAATAGGTGGAACACCTATTGCCAAATCTTGATATATGTTGTTTTATTCCAGGAGAACAATACAGACATCACATTTCTCGATACATCTTAGAGATTCCTAGATGAACTACCCACTGAGAGGCATTAGACTATTTCTCCAAATCAACTCTCATATCTGTATGGCCTCATACATTTCAAGGGATAAGAAAGTTGTCGTCTCTTTCTACAGACCAATCTAGAGGCATGTTATCTCTTGATTTACACTCCTGGAGTACCAAGCCTTCAAGATCATAAAATTATCTTCATATCACCTTCTTAAGGATAGAATAGGTAACTATCAAGTAAGAGAGTTAGGACTTATCATGAAATTAGTGAAACATTATATGCCTCATAGAGAACAGGGCCATTAACTTCCATTCATCATGGACTTCCCATATTTCATGTCCCTGAGTTCTATAACTCAGGTCATCTATAACCACATTTTCTATATCTAACATATATGCGAGCTCAAAATTATATAATTGTATATATTTTACCCCATATGTTCTATCTAAGGTTCATTTCACACTACGAAAATATATTTTTGTGGTTCCTGTGGTACATAGACACCACAATAAAATCTCCCAATAGACAATTTCAGTACCAACATAAGGTCTAGAAAATTGATGCAAGCTCAATATCATGTGTCTGGTAGTTTCTCTAATGAGGCCTTCACTACCGAGATCCATATGTAACAAATATTTCCTCTTGCATCAGTACTAGAAATGTCTCCCTTTTAGATCATAAAATTATTTCTCATATACTTCTAACCAAAAGAACGTAACACCATTTCTGGTATGCACACTAGGAGGTGAATCATGTTTTGAGAAGTCTGGTATGACAATATTGTAATATCTATTTATCCCTAATAATCTCTATATGTCATACACGTTCGTGGGCTTATCTTGAGAAACTACAACACTGACCCTTTCTAGGTCAAAGGGACCCCTGATTCCATTATGATGTGACCTAATTAGTGAAGATTGTGAATCCATATGTGGCACCTATAAAGGTTATCATAATTATTATGCTATCGCAATGTACTCAGAATGTTCTCAAGGTGTTTATCATGGTCGTTACGATTATGAGAATACACCAAGATGTCATCCAAAAAGACCAATACAAAAGAGCTGAGATAAGGATAAAACCTCCTATTCAATAGAACCATAAATATAGCATGTGCATTCAAAAGGCCTAATGGTATAAAAATGTACTCATATAAACCATACATACTATAGAAGGGTCTACATGTTATTTCTGATGGCCTTACTCGCACATGATGATAAAAAGATCTCAATTTTACCAATAAGAAGTCCATAGATCCTCAGAGATGGTCAAAGTGAACATATATTCGAGGAAGTGGATGCCAGTTAATAACCATAAGATGGTCCAAACTTCTATAATCCATTCCTATATGTATGTTTCTATCTATCATTTTGGAATAAAGCACGAGGAAACCCCAATAGAATGTATTGGCGCATATAAAACATTTTAACTCAAAATCCTCTAACATCCAGTTGAGCTCTTAGATTTCTATAGGTTCCATCCTATATAATGGAATTGACACTACAAATTCTCCTATAACACACTCAATCATAAACTATAGCTCTCTATTATATGGAAATATAGAAAAATTATTGGTAATGAAATCCCTAAAATGATCTACTATACGAGAGAAATTAGCTTGGTGTAAACCATGATCCACCATGAAGTGATTTACAATTTCGGAGTTCACTCACCCTAGTCCATGAAACTATAGTTCATATCTAATATCCTAGTCATTCCACTCACCATTAAATAGATAAATTCAACCATATAGTGATATAATTGATACCCTATAGTGATTACTATCTACAAAATCATGATACTGAGCCAACATATCTGTCCTGATAATGATATCAAAGCCCATCATCTTGAGAACAATGAGGTTCCATAAGAAAGGGTAACTACCTGCATCAAGGTTACAATACCTACTCTGGTGTGTACCCTCTGTTCATACCCCTAACAGTGTATCTTGGGTCATTACACCATAGTAATACTATATCAATAGTCTATGACATTCCAAAAGAGATACAATGTATTTAGAGTCCGAAGTACCTATATAAAATAAAGAAGAAACTATGGTAGATTCCACAAGTATAGTACCTTGTACTTTTGATTTTCCCTCATCTTGATCTTCATGTATTAACTCTAGTGCATGAAATTGACATGATCCACGACCCTATTAAACAGATGGACAACCACAATCATAACTTATCTATGTTGCTGCTGGTGATCATGAGTATGGCTTCTATGACCACGACCTCCTCCTAAACCAATCTTATTTATTCTATTCCAATTATCATCTGATGTTGAAAAAAATAAAACACTCCAAAAGGTGGAGCTGGAACAGATCATTTTCATGTGTGGTTAGTGGAATGGTCCTATAGAAATGTTGATGATTACCAATACATCTACAACCCCAACACTCCATTGGGTCTCTATCGCAATAAGGCTTCAGGTTCCACCATTGTCTAAAATGATGATACACTTTGGGGATATCGAAAAAAATATGCTTTTTTTACTACCCTAATGAGAAGCCTCAACAGAACACTTCCTACCTCTAGAAGAACTATTGGCCTAACACAATGATGGTCCTCTATGTTTGGTACAATTGTTATCCATCAGGTTTCTCTCAATGATAAGATCCTAATTGACTATAATAGAAAATTAATGTAGGTGAAATACATTCACCTATGTATAGATGGTATACTATATACCATCCTTGAAAAATGTTTCATGAAAAATATCATCACCATCTTGAAGAGGTATAAATAACTTGAAAACCACAAAACATACTGAATACTACTTAAATGAAATAAAACCCAAATCAATATACATAATCTATCTTTTTTTCTCAACTGTCAGGGTTTGAAGAAAGATGTGATTATATAAAGTGGTTTGGAAATTGACCAAGAATATTCCCTAATGACTATGTGCCTGGGTAATCACATCTCACCAGTTCTTGGCCAAATCACTCAACATTTATATAGAAATATTTACCCTACACTCTAAAGGAATCTCTAGATGCAGAAATATAGATCGGGTGGCTTATATCCATGACTCAATATCATATGGACTGCCATCACATGAAATTGTAGGTGGATGTTGCTGCTGGAAATCATGAGTTAGATCAACCATTATTGGTGGAAGATGTGGATCACCAGGCATGGACTGCATTAGACATAGGAAGCTATCATGAACATGGGAATCAGTTTGATGAATATTTATAGTAGGTAGTGCCTCTAGTGGGACTCTTTGAGGTAAGAGAGATGGCTAAGTTCCCACCACATCTTGAGTGTGTTTGTTGCCACCCTCGTGGTATAAGATACGAGGGCATAGTGACATAATTGTTTTACAAATGACATGCTCATACCTTAGAAAAATATTAAGAAGAAAGATAGTGTCACTAGTATAATATGGATTATGGAAAACTCACTACCTATAGAATACTAACCCAACTATCTATTTAGGCGTCCATGTATCAGTAATTTCCAAATTCTAAGTTTCATTTCATTTTATATTTAATTACCTTGTTCACTCCATTACCTTTCGTAAACATGTGAAATTGGGATAAGGATGTACAACTATTTCAATTTATATTTCGTGATTAACTTTATAATGTCTTTAAATTCTTTTTGAATCAGTTCCCATACACCATATCACTAGAAATGATGCCCATTTATTTTTAGAATAATGGTTCAACTTTGTAAATTACTCAAACTTACCCAGGGTGGACCACACACCTTATTAATTGAGATATAAAATCACTTAATTGAAAACAAATCTAATACATGAATAAGCTAACTATCACAGTATCGTTGAACAATCATAAGAATATGAAGAAATGAAATTAAGAAAATTCACCTATATGGAATTGAAATTTTAATAACAAGTGAATTTTTTGAGCCTAAAATAATTCATGTAACAATTCTAAATTCCCCATATCATCAGTCCAGAGATAAAATAAAATTCAAATAAGAAGAAAAATCAACAATACAACATAGTATGTGTGGCAACCAATTGTGAAATAATCTCAACTCTGATAGGATAAATAGAAAAATATTTATATTTTTGGTCACTTGGCTTCTACCCCGATCTGGGGTTCATGATGCCTAAGAAAAACTTATGATAAAATTCCCAAAAATTCCTAATCTTAAGTCTATTGTCTATAAATAGTAAAGAAATAAATGATCATTCTCTTATAGCACTATGATTTATAAGACCCGGATTCCACTTAATGGGTGCCTTGAGCCCAGTGGTCTAGATGGCCTCAAGAATATATCCCCAAATTTCATAGGATTCCTACTAATATAGAGGATCTAGGGTGTGTCCATTGATTGACAATTCCATCATTACCAAAGTTCATCATAATAGATAAATATTAAAAGAGGTAAATAGTAGATGTAATACAAGTAAAAAAGAAGTCATTGTGGAAAATAGAGAAAATAGCCACAATAACAAAAAAAAAACTAAAATAATATACAAGAAAATACCACTAATGATTAGATTTTGTGTCACATGAAAATTTGAAAACATAGATACCAAATCGTAGGCATAACGTGTTCCACAAAATTTAAAATGAAATATAAATACAATCCTAAGAATCCTGAGCTCTGGATCAATCATCTTCTATCAAGCTCCATCATAAATTGAAATAAATCATGTGTTCATTTCTATATTCTTCCCTTTATCAACACATGAATTCATTTAATCTACTTTAGGTACCAAATGACAGCTAGAGAGTGTGAGATAAATCTCAATGGGCCACCACAAATGGTGTTTCTATCATCTGGCCTTTGAAATGGAAATTTAACAGTGTGAAAGTATTCATGTATGATATAAAGTAATAAAATGTAACTAAATACCTAAATACCAAATTCAACCCTCGGAAGGCATTTATATATACCCTATTCATTAATTTATTATTACCAGTTTAAAATGAGGCTAAGTAGAGAATGGACCGTATGGGCTCTAAACAGGGAACCTGCTAGTCAATGTTGGATCACAGGTCTATATCAAAGACATACATTAATACTATGTGTGGAATCCTATGATGCCATAATGGGCATCCTATAATATTCAAGTATTGATATATTGGTTGGTATCAACTGATGAAATCCATTTCCACGAATATGAATGGGGTTCCCAAGGGATCAAGGCATTCCCTGATCAGAATCCAAGGAAATCTTGAGTCAAAAAACTCCTATTTGTTATGAAGTTGTATAATATTTTACTTGGTTCATTCCATGCCTTTCCTTCTGTTGATATGGTCATGTAGTAGAAAAACTTTTAATTGTGTCGTAATTAATCAATATGCCCATTTGGTTCAAGCCTTGCGTTTCATTATTTTGCTATGGCCAAGTAGCATGAATCATTTATTAATTTGATTTATGGAATTTTAAATAATTAAGGTTCTTTATTCTACCTTCAATTATTATGTTAATGGGTGATACATACATGGAACCTATTAATCATTTACTTTTAATTTGTTCAGTTCATATACATAGTATACTTTTCCATTTCAATTTCACATTTAATTATAATTTTGATGAACATATCATAATAAGGTCAATTTGTAGTGATAGGGTATTTTCTATTCAGAATTACATGATACAAAAATAATTTCTAATATGGATTCCTACCATTAGGGTTGTCAAGAATGAGCACATACGAACAGTGGCTCAAAAGTGTCAAAACACGAAAAACTAAACTTTGGAATATCATCCTACATGCGATGTTGGGAGTTGTGGGTATAACCACCCCAAATTAATCAAATATATGGAAATATAATTAAAATATGGTTTTAAGGAATAAATCATGACATATAAATTCAATTAACGAAAGCCGATGAAATCATTAAGGCTCACATGATAGTTCAAAAATCAACAAACTTGAGGGATGAGTTATAGACCACCCACCTTAGGGTCGCATGAATATAAAAATATGATATCATCCTATGATTAATCTTAGAATGGATTAGATCAGAGAAAATGTATAAATTATCACACCTCAATAACTAGGTCGATAGCAAGAGAGAATAATAAAGGTTCAGATATAGTCGAGTACATACTGTTACACATCCTAAGTGATTAATGAAAGCTCGATCAGATCCCTGATGAATAAGATCTTTCAATCTATGTATTAGGCCTTCAAAGAGATAAAAAACAGAACAAAAATTGGTCAATCTAAAAAAACATGGATTTGGAGGAAAGATAAGGCATAATGAGATCATTAAGGGAATAGGAAAATTTTACCAACAAATTAATCTATGCATGATTTGTCTACATGGTATATAAAATTATGAATGAACCATATAGTTGAACCTCAGAATGAAAGGGAACCCACATGGTTAAGACTCATTGTTTGGTAAACCATGTTCCAAATGTGAAATAAGGCTATGTCCAAAAAATATACCCCTCACATGGTTTTCTCTATCCATGCGTTACACCCATTTCCCAAAAATCCAGGTTCTGGGCCTTGAATATGCCTTGGACCCACTTAGAACATTCACTAAATAATTATTAATCCTAAATAGGTCGAAAATAAATATTTATACTAAAATTTAATGGATCCATATCAGAGTGAAAACCAGATTATTACAAGTATGGTGTGAAATTGTTGTAGTTTTAGGGGGTGCCTCAGTTGACATCAACTGACATGTAATCAACACTAACATTAACTTATCTCATAAATGATTTCATTCATGATTCACATGTTGAAGCTTGGGGTCGGTCAATAGTGCACCCCAATAATTAACCCTCCCTCCCATGATCTGGAAAATGGGCTTCAAACAACATTACTCAATTAGTTGAGGCCGTCAAATATTATTTCAATATCAACTACCCTATGTAAAAATAATTACGTTTAAACTCTAATGATAATGTTATAATTGTTATCAAGTGTATATTTCCCAATGTTCATATTTTACAATGGTCACAATTGACCAATGATCATATGATGGTTGAATCTAGAAATTTACATTTCCATTTCCATTATCATAAATAAAAAACAAGGTTTATTTTATTAATAATATATGACATAATTTTAGAAAATATTCATCATTCAAACTGGTTGGGTTATTACATTCGTCCCCCATAAAATATTCTGGGACCAAAATTTCAAATTTTTCCCTCAGTTTAGAAAATGTGTGGGTACATTGGTCATACTTTCTCCTCTACTTCAATTATCACTTATTCATGTACATGGTTCCTCCACAACACATTGATGAAGCGGGTAGTCATATTGCATTGAAACTTGTCTCTACTCTCCAATATCTTCACTGGACACTGTTTATAAGATAGTACATGTACCATTTGTACCACCTAAGGATTCAGTACATGTGAAGTGTCAGTTATGAACGTCCCTAAGAGAAATATGTGGAATACATCATGATATTGAGCATTATTTATAGTGAGTGAAAGATAATAGTCTATTTTTCTTACAATATCAATGATTTCAAAGAGTCTAAAGTGCATGGGGATTTGATTCCCTTTCTTCCCCAACCACCTGACTCTCCTCCATGGTGATTTTCAAAGGAACACTTTTCACCCAAACCAAACATCATGTACATTGGAAGGTTTTCAACATATCTCTCCTGCTGAATATGATTAAACATATTGTTTTTATGGAAGGAATGAACCATTTTTTTCATATCATTCACAAGATATGACCAAATTGGAATTATCTCACCATCATCAACCCAAAAAATATGAGTTCTACATCAGTTCCCATATAATGATTCATATTCTTTGATTTCAATATTTGACTAGAATATATTGTTGTATAAGGACTAAACTTAGGGGATATAATGAGCCTATCCACCTATAAATTAAATTGAGCATGTTTCTATTATGTCCTTGAGATTTTGAATAGTACATTCAGATATTCAGTCAGTTTGTGGGTTATTGATCATTCTAAAATTTAATTTGTTACTAATAGAATATTGAATACTTCTCTATATTTTTTATGTGAACCTTGGATCCTGATATTAAATGCTATAATTTGGAACTCGATGAACCCTCACCACTTTATTAACATAAATAAGTGAATGTCTATCAATAGATATGTGCTCCTAAATAATGATAAAATGGGCAGTCTTGGTGAGACTATCCACTATAACCCATATCACATTGTTTCCTTTGAATGTTCTTATATAACCTAGGACATAGTCTATAGTTGTATTTTCCAACTTCAATGATGGTATGGGTTGTAGTTATAATATCCCTTTAAGATGTTTTTATCTAATTTCACTTGTTGATACAATAGGAACCCTTTAGTTTATTTTCCAATCTCTCTTTTCATGATATCCCAGCAATAGTGGACATTGACATCCCAATAAAATTTAATTCTTATAGGATTTATATTAAATATAAATTTATGAACATCATCCATCATCTATATATTTGTTTGGAATAGATGGAATACATATCCTTGTATGAAATTTTAGTACACCTTCTTGATCAATATTGAAATCATGAATGTTCTAATTTTTCACATTCTATATCTTTTTCTATAACAGAGGTAAATATATTTGGTATTTCATGATCTTATCAAGTAATGAAGTTTGAGAAATAATTTGAGATTTTGTTGATGATTCCCATCCATTACAATTACCATGTCAAGTTTCACTAGTTTTTTATCAACTATTACCTTGAATCCTCATTATTTTTTGAAAAACAAGTTCTTTCCTATAAAATGAATTTGTGACTTTGTTTTCTCTTCTAGGATGGTAATGAAGTGAATAGTAATAGTAATTTAGAAGTTCCAACCATCTCCTCTATCTCATGTTAAATTCCTTTTGTGTGAAAATATATTCCAACCTTTGGTGGTCAGTTTATATTTCACATTTGTCCCCATAAAAAAGTGTCATGACCCATCCCCCGGGGCACATGTCGTGACTACCCCAAGCTCACCTTCCATAATCCTGGGGTTGGCGACTAGCACTAAAGGCGTAATTCCCTAATTCTAGGAAGTAATTGTCTTTATAACTGTAAACACACACAATAGAGCACATAGCTGGATACAAAACACTAAGAAAAATTGTATAAGAAGAGAGTGATAAAATGTAAAGGGGCCAGAAATAAAATCCCAAAAATAATGTACAAATAAATATGAAAAGGGAAAAAATAGCTGAAAGATGAAAAGAATCTTCTGGATTGTCCACCACGGATCCTACATGAAGGGTAGGTACAGATAGCCTCCTCAGCACTTCACGTCTGTCACTCTCCTCTGGGTACCGACTCGTCATGAGGTCAACCTCTAGGCACCGTCCTGTCCACGTACACTCATCCTCAGTCATCGTTGTCCAATGTCTGCATCCAACACAACGAGGTGTGACCATAGCCCGTGCAGGGGTGAGTATAACGATACTCAGTAGGGACCCTGAGACCCTCAAGGTCTCACAAAATCCAACAAGGATAAACCATGAAATCAACAGAAAACCCCAAATAGGTTTACTCCCAAACATATACATATGTAATAAAATAATCCATATCAATAATAAGGAAAACAAAATGTTTCTGATTCATCTCACATATGTATACAATTTATATAGAGAGATAGAGATGGTAAGATGTATCCACTGAATCATCTATTCTGTCGAACCCACAAAGGATCGAGGAACAAAAATTAGAACTATCAAACCCAAACATGATCCATGAATAGTAAATGGAGCTATCGAACCTACAAAAGATCCAAGAACAGTCGTTAAAGCTGTCAAACCCACATAGGATCCAGGAACAGTCATCACTGCTATCGAACCCACCTAGGATCCAGGAACAGTCGTCAGTGCACAACCAGAAATAGGGTTCTGCACAAATCATGCTTTATCCTGAGAGGATCCGCTTCTCAAGCCATGTGTCGATACATCAACTGCCATGAATTCCCATGCTGGTGTATCCAAAATATATGTCTTGCCAAAAGAAACCCAACCCGTTAGACGGTAAGTCAATCGGACGCCCGGTCTGAGAGTTATTGGCATTTCCGTTCTGAGGGCCCCATTGGAATTACATTCGATCCAACCTTGACGTACCCCAACTATGTCCAAAAATCGAGTGGGGTATTCCGAAAAAACCATCTCCTTCTACGTTTTCCATCATCATAAACGGTTCATCAATCGGATGCTCTTAGCTCATGTTACAGGAAAAAGAGTGAAAACATGTCAAACGGATCTGCGTCCAGTCTCGCCCTGTCGGCCCGACCTGGGGCGACCCGGGTCCGGACTGGGGTACAACACGGTCCATAGGTCCAACCCAGTCTATGGGACCGACACAGTCTATGTGGTTGGTCTGGCCCTTGAGGGCGGCCTGGCCCACGGGGGCGGCGTGACACACACTGGCGGCCTGGCCCGCACTGGATCCTACCCGACGGCTTGTGGGGTCCTCCCTAGCCGCGTCCAAGGGGAGGTTGTGCCCCCCAGGTATCCCGAACAACTTATACCTTCATTTGGATTCCAAAACCGATGCCATGTGGCATCAGTCCATGTCACTCGGGACCTAGTGACGATTCCAACACCTCCCATCAGGCCGAGTGGCCAACCGCCTCAAGCGCGGCACAGTTGCGTCACGCCTCCTCCAGTGACCTAGTGGCTCAGGCTGCCGGTCTTCCTCACAGCTGGCCTTGTGCCGGCCACTGCTGCACAGCCGCGGCCAGGGGTCTATGGCCCCCTTTTTTTCTCCACCACGCGACGAGGATGTGCCACGCCCTCTGCGGCGACCCGGTAGGTCAGGCCACCGGTTTTATTCATGGTCGGGCTTGCGCCGGCCGCCACTATACTGCCGCATATCATCAGATATCCATTACACCTCCAGAAGCATGGTTGCACCACCGCCTTCCATGCGATGATGTTTATCTCTCCATCCATCAGCAAACATTGTGCGGGTCATCGCACAAGTTCTGGTGGCCCGGTTCTCTTTCTGGAAGTAGCCACCCAATCCTCATGACATTGCTTTCAATCCACATTCAATGTTGACAAGAATTGATCATCCCAATCTCATTCCATGTTCAGTGTCGAATTCCAAAAAGAATGATGAGGGGTTGGGGCATGTTTGTTCGGCCCACACCTTATGTGTAAGGGTGATAACAAGCGGCTTTGATTTGTAGTCCTCGACAGAAAATGAAGAAGGAGAAATAAAACAAAGATCAAAACCCTACCTTTGTTAGTAGATCATTGATGAAGTCTCAGAAAGGTGTACATGAATTAGTTATAGATGAACGCGTCCTTTGTCAAGGAGGATCTGAGGAAGGAATTCAAAGTCGGGATCGAGGTCGAAAGTTTTGTCGGTTGGAGTGTTCTTCGTCGGTGAAACATGTTCTTCACTGGGAGCCTTCTCTGAAGTTATACCCACTCCCAAGATCCCCCAAAAAGAAATATTCCAACCAATATAATAGGTTATCCTTACTTATTATTTAATCATTGTCACATAATTCAAAATGATTCAAATTAATTAATTGATGCTCAATTAATTAATGGAATGGATATCGAACCATAATGTGGGGAGCTCAAGAGGTTTCTCCCCACTTAATGGGGAGTTCAAGAGGTTTTATCCTTGGGTTGTCCCCACTACATTAAACATGAAGAAGAGGTAAGGTTCGGGTGGGACCCACCACCAAAACATCTCATGGGATGTTAAAGTTTGGTGGTCCCACCTCTAACTTCCATGTGGAGGTTTCAACCAACCAAAAATAAAAATAAAGCTACAACTTTAATTTTATTTAATATAATTAATTAAAACCCAAAAACAAAATTTCATTCTCGACTAACTATTGTCGATGTGGAAGTCTTCAAAAGATAATACAGGTGCTGCAAGTTCAACAGTGCCCTCAAATTTTAATTCCGAGCACTGGTACAGAAGTTATAAAAACCCACTTGTACATTAAGTGAACATACCTGAACAAAACATGTAAAATTGACTCTGGGAAGACCGGGTCTCAGAATCATGCACCGTTAGTTTTTGACCACTCGTCAAATTCCCATTTATTTAGGAATCAAATTTCACAGAAATTATCTTTCTTTAAATTCTCCCCACCTCACGGATTTACGTCCCTGTAAGCTACAACCTGAACTATGGGAACAAATGGGGGTACTAAGAATGAATCAGAGCCTCCTGCTACAATGTGATCTCCTAGAGGTTCCAATGCTGCCAACGAAAGCGCACCAAAGGTATAGACCATCCACAAAGGACCCGCTCCTATTGATCCTCAATATCTAATGGAACCTCTGTAAACAATTCCCCATCGTCGATGTCCAGATCCCCATGGTCGATGATGTGGGAAGGGTCATGCACGTATCTCCTCATCTGGGATACATGGAAGACATCATTCACTAGGTGCAACTAAGGTGGAAGAGCTAAGCAGTATGCCACCTCGACAACTTTGATAAGGACCTGAAATATTTTTATGAAACACGAAGATAACTTTCCACCTCGGCAAAATCTCTGTAAACCTCTTCAGGGTGAGACCCGTAGAAAGACATTTTCACCATCCCAGAACTCCAAAGGTCTCCATATCCTATCATCATACGACTTTTTTCTACTATGTTCAATCTTCATCTGCTCCAGGATGATATGCACCTTCTCTGTGGTTGCTCGTACCATCTCTTATCCCACTAGTGCTGACTCCCCATGGTCATTTCAGCACAAGGCTGATCTGGAAGGTCACCTATATAATTCCACAAAAGGATCCATCCCAATGGTAGAGTGAAAGATGTTTTTTATGAAAAAATAACTTATGGGATGTGATCCTCCTAGCTGCGACTGAAGTCGAGGACATAGGCACGTGACATGTCCTCAAGGGTCTGAATGGTTCACTAAGTCTAACCATCCTTCTGATGATGGAAGGTGGTGCTCAGATGAAGCTATGTCCCAAAAGCCTCCTGCAACACCTTCCATTGCTGAGAAGTAAACCGTGAGTCATGATCGGAGACAATAGAAGAAGGTACTCTATGTAGCTGCACAGTCTTTTTCATGTAGAGGCATCCCAAGATCTCTACTGAACCATTCTATCTGATCGGTAGAAAGTGGGATGACATGTTGAGTCGGTCAAGGATCACATAAATTGAGTTGTGACCACTAGATGTACATGGATGTCATGTCACGAAGTCCATGGATATCCCATCCCACTTCCACTCTGAAACCTCTAAATGCTGAACCAAGCCTACTAGTACCTGGTGCACTGCATTCACTTGCTTACAACTGAGGAATAGAGAGACAAACTTCGCTACTGCCTTCTTCATACCTGGACACCACTGCTGTCATCGAAGGACCTGGTACATCTTCGCCACTCCTGGATATAATGCTAAAGGGGATGTGTGGAACTCCCTCAACACTTCCTCCAGAAGTGAAAATGGTACCATAGTACATCCCCTAAAGTGGATGACGTGCTCCCCACCTTCAGAAAATTTATCAGGTGCCTGCCCTATGGATATCTGAGCACATTGTTTCTCATAGTAAGCGCCCCCACGTTGTGCCTCCATGACTCACAGAATAAGTGGGGGAGTGACTGTAAGGGACTGAAAGAAATTTTCTCCATCTCTATCCATAAAGGATATCTGCAAAGCAACCAGCTACTCTATCTCCTCACCTAGCAGCTTTATACCAGATCATCTGCTGAGTGCATCAGCAACATCATTCTTCTTTATAGAGATATAGACTATATCGAATTCATACTCCTAGAGGAACTCAATCCAACACCGTTGTCTTAGGGTCTAGTCCTTCAGAGAGAAAATATACCTGAGACTCTGGTTGTCAGAGTAGACTGTGAAACGCTCGCACATCAAATAGTGCCGCCAAATATTCAAGGTGAAGACCACTATTACTAATTCTAGGTCATGGGTGGCGTAGTTATTCTTAAGATATCTCAATTGATGATAACCATAAGCAATCAATTCTATCTCATGCATCAGGACACATCTGAGTCTGATCCCTGATGTGTCGCAGTAAAAAACGTACCCTACACCTTCCTCTATAAAGGTCAAGATAGGAGAACTGGTCAGCCTATGTCACAGCTCCTGAAAGCTTTGCTATCATCTCTCTGACCACACACAAAGGGTTTCCCCTTCTTCTTCAAGGCTGATAGTGCTTTTGGAACTCTATAGAAGTCTGGTACAAACCTCTGGTAATATCCATCCATCCTAGGAAACTCCATACATCCATCACAATTTTGTGTGGCTCCCAAGAAATTACCACCTCAATATTCACTGGATATACTAAAACTCCAGACTCCGAGATGACATGTCCATGAAAGTGAACCTCTCGAATCTAGAACTAGAACATTGAGAGCTTACCATAAAGCTGGTGCTCGCAGAGTGTGTGCAGTACTACTTGCAAATGGTAGGCATGATCCTCTTCAGTAGTTGATTATATAAGAATGGCGTCGATGAAGACTATGACAAATAGATTGATGTATGGCTGTAAAATCATATTCATGAGTCCAATGAATAATGATGGAGCACTGGTTACACTGAATGGCCTAAAAAATAACTCGTAGTGGTCGTACCAACATATAAAGGTCATCTTCTGCACATCCTCATCCTGAACTCTTAGCTCGTGATAGCCCGATCTGAGGTCTATCTTCAAGAACCACCATGCTCCCTTCAACTGATCAAAGAGGTCATCAATCCTCGGGAGTGGGTACTAATTCTTCACAGTCACCTTGTTCAGGAGATAGTAGTCAACACAATGCCTCAAACTCCCATCCACCTTCTTGGAGAACAAAATTGGGGCTGTCCAGGGAGAAAAATATTCCTGAATGAATACCTTCCCCTTCAAGTACTCTAGCTATACCAACATCTCAAAAATCTCAGTGGGAGCCATTTGATATGCTGGTGTAGATATCAGTGTAGTCCTAGGGTACTAGTCAATGTAAAAATCAACCTCTTTGCGAGGAGGTAGACCTGGAACATCTTCAGGGAAAACATCCATGTACTGGTCCACCACTACAGGATAGCTTGGACTCTCCACATCAGCATCTCTGAGGGAAAGGCTGAGAAACTGATGAGTGATTGGATGCACCCTCCATCGAGTAAGTCTATCCTATTCTGCAAAGGCTCCCCTCTCGCCGGTGAAGGTGAACCTAGTCCCATACATGTGGACACACTTCACTTTTCACCTTGTAATGACACAAATCTGGAGCCACTCAACTAGTTCCCGTACACGATTCACCACATTACCTCAAGCGCATTCCCCCGAATGCCAAAGGCTGCCGACTAGTAGCGAGGACCTTGGGTAAGGTAGTTGGGGGAACTATTCCCTCAAAGGTAATGGAAATAAAAGGAAGGAAACAATATACAACAACAGAATAAGTAAGCAACATTCACATCAGAATTTAACAGCGGAAGACTTTATAAAATAATAAATAACTATAACTAATGATATGATGCAGGGAATGTTATACGTCTAATAAAATTGCCAAACCAATCAACAGGACAGAAGAAATACAGTAACAATAAAAAGGAAAAACAAAGCATCCAAAAGCCTCCTCAGCATCGCAAGCCATAACTTGGTCATATGTTCTCCAGATCCACAACAATCACGTACCCGAAGTAGAAGGGCCACAATCCCTATCCACACATGCAACCATATAACCAATTTGGGCTGAAAAACAGGACCCAAATCGGGTGTGAGACTAATCACAGTAGGCAACCACCACTAGATTTGTGTCATTATGACAGTGAGTGATATAGAAAAAGTAAAGGTAAATAAATGCAATAAATAATTCTACCAATTACCATTCACATTCATTTAATTACACAACAAGGGAAAACGAGCAAAGTTTTCTATTCTAAGATAAAAAAGTAACACAACAGGTATCTAAAAAGACTACCTAACACAATCAGTACAAAACCCAAGATTGTTATTTGGCTTGGTGGACTCGTCACAACCAACCATCAAAGATCACACTGACTCTCTGGGTGGATTAAACTAGCAGACCCCTATAGTCTAGTAATCAAACAAGGCACAAACACTCTGGGAAGCTCTTACGTCAATTCCCCTATGGTCTTGCAACGATAGCTACAGACTCTCAGAGGAAGCACTTACGTCTAATTACTCCTATGGTCTCGATGCGTGGGTAAACTAAGAACACTCTTGGGAAGCACAAAGTCCTATTCCCATAGGTCCTGCGTACGAAACTAAAACCAATAGACCCTCTAGGGAAGCACTTAATCGTCTATTCCCTCTTTGATCTCCTGCACCAGGTTCTCACAGCCCTGAGCAGTCCAGTCATGCGTAATCGACTGTTATCAACCCTAAGGAAGTTAAAAAACTACTTGGATAATAGATAGAAATTTATCCACAAGCATATAAACAGAAGGCAATACATGCAATAAATTCAACAGACATACTAGCAAAGTGAAAAAAGGATTTCCTCATAGGGAAACTATGCCAAACGGCAATAAACAGCCAAAACAAGGGAAACACCCATGGGGTGATCCTCAAACATGCTAACAACAATTATTAAACATCTAATAACCTCAATCATACAAGAAATATAAGGCAGATAAATAAATAGGGTCAAAACCCTAACCCGACACACCCGATAGATGGGTATCCGAAACATTTGCACCAAAAACTCTAGGTAATTCAACATAGGGCAACAAACCACCTACCTCGAGGTGAGAAGGATGATATACTCAGATTTTGGCTTTCAGTTTTCCCTCGGAGTGGACCTAGGTTAACACGCCTTGCTTTATTTGTCACGTAGTCGCACATGCGTGACTTTTATGTGCGTATATATATATATACATATATATATATATCTCTGTGTATATATATATCTGTATATATATATATACCTGTATATATATATACCTATAAACTTAAAAGTGATACGCATATATAACCTGCAACATAAACAGCAATATATTGCTAAAATTAACAACTTAGGTAAACTGACTCTGGACCAGATAAAGGTCGAAAGGGTTCGCAGACTCAAATTCATAATAAAAGGGTAAAATATTCAATAATTATGTATATGTATTTTCTTACCCAACATTGGAGATAAAACTTAATCACATCCAACTGCGGTTGTTAGACCATGATCCAACGATCCCGACACATCTCCTACATAACCCTTGATGAGATAAAAACAATTATTTACCAAACCCTAATTGTGGGTTTTGGTCCATTCCAAAACGAACACTGGAATTGCATCAACACATCAAAGCGACGAAGAATGGCATTACGAAAAACCTTACCTTGGCTAATCGAACCAAACCAAGGACGAATTGGAGAAAAACCATGCGCAAACGAGGAACCCGCAACAGGGGTTGCGCTACACGGGTTGTCCGACCAAGGTCACACTGCACAACTTCAGTAGGGCGCACAATGGAAGAGGAGGAGCAGGCCGCTAGTCCGTGCGCCAAAGGGAGAGCTGGCTGCCGGTCGGATCTGCTACGTCATGCAGATGATGAGGGAGCAGACCCATCATATCTTTGCACTGCGGAGGATGAAAAGCTGAGAGGGGTCCGGTCACGGGGCTGGTCGCGCCACAAGGAGTCGCGCCATGCAGAGAGGGAGGTCATGCGCCATGGGAGGAGGAGATAGAAATAAGAGGGAAGAAATAGAAATAAAAGAGAGTGAGAGAGAACACCAATCACGTGGGCCCTGTGTGATTGAAGAAGAGAAAAAAACAAGGTAGGGGGAAATCACCCCCCTTTGCCTAGCGCCTAAATATATATATATATATTATTATTTTTTCTTCCTCACATATATATATATATATATATAAAATATATATATATATAGTCAGGTATATTATGTGGATCATTCATCTTATTAAGTAAAATATTTAACAATATTAATTACCACCATTATTATTCTTTATAACAATAATAACTCCAAATAATGGTAATTATTTTACTTATGAACCCCTAATAAGAATTTCATTATTATTATTCAACTATAATTAAAATCCAATACCATTAATTGAGAAAGGTGTCATCAAAATAAAGAGTCATTAGTAAATTGCAATTCTTCATTTAAAGCTTACCCAATAAGTGGTACTAATAGAGTAATTAACTATAGTAATAATAATAAGAGTCAAATGCCTATTATTATTATTACCACTAGAGTTTTATTAATTTAAATCTCCACATTTAATTACCCTTTATTGTTATTATCTATAATAATAATGTCAATTATAAAAATTATAACTTCCCATTTTAATTAAACACACTTCATTTAATTAAACGCTTAATTGTGATGTCACCACAATTAATATAACGCGTTAAAAAATAATGCTCCCTTTAATTAAAGAAATAAACGTTAATTAAAATCCAGTAAACCGTGATTTTTATTTAACGTTCTTGGTCAAAATGCAACTTCACATTTAATTGCGTTTGACCGCCATTTAAATAAACGCCTTTATGCAACAATTAATAATAATAATCTCCCAACATTGTTATTATTAAAATCATACATTTATTTAGAATAATTAAATAATGTGTCTGTATTTCATTTAATAATAATAATATTCTAACATTATTATTATTAAAACATCCCATTAAAATAAAATATATTCGAACCAAGTAATCAATGAATTTATTTCACGCAATTAATTAAATTCACCTTTCCAAAATATAAATAATAATATCATTATATTATTATTATTAAACTTCCATTTAATCTCATTGAGTGACTTAATTAAATAACACGGATTTTATTAAACCACAATGTCAATTAAAATTTATTAATCATAATTTTAATTTGACACTCATTGGTCAAACTGTAACGTTACATTTAATGGAATTTGACCACCACTTAAATAAACGCATTTGCGTATAATAATAATCTTCCAAAAATATTTTTATTAAAACATCCACATTTAATCTTGTTTGACCATTATTTTATTAAATGAATTTTAACAAAATTTAATAATAATAATCTCCCACTATTATTATTAGAACATCCATTAATTCAAATTAATTATATAACACATTTTGACAATCGGTCAACTACGCGACTTGACCCGCATGGTCTAACAGCCCATGCGCAGCCCGATGTCACTCCTTGAATCGGTTCGCGCACTTGGAACCTCGTTTTCGACACGTGGTTTTAAAACTGACCCACCGATAAACAAAAATATTTTAAAAAAAATCTCATATTTTATCCGGTCTAAGAACGAGGGTTCTTACAAACTACCCACCTTAAAAAATTCTCGTCCCCGAGAAGCCTTTGGGAACTAATGAAAACATCACCTGACCTACAAGGGTTTTCAAGTTCCGTTCAACAAGATTACTTTGTGTTCCTAACACCCAATGCTTCTTTAAGCGTTTCTTAAGAAAACCACACTTGAGCTTTTAAAACCCGAGCCAACACTCACATTAATACTCAACACCAAAAGGAAGCTTTACATCTGAGGCCATTACAGGGACCTTATCAATGAAAACGGTCAAACTCAATCAAGGAACATAAAGAGGTTACACATGCTTCCTCGGAAGACATCACTAACCCAAAACCCGCACTCGTCCTTTAAATAACGATGTGTCTTTAAACCCATTAGATTACCAGTTGTGCATACACCGAAGTCCTGATGTGATCTTCGTTGACGTTTCCGAAATATAACCATCACAAGGTTATTGAAAACAACCTTGCCTAAGCATGAATAAGGTCAAGGTTTTAGGAAAACACACATCCCATGAACAACTAAGAAGGAGATCGCAAGATAATCCTACAGCTTTAAAACTTTAGCGTGGAATATAACCGACGCTATCCTAGTGCCCCTAGCACGAGTTCAAGATGGGGGACATGCTCATTGCATTCAAGAGAGCACACTAAGAGGAAACCAAGATAATCAAGAAGACCAGTCATGCTACCAAGTAAGAATCGACACGTTTATGGAAACAAAAGTGACACTACCCACCTTAAGATTTTCCATGTCGTCGCAAAAAGAGGTCAACCGCTAACCAGCGTGCTATATGATAATATCTTAACCCATGTGTGATGTTCCAAGAACCTCGATCACTATGTGAAAATATTACATGGAAGATGATAATTAAACCGGTCGGCGTGTCAAAACACCCGAGTCAAATGTTCTCCCAAGAAGTCAGATTCAACTTATTCCCTAACACACAGGTCACTCTACCACAGAGGAAACCCGAAAATCATACTCAACAACACAAGAAGGTTTACATCATGTTCGTGTCACGTCACATGACAATTATCCCAGATGACGTCATAACAAGTCATCCCTTTAATAAGAAGCAAAGGGTTCATCAACCACCCTTCCGAACGAGGATGTATTTCTAAACTGAAAAAGTCATACTAGGAACAACGTCACGAAAGGCACCAACCTTAAATGTTCACAACCAAAACATGGCATATCAGGCTCTAAGGGTGCTATCTACCACGGGCTGGACCCTTATGAAGCTCACACATTGACTCTATGTCTTGGTCACACAAAGCAATTTAAATACTAGGCTCAAGAGCCATTTTCATTTTAACCACTTATATTTAATTCATTTCAACCCTTAAACATTTGAAAGAATTATAAAAACATACAAGTATTGTTCACAACAAGTTCACTTGGTTTTTAATCAACACCCATGGAAAAATATGAAGATAGAATAAACTTCCTCTTAATATTTAATCATTCAATTTTATTCAAACATTTGTATGAAATTTAGCATTTAAATTCATTTTTAATGAAAAAGGCGGCCCCCGAGGGTCCCATTCAAGATCAATTCACTTTATGATTTACTTTAGCAATATTTTTCATAAGTTCAAATACACGGGTTACCCTTTTTCCCAGTTATAAGGCTCCCATACACCTTACAACCTAAAAAAACTGGTTCCGTCGTATTCACAACCAATAACATTTATCCATAACAACCTATCATTTATCAGCAAGCTACAATGTCACTACAAATAACTATAACAACACAACATGCTTAAATCACCAAACATGTTATAAAAGCATGGAATATAACAAGATATGAAGCATGGAATTTTATCACATAAGCATGTTAATTGTATCACCGAAACATGCTATCTAATCATGACATACTAAATAAATGCAAGACATGTCACATATTCAAGGCACACAATCAATATTAGCAGGAAATTTACTAATGAAACTACATGGCATGGCACATATGTATGAATATGAATCTCTAAGTGCCTAATATGATGCATGTAATGCAATTTTTCTTGCCATAACAGGCCAAGGAAAATTTTCTTAAAACTTTTCATAATCAATAAGTAGTGGAAGGTACAAAATTCACCCAAGGTGAAATCAGATCAATTGTAACAACAAAAAGTATAAATGTCAATACCAACCCTGGTCACTTGGTAATTTCCAGTACATGGGGTGATCAGTCCCAAGCACGACTATTAAGCCATGCACCGACACATTCTGAGTCCCCTGTCTACTAATCCCTGAAACAGTAAGACCAAAGGAAAATAAAGAACAACCTCCTCTGATACCACTTTTTAACGACCCGAATCTGGAGCCACTCAACTGGTGCCCATACCCGGTTCACCACATGAACTCAAGTGCATTCCCCCGAATGCCCGAGGCTGCCGACTAGAAGCGAGGGCCTTGGGTAAGGTAGTTGGGGGAACTATTCCCTCATAGGTGATGGAAATAAAAGGAAGGAAATAATATATAAAATCAAAAGCAGTAAGAAACATTCTCATCAGAATTTAACAGTGGAAGACATTATAAAATAATAAATAACTAGAACTAAAGATATGATGCATGGAATGTTATAAGTCTAATAAAACAGCCAAACCAAACAATAGGCTGGAAGCAATACAGTAACAATGAAAAGGAAAAAAAATCATCCAAAAGCCTCCTCAGAATCGCAAGCCATAGCTTGCTCACATGCTCTCCAGATCCACAACAATCACGTACCTGATGTAGAAGGGCCACAATCCCTATCCACACCTGCAACCATATAACCTATTTGGGCTGAAAACAGGACCTAAACAGGGTGTGAGACTAATCTCAGTAGGAAACCACCACAAGATTTGGGCCATACTGTCAGTGAGTGATATAGAAAAAGTAAAGGTAAATAAATGCAGTAAAAAATTATACCAATTACCATTCACATTCATTTAATTAAAGAACCAGGGAAAAAGAGCAGGGTTTTCTATTCCAAGATAAGCAAGTAACACAACAGGTATCTTAAAAGACTACCTAACACAAGCAGTACAAAAACCAAGCTTTTTCTTTGATTGGTGGACTCGTCACAACCAACCATCAAAAATCACACTGACTCTCTGGGTGGATTAAACTAGTAGACCCCTATAGTCCAGTAATCAAACAAGGAACATACACTCGGGGAAGATCTTACATCAATTCCCCTATGGTCTTCCAATGATAGATACAGAATATCTGAGGAAGCACTTACGTCTAATTCCTCATGTGTTCTCGATGCGTGGGTAAACTAAGAACACTCTTGGGAAGCAAAAATTCCTATTCCTGTAGGTCCTGCATACGAAACTAAAACCAACAGACCCTCTAGGGAAGCACTTAATCGTCTATTCCCTCTTTGATCTCCCGCACCAGGTTCTCACAGCCCAGATAAGTCCAGTCATGCGTAATTGACTGTTAGCATCCCTAAGGATGTTAAAAAACTACATGGATAATAGCTAATATGCATCCACAAGCATATAAATAGTAGGAAAAACATGCAATCAATTCTATAGACATAATAGCAATGTGCAAAAAGGATTTCCTCGTAGGCAAACCGTGCCAAACAGACATCAACAGCCAAAACAAGGGAAACACTTGTGGGGTGATCCTCAAACATGCTAACAACAATTATTAATCATCTGATAACCTCAAGCATACAAGCAATCTAATGAAGATAAATAAACAGGGTCAAAACCCAAACCTGAGACACCCGATAGATGGGTATCCGACACTTTTGCACCAAAAACTCAAGGACATTCAATGTAGGGAAAAAACCACCTACCTCGAGGTGAGAAGGATGATATACTCTAATGTTGGCTTTCAGTGTTCCCTCGGAGTGGACCCAGGTTAACACGCCTTGCTTTATTGGTCATGCAGTCGCACGTGTGTGACTTTTATGTGCGTATATATATATATATCTGTATACATATATATATATATATATATCTGTATATATATATATATATGTATATATATATATATATATATATCTGTGTATATATATATATATATCTGTATATGTATATATATACCTATACACATAAAAGTGATGTGCATATATAACCTGCAATGTAAACAACAATATATTGCTAATTTTAACAAATCAGGTAAATTGACTCTGGACCAGATAAAGGCCGCAAGGGTTCGCAGACTCAAATTCATAAAAAAAGGGTAAAGTATATAATAATTATGTATATGCATTTTCTTACCCAACAACAACGATAAAATTTAATCGCATCCAACTACAGTTGTTTGACCATGATCCAACGATCCCGACACAACTACTGCATAACCCTTGAAGAGATAAACACAATTATTAACCAAACCCTAAATGTGGGTTTCGGTAAATTTCAAACCAAACACCGAAATTGCATCAACACATCATAGCGATGAAGAACGACATTACGAAAAACCTTACCTCGGCTAATCGAACCAATCCAAGGAGGAATTGGAGAAAAACCTTGAGCAAAGGAGGAACCCGCAACAAGGGTTGCGCTACGCGGGCTGTCCGACCAGGGTCATGCTGCACAACATCAGTAGGGCGCGCAAAGGAAGAGGACGAGCAGGCCACTGGTCCGTGCTCCAACGGGAGAGTCGGAGGCCGGTCGGATCTGCTACGTCATGCAGAGTATGAGGGAGGATACCCAGCTGATCCGTATGCTGCGGAGGAAGAGAAGCCGAGAGGGGTCTGGTCGCTAGACTGGTCGCGCCGTAGGGAGTCGCGTCGTGCAGAGAGGGAGTTCATGTGCCATGAGAGGAGGAGATAGAAATAAGAGGGAAGAAATAGAAATTAAAAAAAGAGAGAGAGAACACCAATCACGTGGGCCCTGCGTGATTGAAGAAGAGAAAAAAACAAGGCAGGGGGAAACCACACCCCCCTTGCCTAGCGCCTAATGATATATATATATATATATATATATTTCTTAATCACACACACACACACATATATATATATATATCACAATATATATATATATATAGTCAAGTATATTATATGGATCATTCATTGTGTTAAGTAAAATATTTAACCATATTAATTACCACCATTGTAATTTTTTATAACAATAATAACTCTAAATAATGGTAATTATTTTACTTATGATCCCATAATAATAATTTAATTATTATTATTCAACTATAATTAAAATCCAAGACCATCAATTAAACAAGGCGTCATCAAAATAACGCGTCATTAATAAATTACAAGTCTTCATTTAAATCTAACCAAATAAGTGGTAATAATAGAGTAATTAACTATAGTAATAATAATAAGAGTCAAATGCCTATTATTATTATTACCACTAGAGTTTTATTAATTCAAATCTCCACATTTAATTACCCTTTATTATTATTATCTATAATAAAAATGTCGATTATAAAAATTATAACTTCCCATTTTAATTAAACGCTCTTCATTTAATTAAACGCTTCATTGCAAAGTCTCCACAATTAATATAACGCATTAAAAAAATAACCCTCCCTTTAATTAAAGAAATAAACGTTAATTAAAATTCACTAAACCGCGGTTTTTATTTAACGTTCTTGGTCAAAATGTAACTTCACATTTAATTGTGTTTGACGGCCATTTAAATAAACGCCTTTGTGAAACAATTTATAATAATAATCTCCCAACATTTTTATTATTAAAATCATCCATTTATTTAGAACAATTAAATAATGTGTCTGCATTTCATTTAATAATAATAATATTCTGACATTATTATTATTAAAACATCCCATCAAAATAAAATATCTTTGACCCAAGTAATCAATGAATTTATTTTATGCAATTAATTAAATTCGACTTTCCATAATATAAATAATAATATCCTTATATTACTATTATTAAACATCCATTTAATCTCATTGAGTGACTTAATTAAATAGCACGTCTTTTACTAAACCACAATGTCAATTAAAATCTGTTAGTCATGATTTTAATTTGACTCTCTTTGGTCAAACTATAACGTTACATTTAATGGTATTTTACCACCACTTAAATAAACGTGTCTGTGTATAATAATAATCTTTCAAAATTATTATTATTAAAACATCCACATTTAATCTCGTTTGAACATCATTTTATTAAACTCATTTTCACAACATTTAATAATAATAATCTCTCAATATTAATATTATTAAAAAATATATTAACTCAAATTAATTAGATAACATGTTTTGACAATCGGTCAACTACGCGACTTGACCCGCATGGTCTAACCACCAATGTGTAGCCCGATGTCACTGCTTGAACCGGTTCACGCATTCGGAACTTCGTTTCCGATGCGCGATTTTAAAACTGACCCACCGATAAACAAAAAAAAATAAAAAAAAAATCATCTATTTTATCCTTTCTAAGAATGTGGGTTCTTACACACCTTATACAGTCGATCTGAGAATGGACTATAGATAGCCATTCCATACCAAATATGACGTTTTAATGCCTCGACACCGAAACTAGGAGATCCCAGCCAAAGATCTCTCCTCTTAGAATAAGCTCACACTTTCGGCACCAGTGTGTGATCGTTGAGTCTTCTCCTGTAGGAATCTCTAGCCGTACGGATCTATCCAACAGCTCCATCAGAATCTCTAAGCTCTAAAAAAGGCAGTGGGAATAAACGAGTTACTGGAACCTGTGTCTTTAAGAACTACATCTATGGTGGATTATAAACATATCGTACCTTAAATCATCTCCAAAGCACCGTGATTGTAAGCCTCAGATGCCTAGAGCAGACCTCTCCCCTATCCACTTGCTGCTTGTTGTCGGGGTGGACCTCCTGGTGGTGGTGGTGGTAACAACTTGTAATGTCTTCCACCACCAGCTGCAGGACCAGCTCCTCTGCCACATCCACCTGGGCCCTGCGAATCGCCTTGTTCGAACCTCTACCTCTTCCTGGGAGGTCCCTCAATATTTTGCTGATCATCCGAAAGTTAGGTCAGATAGTGAAGAGACATGTGACCCTACCCACTTCATGTGAAACAATGCATGTTCCTTGAATGACTAGCTTTGTCTCGTGTGCCTCATACAACCGAACCTATGACTTGAGGTCGTCCACCAGATGGTCTGGTCTGCTTGGACCTCTGCAACATATGTCTATTGCTAGCTGTAGAAGACTCCAAGATGTGATGCCTAGTGGTGGGTCTCGCTTTTGGTGATTGCTCAGTAAGTAATATCTCCACTAAGAGGGCTCATTCCTACACCCCTGCCTGTGTCGGGATACTGAGGGAGATCATCGATGCTCTGATCTCTCTATTGATCCCCTGCTCGAAGGTTCAAGCCTTGAAGAATGGGTCCCACACCATATCTATAGCGTAGCATGAGATATCGGTGAAACTCACTGAGTATTGTGTCACCATAATTCTACCCTACTATAGATGAGTATTCTCCTATATCTGCACTGAACGTTGGGTGGCTGGGACAAAATCCACCCAAAACAGGCTCTTGAGGTCTGCCTACTGAAGTGTCTCCTTCTCATGCACCTAGATCATTAGGCTCCACCATCTGCCTGATTTTTCTTGAAGGAGACTCAGGGAAAGGGTCACCATAAGGTATTTTGCTGTCCCTTCCAGTCTGAAAACTCTCACCATAGCTTCTAGACAATCCTCAGCTTCCTGCGGGTCCATCTCGCCCCTGTACGTGAGTGTCCTCTGGAACTGCAACTCATGAAACACGCTCAAGTGGCATACACTCTCAACTGCTGGGGCTGGTGGCATCGGTGGCCCAACAGGTAGTGGTACCGCTGGTGCCTCTGCTATGATATGGCACTACACAGAGGCCTCGTCACTCAGTGGGATGACATCTCGTACAAAACCTAAAACCCTGGCTGCCTATCTATGTGGGGCCATCCAAAAAGGAAACAGGTGTTCCACAATCAATAAGTTATACCTGGTGAGCTGACTCAAAGAGATCACAAGTAAAACTCTTGAAAGAAACACACAACAAGTGTTTTCATGTACTGAGTTAGAAATCAGAAGTCAGGTCTTGGTGTATGGATAAATCATCCGCCACACCAATACTGGACTCCCTAAACTGAAAACCTATCTCAGCACCCTTAACACTATTTCTTAACAGAACAGATCACAGTCATATGTTCTGTAGTAGAACCGACTCCTCTGATACTAATTTGACATGACCCGCCCCTCAGGGCCCGTGATGTAACAACCCCAAGCCCGCCTTCCATAGGCCAGGGGATAGCGACTAGCACCAAAGGCATAATTCCCTAAATCTGGGAAGGCATTTCCTTTATAACATTAAACACACACAATAGAGCACAGAGTTGGATATACAAAACTACGAAAAACTGTGTAAAGATAGAGTGCTAAAAAGTAAAGGGGCCAGAAATACAATCCCAACTGTAAAGTACAAATACAACTAAAAAAGGAAAAAATATCTGAATGATGAAATGTAGCCCATGGATTGTCCACCACGGGTCCTACTATAAGTGTAGGTACAGATATCCTCCTTATCACTCCTTGTCCGTTAGTCTCCTCCAGGTACCGACTCGTTATAAGGTCCACCTCCAGGCACCATCTAGTCCTATTACATTCAGCCTTAGTCAGCGATGTCCATCGTCTGCATCCAACACAATGAGGTGAAGGCATAGACTATGTAGGGTTGAGTATAATGATACTTAGTGGGGACCCCGAGACCCTCAAGGTCTCAAAAAATCTAACAAGGATAAACTACAAGGTAATAAATCAATAGATAAACCCACTCAATATTATGTCCATACATATACCTAAGTTATCAAGTAATCCGTCTCAATCATGAGGAAAACACAATGTTATTGAATCATCTCACAAAGGTATACAACTTATGTAGAGAGATAGAGATGATCAAATGATCCCCCAGAATCATCTATTCTGTCAAACCCAAAAAGGTTCCAGGAATAGAAATCAGAACTGTCTATCCCTACACGATCCTGGAACAGTAAAAGGAGGTGTAGAACCCACATAGGATCCAGGAACAGTCTTTAAAGCTGTCAAATCCACAGAGGATCTTAGAATAGTCATTAGTGCTATCGAACCCATATAGGATCCAGGAAAAGACGTCAGTGCACAGCCAACCACAGGGTTCTGCACAAATCATGCTAGATTCAGGGAGGGTTCACACCTCAAGCCAAGTGTCGATACATCAACTGCCACGAACTCCCAAGATGATGTATCCAAAAGATACGCATTTTGAAAATAAACCCCATACAATATACGGGGTGCGTCAATCGGATGCCCAGTCTGAGATTTATTGGAATTTCCATTCCCACTGCCCGGTGGGAATTACGTTTGATCCAACTCGGTCATATTCCATTTGTGTTCAAACCTCGAGTAGGGTATACCAAAAGAAACATCTACTTACAAGGTTTATGTCAATGTAGATGGTTTTTGAATCAGATTCCCATAGCTCTATTTACATGAAAAAGAGTAGAAACAGGTCAAATGGGTCTGGGTCGGGTCCGACCCGGTCCGCAGGTCTGACCCAGTCCGTCGGACCGACCCAGTCTACAGGGGCGGCTCGACCCATGCTGGGTCCGGTCCAGCGGCCCGTGGAGTCCGCCCTAGCTGTTTCAATGAGAGATGTCGTGCCCCTCTGGTATCTCGGATGATATAGTCGTTCCGGTTGTTTTCAAAACCGGTGCCACGTGGCGCCGATCCACGTCATGCGGGACCTAGCAACGGGTCCAGCTCCTCCCGACTGGCCGAGCAGCCAGCTGCCTCCCGCACGGCGCAGTTGCGTCGCGCCTCCTCCGGAAACCCGGTGGATCAGGCCACATGTCTTCCTCGCAGCTGGCCTTGCACCGGCCACCGTTGCATCACCACAGATAGGGTTCTGCGAGACCGTTTTTACTCCACCGTGCGGCGCGGTTTCATTGGGCCTTCTTCGGTGGCCTGGCGTCTTGGGCCACCGATTTTCTTCGTGGCTAGGATTACGTCGGCCGCCGCTAAACCGCTGTGGCCTATCAGCCATGGGTTACTCCTCCGGCAGCATGGTTTCACCGCCGCGTTCCATGCGATGATTTTTGTCGCTCCATACGTCGGTGAACTTTCCACGGGTCACCAGACGAGTTCCGGTGGCCCGATTCTTATTTTTAAAGAAGCCGCGCAATCCTCGAGACGTCACCTTCGATCTTCAATCAATGTTGTCAAGAATTGCTCATCCCAGTCTCCTACCACGTTTAGCATCAAATTACACATATATGGTAGAAGGGTTGGGCCATGTTTGTTCTTCTTGCACCATTTGTGTTAGGGTGATAACATGAGGCTTTGATTTATAATCCTCGATGGAAACAAAAAACGAGAAACAAATCAATGTTCAAACCCCTAACATTGTTCTTTGATCATTGAATAAGTCGCGTAAATGCGGATTTATATTTGTTGTAGATGAATGCATCCTACGTCAAGGAGGTTCCGAGGAAGGAATTCGAAGTTCGGATCAAGGTCGGCGTTCTTCGTCGGTTGGAGCGTTCTTCATCGGGGGAACACGTTCTTTGCTAGGAGCCTTCTCCCAAATTCTCCCCTCTTCCAAGATCCACCCAAAAGACAAATTCCAACAAAAATAATAGATTTTCCTTACCTATTATTTAATAATTCTCACATAATTCAAAAAATATTCTAATTAATTAATTCATGCTCAATTAATTAATTTAATTGTTATGGAACCATAAATTAGGGATCTCATGAGATTTCTCCCTACAGAATGGAGAGTTCAAGAGGTTTTAACATAGGGTTGTTCCCACCACATTAAACATGAATACTAGGTTAGGTTCATGTGGTCGAAACAACCATAACCTCTCATGGGAGGTTAAGGTGTGGTGGTCCCACCTCCAACTTCCATGTGGAGGGTTCAACAAATCAAAAGTAAAAATAATTCTAAAAAATTATTTTTATTTAATTTTATTCATTAAAACCCAAAAAATAAAATTCATTCTCGACCAACTGCCATCGTGGTGAATGTATTTATAAGCGAATATGGGCACTGCATGTTCAATGGTGCCCTTAGATTTCAATACTGAGTACCGGTTCAAAAGTTATAAAAACCCACTTGTAAGTTTACTGAATGTACCTAAATAGAAATTTTGAAATTTATTTCGGGTACATCGGTCCTCGGAATCGTACGCCATCAGTTTTTCCGGACTTGTAAAATTCCAATGTATTTAAAAAAAATTCCAGGAAAATTCGAGGTCTTTACAAGAAGTACCTTCATATCTTCAGATCCAAAATTAAAAAAACTAATCTTGTTCATGAATAAGATAACTTAGGTCTGGTGGATTTAAATATCATGATGAATATGAAATCACCTCATCATTTCCCATGAGAATGTACCAAATCCATTTCAGTGATATATCACAAAAAAATACAAAATAATTAATAATTCTTTGGAAGAGGGTAACTATTCTTCACTATAACCCCATTGTGTTCTCTATAATCAAGGAATATGAACACTAATCCATCCTTCTTATTCACTATGGGAATATGTTCTCCCTAAGGAGACACACTTGTTTTGATTAACCCCTTCTCCAAATGATCTTGTGTTTTTTTCATTAATTCCACTGGTTCCACATTGTCTATTCTATATGGGGTCATCGATATATGCACGTATCCATGAATGAGATCAATGGAGATATCTATTTCTCTTTATGGGGGGTCCATGTAACTCCTACAGAAATATTTTACTGAATTCCTAAATAATGGGGACATTTTTTATTCGTATACATTCATTTACTTATTCATGTTCAATGAACATTTCCACAAAGAAGTCTATGGTTGGTAATTCTAGACAAATCTTAGGACAAGATATATCACCATTAAAAAAATTATATCTTTTCTATTGATGACTATTAATATTTCAATGCTTATGTAGTTGATCTTTGAATTATTCTCTGAGAGACAATCCATCATTAGTATAATGTCGAATTATTGAATAGGGATTACTATTAGATTTTTGATGTGATTATGATCTCCAAAGTGAATACTAGTATTTAATTGCACATTTGATTACTATATAATCCCTCTAGGATACATGAATTATAGTTATAATTCTATTAGTTAATTGATTAATTCTATATAAATTAAAAACATAAAGTAATCATAGAAATGCATTGAACATTAATAAAAAAATGTACATTATAGATTTCAGAGAACAACAACACTTCCATATACTACATCCTATAGTGATTAAACAATGATTATCATGAAATTTAGGGGTCATCCATTATAACTTGGCCTATGATAAGGATAATGGTGGTACACCTCCCTTAACATGGGATTTAGATAGTGATTTGATAAGTGACCAAGCAAGCCATACTTAGGACATCAGACCTCGGGTTGGGCCTGAACCGTCATCCCATTTCTGTTAGCATTGAGAAGTTGAGGATTCACCTCACTATAATAGTTTTGATCTATATTTTCATATCTTCCGCACTAGAAACATTTTCCTCTCACAAGAAAGCAGATCCATGTGTGCTTCTTTGCAAGTTTATTGCATGTTGGAAGTCTAAAATTCTTCCCCCATCTTCCACGATCAATGTTACTCTCCATGTTTGGCCCCACAAATAAATAATTTTCATTCTATTTTTGTGACAATTTCATTTCACTTAATTCCAAATAATCCTCCATACCAATCCACACTATCTACTCATAGATGTCATTTCCTTGATTGGTAGAATCATTTATATCCATTATTTTAAGATCCATGAAAAAACTACAAGTGTCATAGAAATGGCTATTGAAGATTGTCTCATTGTTTCCCACAAATTCATCATCCTTTTGATTAAGGTTTAGGAATTAATTCTCTATTTTATTTATTATCGAACGAGGGAATACATGTTGAGAAATATTCTTATATAATTTGTAAAGCCATAGAATCAATATCCACTATTGTATTTATATTCTTAATATGTTTACAACAATTATTATCTTCTCCCTCTAAGTGATAAATAGTCATGGCAATGTTCTCTTATTCTAGATAATAAACTATAGAAACTATTTTTTATATAGTAACAATACATTGTTTTACAATCAATTGGTCAATAGATCCATTGAATAAAGGTGGTCATTGACGAAAACATGGCTTAATAGAATTTGTTTACCATTGAGGTGAATTTGGCCTCCCAGCTTGATTTACGTTATTTTCCTTAACTCAAGTTTGTTGATTTATAAATCCCATGATGTTTTCCATTTTCGATTAAAATGGAGGGTCATCAGTGCATGGTACATTTCTCCAATCATTAACATGATTTATCATATTTTCTACTATTTTATAGAAGATGTAAAACATTGTGAGAAACATGTTTCATTAAAAAAAATTACAAGAACATTATGACATAGAAAATAATTCTTTAATATGTTACTCAGTAAAACAATAACATTTTCTAAACATCCTTCATAACAGTTCATAAAAATATTGTGATTAACAAAACATATCCCCTAGGAGTGTCAAAATTAGTGCACAGTAAGGCATGTTGTGGTGTTCCAGGTTACATCGAGTCAGAAATGATGCACCATGTCAATGTTTTTCCCCTAGGTATGAGAATTCCAGAACAATAACCACGTGTTCGGATCCAGATATGGATTTATTTTCTTGAAAATCATTAACATAATATTTCATCAAAATACTAGTTTGATTTAATACATTTTATTTTTCTTCAGGGTTCTTACTAATATTTTTGAATTGTAATTTCAATAAATTAATATCAATTACTCTGATACTAACAATGTAAATATGTCTTTTTATAACATAAATTTCAATTTTCATGGTACAAAAATTGGATATTTTAATTATTAATTTATTAGAAAATGTTATATAATAAATGAAATCATGAAACATTATTCTACCAGACATGAAAGGATAAATAATTGGTTCATCCTAAGTAATTTTATTGAATCTTATAAACTAGGGAAATAAATCAATGAAAATTGTGATGAAAAGGCATATTAAGCGAAAATCGGAGAAAGAATTTTTATGTGATCTTGAGAAAAAATCATCAATAACATGAGGAATATCATAATGGTATAAACAAAGAAAAAATTGACAAATCATAATAAAAACAAAATTAATAAAAAAATGTAAATGTGAATACAAAATATAAATTATATATTCATAAGCACATTACCACGGCTTTTCAAAAAGGTGTCATAAAAATTACCAATTTTATTCACCAAGGTATCGTCAAAGAAGTCAACTCTAGAGATTAAATTTTTTACCCAATAAATTAGATCCTATTACTAGTGCACCCTTAATATTTATTAATTAATTTTATTCAAATAAATCATAATAAAATATTTCATGACTAACCCAGGAAGAACAAAAGAATCAAGTTTCATATAAAAGTCCCAAAAATATAAAAAAAATGCTAATTTATATGTGTTTTTTTATTATTAAACCATGAAAAGGGAAGGTGGGTTTCATATATGCTAATCATAGAATAAAATAGATAATTTTATACCCATGAGCATAACCTAGGAAAAAGAATTTTTGTTTTTTATAAAATAAAATAATTTAATTTCATGGGAAATGAGTGAAATTTTTAGAAGAAAATTCAGCAACAAAATAGGAATGAAACATGGTTTTAGGAGAAAACAAAAAAGAGATGGGAAATGTATCAAAAATTATTAGAAGATAATTAATATAGTAAAATGATATAATAAATTGTAAATAAGAACTTATGATGGCCAATTTAATATCATACCACATAAAAAAGATTCATTTAAGGAAATTATAAGGAGAGATTTCCCTTACATTGATGATTTGATCCTAAAACATGAAGATCGAGACCTTAGGGGAATGAGGACACCTTGAGAGGACTCATTGGGAGGTAAAAATATCATATATTTTTATCGAATAATTCGTATTAAAATGAAAGGGACAAATGGGTGGATATGTATATCAAAAGTGGGGTATTTGTTTATTAACGTCTAAATAATGGCCTTTAACATATAGGTAGGTGTAAATGAAAAACAATTGATTTCACATGGTATTAAAAATTTAGTAAAATCCCTATGATATTTCAATCTATAAGAGTCAACAATAATTATAAATAAATTAGTTTTTCATGGAAAATTAATGTTTTCAAAAATAATATTTTTAAACATAATTTTTCCATTTCGGATTATAAAAGTAAATTATATATGTAAATTGCTTAAAATATATTAAAATAATTTATATTAATAAAATAACTGATATTAAGTCATTTATTGTGATTTATTTGTTATTAAATCATTATTAAATAACTATGGTATCATTTCGATACCGAAAAAATCAAAAACAAAAATAATTCTATTGACAGAAAATTAATGTGTTTTAGAACATTCTCGCAAATTCAAGGTAACCTAATTTCAATGTTATAATTTAGAAAATGATATGTATTCTACAATAATAATTATATATATATGAAAATAATAACATTTAAATATGAAAAATTATTTTTAAAAATAATAGTGGATAGAAAAGGCATTGTAAAATTTCCAACACTTATAAAAAATTAATTTTTTTCATTTATAGTATTGTAACTATCTTTTGGTTATAAAATTTCATTAAAAGAAACATAATTCAAAATACTATATTTTATTACAATAATTTAAATCTTTGTGAAATATAGAATTCTTTTCTAAAATAACTAATTTATCGAAGTTGTCATATCTTTATATTAAGAAAAACTATTCTTAAAATTGCTTTTTTGAGAAAAAGATTATTTATATTATATAATTACACATTCAGTAACTATGATATCTAAAAATAAACCCTTCATACATTGAAATACACCCGAAGTGTATGGTGTGAAATGGTTGGTTTTTTTTGGTTCCTCACCTAACATCTACTAAGTGTTAATCTCCATTAACATAGACTTCTCTCGTGGTCGATTTCATTCAAGAATTACTTATTGAAGATTTTATTGGGTGTGATCAAGGATAATCCCATCTGATGAATCATCCCTCCCAGGATCTAAAAACGTGATTAAAAAACACGAGTCCACTATTTAAGGCCATCAAATCTTTTTTATATATGAATTACCCCGTTTCAAAAATGTTACATATAAATTCTAATGATAACATTAAAATTATTCTCAATAGTATAGTTCCAAACACTCATACTAACCAATGGTCATAATTGACCAATGATCAAATAAAAGATGAATCTATATGGTCATGATTCACATTATATTCAATTCACTAATAAAACATGGTTATGTTATGAAGAATATAACACACAATTTCATGAAAAAATTATTATTCAATATGATTGAGTTTTAACAAGTATAAATATTAATGAATATTTATGGGATATGCTGTAGAGTTTTTTATTAATCAATTAGTTTGTTATTTAATCTCAAAATATACTAAAGCTAAAGATTTTGGGTTTATGATATCCAATAAAATATAAAGAATATTCACGTAAAAATAGGTAATATATAGGTATGTTATGGTTGGATCACCTCATAGATCCCTAGTACCCTCTATAAAATCATACCAAATATATTTTTTATATTTATCATTTAATAAATAAATCTATATTTATTTCATCACATACAATTTTTTTATGTTGGTATCCAACTTAATTATAAGGAATAGATATAATTTTTACTCACTCGACTAATTGGGTTGTAATCCTAAAATCTTAAAGATTTAGATACATAAATACCAAAAATCTCAGTATAAATCCATATATCTCTAACATACCTCTCGAAATGTAACATTGATTATGATGTGACACATTAATGTTTTCCGAAAGCAATGTTCCTACAATTCACTCTTGTCAGGTGGATTATGATGTGCATCATTCACTAAAATGTGTAATTCTCCACATCTCTCTATATTTTAGTATAAATTGATTTCTTAAGGCACAATAAATACTTATCCCCTAAAATAAAATGATAGATAATTATTCATGGGGTCTTCAATGTAAATTATACTTATCTTTATTTTCAAATATTTATGATGGATGTATAATCATCATTTTATTAGTATTTTTATTATTATCTCAGGTGAACTGATTCATTGAGATTGAAACATTCTATAGTGAATCCCTCAAATAGTATTTAATAATTCTTCAAATAATAATTACAATGGGGAATATAACTCAATTATGACATGATTTATCATTTTTTGATCAATCCAATTCTATATAGAAATTAATTATGAGGTATTCCTTTAGCATTCAGGTAAATTATTTCATGAATAAAATTAGAACAATCTAACATTGGAATGACCTACTCGTCCATGTAATGAATTCTCTTATATATTATGATCGTAAAATTTAAATTCAAATCCATACCCACACATCTCTAATGTCATTAAAAATTTTCTAATAAAATGTTTCCTAATGAGTATAACCTGAAAGCATCTCAAACTAATGAATTCATTTTTCTTATTAAATATTTCCTATTACACCTTCAATTAATAGTTTATTTAAACAAATCACTATAGGATAAATTGATGATTTTGGGGGAACTCCATTCTCATTTTATGATCAGTCATGTGTAATTATTCTCTCAATTTTGAAAAACTCTTCTTCCTCATTTTTATTAAATCTTTATAAGGATTATAAAATATTAAATAAAAATTAGATCTTTAATACCTTCTTTACTATTTTCTAGAAACATGGAAATAGGTACATAATATCTTATCTAAAGACAAACCACCATCACCTCAAGAATTTACTAATTTAGATGTCTTATTATCTTTTATCAAACCCCACATTTATGTTCACATGAAAAAGAACCTATAATACCTATTTTTCATGAAGATAACTTATTTTTATTCTCCCTCCTCAAAGTAATAAATGTAATGAATGATGGAAAATATTTTTGAAACGGTTACATTTATTTTTCTGATAATTCACTCATACTTATCATGTGTTAAATGATATCATTGAATAAAGAGTTTATCAATGTAAAATGTATTTTTTATCAGTGTAAATATATTTTACTGAAATATATCCACACAATACCCCTTCTTTGATGCAGTTTTACATGATGTCAATATTACTTGGAGAATAATATTTCAGTAGATTCATTTATAAGGTTATTCTAATTTTATTCCCACACCCAATGGCAATTTAATTTTTAAAATAAACCATAATATATTTAAAAAATGATATAATCTATAGATTTTCTGTGTTACATCCTACCCCTCACTCATTGGCTTAGGAAGATACGTTGGGTTTTACTTGACAAAGGTGATGTCACCAAGACAGAAACGGTTAGAATTATCTGGAAGTGACCTCAAGAAAAAATTGAGGTTGAATTTACCTATGAAAGATAAAATCAAAATCCAAAAATAAAATAAACAAAAAACCCCAATATCATGAATATGTAGAGAAAAAAACTCAACCAAACAAAAAACCATATCTAAGTGCAAGTGAAAACCAAGATACATAACCAATGAATATAAAGTTAAAAAATCCTAAAGACCCCAAATTCCACCATCAAGAAATTCCCTTCCTCATCTACGCTTCAACTCTACAATACCTGAAAAACAATATTAAGAAGAATCACCATGTAAAATTATACCTTTAATATACCTATTTGTCAATAGATGACATCTCCAAATGCACAACAATTTCCATGATGTCAGTGAGTGTATAAATAGTAGGATTTCCCCAATGGATTCCAAACTAAATCAACTATAGAAAGTGATTTTATAATAATATATTAAACTTGTTTAAAAAATATTTTAAACTAGTTTATACCATATCCTAAAAGAACTCCCATATAAATAAATAAAAAAAGACTTTAAAAACATTCTCAAATCCATTATTTATACCATTCTTTGTTTCCCCACATTCACGCATGTATTCCCATGTTACCATTTCATACTCATGATCAGTCAATAATTTATCTATAAAGTCACCACAAGGTAAATAATAAGATGTTAATCAATAGTACATTCCCATCCTATAGGATGACGTCTAATTCAAATGATGTCTCACCAACCATGTAAGCCAAAAATCATTCCAAACCATTTAAAAAAAATCATTTATTAAATTATTTTGATAATCCATTTTTGATGTATATAATAAAATCTATCATTTTAAAATATCTATTTCAAAATTTATCAATATAATAATAATTTTCAAAAAAACAATCAAATTTCCTTAATTTCCCAAAACTACAACTAAAAATGTTTCAAATGATAATAATGAAGTTACATAAAAATCATTTACTGAAAAAAGGAATTTTTTAGGATAATAAATTAAGATCTAATAAGGTGGAGTTTGTGGAGAACTCACCTACCTCACCATCCATGGTAAAAATGAATAAATTAATAACAATTATCTAGATCATATCACAACTGACATTTATTTCCAAATATCATCTGAAAAATCATTTGAAATCTCATCATTAATTGTGGGTATATCCATATAAAACTAGAAAAATGGTTAAAATAAAGAGAAAGAGAATTTAACATAGTTGAAAATATATGTATAGTGTCTTATCCATGAATAAAAATTTATAATTTTCATTGAATCTCTAAAAACATTCTCTCGAATCGAATTTAACTTCATATCAATACATGGAGGAAAAATTATATAGTATTACGAAATATTTGGAAATGAAAAGTGGTATAATGGTTTAATCCATGTTATATCCAAAAATTTCTTATCATCAATAGTATATTGCATGGCTTGGTAACAAATCTTGTTAGACATCCCACTAACCATGAGGTGATTCCTACTTTAATCCAAAACCTCACATGGTTGGCTCGTAAATTTAGAGAAAATATATGCCATACATGAATGGCCTAATATCAATGGGAAACCCCTATTTGGGTTGGATAATATGGTTAGATAGACCATCTTCCAAACATTAAATCCCCATTGTTAGAAAGTGCAATGTTATTCATTTAAATCCACTTGGTTTTACCAAAATTTGCATCATTCATATTCCTACCAAGTTACCAATTTATTTATTTTCACGTTTTCCTAGAGGATCTTCGTGGATTATAATATCCACGATTGATCAATGAACCTCTATTATATCATCCAATGGATGGAAACCACTTTTCAAAAACCCAATAATTATATAGGCCTAAAATAAATAAATAAATGGTCAATTACATGAAACCGATGATAAATCATTCTCCCAGGAATTGAAATTTAAATCCCCATATAGTAGAAAATCATAGTTATCATTGAATAGATTAGGCCATATCTCCAGGATTTCCTTTTAATTCACCAATGTTTCCTTCTGAATTTTTATATATTTTCATAAATTACATAGAAGATCAACAATGTTAATTGGAAATACATTCTCTTTACTATCCGCAATCCATACTCACAAATGAAAAAATGAATTATTTGGATCTAGGTCAATTCGAACCCATTGAATTACATGTTCATGATCCAGTTGATGTTTATTTTATCAAGTTATATGAAACACATTTTTCCCTAAACATAACCTTGTGAGAAAATACAACTGATATTCCACCTCAAAAACTCATTCACGTATCTCAAAAGGGAATATGTATCGAGGAGGAAACATTCCATGAAAACGAAACTGATAATGCCCACACCTTCGTGAGATTATCAAGAATTCGTGGTCACTCGCTTAAAACAAAAATTTTTTTCAATGATGATCCACATATTATTTCTATTCAATATGAGATGTATACATCCTCTTTCCAATTATATAGGTCATCTTTATATCTATTGTAAATGGTTGTGTCAAATTACTAAAGTATCAAATATTTCTACCCAAAAATAGAAGTGAACGATAAGAATGATCATAAAATAATAAAAAAGGAACCATATGTATCATGTATTAATGATTGTTGTTGTGTGATAACCCCACTAATAGTATGTGATCCTCTTGTAGCCAAAAAAATCCTTTACACAATACCTAAGAATGTCCTAAATTATTTAGATAATCTTTTTAGATATCCATTAATTTAGAAGATGATGCATAATTCTCATATTCAACTATATCTTAATGTCATTCTATAGGGATTTCTAAAAATGAGACATAAATATGGGATAGATATCATATACGATCAACTATTGAATGACATGTTTTATTACAACTTCGTGGATGTTAATTTTCGACATGTTTTCCACAATATGATATTATAGAATAAAGAAGAGACTAGTTGACCATGTTATCCAATCCCTTAATACTCGTATAGAATTCTGTTTCCAAACAGTCCTTTGTAAAATTGTCACAAAATCCATGGCTATATACTACCATTTCCAAATTTGAATCAGTTAAGACAATAGTATTCCTACTTATTATTGTTGCTCCTCTTTGACTAACTAAGAGGTTAGTGATCTCAGAAAAAAACACTTTCATTTCCCTTTTCATGTAGACCCACCCAAACCATGTTCTCATCACTCTATTCTTATTTTGAATACATGGATTAATATCCCAAAATGAATATTATTGAAAATTAAAAATTATTTCCTTAAAATCTACCCTAATCTTATGGATAAACTAAAATAACACACCCCCATACACATGATATCACTTAATTTTCTCCCCACCATTAATTTAAACCCTTATTGAAAAAAATTCATATTTTCTATTTTATCCACTATCACATGATGAACCAAATTAACAACAAAGTATATGTAGAAGAAAATTAGAAAATTTCCTTGATTATTAAAATCTAGGTGCATGTATGATATAACTAACCTCAACTTCTACTGCTCCAAATATGATTTAGCCAAATAATTGTATGGATTCCTTCTAATTCATCCACTATAGAATTCCTTTTATGTGGTCTATTTATCAAGTTCATGAGGAATATTTTATGGTATTCCAACAATATTTTTTTACCTTCGATTCAAATAACATGCTATAATAATTTTATACAAACATTTATGGTTTGTAATACTGATGAATTTATCACCAAAAAGATAATTACACAAATTATTCGATACATAGAATACAATATCCAATTCCCAATATTTTTCTGGGAAGTTATACTCATGAACCTCTAATGTTTGTTAGCCATAAAAAACAACAAGATCTTTCATAATGATAAAACATTCCAACTGAAATCACAATTCATCATAGTAAACTACATACCTCTCAAAACACTCTGAAAATATAATTATAGTTCATGATGTAAGTACAACATTGATGTGCTTAAAAGAGTTTTTAAAAAAGTTTATCTATTGTTATTGAAGTATTTCCCCATCAAAGTTATCATTTGTGATTCCAAATTTGAAATTCATTAAATAATTTCTATAGTTTCGCATTAATTTGAGAAAAATATGTATCTCAAAGTAATTATTCCATGGTTTCGAAGAGATAATAACTTTTATAATTTTTGGGTCTATAGAAATTCATTTTTTATATTCAAATAGCTAAGAAAATGTAGTTATTCATTATAGAAATAAAACTGGGACAACATTTCTAATAGATAGTGCGCTCAAATGATAACCAACATTATTGACAAGTATTTCTCATGGTATACATTTTCCCTTGAATAAACCGTCTTTTATTCATTAAAATAAAAATAATTAAATCCATATAGAATTGAAATATATGATTCATTAATTTTAATGAAAATGGTTGGGCTAGTTTTATAACCAAAAGGAATAACAATGAACTTGTAGTGGCCATATATTCTTTAGAAAGATGTTTTTGTAATATCCCATTTCTGAACACAAAGTTTGTGATATCCTAAACATAATTATATTTTATAGAACTACACGACTCCCATATATTCATTGAACTACTCATAAATTCACTCAATATGATGCTAATTATTTATTGTAACAATGTTTGGCTTAAAATAATCTACAAAAAATCTCTAGAGTTACATCCACCTTCTTCAAAAAAATAACTCAAGCTTACCATTGAAATGTACTTGATTAAATAAACACTTTAATTTCCAACTCTTCGAATGGATGCTTAAATTCACTCAATTATTTTGGTTCCATATTATAATATTGAAGGGAAATATGAATGGTCACCAATATGCAGTCAATATTAATCATCGTATCTACTTTGTGTGAAAACCCTAATAAAATTTCCATAAAAACATTAAGGTATAGATCTATTAAGGTTTTAAAATATCTAATACCAAAATAAAATACTAATTCCAAATAAACTATTGTAAGCTCATTGGATATAGTTCAAACAACTAGTACCAGGGTTCTAGCACTTCTTACATCCACTGCCCAATATCTTTTAATGAGATGTCTACAACCATTATAATATTGGTAAGTTACCTAAAATGCATAAATGTAATAAGGGACCCATTTTATATCATCCTACCCATTCACCAAAACAAGTTGTATAGAACCATTTATTTAAAATTAAAATCCCATAAAAACTTATTCTTATTCATTTTTTTGGGATATGATAAGCATTTATACGATTGAGACTTTCTTTTTCTTGTAAGGGTTTTTAGTTTAAAAACATAAAGAATATTATAAACTTGTTAAATAATAAGATAAATGAAATAATTATAAATAAATTAATGGAATATCATCTTTTCCAATAGAATCCCACAAAAGTGTATAATTTAATAGAATCATAAATCTCTATGTTAATGATGTTGATTGATTATCCATGATTACTTTTTCATCTGCTTACAATTTTTTACTAGGTGTAATTTTATCTTTGTTACATCGGAGATATTATACTGGTTGAGGATTCATGCTATTCCTAGAATCACCATGGATCACTTGGTTCTGCTAATGCTATCTATTTCTTTGCACTCATCTCATCAAAGCATATAATACAAGATAAGTATGAGATTGTCTCTATCCCATGACCATGGAGTACTGTGAGAATTTCATTGACGAAGTACCGAATGGTTTCAATTTTTAAAATATACAGTCGGTTTCGTACAATCCCAATTCAGATGCTCAAAATAACCAAACTAAAAAATTCCGAGATTACTCTACAATCAAGGAGATAAGTTGAGAGATCCCATGGTCTGAGTTTGAGATATTCTAGCACCTTGAGAATAGGTTTCCCCCATCCCCTTTTTTTAAACTAGAGCACCCACCATGTAAAACTCTAATAGTTTATGGTATGTCTTTTTTTTAAGTAAACATAATATCATTGATATATTACATTACAAATAGCACTGAACATAAATGATCATCAAAATATTATTATTTTATCACGAACCTTATAACCTAGATGTTACATTTGATGAAATTAATTGTATTAACCAAGCTCTAAAATATATAATTTTCGAACTCATTTTTAATGTATTAGTTATTTATTTTTTAATATTATATTTAAAATAGTTATTTTATTCTTCAAATATATGTTTTATTTATTAAAAATTAGTTTCCTTGTAATATGTGGAAAGGTAAATATATGTTATTTTTGAAAATCTTAATTTTTTATATAAAATTTATATAATTTATAAATTTATAATGTGAAAATAATGTTATGAATAACTATATAGAATTTTTCAAAACATTCATTTTTTCCGTGAATAGTACAATATACAAGTTTTTATAAAACCATATAATTTTTTATATATAAACTTAATTTATTTTAATAAAATTGATATAATATTTAATTACGTATTTTATAGTAAGGTATAAGCTAATTAATTATATTTAACAAATATTTATACATTATTTTTGAATAACTACATTTTTGGATTAAAAACATAATTATTAAAAAAAAATTCATTTCATTTGACTATTTATTTTTTAAATTAATTTGAAACTTATATGTTCGGAATTTTTAAAACGGATACAATTTTTGTAATATGTTCATCTAAATTAGTTTACTACTTTTTATTATATATCGGTATAAAAAAATATTGTGGCTGAAAAAGATATGTCAGAGTATTATTAAAATAATTTACCATGTTGACATTTAAATATAATAGACTAAAATACAAAAATAATAAAACTTTGAAATGGTGGTATATGTGTTTCATGAACTTAATCCCCCATAAAACAATATTAATCATCAAATTAAATGAAATAATGCCACATAAATTAATTTGGAATTAAATATAAATTAATTATTAAATTAATCATAAAAATCCACCACTCCCCAAGTACTAATACCAAACCACAATAACCGATTTCTCATAAAAAGACCTGAATCTATTAAAATAACTTTCAACCCTACTTCTATCAAACATCCCCATGACAATATATAGTTCTTCTCACCCAACTAAAAATTCAATATTACTTATGGGGTCCTTCATGGATGTGATATTCAATTGGTATCTTTCTCAAACAAAAACTCTTAATTTCCATTATTTATGTACATTATCTTAACCTACTTCATCCATTAAAAAAATAATTAATTTATCATTTATTTTCTATAATTTTATATTCATATTTTATTAACTTATATCCTCACCTTTTCTTAACTCCACTTATTCAAACAAATGAAACTATTGTATAGATTATGGTGGGTAATCATCTCCATGGATAATGATTTGTTATTTTAAATTAATTTCTACAAGTATATTCCTAAAATTACTATTTTTTAACTAATATCATAATTGTTATATTGTACATTATATCATTTATAGGAACCAATATATATAAATAATATTAAATAAAATGACACTAGATTGTGATGTTCCAAAAAACCATCCAAACAAACTAATGATTTATAAAAAAATGATCAAATGAATCATCATCATACAAGAAAGAAAAATTATACATGATACAATTTTAACTTATCAAAATCCATAATTACCTTTTCATTTTACTTCTGTAGTTTTATATAAATTTTAAAATAAAATTCATAGTTATATTGAAATGAACTGACCATGAAACCATTAAATGAACACTCCAGATAAATTGATAATAATGAATTTTTATAATTTAGGTGCTGAAATATGTTATAAAATAATCATATATGGTATTTTAAATATTATTATTGTTCTTTAATTAACAAAATAATTTTTTAAGCCATTATACAAGAGTTAAAAGTACAAAAAACTAATGGGATGTGTGAGGTAAATATTTCTCATCTCACTTTTATATATGTGACGTTCATTACATATTGACCACATATCTTAGTTATGTAGTACATATAAATACCATTGATATAAAATATCATTAACATAATTTTCATCAAGTAATTCAATGTTTCCTTTTATTTTTATTACTTTTATGGGGAAAATTAATTGACTCATTATCACGTGTCATGTGATTTCAGAACTCTGTTTCCATTATTTGGGTAAAACATGTAATTCATTGTCTATTTAATGAAAAGATTATATGTCAGATAAATTTTGATTATGTTATAATGTATTTTCTATTCCTAAAATGGATTTATATATTACACACATAAGATAATCATTTATTAAATCTCACATCAATGATTTGATATTTATAATGTAATTTCAATTAAAAATTTATCCTTTTAAACATCCCAATAAAAATCTATTTTCATCCATCTCCATGATTTCTTAAATTATTTCTAATTTTTTTAATATTCAATTAGTATATTTTACTGTCATTTCTAATCATGTTCGACTTCTTGAAAAAAATGAAAAATAATTTTTTACAAATGAGGATATTTTTTATTTTTTTTAAATAAAATTTTGAAGTAATGTTTTTTAACATATACTGGAAGAATAGATCTTTTGACTATAATAATTAATTTTTTATATAATTTATTTTTTACAAACATTCAAATTTATTTTCAAATAAAAATTTTCTCATTATAATGGGGTTTCAATTTTAAAAAATTTCTTTGTAAATGGAAATGTATTTTTAAAAAACATATTTCATTTATCTTTAACAATTATTTTCCATATTATATAACATTATTTGATGTTATATATGATTTATTGGGAATATTATCAATGGATAATATCATAATATTTTAATGTTTTGTTTATATTTATAATGGAATGATATTTATAAAACATGTTCTCTTTCCAATGGTTACTCTATGATGAGATGTTTATGAAATAGAATTTATATTCACTTGTTCTAATATGATTTTTGTTCTTATATAACACATATATATGCTATAATTTTTTTTGTGTGAGAGATATATATACATAAATAGAATAGGGAACTGATATATATCTCACATGATAAACATGACTAAAATTTGATATAAAATCATTTCATTAAGATCAGAATGAAATAGGAATTGTACATAATTCAGTCTGATATGACTGAAATGGGAGTTGAAATAAGTTCACAAATACATGACTGAAATGCGAATTGGACCATTTTTTTAATGCATGACTAAAATGATAAGAGAACACAGTTCCATAACAACTGAATGAAATTTGAATTTTACTCATCCCAATAAGGCATTACTAAAATTGGATGTAAACATAAAATAGAAAGGCATGATTTAAATAGGATATGAACTCGATTTTGTAAGACGTGACCAAAATATGAAGTGGACTCATTTCAACAAGATGGGACTATAATGAAAAGTGAAATTGATTCAGTAAGATATGATAAAAATGGTAAATAACTCTGTTCAATAAGGCATGACAGAAATTTGAAGTGAACTCAGTTTAGTAATAGATTACTTGAATTGTAATTGAACTCAGATCAGTGAAATATGAAAGGAAAGTGTAGTGAGCTTGACTAAGTAATATTGAACCAGAATGTGGAGTTAACTCAGTATAGTAAGAGAATTTGTCATTTATGATCATCTTAGATTTGATCCGTGAAAACTGTGATGGTTTTTGGATTGAACTCATTCCACTATGATAGTCCTCGAAAATATACTAGACTAGTAAAAAAATTATTTTCTATACTTATGTGTATGATACAATTCTATTTGTTATGAAAATTATACTCTCTCATAAATCATTTTCTTTTATGTTTCATGTCTTATGAACTTATATGATTTATTCCATGTTTCAATATTATGATATTTGATTATCATGGAATAATTTTCAAATGTTTTGTTCTTATTGTTAAACCATTATGCTCATGTTATCCTTGACATCTCCCATTTTAAACCTTACTATGAATATGAAAACACTCTTTTATTTTATTTATTTTCATAAGATATAAAGAAATATTTTATGTATGATATTTCGGAATGGTTTCTAGTTTTGAAGGAATAAGTGAGAGATGATATAGATACATTTTTATCAACTAATTTTTTATTCCATGTTTCTAACAACAATGATCACATATAGTTAAGGTGTGATTTTGGAATGTTTTTAATGAATATTCATCTATTTCAAAGAAATTCCTTTTTATAAAAATTATGGGTGGTTATATTCGGTATCAGTGAAAGGTTTAGTAATCCTTTATAAACATGCATTAGAAATCCATATGTATGATCCTTCAGGATTTGTTAGAAAATATATTACAATCCTAGCATTATGGTAATAATCATGAATAACCTAGGGTTAAACCTAAGGTGATAGGGATTGATTTTTTTAGACATTTACCTCGATTATTTGGCTTTCCACTATGATAATATTTTCCCAAACTATGTATTTTGGTTATAAAAGATGGATGAAACCAATAGTATTCATGTTATTTGTTATTGTGACAGACAATGGAATTATGTTTTTCATGAGGAACCAAATGATATGGAAGTCAAAATGTGAAAACTTATTATTATGTGTAATAATCAATATCATAATCTGATCAATAATATAAACATTTGTGTGTTATTTAGCCCATCTAATAAGATAAATATGCAGTTCCGTGACGATCCTTTAGTGAATAAAATGGAATTTTCCTTAGTAAGAAATGTTTTAAGAGGAATGATGGAGAATGTTTCAAATGAATTGGAAGATTATTTGGATGAGGAAAATAAGGAAACAAAATGGTAATTTTAAATGAAAACTTATTGGTTTATTTAATCTAATTGATGAGAATATTGGGATTCCTATGTAATCATCTATAGTTAACTATTTTAATTATGGAATGTATATGAATTTTAAAAATGGAAACCCTAGGAAGATATCCTAAGAAGAGAATCAGAATGTCTTTTTGAGTAATTGTTATATTTCTAATGAGTAAGAAATTATGTATGAAGTATGAGATTTAAGACGTGATGATAAAAATATGAAGAACAAATCTCAATGGTATAATACATAAGTGGAATACTTGATTAGTTTTATTAGAATTAAGGAATAATGTTGTAGAGGTAGTATTATATTACTAAGGAATAATGAAAAAAAATTCAATTTAATATTTTAGTTCTTCCTTATGTATTTTAATTTTTATTTGATATATTATCTGTAATCATAAAATTGATAGAGGTGTCTACATAAATTTTTTTTGGAACACATTATTTAGGGAAATAAAACCCATAAAACAAGAAATATTTGTAATAAAAATTATAAGGTTAATTTTTTGGATCTTTCTTTTCATGAATAAAATATATAGAAACGGTGGTTTATGAATAGTGGTTCTTATTCTTAAATGAAATTAAATTTAATAAATATAACAAATTAATATAAATATGAGTCGGCAGGCATTTATTTGGTAATAATATATTATTAAATGTAAATGGTATTTCTATGGAAAATATATTACAAATAACATTATTTTTTATTAAAATATTATTATTTTTTGAATAAATCATAGCCTACTGAGTTTTTCATAGTTGTCCCTATTGAGAAAAAGAGGGATGTTGGGAGAAATGTTTCATCTATAAAGAGGATAAAAATATATATCAATTTTATTAGAGGTAGTGAGGACCTATTATATCTTATTTAATAATTGAAAAACACCATAAAGTGTTTATCTGAGTTTGAAAAATGGGAATAAATTATTGCAACTATCAATTAGCTATCAATGAAAAATAAAAAAATTAATGATTTATTAAGAATACCGGAGAAACATTCATATTTTGAATTAGATTTGTATTATAATTTTTAAAACATGCAAGATCAAAAAATAATGAACAAAAATATGAAATCAATATTATCATCAAACTATTATAATTTAGTAATTTTTTATACTAATTTATATGTCAAAATTAAAATAAATAATCAAGGTGAGATATTTATTTTAATTATTTCAATAATTACATCACATGGATGAGTATTTTCTTGTGTATTACATAAGGATAGATTCAAAATATTTATTTTTATTATTTGGATAATTTCATAAAAAATAAGTAGGATTTATTTGGTTGAGGTAAGATAATTGATCATACTATTCTCATGGAGAGTTCCCCAGGAATTTTAACAAGAATAAAATTTACTATGAGTTAAATTATTCTTTTACTCCTATGAAAAATGTCATAGTCAAATGAAAATTTTAGAGTATTTTTCCTAAGAATAAATGAATTATTATTGAAAATGTAACATCATGGTTCTTATAGCTATATTACATTACTATATATATTATTGTTCAATTTATAAGATTATTTAACCTTAAAGCTAATATTTTCCCCTCTTATGTTTTTTATAATGAAGAAAAATGTAAGAAAACATTAGAGTGTTTAGATGATCAAACATCATTAAGAGTATGAGAAACAAAATAAATAAGACTAATGAAATACTATATCGTTGAATATTAACTGGATATATAAACAATGTATGCTCATATAGATGAAAAAAATTAAAATTATGAAAATATTATTGATATTAGTGATGTTATTGATTTTGAACTTGATGATTATATATAAAACACAATTATAATAGAAAATTAAGAAAAATGTTTTATATTCTTGAAAGGAATGAAAAAATGATAAATTTATCCAACATCATTTAGATGATTCCAATTTATTATTAAATAGTTATGAATGAGGAAAACATAATATTATTCATATATGTTCTAGAATTCAAAATTTTTTGATAATAAAAATAAAATTGGTAACAAGAATCTTGTTGTTCATATGTAGATTAGAATTATAAGAACTAATCCCACTATCCTTATATTAAAGATTAAACAAAAAAATATTGAAGATACTTCAGGACCAAATAATTTAATCCTTTATATTAATGAATACCTATATAAAATTGATAAAAACGTGACATGGGAGTGTGTTTTAATGCAATTTTAAAAAAGAAACATTTGATAAAAAAATTATTTAGAAAATGAATAATCTAAGATGGTTTTATTTCTTGAAATAATTCTATACATATATCTAATGGATAATTTTAAATGATGTGTGATTTAATTTTATGAGAAATATTATATTGTTTTAATTCAGCAATCTATTAGAATATTTATTTTAATTTCTACTAAATTGAGTCATAATTTTTTTGTATTCAAATAAAGACTACATTTCCCAATGGTTTATTTTTTTTAAAGGTTGGGGCCGAAGCCTCATTTTTATTAATAAAGCAAATCAAAGTCCTCTTTTAACTGGGTAGAGGGAGACCCATTACATAGCTCGAAGGCCCAGTGGGCTAGTAGCCCATTTCATAGAACGTAGGCCCAAATTTTTGCCCAAATTCTTATTCTGTGAATCGTAACCCAGCTGCTACAGTACCACCACCGCAACAGTGCCCTGCTGCCGCTACAGTACCCGCCGATCAATAATACCGCCGCTACTACAGTACCTGCTACAGTACTACTATAGTACATGCGCCCAATGGGTTTTTATCCCCCGTTTTTCATGTAGTATTACGGGGTTCTTGCCACTAAGCCAAACCCCAACTACTCCCAATGGTTTATTGAATTTAGTTGTTTATATTAGTCAACAAGAAGAATTTATTAAATGTACTGATTATTGTTGTGTTTTCAAATCAAATATAGATCATTGTATACTAAATAATGAACCATTATCTTGTTACATCCAATTAGATGAACAACAGGTAATCTTGGAGTTCATTAGGGATAGGTTGAGAATAATGTTTCCAAAAAATTCCCAACGACACGTCAATTATTGTAATATTTTAGTTAATGATATTTTATTTTTTTTAATGAAGTAAATAGGGGTAAAATTTTTTACATACAACTAATGGTGTTTTTTGATAAGTTAAATCTGGGAGAAATAAAATTCATTTATGACATATAGATTAATTAAGATACTGATTATCTCATTATTTCATAAATAATTATGCTTATGAGCTGTTTAAAATTGATGTAATAATGCATGAAATGTGATTATATTTTTCTATGTGTTTAGGAAAAATGGTAATTAATAAATATAAATTTTTTAAAATTTTGAAAATACAATTCATAGAGCTAATTGGAAGACATTTATGCCTAAATGTATCATAAAAAATACTAGTTTATTATATTTTTCATGTGTTAGAATTTAGTCAGTCATAACATAGAGTAATCATATTATTAATAAGGTAATTATTATCTATATTTACAATACTTCAACAAATGGACTTCTATATAAATAATAATTAAAATTTAAAAAATTATCGCATTCATATTATGAAAAAGAATCATATGATAGAAACCCAAATTTAGGTGAATTATAATTTATTATTGAATAGTGTATTCCATGGATCTTGATGAAATAATCACTAGAAGTATTCAATTAAACTATGTTAGAATATTTTTATTCCTAAGTCACTACTCATATTCTTTAGGCGATGACTACAATTAAAGAAAGGGATATCTATTTAATTCTGAATGAGATAATCAAATCTCCCTTAATTATTCCAAGGTTTCCATTCATCATTTCTAGTCAAAGAATAAAAATATTAAATATAATTTTCATAGACTAATATAATGAGATAATTTCTAAAATGAATCTTTTAAAAATTGGGAACATATTGCTAATATTAAAACAAATAATCCATAATTATATTATTCGAGAAGATACACATGGAAATGTGAGTGTAGATAAATATCAAACAATTATGTATGAAAAGTCTTGAGTTTCCACCTTAATCTTATAATTATAACATTCTGGAGGAGATTTTTTCAATTTTGGGAGATTATTATAATCATTATTAATGAACTGTTTAATTTTTTTTATTGATTTGTGATAAAATTGTTCTATAAAATCAATTAGATTTTTCATGAGAATAAAAAAATAATTTTTTTGTTATGATCCATTTTAAGGAAAAAAATTTTATTAATTTTATCACCCATTTCTTCTTACATTAATCAATCTCCTCAATATAAAAATATTACTAATAAATGTTTATTTTTGTTGTAAAATTTTATTTCAATCCAAGAATTTATTTATATCAGTCTCATTGTCAAAAAGGTTGGAGGAATGGGAATTATTGAAAACAAAATTCAAAGTGGTGGATTATTAAACCCTCATGTTTATGATGGTATACTTATTGTTAATAATAATTTAAATATTATTATTAATGTGGTCATCTTCATTTTAAGAAATTTTCACATTTGAGAGACACTATCAATATAATTTTATAGTTTTACTGAAATAAATTATCTAGTGTAGAGGTTGAATAGTTTAGAATAATTCATATCCAAATTAAATAAATTTCATTCATTGCGTATCACACACTCATGTTTCTATATAATGGTACGAAGTATCTCAAGATGTTGTTCTGTGATTAGTTGAAGTGGTTGAAGATTCCATGGTTTTATGTATAGATGTTTTCAAATTCATAATATATAAGATATCTTTTGGTAACACTTACTATGTTATTATAATGAGATATTAATAAAATATAGTGATCCCTTATGGTTTTAAAAAATTGATTATAATTATAGTTTTTGAAAAACATGAAATATGATGGGATATAAAAACATCATGTCAATAGAATAAGAAATTTTAAATTCTATATAAGACTTCTGTTGAAATTCAAATGAAATTACATTATCTTTAGCACACTTCTACTTAGTGTGTACAATTTGACGAAGTAGATAGAAAGAGGTGGTGAATTTTACTATTAAAGAAATGAAACTACTAAGGGTAAATGAAATGTTACAATGATTTTGAAATTTTTAAAAAATAAAATTATAAAATAGAAAATAGATAACAATTAAATCTCATGAATCATTATAAATAATTTATTAATAATAGAAATTCCGATATTGAGTTTGTTAAATTATGTATATTGATGATTAATGAAAAAATTATTAAAATAAAAGAGAATAAAATTTTTTAAAAAAAGTTTTTCAATAGTTATATGTGATCCTTTATTTCTCTAAACATGAAAAAGAGAGGTCAATGTTATTTATCACAACATATTTACAATGAAAAATAATCACATGCCTCGTGATTATTGTTTTCGATCACTATATTAATCTTTTTTTCTATCCAAGGAGTTTGTCCCTCAGGTTTTGTGTAGTTAGAACCCATTAAAGTAGGTGATGAGATAATAGGTGTTTTATTTTGGAAAGTTAATTAAATTCCACTCTAAAATCACTCATATGGAATGATAATTTATTTAGAGAGATTTATTGATAATTATAAATATGTTCCATTGGGAAAAATTTAGAATTTATGATTGGATCAATGTGGACATATTGAAACACTATGGTTCTATTGTTTGAGTGTCAATCATAAATCTTGAAGAAGAGAATTATTATTGATATCCAATATCAAATATAAAATTTAATAAACATAGTTTTATAGACGCAAAATATTTTTGGATGTTTTTGTAATAATCAAGGTTCACTAAAGTAGAATAAGAACACAATCAAATTATTTTTTAAACATTAATTTCCTTCTAGGACTAGCTACCACAACACCACTATTTACCTTGTAGACATCACCAGATACCTGGTACAATACACCTAGTGGTGGTTGGAGTACTTGATGTTCATTGTGGCTAAAATTTCCTCACTCATTATCTAGTACACATCCATCGAATGTCCAATGTAATGATAGAGGATGAAATAGTTAAGACTTAACCACTAGTGGGATAGAGGATCTACACCATATGACTGATGGGTTATTCATACAAATATGGGGCTTTCATCATTCCACTAAACTACAAGTGAAGCTTACACCAATCCACCATTAATGGGACCATCCTTAAATTCATTCTTTTGGATTCTACAGATCATATAATTCCATTCTATTGTATTGAAATTAGGATTAATTAATTTCTATTCCTTGAACATTACCAACATGTTACATTTGAATTGAAATTAAAAAATATTTTTGAACCAATATTTACCTGATATTAATTCAAATTGGGGAAATTTAAATTCATTCATATAATGGAATTTGATGTTGATGAGTATGTTTGTATCCAGGAAAAAACTATGAGAGAGAAAGATACAACATTATCACCCTTTTTGATGATAACAAACACTTAATATGAAAATATATTTTAAAATTAAAATAATTGTGAAATATAATTCATTTAAATTAATGATTTTAGATATCGGTATATTTATCAATATAGTTATGTTATAAATAAGACAAAAATTTTGTATTAAAGTGTAATAATTTTGAATAAAATCAAAAAATCTATAATTTTTAACACAAATAACAAAAAATCAATTTTCAAAAAGTTATTACCATTTATTTTCAATGAAAACAAATCCTGTTTGAGATAAAACATAATTTCTCATAAATATTATGAACTGTATCCAAATTTATGAAAAATATTCTTGAAACTTTTCCCCAGTTATGATAAAACAAAATTTAAGAACTTTATACACCTTTACAGTTATATAAATGAAATAAAAGAAGAGAAATAATAAAATGTAACATAAATTATTTTATAAAACAACGATTTCATTATACGTATTTAAAAAAACTAGAATAGATTTAAAATTGAGGAAACATTGAATGATATTTTGATTCAAAAAGATTTTAAAATAACCTCTAGTCTTTCCAAATTCCTTATTAATAGGATTTAGAGGGAGATGTATGTTTTATGGATGTTTTGAAAATAGATAAATAATATAAATGATAAAGTGATAATAGTGAATATATAATATAGAAAATAATCATAAGAGAATATTTGATTAAAAAATTGACCATGTCGAGAAGAAAATGGATAATTTAATTGGAAAATAACGTTTCCAAAATGTATATTCCCCTAATGAGTGTTTTTTCCACTATAAGCTGATGAATAACTTTTATTGAATTGGATAAAATACCTCAAACTGAATTTTTATTCTTCTTTGGTAAACTAAATCTTGTTAATATTTATTAAATGTATTAGTATATTTATAATGATTTTACTCCTCAAAAACCATCAATTAAGAGAGATAAAAAATGTAAAAAATATTTAGATAGTATACCTAATTTATAATATATGTTTTTTAAAGTAAATTATACCAAAATAGAATAATAATCACAATTAGTTTGAAATATTAAAAAAATTAAAACATTACATGTTATTGAATATACAAATTTATAGTTTTATTATAATAGAAAATAATTTTTCATTTAAATTTTTTTTTTAAATTATTTAAAAATTAATTTTTTTTAAAATATAAAAACAATCCCCTCAAATTAAATAACAATTGATATAAAGGGATCATATATTAGAAATAAAAAATATAAATAAAAAATAAATGAATGAAAATTGAATATATAAAATAAAATTCTGTGAAGTTAAAAATGTTATCCATTGCCAAATGGGAATAATAAAAAGTGACCCATTCTAGACAAACCATTAACTAAACAAAAATGGACCTGTGCTAGGGACTTACTGACCATATTAATACCATGATATTAAATCCTAACAAATTTCAATAAAAAATCACCCATTTTTTAAATTATCTCTGAAGAAATTGATCTTATGGTTACTGTGTTTCATGAGAGAGTGATATATATGATTTTCAAATTATTATAGTTAATATTTTTATCAATCATAATAGGGATATGGTCTGATTTAAACCCGAAGTATAGGATATTGTGTTTCATTCATATTATATTAGTGCAATAACTCCCAGAAGCTATTTATTGTGAATCACTTATATAAAGATAATATACATTATATTATTAATATTAAATAATATGAGGGATTTTCCAAGTTGGTGTGAGGTCCAACTTTTACATTTCTTGTATAGTTTTCATATTCCAAAATCAACATTTGAAAACCCAGTTAATTTAAATTAATATTATATAAAAAAAATCACGGTCTTCTTTTCAATTTAAATAATAAAAAATCCATTTAAAAGATTTTCTAGGATATTATATTTTATTTGATTGAAAATGAAAAAATTAAAAAACATAGAATATGATATAAATATTCTTCATGTTAAGATAAATATAAAAAATCATACTTTTATTAATATTTTTATTAATGGGCTTATCATCTTTTTCTATTGTAAAATTATCAGTAGTGATCATTTCTGCAGTAATTTACTTATTAAAATCTATTCCAAATAATTTTAAGAGTTTATTTTTTTATCTTCCCTAGATTATAAAAATATAAAAAATTAATTGAGAAATTTTTGAGTTAAGATAGAATTTTGTTCACCGATAAATATAATTTTAAATTCCTTTTTCATTAAATAAGAAAACCAAAGAGTGAGAATAATTTTTTTGAGATGAATATCACCTCATCAATGTATGTTTTTGTTTTTAAAAAATAAATTGATATGTTTTGTTGAAAGAAATTTGGGTCGACATTTCCTAGTTTGAAACAATTTGTTGAATTAAAATTACAGAGTCATTCATAGCAAGAGTGATGTGTTTTTTAAAACAATAAATAATATTCGATACATTAAATTTTTTTTATAAAAATTATTTTAATATAATGATGGTTTTTCCAAAAAATAAATACTACAACAATTAAAATGGATCTATCCACATAAATTTTTAAGATATTAATACTATGGTGACTCATGAATGACAATAATATTCTAATGGATTCTAAATAAGATATAGTTACCATGTATTAAACATTATAGATTTTTTATTCATGGATATAAACATTACTTACTAAATGTGGCATATTATTAGTGATATTACTAAGAACATATAACTTATTACTAAAAAAGAAATTAAAGCATATGGTGGGATGATCATTTGGTATTTCCATGTGAGTTCATTCATAATTTCAAGGATGTTAATTTAGTTCATCTTTCTTAAAAGAAACAAAAATAATAATTAAGGGATCATTGATATTTGGGTGTTCTAAGTGAGACACCAAGGCATAATTTTTATCCAAAGGTCAAATAAATATACTTATTTAATTTCAGACTAGAGAATCTACAAAGAAATTTTCAAGGGGATTGAATATTGGTTGTTTGAAATCAGTATGTATGGATTTTGAAAAAGTATCATGTTCTTATATACCACCATTATACTGAAATGATTTATTTAATACCATATTATAAAAAAATGAGGAATTTTATTATTGAAAATATACAAAAAATAACATGAATTTAGTATTCCAATATTTTAGTCCTTTTGATAATTACTTGGTTTTCCAATCCTGATTCGTAGACCCTAAAAAAGATAAATAATTAGTATTTTGAACCCAAATTCCCTATATTTTCTTTATTTATTAGAATTAATCATTTACAATAAAAAAATTAAAAAATAATACATTTTATTTTTATTATTACACAAGATTATGATGTGTATTCATGAGAAAATTATTTATATGAATGTGATAATTGATAAGCATGATTTATTCACGATGTCAAATTTTAAAATATATGAAAAGATTATATACATTTAATTAAGTTAGAGGTATTTATTTGATAGTATGATAATTTCACACTAATATCCCATTTTTAATGGTGTAAAGATGGATAGAAGTTTATTGTAGCACCAAGAACTACATAGGTTATAAAATTCATGGTTTTTTATTTCCCCACCATGATCATTTCAAATATAAATAATTTTAAAATCTTTTTTAAATTCAATATTTTATTAAATCAAAATAAGATCTTTGATTTCATCTCTTTTAAGAGATATGGATCTGGTCCTTGTTAATCTAGTTATCTAATCAAAAAATATAAAAAAAATTGTATTTACCTCAAAGATTATCAAAATGAGAATTTTTGAATTAATACATTTAAATTAATTCAATATATATTGAATAATAAATTTTTTTATATTTAAAATTGTTGGAACCAGGTTCTTCAAAGCATGATTTGGTGTATGGTTTGTGTTTGTTGTCAATCCTCAGTGGAAGTTCAGGGTGTGAACCAACAAAGCGATCATACCGTTCAGGAAGAAAACAGTAGTGAAGGTGGCGCTGTTTCCCAGTGTTTGCCAAATTTTTGGGCCTGAAAATCCGAAAATAAAGTAAAGTGTTTTTGGCAAAGATACTTGCGCGCCGAGCTCTTGGAGGATGAAAGACTTGCGCGCCATATGTTTTTGAGGATCAGAACATCACAATTTGGCTAAGTAAAGAAGGTCGTGCAAGTGTTGGTTGGGTCGCGCAAGTAACTTGCGCGACAGAGGATCTGGAGACAGGACTTGCGCGCCGTCTAGGGACTTGCGGGCCGCCGCGCAGGGGGTCCAGTTTGCCTATAAATACTGGACCACCCCTCCTCATTTCCAACGGAGTTCAAGGCCGAGAGATTGTTCGAGCTCTCGTCGCGCAGGTGGTTGTTTTGTCGCGCGAGTAGAGCTTGCGCGCCGGTGTTTGGCTGTTCTTCCAAGGCAGTTTGGAAGAGAAAGGAAGTGGATCGCGCAAGTATTTAGTTCGAGAAGGCAGTGTCGCGCAGGTGCTTCAGTGACACTTGCGCGCCAGTTTAGTCTTGCGCTCCTGAGACTTGCACGCCGCCGGGAGACTTGCGCGCCGGGCTTGAAAAGGAGACCTAGACACTATTGAAGCACACATGCCTTGCTGGAGCTGAACGAAAGCCGATAAACTACTCGGTTCATTCGATGAAAAGTGATATTCTTCTTCTGGTGAGAATCGGACTTCAATAGAGCATCTACATTCAACAAAGGATGCACTCTTATGCAAATGAAGAAGAGACCTACACGTCTATAAACTGAGTGGGACTTCACCAACGGCAGTGAGCCAGGGGGAGTCAACGGGAGTGACCCGAGGGATGCAGTGAGTTATCCCTAAACTATTGTAAAGGCAGTGAGCCTGGGACAGAGTGTCTGTACCCGAACTTTTGTATCCGCAGCTAGTGAAGCATAGTGGATTTATGTACGACCGGCAACCTGTCGGCGTATGCTCCTTGGACGTAGCCCTTAGTGGTGAACCAAGTAATAATGACTGTGTCTTCTCTGTGCATGTGAATGTTTTCATTTTGATCGTAATCATCATACAGGTTCAACAAGTTCCTACCAACGTGGGAACAAGATCCAACAAATTAAAAGAAAAAGTGGTCACCCTGATTTACCCCTCCCCTCTCAGGGTGTCCCGGGGTCCTTCAAGTGGTATCAGAGCGTAAAGGTTGCTGGCGTTGAATCTGACCTTCTTCGTCATGGAAAACGCGATCAATGTCAGGGGAGTCCCTCACTTCGATGGAAGCAATTTCCAGATCTGGAAGAACAGAATGAGATCTCATCTAAGATCTCTTGGAATGGAAGTTCTTTTTTCTACTGTGCAAGGAATACATGTCACTGATCCAACAGGTCTGGCTATGACTGAAACAGACAGGAAACTTCTTGATGCAGATGCCAAAGCACATAATGCTCTCACTGCTGCCCTTTCTGATCAGATTTACCTGAAGGTGATGAATTGCACCTCAGAAAAATCTATGTGGGATAAACTTGAGAATATTTATGAAGGTGATAGCAAAGTGAAAGAGGCAAAACTACAAGTGCTACACAATCGGTTTGATGATCTGAAGATGCATCCAGACGAGAATGCAGACTCTTTCTTCAATCGAATTACTGAAGTGGTTGGAGCAATTCGGGGTCTAGGCGAAGAAATCAAAGACATTGATATTGTAAAGAAAATATTAAGAAGATTTCCACCTCTGTATAATGCGAAGGTGTCAGCTCTTGAGGAAAGAGATCTTTCCAAACTTTCTCTAGATGACTTACTGAGCAGTTTGGTAGCATATGAAATGAGAGTCAAACCAGAAGATGCTACGACTCGGGTGAGAAAGGAAATGGCATTCAAGGCCATGGATAAATTGAAAATCTCAAAGGATAGTAGCGGTGATGATGACGAAGAGAAAGAAATTCTTTCTCTCATTGCAAAGAAGTTCCAGAAGGGGAAAGGGAAATTCAAAGGGAAGTTACCTCTCGCATGCTTCCGTTGTGGAAAATTTGGGCATATTTCCTCTCAGTGCTTGAAGAATATCAATGATGATGACAGTGAAGATGAAGACTTCAAGAAGCCTCAAATAAGGTTCTTCAAAAATGGAGACTTCAAATCTGGTAAGAAAATGCAAAGGAAGAGTTTTGTCTGTGAAGAGGAAGAAGATGACAATGAATTCTGTGATGAAGAAGAACCAGAATTCAAAACTGGGAACCATGCTTCTATGATGGCCACTGTTGAAAAGTAAGAAGATACTGATGGTGAAAAACAACTGAGAACTTGTGTAGATCCTGAGGTGCAACTTAAGGATGCAGTTAGTAAGCTTAAGATTAAATGTAAGAGCTGCAATAAGTGGAAATCAATTGTAGAAGAATCAACTGAATATGTTGATCAACTTGAAGCTGAAATTGAACGACTGGAAGAATTTGTGAAGGTACAGTCTAAAATAATTGAAAGCAATGATGATGCAGTTGATCTGAAGCTGAGAATTGAAGAGCAAGCAAAGGTCATCAATGACCTCACATCCAGACTGGATGAAAAATCCAAGACTGTTGAGGGTCTTGAGGATGAAGTAGTTACTCTGAGGAGTAAAATGGAGACAGAATCAGTTCCAAAAGAATCGAGGAAGAAAATACAGTTCGGAAGATTCTCAGATGCAGAATTACTTGCAAGAGCCAAGTGTGGTTCATATGGGGTTGGAAAAGTCTTGAGTGATCAAAGACCTGCTTGCATGGGAAAGAGTGGAATTGGCTGTGAGGCTGAGTCATCAACTGCTGGAAGTGCAAAGATCCAAAATAAAGATAAGATGAAAGTTTAACATGTTGAAATGTTACCTAGAGTGCTGAAAAAGGAACCCTCAATCCAAACTAAAAGGAGACCTGAAAATTATCCTCAAACTTTCAAAAATGGCAGACAGTCTTACTATTCTCCCAAGGAAGAAGCTATAAGGAAAAATTCAAGTGAGAAGACATTTCTTCTCATGAAGTGTCAGTTCTGTGGCTATCTGGGCCATTCCATGTCCTATTGTGAAGAGGCAAGAAGCTATCTGAATGGAGAAGATATAGATGCTCAACAAAGGAGAACAATTTCATATCCTAAATCTTATAGAAGAAATAATTTCTATGGATATTGTTTTCATTGTTCTAACTTTGGTCATAAGGCCATTAATTGCAGGCAGAGAAGGGACATTGACACCTCATACAGAAGTTCCAGACATGTCAAGTCTCGTCAGCAAGACGATGTTTCTCTTTCAAACAGGTTCTCACCTCTTAAAGAAGACTTTGACAATGAAGAAACTTGGTTTGCGGAAGAGATAGTTGAAAGGCCATCAGTTCTATATACTCAATCTAATGTCTCATGGAAGGAAAGGAGGAAGATTGAGAAATCAAACCTTGCAGAGGTAGCTCTCAAAGCTACAAAGAACAACAGTACCTGGATTCTAGATAGCGGTTGCTCATCTCATATGACAGGTAATGCCGGTCTACTAACAAATATCATAAAGAATGTTGATGGTACAGTAAGATTTGGTAATGATGGGGCTCTGAAAATCAAAGGGAGTGGAAGTACCAAATTAGCTAATGGAGAACTAAAGAAGACTGAAGTCCTTTACGTAGATGGCCTACGTCATAATCTCCTCAGCGTGAGTCAACTCTGTGACTCAGGACTTGTTGTTACTTTTAATCAGAAAGGCTGCACTATCAAGGGAAAAACTGGCAATTCTCTCATGAAGGGATGCAGAACAGAAGGAAACTTGTATCAGGTTGATAGTGAAGAGAATGTATGTTACATGACTATTGAAGAAGAAAACAATCTGTGGCATCAGAGATTGGGACACATCAATCAACAAGACATGGAGAAAATATCAAAATTTAGAATTGTCATGGACATTCCCAACCTGAAGCGTGAGCGTGAAAAATCCTGTGATGCTTGTATTCGTGGGAAGTTGGTCTGCAGTTCATATCGGCCAAAGAAGAAAAAGGCATCTCACCTTCTTGATCTGATTCATACAGATGTTTGTGGTCCAATAAATGTTGCCGGAACTCATGGAGAAAGGTACTTTGTCCTTTTCATGGATGATTACCGTCGAATGTCATGTGTGATGGTCATTCACTGGAAACGACAGGTCCTTGACTGCATGAAAACATATCGGCGAATCGCCGAGAATGATACTGGACGAACAATCAAAGTGTTGCGATCTGACAATGGAGGAGAATACACGTCCATTGAATTTGAAAATTATCTGGAGAAGCATGGGATACAACATGAGGTAGATACTGTGAGAACTCCACAACAAAATGGAGTTGTTGAACGAAGGAATCGACAGGTGAACAACATGGCACGAACTATGCTGATTGATAGTCGTATTCCACGACATTACTGGAAAGAGGCTGTTCAAGCTGGAGTGTACATTCAGAATCGAACAGGACTTTATATGGGTGAGACGAAGACACCATATGAATTGTGGCATGGACGGAAGCCTTCTCTAAAATACTTTCGTGTTTTTGGAAGTAAGTGCTTCATCAGGAACAAAGAAGGAAATCAGGGGAAATATGGTGACAACGCAGATGAAGGAATCTTCCTCGGTTACTCAATGAACAGAAAAGCCTACAAATGTTTCAACAATCGTTTGGGAAGGATTGTGGAAAGCAATGATGTTAAGATAATTGAAGAGAAAACCACAAATGCTTCACGGACGTCATATGCTGATGTGATAGAAAGTCATGAAGAATGTGGACATGAAGAAACTACAAATGCAGAAATAGAGGAAGCTGTTCAAAACACTCATCAATCACATAATGATGTTGACTCAGAAGAAGAATCTGAAGAAGAAACTATGGCTGAAGAGAATACTACTGAACCTCGCAGGAGAAATTGAAGAGCTGAGATTGATCCATCCAACATAATTGGGGATAGGAGTGCACCCACACAAACCAGAAGGATGAGGAATACCACTCAATCTGCATTTCTATCAGTTGTAGAGCCATCCTCATTCGAAGAAGCTGTAAAAGATGAATCTTGGGTGAAAGCCATGAATGATGAATTAGATCAGATTGATAAGAATCAGACATGGGATCTTGTCCAGAGACCTGAAGGTCACAATGTTATTGGTACCAAATGGATTTTCAAAAATAAGTTTGATGAGCATGGAAGTGTTATCAGAAACAAGGCACGACTGGTATGTAAAGGATACTCCCAGATTGAAGGTATTGATGTTGAAGAAACCTTTGCTCCAGTTGCTAGACTGGAATCAATCAGGCTTTTCCTTGCCATGGCACTCCAAAGAGGATATAAAGTATATCAAATGGATGTTAAGACAGCATTCTTGAATGGTGTACTCGAAGAAGAAGTCTACATTGAACAACCGGTGGGGTTTAACTTGGGTACCGATGAAACAAAGGTCTGCAAACTAAAGAAAGCTCTATATGGTTTGAAGTAGGCACCACGGGCATGGTACTCACGGCTAGATTCATATCTCAAGAAGTTGGAATTCAAAAGAGGAGGAGTTGATCACAATCTCTATGTGAAAAATTCTCCAAAAGATCAGTTCATGGTTCTTGTCTACGTTGATGATATCATTTTTGGTGGCAGCAGGTAGAAATCAGTGGATGAATTTGCCAACCACATGAAATCAGAATTTGAAATGTCTATGATTGGGGAGCTCACATATTTCTTGGGGTTGCAAGTAGTTCAAAAGAAGGAATACACTTTCATTTCTCAGGAAAAATATGCAAGAGAGTTGCTGAAGAAGTTCAATATGCAAGACTCCAAACCAATGTCAACTCCGATTCCTGTTGGAACTAAACTTGGAAAGCATGAGGATTGGAACTCTGTTGACCCCACCATGTACAGGAGGATCATTGGAAGCCTACTGTATCTGACAGCGACAAGGCCAGATATTGTCTTTGCAACATGCCTTGCGGCCCGCTTTCAGAGTAATCCAAAGGAGGAACATATGTCAGCAGTAAAAAGAATCATGAGGTATATTCAAGGCACACATAACTTCGGGTTATTTTTTGCTGCAGGCAGGGACAGTGAATTATCAGCGTTTTCTGATGCTGACTGGGCTGGGGATGTAGTAGACAGAAAGTCCACTAGTGGTGGAGCTTTCTACATTGGGCATAAATGTGTTGGCTGGTTGAGCAAGAAGCAAGAAAGTACTTCTCTTAGTACTGCTGAAGCTGAATATATCTCCGCCACAAAAGCATGCACTCAACTTCTTTGGATGAAGCAGCAGCTAACAGATATTGGTGATAAGGTGCAGCAACCAATGGTGATTTATTGTGATAACAAAAGTGCAATTGATCTTACGAAGAATCTGGTTCATCATTCTCGTACAAAACATATTGAAATACGGTATCATTTTATCAAAGAAAAGGTTAAAAAAGGCGTGATTAAAATGGATCATGTTGGAACTAATGAGCAAGTGGCTGATATCCTAACCAAGCCATTGTCCGCGGCTGTGTTCGAGAAGCATCGGTTGAACCTCGGTGTTCGACCACCTCCTACTGCATAAGGAGGCTCCGGAAGTCCCCTCTCCCCGTTTGTTTTAACTGTTTTTATCTGTATATGGCTGTGATGCAGGTTTATGGGGGAGATACTATCTAGGGGGAGTATGGCTTGAGCTGAACGTTGAACAAACTTTTCGGTCTTTGGTTTTATTGTCAATGGGGGAGAAAGGAATAAATTCAAGGCAAGAAATTCTTCTGTGATGAGAAGTGTAAGCTTGTGATGAGAAGTTTAATAAGGATAACATCGGGATGGAGAATTTCGTGTACGATTTCAACACACTAAGACCCAATTCAAGCTTTCTCTCTTGTTTTCTACACCGAGCATTGCTCACGTAGACTTAGAGTGTCAGCTGAGTTGATTCTTGCGTTTTGGATTTGCTCATGGTTGGAGATCTATTGAATTTATTCTGATTGCCAACAAACCCAAAGGGGGAGATTGTTGGAACCAGGTTCTTCAAAGCATGATTTGGTGTATGGTTTGTGTTTGTTGTCAATCCTCAGTGGAAGTTCAGGGTGTGAACCAACAAAGCGATCACACCGTTCAGGAAGAAAACAGTAGTGAAGGTGGCGCTGTTTCCCAGTGTTTGCCAAATTTTTGGGCCTGAAAATCCGAAAATAAAGTAAAGTGTTTTTGGCAAAGATACTTGCGCGCCGAGCTCTTGGAGGATGAAAGACTTGCGCGCCATATGTTTTTGAGGATCAGAACATCACAATTTGGCTAAGTAAAGAAGGTCGCGCAAGTGTTGGTTGGGTCGCGCAAGTAACTTGCGCGACAGAGGATCTGGAGACAGGACTTGCGCGCCATCTAGGGACTTGCGCGCCGCCGCGCAGGGGGTCCAGTTTTCCTATAAATACTGGACCACCCCTCCTCATTTCCAACGGAGTTCAAGGCCGAGAGATTGTTCGAGCTCTCGTCGCGCAGGTGGTTGAGTCGCGCAGGTGGTTGTTTTGTCGCGCGAGTAGAGCTTGCGTGCCGGTGTTTGGCTGTTCTTCCAAGGCAGTTTGGAAGAGAAAGGAAGTGGATCGCGCAAGTATTTAGTTCAAGAAGGCAGTGTCGCGCAGGTGCTTCAGCGACACTTGCGCGCCAGTTTAGTCTTGCGCGCCTGAGACTTGCGCGCCGCCGGGAGACTTGCGCGCCGGGCTTGAAAAGGAGACCTAGACACTATTGAAGCACGCCTGCCTTGCTGGAGCTGCACGAAAGCCGATAAACTACTCGGTTCATTCGAGGAAAAGTGATATTCTTCTTCTGGTGAGAATCGGACTTCAATAGAGAATCTACATTCAACAAAGGATGCACTCTTATGCAAATGAAGAAGAGACCTACACGTCTATAAACTGAGTGGGACTTCACCAACGGCAGTGAGCCAGGGGGAGTCAACGGGAGTGACCCGAGGGATGCAGTGAGTTATCCATGAACTATTGTAAAGGAAGTGAGCCTGGGACAGAGTGTCTGTACCCGAACTTTTGTATCCGCAGCTAGTGAAGCATAGTGGATTTAGGTACGACCGGCAACCTGTCGGCGTATGCTCCTTGGACGTAGCCCTTAGTGGTGAACCAAGTAAAAATGAATGTGTCTTCTCTGTGCATGTGAATGTTTTCATTTTGATCGTAATCATCATACAGGTTCAACAAGTTCCTACCAACGTGGGAACAAGATCCAACAAATTAAAAGAAAAAGTGGTCACCCTGATTCACCCCTCCCCTCTCAGGGTGTCCCGGGGTCCTTCAAAAATATTATTTGACTTTTTTACTATGTAGGAATACTTCAAAAACCATGTCAATTATGAAATTAAATTTTTGTTTATCTCTTTTTTGTTTATTATTGTTCATTTTGACAAGTGATTTTGTGCTATAGTGGCCAATGTGTCTACAAAAATACCATTACTCACTAAATATTTCTCAAAATCATGTGATTTATTGGAAACTATGGGATAATCAATTATGTTTATAAACATGTGGAATAAGAGATAGATTAAATAAGATTTTTATTTTTCAAGTTGAAAAAAATACAAACAAAATAAAATAAAATATTCACCCATTATAAAAAAATTATATAATACTTAGAATATTATATTTCATGTATTTTATAATAAAAATAATATCATATTTGTGGAGTTATAAAATAGATAGTTCCAATAGAGACCAATGAATTTTATACATCGATATTAGATAATATTATTATAATATTCATTAAATAAAATTTCCATCTAAAATATAATCATTTGTGTCTAGTATCATTGGAAATTTGGGAAAATCAAATAATTATTCATTAAATATAGACATCTTCTCCAACTAATGTTTTCATAACTAGAACCCTTATAATATATACCATACCTATAATGTGGGTAATGGAAATATAAGAAGAGGGTGAGCTCAGTTTCTCAATAAGGATAAGTATGGGAGATATAAAATTTATTATCATATGAAAGCCTAAAGTAAGTATATGATTATGAGATCACAAACATATCTATTGTAGTTCATATTAAATCTGTCATAGATCATATACATGAGTCATGGTATAAAACCTTATCATTTCAAAAGAAATAGATTATAAGAATGGAAAATAATCTTATATAAATCATGAATCCTAACAAAATTTAAAAAACATTTGGCACAAAAATAGGTATGAAAACGAATTTTTAATGTCTAGGATAACTAAAAAGACCATCAAACCATAGAATATCTAGAATCACCACCTACATATTATAGTAGACCAACTAGGCTGACTTGAATCCCATGGTATATTAATCTCATTAAATTGAATCCCATAGTTCTCTCATGATACATAAAACACTAACCAATTCATTTGAGGGATATGTACATCCCAACCATCACAAAATAAAAAAACATATATATTTGAACCAAAAGATCATAGATCATTCATAATATCAAAAACCATGAAATGAAATGGGTTTTGATAAACATTATGTCATCATAAACATAATCCATATAGAGAAATATAATGTTGATATCCTTTGATTATATTACCATAAAATATTAAATAACATCCATGAATTCCATCTTATATATAAATTGTTTTTAAAAATTAGTTATCATAATTTTTGAGGAAAATTACCATTCTATGGTCAAATCCATTCTTATAAATAACTATTTAATTATTAAAGAATTTCATTTTTCAGAAAAGAACATATTAAAAATTCATGTAATTATTTAACAAAATATCGATTTACGCCGAAAAATATTTTCATGTCATATATTTCAAAAATAATTTTTTCTGTACTTTTCTAGGAAAAGCCACAACGTACTTAGTTTGGAAAACGACAAGAATAATACACTCAATTCATTTAAAAAATTTAATACTAGGGTAAAAATGACATCAAAATACTATACATGAATATTAAATACAATTTTAAAAAATTAGAAAATATGTTTATGGAATAAAAATATTCCCCACCATTGATTAAAGTATAAAAAATCCTAAATGATGATGAGATTGTGAAATAAAACACATACCACTTCGGTATCATTGTAATTGTATGCACCATGAAAGAAATATATTAAACTAAAAACTAAACTACCCTAAATACAAAGATATTAATGATATTATATATATAGTGGGTAGTATATCCACCTCATTTTAGAAATAAGTGTTAAATATAGAATATGATTCACATAAGTAATATTGAGATGAGAAACCAATACATATAGTTTCCCTTCAGTCAAAAGAACTCTATTGGCCAATATAATAAACATTAATTTTTTATAAATATATAACAGAGTCTTGTTAAAACATAAAATATAATATGTGGTCCATTAGATTTTTTATTCTCATGTTTTAACTATTTCATTTCTCAAGAGTATTTTGATTGAGTATTTATAGACTTCTAAAATTTATTATGGACCCATTACCTAAATAATTTTAATCAAAATAAAATTATCATATATATTCTTTATATAAATATTTATAGTTATATAAAATTGTCAAGATATAATAATTATTTTCTTCATTCAGGGATATGACAAGTCAAACGTACGCATGAACACTATTTTAATTTTTAAACAGATTGAACAAAAGAAAGGTAATTAGTTATTCACCATTATAGGAAAATTATTACATCATATATATATAATATATATTAATAAAAATAATTATTATTACAATTCAAATAAAATATAAATAAAAAATAATTCACATCACTTCATTGAGGTGGAAGGTCACATATATGGACAAATGACAATGTCGTTTCCCTAACGATTGGATGGTATGAACATAGATTTGATATTATTATTAGATAAGTTCAATTTTTTAATAAATATAAACATTAAATCAAAAATAATACTCATACTAAAAATAATGTGATGAAAATGAGTTGTATCACTTTGTGGAGATGGTAATCCATACATACGCACAAGTGATACATAGATTTTTCATTTGATGGGAATGAGCATGCAGAATGGCGTGTTCATATAGATAATAATATTTAAAAATAATGAAGTTATTTTATTTATTATTTTATGAAAATTAAAAATGTCTTATATGAGAGAAATAATATTATAAAATAAATTGTTTGGTTAAGGTGATTACCTCTTTATCGAAATGATAATTTCATATCTCCTCTAAGGGGTTCTAGGGTTCATCCTTTGGGAAGACCAATACCTCTAGAATATTCCTAAGTAATTTTATAATATATATGTTCATATTATTTCAATGTAAAAGGTTCAATATTATGTTAATATGTGACAGATATGGTTCCCATTTATAATTTATGTGAGGGGAACTATTAGAATTTCTAAAAATATTAAATTATAATAAAACAATTCTCAATCCAACATGATATATATTATCAAATATTACATTTAAATTAGGATAGGGTAATAATAAAATCAACCAACCGATATGGCTACATTTTGGGTTAATTTTATAGATTTTAATATTTATTCACCCCTAGTTATCCGTTATTAATTTCAAATATGAAAATAGATTTTTCAATATTAAAGGGTTGTAATATTAACATATATGGGGAAAATTTTCCCATAAATGTGAAATTTATGAAATTTTAACACATATCATATCCATTAGGTCATAGTTAAATATTTTATTATTTTTAATTTATTTAATATAATATTATTTTGATAAAATATAATTATTTTCAATTTTGACACTATTCATTTAATATTACATTTAAAAAATTACTAAAAATGTAAAATTAGAATATAATGATTTCACATCAACATAATATTTCATATAAATCAATATATTTTTAGAGAAACATTAACTTATTAAAATTGTACCACCTTAACAATTTTATTCATTTATTATATTTTATATTAAATGGATTATTACTACATTAGTGATTCCTAAGAAATTATGGTCATTAAATAATTATTTAAATTTATAAATAAGTTATTCATGTTGAAAGTAAATTTAAAAATATCAATTTGGACACATAGATTCATTCATCTATTACTTTCTTTCCAATCTCTATATGTAAGAGATATTGAAAACAATTTATTTTTTAACTATCATTCATTTCATTAATATACAAGTCATTTTCCTGGTCACAGTTCCATTAAAAAAAGTCAATTTAGATAATAATTTATTAAGGATAAAATTAAATTCATCAAATAATAATAACTATGAATATTTTTATCCTTATGAGAACTTTTTAATCTAGTTTAAATCGATTTATTCTATATGGAGGTGATAAATGTTTCCAAGGTTTTTATTAAAATTGACCAAAAAAAGAAAGGGTATATTTAAAAAATCAGAACCTTCTAATTATAGATATTAAATTTATTTTTTTAATTTACTACATATAAATGGTTGAAATTAATTTTATAAAAGTAAATATTATTCAACAAAATATTTAATCTAAAAAAATATTTTAGATCATAAAATATAATGTATACTTATAGTTTCCCTTGAAAAAATATTTATTGAATGTTGAAATATTTTTATCAAGTATAGTTTTCATTAATATCTTTCACAAATAGTGGATATTTTTATTTATTACTAAAAAATGAACATATAAAAAGTATTTTTCAAAAAAAAACATAACTTATATTTTCAATTTTTTAAATTATAATCATAAGAAAACAAATAAATTAATTTAATAATTGTGCCAGTATATATTTTTCATAATTTAGATATTACTATACATAACCACTAATAAAACAACTAGGTGATAATGTACATATAAAATTATAATAATGTTATAATGTTTGTTTGATCTCGATATGGTGTGTCACTAAAGATATCAAAGAAAAAAAATTAAAAAAGAAATATTTCTTATAAGTAATTTTTTTTTACATTTTACTCCCCATAAAATGATTTTTCCCTAAAATAAATACCTATAAAACAAACACATAATTTTTATTCTTCATCATTACCTCCTTAAGTTCCCATGTATCTTTTTCAAATTGGTTGTTTCTCCACCAAAAAATTACTCGGTGAGTTGAATTTTTTAATTGTAATTTCTCCCAAAAATCTACAATCACTAATATTTTTTATTAAATATAAATATATTACTCTATTTGTACAACCGCCATGTGGAATACATGTTGAATTAAACTTATCTAATTTCTTAGGAGAGATATATGGAACACATCATGAATATAATAAAGATTCAGTGTATGAAAAAATTAATATACTAAAATCTTGATACAGTCAAACTTTTCAAAAGGACTAATATACATAGTACATTGATTTCTCATCGTCCTAAATCTGTTCACCCTATTCTAGGGGTATCTTCGTAGTAATTACATAACACTGAATTCAAGATAAAAATATTTATATTTATTTTCATCCTAAATTATTTTCAACTCCAATACACTCTTATGTGGTGATTAATGGATTTACCAATCTCAACTCTCTTATTAGCTAGATCATGTCCCAATACCTTTCTTTCCATAACTTCATTATATTATATTTGAGTTATTAACTCACTACCATAGAGCGCTTAATATGGTTTTATATGAATGATTGGGGGAAATCTATTTTTATAAGAATATTACACTGAATGGAGTTATTGATCTCAAAAATCATTTAAGTCCATAGACAATTCTTTCAACATTCCTTATAGATTTTAAATAGTGCAATTAGATTGATTATTTTTCAAAGGAATATAATAAATGATGATCCATAACTCTATAAGGTTAATGGTTATAAAACCCCTTACAATTTTTTCTTTTCAACCTTAACATTTTAACATACTATTCATATAAGAAAAAACTCTATAATATCTCTCTTCATGACATCCCATGATAAATATTATTTCAATTCTCTATATGTATTTGTAATTCTAGGATGAATTGGAAATGAATAATTATGTGCTTCATCTAATATATCCTTATTAAAATATTGTAACAATGGGACATTAAAAACATTATTGAATATATTTATTACATCCCAATCGTTTTTGAACTCAAGAAAAATTCTCACCATGTTTTTCAACTCTATATCTTCTATCTATGACATATTAATCTTCACATTGATAGATTTTTGGAAAACTTATTTGCGAAAGATAATATTTCTACACTTCAATCAACATTTAACTATCCATATGTTTTGTGCATAGAAATAATGTATCTTTTTTTATCCTCATCATTGATAATATTATGCAATCCATTAGACTGAGTGCATCTATCACATTGTTTTCATTTTAAAGGTGGTAATTTATTGATCATTCTTTATATTTAATTATCTCCAATCATCCCCTAATGCACATATTTATCCATTTCTATGTAAAAATATACATTAATATTTTTTTATATGTATATATGAATCCCCTTTGACAATATATATAATTGCACTATATCATTAAAGGAATACGTACTAAATCTAACTCTAAATAATGAGTTGGGTAAATTGTCCCATGGATCAACCTTTGTCATGACTCATTATATATAACCATATTACTCTACATGATGACACATACCGAACCCTTTTTTATGCATCACTATAGATTACAAACCCTTCTCCACTATAGGGTTTTGTAAACACATGTGTGTTGACCTTCCCTCTCTTATGTTCGATAAAACATTACTCACATTTGTCCTTCTAATGGAACTTTTTTCTCTTCCAACATAACTTGGTTAGTGGATTCAATAGACATGAAAAATTAACCACAAATAGTAGATAATATATATCCAATCCTATAAAACTATAGATTAGTAATGGGGGATAATTTTGGTAAATTTTTAAAAACATTGGTCTTTGAAGGGTCTACTAATATACCCTGACAATTGATTTTTAGGCACAACAATGGATCATTTCATATCCAAAAATCACACTTAAAAAATTATGGATAAATATTATCCATCAATAAGTTATTCATCACAATAATAAAATGATTATACTATTCGTAATCATTGAATAAATAAGTAAATAATCTATAAAGACTACCACAAACTGATCAAGGTAATCTCTAAAGACAATTTTAATTAAATCTATAATAATAGTGGGGGAATTAGTAAGAACAAGTTGTATCAAAATAATTTCATAATTTTTATACCTTTTACATATAATTCTCTTCATCATATTCCCTTTCATAACTATTAATTTATAATATTTAGAACTATAATAAATAAAAAACAATTCATCTCATAGAATTTAATTAAAAAGACATCAATATGGGGGTAGGAAAATTGTTTTAGATTATGACCATTTTCAGTAATCAAGAATCAATGCATTGTTTCATTGATCCACAATTATTCTTAATAAAATGAACTACTGTACCACATTGAGATGAAATTGTTCATCTAAATCACTTATCAATATTCTATTGGATTTTATTCATTAATTCTAGAAACTCAAATGGGGTAATTAAATAATAATTAATTCAAATAGTTGAAGCACTAGTTATTAGTTATATTGAAAACATGACATCACAATTCAATGGGAGACCAACAATATATTCAAGAAAATAACATCCAAAAAATAGATTCATCCTCACTATAATGTTTTATACTAAAAATAATAGATAAATACCCTTCATTAATAGGAATTATGTACCACATGATCGAAGAAACTCCAATTGGAAATTCATATTTATCCTCTCAAGGATAACGGATTATAAGTTCATTTGGAATTTTAAATATGAATCCCCCCACAATTGATATATATCTATATTAAGAATATCATTCCATCCCTAAAATGACATAATATTTTACTAAATGTATAATCATAAAATTTTCAAGATGCTCTTTAAACTAAACATCAAACAGAGAGGTACGATATACATGAGATGTGATCATTTTATCATTTTTGGGTTTTAATGCTAACTAAATATATAATTATTGAGGATATTAATTAGCATTGTTCAATAATTACCATCATATATTTGAATTCATAAAACTAATACCAGATAGGGTACTTCAATATTTGAGGAAAACTATTACTTCCATTACATCATCATTCAATCCTCAATCCATTTAGAAATCCATATTATATATCATGACCATAAAGAATAACTAATCTAAATTATTGACAATGAAAAATAATTCATTGGATGTATAGATCAATACAAATACATCTAAATAAATAGATCTATAGTTTTATTCATTGCCATACATGTTTTTTAAGAAAACATTATTTATTAATACTATACAGAAATTTATCTAAAGGGTTCCCACTAATTTTTTATCTTCTTATTTCGAAAGGTTAAGGGATCATTTATCTGATACTAACCATATCGATACATAATTTTCATTCATAGAAATTACATCTTGATATATTAATATTTATTATATAACATTTTGATGCATTATAGAATTGTTTATGTATATTATGTTTGGGAAACTAGATGCATGAATAACTAGTTCGTGAAATATCTGCATCCTCTCGTAGTTATTTCGTCAAATCTAGAACCCTACTTATAAGAATCGTACACAAAAAACTGGGAAAGGCAAAATTTTATGATGGTGAGATCATATGATTCATAAGGATAAAATTGGGTCATATCAATCCATGGTCATATAAAATTATAATATAGCATAATATTAAGTGATCACAAACATGACTTATGTAGTTCATATCAAATATTCCATAGAACATAAACATAATTCATGGTATAAAATATTATAAATATTAATGAAATGAACATAAGAGTGAAAAATCATCCTAAATAAGTCATGATTCATAATATCATGTCATGAAATTGTGGCACACACATAAGAATAATGATAATTTCTTAATTTCATGTTTAATGACCATGACCATCATACAATAGAAAACCAAAATTCAACACATAAATCTTATAGAAGATAATTCTTTCTGACTTGAATACCATTATTGATCAAGAACATTAACATTCTTCTCAAAATTATATAATAATATATAAATAATTACCCAATGATTTTGATAGATATATATGTCCCAAATATCATGTAAATAAAATGATTCATATATGGTAAATAAGTTTATAAATCATTCACCATATTATTAACCATGAAAATAAATGGGTTTCATGAAAAAACATTAAACTTAAACATAAACCATCTAGATAATGAGTAATGAAGGTACATTTAGATAATATTTATAGTAAATTATAAATAACTTTAAATAATGTCATATTAAATAGAAAATTAAATTTAAGGATAATATAAAAAATTATTCTGTAAAATAATCATTCCATTTTGAAATCATTTTAGTAAAAAAACAATGATATTTTATTGGAAAATTATTTACATATAAAATACCTTGTAATAATGTAAATGATGATTTAAACCAAATATTAGATAGGATAAATGTAAAATACCTTCATGTTGTATAAGTTAAAAAAACATTCCTTCCCTATTTTTTTTTCAAAAATTCACAAAGTACCATGTTTGGAAAAGGATAAGAACAACCCATTCAAAAAGATAAATAAAAAGTTAAAAATTAGTAAAAATGGAAATAAAAATTATATCATAATATTAAAATATATATTTATCACCCTTTAATTAAATATGCAAAATATAATAAAATTATTCCCCAATGTTTACTTAAAAACTAAGAATCCCAAATATATAAGAGACCGTGGAATACAACCCTAACCACTTTAGTAAATTCTAATTAATTAGACCCATGAAAGCTATAAAAACTAATGAAACTATAAAAATGAATAAAAATATAATAATTAAATAATATTTCCAAGAGTTAGTATAAAATTCCCCAAAAAACAATTTAAGGTTGAATATAGCATATTTCACACAATACTAAAATTGTGCTAAGATACCCTTACCCTATGTTTACATTATTAGAAACAACCCTATCCTCATGTATAATTAATTTTATTTTTTTATTATATAATATATTAAATTTATAAATTATTATATAATTCCATATACCTCTAAATAATTTTTACTAATTTTTTATAAATAAATCATTATTAGAAATTCCATTTCTAGGAGTTACCTATTTCTCTTTTCATGAAACATTCAGTTTAGTAGTTGCAGTCCTTGTGAATTTATCTTCCATTTAGTATGTATTTTATATTTACCCAAATAAAAATACCATATAAATTCCTTATATGTATATTTATATTTTTTCAAAATGTTATATAAAGTAAAAAATAGCATAGTTCCTAGATATAGTATGTTCTACCTATGCATGAATGATGTTATTATTTTCCCAGTGGATTGGGTTATAATAATATCGAAGTGATATTATAGATATATAATATTAATTATATTATAAATATCATATATAAATATTTAAATCCTCTTACCGTGCATCCATGAAATATGGTGATGAATATGAGTTGTATTTTTTTGTGTAGATGGTAAACCATATGTACGTATGTGCAATACATTCACGTCTCCTTTGAAAAGAAACTAGGTGTATAATGGTGTTTAAATTATACTAATAATATTAAATAATATTAAATATACTGTGGTTTTTATATTATGATAAAATCTATAGATTTGGAGTATGTAAATAAGAGTAGGACAATGGAGATTGGTTAAGATGATTACCTATTCTTTGGAATGTCTCATTCAGATCTCCACTAAATAGATCTAGGGTTGGTATTTTGTGAAGATGAAAACATATATATTGTTCTTTGGTTTATAAATAAGAGATATTCATATATTATAGTGAAACAAAAATTCTCAATGTTATGTATAGAAGGCCTAGAGGAGGTGACAATTAATAATTGAGTTGAGGGGAAAATTTTGAATTTATTAAAAGATTTCACCATAATAGATTCATTATTTTTCCAAATTCATAGAAATTATGATCGGTTTGATGGAAAGTTATTTATTTCATTTAATCACATCATCCAATATATTTTTTATATTTTTCCAGATATATAAGACTTTATTATTTTGAGTTACCCTTTGTTAAGCAATTTTAATTTCTTTATGGTAACAAAATTATAAATATTAAAGGGTTGTGATTTTAACACATATGGTACAAATTGGACCACTAATGGAAAATTAATTTCATTTTAAAAAATTTCATAATAATTTTTTCTTATTTAGATATATTTAATATTTTTAAATAAATTATTATAGTATTATTTCAGATAATATTTCATTATTATCAATTTTGACACTATTCATTCTATTTAACTTTATATATATCTTGAAAAGGATGGAATTTAAATATTAAACATTAAAACCATCATAATATTTTATATAGATTTATAAAAGTTCTATTATATATTAACACATTCAATTTATATAAGTTATATTATTTTAAAAATCATTTTTCATGTTATAATAAATGGATAAATATTTCATCAGTGATGATTAAGAAATTTAGGTAATTATATAGTTACAAAATATTATAAATAAATATTCATTATGATAATAAATTTATGAAATTAGAGGTGGACATGTATATTCATTCATAACATACATTGTTGCTTATGTGGGACCATAAGATATATTAAAAACAAAGAGGTTGGATTTCATAACTTTCATCGATTTAAACAGTATATAAGTAATTTTTAGGGAAAGGTGTCCATTAAACATATCAATTTTTTAATATAAGGTGTTAAGGATTGAATTGAATTCATAAAATATTAAATAATATGTATAATTATTACCTTATCACTACTTATTAATCTGGATTGATGTAATTTATCCTTTACCGAAGTGATAAATTTTACCATGGTTACTATTCATATTAACAAAAAATAAAATTGATCTATTTACCAAATTTGAACATAATGATTATAAATTATTATCTAATTTTATATAAATAAATACTTATAAAATTAATTTTAATTTATTTTTGTAAAATGTGACAAAAACACTTTTCTAGAAAAAATTACATTTTGAGCATAAAATTAAATTTGTTATTATCCTATTCCTAGAGAAATATTTTTTCAATTATTAAAACATTATATAAAGTGTAACATTAATTATAATAATTCAAATATATTATTAATTTTAATTTATTAATGATATTATATTATGCTCTTATAACAATTTATTTTCAAAAAATACAAAAATTATTTTTTAAAATAAATTTTTTCTTTTAATTATAATAATTTTGTAACCAATGATTTCATTTTATATAATTGTAGACCATATATTTTTTATAAATTATATAAAATATTCATATCTATTAATCTAATTGCTTGGTGATGTGTGATATATAGTATTTTAAAAATGTTTTGTGATCCATCTACACTTTGTGTGGAATATAACATAATATATTGAAGAAAAAAAATTATTTATAGATAAATATTTCAAAAAAAATATCACTAGGTTATTATATCCACACTTATTATCTTACCCTTAGAGTTCTCTCTGAATGTGACTTAAAATTCATCTATGTTATTGATTTGATTGAATTGGGAGATGAAACCACACAAGAATCATATAAAACCACTATCGTTGTACCACCGTTCTTCCTAGATATTGATCACAAGACAGATTTCCTAAAAAAGTAAAATGAGTAAATATTTTAGTACACGTGCAAATTTGGGTATAATATTTTTCAAAAATAAAAATTTCGGAATCCAAAATTTATTATTTTTTATTTTTTAGATAATATTGAATGAATGATGAATTTATTTGGGTCTCTAATATCATGAATTATTCCAATAATAATTAAATATTAAATTGCCAATTATTTTAGATAAAATTGAAATTTATATTGAAATAAATATTTAAAAAAAGTTTTTTTATAGTTTTCTTGATGTTCTTACAAGATTTTAAAAACCAAGACCCATTGATTATATTTCATGAATTTGAGAGACTAAATTGTTTTTTAGAATATTTTCACCTAGAGTAAATTTGGATTGAAACCATTTGTGGTTAATAATTATATATTTTATATTAATGACATGTGGTTTATTTTTAATCTTTATCGGTAATTCTTCTTTAAAATTTAATATAAGATCATTTTATTTTTGTAATTTTTCATTTTTCATTGTTATTATTTTTGATTCATAATATATGTAATTATTTATATACGTAATGAAATTTATGAAAATCATTTTTGAATTGGTAAAGTAATATTATTGGTAATCATAATAAAATAGACATAAGAGGAATTATGAAGAAAAAAAATGGTAATAATAAAGAGAGTAATAAGAACATGAGGAAATAGTTATTATAGAGACCCAAAGCATTACTTACATTGACATTACATTACTTTCGTGGAATTATTAATACATAAAAAAACGCCCAAAGTCCTTATTAGTTTAGAGTCTTTGGAAAATCAAAACATAATATTATAATCATGGTAAAAAATATTCAACATCTCCCACAAAGATATTCCCCTTTTGTTTTCATACCTAAAAAATTTCTATAAATCCCAGGGAAAATAAAACATAAAAACGGTGATCTCCAATTCTCAGTAAGGGTAAACATGGAGAACATCAAAAAATCCATAAACATTTGAAGGTAAAAACTTGAACATAAAATATCAAAATCATGAGTAATGACATAAATCTTGGAAGTACATAAGTCATAGATCATAAAGGAACATTAAGCATTATAAAATAGAATGGGAATAAAACATGTATTTGTGGAAAACCATTATGCAATGATATGATTTCTATAGAAGCCAAGACATTGCTTCCAGGACAATCATAGTGGATCATGTCCATTACCGAACCTGGTTTAATTTCCATTCCAACACTATAATGTGGAACCAGATTTAATTTCCATTCCATCCATGTCTATATCAAGAGATATAAATATTTACCCAATGTATTTGAGGGATATATAGGTCCCACCCATCTGATAATGAAATTATTCTTTCGTGTTCCACAAAATAAACAAAAATCATTCATCATAACCCAATGAATAAAATGTTTTTCACATACATCATCCCATCATAACATAATACATATAAAATAATGGATATAATTTGATCACAAAAAAAACCATGTAAATAATAGGTACAATATACATGTAACATATCCATATTAAATAATATCATCTTAAATGGAAAATAGTTTTGATAAAACAATTGTAATTAATTCATGAGGATAATTTTCTTTTTTACAAAAAAATCATTTATTTTTTTCAAAATTCATTTCAAATTTAAATGAAATTTTTTTTTTGAAAATAATCATGAAATATTGTAGAGGAATCTTCATGGATATAAGGTGTTATGAAACTGTAAAAATCAGTTCTTACCATATAAGTTAAAAAACCTTCTCCTCGTAGTTTTACTGGAAAAGTTTAAAAGTTCCTTTTATGGTATGAAAAAGATAGATTCCTTCCACACAACGTGGTAAAAGTAAAGAAAGTTTGAAAAGGACATTAAACATACATTGAATAATAGTAAAATTTTATTGACCTTTTTTAAAAACATGGACATGGATGATAAATATAACCCTGGTAAATACTTACGTATAAGTAATATCGGATAAGAATGAGATAGGAATAATTATCTCTTACCATTTAAGATCGATGGAATCTTATGTGTCATAAAATTAAGAACATTACATGCATATGCAAATATCATATCCTTTATAATAAAAATCATAAAACATTCATGGGAATCATAAACACCATACAAATGAAATAGATGGTGACTAAGGCATAAATCTTACAGAAATAAAAGTGAGACGATGTAATCCTTCACCTTAGGTCTGATTTCTTCCTTACGTTTATGAACCTCCTATATGATGAAATAAAAAATTTCATTGACATATTCAGGAATTATATTCATTTTTAGGATATCATATATGATTTACTTATGACATTATATTAACAGTTCATTTGTCAATTCTATGTTGAAGCAATGTTTTGGGTAATAATCGTTTCATTAATTATACGTGTTTGGATTTGTTGTTCATGATAGTATTACTTATATCATCATTTACTAACTTCAATAATGTAAAACAAGATTTATATATCATATATATATTGTGTATATATATATTTATATAATACATAGATAAATGAAATGAAATACACCATTCATGGAGACGGTATGTCATACGTATGCAAGAACACAATTTTTCATTAATTATTGATTTGAATGGATGTAAGAAGATGATAAAAAAAGTATTTTTATTATGTCATATATCTCATTATAATTCATTATATATTCTTTATAATCATTCTTGAATGTTTAACATGGAGAATGAATCTCATCACCTCGTGGAGACGGTAAGTTGTATGTACGCACAAGTGACGATATCATTCCCATGATTGTGGAATTGTATTGGAGTGTATGGTGTACAATATTTCAGAATCAATATAATTTTAAAATAATAATAAATAGTTATCTATTCCATTATTATACCCATCCATTTAGTTTGGTGATGAAAAACATATGACACCACGGTGTGGAGACGATAGGACGTACGTACACACACATGGTGACTTCATTTTTCATAGGATGGATAAAATATGGAATCTGGTTTTTCATATTCATAATAATATATAAGTATATAGTTGATAATGTAGTTATTATTTAATAATGAATCAACTCGTATAGAATAAGTAGAAGAAGAAATAAGTTTGAAAGAATCAGTAAAGGATATTACCTCTTCATCGACGTGCCTCTTTCAAAGCTTTTCTTAGGGCACTAATGTTGGTCATTGAAGAAAGACAAGGAATATCGTATATATCTAGGGAAGTTTATAAGAGAAATGGTAGGGTATGGCCGAGTTTTAATGATCAAAATGGAGTTAAGAATGATGGAGGAGGTTCCCATTTATAAGAGCGGAGAGGGGCACTTTTGGAAATCTATAAAATATTAATTTATAATAAATTCAAACCCCGCATAAAAAATTCCAAAGTCAATCAAATTCGAATATTAGATAATATAGGTTTGTAATCTCTTCAAACAATAAAAATTATTCTTGTTTTGAATTTATTTTAAACTTTATCATTTTGATTTATCCTTATTGGATCTATTTAATTTAATTTGTGATAATAATAATCTAAATTTTAAATTGTTGTAAATAATTACTTATGTGTTGTAAATTTTCCATAATTGGACACTTAATGGAATTTTTACCCCTATAAATTTTGAATTTTAATTTTTAAATATTTTTTAATTTTTAAACAATTAAATAATATGTTATTTTTATAAAATAGCAATAGTGTCAATTTTGACACTATTCATTTCTTTGAATTTACATAATGTCCAAATAGATGATAGAGTCAAAAAATTCTTTAATAGATTCATAACATTTCATATTCACCTAGATAATTTATGGATCACATTAATTAGTTCATATAATATTTATTTTAATATTTTTAAAACCATTTATATGATATTTCTCTTAATAAAATAATTATTACAAAATTTCGTATAATTATTTAATATACATATTTTTTGCATAAAAATTTAAAATAAAATACTATGATGAAGATAAAAAAATAATTTTCATAATAACAATTTTAGTCGAATTTATCTTCTAAAACAACCAACTTTTTGATTTTTATGTTTATTAAATTATGAAGGAGACAACTTCGACATCATTTAAAATAATATAATATAAATGTCGTAATATGTTTTACAAGGCTCCAAATGATCCACAAGTCTACAATTGGATGATTATGCTATATATATACTCGATAAATAATTTCTGGTCAAGTTTTTGGACCTTTTGATGGGTATTATTATTTTAATAAAAACTATATTAATGTTTTTTTCACTAAATAAACAATATCTACATCATTAATTTATAAATTATTAAGGTAATTATATATTTCTTAAAAAATAAAAATAAATTTCAATGATAAAGAAAAACATTTTATCTTTAAAATGAGTATTTATATTTGAATTTATATTTTGTATAACATTTTATGAAAAATTCATTATTTATTAATGATTGAGTGAGATATTTTTCACCTTCATTTAAATCAAATAAATTAAATGTCTCAATCTCATCCAAGTGGGTTCCAATAGATAGAATTTAGACCCAAGTATATTTTTGGATGAAATAATATCATCCAATTATTTTAATTCAAGTGTAACGGTAATTAGATAATATTATTTTTATATGTAATTACCCATTTTACCTTTAACTATGGTAAATAAAATTTTCCGTAGTTACTATAAATAACGTCCAAGAAATTAAAATTATCCTATTAACATAATTTTTACTTACTGATTCCAAATATGAAATCCATTTTTCCAAATTCAAGACACAGAAGTTGAAGTAATTAATTTTCAAATTAATTTCTTTGTTGAGAAAAAGGGTTTTAAAATTTACAACAATGAAAAAGATTTAAATATTTTTACCTTTTAATTAAATGTAAAATTAATGAAAATGACATAAATTATATTAAATGGTAAAAATTTATTCTATTTATAATTTAAAGCCATTCAATATTATAATTTAACCCATTAAATTATCTCGATGAAAAAAGTTGTTTTTAATTAAAATTTATTGTATTTTTACTATTCATCAAAATATAAAAGTTATCAGAATAATGTCAAAATTTTATCCAACAAAAAATTTTATACCCTTATTCAAAATAAGAAGTTTAGTTTTTCAAATTTAACTTATAAACATATCAAAAATTATATTTAAAAGGGTTGCACCATCAAAAGGTGACAAAACTGTATTTTTTGTAAAATACTTCTTTTTTCTGAAAAATTAATTTTGTTCTCATACCATGTTCAAGAAAATATGTAAGATGGTTTATAATTTTATAAAATTAAAAACAAATTGATAATATTCTTAACAGCTAGTTCATAAAAATATTATTATAAAAAATTGTTGTTTAATGAAACACGATATTGCGTACAATGTAAGTCATCGAGGAAGGTCGCTCTTGCGTGTAATGCAGGACAAGTCATTGTTTCATGATGTGAAAGATTCCTTTGGTGTTGCATATAACATAATAAAAACAAATATCATATATACATTGAACAAAATCTATACTCAATGTTGCATAGAATAATTTCTACCTATTAATTTTGAAATTGTGTGAAACACGAGCTATGAATAGTGTTGTGTATACTGTAAGCTAATACGGTGTTGTGTATAGAGAAAGATAATATTTTTGTAGGGTAAAAAAGAATATATCCATGAAATAAAATAGAATATATCTCATTATATCTCAAGGTGTTACATTCTACCCCACGTAAAATGAATTTCTCCCTCTAAATTCGTCAAAGTTATAAATGGATTACTACTTGAAAGTTTATTTTATATAAACCCACATAGAAAAAAGGAATAATAAACATAATTTTAAAAACTGAAGTATAAAACGTAATGGTTACCCAAATTAACTCATCACTGGGTTTCCACATATGAGAACATAGGTGAACATATAGATATGAAAGAGAAATCATACCATCATGTTCTAATGGAGAGTAGTAAAGAACATGGCTATGAAAAATCAAACAATCACAAAGCCATAAATTTGTGAGGATCTGAGGTACAATATGTTTGATCATATATGAGGGTACTAGGAAAATGTTTTTGGTTTTCATGATCATTTCCCTAAATTTGAAAAAAAATCGAATTAGAACAAATACTTACTTGATTTTGGTATATTCTCCTCGTTGGTCTTTCTATGAACAATTTCCACTTCATATCTTAAGGAAATGAAGTTTAATCTTTCATTCATGAGGTGTTAGCTAATCATGTGATAGAATGATGGGTAATTCCATATGTCATTATCATTAAAAGGCTAGAAAAAATTATTAAATATAGCAAGGAAGGTGGTCAGAGGCGAGCCCCTGACTATTAATTAAAATAAAGAAAACTGCAGAAAATGCGCAAACCAAACCAGCAGCACCCAAACCAACATTCAAAATTTAAAACATCAAAAGGAAACAGGGCCTGGAACTTCACCCCATCAGCCAGCTCATCCCCTTGTTCCACGAACCCACGTCACCGCCTCGAATCACGCACCCTTGAAACCAGCAGCACCTCGAACCGCGCCCCGCCTCGAAACCATGCGAGACGACCAGAGAAACCAATCCGAACCGTCAGCGAGCTTCACCGGCGTTCATCCACCGACACAGAGAAGGAGATCACATCAACACGCACTATCCGCCGTGCAGGTCGTCGGAGAGGACGACGGACAAGACCGGATCGCCACGCGCCACCAATCACCGGGGAAAGTGGCAGAGCCGTCGACGGAACCACCGCATACCCCACAAGAAACATCAGCAAGGACGCCGGAGTAGGACCTGACCCCTCCATTGTCGGTACAAACCATCCTCATCGACTCCAATGAAGAGAAATGAACATGACCAGAAAATCCACCTCCCGACGTCGCCTTCATCAGCACGAACCAAGAAAAAATCCCAGCGCCGCCATCCGAGATCACTAAGAAAGCAACGCCCGACCTCCAAACACCCAGATCAGAGGCCGAAGTGAAGATTCCGTACCGTCAGGCCAGGGACTCCAGCGTAGAATCATCACCGAGTCGCGAAGACCCCGGTGCACGCAAGAAGAGTCGATGCAGGGCCGAGCCGAAAATGGACTTATACTTCATCTATCATATCACTTAGTAAATTAAAACTAATTTCTTCAAATGAAGGACTTCTTGTAGGCTAGTGGAAGGCGATAAAGGTCGGTCGCACTTCGGTTGTGGGTTTGATTCTAGCATCTTTGTCTGACGCGACGGGTTTTCACCCATCCTAGAGGTTGTCCATTTTCTAAAACTATACAATTATAACATTCCAGAAATGATATAAAAAAATGTTCTATCCTTAAACAATACAATTTGATGTCTAACGTAATCCATTCCAACCCTTAGGCTTATCCAAAATACTTTTATACAAACTCGGTATAAAAAACTAATTTCTATAAAGGGCATATAACAACCATGTGAATACCATCATTTATACCCCATATATCATAAGATATATCTTTTTGGTCAAATTCCAAAAAATTTAAGTACTTCATCATTCATCCTCTTGAAATATGGTAATTACATAAATTTCTATAGAACATTAGGGACAACATAAATTCCATCAAAATTAACCCTTTCCATACGCCATAATCCCAAAAAAAATTATATACTAAATCCATGATATCACTTTGTCTTTATACCCGTCATAATCTCATTAATACTATCAAACATCTATTTATCTCTTTATCACTTCATTATGTACATATAATCTACTTTCAAAAAATATCTCAATAAAATTTCATGGTTACCGTTACCATTCAACATATACATTCAAATACTTTAGAAAAAATAATAGTGTAACAATCCTAATATTTTTCTTTATTCCATTGTACCATTAAATTACCCATACAACATTACTCTTGATAAAAATACAATCATTCCACTACCTTCTTAAACCATTGACTGTGCTTCTTTATTTTATTCTGTAGAACTTCTTTCATCTCATATATCATTTGTAGTCTTTTCATCATCAGAAACATAAATACTACCCAAAAGACCATGCTGATTCTCCTAATGAGATTTTCCCATAGCACATCGATTTTCATAATGCCCAAACATTACACATTTAAAACATTTTACCATTGTTGATGTCTTAACAATACTTTTATCCTTGTCCATTGTGTTAAATAAACCTTTTCATTTGAAATTACATGCTTTATTTCCTTGTTTTCCACTCCCAAAGCATATTCCAGTTCCTTTGAAACATTCTTTTTTATGCCTCTTCCCATACGATTTACATGATATAAATTGAACTTTCTTTCATCTATGATCATCAAGAAACTCCATCTTTCTCTTATAAGCCAAGTCTTGGAAGTTACCATTTTTAGATTATTGATCATATTATTAGATTGCTGATTAGGCATAATTAATACGTTTCACCTTCCAAATCATGTTTCATTTGGTTTATCATAAATAATGTCATTCCATTGTCCATAATATTCTCTATTAGCATGAATCTTCATATTTTAATCTATTTTCTAAAACCCAAAAAAAATAGTGTGGGAGGAAAAAATCATGCTTGGAAAACAACATAATAATGGGGGATTACCTTTAATATCTAACATCTTTGGATTAATTCTATGATCGTTAACATAATTATAGGACTATAACCTATATTTATACTTAACCATAGGGATGTCCCTAGACATACATTAGAAATATCTCTAGGGATCTCACTGAAGTTTTCGCATCTTAGTTTATAATGGTTAACTAAACCTTCACTCGGATACCAACTATAGCAGTCTAGATTTATTCCCAGTGGGCTAAAATTGATACCTATCAGAGAACTCCATGGGAAGCTACACCCCCTGGGTGGGACACACCACTATCCCCAGTGGAATCCATTTTCTCATGAATCCCTTGGGAGGAGATCCATGCTTCGTCCAACGCTCACACATTAGAGTTCCCAAGGATCAGATTCTTCCAACCTCCTTTTATCTGATACCAAACATAGAGAGCCAAATATTTATGTACATAGACATTACATTAAATTCTCAGAATACTTAATATATTACAAAAAAAGAAACCCGAATACCGTATTAGTTTAGTGTATTTGGAAACTCAGAACATAATCTTCAAATCATGGTGAAAAATCTTCAACATATCCCATAAAGATCATACCCTTTTGTTTTCTTACCTAAAACATTTCTTTAAATCTGAAGTAAAAGAAAACATAAAAAGGTTTAGCTTAAATGCTCAGTAAGGGTATTAATGGAGAACATAATATAATCCATAAACATTTTACCGTAAAAACATGAACATAAAACATCAAAATCATGAGTAATGACAGAAGTCCTGGAAGTACAAAAGTCTTAGATCATAAATGAACATTAATCATGATAAAATAGGATGGGAATAAAACATGTAGTTGTGTAAAACCATTAATCACATGATATTATTTCCATAGTATCCAAGGCATTGCTTCCAAGAACATCATAGTGGAAAAAGTCCATTACTAAACCGAAATTACTTGTTGTTACAGCCCTATAATAATGAACCATATTTACTTTTTGTTCCAACCATGTCTATCTCATGAGATATAAATATTTACCCAATGCATTGGTGGGAGATATAGGTGCCACCCATCTCATAATGAAATCATTCTTTCGTGTGCCATAAAATAAACATAAATCATTCATTATAGCCCAATGAATAAAATGGGTTTCATATACATCATCCAAACATAACATAATCTATATAAAAAAATGGATATTATTTCATTATATATAAAATAAAACCATGGAAATAATAGAGACATTTTACATGAAACATATCTATATTAAATAATTTCATCTTTGATGGAAAATAGTTTTGATAAAACAATTTAAATGAATTCTTGAAAAAATATCCTTTCTTCTTCAAAATAAATTTATTTTATCAAATTTTCGTGAAAATTTAAAAGAAATAATGTCATTTATAATAATAATGAACTCTTGTATAGGAAGCATCATAGAAATAAGGAATTATGAAACTGTAAAAATCATTTCATGCCATAAAAGATAAAAAATCATTCTCCTCGTGATATTTTATGAAAAATCAAAACGTACCTTGTATGGTAAACAAAAGTTAGATTCCATGCACAAAATGTGGTAAAAGTAAACAAAGGGTAAAAATGACTTCAAACATACATGGAATAATATTAAAGGTTTTTTGAATTTTTTTAGAAATCATGGACATGAATGATAAATATTACCCCAGTAAATACTTACGTATAACCAATCTCAGATAAGAACAAGATTGGAATAATTATCCCTTACAATTTATGATTGGTGGAATATTACATGTCATAAAATAAAGAAAATTACATTCATGTGTATATATAATATCCTTAATAATAAAAATCACAAAACATTCATGGTAATCATAAACACCATAAAAAATAAATAGATGGTGATTAAGTCATATGTCTCACAAAAATAAAAGTGAGACAAAATAATCCCTTACAATAGGTCTGATTTCTTCCTTATGTATCCGAAATTAATGTATAATTATTAAAATAATGTCATTTACTTATTCAAGAGTCATAGTAATTTTTGTGATATCATATATGACTCACTTATGACTTTATATTACCCATTCATTTTTCAATTTCAAGTTGAAACAATGTTTTGGGTAATAATTGTTTCATTTATCGTACGTTTTTGGACCTATTGTTCATGATATTATAACTTATATCAAGATTTACTTACTTATAGAATGTAAAAAATGATTTATATATAATATATATATCTAGTATATATATATATATATAATATAAATAAATGAATTAAAATACACCGTTCATGGAGTTGGTAGGTCGTACATACGCATGAACGCTGTTTTCATTTCCGTATTGACTTCAATGGAAGTAAGTATATTATATATATATATATATATATATATATATATCAAGTATAATTATTAGGTCACATGTCTCATTATTATTCATTATATATAATTTATAATAATTTTTAATTTTTAACATGGAGAATGAAACTCATCATGTCGTGGAGATGGTAAGCCTTACAAACACACGAGCGATGATATCATTCCCATTATTATGGAATTTTATTTAAGTGTATGGTGTATAATATTTCAGAATAAATATCTTTTTTAAATAATCATATACAGTTATTTCTTCCATTATTATACCCATCCAAGTAGGTTGGTGATGAAAAAAAGAATACATCACAGCGTGGAGACGGTAGGCCGTATGTACACACGCGTGGTGATTTCATTTTTCATAGGATGGATAAAATATGGAATATGGTTCTTTAAAATTAATAATAACTTATTAGTATACAAGTGGTAGTAAAGTTATTACTTAATAATGAAACAACTCATATAGAAGAAGTCGAAGAAGAAATGAGTTTGATAGAATCGGTAATGGATATTACCTCTTCCTCGACATGCCTCTTTTAAGACATCACTAAGGGCACTAAATAAGGTCTTTGAGGATGACCAAGACCTATAGTATGTCTCTAGGAATGTTTACAAGAGAAATGGGAAGGTTTTGGCCGATTATGGAAGCTCAAAATGGAGTTAAGAGAAGACAGAGGAGGTGCCCATTTATAAGAGAGGAGGTTGCACTTTTCGAAACCTCTAAAATATTAATTTATAATAAATTAAAACACCACATAAAAACATCAAAAGTGACTAAACATAGTATATGAGATAAGATAGGGTTTTAATCTCATCATGTAATTAAATTTATACATGTTTTGATTTTATTTTATACCTTATCATTTTGATTTATCCATATTTAATCTATTTAATTTTATTTTTGTTAAAAACTTCTAAATTTTAAAAGGTTATAAATAGTTACTTATGTGTAGTGAATTGTCTATAATAGGATACATTATGGAATTTTCAACCATAAAAATTTCAATTTTTTAGTTTAAAATATTTATGTGATTTTTAAACAATTTAATAATATGTTATTTTTATAAAATATCAATAGTGTCAATTTTGACACTACTAATTTATTTGATTTTAAATAAAATCCAAATAGATGATAGAGTCTAAGCAAAATATTTAATAGATTCATAACATGTATTATTCATCTAAAAATTTGTGTATCACATTGATTAGTTCATATAATATTTTTTTAATATTTTTGAAACAATTTATTTGATATTTCTCTTAAGAAAATAATCATGACACCATTTTTATATAATTATTTAATGTACTTAATTTTTTCATAAAAATTAAAAATAAAATACTATGATGAATATAAATCTAATATATTTTATAATAATACTTTTAGTAGAATTTAACTTCTAAGAATCCTATCCATTAAAATGTTATGTTTATTAAATTATGAAGGTTAAAACATTGACATCATTTAAAATAATATAATCTAATAGTCATAATCTATTTTATAAGGCTCCAAATGTTCCACAAGTCGAAACTTGGTTGCTTATGTTGTAAATATACTCGACCAATAGGTTTTGGTCATGTTTGTAGCCATTTTGATGGGAATTATTATTTTAATAAAAACTATATTATTTATTTGTTTCACTAAATAAATAATTTCTCCAGCATTAAGGTATAAACTATTAAGGTAATTATATATTTATTAAAAAAAATTAAAATGATAAAAAAACATTTTATTTTCAAATTTATTATTTTTAATCAAATTTTATTTCTGTATAACCTTTTATTAAAAATACATTAATTATTAATGTTTGAGTGAGACATATTTCACATTCCATTAAATAAATTAAATTAAATGTCTCAATCTCATCCAAGTGTGTTCCAATAGATACTATTTTGACCAATATATATTTTGGGATAAAATGAAATCATTAAATAATATTTATACAAGTGTTAGGTTAATTTTATAATATTAATTTTAAACCTAATTACCTAATTTACCTTTAACTATGGTAAATATAATTTACCGTAGTAACAATTCATAATTCCCAAAAAAATAAAAGTTTCCTGTTAAAATAATTTTGACCAACTGATATCATATATGAAATCCATTTTTCCAAATTCAAGACACATAATTTACAGTAATTAATTTTTCAATTAATCCTGTTGTTGAGAAAACTGGTTTTAAAATTAAAAACATTGAAAAAGATTGAAATGTTTTTACCTATGAATACATTGTAAAATTAATACTAATGACATATATTATATTAAATGGTAAAAATATATTCTCTTTATAAATTAAAACAATTAAATATTATAATTTAACCATATAAATTATCTCAAGGAAAAATGATCATTTTAATTAAATTTTATCGTATCTTTACTATTCGTCAAAATATGAAGGTTATCAGAACAATGTCAAAAATTAATTTAACACAAATGTTTATATCATGATTCAGAATAATTTGTTTAATTTGTAAAATTGAACTTATTAACATGTTAAAAATTAGACTTTAAATGGGTGCACCATCAAAATCTGACAAAACTGCATTTTTTTGAAAAATAATTCTTTTATCTAAAATAATTAATTTTGATATCGTACCATGTTCTAGAAAATACGTAAGATGAATTATAATGTTATAAAAATTAAAATTTGGTTAATAATATTCATAACGACTAGTTCATAACAATATTATAATAATATATTGTGGTTTAGTGAAACTTGCTATTGCGTACAACGCAAGCCATCAAGGATGGTCTCTCTTGTGTGTAACGCAAGACAATTCAGTGTTTCATGTAGTGAATGATTCCTTTGGTGTTTCGTATAACATAATCAAATCAAATTTCATTTATAAATTGAAAAAAATCTATACTCTAAGTTCCATAGAATAATGTTTACCAAACAATCATGAAATTGTGTGTAACACGAGCCAAAAATAGTGTTCTGTATAATACAAGCTAATACGGTGTTGCGTATACCGCAAGATAATAATTTTGTAGCATAAAAATGAAGAAATAAAATAAATGAAAAAGAATATATCTCATAAAATCTCAGGCTGTTACAGTTATATGGGTGTGATCCTTGATGAATACATTAATAAGTGACATAAGGAACATAGGAAATGAGTCACATTAACTAATTAAGAGAGTTGAGTTCATTAATTCATCACTTTAACACTAGTTTGAAACATAAGAATTAATTTTAAATTTTTTACTTTCATATTTTATTTTTGTAAATAGGGAATTCTAATTAGATATGATTTTTTTAGATTCATACCATCTCACTTTCGATTCCACCTTTCGATACTCTTCTATAGATAAGTTGATGTTTTTCTTTCTATTAAATACCTTTTCATGTTCTTTTAGTGTTGAGATTTTTTTGAACTTCTCCTCTTTATGAATCAACATTTTTCAATTTTATTGTGATTTTTAACATTTCATATTTCTATACATTATCCCCCATAAAATATTTTCACTTTATAATTATATCATATTTCATTAAAGATCGAATTATATATTTGACCACTATTTTCCATTAATCATTTTATTATGGAATAACAAGGAAATTGGTTTCTGAATTTCTTGTTCAGAACAAAATTATCTAATTCACAATATTTTATTTTGAAAAATATTCATCAATAAAATTTTAGACGTTGAAAACATTAGTAATACTCATAAATATTTTATTAATGGATTCATTATAGTGGATAAAAATTTATTGAAAATATTATCTAAATAGATCCACCATAGTGTCCTTAAATTAATAAATTCATTAATTTTTTATTCATAGAAATTAAAATGTTTCATAAGATACGTTATATAAAGAAACATAATCAATCACATTCCAATCAAGATAAAATATATGGAATAGAAACCTTTTTCGACAGTTTTATTAACATCATTGAGGGCCTACTTATCTTCATTATATTTCATTTGATTATATTCATCCATAACTGTATTAAAAATGTTGTATCTAATACTACCATGAAAGTTAGATATATTATTTTTTTAGTTTGAATAATTGTTTCTATTTAAAATTAGATAATGAGAATATAAATTTTATTCTAACATAAAATATCAATCATTGAAATCTGTTAGGAATTAGTAAAATTATTTTCAACATTAAAATTAAAAAATAATATTGAAAAAAGTTGTATTTTTTAATAAAAACGCAATAATTACAATAGTTGTAATTTTCGGTTAAAGCAGACGGAATGTGAGAGGCGATAATTTCCCTTTTTATAAAAAAGACATTAAGAGATAAATCTATATTAAAATAATTTTTAAATGTTAAAGTTATAACATGTTAATATCAAGGGATTGATAATTGATAAATATTATAAATAATACCAATTCAAGTAAGATAAATAGAATAAATCTTATCAATTATATCAGTTTTTGTGTATCAATGATGAATAAATAAATGCATAAAAAATTGATTGATAACACGATTTTTGTGGCATTTGAAAATAGCCATGTTTGATATCCAAATCTTATGCCATTGAGTAGGGTGGTCAATGTTATATCTCCCTTGATATTTTTGGTGATCAAGAAATTCATCCCTCTCATTTATGGTTTTTGAGAACCCTCTTGAGCTTCATCTTTATACAAAAAACCCATCCCTCACATTTTATGTAGAGAGAAGTTGTAAAATATGGTTACGATATGAGATGGGATTAATTTTGAAGGACTCAAAATAAGGTCACTTAAAATCACTTGAAATGATTATATTAAATTAATAGTATGATTAAGAGATGATGTTAGAGAAGACACATATATAATGATAGAGAATTAGTTATTGGATCTTTGAGGTGGGAGTAAAATATCTATAGTTTCATTTTTATTATCTCCAAATTTAATAACATATTAGTAAAGCATCATGGGTAAATGGTAGAGCATCCATGATGGAAAGAACAAACTTTTTTAGGACATAAATGGGCTATAAAGTTTCTTGAATAATAGGGGGATAGTTTAAGAAGAATAATACCACCTTCATTGTAAAGCCCCAAAAATCTAAACTAGGAAAATTATGTTCAATATAGAGTATGACACGAAACACCAAGAACGTAAGGAAATATAATATCCTGATTATTTATCATATATTTAATATTTTAAATAAATAAAATATATTTTATATCATGAAATTCATGATACAATGTGATATTGTGCGTTACAAGATAGAGAGACAAACTTCAATGGCTTGGGTTACGTAATAGACTGAGTTTTTCCAAACAATAATTAATTATTAAAATATTATAAAAATAATACCTAACCTAGAAATTAAAATTAGTTTTTAAGAGTAGTACTAACAAAATTATGAAAATAAATAATCTAAAAATATATAAAAATAATTAATAGGTTACCAATTAATTTGAAATGATAATATAAACCAATTGAATATAAAGGAAATATTATTTTTTTGCCTCACAAAGGAATTTTGTATTAATAATTTAAATTAATTACAATTATTGAATGATATTAATGAAATATATATGTAAAAAAATCTAATATTTTTTATAATCATCCAATAAATTCTATATACATAAGATAATAAGAAGGTCAAAAGTACACGTAAATGAATTATTATCATTAAGAAACCTTTACAGCCATTTAATATAAAACATATTTTAAATACAATTTTTGATAAATTTGATAATATTATATGTCAAAATAAATATAATATTTGAACTAAATACATACTATTTTACTTAGTGTAAATTTTTGATATTTTTCTATGAAGATTAATTTTCTAATGAATAGAAAAAATAAACATATTTATTTAAAACATCTTCTTTTATATAATTTATTTATAAGGTTAAATTATTTTATTGATTGTTTTTATAGTATAATTAGATAAATGTTTATCAATTAATAAAATTTATGTAATTTTTACAATTTGACATTGAAATTTACTATAAAAACATAGGATTCATTTGGATTTTCTACTTTAAAAACTTGCATTGTTGACCCGTATATGGAATTACATTTTAAATTTATTTGTTTCCCTTCTATGATTGGAATATAGAAAAAATGATTCTATATTTTGAACTGGAATAAATTATAATTTATAATAATATCAACATTTTTTTGACCAAAACATATTAGTGAATTCAATAAAATTTTATTATAGTGATTAAGGTTAAATTGTATTGAATAAGGGACTAAACCATAAACACAAAGACTAAATTGGCCTATACACATTTCCAAAACCTATTGAATAAAAAAATTTAAGGACTATATAATATTTGGTAAAAATTGAAATGTTAATGATCCAATTTCAATAAATAAACAGTGGTCGGGTTCCTTTTTTTTAAATATTACCAAAGTGGCACTCCTCCTCAATTATAAAAGGCCTCATTTCCTCTGATTTAATCACACCTCTCAATCCCATTACGTTCATACAATATCTAACAAATTCAGTCTGAAGAACTCATACCATACTCTTTTAACCTTCACATAGAGAGGAAATTAATCCAAAGAATTCACAAGGTTCTTACCAAAAATAGTACCTAATTATGAAATAACACATTTCCTAAAGCACATTAATTTTCTTTCCATTTTCCAATCCATAAAATATTATTATTAAATAATTATATGATGATTAATGTAAAAAAAATATACTTTTTATATTTTTAGGTTATGGTTTTTACTATCACATACACACACTTCCATCTAATGGGTAATGGACATACTGCTTACGTGTACGACGAACTAATGCCTCATGAAATAATGATGATTAATTTTTTCCATTACTTCCTCTCATGGTGGATATTATTATGAAAACATTGTTTATATATTTTATATATGATATTAATTATGTCTTTCTAGCTCTATAATTTTTTATAACACATACACTTATACTCTCCATTTTGTGTAAATATGATAACATTGTTTGTGGAAGTGCGGACTACCGCCCCCTCAAAGATATGTGATATGTTCACAGAATACATGGAATGTATGAAGTATTATTTTAATTAAAAATTTGTTACATAAAAAAATATTCTAATAATTAAATAATTAACATTTTATAAATATAATATATATATATATATCATTTTGTTTTTTACCCTTTCATAGAAACATAAAAGGTGATAACATCCCTCGTAGAGAAGTAGTCAACCGCCTTCTCAACATGATCTGATTCATTTTAAATAAAAAAATTATATATCTATGTATATACAATAAAATTATATGGTATTATGATATAATTATAATTCTATAATGATTAATGTTACTTATGTTCTTTCTTAAACATTCATTGAAAATATGAACATTACTCGAACGTACTTGAGAGTTACCTTCTATATGATTCTAAAATTGGTTTATATTTCTATTAAATATTAAATAATTTATTATAAAAGTATAATTTATATATAAATATTATAAATATTTCATTATTATTACTCTATAGTTTTTATATAATGTCTCCTTTGACCATAGTTGAGAAACACATATTGTTTTTGACTTATAAAAGAACATTGGTTCAAACAATTTTTGTAAACATAATTGATTTTGTAGATGAATACATCCTAATAGAAAGTGAAATAAATTTTATTTTTCACATGAAAATTTCCCCAAACATATATATAATTAACATATATTTATTATTCAGGAATATAACGACACGCGAGATAATTCAAATTAAAGGTATGAGATTCTTGTCTAATTTCTATTCTGGGGGGAATACTTATCTCTTGTGAACCCAATTTCTTATATATAGTGTATGTACTACCAAATTGATATATAATGTTATGAATACAGAATTCTTCAAGGAATTTTGAGTTTAAATATTAAATATTTATATTAAGGGGATTTGAGTTAAAAGTTACCAATTAGAGTAGAATTTCATTACTCAATTTCTTGTCATTGTGTTATATAACACTATAATTGTAGTTAATATTTGGAGATTATGTGTATAATAAAATCTTATAAAATATTTTTGTATTTATACTAACCTATAATGGTATTTTTATTTGATACACATAATACACTCATTTATATATTTTTAAGTATACGTTATATCATTTTCAAGGGTTTATTTCACAATCACATTTTATTCGATATTGTTAATAAATGAATTTATATTTGAAGTAATTGTTGTATAATTGTTCAATAAACCTTTTAAATTTATCTAATATCATTTTTAATGAAATTAAACAAGTATTAGTATGATTTTTTCACTCTTTTTTACACATTTTGTTTTAGAAAATGATTTTATGAAAACACGACATCATTTCTTTCCTAAGTTAGAAAACCTGTTATATTCTCTAAACCATGTTTTAAAAAACCCTGAATTTATTTTATACTTCTAAAAGTTATTTTTTAGTGAATATTTTACTTTTTTTTCCTTTTACAAATTTAAATAAAGGAATCCTCTTGTCTCTTTCCAAATGAGGCATTTTCGTTTCTTTTCACCATACAAAATATAATACTTTTTACCTCATAGAGAATATATAGATTTACCCACCATCATTTATTAGAATCTTCATTTTCATGTTTAAAAGTTTGCTTTTTAAATGATTTATTTTATTATTATTTTGGTACATTTAATTCTTATTTAAGGTATTTTATCTCAATATACATTTAATTGATAATTATTTGTCATAATAAACTAATTTACATTTATTTTGGGTATATACTATCCTATAACTTATAATACCATTAATATACATAGTATCAGGATATTATAAGTTCATTTTATGTAATTATATTATATGGAATTATAATTTCAATGTTTCAATATGGTATGGGATTCATAAGAATGATAAATTATAAACCTCCTCAAGAAATTCCCTAAAGATTGTTTTTTCAATATCACTTTTTTTTGTGATTTTTTTCTTCTATAGGAAATATTTCTTTGTAAAAATAAATTTTCATTACAAATATACATGAATATCCATATTATCAAACAATGTATATTAGTACTTCCTAAATTGTATACCATATTACATATCATTTTTAATTTGACAGTTATTTGGTTGACTATGGAATTGTTGATAAATCAACATTTCTCATTCAATATAGTTATTTGATAAGGCATATTATTTTTTAGGATTATTCATTATGAGTAATACTTTGGACTAGAAATGGCTGGTGAAGCCTGTACATTATATAGATCCTTAATGCATAGACATGTTAGCATTAAAAAAACCTGTTACACAATGAAAATGGGTTTCTATCTGTTCTTTTAATTCATCTTGTGAAAGGTCTTAATGGTATATGATTTCATGTACCTTTGGAAAGATTTTCATTAAGAAACCAGTGTAATCATTTCGTTTCAGTTATTACTCTTCCATGACATTTTTTTGATGATATATCTATGGATACATTTCATTTCATTTCATTTCATCGATTAAATGGAATGTGTTTCAATTTACTACCATTCCATATTGATTTTTCCTTATCAAATTATTTTAATGGCATGTGATATCAGTTATATACATTTCCATGTTAATTTATTCTCATGGATTCATTATTTCTTCCACTTAGCTTACCCTTATTGATATTTTATCTTACTGTTATTTGGATTCACTTACCCAGGTTATGGTGAATTAATCATTAGATAAGATTTCATCGACATAGTTTATTTTTTATTATGTATCATGTTTTTATTTTCTATTTCCCAATGTATTATGGGAATCATGTATGTAATATAGATTTCCAATAATTCAAAACTAATCGGTCTTTCAATATTTGATTCCTTATAATCATGCCAATGTAATAAAATAACACAGTGGTTCCAGGATTCATTGTTCTTGGTTATAATGTTGGTATCAAAGTAATTTTAATAGAAAACAAAGAAATTAGATTAAGAAAACATAGTTACGGAGAAAAACCTTAAGATAGTCTTATATAAAAAGTATTCAAAAATATCCTACAATCTTGGAAAGGTAGATATTATGTGGATATTCCTAGAAATCCATCCATTTCTAGATTCAACAAGTGGATGTGGTCTTGGAACAAATGTACCTATGATTAACATATCAAACAAGGTGTTTCAAGCCCGAAGTAGGGTTACATTTTATATGACAATAGTCCTTACAAAATTCTTTATTGTACACTCATGGGAGATATGCATTGGATAATATATGTTTTTGTTACAAACCATTATGATGAATTTGAATGAATAATGAAAAATAATGGTCACGGATAAACCAAAGTATTTTTAGATTAATTATATAGTGTCCCTATTAGAAATCATAAAAATGATTTTATGTATAATACCTACAGCAACAAAGGACCTATGTCGAAATAAAATGGTTGATGTATTAATGTATTGAGGGTGTATAGAAAACCACAGTTCATTGGATATTTAGTGATTAAATTTAAACTATATCCATAAGATTTAGTATTAAAAATATATTAATATAGTTTTTGAATAGGAAAACATATATTTCAAGTGATAACCTATCATGTCTGGTATAAATACAGTTCATGAACCCTTGATTGATGGATGATAATGGTTTTCTATAAACCACAATCCCACGTGATGTCCTGGTTTATGTATTATAATTTAAATAATTTTATGGATAAATTTATTATGATGAATCAATAGTGATACTTTTTTGGTTTATAGATTAATATATTAACCATATTGACATTGTATAATAGTTAGATATAAATAGTTAGACTTGTTACTCTTTTATGGGCCTTTAAAACCATTAAATGATTTTGTGGTTCATGTACCAATGTTAATATTTGGATATCCATTTCTTGAGGTAGGGATGAATTCAAATTTGATTGAAGAACAAAAATAGGTGAAATTACTATATGAAGTTTAAAAGTATCAAGAATTAAAATATCTTTTTATTCTAATGTGGTAAAAAATTACCTGACATTATGAAAAAGGTAAAAAAATGTGGGGCCCTAAAAACATTATTTTATTCGAACCAATAGTCTACTAAATCATCGATGATTTTTTGATTTGAGTCCCTCAAATTCCATTGATCATTGACTTGTTTGTGATTGATGACCTCAATCAACCCTATAATTATTTATGCTTTCCCTCCAAGTACATTTCTCTACTTTACACTAATTATCCCACATAGAGAGGTAGTTATATGTTATTCCATACTACCTTTTTACATTCCATAATCTATTATATTTAGAATTTATTAGGAACCCTTCTAATGATGTGGGATTTTAAAATAGTAAATATCAAAAAATATATTTTCAAGATCAAGTTTAGATTGTGAGGGAATAATATAATTAATGTGGGGAGAATGTAATTCCCCCAAAATATAATGTTGGAACATTTTTTTAATAATCTGTAAGACACACAACACCAAGTGCATAATGGAATATAATATCCTGAATATTAATAATATAATTACAATTTATAATTAATTAAATATATTTTCTAACTTTAAATTTAGGAAACACCAATAGAGAATGTGTTACACGCATGAGTGACCACCTTCACTGGCTCTTATTACATGAAATTCTGAGTTTTACCAGATAATAATATATTATTAAAATATTATTATAATAAACTCAACATAATCGTAAATATTATTGGTTATGAATATTATTAATTAAGTTATGAAAATATATTGTTTGAAACTATATAAAATGAATTAATATGTTACCAATTTAGTATAAATGTAAATATAAACCAAATTAATAGAAAGGAGATATTATTATTTGTACTCTCAAAATAGAATTTTTTTTCTTAATTAATAATATTAATTACAATTTGTGAATTATATTAATGAAATATATGTGCTATATGTAAAGACCTATAAATTCATTGGAATTGTTTTTGTTTTAAATACATGAGATTTTATGAGTCCACAGAAATTTATGGCGCATGACTCTGAGGCCCAGTGTACCCTAAATCAATTTATGAAGTTTTTTTCTCGTACGTTTAGTAAACACATGAGGGGTTTTTTTATTACTTTTGAACCGGTGCAAAGAATTGAAATCTAAGGGCACTGTTGAACTCGCAGCACCGATATTCTCTTAAGAAAATTTTCACTTCAAAGGTAGTTGGTTGAGTTTAAAAGATAGTTTGTGGGTTTTCATGGAAAATAATAAAATAAAGTGTGCTTCACTTTATTTTTAATTCGAGCCTCTGTGTGGGTGTTTGGTGGTTAAAACATCCACGTGGATGTTGGTGGTGGGACCACCACACCGTAACCTCCCATGATAGGTTATGGTGGTGGGGCCCACCTAAACCTAACCTCTTGTGAGTGGTTATGACATGAGGACCTTACTGGGGTAAACCCCCTACTGATTCAGAAGAGTAAAACCTCCCAAATCTCCCTCATTAATGAGGGAGAGACTCTTGCCTACCCTTTAATTAATTGGTTCTAACTCCCCTAATTAATTTGTTCGAACACTCATGAATTAATTAGGGGAGCCAAGTTATTAAATCACCAATTTTCTTCTTATATCATCAAATAACTAATTGACAAACTCAATCTATTATTATTTTTCTTGGAATTTCTCATTTGATGGATCTGGGGAAGAGAATATCTTGAGAGAAAAGTTCTTCCAATGAATAATGCACCACCGATGAAGAAGGCTCCACCGATGAAGAACGCCGAACGTTTTCGACTTCCTCCCTCAGATCCTTCTGATGTCGGTCATCTTCAACCAAACTACAATCCGCATTGTCATTAATGAGCTGACGTATCTAGGGATTGGGAGTGAATGGTGGACGTGAAGAACGATGATCTACCTCATATTCTTCCCACGACTTCAACGTCGATGACCAACAATCAAAGGTAGGAGGTTTTTTTAAAATGGTAATGATTTCATTTAATCTTCTTCAATGGTTGGAAGGGAAATTGTTTGCGGGTGAGTTTTCTTCATCTCGTTACCTCTTGATGATCCAATTGATACCACCCTAAATGCGGAGGGTGTAGGCCAAACCAACATGGTTTGACCCCTCTGTCGTTCTTATTTGTGACGATCTTTGCCATGGTGATGAGGTGACAGAATGACGAAGGCAGCGATGCTAAAGGCCGCGCTACCCACGGCCTCCACGAACTAGGCCGCCCCTGTGCCACTCCGTTGCTTCAGGCCGAACCGCGACCATCCGTCCGAGCCACCCTAGATGCACCGCCACTGGCCCGCGCTGCCCAGTTCCCGGATCCTCCAGGCCTGGTCGCACCCTGCCCAGCTGCCTGCTGGCCCGCCTAGACGCGCCAAGCCCGACCACCCACTAGCCCACCTGGGGCCCTGCTAGGCCACCCACCAGCCTATCTAGCTTCCTATCCAGCTGTCTGCCTGCCTATCATGCCGCCCGCTGGCCTGCCCCCCTAGCCAGCCCAGCCGTTTGCCAGCCCTCCGTCCTGCCCGGCTACCTCGTGGTCGCCGCTCAGCTGGCCCGGTCGCCCCCCGACCGAACTGGCGCCCTGGTCTTGTAGGCCTCCCGGGCTGGCCCACCGCTCCCTCACGGTGCCGTGGCAAAACTGGCCCAGATGCGCCCTCCAGGAAGATTCATGCCGGGTTGCGCCCTCACGACGATCCAGGCCGAACCGCCTTCATGACCTGCTGGAATGGGCACCGTGGGCCAGGCCAAACCTAACAGCTTGGCCCATCCAATGGGCCGGGATAGACCCAATAGGTTTGACCGGGTTGACCCAGACCGGGTTAGCCCAGACTAAGTTGCGCCAAGTCATTCCGACCGAGACGGACTGCACCTGGGCCCACTACTGACACTTAACTTTCATTGGCCATATCATTGGCACCAGATGAACATTTGACTAACCTTCAGTGCTACTGTTATCCTTGGAGCATGACACTACCATTGAGTATACTCCACTGGGGGGTATAGTTGAGATGCGGTCAGGTTGGATCATAAACTAATCTGACCGGGCCTCTAGGACTAAATGGCTAATTAATCACAGAGCGGGCATTCGATTAATGCTCTGTCTATTGCGTTGAGACCCCTATGATGAGGCAGACCTTTGTGATACTTCTACATGAGACTTCTTGATAGTTACAGTATCTAAATGTAGTTCGTGGAGTGGATCTTCCTCGAAACGAGCGAGTATAGTATGGAGATCTAGTATCTAGATAACACCTGACGACTGCTGACCAATTCGACTCAGAGTGACTCGACTAGCCCAGTGGGGAGCGCCTTGTGTTGCGGTAGACTCATGGTGGAGAGCACCTCTGTGTGGGGCTGGCATACACACGATACTCGATAGGAGATGTACATTAGAAGGCTACTTGGCGGAGCGCCTCTATGTGAGTGCGGAAGACCCACGGTGGGGATCACATCTGTGTGAGCATGGAAAACCCAGTAATCGACAGGAGGAGTACCTCAGAAGTACATGGTTAGGGGGAATCACCTCTGTGTGACGCGGTAGACCCACTGTACTCGATTGAGCAGGAGTTCACCAACAACCTTGGTTTCGATAATAAAAATCATGGTTTGAGCCGAGTCAGTAACTTTTGTGTTTACTTCATGATTGAGATGGATTACATGATAACATAGGTATATATATATGGTCATATACCTTGGTGGGGTTATCTGTTTATTTCATACTTTTGGTTTATTTTTGTTGGTTTTGTGATACCATGATGGTCTCAGGGTCCCTACTGAGTATCATTATACTCACCCCTGCACAGGCTATGCCCACACATCATTGTGTTGGATGCAAATGATGGACAATGCTGACTGAGGCTGAGTGCACCAGGACAAGGTAGTACTCGGTGGTAGACCATACGTATTGTCGGTACACGGAGGAGACTGATAGGCATGGATTGTTGTGGAGGCTCTCTATACTTACCCTTCAGGTAGGAATCCCAGAGGACGACCCAACAACTATTTTACTCTTCTTATATTGTACTTGTTTTTTAGTCTTACCTGTACTTTCCTGTTGGGCTTGTATTCTGGCCCCTCTACTTTCAGCACTCTTTTGTATACTGTTTTACTTACTGTTTTGGTTATATCTTGTACTCTGTTTTCTACGTTTTCAAGTTTTAAATTCAATGCCTTCTCAGTTTAGGTATTTACACTGTTGGTGCTAGTCACTAGCCCCTGGCCTATGGAATACGGGCTTGGGGTAGTCACGACATGTGCCCTGGGGGACAGGTCAAAAAAAATTGGTATCATAGGAGTATGTTCTACCACAGAACATAGAACTATGATTTTTCTTCTCTATGAAGAATTAGTGTTAAGGTTACTGAGTTTGGTTCAGAGATCAGGGAGTCCAGTGTTGGTGTGGTGGCCGATGTATCCATACACTAAGACCCTGAGTTCTGGTTTTCGAATTAGTGCACAAAAACATTGATTGCATGTGTGATTTCTACAGTTTTCATTAAGTCAGATCAACCAGGTCAGCTCACAAGGAATAATATTTTGACCGTTTCATATCTTTTTCTTTCAGGATGCCACCCCACGAATGACCCGCCAAAGCCCCGATATTTGTCTGCGTGGATATCCCACCGAGAGACGATTCCTCAGTGATGGGCCCTTTTCCAGCAGAGGCACCAGCGATACCACTTCTCATTGGGCCATTGATGCCACCGGCCCCAGTAAGAAAAAATGCACGCCTATTTATCACATTGCACGAGTTCCAGGGCCATATCCCACCCTGGTTTAAGGGAGAGATGGACCTGCAGAAAGCTGAGGATTGGTTGGAGGCTGTGGTGAGAGTTTTTCGGCTGGTAGGGACGCCAGCAAACTTCATGGCGATTCTTGCTGGTATCCTTCTACAGGTAGCAGTGAGAAGATGGTGGACCTTCATACTCCAGGTCCATGATGAGATTACACTAATCTGGGAAGACTTTGAGAGCCTATTTCAGGTAGAGTTTATCACATCCACCAAATTTGCGGTACTGACACATGATCTACTTCACCTATAGTAGGGCCGCATGACAATGGCACAATACCTAGAAAGGTTCACCGACCTCTCGCGCTACTACATAGATATGGTGCGGGACCAATTCTTTAGGACCCGGACCTTCAAGCAGGGGCTCAGGCGAGATATCAGGGCTTTGATAATGTCCATCCGCATCCCGATGTAGGAAGGGGTGATATAGCCAGCCCTCTTAGTGGAGAGTTTCCTTGCTGAGCAGTCCCTAACAGGGAGACCCACCACTAGTCAACATGTAGTGGAGTCTTCTACAGCAGGCAGTAGATAGATGTCACAGAGTTCCATGAGGATCAGACCTAGAGGTGGATGACCGCATGACTCACGATTGGTTGTACGGGGCACCCGGGGCAGAGACAGCCATGCCAGGAGTGGGCAGTGTTTCTCATGAAGCGGGCAGGGTCACATGGCTTTTGACTGTCCGACCTTCCATTCGGATGATCAGAAGACGGTCTAAGGACTTCCCATGCAATGGTAGATATTCGATCGAGGTGGTTTGTAGGGAGAAGGCAGTCTTGGTAGAGGAGCTAGTCGTGCAGTTGGTGGTGGATGACATTTCAAGGTGTTACCACCACCACCACCAGGAGGTCCTCCCTGACCACAGGGAGTAGGTGGACATGGGAGAGCTCAGCTCGAGGTAGATGAGGCCTATGATCACGTCACTCTTGAGATGATTCGAGGTATGATCTATGTCTACTCCTCCATAGGTGCAATTCTTATAGACACAGGTTCCAGTCACTCCTTCATTTTCACTACCCTCGTTCGGAGCATGAAGATTCTGACGAAGCCATTGGCTCGATCCATAGTTCTAGAGACTCATATGGGGGTAGTCTCATTGATTATTCACTTGTGCCGGCAGTGTGATCTTACTCTAGGAGGCGAGAGCTTCGGCTGGGATCTTCTAGTAGCGGTGTCGCGGCTTTACAACGTCATCTTGGGTATGGACTGGTTATATACAGTCCATGCTTAGATAGAATATATTAGGCACAATGTGTGGTGTGTCTGCATGGATGGGACCAGGTTTACCTTTACTATCTAGAAGAGAGAATTTGAAGCACAAGAGGGACTTACTCAGAGGAGGTTGTAGTAGATCACTCATTATTTGACATGCCTTACCCTCGGAGCAGTTGTTGTGGAGAGTATGATCTTTCCTGTAGTGGTGGACCAGTGTGCGGATATTTTCACTAACGATGTTCCAGGACTACCTCCTCATAGAGAGGTGGACTTATACATTGACCTATACTCCATGATGACACCGATATCTACCCCAGCATATCTTATGACTCCCATGGAGCATCACGAGATGTGGGTAAAGCTAGAGGACTTGTAGGAGAATGGATTCATCCAGCCTAGTGTCTCTCCCTGGGCAGCCTCGATTCTATTTTCCAAGAAGAGGGATGGAAGCTTGAGGATTTGTGTCGACTACCGTCGCCTGAACCAGGTGAACGTGAAGAACAAGTACCCACTCTTCAGGATTGACGACCTCTTTGATCAGTTGAAGGGAGCACGGTTGTTCTCAAAGATATACCTCAGATGAGGCTATCACCAACTCAGAGTTTGAGATGAGAATGTACAGAAGACGGATTTCAGATGTCAGTACGACCACTAATAGTTCTTGGTTATAACTTTCAGTGTTACCAACACTCCATAAGTGTTCATGTGACTCATGAACATGATCTTCCAGCCATTCCTTGATTTATTTTTTTAGTATTCATTGAAGATATTCTGATCTACTAGACTAATGAGAAGGAGCATGCCTACAATTTGCAGGTTGTACTGGACACACAATGAGAGAACCAGCTTTATGGTATGCTCTTGATGTGCCCGTTCTAGATCTGATAGGTTCACCTTTTGGGACATGTCATCTCAGAGGCTAGAGTTTCACTGTATCTAGCGAAGATTGAGGTAGTACTTGTTTGGGAGCCACCCATAAGTGTCACGGAGGTACGAAGTTTTTTGGGTTTGGCTGGTTACTACCAGTGGTTTGTGCTAGACTTTTATAGAGTTGCAGCACCACTATCAGCCTTGAAAAATAAGGGGAAACCCTCCGTATGGTCGCATAGATGCCAGTAGAGTTTTCACGAGCTGAGGCATAGGCTGACTAGTACCCCCATCGTGAGGCTTCTAGAGGGTGGTGTCTGGTACGTAATCTACTGTGATGCATCAGGGACCAGACTTGGGTGTCTTCTGACGCATGAGCGAGCAGTGATCCCGTATGGTTCTCACTAGCTAAGACAACATGAGATGAACTATTCTACCCATGACCGAGAGTTAGAAGAAGTGGTTTTCGCCTTGATTACGTGGTGAAACTATCTAACCGGTGAACGTTTTACCGTGTACTCTAATCACAAGAGTCTCAGGTATATCTTCTCTCAGAAGATCCTGAACCTAAGACAATAGTGGTGGATTGAGTTCCTCCAAGACTATGATTTCGAGATAGTCTATACACCTAGAAAGGGGAACGTTGTAGCAGATGCACTCAGCAAGAGATCAGGCATACAGCTGCTAGGTGAGGTGATATAGTAGTTGGTTGCTTTATCAATAGACTTTGGGGATAGAGATGGAACAACTTTCCTTCAGTCCCTTACAGTCACTCCCCTACATCTTCAGTAAGTCAGGGAGGCACAACATGGGGATGATGTCTGAGAGACACAATGTGCTCATATATCCACATGGCATGCACATGATGGATTTTATGATGGTGGGGAGCAAATCATTCTCTTTAGAGGACGTACTATGGTACCACTATCACTTTAGGAGTAAGTGGTGAGGGAGTTCCACATACCCCCTTTAGCAGTACATCTAGTAGTGGCGAAGATGTACCAGGACCATAGATGAAAGCACTAGTGGCCAGGTATGAAGAAGGCGGTAGAGGAGTTTGTCTCTCGATGTCTCACTTTTTAGCAAGTGAAGGCGATGTACCAGGTACCAGCATGCTTGGTTCAGCTTTTAAAGGTCCCATAGTTGAAGTAAGATGGGTTAGCCATGGAATTCGTGACAAGACATCCATGTACATATAGAGGTCATGACTCGAATTGTGTGTTCATTGATCGACTCACCATGTCGGCCCACTTCTTACCGATCAGAGATAAAGGATCAGTAGAGATCATGGGACACCTCTATGTTTAGAAAATTGTGTGGCTACATAGAGTACAATCTTCTATAGTCTTCGATCATGAGGCACAGTTTACATCCTTGATGTGTAAGGGGTTGAAGGAGGCTTTAAGCACACAACTTCATCTGATAACTGCCTCCCATACCCATTGGGATGGAACATTTTGAGGTGATATACAACCGACCTTATAGATCACCCTTGTGCAAGACTGGCCTTGGGGAGTCAGCACTAGTGAGACTCGAGATGGTACGTGCTACCACGGAGAAGGTTCGGATCATCCTGGAGCAGATGAAGACGGCACCGAGCATACAGAAGTCATATGCTGATAGGATACAGAGACCACTATGGTTCGAGGATGGTATCCACGTCTTTCTATGGGTATAGCTTTGATGAGGACTACATAGATTTGGACAAGGCGGCATGTTGTCTCTGAGGTTCATTAGAAATTTCCAGGCCCTCAGCAGAGTAGGCGAGGTGTCTAACCACCTGTCTCTTCCACCTCAGTTGAACCAATTTCATGACATCTTCCATGTATCTCAACTAAAGAGACATGTGCATGACCCATCACATATCATCGATCATGTAGAGTTTGACGTCGATGATGGGGTGACTTTCATGGAAGTTCTAGTAGAGATTGAGGATTGATAGGAGAATGTCCTATGTGGACGGTTGATACCTCTGGTGCGTGTTCGCTGGCAGAATGGAAACCCCTAGGAGAGCATATGGGAGCGGGAGGTTCAGATGCAAACTCAATACCCCCACTTGTTCCCATATTTTGAGTTGTTTCATATGGGGACATAAAGCCCTAAATAGGTGATAATGTAAAGCCTCAGAAATTCTGTGGATTTTTTTTCATAAATACATGAAAATTTTATGAGTCTGCAAAAATTGACAATGCATGATTCTGAGGCCCGGTGTGCCCAAATAAATTTATAATGTTTTGTCGAGGTATGTTCAGTAAACGTATGAGTGGGTTTTTATAACTTTTGAACAGGTGCTCAGAATTGAAATCTGAGGGCACTGTTGAGCTCGCAGCGCAGGTATTCACCTAAGAAGACTATCACTTTGACGATAGTGGGTAGAGTTTAAAAGATAGTTTTTGGGTTCTCGTGGAAAATAATAAAATAAAGTGAGCTTCAATTTATTTTTTATTTGAGATGAAATGTTGGTGTTTGGTGGTTAAAACCTCCACATGGAAGTTGGAGGTGGGACCAGCCAACCTTAACGTCCCATGAGAGGTTATGGTGGTAGGGCCCACCCGAACCAATCCTCCCGAGAGAGGTTATGATATGGGGACCACACGAGGCTAATCCCCTCTACTAATGGAGGAGAGTAAAATGAGCCAACTCTCCCTCATTAATGAGTGAGATCCTCTTGCATCCCCCTTATTTAATTGGTGCCAACTCCCCTAATTAATTTGTGCCAATAGTCATGAATTAATTATGGGGGCCAAGTTATTAATTCACCAATTCGATTTTGTGTTAACAAATAAATAATAGACAAACTCAATATATTTTTATTTTCCATGGAATTTCTGATTTGGTGGAGCTAGGGAATAGAAGTGCTTGTGAGAAAAGTTCTTCCAATGAAGAATGCACCACCGACGAAGAACACTCCACCGACGAAGAATGCTCCACCGACAAAGAATTCCGACCTTCTTTGACTTCCTCCCTCGGATCCTACTATCATGGGGTGTCTTCAACCAAACTACCCTCCTCATCATCGTCAATGAGACGACATAGCTCGAGATTTGGAGTGCATGGCGGATGTGATGAAAGACGAACACTTTTTTCTTCTTCCTGCGACTTCAATGTCGACGACTGACAATTAAAGGTTGGGGTTTTTTTACATGTTGATGCTTTCCTTGAATCTTCTTAAATAGTTGGAATGGAATTTTTTTAGGAGTGAGTTGTTGTTCATATAATTACTTCTTGATAATCCAATTGATACCACCCTAAATGCAGAGGGTGCGGGCCAATCCAACATGGCCCGACCCCTCCATCATTCATGTTTGTAACGATCTTCGGCATGGTGATGAGGCGACGAAATGAAGAATGTGGTAATGACAAAGACTGTGCTACCCGTAGCCTCTATGAACCACGCCACCCCCGCGGTGCTCCTATGGTCCAGGCCAAACCATGATGCTCTGGCCGAGCCTCCCTGGCCACACCGCCACCGGCCCACACCCCCCGACTCCCGGCGGCCACCCTGCCTGGTCGCACCCTACCCGGCTGCCCACCAGTCCACCTGGCCGCACCCTAGCCGACCACCCACTGGCCTACATGGCATCCTACCTAGCCGCCCATCGGCCCACCTGGCTCCCTGCATGGCCACATGCCAACCTGCCTGGCTGCCCACTGACCCACCTGGAGCCCTGCCCACCTGCCCGCTGGCCCGCTTGCCAGCATGCCCGGCTGCCTGCCGGCCTGCTTGGTCACCGCCTGACCGAACCAGCATTGTGGCCGCACCGACCTCTTGATCTGGACCGCGGCCCCAGTCATGATTCCCTGGCCAAAATTGGCCCCTCCGTACCCTCCAATCCGAACCGCGCTGGGCCGTGACCTTGCAATGCCCCGGGCCAAACAGGCCCCGAGCCTTGGCCAAACTGCCCTCAAGGCCTACTGTGATGGGCCCAGCTGACAGGGCCAAACCGAATAGGCTGGAACTCCTAATGGGCTGGGCCAGACCTAATAGGTCTGACTGGGTCGGCTTGGACTGGGTTGCGCCATGTCAGTCCAACCAGGTCATACTGGACTTGGGCACAGTACTGACCCTTAACTTTCTTTGGCCATATCATTGGCACATGGGAACCGTTTGACGAACCGTCAGCAGCACTGGTATTATTTTACCGTGATGGTCCCATAGAGTATATCCCACTTGAGCTTAGGGTAGAGTTTAGATGTGGTCAGGTTGGATCATGCACGAATCCAGCTGGGCACCCGGGACTAAAAGGATAATAACTCCTAGACCGGGTGTCTAATTGACACGTCGTCTGTTGCGTTGATACCCCTATGATGAGGTGGACCTTTATGATACTTCTAAGTTGGACTTCATGACAGTTGGAGTATCAACATGCATTTCATGGAGCGTATCATCCCAATGATGAGAGAGCATAGTGTAGAGACCTAGTTGCTGGCTGAGACCTAACGACTGCTGATCGATTCGACTTGGAGTGATTTGACTTGACCAGTGAGGGGAACCTTGGTGTTACAGTAGACGCATGGAGGGGAGAGCCTCTATAAGAGCATGGTAGACCCACGGTACTCGATAGGAGGAGTACCTCATAAGGCTATGAGGGGGACTGCATCCGTGTGAGAGTGACTTACCCATGGTGGGGAGCGCCCCTGTGTGAGCGGGGCAGACCCATCGTACTTGACAGGAGGAGTACCTAATCAGTCCAAGGTTAGTGGGAAGTTCCTCTGTGTGATGTGGAAGGCCCACTGTACTCTATTGAGCATGAGTTCTATAGTAGCCATGGTTTTAATAATTAAAATCCTAGTTTGAGGTGAGTCAGTAACATTTGTGTTTACCTCATGATTAAGATGGATTACTTGATAACTTATGTATATATATAGAAAAATACCTAGGTGGGGTTATGTGTTGATTTCATACTTATGGTTTAACCTTGTTGGTTTTGTGAGACCATGAAGGTCTTGGGGTCCCTACTGAGTATCTTTATACTCACCCCTGCACGGGCTATGCCCGCACCTCATTGTGTTGGATGCCGACGAAGGACAGCACTGACGAGGCTGAGTGCACCAGGACTGGACGGTACCTAGAGGTAGACTATAAAACGTATCGGTACACAGAGGAGACCGACAGGTGTGGTGTGCTATGGAGTCTATCTATACCTACCCTTTAAGTAGGAATCCTTGAGGACGACCCAACAGCTATTTTACCCTTTTTCTGTTGTACTTTTTTTCAGTTGTACTTGTACTTTCCTGTTGGGCGTGTATTCTGGCCCCTCTACTTTCTGCACTCTTTTAAATATAGTTTTACTTAGTTTTTTCTTCCAACTCATACTCTATTGCGTGCATTTTCAAGTTTTAAATGCAATGCCTTCCCAGTTTATGGATTTACGCCTTTGGTGATAGTCTCCAGCCCCTGGCCTATGGATGGAGGGCTTGGGGTAGTCACGGAACATGCCCTAGGGGATGGGTTGTGACACTATATATTAAATAAAATAATTTTTTTTAAAATATTACAATATATTATAATGACATAAGATACTAAAAATTCTACATTACACGTAAAAATCTATATTTTTATTAATTCACTACAACATTTATATAATGGAGAACCTATTTAAAATAAAAATTATGACACTTTTTTGAATCTTATATATCAAAATAAACTTAATATTTGAAATAAAAACATAAAAATATATTACGGTATTTTTTTAAATTTTCATATGAAAATTCACTTGTAATGAATAACGAAAAATATTGATATTTATTTCAAAATCACATTTTTATATAAGTTAGTTATTAAGTTAAATTAATTTTTTATATTGGTATTAAATATTTATTATATTATAATTTATAAAATTGATAAAATTTAGGTCATTTGAACTAACTTCAGATTGAATTTGTCAATAAAAACCTAACAAACTGTAGGATTTTTTTTACATTAAAACACACATTATCATCCCGTATGTGAGATTATATTAAAATTAATTTCAGACACTTTTGTGATTGGAGTTTTGAAAATGGATTACATATTTGTAATCAACATAATTTATAATTAAAAATATGGAAACTTATTTTTAACCAATAAAATTTTTGAATGTAAATAAAATTAATTACAACAATAAAGGTTGAATTATGCTTCATAAAGGACAAAACCATAAAAATAAAGACTAAACCGACTTATTCACTTGTCTAGAATCATCTAGATGGAAATATTTCTACCATATACTGCCATTTGTTTAAATTTAACAATTATTGATCAACTTTTAATATGGATCTTTTGGTATTTTCCTTTATTTTAAAATATTACAAGAGTGCCATCCCTCTACCATTATAAAATGCCACTTTTCCTCCCACTTCTTCACACCACTCAGGCACCTTAGGATCTAGTAAGATCCTCTACAATCACTCCTAACCCATCGTACCTTCTTCCTTGAATCCACCCTTTTTCATAAATAAATCCATGGAATTCATTTCGATAAAACCAAAAAGAGTTACCTATTTCGAGGTAACATCATTCCAAAAGCTCATTAATTTTATTTCCATTATTCACCACATAAATATTTTAATTCCATGATTATATAACAAAAATATTATCCCCAATATACTAAAAATTTTTTTGTTAATATTTTTACCATAACATATACAAACCTCCATCTAATGGGTAAAATACATATTGGTTACATGAACGATGAACTACGACCTCACAAAGTGATGATTATTCATTTTTCCTTCACCATATCTCATGGGGGAGATTTTTATGAAAACTATATATATATATATATATATGTTATATATGATATTTTTATGTCTTAAAGATTCTTCATATTTTTTTCTAACACATACCCTTATACCGTCCATTTTTTGTAACCTCAATAACATTATCTGTGGAAGTGTGTACTACCACCCCCTTAATGTGATGTTATTCATTCACACTATTCATGGAATGTATAAAGGACGATTTTAATTAAAAACATGTGAAATACAAAAAATAAATATTTTTTTAATGAAATAATTAAATTTAAAGGAATATAATATATATATATATAGATCATTTTCGTTATTACCATTTCACAAACACATAAATGGTGATAACATCACTCGTGGACGTGTGGATTTCGTCCTCCAGGAAAAAATGTGACTTGTTTTACATCACAAGAATTATATATTAAATTATACATGATTAAATGATATGGTATTGTGATATAATGATCATTATTTAATGATTTAAGTGACAAAAATTCTTCCCAAAATGATCATTCGAAATTGTAATCTTACTCATTCATACGTATGACGTTACATCTCCATAATTTTAACATTGGTTCATTTTTCAAATCCATTTTTATTGATTTATTTTTAAGGTATAATTTTTTTATAAATAAGATAATTATTTCAAGATTCTTATTCTTGAGATTTTATATAATGATTCCTTTTAACATATTTGACCAACACATGTTTTTTTATTGAAATATAAACTGAATTTGGTCAAAAAACTCAATGAAAATTTAATTTATATAGTAAATGAATAAAACATGATAACAGGTGAAGTAAAAAATTGTGAAAAGCGTGAAAAATTTATCATGAAATTAAATTATTAACATGAGTTTTTTATTCATGAATATAAACACACATGAGACAAGTCGTATTCAAGGTAAGGTATTCGTGTCTCAATTACATTATATGAGACATATTTAATTTTTTTCACACAATTTCATATATATTGTGTAACTAATACCAGTCTGACATGTAATATCACGAATAAATACTTATTCAGGTTATTTTCTATTCCAATTTGAATTATTTATTTTAATGGGATTTTATATCAAATTTACCTAGTTGAATATAATTTATTAACCTCATTTCATTTCATTGAGTTATATTACTTCCTCATCTTTGTTAATGTTCTGATGTTATGTGTGTAAGGATTTTTAATATATATTATTTCATTTCGAGTTAAATTATTTATATTTACATTTTATAATCATTATTTACTCAATGATAGATTTTTTAATTAGACATTATATAATATTCAAGGGAATATTACAAAGTATTGTTTTATTCGAGTTTGTTATTACAAAGATTTCTATTTGAGAAAATTATAGGATAATGGTTCAATAATCCTTTTAATTTTGATCTTCTATGATTGTTATTAATCTTTTTCATGTATTAGTACCATTTTCCACTTTTTTTTTACTGAATTCATTTACAATATTTTTTTAATAAAACCCGACATCATATATCTCTTTAGTTAGAGAATATATTTTATTCTCTAAACCATGTTTTATTAAAAAAATTAAAAATGTTTAATCCTTTTCAAAATAATTGTGTAATGAAAATTTTAGCCCTTTTTCATTTTACCAATGTCTTAAAATGAATGTATTTTAACATTCCAAATTATGAATTTTATAACCTTCTTACCATAGAAAAGGAATATTATTTCTACCTCATATGGAATTTATTGATTTACTAGCATTTATTTTTTTGATGCCTCATTTCCATTATTAAAATGTAAATTATTAAATTAACTTTTTATTATTATTATCTTTGGTTCTTTGGATTAATATTTAAGTTATTTAATCTCCATTTTCATTCCATTTTGGGTTATTTTTAATTATTCACCGTTTTAATTTTAGTTGTTGAATATACCATCCATAACATGTTATTTCATAAATCTCCTAATTATAATGATATCATATTTTTTATTTGATTTTATTACATCATATTAAATTTTGATTTAAATGTTTAAATGTGGTATGGGATGCTTTTGAATGATTAATGATTATTATCCTCTAGAATGTTCTTAATGATTATCTTTGCAATCACACTTATTTTTTTATTATAAACATTCTCTTGAAAAAATAACATTATTTTAAACATTATTCATTAGAAATTTACCTAAATTTCCACATTCTCATAAAATGGATACTAGTATTGTCTAAACCATATACCATATTACATATGGTGTTTACATTCAATGTTTTTTATTAAATAGGGAATTGTTTATAAAATATATTCTTTATTCAATACAATTATTTGATATAGAATATTATTTATTACCATTATTCATTATGATTAATGATTTAGATTGGAAATTATGTGGGGGTATTGGGATTAATATATATACTCAATGCATCAACATGTTCTTATGAGATTAATAAGTTGTGAAAATTAAACAAGTTTCTATACATAGTTTTAAACCATCTTGTGAATGTTCTTAATGGTTTTAATTTTTATGTTCCATAGACATGACATCAATTGAGAAAGAATTTATCTCATCTAGTTTTATTTATTTTTCATCAATGAGAATTTTCTTCATTATTTTTATGGATAAATTTATTTTCTTTTCATTTATTAAAGTAAATGTATTTCAATTACATACATTTCCGTATTGATTTTTACATTTTCTTATTTTTTGAATTGCATGTGTTATCAGTTATTTATATTTTCATGTTAATTTATTCTCATGGATTCATTATTTCTTCCAATTTACATACCTTTAATTATAATTTTATCTTACCCTTATTATGTTTCATTTTATTCGGTTAAGAATAATAATTATTTTAAAAATAATTTCTGGATGTAGTTTATTTTTTTATTATGTATCTTGTTTGAGTTTTATATTTCCTAATGTATTGTGGGATTCATTTGTGTTTTATGGATTTCCAAAACTACTAAAAATAGTTGTTCCTTTAAGATTTAATTACTTATAATCTTGATAATGAAATAAAATAACGCACTAACTCTGAGAATCTTGGGTCGGGGCACTATATGAATATTATTTTTTAATATAAAATACCTTCTCAAACAACATTCCTCGATGACACAGGACACCCATAAGCCTCCACAATTTATCCATTAAATGACAGGGAGTTCACCGCAACATTAAATCCCAAACTATAATGCTTTTAAACCACTACAATTTGATAAAAATCACTTCTTGGGGATCTATCACTTCTATTTTCACAACTAGGTGACTAATGACACTTGTTTGGATATCTGATGTGTCTTCTATAGATATATGGATCTCCAATCATTGAACTAGCTAGTCGATGCAGCCTGCACAACTCTACCATCAATAGGATCCTTCCCTACTTCCTTATATTGGATTATATTGAGCTTCTATCTCTATTTAATTTTCTTTGAACTTGAATTAGTACATGTATAATAACCCAAAAATATAGACATGTATCCATTGAGTTTAATTTAAGATCTCAATTAGATAATTTTATTTAAAAATCTTAATGTCAAATTTCAGAGTCTAAAAATACCCTAAATTAAAACATTAGATATTCTATAGAGTGATTAAGATCATGAAATATATATGATAGAGATAGTGAGTTATAAGATATATGACATCAATGGTATCCAAAATTGGAATGTATTAAATAATAAAAACATTTAATCCCTGGAATATAACATTTTTGTTTAGAAATAGATATTAGTTTTCCACCTTATAAAATAGAAATGGTAATTATAAAAAATTTAATTTCACCTAAAATTTTTTATTCAATAAATGAGAGAAATACGAGACTTATTATTTTGAAGAAATATGAAGTAAATTAGATGATTCTCATGATCTAAAATTTAATGATATAAACATCACAATATTTAATAAATAACATGATTCAAGATAATAAAATAAATCATGTTCATCTGGATTCAATTATGTGTTCCATGTTGAAATAAGAGGTTCCATGTCACAATACATGTATATTTACACACATATATATTATAATATTGAATTTATGTGAATTATTTTGGACAAATAAATATGTGATTTTAATATATCACATAAGAGAGATCTAACCAAGTCATAAGAGGAATTAAAGGAGGACATGGTCTGTTATTTTCAAAGAATCAAAAAATAATAATGGAATATATGTTATAAATGTGGTTTCATAATTTATATTAGAAATATTATTCATGAAATATTTTTATAATATAAAAAAAATAATGGATGAAAATTAGGGAAAATGGGAGAATAAAATATAGTATTTTTGGAAATTCTATAAACCGCGTACCAGTTGAGAAGATGAATAAGAAATTATAAAATATATTTTAGGATGGGATATTTTGAGAAGAATACGAATAATAAGAAGATAATGATCCATAAAATCTATAGAAGCTCATGATTTTATCTATCAATCTATAATTTTAGGTCTTATAATGTTTCACTTCAATAATAAATTGTGTGTATTTTTCTGGTTAGTGTCATCATATTATAGTTGGTAACAGTCATGCCTTTTCTATGTAAAATTTCACGATAATATAATAATAAGTCTATGTGATCGTGATATAACCCACCAATCAAGATTTTTTATTCGGAAATTTTCAATTACATACTGAATAAAATATCATGGAAAACAATTGATAGGCAATGAACCCCATAAATACCTCTTCTATACTATTTCAAGGTGGATTACACCTCTATTTATTAAATAAATTATTTTTATCCTCTTATTATCAATAATTCTATTGACTTCTTCAAAATTCAATTTTCTAAATAACATTAAAAAATTAAAAAAAATACATAATTTATTTTAAAAACCATTTTATACGATGGAAATATCATATTTATACTAAGATCATGGTTAGGTGATATACTATCAAACCATTCAAATTATAATAAATGATCACATCCTTTTTCTGATAAATACATGGTTAACAAGGAATAATTGAAACATTATTCAGGTCCATCGTTATGTTATTATTTCTCATTATTTTATTTATATATGATGGATCAAGGAAAAGGGGTTTATACATATTATTATGATTAAATTTTTGTTCCAACTGTTATATTATCAATGTTTTCTAGAAATATAAATACACAACCCAAGATTTTTTCAAAAATTATTTTTATAGAATTGGCCTACATACCCACATCCTATGACTTTAGTAAGATCACAATATGTAATTATTCCTTTTACCATAGTCTTAAAAGGATGAAACCCAGATCAAAATTATAAAAATCCAGCAATTAATTTCCTTAGAAAATGAAGTCTAACATGAGTAAAAATGGAAATGTAATGTAACAAATATAATATTAGAAATCAATAAAATTATGTATATTATTTTGGGGGGGTTTCATTTCTCATGGTGTAAAATATAATGGAAATTACAATGAAGTAATCAATTTTGTGTCATTTATGATTTTAGATGTTTATGTTAGAAAATTCATTGAAAATAGAATAAAAAAGACATTGAGAAAAAGTACATTGAATAATAAATGAAAAAAACCATAAAGAAAAAACAAAAATGGGGTTTTCTTGTTTTGGAACATATGTTACTGAATTTCATAGAAATAACACAATATTATATATATAATTATATTTTTTAAAGAGAAAATAATAATAAAATATACAAGAAAGGAAATAAATAAAAATATATCTATTGGAAAGTATTAGTACTCATTAAAATATGTTATGTTTGATAATAAACATCATGAGGAAATTTCAATAAATTTAATAAATATTTTTAGAAACAAAGAAAAAATAAAATTAATTAAATTACAATTCATGTATGTTTTATATTGTATAATAACCATTATTGAAGGTTTTTTTATATATTTCATTGAAAATTCCATCATATGTGGTATAAATTGACCATTAAATGGATACATTAAAAATATCAGAGTGGAGAGAGTATATATATATAATAGATTTTGATAGTTATACCACATCAAAATTACATTAATATGTTATATAAGTATAAATATATTAAGATGTTAGAAAAATAAAATATATTGAGACAATATAAATAAGAATAATAGAGAGGAAAAAAAGGAAAAAATGATTATAGGGTAACTATTTGATTCGTAAAATCAGCTTTTCCAAGACACTATGTCCTTGAGAAATTGGGGATAATTAAACTTGGAGATCCAAAAATATCTAACAAAATTTGTGAGGGAATTGGGTTGATATTATTGATTTAATCTGAATATGTTTTATTATTAATAATTTTTTGTAGTGAAATGATGTTTATGATTAAATAATTCTTTATTATATCAATATTACGTCATAACACATCAACATTATTAAAAATGTACTTTTAATGTTCACCAAAAAATTTATATTTTCCACGTGATTTTAAAAATTTCACCATCCAAAAATTTCAACATTCTGATTTAAATAAACATAAAACTTATCATTTTAAAATTCATTATATAAAAATTAATAATATAATATCAAAATCAAGGTTTTATTTAATATGTAAAAATACATGTTATACATTATTTTAGGATAATTTTATTTAAATTTATTTTGTTACATTTAAATTTTAGTTTTTGATAATCATTTATCATTTTAAATTTTATTAAATTTCCATTTTCCAATTTTTACAGTCTTATGTAAGGCCCCCACCTTAAACATTATAATATCTTGAGATTTAGTCAAAATGTATTTTTTTCACATTGAATTTCATTTATTGTTTAGTGTTTTACAGAACTGTTCCATGTCTTTTTCAATTCTATATAATAAAAACTCAAATATTATGAAGTAGACACTTCTAATCAATATTCATTTTTTCCAAAAACAAAAATTTTTATAAATAAAATCTGATTTCATTTTCACAAAAAATATGCATAAACATCAATGATAGATTCTCCTTTCACTTACCAATTATTAAAACAAATGAAAAAAATTGAGATATGAACAAAATGATCAATATGTGACATAACAAGAATGTATGGAACTATTAGTCCATTAATATTTATAAATAAATGAATTTGTTTTCAAAAAGTTGTATTATTCATCCACAATACAAATGATCTTTAGATCCACTCATGAAATCATAAGGTTATAACAAAACTCCATACTAAACATAACTCACATAGTTAACTTGTGGAATAAATTCAATTTCACTCTTATATTTTCTGTATCTCCCATGGTTACATAGGCAGTAACCATCCTAGTTATCTTTGGAATACCCACCATAGTATATTCTATTAATCTCTTAAGAGAAACTCTACCAGTTAATTTAGTCTTATTACAACATCATTTAAAGTGCTATAGTGGTATAACACACCACTAATTCATAATTAAACGACCCATACTAATTAACAATTAACAATATCCATAATATAATCAAAACACATAAGTAATGAAAAAAATAAAAAATAACATTTGCATTTTGAAATCACATTCATTTTTTCAAAGAGGTTCACTCAAAAATGAAAACACGTTATTTGAAAATAAAATTTTAACCATGTGATGTATGAAAATTAATTCATGTGTCATGAAAGCAGTAAATTATGATCATGTTCTATATGTTAAAAAAATCATTTTGTATATTCTATGAATGGTTGAAATAGTAACAACAAAAGTGGTTTTTAAAAGAAATATCATTACCAGAAATACAACATGTCACATAAAATCTTTATATTCCAGAATATTAAGGATATATTAATTTATTTATTTATTTAGAACATTTTTACATATTATTAATCTTTTTATACCACTTGATACATTGTTATAACAATTACATAATTATTTTAGTTCATATCGATGATATTGAGGATATTTAGTACATGAGTACAAAATGAATTCAGTATTATTCTGATAGTCAAAAGTGGACAGTATTCCATATTCTCTAGAATAATATTCAAGTAAAGATTATATATTTTGAACTTAAATCTTACATTTAAGTCAAAAAATTATTTATTTTTATGAAAAAAGAACTTTTTTTATAATCTTGGAGATTTTAAGCCATACATACGCATGAGTAAAGTTCAATTTTTAAGTGATTACTATAGAAAGAATGTATTTATTTTTTTATCTTTCTAGATAGATTTTAATCTCATATATATAATATTAACCATTTAAATATACTTATATGTATCATCTAAGTGATGTGTTGATAAAAAAATGAATCACGTTTTTCATGGAGGTGATAGTTCACACGTATGCACGAATGACATTTTCATTATTATGTACAAAGAAATGTCGGAATGTTAAAAATATATTAAAATTTTATAATGAAAAATATTTAATTAATATCATATATAAACATTAATCCCATCATTGAAATAAGTCTTGATGGAATGTGATGGAAAATGAATTTCATTAGTTCGGGAGGCAACAGTCTACCGTACACATAATCGATGAATTCTTTTCCATTTTTATAGAAACATAGATAGTTATAGGTGATGATACATAAAAAAATTAACTAATTCATATATTGGTCTCATTATATTTATTATTTCATTAGGTTTTAAAAATTTTTTAAGGGCATGAAAGAAGAAATAAAATGGAAAAACTAATTAAACTGATAAATATTCTTTTGATGTTATAATATGATTAACTAAATAGCACATATTAGTAGGGAATTATACCCACACTAAGGCCACTATAATGCATGGAGGGATTATAGTAAGATATTTGGTTAGAGATTGGCCAAATCTAATAGGTTTTTACCTCTGAATAAAAAAAAGATAAAGGTGTACCCTTATATAAGAGAGGGAATAGGCACTCTTTGAATTCTTCAATTTACTAAATTATCAGAAATTATATTTCCATTCAATACAACCCCAAACTGATTTAGATATAATATTGGTTGATTATTCATCATTATAAATTCACCCAATGAAAATTAGACTTATTTTATATACTTTTTAATAGATTTTCTTTTCATGTTAACCTGTACTTAAACCTTTTAACTCTTATAGACGAATAATTGAATAATTTTTGAAATTGTATTACATATACCAATATGTTGGAAGAATTATCTATTTTTATAAATATTATATCTTTCAAATAATGTTTATTATTTTAAAGTAACATTAATTTCAACATTGACACTATTCAATACATGACATTTTAAAAATATCATAACAAAATGATATATTCAAAAGAAAACTTCTGAAACAATAATAAAAATTCAAATTCATCTATAAAATTCTTGGATGACATTAATTATCTCAAATTAACATCAATTTAATGTTTTAAATATCATTTATTTTATATTTGTATTAATTAAACAATTACAACATTATCATTGTGTAATACTTTGAGGTAGAAATTTCTCTAGTAGAAATTAAAAATACAATACAATTATGGTGATACACATTCCATATTTCAAAATAATATATATAGTAGAATATATCTTCTAAAAAACAACATTTATAAAAAATTTATTCATTAAAACATAAGTTTGATATCTTTTACTTTTCTATAAAATAAAATAATATATAGAGATTAAATTCATCCCGGTCTCTACAAGAGCACCAATAATTTCCCGAAGGATTATTTTGATCAAATATTACACATAAAATAATTAGGAAAATTTTTAGGGTAATTATAATATATTTATGAAAATATTTTCACACTTAATTTATGGATTTACCCTTAGTCGTGGTAAAAAAATTACCAATGTTAGTATTAATATTTTCAAGAATAAAAAAATATTTTCTAAAATGGGGCCTCATGATTCTGAATATTGAATAAATTTTTTAAAATTCAAAAAATATAAATGGAAAAAATTAATTTGAATATTGATTTAGTTGATAGGGTGAGAAAATGGGGTATTAAAGTGAAAAGAATCAAAATATTGAGATGTTTTTATTTCAAAATTCAATATACAATTGATGCCAATGGCCTAATTTTTATTATAATTTATAAAATAGATATAATTGTACATTTAGAGAAGTTAAAAATATAATTTAAAAATATTAATTATTTAAAAGAAAAATATGTTATCAATTCTAATACAGTAATTTTCTCTATTCATCAAAAAATGAAATTTATCAAAAAACAAAAATAATAAACTAAAGTCAATTTTGATATTAAAATTTAAGATAATTTGGTTATTGTTTCAAATATAATTTATTAAACTATTAAATAATAGATTTAATATAATTGTGTGAATAAAATGGGTCAAAATGTGTTTTTAAAAAACAAAACTTCTTTTATGCATAAAATTGGAATTGTTCTTACGTAGTTCTTAGAAAACACATAAATTGTATTGTAAAAATTATCTATAATATAATATATACATATATATATATATCTCATTAATATAATAAAAAAATATTGATTTTGTTTATTTATTAGTATAAAACACACTTGTGCAAATTTAAATAGTGTTTTTGAAAAAATTCTTTATATTTTAAAAAGTGTTTTATTTTCATTTATAATTAATTGGTAATTGATGAATTTACACTATGAACAAGTGTAAACAATATTTCTCTAATTAAGATATTATTTTCCCTGCCATGCATTTTAACTACTAGGATATAACTGTAACTTTTAAATAATAATATTTAGTTGCTCAATTATGCTCAATATGGAGTATCATGTATGTTATCGAACATAGTATTTCCTTTTAAAATATCAGGATGTTACATTCTACCTTTGTAATAAATTATTTACATGTAATTTGATATAATTACTGATAAAAAGGGTTTAAATATTCATAATACATTTTATGAAGTCCCTCATCAGAAAAAGGATTAATAAAACTTACACTTTTAAGGAATTAAAGAGAAGTAAAATGTTTCCATGAGATAAAAAATTATCAGTTTCCATTTAGGAAAATAAGGACATAGAAAAGAATTAAAATTAACAAAAAATAATAATGAGTTAAATTGAACATGATAATGGGATGTTCAACCATCACAAAACAATAAATATATGATGGGTTAAAATTATTTTGACAAAAGTAAATTGATAATATTTTTGTTTTGGAACTCATTTTTCCAATTTAGAGGATTCCATTCACTTATTATACTAAAAACATAAGTAAACATAATTTCTAGAAGTGAGTAGTTTTATCCTTTAAAAAATTTCACCCAAAACCTATATTTCTCTAAATGATGAGTATGATTTTTTATTCCTAAATAATTACAATCAACATATACAAAAGAAAAAATCCACATAATTATAATTATATATTAGTCATTTCAATAAAAATTAAACAAATAAATGGTTTGGATATGGTAAGTTAATTCCAAAAAAAATAATTATTATTTATATGATCAAAAAAGGAATTAATATCAAAAATTAAATAGTAAAACCCATATCTCAACATAGGCCATTCAACATATATATCCTTAAAATTCTTCAAAAATATTCTAACCAATATTAAAACCAAGAATCTTGAAGGACTCAATCACATAGTCTTTTAAGAAAATTTATAATAATAATCTCAAAATAACATAAATTATACATGAATTCTTAAACAAAAAATAAATTTTCAAAATAAGCTTCATTATACACTAACCATTTCCATAAATAAACTGAATAAACAAAAATACACAAAAAAATATTATATGCCTCTAAAATATAATTAATCCATAGTTCCATAAAATATAATATTTACCATTATATTATAGGATTCCAAATATTGTAAAAATAATTAGATAATGTAACGCCGCGACCCTAGTTATCCAGAGTTGGTGAATTATTAAATAACATTGGCATGATCACAAAATATCATGTCTCTAAAGACCGATTAGTTTAGTGTCCTTCGAATCACTAGATACATTCATAAAGAATACATTACTTAATAATGTGAAAAACTACAACAACATCTTGTCTCCATAGACCACACTCATATCCCCTCATACTATCCTTTCACACATTCATAAAATACTTTTTCTCATCCTAGGAAAAATAAAACATAGAAAGGGGTGAGCTCAGATGCTCATTAAGGATAACAATATAACAGAAATATTCTTAAATAAGAATAAACATTTAAGGCAATGTATAAATAAAACAAACACCTTTTAAACATTAACATCATCATTATATGGAAAAAATAAAATGAAATAATTCCATTTCCTTATTCACATGGATATTTTACTAGTAGAATAATCACATACAATATCAATAACCACTTTCATAATTATGGAATGCATAATTCCACACTATCATAACCACATTGTCAAGGCCTTGTGCCAAGACTACAAATAATATTTGTGAACGCCTTGTTCCAAGACACTAGTTTGTCTCATGAGACCTACCGATGCATCGCGAAGCTATAACGGGCTCAACTTATCACTTATTAAGTCCAATGCATTCCTCATATGAATAGGATTAAACATAACATAAACATTCATATTAAAACTAGCATATGAAATGTAAATAATTTTTCAATAAACCATGAATAGTATAAAAATAACACATCCACATTCAAACATATCCCAAAACCTTCAATACTATATAGATGTTTTGTATCATAATAAATCAACTTCAAATAATCCTAAAATACATCAAAGGATGTTGACATAGATGAAATAAAAACATTTTGAGAGAAATATATCTTTTGTTTAAATCATTCAAAAGTCACATAATTATAAAATAAAAAATATAATTTGAAAATATTATTATAAGCTTGTAAGGTAAGATTCAACTATTTTTTAACTGCGGAAATTAGACGCACACGCCGTATAAGTTAAAAAGACACTATTGCCTTAATTTTGTCGAAAAGGTTAAAAATGACCTTGTTTGGAAAAGGATGAAAAGATTCCTTTATAAAAATATTATAAACAGTCAAAAAGGGTATAAATGACTTTAAACCATAGTCCGTAAAATAGTTAAGATTATTTGAAATACATTTTTAAGAAACATGGATGTTGACGATAAAGAGGTCCTAGTAAATAATTACGTATAAAAAACCTCTGATAATAAAGATATTGTGAAATAAAAACATAACTTGTACATTTACTTGGTCCATTGTAGGTTAAAATCATGTATAATGGTGAAATAATTGATATTAAATTATACAATTTTTATATAAATTAATATGATATCATATCTGATCTTTTAATATTTCTTTGTAAATAATATCTTCGTATTATTGTCGTTTTGGGTGTTAACATACGCATTTTCTTTTATATGTTTTGTTACATAAGTCGTGTTTGTTATGGATAGGTTGTATCTTATTCAAATACAAAATGATATCAAGTTCGTAAACATTATTTTTAATCATCAGTTGATAATTAGACTTGAATAGATATGATGGGGAATGAATCTCATCGCGTTTGTGGAGACGGTAGTCCGTACGTACGCACGAGCGACAATATCATGGTTTTGATATTAAAATAATATATAATTAAATTTTATATCATATATACCGAATCATTATAATGTTATATTTAATATTTACTACAATTACACATCATTATCATACCCATCCAAATAATTATGTTTTGAATAACAATTACACCATGTCATGGAGACGGCAAGCCGTACATACGCACGTATGGGGGCATGTCATTCAAAGGATGGATAAAATACTGAATATGGTTGTACCATATATATAATAACATCACAGTATATAGAATATAATGTTTTTATTATTTTATAATGAAAATAACAAATAAAGAAGAAGTGGAATAAGAAATGAACATGAAAGAGGGTGGTGAATACAATACCTCTTCTTCAGGTTTTTCCTTTTGATTTGATCAAAAGGGATCCATAGGTTGGATTTATGATCAAACTAAGGACTATTGGTTGAATTGAGTAAAGTTGATAGAATATTTGGGTAGGGTTTGGCCGAGCCAAAAGGCTTTTAATGTACCAATTTGAGAGAAGGGGGACTGCCCTTTTGTTTTTTCTAAATTCATAACATCATTATTACTTCGATCAAAATTAATCTGACCAAACCTAATATGACATATTAATCTAGTAAATTTATGAAATTCATAAAAAGTCTAAAATTACAATTATTTGGATATTTATAATATCAATTATTTTAATATTTCATTAATTAGGTAATTACTACATCCACATTGTGTCATAAATATATTAAATTCTTTATTGTCAAAAAATTATAAATAAAATAAAATTATGTATAAAATATTTTTAGATTTATAATTAATATTTATAATTGAATTTATCTTATGTATAACTCCACATAAAAAATGTCTTATTTATTTAACTTTGATTTTATCTCTTTTAACACTTCTCTGAACATAATAATAATAAATGACCTAATCTAATCCATGTTGAACAAATAGGTTCATATTTTATTCTTAAGGTTGTTTTTGGTTGAATTATACTTAGCCAATAGAATTAGGACATGTGTTGGGGTAATAATAATATCATTTTACCCTTAATTACCCTATTTACTTTTAACCATGGTAAATACAAGTAAAATCTTACTATTCACCAAAAATTATTTTTACCTTATTGAACCAAATTTTACTCCTTGATATTAACTATTTCCCTCATAAATTCTAAATTACACTCAAAGAAGTGGTAAAATTATGTTTTATGTGAATTTTCTAATTATCCAAGGAGATGGGTAAAGGACGGTGAAAGGTTCAATAAATTTTTTATATATCTAAAATTATTATAAACTGGCTCCAGTGAATTACATTGAAAATTTATAGGTATTATGTATCTATTTTGACCTAAAATAAATTTAAATAAAATAAATAATTATTTAAATAAAAACTCGGTTTTAAACTATAACTCAGGGTTTTTCACTATTCATAAAAAATTGTAAGCTTTCTGAAAAATACCAAAAATTTACCCTACGCTAATTTCGATATTCTGAATCCAAAAATGAAGTCAAATTTGAAATATAAAATTTATAAAATTTCAAAAAGTTGGTATTTCTATTCATAACAGCTAGTTTGATATGTTGTGGTGTGTGTAAGAACTCGAAGTTGCGTACAACACACGCTGTTGTATTATTCAAAGAAAAGTGTAGCATGGAAGCTTAGGGTGTTACATTCTCCCCTCATTCAAATAATTTCATCCTAGAAATTTCTAGGATATTCCTGAAGTAAAAGATTCAGGTGGTTCTTCATCATAAGTTCCTCAGGTTCCCACGTTGCCTCTTTTATCTTGTAGTTTCTCCAAAAAACATTTACCAGACGAGTCGTCCAGTTTCTCACCAATCATTTTCTAGTATCAAGAATCCTGATGGTCTCTTCTCAATAAGATAGATTGTTTTCCAGTTCCACTTCATCATATGTGAGTACATGCATTGGGTCAGACATGTATTTTCTCAACCGTGATACGAGGAACACATCGTGAACTTCAGAGAGATTTTGTGGAATTGACAAATAATATGCCACATCCCCAATTCATTCTAGAATTTTTAAAGGTTCGATGTACCTGGGACTCAATTTACCATTATTACCAAAACGTATAACTCCCTTCTAGGGAGATACCTTCATGAAAACATGATCTTCTTCCTAAAATTCCAAATCCTTCCTTCGGTTGTCAGCATAGCTTTTCTGCCTACATTGAGCTTCTTTGATGTGGTTTTGGATTACCATTACATTTTCCATTTTTCTACCACCAGTTCTGGGCCTACGAGATTTTTTACCAACATCATCCTAATAGGTTTTTGTGTGACATCTCTTTCTATATAACGCTTCATATAGTTCCATCTGAATAATTTAATGGAAGCTATTGTAATAGGAAAATTATACCAGAGGTAAATATTGAACCCACATACCATGAAAGTCAAGTGATCGTGATCTCACAATGTCTTATAAGGTTTGAATAGTTCATTCTGATTGTCCATAAGTTTGGGGGTGGTAGGAAGTGCTCAAATAAAGCTCAATATCCAGGGATTTCTGAAGACTTTTCCAAATACTTGAAGTAAAATGGAGATCACGGTCAGAATCAATTGACAGGGGTACTACATAAAGTCTCAAAACATCATTAATATTTAGTATTTCTAGATTTTCAAGTAGTAGATCATCTCTTATAGCAAGAAAATCTGCTGACTTGGTAAGACGATCAACAATGACCCATATTGAATCGTTCCTTCTAGGATTCATTGGTGGCCCCATGACAAATTTCATCGTAATATTATCCCATTTTCACTCTGGTATGGGAAGAGGTTTCATGACTCCTCCAGGATTTTCCCTTCCAACTTTCACTTGTTGACAGACAATACATCTTGACAGAAACTCAATAATACCCCTCTTTATATTGTCCCACCAAAATCACTCCTTCAAATCTCTATACATCTTGGTTCTCCCAGGATGTATAGAGAAATTGGAACAATGAGCATAATCCAACAATTATCTTTTTAGATCTGGTATATCAGGAACACAAATCCTCCTCCCAAATTTCAAAATTCCATCTTCATACAAAAATTCACTCAATCTCCCATCATTTAGAGCTTTAATATTCTTTTTAAACTCTTCATCATATGTCTGAGAACTATTTGTCCTCTCTAGATTCCCATATCCATCTTTACTAGATCCATGTATATAGGATCCTTTTCAACTCTCATCTTGTTTAAAACTCCAAGATCATTTCTACTCAAAGCATCTTCCCCCTTATTTGCCTTTCCTGAGTGGTAGTGTATCGTGCAATCATAATCCTTGATTAATTCAAGACATCTCATTTTCCTCATGTTGAGTTCTTTTTTGTGAGAAAATATACTTCAAACACTTGTAATTAGTAAAACTCCCACATTTTTCACCATAGAGATAATGTCTCCATATCTCCAAAGTAAAGATTACAGCTTCTAAATCAAGATCATGAGTAGGATAGTTTTTCTAGTGAATTTCTAGCTGTCGTGATGCATTGGCAATAACCCAATCATTTTTCATAAGGACCCTACCAATTCCTTTCGTTGAAGAATCACTATAAATAACAAACCCATCATTCCCCAATGGCTGATTCAATTTAGGATCATTTAATAATCTTCTCTTAAGTTATTCTAAACAATCTTCACACTCTTTTGTCCAAACAAATTTAACCCCTTTATGTGTGAGCTTCATTAATGGGTTAGTCAATCGGGCAAGATTCTGGACGAAACGCCGATAATAACCTGCTAATCCAATAAAACGGTGTACCTCAGTTATACTCGTCAGTGCTAGACAATCTTGGATTGCCTTGGTCTTAGAAGGATCAATAGAAATTTCATCCTTAGAGAGAATATGGCCATGAAAAGAACTCTCCTGAAGCCAGAATTCACACTTTATAAACTTCTCATATAATTCATATCTTTTAAGAGTCTTCAAGATAATGCGCAAGTGATTTTCATGATCTTCATATATTTTTTAGTATACCAAGATATCATTAATAAATACCACTAAAAATCATTAAGATATTCATTGAAAACAATGTTCATTAGATCCATGAAAATAGAGGGTGCATTAGTCATCCCAAAAGGCATTACTGAAAACTCGTAATGCCTGTACCTAGTTCTAAATGGTATCTTCGTAATGTCTTCCTTCTTCACACACAACTGATGGTATCCAGATCGAAGGTCAATCTTTGAAAATTATTGAGCTCCATGCAGTTGGTCAAATAAATCATCAATGAAAGGTAAGTGATATTTGTTCTTTATTGTTATAGCATTGATTTCGATGTAGTCAATACATAACCTCATAGATCTATCATTCTTCTTAAGAAAAAGGATAGGGGATCCTCATGGAGAAACACTAGGGAAAATAAATCCCTTATTAATCAATTCATCTAGTTGTTTATTCATTCCAACTAATTCCACCGTGGCCATTCTATAAGGGGTCTTTGATATAGGCATTGAACCAAGAATTAAATCAATGGAAAACTCAATTTCTCATTCTAGAAGATGTCCAGGTAAATCTTCTGGAAACACATCTACATATTCTTTCACAATAGGTAAATCCTCTATTTGAATATTCCATTCCTCACCCATAGTAATTTCATTCACTTCCTCCCCGATAAAGGAATTTAGTTGAGCTACATGGGGAGGATCTAGATAAGAATCAGGTTCTGACAATTCTTCTCTAAAGATAAGGTGTTCTTTATCATCATCATCGAAAAATATAACCTCCTTATTCATATAATAAATCTTTACATCATGGTCCAAAATCCAATCCATACTACGTATTATATCAAATTCAATCATGGGTGTGACGATGAGATCAGTAGATAAAGAACATTTATATTCTCTAATAGGGATTGATTCACAAAACATTGTTGCAATGATACTTTACTAAAGAGTTTTAACTGACAACTACCGTGTTAAATCAAATTTGAAATATCTAATTTTCATAGAAAACTGGGTAGATATGAATTAATGTGATGATCTAGAATCAAATAAAGCATTTGCTAAACTTGAGGAAACCATTAAATTACCTGCCACCACGTCATTCAGAGCTTCTACCTCAAAATTGGTGATAACATAAGCATGGACTTGATCCCTTGGCCTTTTTAGGTATGTTCCCCTAATGATTAGGAAATTCAATTGCATAACGTCCCATATCCCTAAAATTGTAGCATTGAACATCGGGTGCTTCTTTCTTCCCCTTGCAATCACGGACTTGGTGGCCTTTTTCACCACACATGCAATAGACTCTCATTCCCTTCAAGCAACTACCAGGGTGTTTCTTCCCTCATTTATTATAGGATTGATATTCAACTTTTCCATTATTCCCCTTATTTCCATTCCTGGAGTGATAAGTAGATCTCTTCTTCTCTTGCTTTTCTTTAAAGTCATAAGACTTTGACAATTCTTTTTCTGTCTTGATAACACATGAGACAATATCATCATATGACGAGAAGGATTGTGAGACTAAATCTCAATGGAGAAATGGTTTTAACCCATCAAAGAAACGATCAATATTACCCCTTGGGTTATGTATATAATCTGCTGCATGCCTCGCTAACCTTGTAATGATATCTTCATACGTTGCGACATTCTCATCCTCCTTTTGTCTCAGAATCAAAAATTACCTTTCCATATCTGCTCGATTGTCACGAAGAAAGTATTTTTTTTAAGAAAATATCTTTGAACTCCCTCCATTACATATTTAATAGTTTATTATCTTCCTTAGTGTTTTTAATCCATGACTACCATTGATCAACATCTCTAGCGAGGTGGTAAACTACCCTGATAACATTCTCCCTTTCACTACTCCCCAAGGCATGGAATATTTTCTCTAAGGAATCTATCCATTACTCAGTTACTAGATTATTTGTACCCCCATTGAATTTTGGTGGTTGTTTCCTTCTGAAGCTATCTAACATTAATCCTCCACACTGTGGATCAGGGTGCTCTATACGGGTAAGGTTATTATTAGTAACTTGAGTGAGTTTTCCGAGTATGGTGATTAGCTGATCAGCACAGTTGCATCACCATCTCCACTATAATTATCTTGAGCAAAAGAAAAATCCCTACATGTAGTGCATTCATTGATACAGTTTCCATTTCTTCCACTAGGTTCCATTTATAAACAATTGAATAAACTAGATTCGTTTATGAATCGAAATACATTATTCCAAACTTGTAAAACACATAACATAAATTGAACAGTTTATGGATATAATCATTAATTATAAATAATGTTTTCTTTGAGGAAGTATGTACTCATAAAACCTACATAGTGGTTTGTAATGAAAATGAGAATTATCCTAAGCAAATCCCCGGGGAGTGTCATAACCAAGATTGAAGAAAGGCCCGTTGTCGTGCACCAGTTCCTATTAGAGACTAGATCAAATCGGTGTTTTCAGGTTTTACCCCTAGGTATATTTATGCCAGAGCCCCGACTACCTGCTTGTATCCAGACAGGGATGTATTACTCAGAAAACTCAAAAAATATCTACAATACCAAAATTCTAGGACGTTCTTATATACTAATCCTCAAAGTCCATCTTAGGTCTATGTGCTTTAATCAGAGTTTATCAAAATCTAGCTTCCAAGGTTTCTAGTAAACTTCCTCTGATACCAACTACAACACCCCGACCCCAGTTACATAGAGTCAGTGCATTATTACATAACATTGGCATGATCACAAAAGCTCATGTCTCAAAATACCTATTAGTTTAGTAGCCTTGCAATCACTAGATACATTTATATAGTTTACATTACATCATAAAGTGAAAAACTACCACAACATCTTGTCTCTATAGACCACACTCATATACCCTCATACTATCCCTATAGGTCATTCATAAAATAATTCTTCATATCCTGGAAAAAATAAACCATAAAAAGGGGTGAGCTCAGATGCTTAGTAAGGATAACAATATAGTAGAAACTTTCATAAGTAAGCATAAACATTTAAGGAAATGTATAACTAAAACAAAATCCTTTTAAACTAGAACTTCAGCATAATATGGTAAAAAAATGAAATACTGTCATTTACTAATTCACATGGATATTATTCTAGTCGAATACTCACATTTAATATCAATAACCACTTTCATAATGATGGAATGCATAATTCTAGACTACCATAACCACATAGTCAAGGCCTTGTGCCAAGACTACAAATAATATTTTGTCAAGACCTTGTCCAAAGAATCTGGTTTGTCTCATGAAACCTACCGATGCATCAAGGAGATATAGTGGGCTCCAGCCGCCACTCATTAAGTCCAATGAATTCCTCATGTGAACAGGTTTGAAAATTCATATTAAAACTAGCATATGATGTAACTCCCCAAGATTTCATAGCGTGTTATTTCTTTAAAATAATTCAATATCTTGCACTACACGCAACACCGAGTTCAAACGCACCATGACTTACCAAACAAGCCATTCAAAAGAGGTTATGAATAGTATTAAATAAATTTTAAACTTTATATAATCCTTATAATTTTAGAATCCATATTATTAGTTTCTTAGACATAATGTAAGAACAAATTTATTTTCAGTATTGCACATTTACCAACTTTTAATAGTGAAACCTTTTTATATCCAATATTTTAAACATTTATATATATTAAATTTGACAAAATAAATTTACTTTTTAGAATGGGGAAATCAAAAAAATTTATAATTTAACATCCCAAGCTTACATGGTACGTTTCCCTTTGAATAATGCAATGACGTGCATTGTACGCAACTTCAAAATTCTAACACACCACAACCAATCAAACTAGCCGTTATGAATAGTAATACCTACTTTTTAAAATTTTAGATATTTTATCTCTCAAAATGGACTTCATTTTTGGATTTGTAGTGTCTAATTTAGCCTAAGGTGAAATTTTGGTACTTTTCGGATAACTTTCATATTTTGATGAATAGTGAAAATTACTAAATTTTACTTAAAAACAACTTTTTTAATCAAAATAATTTGTAGTGATAAATTATGAATTTGAGTGGTTTTAAAGTATATTTAGAATATATTTTTACCATTTAATAAAATTCTGGTCATTGTACATAATTTCACAATTAAACCGAATATAAACAATTATCAATCTTTTGATAGTTATTATATCTTAAAAACACGCTTTTTGTTTTGACAGCAGAAATTAATTTTAAATAAATTTCTGCCACTTCTGTGTTTTGAATTTGGAAAAATGTATTACATATTTGGAATCAGGATGTTCAAATTGTGTAAATAGGTAACTTTTATTTTTAGACATTTTGAATAATTACTTCGGTAAATATTTTATTTACCATGGTTAAGGGTAAATCCGGTAAATAAGGGTTAAAATAATAATAATATAATAATACTAAATTACCCTAAAACGTGTCCTACCCTTATTGGTGGATACATGTCTGACCATGGGCATCTTTGGGTCGATTTAGGGACTCCATGGAGCCACTTGTAAGTGATAGGGACACTTTATTTTAATTAAGTTAAAATGAATCCAAAAATGACACAAGCATATATCTTTTAGAAAAAAAATTTTTACATAGGGTTATATATGTTAGATTTTCTATTGTAATTATTCATTAGAAAGATAAAACGATTTACTACATAATTATATTTTAGTTATAATTTTTAGACATTAAATATTTTAATTTATTTATGACACAATGATTATGCAGTAACTACCATAATAGTGAAAAATTAAAATAATTTATGTTATAAATACCCAAATAAATATAATTTGAGACTTTTAATGAATTACACTAATTTTCTTGGTTAATATGACATGTTAGTAATTTTTTAATTAACTTTTGTCGAAGTAATAATTCTGTTATGAGTTTTACAAAAATCAACTATTGAATAGTAGAAAAATTGACATAAAATAATTATTAAAACAAATATTATATTATTAATTGATATTAAATTCCTAAAAATATAAGGTTCATCCAAGAGACATATATAATGATATGTGTATCATTAATGGACCACTTGGTGGTCTCTTGGATGTATATGGAATGTTTATTAACAATATAATATAAAAATATAAAGAGACATTGTAAAAGTGAAACTAATTAACTAATAGTTAATACTTAAAGATAAGGTTAATATAGTAACCCAAACCTATATAAATTCTATTGTTTGAGTGTTTTTCGACCCCTCCACACCTTAAACTTTAAATAGTCAACTTTTGAGCCATTAGGAACTGAATATGATTTTATTATAAATTAATAGTTCTAGCTTTTCCAAAGGTGCCCCTCACACCTCTTATAAATGGGCACTCTCCCTTCTCATTAACTCACACCATCAAATCCTTTTGGTTAGGCCAAAATCTTCCCAAATACTCTCTCAACTTTCCTCAATTCATCCTAGAGGTCCTCCATTAGTCGGAAAGCCAACTTAAGGAGCCCTTTTGATCAAATCAAAAAGAAGAACTCGAAGAAGAGGTAATGTTTTCACCACCCTTTTTCAAGTTCCTTTCTTCTTCCACTTCATCCTTCTTTGTTGTTACCATTATAAAATAAAAACTCCAGTATATTATATATACTTTGATGTTATTATAAATATGGTATAACCATATTCAGTATTCTATCCATACTTTGAATAACATGTCACCATACGTGCGTACGTACGTCTTACCGTCTCCATGTCGTGGTGTAATTGTTATTCAATAAATTATTATTTTGATGGGTATAATAATTTTGTATAACTCATGTAAATAATAAATATAACATGATAATGATTCTGTATATATGCTATACCATCCAATTATATGTTATTTTAATATCAAAATAATGATATTGTCGCTCGTGCGTACGTACGGACTATAGTCTCCACGAACACGATGAGATTCATTCTCCATCATATCCATTCAAGTATAATTATCATTTTATGATATAAAAATAATGTTTAAGGACTTGATATCATTTTGGACATGAATAATATACATCCTATAAATGATAAACATGGCTTACGTAACAAAACATATAAAAGAAAACGAGTAAGTTAACACCCGAAACAACGATAATACTAAGATATTATTAACAAATCAAAGTTAAAAGATCATATATGATATCATATTAATGTATATGATTATTTTATAATTTAATAACAATTATATCACAATTATACAAGAGGTTAACCTACCCCCAACCAAGGAAAAGTACATGTTAAGGGTTTATTTCACAATCTCTTAATTATCCGAGGTTGTTTATATGTAATAATCTACTGGGATTTCTTTATCATCCACATCCATGTTTCTCCAAAATCTATTTAAAAACATTTTTACTATTTACATGAATATGGGTTAAATTATTTTATACCCTTTTTTTACTTTTATAAGAGGTTTATAAAGGAATCTTTCCGTCGTTTTCTAAACAAGGTTATTTTTAACCTTTTGACAAAATTATGGTAAGAATGTTTTTTTAACTTATACGGTGGGTGAAGCTATTTTCTGCCGTTATAAAATCGTCGAAGTTTCCCTTTCAAGATAATAAGAATAATTTAAAATAAAATGTTTAATTTTATATGACTCTTAAATTATTTCACAATAAAAAGAGATATTTCTCTAAAAAGATTTTTGATTTCATCTATGTCAACATCCTTTGATGGATTTTAAGCTTATTTGGAGATGATTTGTTATGAAACAAAACTTCCATATGGTATTGAAGGTTTTGTGATATGTTTGACTATGAATATGTTATTTTCATGGTTTAGGGATGGAGTATTTACATTTTGTATTCTATTTTTAATACGAATGTTTATGTTATGTTTAAACCTTTCCACATGGGAATGCATTGGACATAATATGTGATGGGTGGAGCCCGCTATAGCTCCTCGATGCATCGGTTGGTCTCATGAGACAAACTACTGTCTTGGCATATGGCCTTGACAAAATCTTATTTGTAGTCTTGGCACGAGGCCTTGTCTATGTAGTAATGATAGTCTGGCATTATGCATTCCATCATTATGAATGTGGTTATTGATATTGCATGTGATTATTCGATTAGTAGAATATCCATGTGAATAAGTAAATGGTATTATTTCATTTTATTTTTTCCATACTATGTTGAAGTTAATGTTTAAAAGGCTTTTGTTTTAGTTATTCATTGCCTTAACTGTTTATTCTTATTTATGAAAGTTTCTTCTATATTGTTATCCTTACTGGGCATTTGAGCTCACCCCTTTTCTATGTTTTATTTTTTCCAGGATGTGAAGAAGTAAATTATGAATAACTTGCAGGGATATTATGAGGGGATAATAGTGTAGACTATGGAGACAATATGTTGTTGTAGTAGTTTTTTACTTTATGATGTAATGTAAAACGTTATGAATATATCTAGTGTTTCCAAGGCTACTAAACCAATCGGTCTTTCGAGATTTGATCTTTCTTGTGATAATGGCAATGTTTTGTAATAATGCACCGTCTCTATGTAACTGGGGTCGGGGTGTTACAGTTGGTATCAGAGGAAGTTTATTACAAACATTGGAAGCTAGATTTAGATAAACTCTGATTAGAGAACATAGATTTAAGATGGAATTTAAGGATTTGAATAGAAGAACTTCCTAGAATTTTGGTATTGTAGAGATTTTGTGAGTTTTCTGAGCAATACATCCCTATCTAGATACGAGCAGGTAGAGGCGGCTATGGCACAGATGTACCTAGGGGTAAAACCCAAAAACACCGCTTTGAGCTAGACTCGAACGGGAACTGGTGCACGACAACGAGCATTGCTGCACTCTTGGTTACGACACTCCCAGGGGATATGCTTAGGATAATTCTCATTTTCTTTATAAACCATTATTAAGGGTTTATGAGTATATACTTCCTCAAAGGAGACATTTTTATGATTATGGATTATATCAATAAACTCTTTAATTTATGTTATGTGTTTTACGAGTTTGGGATTAGGTATTGTTATTCATAAAATAATCTAGTGTATGCCATTGTTTAGAAATAGAGCCTAGTAGAATGAATGATAACTCCAGTAATGCACATGATACAAAGAGAAATAAGGATCATATCTTTCATGGTCTTAAGACAAAATTTATAAAAGAAATAGTCTCCCATGTATTATCATCATATGAAGAAATAATGTCATGTTTTGATAAAATAAGTAACGAGTTTACTGTGTTCTATGGATTTGAAGGGAAGCAAGAGAAGAAAAGGATGGAAGAGAGAAAGATGGATAATGGGAAGAGGGAAAAGAATAATTTTCCCATATGTGATAACTGTGGGAAGAAACACCCTGGAACTTGCCTGAAAGGAATGAGAGTTTGTTATAATTGTGGAGGAAGAGGGATCAAAGTATGTGACTACAAGGGTAATAAAATGGTTTTCAAATGTACAATGCTTCATTTTCAAGGAGTTTGGACACTACGCGATCCTATGTCCCAGTCATCAGACTATGCCGAAAATGATGATATTGGATAATAATCAAGTTATGATACTACCACAGATGAAGAGGAATGATTAGAGTTCTTATGTTGATTATGTCATTTGAGTGTTGTATCAACAATATACTTGTTATAATAATTTTGGAGTATATAAGGATTGTACTGCAGTACAATTTCATTAAGGACTTGAGATTGTGTGGAACAAAGAAAAGTAACTCAATAGCAGGTTAAATTTTTGGAGAATATATGGTTGAGAGAAAGATAAACCATAATATGGTTCTAATACCAAGGTAGTGATTTTAGAATAAAACATGATTGATTTGGATAAATTATATTGGATATTATTGACTACCTTGAAACTGATTAATGATTTGTATATTCTATAATTGTTGGGGTTTACAACATTTTTGGATTGAAAGAGTATATCTATTATTCGATAAGGAATAAAGGATCATGAATGTAATCAATAAGGTTTTATGGTAATTCAGGATGTTTCAGTGTTTTAAAAGAATACATGATAAAGGTGATCACATGTTACTACGTGAAAAAAAGGGATCTTCATTATTTTTACCTTCCTTATAAATTTTGGACTGAAGTATTTCGGATAGTTCTATTTTGGATTATTTTGGATTGCCATAAAAGGACAACCTGGAGGTCGGGCGGCAACCCGTCGTGTCTGGAAAGGCCACGAGACTTGAACACAGAACCGAAGGGCGACAAGGGTGTATCACCTACCACTGACCCACGTGATGTCATGGTTTGAATAATGTCGTTTTTTAATGGTTCTTCTAGATGAATTATAAATTCAGTTTTTTAACCCTATATGAATAGGATAAATAGAATATTATTTTTGAGTTCTATTATCTTTTAGAGTGAAAGATGAGTTTGTGGTAGAACTTAGTTAAAGGTTGAGACTCTAATTCTCAAGTATATATTTTTCTTCTTCTCTTATTGAATGAGGAAATTAATTCTTATTCTTTAGTGAAGGGATATTAAAACAAAAAAAATGTGTTATCCTAATACTATATGTTTTTCTGAACTGATGGTATTTTAAATCATCATAGATTGATGAATTTAAGGTCCTAAATTTTACAGTTGTTTGTGATTGATGACCTCAATAACTAACTATAAATATTTACGTTTTTTCTCTAATTATATGTCTCTAATATCCACCAATGACCTTCGAATAGAGATCATAATTTGGTGGTGACCCTTTCATTTCTCTTTTCCTCAAATTAAGACTAAATTTTATCAACCCAATTTCTGATGTGGGTTTTCCCACAAAGATATTTTTTATATTCAATCTTGTATTTTCAAAGAACAGTTTCAAATTGCGAGGACACAATTTATTAAAGTAGGGGAGAATGTATCACCCCAATATTTCATAGTGTGTTATTTCTTGAAAATAATTCAATAACTTGCACTACACGCAGCACCGAGTTCAAGCGCACCATGACTTACCAAACAAGCCGTTAAAAAGAGGTTATGAATAGTGTTAAATAAAATTTAAACTTTATATAATCCTTATAATTTTAGAATCCATATTATTAGATTCTTAGACATAATGTAAGAACAAATTCATTTTCAGTATTTCACTTTTACCAACTTTTAATAGTGAAACCTTTTAAAATAGAATATTTTAAACTTTTATATATTCAATTTGACTTAATAAATTCACTTTCTAGAATGGGGACATCAAAAAAATTTACAATTAAACATCCCAAGCTTCCACGGTACGTTTCCCTTTGAATAATGCAATGGCGTGCATTGTACCGAACTTCGAAATTCTAACACACCACAACCAATCAAACTAGCCGTTATGTATAGTAATACCTAATTTTTAAAATTTTAGAAATTTTATCTCTCAAAATGGACTTCATTTTTGGATTCGGAGTAACAAATTTATCCTAAGGTGTAATTTTGGTACTTTTCTAATAACATTCATATTTCGATGAATAGTGAAAATTACTAAATTTTATTAAAAACATCATTTTTAATCAAAATAATTAATAGTGATAAATTATGAATTTGAGTGGTTTTAAAGTAGATTTAGAATATATTTTTACCATTTAATAAAATTTTGGTCATTGTACATAATTTAAAAATTAAACCGAACATAAACAGGTATCAATCTTTTGATAGTTATTATATCATAAAAACACGCCTTTTGTTTTGACAGCGGAAAATTAATTTTAAATTAATTTCTGCCACATCTGTGTTTTGAATTTTGAAAAATGGATTCCATATTTTGAATCAGGATGTTCAAATTGTGTAAATAGGTAACTTTTATTTTTAGACATTTTGAATAATTACTTCGGTAAATATTTTATTTACCATGGTTAAGGGTAAATCCGGTAAATAAGGGTTAAAACAATAATATTATAATAATACTAAATTACCCTAAAACGTTTCCTAACCATATTGGTGGATACATGTCCGACCATGGGTATATTGGGGTCTATTTTGGGACCCCATGGAGCCACTTGTAAGTGATGGGGACACTTTATTTTAATTATGTTAAAATGAATACAAAAATGACACGAACATATATCTTTTAGAAAAATATTTTTTACATAGGGTTATATATGTTGGATTTCCTATTGTAAATATTCATTAGAAAGATAAACATATTTCCTACATAATGATATTTTATATATAATTTTTTGACTTTCAATAATTTTATTTAGTTATGACATAATGATGATGCAGTAATTACCATAATAGTGAAAAATTAAAATAATTGATATTATAAATACCCAAATAAATATAATTTGAGTCTTTTAATGAATTAAAATAATTTTTTAGGTTAATATGACATGTTAGTAATGATTTAATTAACTTTTTTAGAAGTAATAATTCTGTTATGAGTTTCACAAAAATCAACTATTGAATAGTGTCAAAATTGACATAAAAGAATTTTTAAAACAAATATTATATTATTAATTGATATTAAAATCATAAAAATCTATGGTTCGGCCAAGGGACTTATATCATGATATTTGTATCATTAATGGACAACTTGGGGGTCTCTTGGATGTATATGGAAAGTTTATTAACCATATAATATAAAAATACAAAGAGACATTGTAAAAGTGAAACTAATTAACTAAGAGTTAATACTTAACGATAAGGTTATTATTGTAACCCAAACCTGTCTAAATTATATTGGATGAGTGTTTTTCGACCCATCCCCACCTTAACCTTTAAATAATAAACTTTGGAGCCATTAGAAAACGAATATGATTTTATTATAAATTAATATTTCTAGCTTTTCCAAAGGTGCCCCTCACCCCTCATATAAAAGGGCACTCTCTCTTCTCATTAACTCACACCTTAAAAGCCTTTTGGTTCTGCCAAACTCTGCCTAAATACTCTCTCAAATTCCCTCACTTCACCCGAGAGGCCTTCAATTAGTCAGAAATCCAACTTAAGGATCCCTTTTGATCAAATCAAAAGGAAGAACCCGAAGAAGAGGTACTGTTTTCACCACCCTTTTTCAAGTTCCTTTCTTATTCCACTTCTTCCTTCTTTGTTATTACCATTATAAAATAAAAAATCCAGTATATTATATATATTGTGATGTTATAATAAATATTTTATAACCATATTCAGTATTTTATCGATCCTTTGAATAACATGTCACCATACGTGCGTACGTACGTCTTACGGTCTCCACGTCGTGGTGTAATTGTTATTCAATAAATTATTATTTGGATGGGTACAATAATGACGTGTAAATCATTTAAATAATAAATATAACATGTTAATGATTCTGTATATATGTTATACCATCCAATTATATTTTATTTTAATATAAAAATAATGATATTGTCGCTCGTGTGTACGTACAGACTACCCTCTCCACGAACGCGATGAGATTCATTCTCCATCGTATCCATTCAAGTATAATTATAATTTTATGATGTAAAAATAATGATTAAGGACTTGATATCATTCAGGACATGAATAAGATACAACCTATCCTTGAAAAACATAGCTTATGTAACAAAACATATAGAAGAAAATGAGTAAGTTAACACCCGAAACAACTATAATACTAAGATATTATTAACAAATCAATGTTAAAATATAATATATGATATCATATTAATGTATATGATTATTGTATAATTTAATAACAATTATTTCACCATTATACAGGAGGTTAACCTACCCCCAACCAAGGAAAAGTACAAGGAAAGGGTTTATTTCGCAATATCTTCATTATCCGAGTTTGTTTATACATAATAATCTACAGAGATTTCTTTGTCATCCACATCCATGTTTCTCCAAAATGTATTTCAAAACATTTTTACCATTTACAAGAATATGGGATAAAGTCATTTATACCAACGTTTGACTTTTATAATAGGTTTATAAAGGAATCTTTTCTTCTTTTTCTAAACAAGGTTCTTTTTAACCTTTTGACAGAATTAAGGTAAGAATGTTTTATTTAACTTATACGGCGGGTGCAACTATTTTCCACCATTATAAAATCATCGAAGATTCCCCTAAAATATTATAAGAATACTTTGAAAGAAAATGTTTCATTTTATATGACTCTTAAATGATTTCAAAATAAAAAGAGATATATCTCTAAAAAAAGTTTTGATTGCATCTATGTCAACATATTTTGATGGATTTTAAGCTTATTTGGAGATGATTGATTATGAAACAAAACTTAAATATTATATTCAAGGTTTTGTGATATGTTTGACTATGGATATGTTATTTTAATGGTTTATGGATGGAGTGTTTACATTTCTTATGATAGTTTTAATACGAATGTTTATGTTATGTTTAAACCTTTTCATATGGGAATGCATTGAACTTAATATGTGACGGGTGGAGCCTGCTATAGCTCCTCGATGCATCGGTAGGTCTCATGGGACAAACTAGTGTCTTGGCATAAGGCCTTGACAAAATCTTATTTTTAGTCTTGGCACGATGCCTTGGCTATGTGGTTATGATAGTCTGGAATTATGCATTCCATCATTATGAATGTGGTTATGGATATTCCATGTGATTATTCGATTAGTAGAATATCCATATGAATAAGTAAATGGAATTATTTCATTTTATTTTTTCCATAACATGTTGAAGTTCAAGTTTAAAAGGCTTTTTTTAGTTATACATTGCCTTAAATGTTTATTCTTATTGATGAAAGTTTCTGCTATATTGTTATCCTTACTGGGCATTTGAGCTCACCCCTTTTCTATGTTTTATTTTTCCCAGGAAGTGAAGAAGTAAATTATGAATGACCTGCACGGATATTATGAGGGGATAATAGTTTGGACTATGGAGACAATATGTTGTTGTAGTAGTTTTTCACTTTATGATGTAATATAAAACTTTATGAATATATCTATTATTTCCAAGGCTACTAAACCAATCTGTCTTTCGAGATTTGATCTTTCTTATGATAATGCCAATGTTATGTAATAATGCACCGACTCTGGGTAACTGGGGTCAGGGCGTTACAGTTGGTATCTGAGGAAGTTTAGTACAAACCTTGGAAGCCAGATTTAGATAAACTCTGATTAGAGCACATAGATTTAAGATGCACTTTGAGGATTAGTATAGAAGAACATCCTTGAATTTTGGTATTGTGGAGATTTTGTGAGTTTTTCAAGTAATACATCCCTGTCTGGATACGAGCAGGTAGAGGTGGATCTGGCACAGATGTACCTAGGGGTAAAACCCGAAAACACCGCTTTGAGATAGACTCAAACAGGAACTGGTGCACGACAACGGACCTTGCTGCACTCTTGGTTACGACACTCCCGGGGGATATGCTTAGGATAATTCTCATTTTCTTTACAAACTATTATTAAGGGTTTATGAGTATATACTTTCTCAAAGGAGACATTTTTATGATTATGGATTATATCCATAAACTCTTTAATTTATGTTATCTGTTTTACAAGTTTGGGATTAGTTATTGTTATTCATAAACTAATCTAGTGTATGCCATTGTTTAGAAATGGCGCCCAGTAGAATGAATGATAACTCGAGCAATGCACATGATCCAAAGAGAAAGAAGGATCATATCTTTCATGGTCTTAAGCCAGAATTTATTATAGAAATAGTCTCCCATGTATTATCATCATATTTAGAAATAATGTGATGTGTTGATAAGATAAGTAAAGAGTTTACTGATTTCTATGGCTTTGAAGGGAAGCAAGAGATGAAAAGGATGGAAGAGAGAAAGATGGATAACGGGAATAGGGAAAAGAAGAATTTTTTCATATGTGATAACTGTGGGAATAAACACCCTGGAACTTGCCTAAAAGGAATGGGAGTTTGTTATAATTGTGGAGGAAGAAGGCTCAAAGTACCTGACTGCAAGGGTAAGAAAATGGTTTCAAATGTACAATGCTTCATTTGAAATGAGTTTGGACACTATGCGAACCTATGTCCCAGTCATCAGACTATGCTGCAAATGATGCTATTGGATAATAATCAAGTAATGATACTACCACAGATGAAGAGGAATGATTAGAGTTCTTATGTTGATTATGTCATTTGAGTGTTTTATCAACAATATACTTGTTATAATAATTTTGGAGTATATAAGGATTGTACTGCAATACTGTTTCATTAAGTACTTGAGATAGTGTGGAACAAAGAAAAGTGACTCAATAGCATGTTAAATTTTTGGAAAATATATGGTTGAGAGAAAGTTAAACCGTAATATGGTTCTGATACCGAGGTAGTGATTTTAGAATAATACATGATTGATTTGGATAAATTATATTGGATATTATTGACTACCTTGAAACTGATTAATGATTTGTATATTCCATCATTGTTGGGGTTTACAACATTTTTGGATTGAAAGAGTATATCTATTATTCTATAAGGAATAAGGGATCATGGATGAAATCAATAAGGTTTTATGGTAATTCCGGATATTACAGTGTTTTAAAAGAATACATGATGAAGGTGATCATATGTTATTACGCGGAAAAAAAAGGGATCTTCATTGTATTTACCTTCCTTATAAATTTTGGACTGAAGTATTTTGGATAGTTCTAGTTTGGATTATTTTGGATTGCCATAAAAGGACAACTCGGAGGTCGGGCGGCAACCCGTCGTGTCCGGCAAGGCCACGAGACTTGAACCCACAACCGAAGGGCGACATGGGTGTATAACCTACCACTAACCCACGTGATGTCCTGGTTTGAATAATGTCGTTTTTTAATGGTTCTTCTAGATGAATTATAAATTCATTTTTTAACCCTATACGAATAGGATAAATAGAATATTATTTTTAAGTTATATTATCTTTTAGAGTGAAATATGAGTTTGTGGTAGAACATAGTTAAAGGTTGAGACTCTACTTGTCAAGTATATATTTTTCTTCTTCTCTTATTCAATGAAGAAATTTATTCTTATTCATTGGTGAAGGGATCTTAAAACAAAAAAAATGTCTTATCCTAAAACCATATGTTTTGCTGAACCGATGGTATTTTAAATCATCATAGATTGTTGAATTTAAGGCCCTCAATTTTACACTTGTTTGTGATTGATGACCTCAATCACTACCTATAAATATTTACGTTTTTCCTCCAATTATATGTCTCTCATTGCAACCAATGTTCTCCGAATAGAGATCATAATTTGCTGGTGACCCTTTCATTTCTCTTTTCCTCTTATTAAGACTAAATTTTATCAACCCAATATCCGATGTGGGTTTTCCCACAAAGATATTTTCTATATTCAACCTATTATTTTCGAAGAACAATTTCAAATTGTGAGGACGCAATTTATTGAAGTAGGGGAGAATGTAACACCCTAAGATTTCATAGTGTGTTATTTCTTCAAAATAATTCAATAACTTTCACTACACGCAACACCGAGTTCAAGCGCACCATGACTTACCAAACAAGCAGTTCAAAAGAGGTTATGAATAATATTAACTAAATTTTAAACTTTTTATAATCTTTATAATTTTAGAATCCATATTATGAGTTTCTTAGGAATAATGTAAGAACAAATTCATTTTCAGTATTGCACTTTTAACAACTTTTAATAGTTAAAACTTAGTAAATCGAATATTTTAAATTTTTATATATTCAATTTGACTTAATAAATTTACTTTTTAGAATGGGGACATCAAAAAATTTTACAATTAAACATCCCAAGATTCCACAGTATGTTTCTCTTTGAATAATACAATGGCGTGCATTGTACGCAACCTCGAGATTCTAACACACCACAACCAATCAAACTAGCCGTTATGAATAGTAATACCTACTTTTTAAATTTTTTGAAATGTTATCTCTCAAAATGGACTTCATTTTTGGATTCAGAGTATCTAATTTAGCCTAAGGTAAAATTTTGTTACTTTTCGGATAACTTTCATATTTTGATGAATAGTGAAAATTACTAAATTTTAATTAAAAACAACTTTTTTAATCAAAATATTTAGTAGTGATAAATTATGAATTTGAGTGGTTTTAAAGTATATTTAGAATATATTTTTACCATTTAATAAAATTTTGGTCATTGGACATAATTTCACAATTAAACCGAACATAAACAAGTATCAATCTTTTGATAGTCAATATATCTTAAAAACACGCTTTTTTGTTTTGACAGCAGAAATTAATTTTAAATTAATATCTGCCACTACTGTGTTTTTAATTTGGAAAAATGGATTCCATATTTGGAATCAGGATGTTAAAATTGTGTAAATAGGTATCTTTTATTTTTAGACATTTTGAATAATTACTTCGGTAAATATTTTATTTACCATGGTTAAAGATAAATCCGGTAAATAAGGGTTAAAAATATAATATTATAATAATACTCAATTACCCTAAAACGTGTCTTAACCTTATTGGTGGATACATGTCTGACTATGGGAATCTTTGGGTCGATTTTGGGACCCCATGGAGCCACTTGTAAGTGATAGGGACACTTTATTTTAATTAAGTTAAAATGAATACAAAAATGACATAAGCATATATCTTTTAGAAAAACAATTTTTACATAGGGTTATGTATGTTGGAATTCCTATTGTAAATATTCATTAGAAATCTAAAACTATTTCCTACATAATGATATTTTATTTATAATTTTTAGACATTAAATAATTTAATTTATTTATGACACAATGATGATGCAGTAATTTCCATAATAGTGAAAAATTAACATAATTGATGTTATAAATACCCAAATAAATATAATTTGATACTTTTAATTAATTAAACTAATTTTATAGGTTAATATGACATGTTAGTAATTATTTAATTAACATTTTTCGAAGTAATAATTCTTTTATGAGATTTAAAAAAATCAACTATTGAATAGTGGAAAAATTGACATAAAAGAATTGTTAAAACAAATATTATATTATTAATTGATATTAAATTCCTAAAAATATAAGGATAGGACGAGAGACTTATATCATGATATGTGTATCATTAATGGAACACTTGGGGGTCTCGTGGATGTATATGGAAAGTTTATTAACCATATAATATAAAAATACAAAGAGACATTGTAAAAGTGAAACTAATTAACTAAGAGTTAATACTTAAAGATAAGGTTAATATTGTAACCCAAACCTGTATACATTATATTATTTGAGTTTTTTTTGAACCATCCCCACCTTAAAATTTAAATAATCAACTTTCGAGCCATTATAAACCGAATATGAATTTATTATAAATTAATATTTCTAGCTTTTCCAAAGGCGCCCCTCACCCCTCTTATAAAAGCGAACTCTTCCTTATTATTAACTCACACCTTAAAAGCCTTTTGGTTCGGCCAAAATCTTCCCAAATACACTCTCAACTTCCCTCAATTCATCCTAGATTCCTTACATTAGTCAGAAAGACAACATAAGAAGCCCTTTTGATCAAATCAAAAGGAAGAACCCGAAGAAGAGGTAATGTTTTCACCACCCTTTTTCAAGTTCCTTTCTTCTTCCACTTCTTCCTTCTTTGTTATTACCATTACAAAATAATAAATCCAGTATATTATATATACTGTGATGTTATTATAAATATGTTATAACCATATTCAGTATTCTATCCATCCTTTGAATAACATGTCACCATACGTGCGTACGTACAGCTTACCGTCTCTACGTCGTGGTGTAATTGTTATTCAATAAATTATTATTTTGATGGGTATAATAATGCTGTAACTCATTTAAATAGTAAAAATAACATGATAATGATTCTTTATATATGTTATACCGTCCAATTATATGTTATATTAATATCCAAATAATGATATTGTCGCTCGTGCGTACGTACGGACTACCGTCTCCACGAACACGATGAGATTCATTCTCCATCGTATCCATTCAAGTATAATTATCATTTTATGATGTAAAAATAATGTTTAAGGACTTTATATCATTATGGACATGAATAATATACAACCTATCCATGATAAACCTGTCTTACGTAACAAAAAATATAAAAGAAAACGAGTAAGTTAACACCTGAAACAACGATAATACTAAGATATTATTAACAAATCAATGTTAAAAGATCATATATGATATCATATTAATGTATATGATTATTTTATAATTTAATAACAATTATTTTAAAATTATACAGGAGGTTAACCTACCCCCAACCATGGAAAAGTACATGGTAAGGGTTTATTTCGCAATCTCTTCATTATCCGAGGTTGTTTATACGTAACAATCTACTGGGATTTCTTTATCATCCACATCCATGTTTCTCCAAAATGTATTTCAAATCATTTTTACCATTTACAAGAATATGGTTTAAAGTCATTTATACCCTTGTTTGACTTTTATAAGTGGTTTATAAAGGAATCTTTTCGTCTTTTTCTAAACAAGGTGCTTTTTAATCTTTTGACAAAATTACGGTAAGAATGTTTTTTTAACATATACGGCGGGTGCAGCTATTTTCCAACATTATAAAATCGTCGAAGATTACCATTCAAGCTTATATGAATACTTTGAAAGAAAATGTTTAATTTTATATGACTCTTAAATTATTTCACAATAAAAAGAGATATTTCTCTAAAAAGAGTTTTGATCTCATCTATGCCAACATCTTTTGATGGATTTTAAGATTATTTGGAGATGATTTATTATGAAACAAAACTTCCATATTGTATTGAAGGTTTTCTGATATGTTTGACTATGGATATGTTATTTTCATGGTTTATGGATGGAGTATTTACATTTCGTATGCTAGTTTTAATACGAATGTTTATGTTATGTTTAAACCTTTTCATATGGGAATGCATTGGACTTAATATGTGACGGGTGGAGACCGCTATAACTCCTTGATGCATCGGTAGGTCTCATGAGACAAACTAGTGTCTTGGCACAAGGCCTTGACAAAATCTTATCTGTAGTCTTGGCACGAGGACTTGGCTTTGTGGTAATGATAGTCTGGCATTATGCATTCCATCATTATGAATGTGGTTATTGATATTTCATGTGATTATTCGATTAGTATAATATCCATGTGAATAAGTAAATGGCATTATTTCATTTTATTTTTTCCATACTATGTTGAAGTTAATGTTTAAAAGGATTTTGTTTTAGTTATTCATTGCCTTAAATGTTTATTCCTATTTATGAATGTTTCTGCTATACTGTTTTCCTTACTGGGCATTTGAGCTCACCCCTTTTCTATGTTTTATTTTTCCCAGGATGTGAAAAAGTAAATTATGAATGGCTTGCAGGGATATTATGAGGGGATAATAGTGTGGACTATGGAGACAATATGTTGTTGTAGCAGTTTTTCACTTTATGATGTAGTGTAAAACTTCATGAATATATCTAGTGTTTCCAAGGCTACTAAACCAATCGGTCTTTCAAGATTTGATCTTTCTTGTGATAATGACAATGTTTTGTAATAATGCACCGACTCTGATTAGAGAACATAGATTTAAGATTGACTTTGAGGATTAGTATAGAAGAATATCCTAGAATTTTTTGTATTGTAAATATTTTGTAAGTTTTCCAAACAATACATCCATGTATGGATACGAGCAGGTAGAGGCAGCTCTGGCACAGATGTACATAGGGGTAAAACCCGAAAACATCTCTTTGAGCTAGAATCGAACTTGAACTGGTGCACGACAATGGGCCTTGCTGCACTCTTGGTTATGACACTCCCGGGGGATATGTTTAGGATAATTCTCATTTTCTTTATAAACCATCATTAAGGGTTTATGAGTATATACTTCCTCAAAGGAGACATTTTTATTATTATGGATTATATCCATAAACTCTTTAATTTATGTTATGTGTTTTACATGTTTGGGATTAGGTATTGTTATTCATAAACTAATCTAGTGTATGCCATTGTTTAGAAATGGCGCCCAGTAGAATGAATGACAACTCCAGCAATGAACATGATCCAAAGAGAAAGAAGGATCATATCATTAATGGTCTTAAGCTAGAATTTATAAGAGAAATAGTCTCCCATGTATTATCATCATATGAAGAAATAATTTCATGTGTTGATAAAATAAGTAAAGATTTTACTGTGTTCTATGGAATTAAAGGGAAGAAAGAGAAGAAAAGGATGGAAGAGAAAGAGATGGATAATGGGAAGAGGGAAAATAAGAATTTTCCTATATGTGATAACTGTGGGAAGAAACAGCATGGAACATGCCTGAAAGGAATGGGAGTTTGTTATAATTGTGGAGGAAGAGGGCTCAAATTACGTGACTACAAGGGTAAGAAAATGGTTTCAAATGTACAATTCTTCATTTCCAGGGAGTTTGGACACTACGCGAACCTATGTCCCAGTCATCAGACTATGCCGCAAATGATGAAATTGGATAATAATCAAGTTATGATACTACCATAGATGAAGAGGAATGATTAGAGTTCTTATGTTGATTATGTCATTTGAGTGTTGTATCAACAATATACTTGTTATAATAATTTTGTAGTATATAAGGATTGTATTGCAATACTATTTCATTAAGGACTTGAGATTGTGTGGAACAATGAAAAGTGACTCAATTGCAGGTTAAATTTTTGGAAAATATATGGTTGGGAGAAAGATAAACCATAATATGGTTCTGATACCGAGGTAGTGATTTTAGAATAATACATGATTGATTTGGATAAATTATATTGGATATTATTGACTACCTTGAAACTGATTAATGATTTTTATATTCTATCATTGTTGGGGTTACAACATTTTTGCATGGAAAGAGTATATCTATTATTCTATAAGGAATAAGGGATCATGAATGCAATCAATATGGTTTTATGGTAATTCAGGATGTTGCAGTGTTTTAAAAGAATACGTGATGAAGGTGATCACATGTTATTACGCGGCAAAAAAAGGGATCTTCATTGTGTTTACCTTTCTTATAAATTTTGGACTGAAGTATTTTGGATAGTTCTAGTTTGGATTATTTTGGATTTCCATAAAAGGACAACCCGAAGGTTGGGCGCAACCTGTCGTGTCCGGCAAGGCCATGAGACTTGAACCCACAACCGAAGGGGGACAAGGGTGTATCTCCCACCACTGCCCCATGTGATGTCTTGGTTTGAATAATGTCATTTTTTAATGGTTCTTCTAGATGAATTATAAATTCATTTTTTATCTCTATAGGAATAGGATAAATAGAATCTTATTTTTAAGTTCAATTATCTTTTAGAATGAAAGATGAGTTTGTGGTAGAACTTCGTTAAAGGTTGAGACTCTACTTGTAAAGTATATATTTTTCTTCTTCTATAATTTAATGAAGAAATTAATTCTTATTCTTTAGTGAAGGGATATTAAAACAAAAAAAATGTGTTATCCTAATACCATATGTTTTGCTGAACTGATGGTATTTTAAATCATTATAGATTGATGAATTTAAGGCCCCCAATTTTACAGTTGTTTGTGATTGATGACCTCAATCAATAAATATAAACATTTACGTTTTTTCTCCAATTATGTCTCTAATTTCCCCCAATGTTCTCTTAATAGAGATCATAATTTGGTGGTGACCCTTTCATTTCTCTTTTCCTCTAATTAAGACTAAATTTTATTAACCCAATTTTTGATGTGGGTTTTCCCACAAAGATATTTTTTATATTCATCATTTTATTTTTGAAGAACAATTTCAAATTGCGAGGACACAATTTATTGAAGGAGAGGAGAATGTAACACCCCAAGATTTCATAGTGTGTTATTTCTTCAAAATAATTCAATAACTTGCACTACACACAACACCGAGTTCAAACGCACCATGACTTACCGAACAAGCCGTTAAAAACAGGTTATAAATAGTATTAACTAAATTTTAAACTTTATATAATCCTTATAATTTTAGAATCCATATTATGTGTTTCTTAGACAAAATGTAAGAACAAATTCATTTTCAGTATTGCACTTTTACCAACTTTTAATAGTGAAACCTTTTTAAATCCAATATTTTAAACTTTTATATATTCAATTTGACTAAATAAATTTACTTTTTAGAATGGGGACATCAAAAAATTTCACAACTAAACATCCCAAGATTCCACAGTACGTTTCCCTTTGAATAATGCAATGGCGTGTATTGTACGCAACTTCGAGATTCTAACACACCACAACCAATCAAACTAGCCGTTATGAATAGTAATACCTACTTTTTAAAATTTTAGAAATTTTATCTCTCAAAATGGACTTCGTTTTTGGATTCTGAGTATCGAATTTAGCCTTAGTTGGAATTTTGGTACTTTTCGGATAACTTTCATATTTTGAGGAATAGTGAAAATTACTGAATTTTAATTAAAAACAACTTTTTTAATCAAAATAATTAATAGTGATAAATTATGAATTTGAGTGGTTTTAAAGTATATTTAGAATATATTTTTACCATTTAATAAAATTTTGGTCATTGTACATAATTTCACAATTAAAGCGAACATAAACAAGTATCAACCTTTTGATAGTTATTATATCTTAAAAACACGCTTTTTTGTTTTGACAGTAGAAATTAATTTTAAATTAATTTCTTCCAGTTCTGTGTTTTGAATTTGTTAAAATTAATTCCATATTTGGAATCAGGATGTTAAATTTTTTTAAATAGGTAACTTTTATTTTTAGACATTTTGAATAATTACTTCGGTAAATATTTTATTTATCATGGTTAAGGGTAAATCCGGTAAATAAGGGTTAAAACAATAATATTATAATAATACTAAATTACCCTAAAACGTTTTCTAACCTTATTTGTGGAAACATGTCCGACCACGGGAATATTTGGGTCTATTTTGGGACCCCATGGAGCCACTTGTATGTGATAGTGATACTTTATTTTAATTAAGTTAAAATGAATACAAAAATGACACAACATATATCTTTTAGAAAAATAATTTTTACATAGGGTTATATATGTTGTATTTTCTATTGTAAATATTAATTAGAAATATAAAACTATTTCCTACATAATTATATTTTATTTATAATTTTTCGACATTAAATAGTTTAATTTAGTTATGAAAAATTGATGATGCAGTAATTACCATAATAGTGAAAAATTAAAATAATTGATATTATAAATACCCAAATAAATATAATTTGAGTCTTTTAATGAATTAAACTAATTTTATATGTTAATAGGACATTTTATTAATGATTTAATTAACTTTTTTAGAAGTAATAATTCTGTTATGAGTTTTACAAAAATAAACTATTGAATAGTGTCAAAATTGACATAAAAATTGTTTTAAAACAAATATTATATTATTAATTGATATTAAATTACTAAAAATATATGGTTCGTCCAAGAGACTTATATCATAATAGGTTTATATTTAATGGACCACTTGGGGGTCTCTTGGATGTATATGAAAAGTTTATGAACCATATAATATAAAAATACAAAGAGACATTGTAAAAGTGAAACTAATTAACTAAGAGTTAATACTTAATGATAAGGTTAATATAGTAACCCAAACCTGTCTAAATAAAATTGGTTGAGTGTTTTTTAGACCCATCCCCACCTTAACCTTTAAATAATTAACTTTGGAGCCATTAGAAACTAAATATGATTTTATTATAAATTAATATTTCTAGCTTTTCCAAAGGTTCCCCTCACCCCTCTTATAAAAGGGCACTCTCTCTTCTCATTAAATCACACCCTCAAAGCTTTTTGGTTTGGCAAAACTCAGCCTAAATACTCTCTCAACTTCCCTAAATTCACCCTATAGGACTTTAATTAGTCAGAAAGCCAACTTAAGGAGCCCTTTCGATCAAATCAAAAGGAAGAACCCGGAGAAGAGGTAATGTTTTCACAACCCTTTTTCAAGTTCCTTTCTTCTTCCACTTATTGATTGTTTGTTATTACCATTATAAAATAAAAAAACCAGTATATTATATATACTTTGATGTTATTATAAATATGGTATAACCATATTCAGTATTCTATCAATCCTTTGAATAACATGTCACCATACGTGCGTACGTACGGCTTACGGTCTCCTCGTTGTGGTGTAATTGTTATTCAATAAATTATTATTTGGATGGTATAATAATGACGTGTAAATCATATATATAATAAATATAACATGTTAATGATTCTGTATATATGTTATACCATCCAATTAAATGTTATTTTAATATCAAAATATTGATATTGTCGCTCGTGTGTACGTACGGACTACCCTCTCCACGAACGCGATGAGATTCATTCTCCATCGTATCCATTCAAGTATATTTATCATTTTATGATGTAAAAATAATGTTTAAGGACATGATATCATTTGGTACATGAATAATATACAACCTATCCATAAAAAACATGGCTTACATAACAAAACATATAAAATAAAATGAGTAAGTTAACATCCGAAACAACGATAATACTACGATATTATTAACAAATCAATGTTAAATTATCATATATGATATCATATTAATGTATATGATTATTGTATAATTTAATAACAATTATTTCACCATTATAAAGGAGGTTAACCAACCCCCAACCAAGGAAAAGTACAAGGTAATGGTTTATTTCGCAATCTCTTCATTATCCGAGGTTGTTTATACGTAATAATCTACTTGGATTTCATTATCATCCACATCCATGTTTCTCCAAAATGTATTTCAAAACATTTTTACCATTTACAAGAATATGGGTTAATGTCATTTCTACCCTTGTTTGACTTTTATTAGAGGTTTATAAAGGAATCTTTTCATCATTTTCTAAACAAGGTGCTTTTTAAACTTTGGACAGAATTAAGGTAAGAATGTTTTTTTAACTTATACAGCGTGTGCAGCTATTTTCCACCGTTATAAAATTGTCAAAGTTTCCCTTAAAAGCTTATAAGAATACTTTAAAAGAAAATGTTTCATTTTATATGACTCTTAAATGATTTCAAAATAAAAAGAGGTATATCTCTAAAAAGAGTTGTGATTTCATCTATGTCAACATCCTTTGATGGATTTTAAGCTTATTTGGAGATGATTTATTATGAAACAAAAATTCCATATTGTATTGATGGTTTTGTGATATGTTTGACTATGGATATGTTATTTTCATGGTTTATGGATGGAGTATTTAAATTTAGTATGCTAGTTTTAATACAAATGTTTATGTTATGTTTAAACCTTTTCATATGGGAATGCATTGGACTTAATATGTGACAGGTGGAGCCCGCTATAGCTCCTCAATGCATCGGTAGGTCTAATGAGACAAACTAGTGTCTTGGCACAAGGCCTTGACAAAATCTTATTTGTAGTCCTGTCACGATGCCTTGCATATGTGGTTATGATAGTCTGGAATTATGCATTCCATCATTATGAATGTGGTTATTGATATTTCATGTGATTATTCGATTAGTATAATATCCATGTGAATAAGTAAATGACATTATTTCATTTTATTTTTGCCATACTATGTTGAAGTTCAAGATTAAAAGGCTTTTGTTTTAGTTATACATTTCCTTAAATGTTTATTCTTATTTATGAATGTTTCGGCTATATTGTTATCCTTACTGGGCATTTGAGCTCACCCCTTTTCTATGTTTTATTTTTCCCAGGAAGTGAAGAAGTAAATTATAAATTACCTGCAGGGATATTATGAGGGGATAATAGTGTGGACTATGGAGACAATATGTTGTTGTAGTAGTTTTTCACTTTAGGATTTAATGTAAAAATTTATGAATATATCTAGTGCTTCCAAGGCTACTAAACCAATCGGTCTTTCGAGATTTGATCATTCTTGTGATAATGCCAATGTTATGTAATAATGCACTGACTCTGGGTAACTGGGGCCGGGGCGTTACAGTTGGTATCAGAGGAGGTTTAGTAAAAACCTTGGAAGCTAGATTTAGATAAAATTTGATTAGAGCACATAGATTTTAGATGGACTTTGAGGATTAGTATAGAAGATCTTCCTTGAATTTTGGTATTGTAGAGATTTTGTGAGTTTTCTGAGCAACACATTCCTGTCTGGATACGAGCAGGTAGAGGCAGCTCTGGCATAGATGTACCTTGGGGTAAAACCCAAAAACACTGCTTTGAGCTAGACTCGAACAGGAACTGGTGCACGATAAGGGGCCTTTCTGCACTCATGGTTACGACACTCCCAGGGGATATGCTTAGGATAATTCTCATTTTCTTTACAAACCATTATTAAGGGTTTATGAGTATATACTTCCTCAAAGGAGACATTTTTATGATTATGGATTATATCCATAAACTCTTTAATTTATGTTATGTGCTTTACAAGTTTGGGATTAGGAATTGTTATTCATAAACTAATCTAGTGTATGCCATTGTTTAGAAATGGTGCCCAGTAGAATGAATGATAACTCCAGCAATGCACATGATCCAAAGAGAATGAACGATCATATCTTTCATGGTCTTAAGCTAGAATTTATAAGAGAAATAGTCTCCCATGTATTATCATCATATGAAGAAATAATGTCATGTTATGATAAGATAAGTAAAGAGTATACTGAGTTCTATGGCTTTGAAGGGAAGCAAGAGAAGAAAAGGATGGAAGAGAGAAAGTTGGATAGAGGGAATAGGGAAAAGAAGAATTTTCCCATATGTAATAACTGTGGGAAGAAACACCATGGAACTTTCCTGAATGGAATGGGAGTTTATTATAATTGTGGAGAAAGAGGGCTCAAAGTACGTGACTGCAAGGGTAAGAAAATGGTTTCAAATGTACAATGCTCCATTTGCAAAGAGTTTGGACACTATGCGAACCTATGTCCCAGTCATCAGACTATGCTGCAAATGATGCTATTGGATAATAATCAAGTTATGATACTACCACAGATGAAGAGGAATGATTAGAGTTCTTATATTGATTATGTCATTTGAGTGTTGTATCAACAATATACTTGTTATAATAATTTTGGAGTATATAAGGATTGTACTGCAGTACTATTTCATTAAGGACTTGAGATTGTGTGGAACAAAGAAAAGTGACTCAATAGCGGGTTAAATTTTTGGAAGATATATGGTTGAGAGAAAGATAAACCATAATATGGTTATGATAACGTGGTAGTGATTTTAGAATAATACATAATTGATTTGGATAAATTATATTGGATATTATTGACTACCTTGAAACTGATTAATGATTTTTATATTCCATCATTGTTGGGGTTTACAACATTTTTGGATTGAAAGAGTATGTCTATTATTCTATAAGGAATAAGGGATCATGAATATAATCAATAAGGTTTTATGGTAATTCAGGATGTTGCAGTGTTTTAAAAGAATACACGATGAAGGTGATCACATGTTATTACGCGGAAAAAATAAGGTATCTTTATTGTGTTTACCTTATAAATTTTGGACTGAAGTATTTTGGATAGTTCTAGTTTGGATTATTTTGGATTTCCATAAAAGGACAACCTGGAGGTCGGGCAGCAACCCGTCGTGTCCGGCAAGGCCGTGAGACTTGAACCCACAACCGAAGGGCGACAAGGGTGTATCACCTACCACTAACCCACGTGACGTCCTGGTTTGAATAATGACATTTTTTAATGGTTCTTCTAGATGAATTATAAATTCATTTTTAACCCTATATGAATAGGATAAATAGAATATTATTTTTAAGCTCTATTATCTTTTAGAGTAAAAGATGAGTTTGAGGTAGAACATAGTTAAAGGTTGAGAATCTACTTCTCAAGTATATATTTTTCTTCTTCTCTTATTAAATGAAGAAATTAATTCTTATCCATTGGTGAAGGTATCTTAAAACAAAAAAAATGTGTTATCCTACTACCATATGTTTTTCTGAACCGATGGTATTTTAAATCATCATAGATTGATTAATTTAAGGCCCTCAATTTTACACTTGTTTGTGATTGATGACCTCAATCACTACCTATAAATATTTACATTTTTCCTCAAATTATATGTCTCTAATTTCCACCAATGTTCTCCGAATAGAGATCATAATTCGGTGGTGACCATTTCATTTCTCTTTTCCTCTTATTAAGACTAAATTTTATCAACCCAATTTCCGATGTAGGTTTTCCCACAAAGATATTTTCTATATTCAATCTTTTATTATCGAAGAACAATTTAAAATTGTTAAGATGCAATTTATTGAAATAGGGGAGAATGTAACACCCCAAGATTTCATAGTGTGTTATTTCTTCAAAATAATTCAATAACTTGCACTACACACAACACCGAGTTCAAGCGCACCATGACTTACCAAAAAAGCCCTTCAAAAGAGGTTATGAATAGTATTAACTAAATTTTAAACTTTATATAATCATTATAATTTTAGAATCCATATTATGAGTATCTTATACATAATGTAAGAACAAATTCATTTTCAGTATTGCACTTTTACGAACTTTTAATAGTGAAAACTTTGTAAATCGAATTTTTTAAACTTTTATATATTCTATTTTACTAAATAAATTTAATTTTTAGAATGGGGACATCAAAAAATTTTACAATTAAACATCCCAAGCTTCCACGGTACGTTTCCCTTTGAATAATGCAATGGCGTGCATTGTACGCAAATTCGAGATTCTAACAAACCACAACCAATCAAACTAGCCGTTATGAATAGTAATACCTACTTTTTAAAATTATAGAAATTTTATATCTCAAAATGGACATAATTTTTGGATTCAGAGTATATAATTTAGCCTAAGGTAAAATTTTGGTACTTTTCGGATAACTTTCATATTTGATGAATAGTGAAAATTAGTAAATTTTAATTAAAAACAACTTTTTTAATCAAAATAATTAGTAGTGATAAATTATGAATTTGAGTGGTTTTAAAGTATATTTAGAATATATTTTTACCATTTAATAAAATGTTGGTCATTGATCATAATTTCACAATTAAACCGAACATAAAAAAGTATCAATCTTTTGATAGTTATAATATCTTAAAAACACATTTTTTGTTTTGACAGCTGGAATTAATTTTAAATTAATTTCTGCCACTTCTGAGTTTTGAATTTGGAAAAATGGATTCCATATTTGGAATCAGGATGTTTAAATTGGGTAAATAGGTAACTTTTATTTTTAGACATTTTGAATAATTACTTCAGTAAATATTTTATTTACCATGGTTAAGGGTAAATCTGGTAAATAAGGGTTAAAAAAATAATATTATAATAATACTAAATTACCCTAAAACGCGTCCTAAACTTATTGGTGGATACATGTCCGACCATGGGAATCGTTGGGATGATTTTGAGACCCCATGGATCCCCTTGTAAGTGATAGGGACACTTTATTTTAATTAACTTAAAATGAATACAAAAATGACACAAGCGTATATCTTTTAGAAATTTTTTTTTTCAAAGGATTATATATGTTTTATTTTCTATTTTAAATATTCATTAGAACTATAAAAGTATTTCCTATATAATGATATTTTATATAACATTTTTATAAATTAAATAATTTAATTTATTTATAACACAATGATGATGCAGTATTAACCGTAATAGTGAAAAATTAAATTAATTGATATTATAAATACCCAAATAAATATAATTTGAGACTTTTAATGAATTAAACTAATTTTATAGGTTAATATGTCATGTTGGTAAGGATTTAATTAACTTTTTTCAAATTAATAATTCGGTTATGAGTTTTACAAAAATCAACTATTGAATAGTGTCAAAATTGACATAAAAGAATATTTAAAACAAATATTATATTATGAATTGATATTAAATTCTTAAAAATCTAAGGTTCGTCCTAGAGACTTATATCATGATAGTCGTATCATTAATGGACCACTTGGGGGTCTCTTGGATGTATATGGAATGTTTATTAACCATATAATATATAAATACAAACAGACATTGTAAAAGTGAAACTAATTAACTAAGAGTTAATACTTAAAGATAAGGTTAATATAGTTACCCAAACCTGTCTAAATTCTATTGGTTGTGTTTTTTCGACCCATCCATAACTTAACCTTTAAATAATCAACTTTGGAGACATTATAAACCGAATATGAATTTCATATAAATTAATATTTCTAGCTTTTCCAAAGGTACCCCTCACCCCTCTTATAAAAGGGAACTCTCCCTTCTCATTAACTCACACCTTCAAAGCCTTTTGGTTTGGCCAAACTCTGCCCAAATACTCTCTGAACTTCCCTCAATTCATTCTAAAGGCCTTACATTAGTCATAAAGCCAACTTAAGGAGCCCTTTTGATCAAATCAAAAGGAAGAACCCGAAGAAGAGGTAATGTTTTCACCACCCTTTTTCAAGTTTCTTTCATCTTCCACTTCTTCCTTCATTGTTATTAACATTCTAAAATAATAAATCTAGTATCTTATAAATAATGTGATGTTATTATAAATATGGTATAACCATATTCAGTATTCTATCCATCCTTTTAATAACATGTCACCATACGTGCGTACGTACGGCTTACCATCTCCACGTCGTGGTGTAATTGTTATTCAATAAATTATTATTTGGATGGGTATAATAATGATGTGTAACTCATTTAAATAATAAATATAACATGATAATGATTTTGTATATATGTTATACCATCCAATTATATGTTATTTTAATATCCAAATAATGATATTGTCGCTCGTGCGTACGTACAGACTACCGTCTCCACGAACGCGATTAGATTCATTCTCAATCATATCCATTCAAGTATAATTATCATTTTATGATGTAAAAATAATGTTTATGGACTTGATATCATTATGTAAAGGAATAAGATACATCCTATCCATGAAAAACATGTCTTACATAAAAAAACATATAAAAGAAAACGAGTAAGTTAACACCCGAAACAATGATAATACTAAGATATTATTAACAAATCAATGTTAAATGATCATATATGATATCATATTAATGTATGTGATTGTTGTATAATTTAATAACAATTATTTAACCTTTATACAGGAGTTTGACCTACCCCCAACTAACTAAAATTACAAGGTAAGGGTTTATTTCACAATCTCTTCATTATTCGAGGTTGTTTATACGTAACAATCTACTGGGATTTCTTTATCATCAACATCCATGTTTCTACAAAATGTATTTCAAAACATTTTTACCATTTACAATAATATGGGTTAAATTCATTTATAGCCTTGATTGGCTTTTATAATAGGTTTATAAAGGAATCTTTCCATCGTTTTCTAAACATGGTGCTTTTTAACCTTTTGACAGAATTAAGGAAAGAATGTTTTTTAAACTTATACGGTGGGTGCGGCTATTTTCCACCGTTATAAAATCGTCGAAGTTTCCCTTACAAGCTTATAATAATACTTTAAAAGAAAATGTTTCATTTTATATGAAACTTAAATGATTTCAAAATAAAAAGAGATATTTCTCTAAAAAGAGTTTTGATTTCATCTATGTCAACATCCTTTGATGGATTTTAAGTTTATTTGGAGATTATTTATTATGAAACAAAAAATCCATATTACATTGAAGGTTTTTTGGTATGTTTGACTATGGATATGTTATTTTCATGGTTTATAGATGGAGTATTTACATTTCGTATGCTATTTTTAATACGAATGTTTATCTTATGTTTAAACCTTTTCATATGGGAATGCATTGGACTTAATATGTGACTGGTGGAGCCCACTATAGCTCCTCGATTCATCGGTAGGTCTCATGAGACAAACTAGTGTCTTGGCACAAGGCCTTGACAAAATCTTATTTGTAGTCTTGGCATGAGGTCTTGGCTATGTGGTTATGATAGTCTGGCATTATGCATTCCATCATTATGAATGTGGTTATTGATATTGCATGTGATTATTCGATGAGTAGAATATCCATGTGAATAAGTAAATGGAATTATTTCATTTTATTTTTTCCATACTATGTTGAAGTTCAAGTTTAAAAGGCTGTTGTTTTAGTTATAAATTGCCTTAAATTTTTATTCTTATTTATGAATGTTTCCTCTATATTGTTATCCTTACTGGGCATTTGAGCTCACCCCTTTTCTATGTTATATTTTTCCCAGGATGTGAAGAAGTAAATTATGAATGACCTGTAGGGATATTATGTGGGGATAATAGTGTGGACTATGGAGACAATATGTTGTTGTAGTAGTTTTTCACTTTATGATGTAATGTAAAACTTTATGAATATATATAGTGTTTCCAAGGATACTAAAGCAATCAGTATTTCGAGATTTGATATTTCTTGTGATCATGCCAATGATATGTAATAATGCACCGACTCTGGGTAACTGGGGTCAGGGCGTTACAGTTGGTATTAGAGGAAGTTTAGTACAAACCTTGGAAGCTAGATTTTGATAAACACTGATTAGAGCACATAGATTTAAGATTGACTTTGAGGATTATTATAGAAGAACTTCCTTGAATTATGGTATTGTATAGATTTTGTGAGTGTTCCGAGCAATGCATCCATGTCTGGATACGAGTAGGTAGAGGCGGCTCTGGCACAAATGTACCTAGTGGTAAAACCCAAAAACCCCACTTTGAGCTAGACTCGAACAGGAACTGGTGCACGACAATGGGCCTTGCTGCACTCTTGGTTACGACACTCCCGGGGGATATGCTTAGGATAATTCTCATTATCTTTTCAAACCATTATTAAGGGTTTATGAGTATATACTTCCTCAAAGGATACATTTTTATGATTACGGATTATATCAATAAACGCTTTAGTTTATGTTATTTTTTTTACAAGTTTGGGATTAGGTATTGTTATTCATAAACTAATCTAGTGTATGCCATTGTTTAGAAATGGCGCCCAGTAGAATGAATGATAACTTCAGCAATGCACATGATCCAAAGAGAAATAAGGATCATATCTTTCATGGTCTTAAGCCATAATTTATAAGATAAATAGTCTCCCATGTATTATCATCATATGAAGAAATAATGTCATGTGTTAATAAGATAAGTAAAGATTTTACAGAGTTCTATGGCATTGAATGGAAGTAAGAGAAGAAAAGGATGGAAGAGAGAAATATGGATAAATGGAAGAGGGAAAAGAAGAATTTTATTATATGTGATAACTTTGGGAAGAAAAACCCTGGAACTTTCCGGAAAGGATTGAGAGTTTGTTATAATTGTGGAGGAAGAGGGCTCAATGTACGTAACTGCAAGGGTAAGAAAATGGTTTCAAATGTACAATGCTTCATTTGCAAGGAGTTCAGACACTATGCGAACCTATGTCCCAGTGATCAGACAATTCCACAAATGATGCTATTGGATAATAATAAATATATGATACTACCCCAGATGAAGAGGAATGATTAGAGTTCTTATGTTGATTATGTCATTAGAGTGTTGTATCAACAATATACTTGTTATAAAAATTTTGCAGTATATAAGGATTGTACTGCAGTACTATTTCATTAAGGACTTGAGATTGTGTGGCACAAAGAAAAGTGACACAATAACAGGTTATATTTTTGGAAAATATATGGTTGAGAGAAAGATAAACCATAATATGGTTCTGATACCAAGGTAGTGATTTTAGAATAATACATGATAGATTTTTATAAATTATATTGGATATTATTGACGACCTTGAAACTGATTGATGATTTGTATATTCCATCATTGTTGGGGTTTACAACATTTTTGGATTGAAAGAGTATATCAATTATTCTATAAGTAATAAGGGATCCTGAATGTAATCAATAAGGTTTTGTGGTAATTCAGGATGTTGCGGTGTTTTAAAAGAATACATGATGAAGGTGATCACATGTTATTACGCAGCAAAAAAAGGGAACTTCATTGTGTTTACCTTCCTTATAAATTTTGGACTGAAGTATTTTTGACAGTTCTAGTTTGGATTATTTTGGATTGCCATAAAAGGATAACCCGAAGGTCGGGCGGCAACATGTCATGTCCGGAAAGGCCACGAGACTTGAACCCACAACCGAAGGGCAACAAGGGTGTATCACCTACCACTAACCCACGTGATGTCCTAGATTGAATAATGTTGTTTTTTTAATGGTTCTTCTTGATGAATTATAAATTCATTTTTTTAACTTTATACGAATAGGATAAATGGAATATTATTTTTAAGTTTTGTTATCTTTTAGAGTGAAAGATGAGTTTGTGGTAGAACTTAGATAAAGGTTGAGACTCTACTTTTCAAGTATATACTTTTCTTCTTATCTTATTCAATAAAGAAATTAATTCTTATTCTTTAGTGAAGGGATCTTAAAACAAAAAAAATGTGTTATCCTAATACCATATGATTTGCTGAACCGATGGTATTTTAAATCATCATAGATTGATGAATTTAAGGCCTTCAATTTTACACTTGTTTGTGATTGATGACCTCAATCACTACCTATAAATATTTACATTTTTCCTCCAATTATATGTCTCTAATTACCACTAATGTTCACTGAATAGAGATCATAATTTGGTGGTGAACCTTTCATTTCTATTTTCCTCTTATTGAGACTGAATTTTATCAACCCAATTTCCGATGTGGGTTTTCCCACAAAGATATTTTCTATATTCAACCTTTTATTTTCAAAGAACAATTTCAAATTGCGAGGACGCAATTTATTGAAGGAGGGTAGAATGTAACACCCCAAGATTTCATAGTGTGTTATTTCTTCAAAATAATTCAATAACTTGCACTACATGCAACACCCAGTTCAAGCGCACCATGGCTTACCAAAAAAGCCATTCAAAAGAGGTTATGAATATTATTTACTAAATTTTAAACTTTATATAATCCTTAAAATTATAGAATCCATATTATGAGTTTTCTTAGATATAATTTAAGAACAAATTCATTTTCAGTATTGCACTTTTACCAACTTTTAATAGTGAAACCTTTTTAAATACAATATTTTAAACTTTTATATATTCAATTTGACTAAATAAATTTACTTTTTAGAATGGGGAAATCAAAAAATTTTACAATTAAACATCCCAATCTTCGATAGTACGTTTCCATTTGAATAATGCAATGACGTGCATTTTGCGGAACTTCGAAATTCTAACACACCACAACCAATCAAACTAGCCGTTATAAATAGTAATACCTAATTTTTAAAATTTTAGAAATTTTAACTCTCAAAATGGACTTCATTTTTGGATTCAGAGTATCTAATTTAGCCTATGGTGAAATTTTGGTACTTTTCAGATAACTTTCATATTTTGATGAATAGTGAAAATTACTAAATTTTAATTAAAAACAATTTTTTAATCAAAATAATTAATAGTGATAAGTTATGAATTTGAGTGGTTTTAAAGTATATTTAGAATATAGTTTTTCCATTTAATTAAATGTTGGTCATTGGAAATAATTTCACAATTAAACCGAACATAAACAAGTATCAATCCTTTGATAGTTGTTATATCTTAAAAACACGCTTTTTGTTTTGACAGCAGGAATTAATTTTAAATTAATTTCATCCACTTCTGTGTTTTGAATTTGGAAAAATGAATTCCATATTTGGAATCAGGATGTTAAAATTGTGTAAATAGGTAACTTTTATTTGTAGACATTTTGAATAATTACTTCGGTAAATATTTTATTTACCATGGTTAAGGGTAAATCCGGTAAATAAGGGTTAAATAAATAATATTATAATAATACTAAATTACCCTAAAACGTGTCCTAACCTTATTGGTGGATAAAAGTCCGACCATGGGCAACTTTGGGTCGATTTTGAGACCCCATGGAGCCACTTGTAAGTGATATGGACACTTTATTTTAATTAAGTTAAAATGAATACAAAAATGACACAAGCATATATTTTTTACAAAAACAATTTTTACATAAGGTTATATATATTGGATTTTAAATTTTAAATATTAATTAGAACTATAAAAAGATTTCATAAATAATTATATTTTATTTATAATTTTTTAACATTAAAAAATTTAACTTATTTATGACACAATGATGATGCAGTAATTAGAAAAATAGTGAAAAAATAAAATAATTGATATTATAAATACCCAAATAAATATAATTTGAGACTTTTAATGAATTAAACTAATTTTATAGGTTAATATGACATGGTAGTAATGATTTAATTAACTTTTTTAGAAGTAATAATTCTGTTATGAGTTTTACAAAAATCAACTATTGAATAGTGTCAAAATTAACATAAACGAATTGTTAAAACAAATATTATATTATTAATTTATATTATATTTCTAAAAATCTAAGGATCATCCAAGAAACATATATCATGATATGTGTATCATTAATGGACCACTTGGGGGTCTCTTGGATGTATATGGAATGTTTATTAACCATATAATATAAAAATACAAAGAGACATTGTAAAAGTGAAACTAATTAACTAAGAGTTAATATTTAAAGATAAGGTTAATATAGTAACCCAAAACGGTCTAAATTCTATTGGTTGATTGTTTTTAGACCCATAACTACCTTAACCTTTAAATATTAAACTTTGGATCCATTAGAAACTGAATATGAATTTATTATAAATTAATATTTCTAGCTTTTCCAAAGGTGCCCCTCACCCCTCTTATAAAAGGGCACTCTCCCTTCTCATTAACTCACACCTTCAAAGCCTTTTGGATTGGCCAAACTCTACCCAGATTCTCTCTCAACTTTACTCACTTCATCCTAGAGGCCTTCCTTTAGTCAGAATGACAACTTAAGGAGCCCTATTGATCAAATCAAAAGGAAGGACCTGAAGAAGAGGAAATGTTTTCACCACCCTTTTTCAAGTTCCTTTCTTCTTCCACTTCTTCCTTATTTGTTATTACCATTCTAAAATAATAAATCCAGTATCTAATATATACTGTGATGTTATTATAAATATGGTATTACCATATTCAGTATTCTATCCATCCTTTGAATAACAGGTCACCACACGTGCGTACGTACGGCTTACCGTCTCCACGTCGTGGTGTAATTGTTATTCAATAAATTATTATTTGGATGGGTATAATAATGATGTGTAAATAATGTAAATAATAAATATAAAATGATAATGATTCTGTATATATGTTATACCATCCAATTATGTGTTATTTTAATATCAAAATAATGATATTGTCGCTCGTGCGTACGTACGGACTACCGTCTCCACAAATGCAATGAGATTAATTCTCCATTGTATCCATTCAAGTATAATTATCATTTGATGATGTAAAAATAATGTTTAAGGACTTGGTATCTTTCTGTAAATTAATAATATACAACCTATCCATGACAAACATGGCTTATGTAACATAACATATAAATGAAAACGAGTAAGTTAACACCCGAAACAAGGATAATACTAAGATATTATTAACAAATCAATGTTAAAAGATCATATATGATATCATATTAATGTATATGATTCTTGTATAATTTAATAACAAATATTTCACCATTATAAAGGAGGTTAAACAACATCCAACCAAGGAAAAGTACAAGTTAAGGCTTTATTTCATAATCTCTTCATTATCCGAGGTTGTTTATACGTAATAACCTACTGGGATTTCTATATCATCCACATCCATGTTTCTCCAAAATGTATTTCAAAACATTTTAACCATTTTCAAGAATATGGGTTAAAGTCATTTATACCCTTGTTTGACTTTTATAAGAGGTTTATAAAGGAATATTTCTGTCATTTTCTAAACAAGGTTCTTTTTAACCTTTTGACAGAATTAAGGTAAGAATGTTTTTTAACTTATACGGCGGGTGCACCTATTTTCCGCCATTATAAAATCGTCGAAGTTTCCCTTACAATATTATAAGAATACTTTAAAATAAAATGATTCATTTTATATTAATCTTAAATTATTTCAAAATAAATATTGATATTTCTCTAAAAAGAGTTTAGATTTCATCTATGTCAACATCCTTTGATGGATTTTAAGCTTATTTGGAGATGATTTATTATGAAACAAAACTTCCATATTGTATTTAAGGTTTTGTGATATGTTTGACAATGGATATGTTATTTTCATGGTTTATGGATGGAGTATTTACATTTCGTATGCTAGTTTTAATACGAATGTTTATGTTATGTTTAAAACTTTTCATATGGGAATGCATTGGACTTAATATGTGACGGGTGGAGCCCGCTATAGCTCCTCGATGAATCGGTAGGTCTCATGAGACAAACTAGTGTCTTGGCACAAGGCCTTGAGAAAACATTATTTGTATTCTTGGCACGAGGCCTTCACTATGGGGTTATGATAGTCTGGCATTATGCATTCCATCATTATGAATGTGGTTATTGATATTGCATGTTTTTTTTAAAGGTGAAGCTTTGGTCAAAGACCAAAGCAAAAATTTATTGAAACAAAAGAGAGATTACATGAAGCGAAAAGACGGGATTTTTTTACAATCTCTATCCAAAAGATGAAATAAATCAGGGGGATAGAGTCCATCCAAGTCATGCTTTGATGGACACCTTTGTTGTCTAGAGCATCAGCAACGACATTTTCTTGACGATAGGCATGAGTAGCTATAAACTCAATCCCACAGAGTAGATTGAGACAGTTCAACCAGCGAGCAGTGAGCGACCATGATAGATGAATGTTTCCAGTCCAGATGGAATTAATGATGGTGGTTGAATCACTTTCAATCCAAAGCATTCTCCAACCTCTTTGAAGAGAAAAGTCAACAGCATGAATAACGCCGAGCATTTCCGCCTCCAGAGAGGAAGAGTGGCCACAACCAACAAAGAAACAGCCATGGCAATGCCCAGCTGTGTCCCTGAAGATAGCACCGCAACTGGAAGGACCAGGGTTACCTTTGGAAGCACCGTCAACATTCACCTTGATCCATCCTGGCATCGGGGGTTTCCAAAAAACTTCAAAGAGGCATTTTGGATTTGGGAAGATACCAGGAACGTGAAGATGACGGAGGATCATAAGGTCACCAACCGAGTTGTTGCAACAATCTTTTTGAATTGAGGCTGCTTCATGAATCACGAGGAGAATTTGGGATTTCCCTACATTAAGATAGAAAGAGTGATTATTGTGAATAATATCATTTCTAACATACCAGATTTCATGAAGAAGTTCTGCCACTGCCGCCAGAAAGAGATTTTTAACCTGCAGAGAGGCATCATGTTTAGTACAGTTTATTAGTAACAAGTTAATAGAATCAGTAATGGACAATCTGCAATTAAAAAGATCAAAGATGTAATTCCAAAGGGCAGAGGCCGTCGCACAAGATAGAAAAAGATGATTGGCATCTTCCCTATGTTGGTTACACATACGACATTTAGAGCAAAGAGAGATGCCAAAAGTTTGGAGACCAGTTTCCGTGGGTAATCTGTTGTGCGCAATGCGCCAAATAAGGATGAGTCTAGAAGGCTTGATGTAGGGTTTATTGAAATGATTCACCCAAGAAAAAGCATAATTTTCAATGGATACAGGATCAGAAAAATTATGCTTATAAAATTTTTTTGAATCCAGGATGCCATTGGGAGAAGGCTCCCAGACAAGGAAATCACCAGCAGAAGAAAAAGCATAATTTTCAATGGCTTGCATAATGATATCTGGGAAATCCCAGTCAGAGGATTGTAAGACCTCCTTTATAGATTGTTGAGTCTAATCAGGAAGAAGATACGGAGGCAACAAAGAAATCATAGGGTTACCACACCATTTACCACACCAAAAATTAATGGAGGAGTCAGCACTGACAATCCATCTAGAGTTTTGCATGATTTTGTGAAAGGAGTCCCGAATGGAAGGCCAGATAGAAGAGTTAATGAAATTAAGATTACCTTTTGACAGCTTAGAAAAAAATCTAAGTTTAAGAAAATCAGTAGCTTTAGAAGTGGAGTTAATGATGCGCCATGTAAGGAAGGCCTGTAAGGCATCGTTGAACAGCTTTAAATTTTTAATGCCTATTCCTCCGTTAGCAATGGGTTTACAACAAGTATTCCAAGGAATAGTAACCAGTTTCTTTTCAAAAATACTTCCAGACCAGATGAAGTTTTTGATGTAAGTGTTAATTTTTTTTAAGAGTACCAATGGGCCATTTATAGGCCATAAAGGAATGGACCATTTTAGAAACAATGGTCGATTTGACCAAACAGATTCTCCCAGCCATTGAGAGAGACTTCCCTTTCCAATTAGATAGTTGATTTGTGATATGAGCAAGGATATTAGAAAAATAGGTAGCCTTGGGACGACCCCAAAATAGAGGAACGCCCAGATAGGTGAAAGGTAAGAGACCCTCCTTGATACCCAGGTAATTAATAATACCAGATTTTCTTCTGACGGGAAAATTCTTGCCAAAATAGATGAAAGATTTGTTCCAAGAGATAGCTTGACCAGAAACATCCTCATAGTGAGATATAGTTTTCTTGAGAGCATGAAGGCTTTTTTGGTCCCCTTTTATAAAAAGGATAATATCATCCGCATATAAGAGGTGAGTAGGGGCATTTAAGTTTCTGGCTACCTGAATAGATTTGATCAAATTATGATCAACATGGTAGTTTATGAGTCTGCTAAGATAATCCTCAGCAATCACAAAAAGAATGGCAGAGAGTGGGTCCCCTTTCCTAACACCTTTAGTGCATTTGAAAAAGCCATGAGGAGTTCCATTAATCAGGATAGAGATATGAGCTGAGTGAAAAAGGGTCTTGATTCTACCAATGAAGGAGTCGTTAAAACCAAAATTCCTAAGAACTTTGAAAATAAAATTCCAATCAATAGTGTCAAAGGCCTTTCTAATATCCAGTTTGATGGCGACACAACCACCTCTAGATTTTTTAGTTAAATCATTCGTGCACTCAGATGCAAGACAAATGCAGTCCTGAATGGATCTTCCCTTGATAAAACCAAATTGATTCCAAGAGACGATTCTATTGCAGATAGGAGCAAGTCTGTTTGCAATAATATTAGTGATGATTTTATAGATAGTGTTAATCAAAGCTATAGGTCTAAATTGATGAATCTCAGCAGCATTCTCAACTTTAGGAATTAGAGTAACAAATTGAGCATTGATTCCATGAGGAAGAGATCCGTGAGTGAAAAAAGTCTTAACAAGTTTGCAAACATCCTTTTGAATGATATCCCAATGATTTTGGAAAAAACCGTTATTAAAACCATCCGGGCCAGGAGCACTATCGGGGTTTAGTTTAAAAACAATGTCTTTAATTTCATGATCAAGGGGAGTGCTTAAAAGGTATTTATTGTCACCTTCATTAACCAGCAAAGGAATGATATCAGGTTTAAGGTCAACATTCCTGTCCGGACCATTTAAGATGTTATAGAAGTACGTGATAACATGATCCGTAATGGCTTCTTCAGAGTCTAAGACCATGTCATTATGAATGAGCATAGAAAGCGGACGATTGGCCTTTCTAATTCTTTGAAGATTATTATAAAATTTAGTATTACGATCACCATCAGTAAGCCATTTGGTTCTAAACATCTGTTTACGAATATTATCTTTAAAAGTAAGAAGGGAATTAAGTTTCTAGGAAATATGAACTTCCACCTGAGGATCTAAGTGAAAGTCAGAATGAGTGTTCTGAGATTGAAAGTGACTAAGCTCATCTTCCAGATGTGAGATGTCTAGATCAATTTGGACGATAGAGTTTTTACACCAACCATTGAGAGCCTGTTTAAGAACTTTCAGTTTATATAAGCAAGCAAAGTCATCCTTATGATGGTTCATGGAGTTCCAAGTGTTAAGAATAAAAGTAGAACAGTCAGGGTTCGAAGACCAAGCATTGTTAAATTTAAAAGGAAAGATAGTTTTTCGATCATTCGTAGAAAGGTTGACAAGGATCGGATGATGATCAGAGTTAATTCTAGGGAGAGTAACACAAGTTATTTTATCCCAAGTATCAAGAGTCTTCATGTTAACAAAGGCTCTATCAAGTTTACTAGAAACGTTTTTATTGTAATGCTTTCTGTACCAGGTGCATTTGGCACCGATAAGATTAACCTCAAAGAGGTTACAATCATCAATAGTAGATTTAAACTCTCTAGAGGAAATGGGGAGATGAGCGGGACCAATTTTTTCAGATGAGGTAATAATGGCATTGAAATCTCCCAAGACAAGCCAAGAATCCTGAATGAGTTTGGCAATATCAAGAAGTTCAAGCCATAACAGTCTCCTATCCTGATACCTATTTTTGGCATAAACCATAGTACAATAGATGTGCTGACCATTCCAAATGAAATCACAAGTAAACTGCTGATCAGAAGTTTTAATAATGTTAATGTTTTTTAAGGAATTATGACAAAAAATCCACATGGAGTCAGCCTGAGGACCGTTTTTACAGGATCCTAGAAAATTGTAATTAAGGGAACCAAATTTCATAATGTTCATTTTAAAATTGACCTTAGGTTCAGAAATGGAAAAAAGGTATGGTTTATGAGTATTTAGAAACCTCCTAAGGGTAATAGAGGTGTCATTATTGGCCACCCCTTGACAATTCCAGAAAAGAACATTCATTGCTACTTGTGTCTAGGGTTAGAACCCTTCTTTTTTTTGGATTTACAAGAACCCTTCTTTTTTTGGGATCTTGTAACAATTGAGGAAGAGGATATAAGATGATGTCCATCATCAGTTTCAGAGCTTTGAGAGGAATCAGATTTATGATTAGCATTTTTAATAGTAGCAGGGTCTGAAGTACACAAAGAAACAGAAATTTCTAAAGGTTGAGACTGTGCTGCTCTATGAGAAGAGTCCTTTACAAGAACAGGAGGTAGAGGAGAGCCGATTTGATTAGACTTAGAAGTAACATCATGAGCATATTGCTGATGTTGTGGTAGAGGCTCAGTCTCAATCTGGGCAGATTCAAGGCCAGCTGGATGAGAATGATCAGAAACAGGAGGCATGTAATGATCATGGTTCTGATTATTATTAGGAGAATTAGAAATCATGCTGTTTTCTGGACATAAATCATGGTCATGAGCAGTTTCAGGAGCAGGCAGAGAGGTATGTGGAGAAAAAACAGCATTATCAGCATGTATAACAGGTTTACTGACAGAAATATCAACATTTCCAGCAGTAACAGAATTCAAATTATCTAGGGATTCCTGCAGAGCATTAGAGATCTGTAATTCAGTTGGGGGATTAGATCCCTCCTTCTGAACAGTGAGATATTCAGAGTGTAAAATCAGATTTGGATCAGAAATGTGTGATACAGTAGGATCAACAGAACTTTCAGAAGTAACAAGAACAGATTGAGATTTAGTTATAGGAGCAGCCATACTAGAAAGATCATATTTAACATCCGAATTGGTAGGCACAGAGTTACCAGAACCAACAGATTTGATTGGAGCAACTGCAGAATCATCAGGGGCACTAAGAGCAGTAGAACCTGGGTCTGCAGGGAGCACATTGTCAATATGAATTATGCTGGAAGTAACCACATTCTCCTTGAGGGTAGATACTGAGTCACCCAGATTCCTACAAAAATCCTCCTTTAAACAAGAAAAATCAGAGGAAGGAGCATTGTTAACAGCATTAGTAATAGAGGTAGTGATGCTCTTGTTAGAGCATTCTCTGTTACAATCATCAACTAACCCATTTGAGTCAGAGGGCTTATCCTTAATTTGATATTCCTCCTCTACCAAAACAGCCGAAGATTTACCTGCTAAGGCTGATGAGGAATTGGGTTTCTGGACCCACTTATCAACCTTAGGTGGGTCAGATTTGACAACAATATTTTTCCCTTTTTTTTGTATTTTTAACCTCTTGCCAGTCATTTTTATTTGAGGGGTCCAATTGCTTTCTAGCAACCCTATAGTTGGCAAAATTATGGCCAATCAGTTTGCATACTTCACAGAAGGAAGGTTTATTTTCATATTCAATACTGAGTTCAACCCTGTGTTCAGGGGCATTAAAGATTATGGTGGATGGTAAAGGATTACCTAGGTTAATCTCCACCATAATTCTGGCATATAAACCCAGATCCCCATTCAAGGTTCTATGATCGATTTTTATAGGGGATCCTAAACAAGAAGCAATGTCATTTAAGATCTTTGGGTGCCAAAAGAACCAATTCAGCCTATGAATTATAACCCAAACATGAGCCAAATGGTTTTTGTGAGTGTAAGGATTAAAAGCAGGGTCCCAATCTGAGATTCTAAAAAAACCAGGCTTTAGTTGTAAATTACCAATCTTCCAAATCTGCTCAAGCTCAGATTGCGAACTAAAAAGAATGTGATAGTATCCCTTACCAAAGGGAACCATCTTCCAGCGTGAAGAACTCCAACAATGAGCAATTCTATTCTTTAGATCAGAGATAGACCAAGGTTTATCACCTGTGATGTAGGAAATACGACCGAGCACCGAGTACCTGAACATTTTCTCCCTCTGTTTCAAGGCTTCTGGATCAGCATCAACCATAAAACCTCCATCGTCCAGTTTTTTGAATAAAGGTTTCCTGGGATCCTTCCCACTATTGAGATCAGAGTCTTTTAGTGCATCGCGGAAGGAGACAGGAATATTTCGAAGTGGGATTTGTAAATTCCCAACTTCGATGCTCGTAGAGGCAGTATCCACAGAAGCAGAGACCGAATGTGGGAGAAACTCCCATTCTGGATCAAAACTGGCCATCAGAAGCAGCAAGATTCAGCGGAAATGGTTAGGGTTTGGAGTCGCCCGTTGAAGCGCAATACGAGAGCTCCCGACATTTTTTTCCTTGATATTGCATGTGATTATTCGATTAGCAGAATATCCATGTGAATAAATAAATGACATTATTTCATATTATTTTTTCCATACTATGTTGAAGTTCAAGTTTAAAAGGATTTTGTTTTAGTTATACATTTCCTTAAATGTTTATTCTTATTTATGAAGGTTTCCGCTATATTGTTATCCTTACTGGGCATTTGAGCTCACCCCTTTTCTATGTTTTATGTTTCCCAGGATGTGAAGAAATAAATTATGAATGACCTGTAAGTATATTATGTAACACCCCAGGTAAATAAAGAATATGAAATTTTCATATTTATCCATATTTGTGAATAAAATATTAATATTACTTTAAAGGGGATGCTATGCTCGATGGCGTACCCAACACGCAACAACGAGTTTCTTGGGAATCTTACGTTGCACTCTAATATTAAAAAAATATTATTTTAAATGGTAGTTAACAGGTAGCCGTTGTATTGACAGGAATGGATAGAAATAACTAAAATATTATTATATATTTTTTTAAATGTTTTTACATTTATCTAATAAAAGATAAATACATAAAATACGGAAAGAATTCAATTTTAGGCGTATATGCCCTAGTTTTCACTAAAGGTTCACTTATCGCCTTTTGATGGAGAACCGTCATTAAATATAGTTTTTTTCACTCTTATACATCCTTATGGACTAAATAAAACTCTTCTTAAGAATTGGGACAACAAAATTTACTTTGTGTAAATTTTTGGTATCTTTCTGATAATGTTCATTTTTTAATGAATAGTGTAAAATGTTGTATTTTAATTCAAAACCTATTTTTAATCTAATTTATTTATATGATTATATTATCATTTGAATTGGTTTTAAAGTGAAATTATAATATATGTTTACCATTAAATGCAATAGTGGTCATTGGAATTAATTTTACTTTGAAATCAGACTTAAACTAGTGTCAATCTTTTGATACTTATTGTTTCATAAAAACACGCTATTTTCTCTGAAAGCGGGAATTAATTATTAAATTAATTAATTTGACTTATATGTTTTGAATTTTTTAAAATAGACCTCATTTTTAAATTTGGAATATCAAATATATCTTAGGGTGAATTTTTGGGATTTTTCTGAAAAACTTCATTTTTTGATGAATAGTGAAACCACTAAGTGGTACTTATAAAAACTGATTTTTCCGTTTAAATGAAAATTTGCCATCTTTGTGTTTTGAATTTCAAAAATCCGACATACATGGTTGTCATTAAGAAGTAAAATGTGGTTCAATGGGATGAAAATAATTTTTTTGGTGAATAGTAACTTATTAAGTTTTTAATCGCGATTAGAGGTAATTAGTGTAGTTTAAGGTAAAAATAATGTTTTAATAATATGAAATGAACATTACACATGTCTTACCCTCATTGGTTATGTAATGGCCGACCAAGAAAAGCCATGGGTCAACTTGGGGACCCCATGGATCCACTTTGGTTGGGAAATGACATAAATAACTTTTTATTTAATGTTAAAGTAAAAATGACACAAACTTGAGTTATTTTACGAAAACAATTTTTACATGAGGTTATAAAGATCATATTTTTTATTATAAAAAGTAATTGGAAATATAAAAAGATTTCCTACATCATAGTATTTTTTTTATAATTTTTAGACTTTAAATAAATTAAATTATTTATGACATCATGATGATGCAGCGATGACCTCATTAATAAACAGTTTAAGTAAAATGAAACGATAATATAAAATCTAAAACCTACACTTGCCCAAAAACTATTGGATGGGAATATTTCTAAGCCTTATCATCTTATATTCTATATATATCAATGTGGGACCTTAGAAATTCGAAACACGTTTGAAAATAAAATAATAGTTTCGTGATTTCCAAAAGTGCCCCTCCTCTTCTCTTATAAAAGGCCCCCAACTCTACCTCATTTCACACACACCTCAAGCCTTTGGCTCGGCCATCCCCTTCCCATTTACTCTATCCAAATCCCTCTCCTAATTCTATAGGATTCCCTTTGGGTAGAATCCTTTCAAAGGAATCCTTTAGGCTCAAATCAAAAGGATTTACACTTTTAAAGGTAATTCATTCTCTCATGTTCATTTGTTTTATTTTCCTTCTCCAACCCCATAAACTCTTTTTATTTACTTATTTTGTAACAAAAAAAGAATCTTCAATATACTAGGATGTTGTTATAAGATTTTTTCGAGCTACACTCTCACACAACTACATCAAATGGTTAATGAACATACGGTTTCCGTGGATGGCGAAATTCTGCCTCCCGAAATGATGATTGTTCAATACTCATTTAACACCTTCAACGGTGGCCATTATGCTGTCAATATTTTTATATATGATATATAATATGTTTATGTTTTACTTAATCTTCTGTATTTTTCATTTGTGGCTTACTTTTATGGCTTCCATTATGGGTATAAGCGATATCTTCATTTTAGGAAGTGCGGACTACCGCCCCCTCAAAGTGATGTGATTCGTTAATTCCATACATGGGACCTATAAAGAATGGATTTAATGTTATTATATATGATGTTATACTGAAATTATTATATACCTCTATATCATTATTATTTCTTTCCATTAAATTATGAGATAGAAATGAAAGTTGCGTTCATGCGTACGTACGGCTTACCGTCTCCATGAACGGTGCATTTCATTTCTTATCCCCAAATGTAATGTACTATTATAAGTACATGTATATAATGGTTATATATTATGAATGATACATCTAAATGATTAATATAATTCTGTAATTAAAATATACATACCTCTCATTTATTTTTAATTCCATTAATATGACAAAGAAATGAAAGTAGCGTTCATACGTACATACAGCTTACCGTCTCCATGAACGGTGCATTTCATTTCTTACCTCTAAATGATTATGTGATATTATAAATGCATGTATTTTCTAGATATATTTGATATATATGATATCCAAATCAGGAATGTCATTCTGGATATAATGAACCTTTGACCACACGAACAACATGTAATTGTAAGAAGTCCAATTTCGACTTAAGAACCAAATATCGACAAAACAATCATTATTAACATAAATGATTACATAATGTTTATAAAATGTAAATAATTGATATAAAAGTAATAATTAACTTGGAAAAGGTTCTTAAGCAAGTATAAATTAACTCAAGTTTATTATTCAGGACGTTAAAGAACGATCGAGTGAAGTCGGACCCGAGGTAAGGGATCTGACTCCCCTCTTTCTTTTTAAGTACACTCTTTTATGTCATTCCTTTTAAATCCCATATTTCTTGTTATTGGGATGTTATTTTAAATTAATAATACTGTAGTTTTTATTTTCATATGATGAGTGACCCTATTCTCTCTCATCAATCCATTTTGGATGTTTTATGGGGCGCTGTTAGGCTGCCGAGTTTTCATAAGAGATTTTTCATCTCACTTTTATTCCTGTGAGATTTATGCTACATTTTCCACAATTTCCTTTGAGTGGTTTATGTACTGCACATTATTACACTCTTTTTGTAATATAATTCAATTTATGGGTATTTACATTTTCATTGTATGAAACTTCTTCAATGGGGTGTACTTTTCGAAAGTTACCCAATTCAGTAAGGGAACCTTTCACCATCCTCATTTTAAAAGACTTCGTTTGTTATGTCATTTAATTCACATACTATTATGTTGGGATATGTTATTATATATCCTGATTGTATTAAATTTTATGTCCAAGTGATGAGATTCCCTTTTTATCTGTCATCAACTCATTTTCTGAATTTTCGAAGTGACGCCGTTTAGGCTGTCGAATTTTACCAAAGGAGCATTTTAACCCAATTTCGATTTCTTTGGGTTCAACATGTAGTTATTGAATATGTCATCCTTTGAATATGTTTGAATGACCTTTTATTGTTTTAAACTTAATATCCAATTATATTGGGTGTATTTATATTTTTCACACATAATTTTGAGATTGATTTATCCTTAATTTAAGGACACCTTCTTTATAAGGGATTTCATCATATTTTACATCCCTATTGAGACTTCATTGTTGTTATGCACCAATTCACTCTTATATGGTGTATATAATGTCCTTTGGAATATTATATCATGAATCCATTTATTCTCATTATATTATAAAGTTCTGATTAAATTTAATTCCTCAATTATTGTATTCAAGTGTCTCTAATTTTGGTAAAAACCCTTTAACCAAAATATCACTTTAAATGTTTTAATGATTTGTTCTTATTAATATCCATGATTTCAAAATGGTTTTAAGGATTTATTTATATGGATATTAATGGTTTAAAATGTTAAAAGCTTCAAGGTTGTATGGGACACTTTGATTAACAAATCCCCTTATTAAATGTTTTAAAGGGTTTTGGAAATGGTTTCTTTTTGAACGGATTCATTATTTCAATATACTAAAATGTTATATTGTGATTGACATGTGGAAATTTTATGCTTCCTTTATGTATGTTTTATGTGATACGTTTATGTTATGGTTCTTGGGAATTGTTATGAAAACAGTTGGTTCCGTGATAAACTAAGGGCGGGTGAGCCCGATATAGCTCTCCAATGCATTGGGTAACGTGAAGGAGTGAAACATTGAGGTTTCTCCGAAGAGATTTAGGGAATATACTGTGATGGGTATTCTAAAACGTAACCAAGAGGGTTACTCCCTACGTAAGAATGTTATGAATGCCTCAAGTTACCTTTTATGTCTTATGATTTCTATGATTTATTCATGATTTGATATGCCTAAGTTTTATGGGTAATGTATGATTTCATTCTTATGTATACATGTACTCATGTTTCATTTCCATATTTTTATATCCCTTACTGAGCTTTTTTATGCTCATCCCAAGTTTTTGAAATTTTTTTCACAGGTCAAGGGAGGGGTACATGATGTGATGATAGTGTCAAGGATGTTTCAATAAAGAATCCATGTTTTATTTTAAATATGTTTTTGTTGATGGGAAGAATGAATACTGTCTTTTATGTAACCACTTTGTTTAAATGTGGAATGTAATGCTAGTTTCATGATCTAATTCTCTAAAACTCTAAACCTGAAAAGATCCTCAATGTGTAATCTTGTAATAACTCAAGATTAAGTAAGGTTTAAGGCTGGGGCCTTATAGTTGGTATCAGAGGTCGGTTTAGATAACTTTAGAGGTTAGGGTATTCTTTAAGCATAAGTGACATTACCATAATGGTTATGATTTCATAAAGAGTCCTAGTTTTAGATAAAGTGAATTAGTAAGTATATCTTAGTGTTTACCTTCCTCATTAGTACATGATGGTTTTTTTGATATACACACACTGGCCTTTTTGGTTTTAGTAAATAGCTGGATCTAGCCGGCACCAAAGTAACAGTGGATATGAAGGAAACTGTGACAGTTTTTTGAGCAAGAAACTGAATGATATGGGAGCTACAATGAGAACTCTTGTGATTATCCTCAACCAACTATCTGGAGTCATGATTGACCACCTAAACCTTGGCGATTTCTCTAAGGCATCATATATGCGAGAAACAAATCCCTACGGAAGTACATGTAATAATCATAAAGGTAAGTGTGTTCAAAAACCTATGTGTCAAAGATGTGGAAATAAACACCTAGGAAAATGTTTCAAAGGGACAGGAATATGCTATAGATGTGGAAATGAAGGTCATAAAGCAAGAACCTTCAATGGAAAAAGGAAGCATCAAGTTGACTCGAGGAATGGGAAAGAAGTTCTTTCTGAGGGATCATTTGGATGTTTTAAATGTGGTGTTCATGGTCATTATGTAAACACATGTCCTATGAAGAAGTTTCGTGAATGTGATCACCAAGAGAATACAAATGTTCATTTACCAATACCAAATGCCATTCCGATTGAGGATGAAGAAACTGACAATGACCAATCAAAGGTATATATTATTTCATGACTATTGTTTTCCTATATTGGAATATTAGGATATGATTCATGATTTTGTTTGTAGGAAAGAGGTATTTCGGAATAAGTTGGAAAGGAAGGGTTAATGGATCATGAATAATGTTGAATGAGTAAGATGTCAACATATAAGGTCTTCAAGAGTTATGGTGAAATTCTTAAGAGTATTAAGTCTCTTTTGATGATGGGGTTAGATTAGAAGACTTTTTATATTATGTGTAACCCTAATGTTTAATATAGGAAAATTTTATTTATGGAATAGTTATCTTTTCTTTTGTGGACATAGTTATTAAGAACCATTTGGGATTATATGATCCTTACTTTTTGGGTAATTATGGGTTATTATATGTTATGATGGAAAATGAAAGGCATGAGATAAACTTGAGGTTAAAATATGTTATGATCATCTTTGAAGATTTTATCTCATTTTGGGGAATGTTTTAAGAATTATATAGTTTTGGAAAAAAGGACAACACGCAGACCATGTGACTACCCGTCGCGTCGGACAAAGCTGCAGGAATCAAACCCACAACCAAAGTGCGACTGGTATTTATCGCCTACCACAGGACTACGTGAAGTCCCAGGTTATTTTGACTGATTCTTTCTAGTTATATGATTTTATCAATTAAGAGTATGTTGATTTTGAGTTATTTATGAAAATGATTAACCTATCATGGAGGATATGTGATTAGGGTAATTACTTTTCAATATGAGACTTTAGGAGCAACTGATGTTGTTTGGAGATAAATGTTACGATTTTACTTGGAAGACTATGTGACTAAATCCTTCAAATATTTGGGTTTCAATCATAGTTTTGTTTACTTTGAAGAATTTTATGGAAAAATTGATTATAGAATTGTCCTCGTTGAACTTTGGGTTTTGTCGGACAAATTTTGGAGATTAAGAATAGATTTTCTTTTTATAAAGGGTTATCCTTTTATGGATTATCTGATCTTCTAATAACCTTTTTGGTTTTCGTTAAAGTCTAAAGACATGGGAAGTATATAGTTCTCTTTTTTGGATTAGGTGACTCTCTAGAAGTTGATTATATTACTCTGAATGCGAACAAATCTCCCTAAATACTCGTCTTTTGGAAAAAAAATATGAGTTTTATTAAGGAAAGGTTGAAAGTCAACATGATAAGTGATTATGTTTCCTTATGAATAAATTCCTCAATAAAAAGTAACTTAACACGAAAATGTTGTCTATTAGCTTTTCCTACAGGGGAATCGAATACCGTTTAACCCATCACAAGTTTGTCATTTTCTCATTGTTAACTTTTTCCTAGACATGTTTACTATCACTCTCCCTCAAGAACATGACCCTTTGCCTTTTCTTCCATGTCCATGTTTTTCTACATGTAATCCTAGTATGGGTTAACTCGGGTGACCTCTGTACTTATCTTCCTTTATTTTAAAGTGATTGTTTTACCGACTCTTATTCCGATGTGGGACGTTCAAGGATGTTTCGAAGCTCAATTTTAAAAATTGTGAGGACGCAATTCCCAAAAGGGGGGAAGGATGTAACACCCCAAGTAAATAAAGAATATGACATTTTCATATATATCCATATTTGTGAATAGAATATTAATATGACTTTAAAGGGTATGCTATGCTTGATGGCGTACCCAACACGCAACAACGAGTTTCTTGGGAATCTTACGTTGCACTCTAATAATAAAATAATATTATTTTAAATGGTAGTTAACATGTAACCGTTGTATTGACAGGAATGGATATAAATAACTAAAATATGATTATATATGTTTTTAAATGTTTTTACATTTATCCAATAAAAGATAAAGTCATAAATTACGGAAAGAATTCAATTTTAGGCGTATATGCCCTAGTTTTCACTAAAGGTTCACTTATCGCCTTTTGATGGAGAACCGTCATTAAATATAGTTTTGTTCACTCTTGTAAATCCTTTTGGACCAAATAAAACTCTTCTTAAGAATTGGGACATCAAAATTTACTTTGTGTAAATTTTTGGTATCTTTCTGATAAAGTTCATTTTTTAATGAATAGTGTAAAATGTTGTATTTTAATTCAAAACCTCTTTTTAATCTAATTTATTTATATGATTAGATTATATTTTGAATTGGTTTTAAAGTAAAATTAGAATATATTTTTACCATTAAATTCAATAGTGGTCGTTGGAATTAATTTCACTTTGAAATCAGACTTAAACTAGTGTCAATCTTTTGATACTTATTGTTTCATAAAAACACGCTATTTGCTCTGACATCGGGAATTAATTATTAAATTAATTAATGTGACTTATATGTTTTTAATTTTTTAAAATAGAGTTCATTTTTGAATTCGGAATATCAGATATAGCTTAGGGTGAATTTTTGAGATTTTTCTGAAAAACTTCAATTTTTGATGAATAGTGAAACCACTAAGTGGTACTTATAAAAAATGATTTCTCCGTTTAAATGAAATTTTTCCATATTTGTGTTTTGAATTTCAAAAATCCGACATACATGGTTGTCATTAAGAAGTAAAATGTGGTTCAATGGGAAAAAAATAATTTTTTGGTGAATAGTAACTTATTAAGTTTTTAATTGCGATTAGAGGTAATTAGTGTAGTTTAAGGTAAAAATAATGTTTTAATAATATGGAACGAACTTTACAAATGTCCTACCCTAATTGGTTGTGTCATGGCCGACCAATACAAGCCATGGGTCAACTTGGGGACCCCATGGATCCACATTGGATGGAAAATGACATAAATAACTTTTTATTTAATGTTAAAGTAAAAATGACACAAACTTGAGTTATTTTACGAAAACAATTTTTACATGGGGTTATAAAGATCAGATTTTTGATTATAAATATTCCTTGGAAAGATAAAAATATTTCCTACATAATATAAGTATTTGTATAATTTTTAGACTTTATATAAATTAAATTATTTATGACATCATGATGATGCACCGATGACCACATTAATGAACAGTTTAAATAAAATGAAATGATAACATAAACTCTAAGACCTAAACTTGTCCAAAAACTATTGGAGGGGAATATTGCGAAGCCTTATCATCTTAGCTTTTCAATATATCAATTTGGGACCTTAGAAATTCGAAAAACGTTTGAAAATAAAATAATAGTTTCATGATTTCCAAAAGTTCCCCTCCTCTCCTCTTATAAAAGGCCCCCACCTCTACCTCATTTCACACAATCCTGAAGCCTTTGGATCGACCATCCCCTGGCCATTTACTCTCTCCACATCCCTATCCTAATCCTATAGGATTCCATTTGGGCATAATTCTTTCAAAGGAAGCCTTTAGGCTCAAATCAAAAGGAGTTACACTTTTAAAGGTAATGCATTCTCTCATGTTCATTTGTTTTATTTTGCTCCTCCTACCCCCAAACTCTTTTTATTTACTTATTTTGTAACAACACCATTTCCTTCAATATACTAGGATTTTTTATAAGATTTATTCGAGCTACACGCTCACACAACTACATCAAATCGTTAAAGAACATACGGTTTCCATGGATGGCAAAATTCTGCCTCCCGAAACGATGATTGTTCAATACTCATTTAACACCTTCAAAGGTGGACATTATGATGTAACTATTTTTATATATGATATATAAAATGTTTATGTTTTACTTAATCTTTTTAATTTTTCATTTGTGTATTACTTTTATGGCTTCCTTTATGGGTATAAGCGATATCTTCATTTTAGAAAGTGCGGACTACCACCCCCTCAAAGTGATGTGATTCGTTAATGCCATACGTGGGACGTATAAAGGATGGATTTAATGTTATTATATATTATGTTATACTGGAATTATTATATACCTCTATATCATTATTATTTCTTTCCATTAAAGTGTGAGATAGAAATGAAAGTAGCGTTCATGCGTACGTACGGCTTACCGTCTCTATGAACGATGCATTTCATTTATTATCCCCAAATGTAATGTACTATTATAAGTACATGTATATAATGGATATATATGATGAATGATACATCTAAATGATGAATATAATTCTGGAATTAAAATATACATACCTCTCATTTAGTTTTAATTCCATTAATATGATAAAGAAATGAAAGTAGCGTTCATGCATACGTACGGCTTACCATCTCCATGAATGGTGCATTTCATTTCATACCTCTATATGATTATGTGATATAATAAATACATGTATTTTCTAGATATATATGATATATATGATATCCAAATAAGGAATGTCATTCTATATATAAAGAACCTTTGACCACACGAACAACATGTAATTGTAAGAAGTCCACTTTCGACTTAAGAACCAAATATCGACAAAACAAACATTATTAACTTAAATGATTACATAATGTTTATAAAATGTCAATAATTGATATAAAAGGAATAATGAACTTGGAAAAAGTTCTTAAGCAATTAGAAATTAACTCAAGTTTATTATTCAGGACGTTAAAGAACGATCGAGTCAAGTCGGACCCGAGGTAAGGGATCTGACTCCCCTCTATCTTTTTAAGTACACTCTTTTATGTCATTCCTATTAAATCCCATATTTCATGTTATTGGGATGTTATTTTATATTACTCTTACTGTAATTTTTATGTTCATATGATGATAGACCCTATTCTCTCTCTTCAATCCATTTTGGACGTTTTATGTGGCGCCGTTAGGCTGCCGAGTTTTCGTAAGAGATTTTTCATCTCACTTTTATTCCCGTGAGATTTATGCTACATTTTCCACAATTTCCTTTGAGTGGTTTATGTACTTCCCATTATTACACTACTTTTTTAATATAATTCCATTTATGGGTATTTACATATTCATTGTATGACACTTCTTCAATGGGGTGTACTTTTCAAAAGTTACCCAAGTCGGTAAGGGAACCTTTCACCCTTCTCATTTTAAAAGACTTCATTTGTTATGTCTTTTAATTCACATAATATTATGTTGGGATACGTTCTTCTATATCCTGATTGATGTAAATTTTATTTCCAAGTAATGAGATTCCCTTTTTATCTCTCATCAACTCATTTTCTGAATTTTTTAAGTGACGCTGTTTAGGCTGTCGAATTTTACCAAGGGAACGTTTTAACCCAATTTCGATTTCTATGGGTTCAACATGTAGTTATTGAATATGTCATACTTTGAATATGTGGGAATGACCTTTTATTGTTTTACACTTAATATCCAATTATATTGGGTGTATTTATATTTGTCACACATAATTTTGAGATTGATTTATCCTTAATTTAAGGATACCTTCTTTATAAGGGATTTCATCACATTTTACATCCCTATTGAGACTTCATTGTTGTTATGCACCAATTCACTCTTATATGGTGTATATACTGTCATTTGGAATATTATATCATGAATCCATTTATTCTCATGATATTATAAAGTTCTGAATAAATTTTATTCCTCAATTATCGTATTCAAGTGTCTCTAATTTTGGTAAAAACCCTTTAACCAAAATATCGCTTTAAATGTTTTAATGATTTTTTCTTATTAATATCCATGTTTTCAAAATGGTTTTAAGGATTTATATATATGGATATTAATGGTTTAAAATGTTAAAATCTTCAAGGTGGTATGGGACACTTTGATTCAAAAATCTCCTTATTAAATGTTTTAAATGGTTTTGGAAATGGTTTCTTTTTGAACGGATTCAATATGTCAATATACTAAAATGTTATATTGTGATTGACATGTGGAAATGTTATGTTTCCTTTATGCATGTTTTATGTGATACGTTTATGTTATGGTTCTTGGGCATTGTTATGAAACCAGTTGGTTCCGTGATAAACTAAGGGCGGGTGAGCCCGATATAGCTCTCCAATGCATTGGGTAACACGAAAGAGTGAAACATTGAGGTTTATCCGAAGAGATTTAGCGAATATACTGTGATGGGTATTCCAAAACGCAACCAAGAGGGTTACTCCCTATGTAATAATGTTATGAATGCCTCAAGTTACCTTTTATGTCTTATGATTTCTATGATTTATTCATGATTTGATATGCATAAGTTTTATGGGTAAAGTATGATTTCATTCTTATGTATACATGTACTCATGTTTCCTTTCCATATTTTTATATCCCTTATTGAGATTTTTTATGCTCATCCCATGTTTTTGAAATATTTTTCACAGGTCAAGGGAAGTGTACGTGATGTGATGATAGTGTCAAGGATGTGTCAATAAAGAATCCATGTTTTATTTTAAATATGTTTCCGTTGATGGGAAGAATGAATACTGTCTTTTATGTAACCACTCTGTTTAAATGTGGAATGTAATGCAAGTTTCATGATCTAATTCTCTAAAACTCTAAACCTGAAAAGATCATCAATGTGTAATCTTGTAATAACTCAAGATTAATTAAGGTTTAAGGCTGGGGCCTTATATATTATGAGGGGATAATGGTGTGGACTATGGAGACAATATGTTGTTGTAGTAGTTTTTCACTTTATGATGTAATGTAAAACATTATGAATATATCTAGTGTTTACAAGGCTACTAAACAAATCGGTCTTTCTAGATTTGATCTTTCTTGTGATCATGCCAATGTTATGTAATAATGAACCGTCTCTAGGTAACTGGGTTCGGGGCGTTACATACGAAATGTAAATAATTTATCCATAAACCATTAATGGTATAAAAATAACACATCTATAGTCAAACATATGACAAAACCTTCAATACTATATGGAAGTTTTGTAGCATAATAAATCAACTTCAAATAATCTTAAAATCCATCAATGTATGTTGACATAAATGATTTCAAAAGTATTTGATAGAAATATATCTTTTTCTAAAATCATTTAAAAGTCACATTATTGTAAAATAAAAAATTTTATTTGAAAATATTCTTATAATCTTATAAGGGAAGCTTCAACGTTTTTATAATGGCAGAAAATAGCCTCACACGTCGTATAAGTTAAAAATACATTCTTACCTTAATTTTGCCAAAAAGGTTTAAAAGGACATTATTTGGAAAAGGAAGGAAAGATTCCATTATAAAAATCTTATAAACAGTCAAAAAAGGGTATAAATTACTTTAATCCATAGTCTGTAAAATAGTAATAACGATTTGAAATTCATTTTTAAGAAACATGGAGGTGGATGATAAAGAGGTCCCAGTAGATAATTGCATATAAAAAACATCAGATAATGAAGAGATTGTGAAATAAACCCTTAATTTGTAACTTTACTTGTACAAGAGTAGGTTAACCTCCTATATAATGGTAAAATAATTTTTAATAAATTATACAATAATTATATACATTAATATGATATCATATAAGATCTTTTAACATTGCTTTGTTAATAATATCTTAGTATTATCATCGTTTCTCATGTTAACTTACTCATTTTATTTTATATGTTTTGTTACATAATCCATGTTTATTATGGATATGATGTATCTTATTCATATCCAGAATAATATCAAGTCCTTAAGAATTATTTTTAATAATCAAATGAGAATTATACTTTAATGGATACGATGGGGAATGAATCTCATCGCGTTCGTGGAGACGGTAGTCCGTAAGTCCGCAAGGGAGAGAATATCATTGTTTGATATTAACATAATATATAATTGGATGGTATATCATATATACATAATCATTATAATGTTATATTTATTATTTTTTTCAATTACAAAACATTATCATACCCATCCAAATAATAATGTTTTGAATAATAATTACACCACGACCTGGAGATGGTAAGCCATATGTACGCACGTATAGTGACATGTAATTGAATGGATGGATATAATACTGAATATGATTGTACCATATTTATAATAACATCATTATATATAAATGATACTGGAGTTATTACTTTAGAATGGAAATAACAATGAAAGAAGAAGTGGAAGAAGAAAGGAACTTGAAAGAGAGTGGTGAAAACATTACATCTTCTTCGGTTTCTTCCTTTTGATTTGATCAAAACGGCTCCTTAGGTTGGAATTTTTATCAAACTATGTCCTCTAGGTTGAAGTGATGAATGTTGAGAGAATATTTGGTCTGGGTTTGGCTGAGCCAAAAGGCTTTGAATGTATGAATTTGAGATATGGGGGAGTAAAATTTTATAAGAGGGGTGACAGGTACCTTAGAAAAAACATAAAATATTATTTTATAATAAATTCATATTCAGTATATAATGGATAAAAATTGACTTATTTATAAGATAAGGTGTGGAGGGGTCTAAATCCTTTCAAACAATACATTTTAGACAGGTTTGGGTCACTATATCAACCTTATCATTTATATTTTACTCTTAGTTAAAATTTTTGACATTTACCATGTTGCTTTGTATTTTTATATTATATGGTTAATAAACTTATTTTAACAAGCCAAGTTAACACCAAGTGGTTCATCAATGAAACAAATATCATTATATAATTTTTTTTTCTAAACCATAGATTTTTAGGAATAGAATATCAATTAATAATATAATATATTTTTTAAAAACTCTTTTTTGTCAATTTCAACACTAGTAGGTATTATGTTTTTTTCGAAATTCATAACAGCATTATTACTTCGATCAAAATTCATATAACCAACCCTAATATGTCATATTAACCTAGTAAATTATTCTAATTCATAAAAAGTCTCAAATTACATTTATTTTTATATTTATAATACCAATTATTTTTATATTTCATTAATTAGGTAATTAATGCATCACCATTGTGTCGTAAATAAATTACATTATTTAATGTCTAAAAATTATAAATAAAATACCATTATATAGGAAATCTTTCTAGATTTATAATTAATATTTATATAGGTATCATGTATCTATTTTGACCTAAAATTAATTTAACTAATATAAATAATTATTTAAATAAAATTCTGGTTTTAAACTATAACTCAGTGTTTTTCACTATTCATCAAAAATTGAAAACTTTCGAAAAAATACCAAAAATTCACCCTAAGATAATTTCGATATTCTGAATCCAAAAATGAAGTCCAATTTGAAAGATAAAATTTATAAATTTTCAAAATGTTTGTATTACTTTTCATAACGGCTAGTTTGATTGGTTTTGGTTTGTGTTAGAACTCGAAGTTGCATACAACACACGCTACTGTGTTATTCAAAGATATGTGTACCATGAAAGTTTGGGGTGTTATAGATAAAACATTAATCACATAATCCCCAAAACATTATCCTACAAAACACATCTTCTAAAATTGTGAAAACCCAAAATTATCACAATATCAAATATAATATAATCCCTAAAAGCCTCCAATACATTTATACCTATGTCCAAAAAATGTGAGGGAAATTTTTTCCAAATAACCATTTTCATATCATAAACATAAGGGTTATGTATACAAAAAGTTCAATTAAAGTATAACAAATTACTCTAATCATCAAAACAGTATTAATAGTTTTAAACTATTAATTCTCTATTAATCTACCATAACTATTGAATCCCTTATATGAAGAAATCTTAATCATTCATAGGTACTAATAATTCCTTAAAGATGGATTATAATTATATTTCTCAAATAATCATTCCTATAAACAAAATCCTAAATCCCATCATATGATTTACTAATGATAAATCATGAACCCATAATTAATCTTTTCCTTTGGTATGTCTTATTTTGTTTATTTTATCATCAAATATAATAGAATTTGGTATTCATAGGTAGATATCTATATGTTTCTACTGATCCCTTCTGTGAACCTTCTCCTTACGATAATGATTTTCATATTGAACTTACTACCCACATTTAAATGGTTCGTATGATATGTTAGGAAGAAATTATTTCCCTTTCATGGAGTTAATTAAATGAATCCTTTTTCCAATAGATGGTTGTTAGATTATGACCCCAATTTCCTCATTTAAAACATCTTCCCATACTTTTAATATATTTTCTTAGGCTTTTCATTCGAAATCCAGGACAAATATGTCATTTTATATAATATCCTTTATGAATATTGTTACATAAACTTCCAAGGGGATTCGTTTATCTCATATATTATAAATTAGAAAACTCACCATGGTTCAAGTGAATAATCATTAATCTTAATAGTTGGTTTTCAATAACCCAAAGATTTCTTATTACATATCCCTTTTCGTTATTTTTCTTATTTATATAGCAATAGAATTTTCCTTCAGATCAATTTTAATTTTGGTTTATATTGGTAACTACAATTTACTAAAACCAATGAAGTATATTCTAACAAAACACATTCATAATATACCATCTTATAAGGATGATAAATGCTAAAACATATTTATTCATGTTATCATAACCACATTCAAATTACATTGAATAAATATGAATTCTCTTTACATGAAAACCATTGTTTTTATATTTTAATTAGAACTTTTAATTAAATATCCACATAACCTCTAAAGTTATATAACCATCCTATGATACCAACTATAGGGACTCAACCTTAATGATTACTTATTCTAGGTTTTTTAATTATAATTCAAATACTATGATATTTATATTTTAGATATTTATAGATATTGGAAAATACATTAAAATGTAATATTATACATTATAAGTGAAGGCCAATTATCAGTATCCATTTTTCACCAAAGTAAACCCTTTTAATATAAAACATGATTTATTTTTCCTGAAAAACTGTCCAAAAATTCAACATGACTTCTTCATTTATCTTTCCTATACTTATACGTAGTGAATTTTTTTGAAACGTTATATTTTCATAAAAGGATCTGTAGGGGACATAAACATTAATGTTACAATCCATTAGTCCATAAATACTTATAAACCCCTAAAATTCATTCACAAATATATATAATTTTCCTATAAAGCCCAATAATTTTATCTCACATAGTGAAATATTAAGTTTCATGTAAAACTACTTATAAATTTAATATTATAATGGTAACGTGTAGAATCAATTACATATCACTCTTACATTTACTATAGCTCTCATATCTACTTAGGATGTAACCATTATGGTTACATTTATAATACCCACTACAGTTTATTCCCTTAATCTCTTTGGTGAAAATTTTTCGGTTAACTCCATATCATTACCTAATGAATTGGAGATCTATAATCAAATCACCCACCCTTGAAATTTCTCTAAACTAACAGTACATATAAAAAATTCCGAAGAACTATAACATATGAATAACACAAAAATCTTTCAAAAATATAAAATATAACATTCCAATTTGAAAAAATATTTCATTTCCACAAATATGTATACTCAAAAATGAAAAAAATAATATTTTAATATAACATTTTAAAATTATAAATAAATAATTAGAAAATTAAATAATCATGAATGTAGGAAATTATGATCTTTCTATATATTTTAGAGACATTCCTTTTGAATTTTCTAAAAATAGTTTAAAGAGTTACTTTAAAATACATTTTTAAAAGAAAGTGTATTACCCTGAATCCAACTCATCACATTATATATTTATATTCAAAAATAAAAAACATTGGATACTTATTTAATTTCAAGATAATTTATTTCAGATTTATTATTCTATTTATATCACCTATTACCATGTTATAAAAATCACATAATTGTTTACGTTCAGGTCAGGTGTTTTGGTGATATTCGGTACATGAGTCCAAAATGGAATTGGTATGATGTCTATAGAAAAAAGATGGAATTAGACCATAATCTCCAAAATAATATTTTTGAAATGATTATATTTTCTCGAAATTGTGTTTAATTTTAAAAAAACCGTTATGTATATATATAATAAATGAACTATGTTATAATCATGGACATGGTAAGCCTTAGACACACATGATTAACATTTCCATTTGTAAATGATAATTAGGGATAGAAGTTTAGTAATATTGTTTCATAAAAAATTGATATTAATTTCATTGATATCAAATTAATAATTTAAATATTCTTTTATATATTATTTATATCTTGTGCTGATGAAAAACGAATCACATTGCTTCCGGGAGGTGATTGTTCACATATACACACGAACTACATTATCATTTTTATGTTAATGGAAAGGAAAACATGTAAATAATATATTATTAATTAATAATGGTAACTATTTCTGGAATATAATATATAGATATCAATTAAATCATTATAATCCATTCCTGGGAGATGGTGACAAAAAATGAATTTCATCGATTTGTGAAGCGGAAGTCCGTCGTACATAGAGTATATGAATTATTTTCCAATTTGATGGAAATGTGGATGGATATAGGTGATGATATTAACATAAAAATTATAATTATATTTATTATAATGTTTTTAATAGTTCATTAGGGTTAAATAATATTTCATCGAATTTCAACTAGAAATAGAATAGAAACACATAATTATAAATGATACATCTTCCTCTGACGATCTCCATTAATTAACACCTGATCACCTATAAGAATGGTATTATGCCTAAATTAAAGACTCTATAATGTTTATATGAATCTAAAGAAGTTATATGATAAGATATTTTCTAAAAAAAATGTTTTTATGTGTGAAGGAAAAGAGAAAAAGGGGTTCCCTTTTATAAGATAGGGTAGAGGAACTTTTATGACTCACCTAATTAATAATTAAATTTAAAATAATTTTCCATTAAAAAATGGATGAAAAATATATTTATTATGAATATAAAATTATTATGGGTCCATATACATTCATTCAATGAAAATTATATTTTTTTATTCTTTTTTAATTTGATTAAACCCTTATTTTTTACATTATAATGTTTAATGTGATATCTTTGAACTTACACATTGAGGGTAAATATAGTTAGGATTAAATAAAAACGGCCAACATATTAATCGTTGATAATTTATAATCCTTTTCCCAATTAGTTGTTCAAATTATTTCTTTTATAAATTTTATATCATTTAACAAAATATTTTATATTTTAAGATATGATTAATGTCAATTTTAACACTATGCAATAAATGAAATTTTAAAATATCATAACAAAGTGACATCTTCAAAAACAATAAATCTATATTATCATGTAAATGTAATCTATGAAATTTTTTTATGACTGTAATTATATAAAATTATATTAATTTTAATATTTCCAATATCATTTATTTTATTTTATTCTTTAATTAAATAATTACTACATCATCACCGCGTAATCCTATAAAGTAATTGTTTATCTCATATAAATTAAAAATAAAGTAACCTAATGAATATAATCATTTCATATTTGAAAATATTTTTCATATAAGAAGATATATTCTAAAACCCCAATATTAAAAATGTTATAGTTATTAAAACCTAAGTGTGATATCATTGACTTTTCTTTAAAACAATATTCTATAAATTGCATAAATCCAACCATATTGATCCAATTGATTAATAAATCGACCAAAGGATTATTTTTTCCACTGAAACTCATAAAATAAAATTAAAATGAGTGTTAGGGTAATTAAAATATATTTATAACATTTTTTAACTTTATTACTAGAATTAATATTATCTGTGTGAATAAAAATTAGAAAAGTTACAATTCCTGTTATCAAAATATAAAAGGAACCCTTTTCAAAATTTTGGAACGTCTAATTCCAAATATTGATGAAATTTTAAAATATTCAACAAAAATAGTTGAATAAAATTAAATTGAAAATTTATCCAATTCATTGTGTGAGAAAACATGTTATTAAGGTGGAAAACATTTACAATAATGATATGTTTTTTATCCAAATTCAATGTTAAATTGATTAAAATGACCTAAATTGTATTAAATGAGATAAAATGGATCTAATTATACTTTAATCTCAATTAAATATATAATTAAACACTATAAATTATTTATTTGGAAAATATTTTTTCAGTTAAAATGAAGCATGTTTCACAATTATTCAAAACATGAAACTTATCAGTAAAATACCAAAAATTAAACCATTATAGATTTCTATATTGCAATGTAAAATAAGAAGTTTATTTATTAAAATATAATTTATAAAATTATTAAAAACTATATTTATTAAAAGTATGTCAATATGTGGATAAACTTCATTTTAAAAAAATAATTCTTTTATTGCTGAAATTGTATTTTTGCTGACATCATGTCTAGAAAGCATGTTAGATGAATTGTAAACATTATATTTAATATATTATAAGTTAAATTTCATTATTATAATCCAAAAATATTTATTTTATTTATTTATTTTTATAAAACATACTTTTGTGGGCTTAAATAGTATTCTAGAAAAGAAGTTTCTATTATTTTTGAAATGGTTTTATTTTAATTTATAATTAATTGGCATGAATTATATTTATTTTATGGACATTTTTGAATCATATATTCAAAATTTAGTTAATCTTGTTCATGACCATCATTCTAGCATCTAGTTCATAACAAAAACATTTAAATTGTAATAATTAGTTGTTCTTTTAAGCTTAATGTGGCATACCATTTATGCTATCATATATTGTTTTTTCTTTTGAAATATTTAGTTGTGACATTATGTTACTAATATAATGTTATTAATGATATTTTAATTTTTATTTCAATATCTCTAACAATATTTTGATGATAAAAATAACTATTATTTTATTTGTAGTTTCTATTGATACATTATATATTATTCATGAATGATTTAGTTCAATTCATACTAATAATCTATATCATTAATTTTACGAAATCTGAATTATGTATTAAATTTTGTGTTTTTAAGTATTTTTTAATGATTTTAATAGTAATAGGTGAATAAAAAGATCTAGAACATTCTATTATTATTATTATTATTCTATTTTTCACCACTTTATTTGATTTAAATTTTTTTAAATTTTAATTATTTTTTAAAAATTATGCTCTAATTTAGAGAAAAATGATTATATATTTTTATGCTGTTATTTTATTTTGTTATATACTATACAGATAAATATAAAACATAGATATACTAAATATAAATATTACATAGTGAAAATTAATTCTCATTAAAATCAAATAATACATCCCTAAATCCTAGATTTGGAGGTGCTATATAGGGTAACAACTAATAATCAAATTAGTATATGAAGGTCATTGCTGAACAAATATCTCATTAATTATCTCAATGGAGTACCTCTTAAATTTAGTGATCCTCGATGCATACTCTAAATTATACATTCTAAATTTTGATATCTTTAACAGATATTGGATATAGAAATACATAAATGATCCTGGGTAGTACCCTTTATAGAATAGTTATTAAAAACATTTCAATGGAAGATCCACCTTATCTTGTGTAAGGATGATCTATGTCTTCAAGAAAATCATGTATCCTTATTGTGGGATGCATGATTGTATTACTATCTAATCACATTGTTTCTTAAAAATGTGTAACATCTGAATCACAACCTCAACAAAATTGTCCACTACCATAGTGTTAGGAACACCTTTGTTCCTTTTAGGTCATTATCACTGAAGCATGTGAATTTAACATAGTAAAATAAAATGTTAATCATCCCCTAATAGAATCACCTAAAAATCAATAGGTATAGGGATGTCATTATCGGATGTTAGAAGTGTATCTACACACTACACCACAAGACTAAGATTTTTTTTTAAATCTTACCTAGTGGTGACATCTCCTTATGTACTCCTTTAATAAAATCAATATAACATAGTCAATTATTGATATGAGGGAAAATAATTAGGAAAATAGTATAATAATGATGACTTAGAATCAATTATTATTCTCTATATAGAGCTATCATAAATGTTTTCAAAAATAAACAAATGCATTAATGAATTACTATGGAGACTACTCAATAAGGATACATAAATCAATATGAAATAACTATATGATATATTCAATAATTTGTTTTTAACAATATTTTTTTTGCTGTATATATGGGTTAAAAAAAGTTATTAGAATCCCAATTAATGGATTAGTTATTCATTGCACGAATACTATGTTCCAATAATTTGAGGTCAAATACAAATCCCCTAGAACCAATTTTCTTATGATTCCAATGAAAATAAAAATGATATATAACTTGAAATAAAATTCCATAGATAAACCTAGATCTGGAAGCTCCCTATGATGACCCAACCAAAAAGTTTCCCACTTATACAGGCTATATGATTCATTTTCTTCCCCAATACCACCACTAAAAGAATCGAGGATTATATCAAATATCAAGTGTGAATATCACACAAAATGGGGGGGGGGGTTGAAAAAAAGAATCAAAAAAAACATGAATCTCTATATAGTATGAAAATAAGAAATTACCACATAATTAAGATGTATAAATAAATAAAATATTCTAAAACATGATAAGAGCAATAAATAAGCGCCATATGCTTAACCACAATATATTAAGGGAAAATAATTTCCCAAAAAAATGTATAGGGAAAACAAAATTTAGAAACATAGGATATTTAATCCTAAAATGGAACAAGGAACCAAAAAATCATTACATATTCTACTATCTTGTATTATAATAACTATATTTACATTCCACCAGTAATGTATCTAGCAATATTACTAAATAACTGTCCAAAAAATAATCAAAGACACACTATGTAAAAATGAAACCTATATGTATTATGTCACTATAATGATAACTAGTTGGAAAATTCAAACACAATAGTGAGATAATTAATGGAATGGATAATTATCATAGAACCATAACATTATAGTATTACCAATAGTAGGATGAAAAACAAGTTGAATAAAACATACCCAATATGATTTTGAGTGACATAACTGGGGATAAAATCAACCACATTTTAGTGGTCTCTCCTAACAATGAAAATCATACACCATTGGAAAAATAAGAATTTAGGCTACCCTATTAAAAGAAAACCATATCACATGCCATATTACATATAAAGAACTATTCCATTAAAATATAGACATTTTTTTGAGGTTTTACAAGATCCTGATGAAGGTCCCATGCCTCATCGAGTATTTTCTGTCATATGGTGTGGTAATATACACCATATATTGAAAAAATATTCCCAGAGAATGTGTAGGAATATCGTAAACTATATGTTTTTTTAGATTACGCACATCAATTTAAATAATAACAGAGTTACAAACCCATAATATACCTATAGGACCCACACCTCAACTACATGGTGATATATGAAAACAGGTAAGAATATATGGGTTGCACTCTTATCACCCACATTCTATTAGTGGGGTACCCGATCCCACACCCACTATGAATATATCACCAATTCATTGTTATTTAACGCACAGGGATAATGATTATTACTATCTAAAAATTATTTTATATCCTTAATCATTCTAAAGTATTTCACCAGCAGGATCATTGTGGTAAAAATATTAGGATATACCATTTCACATTCCAAAATTATTATGTGGGTGAAAATATATATTAGTATCCTTAATGTGTCGTCATCTGGTTATTCTATCTAGTGATAATTAAAGTCTCTATATAAGAAAAAATGACACATAATGAGTGTTAGAACATCTAGTTTCCTTCTATAATGTATTCCCAATACAATTTAGTTCATGTTTAATTTAATCCTCTCTCCACCATAATCCAAAAATCATCACTACAATATCCTCAATCAAAATATATACAAAACTTCTTCAATTTGAACACATTTAATAATATTAAATTAAAATATCACAACCACAAATACTATTAAATCTATAAAAATTAATTAATTAAATATTAATATTCAAAGAAAACAATAATGTTTTTTAAATTTATTCTTCCAATCCAGGGATATATTTTATTAAGAGGACCCATTCATCTCTTAGAAACATGTCTAATCATAGTGTAATATGGCTCATTATAAACATTATTGAGGATATCATTGATTACATCTTATAACATAACTTCAATGTCACTCCCCAATTATCATTCACCAATACTAAAATCCACCACCACAGGGGATATTAATGTCTTATCAGTTGAACCACAATAATAAAAAATGGGAATTTGAGAGAATGGTTTAGAGATATAATATAGAATATGGTAGAACTAATCAACAAGAGAACATATTAGAGTTTTTTATTCCCAAGGGGATCAAAAAGGATTCATTATAGTGAAATAATTAGTGTAAAACAAACCATGATAAATAAATTAACAAAAAAAATAACATAATAATAAAATATGAGATTGGACAAGAGTACTGTTTTGAGATCTCATTTTTCAAATCTAAATGAATCCATTATTTAGATACACTAAGGGGTCTCTATATAATAATTTATAGTTTATGGAACCTTTTATATAGAAAGGGATAATGAAACACACAACTATATGATTATAATTAAAGAGGATAAATAAAAAAAATTAATATATACAGTTTTAAAAATATTTATAAAGAATCATTGTGTCACGCCATTCATGGCGGAATACTAATTTTTTACCTCAAAAAACTACCAAAGTGGACCCAAACCATAATATAATTCATAACAATAAAAGAATAGATATGGTTAAATACGAAATCAGAAATCATATAATGAAAAATTTCATCCTCAACTAACTATAAAACTCAATCAACTATAATCTCAAAATGAATATTAATACCCATTATAACATTATAGTGACTGTCATGAGGAAATATACCATATGTCAATAGAACCATTAATTATGGATATATAGCTAGGAATAAATGTTCAACTTCTATTCACAATATATAATATGTAATATTAAAAAACTTGTTTAAAAATATATATAAACCATAACCATAAAAATAATTAACAAATTTAAATAATCATGGATCAAAATAAATCATTGATTTACAATGAGGATGCTAATTGAAAAATTAATTGGGCTCAGGGAAATATTTATGTTGCTAAACTAAACCTTGAATTTACTTTGTAAATTCTCCTATCATACATCGTAGGATTTGGTCTGTTCATTAAAGGAATTCACCCACAATATTGTGTTTTTATCCCCATTTGGTTTCTTGGGTGTTTTTATTTAGTTAAAAAAATTGGAATTTTTTTAAATGATTACAGGATTGTATTTTTGTGTTTATTGATTGCTGAATATTATCATTAACATGATAGTTAATAGAAAAATTTTGTATTTTTTTTGATTGCGTGATTATGGTATGTGACATATATAATATAATACTCTTATCAATTTAGATCATGTTTTTTATTATGACCATGATTAATATTCTTGGCATATAGAATGGAATTGTTTGATTTGACCCCATAAAATTGGAATTCATTGCTCGGTCATAACACTCAATAAAGGCAATATAGCTCAAAAAATGGTATGTTATTTTTCTGTCAAATAAGTCTTAGTGGTTTAATTTATTATTATTTTGGGGGTTTGAATTATATTTCCAATTATAAACTAATTATCCTATGTAAATATGATTTAAAATGGTAATTTTTAAAAATAATTTCAATGTAAAATATTTATTTAATAAAATTAATATTCAAAATAGAGGTGTACATTAAGAGTATTATAAACGAATTTTATCTTATCGGTTATTGTAGAAAAATATAAAATATTATTTAATTTAATAATTATTTTTTGGACGATTTTGAGATGGATTTTTAATGAACTATTGAAGTAATTTTTCGATAACTCATTTATTATAAATAACATGTATATGTGTGCCTTATATTCCAAATCACGTATAATACAATATATACATCGGGTTTATTGGTTTATTATATGATATCTATTTTTATTTGATTATTAATTAAAATATTTTATTCATTGGGGAAACTATACATTCAGTATTAGGTTTTTTATACTTGGTTGAAACTTTAGGATTGAAAAAATTATGGGTTAGATAATCAATGTAATAAATTTTAGAATTAATGAAATTATTAAGATGTTTTGTGGCCTCCTTATAACTTATTTGAGATCCATTTTGAGGTAACAAAAACACTAAATCCTTATTTTGTTGGAAAAAATATACACTGACAAATATATTTGAAACAATTAGAAATTTATTTAACTAAACATACAAATATTTCTATTATTTAAACAATAAAACTCATAAGTAAAACACAGTACAATGAATTAAAGCTTTTTTGAAATTTAGGACCATCCATATGAATAAATTAATTTATAATACAAGAAATCATTTATATATAATTGAACTGAACCTTCACAACCTCTATATGTCTCGGAATTTTTTCTCATATTCATAATATAGAGAGTGGAACCAAAAGAATGTGATTGAAAAATATTCTTTTTGAGAAAAAATGTTGATATTTCATCATGCATTAGAAAATATATATATTAGGTAAAATGATTATGAAAAATTATCGTATTTAAATGAACATGGAACAATAAGACTTGTCTATAATTCAGGATATATGGATGTCTAGTCCCAAATAAATAACCATGAACCATTATATTATAATGTAATATAACAAACCAGAACTATGGGTATTATTCATAAGTATATAAAATACAAGTAAACTATGACTCTAGAACATTGAAAATAAGGAATATTTTCACAACATATGTATTGGGAACATTTCCTTTGTGAGTAAATTCACATGCTATGAACATGGTGTGACACTAATCACACCCATGCCATTTAAAGAAAAAACTAGGTCCCAGTCCATCATGACCTAATTCTCTAACCTATACCATAGTGAGTCAGTACTTTCATCCATGCTTTAATGATTTACTACTCACACCCACACATTTATAATCCATAATCTCATTCATAAATTTTGGGAAAGCATAATTTCACATGTTTATACATAAAACATTGGATATAATTTTTTGACCAATGAATTGGAGGGATATATAAGGCCCCTCACATTAGTAATCAAAAAAAATATGTTCCACATGAAATAAATTCTTCCATATTTCATAAATATATCATTTAATGAAAATGGGGCTTATATCATTTTCATGTGGAAGTGTATAATTAATTAAATTATAACTCCTCCAAAAAGCATAATTTTATAAACACATGGATTATAAGTGGATATCCCATAATATTCAGTAACATTATAAGTAAATACAATTTATTTTAGATTACAAGTTATATTTTATTAACACTATACAGATGAAAAATATATATTCTAGTCAATAATTTACTCAATAAATTAATTTATGGAATATTTATAAACCTAATTCAAACAAATTATATATAGTGTGTTCTTAGTGGTGATTATTTTTTGTAACACCCCAGGTAAATAAAGAATATGGCATTTTCATATTTATCCATATTTGTGAATAAAGTATTAATATGACTTTAAATGGGATTCTATGCTCGATGGTGTACCCAACACGCAACAACGAGTTTCTTGGGAATCTTACGTTGCACTCTGATAATAAAATAATATTATTTTAAATGGTAGTTAACATGTAGCCGTTGTATTGGAAGGAATGGATAGAAATAACTAAAATATGATTATACATGTTTTTAAATGTTTTTACATTTATCCAATAAAGGATAGAGTCTTAAAATACGGAAAGAACTCAATTTTAGGCGTATATGCCCTAGTTTCCACTAAAGGTTCACTTATCACCTTTTGATGTTGAAACATCATTAAATATAGTTTTTTTCACCCTTAAACATTCTTTTGGACCAAATAAAACTCTTATTAAGAATAGGGACATCAAAATTTACTTTGTGTAAATTTTTGGTATCTTTCCGATAAAGTTCATTTTTTTAATGAATTGGGTAAAATGTTGTATTTTAATTCAAAACCTCTTTTCAATCTAATTTATTTATATGATTAAGTTATCTTTTGAATTGGTTTTAAAGTGAAATTAGAATATATTTTTACCATTAAATCCAATAGTGGTCGTTGGAATTAATTTCACTTTGAAATCAGACTTAAACCAGTGTCAATATTTTGATTCTTATTGTTTCATAAAAACACGCAATTTGCTCTGACAACGGGAATTAATTATTAAATTAATTAATGTGACTTATATGTTTTGAATTTTGTAAAATAGAATTCATTTTTGAATTTGGAATATCAAATATAGCTTAGGGTGAATTTTTGGGATTTTTCTGAAAAACATCAATTTTTGATGAATAGTGACACCACTAAGTGGTACTTATAAAAACTGATTTTTCTGTTTAAATGAAATTTTGCCATCTTTGTGTTTTGAATTTCAAAAATCCGACATAAATGGTTTTCATTAATAATTAAAATGTGGTTCAATGGGATAAAAATAATTTTTTGGTGAATAGTAACTTGTTAAGTTTTTAATCGCGATTAGAGGTAATTAGTGTAGTTTAAGGTAAAAATAATGTTTTAATAATACGAAATGAACTTGACACATGTCATAACCTCATTGGATGTGTAATGGCCGACAAATACAATCCATGGGTCAACTTGGGGACCCCATGGAGCCACTTTGGTTGGGAAATGACATAAATAACATTTTATTTAATGTAAAAGTAAAAATGACACAAGCATGATATGTTTTACTAAAACAATTTTTAATTGGGGTTATGCAAGTCAGATTTTTTATTATAAATATTCATTGTAAATATAAAAAGATTTCCTACATCATAGTATTTTTTTTATAATTTTTAGACATTATATAAATTAAATTATATATGACATCATAATGATGCAGCGATGACATCATTATCTGATGATTTAAATAAAATGAGAAGATAATGTAAAATCTATGACCTAAACATGTCCAAAACATATTGGATGGGTGGATGTAGAACCCTTATCACCTCATACACGAATTATATCAATGTGGGTCCTTTTAAAACCGAAACAAATTTTCAAATAAAGTAATATTTCTTACTTTCCAAAAGTGCCCCTCCTCTCCTCTTATAAAAGGGCCCCCACCTCTACCTCATTTCACACACTCCTCAAGCCTTTTTCTCGGACAAAACCTACCCATTTACTCTATCCACATCCATCTACTCATCCTAGATTATTCCCTTTTGGCATAATACTTTCAATGGAAGCCTTTAGGCTCAAATCAAAAAGAGTTACACTTTTAAAGGTAATTCATTCTCTCATGTTCATTTGTTTTATTTTGCTTCTCCAAACCCCTTAACTCTTTTTATTTACTTCTTTTGTAACAAAAACAGTATCTTAAATATACTAGTATGTTGTTATAAGATTTATTCGAGATACACCCTCACACAACTACATCAAATGGTTAAAGAACATACGGTTTCCGTGGATGGTGAAATTCTGCCTCCCGAAACGATGATTGTTCAATACTCATTTAACACCTTCAAAGGTGGCCATTATGATGTCACTATTTTTATATATGATATATAATATGTTTATTGTTTCCTTATGCTTCTGTTTTTTTCATTTTGGGCATACCTTTATGGTTTCCATTATGGGTAAACGCGATATCTTCATTTAAGGAAGTGCGAACTACCACCCCCTCAAAGTGATTTGATTCGTTAAATACCATATGTGGGATGTATAAAGGATGGAACTATGATATTATATATGATATTATACTGGAATTATAATATACCTTTATATCATTATGATTCCATTCTATAAAATACGAAATAGAAATGAAAGTAGCGTTCATGCGTACGTACGGCTTACCGTCTCCATGAACGGTGCATTTCATTTCTTACCTCTAAATGATTATGTAATGTTATAAATTCATGAATGTACTGGATATATATGACATATATGATATCTAAATCATGAATAAAATTCTAGATATAATAAACATTTTTCCACACGAACAACATGTAATTTTGAGAAGTCCACTTTCGACTTAAGAACCAAATATCGACAAAACGAATATTATTAACTTAAATGATTACATAATGTTTATGACATGGTAATAAGTGATATAAAAGGAATAATGAACTTTAAAAAGGTTCTTAAGGAAGTATAAATTCACTCAAGTTTACTATTCAGGACGTTAAAGAATGATCGAGTCAAGTCAGACCCGAGGTAAGGGATCCTACTCCTCTCTTTCTTTTTAAGTACACTCTTTTATGTCATTCCTTTTAAGGATCATCTTTATTGTTATTGGGATTTTCTTTTATATTAAACTTACTGTAATTTTTATGTTCATGTGATGAAAGACCCTATTCTCTCTCATCAATCCATTTTGGGAGTTTTGAGTGGCGCCGTTAGGCTGCCGAACTTTCATAAGAGATCTATCCTCTCTCTTTCTTTTTAAGTACTCTCCTTTATGTCACTTCTTTTAAGCTTCACTTTGTAATGTTGGGGGATGTTCTTTTATATTCCTCTTTCTGTACATTTTATTTTAATGTGATGAGATACCCTATTTGATCTCATCAATCCATATTCGGAAGTTTTATGTGGCGCTGTTAGGCTGCCGAGTTTTCGTAAGGGATTTTTCATCTCACTTTTATTCCAGTGAAATTTAAGCTACATTTGCCACAAATTCCATTGAGTGGTGTATGTACTTCCCATTATTCTACTCTTTGTGTAATATAATTTCGTTTATGATTATTTACATCAATGATCTATTGTCCTTCTTTCATGGGGTGTATGTTTTGAAAGATACCCAAGTCGGTAAGGGAACCTTTCACCCTTTTTTTAAAGACTTATTTTGTTGGGTCTTTTAATTTACTTATTTTTGTGTTGGGACATGTTCTCATATATCCTTATTGATGTAAATTTTATGTGCAAGTAATGAGATACACTTTTTATCTCTCATCAACTCATTTTGATGTGATGTCGTTAGGCTGTCAAGGGAACTTTTTAACCCAATTTCGATTTCTTTGGGTTCAACATGTAGTCATTGAATGTGTCATCCATTGAATATGTGTGAATGAACTTTTATTGTTTTACACATAATATCCAATTATATTGGGTGTATATATATTTTTCACATGTATTTTTGAGATTGATTTGTCCTTAATTTAAGGATACCTTCTTTATAAGGGATTTCATCACATTTGACATTTCTATTGAGGGTTCATTGTTGTTATGCACCAATTCACTCTTATATGGTGTATATACTGTCCTTTGGAGTATTATTTCATGAATCCATTTATTCTCAAGATATTATAAAGTTCTGACTAAATTATATTCCTCAATTATTGTATTCAAGTGTCTCTAATTTTGGTAAAACCCCTTCAACCAAAATATCGTTTTAAATGTTTTAATTATTTGTTCTTATTAATATCCATGTTTTCAAAAAGGTTTTAAGGATTTATTTATATGGATATTAATGGTTTGAAATTTTAATCTTCAAGGTGGTATGGGACACTTTGATTCAAATATCTCTTTATTAAATGTTTTAAATGGTTTTGGAAATGGTTTCTTTTTGAATGGATTCATTATTTCAATATACTAAAATGTTATATTGTGATTAAAATGTGGAAATGTTATGTTTCCTTTAATGCATGTTTTATGTGATACATTTATGTTATGGTTCTTGGGAATTGTTATGAAAACGGGTGGTTCCGTGATAAACTAAGGGCGGGTGAGCCCGATATAGCTCTCCAATGCATTGGGTAACACGAAGGAGTGAGATGTTAAGGTTTCTCTGAAGAAATTTAGGGAATATACTGTGATGGGTATTCCAAAACGTAACCAAGAGGGTTACTCCCTATGTAAGAATGTTATGAATGCCTCAAGTTTCCTTTTATGTCTTATGATTTCTATGATTTATTCATGATTTGATTTTCCTATGTTTTATGGGTAAAGTATGATTTCATTCTTATGTATACATGTACTCATGTTTCCTTTCCATATTTTTATATCCCTTACTGAGCTTTTTATTCTTATCCCAAGTTTTTGAAATGTTTTTTACAGGTCAAGGGAAGGGTACATGATGTGATGATAGTGTCAAGGATGTGTCAAGAAAGAATCCATGTTTTATTTTAAATATGTTTTCGTTGATGGGAAGAATGAATACTGTCTTTTATGTAACCACTTTGTCTAAATATGGAATGTAATGTAAGTTTCATGATCTAATTCTCTAAAACTCTAAACCTGAAAAGAACCTCAATGTGTAATCTTGTAATAACTCAATATTAAGTAAGGTTTAAGGGTGGGGCCTTATAGTTGGTATCAAAGGTCGGTTTAGATAACTTTAGAGGTTAGGGTATTCTCTAAGCATAAGTGACATTACCATAATGGTTAGGATTTCAGAAAGAGTCCAAGTTTTAGATAAAGTGAATGAGTAATTATATCTTAGTGTTTACCTTCCTCATTAGCACATGATGGTTTTGTTGATATACTCACACTGAAATTTCTGTTTTTAGTGAATGGCTGGATCTCGCAGGCACCAAAGTGACAATTGGTTTGAAGGAAACTGTGGTGGTTCTCTGATTAAGAGACTCGATGAAATGGGGTACTCAATAAGGACACTCGTGGTTGTTCTAAACCAAATATCAAGGAGTCATGATCAACCACTTGAACCTTGGTATGTTCTATAATGCATCATGTACGAGATGACCAATCGATGTGGTTGTTCAGGTAATAATAAAAAAGGTAACCATTAGGGTTTATATGATCCTTACTTTTTAGGTAATTATGGGTTACTCTATGATATGATGGAAAATGAAAGGAATGAGATAAACTTGAGGTTAAAATATGTTATCATTATTTTTGAAGATTTTAACTCATTTTGGGGAATGTTTTAAGAATTATATAGTTTTGGAAAAAGGACAACATGCAGACCGTGTGACATCCCGTCGCGTCGGACAAAGCTGCGGGAATCGAACCCACAACCAAAGTGCGACTGGTATTTATCGCCTACCACTGGACTACGTGAAGTCCCTGGTTAGTTTGACATATTCTTTTTAGTTATATGATTTTATGAATTAAGAGTAAGTTGATTTTGTGTTATTTATGAAAATGATTAACCTATCATGGAGGATATGTGATTAGGTTAATTACTTTTCAATACGAGACTTTAGGAGCAACTGATGTTGTTTGGAGATAAATGTTACGATTTAACTTGGAAGACTATGTGACTAAATCATTCAAATATTTGGGTTTCAATCTTAGTTTGGTTTACTTTTAAGGATTTTATGGAAAAATTGTTTATCGGATGGTCCTCGTTGATCTTTGGGTTTTGTTGGACAAATTTTGGAGATTAAGAATAGATTTTCTTTTTATGAAGGGTTATCCATTTCTGGATTATCTGATCTTGTACTAGTCTTTTTGGTTTTGGTTTTGGATAAAGTCTAAAGACATGGGAATTTTATAGTTCTCTTTTCTGGATTAGGTTATCCTCTAGAAATTGATTATAGTACTCTTAATGCAAACAAGTCTCCCTAAATACTCGTCTTTTGGAGAAAATATGAGTTTGAATCTAATAAAGGTTAAGAGTCAACATGATAAGTGATTATGTTTCCTTATGAATAAATTCCTCAATAAAAAGTAACTTAAAATGGAAATGTTGTCTATTAGATTTTCCTACTGGGGAATCAAATATCGTTTAACCCATCACAAGTTTGTGGTTTTCTCATTGTTAACTTTCTCCTAGACATGTTTACTATCACTCTCCCTCAAGAACATCACCCTTTACTTTTTCTTCCATGTCCATGTTTTTATACATGGAATCCTAGTATGGGTTAACTCAGGTGACCTCTGTACTTATCTTCCTTTATTTTAAAGTGATTGTTTTACCGACTCTTGTTCTGATGTGGGACGTTCAAGGATGTTTCCAAGCTCAATTTTAAAAATTGCGAGGACGCAATTCCCAAAAGGGGGGAAGGATGTAACACCCCAGGTAAATAAAGAATATGACATTTTCATATTTATCCATATTTGTGAATAAAGTATTAATATGACTTTAAAGGGGATGCTATGCCCGATGGTGTACCCAACACGCAACAACGAGTTTCTTGGGAATCTTACGTTGCACTCTGATAATAAAATAATATTATTTCAAATGGTAGTTAACATGTAGCCGTTGTATTGGCGGTAATGGATAGAAATAACTAAAATATGATTATACATGTTTTTAAATTTTTTTACATTTATCCAATAAAGGATAGAGGCTTAAAATACGGAAAGAACTCAATTTTAGGCGTATATGCCCTAGTTTTCACTAAAGGTTCACTTATCACCTTTTGATGTTGAACCATCATTAAATATAGCTTTTTTCAGTCTTAAACATTCTTTTGGACCAAATAAAATTATTATTAAGAATCGGGACATCAAAATTTTCTTTGTGTAAATTTTTGGTATCTTTCCGATAAAGTTCATTTTTTTTAATGAATAGTGTAAAATGTTGTATTTTAATTCAAAATCTATTTTTAATATAATTTATTTATATGATTAAGTTATCTTTTGAATTTTTTTTAAAGTAAAATTAGAATATATTTTTACCATTAAATCCAATAGTGGTCGTTGGAATTAATTTTACTTTGAAATCAGACTTAAACCAGTGTCAATCTTTTGATACTTATTGTTTCAAAAAAAACACGCTATTTGCTCTGATAGCAGAAATTAATTATTAAATTAATTAATGTGACTTATATATTTTGAATTTTGTAAAATAGACTTCATTTTTGAATCCGGAATATCAAATATAGCTTAGGGTGAATTTTTGGGATTTTTCGGAAAAACATCAATTTTTGATGAATAGTGACACCACTAAGTGGTACTTATAAAAAATGATATTTCTGTTTAAATGAAATTTTGCCATCTTTGTGTTTTTAATTTCAAAAATCCGACATAAATGGTTTTCATTAAGAAGTAAAATGTGGTTCAATGGGATAAAAATAATTTTTTGGTGAATAGTAACTTGTTAAGTTTTTAATCGCGATTAGAGATAACTAGTGTAGTTTAAGGTAAAAATAATGTTTTAATAATATGAAATGAACTTGAAACATGTCCTAAACTCATTGGATTTTTAATGGCCGACCAAGAAAATCCATGGGTCAACTTTGGGACCCCATGGAGCCACTTTGGTTGGGAAATGACATAAATAACTTTTTATTTAATGTAAAAGTAAAAATGACACAAGCATGATATGTTTTACTAAAACAATTTTTATGTGGGGTTATACAAGTCAGATTTTTTATTATAAATAGTCATTGGAAAGATAATAAGATTTCCTACATCATAGTATTTGTTTTATAATTTTTCGACATTAAATAAATTAAATTATATATGACATCATAATGATGCAGCGATGACATCATTATCTGACGATTTAAATAAAATGAGAAGATAATGTAAACTCTATGACCTACACATGTCCAAAACTTATTGTATGGGTTGATTTAGAACCCGTATCACCTTATCCACGAATGATATCAATGTGGGACCTTTTAAAACCGAAACACATTTTCAAATAAAGTAATATTTCTTACTTTCCAAAAGTGCCCCTCCTCTCCTCTTATAAAAGGGCCCCCACCTCTACCTCATTTCACACACTCCTCAAGCCTTTGTCTCGGCCAAACCCTGCCCATTTACTCTCTCCACATCCCTCTCCTAATCCTAGAGGATTCCCTTTGGGAAGAATCCTTTCAATGGAAGCCTCTAGGCTCAAATCAAAAGGAGTTACACTTTTAAAGGTAATTCATTCTCTCATTTTCATTTGTTTTATTTTGCTTCTCCAAACCCCTAAACTCTTTTTATTTACTTCTTTTGTAACAAAAACAGTATATTCAATATACTAGGATGTTTTTATAAGATTTATTAGAGATACACTCTCACACAACTACATCAAATGGTTAAAGAACATACGGTTTCCGTGGATGGCGAAATTCTGCCTCCCGAAATGATGATTGTTCAATACTCATTTAACACCTTCAAAGGTGGCCATTATGATGTCACTATTTTTATATATCATATATAATATGTTTATGTTTTCCTTAAGCTTCTTTTTTTTCATTTTGTTCCTACCTTTATGGTTTCCATTATGGGTAAACGTGATATCTTTATTTAAGGAAGTGCGGACTACCGCCCCCTCAAAGTGATTTGATTCGTTAAATACCATATGTGGGACGTATAAAGGATGGAACTATGATATTATATATGATATTATACTGGAATTATAATATACCTTTATATCATTATGATTCCACTCTATAATATATGAAATAGAAATGAAAGTAGCGTTCATGCGTACGTACGGCTTACCGTCTCCATGAACGGTGCATTTCATTTCTTACCTCCAAATGATTATGTAATGTTATAAATGAATGAATGTACTGGATATATATGAAATATATGATATCTACATCATGATTACAATTCTGGATATAATAAACATTTGGACACACGAACAACATGTAATTTTAAGAAGTCCACTTTCGACTTAAGAACCAAATATCAGAAAAACGAATATTGTTAACTTAAATGATTACATAATGTTTATGAAATGGTAATAAGTGATATAAAAGGAATAATGAACTTGAAAAAAGTTCTTAAGGAAGTAGAAATTAACACAAGTTTACTATTCAGGACGTTAAAGAATGATCGAGTCAAGTCGGACCCGAGGTAAGGGATCCTACTCCTCTCTTTCTTTTTAAGTACACTCTTTTATGTCATTCCTTTTAAAGATCATATTTTTTGTTATTGGGATGTTCTTTTATATTAAACATACTGTAATTTTTATGTTCATGTGATGAGAGACCCTATTCTCTCTCATCAATCCATTTTTGGAGTTTTGAGTGGCGCCGTTAGGCTGGCAAACTTTCGTAAGAGATCTAACCTCTCTCTTTCTTTTTAAGTACTCTCCATTTATGTCACTTCTTTTAAGCTCCTATTTTTAATGTTGGGGGATGTTCTTTTATATTCTTCTTTCTGTACATTTTATTGTAATGTGATGAGATACCCTATTTGATCTCATCAATCCATATTCGGAAGTTTTATGTGGCACCGTTAGGCTGCCGAGTTTTCGTAAGGGATTTTTCATCTCACTTTTATTCCCGTGAGATTTATGATACATTTTCCACAAATTCCATTGAGTGGTGTATTTACTGCCCATTATTCTACTCTTTGTGTAATATACTTTCGTTTACGAGTATTTACATCAATGATATATTGTCCTTCTTTCATGGGGTGTATGTTTTGAAAGATACCCAAGTCGGTAAGGGAACCTTTCAACCTTTTTTTTAAAGACTTCTATTGTTGGGTCTTTTAATTTACATATTTTTGTGTTGGGATATGTTCTAATATATCCTTATTGATGTAAATTTTATTTCCAAGTGATGAGATACTCTTTTTATCTCTCATCAACTCATTTTGATGTGATGTCGTTAGGCTGTCAAGGGAACTTTTTAACCCAATTTCGATTTCTTTGGGTTCAACATGTAGTCATTGAATGTGTCATCCATTGAATATGTGTGAATGACCTTTTATTGTTTTAGACTTAATATCCACTTATATTGGGTGTATTTATATTTTTCACACATATTTTTGAGATTGATTTGTCCTTAATTTATGGATACCTTCTTTATAAGGGATTTCATCACATTTGACATTTCTATTGAGGGTTCATTGTTGTTATGCACCAATTCACTCTTATATGGTGTATATACTGTCCTTTGGAGTATTATATCATGAATCCATTTATTCTCATGATATTATATAGTTCTGACTAAATGTTATTCCTCAATTATTGTATTCAAGTGTCACTAATTTTGGTAAAACCCCTTTAACCAAAATATCGTTTTAAAAGTTATAATTATTTGTTCTTATTAATATCCATGTTTTCAAAATGGTTTTAAGGATTTATTTATATGGATATTAATGGTTTTAAATTTTAAGCTTCAAGGTGGTATGGGACACTTTGATTCAAAAATCACTTTATTAAATGTTTTAAATGGTTTTGGAAATGGTTTCTTTTTGAATGGATTCATTATTTCAATATACTAAAATGTTATATTGTGATTGAAATGTGGAAATGTTATGATTCCTTTAATGCATGTTTTATGTGATATATTTATGTTATGGTTCTTGGGAATTGTTTTGAAAATGGGTGGTTCCATGATAAACTAAGGGCGGGTGAGCCCGATATAGCTCTCCAATGCATTGGGTAATGCGAAGGAGTGAAATGTTAAGGTTTATCCGAAGAGATTTAGGGAATATATTGTGATGGGTATTCCAAAACGTAACCAAGAGGGTTACTCCCTACGTAAGAAGGTTATAAATGCCTCAAGTTACCTTTTATGTCTTATGATTTCTATGATTTATTCATGATTTGATATGCCCATGTTTTATGGGTAAAGTATGATTTCATTGTTATGTATACATGTACTCATGTTTCCTTTCCATATTTTTATATCCATTACTGAGCTTTTTATGCTCATCCCATGTTTTTGAAGTGTTTTTCACAGGTCAAGGGAAGGGTACATGATGTGATGATAGTGTCAAGGATGTGTCAAGAAAGAATCCATGTTTTATTTTAAATATGTTTCCGTTGATGGGAAGAATGAATACTGTCTTTTATGTAACCACTTTGTCTAAATGTGGAATGTAATGCAAGTTTCATGATCTAATTCTCTAAAACTCTAAACCTGAAAAGATCCTCAATGTGTAATCTTGTAATAACTCAAATTAAGTATGGTTTAAGGCTGGGGCCTTATAATTTTTGATAAAAAACATGTTTATACATATTAAATTGTAATGAAATAAAAATGTTATAATTTATTTTCATGAGAATAATATCCTAAAATAACCAGAGACATCTTAAGGGTATCCAATGATGAATAATTTCAACAAAAATTATCCCACATGAAATTGTGGTGAAAATATATGTGAACTCATAATCTATTCTTTTAAAAAAAAATTATCATTGTCATTGAAGAGGATATAGGAAATTCTCAAAATTGTTAAGTTGTAATTTTACATAAAAAAATTATTTCAAAATACTTTCTTTAAAAATATTGTCTTTTTGGTTATATATTTGATTTATATGAAATTTTCTGTAAATATTAAACAATTCTAATTAGTGTATGGAAAACCATTTTAATATTATTAAATATATTTATTAAAAACAAATATTGTAATATGTAATTATTAATCATAAATTATAAAAAACAATGATAAGGAAATGATTAAAGTCAAAATTCATGATATTAAATAAGGTTAATAAATATGAAATATAATTTTTTTAGGGAAGATAAATCATGGCCCAAGAAGATAAACAGATGTTAATGATAATGGGGAGTATATTTTACGAAGATATAATGTTTCAAAAGGATATTAATCATGATAAAATATTTAAATTTAAATTTAAATATTATATCGATAGGTAACGAACTATTGTATAATCATAGAAAATATGAAAATAATTTTTCATAATCATGGAAATGTTTTTTAATTATTACTCAATAACCAAATGTTAAATAAATATAAAAAGGTTAATTATTTGAAAATATTCTAATAAAGACATATTAAACAAGGTGGAATGAAATTAACTTAAAAAAACACGAGTTAATGATATTTCTATATATTATATATCTAATATATATAATGTGACCCATTTAAATGAAATGAGGTTCATAAAATATAACATGACTAAAATGATGATAATTTTGACTAAAAAATTTACCATAATTCTAGACATCCACAAAAGAAATTTATTTTAATTTATAAGAAAAAATCTATATTATTAAATTATTTTATAAAAATATCCAAAACGATAACATTTTCTAAACTTAATTTGGAATAAATTTAATTAATAATATCTGTTAATTATATATTTATTTAATTCATAAGATATTTATATCGTTGATTGTTTCTTATGTATTAGTTTGATAAAGAATGTATTATTCCTACTTATAGATCCTATTTTCATCAATATGAAATATTTATTGTTTCGAGGATATGTGTATTATTGTGATTAGTAATTTTATAATTTCATATTTTAAGGATTTAAAAAATCATTCCTAAGGACAATGTATTTTTTAGGAATACTTCGGTAATATTTAATGAGGAAATGATGTTATATTAATCAGAAGTAATATATTAATATAAAAACTATATAAAAATAAAATATATTATCATATCAATAATTTATAACAAACTTATTTTTTTGTTTCCATAGTAATAAATTATTGTAATTTTTATCATTATTCATGTATCTTTTAGGACCAACACAAACTAGATAATGCAATAATCTATGGTTGAGCACTGTTAAGAATTTGATTTCATTAGAATGATATCATTATTATAGAAAAATAACTATATTATTTATAAATCACTAAGATGGTGAGTAATTTTTAATTAATTATCTATAAATATTGAAATAATATATTTATAGAAAGTGATATAAATCACTTTCTGGATGTAGTAGTCTATATGAACACATTGATTACGTTTTAATTTTTCAAAAAATGATGAAATGGTAGGTATTGATTTTTCTTTTTAGGATCATGGAAATTTTAAAAATATATTATTTCTTCCTTAAATAATATTTTTGAAGAATCTATGTGTGGTGGTTAAGAAAAAGGAACACATCACATGGTGGTGGTAAGCAAATATTCACCTAATATGTTCTTTTTTTAAAGTGAAAAAGGGGAAATATTAATAATTTTTACTCAATAGTCATAAAAACATATTATTATATTGGTAATACTTTTTTTCATTGTGATTTAAGGGTGCTATTATAGATTTTAAGAGAAATATATATAAGTAAATCAGTTAAAAAGTGATCAGTATATACATTTATAATTTTAAAATTATCCTAAATTATGACATTTATGTTGAGGAATTTAATATTATCTATTGGTCGTGAAGATAACATACGTGGGAAAATTATGTATGGGAATTAAAATAGGGAATATGGAAATGATTAAATATTAATTGTATAATCCATTAATGGGTTGTAAAATTATGCTTTTACATGTTGGGAGAGTGGTATTTTCAAAAAAATATAAAATGTATTATCATTATTAAAGGGTTAAATTGATCCAATAATCTCCAATAAGGGAGATTCCAAATATTTTTAGTCCATGATAAGTTTTGTAATCCTCTCATACATTTATTTTTTTAAAACCTTTTAGTTTTTGAGACTTTTCACTTTACTTTTATCTTTTACCAAAGTTAAATTTACTAGGATGACTCATTCCTAACCCTGTTAATTAGTTTTAATGAAAAACATTAACATTGTACTAGTTACCTAATATGAAAATTTTGAATTGTAATTTTAATATTATTTTACTAAATAACATTTCTAGGGGTGATAAATATTAATTTTAAAAGTAATTCACATTACGTGTAAAAAAATTGTTTTTAATAAAATAATATTAAGAAAAAAATATGCTTATGGTAAATTTATCATTTATTTTATTTTATTTTATATAAATTTAAAAATGTGAAACAAATAATATTATTTTATTTTTAGAATAAATATAAACACAAATTTTAATAAACTAATAAATAATATAATTAAAATATATAAAACAATTTTTATTGGAATATATTACTTATCTTCTTATAATTTTAAACAAATTATTTATAAAATCAATATAGAATTTGAATATAAATATTTTTAAAATAAAAACATTTCCCAGGATAATTAAATTGATTTTTTTAATTTTTTTGACATATTTATACATCTAAAAAGTAATAAGAATTTTCATTTTGGTAAAAACTATATTTTTTAATATTAACCTCAAAATAAACTATTTCAAAACATACAAAAAATACCTAATAAGATAAATTTGAAATGTTGAATTCAAAAATGTATTTTATCTTAAAAAAAATTAATTATATAATTTATATGTCTGTTCTGTAGCAGATAATAAAAACTATAATTAAAAAATATTTACATTAAAAAATGTCATTTTAAGTGTTCTTAATGATATTTCATATTAATTTCATATACAATATGAATATTGAGGAATTTAATTTATTAATCTAAAATATAAAATAAATTATTATTTATAATTTTCAGAATAATAAAACCATTGGATTTTAAATCATATTACTTATTTATCTTCCAAATATATGGATTTTTAAATTATTATTGTGTTTTTATTTATTAGATTTTTTATTATTCATAAATTTTCATAATAAGATTCAACAAATATGTTATGGATCCTTTAAATTTGATGTTTTGTGTTTTAATGATATGGAACATATGATTAATTTAGGGAAACAATAATTCCTCAATGATGGGGTCTTATAACCTCCCCCATATATATATATATATTTAATCCTTAAATATTTTTCTAAAATTCTTTAACAATATAATCCAAAATATCAATTAGATAACTAATATATATTTGATTATAATAAATCAATCTTCTAATATTAGATATTAGGGGACTGGTATTTTTTCAAATAATTGGAATGCATTAGTATTTTTCTTTTTCTAATCAATTAGAAAAATATATGTTTACGTTCACAGTTATAGGATTTCGTAGGGATATACCATTCAAAACATCATTTTAATGATCTAGTATTAAAAAAATACTAAAACTATTATTATAATGATAATACCAAATAATATTACCATAAATTATCTTATGAAATTCAAAACTCAATCTTTGAATGTATTCACCAATTGAACCATCATTACAACCTATGATACGTTCAGATAAACTATTAAATAATTTGGTCATCTATTACCTATATCATTTATCCATTTTTTTCTATGGTAAAATTATAATTTGGATTTATAACCTAACATGTAATATTTTACATAGTCAAATTATAATTAAAATGTTTGTAGTCATTCATAAAGAAAATAATTAATGTCACAACCCACCTTCACCAAAAAAAGGGAAGGGATAGAAAATTTCTAGACCATTCCTTCATTATGTTAAAGGAGATATAATGATCCATAGACCCGCCTTCAACAGGTCCCAGAGTGGCGACTAGCACCAAGGATGTCGAACCACACACAAGATGGAAGGCATTAACCTTTTTTTAATAGGATCGGGAGATAAGATAGCAACCCCAACAACACCAAACATGAAAGTAAAGGTTGAGCCGAAAGTAAACCATACCCATATGAATGATCAAAATTATGAGATAGAATCCAAAAGAACTAAAAAAGTAAAGTGCCAAGAAAAAGGAAAACGACAACAGAAACTACCCCAAGGTCTGAGTTAGTACATTCCTGCGTGATCCATGAAGCCCTCCTGGAAACCTGAAATAAGTTTTATATAAATAAGGTGAGCATAAAAGTATACTCAGTAAGGAAAACCAAAGGCTCTCGTGCTCAAGTGGGGAGACATTCTAATGCCCTGTCAGAAAGGAGACATCCAAAGAACCTAGAAAAGAAAAACTATCAACCCAATCCTCACCGAGGCACAAACCCCAAATAATGCAAGTCATGTAATGTATAGTAAGAGCACATAAATGTTTTGGTACCCCACTCCACTTTCCTACTAGTTATTGAAGACATCCTATGCATTGTACCAATCATGTCATTCTCACTTCAGCCCCACTGCCACACCCTGCCACTCTCATGATAGTCACACTACCGCACCTCACCCGCGGACACTTGGGCCACTACCACACATCCCACCTGCAGACACCTGGGCCACAACCACTACACGTAACCACGCCCACAAACACCTATGCTAGAATAAACACTTCCACGCCGGGATACACCTGGGCTAGAAAGTCACTGTCACGCCCGAAGACACCTGGGCCTCATCCCGAAGATACATGGAAAACAACCTGCCTGCAAACACCTGGGCCAACCACCAAACTACCCTGCCTGAAGATTCTTGGGAAAATAATGGACTTCAAGACATCACATCCCTCCCTAAGCATCTTGGGATATTCTGGAAATGGAGCTGAAAAGGAGATAATAACCAGCCACTCAGAAGAGTGTTGGGAAAAACACCATCCCCCATGAAATGGGGCATTCGACACTAACTGCTCAACATGGGTGGGGAACGAATAAGAAACGTAAAAACTACATATATGTGTATAGGTAACAAGCACTCATCCCAAACTAGTGTTCCAAAACCTATGCACAAACCCCCTCGGTACTATTCATTCATAAAAGAATAGCACATCACTCACGGCCAAGTCACAACACATTCCCACAACCAGTTCCCCATTTTATCCATTCTCATTTTCACGTTCAAGTGAACCCACTAGGTAAATTCTAAACTACTGGGAAACTAACATGAATAACCACAAGCCAATAAAGTGAAATAGCCAACAAAAATTTAAGTATTCTCACTCAGTTATATAGTGAATTCACAAAAACTGAGGGATAAGTGAGATCCCTCAAAGTACCATAACCAAAGAAAGCCTCGAGATACAGCCCCACACGGCTCTAGAACCACAACCAATCAACTGTACAACAACAGGGGATCCCATCCCCATCCACTTCACCTCGTAAGCACCAAGAAGAACAATGCACCTACTAGCAAAACAGAGTAAGAACTTCCAGGTTCAAACACATCATTCATTAAGTTCTTCTTTCTGTTTGTTAACCGGTGTGGTCACATAGGGATTCATGTTTTACTGAACATCCATTCAACCATTCGAGTATAAGTGATTAACCAATTTCTAGATTTCAGCCATTAAATCATCACTGAAGGAAAAGGTTCATTAATGCACAAGGAAAGGCCACCAACGACCATGATTTTCAGCTATCATATTCCCAAATGGTTCAAAATCACATAGCAACACAAAAGAATGCAGCAGAACATCGACCACCCCCCCCCCTTCTTCATTTAATGGTCCATTCATTATCTTGATTATGTTTGGTTTCATCAATCCCCACAAAAACAATAGCATACCCATCCCGCATGATACACAGTTAAGAGAGATGAAGGAAAAACCCTACCTGATTGATCAAGGATCAAAGTTCATCTCCACGTGCCAAATATTAGGGATGCACGACTTGCTGGGGAGGAACATCGGGGACTCCAACAGTGAGAAGAAAAAAATTCAGTACAAGAGCACCACATTCCATGTACAGGGAGACTCCAAACGCACTGGGAGGAAAAAAAGACTAGCCAAGAGGAAGAAGAAGAAGGAATTCCCGTGTTATATAAGGATGAGATACCATTGTTACGGGATATGGGGATTTGAACAGCTTTAAAGTCAGATCGTGGTTGCACCACACAGTTGTGTGGTTACACAGAATGGGATTAATTGTTATTTAATGATTCCCATTCGAAAAGGTGGTAACAACTGTGACTCTAAGGATTTTATATAAACAGAGGGGCACGATACGCGGACACTCAGTTGGGTCCGTTGAGGGTCGCCCCACCCTTAGGAATTGAAAATTGTAATAAGGGCTTAAAAATCGTATTGAAACACTCTTAAAAAGGTTATAAAGGGCCTAATATGGAGTTATGGGAAAAAGTTTTAGAATAAAACTTGACAAGGCTATGAGAAAACGATCAGTCAAACTGTTCGGTCGCCCACTAATCTGTGGCATAGCGATGGGTCACGCCAATCGATGGCACACTGATCGGTCGCACTGATCGTGCCCCGTCAATTGGTCGCACACCAAAATGGTGTCCTACCACTGAGGGGATTCCATGGGATCTGGAATTTGGCTAAGGGATGGGCCATGAGGGTTGGGGGAATTACATCAGATACGTCTCAAACTATTCTCTCCCTCGAGAATCATCCAAAACTAGATGATAAGAGGGGTCTGAACAACCACCTCGAAAGATACCTCTCTAGAATGAACCTCTCTGACATCTAGAAACACCTCTCCCTCAAGAAACCATGAAATATTAAAGGGTCAAGTTTTCCAGTCATATGAGTTAGAGAGTTTCTTCCTCAATGTCATGGTACTATCCGCTTTGGGTGGCACTGACTTGCCTGCATGGGTTTAATCGCATCCACCTTAATGCACCATGATTAGGGATTGGGTCCTCCCCTTCCCGCAGTCAGGAAATTTCACATGCATTTAGAGAATAAGGAAAACCATACATTCTATTGTTAACAAGGTAAAGTGTTCCGTCACAAACAAGTACAAACAAAATAGGACAAAACTCAAAATAGCTCTAGGTACTGGGTACACATTTGTGTCTCCCGTTCCAAGGTAAATTCCACGAGCCTACCATGCCTTCACAACACATGAACCAATGGAATGGTCCCACCACGGAGGACCTTCTCCACACGTTCCTCGATCCTCATCGGTCTTTCCACAAAAGTCACAATGTCCTCGATATCCAAATTTCCCCAGTCGAGGACGTGTGAATCATCGTGTAGATACCGTTAGAGTTGAGACACATGGAAACTGTCATGTATCCTCAGTATCGGCGGTGGTAACGCTGGCTGATAATCCACTTCTATGACCGGCCGAAACACTTCGAAGGGTCTGATGAACCTTGAGGAAATCTTACTCCCCCTACCAAATCTCTATTGTCCATGTCAAGGGGAGACCTTCAAGAACATGTGGTCCCCGACTCCAAACTCCAAGGGTCACTTCCTATTATCATCATATGACTTCTTCTGGTCCTGAGCCACCTTATTCCTCTCCCATATAAGCTGAACCAACTCCATCGTTCTCTACACCACCTCCAGGCCAAGAACACTTGTTTCCCCACCGTCGGTACAGCCCACGGGTCAGCAACATGGCCTTCCATACAAGTCTTCAAATGGAGCCATGCCAATTGTAGAGTAATAGCTATTATTGTAATAAAACTCTACCAGAGGCAAGTGTCGCACCCATGATCCCCCAAAATCCAGTATACAGGCCTGCAACATATCCCCCAAGGACTGGATGGTGCGCTCTCTCTGTCCATCTGTCTGGGGATGGAAAGAAGTGCTAAGATGTAGCTGGGTGTCAAAATCATGCTACAATCCTCTCCTGGCTTGTGAGGTAAACCGTGCATCCTTTTCCCAGACTATGGATCTTGGAACACCATAGAACTGAATGACCTCATTCAAATACCTCCTTGCTATGGCATCCATTGTTCCTGATTCCTTGATCACCAGAAAGTGAGCCGATTTCTCCAATCAGTCCACCACTACCCAGATAGCTTCACAACCCCCTTGAACCTTGGGTAGCCCTATGAAAAAATCCATTGAGATGTCATCCCACTTACATTCGGGGAAATCCAAAGTCTTTAATAAGATTCCTATAACATGGTGTTCATCCTTTACCTGCTGACACACTAGGCACCTAGCCGTGAACTCTACGACCGCCCGCTTTACCCCGTGCCACCATATTTGACCCTTCAAGCCCCGGTACATCTTGGAAACTCCCGTGTGCACTACTAGGGGTGAGTTGTGGAACTCACCAAGAACCCTTCCATGCATCTCCTCTGGGAAAAACAACTTCCCTCAGAAAATCATTTGGTTCTGACAATCCTCCATCCACCCTTCCGGAGCATCACCTTGGTTAACCCGGTCACGCATCACTTCACTCTCTAAGTCTCCCCACTATGACTCCTCCACCTTCCATAGTGTAGAAGACTGCACTGTCATCTGATACAGGAAACCTCTACCACCATCCATCCTCGCATCCAGGTGCAGGGAAGCGAAATCCTCCATCACCTTCCAAGAATCTTCCGACTCTCGAACCGCATCCTTCTGTGACTTCCAGCTCAAGGAATCGGCCACCACTTTCCCCATTCTTGAGGTGTAGGAAATCTTGATGTTGTAGTCCTGAGGGAACTCCACCCACCTATTCTGCTGCGAGTAAAGGTCCCACTGGGAGAACATATTCTTCAAGCCTTTGTGATCGGTGGAGACCACGAAGAGCTCCTCGATGAGGTGATGACGCCACAAATTCAGTGCAAAAATGAACACCACAAGCTCCAGGTCGTGGGTGGCATAATTACTCTCATGGATACATAACTTCCTAGACCCATAAGAGATCACCCCTTGTCGCTGAATAAACACACATATGAGGCCTTTCTCTGAAGCATCATAGAACACCTCATATGCGGCCCCTTCTTCTGGAAACCTTAGTACTAGGGCACTCACCAACTTCTCCTTCCGATAGATGAAGGCTGCTTCACACTACCCATTTGACTCGAAAGTATGGTCCTTCTTGATCAAGGCTGTCAAGGGTACTGCAAATTAGAAGAAGTTGGGCACGAACCTTCGATAGTAGCTTGCTAGTCCAGGGAAACTACGAACTTCTGCCACATTCTTGGGCACTACCCAAGAAACAACTGCCTCGACCTTAGATAGATCCACCACTATTCCCGGATCGGACACCCTGTGCCCAAGGAAGTGCACTTCTCATGTACAGAACATGCAGTTGGACAACTCCCCATAGATTTGGTGCTGTCAGAGGACCTCTAAAACTGTTCTCATGTCCTCAGCGTGATCCTCCACTGATCTTGAGTAGATCAGGATGTTGTCAATAAACATGACTACAAACTGATCCAGGTTTTCTCGGAAGTCGGAGTTCATGATCCCCATGAACACACCTTGAGAATTCATAACGCCGAATGACATGACCTCAAACTCAAAGTTCCCATATCTACATCTGAAGGAAGTCTTCGAGATGTCAAATTCCTTCACCCTCAAAGGGTGATATCCCGATCCCAGGTCAATCTTCGAGAACCAACCTGCCCCTCTCAACTGATCAAAGATATCGTCTGTCCTTGGGAGAGGGTAGTGATTCTTGATCGTCACCTGATTCAGCCTCCTGTAATCTATGCACAGTCTTATACCACAATCTGCCTTCTTCGCAAACAATATAGGAGCACCCCACAGTAACGCACTTGGCAGAACAAAACCATTTTTCATCAGATTGTCAATCTGGATCTGCCACTCCAGCAACTCAGTAGGTCAAATCCAGTAGGGATCCATCAAAATCAGATGGGGACCAGGTTGCAAGTCTTTCCCAAACACAACATCACGTCGAGGGGTTAGAGTCGTCACCTCTTTAGGGAAGATTTCCATGAACTCACTGACGATCCCTGGGACTTCCACCATATATGCATCCACCATCTCCAGTGATAGTTCAGCCAACAGGGAAAGGAGGGGCTCCTCTCGGCTGCTACTTCTCTAGCAACACTGCTCGCTTATGAAAGTTACACATTGACCATCCAGATCGGAAAACACGACCCTTCCTCAGAATAAATCAATGACAGAACATACAGGGAAAAGCCAGTCGATTCCTAGGATGACATAGTATGAATGTATCTGCAATAGTATAAGATCTCTAATAGATTGGTGTGGCCATATCATTAGTCTACATCCTCAAAAAAGCATAAGACAAGTTGGTCTGACCTCCGACTAGCGTTCTCAGCACCAGAGGCACTGGATGTCTCTCGATATCTAAACCCAGAGCACGGGCCAGGCTGGGTCTAAAAATGGAGTGCAAAAATCTTGTATCGAAAAAGGAAAATGAAAGAGTACTAAACAATCTGATCATACCTTGAACGACTTCTGGATCTGTTGGAACAGCTGCCTCCGCGACATGCAACTACCCACACCCAGATCCTCTACCTCTTGGATGTCATCCGCCTCCCTGACCATGCCCCGGTCGAGGTCCTTGAGGAGCGCCCTGAGGTCGGCCTCCCCCTACGACGTTCGCCCCTAGAGGAGCAGGAGCTCGCTATCCTTGGTGCTGCTGAATGGGTCAGGCTGGAAACTGATGCGGCTAGGGCGGGGGCTGCACTGGCCCACCCCCACTATAATACACACTATCCGGGCAGTGATTATGAAGGTGTCCATGGCTCCCACAGATGAAGCACGTCATTCCAAGGCCCGAAGGAAAAGGGCGAGGACCGGGGGATCGGAACTAGAACTGCTGGGGCCTGCTTCCTGCTGGTCGAAACCTAGAGGGTCCTGACACTGGAGGCTTGCTGCTAACGACCTTCCCCTTAGACGAGCCCAACTGGATACCCTCTTGAGATACACATCTAATCGTCTGCATACTCTCCACCACTTCACCTTTCTTTTGTACCTCCAAGTATGTCTACAGTGTGAAGGGAGTAACAACATACTGGAGAGAAGGTCGAAGCGCCTCCTCCGAATGTCTCTCCCAAGACTCCTCATCCGGAAAGAGGTCCGGAGCAAAGTGGGGGAGATACTTGAACTTTATCCCCAACTCTCTTACTGACATGATCCCCTACTTGAGGGAGAGTAGCTCTTTCCTTTTCTCATCCTTCATCATGGAAGAGAATAATTCCGCTCAGAACTCCCTCTCGAAGTCTACCCACACAACCTCAGCCTCATTCTTTTCCTCAAGATAAAGCGTCCAGCACTAATGCGATGCTCCCCGCATCTGGATGATGGCTAGAGGAACCCAATAATCCGCTGGTGCCCAGATCAAGCCAAAATCTATCACCAGCTCCTCTAGCCAGCTCTCTGTCTCCACGTCAGAGATGCTGCCCTCATACTTCCCAAGGGTCTGCCGCTAAAAGGTATTAAGCGTTTTCGGCCACTAATCATCCTCCTCTCCTCGTTCCACCCTCTGTCGATCGGCTAAGTCAACCTCCTGGGCCTTGATCACCCTCACCACTCATGGTCATCTCCTTGGTGCCATAGCTGCAAGATAAACAAGGAATTCATAAGCCAGAGTAGTGTAGAATATTGTTCTTAAATTTTTCTCAGACTTCTTGTTCATTTTAAATTCCAAAAATACCCATGAAACACAAGAACACAAGTCATTATTCTCCATGTACCTTTCATAGGGTCTCTACCCTGCAATCTGTGTAGCCTCACTTGGTCGTTCGGTGGCTCCAGAGTCCTTGCATCAGATCACGGGGGTCCCTAAAATCCCATGTCCAAGCCGGTCTTCCCAGGCTTATTTCACACACCAAGATCACCCAACACTATTGCCCCACCATCCCATGAAATCCTCAATGTTCCTAACTCCTGACTCCATCCTATCTCTCAATCTCTCTCTGATACCATTCTGTAACGACCCGCTTTTACCAAAAGAAGGGAAGGGACAACATATTTCCATACCCTTCCTTCTTTAATTTGAAGGAGAGATAATGACCCTCGAGACCCTCATTTAATAGGTCCTAGAGAGGTGACTAGCACCAAGGGTGTATAACCAAACACAAGATGGAAGGAATTACCCTTTTCGTTAATATGATAGGGAGATAAGGTAGCAACCCCAAAAACACCAAATCTGAAAGTAAAGGTAGAGCCGAAAGTAATCCATACCCATATGCATGTTCAAAAGTAATACATACAAGCCATAAGAACTCCAAATGTAAAGTACCAAGAAAAAGGAAAACGACAACAACAACTGCCCCAAGGCCTGAGCTAGTATAGTCCCGCATGATCCCTGAGGTCCTCCTAGAAACCTAAAAGCAGTTTTATATACGTAGGGTGAGCATAAAAGTATAATCAGTAAGGAAAACCACATTCTCTTGTGCACAAGTGTGGAGGCATTATAATGACCGGTGACAAAGGAGACAACCCAAGAACCTAGCAAGGAAAACTATCCACCCAAGCCTGACCAAGACACACTCCCCAAATAACTCAAGCCAATTAAAGTATAGTAATATCACATCGATGTTTGGGTACCCTGTGCCACTTTCCCACTGGTTATTGAAGACATTATACGCATCGTACCAATCCTGCCATTCTCACTATAGTCCCACTGCCACACCCTTCCATTCTCATCACAGTACCACTGGAACACCTCGCCTGCACACACCTGGGCCACTACCACACATCCCACCCACATACACCTGGGCCAAAAACACTACCCGTAACCACGCCTGCAAACACCTGGGATAGAACAACCAATTCCATGCCCGAAGACACCTAGACCATAAAGTCACTGTCACGCCCGAAGACACCTGAGCCTCATCCTGAAGATACATGGGAAATAACCTGCCCGCAAACACCTGGGCCAACCACCACACTATACAGTCGGAATATTCTTGGGATAATAATGGACTTCAGGCCATCACAGACCACCTGAAGAGTCTTGGGATATTCAGGAAAGGGAGTAGAAAAGGAGTTAATAACCAGCCACTCAGAAGAGTTTTGGGAAAAACACCCTCCCCCATGAAATGTGGCGTTCGTCACTATGTGATCAACTTGGGTGGGGTGTGAATAAGAAACATAAAATCTACAGATATATGAATAGGTAAAAATCACTCATCCCAACCTAGGGTTCCAAATCCTAAGCACAAACACCCTTGTTACTATTCATTCACAAAAAAAAACACAACACTCACGGCCATGTCACAACACATTCCCAAAACAAGTTCTCCATTTTAACCATTCTCGTTTTCACGTTCAAGTGATCCCCCTAGGTATATTCTTCAATACTGGGAAACTAACAGGCATAACCACAAGCCATGAAAGAAAAACGACCAACATAAATTTAAGCATTCACACTCGTTTCACTAGTGAAGTCACAACAACAAAGAGATGAGTGAGATCACTAAAAGTTCTGGAACCAAAGAGAGCCTCAAGATACAGCCCCAAATGGCTTCAGAACCACAACCAATCAACTGTAAAACAACAGTGGATACCATACCCATCCATATCACCTCTTAAGAACCAAGAAAATCAACACACCTACTACCAAAACAATTTTAGAACTTCCAAGTTCAAGCACATCATTCATTAGTTTCTTCTTTCTGTTTGATAACTGGGGTGGTCACAAAGGGATTATTGTTTTACAGGACATCCATTCAACCAGCCGAGTTTAAGTGATTATCCAATTTCCAGATTTCATTCATTAAATCATCACTGAAGGAAAATTGTAATTAATTCACAAGGAAAGAAAACCAACGACCATGATTTTCAGATATAGTAAGCACAAATGGTTCACAATCACATAACAAGAAAAAAGAATACAGCAGAACATCGATCACACCCCCTTCATTATTTAAAGGTCCATTCATTATCTTCATTAAGTTTGGTTTCATCAATCCCCATAGAAACAATAGAATACCCACCCTGCATGATACATAGTAAAGAGAAATAGAGGAAAACCCCTACTTGGTTGATCAAGGATCGAAGTTATTCTTCACGCGCCAAGAACTGGGGGTGCGTGACTTGCTGGGGAGGAGCGTCAGGGACTCCAAGGGTTAGCTGAAAGGATTCGGTACAAGCGCACCACTTTCCTCGGAAAGGGAGACTCCAAAGGCACTAGGTATAAGGGAGACCAACAAAGGGGAAGAAGAATAAGGAATTCTTGTCTGATATAAGGTTGAGAACCCGTTTTTATGGGATATAGGGATTTGAATGGCTTTAAAGTTGGATTGTGGTTTCCCCACATGGTTGGGTGGTTACACATGATGGGATTAATTATTAGTAAATGATTCTCATCATAAAAGGTGGTAACAGCTTTGAATCTAAGGATTTTATATAAATATAGGGCACATTACGCGGACACTCAGTTGCGTCCGTTGAGGGTCGCCCCACCCTGAAGAATTTAAACCTTGATTATGGGATTAAAAAGGCATTGAACCACTCCCAAAAATGTTAAAAAGGGCCTAAAAGTATCGTTATGGGAAAAAGATATAGAAGAACACTCAACAAGGTTGTACGACACTGCTCGGTCTCCCACTGATCGGTCGCACAGTGATTAGTTGCACTGATCGGTCGCATAGCGATCAGTTTCACCGATCAGTGGAAAACCTATCGGTCGCACTGATCGGTCGCCCACTGATCCATGACACACCGATTGGTCATGCCAAATGGTGGCACGCCGATCAATCGCACCGATAGACGACCGATCAGAGGCATGTCGATCGGTGGCACCGTTCGGTGGCCCGCCAGTCGGTCCCACTGATACTGCCCCGTCGGTCTGCCGCACATCGAAATGGCATCCTAACACTGAGATGCCTCCATGGGATCCGGAATTTGGAAAAGGGATGGTCCATGAGGGTTTGGGGCATTACAATTAAACCAAAACATTTCAGCAAGGATTGTTTAACTAGGAGTGTAGTCTTAAGAAAAAACTTCATGCACCTACTAAGTATTGATTTCATACTCAACCAAAAAATATATAGTAATTACCTAAAGTTAAACATGTGAAAAAATTTCATCAGCATTCTTGTATCCAAAAAAAATACTTAATTGTAAGTAAACATCAATATTTTTCATTATTCTAAATTTTTATGCTATTATAAAATAAATTGACTTTTCCTTAATTTTTAATTACTTATCTCTAATGCTAATCCCGTAAAATTACTATAAAAATCCAAGAAATTAATAAATTAATCCTAGAAATTAATAACGTAATCTATAAAAATAACTAAAGTGTAATATAATACCAACTGAGGCAGCCTTATGTTCACTCCTAGGTACAATATTACCAACCCATACATTTACAACTTGATTTTTTACCATGAGAAATTTATAAATAAAAAATATGTCTATATAAATAATTTAAATAGTATATATCACAAAAAATAATGAGTCCCATTAATAGATGGTTTGGTGTGTCTTAGGATTATCTATATAAGAAACATATTTTGAAATAGTTTTGATTATTTATCTATAATCCTACCACACTAAACTCTGTTAAAGACTTCCCATATATTCTACTCATATTCATAACCATGCGAATATAATCATAATAAATGGTTAATTGTAAATGATCAGTAATGGAAAACTCATAAAAATGGTATCAATCATTAGATCAATAGAATATGAGAAAATATGGGCATGAGAGAAATATCTATTTAAAATGAAAAATGAAAAATAGAGTTGTTTACATGTCATTACAACAGATCATGTTATATCAAATTTTATAAAATTTATGAAGAAATAAGAGTGTAAGTTAATAAGTAGACCCACGAAGTATGATTATCAGAATAGAACACTAATATAGAACCTTCCCTTGAATCATATCATAATAAATATATTTTTTCAAAACTATGGAATATGGAACATCACCTTTGTCAGTTACTACTGTCATTCATTCCGATGTGCTTCATTACTCATACCTATTCCATCATGAGTCATTTTATATAGTGAATGATTATGATTGAAAAAATAATTAATATATCTGGATGAGATTAATCCCTCGAAATATTATAATATTATTTAGTGTATAATAAAAAATAATAATTTATAATGAAACAGAACCTTTTGAGATGATGATGAAAATGTACATGATATCATATATATTTTTAAGAAGAAAATTATGTTTTTCAGGGATGAATTTATGGTTAATATTCTAATTGGTGAAGGATAAAAATTTTAAATCGTTTACAATTAAAAAAATATCTCAAATAATGGTACCTTAGGTACTATATAATAATCTAATGAGTAATTAAAGAGTGGAATATAAAAAATATGATAATGTAATGATGTAAACTCATTTTAATATAAAGAAATAAAATTGTGAAAAACCACATATAATAAAAATGATTAATAAAAAATAATTATGAAATGATGATAATGTAAATATGACAGTTATAAGAAATGATACATAATAATTATTCAAAATATAAAGTAATTTTTTTTGGAATGATATAATTTGGGTAATAAAAAAATCAAATAAAAAAGTGGAATGACATTATTCATAATTAATATATACTTTTTAATGGAGAATTTATTCAGGGTAAAATATTTTAATAAGAAATGAAACACTCTCCTAAGATAGAATGTAACATCAAAAACATTTATTCATTTAATATTTCCACCTAAATAAATAATTATTGTTATAACTTGTTAAATGTTAAAAATATGAAACTCAAAGTTGTTTATTGTATTTTATGATCTCATTGAATTCAATGGGTACATATTGTTTGAAAATTAGAAAATTTTACATTTTAAAAGCCAATGGATAAAATAACCATTCATGAATCTTAAAATTTAGATCATCATGATCTCCTGTAATTTTCATAATGAATAACAACACTATAAATACTATCATTCATTACTTATCCATTAAAAATTTTAGACAAAAATATTGTTATATTAGAGGAATTTAGTTTTATGATGAATCATGTAAATGATAGGTATCATTAAGAATTAATATGGCCATTTTAATAGTGATATGATTGTTGTAATAGTTTTATTTCCATTATGAATAGTAACATGACCAATATTTTTAGTAACCTAACAATTTGATTACTAATTTCACCTCAAAATAATTAAATTTCATATAATAAAATTTATATATTACAATTGAAGACTATTTAAATTATTAGAATTCTATAAAATAAAATTCATGATTAAAACACAAGAAAAACTAAAATCACATTTTTTTTAAAATTTATTTTAATTTAGTTCCATGAAATCATTATTTTTATGTAAATAATTAATAGTAACAATGTTATAAAATTATATTGAGAATGTGAATTTTTCTTTTGTAATTACAACACTATAATATTATAAGAGTGATTTTGTTGTAATTTTCTGAATTTCATCAATTGTTAAGTAAATAATAAAAATAATTATATTACATAACTGATATATTTAAATTGAATGAATTAAAATGTAATCATTTCCAAATTAATTAGATAATTTTATTCTTGACCAAAAAATATGGTAAATAATATTAATTATTGAAGAAAACAATTTACTATACTAAAAATTATTCTCCAACATCAAATATCTTTTTATACTAATAAAACCCAATTTTTCTATTTTTTTAACATTCCATTTTTTTAAAACATTGACATTAGTTTATAAGAGGTTTGATAATCATTAATAATATTTTTAATCAAATATAAATCCCAATTTCTAACATTTCTACATTAAATTTTCTATCTAGGAAATTATATTTTAATCAATATTGTACCCTAAAATAACCCATCATCAAAAATATAAATACCCTTCTCCCTCCCTAAGGAAAACCAATTCACTTGCAGTTAATAAATCCAAATAACCACCCAATAAATATATATTATGACTATTGTAGTCCAATTTTTTTTCTATAGTAGAAAACTATAATCTTTATGAATTTAGATGTTGAAAAAATGAAGATCATTAAGAAAGAGGAAATGTCGTTTCATATTTTAAATTTCTTTTTCTTTTCAAATTCCATTTACTATAATTATTTTATAAAAAACCTTATTTAATAAATTAAATTACATTTTAAAATCATCTTGATATTTTTTTTCATATATAAATATATATATTTTATATTAGGAACATATACTATACATATTTCACCACCTATCATGGAAATGTCACATCAATAGTTGGTTAATCACCTACTAGGATTTTTCCGAATATGAACTTTTCAATATTGTTATGGTAGATTATAAAATGAAATTTAAAATAAATAAATGTATAAATATTATTATATATATGATTATAGAGTAAATAGTGTGAATTTATAATTAGAAATAAATAATGAACATAAAATAAAAAAATATGAGTTACATCAATTAAAAGGTGATATTCGAATGTTTTAGCATTAAAAATGGAATTAATAATATAAATATAATGATTATAATTAATTAAATAGGAAATTTTTTGAAATAATTATATTCCCATTACTGGTTTATATTATACTCTGATTATTATACACGAGGATTCAATGTGATGAACATAATGGGATTCTAGGTACATGGATTTTTGAAACCAAATAATTCCTTTGGGGTTATCTGATGTTTGAAATAATTTTTGGGGTGAATCATCCTTATTAATAACATATTATATTGAATTTTTATATAATTCATTTTATTTTACTCTAAAATATATTTTATGTTTATATTTTTAGATAATTATGCCATAAATCATACATAATAATCACATATATCACAATGTGGAAACTTCTATTCAATATAATTTTTTACACAAAAATGACTATTAAAAATAAGTTTTGTTTACTTTTCATGAAAATTATTCAGGAATTTAATCTTTTCTTGTTTACATACCTTTCCATAAACCCTATGAAAACAATTTTAAAATTATGTATGAAGATAAAAATATTAGAAATGGGCATAAATAGAATTATTTCTATTAGTCCATTGAAAATATGAAACCCATAAAATATTTAACTCCATCACAATATTCTTTGAGCTTATTTAATTTGACATTTTCACCTTAAAAACATACACTTCATTCCAAGGAATCTTCTGAAACCCATATAATTATTAGAAAAAACATGTAGGAAACGGTTTATTCATTTTTATATCTCTATTACATTTTGAGTAACACTCATGGTTACACATGAACTAACAGTCACTGTTATACTTGGAATTACTATCATAGTATAATACCATAATCTCTTAGGAGAAACCAAATCCATTAATTCCATCCCATATATGAAATAAAAAATCTTATTATATTCACATACTCACTAAGGTGTAACCAAATTCATTAATTTTTTCAGTTTACCCGATGAAGTGGGAAAATATCTAAAGCCTACTTAACCTTGGTTTTTAACAGATCTATTATTACTCATAAAAATTACGAATAATAATTACAGATTACATAAGAGGTTTCATCATAAAAAATTCTATTCACCCATATAGAAACATTTTTTTGATAATAATATATCCCAATCCTCCAAAACAAATTTTAATAAAATATTATTTCCATAAAAAACAAAGTGTGGTTTTATTTTAGTAAATAATGATATATTATAATGAAATCCCAATATTAGATAATAGTAAAAGTAACAAGAAAAATACATTGTTTCCACATGTGTTTAAATTAGAACATTCGTTTTTTAGTTTTTAAAGTGACAAAAAATATTCCATTAAAATATTCCTTTTAATAACCTCTTATATAAATTAAAAACTAACACAAGATTCTTTATAATTATTTTATTTTAATTTAAGTACATCCAATGAGTAATTTTAATAATATGCACATGGATGAAAAAAATTTCAAGGGAAATTTGAAGACGTTTTTTAAAAATGAATGGCCCTTATCATTAGGCAGACTTATCAAATAAATTTTTTATTATCCAAAATAATAAAATTATGAAAATTATTTACTTTCATGAGACAAATTATAAATTTTATTATTCCTTTTATCTCACCTATTAAAGTTTTATAAAAATTTCATAATCATTTTTGTTCATGTTTTATGTTTTGATGATATTTGGTTTATACGTTCAATAATTATTTCGTTAGGTTAAATATGAACAATGATTTCACTATTCCATCATATCAATAATAATATTGAAATTTTTATCAATTTTCTACATAAATTATACATTTAAATACAAATATTATATATGTTTATAAGAAAATGAACTACATTACAATCATAGAGATTTTTTTTATAAATACACACGAGTAATGTTTCTATTTTTCAACGATCACTATGAAGTGAATGTAAGAATTATTTTATCAGTATATAATATTAAAAATATCATGAGAACCCTAAAACGTAACTAAATATACTAATATATATATTTTCTGTGTAGTGGTGACAAAAAACGAATCACATCTCTTCGTGGAGGTGGTAGTCCACACGTACACATGAACCACATTATCATTTTTCATTGAATAGAATTGTAAAAAGCTAAATGATAAAATTTATTTTGAAAATGAAAATTATTTTATTTATTTATAATTTAAAAAATCATTATGTCATCGTAACAGTTTATGAGAGGTGGTGATAGAAAACAAATTACATCTGTTTATGAGATGGTAGTCCACAGTACACAGGAACGATGAATTCATTCCCCAATTTATCTACGTGGAATATGGATATTGCTAATAAAATTAAAAAATATAAAATATTATTATATATATAATACTATTTATTTTATTTTATCATGGATTAATATGATTTAAATAGGTTTTATAATAAATAATACTAAAATATGCGGTTAAAAACTACACCACATCATCCAAAATTCTGCTTGACAAAATAATGTAAAACTGCTATGATTGGGATTATGTGAAAAATATGTCCAATAAAATACGGTTATGTATTTAAATAATGTGTTTGAGAATTTATTGAAATAATTAAATGGAACATATGATTTAATGAATGAGTTTTATTAGTTCCCTTTTCTAAGGGAGGGGAGGGAACCTATTGAAATTTATTAAAATGTTAATTTAATATAAATTAATTATGATGTCCAAATGGATCCAAATTTATAATATTAGAATTGAAGAATATTATGAGTTGAAATCATCTCATCCAATTTTTTTTGACATTTTTGGAACAATTTTTAAACCTTTCCCTTTTCTTTTAGCCCTCCATTAACCCTTTGGACAATTACTTGAATATTAATGTTGTTTACCCATTAAGGGTAAATAATGATACTATAAAATTTAAAATTCGAGTGAATATAAAATTTTCATGTAATTATACATATCACATTAATTTATATGATTAATTTTTTATTATAAGTTTGGAATCATTTAATAAAATATTATTTATTTAATCGTATCATTAATATTAATTTTTGATGTATTTATTTACATTGAAATCAATAAATTTATATAAAAAATTCAAATAAAATTAATTAAAAAATATATAATATTTAATTTTATTCTATAAAATTAATTTTTCATATTAATCCTTTCAAATTTTACTTATTTGAAAAAAAATTAATATCCCATATTTTATTCTTCAAATAATGGAATAATTACTACTTTATCAACGTATAAATTTTTAAGTAATTGATTATTTTTAAAATTTAAAATTAAATTATCGTGTTGAATAAAATTAATTTATCACTCAAAAAACATAACATAATCACTTATTATCCAAATTTAAAAATTATTAATGTTATTAAAAATAGGATTGAATCATTTATTTCATTTCGTTGCGTAAATTATTGTAAAGGTTACAATAACATCAAAATTGAAACAAATGGATATATATATTTTAGCATTATAGGATTATGGATAATATATAGACATAAAACTAATTTAATATAATTTTTAGGGAAAATATATATTCCATATCATTTAAATTTTAACCTCAATTACACGATTTACCCTTTATCATGGTAATAAAAATTACCATGGTGAGTATTCATATTGAAAACAAAAGGAGAACCTATTTAAAAAACAATTGTACTATTTATTTTTATATATTGAATCCTTTTTTATATACTCAAATCACAAGGTTCAAATAATATGATTTAAAATTAGTCTAACAATAGAAAATTAAAATTAGTTTCTATAAAAAATTTCTTTCTTAAGTATCAAATGATTTTATATTAAATTAAAATTAAATATTCATTTAAATAACCATAATTATATTTTATTTGAAATAAAATAAAAATATAGAACTTAAATAACTAATTGTAAATTTAATTTTACATTGTAAATAAATTCAAATAATATATCGTTTGAATTAAAATAATAATTTTTCATTACTCACTCAAAAATCAAGATTTTCTGAAAATTATTAGAAAATCATCTTTAGATAATATATATATGAAGATTTTAAATCTTATATAATTTATTTAAATACAATTTTTAAAAGTTCGTAATCATAATTATAATATTTATCAAAAAAATCTAAAACAAATTATTTTTATAAAATGTATTTTATAGTAATTAAATTTAATTACATAAAATTTACTGCATATTTACAAAAAAAAATTAATTAATACATAATTAATGAGTTGGAGAATTATATATTCCCTATTTTAGTTTATAATATTTATACTTTCTAACTCAATGGTTAATTTATAATGATCAATCTTAAATAATAATATTTCACTGTCTGTTTAAAATTATTATTGCATATTTTGAATGCTATGGAAGAGATTATTTGGATTCAAATATTTAGATATTTAATTATATAAAATTTAATAAATTAAATCATAAAATTTTGAAATTTTTCATCTTAATCAATGTTTTTTCATCTAAAAATACTTTTTATGAAATCATGCATCTTAATAAGGTTTAATAAAATATCCTCTTCACAAGAGTCAAAGGGATGTATAAATGTCATCTTGAATAAAAAGTCAATATGTTTCCAAGTATGAACACATTAGTGTGTTGTCAAAAAATATGAACTTATATGAAAAACTAATAATTAAGGACTAATAGTCTTTGATATAGAACTTGGCCATGAGAAATTTACCCACTAAAAAAATGAATAACTATAGAGGGTTAAAATGTCATTTATTTATCACTTAGAAAAATAAAGGGATGAAATTTTTATTTTGAGATAATTATCCTTGAGATGATGAATTAATTTAACATATATATTAAAAACATAAGGATGCATACTTAATAGAAAAGTTTAATTTCATTCTTTTATTAACTAATACCACAATTTCATCTATTCATCCTAACTATGATTATTCAATATAAATTCTTCATTCCTAAATTAGTAATATAAACTTATAATTAATCAAATAATTCCATAAAATTATAAAAAGTTATTCATCCAGTATTTGGACATTATCAAAACCTGAAATGGTAGAAAAACATAAGATAATTACAAAAATGAACAGACCTTTATATGAAAATGTGAAACATTAATCCCAAAATAATCAAAAATATTTGTCAAATATTAATATATATCAATATGAAAATAATTATCCTTAAAATTCATCAACATAGAGCATACGAATATTGAAACCAAATCATTATATGTATTTTATAAATAATTAATCCAGGAAAATGTTATATTTTTTCTCCATCTAAGTTAAATAAATCATATTTTCCCATGACATAAATGAATATCCTATATTATTATAATATATAAGTTATGATAATTTCTACAAAAATTTAAGGAATCACTATAAATTCAAATTATATCATATACACAAAAAAAATATACTTCTTTTTTGAATCCTTAAAAAAAATTTCATAATATCATATAATGTTCCCAAAACTATGGTGATTTTCTTCTGAAATCGCTTAATCTAAAAATTACACTCTAATCCCATGGATACATGTATTCTAAAAATATATTTCAACAATATATATAAAAACAAATAAGTAAGAAAAGGTGTATATACTAATTGGAAGATTAAGAAGGGTCGTGGTATTAACTTCATCCTTTTCTCTCTTTGGTCATGGATTTTAGCCCAAAAAATTTCCAGATATGATGGGTTTTCATTAGGATTATGAGTAGTCATTTTAAAAAAAACTAAATCATCAAAATTCAAAGAAAATTAAAAAAAATGATGAATATACTAAATATAATTTTAATTTTCAATGATTTTATTGACCCTAATGGTTATCAATATCAACAAAATTATGTCCTCAAAAAAAATTAATTATTACTCAAATAACATTTTCACATGTTAAAATTATGGGTTAGATATACCTCAAAAATATACCAAAACTCACTAATTATCTCCCAAATTACAGGAATCATATAAAATATCAAAATATTATTAATTATTTTATACTTATGATCATCTATAAATCTAACACTATATCATATATCTTTAATACCTATATGTAGTCAGCATAATTATTCATAGTTCTTCATAATTTATTAACAACTCATTTTAATCTTATTTTATAATATTTATTTCATATAAATAAGTAATTAAGTCATATGATTCAATAATATCAAATGATATGTCATCATAGAGCCTGAACATTTCAGGTTTCATTTTCAGTTTCCTTATCGTTAATAATAATACCATTAGATATTCATAAACATTTATTTGTACAGTCATATTGATCCCCTTCTTGATATTTCCCCCTTGGACATTGATTTTCATAATATCAATACTACCCACATTTAAAACATTAATTTTAAATTTTGAGTGTAATATTATTGCCCACCATGGGGTTAACTGATGTCATCATTTTTCCTTTGGAAGATTATTATATTATTCCCACATTTTACACATATAATGCATCAAAATAACCTATTAAAACATTTTACTATGTTATCCATCCCATATTCTTTACAGATATGTTATTGAATATTTCAACCAATATTATTTTTATCTCATCAACATCCACATAGCATCATTCTTTCTTATTTTATTTTCTAGTAAACTCACATAGGATAAAATTATTAATCATAACTTATGATTGAAGGTGAATAATAAGAATATTTATATTAACTACAACTCTAATTGTGTTTTTACTCATTAGGCCAAACACTAAATTTTCTGTCACATCCATTTCCTATTTGGTGCCTATGAGACCCAACAATATATCAAAATTGAAACGGTTTGTGTGATAATATGAATAATATCACAACAACACATAATATGATGGTGTTAAATCTATGATATCCTTTACCATGGCATCTTCAACTCTTTCTATTTATCCAAATTCAAAATAATTATCCCTGAAATACCATCCTTTATCATTATATATGATAATTAATATATGTTCAAATACTAACCTACCCTTAAAATTGATCAAAACATAACTCTGATACCAACTAAGAGAATCTAACCATAAAAATTTCATATTCTTGTCACTTATGATGACATTAATTTTATTTCATTCCAAATAAAATTTTATTTCTACTATTTTATATAATTAGGTTATAATGTGTACTTAACAATACCATATATTAAAAATTCGAAAATTATACTTTTTATCCATTTTCCACACCTAATAAGTCATTTAAAATAAAATATGTTTTATTTTCATGAAAAATATTCAGAACATTCACCATGACTTATTTTTCATATACCCATCCTTAAAACACCATAAAAAATATTTTCAAACGTGGGATGATCACAAAAATATAAATATACTACATGAAAATAAATTATTATGTCAGTACCATGAAAAACATTAAAATCCATAAATAACAAAAATTTTATTAAATTATTATTTATTAGTTTGAAATAAATCATTTCTACATGAAATTTTTTTTTCTCAAATATAAAATTTAAACCCCATAGTAATAATACATGAAACATGTAGTAAACATGGGAATCATTTTCATATCAATTTTACTTATGGATTAACCTTCAATGTTAAAAATGGAATAAAACTTACAATTTTACATCGAATAACCATCCATGAATAATCATATAATCACGTATGGGAAAAATAATTAGTTAACTATGTCCAATATTTGGAATAACCGTCAGATATATTCTAATATTTTATTAGGGAAAGCCCAATCAGTAAGCTATTTATATTTACCCAATGCATTGTACATATATAACTAGATCCCCAAAAAAAATTAATGTGTAACCTCCCATCCCCATATACCCTCCCATTAACCATAATAGACTGTTAAAATTATTACATCACAAAACACCCTGTACACCAATAAGAAATCATCTTTAGATATTCATATATCCATTTTAGTTAAAACAAAATTTTCAAAACTAAAATTGATGAAAATGGAAATTGAGATTTTTATAAAAATAAAACATTAAATATTATAAATTTATTAAAACATCAGATAATGGTTATGGTAGAATGAAATTTTATTGTGACTATATATGAAAAAATAAATCTTTCCTTTTGTCATTTGTAAATATATTTAAAACATTCCGTAAGAAGTTCAATTTTTTAAAAATTGAAATAAATAAAAATATATATGAAATTAACCTTGTAAAAATTTAATGTCCACGTAAATAAATCCTTAAAATAATTTATAAAGATTTGCATGGTTGAAAAATATATTTTAAGGGAAATAAAAAAAAAGAGGAATTTTAAAAAATAAATACCCTTACCAACAATCAAACTAATCTTGTACATTTATTTTCTTCTTAACTAATAAAATTCTTGTTAATTATTAAAATTATTGATAAAATATTTCACGTTAATTATTCCTTTTATATCAACTTTTATCATGTTATAACAATTATTTAATCATTTGAATTTACAATTGATGTTTTCATGATTTTTAGTTCATAACTAAAAAATGATACCAGTGGGTTGACTATATTCAATGGATTCCTTATTCCATCTTCTATAGAATAATAATAATCATATAATTATAAATATTGTACCTCAATTATATTTTTAAATCTTCCCATTAATTTTTTTATGAAACTTGAACTGTATAACAATAATAGAGATGATATGTTGAATGTACGCATGACTAATATTTACTTTTTTGAACAATCATTATGGAAAGATTGCAATTAATATTTTAGCATCATAGATGAATAATATTATCATAAATATCTTATTAATTCTTCAAATGTAATTATAAACATCATACATTGGATGTGATGTTGAAAAATGAATATATCGCTTCATGGGGTTGGTAGTCCACACATACACAAGAATGATGTTATCATTTTTTAATAAATGGAAATGTTCGATGTTAAATTTTATAATTTTATCCTAATGAAAAAATATGTCCCGAATTTTATATATAATCATTAAATATGTTATTATAACCATCCATGAGTGGTTATTATGGAAAATGAAATACAATAGTCCACGAGGTGGTAGTCTGTTATACAGAGGAATGATGAATTAATTTTCAAATGGATAGATATTGGTGATGGATATGGGTTATGAAATTAATATAATAATATAATATTACATATATGATATTTTTTATTATTTTTCATAGATGAGGAAAATTTGAAGTAAGTGGATGAACAACAAATAATAAACGATGTGATTAAAATCTATATCACTTCAGGGCAAGGTATCATCTTTTTTAATCTCTTAAGTCCTCATGAATATTTTTTGTCCAATAATAAGGCCTATATAATGGGTAGAGAAATTATTGGAAGTGATTTTGGTAATAATTTGATGATATAAAAGCATATTAAGTGTAAAGGAAATAAAATTAGTAGTTTCTTTTTTATAAGAGAGGGGAGAGCTACTCATAAAAGGCATTAAAATGTTATTTTAGTATAAATTAATTTTGATATAAAAACATATCCAAATTTATAATATTATAATCTATGGTGATTATGAGTCAAGATCATATCATTTAATAATCTATTTAAAATTTTAGATCATATTTTATTCTCATCTTTTTTTAACCCTTCATTATCAATTTTTATAATTTCCATAATTTTAATTTTGTCAAAAATTTAAGGGTATATAATTTTTCTATAAAATATAAAATGAACAATAAATGGACCTTCATTTCTTTGATTGACCATATTTCATTCATTTTTTTGAATCTAATATTTTTATGAATTTAGAATCATTTAATAAAATATTATATACTATAAAATATCACTAATATCAATTTTATATCTATTGTTTTATATTTACATTAATATCACAAATACAATAATATAATTAGATTCCAATTAATCAAAACCTCTATAATATATCATTTTTTCTATAATATTCAATGTTCATGTTAATTATTTCAAATTATATTATTTCTAATATTGTTTAGATCATTTATTTTACTTTTTAATTAATTAAATCATTATTGGATCAGTATTGTGTGATCATTTAAGTAAATTACTTTTATTACTAAAATTTGAATATAATTTAAGATAATGAAGATAAATCCTCTACCTTTAAAATAACAAAAAAACCTCTATTTATCCCCATGATAAAAAAATATTAATTTTTAAAAAAATGGTGTGAATTTTATAAAATATCATTATTTTATATATTATAAAGGTTTTAATCAAATACAAATGGAAAGAGTATATATTTTCATTATTTGGATGATTATGTTAGATATATAATTGTATAATAAGATTGAAGCATGTTTTAGTGTAACATGTTGGTACCTTCCTACCGGTACATCTTGATCCTTGTACTGGTTGTGAATTATTTACGGATTATTTCATGTTATTTAACGTACAATGTAAAAACATAGGATCATTACGAGTTTATGAATTACTATAACATGGTTATAAAAAACCATTCTTTTTTTACCATGAAATAATGCATCCAACGGTGTTTCACTAATAGCTGACGCACTATTTTTCAAAACCTTATGACGACTTCTCATAACCATATAGCTTTATATTGTGGGTTTTTTCATGTTTGTTTCATGTTTAATGTGAAAATGCTTCCAATACACACACCATAAATATAGGAACATGGATAGATCAAGGTTAGGGAAAATAGTTACCACTCACTGTGAGATATGTGAAACAACCCATAAATAGGGTTTTTTAATTCCCCAATAATTAATTTTAACATCTCAAAACCCCTCATTAACCCCTAATAAACCCATATAGACCCTAAATTAATATCATGGGTCTTAATTTCTCTCAATAATTGGTTTTGTATCCTAAAACCCTTTTTCTTTGGGAAATAAAGAACGTTTGATCATGCATGACCTCCTCGAGGTTAGTTGATCCTCTATCATGTAGTTTTCATTAAATATCCTCTTCTATAATTTTTATAGATTGATATATCATCATTATATTGACTTATATAACCTATATTTCTATGGATATTGGTTATTGTTTATGTTTATCTATATCCTTTACCTTTTTTATTCTTGGCGATCATATTTCATGTGTTTGTCTCAATCATGTGATTAATGGTATGTGGTTCTATAAACCCTTAACATTAAATTGAAACCTTCAACAAGTGGTTCAAATTAAATGAGTTTTTAAATTATTTTAATAATTATTATTTGATATAGTTGTAATTTTATTTTGATATTGGCATGGAATTACTGATAAATAACCAAATTCAATGAAAATGAAATTGTATAGTGAATTTGAGAAAAATGATTTCTTGATTCGAAAACCGAACTAATGAAACTAAATATATGTTAATCCTTTAGGAAAATTGGATAACATGGAATATGATTTTCAAGGTAATGAACCTGATGAATGTACTAATTTGGTTTTGATATTAAAATGGAATATAAAATATTGAAATTAGAAATTTATGTTTTGATTTTATTTTAATGATTATATTTCATAAGATTTATTTGTAGTATGACTACCCCTAATTGGAACCCATAAAGGGGCTTATATTAACTTCCAGATATGTGATCCCAAACAGGGTTGTATATTTACTGCTCATATTGTCTCCCCTAAAGAAGTGTGGATTGATTCCCTAACATGGGTCCCCTAATGGGTTGTAGTCTAGTTGATCTAAATAGGACCCCTAATGTTGTATTGATATGAGTCTCCATGTAGCTATATTTTGAGCCATTATTCATTATTATCGAACTATTTTATTTTTACAATCTGATGTATTTTTATATAATTTTTAAATTTTTTCAGGTATGGATATATCTTCCATCAATTATTTTTTCTAAAAATTATTCCCTTATATTTCATGTAAAATGGAAGGTGTTGTTGGAAAACCCTTAAGGAATGGTAATTCCCTCCATGTCATGTCAAAACAATCACATGTATTAGGGTTACTGGGCATCTATGTTGGTTCATTAGAAATGTATATCATATAGTAGGTTGTGGATCTTTACTTTATGTAAATATGTAGGTTGGATGTCATGGTATATTGGAGGTTGGATTATTAGGACTAAAGAGGATGATGTGAATGGGGCTCTATACATATCTATTCATAAAGAGACGTAAGTCACAAAGAGTGTTTCAAAATCGTATCTTAACGAATTTTATGATATGGTTCTATTATCTTCCCTACCTTTTTTGATATTTTTAAAATTAAATTATAAAGTTATACTTTATGGAATTAGTATTCCTATTTTTTTATCTGTGTATCCATGGTCTATGAAATATTAATTATTGTTTACATTTTTTCTATTGATTTTGTATACCATTATTCTTATACAAATTCAGTTGAATAATCCCTTATAGGAATCAGCTAGTGAATAATAGATTTAAATTCTACTATTGCACTATAATCTTATTGATAATGTGAATCATGTAGTACAAACCATGGGATAAGCATTAGAACACATTCCCATTTGGGATCCAATTGTAGAACCTCAATGGGATGAATCTCAAAATCTTGATCTACAGACTCAATGACAGATGATTCATTCTTTTTAAGGCTATAGTGATATTCAAGAGGCTAATGAGTGGTTAAAAATTGTGTTGAACTTCATTTTCATTTAATTGAAACTCTTGATTCAATTATTGTAATGTGTTCTACCTTCAAGAAGGAAAGACCAAGTAAGAGATTGTTGGATTCAATGGTGAAGAAAATGTATAAAGTGGTCATGGAATAAGAAGAAATTAGAGACCTTTTCACTAGACATTACTATCAGGATATGATGGTCTTATAAAATTCTAAAGTGTTATTAAACCATTGGTATGGTGATAAGAGCATGGTGTTGTATGTAAACTATTTTATTTCACTCTAGAAAAATCAACCAAATGTCGTAAAAAATGAATAACATAAGGATAAATGTTTTTAAATTGTTCATTGATATATCATCTGATATTTTGTCTTTATGTTGAATATCACCTTTTTTGTTAACATCCTAGATAGATCATAAATTTATTTTTACGATCTGAATGCTATGACAGGGTCCATGGGAGTTTCCTTTTAAACAAATTGCTTGTTCATTGAGTTTTTCAAGTGAAAGGGAATGTGGGATGATCCTTACGGTGTATCTTTATTGAAATATTTTACCATACCTATTTTTCATTCCTGAAATAGTCCCTATGGATTGCTTTCAGTGAGGTAAGGCGCCCCATTCGAAACTAAGTGGCACTAAGAGAGGATCCACCACTATAACTTCGTATTTAGTGACTATTTTTTATACTTGTGAATATAAATCATTTATATTAACTCATTGTGTGTAATTTATAATTCATATTAGGAGGATTTTATCATATGTTGTGGATATTACTACACCCCTCAGAATAAAGAGGAAGAAGGGTCATTGATTTACTACATGTTTTTTATCCTGATCAATGTTTGAACTTTTCTCAGATTTTATTATTACAAATATGAAATCTATAGAAGACATCCAAGGGATGGTTTTTGTAAATAATTATAAGGTCCAAATTGGTTATAATCAACTATGCGACAGATTTACTGTACTCGAATCAATGTACAATGTCATTTCAGGATAAAAGAAATTTATTTCAAGTACAGTGGGTCCATATTTTCCAATGATTGTTACAATAATATTACTGATTTATTTTCACATCATGTAAGAATTTATGATTGATGATCTCCCTCTAGTAGTTATCATGTTTCCTGATATTTTTTATTCATATTTCTCCAGTTTTCCACCAATAAGAGGGGTAGTGTTATTTATTGAATTAGTATCATATATAACTGATAACTATTCTATCATATCATATTGAACCAGAAGAGTTAAAATAGTAACATAATTCGGTGGATAATTTATTTGGTAATGTAATAACACACTCGAGTGCTCCTCCTTGTGAAATAAATATTCCAATTATGAAGAAATATGGTAGAAATATTCACCTATGTCTGGATTACAGAAAACACAGTGATTTTATGGTAAATAAAAATTACCTTTTACCACATCTTGATGATATATTTTACTTTTTGAAAGGGGGACATTCATTCTTGAAAATATACATTTGGTATGGTAATCACTAATTGAGAATTAAATCATCTAACATTCCAAATACTTTCTTCATGAATATATATAGTCATTTTGAGTTTCTTTTTTGCATTTGTCATGATGAATACTCATGTGGTAATTATGTATTTGAAGAACACAATATTCCATGGAAACCAAGACATTTTCAAGTTGATATTTTTTGATGAGGTTTTTTTGCCCTATGAATGTGTGGGATCGTTAGTTTCAAATGAGAGAATTCCTACAAATCATGAGATATCAATACATTACTTGTATCTTTTAGAATGAAATTTTTAGATACAGGAAGTGATTTTATTTTAACATGTCATATTGAAACATAGAATCACTATTGATATTGAGAAAGTGGATGATGAGATGAAATGTATGAAATCATGTACTATTTTTATGATATGGATCTTACTCGGAATTTCAATGAATTACTAAAGAATTTTTAAATATTTCTCAAACTGTATTTTCTAATGACCACACTCACTCATTATGGAATGAAGATCTTATGAAATGAAAATAAAGAAAGTTAATTTTTTCAGTTGAATCATATATAAATCTTTATGCTTATGTGGAATCATACAGATGATTTTTAGATCTGTGATTTCTTTTGTGAATTATCATGTTCGGCATTGGTCTTCTTTCTAATATAGAGTTATCATAATGATGCCTTTGTCTCTAGACATGTTAGGTAAAATGGGAATAATTACGCAACACATTATCTCAAACTTGTATACTTGAATAATTCTCTAAAGAGTTTATAGAATTAAATTTTGGGTGAATGTATTGATTTTAATTTAATTGAGAAAATAATCTTTTATATTTCTAAAACATATTTGAACCACCAATATAGTAATTTGGTGGAGAACATGTAGTCTATTAAATTTGATATTGAATACACCTCGTGGAAGGTTAGTTTCATTTGTTGAATCCATGAATATGAAACATTAAACCCATTCCATGTAAGAATTATTCAAAGAGTGAAACATGATGGATATTTTTTTCTACTGCACTTAGAGATCTAGGGGAAGAGGTTGAGGTTTTCATTGAAAAAGTTCAGTTCTACCCATCTCTTCTACAACTGATTCTTTTAGAACAACATTTTGATGTTGAATTTTATGGAATAATTGAATTTATCTATTGTGGGGAGACCATCATTGTGTGGATGTTCTATTAAGATGGAATCTTATGTATATATAATTTATTTTTCATAATTTACATGTCATAAAATAAATAATTATAGATATTTGTAATTCATAGTAGGCGGTGCACTCTATAAACATGAAGATGTTATATGATATGTGGCGATTATTTTTGTGGTTATGTATGAGATGATACATCACTAACTTAGTTTCTCGTTGTGATACGTATTATCAGATCTTGGTTGAGCTTTATATACCTTAGGGAATGATTTATCCACTTCTATTGTGGGTTATAAAGTGTCATGAAAACTTTATGGATTTTTTTGTTGGGTTTATATATACCCCTTAGTGAAATATTGTGATTTGGGGTGTGATTTGTAGGATGAATAAATTATAACACATTACATCCATTCAAGAAACAAACATTGTTGAAAACATAGGATGTCTCTTTATGCAAGATATTTTCATATTGCATGGATTTCCTTCATTAATATATTCAAATAGGGATCCCCATTTTACTTTAATCTTCTAGAGAGTCCTCTAGGAGAAATTGGGATCTAAAGTTTGTTGGACCACAAAATATAATCTATAGAAGGATTTCTAAAATGAATGGGTTATTTAGACTCATAAGAAGAAGTTAATTTATTTATTTCATGATGTTAGTGGATATTGGGACATTCGATTGGGGTTGGATGAATTATCTTATAAGAAACATACCATAATTCAATTCATGTGGATCTTGTTGAGGCATTATATTTCAAACCATGTAAATATTTATTGTGTTTAATGAAGATTGGTGAATATTACTATATTATAAATTGTTTGGTTAAAGATATAATGGTAAATATTATATTCATTAATCATAAAATGGTTACATAAAAGATTCCATATATGTCCATTGATGATATTCATTAATGAAAACTGTGGTTTTTCGTTGTTGAGATAGTGTTATAGAGTGTTTCACCGGGTTTGGTTCATCAATGTTTTAGGAAATAGGGAAAACCTATGTGAGGTTTTGGGTACTTTTTTGATGGTTGAGAGGGTGATGAAATTTGATAATAATTTATTAATTCCTCTATAGTTGAATTTTTTACAAAAATTATTTCATGATTGTTATATTTAAAATAATATTTCTTACTATTTTCTTGTTCTGATCAGGGTAGATTATGATGTTAACATTATTTATCTATAAGTGAGAATACATTCCGGAGTGTTGATTCTATTAAAAAACTACATCATTGTAATATGATATCATTACAACTATTTCTATAGAATAATTATTCATATTATCATGAAAATTAAGACTATGAGGCATTGATGAGAGAGAAACAACCTCATATCTTTGAAATAGAACCCACTTTAAATGATTTTTTGGCCTAAAATGTGTTTTTTTTTTGAGGATGAAATTTTTTTCTTTATAAGAAATACTTTTTGACACAACATTTGATTTAACATTTGATGGAATCATTTCAGTTATTTATGTTGGAATTTGGGAAAAGTTCTTTCTTTAAGGTGTTATTCTTGGTTGGTGTATAGTAATTGAAAATCAATCCCTTTTTTTGTGAAATTGTTCAGTGAAGGATATGCCACTAGAAGTGGTGAATAGTTTTTGAAAACTGTAAAACCTCTTCATAAAATAGTTTATCGTCGAAAATTGGGTATTTTCATGGGTTTTTTGTTAATAATAACTATACATCCAAAACATGTTCCCCAACCAGAATATGATTGAGAGTTTCTGGTTAGGGTACATGGTTACTTATAACCTTATGGATCATGTATCTAACCATGTTCTAAAGTTTTTAATCCATAGAAAAATAATTATGTAAACCCATGATCCCCGGTATAACCCATAATTTACACTTCTCAACCCAAGATAGAATGCTCCCAAAAAGTGGGTTTGACTCCTCAAACCCCTTCTCTTGGAAGATCAAGGTATGATTTATCTAATTTCATTGACATTAATTCTATAGATACACTCTAGTGTGGATTGATTACTATATCCTATTATTCCCTCATTATATAGTGATATATAATATTAGGTTTATGGACTTAATATGTATTTTAATTGATTATAATTCTGGGTTTTGTTTCATGATCTCCATCACATAGTTCTTTTGTGGATAATTTTTTGCTGGTATTTTACATGACTATATTATTAGATGTTGGAGGTTCCATAATTTTTTACCCTTTAACAAAAACATTTAACGTCTGGATTAAATTAAAATTATTATTCAAATTCTTTTAAAACCCTTTATTAGAGATGATATGAATTTTATTTTGATATTGGTATGGAATAAACAATAACCCCTATTTTGATATATTTTTAATTTGTGGATTAAATTGAGAAGATTGATATGTTGATTTGAAATTAGTATTAAAGAAATCAACTAGATGTATATCCTTATTTTAAATAGATTATATTAAAACAATGTTTAAAATGTATGTAATTTTATCAATGTTGTGATTTGGATGAAAAATAAAGGTTATAAACTAAAATTAGATAATAGAATTTTGATTTGATTTGAACTGTATGATTTCACCATGAGTGAATGGTTTTTTGACTACCTATAATGCAGTCCTCTAATGGGGTGTAGATTTAATACCTGAAATTGGCTCTCTTAATGTGGTGTAGATCAAATTACCATATGGGTCCCCAAATGTGTTGTGGATTGGTTTCCTAATATGGGCTCCCCAGAAGGGGTGTAATTTGATTTAAAAAAATGGCCTTTTCTAATGTGGTGTTGATAAGAGTATGCACATGAATGTATTTCTAAATTAGATATTTTATTATTAATTTTTTAATACATGTAGACTATTTTATAAATACTTAAACTATTCATTTAATTTTCATTTAACATATCTTCCCTCATTTAAATTTAAATCATGTTTTTTTAAAATTATGAAAATGATTTTCCATGATTGATTTTTTAAATTTATATTATAATAGGTAAAGAGTTATGGTATTGTTTATATTACCCCTTCTGAGATCATATTATACTATTTATGTCACCCCTAACCTTATGGAATTTTTGGATTATATTTTTCCAATTCTGAGTAGAGGGAAAACTCCACTTGGAGGAGGTGGATGTTCTTGATCTTTGGGAATCAAGGTGAATAAGATGACTGATTGAGATGTTATCCACCAATTCCTTGAGTTGTCAGAGCTATTATCTTTGAAAAAATTGAGTAATTTGATAATGAATTGTTTTGGGTTTATTTAACTCTTTTCAGGTATGTTTCCCTTAGGGACTATCAATAATACAAACTTTTATCTATTATCATCCATTGTTTTATGAAAAAATCATTCCATTATATTTTTTTCTTGATGTCATGTGCTAGATGAAAACCCCAAGAAATCGGGACCACCGTTCAGTTCATCTTTGAGTCGCTCCAGCATTAAGATACTCTGGTACATTGGTTTTATTTTTATATTCAGGGTCATTAATTAGTCCTTATCATTTTATTTTTAACCATAATTTCTTTATTAACCCTTTACTATGGTAAAAAACTTACTAAGACTACTATTAATATATAAAAATATTAAAGGGTCCTATTTCAATAATTTTTACTCATTTATTCCATATATTGGATACTTTTCTCAATGTTAAAAAAATATGATATAATTTCATTAAAAATTAAACTAGGAAAATGATACAAATAATTTTTTAAGAAAATTTCCAATTTGATAATAAAATATTTTTATATTAAATTATTGCTTAAATATCGTTTCGAAAACATAATTTAATTTTATTAAATTAAATTGAACTAATGAAATTTTAAAAAATACCTAATATTTAATTTGAAGTTATAAATACATTAAAATAAAAATAATCAATAAAAATTAGTTTATTACATTATTCAATAAAAGATCAACATTATTATAGAATTCTGAAAAGTACATCATAAGTTAATTTTTACATGATGGTTTAAAAAATGATAGACATTTTATAAAATCCCATTTCTATATTTGATAAGAAATTACTTATAATATTCTCTCACAATATGAAATAACAATCATCTTTGAAGAAACTATATTTTTAAAGAATAAAATAACATTACTCAAAATTGAGTTCTTATTTCTTATAAGTTAATTAATACATTAAAAATTAGTATAACTATAATATATTTTATAATTAATATGATTTTATTCATACCTTCCAATTCAATAGATATATTTAAACTTTCATATTTAAAAAACAATATTTTAATGACGATATATTATTATTGTTGCTTTTTTTACACTATCGAACATAATATTTTTTATTACAATATTTATATTCAACATAATTTAGATTAGATGTTATTATAATTTCCATAAAATTATTTTCACCAGTCATTCCATTTTTAGTCTAGGGATATGTATTTTTTCACCATTGTTAAAATGATTTCTATGATAATTTCAATGATTTGATGAAATGACTTCACTTTCCAAAACATTACATGAACTCCTATTTATTTCTTCATTCTATGATTAGTAATAGTGATCCTTTATATAGATTTATGATCTATCATATTCATTATCTAACCCCACTAGATATTCACTAATTAATTTTTTATCAAATCTCTTTCAAACTCACTACATTCCATGTGTATATTTTAGGAATATTATTTTTAAATATTCTCATTCCTTATAGAATCCATGATAATTGATATTTTATTATGTGAAGGCTGGGATAAAAATTATATGTCCTACTAAATCATTTTTTATTTTCATATATTTCATAATACATTTATTTTACATAGGATCATGAAGGTAACATTTTCTAAAATTATATTGTTTCGATTTAGGAAAAAATGTTATATGTTAACAAGATTCTACATTGTTCCAAATTATTAGTGCTATTTGAATATTGTGTTAAAATGTATAATTATTATTTATAACTTATATTCCATTCCTTATCAATTGATTACTTAATATTATAACAATAATCATTTGTATAATTTATGTTTATGATGATTATTCTAACCAATGAAATATTGATTCAAGTCTATTTCCCCCCAATGTTATATGTATTATTGTTAAAATTTTCTCTCTTCCCATTCGTTGATGTATATACATAGGGAATTATATGTACTATGGATGAAGCTAGAGATTTAAAAGGACAATGATTAAAGAATTAAATAATTTTTATGTTTTATTATGTATATTTAATTTAAGTACTTAATTTTCTGAAGATATTAAACCCTTGGATCCCTGAATATATAAATATTAATTTTTCAATACTAAAAATGATATAATTAACATGTATGAAAATTCTAGCTCTCTTTTTTGTGTGTTATATATTTCTATTTAGGTAATATTGAATTAGAAATAGAAAATGTTTTTAAAAACCCTATGGATATGATGGAGTTTTAAGGGAAAAGTAACTAAATTTCATTACAATCTATGATTATGTGGTTTCTATAAAATGATTTTAGATCTTTCTACAAAAGTAAACTTGGATCTAAAATAGATGTACCTAAGGATGAAAACTCTGAAAGTATTTTTTGGGTATAAACCAGACCTATACTTTGTGAAATACAAACATTACTTCCTACACAACGGGTTTGATGAATCTACTAGGTTTGAATCGTTTAATAGTAACCTATATATAGATCATTGTCAAGGGTAAATATATAGAATAATTATTTCATTTAATGGTTTTAAATATATAATTTCAGGACCCTATTAGAGTAATTTGAGAAGAATAATATTATAAATATGGGAATTCTAAAGGTTATGACAATTGAATTGATTTTTATATGAAATTAGATTAATTAAATTTGGTTATTAGATTTTTTTGAAAGTATTAGAATTTCTGAATATGCTGGGAATGTGTTGAATCCAAACCAAAAAACATTATCAAGGAAAAATAAATGATTATATTAATGTCATTTCTTATGTAATGAGATATCAATGTCATAAAATTATAGTTATTCTTACCCAACTGTCTCAAGATATGAGCAATGTCATAAACCATGTTAATCATCTACCTTAACCAATGAAAAAGCAACTATCTATCTAATAAACTCTTTAGAAATGAAAACTTATTTTTAGAGGTTATTTTGATCCATTAATCTTTTAATTGTGAGTTAAACTGATATAAATAATTATATTTATGATCTACTCCTTGGATAATGATAATGGCTCCTTGGATATCGTTCATTTAGATATGGAATGTGAATAATGGTTGGAATTGAAGATGAATATTAGATTAAAGTTGAAATTGAAGAAATAAATTTGAAAAAATTGTGAATATATTTATTAACTTGTATTTACCTTAAACTTACTAAAAAAATTTAAATAATGAGTTTCAAGATATTATGTAAAAGAAGAGTTAGTCTTTTAATACCTATGAGAAAGGTTTCAAAAGTTTCTCTAGATATTCCTTGGGTATTAAAATAAAAAATTAGCGAAAAATAGATAGATTGATTAGTAGTTTAAAGTCAAACCCCTGAAAGTATATAACTATATGTGAGTTTAGAAGTTTTGAGGAAGTATTTTTGTCCGATCTCAAAGAATAGATAGATTTTTTAGAAATTTCTAAGGGATATAGATATAAGAGATGAGATTTATAGTTTCACGGTGTTCAATTGAATGAAAAAAGAGGATATTAAATTAAACAACAAACTTTATAATTTTATCGAATAAGAATCAATTTTATTTTCTAATGTTTACATATAAATAAATTATGTGTTAGAGAGAGGTCCCTATGCTCATGAATTTCAAAGAGACATGAATATTATTACCAAAATGATAGAGGAAAGGAACCCACCATTCGAATCCCACTGACTGGTTAAATTATTTATCTATAATGATGGAAGAATTTATTTGACCGTTAAAATAAATAATTGGTTATTTAATGTTGTCAACATCAGCATATATTATGGAAAATGGCGGAAAATAAAGCTTATTTCTGTAGGTTCCGGGCATAGTGGAAGCACGTTTTTTGGTTTCCAAACTTTATTTTTATCGTTAACAATGATCAATCCGAGATCTATCATGATGATAAAATTCCGGATCTTCAGAATAAAACAATGAATGGAAAAATAATGAGGGAGTCTTGAAATAATAAATATTAGATCATCATATGTTGGTTATAGTTAATTTAATTAATTGACAAGATTTAACTTGATGGAAATTCTTTCTTCATTGATATCTTCGGTCACAATCTGATGCGATTCATTATTGCGTCACAGTATCCAAGTGTGGACTTCCTCTTGCAGTGATCCACACGTGTACCATATATCTCTAAATTTCACAAAAGGAATCTATGGGTTCTATCATGGAGTAGCATTTGCTGTGATGTCCGCCTTATATCACCTTGATCTGGTGGAAGAGCATCTCTCTTAGTCATGAGAGAATTCTTGGAGGAAGGAGTTCTCTCCGCCTTGGGATAATTCTCCATACTTTTTGTGCAGAATGATTCTCTGTGGAAAAGTGTTAGTATTGTGTAGATATTTATAATCGGGTTTGAGGTTATAGAGTTATGAAAATAAATAAACTTTTTATGCATTTTATTTATTTCATTAACTCTTATTTCTAACCCCCATGATGAATGATTAATTCCTTGACATGTTCCCACACTGATTATAATAAATATCATTTAATAAAACGATATTATGTCATCAAAATCCCAAATACAAAAAAACATGGTGTGTAATCATTAATACATAGACTATACACATTTTCCATGAAAACTACAAGGCGTGTGCATTCAATGGAAACTGCGTCATTATCTTGTTTTCATTTTTATTTATTTCCTCCACCACATTTTTTAGCCCTTGAGTAATGTCTATTTATTTCTTAAATAAATATAACTTCATTACTCAAGAATAAATATATATTATTTTTCCCACAATATATTCTATCGAAAAACGAGTGTCGAAATTAATGCGATCAAGTGTCCTTAAATAATTATGAAACCATAGTTGGTAATAGTCTTTATTTAACTTGCTAAATTAATATTTAAATGAAATACTTGGACACACGTAGTGTGTGTCCCTCTAGGCCTCCTTCTCAGTGGCATTAGCCGAATCCTTCTTAAAGTCCATGTATAGTGTCTAGCAACATGCCATGGCGGCCATAGAGAAAGAAGTTAACCCCGCAATGACATGTCACCTCATATGAACACTTTAAGTGTAATATAATCCCATTGTCATGATATCTCGAATCAAGTGGGTTTCATGCTAGCACCATCAACCCATGTGCACAATTATTTTTTATTTGACATTCCAGAATTGAACTCAACCTTTCCTTACCATGACCATGGATTTATTTAGGCTATATCAATTCCATCAAAGGGATAGAGATATCTACATCCATTATGAACAGAAGGAACAAATAATTTCTCGCATTGTCTATTAATTTTGAATTACTCTTGAGGCACCCAACGTATCCTACCTCACTACGAACAGTGTGAAATCACAGTTTCCATCAATACATCTAAGTGTGCGAGTTTTAATACCCACTTATAATAATCTTCATGTCCAAGGACCAATACACACATTCATAGATAGTAACATCCAATGACACTGTGAAATGTATATTTCCTACTGGAATCTCTCGTTCTCATAATATCCTCCTGGATATTACCAAGGGCGCACACCATGAGAAGGTGCCTCAATGTTTTATGATTCCTCACCCTTAAAGTCATGTATTATTTGTATCCCTCAAATAAAATCACCTAGCCATAGAAAACATATTCAAGAACAGTTTTATAGAACTTATGGTTTTTCATCATACAAGGGATCCCCTATGACCCTTTAATGAAATAGATGTCATTAGGACATTATCACAAGCATTGTCCTGCAGAAGAACAGTCATGATGTGATAAGGTATTTATTTAATGAATAAAGTACAAAGCAGTTGGTTCTAGGCCACCAACTCCAATAGAATCCCACTTGGACTAGATCTAAATGCTAACAATTTTTCACCCACTACCTCTCACAAGATATTCATGCTTCTGCTGAGATATGCCTTTAGTCACTGGGTCCTACACATTCTATTTAACAGATACTCTGTTAATTTAAACTTCAATCCTTTGATAGAAATCCCTCAAGAGGTTATAATTCCAGAGTATGTTCTTTGTCCATTGATGGAACTTGGTTCTTTTGCAAGAGACACCACTGCAATATTATCACAATAAAACATGATAGGATCTTTACTACTATGAACCACATCAAGCTTCTGGACAATGTTCTGAATCCAAATAGCTTCTTTGGCTACATCATAAGCCGCTATATATTAAAAATCCGTTGTAGAATCGGTGACAACATGCTACTTTGAACTCTTCTAGCTCACAACTCCTCCATTGAGACAGAAAACATATCTAGTTTTCAACTTCAGATCATTTTGATCTATCTCAAAACCAGCATCAACATACCCTCTGATGAAAAATTCTTTGTCTCCACCATACACCCAGAACATATCCTTAGTTATTCTCAGATACTTAAGAATAGTCTTAACAGCAGTCCAATGTTATTATACTCAATCTGCTTGATATCTACCTGGCATGCTCATAGCATAGGCAACATCATGCCTAGTACATAACATGGCATACATGATGGATCCTATAGCCTAAGATTATGGTATCTTACTCATTCTATATTTCTCTTGGTGTGCCTGAAGACATGTTTTCATAGAAAGATAAAGGCCATGTGACACTGGAACCAATCCCCTCTTGGATTGTTCCATACTAAATCACTTTAGTATTTGGTCAATGTATGTACCCTGACAACGTCCAAGTAGCATCTTGGATCTATCACGAATGATCTTGATCCAAAGAATGTAGGCTGCTTCACCCAAGTCCTTCATGGAGATAAACATGTTTAACTAGTCGTTATATAACTATATACCTGGAACATCGTTTCCAATAAGAAATATGTAGTTAACAGATACAACAACGATAACGATCGTATTCCCGTTAAACACTTAATAAACTCATGTCTCACATTCTTTCTTAATGAAACAAAATTCTTTTAAAGCTTCATCAAATCAAATATTCCATGACTAGGATTCTTTCTTTAATCTATAAATGGATTTATGAAACTTTTAAACATGTTTGGATTAACCCGTTGTCGCAAACCCTTCCGGTCGTGTCATATAGACATCCTCCTGAAGGATCCATTAAGGAATGCTATTTTGAAAACCATTTTCCAAATCTCGTAGTCATGGTAAGCTGGTATGGAATGTATGATTCCTATGGATTTAAACATGGAAATTGGCGAGAAGGTTTCCTCATAGTCTATTCATTGATGTTGTCTGAATCATTTTGCCACTAGCTGTGCTTTATATGTGCTAACTTGACCTTCCATGTCCAGTTTTTTCTTGAATACCCATTTGTATTCAACATGCTTTACATCAAATGGCTCATTAACCAGAACCCAGACTTGGTTCTGATACATGGAATCCATCTCAGAATTCATAGCTTCTAGCCATCTTGTAGCTTCGGGGATTTTTACTGATTCATTATAATAGATAGGTTCATCATTGTCCAACAATAATGATTCACCAACCTCAGTGACTAGTAAACTAAATATATCTGGTTCCCTTACCTCTCTTGAGCTCTTACACAGTACTTTTGTTTTTGGAACCTCTCCCATGGGGACCTGTGGAACTTGGTCCTCTACCAACTCATGTGTATCCTGAGCATCAACTTCGCCAAAGTCAATCTTGCTCCCACTATCCCTTTTGAGGATGTGCTTCCTCTCAAGAAAGATAGATTGTCTGGAAAAAAATCACTTTCTTATCTTCAGGGTTATATTGGTAATATCCTTTTTGTTTCCTTAAGATTTTCTATAATGATACACCTCATAGACCATGGGGCTATTTTGTTTCCTCATAAGTCCTTAACTAATGGCTCGCATCCCTATACACTTGTATGCGACAAAATGGGTTTCCTTCCATTCCATAATTTGGAGGGAGTTCCATTTTCCGACTTAATTTGTTATCAGTTTAATGTTTATGCTGCAGTTTTAATGCATATCCCTAAAAGTAAAATGGAAGAACTACATGAATCATCATTGACCTCACCATGTCCAACACGGTGCAGTTCCTCCATTCACTAACACCATTCCACTATGGTGTATAAGGAGAAGTGAGTTGAGATAGAATCCCAGACTCTTGTAGAAGATCGATGAACTCTTGGTTTAGATATTCTCCACCTCGATCCGATCGAGTTTCTTTATATTCTTACCAGGATAATTCTATACTAAATTCTTGAATTACATAAATTACTCTAATTATTCTGACTTATAACTCCTTACTTAGACATATCCATATCTACTCAAATCATCCTTAAAATTAATGAAGTAAGAATATCCCCCCTCTAGCTTCTACTAGAAATGGTCCACACACATCTGTGTGCACCAATCATAGAAGCTATATGGCCCTTTCACCTTGTCCACTGAAGGGTGGAATGATCATTTTTCCTTGTAAGCTAGAATGTCATCTAACAAGTGTTTTTATCTTAGTAGAGTCCAAATAACCATCTTTGCAGAGCTTTGTCAAGAACTTCTCATTTACATGACCGAGACAGTGATTCCACAACTGGGTGATGTATGAGTCATGTGAGTTTGTATCCTTATCAATTTCCAACACATTTTTTTTTCTAATTTAATACAAACAACCCATTATTTAAATGTTCTATACCATAACATATGTTGTTCTTATAAAATAGACAACCCTTATCTCCAAACATGAAAATAAATCCAACCATATTTGAAAAAGACATAGAAATTATGTTTTTGGTAATACTAGGAACATAATAACAGTTATGTAAAACCAAAATCATCCCAGTTGGCAATGAGAGGCGGTAATCACCAATCGCCAACATAGCCAGCCTTATGCCATTGGCATCTCAATGATCAACCTCTCCTCTGGAAATCATTCTAAATCTACTTGGTGAATGGATTTGAATACATATTTGATCCCCACAAGATCAATCTAATACACAATGGGTAGAAATGGAAGGATTACACTCCATAACGAACACACCTTTAGCATCCCCATGGTTCTGAGTGCAGTTCCTTTCCTAGTGTCCTTTCTTGACACATTCAAAACATTCTGCCTCTCATTCCTTGCCCTACCTCTGTATCTTACCCTTCATGGAGGGATGACGCTTGGGGGCTTCATACCGTTTATTAGTCTTTGGCCCCTTTTCCTTATCCTTCATTTTCTAATTCACCACAAGGATTGTGGGTTTTTCACTCCCCATGTCCTTATCTACCTAGCGAATCAAGTTCACAAGTTCTGATAGAATATTCTCATTATTTCTCATGTTGTAGTTGCCAATAAATCTTGAGAAGATCTTGGGTAGTGATGATATGATGAGATCTGTACGCAACTCATATAGGCATTTAATCCCTATGATGTCGAGGAATTCGATGTATCAAATAAGCTTGACTATATGAGGCCCAACTCATAGAGACTCTCCAAGATTAGTTGTAAACAATATATTGGAGATCTCATTTCTCTCTTTCCTTCCCTTCTCTTGGTAAAGATATTTAAGGTGAGACATCATGCTATACAAGTCCATGTTTTCATGTTTCTTCATGATCTCATTAGACATGGATGATAGCATGAAACATTGGACATCTTTGGCATCATCCATATGTTTAACATAGAGGGATATTTCCCCATCACTGGCCTCTTTTCCAGGTGCAACTATAATAGGATCTTCCATCACATTCAATCTCCTTTCATGGTGAAGGATGATGCGCAATTGCCTCTTCCACTCCTGGAAATTGGACTTTCTGAAAAGGTTTTACTTCTTGAGTATAGTTCACAATGATATGTTTGAAGTCATTTTTCTTGTCATTTCTACAAATTAAGATGAGAAAAGGATTAGTAATTTTTTAAAAAACTAAGAAAAATAAATAAATTAATATTTATTAGTCTCCCACTATTTTATTGAAATCTAATATCCCTCGCCATTGAATTCAGAATATTCTGTTTTCTAAATATTCTAGTGGGAAGGATCCATATTTCCCTTATAATTACCCCAAATGGGGTTGGTCAAGCAACTTGAAGGGTTTTAGGTATGCATTCCAAATGCCAACTACATTGACTCGCAACTCCTTAATCCACTAATTGGACTCCCAAATCCTGAAATCCTTTTATTTTAGATTTCCTCAACCTTTTCCTCTTTGTCACATCATGTTCTATTGTCATAGTCATCCCTTGATGCGAACAAAGTTAAGTCAACCAAAAACCTTGAATTATAATTCCTCGATAATTGAAAGCACCCCAACTAGGTTTGGTTAAGAACATTGAAGTATGGTTTAATTCTAACCAATATTATGGAAGGCTATACCGACATAATATTTCATTGAGGGATTTTATCCTTCTATGTAAATATCCATTTTGTTATCTTTGATTACATGATTGTTAATATTAAGTGGGATATACTTAAGTGATTAACTATGTCTAAGATAATATTTACGCATAAGACGGTCTTATTTAAGATCCATCTTGCAAGATTGTTTAATTCATTTACTGTGTGATCGTCAAAACACACCAACAATAAATAAACTATGTAAATGAAATAAATAAAATAAATGGTATAATCATGAGATTGTTCTGTTAGTCAGTTTATCTAGCGGTTTATAAACTAAACCAATTCCTAGGGGATAAACACCTTAAACCATATGGGTTCGTGTTTACATCTTTCCACCTGTCCACCTTTGTATCTGCTTGGATTGGTTTCGCCTTGGCTCTTGACTTGAGCTGTCTCCACTAGCATGGGAGCTCCAACCATTACATATACATTTACCTCACATGTAGGTGATATGTAAAAGGGTTTTTTACATAAATTAAACCTTGGGAATGCTTTCCCTACATATTAATGAGGAGAAGGCTCATAGGCCAACAAATTTAATTTAAATAAATTAATTAAAATAAACCATTCACAAACAAAGGTCTTTTTATAGCTCATGATCATCTATGCATGCAATGATATTAAACATTAATAAAACATGAATTCAATTCTTTAATAGTTATTGTTTATGATAAATCACACTCGAATCAATTAATTATCTTTAATTAATCAATCCTTTCATATTAAACCCATTTTCTAAATTTCCTTGAGATTCTCATCCATCATAATTTTAAACAAATAAATTCATTTAAAATTATATTTGTATATACTATGTAACTTGGAGGAAACCTGATGAATTCCCATTCATCACATACATGTAAAATTAAACACATATATATAAAACACCCATCACCTGTTGTGCCTCAGCATTTCGCCTGCACTATGGTACAAGTATCAACGTATTGTATAATATAATAATAAATTTTGATAAATCTATGTAATTTGGATGAGTACACTACATGTAGTTCCGACTACACAGCATGTACTTTTTTTCACCATCCATCCAATGTAAATGCCTAGGGACATGGCGTCTACTTGTACTTCAGAAACATTTGGAGTACAAGACATGTTAAATTAGACACACTCCATGTAGTGTCCATGTTAGACAGTTTCCAAATGGGAAAGCCATGTATGGGGTACACGGTCCAACCCTAATTTGAAGGGACTAAATGTCATGTTTAGTTGGACCACACGACATGTAATCTGGAAACCATGTTCCACCTGTTCCTGGTCAATACACAGTGTCATAAAATACATAGATAGGATCAGTACATAGCCTAATTTGGTGGATCAGTCAATGAATTGAACCTAGACTACTTGACCTTTACTTCCTAATACACACAGTGTATTTTGGTGTTGTATGGATAGGAGCGTTTGGCACATCTAGAATAGTTCCTCTATTTTATTTCAATCAATATTAAAAGAAAAATTCATTTCTATAAGTTGAATGAGAAACGAGAGGGGAGTAACAGATCTCGAGATTTAGATTTTAATAAAAAATTATCATGTATTTAAATAACTAAATTATTAAATGCGTAAATTACCAATGAAAAACTAAATAATTATAATAAATTATATGATCACTCTGATACCACTTTTCAGTTCCGGGCACAGCCAAAGCCCGTAGGTGGGACTTCCAAACTTTAATGTTATTGTTAACAATGATAATTCCGAGATCTGTCATGATAATAAAAATCCATATCATAGGAATAAAACAAAGAATGGAAAAAGAAAGAGGGATTATTAGAACTATAAATACAGGATCATCATATGTTCGTTATAATTAATTTAATTAATTGACACAAATTACCTTCATGGAAACTTTTTCGTCATTGATTTCTCTGATCACAATCTGAAGTGATTCATCATTCATTCACAGAAGACAAGTGTAGAATTCTAATAGCAGTGATCCATACATGCACCATGTATCTCTCAATGTTTCCAAAAGAGTCTCCAGGTGCTAGCATGTAGAATCTTTTACTTGCATTGTCTTCCTGGGATCACCTTTATCCGATGGAAGAGGATCTCTCTCGGTCTTGACAGAATTCTTGGAAGAAGGAGTTCTTTCAGCCTTGAGATAATTCTCCATAATTGTTGTGCACAACGATTCACTTTGGAAAAGTGATGGGGTTTTGGGGATATTTCTAATTGGGTTTGAGGTTGTAGAGTTATGACAGTAAATAAACGTGTTACACATTTTATTTATTCCATTAACCATTATTTAAATTACCCATGTAGAATGATTAATTCCTTTACATGGTCTCACAATGTTTATAAAAAATATCATTTAATAAAATGATATTATTTCCTCAAAATCCTGACTGCAAAAACTACACGGCGTTTAATCATTAATATACAGCATGCACTCATTTTCAATGAAAACTACACAGCGGGTGCATTCAATTTACACAGTGTGTTTATCTTGTTTTCATTTTTATTTATTTCCTCCAACACATTTATTAGACCTTGATTAATGTCTATTTATTTCCTAAATAAATTTAACTACATTATTCAATAATAAATATTTATTATTTCTCCCAAAATATATTCTCTCGAATAGCTAGTGTCGAAATAAATGTGATCATCCATCCTACAATAGTTATTAAATCATAGTCGAGAATAATCTTTATTTAAAATGTTAAGTTAATATTTAACTGAGATACATGGACACACTTAGTGTGTGACCCACTAGGCCTCTTTCTTAGTGGGATTAGGTAGATCCATCTTAAATTCCAAGGATAGCATCTATCAACACACTAGGGCACCCATAGAGAAAGAATTTAACACTGCAATGATGTGTCACATCCTATGAATGCTTACCGTGTAATATAATCCCTTAATCACGATATCTCGAATCAAGAGGCTTTCATGATAGTTCCATCTACCCATGTTATCAATTATTCTTTATGTGACTTTCTAGAATTTAAATCTCCCATTACTTATAATAGCTATAGATTTATTTAGGCTATATGAATTCCATCAAAGGGCATGAGATATCTACTTCTGTTATGGAACAGAAGGGACAAATCTTTTCTTGCATCATGTATTAATGTAGTATTACTCGTGACATACCCAATGTCTCCTACCTCACTACGAACATCATGTCATCATAATTTTCGTCAATAAATCTATGTGCGTGATTTGTAATACCCATTAATAATAATCTTAGATTCCAAGGACCAATACACACGTCCATAGATAGGAACATCCAATGAAACTATGAAATGTGGATTTCCTACTAGCAGGTCTTGTTCTCATAAAATCCTCCTAGATATTACTAAGGGGGTAAACCATGAGAAGGTTCCTCAATGTTTTATGATTCCTCAAACCTAATGGCCTGTATTATTCTTATCCCTCAAATAACATCATCTGGCCATAGAACATATATTCAAGAACAATGTTATAACACTTCTGGGTTATCATCATACCAGGGATCTACTATGACCCATTAATTCATCAGCTATCCTTAGAACATTATCAGATTCATTACTACGCAAAATAACTATCAATATGTGATAAGGTATTTATTTAATAAATAATGTACAATGTACTTGGTTCTAGGCCACCAACTCCAACAATTTTATCATCACATCTGACATGGAATATAAAAATGAACACATACAAGGCAAAAAAAGTATAAATATATCAATTAAAAAATTCATTGATTTTGGTTAAATTTATTCCATTCAATCTTGCATGTTTTCTTAAACTTTTAAATCAGATCCTATATGTGATGAATTTGAGATATACATTAAATAATTATGTGGTTCGATAGTTCCCAACCATGTGTTGGACACTTGTACTATTTTCATATATGGAATGATTCTTCTAATGAATCTCATAATACTTTCTGAGGTGGAATTTGATATTAAATAGGACATGGATTCACTCTCATTATATAGATCATACCTCAACTATAAATAAAATGGAATCAATTTCTATATTAAATCACATTCCATGATATTATTAAAATGAATGATAGATCATCAATAACCTTTTTAAGATCCCATAGTGTTATAGGATTTGATACCATGTAACTAAGAATATCATTTATAAATTGTTATAACAAATATACGAAATAAAAACGAGGAAATTATTAACCTAAAATAATATAATGATTCATTTTCTGAAGTGTTTCCTATACTTATTTCAATTCTAAGAAAAATTTCTTAGTCAAATTAATTCATTGATCCAATGTTATCCATAAAACCCCATATTAAATGGACCCAATCAAAATAAAGGCATTGATGAATTATTTATAATATAATTTTCCTAAAGGGTCTATATACCCAAGATCACCACTTTGGGGTGCACATGTGGATCATTCTGGTTTTGGATTAACGATCTAAGGGTCAAAAAATATAAACATAAAGAGAAAGTTTACCATAATTAAAATTTATTAATTTTCGTATCAATATCATCATGTTCAATACTTCTTGTTGGTTTATCTTCATTCTAAATATCAACAGCTAGTGGTGGTGAATGATGACATTATATAGATAATTATCGATATAATATATGGACACTATGAGTTCATATGGATTCCCATATAACATATTAATTCTCATTATGCCATTATAGACATTATGAATAATGTCTTTAGATACTACCTTCAAAGATATTTGGTAGTCTTTATTAAAAACAATATTATATACACCATATGTAAAGATGAATATGAGAATAATATACAGATTATCATAGCACCATTATGAATAGCGAATTAGTATGTTGATTTGATTAATTATTCCTTTTGGATGTATAATGTCACATTAATGTGGACCATGATCAAAAGTTATATAATTTCTATTATTCCACAAAAAATCTAATTGGGGAATGGACCAGGCCCTATTGTTTCACATAAATAAAATGTTTAATTAGATTTCATGTTTACTATCATTATTTTCATGATTATCTAAACTAATAACTAAACGAAAAGAGTGAGGGGTAAATATTTATTGATAGAAGATTGTGAAAAAATATTTTTTTGTCTCACACAATGGATAAACACAATTCTTACACTCTTTATCAATTATAAATGGATTTCTAATATAAAATGATACTTTTATGAACTGAATGGTTACATTATATCTTATGCCTAATTAAAGTAAATAAATAACTATTAAAAAATACCAAACACATGATCTTGAGCTATATTTAGTGATATCAACAATAGATATTTACCGGTATTATATCAATGATGAATTGAGGGACATATATACATATCATAATAGTGTAATGTATATATTCAAAAAAAATCTCGATATGTGCCAATGAATATAGGTAATGATAATTAAGGACTATGATTTCTCTATTAATTTACAATATGGAATATAGAATATGTTTTTTCATCAACTTTACCAAAGCAAAGACTTATATTATATATGATATAGATTGATAATGATTCTATCATCAAAGATATAGAAAGTATATGTAATTAAATAATAATGGATGGGAAGACATCCATGGATTCCAAAATGATTTCTCAAACATCTATCCAAGACATGGCCAATGAGTAATAATGAGTTGACTTGATGATTAAAAAATAATTTGATGGAATAAATAAAAGGTAAGTATCAAGAAATCGATATTAATAATGATAGTAAAATTTGGATCTTAATTGAATTTACATGCCTTCAACAACTTAGATAAGGAAAGAGATATTAGATAATACACATAAGACATATTTCTCCACTTATTATGGAAGTACCAATATTTATTATGATCTTCAAGAGCACTTATTGTGAGAGATGATGAATGAAATTGTTGTTTACACATAAATAGGCTTGTTTTGTAATCTTGTTATGAAGGTTCGATCAGATTCATAGGGGAAGATGAAACGGTTTCCTATAAAACAAAAAAATGAGTATATCACCATAGAAAATATCATTTTTCTCCACATGAGAGAAAAATGATGAATTATGATACGAGTTATGGTGGATCAACTCACAATGACTTGCCACATTATAACTATTCCAGATGATTTATCTCTTGATAAAATATCAATAATATTTTTTAAATTTGTAATGAGGATACTTGAGGAACCACATTGGATCACTTAAATCATGATCCATAGTTCACTTCCAAATTCTAGAGAAATCTTATATATATATCCAATGCTAAAATTTTCAAAGGCAACATTACCCCAAAACTAATTCTGAATATAAAAGGACAATTCTTATACTCAATGATCTGCTAAGAGCTTGTTAAATTTAATTTAAATGAATATGGGATGAACACCACCTAATTTTTTAGCTCACATACAACAATAACATCACCTTGAGTATTCAAACTGATCTATGAGAATATATTTCTGAATTCATAAATAAAAATATATATTATGGTGAATTTGGTGAGATAAGGATCATCAAAACCAGTATTTTAAATGAGATGATAGAGAATGTTAATCAAATACAACAACATATAAAATCTCCTTAGAGTTATTAGAATAGCTATGATGAAAACTATTATTGGGAGATATAGTTTAATGAAAGATAAAACGTGTTCATAGAATTCCATCAATGAAATCATTCATGGAATTTTGAATGAATAGAAAGATATAACCTTGGAACATTTTCCCATTTTTGATCTTTGAACACAAAATAGTAGTGGATTATCGGTTGGAACCTCCACTAAACCTAGATTGTGTTCATAATATCTTCCATGTATGTGCCATGATTAAGTAAATACCTTATGCCTCACATTTAACATATCAATATATGGAACAATTGGAGTTTGAAATATTTTTTGAGGATTAGCTGATAAAGATCATGGATCCTAGATATAAATTTCATTATAATTATTAAACTCACCTCATTAATGTGCCATAGAAAATTTAAAATAATTAAGAATAAAAATTGGAAGATTATAAAGAAACTGAAATGGACTCTAGACTATTATCTTCATTGGTTATGAGGTGATATTTGAGTTTATATTTCTTAAAATAAGAATAATGTAAAATATATAACATTTATATATTGAATATCACCTACTTAATAAATAAAAAAATTCAAAATTAGGTAATTTTAGAAATATAAAACAGATAATTCAATTTTGATAAATTAGAAAATTGTGTTTATAAAATAAATATTTTCTTGAAAATTAAAAATATTATATTTAGTAAATAAATATAGAAAAATAAATATACTTGAAAATGGATATTTAACTCGTCATTATACCCTAAAATCATCACATTAACGAAGAACACCTAAAGAAAAATATTAAACATGAGTAATCCAATTGATATATCAAAAAATTAATATGTATATCATCCGAAGGAATAAAGTAACTACTGATGAAAAGAGGTAAGATGTATCAATAGGATCAAATTTTATTTTTGAAATTCTGATATGATTGTTATAATAGACACAACACCATTATAAATAATAACCTGACTATTTGAAATATTAACTTGACTTTTAGAATGATAACAATTTTATAAAACATAAAAATTTCAATAAATTTATTTTACTATTTAACATAATAATATAAAAAATTACAACTGCATAAATAATTATGAATGTTAAGAACTCAAAAAATATTTTAACACATTTTTAGTAAACATTATTTTTATGTATTTCATAAAATCATCTTTTTTGGTTAATAATAAAAATATCCAAGGTTATAATATATTTTTATAAAATGATTTCCTTTTAATAATTTTAATATAGAAAAATTTTAATGGATATTTCTTAGTTATTATAAAATATTCTTCATTCTTTATTTAAATATAAAAAAATACTTTTTACACAAGACATTTTTTTGAATACCATCATTCAATATGTAATATTTACTAAATGAATTCTAGGATTCAATTATAAAAAAAAGTGTATTATAATTTAAATTACTATTAATATTCAATTTCAAAGCATAAGAATTATATTTTAGATTCTATAGTCTAATGTATTACAATAAAAAAATATTTTTCATTTTTTCCAACATAATTTTAAATAATCTAAGAAAATATATTCATAATGTGTTTTAAAATTGAAAAAAAATTACTAATAAAATGCAATTCTTTAATAATTAAATTTACCCATTACAAGGATTACAAGGGAAATTATATTTTATTCAACATGTTTTCTAGAAACACACCTCACCTAATTTATAGATACTTATATCACTCCCTATATGAAAACTACTTCACTTCAAAATAGAAAATTACATAATTTGACCAACATATATCTCTTACGACCGTTAGAATCCATATACTTTTTTTAATGTAATGGAACTCCAAGATTTCATGAGTTTTGGTGTCTTAAAAAAAGAACAAATTCGTGGACGTAGTAATCCCCATTCATATTTTTATTGTGTTTTCATATCCTAATTCAATATCATGTTATTATTTTCAAATAAAAAAATTCTTAAAAGAGTTAAAAATTGTGTTTACATGAACTCTATAATTTCAATCATATATAGATATTTGTTTTATAATATAAAAATGTATTATATATCTCACACTCCTCTTTTGAAAATTCCTCATAAATGGTCGGTTAAATTCAAATGGTTACATTTCAAAATGTCAACTTATCAAAACCATTATGGATGATTATAATAGAATGATAATAATATATAAATGTGTATATCTATATATTTCTAAGATTATATAAATTTATTTATTTTTTATGTAATAATAAATAAATAAAATCATGTCAAATCATGATGGTATATTATAGAGTTAATGATATATCAACATGTTTAACCAATGAAATTTTTAATTAACATCGAAAATATGATGATTATAAGAGATCACAAGTGATGAAATTGAAAATAATTCAGCTTTTAGTTTATTATTTACTAAATCAATATTTATTATTCATGAGTTTTAAATGCGACAAAATAAAATGGGATTTATGGTATGTGTATTATCAATCAAAACTTTTTTATTTTGGAATATCATCCTTGATATATTATTATTAGCATGTATATTTCAATAATATCATTAAAATTCAATTTTATTATACATGAATTTTTATTTTTGGTGATATCCATGTTTTTTCCATGTCAAAATTATTTCTTATCCAATTTAAATCTATTTTCAATATGAAATTATTTTATAAAATATCACAGGGGACTCCAGATGATCTTTTTCTTCTCTAGTTGGAATGTTTATCTTGTATAAAATGTAATGATCTCCCATATTCATTTTGTAACCTTAAATTTTATTTTATAATGTATTTTTTCTTTCATATTTCGAAATCCCATTCCTTTCCATGGGTTGGTTTCATAAGTACCATTATAATATGTTTTGTTTCTGTATGAAAGTGAAGATCAAGAGAATTTTATGAAGTAATAGTTGTATTAATATTACATATCACTCTAGTTCTTTGGGTAATGTGATTTATTTTGTGTTATTATATGGATTCATTGTTAAATTTTGGCTATATTTGTTCATTATTATTATGTAATGATTTTTGAATATATAGTTTCAATGAACATAATGCTATCATTTTTCATAATAATGTGATGGATTTTACTAATCTATAATAGTGTTACTTTGTTACATAGATTCTAGATTCCATTAATTTTTCTATACATTCCATAATTCTTATGAGGAAAATTCTAATTGTATGATATAATGATGATTTTTATTATCACTCATGTACTATTAATTCATTTCACTTTTTCTTTTTTTGTTATTCCTCTTTATGGGGATTTTGGAACACTTCATTCACACACACAAACACACACACACAGAAAAATATATATATAATCAGGTGATTACATATACTAAATAAAATATGGAAGATTTATCTGTATTATTAACAAGGAAGAAAATATTTGTTACGTTTTATTTTGTAAAAGTGAATTATGAAACTATCTAGCCCAAGATACTAAACCATTCAATCTAGTAATGTATTTATATTGTGTTATTTATCTTATAAATGATTTAATATACTTGATGGAATAATTTGGGTTACTGTAGGTATAATGACCCAACTCTTGAACAAGGCATTGATTGTTAGTTTGTATTTTTCATTTGTCTTAAATAGTTCTAAGGATGTATTCTAATCAAGAAAAAGGGGCCAGAAGAGTGTCTGAGGCTCAGTTGGAGCCCCGAGCTCCGAAAAAGTGGAAGATAGACTAGGTTGCATGGTTTGTTAGCAACCATATGACTGAAGTGCATGGTCATGCAACCTATTTCAGAAGATTACAGATCCATCACACACTGGTTTTGGAAACATACATATAAATCGTGCGAACATTCAAGAATGTGTAGAACCATATGGCATGGTTTGCTGACTATTTTGAAAACCATGCACAGAAACCATGTGATCCCATTGTAAGGGAAAATGAAAATTTTCACCTCCCAATTTTTTACTTCAAATTTTCTTTTTCTCCTCCCTTATAGAGATAAAACGCACACACCACCATCTCCTTGAAGCTCAAACGTTTCTTGAAAGGATCTCGTTCTATTCCACCATCCTGAGACCGATTCTTAATCTGAGAGAAGAATTAGATATGCCAAGGTATGTACAACATTGTGTATTATTCTTTCCTCTATGAATATAACAATCTTTTGTGCTATTTTGATGCAGTCTAGTTATCTCTATTTTTAGGGAATTGGACAGACACTCGGATCTACTCCTTCAAGCTCCAATTTTGTGGTCAATATCAATAGAGGAATTGTCTATGGTTGTATGTTAGGTGGTCACATAGTTTTCCATCAGGGTTTTGGCCATTTCAAATTTTATATCATCATTTCGTGTGAAAAAAATTAATGAACTCCTTTAATGTGTCCATCCCTTCATGTCTAAATGAACCTAGAGACTTGATATAGGTTAATTGGGATTGATATAGGGCTTTCAAGGTCACCCTTTATTTATATGGACAGTAAAGGGGAATTACATCCAAATGGTCCATTTTAAGATAATTTCGAAAAATGTAAAATTATGTTTTGTGATTATTTGATTGAGTTTAAATTTAAATAAAATGATAATCATGAGTATTTCAGTGAACCCAAGGCACACCATGGGTGTTTAGGCATCTTAGTCATGGAATTTCGAACTTGAATCTATGAATATTTGTTATGAACATTATAAAGGGTTCTCCCTTGAAAATGAATTAAACATGTTTAAAAAATGAGATGGTTATATTTTATAGGTTTCCTAGGTTGTGATAGCTTAAACCAATAAAATTATATTCCATAAGTGGAATGGTTTCAATGGGTGTAATTTCCATTTCCATTTGTTGGGTTTACTATACAAGTGTTACATTTTTTTCTCTTAATTTGGAATGATGTGAACTTGTTTTCCTTAAATTATATTGAATGTGAATTCCTATTTCACCTATATTCTAGTGATCTTATTGATGGTTTGGATTAGAGGCATTCATACCCCCCATAAAAACCGATGATATATATGGTTGTGAGGTATCTTTACCCATGCTAGTGACAAACTATATATATGTATAGACAAGAGGCATGATTACCAAGAGGTATTTATAATCTCTGTATAGATGGGAGGACTTCTTATATAATTCTGGTATCTTCTATGGGTTGGAGGCATTCTTACACCACAAAAGATATGGTATGCATGTATGGATGAGAGGCATGCTTACCTCATTGTAGTGATAACCACTTCATATATACATATGGACTAGAGACATGCTTTCAATGTGAGAGGGGTATCTTATATATAAATACATATATAGTTACCAGATCACACAAACTAGAATTGAGCTAAAGCGGGTAGACCCACAAGGTTCCCTTTAGGAACCTGAGTGGGAGGTTGATTTTGTATTCCAAATTTCATAATTTTCTACTGCCATTTTTAAACTATTTACTTATGGGTGACAGTCAGATTACTCAAAGACACCATTGGTGGTGGCCTACTGAGATTTATCTCACACATTATTTGGTCTCCTTTGGCTCTTGAGAAGATTGGTTTCCTGTAGATATGGATAGGGTAAGCCACCACACTTATGGCTAGAAATTCTTACTATTCAATTGGAGCTCAAAAGTGGAGGCTAGAAATTGGATTGAGATACTAGGAAACAATTATTTTATATTGTTCTATTTAGTTATTTTATATTTTTATGAATTCTTTGTGTTTTCTATTCCAATTTAGTACTAGATTTACATGCATGTATATCTATATCAGACACTACATATTTGGTTTTTTATTATTATTTTGTATTCCATTATATCTATTTATGTTTCATCTATTTATTATAACCTTATGATTGGTTATGATTATGCTACTATATGTTGGTTTTACATTTACTGTGTACTCTAACATGGGGGTATAGCCTCATCGTTGTTTTACCTTTACACCGAACTTCTAGTTGGCATCCCCTAGCATATCGATAGATGCTTCATGGTTCATGTGGCCAACCAGGATTGGGATTCATGAACCCATGTATAGTGTCCAGACCAAGTTGATTAAATTATTGTTTTATTAATTCTTATATTACTATTTATATAATTCCACAATTAAGTTCATCACATGTTTTTTGATGATATTTGGATTGTCGATATTGGAAATGTGATTCCATTGATCAACCAAATGAAATTATGGTGATGTGTATAACATGCATCATGATAGGCACAATATGTATAGACAATTCATATTTCCATGTCATGTTCAATTTACCAGTATGCTTTTATTGTTGTGTATTGTTGTGACATATATATATACAATAGTGCTGACACATTTTTGAAAGATTTTGATAATTCTATGGTTATATTCTAGTGACTACCACTCATTGATTTATAAGGTGTATGGGCCCTTATGGATCATAAAATTGTTTTATAGTAGCCAAACCATTTCATTAATGATATGATCACATGGATAAAAACAATTTAAAAGAAAATTACATCCATGTGAGTGTCATCTTTTGACTCATAAATTATATGGGAACTTATAGGATGAAAAATGAAATATCATTGGATTCAGCTGGTAGAAATGACTTATAACTTGAGAACAATCTCGGTGTACATGCATAACCTATAAACAAGGCATGAACCCAAACATAGTAGTGGGCATTGGGTGTTATTTGTTATTTTGTTATGTAATGGTCTGGTTTAATGTTTACTTCTAGATTTTATAGTAGGAAGATATGTGTGTTTGTTCTTATAGGAATACTTTATTACCTATCCTATTTTCTTAAATGAAGTCCTCTAAATTTTTTTAATCACATATGGTTTGTTAATTGGGATTTTACTGTTATTCTTCCATGATGTCCTCAAGCCACCCTCCCTAAAGGCGGTGATAATCATGTCCCTGAAGTGGCTTTCCTAGAGCCTCCATTTGTTCTTCTATTCAATCCACCTATACCTCCTCCTCATATACCTATTTTTGGTGCTGATGCGATGTTTTGAGATGCTTTCATGAATTTGATGGAGAATACAAATGGTACAGTTGGACTTGACCCAACATGGAGGAGTTGACTCGTGAGTTTCTGTAGTAACTTCCTCCAACTTTTTTGAGGTAGGGAGGACCAATTGCTACTGAGTCTTTGATCAAGGCAATCCTGACTATCATCAAGAACGTAGTGACTCCTTCATAGTGGAGGGACATTATAGCTTCTTTAAATGAAACTAGATTCATCCAACAGGTGTTGGGATGTCGTTACCCTAGATGTACATTATATGAGTATGTTTGGGGATGATTTTCAGACATTCTTCTATGACTAATTCATTCCCCATAATCAGAGGGTTGACTGGTCTAGAGAGTTCAATAATCTGTAGTAAGGGACCATTACTATTATGGATTACATGTACATTTTCACTAATTTACAATGATTCTCTCTTACTAATGATGCTAATGATCAAATGTATGTTATGAGATTTTAGGATGGGATGTGTTACCCCATCCAGTCAATAGTCATTGTGTTTAGGTTGATAACTATTTCTGATATAGTTAACGAGACCCTAATTACATAGCAGAATCTGAGATAAGATAATGGTATGAGCCTGGGCAGTTTGGAACATATGGATTCCAATGTATCTTCTTTTTAGAGAAAATGGAATTTTGATGAATCTCATAGAGGTAGCAGTGGATAGGCTCTTTACACATGTTGTACTCCTATCTCCAACAAATGTGGGGTGTCAAGACACTTCGATATGTAGTGTAAGTAGAATTCAGTTGAGTGAAGAGTCTGTAGAAGGATGGTCCATCTCCACTATTTTTGACTGACTTTTCTTTTGATGCTTAGAGAGTCGGGAGTTTTACCTACTCCTCGATCAAGAGCACGGTCTACAGGATATCAACATCAAGGTTCATATAATATCACCGGTTGGTCAGGATGAGGAGGTAATTGAGGCATAAGAAACAACGATTATGATTTTAAGATCGAGAAGAGTGGACCTACTCAGGGAAGCGAGGTAGTGACATAGTATAGTGGTACAAGATAGTTACAAATAGTCCAGCTACACCCCAGGAGCAGAGCGCTGAACCCTATACTAAAAGAGGTACTATTCTAGGATCCTCTACTATAGTATCTACTTTTTTTATACATGTGCATCACATTCGTTCATATATCAGGAAATTATTGATAGTTTGGGCCTCTATGTTGGGTAAAATCATGTAGTTATCACGCTAGATACACCCTTAGTTATAAATTTATTGGGTGTTTTCCATTGTCAAAATTTCCCCTTGAGATAGGAATTTACTCTTTCGAAATAAAGTTTCACACTCTCAACATGACAGGTTTTGATATAATCATCCAAATAAACCGATGAGTTCCCTACAGTGCCCACATTGATATGTACCATCGGAGGTATACATTGACATCACCATAGGATGTTACACTAGTGTATAAAATATATTGGGATATTGGTGTGACATGAGAAGATCCCGAGAAGCATAGGGTTAATAGTGTTTTGGCATAGGCCTTCAGTCATTACATTGATGACTTGGGGTTGAAAACCACTGTTTTTATCCTATATTGGAGCATTTCAGAGATGATTTTACTAAAAAGTATATATTTTACCTCTGGTGTGGGAGGTATATTTAACTATTTCGATGTTACTATAAGTTGCACCTATGACCATTCCTCTTTATAGGACGGCACATAAAGATTTATAGAGATGAAAAATCAGTAGGAGGATATGAAGGTGAAGGAATTTATATGCCCCATCACATACCCATAGGGTTCACCCATCCCCTTTTCTAGAAAGGAACATGGTACCATTAGGTATTTGGTGGATTACAATAGGTTAAATCATTAAACCATTGACAACCAGTATTCATTGCCAATGATAAATGACCTCATTGAATGGATATGAGAAGCTAAGCTGTTTTAAATGATATATTTGAGGTCAGACTATCTCAGGTGTGTTTTAGTACTTTAAACCAAATACATACATTAATTAGAAGTATGTATGGTCTCTATGTGTTTGTGGTTATGCCATTCAGACTCATCAACACACTTGATGTCTTCATGTCTCTTATGAACTCGGTCTTCCATCCATATTTGGATTTATTTTTTTGTCTTATTTAAAGATATCTTAGTGTATTCAAACTCCAGACAAGACCATGCAACCCATATTTAGATCATGAAGAATACACAAGAGAGCATTTTATCTATGTTATGCTAAAAAACCCACTTCTGGATTGATAAAGTCCACATATTAAGTCATATCATCTCAGAGTCAAGTGTTTTTTTCACATAGTGAAAGTGAGTCTTGTGTTTTCATGGGAGTATCCTAGCAGTGTCTTTTATATTGGATGTTTCTTGGGACATTATGGATAATACAGACACTTTATTCAGGATTTCTCAAACTTGGTAGTGCTGCATAAAATTTTATGAAGATGGATGTGAAATTCAAATGGTCATAATATTGTGAAGAAACCATAAAGGAATTTATGGGGAGACTTACATAAATGAAGATACTAATTCTTCTATAGCTAGGTAGTGCATATATATTCTAGTGTGATGCATTAGATATCAGTGTTGGAGAAGTTCTAATGTAGGATGACTGAGCCATTCTGTTTGGTTCCCATGAGTTGATGCCCCATAAAAATAATTACTAAACAATGGACCATGATCTCACTGCTTTTGTTCATGCCTTAATCTATTGGAGAAATTATTAATTAGGAGAGCAGTTAATGGTTTTCATAGACCATATGAACCTCAAATACATCCTCACTCAGCTGGATCTGAATATCAAGCATCATAGGGGGGTTGAGTATCTGAAATTATTATAATTTAAAAATTATTAAACTCTGGCTAAAGGGAATTAAATAGCTGATGCTCTGATCCAAAATACTCAGTCATAAGAATTTAAGGGGTCTAGTGATGAATGGAATCTTATTTCCTTATATTAGGAGACGCGTGTCGAGGATCTGGAGGTCCATGATCAAAATATCCTATGAACCATATAGGTGAAATCTAATCTTCTGGAATGAGTAATTTAAAGATAGTTATTTGATCGTGATGTCATTTTCCTTAAAGAATGTGTCTCATATGACGATACATCTTTTGGTTGGATTGTGGATAGAGATGATACTCTATTGTTTGGTGGGTGGGTATAGGTCCTTGCATACATCAGAGAGGAGCTGATGAGGGATTTCTATGCCTCATCATGTGTAGTTCACCCCAAACTCGCCAAAATGTACTGGGATCTACAACATCAATACTAGTGGCCTATAATGAACTATGGGATAGTTGGTTTCATCGGGAGATGTTCCACCTGTTAGTAGGTGTTGGTGAAACGTCAACATCTAGTAGGGATTGTTCAACATTTTATATTCATTAGTTCAAATGGGATGATGTTTAGATGGAATTCTTAAGTTGTCTCCCCAGATCACCTTGTGTAAATGATATAGTGTGGGTTGTCATTGATTTCTAGATAAAATCCACATAATTATTACATGTGCGATATACCTTTTATGTAGACGAGATGAGAATATTGTAAATCAAATAGTTTTCATATATTCAAGAAGCACCTCATTACATTATTTCAAATAGAGACTCACATTTCATGTCATGGTTCTAGAAGGGGTTCTAGAAGGCCATGGGTATGCATGTACTTTTGAGCACAACCTATCACCATTAGATAGATAGATAGGTGGAGCATACAATAAAGGTGCTTGAGGATGTTCTCTATGCATGTGTACATGACTTTGGGGGATCCTAGAAGTAACATATTCCCCTCATCAATATTTCTTATAACAACAGATTTACAATACCATTGAGATAGGTCCCTATAAATCATTTAATGGTATGACTTTCCACTTACGTATACAGTGGTTATATGCAAGGGATGCTATTGTGCTAAGGCTTCATCTTGTTTTGGGGACTACAAATCATGTCTCGCTGATCATGAAGTACTTGTTGATATCTCTATATTGATAGTAGTCTTATTACAACAGGAGTTGATGACCTCTTGAGTTCGAGGATAGAGACTAGATTTTCTTGAATGTCTCACCCATGTTATGGTCTAGACGTGTGCAGATGCAGGGAAAGCTATCACTGAGATTCGTTGGACCCTTCAAGGTTGTGAAGTAGATCAGACTAGAGGATTTCCATTTGGAACATCCTTACAAATATCTGTCCATGAAAAAGGTCATTCATGTATCTCAGCATCACTCATATTATCAAGACCCATCTCACATCTTTCAGCTAGATGAGGTAGAGTTGGATATGGATGGTTCCTTCGAGGATTATTTTGTTAGTATTGTTGATCACAGCATGATGAAACTCTGAGGAAGGTCTATTCCTCTTATATACGTGATGTGTTAGAACAGGTAGGTAAAGGGCATGACCTAGGAGCAGGAAGCAGATGTATGATCTCATTGGCCATAACAATTTTCTGACAGAACCTCTTTACACTCAAACGAACAAATCAGTGATTATTTTCAATAAGGAGTGGAGTTTGTAATAGTCGGACTCCTGATCAAAGTGTGGATCGTTATTTTTTATTTTTGGATGTCTAAAATGGTTCAATAATGTATGTAAATCAAGATAAGGAGGTCACATTTGCGTCCCAGGCTCATCCAGATCCCAGAGCTCCAAAAAGGCACTACTAGAAATACAGGTATTTGTGACGGGTCATTTGCGACGGGATCCCGTTGCAAATGGCCTTTTTCGATGGGGCCCCATCTCAAATGACCTGTTGCGGAAAACGACGTCACAACTAATTTTTTTAGCGACGGGACCATTGAAAATAACTTTTTTGCGACGGTAAAAGGGACCGTCGCAAATAGATTTCTCGTTTTTTAAAACAAGAATTCTGCGACGGGCCGGTCGCAACAAAGTATTTGTGACGGGCCCATTTCCCGTCAAAAATAGTTTCTTCGAAGAGCCTATTTGCGACGGGCTCGTCGCAAATACTTATTTACGACGGCATATATTCTCGTCGCAAATAATAATAAAAAAATTTAAAAAATTTAAAAAAAATATTTATTAATATTTAAATATATTAATCTATTTATATTGATACAAATATAATATTTATTTTATAAATATTTTTTTGAAAGGATCTATGGAAATATAATATTAAATTATAAGATATTTAATAAAATAGGAATATAAAATAAATTAAAAAATATTTTTAATTAGTAATTATGTAATTTTTATCAATTAATAGTCATTTAATAACTCTTTGAATATAAAAAAAATAAAAAAATTAATGAAAGATAAAAAATACGTTGAAAATGAAACCCAAACTTTAAACGTCTATAACATTTGATTTGGGACTCCGTTTGAGCTCTACAACATATCAAATCGAATCCTGCGATGAGATCTATGTCGCTGTGACATGGAGGGACCCCGATCAAAGGATTTTCGATGCCAAAAGAGGCCCATAAGGCCCCTAAAACTGAGTTTTTAGTCGGGGTACCCCTGTTTTTTACTATTCAAACTACTATAACTTCTGATCCTGATGTCTGATAGACCTGTACCATATATCATATCGAATATCATTTCATGTTCTTTGATTTGACTGATTGTAAAGCTGAAACAGACTCCTGGATTAGAAGTTATGGTCATTTTAACATTCAAATGGCTATAACTTCCAATCCGAATGTTCTTTTAGCATGTACTGCATATCATATCGAATATCATTTCATGTTCTTTGATTTGAATGGTTTTGGAGTTGAAACAGACTTACAGATTAGATTTTATAACCTTTTTAACATTCTCGATGGATTTTCACCCCTCATTTCTATGTATTCATTCATAACTATATATATATATATATCTGTGTGTGTGTGTGTATTTTATATATGTATTTATTTATTTATAAATACATATAAAAAACATATTTTATAAATTTATTTAAAACTATGTTTATAAATATATATTAATATACAAATAAATATACGAATAAAAATTTATAACTACATATATATATACATATAAATAGATATAAATATATATTAATATATGAGTAAATATATATATTAATATATGAATAAATATATATATTTATTTTTTCATATAACCAAATATATTTATATTAATATAAATCTATATTAATATACGAATAAATATAACTATATATATATAGATCATTAAATGTATAAAAATGAAATGGCTTAGTTATAAAGGTTAATGCGTGCACGGAGGAGGTTTATTAATAATTATTAGTAGTTATTAGTAATTATCAGTAATTATTCATATATTTTCTTATTTTTCGTAATTGTTCCTAATTATTCTAAATTATTCTAAATTATTCAAAATTATTACTAATTATTACTATTTATTACTATTTATTCCTAATTATAAGTATTTATTACTAATTATTGGTATTTATTCTTAATTATGACTAATTATTAATAATTATTCCTACTTATGACTAGTTATTATTAATTATTCCTATTTATAATTAGTTATTTATAATTATTATTAATTATTTATAATTACCATTAACTATGAACAATGAATACTAATAATTTAAATTTATTAAATAAAAAAACAATCTAAACATAATTAAATTACAACTAATTAAGAATAATGAAAACTAATAAAAAATTTAAAATAAATATTAAATTAAAATGAACATAAATACCTTTAAAATTGATCTGAGGTTGATCTCTCATAGTTGTTGAAGACTTCAATATCAACTCCGGAAATAAAAATAAATCTTAAGAAACTGTGAACTCTAAAAATATAGTTTGGAGAGAAGTAGAAGATAGAGTATGAGAATGAATGAAAAAAATGGATGGGGGTTATTTATATGTTAGCTTATTTGCGACAGGTCTATTTGCGATGGGTATCCTGTCGCAAATAGTATTATTTGCAACGGTACCCGTCGCAAATACTTTAGCCCGCATTTATCACGGTCAATGGTTAAATATTTATTTGCTACGGGTCCCGTCGCAAATAATAACCTGCTGATATACTATTTGCGATGGGGGTATATTCCCGCCGCAAATATTTTTTATCGCCGCCGGTTATTTTCGACGGGTGGTAACCTCCAGTCGCAAATAACATTCCCGGGGTTTGGCACGCATTGCGCGCTAAAGCTTTTGTAACGGGTGATCTTTCCCCGTCGCAAATAAGTTTCAAACGGGACTATTTGTGATGGGATTTATCCCCGTCGCAAATAAACCGTCGAAAAAACCCCTTTTTCCCATAGTGAGGGGGAAAAAGACTGGGCTACATGGTTTTTCCCAAACCATGCAATTAAGGTGCATGACCTTGCAACCTCTTCTAGAAGATTGAATAGAATTCTTTCAAGTTATTCTCCCTATTTGGGAAACCATGCATAGAAACTATGTAGAATTGAAGTAATGGGAAGAATCGTATGACACTATGTTTTCATTGTTTGGAAACAATCTATAAAAAAATGTGAGATCCCATTTTTAGGTAAAATTGACCATTTTACCCCTCCCTCCATTCATGTTTTAATTATCTTTTTCTCCTCCCTTATTCAGACAGTACCCATGCACCTCAATCTATTTGAATCTCAAACCCCTTCCTCTTGGGATCTCTTACTACTCCTCCATCATGTGACCGATTCTAGATCTGAGATAAGCATTGGATAGGACAAGGAATGGATAACCCTACATATTCCTCTTTCCCTGGTAAATTGTTCTATCTATTTCCCTATTTAGATGTCGGCTCATTCGTTATTTTTTCAGGTTGTTGGACTAAATCTTAGATCTACTCCAACCAGATCATAATTTGTGGTAGATATCAAATAAGTCATCTTATACGGCCCTAAGGAAGGTAGTCACACATTTTTCCATTTTTGTTTTGACCGTTTCGTATTTAATATCATCTTTCAATGGTCCAGCCTTTATCGATATCTTTTATTGTGTCACTTCCTTCAAGTCTAAACAAATCTTGATCCATGATAAAGGTTAATGGGATTTGGGTTATGGTTTTAGAGATCATACATTCTTTATATAGAAACACAAGGTATGTTCCATCCAAATTGTTCATTTTAGGTGAATTTCCCAAAATGTAAAATTATTCTTTTTCACTCACAATTTGATTTTATATTGAAATGACCCATGAATCATGTGTATTTTTGTGAAACCAAGGCACTTCATGGGTGTTTGGACCTCTTAGGCTTGAAATTTTCAACATAACCCTATGATTATTTGATATGACAGTTTGGAAGGTTTGCAACCTAGTAAATGAATTAGCCTTGTTTGGAAAATGAGATGGTTAGATTTTATAGGATGGTTGTGATGAGATAGCATGAACCATTAAATGAAATTCTTTATCTCTAATTTTTTCAAGGGGACGAAATTCAATTCCCATGTGTTGGTTTTATTATATATTCATTCCATATTTAGTTTATTTTATTAATTTAAAATTATGTGAGATGGTTTTCCTTAAATTATATAATATGTGAATTCTTTTGTAATTTCTATATTAGTGATATAATGGAATGTATGGATGGAAGGAATTCAATACCCATGCCATCCAATGATATATATTGGTGGGAGGCATGTGTACCCCATGCCAGTGACAACCTATATATATGTATCGATGGGAGGCATGCTTATACTGAGCAAGTTTTAATCATTATATGGATGTGAGGCATTCTTACCCCATGCGAGTATCTTCTATCGGTGGGAGGTATTCTTACCACACACCACATATGGTTTGTGTGTATGGAAGAGATGCATTCTTACCTCATGCTAATGATAACATATATATATGTGTGTGTGTATGGATGAGAGGCATTCTTACCATGTGTGACTGATAACCTCAATATATATACACACACAGTTACATGATCAGACAATCCAGCATTGAGATGAAGTAGGTAGACCCTCCATGGGTACATTAGGAACTTTACTGGGAAGTTTATTTTTTATTATGAATTTCTTACTTTCTTATTGTAATCTACACGATATTTACTTACAAGATCCACTCAGATTATAAGTAGAAACTGTTCGTGGTGGCCTAATGAGATTTATCTTACACCATACTTGGGATGTTAGTGGAACCTAAGAAGAATTTTTTCTTGAAGGTATGGATAAAGGAAAGTACTACTCTTCTAGCTGTTTATTCTTACTATTTAGTTAGATCATAGGACAAGAGGATCGGGCTTATACTCGAGAGGCATTAGAGTACATTTTGGTTTTTTTTCTATTTTTATTACATGAATATATACATATTGTTTTCTATTCCCATTTAGTACTGGAATTACATGAATTAATATATGTCTCAGACACTACCTATGAGGATTTTGTTATATTATTTAATTTTCTGTTGTACTATTTACGTTTCCATTGTTTACTGTAACTTTTTTTATTATGCTTCAGCTGTTGTATGTTGTTGCTACATCTATTTTGTACTCTGACATTGGGGTATAGTCTCCCTACTATTTCACCTTAATACCCATTTTCTATTTTGTAGCCCTTGGAATATGGCGAGATGTTTTAGGGGTCATGTGGGGAACCGGGCTCGGGGAACGGGTTAAGCGTAAGGTGGGTTCAGGATAACACATTAGGTAAGAGAATATTGTCTAATCAAACAATATAAGAATACCATATTCAGAAACAATGGTCCAATAGGTATAATTATGACTTATTAAAATATATGGACTAAAAAAAACCTCTTTTCGGGATTAGGAATATTTTTAATAAAAACAACTTGAATATGAGAGATTGATACTTAACAACATTTATCATGAATAAATTCTAAATCATGATTTTATTAATCATTTTTGTGGTATAAATTTTAATCAAATATAATTATGATTTGAAAATAAAATATTCCTCTGGGAAAAGATATTATGATGTAACACTCTTACCATAAAACCTGAAATGAATGAATGCATTTTAACTTCTTTTATAGAATAATAACAGACTTAATGAATTAATTAATAAATTAATTCGTAATTATAACTATTTGAAAACATAAATTATGATAATTTTTACAAATATATTTGTAATTTTTAATTATTTTTCATTATCGAATATTACATCCTTTGATTGTTTTTACAGTAATATTGTTGTAATGGAGATATTGAAAATTGTATATGAATCCAATGTAATTTATTTTGTGACCATTATTGGAATGAGAATATATATTTAATAATTATATATAATATTTTAAATTCATTTAAAATTAAACATAATTATTATGCATGATGATGAAGTAAACTAAGAGCTTGTTTAAATAATTCTCAATAAGTGAAATAGGTAATAATAAAAAATAATATATTAATATTAAAAATAAAATACCTTAAAAAAGAATTTTTTTCAATTAATTCTTAATAAAACAATTTTTAATTTTTCTATAGTCATCTGTGACTTCAATTTGTATAATTATTTATTTTTTTATTTAATTCATAAAAATATAGTACTTGTTATAATTGATGGGAGATTATGTTTAAGAATGTGATTAAATTAGAAAAATATCATTATTACAGAATAATAATGATATTAAATAAATTTTATGGTGTTGAAATAGGTTTTAATAAATGAAGATAAATATGAATATAATAGGGATGTGGAGAATGATATAGACAACATTGTGGATGTGGTAGTCCACACAGACACACAAATGAATTTACTATTTTACATAGAATAAAGAAATATTAAAAAATAAGTTACATTTATACTTATATAAATATTTAATAAAACTATTCCTTTTAATTTTATACATTTTTTGAAAAATACATCTTCTGTGTTTAAGAATGACAAAATATATCACCTCATGAAGGTAGTTGTTCGCATATATGCATAAATGATTGTTATTTGTTCTTAGGTAGAAGATAAAAAATAATGTTTATTCGATAAATATAACAAAATATTATTATATAAATAATACATATTTATTCGTGTATTAATTGTAATTGTAATACTTGAGTAAAATTAATTATAATGAATGAGAGTAGAGAGTGATTAGTACTTACATTTTGAATTTTTATTTTCTAGTGAAGTACTTCATTGAAGTGGTGGATTTTGGAATTTAAAATGAATAAAGGGGAAGAAATAGATGGGATATGGATATAGGTGACGTAATAAATGGTTGATTATGAAGAGTAAATAGAAAATTCATTGTCGTTGAATGGGGATGAAAGTCCCTATTTATTATTGAGGAGTGTTGATTTTTTAATAATATAAAACATTAATTCAAAATTCAAGGTAAAATTAATCTAATAATGTATAATTATGGAGGGTAGTAACGTTTTTGGACATTTTAAGGTATGTAACCCTCCCAAAATTCATTTTGGTGACAAAAATTGTGTTTTTGAGGCCTTTTTAGTTACATTTATCATTTTCTTAAATCATATTTTCCCATGTTAATTAATTCTACACCTTTATAATTAGTTTTAATGAAAAAAAGTAAATAATATAATATTTAATTAATATTATGATTCTAAATTTTATTTAAATATTACTTTCATAAATAATAAAAAAATGGGAATTAAATTTTATTTATAAAAGTAATCCACTAAATGTGCAAAAACCTTTTCTTGTGAAATAATATATATTTTTAAGCAATAATTTAAGATTATCATAAAACGGTAATTATTTTCTATTATAATGACATAAATTTATTTATTATAAAACAAAAAAATATTATTTAATGTTAAAATAAATCCCAAAAAAATATACCATAAAAAATTTATTAAAATAGTGAAAAAATGTTTTTTTGGAAATTGTTATTTGTGTTCATAAATTATTGAAAATTAGTAATATAAAATCGATATATTATATCAAAATTAAGTTTTTTCACCTAAAATTCATAAATCTAAATTTATAAGTTTTAAAAACTTTTAGTTATTACATATATAACAACAAATTTATAAAGACTTTAAATATTGAAAAAAATTCCATTATTCACAACAAAGTATACATTTTTATAATTTATGATACCGCTTTACAAAAATATTTTCGACATGTTTAGTTAATTTTTTTTTCATATAATGAAATTAAATTCAAAAAATCTATATATTTATTTTTCAATTGAATATAAATAATAAAAAACAATTATTTTTTTAAATGTCTTTTTAAATATTCCTTAATAATATTTTATATTATCATATATTTTATTTAATATTATTTAATTGGTATGTATTAATTAAAAAAGGTTAAATTAAATTTATTAGGATAAATATATAATGATTTTAAAATATCATTATTTTTGAAACTATAATTCCATTTAATATTAAATAATAAAAATTAATTGTCTTCCAAATTAAATAAACATAAGTTGAATAATAACTTTAATATTTAATCGAGGATTTACTATTCATAAAATCTAATAATTATATTTATCAAATATATTGTTGCCCATTTTATGTTTTTGTAATTTAAATAAATCTATTAAACATATTTTTAATTAAGTGGGAAATTATTTATAAAATTATAGTGTTACACATTAGATTAAGTCTTAGTGGTTGATGAATGAGTTAATACCTATGTATCTTAAATGATCGAAACCACTATAATTGTTTTTAATATTTAAGTAATGATCCATATTATTGACCTAATAATAGGTTGAGACATATAATATTACTTTTTTATTTTCAGATGAGATTGAAAGTTCCACTTTTGAAAAAATTATCTTTTTCTATACAAGACAGAGTGAATGGGTACATTTCCAGAGAGGTTGTTTTCAAATGTAACAGGCCAATTAATGAAATATAGAATCCCATTTAAGGTGAAATATAGTAAAACAATTTGAATTTATATATAGCATCAAGACATAAGTGTTTTTATTTATGAGTTCACATTTTTTTAGCTATTTTCCAAATATATATTTTCCTTATAGTGACACATACTATTCCTACATTGATAACTAATTTAACATAACAATTCGATCATCACAATTAGAACCCTTCTTTGACATATCTTACCAAATACCTTTCTTCATAACATGGTGAACTGAAACAGGAGAAATTTTGAGATCAGATTCACAATAGGGGTAAATAATAGAGTTATCAATGATCACATAAACATAACATGATAATAAGAGTGTGGTAACAAGAACATCACATTTTAGAACAATAACTGATGTTTCATCAATCCAAATCTTGTAATATGGAATATTTCATTAAATTTAATAAGACAAGAATCCTAAAAAATCATATAACATGATCCATTAGGGCATAACATTTTTATTTAATGTCATTTATGACATTAATATAATATTATAACACTATGAATATGTATAATTGAAAAGGGTTCACACCATAAGTTAGGGATAAGAAATTATTCCCTTGTATAAAATTATGGACATGAAAACAAAGTAGGCACATAATAATTTGGACATGAAATCTAGGTCCATGCATAATCTTATGGACATAAAATCTAGATCCATAAATTATATTATGTACATTAAATATTGTTACATGAAAAATCATATTGGTGTAAAAACTAGGTCGATGCATGAATTAGTAATATAGAAATCAGGTTCAAGCATAACATATTTTCCTTTTGTGTTATGAATCATTACCTTATTCATTTTTTGGTTATATAATTATGGGTCCACCATTAAAAAAATTAATATCAAACTGATGTGTTCCACTTGATCGAAAAAAGTTATCTTCCCGTATCCCAAGAAATGAAACAATATTATAAACATTTCATTAAGATACAGCACATGGGAAAAAAACTGGTTTCATATTCATTTCAACAATTCATCATAGAATAACCCATGAAAAAATAATTAGTTTCATAAATGATTCATCAGGATATTACCCATCCAAAATACATGGGTTTCATAATCATTTCATCAATTCGTCATTGCATAAACCACAGTAAAGGGATGGGTTATATAACCATATTTACATAATTCTCATAAAATATTATGTGATAGAATAAGGATAGTATCATTATATCATATCCACATTATGTATTAGTATACCTCAAAGGATTTCATCATATAAGGGAAGTTATTTTAAATTATCACATGAAACATTTCATAAGGAAAATACCTTTTTCAATTTGGAATATCTTATCTCAAACCTACACATTTCCAAAATCTAAAAGAAAAAATTTCTCTTTAAAATTTATCTTAAATATATTAAAATTAATCTTAAAATAATCATGTGATCATGATGGTTGGAAATTCAGTTCTTTTCATACATGTGAAAACAAATATTCCTTTCAAATTTTAATTAAATATCAAAAAACATCCTTTGTAAAATGAAAATAAGATTCCATTTTATTTTTTTTAAATTAAATCATGGGTGAAAATGAATTTAAAAAGTAATTATAATATATTAATAACTTTCATTCTTTTTTTTTGAAAAAATAGATATTGAAGAGAACATATTTTTAGATTAAGAGATGGGTAATATTTATTTTCCTAAAAAATCATTTACTAAGTAGAGTATATATGGATAGGAAAATGAAAAAAAACATTTTTTGTCGATAAAAAATCATATTATATGAGAATTTATAATATATTTGATATTTATATCCAGAAATTTCATCATTGAATACTCAATCATTTTCAATCTTGATAAATAATGGGATTCTAATAGAAAACCCTTAATGCTTTGTTTATTTTTGAATAATAATCATCACGAAGAAAATAACTATAGATGAAAATTTTAATCTGAATTATTTTCATAATAATAATAATAAAATATAATCACGGGAAGTATATACACTCTATAAAATAAAAAAGTGGTGAATATGGAATTTGTCTCACTGAAATAAAGGAAAGACTTAAATCACATACCTAATGTCTCACTTCATTCATACGTGTATGAACATCCTATCTAAATAATATATACTTATCATGAAAAAGTTAGAGGACCATACACATAAATATAATAAAATAAATTATTTACTTATAAAATTTTTCTTTCAATTTATTTACAATTCTTTATTAAAATAACTATTCTAGGTGATAATTTCATGGTTTTTCATGTATGTTTTGGTTCTATAAATTTTCATCCATGTATATTTATTATGGATTCATCACCCCCATATTGTCAGTAATGATATAAATATAATATAAATTCAGTAATGATATATGTATAGTCACCAATAAAATATATAAATAGAAAAATGAAATACGTTGTAGGTCATACCTACGGAAGAATGTTGTTTTTATTTTTTATGGATATAAAGAAAGAAGGAAATTATTAATTAAACATTATATAATAAGTATTATTTAATTTATATCTTATATACTCATTATTTTTTTTACCATCTATGTATAAAATTAATGAAAAATGCACCACATCGATTCATGGAGGTGGTAGTCCATACATATGAATCAGCAATATAATCATTTTGAAATGGATAAGAATGTAATATGGTAGATGTGATATTATAATTTTATATGTAAAATTATTTCTTAAATTGTCTATGAATATAAATTGAATACATGATTATTTACATCAATGAGAGGCGGTCGTCGAAAATGAATCACTTCCCTTTATGAGGCGGTTCGCAACAATACATAGGATTGAGTGTTATATTTCCCAATACATTTAAGTGGAAATTGATATAGTTTTTCACATTAACATAGTTACATATATTTATATTGAAGATAATTTATTTATTGTTTTAGTATATTTGTATAATATTTTATGTATGGGGAAGAAGAAATAAAACAAAAACCATGCGTTAAGAATGATACCGCTTCTTGGGATAACCTCTTTATGTTTTCAAAAACAAATCCTTCTTATGAGTGTTTTATTATAAATAAATGTGATATGAGACATGGTAATGTAACTAAGGAATGGATTTTTGAAATTCTTGGAAATCCAAAAAACTCATTTAGTGGGGGGAGAATATAGTATTGGAGGTGTCTTTTATATGTGGCGGAGGTGACCAAAATGGAAATTTCCTTAAAGAATAAAAATTATAAATTCATTCTGAAGAAAAATACATTCAAATTTACATATTTATAATTTTATAATATATAAGGTCAACATATTTCACGAAAATATTATTTTTATGGTTATTTAGAAAATCACACATAACATTTTCTTTAACCCCCTCGTGAATTCGTTTTAACCTAAACTTGGGTAATTAATTTTTTAATATATTTACAATTAATTATGAAGGAAAATTAAATTGGAATTATTATATAATAATGTTTAATAATTTTCCAAATATGGAATCTTGATTAAAAAATAATTTAATTATAATTTAATTATTTAATTTAAAATTCATCTTTCATATGTGATGAAAAAAGATATTTTAAAACGAAAATGTTTTCTTTAGTATAAAATAATTTTATATCCAAATTAAATATTCAATTTATACTAATATCCTAAAATATATTATTAATTTTATAATTGGAAAAAAATTACTTTTAAAATCATTTTATTATAAAATTCATCTTTTTAAATCCCTTTAAATGAAAATAAATGTTTTAATAAAAATATATATTCTTCATTATTCTTTGAATAAATATTCTTCTTATAAAATTACCAAAAAAGAACTCTATGAAATTTAATTACAAGATAAATTCAGAAATAAATATCATTTTTGTATAATTTTTCTATATGTGGGTAAAATTGTTTTTAATATAAGGGCTCAAAAAGTTAAAAACACACTTGGTTGAAAATAAAATTCAATTTTATGCTTAAAACATGGTTTAATCTTATATCATGTGTAGTAAAAATATTTGAAGAATGATAAAAAAATAAATTGAATGTATAATATATATATTTCATTAAAATAATTCACCAATAGTGACTAATTAATTTATTATCTTAAGAACACAATTCACATATAATTTTTTTTTAAAATGACTCATTTGCATTCAGATGATTATTTTTTTAAATTTATATTCAAGTGAAAAAAATTAATTTTTCATATACATGTGTTAACAATACATTATTCATATTTAAATTATTCTAATTCATAAACATAAATATAACTACTTGTTAAATGATATATTATATTTTTGATTATTTAGACTCATGGATGCGTCAATCTCAAGCTATTAAAGATATTTAATTAATTTAAAGAGAGATATATTCTAAAATATTGGGGTGTTATTTTATAGAACCACCAATAATAAATTTATTCATATCAATTTGAACATGTTCTCGGTAATCAAGGTTATGAAATTTGAAAATTATTTTGTGGAAAACCCGTATCATAAAAGGTTTAACAAAACATCATCTTTAATGGAGGTAAAATAAAAAATAAAAAGGTTATATAGAATAACACATAACTATTTTCCAAAATATGAAAACAGTAATTTATATTTAAAATATATATATAATGGATGTTTTTTCTATTGATAATTATCCAAATAATTTTAATGATAAAAATAATGATTACCACCATGAAATAATAAACCAATGAGTTGTGCAAAAGGCAATCAATTAATTAGAAATGAAGGTAATATGGGAAAAAATCATAAGGATCATTTTCTAAAATATATTGGATTTGTAATGTAACGATATATAACTTGATAAAATATACAAAAATTATTCACTTCCATTCAATAAATACAATCCAATCATTTTTTTGTGCATTGAAAATTTTCAATATAATATTTTACTATAGGAAATAATTATTCAAGACGAATGTATCATACCCAAAACATTTAAATCTCCATTTAATGGATTATAATATCCATAAAAAGATGGCTAATACTTCTTACACCAATATAAATTTACAATATCCAAAACAGTTATCATAATTAATAAAATGCATTAAGTTATAACACTTATATAAAAACACCCCTATTTAAACATAACCCATTCCAAAAATAGTTTACCTTAAGGTTCCTCCAAATTATGTCTAACAAAAATTGAATCATACTTATTGGAATTATTATACATCACATCCTCCAATGATTTACCTAAAAATTATATTGATGTAATTTTATTCATTTATAAAGACTCGTTACAATATTTAAATAACAATTACTTTTAAAATATATTCACAATAAAAATATATATTATTCCAATAGATAAGTTTACCATAATTAAATTAATATGGTATTATTGTAACAATAAAAAATTTCCATTAAGAAATCTTTTTTATCCTTGATCCAAAAATATATCATAATAATATTAAAAAGATCAATTTTAATTTCATCATTCGAAAATTTATAAATAATGAGTTAATTAATTATCAAGATCACATAAATTTTACTAATGTTTGAACAATAATAATCTCACTAGCCTTATTCATATAAACTCTAGAATGAAATTCCCAACTATTGGGTGGGTGAAAAGTTTGACCAAATTATTATAACTCACTTCAGTTATTTCTATTTCATGAGATTACACTTTTTCCATTTTCATCAAAGGGTGTTATATATTAGTAACCTCATTAACCCTTATATTATGGTATTTATTCACATAATACAAAAACCATTGGCATCTATAACAATGATGTTTAAGTACTGTATTCTATTTTACACTCTATTCATTAATTAAATGAATAGATTATATATATTACTTTGATAGTGTATATCTAGATGGCTTGGATTCCCATACTAGAAACATATTCTTCTTCATTTCATGAATTCACACAAGTAAACCATCACACATTTTTTGAATGTAAGCTTTTTAAACATTTTATTCCCTTCATATTATTTTCAACTAGTGCTTCCATTTTATATATATTAATTTTCTTATCCCCATTACCATGGCGTTTTCAATCCTCAATTTCCTTTTTGACATAAAAATGAATGATTTATAAGTAGAATATAAAGTCTCCTATGGTTAATTCAATGAGAACAATTGGCTGCAATGCACTGGATATTCGATCTATGTTACCTTCAAGGATTATGATTAAACCATAATCATACATTCAAGTCTTGTAAAATTTTATGAAATGTTACCATTGGATTATTATCTTTTTCATGACATTAATGAATAAATTACCTATTTATAAATGTAAAAAATGATGCATGTACTTAGGGAAAATATTATTTTTAACTCATCCCATTATATGGATATAATTTAATAATGACAACTCTTATTTCTAATAATATTCAAAAAATGATCAACATAACCTTTAAACTGATACATAGTTAGGAAAAAATTTTCTTGGTTGTAGAATAATAGAATATAAAATATATTTTCTATAACATTGATCTATTATGTAGAAAATAGATGATCAAAAGTCTCATTAAATTAGGGTGGATTTTTTCTTGTAAATGATTCAATGATGTGTTTCTCCTGCCACGGTAAATTTGGCTGAAAGACATAACCCATGTTACAACTTATAACATGAGTGATTTTAATGATCATAGTTAAATATTATTTCAACCTAGATTTTAATTCATTTATTTTCATACAAGGATGGTAATTTCATTATCTATAAAAAAATTTAAACAATTTTTTTAGGTTCATACCATTTACAACATGAACAAATCTTGGTTTGAAAAATAATAATCATATCAGTGAACAATATTCCTTATGATTTTTATATTATGATAAAATATTTTTAATCTATTACACATTCGGTTTTACATTGGTCATTCATGACCCTTTTCTAGTAAAATCTTTCTTTATGGTCCATAAATAAAATTTGAGTTACCCAAAGAATATCGACTGGTTGTGTCAAATATGGTGTGAAGTAAGCGCACCCTCACCACCCAAAAAAATAATTTTCATGACATACATGACTAACTCATTGTTGGTATGTTACCCCTATATTTATATCTATCAATACCATGTTATTTTTCAGTATCTATGAAGATATTATTTTCTAGAAAAGCAATATGATTTTTTTTACATTGTGTTAGGGTGTTAACCTATACATAAAATTATACTCATGTTTCTCACTAAAGTGTTAACATATATGTTTCAAAATGATAACCTACACTTACTCTGATACCAACTACAACAACCAATAACATTCATATATAAATAAACCATATTTTTATTTTAATATTAATTATATAAAAAAATTATCCACACTAAAATAGTATAGGTCTAGTTCATTTAGAAACATTGATATATAAAATTTTTTTCTTCATTAATACCACAATTCATAAACATATCAATCATAATTAATTTCTTCATAACATGGTGAAAGCAAAAAAAATGGTGATCTTATATTCTCTATAAGGTTAAAAAATGGATTTTTTAATGATTACATAAAAATAAATGATCCAAAAGGAATGAAAATATGAAAATAAATTTTTGAAACCATTCCCATTATACCATTGATAATAATATTTAAAAATGGAATAAATCATTACAGTTTATTTCACATGGATCACAAATGAATCAAATAACATGATCAAGTTTAGAATAACAAGGTCATAAGAAATATGTTTGTGGCACACACATAATCTTTTAACATTTTGAACTTGTGTAAATTGAAAAAGGATTACAATATAAGTTAGGGACACCAAATTTGGCCATCACATAAACTTATGTAAATAAAAACTTTTTCCAAACATTATATAATGTATATTAGTTCTTGTTCAATGCATTAACTAATGAATATTAAAGCCATGGAATCAAAAAATCTTGCGGAAAAGAATTCCGGGGTCCAAAAATAATCATATGGGCATGAAAACAAGGTCTATATGGGAAATTGTGAACATGATATCATGTTCACACAAGATATATTTACCCAATTAGTTATATATAATTACCTAATTAATTATAGTGATATATAATTCCAAGACCACTCATCAAATAATTAAATTTATATAGATGAGTTCTATAAAGATCTTAATGTCAATTTCATATCATAACCCATAAAAAGAAATGGGAACCATAAACATTTTATTATGGAAAAAACTGTTGGAATGAAATTATTATCATATTAATGTCATAAAATTTTCATATCATAGCCCATGTATAGGTATTCGGATTCATATAAATTTCTTCAAGAGAAACCACAAGGAAAATAAAATGTTTTCCTAAAAATTTAATAAATTTTTTAAAAAATAACCCACTAAAATAGTGTGAGTTTCAATAATATCTAGTCATCAAAGCCATAAAAATAAAGATACATAATAAGAAATGTATTTTCATATCAAATCCTTATTAAGGATTAATAAAAATAAAAGGAATCAATATTTTATGGACAATACTTTTAAAATATAAATTAGAAATTTTATTTGGTAAAAAACCATTCTCTCAATGAAATAAAGTATTTAAAAAAATTATTTGATATTAAATAAGATACATTCTTAAAAATTACCTATGGAAGAATATGATGGACTATTCAAATAATTTATTGGTCTTGATGGTGGGAAATTTTTTTGTATCATACAAGTTCAAAAAATATCCATTTCACATTATGAGTAATAATTGAAATATACCTTGTTCATAAAATGACATCTGTATTAATTTTAAAATATTTAAAAAAATTCACAAATGTTTAAAAATTGAATTAAATTATCATTGAATATTTTTTTAAAAACCTTGAAAACATTTTTATAAAAAATGGAAATGAAAGATATAATATTTTTGACTAAAGAGAAAAATAAAGAATTCTTTCATTAAAAACATTATTTTAGACTCTTTAGTATATAATGAGAGGAAATTGAAAGTAACAAATGAAATTTAATTAAATAAAAAAAGATTTGAAAAATTAATATTATTAATTACAGTTATATCAATAAATATCATCAGTGAAAGGGTAATCAAAATCAATCACATTAAATAATGAGATTGTAACATAAAAACATTAACGCCATGGTATTTTATTCATAATCCCCATGAAAGGAAGATCCTAGGATGTATTTTTAAATTTCCAAAATTAAAAAAATAATCATCATAATGTAAATTCATATGTACTATATACACCACATATAAAGAATAACTATACATTATGGAACGTTTTTTATAAGAATTAATGATAGAAGAATATCCCTCGCCTTAGGTATAGTATCCTTCGAATGTATTTTAACCCCCTATATAATAAATATAGATTTATTATTAATATTATCAAAAAAGGGATCATATATTTCTTACCATATATAATTTACATATATCTATTTTCAACTGTTTATTAACAATTCTTTATTAAAAACATAATTCCAGGTGGTAACTGCATTGTTTTTCATATATGTCTGGGTTCAGTAGTTTTGTTCCTTGTACATTGATAATGGTTCAATAATATACATAATTTTAATCATGATATACATAACATATATATTAATTATATAAATATTTATATTTATCCCTAAATGTTAGAGATAGAAGAATGAATTTCCCAATTTATTAAGATAGTATGTCGTTCATATGCATGAATGATTTTTTCATTATAAAAAAGATGGAGATAAAGAATAAAAATATTAATTAAAAATTATATATTAATTATAATATCATATATATATATATATTATATATTCCCAAAAAAATTAATTATTACATTCCTTGTAAAATAAAAACAATAAATGAATCACATTTCTTCGTGGATGTGGAAGTCCAAAGATATGCAAAAGTGACATTATCAATTTCCAATATAATGAATGAAAAGATATTAGATGTGAAATTATATTTCTATAAGTTATATTATTTCTTAAATATAATATCATATATATTTATATATATTATTTCCTTTAATATACACATTTTATAAATGCGGTGATGGAAAATAAATTATATTGGTTCACGAACCTATATTGTGTCATAAAGTCTAATGATGGTTTTGTTTATCATTAGATAGAATTCATTATTGATATAGGTTATAAAATTTACATTATAACATCTCATTATGTGAATGGTCTTTATTATTATTTTATAATACCTATGAGGACTTTAATGAGGTGCATGAAGAAGTAAACAAAAATGGTCTGTTAAGAACAATACCTCTTATTCTAACTACTTCTTTAGGATTTCAACAAAATCATCCTTAGGAGGGTTTATTAATTGAAATAAGGCATATAAAAAATGTTAAAGGATTTATGAAATTATCTTTCAAAGTCTTATCATAAACAAATGTCTCTTAATATTTGGATAGAAGATGTTAGGATGTGTCCTTTTAAAAGTGAGTGGGGAAACCAAAATGGAAATTTCCTAAAATAATGAAAGATGAAAAAAAAATATTACAAGAAAAATGATTTCAAATAGACATGTAGTTGAATTTAAAATTGGATAAAATTAAAATATATAAATTTTATAGGGTCTAGAACAGATAAATTGGAAAAAAACTCCTTAAATATTGGTTTAATTCCCCAGGACAACCTATTTTATCGTGAACAATGGTAATTAATTTTTTAATAAGATTATTATTCATTATGAACAAAAATTAAATTGATATTATTTTATAATAGTAATTATTATTAATCGAAATATAAATTAAATTTTACCAAATTCAATTAACAATAGTGGGATAATTTAATATAAAATTAAACATATGGACGCGATTAAAAAGAAATGTTCTAAGGAAAACATTTTCATAATTACAAAAAGTATGTATACCAAAATTAAAAATGGAATTGATTTAAATGACCTAATTTTCTTAAATAACATTAAAATTGATATAATTTTACTATTAATACAATTTTTTTAAAAATGTAAATTTTTAGATTTTATAAATGAAAAGGAAGATTAAAATATTATCATTAATTTTTGAAATCGTAGAAAAAAATTATACTTCCAAAAAACATTACTAAAAAGCCACTATATGATTATTTTGATATGGTTGTTTTTAAAACGATGTTACAATTTTTAACCAAGAATTTATAAAATAATAAATCATTAATTTTATAATAGTTTTTCAAAACACACTAAACCATTTTTTTTGGTTTTAAAAAATAAATTGTTTGGAAAAAAGACTATATTTATTTGTATCCCATTCATATAAAAAATATTAGATGAAATATAAAATATTTGGTTAAATATATAATATAAAAATTACATTAAATTAATTAAAAAATAATAAAATTTTAATTCAATTATATAAAGAGACATTTCCGGCATTAAAATAATTTTTAAAATAAATTTATTAGTTCATGCAAATGATTTTTTCAATTTCATTTATAATAAATTGATATCTAATGAATTTATTTTATAATTGTGTAAATAATAAATTTTTCCCAATTTTGGTAGTCTTATTTACACATATAATCTTAACATCTTTGTTTATGGTATACTATATTACTGGTCATTTTGAAATGGGGTTGCATGTATCACATTTTATTTCATGTATTAAATTCATTTAAAGTGAAATATATTCTAAAATAGAAGAGTGTTACATTAATGATAAAAGGAATGCTCTTACCCATTGGATTCATTATTTAGAGAGATATATGATGAGGTTCACATTACATGTTTTGTGATATTGATACATGGAAACTATCCAATAGATTAGTTAATGGATGGACTATTGTAAATAAATTTGATAAGTTCCAAAACCAATAATGATATGTGATTTTTGAAATCAATATATTATATTACTATTATTAGTTTAAAATATATCCTTAAATAGGACTTGTGAGATTATATGGGACATTGCATGACTTTTTGGATCTTTTATTTCATTTGTGGGAATTCTTTATTATTATTAACATTTTTTACCTCATAATATAATTAATATGATTTTATTTAACTATTTTTTTATCTTTTTTTGAGAATTTTGTTCAAAACATAATGTTTTTTCCATTATATTTAATATTATTGTTTACTGTTATGCAGTGTGATGAATAGTTGATAGAGTGGCAGTATGATGTGAGAATATAGTGGATTTAATGTTATCAATATATATTTTCATATCATAATATAAGATATAAGGTGATAAAACTCACTGGGTTTAGAGGTTATACAATTCATTGATTATGGGAACGAGGATCTTATCTTATTATAGATAATATTAATCAAATTATTTTTGGTTGTGGGTATATTTGTAATACAAGTGATGGTTGAGATGTAGATGAATATTCAAGATTTACTCTTGGTGGGTTTGTTTCAATTGACAATATTGTGAATTGTCTCCAATTATTATCATGATTATACAGGTGATCACTAGTGCTTAGTGTCATGTTGGTGGAGAAATTCAAAATGGTTAATGGAATTGGCACATAAAAATTTACATTGCATCAGTTTTTTCTGTACATGTCTATATATTTGATATCATTTCAATAATGTATATATCTTATAGATGGATGTCTGTTTTTGGTCATTAACTTCATTTTAATATCGTAAATTTTGTTGGAGTTTTATGTGACATGTCTTGAGATTATTATATCTTGATTATTTTAATTTAACTCCATATGTTTTTTATGGTGATCTAGTTATTTTTTTCAATTATTATATATATATAATATTTATTTTCTATGTAATATATAAGAACATTTTTATATTTTGATGAATCATTTATACATTACATCATATTATATTATTTTATAATAGCCCGTAGGGATTAATTATTTATTTCCATAGGTTTTGAGATTTTTTATAGATAGACCAAGCAATATTTATTATAGTTTTGATCTTAAACAATATTTTTTAGGTCAGAATCTCCCTATTAATTCATTAACCCCTCATATCTGGTTAAAATAATGTAGAAAATGGGCAGGTGTACTTTATGGCTTACAATATCCCATGCTAATGTGTTTTTAATGCGATCTTGGTCAATGAAATAAACATATCGTATATTTTACCTTTATAAACTAAAAAACTAACCCAACATGAAATGATAAATATTTTTATATTCATTAGAAAATATAAAAAAATAGAAATTGACAATTTTATAATGATAACAGAATGTTATGAGGGAATATATAGGTGAGTTCAATGGAATATCACTGAAAAATAATTTTTTATTTTATTATTTTCATCAATTCATGTTCATGAAGATATTGAATAATAATACACACTCTTAGATAATTTTACACATTATATATTAGATAAAAATATATTTTGTGTTCACAAAGGGAAAATTTTCCATTATTTATTATATGTGTATATCGTTAATTATAACATATTTAAACATTTATACTATATTTTGACTTATTAATTGAAAATTTAAAAATTCAAACATTAACTAATTTTAGCAAATAGATAAAAAAATATTTAACCAATTTTATTGAAATAAACATATAATTATTATATAAGTAATATTTTAAAAAATTATAAAAATACATTATATATGACATGAATATTTTATAACGACTACATTATTATTCATGTTGTGATATTATATTTTCAATTCCTAACATTTAAATATTTCATTTCTAATTAAAAATAATAAGAATATAAATATGATATGTTAAATTTTGAAACAAAAATAATAACACTTTCTAAAATATTTATTTCCTATATTCTTTTTAAAAAATCACTAAAATGACCGCATTTTAACATTTAATATTAGATTAATATGATTACATCAATATTATCAAAAACATATTTGTAACGCCCTGAGTTTTTATGGGACTGTTTAAAAAAATGTAAAAATTAATTCATATCTTTAAATGCACTAAGTCAAACATTCCATTCAAATAGAATGAACTTTTAAAACGTTACACAATACACCAACTTGGTGCATGATATACACTACTTTGAGTTGGAATACGATACATGTAACACTGAGATTCTACAAAGCATCCATTAAATTTATTATATAAATGATATTACTATAACCTAGACATTGAATATAGTTATATGAATATTAATAAGTAATTATCAAATATAATTTATAATTTTTTGTATATAAAAATGCCTTGATAATAAAAGATATTATTTTTTCTGGAAAAGTCCTCCAATGTTTAAAAATACAGTTTTCTCGAATTAACCACTTTTAATGTTTTTCTGTGAAAAATAATAAAATTAATTTTAAACAAATTTGGAAATTTAATTTTTTGAAATAAAAATACTTTTTAAATTTATAATTATGAAATTATCTTAGCAAAAATTTAGGGATTGTTTTGATAAACATCATTTACAAATGAATAGTTAACAAAACCAGATTTTAATTCAAAACTACATTTCAAAATAATTTAGTTATAATATTAAATTATATTTTAAATTGGTTTAAAATTTTAATTAGATTATGTTTTTAACAATTAAACTAGTTTTGGTTATATGAACCAATTTGAAATTGAAATTGGATATTAAAACATTGCAATCTTTTTTTCATTTTTAACATTGAAACCCCCAATTGTCAACCCGACAGTGGGATAAATTTTAAATTTATTTCAACCAATTTTGTGATTAGAATTTAGAAATAATGATTATATATATTTAATCATCATAATTTATAATTTCAAATAAGTTTAAAATTGTTTTTGTCCAAAAATATTGGTGAAAGTGATTAAAACTAATTACATCAATTAAGAGAAAAATATAGTTAAAAGGTAAAAACCCTTAAATATTAGACACAAACCACCTCGAAATGTTTCCAACACCGATTTTATGGCCATTATTTTTCATGGAACCTTACTTTATTGATTTTGGGTTTTTTATTATTTTAGATATTTGAAAACGTGGGAAAACATAACATGTTACCAAACGTGTTCTAAAAAAGACAAAGTTTGTCATTTCTCTTCACTATAAAAGGCCAACACCTATACCCAATTCCAAATACAACTTTTGTCCCATATATCACCCAAAATATTGTAAAATAATATCCCAAAATCCCTCTCTTACTCCTATAATCCTTCCCTTGTCCTGAAGGAATCATAAGGAAGGCTTTTTGAAAAATACCAAATATAGCCACCGGATCATGAGGTAACGACTTCTCTTAGGCTTCATCCCGTTATTTTACTTCTAAATCCCCTACACTATATTTATTCCATTATTATACTAAAAAACACGTGTCCTCAAAATAATAGGATGTTTTTATTCTAAGGTTTCAACCTACCCTTACTAGAACTATATCTAATGGATTTTGAATATACTGTTTACATGTTTGATGAACAACTGGCTCACTAAAAGATAATTGTTAAATTCTATATTACTTCAAATAATGGGAGTTATTATGATGGAAATATATTTATATATTTATTATTTTTTATTTAATATTTATATAATCGTATTTATTCATTTTCAACACACGTGTTTTTACTTTCCATTTGGTGTAATTATGATAATATTCTTCGAGGAAGTGTGGACTACCGCCCCCTCAAAGTGATGTGATTTGTTCGTACACAACATGGAATGTATCAAAAGTTGTTTTAGTGAAATTATATGATATATATAACATTATAAAATTAATGTAATGATATTATATTTATATATTCACACTTTTATGGCATTTTATTTTCTTTTCTTTCAACATTACAATTAAAACGAAAACAACATTCATGTGTACGTACGACTTACCGCCTCCAGGAATGGTGCTTAACATTTCATACTTCTTTATGATATAGATTATTATAATATAAATATATTTTTTATGAAGGATATATATATCCTGATTTTCATTTTGTAGTGATGATATATGTATAAGGACAAATGATATAAAAACATAAGATACATGGATGGACAAAGTGAATCTTACTAGAAGTGAAACCTTAACCTAGGAATATGAACAAGAATAAAATATAAGGTCACAATAAAAACATATATTGTATAATGTATAATAATAGTCTTCTATAAATATGTGTAATAAAATTATAATAATTATATAGGAATATTTTATGAGTATAAAGAGATTCAAGACACATAGTAAGGGTACTTCGTCTCACTTTTTATTCCCATAAGATACAATCTATGTTCACCACTCGTTCCATTAGTATGGTATATATACTTCCCATGATTATATTATACATATATTATACATGAATTAATGATTACAATCATCAATATTTTATAAACATTAATTATTTATATTTATGTTTAAAAAGTTACCAAATTGGTGAAAATGTTTTTTCTCAATTTTCCATCTTTGTTACATATGACTTTTATGCACCTAAGAACTTTTCAAGGTTTATATAATTCTATTTGACATGTTATATCTTGAATATATATATTTTCATGATATTTTAAGATTCATTTATTTTTTTTTCTTGCATGGAGAATATTATTCCATGTCACCATGTTATAAAATTTTATTGAGAAAATATCATCACTTTTCTATATTGGTTACATTTAGGATTCCTTTGATGAAGTATTTTGATCCATATCTCAAGAATACTCACGAGATTCCTTATACTCTATTTATTCAAAATATCATCATGTGTTAGTACCAATTTTTCCACTGTTAGGTACATATGATAATTGTTTTATATAAAATTAGTATATCTCTCTCTCTTCTATCAAAATCATACTATATTCAGAAAAACCATGTTGTCAAAAATGTTTTTAAAACTGATTTAAAAATATCATAGATGAAAATTTTAAAAGAAAAAAAAACGATATTTAAAATTATATAATATTTTCAGAAATTACTTTTTATGTTTTCATTCCAATTTTTAGAGAAAGTGGTTTCCAAAAGGACTTCTGTATTTAGAATAAATTTTCAATGCAGAAAGGATATTTTACACAAGAAATGTATTAAAGTTATTTAAATATTATTTTCTATATAAGTTAAAATTCATTTTTGGTACTCATTATTTTTTTAGAAATTATTCAATGATTTAATTTATATTCTTTCTCTGAATAGATTATGTTTTGATGACATGATTTTGATGAAACTTGTTTCCCTTATATTAGTTATATGATTTTTTAATCTGCTTCATTCCATAGATTATGATTTCCATTGAATTATTATGAAACTCGTATCTTTTTTCTTAGGTTATGATATTACTACACGTATTCGATATCCATTTATATCCATGGGTTATAATATGATTGGTAATGATTTGGTAGAATATGTATGAATGATTTCACTATGATATGGGTGGGACCTGTATCTACCTCCAACGAATTGGGTAATGATTTATATCTCAGTATATAGTTTAATATGGTATTGGGAATGAACATAGACTGCTAAGATGGCCATGAGAGTTAAGTATGACTACTAAGTGGGTATTACGAGTGAAATCATGCAACAAATATGGCCATGGGAGTGAAACAAGACAACCATGATATTATGGGGAGTGAACCTGTACCAACAAGATGGTCTTGGTAGAAATTCCATGGATACTATGGAAATTTTTATATATACTTATTTGTGTTACAAACTTTGATATTTTATTCTATGGTTATGATTTCATGGATTATTCTCTTTATTTCATTAAGATTAATGTTTTATTATCTGAAAATCATTAGGACACGATTCTCGATTCAATCTCTGATATGTAGGATATAATGTTATATTTTCTCAATCATGTTCTCATACCCTTATGCTCATGTTTATTCATAAATGTCCCTCAGGTTTACCTTACTAAGAATCTTTGGTCACCCAATTTTATGTTTCTGTTCCCCATATTTTATGAAGATATGTATTATGTTTGAGGTTTTTAAGAAGGGTACTAGTCTAGAGGAACCTAGTGGGGGATTATGTAGCTCATTTATGTACTGGTGATTATGTTCCCATGTTGCCAAAGGCACTAGACCAAATATGATCTTTGTACAACAATTTTTATAATGTTTAAATATTTCATAAAAGTTATGTAACGAAAATGTTTTGAAAATATAGGGATTATATAGTATGTGTTTTAGGAATGGAATAGTTAACCATTGGAATATAGGATGATAAATGATTAGTTGGAACCATAAGTATATGTCTAGGAATAAGTCTAAGGATAATGGAATGTGTCAGAAAATGTATAGAAATTTAGGAAAATGACAGTGTGAGTGCATTGCATGAAATACATCCCTATCAAGATACTACAAGTGGATGTGGCTATGGAACATACTTTCCTAGGGTAACAACTCAAAAAATATGTTCTAGTCCTTACTTAGGTTAATATAATATTAAACAACGGTTATTAATAAAAACCTAGTTTGAAACTCCCCGTGGATACGCATTGGGCATTAAAAACTCATCCCAAACCATTATGGAGTGTTTAAATATAAGGTTCTTATAAATATAATTTGATAAACCTAGGGTTTCAATGATTTAGAAAGGTTTCATATGTTATACATCCTACATGTGATTTTTCAGGATTATGCGTTTCCAAACTATGATAACAATTTATAACTCTATGCTTTTTTTTAGTCAATGGTCGTAACCTGAAGAAACCATTTTAATAGAGATTATGATGGATAATGAAATGATTTTTATCCTCAGAAATGAAATAAAATTGGTGCTAGAATATAGAATCTTGTTAACATTTTTAAGCAATGAATCACGATTGACTTCCAAATTTTCGAAGTAGGAATGGAATTCTATTGTGTCTTTTATGAGGAAATTCCAACCTTCTTCTATAGGGTCTTCTGATCCACTTATAACTGAACAATGTATCGGTACTACTGAAAATTCATTCTTCGTTATTCATGTGGTAGGAGCAGGAGAAATTCATTCGGGCTATTTATCAACTAGAATGTGAAGCACATTAGTGGAAAACACTAATAAAGTATACAAGGCTTTGAGATGAGATTAGGTATATGGATTGGAAAGTGATCAAGATCATGGTTTTAAATAAGTAAAATCCTTAAATATTTCATACCAATATTGATAATGTCAAACTTGAGTTCATGAAAATGGATAATTATTCTGTTGGCACCAATGAGGCGAGTTTTATGAGACTTTCGAGGTACACTTCAAAAAATAACTTCCAACTAGAATGTAAAGATAATAGGTTCTTTAGTGGATTAAAGCCATGTCTGGGAAGGAAATTTTGGATAAAATATAGTTAATTGTTCATTCATGGATGAAATTGAGGTTTTAGTCTCATATAAATCTCATGGTTTTGACAAGTATAGGAATATTACGGTTAATGGAAAATCTAAAAACCATGAAAAATGAAGATGAGCATTCTTTTGTTCTCTATGTGTGGGATGAATCAGATATAAAATTTTCTAAAGGGGTATAATAAATGTATTAAGTGTGGAAGGTATGTACTATAGTCATTTAATTATAGATGTATTGGGAATAAGTTGGATAATATTGAAAATGGGAAGAATTCATATAGAAGGAAACTCCCACGATTCAGTGTTACATGTGTAAGGAGAATTGTAATTATAGTAACCCCTACCCAAACACCAGAGTTTGTGACAATGATTGGCGTTAGTAACCTTTTAAGAAGAGTGATAAAAGGAAATCACAAGCAATCACTATTTCTGATGAGGAGTGTGATAACCATGTGGAGAAAAGTACACTTACCATCCACTCTAGAACTCAAAATACTGTATTTGATGATGGATCCATCCACTCTTTCATATGTAAAGAACTTGGGATGGATTTTAAGATTCATCCAAAATAATTAGATTTGAAATTAGCACTGAAAACCCATAATGGAACAATAATTTCATCCCAATTATATGATACATATCCGATTGAAGATTGTGGGAATGTGCTTTTAGAAAATCCTTCAACTCTTTCTTTAGTCAAATTTGAAGTAATCGTAGACCGGGATTGACTTTATCTAAAAAAATCACACATCAAGTGTGAATTAAGGGAAGTTATATTTTATATTTATATCCCTTCTATAAAAATCCATCAACGTGTTGATATGTATGAAATTCCTTTGATATTATAACCAGTGTATCGGTATTAATTCCCATTCAAAATGGTTGGTTATATAAACTGGTTGGAAAAAATATCTACATCAATAACATGAATTATGTTTAAGATATTGTAGATTTATATCAAGATTATATTCATATCCTTCAAAAAAATATGATGTTGAGTTCTCAATATAAGTTATACCATGTTTCACATCAATTTAAAATACTCCTTATAGAATGGACCCAATTGTGTTGTAGGAATTAAAGAAACAACCCCAAGAAAACCTTTCTAAGGGTTTCCTTTATCCATGTATGTCACCTTGGGTTGCTCTTGTCCTTTTTGTGAAAAATAAATATGGGTCAATGTGACTCTACATTGATTATCTAGATTTGAGAAAGATCAAAATCAAGAATAGGTATCCTCTTCCCCATATTTCTGACCTTTTGGATCCACTCTGCAGAGCTCAATAATTTTCCAATGTTGACCATCCTTCCAGATATTATCAAATTGGGGCCAGTAAAGAAGATATACCCAAGAAATAATTCCCTACAAGGTATGGACACTATGACTATATAGTGATTCCTTTTGGACTTACAAATTCACCGTCTATATTGAGTCTTTTAACGAATGCAGACTTTATAGATTACCTAAATATATTTGTTATAGTCTTTATTGATGATATTATTAACTATCCCAAGAGAAAGGACTTGAATAAGGGTCACATTATAATTATACTGAGGACCCTATGGAAGGAAAATATATATGAAAAAATTATAAATTATAAATTTTTGTTAAAAAATGTTTCATTTTAGGGTCACATAATCTCAAAAGATGGTATAGTCATAGATCCATCAAATATGAAATCTATTTAATACTGGACTAGACCAACCATGGTGATTGAGATCCATATAATTCTTGGTTTAGCTAGATATTAATAATGGATTTTATAATCTCATGACAATGATAACTCGGATGGGTGTCAAGTTCCTTTTTAAAAATGAATGTTTAGAAAAATTCATGGAAGTGAAGAAAAGGTTGTTCAGTGGACTTTTACCTACATTACCCTATAGTGTAGAAGGGTTGTAAATCTATATCCATATACCGATTAAATAATTTGGATGTGTTATCATGTTGAATAACATGGTCATCTCTTATGCCTCATGGAAATTTTGGATTTGTGAGAAAAATTACCCAACTATTGATTTGGAGTCAGTACTGGAAATTTTTTCATTAGTGATTTTGAGGCCTAATGATTATGTAAAAAAATTTGAAATATATATTGATAAAAAAAATAAAATATATATTCACACAAAACGATTTGAACATGCACCAGAGAATATTGTTAGAGTTGAAAAATGATTATGACTGCATAATACATTACCACCCTAGGAAAGTGAACAAGGTGGAAGATGATTTGTTTCAGAATGATTGAGATATCATATCCATGATAAGGATTAAAAATTATCTTATATTTTGGGACTTTCAACGGATGGATCTATAAATCTTGAGGGAAGGTGAAAAATCTCATCTTTCTTACTTGAATGTTCAACCCTTTATCCAAATGCTAGTTACGGAGGCATGAAAGGATGACGAGGAGATGTAAAGGATAGTCAGAAATGTCCGTGAGTTTGACCATGATCAGGATGGAATGGTAATGTTCATGAACTATGTATGTATTCCTTATATACCATATTTGATGATGGAGTAGTTATAGTAAGATCATAGTCATTCATTCTCTATTTATCCTATAAGTATTAATATGTATATTGACATGAAATAATACATCTGGTGGGATGGAATTAAGAGGAATATCATTGATTTTTTATATCAGTGTTTGGAATTCCAAGTAGTTACAGATAAATGAAAAAAGTGTAAAGGTATGTTGAATGTATTAGATATACCATAATGGAAATGGGAGAACATAATTATTTATTTTTTTCATTAGACTACCAGAAACCATGAAATAGTTAAATGCTATATGGGAGGTAGTCATTCACCTTAGTAAGTTATCACAATTCATGGATATTAGAGAATATTTTTATTTAGATAAAATTTTCAATATATATATATATACATAAATATATATATATATACATTAAATAACTGTTATGGTTTCATAGAGTACCATAATCAATTATATCAGATCAGGATCTGGGGTTTGCCTCCATGTTCTTGTGGATTCTTTAGCAATCACTTCTCACATAATAATGTATCGACACTTTTTATCATCCATAGATAGATAGACATTCTAAAATAACAATTCATACCGTATAGGATATCATGAGATATTGTTACAGAGATTTCAATGGTAGTTGGGATCAACACCTTCCTCTAGTTGAGTTGTATTACAACAATATATTTCACTAAAGCATTCAAATGGAACAGGGGAAAGACCTCTATGGGAATAAATATAGAGATTTAATGTCTTGATATGAGGCTGGAAAAATAAGTTTATTATGACCTTATATCATTGATGAAATGGTCGAGAAGGTAATAACCATTAATTAGCTTAACTAAGTATCTCAAATTTTGGAATAGAAAAGTTATGTCGATAACCATAGTCGTGATCTAGAATTTGGTGTCGGTGAAAATATGTTTCTAAAAATGTCACCATGTAAAAAAATAATGAGATTTTTTTAGAAAGGGAAGCTAATACCTAGGTATATTATTCCATTTGAGATTCTTGATTCTATCTGGAAAGTATCCAATCTCTTAGGACGTCTTATAAATATCTCTTAAGTATGTGATGTTTTCCATGAATCTCTTCTAAGGTAGTATATACCTAACACTTCACATGTACAAAATCCAGAGGTCATACAGTTGAAGGAGGATCATTCTTATGAGGAACAACCAATTTAAATTGTTGACCGATCATAGAAAGTTATATTAAATTAGACCACTCACCATGTCAATGTATTTTGGAGAAACCACTAGTGAGTGGAAGCTATATGGGAACATGAGGATATGATTAAGTTCAATTGAACTCAAAATTTTACCCTAGTGACTAATTTCGGGGGAAATCATTTTAATGGGGGTAGAATGTAACACCGTGAGTTTTTATAGACCTTGTTTTGGAATATATTTAATATTTTCATTTATATCTTGAAATGAGCTATGTAAAACATTATATTCAAACTAAACTAACATTTCATATATTACATGAATCACAGACTTCGGTAATGATACATGCAACACTGAGTTGGCATTCGATACATGCCACACATTGTTTCTACAATACATCGATATTTTTAAATTATTTAAATGAGATAATTTTAACCACGTTCTTAAATGTATTTATATTAATAGAAATTACTACTTTCCAATTATATTTTATCGTTTTTATATAAATGAAATAAATTTATAAAAAATAGATGAATTTTTTCTAATTTAGTCCTATAATTAAAAATACCATTTTCTCAAATGTACTGCTTTTAATGTCCTTTTGTGGAAAAAAAATTAAATTAATTTTAGACATATTTAGACATTTAATTTTATAAAATAAACTGTACTTTTGAATATAGAATTACCATATTAACTTATAGAAATTTTTTTGTATTTTTCTAACAAACATCATTTTTGGATAAAGAGTGAAAAATACAAAAATATAATTTAAAACTTCTTTTTAATTTCATTTATTTATTAGGATAAATTATATATTAATTTTTTTTAAATTTCAATTAGAAAATATTTTTTAATTTAAATAATATTTTATTAAAATATTTTTACTAAATTACATTTTATTAAATATAAATCATTCTATAATTTTTATGAATACGATTGTACTTTTTATTAATGTTTGAAAGGTATTTTTTAAAAAATCCATGAATTTTTTATAAATGTCAGTTTTTATTTAAAAGTAATAATTAAAAAATTTAGAAAATTATTTAGATTAAATGAATATTATAATTAGTATCGAGATATTGAAATAATCTAATGGTTGTTTTTTCATAATTTTATAACAAAGTCCAATTTTTGGTTAAAAATTAAAATACTGTTTTAATATATAATGTATATTATGACATCATAATGACCCAAAAGTGATGTATTAAAATACTATAAACATTATGTTCGAACAATATATGTTTTAAAATTAAAATATTGTGATTTTAGGTTTGTTTAATTTTATTTACAATTTTTTAGTGGACCCTTCAAGACATATAAAACATTTTTACTTTTTAAATTTATTTCCTTGTGAGTGTGACTCAACTCCACAAAATAAACCCTATTATTTTATAAATTTTGGCCTTTGGACATATAAAATAATGTTTTACACTCCGCTATGGCAAAAACCATAAGTAAAAACCATGGTTTGGATTGTGGTTTTGATTAGTGCAACGTGTGGTGTACCAAACCTAAATAATAAAGAATTCTCTCTCCTTTCCTATATAAACCCACACAAGATCCCATTACCTCTTCACACAATGCCTTTGGATTTCATCCAAACTCTTCCCTCTTCTCTATAGTATCCTACTAAGGCACACCAACATCCCACTATGCCTCTCTCTATCCCCTCTAAAACCTTTGGGATCACACTTCCAAGTATGAGATTCTTTCCATTCTCATTTTATCAAAGTTTATTTATATTGTTATGCCCTTTTATTTTAAATTTTGAAAGTTGGGGTATAGTTTAAAACCTCCCCATACATCCCTATTTATGTTTGAATTATGAGATACCCCTTTATCTCTCCTTAATTCCTCCCACGTACACATGTTACCATGATGAAATTCCATAAGGAATTTCTCTCTTCTTATTTACATTCAAGAAATTATTTTTTATTGTGAATATAAATTCTATTACATTTTTTGGTAAATGTTTCAATTTGAACCACTTACTATCAACTTCATGTACATATTATGATACACCACATTCTCTCTCATTAAATTTTTTTTATGAATTCTTATGTCAGGGTGTTATACTACAGAAATTGCACTATGATTTTCTAAGATAAAGACATTGTGAAGTAAATACCATGACAATTTATCTATAAAGGAAATTATCCTTTATGAACATTTACTTATTTATTATATAGTTTCATGTATGTATTCTAAAATTATATTAAAGTGGAATAAATTGTGATTTTTACTGATTACATGTTGTATGATCCATGTGGCACACATATGCTTGATATTAAATGTTTAAGTAGGGTGTGCCCTGATAAGGTTCTAATGCATTTGGTAAATATTAGTTTCATGAAACATCATGTAAAATCTGATAATACTCAGGATAAATTAAGATAAATTATGGTTTACTAATTCACCATGTGTAATCATCCTTGGATCATTCTAATACCATGTTAAGTGTTGTTTCCACATTTCCATGTTGTCATAATCATTCATTATCATTCCTTTATGCGCATGTTTCTTTTATGATCCATTAATATGCTTATTTCCTTCCATGTATTTTATTCTCCATGTTATTCCTTTTTTAATCCCTTACTGGGCTTTATATCCCACTCGTTTCCTATTCATGTGCTTAGGTTATCCCATGAAATGATAAGTACGAGGGAATGTAGTGGTTATCTAAATGATATTTTCAATCAAGATGTTTTGATTCATATTTAATGTCATTATGTATGGTTTCTAATCCCCAAATACAATAGACCTCAAAATATGCCATTTTGTATTAAGTCAATATTTTATGAAATAAATCATGTTTAGGTGTGTAATAAAAAAAGCGTTATTATAGTCGACACTGAGAATATAATGTCAATTGATATGCATTACACCACTACCAAATTAGTGATTATTTCTCAAGTGAATATTAAAACTATTATGTTTCTATGTATATATTTATATTATATGATATTATAAATAAGGAATTATTTTATTATTATTTATTACATAAATATAATTTATTCCTCGTTTATTCTATAATAACTGTTTATGTATTATACCATTGTTGGGAATCTAATGTCACCACTTTATTTTGTTATTTATTGATCCATGGAACCAAGAAGAGTACTATTACATTATTTTGTATATACTATACCGAATATAAGTTTTTTAGAACTGTTTATTATGGAGAAAATTTACACTTTTTGAAATGTATAGAATTTCTTAATTAGGGGATTTTCCAAATTCGTGGAAACCATAATACTAAAATATTATAGGTATGTAATTTTTTAAATATTTTATAGTGATATTTTAATTATGGATGTATATATTTTTTTATAAAAATTTTTATCTATACTATTATATTTTAATGAAAAGATATTATATTATGGTTCTAGGTCATTCCAGTATACACCTATCGTACCAATGAATTCCATTTTTACACTATGTGGTAAATATTATGGGCCTTTTAATATAAAATGAAGTTTTATCCCTTATAAAATTATTTTATTTCATTATATGAAATCCTACTCACTATATACTATAACTTTGTCCACAAACTATAATAAAAATTAACTAACATCAGTTAGGGATTACTTAAAGTCATAGTTTTAGAGGTTAATTAAAATTTCAATACATGGAATACATTTAATGATTATGAAATACTATAAATAACAAGAATTATTTTTCAAAAAATAATATATTTTATATTATTAAACTTTTATAAACACTTAAACACATAAAAATAAGGCAAAAATTATACTATATATAATAGACCACCGGATAGGCTTTTTTCTCGAAATAAGTTTATTAAATCTATATGAAATTAAATTAACCAATAAATGTTGCCTTTTTTAACCCCACACACTAAATTGTTTTAGTTATATCATTTATGAATAATATAAGGTTAAATAATGGTGAGACATTATAATATTTTTCCTAATACACAAATATTTAAATAGAGTATTCAAACATGTGTATTTCCTAACATCAAATGTTACCGTGTTAATATATTCTATTGTATATGTATATCTCTTTCAAAGATCATCATCAATAATACTCAGATATTTATTATATTTTTACCCATATCAAATACTATTAATTTTATTTTCTATCAATATATAACACTTTACAATATTATTATTTATCATCACAACCAAAATTATTTTAATATATAAATATATATCCACATTATTATAGTAAATAATCATTTTCATTAAATTTTATTTACCTAAATATTCAAGAACTCAATTTAGTAATTAAATGGAGTTCACTTTGAATAGTGAATGTAATAATATTTTTTTTAGTATATGACTTCTTAAAATACTACACATACTCCCACATACCTCTTAAATATTAAATTCTCTCTATAATATAACAATAATTTACATAAACACATATGTGTCCAGGAAATAATACTCATATCCACATAATGTAAATATTTATCAAATTGTATCTGAACAACCATAAAATATATAATATTATATCTGTATATAGTATTATTCTATATTGGATAATGTGTTTTTTGAAATATGACTTTGAATGTAATATTATGTCTTTCCCTTATATTTTAAAAAATAAAATTGATAAAAACCATTATATTAGAAAAAATCAAATCCTTGGGTATTGTTCAAAGCTACGATATAATTTCCTAAAAAATTTATTATTTTCATTAAAATAAACCCCTAAAAATATTTATAAAAAAACTTCATAACCAAAAAACAACCCATATCATATAATGGAAATCATACATAAATATAAATCTATAATTCAGTCTGATGTATTCAGGAAGTATTTCTCACCATGTAATTCTTTGAATAAAAATTTGTTTGATTAATCACTTGAATGAAAACAATATTATTCAGAAATTATTAATTTTATGATGAAACCATATTTATTTTAAATATTATTTAATTATACATATAAATGAATCACATTCATAGGTTCCCCCATCCTCCAATCATGGATATGATGATAAAAAAACTTTCTTAATACACAGGGTATTATACCAACCATAGAGAAAAAATATAAAAACATTATTGTTTTAAATAATTTCTACAAGTCAATAAATATTTCTCAAAAATAACATCAAAATCCTATGAATCAAATTATTTTTGTTATTTTGGATTATATATATCGAAATTATATTTTACAATACATGTGAACATTTACATATAATCAATCTATAATATAACCCCCAACTAGAATTCGTATATGTTATAATAATATAACAAATTGGTTGTTTTGAAAGATAATAAATAGGTGAGGAATAAATTATCAATTAGGAAGAAATATAAATAAATCATAATAGTTATGTCATAAACATGTGGTAAAACATTGATGAGGGAGAAATATATAATTAAATGATGCTAAAACATGTTCATGCATTACAGATCATTATGTAAAAAGTAATACCATAGAATTTCATCTTTTAAGGGATATAATTATAATATGTGTCATAAGAATATAACAATAACCATGAATAGTAAGAGTATAAAATAAAGAAGCATAATATTCTTGAAATATGGGGACAATTTAAGAATTCGAAATTATAACATTGTGATAAAACCATTGATACCAACATATTGTTGGTGAACAAACCCATGATATTCATGCATTAGGTTACGAAAAAACCTTGATTTCTTTAAATTATATGTGGGGAAACGGGATCATACCAACACATAATTGCATCTTCATATATAAATTATTGAACAATTCATTAGGGGAGATACATGATCCTACAAATCAATATCCATATATATATGTTCTATATGATATCAATCATTCATTATTTGATGGAATCCAATAGAAATAAAATGGGTCTCATATTATTTCCAAAATTTATTGGTTGATACAAAAAATTAAATCCCCAAAAATAATATATCATAATATAAATTTAAACGGTTATTCACAAAACATTACTCCATTTGAGATAGATATTTTTAGGAACATTGAAAAGTAGAAGGGAAACATAAAACATTATTTACAATATATTTCTAATAATTAACTTAATAATAATTGATTATGAGTCATTTTCTATAATATCATTTTTGAAAAAATGATATGATTTATTTTTCATAAATTATTTAGAATAATAATTATATAAAGTATCCTTGAAAAGAAATAAATCTTATCAATTATAATTTTTCAATGAAACATTTTAAAAATTCTTGAATTGAATCTCACATCATATAAAGATTTATAAATAATCCATTTTAAAATTGGTAAAGGGAAATTGTCAAGTCACTGGATAGAAAGCATTTTTATAAATGAACCAACCCGAGGAAAAAAAATAAGTCACCAAAGTGGTGTGTAGCATGATGAAGTACAATAAAGGAAAAAATGCCGAATGAAAAACGAGAAAAAGAATAATAAAAATGGTATAACATTGATGTTAGATAAATTATCAATGAGATATACATGGTATAGCTAAAAATAAATTCTAGAAATATATACCATGTGAAGACAAAAAATTTACTTTCATGGCGATCGTTTAGAACTAAAATATCAATTTTTTATGATGCTAACAACAAGAGAAGCCAAAATTCAACATAATTTCCTTCACATTACCTGATACCTACCAAATAACACTTAAAACCACATAAATTCATAAGTAGGGTGTGATCATGAAGCCATGTAGGATAAAAACAAAAAATCTATACAAGCAATAATATCTATAATGAACCAATTAATGATTTAAAATACATCCATTTTTCAAAGAATTTACATTACATAAAAATAATTTATAAAAGTACTTTGGTTTTTTAAAAACAATATCATATTAACAAAATCTAGTAATATATCTAGGATTCATGAAATTTAGTAAATAACCATGGGTAAACTGTATTATTAGAATGAGATTAAATAAACTAGAAATATAGTATCATATGATATGAAAATAATTAATGATCAAGAACAACATTTGGGATCCATGTAATGGGTATACATACTAAACATGAAAGTGAATCTCGAATACATTCCCAACATGGATCTAAACAACATAAACAATAGTGAAATTAGAAATATTAATGTAACCTTAATCGTCTTGAGGATTCATGTACACAAATATTGGCATGTATATTCTAAATGGAACCAACCAAATGTACTATGTGTCCCAAATCCATTAAAAAACATAATCATATTTAATTAAACATTACAACATCAAATTTTTTCTGATTCTGTCCACGAATAACTATTTCAATAATCAAATCCACCATTTATTGAAACACATGATGTGTGAAAATCCTTTTTAATAAAACCCCATTAAAACCATGAATCAAACCCAAAGAAACAATTCCATTTATATGTTTTTAATTTTAATTGAATAACCCATTTAAATTCAAAATAAGATTCAAAAATTAAATAATTAACCCCTTGTATTGATAAAAATACATTATTAAGAGAAGAAAGTTATTTTCACAAAAATTGATATTAGAAACACACAGATCATTCAACAAAAGGCAAGTCATGATGGAAAACATCAAAGTGTCAAATAAGGTAACACATTGGTTATTAGAACCTAAAACTCACATCATGCACCACTATTAAATTGAAATAAACAAATCTAAATATGAATAGGTATATCATAGATACCTTAATTTAGAAACCCCACTACAGTAGCAACCAACCGCACCATGAAAAATGATTTGGATAGAATGAAACACTCCAAACACACTAGGAAGTGACATGGGATTGACAGAGATGGATTCACCATGAAATTTGATGGAGTTACAAGACTTGTGAATAAAAACCACATATGATGGAGGATTTATAATGTAAATAAATTTCTAACATCATAATTTTTATGTAACTCAGGTAGACTAAAAAAACATCACTTTAGGAAAAATTATCTTGTGTGATGATTTTATGTTGAATGAATTTTTGTACTAGATAAATACAATTCTAGGCCTAAAATGTTTTTCTTATAGAAGTTCTTGCATGAAATCTCCCAAAAACTAAACCTACACTATAATCTAAACAAGAATCTGATAATTATATCCTACATTTAGTGCCAAAAATATACCTTGTAGAAATCATCTTGAAACATCTTTATGGCCTCGCAATCCTTTAACACATTTATATTGGACTCTATTAAATCATGAATTCCAACATACATGAATAATATATCATTTAACCTAAAAATTATCCCTATCTGGAAAAAGCATGATATATACCCAAAAAAAATATTAACAAAACAACAGTAAAGATGTTCTTGAATAATGTTTAATGAATGTCTCAACCTCCCATCAATTAACACATTATTTTCCTAGAATGTCCTCATTGTAATAGATTTATAGAAAGTTAATTCCAATGTAATATCATCAAGAAGTATTACTCACACATCTCTTATATTACCCATCTGATCATCAATAGTACGTAGACCAAGGGAATTGTTCTTCCACATAGTACCTTTTCTTGGTGATCCAGAATATTGTTTCTTTTCCTAAACATAGTTGTACTTGTATCAAGATCAACATCCCTGCATTACATCATAGGGGAATAATTCAGTTGATAATATCTCAATTGGTAATCATGATGCATATCATGGATGGAAGTTAATTGAGATGTAAAGATCAACCAATATTCTACCATTCCAATATGATCTACAATCTCAATGGGAATTCCAAATATTGGTGACAATTTTCCATTTATACACAACTGAAGATGTTATGAGATATGTGAAACATTTTGATTAATATCATCACCAAATATAAACTTAAACAACTGGTAATGATGATATGTATGTAGGATCGAAATAATGATGTAGATGATCAATATACAAGAGGGGGTGAATTGTATACTTTAAAAATTACTTTGGAACCTTTAAAGTTAGTTACGATTAACTATGTTTTTCCTTAATCAAAGGAAAGGGATAAGTTTAAGAAAGTAAAACTTAAGAAAATTCACAACACCTCTAATATCAAATGAAAACTTGAAAAGAGATTCTGAAAGTAGGTTTCGGAAATATGGTTCCGGAAATTGAATCTTAACAAAATATTACAATATGAGATTCTACCTTAAAGCGTATAGAATCTAAATGAAACAGAGTACATGTAAAGAAGTATAAGAATGTTATACATTCCTTATAATACACAATGCAGCAGAAATAAACAAGTAGTAAAACTACAAGAAACAAGATATAAGTCTTTTAACCCAAAGAGAAGGGTATCCAACAACCTTGGATAAAGGTCCCTTGATTTATAATTTAAAGAAAGTCTGTCTTACCCACACCAGGGTAAGCCCTCGATACGAAGATCGGAGTGTCTCTGTCTTTCTATCCCCGCAAGCCCTCAACTTCAATGTAGTTGGCAACCTCTGTCTTCCTCAACAAGGAAGCCCTCGAACTTCAAGGTAGTCGGCACCTCTATCTTCCTATCCCCGGAAGTCCTCGAATGTAATCACCAACATTCGGAGTCACACGAATCTTTGAGAGTTAATAAGATCCTCTCTCTCTAGAAATCACTTCAAGCATGTAATCACATGAGTCGAAGATCAGTCAACCTTTTAGCACACCAGCAGCACTGAGCTCTTTCAAATGAGCTCCTATTTATAGGTAAGATCGGCCTCCTTTCCAACGGTCAAATTTTCCTTAAAAATCAGAGGGACCAGTACACGTGTAACTTAACCAACGGTTAGTTCATAATAGAATACACGACATCATTTTATAACAAAACAAGTGTAACAGAATATACGACACTGTTTTAAATCTTAACTAAAAAGATTCGGAGTGATGGTTCGGAGTTAAAGTTCAGAGTGTAAGGAAAATAATAAAGAGATATAAAGGAATAAGAAAAATGAAAGTTCAGAGTGAAAATTCAGAGTCTGAATAAATTCAGAGTGTATAAAACAAAGATGATTAGATTCTGTTTAATAGATGAATTCAGAATGCGAATTCGGAATGAGAATTTTTCATGAGAGTTCGTCATCAGAATTCGTAACGAGAATTCATTATCAGAATTCGTAATGAGAATTCATCATCACAATTCGTAATGAGAATTCATTACCAGAATTTGTAATGAGAATTCATTACCAGAATTCGTAATAAGAATTCGTCATAAGAATTAGTAATGAGAATTCATCATCAGAATTCGTAATGAGAATTCGTTGTCGAACTTCATAAGGATTCGCATCCTGAATTTGATGTCAAACATAATTAGAGTTCGTATCCAGAATTCATAATGAAGCTTTATTACAGTTCTCATCTGGATTTCAGAGTGAAACTTTATTACAGTTCTTGTCCAGAATTCAGATCCTAAAAACAGAATACCTCATATCAAAGTTTCAAAGAATTACGAGAATATAAAACTGAATCTGAATCTTATATATAAGAAAGATATGGATGAAAATATGATAAGGGTCATTTTTCTTATAAAATCAATTTTTTTTAAAGATAAGGTGTTTGTGATTTTCAAAACAAGAAGGAATGGAAAAGTCATAAGGAAAACCTTATTGACTCAACAATATCCCCCTTTTTGGAAAGCACAAACATCCTTGAAAAATAAACTCTAAGAATAAAGAAAAACATTAAGGCTTATCTCCCTTTTCTTTAGGAATATTAACAAATACGACTAACTCCCCCTTAGGCTTTGAAACTCTAAGGATCGTATTCTAGATTTCCGGAGTGACACTTCATTACGAATAAGAAAGTCTTATTTAAAAAAACTCCCCCCTTAGATAAACTCTTATTAGATTTTGTTTTCTTTCTCACACTTTGTTATGATTCTTTTTCCCTTTCCTTAGAGTTCTTTTCCTTCTCCCCCTTTTTGATTTTCAAAAATAATATAAGGGAATGGAAAATATAATAAAGTACTTGAAAGATTAGTAGTAACAACAAAAAGAAACGAGCAAGCACAAAATTTTTATTAAGATTGAAAATTTCAACAACAAAAGAGTTAAATTACAACAAAAGATCGGATCTGTCTATTTGGGATCTTTTTCCTTTACCATGAGACCCTTTATAATAGTCGTTATCTTCTTTAAGTCTTTATGATCTTCTTCAGCTTGCTTCTCTGAGTCCACTATTCTTGCAGATTGAGCTTCAATCTTTTATTCCTAGGCTTGAAGATTTTCTTCCTGAGCTTTGATCTTTTCTTCCTGAGCCTTCAATTTCTCTTGAAACTCAATCTGATGATCTCTTTCAAACGTCTAGTTTTGAGAGATAGAATTTAGCTTCCCATTCAGATCTCTGGATTCTTGAATCTGGAAGTTCTTTTCATATGTCATCTTCTCTTCAAAAGAAGAAGTCAGCTCATTTATCTTCCTGTCCTCAGTCTCAAAAGCATCTTTAACATTGTCTTGAAATTCGTCGAATAACCTCATCTCTTCTATAGTCTTCTTCGACCAGTTTGTCATCCTCTTGCAATATTTTTTATGAGATTCGTAGCCAACAAAAAGGGTTTTGAACTGAGCCTCTATCTCAACACACTTGTCTATAACCATAGACACAGAGTCTGTTTTCTGATTCTAAAGCATGTTGGAGCATCTGGCATCCTGAATCAATACATGAGAAGGTCGGAATGGTTCCCACTAACGTTTTCAAAGACTGAACAACAAAGTCATTCCCCAACGAAGATGACTCCGAAACCGAAACTTTTCATGGAGAATTTTCTTCTTCAACAAGTTCAAGATTTCTCTTTGAAGAACTACCAACATCTTTTCTCTTCACCAATACTGAACTTGGAGTATCATCAAGAATTTGCTTTCCCTTGACTATTTTCGGAATAGAATCCTATTCCGGAGTTTTCTTTTCACTATCAGAGACTTGGACAACAATATCTTCCTCATCAGCAACTACATGAACACCAACCTATACGTTTTCCATCTGAGAAATATCATGTAAAATTTGTTCTCCTTCTCCATGATAAGATACTTCTTCTTCTCCTTTCTCTTCTTCCATTGCTGGAGTAACTAGCTTTGAAGATTCAGCTTCTGAAGTTCGGAGCGATAAGTGTTCCGAATGTGTCCCCTTATTATCATCTACTTGTTTCAACACATCTCCGGTTTCACCACTTCCTTCAACAACATCTTCTTCTTCTTCCACTTGCTCAACTTGCTCACCTTGCTCAACAGGCTTAGCCACTGCCTCTTCCGGAGCAACAAACTCTCTTCCTGGAGTCAGAGATAGAGATTCCAATGAAAAGGATCTTGGAACATGAATGTTCGCAGAAACCATCTCATTGAATTTTAACAGATCCTGAGCTACTTCAGCCTCAGACATCTTCTTCTTGAGCTTCTTATCTTTTTCTAGTTTTTCTAGCTCATCGGCAGTTCTTTCCTTTAAGGCCTTAGCCTCCTCAGGGTCCAAGACAAACTGAGGCTCCCCTTGCACTCTCTTTTCTTTCATCTCCCTCCATTTATCACCAACCTCATCTGGGTAAGATTTCTTCTTCTTTGGTTTTGGAGGTGCGGAATGAACTTCCTTAGACTTGGGATCCTCGGCTTCTACTTCCACTTCCTTCAGCTTTCTCTTCCTTACCGGCTTAGAGGATTCCGGATCAGCAGCTTTCAGAACTGATTCTTATTTAGCAGGTAGATCAATAAACTTTCCAGACTCCTTGTCAAAGGCTACATCTATTCTTTTGAGTGTACCATCACTCACCAGCATAATCTTGTAAACTCTTGGCTTAGATTTTCAAGCCTCCTTGAAATACTCAAGGCACCGAACTATCAACTTGGAGAGGATTGCTGGATACATAATAATCTGAGCTCTCAGATTTCCTTTCTTCAAATTCTCAAGAGTGATAAGAATGTGATTCATAAAATTAAACTTCCTCAGATTTATCATAAAATCTAGGATGTATATCTCACTCTTCTTCAAGCTATCTTTGTCACCTTTCCTGGGTACGATAAGAACCTGTACCCATAACTCCAGAATCTAGAAATTTTTAGATAAACTAGCAATCTTCGGAGCCTTGTCATCTGTCATTCCGAGAGTTTCTAAAGATTTTTCCTTGTCGAAGCTACCGTTAGAATCCGGCAACACATGAGAAATAAATTCAGCTTCACCTTAATTATTCATCCCTACCAAGCTGGCTGCCTTGGCATATGAAAGTTTATATTCTTACCATAAGACTTAAAAGACAACTTCTCTTTTCCATCTTCCTTGAGAAAAGAAACAGTCTCATGGAACTCTACATGAAAATATGAATATAATTCATCTTGGTTCCTGGGTTTTGACACCACAACATCTTCCCAACCATTAAGCTTGATATTCTTAGAAATAAGAGAATCGTACTTGTTAATGAAATCTGGATGAACCAGCCTCTCTCTATATATTAACCTCTTCGAGATCGGCTTAGATGAAGAAATGTCTTGAGAAGCTACTTCCATAGACATTCGGATTTGAAAACCTCTGAGAAGTTCGGAACTGGGAAAACTGAAGTTTAAGAAAGTCCTTAAAACAGAGAGGCAGAGCTTCGAGACGCTGGAGCTTGAAAACCGATGTGGGACAATCATTTGGGGTCCCCTTTATATAGGCAACGAAAAAACGGTTCAACTTCCACAGTTGATCGAATGGTTGTGATAAGCTGAGATCAGATCTGAAAATCAAAAACCAATTCTCTTGAGTCTGATCTTTTGAGGTCTTTATTAAAACAAAGAATTAAGAAAACTATAATCCGAAAACAAAATATAAGAAAATGCCAGCAAGTAAAATATGATTACAAAAACATGGGTAAGGAAATCATACTTTTCGGATTGGCTTGTGAGGATTATTCATAATTGGTAACTTTATTATGAAAACCAAAACCAAAAGAAGAAAAAAACGTTATTACGAAAAGACAGAATTTAGAAAATTGGCTACGAAAAACAGACTCACTAAGGGAAAAAACATAGTACGAAAATTTAATTACAAAATTTTGAAAACGAAAAACTTATTATGAAAGATTTGGTACGAAAATCCCATTATCAAAATATCAGTACGAAACTTTCCATTCTGGATGTTTTCAATACAAACACTTCCATTCCAGAAGTATTCTATACGAAAGTATCCATTCTGGAAAATTTTAGTTCCGGAAATGCCATTCCGGAATTTTAGTTCCGAAATGTTTGAAAACAAATTTTGAAAAACATTGTTAAACTAACAATCAAATGTACTCCCCCTATGAAAATGAGTTTATTTATGTAAGGAGACTTTTTCAACAGAAAGTTAATTAATAAGGATTACCTTACGGTTATCATTCCTAAATTCTGTTTAATGTACTCAAATCTATCAGAAGGTAAAGATTTTTTGAAAATATCAGCAAGTTGATCTTGCGTTCTGATAAACTGAAGAATAATATCTTCTTTTAGTGTGTGATCCCTAAGAAAGTGATGCCTAATATCTATGTGTTTTGCACGGGAGTGATGAGAAGGGTTATTACTAAGGGAAATGGGACTTGTGTTATCACACAAAATTTGAGTTTTAGTAAAACTCAAGCCATAGTCAGTGAGTGTGTGTTGCATCCACAACACTTGAGCACAACAACTTCCAGCTGCTACATATTCAGCTTCAGTAGTGGAGAGTGCTACAGAATATTACTTCTTGCAGGACCAAGAAACTAATGAATCTCCTAAGAAATGACAAGTTCCAGATGTACTTTTTCTATCCATTCTACATCCACCAAAGTCAGCATCAGAAAAGATTTTTAGGATAAAATCATTTCCATAAGTATAAAATAATCCTAGATCCAAGGTTCCCTTAAGGTAGCAAAAAATTCTTTTTTACTTCCTTTAAGTGAGATTACTTAGGATTGGACTGATATCTTGCACATAAGCATACTAAAAACATTAGGTCTGGTCGACTAGCTGTTAAGTATAGTAGACTTCCTATCATACCTCTAAAAGATGTTTGATCTACTGGTTTCCCAGCTTCATCAAGATCTACCAATAGGAGTACTTATACTCTTAGTATTATCATAACCATAATTTTTATGAATATCTTTAACATACTTATGTTGAGATATGTAGGTTCCATCTGGTTTTTGAGAAATTTAAAAAAAAGGAAAAATGTTAGCTCACCCATCATACTCATTTCAAACTCAGATTTTATTAGACTTGCAAAAGAGTCGGTCAAAGATTGCTGAGTTGAACCAAATATGATGTCATCAACATAAATTTGAACAATAAAAACATTTTTATTATCTTTCTTTATAAAAAGGGTTGGATCTGCATTTCCCTTCACAGAGTTATTTTGAAGCAAAAATCCAGTGAGTCTATCATACCATGCTCGTGGGGCTTGTTTAAGGCCATATAGAGCTTTGGTAAGTCTAAAAACATAAGCAGGATGTTTTGTATCTTCAAATCTGGGAGGTTGTTCAACGAAAGCTTCCTCTTGAACATAACCGTTAAGAAAAGCACATTTCACATCCATTTGGAAATGTTTGAAATTAAAGAATGCTGCAAAGGCAAGTAGAATACTGATAGATTCAAGTCTAGCTACTAGAGCATGGGTTTCTTCATATTATATTCCCTCTTGTTGATTATAGCCTTTAGCAACAAGTCTAGATTTATTTCATACTATTACGCCATTTTCATCACATTTATTTATGAAAGCCCATTTGACTCCAATAACAGAAGTTTCCTTAGGTCTTTCAACCAAGGTCCAGACTTTATTCCTTTCGAATTCATTTAGTTCATCTTCCATGGCTTTAATCCAATCATCATCACCTAAAGCTTCATCAGTGCTTTTAGGTTCTAATTGGGAAAGAAATGCTAGATGTTCTACTTCATTTCTTAAGGAACTTCTAGTCCTTAAAGGTTGATTTACATCACCAATGATACTATCACTGGGATTATTCTTAAGAAACTCCTGATTTGGGTTTTGAAAATCTTGTTCATCAACATAGGGTAGAAAATCTTCTAGGGTAAATTTTTCAGGAATATCTTCTTGAACATTATCTTTATCAGAAGGTTCTTCTATCAAAGGATGATAATCGGTTTTTGAAAACACATCTGAGGATGTAGGCTGAGATGTTTTAAAAACAAAAGGATCTGACTCATCAAATTTTACATGTACTGTTTCTTCAACAGTACAAGTGTTCTTATTAAAAACTCTATAAGCCTTAGATGTTGTGGAATAACCTATGAAAATTCCTTCATCAGATTTTGGTGCGAATTTATGTATGTTATCTTTAGTATTCAAAATGAATACTTTGCAACCAAAAACCTTGAATTAGGATAGTCTTGGTTTTCTACCATTCCATAACTCATAAGGAGTTTTATTAAGAAAAGGTCTAATCAAAACTCGATTTATAGTATAACAAGCAGTACTTACAGCTTCATCCCAGAAATTTCTAGCTATCGAATATTCACTCAACATGGTTCTAGTTATTTCTTGAAGAATTCTATTTCTTCTTTCAACTACACCATTTTGTTGAGGAGTTCTAGGTGCTGAAAAATTGTGAGTAATACCTTTTTTTACTACAAAAAGATTCAAAATCATAATTTTGAAATTCTCTACCATGACCACTATGAATAGTTTTCAATTTAAAGTTTTTCTCATTTTTAACTTGAGCTCTAAAACTTTTAAAATAAGAAAAAGCTTCAGATTTATTTTCTAGAAAATAAACCTAAGTAAATCTTGTGTAATCATCAACTAGAACAAACACATAGTATTTGCCTCCAATACTTCCAGTTTGTGTTGGACCAAAAATATCCATGTGAAATAACTGTAATGCATCAGTTGTTGAGACTTCACTGATTGATTTAAAACTATATTTATGTTGCTTTCCATATTGACAAGGATCACAAACTTTAGAATAATCAAATCTAAGCTCTGGTAGATCCTTAACTAGTTTCTTCTTAGAGAGTTTACATATGTTCCTAAGGTTACAGTGACCTAGTCTTCTATGCCATAACCAGGAATGATCTTCCATTTCACTAAGGCAAGGTAAATCTTGGCTTCTAAGATAATCTACGTTTAAGGTGTAAACATTCTCCTGCCCATTGGATGAGAGAATAAATTATTCCTTGGAATTGTGAACTAAGAATTTATCATTCCTAAAATTCACAAGGTAACCTTTATCACATAACTAAATTATACTGACGAGGTTGTTCTTAAGACCCTTAACAAAACGAACATTTGAAATCAATGTTTTACCAAGAAAAACAATATTACCAATACCAACAATCTCACCCTTAGCATTATCTCCGAAAGTTACTTTTCCTCCTTTTGTTTTGATAATATTTTCAAAATATATTTTGTTACCAGTCATGTGTCGGGAACATCCACTATCCATGTAACATGTATTGTTGCTGGTACTCTCATTATTTTCCTGAAATCAAGAAGAAAATTATACTTTCGGAATCCAAATTTGTTTGGATCCGAGATTTCTAGATAAAAATATTTTAGGTACCCACATTTTCTTAGAAAAGTAAGCTTTGTGAAATCCTAAAGATTGGGTTTTGTTTAAGGAACAATCTTTTTCCCAGTGACCACCACATTGACACTTGGTACAAAATGGGGCACTTTGAGGAACCAAATAATTGTTACTGAAAATTGGTTTTGCATGGGTATAACCAAATCCGGATTTATTTCTTAAAAGTCGTATTTGGGAATACATTTTATCAAAATTTTCTTTCCCATGGGTAAAGTTTGATAAACACTTCTTTAAAGAAAACATTTCGGACTTGAGTTTTACAACTATGTTTTTATCCTCAAAATCATTAGTTTTAGAACTAGAGCTAGACTCGAAAACATTTTTATTAGAAATTACATTTTCTAATTATTTAGGAAGTTTATTCTTCTCAGAACTTACTTCCTCAAGATTTTTTGAAATACTTTCAAAATCAGCATTTTTCTTATCAAGATCTTTAGAAAGATCTGATACCTCTTTTGTAAGAATATAATTCCTAGAGTTTTCCTTATCATGTTTTTTATTAAGTTTAGAATTCTCAATCTCAAGAAGTTCAGAAAACCTAGAGACTTCCTCATAAGTAGGTAAAGTATTTTCTTCATCAGAAGAAGATTATTCATCAGAAGAGTCATAATACTTACTAACATTAGAATTTAAAGAAACATTGGTCATTGATTCAGCATTTCGTACCTTAGCCATAAAACAATGATTATCAATAGGTAATCTGGCTATAAAACCAAGATTTTTCTGTCCTGATGATTCATAATCAGAAGATTCATCTGAAGAGTCACCACCACTGGCACTCCAGGTGTCATTAGCTTTCAGAACATTCTTATATTTTGCTTTATAATACATCTTTCTGTTCTTGTCTGAATGTCATTCTTTCCTTTCTTTCTTTTTGAGCATAGGGCAATCTGGTCTTATATGTCCAGCTCTCTTGCATTCATAACAAGTAACTTCTCCATCTTTCTTATCTTTCATTTCCTTTTTCTTATACTTGGATTGGAAATTTCTCTGGCCATCTATCTTGTTCATCCTTCGAGCAAGATTTTCTAATTCATTTTCAGAGATTTCACTCTCACTAGAATCTGATTGAACTATCATCTTCTAAGACTTGGATCTGGTTACTCTCTCAGGAGTCTTAGATTTCATATGATTTTATGTATTTGTAAAATCAACAGTACCATTTCCATTTTTCTTTTTGATGTTTTCAGAATCTCTCTTCATTCTGGTTTCATGTTGGAGAAGAGTTCCAAATAACTCATCAAGAGAAATCTGAGTCACTTTCCTGTTCTCATCTATAGCTGTTCTTTTGGATTCCCACTCGTTGGCATGATATCAATTATCTTATCCACAAGAGCTTCATCATCTAAAACTTTCTCTCCCATAGACTTTAGGCTATTGACGATAGTCATAAATCTCTGTTGAACTTTACATATTGGTTCACCATAAGGAAAGTTGATTCCATGATATTCAGCTCTAAGCATAGCTCTCCTTATCTCAATCACCTTAGAAGTTCCAAAGTGTGTAACTTCTAACTTCTTCAAGATACAATTAGTTGCTTCATAAGAAGAAATTTGGCTATATATATTTCTAGTCATTGAACACAGTAGAGTATTGCATACCTTATAGTTGATTTCATACTCTTGCTTTTCCTGGTTAGTGAATGTTCTAACTTCCTTTTCAGGAATTTTATAATCACCAGTAAGCATAACAAAATTATCTTCTCCAGTATTGATAACAAAAGTCTTCATTCGATCTCTCCAGTACTCATAGTCATTACCATCAAAGATTGGTGGTCTTGTAGGATTTATATTATCAATAGAACCAACATTAATTCCTGCCATACTAAAAATAACCTTCGGCACACAAACTTGTTAGTAGAAAAGATTCGTAATAACAAATTTCGGAATGTAAAAGTTTGGAATGGAAAAGTGAGCAAGAAAAATTATACGTGAGTACAAGTATTTCAGAGACCTCCTCTGATACCAATTGTAGGATCGAAATAATGATGTGGATGCTCAATATACAATAGGGGGGGTGAATTGTATACTTTAAATATTCCTTTGGAACCTTTAAAGTTAGTTACGATTAACTATGTTTTTCCTTAAGCAAAGGAAAGGGCTAAGTTTAACAAAGTTAAACTTAAGAAAATTCACAACACCTCTAATATCAAATGGAAACTTGAAAAGAGATTATGAAAGTAGGTTCCGGAAATATGGTTCCAGAAATTGAAACTTAACAAAAGATTACAATATGAGATTCTACCTTAAAGAGTATAGAATCTAAATGAAACAGAGTACAAGTAAGGAATTATAAGAAAGTTATACTTTCGTTATAATACAAAATGCAGCAGAAATAAACAAGTAGTAAAACTACAAGTAACAAGATATAAGTCTTTTAACCCAAAGAGAAGGGTATCCAACAACCTTGGAAAAAGGTCCCTTGATTTAGACTTTCAAGCAAGTCTGTCTTACCCACACCAGGGTAAGCCCTCGATACGAAGATCAGAGTGTCTCTATCTTGCTATCCCCGTAAGCCGTCAACTTCAAGGTAGTTGGAAACCTCTATCATCCTCAGTAAGGAATCCCTTGAACATCAATGTAGTCAGCACATCTGTCTTCCTATCCCCAGAAGTCCTCGAATGTAATCACCAAAATTCAGAGTCGCACAAAGCTTTGAGAGTTAATAAGAGACTCTCTCTCTCTAGAAATCACTTCAAGCATGTAATCACATGAGTCGAAGATCAGTCAACCTTTCAGCACACCAGCAGCACTGAGCTCTTTCAAATGAGCTCCTATTTGTTGGTATGATCGGCCTCCTTTAAAATGGTCATATTTTCCTTAAAATCGGAGGGACCTGTACACGAGTAACTTAACCAATGGTTAGTTCATAACAGAATCCACGACATCGTCTTATAACAAACCAAGGGTAACAGAATATACGACACCGTTTTAAATCTTAACTAAAACGATTCGGAGTGAAGGTTCAGAGTTAAATTTATGAGTGTAAGGAAAATAATAAATAGTTGAAAAAATATAAAGGCATACGAAAAATGAAAGTTCGGAGTGAAAATTCAAAGTCTGAATAAATTCAGAGTGTATAAAACAAAGTTGATCAGATTCTGTTTAATAGATGATTTCGGAATGCGAATTTGGAATGAGAATTTGTCATGAGAGTTCGTCATCATAATTCGTAATGAGAATTCATTATCGGAATTCATAATGAGAATTCATCATCAGAATTCGTAATGAGAATTCATTACCAGAATTCGTAATGAAAATTCATTACCAAAATTCGTAATGATAATTCGTCATCAGAATTCGTAATGAGAATTCATCATCAGAATTCGTAATGAGAATTCGTTGTCGAACATCATAAGGATTCGCATCCTGAATTTGATGTAGAACTTAATTAGAGTTCGTATCCGGAATTCAGAATGAAACTTTATTATAGTTCTCATCTGGATTTTGGAGTGAAACTTTATTAAAGTTCTTTTCCAGAATTCAGATCTTAAAAACAGAATACCTCATATCAAAGTTTTAAACAATTCTGAGAATATAGAACTGAATCTGAATCTTATATATAAGAAAGATATGGATGAAAATATGATAAGGTTAATTTTTCTTATAAAAGCGATTTTTCTTAAAGATAAGGTGTTTGTGATTTTCAAAACATGAAGGAATGGAAATGTCATAAGGAAAACCTTATTGACTCATTAATGTATACCATTTATGTTGACACTATATTGGAACCACACTTTTTTGGATCAACTATACCTTTTTTGTTTCCTTAACATGGCTCAACCCAACTGAGCACTTCCTTACCAACTCGACCCATAATAATAGAGATTTATATTCCCTTCCATAAAACACCTCAAATGGGACCATCACAATCGAGGTCCAAAATCTATTACTTCCGGAAAAATCAAAGAAAAGAGAACTCATTTCCCAAAACTACTCAAATAAAGAAAATATTATCAGATCATATCCTTTAGAACAAGTATATCCCTCTCTATTTTTTTATCCTAAATTTGATGATATGTAATGTGTAATTTCAATTGGGAACCCATCACTTCTAGAAATAAATTCCATAACTGTGATAAGAACCACAAGTCCATATTTGTAACAATCACATAGTAAACCACATAATGTCTCAAATCCTCGCGAACTTACATGTCTCATAACTATTACAATTTATTCATCTATTTTATTAGGATTAAATGAGCCGGTTTAGTTGTTTGGTCAATTATTTCCCAAATCATATCTTCCCTGATGATAGTGTGTAGAAAACCATTGTAAAATTCTAGGGATACATAATCCCACTTCCATACTAGAAAGGGCATGGTCTGCAATAAACTAGGGGGTCTCTAGTTATATAACATAATTCCTCAACCTGAAAGGTACAATGATAAAACAATATTCCATTGACTAAATAATCCCCATAATCCAAAAATAATGTCTCAATTCATGATATGTCTTGGTATTTATATGGTTTATTAACCAATAATAATTGTTTAAAATTCCTAAAATCTGCAACATCAAATAAATAGGAAGACCAACATAATTTATAAACTCAAAGCACAACAAAGGGATTAAGACAATTGACTTAAGGTATCTCCATCATTTTGGATTTCACTAAAGTGATTACACTATAGACTAGGTTCTTGATCGATCTGAAATCCATAAAAAATGAATATTTAGTTTTTATTGAATCATAGTAAACCTTACAACAAGCTTATTTCACTCCCATTCCCAACTCAGAAATCAAACTCCTCATATATAAGTTTTTTAATGATTGAGTCAATGATTTTTTCAATAATTTCCAACTCAGTGAATTCAGTGCTACATTCTAATTCCCCATAGTATGTGAAATTTAAAAACTAGGAGTATAAAGATAAACAAACCATAGTCTGGATCACAAATTCATATCTCTTTTATTGAAAATTGTATTTACTATTTTATTATTCGAATATCTGATAAAATACTACCCAATGAATAAGTGACACCATTTTTTCAATGCATACATAACTACTGCAAAATCATGATCATGGGTAGGTTTGTTCATCTCATGAGGATGTAACTTATGAGATCCATAGGACACCAAAAATATACACTAAATCAAGACACACCCCAAAGTGGTACCTGAAGCATTTCAAAAAAAAACATAACCCAAACCTATTTGATACTAAATCAAAACTGGTGATAAAGTCAATATCTCCTTCATATCCTCAAAATATCTCTTACATTTTTTATTAAATATATATATTATAACAATACTAATTAAATTTGTCATCATATATGCATTCATTGTGAAATACTTAATTAATATCCTTTAATAACCATCCAAATCCAAATATATTCTAATATCAAATACATTTTTGGGTTTTTTCTTGGACATAACTTCTCGTATCATTTCAGCGTCCACTGAGATTCCAATTTTAGATATATTATACCAAAAAACATTACATATTGAATCCATAAGTCACATTTGGTAATATTATGATACATGAAATGTTCCCAAAATGTTATATGATAATATATAAATTGCCAATGTGATCCTCCTTCGATGAAGACTACACCAAAATATCATCTTTGAACATAACAAAAAACGAGTATAATTAAGCGGTATTATTTATTTTCCCTTTAAATCACAAAATTTATAGATTTGGTTATTTTCCATCACATAGTACTTCTCCCTCATTACTCTAAAAATGTTAAATTCATTTAATTAAATGATTGATCACAACCCTGATATTCTTAATAACCCTATACATAGTTACCGATTAGTGAGGAAATTGAGGTCGGAAATGTAATATTGAAATTATTTCACTATGTTTGATTATTGAACATAAACATATTTACATTTTATATTAATATGATGGATTTATATTATAAATCATTGGTGGTGCAAAACTATGTTTTACTCACACTATTGTGTCCCCCATTGGGTACTCGGACGGATCTAATTAATGTTGGTCAACATTTTGGATTATGCTTCTTTTTGTTATTCTTTTTTGGCTATGAAATGATGATGGAGTTGGAGACTAAGAGTGTAATCATGATACGAAATATATATTGGTATATAATTTAAATTTTTATTAGTAAAGTCCTATTTTAATTTTCAAATATTTAATTTTTACTTCTATGTATTTATAGATTTATATTATCATACATCGTTTCTTTGTTTTACATTCCATGTTGGGAAATTATTTTTACTTTTATGATATCATTATTTCCTACTTCCATTTTTATTTATGATTGAAATATATATAGTAATAATATTAAGGGTGTATTATCCTAATTATTACACCTTTATACACTCTTTTCTAGTCGATAGTCCTTGGAATATGTGTAGAGGTTCTTAAGGCCACTTCCCAGCCAGTATGATTACTATTTATATAGTGAACTACATCAGGGAATAACAATCTGTTATCAAACGTTATTATCATTCCTGGTATTAATATATTGGGTTGGTAGAATAGAGATAATGAATCTTTTAGGACTTTTTAAATAAATCATGCCTGGGAATGAAAAAATCCCACATGAGGGGAAGATCAAGTAACATGGGATGAGACTATTGTTTATGATGGTTCATTATAACATTTTTTGTCATTTCATCATGTTTGATTTATGTTTTTTCATTTGTTATAGATCTATGTGATTTACCTATCAGTTTGATATGGAATTAGATGAGGGGTATTCATGCATAAATATTGTATCATAGGATTAACATGCTTTGGATATTGTTAAACATGCTTATCTATATATAATGATTTTGTGATTATTTCTATATCTACCAATTTTATCAGTTCATTTGTGGGCATCCAAGTGATATTTATGATGTAATGTTGGTTAAATAGTGTTTCAACATCATCCTAAACAATATTTTCCATTATAGATTAATTTTGGAATTCTATTTAATTAACCCATGATCAATTAATGAAAGTAATATAATTTGAAATCGATTCATGAAAATAAAAAGGTAATAGTTAAATATATATAAATTAAAATCTTTTCTTATTGATGATGGTTAAATGGTGTGTCAATTGAAAATATTAAAGGATTATAACTCAATAACATTGTAATGATGACCCATCTAACTGAATCTATGTATGCTTCACTCAGCGAATGCAGTTTAGTTTCATTATAATGTTCTTACACGATAACCTTGTTGTGGTTGTGTTTAAATTATTATAAATTAACTAATAAAGGGTTTCTCTTATACAAGATGTAAACTGTAATATATATTGAAACATATCCATAAATTTGGAATGATTTCATTTATTAATGAACCTAGTTTAGATTAATGGAACCCTCATAGATCACATTTATTTATACATGTCCTGGTACATAACACCGTGAGGGTATTTTTGTGATAAATATGGATGGTAATTTAATGTTTCATCAGTATATTATATAGTTCATAATCTTAATGTTCTGTTGATTCTTATAAAAATGATTCCCCATAAATGATAATATTATTTTTTTTCTTTTATATCTTTAATTATAAGAGGCATCAATTAAATTATATTTTATATGTTACTAAATGAGTTTTTTCCTATATATATTTTTAGTGAAATAATCTTTAAATGATCCTAAATAATAGAAATTATTGATTAAAAAATAATATTAAAGGAAATTAGGTGATATGTTTCTTAAAATGAAACGAGGCACTAGATAAATAGAGTACCAAGTAAACAATCCACTATCACCAGTATATGACATTGGAAACATCTCAACATATTTAATGCTTAGTAAAATTATGATGTTCATAAATGGATTAAATAAAAACTTATTTAGTTTTTTAAATAAATTTAACACTCATTTATGGGTTATCCTTATAATGCTCTTGAGATGTTACCTTTAATGGTAACATGAATGTGACACATAAGTTTTAGTGGATCTCTTTTGCTGTCTTGGAAATAAAGTGGAGGAGGTAGAGCCTAGGGATATTTTAGGGATTATAATCATAATTTTAGTTTTTTATTTATGAATTTGTGATGTGTTGACCATGTTAAATAACACCATTTTAATTACATAATTGGTAGACTTTTTAGTTGAGCTACTAGGCATGAAAACCATTATTCCATGATGATATTAGTATGATAGGACTCTAACTTGATGAAAAAACACCCCAAAGTAGGTGGGTGGTTTAATAGTAAGATGAACCTCAAATAGGTATTATCATATGTGGATACCCGATGAGAACCATATCTTTATAATTTTTATGTTTATGTTTTGACACCATTGGAAGAACTTCTATATGAGGATGACCAGAGAGTGTTAGGTTATGGTATCCTAATTCTTGTTAGGACATGTCGTTATGCTTATATTGTCCAGTTTTACCATTTTGGGTTGATAATGTCCTTACCTATTTCTAGATTATTCTTATTAGATATATTGTTTAGTGTAATGGATGAAATTTAATTAAGGAACCTCAATGGGATTTGGTTCACATTTGATAGACCTTAGGGATATGTGGACATTCCTAGTGGGCGTGTTTTTTTTGATCAGTAGGTCTTGTTGGGGGTGCCGAATGGACATTATTTATGACATTCGACTTGGTGAGTCATATTTTTTTGGTTTTATGAATGGATACATATTAGATTTATTTTTATAGGTTAACTCATTCCTTCTATGATAGTGATTTTGGTATCACCATCATTTTTAGATTTATTCATGGATGGTTCTTATGTTTCACAATATAAGAATGGTGAAGCAATTGTTTTTCAGAAATATAATAGAGGGTTCTTAGATAATTAGTCCATATTTGATGGGTATAAATATATGGGTGCCTAGTATAGTTGAACAATGGCTGATATGTGCAAACATTATTTTATGAAAGGACACCATGATGTGGTGGTTGTTTTAAAAAACATGGAAAATTGAGGTGAACTTTTTTAAAGAGCAGTTCGAAGAGAGACCATGAAGTGTACTAATTAATGTGTTTTCTAGGATGAAGAGCATGGAATAATCATTGTATGAATCATAGGAGCATGATTTTGATCTTCAATAGGGTTTTATGGGGTTTTACACCATATTTACCAGAACTCAGAACCCACACTCCCAGAACTAGTGCAGAAGACATAAACTATATATTTCCATCAATGATAAAAATAGAGGTGACCCAATTTTCTTTATTCAAAACATAAATAAACAAATTGTAAAATTGGATCATTATATTCTCATTAACCGTTTAGGTTTATATTTTTATCAAATTAAGAAAAACTATGTCATAAAAATACCCATGAATTCCAGATAATATCATTCCAACTATACATATCTGTTCATATTTAATAGAAGGTCAAGAAATTCATACATATGAAACCATTCTATAAATAATTGATTTGAAAATATACATTATGCCTTGCTGAAAAAGAAACCATAGATGGTTGAGCTGAAATTCTTAGAAAGATTACACATAATCATTACCAACTAAATTTCCATGGTGAGTGTAATAATAGAATAAGTGTATGAAAAAATTATTAGTGTGAATTATAGAATCATGAAATATATCATACCCCTAAATACATGAATCATAAATCAATAATCATGGGATATATAATTAAAAATTTAAATATCCATAATAATCAATAATCCTAGTCCATTTGATATCAATCTTCATCAAAGGAAACATTATAAATGAATTGAAATCGTAGATAAAACGTGTTGGTATCTGGGAATAACAACTCCATATAACACTAAAAATACATTTAAATAACCCTTAAACTATTAATTATCATACTTTAATCTACCTATATAATTATAAAAATAGCATAATCATTACTAATTGGATTGGAGAACAATATGGGAACACATATCATTTAACCAATATAGGGCTCACCCAGTAGTATCTGAGCGTACTAGTTGAATAGAAAATATCTAAGAAACACAACATGAATATAAGAATATACATCATTCATTTCATTATAAAAATATTTAAAAAACATTACCCCTTTAATAACTTGGTTATACCATGGAAAATATATGGATTCCATATAAATTTCCTTGAAATGTGATTAAGCCCTGGAGAAAAAATTGGTTCCGTAAAAATATCATTTAAATTATATTTCCTCATGGAAAAATTATAGATTCTATAAAAATCCTTTTGAAACATGATTAAACAATGGAAAATAACTTTGTTCAAAAAACTCCTATTAAAATATGATTTCTAAATAGATAAATTAATGGGTTCTTTAATAATATCTTTAAAACATCATTATCCAATGGAAATGAAGTGGGTTCTAAAAATATCCTTTCAAGATAACCAATTCAAGGAAACAATAAGAATGATACACATGGTTCATCTCCATATACAATCAAAATTTACATCAAATTATTCCATCATAGATATATAATGATTTTAAATAGTGATTTAGAAAAATTATTTAGGAAAATATATGTTCAATTTTGAGAAAAAAAGTTTTAAAAACCTAAATTTTTTTTGAATATTATTTCATAGAAAATAATAATGAAAACATATAAAGTAAAATTTAATAAAAATAATTTTCATAGAGGAAAAAAATTATTTTCAGTACAAACATGTAAAAATAATGATTCATTACACAATTTTTTGTTAAATGAAAATAAATATTATTGGAAAACTGATATGAGTATTCCATTATTATTTTTTAAATTAAAATAAGGATAAAAGTCCTTAAATTATCATTTGATTAATGCTAAAAACATTATTCCAAAAAAACAATTACAAAACATATTTTTGGAAAAAAATGGTTTTCGACCAAAGAAGTAAATAAAAATTAATTCACATAACAAAAGTATTATGAATTAGTTTATGTACTAATTAGTGAAATATGATACTATTAGTTGAAAATATCATGAAAAACTACTGGATGAGAAAATCATGGGATAAATTTATATATAGATTAAAATATTTCATTATTGAGAATATATTTATAAAATATCTTGAAAAGTTATCATATTGTGACAAAGAACTCTTACCACTTCGGTTTCATTGAATAGTATTCCTCATTAATGAAAAAAATTAAATTGAAATTAAAATATCATGATAAAAAATAAATTCATAATATTCGATATCAAATTGGATATATATACACTTTATAAATGTAGACAGGAGCATCACAAGACATAAGTCTAAAAAAAGAAACATTTATACTTAATTCCCATAAAAATATCATATCATTAAAGTGGGGATTAATCCGTGAGTTGATTATGTGTATCAAACATAAATCCACAAGAAAGTTTAAATTTAACATAAAATAATCAAATTTCATTATACACATAATCTTATCGTGAAATAATTATTTAAGTAAAATTTTAACACTATTAATCAAAATTGAGTAATTAAATCCACAACCTTGTTCTTCTATTTAGATGAACACATTTGAACCTCCTTTTTATTGTTTTTAAACAGCTTATTAACATATTAAATAGAGATATTAGTATTTATAATATCAAATTTTATTATTTTATAACATTTTATCACCACTTAGTTAATAATCTTTCTTTATTTTTATTGTTTCATGTGTTATTTACCTTGTTTTCTGATTCATGATTTATTATGAATGTTCATGTAATTATTAATATATTATAGATTATTAAAATATATAATTATAATAAAGAAATAAATAAAAAATTTATAATAAAAGTATAATTTTAATATAAATTATGGTAGATGTATTTGAAAAATAATATATCTTATGATCACGGAGGTCATAGGTCGTACATACGCTTGAGTAATGTTTCCATTTTTAATGGTTATTATGGAAATGAGTTAAGATGTATTTTGAATTTATCAAATGAAAATAATATATTAAATAATATATTATTTCTTTTATTATAATTTTTTATCATCTCTATCAGGTGGAGATGAGAATAGAGTGTCACATCGATTTATCAAGGAAGTAGTCCATGGGTACACAAATGACATTATCATCTTCCAGTGAGTGAAAGAGTAAAATATTAATTGATATATTGTTTTTTAAGAACGAATAATATTTCATGAATATTAAAATTATGTCATTCATAGCATTTATATTTATTAAATTTATCCTTAATTTTTTTCATGTAATGATTTAGTGAAAATGAATCACCTCAATTTGTAAGGTTGTGGTCCATTGTACACAAGATGGATGTTATGATATGTCCAGCATAATGGAATAAAAAAAGAAATATATATTATATAATGAATCCATAGATATTTTTATTTTATAAATTTTATATATATTTATATATAAATATCTCCCATAAATCCCAACTAAGAGATTTGGTATTTTAAATACTAATAACATGGGTTCACGAGGTGGTAGTCATCTGTAAAAACAAATGATGATTTCATAACCCATATGATTTCATAGGAGAATAATTCAGGATACTAAATTTAAATTATTATATATCAATATATTTATTTAATTAAGGTCCTTATATAATCATTTTTCCTAATAATTGAAAGAGATATAGGGGTATATAAAATAACAAGGAAAGTTGAAAAATGTTTCCTCTTCTTTGGGTAATTTCTTTTTTATTGCACTAAAGGTCTTGTGTGGTTGGATTTAAGCCTACATTTGGAATATAGGAATACATGATAAAATTATCAATGTTATTTGGTCATGTTTTCATCAAAAAATGTGTTTTCATAATGTGAAGATATTATATATGGAATGCTTCTATAAGTGGGGTGAGTGGAAAACATTTAATTTTTAATGAATGAATTTCAACCATGTTTTTATCATGTCATAGGGATAAAATAATTGATATTTCTAAAGTATATATATATGAAGTCAAAATATTAACATATAATTTATTCTATACAAGTTTCGAGGTCATTGTGACCTTTATCGTTTTAGTTTAAATGTTAGGTAAATACATATTTAACTTAACTGTACAAATTAATTATTATTATTATCATGATTCAATTTAATCTAAAATTATTTTTCACGTATTTTATAATATAAATTTTCTTTATTAAAACTATGGAATAATTTTTTCTAAATTAAATTCATAAAGGTATCAAAATTAAATTTAAAATTATTCATACAGATGCAAAGAGAAACTAGGATTTCAAAGTGAAATTTTATAAATGTTTAAAAAGTTTTTTATTTAAAATTTCTAAATAAAATTGATTGAAATGGAATAAATTGTATTAATATATATATAATTGAACTAATTTTTGGTTAACACAAACTCGTAATATAATTATACTTCAGAAATATTTTAAATGAAAAGATGGTTTTCAATTAAAATTAAATATTTTTCACTATTCATCAAACAAATAATCATTTTTGAATGTTATAAAAATTTAACTTGAATATAATTTTAACATTATCAATTCAAAAATAAATTTCACTTTTTCAAATAAATATCATAAAATAGTGTTTCATGAAGTATATTTTTCCTAGCATAATATGATTTTATATTAACTCTATACCTAATAATAATCATTGTGTAAATGAAAATTAATATTTATTTATATATAATCTATAAATTTCATTTAAATCATTAACCCCTAAGGGTAATTTTTATTAATTAAAATATTGAAATATTATGTACTTTTAAATAGTTTTCTAAAAATTAAATTTTTTTAACCAAAAGAAATATATATATGAAAAAAATATAATGATTAAAATGTTATTAAGTGGATTAAATATATCTAAATAATTATTATGTTTCATAAAATAATTTTAAAAACATAATGTAACATTTGAATTACTTAATTTACAGAATAGAAATTATATTTATACACAAATCCGTATTTTTTACTATACAATAAAAAATAAATAATTTTTGAAGGATACAAATATTTTACTAAAATTAAATTATTATATGAAAATTTTGATAACTAAGTTCATTTTATCAAAAAAAATCTCTAAATGATCAGAAAAATTATTATAATAATTTTTCATTAAAAGAAAAAAAATTCATTATTTGAATAAAATATATATTTTTGAAGAATATAATAAATTTACATAATTTTGATTAATCATTTAAAAACATATATCAATATTTTATATTTAATGTGAAAAAATTAATATATTTGTTTCATAAATATGTTCATATAATTCAAGACCACAAATTTAATATATATGTTTTAATGACTATATATATCATGGGTTATTAAAGCTTAGTGATTTATATCAAAGTCATTATCAAACATAAAAATATATCGGTTACATGTATCAAAAGCTATCAATGAGATACAATTTATTTAAGAGAAAATTTATTTTAATGAATTGGGGGGTTTCTTTATTATCTGATTTCAGTTTTTTTGTTTTATTAATTCTATAAAACATAATTTTTTTCATTTAAAATATGGGAGGGTTACACCCTCCACTATAATAAATTAAATCCTTGAAATTTTATTATTATCTCAGTATCCAAAGATTTTATATATCAAAATACTTTTTTAAATGCCACATCATAATTTTTTTAATAAAATATCTTTTTGAAAAAAAATGAAAGGTATTTGTGAGTTAAATCTTGAATGAAATATACTATGATTCCAAATATAATAACATCTGTGGGATATGAATATTTCGGAATGGAATAAAATAATAAATTATTGTGATATTTATTGGGTTTATTGATAAAAAATATTTAATGTTCAATGGAATGTTAATGGTATCAAAACAAAAAATCAACGATGAATTAAAAGACCATATGATTCATTAGATATGAGTGTATTATGATAATAATTTTTTTTCAAGATATTACTCCTAAAGATGAATAATTAATGTTCTATGTAGAATAAAATTGTTAGAAAATATCCTTACTTGATGAATATAATTTCATTATTTTCTTAATTTATAGATAAATATCATATTTTTACCCAAATATTGGGTATTCGGTATTAATGTTTTATTCCTAAAGAAATAAATCAATATTTTAAGACCACATTAACATAAAAGGGATAATCTTGTTATTATAATTATATTTATACATTAACAAACACCAATATTGTTAGAACATGGTATGATAATTCCCAAAATTGATAAACCTTCATATGTTACATTTATCATCAAAATTACATAGTAATAACAAAAGTTTAAACTAAATAATTACATAAATGAAGATCCATTTATCCCAAATAACTACAATGACAACAACATTAATAACTATTTCAACCTAAAAGATTATCTCAAACTTTTCAGACAATAAGAATAAAATAAATGGAGATCACCATTGAAATAAATATAATCACTTATTCACCAAATAACACTTAAATCCCATGGTTATCTATATGATTAAAAAATTTCCTATAATTTACTCAATATCCAAGATCTGATAATCCCTAAATTTTATCTATACCAAAAAAATTCGGTAAAATTTTAAATGCATAAATCGCGAAACATAAATCATTACATGAACATAAAAAAATTAAAAAAATCATCTAAAATTTTATTAATAACATTAAGGTCTAATTTATTAAAAAACTAGGGGTGTCAAAAACATTTAAATTTTGATTATCTTTAAGAATACAGACTTATGATAGTGTCTACACCTCTTAATATAACATCACATGAAAAAAATTATAATCTCCAACATTATTTAAACTAGATTATGATTCTAATGACAATAGCTTAGAGCCAACACACTTGGAACTGGGGTTGAAAGAAAAAATTATGTGGAACCATCCATTAACACTTATCCACATCTATTTAAATTAATTAAATTAGTTATTTAGGATAATAAAATCATTAAAGAGAGACTGATAATTTGTGAAAATATTAGTTATAAATTCTTATTCATTATTTTTATAATATGAATACCTATTTTTGGTTTTCTTAACTATTAATCTTTGTCGAAATAGAATATAGCGATAAATATTTTTAAAATAAATTAATTTCATGGAAAAAAGATGACAATATAACAAACTCTATATATAGGAATTACAAAATTAAAGGAATGATAAGAACATACAAATCATTTTTCATGTTCTATCATCTAGATATTTTGTATGATGGAATCATACTAAGAAGACATTAATTTCATGTTATAGGGAACTAAATTTTTATTCAAGTGATGTCAGTGCATCCATTCCCAATTGGTTTCAATTTTCAAATTCTTATAGATGATGCTAATTTCAATGATCTTGAAAATCTAGTGTTGGAAAAGCCTATTTATCCACTACACACCCCATTTAAAATGTTCTTTGATGTGGGTTCCAGTGAGGATAGAAGAAAATGAGCTATAGTATGAACTAATTCACTAAATTACCCACACATACTTCCCCTTATTGAATTCAATCTAAAAACTATTTTCCAATGAATTTTTTGAGGGATAGAGGTTCTCCTTTAAAGGGAGGATAATTTATATTGTGTTTCTCAGGGTTAACAGTGAAAATCTAAAAATAAATACATATTTTGGGTTTTTAAGAGCCACTAGTGATTGAAGATTCAAATTGGGTGTCAAAAATAGAGGTCAGGTACAAATTGATTTTATGGATTAGTCAGTACAATAAATAATCATTTAAATCAGTAGAATCAACAAAATCAGCAAAATATACATTCTTGTTTTTCTATGAGAAACTCCATTGATTACATTAGAATTTAGATATGTGGGACCAATCTGCTATTTCTTCATATTCTGAAATATCATAAAATCCTACAATGATAAAAATTCTATATGAGGGGAAAATTTTACATATATAGGATATCTTATGTATATAATTGGCTTTATGGATAATATGGCTATGTTATTCAGAAACTACAGATGAACATTCCACTAAATCAGCCCAAATAGATAAATTGAAAAAATATTCGAAGTAAATAGTGTACCTCAATGAAAATAGCTACATAGACAAAAACATTATATGTTGATTCAAATGGATTGATTATCAATCAACCACATCTTGCATGTAGATAATTAATCTCTTTTCTCTCCAACTAGATCTCCTTCAGTTCGAGATCATTTGAGGTATCCAATATTAATTTCTAGGAAGAATATTGGAGTTTTTGAGATACTATATGGGTATTTTTTATTAGAGAATATGGATGGGGAAAGTAGATAAAGAGGTAAAAAATAATTAAAATGATAAGGGGGGCTATTGTTGAGATAGAGACACTCCATGATAGGAAACTAAGAAGGGAGGTTAGTAGTTAAGGAAACAAGAATGAATCCAAATGATCATCATAGTATTTGTAATATTTTAACTCCCAAGTGTGGGATATTTATTATTTAATTGTATTATTCTCTTAAAAAATGATTACAGATATTTTAAATGTAATAGAGAACATCATTGATATGGTGGGATAATTTAGTTGTGGGGGAAAGAGGTTGCATTGGTAGGTATTTTTATGTCAATTATGTGTGGGGAAGTTTGGGATTACATAACTTTCTCAATAATCATGTATTCATGAACATCAACTGACCAAAATCAATGGAAGGTATTTTGAGGGGTTGGTTTCAAAAATAATGGTCTATTTGGAATTATAAGTAAAAAAGAGGAAATATCACACAAGAGTACCTTACTAGGGGACCATAATGTGTGTAAGAGAATACTTTAGATGAGAATATAATGACTCAATTCATCTACCGACTGGCCCCTTGAAATAGTTGTCCATCTTTTTATCTTGTTCATACAGTGACTATCTCTAGGTTAAAAGTATATAAAAATAAAAATTATTAATTATTATATAATCCTTCATTCCAACCAATTACCAAGCCTCAATCATAGATATTATTTAACAAGATTTATTTGTCATCCTATTCTCTAGTTGTGGAACGCTTTTGGTTTTCAAACCTAATTCTAGTAGTTTCAACACTATCATTTCTCCCACTATTTTGTTTTTTCTTTCCTATTTTCATTTATGTTTTATAAAATAAATTCTTTTCACTTTTTTAGATCCATACCTTCCATTACTATAATAGTCTAGTAAGTGATATAGATAATTAATTTTTATGACATTCAAAGATGTTCAAGTAAATTTTTTTTCACCATTTGTGTGGAAGGTCGCATATCATAAAAGAGAAAAATATAAAACAATAGATCACTGGGGAGTTTCTTTTCTTTTGAAATGGGGGTGAATGAAAACCCATTCATCAACTAATAACCAAGACAAATTCATCCAAAAAATTATTGAAATATTTATTTACATTGAAACATAGTAATAAAAGTTCTATGGAAAACCTTTAGAAAATTCTATTTAATAAAGAAAATCAGAATCATAACCATGATGATAATTCCATCGCATGGTCCAGGGGAATGAATTCATGGGTATAATTAGTATCATGGAGGTTCTAACTCCAATAGTATTATATAACCCATATTGAATTAGGTATATCATGTGATGCATAAATTATGAGATCCGGAATATCGCCCCACTATGCTACCATATTATAATCAAATTCCCATTGATGATTCATTATATTTTATAAGTAATTTTTATGAAACATTGTAGTAGTTTCCTTTCATAGGGAAATGTGAGGAGGAATAAAAGTAATGTTTTTTCCCATTCTAAATAAACTCAAATATTATATCCTAATTAAAAAAATAGAAGAATATATTTTTTATACATGGTACTATATTTATAATGCAATTATTATAATGTTTTCCCTAAATAGGATAATTTCATAAATTTTTCATAAAATCACTTGTTTTTTTGTTGAGGAAAGTGAATAAATCCATTAATCTTTGGATAAGTTATAGTTATTCTTTGAATGTTTCCAGATAATAAATTTACACAATAGCTTCTAATAGATACCTTTTATAATATTATTTCACTATATCATCAATCATTATTTTATTAGTCATATGAAGGATATCATTATGAAAAATCATAAGAGAAACCCAAATATATTATTTCAATTTTATGCCGAATTACCAAAAAACGTTCTAGGAGAAATATTGTTATTAAGAAAACCACATGACATTTCAAAATTATTTTCAACCTTCATATATTTATTATGATAATTTTCATTATACACTAACGGAGATGTGACATTAATGTCGAATATTTTTCAATTCTTAGTCATGAATCCCAAACATTATTATGTTGGCCTAAATCCATGAAAATGTTATATATGATAATTTAGGGAATAAAATGTTGGATAAAGGTGATACATTATAAAATAACTACATCAAAGGATACTAGAACCATCCCAGCTTATCTTAGAGGGATCAGGAAGTCATAATACCTCCTTTTACTCCTACATTTTAGTAGAATAGATAGAAGTTCCAGTACAAATAGAGGGATAATACATAGAGTTCCCAGGATCTGGTAAAATATATGTTCTAATAACTAATGTGATATTTTTGTGGGAAAAGGGAACGTAATGAATTTGGTAAGGAAAATCACGAAGATAAGATCAAATATCTAGGGTTTCAAATTGGATAGTTAGTCGTAAATTCACAATCTATAGTCAAAGGGATGTTACCTATCACTATTGAAGTGGTCCCTAGAGATATGAAATATATGTGACCACTAAAAGTCATCTCAAAAAAGTCCAAGAACCTCTAAATGAACCATAACCTATAGGAACTGAAAAATTGATGAATCTGGATTCCCAAATATAAATGATTCTGAATCTAAAAATTTGGATAAAAAACCTAGAAAAATGTTATAACTTTCATCCCCAACTAAAAATTAGATTTAAAATATATTTAAAAAATGAAATGTAAGTAAAAGTATATTTTTAAAGTGGTAGTATAAGCAAAGCCTAAATTTTTTACGAATGTTTCTCTAAATATTACATTTCTACAAAGAATTGAAACTGAAAACCATGATTCTGAGTTCTTGAGAATTCTCAACGTTGTTAAAAAATTGAACATTGATATTACCTTACTCTAATACTTGATGAAAAGACCATATTGTCATATATAAATAAAGAATATGCTTTCAAATAAGATGTCGAGGGAATTATTTTCCTCATACTATCACACATATGACTATAGTGTTTCCTTGTAGAATGGGATACCTCCCAAAAATCAAGACCCCTCATGCGTTGTCATCCATTTCACCTTTAGAGATAGAGGTGGTCAGTTTGATGATTTGTGTGATATTTGAACAATAACTAATTTAATTCCTCTATTATTGTTCCAATACATGATATTATGAGTTCCCTAAGAACACCATGGTTATTACAACTTATTGATTGATCCATCACTCACCCAGTTAGTGATGTATCTTACTTGATTGTGGGAGATGGTAAACTATTTGTACCTACTAATTTTCTAATTCAGGATTTAGAGTGTGGCTAGGAGGTACCTATCAACAATGGTAGTGTATTTCAATTCATATGGTTATCTTCTATGAATGTATCAATGTGAATTTTTGTTACCTAGGTAAAAAGGGCGAATTTATTGTTTTCCAAAAAAATATTAACCCACATAAAACATAATCTGCTTAAAATATGTACTTTTAGTAGATAATGAATCAATTGATGGAAAGGATATAATTTATTGAGTATTATAGAAGAAATTCATGGTGCATATGAATTAACTGCTGAATATAGCATTGGGATTATTTATCGAAAGGAGGATGACTATTTAGAAGAGTTTAAAGGGATATTCTTATAACACAAAGATGAGTCAACCATTGAAGACATATTCACCCGCAAAGAATAATCTATAAATGAGAATAATTTTTCAGGAAACTATAGCGATGAATAGGATGCTTTATTCACTACCAACATTGGGAGGAATCTTGAGGACCTCAGACCAACCAAGCTTATGTTTTTCCTTTAAGTCGATTAGCACCAAATTTAGAGCTCAAACCTCTACCAATTTATATGATGTAAGAATTTTTTATGGAATAATCAATGTTATCAATCATTATTTATTTAGGACTTATGGAATACTAATAGGATAATTTTATTGATCTCTTAAAAAAATTTATGACATTTATTATTATTATATAACTATAATTAAAGGTATATTTAACTTCCACCAATCTTGCACTCTCTCACGTGGCCAGAAAGGGTTGGTTAGAAGACCTCATTTTTGCCTTTCTATCCCCCAGAGTCCTCCAACTAATAGTGGGGTTGTAAATAGAATGGTGGGGAGACAATAACACATAGTATAAAGTTTCATAGAAGAAGAAATAATTCATAAATAAACTAAAATAATTTGTGTAAAGAAAAATTGGAAGAATGTAACAAAAACCAATTGGATAATCCAATAAATAGATAAGGAACAATGTAATGACAAGAAGGAATGTAACTAAATGACATGATATAACAATACAAGAAAATAATAGAATAAAATGTAAGTGAGTCAATTTCCTGGGTCTTGATACCCATGTCAGTTCCATATCCTAATTTTAGATTAATAGAAATATGAAATCAATAGCAAGGCCCTAATAACATGTCCAAAATTGCATCCACAAAATCATATCAAGTTCCAAATAGTACCATGAATAGTTTATGAGTATATGTTTTTAGGTTGACAACATGATTTATAAACTAAAATAGAATGTCTAAAAGTTTATATAATAATGTGACGAACAAGTGTATTAGTTAATTTAACAATTAAAAAAATACTAAAACAAACTAATTTTTCTCTGTGTCACAATAACTCGGAGCATCTCTTATGACCATGAAAACCCCAACCATATAACCATTGTAATTGGTCTACTTCAGTTCCATGTCAGAATATATCTTCACATATAATATAACCATTCCAACCACAACCATATACCCATTGTAAAGTCACAACAATATAGGTAATATCTCTTTATGTATTATAGTATTGGAATAGGCATAGCCTTCTCTCTATATGAATTAGATCATTGGAATGGGATGAGCCCGCTTTTTATCAGCATTACAAAATATACGTGTGAATGTGGCAGATCGTAGAACGCTATATAAGCATCGCATCTTGAAACACAATTCATGTCATATAGAATGGATATCCCAATATCACGTCACAATCATAAATGTTTAATTATGAAAATTACCATACCTTTTTAATATACCCCATGAAATTTATTTCTCAATCGAATAAAAATTATAAAAATATGAAATAACCAATAATTTTAAGGTTCTATAATAAGAAATCTCCCTAGGACACATGTCTTGCTAAACATAAATTAATTCATTTTCCAATTACAAATCCATTTGAAAAAATGACTTCAAGGGATAATCTCATTCAATTATTTAATTAATTTGGGTGTACAGAATGATGGAGAAATCATGATATTTTATAAACTAGAAAATAATAAACCATAGGTTTAAGATTTAGACCACTGCCTTTAACCAATGATCAAAAAATGATTCCAATTGAAAAAACGGAAGAGGAATACAATGAGGATAAATTCAAAGAGGTTTTCAAATAGATAATAGTCAAGATAAAAACAAACATTTTAATTTCCCAATGTGCTTCACCCCAAAGGTTGTAGAACCAAATGGAATAAAGAAAAAAACCCAACCAAATGAGAATAATTAGGATGCGAGATGCAGACAAAATGTCTAGAAGGGGATCAGATCTCCTAAATCACATCAAGAAATCCTGAGGGTAAATATGATAGAATCTGAATTGAGAATACAATGAATTTCATATCCAAGGAATGTTTAGAAAAATATGTTGATATTTATATATTGAGTAACATGATTATATGTTGAGTAAATGTATTTAATAGAAATAAAAGAAAATCCAATCACCTTTGTTTTATTTTATTAAAACCCAAGAACAATTTCATGAGGTTTAATCCCTTTATACAATGTGTAAATGTCTTACAGTAAGGGTTTTCAGCCCATTGTTCCTTTAACTCTCAAAACCCACTTAAATGATTCCCATCATAAATAGATCCAGTATTTACACTAATCCCCATTTATACTAGGACTCCATTAAATTAAATAATCATAAATCCATGAATATTAGGTATTTTTCTCCAACAAAGGCTCTCCATCTATGAATAAGACTACGTCTCTAAGGCTCAAAAGAAAAATAGATGGGGAAAAGTACCTAAAAAATACCAGATCTTATAACCAACCCAACTTATAATAGCTCATCCCCAGGATGCTCCAAGCATCACTATGAGATCTCAGTGAGATAGTCTAGCCACAATGTTCACATATCTAACTCCATCTCTAAGGTATCCTAAAGTCACTCATGCAACCATTACACTAAAACCATCTATATAGTCGAGCCCTGAAGATATTTCTGACATCAAACCACAACTTTTTTCTAATAGCCTTAAAAGTACAAAGAAGTAAAAGCTCTCTATATTCTATGTCTATCACATAGGAAGGGTATATGTGATATATTTGTAGTTTTTTTACATGGAAAACATCATGAATAGGCCTGTATCAATATTGATGGGCTAGATTATATACCACATGACTGGAAATTACCTATATTTTAATGTTCCAAAATAATATGGGAGCTAACATTCCTTATCTCTGGATATCATGTTTCCCCAATATAGGTGACACCGGATAGAAATCATGATTACCACCCTCAAAATACAAAGGTTATCTCTTATGGTCATCATATGTTTTCTATATACTATATGCAGTCTCCAATATATGTATAATCATATGAACCTATTCATATTCCTCCTACACAAGACGAAGTCCAAAAAGTGATGACTCGCGTGATTGCAGCAAATAAATATGAAAAAGAATCGGCCTTCCGAATAAATCTTGAAATATTTCCCCTTGTATTGATTCCTAGGATGTATTATTATATGAAAACACCATGAGTGCCATATTTTTCTCCCATAAACCACCAAAATTTAAAACAAAGGCTTGCAACATATCCTCTAGAACATGAATAGTTCTCGTAGATTAACTCTTAGTCTATGGATGATTGGCTATGCTTAAAATAACCCGTGATATTAATGATTTCTGAATACCCAGTTAAAAATACAATGTCAATTGAGGGTCTCTATCTAAAATTATTCTCCTTAAGACACCATGAAACTAAAAATCCTCGTGCATGTAAACATGTCACCGATCATCAACTTTGAAGGTTTATCTAACAAGTAGAAAATGTGTTACGTTAGTCATTTTATCCAAAAAAACACATACAGTATCATTCTTACTAATCATCCTCCGTAATCCTATCACAAGCTCCATCCTAACATCATCCCATTTACACTCCCTCCTATTTAATTCCTATAAAATCCAAACTGGTCATTGTTTCTTGGCTTTAACCTACTAAAATGTAAAGCATCCAGCCAAAATACATGGCACCTGTTTCCTCATTCATAACCACCAGTATTGTGTTTAGATATCATGATACATATTTATTATACAATAATTAATAACCCATCTATATGCATGAAAATCCCTCATCAACTCACCGCGCAATCCTGTTGGAACCCATACTCATCAATAAAAATGATGTGGATTTCCACTCCCGAGAGACTGTCCTGATTTTTTCTCCGCAACTTAGAATTTTTCTCTCAGAACTGAACCTTATAGATCAGAAGACTTCTCATTACTACTCCAATTAATAATAATAGGTATAGTAGATGATGAAATCATATCTAATTATCCCTTATATTCTTGAACATCTATATTCATGTCTTAAATAAGACCATAATTCCCCACTCATCTGATAACACATTTATTGTCTATGTTTGTTTCTTCTTTCTAAAACTATTGGAAATGATGTTTCCCTTTTTGGGTGTATAATAAAATTCAATATATAAAGTCTATAGATACTCGACCCTCCTCCTCTTCCAAAGGATTAAGTCTCACTGAGAAAAGATGTACCTAAGGATCTTGTGATTTGAGTATACCAAAAACCTCTCAACGGTAAGATTGGTCCTCCAAAATCTCACGGCATATACCACTACCACTAACTCCATATCATGAGTTCTGTAATTCCATTTATTTGGTATAATCTTCCATGATCTATAAGAAAACCACACCATCCTCCTGCATTAGAACATCCCCAATTCCAACTATAGATCTGTGACTATACATGATATAGGATTTATCGAGCGTGGGAAAACTGAGGATAGGTTCAAAGGATAGTTTACAAAAAAACTCTTTAAATTCTATTTTCCCAGCATCAATCCAAAGAAACTTCACTTATTTCATGGGTATCCTAGACATTGGTTATTCCAAATATAATAAATTAAGGATAAAACATTGGTAATCTATTATGGATACTAAACATGGCTTATTCTTAGATATGTGTCACCTCCGAATCTACCACGTCACCTACAAAATTAATTTCCTCCCTCCGCATCCGGGATTCTTGTGACAAGCTTCCCGTTTCCTTTACACGCCCTCACTTCTTCTCTCTGGCTTAGGGTTTCTTCCATCCTTCAGTAGGGTTCGCGAATGACTCCTATATCAAGAAATAATCTTCCCATATCTCCTCTTGTATATCAGACTATATTCCATATCTTCTCTCCATCTTAAGGTTTATCAGCATCCCACGCGACCCAATACTCCAATAATGAGTTTCCTTCATCTACAAATCCTCCTATCTACAATCTTGAAGAACATCATCGATGTCCTATTTCCGATTTCACTCATCCTCAACTATGGTTTCACCTCTCAAATCCCCTAATATCTATTTTTGGTTCTCCATAACAACGTCGTTGTAGTCCTCCCATAGAATCCTTCAAAGTATTTAGGTAACAGCCCCTACACTTCAAACTAATGTCCTTCCCTCTTGTCTTGGGTTACTGGTGTGATATCTGTGGCTACTTCCAGGGTTCCCACATCGGCTCCCTCCTCCACCTCTGGCTACCCCACCTCTAACTGCTATGCCTCCAAATACTCTGACTCTAACTAGGTTTTCCTCCACCTTCCCCACTCAAGAATTTTTTATTATTAATTTTTCATAATTCTGTTATAATATATTCTTTTTATCAATTTAATAACAAGGGAAACTATTTAATTTACTATGTCATTATCCATTAACATATTGGTTTTTTAGGGTTCACATTGTTGATCCACCAAATCAAAGCATATTTTTGTTTAGGTAAGACTAACTGATTTTATTCCATTAATAGTATATACAAAATATATTCATGTTTCTCTCCTTTATATTGTATTCACATCTCATTACCAATTTGTATAAGTCCATGGATTACATGCATAATGTATTTTTTTTTCATCTGCTTCAGACTTTAGGTCTTCAACCCCTATTCCCTTGTCACTTCCTACTGCATTGCAACCCCAATTCCATAATTAATATTCTTCAAACATTAGGTATGCAATTAATTTCGTACTCCAAACCAAAATCCCATTCTTCTTCATTTATTTTATCTTTTCAGTTCAATTGTATATTAATGAACCTATCATTTCTTTCTGTGTTTTCATGATATGTTTTAAAAGAACAACATCATTTGTATTTTGTTTTAGGTTATGACATGAAGCTTATTATGATTTATTTTTGGTTCGGTACACTGACATCTGTTGCAATACATTCATGTGGAATTATTTTTTAATTTTTTCAAGTCTCCATGATGAATATATACTCATATTTTGGTATTGGTTTGGTTTTATTCAATTGATGGATTTATCTTCCATTCGTATTGTTTGTTTCTCAAAATGATTTTACAATGATCATGTGATGGGGATGATTCAATGTATTGAATTTTCAAGTTCATTTGTCTTATTGTTATTCATTTTTATTTTAATTATTTGAAATTTTATAATAAACATACAATTAAAATAACTATGCTTGCCTATAGTTATCTACAATTGATTACAACATAATAATGATAACTCATATTCACATTCTTAATAAATGTATTAATTTTGATTTTGAATAATAATTTATGCATATTAATTAAAGTCATTTAATGTTTACATCATTGTGTATGATTTTATATCTTCATATATAATTTTCTATTTTGTATACAACACTTCCTCAAAGCCAAATCCAACTAGCTTTGCCTATGCCTAATCCACCTCCGCCTACACCATTCCAGAATATGTAGTATGTATCTTTGCTTATGTATTTTTCATACTATTGTTACAATACATATTTTTACCCATTGAATACCAAGGGAATCTATTTATTTCGGTATGTCATTATTCATTCAGGTATTGGTTTTTTAGGGATTACTTTTTTGTTCTTCCTGATCAAAGCATGTTGTTGTTTTGGTATGACTAACTGATTTAATTCAGTTAAGAGTATATGAACAAATATTCATTTTTCCCTCCTGCATATTCTATTAATTTATAATTACAAATTTTTATAAAATCTAGGATTACATGAATAATTTAATATATGTTTTCCTATGTAGGTCTACAACCCCTATTCCCTTTCTGCTTTCGGCTGCATTGCAACCCCTATTCCATTACGCATATGCTTCACACTCTAGTTTTGCAATTAATTTCCTACTCCAAAACATAAATCCTTGATTCATAGTTTCTTTTATCTTTTCCATTAAATTTTATATTAATTCACCTTTCATTTTTTTCTTCTATTTCATATTTAATTTTTAATTTTTTATATAGAACTTCCATAAACCTGACTCTAACTAGGTTCGCCTCCGCATGATCTGGCTCCGCATGCACCATTGAATATCATGGGAATCTATTGGATTTGGTTTGTCATTATTAATTCAGCTGATGGTTTTTTAGGGTTCACTTTGTTGTTCCAGCAGATCAAAACATTTTTTTATTTAGGTAAGACTAACTGATTATAATCTGTTAACAGTATATACACAACTATTCATGTTTCTCTCATGCATATTGTATTTATTTCTAACTACTAATTTGTATAACAGTCTTGGATTACCATCATAATGTAATTTCAATTTTCATCTGCTTCACACTTAAGGTCAACCCCTATTCCCTTGCCACCTCCAACTCTACATCAAATCCCATGTTCCCTCCCGAATTTGCTTCACACTTTAGGTATGTGATTAATTCCCTATTCTAAAACACAATTCCTTCCTTAGATTCTTATGTATTTTCACTTCAATTGTATATTACTACACATTTGACCTCACTTTATCGACTATAATTTCAATATTCCATCTATTTAGATATTATATCTTCATATTTAATTTTCTAATTTTTATATACCACATACATGAACCTGACTCTGACTACTCTAATTTAAATATTCAATCAATTTAGATATTCAATACATCCTCTCCAAGTAGAAGAAACATTACATTCCTATTACAAAATAGAAATCATTGCTTCTTTATTTCTTATTTCCCTTCAATTGTATATTATTTCCAGATCAATTTGTGTTACCTGGTTTCATATTATATGTTTGAAAATAAACAACTTATACTGTGGTTAGGTTTAGTTTATGCCCTAGAACTTATTCTGATTTTATTTGTTTGAACATTGATAACTATTTCCATACTTTCATGTTTGAATGACTTTTTTCGAATTATTCAAAGTCTTCATGATGAATATGCACTCATATATCAGTGTTGGGATGACTATATTCATTTTTTGTCTTTATCTTCCATTATTATTGATTCATTTCTCAAATTTATTTTACACAGATCACGTAATGGGGATGATAGTTGTCCTATTTTTATTCATTTAATATTTTTCTCATTCAAATATTATAAGAGAAATTAAATTTAAATAACTATTCTTGTGTGTGATTATTGATAAATGCTGCTTATTTTGATTTTGAATAAATACTTACACATATAAAATTATTTTTATATTTTCTCCAGTGTATAATTTTATAACTTAAGTTTAATTTTCTATTCGGTATGTACCACTTCCATGATCATTACTTTAGTAAAACTCAAATGGAAGTATCCAATAAAATATATTATTAAATACATCCTATTCAAGTGGAACTAAAGGTACTTTCCTACTATTCAAAATTATAATTGTATAACTATTATTGGGTGTCCCGAACATGTACTTAATAGTTGAATGAATCTAACATGTCCTACATATATTTTTTTTGTATTATTTTATTACAACATAACAAAATTTTTAATATTTATATTTCTAATTTTTTCAATTTTTATATATAGATATATTTTCCTATGTTGGAATATATTCCAGGTGAATATTTTGTAAACTAGTACAATGTCATTATCCATTATTATTTCTATTGTCTTAACTATATTCATATTTGTAGTCCACTTTTATTTCTATATTTTGTAATACTAATTTGGGGTTTCAATATATTCAATACCCAAAATTAATGTTTTGTTTATTTGTTGCATACAGTGTGACAATGTTTACTATAACTATTTTTTTGGAATATAAAACTTCATGAAACAGAGAAGAAGTGGTGGAATCCATGGCCAATGGATCGTTTTCTTTTCTCTATTATTAGTTTATTAAACATGTACAACATATCTGTTTTGAAACATTTATTTAAAAACAGAACCATGAACTTTGTTTGAAAAGAATTTATTTTTTTTGTTTATCATAATGAAAATTTATGGGATATGATTACAAAACATTTAAAATTGTCGAACCTTTACATAAGCATGGAATATTTATATTTATAAGTGAAAAAATTACATGCACTGGAGAATACTTGAAACATATTTTCTTGAAGATATGCCCAGATTTCAGAACATTGAAAACCCCCTTCTGGAAGTTGTATCTCACTTATGAATCTCTTGAAATCCATCAGAATGAATCCTTTACGTTCAATATATTTCAACAGATCCACTTACATACCATGTTTGGAACCTTGGGTGAATCAATCGGCCTAACATGATAGATCATCGGGCATGGTGGTCCATGAAACTGCAACACCATTGAATGATGATATGATGGGGAGTACATTATAAAAATCCTTACAAAATGAGGTTCCAGTATTTCACCATTTTGGTTGGGATCAATCCATTTAATGCAAGGTACATGAGTAATGGTACGCTTCACCTCTATTTACTTCAACCACAATCAGCCTGTTTATTGGTCCCTTTGATTTTATCGTTTTTAGTTGCAATACATTCATTAAAAAATTCAATATTATAATTATAAGCATTTTAATTGTACATTTGAAACAAAATATCATTCCTATTATTGAATTATCCATCATAAATTTCCCACATAATTTTTTATTCCATATTAATTCTACAAAATATTTTCTATCATGTTATTTCTCATCATTTTCCCTTGCTTACTATATACCACTATTTTTTGATTTAAATATATTCATTACTAATATAGAAGATTATTTTTGAAAAATGTTATTCTATTATTTAAATTAATCATTATTTTTAGCATCATGCGAAACTATTCCTGGGTAGCATACAAAGACCACTTTCCAGAGTGGGCAGACTGTTCGTGTCCCAAATAATCCCTAAGGGAAAAATGTTCCTCCTTTAAGATTTTATTGGTTTAGGTAATCACTTATTTCTCATTTGGTGTTTTAATTACATCCATCCATTAATGGATTCGTTATTTTGAGTCGGTATTCATGGCATGATATCATAGTATCAAATTACGTAGTTACATTTAAGTTAGAATCATTGATTGTACATTATAAAATGTCTATCAATATTATTATTCATCAAATAACAATGTCTTTTTACTAGGATCAACTGATTTTAATCTTGAAGATATATCCCATGAGGATGGTGGAGATCAGGTCAAACAGGATATTCTACTACACCTGAATACATTTAGAAACACATGAAGCTTCAAAATGTCCTAACAGATGAAATTTTAGTATTATCATAGAAAAAGAAGCACCAGGGTAGTTTTTTGGGGAGCCGGAGTTTCAAGAATACTGGTAAAATACTTGACTCAACTGAGTTGGCGATTGAGAAGTATAGAAAGAACTGGTGATGCCAATTCAAGTTTAGTTGAGATATCATCATCATGTTTTAAAAAAAATGTGTTTTTCGTGGTGCGTGTTGTTTGAGAAGACTTGAATCTTCAACATGGTTTCACTCTTTACCCGAATCACATGTGTTTCATGAAATAAAATTTCATAAAACCATTCGTTTACTCACAAGCCAGTTCGAGGGTGAGCCTCTGAGGCGTGCTGCTCATTTTTTCATGTATATTTTTCTTTTCAAGAAAAATAACTGGAAGAGATATTGGCATACAAATTGTATTTTAGTAATTTATGGTTACATGTTTCTATAATTATAATATGGTATACTACGATGTATTGTATAATATGTATATTAGGACTAAATTCCCCAATGTTTGTCCATTTTTGAACCATTTCATGTATTTGTCACATGTTTTCATGTGGTTCAGGGGATATATCTTACACAACAAGTGAGATTCCTAAATATGTACAAAAAGTAAATATTAATAATCCAGAATTGTAACATATGTATGTCCAATCTATACATACTATATAGTTCATCCCCATTCCAATAAATTATGATTAAAATACATTCAACATTACCATTTATTATTAACTTTTACAAATATCATTCTCTTATTAAATAAAATCCATTAATCCAATATGTCGTGTGTACGCACAAGTGGAGTACTAGTAGCCTACTAAACCTAAAATTCTAAAAATTTCAATGATTTTTTTTGTTTCCAAATATACCACGGATGGATGATTATCTAGGTCCATTGAAACACCAACCTCTAAGAAGAAATGTCCCAAAATTTTCACAACATTTTTGAAATAAATTGTATTCAATTAGCTTTGTATAATGTTGATGCTCTTTCAATGAACTCGGGATTATGTCAAGATGTTTGTCATGATATTCTACTCACTATGGGTATACTAAGATAACATTAAATAAAACCACCAAAAGCTGATCTATAAATGGATGAAGTATCATATTCATTAACTCTATGGATAGTGTATGTGCATTAGTCAAGCAATACAAAATCACTAAAAATTCATAAAAGGCATACCTTATGCTAAGAGTATTTTGAATTGTGTTTTATAATCTTAATATTAACTAATTATATCATGAAGAAGTTTATAGTAATTCTAAAATGATTGAAAACATCATCGATACATATAATAAGATACTATTTTCTGACCGTCATCAGATTCATCCTCTAATAACTGACACATAAGAAAAAAATTATCATCCTTTTGGTAGTGGAAAAATTGGGAACCCAAAAGAGATGTACACTTCCATATAAATCCTATAGATTCTATATCTTCCATTAGAACCTATAACTCAAGATTCTCGTTTTCTTCCATTCTATAATGCATGAAAAAAACAGAATCTTCTCCAAACACCAACTCTATCATGAGCTCAATCTATCGATCAGTCTATTATCCAAAGAACTCATGGGAGAAAGCATCCAAAAAATGGTCAAAATAGGACGAAAATCATCCTGATGCATTCCAACAAGATATAGATAATGACTGTCAATTATATCTATGATGAAATCCAATAAGATTCTTCTTATGGTCTTCTAACACAAGTGTTCTATGTAAATTTCATACATAACATTTAAATATGGAGTAGTCTTCCACAAATATGACACTCGACAATGGGGTAGGGACACTATGGGTTCTTGTGAAAAAACATTCCACCCAAATATCACTAGAAGGAACCACAATATTGGGATGGTATTATAGTACCCATACCACTCTACTAATTACTTCCTTGGTGAAAATATTCATAATGGTACTTCTTACCACTCGAAGAAGACCATCATGATCGCCCGGCTGAAACATCCTGGCCCCTACTCAAGGCCTATTTTAGATTCCCATATATGTTGTGTTTCTAATTCATCATCGATTCAAAGCTATTTAAAAGGAAAACATTTACCTCCAAACTGATCTATTTTGTATAACCCTCCAGGAAATTTCTCACCATGGAGATCTCATGAACTTTCAAATATGGCGTAATGCACTATAGATCAATAAAATATCTAGAACAGTCCTAAAGTAAGAAAGCATATTATGTCAAATACATGAACTAGAAATATTTTTCATCCCTAAAGTTTTTAGGATACAATTTTCCTAGAAACAGCATCTTTATATCCTTATAAAATTTCTCATCTTACAACCTACCTTCCTCCAAAATATCCCTACAACACTTGACAGGCCCTCAAATCATACACATAGTATGTTTCACCCTCATATCCGTAGGTGTATCATGATGCTTTAAGATTTTATTTACTGACATAATTTGTAACTCAGATGTCTAGGTCCCCCATTTAATAATAAACACAATAAAATATTGAATCTGAAACACTCTTTTAATCTTAAACTTCTATGGAACGATATGAATAGTCTCCATTTCCCAAGATAACATTAACCTCAGGAAGCTGTTTCCAAGATGAATATTTATATTATTCTCTTTAATGAAGGTAATAAACAGTTCAACTAGTTTATGATCATATTTACTTCAACTTTTCGGATTCTCATGTTTAATATGATGAGGAGGCCTTTTCCTACAAGACAGACACACAAATTAGAGAACTGAATATCAACAAGGTCAACCCAATATGTGAATGAAATAGAGAACCACTAACTCTTGGTCTCTCAAGACATGGATTATACATATTTTAGAATGACATAAAAACTCGTTTCATTTTCCAAGTGAAATAGATATCTCATATCACAATTATACCATAATTTAAATATCACACAAAAATATAGATATTCCTCTATCATGAAGAATAGATGACAATATATCCCAATGTTCCTATAATGATGGATGTATTCTCATATCATACCATACTAGGCCATGAGTACAAAACTGGAGAATGAAAAGCATCATAAAGAAATATCTTCACAAAAAATTTGAATCAGTAATGTTGAAATACCATAAACTGTAAAAATCAAACACGATAGCAACAATACCATCCCTAGGTACCTGGATTCTCCCCAATACATGGGCTAGTTAATCCCATTAACAATCTCATTATCGAGTCCCATCACATACATATGAAAAGAAAACATGATCCTTCAATACCACATTTTAATGTTCCCCAATATAACACTTCCTCACGTGGTCGGAAAGTGTTTCTTATGTGACCTCAAGCACACCTCATTGTACACCATAGGCTTTCGACTAGTAGTCGGGGAAGAAATTAGTATTGTGGGGATACTATAACCATTGATATAAAGAGTCATTGAAGAATGTAAAATTAATAACTTAATGGAAATAATCATAGTACATAAAATTTTAATAAAAAAATAAAAACAAACTAGATAATCCATTAAGTAGATAGGGAACTGTGTAGTTACTTTCTAAAGGTAACTACATGATATGCTAGAAAATTAAAATAAAATACTAGTATACTCAAGTAAATTACTCAATTCCTTGATTCTTGAACCCATTTTCTGTCCCAAATCCAAAATTTGGACCAATATAAAACAAGAAATCAACAGCAAGTTCTTTTTCCCTTGTCCAAACCCACATTGACAAAATATTCTTAGCTCCAAACGGTGGCCCAAATGTGAAGTGAGTATATCTCAGTATGTCGAAATCACTATTTCAAAAAACATATTCCCATAAATACATCTATGAAATAAATCAATACACAATTTTATTATGTTATTGAACAGTTAATAAAATACAAAAATAACCTACTTTGGATATATTTTAGAATATCTTTGTGTATGTCTTATGCCCCTAACAACCACAACCATATAAAAAAGGTAAACTACATACTTCGACACCATGACCAAATTTCTCTACGCATGTCTTATAACCATTAAATCCACAACCATAAACACATAGAATAGTCAAAATAATCTGGTTCAGCACCCTATAAAAATTAAAACATGGGATAGGTCATAGCCTTATCTCTATAAGCATTACAGAAAGGGATTGGGCTGAACCTGCTCAATATTATCATTAGAACATATACATGTGAAATTTCCTAGGCCTACCCTAATATATAATAATCATAACATGGAACCCAATTTCTTACATATGTCATGGATATCACAATATCATATGACAATCCCAAAAGTCTAATTACTAGAATTACCTTTCTTGCTTCATATTCCACAAGAAATTTTATTCATAATTGATTAAAAATTATAATAATAAGAAATAATCCACATTTTATGGATTCTATAACAAGGAATCAGCCTAGGTCACATGTCATGTTAATCGTAATTGACTCTATTATCCAATTACCAATCCATTTAAAACAAAATAAATCAAGTGATAAACGTACTCAACTACATAATTAATTTTGGGCTACTATAATAAGTGTGAAATCACGATATTGCATAAATTTTTCAATAATAAAACTATAAGGTTAAGATTTAAACCTCATACCTTTAACCAATGATCAAAAAAATACTTTCCATGGTCAACACCCTTGAGGAATAAAGTGTAGATGATTCTAAAGGAGTTCCAAGAACAGAACTGATCAAGATAAAAACTGATCATGATAAAAAAACAATACAATCAGGCAAAGGTATTCAATATAACGATTTGATAACCAAATAGATGAATGAATAAACCTAAACAATGAAATATAAATTGGAAATAAGAAATAGAAAATCTAAAATGAATATTGGAAACCCAATATAACTTGTATAATTCCCAAGGGTTCATAAGAAAGAAGGTGCAATGAATATTAAATTAATTTCAACAGCAAATATTGTTTACAACTTGATGTTAGAAATTTAAAAATTGTGTAACATGATTACATATAGTTTATATTTTTTTTAATGGTATTATCCAATAACTCATATCCTTGGATTTATTTTAATAAACCCGAGAATAATTACACAATGTATTATCCCTTAACATTATGTCAAAAAAATTTATAGTTGAGTTTTCATCCGATTTTCCCTTTAACTCATCAAAATTCCTTTAAATCCTCCCAACATACCAATAAATATGTTAACACTTATTCCCATTTATACCTAGACATCATTAATTTGAATGGTCATACATCCCTCAAAATTAGGTCATTTTCTATAAAAACTAATCTTCATCTCTAATAAATACTTAGCCATTGAGGCTTAAATAAAAAAAATCAAAGGGAAATTTATATAGAAAAATATGTGATATTATAGTATTTATTTATCTTTTACAATTTATAAATTAAAAATTGATCATTACCTGAAGACTGGAGTGGAATAAAAAAGAAGATTAAATCTAAACATGAATGAGGACATTATGGATGATGTGATCATTATTCTTGATTTTGGAATTTTTTATCTTATTTTTGATAGTCCATGGGTTGTCCTAGTGAATGATTTCCAAAAAAGGGTGTTTCTCAATTTTTATAAATAATACGAATGAAAAAGTTATTTCCAGTATGTAGCCTATGTTTAAGGTATCTATTTATTATTTATATCTTCATTGTGAAATTATAAAAGATAATTTTCCAATTCCATTTCTTGAAAAAAATCATGAAGGATGCCTATAAATGAATACATATATTTTTTAGACATCTATTAATGTTACAGTAAGATTCACATAGCTTCTGAATAATATGATAATTACACATTTACATTTCCTTTTGGAAGATTATATTATAGGTGGTTACCATTTAAAAAATGTGGTGATCATACTTCTTTTCAGAGGTATATGATGGCTATATTTTTAAACACGATTGATTGAATTTTAGAGGTGTTAATGGAAAACATCTCAATTTTTTGTACTCGTTTTTTAGAGATTTATAGAAAAGTTTGAATCTACATTATAGATATATGTGGAGGAAAACCAAGTATTAAATTGAGATAAATTTCAATTAATTGTTACTAATGGAATCTATTTAGGACCTAATGATTATAAGAGTTAATTTATGTAGAAAATTCCAGGATTTATGGTATTAAAAGTCTTCAACATCATAAAAAAATTTATTCAATCAGAAAAATCATATCGAATGTGGGTTTTCATCAGAAATTCCTCTTGTAACATTCTCAAATTATTAGAAAACATTGAACATCTCTTATCATGGATACTTATTTTGTGTTTAATGTGAACTACTAGGTATTATATAAATTTTTTGAAGGAAAATCTCACATTCTCACCAATAATTAAATCCCTACAATGGAAACATCCATTTGATGATATGTGTTATGTATGTGAATTCGTAGTTGGGGTTGTTTATGTGAAAGGAAAGAGATGTGGTTTGATGTGATTTACTATTCTAGTTGACTTCTTGATAATGACTCAAAAAAATATTACACCACTAATAAAGAGATAATTGATTTTTTGTTTTCCTTATAAATTTTTTTCTAATATACCATAGGTTCAAATGTTATAATATTCACTTCTCATTATGGTCTGAAATATCTCGAGTAAAAAAATAAATCAATGTCGAGACTCGTGAGGTGGACATTGTTACTATAATAATTTTATCTAGTAACTATGGAAAAAGGAGGTGTTTAAAATGTGGTAGTTGGTTTCTTCTATAGGTCATAAATATCTAATTCAAATTTTTTAACCAGTGGTGATAAAAATTATTTTCAGGAAGAAAATATGTATGTTGTATCTATGAATCAATCTTCCTAGTTTTAGTATTTCTTCAGCTTTAAAATATTTGGTGTCATGCCAAAGGATATTTTATACAATTAAATAAATTAGTCAATTATTGAACTTATATAATACATTTTGGACGATCTATTTCTCTCTTGGAGGTGTCTCGATGGGATAATGAGGATATGTGTTCTTGAAAAGTAAATTCATACAATTTAAGTGAGTTTTCCCTCTTCTATATTGGTTGGGAAATACAGGGGATATTAGATAGTTAAAATAGTCCTCAAATCATGTTTTATTATAATACCTAACGTAATGATTTCATAAGTCTAGATATATGTTGTGATAAATATCAAAGGATGTGAAATTTTTGTAGAAACTATAGTTTCATCATAAATAGATTCTAGATGTTTAATTATTTGTGTTTGGGGGTTAATTTTGATGGTACCACTTTAGTAATATTGTGGTAATGTGTACATCCTTTGGGTAGTATAATATATATCAAATGGGGTTGATGTAGTTTAGATTATAAATTATCATTCTTGTAGTTTTTTTTATTTCATCAAGAATAATATATTTCCCAAATTGTTGTCCCGAGAGATTTTACAATTAAAAAAAGTATATACATTAAGAAAAAATAAATCAAATAATAAATGGAAAGGTTTGGTTTTGTTCATAAAAATGGTACCACCTATAACCCATTGTCATGTTTTTAATAAGTGCTCTCATATAGAGAGTTCAACCAAATTATGGGGAAAACTATGGGAACATCCTGAAACGATTGGTCTATGAAGCTAGATGAGGGTTATGGGGATATAGGACTTCTTATAATACTCATATCGGGAAGGATACTTATAAAATTCATTTTGGAAATTTGTATCATTTTCTTATAGATAATTATATTAAATCAATCTTTGTGGTTAAAGTAATTTATTATGATTTCATTTCAATTTGTGAAATGAGATTGTCGCTATTCACTAAACTAGAAGAATGTTGAAGATAGTCTTTTAAGAATGATATAACATACATGGAAATGACTAAGTATTTTCATGAATCTATAATCCATAATATATAATTGAATTTAGATCACAGTTCCTTTATTGTTAAAACAATATTAAATCTTTTTACTTGTAATCTTCATTATTTTATTCCAAAAACAATCTCAATTTTAAAAATTGTTGGTCATTGGATTAGATGAATATATTAGACATTAAAACTATCTATTTTCTTTCAATAACTGAAGGGTGAAACATTATGTTGAGGTCTATACCAAGGATGAGGATTCTATCTTTTCACATCAATAATGGGTTACTTTTGATTTCCAACTGATGAATCTAAAATCAGTACTACATAGGAGTAAACCATTGGTTTATTGTTTTCCCCTTTTCATTATTTTTGAATATTAAATTCTCATTTTGGTATTGAAATTATGTTTACATATGTATCATGTTTTCGTATAGATCTATCCATGATCTTGAGGATTATATATCATTTTTAAACCAAAAGTATTATTTTTTGAGTTATAATAGTTCTATTTTATATCATGGAGTTGTTAGTTCTAGTTAAATCCATATATTTATTTATTCTGTTGAAAGATAATTTCGGGGGTTTTCATTGGGTTTATCCAAATAATTTATTCTAATTCAACATCTATCAATCTCCAATTTTAATTTCCTGAGAAATTAGTTAATTTTTTCTATAAAAATAATATGAATGAACTTCTAATTAAAATTTACCCATTGAAAATTAATTTGTAATGTTGAACTAAAATATTTATACTCTCATCCAACACTCTCCTTGTTCTTTTCAGTAGTAAATTTTTATGTCACTATTTTTCATTACTATATTCCATTTTAAGATTCAATATTTGGTATAGAATGGTTTATTTGTGTATGGGAGAGACTATGTCTTCTACTTTATATTGTCTTAAATTCTGCCACATCAAAACCTCCTATTTTATTTTGTGATTTCTGAAAAATGCTACATTTTTTAGTGATTCAATGTGATTCAATTAGTTTAAATACAAATATTGGGGGTATTTAGTTTCAACCAATAAAAAATCTTGGTTTTTTTTATGGGGATGAGTATTAGAAATGTAAATAGATATTCATTGAATGTGAAATTGCACTAATTGATTTATTTATTTGTATTGTTTTCTCTATTTTTTTAAAATATAACTTAAAAACAAGGGAAAGGGATCTAGATTAGTTCAACACTAATATAACTAGAACTATAACTGAAGAAATTTTGAACATGAATTTGAACATCTCTACTTAACTTGTGTTACATGGGATAACTTAGGGGGCCAACCTAATTGAGAAGTATTATTAATCCTTTAAATTTGGAGTACAATATGAAATTAGGATATTATAATGATTATTTAATATTATACTATATTATGTGTTTTCAAAAATAAATATGAATCAATAAGTTCACTACATAGTTCCTTTTACAAAATCATGTCTTGGAAATGTCAAATTAAACTACCCCAATCAAAAATGATCTCATGAAAGTGATGGGAATAAAAAACTCATATCAAAAATGGTTAATTGATTTATAAGAACATATTTTGAGTTGCTTCAGTAAAGTTGGATGTGATATTTTGGTCGGAAGAACCTTGGGGAGACATAAATTTGTTTTCATTTCATTATATATCTAAATCCACTTGAGTCTCATTAGTCATTACTCCTGAAATTGGGATTTATGTTTTTATAGAAATTTTGATGTGTGATGGAATCACATAATAGGATGGTAATTTATTTCAACAGATAATTTGGTTATCCCCTAGGTAGGCTAATCTTCATTGACCCTTAATTCGAGGTTAATGAGAAATTTTTATTAAAAACATTTCCATGAGTGATTTTTTTTAAGTATTGGGGAATTTTAAGTGGTTTCATTCATTACCACATTTACACATAATGTTTATTTAATTTAATGAGTTATTAAGTACAATTCATGACTATAGTGATTAATTATCATGGTGTGAACAAAATGGTTCAAAATATTTATTAATTTTTTTAATAATGTAAATTCCTATTTTGGGTTCTTATCTATTCCTATATAATGTAATGGGATTGACTAATACAATATTTCAAATAAATTTCTTACTTTATCAACAGATGATAGTAATTTAAATTTTATATTAAATAATTAAAAAATATAATAATATAGAAGAACTATTGGACATTTGTTCAGGTTCATTCTTCCAAATATTATACTTGATTGTATCTTCAAAGGAGAACGTTGATTATGAATTCATAAAAACATAGTTTCAAACTAGAGGATAACTAAGCATCCATTATTGGATTTTTTTTATTTCAAATGCTTTTGACTGAGGATAATTAATATGATCCAACTAATGATGATGTGGGTGAATCCTCATCTACCACTGTGCTCCCAATTTAAAATACTCTACAATTCCATCGCCAATGAGTACTACCAAGAAATTAGTTTCAATATAATACCAATCAATAAGTAACTATCATATATTACATCTTATTTTAGAATTACCTATCATTCACATTGGATGGAATTTCGAAGGGTTTGATGTTTCTATGTAAATAGATGATCATATAGGGTGAATTTCTAATGGTTGAGTTAATCAACTCTAATAAATAATATTTCTAGCTCATCCGGTAGTGCCTTAGTTTAGTAAGGGTTTGAATTCAGAAATGGGGTTGCAGAATAATTTCAAATCCATCATATCGATCAATAAGATATGTTCAGAATCATGTACACTAGGAGAAGAAAATATTTTAGGAAAGGCTATGTTTAGATTTGGAATTGTAAACCTCAATTTCATGATTTGAGATTTAGATATGTGGGCATAATAATCTATGTGAAAGGATTTATCAACATTGGAAATGACAATATCGATGAATTTTCCACATGATTGTAATTTAATGAATAATTAAAATCACATACACACACATATATATATATTTATATTCATACATGTCCCATTCATATACTTCATTCTGAAAAGGCAACATCATCATTCAAAGAAGTCATACCAAATGGATACATGGAAAATGGATATGTAAGAAATAACATTTGTCGATGAAAATAACTATTTAAAAAAATTACTAAATTTATCCAAATGAATATTTGTCTAATTAAACACATCATTTATTCCTATGAGTGATCCATTTTATTGATAACTATTACTCTCTCCATTTGAACATGTGAGAGGTGGATAGAAACATTTTTTGGAAGAATGTGGGAGTTATTGATCGAGATTCGTGATAAAGTGGTAATCATAAAACATGATGGGGTAAAATAGATAATGAGTAAAAAATCGTAAAATTGAATATTTGGAATTGAAACACGGATGAAGACACTCAATGAGAGCCAAGATTGAAGGGCATAGAGCATTGAAGGTTATAGGAAAGAAGAAGATTCGTTGGTATAGTTTTTATATTAATTTGAATCCCTTATGTGGAAAATATATATTTTTACATTATCATTAACATACAATAATTCTATAAATATCATAAATTTAACTAATACCATCATTTATATGGTAGGATAACTCTGTCATTGTGGAATAAGGATGAGTTAGAATGTATTTTTACCTAACATTGGTGTTCTAAGCTATGGGAGTCCATCATTTTCTCAATGATCATGTATTTTTTCATATTAATTTACCAAATTCCATGGGATTTATTTTTGGGGATATTTTTATTAAAAAATTTATATTTTTATGTTTAATTGAGAAGAATAAAGATCGCCTAATAGTTGGATACCAGGCTACCACAATATATGGTAAAGAAGAGTCTTTATTTGAGAAGTTAATGAGTATATTTAACTACATAATGGACACTGGAAATATTTGGAAATATTTCTCTCCTATTACAATGTGAATAACCCTATATATAAAGAAAATAAAAATAAAAATTTAAAACTTCTAAAAAGGATTATTTCATCCAACCAATTCTCCTACACTAGTTTGTGATGTTCTTTTTTGTGATTTATTTATCATCCCAATCTCTTAATGTGTCACACATTCAGTATTAAATTTTATTTCAATTAGCTTCAACATAATCACTAAACCCACTTTTCCCTCTTTTTCTATATTCGTTTTCCCTTTTTAAAACCTACTTCCTTCTCTATGGTTTGATCAGTACTTTTTATTACAATAATCATTATGTTTCTGTTATAAATGACTAATTTTCTTGATTTTAAATATTATTTATTTCTACAAACATTACAAGTATAGATTTGATACTAATTGAAGTTACCCTATTTCCAAAATCCAAAACATATTATATTAAAAAGAAAAATTGGATCAATAACATTCTAATAGACTATTTTTTATTAGAGTTGTAGAATATTAGTTATACCTCTAACATAAAATGTATAATTAATTAAATAGAGTATCATTTCCATTATACCATGATTTTTTATTCCTTATTATGTTATAATCATCATTCATATAAAACCCATCGATTAATAATTCATTGAAAATGATACATGATAACTGAGGGAAAATGAAACAAAATAAGCGTGATCTCAAATTCTCAGTATGAGTACACATAATCATTAACAATGGAATTTTATAAGTGAGTATATGAAGAGAGTAAGGGTATTATGACATAATAAAATTTCATGAGTGAATCTAAAAGATACTAATCCCATAAATATATGAATCCATAGTCATTAAACTATGAATAATAATTTAACAAATGAAATTCTTAAAATAATTAATAATGATTATCCCTATGATATCAATCATGGGCTTTGAAATTATTATTTACACATGAAAAGAATATATAAAAACATGATAGTATCATTGATAATCATCTCCATAGAACACTTAAAGGGCCCATATAGGAATAACCATACATTAAACATCAAATATAATTATCAAAATAGCATAATCATTACCCCATATATTCAGGTTCCTCCTAGAAGAACCCATTTTTTAACTTATAACAGTCTCATATGGTACATTCTAGTTTCACCCATCATATAAGAAAGTGTTTAGTTCCAAAACTATTAAAAATTACAAAGATATTTTATTTCATCATAAATCTTATAAAAAAATAATTACCTTTTTTATAACATAATTAAATTGTTGAAAATAAATAGGGTCCCATATATATGTTTTTGAACCATGATTAAACCATGAAAATGAAATGGGTTCCATGAAACTCTATTTTAAATATGTTTACCCCATGGAAAAAATAATGGTTTCTATAATATTTTCTTTGAAATAGAATTAACCCTTGAAAAATAAATAGATTCCTTACGAAACTCTTTTAAATTTGATTAACACAAGGAAACAGAACATGTTTGAGAAAAATATTAATGAAACATGATTAACCCATGGAAATGAAGTGGTTTTTGTAAATATCATTTCATGACGAACAATTCTGGGAAATAATAATAATGTTATCCTTGATTCTTATTTTCAAAAAGTTATATTTTTTTCCAAATGATTTCATCTTAGATAGGGAATTAATTTGAAATATAATTTTGAACATTTCTTGGTAATAATATCGAATCTATTTATAAAAACAAATTTCAAACATAAAAATTTTAAAAATCCTTTTCATTGAAAATAAAACCATGAAAATATTTAAGAAAATATTAAATTCAAATAAATTTTTTGAGGGAAGAGAATTATGTTCATACCATAAAAGAAAAAGAAATATTCCATCAGTATTTTCAGTCAATGAAATATGGGTAGTGTTTGGAAAAGGACATGAAGATTCCTTATAAAATATTATGTAAAAAGTATATAATTGGTAAAACTTTATTTAAAAATAATTTAAATAAATTTTTGAAAAAATTAACACATTATTGGAAATCATTTTTTTTATGAAAATGTATTTTCGAACTAAGAGATAAATATATATGATATTCATTAAACAATTTCTCAATTATGTTATGTTTAATTGTGAGGGAAAATGGTACTATAAACTGAAAATATAATTAATAACTATAGGAGAAGAAAAAACATGTCATGACCCATCCTCGGGGCCCGTACCGTGACTAATTGGTATTAGGGAAGTCAGTTCTACTGCAGAACTTAGGACACTAATCATTCATTTCTGTAAATCAATAGTGTCATGGGTATTAAGTGTGGATTTCAGTTTAGGGAGTCTAGTGTTAGTGTGGTGGCAGAGGTATCCATACACTAGGACCCTGACCTCTCATTTCAGACCTAGTGGACGAAAACACTGATTGCGTGTGTGTTTCAAGAGTTTACTTTATGGTCTATTTGAGTGAGCTCACCAGGTATAACATATTGACTCTGGCGCACCTGTTCCTTATCTAGATGCCACTGCGAAGATAGCCAGCCTGGGTTCCTGAGGGAGAGTACACGATGACAGCCCGCTGAGCGACAAGGCTTCGGTGCAGGGCACTTTTTCTAGGTTGGCACCTTCAGGTGGTGTACCAGCTACACCACCACCCATTGGGTAATAGATGCCACTAGCAGTACTAGCGGATGATGCAAGCTCACAGACTGTGTTGCACATGTTCTAGCAGCAGAGGACTGGATGGAGGTGATTACATGAGTTTTCTTCCTAGTTGAGACTCTAGTAGAGTAGATGTTGATCTTAGCTACTAACCTTTTTCAGCGAGTGATCATGAGTATGGTTCACATAATGATGATGTTTTGGTATTTGTATTGTTTTCTGAGATGGTACCTTCGGACAGTGTGCCAACTATTTCAATACGTGTTGATCAGCAGACACTACCGATGGTACCGGTAGAGGACACTTGTAGGATTAGTGCCTTACATATGTTTCATCCCCATATATCCCTCATGTTCCAAGGTGAGCCTGATCCACATGCGGCTGAGGACTGGCCTGAGGAGGTGGCTGAGAGTTTTCTATAGCTTATACAGCTTCAGCAAGATGACATGTCGGTAGCTGAGTATTCATCGAGGCATACTGATCATTCATGGTACTCGATGAATATGATACGATCAGTACATTAGAGCTCAGACCTCTGAGTGAGGTGTCTTTAAGGATATCCAATCCATCTCTTTTCCCTCTATGAATTCCTACAAATGTTAAGGTGCTAGAGATAACCTTTGTGGTTTAATGTTAATTAACTAAGTGGATACAACCGGTGAATGTTAGAAGTTGGAAAGCATGAAACTGGAATCAGTCTCCGATACATCACCTTGTAAAATGTTTCGAAGAGAAGTGTTAAGGACAGATGAATCTGAATGGCATCAGACGTGGAAGCGGAGCTATGACGGAAGCATGAGGTGGTGAACATTTCTACATGTTAAAACCACCCACCTTTGTTGTCCCCACTAGTCTCAGGGAGCAAGAGGGCATGGGAAGAGAGTAGCTACATGTGGTCAAAGAGTGTGACCCAAGGGCTCTAGGAATGATTTGAGGTAAGGTTTGTGTCTACCACTATCTTCTGTATCAATAGACATAGTTACCAATCATTCCTTACTTGCACGAATCTTGTCCCAGACCTAGAGTTTCTGGTTAATCCATTAACTTGATCCTCACATCTGGAGATTCCTTTTGGAGGGGAGTCTAAAATCAAATATACGCTGACAGTGTGATCTGACCTCTTGAGTTGAGAGTTTTTGTTGGAACCTCATGGTGGCAGTGTCGAGGCCTTACGACTTTAGTTTGGGTATGGACTGGGCAACCACTGTTCTTACACAAGTTGACAGTATTAGGCAAGAAGATTTTGGTTTATCTACAACATTGGGATGTGGTTTTCCTTGGTCTGAAAAAGGAAAACCCAAGAAGCATATGAGGGAATCAAGAATAAGGGGGTGCAGTTGATCACTCATGAGTCGGTTAGACTAACCTTTGTGTGAGACATCTACAGAGTTGCAGCGCCGCTTTCATGATGAACGAAGAAGGGGAAACCATTCATGTGGTTAAATGGATTCCAGCAGAGCATTCAAGAGCTGATACAGAGGTTGACCAATGCACCAATCATGAGGCTACCAGAGGAGGTCATAGGGTATGTAGTTTACTGCAATGCATCAGGGACTAGACTTGGGTGTGTCTTGATGCAGGATTGAGCAGTGATCACGTATGGTTCACGGTAGTTGAGGAAGCACGAGCAGAACTATGCTACTTATGACCTGAAGTTAGCAGTAGTGGTCTTCACCTTGAATATGTGGTGGCACTATCTGATGGGTGAGCGTTTTACAGTCTATTATGACCACCAGAGTCTCAGGTACATTTTCTTGTAGAAGGATCTGAAGCTGAGATATAAATGTTGGCTCTATTTCCTCCCGAAATATGACTTCGATATACTCTATACTCCTAGGAAGGGGAACGTTTTAGTAAATGATCTTAGCAGGAGATCGGGCATTCAGCTGCTAGGAGAGGCGATAGAGCAGCTAGCCGCATTGCAGATATCCTATGTGGATAAAAATTGTGCAGGAAACGACAAAGAAGGTGCAGATCATCTAGGAGTAAAATAAAACTACACAGAGCAGACAGATATCATATGCTGATAGAAGATGGAGACCACTGGAATTCAAGGATAGAAACCATGTTTTCCTATGGGTCTAACCTCGATGATGTATGTGGTGATTTATCTGGGGCGTCAAGTTATCTTCACATTCCATCGGACCATTTCAGGTCCTCAGCAAGGTAGGCGAGGTGGCTTACCTCCTGGACCTTCCACCTAAGTTACACCGGGTGCATGTCTTCTTCCACATGTCTCCGCTGAGGAGATATGTGCACGACCCGTCCCACATCATCGACGACGAAGAGCTACACATCGATGACAGGGTGACATTCATGGAGGTTCTAGTGGATATTGAAGATCGACATGGGAAGATCTTGTGTGGACGATCAATTCCTCTAGTGCGCGTTCGCTGGCAGCACGGGGACCTCCAGGAGAGAACATGGGAGCGGGAGGCTCAGATGCGTGGTTAGAACACACTTTTGGTTCCCTAGTGTGTGTTGTAGCTTTACAGGGATGTAAATCTCTGAGGTGGGGTAAATTTAAAGACCCGAAAATTTCATGGAATTTTTTTACCTAAATTCTTTGAAATTTTATGACTCCACAGTTTCTGAAGGTGCCTAATTCTGAGGCCCGGTGTGCCCGGAATCATGTTGCGTGGTTTTGTTCAGGTACTTTCAGTAAACATACATGCGGGATTTTCTATCTTTTGAACCAGTACTCAGAATTAAAATCTGAGGACACTGATGAACTCGCAGCGCCAGTATTCACCTAAGGGTACTTTACCGCAGTTGTGTTTGGTCGGGTGGAGAAGTTATATTTTGGGGATTTATCTTAAATTTAAAGAAAATTGTTGTAAACAATTTTATTGTTAAGAGGTAGTTATTTCCACGAAAGAGGATTTTTAGGTGGGTCCCACATCCCACATAACCTCCCATGGGAGAATAATGTGTCTGGGGACCACACGAACCTATCCCATAAACTTCCCCTTTAAACTCTCTTGAAACGCCCAATTGATGTGGTTAAATTCTTCACATTCCACCCTACCTCATAAAGATACCAACACTCTCAATTAAAGATGAATTAATTAATTTAGGCTCCTCTAATTTTTGAATTAATTTGAAAATACTGTGCGGATAAAATAATAGGATGATATTTTATTTTGGGGTTGGCTTGTTGTGTTGGTTAGTTGTGGGAGAATTGGAAAGGGAGAGTCCTTTCCACGAAGAACGAGATACTCTCTCGACCGAGAACGCGAAGAACGCTCCACGACTCGAATAACGTGAAGAAATTTTACCTTCCTTCTTCTTCCTCTATGTCAAGGGAGAAGACATCGCTCGCGAGGAACGTCGCCAACGACAACGACTCCTCCTCCAATGTTGATGGGATAACATTGTTCTCCACGATGTCGTCTTCCGCGACGCAGGACTACCGCGATGCTCGTATTCTACGGCTCGTCGACGTGTGACGCAAATTATCAAGATATGGGATTCGTATAATTTAAATTGAATAAATTATACCTTTTGTTCTTGTTGAATGCAAGAGATCATCTATGGCCATTTGTTACCGCCTAATGCGGAGGGCACGGGCCGAACAAACACGGCCCGACAAACCTCCGTCGTTTCCTTTTTTTTTCGCGATGGAGACGGTGTTGGAAGAAGCGGCGACGACCAAAGGTGGCGGCGGAAACGGAAGCCATGCGCCAGCCCAAAGAGGACCGCGACACCAACTACCAAGCATAATGGACACCACGGCCCGCAACCGCGGGCCGCTCGACCGAAGAAGAACCACCCAACGACATCCAGCCGGGCTGGAAGCACAGTGGCGCCTCTCGGAACCGCTTTGTGAAGAACTGCAGCTAGCGCTGGGTGGGAAACTTCGGTGGATGAACCGGATGGCTCGTCGACCGGCCGGGAAGAAGGATCCATGACACTCATGGGCACCGTGGGTGGAGGATCTGCGACCTCCAACCATGGTCTGCTCGCGTAGGAAAGACCGGTCATCGTCAGCTAGCTGGACAGGGGGTAGTGCCGCTCGGCATCGCCGTTTCAGAAAAACCAGAGGCCGTGCCCCTAATTCGCTCGGCCATCTGGCCGATCCGGAGCCAGCTGTGGGCGGGCCACGCCCCACCGTGTCGGGCCACGCCCTGTCGCGGGTCAGGCCGTGCCCCGTTGGGCCTGGTCACGCCCAATCGGGTCGGGTCGCACGCAACCGGTCCGTGTCGTGCCTCATCGGGCCAGGATGAACCACATCGGGCGAGGAGAACCCGTTAATCGGGTCGGACCTGTCGAGCCACGACGGACCAACCCGCCATCCCAACAGGCTTGACGGGCCGGACCCGTTTTTCATAAATGCGAATAACTTCTTGACAATATGTCTGATCGACGCGCCATCTCCAGAACTGGGACCCTTACGACGAGGCGGGCCTTTTGGGATATTCTATGTGAGTTTTGGACAACATTGGAAAATATTCGTGTTTGGAACGAACACAATTTCATCCAGGCCCCTGGAACGGAAAAGACAATAACTCATAGACTGGGCATCTGATTGACATGTCATCTGTTGCGTTGGGTTCCTTTTGATGACACAAAACTTCTGGATACATCAACTTTGGACTTTGTGATAGTTGATGCATCGACCCCCATTGCTCGATTAGCGGACCCTCTCGGAATTGAGTGTGTTGTGTGCGGGAACCCAAGAGCTGGTTGCGACTGTGTAGACTACTGTACTAGAATCCTCCATTGGATTGGCTGCGACGTCTACTATATTGGAATCCTCCATGGTTTTGGCAGCGATAAATACTATGCTGGAATCCTCCATGGGTTCGTCAGCGACGACTATTGTACTAGAATTCTCCGTGGGTTTGACAGCGATGACAACCATACTGGGATCCTCCATGGGTTCGACGGTGATGACTACTGTTCATGTATCCTTTGTGGGTCTGGAAGTATTGACTTATGTACTTGTATCATGTACGGGTCTAACCGAGTATATTTTCTTGTATCCTATGTGGGTCCGACAGCTTAGCTGGACTTGTATCCTATGTGGGTCCGACATCTTAGATGAATTAGTGACTACATCTGATCATATCCATCACCATACTAATAACTGGTCTTGTATCCCGTGTGGGTCCGACAGCTTAGCTGGTCTTGTATCATGTGTGGGTATGACAGCTTAGATGAATCAGTGACTACATCTGATCATCTCTATCACTATATGAAAGATGTATACCTGTGTGAGCTGAGTCTCAGTATCAATCCTTATCATCGATGTGATTGACTTTACTTCGTGTGTGGATTGTGTTGTTCTTGAGCTTGAGAGTTGGAGCCAAACAGATATTGATAACTTAAGTATCTGTTTGGGCATATACCTATGTAGGTTTGGTTGATACTTTGTGGTTGTATCTTTCTTCTGTGATTTATCCACCATGTATTCTGAGCGACATTAGGGGGTCTCGGGGTCCCTACTGAGTATTTTTATACTCACCCCTGCACGGGCTATGCCCGCACCTCGTTGTGTTGGATGCAGACAACAGATAGTGTTTATGGAGTCCGAGAGCGAGCCAGGACCAGAAAGTACCTGGAGGTGGAACACATGGTGTGACAGTACACGAAGGAGACCGATAGACCTGGAGTGCTGAGGTAGACATATGTTCCTACCCTTCAGGTAAGATACTCGGTGGACGTTCCAGGAGCTTCCCTTTTTAGCTATTGTCAATTTTTCAGTGTACTTGCATTCCATTGTACCTATACTTTACTGTTGGGTTTCTATTTCCAGCCCCTTTTACATTCAGCCATACTTTTTGTATTCGGTATTCAATTAGTGATTTTCTTCCAACTTATTGTGTTTGTGTTTTTGTTACTTTTATAAAGGAAATGCATTCCCATCTTGGGGATTTACGCCTTTGGTGCAAATCTCCAGCCCCTGTCCTATAGAAGGTGGGCTTGGGGTAGTAACGACATGATCCATGAGGATGGGTCATGACACTTCACGATAATTATTAGAATATATAACAAAATATATCATCATTTGAAATGTAATTATATATAATATCAATAAATAATGATATTTAGTATAAAAACCCTACCACTTTAGTAACATGGAATCATAAGCCCCATCAAAGGATAACATTATGTTAAACATAAAATATCATGATATTATGTATTTTCCAGGTATTAGATTTAATATGGGTGGTATATACACCTCAAAATAGATGATAGGTTCATCATATCACATAAGTCTCAACGAAAGAAAATTGAGACAGCAATCCCTTACAAAGAACATATCAGTGAATTAGATATTAATTAATGAATTAATTATGTGTCTAAAATTTACATGAACAGAAAACAAGTTTATATAAAACATAAAATAATCAAATTTCATTACAAATATTATCTTATCTTCATATTATTAGTGAAGTAGATGTTTAACCAAATGAATTAAAAATCAGTTATGAAATCCAATACCTCACTCTTCAATTTAGATGAACATGGTTTAACCTCAAATATAATAGAATTTAAAATGTTACTAACTTATCAAATAGCCATATTAATATCTATAATTCCATAAATTTTACTTTTCTATCATCTTATCACCTGCTCATTAATAATCCTTCATTATTTTCATTTTTTCGGGTGTTAATTTCCTTGTTTAATCATTTTTTATGAATATTCTAATTATTATGCATATGTTATAGTTCAATCATATAAATTTTAATAATATTTAAATTAATAAAACATTTATATATATGAATTTAACTATTAAATCCAATTATGATGGATGCTTTTATAAAATGAAATTTGTTATAATCATGGAGGTGGTAAGTCATATATACGTATTAGTAACGTTTCCATTTTCAATGATCATTATGAAATTGGGTAAGTAATATTTTATCATTAATTAAATATAATAATATAATAAATTACATATTTTTTATTTAAATATACTTATATATCATCCATGATGGGTGGTGATGAAATGATATGGTCACATCACTACCTGAAGGTTGTAGTCTACACATACTTGAATGAAATTATTATCATTTAGTGAGTGATAAGGTAAGCTAGTAAACTATATATATTTTCCCTTTATAATTATATATATATATATATATCAATAATATCATAATTATTTCATGTATATCATATATATTTATTAAATTTACCATCATTATTTTCAATATTAAGGTTAGAGGAAAATAATCACATCACTTCGCAAGGTGGTAGTCTATCAAATAAGAAGGGTATGTATAATTATTTTATAAATATCATATATATATATATATATATATTATCTATCATCCTACCCAACCATGGTAGTTATAATTGAAAAAATGAAAGGCATTGGCCGGCGAGTTAATAGACCTCCTCACACACAAATGATGATTTTGTAACCCATTTGATGGATCAGGAGAAGGATTTTTGTTTTTTAAATAACTTAATTACATATCATTATATATAGTGTACTATTTTTATTTTATTATCATTGTTTAGTAATTATCGTATGAGGTGTAATAATAAATAAAATAAAAAGGATGGTTGAATAAATTTTTATATTCATTGAATAACTTCATTTGGATTGCACCAATGCCCATAATTGGTTATATTTCCGAAACAAATGTATAGAGAATTTTAATAGGTATTTATATAATTTATTTTCAAACTTCATTTTCGAACCAATGGTTTTATATAGTGTGAAGAGAGGAGGATAGGAAGTCACCTTTTTATAAGTGAGGTGAGTAGAACACTATAATTTTTGAAAAGAATGAATTCCACTCATGTTTTTTTCCTTTAACAAGCATCCAATAATAGACCATTTTCTATACTCAAATGTATATGTTGGAAAATTTTACATAAAATATTTTGTATACATTTTTTAGGTCATTTGAACTCTTATCATTTTAGTTTAAAACCGATTAATCCTTTTTTACATTAACCTTGGTAGTTAAGATTTTATATTTTTAGTATTCATTTTTGTCAAAAAATAATTTGAAATTATTATAAAACATAACATATATTTATTACAAATATGTAATCCATTTTTCCAAATTCAATTCACATAATTGGAAAAATGATATTTTAAATTAATCATGTCGATCTGATGAGAGATTGAGTTTTCAAAGAGAAAATAATCAAATATTTGCAAATATTTTATATCAAACATCAATTTAAAACTAATTAAAATAAAATAAATTGTATTCTTAAAAATACTTGTGGAATAATTTTACTTTTGAAATTAAAATGGAATTTAAAATAATATTTAATTTAAAGGAATGTGTACTTCATTAATTAAAATTTAATATTTTTTTACTTTAAATAAAAAAATTAATTAATTTTTAAAATTTCTAAAAAAATTACCCTATTATAATTTTTTCATTTTGATTTAAAAAATTAATATTATTTTTTCAAATAAATTTTAAACATTTGATTAAAGTAATTTAAAACAAAACCCACAAACATGTTAAAAAAATGGGTATTGAAGAAGATTATTTTTCCATGCACAATATTATTTTATGTTAACTATATATCTAATATAAATAATTGTTTGAATGTTGAATAATATTTTATGATATCTAATATGAAAAACTAATTTAAATAATTCCACACTAGGTGTTATTTTAATTTATTAAAAAAGAGAAACATAATGTATATTAAATTTTTTTTATAAAAATGAAAATGTTTATCCAAAAAAACAATGATATAATAAAATACCATAAAATGATGAATAAACGTTAATTAAGTGGATTAAATATAACAAAATAATAAATATTTTACTTAAAATAATATTAAAAAATAATTTCTCTTTTAAATTTAGAAATTAATTTAAATTAATTATCATTTTTTTAAATTTGTATTTTCACAATTCATTGAAGAATCAATATTTTCCAAAAAAATCCCAAATTTCACCCAAAATGAATTACGATATTAAAATTTCCAAAAATAATATCATTTTATAAAATAATTTTTCTAAATTTTGAAAAATTAAATATTAATATTTTTTCAATTAAAAGAAATGAAAATCATTTTTGCAGAAAAAATATTTTTGAAGAATATAATTACTTTAACGATACATGAGTTATTTTTTAAAAAAAATAAAAAATTAGAATTGAATAGTATATATATATAAATATATCATAAATTTTTTAATAGTATTCATACCATCAAATTTCATGGTTAGGATATAATGGTTATATATATTGTGGGATGTTTAAGCTTGATATTGAATATTGAATACACTAGAGAACATAAAAATCATGAAGTTTCCTACACTACAAGATTATGAAGATATTAAATTTTTTTAAATTATATATAAATATCATAAATTTTATATGATTACCATTCTTTTCAATGTTTTTTGTTTCATTTTATTTAATCTATCAAACATAATTTCTGTTTTTTAAAATATCGGGGTGTTACTTGTTTTCTATAAAATGTTTTGTTTTCATCGAATTTTCATGGTAAAAGATTAATATAGAATTGTTGTGAGTGTTTGGAAATGGGAAGATTATAAATTTAGTCAATAATACAATTTTGAGAAAGGTGGCCTAAATATTCACATAAAATGATAGAAGATCCCTTAATGAGGGCTTTCATAGAAATTAACTAGGATCTATGAGACAGTTGATTCCAGAATAGACATCGATAATAATTTTTAATAGATATGGTTTTGGTGTCTAGATAATGGGAGTGAAAACTCTTTTGATGTGATCAGGACTCTGGGAGCAAGATACATACCTATCAAGGAAAACATTGTCTAAACCAAGAATAAAGATGGGTTTGTCCTATATCATGTAATCATCCATGGGATTATATAGGAGAGTAAGATATATGTCAAGATACCTAAATATTATTTTTGATTAGATGGATGGAATAAATGTTATTTTTGATCACGTATAGTATTAAAATAAGATATATGGGGGAGATTACACATTCTTTGATGAGGTTAGTGACCATTCTGGTGTTCTAAAATTCAAAAAATACCTTAAGAACTATTATTTAGAGGTTAGAAGAAGTCATGAATGGTATTTCTGTTAGCTCATAGGAATGATCATGTTCTTATCCATGTAATTTGTTTTGTCCAAGGAAATACAAGGAATGTGTTGTGATGTATTAGAAACCATTTACCCAATAGTGTGGAGCATGACATCAATTACTAGCGGGATACCATCATCTAAGAAAAGTCACAAGAACATGAGGCTGTTTTTTGTTGGTCATTTTGGCTCTCATATGTCAATGGATAAATTGAACTAATTTATGGCCATATTTATTGGAAAATTCTATATATGTTTGATTAAGTACTTTGGTAAATCCTTATTGTTGGAGGAAGAATTGGGATATATTTTGATGATCCATGGATGATGGTATGGGATTTCACCAGTGTTAATGCCAAGGAACTATTAAATAAATGATTCATCTATGATATAATTTCAGTAGATATTTATGTTATTTAGTGATATTGATCAAAGAGATATTAGGGTGCCCTGGATTAAAGCTTTTGGGATATGGCATATGATTTATCAACTATAAATGTCAAGAATTTATTTATATAATAGCACATATTCTATTCAACAAGTGTTGTCTTGGGAGATTATTTTGGGTTAGTGAGGGGTCACATATACCACTCCATTTTGATGGTGACAGTTTAGTTTAAGGGAAAATCACTTCTTTTCTAGTAAAATCGAATATATCCATGTCAGTTTTTGTTTATTTGAGTTTTATCATATAAATAAAATCAATGAATGAGGGTATTTTAATCATGACTGATCATATATAATAAGTTAAGAATAAATCTTGAAGCACAATTATGATTCTAAGGGGGTTATTTTATAGGAAATTAAAATGGTGGGAGTACCATGACAATGAATTGGTCATTCAAATCTAGAACCTATAGTAGGGAGTTCCATTGTCTGTTTGATGAAATATTAAAATACATGAACATTTATTAGGTTATATTGACGTGGATAAGAAGCATATCATTTTTTCAATAGTAATAATGAGCATTGGCCTGAGTTTTAGTGTTTTATGTGTCGTATGAATTAGATGTTTTATAGAGGCATGTTAGGAACATGAAAGGGAAATTCCAACACATCAATGGTAATTATCCTGACCAAAAAATATTGTGTGAACTTTTATTTTCCATCAATGATTCTCAGGGAGGATTATATGTAACATGGTGAGGTTTTGGTATTTCATGTTTTGTTATGTGTTTAAATTTTTAATAGGTTTTATGGTTTTCATTTTTGGATTGGTCAAATTACTAATTAACCTTCAAAATAAAATTCCGAGAGTTGAAACACATTAATGTGTGGTTTTTTTTGATAGGGTTTATATTATACAATGGATTTTTGTATGTTAGGATTATTTGTGAGCTTATTAGTCTTCAAAATATCATTTTCATGAGTGATAGCACAGGGTGCATAGTTTGTGCATGGTCAACTCTAACCATGTAGGCCATAATATGTAAATTATTATAAAAAAATCGATATATAAATACTATTCAGGGGTTCTATCTAGACCTATGAGATGGTGTAGAGATAGGGAATAACCCACACATTTGGTGAACATATTTTTAAACCATGTGGAGAAATAGTGTAGTGTATTGGTTTTTGGGTTGTAAATCCCACACAGTCCACGTACTGTAAGTAGACTATGTCATGGCATTGCGTTTCATGGGGGTGCATTGATAGTGGCACTGTAAAATTGGTGTATATATATAAAAAACATGAATCCTTAATGTCTACCACTTAAAAAATGGAAAATGGTTATTCCCCTCTAACCTTAATTGGGTTTTAACCCGATTTCAACCCTCACATCTCCACGCATCTCACCAGAACACCGTTTCCTTCCTCCTCTTCAATAGGATTGATCTCCCTCATCAAATATCTTAATCTCCTTCCTCTTTATATGTAAGAATCCTAATTTTTTGTCAATATATAATATTTCATTCTTTCCAACTTCCACTTCCCTTGTAAATGTTGTAATTTTATCAGATAATTTTCCATATTTTTTGGAAATCAATTTATTGTTCATTTTCTCTCATTTTAGTTAAAATCAATCACAAATATTTATTTAGTGGATCTTATACTATATAATTTATTTCATTAAATTGATTATACTTATAAGTATTATCATTTATAAATTTTAGTCATTATTCAATAGTCCATACATCTCACATGTTGCACATAAAATGGAAAACACCTTGAAATAAATACCTTCAAACAGTGATGTTTCTTAGACCCTTAGCATGGTCAGAGGTCAAATATCTCAACCAAAACTGCCGCATAAAGTGATATTGAATAAATTATAATAATTATCACTGTATTCCTATTCTCTCAAACCACCCCTTGGGTGCATAGTCATCCCCACTTGTTTGTGGTAAACTAAAAATGAATCATGGTCAATTTTGAACAACATTTATACTTTCATGTAACATTTCATCACATGTGTGTGATTTTATAAATGTAATCTATTTTCTTTCATAATGCTTTCAAAGAAAGCATTTTCATTGATCACATACTTTATTCCTGAAAATTATGAAGTACTGAACTAATATAATTAATAAAATTTTATTTTAAAATAATTATGTGAATGAATTTTAGTGGATTGTGAAATGGAATGGAGTTTTTCTAATGCATGAGTAAAATTATTAAATGAATAAAGCATATTTATTTTATTATTACTTCATTAAAACATGGTATTTGATATATAATTCCTTGGGTGGGATCGTAAATCATGTTGAGTGGTATAAATTATGAATGGTTAAGCAGTGGTATACATTTGGATCCTCATCCATTTAAAGATATTTTGAACATGGCTTTCCAAATTATTCATTAAAATTTTGGAAATGGAGGTCCACATTAATTATTAGAATTTTGTAAATGGAATTCATTATTATTTATTCAAAATGTGTATATGGAGTTCCACATTATTAGACATGGAATTCCATATAATTTATTCAAATTATTTTACATAAAATTCTATATTATTAAATATGGTGCTCAAAATTATATGATATGGTGTTCCTCATTATTGTATATGGTATTCCCAATTATTAAACATTGTCTTTTGTGTTATCAAACCTGTTATACCATATTATTTATCCAAATATTTGGACATGACATTCTAAATCCCCTTGAACTATATTTGTTTAATGATGACCACATTTAAATATGAAACCTGATATGATTATCTTAGTACGAGTACACATCAGTTCCATGCCATGGGTCCATGTAAATATTACCTAAAAAATTAATCATGCCTATAGATGTTATGGAATAGGATAATGTGTAAATGCTTAGACATTTTTCCCATGAGAAAACAGATCTCGAGATAGTTATATTTTAACTATTTATTTTCATTTAATAATTATAAAAATATTATATTTTATTTTATATTCATTGGATTGATTTAATTGTACACCATTGGTGGTTTCCTACAATTTTTTTCACATAATTATATCAGTCCTTATTGGTTCCCTGAAAATATCTCATTATTGAAGATAAGAGTTATGGATTGTTCAAATTGATGTTACTCCTTATACACTAGGATCTAACATGGAATTTGGGGATTGAGAATGTACTCGGGATTCGTAATAGAGTTTTTTATTTAGTTTAAATATTATTTTTCTTCATAGTCCAATTGTATGTATCACCAATTTTATATTGATTTCTATTTATGGCTTAGAATTTTCATGGTTGTTTGTTTTATTTGTCTAATTTGGGTATGAATTTATTATTACTTCGTTTTCATCATTATCTCCATATTTCATATTTTATTTCGTTTTCCACAATATTTTTTAATATTCTAGATACTATATTCACCCCCACTATACTACCTTGTGTCCCTCATTGCTTTTTGGAATCCTCTATCACACATAGAAGTGCGATTAAGGATTTTTCATTAACTATTTTTTGTTAATGTTCATCAAGTGAAATGGGTCGAGACATGAAAAAATTGAAAATTATGTACTATTAAATCATATGAGAAGGTGAGATATCAAATATTTCCTAAATGAATACTAAATCCTTTATCCATGTAAATATCATTGACTCATAAAAAAATATGAATCTATATCGTAATGTAATAATTTTTGATTGTCCAAGATTGAAAATTGTATAATTATAATATTTGATAAAATAATAAGTGGTATATCTATAAAAGAATTCAAGAAGGATTTTTGGATGATAAAAAATAGTACAATTCTCTATCTAACTTATAATCCCAAAAATATATAAAAATAAAAATAAAATTTTATATTAATACAACAAGAAGAGTAATCTTGTAATGTGTTTATATAAATTGTTAGTATGCATCAAATAAATGTAATAATGAAAAATATTCAACATGATGATGTAAAAATTACCCATACCTATATGTAAATGGTATTGCATCACCATATATATAATTATAATCATGATAAATACTTCTAATGTACATAATCCCTTTTTTGTTATAGGTGATTATGTAATGATGGAAGAACTATTAATGTTCAAGTTTTTTATTTTATGATAATATAACTTATCCATGAAAATAAATTTAGAATGATAGAAAATATAATATTTAACTAAAAAATCATAAAATTGTATTTTTATGCGTTCTATATAATTCATGTTATTATAATTATTAATTAATGATAAGATATATTTATAAAATTGAAATAAATATATTCATTACCATGGAGTGATTATATTGAATACGTTGAATATGAATAATAACATTAAAAAGGAATTTTTTGAACATATATAATATTAAAAATGATATTTTCCAAAGAATATTTTTTCTTTTGTATTTTTTATATTTATTTTCAACAATTAAATTTTTCATTTTAATAGAATTATATAATACAAATTTTAAATGCATGGGAAAAATGAAAAGACACTATTATTTTGTAATTGATATGAAATAATATTTAGAACACATAATATTTAAAATGATGTTTTTCAATAAAAATAAGTTTTTATATATAATATTTTCTCTGTTAAATAATAATTATCACATATATAAAAACAATTTGATAAATATATTGAAAATTTATAATCAACACGTCTAAATTTTATAATATGCTTAATTTTAGGTTTAGATGTAAAAACAAGTTATCGCGGAAAAAATGAGTTACAGTGGTAAATGATATATAATTTTAATAGGGATGAACTTAGTTTTAAAGAATTACAAATTCATGAAAATTTATCTCTAAATTTTGTGGATAAGGGGATGATGGACCCATTAACAATATTTTCCCACTTTTTTTATTTCCCTTAAAAATGTCCGAGCTTACACATTTGAGAATAAATATTTTGAGAAATGTCAATCCAAACTCATATATAAATTGAATCTTCCTCAATGAATATGAAACTAACCAATACATTAAACATCCTCTTGAACATAGGCCCATTTACCTTCAAATAACCATGTGTAGACATTTAGTAGATCCTTGAAGATATCCTAAAACCTTCATTTCTAAGGAACCTATGTCAAGAAAGTTTGAATTCATAAAATTAAATATATTTTTATTCACCATCAATGTAAATTACATTTTCATAAAATCTAATAAAAAATATCATATTTTGAAATAATTATATTTCATTAAAATATTTATCTATAATAGAAAAATATTATACAATTAAAGAATAATAATTTCTTATGGATTCACTAATATATCAGGATTTTTTTGTCAGTTTAACCATCCACAAGAATAATTCTCAGTTGACATCATAATTTTCACCACGAATATTTATTAGAAAAATATATACTATAAATATATAATATTTATGAGTAATTTATGTCATTATTAAAGTTTATTAAGTGTTTCATAAAAAATGAACATGCATTTTAATACAACATGTGGTTATTGAAAAGTAATTTAAAAATGCTCATCAAAGATTCCAATAAGATGAACTAAACACATTTATTAAATCATATGTACATTAAAATTTATAATTATGTTTAAAAATATGATTAAAAATCCTTGAATAATTTTATAATGATGAAATATTTATCAAAATATGTGGATTTACATTTCTCTTATCTTTATTTTAGGAAACAATAAAAATTACTAACACTAGATGATGGAAATTAAAAACAACTAACTAATATATGTGTCAGAAATGAATGATATTTAAGGCTATAAAACGTAATATATATGAATAATGTTATGAAATATGAGATTTATATTATTATTTTTATAATATAGTAGGTTAATATGCTTCAATAGAAGTCTGGAGTAATTGTAATGACTAGTATACCAATTTTATATTTATGTCAATATTGTTTACATTTGACCACCATTTAAGAGAAATTATGTGCTCTAATCTCTAAAGCAAATCTATTTTCTTATTGTATATATTTTATAGAGGTTTAGAAATATTTATATTATTTATCCTCCATTTGGATCAATGATCAATCTAACATATGTTTGTATGTTTATTTGAACATACATATTCATTTGGATGGGAATATTTCTCCTCAATGTATATTTCTTCCACTCTATTTTGTGGATATTCTACATAACTGATTGATTAAGGACATTTTAGATATTCTGTCATGACCCACCTTCACCATGATGAGGGAAGGGACAACAGATTTGTAGACCCTTCTATCTTCATGTTGAAGTTGAGATAATAACCTCGAGACCTACCTTCAATAGACCCCGGAGTGGCGAGTAGCTCCAAGGTAATAAAATCACATGAAAAATGGATGGAATTACCCTTTTTATTTAGTAGGTTTGAGAGATAAGATAGTAAATCCCCAAAAAACCATAACTAGAAGTAGAAGAAAAACTAAAATAATTCATTCCCATTTTGTTTTTCTAATAATAATTTCTACAAAAAAAAATACTGGAAAACTACAAAAGAAAGTACCCAATAATGGAAAAAACAACAACAACAACTGTCCCAATGTCTGAGATAGTGTGGTCATGCATGATCCCTGATGTTCTCCTGAAAATATGAAAGTATTTTTATATACATAGGGCGATTATACTTGTATAATCAGTAGGGAAATCCCAAAATCTATCATGCAAAAGTGGGGAGGCATTCTAATTCCCTATGAGAAAAAAGAGATAACTGATTCACCTACCATAGAAACTATCCACCCAACCTCACTAAGGAACACTCCCCAAACAATAGAAGTAAGGTAACATAATAGTAATCACACATCGATATTTGGGTACCCCACACCACTTTACCATTGGTTATTGATGAAATCCTACACGTCAGACCTCTCCCGCCTTTTCACCACTATCCCACTAACATACCCCACCCACACACACCTGGCCTACCATAACCACACAACCCACCCGAAAACACCTAGTCCACCACAACCACATGTAACAACACCAAAAAAACCCCTAGGCCCAAACAACTACTACTACACCCAAAGACAATTGGGCCTTATCCTGAATACAGTACGGAAACTACCTACCAACCCACACCTAGGAAGTACACCACAACGTACTCTACCTGAATGATATTGGACAAAATGGAACTCAGGCCATCATATCCTACACAAATATTCTTGGGAAACTCAGGGAAGGGAGCTGAAAAGGTGCTAATAACTATCATCTCATATGAGTGTTGGAAAAAGTACCCTCCCCTATGAAATGGGGGTGTTCGGTATGAAGTGCTCAACTTGGGTGGAGTCCAAATAAGAAACATAAGAACAAAATTATACATATAGGTAAATAAGACATTATACCAACCTAGGGGTTCCAAAACCACCCAACGCATAAAAATTCTTAATAATATTCATTCATAAAAAGCACAATGGCCACAACCAAGTCAGAACTCATTCCCAGAAAACAAATCCCCTATTTATCCCATTCTTGTTATCGCATTCTAGTGGTTCCATTTAAAATAATTATTCACTACCTAGTGACTAACATGCATAGCCACAAGCCAATGAATACAAAACAACCATGCACCAAAATAAACATTCTCACCTGGTACTCTTGTAAATTCACAACAACAAAAGGGATATGTGAGATCCATCAATTTACTGGAACTAATCCAAGCCTCAACATATATCCCCACACAGCCTTAGATCCATAAACCAACAATATCACCAAACAAGGGGATCCCATTAATATCTACATCACCTCAAAAGCTTCAAGTAGAGCTACCATACAACCAAAAATAGAGCAAGGGTGTTTTCAGATTTTGAACACACCATTCATTTAGTTCTATCTCTCAATTTTGTCATCCAGGGTGAACCCAAAAGTATTCTTGTTCTTTTGGAATCTATTTAATCAACCAAGTGTATGTGATTAACCAGTTTCCATGTTATAGCCATTCAATCAAATAAAATTCTAGAAAAAATGTGGTTCATTAGTGTATAAGAAAGGACCACCAATGACCATATTTTTTAGTGGAAATTATCCCATAAAATTTAGAATGTATAAGAAAGGGTAAAAGGGTACTTGAGCAGCATCAAACACACCCCTTAATTCTTTAAAAAAATTATTATCTTCATTAATTATTTTTTCATCCATCCCCATAAAAAAATTATCATACCCACCCCGCATGAAACATAGTAAAGAGATATGGAGGAGGATCCCTACTTGGATGATGAAGAATCAAATTTTTTATCCTCGTGCCAAGAACTGGGGATCCGTGACTTGAAGGGGAGGAACTATAAGGACACCAATAGTGAGTAAGAGAGGCTCCAGCATAGGAGTGCCACTAGCCACAGGAAGGTGGGACTCCAAACACAGTAGAGAAAGGAATGGGACCAGCCAATAAGAAGAAAAAAGAAATTCTAATGAGATAAAAATGTGAGATCATGCAGTTACAGAATATAAATTTTGAATGGCTTTAAATGCAGATCATGGTTTCACCACACAGTTGAATGGTTACACACAGTGGAATTAATTGTTTTATAATAATACTCATCGGTGGGGTGGCCATAACAACTTTTCATTAAATGATTTCATTTACATAGAGGAAAATTGGTATGTTTTGGGTTACCCCACTCCTAGAGGATTTAAAATATTGTTTATGGCGCTAAAAATGGCCTTGAACCACATTAAAAATGTTAAAAGTATTAAAAGTGGATTTATGGGTAAAACTAGAGAAGGAATCCCCAACACCCTTATGTTGACGATTTGTGAGACTGATCATTGAAAATGATGGGTGAAGGCGATCGGTGAAACTGATCCTTGAAACCAACGGGTGAAACCGTTCCTTGAAACAGATGGGTGATATCGATCGGTGAAACCAATGGGTGAAACCGATTGGTGAATCCAATGGGTCAAAACTGATGGGTGAAACCGATCGGTTAAAGCGATGGGTTAAACTGATGGTTGAAACTGGTCGATGAAATTGATTGGTGAAACAAATCCATGAAACTGATGGATGAAACCGATTGGTGAAACCGATGGGTGTAATTGATGGGTGAAACCGATCGGTGAAAGCAATGGCTGAAACCGTTCGGAGAAACCATTGGGGAAAATCAATGGGTAAAACTGATTGGAAAACCCGATCGATGAGACTTATCAGTGAGACACATGTCGGTGAGAATGATCGGTGAGACCGATGGATGAAACTGATCAGTGAGACCGTCTAGTGGAAATTATTGGTGATACCGAGGTCACATGTTTTCACTAACACCCACATACTCCAAACTCACTGACAGTTTCCCAAACACCCCAATAGATATACTTTGGAAATGTAATGGACCAAGAGGGTCTGGGACATTGCATCAGATACATCTCAAATTATTCTCATCCTCGAGAATACAAGTGTATCTAAAATAACCACTCCAGAAGATACCTCTAAGAGACAAACCACCCCAAATATACATATGAATCCCAATGATCAAATTGTCCCGACACACAGATCAAGGAGTTCATTTATCCATGTCAAGATACTATCCATGTTGGGTGGCACTGACTCGCTCACACGGGTTTAATCACATCCACGCTAATGTGTCTTGATTAGAAAGCAGGTTCCCCCTTTCCCACATATCAAAACTTTTCATAAACATTAAAAAGGTAAGGAAAAAACCATCTCATAAACCGACAAGGTCATCATGGAATCATAGTAGGTCACAAAAGCAAGAAAATCAAGGAAGGATCGGAAAAACAACTCACAATAGCTCTGGGTACTCGGCATGTATTTGAGCTTCTCGCTCTGAAGTACCCTCCTCAAGGCCATCATGCCTCCACAACACACTAACCAAAGAGATAGTACATTCATGAAGAAATTTATCCTTTCATTCCTCGATCCCAACTAGTCTCTCCACTAATTTTGTGTCATCCCATATATCCAACTCTCCCTAGTCAATGACATGGGAATCATTGTGTAGATATTGACGATGCTAGGAAACATGGAAAACATCGTGGATCCTTTCCATCTAATGTGGCAATACCAGCTGATCTTCCACCACACTGACTTTCCCCAACACTTCAAAAGGCCCGAAGAACCTATTAGAGAGCTTGATCCCCTTGTCAAACCTTCTATTCCCATGTCAAGGGGAATCCTCCAAGAAAACATGGTCTCCTACCTCTAACTCCATGGGCCACCTCCTATGATAAGAATACGAATTTTATCGGTCATGGGCTGCCTTCATCCTTTCACACAAAAGATTAACCTTCTCTGTTGTGCTCTGCACTACCTCTGGGAGAGGAACACTTGCCTCCCCAACCTCTTTCTAGCACACAGGCAAACGAAACAACATCCCATTCACGGATTCAAATGGTGCCATGCCAATAGTAGAGAGATAGCAATTGTTATAGGAAAAATATACTAAGGGAATATGTCATTCCCATGATCCCTGAAAGTCCAAAACACAATCTCATAGAATATACTCTTATGTATGGAATGTTTTCTCTATCTTCCTATATGTTTGGGGGTGGAATAAAGTACTAAGGCATAGTTGGGTGCTAAAAGCATGTTGTGATCCCCTCCAGACATGTGAGTTAAACTGTGCATCAGTATCCCAGACTATGGACCTCAAAAATCTATAAAACTGCACCAAATCATCCACAAATCTCTATATTAAGTCATCCACCCCATGAAACTCCTTGATTTCTATGATGTGAGTTGATTTCGTCATATGGTCTACCACTACCCAGATAGCATCATAGTATCCTTGAACCCCAGACAATCTGGTGATGAAATCCCTCGAGATGTCCTCCCACGTCTACATAGGGACATCTAAAGGCTGCAACAAACCTCCAGGGATGCAGTGTTCAACCTTCAACTTCTGTCACACAAGGCACCTTACCACATACTCTGCCACTGCATGTTTCACACCAGGCCACCAAAACTATTCCCTCAGGCCCTAGTACATCATGGAAGCTCTTGGGTGTACCACTACTATTGAGTTATGGAACTCAAGGAGAACACCCTTGTGCATCATCTATGAGACAATAAACTCCTTTTAGAAAAGCATCTAATTATGACCATTCTCCGACCACCTTTCCAGAGCATTTCCATGGTCAACCTGATTACGCATCACTTCACTCTATATGTTTCCCCACCGAGACTCCTCCACCAACCACAATAGAGAGGACTATACTTTCATCTGAAATAAACAACCTCTACCAACATTCACCATTGCATCAAGGTGTTGGGCAACCAACTCCACCATTTCCTTCCAAGAATCCACATATTCTTGAACAGATTCCCTCTATATACTCCTACTCAAGGCATGAGAAACAATGTTCAATGTACCTTCAGTGTAAGATATCTTGATGTTTTGGTCCAGAAAAAAATCCACCCACCTTCATTGACGCATGTTTAGGTCCTGTTGGGTAAATATATGCCTCAAACTCTTGTGATATGTGAAGAACATAAAGTGATCCCTGATGAGGAAAATCCGCTAAACCATGAACACGAACACTACTACAGAAATCTCTAGGTCATGGGTGGTATAGTTATTCTCAAGAGGATGTAACTACCAAGACCCATAAAAGATCACACTCTGCTACTAAATCTGCACACACCCCATGAATATTCCAAAAGCATCGAAAGAGACCTCATACAACACCCCTCCCTTTATAAACCTAAGAATTGGAGGTTTGAATAACATTATCATCAGATATTTGAAAGTTGCCTAAAACAGCTCACTCCCCACAAAGGCCTAGTCCAATCTGTCAAAGTTATCAAAGGAGAAGAAACTTGAGAGAAGTAAGGTACGAACCTCTGATCATAGACTACTGGACCTAAAAAAACTAAAAACCTCTATCACATTATTGGGTCTCTCCCAAGAAACAACCACTTCAACCTTTGAAAAATCAACGGCTACCCCTTGTAGATACACCACGTGTCCATGGAATTCACTTCTCGTATCATGAACATTCACTTGGACAATTTTCAAAAGAGATAGTGATGTAGAAATATATCCAAGAAAATTCTGAGGTGCTTAGTATATTCATCCTCTGATCATTGGTATATCAAATATTATCGATGAATACAATGACCAAATGGCCCAGAAACTCGCAAAAATAGAGTGCATGAGCCCCATGAACATTGTAGGTGCATTTGTAACACCAAACGGCATGACTATGAACTCAATGTGCCCATACTTGCACCTAAAATATGTTTTGGGATATCAAAGTCCTTCCCCTTAATTGGTGAAACCATGGCCATATATCAATATTATAGAACAATACTTCTCCCCTCAGCTGGTCATTGTGATCATATATACTCGAGAGTGGGTAAAATTTATTGAACATTATCCGATTAAATCTCCGATAGTCTGTTCATAGCACGATACCACCATCTTCCTTATTCATGATCAAGACAGGAGCACCCCATGGCGAGATGTTGTGTTTGAAAAAAACCCTTCTTCATCAGCATGTCAATCTATAGCTACAAATCCTACAACTCCTAAGTAACTATCTGATAAGCATCCATCAAAATTAGATGCGCACCTTTCTGTATGTCTATCCCGATTTCAACGTCACGTCGAGGGGGTACCGTCACAACCTCCATGGTAAAAATGTCTTGGAACTCTTTAACAAATATTTACACATCCATCATCTCAGCATCCACTTATTTTGCGTAATTCATGGACATCTTATAAAAAAGAGGATCCACATTCCATCTCCCCACCTGATAACTTTGTTCGCCAATAAAATCCACACACTGGCCATTTTCATTAGATAACATGAATCTTATCCGGAAGCAGTCAATAACAGGTTGCACAAAAAATACCTCATAGATACCTAGAATGACATCATATTGGTGCATTTGTAGTAGAAGAATATCCCCATTAGACTGATGTGGCTCTAACATCAGTCTGCATCATTAAAAAACATCAAACAGGATGGTATGCCCCCCAACTGGTGTACTCAGTACCCTGGTCAAGGAGAGTATCTCAATGTTTAGGCCCAATGAATTGGCTAGAAAGGGTGTAAAAAAGGAGTATAAAGCTTTATAATCAAAAAACACATAGGAAAGAGTGCTAAACAAGTTTATCATACCTTGACCGAATTCTATCACTACAAGAAATGCTACCTTGGTGGCGTCCAACTGCCCATGATCATCTTTTATACCTCTCAAATATCGGCCGTATACCCATCCTTTCCCTGGTCAAGGTCCTCGAAGAGCACCCTGGGGTGGGCCTCCTCCTTACACATCTTCTATCTAAGGAGTTGGGGAAAAATGTCCCTCCTACTGCAGCTGAAATGTTATGGTAGGAAACTACTGCTACTGAGGTGGGAGCTGAACCTGTCCACCCCCACTATACTACCCTCAAACTAGGCACTGATTCTGAAGGATTCCATGGCTACCATCGAATAAGGAACTCATTCCTAGGCCCATAAGAAGAGGGAGAGGACCAAAAGATCAAAACTGGAAATACTGGGGCCTGCTCCCCACTAGCCTAAACCTAGAAGGCCCTAATGCTGGAGGCATGCTGATAATGGCCTTTCCCTTTGAAGAGAACAATTGGCTCCCCTCTCGTGGAACATCGCCATGTGTGTGAATCCACTCTAACACTTCGCCCTTATTTTGGACCTCCATGTACATCAGTATGGTGAAGGGAGTAACAACATACTAAAGAGACGTTTGGAGTTCCTCCCCTAAATGTCTCTCCCGAGACACCCCATATAGAAAAAGGTTCAAACCAAAAGAAATGATATCTTGGAACATGATGTCCAACTCCCTCACAGACATGCTCCCCCGGTGAAGGGAGGGTATATTTTTCCACTTTTTTGCCCTCATCATAGAAGAAATGAATTTTGCCAAGAATTCAATCTCAAAGTTAGTCCATGAAACTTCAGCCTCCCTCTTCTCCCTAAGATAGAGAGTCCACCATTGAAGCACTTCTTCCTACATTTGGATTAGAACCAGAGGAACCCAGTACTCCATCGAAGCCTGAATCCAACTAAAAGGTATCACCAGCTCCTCAAGCCATCTCTTCATCTACATGTCTGAGACACATCCCTCGTACTTCTCGAGGGTGTGCTGCTGAAAGGGATGAAGCATCCTCTTCCACTTTTCCTCCTCCTCCACTCGATCTCTCTTCCGTTGATCAGCCAGGTCAGCCTCTTGGGTGTCGATTGTCGACACTACTCATGGTCGTCATCTGGGTTCCAAAGCTGCAAGGTAAACAAGAAATGCCTAATCAAGAGTAGTGTAGAATATTTCATTTAAATTTTTCTTAAACATGTTTTTTATTTAAAGTATTAGAACACCAAAAACACTTAAGAACAACAGTCATTATAATGAATGTACCTTTCCTAGGGTATCTACCTTATAATCAGTGTAGCCTCACTTTGTCGTTAAATAGGTCTTGAGAGCTTGTATTGGATCATAAGGGGCCCTGAAATCATGTGTCCTAGCTAGTCTTCCCTATCCTATTTCACGTACAAAGATTGTCTAACACTATTACCCTACCATCCCATTCAATCCTCGTTGTGCCTAACCCTATGCTCCATATTATCTCTCAACCATCTCCTCTGATACCATTATATCACGACCCTCCCTCACCAAGATGAGGGAAGGGATAGTAGATTTCTAGACCCTTCATTCTTCATGTTGAAGGAGAGATAATGACCCCAAGACCCACCTTCAATAGATACTGGAGTGGGAACTAGAACCAATTGTATATAATCTCATGAAAAATAGAAGGAATTAACCTTTATATTAAGCAGGATCGAGTGATAAGAGAGTAAATCCCAATCAACACCCAAACGGGATGCAAATGTAAATCCAAAACAATCCATTCCCATATTCATGTTACAATAATATGTGATACAAAAAAATACAAGGAAAATGCAATGGAATATACCAATGAAAGGAAAGAAAATCCAAAACAATTTTCCTAATGTCTGAGCTAGTGCGGTCTTGAACGATCTATGAAGTCATCCTAGAAACGTGAATGCATTTTGACATACGTAGGGTGAGTATATAGGTATACATAGTAGAAAAAAAACTAAAAGCTCTCATACAGATGTGGGGATTCATTCTAATGAAACATGGGAAAAAATAGATAACAGAATCACCTAGAAATGATACTATCCACCCAACCTCACCAAGGAACACTCTCCAGATGACACATCCCAAGTAAATTAACTGTAATAACACATTGAAATTGGGGTACCCCGCACCACTTTTCCACTATTTTTTTAAAACATTCTTTGTGTCAGACCTCCCCCACCATTCTCACCACAGTCCCACTACCATACCCTGCCCACACACACATGAGCTACAACAACTACAAATCCCAACCTCAACCACCTAGGCCAGCACAAACACATGTAACCACACCAGTAGACACTTGGGCCCCGACAACTATTGTTATACCTAGGGACATCTGGGCCTCATCCAGAAGAAACTTGGGAAAAACATACTCGTACACACCTAGGCCAACCAATGCAATGTACACTACCCAAAGAATCTTGGAAAAATGGACCTCATTTCATCACTACCTACCCGAAGATTCATGGGCTACATAGGGAAGGGATAAAAAACGTTCTAATATCCAGCCACTCATAAGAGTGTTGGGAAAACACCCTCCCCCATGAAATGGGGGTGTTCAACATAATGTTCTCACCATGGGTGGGGCATGAATAAGAAACATAATAAGTAATTTATACATATAGGTAAACAAGAACTCCTCCCAACCTAAGGATTCCAAAACCATCCCACACAAAAATACCCTTGTTATTATTCATTCATAAAAAAGCACAATGGCCAGAGCCAAGTCACAACTCATTCCAGGAAAACAAATCCCATATTGAGCCCATTCTTGTTATCCCATTTCAGTGGTTCCATTTAAAATAATTCTTCACAACCAGGAAAGTAATAGGAATAACCACAATCCCAGGAAGGAAAAAAACCAAGAAGCAAAATAAGAATTCCCACCCGGTTCTCTTGTAAGGTAACAACAACAAAGGGATCTATGAGGTCCCTATAAGTACTGTAACCAAACCAACCCCCATCATATGGACCCACACTGCCTCAGATCCACAAACCAACAACAATATCACAATAGGGGATCCCATCCCTATCCACATCACCTCGAAAACATCGAGCAGAGATACCATACACACTAGAATAGAGTAATGGAGTTTTCATATTTTCAACAACTATTCACTAAGTTCTATACTTCGGTTGGGTTAATCCGGGTGACCACACAAGGATTCTTATTCATTGTCCATCCATTTAATCGATCGTGTTTATGTGATTAACCAATTTTCATGTTACACCCATTCAATCATTGAAAATTCAAAAAAACAACAGAGGTTCATTAGTGCACAAGAAAGGACTACAAAAGGCCATGATTTTTAGTGGAAATAATGCAATAAAATTTACAACATATAATAAAGGGTATGACCGTACTACATCCTCGTCAAACAAACCCCTTTATTTTTTTAAAATTATTTATTATCTTTTTTAATTTTTTGTTCATCCATCCACGTATGAATATTATCATACCCACCCTTTATGATACATAATAAAGGGAGATGAATGAATAACCTTACATGGATGATAAATGATCAAAGTTTTTCTCCTCGCGCCAAGAACTTTGGATCTGAAACATATAGTGGAGGAACTCCAAGGACTCTAAGAGTGAGCAAGAATGGCTCCAGTACAATCGCACCACTAGCCTCAAGAAGGGGGGACTCCAAATCCACCAAGGGAAGGAAAGAGACCTACCAATAAAAAGAATGAAGGAATTCTCGTGCGATAAAAAGTTTTGATCCTTTAGTTTCAAAATATGAATTTTGAATGGCTGTAAATGTGGATCATTATTTCACCACGTGGTTGGATGGTTACACGTGATGGAATTATGTTTTATTTAATAATTATCATTGGAGGGGTGTCCATAACAGCTGTGCATTAAAGGATTTCATTTAAAGAGAGGAAAATGGTTTTGTTTAGGGTCGCCCAACTCCTAGGGGATTTAAAACATTTTTTATAGGGATAAAAATGGCCTTGAACAACATTAGAATGGTTAAATGTCTTAAAAGTTTCATTATGGGAAAACTGGGGAAGGAAACCCTGACACACCTCTATGGCCGATTGGTTAGACGGATCAGTGAAACCAATGGGTGAAATAGACCAATGAAACCGATGGGTGAAACTGATCAATGCAACCAATGGGTGAAACCGATCCGTGAAAACGATATGTGAAGCCAATCAGTGAATCTGATGGGTGAAACAGATCACGAAAACAGATTGGTGAAACCCATGGGAAAACCTAATTGGTGAAACCGATGGGTGAAATCAATTAGTGAAACCGATGGGTAAAACAGATCATTAAACTGATGGGTGAAACTGATCGGTGAATCCCATGGGTGAAACCAGTTTGTGAAACCCATGGGTGAAACCAATCAGTGAAAGAGATGGGTGAAACCGATGGGTGAAATCGATTGGTGAAACTGATTAGTGAAAGCGATCGGTGAACCTTATGGGTGAAATAAATCTGTTAAACCGATGGGTGAAATCAATCGGTGATAACGATTGGTGAACCAAATGGGTAAAATTGATGGGTGAACCCGATCGATGAGACAAATCCTTGATTTAATGATCAGTAATATGGATAGGTGATACCACAGTGGCATGTTCAACTAACAACCACATCCTCCTTACTCACCGATGGTTTCTAGGACTCCCCATCACATAGAATTTGGAAATTTAATGGACCAGGAGGGTTAGGGTCATTACATATTCTTTACATCCTATACAAATTTAATGATCCTTTAATATATTTTGTATGGTCATTTTACACAAACATTGAACATCCTTAAGAAGTGTGAAAACAATATCCTTTTTAATGGTTTTTTATAATAACACATTTTACCACCAAAAACCAATTTTTTATTTTAGAAACATACTCTACATGTTTTTATGGAATTAAAAATATATTTATATTCCTTTAATCATGTAAATTATTATTTGTAAAATCAAATGTGTAAAATATGAAATGGGAATTTTTTTTTATTTCACAAAGTAACTCATAATGAATTTAGAAAAATAATCTATTTCAGTATAATTTAAAATTTCTTATTATTGAGTAATATTTTTCTCTGATGACACAATTTATATACCTTCTATATATGTAATATGGTAACTTATTATTTTCGTTTTCTTGAAAATAATTTATTTTCATGGGTTAATTAGGCTCTAATGAAATTTTGAATATTTCCATGTACATGTGGTACACATATGTATAGTGTCACATTATCTGATGGGTGGGACCAAAATCATATATCCTCTTACTGAGTTTTTTAAAATAGTACATATCAATATATTAAATATATGGGACTAGGGAGTGGACCTAATATAATATCATATTCTTTTAATAATGTTTATTAGAAAAACGAAGTAAATTTGTTGTACTTTATAAACCTATCCTCTGTCAAATAATAGTATGGATGGTAAGACATTACATAGTCAATTATATCTTATTCTTATATAATTTCTATAGTAACATTCATATGATATGTTTTCATTTCTTATGATTCTTAAACCACATTTCCATACTCATATTACTCATTTAATTTTTATGAAATATACCTTATTCAATAACACATGATCTATGATTTATACTTTATTAGTTATGGTTCTATATTTTTATATGAATATAATTTTACCATATTCTCATTCCCAAATGTTTATCTTATTCTCATGATGGATCATTGATTGTATTCTCTCATTTTTAAACATACAATGTATCCTATCTCACCCTTTCTAATGTTTCCATTTCTTTATGTAGTAAAGATTATTATTAATTATGATATGTCTTTAAGGATACCATGTGAAATTATTTTTTTAGAATTTTAGGAAATGAATTCAAAAAATTGTATCTTGTCTTTAAAGACACAAAACCTATACTTTTTATTTAACTTCTATTCTCCATCATAACAATAATTATCTCCCATTAGTTTGATCACAATTTTTTTCTTGATTTTTGGTATTTCTATATATTTTGGGAACTTTTTGAATCTTTTGTTCCCATGAATGGTTGAATCATGGTTATGGAAAATATTGTTGGTCAGTATAGGAATCCATATTCCATATTTGATCTTCTAGGTTGGACGGTTAGTTTAAATTTTGAATTCTATACACAAACCATATAGATTAAGATAGTGATGAACTCATAATTGGTGCACATTATCTCAAACTCTACAGACAAACAATAACCCCATGTTAGTTGGCCAGGAGGGAGTACATGGTTAGTGCATGGGTTTTTCTAAATATGAACCCAAATTTTCTACATATCTTCATAATAACAGTAATGGTGCACTCTTAGGCACAAATATAGATTAAACAATGTAGTAAAACCCAATAAACCAAGTGATTGGATTATTAATCCTGGAAAAATTTTATATTTATACCGACTCCCCCCCACAATATATATTCAAAACAAAATTTTATCAATTATAATTCTACCCATTTTCTATTTATGTTCTTTATAGAGGATTTGGAATCCGCCAAACACTTCTCTTCAAAAATAAATACGACGGGGGTTGTGATCGATGTCTCTCTGGTAAGTGAACTCTATTTTGAATTAGTATCAATATTCCATTATTTTTTTCACCATATTTAAGAGTGGTGAATCCTCATTGTGTTGATGAAAATTGAACCCTTATTTGATTAATATTAATTCTATTAATTCTTATTTGGTATTCCTACCCTTTGAATCTCTATCGGTGGTCCTTGTTTTAATTGATTTATGTATTGGGATACTAATGTTATGGGGTTCCATTATGATTTTTCCAACAATTGAAAACTTAATTTACATGTTTATATTAAAAATATTTTAAATTATTTTTCAAACCATTAATTGATAATAATTTATGATTTATTTAAAAAGTCACGGATTTGTGATAGAAAACCCTTTTTAAAAATTACAAGATGGATTTGGAGAGAATATGTATTTAAATGGGAATGATATTTCATGAAATAATTGGATGTTAATTATTGATAAATATTCACTTTAAATTAAATATGTTTTTTAAATTAAGGATATAGAATAAAAACAAATGATTTTGTTTTAAAATTCAAATGGAATATTGAAATTTCAAAATAGTAATTTGCACAAATAATGATGAATTGATTTTAAAATAAATTTTTTCCAATGATAAAAGGATTTATAAAAATATCATGTGATCTTGAGTAGTTAATGGTGGACATGTACAATCACTCTATGAATATTATTCCTTAGTAACCGATTTATGACAATAACTCTAATGAAACAAATTAAGCATGATTTTTCAAGATGTGATATTCATTGATTTTATCGTGATGCCTTGAACAATAGGAAAAGGTACATACATTGTTTTCGGATTTATAAAATGATTTGTGTGATGATCCTAGACCTTGTAATGAGTAAAAAATTTATCATCTTGAATATGGTTCTATTTTTTGATTTGATTATTTTTTGTCATTGTTTACTGAAATTCATTATTCATGTAAATCGATTATAAAAAAATGTATTTTCATACTTTTTATATACTTTAAATGCATATAATTTTGAAATATCTTTTTACTATAATTGTAAAATAAGATTTCCCTTAGATTATTTTTAATTAAATTTAATCATAAATGGTTTAACTATTTGTTCAATTTTTATGTAACATATTCTGAAATCATACGAGGATATTTTTCTGAAATGCTAATTTTTATTTTATGTATTTTTATATTATATTATTCTAGGTATATGGAATGGAAAATCACCACCTGTAGGTGTTAGGTGGGTTTAACAAGTATAACCTTGAGTGATAGCAATGGATTTTGGATCAATTTTTCACTTTTTATACAGATGTTTTGTGCCTTTTCGTGATGGATTTTGTGTTATGGATATGATGATGTACTATTTTGAATTTTTATTTTTTTTCTTGAATGTTATTTTCTATATGGATTATTTAGGATAGAAAATTTTATTTCATTCATATTTGGTTAATCAATTTTTTCATTTAATCATTTTTTAAAAATTGTTCTCTTTGACCATTTGATAATGCTATGAACTACTCTCTAGCACGTGGGGATTGGTAACACCCTTTGGGTAATGTTTCTATCATCAAGGGAACCGGTGTTCCATGTTATTTGGTTTGTTTCATGATAAAATGGAATAATATGAGTGATTTTTTCTATATCTTATTGATTTTATTGTAGATTCTCGACTATCTTGATAAATTTGAGCTAGGATTTTCCAAACCAAATAGGTTTTTTAGGGATGAGGGCATAAACATATCTCGTCATATCATTCCATGAGTCTGCTTGGGTAGTTGTAAAGTTCATATTTGATTAATAAATTGATCATCTTCTATTCTTTTTCCTAAATTTAATTTGATTATATTGAAATCAAAAATATTTAATTCTATCTGATGGTATTAATGTTCCTCTTTCCCATGATTGAGTTGATTATCCAAGTATTCTAAATTTTGTTATTTTGTTACTTATTTTGTTTGCATATCCCAAAAGAAATCATCTGAATAGGCTGTAGGAGGAAGATCCAATGGAACCATTTAAAGGTAATATTATCATGAAACAAAATAGTGTTAAGATGGTTATGTTCAATGCCCATGCTTTGGGATAGTTGGCAGGACATGTTTCAATTATGTTCCTCATAGTGGAATCTAAAATGGATGAAACTAGAAATCATGATTAGGAGTTTCTTCAAAATAAATAACCATATTTATAATTTTCAAACGATCCTCATGTGGCGTAGGGATTCTCTAATAAATATAGATATTATTTTTGAGTTCATGGAATATCCATATTAAAAAAATGTGCATTGTGCTACCATTAAGATAAAAATGCATACAATGGGTTGGTGGTAATTGATTATTACATAAAAACAATAAAATATCCTAGAGTGTAAATACTTCTCATATATTTTAATTAATTAGTTCTATCCAAAATATATAGTTTTATAAAAGTCTATGGAATTTTATATCCTCCAATAAATAAAACAAACAATTACTCGGTATGCAGATCAATTTACTAACCATATTTATTTCTCTCATAAGGTCGTATTAAATGAGAATATAAGGACTAAGATATTTTATATGGGTCATCAACCTGACATGTGGTCACATGTTTTCATGTTGAATCTCACATCTTATATATATGTTCTAGATAGATTTTAATGGTTTAGCTCAATCAGACAGGTATGTCAGGTTCAAATGGTGTTCTTCATACTCTTAGAGGTAGGTATATTAGTTTATTTAAAATAATGGGTAAGAGGTATAATTCATTCAGTGGATCTCTACCCAAGGCATCCTTTATACCTGATAGTGTTTCCAGTAACGATCACTAAATTTGTTTCAATAGCAAAATACCATGCATTAAATGTGGGTTTGTTTTGATTATCCTAAGATATATAGTTTGTATGGTTTCCCTATCAACCTTTATAATTTCATTCATGTATTTTATAACCTATAAAATGTAATATGACCATTAATAAAAAATGGTAATGATTTTCAGTCAAAGTTAAAAATATCTAAGTGGTTATAGCCACTTGCATCCAGAATATACATTCTTTAGGTAGTAGAAGATTATATAGAGGAAGCGGATGTATTTCTAGAGATAGTGAGAGGTTCCCTCATAATATATTCATCTTTAATGACTTATCTATTTAATATTGGTTCATCTAGTTATTTTTTATTTAATATCATTGGAAATGTTTTAATCATTCTTAAAGATTTTGTGTCATATATGATGGATACTGCTACACCTCTTAAAATGAAGAGGGATAAGGGTCTATAATGAGTTAATTGTTCATGTTACTTATCCAATAATGATCTAGCGTGTTATTTTCCGGTTGTTAATATGAAAAATATTTATTTTATTCATTGGATGGATTGGATGATTTTCTATATTTCCTAGAATAACAATTTTCCTTGGTGGGCCTCCTGTAATTCCCCCGATGGTGTGTTTCATGTTTTCCTTGGAAAATGGGACATTAGGCCGAGTAGATATGGACCACCTCTTATATAGTGGGGTAAGGGGATATAAATTTTTACAACTAACCCAAATTAGAAATATTTGAGTGATGATATTCCATCAGTATTCATCGAGTTTCAAGATGTGTTTCCATTTGAATTTATTGTCTTACCACCAGTAAGTGAGGTGGAGTTTTCACTTCACATTGAAAGAATTTTCTAGTCAATATCTATTCTACATTTAAATATAAAACCTACTTAATTTATATAATTAAATAAATTTTCTGATATTTTTTTAGTGAATGATTTATTCTCTTTAGGGTTTCTCTTTGGTAAGTGCCAACTCTTTTAGCAATAAATGTTAACTAAACCCTTCATATTTCCATCGATTATTGAAAACAAAATCATATCATGGTAAGGAAAAATTATTAATTTCCCTATATTTATGATTTATATGATCAATAAAAATAGGTAATGTTGTTTGGGATGAATGGAATTGGTTTTGGTATTTACTAACTTATAATCATAGTGGTTGATATCCCAAATTACATCATTTAGAGAATCTATATCAAATAACAATACCTTGTGATTTATTTTGCTCTGAGAAATACTCCTAAAAAATTTATAGAATAGATCAATGGAATAATCCATGAGTATCTCGATTAATTTTTAGTTTTATTTGTGGATGAAATAATTATTTCCTCCAAAACCACAGAGGATCATTTACGAATACTAATAATTATTCTAAAAACATTTAAAGATCAATGATTTTTTGCGATTATATCAAACTATAATTTCTAGGTTCATGAAGTGAATTTAATATGAATTATTCTCTCGTAAAACAGTATTATAGAGGATCCTGATAAGATGAATTATGTTATCAAATTTTATAAATTGTGTAGGATTTTATAGATTAAAAACATATTGATATTAGTAGGATATTTCAGCTAGATAGTTAAAGAATCCTCAAATTACTATTCTTCAATGGTCCATCACATTTGGATGGTAGCAAAGATCTTATGGGATTTGAAATTTAAGAATTAATTTGATGATTTGAACTTCCATCTGAATTATTCATTAGTTATCACACTTCCATAGGTTGGGTATGGCAATGTGGTCTTCTATGATGATTTTTTTGTCACGTTCTCATTTAGGTTGATCACATGGTGACTTTTGGTTCCCTAACTCATAGGACACATAAGAATAATTCTCATACTATTGATCTTTAAATAAAATTCATGATACATTCTATTATGATTTAAATACATTAAATATTCGAAGAAAGGATTATGAACAATTTTAATTAAAATATTATAAGTTATATATTCTAAAAAATTGAATCTCTGTCATAGGAGGTGTAACACCCGATATTTTTATGAGTAATATTTTGTTTTTATGTTATATATATATCATCAAAGGAATCTTTCAATACACACTATCTTGACTTACTTTACATGCAATCACGACCTTCCTCGATAGCTTGCGTTGTACGCAATACCGAGTTTCACTAAACAGTGATATACTATTAAAATATTATTAAAACTAGCCGTTATGAATAGTAATAACCACTTTTTGAAATTTTATAAATTTTCTTTTTCAAAATGGACTTCATTTTTGGATTTGGGATACCGAAATAAGCCCAGGACAAAATTTTGGTATTTTTCTGAAAACTTTCAATTTTTTATGAATAGTGAAACCACTAAGCGGTAGGTTAAAAACTGAATTTTTCATAAAACTTAATTTTACCGCTTCTGCGAGTGGAATTTCAAAAATCCGACAGACACGGTTGATATCAGTAAGTAAAATGTGGTTCAATGAGATAAGAATAATTTTTTGGTGAATAGTAACTTTTTACTTTTTTTACCGCGGTTAATAGTAAATAGGGTAACTAAGGGTAAATATGATATTACTATTACCTTAACACATGTTCTAATTCTATTGGATAAGTGTAATTCGACCAAAAACAACCTTATGAATATAATATGACCATTTAGGTCCACTTGGATTAGATTATGACATTTAATATTATTTTATTTAATGAATAGTTAAAATAGTTAAAATCGAAGTTTAATAACTAAAACATTTTTAATATGTGTTTATCCATAAGATAAATTCGATTATAAATATTCATTAGAAAGATAAAAAGATTTCCTACATAATTATATTTTATTTATAATTTTTAGACTTTAAATAAATTAATTTATGACACAACGATGATGCAGTAATTACCCTTTTAAGGAAATGTTAACATAATTGATGTTATAAATGCCCAAATAAATGTAATTTGAGATTTTTTATGAATTGCAATAATTTTCTAGGTTACTATGATATATTAGTGTTGATTTAATCAACTTGGTTTGAACATATAATTCTGTTATAACTTTCACAAAAATCATATATCAAATAGTGTCAAAATTGACACAAAATAGTTTTTAAATCAAATATTATATTATTAATTGTTATTTTATTCCTAAAAATCTAAGGTTCGGCCAAATGACTTAGATAAGGATATATATATTAATAATAAACAACTTGGGGTTCGTTTGGCATGTTATAGTAAGTGTATTAACCATATAGTGTAAGAAAACAAAAAGACACGATAAAAGTTAAATTATTTAACTTAGAGTTAAATCTAATTGATAAGGTTAACATAATAACCTAAACATGCCTAAATCCTATTGGTTGATAGGATTTCGACCCATCCCCACTTTACCTTCGAAATAAGACCCTTTGGAACCATTATAAACCGATTTTGACTTTAATATAAAATAATATTTTGAGATATTCATAAGGTGCCCCTCTCCTCTCTTATAAAAGGGCACCTCCTCCCCCTCCTCCTCACACCAATTTGAGAACTCAAGCTCGGAAAAACCCTTCCAAAATCCCTTATACACTTCCATAGAATAATCCTAGAGGTTCTGGTCTTCTTCAAAGACCAATATTAGTTTCCTAAGTGGAGGATTCAAAGAGGCGTTTCAAAGAAGAGGTAATATCCATTACCGATCTTTTCAATTTCTTTCTTCTTCAACTTCTTCTTCTTTAGTTGTTTCATGATTAAGTAATAACATCAGTATTACTTACATACTGATATGTTATTATAAATATGAAACAACCCTAATTCACCTTCTATCCATCCTACGGAAAAATGAAATCACCGCGTGTGCGTACGTACGGAATACCGTCTCCACGCCGTGGTGTAATCTATTTTCCACCATCACCTTATAAGGATGGGTATAATGGTGTAATGAGTAACTATATATGATTATTATAAAGTGATATTGATACTGAAATATTATAAATACACTTAAATACAATTCCACGATCATGGGAACAATATCATCGCTCGTGCATACGTACGGAATACCATCTCCATGATGTGATGTGACTCGTTCTACATGATCATCATTACATAGTAATTATATAAATGAATTGAATGAATAAATATGATATATGTTACACTAATACCATTCTGTATATAAGGTATCTATAACCTTAAAAGAAAAATAAGAATTTATTCGGCAAAACAAGCATAAGAACAAAAGGCAATAAAGACCTAAGTAACAAGTAACAATGAAATATTACTAATAAGAAGCTAAGAATATGGACATATATGATATCATATCAATATGTATGATTCTGGAATAAGTCAATAAAATTATTTAAACCATTATACAGGAGCTTCGGACACGTACAAAGCAAATTGGACCTAAGGTATGGGAAATATCACAATCTCATTTTTATCCGAGATTGTTTATACGTTGGTATTTACTAGGAGTATTTTATCATCCACATCCATGTTCCCTTAATATATAATATTATTTCCATCCACCTACAATTGTTTAAAACCTATTTTACCCTTTGGTGAGTTTTTAGTAAAAGATATGAAAGGAATCTTTTGTCGTTTTTCGTACGATGTACTTTTTGAATTTTTCCGACAAAAGTACGAAGAATGTTTTTTTAACTTATACGGAATGAATGGATTTTTAAAACATTATTTCCAAGAAGCTTCCTTTACAAGTATTCAATTTTATTTTTAATCAACTTCTTTTAGTTTAGAATTTTATGACATTTTAAGAAAGGAAAAGTGTTTTTGAAGTAGAAAAGATATTTTCCTAAAGAATGGAGTTCAAATGTTTTATCAAAATTATTTTCCATCTAAGATAATATAGGGTTCTTTTTTATCCCAATTATTAAATTGATTTGATTATGTTTTGAGGGAATTATTTTTATGAAGACATTTACCTTATATGATTTGTTTTATGATGTCATGATGTTTCAAGAATCCCATTTTTGTTACATGTGTTATGCGATGATGTATGATTTATGATTATGTGGCACACATAAGAAAGGATTCATTATAAGATGGGTGGGACCTATATATCTCTCCAATGCATTGGGTAAAGATTTATATCTCATGAGATAGATATGGCTGGAACGGAAGGTTATTTCGGTTCAGTGATACAGGACTGAAATGAGGAGTGAACTCGGTTCAGAAATGGACTTTGTTCGCTATGATAGTGTTCACAATGAGTCATGACTAACAAGAAATGATTTTCCATGATTATGTGTGCATGCCAAAAAGTTTCAAGTTTTATGTTATGATTATGGGGATCTCATTTTCACTTCTATGATTTATTCCATGTTAAGATATTATGATCTCTTTTGCAGGTAATGATTTTCAAAAAGATATGATATGATTTTTATTTCCTTTATTTTCCCTTGGAGGTTATGATTTTCAAAAAGATATGATATGTTTTTTATTTCCTTTATTTGCCCTTTCTGAGCATTTGAGCTCACCCTTTTTTGTATGTTTTCCTTTCCCCAGGTCAGGAAGATGGATATTAAGTAGAATATGCTTAAAGGGACCCTAGATATGATGAAATAAATGGGAGACACTGTAGAAGATTTATGAACCAGTTGTTTATGTTTCCCAGTTTCTAAAGACACTATGCCTATACGGTCTTTTGTGGTTTTGTCATATGTTGTAATATGTGTGCTTCAATTTTGAAGTATTAACAATTTATGTAAAGTATGGGTCATTATAGTTGGTATCAGAGGAAAGGTATAGTCAACCTTTGGAAACTAGGATGTGAAAGCCTTAGTAAGAACCCTAAGGAGAACTCTAAGCATAGAACAGAATCTTAGTGTTTTAGAAATGGCCATGAATAACCTAGGATAAGACCTTAAGCATGAAAATTTTATTCTTGAATTATGTGGTTTTCCTATTATATTTAGTGTTTCTCACACTATTCTTCTTGGTTTTAGTCAATGGCTGGAACCCGAAAGAACCGTGTTAATGCGTAATGTGATGGGCAATGCAATGATTGTCCCCCTGAGCAACCAAACGATATGGGCAATGGAATGAAAAATCTTGTAGCCATGCTCACACAACTTTCTCATGCTATGAATCATGCAGGACTTCCAAACGAGCAAAGGAAGGAGCAACATTCTGTTGAATCCTTCATGAGGCAGCGTCCACCTTCTTTCAGCGGGTCTACTGATCTATTAGTTGTTGAACAATGGATTAGTACTACTGAAAAGATATTTTCAGTTCTTCAATGTTCTGAACATGATAAAGTCATTCTATCAGTGTATCGTTTGGAAGGAGATGATGATCAATGGTGGAATCTTATTAAGAATTTGAGGAAAAGGGATGAAATTGAGTCCATGGAATGGGACGAGTTCAAGGATTTATTTTTTAATAAGTACTTCCCTCGTATTCTCCGAACAAAGATGGAGAAAAAGTTTCTTGAACTGAAGCAAAGGGATGATGAATCTGTTGGTACCTATGAAGAAAATTTTACAAGACTTGCAAGGTACACTTCTGGTATTATTATCCAACCTGAGAGTAAGATTGATCCATTCTTTAGTGGCTTAAAACCAAGTCTTCGAAGGGCGTTAGCCATAAGGGACTTCAATAGCTACGAGGAAATCGTTCGATATGCTCTCAAAGTCGAGATGGAGATTGGAGTAACCCATCAGTCATATGGGTTTGATAAGAAGAGGAAAATGGAATTCAAAGGAAAATCTAAAGAGCACACTGAAAAGAAGATGAGCTTTCCCTTATGCTCAAAGTGTGGAAAGAAACGTGGAGGGAGTTGTCTTAAAGGGACAAGTAAATGTTTCAAATGTGGAAAGGAAGGTCATCGGGCATTTGAATGCCGCGACAATGGGAAGAAGATGTCTAATGATGCAAACAAAAGGAAGGGATACACAGAATGAACCTACTACACTTCAATGTTTCAAGTTAAAGGAGATTGGGCATTATGCCAATCAATGCCCAAATCCAAGGGTTGATGATGATGGTTGACGTCAAAAAACTCTTAAGGCTAAAGACAAAGGAAAGTCACATGAAATTTCTATCAGCGATGTGGAGTACGATAACGATGTGCTGAAAGGGACACATACCATCCACTCTAAAGTAGAAAATGTTTTATTCGATTCTGAATCCACCCACTCTTTTATTTCTGAATAATTTTCTAAGGGTATCACCGTATTACCTCAACAATTAGATGTTGAGTTAGCTGTGACAACACCTAATGGCACATCAATCGCATCAAAAGTTTATAATTCTTCTCTGATCGAAGTTTGTGGGAAAGTGATTCCTGCAAATCTTGTGATCCTTCCTATAGTGGAATTTTAGGTGATTCTTGGCATGGATTGGCTTTCTTTATACGGAGCTCATATCAATTGCCAACGAAGGGAAGTCACATTTCATATTCCAGATCAATCTATGATCATTTATCAATGCAAGGATGAACATAACCTTCCATTGGAAATTTCTTCCATTTTATGGGTATTGATTCCACTAAATGAAGGTTATTTATCTCAAATGGTTGGTGAGAAACTCAAGATTAAGAATATTCCCATCGTACGAGAGTTTGATGATGTCTTTCCGGAGGAATTACTGGGTCTTCCACCAAATCGTGAAGTTGAGTTTTCAATAGAACTCGTACCGGGTGCTTTTCCTATTTCAAAGACACCTTATAGAATGGCCCCAATTGAGTTGCAGGAATTGAAGAAGCAAATCCAAGAGAATCTTGATAAGGGATTCATACGCCCTAGTGCATCACCTTGGGGAGCACCTGTTCTATTTGTTATGAAGAAAGATGGATCAATGAGACTCTGCAATTGATTATAGAGAACATAACAAGATCACTATCAAGAACAAATATCCTCTCCCACGCATTGATGACTTATTTTACCAACTACGTGGAGCTCAATACTTTTCCAAGATTGATATTCGTTCGGGTTATCATCAATTAAGGGTCAAAAGGGAGGATATACCAAAGACAGATTTCCGTACAAGGTATGGAAACTATGAATTTATAGTGATGCCATTTGGTCTTACTAATGCCCCTACTATCTTCATGGATCTAATGAGTAGAGTCCTTAGAGACTATCTTGATCAATTTGTGGTAGTCTTTATAGACGACATTCTTGTCTATTCAAAGATCAAGGAAGAGAATGAAGATCACTTGAGAATTATATTGAAGACCCTGAGAAAGGATAATATTTATGCCACATTTACCAAGTGTGAATTTTGGCTTCAAACAGTTGCATTATTGGGTCACATAATCTCAAAAAAGGGGATATCTGTGGATCCATCAAAAATAGAGGTAATCGAAAGATGGTCGACACCAACAACAGTAACTGAGATCCGAAGTTTTCTTGGTTTGGCTGGATATTATCGATGTTTTGTAAAAGATTTTTCACGATTATCTAACCCACTCACCAAGTTGACTCGGAAAGGAGTTAAGTTTGTTTGGACAGAGGAATGTGAAGAGAATTTCAAGGAGTTGAAAAGACGGTTATCCAGTACACCTGTGCTCACACTGCCTTGTAGTGGAGAAAGATTTGTGATCTATAGTGATGCATCCAAGAAGGGATTGGGGTGTGTTCTTATGCAAAATGATATGGTTATAGCTTATGCCTCACGACAGTTGAAAATCCATGAGAAAAATTACCCAACACATGATTTGGAGTTAGCTGCGGTAATCTTTGCATTAAAGATTTGGAGGCATTACCTTTATGGTGAAAGGTGTGATATTTATACTGATCATAAAAGTTTAAAGTATATTTTCACACAAAAGGAGCTGAATATGCGTCAAAGAAGATGGTTGGAGCTGATTAAGGATTATGACTTCTCAATCCATTACCACCCTGGGAAAGAAAACAAGGTGGCAGATGCATTAGGTCGACAAGACCATGCTAGTTTATCCATGATGAGGATCACAAAAGATCCAATATTTATGGATTTACAAAGGATGGATCTTGGAATTATAATGGAAGGGGAAAAATCTTATCTTCTCTCAAATGAATGTGCAACCATCTATACATGTGAAGATTAAAGAGGTACAGAAAGAAGATGTCGAGTTATAAAAGAAGGTGAGAAATGTTCCTGAATTCAACCTTGATTGTGATGGGATAATAAAGTTCAGGAATCAGGTTTGTGTTCCTCCCATCCCCGAATTAATGAAGGAGCTGCTGGATGAGGCTCACAGTTCTTCATTCTCTATTCATCCTGGAAGCACGAAGATGTATAGGGACCTGAAAGAGTAATTCTGGTGGGATGGCATGAAAAGAGATGTTGCTGAATATGTCTCTCGATTCTTGGTTTGTCAGCAAGTTAAAGTTGAGAGACAGAAGTCTAAGGGGATGTTACAACCATTACCCATATCCAAATGGAAATGGGAAAACATCACTATGGACTTTGTCACAGGACTTCCTAAAACATCCAAAGGCAATAATGCTATCTGGGTCATAGTTGATCGTCTTACAAAGTCTTCACGCTTAATTTCTATTAGAGAGGATTTCGCTCTAGATCAGCTTGCGAGGATATATGTAAAGGAAGTGGTAAGATTGCATGGAGTACCACTTTATATTATATCTGATTGGGATCTGAGATTTACCTCGAAGTTCTAGCGATGTCTTCAGCATAATCTGGATACAGAGTTGAGTTTCAGCATTTCTTATCATCCTCAGACAGACGGTCAGTCTGAGAGAACAATTCAAACCCTAGAAGATATGTTGAGAGCTTGCTCTATGGATTTGAAAGGAGGTTGGGATCAACACCTAACATTGGTGGAATTTTCTTATAATAATAGCTTTCACTCCAGTATTCAGATGGCTCCTTATTAAGCTCTCTATGGAAAGAAATGCAGGACTCCAACTTGCTGGGATGAAGTTAGGGAAAGAAAGCTATTAGGACCTGATCTTGTTGATGAAATGGCAGAAAAGGTCAGATCTATTCAACAACACATAAGAGCAGCTCAGAGTCGACAGAAAAGTTATGATGACAACCGAAGAAAAGACCTAGAGTTTGAAGTGGGTGATAAAGTGTTCTTACGAATATCTCCCTGGAAGAGGGTTATGAGATTTGGAAAGAAGGGGAAGTTGAGCCCTAGATATATCGGTCCTCTCGAAATACTGGATCGTGTTGGAAAGGTAGCTTACCGATTGGTGCTTCCACTGAATATCTCTCAAGTTCACGATGTGTTCCATGTATCTCTCCTGAGAAAGTACGTACCTGATCCTTCACATGTACTCAGCTCAGAAGTTGTACCGCTGGAGCAAGATCTTTCTTATGAAGAAAAACCGATAGAGATTCTGGATCGTAGCGAAAAAGTCCTACGAAACAAGACCACTCGATTGGTGAAAGTTTTATAGAGGAACCACCAACTTGAAGAAGCTACATGGGAGCTTGAGGATATGATGAGGGATAAGTATCCTCATCTGTTTGTTACAAAGTGACGAATTTCGAGGGCGAAATTCTTTTTAAGGGGGGTAGAATGTAACACCCTAGATTTTTATGAGTAATATTTTGTTTTTATGTTATATATATATCATCAAAGGAATATTTTACTACACACTATCTTGTCTTACTTTACACGCTATCGCGACCTTCCTCGATAGCTTGTGTTGTACGCAATACCGGGTATCACTAAACAATGATATACTATTAAAATATTATTAAAACTAGCCGTTATGAATAGTAATAACCACTTTTTGAAATTTTATAAATTTTATTTTTCAAAATGGACTTCATTTTTGGATTCGGGATACCGAAATTAGCCTAGGATGAAATTTTGGTATTTTTCTAAAAACTTTCAATTTTTGATGAATAGTGAAACCACTAAGTGGTAGGTTAAAAACTGAATTTTTCATAAAACATAATTTTACCGCTTCTGTGAGTGGAATTTCGAAAATCCGACAGACACAGTTGATATCAGTATGTAAAATGTGGTTCAATGAGATAAAAATAATTTTTTTGGTGAATAGTAACTTTTTACTTTTTTTACCGCGGTTAATAGTAATTAGGGTAACTAAGGGTAAATATGATATTACTGTTACCCTAACACATGTCCTAATTCTATTGGATAAGTGTAATTCGACCAAAAACAACCTTATGAATATAGTATGACCATTTAGGTCCACTTGGATTAGATTATGACATTTAATATTATTTTATTTAGTGAATAGTTAAAATAGTTAAAATCAAAGTTTAATAACTAAAACATTTTTAATATGGGTTTATACATAAGATAAATTCGATTATAAAAAATCATTAAAAAGATAAAAATATTTCCTACATAATGATATTTTATTTAAAATTTTTAGACTTTAAATAAATTAATTTATGACACAACGATGATGCAGTAATTACCCATTTAAGGAAATGTTAACATAATTGATGTTATAAATGCCCAAATAAATGTAATTTGAGATTTTTTTTTGAATTCCAATAATTTTATAGGTTAATATGATATATTAATTTTGATTTAATCAACTTGGTTCGAACATATAATTCTGTTATGACTATCACAAAAATCATATATCAAATATTGTCAAAATTGACACAAAATAGTTTTTAAATCAAATATTATATTATTAATTGTTATTTTATTAATAAAAATCTAAGGTTCGGCCAAATTACTTAGATAAGGATATATATATTTTAATAATAAACAACTTGGGGTTCGTTTGGCATGTTATAGTAAGTGTATTAACCATATATTGTAAGAAAACAAAAAGACACGGTAAAAGTTAAATTATTTGACTTAGAGTTAAATATAATTTATAAGGTTAAAATAATAACCTAAACTTGTCTAAATCCTATTGGTTTATAGTATTTCTACCCATCCCAACTTTACCTTCGAAATAAGACCCTTTGGAACCATTATAAACCGATTTTGACTTTAATATAAAATAATATTTTGAGATATTCCTAAGGTGCCCCTCTCCTCCCTTATAAAAGGGAACCTCCTCCCCCTCCTACTCACACCAATTTTAGCACTCAAGCTCGGCCAACCCCTGCCAAAATCCCTTCTCCACTTCCCTAGATTAATCCTAGAGGTCTTGGTCTTCTTCAAAGACCAATCTTAGATCCCTAAGTGGAGGATTCAAAGAGGCGTTTCAAAGAAGAGGTAATATCCATTACCGATCTTTTCAATTTCTTTCTTCTCCAACTTCTTCTTCTTTATTTTTATCATGATTAAGTAATAAAATCAGTATTACTTACATAATGATATGTTATTATAAATATGAAACAACCCTAATTCACCTTCTATCCATCCTACGGAAAAATGAAATCACCGCGCGTGCGTACGTACGGAATACCGTCTCCACGCCGTGGTGTAATCTATTTTCCAACATCACCTTACAAGGATGGGTATAATGGTGTGATTAGTAACTATATATGATTATTATAAAGTGATATTGATATTGAAATATTATAAATACACTTAAATAAAATTCCACGATCATGGGAACAATATCATCACTCGTGCGTACGTACGGAATACCGTCTCCACGATGTGATGCGACTCGTTCTACATGATCATCATTAAATAGTAATTATATAAATGAATTGAATGAATAAATATGATATATGTTACACTAATACCATTCTGGATATAAGGTATCTATAACCTTAAATGAAAAATAAGAATTTATTTGGAAAAACACGCATAAGAACAAAAGGCAATAAAGACCCGAGTAACAAGTAACAATGAAATATTACTAATAAGAAGCTAAGAATATGACCATATATGATATCATATCAATATGTATGATTCTGGAATAAGTCAATAACATTATTTAAACCATTATACAGGAGCTTCAGACAAGTACAAAGCAAATCGGACCTATGGTAAGGGAAATATCACAATCTCATTTTTATCCGAGATTGCTTATACGTTGGTATTTACTGGGGTGTATTTTATCATCCACATCCATGTTCCCTTAATATATAATATTATTTCCATCCACTTACAATTGTTTAAAACCTATTTTACCCTTTGGTGAGTTTTTAGTAAAAGATATGAAATGAATCTTTTGTCGTTTTTCGTACAAGGTACTTTTTGAATTTTTTCGACAAAAGTACGAAGAATGTTTTTTTTAACTTATACGGCATGAATGGATTTTTAAAGCATTATTTTCAAGAAGCTTCCTTTAAAAGTTTTCAAGTTTATTTTTAATCAACTTCTTTTAGTTTAGAATTTTACGACATTTTAAGAAAGGAAAAGTGTTTTTGAAGTAGAAAGGATATTTTCCTCAAGAATGGAGTTGAAATGCTTTATCAAAATTATTTTCCATCTAAGATAATATAGGGTTCTGTTCTTATCCCTATTATTACATTGATTTTATTAAGTTGTGAAGGAATTATTTTTATGAAGTCATTTACCTTATATGATTTGTTTTATGATGTCATGATGTTTCAAGAATCCCATTTTTGTTACATGTGTTATGCGATGATATATGATTTATGATTTTGTGCCACACAAAAGAAAGGATTCATTATAAGATGGGTGGGACCTATATCTCCCTCCAATGCATTGGGTAAAGATTTATATCTCATGAGAAAGAAATGGTTGGAACGGAAGTTTATTTTGGTTCAGTGATACATGAATGAAATGAGGAGTGAACTCGGTTTAGAAATTGACTTTGTCCGTTAAGATAGTCTTGGCAATGAGTCATGGCTATCAAGAAATGATTTTCCATGATTATGTGTGAATGACACAATGTTTCAAGTTTTATGTTATGATTATGGGGATCTCATTTTCACTTCTATGATATATTCCATGTTAAGATATTATGATCTCTTTTGCAGGTTATGATTTTCAAAAAGATATGATATGATTTTTATTTCCTTTATTTTCCCTTGCATGTTATGATTTTCAAAAAGATATGATATGATTTTTATTTCCTTTATTTTCCCTTGCAGGTTATGATTTTCAAAAAGATTTGATATGATTTCTATTTCCTTTATTTTCCCTTTCTGAGCATTTGAGCTCACCCTTTTTTGTATGTTTTCCTTTCCCCAGGTCAGGAAGATGGATATTAAGAAGAATATGCTAAAAGGGACCCTAGATATGATGAAATAAATGGGAGAAACTGTAGAAGATTTATGAACCAGTTGTTTATGTTTCCCAGTTTCTAAAGACACTATACATATACGGTCCTTTGTGGTTTTGTCATATTTTGTAATACGTGTGCTTCAATTTTGAAGTATTAACAATGTATGTAAAGTATGGGTCGTTATAAGAGGTAGCTAGAATACAAAAATTCTTCTGATTTTGAAATTTTATACACTCCTATTAAGGGAAATTTCATTGCTACCTTTTTTTTGTATGAAACTTATAATCTATGACATGAATAAATCAACATAATAGTTGAATTTGTGGATCCCATTACTCATATGAACAAGGGAGTTCATGAGGAAGAGACTGAGTTGTTTCTATCAATTGTTTTGTTAACCTCTAGTCTTCTTGGGATATGTCTTCAAGAGTATCATATCAGAGATTTGTTTTTGTTGAATTTGGAAATCTCTCTATAGTGGTGAAGATGAGTGATGAGTAATTATTCTCTTATGATGGTATCCTATATTTATGGAAATAATATGTTAGAACCATTTTAATGAGAAAATATTTGATAGTGGATTTTAATAATTCCATATTTTTGGTAAACCCTAGTATGATGAAGACGTTATATGCTATAGATTAATGATTCTATTCACCCAGTATTAGGTGAGATATCATGGATTTTATTCTGTATTATAATACATATTTGTAGTTCAACGATAAGCACTTGATTCCTTTGTGTTTAATTTATCCCATTCTAATGCCAACATGGATGTGGGATGATATATTTTTGGGTATTATGTTTGTGATTCCACAAACCCCTTGATGGAAAAATGATATATGGGTAGTGATCTATAAACTAACCAAATCATCTCAATTTTTTCTCATTCATGATATAGCCAATGTTGAGTACTTCTAATTTTAATATGTGAATGATATCATTATAATACATAGAGTTCTATATCCTTCAGTTTTTGATGGGGTCCTCGATTTAGTTACCTATTTTGAGATATTTCCTAAAGGAGATTTGATCAATGGTTAGTACGCGCATTACATATCATCTAGAGTGGGATAGATATTGGGAATCATCTATACATATTCTATAATACATTTATTTTTCTTATTTTCTAATCTTTTTAGAATCTTTTAATGATCATTTTAGATCGTTTGAATTTTTATATAATAACAGATAACAACTAATAATTTAAATTGAAACTTCTCAGGCCTTGAATGGATGAACTTGTTGATCTCTACATTATAGATCATAGATTAGTGAAACATCTATTATTATCCCTATTTATTCATTGATAAGATATTTTAGATTAAATTGGTTTATCATAGAATGGGGATGGATCAATGTTGGTATATATCATATGATGATAATTATCAATGCCCCTTGGAAATTACATTTGGTGAAACTGTGGTTTTGAAATTTTTACATTTGTTGGGTCACCAATATGTTGGAAAATTAGAAGATCTTATAATGATATTTATAGGTATTTTTGATATTTTTGAGTAGGTTTGGAATTTGAATTTTCCGTTAGTGTTATCATATTAAATTAAAATTATTCCTTATGTAATTAATGTGTCAAATATTTGGAACCATCTCTCTTGTCAGATATGTATTTTGATCTTGGAAGAACGTGATGTGGAAGATGATGTATTAATTACTTGGAAACTAGTTTGAACTACTCATTCTGAGATAATGGTTCTTTCTTAGAATTGCATATACTTGGTGGGAGTTCCTAAGAGGAATGGGTTTTTTTTCAAATGGGACATGGGAGTATGAGTTGTTGATTAGAGATGAGTGGAATTGTCTCAAAATATATTGTCTACGTGTTATAATATCTAAGGTAAAAAATCTATGATAAGTTAATTTTACAATCACATTATAATCATTCAAATACTTTTATACTTTTACATTGTTCATATTATAATTGGGTATTTTTTCTGTTTCTTTATGGATATATTTAGATATTTTGTGAAATTTTGGGCCTATGAACGGTTGGAACATGGCTATGGTAAACCATTTTGTTCTCCTTAGGAAAATGGGTTCTTATTTTGAGGTTCTCTTGGGGATATGGTAATTAACACCCTTAATTATTTCCCCAAACCATGAAACATGATATAGTATAGAGATTAATGTTTTTACACAGTTTTTCAAACCCTTTTGAAAAATAGTGTGCCCTTTTTTAATATTCCATGAAGGATTTCATGGTTAGTGCACAGTTTGTCTAACCATTTACTATACGATGTTCCTTTTACTAGAATCCCATCAAGGATGCATAGTTTGGTGATTTGATATATATAACCATGTTGCATAACCCTGTAAACTGTGTAAGGTTATTTTAAATCCATTGATACATAATATTAATGCTTCCAACCCCCCACCCCAATTATAAATTAAAAACACCTCTTAATACAACATAATTTGAACCATTAGATTTTAGGGGCTATATATAGTGTATTTTGAATCCTCTCACCACGTCTCTTCTAATATAAATGCTCTATTGGAAGTAATTAATTCATATCTGGTAAGTGACTCCACTATTTAATGATAATCCCAATTCCATTATTCTATTTCCATATCCATGATTTTTGATTCATCAAAATTTTTATGGATTTGGAACCCCAAGTAGTCGAATTATAATTATACCATTCTTATTTGATCTTACATATGTTTATCTATTTATTGGTGGTTCCTATTTTAATTTAATTATAAATTGTGTGATTAAAGGTAGGTGTCTTCATAATACATTTCCCTACACTTTAAAATTATATTTGATGATTAATTTGAAACATACATTCAATTTATTTTTATCAATGAATTGAGAAGATTTTATCATTGATTTAAAAATGAATGAATTTATAAAATGAATCCATATTTAAAAAGAATTTAAATTATTTGTTATATTTTTTGTAAATATTGATTAAAATTAGATAATATTTGACGAAATTATTTGATGTTAATTATTGAGAAACATTTTGATTAAATTAAAGATTATTCTAAATAGCGTGAACATAAAAAACCTTTGATTTTTATTTTAAATGTAAATGGAAAGTTAAAACCAGAAATTTTGCATTTGAACTGTGAATGATGAATTTATTTCAGTGGAATATTTCACATATTATTGATTGATTGATTGAAAGAACATGTTGTCCTGATTTGTTATTGGGCCACTAAAAAATATCACTTGGGACTATATCCCACTAGAATAGAATTGACAATGAAAACTCTAACTGAATCAAATTGGACATCATTTTTCCCATGGTATGTTGATATATTTTATCCTAATAAAAATATTTTTAGGTACATGTGTTAAAATTGATTAGTGAGTGATTCACTGAGCAATACAAGGATTCTCGATCTGGTTAAAAAATGAAATTCCTAGAATATAACCACAGTTCTTTATTATGATTTGAATAATACATGGAAATGTCTATTGAACTACTTAATTCAAACCCATCAGTTTTACAAAAATGTCATCTAAGACTATTTGTGATATACCATTCATCTAATTGAGTTTAAATATATGTTTGACTGTAAATGAGATAATATTATCTTATAAATTTTTAATTTAAATTAAATCATAAAAGATAAATTTTTGGTGAATTTGTGTAGATAATTTATTAAAATACTAGTGAGAAACATTTATCACACCAAAATGTTTTCTTTAAGATTTTTTTATTATCTTATTCTAGGATTTGTGATGTGTATTTAGCCACTTAGAGGTGGATAGTTTGTAGGACTAGCATGATCTTGAATGATGGTGGTTACTTGTAGACATATTTTCTACTTGTTAAATGGATATTTTGATACTTTTTATTGATTTTTTTTGTGTCATGGATTTGATTATATATAATGTAAGATTTTAAATATCTTCCTATATAATTTTCTCCCTAAAGAGTTTGGAAAATATAAATTTTTATATGATTCATATTCGTCAATCATATTTTTTCATTCTAATATATAATTTTTTTCCATTATATTTTTTGATGAATCTATGAACACCAATTAGACTATGTCAATACGAGTATGGGTAGAAATTTACTAGGGTTTCTGGGTTTTTTCTTGTCATTTGGGTTGTGTTATATTTTTATCTGTAATGAATGTTTATATATAATGATGTAATATGAATGTATGTAGTTCTGGGTTCACCATAATAACCTTATTAATGAGTTATATTGTTCCCAACATTCAAATTTATATCAATAAACCAAATTATTTTATTAATAAGATGATAAATTAATAGGGTTAATTCAGTGGTCAGTTGTGGTGAAATATAGAATCATGTAAACATAGTTGTTATCTATATGGGAGACATGATTTTATTTTCCATAATATTGTAATGGATTGGATTTTGAAACAAATCTTTTTGTGTCTTGTCACAAATTCGATTAGGCTGACACCACCCATCCCCTGGCCCGATTCTCAAAAAGGCCCAAAATGAATTCCTCATCTCAATAGGGTTTAAAAAGAACCCATGAATCAATAAAAAACTTCATGGGAATTATTTCACTCTTAAATAATATTAAAAAAAGTATGTGGTCTTTATTTAAATAAATATAATCTAGAGTCTATTCATGGGACGTCCATATAAAATTTATTAAGAATAAATGAACTAAATAAATGAACCAAAAAAGACAAAAATAAATAAATAATACTCAACAAATTTATATCAATAATATGGGATTGACATAAATAAATATAAAATCTTATTATATAAAAATGAAACATATAAAACAAGATAAATTTATGAAAACTTGGTTGACGCTATCAAGATATTTAATAATACTAATTCTATTCCAAACCACAATAATTCATAAACATGAACAATAGTGTCTCTACCTATTACAACTCACCCAATTAATGCTAAAGAGAGAGAAAAAATCTAAAAATAGGACCTAAAATCTAAATAAAACATATGAAAAAAAAATTCATGCACAATTTTGCTTAAATGTTATGATATAAGAGCCCTAGTGGGATCCCAAAAATGAGTTTATACAATTACATTAAAAATTAAGTTCATTAGTTCTAGTATGAATATAAATTTAAAAATGTTTTTTAATTTTATACCTATTAATGAAATGAGACCAAATTTCATTAATCATAAACTTTAAAACTCATCGATTATGTAAAAATGAATTTAATTTAGATAGATACTAAGAGATATTCATTTTGTTAAAAAAATCATCCCTTAAGACCTTTATTGAAACACATAACATAAAACATTCCATTAATCTTATTATTTGAAATATTTTAAAAAAACATTTTATAACCCTTTATAAATTCCAAAATAACCATAAATGTAAATAAACCCATTAAAAATATAACCAATATGTCAAGTAATACAGTTAAGAAAATAAATAAATGGTTCTATAAGGATGTTAAGTATAAGGGGAACAACGAAACCTAATGTGGTAATACAGCACATTTAACCAATAATATAGGAATACATTTCAGCAGCAACACCCATGTTCTAAAAGTTATATGATTATAAAATCACTACAATAACAAAGGATATACTACCAATGGACATTGCATCACAAAAAAATTAGAAGCCTCCTAATTAACACACACAATCCTCCTAGAGGAACACCCATACCAAAGTTGGTGTACACAACTATGGTTGACAATTTAGTGTGTGATATTACTATTATAGCATCAATCGTGAACAATAACATCGTTACTCATGCCCCATGAATGATCCAAAACGGAGGTGAGAAAAAATTAATAAAATATCAATATAAATATTTTAATAATTAATAAATGATCCATACCACCACACCTCTAAAAACCACAAAAATATATATTTATATAAAAAAATCACACAATCAGTTCCAATAACATAATGGGATGAAACAAGAATAAAATAAATCAAAAAACGTATCACTAAAACAAATATATTTGATTTCATATGGTTTCATGTGATAATTTAAAGTAAATACAACTTGGAATGTCAAATTAATTTCATTGATTGGAAATCTAGTACAATAAACCTCTTATAAAATATCATTAAGAAAATAATGAATCATTCATTCCCAATGACACCCATTAAAAACCCATGATACATCCTCTAAAACCAAAATAGGGAAATGATCCCATCATATTTTATAAAAAAATTATAAAAATATCTAAGGTGTTTTTACAATGATTATGGCCTACATAAGTTCTTATTTCAAATAGAATTATAAGGATTATGTGAAAAACCCCATATTTCAAAGCAAAAAAATAATGGATTTTTTTTCAAAATCAAATGATATAATATATATAGTTTTATATTAAATTAAAATTAATTTATGAAACCCAATAATTATATGAATATAAATATAATGTAAATTTATTTAAACACCAACCCCAAAATTAGATAATAAATATCCTCAAATGGATATCATTAAAAATAAACAATACACTCTATGAAATCCCAAAATGGACAAATAACTTGTGTATAATCACCCAAAACACTAAATCTATAATATCCGGTGATTGGAATTTTGGGGTGAATGAAACAAATATGGAAATTGGAAGAGAAATAAAAAAAAACTCTATGATAATAAAAAGAATATATTAACTTTATAAATAACAATAGATCAAGGTATACTTATAAAGGAACTAATGGAGAGGAAGATATATGTCTCTTGGGAAATATAGGGTCGGACATAATGAATAAATTTGGATAAGTGGTTTAAAATACTAAAATTTTAATGGGGGGTTTTTTTAAAGAAAATAAGAATTAATTATTTTGTCTATGAATAACCTTATTACGATCACCAAAACTATATCTTAGAGAACTGATGGGCTAATAGGAATTAGGAGTATCATATACTAAGCTAAAGACACTCACTATTTAAAATAAATCCTTAACATCATGTAATTATATACTCCAAAATATGGAAATATCCATAGTCGACACCAAATGGACAACACAATACCATCACTGTTTTGATATTTTCATATTAATTTGAACATAAACAATAATTATTCTTCTATAGAACCCAATAGATGTATTTTTGTATTCCTCATTTTTCCCAAGGAAACACCAAAACCAAAATTCTATATGAAATTCCTATTTTCATGGTGCACAACCTTTTTCACTTTCTAATAAATGTCACCTAGTACATTTTTTTAATGAATCACATCATGGTGAGGTATGTACTCTCTAAAACTAATATTCATTTCCCAAAACCCCTTAGCTTCCAAAAACATTAAAATTTAAAAAAAACGTAAATTAATATAATTGTAACCATATTGTATTAAAATTATCCCCTCCTAGACACTTTCCACCCCCAAAAACGTATTAGTTAAAATTGAGTGGAATAGAAAAATAAACATCAAAACCACATATTAAGATGCGGGTGGATAATGGATGACCATATAGGATCCTAAAAACAAAAATAACTCCTTATATTACATTATTAGAACCTTGAATTAGGAATCCTCAAATAAAATAAACTCAAATCATATACTAAAAAAATCACAGAGCTTAACTAAACCATTGAAAACCAGCTCATATCAGTTAGTCATTATGTACCTATTATATGTATTATCAATGTTTATATTTACTGTAAAATAGTGGTCCAAATAGAAAATACAAATAGTGGGGGACTATTACTTTTGAGAGAATCCACCTATAGAAAATAATAATAAAATATTTCTATAATGACCGAAAATAATCATCCCAAAAACTGATTATAAATTTAAAATATAAATAATATCCCAATGAAAAATATATAACATAAAGAATAAAACCCCTCACTAATATCTATTACAATATTGAGTCAAATGAGAGTTAAGTAATAAACCACAATGTGGGATCATTGGAAACAAACATGTAATCTAGACATAGTTTAAAACACCTCATGAGGGTAAACTATGATCATGAGTAGACAACAACTTCTCATATTGAATGAAAGAAATATAAAACTAGTACTAATAGAGGCTAAAAAACAATAATTAACTCTCACCCTAGTTCTATGAGCATGATCCCAATATAATCCCTCAATAAACACATATAGAGTCCCACTTATAAAATGGAAAATCCAAACTATATAAAACCCAAGGAAAATGATTCAATTCACCATGAAAAAACATAACCAATAAATAACATACCTATCATAATGGTCAATCAAAGAAGATCCCAAGGATAATACCCTCAAGATTAACCTCACATGATTTAATCAAACATAAATTCACAAAAATGAACACAATAAAATTGGTTAAAATAATCATCCCAAAAAGGAATCACTTCATACACTATCTTGAGTAATTTGATATAAATTTTCACATGAAATTGTGGAGGAACCACTGATTCACTCAACAATTATCTTGGTCTACTGATAAATTCAAAAACAATATCACCATTAAAATATCAGGCATCTTAAAATAATTTTGGATTCCCCCACTTCTTTATAACCTCTCCATAACATCATTTGATCCATTTTAACAACATAAAAGTCATTTATTTATTCATAAATTATAACATAAGGTCAATGATTAGAAGATGGGTCAACCAAAAAACTTTATTTTGAGTCTTGGTATAATATAATACTATAAGTATACATAAATATTATAATTTTTTACTTTGAGAGAATTATCATTAAATATGGGACTTCTATTTTCCTTATTGATCATTATGTGAGGCATAAAAAATAACAGAATAAAAATTCATTATTTATAAATTAAAAAATATTACCATTACAAATGAAGGGGAACATCCAAAAGATGAAATCCACCAAAACAAAACACATCATTAAAAAAGTAAATGAAGTAATTTATTTAAAATATCCAATATACAGTATAGAATTTTGAAACACCATTTACAAAAGAATATATTTAAAAAACAATAAAATTTTTAAACAAACAATCTACCATAGTAAAACAAAACACTCTTTTAGAAAATTATTGTATATAATTTCACAAAAAAATTATTTTTGAAAATATTTTAAATTTCATTCAATATTAAATAATTTGAAATTAAAAATGATACATTTAAGAACATTTACATAGTTATCCACATCCATTAATTTTTTTTTCCAAAATTACATATTGAAATGAACCATGCTAAACAATACCTCATTAGATACCATGAAATTAAATTCAAAAAAACCTTTAATTTATATTTTTAACTCAAAAAATTTACGACATTACGATTTTCAACAGAAAATAAATTTTTCCAAAAACGTACATAATGTAATAATAGAACCATACATAAATAATAGTCCATTCCAACAAAATCAAACCACTACTACAATACTCATTGATTCATCTCTAACAGGAGGGGGAAACATTATTATAAATATAATATCAAATGTGGTTGAACATTTCTATTTTGGAGAGATGTAAAGTTGGATATGGTTTTTTGACATGGTTTATCCATCCATGAGCAAACCATGTGTTGTAATTCCATGAGTGTTTTAAAATATAAACTATGTTTGATAACATTTTTGATACGCAAAACAAATCCCAAATAAAAAATGATTATTTAAATATGAACTATCTAACCTTTCTATTATGTTTTTTGATATTAATATTATTAAATAAATTATGAAATATCTATATATATATATTATATTTTTATAAATTCTTAGTAAATAAATATTAATTTTTTTTGTAATCTCTTTTTATTTTTAAATATATATTTTCATTCATAATGATTTTTTTACATCATATATAAATCTATTAAATTTATTTAATATAACATTTATAAAACTCATTTGATAAAGTGATATCCATTTTTCATATAAATTTATCAAAATTAATATAGGTTGAGTCTTTTTATTTTTCAAAAATATTGATTTATAAGCGAATAGTGAAAAATAACATTTTAATATAAAATTGACATTTCATTTGATAAATTATGTAATATAAAAGTGAAAATCTTATTTTAAATTTATTTTAAGGTAACATAGGTATTTATTATTTATATTTAATTTATTTTTTAACATTTATATCTTTTTAATACTATATTTTTGTAAAGGATCATTTTCTGAATTAGAAAGACATTTTTCAAGAATCATTTATTTAAAATGAACAATTTCTCTCCATTGTAATTAATTAAAATATGTCCTAATGATAAATGAAATAAATGTAATTTTTAGATTATATATATTCATATGAATGGATTAAATTATAACTTGGGTTAATAATTATAGAGTAAAAGTGAAATCATCTTTACCATAAAAATGCATTTTTTTCAAAAAACCAACATTTCATCATACTTGGGGGTATTACATAAATTTAATTTATTCAACCTCTATAAATTGATATTTATAAATTTATTTAAACATTTCTATTTAGAATAAATAATATTTGGAAATAAGTTCAAATTAATTTTTTGAAAAATATTAATAGTAAATATTAATAAGCTTAGTTAATTAAGGGTAAAAATAATTTAATAAAGACTAGATGAAAAGTAACCCTAATAATATTAATATTTACCTATTTTATTAATTAAATTTATTTTTATTTTTTATATTTTTCTTTATAAATGATTAAGTAATTAGTTTGATAAAAATTATATTTTGATAAAATAAAACAAAATTTTTTTGGTAATATTCAAATTCAATTAGAGAATTTATTTTGATGAATTAACATATTTTTAAAATTTATAATATTTAATTAAAATATTATTATTAAATAATATTTATTAAATATAAATGATCATATAATTTTTATTTGAAATAGAATATGATTATTATAAGGGTTTGAAAACTGTTATCATAAAAAACCAAACATTTATTGATAAATAATTATTATTACATTAAAAGATAAAATATGAATATTTATAAAATTATTTTGATAAAATGAATATTATTTTTTGAATGTCAATGTATAAATTATGCAATGATAAAAATTTCAATGTTTTTTGAGAGAATTGAGTTTTTGGATAAAAATTAAATACAGTATAAATATATAGTGTTTATTATGACATCATGATGACATAAAAATGATGCAAAAAATAATATAAAGGTTATTAATGACCAAAAATATTATTACCCTTAAAATTCATGTTATTTTATTTTAATTTTTTTAATTTCATAAATCCATTCTAAATCCTCCCAACCCTATAATACATTTTATGGTTTTTAAAAAATTCAATTAAAAATATAGATCACTTCAATATAAACATAGGTAAAATTTTATTTGTTTCACCCCCTTGAATAATAAATTTATAAACATCAATCCTCAATGGATGAAACTAGTGGAAAAAACAATGTTCAATTTTTTGGTTTTAGAATTTTTATTATATAGACCCCAAAGCATGTGTATAGGAGATAGTAAATAACTCCCATATCATTTCCTATATAAAACCACCTGATATCCCATTTATCACAATTAAAAAATAATGGAGCATTTCCATACCATTACCTCCCATATCTTTAGTCCTCCCATCATTCCCTATTTTTTTAATAATCACCTCCAAAGAATTTAGAATTACACTCTAAAGGCAAGTGATATCCCACTCTTCTTTTTATTATAGGTTATCTTTTATGTTGTGCCTCTTAATTTATATTTTTTATTATTTATGTTATGATTTCAACATCCTAGTTACATCATTATTTATTTACATGAAACAGAATATGACATTCACCCTCAATAATCCCGCCCATGAACATTTATGCACACCTATTATCATGCTAAAATTTAATAAGGGACCTTCCTCTCCTCCTTTCAATTAAATAACCTTATTTGAAATTATTTTTCCATATTTAAATTTATTATATTTTAATTAATTTATAAAAATTAAATTGAAGACTAATTAATGTAATTTTAATGATAAATCATTTATCCTCTCCCATTTTTTCCTTTTCCGATTCTATTAGTATGCCCAAATTTCATTAGGGATCTCCCACTCTCCATTTTATTCAAGACCCTCTTTAATAGTATTCATGTTAATGTCAATTTTTTCATGTTGATATATGTTCATATGTATCCCAATACATTAAATTTTATTTCTAAAAGATTATATACCCCTTTAACTCTAATTCAACCCACCCATGAAGCTTTTTGTCCACCCGTTACCATGAAAAAATATAGTATATGTTCTTTTCTTTCTCCTATTTATTCAAATATATTGATTTTATTATATCCTATTCCCCAATTCCTAGTGTGGAAATATGTTCTTCCATATCCCCCTTACTTCCACATATATTTATAAATGATTTGATACCCGATAAAACTCTCATTAATCCCTTCTATAAACATTTATACACCCCCATTATGCTTCAAAACGTTCACTGTGATTATTTTTACAAACAATTATGCAGTTAATACATATACCCATTTAATATCAATGGAATTTGACATTATGAAAACATATTTATTAATTGTGGAATTACATGTATTTATTTCACAATACATTATCATTTAATAAAATGTTATAATGAATGAATCTTAGTCTTTTGATTTATATAAAAAAATTAAGGATGATAATGAAATAAATGTGATAGGTTCAAATGAAATTATATAACACTAGAATAAATTGGGTATTGTTTAATCTCATTATATTTCATATTAGGATAATGAGTAAACACGATTTCTTTGTGAAACGTTTTTCAATCTGATTTTTTTGGATGTTATCCTTGACCAATTCTTAGGTTGTTGTGTCTTAATTTGTTCCACATTTCTTATATTTCCTTTATGTTGTCATGTTATTTCATGTCTTAATGTTAAATTGTAATGATTATCATCCATTTTATTCCTTGTTGATAGGCCTATTATATTACATGTATTAACTTATTCATGTTATGTGATGTTTATTCCATTACTGTGATTTATAACTCACCCCTTTCTTATGTGTGCCCTTAGGATATCCCATACTATTTAAAGTATGATAATGATAAGGAATTTTTCCATAAAGATGACGCATTTACAGTATTAAGTTGTAATGTAATGTACCTAATTTTGAAAGACGATAGTCTTATTAATAATCTAGGTTTTATTATGTCTCATATTATTTAATAAATCATTAAATAATTTTTAATAAAGAGAAGGCTATTCAGAGTTGGAATCAAAGGAAAGTATAGTTAATTTTTGAATTAGGATTATAAAACTCTATAGATTTTATTATGGATAAGCATAAACATAGGAATAAATTACTAATATTTGTAAAAGTATAGAGTATATGGTTTATCAAGAAAATAAATTCTTTACTAGATACTAAAATCGAGTGTTTCTATGGTAGAGATGTACCTAGTGGTAATCCACAAAAATGCTGCATTGAGCTAGACTTGATCGGGAATTGGCGCACGACAACGAACCTTACTGCACACCTAGTTTGACACTCCAATGGGATACTATTTGGTAAATTCAACATCTATTTACAAACCATTATTTAGGAAAAATACTAATTAGCATTAATGTTAGAAAATAGGTCTTGGATAAAATATATTTACCTCTATAATTTCATATGTTATGGAATAAATGGCATCTATAAGTTATCCCTTTATTATTAATTGGATCCTCCTTTGTGTGTTTAATAGTTTTAAAGTACTCATAGTTTGTAGAAAATATGATATTATACTATATATTAATTAAATGATGAAATTATAAGTGTCAAAAAAATTTGTTTCTTTATGGTCATAGTCTAGATGACAATGGAATTATGAAATCCTAGGAAAAGAATCTTGAATAAAAATTGATTTCATATTATGATCATTTCAGATGAATTGATGGTGATTTTATCTACCAAAGATTAATGGTTGTGTGGTCATTGAATTTATGTAGACCATGTTTACTATCCCACATAATTAATTATGTGGTGTTATTTTTCTCTCCCATATACATATTTCCACTTCCCACCAAATCTCTCATGCTAGGAAACCTAATTTTGTTATTACCCTCAAAATTCAGTTACACTATTTTTAGGAGGTTGTTATAGTAAATTTTTTACGATGTGTGATTTAAATAAAGATATTTTAAATTTTTATGAAATTTCATAATACCCATAAGTTTAAATTCTGATGATGAAATTTATTCAAAATGTATAGAATGTAACGCAGTGATTTTTTTAAAATAGAAAACAATGTTCAATAGAGTATGTGATATGAAACAAGAAATCCAAACAAACAATAATTATTAAAATATGACATTTTTTAACATTATATTAATTTTATGGATATCAATAGTATTATATATTTTATGAAAAATGTATAAGATAAATATTTTTATAAATCCATAGTAAACAATCATTTAATTTTTTTTAATGTCTTTTTGTTCTTCCAAATATATTTTCCAAAAATCTAATTTTTTTATCCAAAAATGATATTAATTTGATAAAACATTTAGAATATTTATTTGAAAAAATTATCCCTATTTCTTTATATTAATATATTAATATTATCATATGTTTTAATTTTGGGATTTTTCAAAAAAGTTACATTTTTACGTGAAAAATGAAAATCAACGTTTTAATATAAAATTTTTATTTAATTAGGTAAATTAACTAGTATAACAACCCAAATAATATATTAATTTAAATAAAATAATGCATGGGTAATATTTATTTTTATTTATTTCAATTAATTTCATAATTTTGTCTTTATATCAGATTTTAGTATATGTTTTTTAAGATTAAAATTGTACTTTTCTAAAAACCTATTTCTAAAATTCATAATTTTTCCCTATTTTATTTAATTTGAATTAACCATATTGAGAATTTATCTAAAGCAACTATTTATATTATACATCATTGTTTATAAATTTAATTCATATATTAATGATTAATAATTATATTGTAAATGTGAAATCATCTATTCATAAAAAAATTGTTCTCTTGGGAAACTACATTCAATCATGCATACAGGTGTTATATTAAATTCAATTCATCCACCCCTAGTAATTTATTTTGATAGAAATTATTTCATATCTAAAATTGTTCTAATTAGTATTATTTAATTAGGTCAAATGATTTTTGTAATAAAACAAATAGTAATTGTAGTAAATATTAAATACCACAATAAATGGAAAAAAAATTAATTAAAGGTAAAAATAATTTAACAATAAATATAAATAGAGTCATCCTAATAGTATGAATATTTATATTTTATTATAATTTAAATTATGACATTATTTATTGTTTTTAATTTGTAAATGTCAAACAAATTTTTTAAAAAAAATATTATATTTTGATAACATAATTTAAAAATTATCTACATGTAAATGTTCTATAATTTTCAGTAATAATCGATTTTTAGGGTAAAAATTAAATACGGTATAAATATACAATGTATATTATGACATCATGATAACATATATATTATGTAATAAATAATATAATGGGTATACATGACTAAATAAATTTTTTCAATTTAATGTAATGTGATTTTATGTTTTTTTATTAATTTTGGAGGCCTTTATGAATCCTTCAAAACATATATTATATTATAGGGTTTTAAAATCATTTCTTTAAGAAAATGACTCACTTACACATCAATATGGGTATTATTTTAACAATTTTGGACATTTATCTAATTAATTAATTCAAAAAAATCGTCTTTGGTATAATAAATGGAAACAACCCATGGTTTGTGCTTTGGTTTTGGTTATTTTTTTATATAGAGTAAAAAACATATGTTTGGTAAATAATATAGTACTCCACTCTCATTTCCTTTAAAATTCAACTGAATACCCCAATTTTACTCATAGAAAATATGTTGATAATGTCTTTACCATTCGCTAAACTCTCTATATTCTTCTCATGGTCCATAAAAGGATCTCAAGAAGCCCCCTTCAAAACATTTGGAAACACACTGTTAGTGCACGAGATATTTCACTCACTTTTTTATTCAAGTTCCTTATTTATGTTATGTCTCTTAATTAAAATTTTTTATTTTTTAGGGTATGGTTTTATCCATCCCGAATACTATATTATTTATTTACATGATGTGATAGACCTCTTGAACTCTAAATAATCCCTCTCATGAATTTTTATTTACAGTCATTACCTTTGCTGAAATTTAATATGGTTCCTTCCACTCTTCCATTCAATTCGAGAATATTTTTAAAATTAGAATTTTCAATTTTAATGTTTTATATTATAATTATTTTATTAAAATTTCCTATAATTATAATTAATTTTATTTTAATGATAAATAATTTATCCTCTCTTATTTTTTCCATTAAATAAGTAGTTACTATGTCAGATATATATAAGGGATCTCCCACTATCCTTTTTATTCAAGCCCAACTTTTGGGTTAGGTATGCTAATTTATATTTGATCATTATAGGATATCTTCTTTTGTGTCCCCATTACAATAAATTTTATTTCAAAATAAATATATACCCCATTCATTCTCATTTATCCCTACCATGAATCATTATGTACACTTGTTACTATACTGAAATTTAGTAAGCATACATTTCTTTCTCTTATTAATTAAAGTTTGTTTATTTTCATGTGCCCTTTTTCTCCATTTCCTAATATTAGGATATTTTCATCCATATACCCTTTAATTCCCCTATAATTCTTAAATTGTGAGATATCCCCTCCTATATCATCCCAAGATTATCATAAATGGATATTACATAATTTTAGATAAATATTCTGAACACTTACAAAATATATTCCTGGGGACCATAATAGTTTAATTTTTTTAATCATAGAACAAAATATTCAAAATCAATGAAATGGATTCAATTTTTTGAAAAAAAATCTTCTTATTTTGTAATTTATATAAAAACATTCTTTATAACCTAGATAAAGGTTACCTGATAAAGGGGAGAGCACATATTCTTAGTAAGGGTAATCCAAGTAGATATATAAGCATATTATGAGAATAATGTTATGAGGAAATGGTAATAACCTTTGAAGATCATACCCTACATATCAAAAAATATATACAAGAGTAATGGGATTAAAATTTACATTTTAGAAGACATGAAACATGAGGGAATCAACAGAATAATCTTTTAAACCATAACATATGAATAATATATAGAATTTGTGGCATGCATGTATGCATATAAAATGCTTTCCATACCTATCATGTAATTTATCATAATGACTTATTAGTAATATAGGATTAGTTTAAATCCAATCTAGGTATTCAAGGTTCACTCCCATTATTTGATTACTAGTCATGATTCACACTCGAGTCTATCATAGTGGACAAAGTCCACTACTAAACCGAGTATGCTCCCCATTCCATCCATTTTTATCTCATGATCTATAAATCATTACCCAAAGAATTTGAGGGAGATATAAGTCCCAACCATCTCAAAATAACGTATTACATATGTGAGACACTAGAACATAAAAATTAATCATACCATAACCAAATAAAAAAAATGTGTACCATAATCATTTAATCATATCATAACCTATGGTAAATATATAAGTTTTATAATCATTTCATCAACTAATAATAAATGGAACAAAATATCGTTTAATTAGAATATAACCCAAAAATGGGAGAGGGGTTTAATAATCATATAACCCATGAAATAGAAATGGGTTTCAAAATACATACCCCATGAAAGAGAAATAAGCATCCTTTCGATAATTATATCAAAACGTAATCAATTTAAGTAAAGAATATGAATGGAACCCTTGGATCATATCCCTACAAAGGCATGTGTAACAAAAATAAATATCATATTATATGGAAATTAATTTTTAAAAACTACTTTCATGAAAAAAAATATCTTTTATTATTTAAAATTTTATTATTAAATGATTGAACATTTTAACACCCATTTTCCTTTAAAAGTTCCTTGAATACGTATAAAGGAATGTTGATAGAAAATTGAAACCCTATTTCTATGAAATCTTATAAAGGATGAATGTAAAATGTTGGAAAAAATTTATTGAAAATTATTTAAAAACACATAAATAAAGCTCTAAAATCAATAAAATCAGTTTATATGAGGGAAAACATTTTAAAACAAATAATGGGATCTTTGAAAATCATTTAAAACTCTTTTTATACCGAATAAATTTTTTTGAAAACATTTTTCAATGAAAATCACATTAAATAAATGGATTTATAGAATTTTATTGAAAAAAAGATTCTTAAAATGTGAACTTATAAAAAATAAAAGTATTATTAATATAATGTATGGAAATGATAGAGAATTAATGCACACCTAACAATTAATCCATTTTTTGCTGTAAAATGTTTAGAAAAGTGCTTCAATATGAAATTTTATAAGAAGATTCAGTTTTTTTTGTAAAATCCCTTTTTAAAATGGTAAGACATACGTAATAATGTATTTTAAATATCTTATCAGAATATTTTATATATTTTAGATAAAATTGTTATAGGATACATGGTTTTGGAATAATGATGATTTTCGACCAATGCGGTAGATAAAGTCAAATTTTCATAAAAAAAATCATAATTATTTTAATTACCAAAGAATTGAAAATTTTAATATTACTTGAAAATATAAAGATTGAGAATAGAATAAGAAATAAATTATTTTTCTTGAAACAATGTTTCACCAATGATATCACACTGAAAAGAAATATCAATAAATGATGATATTGATGTAATAAACTCATACCACTTGGAAACCTTTAATCATATTCCACATGTTAGTAAATGAAAATATAATGAAGATTAACGGATCATGGGAATAAGTATATTTATGAGAAAATGTTTCAAATTGAATTTATATACCTTATATAAAAATATTTGTGCATAATATGGTATTTGAGCAAAATAATGAAAATTGAGACAAAATTACTTTACAAGTTCTGTAACTTTGGGAAGATAAACCCCATGAATGAAAGTTCAAAAAATGGATATCTAAATTCCCATAAATTTTTTATAACAATCATAAAATAAATCCATGGGAATTATGAACACCACATATAAAAAAATAGGTGGTGGACATGGCTGGTTTCTCATGGAAAATAAAAGTGAGATGAGAAAATTCATACATTAAGTCTTTCCTTTCTTCGTACATGTTCAAATGTCATGTATAACAAATATAAATTTATTATAAAAATACAACTTAATATTATTATTATTTCATATATAATATATCATTTGTTTAAAATATTATATTACCCATTATTAACAACTCCATATCGATGTTACATTTTGGGTAATATCCTCTATCTTTTTTTGGATATGATTTGGATAATTATTATTTATACTCATACATAGTTAATGATTTAATCTATACTATATTGTAAAAAATTATTTAAATTTCAATTATATTCAGTATATAAGTATTTATAATAATATATAATATATTTAATTATGAAATGGAATAAACCATTCACGGAAACGGTTGGTCGTACATACGCACTAATGTTATTTCCATTATATTTCCATATTGAATGAAATAATGTAAAACAAATATATTTATATAGATATATATATATATACATATTAAATTTACAGTTGATTTATTATTTCATATATATTCACAAAACTCATCCTTAATACATTCCATCTAAAGTGCAAACATATCATATTGTTTTAAGTAGGAGGTAGTCTAGACATCCACAAACGATGTAATCATATTTTAAAAAATAGGAAGCATGAAATTGTTTTTCAGATATTAATTAAATAAGAAAAAATAAATCATAAATAGTATGATGATTCCAAATATAGAATCCATTTTTCAAAATTCCAATAATACAATAGGTATAAATTAACTTAAAATTAATCCCATAGATGGGATGACAATGCGGGGTTTTAAAGAGAAAATCTCCAAAATATTGAAATGTTTTTATATCATATTTCATTGTGAAATTGGTTCTAATGACATTAATAGGATTAATTTATTTTTAATGGATTTCATTATAAATTAGAACAAAATATAAACATGATTTAACTATATAAATAAATTATACAAAACTTTACCTTTGAATTAAAGTACATTGTTTTTTACTATTCATCAAAATGTCAAATTTCTTAAAAAATCACAAAAAAATTCAACCAAAGTAATTTCTTATGTTTAAAAATAATAGGATAATATTATTTTATCAAAATAGAAATATAGATGTTTCAAAAATAATATTTAAGATGATTAACCATTAAATTGTGGTAAAACTACCTTTTCGAAAAATACATCCTGCTATTTATAAAATTGGATTTTATTTCTTATCGATTACAGTCAAATCTAATATATGAGTATCAAAAATATTTATTGAACATATAATATATATAATTCTTTATAATTTTTAATGAAATATTTTTTTAGTTATTGTGATTAAATAGTGTTTTTATATTGAAAATTATTTTTCTTAGAAATGTAATTTAATTGTTTTAATATTTTTTTTATTAACTTCTACTAATTGATAAATGAAGGATTCATTTTATAATAAATTTTAATCATAGTTTTCAAAAAAAATAATCTTCTTCATAAATTCCATTCCAATGGCTTGGTGGTAAATATAAAAATATTTTCATATTCACATTACTAGTATTTTTTTGTTCAGATAAAACATGGCATTGAGTAAAATGAAAACTATCGAGGGGGATCAATATTTTCTATAATAAAAGACAATAATAACGTTGTGCATACCTCACGGTAATCTAACTATTGTGTGTCGAAAAGGATTAACTTATTATTTCATATAATGTCGTCCAATAAAATTTATTTTATATAAGAAAACTATATTTTGTGTTTTTTGAAATGAAAAATATCAAAAAGATTAAATTGAATTGAAAAAAATCAAAATTCTTAGGGTGTTACACTTATGCTCTCATTAAGCCCATACCTATGAATTTATACGACCCCATTAATCATCTAAAATTTATTAATGATTTTCCATGATATAGATTTGTGTATTGAATTCCCTTACCCATTTAATATTAAGGTATTTCACCATTATGATCTAATACTTACTAATATGGGACATATATATCTTTATTTCACACTCCAGGATCATGGAATAAAATATGATGATGAACGAATTCATGTTGGTTGAGCTATGTTGAACACTTATGCATGATAATTAAATGAATGTGATGGGTTCCCTATGAATTATATATCCCTCTAATGCATTGTGTAATGTTTAATCCCATGAGACGTTTTTTGGGGTTGGGAGTAAACTTAGTTCCTTTATTGTTCTTTTTAAATCATTATATGTTGGTAGTTATCCTTGCCCTATGTTTATGGTGCAGTTTTAAGTCATTTCAACATGTCCATGTATTTCTTTATGTTATCATTCTATTTCATATAATAATGTTCATTTTTATGATTATCACCCATGTTATGCCCCATTTATATTCCTATTTCCTAAAATGTATCTCCTTATTAATTTTTTCTCCATGTTTGTACCCTTACGAGGAATTATAGATAAACCCTTTATAATGTAAGTCCCCATGTTATCTCATGTAGTTTTAGGAACAATCAGGTTAAGGAGGTTTTCAATAAATATGATTTATTTTCTTTTTTAATTTTTTATGTAATGTACCGAGTTTGCAAAGATGTTACACTTCTCGATAATCAGGGTTTTATTATGTGTAATATTAATTAATAAATCACGAAATAAAATTTAATAAAGAGAATTATTATTATATGTGATAGGCTCTATGATGTACTCATAAGAATCAGTGTGGGATCTTCATAATTGGACTGGTATTATAGGATGATAATTAAACACAAGAAAAAACATAATAAAAAATAATTATATAATACTACGGCCTCTACATGACCCATAAATTGGTCATCCATCAAAAATTAAATGAGAAAAAACATTATATGTTGAAGAACCAAACAATTCATAATCGATAAATATGATTTATCTCATTCATATCAACATCGTAACATTAACAAAAATAAATAAACGTCATAACTTAATAAAAATGAAAGTGAAAATTGAAGTGAAAATTTCGTTTACGTTGATGATAAAATCAATATATCACAATAAATAATCACGAAGGGTATAATACTATGACATCTATAATACCCATAGTCACACACCCTATACTAAATATCCTATCTATGTACCAGGAGATTTTCCAATTAGCTTAAAATGATACATCTAACCAATGTAAATCATGAGATCTATATGCACATACACATGATTTTATATAAAGGGTTTTAGAAAACATGGCATGTATTCCCCCATAAGAGATTCTCTACAATTCTATTCAAAAAAAATTAATTAATGCATTTTTTAAAAATACATTTAAAAAATATAAAAAAAAATAGACCACAATAAATTACTAATAAATAATGAAAAAAAAATTTAATTAAAAATTCTTTGGAATGACATTTAAAAAAACAATAGATTCCATTAAAAATAAAAAAACAATATTATCATTTCATTTTTTTTAAATATTCTATAAAATAAAACAAACCATTCCACCTTTTTTTTAAAAGACATCCATAAAAAAATTTATAACCCATTATAAGTTAAAATCAAACCATAAATAAAAATAAAAAAATAAAAACTAGCACTAATATATCAGTGAATAAAACTAAATAAAAATAGGAATGGTTCCACCTTTATGGTAAGTACAAAAAGAAATAAACAATCATAAATAGGGAATAAATTATATAAATCCACTAAAATATGGATAATTCTACACTCTAGGAACTAAATTTAGATTCCAATTACAGCATAGTAATAATTGAAGACCTTCTTATGGAATTCATTACATCTAAAAATATCACAAGAAACCCAATTAACCCCCATAGTCCCACTTAAGGGAACAACCCATGCTACAGAATAGAATACAATAACGTGACTATATATAGTGTGTTATTTGGACCTCCCATTTCCTAACTATGGCCTCTATTAGAAAACATAAATATATAACATAAAAATATATATAGAAAATTAATTTAAATAAATTAATAAATCATATCTAATGCATCTAACCTCACCTCTTATACCCTCACAAAAAACAGACAAATTTAATATCAAATAATATCACATTAACATTCAAAATCAGCTTATGAAGAGATATAATATCAAGGGGAAACAATAAGGATATCACAATAATCAAAATATTTTTTTCTAAAGATCCAAATGGTATTTTATAATAAATCTGACCTGGAATTATGAGACATTACAATTCTTTTTAAATATAAGAAATTTTAAACCCCTTTAAAATTCATTATGAAAACAACCCCTCTTTTATTCCAAAAAAACAACCCTTTTAAAAAAATATTTTATAAATTTTAAAAAAAAATTAAAAATCCATAAATTTTCCATCAGAACCATTGTAATGTACCTCTTATACATTTTCATTGGGCGATTTTTATTATTAGTAACATATTTTAAATGGATATTTGAAAAACTTCTAAAAAACCCATACACCAAACAACAACATCACAGAAATAATATTTAAAACCAAAAATTGATATCATACATAGTTTAACAATTATTTAAAACGAAATTATAAAACTATTTCATAACATAAATTAGAAAAAAGTATCGTATACCTTCATTTATACAGGAATCATTCAACATTGATGGTGAATGTGAATCAGAGAACAGAGACTCCCACAATAATACATAAATCCAAAGATACATTGGTTATAATCAAAATAAACTATAAATACCTTTTTTCCTATGATATTTGTTTGTGGGAAATTATGATATGTTGTGAGGTAGTGAGAGAAATTGGGAAGAATATTATGGAGAATAAAATAGAGTGAATATCTTGAGAAATATAATTTGAATAAAGGATAAGAAGAGTAAAACCTAGGAAATGGAATTAACCCTTTCCTTGGACTCTTGATGGTTGGGTGATAAAAAATTTTTGGAAGAAGGGATCCAAAAAAATAATGTTTAAGGGTAATAAATTTAAAAAACACATTAATTAATAACCTATATAAGGAACCACAACAACACGGTCACCCGCACTATGACGTGTTGTGGTATTAGGATACATAAAATGTATGGAATTATGGAATCCTCCAAACTCACAATATATTTTTGATAGAAACGATGATTACCTACTAGGACATTAACAATAGTATAGAAATCCCAATGTCCTAGATAAAACGATAGCACAATTTTCACTTTGTCTTCTGAGAACACCTTTTCAGTCTCCATAAAACTACCATAAAAACAACCTTAATCCTGAAGAAATGAATTTAATAAGTATATATTTTTCATAGGGAAATTCCTAGACTTTATTTCCCATCAAAACACCTATTTTAGTTTTTTCATCTCTATTTCATAATACAATAAATGTAACTCTTATTGTTGTGAGAAATTATAAATATTTTTTGGGGTCATACACTCTCCAAAAACACTCATCTTACTCAAAACACCTATAAGAAAATGATTCTATTTAAAATAACCCAAATGAAAATAATGGCTACTTTAAAGTGTTTGCATATCCCCATGTCTTCCATAAAAATTATATATCCAACAATGGTTATGTGAACTATGTAACTAGACTTAATAAATAAATATTTATATCTAAAAGGGTTAATATGGTTAGAATATGGTTCTAGTGACCTATAAATGTATCGTTCTCCACATGTGGTGTTCACATCGAATTATGAATAAGGGTAATCCATTGTGATTATGTAAGAATTTTCAATAAATGTGTATGTTTTAATAAATTTGGATACTTACCCAGTTTTAAAAAAATTATTACTTTTCTTCATGATGATTGATAGTAATATGTTACCTATATTATAGTAAGTTCTGTGATCTTTCTTAGTGGGAATTATGACCACTAACGGACAATTTTACTAGGAAGGTGGCATGATTTTTAGATCACTAAGCGGTGAGGGGTTTCGTTTTCAATAAACATTGTCTAATGGACTTTTCTAGAATTTCTAATAGTTCCTTTTTTATGAATAATATATATTGATTAGGATATAATGTGAAATATTCTTTATAATGGGACTTTGGTTATGATGAATATTATTGTAGCACAACTACTAAGTCCGGGGGTGAGTTAAAGGGATCATAAACCATGTTATGGATGGTTGGGAAATTATTGTGAGTCTAATATGTGAAACACCATGGGGTATGAGTATCATTTGTGGTGGAATGTGTAACGCCCCGACCCCAGAATCCATGATCTAATGCATTATTTTAATACATTTCCATGATTACAAGGAACCAAGTCCCTAAGGACCGATTAGTTTAGTATTCATGGAAACAAGATAGATACATAAGATCAACATTACAACATGAAAAGAAAAATCACACTAATATATTGCATTAGAAACATATATGTTTCATTGATTATGCCTGAAAGTCACTCATAACTGACTTCTATATATCTGGGGAAAATGAAACATAAAAAAGGTGTGAGCTCAAACGCTTAGTAAGTGTATGAAATATTTCATAAGTTAATATAAACATTTGTCATGGTGAATAATGGAAAAAACATGCCTTTATAATTAATTAACATGAACACTTTATGAAAAGAATAGGAGCTGTTTAAATAATTCCATAATAAAACATAATCTTGTGTCTTTTACTATTTGAATAACCACATGAAATATCAATATCTAATCTCATAGTGATGGTATGCATAATATCATACATCCAAAACACATTGTCAAGGTATCGTTCCAAGACTATAAATAAGATTTTATAATGCCCCAACCCTAGTTACCCAGAGTCAGTGCATTAATTTAATACATTGGAATGATCACAAAATATGAAGTATCGAAAGACCGATAAGTTTAGTATCCTTGGAAGTACTAGATACATTCATAAGGTTTACATTTCATCATAAAATAAAAAAACTTCAATAACATTGTTTCCATATACCACACTCATATCCCCTCAGACTATCCCTGTAGGTCAATCGTAAAATACTTCTTCGTATCCTAGGAATAAATAATACATTGAAAGGGGTGAGCTCAGATGCTCACAAAAGATAACAATATAGCGGAAAATTTTATAAATAAGAATAAACATTTAAGTCAATGTATAAGACTAAAACAAAAGCTTTTTAAACTTGAAATTCAGCATAATATGGAAAAGATAAAATCAAATAATTCCTTTTACTTACTCACATGGAAATTCTACTAGTTGAATAACCACATGAAATATCAATAGCCACTTTCATAATAATGGAATGCATAATGACAGACATTCATAACCACATATTTAAGGCCTTATTCCAAGACTACTAAAATGATTTTGTCAAGGCCCTGTTCCAAGACACTAGATTGTACCATGACACCTATTGATGCATCGAGGAGCTATAGCGGGCTCCACCAGTCACTTGCTAAGTCCAATGCATTCCGCATATGAAAATATTGAAACATAACATAAATTATCATATTAAAACTGGCATATGAAATATCAATACTTTATCCATAAAACTTGAATGGAATGAAATCACACATCAATAGTCAATCATATCACAAAACCTTCAATAAAATATGGATGTTTTGTATCATAATAAATCAACATCCAACAAACTTAAAATCCATCAAAGGTTTTTGACATATATGAAATCAAAACCTTTTTAGAGAAATATACCTTTCTATTTTTAAATCATTTAAAGGTCATATAATTATAAAATAAAAAAATTATATTTGGAAATATTATTATAAGCTGGTAAGGAAATTTTCGAAGATGTTATAATGGTGGAAAATAGCCGCACCAGCTTGTTTCCTCTAGAATTGGGGATGACCTAATTGATTAAAGGTTCAAACATTCCAATCGGTTTCTAACGTGTTTTTTCGTAGAACTGAAAACATCCAATGATTCCATATCCATTTGGACCTACATTCCAAAGGCAGGTGCTCATCAGTTGTGGACTGATGAGGCTTAGTAATTTGCATTAGTCAAGAGGATGGGAGGTCGAACTCATCACACCTTTTTGAGGGGAATTGTTGTCTACCTCGGGAATCCCTTTATAGATTTAAGTTATGTTCATGAATCCTTATTACATTACCATGTTTAAAATGAGCTTTCCTTTAGATGTAACAATCAATGATTGATGTGTATGAAATTTAGAGACTCTGTTATATGTATTGGAGGTTCTTCATCGATAGAGAATCATCTGTAATTGTTAGAGATTCTTAGTCAATGGTATCCTTCAATACATAAAAGTATCTTAGTCATTATGATGACCATACTGGTTTTAAAGCCACTATGTGGGGCACTTGATGTTTATTGTCATTCAGAAGGAAATGGATTATTTCAGAGTTGGGATCATACCCGCATATAGCCTACCTACATATCCTTTATTTAGAAAAGGAATCAGAACCCACATGATTCGAGTGAGGGAGAGTGATATTTATGCATGATTGATGGATCAAAGAAATATTTCATGATTACTTTTACACTCTAAGCTCATGTGAGTCCTGCTCGGTGTGAGAAACAAGAGGTATTGGTGAAACCAAAAAATTGTGCCATGAAAAATGCAATTATGAGGGGCTTATGTATGTATGACTTCCCAAAATAGATGAGTATCGGGAAGAAACCCAGGAACAAGGTCCATAAATGTGTATGTACATAATGGAGATTTGGATACTCTAATCTTGGGAATTACTCCTAAGGAAGATGACCAATTTAGGAAGGGACTTATGATTGGGTTTTACTCCTAAGGAGAATGCCCAGATTAGGGGACTTGGGGATTACTCCTAAAGAGGATGCCCAAATGAGGACTTGGGGATTACTCCTAAGGAGGATTCTGAAATTAATGAGATTTTGGACGGGGGATTACTCCTAAAAGGAGGCCCATGTTAAGGAAATTTGGATTTTGGGAACATGGGGATTACTCCTAAGGAGGATTCCAAAAATTATAAGAACTTGAAGACTAGGGCTTAGTCTGGAAAAGGGGGACCAGTTTAAGGATTCTGTCATCTTTAAAGAATGAGGTTGAATGAATGAACTCTCTAACTTTAGTGATATATGGATGTGTAAATCACTAGGTCTTGAGTGATATTCCACAAAATTCCATTCAGATATGGAAACCAACAATGAAATGATGCCATAAATGGATTTGGAGAGAGTTCTTAAGGCTTAATCCTAAAGAGGAGAGGTGGATAAACATAGAAGAGGTGAAATAGGCAAGGAGAGGGCACCCAAAAAGAGAGGGGTGTGAAAGTACTGCGTGTCCGTGCAAGTACTGTGTGGGCGTGCAAGTCCAGGTCGCACAAGTATACCTGCGCGACACATGGGTACATTTACGCTGACCAATCCTTAGGGTAGAACTTGGTCGATACTTCGCTTAAGCCCTTAATACTACCCCTAGAGACTTCCAGAATAGAGGCGCACATGTTATGTCGAAGGAGTAAGGAAGCGCGAAAGTGTGGCAATTTCCCTTATGGGATAGCCACCTAGGCGCGCAAGTGTTGATGAGTTTCAACCCTTAGGCCTTTCTCCCTCTATTTACATCTTACTTTCTAGGAAATATATTACCTTAGAAGTGTTCGGAATCTTTGAGAAGAGACTAGGGCACCGGGAGTTCATATATGAGGTTCTGTAATTTTTCGTCCATGAAATGGGGGGCCCACAGGGGGTATTTATAGGCTGGAGAAGACCCTGGGGGAAATTTCAATGAAGGCGCTCAAGTCACCTGCATGACCAATTGGCAGCGCACAAGTATACTTGCGTGACTATGAGGGAACTTTCATGACACAAATGGAAAAGAACCCTTGTTCATGCCTTTGTCAATTTTTTATATTTTCTTCAAAGGATGAATCAATTTATGCTAAGGCATTTCCCTTTCCATTCACTTGGACACTGTGACGAAAAAAGAGTGTCAACAAAAGTCCCCCCTCAGAGTTGGATCCAAAAGAAATGAGGATATGACTCTAATGAAAAAAGGAAAATCAAAGGAAAATCAGTGCTCAGGTTTTTAGTGCGCCACTGTCGTTGCGCTGGTGTGAGTCGAGTAGGGTTTGACCGCGCTGGCTTTAGGCGGGCAGGAGTGCGGCCTGGCCTATATATAGGCGGTCATTCTTGCACAAATCACCCGGATTTTGAATTTTCAAGATCTCTCCACGCATGTTACCTTCACCGCGCAAGTTGCTCTGTTTTTTTTGCTTCACTATTGTCGCACTGTTGTAGAGGTAATAGGACTTGCGTGGTGACACTTGTGCACCATAAACATATGCAACACATCCACACTTGCGCGCCAAAATCATACTTGCGCTCCTTAATTCCTTTTCCATTTTTTCGAATTCCTTCCCAAATTTTACAAAAAATAAACCCATTTAAGTGTTTATTTATTCGAACATTGTGCAGATTCAATGGCTCCCAAGAGAATCGGAACGACTGATGAACTGGAAAGAAAACGGATTGACGATATGATGAGCATCATTGGCCATGATTACTATACCGTCTGCAGAAGCACACTCCCCGATTTGGCTAAGTATTTGAAGATGTATCATCTTGATTTCCCACAAAGCATATATCTACCTTTGTATGGCTATGGTCATCTGTGAGAAGTTACTATTCTAGAGGTAAAGAACTATCTTCCAATTTCTTGGTTTCAGAACTATACAAATTTTGCTGCAGAAAATATCTCATGTGAAGGAGTATTTATAAATGTTGGAATAGTGGAGAAGGCCCATATGATGCATCATAGCCCTTATACGCCTGATCTGAAACCTCATAAGCCTGAGCTGCACCCACATTTCTATCCCTCAATTTTCCGAAACACTCAGATGGATCAATCCAAATGCTGGAAGAGAAGTTGGGATTTCCATCATGGAGGGGGTTTGAAACCAACCTAGATGTGGGCATACTGGGTTCGACAAACCTGTACAGAGTGTGTCGAGGATTTAAAAGGAGTTGCTATTTATGAAACCATCTGGGCTGGGAAACATATGTTTATAGGCATTATATCTTCGTTCCGGAGATACTCAGCCATTGGAGTCTAGAAAAAAATTCTTTCTATCTGAATCATGGAGAAGTAGGAATCAATCTGTGGGATGTCCAAAAAATCTCAGGGGCTCCAATTTTGGGTGATATGTAGGATGAATTCATCCCTCTCAAGGTGACATGGAATGATTCAGAGAAGACTCTGGCCTTAGCTTGGGAATTATTTAATATTTTCCACAAGCTCAAGAGTTCAGAGACCTCCTTGGCTCATTATATAAAGGATATTCATCTAAAGGAATTGATGAATATATTCCTTATTGATAAGCAGGAGAAGGAGCCTAAGGAAAAGGGGTCGAAGGAGAAGGGATCCAAGAAGAAGGGGCCCAAGGAGAAGAGGCCCACTCGTCCTACCACCTCCCCAAAACCGAAAAGAGGGGTTCTCCTGGCACATTCTGGACAACCTTGGAAGGAGGGCAATTTGAGAAGTGGAGATGCGAGGTGAATCAGAGAATCCCAAAGAAGACTCGTCTGGCAGGCTTCTTGGACTTTTGGCTCAGCATTTATCTTTTCCCAGTCAGGGACTCGAAGGGAGGCGTCAGGCTAGGGACCTTCGTTATTGCGGAAAAGTTGGCTGAGGGAAAAATGGTTGGGTTGGATACCACCATTTTAGCAATGATTCACAGGATCTTACTCCATGTTTTCATGGGTATGTCTCCATTAAGAATAGTGGGACCATTTCATGTTTTGTGGGGATGGATCACCACTCACTTCAGGACGTATAATGTACAAAATGGAGTACATATTCGTGGAAGTTCTTTCAGGCCATCATTGTAGGAATTATCTAGAATTGCTCCACTGGCTCTCAACTCTTATAACATGAAGGTGAGGCTGAGCATGTATAAGGAATTTAATTTCTTTCTTTATGTAAATCATCCAATTGGGTGGTTTGTTGATGATGGAACAAAAAGCCTCTTTTTGAGGGCATACATGCTGGCCTGCAGAGATGGTGTGTTGGTTGATATAATTTAAGGAGAGATTATATGTGTGGCCTATGCTCCATATAGATTTTCACGTCCTTTCAAGATTTTATAGAAGACCGTTGTATCTCCCCCCATGCATGTCAGGTCAGAGCAACATCTGATGGTTGCCCAGCAACTATTGTTGCTGACATCTAGTGAGAAGACTAGGGCAGTGTTTGATCAACCAGTTAAAAAGGTGACAAATAACTTGACAACATGGTATGTCGGGAACTGGATAGCAGCATATCCTAGAGAGGTGCTGAATCATCCAGTTTATCAGGTGGGGAAAAGGAAGAGAACGGTAGATAAAGAAACTCTACCTCATGAAGTTGATGCTTCCCCACCTGAGGCTGATTCGTCAGATTCCTCATCTAGGAATGACTCACCAGATTCCCAACATGGGGATGATGAGGCATAATAAGTGGTAATGCAGCCTCATTCCCGATATAATCTTCCAGTTAGAATCAAAAGACCCACTCCATCAACTCTTGGTGAGTTACATCATTGTATAAATTTAATCACAATTAATTAAAAGAGCAACAAGTTTTATTTTCTTGTTCTCTATCAATAGTTGCAAGAGTTGGGAAGAAACTAAAGACCAAGATTATAGGAACTTCCTCGCAGCCTTCTAGTATACATACTGAATATCTTCAACGAGAGGTTTTCCAGACATGGCAGAGTCTATATTGTGGTACTGAGACTGCCTGGATGGATTTGTGCGAGGGGATAAAACTCATTGGATTAGGAAATCTTGTGGCTTCTAAAGATATCCATTACGATGATAACCCCAATGAAGTGTGGGATTATATCAGAGATCTAGAAATGATCATATATGCCACTGAATATTCCATTTCGATCACCATGTGGGTGAAGGAAATGATAGATCGTGGTGCCTTTGAGGGGACTAATGCTTTCGGAGATGAGGAGTGGCATGATTATGTGGCTCCTGAAGATGTAAGTTTTCTTTCCTTATTTTCTATGCAACTTGATTTTAGTAGAAGCATTGTTAATCAAGGAAATTATTTTCTTCATCCTACAGCTTGCAAAGAAAGGAACTACTGAGGTTCCTTCGCCACAATATAGCCCTGGTGGTACTGCCATTGGGACTTATACTGAATCTACTCACGAATCGGGCGAGATATCTTTGGGCTAGCAGGACATGAATGAAGAGTTTGACATGGCCTTCCATTCTCAAATTCAAGTTCCTGTAAGGGAGACTACCGATACACCAAAAATACCAAAGAAGCAAAGGCAATGATGGAGGAAGTCCACAGCTAAATGCTTCACTAGTAGTGGTAAGTCCTTCGGATAATCATGAGTCTTAAACAATGAAAAAGGTTGCTCATTTTTACTTGGGATTGTATGGGCTTCTTCAATTTCCCCTCTGAGAGAGAGAACTGATCCTCCTTTGAGGACTATACAGGGTGTTGTGGAATAATCGCAAATTCAGGATGACATGGCTGCTCCTGGAGAAGAGCCAGCATATGTTCCCAGTATCCCTCCTGATACTGTTGCAAGAAGAGAAGAACCTGCTTCTGGTAAGTTAACAATGTTTCATTAAATGTTGAATGAAATATCGACTGAATTCCATTCTATGATACTTTAGGTTCAACTCCTTCACTCGAGATTTTGGAGGGTATTTCAACTGATGCCACGATTTTATCTGAAGATACTATCCAGGGTTAGGGACTACAGGATAAAGGTCACCAAGAAGACACATCAAATGCTTCCACTGGTGAGATTAACCAGGATTTTGATATGACATTAGATGAATTGATGGAACTTGGAAAATCTTTCGTAGATTTTATAAATCATTTTAAATTACCATGTAATTTAAGAAGATTGTGGATGTGAGTGTTATCCTTTGTCCTATTAAAAATAAATTCTTATTACATTTCTAATCATGATTGGTTCAAATGTATAGTTCTGTCTGAGAAAGCTACTGAACTACCCATGCCTAAAGGGGTACCAAAAACCCTATCATTGTAGAGACATTATCACAAGTGGAACTGAACCAAGTAGAGCTTCCTAAAACTCATCTTGAAAATCCTATTGAAGCTAGGAAAGATAGAGAGGAGCCTTCTCAAGTTTCTGATCTACCGTTGGATAAGGGATAACAATATTTGCGACTGTACTTAATTTTCAAGATAGTCAAATAAATTTTATTATCCTTTGAAACTAACCAAATATTTCAATTGATTATGTAGGGCCGTCAATTTCAATAGGTAGATCTGGAGGTGAGGCCTCATCCTCCACCCCAACAGGAATTGAAAGGAAAGAAACACAGGTCAGGGGGGAAGGAGCAGAACAAGGCACTTCCCTAAGTGCATTAATCCCAGATTATACTCCCCCCTATGACAGTGATGCAGAGTCGGACCCAGAAGTTCAAAAGGCGTTCCGATTTTCACGACACAAGGCATGGCAGAACATATGGAAAATCATTTATGAAGTGCCTATGGAGGATCTTTCATCAATGATTCCTCGGCTTTCATCCCTATTTGTCATATTGGGACTTAGAAGTTTTGGATATGAAAAGATCCATGTCGTGGTGAAACATGTTATTTTAAGAAGGGAGAAAGAGAAATGTTGTCATATAGATCTGACCAGGGTGAAGTTGTTAGCCAATATTAGTGAATTTGAGGCTAAGGTATCCCGAGCTAAGCAGACTATGCTGCCAAGATGAAAGAGCTGAAGCATGAGATCAAAGATAAAGTTGTCCAGCAGATGCACCTTCAGCAACAGTTAGATGTTTTAACTAGAGAACTTGACAAACTCAAGAACTCACTTGAGGGAACTCAAAAGAGTGGTATGAAAGCCATCGAAGACACCAAGAAATCACTACATCAGGCTGAAAAGAGTGAAGTTGGTCGAGTGTATGAGATTTAAGTAGCTGCTGATGAAGCTCGGGATGTTGTACATCAAGTGAATACTTATGTTGACAGTATTCTTTAATTCCGGGAGAGAGAAGAGAATCCAGACTTTGGATGTCCTTCTAATTATTTTGCATCAAGTGGAGAAAACTCTTTCATTTTCAATCATCTGTACATGAATTTTCCTGCTACCTACATTAAATGTTTACCTAAGCCAATGGGCCTAGTAATCATAGTTTGACTTTTACTAGGATTATTATAAATAATCCTATAAAGATTGAATCTTTTAATTATACAATATTACCTAAAACCATAGAAGATGTATGGTTAGTGAGATGGAACATGACTTTTATTCAGAGTTCCCTTGTCTTTTGTAAGCAGTTCAAAGTCGTGCATGTTGGACATAAAAGGATAATGTTTAAGGTCGAAATAGCTTTGATCGAATGGATTAACATTGTCCCAATTCTATGATAACTTATCTGAAAACATATTACCATGTTCATGTATGAGGGAAAACATGTAAACTATGAATTAAGAAATTTTGAATATGAGTAATGATGCGGAAAATGTCTAAAAGGAATTAAAATAAGTAGTTCCCAATAATGAAGTTACCATTATTTAACAAACTCGTTAGGGGGTTTAATTTTGTAGGTCCACCAAAGGACATTGGCTTCATAGTTAAATAATAGTATCCTTTGGCTGAAAAGTCATTTATGTAGACTGTTTATGCAAGGCCACCTAAGGGAATGTGCTGCGTAGTCCGGAAAAAGAACTCTCAGAAATTTACTTTTCTACTTCTAAAAAGCCAGTGGAAGTTTATGAGGATTCAAATTTTCCCAAGAATAGTGTTTTTTGTATGGAAAAAGGTACTTTAATATGGAGAAGATATTTCCAGAAAAGATTATCCAAGAACTGGATAAATTTCACTCCAACGAAGGTCTGACCCAAATGTAGGAAAGAGAAATATAAACCATAGACTTGAATAATTTCAGATCATGAAAAAGGACATGAAACCAATATGTTAAGGATGGCTATTTTTTGCAGATCCTTACATATTTTTGATAAGACCAATAAGGATAGAAGAGGTTTTCTTCCCAAGAATGAAGTTACCATTATTTAACAAACCCATTAGGGAGTTGAATTATGCAGGGCCGCTTAAGGGCATTGGATGCATAGTCAAATAATAGTATCTTTTGGCTGACACATCTGTTATGTAGACTATTTATGCAAGGCTTCATAAGGGAATGTGATGCATAGTCATGCAAAAGGACTCTCAGAAATTGGAAATTTTGTGACTAGAAGTCGAGAAAATGGTTATGACGATCTGAAAATATTTAATATTAAGATTATGAAACATAAAAATGGGTATTTTCTAATGTATGTAGAGATACACAGATCAATTCTTACCATAATCATGTAGTGGATGGGTCCTTAATTGAAATTTTGGACTTCACTACATATCCCATAAGTATTGGAATCAATCCGTACGTAGTTCTTGAAATACATTTTAACGTCATGTGGGATGAAAGTATGGGAGATCATAGTTTTGGGTCATAGAGATCGGACCATAATAATGAATACACAATGTGTGTTTTCATATCGACTTTTCAGCCTGGGAAATTAATGTAGAATTTAGGGTTAGGCCCAAAAGACATGGGGCTGGATTCAAGGGACACTTTAATGTTCCAATATATCCCATGAGGATGGAAATCAAGCCCATGTAGTTCTAGAAAAACCCTTTGTACAAATTTGGTTCGAACAAGTGAAGGGTGAAAAGGGAACTTTAGTGCAACGATGGTTTGACCCAAGATAAAAGGTTCGGGCATTTCCATGTATTCACATAGTCTTTAGAATATAACTTGATTGGAAATCAAAGTAAATAATGATTCCCTCTCAGGTGAAGGTATCAAAGAATGTTTTAGTTTATTGTCATACAAGAAAAAAGTGATATACAGTTTAACGTCATTTAGCTAGGACAAAGGTGAACCAATGTGAAGAGATTGGTATTGGGATTGAAACTTGGGAGGTTGCCTACGTACCCAGCCTAGAATGTAAGGATCAAAGTCCGCATAGTTCAATTAAAGAATGAATTAGCGATCAAGTTGTTCTTGGGGACCACAACCTAAAAAATGGTGTTGGGACTTACGCGTGGTTAGCGGCCTAAAGAGGGTGTTATGGTTGAAGTTTTCTCTAAGCTCACGTGACTCATACTCGGTGTGAGAAACAAGATGTGGCAATAACCATAACAATACACAGTTTAATGTCATGTAGGACATATGAAGGGACTATGCAGTTTAAAGTCTTACAGTTATTACTATTGGTGCTGCATTGTTTAGTGTCATGTAGTAGGGAAAAAATACAGTTTAACGTCATTTAGGACGTATTAAGGGATTTATGTACAGTTTAGGGTCATGTAGTTAGGATGATGGGGACAATAAAATTTAATGTCATGTTGGACAAAAATGGGACGGTGCAGTTTAATATCATGGAGTGAGGACAAAAGTGGACACAATTTAACGTCATGTTGTATGTGTTAGAAATTTTTCACAGTTTAGCGTTATGTCGGAAGATAAAGATGATAATGGTTTAAGGTCGTATGCATGGACCGTTGGTTATGCAGTTTAACGTCTTACTGGACATAAGGGATTTCTGTACAGTTTAACGTCATGTAGTTAGGACGTCACAGTTTAACATCATGATGGACCAAAGTGTGAATAGTTTAAGGTCGTATGCATGGACCGTAGATGTATAGTTTAATGTCATATAGGATAATGAAAGGGACACAGTTTAACGTCATGTTGGACGAAAGTGCGAATATTTTAAGTTCGTATGCATCGACTGTAGATGAATTTTGGGTTCATACTAAATATTTCTTCAGAAATATAGCATTGGTGGAGTAGTGATGAGTTCTCCATCCATTGAGATTAAGGAATAAGCTCCATTACAGTAGACATTATGTATTGAATAAGGACCTTACCATTTTGGCTCATGCTTGGGAGTTTTGTTTCTAGGTATCATTGGAGTTTCAATAAATAATACCAATTCTCCATGAACGAATGAATGAAGATGAACTTTTTTATTGAAAGCTCTTGCTATTCGATTCTTATAGAATTACAAGTGGTGAAAGGTGCACGATATTTTCTCATCTAACCATTCCAATTCATTCAATCTCTTTTGAGATTGTTCATATGTAGATGAATGATCACAAATGGCTACTCTGAGAGAGGGTAGTTGAACTTCAATTGGAAAGACTTTTTCCGTTCCATATACCAATGAATATGGAGTTGACCATGTTGCAGTGCGGGTGGTGGTCTGATAAGCCCATAAAGCATGAAAGATTTTATCTGGCCATGACTTCTTTTCTTTATCCACTATATTTTGTAGTATATTTTATATTTGTTTTGTTGAAAGCTTCTATCTGGCCATTGGCCGCTGCATGATACCGTGAGGAATGACTAGATTTAATGTTGTTTTCTTGATACAACTTCCTCACCTTAGATGAATAGAATTTGGTGCCATTATCCATCAATATGGTATGAGGGACACCAAATATGGTAATGATGTTAGACTTTATGAAGCTAACAATGCATTTAGAACTACCTTCTTTGAGGGGTAATGCCTCTGCCCATTTGGAAAATAATTCAGTAGCAGTAAGAATGTACTTAAACTGCTTGGATATAGCTGAAGGATAAGATCCCACTACATCCATTCCCCATGTGGAAAATGACGGCGAGTATTTAGCTATATGAAGTAACTCTAGGGGTTGATGAATGAAGTTGGCATGTACATGGAAAGAATGACACTTCTTTGTGAAATCAACACAATATTGTATCATTGAAGGCCAAAAATATCCAAGCCTTTGAATTTGATCAGATTATCTATGTCCAGACTGATGGGCACCACAAAATCCTTCTTGGACTTCTTTCATTACAACCATTGTATCTTCACCATCAATGCATATGAAGAGAACTCCATCAAAACCCCTTTTGTAGAGAACTATCTCTAAGCGATCTGGGCTATCATAATGAGTGAAATTTATCACACATCTCAGGACTTTTTCTTTCCCGGATCTATTAGGCGGAAGTGTTCCATTTTGAAGGTATTCCCTGATAGGTGTCATCCATCCTATAGTATGACCATATGGTTTAGATATGGGACTAATTTCATTGATTTCCTATATTCTGGATTGAACATAAGGTGAAATTGTACGATGGTGGGAAATACTGATGGTTGTCTCGTCCTGATTTGGATCTACTAGAGCTGTGGATATATTAGACAGTGCATCAGCTTGGGCATTTTGTGATCTCGGGAGATAAGAAAATGCCGGTTCTAAAGGAAATTACACCATTAACAGTCTGACATAATCATAGAAATGGGTTATTTTTTCTTTTCTGATTGCATAATCCCCATTGACTTGTTTGATTACCAGGTCTGAATCAACTTTCACCTTTAAGTGATTCACTTGTTCTTGAAGTGCCAACTCTAATCCTCCAATAAGAGCTTGGTATTCCACTTTATTTTTCATACCAGCTCCCAATAATGAGAAGGAATAAGGTATCAATTCCGTTTCTAGGGAAATGTGTACAACTCATAACCCAACTTTGTTGATCTTAGGATTTTCAATTTTCCTCCCAGTTGGACATCTAGAAGCACCATCGAAGTACATTTTCCATGTTTGAAGACTTTCTTGAATAATGAATTCTTCTTCATCATGGAGTTCATTATCTGAAGAAGTGTCTTCTACTGAAGGTTTTTCAGAAAGGAAATCAGCTAGATCTTGGCCTTTTATTGCCTTATGAGGCACATACTGAATGTCAAATTGCTGCAAAATAACTACCAATATTACCAGACATCCTGTAAGCAGTGGACGACTAAGGATGAATTTGAGCGGTTTATTGTGAGATACCAATTGGATCTCATGATGTTGTAGGTAGTGCCTCAACTTCTAAACTGCAAAGATTAATGCTAAGGAGCACTTCTCAATACTTGAATATCGGTTTTCTACTTCATGCATAGTCCGAATGAGATAATATAGGTTGTTTTCATTCCTAACATCATTCTTCTGAGCTAGAAAGGCACCCAATGATCTTTCTAGAGTTGTCACATAGAGGATAAGTGGCCTTACTTCAATAGGTGGCATTAATACTGGTGGACTCAAGAGATACTTCTTGATAATATTGAATACTTCTTGACATTCTTCAATCCACTCGTAAGTGACTCCCTTATTCATCAATTTTGTGAAGGGTAAACTTTTTCATGCCAAATTGGCAATGAAATTCCGAATGTAGACCAAGTGTCCTTGAATTCCTCTCAACTACTTTAAATTTCGAGGAGGTTACATACCAAGGATTGACTTTGTCTTCTCAGGATCGACTTCGATATGATGATGGAATACAAAAAAGCGGAGAAATTTCTCTGAGGTTACCCCAAAAGCACATTTTAAGGGGTTCATCTTCAAATTATGTGGCCAAAGATTGTGAAATATGATTTCCAAATCATCCATGTGATTAGAACTTTGTTTGTATTTAATGACCAAATATTCCACATAACATTCAACAATCTTCCCTAAAAAGGGTTTGAAGATACAACACATGGCATGCTCATATGTTGCGCCTACATTCTTTAGGCCAAAGGGCATTACCCGATATAAAAAGATACCCTAAGGGGACCTGAAGGCTGTAGATTATTCATCTTCTAGAGCCATTCATATTTGATTATATCCGGAAAATTCATCTATGAAGTAAAGTGCTTCATATCCAACTGTTGCATCAATTAAGAGTTCTGTAATCGGTACTGGGAAATCATCCTTGGGAAAATGCCAATTAAGATCTCTGAAGTCAATGCAAACTCTAATTTGCCCATTATTCTTTTTCACTAGGACAATATTACCATACCATTTTGGATATTGAACTTCTCTGATGAAATTAGCTTTGATAAGCTTATCCACTTCAGCCTCAATTTTGGAAGCATAGGTCGGGTGTGTTCTTATAGAAGCTTGTTTGACTCCTCGATGTTCTTCTGGAAAACCCAAACGATGAGTGGAAACATCAGGATCAAGCCCTGGAATCTCTCTATAGTTCCAAGCAAATATATCTCGATTTTTCATTAAAAAAGAAATATAAATCTCTTTCTCTTCAAGATTCATGGCCACACTAATCAAAGTGGGGCGTGGATCTCCTTTTGTACCCAGATTTATTTCTCTGAGTTCATCCACGGTGGTAGAGATAACCTCTTCAAATGCTGGAGGAGAATCCCTGAGATCTTCCTCTTCTTCTTCAACATGAGTTATTTCTTCTGTTTCTACTTTCATAGTAGATGATGAAGCATAATTTTCATGATCAGAAGAGACATTAAAATTTTCACATGTTAAAGAATAAGATTCCATTTCGGACACGATTTATGATGAAGTTTCTTCCTAGGGTAAGATAGATGAGATAATGGATTGAGAATCGACATCATCGTTTACATCTGACATTGCTATAACTTCCTCTGATCTGATTGGAGAAGTATAAACTTGCTGGATTTCAGCTGATGAAATAAAGACATCTCCATTTGAGATTTCATAATTTCATGGTGGATCACCACTTTCTCCCATGTTTTCTGGATCGATTTTCGTGATTTACATTATGGTGGTTTCTATGAGAGTATGTTTATTTGGGTCTATCCTGTCGATTTGACTGATAGAAAACACATAATCTATACTCACATGTTTAAATGGGTTTACTGGAACCTTTTCCAAACCATATGGAGCATTAACTTTGGTAATATCCCTTGTTGTGGATTTATCATTTCCCTTCATGTGATAGAATTCTGCCACAATGTATTGAGATTCAGATGTCTTGAACAAGGATTTATCACCATACAGTGTCCCAATTTGACCATCAAAACAATATTTGAGACATTGATGATTTTATGAAGAGATAACTGCATGTTGATGTAGCCAGGGTCTTCCAAGCAAGATGTTAAAGACTGAATGGTGATCAACAACCATGAAATATGAATTGGATACAATATCTCCCAACTGAGTTAGGAGTGTAATCTCACCCAGAGGTTATTGTTCATTTTATCATATCCTTGTAACAACAAAGTAGAAGGAGATAAATCAGATTCTGTGAGGCCCAATCGACGAAGAGTACGAATGGGAATGAGGTTGACTCATGAACCATTATCAATGAAAACTCTTCGGAATTCTACACCATTGACCTTTCCAGATAAGTACAGAGGTCTTATATGTCCATGCACGACATCATCTTCATCTTCATCTATGAAACATATCACTGCATGGCATTCTGCCGGATTATTCTCTACATGGTAGACTTCAGCTGCAACAATTTCAGTTTCAAACTCTTGAGGACTCGACAAAGCCTCGATGAGTGCCTCCTGAGGATCCTTTGATAAATTCAAGGCATCCAGAATTGACAACATGGCTGGTACTTGGGCCAAGTGTTTCAATACATCATAATTTTGATCCAAAGGTCTGTGTTTCCCAATAGGAACATGTGGTTTCGCAGGTACCTTAGAAGTAGATGATTTGAATTTTGATGTATCTCGTACCAGGATAAGAGTTGGTAATACTCCTAGCTTTGGAAGATTAGACTGATTAGGTCTATTTACTTGCTAAGAGTAATAAGAGGGAAACTTCAACCGATCTTCCAGAATAATTGTGCCAGGACTAATTCTGCCTTGTGGGGAAGAACATTCTTGTTCTTTTTGAGCTTGTTGAAGGGCTCTACCATGAGTTTCTACCACATACACAGTTCTAGTATGAGTAGAATTGGAATAGTGGCATTTGAAAGATCCACGTATTCCCTTGTATCCTGAGCCTCTGTAACTTCCCCGGATTCCCTTTTTTGATACAGGGAACTCGGGCTCATCAAAATCGATATTGCGACTAGAGTATAGATCTATTAATTGAATCATATTAATAGAACTGATGATTAACTCTTCATCTGATGAAGACTCTTCCTGACTAGCCAATTTAGGCTGCGCCGTTTGGTGGGGCAGTACCCATGGCTTTGAAGTAGATGGCATGAAATCTGCCCGAGTCAAATACAAATTAGGCTTTGACACATACTCATCTTCTTCTAATTCTTCTTCTTTCGTTGAGTTATGCCATTTCTTTGAGGATTTTCCCTCTGATGAAGAGGGTTTTGTTGTGGCATTCATGGCAGAAGACACGATTGGTTTCTTTAATTGTGCTTGAAAAATGTCATGTGTTCGGTTGATCATTTTTCTGACCATCCAATCATCATATTTTTGCACACTATTTTTCTTAACTTCTTTGTCACTCACCTTCTTCCTCTGGATCTGTAGCAGTAACACATTCTACCTGAGCTGAAGAACCTTTCAACAAGACTTGTCCTGAGTCCACCATTTTTTGTAGGAGGTCCTTGAAAACAAAACACTCCATAATGGGATTCCCCAACATTTGGCGAAATGGGAAATAATTGGGACTGTCTTCATCTCCTTCCTTGTTTGGCCTCTTGCGCCTTGGAAATTGAACCAAATTATTTTCCATAGCTGAAATGAAGATACCCGGAACTTGTTCATTTCAGAAAGAGTAAACTTTGCACTTTATATCCTCAAATTTTTTCCATCTTCGATCTCTTTGATCATCTTGACAAAACAGCCTCTGTTGATGGAACTCAGGAGGAATATCCCTTCGAGAAGATGAATGTTTTGATGTAGAAGCAGGTATATGTGGTTTTTTAAGCATAACTGTAGCTGTCTCTGCTTTACCCATTCTCTTTCCTGGAGCTGATGGAATTACACGAGCATTATCCTTATTCTTCATAATAGAATCTTCACTCTATTGAGCGATTTATGTAAGGTCTCGAAACCCACCTGTGTATTTTACAGGAATCAATGGCATGCATAATTCATCATGCAGATTTTCCACATAAATTAGAAACAATTCCTCTTGAGTTTGTTCCAAGCTCAGGGAATACGTCAATCCCTTCAAGCGAGTAATGAAATCTGAGACCCTTTCATTCTCCTTTTTCTTACAGTTTGTAAGATGAAAAACTATTGTCTTTGGAAACATTGAACTGAATTGAAGAAGGAATAGTTGACGGATATCCTCTCATCCTATAATTGACCGAGATTGCAAGCTTGTGTACCAAACAAAGGCAGGTCCTTGTAATGACTGTACAAAACACCATAGATTAACTGCTTCTTGTTACTGAGGGGTTCCCATCATAGGATCACAACGAGAAACAAAATGTGTTAAGTGTTTCTCTGGGTCTCCCGAACCATTAAATATTAGGAATGTGGTATTTTCAAAAAATTTATGGGGGAGGAATTGCATCAACCCACTCAGGGTAAGCTCTCTTTTCTGGTTGAATTTGAGATCGTTTTCCATCCATAGCTGCCAACCGAGCTGTTAATGACTCAATAGAAGTTTTTATCATTTTAGAAACATATGGTTGAGCTTCGACCTGAGCTGGTGCAATGAGTGGAGCTGATATAGAGGTGTGAACTGGTACTGCAACCGATGGAAACCCTGCCAATTGTTGTTGCACTTGACCCGTAGGGTTAGACCTGTGAGGTTGTACTGGTAGAGGATGATATTTTTGATCCATATCGGTAGCCACAACAAATTACCTTGGCTGACTGACTCCAGCACGATTAGGAGGAAAACTACCCTGAAGTAGTTTTGCATTCATCCTCCTTAATTCCTTCATTTCTTCCTTTTGTTGGGAAAATCTCTACTATAGTGAGAGTGATTGGCCTTATCCAGAGGAATGTTATGTAAGATGATTCTTTTATTTCCCCTTATTGGACCCATTTTGGAGAGGGGGATGTGGGTTACTTGAAGGATTACCTAGGTTCTGTGTAATCATTTGATTCCGTGTACGTACACCTTCTTCATTTGTGTCTGTGCATACAACTTCATGGGTAAGAAATTATTCAACTGATCCCTCCAAGTGAGCCTCATCTGGTGGATCAGCAACTATGGCATTAATGACATTGATTGATGCATAATTCATCGCATCTCTTCTATCAGAATTTATGCGATATTGTCTTCTTCCATATCCTTGATGAGACATTGACTTTTGTTGATCCTATCCCTCAAGAAATTATTGACGAACCATAATTTAGAGGAAATATACAGATAATTTGGCTCTTCATTCCTCCTATGGCTTCTTCTCCAATCGATATAAGACTGACTTTTTCTGAGGGAGGGATTGAGGATTTGAAAAAGACCCCAGTCTTGTGGACTAGGGCTATTCCTGTTGTCTTTGCTCAACTCCTCAAACCCTATTTGTTGATTATGAGGGTTGGTTTAAAAGAGTCACCAGAATGGAAAGCTGGGGTGGTTCTTGAAATGCTATATCTGAGACCTTCTTGGAAGCTCTCCTTATATTTCAAACTTTAGTCCAGAAATTGGCTGGACGCATCAACCTGCATCCACTTTTATCACCCGGCTCAAAAGACAGTTCGATGATTTCTGACACTTCTGTAACTTAATGATGTGCTTGCTCCAAATGAGAGGCCTATTCAATATTATCATTTTCTTAATGCAGGAGTAATTCTATAACTTCTTCTCTGTGTGCTTGATTTTTAGAGGAAGTAGAAGAAGAATGTTCTTGGGAAAGCTTTTGATTACAAAAAACCCATTGACTACGACCGGCCATGGGAAATAACATTGCATGAGACCATTTTCGGTGGGCTTTTCTGACTGGAGAGCACAGTGAAATGTAGCCCTCCATGAACACCCCATCCCCTGATATGAATACCAGATGGGGCATTGGAAATTAATTAGTGTAATCTTCTTAGTGCGCCAAGGCATGAACGCTGAAGGGCTCTCTACTGCTTTTCAGACTTCAGGTATCGAGAAACTGAGAGAGATGCCAAATCAATTTGGCATTGTAACCCTTCTATTATCTTGGCATGATTTTTATATTTATCATAATATAATATTTTCTTTTTTAACTGACAAATAGTTTTCCATTTGTTGAGACGAATATCATGAATTCCATCTTCTGTCAACATCTCTAGAATGTCATACTGAGAATCAGCCAAAGGCCAAAACACAACTGGAACTTCACCTTACCCCAGTTGTTTTCTCATATTCAATACTTCCTCTTTATAATTAAATGAAGATTCTTCTACCTGATTAGACCAGAGCTGGTGCTTCCTTGTTGCTTCATCAAATTCAAAAAGATTGGTAGAGAATTCACTGATCAAACTAGAAGATGCACGAATTAGGGGTGGTTGATAGAATGACCTACACCCTTGTCTATTTCTGGTTGAGAAAGTATTTCACCTGGTAATGATAAAGCATTAGAAATGACTGGTTTCACATTTTCAAGTGCCTCAAGATAAGAGGGCTTTCTCATCACTACATTTTCCACTGGAGCATTTTCCAGTAAATGTGCATCACTACTATGGAGAGTACTTTTGCAGATAAATTCATAATCATGGGGACGACCACCATAGTGGGTTATAGAAAAAGATGAAACATTTTTATCCTTGGTCATCTGACCACACAGAGGGCTCTTGTGGCTCTCATCTAAAGATGAAACTTTGAGATCAACCGAATTTTCATGAAGCAAGCCTTCATGAGGAAGTGTCTGATGAAGACCTTTGTAATTAATGTCCCGACTATTGGGAACTGAAAGAGTAGAATCTTGAGTTGCAATAGATAATTGTCTGAGTGAATCAAGAACTCTAGCATCGAGTAAGGACTTATCACAGATGGGCATTTTATTTCTTGACTATACTGGGTGGTTCTTCTTCATAGATGCCTTCTTACTCAATTTGGAAGGTGTATGTTCCTGCTCAGGAGAAATAATCTGGTTAGGATGATTATCTTCACTCAAACTAAGTGTATGTACCTGACTTGGCTGCATGTATGATATGGGGGAGTATTCCCCACAAACCTCTTGAACGGAACAGATGTGTGTGTCTGTTCCGGAGTGAACTGTTGATGTGTCACTCCACTGGTAGGGATAGATTTATGTGTCTTTCCCTGAGATGCTGCTGAAGCTGTTATAATATCCTGGCATGGATCCAGAATATGAGCAAGGATTTTCTTCTGCTCTTTCACCATTGATAGAATATGCTTGGTGAATTTAGCTATCGGAATGGGGATATACGTCCATTCTGTGCTCGGAGTAGGTGTGTGTGCCTGCTCCTATCCTCCTTTTCCTGTCAGTGAATCCTGACAGTACTCAAGTGTGGGGGATGAAAGTTGAGTATGCCTCCTGTTTGTTGCTGGAGCTTTCCGACCGACTTCTCCGAATGCTACCAAATGAGACTGTTGGTAGGGTTGATCAATATTAGTAGGTGTATGTTCATGCTGATTGTACTCCTCCGAACATGGCTGACAAGCTTCCTTCAATACTGACAGACGAGGTTGCTGGCAGGATTGATGAATGTAAGCAGATGTATTTACCTGTTTACCAGTTGTCAACACATTGGGTTGGTGGGCTCCATCACATGTAGTCAGATGAGAATGCTGACTAGCCGAGGATTTATAAACAGGTGTATGTTCCTGTCTATAGTACTTCGTCGGAAGTTCCTGGCGGGACTGGCGTGATGCTGCCAGACGAGTCTGCTGGACAGCTGAATTAAAACGGACGGGTGTGTGTTCCCTCTCATTTCATTCCACCAAGTTAGGTTGGTGGGATTCTTCGGAGATGGAAGAGATGAGAACCTGCTCACTGTTAACCGGATTTTGCCTCAGGAAGTTCTTCTTGCCTGCTCGAATTCGAGGAACCTGTGACGAATTCTTGGAAAGGATACCCTCATCATATTGAGGGTGCACTACCACACGATTCTGGCAGCGATTGTTGATAGGAACCCTTGGGAAGGACTCTTGTCTCCTTGAATTAAGGCCCTGAGGGACCTTCTCATTACCCTCCCCGGAATACAGGATTGAATGGTGATTGTTTTCTAGGGATAACGACCTGAAACAGTTGAAGACGGTGCTTGGAACCACCTGCTTCTTGATCACTAGTCATCACTGTCTGGATGACCAGGTTGAATAATTGACTTGGAGGGCTTGTCGAGCAGCCTATAGAGTCCTAATAGTACCTTTTGATGGTACTCCTTAACCATCACATTTTATACCCAGTGTTGAAGACGCTGAGTAGGTGATGTCGTCCTTAGAGCGGACGATGATCCAGCAGGAGTAGTAGCGGATGAATTCATAGTAGAGTTTTTCACAGCAGAAGTATTCACAGCAGTGAACTTAACAAAACCCATTATTGTAATGCTGAAAATCTTCAAAAAGAGTTCATATCTGATATAACAAACATATTCAAGATAAGTCCGCTGCTACATCTTTTGGATGAGCACATATGTTTATGATTTCTTTGTTGGCCCACTCATTGAGTTTAAATAGGGGCCTAAAAAATAAGTAAAACATCACTTTATCATGGTTAAGGGATCACGTCGGGTTCACCATTTTTTGTTTCCTATGGAATTGGGTATGACCTCATTGATTAATGGTTCAAATATTCCAATCGGTTTCTAATGCGGTTTTTTATAGAACCGGAAATGTCCAATGATTCCATATCCATTTCGAACAACTTTCCGAAGGTAGGAACTCATCAGTTGTAGACTGATGAGGTATATGAATTTTCATTAGTCAATAGGATGGGAGGTTGGAATCACCACACCTTTTTTAGGGGAATTATTGTCTACTACGAGACTCTCTTCATAGATTTATTTTATGTTCGTGAATCTTTATTACTTTACAAAGTATAAAATGAGCTTTTCTTTAGATCTAACAATCAATGATTTATATATAAGAAATTTATAGAATCCTTTATATATATTCAAGGTTCTTCATCGATAGAGAATCATCTGTATTTGTTAGAGATTCTTATTAAATGGTATCCTTCAATACATAAAAGTATCTTGGTCATTATGATGACCATACTGGTGTTAAAGCCACTCAGTGGGGCACTTGAAGATTATTGTCATTCAGAAGGACATGGATTATTTCAGAGTTGGGATCGTACCTGCAGATAGGCTACCTACATATACTTTATTTAGAAAAGGAATCACAAACCACGTAGTTTGAGTGATGGATTATGATATTTATGCATGATTGATGGCTCAAAGAAAGAGGTCATGATTGATTTTACACTCTAAGATCAAGTGAGTCATGCTCAGTCTGAGAAACTAGAGGTATTGGTGACACCAGACAATTGTTCCACAAAAAATGCAATTATGTGGGGCTTATGTATGTATGAATTCCCAAAATAGATGAGTATTGGGAAAAAACCCAGGAACAAGGTCCATAAAGATGTATGTACTTTCTGGAGATTTGGATACTCTAATCTTGGGGCTTACTCCTATGGAAGATTCCCATGTTATGAAGGGATTTATGATTGGGTTTTACTCCTAAGGAGAATGCCCAGATTAGGGAATGTGTGGCTTACACGTGAAGAGGATGCCCAAATAACGATTTAGGGCATACTCTTAGGGAGGATGCCAAAATTAATGATAATTTGGACTGGGTCTTACTCCTAAAAAAGAAGGCCCGGGTTAAGGAAATATGGATTTTGGGAACTTGGGGATTACTCCTAAGGAGGATTCCAAAAATTATAGGAACTTGAAGACTGGGGCTTATTCCTAAAAAGGAGGCCCAGGTTATGGATTCTCTCATCTTTAAATAATGATGTTGAATGAATGAACTCTCTAACTTTAGTGATATAAATAAGTGTATATCACTAGGTTTTGAGAGATGTTCCATAGAATTTCTTTCAGATAAGGAAACCAACAAAGAAATCATGACTTAAATGGATTTGGAGAGAGTTTTGAAGGCTTAATCAGGAAGAGGAGAGGTGGATAATCATAGAAGAGGTGAAATAGGCAGGAAGGGAACCCAAAAACAGAGGGGCGCCCAAGTACTGCGTGGGCGCGCAAGTACCGCGTGGGAGCGTATGTACTGCATGGATGCGCAAGTCCAGGTCGTGCAGGTATACTTGCACGACACTTGGGTACTTGCGCGCCGGCTAATCTTTAGGGTAGAACTTGGGCAAGACTTGGCTCAAGCCCTTAATACTGCCCCTAGAGACATCCAGAAGAGAGGCATGCAAGTTATGTGGAATAAATAAGGTGGCGCGCAAGTGTGGCCATTTCCCTTAAGGGATGGCCACCTAAGTGTGCAAGTGTTGATGATTTTCAACACTTAGGCCTTCTTCCCACACTTTATATCTTCCGTTCTAGGTAATAAATTACCTTAGAAGTGTTCGGAAGCTTTGAGAAGAGACTAGGGAGTTGGGAGCTCAAATCTATGGTTCTGGAATTTTTCGTCCCTGAAATGGGGGGCCCACAGGGGGTATTTATAGGCTAGAGAAGACCCTTGGCGAATTTCCAATGCAGGTGCGCAAGTCACCTGCGCGACCCACTGGCGGCGCGCAAGTATACTTGTGTGACTATGAGGGAACTTGCACGACACAAATGGAAAAGAACCCTTGTTCATGCCATTGTAAATTTTTTATGTTTTCTTAAAAGGATGAATCAATTAATGATAAGGCATTTCCCTTTCAATTAATTTAGACTCTGTGATGAAAAAGGAGTGTCAAAACTGCTGTATAAGTTAAAAAAGACATTATTAACTTAATTTTGTCGAAAAGGTTATAAAGGACCTTGTTTGGAAAATGATGGAAATATTCCTTTATAAACATCTTATAAAATTCAAACAAGGGTATAAATGAATTTAACCCATAGTCTATACAATAGTAAAAATATTTTGAAATACATATTTGAGAAACATGGATGTGGATGATAAAGAGGTCCCAGTAGATACTTATGTAAAAACAACCTTAGATAATGAAGAGATTGTAAAATTAACCCTCACCTTGTACTTTTCCTTGGTCGAGGGTAGTTTAACATCCAATATAATGGTGAAATAATTTTTATTAAATTATACAATCATCATATACATTAATATGATATCATATATGATCTTATGACATTGCTTTGTTACCAATATCTTAGTATTATCTTTGTTTCAGGTGTTAAGAGATTCATTTTCCATTATACTTATTGTTATGTGGGACATATTTGTTATTTATGGGATGTATCATATTCATATCCAGAATTATATATAGTCTTTAAACATTATTTTTAATCATATAATGATAATTAGACTATAATGGATACGATGGGGAATGGATCTCATCGCGTTCGTGGAGACGGTAATCCGTACGTACACACGAGCGACAATATCATTCTTTTAATATTATAATAATATATAATTGGATGTTATATCTTATACACAGAATCATTATCATGTTTTATTTATTATTTACATCAATTACACATCATTATTATTCCCATCCAAAATTATAATGTATTGAATAATAATTACACTACAACGTGGAGACGGTAAGTCGTACGTACCCACTTATGATTAAAAGTCATTCAAAGGTTGGATATAATAATTAATTTGGTTGTACCATATTTTTTATGACATCAAAGTATATATAAGATACTGTAGTTATTATTTTATAATGTAAAAATCAATGAAAAAGGAAGTGGAAGGAGAATGGAACTTGAAAGAGGTGATGAAATATTTACCTCTTCTTCGGGTTCTTCATTTTGATTTGATCAAAAGGGCTCCTTAGGCTGGATTTATGACTAATGTAAGGCCTATGATATGAAGGGAGGATAGTTTAGAGTGTAATAGGGTATGGTTTGGCTGATCCAAATGGCTTTGAAGGTGTGAATTAAAGAGAAGGGAGAGTTCCCTTTTATAAGAGGGGTGAGGGGAACCTTAGGAAAAGCTAGAAATATTAATTTATAACAAGATAATTTTCGGTTTATAAATGATCCAAAATAAATTATTTAATGTATAAGGTCGGTATCGGTCTAAAAACACTAAACCAATAATTTTTAGATATATTTGGGTCACTATATTAACATTATCTTTTAGATTTAACTCTTAGTTAAATAGTTTTTCATTTTCCATGTCTCTTTCTATTCTTATATAATATAGTTAATAAACATACTATATACTTATATGAAAACCGCAAGTGGTTCATTAATGATACCCCTATCATTATATAAGTACTTTTTTAGAACTATAAATTTTTTGGAAAATAAAATCAATTAATAATATAATATTTTTTAAAAAACACTTTTATGTCAATTTTGACACTATTTGGTATTTTGTTTTTTCTAAATTCATAACAGAATTATTACTTAAAAATAAATTTATCTAAACAACACTAATATGTAATATTAACAAATAAATTTAGTGTAAATCATTAAAAGTCTCAAATTACATTTATTTGGATATTCATATTATCAATTATTTTATATTTCATTAATTAGGTAATTACTGCATAATCATTGTGTCATAAATAAATTAAATTATTTATTGTCTAAAAATATAAATAAAATACCATTTTGTAGGAAATATTATTATAATTATAATAAATATTTATAGTCTAATTTATCTTATTTATAACCCTATATTAAAATTTATTTAGTTATTAAACTTTGATTTTATCTTTTTTAACTCTTCATTAATAATAATAATAATAAATGTCCTAGTCTAATCCATGTGGACCAAAAGGATCATATTTTTCTCCTAAGGTTGTTTTTGGTCTTATTACACTTATCCAATAGAATTAGGACATGTGTTAGGGTAATAATAATATCATTTTTACCTTTAATTTCAATATTTACGTTTAACCGTGGTAAATAAAAGTCAAAAATTACTATTCAACAAAAATTATTTTATCATATTGAACTACATTTTACATACTGATATCAACCATGACTCTTGGATTTTTTAAATTCAACTCTCAGAAGTGGTAAAATTATGTTTTATGTGAATTTGCAAATTCTCCTAGGATGTGGGTAAAATACCGTGAAAAGTTCAATAAAATTTTTTGATATCTAAAATTATTATAAATTGGCACCAATGAATTATAATGAACTTATATAGGTATTATGTATATATTTTGACCTAAAATATACTTAAATAAAATAAATAATTATTTAAATTAAAATTCGTTTTTAAGCTATTACTCATTGTTTTTAACTATTCATCAAAAATTAAATGCTTTCAGACAAATACCAAAAAATAACCCTAAGATAATTTTGATATTCAGAATTAAAAAATGAAATATATTATACTAATTTAAAACAATAGAAGTTTCATTAATTAATTTAAAATTACTTTCCGTTGTCAAAACAAAAAAAAGTATTTTTAAGAAATAGTAACTATCAAAAGATTGACACTTGTTTATGTCCATTTTCAAAGTGAAATTACTTAAAATGATCATAATTGAATTAAATGGTAAAAATATAATCTAATTATACTTATAACCCATTGAATTGTATAATTCAACTCTATAAATTATTTTGATTAGAAAACATGTTTTCAGTTAAAATATAGTACTTTTCACTATTCACCCAAATATGAAAGTTATCAAAAACACACCAAAAATTTATTGAAACTAAATTCTTATGTCCCAATTCTAAAGAAGAATTTTATTTTCTCAAATTGAATATATATAAGTTTCAAATGTTGGACATAAAAATGGTTCCTCCTTAATAGGCGGTAAAGTTTCATTTTTTGAGAAATAATTCTTTAATCTAAAAAAAGGAATTTTTTCTTACATTATGTTTAAGAAACTCATAATAAGGATTATAAAATTATAAGGATTATATAAAGTTCAAAATTCAGTTAATAATATTCATAACGAATTTTGAACGACTAGTTTTGTAAGTCGTGGTATGCATGAACTCAGTTTTGCGTGTAGTGCATTTTATTGCACTACTTTGAGGAAACAACATACTATGAAATATTGGGGTTTTACATTCTTCCCTCCTTCATTAAATTGTGTCCTCGTAATTTAAAATTTTTACTCGAAAATAAACGGTTGAAAATAAAAAATACCATTTTGGGAAAACCCAGATAAAAAATTGGGTTAATAAAATTTTGTCTTAATTAGAGGAAAAGGGGAATGAAAAAGTCAAAACCATGTTATGATCTTGATTAAGAGAACATTGGTGGAAATTAGAGACACATAATTATAGGAAAAATATAATCATTTATAGGGATTTATTGAGGTCATCAGGCACAAATAATTGTAAAATTGAGGGCCTCAAAGCCATAAATCTATTGTGATTTAAAATATAATCGGTTCAACAAAACATAAGGTATTATGATAAAAAAATTTAGTTTTAAGATCCCTTACCTAATGTTTATGAAATAATTTCTTCATATAATAAGATAATATATATATATATATATACATGACAAGTAGAGTTCCATAATTTAACTAACTACTACCACAAATTCATCTTCCACTCTAAAAGATAATATAACATACATAATATTCTATTTATCCTATTCATTTGGGGTTTAAAAAAACGAATTTATAATTAATCTACCAGTCATTTTTAATAAACTACATTTTTCAATCAAAAACATCATGTGGGCCATTGGTAGGTGATACACCCTTGTCGCCCTTCGGTTATGGGTTCCAAGTCTCATGACCTTGTCGGACGCGACGAGTTACCGCCCAATCCCCGGGTGGTCCTTTTATGGCAATCCAAAAATAATATCAAACTATTATTATCCAAAATACTTCTGTCCAAACTCATAGTCCAAAATTTATAAGGAAGGTAAACACAATGAAGATCCTTTATTCCATGTAATAACATGTGAACACCTTCATCATCTATTATTTTAAAAAATTGTATCATCCTGAATTACCATAAAACCTTATTGATTACATTCATGATCCATTATTCCTTATAGATTATTGGATAAAAACTTCTATTAAAAATGTTGTAATCTCCAAAAATGATGGAATATACAAATCATTATTCAAATTCTATGTAGTCAAGAATATCTAATATAATTTATCTAGATCAATCATGTACTATTCCAAAATTACTAACTCATGATAGGGACCATATTAATGATTAACTTTCCTTCAACCATTTATTTTTTCAAAAGTGTGGCTTACTATTAAGTTACCTTTATTAGAACCATATAATCTCAAATCATCAATAAAATAGTACTGCAGTACCATCCTTAATTATCTCCATAATTCAAATAACCAGTATATTGCTGATACAACACTCAAATTAAATAATTATATAATAACAACATATGAACACTAGTCATTCATATTCATCTAAGGTAGTATCATAACATGTTTATTATCCAATAACATCATTTGTGGTATACTCTGATGACTGGGACATTGATTCACATAGTGTCTCAACAACTTTCATATGAAGCATTTTACATTTGAAAACATTGTATTGCCCTTGCAATCACGTACATGGTTTCCACATTTATAACAAACTTACATTACCATCAATCATTTAACAAGGTAATTATTTCAACATTCATCACATATGGGGAAATCCTTCATTCCCCTCATCCCTTTATCTATCTTTCTCTCTACCATCCATTTCTTGTTTTTCATCCCTTTAAAGACATTGGACTCAGAGAATTATTTACTTATATTACTAACAAATGATATTATTTCTTCATATATTGAGAATACATGGGAGACTATTTACCTTCTAAATTTTGGCTTAACACCATGAATGATATGACCATTCTTACTATTTGGATCATACGTATTGTTGAAGTTCTCATTCCATCTACTAGGTTCCATTTCTAAACAATGGAATACACTAGGTCAGTTTATATATCACAATTCATAATTCCAAATATGTAAAATACCTAACATAAGTTGAACAGATTATGGATTTAATCCATTATCAAAAAAAATTCGTTGAGGATTTATTTAATCATAAACCCTTTATAGTGGTTTGTAAAGAAAATTAGAATTATCCTAATCATATCCCCATGGGTGTCATAACTGAGAGTTCAGCAAGGCCTGTTGTCGTGAACTAGTTCCCATTCGAGTATATCTTAATGCAGTTTTTTCAGGTTTTACCCCTAGGTACATTTGTGCCAAATCCTCCTCCTACTAATTTTATCGAGACAGGGGTTCATTTCTTGGAAAAATCACAAAATCTCTAAAATAGAAAAATTATAAGAAGTACATATATACTCATCCTCAAAGTATATCATAGGGCTATGTGTTTTAATTAATGTTTACCTAAATCTTGTTTCCAGGGTATGTACTAAACTTCCTCTAATACCAACTTTAATGCCCCAACCCTAGAAGCCCAGAGTCGGTGCATTATTTTAATACATTTTCATGATCACCATAGATCATGTCTCTAAATACTAATTAGTTTAGTATCCTTGGATGTACTAGATACATTCATAAGGACTACATTTCATCATAAAATAAAAAAATTTACAACAACATTGTTTCCGTAGACCACACTCATATACCCTTATAAAATCACTACAGGTTAGTCATAAAATACTTTTTCGGATCCTGGGAAAAAATAAAACATAGAAAGGGGTGAGCTCAGATGCTCAGTAAGGATAACAATATAGAAGAATCATTTTTAAATAAGCATAATCATTTAAGGAAATGTAAAAGAAAAAATCAAAATCCTTTTCAACTTGACCTTCCTCATAATATGGAAAAGAGAAAATCAAATAATGTCATTTACATAGTCATATGGATATTCTACTAGTCAAATAACAACATACAATAACAATAGCCACTTTCATAATGATTGAATGCATAATGCCAGAATTTAATAAACACATAGTCAAGACCTTGTGCCAAGACTAAAAAAATATTTTCTTCAAGGCCTTCTTCCGAGGCACTAGGTTAACTCATGAGATCTACTGATACATCTAGGAGCTATAACGGGCTCTACACGTCACCTACTAAGTCCAATGCATTCCTCATATGAAAAGGTTTGAACCTAACATAAACATTCGTATTAAAACTGGCATACGAATTGTCAATAATTTATCCATAAACCATGAATGGTATGAAATAACACATCCATAGTCAAACATATCACAATACCTTCAATACAATATGGAAGTTTTGTATACTAATAAATAAACTTCAAACAAACATAAAATCCATCAAAGTGTGTTGACATAGATGAAATCAAAACCTCTTTAGAGAAAGATATATTTCTGTTATGAAACCATTTGAAGGTCAAATAATTATAAAAGAAAACATTTATATTTGGAAATATTCTTATAATCTTGTGATGGATGCTTCAACAATGTTATAACGGCGGAAAATATCCGCACCCGCCGTATAAGTTAAAAAAATACATTCTTACCTTTATTTTTTCGAAAAGGCTATAAACGTTCTTTATAGGAAAACGACGGAAATATTCCTTCACAAACATCTTATAAAAGTCAAACAAGGGTATAAATGACTTTAACCCATATTCTATAAAATATTAATAATTTTTTAAATACATTTTTAAGAAACATGGATATGGATGATAAAGAGGTCACAGTAGATACTTACATGAAATCAACCTAGGATAATAAAGAGATTGTGAAATTAATCCTTACGTTGTACTTTTCCTTGTTCGAGGGTAGGATAACCTCATATATAAAGGTGAAAAAAGTTTTATTAAATTATACAATAATCGTATACATTAATATGATATCATATAAGATCTTTTGACATTGGTTTGTTAATAATATCTTAGTATTATCGTTGTTTCAGGTCTTAACAGATACATTTTCCTTTATATTAATTGTTATGTGAGTCATATTTTTTATGTATGGGATGTATCTTATTCATATCCATAATTATATCATGTCTTTAAACATTATTTTTAATCATGTAATGAAAATTAGTCGTGAATGGATACGCTGGGGAATGAATCTAATCGTGTTTGTGGAGACGGTAATCCGTATGTACGCACGAGTGACAATATCATTATTTTGATATTAAAATAATATATAATTAGATGGTATATTATATATACAAATCAATATCAGGTTATATTTATTATTTACATCAATTACAAATCATTATTATACCCATCCAAATAATAATGTATTGAATAATAATTACACCACTACGTGGAGATGGTAAGTTGTACGTACGCACATATTGTGACATGTCATTAAAAGAATGGATAGAATAATTAATTTGGGTTTACCATATTTCTAATAAATTCATAAAATATTGAATATACTGGATTTATTATTTTATAATGGAAATAGTAAATAAAAAGGAAGTGGATGAAGAAAGGATCATGAAAGAGGCGATGAAACATTTACATCTTTTTCGGGATCTTCATTTTGATTTGATCAAAATGAATTTTTAGGATGGATTTATGACTAATTTAAGGGCTCTAGGATGAAGGTAGGATAGTTTAGAGTGTATTTGGGTAGGGTTTGGCAGATCCAAATGGCTTCTATGGTGTGAATTGGAGAGAAGGGTGAGTTCCCTTTTATAAGAGGGGTGATGGGAACCTTAGGAAAAGCTAGAAATACTATTTTATAATAAAATAATTTTCAGTTTATAATGGCTCCAAAATGAATTATTTAAATTATATGCTGGGTATGGGTCGAAAAACACTCATCCAATAGGTTTTAGATAGGATTGGGTCACTATATTAACTTTATCTTTTCGATTTAACTCTTACTTAAATAGTTTGATATTTACCATGTCTATTTGTGTTTTTATATGATATAGTTAATAAACATACTATATACTTAAAATAGAACCCCAAGTGGTTCAATAATGATACAAATTTCATTATAAAAGTCCTTTAGAAGAACCTTAGATTTTTAAGAATATAATATAAATTAATAATATAATATTTGTTTTAAAAACACTTTTATGTTAATTTTTACACTATTTGGTATTTCTTTACTAAAATCATAACAGAATTATTATTTCAAAAATAAATTTTATAACCAACCATAATATGTCATATTAACCTATAAAAGTATTTTAAATCATAAAAAGTATGAAATTACATTTATTTTGAAATTTATAATATCAAATATTTTAATATTTCATTAATTATGTAATTACTCTATCATCATTGTGTCATAAATAAATTAGCATATTTAACATAAAAATATATAAATAAAATACCATTATGTTGGAAATTGTTTTAGCTTTTTAATTAATATTTATAGTCAAATTTATCTTATGTATAACCCTATATTAAAAATGTTGTAGTTATTAAACATTGATTTTAACTCTTTTAACTCTTATGTATACAAAATAATAATAAATGTCATAATCTAATCCAAGTGGACCTAAATGATCATATTTTCTTACTATGGTTTGTTTTAGTTGAATTAAAAATATCCAATAGAATTTGGGCATTTTTTAGGGTAATAATAATATCATTTTTACATTTAATTACTCTATTTTCATTTAACCATGGTAAATAAAAGTAAAAAGATACAATTTACCAAAAAATATTTTTATCGTATTGAACCACATTTAACTTACTGATATCAATCATGTCTCTTTTATTTTAGAAATTAAACTCACAGAAGTGGTAAAATTATGTTCTATGTGAATTTGAAAATTTTCCTAGGAGATGGTTAAAAGACGGTGAAAAGTAAAATAAAAATTTTATATATCTAAAATTATTATAAACTGACTCATATGAATTATATTTAAAATATATAGGTATTATGTATAAATTCAGAACTAAAATAAATTTAAATAAAATAAATAATTATTTAAATAAAAATTCGGTTCTGAACTACAACTTAATGTTTTTCACTATTCATAAAAAATTGAATGCTTTCAGAAAAATTCCAAAAAATCACCCGAAGATAATTTTGATATTCCAATTTCAAAAATGAATTCTATTTTACCAATTTAAAAACATTGATGTCGCATTAATTAATTTAAAATTAATTCCTGTTGTCAAAACCAAAAAGCGTATTTTTATGAAAAAATAACTATCAAAAAATTAACACTTATTTATGTCCAATTTCAAAGTGAAATTACTTACAATGACCATCATTGGATTAAATCGTAATAGTATAATCCAATTATAATTCTAAACTATTAATATTTATAATTCAACACTATAAATAATTTTTATTAGAAAACTTGTTTTCAGTTAAAATATAGTATTTTCACTATTCACCAAAATATGAAAGTTATCATAAAAACACCAAAAATTTATCGAAACTAAATTATTATGTCCCAATTATAAATAAGAATTTTATTTTTTAAAATTGAATTTATTAATGCTTCAAATTTTGGACTTAAAAAGGGTTCTCTATTAAAAGTCCTTAGAGTTGCATTTTTTTTAAAAATAATTCCTTTATCTGAAAAAAATGAATTTTTCTTAAATTATGTCTAAGAAACACATAATATGGATTCTAAAATTTTAAGGATTATATAATGTTAAAAATTCAGTTAATACAATTTATAACTACTTTTGAACGGCTAGTTTGGTAAGTCGTGGTACACTTCAACTTAGTGTTGTGTGTAGTGCAAGTTATTGAACTTTTTTTAAGAAATAACATACTGTGAAATCTTGGGGTGTTATAGATTTTTTCAAGTCCCTACTCCATGACACTAGTTTGTCTCATGTGACCTACCGATGCATCGTGGAGCTATAGCAGGCTCCCCCCATCACTTACTAAGTCTAATGCATTCCTCATAGGAAATGGATTAAACATAACATAATCATTCGTATTAAAACTAGCATATGAAAAGACAATAATTAATCCATAAACCATGAATAGTATAAAAATAGCACATCCACAGTCAAACATAACTCATTCAGTACAATATAGAAGATTGTATTATAATATATTAACCTCAATTGAGAATAATGAATGATATTGACATAGATGAAAAAAATCATCAAAACTATTTGAGAGAAATATCCCACTTTTTCTTAAAAACATTTAAAAGTATCACTATTTATCAAGCAGTTGTTTAAAATATATTTTTGAATCAATGTGTCCAATACCACCTTAAACCTTTTAAATGGAATTTTAATTTGAAAAAATTAATGTCAATATAAATAAATCCCTAAAACAATTTCTAAAACCTAGAAATTAATGAGAAAGATTTAGAAGAATACATCTTTAAAATATTTAAAATGCTATTATAGATAGAGTTCCTAACCAAATGAGAGACACTTGAATAAAAATAATTGAGGTAATCCAAAATTTATAATATCATGTGAATAAAAGGATTCATGGTAAACTATGTCAATGTACAGTATATATACAAAATAAAAGTGAATTGGTGCATAATAATAAAGAAGACTCAATGGAATTTAATTTGAGATGAAATCCCATATAAAGACAGTATAATTAGGTTAAATATAAATAAATGACATAATTATATGTGAAAAATATAAATACACTAAATATTATTTGATATTCAGTGTAAATAAATTATAGAACATTCACACATATTCTTGTAAAAACACCACCAATTTATTGGATGTTGAACTCAATGAATAGATATTGAGTTAAAATTACTCTTATAAGGATCATATTGATGACTTGAGAATTTATCAATGGAGAGACTGTGTGTATAAAAATAATATCCAGATAATGTTGAGTTTAAATTACTACATAAATAATAAATATTTATTCCACACATAATCTTGGAGTAAAATAATCAATGAAGTATGCGTAAAGCCCAATGAGTGGAAATTGAAATTCAAAATTCCCTTACAGATTTGGTAACTTATGAAACATACACCCCATGAAAGAAGGATAATCAAAAAAAGATGTAAATGCCCATAAAATAATGTATATTACACCAATAATACAATCATCTGCATTACATACACCACAAAAAAGGAAATAGTGTCCAATATTGCAAGAATCTAACAGAAATAAGAAGTGAGATGGAAACTCCTTACAACGTTGTAATTAATCGAGTCATATAACCAAAAGTTAATAACCATAAAATGAATCACATAACACCATGAATATAATAAGAATAATGATAATACATATCTAATGAAAGTACATAATAAACCACATGTAATAAATAAGAAACGAACATTGGAAATCTCATGGAATTAAAAGTCTGATAAGAAACCCCATACCTCAAGTCCGACATTTCTTGTATGTTCATTGATCTTTTGGAATAATAAACATAATTTATTTTCTAAATGATTATGAACATTTTTCAAGTTTATTATTCCTTTTATATCCCTTATTACCTCTCTATAACAATTAGTTAATTATTTGAGTTCATATTGGATATTTTATCAATGTTCAAAACTTGAGTCAAAAATGAACAAATTATAATTATAATTTGTCCATGTGGTCAAAAGTCCATTATCAAAGGAATTATACAAATGATTTAGATAATATATATATATATATATATATTATATCTACAGTATATATATTTTTATTTATAACAGTACATGACATTTGGAGATAAGATATGAAATGCACCGTTTGTGGAGACGGTAAGCCGTACGTACGCATGAATGCTACTTTCATTTATATTTTGTATTTTAATGGAATAAAAACATAATTCCACATATTTATATTCTAATTCCATTATAATATTATATAAAATATAATTAACTCCATCCTTTATATGTCCCACAGAAGGAATTAATGAGTCATATCACTTTTAGGTGGTGGTAGTCTGCACTTCCTCAAATGAAATTGTCGCATTTACCCATAATGGAAACTATAAATGTATGATATATATAGAAAATACCAAAAAAAAAAGAAAAAATAAACATAAAATATATCATATATAAATATAGTTCTATATTAATGGCCACCATAAGAGGCGGTAGGAGATAATTGAACAATCATCGCTTTGTGAGGCGTTAGTTTGTCATCCACAGAAACAATGTGTTTTTTACCCATTATATGGAGTTGTGTGTATGTTTTGTTATAAGATTTCTCATAAATAAATCCTAGTATATTTATGATACTTTTTTGTTATAAAATAAAGTAATAAAATGAGTTTAGGGGTTGGATATGTAAAATAAAATAAAAGAAGTTAAGAGAAACCATTACCTTTAATTGGGGTAACTCCCTTTGGTTTGAACCAAAAAAACTTCTTGAAGTGACTTATGACTAAGTTAAGTCATATATGTTGAAGATAGGGATCATGAAAACTTATTTGGGTAGGTTTTGGTCGTGCAAAGGGGATTGAGAGGTTTGTGGAATGGGTGAAAAGTGGGGTCCTTTTATAAGGGAGAGGAGGGGATCTTTTACAAAGTTTGAAAATGTTATTTTATTATAAACTTATCTTCAGTTTCGAAAGGTCCAAAACTCATTAGAGTCAAAGATAAGATGATTCATGGTCAAAGAAAAAAAATCCAACAATAATTGGAATGGTTTTTAGATATTTTTTTAATATTAATAATATTATTAATATAAATCATTTATTAATGAGGTAAATACTACATCATTATTGTGTCATAAATTATTTAATTTATTCATTGTCTAAAAATTATAAAAATATACCATAATGTAGGAAGTATTTTAAATTTAAAATTAATATTTATTTTAAAAAATATGACTTATATAACTCCATGTAAAAATTGATTTACTATAAGATATTATTTTATGTCATTTTGCCTTTACTTTAAGTTAATTAAAATAAAGTGTCATTATCATTCATAAGTGGCTCCATGGGGTCATAAAATAGACCGAAGGATGACCATGGTCTTTCATTACTCATTCAATAGGGTTAGGAAAAGTGTTAAGGTAAATTTTTATTATTATAACATTCTTTGTACCTTGAATTACCCTATTTACCTTTAACTCCGGAAAATAAGTCAAAAGTTACAATTTACCCATAATTATTTTCAACTTATTAGACCAAATTTTACTTAATAATAACAACCATGTATCTCGGATTTTCTAAATTTAATTCACAGAAGCGGTAATATTTCAATTAAATGAAAAAGTCAGATTTGTAACTACTACTTAGTGGCTTCACTAGTCATCAAAAATTTATGTTTTTCAGAAAAACACCAAATAATCAGCCTAAGTGATATTTGATATTCTGAATTCAAAAATGATATCTATTTTACCAAATTCGAAACATAGAAGTTGTATTAAATTTAAATTAATTCCAATTGTCAAAACAAATAACGTGTTTTTTACAAAACAATAACTATCAAAAGATGGACACTTGTTTATGTATAGTTTAAAAGTGAAATTAATCCAAATGAACAACATTGTATTAAGTGGAAAAAATATAATCTAATTATACTTCAAAGAAAATTTATAATATAATCTCACCTTAAAAATAAATTAGATTAAAAGGCAGTTTTGAATTAAAATACAATATTTCTCACTATTCCTAAAAAATGAATATTATTAGAAAAAACGACAATTTAATCCAAACTAAATTTGGATGTCTTTATTCTAATGAAGAAATTTATTCTGTCAAATTTAATTTGAAAAAAGGTCAAATATTGGATTTAAAAAGGGTTCACCATTAAAATGTAGTAAATTTGATTTTTTTAAATACATTTTTTATCTGAAAATTTGAATTTATTCTTATAATATGTCTAAGAAACACACAATACCTAATTTAAAATTATATGGAGTATATAAAATTCAAAATCCTTTTTATACTATTCATAACCACTTTTGAATGGCTAGTTTAGTAAATCATGGTGCGCTCGAACTCGGTGTTTCATATAGCGCAAGCTACTGAATTTAAAGAAAATAACTTACTATGAAATATTGGGGTGTTACAAAATGTGGGTATCTGAAGAAAATCATTATATTTATAACTACTTATTATTTAATAGTTCTGTTTTCTGATGATGTTCGATACATATATGGATAACCAATAAGTATATATTTATTTGTTTTGGTGGAATTATAAAATTTTTAGTTCACTATTATAATTTATATATGATTAGAATTAATATCTATATTTTATGATAAATGTTTGATATAACATGAAAATTACTATTTGTTTTAATTCTTGATATATAGTTAGAGTCCACACCACCATGGAGCTATGTTTGATAAATGGTTAAGTGTATTAATATTTAGGAGTAATGAGTGATTTTTTTGTTATGTGTAATATTTAATTGGAGTTTTACTTCTTATTATGTTATTAATTACAACATGGATTTATTATTTATTTTTTACAATATGTAATTCCATCTAGAAGATATATAATATATATATTTGGTTATAATTCCAGCAAGTTATAATCCTGTGTCTGTATTTTTTTATAATTATGATGTTGGATATTTATTATCATTTGTTTTGGAATAATTCCAAAATGGGGATTCCATGTGATTTACATTGGCTAGGATTAATATTGACACGATTTTCAAAAAGGATTGAAATGATGCCTCATAACATTATAACAACACGTATTTCAAAGGATCCATATAGATTTGTTTCTTATTAATGATAGAAAAGATTCATATAGATATGGTTTTAATTGGGTTTGAATTGATTCCTATATAGATGTTTATATAAAACCTAGAAATGATGCCTCTAGACATGATGTAATTTTTTAACCTATGATGTAACTTGAGAAGCTTGAGTATTCTCAATGTGATATTTTCCATTTTATATGGATTTCCTTTTAGGGTTTCATGTATTATGTTCCAGTAGAATGGAAGATTTAAAAAGTCTAGAATTAAGTACTTATAGTCGTAGTAACACATAGCGACCATAATATAGAATTGGAATGAAATGGTAAGAATAGACAATTAGGTTGGATTCTTGAGTTCCTTGTGATTCTATAGGTACAATTCTTGTGATGTTCATAATTTATTTTAATTTAGTGTATATAAAATATATAGTCACCTTTTTTATTAGAGAAACAATTATTTGTGGTAAATAATATATAAGAGTAAGAAAATATAGTAAGATATCTCCATTAAGAGCCCATTTTTTCTTGATATCTTCTTTTACATGGAACCCTATAAAAGTAAATAATGCATTGTTTTCGTTTTATACATTATTATAATATAAATAAAATACATTAAAAGATAAATAAATAAAACAAAACTAGTATTATTAAAATACGGAAGATAAAAATAGTACATAAAAATAAAACAGCATTAATATTTTGAAAATAAATATCTTCCCATTGGATCATACAACTGATGATTGCTATGGAATTAATACAAGTAATTTGAAATATAATAAACATATTTACTAAATAAATGAAAGGATGAGGTTATATATTTTCATGATGTGTAATAGTAATTAATTGGAATATAATATGGTCATTTCCACTATAGGTCCATTCATATTATTTTTTCATTTGGTATATACCATTATTTAACATAAGATTCACTAAAATGAAAATTATAAGGGTATTATGAATAATAAAAAACTAATAATCATAACATAAACATTTAATTAGTATGTATAAATATAACTAAAAAAATATTCAAAATTATGTTGAGAGAGCGAAGTTAGGGATTCTAGTAATAGAATAATTCTATCTATGGGTCAGTTTTTTTATATGGTAAATGTGGAAGAATAAATATGGTATTTCCTTTACCAAATGTAACCAAAATTTCAACAAGTAAAACATATTCATATTCCTCTACGTGTAACATTTTATCTTCTCTAAATCACTACGAGAAACCTATAAGCATAACCACCAACCTAATCTTCCACCATTTCTTATGTCACCATTAGGTGTTTTGTTGAGGTGAAAATGGTTTCTGAATTTATGGGTTAGGATTACATAAATAGGTAATTATAAATTAAAGAAATTATTTTTATGTACATATTTATAGTATTATGTGTTTTTATACATATTAAACATTAATTTTTTGTAAAATTTTATAATTTTAAATTATTTTATAAAAATAGATGAACAATTATAATAAAAATGATTTGATAAATTAAAATTATTAAAAATGAAATAAAATTTTTTAACGAAATATGATTAAAAATTTTGTTCTTAAATTTAAAAATTTATTTATTAAAAAATATTATTTTAATGGTACTTTTATGTTAATAAATTTAATTGATCCCAATATTGGATTGGTTTCCCAAAAATAAATTTTTTATATGTGTAAAAATTATATTAATAATCATGGAATGATGAGAAATTGATATGACTTATGAATATATATCGTGATTTTCAAAATTTTATTTTCCTAAAATTTTTATTTCATTTATATTAAATATTTATGTAAAAAAGTTACACTTCATTTTTTTATAATTTGAATTTTATTAACATGATTAAAAATATTTACTGATAATTTTAAAATTATATATGACTAGTTATATTATTCTTTTGAAAAAATTATTTATAGTTTTGAATAATTCAATGAAGTAAAAAATGTTATAAAAATCTATTCAATTAATATGGATTTAATTTTAGTCAATTACTTTAATATTTTGAAAATATAGAATTGAATTATATTTTTGGCATCAGTATTAAAATTCAAACTAATATTTTATTACCAAACTAGACTGACACTTATTTGAATCCACCTTAACCATTCACCTAACAAAAGTTACCAATCAAATATCTCTATTTTAATATGTAAAAGTTATCCTCTTCGACTCACCCAAAACCACTTCAATGTTACAATATTAATATGAATAATTTTATGTATAAACTCTATTAATGTCTTATCCTATGTTATGTATCTTCTATTTTATGAAATTATTCCTTAATTTTCCATTCTGAAGGAAGAAATTTTTTTATTGTGTGATTTATTCAATATTACTATCTATTCTTCATAATTTTAATTTCCCTTCCAATTTTTACTTTTTTAAATACTTATAAACACAATAATATTGTATTATAAATATAATTATATTAATTTAATAATGATACTAAAAAATTATAAATTCTTCATGACACATTTATTTGTAATAAAATGTTCTAATTTAGGACAACATCACCAGTAACTCAAACAATTATTTAACACGTATTCCATAAATGACTATGAAAATAAATATTAAAATTATTTTTTCATTAATGATGAATATAATTTATTTTTTCAATTCTATATTTTTATTATTTAACTAATTCAATTAATAAAATCATTTTTTATTTATTTATCATTCACAAATAGGTGACTTTATATCCAGTTATTATAAACTATTGTTGAATCATACATGAAACAATATTTGATATCTATAACACCACTATCTAAATCAATATAATATCCAGTTAGAGTTTTTAGGAGATTAACATATGAAAACGGAATAAGTATAAAAAATTGACATACTAATGAAATAATATAACAAATGGTCCAATTAATAAGAAAATATTTATTTTAAAAAATATATATTCCCAACTGGGTTATAAGAATTATAAATTAATTGAATTATGAAAAATAAATATATATAAGGTTCTCAAATATTAACTAATATCAAAATTTATTAACTAGTGAGTTAGAGCATGTCTATCCAAGAATAATCTAATATAATGGATTTTTGTAACTAAATATTAATTTAAGTGAGTTTTGCACACTCTCTTTAAATTGTTATTTTATAGTATATATATAAATAATATCTTTAGTCTATCTATTTTTATTTTATATCTCTACTACTGGGGTAATAAAATTTTTATATCAAAATATTAATGTTTTTTTATATGGAAAAAAAGATAATGTTAACAATGACAAAATTTTTAAATGTTTGTCATTTATAATTTAGGTCTATTTTCTTTCAAACCAAAAACTATTTTATTCTATAAATGAAAATAGAAATATATATTATGTTACATAACTTTAATATTTTTTTATACTTTATTAATTAAATTTTTTTTATTATTTTTAAATGAGGTGGTTTTAACTAATTATTTTGTAAATACTAAAGAGTATTTTTCTTTAATTATATATATTTTTTATCTTATAATCCAAATATAATATGATTAACCATTAATAATTTTTTGGGGTCAATTATTGGGATTTTCTTCAAAAAAATGATTTGAAAGATCTCGTGTCACTATTTTGTCAACTACGTTTAATGAGAAAAGTGAATCTATTTTTATGAGAGTGACAAAAACGTTTTAAGAAACTCATGTTTTTTATTTTACTACGATTTTCCTCACTTTTTAATAGAATCCTATTTTATATGGAATTATGTTTCTTGTATCGCCATCAAAATTCTAATAACTTATGTAACTTTTGGGTGATTTAATTTTCCATTTCAAATGATATAATTCATGAGTTCATCTTTTATAGAATAAATTAAAATATTATTTAGATCATTTTTATTACATTAGTTAACTATGAATAAATATATGATTTATATCACATCGAACAAATATGTATATTTTATCACTATGTTGTTAGAGGGTATGATATTTCATTCCAATTGATTGTGTAATGATTTATATCTCATGAGTTAATGACATTATTTTTTTCATATGATTATGATCACCTATGTTCGAAAATTTAAATATGGACATATTTACATCTACCTATGTTCACAAAATTATGCATAGATGTTATTATTGATATCAGTGATTACAACATTATGCAAGGATGATGTGTTCATAAATTTAGGCATTGATAGGACTGTGGTTGTATATGTTAAAACAATTATGAATGGATATGATTGTTGTTAGATATGTTCACAATGTTATGATTTCATAATATTATGATTCTTCAATATTCCAATGCTAGTTTTCACTGATCATGATTATTGTATCATGATTCAAAATTCTTATTATAGGTTATATGTTATTATTTCATGATGATCTATTTTGAATTTATATATTTATATGCTGATCAAGTGTTGTTTTTAACAATACATAATTTTATTATTAAAACGGGGGAGATTGTTGAGAACAATACTCTATCTCTTTATAATGATTATGATGCCCACAAATATCCTTATTTATTATTCTAATGATTCTAAATTAGGTTTATTTCGGTAATTTAATATTCCTTATATTTTTATTTCTGTAAGAAATATTTTAGTATTTGAACAGCATGAATTAATTTCAAAATTATTCAGAAATCATTTTTAGTTTGTTCTCGAAACACTGTTCATACCATACGTTGATAAGCATAGCCTAAGGATGGAATGTAGTGTTTACTCTATGAGATATCAGAAATTTATGGCAAAACAACAACATGTTATTGATAAAGTATGAAGGAAGGAACCCTACATTTGGAAGGAACCTTACATTTTGAAGGAACCCTACGTTTGGAAGGAACCCAACGTTTGGAAGGAACCCGATGTTTGGAAAGAACCATACATTTGGGAAATCAAAATAGTATGGAAGAATATCATTAAATAATTATGGAATGATATGTTTATTTCATAAAAGTATGATTCATCAACCGTACTTTTGTGAACAACCATACATTTGAAAGGTAAAGATAAAAGTATAGTTCATATACCTTACTTTTATGAAAAACTGTACATTTGATTGAAAATTATTGATTATATACCATATGTTTGAGATTTAAAGGGAAATGTATGATAACAACCTTACCTTTGAGATCAACCTTATGTTTTAGATCAACCTTATGTTTGAGATCAACCTTACGCTGTGAACCCTACATTCATAGAATGTATGTTATGCAGTTCAACACTATGTTTGACGCCATATGTTTAAATTATTACTTTATTAAAGCAATGATATTTATACGGATTATTAGGTTTATTTCAAGCCAGATTAAGATCCTGAATTTAAATAGAATCTTTAACTGAATAAAATTCATTTATTTGTGATTAAGAAGATCAATTTAAATGGATCATTTCATGCTGAATTTGTAGGGGAGTTACGACTCCTCTGCTATTCAAACTTTTGAATATCATGATTCTATAGGCGACTTTTGTGGATATAAATTTAAAAGGAGAACACTCATCTTTATACAATATATATATATATATATAACTGTATTATTTTGTTTCACAAAAGGGGAAAAATTATTCAAAATAAAGACTGTTGTTACGAAGAGCTGAAAAGATCTATTTTTTGAAGAAGAATAAACTCAACTGAAGATTTACTGATCTACATAAAATATCTTTTTGTGAATCAACTACAATTAATGTTTCGAACAACATTTCATGATCTACTACAACTGGATCAGCTCAAAACAATATTTACCTAAAGATCATAATTTCTAAAGATAATGATCCATCAACTTTCAATTGCGTGCTGTTTCAATTGTGAAATACAACTGGGAGTGTATTTTCAACAAACAAAAATACTCTTTTATCTTGACTGGTCAGCTTCTCATTCTAAGCTATATATTTGGCTCTGTGTATGAACTAGAAGGCTCTGTTTAGCCTTAATATTGTAATGGTGTCATCTGCCTATGAAAAGTTGTGGAACGGTCTATTAATTAGAGGGACATATATTGAAAATCACCATCCTCATGGAGTAGAGTGTTGGCGGAGTGGACTAAGGTCTTTCTGTTCCCAGAACCACTATACATCATGCATCCTATGCAATTTATTTTCTAATTTTAAATCATTGATATAAAGATAAATGGATGAATCATGATCATTCAAAGAAATTGAAGAAGGAACAATTCATCCCCCCCCCTCTTGCACATGTCTAATATAACTGGATTCAACAATTTGTATCAAAGGTAGATCTTTTGTTGAAGATATAACAAGATAAAAGTTTTAAATGATTATACTCAGATCAAGATGGCTGATATAATAGAAGTAATGTCTATGGTCAGAGCTCTATATTTCAATGGTGATAATTATGGGTGATGGAAGTCAAGAATGATAATCTATTTGAAAAATCATGGATATAGAGTCTACTCAAAAATACTGACTTCTTATGAAATAACAGAGAAACCTAAAACATAGAGTGTAGCTGTAGAAGCTAAGTAGGACATGAATTCGATGTCTATGAATACCATAATATGTGTTCTATGACCAGAGCAGTTTAATAGAGTATCTCAATGACCAATATCATATAAAATGTGGCAGACAATTGTGGTTACTTATGAAGGAACTGACAATGTAAGACAGCTGAGGTATGCTACTGCAAAATTAAAATTTGATACATTTAGGATGTTTGATGGAGAAAGAATCACCCAAATTACTAGAATATTGGAAGATATTTCCAACAATATAACTTCTTTGGAAGACCCAAACTACAAGAGGATTAAGCTTTCAAAGTATTGAGAGTACTACCAACTCAATGGAATGAAATTTCTGCTGCTATGAGACACTCAACACCTGTCAAATATTTAAAAATGAGAGTGTTAATTATAACTCAAATGATGTATGAAGTTGAGATGCATGATGAAGCAAATGGGAATAATGTTATGATCTAGAGAGAAGACATTTCCATAAAGGTGTCATCTCAAAGAAAAATAAAAAAGATGAAGAAAAAAAGAAATAAAGGTGAAATCTGAATGTTTTGATTCATCCAATTCAGGTGTGGAACTGGATTAATTGTCCAGAAAATTCAGTAATTTTTAGATAAAGAAAAATTATTTTAAAAATTCATTCAAATTGGATGAAAAGGATGTCAGATTCTATGACTTCCAGAAGATGGGTCATATCACACCAGACTGTCCACAATTAGAGGAAGACTAAAAGAAAACATTTATTAAGAGAAATGATTGTGAGAAAAAATGTAAAAATCAATGAATGCTAGTTGGAGTGTATCTGAAGACTCCAGCGACTCTTGAAAGTCTGATTTGGAAATGGGGGAATCAAATCTGAAAGCTAATATGTGCTTTGTGGTAGAAACTAATGAGGTAAAATCATATTATTCTTCTTACGCTAATTATGAATCAAGCTATAAAAATGATAAACTTGTATCTTACTGCAACATTTTTGAAGAAAAAACGGAATCTTTATTTAATAAACACAAATTATTAAATAATATTCATAAGGTTGTTTTAGGATAGAGATATACTCTGCCAAAAAACATCAGGAACTACTTGAAAAATTTAACAAAATAAATACAAACATTACAGACCAAGAATCTAAATTAAAAACACTAAAAACTGAATTAGAAACACATAAAAGTGACACTATTATTTTAACAAAAGGATAAAATACACTAAATTATATTCATAGAAACAATGTGATTAACATGGAAAGATATGGAATTGGATGTAAAGGTGAAAAGCCTAACTTGTACGAGAATTACATTGTGCCATGTAATATAAAAGTAATTTGTAACTATTATGGTGAAATGGGACATCTATCTAATAATTCCAATTTAAGGAAATCCTAGATAAGTGGAATAAATAAACCCTTTATTTCAAATAATTTATAAGATTTTGTGAATTAAAAAAATAAATTCTAGACTCCCAGATCATTACTGGCTAACACAACTAGACCCAAAAGAATATGTGTACCAAAACAATCTATTTAAATTCCTTTGAAGGAAGCGAGTCACATGATTAAAAATACTATATGGTATATGGATAGTGGCTTCTCGAGTAATATTAGTGGAATTTCATGTAATTTAAAAACAGTAGAAAAAAATTATGGTGGTATAGTCACATTCAGTGCCAAAGCCAAAGGATTGATTACTGGCATTGGAAAAGTTGAAGATCCATAAACCATCTCAATAAACAAATTACTCTATGTACAAGGATTGAAACACAATAAGATTAGTATCTCTCAACTTTGTGATTATGGTTATATTGTTGATTTTTCTAACAACTGTTGTTCTATTTTCAATGATAAATTGCTTAACTTTAGAGCACCCAGAACTGATAATGTGTATACCCTGGATTTAAATTCCTGGTGTAACCAATAAGTAACTGCTTAACTACTACGATAAATGAATATTGGATTTGGAATAGGAGACTTGGACATTGAAATGTTTATTATTTACATAAGTTTTCTAGAAAATAATTACTTTCTGATTTTCCTAGTCTCATGCTTGAAAGTGATTTATTTTGTGATGCATGTCAACTAGGAAAACAACACAAATCATCCTTCAAATTGGTTAACAAAAGTTCTATATCTAAACCTCTAGAACTCATCCATATAGATTTGTTTGGACCTTCATGGGTAGAAAGCTTGGCTGGTAAATTATATGTATATGTTTTAGTTGATGTATATTCAATATATAATTGGATTTTCTTTCTAATTTATAAAATTGCATATTTTACAATTTTCTAATGTTTTTGAAAAGATGTTTAAAATGAAAATGGTTTTAAATTTTTTTTATTAAGAAGTGATCATGATGGAGAATTTGAGAATCTGGAATTCAATTCTTTTTTCTCAAATATGGGTATTAAACACACCTTCTCTGCACCAAGAACACATAAAAATGGAATTGTTGAAATGAGAAATATGACTATTCAAGAAATGGATAGAACTATGCTAATTGAATATAGTTTACCTAACTATTTATGGGCTGAAGGTGTAACTGCAACCCTCTATATAATGGATAGAGTTTTAATAGGACCAATTTTTAAAAAGACAACCTATGAACTCTGGAATAATAGAAACCCTAATGTAAAAAACATTAATGTTTTTTGATGCATAGTTTACACCTTAAACACCAATGAAAATCATGGTAAGTTTGATCCAAAATCTGATGAAGGCATTTTTATTAGGATATTCTTCTACTTCTAAATATTATAAATTTTTCAATAAAAAGTCAAGTATTGTTGAAAAATTAGTTCATGTGAAATTTGATGAATCGGATCCCTTTCAGAAAAGGAAATACCAAATTGATAAATCTGATTCTAATGATAACATGAGAGTTAAGAGCATGAAAATTGATTTTGAAAAAGAAATAAATGAAATTCAGTCTAGTATAGAAGAACATGAAACAGAAGAACCTATAAGTGTACTACCTAGATAGTCCAGAATCATAAATAATCACACTTTTGAAACTGTAATTGGAGCCTTAAATATGAGAATAAAAACTAGAAGGAACATAGGAAATATTTTTGAGTGTTATGTATTTCTATCCCAATTAGAACCCAAAACTATAGAATAAACCTTAGTTGATTAATGATGGATGATTGAAATGCAAGAACTAAAAAAGTTCAAAAGTAATGAAGTTTGGAATTTAGTTGAAAAACCACATAACTACTCAATTATAGGGATGAAATGGGTCTTTAGAAATAAACAAGATGATTAAAAAATAATAACTAGAAATAAAGACAGACTAGTAGCTAAAGGATATAATCATGAAGATAGTATAGATTATGATGAGACCTTTTCTCCTATAGCAAGATTAGAAGCCATTAGAATCCTCTTAGCCTATGCATCTCATAAGAACGTTAAATTATTTCATATGGATGTTAAGTCTCCCTTTTTAAATGGTTATTTATTGGTAGAAGTTTATGTTTAGAAACCTCTTGGTTTTGAAAATTCAAAAAAATCAGATTCTATTAATAAACATACTAATGCTTTTTATGGTTTTAAACATGTATCTAGAGCTTGGTATAAAATATTATGTTCTTTTCTTTTGAAAAATTATTTTATTGTTGGTATGGAAGATCTAACACTATTTAAAAAACTCTCAATTCTAATATTTTATTAGTTCAAATTTATGTTGATGATGTAATTTTTTGTTCAAAAAATAAAACTATTTATCATGAGTTCTCTAACATAATTCAAAAAGAATATGAAATGAGTATTATGGGAGAAATAAATTTCTTTCTATGACTTTGAATTTTTCAAAATGATTTTGGAAATTTTTTGAATCAAAGAAAATACATTACATATTTAATAAATAAATTTGGACTCAAAAATAGCAACACATATACAACTCTTATGTGTACTAATATAAAAATTTATTTGGACAAAACTGGAATATTATTAGACAATAAGTTATATAGATATATGATTGGTAGTTTATTATATCATTCTACTAACAAGACATATATAATTTATTCAGTATTTCTTTGTACAAGATTTTAATCAAATATTAATGAATCCTATTTAACTACTGTTTAAATAATTTTTAGATATTTAAAAGGAACTATTTTCACACTCTACTTTATCCCAAAATGTATGATTTTTATTTAATTTCATATTAAGATGTAGACTTTAGTAGTTGTAGATTAGATAGAAAAAGAACCTCAGGAACATGTCACTTTTTACGAAAATCATTAATATCACAGTCTAGTAAAGAAACAACATTCATTTTCCTTGTCAATAGTCGAGGAAGAATATGTTTCTGCTGGGAGTATTTCTGCACAAGTTTTGTGGATGAAAAACACTCTTATGGATTTTGAACTAAATTTTAATAATACACCTATTTTATGGGATAGTTCAAGTGCTATAAATATTGCAAAAAAACTATGAGTCATTCTAAGACTAAGCATATTGATATTAGACATCACTTTTTAGGAGTCAATATTCTTAAAAATAATATATTTTTAGAATTTGTGAATATAGAAATTTAATTAGCAGATATTTTTACTAAACCACTTCCCACTATAAGGATTGATTTTATTAAGGGGGGGCGGGTAGGTTAATTTAATTTTGAGTAATTGTTTTATACATTTGATTATATTTTAAAAAAATTCCTTATTTACATGTTTTCCAAATTATACAATTTTAATTATCTATGTTTTTATATATTTATTTATGGCGTGTGATTTTAATTTTTCTTAAAATTTATTCAATGATTAGTATTTACATAATGACATTAGAATCTAGTTTTTCAGAAACCATTTCAAATTATAAACCCGCTCAATTTTCTATGAGCCCTTCGAAAGCACGAAATCATTTACCGCTCTTCCCTCCCGAACCTGAACCTTCAAAACCCTAGTACTTTTTGATCCTTCAGAAATTTATGATAGAAATTGACATGCCCAAGAGAAATTATGAGCTAGAGACCATCAATTTGAAGAGGCAGCACTTGGAAGGGAGAAATATTTTACAAAGAAAGGTAATCTATTTGGAATGGATCTATCAGACAAACATAATGATAAAGAAATCTCTTTCTTTTCAGAGCATAGAATATATGTTTAATAGATATTACATGGAGTTTTTTTATAAGGTTTAACTTCATCATTTCTTTATGTTGGTGTACTTAATCAGGGAAACTATGAGGATTCGATAATCACTAAGATTGAGGATCGATATTTTTCAATCTCATAAGTAGAAATCAGAAAATTTTTAAATTTCCCTCATGAGGTTGTTTAACATTTTGATTTGAAAAATATTAGTGATAGTGTACATAAAAATGAAGATATTATGTCATTTCTCTTTGGCTCAACTAATATCAAGAAGATGCTTGTAAAGGATTTGGAAGCAGACCAGAAGATATTGTTTAGTTTGTACAAACGAGTATTTCACCTAGGATATCTAAAATGGAAAATATTATTTATCCAGATATGTATTTAATGTTTTTGATGATATGTGATATCAAATTGAACTTTATGGGATTCATGGTGAGGTATCTCAATTATTGTTTCTAACCAGAGGCATGAATGAATTTTTATCCTTATGGTAGATTCATCTCAATGATTATATTTAATAAATAAATGGTAAAACTGGTGGATGCTCGGGTGAGATGCCACCATAGTAACATCTCTAATGCTGGTAAATCAAGAAAATTTTAATATTTCAGGAGAACAATCAAAGGAAAGATGATGCCTATTGGAGCTGAAGAGGATTAAGAAAGTACTCAGGACAAACAAGAAAAATCAAAGGAAGTAGAAGCTGAATCAAGAATTAGTATAGTATCATGAAGAATCAGGTTTGAGGCTATGGATGTATTTGAAAAAAGACGTCAGGACATACTTCAGTTCAAAGGGACTAGGTATCATAATACTATTGAAGATACTGTTATAACTTCGAATGTTTTAACATATGGTGATCTATTAATCTATATGATTGTAAGAAAAGAAGTAGGTGAAGCAAAAAAACATATTGAAAAAGAATATGAGACAGTGTCTGGTGATGGAGAATTAGTGGGCCATACTCAAATTGATCAACTATAGGTTGATCAAGAAAAAATTATTTTGGAAAATCCAGTCATAGAGGAAGAACATGAAGATGATGCTCATGAGGATCAACCTGCAGCACATGAAAACCCGGAGGAGAATGCTTCTGAGATTCATACAAGGTTATTGAATGAGAATTTTTCTATTGATGAGTCTGGGAAAGGCATAGAGGAAAAATCTGTTGAGAAACCAGCACAGGGAGAGGATGATGAAAAATCAGATGCTGAATCATTTCCAACAGTGTTATTGCATCAAGATGATGAAGAAAATGAGAATCAAGCACAAGGTGCCTCTAATTCACTAAATACAGATATGGGGGAACTGAATAAGATGTTTATTGATGTTGAAAAGGGGAATGATGCTCTATAGTGAGAACTAGAAAAGGAACATATAATATTTCAAAGTCATAAATCAAGTAATATTTCTAAACAAGAAGTTGAAAATTTTAAGAACGAAATGTTAAATGAAGTTGTAATTTTAAATTAGATATGGTTATGCAGATAGATTTAATAGAATTTAGATCTTTCGTGGAGAAGCAATTTTTATCTATCAGAACCAGTGAGGCCAATACATTAGGTACTTCACCTGATTTAATCAGAAGATTTAAGGCTATTATAGTGGTCATGGAGAATATGAATGCCAGACTACAGGACTTACAGTGAAACAATGCTCCTTTGGTAGTACTGTTAGATAATCAGAGGTTTCTAGGTGACCATTTGACTTATAGTGAACCAGGTATTAGAAATGTGCTGAATTAGTTCACAGAAAATGAAACATCCCAAGTAAGTAATGAATAATAGATATTTTTATCTATGTCTATTAATGAATTAGATAGTGTTTTAGAGGCTTAAAATGAAAATAAATCCAATCTTAAACATGGAATACACTAATATTTTTAAAAGATTGTTTTACTGACTTTTGATGGAAAACCATTTTTAAATCTATATTTTGACGACTTTATAAGCTATGTTTTTCAAGATAAACTTATTCTTTATGATTGGGACGTCAAAATTTTCTTTGTCTGAATTTTTGGTATTTTTCTGACAATGTTCATTTTTTAACGAATAGTGAAAAATACTACATTTTACATCAAAACTTATTTTTAATATAATTTATTTATATAATTAGATTATATTTTGAATTGGTTTTGAAGTGAAATTAGAATTTATTTTTACCATTTTATCCAGTGGTGGTCATTGTAATCAATTTCACTTTGAAATTGGACTTAAACTGGTGTCAATCTTTTGATACTTATTATTTTATAAAAACACGCTATTTGTCATGACAGCGGGAATTAATTATTAAATTAATTAATGTGGCTTATATGTTTTGAATTTTTTAAAATAGACTTCATTTTTGAATTCGTAATATCAAATATAGCTTAGGGTGAATTTTTGGTAATTTTGTGAAAAACTTCAATTTTTGATGAATAGTGAAATCACTAAGTGGCAGTTAAAGAAACTGATTTTTCGTTTAAATGAAATTTTGCCACCTTTGTGTTTTGAATTTCAAAAATCCGACATACATGGTTGTCATTAAGAAGTAAAATGTGGTTCAATGAGATTAAAATAATTTTTTGGTGAATAGTAACTTATTAAGTTTTTAATCGCGATTAATGGTAATTAGTGTAGTTTAAGGAAAAAATAATGCTTTAATAAAATAATATGAGCTTCACACATGTCCTACCCTCATTGGTTGTGTCATGGCCGACCAACACAAGCCATGGGTCAACTTGGGGACCTCCTGAAGCCACTTTGGTTGGAAAATGACATAAATAACTTTTTATTTAATGTAAAAGTAAAAATGACACAAACATAATATGTTTTACGAAAGCAATTATTACATAGGGTTATAAAGATAAAAGTTTTGATTATAAATAGTCATCGGAAAGATAAAAAGATTTCCTACATCATAGTATTTTTTTTATAATTTTTATACTTTAAATAAATTAAATTATTTATGACATAATGATGATGCAGCGATGACATCATTATTTAACGATTTAAATAAAATGGAAATATAATGTAATATCTAAAACCTTCACATGTACAAAACCTATTGGATGAGTGGATTTCTAACCCTTATCACCTTATCCTAGAATTATATCAATGTGGGACCATTTATGTCCGAAACTCATTTTCAAATAAAGTAATATTTCTTTACTTTCCAAGAGTGCCCCTCCTCTCCTCTTATAAAAGGCCCCCACCTCTACCTCTTTTACCACACTCCCAAAGCCTTTGGCTCGGCCAAACCCTCCCATTTTGTCTCTCCACTTCCCACTATTACTCCATGAAGCCTCACTTTGGTCAGAAGACTTCAAAAGGAAGCCTTTGAGCTCAAACCAAAGGGAGTTACCCAATTTTAAGGTAAAGTCTTCACTTGAGTCCGTTTGTTTTATTTTGCTTCTCCATCCCCTAAAATATTTTTATTTAATTCTTTTGTAACAAAGCCAGTATATTCAATATAATAGGATGTTGTTATAATAAGGATTAAAGATACACTTACACACACCTACATCTAATGGTTAAAGAACATACGGTTTCCGTGGATGGTGAATTTATGCCTCCCGAAACGATGATTGTTCAACATTTTTTTAACACCTTAAAAGGTGGCTATTAAAATGTAACTATATTTATATATGATATATAATATGTTTATGTTTTACTTATGTTTCTGTATTTTTCATTTTTTTTATACCTTTATGGTTTCCATTATTGGTAAACGCGATATCTTCATTTAAGGAAGTGCGGACTACCGCCCCCTTAAAGTGAGTTGATTCGTTAAATACCATATGTGGGACGTATAAAGGATGGAACTATAATATTATATATGATATTATACTGTAATTATAATATACCTTTATATCATTATGATTCCATTCTATAAAATACGAAATAGAAATGAAAGTAGCGTTCATGCGTACGTACGGCTTACCGTCTCCATGAACGGTGCATTTCATTTCTTACCTCTAAATGATTATGTAATATTATAAATGCATTCATGTACTGGATATATATGACATATATGATATCTACATCATGAATACCATTCTGTATATAATGGATACAAGAACAACATGTAATTATAAAGGGCTTATTTTTTACTCAAGTACAAATGATCGTTAAAATGACCGTTATTAACTTAAATAATTACATAGTGTTCATTACATGGTAATAAGTGATATAAAACGAATAATGAATTTGAAAAAGGTTCTTAATCAAGTATAAATTAACTCAAGTTTATTATTCAGGACATTAAAGAATGATCGAGTCAAGTCGGACCCGAGGTATGGGAACTTCTTAACCCAATTACCATTCTTTGGGTTAATCTCCTACTTTCAAATTATGTCCTGATATTATTATGTCCTATATTTTATTTGTACTTTATTTATGTGTACTTATAGTGAATACACATAATAGATCTATTTTATTTTTAAAAATGATCTCTGTATGGGACTTCGTCTCAATCTCCTTTCATTGAGGCATATTTTGTTTTATACACAAACTTCTTTTATACGGTGTATAAACCCCTTTGACTTTTACATTTATCCAAAAGGAATCTTTTTTTATACGAAGCGTTTTACTAAACGACAAAAGGGAATGTTTTTGTCGTATGTATGCGTCGACAACGACTTCTCCTCCGTCGTGACCGTTATTTGAGTTTCAGCTTCCTCTACAAGCCATACCTTCTTTTTAAAAGAAAAATAAATACCATGTTTTACTTTTATTTTATTTTGGTATAGAAAATGGTTTTCATAATGTTTTATGTATCAATGTGTTGTATTGATATCTTGTTATTGAAAGGTGGGAATGTTATGTTTCTTTTATGCATGTTTTATGTGATATGATTATGTTGAGGTTCTTGGGCATTATTATGAAACGGGTGGTTCCGTGATAAACTAAGGGCGGGTGAGCCCGATTTAGATCTCCAATGCATTGGGTAACGTGAAGGAGTGAAACATTAAGGTTTCTCCGAAGAGATTTAGGGAATATACTGTGATGGGTATTCCAAATGTAACCAAGTGGGTTACTCCCTACGTAAGAATGTTATTAATGCCTCAAGTTACATTTATGTCTTATGATTTCTATGATTTATTCATGATTTGATGAGGTATGTTAAAGTGCTTATGTTTTATGGGTAAATTATGATCTCATCCTTATGTATATATGTACCCATGTTTCCTTTCCATATTTTTATATCCTTTAATGAGATTTTTATGCTCATCCCAAGTTTTTTTGAAATTTTTTTCACAGGTCAAGGGAAAGGTACATGATATGATGATAGTGTCAAGGAAGTGTCAAGAAAGAATCCATGTTTATTTTAAATATGTTTCCATTGATGGGAATGAAGAATACTATTTTTATGTAACCACTTTGTTTATATGTGGAATGTAATGCATGTTTTATTATCTAATTCTCTAAAACTCTAAACCCGAAAAGATCCTCAATGTGTAATCTTGTAATAACTCAAGATTAAGTAAGTTTTAAGGCTGGGGCCTTGTATTTGGTATCAAAGGTCGGTTTAGATAACATTAGGAGTTAGAATTATATTAAATTATTATACAAAAATATTTTTGTATGGTCAAATTGAAGTGATATAGCATTTGAAGATTACCATGTTGCTTCATCTAAGATATGTTTGTTCAGAATGGTTTTCTGCAGAGGAAATAGGGAAGCAGTGCTAAGAAGGCATACAGAAGGAAATAACCTTCCGAATCAGCATCCCGAGATTGTTGGAATTGGATCTGAACAGTTTGTTGCAGTAATGGCGCAGTTGACTTAGGCTATAAATGGTGGTGGTATCCATGCACGAGATCTACCAGACGAACCGCAGAGGAACATGTTAGTGGTGGAACATTTCATGAGGCAACATCCCCCAACATTCAGAGGATCATCTGACCCAGTGTTAGCTGAAGGGTGGATTAAAGCACTGGAGAAGATTTTTGATGTCATGGGGTGTTTATACAATCAAAAGGATAGTCTTGCTATTTACCGTTTGGAGGATGAGGCAGATCAGTGGTGGTCTATGGTTAAAAATATCAGGGACGCTGATGAGATTGATGCTCTCGACTGGGATGAATTCAAAGGTATGTTTCTTGAGAAGTATTTTCCTAAGGTTGTTCGACTTAGGAGGGAAAAGTAATTCTTGGAATTGAGGCAAGAGGAAGACTCAGTGGCTGCCTATGAAGAAAGGTTCACTCGATTGGCAAGGTATGCTCCAAATTTTATCCGACACCTTGATACTAAAATCAATCGTTTTTACTCAGGATTAAAGCCAAAATATCAAAGGGAATTAGCTTCTCGTGAGTTTAAAGTTATGAAAAGCATTTTTGATGTGCTGAGAAGGTGGAAATGGAGTTTGCTGATGAACAAGTGTTCTATAACAACCAGCAGAAGAAGAGACTGAGGTGGCAGGAGAAAGGTAAGAATTCTTCAAAAAAGTCTGATGGTAAGAAAACTAAGTTTCCAGTTTGTGATAAATGTGGAAAAAGGCATGCTGGGGAATGTCTTCTGAATTCTGGAAAGTGCTACTGATGTGGTAAGATGGTACATAAGGCTTGTGATTGCACTGAAAAGGATCAAGGTGTAGGTAAGAACAAATTCGATTTACAGTTAGTGAAATGTTATAAGTGCAATGAGATGGGTCACTATGCAAATGAGTGTCCGACAAAGAGCTTGAATGATGGGAAGCAGTTAGACTACAAGCAGAAAGGGGTGGTGAAATCCTTTGCAACTACTTCATCAGATGTCGGGCCGTCAAATGAAGTTGTATCAGGTACTTTGTTTATTTGATCATCTCCAGGGAGCTCAGTTTTTTTTTTCAAAGATTGAATTGAGATCGGCGTACCATCAGCTGAAGGTAAAGGAGGCAGATATTCCAAAGACCGCGTTCCGTACGAGATATGGCCATTATGAATTTGTAGTAATGCCTTTGGGCTAACCAATGCACCCGTTGTATTCATGGACTTAATGAATAGAATTTTCCATGAGTTCTTGGATAAGTTAGTGGTGGTTTTCATTGATGATATTTTGGTGTTTTCTAAAAGTAAATAAGAGAATGAAAGACATTTAAGGGTCATTTTGCAAACCCTAAAAGAAAAGAAATTGTATGGGAAATTCAGAAAATGTTAGTTTTGGTTGCAACAAATTTCTTTCCTTGGTCATATTGTTTCTAAAGATGGAATAACTGTTGATCCTGCAAAAACAAAAGTTGTGGAAGAATGGCCAATACCCACAAATGTAACTGAGATTCGTAGCTTCCTTGGATTGGCAGGCTATTACCGAAGGTTTGTTATAAATTTTTCACGGTTATCTAGTCCAATGACTAACTAACTCGGAAGGGTGTTAAGTTTATCTGGACAATAGAATGTGATGATTGTTTTCAGAAATTGAAAAGAAGATTGGTGAATGCTCCAGTTTTGGCACTACCTTCCAGGAATGGTGAGTTTGTTATATATAGTTATGCTTCATTGAAAGGACTTGGTTGCGTCCTAATGAAGAATGATCAGGTAATTGCTTATGCTTCACGACAGTTGAAGACTCATGAGGTAAATTACCCTACACATGATCTAGAAATATCTGCTGTTGTTTTTGCTTTAAAAATTTGGAGGCATCTTTTGAATGGAGTAAAGTGTGAAATATATACCGATCACAAAAGTTTAAAGTATATATTCACTCAGAAAGAATTGAACATGAGACAAAGGAGATGGCTAGAATTAATCAATGATTATGATTGTAAAATTCATTACCATCCGGGAAAAGCAAATAAAGTGGTTGATGGTTTAAGTCGAAAAAGTAATGCTTCATTAGCAAAGTTGTGTTTGGAACGTGATCCTTTGGTTAAGGATTTGATGAACTTTGGCATAGAAGTTGTTGGTGCAGGAAGTTCTTCTGTTTTGTTTCAGGTATCAGTGAGATCATCTCTATCAGATAGAATCATGCAAGCATAGAAGCAAGACAGTGAGTTGTAGAAAAAGATAGAGCTGGTTCATAAAGGTATGTTGCCTGAATTCAACATTGATAATGATTGCGTTTTTAGATTTGGGAAGAGACTGTGTGTGCCTTGTGATTCACAGTTTAAGAGAGAGTTGTTATGTGAAGCTCATAGTTCTCCGTTTTCAGTTCATCCTGGTAGTACTAAGATGTACAGAGAGCTGCGGGAGTATTACTGGTGGGATGGAATGAAAAGAGATATTGCTGATTTTACTGTGAAGTGTTTGACATGTCAACAGGTTAATGCAAAGCGGCAGTTACCGAAAGGGATGCTTCAGCCTTTACCAGTGCCAGAGTGGAAATGGGAGAATATATCTATGGACTTTGTTGTGGGATTACTGAAGACATATCGAGGTAATAATGCAATCTGGGTTATTGTTGATCGCTTGACTAAATCTGCTCATTTCCTTGCTATACGAGATAATTTTTCCCTAGATCAAATTTCCCATTTTTATCTTAAAGAGTTAGTCAGGTTACATGGAGTTCCTCTCTCCATTGTATCTGATCGTGATCCCAGGTTCACTTCTAACTTTTGGAATGGCCTTCAGAAGTCGTTGGGTACTGAATTAAATTTTAGTACAGCTTTTCATCCTCAATCAGAAGGGCAGTCAGAACGAACAATTCAGACCTTGGAGGATATGCTACATTCTTGCTCTATGGATTATCAGGGAAGTTGGGACCAACATCTTTCTTTGGTTGAATTTTCATATAATAACATTTTTCATTCCAGTATACAGATGGCACCATTTTAGGCATTATATGGGAAGCAGTGTCATACTCTAGCTTTCTGGGATGAAGTGGGTGAAAGGAAGTTGATTGGACCAGAATTGGTAGAAGAGATGGCAGAACAAGTTTAGCTGATTCAGAAGCACATGAGAACAGCTCAGAGTAGGCAGAAGAGTTATGCAGACAGCAGGAGGAAGGATTTATCTTTTGAGGTAGGTGATCATGTTTTTCTCAAGGTTTCTCCTTGGAAAAGTGTGATGAGATTTGGTAATAAAGGAAAGCTGAATCCAAGGTTTATTGGACCATATGAAATTCTGGAGACAGTTGGATCAGTTGCATACCGGGTGGCTTTACCTCTGATTTTATCTCAGGTACACAATGTTTTTCACGTTTCGATGTTGAGAAAGTATATGCCAGATACATCTCATGTTTTTAGTCTAGAGGTAGTTCAGCTGGAAGAGAACCTATCTTATGAGGAAAAACCGGTCCAGATTCTTGACCACAGGGAGCAAGTGTCACGAAATAAGGTGATTCACCAGGTAAAGGTTTTGTGGAAAAACCACATGATTGAAGAGGCAACATGGGAATCTGAAAATGCAATGAGGGATACGTACCCCCATTTATTTGATAAGTAAATAAATTGTGGGGACACAATTTTCTAAAGGGGGGGAGGATGTAACATCCCAAGTAAGTAATGAATAATAGATATTTTTATCTATGTCTATTAATGAATTATATAGTGTTTTAGAGGCTTAAAATGAAAATAAATCCAATCTTAAGCATTGAATACACTAATATTTTTAAAAGATTGTTTTACTGCCTTTTGATGGAAAACCATTTTTAAATCTATCTTTTGACAACTTTATAATCTATGTTTGTCAAGATAAACTTATTCTTTATGATTGGGACATCAAAATTTACTTTGTGTGAATTTTTGGTTTTTTTCTGACAATGTTCATTTTTTAATGAATAGTGAAAAATACTGCATTTTACATCAAAACTACTTTTTAATCTAATTTATTTATATAATTATATTATGTTTTGAATTGGTTTTGAAGTGAAATTAGAATTTATTTTTACCATTTTATCCAATGGTGGTCATTGGAATCAGTTTCACTTTGAAATTGGCCTTAAACTGGTGTCAATCTTTTAATACTTATTATTTTTTAAAAACACGCTATTTGTCATGAAAGCGGGAATTAATTATTAAATTAATTAATGTGACTTATATGTTTTGAATTTTGTAAAATAGACTTCATTTTTTAATTCAGAATATTAAATATAGATTAGGGTGAATTTTTGGTAATTCTCAGAAAAACTTCAATTTTTGATGAATTGTGAAATCACTAAGTGGTAGTTAAAGAAACTGATTTTTCGTTTAAATGATATTTTGCCACCTTTGTGTTTTGAATTTCAAAAATCCGACATACATGTTTGTCATTAAGAAGTAAAATGTGGTTCAATGAGATTAAAATAATTTTTTGGTGAATAGTAACTTATTAAGTTTTTAATCGCGATTAGTGGTAATTAGTGTAGTTTAAGGTAAAAATAATGCTTTAATAAAATAAGATGAGATTGAAACATGTCTTATCCTCATTGGATGTGTAATGTCCGACCAAGAAAAGCCATGGGTCAACTTGGGACCCCATGGAGCCACTTCGGTTGGGAAATGACATAAATAACTTTTTCTTTAATGTAAAAGTAAAAATGACACAAACATAATATGTTTTACGAAAACAATTTTAACATGGGGTTATAAAGATCAGATTTTTGATTATAAATAGTCATTGGAAAGATAAAAGGATTTACTAAATCATATTAGTTTTTTTGTAATTTTTAGACTTTAAATAAATTAAATTATTTATGACATCATGATGATGCAGCGATGACATCATTATTTAACAATTTAAATAAAATGGAAAGATAATGTAATATCTAAAACCTAAACATGTCCAAAACCTATTGGATGAGTGGATTTCGAACCCTTATCACCTTATCCTAGAATTATATCAATTTGGGTCCATTTAAACCCGAAACGCATTTTCAAATAAAGTAATATTTCTTTACTTTCCAAGAGTGCCCTTCCTCTCCTCTTATAAAAGGCCCCCACCTCTACCTCTTTTCCCACAATCCCAAAGACGTTGGCTCAGCCAACCCCTGCCCATTTTGTCTCTCCACTTCGCTATATTACTCCTTGAAGCCTCACTTTGGGCATAAGACTTCCCAAGGAAGCCTTTGAGCTCAAACCAAAGGGAGTTACCCGATTTTATGGTAAAGTCTTCACTTGAGTCCGTTTGTTTTATTTTGATTCTCCAACCCCCTAAAATATTTTTATTTATTTATTTTGTAACAAATCCAGTATCTTCAATATACTAGGATGTTTTTATAAGAATTATTCAAGATAAAATTACACACACCTACAACTAATGGTTAAAGAACATACGGTTTCCATGGATGGTGAATTTATGCCTCCCGAAACGATGATTGTTCAAAATTATTTTAACACCTTCAAAGGTGGCCATTAAGATGTCACTATATTTATATATGATATATAATATTTTTATGTTTTACTTAAGATTCTGTATTTTTCATTTTGGGTATACCTTTATGGTTTCAATTATGGGTAAACGCAATATCTTCATTTAAGGTAGTGCGGACTACCGCCCCTTAAAGTGAGTTGATTCGTTAAATACCATATGTGGGACGTATAAAGGATGGAACTATAATATTATATATGATATTATAATGGAATTATAATATTCCTGTATATCATTATGATTCCATTCTATAAAATATGAAATATAAATTAAAGTAGCGTTCATGCGTACGTACTGCTTACTGTCTCCATGAACGGTGCATTTCATTTCTTACCTCTAAATGATTATGTAATATTATAAATTCATGCATGTACTGGATATATATGACATATATGATATCTATATCATTAATAACATTCTTGATATAATGGATACATGAACAACATGTAATTATAAAGGGCTTATTTTTTACTCAAGTACCAATGATCGTTAAAATTACCGTTATTAACTTAAATAATTACATAGTGTTCATGACATGGTAATAAGGGATATAAAAGTAATAATGAACATGAAAAAGGTTCTTAAGCAAGTAGAAATTATCTAAAGTTTATTATACAGGACATTAAAGAACGATCGAGTTAAGTCGGACCCGAGGTAAGGGAACTTCTTAACCCAATTACCATTCATTGGGTCAATCTCCTACTTTCAAATTATGTCATGATATTATTATGTCCTATCTTGTATTTGTATTTTCTTTATGTGTAATTATAGTGAATACACATAATAGATCTATTTTATTTTTAAAAATGATCTTTGTATGGGGCTTCGTCTCAATCTCCGTTCATTGAGGCATATTTTGTTTTATACACAACCTTCTTTTATACGGTGTATAAACTCTTTTGACTTTTACATTTATCCAAAAGGAATATTTTTTTATACGAAGAGTATTACTAAATGACAAAAGGGAATGTTTTTTTCGTACGTATGCGGCGACAACGAATTCTCCGCCGCCGTGACCGTTATTTGAGTTTCGGCTTCCTCGACAAGCCATACCTTCTCTTTAAAAGAAAAATAAATACCATGTTTTACTTTTCTTTTATTTTGGTATCAAAAATGGTTTTCATAATGTTTTATATATAAATGTGTTGTATTGATATCTTGTGATTGAAAGGTGGGAATGTTATGTTTCCTTTATGTATGTTTTATGTGATATGATTATGTTGAGGTTCTTGGGCATTATTATGAAAACGGGTGGTTCCGTGATAAACTAAGGGCGGGTGAGCCCGATATAGCTCTCCAATGCATTGGGTAACGCGAAGGAGTGAAACGTTAATGTTTCTCCGAAGAGATTTAGGGAATATACTGTGATGGGTATTCCAAACGTAACCAAGAGGATTACTCCCTACGTAAGAATGTTATGAATGCCTCAAGTTACCTTTATGTCTTATGATTTCTATGATTTATTCATGATTTGATGAGGTATGTTAAAGTGATTATGTTTTATGGGTAAAGTATAATATCATCCTTATGTATATATGTACCCATGTTTCCTTTCCATATTTTTATGTCCCTTACTGATCTTTTTATGCTCATCCCATGTTTTTTTGAAATGTTTTTCACAGGTCAAGGGAAAGGTACATGATATGATGATAGTGTCAAGGAAGTGTCAAGAAAGAATCCGTGTTTATTTAAAATATAATTCCATTGATGGGAATGAAGAATACTATTTTTATGTAACCACTTTGTTTATATGTGGAATGTAATGCACGTTTTATGATCTAATTCTCTAAAACTCTAAACCCGAAAAGATCCTCAATGTGTAATCTTATAATAACTCAAGATTAAGTATGTTTTAAGGCTGGGGACTTATAGAAAAGTTGAAACTTTTTCTTGAGAAGGATGAAATAATTCATGGGTTTTTCAGATTAAATCTTATTGAATATATTCATTTGTCTCAGAAAATAGAGATCTAATTATCCAGCTGGGCGATGGATTGATGAGAATATTGAGGGAACAATTGACAAAGATCAAGGAAATAGTTTAGAGGAGAGGAACCCTATCTCACACTCTTACCCAACCTTGATTTCTATTGTTTTTCATTACTGTATTTATAATTCATTGAAATGTCTTTACATCTCATTTTAAGTGTTTTATTTTTTTAATGTACTTTCTAGGATTGAGAAGCCAATAATCCATATTCACATATATATAAACAATTTATAATAGAATTTAATTAAGTTCAGTGCTACATTAAAAGGTTTTGTATTCCTTCTTATATCATTATATTTTATATCACAAAACAGGGGGAGAAATTAGAATAAAGATAACATTATATTTTTATATATTTTAATTTATTTAAAATTTTATTTTAATCTTTTTAATAAAAAAGGTTGTTATCTTAATCATTTAAGGGGGAGAAATTAAGTTAAACCAAACATTGTAGTTTTATGTTATTTATGTTTTCATTTCATTTTTTATTGTTATTTTAAAGAGATATATGGATAACCATAATATTTTATTGGGGGAGAAAAAAAATTCCTTTATTTTTATGAATTTGGATAATACAATGTTTATTTTTGTTAAAAAAAATTTCAAATAAAATATTGTATTTATCTTTGAAAAATTCTAAATAATATGTATTTAATTTTGTAAGTTAATTTCATTGGTTATTTTATGGGTTTTGTGATCATTCAAATGGGGGAGATTGTTGAGAAATTATTTTTTTCAACAATACATAATTTTGTTATTAAAATGGGTGAGATTGTTGAGAATAATACTCTACCTTTTTATGATGATTTTGATTCTCACAAATGCCCTTATTTTTTATTCTACTGATTTCACTTAAATTGTATTTTAGGATTTTAATATATGTTATATTCATATTACTGGAAGAAATATTTATGTATTTGAACAAAATGAATTAATTTCTAATGTATTCGGAAATTGTTTTTAGCATGTTCAGGAAACACTGTTCATACCTTATGTTGAGAAGTATAGCGTAAGGATGTAATGCGGTGTTTACTCTATGAGATATCAGAAAAGTATTGAAAAACAACCATACATTATCAGAAAAGTATGAAGGAAGGAAACCTATGATTGGATGGAACCTTACATTTTGAAAGAAACATCAATTTGGATGGAACCTTACGTTTGGAAGGAACCCTACGTTTTGAAGGAACCTTACGTTTGGGAAATCAGCAATGTTTGGAAGAAGATCATTACATAAGTAGGGAATGATAATTTTGTTTCTTAAAAGTATGTTTCTTCATCTTTACATTTGTGAACAACCAAACATTTGAAATATAAAGATAAAATTATGGTTCATCAACCTTACTTTTATGAAAAACTGTACGTTTCATTGAAAAGTATGGATTATATAACATATGTTTGAGATTTGAAGAGAAACGTTTGAGATACACCATAAATTTGAGATCAACCTTACTTTTGAGATTAAAATTACATTTGAGATAAAACTTATATTTGATATCAACCTTATGTTGTGAACCTTATGTTCATATAATGTAAGCTATATAGTTCAACCCTACGTTTGACGTCGGATGTTTAAATTATGACTTTACAAAAGAAATGGTATTTATGCAGAATATCAGGCCAGTTACAAGATAGATTAAAAGCCTGAATTTAAATTACGTCTTTTACAAATTTAAATCCATTTATTAGTGATTCAATGGATCAATTTAAGAGGAGATCTTCATGCCGAATTTTTAGGGGAGTTACGACTGCTTTTCTATTCAAACTTTTGAATATCGCGATTCTAAAGGAGACATTTGGGGTTTTAAATTTAAAAGGAGAATGGTCATCTTTATTCTATATATATAAACCTGTATTATTTTGTTTCACACAAGGGGACTAATTATTGAAAAGAATATATCCTATTACGAAGCAGTAAAATGATTTATTTTCTGAAGATGAAGAAGAAACTTGAATGAAGATTTACTGATCTACATCGAATATCTTTTTGTGAATCAACTATTATAAAATATGAGAAAGACATTCCAAGATCCAATTCAACTAGAGTATCTTATAACTACATTTACCTGAACATTATCATTTCTGAAGATAAAGATCCATCTACAGTCAATTGCGTGCTATTGCAATTTTGAAGAACAACTATGAAAGTATTTTCAATGAACAAAATACTCTTTTATCTTGAGTGATCAACTTCTCATTCTAACCTATGTATTTGGTTCTATGTATGTAGCAGAAGGCTCTGTTTAGACTTAATATTATAAAGGTGTCAATTTCCTCTACTCATTTGTGGAACAGTCTGTTGCTAAGAGGACTAGATAGTGAAAATCACTAAGCTCATGGAGTAGAGAGTTAGTGGACTAGACTAGAGGATATCAGTTCCATGTACCACTATACATCATGCATCTTGTGATATTTATTTTTCGGTACTAAATCATTGATATAATGATAAAAGGACAGATCACGATCATTCGAAGAAATTGAAAAAGTCACAATTCACCCCCTCTTGTGCATATCCAGTATAACCCAATACAAAACTATATTATGATGATTGTGTTATTATGTATCACCCAATGTTCAGATGTTATCATTTTATGATTATTTTATTTCATTATTTCTCATATGATCATATTTTCTCACTTGATTGTGAGGTAACCCTTTATAATGTGTTCACATGGTTTCCCCTTACTGAAAATTTGGGATCATTCCTTATGTTTATTCATATTCATAAACACTATATTTAATTTTATATCTAGATCCATGTCATGTGTGTAGGATATTTAGGGAGATGTCAGGGAAATAATAATTAATATGGATTTTATATATAAAATATACAAAGACACCAGAGCATTTTGTTTTATGATTGTGTGTTTTAATTATGAGAAGTATTATTTAGTCAAGTAAATTCTATAGATTATATGAGTGGTTTTCATCAGTTATCTTAGTTGGTATTAGATTGTGGTTTTTTATTAGTTTATGATTATTATGATATCCCAACACAATGTAAAATTCCAGATAAGAGTAATCATTCTATATATTACTTCATTTTTTAGTGACCACTATCCTTTGAGGGATATTTTGATCCACTAATTTCTATGGAATGGATCAATAAGATAAAATAATTATTATTTCACATTTAATACATAGAACATGAAATCAGGATTGGTTGTTTATTATATGGGATTTAGAGTAGACCAATGGTGTACCTTAACCAAAAACAAAATAAAAAATAATAATTTAACTATTCATAAGTAGTGGATTTCATGAAACTATTATTCACCAAATATTCTCCCCAATGTATTCCCATAAAAATAGAGAAACAAATCATTTAATTAAATTAGATGGAGTAATTTCCTTTGGTTTATGTGTGTAACATGCCACTAGAATCATAAGCTGTACATATGAAATCATTATCATACCATAAAGTGAAGTCAATTATTTATTTAATGTCATGAAACCAAGTATTTAAAAATTATTAACTATAACATTCTTTAGTAGCTATAAATAAACCACTAAAATTTTCAATCAAGGTCAAAATTATAAATAATGAGACTCAATATTATCTTAAATTAGTTGATGTGGATTGAAAACATGGATTCATTTATGATCAAGTAAAAACATCATTGTGGAAATAAATTTATAATCTCTATTTTTTAAAAACATTTTTTGGAAACAGTGATGAAATTATATAGATGGTATAGTAAATATTTATATGTGTGGAATAATTTCACATCGAGATCTATATTTTTAATGATAATGGAATATGATAATTAATAAAATATAGGATAATAATGTTCTAACTAATTCACCACATATGGTTTAATGTTTCAATTGTAACAAGTTTTTATTTCATTAAAATAACTACGACTATACAGAGGAAAATCTGTATAACTAACATAAAAAACATTGAATTCAAGGGACAATTTAAGAGAAATTAGAATCACTACCAATTAATTTGTTCATGAAAATGAAATAATTATAGTGATAGGTATAACTAAATTTTAATCTTTGATGATGAAATTTGATTTTAGTTCTTCATATTCCTTACTATCATTTATGTTCTCATAGTTTATTGATTCAACACCTAAAATATTTTATATTGAGTTATCTTTGAAAAAAATAGTTTTGTGTTCATTTAATCCAAAGTATATTACACATACTATATTGACATTTTTGAAAATCTGCATATTTAAAATCATGTTATACTTCAGTTATAAAAATGTTATGCAATTTGGGTAATGTATTAGATCCCTCTTGATATAGTTAAAAAAATATAGACATCATGAAATATTATTTCATATTCCAAATCATTAGATGATATAATACTAATTAATTTGAAATTATGAAATCCAATTGGAAACTAATTTTTTAGTATAGGTCATGATAATGAATTTCAGAAACCCCTTTCAATATGTTATGTGTTATACATTTATTTATCGACTTAATTATATTTTTAAATATGGTTGGAGATGGGTTTAAATAGATATGATGGTATGTTAATAAAGGAATGAGTAATTGGTAGTTGAATAAGAATGAACAGGACCTATAGTTCTGCTAAGTAATCTGTGGTTAAGAATAGGGTAAATTTTGAGAAAATTATGTGTGGATTTAAACTCCACTAGATACTTAGTGTCTAGTTATCCTACACTATGTTTATAGTGATCCAATAGGTGTCTAGTGAGTTTTTTAGGAACCTAATTTACTCCATGTCTATTTTGTATAATGACTCGATTTAATCTTATCATTTTTATAGTATTTATGCCTTAACTTTGGTTCCCTTATAGATATTATGAATGAAATTAGATTGAATATTAAACACATTATCTTGTATCTTCTTTAAAAAAAATTATGTTTAGATTCTATATTTGTTTGAGCTTGTATATTAGATCTAATTAGTGCATTGGTGTCCTCTCACTAAGGACTTCAAGAATCATATTGTCTATAGTAAACATATTACATAAAGATTTATGTGGTGTTATATATCTAATTTTCTTGTAACTAGTTCATCATACTATATAATTTTTATATTAATAGAGTTTCTAGTGTCATATCCTATATAGAGAGTGATTTAAATTACTGAGATATATTGCCTCATGATTTTATCATGATTATAGTATGTGTTATCTGTGAAATGTGGAATGAAAAGTTGTTTAGTTTCATTCTAATGTTTCATGTCTTATAAGATTCTTTAATTTTTAAAAATTATTTTTATAAATAATCTTAATATGATTTACATAACCCAAAAGAGTTGGTTTTGGGATGAAATTGTTGTTAAATATGACTTAATAATTTAATTTGAATGGTAAAACCATAATGAGTTTTTGAAATAAAATAAGTAATGATGTGGTGGTTTTTTAATTCCTAAGATGGATATAAATTATAAATGGATTGGATAATTGTTTTTTATAAATTCCAAATAGTATATACTAGATTCATGTAATGGTTTCTTTGGTTTTTAACACACAATTATATATTTTTGGAAACTATCCTGTGTGTTTATTATTGTCTCTTATTTCTATACTAATAAATTTTATGTGAGAATTTATAGTGTTAATTGGGAATAAAATAGTTATTTTTTCTTCTCAAAAAATCCCATTCTTGGGGACTAAATCATGAGTTCGATAATATGAGTAATGGATAATGAAAGATATAAATTTTACATGAAGTTGTTTAAGGATATAATTAACCTAGTAAGGATTCAGTAATAAACTAATAATTTAAATGAATGATAATCAAAACTTGTCTCGGGTTACATATTGGAATTTTCTTACTGAAATTATAATATTTGATCTCGTATGTGTATTTTTTAAATTATTATTTTTATATATGTTTTATAGGGTAATTATATTGAAAGTGTGACATTTCATCTAATGATATTTGTATTTTATGTTGTGTTTGATGTGATAAAAAATAATTTTGTCACTAACCTTGTTGTTAAAAGATTTATTTATGACAATGGTGTTTTTTGAAACCTATAGCGGCCCAATTTAAGAAATTACATTATATGGGGTTTTTACACATTATTATTTTCACATATAACACATTTTGATATGAAACATTTTTTTTTTCAGGGGAATGGAATATAATATTCCTTATTTTATAACAATTTAACCTATGGTGTTGGAAATGTTATATTTCATGATATAGAGTAGTTTTCCATAATGGGATGAATATGTGATATTCCATTATATAATAGATTACTATGGGGTGAAATATGGATATTATGATATAGGACATGATATACTTGATGGATATTTTAAACATCCACAGTTACCCTTGGGAGAGGTTATAATTTCGTGTTGAGATATGATCTTTCTTCATAATCAATATATATCGTAATAGGGCAATAAATGAATTCATTTATTAGTTGACATATTTAAATCTATCATTAAATTTATTTTTCGTAATCTAGTGTTGTTGAGTTTTTTAAAAATTAAACTATTTACATATTTAAATATACTAATTGATTAAATTGGAAGGTGATGTTGGGGTTTCTATGAGGGATTATATAATTTTTGTAATTACAATTTCATGTTTTTTGTGATTATGTATATGAAATTTTCATGAAATTTAATATGCCTTTGTACCTTGAATTTTGTGTTTAAATATAATTTGAGATATGTTTTTGGTTTTTTAGAGTTCCATGGATTGGGTTGTCGACTCTCCATATTTATTGTCTCTTCAATTTTACTATTTATGTTTGTCTAAGTACAACCTTACAATATGACTTATTTGACTACATTGAATTATTCACATGTCAATGTATTATGTAATGCTTTTTCATTTTATGTTTTCATCATTAATTATTTATTGATGTTTTATTATTTGTTATTTATGTATATGAAGGTATGTGACCATATATGAAAAATGGATCACCAAGTGGTACCTTAGAACTTTTTAAGGAGTACAAAATTTTAAATTTTCCAATTTTCAATGATTATTGTATTGGATTTCATGATGATCTACCTATTTATTAAAAAAACATGTGATAGTGAGTTTTTAGTTGAAATAATATCTATATTAGCGTCCATATTAAATAGTCAGTATATAATAGACCCATTAAATATCATTCATTGAATTATAAACATTAATAAAATATGAATATGGGTTTATTCCACCTAACCTCTTATATATAGTCTATGAAAAATCATCTAATATGATAATATGGATGAAAAAGTGTATCTTTGTATTCATTATCATGACCCTAAGAAATTATAAAACATAATAATCTATCCTCCACCACATATTTATGTTTATTTATCTAAATTAGATGGTAAAACTCCTTATAAATGGTTAATCTCCGATTTATATCATTAAAATGTTGTTAAGGTGAAGATATACCCATAATAACTTTTCATACAAGTTGTGCACTTTTTGAACTCATGGTTATTTTTTCATAATTAAAAATTCCCATGAAATATTTTTTGAACTAATGAATTTATTATTTATATTTTACATTGAATTTTTTTGTTCTATTTATGAGATAAATTTTAATATATTTCAATAAAGAGGATGAATAGGTAGAGAATTTATAGATTATTCTAAATAGAATATGAAAAGTTAAAATTTATGCCATGTTTTGAACTTGTAAATTGTGTACTAAAAAGTATACTAATTGGGACATTAATAACATGAAAGGATATATCAGTGGATTTATCAAATATAGAGGTGATTGAAGAATGTTCTCCACTATTATTTATAAACATGATATGTAGTTTCATTAGATTGGAAAGATCATACTGAGACTATGTAATTTTTTTGACATGTCTCATATCCACTAACAATCATAACATAAAAGATAGTAGTGTTTAAATAGATGGTATGATTTTATTAATCCTTAAAGGATATTAAGAAGATGTTTTTCATTACCCATGAACTCACACTAACCTATAATAGTGAAGGGTATAATATATTCAAGGATGCTTCACCAAATGGTTTGATATGTGTTGTTAAATATAATTAAAAGTTGACTGCTAATTCCTTACATTAGTTTAAAATATTTCAAAAAATTAAACATATAATTATTCAGTTTTAAGAATAATAATGTTAACATTGATTATTTTGAGTCATTTTATATATTCAAGAATTTATAATATATATATAGATTAAAATATATTAATATATATATTAACATAATAGGAGTTTAATATTCACCAAAGGATATTGTTAAATTCATCCATATAGTCTAATCCCCCAATCTAATACCATACTTGGAAGGGAAATAAATGGATAATACTCAAAGAAAGAAATTTCAAGCTTCTTATCAATGATATAAATTGAAGGTAACTTAATAATGTTGTACACGAAATGGATATACATTCAAAACATATTTAAATTTCAATCATCATATCATTCCAACGTGATAGATTAACCATTTATATATATGAATAATATAAAAGTGAAAATGATGATATGGAACTATATTGTTCGACCATGACTATAATGGTATATTATGGTTTTATGAGATAGCTATGTGTGCCTTAAAATAATAAAATTGATGAAGCAGTTATAAGTTTGAAAAAATATCACATCATTCTCTGTCATCCCTAGTAGCATATATATATATATATATATATATATTTCATGGAGTATTTCTAGTGGGACACAGAAGGTGGGAAACTTATTTATATACATCATGTTTATTGGTTTTCCATCAAATCATGTCAAAATATTATAAGTCTAAGGGTTTTATATAAACATAATAAATACTAATATAGTAATTAGAGAAAAACAATGGAATTTTTTAATTTTTATTTAATGGATAGATAAAGGGAACATTTATATATTGGTAATGATTGGTAAATATAAAAATTCAATACATATGATTTCACTTTAAGATTAAATGTCACTAAATCATTTTTAAATTATATGCACTATTTGGTAAGCATCATTGAGTACTATATTCAATTTTTTCAAATATATATATAAGGTTCACATCAATATTCTAGAGAAACATTTAGATTGTGTTGGATATTAATAAAAATATAAGAACATATTATCTTTATACAACTTACAGAAAATCTAAAATGTCTATTAAAAAATGAGATGATATGATATAATCATTCTCAATGTATTTCAAATGATTTAAAGATAAACATATTCCTCTATTCGAGATCTCTTTTATTCATTGTTTCCACGCTAGAATTCAACTGCAACCATATGAGGATCTATATGTATATAGATTCTAAACTCAAAAATCTTGGGATAAAGTTGGGGAGAGTATGCTTTTGGGAAAATATATTCCATGTAAATGGGAATTTTTTTCTAATCCTTTTATATGTTTATTAAAATAGTATAAATTATATATACTATTTATGTTGGTAATTTTCTATAAGATTTGGGGATTGATGTTTGTGAAAACTTATTCATTCCGATATCACTACAGAATATATTGATGATATTTGAGAAGTATGTGATTTTAATCCCAAAATAAATCTATCCATTAAAACTTTTATGTCCTATAAGAACTATAGATTACCTCATATAAAATCCACAAAATATTTACCTAATTCATGGCATGTTTTATGTATCAATTTGGAGGTAGTATATTCAAGATCTATATGATGTATTAAAATCCAAATATTTTCACATAGAAGATAATTAAGATTGTGAGAAAAAAATAGGTGGATGTCAAAGATCATAGAGATAATATAATATAAAAAAGTCAACTGACCACGTAAAATTTATATGGTTTAATAATAGGTTTGCGGAAGTTATGTGAGATTCTTCATGTGTATTAAGAAAATGTACAAAAAGTTTTTGTAATCAATATAATTAAATTTCATGGGTGGAAATTTATTATATGTGGAAGAATATTACATATTATAATTTTAGTATGATATTTCCTTAAAATTTAACATCTATGCATGATAACATATTTTACATTAAGAATAAAACAATTTTAATAATGTTTTTTCATTAATAAAAAAATATTATAAAATAAAATTTGATACATTCCATGTTAAATAAATGAAATAAAAACAATTAGAAATAAAAAATTAATAAAAAAAAATATAAATACAAATACTATAAAATTCATTTATTATGTATCCTACCCATCATTTATGTCATTACCACTAATTAGAAATAAAAAATAATACATAAAATTAGAAATATAATAAATTTTTTTTATAAAAATTCATATGTTATAATTAATTATTTTAATAAAGTGTGTTAGGTAATATGTTGGAATATAATATGAAAACAAGAAAAATATTCAATTTGACCTATATTGGCACTGAGTAATCAAATAATTTAATTTAATATTAAATAAATAAAAATAGAATCAAAAAATACAATCATTCTTTTTGAGGATGATTTGTATGTTCTTGTAAATGAGGAAGAATAACTAGGGTTTTACCATGACCATTTTAAATGTCAACATTAAAAATGATGGATTTAGAGGATTTGAATATAGTAAATTTCATCGAATTTGGAAATCAGTATGATAACCATGCGACAAGAATCACCACCACGTACTTCAAAATTTTAATTTTCACAATTGGGCATTATGAGGTGGTTTTAAATGGTTTTATAAGAAGGTAAGAAGATATCAACCTAAAATTATTAATTTAATTAAAAAATTAAAAATATATTAATTATTACATAATCATATAAAAATAATCTCTTTTTATTATTTTGAAATGAAAAAATATTAAATAATTTTATAAAATTAGATGAAAATTTTAAATCAAAATTTGTTGAAAAATTATATTTTCAATCGGATAAATAATTAAATTTATTGGAATATGATTAAAATAGTTTTATCTTTAAGTAGTATTTTTTAGAAGTATTAATTTTCTAACTATTTTATATTATCATATTTAAAAATTTAATTTTCCACATTTAAGGATTATTTTTAAAGAAACATTTTCTAAAATTTTATATAAAATATATAAAAACTCTTGGAAATATTATTCTTTAATATGAAATAAGAACAGAAAAACATAATGCTTAAATACATTTTTTTCTTTGACTTTTATTCTAATATATTATATATTTAAATTGAAAAGATATATTTAATATAATTTTAATTTTAAGTTGATTAAATATATTCCACAGTTCAAAAAATAATTAAAAAATGAGGTACCATGGGACAAAATATATATTTTGTAAAAAGAAATTTACAATATTAAATAAATTGAAGAAGTAAAACAGAGGTAAAAGAGGTGTAAATTAACATAGATTGAAATATATTTTTTATCTTGTTTATTTTTGTATCGTATTAATTTTGTGAGAGAAAATAATAAAATTTTCACTATAATTTCCATACTAAAGTCAACTAACTATATTTATATTTTATATTTAACTTTCACCTAACAGACGTTTGATAATAAATGTACATCGTTTTTTCTTATAAAAAAAGTAATATTAAAAACACTCTGAAACACATCAATATTTATTTTTTGATTACTTTCCCAAATCCCCTATCTAAATTCCTATACAATGGGATTATTATTTTATTCTCATGATGTTTTCCTAAATATATCATTCTGACAAAGTTTATGACAATATGGAGTTATTCTGTCAAGGGTAGAGGATATTTTTTAAAAAATAATTCAATAAACATGCCATTTAAATTAATAATCAATATTATAAAATATTCTTATAAGTTATTAATAAAATCATTAATATTTTTAAAAAAACTAATTACAACAACATAAATTTATATTTTTACATATTCAATTATCATAAAACATTATTTTATGGGTTGGTTATAAAACCTACAAGAATGATTTTATAATAATTCCCCCGTGAATATTTATGAAATCCTATATTATTTTAATATGTGGTGCCAATAATGATTTTTTACCATTATAGTGGAAATAATTAAGTAATTTAATTAATAAAACTTATTCTTATTATTGATTTATTATTCAAAAAAAATTAATGTATAAATATTCATTCAAAACTATTACCTTCTTTTCCATTAAATAATATTTAAACTCTTCAATACTACAAAATACATAAATATTATATACATGTATATTTTTTATTTTATGGACACATGATGAAGGGTTTAGTACAAAAGCAACCATACTAAAGTAATCCTAGAAAAAAAGGATAATGAAAAAAAAATATTTCTAACAAACAATTATTAAAAAATTGGAAAGAATAGTAATAAATGAGAAAATTTATATAATATAAATATAAATAATCAACTTTAAAGGACTAATAATTAATAAAAATTAATTATATACAGATTTAGATCATGTTTGTCCCAGAAAATTTTGAGTTAACATTTTTAATGAATCAATAATATTTTCATAGATTACTCTGATTTCTCTTTCAATATGTTCTTCTTTGTAATATCACCATTTTTTAGATAACCTTTCATTTACATTATACAAATACAGGTTGTTTTAATGTTTAGTTTCTTGAAAAAAAATTTACATAATACATAAAAACATAAAAAATAATCCAAAAAATTTGAAATGATACTTAATTGGTTAATTATATGTACATTTATAGAATATCATAACCTTGGGACATATATAAAAGGAATGGATGGGAAAAAGTACAATTAACGGAAAAAAAAAAAGAAACAACCTACATGTGGTCTTGAAGAAAAATCATTAATAACATTACGAATATCATAAAGGCATGAGAGAAGAAAAAATGGGAATATAATAAGAAAAATAACTTGAATTATAACATTGAATTTTTACTATTACATTTAAATGATACATTCATAAGAATATAACCATGGTTTGTCAACAAGGTGTCATAAAAATTACCAAGGTTATTCACCAACGTATCGTAAAACATGTAATTTCTATATATCAAATTTCTTACCCAATGCATTGTATCACTATCATGGATAAACCTTGATAATAATTAATTAATGTTATCTAGATATATCATAATAATAAAATTCATAAATAAAATGTATAGAATAAAAGAAATAGATTTCATATCAAAATCATGGCATTTTAAAAACAATTCTTAAAGATAGGATATTTGTGTTATTATTAAACCATGAAAATGGAACGTGGGATTCATGTATGTTAATGAAATATTTAAATAGATAAATTTTATATCTAGTATAATACACCTATAAAATAAATATGTTTTTTTATTCACAAAAGGAAAAGTTGAATTTCATTATAAAAAGGGTAAGTTTTTAGAAGAAAATTCGGCAGCATAACTGGTATGAAATATATTTTTAGAAGATGGAAAAAATAGAGATGAAAAGTTTCAATCATTCAGAAAGGAAACTTAATACATTATAGTGATATAATATAATGGATATAAAAGCGTATTTTGGAAAACTAAAAGGCATATCACAGAAAAAGTGAAATTTAATGAAAACATAGAAGTTGACATTTTTCGTTACATTGAAGATTTGAACCAAAAACAAGATGATCGGGGCACAGGGGGATTGAGTACACATTGTTAGGACTCCTTGGGAGGAAAAAAATAATATATTTTTGGAGAAAGAATTTGGATTCAATTAAAATGGTGAAATGGGTGAGTATTTTTAGAAAAAGTGGGGTATTTTTTTTAATTTATAAAAAAATGCCTTGGGAACATAGGTATTCATAAATACAAAAACATGGGCTTTCTGATGTTATTTTCCAATAACATTTGACACTTACGACACCCTTTATGATATTTTAATTGATAATAGTTAACCATTAATTTTTATTACATATTTTGGAATGGAAAAATAATGTTTTCACAAAATTGTATTTTTAATGTTAAAGATTCTATTTCTTAATTTGGAAATTAAATTATATATTTGGAAATTGAATAAAATCTATTAAAATATTTGAGATTAATAAAATTAAATATTTATTTCTTAGTTTGTGTTTAATTTGTTATTACATCATCATGTATTCATTGTGATGTCATCGACATACAAAACACTCATACTGTATTTTTACTATTCATGAAAAATCAAGTATTTTAGAAAGTTTTCATAAATTCACCCTAACCTACTTTTTATGTGATTATATTAAAAATGATATTAATTTTGTCATATTAATTATATAAAAATATTAATTTAAACTTTTTAATATAAAATCATTATTTATTAAAATTAATAGGGGATATAAAATTTCTAAAAAAAATTCAAATAATTGAAAATATATTTTATCATTTATAATTAAGTAAGAAAGTTTTTATCATATTTTTTACTTAAAATAACCATTTTTATTTTTACTATAGTTTATTGTAATAATTTCAATCTTTCTGAAAAGTATAATTTTTTTCTATAAAATCAATTTATCAAAATCCTCATATTTTTTATATTAAGAAAAACAGTTCTTCAAATAGAAATAATGGGAAAACAATTTTAATTACATAATGTAATTACACATTAAAAAACTATAACCTCAACGCATATCCCCTTATTACAGCCACATATTCCCTAAGATTAATGTTTTCTATTGTGGTAGTTTTATGGGGTTACATGGATAACATCGACTGACTGATAATCTCCAAAAAACTTGTACTTCTCTAATTGGGGATTTCATACAAGATTCACTAATTGAAGCGCATCTTGGGAGTGGTTAAGGTTTAATCCCCAATGATGAAACCACCTTCTAAATCTATTAAAAATGGGAATCTAACAATAAGACTCTTATAGTTGAGGCCATTGACTCGTCTATCTATATCAATAATCCATTATCAAAAAATTAAATATAAACTCTAATGAAAATGTTAAAATTATTATCACGAGAAATGTTACCAATGATCATATTTTCCAACAGTCATAACTGAACAATATTCATATAATAGTTGAATCCATATGGCCATATTTCCATTTATATTCTCGTCATTAAGAAAACATGGTTTTTTTGTGAATAAAATAATGCACAATTTCAAGAAACAATTGTTATTGAAAAATTTCAGGTTTTTACACTAGTCCTCTATTAAGAAATGTCTTCCCTAAAACATAATCTCATTCCCTGGGTTGAGAAAATTTTCAGGTACCTCTTTCCTCGCTGTCACCTCTTGTTCCCACATTTCTTCTTCATATATTGAGTTCATCCATAACACTCTAACAGGGTGGGTAGTCATATTTTGTAGAAAATTATCTCTACAGGCTATGAACTCCAAAAGTTTCTCCTTATAAGAGAGTTTAGGTTCTTTTTGTACTATATCAGGATTCAATATTGGTGATGGGACATGTATTTTCTTCCTCTATATGGGTATATGGAATACATCGTGAACTTTAGGTTTATTTGGAGGAAATGAAATAGGATAGGCTACTACTCCTATGTGATCAAGGATTTTATATGGGATAGATTACCTAGGTCTAAGCTTCCCTTTCTTCCCAAACTACATGACTCTCTTCAATAATGATATTTTAATGAAAAATTTCTCACCAACACCAAAATCCATGTCCCTTAAATGGTTTTCAGTGTATCACTTCTCTCGTAATCGAGCATCCTAAATGTATTGATTGGTGGAATGAACCTTTTATTTCATATCTTTCTCAAGATCTTTCCCAAGAAACATTCTCTCACTAACATCATCCCAACAAGTAGGGGTTCTAAATCTCATACCTTATAGTCCTTCATAGGGTTCCATTGGAATTCTATGAGGGAAGAAGTTGTTTCATTAAATATAATAGAACACAAATAATGGGTGATATTTATCACATACAACTTTAAATTACATTTGATAAGTTATTAGCATGTACAAGACATTTTTAATGGTCCTTTTAGATTGGACATCAGTTCAGTGCTGATATCTTATAATGAAATTCAATTTAGCACTCCACGAATGTGAAAATATTCTGAAGAATTGTGATGTAAACCATGGATCCTGATTATAAGTTATTTAATGTGTTACTACATTGAACCTCACCACTTCCTTTATGAAATTTTCGAAAATTTTATAAATAGATAAGTATTCTCTAATAGAGATAAAATGGGAAGTCATGGTGAGACAATCTAATGTGAACAACATCACATTTTTTCCTTTAGATTTCTCGAAAGACCAATGAAAAGGACCATAGTTATATTATAAGACTTCTATGTTGGTATGGTAAGTGGTTCTAAGAACCCATTATGAATTTTTCTCTCTACATTACCATGTTAACACCAGGAACCTTATAGTGTAGTCAGTAATCTCCCTTTTCAAATCATACCACTAATAATGACCACGAAGGTCCCTATAGATTTATGTGATTCCGTGATTTATAAAGAATATTGATCTGTGGGATTTATCCATCAACACCTTCTATATTTCTAGAATATATGGAACACATACCTTTGTACAAAATTTTAGTACACATTCAGGATCAATATTTAACTCTGGAAACTTCCCATTCTTCACATCTTATATATTATTCTATAACAAACGATATTATCTTTGAGATTTAGTTATCTTCTCTATTAATTATGGATGTAGAATAATTTGGGATAGTGTTGATTATGTTCTTTCCCTTATGATTCACATGCCCATTTATACTAGTAATTTGATCAAAGGATCTCTCTGAATCCACATCATTCCAAGATCAACATAGTCTTTCCTATATAATGCATCAAAGACATTTCTTTCTATTCTAGGATGATAACTAATTGAAAAATAATATAATTTAGTATGTTTCATTTATCTCGTATGACTCATTATCAATTCCTTATATGGTAAAATTTTCTTCACACATTTTGGGTATGTTTATATATAACATTTATCTCTATAATGATAGTGCATCCATATCTTTAGAGAAAAAAAACTTAACCATCTACAGGTCTTATATAGGATAATCATTATGATGAGGATAGAACTATTTATGTTCATATGCAATAACCTTATCATTTTCAGGAGTACTAACCTTATCCATTTCATATATTTAAGAAATATTTCTTTGATAGAGGTTACAATTAACAAGGGTGCAGTAACCAATTTTATTTTGAGCTCTTGAAAATATTCTCCACACTTATTTTTTCAGATGAACAAGGAAACTTTTAGAGTTAACATGGCTAGTGGGTTATGAATTAATGAAAATGTTTTCAAAAACCTCATATTATATCATGATAACCCATGAAAATTACAAATCTCAGTTACAGTTTTTTGATGAGGCCACTCCTCCACAACCATTCTTTTTGCAGGGTCAACAGAGATTCGTTCTTTGGTTACAATGTACCCCAAGAAAGAAACTTTTTTGAACCAAAATTAACATTTTTTTAACATTAAAAATAGTCTATCATTCCTATCTTTTTAATATAACCAATTTATGATCCTCGTGCTCATCACCACATTTAGAAAATATTTTTGAATCATTAAGAAAAACTACCAAAGATTTATCAAGATGGCCCATAAGGATTCTCTTTATCAAATCCATAAATATTAATGGAGTATTAGTAAAAAATGGAATAATAATTTAATCATACATCCCATATCTTCATTGGATGGTATTATTTTGAATATCTTATATCTTCACCATCAATTAATGATGACTAGACTGAAGATCAATCTAGGGGAAAAATTGACCCACATGAAGCTGGTCAAATAAATAGTCAATCATTAAAAAAGGGAATATATTCTTCACTATAATCCCATTAGATTATATATAATCAATTAATAGATTCATTGATATGTCATTGTTCACGAAGAGAATAGGAACTCCACATAGAGACATTCCTAGTTGAATAAAACCCTTATACAAAAGATCTAGGATTTTATTCCTTAATTCTGCTAGCTCCACAATTTTTTTCTATATGGGGTATTAGGTATTGGCTCATAACCAGTCATGATCTAAATGGATAACTCTACCACCCTTTATAAGAGAGGTCAAGGTAACTCCTCTAGATGTATTTTACTGTATTTCTAAATGATTGAGAAATTTTATCATAAAAAACATTTAATTCCTTCTTTATATTAAAATATCATTTTCATAAATAAGGCTATGAGTGGTGCCTATAGGAAAAGATTAAGTTAGGATAGGTCTCCCTTGTAAACAATGTTTTTTTCCATTTATGAATATTGATATTTCTTTTATTCTCTTGTTTAACATAGTATTATAATTTGAGAACCATTCTATTCCTAGTATAATGTCAAATTTGATAATGGGAATGAATACTAGATTTCTGAATAGATTATTCTTTCCAAAGAAAATACTATTGTCTCTATACGCTGTTAATTCTTGGATAATCCCCCTAGGATTTTTGAATAATATTTTTACTTCGATATATACATGGATTTATTATAAATTCATTGAAAATAATAAGGGAAGAATTAATGAGTAAAACCAGAATCAAACAACGTATTTGATAGATTTGAGCGAACAATAAGAGTACCTTCCACCTCATCATTTGGAGCGTCAACTTTATCTATCCTGATAGAAAAATACTGACCTTTCTCTCTTGACCAATTTTTATTTGGATAAAGATTCACCTCTATTAACTTTATGTTTGGATAGTGATTGGAATAGTGACTAAGATGTACACACTTGAAGCATAGGACATTAAGGTGGTCCAAAACTACATTCCCTTTGTTGTTGGAATTGATAAGTTGAGGATTCACCTCCTCATGATTGTTTTATACTTCTTTTCCATCTCTACCACACTTTTAGCATTTTCCACTCTTTAGAAAGATATTCCTTGTGTTCTTATTCCCACATTTTTCACACATGGAATGTTTTACTTTCATTCCCCCTCTTCCGTGACCAATGTTCCTCCCCATTTTAGCCTCCAAGTATCTCTTTTATTAATTTGATATGTGAGACCATTATGTATCACTATACTCTAGTTCAACCTTCATTTCACTCTGCATTGTCTCCTTATATCTTTTACAATCTCAGTTGGCTATTTTCTTCTATATATGTGGTCTTAGTCATCCAAATAATATATCAACCTTTCCATTAGGGTCCATGACAATGATATAGGTGAATCGATAAAGTATTGTTATATTCATCTCATAGTTTCCCACAAATTTATTTTCCTTTTTATTCAAATCTATACATTCATTATCTATTTTCATTATCATAGAATGAGGGACATAAATATTAAAAAATAGTTCAATAAACTCTTCCCATTCTATAGCAACGATATTCCCTCTTGTATTATTATATTTATTCAGTTCCCACTACTAATCGTCTTCTTATTATATGTGGTAAATAGATATGGTTACCTTCTATTGTTCTAGACAATAGAATATAGAAAATATATTTTATATACAACTTATACATTTCTTAAAAATAAATGGGTTGGAAGATCAACTGAAATAAAGTGTTTCTTAACAGATAAAGTACTCAATGGAATGTTGTTAACTTGGATGTGAATCATTTCTCTCAGCTTGATTCAAGTTATATTTCATAAATTTATTATGTTAAATAATCATTTTCATGACGTTTTAAATTAGGGATTCCATCATATTGTCATGAGTTCATGGTCCACTATGATCACCATTTATGTGTCTTTACATATTTCTCACCATTTTCAAAAAATAGTAAATAATTTTTGAGAAATGTGATTATTTTAAAAATATTATAATAATAGAATAATTTTGTGACATAAAAAATCATTTTTAACTATTTTACTAATTTTAAAATTTTATATTTTTTATAAATCCTTCATAATGGGTCAGAGAAAGCTTATTATTTAAAAAACATATCCCCTTGAGAGAGAAAAACAAGTAGGGCAGTAAGGGCTATTTTAATGTAATATTTTATACCAAGTCAATAAAAAAATCACCTTCTCAGAGTTGATGTCCCTAGTTATATCTTTTCTAGAACTATAGCTACTTTTTTATATCTAGATAGAGATTTCTTTTCTTAGAAACCATTAATATAATACCTCACCAGAATACTAGTTTGTCTTCTTATATTTAACTTTTATCTAGGTTTATTCCTAAAGTATTCAAATCCTAATTTAAAAATGTAAATAACCCATTCATTTAATACCAACTATGGAATCCCACATTTTTATTACATAAAATTTCATTTTCATGGTACACACAGATGGTGTCTTAATGATTAGTTTCCTGGAAGAAAGGTACATAAACATGACAAATTAAAAAATTCTTTTAAAAAATGTAAAAATATTCCTAATTGGTTCTACCTAAGTATTTTTATATAATATCATAACCAAGAGATTGAGAGAAAATTAATGGGTGAGAAAGAGACCTATTAAAAATAAAAGTGAAAGAATCTATACGTGATCTTGAGAAAAAAATCATTTAGAACATGAGGAATATCACAAACGCATCAAAAAATAAATTAAAAAGTATCATAATAAAAATAACATAAATACTAACATAGAAATGTGGCTAAAAAAATTAAATGAGACAATCATATGTATATCACCTAGGATTGTAATCGAGGTGTCTTAAAATTTAACAACGATATTCAACAGGGTATTATAAAACATGTTTTCTCTATAGGTAATATTATATATCCAATTTGTTGGATTAATGTAATGGATAAACCTTAATATGTATTAATTATATTGATACACATGTTTTTTAATAAAAAATTCCTAAATAACCTATAAAGAATAAAATAAATAGGTTTCATATAAAAAACATGGCATTTAAGAAACATAATTGAAGACAATATCTTTGTGTCATTATTAACCCATGAAAAAGGATGTTGGGTTTAATATATGTTATTTCAAGAATAAATTATATCATTTTCAAAAACTAGTAGAAAAAAAATAAAATAAAAAAGCTTTTGGTATTCACAAAAATAATTTTTTTTAATTTCAATAGAAAAAGAGATAAAGTTTGAGAAGAACATTCGACAGCATAACAGATATAAAACATGTTTTTAAAAGAAAAGTAAAAAGTGGGGGAAAGGGACTAAAATTCATAAATGACTCGTAATATAGAAAATTAATATATTAAAAATGGTAGAACAATATATATTTTAAATTTTATTGACATACCACATTAAATGGGAACTTGAACGGAAAAGGGAAGTTGAGATTTCCCTTACCTTGTAGATTTTATATTAAAACATGGGGATCAAGAGCCTGGGAACGTGAACACACCATTAGAGGAATAAATGGGAGGTTAATCTATCATATCTTCGAGGAGTAATAATTAATAGATATTTTAAATAGAGAAATGTCTAGGTATTTAGAGAAAAATTGGGGTGTTTTTTACCAATTTTTAAATAATGGCCTTCGAAACCTAGTTATTGGTAAATGAAACAGAACTTTTTCTTCATGGTTTTGCAAATTTGGGACCAGATGTTTATTATTTTAATTTATAAGTGTTTACCAAAAGATTATATATCTAATTTTGGAATTTAAAATTAATGTTCTCACACGATATTATTTTTAAAGTTATGTTTTCCATTTTAGAATTTGGAAAGTAAATTATATATTTAGAAATTGAATCAAATATATTAAAATAATTTATATTTATAAAATATCTTATTTAAATCATTTTATTGTCATTATTTAGTTATTACATCATTGTAGTATAATTATGATTTCATTAACATGCCAAAAAAGTCATACTGTATTTTTACTATTCACAAAAAATATGGTATTTTAGAAAAATCTCACAAATTCCAGCTAACCTAATTTAGAGAAGTTTATTAATGAAATTATATCTATTTTACAATAATAATTCTCTATGTATGATAATTTTATGATTTAAAAATAAATATTTTTTATTTATTAAAAATAATAGTGGATACAAAATGAATTTTAAAAATTACGACAATTAAAAAAAATATTTTGCCATTTATAATTAATTAATATTATTTTTATCAAACTAATACATTAAAATAAATATTATTAATAACACCTATATTTATTATAATAATTTATACCCTTGTGAATATTAGATTTTTTGTCGGAAAAAAATCAATTTATCAAATTCATCATATTTTTATATTAATAAAATATTTATAAAACAATTTATGGGACTAAAAATTATTAATACAATTGAATTAAACTTTATGTAACTACATCCTTGAATCATAACGCCTTATTACTACCTCATACACCCTATGAGTAAGTTTTGAAGTGTTGGTAGTTTCGTGGGGTGTCCCTGCTAACATCAACCGACTGTAAATCTCTAATTACTTGAACTTCTCCCTTATGAAATTTTTTTCAATCATCATTTGAAGAAGCTTGTCTTGGTATTATACAAGGGTGTTCCCTAGTGATTAATTCTCCCTCCCTAGCACAAAAAATTGGCTTCATATAGTATGACACTGCAGGTTGAGGTCATCGAATCTTCATTCAGTATCAATTATCATTTGTCAAAACATTTACTTATAAACTCTAATGATAAAGTGAAAAATATTATCATCAGTATAGTTCCCAGTAGCCTTATTTTTCAATGGTCATATAATAGTTGAATCCAAATGGTCATATTTACCTTCATATTCACTTCACGAAAATAACATGGTTTTTTGTGAATAATAAAACAGATAATTTTAGGATACTATTATCATTCAAAATGATTAGGCCACTACATCTTCCATGTTTGAAATATTCTTCTCCTTTTATATACTTCAATTTACTTTACCTCTAATTCTACTAAAATTATATTTTCATATAAAAACATAATTTGTTTATATATTTTAAAAATTGAATATTGCTAGAAATAATTTTAATTTTATATATTTTTAATTTCTTTCCCATATACAGGTTCATTATTTGGAAAATATATATATTATTGAGGAACAATTAGTGGAATAATTTTTTTGATTATTTAAATGAGAAGTTATGAAGTGCTCGAGTTCATTTTCTTCGAGCATAAGAAGTTAATTTCGATGTTTTATGTGATACTTCACATATTGGGTTGGGATTTATTTTGATGTAATATATATTTTTCATTTCTTATGGGTCTTTCAAGTTATATCCCCTTGAGTGTAACTTTCCACCCATGATCTTGAGTTAGCGGGGGTGGTGTATTCCTTAAAATTATAGGTACATTACCTTATAGGTGAATTTTTTTCTAAATTTGTAGATCATAAGGGAATTAGGTATGTTTTCTCTTAATGTGATGTGAACTTTTGTTAGTGTCAGTGGATGGAGTTCACCAAGGATTATGATTTTGATATCTCGTATACACCTATATTGGGTAATTTTGTAGTCGATGCCCTAATAAAAAATTTGTGGAGTGATTTAATTTATGAATCAATTTATTTGTATAGAGTGGTGGAAGAATGGTCTACATTTCACCAAGATATGGGATAATTTGGGGGTATATGATGTCCTTTTTATATTATGGTGTAGTCATATCTATTGAAATTGGTGGAAGAGTTCCAATTGGGTTATTTTAAGTAGGAGGTCTAGAGTGAAATAGTTGTTTCTGGCGAGGCCCCTGATGGTTTGTCTAATAGTGAACAACACTAAGTATTGTTTCACGAAAATATTTTCATTCCTTTTTCAATTCCAAATATGTTCCTCAGAGTGTTCCATAGTTGAACATTTTCAGTACACCCTTAAATTAAAAAGATGTTCCAATTTTTGATAGATTAGTTTTGGTGTCCTTTTTTGAATCATGGAGTTTCATGGATTGTCTCTTGGTGTTTGGTCTGCAAGAAGGTGAAGGTCAAGCCCCATTTTCCTAATGGTTTTATCTAGTTTTCATATATTACCCAATAGTAGTGGGAGGACATCTCTATGGACTTTTTTACCAGTTTAACTTAATATCAGGGAATATATGAAACTCTATGGGTTGTAGTAGATCATTTGATGAAATATCCCACTTTAAAGTGATTAAGGAGTTGAGCTCAATGGTGGTTTTGTTGTGGTATTATCAGGCGAAGGTGGTTAGACTCCATGGAGTCCTGAGGATGATCTTTTCTGATCTAGACTCTCATTTTTCCTCCATGGTGTGGAGAGGTCTCATGCATGATTTTTGTTTTCATCTATCCATATGAACTACTTTACATTTATAGATGGAGGGATAAACAGAGAGAACCAACTAGAATATTCAAGACAAGTTGCACTCTTATGTACTAGATAATTTAGGTTCATGGATTTGGCGCTTACACTTGGTATAGTTCTCTTATATCAATAATTTTCACCCCACCCTAGGTATGGTGTTGTTTGAACCCCTGTATGGTTGACCTTTCTATTCTCCATTAAGCTGGATTGGGGTCAGAGAGTCAACAATTCTTAGGCCAGAACTGTTAAAAAATATAAGAGAGATAGTCCAGGTGATTCTAGAGAGTAACAAAGATGAAAAGAATATTTAGAAATCTTATATCGATCATAGAAGGAGACATCTAGATTTCTTATTTTGGGAACATGTGTTCTTGACGGTGACTCCCCATCATCGGTAGAGAAGGATTGTCCATTAGAGAAATCATTCTCCTGGATTTTTTTGTGGCTTTTAAGGGTTTTGATCTAGTTTAATTCAATGAATATATTGTAGAAATTTCCCTATAGATGATCCATATACATAATATGTTTCACATGTGAATGATCAGTCATTATCTTCATGATGACTCTCACATCATCAATTGGGAAGAGATCAATGTTTATGATTATTCAACCATTGTGGAGTGGCCTATTGAGATACATGACTGCCAAGAGATGGTGTTTCATGATCATTTTATCCCTTTGGTTCATTCTTTGTGGTGACATGGTGGGGTGGAAGATAGTTCCTCAGAACATGATATGTAGATACACAGTTAGTACCCATGGCTATTTGGTGTTTATAAATTCTCTCGTAAAGCGGTTCATTTTGTGGTTGTAGGCCTTTTCTGGATTTTGAGATTGATTTCTCCTGTTTCATGTCCTGGATTTCACTCTTTGGAGAGTTATCTCTTATGAGAGAGTTTTTTTGGGATATATGTGGTTTTTTTTTGGTTTTTTACTATTCCCCTAGTGTGGTGGTTGAGCTCCTATAGAGCTGATAGATTCCATTGGTATCTCATGGAGTGGATATTTTGATGAACCCATTTCTAATTCCTTTCTGGGTTGGTTTTGGATTCTCTAGGATGAGAATTTTTTAGAGGTATCTAATATAAGGGAATGTAGCTTCATGGATTGACCCTTTTTTTGTTTCTGAGGCTTGAGGTTCTGAGTGGAGGCTCAATGGAAGCCTGGAGTAGTTCGGTTGATATAAGATGGAGGCAGGAAGGGTTTCACAATGAGAAAACATACATGATGTGAAAAAGGATATCAGGATATATAATAAATCTTGGTTTTAAAAATAATATAAATTTAAGAGGTGAATCATTTTTTGGTAGAAACTGAACCCTTTGAATTACAATACAGGAAATGGGTTTTCACATCGTATAATTCCCCGATGTTGTTTGTTTTAAAACATTTCAAGCTACTTAGTTTTTCAAAACCTATGTCTACTCCCATTTTTCAAAATCAATTATCCATATCCTTCATTTTTTTGGATTCCCATTGAGGGGGATTAATCCTTAGGCTTTTGTCTTTAATATGTGGTGATCTGTGGGGATCAAAAGTTCATTTTCCTATATTTTATAGCAATTTTTTATTGTCTTGATATGGTTTCCTATTGTATATTCTCATTAGACTATGGTTTTTTCTTATGCATGGTTCTAATGGGTTTTATCAAGGTTTTTGATGGTGTGGTTGTGTTGCGGCATCCTCAGATGGATTCAGTTCTTGTGGGAGCAGTGAATGGAGATCTATTGTGCTATCTGTTTTTTGTGTGAGGAATGTTGAAGTCCTTTTGAGGTAGGGTATTCATTTCTTCTCTATATAATTACATGAATTTGTAGAGTTATCATGATTTATACCCTTAGATCACAATGAAATTATCCTAATAATTATATTAACCAGATTAAGGAATTGGTATTGACCACATAATGATGTTTCTAAATTTTACCATGATAACAATTTGCCTCGTGATTTTCTAAATAGTGTGATGCTTATTCCGTTTATATTAGCATGTTTTTAGTTATGGGAATTTGTAAAGGAGGTAATGTTATAATTATTTGATAAATCATTTAATAATGGTTTAAGGAGGATTGTTTAATGAATATAGTTTTTGTTGTTGTAACATGATGATAATAAAATTGATGCAATTGTGTATATTTAATTGATTTTTTTGAACATGAATCATGATGATTCTTGTTGATAAAATAATTAGAGGCATGTTAAATTAATTTTTTGATTAATTTATGATATATTTGAAGTCATGTTTATTAGTTTTACCATAGTTGAAAAAGATGATAATTAATCAATTAATTAAAGATGGTATAACAACTGGTTGTGTGACAAATAATAATTCCATTGTGGGTCCTGAGTTTCTCATCTTCATAAAAAGGCCATGTGGCTTGTGCTTTGGATCCATGGGAGAGTGTTGTTTGTGAAGTCCATGTTACTTTATTTATGACCAAAATCCCAATTCCTATGTTTGTTCCTACTTCATGTGATGTGTTGTGAGCCTAGGATAGCTGATCTTGGAGGGATATTATGGTATGTGGGGTAAAGAGGCCCAGATGAGTTGTGAAGCTGGGATAGATGATCCTAGAGGAGTTTTGTGGTATGAGGGGTGTGGAAGATTGGTTGATGAAGAAGTCATTGATTCATAGAGTGGAGAGATGAATCAGGATATGCATGTGGTTGTCAGGGAGGGCACCAAAAATTACATAATAGGTTGAATTCGAGGATACCGAATATTATGAAAGATGGATGCATTTTTGGATCAGTTTCATGGTCGATGAAATATTTTTTTTATCTATTTTACATTTCCCACTACTTGAGGGAAATGGTATTGGTTACTCTCTTTCTGAGGGAGGTAAAGATGCAAAGGGTATTCCAAGCACTTTTTGTGTTTATATTTTCATGTTTAGATGATTTTATTCTCCTAATATTGGTTGCGAAGAATCGATGGGTACTTCATATACTCATCATGTTGACCCCTTGTGTTCGATAGCATATAATGGTTTCCCAGAACAACTAGTAATATGTGAATTAATGATGTTAATGATTGAATAAATTGTTAATTCATGGGGTTGGAACTTTGTAGAATGAAATGATGAGGTTGTAATTATAAGAATCCTTGGGCTTGGTTTTCTTATAGAAAGAGGGAATACATATTTGTTGTGATGTTAATGTAATCAAATGTGGAAAATTTTAATTGTTAATTAATTGTTAAATAATAATTGAATATAAAGTGAAACTGATGAAAAATGGATAATATAACCTAATGTATCTCATTAAATGGTTGTTTACTTATAAAATATATGGCCTTAGCAATGGCAGTTGGGAGTATGAGGGAAGTTATCAGCAGTTGAGTATGAGAGTAGAATATTCCCATAATGTGATTGTGATCTATATTATATCATGTATTTTTTTTATATGATACTCCACCCTTTAAAATAGTGAAACTAAGACACTATGGATTCTAATCCCAAGGGGGTGTTTTCTCCAATATCATAGTTGGAGGATGGATGGATGACTATTCGATTTGTCCCATATTTATTCTCATTGTTGTTGCTTGTGTGGGTATATATGGCTGTTAGTTTTTCCTATATATATGTGTTGAGGGTTGTGATTTATTTTGGTTATTTTACACGCATTTTTTCTTAAAATAGTTTCCTAAGCACTACTATAGGTATACTGTTTAAGGGATGGGATGGATTGAGGATCCTTACTCGGTGTATGGGTTGTGATGGTTTGAGGTGTAATACCTGATATATGATACATGTTATGTAGTCTATGTTGGTTACTAGAAACTATCTGGTATCTTTTGGTTACAAAAACATTGTGGTATGTTACATGAGGATCATGTTGTGGTTCTATTCCCTGGTGTCTGGAGGGAATACTTTTTATGAGAGGTATACTCATGACGTGCGACATTGGAGAAGATTGGAAAACCTATGGGGAATTGGAAGAGGTGTACCACTGATATTATTTATTATTGTTATCTATATATGAAATATGGTGATAGTAGTAATGGAGAGGTTGGGATATTAGTATACATGTTTATGTGATGAGTAAGTTTCACTTGTTATTCCACGTGCTTTAGAATGCATTCATTACCCATTGTAAGAGAAGCTCCATGGAATATCCTAATGAGTATAGTGTTATACTCACAATAGGTATATATAAACAATTTTTCAGGATAGTTTGAGTAGGTTGGAGATCAGGATTGTTACTGCTAGCTTGGGTTCTTTATAAGGCTTGGTTGGGCTTCATGGCTATTATCGCCTTTACTTTATTTTGGTACATACAGTTTTCCCTTTTATTTTTCATAGTTATTGCATGACAATACATTTTTTTAAATTGGTTTTCTTTTATATTGGAGTCTTATCAGAAGTTGGTTGGTGCCTATCTCCCATGTGTTCTATAAGAGGATAATTCCTCCCATTTGTGTGTTTATTATACAATCGATGCTAGTTTCCAACCTAGGTCCTACTGGAGTTAGAAGTCAGGGGTCACTATCTCTCTTCTCCCATTACTATACTAAGAGGTGTATACCGTGTGGATAGGTGTAGTGACATAAAATATGCATAAAAGTTTTTATATAGTTCGTAAAAGTTTGTAAAGGTTTAGGTTTTTTAAAATAAATCAGTTTTTATTTATAAATATGTGTTGGAAATATTGAAAATAAAAGAACCTATACATTGTATGTTTTGTTTTGTATGGAATTTTATTTTTATTACTAGTGAATCTAATGAAAAAATGTTACATTTAGTTCAATATTTTAGTAGATACAAATGATTTTACATTGTAAATTATTCTACATTAATTCAATAGATAGTTTTTAGGAGTTTATATGATATTTTCCAGGGAAAAATAAATTTATATTAGTATGAAAAGTTACATATATATACAAAATGATTTTTTTGAATATAAAAATTATTTTTCCTTAAACTATAATACATAATATTTTTAGAATAATATATAATATTTTACACATTCATAAATGTGATATTTATTAATAATTGGAAGAAGTATAATTTTTCAATAATTATATAATTCAACGTTGATTTAAATATAAAAAAGTTTATATTTAATCACTAGAAGTGGATAAATCAAGACTTTTAATATAGAAAGAATTTAATTTGTAATTAGAGTACTTTAAGAAGAAAAAAATCAAAGATAAAAAATATTTTTTAATTAAAATATAATACTAATCTATAGAGAAATGTTCCACAACTATATAAAATAAATATAGAATATCTTTTTATCAATATAAGTATTTATTTCATAAAATTTTTTATTAAAATAATTGAGAATAAGAATCTTTAAATTTTGTGAAAATTTTAATTGAGATGTTTTTGGATTGGATTAAATTAGAAAATTTTTATTCTCATAATGTTAGTGTAGAAAATAATATATGAGGTTGAAATTTCATTGAGATCATGGGTGAATTCCTATGAGATGTAGATGATGAATTTCTAATGAGAATAAAATTATTAATATTTATGAGATTTTATATAATAAAAATATATAAAATATATTATTGATGAATCATAAATATAAATGGAAGAAGATTAAATTTAAATAGAAATATAGAAGTGATAAGAAATTAATACAATGTTCAATAAAAATATCTATATATATAAAATAAATAATAAGAACTTAATATTTTTCATTTATATAATATTTACTATCACCAATTGGAATATGTGAATAGGAATCATGGATGAGAAACATGACCAAAGACTTTTCCTATGATACCAAGTATTAGAGAAGTTTGAACCACATATAAAATATTAAGAAAAATAATAGATGATCATGGGCAACAAGTAAAGATTTTACTGAAAATCATTTGTATAAAATGAAATTATTTATTATAATTAGAAAGTCCCAATTATCTATATCTAATGTCATATTTGTTATGGAGCTTGGCTACATGAAGTGATAGTTGTGTAAGGAACTATTCTAGAATATTTTTTGGATATTAATGTCGTTGTTTGATGATTGTGATTTCATATTTATTGATATAGTTGAATCCGTGTTTATGTTTTAGATCTTTAGGAGGTTTGGAATAATTTTTCGAAACAAGTGGGGATAGTATGAATTTATATTACCTATTAGTATATAAAATAATATATCGGAATTATTTTTCATTTTATGATGATACATATATGAACAATTGTAAATGATAAATGATTATATAAGAAAAATATGTTTCGTAGAAGAACCCAAATGTTGTATGGATGTAGTCACCCATATTTTAGAGAAAATGTAGGAAAAACACAGTGTATTATTTTAAATATTATATTCTATATTCATTGTGTTATATATATAACATGTAATTTTTACTGATCGGCTATTATCAAATTATATAAGAAGGGTTAAAATATTTATAGGGGAAATGATTAAGGAGAAAATGTAAATTTACAAATATTTTTGACTTGATTCACCCCTACCCACCAATCATAAGTGACTTCTCAATCCATTGGGCCTCGTAAGTGGTATTTTAGTTCTTATAAAATATTTTATCAAGTTAAGAATATTATTGATTACTTTCATCTATCTATTTTCATATATTACTTAATTTTTTAAAGCACTAAAATGTATTTATTATATTTTAATATTTATAATATCACACAATCTTGGCATGACGATCTCAATAATTATTCTTCAATAAAATCCCATGGTTTTTCTATCATAGTCTCAAAATATATCATTTTCAAACATTATAATCTCTATATATGTTCTATGAATACTCGTTTACTCACATTAATAACATTTAAAACCTTATGATTAAACCACCATTTAAATGTTTTCAAGATTCTTCGGATTCATCTTATAAAAATATATCCATAAAAATTTATAAATTAAAAATCATCATAAATATATTAAAAATATATTTCACAATACATTCATAATTGAAATTTTTCTTACTGAATGATTATCCATAGGATTGTAGAATATGATTCACCATGAATTTTTATTTTGAGAATCCATTAAATCATAATATTCTTCTTCATGGAATGAATATTATCATTCTCACCACTTTTCATGATCCCAATTTCATTTTTGATATTCATTTTAGAGAATAATAGTTAATTAAATAACATATCTTACTTCTTTGTCATTGAAATTGTAAATTTTATCAATGTTTAAAAACATATATAATTTTTTTAAAATAACATGTATCCTAGTTTGTGGGAAATTATTATATGAATTCTCAAAAAACAACATATGTATGTATATTAGGTCTTATACTTAACAAAATTTATTCTTATCTGCAAAATATCATCCAGACTCTTTTAATTTATATTATGAATTAATGTAGTATTTTTACTTTCGAATGACGCTAGTATCAGCAGCGTTAATGTCATGAAACATCCCTACAGGGCCCATGCCATGACTACCCCATGTCCACCTATAATTATCTAGGGGTTGGAGACCCGTGCCCGGTAGGCATACCACACACATGGTATGCCTTCTCATAATTTACATATACAAATACACACATCGTCATACCCATAAAAATATGAAATGTAAAAAAATGATAAACATGCATGCGTACCTCTAAAATCCCACCATCAGATTACAAAAAAGTAATGGAAAGAAAAAGGGCCAAATTAAATCTAACCACAAGGAAACTAAAAGAAATTCCAACCTGTAAATTGGGTGAGGTTTTCTGTCAAATGAAACCATAGGGACACAACATGATCTTTATATCTCAATATTAAATTTCTGGTCTTATTCCCCCTAGGACTACATCAAAAGGGTGATCATCTACATAAAACATGAACTATGTGGAAAAATACCATGTATGGGTGAGTATAACAATACCTAGTTGGACACCTTGAAATCACTAAACATATAACATCAAGAAAAATATTCAATTGTTCATTGGTATAGACATTTATCATATATAACAATAATGTACCAATATAATCCAAAATGAAACACAATATCAAGGTAAAGTCACAACTTTAATGCCAACCTAGGATAAATTCTCAATGGTTCAACATATCAATCTTCTAAGAGAACACACTAAAAGATTCATCTAACATAGATTTTATCCATATGATTTGTTGTTATCATCGTGTTTCTCTATAAAAAGTACACACTATATGTATAAAGGGAATGATACACATTTGAGGATCCCAACTAGGGCCATGAGGTGTACCATCAAATCAATATAAAATAAAATTCTATGTAGAGTATCAACATTAACCTAGAATTGGTCATGATTGAACTATGAACTCCACATTGGAAAAATACTATGATAGAGGATCTGAATCTAGGACTCACAAAAGGATGCAAACAACTCTATCTGATAATAAAGTCTATCTGAAAGGATCACCATCCTATTTATAAATAAAATTCCATAATAAACCCTCGAGGTGTAGATCATAGGAACATTCCCTTATGAACCTTATTCAAGATGAAGAGAACAAGGGATTCAAGACATATTTTAATTTATAGAATATGTGTATTGGAATTAAACGTAATGTTCTGTTAAAATACGGTCCTGGCCATGTATCACATCCCATGTTAGTTTCTATGCCAGAGTACATGGCATGTCTGAGCCCATGTACACCTCACTATGTATATGTCCTGTTGGTTATGTCTGTGTACGACTACCCATGTCTATGCCTGTGGCCATGCCCATATACATTACTAGCTAAATTTTATTCTTTTAGTTAATGGACACATGTATTGTGATAGAGGTCACATGCTATGTGATATTTATCTGCTTAAGGAAACCCAAGTATCGAACCAGGGGGTCCCAAATAGTGGGAAATCCTAGATTAGACACCATGTAATTCATTTTTTTCTATAATTCCTTATTCTTCATCCATATTCTCCTCAACCCTATTTCCATTGGTTCTACCACTAATTTCACATAGAGATCACAAATTTGGTCTACCCAAAATATTCTATAAACAGTCTCTATAATCAAGTAACCAAAATATAGATGAAGACAATCATCATTGGTCCCCATCATCATTGCATTCCCATCAAGAACCAGGGTTCAAAAATCCATCTTCAATCCATTATTTACATCCTCTTATATCAATACCATCATCAATGTGAACCTAAATATATGGTTTCCACCCGTTTCAACAAAAAATGTGTTTGAAATGATTAATTACCAAGTATATTTTTGATCCACCATTTAAAACAAATATCGAAAATAAACTAATGAATAACAGTGAGAGAATAATGAGAAACATGAAAAAGGAAAATGATCCTTGAGAGTGTCAATATTGGAAACAATCCATTTGTATTAGGATGATAAACTAAATTAAATAAAAATTTAACAATTTCTCATAATAATACCTACATAATAAAATTGCTCCAATAATACTATCAATCTACTGATTAGACCATTGGTAAATTGATTCACATTTTTCATAGGAATTATTTAAAGTGAAAATTATCCCTGAAAAGTTCTCCAAAATCAATATGGATCAAAAAATAAAAATATATGAATCTACATCATTATCATTGGATAGATCTTTGATTTCAATCATTAACAAATTGACCTTCCCTGATCTAGTCATCATTCGCCCATAGAAGCTCCTCTAATTCTCTCTAATAGATTCTCCCAAATTACATGGTTTATTCGGATGACCTAAGAATTTTCCATAAGATCATATTTATAATGAAATATTGGTTTTATGTTTTTAATCAAATAATTATACAAATATTGTAGAGTCCTGTTTTTTGGACAATGTTGTTTTTCAAGGGTTTCAGAATTTTTTGTTATTACTGGGTAGTTCAAATTTAAAAATGAGAATTGGAATGACGTTCTAAGAGTTAAAACCTCTCAAATGGATTTTTTTACTTTATTGAAGGCTCAAGAACTTCCATGGAGGCTCTAGGAGTTTTGAAAATTATGGATCTAGAAAAGTCATGTTTTGAAGGACCATTAGAGGGTGTATTTTTTTATGAAACTGATCGGCCTGTAGCTAGAAACCATCAGGGGTATTGCATGTGGAAAGTGGTTTTCACATGGGCTGCACATGGTTAACCAAATTGTGTTATTATCCCACATGGTTAGTTTTATTGAACAGTACCTAAGCACCATTCACCGTATGGTTGTTGAATGATTTACAAATCATGTGAGACAAGCCATGTGGGTTTCCCGGCTTTCTAGTTGAGTTTTGCATAGTCTTCGAAACCATGCGGCCCAAACCATGCTCAATGCCCGGTATTAAAATTTTTGATTAAATTGAAATTCCCCTTTGAGCCTTGAGAAACTCACCTCCCATCCTCCTCTCTGATGGTGGATTTCAACTAGACTTCTACTAATCGTTCGTACAATATTTCTAGGTGTGCCTCATCCTCCCTTCTCCTTTACCTTTTCATCCATTTTCACTCTCCCCATAACTCAGTGATGATCGGACAAACCCATAGTGTTATTGGTTAACCGATTTTTGTTTTTATTCTAGTTATATGGCATGTAAAAGGCTTCTCGAGACTCTTTTGTTCATGTTCATGCATCCTCCATCGAATATAGAACGGATGGATTTAATTTATCTCACCACCATGGAATTGGGTAAGTTTATTTTCATATAGAATTTTTTACACCCTTCAATTTAGAGTCTTACAGTGTTTAAGGTTTCTTGGTAATTTTATTGAGGTGCATACAACATTTCCAATATGTTATAATGTTTCTAGGAATTATTTTAAGTAGTTCTGATCATCCTTTATAGTTCAGACACACATACATCGGAATATATATATATATATATTTATATATATATATATTCCCTATATGTATTCCCTCGTGGTGGGGGTAACCAATGATTTGGATTAAAGGATGTGTGTGTGTGTGTGTGTTTGCGTGTATAAGAAGGTATGCGTGGGTGTGTTTGGGGCAGTTTAGAGTGGCTTCCACCTAACCTCATATGTGTCAAAATTCAACATGGTCTAATTTTTATGGTAGTGTCCCTAGGCATTCCATTTAATTTAAGAATTATTTATTAGTATCTTGATGCTTCTTTTATAAATGAATATTGATTATGGAATGAAGTGCTTAATTGGGGAAAATGATTTTTTTAATGAAGTTTATGATATAATCAAAAAACCATCCAACAGAGGTACACTATCATCCAAGCCAAAGTGTATTGTTTCGTTGTTTAATAAATCCTTATCTTAATGATTTTTAGTTTTTCATATGCCTACCTCGTTAGAGGAATCATGCTTATAAATAAAGGTAAATGGTTTTCTTAATTAGGAGATGGATTTCCTCCCTTCCATGTTGATTCTCATGGGTTAAATTATTCTGTTGAACTTGAATAGTGATAAATGGTTGGGTATACCCATGTTAGATGAATAAATTTGAATGGAAATAAATGGGTGTGTATACCCATGTGATATAAATAAATGGAAGTGGTAATAAAAGGGTGGGTATACCCATGTGACATGGTTGAGTTCAATTGGTTAAATGAGTCAGAATACACATTTGGTTGGATTAAATTGTTCAAATGGTTAATTAAACAATAATGGAAATGTGACTGTGTAAACTCTTGTTATATGTATAGTGTGAATGTGAACTATAATAATGAGTGGGAATACTCGTTGTTTTCTTTGGTTATGAATTGTGATAAATTAGTGGGTATACTCATGAGATTTATTTGGTTTGGAAATGGGATTAAAGAGTGGATATACTATTTGTATAAATTTAATGTAAATTTTTATATATGAGTTGGTAGACTCATATGGTGTTGGAAATTGAATAGTATAAAATGATGTTAATGATTTTATAGATTTAATTGATGGCTCTCTATGGATCTTGAATGTGGTACTCTATTCCTTGGGTTGACTATTCCCCTAATGTTTTGATTCTGTGGGATTCCATGGGACTTGAAACCCTTTGTATCTGGCTTGGTCAGAATCATGTGGGACATGTCTGGTGTGAAATGTTCATAGGACTCCAACCAGTGCCTAACTGAGTTTACATTGAGATGATCTTCGGACTCGATGAGGATTCCTTGGTCTTCGACACCTTTGATCTGACCCTTTATGTTATGACTCTTTTTCCTATGTCACGACTGTGAGGTATATGATGCACTTGAATATAAATCATTTTCATTGTAAATTATGACATTTATATTTATACATATTAACCTTGAATGATCTTACTCACATGGGATGAATGGAAAGGTTGTTGTACATGTATCATGTGGGGTATATGGAAAGGTCATAGTTGTTTAACATGTTTGTATGAACATTAAGTTCATGTTGTTTATTTATTCATTATTCATAGACTCATTTTCAAGGGATCATGATAATCTTGTGCAGGGAGCCTTGAGGGGAAGTGTTAGTGTCACTAGATTCCCATTTTATATTCAATTGGAATATTCACTTCCTTTTACTATATAACTATTCTCTTACACACATCCTTATTTACATATTTCACAAATGGGATTGGTCTTAAAACTATGGGTATTGTCCTACTAATATGTTATCTCACACCCTGCTCGGGTACCATTGGTACCCTTGTACACTTCATATTTATAGTTCTATGGACTGCTGCTTATTTTTCTTCTTATACCTCGATGTTAGGAGTAAAGGACTAAGCCGGAGCATGGGATGCTCAAGGAGAGATCAACCTTAGGGATTTTTTTGTGTGATTTAGATTTGTACATTAATTTAATGAATTTTTTTGTAACCATTTTAGATAATTTAATCTCATATTTAATTCATTCTTTTATAAATTGAAATTTTCAATAACCTTTTATTAAATTGTAATATTATTTCCTAGACTGATATCTGAGTTTTAAATTTTTTTCTATTGTGCACTCTATGTAGAGGGTATAGTCTCCCCATTGAAATACATTGACACCCTCACTGCTAGTCACAGCCTCTGGAATATTGGGAGACACACTGGAGGCCATGTGGTGACTGGTCCTAATACATGTTTGATGGCAAGTTGGGTCGGGACTTTAACAATTGGTATCATAGGGTTCTTTTACTATTTTATACAATTTTGGGCTTGTAGATAGGATACTAGGAATGTGTCGGTGATTTCAAAATAGTTTTTATTGTTACTAATCACCCAACATATGGGAAATGACCAAGTGGCATTGGCTGGTAATTGTTGTTCATGTTGTTTGATATTAATGTTGATTATTATTTCACCTTGGATGATTGGTTTATTTTCCTCTTATTATTGATTATGGGAATTTAGTAACTTTTCCCTTGTCCTGGTCGGTCATGGATGGATCACTTCATACATCCTAATAGGCACATAAGAATTTAAATTCAATGTATATTCCATTAGATGTTGTTCCATTAGTATGATTCCAACTACTTTCAGTTGTGTTATTTGGTGTTATGACAAGATTATTTATACCTATTGAGGATAAATTCATAATTATAATTGTATAGAATGTTTAAACAATTATATTCCATGTTTCCTATAATTTTATCTTTTTTTTATAAAATTCCATGATTTTTTGTAAGGCATGTTTCTATTTTACTACATGTGATAACATTATACAGATGTTTTTTTGTGTAAACAGTTTCATGGGATAAAATTTATTAGTTTCCTTAACAACAAGATCATGTTTTAGTTGTCAGGTATATGGGTTTTTTATAACATAGAAAATGTAACTCGTGTATATGAACCACTATAAAAGTCTTCTATTATTCCATTATTAATATAAATTTATTTTGATTGAATGGGAGAAAATTTCAACCTATAAATTTTATGGGTGCTAAATGGATTGGTAGATTACCACTCATTTCAATGGACTATTATATATATGATAATGGTATGTTGTGAAATGTACATGAATATAATGGTATCTTCAATTTCGATTTGAAAAGTTTTGGTTAACAATAAAAATTCTCAATCAGAGCCAAGTGTAATAGTTGGGGCATGTTTTTATGCAGTGAACTGTTATCAGATTGATTTCTATAGAACCCAGATTAGATTATTTGGAAGCACATAGGTGACATTTTTGATTAAAATGAAATTGGATGAAAATTTTCTTTTTATGTCATAATGTCAATGATTTTTAAATGACTAAAAACTATCTTGTTATAACTTCCAAGGTTTTTACCTTGGGGAATTTGGTAAACCAATTTCCTTGTCTATAAAATGGTACTTATGTTTTTTTTAAAACTAATTAAAATTCATAAAGGATGAATTGAGTTAATGTAATTTATTTAAATGGAACATGATGTGGTTTCCTTTATTTGATCACTTCTCTAAGGGTAATTTAATGATTTCAGTGGAATGACTTGGAATTGAGATGAGAACATTTATCCATAGGCTGATTATTTTATACAATGGATTAAATGAAAGGGGTTCTTGAACCAAGTAAAATTTGTTTTGTGTGACCTTGAGATAGGGTCGATGGTTATGCTTTATGTGGGGATAGTCAATGATAGGTATCACCCTTAAATCTTGACGCATTGATTTCTACTGTGATCTATCTGACATATTTCTTTTAAAAGAAAACCCTTATTTGGATGGGTGGTCATTATATCAAAACCCTTGATATAGTAATGAGCATCAAGTAATGCTCCATTAAATAACATAGGCATTCCTCAAGTAGGGTTATCTTATTAGGATGTCATGTGGGACTCTATTTTCATTAGTGATGGATGACTCAGTACGTTTTCATATGATTTAATTGTTTTATGAGATGATGTGATTTTGAGTTATTTTCTATGTTATCCATCTGATACTTGATTATATATGTTGAGAATCCAATTGATAGAACTTGGGATGTTCTAGTTTTACTTGTAAACTTAGGGTCGTATGTGTTGGAATACACATTAGTTTTTCAGTTTAAAATCATATAATGAATCTATTGATTTAGTTTAAGTTGTGGAGACCTATGAAAATGAGTACCTTATTGGGTAATCACCCATGTAGAGTGACTTGTATGTTAAGGAAATATGTTTTCCTAACTACTTAGGAGGAAAATCTAGGACTCATGTGTTTTGACACACCAGTCGGTTTGATTTTAGATTTTATGGTAGATTCTTATACATGGTGATCATCATTTGGGAAACGTCACATGTGGATTTGTGGGGTCATCAACTAGTGCTGTTGTGAGTAGTTATTTTCACTTGTTTTACAATTAGGAAACTCCTACGGTGGGGAGTTTCATTTCATATCGGGTTTACATTTTAGTGTATGCATGGAAGCATGGTTTTGATAAGGTTGGCGGTAATCACAACAATTCAGGAAAAACATTAATCATGAAGAGTTTTTGTGATAAATTACAAAGGAACATGAATGCCATGGGTGGTATGGGCCTCATGGTTCAGTTTCCAATACACTGTAAGGGTGAAGGTGATATTCTTTTAAGTGGTTGACCATTAGTGGTTCAACTTCTTCTCTTTGGCTTACTCTTAGTGTACTCTTCAAGAAGAAATTATCATGTCCCCTATATTGACATTGTTCTGGATGCACTAAGAGATTGCATGTCCTGTATCATGTTAATGTTATACTAGCTGTTGGGATTGATATGTGGTCGTTTTCTAGGTTTTACGCGATATGTGTGGTTATTTGGAGCCAGGTTAGTTCAGATTGATACTTGTTTTCTTGTGTAGGAATTCTTTGGATAGGCTCTTGTACACCAGTCGTTCCATTTTTTATGTGACCACCAAGTGTATTCCTCACCGGGCTCTGTCGATGAATTTATGTGAATTTTTTGGCCTTGTACAAATGTCTCTCTTATAAAACATTGTATGGACTACCTTGGGTTAGTTCCTCATACTCATTTTTAATGAATCTGAGGTTGCCTCAGACTTGTGGTAGTCTCAAAGATGTGTTTAAAAATGGTAATTAATTTTAGAGGTCTATATCTTGGTTACACCTGTATTCATCATAAGGAACGATGGTTTTAGATGTCCTAGTGATGGCTTGATATGGGAACATACCCAAAAATCTGGTAAGTACTTCAGTGTAGGTACTTGTTTTAACTTCCAAAAACCTTGGGGAATGTCATTGGGGGTCACTTTTAAATGTGTTGGTTGTTTAATCTGGGAATCTATGAGATTAGTTTATCATAGTAGCTAAATGTTTCATCCCTCTTGTTCAATATATACGGTTGGTTATGAAACTCTTTTAAAATAATGTCACCAATTTATGATTGAGTGTGGTTTATGAGTCAGAGATGTATTTAGAGGAAAGCTTGAGAGGTTAGATTTTTTTGTCAAATAAGATTGAATTAATCCCATTTTGTTGAGATCTTTGTTATATCCTCATATGTAATAAAGTTCTTCTATTTAAAAAATAACATGAGATGCATTAGTAAAATTCATAGGACATGCTCTATTATGAAAATCCAATGGTAGAGGATTTGCGGTTAATAATTGGTTGTTAATTACTATAACCCTTGGTGGAAAGAAACTAATGGATTTTATTTAAATATCCAATGATGCGTTCATCTATCTAGTTAATTATAAATGGTTAAGTGTCTCTTTGATGATTTGGTTGGAATTGGAGCTATGTATCGAGTTATTGTGTCTTAAATTCCTTAACCATGGGTAACTTTTTAAGGTGAATTTTTCATTTTGAAATGTAATGCGAACATTTGAATAGGACATGGAGTCACTTGTTAGTTGGATGATGTTTTTGTTGTTCCCAAAGGTTTCTTAGGAACAAGAATTATTAACATAGGGAGGCTGTAGAATCCCTTATTTTTTGACTAGGTAGTTTTATAATGGGTTTTTAATTTTTGGTAACTACTGGAATTGCCTAATTTAAGCCTGAGATTTGGAATGATGTTCCAATATTTATAAGCCCTCAAAGTGATTTTTTTGGACTTTGGTGAAGGCACATGAACTTTTCCGGGTTGTTAGAGAAGATTTAGGAGATATGGTATAAGATGAGTGGTTTTAATGGACCTATATAGCGAATATAGATTTTTTAAAACCTTGTGGCACATAGTAAGAAACTGTAAATCATATTTCACATGGAAAGAGGATGTCTTATGAGCCGTACATTGTCTACCAAATTGTGTGATTAGCCTTCATATCTAGTGGTATTTAATATTACCTAAACAAAATTCACTATATGATTGGAACATAGTTTCTAAACAATATGGGAAAAGTTGGGTGAGGTTCCCATGTTCCCACGGTCAGTGTACAGTTTTCCAAACCATATGTCTAAAATCGTGATCGATTCCTAGTTTTAAAAAATTGGATTAAATTAAATAAATTAAAAATAAAATTAATAAAATGTAATATTTATCCTATCCTCCTATTGGTGGATCGTTACACCCCCATAGGGTTCCCCTTTGATCCACCAATGCATCACCTCTTGGAATCCTCCCTAATGGATGATTTCAACTAAATTTATACTATTCATTCACATAATCCTTTATGGTGAGCCTCCTCCCCTCTTATCCTTCCCTTTTTCGGTCATTTATCACTCTCCTCATCACCCAGTGAGGACCTTCTGAAACCATGGGGTTAGGGGTCGACTGATTTTTTTTTGTTTATATCACTTCTAGAGCATGAGAAAGGGTTATAAAGACTCCTTTGTTTGTGTTCTAGCAACCATAGGTGAAGGTGTGGGAGATGGGTTCGATCTGGATCACTGCCATCGATTTGGTTAAGTTTATTTTCTCATTGTGTAGTTTTTCAACATTAAATTTAGGGTCTTTAGGTTTTTATGGGTTCCTATGTAACAACCACAACATTCATTAATAGAAATTTCTATTGATCAAATTATATGTCTTATTATGCTTATATAAAATGTGACCTTCAATAGGTTTTATGTTTCTGGATTTTAAAATTTCATTTTGAATTGTCACCATTGGTAATATAGTCATTGAACAGTGATCACATGATTCGTATAAATACAGGTCTTTAACAAAAACTATTTACTCGGACAAAGGAAGAGATGGCCTCATCCAGTATAATTTCCCCATATGAGGCCCATTTTTTAGAGCTCGGATAGGAGGTGGCATCATTGGGATTCACTCTTGACCAATCCCAAGACGATCTTGAACAAGTTAAGCTTAAGCAGAACTGACTATATGAAAGTAGTAGTTAATAGATATTACCACCTGTGCGATGTTATCTGAGCCACCCCAAGAGTTTTTCACCATCTCACACCATACTCTTTGGTCATATGTAGGAGTTATATAGGGTTATTTAAGAATACCCTGGCACTTTGACTACGTACAATATTTTTGTATAATGAATGTGCATTCATTTTATTATTGTTACTCTTTAAATAGTTTTTAAAACACAAATAGTATTTTTAGTTAATATTCAACTAAGAGATCTGTTTTAATGAATTAATGGATTTTTGAATTAAACAATATTTTAATAAAATATAATTATTATTAAATAACTTTTTATTAAATATAAATTATCATATGATTTTATGAATACAATTGTAATTTTTATTAATGTTTGAAAGCTGGTTTTGTCAAAACCCATGAATTTTCGGTAAATGTCAGTAGTTATTTTAAAAGTAAAAATTCACATATTTATAAACTTATTTAGATAAAATAAATATTACTTTAGGAATTGAAATGTTGAAATTATCTAAATGGGAATTTTTCATAATTGTCTAAGACAGTTGAATTTTTAGGTGAAAATTAAATACTATTTAAATATATAATGTATTTTATGACATCAAAATGTCCCAATAGTTATTTAATAAAATACAATAAAAATTATATTCGGCCAATATATTTTTTACAATTATAATATTGTGATTTTAGATTTTTTGGATTTATTTTACAGACATTAGTGGACCCTACAAGGTTTATAAAACATTTTGTCTTTTTAAATTGTTTTCCTTGAGATTGTTACTCACCTCCACATAAGAAACCCTATTATTTCACAATTTTCTACCATTTTCCTTATAAAATATTTTTTTCCACACCTTTTTCAAATATAATGGGCTGGTTTTTGGTTTTGATTAGTTTAATGTGAGTTGTCGCAAACCTAACTAATAACGAATTCCCTCTCATTTCTTAAATAAAACCAGCCAAGCTCCCACTTCCTCTTCAATAAAAGCCTTTGGAGTTCGAAAAAACCATTCCCCCTCTCTATAGAGTCCTCCCATGTTGGATTAAGCCCCCAATAAGCCTCTCTAAACCTCTCCCAAGCCTTTGGGACCGCACTTCGAAGGGATTCCAACCTTTCTCTTTTTATCCGAGTTTCTTAATATTTTTATGCTATTTTATTTTCAATGAAAAATGTTGGTGAATGATTTCTCACCTTCCCCATACATTCCTATATTTTTTTGGATGATTGGGTACCCCATTCTCTCTCATTAATGCCTCCTATGTACACCTGTTTCCATGCCGAAATTCCGTGACATATTTATCTCTCATCTTTTACATCCAATTAATTATTTTGTATTATGCATATTAATTCTATTACATTTTTTGGGACATGTATATATATGACCCCCATACAATCCATTTCATGTACATATGATGAGACACCCTTTTATCTCTCGTCAACTGTTTTCAAGAATCCTTATTTAACGTTGTTATACTGCCGAAATTGCACCACATTTTTACAAGCCAAGATCATTGTGTAGTGGATACCATACCCATTTAACTATCAATGGTATTAAAATTAATTCCCATATACATATTTAATGGTACATTCATTTATTTATTCCATATTACTTAATCTTGGAATAACTTATGTTTTTGATTTATTCCATGTTATATGATCCATGTGGCGCACTTATGCATGAAATGAATGGTTTATGAAGGGTGTGCCCTAATAGCGCTCCAAGGCATTAGGTAAAGTATAGTATCATGATATGTCATGTGAAATGGGTGTTGACTCATGATAATTAAATTTCAATGAGTTTCTACTTATTCTTCATGTGTAATGAGGATTTACTCATGCACCAAGTGCAATGATCCTTGGCTCATGTTAATTCCATATTAAGTGTTGTTTCCACATTTCCATGTTATGATTATCATGATTTATCATGCCTTTAGTTTCATGTTTCTCTTGTTCTACATTTATATTCCTATTGTCTAACATGTATTGTATTCCTCATGTTATTCCATGTTTATTCCCTTACTGAGATTTATAGCTCCCTCTTTTCTTATGCTTGTCCTCAGGTTATCCCATGTAATGCTAAGTACGAGGGGATGTATTGGTCATGTAAAGGATGTTTTAAATAAAGATGATGGGTGTTTCATGTTTTAAGTTCTTATGTAATGATCCTAAGCCTCGAAGACACTTGACCTTTCAATCTTCTAGGTTTTATCAAGTGAAGAGTTTATGTAATAAATCATGATTATGTTTGTAATAAAATACCAGGGTTGTTATAGTTGGTATCAGAGGATAGGTTTATATTTTTTTGGGATTAGGATTAGAAAACCCTTGTGATGAAATAGAGACAAGAATAAGTATAATAAAAACATCCCTATGTATTGGTGAGTATTTATTAAGGGGTTTATCAAGAAAATACATACGTGTCTGGATATGAGCAGGTAGAGGTGGCTCTGGCACAGATGTATCCTAGGGGTAAAACCCAAAAACACCTCTTTGATATAGACTCGAATGAGAAATGGTTCACAACAACATACCTAGATGCACTGTTGGTTATGACACTCCCAAGGGATATGGTTTGGTAAATTCACAAACATAGTATGAACCCTTATTAAGGGAATTAAAAAAAGTATCCCTAAGAATATTTGTTTGAATGTAGATCATGAATAGCATATATTGAAGCCTATGGATTCATAAGTAAAAGAAATGAAAGTTATTTATAAGTCATCACTTTTTCCCTGGATTACCCTTTAGGTGTTTCCCCTAACTTTACTTTTATTCCCGCCAATGGCTGGTAATAGGAGGACTTGGGCTAACAACCAATGTGAAGACCAATGTGATGACTATTCTGATAAGATTCCCAATCAGATGGGAGTGGGAAATGAGAATGATTTCACAATACTCTCTTAGGTAACTCAATATTTTAATTGAAACATGGGTAAATTGGAAATTTCAACCCCCACCCCCTAATAAAGAACAAGTCACTATTGAGATCTATATGAGACAAAGGCCTCCAACTTTTAGTGGATCATATGATCCCTCAATCATCGAACAATTGATCAACTCCATTGAGAAGATCTTCTCCATCCTTCAATGTTCTGAAAAGAAGAAGGTTCTTCTCACTTTTTATCATATGGAGGGTGAAGTCGATCAATGGTGGACAGTGATCAAAAATACTAAGCCTGAGGATGAGATCAAGGCATTAGAATTGTGGGATTTTTGGAAGACGTTTTTTGATAAATATTTTTCATGAACCCTCTGACATAATATAAAAAGGGACTTCATTTTCCCCAAGAAAAATGAAAATGAATCTGTCGGAGCATAAGCAACAAACATCACAAGGATTATACGATATGATTCTGGATATTCCATTACCTCTGAATGGAAGGTTGACCGCTTCTTTGGTGGGATGAAACCTCGACTACGGAAAGCGCTTTTGATCCGTGTCTACGATAGCTATGAAAAAAATTTCTGATGTACCCTCAAGGTCAATTGGAGATCAAAGAATCTCAGGGGTATCATGGGGATAAGAAGCTTTAGGTGGATTTCAATGCTATCAGTACGATGGATAAATCCAATGGTTCTAAAAAGATCCAGCACCCCACTTTCCAAAGGTACAAAAAGAAGCATCCTGAAAATTTCCTGAAGTGGACGAGGAAATGATTTAGGTGTAGAAGAGAAGGGAAACTAGCTGTTAACTACCAACAAGAAAAACCAGTGGCTACAACAAAGGAAAGGAAGGCTACGTTTGAACCTCAATGTGTTGTTCATTGATAAACTACAAAGAACTAGGTCATCTTGAAAATCAGTGCCCTAAACCATGGGTTTTCGGAGGCAACCAATAACCTCCAAGGCTGCAATGGAGAGCTTTTTTCCATCACTACTATGGAAGGGAACCCCGACAATGAAGTTGTGATAGGTACTCTAGTTATTCATTCACGAATAGTGAATTTACTTTTTTGCTTCAGTTTTTATGCATTCTTTTATATCCCAATGGTTTAGTAGAACAATCACAGCACCACCACAAATCATGGAAGTAAAGATGTTGGTGAGTATGAAAAATGGGGCAATCATTGAATCCCATGAATATAACTTGTCCCATGTCATAATATGTGGATTTAATTTCCTAGAGAACCTCATCATACTCCATCTGGTAGAATTTGATGCAATTCTTCGCATGGATTGGATTTCCTTATAAAGAGACAACATAAATTCTTTGAGAGGGATATCACTCTCTATATGGATAATCGACCCCGGATTCTATAAAATTGCATGGTGGAAGATGAATCTTCCTTAGCTCCATCATCTCAAGCGTGGATATAACTATTCTATGAGTACACGTATCTGGCTCAGATGATTGAGTCTAAGGAGTCATCCATCCTTGAACACATTCCTATAGCGAGGGGATTTTCTGAAGTGTTTCCCGAGGAATTGTTGGGTCTTCCTCCTTGAAGATATGTTGAATTATCAATTGACCTTATTCTTGGTGTGTTTCCAATATCCAAGACTCCGCATAGAATAGATATTGTGGAGCACGAGTAACTGAAGAAACAACTACAAGATAATATGGATAAATGGTTTATATGCCCAAGTGCTTCACTATGGGGTGCATCAGTCCTCTTGGTCAAGAAGAAAGATGGATCAATGAACCTTTGCATCGATTATCGTGAGCTTAACAAAATCATGAAAAAGAAAAAGTATCCTCTCCCATGAATGTATGACTTGTTAGATCAGCTACATGTAGCACAATACATCTCCATGGTGGATTTGTGGTTAGGATATTATCAAGTAAGGGTGAATATGGAAGATATACCAAGGACTACTTTTCGTATAAGATACGGGCACTATGAATTCAGAGTAATTCCTTTCGGACTCCCTAATGCTCCAACAATCATCATGGACTAGATGAATAGAGTCTTTAGGGATTAACTTGAAAAATATGCGGTTGTCTTTATAGATGATATTCTAATATACACCAAAATAAAGGAGGATCATAATGGGCATATAAGAACTATACTGGAGACCCTGTGGAAAGAAAAGCTCTATGTAAGGTACATAAAGTGTGAGTACTAGTTGAATTCTCCTATAATAACAGTTTCCACTCAAGCATCCAAATGGAACCTTATGAAGACCTATATGGGAAGAGGGGCAGAACACCAACATGTTGGGATGAAGTCGGTGAGCGTAAGCTGATTGGACAAGAAATTTTCGAAGAAATGGTAGAGAAGGTGAAAACCATTCAGCCACATATCAAGTCGTCCTATAGTCGACAAAAGAGTTATGTATATAAGGGGTTATGTAAGTAGAACCTAGCACTATGACTATACACATTATTTTGGTATAAATAATGAGCATTCATTTTATTATAGTTACTTTGTAGGTATATTTTAAAGTACAACTAGAAGTTTCAGTTAATATTCATCTTTGAAATATTTTTTGATGAATTAATATATTTTGAATTAAATAATATTTTAACATAATAATATTATTATTATATTAATTTTTATTAAATATAAATTATTAGATAATTTTATGAGTGCAAGTGTAATATTTATTAAAGTTTGAAAGCTGTTTTTGTCAAAACCAATGAATTTTCGGTAAATATCGGTTTTTATTTTAAAATAAAAAATTCACATATTTATAAAATTATTTAGATAAAGTTAATATTATTTTTGGAATTAGGTTGTCAAAATTATCCAATGGTGAATTTTTCATAATTTTCTAAGATAGTCGTATTTTTTTGTAAAAAGTAAATACCGTTTAAATATATAATGTGTTTTATGACATTATAATGACCCAATAGTGATGTAATAAAATACTATAAACATTATCTTCAGTCGATATATGTTTTAAAACTAAAATAATGTGATTTTATATTTGCTTGATTTATTTTACAAAGCTTTATTGGACCCTTCAAGGTTTATAAAACATTTTTTCTGTTTAAATTGTATTCCCTGAGACTGTGACTGACCTCCACATAAGCAACCTTATTATTTGAAGATGTTCATCCACGGTCCATATAAAATATTTTTTTCCACTCCCCTTTGGAAAAAAAACCATGGGCAGAAAACATGGGCTGGTTTGTGGTTTTTATTTGTTTAATGTGAGGTGTCCCAAACATAAATAATCATGAATTCCCTCTCTTTTCTTATAAAAACACACCCAAGCACCCCCTTCCCCTTGACTCAATAACTTTGGAGTTCGACCCAACCCTTAATTATTCTCTCTATATTCAATCCATGGTGCCCCAAGATCCCAATAATCCTCTCTGAAGCCCTTACCAAGCCTTTGGGATAACACTTCCAAGTCAGGGATTCATACCTTTCTCTTTTTACCCATGTTTCATAATATTTTTATGCCCTTTTTATTTTCAATTAAAAATGTTGGGGTATGATTTTTCACCTTCCCATACTGCCCTCTTTATGTTTGGATGATGGGAGACCCATTTCACTCTCTTTAATTCCTACCTTGTACACCCGTTACCATGCTGATATTCTATGAGGGGTTTATATCTCCTCTTTTACATAAAAGTAATTATTTTGTCTTATGTATCTAAATTCCAAGCCATTATCATTGTGTAGTGAATACAATAACCATGTCTCTATCAATGGTATTCACCTTTATCCTCATATACATCTTGAATTTTACTTTCATGTATTTATTCTACATTACTTAGTCATGGAATAACATATGATGTTGATTTATTCCATGTTATATGATCCAGGTGGTACACATATGCATGAAATGAAATGTTTACGAAGGGTGTGCCCTGATAGTGCTCCAATGCATTGAGTAAAGTATTGTATCATGATACGTCACATGAAATGGGTGATGAATCTTTCTAATTCGAGTGTAACTAGGATTTACTCATTATTCATGAGCAATGCAGATTTACTCATGCTCCATGTGCAATGAACCTTAGCCCATGCTAATTCCATGTTATGTGTTGTTGGCACATTTCCATGTTATGATTATCATGATTTATTATTCCTTTATGTTCATCTTTATATTGTGCTCCATTGATATTCCAATTTTCTAACATGTATTTTATTCCTCATTTTATTCCATGTTAATTCCCTTACGAGGCTTTATAGCTCACCCTTTTCTTATGCATATCCTTGGGTTATCCCATTCAATGCTAAGTACGAGGGAATGCAGTCATAATGTAAAGGATGTTTTCAATAATTATGTTGTTTGTTTATTTTTTAAGTTGTTATTTAATGATCCTAAGCCCCAAATACACTAGACCTCTCTCTCTTCCATGTTGCATGAATTGAAGAGTTTATGTAATAAATAATGTTTATGTTTGTAATAAAAAATCATGGTTGTTATATCCTAGAAGTTTTATTGAGGTGCATATAACCATGACCCTATGTTTTTATGGTTCTACTAATTATTGTAGAGAGGTTTGACCATCATTGAAGGTGCACACAAACATAAATAGTTATATATATATATAAATCTTCCACTTATATATTCCTTCATGGTATGTGGAATATGTAATTTTGATTAAATTATATATAAGTACAATAATGTATGCGTGTGTGAGTGAGGATTGGTTTATAGTGGTTCCCACCTAACATAGAAAGTGTCCAATGTTGTCTTGGTATACTTATTGAGGTAGGGTCTCTATCCTTTCCATTAAATATAAGAATTAATTAGTTGTTTTTTCATGATTCTTTGATAAATGGATTATTACTCTATAATGAAATGTTTAATTGGGGGTAAATAATTTGTTTGAGAAACAATGTCTTGATTTTATAATAATACCCCTACAACAACTGTGTATTGTCTTGTAATCATAAAATTGATATTTATTGGATTAATACGTGCAAGTATTATTGATTTGAAAAATATATTCTTATTTACTACTTAGATAAAGATTGGTTATAACTAAAGGGAAATGGTTTGCTTAATTAAGATATGTATTTCCACATTTTAATGTTAATTGCCTTTGGATTAATGATTTTATTGAACTTGAATGGTAATGAATGGGTGGGTAAACCCATGAGAGATGACTAAATGTGAATTTTAATAAATGGGTGGGTATTCCCATGTGATATGAAATATGTATGTGATAATAAATTGGTGGGTATAGCCATGAGGAATGGTTGAGTGTAATTTTTTAAATGGGTAGGAATACTCATTTGTATGGTTTAAATTATATTAGTGTTAATTAAATAGAAAATAAAACATGAGTGTTCAAACTCATGGTATATGTATATCTATAATGTCAACTATAATAATGAGTGGTCATACTACATTTTTTCATTATATATGAATTGGGATACATGAGTGGGTATACTAATGAGATTTATTTGGTTTTGAATTGGGATTACAGTGTGGGTATACTAATTATATTAATTCAATGTAAATGATTATATATTAGTTGGTAGACTCATATGGTGCTAAAAATTTAATGGTATGAAATGAAGTGAATGATTGTATACATTCAGTGGACAGCTCTCCATGCATATTGAATGTGGTTGTAGATGCCATGTTTTAGTATTCCCCATGGGTATTGATTTTTTGGGATTTCTTGCTACTTTATACCCCTTGGATTTTAAATGCTTGGACACACATAGTACATATCTTTTATGACATGCTCCTATGACTCCAAACAGTGCCTAAATGTGTTTTCATGAAGATTCCCCCGGGGCTCAATGAGGATTCATTGGTCTTCGACAACATGGATCTCTCCCTTCATGGTCTAACTCTTTGACATATGACACAACCTTGAGGTATATAATACACACAAATATACATCTAGCCCATGGTAAATTGTGACATGTATAATTATATGGATCATAAGTGAATGATTTGACTCTTGTGGGATGAACGGAAGGTATTCATTGATAGAGAATGTGGGGTATATAGAAAGACCATAGTGTTTTAACATGTTTGGATGAATGTAAATGTCATGTTGTTTATTTGTGCATTATTAATAAATTTCTTATCATTAGATCTGGACTATCTTGTCCATGGATCCTTGAGGGGGTTTGTTAGTATCACTGCATTAGCATTTTAAATTCCATGAGAATAATCAAATAATTTTAATGATTAATTTTTTTTACCTAAACACTACCTTAATTACATATTTCACAAATTGGATTGGGCAAGACACCATAGGGGTCGGCCTCCATAGATGTTATCTGAAACCTTGATCTGTTACCAGTGGTACCCCAGTATACGTTATTGTTTGTATGGATATGGACCTCTTCTTGTGTTATTTTTTTATACTTTGGAGTTAGGATTAATGGACTGAGCTAGTGATTGGGATACTCATGGGTATTTCCCTTGGGTATTTCTTATTGTTTCTTTTTTTACTGAATTATAAATAAATATTTTTTTACTCCTTTTCTTATGTGTCCTCATATATAATTTATACTTCTATAAATTGGAATTATACAAAACCTTTTATTCAAATGTTATATTACTTATTCTATTGATATATATGGATTACTATTTGTTTACTACTATGCACTCTACATATGAGGGTATAGTCTACCCACATAACTACCTTGACAACCTCAAAACTAGTCAATAGCCTCTGGCATACGAGGAGACACACATGAGGTCAGGTGGCTACAAGTCTGGCTTCTCGTTTTATGTTAATCTGGGTCGGGTCATTACGAATATAATTAAATTTATTTAATTACTCATCCAAAAATATTCTCAACAAAAAATTATGACATGAACATATATTATTTCTTTCCATGGGTAAATCACATTCTCTAAACATAATGTCACCCTCATATTTGTGTTTTTAGCCACAATTAAAGAGTTATTCCACTTTTTTTAGGAAAAATTCAAATGCATGATATTTAATATATTTAATATATTTTTAAAACTTGTTTTTGGAAAATAGGGCATTGGAATCTCAAGATGTCTAAGTTCCTAGGTCAATAATAAATATATATAATACTCCAAAAAAATGGAAACATAGGATTTTTTAAATTATTCCAAAATTTTGGATTTATGTCTCGGAAAGCCAAAAAAAATTGATACACATTGAGATATTGGTACTGAGCACACATATGAGTCTCTCACTCCCATGTTCTCTCTTAAGGAATAATGTATTACCACTAGAAACACAGACTAAGGGATTACACCACACAAAAAGGATCCTCTCATACTGATCCATGATATCTACTAGATATTCGACAAAGGTATGTGTATCCTCAATATCTCTCTCACCCTATTTGATAACAAGTGATGAGTTGTGAATGTAACTTCTCAGCTATAACACATATAAGATTTCATGTTCCCTATCCTATTATTGTGGTAAATATAAGGAGTTCACCACCTGTCTAAATATACATTGTATCATGAAACGTCCAAGGAATCTTGTTGATATCTGGTTTCCCATATAAATCCTAGCAATATGCATCAAGGTGAGACCTTCAGGAACACATGGCCTCCCTCCTCAAACTCAAATGGCCACCATCGGCTGTCCTCATAGGACTTGTAATGATTTTTACATCCCTATTACACTCCTAGATTATCATCACCTTTTTCTAGTGCCTCAAACAGACTCTAGGCCCAAAATTGATGACACACCTAGTTCAATACAATAATACGATGACATGTGGGGTCACATCTAAAATGCATTGAATGGTTCCATACTGATGATTGAATTTTAGTTTTTATTGTATTAAAACTCCACCAATATTAGGTGTTCCTATCAATTATTTAAAAAGTCTAATATGTTATATCACATCTTGTTCACCCTGAAATGAATGGTCTGCTCATTTTGGCTGTTAGTCTTGGGTTGAAATTTTGTTTTCAGATTCAATTGAGTCCCAAAATCCTCTTACAATTACTTATATAACTAAGATGTGAGGTAATAATCATGGTTAGTAATGATCTTCAAGATAAATCTATCATGTTATAATTTGTTCTATACATATAGGTGTCCCAATCACTCAGGTCAACTTTGATCTTGAATAGCTATGAAGTGGGAAAACTTGGTGAGTCGGTCTATTGTAACACAAATTTCATCATGTCCCCTAGAAATATGTGGTAACCCAAAAAATAAGTATATGAGTATCCCATCCCACTTATACTCCAGAAACTCAATTTTTTGAGCTAAACCCACTGGAACATAGTTCCCAACCATTACTTACTGAAATTTAGGCATCGAGAGACAAACTCGCATATTCCCTTCTTTTCCTATGGTGCCCAAAAATTGATATAGGTGGTCCTCATACATATTCACAAGACCTGGATGAACATAAAAGGGATATGTATGAAACTCTTTAATAACATCTACCATCTATGACATAACTACCATCATGTACCCATTGAAAATAATGACATGATCCCCGCCTTTAGAAGATACACCACAATTATGTCCTGTGGGTATTTGTCATATGGGGTCTCAAATTTTGTACCCATAATGTGTGACTCCCCAACTCACTGTAAATGTGGAGGGTCATACCAAAAAAATTAGAGTTAATAGACTCCATTTCCATCCATAAAATATAAATTTAATGAGTCCAAATATTATAATCCCTCACTTAGAAACTATGAACAAGATTTCTTACGCAGAGAATCATCTACCATGTTCTCATTCCCAAGACTATAGAAAATATCAATGTTATAATCCTTGATGAAATATAGACATACATTATGTCTCAAGCTAAGACCCTTCTGAGAGAAGATATACTTGTGACTCTTGTGGTTAGAATAGGTGAAATACCACATTCCCATCATGTAGTGTCTCTACATATTCAGGGTGAAGAATACCATGACCAACTCATGACCGTGGGTTGGGTGGTTATTATCATATCATCTCAACTAACGTGAACCATAGGAAATACCTTCCTAGCTATGTATAATAACAAAACCATACACATTACCTGATATATTTTTTAATACTACGTACATGACACCCTCCTCTGTAAATCTCAAAATATTACCTTTCATCAATCCTTCACTAAGCTCATGGAAATCATAATGGAACCACATTTTCCAAATGATAGGATTACACTTTTTGGTAAAAAATTTCACAGGATTTGACATCCTATAGAAATAAGGTTTTAATATTTGATTATATACTTCAAACCCTTTGAATCTACACAGATTTATCTTCCTCGTGTGTGGCTCACTAGCTAACATTTCCTCCATGTTTGTCGAGTCTACTACTCCACCATCTTTAGAGATAATAGGTCCTAGAAAGTGGACCTCCAAATTTCAAATATGACAATTTTAGATCTTTCCTTAAATCTGGTGGTCTCGGAGTATGTACAGAACTATATTCATGTTTCTCTGGTACTCCTCCTCAAGCCCGAATTACAGAAGGATATCATTGATGAAGGCTACTACCTATTGGCCCAAGAAATGCTAGAATATATATTTTATGAGTCTCATAAATTCTGATAGGGAATTTATCATGAAAAATGGAATCACCATGTACATAGATTTACTGTAGTTAAATATGATTGTTTTCATTAGTATATCCACATTTCTAACTCTTAATGGGTTATAACCTGGTCTGAGGTCAATCTTTGAGAACCATCATGTCCCGATCAACTGATAAAAGAGTTCATAGATCCCTAGTAGTGGATACTTGTTCTTTAGAATCAACTGGTTCAGAAAATGGTAATTGATAGAATTACTCATAATCACATACACCTTCTTATTGAACAACACTGGGGATGACCAGGGTGAAATGATAGTTCGGAAAAATCAATTTCTCTATAAGTCCTCTAACTGCACTCACAACATGTGAAAATCTAGGAGATCAATCTAATATAATGATGTGGATATCAAGGTCATCCTGAGATATTGGTCAATGAATAATTATATCTCCCGGTTGTAAGATAAGACTTGAACATCCTCAAAAATTACTTCCTCAAACTCTACCACCACAAAAAGAAAACAAGAATCTCATAGAATAATCTGAACCAAGGGACACACTATCCAACTGATGAGTAATCAGCCACACCCTCATATTAATGAGTCTATCCTACTCTTACAAGGTTTCTTTGTTACCTGAAAAAGGAAAACATAGTCCCATTGTTTCATAAAAAATGTATTCTATACCAAAAATTATCTATCCAGTCCTGAACATTGGATAACCAGTCTCTACCTAATACAACATCATAAGTCCGCAACATATTTACAAAGTGATCCATAAATAAAATATCACCTCCATGAGTATGGACACACCATTGGAACACGTGTTTGATCGATGAGTCGCCTCCATTAATTGTCTCTAATAGCATAGGTAAAGTCAACAGATCCCCCTGAATCTCTAACTCTTAAATTAGATAAGTGTAAATAAATGAATGGACAAAAACGTGTCTATAAATACTATATATAAGGTATAAAAGACACATACCATACCTCATATCATCCATGGATCCTCTGGGTCATTGTCCTTAACCACCTATAGCTTCACTCTCCCCTTACCTCTAGGTCCATGAGCATGGCGTGGACCACATAGGGGTGGTTGTGGCAACAGGTCATGATGTAATCCACCTCTACCTACTCTCCATGATCCTCTTCCACATCCGCTGCCATTAGTTCAAGCAAGCTCCTACTTCTTCATCTTCCTTGGTGACCAGTCCACTATCTCTCAGTCACTCATACGACGGGGTGTACAATCCACTTCGAGTTTTCCCATTTCATCACATGAGTAGCAACGCCTCTCCCTAGGATTTCAAGACCCATACTATGATAATTGAACCATAAACTATTTATACTCGGAAATTCTCTAGCTAAAAATGTCTCAAACATCCATGTCTCTATGTTTATTATTGTTTACTACTGCCAAAGATTGATCTCATGTATGCCCACTACTTGTACCAACTGTATCTATATACTTATCCCATAAAATCTGAACCACTATATCACACTCTTTCACTATATTGTTTGTAGGAAAACAAAGATATATCATGTTGGATTAGATATATCTACATACTCCTTCCTCAAGACCCTGATCCTGAAATAACTGATCATGCGCTATATCCTTTGTCTTGCAAGAGAGGTTGGTGAACCTCGATGAATACTCAACCGTAGTCTCACTTCACTAATTCATCTATAGAGGTTCCTAGATGTGCCTATCCATCAATATAAAAAAACTAAACTCCTCTCTAAAAATAATCTCAATATCTATCAATGATATAGTATCCTCATCATACAACTTGGTCACTAATCACCAACATCACCCTGTAGATCCATAGAGAATGCTTGTTTCTAGAACCACCATCTAGTCTATCAGTGTTAATTAACTCATCAAGAATGCTCATCCTTCACACTTCATCCACTGGAAAATCAGTTCCATCTTCTACTCGACATGTGGTGGTATGAATGGGTAACCACCTAGATGTAACACCTCAAAAACATTTACCTATATTGAATCCATGCCACTAAGGGGATCATCGTCATGACCCTAATACTAAATAATATATAGAAAACATCATTTAGTAATCCTTAAATATGAAAGAAGTTCCACTACCAATCTATATATCTTGATAGATGACTCAATACATACATGGAAAGCACCACCCATTCCTATATGATTCATGTACTTATGTTTTCCCTACAAGTGTCTATATGTACCAATTCGACAAATAGGGTGTCAGTGTCATGATATATAGATACATCTTTCATTGTACTATTAATGGAGTCCCTAAACTGAACACCAAACCAAAAACATTTAACAATGTTTCCTCAAAAGAATACCACATACATTTTTTTCTAATGTTGAAACGACTCATATGATATAACTATGTCACGACCCATCCCAACAGGGCCCATGAAATGACTGCACCGAGCCCACCATTAATTGTTCAGGGGATAGAGAGTGTCACCAAGTTGGTATGTCACACACATAAAATGTGTTATACTAATGTACCTATACACATAGACACTTATCCAAGAATATAAAATGATTATTCTAAAACAATTGATAACCATGCATACATACAATTAAATTCCCACCATCATTGTATTATAATCATTTCTAGAAACAAAAAAGGTCCAAATATAACCCACCACAAGGAATCTAAAAAACAATTCCAACCTATAAAGTGTGTGAGGACTACTATAAAATGAAACCACAACACATCTCAGTCTTTCTAGCTCACTAATATCCACCTAGTCCTGGTCCCTCTTGGATTCTGTTAAAAGGATAATCATGTCTATATTTCATGACACATGCGGAAAAATCCAATATAGGGTTGTGTATAAAAACCAATTAGGACTCCACAAAATCAATAATCATATAACATAAACAAAAAAGATTCACTTCAGCATAGGTATATTTCTATAGAACATATAATAAGAATGTGGGGATATGCTAAAAAAGTCACACAATCTAATAACAATGTCAAATTTTTAATTCCATCATTGGATTCCTACTCAAGGGTTCCACACAACACTTATATAAGAAATCACACTCCATGAGTCAGATAGCACAAATGACATCAATCCAAGAGGTCATTCTCATTATCTCTCTCCATAATATTTATATGCTAGTAGTGTGAATAGAATGATACAAAGATGATGATCACACCCAAGGTGAAGGTTCACACCAACAATTAAATTTGAAATAACCATCTAAGTGGAGGATCAATTCCCATGTAGTATTGGTAATCATGATACCAATAACTCCACCTATGGTAGATATGATGATAGAGGATCTCACTCTGGGCATAATAGATTAATTTCAAAAACTCTATCCAAGACTAAAGTCCCTCTGAATGATTCACCATCCATTGTATAAGACAAGATTCAATACTGAAACATCAAGGAATTGATCAAGGGAACCACCATAACAAAAAAAATCAAGTGGAGGATAATAAGGGTTCCATGCCATATATTAAGTAGTAAATAGCATGAAATGGTAGTACACCATGTGTCCCTTAAAAACCAGGTCCTACCCATATATCATAGAAAATTACAGTTTCCATGTTAAAGTACATGGTGACTCATAGTCCATGGTGTGTCTAAGCCCATGTACTTCTACCAATGTTTGTGTCTAGATGTTTATGTCCATGTATTCAGAGTCATGTCTATGACCAGTACCATTATTTTTTACCTTCATAGGTATATAATGAGCTTCCAGGTAATGGTAACATATCATCTGATACATGTCACATGTTGTGTGATATTTATCTTCCCTCAAAAACCATAGTGTCCCACTAAAGGATTCCACATGGAGTGTGATTATGGATTACACACTATGTAACCTAGAATTTTCCAAAATATTCATCAATATTTTTCCATGCCACCACCTCCTTTGGATTCACTAACAATATTTACTTGAGATCATAGATCTGGTCTAACTTGAACTTTCTCTCACAGCTCACAAGAATGAAGCTACCAAAATACATGTGAAAAAGATCACTGTTTGTACCAATCACCATCACATTATATGCTCAAATATATTGTCTAAAATACATCATAAATATTTCATCATAATCATTTTATCTTTACCCCTTCATTGATTAGAATCCAAATAATTTATATCCATCAGTTTCCCTAGGAAATTGGTGTGCAATTACAGACTACCCAGTATTTTTTTGAACCACCGGTCAAAAAAAATATCAGTGATGAATGAATAAATAAAAGTGGTATATAATCAAGAAACATGAAAAAGAAGAATTAATATAATTTTTTTAGGTTTTCCATTGATATGTTTTCGTTATAATAATGAATAATTCTCCTCAACAAATAAAAATTCTACTAATAATCCTCACTAAATAAACTCACACCCGCAAGATGAACAATATGTGAATCGATATATTGGTTTATTGATTCGTGTTCATTAAAAGAATAATTAATCATATAAAATCCACATAATACAATGTCCCACCTCATTTTGGATCAACCACTAACAAAGAACAAAGCCGTGTCATTATAGTTGGAAATATAATAAATTTTTTCATGCACCAACTGACGATCCATGATCGGGTCGTTGTTCAGCCATGGAAGCTCCTCTAATTATCTTCAATGTTTACTCAAATTTTGAAGGGTTATGCAGCTGTCCCTTCAAATTTAACACATGATCATATTTATAAGAAATTTTAGATTCATTTTTTAATCAAATAATTAAATAGTGACAATTAAAATCATTTTATTACTCTCTGATGAAGGCACACAATCCAAACTCTTAATGCCGACATAGATTATGACATGCCTAGGGGAAAAAGAGTGTTCTAAATTGAATTAAACCCTATAATTTTCAATTAAAGGATCCTTTTAAGAGTTATTAAACTTTTTCATCAAAAGTTCTCATGATTTATGTTAAATATATTTAATATTTTCAAAATATAATTCTTTCCATGATGGTACTCAAAATCTCACACCATCCTCTATAATTAATACCTATAATATTCCAAACCAAAACATGTAAAAATCATATTAATTTAATTTATTGAACCATGTGTAATAAAACTTTCATAACCTCTTCATTTTTTTAGAAACATATGTATAATATATTATTTTATGTACCCATTGTTGGTCCTTATCATTCTTATTTCTCTAACTCTACCACAAATAAAATTATTAGATATACATTAAATTCAAATCTTCTATATATTTATATTAACATTTGAAAACATACATTGAATCACTAAAATATCATACACACAGATTTTATTTTCATTTTTTATGATATTTATAAAAAATACACTGATTAAAAAATCTTACAGAACACTTACCTTTAAAATTTTCTAGTAAACTCCTTAGATAAATCCTCAGTTGAAATAACATAAAAATATTAAATATATTGGGAATATTTAACACCTTTTCATTTATTAAATTATAATCTAAAATATATACATTACATATTAAATTCATCAATAAATTTAAAATGCCTCTATATAGAAAAACATATATATGTAAAGATAAGTCTATACATAGATAATTTTAATCCTCAACTCTAAATAATTCAAAATTTATTTATATAAACTCAAACCCATATTAATTTATCTTAGGGAATTCTCAAACACTCAAAAAATAAAAAATAACATTAAAAAAAAGTGAATGTTTCTAAAAACATTCTCTTTTATTCCATGACTTTTTATATTATGTAAATACCAAACATAATTATTTCTATGTATCTTCATGTCCTTTTAATTCCAGATTTATTTTATAGTCATCAAAAACATAATCCATTGGGTTTTACCCACTAATTATAGTATACCTAATGATCATTATCCCTTTGATATATTCCTCAATAAAAAGCCTTAATTTTAAAAATTTAGTCACAAAACAACTTGTTTTATCAAAATATAGATCTCTAGATCCTTTTAAAAACTAAATTATGCATTAATATCTACATTACATCATCATATTTCTTTAATTACCAAGTAAAGAATCATTATATTCATCAAAATTATTGGTTTATCAGAAAACAAATAACATAACTGTAATTATTTATTTAAATAAGAGAGAAACATTATAATATATGTAATTGAGAGTTCTCAAATATCATAGTTTGGATATTCCTCCAACAAAAAACAATCATATTTATATGTTTATTGACCAAAAAAACATAATATATTGGCCTACCAAAATTACAACATAGATGAGGGTTCTTAATACCATGACATATTACATGGTTTGTTTTTGAAAACCATATCGGTCATCTTAATTGTATTAAATCCTTCAAGAGGTAGTTTACTCAACCATATAGGTTTATTTAGTAATGAAAAATATTTAAAAATATGATAAATATGTACGATATATTAATTAGTAGTGGTTTTTGGTTACCCTCTTCAATTTGATTATTCTAGATGAAAATTTAGAACTATATAAATATGTTTATGTCATTTGAATTAGCAAAGTTAGTTTTCTGTTTTTATCTTTCCCCAATTCCGATCTGATCATTAAGTTGGGTGTGTTATTAATGATATATATTCTAAAAATCTCAAAATTATATCCGATAAAGATGATTCATGGCCTATTTTAGATGGAAATTTATAGTCGATTTCATTATATTTGTAGGGATAATGAATATATTAGGGTTGATTTGAATTTTTTTTGGGAAATACATACAAATATTAGAAATGATATCCAAATTATAATAAATATTAAAACCTTTGCCAATAATAATTTTTTAAAAAAAAAATTTAGCATATTGTTTATTATTATTTATATTTTTGAGAAGATAATTCATCCAAAATAAAATTGATGGGTTCCTATAATAAATTATTAAATTATAGGGAATTAGGATGTCGATATTACATGTTCTCTTGGTATTTTTAGTTTTGGAAGAATTTTTTGAACTTTTAGTGGTGTCATCAAAGAAAATATTCTTTCAGTTTCTACATAATGAAATAGAATTTTAGTGGAAAAATTTGTTTGTTGTATTTTTTTTGGAAATAGAAAATTAAAAAATCAATAATATTTTGATCAATATATTCATATAGATTATTAATAACTTTTCTAATATTCGTTCTTCTAATGTGACATGGAATATTTTCTGTTAAAATATAAATTTATTATAGAAAATATTGGATATGTATATATTGTTACACATGTTCTAAAAGTGGGGGACATAGTTGATGATTAAAATTTAATGATGATCACACAGCGGTGTTCTTCATTTTAGAAATTAATTTATTGGTGAATATGTATTTTATAGTTATCCATAATGTGGGATATAATCTATATACCCTCTATGTATATGTTTCACTTATAGAGGATAATTTTTTCTATTTTAATTAAAGAAATATTATGGAAAGTTTACACTATAACTGATAGTAGGTTAGATATTTATCATCATTATTGACCAGGAACCATGGATCATATTTAAACATACAAAAATAGTTAAACCCTAAAGTGTACATATCATGGAATAAAGGGAATTAAAAATGTTATAAGCTCATTTTAGAAGAAACTTGGATATGAATATTATACCGATAGGATCCATTGTGTGAAATGAATGGGTGGTCTTCGGGATTTGTTTTCTGGATTTCATCCCTCAATAGTTATTTTTCTTTTTTTTTTCTCAAGAACATTACTCCAAATATATTTAAATATTTAAATCATGTTCAATGATGAATTTTGGGGGCACGTATGTTTTTTTTCAAACTCGTTCCTCAATCCTTATTACCAGTATTATTATTATTATTTTCTACTATTTTTTTCTTTTTCTAATTTTTTTATTTATTTGTAGTTCTTAAATTAATTCTCACAAAAAAAATATACTTTTACTTTATTTCATTTAATATCATGTTGGTGTAAATTTAAGGCATCTCATATAATTGTTCTCACAATATTCATCTTTAATAAATATTTATGGCATGTTATATGTTCTACCAATTATTTCACTAATTTGTTCATTATTATTGTTGTTGTTGTTTCTATTACTATTTATAAAATATTTTGATATATGGAGTATGAAACCATTATTCTTCTTAATTTTTATGTTTTTCATGGAACCATAGTGGGGAATTTTACCATTATACTATTTATTCTCCATTGGAGATCTTATATGATTCATGGTACTTTTATTATAATATTTTTTATTCACTTCAAATTCTAATTATACTCATATTATACACCCAAATTTATCTATGAATAGAGGATATATTTATTAGGATTCATTATAATTTGGGTATTTTGATTTTCTTGGATTATATACTCCTTTTCCAACATTCATCTATACCATTGTGTTAATGTCTCTTCATTGCGTATAATTTCATGTATATTTTCATCTAGTGATTTTATTAAAAAAATTAAATTCAAGAATAAATATATGTTTATGTGCATCCGTGATATTCCAAACTAATAAAAATATTTTATATATTAGATGTTTTTGGATTAAAAGAAGATTATATAATTTATATAAAGATTTTATATGAGGTCAACTGGGTTTTCCATGGATTGGTTTTTATGTTTTCATCAAATATTCAATAAAAATGTGTGTTTGATGATATTTCTTGTCTACTTTTACAAATAACTAAATGAATATAATTAAAAAAATGATTTCATTTGAATTATAAAAGGAATATACATTATTTTTTAAAATTATACAGTAAAAAATTTCACTTATGGATATGAGGTAAATGTGATTCTGATTTTTATACACTAGATGGTTTTCCCAATTTGTGGTTAATTTATCCTTAAATTTGTTAATATTTTCATATAACTAAGTTTATATCACCCTATTATTGGATTACACATTACATAAAATTATTTATTACATGAATATTCTATAGATAGTAAAATTTATCATATTCCGAATTATATATAATTGTACTCTTGAAAATGGATTTGGTATATGTTTTGAATTAATTTCTTATAGGAATCCAATAACCAGTTAGTGGTTTGATATGAGGTTTCTACATTTATTTAATAGGCCCAATTTTTTATCTCGTGTTACAAGGTGATAGATTCTTTATACTTAATGGTAATATATTTTTATGTACATTTATAACACTATGATTATTATGATGGTGAATTTTAACTATTTTTATAATTTTAATTACATTATTTAGATTTTTAAGTTTTTAATCAACAAATTTCATTGAATAAATAAAATGTAATATTATATTTAATTAATGTTGAAATGAGTGAGGTTTTTTATTTTGAATGAAATATTGTAACTCCTTGATTTATTTTAGTTATTAAAAAATATATATTAATAGTAAATTATCAATTTTCCTTCAAACTGGTATATATGTATTTTTTATTCAAATAGAAGTTAAGGAATCATGGATGTATCCAATGATAATTATTTTACTCACTCAAAGTAATCCAGCTATGTTTTAGCATCTATAGGACAATAACTAACTAAAAAAACCAATCTAGAGTGTCATATGACCATAATTTCAACTACCAATGCACTGTAGGTTTCCAACTATAAATAGGGGATAAATGAACTCTATGGGGATAAAATTCCATTAACTATTATTATTGCCAATTTTTTTACTATTAGAATAAATCAAAACCATGAACACATTAGAGTGCTGAATATGGAATTATTGTGGGTGGTAAACCATAATTGTAATACAGATATACTATTAAAAATGTACATGTGTTTTTCCTGGTCAATAATCACTCCAATATCACCCAATGGGATGATCATAATTGTACATGATAAACTAAAAATAAATTTCATGGATACAAAACCATATTCCTCAGTCACAAACAAGGCTTATCATTAACCCCAGTGGTGCACATTGTTCTCCTCTAACTATAAAAGGTTGGTGTCCTATGCATGTATATCAACAAATTGTTCTATATGTGCACCAAAGTGTTGACTAAAATTATCCATCATTATTTATGTTTTTATAAGTACTCATTCACACACATAGTGATATATATATTTTACTAGTCCCTCTCAATATGATTTAATTTATTAACATTTAATAATATTATAGAATTTAAATTATCTTTTTGTAAAATTTTATTCTCAATAATTTATTAAATAATATAATATAATTCTTGATTATGAATAATCAAAGTTAAACTATGAATGTTTAATAATGTAATACCAAATAATGGAAATGTTCATTGTTCCGAACATTACACTTTAACATAGAGTTATCCAAATATAGTCCATATCGAAATCTGCTAAAGGATAGTGTTTTTAATATCGGTGGATGTTGATAATTATATAACAGGTTTGATGATAATATATCGTATATGAATAGGAAAATATATAATATGAGATAATATATTATACATTGTGATTTTTATAAAAGATAATATCCTATTTTTTATCATAGACAATTCATACAATCTAATAATTTAGAATATTAATTAATGAACGAAACATACATATGAAAAATAATGATATAAATCTCAAATTTCATGGAGCTATCTATATTTTCAACTTCTGATATTTATAATAAATATCATAAACTTATAAAAATTATAACAATTTGTATGTTATTCTTTTATATGTTTTTGAATTTGATAACATGTATTAAAACCTAAAGAAGAAGAATTTATTACATGTTTTAATTTATAATTTGAGATAATATTTGATTCAGGAATTTGGTGGTGTAAGAAACATCCTAATGAGAGTAAAATGGATTTTAGTGATTCAATTAATTTAGTGATTCCCATGAAATGGATGAAATTTCAAACTATAGTGATCATTTAAGGAGTATACCATGATAAATATTGAGATTATTATATGAAATGATATTTGTTTCATAATGAATTTTATTTACTATGGGTTAAATGATATATCAGGACAATGAAAATTTTTATAAGTTAATGATCATGTTGGGATTGAAGTATCACTATAAAAAACCTAGAGAACCAAAATTTATATTTAGAAAGAAATTATTACAAGGCCTCGGCTCTAGTAACCTAGAGATAGTGGTCACTTTATTACATTAGAAAATATACAAAGTTCATAATCCCAAAATAATTATTAGTTTATAATTTTTAGAGAACCAAATCCATTTATCATACACATTTTCCATTGAAATAGAATATAAAGAACAAAAAAAATAAAATGAAAGGAATTATTGAAATTCAATAAAATAGTTAATATTCATAACCTAGGTAAAGGAAACAAAATAAGTGTGATCTAAAAATCTCATTAAGGTTTCATACATTGGAATATTTCATGAGTAGATAAAAAATAATCATTATTTCAAGGTAAGTAACAAAAACACATTCCATTTAATAAGTAACTTGATCACAAAACAATATCATGGGTAATATCAAAAAAATAATCTCATAGACAATAACTACATAATTATTTGTGACGTAAATGATTAATATCGAATAAAATTTTCTTTTAAATCATGATATATATACCATCAACAACATTCATGGTGATTGGTTAGATGACCAGTAGGTATACATCAAAAAGAAAATTTAATTTTCCCAAATTATTTGTCTCTTGAGACTAGAAATGTATTGAGGGTATTTGAATAATATTTTCCCACACATCACTTCATTCCCAATGCATTACTCGTATGTTTAATGATTACTTAAATTTATAAAAAAATATTTCATATCAAAATTTATCTTTGTAAGTGGTGAATATGGATTTCTCATGATTTCCTCCTGTCAATTAAATAACTTTTATTGTAAACCACCTTATGTAAAAATTATATATGGCTGTAGAAATAGTAATATAAATGATACAATTAATATGGATATTGAATAAAAATTTAATGTCTAATTATCCCATTAAAGTGAGTGTTTCTAGAGTAATTGTAACCTTTAAATTATTAAGAGGTAAGTGATGATCATCAGTTCATCAAAAATATGCAATTTGTAATATGATCAATTCCTTTGAAAAAATAATGAAAATGGAATTGAAGTATTAAAATAAGCTTCCATAAAATAATTTTACTTGTTAAAAAATATGAATCATCTCAAAGAAATAATAAAATTGTACAATGGTTATGATGTAAATGAAGTTTGTTAATTCCATATACATTAAAAAACATTCCCATTGACTTTTTGTAAAGAAATTTGAAATAGAACCCTTCATAAAAATTATAAAAATTCATTTCATACCATTTAAAAAGTCAAGGATAACTTAAAATTCCCTTAAAAACATTTGAAAATAAAGAGGTCTTTTGTGGAACATTTTCTTAAAAATATTGATATGGAAAAAAATATACATGATTAAAAGGAAAATATAATCGGGTTTTATTTTCAATATTTCGTTACGTGATTCATTCCAATGAATAGAAAAGTTGGAATAAAATATCTAAACTATTATATTTGGTTCCCTAGAACCATGTTTTATGTACTTTATGGTAACAAGTATTCATTGTTTGGAATAATTATAAACTTTTTATAAAGTCATGATTGTCCTTCTTTGTAACATTGTGTGTGATAATATCATAAGAGTTGTTGTCTCACTAAAATGATATTCAAGATCTCAAAGAGGATGAGAACCTAGAACAGACATGAAAATATTATTAGATACATTTTCTCAATATGGATTATATAATTTAAGGGTCAAAAATGATAGAGGAAATTAGGGTTGGAGACTCATAGGGATTTGAGGCACATTCTCATGATATATGCCCTTAGTGGTATCTAGTGTGGGATATTAGGAGAACAATAGCCACCATAGGAAATATATAGGAATATGTTTCATTGGATGTTCCTGTTGGAAGATGTGTGTATTGATCCTTATACACTAATATAATTATTAATTATTATTATAATTCATGTAATTTGAGGTTTTTATTAAAAATTTGATGATATATGTTCACAGAGAGGTATAATACATTTGGCATCTCAAGAGTATTATTATATTACTGAATAATGTAGGAAGTTTTTTTTAACTTATTTCCTTTAATGGAAGTTGATATCTCATAACATTTTATTGTAATGGTAAAGGAAAGTTCTATTTCTATAATGTTAAATAACGATACATCGAGAAAATAGATAATGGAACCGGCTTGCAACATCCTTGATTAGTGATATGGTGTTAAAAGTATTATATTACATAGTAAGAATCTCTATTAGGTATTATTATGTAGGGACAGTGACTTATTTCTCAATTGGTTCCATGTCATGTTTTTAGATTCTAACATTTGCCTTTAGTCTTATCCACAAAATTTCACTGGGAAATAGGCCTACAGGGTCTTACACTAAGTGTATCCAATATCTCAGGTAAATAATATCTAATAATATTTATTATTTAATAGGTTGAATAAATATTATTATCTTATGTGGAATAATAAATTTTTATGTTATCATGATTGCAAATATTTATCACTTGTTATTCGGTAGAATATTATAGGAGAAAATATGTAATAAATATTTATCTCATATTTAGTGAATATAAAATCTGTTTATTTATTAGTGAATAATGTAGTGATATTTTTCTAATTATAAATATAAATTATTCAAGGTCCAATAAATATTATCGCGCAATGGAAGACCAAGTATGTAGGTCTTGAAAAAATAATATATATTGAATACTATTTGAAAAATTGTAATTAATTTTAATTCATAAGTTCAGAACATGTCAATAAATAATTATATTATTAGAAACGAGGTTCTATATGGAATTAAATAAATAATAAATTTAACTTGTAAAATTATTTATTTCTAAATAAAGTTATATATATACCAAAATATATTATTTTCTACGATATCCATTTAATTATTTTGGTTGTTCACAACGAATTCGGATAATCCAATCGATGCCATAGAGAGCTACCATATCCAAGAACACATCAAACAATGTAGATAGATCTTCCTCCACCACAAACTCTTGAGTTAAGATATATAACAGAGAATTATTTGTATGTGATTATCATAATTATCAATTAACATATTGCATGGGATAGGATCTACCATGCTAGCACTTGAAGATTCCTACAGTGATGCTCAGATATTTTCAGAACACGTCTGGATCTCTGATAAAGGGAATATACTCTTGATTTCTACAACATATGGATGGTAAAACATAGATCTAATTTCATATCCATCAATGAAGAAATAATTTTTACAATGTAATTGTTATATTAATTAAATTATTTATATATATTTTTCGATGATCCTCTCCCTAGTTCCTACGTTTTATCCATTTCCTCTTTTCTTTGATTAAATTCCATTGATAAAGGAATTTATCATCTTGTAGATCTCAGATTGATCATCGATCCGGGAAATAAATAAATTTTTTCGTTGAACCATCACATTCTTCCCATATTCCTAGAGTCTATTAGTGGTATCCGAGTAGTCAGATAATTATTAAAAATTATTTAAATATAGTTGAATGATTTACACTTTATCATTTAGTTTTCAAAAGAAAATTAATATTTATTTAATAAATTATTTGATATATTCTACATCCTGTTTCATTTATTGAAAATATTATCAACTTGATTAAGTTTATGAGTGACATAAAATTAATGAACGCATCGGGAGGTGCTGAGGAATATGGTCAGATAACACAAGAGTATACGATATGTAACTCAGAAGAACATGATGTGTAGTAGTGTTCAACGCACCAATAATTAGTTAGAAATTAATTCAAGGTGAGTTCATTTATGACACATAGTTCATTTAATTATACACCTTTTGTTGACTGGGTTGGCATAGCACATAGTCATCCAGAGTACACACCGTGTGACTTCTATATACATTGTTTATTCCTTTAGTCATATACGGGTTTAGTATCTTATTACGTATCCTACTTGACAAGTTATCAAGTAACTCAAAGAACACACATTGTTTATCCCATGTACACATCGTAAAATCCAATACATTTTATGATAGGGTTTATATGTCGAGATCTTTGTCTTGTGTAGTTGATAGACAGTGAGAAATCCACAATATGTGTTGCAGGATTGTACATTCCATGTACTTATACAAAATTGCATAGAATTAAAATTAATTTACTATATATAGTAATCCTTATCAATATATTATTTCTTTTGGTTGTTAATTTGATAGAAAACACCATGGGATGAGTTTTAATATATATATATATATATGTTTTATTAATTTCTACATAATGTTTGGATCTGCATATCATGTATGAGTTGTGTTATATTTATTACTATTTTTTCATTGAGTAATTACATATTAAATAAATATAATGTAATCAGTTAAGATATTAAGTTGATAGTACAAGTCATGAATATATGTGATAAGTCATTTATGTCATATGTTACAATAGTGAATAGTCTACGAGTATAATACATATTAGGTAGATTCAGATGGGTATTCAGTGTGTTTACTCAAATATACATTTTTTATAGATTTATTTTTAAATTAATTTATTTAATCTGATTAATATTATTATGGATGAGAATCATAGAGAAATTCAGTTAATAATTATGATGAAAAATGATTAATTAAAAAATATAATAAATTGATTCCAATAACATTTATATAAAATAAGAATGATGGGAATTGATTATAATTTTTAAAAAATATATGATTCATTTCATGGAAGGGGATAATCATTATCATATATGGGACCTTGATATGTGATTTCATCCATTTAATTTATTATTATATTAACTTGTCGGCATGTGTTCAATCTCTTATCTTATTATGTAAGGGATTTCATGCCAAAGGTTTCATTTAGTTAAATGCATTACCATTACTTATGTGTGATTAAAAGTGTATATAGTGGATGGAGATCCCACGTAAGTAGAGGAGGTTCAAGTTTGGATCAAACGTGAAACCAATACAAGCCAGTTACATAGGTCGACAAGTGGAGAGTTGTACCATGAACTTGGAATAGTTCAAGGTGTTTTCCCCCAAGGTTGATTGTTAGTTTATCAACAACTCGGTAAATCTATGATTTGTAAATCCAATGATAATACCACTTTACTATTTTATTTCTTTCATGTTGCATGGTTATTTCATTATGAATATTTTCCACAATCACATTAATTATTTAATTAAAAATCATTTCAGATAGAACAAAAATAAATTGTCTTATGCATAAATATTATATAATACAAGGTTAATCACTTTTGTAAATCCAATAATTATTAGTACACATGTAATATAAATAATTATTGGAAATTTATGAATAAAATATAAAATCCTTCAATTATATTTATTAAGTAGGTATAACCTTCCAATACTTCTGTTATAAGGAAACCATAGTTCAAATCACTGGACCAGCCAATGTTGGGGTTATTTCAATTATTAGGTAATTATAACATGATGTTTTGAGATTACTTATGTTATTTCACATCAAGGGTTGACTGTCCAAGTGGGACATTGTGTAACTGAGAGGAAAGTCTTAAGAAAATCCAATTTATGGATTTATGGATTGGGGAGTCCAATCTATAGATCATGTAATGATGATTTATCATAGTTGTAATATTGAATGCCTACCTAAAACCATTCATGTTTCGTTCCTATCCAATTTTTTGGTAATGATAAGGGGAATATGAATCATTTCCACTATAATGTCCAAGAAAATGGATGTTATAAATCTAATGGTGAGGGCCATTGGGTTTCAATAAAATACTAGGATATTAATAAATATAAATTTATTTATTTGACTAATTTTATAATATAAGGTACAAAATTTATGCTCATCTTAATTTATGAAATTGAAAGTAAATTACGTCAAACATATCAATGTGATCCATACTTGAGAAGGATTATCATTTCTCTAGAACAAATTTCCCAAATTGTAAAATGTTATTGTGCATTATCATATTCTTGGAAAGGAAAATATTTACACTAGAAGAACATATTCTATGTGTTCCTAGAAATGAGGCCGGTGAGGAATATTTATCTCTATTTGAGAAACATATGAATGATTCTACAAATGTTCAATGTTTCATGTTGTAATCCATAATAATTGAGATTTCTATGTAATGTGAAGGCATGGATGTGTATAGAACGATGTCTTGCCTTCAAGATATCTATCAATAGAAGGGGTGACAATAGAGTTTTTTGATATCCAATAGTCTATTTACAACTAATATTAGAGGTTTTGTTCTGGTTTTCCATCCTGTATTCAAGCATATTGGCTACATTGAATGAAAAGATATCTTGGAGATTAAATTCCCCGATAATTTGCGAACAGATCTAATATGTTCATCACTACCCAAGACCCTATCATGTTTTATTATTATTTTAAATGTGATAAATAATGAGAATAGATTTTATGATCATATTATACTAATTTTATAAGTGTATAAAGACATGGAGAATGAAAAACTGGTGGTCTTATGGTGAATAAAATATGTAAGAACATAGAATGGCGTCCAAAGAATCATAACAAAACTCAATCTCCAAAGATCAATCCTTTCAAGAAGAGGATGATCCATATGTTGGATAAGGAAAAGAAAGAAGTGTGTTTTTTCTTGTGGGAAGCATGTCCTCTAGAAGAAGAACTGCACCCCAGAGCAAGGTAACACTAATAGTGGGTTCATTATCAAGTGTAGTCCTTTAATATTTTCACATTTTGTATTATATATAGCTTTTGGTTCCCACATATGTATAAAAATGTTGGGGCCAAGGAGATCTGGAAATAATTCTAGATGATAGGTGCATATATGAGCTTAAAATGATATGTGTATGGATACTCCAATCATCGATGACTACAAAATATCATTTCTAATAGGAATGATATCGGTTTAAAAATATTTTTATTATGTACCAAATGTTACCGAAAACATAATTTATATATCATGACTATTTGAAGATGGGTTTATTTTCATGTTTGGAAAAAAAATTATTTTATAAATGAATAATATTTTATGGTATGTCACAATTTAAGGATATTTTTTTTGCAATAAATTATGAAAAACAAGTATTGGAAATAGATAACAAATCATTTTCACATGAATCCTATTACACCTAGCTATAGAATCATCATATTTTACTTGTAAATGAGAATAATTTGATAATTCTCTATCAAGATAATTATTTAGACTCTCCTAAGAAAAATAAAATGTGAAATATTTCATTATTGTTTACGAGGAAATAAAAAAACCACAATTTGAGGGAAAATGTGAAAGGTCCATAGAGCTTCTTGGATTAGTACACATTAATGGCTCTAGAAAATTTATAGTAGAAGCTAGAAGTTTGAGTTCGAAATCCATAAATTTTACTAATTAAATGAGTATATGTGGTTATATCTACTTGAATAGGAATAAGTTAGAATCCTTTGAGAAATTCAATGAATAAAATAATAAAGTATAGAATCATCTTGGAAGAAGATAACAAATCCTCAATCTGGTCTAGGTAATAAATATCTTCACCAAGAGTTTTTAGACATTTTACGGGAGTTTTTGGATTCTTTCTCAACTCACTCCACCTTACACACCACATTAGAATGTTTTCAGTCATGGGAATAGTTATAACTTTTTAGAAAAGGTGATTTTGATAATGATACATGAGAATATTTCATTATACTTTTGGGTATATGGTTTATAGGTTGAGATATATACATCAAATAAAAAACCAACACAATAAAAAATGGAATTTTCATCGAGTTATAGAGTGGATAAAAACTCATTTTTTTCTACAAGTGTATGGGGTTATTAATCATTTGTTAGGGAATTCTTAGAAAAAAAATAAGCACCTCGGGCATACTGTTTATCTTTATTGGGTATCCAATAAAACATTGTATACTACTAATACAATCCCTCATAAAATAAAGTGATTGTCACCAGATAATCCATAATTCTTGAGATGTATAACAACCAAAAATGGATAGTTGGAGAGATATTTACATTGATGAAGTTGATGATAAAGATACAAAAGAGTTTGTATAGGAATATATTCTCAATGTATCTATAAATATATAGTTCTTGAAACACAACTACTGCATATGAGAACAAGATATGTAAGATAACAAGAGATGTATGCTTTTCTATTCACCAATGATGGTAAATCGTTATTTCTTAATAATGATAAACATTTATCCTACAAAGTGGAATTGGAGATATTAGAAGATGCAATATGAAAATAAGCCATAATATAGGATAAGGATTTCATGTATCAAAACCATGTTTGGGCTTTAGGAAATGTGAAATTTTATGTAACGCACATAGGGTGAAAATATTTATTCAAGGAGAAAACATTACATTAAAGGTAAACTAAATATCTATAAAGTAATTCTAGTTTCTACAGGGTTTAAAAAGCGTAAGGGACCTTACTGAGATGAAAACATTACAATAATTTCCATGTTTAAATCCATTAGATATCAACATGCTATAATATCTTACTATGAGTATGATCTTTTTCATATGGATGTTAAAATAGCTTCCTTGATGGGAAACTTTAAGAATATGTCTACATGAGACAAACATAAGGTTTTGTGACCCCATTTGATGCTTAAAATGATTCTAAGCTGCAGAGTTCCATTTTTGGATTGAAGTAATAATATAGTTCCTGGAACATTTTATTCAATGAAGCTTTAAAATAATTTTTTTCATTAATAATTAATGTGGTACAATTGTTTACAGGATGTTTATAGGGAATGTGATCATTATCCTAGTAGTATATGATAATGAAATATTAATTATTAGAAACGAAATACTGGTCTTATTGTTTTTTAGGAACTGGTTTAACCAATGTTTCACAGTAAATGTCTTAGGTAAATCATCTTATATTTTATGAATCAATATCATTTGTGATAGATCCGAGAGGCTTCTTATACTATGTCAAATTAAATACATTTACCTGATTCTGATGTGATTTAATATATAACAACGTAAGAGGGGATTAGTTCAAGTAACACATGGTATACATATTTCTATGTAATTAAATCCTCATACACAATAGGAGAAAGATAAAATGGGTTATATACCATATGATTCTACGATATAGTCAATCATTTATGTCATGTTATGTACCAGAATTAATGATGCCTATTCATTGAGAACGTTAAAAGATATCAACATGATCTTGGAGAACACTATTTTTCTTCTATTAATGTTATCCTCAAGTATATAATAAGAATTAAGGATATGTTATTTCTGTATGGAGGATATAAGGAGATGTTCATCAATGGTTATATCGATGATAGTCTGCAAATAAATCAAAATGGTCGAATGTCACAGTCAGGATATGTTTTCAATTTCAATAGATGAGTTGTGAGATAGAGAAGTTAAAAGCATCTAGTTTTAATTGATTCTATAGCAGATTATGTGTATTGTTTTTTTCGATGAAAAAAAGGAATCCATTTGGATTTAGAACTATTTTTAAAAAATCATGATTTGTTCCAAGCAGAATACACCATATCACATTCTATTGTGATAAAACTAAAAAGGGGGATCATTGAAAAGATATGAAGTGATGTCAATATTAAAATAACCTACTTTGGAAGTGTCACCTCTTGGGGTATTTTTATCATAGCTGCAATATTTTAGTTGGAATAATTCCCAAGGAAGAAAATGTGGCTTATCCGTTGACTAAAGTCTTATAAAAAAAAGATGCATGAGTATCATGTGGTGGATATGATACTGAATGTTGTTAGAAGTTGGATCTAGTGAAAGTCTGATTCTGTTCGAGTTTGTGGTCTAGAACCAAAATATGTATACTTTTTGAAAACAATTATTCATATTATTCAATATTAATAAACATTTTATCACATCGATATTTTTATTCTAGGTAATATAGTATTTGATAATGTCCTAATAGTAGTTGTCGCATACAATGTTCAAAGCAATTCTATGTTATGATGAGGACCCATATGTGACATGATAGTGTTCTTAAATCAATTATCTATATCCAGATGACATCATATTATGAAAACAAATGATATAGGGAATCAGGGTAATATCCAGTGTAGAATATTAAGAGGATGAGGACCACTAGTAGGAAATCCACATTTATATGTTTCATTGGATATTACAATATATAGTCATGTTTATCGATCCTTAAACTTCAATATTTTTATTAATTAATATTCTATGTTGTGTACTATTATGTATTGATTATAACCATGAAAACATATGTCTTTGACAAGGTATAATGTGTTGGGTGCGTCACGAGTAATATTTCATTAACAAATAATGAGAGAATGTATTTTTTTCATCATATTCTTTAATGGAATTAGATATCTTAGGACCTTTGATGGAAATTTTATAGGCAAGTTCAATTTCAAGAAAGTCAAAGAAAGAGACATTAATCAATTAAGTTATGGAACCACCACGCAACATCATTGATTAGAGATATCGTGATACAAGAATTATATTACAATGTATGATTCCATAGGAGGAATTATGTCATTGCCTCAATAATATCCTTATCTCTAGGTGACTTGGCATTCCGCTACACTCTATCCAGGTACATTCCACATCTCATACTAATTCCACTAACAAAGAGGCCTAAAGGGTCACACACTATGTGTATATAGAATCAATGTTCAATAATATAAAAAATTATTTATTATTTAATAGGTTGAATAAATATTCTTCCCACATGTGGTGTAATTATTATTCATGTTTGTTGATTTCATATATTCAATTAACTATTACTAGAGAGAATATTATGTAAAAATAATATCAAATAAATATTTAATTGTTATATGGTGAATATAATATTTTTTTATTTATTGGTGAATAATGAAGTGATATATTTTTTAAAAATAAAAATAAATTAATCACAGATTGGTAAATATTCTGGAGGAATGGTGGATAGATTTTTTTATGTCCGTTGAGAAATAACATATATTGAATATTATTTGAATAAATAATATTTTATTTTAATTCACAATTTAATCACATGCCAATAATAATTATTATTATTATTTTAGACATGGTGTTCCATAAGGGATTAAATATACAATTAAGGGGATATGTGAAATTATCTATTTATAACACTAGAGATGTATAAACCCGATTAATTTATTTTCAGGAGATCCATATAATTTTTTTGGCTATGCAAAATGAATAATAATAATCCCCTTGAATCCCAAGAGAGAACCCTTACCCATGATTTCTCCCAATAATGGATATTGATCTTCCTCAACCTCTCACTGTGAGGTTAAGAGAGATCAAGGAGAATTTGTTCGATTGAATTATTATGAAGATAAATAGTGAATGATATGTATGATATGATCTTTCCTAAAAGAACCGTAAGATTCATATAGTGACATAAAGATATTTTTGGAACATGTGTGGATCACCACTGGATGGAATCATCCGTTGAATAATACAACACAATGATGGTATAACATAGCTCAATTTTCACATCCATAAATGAATAAAGAAGTATGAGAAGGTAATTATCTAATATGTTAATCAAATATAAATAGTATTTGATGATCCAATTTATGGTTACATTTTTTATACATTCTATGTTTTCCATAATTCATTTATGTTGATCATGGCATTTATGGTTGTGTATAACTCTAATTGATCATCGATTATAATATAATGAAAATTTTAGAACGACCCGTCGCACACTATTGCTAAACCATAAACCTAGAAAAAAACCTTAAATATCCATAGTATAATAAAATTACATGATACTGAAAATTATAAATGATAATATTCCTTCAATGAAAATAAAAAAAATCTCTAAATAAATTCATATTTTAATATAAATTCTTAAACCTTTGGTAAATTTTGAATTATAACACCTTTAATGAATAAAAATTAATTAAAAAAATTAATAATCATAAATTAATATGTATTAATGGTAAATATATTAATGGAACAGTATGTACAACTTATAAAATTGAATCTGTTAATAATATCAAATCTGTCTCAATGGAAGAAAAATTCAGATGAAATCTATTACATCATGATTACCATTAGTTGAATTTGAATTAAAATCTAGTATTATGGTTTTGAAAGTTTAATTAATTTATTATAAAAGAATATTCATATTTATAATATCATATATGATCATCTCTAAACATCTTATCACCCTTTTTGTAATAATAATTCATTATTACAATTGATTCGAGTGTTAACTACATCGTTTTCTCATGCATGTTTCATCATGAATGTTATTTTCTTATGTATATGATATAGTTAACTCGTATCCTGAATGATATAAATTTTATAAAAATAATATATATGCATTATTTAAATTTTTTCAACCTCTCTTCAAATTTGGACAAGGAAAATAAATTACATCACTCTGAGGATATGGTAGGTCATACGTACGCATAAGAGAATATATCATTTCCTTAATTGGTGAGTAGGTAAGTAGGTGGAATATATATTTAATTTAAATCATCAATATCATTTTATAATTATCATATATATTCATTATTTCCATCCTTATTACAATCCATGTGATTTGATAATGAAAAAAATTAGATCAGTTTGCAAGGTAGTACTTTCCCGTACACAAAAGTGATGGTTTTGTTTCCATTTTGATGGAGAATGAGGATAAAAAACATAATTTAATGAACATAATAAAATATAATTATTTGGGTGGATTTTTATTATTCTATTTTTATTTCTATGATATAATTTAATGTTTTAAAATAATAAGTAATAATGGTTTAGTGAAGACAATTATCATTAATTTGAAGAACCTCTTTGGGATCTTTTATTAAGGACATAGGGTTTCTCTTTTGGGAGTAAAAAGCCATATACAAAGTGAATACAGATTTTTGGGATATAGGTTTTTAGGTTTATGTCTTTCTAAATGGCCTTTTAGGTGTACAAAAGTTAGGGTAGTAGGTTCCCCAATATAATTTAGGTGAGTTGTACGCTAGTAATATATCAATACATTTCAATAATATCATGTAATGTTTTTGTAATTATTTATAAAAAATTGATCAAATTCAAATTGAATAAGTATAAGTTCAAAATAAATCTAAAAAATCAGGTTTAATTTGGTTTATAATTCAATTTATCCATTATAATTTTAGATTAATCCCCCCCCCCCCCCTCATTAAGCTTTTTTTTACTTTAACTGTGGTAAATTTTTTTACTTTTTTACTATTACTTACGAGAAAAAGGTAAAATAACTATTTTAAAAATTTTAAATATTCAAATACCAGATATTTAATGCATTTAATAAATTATAATTATTATAATTGTCAACATTTAATTTAAAAACAATCACATAAAATGGGTCGAAAATGGTTTTATAAGAAATTCATTTTTAAGCATAATATGATCTTATATTAAATATTGCACTAGTTTTCATCATCTTATGAATTTAAATTCAATTAGTTCGACATAAAATATATAAATTCCTTTTAAATTATTCACCATAAAATATTATTTTAATGAATTAAAAGGGATAAGCACTATTCCTTTTAAAATAAAAACAATTTTCTATTTTATTAAAAAAATATCAATTTTTACATCCAGGTGATATTATAATTATTTCAATAAAGGTTATATTAAATAAATAATTAATTATTAGTATTATAACATATTATGAAAATTAAATTTATAAATAGTGAAATACTTTATTGTTAGTTACTTATAAATTCTTATTTCCATGGGAAATTTTCAATACTTCATTCATTCTTATTTTGACCAATTGAGTTAAAAATCCATATCCATCCTATAAAATAATAATTTTTCTTTCATAAAATTTTATAATTTTAATTTTATAATATATTTGTTGAAAAAACATTCATTTTCTATAATTTACTTGGGTTTTAAATTATTCCCTCCTATAAAACCTTATCCTTGATGTTTTCAAGGAAATTTTCTAATAAAAAATGATGGTTGTTCTTCTTCAAATCATTCTCTGGTTCCCATATTGATTCCTCTATTTTAGTATTTCTAAAAAGTAAGATTAAAATTTTGTTAATATGATTATTCAATATTAAATTTTTATTGTCAATAATCTAGATTTCCCTTCATAGTATGATATATCGTGATAAAATTATATTTTTTTAGAAATAATCACATGTGTATGGTATCACATGTACATACGTAACAATTATTTATTAGACCCATCACGTTAATTAGAGAGTCTTGGTGTAATTTATAATTGGTAAGACATAGCTCTTATTTATTCAGGTATTTGATAAGGTCATGTGTACCATTGGCCCAGTTTTCCAATCTTACTGATCTTTATAACACATTTCATTGGAGATACATTCAATTAAATGTGATATCCCATATGAAATTTTAAATATTTCCTCCAGTTATTGGAATAACTCTTTTCCCTTCATATATATACTTTAATATGAGTCTAAATAGTCATTAACCATGTCATTATCTCCTTAAAATGTTTCGGGACTATATGTCTTAATTCACCACCTTCATCCCAACAAGATGTAGTGCGTCTTCTATTATAATATAATTCTTCATATGATGTTATTTGAATACATGAATGGAAGATATTTACATATGAAAACTCTATAAAAGTTAAATACTTAACCCACATACCTTTAAATTCATGTGAGAATGTCTTTGGTATATATTTCAATGTTTAGTAGTCCTTTAATAGTGTCTTGAAAATTTAGGATAGTAGGTGGTGCTCAGATACACCTCAATCGGATGTTCCTTCTAACAAATATTCCATAATTTCAATGTAAATCTAGTATCATGATTTCAGACAATATAAAGGGGAACACCATGAGAAATTAATACATTATTAATATATAGACGTAAAAATTTCTCAATAGTTAAATCAACCTTAATATCTAGAAAATATCCATATTTGGTTAGGTGGTAAAAATAACCCATATTGGATCATTCAACCCATGAGTCTTTGGTATTATTGGGAAAAACCTTGTTAATGTCATCCAATTTCCACATAGAAATAGGTATATGATTCTTGAATCCTATAAGATTATTTCTCTCAGAATTCACCTATTAATAAACCAGGAAAATGGATATATAATAAAACATTTATATCTTCATGTTATCCCTCCAAACATGTTCCCTTAAATATTTATACATCTTAGTGCTAATATTGTGTATATAGAAATTTGAGCTATGAGAATCATCCAGAAAATATCTTTTAGCTCTGGAATATATGGGACACATTTTCACTTTCCAAATTTTAGAACCACATATTCAAATATCGATTATTTTAAATTCCCATCATTCACGTCTATAGATCTATTCTAAAAATATTCATCGTCTAATTCGAAATTTTTTTCCTCTCAAATAAAGATATTTTTTATTGGATTGTAAAATGACTGATGTGCCACTTAATTAATAATTCTAATACCCATCATTACTAGATCCATGATCATAGAATCCCTGTCAATCATTGTTGTGTTTAGAACTCCATGATACTTATTCTCAATTCATATTATACCATATTTTAATCCATGTGTGATAGTGTATTGAAAAATCATAATCATTGAGTAATTAAATTCATCTAATGTTCCTCATATTGAGCTTTTTTTATATTTTTATTTTATGCTATTATACTCTATGTATATATCATACCATTAACTATAGAGATTACATATCCACATAAGAAAAAAAATATTATGTCTTCCAACTCTTCCAACTCAAATTCAAGATTATGATAGTTCTATTTAGGAATCATTATTTTCTACATTTATATGAAATTAAATTATCATTCTTCATAACTAAATAACTAATTCCATTCAATGATGTATCACTATATATCACTAATTTATCATTTCTTGATTATAGTTTCAAAATCTAGGCATTGAACAATATCCTCTTAAATTAATCAAAACTTTATCCACATTCCTTGTTGAATGTTAAATGAACTGCTTTATGTGTAATATTTTCAAATGGGTTATCCAAGAAGGATATACTTTGAAAAAATATATTTAACAGAAACCTTGCTAAAAAAAGGAAAATGTTTAACATGTTTATATTCATTAGATTAGACCATTATATGATATCCATTCTCTTTACATGATAGATTGTGACTACATATTTGGGGAAAATGGGGGAAAGAAATGAAACATCCTGATAGAAAATTCATAACATGATAAATTTCTCATATAACTCTTTTCCTTTAACTGCCTTGCGAATAATCATTGAGGGACTATATAGGTTCTTGTAACAGTTAGATTATAGGATGATATCATCAAAGAATACCACAAATAAAGTTTTAATAAATTTCTTCAATAATATGTTCATTCAATCCACAAAAAATGGTGTATTAGTCAGTCCAAATAACATTACTTTTCACTCAAATGGTACATAACTCATTAAAAATGGTATATTTGGAATATCATCCTTCTTAAAACACAGTTGATTATACATAATGTGATGGTTATTCGTTGAGAAATATTTATCTCTATGATGTTTATTAAATAATTCATCAATTTGAGGTAGAGGATACATTTTCCTTATCAGAGTAACATTTATTTCCTTATAATCAATACACTAACTCATGGATTCATATTTTTTCTTAATAAAAAGAACTGCAGATCCCAAGATGAAATACTAGGGAAATAAATACATCTTGAAACAAATCCTTTAGTTATATATTTAACTTCAAAAATTTCACAATGTCTATTATATATATATTCTTTGATATATTTCATTTATCGGTTCTTTAATCAATTGAAAAATTATATTCTTTCTCTAGTGTGTGTCTAAGTAATTACTCATAAAATATATCAATATATTCATATATAATAGTTACATACTCAATATTAATAATATTATTACCCTATGTATATTGTGTTTTTTCATCGTCCCCAAGAATCTAAAATACAAGATCTACTAGGGGTGGATCTTGACGCTGCCCATGTAATGAATTAACCTTTACGAAGATAATGAATTCCACATCTTCTTCATGAATCATTATATCTTTCTCTTTGTAATAAATTTTAGAATCATATTTTGAATTATAATCCACAACCATGATTATATCAAAATAACCCATAGTTATGATAATAAATTCATCAAATTGGGAACTTTCATGTTCAATAATGGGAATTTCCAGACACATCCTTATCATATTGAGATTTTCATTAGGACATTTTTTTGATAAATCCCTAATCAATGTGCTAGGAAAATATCTAACTTTACTATAAAACATAGATGATATAAATGATTATAAGGATCTAGAATTTAATATTTAGTTATCTAAATCTAAATATTTGATTAAACTACCTTCAAACATATTATTAGGAACTTTCCCTCAGTTGTAGTGATTGAAAACTTTTTACATTCTCCCTATGGCCTCCACCATTGTAAATTCGCTTAAAACATGTTAAATTAGTCTGAATAGTACCCCATTTATTTTTATTTTTACATTAAATTGCAGTGGTCTCATTCATCCCCTGACTTTAATGATTCATATAACCCATATCAATAAACTTATAAAAAACTCCCACTCCCATTAAGAATTTTCCATGATGTTTCATCACAAAATTTTTAAAATATGGGAATAGGTTCATTGCATTCTCCTTCTTAAATACATTCCCTTTTTAATAGTGTTTATATGAAATATTATACTACTTATTTGACTTAAATATAAATATCCAAAAAATTCCAACTCTCTTTTGATGTAATATTAAATTATTTCATCAAATAATGGAATAAGTTGGAGAAACTAGAGCATGTCAAAGATTTTTCATAGGACAATTAGTGAAATGGGAAATTTTTTATTCTACATTTCATATCTAATTCATATCATACCTAGATATTCTGGAAAAGTTAGTAACTTCCATCATCTTTTTCTTTATGCTAATTAAATTTCTTTTCATATTAGTTCATTTCTCAAAAGGGAAATATTTATGAAATAATTTTTTCTAAAGATATCAATAACATGTGTTATATTTCATTATCCTCCCTATAATTTTTTATCAATGTCCATAATTTACCATTATATTCCTTGAGATAATATAATGTAAGTATAACCATTTCATTTCATCAAATCTGATGGCCATAAATTCCATTGAAATTACTTAATCAATTGATCAGCTACCATTGGATTTCTTTCCCCACTAAGTGATGGGGGATTCTATCACATGAAGAAATCTAATATAGGATAATCTAGTATTAACATAATAGGTTACTCTGTTCTAGTATGGTTATAAAATATAACCTGGGTTAGATCCCATTATATATCCACGATCTACATAGATCTAACTCTAGTTGTATTGGATTTCATAGCATGGATATTTCAATATTGAAAAAAGTATTTGTACCATTATTTCATATCGAAAAAATTTCTAAATAATGGAATATTCTATATTAGCTTAAAAAATTATTATTTTCAAATCATAATATAAAAAACTAAATGTGATGTAACTCATAATATAAATTGAAAATTTATGGAATGTTAATATTATAATCATATCATTTTTTATTTGCAAATATTCAAATATTAAAAATAATTCATAGTGTTTCGTAAAGAAAATTTGAATTAGCCAAAGAATATCCCCCAAGATTGTCAAACAAGGTGAACTGTAAGTCCCATTTTCGTGCACCAAGGGATGATTTAGTCAAATCCCAAGGCATACATTTCATAGTCATTACACCTGGGTACAATGTTTCTAGAACAATGTAACCTTGTTATATGCATACATGGATTTATTTATATGAAAAAATAGAATATCAATCATACAAAAAGTTAGTATTTTATTACACAATTAGACATATCCTAAACTTCTATCATAGGGTTATGGTTGCTAATATATATTATCTATAATCTTCACTCAATGCCTCTCCTAAACATTATATGATTACAACATTAACAACACCGATTCTATTAACCAAAAAATTATGATCACTTTAATACATTATCATAGATAAAATATTTCTAACCCCAAAGTAATGACCAGTTTAATAGTTTTATAAAAACTAATATATACCTAACACTAATTTTAAATTAGGACTATAATATATGAAAACAGAGAATAACGCTCGAAATCCATGAATATCATTTAAAAAATGCACCTTCATATCCTGGGTAAATGATAAAAATATAGCTGATCTCAAATTCTCAATAAGGTTATATAAATTGGAATTTATCATGTTTATATATATAATAATCAATATTTAAAGGTATATAACTAGAAAAACATATTATCTAATTAATGAATTGAGAGAAAAATGTCTCCACAAATAATATCAATGCAATAATATCATGGATAATAGTAACATAATTATCAATGAAGGAAATGATAAATCTTAGAAATCGTGATTTCAGATAGGATGATATATATATTGTCAACACATTTCAGCTAGTTAATTTCATTTATTTTTAGGTATACACTAAAAATACCATTTAATTTTTCAAAGTAATTCATCTTATGAGAGTAATGATTCATTGAGGGGATATATAGAATATAGCCACATACATAACTAAAGTTAAATGAATTAATCCTATATTGAATCATAAATAAAATTTATATAAAATATTCCTTATCAATAAATAACAATATTGATTAAAGAATATGTATTTATAAATATTTCTGATTTTCAATCAATTAACAATCATAGTAAATAAACCTATATAAAAATAGTGTACTATTTATGAAATAATCATATCCATGATTAAAATGAATATGGATTCTTAAGGGAAATTTTATTTTAAATCATGTAAAGACCAGAAAATTTCAAGGGATTTTTTTAAATACTTTGGAATTTTAACGAGTATGTGGCTTTTGACGGCATTTCATTCTGAGGCCCGGTGTGCCCGAAGTCAATTTTTGAAGTTTAGCTCAGGTACGTTTAGTAAACGAACGATTGGGTTTTTCTTACTTTTGAACCAGTGCTCGGAATTAAAATCTGAGGGCACAGATGAACTCACAGCGCTGGTAATTGCTTAGGGGGACACTTACAGTAGTTGCATATGCAAAAGAGGAGAAGATAATTTTTGTGGGTTTGTTTATGAAATAAATAAAAACATTTAAAACAATTTTTATTTTCTTAAGGTGGGTTTTCCCTCCCATGGGTAGTTAGGAGTGGGTCCCACAGCCACTTAACTACCCATGTAGGGATTTTAGAGAGGTGGGTGCCCGCATGAGCCCCACCAATTAATTTTCTCTAAATCTCCTTAAGAAACCCCATAAATTTGACAAACCTCCATTAAATTTCACCTCAATCCATGAAATTATGTCAACACATAATTTAATGAGGAACCTTCTTTTTTCCCTTTTAAATTTAAACTGCCAACGCGTTTAATTATGGGGAACCTTCCCTCTCCCTTCATTAATTAAATATCAACACATTTTAATTAGTGTAATGAATTAATTATTGTAGAGTTTATTTGCATATAATAAAACAATAGAGGGAACCTATTATTTTATCAAGGGGAGAGCTTTGTTGTGAGAGGAAGAACTCCATCCTCCAATGAAGATGGACGAAGAACGCCGGCCTCCAACGAAGAACGACATAGAACGATGGTTCCTCAGAGATCGATGACGCACCACCAATCCTCTTCCCTACGGCCAGAGAGGAGACGCCGCTTCCTCCTCAGCGCGCCCCGACGATGCCTACGATCCTCTTCTCTGCGACGCCGTGTACCGTGACACCGATGATCATCTTCCTTGTTGAGGTATGGTTTTTTGGTATAAATTCATTCATGTGATTTTTTATACCCATGGCATGGCGTACTTTATTGATGGTGATTTTTAAAACCACTAACGAAGTGGGTGCGGACTAACGAACAAGTCTGAACCCACCGATATTTTGTTCCTGATGCGCGGAATCCTTGCAGATAATGAAACTGGACCTTTTTGGTGATTGAAGGTCTTCGTAGTGATGTACGGGTCCTGAGACGACCGCAGGCGCAGACGGGAGAAACTACGGACCACCGGAACGACTCCGGTGGCCTGTTGAAATCACCGGCGGCTGGCACCAGTGGGCCGCCTGGAGGCAGTGCTGCCCCAGCGCACCACTGGTAGGAGCCCACCGAGGCTGAAGCCACAGCAGCGAGGGGCCAGATCCTGCGGCCACATGGGATCCAGGGAGGCGTTGCGCCAGGCGTCGCGTCCGTGGAACAAATGGGGTACCGCATCCCCCCGGCTCGGCCTGATGGCCGAGCCTGCGCACAACCCCCCCCCCCCCCCCGGCGGGGTAGGGGCGGGTCGTGTGGACCGGACCGAGCTGCTCCCCACCCCACCAGACCCAGACCCAGGTCGTGTCGACCCGAGGGGGTAGGGCTGGGTCGGGCGGGGCCCAAACCCCCCACTTCGGACCGCTTTTCGGTCCTTTGCCCATAACTTGTGGTACAGACCTCCGATCAATGCACCATCAGTTTCATGTGAATCCTTGGATCAGGACGGTCATTTTTGTTTTTTATAATTGAGGTTTTCGGCAAATTTTGGGTATGGCCGGGTTGGTTCGAACTCGAAACCAGTTGGGCCCTAGGAGCGGAAACGCTTGTATCTCAAGGGCCGGACATCTGATTGACGTGCCGTCAATTGAGTTAGGATACTTTTGTAGAGACAATCCTTTTGGATTACTCTTCTTGAGGATTTTATGAAAATGGAATACAGTCGGGTTGGTTTTATCTTAAAAACCAACCGGGCCCCTGGAACGGAAAAGCCAATAACTCTCAGCCCGGGCGTCCGATTGACGCACCATCTGTCACGTTGGGTTTCTTTTGATGAGACAGAACTTTGGGATATATCAACTCTGGACTTCGTGACAGTTAATGTATCGGCTCTCTTTTTCTCAAGGAGCAGACCCTCCCAGAATCGAGCATGTTGTGTGTTGGAACCCTAGAGCTGGCTGCGACTGCATCGACTTCTGTACTGGAATCCTCCGTGGGTTCGACAGCGACGACTACCATACTATAATCCTCCATCGGTTCGACAAAAATGAAAATTGTTCTTGTATCCTATGTGGGTCCGGCAGTATTGGACTCTATACTTGTATCCTGTGTGGGAATGGCAGAGTAGCTGGTCCTGTATCATGTGTGGGTCTGAATGCTTTGCTGGTCTTGTATCCTATGTGGGTCTGACAGCTTAGATGAATCAGTGGCTACATATGATCATCTCAATCCCCTTACGAAGTGTATACCTGTGTGATGTAAATATTGATTCTCAATCATTATCATTGATGCGGTTGACTTGCTTTCCTTTGTGGATTGGGTTGTGCTTTCCTATGTGGACTGGGTTGTACATTCCTATGTGGACTGGTTTGTGCTTGGTCTCGGGAGCTGGAGTCGAATTGTAACTGACGACTTAGGTATCTGTATTGGCATATACCTAAGTATTGTTTTTGATACTTCATGATTGTATCTTTCCATTGTGGTTTATCCTTAGTGGATTCTATGAGACCTCCAGGGGTCTCGGGGTCCCTACTGAGTATCATATACTCACCCCTACACGGGCTATGCCAGCACTACATTGTGTTGGATTCAGACGACGGACATCACTGATCGAGGTGGACGCTTTTGGAGCTGGACGGTACTCAGAGGTGGACCACTTACCGGGAAGTACACGGAGTGGACGGTCAGACCCAAGGAGCTGAAGAGACTATCTATATCCACCATTCAGGTGAGATTTCCAGAGGATGACTCAGTGTTGATGTTGTACTTTCCTTTCATTTGTACTATAATTTTAGTTTGGTTTGTATAGTGGCCCATTTACTTTTTCGGCACTTACCTTTTACACAGTTTTACTTAGTGTTTACTTCTCTTGGGTACTCTATTGTGTTTGTTACTTCATAAAGGAAATGCATTCCATTATTTTGGGATTTACGGCTTTGGTTCTAGTCACCAGCCCCTGGCCTATGGAAGGTGGGCTTGGGGTAGTCACGGCATGGGCCCCAAGGAAGGGTCATAAAAAATTGGTTTCAGAGGAGTCATTTCTACTATAGAACTCAGGACTCTGATAATTTCTTCTTTGTGAATCAATAATGTGTAGAGTAATGAGTTTGGTTATCAGTCTAGGGAGTCCAGCGTTGGTGCGGCGGCCGACTTATCCATACACCAGGACCCTGACTTCTAATTTCCGACTTAGTGCACGAAAACATTGATTGCATGTGTGTTTCAAAATTTTTCTTTGTGATTACTTTGTGTCAGCTCACTAGGTATATTGTATTAACCGTGGCGCACCTGTCTCTTTTCAGGATGGCCCCATGACAGCAGCTAGTTAGGGTTCTGAGTTTTGTGCGAGACGGAACCCCACCGAGCGACGACGCCCCGGTGTAGGGCCCCATTACTGCGGAGGCACTGACGGTACCTTTACCCGTCGAGCCACCGATGCTACCAGCCCCAGCGGTGGAGAGTGCACGCCGCCTAATCACATTTCATGAGTCTCAGAGATAGAGGTCGCCCAGGTTACGTGGAGAGACCGATCCTCAGGAAGCCGAGGATTTGGCTGGAGGCTGTCGTCAGAGTCTTCAGATTGGTAGGGACACCAGTAGACCACATGGTGATCCTTGCTGTGAGTCTCTTGCACGAAGAAGCAAATAGATGGTGGATCCTGATGCTCCAGGTGCACTATGAGGGATCTCTACATTGAACGAACTTCAAAATCCTCTTCCGCTTGGAGTTCATTCTATTCACCCTCCGTGCAGTGCGCAACCAGGAGTTACTACTGCTGCGGCAGGATAGCATGTCAGTAGCCCATTACTCGGTGAGATTTACCGACCTCTCGCACTACTCCACGGACATGGTATGGGACCCATTCTTCTAGGCCTAGACCTTTGAGCAGGGGATGAGGCATGAGAACAGAGCTTTGACGATTCCACTTAGCATCCCGACACAGGCGGGGGTTCTAGAGCGAGCCCTACTAGTGGAGAGCTTTCTCGCTGAGAAGCCATCAGCAGCGAGACCCACCGTAGGACGAAACGGAGTGGAGTCTTCTGCAGTTGGCAGTCGACAGATGACACAGGGGTCCAAGCGGACCTAGCCATCTAGTGAGCAACCTCAGGACACGGGTTCGGCTATGCGGGTCACACAGTGCAAAGCCAGCCTTCCGTGGAACAGACAGTGTTATGCATGCGGCGGGCAGGGCCACATGGCTCGGGACATCCGGACCCACCATGCAGACGACCAGCAGATAGTGGAGGGACCTCCCACGAAGAGACGGTGGTTCGACCATGGTGGTTCGCAGGGAGAAGGAATATGAGGCAGAAGAGCAGGCTGAGCAGCGGGTGGTGGATGACGCTTCGAGTTTTTACCACCACCACCCCAGGAGGTCTACCCTGACAACAGGGAGCTGACGGGCAGAGGCAGGCTCAGCTCAAGGAAGCACAGTCTTATGACCATGGCACATCCGAGATGATTCTAGGTACTATCTGTGTCTACTCCGCCCTTACTACAGTTCTTATAGACACATGTGCGAGTCATTATTTTATTACAGTTGCCCTTGTTCGGAGCACGGAGATTCAGACGGAGCCGTTGTCTCGATCCTTGCGGCTAGAGACTCCTATGGAAGTAGACTCGACGATTACGCACTGGTGATGGTAGTGTAATCATACTCTAGGAGGCGAGAGCTGTGGCTGGAATCTTCTTGTAGTGACGTCAAGGCCTTACGACGTCATCTTGGGTATGGATTGGTTATCAACAGTTCATGCCCAGATCGACTGTATTTGGATCAAGGTGTGGTGTGTTCGCACGGATGGGACCAATTTCACCTTCACCGGCAAGAAGGGAACCTTCGTATCATATGAAGGACTTATGCTGAGGAGAGGGAAGCCAATCACACATCATTTGGCTAGTCTCATCCTCGAATCAGTTGATGTGCGGAGTCCAAGTTTTCCTGTAGTGGTGGATCAGTATGGAGACGTTTTTTCTGACGATGTTCTAGGACTAACTCCGCACAGGGGAGTAGATTTCTATATAGACTTTTACCTCGATACATCACCTAAATACACTCCAGGATATCAGATGGATCCCACCGAGCTTCGTGATCTATGGGTACAACTAGAGGACTTACAGGGGAATGGTTTCATCTGACCCAGTGTTTCATGATGGGCTTCTACGATTCTATTCGCCAAGAAGGTGGATGGGAGCTTGCAACTGTGTGTCGACTACCGTCACCTGAACCAAGTGACCATGAAAAACAATTATTCGTTCCTGAGGATTGATGACCTCTTCAATCATCTCAAGGGAGAATGTTGGTTCTTGAAGATAGACCTCAGGTCAGGTATCATCAGCTCCGAGTTCGGGACGAGGATGTGCAGAAGACGGCCTTTAGGTGTCGGTACGACCACTATGAGTTATTGTTCATGCCCTAGAGAGTGACCAACTATCTATAAGTGTTCATGAGTCTTATAAATAGGATCTTCTAGCCCTAAATCGATTAGTTTGTTGTAGTCTTCATTAATGACATACTGATTTACTCGATGACCGAGGAGGAGCACGCCTACCACCTACGAATTGCACTGGATACACTCCAAGAGCACTAGAATTATGGTAAACTCTCGAAGTGACAGTTGTGGCATCGAGAGGTTCAATTCTCGGGGCACTTCATCTCATAGGCGGGAGTTGTAGTGGATCCCGTGAAGGTCGAGGCGGTAATTGCTTGGGAGCCACCCAGGAGTGTGACAGAGGTGCGGAGTTTCCTAGGTCTGGCTGGGTACTACTAGAAATTTGTTCCAGACTTCTCTAGAGTTGCAGCATAGCTTACAGCTCTGACGAAGAAGGGGAAACCCTTCGTGTGTTCCGACATATGTCAGCAATGCTTCTAGTAGCTGAGGCGTAGATTGACTGGTGCACCCGTCTTAAGGCTGCCAGAGGAGGGTGTAGGGTACGTAGTGTACTGCGATGAATCAGGGACCGGACTCAGGTGTGTCCTAATATAGGAGAGAGTAGTGATTGCTTACGTTTCATGGCATTTGAGGCAGCACGAGCAGAACTACACCACCCATGATGTGTATTTAGCAGCAGTGGTCTTCGCCCGGAAGATGTGGCAACACCATCTGATGGGCGAGCACTTTACAGTATAATCTGACAACCAGAGTCTCAGGTACATTTTCTCGTAGAAGGACATGAACCTGAGATAGCGGTGATGGATCGAGTTCCTCTAGGATTATGACTTTCGGATTGTCTATACTCTTGGGAAGGGGAACGTTATGGATGATGCTCTCAGCAGGAGATCGGGCATTCAGCTACTTAGAGAGGTGACGAAGCAGTTATCCGCTTTGCAGATATCCTTTGTGGATAGTGATGGGGTATCCTATCTACAGTCCATCACAGTCACTTTTCCAATTCTTCAGTAGTTCAGAGAGTCATAGAGTGGAGACATTGACTGTGAGGCATGACGTGAGTGAGAACAGACCAGTGGAACGACTCTGATGACACGTGGAAATCACCAGCGGTGGGGGTGGGTCGCACGGACCGGTTTGGGCCGTGCCCCTCCTAGACAGGCTGCGCCCTACCGGTCCGGATCCGGATCAGGGTCGAGCTGGACCCAGACCCCCCACTTCGCACCGCTTTCAGTGTTTTGCCCATAACTTGGGCTACGGACCTCCGATCAATGCACCATTAGTTGAGTATGAATCCTTGGACCAAGACGGTAGTTTTGGTATATTACACATGAGGTTATGGAAATGTTTGGGTACGAACATGTTGGTTCGAACTCAAAACCAACCGGGCCCGTGGAGCGGAAACACTTGTATATCAAGGACCGGACATCTAATTGATGTTTCGTCAATTGGGTTGGGATCCTTTTGTTGATATGGTCCTTTTGGCTTACTCCGCTTGAGGTTTGGATGTAGCTTGAGTATGGTCGGGTTGGTTTTAGCTTAAAAACCAAACGGGCCCCTAGAATAGAAAAGCAAATAACTCTGAAACAGGGCGTCCGATTGACGCACTTTCTGTCGCATTGGGTTTCTTTTGAGAAGACGGAACTTTGGGATACATCAACTCTGGACTTTATAATAGTTGATGTATCGGCACTCTTTTTCTCGAGTAGCGGACCCTCCCAGAATCGATCTTGTTATGTGTGGGAACCCTAGAGCTGGATGCGACTGCACCGACGTCTTTACTGGAAACCTCCGTGGGTTCGATAGCGACAACTACCATACTGGAATCCTTCGTGGGTTCGATGGCGATGACCACTGTTCTTGTATCCTTTGTGGGTCCGACAGTATTGGACTCTATACTTGTATCCTATGTGGGTCCGGCAGAGTAGCTGGTCTTGTATCCTATGTGGGTCTGACAGTTTACCTGGTCTTGTATCATATGTGGGTCCGACAGCTTAGATGAATCAGTGGATACATATGATCATCTCTATCCCCTTACGAAGTGTATAACTATGTGAGATGAATCTTGATTCTCAATCATTATCATTGATTCAGTTGACTTGCTTTCCTCTGTGGATCGGGTTGTTCTTTCCTATGTGGACTGGGTTGTGCTTGGGATCAGGAGCTGGAGCCGAACTGTAACTGACGACTTAGGTATATGTATGGGAATATACCTATGTAGTGTTATTGATACTTCCTGATTTTATATTTCCTTTTTGGTTTATCCTTTATGGATTCTGATGGACCTTCAAGGGTCTCGGGGTCCCTACTGAGTATCGTATACTCACCCCTGCCCGGGCTATGCCCGCACTACGTTGTGTTAGATGCAAACGACGGACAACACTGGTCGAGGTTGAGGCTTGTAGAGCTGGACGATACTCGGAGGTAGACCACTTGGTGGGATGTACATGGAGTGGACGGTAAGACCCGAGGAGCTGAGGAGACTATCTATATCCACCCTTCAGGTGGGATTTCCGGAGGACGACTCGATGTAGCTATTGTAGTTTCCTTTCAGTTGTACTGTAAATTCTGTTGGGTTTTTATACTGGCCCATTTACTTTTTCATCACTTACCTTGTACTCAGTTTTACTTAGTGTTTACATCTCTTGCGTACTCTATTGTGTATGTTACTTCATAAAAGAAATGCCTTCCCTTCTTTTGGGATTTACGCCTTTGGTGCTAGTCGCCAGCCCTTGGCCTATGGAATGCAGGCTTGTGGTAGTCACGGCATGGGCCCCGAGGATGGGTCGTGACAAATGATCACAATAATGTGAATGTTTTAGTAGTAGTTGAGACCTAAATATTACTAATTTATAATATATGGAAATTGATTAATTATTAAAATATGTTTTTTGATAAGATTTTGTCCATTGTAAAATTAATGAAAATATAAGATATATATTAATATAACATTTCATTAAATATTTTTCTATCTCAAAATATAAAATGATTTCAATATTATAAATTCATCTAATGGTAATAGAAGCGGGGATGTCTCTTAATGCTTTAAATTTTGAAAAACATTCTTTTTAACATTTCGTAATGATATTCAGAAGAAATCCAAACAAAAAACATTAGAATTTTTTATTAATTGATTTTTATAATTAAATGATAATATAAAATTTCCAAAACAAATAATTTGAGTAATAAATGATAAATTTTTAGTTAAATTTAAAAAAAAATACGATATGTTAAAAAATATACCTCGTTAAAAGGAAAATAAATTTTGTTGTTATAAAAATTTCATTGCGTCATTCAAGTGATAAAGAGAGAAAAATAATGAATAAAATATTTATATTCCTTAAATATCTATAGGATAATAAGAATTTTTGAGATTAGTAATGATAATTTATAGGACCCCTTCAATTAAAATATAATCAATCCCAAAAGAAGATGATTTTGTAAGATAAATTCTTACTACTTTGGAAATAAATGAATTATAAGCCCTAAAATAAATAAAATTTAATTGAAAAATTAATAAAAATGAATAAATCATTATTCATGTTAGGTATATTAAAATGGAATCATATTCCCCACATAAAATTGAATTGGTGTATAATAAAAAATATATTTCTCAATGGACTAGAAATTGAGGCAAAATTTATTACCGCACCCATCCATTTAGTTAATCATTATTTAACATCATGTATATTAATTTCAAAAATGAAATGGATTTATAATAGCGATATATTAATATTTATTATATCATATAATATCTGTTTATAATATCTTATCACCTTAGGGATAATAGTATTTCATTATTACCATTACTTCAGGAGTTATCTACATCATTTTCTCATGAATGTTTTATCACGAATGTTTTAGTTCTTTTGAATATTATATATTTTCATAATATAAAATAATATATTAATGTTATATAATTATATTAATCATTATATAAATTTTTATAATGATTCTTCCCTATTGTACATTGAAAATGAATCACATTGCTCAGTGGTAATGGTAGGTCATACGTTTGCATGAGCGACAAATCATTTCCTTACTATGTGAAAGGTTGAAAAATTTAATGACATATTAAATTTAAATAGAAAATAAAAAATAATTTTTATCATATATATTCATTATTTCTATATTTTTTACTATCCATGTGATTCAGTAATAACTAATACATTAATTCGGTTTGCGAGCCTATAGTCTGTCGTATATATGAATGACAGTTTTGTTTCACATTTGATTGAAAATGAGTTGGGAAAATATTATAGAATAATAATAATAAAATAAAAATATTTGGTATATACTTGTGTTATTATATTTGAAATTTTAATACATAAATTAAGGTTGTAAAATAATATTAAAAAAAGGAACGGGTTATGTGAATACAATTACCCTCGCATAGAAAAACATCATTTGGATTTCTTATTAAAAACACTAGTATTAGAATTTGGGAGATAAAATAAACTCTATAATGTTGATAAGGATGTTTTATAGAGATTATAGTAGGTTTTAATTGTGATAAATTTATTTTTATTTGCGAATAACTGACGGGAGGAGGTTTTTTTTTAATTGAGATGAGTGGGACACTTTTAATATTTCAAAGTATTTCAGTAACATCAATAACTTATTTGGGAGTATGGCCCCAAAATGGATCATATTATATGATTAAAACATTAAGGTAAAATTAAAACCTAAAAAAGTGTTCTAATATTTTTTTTAGTTCATTTTAACCTATTTCATTTTAATTTGACCCCCAGTAAACCCATTTTTAACTTAACTCCGGTATTTTTTTTAAATATTTATATACATAATTATGAAAAAAAATTAATTTTATCTTACTACCTAAGATTAATTATTCTGTTTAATTTTTTTAAAAAAATAGATTCACTGAATTGAAGGAACATAATTTAAAAATAAACCGAAAAAACGTGTCAAAGAATGTTTTTTCAAGAAACATATTTTTCAAGAATAAGAAAATATTATATTAACAATATGACTAGTAATAGTCAATAGATAGGTTTAAATTCATATATTTAGACATATAATATTAAAATTATAAATTATCACAATAAACATTAAATATTCTTTTAATTAATTAAAATTGATAGTCTATATTACTTTTCAAACAAAAACAATTTTCTATAGAAACAAATAGTTTTCTAAAAATTATATATTTTCAACTACAAATGATATTTTCTTTATTTATACCAAATTTATAGTAAATAAATTTGTAATTATTTTTATTATAAACAATTATTCTATATAAATTCAGTAATAGTTAAATAAATTATTTTCAAATACAGATAAAATATTATTTCCATGGGAAATTTCCAAAAATACATTATAGACTTGTCTTCGCTAAGTAAGTTTAGAGTCAATATTCATCCAATCAAACTAAATTTTTTTTGTAATTTATAATAAAAAATTTAATTGTATTATAGTTTTATTTAAATATAATGTTCTTTTAATATAATTAAGGTGTAGGTGTTTCAATTATAAATTGAAAATGTTTACAATGCAATGAGAAGAGATCTGTTATTTCATAAATGATATTGAAACGCTATACCTAAAAACATTATCTCTAACCTCAGTGTCGGGATATTCATATATCTAGCTTTATTATGTTTTTCTCCATGTTTATTTTAGTTTATTTTTATATGAATTTCCAGTGAATCATTATAGGTGTTCTAATATTAGTTGAAATCTTTGTAGAGGTGGTCCAGTGCTTCCCTATTGTCCTAGGGTTTAATTTGAACATCTGGTCCCTTGTGGTTGTATTGTTTTTATAACACCCAAAAAAAATTGAAATGTTTTTTCAAAAAAATTTAAAATTTTCTATACTTTTTACAAGAAAAAATAATTTTATCTTCTCTTATATACAACAATGAGTTCAGTTTTCATTATATACAACATCAAATATAAACCAAAGGCTCCATACAATTAAAATAATATTATTTAATATGAAATTTATCACATATTCATTTAAATGAAAGGTATGAATAATAATAACTAAATAATTAAAATATATAATTTATACATATATATAAAATGAATTATTTTGTGATAAATTAATTGGAAATAAAAATAAAAACAATTTTAAAATAAAGAAAATCTTTTTTTGGGAAAACCTCTTTCACTTCACACAGATACAATTTACCTCAATACATTAAAAAATAATATTTAGTGAATTATTTTAATGAAATAGATATATTATATATTTAAAAAAATTTACGATACATATTCTGGGATTTCTATAGAATAGATAAGAATAAATATAATATTATGATTAAAATTGTATTTTTCTAAAAAAAATATTTTATTACGTTTTGTTCATTTATTTCAAAATTATTTTCATCTTATATTATCAAAATTACTTATAAAATAAAATATATTATTTCAAATATAAATTTCATAATTATCTTGGATTTAATATTTAAAAGTTTTTCCAAAAGATAAATTGTTCATCGAATTGGGAAAATTACTGGTTTTGTAGAAAATTGCATTTTCATCTAAATAATGTATAATATTCCTTTTACAAAAAAATTTTAAATGTATAATCAGTTTAATTATATATATATATATATATGTATAATTTAGTTCATTATATTAAATTCCATATTGAATTGGGATATAAAACTTTCTATACTTATACAAACCGCTCTCTTCTCACATTTGGGGGTTTAATTTTAAATTAAAAATTTCCAATTCTATTATTTTAAATCGGAAAACTAAATTAAATATTTTCAAAAATCCTCAAATATTATAAAAAAAATTCAAATTAATTTTTCATCATAATTAATAGTAAAAATTGAAACAGAGAAAAATATTTTTCGTAGTTAAGGTAAAAATGTGTTTACTGGTGGTTAACATAAAATATATCAGTCAAAATCACATTGAAATGTTTCTAGCACTAATTATATGTAGATATTTAGAACTTATCACATATGATGTTATATAATAGAATATTCTGGAACCTTATTTCATTTAAAAATTTTGGGTAGGCCATTTCATTTCAGAAATTACATATCTACCACTGACCTCACTTATTAAAATCTAGCCACTCTCCTCTCCTCTACACACATAAAAAATAATTTATTATGAAACAACCTTCCCAAATAAAATATTTAATTCCTTAATCTCATCCTAATATCCTTATGTTGGCCATAAATTTGTTCTGGGATACATGTTGGAGTAATACAATCGATGTTTTATAAAGAAGTGGTAGACTCCCAATATAGCATTATATTTTATTTCTTCCTCCACCACGTTAAATTATTATTAAACCATTATAATATAATTATTTTAGTATATTTCATTTTCTTATTTTTTTTTAAATTCATTACCTATATTTATCTTCTCTTCAGTCAAATGGGTTACAAAATCATCATTTGTGTTCAGGGAGGACTACAAACTCACGAACCAATGGTGTTTGTTTTCCATCACTCTCTCTCATGGATGGATATAATGATTGATTTATTTTTATATATGATATATCTTATATAATTATACATATTAAATTTTAATTCTACATCTACCTTATTTCCTCCCAACCCTTTGGAAAGCAATAACGTTACTCGTGCATACAACGGACTACTTCCACATGAATCGTTGTGATGTGTTTTCCATTTTAATTTTACATCAATGGTAATAAGTGTAGTTTAAATGAATATATATGATATTTTTAATATTATTTCAAATATATAACATGTATATAACATATAAATTCATACTTTCAATTTCATGGGGGTTATGATAATCATTTTCCTCTCAAAAGTGGACAACCTCCTTATAGAGCGATGTGATTCATTTTTCACTGAAGATTTGAATGGAATATAAAAATTTAAATTTATTTAATATATATGATATATATATATAATAAATAAAGAATGTATTTTTAATGTTAATATATTATTTATCATGCTTTCCATTAATTCATTGAGAAAATTGACGTAGTGTTCATGCCTATGTATGTCCTATGGTCTCTAGGAGTATAGTATTTCATTCCGTATCTATAACATTTATGTATTAATGTAAATAAATATACAATAAACATATTTTATATTTACATCATGTCTAACATTATTTATATTATATCCTTGATGAATTTAATAGTATAAAAAATAAAAATCCAAAACAAACAGAATAAATGAAGTAGTTATTACCCAAAATGTGATTTTAATAAGGAATGTTTAATAAATGGTTAATAAAAGGTCATATGAAAATAATATATGGTTTGATATATGTAGCTATTCTTTTTAATATATTTATTATAAAAACATATTTATTGTTTATTATTTTTGAATGCGTATGATGGAAGTCAAAACTTATGTTAAGGTACTTCCACCTCACTTTTTACTTATTTGAGATGCCTTCTGTATTCACTACCCATTTCTAATTTTTGGGGTATATACTAATAATGAAGGAATTTTATGAAATTTATACTGAAGATTATGGGTTTTTATATATCCATTTTTGTATACATCATTCATGGGGTTTACATTTCAAAAGTTATCAAAGTGGTTAGATAGTGTTGTCTCAATTTCCCTCCATTGATACATATATTATGTTATATACATGTTTTATTTGATGAGGTTCATTTTTTCATTTGAAATTTTACAAAATTAATACCCCTATATTAATTATATTCAATTATTATTTTATTTTATTCATTAATTTTGTATACAATTAAAAATTTAACATTTTGGTAAGGGTTTGATGTTAAATTATTGTTATTTATCAGGATTGTTTATGATTAATATTTGGATGATGAAATTTTATTATTTTTTTCTAAATAAAATCATGAATTTTCTTATCATTTTTTTATTCCGTTAGAATAATTTTTTTGATTAATTTTATACTTTTTATTTAATTAATGTTTATCAAAATATTTATATAAAAATAAATGTTATTTATCCCTTCTATCGAAAATCATTTTTCTTCTATATGTATGATTTATAAACGTACATTCAACATTATTATTTCCTTATCTAAATGATTTATTATTTGAATTATCACCCATGTTTTTATTTTTTCAAAATGTTTTAAAATTAATCTTCATGTTATTTTAAGAAAACAATGCTCATTTTTATTTTTCTAAAAGTGAGAAAGGAATCTTTATTTTTACCCATAGAACATGAAAACTATTTCCCACCATCATGAAAAATAAATATTTTAATTATAATTAATAATTTTCTGTAATTATTTTCAAAGGAAAGTGTTTTGAAAATGTTTTATGTTTTATAAATTTATTTATAAAGTGGAAATTGTATTTTTCTTAAGAAATGTTTTATGTAATATTTCAAAAGAATCTTCAATAAAAATGAAATCCTTAGATGATACTTCTGATTTTATAGGGTTATTAATAAATGACATCATCTTTATTTTTTATATATATGTTTTATGATTATGGAGGAAGTATATTTGTGAAACTAATTTCTTTCCATTAGTTATACTATAATGAAATGTTTATTGTACAAGACCCATTTTCATGGGTTATAATATTATGATTAATTAATGATCTTGTGGCACACAAATATATGGATTATTTAGTGGGTTGGACCATAATATCCCTCAAATTCATTTGGTAATGATGGATAAATCTTGAGTAATTATGTTATGATTCAACATGACAACATGTTTATAATGTTATCTGTGACCCAGGTTACATGTTCACAGTGCCTTGTGTGAACATCATGACATGTTCACAGTAATGTACATGAACCTAATTAAATGGTCACATATTTATTTAATTACATGTCTATAATGTCTATAAGGTTATGATTTCACCTCAATACATGTCCATAATTTTATGTGAGTGCTGGATTTCATGATTTTAACATAATGAGTGAACCTATATCTATTTATACATGTTAAAAATGTTATAATATTTGATTTATGATAAAAATATAGATATTATGAAAATATTATGTTCTCATGGTTAATTTTCTTTTATTTCATTATGAGACATGTGTTGTGAATGACAAATCTTTATTCCATGACACAATATTTTTATCTTTGATATGAATGTTATGGTTTTAATAAGTTATGATCATGTTTTTATACCCTTTCTCTAAATTTATGTTTACATATTTCCTATTTTTAAACTCATTGATCATCTTAGCTCACCCTTTTATATGTTTCCTTCCCATGTTATGGTGAAGGATTTTATGTAGGTTGTTTTTTTAAGTGTGAAAAATTAGAAGATATTTATAGACAATTTTTATGATCATATACTAAATTAGAAGAATATTTACCTTTTCTACAAAGGAACTAAAACACTATTTCCTTGTTAATTTTTTTTGAGATGCATTGAATGTTCATCTATTAGGATGTTATATCTATATAAGATAAGTTTGGGGAACTATATTTGGTATTAAAGTATGGGTTTACTTAACCTTTGGGAACTTGGATGACAAAACATTTATGAGATGCCTATAGATATTTATAAGGATATGTATAGGGGTATTTATAGGTAAAAGTCTATGTATGGTTAATATTATAAGAAATTTTCATTTAATTTTGGTATAGGATATAAAAATTAGGTCTCAATAAATTAAATTTATTTCTGTCTACTACAAGTGGATATATACCAGGCATATAGGTACCTAGGTGTGATAACTATAAAAAAAGGTATTGAGATAGACTCTATAGTCACCTCATGTCAGAAAATGAGATTTATTTCTCCCATTGATTTATACTCCCATAGAATACTCTTTGAAAATTCAAAAACACTTCACAAGACATCATGAAAGATTTAAATAGATGATGACTATGAATTACATAAGATAAACCTAATGTGTCATATATTAGAAATTATGTTTTATTATTTTGATATCCTATTATTTATTTCTCATGATTATATTGGTTGAGACTCTGATTAGTGTTTTTCACACAATACATTCTTGTTTTATTTAATGGATCGAACCCAATGAATCTATGTTAATGTATAGTTAAATATAATATGTCATGATTTTCCTCCTAGGATATAAAATGTTTTGGTAGCTGGAATTCGAAACCATATTTCTATAATCAAAAAATTTCTCAAGTTATGAATCATGATTAACTTACAAACAAGAAAAGTATGAGAAAAAGTTTCTTTTATTCCATCATGAGGGAATTTCCAACGTCTTTTAGTGTATATAGTGATCCACAAGTCAAAAATTAATGGATCTATACCACTGAAAATATATTTTCTATTCTCTAATTATGATGGCATGAAATAAATCATCTTTCACATAAATTAATTCAAAGAAAATTCATACCAATGGGTAAACCAATTTTATAATACGAGTGAATAGGATATGATTCACTCCGTTAATTGTGCTGATTTTAATAGTATATATTTTAGTATGTACTTCAATCATATTCTATGAACAGGGATGTATAAGTGATTTATGGAGCTCAATCAAAAGGATGGTTAATCTATGGGTAGCTATGATTTCAATTTTATAAGACATTCATTGTATGATTCCAGTTTAATAACCACTCCAGCAAAAAAAATTTACCAATTCATTGGGGGTATAAGGCCAATTCTTCAAAAGGAATTATCTATAAGAGACCTTAGTAGATTCAAATAATTCTTTTAATGTGAGCTGAATATGGAAATGTAAATTTTATATGTTAACCATTATTGTGGTTTACATAAGAAAAAAAATATCATGTATCATGAGAACTCAAATATATGACAATGATGAAAGAAATTAAAGTCACTAACATGACAAATGTTGGAAGAAGTACTAATTAGAATTCCTAAAAGAATCAGGATGATGTTAAATGTTTTGAAATCATGTCTAATGATAAAAATAATTTACAAGTGATGTGTAGAGGCCATTCAATGAAATTAATGTTGATATATCTCAATAAAATACACCATGAACACACCAGTGTTTAGAGTGTATGTAATTTTTCATATTATGAGAATCAATGCCCTAATATAAGGGAAATAGTGGATTATAAGACACAAGAACATGTTAAGACAAAGTTAAAAAGGAAATGTTATGGTACCAGAATTGATGTAGTGAATCATGATAATCAGGGGACACATATACTCTGATCCTTAGTTGGGAATTTAATGTTTAATTTTTTATGAATAAGCCTTATGAAAATATTATTTCTATTTTTTCAGGGAGATTTCATTTGATTATCCCCCTATACAAGTATTCTAAAATAATGAAATCACATTTTATATTTTATCTATACAAGGATAAACTAAAGAATCCATAAAACATCTTTTTATTATATAAGGGAGTATAGAAGGAATTAATGGTGATTTTACTTTTGGATGTGTAAATGTATCCATTAATAGAATAGTTTTGAATACCATTATGGGTTTATGATTTTATAGTTGATCATTAGTTCAAAGTCGTTGATACCTCTTTTGATGTTTCATATTATTATAGTTGGTCATGTTTAAGGATAATTTAAGAGATAATTATTTTAATAAAACACTTTGGTTTTGAATCTATTTTACTAAGAAATTTATTTGATGAGGATTTACATTACACATTGTTAGAATGTAATTAAATGTGCTAAAAACCATTAGGGTTTATCTTGTTTGTGGTGTTAAGGAAATTATGGGTTGTAGATGATCACCTTATGATGTCATCAAAAATTATTTCTATTAGATAATATTACTCTACGGAAAACATTTCAGGAATATACATTAAGGAATATATAATTCTTAGAAGAGTAATATATTCAGATATATATGATCAGGATCCAAATATTACCTTAATTTTCTGTTGATATCTTTTTTATGATCTTGATATTCAGTGGATTTTTATCACTTTTTATCATCATTAGACATATGTCTAGTTTGAGGTAACAATTAAAAACATAAAGGATATTGTAATATCTTTTTATATTGATTTCAATAGTAGAGGTAAATTACCCCTTCCACTATTGGTGTTTTCTAATAAAAATTGGTTTAACTTTAGAATACAATTGTATCCTTATGAATCCATTTATGTAAATAAGTATAGAACACCAATGAACTAGAAGTAAATAGTTGAAAGAAATGTATAGGTAAATGAGATAGTTGATGGAATGTTATATAAGGTCAGTGTAATTCATCAATATATAAGGGTGTTATAAATTTGATATAAATTTTCTCATTAATGTGATCTCTCATTTAATGTTGGTGAGTAGTTGTTTCTATGAATTTCAATATGGAGGAAATAATGGAAAACTGTGTTCTAGAAATATCGGTCCCTTTGAAATAATTTATCGTATCCAGACTACAGATAATTTTTTTTATTCCACTAAACCTATCTCAAGTTCAATGTGTGTTCTAGGTATCTTATATGAAGATGTACATACCTGATCTATCAAATATAGAAAACCTAGAGGTTGCGCCACTAGAGCATGATATTTCTTGTGATGAAAAATAGGTGGAAATTCTTGATGATACAAAGAATGTTCGAAGAAACAAGAAAACTCACCTTGTAAACATTTTAAGGTTAAACAAACAACTTTATGGAGTTACCTCATAACCAAAGGATGTAATGATGTAGAATTATCCTTTGTTTTAGGTACCAATGTGTGGGATTTCGAGGAAAGAATTAATTTTAAAGTTGGAAGAATGTTCCAATATTAAATTTTTTGAGATATTTTCTTCAAATAAATGTAATATTTTTTATATTTTACATTCTACCCAACATCAATTTTTCTTTTATTACACTCAAAATGGGGTTAGCTTTCATTACATAAAATACCAAGAATAAATGTAATTTAATATGTTTTAAATTTTTTATATTTAATATAATCATTATCTCATACCCATTGGAATGGTAGATATGTATAGGAATAACAAAACTATAAAAAATTTTGGTTTGAAAAGGTATATAAAACGAATTCATTGGTGAATAATAATTAGAAATAAAAATATAAATTAGTTTAAATAAATGAATATCTTTTTCTAAAAAAACTATTTTTATGTGAACTCATGATTTTTACCTCAATAAATTTAAAAAATTAAAATTTTTTGAGTGATTTTATTGAAAATATATATATTATGTATTGAATAAAATTTTTTTTATTCTTCATATGTGTTTTTCATACATCCGATAACAAAAAATATAATTTTCATCTTAAAAACTACATTTTTTCAAAAAGTAGTTTTGTAGCATTTTGAACAATTATTTGAAACAAATATTTTAAAAAAATTGAATTTTTTATTGATATTATAAAATTAATTTTCAATTTTTATATGAAAATAATATCTGGGATTTTTTTTTTGGAATTTTCTGAAATGATAATTGTTTTTGTGAATAATGAAAATATTTTTTTTTGGTTGAAAATTACTATTTAATTTAAATAATATATATGGTTATGTTTTATATAAAATGGTTCTCAAATAAAAATAGTAAAATTATATATATATATATATATATATATATATATATTAATCAAATTTGTTTAGTTTTAAAAAAATTTATTGGATTGGGATATGAAAAAAAAATTATACTTCTAAGAGTTATATCTTTCAGAATTAGCAATATCATTAAGTCTACAGGTTTAATTTTAAATTAAATTTTGAAAATTATATGTGTTGAATTTGGATTAATTGTTTGAATAATTTTATTAATAATAAATTATTTGATAGAAAAATTATAACTAAATTTTTTATTATAAAAAATTGCAAAAATTGAAAAAATACTTTATTGTTGTTATGGAAAATATGGTTTTAACAGGGGTTGTCATAAAATGATATGGGATAAAGTCACATATAAACTTATACAAAAACCATTTTATTGATATAATTATACCTTATAACCTATATGGTTTTATAATGTCCCATTTTTTGAGACTTTTGGAATAAGAAAAATGTTGTTACTCCATTTTCTTTCCAAAAATTACTAGTGTGCCACTCGCCTCACTTATAAAAGTACACCCCATATTCTATCATATTCAAACATCAAAATCCAATTATTTCTACCAATATATTCAAAAAAAACTTATTTAATACCCTTATATGATCCAATAAATGTTATTTGGGTCATAAATCCAACATAGGTGTGCTTTTGTTGTAAACCAAAAGAAGTCTTCTAAAAGAGAGGTAATGTTAATAACTGTGTGTTTTATTTTATTTATTCCTTGACATCCTTAATTATATATTAAAACATTACTATATAATTAAAAAATATCTTATATATGTATATATTTTTTGGTTATGTAATAAATCATATCATCATCTTCTATTCCCTCTATTGGGTTATGAATTCATCATTCGTGTATACAGTGGACTACCACCTCGTGAACTGAGGCTATTTGTTTTCCATCACCACCTATCATGGCTGGATATAATTATTTATTTAATTTTTATATATTTTATTTATTATATTATTAAACCTATATAATTATAATGCAACATCTACCTTCTTACCTACTGAAATGTTGGAATACAAAAAGTCTCCCCTCTGTATGATAGACTACAACCTCAATAATTATTGTGACATGTTTTTAAATTTCCATTTTACATGGATGAAAATAAGGGTAGATTAAAATAATATATATTATATTTTTAACATTATTATAAATAATTAAAAAATATATCATATGAACCATCTTACTTTATATTCCATTGGGGATACGATGACATCGTTTGTGTGTACAGCTGGCCACCTCCTCACAGAAAAATGTGATTCCTTTTTCACTAACACTTTTTGTGGAAGGTAAAAATGATAATTATAATTACTATAGGATATATATATATATGAAATAAAAATTATTATATAAATCTAATAGACTATTTATATTCCTCTATTTAAATCCTACAATAAAAAAAGAAACAATGTCCGTGTGTATGTATAGCAAACCATCTCCAGGAACTGTGTATTTCATAATCTATCTCTAAATTTTATAGATAATAATAAATACATATATAATTAATATATATTATATTTATATCATTTTTAACATTATTATTATGATATAAAATATATAAAAGTTAGTGTACTAAAAATACCAAGGTAAAACATATGATACAAATGGAGTAGTTGTTATCTGAAATATAATTATAACAAGGAACTGTTATTTAATTAGATAAAAAATGCCATATGTAAATAATATAATGTTTTATAAATATAAGTATAGTTATTTAATATATATATATATATATAGTTATCTGATATTTATTATACATGAGGTTCAAACATGTATGATTGATTTTAGGACTTAAGGTATGGGATATTTATCATACTTTTTATTTATATGAGATACATTCCATTTTCATCATCTATTACTTTTATGTGGTGTATATACAAAAAAACAATGTATTTTTTGATCATTCCCCTAAAAATTATGGGTTTAATTATCCATTTGATAATCATTATTTCCTGGGGTTTTACGGTTCAAAATTTAGCATCGCAGTAAGGGGTTTTGTCTCAGTTTTTCTTCTTCGAAAAATATATTATATTGTACACCTATCATATTTTATTAGGTTTATATATTGTCCCATTTATATGTAATATCATTAATAATATTATATTGATGATATTATATCTTTCATTTTATTTTATGATTTAATTTTTCAAATGATTCAAAATTTACAAATTTGGTAAGGGGTTGATGTTACAATTTCATTATTTATCAAGATAGCTTATGATTATGATTTTTATGATGAACCTTTATGATCTATTTATAATTAAATTAATTAGATTTCTTCTCATATTCTTATTCTTCAATAATTAATGTAATCTATTCCTTTTTTTCTTTTTATGTACAAACTTTTCAAAAAATAATTTTTTTATGAAAAATAAATGTTATTTCTCTCTTCGATTGAAAATAATTTTTCTTCTATATCCATGGTTTCCAAAAAATATATCAAAAATATATTCACATTATCCAAATAGTTTTTTAAATACATTTTTCCGCAAGTCATAATTTTTACAAAAAAGTATAAATAAAATATTTATTTTTTTAAATAATGCACATTCCCTTTTTTGAAAATTTGAAATGAATCATTATGTTAACTCCTAAGAAATGAATAGTTTAATATTTCCTAATAAACAACAATTATTTAAAGATTTATTTATATTTTTTACAGTTATTTTAAATGAAAAGGATTTTTGAAATGTTTTATTTTTAAAAAAGTTATTTTCAAGGTAGAATGTTTATTTTCTTTAGGAAATTTTCCAAGTAATCTTACAAAATTGTTTCCATAAAATATGACAACCTTTAATGTTAACTATGATGTAATTAGGATATTATTGAATAATTCAATATTAATTATTTCTATGGATGTGTTAAGATTATGATTAAAGATATCTTGGAAACCTGTTTTATTCAATGGGTTGTACTAAAATCAAATGTTTACGGAATCAGACCTACATTCATTGGTTATGATATGATAAATGTTTTATGATCTAATCAAACACAGATTTATGGATTACGGGGTGGGTGGAAATTATATCTCTCATTAATTAATTGGAAAAGTATGGATAAATAATAATAAAATATGTTAGGTGTGAACCTAAATGCATGTTCATAATGTTATGTGTGAACTAGAATACATGTTATCATTGTTATGTGTGAACATAATGAAATGTTTACAATGTTATGAATGAACATTATTACATGTTAATGATGTTATTCTTGCACCTAGATTTCATGTCCATAAGGTTATGTGTGTTCCAAGTTGCATGTCCATATGTTTATGTAAGGTCCTGATTTCATGTCCTTAACTTTATGAGTGAACTTGTTCCTCTCTATATATGTTCACAATGCTATATTTCTTTTGTGTATGCCACAAATCAATGTCTTTTATGAATTTTATGTTATCATGGATCATTTTTTTATCCCATTCCAATTTATATCTTATTAATAGATAATCATTATTTCAGGACATAATATTTTTATCATTGGTATGAATGGTATGGTTTTAATATGTTATGATCATGTTCGCATACCTATATACATAGATTATTTTTACATATTTTCTACGTTTAACCTTATAGTGCATTTAATTCCACCCTTTATTATGTTTCCCACCAAGTTTTTGAATAAAGGTTTTATGCAGGGTATGTTATTGAAGAGTACAAAATGGGAATATCTTTATAGGAGACCTTGAAGATCATTCAATAAATAAGAATATTGTATACCTAGTCACTAAAGATCTAAATGAAAATGGTCCTTGGGATTTTTATTTTCTGAAATATAATTCATATTTATCTATTATAATGTGTTATCTATATATGAAAAGTTTGGGTCCCCTCTATTTCTTTTTTTCTCTCATCGAAATCATTATGGGGATATATTTGAAATGTGTTTCTATCCTTATCCCCTTGTTTTTTGTTCAATCTTGTGTATTAATACTTTGATACCAATGCTTAATATAGTGACTCCTACCCCATTAACCCAGATTAAGTTTCTATATTATTATATTGTAATGAGATATAAGAAATTACATCCTGATGGACTGAATAGTTTTTTATTCTTAGTCAAGTAGATACATACTTGAGTTATACCTTAAATATAAATAATAAAATTTAAATGTATTTTTTATATTTTATTAAAACTTTATTACATCTTTAATATCCTTACATATGAGTCATAACAAAATTCATGAAATACTAGAGAAAAGAAATAAATAGTGGTGACCTCAAATTCTCAAAAAGGGATAAGTACAAAAGAATCTATCATCTGTCAATAAGAATAACCAATATATAAAAATAAATAACTTATCACAAATTCCATTTAAATAATTTGATATGGTATAACCAATAATTAATGGTAAATAAGAGGATAAGTAATAAGAAATATGGAATGGTAAATAGCTGAAAACAAAAAATATTTAATTAATAAGCGTAAAATGAAATTATTATATAGATAATATTATATTGAAAATATCATGAATAATAATAATCTAACTCTTAATGAACCAAATACTTAGTAATTTGATATCATGTATTAGGCACATGATACCTCTATGGTTAATCTCTTTCACAAGATGATTTAAATAATAGGGAAAAATTCATTAAATGGTAACCTAACATGATTGTATCACGAGACCTACTGATGCATCAAGGAGATATATTATACTAGGCCCCAATAATCACATCATGTCTAAATCAATCCTCATAAATTTAATGATCTATTTAATTGATGAAGAATGTGCATTATCATCAAATATCTACATCGATTAAAGATTACAAATATATATATATCAATAATTCAACAGTCAGTCACATAACATTCAAAGTAAATCATCATTTCTAGATATGAGATATAGTATAAAAAAAGTATATCCATTAAAAATAATATCAATATTTATGGTAAATTTAATGTCTAGGGGTAACAAGGAAGTTTTTTATTTCAAGGGGGGAGTTAATTACTATCAAATGAAATAAGTTATTGAATGTTAATATTATCCTTGGTTGAAATAATAAAAAAAATCTAGTAGAGGAATAAAGATGGTATCAACCTTTACTCATTGGAGTTAGAATAAAGGATTTTTTTCATTGATAAATATAAATACCATAAAGACATCTTTAATAAAATTCTTGAGGAAAATATCCCTTTCATTTTGAAATTTTTTTGAAAATTATTTTTATTTATAATAAATTTTGAAAACATTTTCCATAAAAATATCATCATAAAAATACAAAGGAAGATTAAAATAAAATTTGATCATGATAGTGGTTAATTTCATACATTTATTAAAAGTTAAAAATAATATTCTGTTATCATTGTAAATTGGTTTGTAAAGTTAATTTTTTCAAAAAACAATTTAAATATTACATTCACATTTTCTATAAAATCCTAATGGGAAATATATTTAGAAGGAAATAATATTATTTTGAAAAAAGAAATTAATGACTATAAATGTATAAAAATTAATTAGATAATTCTATTTTAAAAGTTTAAAAATATTTTTGAATCATTTTTAGAAAACATGGTTTTCGAATAAAACAAATTTTCGAACGAAAAGAGAAATGAAGATGGGTTTACTTAAAACAGAATCTCAATTAATTTCTGACCAATTAGAGGAATTGTTTTTAATTTTATTGGAAATATAATGAATAAAAATAAGATAAGAGTGTGAAGTGTTTTTGTTATTAAACTGTGAAATAATTTACATCAATTTAAATTTAATAATAACCAATCTCGATTAAAATGATATTTTGAATTAAACCCTTATAAAGATCATAATGTAGAAGTTAGAATTAGCCAATAAATCGATTATTTATATAAAATATAAATCTAAATTAAAAAATTATAAATATATAATATGATAATAAAAATACAAAATACACATAATATTATAATAATAATGATAATGAGGATGTAATATAATCCAATAAAATACTAAGTTAGGAAATTATTTTCCTCTTGGTAACTATTTAGTAAAATACCCTTCCAACAAATAATTCAAATAGAAACTAAATATACCATGAATTATTAATTAATCATTATAATTAATGTACAAGTGAAATTATATACACTGTATAAAAGAATTATGTCCATAACATTTCAATATTCATGGATTGAAATTTAGAGTAAATCCCTTTCCCTATTCTTCATTTAGGTTCATCATCATTTTACATCATGTATAATGGTTTTAAATATTATATTAACAAATTATATAAATATATTAGTATTTATTATATCATATATGATCTTTTAATAAAATATAATCAATCTTTATTTAATAATATTTCATTACATTCATTGTTTTGGGTATAAATTACCTTTTTTTGTCAAGCATGTTTTTTCATGAATGACCTAGTTCTTATGAATATTAAATAGTTCCATATTATCCGTAATAATAATAATTACTTAATAATCATATTTTTGTTAAAAAAAATTATTTTAAAATCAAACATCTGTGATGGTTATGAAAAAATGATGTAAGTTACGATCATAGAGATGGAAGGTTGTATGTATGTAGGAGTAACTATTAAATTTTTTACAGATCATTGTAGAAAGAGGGTAATTAATATTTTGTCATTCCTAAATTATCAAAATATAATTGTTAAACTATTATATGATTATATATATCATACATTGTAATGGCTCGGACCTCTCTGGCCCATTCCTTTGTCAAAAAGAAAGTCAAGAAGTGTTCTGGAGGTTAAAATGGACTTTTCCCACACTTTCCAGAATTTTGAAACTACACGCCGTGTAGTTTGAGTACACGCTGTGTACCGCCTTTTTGGTTATACCCCGTGATGCAGAGCCGTGTCCTTGCCATGTGCAATAAATGGATACACGCCATGTGTCCAGTTCTACACACCATGTAGTCCTTCCCCGCGTACGCGTTACCAGTCAATAGTCGTGTACCGTGTTAGAGTCATGTCCTTGCCTTGTGCAATTAATGGATACATGTCGCGTGTCCAGACTAAACACCGTGTAGTCTTTCCCCCACGTATGGGTTACCCTCAAACCGTGTGTTGACCAGTTAACGGTTGTGAAGCCGTGTTGGAAGCTGCATGGAGATCGTGTAAAATAACGTATTACATGCCGTGTACCATAAAGTACACACCGAGTACTTTTCATTTCCTTGCATATAAAAGGAGGGGTCCCCCCTCCTTTCAATTCACTCCTCTCCTCCCCTTTCCTTTGAGCAGAGCTCTCCCAAGAGACTCGAAGGCTCTTTCTTCCATAACTTCTTCATCTGATCTCCGATTTACGAACCTTCAGCAGCCACGGGATCGTAACAACGAGGCAGAACTTCCGAGCTTGGATCCATTGTCTTTCCTTCAGCCCTTCCTTTTTGACTTCCACCCGAGGAGGTTTTTCGGGGACTCGATATAAGTGACGGACGCCGACAGACTTCTTCTAAAGTTGATCCGGGGGAGCATTGAGATCAGAACCTGTTTAGGTAGGGATCTTACTTTCGTCTCTAATTTTTGAATCATGCGGGGTGGGTATCCTATTTTTTTCATGAGAAATAGTTAAAACATAAAAAAAAAACTGGCATATATAACGGGGATGGGAAGTTTTGATTGCTGTTACTCTATATCCGGTGATATTATGTTGTGAATTGAATGAGCTTATACCTACTGAAAATCATGGTCATTGGTTGCATTTGCTTATGAAATTAAATGTTGCCCTCTCCTTATGGATTTTCTAATGGATGTAAACATTGTGGTATGTGGAAATTTGGTTAACCACGTAAAGTTGGCTGTTTAAAATCTGGAACCCTTGTGTGATCACCCTGGTTAAAGAAAAATGGAATAATGAAAATGTGGGTGTTGTCTTGGATACGTGGCATGTTATAGGGGTGTTTTGTGGGTTGTTGTGGATAGGGTGAGCAGCGGGGCTGCGGTTGACTTGGTTATGGGTTGGTGTGAATGCTAGGTTGGTGACGGGCAGCGGGGCTGCGATAAATGGTATTAAAGGGAAAATGATGTACGGTGTGGTTGTGGTTATGGTGGTTGGCAGCGGGGTTGTAGGGATGGGTTTGATTGTGAATGAATATTGGGTTGTAAATAAAAAATAAATGTGGAAGAGTTAATGAATGGTGGGGCATGGTAATGATAAAGAATTAATAATCAGTGGGGTTGGTTGGTTGATAAGAAGGGTTGGTTGTGTTGCTTGTGTTTTCCTAACTTAATTTTTGGTTGGAAGGGAAATTTTTTTACGAATGTTTGATGTGGTTGGTTGTGGATAGTTTCCAAGTAGTTAAGGAACTAATAAACTAATTCTACTGAAACATGAAAACCTAAATGGGGTTGGGGTTGTTTTTTGTATGCATGCTTCATACTAGCAGTGTTGAGGCATGATCAGTTTCTCTGTTTAGAAGCCATAGGTTGGGATGTGTGGTCGGTATATATGTATATCTGTATCTTTTGTGTTTTATCACACCCCACCCATGTTGAGCACTTAGTGCCGAACACACCCATTTCATGGGTGAGGGTGTTTTTCCATTAGTTACTAGCTCCTTCCTGCTCCTTCTCCCCTAGGCTGTGATGGCTTGAGGCGACCTTACACCTAAGACTCTTCGAGTAGGTTTTGATTGGGGTGGATTTAGCCGAAGACTCTTCAGGCAGGTTCTAATGTTTCCCAAGAATCTTCTGGATGAGGCCGAGGTGTGTGCGGGCGGGATACGTGGTTGTAAGTCCAATGTGTGTATGGACGGGATACATGGTTGTGAGGCCGAGGTGTGTACGGGTGGGATACGTGGTTGTGAGGCCCAGGTGTGTGTGGGTGGGATACATGGTTGTGAGTCCCAGGTGTGTGCAGGCGGGGAGAGTGTGGCAGCGTCAGGACATTTTCCGTTAGGAAGAGCAGCTAATTAAAGGGAAATGGTGTGGGGTACCCAATACTCTTGTTCTTGTATACTACTACCTGTTGTGATTGTGTTTTTGGTGAGTGTGGCTGGTGAGGTTGGGTGGATAGAATTATTTTATAGTTTTCTTCTATTGTTCTCATAGGACATTAGGATGTTTCCCCACTTGTGCACAAGAGCATTAGGTTTCCCTACTGAGTATACTTCTATGCTCACCCTACGTTTATTTTCAGGTTTCCAGGAGGACTACCAGGGCTGTGCGGGACCCTACTAGTCAGACAGATGGAGTTGTTGTTGTTGTGGTAGCTTTTTTTTCTTTTGGTATTGTACTTTGATCATTCTTTCACTTGTACCTTGTTGTAAATTGTTTAAACATGCATGTGGGCTTGGTTTGGGTTTATTTCTATACACTTGTTCTTTTTTATATTTTGGTGGTTGAATTTTCTTATTTCCCGATCCTAAATAACAAAAAGGGTAGTGCCTCCCATATTTGTGAAAACTCATACCCTTGGTGCTAGTCGCCACCCCGGGACCTACTGGAGGTGGGACTCGGGGGTCATTATCTCCATTTCACCATTTCCAGCTCAGGAGGGGTATCCTTGGTGGGAGGCGGTCATGACAGAATGGTATCAGAGGATGATGGTTGAGAGATAGGATGGAGTCTGGAGTTACGCACGGTGAAGATTTCATTGGATGGTATGGTGACAATGTTATTTAATCTTGGTGCGTGACATCGGCCAGGAAATACCAGCTAGGAAACGGGATTTTAGGGCCCCCCCGTGATCCGATGCAAGGACTCAAATCCTACTGAACGACCAAGTGAGACTACATTGATTGCAGGGTAGAGACCCTAGGGAAGGTACATGCATCATCATGATTGTGATTTACTTGATTTGGCTGTTCTGGGAAATAAATTGAAATAAAATGATAAAATAAAACCTTGAGATTTTCCTTACTACTTGGGATTAGGTGATCCTTGTTTACCGTACAGCTATGGCACCTGGAAGTTGTCCCCGAGTGGATCAGACGGCCGAAGCCCAGCAGATTTAGGCGGTCGATTAGTTGAGAATTGACTGAGAGGAGGAAGATAGCCATTGGAAGAAGACTCTCCGTTATTTCCAGCGGAAGACCCTCAAGAATTATGAGGGTATTACTTCGGATACGGAGATGGAGGGGTGGCTTGAGGAGCTAGGGATTGCTTTTACCATGATTCGTGCTCCAAGGGAGTACTGGGTTCCCCTAGAAGTCAGTCAGCTGAGAGGAGTGGCGCAACAGTGGTGGAAACTCTAACTCAGAGAGAGGATAGAGGCAGAGGTTCCATGGTTTGACTTTGAGAAGGAATTCCGAGAGTAATTTCTTTCTTCCATGATCGAGGCGGAAAAGCAGTAGGAGTTACTATCCCTTCAGGAGGGAATTATGTTGGTACGAGAGATGGGGATCAAGTTCAAATATCTCCTGCGCTTTTCTCTAAACCTCTTTCCGGATTAGGAGTCTCGGGCGAGACGTTTTGAGGAGGCGCTTCATCCTTCACTCCAGTATGATGTCTCCCACTTCACCCTTCCTATGTACATGGAAGTGCAGAAGAAGGAAGAGGTTGTAAATAGGATGCACTCGCTGGGAGGTGCACCCCGAGTGGGGAACCGGCCATGCTCGTCAAAGGGGAAGGCAGTCAGTAGCAGGTCTCCTGCGACAGGACCTTCTAGGTTCATGCCAGTGGGGAGCAGGCCCCAGCAGTTCCAGTTTAGATATTCAGGTACTCGTCCCTTTTTCACAAGCCCATGACCGATGTGTTTTTCCTGTGGAGGTTTTGAGCACGTTCAGAGTCGGTGCTCGACTCGAGCTCAGTACGGTGCAGGTGGACAGGTTCAGCGCCCACCTCAGCAGCACCAGTTGCTGCTGATGTCCTTCCAGCAGCAGCAGGACCATGCCCCTCCAATGGCAGACATTGTAGGAGGGGATTGACCTCAGGTTGCTTCTCAGGGACCTCTACCCGGACGTGGTCGGGGAAGTGGAAGACATCAGAGAGGTAAAGGAGATGGGCGTTGACAGTTTCACGTAGCCGAGTTGACAGCTCCAGCAGGAACAGAGGTGGTGCAAGGTACGATTTGTTTGTTTAGCACCCTTGTTTCTGCTTTGTACGATTCTGGAGCATCGCACTCCTTTGTTGAACCTGGTCTAGCCCAAGCTTTGGGACTAGACGTACAGACACATTCCATACCACTGGTACTAAGTACACCAGTTGGGGGCCAGACCAGCGTATCTTGTGTTTGTCGGGGATGTGGGCTGACGTTGGGACCACATCGATCTAGAGGGGACATTCTTCTATTACAGATTAAGCCATACGATGTCATCCTCGGCATCTACTGGTTGTTTTTTGTCAGTGCCATTATCGACTGCTTCTGGAGAAGAGTCGTGTTCTCCGACGTGGATGGGCAGTGCGTAGATTTTGTTGGTGAGAGGAGCTATCAGGCGGAAAGCCGGCGTATGGAGCCTCTCCTTTCTTTGTTAGGTGGGATATCAGTGGTTCCAGCTGATACAGAGATGATGGATTTCCTAGAGATTGTTGGGGAGTTACTCTAGGTTTTTACTAAGGAGTTTGTGACTCTACCCCCCCCCCCCCCTGACGTGACGTTGAGTTCGGGATAGACTTATAGCCTGGTGCCCGTCCGATTTCGATGTCCCCTTATCGGATGTCACCTTCGGAGTTGCGGGAGTTGCAGATTTAGATTGACGATCTGATGGAGAAGGGTGTTTTTCGACCTAGTGTATCGCCATGTGGTGCTCCAGTTTTTTTCGTGAAGAAGGAATATGGTGGTCTCGGGCTATGCATAGAATACAGAAGGTTGAACCAGGTAACCGTCAAGAATCGCTATCCCCTCCCAAGGATAGATGATCTCTTCGACCAACTATGGGGAGAATGTTGGTTTTCCAAGATTGATCTACTATCTGGATATCATCAGCTTAGGGTAAAGGACAGTGACATCTTGAAGACAGCTTTCAGGTGCAGGTATGGTCACTTCGAGTTTGTAGTAATGCCGTTTGGAGTTACGAATGCACTGGCTGTGTTCATGGGACTTATGAACTTTGTCTTCAGAGAGTTTCTTGACCGGTTTGTCGTTGTTTTTATCGATGACATCTTGATCTACTCAAGATCAGAGGTGGAGCACGTTGAGCATCTCAGGGCAGTCTTGGGAGTCCTTCGACACCACCAACTTTACGGGAAATTGTCGAAGTGTACATTCTTGACGCAAGAAGTACACTTCTGTGGGCACGTGGTGTCTCAGCATGGAGTATCAGTGGACCCATCGAAGGTGGAGGCAGTTGTTTCTTGGGTAGCACCCAAGACCATGGCAGAAGTTCATAGTTTCCTGGGGTTAGCAGGTTACTATCGGAGTTTCATTTCGGACTTCTCTCGAGTTGCTGCTCCATTGACATCTTTGACTAGGAAGAACCAGGTCTTCCTATGGAGTGAGCAGTGCCAGAAGGCTTTCGACTACCTGAAGGAGAAGTTGGTCAGTGATCCTATACTCAGGTTGCTAGATTATGGGTTGTTGTATGAGGTTTTTTTTATGCTTCTGGACTTGGTCTGGGGTGCGTGCTGATTCACAAGAAGAGAGTGATCTGTTATGGGTCTAGGTAGTTACGCCATCATGAGTGTAACTATGCCACCCAGGACCTAGAGCTTGCAGCAGTAGTGTTCGCATTGGAGTTGTGGTGACATTGCCTTTTTGGGGAGCGCTTTGTGGTCTTATCAGATCACAACAGCCTGCGTTATATCTTCTCCCAGCGTGACCTGAACTTACGGCAGCGGAGATGGGTCGAGTTTCTCTAAGACTACGACTTTGGGATCTCTTACACAGAAGGTAAGGGAAACGTTGTGGATGATGTCCTGAGTAGGAAGTCGCATCATGAAGTGGTTCGGGAATTCGCTGATGCTTGGAAGGTGATGGGAGAGTTTGATGCCTTGCACTTGGATGCCAGGGTAGAAGGTGTTAGAGGCTGTTTGTTTCAGATGACGGTGTCGTCCTCCTTGTGGCAGCAGGTGGAAGAGTCTCAGTGGGGGGAATCTGAGGTGGAAGTGATGCGGGGTCGTGTCGATCAGGGGAACACTCCAGAAGGATGGTCAGAGGATAACCGACATCGGATGCTTTTCCATGGAAGGTTGTTTGTTCTGGAGGCGATGCATGAGGGAGTTCTCTGTGAGTTCCATATCTCAGCCTTAGCGGTACATCTAGGAATTTTGAAAATGTACTGAGGCCTGAGGGAAAAGTTATGGTGGCCCAGGGTGAAATGGGCAGTGGCGGAGTTTGTGGCTAGATTCCTATTGTGTCAGCAATTTAAGGATGAACACTATGTTCCCAGTGGTTTGTTTCATCCTTTAGATGTCCCCGATTGGAAGTGGGATGACATCTCGATGGACTTCGTCACAGGACTACCAAGAGCTCAGGGAGGTTATGATGCTATCTGGGTAGTGGTGGATCGTCTGACGAAATCAGCTCACTTCTTATAAATTAAGGAGTTAGGCCCGATGATTACCTTAGCACAGAGGTACATAGACGAGGTGGTACGTTTTTATGGAGTTCCAAAGACTATCATCTCAGATCAGGATACTCAGTTTACCTCATGAGTCTGTAGGGGGGTTACAACATGCTTTTGGAACCTAGATACGCCTTCACACTACTTTCCACACCTAGACCGATGGGCAGATAGAGCGGACAATCTAGATGTTGGAGGACATGCTGCGAGCATGTGTTCTGGATTTCGGTGGATCATGGGTACGAAAATTTCCTTTAGTAGAGTTCGCCTACAAAAACAGCTTCCACTCTACTATTGGCATGGCACCGTTTGAGGATTTGTATGGACGGCCATGTTGCTCACCGATTTGATGGGAAGAGGATGGTGAGACAGGCGTTCTTGGGCCATATGTAGTGTAGAGAACCACAGAGAAAGTCCAGCTTGTACGTGAGAAGATGAATGCGGATCAGGACCGACAGAAGTCTTATGTTGATCGTCAGAGGAGGCCCTTGGATTTCGAGGTGGGAGATCATGTGTTCTTGAAGGTTTCCCCTCAATGGGGGTAGCGGAGGTTCGGGAAAGGGAGAAATCTCTCACCCAGGTTCGTCGATCCATTTGAGGTGTTGAGGTGAGTCAGTGAGGTGGCATATCAGCTAGCCCTTCCACATCAGTTGGAGAAGGTTCATGATGTCATCCACATCTCCCAGCTTCGTTGGTACATACACAACGACTCCCACATTATCGACTGGGGAGAGTTAGATATGGGAGACAACATGACCTTCACGGAACGACCAGTCAGGATCGAGGATCGTAAAGAGAAGGTTCTCCGTGGACGAACCATTCTGTTGGTTCGTGTGTTGTGGAGGCATGGCGGCCTTGAGGAGAGCACATGGGAGCAGGAGACCCAGATGTACGCTTAGTACCCGGAGTTGTTTTGACTTGTGTTTTCCCTTGTTCTTCTGAGCTCTGTGTTGATGTTGTACTCTATACCTTTGTTATATGGAATTCTTGGCTTGTCAGTTGTGAGAACTTTTGTTTCCTTGTTCCCTAGTAATGTGTAACATGTCCGGATGTGTGGGGAAAGGGAAAAAACCTGATCCTTAATCAAGACACATTAATGCGGATGCGATTTAACCCGTGCGGGCGAGTCAGTGCCGCCTAAAGCGAATCATATCTCGACATAGGAGAAGGAATTATTCCCAAAACCACATGTTTGGGCAGTGTTGGTTGTGTGGTGTTTGGTGTAGTGTGAGTTCAAAAATCCTAATATATGAAAGTGGGAAGACCCAATTCTTAATCAAGACGCATTAATGATGATGCGATTGAACCCGTGCAGGCGAGTCAGTGCTGCCTAAAGCGGATAATATCTCGACATAGGAGAAGGAAGTCCTAACACATGTGATTAGGGTTGTTGGTTGGGTTCTTGTTATAATGAGAACCCTAAGAGGTATCATTTTGGGTTTCCTCTGGGTTGGTTTTTGAATTATCGGGGATGAGAATATTTTAAGAGGTATTTGATGTAATGTCTCGGACCTCTCCGGCCCATTCCTTTGTCAAAAAGAAGGTCAAGAAGTGTTTTGGAGTGTAAAATGGACATTTCCCACACTTTCCAGAATTTTGAAACTACACGCTGTGTAGTTTGAGTAAACGTCGTGTACCCCCTTTCCGGGTATACCCCGTGTTGCAGAGCCGTGTCCTTGTCGTGTGAAATAAATGGATACACGCTGTGTATCCAGTTCTACACACTGTGTTGTCCTTCCCCGCATACGCATTTCCAGTCAACGGCCGTGTACCGTGTTAGAGCCGTGTCCTTTCCGTGTGCAATAAATGGATACACGTCGTGTGTCTAGACTACACATCATGTAGTCTTTCCCCGCGTATGTGTTACCCTAAAACCATGTGTTGACCAGTCAATGGTCACGGAGCCGTGTTGGAAGTCGCGTGGAGACCGTGTAAAATAACCAAGTACACACCATGTACCATAAAGTACACGCCGTGTACTTTTCCTTTTCTTAACTATAAAAGGAGGGCCCCCCTCCTTTCAATTCACTCTTTTCCTCCCCTTTCCTCTGAGTAGAGCTCTCCCAAGAGACTTGAAGGCTCTTTCATCAATAACATATTCGTCCGATCTCTGATTTACGATATGTCAGCGGACACGGGATCGTAACGACGAGGCGGAACTTCCGAGCTTAGATCTGTTGTCTTTCCTTCGGCCCTTTCTTTTCAGCTTCCACCCAAGGAGGTTCTTCCAGGACCCGAAAGAAGTGAAGGACGTCGACAGACTTCTTCTAAAGTTGATCTGGGGGAGCGCTGTGATCAGAACCTGTTGAGGTAGGGATCTTACCTTTGTATCTCTAATTTGTGACTCATGCGGGGTGGGTATCCTCTTGTTGTCACGAGAAACAATTAAACCTTTAAATAAAGATAATAACTGGCTTATATAACAGGGATGGGAAGTTGTGATTGTTGTTACTTTATATCCTGTGATATTATGTTGTGAATTGAATGAAATTATACCTACTGAAATTCATGGTCGTTGTAGGCCTTTTCTTACACAATTAAATTTTGTCCTCTCCTTCTGGATTTTCTAATGGATGGAAACATTGTGGTATGTGGAAATTTGTTTAATCACGTAAAGTTGGCTGTTTAAAATTTGGAACCCTTGTGTGATCACACCAGTTAAACAAAAATGGAATAATGAACATGTGGGTGTTGTATTGGATATGTGGCATTTGATAGGGGTGTTTTGTGGGTTGTTGTGGATAGGGTGAGCAGCTGGGCTGCAGTTGACTTGGTTGTGGGTTGGTGTGAATGCTATGTTGGTGATGGGAAGCGGGGATGCGATAAATGGTATTAAAGGGAAAATGATGTACGGTGTTGTTGTGGTTATGGTGGTTTGCAGTGGGGCTGTAGGGATGGGTTTGTTTGTGTATGAATAGTGGGTTGTGAGTAATAAATAAAAGTGGAAGCGTTAATGAATGGTGGGGCGTTGTAATGAAACTTAATTTATAATCAATGGGGTTGGTTGGTTGATAAGAAGGGCTTGGTTGTGTTGCTTGTGCTTTCTTAACATGATTTTTGGATGGGAGGGATACGTTTTTACAAACATTTGATGTGGTTGGTTGTGGATAGTTTCCCAGTAGTTAAGGAACTTATAAAATAATTCTGCTCAAACCTGAAAACCTAAATGGGGTTGGGGTTGTTTGTTGTATGCATGCTTCGTAGTAGCAGTGCCGAGGCACATGCTCAGTTTCTCTGTTTAGAAGCCATAGGTTGGGATATTTGGTTGGTATATATATATATATCTATATCTTTTGTATTTTATCGCACCCCACCCATGTTGAGAACTTATTATCGAACACTCCCATTTCATGGGAGAGGGTGTTTCTCCCTTAGTTACTAGCTCTTTCCTGGTCCTTCTCCCCTAGACTCTTCGGGTAGGTTTCGATTAGGGTGGCTTTAGCCCAAGACTCTTCATGTAGGTTATAATGTTTCCTAAGAATCTTCAAGATGAGGCCTAGGTGTGTGTGGGAGGGATACGTGGTTGTGAGTCACAGGTGTGTGCGGGTGGGATACGTGGTTGTGAGGCCCAGGTGTGTGACTGCGGGATACGTGTTTGTGAGGCTCAGGTGTGTGCGGGCGGGATACGTGGTTGTGAGGCCCATGTGTGTGTGGGCGGGATACGTGGTTGTGAGGCCCAGGTGTGTGCGGGCGGGGAGAGTGTGGTAGTGTCAGGACAGTTGCCGTTAGGAAGAGCAACTAATTAAAGGGAAATGGTGCGGGGTACCCAAAACTCTTGTTCTAATATACTACTACCTGTTGTGATTTTTCTTTTTGGTGAGTGTGGCTGGTAAGGTTTGGTGGATAGAATTCCATGCTAGGTTTCTTAAGTAGTTCTCACGGGACATTAATATGTCTCCCCACTTGTGCACGAGAGCTTTTGGTTTCCCTACTGAGTATACTTGTATGCTCACCGTACGTTTACTTTCATGTTTCCAGGAGGACTACCAGGGTCGTACGGGACCCTACTGGTCGGATAGTTGGAGTTTTTTCTGTTGTTGTACCTTTGTTTTCTTTTGGTATTTTACTTTGAGCTTTCTTCCACTTGTACCTTGTTATAAATTGTTTAAACATGCATGTGGGATTGGTTTGGGTTTATTTCTATACACTTTTTCTTTTTCCTTTTTTGGTGGTTGACTTATCCTATTTCCCGATCCTAAAATATAAAAAGGGTAATGCCTCCCATATTTGTGAAAACTGATACCCTTGGTGCTAGTTGACACCCCTAGGCCTACTGGAGGCGGGACTCGGGGGTCATTATCTCCCTTTCACCATTGCTAGCTCAGGAGGGGTATCCTTGGTGGGAGGGGGTCGTGACATACATCTAGTGTGGTTATGAAAATATAGTCTCATCTCCTCGTTAAAGAGGTAGTCCACACATAAACGAAATATTTTATCACCATTAAGTGGATGAAAATGTAAAAACAAAATTATGTGTAATTCTTATAGAATGAGAAATATCACATAAATATAATAATTACATTATTAATATAATGTATTTAATTATCATTATTTTTATATACTTCCACATAAATCATTCGATAAAGATAAATCACATCACTTCGCATGGTGGTAGTCCACCAAACACATGAGTAACACTATTGAATCTCTTACAAAATTGAAGGTAAAAATATATATATGATATAGTGACTCTAGATGTATAACAATATTTTAAATATAATATATAAAATTTATGTACATTATAATATCCAACCATGAAAGGTGTAAATGTAAAATTGATCAACAACAGTTCACGAGGAGGTAGTCCATTGTACACATATATGATGATTTAGTAACCCATTTGATAGAATTGGAGATGGTTTTGGTTAATTAACTTGTTATAACAACATAAAAATATATATGGAATATTCTTTGGTTATTATAACATATTTTTTAAAAAAACAATGAAATAAGTAAATAAATAAATAAAATAAAGATGCCCATTAAAGGAAATTACCTCTTCTTTGAGTATCTAATTTTTGTATGAACTAAATCCTTCCTTCTTTGTATTTCCAGCCAGAACAATGATTATATCATTAGGAGATAAATGTTTTTAAGTTATTTAGGAATTTATTAATCTAAATAAAGGGGATTTATTATTTCAATAAGATAAGATAGTGAATGGACTTTTATAAGTTGGGGAGAGGGCACACATAGTATTTTGGAAAATAATTGAGTACTCCCATATGTTTTACATATCACAATGGTAAAAATTAGACCATTAGAGAAAATTATAGGTTTAAATATGTATATATGTCCAAAAAAAATTTATATTATTTTATAGTTTATTTTTATACTTATCATTTTAGATTTACCCCTGGTAAACCCATTATTACCTTAATAGATTTAATTAAAATTTTCTTCATTCTATATTATTTTTGGTAAAAATTTATGTTGAACATGATAGAAATTATGAATTATTATGATTCTAAATATGAAATTCATTACTAAAAATTTAACACACATTAGTGTAAAATATTTATTTAAAATTAATACCACAAACATGAAGAGAAAGCATGTTTTTAATATGAAAATATTGATAAGAGTACATAGTTTTAATATATGAATTCAATATCAAATGGATTAAAATAACCAAAATTTAATTAATGAACATAAAATTAAACTAATGTTACATTAAGACCATTTGAAAATATATTATTAAATGAAAAATAATTTAATCAAAAAGTCCACTTTCAATTAAAATTCATAATTTTTAAGATTCATAAAAAAATGGAACATATTAGAAAAATACAAACAATTCACCCTAAGATAATTGTGGTATTATAATTTGGAATATAAACATCATTTTTTGTAATAATGTTTATGAAGTTGAAATAAATTAATCTTAAATTTGGGGCCCAAAGAATGACTAAATCATCTTTTAATAAAATATTTGTTTTACTGAAAATAATTCATTTTCTTTTAATTGATTTTTATTTTATTTATAGTCACTAGATAGATAATAAATGTGTTTAAAATATATATTTTGAAATGTTAGTTAATAATTTTTATACACGTAAATTTAACATCTAATTTAAAACTATTTATTAAATAATAATATTTTAAAAATATAATATTGTTCGATAAAACATAGACTTGCATGAAATGAAATATATTTAATGAACATATTATTGTTTTTAAGGAATGATAAACACAATGTTGGGTGTAATTAAAGTTTTTATATTTGTTGATTTTAAATAAAAATATCATAAGTTATCTTTGTGTTGTACTCATTTTGTGGAATGTCATACACACAATGAAATACAATTCTCTCATACAATAATTTTGTGGTGTCATAGTTGAGGTGAAGGAGTTTAGGTTCCATTAAAATGTTGATGGTTTTGTAGCACGTCACTTTAATTGTTTCACAACCCAGAACCATGTAACATAGTTTATTTTTTCTCCCCTTCCACTTTCTCAAGTACTAGTTTCTTTATAGGTTTTCATTTTTCGTAGTTTCATTACAAGGGTCGGGTGTTTGGAATTTTGTTATTGGCGTATTATTCTATCATCTTTTTTTCAATGATTCATTGGTCCCCTTTTAATCTTACATACATTTTTATTATGGTTCAGCCTATCTAGGTAAATCATGATGATGTGTCTTGTGGTTTGGTATTGTGTTAGTGTTTTTCTGGTGGCAGCACTCAACATTTCACAATAATAGCTTGGATTATGATTATAGGAGCATTCTATATATGGTTTTCTCCCCCTAAGTTATTGTTTTCTCCACAAAATAATTTTATCCCTTGTTTATGATGATCCTATTTTTATCTAGTACATTATTTGGGTTTTTCCTAATCAAGAGGATGAATTGTGGTGATAAAGATGATAGGCATATAGTGGTAGTGATGATAGATTGATGTCATGTATAAGACTTCCCATTTCCAATACTCATGACATATTTAATTTCTAAGCGACCCATTGTAGTATCCCAATTATACTTTCCTTCATTTCTACGTGATTTAATCATACTTCCCCTAGTTCTCTCGACCCATTTTTCTTGATATCCCATTTTAATTATCCATTTAATGGTCTATTTTTATAGTTTGGTGTCCCATTAGGATTGTAATAGATCACTTATGTAGTTCTAATTCCAACTAAAGAAAAAAATGTGTCTATGGATTCTCCACTATATCATAAAAATGGGTAGTTCTAGTGGATTTTTTTTTCTCAAAGGATGAGGCTAAAGCCTCATTTTATTATTAAATAAAACACTTTTTTTTGACTGGGTAGAATAATCCCCATTATATAGCCCAAAGTCCCAAGGAAAAGTGGACTAAATACTAGGCTTGGAAGCCCATTTTTTCCCAAATAACCCTTCAGTGAATAATACTACTACATTACCTAGGCTGTTACATCACCTCTGCTACTACTGTTCCAGCTATAGTACCTTCGCCACTATAGTGTTCCTGCTACTATAGTTCCACCACTGGTACAGTACTTCTACAGTAACTCCACTGCTTCTATATTTAATTATTTAAGAGAGATATTACTAATAAATTTATTATTTTATTATAAATATTTTAGAAAGATTCATTATTGCAAGGAACAAGTGACTACATGGGATCCTTCCTCTGTACCGATGCACACATGGCCTGCCTTGATGATGATGTAGTGGAACAAATTTTCATTGACATAGATCTTTCTTACCATATTCCATTAAATATTATTCTTCATGTTGAGGGATTCAAGTATTGGTTTTAGAATTTTATATATCCTTATCTTACCATGTTTTTCTCATCTTATCACCTATATGGTAACTCATTTCTAGTCTTCTATAAGATTTATCAGTGCCATTCAGAATGTCAACATCTCAATTCTATGACTCTTGATGAGGTGCCAAAATCATTGGTTTTTCGATTATCCATAATAGAAAACCCATATTTGGAAGATCTGTCATGGTGAAAATCATTCCTCATCTCTCTATCCACCCTTCCCTTTTCTAGCTTGGCCTTTTAGGATCTATTCGAGAAAAGTATCATGGGTCTTCCATGAATAGTGTTGATTCCCTAAAGGCCATAACCTTCTTCTTCATACATTTCCCTCTATTGTAACCAGATTCCCTTCTAGTACAAAACATTTTCCATATAATACATGAAATAGTGTATTATCACATGCTCGAGATGATCATTTTCACTTGATTATATGTTTTATTTTATCAAAAGTGCATGAAGATCATCCCCTTCCAAAATCCGATATTACTATTATAATGGATGATTTATTACTAAATTATTGAACCAATTATATTGAATTATTCTATTCCTGACTATATCTACATTTTGCGCCGGTGGGATATGGATCTCAAGAATTTTGTTTCTACAGTGGTGTTTTCTTGGTCGCCCCCCTATGATGTATGCAATAGATACAAATTCAAGAACACATTAATATAATCATCTTCATATGATGACTGTGTTGGGATTCATAGGTCTAAATGTAGGAGAGTTTCTTTTTTATTACATTTTTATATCTAGAATAATCAATGACTAACAGTGTTCGTTAAAATGGATTTCATCTCAAATGAACTCCATATCAACTTTTCTTCCTCAATAGCAGTGTTTGATTCTAGACAATGTCCTTCTAATATATAACAGTTTGTGTAAAGAACATGGGATAATTGATTCATAAAATTCACCCCAAAACCTTTATGTATTTGGTTTTTGGTATCCCATCATTATAGTTTAATTTCATAGTTTCTCATAATATTTTGTAACTGATAAAATTATCTAAGGTTATCATTGATTTCTCATCTCTTTATTCTATTCAAAATCCATTTATAAGGCCCATGTGTCCCTATGGCTCGATCTTCGCCCCTTAAACCCCTATGAATGATGGAGACATTAAAATAATTGTCAATCCTATGAAAAAGAAAGGAAGAGGGTCCTTCCATTGAATTTCTAGTCAATAGTTTGTCTCCATCTTGGATAGTAATTAGATTATGGATGTTGGAAATTTTTGATATCATTTCACCTAGTGTTAGTATCAGATATGGAGTAATAATACCTAGTGTAACCTTGATCGATGTATAGTGAAATACCATGACATATTCTTCTTTCTCGATATTATGGTTACACATCTTGTTTGTTGCTGATCTGATCACTCCCCTTTCCCTGTTGTTATGGCCTTCTAAAATGAGAGAGGATATTGGTTCCTTTTTCCCATATCTGGACTAAGGATTTATGCTAACATCACACGGTATGGGATTCAAGGATAAAACCATCATGGTATGATTATTTATATCCCTCTAAAAACCATTCAGGTATCTTAGAGTAAATCATCAAAAAATTATTAAGAACCAACCTCCCGGATGTCAGAACCCATATGTTTTCTATGTGGATTCTGAATAGCATGAGTATAGTCTAAAAAGTATTGGAAAAAATCCATATATAGTGATGCTATTAATTGAAAGAATATTTTTACTGATATGAGTTTTAATTAAAAAACATTTGTCTCTTGAACAATCCAGAATCTAATGGATTCAGGAAAGATATTGCAATATGGTCTTCCTTCATGCCTTCATTAAACCAAAATGTCATTTCAGTAGACCGAAAATTTTTATGTGTAATAAATATTACATAAATGATCATTATTTGGTTGTAGGTATGAACTATATTTAATTTAAATCCCCTCTTGATGGTCTAAAACATCAAATCCAAGGAGGATACCTGAGGAATCAGGTATATATCTTTAATTTCATTCCTTCGATGATTTATGTTCTTAATAAAAAGTTTGTTAATTCTACTCTTGATGTGATGGAGGTATAGTAGGCTATGTGGTATCATATCTCAGAGAGTTTTTTATGTCTAAAAGTATTTCGATGAACTTTTTAAAGGGCCCCATGGTACTTGGATATGAGTAAGCTTGTTCAAGAGGTGAAATACTATTTCTATGGTGGAAGCCTCCCTCTATTTTTCTACGTTAAAACTATGGTTCATGTTCCAATTTTTTTACACACATTATCTTCAAAAATATAGACTTGTTTTCATGTGTCATTTCCCTTATAAGGTGTTATATAATATCATCAGTAATAGACCTTCCATTCATCTCCCCAATTTGATATCTAATTAATAACACATGTTTATCAAGGGGAGGATGATCTTAGCTGTTATTACTCTATATAAGGAAATGAATTGTGTTATAAATTTTAAGGTACAAAGATACAAAAAAAAGTTATATATGAACAAAACCAATGAAATAATTTAATGGAACTTCATTCTAAAGGTTCTCTCTTGTATGGGTTTCTCTTTTAGGGAATTTAATTTCTTATCTCTCTTTTACAGTTCCTCTTGCAACCCCATGTCATTCATGGGGAAACAATATGAGTTCTTCAAATTAGTATATGGAATATAGTTAGGAGAACCTCATTCCCCTACTATATTTATCTTTACTCATGATTTTCTCATAAACATTATCCAAAAACCATTTTATAGGGTAGTATTCTTCCTTGTCACTCCAAAACTCACTTTATTTATTTCTCACATTAAGTTTTCATAGGAAAGAGTCATTTTTTTATGCCGATAAAGTTTCAATTAACGTTATCAATGGGATATATGATGAATATTTAAAATTTATTAGCCAACTTGTAAACTGGGAGAAGAGTATAATTTAAATATTGAGAAGATGTTTAGATAGGACGGTTAGATCCATGGAGAGCAGTCTCCCCAAGCCCATAAGGATTCTTCATGTAGAATATATGGCCTCTATTATCTCCCCTAGAAAACATTTCATCAATAACATTGATATGGTTGTTGATAGGATCATATGTCACATCATGAAATTGGAAATGTGGTTAATATCGTTTTGAGGTTGAATTTCCCTAGTAAATAGAATCATGTCCTCAATTCATACGCATGTACTTTATAATATCTAGGTTATGAAAGAGGTCATTTTTGCATCGAAAACATCATGGATTTATTCAAATGAGAACCCAGTTTGATTGAAAAAACAAAGTGATTCAGGTTCAATGATTGAAAGGCCTAAAAATGATGGTTGGGAAAACATTAGGATTCTCTCTGGTATGATACAGCGATTCCATGAAAAGTTATAATGGGAGGTTATTGATGGGAGGATATAATGGGGAAGGAATATGAATGAAATTATGGGGAATATATATGATCAATGAGAGGTATGTCTTTTTCGGTTTTTCATATGATCTAACCTCACTTCTCAAATATCTTACATCATAATCATGGGATAGTTAGTACATGTGATATTAATTTCGAGAAGCATAATTGGGTAGGATCCAATCTAGGATTTTTTGGATGCCCAACTCCAAAAATAGAACTCAAGAATGTAATTGATGACATGATCTTCATTTAATATATTCTAGATGAGAACCATCATTCTACCTTTAATATTATTTATTTTTACTATAAAATAGAAAATTGGGTCTTCACATACTGTTTCTTTGGAGTTTTCTTAGTGAAACAGTTCCATATAGTGTTGGAATAACCCAATTATCTTTGTCACTGGGGAAAAGATATTTGGTTTAGTTAGATTCTGACTCAATATATCTTTCTAGTGTGGTATGTTAGGAACCATTCTATTCTTATGGATGAGAACATAAAATGCCTAGGAATAAACCTAATTTCATAGTTACTATGTTGTAGGGAACCATAGGATAAAACCTTTGATCACCCATTCTGTGACGGTTATTGGGTATATACGGTGTAGTACTCATTCGATGGCTTCACTATCCTAAATTTATAATAAATTTTTAGTGCTACTTTTCTTAATCATTGGTTCAAAAGAGCTGTAATCATAGGTCCTGATAATAAGGTTATATATCTTATCCTCTTTGTGGGATTTTTTTGTATCTAGAAGGAGAGGAAGGAATCTTGACACAAAATGACCCTACTTACTAGAAAATTATTTTTTTATAACCAAGAACACATTGATTGATCTGATACATATTTTCCTCTACTATAAAGACCCCCTCTCTAAGATCACTATTATACCTTAGATGCCACCCAATATTCTTCTACATCCATGATGGGGAAATTGTTCTAATGGTATCTTAATAATTATAGTCTTGAGATCATCAAGGATGGTTCATGCAAATGGAAGGCATGTGTGGCAATGTAATTGATCATGGTCAAAGGGGTTCTCCAATCCTTTCTTTCAATAATTATTTTGGAAGTGTAAAATACCATAAATATGAAGCTCCATTGATGTTTGCATACATTTTTCTATATATTCATAGTAACACCCATCTTTCAGTCGATGAAACTAACTATCTTTCGATCCATAATTATCAACATGACTTGAGTCATATCCACTAGTCTATCACGTATATCATTTGTAGTTATAAGTGTCTTGTTGAAATCCAAATGGTAATTATTCATGTCTATCATTAAGGAATCACAATTTATAAGATCATAACATCCATGGTGGCCCAAGGTGTGTATATTTCTTGAATTTATTATCTAGGATCCTTTCAACTTGAGTATGTGAACCTAGTTATATCAGATTCTCTTGGGATTCATTACTTCAAACCCCTTATAATTTTTTTTGATTACATTATTTATTTTTCCTTGTGTAATGTTCTTGTACTATAATTATAATATCAAATATATATTCATCATTTATATGTTTTCTCCATTATGTAAAATATAGAATCTATCTCTATATTCTTCATCCTTATTATTTATCTTAGAGAATATTTGTTACCATTAATATTTTATATATTATTCTATGATATTCTATTTAATCATTGTGGTACAAGATAAAATTCATAAACAATAGATTACACCTCTCATTTAACATCTTCATATTCTTTATTTGGTGATTCTTGAACATTGGGTGTATAATACAATATTCAATTATTTAAACCAATCTCATGGTATGCTTTATTATTTTTTCACCAAACTCATTAGATGTTACATTTGTCGTATTTTTCATAACTATATATTAAATGATCATAAAATCATTACTCCTTAAAATTTTCCTCCACTTATTTTAATAATATTTATAGGAATTATATTTTATATAGTATCAAATAAATACTCCTCCATTTGTTATATCTCCAAACCTTCACTATTTACCTTATTTATTTTATATAAAATATTAGGTAAAAAAATTGAAAATATTTTTATTTAAAATTTCCTCCCAAGAATAAAATAATAGAGTGTTCTCTCTTACCCAAGGATCAACACTACCTAGTGTTTAGTTTACACAAAAACAGAAATATTCTCTTTCCTATAGTGAAGAAAAACTTCACTTTCAATCAGTATAGTTTTTCCATAGTGCTCTCCAATCAATTTCTTTATTCAAAAACCACACTTTATTGTGGGGTTTCACCAATTGATATCCCAATTATAATTACATAAATCAATATATATTTATTAAAATAAATATATTTGAACTTTGAAACATTATTAGAATGTTAAATTCTAATAATGTAATTAGTTTCATGTGAATATCATCTTTGATATATTTTCAAGCATCCCATTAATTATTTATTTATTTGTATGAAAGTAGAATATATAATTATACTTTAGTTATCCAAAAAGGGAAATAAAAATTATTCTATATGTATCCTACATATATTAATTATACCATACACATATGTTTGAATTATATTGAATATATTCAATAAATGTTTTTCTTTTATCGATAGGTATTTCACATAAATGAATAACATGTTTTTTCATGATCTCATTTTAGATTTAGAATATACACTACTTTATTAAACATGGAAAAGTTCCATATTTTTTGTTATAAAATGTGACATATCCTCTAATTCCAAAAATTTTATTTCCTCTCTAACTATTAGTAAACTGGTGTTCTCTTTTTTATTTACCTATAATATATTTTCATTGGTAAACCAACCATTCGTGAGACAGTTCCTTATTTTTATATTTATAATTAAAACCTTCTTATTGACTTACTAATAAATTTATCAGTTTCATAGATAACTCACACTCAATAGAATGTGTAACAATCCATCCACAAAGATAAAATATATTTTCTTTATTTCCTATCATGGTACCTTTTATATTGGAGTCTTATCAGAAGTTGGTTGGTGCCTATCTCCCATGTGTTCTATAAGAGGATAATTCCTCCCATTTGTGTGTTTGTTATACAATCGATGCTAGTTTCCAACCTAGGTCCTACAAGAGTTAGAAGTCAGGGGTCACTATCTCTCTTAAACCATTACTATACTAAGAGGTGTATACCTTGTGGGTCGGTGTAGTGACATAAAATATGCATAAAAGTTTTTATATAGTTCATAAAATTTTGTAAAGTTTTAGGGTTTTTAAAATAAATCATTTTTTATTTATAAATATGTGTTGGAAATATTTAAAATAAAAGAACCTATACATTGTATGTTTTGTTGTGTATGGAATTTTATTTTTATTACTGGTGAATCTAATGAAAAAATGTAACATTTAGTTCATTATTTTAGTAGATACAAATTATTTTACATTGTAAAAAATTCTACATTAATTCAATGGATAGTTTTTAGGAGTTCATATGTTATTTTCCAGGGAAAAATAAATTTATATTAGTATGGAAACTTAGATATATATACAAAATGATATTTTAGAATATATAAATTATTTTTCCTAAAAATATAATACATAATATTTTTAGAATAATATATAATATTTTACAAATCCATAAATGTGATATTTATTAATAATTGGAAGAAGTATAATTTTTCAATAATTATACAATTCAACGTTGATTTAAATATAAAAAATTATATATTTATTCACTAAAAGTGGAGAAATCATGAATTTTAATATAGAAAGAATTTAATTGGTAATTAGAGTACTTTAAGAAGAAATAAATCAATGATAAAAAATATTTTTTAATTAAAATATAATAATACTCTATAGAGAAATGTTCCACAACTAGATAAAATAAATATAGAATATCGTTTTATCAATATAAGCATTTATTTAATAAATTTTTTATGAAAATAATTGAGAATAAGAATCTTTATATTTTGGGAAATTTTTAATTGAGATGTTTTTGGATTGGATTAATTGAGAAATTTTTTATTCTCATAATGTTAGTGTAGAAAATAATATATGAGGTTGAAATTTCATTGAGATCATGGTTGAATTCCTATGAGATGTAGATGATGAATTTCTAATGAGAATAAAATTATTAATATTTATGATATTTTATATAATAAAAATATATAAAATATATTATTGATGAATCATAAATATAAAAGGAAGAAGATTAAATTTAGATAGAAATATAGAAGTGCTGAGAAATTAATACAATGTTCAATTAGAATATCTATATATTTAATAAAGAATAAGAACTTAATATTTATCATTTATATAATATTTAGTGTCCCCAATTGGAATATGTGAATAGGAATCATGGATGAGAAACATGACCAAATACTTTTCCTATGATACCAAGTATTACAGAAGTTAGAACCACATATAAAATATTAAGAAAAAGAATAGATGTGTATGGTCAACAAGTAAATATTTTTACTGAACAAACATTTGTATAAAATGAAATTATTTATTATAATTAGAAAGTCCCAATGATCTATATCTAATGTCATATTTGTTCTGGAGGTCATCTACATGAAGTGATAGGTGTGTAAGGAACTATTCTAGAATATTTTGTGGATATTAATGTCATTGTATGATAATTGTGATTTCATATTTATTGATATAGTTGAATCCATGTTTATATTTTATATCTTTAGAAGGGTTGGAATAATTTTTTGAAAAAAGTGGGGATAGTATAAATTTATATTACCTATTAGTATATAAAATAATATATAGGAATTATTTTTCATGTTATGATGATACTTATATGATCAATTGTAAATGATAAATGATTATATAAGAAAAATATGTTTCTTAGAAGAACCCAAATGTTGTATGGATGTAGTCACCCAAAGTTTAGAGAAAACGTCGGAAAAACACTATCTATTGTTTTAAATTTTATATTCTATATTCATTGTGTTATATATATAACATGTAATTTGTACTGATCCGCTATTATCAAATTAGATTAGAAGGATTAAAATATTTATAGGGTAAATTATTAAAGAGAAAATGTAAATTTAGAAATATTTTTGACTTGATTCACCCCTACCCACCCACCATAAGTGACTTCTCAATCCATTGGGCCTCGTAAGTGGTATTTTAGTTTGTATAAAATATTTTATCAAGTTAAGAATAATATTGATTAACTTCATTTATCTATTTTCATATATTACTTATTTTTTTAAATCACTAACATATATTTATTATATTTTTAATATTTATAATACCACACAATCGTGGCATGACGATATCAATAATTATTCTTCAATAAAGTCCCATGGTTTTTCTATCATAGTCTCAAAATATATCATTTCCAAACATTATAATCTCTATATATGTTCTATTAATACTCATTTACTAACATTAATAACATTTAAATCCTTATGATTAAACCACCATTTAAATTTTTTCAAGATTCTTCGGATTCATCTTATAAAAATATATCCAAATAAATTTATAAATAAAAAATCATCATATATATATTAAAAATATATTTCACAATACATTCATAATTGAAATTTTTCTTACTGAATGACAATCCATAGGATTGTAGAATAAGATTCACCATGAATTTTTATTTTGAGAATCCATTAAATCATTATATTCTTCTTCATGGAATGAATATTATCATTCTCACCACTTTTCATGATCCCAATTTCATTTTTGATATTCTTTTTACAAAATAATAGTTAATTAAATTACATATCTTACTTCTTTGTCATTGAAAATGTAAATTTTATCAATGTTTAAAAACATATATAAATTTTTTAAAATAACATGTATCATAGTTTATGGGAAATTATTATATGAATTCTCAAATAACAACATATGTATGCATATTAGGTCTTATACTTAAAAACATTTATTCTTATCTGTAAAAATTCATACAGACTCCTTAAATTTATATTATGAATTAATGTAGTATTTTTACATTGGAATGACACTAGTATCAGCAGCGTTAATGTCATGAACCATCCCTATGGGTCCCATGCCATGACTACCCCATGTCCACATTTAATTATCTAGGGGTTGGAGACCCATGCCCGGTAGGCATACCACACACATGGTATGCCTTATCATAATTTACATATGAAAATACACACATCTTCATACCCATAAAAATATGAAATGTAAAAAAATGATAAACATGCATGCATACCTCTAAAATCCCACCATAAGAGTACAAAAAAAGTAATGGAAAGAAAAAGGGCCAAATGAAATCTCACCACAAGGAAACTAAAAAAATGTCTAACCTGTAAATTGGGTGAGGTTTTCTGTCAAATGAAACCATAGGCACAAAACATGATATTTATTGATCAATATTAAATTCCTGGTCTTATTCCCCCTAGGAATACATCAAAAGGGTGATCATCTACATAAAACATGAACTGTGTAGAAAAATACCATGTATGGGTGAGTATAACAATACCTAGTTGGACACCTTGAAATTACTAAACATATAACTTCAAGAACAATAACCAACTGATCATTGGTATATACATTTATCATACATAAAAAAATGTACAAACATAATCCAAAATGACACACAATATCAAGGTAAAGTCACGACTTTAATGCTAACCTAGGATAAATTCTCAAAGGTTCAACATATCAATCTTCTAAGAGAACACACTAAAAGATTCAGATAAAATAGATTTTATCCATATGATTTGTTGTTATCATCGTGTTTCTCCATAAAAAGTACACACTATATGTATAAAGGTAATGATACACATTTGAGGATCCCAACTTGGGCCATGGGGTGTACCAGAAACTCAATATAAAATAAAATTCTATGTATAGTATCATCATTAACCTAGAATTGGTCATGATTGAACTACGAACTCCACATTGGAAAAATACTATGATAGAGGATCTCAATCTAGGACTCACAAAAGTATTCAAACAACTCTATCTGATAATAAATTATATCTGAAAGGATCACCATCCTATTTATAAATAAAATTTCACAATAAACCCTCGAGGTGTAGATCATAGGAACATTACCTGATGAACCTTATTCAAGATGAAGAGAACAAGGGCTTCAAGACATATTTTAATTTATAGAATATGTGTATTAGAATTAAATGGAATGTTCTGTTAAAATAAGGTCCTAGACATGTATCACATCCCATGTTAGTTTCTGTGCCAGATTACGTGGCATGTCTGAGCCCATGAACACCTCACTATGTATATGTCCTACTGGTCATGTCTGTGTACGACTACCCATTTCTATGCCTGTGGCCATGCCCATATACAATACTAGGTAAATTTTATGCCTCTAGTTAAGAGACACATGTATTGTGATAGAGGTCACATGCCATGTGATATTTACCTGCTTAAGGAAACCCCAGCATCGAACCAGGGGGTCCCAAATAGTGGGAAATCCTAGATTAGACAGCATGTAATTCATTTTTTTCTAGAATTCCATATTCTTCCTCCATATTCTCCTAAACCCTATTTCCTTTGGTTCTACCACTAATTTCACATAGAGATCACAAATTTGGTCTAACCAGAATATTCTATCAATAGTCTCTAGAATCAAGTGACCAAAATATAGATGAAAACAATCTTCATTGGTCCCCATCATCACTACATTCCCATCAAGAACCAGGGTTCAAAAATCTATCATCAATCCATTATTTTCATCCTCTTATATCAATACCATCATCAATATGAACCCAAATATATGGTATCCACCAGTTTCACCAAAAAATTTGTTTTAAATGATTAATTACCAAGTATATTTTTGAACCACCATTTAAAATAAATATCGAAAATAAAATAGTGAATAACAGTGATAGAAGAATGAGAAACATGAAAAAGACAAATGATCCTCGGGAGTGTTAATATTGGAAACAATCCATTTCCATTAGGAAGATAAACTAAATTAAATAAAAATTTTACAATTTCTCATAATAATACCTACATAATAAAATTGTTCCAATAGTACTATCAATCTACTGATTAGACCATTGGTCAATTGATTCGCATTTTTCATAGTAATTATTTAATGTGAAAATTCTCCATAAAAAGTTCTCCAAAATCAAGATGGATCAGAAAATAAAAATATATGAATCTACATCATTATCATTGGATAGATCCTTGAGTTCAATCATTAACAAATTGAACTTCCCTGATCTAGTCATCATTCACCCATAGAAGTTCCTCTAATTCTCTCTAATAGATTCTCCCAAATTACTTGGTTTATTCGAATGACCTACGAATTTTCCATAAGATAATATTTATAATGAAATATTGGTTTTATGTTTTTAATCAAATAATTATACAAATATTGTAGAGTCCTGTTTTTTGGACAAAGTTGTTTTTCAAGGGTTTCAGAATTTTGTGTTATTACTAGGAAGTTCAAATTTAAAAATGAGAGTTGGACTGACGTTCTAAGAGTTGAAACCTCTCAAAGTAATTTTTTTACTTTATTGAAGGCTCAAGAACTTCCATGGAGGCTCTAAGAGTTTTGAAAGTTATGCAGCTAGAAAAGTCATGTTTTGAAGGACCATTAGAGGGTGTATTGTTTTTATGAAACCGATCGGCCTGTAGCTAGAAACCATCAGGGGTATTTCATGTGAAAAGTGGTTTTCACATGGGCGGAACATGTTTAACCAAATTGTGTTATTATCGCATATGGTTAGTTTTATTGAACAGTGCCTAAGCACCATTCACCGTATGGTTGTTGAACGATTTACAAATCATGTGAGACAAGCCATGTGGGTTTCCCGGCTTTCTAGTTAAGGTTTGCATAGTCTTCCAAACCATGCGGCCCAAACCATGCTCAATTCCCAGTATTAAAATTTTTGATTAAATTGAAATTCCCCTTTGACCCTTGAGAAACGCACCTACCAACCTCCTCTCTGATGGTGGATTTCAACTAGACTTCCACTAATCATTCGTACAATATTTCTAGGTGAGCCTCATCCTCCCTTCTCCTTGCCCTTTTCATCCATTTTCACTCTCCCCATCACTCAGTGATGATCGGCGTAACCCATAGTGTTATTGGTTAACCAATTTTTGTGTTTATTCTAGTTATATGGCATGTAAAAGGCTTCTCGAGACTCTTTTGTTCATGTTCTGGCATCCTTCATCAAATATAGAACGGATGGGTTTAATTTGCCTCACCACCATGGAATTGGGTAAGTTTCTTTTATGATAGAATTTTTCACACCCTTAAATTTAGAGTCTTATAGTGTTTAAGGGTTCTTGGTAATTTTATTGAGGTGCGTACAACATTTCCAATATGTTATAATGTTTCTAGTAATTATTTTAAGTAGTTCTGATCATCCTTTATTGTTCAGACACACATACATCGGAATATATATATATTTATATATTTATATATATATATTCCCTATATGTATTCCCTCGTGGAGGGGGTAACCAATGATTTGGATTAAAGGATGTGTGTGTGTTTGTGTGTGTTTGTGTGTATAAGAAGGTATTTGTGGGTGTGTTTGGGGAAGTTTAGAGTGGCTTCCACTTAACCTGATAAGTGTCGAAATTCAACATGGTCTAATTTTTATGGTAGTGTCCCTAAGCATTCCATTTAATTTAAGAATTTATTATTAGTATCTTGACACTTTTTTATAAATGAATATTGATTCTGGAATGAAGTTCTTAATTGGGTATAATGATTTTTTTAATCAAATTTATGATATTATCAAAAAAACCCTCCAACAGAGGTACACTATCATCCAGGCCAAACTGTATTGTTTAGTTGTTTAATAAATCCTTGTCTTAATGATTTTTAGTTTCTCATATGCCTACCTCGTTAGAGGAATCAGGATTATAACTAAAGGTAAATGGTTTTCCTAATTAGGAGATGTATTTCCTCCCTTCCATGTTGATTCTCATGGGTTAAGTTATTCTGTTGAACTTAAATAGTGATAAATGGGTGGGTATACCCATGTTAGAAGAATAAATGTGAATGGAAATAAATGGGTGTGTATACCCATGTGATATGAATAAATTGAAGTGGTAATAAAATGGTGGGTATACCCATGTGACATGGTTGAGTTCAGTTGGTTAAATGAGTCAGAATACACATTTGGTTGGATTAAATTGTTCAAATGGTTAATTAAACAATAATGGAAATGTGACTGTGTAAACTCTTGTTATATGTATAGTGTGAATGTGAACTATAAGAATGAGTGGGAATACTCGTTGTTTGATTTGGTTATGAATTTTGATAAATTAGTGGGTATACTCAGGGGATTTATTTGGTTTGGAAATGGGATTAAAGAGTGGATATACTATTTGTATAAATTTAATTTAAATGTTTATATACGAGTTGGTAGACTCATTTGGTGTTGGAAATTGAATGGTATAAAATGATGTTAATGATTTTATAGATTCAATTGATTTCTCTCTATGGATCTTGAATGTGGTACTCTATTCCTTGGGATGACTGTTCCCCTAATGTTTTGATTCTATGGGATTCCATGGGACTTGAAACCCTTTGTATCTGGTTTGGTCAGAATCATGTGGGACATGTCTGGTGTGAAATGTTCATAGGAATCCAACCAGTGCCTAACTGGGTTTACATTGAGATGATCCTGGGACTCGATGAGGATGCCTTGGTCTTCGACACCTTGGATCTGACCCTTCATGTTGTGACTCTTTTTCCTATGTCATGACTATGAGGTATATGATGCACATGAATATAAATCATTTTCATGGTAAATTATGACATGTATATTTATACATCTCATCCGTGAATGATCTTACTCACATGGGATGAATGGTAAGGTTGTTGTATATGTATCATGTGGTGTATATGGAAAGGTCATAGTTGTTTAACATGTCTGTATGAACATTAAGGCCATGTTTTTTATTTCTTCATTATTCATAGACTCATTTTCAAGGGAGCATGATTATCTTGTGCAGGGAGCCTTGAGGGGAAGTGTTAGTGTCACTAGATTCTCATTTTATATTCAATTGGAATATTCACTTCCTTTTACTATATAATTATTCTCTTACACACTTCCTTATTTACATATTTCACAAATGGGATTGGTCTTGAAACTATGGGTATTGGCCTACTAATATGTTATCTCACACCCTGCTTGGGTACCATTTGTACCCATGTACACTTCATATTTATAGTTCTGTGGACTGCTGCTTATTTTTCTTCTTATACCTCGATGTTAGGAGTAAAGGACTAAGCCGGATCATGGGATGATCAAGGAGAGATCAACCTTGGGGATTTTTTTGTGTGATTTAGATATGTACTATAATTTAATGATTTTTTTGTAACCATTTTAGATTATTTAATCTCATATTTAATTCATACTTTTATAAACTGAAATTTTCAATAACCTTTTATTCAATTGTAATATTATTTCCTTGGCTGATATCTGAGTTTTAAATTTTTTTCTATTGTGCACTCTATATAGAGGGTATAGTCTCCCCATTGAAATACATTGACACCCTCACTGCTAGTCACAGCCTCTATAATATTGGGTGACACACTAGAGGCTATGTGGTGACTGGTCATAATACATGTTTGATGGCAAGTTGGGTCGGGAAACTAAAAATTGGTATCATAAGGTTCTTTTACTATTTTATACTATTTTGGGCTTGTAGACAGGATACTAGGAATGTGTCGGTGCTTTGAAAATTGATTTTCTTGTTACTAATAACCCAACATATGGGAAATGACCAAGTGGCATTGGATGAGAATTGTTGTTCATGTTGTTTGGTATTAATGTTGATTATTATTTCACCTTAGATGATTGGTTTATTTTCCACTTATTATTGATTATAGGAATTTCATAACTTTTCCCTTGTCCTGGTATGTCATGGATGGATCATTTCATACATCCTAATAGGGACATAAGAATTTAAATTCAATGTATATTCCATTAGATGTTGTTCCATTAGTATGATTCCAACTATTTTCAGTTTTGTTCTTTGGTGTTATGACAAGATTATTTATACCTATTGAGGATATATTCATAATTCTACTGAATAGAATGTTTAAAAAATTATATTCCATGTTTCCAAATATTTTATCATGTTTTTATGATATTCCATGATTTTTTTTAAGGCATGTTTCTATTTTACTACATGTGATAAAATTATACAGATGTTTTTTTGTGTAAACAGTTTCATGGGATAAAATTTATTAGTTTCCTTAACAAAAAATCAAGTTTTAGTTGTCAGGTATATGGGATTTTTATAACATAGAAAACGTAACTCGTGTATATGAACCACTATAAAAGTATTCTATAATTCCATTATTAATATAAATTTATTTTGATTGAATGAGAGAAAAATTACACCTATAAAGTGTATGGGTGCTAAATGGATTGGTATATTACCACTCATTTCACTGGACTATTATATATATGAGAATGGTATGTTGTAAAATGTACATGAATGTAATGGTATCTTCAATTTCGATTTAATAAGTTTTGGTTAACAATAAAAATTCTCAATTAGAGCCAAGTGCGTTAGTTGGGGCATGTTTTTATGCAGTGAACTATTATCAGATTGATTTCTATAGAACCTAGATTAGATTATTTGGAAGCTCAGAGGTGACCTTTTTGATTAAAATGAAATTGGATGAAAATTTTCTTTTTATGTCATCATTTCAATGAATTTTAAATGTTTAAAAACTATCTTGTTATAACTTCAAGGGTTTTTACCTTGGGGAATTTGGTAAACCAATTTCCTTGTCTATAAAATGGTACTTATGGTTTTTTTAAAACTAATTAAAATTCATAATGGATGAATTGAGTTAATGTAATGTATTTAAATGGAACATGAAGTGTTGTCCTTTATTTGATCCCTTGTCTAAGGGTAATTTAATGATTTCAGAGGTATGACTTTGAATTGAGATGAGAACATTTATCCATAGGCTGATTATTTTATACAGTGGATTAAATGAAAAGGTTTCTTGATCCAAGTAAATTTTTTTTGTGTGACCTTGAGATAGGATCGATGCTTATGCTTTATGTGGGGCTAGTCAATGATAGGTATCACCATTATATATTGATGCATTGATTTCTACTGTGATCTATCTGACATATGTCTTTTAAAAGGAAACCCTTATTTGGATGGGTGGTCATTATATAAAAACCCTTGATATGGGAATGAGCATCGAGTAATGCTCCATTAAATAACATAGGCATGCCTCAAGTAGGGTTATCTTATTAGGATGTCATGTGGGACTCTATTTTCATTAGTGATGGATGACTTAGAACGTTGTCATATGATTTAATTGTTTTATGAGATGATGTGATTTTGAGTTATTTTCTACGTTATCCATCTGATACTTGATTATATATGTTGAGAAGCCAATTGATAGAACTTGGGATGTTCTAGTTTTACTTGTAAACTCAGGGTCGTATGTGTTGGAATACACATTAGTTTTTCAGTTTAAAATGATATAATGAATCTGTTGATTTAGGTTAAGTTGTGGAGACCTATGAAAATGAGTACCTTATTGGGTCATCACCCATGTAGAGTGACTTGGATGTTAAGGAAATAATTTTTCCCAACTACTTAGGAGGAAAATCTCGGACTCATGTGTTTTGACACACCGATCGGTTTGATTTCAGATTTTATGGTAGATTCTTGTACATGGTGATCATAATTTGGGAAACGTCACATGTGGATTTGTGGGGTCATCAACTACTGCTAGTGTGAGTAGTTATTTTCACTTTTTTAACTATTATGAAACTCTTACGATGGGTAGTTTCATTTCAGCTCGGGTTTACATATTAGTATATGCATGGAAGCATGGTTTTGATAAGGTTGGCGGTAATCACAACAATTCAGGAACAACATTAATCATGAAGAGTTTTGGTGGTAAATTATGAAGGAACATGAATTCCATGGGTGCTATAGGCATCATGGTTCAGTTTCCAATACACTAGAAGGGTGAAGATGAGATTCTTTTAAGTGGTTGACCCTTAGTGGTTCAGCTTCTTCTCTTTGGCTTACTCTTAGTGTACTCTTTAAGAAGAAATTATCATGTCCCCTATATTGACATTGTTCTGGATGCACTAAGAGATTTCATGAACTATATCATGTTAATGTTATACAACCTGTTGGGATTGATATGTGGTCGTTTTCTAGGTTGTACGCGAGATGTGTGGTTATTTGAAGGCCAGGTTAGTTCAGATTTATACTTGGTTTCTTGTGTAGGAATTATTTGGATAGGCTCTTGTACACTAGTCGTTCCATTTTTTATGTGACCACCAAGTGTATTCCTTACTGGGCTTTGTCGATGAATTTATGTGAATTTTTTGGCCTTGTACCAATGTCTCTCTTATAAAACAGTGTATGGACTACCTTGCATTAGTTCCCCATACTCATTTTTAATGAATTTGAGGTTGCCTCATACTTGTGTTAGTCTCAGATATGTGGTTAAAAATGGTAATTAATTTTATAGGTCTAGATCTTGGTTACACCTTTATTCATCCTAAGGAAAGATGATTTTAGATGTCCTAGTGATGGCTTGATATGGGAACATACCCAAAAATCTGGTAAGTACTTCAGTGTACGTACTTGTGTTAACTTCCAGAAACCTTGCTGAATGTCATTGGGGATCACTTTTATATGTTTTGGTTGTTTAAACTATGAATCTATGAGATTAGTTTATCATAGTAGCCAGATGTGTCATCCCTCTTGTTCAATATATATGGTTGGTTATGAAACTCTTTTAAAATAATGTCACCAATTTATGTCTGAGTGTGGTTTATGAGTAAGAGATGTATTTAGAGGAAATCTTGAGAGGTTAGATTTTTTTTTCGAATAAGATTGAATTAATCCCATTTTGTTGAGATCTTTGTTATATCCTCATATGTAATCAAGTTCTTCCATTTAAAAAATTACATGTGATACATTAGTAGAATTCATAGGACATGCTCTATTATGAAAATCCAATGGTAGAGGATTTGCGGTTAATAATTGGTTGTTAATTACTATAAACCTTGGTGGAAATAAACTAATGGATGTTTTTTAAATATCCGATGATGCATTCATGTATCTAGTTAATCAGAAATGGTTAAGTGTCGCTTTGATGATTTAGTTGGAATTGGAGCTATGTATCGAGTTATTGTTTCTTAAATTACTTAACCATGGGTAATTTTTTAAGGTGAATTTGGCATTTTGAAATGTTACACGAACATTTGAATAGAACATGGAGTCACTTGTTAGTTGGATGATGTTTTTGTTATTCCCAGTGGTTTCTTAGGAAAGAGTTTGATTAACATAGGGAGGCTGTAGAATCCCATATGTTTTGACTAGGTAGTTTTATAATGGGTTTTTAATTTTTGGTAACTACTAGAAGTGCCTAATTTAAGCCTGAGATTTGGAATGATGTTACAATATTTATAACCCCTCAATGTGATTTTTTAGGACTTTGGTGAAGGCTCGGGAACTTTTCCGGGTGGTTAGAGAAGATTTAGGAGATATGGTATTAGATGTGTGGTTTTAATGGACCTATATAGAGAATATAGTTTTTTAAAACCTCGTGGCCCATAGTAGGAAACTGTACAACCTATTTCACATGGAAATAGGATGTCTTATGAGCTGTACATTGTCTACCAAACTGTGTGATTATCCTTCATATCTAGTGGTATTTAATATTACCTAAACACAATTCACTGTATGATTGGATCATAGTTTCTAAACAATATGGGAAAAGTTGTGTGAGGTTCCCATGTGGCCAGTAAAGGCCTCACGATTAGTGTAAAGCTTTCCAAACCATATGTCTAAAATTGTGATCGATACCTAGTTTTAAAAAATTAGATTAAATTAAATAAATTTAAAAAAAATTATTAAAATGTAATATTTATTTTATCCTCCTATTGGTGGCTCGTTACACCCCCATAGGGTTCCCCTTTGATCCAACAATGCATCACCTCTTGGAATCCTCCCTAATGGATGATTTCAACTAACTTTCTACTATTCATTCACATAATCCTTTATGGTGGGCCTCCTCCCCTCTTATCCTTCCCTTTTTCGGTCATTTATCACTCTCATCGTCACCCAGTGAGGACCTTCTGAAACCATGGGGTTAGGGGTCGACTGATTTTTTTTGTTTATTTCACTTCTGGAGAATGAGAAAGGGATATCGAGACTCTTTTGTTTGTGTTCCAGCAACCATAGGTGAAGGTGAGGGAGATGGGTTCGATCTGGATCGCTGCCATCGATTTGGTTAAGTTTATTTTCTCATTGTGTAGTTTTTCAACATTAAATTTAAGGTCTTTAGGTTTTTATGGGTTCCTCTGTGACAACCACAACATTCATTAATGGAAATTTATCTTGATCAAATAATATGTGTTATTATGCTTATATACAATGTGACCTTCAACAGGTTTTATGTTTCCGAATTTTAAAATATCATTTTTAATTGTCACTATTGGTAATATAGATGTTGAACAGTGATCACATGATTCGTATAAATATAGGTCTTTAACAAAAACTATTTACTCATACAAAGGAAGAGTGGACTCATCCAGTAGACTTTCCCCATACAAGGCCCATTTTTTAGAGCTTGGATAGGAGGTGGCGTCATTGGGATTCACTCTTGACCAATCCCAAGCCGATCTTGAACAAGTTAAGCTTGAGCAGAACTGACTACAGCAGAAGTAGTAGTTAATAGAGATTACCACCCGAGCGATGTTATCTGAGCCACCCCAAGAGTTTTTCACCATCGCACACGATACTCTTTGGTCATATACAGGAGTTATACAAGGTTATTTAAGAATACCCTGGCACTATGACTATGTAGAATATTTTGGTATAATGAATGTGCATTCGTTTTATTATTTTTACTCTGTAAATAGTTTTTAAAACACAAATAGTATTTTTTGTTAATATTCAACTAAGAGATCTGTTTTGATGAATTAATGGATTTTTGAATTAAAAAATATTTTAATAAAATATAATTATTATTAAATTACTTTTTATTAAATATAAATTATCATATGATTTTATTAATGCAATTGTAATTTTTATTAATGTTTGAAAGATGGTTTTTTCAAAACCCATGAATTTTTGGTAAATGTCGGTAGTTGTTTTAAAAGTAAAAAATTCACATATTTATAAAATTATTTAGATAAAATAAATATTATTTTTGGAATTGGAATGTTGAAATTGTCTAAATGTGAATTTTTCATAATCGTCTAAGACAGTTGAACGTTTTGGTAAAAATTAAATACTATTTAAATATATAATGTATTTTAGGACATCATAATGTCCCAATAGTTATTTAATAAAATACTATAAAAATTATATTCGGCCAATATATGTTTTACAATTATAATAATGTGATTTTAGATTTTTTTGATTTATTTTACAAACATTAGTGGACCCTACAAGGATTATAAAAAAAATTCTTTTTAAATTGTTTTCCTTGAGAGTGTTACTCACCCCCACATAAGCAACCCTATTATTTTAAAAATTTCGACCATTTTCCTTATAAAATATTTTTTTCCACACCTTTTTCAAAAACAGTGGGCTTGTTTTTGGTTTTGATAAGTTTAATGTGAGTTATCCCAAACCTAACTAATAAAAAATTCCCTCTCATTTCCTACATAAAACCATCCAAGCTCCCACTTCCACTTCACTAAAAACCTTTGGAGTTCGACAAAACTATGCCCCCTCTCTATAGAATCCTCCCAAGTTGGATCAATCTCCCAATAATCCTCTCTCAAACCTCTCCTAAGCCTTTGGGACCGCACTTCCAAGGGATTCCTATGTATCTCTTTTATCCAAGTTTCTTAATATTTTTATGCCCTTCTATTTTCAATGAAAAATGTTGGTGAATGATTTCTCACCTTCCCCATACTTTCCTATTTTTGCTTGGATGATTGGGTACCGCTTTCTCTCTCATTAATGCCTCCTATGTACACCTGTTTCCATGCTGAAATTTCGTGACAGATTTCTCTCTCATCTTTTACATCTAATTAATTATTTTGTATTATGCATATTAATTAAAGTACATTTGTTGGGAAATGTATATATATGACCCCCATACAATCCATTTCATGTACATATGAAGAGACACCCTTTTATCTCTCATCAACTATTTTCAAGAATCCTTATTTAATGTTGTTATACTGTCGAAATTGAACTGCATTATTACAATCCAAGATCATTGTGTAGTGAATACCATACACATTTAACTATCAATGGTATTAAACTTAATTCCCATATACATATTGAATGGTACATTCATTTATTTATTCCACATTACTTAATCTTGGAATAACTTATGCTTTTGATTTATTCCATGTTATATGATCCATGTGGCACACTTATGCATGAAATAAAATGTTTATGAAGGGTATGCCCTGATAGCACTCCCAGGCATTGGGTAAAGTATAGTATCATGATATGTCATGTGAAATGGGTGTTGACTCATGATAATTAAATTTCAATGAGTTTTTACTTGTGCTTCATGTGGAATGAGGATTTACTCATGCACCATGTGCAATGATCCTTATCTCATGTTAATTCCATAAAGTGTTGTTTCCACATTTCCATGTTATGATTATCATGATTTATCATGCCTTTAGGTTCATTTTTCTCTTGTTATACATTTATATTCCTATTTTCTAACATGTATTGTATTCCTCATGTTATTCCATGTTTATTCCCTTGCTGGGATTTATAGCTCACTCTTTTCTTATGCTTGTCCTCAGGTTATCCCATGCAATGCTAAGTACGAGGGGATGTATTGGTCATGTAAAGGAAGTTTTAAATAAAGATGTTTGGTGTTTCATGTTTTAAGTTGTTATGTAATGATCCTAAGCATCGAAGACACTAGACCTCTCAATCTTCCATGTTTTATCAAGTGAATAGTTTATGTAATAAATCATGTTTAAGTTTGTAATAAAATACCAGGGTTGTTATAGTTGGTATCAGAGGATAGGTTTAAATTTTTTTTGGGATTAGGATTAGAAAACCGTTGTGATGACATAGAGACAAGAATAAGTATAATAAAAACATACCTATGTATTGGTGAGTATTGATTAATGGGTTTATCAAGAAAATACATACCTGTCTGGATACGAGTAGGTAGAGGTGGCTTTGGAACAGATGTATCCTAGTGGTAAAACCCAAAAACACCTCTTTGAGCTCGACTCAAATGAGAAATGGTGCACAACAACATACCTAGATGGACTCTTGGTTATGACACTCACAATGGATATGGTTTGGTAAATTCACAAACTTAGTGTGAACCCTTATTAAGGGAATTAAAAAAATTATCCCTAAGAATATTTGTTTGAAAGTAGATCATGAATAACATATATTGAAGCCTATGGATTAATAAGTTATGGAAATGAAAGTTATTTATAAGTCATCACTTTTTCCCCAGATTACCCTTTAGGTGTTTCCCCTAACTTTACTTTTATTCCAGCCAATGGCTGGTAATAGAAGGACTTGGGCTAACAACCAATGTGAAGACCAATGTGATGACTATTCTAATGAGATGCCCAATCAGATGGGAGTGGGAAATGAGAATGAGTTCACAATACTCTCTTAGGTAACTCATGATTTTATTTGAAACCTGGGTAAATTGGAAAGTTTATCCCCCACCCCCTAATAAAGAACAAGTCACTATTGAGATCTATATGAGACAAAGGCCTCCAACTTTTAGTGGATCATATGATCCCTCAATCGTCGAAAAATTGATCGACTCCATTGAAAAGATCTTCTCCATCCTTCAATGTTCTAAAAAGAAGATGGTTCTTCTCGCTACTTATCATATGGAGGGTGAAGTCGATTAATGGTGGACATTGATCAAAAATACTAAGCCGGAGGATGAGATCAAGGAATTGGAATTGAAGGATTTCTGGAAGACGTTTTATGATAAATATTTCTCATGAAACCTCCGACTTAATATAAAAAGGGACTTCATTGCCCCCAAGAAAAAAGAAAATGAATCTATCGGAGCATAAGCAACAAACATCACAAGGCTTCTACGATATGCTTCTGGATTTTCCATTACCTCTGAATGCAAGGTTGGCCGCTTCTTTGGTGGGATGAAACCTAGCCTACGGAAAGCGCTTTTGATCCGTGTCTTCGACAGCTATGAATAAATTTTCTGATGTACCCTCAAGGTCAATTGGAGATCAAAGAATCTCAGGGGTATCATGGGAATAAGAAGCTTTAGGTGGAGTTCAATGCTATCAGTACGATGGATAAATCCAATGGTGCTAAGAAGATCCAGAACCCCACTTTCTAAAGGTACACAAGGAAGCACCCTGAAAATTTCCTGAACTGGATGAGGAAAGGATTTAGGAGTAGAAGGGAAGGGAAACTAGCTGTTAACTACTGACAAGAAAATCCAGTGGCTAAAACAAAGGAAAGGAATGCTACGTTCAAACCTCAATGCGTTGTTCATTGATAAACTGCAAAGAACTAGGGAATCTTGAAAATCAATGCCCTAAGCCAAGGGTTTTCGGAGGCAACCAAAAACCTCCAAGGCTACAATGGAGATCTTTTTTCCATCACTATTGTCGAAGTGAACCCCTACAATGAAGTTGTGATAGGTACTCTAGTTATTCATTCATGAATAGTGAATTTACTTTTTTTTCTTCAGTATCTATGCATTCTTTTATATCCCAAAGGTTTAGTAGAACAATCACAGCACCATTACAAATCACGGAAGTAAAGATGTTTGTGAGTACGAAAAATAGGGAAATCTTTGAATCCCATGAATATAACTCGTCCCATGTCATAATATTTGGATTTAATTTCCCAGAGAACCTCATCATACTCCCTCTCGAATAATTCGATGCAATTCTTTGCACGGATTGGATTTCCTTATAAAGAGACAACATAAATTATTTGAGAGGGATATCACTCTCCATACGGAGAATCGACCCCAGATTCTATACAAGTGCATGGAGGAAGATGAATCTTACTTAGCTCCATCATCTCAAGCGTGGATATAACTACCCTATGAGCACACGTATATGGATCAGATGATTGAGTCTATGGAGGCATCCATCCTTGAACACATGCCTATAGAGAGGGGATTTGCTGAAGTGTTTCCCGAGGAATTGTTGGGTCTTCCTCCTAGAAGAGATGTTGAATTATCAATTGACCTTATTCCTAGTGTGTTTCCAATATCCAAGACTCCGCATAGAATAGATATTGTAGAGCATGAGTAGCTGAAGAAACAACTACAAGATAATCTGGATAAATGGTTTATATTCCCATGTGCTTCACCATGGGGTGCATCAGTCCTCTTGGTCAAGAAGAAAGATAGATCAATGCACCTTTGCATCGATTATCGTGAGCTTAACAAAATCATGACAAATAAAAAGTATCCTCTCCCATGAATGGATTACTTGTTAGATCAGCTACAGGTACCACAATACTTCTCAATGGTGGATTTTTGGATAGGATATTATCATGTAAGGGTGAATACAGAAGATATACCCAATACTACTTTTCGTATAAGATACGGGCACTATGAATTCATAGTAATGCCTTTCGGACTCACTAATGCTCCAACAATCATCATGGACTAGATGAATAGAGTCTTTAGGGATTACCTTGAAAATTTTGTGGTTGTCTTTATAGATGATATTCTAATATACACCAAAACCAAGGATTATCATGAGAGGCATATAAGAATTGTACTAGAGACCCTGGGGAAAGAAAATCTCTATGTAAAGTACATAAACTGTGAGTTCTAGTTAAATTCTCCTATAATAACAGATTACACTCGAGCATCCAAATGGAACCTTATGATGACCTATATGGTAAGAGGGGTATAACACCATCATTTTGGGATGATGTCGGTGAGCGTAAGCTGCTTGGACTAGAAATTGTCGAAGAAATGGTAGAGAAGGTGAAAACCATTCAGCCGCATATCAAGTCATCCTAGAGTCGACAAAAGAGTTATGCAGAAAAGGGGTTATGTAACTAGATCCTATCACTATGACTATGCATATTATTTTTGTATAAATAATGTTCTTTTATTTTATTATAGTTACTTTGTATGTATATTTTAAAGTACAACTAGAATTTTCAGTTAATATTCATCTTTGAAATATTTTTTGATGAATTAATAGATTTTTGAATTAAATAATATTTTAACATAATAATATTATTATTAAATTGATTTTTATAAAATATAAATTATCGGATAATTTTATGACTGCAATTGTAATATTTATTAAGGTTTGAAAGCTGTTTTTGTCAAAAGTAATGAATTTTTGGTAAATGTCAGTTTTTATTTTAAAATTAAAATTTCACATATTTATTAAATTATTTAGATAAAGTTAATATTATTTTTGGAATTATGTTTTCAAAATTATCCAATGGTGAATTTTTCATAATTTTCTGAGACAGTCGTATTTTTTTGTAAAAAGTAAATATCGTTTAAATATATAATGTGTTTTATGACATTATAATGACCCAATAGTGATGTAATAGAATACTATAAAAATTATCTTCGGTAGATATATGTTTTAACACTAAAATAATGTGATTTTATATTTGCTTGATTTATTTTACAAAGGTTTATTGGACCCTTCAAGGTTTATAAAACATTTTTTCTTTTTAAATTGTATTCCTTGAGAGTGTGACTGACATCCACATAAGCAACCTTATTATTTTAAGATTTTCATCCCTGGTCCATATAAATTATTGTTTTCCACTCCCCTGTGGAAAAAACCCCATGGGAAAAAAACATGGGCTAGTTTGTGGTTTTGATTTCTTTAATGTGAGGTGTCCCAAACATAAATAATAATGAATTCCCTCTCGTTTCCTATATAAACATTCCCGAGCTCCCCCATCCCCTTGACTCAATAACTTTGGAGTTCGACCCAACCTTTAATTCCTCTCTCTATATTCATTCCATGGTGCCCCAAGCTCCAAATAAGCTTCTCTAAAGACCTTCCCAATCCTTTGGAATAACACTTCCAAGTCAGGGATTCATACCTTTCTCTTTTTACCCAAGTTTCAAAATATTTTTATGCCCTTTTTATTTTCAATTAAAAATGTTGTGGTATGATTTTTCCCCTTCCCATATTGCCCTCTTTATGTTTGGATGATGGGAGACCCATTAAACTCTCTTTAATTCCTCCCTTGTACACCTGTTACCATGCTGATATTCTATGAGGGGTTTTTATCTCCTCTTTTACATCAAAGTAATTCTTTTGTCTTATGTATCTAAATTCCAAGCCAAGATAATTGTGTAGTGAATACCATACCCATGTCTCTATCAATGGTATTCACCTTTATCAACATATACATCTTGAATTTTAATTTCATTTATTTATTCTACATTACTTAGTCATGGAATAACATATGATGCTGATTTATTCCATGTTATAAGATCCTGGTGGTACACTTATGCAGGAAATGAAATGTTTATGAAGGGTGTGCCCTGATATTGCTCCAATGCATTGGGTAAAGTATTGTATCATGATACGTCACGTGAAATGGGTGATGAATCTTTCTAATTCAAGTGTAACTAGGATTTACTCATTCTTCATGGGCAATGCAGATTTATTCATGCTCTATATGCAATGATCCTTGGCCCATGCTAATTACATGTTATGTGTTGTTGGCACATTTCCATGTTATGATTATTATGATTTATTATTCCTTTATGTTCTTGTTTATATTGTGCTCCATTGATATTCCAATTTTCTAGAATGTATTTTATTCCTCATTTTATTCCATGTTCATTCCCTTATGGGGCTTTATAGCTCACCCTTTTCTTATGCATGTTCTTGGGTTATCCCATTCAATGCTAAGTACGAGGGAATGTAGTTTTAATTTAAAGGATGTTTTAAATTATTATGTTGTTTGTTTCATGTTTTAAGTTGTTATTTAATGATCCTAATCCCTAAATACACTAGACATCTTGATCTTCTATGTTGTATGAAGTGAGGAGTTTATGTAATAAATCATGTTTATGTTTGTAATAAAAAATCAGGGTTGTTATATCCTAGAAGTTTTATTGAGGTGCATATAACCATGACCCTATGTTTTTAGGGTTCTACTAATTATTGTAGGGAGGTTTTACCATCATTGACGGTGCAAACAAACATAAATAGTTATATATATATATAAATATTCCACTTATATATTCCTTCATGGTATGGGGAATATGTCATTTGGATTAAATTATATATAAGTACAATAATGTATGTGTGTGTGAGTGAGGAGTGGTTTAGAGTGGTTCCCACCTAACATAACAAGTGTCCAATGTTGTCTTGGTATACTTATTGAGGTAGGGACTCTATCCTTTCCATTAAATATAAGAATTAATTCGTTATTGTTTTATGCTTCCTTGATAAATGGATTATTAATCTATAATGAAATGTTTAATTGGGGGTAAATGATTTGTTTGAGAAAAAAAGTCTTGATTTTATAATAAAACCCCTACAACAAGTGTGTATTGTATTGTAATCATAAAATTGATATTTATTGGATTAATACGTGCAAGTATTATTGATTTGAGGAATATATTCTTATTTACTACTTAGTTAAAGATTGGTTATAACTAAAGGGAAATGGTTTTCTTAATTAAGAGATGTATTTCCACATTTTCATGTTAATTGCCTTTGGATTAATGGTTTTATTGAACTTGAATTGTAATGAATGGGTGGGTAAACCCATGAGAGATGACTAAATGTGAATTTTAATAAATGGGTGGGTATTCCCATTTGATATGAAATATGTATGTGATAATAAATTGGTGGGTATAACCATGAGGAATGATTGAGTGTAATTTGTTAAATGGGTAGGAATACTCATTTGTATGGTTTAAATTATATTAGTGTTAATTAAATAACAATGAAAACGTGAGTGTTCAAACTCATGGTATATGTATATATATATTGTGAACTATAATAATGAGTGCTTATACTCCATTTTTTCATTATATATGATTTGGGATACATGAGTGGGTATACTCATGAGATTTATTTGGTTTTGAATTGGGATTACTGTGTGGGTATACTAATTGTATTAATTCAATGTAAATGATTATATATTAGTTGGTAGACTCATATGGTGTTAAACATTTAATGGTATGAAATGAAGTGAATGATTGTATACATTCAGTGGACAGCTCTCCATGGATATTGAATGTGGTCGTGGATGCCACGGTTTTAGTATTCCCCTTGGTTATTGATTTTTTTGGGATTTCTTGCTACTTTGTACCCCTTGGATTTGAAATTCTTGGACACACATAGTATACATCTTTTATGACATGATCCTATGACTACAAACAGTGCCTAAATGTGTTTTCATGAAGATTCTCCTGGGGCTCATTGAGGATTCATTGGTCTTCAACAACATGGATCTCGCCCTTCATGGTATAACTCTTTGACATACGGCACAACCTTGAGGTATATGATACACACAAATATACATCTAGCCCATGGTAAATTGTGACATGTATAAATATATGGATCATAAGTGAATGATTTGACTCTTGTGGGATGAACAGAACGGTTTTCATTGATAGAGAATGTGGGGTATATAGAAAGTCCATAGTGGTTTAACATGTTTGGATGAATGTAAATGTCAGGTTGTTTAATTGTGCATTCTTAATAAATTTCATATCATTATATCTGGACTATATTGTGAATGGATCCTTGAGGGGGTATGTTAGTATCACTGTATTCACATTTTACATTCCATGATAATAATCAAATAATTTTAATGATTAATTGTTTTACCTAAACAGTACCTTAAATAAATATTTCACAAATTGGATTGGGCAAGACACCATAGGGGCCGGCCTCCAGAGATGTTATCTGAAACCTTGATCTTCTACCAGTGGTACACCAGTATACCTTATTGTTTGTATGGATATGGACCTCTTCTTGTGTAATTTTATCATACTTTGGAGTTAGAATTAATGGACTGATCTAGTGATTGGGATACTCATGGGGATTTCCCTTGGGGATTTCCTATTGTTTCTTTTTTTACTGAATTATAAATCAATATTTTTTTACTCCATTTATTATGTGTCCTAACATATAATTTATACTTCTATAAATTGGAATTATACAAAACCTTTTATTCATATGTTATATTACATATTCTATTGATATATATGGATTACTATTTGTTTACTGCTATTCACTCTACACGTGAGGGTATAGTCTCCCCACATAACTACCTTGACACCCTCAAAACTAGTCAATATCCTCTGGCATACGGGGAGACACACATGAGGTCAGGCAGATACAAGTCCGGCTTCTAGTTTTATGTTAATCTGGGTCGGGTCATTACAAATATAATTAAACTTATTTAATTACTCATCTAAAAATATTCTCAACAAGAAATTATGACATGATCATATATTATTTCTTTCCTTGGGTAAATCAAATTCTCTAAACATAATGTCACCCACATATTTGGGTTTTTAGCCATAATTAAAGAGTTATTCCACTTTTTTAGGAAAAATTCAAATACATGATATTTAATATATTTAATATATTTTTAAAACTAGTTTTTGGAAAATCGTGCATTGGAATCTCGGGATGTCTAAGTTCCTAGGTCAGTAATAAATATATATAATACTCCAAAACAAAACATGGAAACATAGGATTTTTTAAATTATTCCAAGATTTTGGATTTATGTCTCGGAATGCCAAAAAAATTGATACACATTGAGATGTTGCTACTGAGCACACATATGAGTCTCTCACTCCCAAGTTCCCTCCTAAGGAATAAGTTATTACCACTAGAAACACAGACTAAGGGATTACACCACACAAAAATGATCCTCTCATACTGATCCATGATATCTACTAGATACTCGGCAAAGGTATATGTATCCTCAATATCTATCTCACCCTATTCGATAACAAGTAATGAGTTGTGAATGTAACTTTGTAGATATAACACATAAAAGATTTCATGTTCCCTATCTTATTATTGTGGTATATCTAAGGAGTTCACCACCTCTCTAAATATACATTGTATCATGAAACGTCCCAGGAATCTTGTTGATATCTTGTTTCCCCATATAAATCAACGCAATATGCATCAAGGGGCGACCTTCAGGAACACATGGCCTCCCTCCTCGAACTCAAATGGCCACCATCGGATGTACTCATAGGACTTGTGATGATTTTTACATCCCTATTACACTCCTAGATTATCATCACCTTTTTCTAGTGCCTCACACAGACTCTAGGCCCAAAATTTATGAGACACCTAGTTCAACACAATAATGCGATGACATGTGGGGTCACATCTAAAATGCATTGAATGGTTCTATACTGATGACTGAATTTTAGTTTTAATTGTATTAAAACTCCACAAACATTAGGTGATCTTATCAACTATTTAAAAAGTCTAATATGTTATATCTCATCTTGTTCACCCTGAAATGAATGGTCTGCTCATTTTGGCTGTTAGTCTAGGGTTGAAATTTTGTTTTCATATTCAATTGAGTCCCAAAATCCTCTTACAATTACTTATATAACTAAGATTTGAGGTAATAATCATGGTTATAAATGATCTTAAACATAAATATATCATGTTATAATTTGTTCTATACATATAGTTGTCCCAATCACTCAGCTCATCTTTGATCTCGAATAGCTAGGAAGTGGGAAAACTTGGTGAGTCGTTCTATTGTAACACAAATTTCATCATGTCCCCTAGACATATGTGGTAACCCCAAAAATAAGTATATGAATATCCCATCCCACTTATACTCTAGAACCTCTATTTTTTGAGCTAAACCCACTGGAACATAGTTCCCAACCATTACTTACTGAAATTTAGGCATCGAGATACAAAATATGCAATTCCCTTCATTACCTATGGTGCCCAAAAATTGATATAGGTGGTCCTCATACATATTCACTAGACCTAGATGAAAATAAAAGGGATATGTATGAAACTCTTTAATAACATCTTCCATCTATGACATAACTACCATCATGTACCCTTTGAAAATAATGACATGATCCCCGCCTTTAGAAGATACATCACAAGCATGTCCTGTGGATATTTGTGATATGGGGTCTCAAATTTTGTACCCCTAATGTGTTCCTCCCCAACTCACTATAAATGTGGAGGGTCATACCAATCAATTAGAGTTAATCGACTCTATTTCCATCCACAAAGGATATATTTAATGAGTCCAAATATTCTAATCCCTCACATAGAAACTATGAACAAGATTTCTTACTCAGAGAATCTTCTACCATGTTCTCCTTCCCAAGAGTATAGAAAATCTCAATGTTATAATCATTGATGAAATCTAGACTTAAAGTATGTCTCATGCTAAGACCCTTCTGAGAGAAGATATACTTGAGACTCTTGTGGTTAGAATAGGTGAAATACCACATTCCCATCAGGTAGTGTCTCTACATCTTCAGTGTGAAGAATACCATGACCAACTCATGACCATGGGTTGGGTGGTTCTTCTCATATCATCTCAACTAATGTGAACTATAGGAAATACCTTCCTAGCAATGTATAATAACAAAACCATACACATTACCTGATATATATTTGAATACTATATACATGACACCCTCCTCTGTAAATATCAAAACGTTACCTCTCGTCAATCTCTCACTAAGATCTTGGAAATCATAATGGAACCACATTTTCCAAATGATAGGATTTCACTTTTTGGTAAAATATTTCACAAGATTTGACATCCTATAGAGATAAGTTTTTAATATTTGATTATATACTTCAAACCCTTTGAATCTCCACAGATTTATCTTCCTCATGTGTGGCTCACTAGCTAATATTTCCTCCATGTTATTCGAGTCTACTACTACACCATATATAGAGTTAATAGGTCCTAGAAAGTGGACCTCGAAATTTCAAATATGAAAATTTTAGATCTTTCCTTAAATCCGGCGGTCTCGGAGTATGTCCCGAACCATATTCATGTTTCTCTGGTACTCCTCCTCAAGAACGAAGTACAAAAGGATATCATTGATGAAGGATACTAATTATTGGCCTAAGAAATGCTAGAAGATATGTTTTATGAGTCTCATCAACGGTGATAGGGAATTCATCATGAATAATGGAATCACTAAGTACATAGATTTACTGTAGTCAAATCTGATTGTTTTCTTTAGTATATCCACATTTCTAACTCTTAATGGGTTATAACCTGGTCTAAGGTCAATCTTTGAGAACCATCATGTCCCTATCAACTGATAAAAGAGGTAATAGATCCCTAGTAGTGGATACTTGTTCTTTAGCGTCAACTGGTTTAGAAAATGGTAATTGATAGAAAAACTCATGATCACATCCACCTTCATATTGAATAACACTGGGGATAACTAGGGTGAAATGATAGGTCGGAAAAATCAATTCCCTTATAAGTCCTCTAACTTCACTCACAACTTGTGAACAACTAGGAGATCAATCTAATATACTGATGTGAATATCAAGGTCATCCTGTGATATTGGTCAATGAATAATTATATCTCCCAGTTCTAAGATAACCCTTGAACATCCTCAAAAATTACTTCCTCAAACTCTACCACCACAAAAAGAAAACGAGAATCTCATAGAATCATCTGATCCAAGGGACACACTATCCAACTGATGAGTAATCAGCCACACCCTCATATTAATGACTCTATACTACTCTTACAAGGTTTCCTTCTTACCTAAAAAAGGAAAATGTAGTCCCATTGTTTCATAAAAAATGTATTCTATACCCAAAATTATATATCCAGTCCTGAACATTGGATAACCAGTCTCTACCTAATACAACATCATAAGTCCTCAACATATTTACAAAGTGATACATAAATAAAATATCACCTCCATGAGTATGGCCACACCATTGTTACAAGTGTTTGATCGATGAGTCACCTCCAATAGGAGTCTCTAAGAGCATAGGTAAAGTCAACAGATCCCCCAGAATCTCTAAGTCTTAAATTAGATAAGTGTAAATAAATGAATGGCACAAAAACGTGTCTATAAATACTACATATAAGGTAGAAAAGAAACATAACATACCTCATATCATCCATGGAGCCTCTGGGTCATTGGCCTTAACCACCTATAGCTTCACTCTCCCCTTACCTCTAGGTCCATGAGCATGGCATGGACCACATAGGGGTGGTTGTGGCAACTGGTCATGATGTAATCCACCTCTACCTACTCTCCATGATCCTCTTCCACATCCTCTGCCATTCAGTCAAGCATGCTCCTACTTATTCATCTACCTTGGTGACCAGAACACTATCTCTCTGTCACTCATACGACGGGGTGTACAATCCACTTCGAATTTTCCCAATTCATCACATGAGTAGCAACACCTCTCCCTAGGATTTCAAGACCCATACTATGAACGTTGAACCATAAACTGTTTATCCTAGGATATTCTCTAGCTCAAAATGTCTCGCACATCCATGTCTCTATGTTTTATATTGTTTACTACTGCCAAAGATTGATCTCATGTATGCCCACTACTTGTACCAACTTTATCTATATACTTATCCCATAAAATCTGAACCACTATATCACGCTCTTTCACTATATTGTTGGTAGGAAAAGAAAGATATATCATGTTGGATTAGATATATCTACATAGTCCTTCTTCAAGACCCTAATCCTGAAATAACTGATCATGCGCTATATCCTTTGTGTTGCAAGAGAGGTTGGTGAACCTTGATGAATACTCAATCGTAGTCTCACTTCACTAACTCATCTATAGAGGTTCCTGGATGTGCCTATCCCTCAATATGAAAAAACTGAACTCCTCTCTGAAAATAATCTCAATATCTATCCATGATATAGTATCCTCATCATACAACTTGGTCACTAATCACCAACATCACCCTGTAGATCCATAGATAATTCTTGTTTCTAGGACCACCATCTAGTCTATCAGTGTAAATTAACTCATCAAGAATGATCATCCTTCACACTTCATCCACTGGAAAATTAGTTAAATCTTCTACTTGACATGTGGTGGTATGAATGGGGCACCACCTAGATGTAACACCTCATAAACATTTACCTATATATAATCCATTCCACTAAGGGGATCATCGTCATGACCCTAATACTGAATAATATATAGAAAACATCATTTAGTAATCCATAAATATGAAAGAAGTTCTACTGTCAATCTATATATCTTGAGAGATGACCCAATACATACATGGAAATCACCACCCATTCCTATATGATTCATGTACTTATGTTTTCCCTACAAAAAGTGTCTATATGTACCTATTCGACAAATACGTTTCCAGTGTCATGATATATAGATACATCTTTCATTGTACTATTAATAGAGTCCCTAAACTGAACACCAAACCTAAAACATTTAACAATGTTCCCTCAAAAGAATCCCACATACATTTTTTTCTAATGTTGAAACGACTCATATGATATAACTATGTCACAACCCATCCCAACAGGGCCCATGAAATGACTGCACCAAGCCCACCATTAATTGTTCAGGGGATAGAGAGTGTCACCAAGTTGGTATTTCACACACATAAAAGGTGTTATACTAATGTAACTATACACATAGACACTTATCCAAGAATATAAAATGATAATTCAAAAACAATTGATAACCATGCATACATACCATTAAATTCCCACCATCATTGTATTATAATCATTTCTAGAAAGAAAAAAGGTCAAAATATAACCCACCACAAGGAATCTAAAAAACAATTACGACCTATAAAGTGTGTGAGGACTGCTATAAAATGAAACCACAACACATATTAGTCTTTCTGGCTCACTAAAATCCACCTAGTCCAGGTCCCTCTTGGATTCCGTTAAAAGGATAATCATCTCTATATTTCATGACGCATGCGAAAAAATCCCATATAGGGGTGTGTATAAAAACCAAGTAGGACTCCAAAAAATCAATAATCATATAACATAAACAAAAAATATTTACTACATCGTAGGTATATTTCTATAGAACATATAATAAGAATGTGTGGATATACTAAATAAGGCACACAATCTAATACCAATGTCAAAATTTTAATTCCATCATTGGATTCCTACTCAAGGGTTCCACACAACACTTATATAAGAAATCACACTCCATGAGTTAGATAGCACAAATGGCATCAATACAAGAAGTCATTCTCATTATCTCTCTCTATAAAATTTATATGCTAGTAGTGTGAATAGAATGATACAAAGATGATGATCACACCCAAGGTGAAGGTTCACACCAACAATTAAATTTGAAATAACCATCTAAGTAGAGGATCAATTCCCATGTAGTATTGGTAATAATGATACCAATAACTCCACCTATGGTAGATATGATGATAGAGGATCTCACTCTGAGCATAATAGAATAATTTCAAAAACTCTATCCAAGACTATAGTCCCTCTGAATGTTTCACCATCCATTGTATAGGACAAGATTCTATACTGAAACATCAAGGAATTGATCAAGGGAACCACCATAACAAAAAATCAAGTGGAGGATAATAAGGGTCCCATGATATATTTTAAGTAGTAAATAGCATGAACATTTAGTACAACATGTGTCCCTTAAAAACCAGGTCCTACCCATATATCATAGAAAATTACAGTGTCCATGTTAGAGTACATGGTGGCTCATAGTCCATGGTGTTTCTAAGCCCATGTACTTTTACCCATGTTTGTGTCTAGATGTTTATGTCCATGTATTCAGAGTCATGTCTATGACCATTACCATTATTTTTTACCTTAATAGGTATATAATGAGCTTCCAGGTAAGGGTAACATATCATGTGATACATGTCACATGTTGTGTGATATTTATCTTCTCTCAAAAACCATAGTGTCCCACTAATGGATTCCACATGGAGTGTGATTATGGATTACACACTATGTAACCTAGAATTTTCCACAATATTCATCATTTTTTTCCATGACACCACCTCTTTTGGATTCACTGACAATATTTCCTTGAGATTATAGATCTGGTCTAAATTGAACTTTCTCTCACAGCTCACAAGAATGAAGCTACCAAAATACATGTAAAAAAGATAACTGTTGGTACCAATCACCATCACATTCTATGATCAAATAGAATGTCTAAAATACATCATAAATATTTCATCATCATCATTGTATCTTGACCCCTTCATTGATTAGAAGAAAAATATGTTATATCAATCATTTTCTCTAGGAAATTGGTGTGCAATTACGGACTACCCGGTATTTTTTTGAACCACCGGTCAAAACAAATATCAGTGATGAATGAATAAATATAAGTGGTATATAATAAGGAAACATGAAAAATAAGAATTAATATAATTTTTTTAGGTTTTTTTGATATTTTTTTGTTATAATAATGAATAATTCTCCCTAACAAAGAAAAATTCTACTAATAATCCTCACTGAATAAACTCACACCCGCAATATGAACAATATGTGAATCGATCTATTGGTTTATTGATTCGTGTTCATTGTAAGAATAATTAATCATATAAAATCCACATAATAAAATCTCCCACCTCATTTTGGATCAACCACTAACAAAGAACAAATCTCTATCATTATTGATGGAAATATAAAAAAAAATTCATGCACCAACTGATGATCCATGATCGGGTCGTTGTTCAGCCATGGAAGCTCCTATAATGATCTTCAATGTTTACTCAAATTTTGAAGGGTTATGCAGTTGTCCCTTAAAATTTAACACATGATCATATTTATAAGAAATTTTAGATTCATTTTTTAATCAAATAATTAAATAGTGACAATTAAAATCATTTTATTACTCTCTGATGAAGGCACGCAATCCAATATCATAATGCCAACATAGATTATGACATGCCTAGGGGAAAAATAGTGTTCTAAATTGAATTAAACCCTATAATTTCCAATTAAAGGATCATTTTAAGAGTTATTAAACTTTTTCATCAAAAGTTCTCATGGTTTATGTTAAATATATTTAATATTTTCAAAACATAATTCTTTCCATGATGGTACTCAAAATATCACACCATCTCAACACCATCCTCTATAATTAATCCCTATAATATTCCAAACCAAAACATGAAAAAATCATAGTCATTTAATTTATTGAACCATGTGTAATAAAAGTTTCATAACCTCTTCATTTTTTAGAAACATATGTATAATATATTATTTTATGTACCCATTTTTGGTCCTTGTCATTCTTATTTCTCTAACTCTACCACAAATAAAATTATTACATATACCTTAAATTCAACTCTTCTATATATTTATATTAAAATTTGAAAACATGCATTGAGTAACAAAAATATTATATACATAGATTTTCTTTTCATTTTTTATGATATTTATAAAAATTACACTGATTAAAAAATCTTACAAAACACTTACCTTTAAAATTTTCTAGTAAACTCCTTAGATAAATCCTTAGTTTAAAAAATATAAACATATTAAATATATTAAAAAAATATAACACATTTTCATTTATTAAATTATAATCTAAAATATATACATTACATATTAAATTCATCAATAAAATTAAAATGCCTCCATACTGAAAAACATATATATGTAAAGAGAAGTCTATAATTAGATAATTTTAATCCTAAACTCTAAAGCATTAAAAATTTATTTATATCAACTCAAACCAATATTAATTTATCTTAGGGAATTATCAAACACTCAAAAATTAAAAAATAACATTAACAAAAAGTGAATGTTTCTAAAAACATTCTCTTTTATTCCATGACCTTTTATAGTATGTAAATACAAAACATAAATTATTTCTATGTATCTTCATGTCCTTTTAATTCTAGATTCATTTTATAATCATCAAAAACATAATCCATTGGATTTTACCCACTAATTATAGTATACCTGATGATCATTATCCCTTCGATATATTCCTCAATAAAAAGCCTTAATTTTAAAAATTTAGTCACAAAACAACATGTTTTATAAAAATCTAGATCTATAGATCCTTTTATAAACTAATTTATTCATTGATATCTACATTACATCATCATATTTCTTTAATTACCAAGTAAAGAATCTTTATATTCATCAAAATTATTGGTTTATCACAAAATAAATAACATAACTGAAATTATTTATTAAAATAAGAGTGAAACATTATAATAGATGTAATTTAGAGTTCTCAAATATCATAGTTTGGATATTACTCCAACAAAAAAAAACATATTTATATGTTTATTGACTAAAAAAACTTAATATATTGGCCTACCAAAATGACAACATAGATGAGGGTTCTTAATACCATGACATATTACATGGTTTGTTTTGGAAAACCATATCACTCATCTTAATTGTATTAAATCATTCAAGAAGTAGTTTACTCAACCATATAGGTTTATTTAGTAATGAAAAATATTTAAAAATATGATAAATATGTACGATATATTAATTATTATTGGTTTTTGGTTACCCTCTTCAATTTGTTTATTCTGGATGAAAATTTAAAACTATATAAATATGTTTATGTCATTTGAATTAGCAAAGTTAGGTTTATGTTTTTATATTTACCTAATTCCGATCTGATCATTATGTTGGGTGTGTTATTAATGATATATTTTTTGAAAATCTCAAAATTATATCCGATAAAGATGATTCATGACCTATTTTAGATGGAAAATTCTAATTGATTTCATTATATTTGTAGGGACAATGAATATATTAGGGCTGATTTGATTTTTTTTGGGAAATAAATACAAATATTAGAAATGATATCCAAATTATAATAAATATTAAGACCTCTTCCAATAATAATTTTAAAAAAAATTATTTATCAATTTGTTTATTATTATTTATATTTTTGAGAAGATAATTCATCCAAACTAAAATTGATGGGTTCCAATAATAAATTATTAAATTATAGGGAATAAGGATGGGGATATTACATGTTCTCTTGGTATTTTTAGTTTTGGAAGAATTTATTTAACTTTAAGTGGTTTCATCAAAGAAAATATTCTTTCAGTTTCTACATAATGAAATAGAATTTTAGTGGAAAATTTTGTTTGTTGTATTTTTTTAGAAATAGAAAATAAAAAAATTAGTAATATTTTGATCAATAGATTCATATAGATTATTCATAACTTTTATAATATTTGTTCTTCTAATGTGACATGGAATATTTTCTGTGAAAATATGAATTTATTATAGAAAATATGGGATATGTATATATTGTAACACATGTTCTAAAAGTGGGGGACATAGTTGAAGATTAAAATTTAATGATGATCACACAGTGGTGTTCTTCATTTTAGAAAATAAATTTATTGGTGAATATGTATTTTATAGTTATCCATAACGTGGGATGTAATCTATATACCATCCATGCATATGTTTCACTTAGAGAGGATAATTGTTTCTATTTTAATTAAAGAAATATTATGGAAATTTTACACTATAACTGATAGTAGGTTAGATATTTATTATCATTATTGACCAGGAACCATGGATCATATTTAAACATACAAAAATAGTTAAACCCTAAAGTTTACATATCATTGAATAAAGGGAATTCATAATGTTATAAGCTCATTTTAGAAGACACATTGATATGAATATTATACTGATAGGATCCATAGTGTGAAATGAATGGTTGGTCTTCGGGATTTGTTTTTTGGATTTCATCCCTCAATAGTTATTTTCTTTTTTTTCTCAAGATCATTACTCCAAATATATTTAAATATTTAAATCTTATTCAATGATGAATTTCGGGGGTTTATGTGTTTTTTTTTCAAACTCGTTCATCAAACCTTATTAGCAGTATTATTATTATTTTTTACTACTATATTTTTCTTTTTCTAATTTTTTCATTATTTTTGTAGTTCTTAAATTAATTCTCACAAAAAAATATACTTTTACTTTATTTCATTGAATATCATGTTGTTGTAAATTTAAGGCATCTCATATAATTTTTCTCATAATATTCATCTTTAATAATTTTTTATGTTATCATGATTCCAAATATTTATCACTTGTTATTCGGTAGAATATTATAGGAGAAAATATGTAATAAATATTTATCTCATATTTAGTGAATATAATTTTTTTTATTTATTAGTGAATAATGTAGTGATATTTATATAATTATAAATATAAATTATTCAAGGGCCAATAAATATTATCGTGGAATGGAGGACCAAGTATTTAAGTCATGAGAAAAATAATATATATTGAATACTATTTGAAAATTTGTAATTAATTTTAATTCACAAGTTCAGAACATGTCAATAAATATTTATATTATTATTATTTTATTAGAAAGGGGGTTCTATATGGAATTAAATAAATAATAAATTGAATTTGTAAAATTATTTATTTATAAATAAAGTGATATATATATATCAAAATATATTATTTTCTATGATGTCCATTTAATTATTTTGGTTGTGCACAATGAATTCGGTGAATCAAATCGATGCCATAGAGAGATACCATATCCAAGAACACTTCAAACAATGTAGATAGATCTTCCTCCACCTCAAACTTTTGAGTCAAGATATATTACATAGAATTATTTGTATGTGATTATCATAATTATCAATGAAAATATTTCATGGGATAGGATCTACCATGCTAGAACTTGAAGATTCCTACAGTGATGCTCAGATATTTCCAGAACACGTCTGGATCTCCGATAGAGGGAATCTACTCTTGATTTCTACAACATATGGATGGTAAAACATAGATCTAATTTCATATCCATCAATGAAGAATGAATTTTTACAATGTAATTTGTTTATTAATTAAATTATTTATATATAATTTTTGCTGATCCTCTCCCTAGTTACTATGTTTTATCCATTTCCACTTTTCATTGATTAAGTTCCATTGATAATGGAATTTATCATCATGTAGATCTCAGAATGATCATCGATCCAGGAAATAAATAAATTTTTGGGTTGAACCATTACATTCTTCCCATATTCCTAGAGTCTATAAGTGGTATCTGAGCAGTCAGATAATTATTAAAAATTATTTAAATATATTTGAATGATTTACACTTTATCATTTAGTTTTCAAAAGAAAATTAATATTTATTTAATAAATTATTTTATATATTCTACATCCTGTTTCATTTCTTGAAAATATTATCAACTTGATTATGTTTATGAGTGACATAAAATTAATGAATGCATCAGGAGGTGCTGAGAAATATGGTCAGATAACACAAGAGTAAACAATATGTAACTCAGAGGAACATGATGTGTAGTAGTGTTCAATGCACCAAGAATAAGTTAGAAATTAATTCAAGGTGAGTTCATTTATGACACATAGTTAATTTAATTATACACCTTGTGTTGACTGGGTTAGCATAACACATAGTCAGCCAGAGTACACATCGGGTGAGTTCTATATACATTGTGTATTCCTTTAGTCATATACGGGTTTAGTATCTTCTTACGTATCCTACTTCACATGTTACCGTGTAACTCAAAGACCACACATTGTTTATCCCATGTACACATCGTAAAATCAAATACATTTTATGATAGGGTTTATATGTCAAGATCCTTGTCTTGTGTAGTTGATAGACAGTGAGAAATGCACAATATGTGTTGCAGGATTGTACATTCCATGAACTTATACAAAATTGCATAGAATTAAAATTAATTTACTATATATAGTAATCCTTATCAGTATATTATTTCTTGTGGTTATTAATTTGATATAAAACGCAACGCGATGGGTTTTAATATATGTGTGTGTGTGTGTGTGTGTGTGTTTTATTAATTTCTACATAATGTTTGGATCTGCATATCATGTATGAGTTGTGTCATCTTTATTACTATTTTTTCATTGGTTAATTACATATTAAATAAAAATAATGTAATCAGTTAAGTCATTAAGTTGATAGTACATGTCATGAATGTATGTGATAAGTCATGTATGTCATATGTTACAATAGTTAATAGTATACCAGTATAAAACATATTAGGTAGATTCAGATGGGTATTCACTGTGTTTACTCAAATGTACGTTTTTGTATAGATTTATTTTTAAATTAATTTATTTAATTTGATTAATATTATTATGGATGAGAATCTTAGAGAAATTTGGTTAATAATTATGATGAAAAGTGACTAATTAAAAAAAGATAATAAATTGATTCCAACAACATTTATATAAAATAAGATTGATGGGAATTGATTATAATTTTTAAAAAATATATGATTCCTTTCATGGATGTGGATGATCATTATCATAGATGGGACCTTGATATGTTATTTCATCCATTTAATTTATTATTATATTAACTTTTTGGCATGTGTTCAATCTATTATCTTATTATGTAAGGGCTTGCATGCCCAAGGTTTCATTTAGTTAAATGTATTACCATCACTTATGTGTGATTAAAAGTATATGTAGTGTATGGAGATCCCATGTATGTGGAGGAGGTTCAAGTTTGTATCAAATGTGAAACTAATACAAGTCAGTTACATAGGTCGACAAGTGGAGAGTTTTATCATGAACTTGGAATAGTTCAAGGTGTTCTCCCCCAAGGTTTATTGTTAGTTTATCAACCACTCGGTAAATCTATAACTTGTAAATAAAATGATAATACCACTTTACTATTTTATTTCTATCATGTTGCATGGTTATTTCATTATGAATATTTTCCACAATCACATTAATTATTTTATTAAAAATCATTTCAGATAGAACAAAAATAAATTGTCTCATGAATAAATATTATATAATTCAAGGTTAATCACTTTTGTAAATCCAATAATTATTTGTAGAAATGTAATATAAATAATGATTTTAAATTATTGAATAAAATATAAAATCCTTCAATTATATTTATTAAGTAGGTATAGCCTTCCAATACTTATGTTATAAGGAAACCATAGTTCAAAGCACTGGACCAGCCAATGTTGGGGTTATTTCAATTATTAGGTAATTATAACATGATGTTTTGAGTTTACATAAGTTATTTCACATCAAGGGTTGACAGTCCAAGTGGGAAATTGTGTAACTGAGAGGAAAGTCTTGAGAAAATCCAATTTATGGATTTATGGATTGGGGAGTCCAATCTATAGATCATGGAATGATGATTTATCATAGTTGGAATATCGAATTCCTACCTAAAACCATTCATGTTTCTTTCCTATCCAATTTTTGGGTAATGAGAAGGGGAATATGAATCCTTGCCACTAGAATGTCCAAGAAAATAGATGTTATAAATCTAATGGTGAGGGCCATTGGGTTTCAATAAAATACTAGGATATTAATATATATAAATTTATTTATTTGACTAATTTTATCATATAAAGTACTACAATTATGCTCATCTTAATTTATGAAATTTAAAGTAAATTACATCAAACATATCAATGTGATCCATACTTGAGAAGGATTACCTTTTCTCTAGAACAAATTTCCCAAATTGTAAAATGATATTGTGCATTATCATATGCTTGGAAAGGAAAATATTTACGCTAGAAGAACATATTCTATGTGTTCTTGGAAATGAGGCTGGTGAGGAATATTTATCTCTTTTTGATAAACATATGAATGATTCTACATATGTTCACTGTTTCATGTTGTAATCCATAATAATTGAGAATTCAATGTAACGTGAAGGCATGGATGTGTATAGAAAGATGTCTTGCCTTCAAGATCTCTATCAATAGAAGGGGTGAAAAGAGAGTTTTGTGATATCCAATACTCTATTTACAACTAATCTTAGAGGGTTTTTTCTAGGTTTATATTGTGCATTCAAGCATATTGGCTACATTGAATGAAAAGATATCTTAGGGATTAAATTCCCCAATAATTTTCGAATAGATCTAATATGTTCATCACTACCCAAGACACTATCATGTTTTATTATTATTTAAAATTTGATAAATAATGAGAATAGATTTTATGATCATATTATACTAATTTTATAAGTGTATAAAGACATGGAGAATGAAAAACCGGTGGTCTTATGGTGAATAAAAAATGTAAGAACATATAATGGAGTCCAAAGAATCATAACAAATCTAAATCTCCCAAGACCAATCCTTTCAAGAAGATGATGATCTAGATGTAGGGTAAGAAAAAGAAGGAAGTGTGTTTTTTCATGTGGTAAGCATTACCTCTAGAAGAAGAACTGCATCCCAGAGCAAGGTAACACTAATAGTGTGTTTATTATCAAGTGTAGTCCTTTAATATTTACACAGTGTGTATTATATATAGCTTTTGGTTCCCACATATGTATCAAAATGTTGGGGCCAAGGATATCAAGAAATAATTCTAGATGATAGTTGCATATATGAGCTTAGAATGATATGTGGATGGATACTCTAATCATCAGTGACTATAAAATATCATTTCCAATAGGAATGATATTGGTTTAAAAATATTTTTATTATGTACCAAATGTTACCGAAAACATAATTTATATATCATGACTATTTTCAGATGGGTTTATTTTCATGTTTGGAAAAAAGTTTTTTCTTTTACGAATGAATAATATTTTATGGTATGTCACATTTTAATGATATTTTTTATGAAATAAATTATGAAAAACAAGTATTGGAAATAGATAACAAATCATTTTCACATAACTCCTATTACAAATAGCTAGAGAATCATCATATTTTCCTTGTAAATGAGAATCATTTGATAATGCTCTATCAAGATAATTATTTAGAATCTCCTAAGAAAAAAAATGTGAAATATTTCATTATTGTTTACGTGGAAATAAAAAAACCACTATTTGAGGGAAAATGTGAAAGGGCCACAGAGCTTCTTGGATTAGTACACGTTAACGTGTCTAGAAAATTTATAGTGGAATCTATAGGTTTGAGTTCAAAATCCATAGACATTACTAATTAAATGAGTATATGTGGTTATATCTACTTGAAGAGGAATAAGTTAGAATCCTTTGAGAAATTCAATGAATCAAATAATAAAGTATGGAATCATCTTGGAAGAAGATAAAAAATCCTAAATCTGGTCTAAGTAATGAATATCTTCCCCAAGAGTTTGTAGACATTTAAAGGGAGTTTTTGGATTCTTTCTCAACTCACTCCACCTTACACACCACATTAGAATTGTTTAACTCAGAGGAAGAGTTATAAATTTCTAAAAAAGTGATTTTCATAATGATACATGAGAATATTTCTTATACTTTTGGGTATATGTTTTATAGGTTGAGATATATACATCAAATAAAAAACCAACTCAATAAGAAAATGGAATTTTCATCGAGTTATAGAGTGGATAAAAACTCATTTTTTGTCTACAAGTGTATGGGGTTATGAATCATTTGTTAGGGAATTCATAGAAAAAAATTATCACCTCGGGCATACTGTTTATATTTATTGGGTATCCAATAAAAAATTGTATACTACTAATACAATCCCTCATAAAATAAAGTGATTGTCACCAGATAAGCCATAATTCTTGAGATGTATAACAACAAAAAATGGATAGTTGGAGAGATATTTACGTTGACTAAGTTGATGATAAAGATACAAAAGAGTTTTTATAGGAATATATTCTCAATGTATCTATAAAATGTATAGTTCTTGAAACACAAGTACTGCATATGAGAACAAGATAGGTAAGATAACAAGAGATGTATTCTTTTCTATTAACCAATGATGGTAAATCATTATTTCTTAATAGTGATGAACATTTATCCTACAAAGTGGAATGGGATATATCAGAAGATGCAATATGAAAATAATCCATAAATCAGGAAAATGATTTCATGTATCAAAACCATGTTTGGGCTTTAGGAAATGCGCAATTTTATATAAAGCACATAGGGTGAAAATGGTTATTCAAGGAGAAAACATTGCATTAAAGGTAAAATAAATATCTATAAAGTAATTCTAGTTTCTAAAGGGTTTAAAAAGTGTAAGGGAACTTACTGAGATGAAAACATTACAATAATTTCCATGTTTAAATCCATTAGATATCAACATTCTATAATAGCTTACCATGAGTATGATCTTTTTCATATGGATGTTAAAATAGCTTCCTTGATGGGAAAATCTAAGAATATGTCTACCTGACACAAAAATAAGGATTTGTGACCCCATGTGATGCTTAAAATGTTTCTAAGTTGCAGAGTTCCATTTTTGGATTGAAGTAATAATATAGGTCATGGAACATTTTATTCAATGAAGCTATAAAATAAGTTTTTTCATTAATAATTAATTTGATAAAAAAATTACAGGATGTTTATAGGGAATGTGATCATTATCCTAGTAGTATATGATAATGACATATTAATTATTAGAAACGAAATAATGGTCTTATTGTTTTTTAGGGACTGGTTTAACCAATGTTTCATAGTAAAGCTCTTAGGTAAATCATATTTTATTTTATGAATCAATATCATTTGTGATAGATCCCAGAGGCTTCTTGGACTATGTCAAATTAAATACATTTACCTGATTCTAATGTGATTTAATATATAACAACGCAAGAGGTGATTAGTTCAAGTAACACATGGTATAAATATTTCTATGTATTTAAATCCTCATACACAATAGGATAAAGATAAAATGAGTTATATACCATATGATTCTATGATATGGTCAATCATGTATGTCATGTTATGTACTAGAATTAATGATGCCTATTCCTTGAGAACATTAAAAGATAACAACATGATCTTTGAGAACACTATTTTTCTTCTATTAATGTTATCCTCAAGTATCTAATAAGAATTAAGGATATGTTCTTTCTGTATGGAGGTTATAAATAGATTTTCATCAATGGTTATATCAATGATAGTCTGCAAATAAATCAAAATGGTCGAAAGTCACAGTCAGGATATGTTTTCAATCTCAACAGATGAGTTGTGATATGGAGAAGTTCAAAGAATCTAGTTTTCACTGATTCTATAGCAGATTGTGTGTATTGTTTTTTTCGATAAAAAAATGAATCCATTTGGATTTAGAACTATTTTTAAAAAATCATGATTTGTTCCAAGCAGAATACACCATATCACATTCTATTGTGATAAAACTAAAAAGGGGGATCATTCAAAAGATATGTAGTGATGTCAATAGAAAAATAACCTACATTTGAAGTATCACCTCTTGAGGTATTTTTATCATAGGTGCGATATTGTAGATGGAATAATTCCCAAGGAAGAAAATGTGGCTTATCCGTTGACTAAAGTCTTATAAAAAAGATAGATGAGTATCATGTGATGGCTATGATACTAAATGTTGTTAGAAGATGGATCTAGTGCAAGTGGGAATCTATTCGAGTTTGTGGTCTAGAACCAAAATATGTATACTTTTTGAAAACAAGTATTCATATTATTCAATATTAATAAACATTTTATCACATAGATATTTTTATTATAGGTAATATAGTATGTGATAATGTCTTAATAGTAGTTGTCGCATACAATGTTCAAAGAAATTCTATGTTATGACGAGGACCCAGATGTGACATGATAGTGTTATTAAATCAATTATCTATATCCAGATGACATCATTTTATGAAAAAAATGATATAGGGAATCAGGGTAATATCCAGTGTAGAATATTAAGAGAATGAGACCCACTAGTAGGAGATCCACATTTATATGTTTCATTGGATATTACAATATATAGTCATGTTTATCGATCCTTATACTTCAATATTTTTATTAATTAATATTTTATGTTGTGTACTATTATGTATTGATTATAACCATGAAAACATATGTCTATGACAAGTTATGATGTGTTGGGTGAGTCACGAGTAATATTGCCTTAACGAATAATGAGAGAATGTATTTTTTTCATCATATTATTTAATGGAATTAGATATCTTAGGACCTTTGATGGAAATGTTATAGGCAAGTTCCATTTCAAGAAAGTCAATGAAAGATACATTGATCACGTAAGTTTATGGAACCACCATGCAACATCCTTGATTAGAGATATCGTGATAAAAGAATTATATTACAATGTATGATTCCATATGAGGAATTATGTCATTTCCTCAATAACATCCTTATCTCTAGGTGACATGGCATTCCGCTACACTCTATCCAGGTACATTCCACATCTCATACTAATTCCACTAACAAAGAGGCCTAAAGGGTCACACACTATGTGTATATAGAATCATAGTTCAATAATATATAATTTTATTTATTATTTAATAGGTTGAATAAATATTATTCCCACATGTGGTGTGATTATCATTCATGTTTTTTGATTGCATATATTCAATTAACTATTACTCGAGAGAATATTATGTGATAAGAATATCTAATAAATATTTAATTGTTATATGGTGAATATAATATTTTTTTATTTATTGGTGAATAATTAAGTGATATATTTTTTAAAAATAAATAGATATTAATCACGGATTGATAAATATTCTGGAGGAATGGTGGATCTATTTTTTTATGTCCGATGAGAAATAACATATATTGAATATTATTTGAATAAATAATATTTGATTTTAATTCACAATTTAATCGCATGCCAATTATTATTATTATTATTATTTTAGACATGGTGTTCCATAAGGGATTAAATAAACAATTAAGGGGATATGTGAAATTATCTATTTCTAAGACTAGAGATTTATAAACCTGATTATATTATATTCAGGAGATCCATATCATTTTTTTGGCTATGCAAAATGAATACTAATAATCCCCTTGAATCCCTAGAGAGAACCCTTACCCATGAATGCTCCCAATAATGGATATTGATCTTACTCAACCTCTCACTGTCAGGTTAAGAGTGATCAAGGAGAATTTGTTCGATGGAATTATTATGAAGATAAATGGTGAATGATAAATATTATATGATCTTTCCTAAAAGAAACTTAAGATTCTTATAGTGACATAAAGATATTTTTGGAACATGTGTGGATCACCACTATATAGAATCATCCCTTGATTAATACAACACAATGATGGTATAACATAGCTCAATTTCCACATCCATAAATGAAGAAAGAAGTATGATAACGTAATTATCTAATATGTTAATCAAATATAAATAGTATTTGATGATCCAATTTATGGTTACATTTTTTATACATTCTGTGTTTTCCATAATTCATTTATGTTGATCATGGAATTTATGGTTGTGTAGAACTCTGATTGATCATCGATTATAATATAATGAAAATTTTAGAACGACCCGTCACACACTATTTCTAAACCATAAACCTAGAAAAAAACCTTAAATATCCATAGTATAATATAATTACATGATACTAAAAATCATAAATTTTAATATTCCTTCAATGAAAATAAAAAAATCCCTAAATAAATGCATATTTTAATATAAATTCTTAACCCTTTGGTAAATTTTGAATTATGACACCTTTAATAAATAAAAATTAATTAAATAATTAATAATAATAAATTAATATGTATTAATGGTAAATATATCAATGGAACAGAATATACAACTTGTAAAATTTAATCTGTTAATAATATCAAATCTGTCTCAATGGAAGAAAAATTCAGATGAAATCCAATACATCATGATTACCTTTAGTGGAATGTAAATTAAAATCTAGTATTATGGTTTTGAAAGTTTAATTAATTTATTATAAAAGAATATTCATATTTATAATATCATATATGATCATATCTAAACATCTTATCACCCTTTTATAATAATAATTCATTATTACAATTGATTCGAGTGTTAACTACATCGTTTTCTCATGCACGTTTCATCATCGATGTTTTTTTATTATGTATATGATATAGTTAACTCATATCATGAATGATATAAATTTTATAAAAATAATATATATAAATTATTTAAGTTTTTACAACCTCTCTTCAAATTTGGACATGGAAAATAAATCACATCGCTCTGAGGATATGGTAGGTCAAACGTACACAGAAGCGAAGATATCATTTCCTTAATTGGTGAATAGTTAAGTAGGTGGAATATATATTAAATTTAAATAATCAATGTTATTTCATAATTACAGTATATATTCATTATTTCCATCCTTATTACTATCCATGTGATTTGATAATGAGAAAAATCAGATCAGTTCGCAAGGCAGTACTTCCCCGTACACAAAAGTGATGGTTTTGTTTCCCTTTTCATAGAGAATAAGGATAAAAAATATAATTTAATGAACATAATAAAATATAATTATTTGGGTGGATTTTTATTATTCAATTTTTATTTCTATGATATAATTTAATGTGTTAAAAGAATAAGTAATAACGGTTTAGTGAAGACAATTATCATTGATTTGTAGAACCTCTTTGGGATAATTTATTAAGGACATAGGGTTTCTCTTTTGGGATTAAAAAGGCATATAAAAAGGGAATACAGATTTCTGGGATATATTTTTTTAGGTTTATGTCTTTCTAAATGGCTTTTTAGGTGTTCAAAAGTGAGAGGAGTAGGTTCCCCAATATAATTGAGGTGAGTTGTATGCTTGTAATATATCAATACTTTTCAATAATATCATGTAATGTTTTTGTAAATATTTATCAAAAATGGATCAAATTCAAATTTAATCAGTATAAGTTCAAAATAAATCTAAAAAATAGGTTTAATTTGGTTTATAATTCAATTTATCCATTATAATTTTAGATTAATCCCCCCCATTAATCCTTTTTTTACTTTAACTGTGGTAAATTGTTTTACTTTCTTACTATTACTTAGGAGAAAAAGGTAAAATAACTATTTTAAAAATTTTAAATATTCAAATCCCAAATATTTAATGCATTTAAAAAATTAAAATTATTATAAGTGTCAAAATTTAATTTCAAAACAAACACATAAAATGGGTCAAAAATGGTTTTATAAGAAATTCATTTTTAAGAATAATATGATCTTATATTAAATATTGGACTAGTTTTCATCATCTTATGACTTTAAATTCAATTAGTTTGATATAAAATATATAAATACCTTTTAAATTATTCACCATAAAATATTATTTTAATGAATTAAAATGGATAAGCACTATTCCTTTTAAAACAGAAAAAATATTCTATTTTATTAAAAAATATCAATTTTTACATACAGGTGATATTATCCTTATTTCAATAAAGATTATATTAAATAAATATTTAATTACTAGTATTATAATATATTATGAAATTTAAATTTATAAATAGTGAAATACTTTATTTTTAGTTACTTATAAAATCTTAGTTCCATAAGAAATTTTCAATACTTCATTCATTCTTTTTTTGACCAATTGAGTTAAAAATCCATATCCATCCTATGAAATAAAACTTTTTGTGTCATAAAATATTATAATTTTCATTTTATAATATCTTTATTGAAAAAACATTCATTTTCTATAATTTACTTGGGTTTTACATTATTCCCTCCTATAAAACATTATCCTTGATGTTTTCATGGAAATTTCTCTTATAAAAAATGATGGTCGTTCTTCTTCAAATCATTCGCTGGTTCCCATATTGATTCCTCTATTTTAGTATTTCTAAAAAGTAAGATTAAAATTTTATTAATATGATTATTCAATATTAAATTTTTATTGTCAATAATCTAGATTTCCCTTAATAGTATGATATATCATGTTAAAATTATATTTCTTTAGAAATAATCACATGTGTATGGTATCACATGTACATACATAACAATTATTTATTAGACCCATCATGTTAATTAGAGAGTCTTGGTGTAATTTATAATTGGTAAGACATAGCTCTTATTTATTCAGGAATTTGAAAATGCCATGTGTACCTTTGGCCCAGTTTTCCAATCTTACTGATCTTTATAACACATTTCATTGGAGATACTTTCAATTAAATATGATATCCCATATGTAATTCTAAATATTTCCTCCAGTTATTGGAATAACTCTTTTCCCTTCATATATATACTTTAATATGAGTCTAAATAGTCATTAACCATGTCATTATCTCCTTAAAATGTTTTGGGACTATATGTATTAATTCACCACCTTCATCCCAACAAGATGTAGTGCGTATTCAATTATTATATAATTCTTCATATGATGTCATTTGAATACTTGAATGGAAGATATTTACATATGATAACTCTATAAAAGTTAAATATTTAACCCGCATACCTTTAAATTCATGTGAGAATGTCTTTAGTATATATTGCAATGTTTAGTAGTCCTTTCATATTGTCTTTCAATTTAAGGATAGTAGGTGGTGCTCAGATACACCTCAGTCGGAAGTTCCTTCTAACAAATATTCCATAATTTCAATGTAAATCTAGGATCATGATTTGAGGAAATTTAAAGGGGAACACCATGAGAAATTAATAATTCATTAATATATAGATGTAAAAATTTTTCAATAGGTAAATAAACCATAATATCTTGGAAATATCCATATCTAGTTAGGTGGTAAATAAAATCCACATTGGATCATTCAACCCATGAGTCTTTGGTATTATTGGGAAAAAAACCTTATTAATGTCATCCAATTTCCACATAGAAATAGGTATATGATTCTTGAATCCTATAATATTATTTCTCTCAGAATTCACCTATTAATAAACTAAGAAATTGGATATATAATAAAACATTTTTGGCTTCATGTTATCCCTCCAAACATGTTCCCTTAAATATTTATACATATTAGTGCTAATATTGTGTATATAGAAATTTGAGCTATGAGAATCCTCCAAAAAATACCTTTTTGCTCTGGAATATATGGGACACATTTTCACTTTCCAAATTTGAGAACCACATATTCAAATATAGATTATTTTAAATTCACATCATTCACATCTATAGATTTATTCTAAAAATTTTCATAGTCTAATTCGAAATTTTTTTCCTCTCAAATAAATATATTTTTTATTGGTTTGTAAAATGATTGATGTGCCACTTAATTAATAATTTTCATACCCATCATTACTGGATCCATGATCATAGAATCCCTGTCAATCCTTGTTGTGTTTAAAACTCCATGATACTTCTTCTTAATTCATATTATACCATATTTTAATCCATGTGTGATATTGTATTGAGAAATCATAATCATTGAGTAATTAAATTCATCTAATGTGCCTCATATTGATATTTTTTTCAATTTTTATTTTATGCTATAATAGTCTATGTATATATCATACCACTAACTATAAAGATTACATATCCACATAAGCAAACAAAATATTATATCTTCCAACTCTTCCAACTAAAATTCAAGATTATGATAGTTCTATTTAGGAATCATTATTTTCTACATTTATATGAAATGAAATTATCATTCTTCATAACTAAATAACTAATTCCATTCAATGATGTATCACTATATATCACTAATTTATCATTTATTGATTATAGATTCAAAATCTAGGAATTGAACAATATCCTCTTAAATTAATCAAAACATTATCCACATTCCTTATTGAATGTTAACTGAACTGCTTCATGTTTAATATTTTTCAATGGGTTATCCAAGAAGGATATACTTTGAAAAAATATATTTAACAGAAACCTTTATAAAAAAAGGAATATGTTTAACATTGTTATATTCATTAGATTAGACCATTCTATGATATCCATTCTCTTTACATGATAGATTATGACTACATATTTGGGGACAATGGGGGAAAGAAATGAAACATCCTGATATAAAAATCATAACATGATAAATTTCTCATATAACTCTTTCCCTTTAAGTGCCTTGGGAAAAATCATTGAGGTACTATATAGGTTCTTGTAACAGTTAGATTATAGGACAATATCATCAAATAATACCACAAATAATGTTTTAATAAATTTCATCAATAATATGTTCATTCAATCCACAAAAAATAGTGTATTAGTCAGTCCAAATAAAATTACTTTTCACTCAAATGGGACATACCTCATTAAAAATGTTATATTTGGAATATCATCCTTCTTAAAACATAGTTGATTATACATAATGTGATGGTTATTCATTGAGAAATATTTATCTCTATGATGTTTATTAAATAATTCATCAATTTGAGGTAGAGGATAAATTTTTCGTATCAGAGTAACATTTATTTCCTTATAATCAATGCACTAACTCATGGATTCATCTTTTTTCTTAACAAAAAGAACAGCAGATCCCAAGATGAAATACTAGGGAAATAAATCCATCTTGAAACAAATCCTTTAGTTATATATTTAACTTAAAAAATTTCACAATGTCTATTATATATAGATTCTTTGATATATTTCATTCATCGGTTATTCAATCAATTGAAAAATCATATTCTTTCTCTAGTGTGTGTCTAAGTAATTACTCATAAAATATATCAATATATTCGTATATAATAGTTACATCCTCAATATTAATAAGACTATTACCCTATGTATATTGTGTTTTTTCATCATCCCTAAGAAAATAAAATACAAGAACTACTAGGGGTGGAACTTGACAGTGCCCATATAATGAATTAACCTTTACGAAGATAATGAATTCCACATCTTCATCATGAATCATTATTTCTTTCTCTTTGTAATAAATTTTAGAATCATATTTTCAATTATAATCCACAACCATGATTATATAAAAATAAACCATAGTTATGATAATAAATTCATCAAATTGGGAACTTTCATGTTCAATAATGGGAATTCCCAGACACATCCTTATCGTATTGAGATTTTCATTAGGACATTTTTTTGATAAATCCCTAATCAATGTGCTAGTAAAATATCTAACTTTACTATAAAACATGGATGATATAAATTATTATAAGGATCCAGAATTTAATATTTAGTTATATAAATATAAATATTTGATTAAACTACCTTCAAACATATTATTAGGAACTTTCCCTCAGTTGTAGTGATCGAAAAATATTAACATTCTCCCCATGGCCTACACCATTGTAAATTCCCTTAAAACATGTTAAATTGGTCTGAATAGTTCCCCATTTATTTTTAATTGTAGAATTAAATTGCAGTGGTCTCATTCTTCCCCTGACATTAATGATTCATATGACCCATATCACAACACTTATAAAAAACTCCCACTCTGATTAAGAATTTCCCATGATGTTTCATCACAAAATTTTTAAAATATGGGAATAGGTTTATTGCATTCTCCTTTTTAGTTGCATTCCCTAATTAATAGTGTTTATATGAAATATTATTCTTCTGATTTGACTTAAATATAAATATCCAGAAAATTCCAATTCTATTTTGATGTAATATTAAATTATTTCATCAAATAATGGAATAAGTTGGAGAAACCATAGCATGTCAAAGGTTTTTCTTATGAAAATTAGTGAAATGGTAAATTTTTTATTCTACATTTCATATCTAATTCATATCATACCTACATATTATGGAAAAGTTAGTAACTTCCATCGTCTTTTTCTTTAAGCTAATTAAATTTCTTTTCATATTAGTTCATTTCTTGAAAGAGAAATATTTATGAAATAATTTTTTCTAAAGATATCAATAACATGTGTTATATTTCATTATCCTCCCTATAATTTTTTATCAATGTCCATAATTTACCATTATATTCCTTGAGACAATATACTGTAAGTATAACCTTTTCATTTCATCAAATCTGATGGCCATAAATTCCATTGAAAGTACTTAATCAGTTGATCAGCTACCATTGGATTTCTTTCCCCACTAAGTGAATGGGGATTTTATCACATTAAGAAATATAATATTGGATAATCTAGTATTAACATAATAGGTTACTCTATTCTAGTATGGTTATAAAATATAACCTGGGTTAAATCCCATTATATATCCATGATCTATATAGACCCAACTCTGGTTGTATTGGAATTCATGGCATGGATATTTCAATATTGAAAAATGTATTTGTACCATTATTTCATATCAAAAAAATTTCTAAATAATGGAATATTCTATATTAGCTTAAAAAATTATTATTTTCATATCATAATATAAAAAACTAAATTTAATGTAACTCATAACATAAATTAAAAATTTATGGAATATTAATATTATAATCATATCATTTTTTATTTGTAAATATTCATAAATTAAAAATAATTCATATTGTTTCTTAAAGAAAATTTTAATTAGCCAAAGAATATCCCCCAAGATTGTCAAACTAGGTGAACTGTAAGTCCCATTTTCATGCACTAAGGGATGATTTAGTCAAATCCCAAGGCATACTTTTCATAGTCATTACACCTACGTACAATCTTTCTAAAACAATGTAAACTTGTTATATGCATACATGGATTTATTTATAGGAAAAAAATAAAATATCAATCATACAAAAAGTTAGTATTTTATTACACAATTTGACATATCCTAAACTTCTATCATAGGGTTATGGTTGCTAATATATATTTTCTATAATCTTTAATCAATGCCTCTACTAAACATTATATGATAAAAACATTAACAACCCCGATTATATTAACCAAAAAATTATAATCACATTAATACATTATCATAGATACAAGATTTCTAACCCCAAAGTAATGACCAGTTTAATAGTTTTATAAAAACTAATATATACCTAACACTAATTTTAAATTAGGACTATAATATATGAAAACAGAACATAATGCTCGAAATCCATGAATATCATTTAAAAAATCCACCTTCATATCCTGGGTAAATGATAAAAATATATATGAGCTCAAATTCTCTATAAGGTTATATAAATTGGAATTTATCATGTTTATATATAGAACAATCAATATTTAAAGGTATATAACTAAAAACAAATATTATTTAATCAATTAATTGAGAGAAAAATGTCTCCACAAATAATATCAATGCAATAATATCATGGATAATAGTAACATAATTCTCAATGAAGGAAATGATAAATCTTAGAAATTGTGATTTCAGACAGTATGATATATATATTGTCAACACATTTTAGCAAGTCAATTTCATTTATTTTTAGGTATACACTAAAAATAACATTTAATTTTTCCAATTAATTCATCTTATGAGACTAATGATTCATTGAGGGGATATATATAATATATCCACATACATAACTATAGTTAAATGAATTAATCCTATATTGAATCATAAATAAAATTTATAAAAAATATTCCTTATCAATAAATAACAATACTGATTAAGGAATATGTATTTATAAATATTTCTGATTTTCAATCAATTAACAATCATAGTAAATAAACCTATATAAAAATAGTGTACTATTTACAAAATAATCATATCAATGATAAAAATGAATATGGATACTTAAGGGAAATTTTATTTTAAATGATGTAAAGAACTGAAAATTTCAAGGAATTGTTTTTAATTACTTTGGAATTTTACAAGTATGTGGCTTTTGACGGAATTTCATTCCGAGGCCCGATGTGCCCGAAATCAATTTTTAAAGTTTAGCTCGGGTACGTTCAGTGAACGAACAAGCGGGTTTTTTTAACTTTTGAACCGGTGCTCGGAATTAAAATCTAAGGGCACCGATGAACTCACAGCACTGGTAATTGCATAGGGGGACACTTACCGTAGTTTTGTACGCAAAAGAGGAGATGATAATTTTTGGGGGTTTGTTTAAGAAATAAATACAAATTTTCGGAACAATTTTTATTTTCTTAAGGTGGTTTTTCCCTCCCATGGGTAGTTAAGAGTGGGGCCCACAGCCACTTAACTACACAAGTAAGGATTTTAGAGAGGTGGGGGCCTGCACGAGACCCACCATTTAATTCCCTCTAAATCTCTTTAAGAAACCCCATTAATTTGACAAACCTCCATTAAATGTCACCTCAATCCATTAAATTATGTCAACCCATAATTTAATAAGGAACCTTCCTTTTTCCCTCTTTAATTTAAACTGCCAATGCTTTTAATTATGGGGAACCTTCCCTCTCTGTTCTTTAATTAAATATCAACACATTTTAATTAGTGTGGTGAAATAATTATTTGAGAGTTTCTTTGCAGATAATAAAATAATAGAGGGAACCTATTATTTTATCAAGGGGAGAGCTTTGTTATGAGAGGAAGAACGCCAGCCTCCAATGAAGAATGACGAAGAATGCCAGCCTCCAACGAAGAACGACGTAGAACGCCGGTTCCTCAGAGATCAACGACGCACCACCAATCCTCTTCCCTGCGGCCAGAGAGGAGACGCCGCTTCCTCCTCAGCGCGCCCCGACGATGCCTATGATCCTCTTCTCTGCGATGCCATGTACCGTGATGCCGAAGATCATCTTCCTTGTTGAGGTAGGGGTTTTTGGTGTAAATTCCCTCATGTGATTTTTTTATACCCTTGGCATGGCGTGCTTTATTGATAGTTATTTTTAAAACCACTAACGAGGTGGGTCCGGTCTAACGAACAAGTCTGAACCCACCGATGTTTTTTTCCTGATGCGCGGAATCCTTAGTGACAATGAAACTAGACCGTTTTGGCAATTGAAGGTCTTTGTAGTGATGTACAGGTCTCGAGATGACCGCAGGCGCAGACAAGAGAAACAACGGACCACCAGAACGACTCCGGTGTCCTGTTGAAATCACCAGCGGACGGCACCGGCTGGCCTCCCGGAGGCGGCGGTGCCCCGGAGCACCGCTGGTAGGAGCCCGCCGAGGATGAAGCCACGGAAGCGAGGGGCCTGATCCCGCGGCCGCGTGGGATCCAGGGGAGACGTTGCGACAGGCGCCGCGTCCGCGGAACAAAGGGGGCACCGCATCCCCCCTACTCGGCCCGCTGGCCGAGCCGGCGCACCCCCTCCTGCCCGGTCAGGCCGGGGCGGGTCGTGTTTACCGGGCTGAGCCGCACCCTGCCCCACCAGACCCAGAACCGGGTCGTGTCGACACGAGGGGGTAGGGCTGGGTCGGGCGGGGCCCAGAGCCCCCACTTCGGACCGCTTTCGGTCTTTTTCCCATAACTTGTGCTACGGACCTCCGATCAATGCACCATCAGTTGCATGTGAATCCTTGGATCGAGACCCTCGTTTTTGTATATTACAATAGAGGTTTTTGGCAAATTTTGGGTACGGCAGGGTTGGTTCGAACTCGAAACCAGTCGGGCCCTAGTAGCGGAAACGCTTGTATGTCAAGGGTCGGACATCTGATTGTCGTGCCGTCAATTGCATTGGGATCCTTTTGTAGAGACGGTCCTTTTGGATTACTCCTATTGAGTTTTGGACGCAACTAGAGTATGGTCGGTTTGGTTTTATCTTAAAAACCAACCGGGCCCCTAGAATAGAAAAGCCAATAACCCTCATACCGGGCGTCCGATTGATACACCATCTGTCGCGTTGGGTTTCTTTTGATGAGATGGAACATTGGGATATATCAACTCTGGACTTCATGACAGTTGATGTATCATCTCTCTTTTTCTCGAGGAGAGGACCCTCCTGGAATCGATCATGTTGTGTGTTGGAACCCTAGTGCTGGCTCCTACTACATCAACTTATGTACTAGAATCCTCCGTGGGTTCGATAGCGATGACTACCGTACAGGAATCCTCCGTCGGTTCGACGGCAATGACTAATGTTCTTGTATCCTATGTGGGTATGGTAGTATTGGAATCTGTACTTGTATCCTGTGTGGGAACGGCAGAGTAGCTGGTCCTGTATCATGTGTGGGTCCGAAAGCGTTGCAGGTCTTGTATCCTATGTGGGTCTGACATCTTACATGAATCAGTGGATACATATGATCATCTCTATACCCTTACGAAGTGTATACCTATGTGAGCTAAATCTTGATTCTCAATCATTATCATTGATGCGGTTGAATTTCTTTCCTGTGTGGATTGGGTTGTGCTTTCCTGTGTGGACTAGGTTGTGCTTTCCTATGTGGACTGGTTTGTGCTTGGGCTCGGGAGCTGGAGTCGAACTTTCACTGACGACTTAGGTATCTGTATGGGCATATACCTATGTAGTGTTGTTGATACTTCGTGATTGTATCTTTCCTTTGTGGTTTATCCTTCGTGGATTCTGTGAGACCTTTGGGGGTCTCGGGGTCCCTACTGAGTATCGTATACTCATCCCTGCACTGGCTATACCCGCACAACATTGTGTTGGATGTAGACGAAGGACAGCACTGATCGAGCTGGAGGCTTGTGGAGCCGGACGGTACTTGGAGGTGGACCACATAGCGGGATGTACACGGAGCGGATGGTCAGACCCAAGGAGTTAAGGAGACTATCTATAACCACCTTTCAGGTGGGATTTCTAGAGGATGACTCAGTGTTGATGTTGTACTTTCCTTTCATTTGTACTATACTTTCAGTAGGGTTTGTATACTGGACCATTTACTTTTTTAGCACTTACCTTGTACTCAGATTTACTAAGTGTTTACTTCTATTGGGTACTCTGTTGTGTATGTTACTTCATAAAGTCAATGTCTTCCCTTCTATTGGGATTTACGCCTTTGGTTTTAGTCACCAGCCCCTGGCCTATGGAAGGTGGGCTTGGGGTAGTCACGACATGGGCCCCGAGGAAGGGTCATGACAAATTAGAATCAGAGGAGTCGGTTCTACTGCAGAACTCAGGACTCTGATAATTTCATCATTGTAAAGCAATAATGTTTAGAGTAATGAGTGTGGTTATCAGTCCAGGGAGTCCAGTGTTGGTGCGACGGCCGACGTATCCATACACCAGGACCCTGACTTCTGATTTCCGACTCAGTGCATGAAAACATTGATTGCATGTGTGTTTCAAAAGTTTTCTTTGTAATTACTTTGTGTCAGCTCACCAGTTATACTGTATTAACCATGGTGCACCTGTTTCTTTTCAGGATGGCCCCACGTCAGCAGCTAGTTAGGGTTCTCAGTTTTGTGTGAGACGACAGGCCACCGAGCGACGAGGACTCGGTGCAGAGCCCCATTACAGCGGAGGCACTGACGGTACCTTTACCCGTCGAGCCACCGATGCTACCAGCCCCAACGTTGGAGAGTGCACACCGCCTGAGCGAATTTCATGAGTCTCAGAGACAAAGGTCTCCCGGGTTCCATGGAGAGACGGATCCTCAGGCAGCCAAGGATTGGCTGGAGGCTATCGTCAGAGTCTTCAGATTGGTAGGGACACCCGCAGACCTCATGGTGATACTTGTCGCGAGTCTCTTGCACGAAGCAGCAGATAGATGGTGGAGCCTGATTCTCCAGTTGCATGATGAGGCATCTCTACTTTGAAAGAACTTCAAAAGCCTCTACCTCTTGGAGTTCATTCTATCCACCCTCCGTGCGGTGCACAACCAAGAGTTACTACAGCTGCGGCAGGATAGAATGTCAGTAGCCCAGTACTCGACGAGATTTACCGACCTCTCGCACTACTCCATGGACATGGTATGGGACCCATTTTTCCAAGTCCATACCTTTGAGAAGGGGATGAGGCATGAGAGCATAGATTTAATGATTCCACTCAGCATCTCGACATGGGCGGGGGTGCTAGAGCGAGCCCTACTAGTGGAGAGATTTCTCGCTGAGACGCCATCAGCAGCGAGACCCACCACAGGACGGCATGGAGTGGATTCTTCTGCAGTTGGCAGTTGACAGATGAAGCAGGGGTCCAAGCAGACATGGCCGTCTGGTGAGCGACCTCCGGACACGGGTTCGGCTTTGCGGGGCACACAGCGCAAAGCCAGCCTTCTGCAGAGCAGACAGTGTTATGCATGCGGTGGGTAGGGCCACATGGCTCGTGACTTCTGGACCCTCCATGAAGAAGACCAGAAGACAGTGGAGGGACCTCCCAGGAAGAGGAATAGGTTCGACCATGGTGGTCCACAAGGAGCAGGAAAACGAGGCAGAAGAGTTGGCTGAGCAGCGGGTGGTGGATGATGCTTCGAGGCTTTACCACCACCACCCACAGGAGGTCTACCCCAACCATAGGGAGTTGGCGGGCAGAGGCAGGCTCATCTCCAGGAAGCAGAGTCTTATGACCACAGCGCATCCGAGATAATTCGAGGTACAATCTGTGTCTACTCCTCCCTTGCTGCAGTTCTTATAGACACATTTGTGAGTCATTATTTTATTGTAGTTTCCCTTGTTCGGATCGCGGAGATTCCGACGGAGCTGTTGTCTCGGTCCTTGTGGCTAGAGACTCCTACGGCAGCAGACTCGACAATTACGCACTGGTGCTGGAAGTGTAATCTTACTCAAGGAGGCGAGAGAATTGGCTGGGATCTTCTTGTAGTAGTGTCGAGGCCTTACAATGTCATCTTGGGTATGGATTGGTTATCTACAGTTCATGCCCAGATCGAATGTATTTGGATCAAGGTGCGGTGTGTCCGCACGGATGGGACCAGGTTCAACTTCACCAGCAAGAAGGGAACCTTCGCAGCATTGGATGGACTTATGTTGAGGAGAGGGCAGCCAATCACATGTAATTTGGCTAGTCTCATCCTCGGAGTAGTTGATGTGCACGGAGTCCGAGTTTTCCTATAGTGGTGGATCAGTATGCGTACGTGTTTCCTGACGATGTTCCAGGACTACCTCCTCACAGGGGGTAGATTTATATATTGATGTGTACCCCAAGACATCACCAATATCCACTCTAGCATATCAGATGGATCCCACTGAGCTTCGTGATCTACGGGTACAGCTAGAGGACTTACAGGGGAAAGGATTCATCTGACCCAGTGTTTCACATTGGGCTTCTCTGATTCTATTTTCCAAGAAGGCGGATGGGAGCTTGCGACTATGTGTCGACTACCGTCACCTGAACCAAGTGACCGTGAAAAAAAATTATCCGCTCCTAAGGATTGATGACCTCTTCGATCAGCTCATGGGAGCATGTTGGTTCTTGAAGATAGACCTCAGGTCAGGCTATCGGCAGCTCCGAGTTCGGGACGAGGATGTGCAAAAGATGGCCTTTAGGTGTCAGTATGTCCACTATGAGTTCTTGGTCATGCCCTCGAGAGTTACAAACTCTCTATCAGTGTTCATGAGTCTCATAAACAGGATCTTCCAGCCCTACCTTGATCGGTTTGTTGTAGTCTTCATTAACGACATAATGATTTACTCGACGACCGAGGAGGGGCACGCCTACCACCTACAAATTGTACTGGATACACTCCGAGAGCACCAAATTTATGGTAAGCTCTAGAAGTTCCAGTTCTGGCATCAAGAGGTTCAATTCTTAGGGAATGTCATCTTAGAGGCAGGGGTTGTAGTGTATCCCGCCAAGGTCGAGGCGGTACTTGCTTGGGAGCCACCCAGGAGTGTGACTGAGGTGCGGAGTTTCCTAGGTCTGGCTGGGTACTATCAGAGATTTCTTCCAGACTTATCCAGAGTTGCAGAACTGCTTACAGCTTTGACAAAGAATGGTAAAACCTTCATGTGGTCCGACATATGTCAGTAGAGCTTCTAAGAGCTGAGGCGGAGATTGACCAGTGCGCCCATCTTGAGGCTCCCAGAGGAGGGTGTAGGGTACGTAGTGTACTGCGATGCATCAGGGACCGGACTCAGGTGTGTCCCGATGCAGGAGAGAGTAGTGATTGCTTAAGTTTCATGGAATTTGAGGTAGCACGAGCAGAACTACGCCACCCATGATGTTTAGTTAGCAGCAGTGGTCTTCGCCCGGAAGATGTGGCGACACTATCTGATGGGTGAGCACTTTACAGTCTACTCTGACCACCAGAGTCTCAGGTAAATTTTCTCGTAGAAGGACATGAACCTGATATAGGGGTTATGGCTCGAGTTATTCTAGGATTATGACATTGGGATTGTCTATACTCCAGGGAAGGGGAACGTTTTGGCTGTTTCTCTCAGCAGGAGATCGGGAATTCAGCTACTTAGAGAGGCGACAAAGAAGTTATACGCTTTGTATATATATCCTTTGTGGATAGTGATGGGGTAGCCTATCTACAGTCCCTCACATTCACTTTTCCACTTCGTAAGTGGGTCAGAGAGGCATAGAGTGGAGATGTGGACTTTGAGGCGTGACGTGCTCAGATATCCTCTGGGCTAGCACACGATTGATATTCTGAAGGCGGGGAGCACGTCATCCTCTTCCAGGGACGTACCATGGTACCAGTTTCACTGTAGGAGGAGGTGATGAGGGAGTTCCACACTTCCCCTCTATCGGTTCATCCTGGAGTAGCGAAGATGTATTAGGACCTCAGATGATCGTACTAGTGGTCGGGTATAAAGAAGGTTGTGGCAGAGTTCGTTTCTTGAGGCCTCGCTTTCCAGCAAGTGAAGACGGAACACCAGTTACCTGCAGTCTTCGTACATCCCTTAGAGGTCCCAAAGTGGAAGTGGGATGGTATATACATGGATTTTGTGATGGAGCTTCCACGTACGTCCAAAGGACACGCCACCATCTGGGTGATCGTAGACCGACTCACCCAGTCGACCCACTTCCTACCGATCAGAGAGCAGGGCTCAGTAGAGAGCTTGGGACGCCTCTACATTCAAGAGATCGTACGAATTCATGGTGTGACATAGTCTATCATATCCAATCGAGACGCTCACTTTACCTCCCGGCTTTAGAAGGGGTTACAGGAGGCTTTCAGGACACAACTATGCCTGAGCACTGCTTTTCACCCTCAGACGGATGGCCAGACGAAGAGGACCATTCAGACACTCAAGGACATGCTCTGTGAATGTGTCCTTGACTTTGTTCGTAGCTGGTAGGATCACCTACCCTTGGTGGAGTTTGCGTACAACAACAGCTACCACTCCACCATCGGGAGGGAACCTTACGAGGAACTGTACGACCGACCTTACAGATCACCTCTGTGCTACACTTACCCAGGGGAGCTAGCACTTGTAGGACCAGAGATGGTTCAGGCTACGATGGAGAAGGTGCAGGTCATCCAAGAGGGGATGAGGACTGTACAGAGCATACAGAAGTCCTATGATGATAGGAGGCGGAGAACACTGAAGTTCGAGGATGGAGACCACGTTTTCCTACGGGTCTTACCTCGACGTGGGTTGCGAAGATTTGGGCGGGGCGGAACGTTATCTCCGCACTTCATCAGTCCTTTTCAGGTCATCAGTAGGGTAGGCGTGGTGGCTTACCGCCTTTCCCTTCCACCTCAGTTTCACCGGGTGTGTGACTTCTTCCACGTATCTCAGATGAGGAGATACGTGCATGACTCGATGCACATCATCAACATTGGGGAGATGGACATCGATGACGGGGAAACTTTTGCAGACGTCCCGGTAGATATCGAGGATCGACAGGAGCAGGTCCTACGTGTACGGTCGATACCTCTGGTGCGCATTCTTTGGAAACACAAGAATCTCCAGGAGAGCACATGGGAGTGGGAGGCTCAGTTGCATGCTCAGTACCCTCATTTTATTCCCTAGTTAATGGTTTAGCTTTACGGGGAGGTAAATCCCTAAGGTGGGAGTAATGTAAAGACCCGAGAATTTCAAGGAATTGTTTTTAAATACTTTGGTATTTTAAAAGTCTGTGGCTTCTGACTGCGTTTGATTCTGACGCTCGATGTGCCCGGAATCAATTTTCAAATTTTATCTCGGGTACGTTCAATGAACGAACGAGCGGGTTTTTCTAACTTTTTAACCGGTGCTCGGAATTAAAATCTGATGGCACTGATGAACTTGAAGCGCCGGTAATTTCTTAGGGGGGCACTTAACGTAGTTACGTTCGTAAAAGAGGAGAAGATAATTTTTGGGGGTTTGCTTAAGAAATAAATAAAAAATTTCGGAACAATTTCCATTTTCTTAAGGTGGATTTTCCCTCCCATGTGTAGTTAATAGTGGGGCCCACAGCCACTTAACCACCCAAGTGGGGATTTTAGAGAGTTGGGGCCACACATAAGCCCGGCCATTTAATTCCCTCTAAATCTCCTTAAGAAACCCCATTAATTTGACAAACCTATAGTAAATGTCATGTCAATCCATTAAATTATGTCAACCCATAATTTAATGAGGAACCTTCCTTTTCCCCTTTTTAATTTAAACTTCCAACGCATTTAATTTTTGGGAACCCTCTCTATCCCTTATTTAATAAACTTTCAACACATTTTAATTAGTTTGGTGAATTAATTATTAGAGAGTTTCTTTGCGCATAATAATAAAATAGGAGGGACCGATTATTTTATCAAGGGGAGACCTTCATTTTGCGAGGAAGAACGCCAGCCTCTAAAGAAGAACGACGAAGATCTTCAGCCTCTGACAAAGAACGACGAAGAACGCCGGTTCCCCGGAGATCGTTGACACACCACCAATCCGCTTCTCTGTGGCCCGAGAGGAGACGTCGCTTCCTCCTCAGCGCGCCTTGGTAACGCCTACGATCCTCTTCTCCGTGACGCCGTGTACCGCGATGCCAACGATCATCTTCCTTGTTGAGGTAGGGGAGTTTGGTATAAATCCCTTCATGTGATTTTTTTATACCCTTGGCATGGCGTGCTTTATTGATGGTGATTTTTAAAACCACTAACACGATTGGTGTGGACTAACGAACAAGTCTGAAACCATCGCTGTTTTGTTCCTAATGCATTGAATCCTTGGAGAAAATTAAACGGGACTGTTTTGGTGATTGAAGGTTTTCGCAGTGATGTACGGGTCCTGAGATGACCGCAGGCGCAGACGGGAGCAAGAACAGACCACTGGAACGACTCCGGTGACATGTGGAAATCACCGGCGGTGGGGTTGGGTCGCACGTACCTGTTCGGGCCACACCCCTCCTGGTCGGGCCGCACCCTATAGGGTCGGATCCGGACCAGGGTCGAGCTGGGCCCAGACCCCCCACTTCGCACCGCATTCGGTCTTTTGCCCATAACTTGTGCTACATACCTCCAATCGATGCACCGTCAGTTGAGTATGAATCCTTGGATCAAGACAGTAGTTTTGGTATATTACACATGAGGTTTTGGAAGAGTTTGGGTTTGGTTCGAACTCAAAACCAACCGGGCCCATGGAGCGGAAACGCTTGTATCTCAAGGGTCGGACATCTAATTGACGTGTCATCAATTGTGTTGGGATACTTTTGTTGAGATAGTCCTTTTGGATTACTACACTTGAGGTTTGGATGTAGCTGGAGTATGGTCGGGTTGGTTTTAGCATAAAAACCAACCGGTCCCCTGGAATAGAAAAGCCAATAACTCTCAGACAGGGCATCCGATTGACGCACTGTCTATCGCATTGGGTTTCTTTTGACAAGACGGAACTTTGGGATACAACAACTCTGGACTTCATGACAGCTGATGTATTGGTTCTCTTTTTCTTGAGTAGTGGACCCACCCAAAATCGAGCATGCTGTGTGTGGGAACCATAGAGATGGTTGTGACTGCATCGACTTCTTTACTGGAATCCTCTGTGGGTTCGATAGCGACGACTACCATACTGGAATCCTCCGTGGGTTCGACGGCGATGACCACTGTTCCTGTATCCTTTGTGGTTCCGGTAGTATTGAACTCTATACTTGTATCCTATGTGGGTCCGGTAGAGTAGCTGGTCTTGTATCCTGTGTGGGTCCGACAGCTTACCTGGTCTTGTATCCTATGTCGGTCCGACAGCTTAGATGAATCAGTGGATACATCTGATCATCTCTATCCCCTTATGAAGTGTATACCTATGTGAGATGAATCCTGATTCTCAATCATTATCATTGATGTGGTTGAATCGCTTTTCAATGTGGACCGTGTTGTTCTTTCCTATGTGGACTGGGTTGTGCTTGGGATCAGGAGCTGGAGCCAAACTGTAATTGACGACTTAGGCATATGTATGGGAATATACCTACGTAGTGTTGTTGATACTTCGTGATTGTATCTTACCTTTTTGGTTTATCCTTCGTAGATTCTGATGGACCTTTGGGGGTCTCGGGGTCCCTACTGAGTATCGTATACTCACCCCTGCACGGGCTATGCCCACACTATGTTGTGTTGGATGCAGACGATGGACAACACTGATCGAGGTTGAGGCTTGTGGAGATGGACGGTTCCAAGAGGTAGACCACTTGGCGGGATGTACACGGAGTAGACAGTCAGACCCGAGGAGCTGTGGAGACTATCTATATCCACCCTTCAGGTGGGATTTTTGGAGGGCGACTCGGTGTAGCTGTTGTACATTCATTTCAATTGTACTGTACTTTCAGTTGGGTTTTTATACTGGCCCATTTACTTTTTCAACACTTACCTTGTACTCAGTTTTACTTACTGTTTACTTTGCTTGCGTACTCTATTGTGTATGTTACATCATAAAGGCAATGCCTTCCCATCTTTTGGGATTTTCACCTTTGGTGCTAGTCGCCATCCCTTGGCCTATATAATGTGGGTTTGTGGTAGTCACGGCATGGGCCCCGAGGATGGGTCATGAAAAATGATCAAAATAATGTGAATTTTTTAGTAGTAGATGTGACTGAAATATTACTAATTGATAATATATGTCAATTGATTAATTATAAAAATATGTTTTTTGATAAGATTGTGTCCTTTGTAAAATTAATGAAAATATAAGAGTTATATTAATATAACATTTCATTAAATATTTTTCTTTCTCAAAATTTAAAATGATTCTAATATTATAAATTCATCAAATGGTAATAGTAGTGGGGATGTCTCTTAATGCTTTACATTTTGAAAAACATTCTTTTTAACATTTCGTAATGATATTTAGAAGAAATCCATACAAAAAAATTAGAATTTTTTTATTCATTGATTTTTATAATTCAATGATAATATAAAATTTCCAAAACAAATAATTTGAGTAATAAATGATAAATTTTTAGTTAAATGTTTAAAAAAAATATGATATGGAAAAAATATACCTTGTTAAAAGGAAAATAAATTTTTTTGTTATAAAAATTTCATTGCGTGATTCAAGTGAGAAAGAGAGAAAAGTAAAGAATAAAATTTTTAGATTCCTTAAATATCTATAGGATAATAAGAATATTTGAGAGTAGTAATGATTAATGATAGGACCCCTTCAACTAAAATATAATCAATACCAAATGAAGATGATATTGTAAGATAAATTCTTACTACTTTGGAAATAAATGAATTACAAGCCCTAAAACAAATAAAATTTAATTGAAAAATTAATAAAAAATAATAAATATATATTCATGTTAAGTATATTAAAATGGAATCATATGCCCAACATAAAATTGAATTGGTGTATAATAAAAAAATATTTCTCAATGGACTGGAAATTGAGGCAAAATTCCTTACCGCACCCATCCATTTAGATGATCATTATTTAACATCATGTATATTAATTTCAAAAATGAAATGGATTTATAATAAAGATATATAAATATTTATTATATCATATAATATCTGTTTATAATATCTTATCACCTTATGGATAATAGTATTTCATTATTACCATTTCTTCAAGAGTTATCTACATCATTTTGTCATGCATGTTTTATCACGAATGTTTCAGTTCATTTAAATATGATATATTGTCAAAATATAAAAGAATATATTAATGTTATATATTAATATTAATCATTATATACATTTTTATAATGATTCTTCCCTATTTTACATTAAAAATGAATCACATCACTCAGTGGTGATGGTAGGTCATACGTTTTCATGAGCGACAAATCATTTCCTTACTATGTGAAAGGTTCAAAAATTTAATGACATATTAAATTTAAATAGAAAATAAAAATTCTTTTTTATCATATATATTCATTATTTCTATACTTTTTACTATCCATGTGATTCAATAATAACTAATAAATTAATTCGGTTTGTGAGCTTATATTATGTCGTATACATGAACGATATTTTTGTTTCACATTTGATGGAAAATGAGAGGGAAATATTATCGAATAATAATAATAAAATAAAAATATTTGGTTTATAATTGTGTTATTATATTTTAAATTTTAATACATAAATTAAGGTTGAAAAATAATAGTAAAAAAGGAAAGGGTTATATAAATACAATTACCCTCGCATACAAAAACATCATTTGGATTTCTTATTAAAGACACTAGTATTAGAATTTGGGGGATAAAATAACCTCTATAATGTTGATGAGGATGTTTTATAGAGAATATAGTAGGTTTTAATTGTGATAAATTTATTTTTATTTGTGAATAAGTGAGGGGATGAGGTTTGTTTTTTTAATTGAGATGAGTGGGACACTTATAATATTTCAATGTTTTTCAATAACATTAATAACTTATTTGGGAGTATGGACCCAAAATGAATCATATTATATGATTAAAACATTAAGGTAAAATTAAAACCTAAAAAAGTGGTCTAATATTTTTTTAGTTCATTTTAACCTATATCATTTTAATTTGACCCCCAGTAACCCATTTTTAACTTAACTTCGGTATTTTTTAAAATATTTATATACATAATTATGAAAAAAAAATTAATTTTACCTTATTACCTAAGATTAATTATTCGGTTTAAAAAAAATTAATAAAAATAAATTCACTTAATTTAAGGAACATAATTTTAAAATAAACCGACAAAATGTGTCAAATAATGTTTTTTCAAGAAACATATTTTTCAAGAATAAGAAAATATTATATTAACAATATGACTAGTAATAGTCAATAGATAGGTTTAAATTCATATATTTAGACATATAATATTAAAATTATAATTTAACACATTAAAAAATAAATATTATTTTAATTAATTAAAATTGATAGACCATATTACTTTTCAAACAAAAACCATTTTCTAAAGAAAAAAATAGTTTTCTAAAAAATATATATTTTCAGCTAAAAATGATATTGTCTTTATTTATATCAAATTTATAGTAAATAAATTTGTAATTATTTTTATTATAAACTATTATTCTATATAAATTCAGAAATATTTAAATAAATTATTTTCAAATACAGATAAAATATTATTTCCATGGGAAATTTCCAAAAATACATTATAGACTTTTCTTCTCTAAGTAAGTTCAGAGTCAATATTCATCGAATCAAATTATAATTTTTGTGTATTTTATAATAAAAAATTTAATTGTATTATAGTTTTATTTAAATATAATGTTCTTTTAATATAATTAAGGTGTAGGTGTTTCAATTATAAATTGAAAATGTTTACAATGAAATGAGAAGAGATCTGTTATTTCATAAATGAGATTGAAACGCTATACCTAAAAACATTATCTCTAACCTCAGTGTCAGGATATTCATATATCTAGATGTATTATTTTTTTCTCCATGTTTATTTTATTTTATTTTTAAATGAATTCCTAGTGAATCATTATAGGTGTTCTAATATTAGTTGAAATCTTTGTAGAGGTGGTCTAGTGCTTCCCTATTGTCCGAGGGTTTAATTTGAACATCTAGTCCCTTGTGGTTGTATTGTTTTTTTGTAACACCCAAAAAAAATTTGAAATGTTTTTTCAATAAAATTTAAAATTTTCTATATTCTTTACAAGAAAATATAATTTTACCTTCTGTTATATACAACAATGAGTTCAATTTTCATTATATACAACATCAAATATAAACCAAAGGCTCCATACTATTAAAATAATATTATTTAATATGAAAGTTATCACATATTCATTTAAATGGAATGTATGAATAATAATAACTAAATAATTAAAATATATAATGTACACATATATATAAAATGAATTATCTGGTGATAAATTAATTAGAAATAAAAATAAAAACAATTTGAAAATAAAGAAAATATTTTTCTGGGAAAACATGTTTCACTGCACACAGATACATTTTACCTCAATACATTAAAAAATAATATTTAGTGAATTATTTTAATGAAATAGATATATTATATATTTAAAAAAAATTACAATACATATTCTGGGGTTTCTATAGAATAGATAAGGATAAATATAATATTATGATTAAAATTGTATTTTTCTAAAAAATTATTTTGTTACGTTTGGTTCATTTATTTCAAAATTATTTTCATCTTATATTATCAAAATTACTTATAAAATAAAATATATTCTTTCAAATCTAAATTTCATAATTATCTTGAATTTAATATTTAAAATTTTTTCAAAAATATAAATTGTTCATCGAATAGGGAAATATACTGGTTTTTTTGTAGAAAATTGCATTTTCATCTAAATAACGTATAATATTCCTTTTACAAAAAAATGTTTTAAATGTATTATCAGTTCAATTATATATATATATTTATAAAATTTAGTTCATTATATTAAATTCCTTATTGAATTGGGATATTAAACTTTATATACTTATACAAACCACTTTCTTCAAACATTTGGGGGGTTTAATTTTAAATTAAAACTTTCCAATTATATTATTTTAAATCAGAAAACTAAATTAAATATTTTTAAAAATCCTAAAATATTATAAAAAAATTCAAATTAATTTTCCATCAAAATTAATAGTAAAAATTGAAATAATGAAAAATATTTTTCGTAGTTAAGGTAAAAATGTGTTTACTGGGGGTTAACATAAAATATATTGGGTAAAATCACATTGAAATGTTTCCAACACTAATTATATGTAGATATTTAGAAGTTATCACATATGATGTTATATAATTGAATATTTTGGATCCTAATTTCATTTAAAAATTGTTGGTCGGCCATTTCTTTTCAGAAATTACATGTGTACCACTGACCTCACTTATTAAAATCCATCCACTCTCCTCTCCTCTACACACATAAAAAATAATTTATTATGAAACTACCTTCCCAAATAAAATATTTAATTCCTTAATCTCATCCTAATATCCTTACGTTGGCTATAAATTTGTTCTGGGATAAATTTTGGAGTAATCCAATCGATGTTTTATAAATAAGTGGTAGACTCCCAACATAGCATTTTATTTTATTTCTTCCTCCACGAAGTTAAATTATTATTAAACCATTATAATATAATTAATTCAGTATATTTCATATTCTTATTTTTTTTAATTCATTACCTATATTTATCTTCTCTTCAGTTAAATGGGTTACAAAATCATCATTTGTGTTCAGGTAGGACTAAAAGCTCACGAACCAATGGTGTTCGTTTTCCATCACCCCCTCTCATGGATGGATATAATTATTGATTTATTTTTATATATGATATATATTATATAATTATACGTATTAAATTTTAATTCTATATCTAACTTTTTTCCAACCCTTTGGAAAGCAATAACTTCGCTCGTGCATACAGCGGACAACTTCCACGTGAATCGTTGTGATGTTTTTTCCATTTTAATTTTACATCAATGGTAATAAGTGTATTTTAAATGAATATATATGATATTTTTAAGATTATTTAAAATAGATAATATGTATATCACATATAAATTCATACTTTCAATTTCATGGGGGTTATGATAATAATTTTCCTCTCAAAGGTGGACAACCTCCTCATAGAGCGATGTGATTCATTTTTCACTGAAGATTTGAATGGAATATAAAAAGTGAAATTTATTTAATATATATGATATATATATATAATAAATAAACAATGTATTTTTAATGTTGATATATTATATACCATGCTTTCCATTAATTCGTTGAGAAAATTGACGTAGTGTTCTTGCCTACGTATGTCCTATGGTCTCTATGAATATAGTATTTCATTTCGTATATATAAAATTTATGTATTCATGTAAATAAATATATAATAAACATACTTTATATTTAAATCATTTCTAACATTATTTATATTAGAACCTTGATGAATTTAATAGGATCAAAAATAAAAATCCAAAACAAACAGAATAAATGAAGTAGTTATTACCCAAAATGTGATTTTAATAAGCAATTTTTAATAAATGGTTAATAAAAGGTCATATGAAAATAATATATGGTTTGATATATATATATATTATTTTTAATGGATTTATTATAAAAACATATTTATTGTTTATTATTTTTGAATGCGTATGATGGAAGTCAAAACTTATGTTAAGGTACTTCAACCTCACTTTTTACTTATTTAAGATGCCTTCTGTATTCACTACCCATTTCTAATTTTTGGGGTATATACTAATAATGAAGGTATTTTATGAAATTTATAATGAAAATTATGGGTTTTTACATATCCATTTTCGTATACATCATTCATGGTGTTTAAATTTCAAAAGTTATCAAAGTTGTTAGATAGTGTTGTCTCAATTTTCCTTCTTTGATACATATATTATGTTATATACATGTTTTATTTCATGAGTTTCATTTTTTTCATTTTAAATTTTACAAAATTAATACCCCTATATTAATTATATTTAATTATTATTTTATTTTATTCATTAATTTTGTATATAATTTAAAATTTACCATTTTGGTAAGGGTTTGATGTTAAATTATCATTATTTATCAGGATATTTTATGATTAATATTTGGATGATGAAATTTTATGATTTTTTTCTAAATAAAATCTTGAATTTTCTTATCATTTTTTTATTCTGTTAGAATAATTTTTTTGATTAATTTTATACTTTTTATTTAACTATTGTTTAATAAAAAATTTATATGAAAAATAAATGTTATTTTTACCTTCTATAGAAAATCATTTTTCTTCTATATGTATGATTTATAAACGTACATTAAAAAATATTTTTTCATTATCTAAATGATTTATTATTTGAATTATCACCCATGTTATTATTTTTTCAAAATTTTTTAAAATTAATCTTCATATTATTTTATGAAAAAAATGCTCATTTCTATTTTACTAAAAGTAAGAAATGAATCTTTATTTTTACCCATAAAACATGAAAACTATTTCCCACCATCATGAAAAATAAATATTTTAATTATAATTAATAATTTTCTATATTTATTTTCAAAGGAAGGGTTTTGAAAATGTTTTATATTTTAAAATTTTATTGATAAAGTGGAAAGTCTATTTTCATTAAGAAATGTTTTAAGTAATCTTTCAAAAGAATTTTAAATAAAAATGAAATTCTTATATGATACTTATGATTTTATGGGGTTATTATTAAATGATCTCGTCTTTATTTTTTATATATATGGTTTATGATTATGGAGGAAGTATATTTTTGAAACTCATTTCTTTCCATTAGTTATACTATAATGAAATGTTTATTGTATGAGACCCATTTTCATGGGTTATAATATTATGAATAATTAATGATCTTGTGGCACACAAATATATGGATTATTTAGTGGGAAGGACCATAATATACATCGAATTAATTTGGTAATGATGGATAAATCTTGAGTAATTATGTTATGAGTCAACATGACAACATGTTTACAATGTTATATATGACCCAGGATACATGTTCATAAATGCCTTGTGTGAACATCATGACATGTTCACAGTAAAGTACATGAACCTAATTACAAGGTCACATATTTATGTAATAACATGTCTATAATTTCTATAAGGTTATTATTTCACCTCAATACATGTCCATAATTTTATGTGAGTTCTAGATTTCATGATTTGAACATAATGAGTGAACCTATATCTATTTATACATGTTAGAAATGTTATAATATTTGATTTATGCTACAAATATAGATATTATGATAATGTTTTGTTCTCATGGCTAATTTTCTTTTATTTCATTAGGAGGCATGTATTATGAATGACAAATCTTTATTCCATGACACAACATTTTTGTCTTTGATATGAATGTTATGGTTTTAATAAGTTATGATCATGTTTTTATACCATTTATCTAATTTTATGTTTCATATTTCCCATTTTTAAACTCATTGATCATCTTAGCTCACCCTTTATTATGTTCCCTTCCCATGTTATGGTGAAATATTTTATGTAGGTTGTTTTTTTATGTGTGAATAATTAGAAGATATTTATGGACAATTTTTAAGATCATATACTAAATAAAAAGAATATTTACCTTTTCTACATAGGAACTAAAAAACTATTTCCTTGTTAATTTTTTTGTTAGATGCATTTAATGTTCATCTTTTAGGATGTTATATCTATATAAGATAAGTTTGGGGCACTATATTTGGTATTAAAGGATGCGTTTTCTTAAACTTTGGGAACTTGGATGACAAAACATTTATAAGATCCCTAGATATATTTATATGGATATGTATAGGGGTATTTATAGGTACAAGTCTATGTATGGTTAAAATTATAATAAAATATCATTTAATTTTGGTATAGGATATAAAAATTGGGTCTCAAGAAATTAAATTTATTTCTGTCTTCTACAAGTGGATATATTCCAGGCATATAGGTACCTAGGTGTAATAACTATAAAAATGAAGGTATTGAGATAGACTCTATAGTCACCTCATGTCAGAAAATGAGATTTATTTCTCCCATTGATTTATACTCCCATAGAATACTCTTTGTAAATTCAAAAACACTTTACAAGCCATAATGAAAGATTTAGATAGATGATGACTATGAATTACATAAGATAAACCTAATGTGTCATATATTAGAAATTATGTTTTATTATTTTGATATCCTATTATTTATTTCTCGTGATTATATGGGTTTAGACTCTGATTAGTGTTTTTTACACAATACATTCTTGTTTTATTTAATGGATGGAACCCAAAGAAACTATGTTAATGTATAACTAAATATAATATGTCATGATTTTCCTCCTAGGATATACAATGTTTTGGTAGCTGGAATTTGAAACCATATTTCTAAAATCACAAAAATTTCTCAAGTTATGAATCATGATGAACTTTCAAACAAGAAAAGTATGAGAAAAAGTTTTGTTTATTCCATCATGAGGGAATTTCCAACCTCTTTTAGTATATATAGTGATCCACAAGTCAAAAAGTAATGGATCTGTACCACTGAAAAGATATTTTCAATTCTCTAATGATGATGGCATGAAATAAATCATCTTTCACATAAATTAATTCAAAGAAAATTCTTACCAATGGGTTAACCAATTTAATAATATGTGTCAATAGGATATGATTCACGACGTTAATTGTGCTGATTTTAATAGTATATATTTTAGTATGTACATCAATCATATTCTATGAACAGGGTTGTATAAGTGATTTATGGAGCTCAATCAAAAGGATGGTTAATCTATGGGTACATATGATATCAATTTTATAAGACATTCATTTTATGATTCTAGTTTAATAACCACTCTATCAAAAAATGATTACCAATTCATTGGGGGTATAAGACAAATTATTCAAAAGGAATTATCTATAAGAGACCGTAGTAGATTCAAATAATTTATTTAATGTGAGTTGAATATGGAAATGTAAATTTTATATATCAACTATTATTGTGGTTTTGATAAGAAAAAAATATCAAGTATTATGAGAAATCAAATATATGACAATAATGAAAGAAATTAAAGTCACTGACATGAAAAATGTTGGAAGAAGTACTCATTAGAATTCCTAAAAGGAAAAGGATGATGTTAAATGTTTTGAAATCATGTCTAATGGTAAAAATAATTTACAAGTGATGTAAAGAGGCCATTCAATGAAATTAATGTAGATATATCTCAATAAAATACACCATGAACACACTAGTGTTTAAAGTGTATGTAAGTTTCATATTATGAAAATAAATGCCCTAATATAAGGTAAATAGTGGATTATAAGACACAAGAACCTGTTAAGACAATGTAAAAAAGGAAAGGTTATGGTACCACAATAGATGAAGCGAATCATGATAATCAGGGGACACTTATAATCCCATCCTTATTTGGGAATTTCAGGTTTAATTTTTTATGAATAAGCCTTATGCAAATATTATTTTTATTTGTTTAGGGAGATTTCATTTGATTATCCCCCTATACAAGTATTCCAAAATAATGCAATCACATTTTATATTTTATCTGTACAAGGATAAACTAGAGAATCCATAAAACTCATTTTTATTATATAAGAGATTATATAAGGAATTAAGGGTGATTTAACTTTTGGATGTGTATATGTATCCATTAATAGAATAGTTTTGAATACTATTATGGGTTTATGATTTTATAGTTGATAATTAGTTCAAATTCACTGATACCTCTTTTGATTTTTCATATTATTATAGTTGGTCATGATTAAGGATAATTTAGGAGATACTTATTTTAATAAAACACTTTGGTTTGGTATCTATTTTTCTAAGAAATTTATTTGATGGGGATTTACTTTACACTTTGTCAGAATATAATTAAATGTGCTAAAAACCATTAGGGTTTATCTTGTTTGTGGTGTTGAGGAAATTATGGGTTGTAGTTGATCACCTTATGATGTCATCAAAAATTATTTCTATTAGATAATATTACTCTGTGGAAAACATTTCAGGAATATACATTAAGGAATATATAATTCTTCAAAGAGTAATATATTCAAATATATATTATCAGGATCCAAATATTACCTTAATTTTTTGTTGATATCTATTTTAAGATCTTCATATTCAGTGGATTTTTATCACTTTTTATCATCATTAGACATGTATCTAGTCTGAGGTAATAATTAAAAACATAATTGATATTGTAAGATCTTTTTATATTGATTTCAACAGAATAGGTAAATTACCCCTTCAACTATTGGTGTTTTCTAATAAAAATAGGTTTAACTTGAGAATCCAATTGGATCCTTATGAATCCATTTATGTAAATAAGTATAGAACACTAATGTACTGGAAGTAAATAGTTGAAAGAAATTTATAGGTAAATGATATAGTTGATGGAATGTTATATAATGTTAGTATAATTAATCAATATATAAGGCTGTTATAAATTTGATATAAATTTTCTCATTAATGTGATATCTCATTTAATGTTGGTGAGAAGTTGTTTCAATGAATTTCAATATGGAGGAAATAATGGAAAACTGTGTTCTAGGAATATCAGTCCCTTTGAAATAATTTATCGTATCCAGACTGCATATTAAATTTTTTTTATTACACTAAACCTATATCATGTTCAATGTGTGTTATAGGTATCTCTTATGAGGATGTACATACCTAATCTATCAAATATACAAAACCTAGAGGTTGTGTCACTAGAGTATGATATTTCTTGTGATGAACAACAAGTGTAGATTCTCGATGATACAAAAAATGTTCTAAGAAACAAGAAAACTCGCCTTGTAATCATTTTTCGGTTAAACCAAAAACTGTAGGGAGTTACCTCATAACCAAAGGATGTAATTATGTTAAATTATCCTCAGTTTTAGGTACCAATATGGGGGATTTCGAGGAAAGAATTAATTTTAATGTTGGAAGAATGTTCCAATATAAAATTTTTTGAGATATTTTCTTCAAATAAATTTTTTCTTTTTTATATTTTACATTCTACCCAACATCAATTTTTCATTTATTACACTCAAACTGGGGTTAGCTTCCGTTACATAAAATACCATGATTAAATGAAATTTAATATGTTTTAAAATTTTAATATTTAATATAATCATTATCTCATACCCATTGGAATGGTAGATATGTATAGGAATAACAAAACTATAAAAATATTTGGTTTGAAAAGGTATATAAAACGAATTAATTGGTGAAAAATAAGTAGAAATAAAAATATAAATTAGTATAAAGTAACGAATATCTTTTTCTAAAAAACTATTTTTATGTGAACTCACAATATTTACCACAATAAATTTAAAAAATTAAATTTTTTTTAGTGATTTTTTTAAATATATTTATTATGTATTGAATCAAATTTTTCTTATTCTTCATATGTGTTTTCCCCACATAAGATAACAAAAAATCTAATTTTCATCTTAAAAACTGCATTTTTTCAAAAAGTGGTTTTGTAGCATTTTGAACAATTAATTGAAACAAATATTTAAAATTTTTTGAATTTTTTATTGATATTATAAAATTAATCTTCAATTTTTATATGAAAATAATATCTGTGATTTTTTTTTTGGAATTTTCTGAAATGATAATTGTTTTAGTGAATAATGAAAATATTTGTTTTTTGTTGAAAATTACTATTTAATTTAAATAATATATATGGTTATGTTTTATATAAAATGGCTCTAAAATAAAAATAACTAAAATTATATATATATATATATATTAATCGAATTTGTTTAGTTTTAAAAAAATATATTAGATTGGGATATGAAAAAAATTTATACCTTTAAGAGTTATATCTTTCAGAATCACCAATATCATCAGGTCTACAGGTTTTATTTTAAATTAAATTTTAAAAATTATATATGATGAATTTGGATTAATTTTTTGAATAATTTTATTAATAATAAATTATTTTATCGAAAAATTATAACTACATTTTTTATTATAAAAAATTGAAAAAATAGAAAAAATTCATTATTGTTGTTATGGAAAAGATGGTTTTAATAGGGGTTGACATAAAATGATATGGGATAAATTCACATATGAACTAATACAAAAACCATTTTATTGAAATAATTAGACCTTATAACCTATATGGTTTTATAATGTCCCATTTTTGAGACTTTTGGAATAAGAAAAATGTTGTTACTCATTTTTCTTTACAAAAATTACTAGTGTGCCACTCGCCTCACTTATAAAAGGAAACCCCATCTTATATCATATTCAAACATCTAAATCCAATTATTTCTCCCAATATATTCCAAAATAACTTATTTAACACCCTTATATGATCCAAGAAATGTTATTTGGGTCATAAATCCAACATAGGTGTCCTTTTGTTGTAAACCAAAAGAAGTCTTCTAAATGAGAGGTAATGTTAATAACTCTGTGTTTTATTTTATTTGTTCCATGGAATCCTTAATTTTATATTCAAACATGACTATATAATTAAAAAATATCTTATATATGTATATATTTTTTTGTTATTTAAAAAATCATATCATCATCTTCTATTCCATTTATTGGGTTATGAATTCATCATTCGTGTATACGGTGGACTACCACCTCGTGAACTGAGGGTATTTGTTTTCTATCGCCACCTATCATGGCTGGATATAATGATTTATTTATTTTTTATATATTATATTTATTATATTATTCCACCTATATAATTATATTGCAACATCTACCTTCTTACCTACCAAAATGTTGGAATACAAAAAGTCTCCCCTCTGTACGATAAACTACAACCTCAATAATTATTGTGACATGTTTTTCCATTTCCATTTTACATGGATGAAAATAAGGATAGATTAAAATAATATATATTATATTTTTAACATTATTATAAATAATAAAAAATATATCATATAAACCATCTTACATCATATTCCATTGGGGATACGATGACATCGTTCGTGTGTACAACATGCCACCTCCTCACAGAAAAAAGTTATTCCTTTTTCACTAAAACTTTTTGTGGAAGGTAAAAATGATAATTATAATTAATATATGATATATATATATATATATATGAAATTAAAATTATTCTATAAATCTGATATATTATTTATATTCCTCTATTTAAATCCTACAAGAAAAAAGAAACAATGTCTGTGTGTACGTATAGAAAACCATCTCCAGGAACTGTGTATTTCATAATCTATCTCTAAATTTTATGGATAATAATAAATACATATATAATTAATATAAATTATATTTATATCATGTTTAAAATTATTATTACGATATAAAAAATATAAAAGTTAGTGTACTAAAAATACCAAAGTAAAACATAGGATACAAATGAAGTAGTTATTATCTTAAATGTAATTATAACAAGGAACTGTTATTTAAATAGATATAAAATGCCATAAGTAAATAATATAATGTTTTATAAATATAAGTATAGCTATTTAATATATATATATAGTTATCTGATATTTATTATACATGAGGTTCAAATATGTATGATAGATTTTAGGACTTAAGGTATGGGATATTTATCATACTTTTTACTTATATGAGATACATTCCATTTTCATCACCTATTACTTTTATGTGGTGTATATACAGAACAACAATTTATTTTGTGATCATTCCCCTAAAAATTATGGATTTAATTATCCATTTGATAATTATTATTTCATTGGGTTTTACGGTTCAAAATTTAGCATTACAGTAAGGGGTTTTGTCTCAGTTTTTCTTCTTTGAAAAATATGTTATATTGTAAACCTATCCTATTTTTATTAGGATTATATTTTCTCCCATTTATATTTAATATCATTAATAATATTATATTGATGATATTATATCTTCAATTTTATTTTATGATTTAATTTTTCAAATGATTCAAAATTTACAAATTTGGTTAGGGGTTGATGTTACAATTTCATTATCTATCAAGATAGCTTATGATTATGATTTTTATGATGAAATTTTATGATCAATTTATCATGAAATTAATTAGTTTTCTTCTCATATGGTTATTCTTCAACAATTCTTATAATCTATTCATTATTTTATTTTTGTGTACAAACTTTTTAAAAAATAATTTTTTTGTGAAAAATCAATGTTATTTCTATCTTCGATCGAAAATAATTTTTCTTCTATATCCATGGTTTCTAAAAAATATATCAAAAATATATTCACATTATCCAAATAGTTTTTTAAATACATTTTTACGCATGTCATAATTTTTACAAAAAGGTTTAAATAAAATATTTATTTTTTTTAAATAATACACATTTCCTTTTTTGAAAATTTGAAATGAATCATTATGTTAAATCCTAAGAAATGAATAGTGTTATATTTCATAATAACCAACAATTATTTAATGATTTATTTATATTTTTAACAGTTATTTTAAATGAAAAGGATTTTTGAAATGTTTTATTTTTAAAAAAGTTATTTTCAAGGTAGAATGTTTATTTTCTTTTGGAAATGTTCCAAGTAATCATCCAAAATTGTTTTCCATAAAAAATCACAACCTTTAATGTTAACTATGATTTAATTAGGATATTATTGAATAATTAAATATTAATTATTTCTATGGATGTGTTAATATTATGATTAAAGATATCTTTGAAACCTGTTTCATTCAATGGGTTGTACTAAAATCAAATGTTTATGGAATCATACGTACATTCATTGGTTATGACATGATAAATGTTTTATGATCAAATCAAACACAGGTTTATGGATTATAGGGTGGGTGTAAATTTTATCTCTCATTAATTAATTGGAAAAGTATGGATAAATCATAAGAAAATATGTTAGGCGTGAACCTAAATGCATGTTCATAATGTTATGTGTGAACTAGAATACATGTTATCACTGTTATGTATGAACATAATGAAATGTTTAAAATATTATTAATGAACAATATTACATGTTCATGATGTCATTATTGGACCTAGATTCCATGTCCATAAGGTTATGTGTGTTCCAAGTTTCATGTCCATATGTTTTTTCAAGGTCCTGATTTCATGTCCTTAACATTATGAGTGAACTTGTTCCTCTCTATATATGTTCACAATTCTATATACCTTTTGTGTATGCCACAAATAAATGTCTCTTATGAATTTTATGTTATCATGGATCATTTCTTTATTCCATTCCAATTCATATCTTATTAATTGCTAATCATTATTTCAGGACATAATATTTTTATCATTGATATGAATGGTATGGTTTTTATATGTTATGCTCATGTTCACATACATTTATACACAGATTATGTTTAAAAATTTTCTATTTTTTACCTTATAGTTCATTTTATTCCACCCTTTATTATGTTTCCCACCTAGTTTTTGAATACAGGTTTTATATAGGGTATGTTATTGAAAAGTACAAAATGGGAATATCTTTATGGGAGATGTTGAAGATCATTCAGTAAATAATAATATTGTATACCTAGTCACTAAAGGATCTAAATGAAAATGGTCCTTGGGATTTTTTTTCGGAAATATAATTAATATTTATCTTTTAGGATGTGTTATCTATATATGAAAAGTTTGGGTCCCTACTATCTCTTTTTTTCTCTCATCAAAATCATTGTGGGGATATATTTGGAAGGTGTTTCTATCCTTATCCCCTTGTTTTTTGTTCAATCTTATGTATTAATACATGGATACCAATTCCTAATATAGTGACCCCTACCCCTTTAACCTAGATTAAGTTTCTGCATTAATACATTGTAATGAGATATAAGAAATTACATCCCGATGGACTGAATAGATTTTTATTCTTAGTCAAGTAGATACATACTTGAGTTAAACCTTAAATTTAATTAATAAAATTTAAATGTATTTTTTCTATTTTATTAAAACATTATTACATCTTAAATATCCTTACATATGAGTCATAATAAAATTCATGAAATACTAGAGAAAAGAAATAAATAGTGGTGACCTCAAATTCTCAAAAAGGGTTAAGTACAAAAGAATCTATCATTTATCAATAAGAATAATCAATATATAAACATAAATAACTTATCAAAAATTCCATTTAAATAATTTGATATGGTATAACCAATAATTAATGGTAAATAAGAGGATATGTAATAAGAAATATGGAATGGTAAATAGCTGAAAACAAAAAATAGTTAATTAATAAATGTAAAATGAAATTATTATATAGATAATGTTATATTGAAAATATCCTGAATAATAATAATTGAACTCTTAATGAACCAAATACTTAGTAATTTGATATCATGTATTAGGCACATGATACCTCTACGGTTAATCTCTTTTACAAGATGATTTAAATAATAGGTAAAAGTTCATTAAATGGTAACTTAACATGATTGTATAATGAGACCTACTAATGCATCAAGGAGATATATTATACTAGGCCCCAATAATAACTTCAGGTCTAAAAAATCCTCATAAATTTAATAATCTATTTAATTGATGAAGAATGTGCATTATCATCAAATATCTACATTGATTAAAGATTACATATATATATATATCAATAATTCAACAGTCAGTCACATAACATTCAAAGTAAATCATCATTTCTAGATATGAGATATAGTATAAAACCAGTATATACATTAAAAATAATATTTATATTTATGGTAAATTTAATGTCTAGTGGTAACAAGGATGTTTTTTATTTCAAGGGGGAAGTTAATTACTATCAAATGAAATAAGTTATTGAATGTTAATATTATCCTTGGTCGAAATAATCAAAAAAATCTTGTAAAAGAATAAAGATGGTATCAACCTTTACTCATTGGAGTTAGAATAAAGGATTATTTTCATTGATTAATATAAATACCATAAAGACATCTTTAATAACATTCTTGAGGAAAATATCCTTTTCATTTTGAAAATTTTTTGAAATTTGTTTTTATTTATAATAAATTTTGAAAACATTTTCCTTAAATATATCATCATACAAATACAAAGGAAGATTAAAATAAATTATGATCATGATAGTGGGTAATTACATACATTTATTAAAAGTTAAAAATAACATTCTGTTATCATTGTAAATTGTTTTGTAAAGTTAATTTTTTCAGATAACAATTTGAATATTACATTCACATTTTCTGTAAAATCCAAATGGGAAATGTATTGAGAATGAAATAATATTATTTTCAAAAAAGAAATTAAAGACTAAAAATGTATAACAATTAATTAGATAAATCTTTTTTAAAAGTTCAAAAATATTTTTGAATCATTTTTAGAAAACATGGTTTTGGAATAAAACAAATTTCTGAACGAAAAGAGAAATGAAGATGGGTTTTCTTAAAACATAATCTCAATTAATTTCTGACCAATTAGAGGAAATTTTTTAAAATTTATTGGAAATATCATGAATAAAAATAGGATAAGAGTGTAAAGTGTGTTTATTCTTAAATGGTGAAATAATTTACATCAATTTAAATTTAATAATAACCAATCTCGATTAAAATGAGATTTTGAATTTAACCCTTATAAAGATCATAATGTAGAAGTTAGAATTAGCCAATAAATCGATTATTTATATGAAATATAAATCTAAATTAAAAAATAATTAATATATAAAATGATAATAAAAATAAAAAATACACATAATATTATAATAATAATGATAATGAGGATGTAATATAATCCAATAAAATACTATGTTAGGAAATTATTTTCCTCTTGGTAACTCTTTAGTAAAATACCCTTCTAACAAATAATTCAAATTGAAACTAAATATACCATGAATTATTAATTAATCATTATAATAAATGTACAAGTGAAAGTGTAACGCCCCGACCCCAGCTACCCAGAGTCGGTGCATTACTTCGTAACATTGGCATGATCACAAGAAGATCAAATCTCGAAAGACCGATTGGTTTAGTAGCCTTGGAAACACTAGATATAATCATAAAGTTTTACATTACATTTCAAAGTGAAAAACTACTACAACAACAAAGTCTTCATATCCACACTATTAACCCCTCATAATATCCCTGCAAGTCATTCATAATTTACTTCTTCACTACCTGGGAAAAATAAAACATAGAAAAGGGGTGAGCTCAAATGCCCAGTAAGGATAACAATATAGCGGAACATTCATAAATAAGAATAAACATTTAAGGCAATGTATAACTAAAACAAAAGCCTTTTAAAATTGAACTTCAACATAGTATGGCAAAAGTAAAATGAAATAATGCCATTTACTTGTTCACATGGATATTCTACTAATCGAATAATCACATGCAAAAATCAATAACCACTTTCATAATGTTGGAATGCATAATGCTAAACGTTAATTTCTTTGTCTAGGCCTCATCCCAAGACCTAGGGGTTACTTCTAACCGGAACCCAACCCGGAGTGCCTCTAATAACCGGACACCAACCCGGAGTGCCTCTAATAACCGGACACCAACCCGGAGTGCCTCTAATAACCGGACACCAACCCGGAGGGCATACTTTTACCAGTCCCTAACCTGGAGGGCTTACTTTAACCAGTCCCCAACCTGGAGGGCTTACTTTTACCAGTCCCCAACCTGGAGGGCTTACTTTTACCGGTCCCCAACCCGGAACATACTTGTTTAGCACATTCATCTGAAGAAAAGTTTTGAAATATAACATAAACATTCGGATTAAAACTAGCATACGAAATGTCAATAATTTCACCATAAACTATGAATGGTATAAAAATAGCACATCCACAGTCAAACATAACACAAAACCTTCAATACAATATAGAAGTTTTGTATCATAATAAATCAACTTCAAATAATCTTAAAATCCATCAAAGGATGTTGACATAGATGAAATCAAAATTCTTTTTAAAGAAATATCTCCTTTTATTTTGAAATCATTTAAGATCCATATAAAATAAAACATTTTCTTTGAAAATATTCTTATAAGCTTGTAAGGAAAGCTTTGAAGATTTTATAACGGCGTAAAATAACCGCACCCGCGGTATAAGTTAATAAAACATTCTTACCTCAATTCTGTCAAAAAGGTTAAAAAGGACCTTGTTTTGAAAACGACAGAAATATTCCTTTATAAACCTCTTATAAAAAGTCAAACAAGGGTATAAATGACTTTAACACATATTCTTGTAAAAATGTTTTGAAATAAATTTTGAAGAAACATGGATGTGGATGATAACGAGATCCCAGTAGATTTTTACGTAAAAACAACCTCGGATAATGAAGAGATTGTGAAATAACCCTTACCTTGTACTTTTCCTTGGTTGGGGTAGGTTAACCTCCTGTATAATGGTGAAATAGTTGTTATTAAATTATACAAGAATCATATATATTAATATGATATCATATATGATCTTTTAACATTGATTTGTTAATAATATCTTAGAATTATCGTCGTTTCGGGAGTTAACTTACTCATTTTCTTTTATATGTTTTGTTACATAAGCCATGGTTGTTGTATCTTATTCATATCCAGAATGATATCCAGTCCTTAAACATCATTTTTAAATCATCAAATGATAATTATACTTGAATGGATACGATGGAGAATGAATCTCATCGCGTTCGTGGAGACGGTAGTCCGTACGTACGCACGAGCGACAATATCATTCTTTTGATATTAAAATAATATATAAATGGATGTTATATCATATATACAGAATCATTAACATGTTATATTTATTATTTACATGAGTTACACATCATTATTATACCCATCCAAATAATATTATATTGAATAACAATTACACCACGACGTGGAGACGGTAAGCCGTACGTACGCACGTATGGTGACATGTTATTCAAAGGGTGGATAGAATACTGAATATGATTGTACCATATTTATAATAACATCACAGTATATGTGAGATACTGGAGTTATTATTTCAGAATGGTAAGAACAAAGGAAGAAGAAGTGGAAGAAGAAATGAACTGAGAAAAGGGTGGTGAAATCATTACCTCTTCTTCGGGTTCTTCCTTTTGATTTGATCAAAAGGGCTCCTTAGGTTGGCTTTCTGATCAAACTAATGCCCCTAGGTTGTAGTGAGAGATGTTGGGAGAGTATTTGGGCAGAGTTTGGCTGAACCAAAAGGCTTTAGAGGTGTGAAGAAATGAGAAGGAGGAGTGCCCTTTTATAAGAGGGGTGAGGGGCACTTTTGGAAAAGCTAGAAATATTAATTTATAATAAATTCATATTCGGTTTCTAATGGCTCCAAAGTTGACTATTAAAAGGTTAAGGTGGGGATAGGTCGAAAACCACTCAACCAATAGAATTTAGACAGGTTTGGGTACTTATATTAACCTTATCTTTAAGTATTAACTCTAAGTTAATTAGTTTCACTTTTACAATGTCTCTTTGTATTTTTATATAATATGGTTAATAAACTTACTATATACATCCAAGCGACCCCCAAGTGGTTCATTAATAATTAACCTATAATAATATAAGTCTCTTGGCTGAACCTTAGATTTTTAGGAATTTAATATCAATTAATAATATAATATTTGTTTTAAGAACTCTTTTATGTCAATTTTGACACTATTCAATAGTTGATTTTTGTGAAACTCATAACAGATTGATTACTTCGAACAAAGTCAATTAAATCAATCCTAATATATCATATTATCCTATAAAATTAGTTTAATTCATTAAAAGTTTCATATTATATTTATTTGGGTATTTATAATATCAATTATTTTAATTTTTCACTATTATAGTAATTACTGCATCATCATTGTGTCATAAATTAAATAAATTATTTAATGTCTAAAAATTATAAATAAAATATCATTATGTAGGAAATCTTTTTATCTTTCTAATGAATATTTATAATCGAAAATACAACATGTATAACCCTATGTAAAAATTGTTCTTCTAAAAGATGTATGCTTATGCCATTTTTATTTTTATTTTAACTTTATTAATATAATGTGTCATTATCACTTACAAGTGGCTCCAAGGGGTCCCCAAATTGACCCAAGGATACTCATGGTCGGGTATGTGTACACCAATAAGGTTAGGACACGTTTTAGGGTAACTTTGTATTATTATAATATTATTTTTTTAACCCTTATTTACCGGATTTACCCTTTAACCATGGTAAATAAAATATTTACCGCAGTAATTATTCAAAATGTCTAAAAATAAAAGTTACCTATTTACACAATTTGAACATCCTGATTCCAAATATGGAATCCATTTTTCTAAATTCAAAACACAGAAGTGGCAGAAATTAATTTAAAATTAATTCCCGCTGTCAAAACAAAAAAGCGTGTTTTTAAGAGATAATAACTATCAAAAGATTGACACTTGTTTATGTTCGGTTTAATTGTAAAATTATGTCCAATGACCAACATTATATTAAATGGTAAAAATATATTCTAAATATACTTTAAAACCACTAAAATTCATAATTTATCACTATTAATTATTTTGATTAAAAAAGTTGTTTTTAATTAAAATTTAGTAATTTTCACTATTCATCAAAATATGAAAGTTATCCGAAATGTACCAAAATTTCACCTTAGGCTAAATTCGATATTAATAATCCAAAAATGAAGTCCATTTTGAAATATAAAATATATATAATTTCAAAAAGTAGGTATTACTATTCATAACGGCTAGTTTGATCGGTTGTGGTGTGTGTTAAAACTCGAAGTTGCGTACAACATACGCTATTGTATTATTCAAAGGAAAGCGTACCGTGGAAGCTTGGGATGTTTCATTTTAAATTTTTTGATGTCTCCATTTAGTCAAAAATCTTAAAATATTGTATTTAAAAAGGTTTCACTATCAAAAGTTGATAAAAGTGCAATACTGAAAATGAATCTCTTCTTGCATTATGACTAAGAAACTCATAATATGGATTCTAAAATTATAAGGATTATATAAAGTTAAAAATGTAGTTAATGCTATTCATGACCTCTTTTAATGGCTTTTTTTTTGGTAAGTCATGGTGCAATTGAACTCGTTGTTGCGTGTAGCGCAAGTTATTGAATTATTTTGAAGAAATAACACACTATGAAATCTTGGGGTGTTACATTCTCCCCTCCTTCAATAAATTGCGTCCTCGCAATTTGAAATTGTTCTTCGAAAATAAATGGTTGAAAATAGATAATATATTTGTGGGAAAACCCACATCGGAAATTGGGTTACTAAAATTTAGTCTTAATATGAGGAAAAGATAAATGAAAGGGTCACCACCAAATTATGATCTCGATTAGGAGAACATTGGTGGCAATTAGAGACATATAATTGGAGGAAAAACGTAAATATTTATAGGTAGTGATTGAGGTCATCAATCACAAACAAGTATAAAATTGAGGTCCTTAAACTCATAAATCTATGATGATTTGAAGTACCATCGGTTCAACAAAATATAGGGTATTGGGACAACACATTTTTGACATTTCAAAATATCTTAGTTGAAATCCCACATCTAAAAATGAATTAATGAGGCCTCTATTTAAAATAAAGAGTGGAAAGTATGAAGATTACCGAAAATAACACATACTAGGGTTACATGTAGGAAAATATGGATATGGAAGAGAAATCTAACCATCAATTATCTGATGGAGAGTGGTAGAGAACATGGCTATGAAAAGGCCAACAATCCCAAAGCCATAAATTAGTGATGATTTAAGGTACCATCTAGGAAAACATTTTTGTTCTAAGTTGCTTTTCTTAATATTAAGGAATTTATTTATGAGATTGGCTAAGATCATAAGGAGATATACTTACTTTATAATTAGAGTTTTATCCATTAATAAATTTCTACCACAAACTCATCTTTCACTCTAAAAGATAATAGAATGTAAAAAAAATTCTATTTACACTATTCGTATAGGGTTCCAAAATAAACGAATTTATAATTCATCTACATGATCTTTTAATAAAAACTACATTATTTAATCCCGGACATCTCATGGTCCAGTGGTAGGTGATACACCCTTGTCGCCCTTCGGTTGCGGGTTCAAGTCTCGCAGCCTTGCCAGACGCGACGGGTTGCCGCCCGACCTCCGGGTTGTCCTTTTATGGCAATCCAAAATAATCCAAACTAGAACTATCCAAAATACTTCTGTCCAAACTCACAGTCCAACATTTATAAGGAAGGTAAGAATAATGTCGATCCTTTTTACCCCATAATAGCATATAAATACCTTCATTATGTATTACCATATTCCTTATTGATTACATTTATGATCCCTTATTCCATATAGAATGCTGGATATACTTCATTAATCCAAAAATGTTTTAAACCCCAACAATGATGGAATATACAAATCATTAATCAGTTCCAGGGTAGTCAAGAATATCCAATATAATTTATCCAAAATAATCACATATTATTCCAAAATTACTACCTCAGTATCAGAACTATATTCTCTCAACCATATATTTTCCAAAAATTTATCCTGCTATTGAGTCACTTTTCTTTGTTCCACACAATCTCAAGTCCTTAATGAAATAGTACTGCAGTACAATCCTTACATACTCCATAATTATTATAACAAGTAAATTGTTGATACACACTCAATTGACATAATCAACATAAGAACTCTAATTATTCCTCTTCATCTGTGGTAGTATCATAACTTGATTATTATCCAATAACATCTTTTGCGGCATAGTTTGATGACTGGGACATAGGTTCGCGTAGTGTCCAAACTCCTTGCAAATGAAGCATTGTACATTTGAAACCATTTTCTTACCCTTGCAGTCACGTACTTTGTGCCCTTTTCCTCCACACTTATAACAAACTCCCATTCCTTTCAGGCAAGTTCCAGGGTGTTTCTTTCCACAGTTACCACATATGGGAAAATTCTTCTTTTCCCTCTTCCCTTTATCTATCTTTCTCTCTTCTATCCTTTTCTTCTCTTGCTTCCCTTCAAAGCCATAGGACTCAGTAAACTCTTTACTTATCTTATCAACACATGATATTATTTCTTCATATGATGATAATACATGGGAGACTATTTCTCTTATAAATTCTAGCTTAAGACCATGAAAGATATGATCCTTCCTTCTCTTTGGATCATGTGCATTTCTGGAGTTCTCATTCCTTCTACTGGGCACCATTTCTAAACAATGGAATACACTAGATCAGTTTATGAATCAAAATACATAATCCCATACATATAAGACACTTAACATAAATTGAACTATCTATGGATATAATCCATAATCATAAATATGTTTTCTTTGAGGAAGTATATACTCATAAACCCTTCATAATGATTTGTAAAGAAAGTGAGAGTTATCCTAAGCATATCCCCCGGGAGTGTCGTAACCAAGAGTGCAGCAAGGCCCGTTGTCGTGCACCAGTTCCCGTTCGAGTCTAGCTCAAAGCGGTGTTTTCGGGTTTTACCCCTAGGTACATCTGTGCCAGAGCCGCCTCTACCTGCTCGTATCCAGACAGGGATGTATTGCTCGGAAAACTCACAAAATCTCTACAATACCAAAATTCTAGGAAGTTCTTCTATACTAATCCTCAAAGTTCATCTTAGGTCTACGTGCTCTAATCAGAGTTTATCTAAATCTAGCTTCCAAGGTTTGTACTAAACTTCCTCTGATACCAACTGTAACGCCCCGACCCCAGCTACCCAGAGTCGGTGCATTACTTCGTAACATTGGCATGATCACAAGAAGATCAAATCTCGAAAGACCGATTGGTTTAGTAGCCTTGGAAACACTAGATATAATCATAAAGTTTTACATTACATTTCAAAGTGAAAAACTACTACAACAACAAAGTCTTCATATCCACACTATTAACCCCTAATAATATCCCTGCAAGTCATTCATAATTTACTTCTTCACTACCTGGGAAAAATAAAACATAGAAAAGGGGTGAGCTCAAATGCCCAGTAAGGATAACAATATAGCGGAACATTCATAAATAAGAATAAACATTTAAGGCAATGTATAACTAAAACAAAAGCCTTTTAAAATTGAACTTCAACATAGTATGGCAAAAGTAAAATGAAATAATGCCATTTACTTGTTCACATGGATATTCTACTAATCGAATAATCACATGCAAAAATCAATAACCACTTTCATAATGTTGGAATGCATAATGCTAAACGTTAATTTCTTTGTCTAGGCCTCATCCCAAGACCTAGGGGTTACTTCTAACCGGAACCCAACCCGGAGTGCCTCTAATAACCGGACACCAACCCGGAGTGCCTCTAATAACCGGACACCAACCCGGAGTGCCTCTAATAACCGGACACCAACCCGGAGGGCATACTTTTACCAGTCCCTAACCTGGAGGGCTTACTTTAACCAGTCCCCAACCTGGAGGGCTTACTTTTACCAGTCCCCAACCTGGAGGGCTTACTTTTACCGGTCCCCAACCCGGAACATACTTGTTTAGCACATTCATCTGAAGAAAAGTTTTGAAATATAACATAAACATTCGGATTAAAACTAGCATACGAAATGTCAATAATTTCACCATAAACTATGAATGGTATAAAAATAGCACATCCACAGTCAAACATAACACAAAACCTTCAATACAATATAGAAGTTTTGTATCATAATAAATCAACTTCAAATAATCTTAAAATCCATCAAAGGATGTTGACATAGATGAAATCAAAATTCTTTTTAAAGAAATATCTCCTTTTATTTTGAAATCATTTAAGATCCATATAAAATAAAACATTTTCTTTGAAAATATTCTTATAAGCTTGTAAGGAAAGCTTTGAAGATTTTATAACGGCGTAAAATAACCGCACCCGCCGTATAAGTTAATAAAACATTCTTACCTCAATTCTGTCAAAAAGGTTAAAAAGGACCTTGTTTTGAAAACGACAGAAATATTCCTTTATAAACCTCTTATAAAAAGTCAAACAAGGGTATAAATGACTTTAACACATATTCTTGTAAAAATGTTTTGAAATAAATTTTGAAGAAACATGGATGTGGATGATAACGAGATCCCAGTAGATTTTTACGTAAAAACAACCTCGGATAATGAAGAGATTGTGAAATAACCATTACCTTGTACTTTTCCTTGGTTGGGGTAGGTTAACCTCCTGTATAATGGTGAAATAGTTGTTATTAAATTATACAAGAATCATATATATTAATATGATATCATATATGATCTTTTAACATTGATTTGTTAATAATATCTTAGAATTATCGTCGTTTCGGGAGTTAACTTACTCATTTTCTTTTATATGTTTTGTTACATAAGCCATGGTTGTTGTATCTTATTCATATCCAGAATGATATCCAGTCCTTAAACATCATTTTTAAATCATCAAATGATAATTATACTTGAATGGATACGATGGAGAATGAATCTCATCGCGTTCGTGGAGACGGTAGTCCGTACGTACGCACGAGCGACAATATCATTCTTTTGATATTAAAATAATATATAAATGGATGGTATATCATATATACAGAATCATTAACATGTTATATTTATTATTTACATGAGTTACACATCATTATTATACCCATCCAAATAATATTATATTGAATAACAATTACACCACGACGTGGAGACGGTAATCCGTACGTACGCACGTATGGTGACATGTTATTCAAAGGGTGGATAGAATACTGAATATGATGGTACCATATTTATAATAACATCACAGTATATGTGAGATACTGGAGTTATTATTTCAGAATGGTAAGAACAAAGGAAGAAGAAGTGGAAGAAGAAATGAACTGAGAAAAGGGTGGTGAAATCATTACCTCTTCTTCGGGTTCTTCCTTTTGATTTGATCAAAAGGGCTCCATAGGTTGGCTTTCTGATCAAACTAAGGCCCCTAGGTTGTAGTGAGGGATGTTGGGAGAGTATTTGGGCAGAGTTTGGCCGAACCAAAAGGCTTTAGAGGTGTGAAGAAATGAGAAGGAGGAGTGCCCTTTTATAAGAGGGGTGAGGGGCACTTTTGGAAAAGCTAGAAATATTAATTTATAATAAATTAATATTCGGTTTCTAATGGCTCCAAAGTTGACTATTCAAAGGTTAAGGTGGGGATAGGTCGAAAACCACTCAACCAATAGAATTTAGACAGGTTTGGGTACTTATATTAACCTTATCTTTAAGTATTAACTCTAAGTTAATTAGTTTCACTTTTACAATGTCTCTTTGTATTTTTATATAATATGGTTAATAAACTTACTATATACATCCAAGCGACCCCCAAGTGGTTCATTAATAATTAACCTATAATAATATAAGTCTCTTGTCCGAACCTTAGATTTTTAGGAATTTAATATCAATTAATAATATAATATTTGTTTTAAGAACTCTTTTATGTCAATTTTGACACTATTCAATAGTTGATTTTTGTGAAACTCATAACAGATTGATTACTTCGAACAAAGTCAATTAAATCAATCCTAATATATCATATTATCCTAGAAAATTAGTTTAATTCATTAAAAGTTTCATATTATATTTATTTGGGTATTTATAATATCAATTATTTTAATTTTTCACTATTATAGTAATTACTGCATCATCATTGTGTCATAAATTAAATAAATTATTTAATGTCTAAAAATTATAAATAAAATATCATTATGTAGGAAATCTTTTTAGCTTTCTAATGAATATTTATAATCGAAAATCCAACATGTATAACCCTATGTAAAAATTGTTCTTCTAAAAGATGTAAGCTTATGCCATTTTTATTTTTATTTTAACTTTATTAATATAATGTGTCATTATCACTTACAAGTGGCTCCAAGGGGTCCCCAAATTGACCCAAGGATGCTCATGGTCGGGTATGTGTACACCAATAAGGTTAGGACACGTTTTAGGGTAACTTTGTATTATTATAATATTATTTTTTTAACCCTTATTTACCGGATTTACCCTTTAACCATGGTAAATAAAATATTTACCGCAGTAATTATTCAAAATGTCTAAAAATAAAAGTTACCTATTTACACAATTTGAACATCCTGATTCCAAATATGGAATCCATTTTTCTAAATTCAAAACACAGAAGTGGCAGAAATTAATTTAAAATTAATTCCCGCTGTCAAAACAAAAAGCGTGTTTTTAAGAGATAATAACTATCAAAAGATTGACACTTGTTTATGTTCGGTTTAATTGTAAAATTATGTCCAATGACCAACATTATATTAAATGGTAAAAATATATTCTAAATATACTTTAAAACCACTAAAATTCATAATTTATCACTATTAATTATTTTGATTAAAAAAGTTGTTTTTAATTAAAATTTAGTAATTTTCACTATTCATCAAAATATGAAAGTTATCCGAAATGTACCAAAATTTCACCTTAGGCTAAATTCGATATTAATAATCCAAAAATGAAGTCCATTTTGAAATATAAAATATATATAATTTCAAAAAGTAGGTATTACTATTCATAACGGCTAGTTTGATCGGTTGTGGTGTGTGTTAAAACTCGAAGTTGCGTACAACATACGCTATTGTATTATTCAAAGGAAAGCATACCGTGGAAGCTTGGGATGTTTCATTTTAAATTTTTTGATGTCTCCATTTAGTCAAAAAGCTTAAAATATTGTATTTAAAAAGGTTTCACTATCAAAAGTTGATAAAAGTGCAATACTGAAAATGAATCTCTTCTTGCATTATGACTAAGAAACTCATAATATGGATTCTAAAATTATAAGGATTATATAAAGTTAAAAATGTAGTTAATGCTATTCATGACCTCTTTTAATGGCTTTTTTTTGGTAAGTCATGGTGCAATTGAACTCGTTGTTGCGTGTAGCGCAAGTTATTGAATTATTTTGAAGAAATAACACACTATGAAATCTTGGGGTGTTACAGAAAGTATATACACAATATAAAAGAATTATGTCCATAACAATTCAATATTCATGAAATGAAATTTAGAATAAATCCCTTACCCTATTTTTCAGGTAGGTTCAACATGATTTTACATCATGTATAATCATTTTAAATATTATATTAACTAATTATATAAATATATTAGTATTTATTATATCATATATGATCCTTTAATAAAATATAATCAATCTTTATTTAATAATATTTCATTACATTCATTGTTTTGGGTATAAATTACCTTTTTTTATCAAGTATGTTTTTTCATGAATGGCCTTGTTCTTATGAATATTAAATAGTTCCATTTTATCCGTAATAATAATAATTACTTAATAATCATATTTTTTCAAAAAAAATTATTTTAAAATCAATAATCTGTGATGGTTATGAAAAAATGATGTAATTTACGATCATGGAGATGGAAGGTCATACGTATGTAGGAGTAACTATTACATTTTTTTACCGATCATTGTAGAAAGAGGGTAATTAATATTTTATCATTACTAAATTATCAAAATATCTTTGTTAAACTATTATATGATTATATATATCATACATTGTAATGGCCCGGACCTCTCCGGCCCATTCCTTTGTCAAAAAGAAGGTCAAGAAGTGTTCTGGAGTGTAAAATGAACTTTTCCCACACTTTCCAGAATTTTGAAACTACACGCCGTGTAGCCCCTTTTCGGGTATACCCCATGTTGAAGAGCCATGTCCTTGCTGTGTGCAATAATTGGATACATGTCGTGTGTCCAGTTCTACACAGTGTGTAGTCCTTCCCCACGTACGCATTACCAGTCAACGGTCGTGTACCGTGTTAGAGCTATGTCCTTGTTGTGTTCAATAAATGGATACATTCCGTGTGTCCAGACTAAACGCCGTGTAGTCTTTCCCCACGTATGTGTTACCCTCAAACCATGTGTTGACCAGTCAACGGCCGCAGAGCCATGTTGTAAGACGCATGGAGACAGTGGAAAATAACCAATTACACGCCATGTACCATAAAGTACACACCGTGTACTTTTCCTTTTCTTCCATATAAAAGGAGGGGTCCCTCCCTCCTTTCAATTCACTCCTCTCCTCCCCTTTCCTATGAGTAGAGCTCTCCCAAGAGACTCGAAGGCTCTTTCTTCCATAAATTATTCGTCCGATCTCTGATTTATGATCCATCAGTGGCCACGGGATCGTAACGACGAGGAGGAACTTCTGAGCTCGGATCCATTTCCTTTCATTCAGCCCTTCTTTTTCGACTTCCACCCAAGGAGGTTTTTCTAGGATCCGACAGAAGTGACGGACGCCGAAAGACATCTTCTAAAGATGATCTGGGGGAGCGCTGTGATCAGAACCTGTTGAGGTAGGGATCTTACCTTCGTCTCTCTAATTTTTGAATCATGTGGGGTGAGTATCCTAATTTTTTCATGATAAACAGTTAAAACATTAAATAAAGATAATAACTAGCTTATATAATGGGTATGGGAAGTTGTGATTGTTGTTATTTTATATCCTGTGATATTATGTTCTGAATTGAATGAGATTCTACCTACTGAAAATCACGGTCGTTGGGGGCCTTTGCTTACGCAATTATATGTTTCCCTCTCCGTCTGGATTTTCTAATGGATGGAAACTTTGTGGTATGTGGAAATTTGGTTAATCACGTAAATTTGGCTGTTTAAAATCTGGAACCCTTGTGTGATCACCCCGGTTAAACAAAAACGGAATAATGAACATGTGGGTGCTGTCTTGGATACATGGAATTCGATAGGGGTCTTTTGTGGGTCGTTGTGGATAGGGTGAGAAGCGGGGCTACGGTTGACTTGGTTGTGGGTTGGTGTGAATACTATGTTGGTGACGGGCAGCGGGAATGCGATAAATGGTTTTAAAGGGAAAATGATGTACGGTGTGGTTGTGGTTATGGTGGTTGGAAGCGGGGCTTCAGGGTTGGGTTTGTTTGTGAATGAATAGTGGGTTGTGAATAATAAATAAACGTGGAAGAGTTAATGAATGGTGTGGCGTGGTAACGAAACAGAATTAATAATCAATGGGGTTGGTTGGTTGATAAGAAGGGCTTGGTTGTGTTGCTTGTGTTTTCTTAACTTGATTTGTGGATGGCAGGGATATGTTTTTACTAATGTTTGATGTGGTTGGTTGTGGATAGTTTCCTAGTAGTTAAGGAACTAATAAACTAATTCTGCTGAAACGTGAAAACCTAAATGGGGTTGGGGTTGTTTTTTGTATGCATGCTTCGTAGTGGAAGTGCCGAGGCACATGCTCAGTTTCTCTGTTTAGAAGCCATAGGTTGGGCTATGTGGTTGGTATATATGTATATCTGTATCTTTTGTGTTTTATCGCACCCCACCCATGTTGAGCACTTAGTTCCGAACAAACCCATTTCATGGGATAGGGCGTTTTTCCCTTAGTTACTAGTCGTTCCGACTTCTTCTCCCCTAAGTTGTGATGGCTTGAGGCGAACTTAAACCTAAGACTCTTCGGGTAGGTTTCGATTGGTGTGCCTTTAGCCCAAGACTCTTCGGGCAGGTTCTAATGTTTCCCAAGAATCGTCGGGATGAGGCCCAGGTGTGTGTGGGCGGGATACGTGGTTGTGAGGCCCAGGTGTGTGCGGGTGGGATACGTGGTTGTGAGGCCCGGGTGTGTGCGGGAAGGATACCTTGTTGTGAGGCCCAAGTGTGTGCGGGCGGGATACATGGTTGTGAGGCCCAGGTCTGTGCGGGCGGGGAGAGTGTGGCAGCGTCAGGATGTTTTCCGTTAGGAAGAGTAGCTAATTAAAGTGAAATGGTGCGGGGTACCCAATACTCTTGTTCTTATATACTACTACCTATTGTGATTGTGTTTTTAGTGAGTGTGGCTGGTGAGGTTGGGTGGATAGAATTACTTTCTAGGTTTCATCTGTTTTTCTCACGGGACATTAGGATGTCTCCCCACTTGTGCACGAGATATTTAGGTTTTCCTACTGAGTATACTTTTATGCTCACCCTACATTTATTTTCAGGTTTCTAGGAGGACTACCAGGGTGGTGGGAGACCCTACTAGTCGGACAGTTGGATTTGTTGCTGTTTTTGTACCTTTGTTTTCTTTGGGTATTGTACTTTGGTCTTTCTTGCACTTGTACCTTGTTATAAATTGTTTAAAAATGCATGTGGGCTTGGTTTGGGTTTATTTCTATACACTTGTTCTTTTTTCTTTTTTGGTGGTTGACTTTTCCTATTTCCCGATGCTAAATAATAAAAAGGGTAATGCCTATCATATTTGTGAAAAATCATACCCTTGGTGCTATTCGCCACCCCAGGACCTACTGGAGGCGGGACTCGGGGGTCATTATCTCCCTTTCACCATTTCCAGCTCATGAGGGGTATCCTTGGTGGGAGGGGGTCGTGACAGAATGGTATCAGAGGCTGATGGTTGAGAGATAGGATGGAGTCTGGAGTTAGGCACAGTGAAGATTGCATGGGATGGTAGGGTGACAATGTTAGTCAATCTTGGTGCGTGACATAGGCCAGGGAATTCCGGCTAGGACACGAGATTTTAGGGCCCCCCATGATCCGATGCAAGAACACTAAGCCTACCGAACAACCATGTGTGACTAAATTGATTGCAGGTTAGAGACCCTGGGGAAGGTACATGCATCATCATGATTGTGTTTTATGTGATTTGGGTGTTCTGGAAAAGAAATTGAAATAAAATGATAAAATAAATCCTTGAACTTTTCCTTACTACTTGGGCTTAGGAGATCCTTGTTTACTATACAGCTATGGCACCTGGACATCGTCCCCGGGTGGCTCAGACGGCCGAAGCCCGGAAGATTCAGGCGGTCGATCAGTTGAGAATTGACTGAGAGGAGGAAGATAGCCAGTGGCATAAGGCTCTCTGTTCTTTCTAGCGGTGGACCCTCAATAAGTATGAGGGTAGTACTTCAGATACAGAGATGGAGGGGTGTCTTGAGGAGCTAGGGATCGCTTTTACCTTGATCCATGCTCCGAGGGAGTACTGGGTTCCCCTAGCAGTCAGTCAGCTGAGAGGTGCGGCGCGACAGTTGTGGACGCTCTACCTCGGAGAGAGGATAGATTCGGAGGTTCCATGGGATGACTTTGAGAAGGAATTCCGAGAGGAATTTCTTTCTTTCATGATCAAGGTAGAGAAGTGGCAGGAGTTACTCTCCCTTCATCAGGGAAGTATGTCGGTACGAGAGCTTGGGATCAAGTTCAAAGATCTCCTGCGCTTTGCTCCGGACCTCTTTCCAGATGAGGAGTCTTGGGCGAGACGTTTGGAGGAGGCGCTTCATCCTTAACTCTAGTATGCTGTCACCCCCATCACCCTTCCGACATACTTGGCGGTGCAGAAGAAGTCAGAGGTTGTAGAGAGGATGCACTCACTGGGAGGTGCACCCCGAGAGGGGAACCATCCTGGCTCGTCGAAGGGGAAGGCAGTCAATAGCAGGTCTCCTACAACGGGACCTTCTAGGTTCAGGCCAGTGGGGAGAAGGCCCCAGCAGTTCCAGTTTAGATATTCAGGTCCTCGTCCCTTTTACACAAGCCCAAGGCCGAGGTGTTTTTCTTGTGGAGGTTTCGGGCACGTTCTAAGTCGGTGCTCCACCCCAGATCAGTACGATGGAGGTGGACAGGTTCAGCGCCCACCTCAGCAACACCAGTTTCTAGAGAGGCCCTTCCAGCTGCAGCAGGACCATTCCCCTCCAAGGACAGACTTAACAGGAGGGGGCCGACCTCAGGTTTCTCCTCAGGGACCTCGACCAGGGCGTGGTCGGGGAAGTGGATGACATCATAGAGGTAGAGGAGTTGGGCGTGGACAGTTGCATGCAGCAGAGTTGACATCTCTAGAAAGACCAGAGATGGTGCGAGGTACGATTTGTTTCTTCAGCACTCTTGTTTCTCATTTGTTCGATTCGGGAGCTTCGTACTCCGTTGTTGCACCTGGTCTAGCCCATGGTTTGGGACAAGATGTAGAGAGACTTTTCGTACCACTGGTACTGAGTACACCAGTTGGGGGCCAGACCAACGTATCTTGTGTTTGTCGGGGATGTGGGATGACATTGGGACTACATCGATCTAGTGGGGACCTTCTTCTATTACGGATGCAGCGATACGATGTCATCCTAGGCATCAACTGGTTGTTTTCTGTTAGTGTCGTTATCGACTGCTTCCGAAGAATAGTCATGTTCTCCGATGTGGATTGGCAGCGCGTAGCTTTTGTTGGTGAGAGGAGCTATCGGGAGGGAAGCCAGCGTATGGAGCCTCTCCTTTCCTTGTTAGGTGGGATATCAGTGGTTCCAGCTGATACAGAGATGATGGATGTCCTGGAGGTTGTTGGGGAGTTCCTTGATGTTTTTACTAAGGAGTTTCTGACTCTACCCCCCCCCCCCCCCCCCCCCGATGTGACGTTGATTTTGGGATTGACATACAGCCTAGTTCCCATCCAATTTCGATGGCCCCTTATCGGATGGAACCTTCGGAGTTGCGGGAGTTGCAGATTCAGATTGACGATCTGATGGAGAAGGGTTTTGTTCGACCTAGTGTATTGCCATGGCGTGCTCCAGTTTTGTTCATGAAGAAGGCAGATGGTGGACTCAGGCTATGCACAGATTATGGAAGGTTGAACCAGGTAACGGTCAAGAACCGCTATCCCCTCCCAAGGATAGATGATCTCTTCGACCAACTGAGGGGAGCAGGTTAGTTTTCCAAGATTGATCTATGATCTGGATATCATCAGCTAAGGATAAAGGATAGTGACATCTCGAAGACAGCTTTCAGGTGCATGTATGGGCACTTCGAGTTTGTAGTGATGCCATTTGGAGATACTAATGCACCGGCTGTGTTCATGGGACTTATGAACTTTGACTTCCGGGAGTTTCTGGACCGGTTCGTCGTCGTGTTTATCGATGACATCCTGATCTACTCAATATCAGAGGAGGAGCACTTTGAGCATCTTAGGGTAGTCTTGGGAGTCCTTCGACACCACCAAATTTATAGGAAATTTTCGAAGTGTAAGTTCTTGACGCAAGAAGTACACTTCCATGGGCACGTGGTATCTCAGCATGGATTATCGGTGGACCCGTCGAAGGTGGAGGTAGTTGTTTCTTAGGTAGCACCCAAGAGCGTGGCAGAAGTTTGTAGTTTCCTAGGGTTAGCAGGTTACTATCGGAGGTTCGTTTCGGACTTCTCTTGAGTTGTTCCTCCATTGACAGCTTTGACTAAGATGAACCAGGTCTTCCTATATAGCGAGTAGTGCTAGAAGTCTTTCGACTACCTAAAGGAGAAGTTGGTTAGTGCTCCTATACTTAGGTTGCCTGAGGAATAATTGTTGTATGAGGTGTTTTGTGATGCTTCTAGCCTTGGTCTGGGGTGCGTGCTGATGCAGAAGAAGGGAGTGATCTGTTATGGTTCTATCCAGTTACACCCTCACGAGCGTAACTATGCAACCCATGACTAAGAGCTTGCATCAGTAGTGTTCGCACTGAAGTTGTGGCGACATTACCTCTTTGGGGAGTGCTTTGTGGTCTTCTCAGATCACAAGAGCCTGCGTTATATCTTCTCCCAATGTGACCTGAACTTACAGTAGTGGAGATGGGTCGAGTTTCTACAAGACTATGACTTTGAGACTTCTTACACTAAAGGTAATGGCAACGTTTTGGCTGATGCCCTGAGCAGGAAGTCGCATCAGGAAGTGGTTCGGGCATCTGCTAATTCTTGGAAGGCGATGGGAGAGTTGGCTGCCATGCACTTGGATGCTAGGGTAGAAGGTGTTAGAGGCTGTTTGTTTTAGATGATGGTGCAGTCCTCCTTGTTGCAGCAGGTGGAAGAGTCTCAGTGGGGGGACTCCGAGGCGGAAGTGATGCGGGGTCGTGTCGATCAGGGGAATGCTCCAGAAGGATGGTCAGAGGACAACCGACATCAGATTCTTTTCCATGGAAGGCTGTTTGTTCCAGAGGCGATGGGTGAGGGAGTTCTCCATGAGTTCTATATCTCAGCCTTAGCGGTATATCCAGGAGTTTTGAAAATGTACCGAGGCCTGAGGGAACAGTTTGGGTGGCCCGGGGTGAAACGAGCAGTGGTGGAGTTTGTGGCTAGATGCCTAGTGTGTCAGCAAGTGAAGGATGAACACCGTGTTCCCAGTGGTTTGTTGCATCCTTTAGATGTCCCTAGTGGAAGTGGGATTACATCTTGATGGACTTCGTCACAGGACTACCCAGAGCTCAGGGAGGTTATGATGCTATCTGGGTAGTGGTGGATCGTCTGACGAAATCAGCTCACTTCTTAGAAATTAAGGAGTCATTCCCAGTGAGTACCTTAGCACAGAGGTACGTAGACGAGGTGGTACGTTTTCATGAGGTTCCAAAGACTATCATCTCAGATCGGGATACTCGGTTTACCTCATGAGCCTGAAGGGGGTTACAGCTTTTTTTTGGCACATAGCTACGCCTTAACACTGCTTTCCACCCACAGACCAATAGGCAGACAGAGCGGACTATCCATATGTTGGAGGACATGTTGCAAGCATGCGTTCTGGATTTCGGAGGATCATGGGTACGACACTTGCCTTTATCCGAGTTCGCCTACAACAACAGCTTCCACTCTACTATTGGCATGGCATCGTTTGAGGCTTTGTATGGAAGGCCATGTCGCTCACCCATTTGCTGGGCAGAGGTTGGTGAGACAGGTGTTCTTGGTCCATAGGTAGTGCAGAGCACCACAGAGAAAGTCCCGCTTGTACGTGAGAGGATGAAAGTGGCTCAGGACCGACAGAAGTCTTATGCTGATCGTCGGAGGAGGCCCTTGGAGTTCGAGGTGGGAGATCATGTGTCCTTGAAGGTTTCCCCTCGACGGGGGTAGTGGAGGTTCAGAAAAGGGTGAAATCTCTCACCTAGGTTCGCGGACCTTTTGAGGTGTTGAGGCGAGTCGGTGAGGTGGAATATCAGCTATCCCTGCCAACTCAGTTGGAGAATGTTCATGATGTCATCCACGTCTCCCAGCTTCGTCGGTAATTACACGACAACCCCCACATTATCGACTCGGGAGAGTTAGATATGGAAGACGATGCGACCTTCAAGGAGTGACCAGTTAGGATCAAGGATCGTAAAGAGAAGGTTCTCTGTGGATGAACCATTCCTTTGGTTCGTGTGTTGTGGAGGCATGGCGTCCTTGAGGAGAGCACTTGGGAGCGGGAGACCTAGATGTACACTCAGTACCCGGAGTTGTTTTGACATGTGTTTTCCCTTGTTCTTCTGAGCTCTGTGTTGATGTTGTACTCTATACCTTTGATATATGGAATGCTTGGGTTGTCAGTTGTGAGACCTTTTGTTTCCTTGTTCCCTGGTAATGTGTAACATGTCTGGATGTGTGGGGAAAGGCAAAAAAACCCGATCCTTAATCGAGACGCATTAATGAGGATGCGATTGAACCCATGCAGGTGAGTCAGTACCGCCTAAAGCGGATAATATATCGACATAGGAGAAGGAATTATTCCCCAAAACACATGTTCGAGCAGTGTTGGTTGTGTTGTGTTGGGGGTAGTGTGAGTTGAAAAATCCTAATATATAAAAGTGGGAAGACCCAATTCTTAATCGAGACACATTAATGAGGATGCGATTGAACCCATGCAGGCGAGTCAGTGTCGCCTAAAGCGGATAATATCTCGACATTGGAGAAGGAAGTCCTAACACATATGAGAAGGGTTTATGGTTGGGTGCCTGTTATAACGAGAACCTTAAGAGGTATCTTGTTGGGTTTTCTCTGGGTTGGTTTTTGAATTCTCTGGGATGAGAATGTTTTAAGAGGTATCTGATGTAATGTACCGGACCTCTCCGGCCCATTCCTATGTCAAATAGAAGGTCAAGAAGTGTTCTGAAGGGTAAAATGGACTTTTCCCACACTTTCCAGAATTTTGAAACTACACACCGTGTAGTTTGAGTACACGCCGTGTACCCCCTTTCCGGGTATGCCCCGTGTTGCAGAGCCGTGTCCTTGTCATGTGCAATAAATGGATACACACCGTGTATCCAGTTCTACATGTTGTGTAGCCCTTACCCACGTACACGTTACTAGTCAACGGCTGTGTACCGTGTTAGAGTCGTTTCCTTGCCATGTGTAATAAATGGATACACGCCGTGTGTCTAGACTACACGCCATATAGTCTTTCCTCGCGTATGTGTTACCCTCAAACAGTGTGTTGACCAGTCAATGGCTGTGGATCCGTGTTGGAAGTCGCGTGGAGACCATGTAAAATAACCAAGTACATGTTGTGTCATGTGATAGGGGTGTTTTGTGGGTTGTTGTGGATAGGGTGAGCAGCGGGGCTGCGGTTGACTTGGTTGTGGGTTGCTGTGAATGCTATGTTGGTGACTGGCAGTGGGGCTGCGATAAATGGTATTAAAGGGAAAATGATGTACGGTGTGGTTGTGGTTATGGTGGTTGGCAGCGGCGCTGCAGGGATGGGTTTGTTTGTGAATGAATAGTGGGTTGTGAATAATAAATAAAAGTGGAAGAGATAATGAATGGTGGGGAATGGTAATGAAACAGAATTAATAATCAATGGGGTTGGTTGGTTGATAAGAAGGTCTTGGTTGTGTTGCTTGTGTTTTCCTAACTCGATTTCTGTATGGCAGGGATACGTTTTTACGAACGTTTGATGTGGTTGGTTGTGGATAGTTTCCCAGTAGTTAAGTAACTAATAAACTAATTATGCTAAAACGTGAAAACCTAAGTAGGGTTGGGGTTGTTTTTTGTATGCCTGCTTCTTAGTAGCAGTTCCGAGGCACATGCTCAGTTTCTCTGTTTAGAAGCCATAGGTTGGGATGTGTGGTTGGTATATATGTATATCTGTATCTTTTGTGTTTTATCGCACCCCACCCATGTTGAGCACTTAGTGCTGAACACTCCCATTTCAGGGGAGAGGGTGTTTTTTCCTTAGTTATTGGCTCCTTCCTGCTCTTTCTCCCCTAGGCTGTGATGGCTTGAGGCGACCTTACACCTAAGACTCTTCGGGACGGTTTTGATTAGGGTGGCCTTAGCCCAAGACTCTTCGGGAAGGTTCTAATGTTTCCCAATAATATTCGGGATGAGGCCCAGGTGTGTGCAGGCGGGATACATGGTTGTGAGTCCCAGGTGTGTGCGGGCGAGATACGTGGTTGTGAGGCCCCGGTGTGTGCGGGCGGGATACGTGGTTGTGAGGCCCAGGTGTGTGTTGGCAGGATACGTGGTTGTGAGGCCCATGTGTGTACGGGTGGGATACGTGGTCGTGAGGCCCAGGTGTGTATAGGTGGGGAGAGTGTGGAAGTGTCAGGATGTTTGCCGTTAGGAAGAGCATCTAATTAAAGAGAAATGGTGCGGGGTACCCAATACTCTGGTTCTTATATACTACTACCTGTTGTGATTGTGTTTTTTGTGAGTGTGGCTGGTGAGGTTTGGTGGATAGAATTCCATGCTAGGTTTCTTCTGTTGTTCTCACGGGACATTAGGATGTCTCCCCACTTGTGCATGAGAGCTTTAGGTTTCCCTACTGAGTATACTTGTATACTCACCCAACGTTTACATTCAGGTTTCCAGGAGGACTACCAGGGCCGTGCGGGACCCTACTAGTCAGACAGTTGGAGTTGTTGTTGTTGTTGTACCGTTGTTTTCTTTTGGTATTGGACTTTGAGCTTTCTTTCAGTTGTACCTTGTTATAAATTGTTTAAAAATGCATGTGGGCTTGGTTTGGGTTTATTTCTATACACTTGTTCTTTTTCCTTTTTTGGTGGTTGACTTGTCTTATTTCCCGATCCTAAATAATAAAAAGGGTAATGCCTCCCATATTTGTGAAAACATATACCCTTGGTGCCAATCGCTACCCTGAGGCCTACTAGAGGCATGACTCGAGGGTCATTATCTCCCTTTCACCATTGCCAGCTCAGGAGGGTTATCCTTGGTGGGAGGGGGTCGTGACATACATCTAGTGTGTTATGAAAATATAGTCTCACCACCTCGTTAAGGAGGTAGTCCACACATGAACGAAATATGTTATCACCATTAAGTGAATGAAAAGGTACGAAAAAAAATTTATGTGTAATTATTATAGAATGAGAAATATCACATAAATATAATAATTATATGATTAATATAATATATATAATTATCATTATTTTTATATACTTCCACATAAAGCATTTGAGAAAGATAAATCACATCACTTTGCATGGTGGTAGTCCACCAAACACATGAGTAACACTATTGAATATCCTACAAAATTGAAGGTAAAAATATATATATGATATAGTGACTCCAGATGTATAACTATGTTTTAAATATAATATATAAAATCTATTTACAATATAATAACCAACCATGAAAGGTGTAAATGGAAAAATGATCAACATCAGTTCACGAGGAGGTAGTCCATCGTACACATATATGATGATTTAGTAACCCATTTGATAGAATTGGAGATGGTTTTTGGTAATTACCTTATTATAACAACATAAAAATATATATGGAATATTCTTTGGTTATTATAACATATTTATTTAGAAAACAATGAAATAAGTAAATAAATAAATAAAATAAAGATGCCCATTAAAGGACATTACCTCTTCTTTGAGTATCCTATTTTTGTATGAACTAAATCCTTCCTTCTTTGTATTTCCAGACAAAATAATGATTATATCATTAGGAGATAAAATTTGTTATGTTATTTGGGAATTTATTAATCTAAATAAAGGTGATTTATTATTTCAATAAGATAAGATAGTGAATGGACTTTTATAAGTTCGGGAGAGGGCACACAGAGTATTTTGGAAAATAATTGAGTACTCCCATATGTTTTACATATCACAATGGTAAAAATTGGACCATTATAAATAATTATATGTTTAAATATGTATATATGTCCATAAAAAAGGTTTTATAATATTTTATAGGTTATTTTTATACTTATCTTTTTAGATTTACCCCCGGTAAAGCCATTATTACCTTAATATATTTAATTAAATTTTTCTTCATTCTATATTATTTTTGGTAAACATTTATGTTGAACTTGATAGAAATTATGAATTATTATGATTCTAAATATGAAATTCATTATTAAAAATTTAACACACATTAGTGTATAATATTTATTTAAAATTATTACCACAAACTTGAAGAGAAATCATGTTTTTAACGTGAAAATATTGATAAGAGTACATAGTTTTAATATATGAATTCAATATCAAAAGGATTAAAATAACCAAAATTTGATTAATGAACATAAAATTTAACTAATGTTACATTAAGACCATTTCAAAATAAATTATTACATGAAAAAGAATTTAATCAAAAAGTCCACTTTTAATTAAAATTCATAATTTTTAAGATTCATAAAAAATGGAACATATTAGAAAAATACAAACAATTCACCCTAATATAATTTCGGTATTATAATTTGGAATATAAAAATCATTTTTTGTAATAATGTTTATGAAGTTGAAATAAATTAATCTTAAATTTGGGGCCCAAAGCATGACTAAATTATCTTTTAATAAAATATTTGTTTTTCTGAAAATAATTCTTTTTCATTTAATTGATTATTATTTTATTTATAGTCACTAGATAGATAATAAATTTGTTTAAAACATATTTTTTAAATGTTAGTTAATAATTTTTATACACTTAAATTTAACATCTAATTTAAAACTATTTATTAAAAAATTATATTTTAAAAATATAATATTGTTTGAAAAAACATAGACTTGCACGAAATGAAATATATTTAATAAACTTATTATTGTGTGTAAGGCATGATAAACACAATGTTGGGTGTAATTAAAGTTTTTAAATTTATTGATTTTAAATAAAAATATCATAAGTTATCTCTGTGTTATACTCATTTTGTGGAATGTCATACACACAATCAAATACAATGCTCTCATATTATATTTTTGTGGTGTCACAGTTGAGGTGAAGGAGTTTAGGTTCCTTTAACATGTTAATGTTTTTGTAGCACATCACTTTAATTGTTTCACAACCCAGAACCATGTAACATATTTTATTTTTACTCCCCTTCCACTTTCTAAAGTACTAGTTTCTTCATAGGTTTTCATTTTTCTTAGTTTCACTACCAGGGTCGGGTGTTTAGAATTTTGTTGTTGGCGTATTATTCTATCATCTTTTTTTCAATGATTCCTTGGTCCTCTTTTAATCTTATATACATTTTTATTATGGTTTAACCTATCTAGGTAAATCAGGATGATGTGTCATGTGGTTTGGTATTGTGTTTGTGTTTTTCTGGTGGCAGCACTCAACATTTCACAATAATGGCTTGGATTATGATCATAGGAGAATTTTGTATATGTTTTTCTCACCATAAGTGATTTTTTTCTCCACAAAATAATTTTATCCCTTGTTTATGATGATCCTATTTTTATCTAGTACATTATTTGGGTTTTTCCTAATCAAGAGGATGAATGGTGGTGATAAAGATGATAGGCCTATAGTGGTCGTGATAATAAATTGGTGTCATGTATAAGACTTCCCATTTCCAATACTCATGACATATTTAATTTCTAAGCATCCCATTGTAGTATCCCAATTATACTTTCCTTCATTTCTACGTGATCTAATCAGACTTCCTCTAGTTCTCCCGGCCCATTTTTCTTGATATCCCATTTTAATTATCCAAGTAATGGTCTATTTTTTATAGTTTGGTGTCCCATTAGGATTTTAATAGATCACGTATGTAGTTCTAATTCCAACTAAACTAAAAATGTGTCTATGGATTCTCCACTATCCCATAAAAATGGGTAGTTCTAGTGGATTTGTTTTCTCAAAGGATGGGGCTAAAGCCTCATTTTATTATTGAATAATATACTTCTTTTGACTGGGTAGAGGAATCCCCATTACATAGCCCAAAGTCCCAAGGCAAAGTGGCCTAAATACTAGGCTTGGAAGCCCATTTTTTTTTCCAAAGTACCCTTCAATGAATAATACTACTATAGTACCTGGGATACTACAGCACCGCTGCTACTACTGTTCCAGCTACAGTACCTTTGCCACTATAGTGTTGCTACTACTATAGTTCCACCACTACTAAATTATTGCTACAGTAACTCCACTACTTCTATGTTTAATTATTTAAGACAGATATGACTAATAAATTTATTATTTTATTATAAATATTTCAGAATGATTCATTATTGCGAGGAACTAGTGACTACATGGGATCCTTCCTCTCTACCGATGAACACATGGCCTGCCTTGATGATGATGTAGTGGCTCAAATTTTCATTGACATGGATCTTTCTTACCATATTCCATTAAATATTATTCTTCATGTTGAGGGATTCAAGTATTGGTTTTAGAATATTATAAATTCTTATCATCCCATGTTTTTATCATCTTATCACCTATATGGTAACTCATTTCTAGTCTTCTATAAGATTTATCAATGCCATTCAGAATGTCAACATCTCAATTCTATGAATCCTGATGAGGTGCCAAAATCATTGGTTGTTGGATTATCCATACTAGAAAATCCAGATTTGGAAGATCTGTCATGGTGAAAATCATTCCTCATTTCTCTATCCCCCCATCCCTTTTCTATCTTGGCATTCTAGGATCTATTCGATAAAAGTATCATGGGTCTTCCATGAATAGTGTTGATTCCCTAAAAGCCATAACCTTATTCTTCATACATTTACCTCTATTGTAACCAGATTCCCTTCTAGTCCATATCATTTTCCATATAATACTTGAAATAGTGTATTATCACATGCTCAAGAAGATCATTTTCCCCTGATTATATGTTTTATTTTATCAAAAGTGCATGAAGATCATCCACTTCCAAAATCCTATATTACTATTATAATGGATGATTAAATATTAAATTATTGAACCAATTATATTGAATTATTCTATTCCTGACTATATCTACATTTTGCGGCTGTGGGATATGGATCTCAGGAATTTTTTTTCTACAGTGGTGTTGTCTTGGTCGCCCCCCTATGATGTATGCAATAGATACCAATTCAAGAAAAAGTTCATCTAATCATATTCATATGATTCCTGTGTTGGGATTCATAGGTTTAAATGTTGGAGAGTTTCTTTTTGATGAACTTTTTATATCTAGAATAATCAATGACTAACAGTGTTGGTTAAAATGGATTTCATCTCAAATGAACCCCATGTCAACTTTTCTTCCTCAATAGCAGTGTTTGACTCTAGACAATATCCTTCTAATATATAACAGTTTGTGTAAAGAACATGGGAGAATTGATTCATAAAATTCACCCCCAAAACCTTTATGTATTTGGTTTTTGGTATCCCAACATTATAGTTTAATTTCATAGTTTCTCATAATATTTTGTAACTGATAAAATTATCTAAGGTTATCATTGATTTCTCATCTCTTTATTCTATTCAAAATCCATTTACAAGGCCCATGTTTCCATATGGCTCGATCTTAGCCCCTTAAACCCCTATGATCGATGGAGACATTAAAATAATTATCAATCCTATGAAAAATAAAGGAAGAGGGTCCTTCCATTGAATTTCTAGTCAATAGTTTGTCTCCATCTTGGATAGTAATTAGATTATGGATGTTGGAAATTTTGGATATCATTTCACCAAGTGTTATTATCAGATATGGATTAATAATACCTAGTGTAACCTTGATCGATGTCTAGTGAAATACCATGACATATTCTTCTTTCCAGATATTATGGTTACACATCTTGTTTGCTACCAATCTGATCACTCCCCTTTCCCTGTTGTTATGGCCTTCGAAAATGAGAGAGGATATTGGTTCATTTTTCCCCATATCTGGACTACGGATTTACGTTAACATCACAGGGTATGGGATTCAAGGATAAAACCATAATGGTATGATTTTTTATATCCCTCCATAAACCATTCAGGTATCTTAGAGTTAATCATCAGAAAAATATTAAGAACCAACCTCCCCGATGTCAGAACCCAGATGTTTTCTACGTGGATTCTGAATAGCATGAGTATAGTCTAAAAATTATTGGAATAAATACATATATAGTGATACTATTAATTGAATGAATATTTTTACTGATATGAGTTTTAATTAAAAAATATTTGGATCTTGAACAATCCAGAATCTAATGGATTCAGGAAAGATATTGCAATATGGTCTTCTTTCATGCCTTCATTAAACCAAAATGTCATTTCATTAGACCACAAATTTTTATGTGTAATAGATATTACATAAATGATCATTATTTGGTTGTAGTTATGAACTATATTTAATTTAAATCCCCTCTTGAAGGTCTAAAACATCAAATCCAAGGAGGATACCTGAGGAATCAGGTATATCTCTTTAATGTCATTCCTTCGATGATTTATGTTCTCAATAAAAAGTTCGTTAATTCTACTCTTGATGTGACGGAGATCTAGTAGGCTATGTGGTATCTTATCTTAGAGAGTTTTGTTATTTATAAAAGGATTTCCATGAACTTTTTAAAGGGCCCCATGGTACTTGGATATGAGTAAGCTTGTTCAAGAGGTGAAATACTATTTCTATGGTGGAAGGCTCCCTCTAATTTTCTATGTTAAAACTATGGTTCGTGTTCTAATTTTTTTACACACATTATCTTCAAAAATATAGACTTGTTTTCATGATTAATTTCCCTTATAAGGTGTTATATAATATCATCAGTAATAGACAATCCATTCGTCCCCCCAATTTGATATCTAAATAATAACACATGTTTATCAAGGGGAGGATGATCTTAGCTGTTATTACTCTAACTAAATAAATGAATTGTGTTATAAATTTTAAGGAACATAGATACAAAAAAAAGTTAGATATGAACAAAAAAATGAAATAATTTAATGGAACTCCATTCTAAATGTTCTCTCTTGTATGGGTTTCACTTTTAGGGAATTTAATTTCTTATCTCTCTTTTACAGTTCCTCTTGCAACCCCATATCATTCCTGGGGAAACAAAATGAGTTCTTCAAATTAGTATATGGAATATTGTTGGGAGAACCTCATTCCCCTACCGTATTTATCATTACTCATGATGTTCTCATAAACATTATCCAAAAAATCATTTTATAGGGTAATATTCTTCCTTATCACTCCAAAACTCACTCTATTTATTTCTCACATTATGTTTTCATAGGAAAGAGACATTTTTTATGCTGATAAAGTTTCAATTAATGTTATAAATGGGATATATGATGAAAATTTCAAATGGATTATCCAACTTGTAAATTGGGAGAAGAGTATAATTTAAATATTAAGAAGATGTTTAGACAGGATGGTTAGATCCTTGGAGAGCAGTCTCCCCAAGCACATAAGGATTCTTCATATAGAATATATGGCCTCTATTATCTCCCCTAGTAAACATTTCATCAATAACATTGATATGGTTATTTATAGGATCATATGTAACATCATGAAATTGGAAAGGTGGTTAATATCTTTTTGAGGTTGAATTTCCCTAGTAAATAGAATCATGTACTCAATTCATACGCATGTAATTTATAATATCTAGGTTATGAAAGAGTTCATTTTTTCATCGAAAACATCATGGATTTATTCAAATGAGATCCCATTTTGATGGAAAAAAGCAAAGGGATTCAGGTTCAATGATTGAAAGGCCTAAAAATGATGGTTGGGAAAACATTAGGAGTCTCTCTGGTATGATAGAGTGATTCCATGAAAAGTTAGAATGGGAGGTTCTTGATGGAAGGATATAATGGGGAAGGAATATGAAAGAAATTATGGGGAATATATTAGATCAATGAGAGGTATGTCTTTTTATGTTTTTAATATGATCTAACCTCACTTCTAAAATCTTTTACATCATACTCATATGATAGTTAGTAGAGGTGATATTAATTTCGAGAATCAAAATTGGGTAGGATCCAATCTAGGATTTTTTGGATGCCCAACTCCAAAAATAAAACTCAAGAAAGTAATTGATCACATGATCTTCATTTAATCTATTTTAGATGAGAACCATCATTCTACCTTTAATATTATTTACTTTTACTATAAAATAAAAAATTGTGTCTTCACATACTGTTCCGTTGGAGTTTTCTTAGTGAAACAGTTCCATATAGTGTTGGAATAACCCAATTATCTTTGTCACTGGGGTAAAGATATTTGGTTCAGTTAGATTCTGACTCAATATATCTTTCTAGTGTGCTATGTTAGGAACCATTCTATTCTTATGGATGAGAACATAAAATGGCTAGGAATAAACCTAGTTTCATGGTTCCTATGTTGTAGGGAACCATAGGATAAAACCTTTGATCACCCATTCTGTGACGGTTATTGGGTACATACGGTGTAGTGCTCATTCGATGTCTTCACTATCCTAAATTTATAATAAATTTTTAGTGCTGCTTTTCTCAATCATTTGTTCAAAAGAGCTGTAATACTAAGTCTTGATAATAAGGTTATATATCTTATCATCTTTGTGGGATTTTTGTGTATCTAGAAGGAGAGGAAGGAATCTTGACACAAAAGGACCCTACTTACTAAAAAATTATTTTTCTATAACCAAGAACACATTGGTTGATCTGATACATATTTTTCTCTACTATAAATACCCCCACTCTAAGATCACTCTTATCCCTTAGATTCCACCCTATATTCTTCTACATCCATGATGGGGAAATTGGTCTAATGGTATCTTAATAATTCTAGTCTTGAGCTCAGTAAGGATGGTTCATGCAACATGGGAGGCATGTGTGGCAATGTAATTGATCACGTTCAAAGGGGTTCTCCAATCCTTTATTTCAATAGCTATTTTGGAAGTGTAAAATACCATAAATATGAAGTTCCATTGATGTTTTCATACATTTGTCTATGTATTCATATAAACACCCATCTTTCGGTGGATGAAACTAACTATTTTTCTATCCATAATTCTCAACAAGACTTGAGTCATATCCCCTAGTCTATCACGTATATCATTTGTAGTTATGAGTGTCTTGTTGACAACCAAATGGGAATTATTAATGTCTATAATTAAAGAAACACAATTTATAAGATCTTAACTTCCATGGTGGCCCAAGTTGTGTATATTTCATGCATTTATTATCTAGGATCCTTTCAACTTGAGTAAGTGAACCTAGTTAGATTAGATTCTCTTGGGCTTCATTACTTCAAACCCCTTAGAATTTTTTTGATTACTTTATTTATTTTTCCTTGTGTAATGTTCTTGTACTATAATTATAATATCAAATATATATTAATCATTTATATGTTTTCCCCATTATGTAAAATATAGAATCTATCTCTATATTCTTCATCCTTATTATTTATCTTAGAGAATATTTTTTACCATAAATACTTTATATATTATTCTATGATATTATATTTAATTATTGTGGTACAAGATAAAATTCATAAACAATAGATTCCACCTCTCATTTAACCTCTTCATATTATTTATTTGGTGATTCTTGAACATTAGGTGTATAATACAATATTCCATTATTTAAACCAATCTTATGGTATGCTTTATTATTTTTTCACCAAACTCATTTGATGTTACATTTGTCGTATTTTTCATAACTATATCTTAAATGATCATAAAATCATTACTCTTTAAAATTTTCCTCATCTTATTTTAATAAAATTTATAGTAATTATATTTTATATATTATCAAATAAATACTCCTCCATTTGATATATCTCCAAACCTTCATTATTTACCTTATTTATTTTAGATAAAATATTAGGTAAAAAAATTGAAAATATTTTTATTTAAAATTTCCTCCCAAGAATAAAATAATAGAGTGTTCTCTCTTACCCAAGGATCAACACTACCTAATGTTTAGTTTACACAAAAACAGAAATATTCTCTTTCCTATAGTGAAGAAAAACGTCACTTTCAATCAGTATAGTTTTTTACATAGTGCTCTCCAATCAGTTTCTTTATTCGGAAACCACATTTTATTGTGGGGTTTCACCAATTCATATAACAATTATAATTACCTAAATCGATATATATTTATCAAAATCAATATATTTGAACTTTGTAACATTATTAGAATGTTAAATTCTAATAATTTAATTAGTTTCATGTGAATATCATCTTTGATATATTTTCAATCATCCCATGAATTGTTTATTTCTTTGTATGAAAGTAGCATATATAATTATACTTTAGTTATCCAAAAAGGGAAATAAAAATTATTCTATATGTATCCCACATATATTAATTATATCATACACATATGTTTGAATTATATTGAATATATTCAATAAATTTTTTTTCTTTTATTGATAGGTTTGTCACATAAATGAATCAAATGTTTTTTCATGATCTCATTTTAGATTTAGAATATTCACTACTTTTTTAAACATGGAAAAGTTCCATATTTTTTGTTATAAAATGTGACATAGGCTCTAATTGCACAAATTTTATTTCCTCTCTAACTATTAGTAAACTGGTTTTCTCTTTGTTGTTTACCTATAATATATCTTCATTGGTAAACCAACCATTCATTAGAGAGTTCCTTATTTTTCTATTGATAATTCAAACCTTCTTATTGACTTACTAATAAATTTATCAGTTTCATAGATGACTCACAGTCAATAGAATGTGTAACAATCCATCCACAAAGAGAAAATTTATTTTCTTTATTTCCTATCATGGCACCTTTTATCACCACTACCATTAATTTTCAATGCCCTATCATTCCAAAAATTAATTTCTCCATTGAATATTTACTTACCACTCTTTATACTCTTCTTATTACTAATTATTTGGGATGAAAAATAACAATTAAGAATCTAGGCCTCGTTGTTCATTGTTTTTTAAGAGAAATTTCTGAAAAATAATCCTTCTCAATTATCTTCTTTTCATTAAATGAGATATATGGTTGAGATAAAGAATTAAATAGACTTTATATCCATTATTCAATATATAATATGTAATAATGCTCATCTTCATATTTTAATAATGAGTGACTATTATTCAATGAAATTTTATTTAAATGATTTTATTCTGTTTTCTTTGGATTTATTGTATGAATACTCTCTTCACGTATCCCAATAATATATATATTTGTAACTAGTGTTAAAAAAACAAAAGAAAATTCTAAAGAAATAATTACTTCTCTAATATTATGTATATATTCACATTCCAATTTTTTAAACAAATTGTTTTTTATCTATTCAAAAATATTTCTAATTCATTAAAATATGATATGATGAGATAAAGGTGACCAAAAAGTAAAATTTCATAAGAGGAAATATCATCTCACCCGCATTCCTTGACATGTATCTCATCTTTGTAAAATTATAATATGTTACTGGTTAACCGTTTCATATTAAAATGTGTTTCCATTCATTATATTTCATATAACAAGAGAATAATTTTTCCCTATAGATTCTCTTTTAATTTTTGTAATTAGATTACTAACCATATTATTTTTCTTGTCTTTTTCTATCATAGTTTCAGAATTAAAATCCACCAATTAAAAATAAATTTGTTCCTTGTCGATTGGCCCACATATTTTTTCATTTATAAAGTTTTTGACACTATTTAAGCCTCTTTGGACACATTCTATTTTTTCTCCATCTATAATCAACATGAAATTATGTTTTGTCTATGGATCACTTGATTTAATTTATATCACTACATTTTGGGGGAAAATTTATTCTTATAATGAATCAAAATCCTTTTTCCTCTACTATAATATAATTGTGATTATCATTCACCTTATTCTATTCTTCCATCTTTACCCTGATTTTCACAACATCTTTTGAATTTAGGTGACCGTCGAATTGATCATCCAACTCTTCTTACAACCATTTATCACTTCATGTGTTGATCCACATATTAATAGGATTCATTCATCAAGACATTAAGCATTATATTTTTCATTCATATAATATCATTCACATTGAGAGTTCCATCATTTTCAACCATGAGATCAACTATCTCATATAGTTCATTTTATGTTCTCATTTTCATTATAATTGAATTTTCTTTCATTAATGGTATGAATTTATGTGGATTATAATTTAATATTAATTTTACAGCCCAGAAGACAACTTAGAATGTAATCCAAGAATTTTTTATCAAATCCCTTTGATCAGGAGTAATTGAAATCAATTACGCTATAAAATAAGTAATCATAAAATAATTTTGATGATGTATATATCTTTAATTTGTTATCCAAATACGTAAATATCTTTAAAAACTTCTATTAATAAATTAAATAAAATAACTTCATTTCCATATCGATTCATTTTATAACATATAATTTGTTATGTAATACATAGAGCTTCACTCCCATCAATTTGTTATCACCTTAATATACATTGGCCAATTTATCACAAATTACCTTATCCCTAGTATAGATTATCACATTATTATATATTTCAGTTCAATGATATCTAATTAGTGCACTTAAATACGTCAATTTTTTATCTTGAAGTTAATTTATCAATTTCAATCATATAAATTTCTATCAAATCTTTAAATTTAACCCCGTCTAAATTAGAAAAGTATACTTCCATCCCAATCTAATGGATATATAAATTCTTTCTATTAGTTCATATTTTATATTTTATCCCCTAAAACATAATAATTACTCAAACATTAGAATTATTCCCCTTGATATCTGACTTCAGAAAGTTGGTTTGCTGCAAAGAACCTTCCCTCTGATACAACTAGTTATAATTTAGGACACCCTGTGAGGGGGGTCAAATTTGATAAATCTTAAATATGGATTTTTCAATTGTATATTTTTCCCATATTTCTATGAACACATTAATCTTTATTGATTTCAATGAATATTAACTATTAAAACCAATTCATAAGTAAAATTTGACATAATTGTTTTTACTTGAGACCCCGCAAAGGGCTATGTCCAGTGAGCATATATCAATTATGTGTTTCTCAAAGAAGAATCCTATACGATTCACTTTTATTTGTGGAATATAGTTTTTTGACCATAAAAACTTCATTATAAGTAAACTTACTTTACTAAGGAATTAATTTAATGGAACAGTACTCTTAATGAAGTATTCCTTATATTAATGATATGAAGTTCATATTCTCATCATTAACAAAAGGTATAATTTTTTTCATCATTAAAAATAAAATATAAGAATCCAATTTGTTCTTTTTTATTTATAATTACTTATGAATTATACTCTTTGAGTGGTAATAAAAATTTGTCTTAGACACATTGTGCATCTCATTATACTTTTTCATAACCTGGCTAGAAGGCCACGAAAGTAATAACCTGATCATGTATCTCCACTACAAGATCTTGAACCATGTAAACCTAATCACAAGGGAAAATGTAAATAACCTGGAATGATAAACTCTAATTTCATGAATCTTAGAGTGATTCTTAACTACGTGACCCCAATTGTATAATCCCAATCATAAGAATTTGGGCTCGTATCCATTATTATTTTATTCTAGTACAATCCTATAATCACATGACCATGAAGCATAACTAGTTACATCATTAATGTTATAAATAAACAATACAATTAATATTAGTCTCTGAATATCCCCATCATCATCTTATCATTTAGATTAATGGGTTTTTCTAGGGTATTTTCCACCGACTTTGCTTCAAAAAACACGCAATAATAGTCATTCCACTACCTTTAGAAAAACCGGTCCAACTTTAATACTAAGAAACATATTAAAAAGTCCCATATCACATATCCCCTATCCAAATAAGAATCTTATTACAGTATTGGGTGAACAAATGAACCACCATCAAGGAAAATTTATAGCACTTCTTATGATCAAAAGAACTCAGAAAGCTTATTTGGTCCTATGATTTCTTTATGGATCTCCTCAATATGTAATCAAATTATCCAGCATACATCTATAGTTTATTGTGTAACTCCCATCATGTTATTTACTTTCCCAAAATGTGTGATCTCTTTGATATTTCATGCTTACAAGACTTATTTCAATCATGAGACCTCCAATTCTTTGGTAGTATCACTCCATTTACATGATTTGTGTGACCACTTCAACTATTACAAATGTGATCAAAAGATCAAACATATCCTTATGATATCATATATCTCCTCTATATATGTGTGATAACATTACAAATAATTTTTTAGGTGATCATGTAACCCTTTATAGCTTTTTGTATTTTAATATCCTTTCCTCCAATTTTTAATCCCCAAAAAAACTAGAAAACACAGGAAAATGACACTATTTTATCCAAAATTATTTAAGGATATATCAATAGGTATTACATAAAAACATCAACATCCTTAACCCTCACACTTCATGATCATACCATAATTGGATTGAATATAAACAGAAGACCAAAGTTTCACCACAGATAAACAAGGTTCTAATATCCACTCTTTCTCTGTATTAATAACAAATAACTTCACTGTCATCATCACATTTATTTATTTATTTGTTATGTGACTGATTCTTTTTTTATTAAGTAACCAATATTTATTCATTTTTTTCATCCTCTAAAACATGGATTCTTACACTTCTATTTAATTCAAAATAAGAAGATTAAGTAGTAATAACATTTCTAATTTAAAATCAAAATCAACATTTGTTGAATTTTCCTCTGGATAAATATTTTTCAATTATATATTGTATTTTAGTAAAGATCCATAAAGTTCATCTTTTGGTATATTATTTTCAAATTATTACTTTTATCAATTTATATCTTTATAACTTGTCATATCTTTTTCAGGTTGTTAAAATTCTAGATTAGAATGGAATTATCTAAACATTCTACCAAATCACTCATGTGAAATACAAATACTTGTAAATATATAAATTATTTTGATTAACTATTTCTTTCCCCTTTTTTAATTCATAATAATTTTTCCATGACATGCCTAATTTGGTTCTTATTAATCTTTGAGAACATGGATTTGTAATATAATGTATTTTCTAAATTTCAAGTGATATTTTTCATACAATGATATTACTATAATGATTTCAACTAATTGAAAAATATAGAATATTCATCACCTTTTAATTTAGCACGTAAATTAACACAAAATCCCTAAAAAAAATTTGATATAAATATCAGGCATTTTTAAAGATTTAAAATTACTCTATAATTTCCAATTTTACAGAGTTCCAGAAATTCTGACATGTGATTCTACTACATTCCAAAATCAGTTTTATCAACCAGTGGAAGACATCTTTGATTATAACAATAAACCACATTTATTCATGTCATATCAAAATATATATTTTCCCAATGAATTTTTATTTTTTGATTTTAAAATCACTAAAATAATAGAATTATGGGAAATATGGGGAACCTACATTGATACCAAATGTTTGATCTTAATATGAACAGTCGAATAGTCCAGATCGGGGGTCAAATCACATTTTTAAATATTTTTAAACACATATCAAAGAAATATTAATGCAACAAAAATATAAATATAATTAAATATATTTATTTTTATATTATTTCAATTATTAATGATCCTAATAAACCCTTCACCCCTCTCGATGGTTGATATTGATGATTCACACTATAATGGACAACATTTTTCTATGGGATCCACAAAACTTTATAAATTCATTTTGAAAACATGGGGGCCCAACAAAAGACATGATTTCTGAAATCCTAGTAGATTAATTAGATCACCCTTCCATTTTAACACCTATAGTTGGAACCCATAAGTATCCTTCTAAAATGAAGGAAGAACCAAAACCTTCCTCTTCCCCAAACCGATGCACAACTGATCCCATTTCCTTTTAACGTTTGTAACATGACACCTAAATTTTTATGGGTTAGTATAACCCAACTACAACATTTTATCGGTATCATAACCCAACATAATTACATAAAGATAATAATATAATGAATTAATAAACATAAAAACAGGATTAACAAGAATGAATCCGATTGTTGAGTTAGAAATGCTCTCTCTGGAAGCAATAGAGAAAAAACATGAATTCTAGGTGGCTATAGTATTTGATTTCACAGCTGTATCACATAAAAAAATTAACAAATTTCATTAACCTCGTTATTATTATTTGTTTTATTGAACTCTCTATAAATATTTATTTTTTTAACAATATATTCAAAGCCTAAATAACATTGTATTTTATCCTTCCCAAAGAATCATATGAATCCTTCATTGAATACTACTGAAAAAATATATACACCATCTTTAGTTTGATAATATGTACAGTAAAAAAAAGTAATAAAAATGAATTTGTTAGTCTAACTGATACATAAATAACAATATACAATAAAAAAAATTAGTATTCATAGGAACACTTATATAATTCATGTGAGAAATTTTTTGGAAATTATAAATAATTTGAATTTAAAATTTTCATTCTTCAAAGATACCATTATCCTAATTTAACCCAAGAATGGACAATTTATGACTACACATAATATTTAAAACATAATTATTATTTTAATGATTAATACTTTTAATGAAATAATTATATCAATTAAAATGATTATTACCAACATGTAATAAAGGAAAATGTATATAGTATAGAAAGCATGAAAATCCAATTTTCATAGAAAATAACTCCAATAAAGAATGGTCGATCTCTCATAATAGGTTATTTCATACAGTAATTCATACCTTTTGATATTTCACTAATTTAATTATATGTTCAATTAGATTTAATATTCTATTAATAATTTTCAACATGATTTCAATTGGATTTACAATGTTGGCACAGTCAATTTTTCAAAATGTGTTCAATCAAATTTTCATCAAATGATCACTCAATATTTCAATGTCTAGTTGATTGGTTTTAGAATGGTAGGATAAAAATATTCATGTGTTTGACTCAATTCATAGATAAATTTTGACTACATATTACAAGGTTGATCCATAGTAATTTAATTTCTTGGTTTTTGTTCATGTCGTCAGATAACTTTTGTTCATGTGGTCTCTTGGTTTTTGTTCCTGTGGTCACATGGATTTTGTTCATGTGAATGCCTGTTATTTTTTTATGTGGTCTATTGGATATCATTTAGAAATTCACCTAAATAGTTAGAGAATTGTATGTCATTTCTTATGGTCACTTGACATATGTTTGTACATTTGATGCATTTGGTCATGTAGTTTGTTGTTCTTCCTACCATAAAATCACTTAAATACTTAGTAATATTTTATAAAATCGTAAAATATAAGACTTAGGACATTAAACCCTATAATAAATAATCATTTCATGAATTTTAAAAATAAAAAACTATTTTTGAAATATTAAACTGTATGAAAAATCAATCATACTAATGTTTGATATAATTAAGGATTGAAATAAAATCTTTGAGAAATTATAATTATTAAATAAAAAATATTTAAATTATGAAAAATGAATAATTTTTGGAAATATCCACATTAACAAAAGAATTTTTCCTAATTTTTGAAAGGTAGATTAAAACTAATAGTTTGTGTAGGTTACTTATATCTTGTTTCGGTCTATTAATAAAGTAATAATGTTAGTGTTTTTTTCTATCATCTTTATGGGCCCTTCATTTCCATAATTCTTGAAATTTTTTTAAATGACTGTTGGTTTGTGATAATATTCCTTAATTATATTTTATTTTATAAACTCCTATAAATAAGTTTTTCAAACCATTCATACCTAGTTGTATGTTGAAAAAAATATGAAGTTTTTTCATCCACTTTAAACTTATAGACTTCTTAAAAAATAGGGTTTTGATAAGATTATTCTATTCTATTAAAGTGTTTTATTTAGAAAAATTAAATATACTCTTAATATAATTGATTTTGTATATTATAAAATGTGAAATACATTTTACAAATGTATCATAGACTTGCATGAAATCATTTTTTTAAAGGAGGTCCATGGGTTATGGGGAGGACAGGTACTAAACATTTTGTAGTCATACCCATAATAATAGGTATGACTAGTTTGAAATTCATGTGGTGTTTGGTTATCAAATTTATATTAGGGGTGATTGAGTTGGAAGGTGGATATACTCTCCATGGTTGTGGAGATTAGTTCATGTCATTTTTTCCTTTTTATACATTTTGGTCTCATTGATGTATAAACCTTGTTGATATTATTATATTTTAATAGGTATTGTTTTTTCTATAAATATATATTCATTATATTCATTGGATTTATTTTATAATTATATGATATATATATTTACAGTGAACAAATAAAATATTATAAATTATTGGGTCTTCATCACTAGTCATGATTTAGGATTAAATGGCCGAAAAAATATTTTCTTGGATGATGTATAGGTATGATCCACGTGTTACATAGATTTTATGAAATATTCCAACCATTTCCATCCCAGTCCTACAATCATATAAGTTAAAAAATTAAACATTGATCCCTATGGATTTTATATGAAATGGATGATCATTTTGATCCCCTTAACCTATTCTTTAGAATCTTGGGGTCCTTTGAAACCATGGTAAAATGGTGTATTCCATTTTGTAAATTCTGTGAAATGTTCTACTATTTGTCTCTAGTTTCCATAATATGATTTACCTAATTTTTTAAGAGTGTGGATAACAACTTCATCCAAAGAATGTTTTACTACAGGATTCACCTATAGAATTTGTCTTCCAGAATCCCATATTAGATTTATAATATCTCTTCTACAAGAAATTATATAACAAATAAAAAATAAAACACCTTATTATCTCATGAATAAATTCCTAAACCAAAATGATAACTTTAGTATTTAAAATTTAATCCTCAAAATGAAAATAATTATAATCAATAATTGATTTTATGATTAGAGGAAAAAACAATAAAAAGTTATTTTTTTATTTGAATAAATCAAAAATAAATCTCATTTAAATAAATACAAACACAAAATCAAAAACTTGGAATAAAATTCCATGTCCACCCATGGAAACATGATTTTAGATAAAAGATGGAGTTATCCAGGAAACCTTTCATACAAAAAACTATAATTATAATGATCCTAACTCATGTATTCTATAGATTTTGAAACAATACTAGGATGTTTCAAACCCTTATATTTGTGTTCCTCTACTAATAAAATTTTCTAATGAACCAACATGATTCAACATTACACATCACTCAAGAAATCCCACCATCAAAAAAGAACCAAAAAAGTTTAAAGAATAACCAAAAGGATATTACTGAAAAATGTGAAATATAGAAAAATGGAATAGGATGTAAGGAATAAAATTTTTTCCCCAAAGTTTAAAAAATAAAATTAAAAATTAAAAGATAAAAAAACTTCTCTATGTAAATAGTAATCACCGCCAATCTCTCTTTTAATGAAGGTGAATACAACAAAGAGAAGTAGAAGAAATAATGTATGGCCTTCCATTTTCTTGATTCCTAAAAAAGAAAGTAAAAACACCCAAAGAAACAAATTTGGTGTTGATCACTAAATCCTAGCAAGATTTCACCAAGTATTCTATACAATGTCCAATATCAGGAAACTATTTGTTCTAGACTAAGAAAATCATTTTATAAGAATCATTAAAAGTGACTCATTTTGTAAAAAATAATTCATCTTTTTTAATATCATATCATATGCCCATAAACCAAGAATATGATAATTACATATTTAAAAACATCAATGAATAAAAAAAACTATATATAAATACACAATAAGATAAAAATATGAGAAACTGAAAAATAAAATTATATTTTCACATATAAAACCAAGAACAAGTTGGTCCTAGCCTATATGAATTTGAACCTATACATGTAAGAAACACAAATCCATGGATAATACGAATTCTACTGATATTTACTCAAACCACAGTCTATTTATATCAAAAACAAATATTCCCTAGTGGTGCCATAGTCACTAAGGATTTATATGTCCATAAATAGATTCAACCAACATTCCCAATGGGATATGTTTTCCAAAAGCCCCTTTGAAAACAATTCTCAGACATTATAAAACATTTTGACTATAATTCATCACTACTTTCTCTCTTAAAACCCCATTTTAGTGTTAAAGTCTTATTTTATATAGTTCATAGAACACATAGTGTGCATAAATCTATTTGTAAAGAAAACCTCTATTTTAAAAAATACATCTCATGAAACAATTCAACTTTGATATCAAATAAAACCAAACTGAATATATTTAATTCAAAATGAAATAATATAATTCATGAGTTAGAACCTTTTATTGAGGCTCCTACCTTGCCATTAGAAAGAAAACATGTTTAATTTGACAATAGAGATTGACTAACTAGAAATTATTATTATTTTATTATATCATAAACCCATTTTAATGGATAAAGGGAAACCTAACAGGAATACAAGGACATAATACATTGAAATGTGCCCAAAAGGATCAAAATCCATAAAACCAAAGAAAACCAATAAGGAAAACCCCTCCCATGAATAAACAATCATTCCAACTTCAATATTCTCATCGCTACTCAGCTATATGTCACGTGTAGTGATGCATGGGCCCATTACCGATGGAAAAAAGGAATACCCTCTTAATCGTCAGATTCCAAATATCCATGATTTGATGAAAACACCTTGCTCTAAACCTCATCTGCAGCATCCCATGAAGTAGATATAGATGCATAGACTATTATAACTCTGACTGCACAACCGAACATACCAACCAACCATAATCATCCATATTCACACAGAAGATTCACTATAAGAATAATAATCACAACAATAAGAATATCCAAGCATATGAAACATCAAAGTGAAAAACCCATCACCACAAGCCCAGCTGCAAATCCATCACCAATGAAAATTCCTCCATTATCTTGGCCTCCGAACGAAGCCTAATACCCATGCTACCTCCATGAGACTTGAGTTAGGGTATGTCTATGACTAAAAGACCCCAAATTTTTATATCACAAAGGTAAAACCCTTAAAAGATCACCTTGAGTTGTGAAGACCACCGAACACCCTAGAAGATGAATTGAAAACCCGTCACCACCATTTAAACTCGCACAGAGACTACAATAGACCACCCCACGCAAACCAGGTCAATAAAAAAGGTTATGTTGCACCCTCAAACTGTAGATCCCAACCGCAAGAGAATCATTGTGCTGTCGACGAAATCCCTAGCCATTCAAGGGGGTAGAATAGGAATATGGCAAAAAAATGGTGAGAAAATTCAAAAAGGTTGAGCCTGAGGACGTCGATGCCACAAGAATGTTGAGAAAAAGCTCCAAAAGGAGAATCTATAGCCGATCCATGGTGGAGGAAGAAGGGAATTGATGGGGAAAAACCAAGTAGTGTATCTCCCCTTACATGCTCATCTGACTTTGTTGTCATGACAACAGAGCCTCACAATGCCATACCCAATAGTAACCACAGGTTTAGTACTAACAATGTTCCTAAACCTTGTTTATATACTAATTTATTAAAAATACTTGTTTTGAACCTTAAACTCCCTAAACTTTAGAAAAAAATGAAAGATAAACCATGCCTAAACTAAATCTTGCATGTGACCCAAAGGGTATCACATTAGACTTTTATCTTGTATATAGACATTAAATCTTCTCATTAATGTCATCCTTTATTATGTTTAAATCCAAATATTTTTTATTTTTAGTGATCATAAAATTTATATTAACCTATTTTTAAAATTATGATCAATAAATATTTGTAGGATTTTGGTTTCTACAAAATAATCTTCCATATAACAAATATGATTTTTCTTTCAATTTTTTCTTTCTTTTTATACACCCAACATTAACTATGTAAATAATTTATGTATTTTTCACATATACAGTATATGGATTTATTTTAACGTGTGATTTTAAAATAATCTTATCAGTTTCTTGAAAAATTATTTTTTCAGTGGGATTTGTACTTTTTCTTCACTAAGATAATGCTAACAGGTATTTTATAAAATTCATATTCATGGCTTCACTTCTAGTTTCATATTTAAAATATCTTACTCCTACGGATTTATATTTTTTGAATAACCATATAAATTCCTATATTAAATACTCCTTATATGTAATTAAATTTTTTTATTAATCGATATAATCCCTAATATCCATTTATGTGATAATATTTAGAAATGTAAGAAATCACATATTCATTACATAGGTTCTTTATCATATAATTACTGATTGATCTCATATGGAACATATATTAATGGTTGATTCTTATGTATCTTGTAGGACCTATATAACCCTACAATACATTGGGTAATTCATTGCATCTCTTGATATAGTATTTGGAAATGTGTCTTGATCCACAATGTCATGTTTTTTATGATTATTTTTATTCTTTGTTTCTATGTTATATTAAAATTATTATTCTCATTGTCTCATGTACATTATATCACACCCTTTTGTGATGATACTTATTTATTCATTTTAGGTTATATATCCTTCTATTATGACATATAGAAAACCCTGATTATTCTATTTCCATTTTAATAATATGTTTCTCCTCTGGTTATGTTTAATTATATTTTTTTGATCAAAACCCTGATGGAATGTTGATTTTTTTTTCTTTTTAGGAATTTTAGATCATCCCTTTATAATATCTATATTCCCTAGGTTATGAATATTGGTATAACAACTGGGATGTATGGATGAAAATTTACTATGGACTAATTATATTGAAATTTTCATGAGGATTTCATAAAAAGTTTATTAGTTAGAAAATACTCAAAGAGACTAAACCTTTATCTCTTTATATTAAGTTTTAATTTTTGAGATTTAATGTTTAATTGATGGGAATGAGGTTAAATATATTTATTTTTTGCTTTTTCCATCTCAAATTTTATAAAAGAAATCATTAAAGGAATTTTTTTACTACCATTTGAGAGTTTGGGTCAGGGGAAGATTTTTATAGATTCATGATACATTGATCAAACACATATAGAAGTTTCATTAATTTATTTAAATAATATACAAAATATAGACAAACCAACATCACATGATTTCATCATTTATTATAACTCTATATATAATTTACCTCAATCATGATATTCGTATCTTACTTTCATCATAATCACCAAATAACAATGCTTGAATTTGTATAATATTTCTATATTTCTATATGAATAATAACAGGGAGCCTTTTGACCACATTCTACTATAAGTTTTTTAGATTATTTGATCTCATTTTGGTATTAATATTTACAAAGAGAATACCCTTGATATAACTCTATCCATATATTCTCACTATTGTCTAGATTTTGTATCACATTCCCACCACATGTACATAATATTAATTAAATAGAAATAACATCTCCAAAAATAATTATATTTTCCCAGATCACCTCATAGACTTTTTATATAGAAGTTTTCACCAAAGATACCGAATCATTTGATTTTCAACAAATACGCATCTCCATCAATACCATAAATGAGATGGTCAATAAATCCACATCTCTAATAATCTCTTAATAAACAACAGAAGTTCCCTAAATAGAATGCCATGAGTGAAAGGAGTAAATATTTTGTGCATCATATTTTATATTAAACTAATATCAATGGGAGAAAAATAAGACAAAAACATTAGTGAATTTGTTTATCATATTCCATTAAATTTGTAATAGCCTTAAGTTTGAACAAATTTTTAGCATGAAGAGATACACATATAGGTTTTCCCTAATATCATCATATGCTAGTGGGTGAGAATAAAGAAAGTTTATCATCTCACTCATACCTTATCTAGTGGGAGAATATATTGAAAACCATATTAGTGCGTTATCATTATTGATATATTCTATTTTCTAGACATAATTATCATTAATAATATATGAATACAAGGTTTTAAAATTTTCTAGATAAACTACCTTCCTAAAAATCTATTATGTCATTATATTACTCCATTAAAATATAAAGATACATATAATTTTTGAACATAATAAATACTAAATGGTAGTTTTTGTTTTTTCCACTCATAAAATTATACACATAATAATAAAGTGTTTCATATTTTTGGATTAATCTTTCATTCATTTTCATCTTTTATGAGATCCTATATTTAAATAATTACACCAATTTAGATAACAAGGTATAATCCATCCTTCATCATTATAATTTCAAGAATTTCTTTTGTTCTATAAACTAATCACAAATAATTCAAGATGATATTTTTTCATTATTAGGGTATTTATTCAATATTAATAACCACTTTATTTCATTCTCATTAATTTAATACAAAATCAATAATATTTGTTAACTTTCATTAATTTAACCTTAATATATATTTATTAGTAACTATAAATATAATTTATTAGTTTGATTTTTTGTGTTTATGTGTCATAAATTTGACTACACTATGGTTCAACCATAACAACATAGTCAATTAATCATTGGGTTCTTCTTAAACAATTACTATCCACTTAATCATTTGACAAACATCACTCATAAATTATATTTCATAAATCCTACAATAATAATTATGGATATCACATCATTATATAACATATTTAAATTCAATTCATTATTTATTCCCCTTCAATTTATTAAAAAAATTAAATCGAATTCATTTATTTTAAACTAATTTTCTTAAAAAAAATTAATGTTTTCAAAAAAATATTCAAAAAACATTAATATAAGTAATTATTTTATCCAAATCCATATTCAATAGTATTAAATAATTTATAATTTTACCAATATTATATTTATTTATATTCAATATTATGTAATTGATTAACTATAGTAATGTGAAAATCAATATTAAATCTATGAAACATCTCATTACATACAAACTATCATAATTTTCAAGTAATCTCACATTATAATATAACTATTAGACAATGAAAGTTTAGATAAATATAAAAAATTATTTTAAAACACAATTATTAATTATTTGACATTTCAATTTAACATTATGCCTTTCCCTAAGTTAATTTATTATGATTCGGTGCAATTCATTCAACTAATCAATTGGTTATACGATTCTAAAAAAAAAAAATTTTAATATTAATAATTTTCATTATATATTCAACATAACTTTCATAAATGACCAGTCATACATATATTAAATGATTAAAAAAGGATTCATTAGATCAAAGACATCATTTGGAGAAAAATTATATTTTTGGTGAAAAATTAGAACCTCTAACACCCCTTTAATTTTCTTTTTAATATTTAGAATCTATGGGTTCAATATGGCACTACTATGCGCCTTATTAAGTCTCCATGTGGTTCTAGCATGCACTCTTTACCAAGACCATTCAAATTGTCTAATAATTTGATCATATAGTGTGCATCTATATATTCAACCATAGTTGAACCACTTTCACCAAGATATCGATTTCAATGGATCAAAAAAATCATTAAATTTGGGGTGGCATAGTTCATATACCAATATATACTATGCAAGAATAAACTTTTAGAGCTAAAGTTTCTAACTTATTTAAAATTTTCACCAACATATATTTTTACTTTGGGAATCCTAAATATTTTATCCTTTTAAAAATATTTAACTATTATTAATTATAAATCAATAGAAGAATATATAATTGACTGAAATATATATATAATATTTCCCTAAAAATTTCAATAAAACTAAATTGATTCTAATTCGATTAAATTTCAATACATCATCTCATTCAAACTATATTTGTTTTTTCACTGATTCATTTAGATAAAGAAATTTTTTAAATTATATCAAAATAAACCCTTTCAAATCTCTCTTTGATTTCATAAAATATGTATCTCAGACATCATAATTACAAAAAACATTATATTGTAATCATCATGTAGTATAAATATATATAATTATTTATCTTGATTCAATCATGGGGGTTTTTAAAATTCAAATGAAAAATCTGACAACAAAATATTCTTTTTAAGATATTTTCTTAATGTTATATATCATAATTTCAAATATCATGTAATATTATGAACATAATTTAATAGTTATTAATATATATAAATAATTACCCATTGATTTTTATTCTTCTTTGTCAAAAAATAATCACAAATTTTGTATTTAAATGAAATCTATTTGTTTTTTCCGAATTCATTCATTGTATTTAGACCAATAAAATTCACTATCATTGTTATGTTTTTTTGAAACAAATATTTAAAATTTATATCAAGAATAATTATTTTAAAGTTAGTATGTGAAGATATATTTTATGGATTTATAAATTATCAAGTATGATATCTGTAATGAATTAATCTTATAATAGCATTTTTAATTCCAAGTTCTCTAGTGAGATATCCATCTCCAGTGGCAGCCACATTATTAGAGATTTTATCCTCACCAAATTTTCTCTCTCCATTTATGTAAATTACCAATATATGGGGACCTTATGTAGTGATAAAACCCTAGAAACCCAAATATGGTGTCTCCATCCATTACATTGGCATGATTATAACAGATGAAATCCAAAAGGGGTGATCAGTTTAGTAGTTTTGGTAAACTAGATAAATACATTAATCTTACATTAAAAATGAGAACACTAATTACAATATAATTTTTTTCCATTGAGGATAAAATTATTCAATATAGTGTTTCCTTACATATCATTGTTAGTACTCTTAATAGAATTCTAGTAAAAGGAAAGAATATAAGGGTGAACTCAAATGGATAGTAAGGGAAAAGTATAGAGGAATCAATACAAAATCAATGAGAGTAATAATAATGGAATAGTAAATAACTTAAAACACATGCCATGTAATCAAAAAAATATTAAGGAAGTGCATAAACAATATAGAATGATAATGAATTGAAACACATGCCTTTAAAATTACTAGATATGGTAAAATCAATTTTAAAAGGTAATAAATTGAAATATTTTACATTTACTCCATCAACTGAAAATGATATTTATCCATATATATGTAGCTGAAAAATATCAGGGATGAATAATAACTAAAACTAAATTAAATAAATGCATCATTATTGGGTTCCATGATTCCGAGTTACATGGAACCATTTCTGTCAAGACCATTCACAACATGGTTTAAAACATACTGGTTAGAAACCAATTTGGTTTTTCCAACTATAACTCTATTGTAAATACCTTTCACAAGAAGTTTCAATTTACTCTTATTTGGAAACAAACTCAATGGGTTTGTTATAGAGTAACTTTTTTCAATGAGAATATTGAAGCATCGGGGGGATTTTATTAACTAGTTCCCACCCTATAGGGCTTACCCTAAACAGTCACTAACTCTTGTTGTACCTGTCCCAAAAATTCCCCGTATTTGATAGACAATATACCTTATGAAATATTCGTATTGAATATAAGATATAAATTTTTCAATGTTTACCTAAATAATAAAATAACATTCAAAGTGAAAACCATATGAAAAATTTTATATGGTTCAGAAAGTAATCCAATCCATGAAAATTTATATAGATACTTTGGTAAAATTCAATGTTAAATGATAATATTAAATTGAATATTTCAATTAGGACTAAAATGAATCAAGGATATGGATGTGAAATACTATCCTTGTACAAATAAATCGTAGACCATGAAGAAGAATAATGTGGATCGTATCAATAAAACCTATCCCATGTGGAGTAGAAAAGATGGTTGTATTTGTTGATTTTTTATGGGTTGGGGATGAAGCCTCATTTATTATTAAATCAAAGAAAGGACTTATTTAAATGGGTAGAGGGATACCCATTACATATACTGAAGGCCTAGTGGGAATTTAGCCCATTACATGGCCCGTAGGCCCAATATTTTGGCCCAAGGTCCATTCTGTGAATTGTATTGCTATAGTACTTGCCTACTACAGTACCACATAGTACCCACTTCCACTATTGTGATCTGTCGCCTCTAGAGTGGCCTGCCTCTGCTATAGTGCCTGATGTTTCTACAATGCCTCCACTGCTACAATACGCTACAGTACCTGCGCATAATGGGTTTTGAAGCCCCAGTTTTCATGTAGGATTATGGGGTGCTTACCACTTATCTAAACCCCAACAATATGTTTGTCATTGTTGATGAATAGAAATTAAATAAAGGATACTTTAAAAAAATTTAGAGTAAAATATCAATTTTTTTAATATGATTTTGAATAAAATTTCTTATAAAATAAAATTTGAAAATATTTTTTATAAAAAGTTTCATTTTAATCATGAAAAGGAATATTTAAATAAATGATGGTGGGTAAATCCATAAATGTACTATACGGTAAATAGAACATTCCTTTTTCCTATTCAATTGGTTAGAAAATTATATTTTCATAGAAGTAGAATACAAGATTCCTTTGAAAAAAATTAAAATAAAAAAGGGTAACAATTTAGTTAATAAATTATTTTTAATGGTTAAACCATTATTGATATCCTTTTTAAAAAACTGTATATTTATGAGAAAATGGGCTCCTCGACTAAATTGATAAATGATTTCGGGTTTTCATAAAAACCTTTTCTAAAACATTTTGAGAAAAAAGAGTGCAAAAATGGTACCAATACTTGAAAAAGGTTATAAATAACTATAGGATAGGAAAATGAAATGGTTTATGGAACAATGTTCACATAATTTACTCTAATTTAAATACTCTTGAATGATCATTAAAATAATTATTAGAGGAAAAAATATTTAATCATTCCAAAGTGTCCCATAAAACATTAAAACATTTCAAATCATAAGCCCCATGAAAGGAATAAAATTAAATGAAATTTTAGAATACCAAGAATATTAAATAATTTATGAAATAATATATAACATTTAATTTCAGATACACCACATAAATATTCAGCTGGTGAATATGACATTAATATCTAGTAAAAATTATATTTTTAGTTATCAAAACACTTTTGAGGAAAAAGTGAGAAACCACAAGATCTAAATATTTCAAAACCATTAGAGGTAAAAAGTGAGATGAAAATCCTTTAACTTCCATTTATTTTTCAGTGAACATACTTAAAATGACATTATAATGGTTTAAAAAAAGTTACCAATGTATAATATAACCACTAAAATATTTATAATATCATATATTAACATCATATTTAACCTTATTACTTTTTTGCTAATAGTTTTTGATTATTTTCATCTTTTACGGGGTTGATTTCCTACATTATTGGGTAAGTTTTAACTTGTTATTTACTTTTCCTATTAATTAGAATGTGATTTCATAATATGCATAATGTAAATCATAATTTAATTATTATTTATTTTTATTATATAGGTTTTGTTAGTAGTTAATAACAATTAATGAAAATAAATTAAAAAAATGGAAAATATAAGGTTATGTGTTATAAAATAATTATAGAAGAATAAATACATAATAAGTATGGTATATATCAAATATAAACATTTATTTTATCATAATTCCCAACTATTAAATATAGTAGAGGAAAAATGAACAACATCGTTTTGGGAGGTGGTAATTCAGCATACACAGAAATGGTAAGTTCTTTACCCAATATATAGAAGTCTGTATAAGTACAGTTATACCCCAAAAAATCAATATACATATATATATATATTTATGATAATTGTGTTATTATTTAATAATTTAAAAATTATAATTGAAGGAGTGTATAATGGAAATAAAACTAAAGATCTTGAGAAAAGATGTTACCTCTTCTTTGGGAAACTCCTTTTGGTTTTCACCAAATTAATTCCTTGGATAGATTTAATCCTAAGGGTATGATTCTAGGATGAGGATAGGGATGTCTGACGAGATTTTTTTCAGATATGATTATATCTAATGTGTCTTGAGAGGTATGATGAAGTGGGAGTACAAGTGGCAATCTTACAGTTGAGGGGGAGTGACACTCTTGTGACTTTTGGAATAAAGAATTTAAACAACATTTTTTCTTTTTAATGTATACATAATAATGAAAAAATGTTTATAAAGGTGATAATAAAGTCTAAATATGTTCATCCAGTAGATGTTTTATATTTTTATAGATCATTTTGGTCCCTAAGTTTAAGATTTAGTCTCGTGTTATGAATCATTTCACCTTAATCATTGTAATTATTTTTAAATAGTTTCAATAATATTTTTGGTAAAAAAATACGTTAAAATTTTTATAAATTATAAATTATTATAATTACAAAAATAAAATCCATTTTTCCAAATTATAATTACAAAATATTCTAAATTAATTTAAATGTAATCCCACATACAGAATGACGATGAAGGTTTTTAAAGTAAAAACGTTCAAACGTTTTCTAAATTTTTATAACTAATATTGAAGTGAAATTGATTCCAATAAACAAAATTGGATTAATTTATAAAATAAATAATCTAATTAAACCTTAAATACAAATAAAAATATAATTTATCCTTATAAATAAATTAGATGACAAAGCATTTTTGAATTACATTTTATTGTTCTTCACTATTCATTAAAAATGAAACTTCACAGAAAAATATCAAAAAATCACCCTAAGATAATTTTTATATTCCTATATAAAAAAATTATTTCATTTTTAAATATAGGATTTATAAAATTTCCAAAATAATGTTCAATATAGGTACACCATTAAAAGATAGTAAACATCCTTTAATAAAAATATACATTTTTTGTACAATATTGGGTTTGTACTTATCACATGACTATTAAATATATTGGATTAATGTAAAAAATATTTGAATAATCATAATATATGTATATATATATATATTACCTTAATATAAACCACTTATTGTTATTAAATTAATTTATTATCATAAAAAATCTTGGTATTTGATAAAATAGTTCTCTATATAAATATTCTCATTATATTTAATTGGTTGTTATATTCATTTCCAATTAAGTTGTAACTAATGAATAATTTCATATTTTAGTAGACCATATACTTTCATAAGTTAGTTAATAATATTTATAACTACAAATTTAATACCTATTTATTGTCTAATTATATTAAATAATAATAATTCAATTATATATTATTTATCAGTAAAACATGGTCTCTCATGTAACATAATCAATTGAAGAAACTCTGTGTTGTGTTAAAAGTATTATAACTCAGTGTCATGTAAATTGGAAGACATAAAATATATGTAATTTATTTAAAATACTTCATATATTATAAATTAGTTGGATCTTTTATTCCCTTACACACTTGGTGTTGTATGTCAATCATGCTATCGAATACAATATTCTTACTTTATATTCCGAGGCATTACATTCTCTACACCATAATTAAATTTTTCCCTTACAATTTAAACATTATCTTGGTAATATATATTTTGATATTTCTTATTTTTAAGTATAACATCGGGAGAAGGGTTCATAAGAAATCCTCTAGAAAAAAGTGAATGGGATGAAAAAAGTTCACATGGAATAACATATAACTAGGTCTATAAGTAGGAGAAAATTAGAAGCAAGTAGAGATAAATACTTGGATTAAAATGATAAATATTTATATGGGGTTAAGAAGGTCATCAACCAGAAAAATTTTAATGATCAATATAATGTTTAAGGCCTCAAATCCATAAATCTTTGATTATTTAAACGAACATTGGTTAAAAAAATTAATGTATTAAGAAAAATATTAGGATAATTTTCCTCATGATGATAAATTATTTTACTACCTAATATTATAAGAAAATTTACTTACTTGATATATTTTAATTTCATATGAACAATTCCATATTTTGGTTTTTCTTAGATAAATTCATATTTATTACTTTTTTTTAAGAAATGGGTATCTAAAAATTATCTTTGATTCCTAGTGCACTGAAATAAAAATTTAATATATCATAAAAACACTAATAGTGTGACATGTCTTACTATTTTTCTCCAAATATTATCCAAATCAATTATGGTTAAGTCATTAATCTCTAAACCTAAAAATTTACGCTATTGGTTCTCCATTAAGAATTATTATTCAAATTGTTTAAATAAAAACATTGTCATATTAAAAAGAGAATTGTGTAGGTTAGTGGTTGGCATTAAACCCTTATTATCTTTTGGTCATGTGTTTAAGACTCACAACCATTCCAGAATTGATCTATTGTTATCCTACATATAGGTTACCCTTTTCTTCATTAATAGAATTTCCAAAATAAATTTTATGGACATACTTGAAATAAGTTTAATCCCTAAATATTCTATTAACAATAGTTTTTAATTCAAACTAAATATATACATACTACTTCCATTTATCTTCTCATAGGCCATCCCTTGGTCTATGGTTTATCCTAGGTCATTAATTATCACTATATATTAAAGTCCTTTTTAAAGGTTTGTAAAGAAAATTTGAATTATCCTAAGAATATCCCCTAGGAGATTCAAACCATGTGTGAAATAAGGTTCATTTTCATTTACCAAGATACACCGAGTCAGGCCCAACACACCATATTAGAATTGTTAACCTTAGGTGTATATATTATCCATAAGCATGTCCACTTGTAGTATTGAGATAATGATGTATTTATAGTAATGTCCACATAATTTATACCATAGAAAATTCAATTATTTTCTTCTATACTTATCCTAAAATTCTACTGTAGGACTATTTTATCTGATCAATGTTTTCCAAAATGTGTTTCCCAGGGTTTCTATAAAACTTCCTATGATACCAACTTCAGTGACCCTACCCCATAAATCTATAAGATGATGTCTACTTTTATTACATTGGCATGATTACATGAAATAAAATCTCAAAGGTACAATCAGTTTAGTAGTCTTTGTAATATTGATACATACTTAAGTCCTATATTACAAGTGAATACAGTAATTACAACAAAAAAATTTCTTCCAAAGATAAAATTATAACATCTAGGGTTTCCACACATATCCTTGATATTAAACATCATATAATCTTGGGGAAATAAAAAAATGTAAGTGTGAGATCTAATTATCGGTAAGGAAAAAGTGTATTAGAAGAAATATTGAATCAATAAGAGTAATAATTATGGAATGGTAAATAATTGATCACATAAACAATGTAATCAAAAAAATGAGAATGAATTTCATGAACAATATGGAAAATTAGTAAATGAAACTCATGCAATTCAATAATTTATATAAGGAAAAATCAATATAGAAAAGTTAGAAACTGAAAAACATTTTATTTAATCAAAGAACTGAAAATTAAATGTATCCATAGATATGCCGATGAAAAAACATATTGATGAATAATAACAGAAAATAAATTAAGAAAATTTTTAATTATTGGACTTCATGTTTTCTAGGTACATAGAACCTTTACCGTCAAGGCCATTCACATCATTGTTTAAAACATAATGGTTACAAACCAATTTTGTTATTCCAATATTAACTCTACTTTAATGAACTATTATAAGATTGTTAATAGTACTATGATTTAGGCACAAACTCAAAGGGTGTTTCAACAAAAAATTCCATCTAATGATACTACTGATGCATCGAGGGGATTTCATTAACTAGTATACAACACATAGGTCTACCATAAATAGTCCCCAACAAATGTCTTACTTTTCCAAATAATTCTTCATATAAAATAAACAATATTCTTTATCAAATATCCTTATTGAATTGAAGATAAATATTTATTTATATTTTACCAGGTAATCAAATAAATTTCAAAGAGAACATTTTATGAAAAATGGTATGCAGTTCAGAAAATAATCTAATATTTGAAAAATTATATGTATACTCATGGGGAATTCAATGTTAAAAGATAATAAGAAATTGAATGTTTCAAGGAAACTAAAAGGAATAAATAGTGTCAATTGGAAAACTATCCTTATCCAAATCAATCACATACTATCAAAAGTAAGAATAAGGATTTTATTAATAAAATATATCCCAAGTTTAGTAGAAATAAATGGTTTTTATCATTGGTGAATATAAATACTATAAAAGATATCTCAAAATATTCTTGAGGAAAATATCATTTGGTTTTGGAATAACTTTTTAACACCCATTTATTTGAAAATAACTTTTGAAAAACATTTTCTATAATAATTAATATTTTATAAATGAAAAATAAGATTCAATGAAATGTTGAAGTGTTAATTCATACAATTCATAAGAGGTAAAAATAACATTCATTTTTCTGTCTAAAAGGCTAGAAAATAAACTTTTTGAGAAAGTGACAATAAAATTCATTTAAAAATATTTTTAAAATAAAAAATAAGTAACTTTTTTAATAATTTATTTCATAAATGTTAAAACATTTTTGAAATTTTTTTGGAAGACTAGGTTTTTAGAAGAAAATATGTTTACCAATTAAGGAGAGAAATGATGTCGGGTTCTCTTGAAAACATTTTCTAAATCATTTTGTGTACCGAAGAGTGAAAAAAGGATACTAATACATGAAGAAGGTCATGAATATCAAGAGAAGGGAAAAATTAATGGTTTTCTGGAATAAGTTTTATATAATTTCCTTGAATGGAAAAACCGTTGGATCAATAAAATTATTCAAAAAGAAAATAATATTTAAGAATTTCAAAGTGTCCCATAGAACCTTGAATCAATTTAAATCATAAGCCACGTGAAGGAATAAAATTAAACAACATTTTATATTACCATAAAGATAAAATTATTTACTATATATTATATAAAAATGGATTGTAGATATAACACACAGAGAAGTAAGTGGTGAATATGAAATTCATCTCACAAATGTAAAAAGTGAGATGAAAATCCTTTCCCTTATATTTCCTTTTGGGTAAAGATCATTGAAATTACTATATAATGGTTTAAAACATGTTACCAAACTATTATATAACCATAAAAATATTTATAATATCAAATATTAACATCTTATAATATCTTATTCCTGTATTCTAACATTCTATGATTATTTTCATCATTTTGGGTGTTAATTGGCTAGTATCTCGAGTATGTTTTAACATGTTAATTGTTGTTCCTACTAAATAGAACATAATTAAATCATCTATAGAATTTAAACCATTATGTAATTATAATATAAATTCATTATATATTTATTTTTAGTACTTCATAACATTAGAATGCATGAAATGAAATACACCATTCATGGAGATGGTAGATCGTATGTATGCATGGATACTTATTTAATTTATTTTTCATTTTAATAGAATGAAATGTAAATAATAAATAAGTATATTATAATTCTAGTATCATATATATTTCAAATAATCTATAGAGTTTTATTAAATCCATCATTTATATGTTCCTTGTATAGTGTGAACGAATCGCATCACTTTGAGGGGGCGGTAGTCCACACATCCACCTACAATGATATCGCATTTAAAAAAATTGAAAGTATAAGGGTACATGTTATCAAATAATTTAAAAAGAGTAAATACATAATAATTATCATATATGTCTTATATAATTAGTGTGTCCATCATAATTCCCTTCCATGAAATGTGGTAAAGGAAAAAACTGAACAACATTATTTCTTTAGCCGATAATTCACCGTACACACAAATAGTAAGTTCATTACTCATTAGATGGAAGTGTTTGTAATTTTAGTTCAAACTATAACATCCATACCACAAAAATATTAAATCAATTGAATTAATTTATTACATTTGTTTGATTACACCAAATCAAATCCCAAATAACAGATCATTTTAGCAGTCTTGTAATGGTAGATTACATACATGATACTGATAATAAATTTGGAAAATGATAATACAAACATGAAAAATAATAAAATTAAATAAACTAAATCCTTGAATTATTTTTTATAATACATTATTTCTAACATAGGTAAAAGAAACATAATAATGGTGAGCTCAAATACACTATGAGGGAATGTAAAATGAAAGAAATAATTAATCGATGAAAATAAATAAACATGGAAAGTTAAATTGCTGAGAACACATTACATTAAAATAAATAGATAAGAAAACATATTTATAGAAACGTATGAAACTGAAGCATGTTCCATTAAATCAATGAAGAGTAAATGAAATGTATTGATATATATGCTAATGCTAGATATCATGGATGAATAGTATATTAAATATACATGAATGAAATTCTTAGTTATTGGAATTAATGTTTAAAGAAAATGATAAAATATACCATAAATACCTTTCACAAGATGGTTTACAACTATGAACTAAAACTAATTTAATTTTTCCAACTTATTCATCTCATGAGAACCTGTCAATGCATTGAGGGGATAATTAAATTATACGCCCCACATGGGATTTCCTATCTAAATAATTCCTAAAATAGAATAGTAAAAAAAATAATATGCCTTATAAAATATCTATATTGAATAAAGAATATAGATTTATTAGTAATCCAATATATTATAAAATATTCATTCATGTAAACACTGTATGTAAAATTGATATACGGATCAAGAAATAATAATATGAATCAGTAATGAAAGTGTATTTCAAATTAAAGATTCTTAAAATACATTTATTATTTAAAAATATTGTAAAAAATCACAAAAGGAAGTGAGATTTTAATGAAAACCATTAAGAACATTCTTGAGAGGAATAATCTTTAAACAATCCAAAGTTACCCATTCCATTTTGAAAAATTAAAATCATAATACCCATGAAGGTATGATTTTAAATGAAACTATGAATATAATGATAATAATTATATTTTTGGAATTAAATTTCAATGGCAGTATGTACACCATATAAAAGCGAATCCATGTATAACAACAAATAATCTTAAGGGAATGTAAATTGAGATGAAATCCCTTACCTTGAGTCTGACTTGTCAAGTGTGTCTTCATATAGCTGAATAATAAACATATGTAAACTATTTAAATTATTTAGAACATTTTTTAAGTTTATTATTAATTTTATTTAACTTATTACAACATCATAAACAACATCTAAGAAAACTATGTTTACATCGGGTGTTTGGACTATATTTAGTTTATGTGTCAAAACAAATTTTTTAGATCAATTATGGTAAAAGTGGTCATTATATAAACGTTTACATAATAAAAATAATTAAATTATTATCATGTTTATAAATCAATTATACGTTTAAAACCAATCATTAAATATGGTTATGAAAAATTAATGAACATTATAATCAAGGAGACTATAGGTCGTACATACACATGGGTAATGTTCTCATTTGTTAGTGATCGTTATGAAAATGATGCACGTAAACCTATATATATCTATAATTATTTTAATTAATTATTTCCATTTTATTTAATCATATATACTTACACATAGTATTCTTGTGTTGTAAAATGAATCACATCTTGTCGAGGAGGTAGTAGTCCAGATATCAATGAACGACATTATCACTACTTAATTGTGTGAAAGGGTAATAAAGAAAATGATATATATACATATATATATATATATTATTTTCATAAATTAATTTCGTTGAGAATATAATATATATTTTTATGCCACATGTGTTTAATTAAAACCATTGTTTATACATTTCAGGTATTGTGTCATCCAATCACATCTCTTTCAGGGGCGGTAGTCCACACTTCCCCAGATGATGTTATCGCATTTATAAAAAATGGAATGTATAAGGGTATGTATTATAAAATAATTACATAATCATAAAGACATAAAAAGTATCATATATATCATATATATATGTACTGTGTATATCATAATTCCCAACCATGGGATGTGGTAAAGTAAAAAATGAAGAATCATAGTTTTGTGAAGTAGTAGTTCACTTCAAACATTAATAGTATTTTTTTACCCAATAGATGTAATTTTGTGTGATTATAAGACAACTAATTTACATAAAAACATCCAATTATATTTATGATTCGGTTATTTTACATAATCATTGTAACACCCCAAGCTTCTACGGTACGCTTCTCTTTGAATAATGTGATAGCGTGTGTTGTACGCAACACCGAGTTCTAACACACCATAACTAATCAAACTAGCCGTTATGAATAGTAATACCTACTTTTTGAAATTATATATATTTTATATTTGAAAATGGACTTCATTTTTGGATTCGGAATATCGAATTTAGCCTAAGGTGAAATTTTGGTACATTTCGGATAACTTTCATATTTTGATGAATAGTGAAAATTACTAAATTTTAATTAAAAACAACTTTTTTAATCAAAATAATTAATAGTGATAAATTATGAATTTGAGTGGTTTTAAAGTATATTTAGAATATATGTTTACCATTTAATATAATTTTGGTCATTGGACATAATTTTACAATTAAACCGAACATAAACAAGTTTCAATCTTTTGATAGTTATTATCTCTTAAAAACACGCTTTTTGTTTTGACAGCGGGAATTAATTTTAAATTAATTTCTGCCACTTCTGTGTTTTGAATTTAGGAAAATGGATTCCATATTTGGAATAAGGATGTTCAAATTGTGTAAATAGGTAACTTTTATTTTTATACATTTTGAAAAATTACTGCGGTAAATATTTTATTTACCATGGTTAAGGGTAAATCCGGTAAATAAGGGTTAAAAAAATAATATTATAATAATACTAAATTACCCTAAAACGTGTCCTAACCCTATTGGTTGATACATGGTAGACCATGGGCATCTTTGGGTCGATTTTGGGACCCCATGGATCCACTTGTAAGTGATAATGACACTTTATTTTAATTAAGTTAAAATGAATACAAAAATGACATAAGCATATATCTTTTAGCAAAACAATTGTTACATAGGGTTATATATGTTGGATTTTAGATTATAAATATTCATTATAAAGATAAAAAGATTTACTACATAATTATATTTTATTTATAATTTTTAGACATTAAATAATTTATTTTATTTATGACACAATGATGATGCAGTAATTTCTAAAATAGTGAAAAATTAAAATAATTGATATTATAAATACCCAAATAAATATAATATGAAACTTTTAATGAATTAAACTAATTTTCTAGGATAATATGATATATTAGGAGTGATTTAATTGACTTTGTTCTAAGTAATCAATCTGTTATGAGTTTCACAAAAATCAACTATTGAATAGTGTCAAAATTGACATAAAAGAGTTCTTAAAACAAATATTATATTATTAATTGATATTAAATTTTTAAAAATCTAAGGTTCGGCCAAGAGACTTATATAATGATAGGATCATCATTAATTGACCAATTGGGGGTCGCTTGTATGTATATGGTAAGTCTATTAACCATATAAAATAAAAATACAAAGAGACATTGTAAAAGTGAAACTAATTAACTTAGAGTTAATACTTAAAGATAAGGTTAATATAAGTACCCAAACCTGTCTAAATTCTATTGGTTGAGTTTTTTTCGACCTATCCCCACCTTAACCTTTGAATAGTCAATTTTAGAGCCATTAGAAACCGAATATGAATTTATTATAAATTAATATTTCTAGCTTTTCCAAAGGTGCCCCTCACCCCTCTTATAAAGAGGCACTCCTCCTTCTCATTTCTTCACACCTCTAAAGCCTTTTGGTTCGGCCAAACTCTGCCCAAATACTCTCCCAACATCCCTCAATACAACCTAGAGGCATTAGTTTGATCAGAAAGCCAACCTAAGGAGCCCTTTTGATCAAATCAAAAGGAAGAACCCGAAGAAGAGGTAAGGATTTCACCACCCTTTTCTAAGTTCATTTCTTCTTCCACTTCTTCTTCCTTTGTTCTTACCATTATAAAATAATAACTCCAGTATCTCACATATACTGTGATGTTATTATAAATATGGTACAACCATATTCATTATCCTATCCACCCTTTGAATAACATGTCACCATACGTGCGTACGTACGGCTTACCGTCTCCACGTCGTGGTGTAATTGTTATTCAATATAATATTATTTGGATGGGTATAATAATGATGTGTAACTCATGTAAATAATAAATCTAACATGTTAATTATTCTTTATATATGATATACCATCCATTTATATATTATTTTAATATCAAAAGAATGATATTGTCGCTCGTGCGTACGTACGGACTACCGTCTCCACGAACGCGATGAGATTCATTCTCCATCGTATCCATTCAAGTATAATTTGATGATTTAAAAAATGATGTTTAAGGACTTGATATCATTCTGGATATGAATAATATACAACCTATCCTTTACATACATGTCTTACGTAACAAAACATACAAAATAAAACAAGTAAGTTAACACCCGAAACAACGATAATACTAAGATATTATTATCAAATCAATATTAAAAGATCATATATGATATCATATTAATGTATATGATTCTTGTATAATTTGATAACAATTATTTCACCATTATACAGGAGGTTAACCTACCACAACCAAGGAAAAGTACAAGGTAAGGGTTTACTTTACAACCTCTTCATTATCCAAGGTTGTTTATACGTAATAATCTACCGGGATCTCTTTATCATCCACATCCATGTTTCTTAAAAATGCATTTCAAAACATTTTTACTATTTACTAGAATATGAGTTAAAGTCATTTATAACCTTTTTGACTTTTATAAGTGGTTTATAAAGGAATCTTTCGGTCGTTTTCAAAACAAGGTCCTTTTTAACCTTTTCGACAGAATTAAGGTAAGAATGTTTTTTTTAACTTATATGGCGGGTGCGGCTAATTTCCGCCGTTATAAAATCTTCAAAACTTCCCTTACAATCTTATAAGAATATTTTCAAAGAAAATTTTTTATTTTATATGGATCTTAAATGATTTCAAAATAAAAGGAGATATTTCTTTAAAAAGAATATTGATTTCATCTATGTCAACATCCTTTGATGGATTTTAAGATTATTTGAAGTTGATTTATTATGATACAAAACTTCTATATTGTATTGAAGGTTTTGTGATATGTTTGACTGTGGATGTGCTATTTTTATACCATTCATATTTTATGGTGAAGTTATTGACATTTCGTATGCTAGTTTTAATACGAATGTTTATGTTATCTTTAAACCTTTTCATATGGGAATGCATTGGACTTAGTAAGTGACGGGTGGAGCCCGCTATAGCTCCTCGATGCATCGGTAGGTCTCATGAGACAAACTAGTGTCTTGGCACAAGGCCTTGACAAAATCTTATTTGTAGTCTTGGCACTAGGCCTTGGCTATGTGGTTATGATAGTCTGGCATTATGCATTCCAACATTATGAAAGTGGTTATTGATATTGCATGTGATTATTCGATTAGTAGAATATCCATGTGAACAAGTAAATGGCATTATTTCATTTTACTTTTTCCATACTATGTTGAAGTTCAATTTTAAAAGGCTTTTGTTTTAGTAATTCATTGCCTTAAATGTTTATGCTTATTTTGAATGTTCCGCTATATTGTTATCCTTAATGGGCATTTGAGCTCACCCCTTTTCTATGTTTTATTTTTCCCAGGTAGTGAAGAAGTAATTTATGAATGACTTGCAGGGATATTATGAGGGGTTAATAGTGTGGATATGAAGACTTTGTTGTAGTAGTAGTTTTTCCCTTTGAAATGTAATGTAAAACTTTATGATTATATCTAGTGTTTCCAAGGCTACTAAACCAATCGGTCTTTCGGGATTTGATCTTTCTTGTGATCATGCCAATGTTATGTAATTAATGCACCGACTCTGGGTAGCTGGGGTCGGGGCGTTACAGTTGGTATCAGAGGAAGTTTAGTACAAACCTTGGAAGCTAGATTTAGATAAACTCTGATTAGAGCACGTAGACCTAAGATGAACTTTGAGGATTAGTATAGAAGAACTTCCTAGAATTTTGGTATTGTAGAGATTTTGTGAGTTTTCCGAGCAATACATCCCTGTCTGGATACGAGCAGGTAGAGGCGGCTCTGGCACAGATGTACCTAGGGGTAAAACCCGAAAACACCGCTTTGAGCTAGACTCGAACGGGAACTGGTGCACGACAACGGGCCTTGCTGCACTCTTGGTTACGACACTCCCGGGGGATATGCTTAGGATAACTCTCACTATCTTTACAAATCATTATGAAGGGTTTATGAGTATATACTTCCTCAAAGAAAACATTTTTATGATTATGGATTATATCCATAAATAGTTCAATTTATGTTAAGTGTTTTATAAGTATGGAATTATGTATTTTGATTCATAAACTGATCTAGTTTATGCCATTGTTTAGAAATGGTGCCTAGTGGAAGAAATGGAAACCGAATCAATGCACGCACTCCATGTAGGGATTTCCCTCCTGCTCAAGATAATTATAGTGGGGCTGGTGATGCAACTGGTGCTGATCAGCTAATCACCATACTGGGACAACTTACTCAGGTTATGAATAATAACCTTACCCGTATGGAGCACCCTGATCCGCAGCGTGGAGGATCAATGTTAGATCGATTCATGAGGCAACAACCACCAACGTTCAATGGGAATACAAATCCCTTAGTAGCTGAGCAATGGATATTTTCCCTAGAGAAAATATTTCAGGCTTTGGGGAGCAGTGAAAGGGAAAAAGTTATCATGGCAGTTTACCGCCTCACTGGAGATGCTGATCAATGGTGGTCATTGATTCAAAATACAAAGGAAGATTATGAAGTATCAAATATGGAATGGAGGGAGTTCAAAGATCTGTTTTTAGAAAAATACTTCCCTCGCGACCATCGAGCAGATATGGAAAGGCAATTTCTGAGTCTGAGACAAAAGGAGGATGAGAATGTCACAAAGTATGAGGCTAACTTTACAAGGTTAGCGAGGTACGCTGGTGATTATATTCGTAACCCAAGAAGTAAGATTGATCGTTTATTTGATGGGTTAAAACCATTTCTCCGTCGAGCGTTAGTCTCACAATACTTTTCATCGTACAAAGACATTGTCTCATGTGCTATCAAGACCGAAAAGGAATTCTCTAAGTCTTATGACTTTAAAGCAAAGCAAGAGAAGAAGAGACTTGCTGATCAATCTGGGAATGGAAATAAGGGGAAGAAGGGAAAGGTTGAATATCCATCTTGTGGTAAATGCAGGAAGAAACATCCTGGTACTTGCTTGAAGGGAATGGGAGTCTGTTACAAGTGTGGTGAAAAAGGCCACCAAGCTCATGATTGCAAGGGGAAGAAGGAAGCTACTAATGTTCAGTGCTATAATTGCAGGGAGATGGGGCATTATGCAAATTCATGTCCTAAGCGTCAGGAGAACTTACCTCAGAAAAGGCCAAGGGATCAAGGCCAGGCTTATGCTATCACTACTGCTGAGGTAGAAGCTCCGAAAGACGTGGTGGCAGGTAATTTAATGGTTTCCTCAAGTTTAGCAAATGCATTATTTGATTCTGGATCATCGCATTGTTTCATATCTTCCCAGTTTGCTAAGAAAATTAGATATTTCCAATTTGATTTAATAAGGTAGCTGTCAGTTAAAACTCCTAAGGGAAGTATCGTTGCAACAAAGTTTTGTGAATCAGTCCCCATTAGAGCACATAAATTTTCTTTATCAGCTGATCTCATCGTCATACCTATGATTGAGTTTGATATAATCCTCGGTATGGACTGGCTTTCGGACTATGATGCGAAGATTTATTGTAAGAAGAAAGAGGTTACGATTCTTGATGATAATGATAAGGAACACCTTATCTTTAGAGCAGAATCATCACCACCTAATTCTTATTTAGATCCACCCCCAGTAGCTCAACTTAATTCAATTATTGGGGAGGAAGAGAATGAAATAACTGCGGGTGAGGAAAGGAATGTTCAAATAGAGGATGTACCTGTTGTGAAAGAATTTGTAGATGTATTTCCGGAAGATTTACCTGGACATCCTCCAGAACGAGAAGTTGAGTTTTCCATTGATTTGATTCCTGGATCAAGGCCTATATCGAAGACCCCTTATAGAATGGCCACTGTAGAGTTAGTCGAACTAAAGAAACAACTAGAGGAATTGAGTAATAAGGGATTTATTCGCCCTAGTGTTTCTCCATGGGGAGCCCCTGTTCTTTTTGTTAAAAAGAAAGATGGATCTATGAGGTTATGTATCGACTACAGGGAGATCAATGCTATAACGATAAAGAACAAGTATCCCCTACCTCGTATTGATGATTTATTTGACCAACTTCATGGAGCTCAATACTTTTCAAAGATTGACCTTCGATCTGGATACCATCAGTTGTGTGTGAAGAAGGAAGACATTCCGAAGACAGCATTTCGAACCAGGTACGGGCATTACGAGTTTACTGTAATGCCGTTTGGATTGACTAATTCACCCTCTGTATTCATGGATCTGATGAATAGAGTTTTCAAGGAGTATCTCGATGAATTTGTGGTGGTATTTATTGATGATATCTTGGTATACTCCAAAACCTACGAGGATCATGAAAATCACTTGCGCATTATCTTGAAGACTCTGAGGAGGCATGAATTATATGGGAAGTTTAGTAAGTGTGAATTCTGGCTTCAGGATATTTCTTTTCTTGGCCATATTGTCTCTAAAGATGGAATCTCTGTTGATCCTTCTAAGACCAAGGCAATCCAAGAATGGCCAGCACCTACGAGTATAACTGAGGTACGTAGTTTTATTGGCTTGGCAGGTTATTATCGACGTTTCGTCCAGAATTTTGCCCGATTGGCTAACCCATTAACGAAGCTCACTCGTAAAGGGGTTAAATTTGTTTGGACAAAAGAGTGTGAAGAATGTTTCGAAGAACTGAAGAGAAGATTAGTCAATGCTCCTATATTGACTCTACCATCGGGGAATGATGGGTTCGTTATTTATAGTGATGCATCAAAGAAGGGACTTGGCTGTGTCCTTATGCAGAATGATAGAGTTATTGCCTATGCATCACGACAGTTGAAGATTCATGAACAAAACTATCCTACTCATGATCTTGAGTTAGCAGCTGTGATCTTTGCTTTGAAGATATGGAGGCACTACCTCTATGGGGAAAAATGTGAGATTTATACTGATCACAAGAGTTTGAAGTATATTTTCTCACAAAAAGAACTCAACATGAGGCAAAGGAGATGGCTTGAATTACTCAAGGATTATGATTGTACGATACACTACCACCCGGGGAAAGCAAACAAGGTGGCAGATGCTTTGAGCAGAAAAGACCATGGAGTTTTGAACATGATGAGAATTGAAAGGGATCCAATTTTCATGGATCTAGTGAAGATGGACATGGGAATAACCAGGGAAGGTGAAACATCAATTCTTTTTCAAATGGTTGCCAAACCATCTTTACTAGAAAGGATTAAGAGTTCTCAGACCGATGATGAAGAATTTCAGAAGAATATTAAAGCTGTTAATGATGGGAGATTGAGAGACTTTGTGTATGAATATGGGATTTTGAAATTCGGGAAGAGACTTTGTGTTCCCGATTTACCTGATCTAAAAAGGGAATTGCTGGATGATGCTCATAGTTCCAATTTCTCTATACACCCTGGGAGCACCAAAATGTATAGAGATTTGAAGGAACATTTTTGGTGGGACAATATGAAGAGGGAGATTGCTGATTTTTTGTCAAGATGTATGGTTTGTCAACAAGTGAAAGCTGGAAGGCAACAGCCTGGAGGAGTCATGCAACCTCTTCCCATACCGGAGTGGAAATGGGACAATGTTACGATGGACTTTGTCATGGGGCTACCAAAGACTCCTAGAAGGAACGATGCAATATGGGTTATTGTTGATCGTCTTACCAAGACAGCACATTTTCTTGCTATAAGAGAAGATCTACCCCTGGAACGTCTAGAAAGACTATATATTAATGAAGTTGTGAGACTTCATGGAGTACCCCTATCGATTGTTTCTGATCGTGATCCCCGTTTTACTTCAAGATTCTGGAAAAGTCTTCAGAAATCCCTGGATACTGAACTTCATTTGAGCACTGCTTACCACCCTCAGACAGATGGACAATCAGAACGGACTATTCAAACCCTAGAAGACATGTTGAGATCTTGCTCACTTGACTTTCAGGGTATGTGGGATCAATATTTACCTCTGGTAGAATTTTCCTATAACAATAGCTTCCATTCGAGTATTCAGATGGCACCATATGAAGCGTTATATGGAAAGAGATGTCGTACACCAACCTGTTGGGATGACGTTGGTGAAAGAAAACTTGTAGGCCCAGAACTGGTGGAGGAAACGGTGGAAAAGGTGAAAGTAATCCAAAATCACATCAAAGCAGCTCAAAGTAGGCAGAAGAGTTATGCCGATAATCGAAGGAAGGATTTGGAATTTCAAGTCGGTGATCATGTTTTTCTGAAGGTATCTCTGTGGAAGGGAGTCATACGTTTTGGTAAGAAAAGGTAAATTGAGTCCCAGGTACATCGGACCTTTCGAAATTCTAGAACGAATTGGGGTTGTAGCTTACCGATTGGCAATGCCGCCAAGTCTCTCCAAAGTTCACGATGTGTTCCACGTATCTCTATTGAGGAAATACATGCCTGATCCGACGCATGTACTCACCTATGAGGAATTAGAACTGGAACCCGATCTGTCTTATTGCGAAGAGCCCGTCAAGATTCTTGATACAAGAGAACAAGTACTGAGAAACCGGACGACGCGTCTGGTAAAAGTTTTGTGGAGAAATCATAAGATGGAAGAGGCAACGTGGGAACCCGAGGAACTTATGATGAAGAACCACCCAAGTCTTTTTATGCAGTAATAACCTAGAAATTACGAGGACTCAATTATTTGAAGTAGGGGAGAATGTAACACCCCAAGCTTCTACGGTACGCTTCTCTTTGAATAATGTGATAGCGTGTGTTGTACGCAACACTGAGTTCTAACACACCATAACTAATCAAACTAGCCGTTATGAATAGTAATACCTACTTTTTGAAATTATATATATTTTATATTTGAAAATGGACTTCATTTTTGGATTCGGAATATCAAATTTAGCCTAAGGTGAAATTTTGGTACATTTCGGATAACTTTCATATTTTGATGAATAGTGAAAATTACTAAATTTTAATTAAAAACAACTTTTTTAATCAAAATAATTAATAGTGATAAATTATGAATTTGAGTGGTTTTAAAGTATATTTAGAATATATTTTTACCATTTAATATAATGTTGGTCATTGGACATAATTTTACAATTAAACCGAACATAAACAAGTGTCAATCTTTTGATAGTTATTATCTCTTAAAAACACGCTTTTTGTTTTGACAGCGGGAATTAATTTTAAATTAATTTCTGCTACTTCTGTGTTTTGAATTTAGGAAAATGGATTCCATATTTGGAATAAGGATGTTCAAATTATGTAAATAGGTAACTTTTATTTTTATACATTTTGAAAAATTACTGCGGTAAATATTTTATTTACCATGGTTAAGGGTAAATCCGGTAAATAAGGGTTAAAAAAATAATATTATAATAATACTAAATTACCCTAAAACGTGTCCTAACCCTATTGGTTGATACATGGTCGACCATGGGCATCTTTGGGTCGATTTTGGGACCCCATGGATCCACTTGTAAGTGATAATGACACTTTATTTTAATTAAGTTAAAATGAATACAAAAATGACATAAGCATATATCTTTTAGCAAAACAATTGTTACATAGGGTTATATATGTTGGATTTTAGATTATAAATATTCATTATAAAGATAAAAAGATTTCCTACATAATGATATTTTATTTATAATTTTTAGACATTAAATAATTTATTTTATTTATGACATAATGATGATGCAGTAATTTCTAAAATAGTGAAAAATTAAAATAATTGATATTATAAATACCCAAATAAATATAATATGAAACTTTTAATGAATTAAACTAATTTTATAGGATAATATGATATATTAGGAGTGATTTAATTGACTTTGTTCGAAGTAATCAATCTGTTATGAGTTTCACAAAAATCAACTATTGAATAGTGTCAAAATTGACATAAAAGAGTTCTTAAAACAAATATTATATTATTAATTGATATTAAATTTTTTAAAATATAAGGTTCGGCCAAGAGACTTATATAATGATAGGATCATCATTAATGGACTACTTGGGGGTCGCTTGTATGTATATGGTAAGTGTATTAACCATATAATATAAAAATACAAAGAGACATTGTAAAAGTGAAACTAATTAACTTAGAGTTAATACTTAAAGATAAGGTTAATATAAGTACCCAAACCTGTATAAATTCTATTGGTTGAGTTGTTTTCGACCTATCCCCACCTTAACCTTTGAATAGTCAATTTTGGAGCCATTAGAAACCGAATATGAATTTATTATAAATTAATATTTCTAGCTTTTCCAAAGGTGCCCCTCACCCCTCTTATAAAAAGGCACTCCTACATCTCATTTCTTCACACCTCTAAAGCCTTTTGGTTCGGCCAAACTATGCCCAAATACTCTCCCAACATCCCTCAATACAACCTAGAGGCCTTAGTTTGATCAGAAAGCCAACCTAAGGAGCCCTTTTGATCAAATCAAAAGGAAGAACCCGAAGAAGAGGTAATGATTTCACCACCCTTTTCTAAGTTCATTTCTTCTTCCACTTCTTCTTCCTTTGTTCTTACCATTCTAAAATAATAACTCCAGTATCTCACATATACTGTGATGTTATTATAAATATGGTACAACCATATTCATTATCCTATCCACCCTTTGAATAACATGTCACCATATGTGCGTACGTACGGCTTACCGTCTCCACGTCGTGGTGTAATTGTTATTCAATATAATATTATTTGGATGGGTATAATAATGATGTGTAACTCATGTAAATAATAAATCTAACATGTTAATGATTCTTTATATATGATATACCATCCATTTATATATTATTTTAATATCAAAAGAATGATATTGTCGCTCGTGCGTACGTACGGACTACCGTCTCCACGAACGCGATGAGATTCATTCTCCATCGTATCCATTCAAGTATAATTTGATGATTTAAAAAATGATGTTTAAGGACTTGATATCATTCTGGATATGAATAATATACAACCTATCCTTTACATACATGTCTTACGTAACAAAACATACAAAAGAAAACAAGTAAGTTAACACCCGAAACAACGATAATACTAAGATATTATTATCAAATCAATATTAAAAGATCATATATGATATCATATTAATGTATATTATTCTTGTATAATTTAATAACAATTATTTAACCATTATACAGGAGGTTAACCTAACACAACCAAGGAAAAGTACAAGGTAAGGGTTTACTTTACAACCTCTTCATTATCCAAGGTTGTTTATACGTAATAATCTACTGGGATCTCTTTATCATCCACATCCATGTTTCTTAAAAATGCATTTCAAAACATTGTTACTATTTACTAGAATATGTGTTAAAGTCATTTATAACCTTTTTGACTTTTATAAGTGGTTTATAAAGGAATCTTTCGGTCGTTTTCAAAACAAGCTCCTTTTTAACCTTTTCGACAGAATTATGGTAAGAATGTTTTTTTTTAACTTATACGGCGGGTGCGGCTAATTTCCGCCGTTATAAAATCTTCAAAACTTCCCTTACAAGCTTATAAGAATATTTTCAAAGAAAATGTTTTATTTTATATGGATCTTAAATGATTTCAAAATAAAAGGAGATATTTCTTCAAAAAGAATATTGATTTCATCTATGTCAACATCCTTTGATGGATTTTAAGATTATTTGAAGTTGATTTATTATGATACAAAACTTCTATATTTTATTGAAGGTTTTGTGATATGTTTGACTGTGGATGTGCTATTTTTATACCGTTCATAGTTTATGGTGAAGTTATTGACATTTCGTATGCTAGTTTTAATACGAATGTTTATGTTATCTTTAAACCTTTTCATATGGGAATGCATTGGACTTAGTAAGTGACGGGTGGAGCCCGCTATAGCTCCTCGATGCATCGGTAGGTCTCATGAGACAAACTAGTGTCTTGGCACAAGGCCTTGACAAAATCTTATTTGTAGTCTTGGCACGAGGCCTTGGCTATGTGGTTATGATAGTCTGGCATTATGCATTCCAACATTATGAAAGTGGTTATTGATATTTCATGTGATTATTCGATTAGTAGAATATCCATGTGAACAAGTAAATGGAATTATTTCATTTTACTTTTTCCATACTATGTTGAAGTTCAATTTTAAAAGGCTTTTGTTTTAGTAATTCATTGCCTTAAATGTTTATGCTTATTTTGAATGTTCCGCTATATTGTTATCCTTACTGGGCATTTGAGCTCACCCCTTTTCTATGTTTTATTTTTCCCAGGTAGTGAAGAAGTAATTTATGAATGACTTGCAGGGATATTATGAGGGGTTAATAGTGTGGATATGAAGACTTTGTTGTAGTAGTAGTTTTTCACTTTGAAATGTAATGTAAAACTTTATGATTATATCTAGTGTTTCCAAGGCTACTAAACCAATCTGTCTTTCGGGATTTGATCTTTCTTGTGATCATGCCAATGTTATGTAATTAATGCACCGACTCTGGGTAGCTGGGGTCGGGGCGTTACAATCATGTAGTAATAATATTTTAGCTGGTGGACAAATTAAATAAAACTGAAGAGCTTAAGGAAAGATGTTACCTCTTAATCTGGTAACTCCTTTGGGTTTGAACCAAATTGATTCCTTGTATGGATTTATTACCATGAATAGACTTCTATATTTAGTGGAGGGATGTTAGAAGATATTTATGAAGATATTAGTCGATCCAATGTGTCTTGATAACCGTGATGAAGTGGGATGATAGAAGGCCTTTTATAGTTGAAGAGAAGTGGCACTCTAGTAAATACCAAAAGGTATACATTAATGGGATATCTAATTTACCTAATGTGGATAAAAAATAGAAAAATAATGGTTTAAAGTAGAATAATGGTGGATCATAGCCTCCAAAACACAAAAATAATTTCATTTTTGAAATTTGGTTTGTTAACTTCTATGTTTCCCCAATTTTATCATTTTGATTTTTATTAAAGAAACTAGTGTTCTAACCAATGTAATTTTAAAATTATGAAAAAACTAAAGATATACTTATTATAAAATATAGGCCTACTAAGTTATAAATATTATATTTAATTTAAAAAATAATATTCCTTCTGTGTTTGAAATTTATTTTAAAAGAAGCATAAGTAATGAAAAAAAACAACTTCAACCCAGACCATGCTAACAATGTTTTGACAAACTATAGGTCAACAGGATAATTATAAAATATCAATTTATCAATTAATAAAACTATTTAATATTTACTAACACTTTAAATTAACTTGGAAGAATGTAGAATTTTTATTAATTTTAAATAATTTCATAAGATATTATTTATTATTAAATAATATTAATGTCTATTTTGACATTATTTATTTAATTTTAATTTAAAAATATCAAAACAATATTCGAATTAAAATATATTAATTTCACATAAATGTAAAATTATTTATTCATCTAAGAAATAATTAAAGGAAGTAATTCAATAAATTTTCTTCAATTTTAGTATTCATGTTATTATTTATTTTATTTGATTATTAACTAAATAATCAATGCATTGTCATTTCAAAGACTTTTAAAAAATAATTCATCTCTAAAAACTAATTATAAGTTATTATAATAAAAATAACCCATTTTTCATTCAAAATTATGTGTATAATTGAACATATGATGTTTTTTAAATATCACAATATTTATAAATGTTAATGTTAAGAAAGGTTCCCTTTTTTCATTTTTCATACATGACTTGTAATAGAAGGAACATTCATTCAATATTATTACAATAAAAATTAGATTAGAACCATGTTTGGATATAGTAAAACCATTGGTAGCCAAATAATTTTAGTCATGTTTCTAGGAAATTATTTCCCTTCTGATTAAGTTTTAGTCCCTTGTTAAGATTAATTTAACCTTAATATCTGTAATTAATTTTAATAAATTTCACTATTATTTTTTGTGAAAATTTAAGTTGATATTGTTATACCAATAGTTTTATACTGATTAAAACCATGTATTTATTTTTTAACAAATATTTAAATCATTATGTTGGGAAAATTATGTTTAATGCTAATCACATAAATGTGGTGAGAAAGTAGGTTTTTAATGTAAAAACATTCAAAAGTTCAATATGTCTTTATATATAATTTCAAAAAAAAATCATATGAACGAAATTCGTTTAATATATGAACAATTTAACTATTGGGACTTTAATAACAAATTCAATATGCAATTAAACCTTATTAATCATTTAATAAAAAAGACAGTTTTAAACTAAAATGTGTTATTTCTACCTATTCATAAATAATGAATCATTTCATAAAAATATCACAAATTAACCCTAAGGTAATTATAATATTTAAAATTAAAAAATGATGTTTATTTTTACAATTAAAATGGAATAAATTTTCAAAATTAAATTTTAAAATAGAATAAATTTTCAATAAATTTTTTCCACGCAATTTAAACATGATCTTTGTAATCTTGAATTTCATATTTTAAATTAAAATATAATTGAAAAACCCACATTATAAATAGGTTTAAAAACACATCTTCTTAATAGGTGAGAAATTAAATTTAAATGGTCATGTATCTAGGTTCCATAGCATGACAGTATAGTTGGGAAATAGAAACATGGATTTTATAGAAAAATCTAACAATCGGGTTCTGATGGAGAGTGATATAACATGTTTATATGATAGTTTTTTTCTAAAAAACCATAAAATGGAGTCGTAAATAAAATCATTGATATCATAAAAAAACATTAAAATATGACAATAATTTGTTTGAGGAACAATTTTTAGAGTGGAGAAATAAATTCACACTCTAATAATATAATAAAAATACATTTCTCTAAATATAATATTTTCCTTTTTTATTAATTGAACTATTTTTACATCTTCTCATAGTACAAGATTCTTCATATAGTGAATTAATACATAAGTATCTAAATCTTTATCCAAAGATCAAAATAAACCATTTTATAAATGGATAAATTTCTAAAATATTATTATTCAATACAGAATTTCCAAAATAAATTTATCATTAGCCTTTAATGAAAATGATGTAACTCAAAATATTTCTTATTCCCAATATGTTAGTACCTTCAAAATGTATTCTCTAGAAATATGTTAATAACTTGAATTAGCATGAAGCCTTATTGTAAACATTAATTCATCCTAATTCCTTATGTAAGATAGATGTTATTCGATATATTCCATATATCCAAAACATTTGTAGCTCCATTAATGATAGTATAATCCATTTTTTCAATAAATCAATTATCAGTTCCAAGGTAGTCATCACTAATCTAATTTACATTATCTATTCCAATTATTTCATTGTCCAAACATTATTTTCTAAAAATTAAGAACATATTAAAGGTTATCTTTCCCTAAACCAGATGATTTCTAAAGAAAATTCTTTCTTCTGAATAAAGTATCTTGGTATAATTTAGTATAAGATATCAAATACTTAATGAAAATTGTTTTATTATAATCCTAATATATTATATAATTCTTATAACCAGAACATTACTGATAAAATATTAATATGAAATAATTTTTTTATATGCATATTAATCAATCATCTTTATCTGCAGAAGTATCATAACTTGATCACTAATTAATAGAATATTTTGGTGTATATTCTAATGATTATTGATACATTGATTTTTATAGTGTCACATATCCATTAAATTAAATCATTGTACATTGGAAACATTTTTCTTTACCACTCAATAACAAGTATGATGGACTTTCTTTACACACTTGTAGAAAACTCCCATTCCTTTTAATCAAGATCCAGGGTGTTTTTTCAATAATTATCACATGTGGGAAAATACTTCTTTTCATTCTTCCCATTATCATTAATTTTCTCTATCATCCTATTCTTCTCTTTCTACCCTTAAATCCATATGACTTGGATAATTATTTAACTATCTATTTATAGAATTATATTATTTCAAATTCTGATGAGAATACTTACAAGACAATTACCCTTTGAAATGTTGGCTTATGTACATAAAAATATGACCCTTCTTACTCCTTGGATCATGTGAGTTGTTGGAGTTTACATTCCATCTAGTAGGCTCTATTTATAAATAATGTAATGTACTTTATTAAATCCTAAATTAATTTATAATCCCAAACATATTGAAAAACTAATCTGAAATTGAAAATATTTTCCATAAATAATCTCATTGTAATAATCATGGTTTCATTGAGTTTATCTTTACTTTCAAATCCGTTATGAAGGATAATAAAGAAAATTTTAATTATCCTATGTGTTTCCCCTAGAGTATCAAACCATGCAAAATAGGGCATGTTTTCATGTACCAAGTTACCCTGAGTCATGCTTGACATGCCTTTTTAGAGTTTCTACTCTTAGGAATTTATGTTCTAGAACCACGTTCACTTTTAATCTCCAAATAGGGATGTGCTGGTATTAATACCCATATAATCACTATATTAGCAAAATTCTAGGATGGTTTTATATAATTATCCTCTATTTCTATCTTAGGTTTATATTTCTTAATCTACATTTGTTAAATCTTGTTTTAAATGTTTCTACTAAACATACATTGATACCCACTATAACACCCTGACCCCAACATTTTGGAGTAAGTGTAATATTTTATTACATTACCATGATCATAAGGAATCAAATATAGAAGGACCAATAATTAAATTAGTATTGAAAATTTATATTACATACATTATATCCATAATACATTGGGAATTATAAATTTTCAACATGATACAAAATAAAATGAAATAAACATCATCCTTGAACACTTATTCAAATATTTCTTCTTCATAACCCAGGGAAAGGAAACATAATAAGGGTATGATTAAATGCTCATTAAGGATAAGAAAAATAGAATCAATAATGAATTAATCAAAATAAATCAACATTAAAAGGGAAATATCTAATAACACATCTCATTTAAATAACCAGATATGGATAAATATATAAGGAAATATAAGAAACTGAAGCAAATTTCTTTTAATAAATGAACTGAAAATTAAATTTATCCATAGATATGTAAAGTCAAGATAAAATGGATAAATATTAACTAAAATATCTATTATTTAAATGCTTAGTTATTTGAATTTATGTCTAATTCACATCAAAACCAATACCATCAAGACATTTCACAATACGGTTTAAAACTAGGGATAGAACCACCTTCTAATTTAGACAAGTTATTTGTCTCATGAGAACCAGTAGATGCATTGAAGGCCTATATAAATCTTATTACCAACATTTAATTGCCTATCAAAGGAGTTTCTCATGTCTAATAGTCGAAATAAATAATATTCCTTATCAAATATCCCTATTGAATAATGAATATTGATTTATCAATAATTCCCCTAATAAACATATCACTGGTCAAGTGAACACCGTATGTAAAAATGGAAAAATGTTCATAAAATAAAAATATACATCACCCAATAATGAGGATATACAATGAAATATGAATACAATAAAGTCATTTATAAAATATAAATTTATCAATCACAAAAGGAAGTGATATTTCTAACACAATCATTGAGAACATTCTTGTAGAGAATAATCATTAAACATTCCAATGTGTCAAATTCCACATTAAGGAATTAAAATCATTGACCTCGTGAAGTTATAACATTAAATAAAACTTTTAATATCATGAGAATAATAATATTCATTAAATCACATGTTAAATAGAAGTATATACACTATTTGTAAGTGAATTTGCGCATAATAATTAATTATTGTGAAATCCATTACCCTGAGTTTGACATGTCACGAATGTATTTATATTACAAAATTATAAATATATATTAATTAGTAACACTCATGAGAACTTTTTTCAAGTTTATAATTACTCTTTCTTCAAAAATTATAGTATTGTAAAAAACTAATTAGGCAACTATGTTTATATCAGGTGTTTTGACCATATTCAGTTTAGGTGTCCAAACAACATTTGTAGATCGATTATGGTCAAAGAGTTCATTATATAAACATATCATGCATAATAGTCATTACATAATTATTATTTTTACACATAAATTAGAATTTTATATTCATCCATTAAATATTATTATGAAAAATGAATGAATGTTACAATCATGAAGACTGTTGGCCATTCACATGTGTGAGTAGCATTCCCATTTTTCAGTGATTGTTATGGAAAGAAGGTAGTAAAAACAATATCATTATAGAATTATCATCATATAATAAATACAGTTTTATTTAATCATATAAAATTATAAATAGGATTATTTTTATTTAAATGGAATCACACCTTGCGGAAAGGGAGGTAGTAGACACGTCCACGAACAATGTTGTCACTTACTAAGTGTGTGAAAGGGTAATAAATAAAATGATATATATATATATATATATATTATTCTTTCTGAAATTTTATTATGTAATTAATATAATATCTATTTTCTATGTCATGTATATTTAATTAAAACTATCCTTTATGCATTCCATGTATTGTGTGATAGAATCACATTGCTTTTAGGGGGCAGTCGTCTACACTTCCAAAAAATAATGTTATCACATTTAGAAAAAATAGAATGTATAAGAGAATGTGTTATAAAATAATTAAATAAAAATAAACAAAAAATATGTATCATATATTTCTAATATAAATATATTCTCCATCCAAATTTCTCACGTTGAGAGGTGGTAAAGGAAAAAAAGTGAATAATCATAATTTCGGGAGGTTGTATTTCCCATACACATTAATAGTGTGTTCATTACCCATTAGATGGAAGTTTTTTTGTGTTTGTGTGGGTAGAAAACATACCATAAAAATATCATATTATATTTATTATACATTATTTGTAATATAATCATGGAATAATAATATTTTAGTTTGTGGAGAATAGAAATAAAACTAAAGAGCTTTAGGAAAGATGTTACCTCATAATCGGTTAACTCCTTTTCGATTGAACCAAATAGAATCCTTGGATGGATTTATGAACATGTTGAGGATTCAATGTTGATTTTATCTATTTTTAGGATCTATTTTTTAATATATTACTTGATCTAATGATTATTTATATGTGCGAGGAAGTTGTAGAAGAATAGCCATTTAATATAGGAACAGGTGTGACACTCTTGTAAATACCAAAAATCATACATTAATGGGACATATACATTACATAATGTGACTAAAAAGGAAAAAATAATGGTTTAAATGGGAATAATTTTCAATAAAAACAACTACCACACATAAAATAAGTGCATTTTTATAATTTGGTTCATTAACTTCTATGTTTCCCTAATTTTATCATGTTGGTTTTTATTAAAGAAACTAGTTTTTTGACCTATGTAATTTAACCATTATGACTAAATTAATGTTAAAATTGTTATAAAATATATATACAGTAAATTATAAATAAGATAAAAAATTTAAAAAACAAGAAACCTCATGTTATTTAGAAATTAATATTAAAACATGCACATGCCACACGAAAAACACTGCTTTAACTCGGACCATGATAATATTTTTTTTACAAAATATGTGAAAATAGTTTATTAATAAATGGTAAATTTGTCTATTAATACAGAATATTTAACATTTATTTACAATTAAAAATAAATTGTCAAAAAATAATATTTCCATTAAATTTTAATCAATTAATAAAATGTAATTTATTATTAAATAACATTAATTTCGATTTGGATATTAGTTATTTAATTTTAATTTAAAAATATCAAAATAAAATATTGGAACTAAAATATATTAAATTCAAAGCTAGGTAATAATATATATAAATCTAAAAATATAACCAAAGAAAATTATTCAATCAATTTTCTTCACTTTTAATATTAATAGTATCATTTATGGAGTTGATTATTAACTAAATAACCACAACAGTAGAATTTCATAAGCATTTTATGAACCACATTCATCTGTAAAAATAAATTGATAGTTATTATGATAAAAATAACCCATTATTATTTAAAAATGATATATAAAACTTAATATATAATTTCATTATATATGTCAAGTTTTTATAAATGTTAAAGAATGGAAGGTTCTATTTTTCAATTTTCCTAACTTAACTTATCATATAAAGAAATTTCATTAAAAATTATTCCAATAAACCTTAAAATTAGAACCAATGTATGATATCTTTGAAATATTATCATGAAATGGATTTTGGGCAAATTTCATGGTCACTTTGGTCATTAATATTATGTCTAGTACCTTTTTAATCTTAATTTAACCTCAATTACTGCAATAAATTTTAATTCTTTTACTAATTTATTTTTCCAAAATTATGTTGAAATTATTAGGCATAAAATATTATACTGATTACAAATTTTTTTGTACATTTTCAAAAATTCAAATCATAGAAGTGGAAAAATTAAGTTTAATGGTTATCCCGTAGACAAAGTAAGAATGTGGGTTTTTAAAGTGGAAACCTTCAAAACATCTATAAGTATTTATATCCAATTTAAATAAAAAATGATTCATAAGATCTAAATTAGATTAATATATTTATAATTCATCATTTAGGACATTAATGAAAAATTTTAAATATAATTTAAAATTAGTAATCAGTTCAATGAAAAGGATTTTTTTACTAAAATGATGTATTTTTACTATTCATCAAAAAATAAAACTGCATAGAAAAAGATGGAAAATTAACCCTGAAATAAATATGAATATTTGAATTTTAAAATGATATTTATTTTGGAAATAAAAATATATTAAATTTAAAAAAATCATTTCATCATTAAAATGTGGTAAAACTCAATATTTCATGTATGCAAAAATATCTCAATCTTGTGTGTACCAAAAGCATAACAAGGTGTTGTTTGTAATAATGATAATCAGAAAAATTAAATTTATTTTAGAAGGAACATATTTCAATTTATATGAGTATTACATAAACCCTTAACATAACAACATCTCAATATATTTAGTATATCAGTATTATTATATAATCATCGAATAAGAACAATTGAAGGACTGTATAATGGTAATAAAAATAGACGATTTGAGGAAAGATGTTACCTCTTCTTTGAGTAACTTCTTTTTGATTCCACCAAATACCTTCCATATATGAATTTAATTCCAATGGGAGTATTCTAGAATGAGGGTAAGTATGTTTATGTACATTTTATGAAGATCTTGTTTGAGGAAATGTTTCTTGATAGGTGTGAGGAAGTGGGAGGAGGGGGACCTTTTTATAGCAGAGGAAAAGTGGAAAACTTGTAAATTTTGGGAAAATGAATTACACCCACGTTTTCCACATTACAAGTGGATAAAACGATGTACTCAATTTGATAAAAAAGGGGGGTAGTTTCTAAATATTTTCATTTAAAGGTTTTAAGAAAAGATTATAGGTCATTTTGGCCCTTAAGTTTAAGGTTTAGTCCCTTGTTAAGAATAATTTCCCCATAATCATTGTAATTATTTTTAACAAATTTCCTTAATAGATTTGGTAAAAAACAAATTTAAACCTATTATAAATTAAACATTATTATAATTTCATATATGGAATACATATTTTCAAATTCAATTCATAGAAGTGGCGGAAATAAATTAAACTTAATCTTAGAGATGGGACAACAATACAAGTTTTTAAACTAAAAACATTTAAAAGCATGCTCAGTTTTTATATTTAATTTCAAGGTAAAATTAATTAAAATTAACAAAATTATGTCAATAAATAAAAATTAATCTATTTAAACGTTAAAAAAATTAAAATTTTAATTTATCCTTATAAATAAGTTAGACAAAAATAATTTTTGAATTGAAATCTAATATTTTCACTATTAATTAAAGAATAAAACCTCCTTATAAAATTTCATAAATTCACACTCAACTAATATATATGTTCCTCTATAAAAATTTAATTTTATTTTTACATATATGATCAATAAAAGTTCCAAAAGTTGTATTTAAAATAGGTTCTTCATTACAAAGTAGTAAAAATGCCCTAACAAAAATATACGTTCTTAAATGTGATATTGGGTTCGTTTTTATCTCCTGACTATCAAAATTATTGAATGAATATAAAAAAATTATGATTGAATATATAATTTATATATATTACAATAATATCCATCACTAATTTTAAATAATATAATTTATTAAGGTAAAACATCTTTGTAATAATAAAAATAGTTTTCTATAAAATTATTTTTGTTATATTTTATTTGTTTTTATATTAATTTCCAATTTAGTTGTAACCAATGAATTTTTTTTTGTTTTTTTTAAATTATAGATTATCATAAGTTAGTTAATACTATTTATTACTACTAGTTTAGTGTCTAGGTTTAATATTATTATATTATGTAATAATAAATTTATAATAAATTTATTCTTAGTCAAACTTGGTCTCAGGTGTAACGCAATCCATTAAAGAAACCCGTTGTTCTGTGTGGGGTATGCTAACTAAGATTCATTTTTATTTAAATATACAAAATATATTAATTTTATTTAAAATAGTAAATGTATTATAAATTCAGTGATACTATATTCCCTTATGTGCTTGGTGTTGCATGTAATCAATGGTATCAAATACAATATTACTACATTAGATTTTTCGGGCATTTCACATTCAACAATTAATATAATAATTCATAAATTATATTTATTCCAATATTTTATCTATATATATTATTAATTTCTATCATTGGTAGAAAATTAGGAAAAATATATCCTCCAAGGAAATATTCAATTCATAACACAAGTATATAGTCTAATTTTAAGTCTAACAATTTATTTAGAATTTAATTTTTATTTTATACATTGTAACTAAAATTTAATATTACCAATTAAAATTTAAACGAGTATTCAAACAAAAAACTAAAAGACTTCATTTTATTTATTTTTTTGGTATTAAATTCGATGAAACTAAAACAGGTGTTTAATTAAATGTACATGAAAAATAATTCTTATAATGGAACCCATACAAATACATTACCCTATATTTAATCTTTTAATCATTTAAAATAAATAACCTAAGGAAGTAAAATTAGAAAAAATATTATTCATAAACACTCATTTAAAAAGAATAAAAATTCAATAATATTTTTAACTAGTAAATAAAAAACAATAATAAAAAAGGGTATATGCCTATATACTTCCATATATTTTACACAATATTAAGAAGAATGATTAAAATATATTTACAATATTATGGAAAGATAAGAAATATTTATTCAAGCTCAATTAAACTATAAAATATTGTCATGAGATGTAATATCATTATTTTAAAAAAAATTATACCAAATAGAATGAGAATTCATCAAAGTATTTATTTATCTCAATACTATCACATGTCACACTGGAAGAAAATGAACATTCACTCTTCTTTATCATTATTAATCAAGATTTCCATGCTCACCACATTCAGGATATCACTATATTAATGTTTATCACTTGTATAGATAATTATCATACATTTTTTCTGAATTTAAGAATCTAACTTTGAAAAGGGTCCTTATGCTCCACACCTATAAATAATTTACTCGATGTTTCTACTTGAAGACAACTAATATTAAAGAATTTACCCATTAAAATCATTCCAATACATTTACACATAACTTAATGGTCATTAATAGTCAATTAATTCAAACATGAAATAGCTTCACTCTCTCTATAAGTTGGTATACCATCTCATACAATGGGTTTTTTGGTATTATTAATAAAATATTATCCAAGAACCTCCACAAATAGTTATCTGAAGTGAAACATGGATTAATCAAGGGAAGATTGATCCTAGGTTTCATATGATAATATTAATAAATGGTAAGTGGCATAAACCAAGAATATTAAGGTTCTATGTTTTTCATCAAACTGGACATGGAAAATTATAATAACCATTTAGAGTATAACTTCATTTTAAAGGTACTAATCCACTTGGTTTCTTTATATAGACCATCAAACTCTTATTCTGATGGATTTTCTCTCTATAGAATTCCATTTCCTTTAGGGGTGAAATTTTTATAGTTTTTTTATCATGTATTTTGTCATACAAGCATTCTATATCAAGGATTATTTATTCTATAGCAAGATACCCTCAATAGATACATCAACCATAGATACCTTAAAAGTATCATTCATTATTTTTGATGTAGGACTCACTATCCACGAATCACCCACCTCATGTTTCAGGATTACATAATTATCTTAGTTAATAGAAATAACAGATCTATTCATGAAATTAATAAGTTTATGTAGAAGTGTTCTTAATTGTGTGTCCAACTAGTGATGTGAGAAAAGACATGTAAGTATATTTTTAACCAATTTTCATAGAGGTAAGATAATTCTATAAAAACATGTTTAGTTGTTAATGGGTGTGGTTTTCTCAAGGGACTACTAGGGTGACTCGATCTCCCCGAGTAGGATTTGTATCCAACACTTCGGTAAGGTGTTCAACATGATCATTGGTCACATAAATAATTTTAATAACTATTTATTATTCTTCATAGGAAGGATAAATAAAATTAACTACATCCCCACCTCAATTACAATAAATGTTTTATATGTCCTAATGTTTTCAAAGGTTTTCATAAATTAAATAAATAATATATTTCTTTAATTTATTTTGGATTCTCACACTGATGGAAAAAACCAAAAGGCCTTATAGGAAAGGATGGTGTGTGTGAAGAAAGAAAGAATCTCCAATTTAAGGAGTTTCCCCTGCTCAATGCACTATATTCATGAAAAAATAGAGTGGTTGGTCCTTGAGGGGAAAAAATTATGTGAAAAGCCTACTAGATCATTGAATATAAAATACTCATACCTATTAGAAACGGTTTAAAGAGTATCCCATAACTTTTGGGACATGAACACTTGATTTTTGGTTAGGGTGGTATCAAATTTCAGTGCCACAATTGGGCATGAAGCCCTCTTGGATTCCCTATTTGGCCAACTCAGGACAAGAAGTTTGGAAAAGAGACCATCTATCTAGGTATTATCCAGGTCATTCTAAAAAATTATAACATTATATATTAAAACTCATTATTATAACCAATAAATTAGAAAATGAGTTCTTATAAGATTTCAATGGGAATAATTTTGGGTTTAAGATTATCATAGGGTGTTATAAGTATTAAACATGCAAGATAGTTGGGGTGATCATCATGGGTGAAAATATAACCCAACAAATCTTAGCTTCCATGTGATATAAATCAGGAATTATTCACTTTAAACTAATAAACAAATTAAACACATAGTTATTTATATTGTTTCTAACTACTCATGTTGTAAAAAATAGGGCAATAATCGACTTCCAACTTATTATATGAAGGCATGTGGATGAGCTCAGATTGGAGATCCATTGGCAAGTTGACAAGACTAAAATCCTAGGACTCTAATTGAATAATCATTATCCTTCTATAGTTTCATATTTTTGACAAAAATAACCTAGGGAATAGAGAGCGGTATATCATATTATCAGTAGGATGGTAGTGTAGACGGCCTAATAGGAAAAAATCCTAATATTAGGGAATCGTTACCTCAATACTGGATCTTATTTTCAAGCCCAATATAATATCTAATAACATATATTAGATTCTAAACATTTGGTCGGATTCCCCCACACACATACACTTTATGGACTATGGGCACCACTACTCAACCCAACATCCACAAGGGCCGGTGGATCATCTCGAGTCCTCACAATTATGGCATCAAGCTCAACATCAATGGTTCCTATATTATATATGTCACGTAAGGTGGATACATCATCAATGATCTTGAAGGATCTATTATCCATTCCATCACAACATTATTTGGGAGTGGTGAATTTTTCTTTGCCAAGAAATGCACCACAATCAAAGGATTTATCTTTGTAGTCATGAAAACATAGAGATGGTTATTGTTGAAGTGGACTCCCTAACTATTCACAACACTCTACAAGATCATTTCCCCACCACTAGGTTTGTCTCCTATCACATCTAAATATATATAACCCACATCAACAACTCTATTTAGATACTCCAGACATAGTTTGTTGGGAAAAATATGTCGAAATTATTTTTTCTAGTTCCCCTCGAGATAGCTTTCTCCCTAGGTTTTCTAGTTTTAGATCACTTTCACTTAAATGTGTGGACCTGATTTGATGTTACTCTATTGGGATCCACTATTATTTACCCCCATTAGTTTGATGGTTCTATTTTCCTTGATTTCATTAATCTCCTAATTTATTTAATAAAAGTATATGTTTGTGTGTAAAAATTATAATTATTTCCTCTGATTGAGTAAACAAAAAACCGGTTTAAATTATTTTATATGATCTAAAAAATGGCTTATAATTTAGTCATTTCACATTTTAAAAATAAATGAAATGATTCTCTGCCCTTTTAGTTTTCCTCTATAAGAAAAAAATTGAGTAATACATGAAATCATTTATATTTTTAATAGAGGAAATAAATATAAATCAATAAAAGTACAAATTTAGGGATCAATATTATTAAAATTAAATTCAAAACAATGTAAAAAAATATTTAGATTATAAATGGTGATGCGCATAAAAACATTAATAGAGACTTTTAATGTTACACAACAACCAAATTACTCCATAAAATGTAAAACATATTTCTTGTATAATCACTAATTATTATATTACCTCAAGTCCTAGTGTCATCACCGTCTTTATAGAACATAGTAAAATCATTTTTACTTCTTCCCCCAGATAATAAATCCATATTCATATAATGAAAAATGGTTTTTAACTCACATTACTTACACAAAGAATGTTAAATCTTTCTATATTAAAATTTAACTTATCTTAAGGGTATTAAAGGCATTATTATAAAATGGAATTGAATAAAATCCATACTTTTATCATCGTGGATGATAAAGATGAAAAAATTATCAAAATTTAACTGTATAACTATTGATACCTAGAATTATATATCTTCTTCAACATTTTCATCTTTCTTTAAAAATGATTAATGATGATCATTGAGGTTTCAAACATAGCCCTCACACCTTCAGAGGTATCCATGGGTTGTTTATATCACACATTATCCATGTAAGATTATTTATCATCTGCTTTTTTATTACATCTCATGATGAAAATGAGGTAGAAGCAAATGGTTTATTATTTTGGGAATTCATTGGCTATAATCATTATACATCTACACCATCACATGGAATTACCCCACCTAAATATCCCACTAACATTTAGGGAGGCTATAAAATGTTGATATTTATTATAATGAATGTATAATTGACAGTTATGACAACTAATGCCTCTTGTCAATGATAATTCTTATCGAATATTACATCTCATGTAAAATATCATTGGTGTTAGAATATTGGAACAATTCTGTCACCCAAACCATCTATGGAAGTAACAAGGGATCACATGTGCAACATCCTAGTTCCAGGTGCCGCCCAGAGGTGCCTTGTACCCAGCTGGAAACATGGCCTCAAGCATGATAAAGAATAATAAAAAATTGGGGAATACCTCAACATCAAATCCCCATATGGTATCACTACACCAGGTTCCCACAGCCCTGTGTAAACCAATCATGCACAACTGATGTTCAGTAGCCAATGTAAACCTAAAATTACTACTTAGATAAAATTGCTACAAAGAATATAACATCATCAAATAAATCACTCCATCCTAACAACATTGGGAATTGAAAGAAATCATCCTATTAGGACAAACTAGACCTTGTGGTCAATATTAGATCAAACCTAGGAAAACACCTCCATAGCATGGGAAAATAACCCTATTTACCAACAAGATCCTTAACTCAAGAAAACAAGCATATCAGGCATCAATATGATTGAAAACATTAAACACACAATATCCCAATCTAGGGTATTGGACACTTTTTCACATAATATTCAAAGACTAACTATGTAAAAGCATGAACCACCTACCTCAGCGTTGTACGATTGATATAGTCTGGTGTTAGTCCTTGAATAAGCCTAGAATGACATACATCTACAGAACATTTAAATTTTTAAACCAAGGATATCTCACAAAAGATGAGAAATCAAGGAACGAAGCAATAGAAGAAGGATGAACTCACCATGGAAATTCAAACACAAACGATAGTCATAGATTTGGAGCATCAATGGTGGGTCAGGGGATCAGAGATGAATCGTTCCCTACGGTTGCTCTAGGATGAGATGAGTCGAGAAGAATGCATTTCTACTAATTAGGCACAACCCGGATCCGATCTAAAAATTAAAAATAAAAGTATATTGTGTGTTAATTTAATGTACACACCATGTACATTCATTAACTGGATATTCTGTAGGCAGTCTTTAGGTCACCCACACGGCTATGTACTCAGTTGTTACACAGCCAGTACATGGTATCCAATGGAAATCAGGTAAATAGCGTGTACTCATAAAAATTCCAGAAACTCCACTTTTTCTAAAAACACTATAAAAGAAGATCCATACCTAAAATAATGATCTGGGTTATTAAAAACATTCCCCTTTAATGAAATTCATCACTGAATTTCCTTGAAGATGTTGAGAAGAAGAATCCTCGAATAGCTCCGACCACAACGATCACATATCGGTCTCCCTCTCCCAAGTCTCATATTGTACTCGCAGGTGCTTCCATATCACCTGTACTAGTGGAACAGACTAGCCAAGTATAACCTTTGTGATGTGATCAAAAAATCCATATAGGATGCTTCTTGAATGATGTAACCACCACCAACTTATCCTCCTCAAGTTAAAAAAACATGAGACAGATTTGAGAAGTAACATCATAGCTGAGAAAAGTGGAAGACGTTGTGCGTATCCCTATACCTATGAGGTAACATCAACCTATAGGCAACTGGACCGACTCTTTAAAAAAACTCAAATGGCTTGACATATCTCATTGGAATCTTAAGATGTCTCATATTATTCCTATGTCCTAATCTCGGTATGACACATAAGAAAATATGGACACCAACCTCAAACTCCAGTGGTCATCTATGTCGATCGGCATAAGACTTCTGTCCTAACTGTGCAGTATCTATTCGCTTCTAAATAAAATCTATCTACTTTGTGGTCTCCTGAACTATACGAGGTCCCAGCATAGCTACCCCTCCTTCCACCATAAAAAAACGGGGTGATCGACATGGCCTATTGTACAAAGCCTTGTAAGGATCCATCAAAATAAATACTTGAAAACTATTATTGTTGGAAAACTCCACAAGAGGTATGTTATTCTCCCATGAACCTCTAAGATCTAGGATGCATGATCGAAGCATGTCCTCCAACACTTGTATCATATGTTCAGACTGGCCATCTATTTGGGGATGGTATGTTTTATTCAGAATTACAAGTGTTCCCAATGCCCTCTACAGTCCCTATCAGACCTGAGAAGGAAAATAGGTGTCCCTTCCTGAAACAATGGAGTGTGGAAATCCATCTAAATGTAAAATATCTCGGATGTATAGCTTTCCCATCTCATCAACACTAAAGGTATCCTTGATTAGTTAGAAGTGGGAAACCATCATGATTCTATCAACAACAAACCAAACTGTATCACTCCTTCGAGGAGACCTCAGTATGCTTTTCAAAAAGTAAATTTTGACATCATTACACTTCCTCTTGGTATTGGGTAATGACTGAAAAATCCCTCTTGGCCATTGATGCTCTGACATCACATGCTAACAGGTGGAACATCTCATCAAAAACCAAAAACATCTCTCTTCATACTAGGACACCAATACTGACGTTGTAGATCTCAATACATATTTGTGTCACCAAGATGAACTACCCAAACTGAGGAATGAATTTCCCAAATCATATCCTTGCATATGTCTGCTGACAACCATAGGCACCCATGAAAATTCAAGATCTCATCCTCACCTATGGTCCATCCAGGAATAGGGTTCCCCCCCATGACACACTCTCCCATATGAATAAGCTTTCAGAATAAGATAGCTACCTCATTCACACTTGATCATGTAGAGTAGAGTTAATAGCCACAGAAGAAAGAAATTTCTTCCCCTATCTATCATGAACCTAAAAATGCATCTCAGAGAATAAATCCATAAGCTTCCACTCAATCATGGCCTCCTGAACTACCGATATCTGAGTCCTTCTACTCAAAACATCATACACTACATTTACATTCTTAAGAATATAGGAAAGCTCAGATTTAAATGACTGAAGGTAATCAACCCACCTTCATTGTCTCAAATTGAGATCACACTGAGTGACGATATACTTCAGACATTTTTGGTCAGTGAAAACCGCAAAATGCTCATCAAAAAGATAATGTCTCTAACAATGTAAATCATGAACAACTGCAACTAAATCTAGATCGTGCATCAGTTAATTCATCTAATTTGGCCTCAACAACCGAGGCCTGTATACAATGACCCCTTACCCTATCATAAGCACTGCTCTGAGCCCAGTACCTGATTCGTCACAGTAAACAGTATATCTCTTTCCAGACTCTAGAAATACTAGTCTCGGTGCTGAAGGAAACCTTCCCTTTAGCTCTTGAAAGGACAACTCACCAGAATCTGATCATAAGTACTTCGTACCCTTCCTAGTGAGCCCCGTCAGTGGCACTTATAAGCTTAAAAAGCTTTATATGATATGTCTGTATTAACCAGCCATCCCTAGAAAAGTCCATACTTCAAAGACTTTCTTCTGCTACTCCAAGGAAACTACTACTCTCACTTTTTCTGGGTCTACTGATACACCTATCATTGAGATAACATGACCCAAGAAGTGAATTTGTTCCATAAAAAAGTGTCATTTTGAGATATTATCATATAATTGAATCTCTCTCAGTGTACTCAAAATGATCTCAAGTTGTGTGGCATGGTCGTGTAGAGTGTGAGAGTACACCATGATATCATCCATTAAAACTACCATGAAAATATCCAAGTATGGATGGAACACTCGGTTCATTAGTGTCATAAAAACTACAAGCACGTTCGTGAGACCAAATGTCATAACTATATATGGTATAGACCATACCTTCTCTAAAAGGATGTAAGAGGTATATAAGATGGTCTAACACGCAACTGATGATAACCAGATCTCAATTAAATCTTCAAGAACACTTGGGATCTTCAAATCTAATAATAGAGATCGTCAATACTTGCAAGGGATATTGGTTCATGACTATAAACTGGATCATCTTATGATAATCCACACAAATTATGAGGGTATCATCCTCCTTCTTCACAAAGAGGATAGGTAAACCCACAGGAGAAGTGACTAATCTGATGAATCCCACAACCCCTAACTCCTATAACAATTTCTTGAACTCTTGTAACTCTGGTGTACCCATCCTATAAGGAGGAATGGAAACCAGTGATGCTCCTAGCACAAGCTCAATAGAAAATTCCACCTCTCAGTTTAGAGGAAAACCTAGAAAATTCTCTAGAAATACATCCTTGAAATAATTTACTACTAGAGGAATGTACAACTACAAAGTCCCCTTGTCATCAAGAAGTAGACTAGAAATATGGGTTCTAACCCCTCCCAACCCATGATGCTTGGGTCGTACTCTGCTTTCTTGGACATCTCATTCTCCCTTATGTATGATCAAAACTCCAAATGGAGATGTGAAACTCACCATAAGATGATAGGTATCTACAACAGTATTGATGGTAAATAACTATTTAATCATGAGAATGACATCACATCCCATCATCTCTAAGACATAAACGTCCCATTAGAAGTGAAACCCACAAACCTCAAGAGGGAATTACTTCCACTAACGTAATCTAGTCGTTCATGTCCCCAATGGAGTGTCTAGTTTCAAGACATCAAGGGAAGTAAAGATACAGAGCCTAAGGATCTCCATAGCAGTAATAGATATGAATCTACGAGAAGCTCATGTATCGAAATGTGTAGAAGGTACAACTGAGACAACTAGGATCATACCTAAAACTGTAGAGGGTCCTGGATCCTACTCTATCTATGATTGCTCCACTGCAAAAGTATGGAATGTACCATGTCTATTTGACCCTGCCTGACCACCCTGAGGTAATCCACACTATTGTAGTTCAAAGATGTTGAATAGCTACCATGACTACGACCTCCACCACATCCTGAATGGCTGGAAGAACTATAGTTCCCAAACTAATTAGAAACTAGTCGTGATTCACCTAAATGAGGAGTCATAGAAGAATTGTATTCACCAGCTTATGGTGAGAAAAATTGAAAAAACTGATGAAGATGGACCATCTTGAAGCAAGATCGGAACTCTAATGGGTCTCTTGGGCAATGTGTCCTCATATGACGTCCCTTCCCACACTGGTAGCAAACCACCTAGCTACCTAAAGGTGTATCTCTCTTACTCAAATCACCATGTGAATACTCCCTAAAGTACATCCTATTATCAGTGGGAGAAGCAAAAACTTTGGATGCTGAACATCCCTGGACCACAGCTCTAAAATCCCTCAAGTTGCGCTCTTTGATTAGTAATTGGTTGACTATGGGAGATATGTTGATCAACCTAAATATTTTCACCTGAGATTGGATGTTATACCTAATACCATCCTCAAACATCCTTCCTAGTATGAGCTCATCGCTACGAATAATTGGTGTGAAACACATCAACTCTGTGAAGTGAGAAGAATACTACTTGACAGAGAGAGTTCCCTACTCCAAACTAATGAACTCTAAGGATCAATTGTCCATCAAAGCCTATGAGTATATTTACTCATAGAAGGTATCTTCATAATCACTCCAACAAATAACCTCATGGATTCCTACATGTGATGTCACATCCCACCATTTCTTGGAGGAATCCCGATTCTTATACGTAGTGTGCTTCACCCTCTACTCTAGAAGAGCCTCCAGATGCTTGAAGATCGATAGCGTGGCTTCTAACCAAGACTCAATAGCCTGAGTTCCTCTATACCTTGAGAAGGTGGGAGGATGTTGCTGTAGAATGACCCATGTCAACTCTGCCATAGATGGGGCTGGATGCGGTTCTCCCTAGAAGGTCTGCATAAACCTGAAGAAGCCTTCATGGATCTATGCATCAACACATGTATTAGGAATGATGGTTGGTGCCAATACAGGCATGACATGAGGGTCTACTGGTAATACCTGATCTACCATATCTAGTGTCTAGTCACTGCCCTGAATCTGGAATACAACTGAGGGAAGTTGTGGTGGCATGACTCTGTAAGGTAAAGCGCACAGCTTAGTTCAATATTATTAAGGTTTGAAACATAGAAGTGAAATAAAGGAAGAGGATAAGGAAATCATTCATTTTTTTTAAGATAGGGATACTTGGAGTGTATGACCCCTACACGGGATGTTCCTTTATGCCTTCACATGGGTGTTTACTCCTTCTAACCTTGGTCATGTAACACCCCCATACACACGGAGTGTTCCCCCAAGACACTGCGTATACTAGAATCATTTTCCCTACTTGATCTCTTCTACATGACTAACCCACACAGTTCTCCGAGAATGAGACTACAAGGCATGTTCGTGAAAAACATGACGTTTACTACACTATCCCTACAACATAGAGTTTACGTACGATACACTACCTATTTATCCTAGGATTTCTGAACCCAGTGTCTCTGCCCACACATCCAATGACACTGTTAGAGACTGCATGGAATATACATACTGTACATGGTGTATAATTAAGGAAAATAGTTCCTTCATGAACAAAAGTATACATGGCGTGTATTAAATAATACACACCGTGTATTTTGGGTTTTTCTAGACAGTAAGACTCATAAACTACTCAAGAACCCCAAAAAATTGAAATGAACATTAAATTTCCTAATTATGATCCATGAGGGCACATACTCCCCACAAATCAATGTTTATAATCTTATACATGTCATATACAAGCATAACAGTGCAATGATCCACCAAATTTAGAACCATGAGGGCCCATAACACCTCACAATCCAATGTTTGGAATTCATTAAAATTATAACTTACAAAGTCCAGTGCCCTATCAAATAGAAAGTATTCTATCAAGGCCTCTATCACAACATCATGCATATCTATCAAAACATCTATCATAACAACATGAAATCGCTAATGCACCCTAAATGACATGGAAAGAATGTGTGAAAAGTGATCTCCGTAAAGTGCCTATATGATGCATGAGATTGATTACCCTTATATAATCGGATTTCAACAAAAATAAAACCTTGGTATTATCAATGTTAACTGAACAAAACATGTGAATCACCCAATGGTGAAATAAAATCAACTATAAAATTGAAATATTGAAATATTTCAATAATAAAGGTAAGTTAACTTTTCCCTGTACAAGGGTTATCTACTCCCAGTCACACCTTATTACCAACTACCTATTTTGTCTTTTCCCTGACTATAGGATCCAAACAGTAAGTAAAGAAGAAAACAATTCCTTAGATACTACTTTGTAACGTACTGGTTCCAGGTAATGCCCAGATCTGCCCCGTATTCGGTTGGTCACAATGTCTCAAGCACATTTCCACGAACAACAGAGGTTTCCAACTAGTAGCAAGGGACTTGGTTCTGATATTAGAGAAACTATGCTTTCATTGGAAGAGCAACACAGAGGAAATAAAAAGATAACAGTAGTGGAAGCTGTAATTACCATACAATAGTGAACAGTGAAAAATTAATAGTAAATAAACAACTGAAACATATATATAAATAATGATGTGTGTCACAATATATAAGAAATCATCCAAATAAGTCACTATGCTTAACTAAAATACTAAACTAATGTAAAAAAGGAAAAACAAGTAAACAAATCCAACAGTAACACAAGCCTCATCTAGGTCCCATGCTTTCCAACACCATAGCAATCAAGTACCTGAAGTTGAAGGGCACTTTCCTTAATCAATACAAATAGAAATATAATCTGTTTGGGCCCAAAATCATGACTCAAATAGTGTGAGAGATGAATCCTAGTAAGAAACCACCCAATTATATGTGCCTAATAGTCAGTGAATATATATTACAGGTAATAAAAAAATTAAGGCAACAAATAAAGATTTACTAAAAAGTAAGGAGTCCTAATGTTTCAATTACATTCATTTAAATTCATCAATTATTCAACCAAAAGAATACAAGAAACCCTATGGGAAGTACTCACACAGCCTACCCCCTCTGGTTTAACCAATCAATCTCAAGTTACCCTCGAGGTAAGTTCTCACATCCTAACCCCTCTAGTTCAACTTATCATTTAACAATAAATATATAACGACCCCCCTAGGATAGCTCACATAGCCTAAACCCTTTGGTCTCATGAAAAAAAATACTCTCTAAGGAATCACTCACAATTAATTATCCCTATAGTCTTTTAACAATAAACTACCGACACCCAGAGGAAGATCTCAAAGTCAATTCCCCCATGTGGTCTCGTAGTGGTAACTATACACACTCTGAGGGGGAACTCAACGACAATCCCCCCTATAGTCTCATAATGTTAAATATAGACACTCTGATGGAGCACCCAATTTCAATACCCCCTATAGTCTCACAGCATGATAAGGAATAATAGACACTCTAGGGAAGCCCTCAACATCAATTCCCCCTTTGGTCTCACTACACCATGTTCCCACAACCCTGTGTAATGAAATGATACACAACCAATGTTCAGTAGCCAAAGTAAACCTAAAAGTACTACTTGGTTGAAATAGCAACAAAGCATATCACAACATGAGATAAATCACTCCATCCTAACAACAATATGCATGGAATGCAAGCAACCTGACAAGAAAAACTAGACCACATGGTTAATATCAAATAAAACATGGTAAAACATCTCTAAAGCATGGGAAAATAACACTATTTACAAACAAGTTCCTTAAATCAAGAAAACAAGCATAGAAGGAATCAACAGGGTTAAAATCCCTAATCCCACAATACCCCAATCTATGGTATTGGGCACTTTTGCACATAATATTAAAAGACTAACTATGGAAATTCAAAAACCACCTACCTCCACCTTGTACGATAGTTATACTCTAGCGTCGGCCCTTGAATTGGCTTAGAATGACATAGATCTACAAAAAAGTCTATATCATGCAACCAAGGATATCTCATGAATGAAATTAATTCAATGAACGAGGATCTAGAAGAAGGAATAAATCATCATGGATATTCCAACGCAATTGAAAATGATTGATTTGGAGCACAGATGGTGGGTCGGGGACTCAGAGAAGAATCACGCCCTACCATTGCTCCTGAACAAGACGAGTCGAGAAGAAGGTGTTTTGGAAAATTAGACATGCCCCTAATCTAATTTAACAAATATAAATACAGGTACGTAGTGTGTTCATTTAATTTACATGTCATGTACAAGACGTAACATGCCTCTACTTTAGGCGGTCTTCAGGTCACCCCACATGACCATGTACTTGGCCATTACACTGCATGTACACGGTCACCTACAGCAATCGGGTACACAGCTTGTAATCATAAAAATTTCAGAAAGTCCTCTTTTTCTAAAAAACACAAGAAAACAATATCCATACCAGAAAAGAAGAACTGGGTTCTCACAACATGACATGATTTATGATTTTACACCAATCCATCATAAACATATAATATAAATGGAATGCATTATCATTTCATTCCTTGCCTTATGAGTTATGAAATCACACTATATGATTGATATGGGTAGATGAATTTTTATTTTCCATATTATACACCCTATGGTAAAAAATTGAATGGTTTATATACTTATATATACAATGATTTGGGTAGATTCATATCAATATCCCACTTATACTAAAACATAAAACACTTAAATCAGTTATACTACATATTGTATCATATATAGTAACTTGTGAAATTATATCTGAAAATCATTTTCATATCTTAAAAAAAATTGTAAAACTATATTTAACATCCCAAAAGATTAAATTGTATGTAATAACATTTTAGTGACCATCAAATATATTTTTGGTTTAACTTTAAAACACATATTGATTTACTATGTAATTCAAACTAATTACTTATTTAGTATACCACAATGTTTGACCATGCTAGTCTTTATAAAATTTACAATTAATATCAATTACTAGACCTATAATAGTCAATAAATAGTGGCCTCAAGAAATTAATCAATGATACTAAAATTAAATAGGTGTTTTGGGTGATCTATATGAAACCAATGTTTCCTTAAACCTCTATCCACCTGCTACATATCCTGATAACATGCACTCTTAAATGATCCCTTTGTACAATACGTCATGTTACCTTGGGATATGGTTTATGTCAATCCAATATAATTGAACCATACATTCTCTTCTATTCATGTATATACTGATCATTTCATTAATTACATCACATTTTATTCATATTCATGGATGACCCCATCTCTCGACCATCAGCGGAATAGATAGTTCAACCATATATATTTTCTTGTAATGGATACACACTTCTTAGTTTTTTTCAATTGATGGATCAAAGGTGACGATCATCATAGTAGAAGATAAATCCAATATTGGTTGAGAATCAATTGAAGATATTATTAGACACATGCCCAACCTCCCCTGGTTAACTAATTCTTAATGGATTATGTAAGGCATGTATCAATATATCAAAGTTCACATTCTATATATCTCAACAACCTCATGTAATGGGATATTTATATTATCCATGGACATGTAACATCCCCAATACATTGTGTATAACACTCCATGTGGAATACCGGTTAGGAAAACTAGTACACACAAAAGAAATTTTATTTTTTTCCACAAAATTTTATATTTTATATCTCATATAAGAATCGTGATCATGTTAAACTAAACACTTGTTCCTATTTAATAAAACTACATTATGAAAATAAATAAGCGATAAATGTAAATAATACATTAAGATTCCATAAAAAATTAAATTTAATGGAACTTATATTATTATATACATTTATATAGAAAAACTGAAGTAACAATAAAATAGATACATCCTTTTATATGATACTTGTAATATTATTAAACAAATTTTATAAATAGTTAACAAAACCTTATATAATAACCTGTATATCATATGTTATATGATAAACTCCTATATCATTGTATTTTTCTACCCTATATATGGTAATGATAAATGATTACATCTATATATAATTATTATCACATATATATGTGGCCATCTAATAAAACCATCCCACTAAACTCTTTAGTGAGTAACATCTTTGAGGAAAGAATGATTGAATAATGATGATATTTAGTAATCATATTCCGAATATTCAAATCCTGGAACATTTTTCAAAATATTTATAACACAACATCAATTATTATGATGTGAACTTATTTTTTATACCTAGAACTCTTTCTATGTTAAACATCATCATCCTAGGAACCTAATTACATAAAATGTTTTCATTTAAATAAACTAACTATGTTATTATTACTGACCAAAATATCCTAAGATGCTTTAATATATAGTGAAATTCACTTTTCCAAGAACAATACTTTAGGAAATAGTGTTATTCATGTTTATATAAACAAACTATAATCATTACATTTATTATTTCTACCATATAACATAACCATGTTAGAATACTAATTGAAAATAACATACTTTAGACATGTAAAATCACTTACATATTAACATTGAACCTCATTAAGTCCAAATAAACAAACAACATCCTCATATACACTATATTCTTTTTAAAATATCATTCTAAGAAATAAAAACTAATTTCTATTTAGGAATTATCTATTATTACATTTTTTTGAATATTTAACAAATAAGTTGTTTTTAAATATCATATCTAGTATCTTAAGTGTGATGTGGATTTTCCCCTGAAAATTAAATTATTTAGTATTATAATATATTCATTTTTAATTTTATTTATTTCCATCATTTTGTTAAATATATCTTTCTAAACACATTCTCTAGGATAAAATATTTTTACCATTTTCTTCATTTTTGATCATGTTATGAAATCGATGAAACATGAATCATGTGCATCAATATTTTTCATAATAACTATTGGTTGATGAAAAAAAATTATAATGATATAAGATAAAAAATATTAAAATAATATTTATATACATATATTCATCCTATCGTGATACATTTTATTGAATTTGAATACCATTTGTAATAACACTTTCTTCTTAAATTAAATAAAAACTATAACCTCTATCAATTTTTACCTTGACTTTAAACTCCCATATACTTATAACACTTGTAAAATATATATTAAGTATCACATAACCTAATATACCAAAGGATAAATTTCTATAACTGTTATACATGACATGGATATTCCATGGGATTTCTAAATTTCCTTTAGGTATCCTAAACAATTCCATCCTATTGAATCCCCATTCCTTCTTGATAACATTGATAAGTTTTTGTTTCATCAATCTGTAACATGAATAAACTATTTTGACCCTCAAACATAATTGGATCATTTTAATTTGATTTTTTTACATTTACTATTTATATTGATCCATAAACAATACTTAACATGCCATGTTAATCTATATTAAAATTGTGAGGGTATTATGTGAAACGTAATTTAAATCCATACTCGTCATAAAATTTCCATAGCTGACAGTAGAATAAATTCCGTAATCATGATAAGACTCATGGAAACCACTAGTCTCCCAATGGCCAAATCATAATCAATCATATCAAGTATCACTAACATACTCAATAATATTGAGTATTGACATTAAATTACTTATTTTATTTTTCATGTAATAGATTTAAAAATATCAGGGACTTATTTTATGCTTCACATGCATCAAAATTTATTTTATGAAGTACATTTACAGTTAGTTACTTAGGATGATAGATCAAACACAAATAAAATTAATTATATAAGTACATCTCATAAAATATTAATTTTATGAGTCTCTTACATAATGTTACCCCTTCAAGAGGATTAATCTCAAACTTATAACTGATAATTATGTTGATATTATCTATAATAATGATTCTATAAGATGAATATCAAGTTTTATTAATCATTTAATAATTAATTTTATTAAATAGGGTCCCACATAAATAATGACCACTTTTATGTACATCATATTCATTAGAAGGATTAAATAAATATTTATTCATGAATTACACATGTTGAGGGAAATAAATAATGCAAGAATATATCTAATAGATGTCACTTATAATTATTATTATATATGAATCTTGTAAATATGAGAAAACAAATACTTTCCCAATCCATAAAATTGGTGAAACCATATATCTTTCTATTTTATCCTATTCATTATATTTCCCTAGTTAACTGTAACCCAAAAAAATTAAATGACGTATGAACCTAACTTTTATGGTCACTTAATTACATGTTTCCATATAAAATTTAAGCCATGGTAACCCTAATCTAACACAACATATCAAGTAAGAAGATGGAGACCACAATAAGTACCAATTTTGGACGAAATCAAACAGTCAGTATTTTAAAGGTATTTTAACTCACCATTGTATCGCATTTCATTCCATTTAATTCTGTTTGTATTCAATGATTTATTTTCATAATCATATTATGTCATCCAAAATAGTATATTCAAACTATGTTTATTTTTACCTATTTATGAAAATAATAGTTTGTGTTAATCCCTCAAAAGTATATATCAATCATATTTAAACATATCAAAATATATCTCATTCATAATATATGCATAATTTTGTATAAATAATTGCATTTATTTGATTTTTATAATCATATAATGAGTAAGCTCAGAGTAAAAGAAAAACAAACCCCCACCTTTCTAGAACGAGGAATACGCCTCTATGATATTTGGTAGTCCATCCTCAAGTCCCACTACTGATTGATACTTTACTATAGAGAGAATCAAATTCATCATTAAATAAAATTAAATATTTCTATACTATGATTCAAAACTAAATTTATGATTAAAAAATGAATTGAAAATTATTTTTTTGGAAGATGAAAACAATATCTTATGTTTATATACATATCATGAATCTCATGGAATGACAATTTGTAAGAATAAATTTAAACACTTTATACAGAAAAAAACATATATCCCTAGTATATAAAATAATAATAACATTGAAAATATTCGAATACCATTAAATAAAAAATCATTTGAGATATTTTAAAATTAAGAAAATATTTTTGAAATATTCATAAATTAAAACCTAATTACAAACATTTACTAATTTTAGAATTATTTATTATGGGCTGGAGATAATTTTTAATGAAAAAATATATATTCAATTCATCATATAATCATTTTATATTATTAATTATATTGTGTTTATATTAATGTATATGTGATGTTTAAAGAATTTTAAATTTTTTATGATCCAATCATTATTATGAAAACTGATTAAAAATTGATAATCATATACTTAACATTACTTCAACGAAGATAATATTAATCAAAAAAATTCATATTTCAATAAATAATAACTAATTAAGTCCAAATAATTTTAATAGTTCAAATTATGTATTATAAACACATCATAAAGAAATTTATACTCTTAATACATTGTCATAACATTATAATTTATGAACAATTTATAAACAACCCCTTATGATAAATAATATACACATTATTTACAATTCATAGGGAATTGCATATAATTTTTTAAAAGTTTTTTAATATTGACATTTAATAGATTAAATATAGTTTAATAAAAAATGGTTGATAAAAATTTATTAATTAATTATAGTCCACTTGTAATTGATTAATTTAATAAACTTTTAACAATTTTATTCAAATTCCCCCAATATATTATTCATATCATTTATAAAAAATTTATAAATAATTAGTTCAATTTATAATTTAATATAAATAAAATTCAAATGTTTTATCTTGGATCATTTTTAAAAACTCTCCAATCATGTGGTACAATTGATATGCAACCCTCTTCAATATAATATCAATGATACTCAATAATTTCTTATTGTATCAATGAATCTGATTCATTTTTGTTTTCTTTAATATTATTTTATGGATGAATCTCCATGTAATTTTCATTTAATACAACATGTTTATTTTAATTATTCACATCATATTGTGTTACTGATATGATTATCTGTTTTAAAGCATGGGGTAGTGATATCGTACATTATGATAGGAACTAGTAGTGGACTATTACTTATACCAAAACTATGAATTTAAAAAAATGGTGTATCTTATGACATCATATAACATATTTTTAGACAAAAAGTACAAAATAATTCCTTAATTTAATTTTTAATGATCGGGTATTGATATGGAATGTTATTAGAATAAAATTATTTTAAATATTTATTCAAAAAATAATTATTGTGGAAGAATTTGATAAAAATAATTGTTTTCAAATTGGATTAAAAAATTTTCATAGTGTAAATAAATAAAAATCATCCCAAGATCTCACAACATTAAAAATGTGAGAAATACGTAAAACTGGAAATGAAAAACTATTATAATCTGCATACCTAAAACTGATATGGCTGTTGCCCCATCATTATCTATATTTAAAATAGTTTAATGAAGATCACTTCAGTAAAATATATTTCTATTCCAACAATATAGGAATCTATGATTTGGATGAATTTCGCATCAGATGTGAATGATTTGTTATCCTCAATGATGTAATCGAATCTCAAGATGAAAAATATATTAAATAAGAAATTGTTATGTTAAATAGAGTCTAGGTCAAAAATCACCATACATATACACAATACCAAGGAATTATCACTCTTACAAAACCCATGGAAAATCCTTGGGGTTGTCACATTTAATAATGTATTTTAATAAATGATTAAGTTCTACTTCTGGAAACACTTGTGTCTCGTGCATTATTGAGTCTCTTGCTCATTAAATCTCGTGTAACGGATCACTAGTGGAAGAATCGTGGAATAATTTTACCACCCAAGAATTAATGGAAATTTCAAGGAATCACTTGTAAAAAATTATGATAGTGAGTAGTGAGGAAATATAACGTCATGTAATAATGAAGATATTTAAATTAAATATCATTTCATTCCATTCATTATGATATTATAAATTGTACAATCTGATTGATCTGGTTAGTTTCATTTTCACATGTGATAGGATATATTCTATTATAAAAAAGACACAACTCATATAATTTTATATATCACGCACACACAAACATATATAATTATAAAATACCCTGTTCATATTCCCTTCACATAGATCCACCCACTAATTATTATGAATAATGAAATAAATATATTCAAAACTCCACTAATAATAAAAAGCAAATTCCATTTTTTGTAATTTCTAATTACACAAATATCGACTGACCTATGATATTATAAAAATACCCTCTTTAACCCTATTTAAAATTTAATTAACTCTAACTTTGGTCAATTAATATATATACTCATCATTTTGGAAATAACTCCTTATTTCTTTTATATATAATAAAATATTAATGAACACTATTATTTATCCTGATTCCTTCAACCATTATACAAAATAGTTGATATTTTATCATGCTACATGTCACCAAATCCAATGTTGGAAGTAATATATATATTATGATTAAAAAAATAGATTCTTATTATGTACTAGAATGAATAATAATAATGGTATAGTGGAACTCATAATATTATATAAAATCATTGATATTTTTTATTCCCAATGTCTTCATATCATGTGTTCTTAACAACATTCGATGGGAGATCCCAAAAGATTTAACGAGAGTGGGATATGAGGTCTAGTCAAGTACAACCTCCTCTACCGAATATTTTAAAATTGATTTTATCATTCATAGTAGATCTTTGGGAAGAACTTACGGTTTGTGATATTCATTTCAATGTTATGTAATTTCATTATGTGTTTCTAGATGATTTCCCTAGTATGTTATCAAATTAGTAGGTCACATTTTTTATCAAATTAGTGCCAAAAAATATATGATATACATTACTTCATACCATATATCTATAATGGAATTTAATGAATTTAATATTCATTTGGATGATTTAGAAGATGAAGGATTCATCCATTCCATTGTATCACATTGGGAAAACCATATTCTTTTCACTAAAAAGGATGGTCAGATTTTGTATTTCTTATATCTAATACTATAATATCAACTGTGTAAAAATTACTAGTATGTATTATTTTATATGATTTGATATCTTGTTTGATAATTTAAATAGTGTAATGTGATTCTTAGAAATTTAACATCATCTTTGATATCGTTAGCTCATTTTTAAAGAGTCTAATATTCAAAAGATATATTTCATGAGTATCTATATCCACTTTTAATATATTATGAGATCATTTCATCTGACTAATTATCTAGTGGTTTTAATTTCCCTGATTAATCATATTTTATAGAAGTAACTTGTTTCCTTTGTTGTGGTATTCATTAATGACATTTTATTTTTTTCACGTATTTCCAAAGAGCATTAGATTCATCTGAAATCCATTAAAGGACTCTTTACTGATCACAAAACTTAATTGAAATTCAATTTATGGATTTGAGAATATAAGTTCTTAGGATATTTGTTTTTATAACATGGAATATTTACTCGTCCTAGGAAGGTTAATGGAGTATTTTTCCTAAGATGAACCAAATCGTGTATTTGTGATTCAATGATTTAAGTGTTTGGATGAATATTAATTATAGTTTGTGAAGGAATTCTCAAATCATTCATCTCTTTTCAGTTTACTTTCATGGAAATGGGTGAAATTCATATGTTTTTTTAGGGGTTAAATTACCTTTTATGAATTTATGTGACTTATTACCTTAGAAATTATTTATATTTATCATGAATTTGGAAAGGTATGTATGAGTTTTTTATGCTTTAGGTGATGGTTTGGTTATTTTTTATCCCATAAGATATTGTAGTAGAGTATAACTCTCATAAAAATTGATTAAATTAGAATAAATACTCACCCCTTGATTTAGAACATGAATTAATTATGTATTCATTCAAGAAACGGTGACATTTCCTCTTTTGGGAAAAATACACAATCTATTTTGAAGATAAGACTCTAAGTTGAAACTTTTTTTAAAAGGACCTAAACCTTAAGAAGAATATGTGCATAGAGTATATAAATTCATTGATCATGTTAATTTCCTATATCCTAGGAAAGGGTATTTTTTTAGATTCTCTAAGTAGAATTTTTTCCTTATACTCTATGATATAATCAAATGATTAATGGAATATCATTGATATCTTTTCTCAGATTCACCAAGATATAATGGTTGAATACTCTTGTATTGTTCTAGATATTTCTCAGTTGATGTCCTCTCTTCATGAGTTTATTGTTTTGGATAAAATGTGAAAATAAGTGGTTTAGACTTTTGAGAACTCTTTATATGGTGAGGACACAATTGTCAAGTGGTGTATCCCCTAAAAATGATTTACTTATTTTTTAAATAATTATTCAATTACCTCATATGTTTGGATGGTTTTGGTGAAAAGTTTACATTTCCTCAATATTTTTTCATTTTGGTATAATTAAGATGTAATATTACATGAATAATTAGTTTTGGTGGCCATATTTAAATTCTACGCATATGAATTATATTATTTTTATATACCTTTCGGTAAAATAAATTCAATCGTAAAAATTATTATATATTCCTTCATCCACTCTTGTTTCTGGTCATGATATTGGATTTGTTTTCCATTTATTTTATTTTTAGGTTACTATAAACTCCCTAAAAAAATAATTCCATTTTTTTGTGATCAATAAAATATCCATGTCAATTAATTTCATTAAAATTTGATACACCACCAAATTTTTGGATTTTATAATGTTTTAAATTCTAGAGATTTTGAGATTTTATTTGGTACTGACTAATATTATTCAGATATACTCCTATGTATACCTATTGGTTTCAAAACAACCACCCAAAAGATATGGGTTCTCAAGTTACATACAATGTGACTTAAAATTTTTATACATATGGATAGATGGAGTGAATAATTCAAATTTTAAAGGTTATGGTTTGTGCTTGGATCATAGATATTTGATTCTATTAGTGTTGATATTTGGGACAAATTGATTCATATTATAATGATATTTACCATTAATCAATCATATAATATCCCTTAGAGTATTTTTATGGTTTACAAAATAAATCACCTAATTTTTTGTTTGAGGTGGGTGAGATTTCTCTTGTGGGACCAGGAAATGTATAAGGGTCATCATTAAAAATTCATTTTATTCATCAATCATTATTGAAGTCTCAGTGTCATCATAAATCTTATGTTTATTTTTGATGTCCTCTTCTATAATTTGTGTTCAGTGACCATGTTCTCTTGAATGTTTCACATAAATTAGGTCACCATCATCTTGGAAAGTATGGGAATTTAGTTGTAAGATATTTAAGAGATTTTAAAAAATCATAGGATTTAAAATGTGTCTTTAAATTTATTAATAACATTAAATATTACAACTATTAATTATTTTCTCCATGTATATTGTTAATGAGGAACCATCCTCATCCATCACATATTTTGAACATAGATTAGATTTTTTTCAAACTAAATATATCAGTAGTTTAACAGTTAATTTGGATAATTTGTATTAAAAATTATTATATGTTTGAAATCGATTTCATTATTCTAAGTGTATTTCTAGAATGGATGAATTGTCATGATATTTTGGAATTGGAGTAGATGTTGAGTGAGAAAGGTCCCCATCCATTCATTGCTCATTCTTATTTGGATTACCTTTATGGGGGTATAAATTTTTATGATTGGGATAATTTCCACGTCTTGATGTCACATTCAGGTAGAAATATTTATTTTTTTACATATTTTTAGATGAATAGTTCTTATGTCATTGTAGGTTATTTTATGAGATTTTGGTGTTTTGTGGACATGTGAACAAGTCGTTCATGGTTTGGAAAAACTATGAATTATTCCTAGGAAACCATACATCTTAGTGGGGTTTGGGATAGAGGTATTTTATATCATTGGAAAAAAATTAGGTAAACTATGTTAATTCTTTGAGTTTCTTCTTTAGCGCACATATATAGGTAAATTGTTAGTGCACAGTTTACAGAATCATACAGGAAAACCATGTGATCAGAATTAATTAATCGGATATTTTATTTTAAAACCCAAATAATATTCTATTGACATTATTCACACCCCTATAACATATCATCTTGATCATACATATTTATATTGTATATTTTTTAGATTATAAACATCTGGAAAGACATTTCAATGGATCTTGAATTTATAGATCTTTTTTACTTAAGGTAAGATCATGTCTATAATTTTAATTAATCATCCATCTACTTTTTCTCTATGTCTCCAAAAATGAACCATATATTGGGGATGTTATGGAGAAATCTATTGGGTTTTTATCAAGGTTTTTTCTTATATATTAATTATAATAAATGAATATAATCACTAGATATACCTAGATCACCGTGATATTATTCAATAATTTTAAGAATATGTGGTCTCTCATTGATCTGTTGATCTTCAGATTATTGAATATATTTTTATTGATATGAGTATAAAGGTTTAGGTCTCTCATTTTCTTTATAGGAACCAACATTACACTTGGATTTTGGATCATGTTCCTCTATTGGTTCTAACAAGTTATTTTAGTACATGGATTTACAAAAACACATTTTTATAATGTATGATATTTTTATCAATTTAAATTTGTTTTATAAATTTTTTAGTGGAATGATTTATGATTCTTGAAATATGATTGTTTAGTCTTTTTTATATAGTATATTGTTTCCTTTATAATTGAAAATGAAAATGGATTTAAAATAAATTATTATAATGATTTGGAGTTTTTTAGTTATTGATTTGTTATATTGCCATGATATAAAATGAACAATGGATATGAAACCTAGTTTTTTTAGAAAAGAAACTTGGGAACCCAGGATACATTGAATGTGGATAGATTAGGAAAATCACACTAGGACGGTATGTAGATAACTAGTTTGGATTTTTACTACCACTATTACAAAACTATTTTACAGTATAAGGATCACTTTTTGAGGTGTTTCATAAACATAAGATTTTTTTATGTATTCATGTGCATATCATCATCTATTCCCGATGGTGTGAGGATCCTGGCTATCATATACCTAACGTCTCCTAGGTCTCATTTTCCATAATGTACCATTATTAAATGGTTATTTTTTATTACTTTAGATAACTATTTTATGTGTTAATGTTTTATAAACGTATATTAATGGATAAATTTATATGTGTTTGTTTAATCTATTAGAAACATTATTTTGAGGATTAACTATATTTTTCTGATAATAATTATTTATTTATTAAATAATTTATATAAATAATTGATGGGATCCTTCTTGACTTATTTATTGACACTTTTGTCAAACATTTAAGTGTTTGTAGATCTTTTTTAATATTACATTGGTAATGGAAAATAAATATAAAATAGTGGTAGTATATGTGCTGGAAAGGTGTGGGATTTGGGGGTGACATTGTGTGATGTTGTCCCATATATAACATAGATATGGGTTGTTACCAATGTTAATGTCTTTGGTTATCATGTTTTGGGTGGGAACATGTATTTTCCGTTTCTTTTTGGACTTCAAATATTTTACTTTATATCATCATGTTGAAATTAATTTATATATTTAACTGTTGATTAATTTGGTTTTTCTTTTGTGGGGAAAATCAGTCCCAAAGGTAGTTCCCGATCCTAAAAAACTTGTCACCACATGTGGGTATCAAGTACTCCATTTTGGTCATTCCATGGGATGGCTTGGTTTTTTTAGGGATAACCCATATTGGCACCTGACCATTCCAAAATCATTATTACCCATATAATAATTATTTATTTATAAAATTTATTTTTGGGTGTTAACCATTTGATTTCCCTTATATGCATTAATTTGGTAATTTTGATCATTAAGCATTATTCATGCGTTAATCACCTCTAAAATTTTTATGATAAGGTAATAAATTTTTTTAATATAATTATATAGTGAAACATCCATTTCATGTAAGTTATTTCCTATAGTTTATAATAAAATATAAAAATTTATTTTTTTGATGATTATTGAGTTTCCAAAAGATTTCAATTTATAGTTAAATATATATTTTTGTATTACAACTCTTTAACTATGAAAACATGTTAAATTTTCCTTATTATATCTAATTACTAGTATTTTATTTTTCATATTCATTCTTGAGATAAACATGATAATAGAGTTCATGTATACTGTTTAACCAACCAAACCATGAACGTGTTATATCAGTTAAATGAGTAATAAGTTGTCATTTAATTATTATAATATTAATTTTTTTATATGGGAAACAATTGATAAAAAAATTTTAATGTGTTAATTCAGATTATTTAGGTGTTTGATGAAGGAAAAAAATTAAATTTAATGGTAAGAAGTTATTACATAAGAAGTGTCTTACGAAACTCGTTTTATGTAGTTAAATTTTATGATGACCAATTATTATTAATATTTATTAATATAATTATTAAATTATCTTGATGAACCTCAATAATGAAATAATTATAAATTTTAGTCAGAAAATCCATTTTAATAACCATACATTATGGATTGTGTTGAAAATTGAAAAGAATTATCGATATATGAAGTAGTCTTTATGTATAAACAGTTGGAGTTCTAATTTTCTAATAAATGGGATTAAATGTCGAAAGATAAATTCATATCAATATAGATTCATGATAATTTAATATATATAGTTTTTATTCATTAAATTAATTATTTATAACTATCCATATTAAGTGATTTTGAAAAATAAAATGTTTCTTTCATGGTGGTGGAAGTCTGCACTTACACACGAGTGATATTATCATCTTCTAACTATAGTGAATGAGATGAATGATGGTTTTTTCATAAAAATAAAAACATTAACATATAAAAATGATACTTATTTTATTATAATAGTATTTTTATATAATATTTTAATGAGATCGAAGTAGAAAAATTATTAGTGAACTCCATTAAAATGATTACCTCATCTTTGGGTATCCATATTTGTATCTCTCCTTAATCCCTCTAGGTTTGGTGTTTTAGAAATCCTAGATCCTTTATGAAGTGGATAAGAGTGTTTCAAAGGTATTTGGGTTGTTATTAGATGATGTGAAATTCCTAGTGTGTTTGGATAAGTGGTGGATTGAAGAGATCCTTTTATAACTAAGATGAGAACACCTATAAAATCTCTTAAATTAAAAATAATATAAAAGTTATTATCATGATAAAGTGGAACTAAATTAGTAAAATTTATATGATATGATATATAAAGGTATATATAAACTCATAAAATAAAATTTAAAAAACAATTAGTGATATTTTTGTTCTTATTACTCATTTTAACCCTTTTTACCTTCTTTTTACCTTAATCAAGGTACTATTTTTTACCTTAAAAAACATTATTGATTAAATTTGAAGTGGAAATTATTATAAAATTTTAAAATTATATTTCAAAATATTAAAATACTTTTATTAGATTAAATTTATAGAAGTGGTAAAATTTATTTTTAATATTAGTACACCAAATGAAATAAAAAAATTTGTAGAAAAAATTCTTTTGAATATAAAAAATAATCAACACCAAAAACATTTAGAGAATTTATCCCCATGATATTTATCAATTTATAAAAAAAATTAAATTTATGTGGATTTAAATGTTATCAAAAATTAAATATAACATTTACAATACTAAAACTAATAAAATTATAAAAAATAATTAATTAATATGAATAAAAATGATTTGGTTTTAAAATATCTTACATAGGTTTATAAATTAAACAAAATATCTTTAATTTTTATACCTATAAAGGGTCTAGAAAAAAAGTGTTTACAATTTTATAATTCTTTATAATATCAATCAGATTAACAAAATATTATTATTTTATAACACCATGATATCTTAATATATGATTATTTTAAATAATCCAATATGTTTGATATGCTTCACTATATGAATCATCAAAATTAATTGAAACTATGATATATTTATAAAAAATATATAAATATTTAATCATGATTGTTCCTACTGAACCATTTAATTAGATGTAATTAATTGGAGAAAACTATATATGTAATATTTATATAAATAAAATTATGGATACTTTTAATATCAAATAAATTTAATTAGTATAGCTAATATGACAAAGAATATCATTTTAAGATTCAAATTATATTCTTCTAATAATGGGGATTTATTTCAAGAATCGTTTTATATTAAAATAAAATAATTATAAAATTTAATTTTAATATGAATGATATATGAAAAATAAATTAATTATAAACTGATATAAAATAAGAATAATGAATAGTTAACATTTTAAAAATCTATTTTCTAGTATGAATAGTTTTCCAATATATTTTGGGAATTTATTTTAATTTCCAAATTTAAAAATTTTTAAACTTAGTTTTATAAAAGTAACATAATTTTTGGATTACTCAAAAATAATATAATATTTTGTTCATATTTTTTGTATTTTTTAAGAATAATGATTTTAAAGTGAATAGTAAAAAAAATTTATAAATAAAACGAATTTTATGAAATTATTAGAATATATGTATTATATGAAAATTTTGGAATTTTTTTTCTAGGACCAAATTAATTTTTCATAAGTTACATTTTAATTTTATTAATGTATCTTTTAATTTATATACTAAAATATTATATTTTAAAAGAGTATTAATATTTTATTATTTTTTTAATTCAGTATATAGTTTGGTTTTATAATTAGTTTTTATCACTTTATAAAATGGGTCAAAATACATTAATTTAAAATTTTTAATTAGTGGGTCCATGTTTTTTAATATGTATCAATTTAATATTTTGCATAAAGGAAACATTACATTTGGTAAAAACTAGTTACCACAGTAAAATAAAAATTATAAAAGTAAAGTATCAAAGATTAAAGGATCTCAAAAAATGTTTAATATTATTTTATCGAGTCCTTAAAGTACTTTTTCACTTCCCTTATCCAATATTTATCATTATTTTTGTAAACATTCATTGGGAGTGACTTTCCTTTATTGAAAAAGGATGTTCATTTATAGAAATACCATCACTTTTCACTTATAAAAGTGGAAATCCTCTCCTCACAATCCCTCATCACAAGAACCTATATATTCATCTAAAAATCTAACACAACCTCTCCTATGAACTCATATCCTACTTCAAGATGTTATTTTCTTTCCAAAACATTTTTCATTAAGGGATTAACCCCCTTCTCAATGGAGATAATCCAAAAAGTGAGGTATATGTTCTCATCCTCCGTTTCCTTTTCCAATATATTTATGTATTTTTATTCCTCATAAAACATATTTTTCCAATATTAAAATAATAAAATTAGTGCCATTATCATATAGTTGTGTTATAATAATTATGGTACAATCATTAACAACATTCCCCTTCTCTATTAAGAAACTAAATTGTCACTCATGCGTTGTGCAGACTACTACCTCCATGACACAACTCATGAGTGACAATTGTTTTCATAATACAGAAGTAGAGGGAGATTAATTCTTGTAAAATAATTATTATAACCCAACCATATAAAAATGATACTGATTCTATTATTTAAATATGGGGAAAAAAAATTATGATGAATAAAAATACATAAATATAGACCGATTGATTTCCATTTTCTTTTTTCCTTACCTCCATTTAAGGATGGTCCTAAGAATGGTTAAAATGAAAAAATATTATTTTTATGGTATCATTATGGTACTAGTATAGAAAAATGAATAACCTATTAATGATATGAACAACAAAAAAATATTTTTAATTCAATCGTTTAAAATAAGTGAACTAAGAAGAAAATGGTCTCTTAATTTTGAGTAATGCTATTATATAAATTATATTAACTTTATAATTATTTATAATTTTTATATATAACACTCATTAATACTTAATAAGATCATTATTCTTTCAGTATTATCAAATTACCATTATTCCACCTCATAATCATACATTAATCATCGTAGGTTGATGTTTGGGTCGGTTTAGCCACCGACATGAAAAAAAATATGAATTTATATAATAGATAAACATGAAAACATAATTAAATTAATAATTTGTTCTAAATATATAAATAATTTTTTTACCTATCAAATTTATATCTTCATTTAACTCATTATTTAATAAAACAGATATCGTTCATTAAGAAACACTAAAAAATGTTAGTCGCTAATTTCAACCTCATTGATCATAAAAAACCTACCATAAAATGAAATAGTAACTTTATAAATAACATTAAAATATATATTTTAATAATTTTAATTATCCTACACTTATTTAAATAATTAGTTTCAATAGTTTTTTTATAACACTAGTTAAATTAAATAAAATTTACATAAACCTAATGTCAAAAATTGGTTAAAACTAACAAATATTTATATTTATATAATGAATTTAAATAAAGAGTATAAATGATTGTAATTATGAATATGTATATTGGTTATATTTTTAATACATTTAATTTAAATATTTAATAATTCTAGTAAAATTGAAAAATAATATAGGACAAGGGTAAGGGTTTTTGTATCATGTTCATCTCTTTGAGATATTTTTGTTATTATACACCTAATTTCATTTATGTGGTATATATACTACCTATTTTAGATATCATATCACTAATTATCATGTAGTAATGTAACATTATTTAAAATTAAAATCCCAGTCTTCCTAGGGGTTTTCCATAAAGTGATAGACAAACTATAAGGCTTTTCTTGGTCTCAATTCTTATTTGTTGAAACATATTACCTATTATGCACCATGATTAATTTATATGGTGTTCTATTGAATTTATATCACATTAATGTGTCATTAAGTATTTCCTTGTAATTTATGAGATTAACTAATTCAAATCAAGTTATTTTATTCATAAGTTTATTAAGTTAAGTTTACCCAATGGCATCCCACATTTTTTAATAAATAATGAATTCATTACATGGAAAAATACACAATAATTGAGAGAATATTTTAAAATTTAGATTCATGGAAATAAGGAACATAGCAAATTAATAATGTAAAACTTTTTCTAATAAAATTTAAAGGATTATTCACTTCTTCATATCATGTTAATTTTATTCTATCTCATCTTCTAGAGACATATATTAATAGAAAGGGGTTTGTGAAGCCCGGTAAGGGAATAAACAAAGTACAAATTTAGGATGTTACCATGACGTATAACAATAGGTAAATATATATTCAAATAGGTAATATCCTAACAGAAATATCATGAATCATAACATTGAAATTTTTATACTATAAAAATGACACGTTTATAATAATATCTCTAAGGTTTATCAATAATGTGTCACAAATCATTATTACTGAGTTTATTCAATAAGTTTTAATGAGACATATAATAATTATAGATTAATTCATTTCTCAATACAATGGATCTCTATAATATTGAACCCTTAATATTTCATGGCTAATGTGATCCAAATTGATCATAATAAATTATTTTATTAATAACTCAAGGAGAATAAATAATGATTTTCATATAAAATTATCATGTAGAAAAGCACTTAAATACTTTAACATTAAATAATTTTTTACCCAAAGAAATAGAATATTGGTTTCAAACATCTAAATACCAAAATCATTAAATTATGTTCACAGCTAGGTGAATGAACTTGGATATGTAAGGGGTCTGGTTATTCAAAATATAAGAATATTTCCTACAATAGGGGGAAATTTGATAAATAAATTCGATAGAAAATTGATACAAAACATGGATTAAGGAAATGGAATAATGATTCATAAAATATTTCCCCCATTGATAAAACATTATTTTATAATTAATTAGACAACTAAAAATAGTTAGAAATAGAAAGTAATTTATCACTTAGATAAAATATGACAAAAGTTGTACCTTAATAGAAAATATGATATGTAGAATTCCTTTACCTTGAAGGGTTTCTTAGTAAAACAAAAGGATAGTTCCTAGAAGACTTAACAACACCTTAGAGAAGAATTGTTTACTAATTTTTAAATATGTTTCCATGAATTATAGGTTGTGAAAAATAAAAACTCGTTGTCTTTACCACCATTTTTAATGGTTTTCCACATTTCAGTAAAGTTTTATAGTATTTTAAAACATTATAACTATAACTCATCTATTAATTTTACATTGAAGATTAAAATTTTATTTTTCCACAAAATGGAGTTTTTAACATCATAATTTTTTAAACTTTAGAATGAAATATATAGGTTTAGAGGTTCACTTAACTCCATTAAAATACATAATATTAATAAAATAACATATTTTAGGTTATGTAATCAGTATAATTAATTTATACATAATTTTTACATATATATGTGAGTGAAGTTACAGAACATACCAAAAATAGGAAACTATATTTTAATTATTGAGTAAAAAATAAATTATGTAATAAAATTAAAAAAAATTACCGTAACATTTTTTTTGATGTGCTGATTAAAAATAAAATGTTTAATTAATCAAAATAATTTTATAAATATGATAATTTTTAATTTTCAATAAAAAATTGTATTTTTTTTAAAATAAATATTTTAAATACATAGAAAAATTTCTGACATATATAAAAGTTTCTTAAGAAATTATAAAATTATATTACTCTTTTTTCATAAATAGTGTTTTCAAAGGATAGTTATTAAAAGTTAATTTTATTTAGATTACCTGAGTTTATTATAAAATATTATATAATTTATGAGGTTATATTTAAGTTTTACCTCTATTAAGAAATATGTATATTAAAATTATTTTATATTCATTTTTAAAAATAAAATAATACAAAATTGGGATGGGAAAAAAATAATTTTCATTTATATAAATAAATTTACACTTTTACAATATGATGGTCTTGAAATATGACCCCTTATTAAACTGACAACCACCATAAGGGTATAATGTGTGATGTTTATAATTTCATGGGGTGGGTAAGAAGACATTGACCTAGTAGTGATCTCTAAAAACTTAAACATATCTCATAGTCAATTTCATTCAAGACTAGTTTATTGAAGCTCTTTTTGGTAATAGTCTATAAAAAACCCCAGTAAAACTACCTATAAGGACCCATCCTTAATCATTACATAATATTGATTTTTAATTCAATAATTCATTCTCATACATTTAAGGATATTTATAGGTTTAGTGTTTTATACAATTAGTCCACATATAAAACATTACCAACCATATTATAGAATGTAGACACTTCCAATTAGTATCCATTTTTTCAACCATATAAAACTTTTCAAAAAATTGACAACATTTCATGAAAAAGCTTCATGAAGTTCAACTTGACCACTTACTTTCTCATACACTCCCTTAAATCTTATTTCAAACATTTTAAAAATGTGGAGTGAGAACAAAAATCTTAGTAAGGGTTATAAAAAGAAATGAAACCATAAGTCCAGTGAAAACATAAAATATCTGGTAATGTTTAACATTTTATGTAAACTTATTTTAGAATATTAAATTAATTTTTTTTATGAAAAACATACATATTTTTTACTTAAATTAATACTTTAAAACCTAATAGAAATTAATTAAAATCAATTTACTGTAACTTAGATAATCACATTCATAACTCATTTTAAACTCATGTTAGAAGTAACTATATCCTAGGTAAATATATTGGAGATAAAAATTGTAAATTAAATCATTATTGCATATTATTATAAGGAATGTTACACAGTGCATTGAAGCACAATCAGAGCACACCCTTCATTTAATTCATTACGGGATCACCCGACGCTATCTGGATTCCCCCATTGTAAAAGTTATAATGGGATCACCCTGCACAATCAAGGGTCACCTATTTATCTATTATAATTCTCAATTAGTATATTATAAATAAAAAAATTTATAACGGAACTTTCTAATTATCAAAATTTTGAAAAAAAATATTTTAAACCAATAATAAAACCACTTTTTATATCAAAATACCCTTTTCCTTTAAACCACCATTTTAAATATTAAAATACCCAAAAGGGAAGAGATTTTTTTATGAATACATGAAATATTTTAATGTAATTTAGAAATAAAATAATTGTAATTATGGTGGAAAAATTATTTGTTATCGTAAATGTTAAAATATAATATTCCTTTTATTATTTGAGAAAATGTTTCGTATAAAATTTGTAAAAATAATACTTTGGAAAAACATTTACATAATCTACAGGTGACATAAGATGTTCTTTATAATTATTTTATAACTATTTGAAAACTATCATGAAATCATTTAAAATTATATGTACATGGGAGAGAAATATTTTAAAGAAAAATAATAAAATATGATATTTTAAAAAGAAGAGTCCCTGATCACATGTTAAACACTTAAATCATAATCCCCAAGAAATAATAACATTAAAAGGACAATAATTATCATAATAATCGACAAATTCATTTAATAAATACTCAAAGAAGTTACCATATAAAAAAAATAAGATGCATAACTTCAAAATATTCCTCAATGAATGAAAATTGAGACGATTTCCCTCACCTTGAGTTTAACATATCACATGTTTATTTATCTTATTGAATAATAAAATTACAATAATTATTTACAATATTTAGATTATGTTTAATGTTCATTAATACTTTTATTTCTCATATTAACAGTTTATATACAATTAATAAATCGATTGTGTTTTTTTATACATTTTGAAAATATTCAACTTATATGTAAAAATGGCATTGGTCTGTTGACAATGGTAAAATTGGGCATTATTTAAACATATAAAGAATATTAATCATGACATATTTATCATATTTATACCTAGATTATAATTTTATAAAATATCCTGGAATACATTTTTGAAAAATGAGGTATTTTACAACCCTGTAGATGTATGTTGTACTTATGCATGGGCAACATTTCAATTTTTCAATGGTCATTATGGAAAATAGGTAATAATATTTTACCTTTAAAAAATGATAAAAATATAAAATATAAGATAATATTTATTTAAAAATACATTTAAATATCAACCTTTAGGTGTGGTTATGAAATGAAAGTCACACTACTTCGTGAAGGCTGTAGTCCACACGTTCACAAATAACGATATCATTTTTTAGTGAGTGGAAAGGTAAGAAATAAAATGACATATTCAAGTTTAATAATGATAAATATATCATTAATATAATAATTTTCCATTTAAATCACTTAAATTCCTTAAATTTAATTTTATTACCTTCTATATCAAACATTATTGGAAAACAATCATGTCACTTTGTGACGAGGTAGTCTACCAAACAAATAAATGACATTATCATATCCCCTACAAAATTGAATGTAAAAAGGTATATATATATATATTATAATATATTCAGAGATATAATTATATTATAAATATCATATATATTCTTTATATCCATCATCATGTCCAACCATGGGAGACTATAATGGAAACAATAAATAACATCGATTTGTGAGGCAGTAGTTCTCTGTATACAAAATTCATGATTTTGCAGCCCATTTCATGGATGAGGATACATGTTTAGGTTATTAAATTAGCATTATATAATATAATTATAATTTATATATCGATGATATTATATAATATTTTATTAATAATAATTCAAGGAGTCCGAGGAAGAAATAAAATAAAAACTCCCATTAAAGAATATTACCACTTATTCGGGTAACATCTTTTGGTTTTCACCAAAGGCCTTGATAGGTTGGCCTTATTACCATAATAAGGCTTCTAGGATGAGATTAGGTAAGTATATTTGTTATTTGTGATGTAATTTTTATAACCAATAGGGATGGAGTGTGTTAATATAGGATGATACAGTGTGCAATGTTATAAGTGAGATGAGTGCCACACAAGTAATTTTTGTAAATAATTAATTCCACCCACATTTTTCATGTTAAAAGGTTCCAATAATGGAAAAATATAGATCTTATAGTGAAAAATGTTTAAATATTTCAATAAAATATATTTTATATAATATTTTATTCCATTTTAACCCTTATCTTTTTATTTTCTCCTCCGATAAGTCCATTTTTATATTAAATGTGGTAATTAATTTTTACTATTTTCATTATTCATTTTCATCAATAATTATGTTATAATTAATATAATATATAAATTAGGTTTATTAAAAATATTAAGTATGTTTTACCAAATTCAATTCACAAAATTTGAAAAACATATAAGCGTTATGCATTTTAAAACATTTATTATATAAATTACCTAAAATGGATAAACATTATGCACTTTAAAATATTTTTTTTGAAAACCACATATTTAAACCCAAAAAATAAACTTATTGTAAAATATATATAATGTAGAATAAAAGAAATTAGGTTTTTTAAATATAAATAAATAATAATTATGTTACAATAAATCATATTCAAAATATGATTGGACTATTAAGTTAATTAATTTCTAGGAATAAAGTTGAATTTTTATAAAAAAATAGTGATTTTCAGTACTCACTGAAAGATATATATTGTTTTAAAAGGTCTAAAAATATCACCATAACTAAATTTTTATATTATTATTTTAAAATTTGTGTTCATATATTCAAAATAAAATTATAAAATTGAAAAATGAAACTTTTGAGTAAAACCCTTAAAAGAAAACAGGTTAGTTAAAACTATTCCATTTAAAAATAAAATAAACTTTTTATAACAAATATAACTTTCTATTCTATATTTATAAATATAAAAATGATTTATTCACATATTAAATATTTTTTTAAATTATTCCATAATTTTATAAATTATGCCCTCACAATTTTATAAAACTATTAAATAAGGGTGGATATCTTTCTACGAGATCATTTTCATATTATTATATTGCATCTTCAACTATATGGTTTTTTAAAAAAACCTAATCATAGTAAATCTCCATATTCTGAAATAATTGTTCTCTATAGTAAATAATATAATATATTTTATTCCTAAAAATAAATTATATCTTCAAAATATACTTCTTTTTTGCATTAAAACATGAGATTAATCCATCACAAATTTTATTAACATAAAAATATTAAATACAATATGTACCTAAGATCCACTCAGGGGTTAGGAATCATGGTGGGAAATTGATCCACATTTTAATAATATTTCATATTATCAAATAAACTATATACTTATCTTCCTGTTCTTAAAAAAATGCATAACACTTTTCCATTGAGAAAATTGGAGAATGACATGATCTCCTACCAGGAATGAAAGACCTTTCCACCAATTTTCAATATCACTTATTTAACTACATTGATCCATGCTCATATGCTACCGAATCAACTGCACCTTCTCTACTATTTCCTCTAGAAAATCTAGCCCTATAAACTTCCTTTCACTTACATCATCCTAAAAAATCTATTTTATAACAACAATTTCTATATAATTCTACATATGGTTCCATCAGTATATTGTAATGAAATTAATTATTATAAGAAAAATCGTCCAAAGAAAGATGTTGATCCCATATTACCTAGTAATCCAATGAATAAGAACCAAGAATATATTCCATGGTCTGCATGGTCTACTCATACTATCCATTTAATTAAGGGTGAAAAGTTCTATATAAAATTAATTTAGTTCCCAATGACATCTAATGTCCTTTAAAAAAAAATCAGAAACTTGGATCATGGTCCTCTACAATAAAGAGGGGCACTCCATATAAACTAAATAAATTTTTTAGATACATTTGAGAAATTTTATCTAAATAAATTGTATCATGAATGGTAAGGAAATGATAAGATTTAGTTAATTAATCAATAATAACCCAAATATATTTATTACCTTGATAAGTATTTTGGAATCCTACCATGAAACCCATTAATATATTTTCAAAATAAAGCATAATTATTGGAAATTGTTGGAGAATGAAATTGGGTAACTATAATTATTATTTAAATAAAGGGCAAGTCAAACACTTCATGGTGAATTCTATAAAATATCTACCATTTTCAACAAACCAATAATAATCTTAAAGGTCTTCATATATATTACTACTTATTATATGAAAGGAAAATAAGTAACTATGATATTCACTCATCTACTCTTTCCTAAAATATGAATCACATGGCACACATATCTATTTCCAAATCATAAAACACCTAATTTATCAAACTTTAATTCAAGGAACTTAACCTAATTAATGGATAAAACATTTTTTCACAAATATAGGCCCTTAATTTGAGCATTATTAATTATTCCTGAAAAATAAAGCTACACTATAATGTTAAAAAAAATAGAGGATGTCCTTCCATCCAAAAATTTTAAGAAAAAACATATCAAATCATTAATAAAAGGGTCTTGTTATAAATGTGACATGGTTAATGTAGAATTATTTTTTCAACTCAAAGAATCATCTAATATGTTTTCTTTTATAAGACCATAATAAAGTCTACCATCATAATCCTTGATTGGTTAGTCCATATTATATGTCTCTTATTCAATTTTTTTATATGAGTATATACTTAAAACTTTTGAGATCAGTATATATTTTTCACATTACTCTTTAAAAATGTTTCCACCAAATATTTAATGAATAAATTGTATCAACTAATTCTAAATGATGTGTGTGGAAATTTAACTCATGGGGTTTTAGGTAACATGATCATAAGAAATTACCGAATCATTCTGCACTATGAAACAACCAAGTCCATTCAATAAATCATCACTATAGATGAAAAATTAAAAATTTCTTGAAGGTAGGGAAAAAACAAGTGCATCAACCTATATTCATTTTTGTTCCCGAAAAAATCATCACATTCTTTTTTCATATTGAATTTGACTCCTTCTCTAGTTAACTTAGTCAATGGGAAAAACAACAAGGAAAAGGTTTCAATAAAATACTAATAATAACCAATTAATCTAAGAAAACTATAAATCAATATGATATTTGTGGGTATTTCCTATTATTTAACAAGTTTTTTTTATCAATTTCATCAATTATTCCATATTTAGAACAATATTTCACAGGAATGAAATTTTTTACAACCAAAATTATCACTTACTAACTTTACCATTTAGTTTCTTTTATTTTAAGGTTTGAAAAACAATACTTAGGTGTATTTCATGTTCACCTTGAATTTTAGAATATACCAAAAATTCATCAATAAAAACAACCACATAATTTTCTATAAACTCATGAAACATTCTATTCATAAGGTCCACGGATATTTTACGTGCATTAAACAACCCAAAAATCATAACTAAAAAACTCTTCGTGATCATATCTAGTATGAAAATCAATCATTATAATGTTTACTTCCATTAATTTCAACTGATGGTACCCCAACCTTGGGTTGACCTTCGAAAAATACAAAGCTCTCTAAAGCTAATCAAACAAATCATTAATATGAGGCAATTGATACATGTTCTTAATAGTGATGTTATTAAAGGCTCTATAATCAATGAAGAGTATCATTGAACCATATTTATTTTTAATAAAAAAATAGGATCACTCAATGGTGAAGTTCTAGGTTAGATCAAACCATTATCTAATAACTCATATAATTGTTTTCAATTATAAATTTTCAATTTGATCCATTTTATTAGGGGGTTTAGAAATATGGAATGAACGAGGTATTAAGTCAAAAATAAACTCAATCTATTGATTAGAAATTACATTATGAAAATAAAATTAAAATAAATAAATGTATTCATTTAATACTATAACATATAAAAATTTTGATATTATCTTTATTTTCAATAATATTATCTAGGTAAGTTTCATTTCCACCTCTATTAAATTTCTCAACATCTTTGTAAGTTATCAAAGGCATGAAATCATAGAACACAACTTTCTTAGATATTTAATCTATATTATCATTATAAAATAAAATTCAATCTTATAACACCTGGAGTTTTCATGATTTTTTTCAATATATCATATTTTAATGATGTATTAAATTACATGGAACACCAATTTAACCTTGGGAAACATGAAATATTGTCTTAAATTTCCTTATACACAAAAATATGTTTTTACAAAACCATGTTATATTATTAACAATGTTGTTTGAACCTAGACATAAAACTTTGTAAAATTAATAGTAATAAATAATATATAAATATCAAGTATAGTGGTTTTATTTAAAGAAAATATATTTATAATAATATATTTAATTTCTTGTATAGTCATTATAAGTTTCAAAAATAATATTTTTGAACAAAATGTTATTTTTCTTTTTTGTGAAAAATAAAAAAAATAATTTTTGAAACATTTTGAAAATAAAATTGATAAAATAAAAATAATTTTTTTAATTATAATTGACCAAATTAAGTTAGGGTAAATTTTTGGTATTTTTCTAAAAATTTCTATTTTTTGATAAATTGATATAAATACTGAATTTTAATTTAAAACAGCCATTTTGTTTAATTTATATATAAATATAAATACTTTGTAACACTTTAATCATTTTCTCTTTAAAAAACATTAATCACGCCACATTTGTGGGGTTAATTTTAAATTAATTTTTTCTAGTTATTTGAATGGAATTTTTAAAACTCAGTTCCATAATTTGAATCATAATAATTTATAATGTCTAATAAGTAAAACATTATCTTTGACCAAAATTAATATTGAAAGTAGTAAAAATTAATTACCATGGTTTAGGTAAAAATGGGTTTGCTGGGAGGTAAACTAGATTGATAAGATTCAAAATGACTTAAAATATTGTCTTAATTTTATTTAATGACATTATTTCCCCCTTGAAAAAAAATAATCTCTAGAATATGGAAATTAATTTCCAATTGACATTTAATGTGGACTATATAATAAGGTAGGTAATTAAGAAGACTTAAAATATACTTTTATTAATTTTAATAGCTTTAAATACCTAGGATGGGGAAGAAAACAACATATTACCAGTAATAAGTTTTATTTTGAAATATAAATTAGATTTTTTATTATAATAATTTATATTTAATTTTTAGTGATTAAATAGTTACTTAAAATGATTAAGAAAATTCAACAAAGTGATTATTTATTTGATAAAATACAAAATAACTAATACTAAAAATAATAAAAGTAAAGTCACAAGAAATAATTATTGTGTTTCATTAATTTTTTGGATAAATATATCATTTTTCACATGTGTGAACATAATATATTCTAATTTCATCATGGTCTTGATATTCATAAATTCAAATTAAATTAATAATTTGAAAATTTACATTAATGGGATCTTATAATAAATGATAATTTTATAAATTTTTTAGAATAACTAAAAAAAATGCCTTCATCAAAGTTATTTTAAAATGATAATAAATACAAAATATCGTCTACTAATTGAAAAATTTATCTTTTACAATGAACATGTTGACCCTTAAATAGTAAAAACTTTGTTAGCGCTGTTAAGGTTAAAATGATGTTTTTACACATTAAATGTTCTTCTTTTAAAATTATTTTTCAATGCACTTACGATTTTTATTTGATAAGTCAGATTAAAAAATTTCAATTAGTGGTTCAAAATTATATAATAATTCTCACTTTAATTTAACCTTAATGGATATAATACTTAGGTTATAAAACAAGATACTGTAGTGAAAACCCAAAATGGTAAAAGTATGGGAAATTATAAGTTAAGGAACAAAATATTTAAAAAATGTTTTTCGATAAGTGGTGGAGGTATGGATCGACCATATTTTCCCTCCATACATTTAATTCTCAAATTTTGTTCCACCTAAGGTAATATTGGACTCTAAATAGTTAATACATTTGAATATTTACAAGAATGACACTTCTCCAAAACTATCAAAGGGCACTCCATCCCCTCACAACTTCACTCCTTCACACATATTTGGTTCATCCAATACCATCCCAAATCACTTTTCAACTTCCATCCCTTGATACTAGAATCAATATTTTTGTATTTAATCCAAACTCAGAAGGATTTAGTTAAAAAATAAGGATAATACCATAAGAAGATAATGTTTTAACAAGTACAATGAGAGGTAAAACATAAGTAAAGGGATTTTGTCTCACTTTTTACATCTGTGAGACACTTGACATGTTGACTTCCAATTTATTTTTTTAGTATATATACATCACAAGAATTTATTTTATGATTATTATAATGATAATTATTTGGATTTACACATCCAATATTTAATAACTCTTTAATGGGGTTTATGGTTCAAAAGTTAACAAATTGATGAGGGGCATGTGTCTCGATTTTTCTACTTTGAGACATTTATTATGTTATACAGATATATAGTTTCATATAGTTGGTATAAAAAACCCATTAATATGTAATACCATGATATTATTCACACTTTTTTCCATATTCATTTTATGTTATTCCTTCATGGGTATTATGAATCAAAATTATCAAACTGGTAATAATTCCATGCTAGAATGTCATCATTTTGAAACATTGTTTATGATTATGTTTCTAATCATAAAATCTTATAATTAACCTAGAAATAATTCACATGAATTTTATTATCCTATGGTTATTAATATATCTTTATCTAATGGTGAAAATTTTCCATACTTTGGTAAAAAAAATAATTAGGAAATGGTTTTTAAGAAAATACATCTTTATTTACCTCTTTGGTCAGTAATCCATTTTCTTTTAAAACCATGTTTGATAAAAATGTTTCCAAAAAAATTATTAATCACTTTTTATTTTAAAAAATATTTTTTCATGCATTGATAATTTTTTTTAAACCCTTTTAAAATGAAATTTCAAATTTTTTTCAATAAAAATTCATATTTGGCTTTTATTGAAAATGGGAAAACAATATTTTGTTTATTATTTGCATGGTATGAACCAGGTTTCTTACTATCATGATTTATCAATTATTACATGATTAACATAAAAAGTTAAAAAGTTCATTTCAAAAAAAATCCCTTAATATTTAGGAAATTTTACAATATTAAATAAATGGTTTCAAAAAAATGCAATGAAATTGTTTTATTTTTTTAAAATAATTTTCAATGTGAAAATGATATTTTGCACATGAAACGATTTAAATGATTGATCAAAATAATTTTCCATCTAATTTACATATTCTCTATTTGGGAAATGATATAGGGTTACAATTCATATTATTTCTCTATATTTTTTATTTTTTTGAGGAAATGTTGTTTATTAAAACCATTTTTATCCACGAGTTATACCATGATAAAATTATTATGAAACCTGTTTCATTTTTCATGGGTTATGATTTTTTAAAATTATGAAATTATCATGAAACCTATTTCATTTACATAGGTTATAATATAATGAAATTTTTATATAACCCATATCATTTCATGGTTTAGGATATATAGAATATTTTAGGTTCCTTTGGAAAACATATGTATGATATTCATTATATGGTGGGGGTTAATTTAGAACCAATGATATAGGTTATTTTATAACCAAGGATAATGTTTATGTTATAATAGAAGAATATTGGGACCTATATCTCCCCCAAATTAATTGGGAAAGAGTTATAACTCACGAAATAAACATCACTATAATGGAGATTAAACTCAATTCAGTTAGTGACATTGTCCACTATGATGGTCTTTATAGTGAACATTGACTAATATTATGTTATGTGTTTATCATTCATTCATGTCCATAATGTTATGTGTGAACGAAAATACATGTTCACAATGTTATGTGTGGACCTGGTTATATGTTCACAATGCTATCCATGGACCTATCTTTCATCTGTATGATGTTATGCATTGACCTTTTTATAAGCCCATAAGATTATGTGAGGGCATTATTTCTTGTACTTAACATAAAAAGTAAAACAATTTCTATTTATAAATGTTCACAATATTATAATATGATATGTATTCCAAACATCAATGTTTCATTCTAATGTTATGCCTTTATAGATCATGTGCAATGATTCCCTTATGATTTATTCTTATAAAAAACCAATATTTATGCCACGACTCATGTTTATGAACTATGAAAGGTTGGGTATGAAAATAATATTTTATGTTCGTTACCACATACCCTAATTCTTATATTATTCTTTCATATGATCATATATTTATATCACCATTGTTACCCTTGTTGAGAATCTAAGATCACCATTTCTTTTGATTCCTTTCCCTGGGTTATGAAGAATTTTTTTTTGTTGGGCATGTCTATGAAGGGAACTAAAATGGAAGATCATTGTGGGAAACATTTAATACTATTAAATATATAGATTATTTTGATCCATGATACCAATTTAAACTAATATGTTATTCATCCATGTTTTTTAATGCATTGAATATTCAAGTAAAATGATTTAATATCCATGTATGAGAGTCATGGGTCACTGTATTTGGTATTAAAGAAAATTATTAGTTAACCTTTGGAAAAAAGTATGGGAAATATTTAGTTATATCCATAGGTATATTTCAAAAGATATGTTTTTTATGTTTCTAAGGATAAGTCTTAGGATGAGTTAAAGTATAAGAAAATTTCATATAGTTTTGGTAAAGGATAGAGTTGGTGGTTTCTAAGAAATAAAATCAATGTCTATATAATACAAGTGGATGTAGATCTTCAAAATATGTACCTATAGGTAACGACCCCAAAAACACCGTATTGAGATCCAATCGATCGAGAACTCGTGAATGATAATTTTCCTTATTGCACACCTCGTTTGACACTCAAGGGGGATATGATTTGAAAATTCACACACTTTAAAAACCATTATAATTTATTTAAATATATAATTACAATAAATGACTTAGGATAAATCAAAGGTATCCTAGATTAAAATGAAGGTGTCTTGATTTATACCTATTAAATTATTTTTAGACAGTTTGATTATCTATTACGATTATCATTTATCACACTTTGTTTTATAGACTTAGTCACTAGCGGGAACCCTAAGGTTCTAGACTATCATGGAATGTGATGGATGATTTTCTGATGAGTAGTCAAAGGGTATGATGATTGGATTTAAGGACATTTTGATTATTTCTAATCAGTTTTCATACAACATCATTAATAATTTATACATTAACCATATCTAGGACTCACCGAATAAGAGAAAGAATAAGTTCACTAAGAGTATGAGTAGAATGGACCTTGAATAAAATAAGATTTGGTTTCCTATATGTCAATAATATGTTAATAAACAGAAAATTTAAAATCTTAGAGGAATGGGAATATTTTTTCATTATTGAAAAGAAGAAAAAAATACAATAACAGAAAATAAAAAATGAAAATTCAAGTTAATGAAATAGATAGGAATATTGATCTCTATAAGATATCATCAAATTTTTAATCCATCAAATTTTGAAATTATGGGGATTTGGAATATTGAGGAAATATTATGATGAAAATTGGCAAGGATGTTTGAGTAATGGTTATCCTGTTGATGACTAAGATACTATAGTATCTATGTGAAAAGAATGAGGTATTAATGGAGAAGATGATGAAGTGAAATTAATAGTTTGGGTAGGAAGTTGTAATATTGAAGTATTTCTATTTTTTGATTCATGAATTATGAAATATATGAGGATTGTTAATTTTAAGTTTTCCATTAAGGATTTGAATGAATATGATGAATGATATTGATGACCAAGAAAATGGATTTACTAGAAAGGTTATCTTCAATATAAATCACATGATTAAGGAAACGTGAAACAGACTATATCCCTGTTGTTGTGAAAATGGTGTTGACTTTGGATAAATATGTGTCAGATAAGAATGAACTAATTTGGTGTGTAATTATTATCTTGGAACAAATTAATGATTTTTTGAAAAAGTGGTTTATGTTATCATGGATTGAGTTTACAACATTTTTGTATTTAAGGAATATATCCAATAAGATATGTTCTATATAAGGAATTAATAGTCGTGTATGTTTTCAATATTGTTTTATGGTAATTCAAGTTATTACCATGTTTTAAAAGAATACATGATGGAGCTATTTATGTATTTGGTATGTAGCAATAAAGAGCTACTTTATGATATATGGGGGATTAATTTTAAGTTTACTTTTATAAATTTACTGTATTTATTTTTAAATTTTTAAATTTTTTTATTTTAGAAGGGTTGAAATTTTAACCATTTATGAAATGGAGTGTGTTGAACTTTTGATGAGGTTTTGTAGATTAAAGTATTATTTCACCATATACTGATTTATTCATATTTGACAACCTTTGAGACAAATTTTTTATTATTACTAAATATAAATGGAATTATATATCATTATATTAAAGGATCTTATGATCTGTTAGTTCTTCAAGTATAAAAAATCATACACATTTCTTTTAATAATTGATGAAGTGTAAATTAATCCAGGCACAACCAGAGGCTGATATTGTTCTTAAGAAATGTAATGAAATCAAGTAAGTATATATTATATAGAAAATTATCAAACTTTTGTTAAAGGGTCATGAAATAAAATTTTATCTTTTTATCAATTTTTTTATTATTTCAATGACATTCTTCAACCCTATTTGGTTTACGTATTTATGATCATTAACTTTATCATGACCATGCTCACTATCACTCTCTATCAGTATTTGGGTGTCAGTTCTCTCTTCTATATCCATGTTTTCACTTCCCATATCTGTTATCCTGTTTGGAAACCTAATAAGTTTTATTAATTATGTACATATTACATCTCTTTCTATTTTTCAGGATTATTATTTTTAAACAATTTACATTGTGGGTTTCTATGAAAGTAACTTTCTATTGTTGATCCTCTTTGATGACTAAGACAAATTTTGAAATAGAAATTCATTTTATGGGTGGTATAATATAAAAACCTATGTTTTCATGATTTTTTTATAATAAACTAAATTTATTTTAGGGAATTCATTACATTCCACACTGAGTTAATTTTGTGCTACATGCATCATTAGCTTAGCGTGCATTACACACAATAATGAGTATTAACCAAACCATGATTTATTATTAACAAAACATTAACAACCAATCAATTAAAAATAGTCATTTGAGTATTAATAAATATTTTTAAATTATTAATTATAATATTTTTATTTAAATAAAACATGTTGATATTAAAATACTTAATTTTCATTAAAGTATTTATGTGTTTCAAAATTTTTATTTTTTGCCAAAATGTTTTTTTTTCTTTTTTTGAACAAAAATCAAATTATTTTTTTAAAATTTTGGAAAATAAATTCAACAAAATAAAATTTATTTTTTAATTTATAATGTCAAAATTATCTTTGGAGGAATTTTTAACATTTTTCTGAAAAGATTTATTTATTGATAAATAGTGAAAAATTGTATTTTAATTGAAAAAAATTGATTAAGTTATTTTAATGTCAATTTTTACTTTAAACAGGTTTTAAAGAATAAGAAGTTTAATTATGAATTTATTAATCTAATATAGGACATTACAATCAATTTCATATTGAAATTGGATTTAAAAATTTTGTAAGCTTTTTATCATTTTTTTCGTTAAAAACCTTCATTCTCATCATGTTAGTGGGATTAATATTCGATTAATTTTTTTCAAATTATATAAAGTAAATTATTAAATATTAATTCCATTTTTGGAATAAAATAAGTTACAATTTTAAATATGGCCAAAATAATTTTTGATAAAAATGAATAGTGAATTCGATAAAAAACAGTTACTATGGTTAAGGTATAAATTGGTTTACTTGTGGGTTATACTAGAATGTTAAGAGTGGATATGACCTAAAATATTATCTTAATTTTATTTAATGAGTTTATTTAGAATGGGTTCATCAAATTCTCTAAAAAAATAATTTCTTTGAAACATTCCTTTAAATATAACCCATATAATAAGTAAAGTAATTAAAAACACAAAAAATATTTATTTATTACATATAACACTATTTAAAATTGGTCTTTTATGCCTGTACATGCGGGAGACCTCCTTTGGTTGTCACAAATGGATGGAAATAGCTACTTCAAAATGTAATCAGTACACTTCTTCCCAAAAAACACTATCACTCCCCCCCCCCACCTCCCATCTCCCCCCAAACAACACACCACTACGCATCCCCTAATCATGTGACTCTCTCTACTCACTATCACCATCACCTCTTGGTTCCATTGCTCGGAGCCAGTCATTGATCCTACTGATCCCCCTCGCCTCCTACCAGGGATAGTGCTTCCACCTATAGATATCATCTATCTTAGTTAACCCCACCCCTACGTCCACACATAATTTCTAATACATCCATTGTCCCCTTTTTCTCCATGTCCAGAATAGGTAACCCTATTTTCATAGCATCATAGATGTTTTGAATTTTTAATTTCATTCATTATATTCTGTTAATTTTACTCAAAACATTTATTTGGTTATTATTTCAATAATATACCATTTCAATTTTCAATTTGTTTTAATGTATTATTTAAATATTAGAATTAAATTAAATTTGGATATTGCAATAGTTCCATAGGATGATAGTTTTTTGGGTTTCGTTATTATCATAGGTAGATTCGATACAAAAAATATTTTATTTCCCACCCTCCCCCAAAATTTTGTGATATTTGGGACCATTGATTTCAAAATCACACTTATACACATGAACATTTTATAAATTAAAATAACCTCATGTGATTATTTGATGAGAAAATAAATTATTTTCAATTCTATTAGCTTCTTTCCTTGTCTTTGTCTGTGATACAAAAACTCACCTCTTTTTCCTTGTGGAGCCTGCATGTATTCTATTCGAATAACATTAACTCTCACATGTATGTGGTATACTATATAAAATCATTTTTAGAGTTCATTGCTACACTATTTCTAGTACTCATTCTGAAATATGAGTTTTAAAATATTTTCCATTTGAGATTTTTTATTTATAGTGAATAAAATGAAACATGATATTTCTAATTAAATAATATGTTCATACCAAAATTATCAAACACACTATATGGTGCTAATTATGTATCTTGATCTTTACTAGTAAAATAAAGACTAACACTGTAATGTTAGAAATATAATGCTCGTATAGGTTCTTAACAATTTACTACTAATAATATTCTCCATTCTACTATCCTATAAATGCACTAATTCCCCTTATTATTTATCATGAAGAGAAATATCATTGTATAATGACATCAACAAAGAAATAACAATTTTAACACCAATTTTAATCATAATATTAAACGGTTTGTATGAATTATTGGTTCAATTCATATTATCTCATATTCCTTATAAAAAAATTACAAATTACTTCATTATTGTATAAATTATTCTTTTGTGTTTCAGAAAATTTTGAACCCCAAAATTTGAGAATAGTAAGACCTTATCAAACACCTTGTATTGAGCTTAAAATTAAACATAATTCAACGTAAAAAACCACTACTCAAAAGTAAAAATATTATTTATTTATTGTTTTTTATTATATGATACTAATAATTTGAAATATTTTTTTCTTGAAAACAGACATAAAATGGTATTTTAATTATTAATAATTTTACTTTCCATTAATACTCCTCCTCTTAAATCAGTGACAACTATAAAATATGGTAGTGGTTAATGAATCTCAACAATGAAACAACATCCATGAATGATATTTTTTCATAATTACTATAACTTTTTCTATCAATATTTTGAATAAATTTAATGTTATTTTTTCATTATTACCATACCAAATTCAAAAGGGGGAAAATATAATACTAGCCAACCCTATCCTATCTCAATCTCCAATATGACTCCTTCAAAGTGTATTAAATTGGGAAGGCATTTCATATCAAATCAAGATATCCTTTCAAGTCAACATATTCATGTTAATCACTTTTATAACATGATATAATGTCATGATTTTCATCCTTTACTATGCTTAGATTTCATGGATAGTGGGTTCCAAGATATATGATTCAAAATTACTATGACGCAGTGACAATTCATAACTCATAAGGGTATCTTAATTTTTTGGTTAAATTCACTTATAATCTAAACTTTATTGAAATTTCTATCTATGTAAAGAACACAAAAAGTTTCCACTGTATTGTTCATATTTACAATCCAAATTGGTAAATATAAAGGATAACCATCTAATTAATGATTTATGATAAGAATGTTTGTTTGGACCCTATAGTGTTATTATTTGTTTCAAGAACATTTCTGTATTTTCTTTATTGGGATGACATTTTTTAAAGTATACTTTCATTTAACTATTAGTATTTCTTCAATTTTCATTTAGATAATTGTATTGTATAACTAAAAAATGTGGTTTAATTTATGAACATATACTTATTTAAAAAATACATACTTATTACATTAGTTTGATGTTACTTATTTTATTTTGACATGTGTATATATTTTTTTACATTTTTCTTATATAATTTTATCACATGTTTATATTCCTTCAAAAAACAAGGTTTAATATATATACATTTTCATTCTTCCAGATTTTTTTGTTTCATATTATAATTTTTAACATAAATTTTATATTTTTTAAATGTTTCTAATTTTAGGTTGACATTGGTCACTATCCACCCTTTTATTTCAAGGGATCATCTAGAAATTCTACATTTAAGGCTTTATTATTGGTATAAGATGTGGTTTGGATTTATTTCTCAGGCCTTCTATTTTCCTTGTAAACATAATAGGAAAGAATTTAGGATTTTTTTTTCTAAGTTACACAATTCCATAGGATCAAATTTCTCTTAAAATCTTGAAAAATATATGAACTCTATAAAAACATTTATAATTCATGAAGCTCTATTTTTAGAAAAAAAAATCCTTGTATGATGATTTAATGGTATTTTAATTTATTGTAGGTGGATTATAGTTTTAATAATCTTGGTTTGAAATTTTCAATGCAGTTTCAGATTTCAATTAATGGTGGGTTTTTTGATTCCCACTATATTTGATGCTTGGGGATTCATGAATTTTCCATTTATATTTCATATGATTTTAAATGGTTTTAAAATTACATACAGGGAAGAAATATTATTTTTATATTCTACTCAAGAAGTGATACATCATTAGCATAAAGTTTATATCTTTACATCCCACTATAATAAAACTTGATGTTTTGAGGAGACTCTCTTTGGTGAGTTTTTTTTTTCATATTCTACAATTTTTTTTTATTTCCTCGTGCATTGGAATGTTTATGGAAGTTCCTTATTCAGAATGTATTTTTAACCTGATTATGGTTTTGGTAAGCATAATCAATTCATTTTTCAGCTAACTTAGGTGTTATAGTATATGTTTCTTGCATGCTATGATATATTTTTTATGCTCTATTTTCTATATGTTCATATTTTCAGTGGTTTTTTGTTTCTCATTACATGTTGTCCAAGTGTCTATCATTTGACTTTGTACTAGTTGATGAAGTGTGTTGCAATTCCATTATTGAAACTCAAAAGGCCAAAAAAGGTAATTCTATATTAATAATTGTGATTCAAGAATTTATAACTATATATACAATTTTCATGTTATCCATTTCTTCATTTTTAGGTTTTATTCTACTATTATTTTCTAGATATTTTGTTAGATAAAAACACATATTATATTAACATGATAAATCTGAAACCATTGAGAATTATATAAGAGATCATAACAGGTTCAGATTAATATTTTTATATTTCTTTTTACTAGAAGTTATATACAAATGGTGATGGAATTTCCCCTTCAAATCATAGGAATGGATGATTTAATTTTTTTAACAGAAAATTCACCACTTATACCTAGTAAAATACATTCAAGGTAATGTTTTCCTATAAAATAATTTCAAATTTTATCTATCTAGCAGTCAGTGTGGACTAGTTTAATGAACCTTATACTTTCCTGTAAAAAACATGTTTGCATATCCTTCAATGTTCAACTTGGTTTCAGGTCTGGAATTGAGGTTCCACCTATAATTTTTTTTAAAAATATATATTTTTTTAAAGACCTGGAAATTTCACGGAAATTTCTTATCTTAATTCATTGGAATTTTACGAGTCTGCGGTTTCTGACAGCACTTGATTCTGAGGCACGGTGTGCCCAGAATCAATTTCTGAAGTTTTTTTCGGGTATGTTTAGTAAACGTACGTGCGGGTTTTTCTATATTTTGAACTGGTGCTCGGAATTGAAATACGAGGAAACCGATGAACTTGTTGCGCCGGCATTCTCTTAAGAGGACCTTTACCGCAGTTGTGTTTTATGTGGGTTGAGAGTTATTTATTTTTTGGATTTAGAATAAAATAAATAAAATTTTAGAAAACAAAATTATTTAAAGATGTTAGTTATATCCTACAAGGGGAATTTGTAGGTGGGGGCCCACATGAACCCCTAACCTTTCAACTCCCTTAAACTCCACATTAATCCCCCCTTAATTAATTTGACAATTGTCCCCTTAATGAATGTGATCTCTTCACCTCCCTCTCTCCCATTAATTTTTCCCAACACTTTTGATTAATGAATTGAACCCTACAATTAATTAATTAAAGTTTTTGAATTTTTGAAATTCATGTGTGAATAAAATAATAGCCTTAGATATTATTTTATCTTGGCACTAATTGTGTTGAGACACTTTTGGGAGAGCTCTTGAGAAATAGAATAATAGAGTTCTTATTTTAATGAGGAACCGCTAAATAATGACGATCATATACTTCGATCTTCGTCCAAGCCAAAGGAAAAGGAGAGACCCGCAAGGAAAGTTGCCGACGCGAATTCCTCGACCCCTTCTTCCCTGACGACAACGAGTTGACGCCGCCTCCTCGTGACTCCGTCTATGAACGAACCTTATTTCGAGGTAGGGGGTTTGTTTCAATTTTATTGAATAAAATTGTTCTTCCTCCCTCGTTAAAAAAATGTTTTATCTTCAGCCTTATGATACCGCCTAACATGGAGGGCGCAGGCCCAATGAAAACGGACCGAAGACCCTCTACAGACCCCTATTTTATTTTGATGGAAGAGGTGGCGTTCACCGGAGGAAGCGGCAGTCGTGTGCCCTCTGCGTGGAGATGAACCGTGGCCCGCATCCACGGGCCGCTCGGCCGTAGAAGAACCGGCCTTCCGTAGTAGGCCGGGACAGTAGAATCGTGGTGCCCCATGGTGACGCGCTATGGAGTACCACGGCCGACACTCCGCGGGGCGCTTTGGCGGGTGAACTGGCCGACTCATCAGCCGGCCGGGTTGATGAAGGCTGCGGCACCTGCAGGTGTAGCGTAGGAGGACCGCGACCCACCCATGTGGGCCGCTCGCGCCGGGAAGACCAGCTGGCTTTGGTCGGCCGTATAGAAGGGGGACGATGCTTAGAACTGCTGATTTGGGAAGTCAGGGGGGCCATGCTCCCCAGCATCGCGCGACCAGCCAGGCCGAGTCGCGACCGGCCAGGCTGGGCCGCACCCCTGCCGGGCCGGGCCGAGGTGCACCGGGCTGGGCCGTGCCCCGCCGGGCCGGGCTGCGCCCCTTGGGTCGAGCCTCACCCCTCGGGCCAGGCCGCGCCTCACCGGGCTGGGCCGCATGCTTCACTGGACTGGTCCAACACCAGCCAGGTCGGACCCGCCAAAACCAGGTCGACCCGACCCGCCATCCCACTGGGCTTAACGGGTCAGGCCTGTTACGCTTAAATGTGAATAACTTCACGACCATGCATCTGATTGATGCGCTGTCTATGGAACTGGAACCCTCACGACATAGCAGTCCTTTAGAAATAATCTATGTGAGTTTTGTATGACTTTGGAAAATGGCCGTGTTTGGAATGCGCGTATTTCCAACCAGGGCCCTGGAACGAAAATTCGAATAACTCTCAGACCGGGCGTACGATTGACATTTAGTCTATCGCGTTGGGTTTCTTTTGATGAGACAGAACTTTAGGATACATTACCTCAGGACTTAGTGATAGTTGATGTATTGAACTTTCACTCGAGGAGCGAACCCTCCTGGAATCGAGCCTGATGTGTGCGGAAACCCTAGAGCTGGCTGCGACTACAATGACTACTGTAATGAAATCCTCTGTGGGTTCGGCAGCGACGACTACTGTACTGGATTCCTTCATGGGTTTGGCAGCGACGACTACTATTATGGAATCCTCCATGGGTTCGACAGCGACAACTACTGTACTGGAATCTTTCGTGGGTTCGAAGCGACGACTACTGTACTGGAATCCTCCGTGGGTTCTGCAGCGATGACTACATTACTAGAATCCTTCATGGGTTCGACAGTGATGACTATTGTTCTTGTATCCTACGTGGGTCTGACAGTTTGGAATTTTGGTCATGTATCCTTAGTGGGTCCGATAGAGTAGCTGGTCTTGTATCTTACATGGGTCCGACAGCTTAGCGGGTCCAGTATCCTATGTGGGTCCGACAGCTTAGATGAATCAGTTACTACATCTGATCATCTCTATCGTTATATGAAAAATGTATACCTGTGTGAGCCAAGTCTTGAATCTCAATCATTATCATCGATGTGATTGACTTCTTACCTATGTGGACTGGGTTGTGCTTGGGCTCGAGAGTTATAGCTGAACTGAGATTGATAACTTATGTATATGTATGGGAATATACCTAAGTAAGGTTGTTTTATACTTCGTGATTGTATCTTGACTTTTGTGTTTTATCCTTTGTGGATTCTAGGAGACCTTCAGGGGTCTTGGGGTCCCTACTGAGTATCGTTATACTCACCCCTGCACGGGTTATCCATGCACCTCGTTGTATTGGATGTAGACGACGGACAGCATTTACGGAGGCTGAGAGCGAGCCAGGACCAGATGGTACCCGGAGGTGGACCACACGACAAGACGGTACACGGAGAAGACTGATAGATGTGGAGTGCTGAGTTAGACATATGTACCTAAACTTCAGGTAGGATACTAGGAGAATGTTCTAGAAGCTTCCCTTTTTATTTTTTGTCCCTTTTTCATTTGTAATTTATTTCCATTGTACTTGTACTTTAATATTGGGCTTGTATTTCCGACCCCCTTTACCTTCAACAATAATTTTGTAGACAGTATTCACTTAGTGCTTTGCTTCCAGCTTACTCTATGTGTGTGTGTGTGTAACATCTATAAATGCAATGCCTTCCCAGATTAGGGATTTATGCCTTTGGTGCTAGTCGCCAGCCCCTGGACTATGGAAGGCGGGCTTGGGGTAGTCACAGCACGGGCCCCGAGTTCAGGTCGTGAAAAATTGGTATCAGAGGAGTCTGTTCTACCGCAGAACTTAGGACTCTAATCTGTCTTACTATAAAGCAATATTGTTAAGATTATTAAGTGTAGTTTTTAGTCCAGGGAGTGCAGTGTTGGTGTGGTGGCCGACATATCCATACATCAGGAACCTGACTTCTGATTTCCGACTTAGTCCATGAAAACACTGACTGCATGCATGTTTCTAAAGTTTTATTTGTGATTACTTTGTGTCAGCTCACTAGGTATACTGTTTGACCATGGCGCACCTGTTTAATTTCAGGATGTCCCCACGAAGGCAGCTAGATAAGGTTTCGAGTTACATATGGGATGGTAGCCCACTGAGCGACGAGGCCTCGATGTAGGGACCCATCACAGTAGAGGCACTAGCGGTACCACTACCCGCTGGGCCACCGATACCACCATCTCCAGCAGTAGAGAGTGCACGTCGCTTGAGTGCGTTGCATGAGTTCCAGCGACAGATGCTACACAGGTTCTGCAGAGAGACGGACCCATAGGCAGTTGAGGATTGGCTGGAGGCTATCGTTAGAGTTTTCATATTGGTAGGGACACCAGCCGACCCCATGGTGATCCTTTCCGCGAGTCTCCTGCATGCAGTGGCAGGTTGATGGTGAATCCTGATTCTCTAGGTGAATAACATGGCATCACTACTCTGGACAGACATCGAGAGCCTATTTCGGGAATAGTTTGTACCAGCCACCCTTCATGTGGTGTGGATTCAGGAGTTACTTCATCTGCAGTAGGGCAGCATGACAGTAGCTCAGTACTCAGTGAGGTTCACTGACATCTCGCGATACTCAATGAATATGGTACGGGACCCATTCATCAAGGCCCGGACCTTCGAGCAGGGACTTAGCCATGAGATCAGGGCTTCAATGATCTCCCTCAACATCCCGATGCAGGTGGGGGTGCTAGACAGAGCCCTTCTAGTGGAGATTTTTCTCGCTAAGTAGTCATCAGTGGCGAGACCCTCTGCAGGACGACACGTAGCGGAGTCTTCTGCAAACAGAAGTTGAGAGTTGACATAGAAGTCATAGCAGACTAGGCCAACATGTGGGTGAACTCAGGATACAGGTTCATTTGTGCGGGGCACCCAAAATAAATCCATCTATACGAGGAGCAGGCACTGTTATCCATGCGGCGGGTAGGGTCACATGGCTCGAGACTACCTGAACCATCCAGCAGATGAGCAGCAGGCAGTAGAAGAAGCTTCCCGGCATAAGAAGAGGTTCGACAATGGAAGTCTGCCGGGAGTGGGCAGACATCGCAGAGGAGATAATAGAGTAGAACATGGAATGGAGGACTAGCTTCATTATTGTAATTGTTTATGGATGCTTTGTGTCTTTGTACTTTGAACTGTAGAAATAAAAGACACTTTTCCTTGTGACGTTTGCTTCCCTGTCATTTTTTATGGTTGATACTGAGATGTTCTAGTTAAAACTGTTGACTTGACCCACACATTCGTGATTCCTACTGGAGGAGACCCAGTGACCACACACTGCTGCCGACAGTGTCACTCAACCCTTGGAAGCGAGAGTAATGGTTGGATCTCTTGGTACTAGTGTCTAGGCCTTACGACGTCGTCCATGGCATGAAATAGTACCGTTCATATCAGTATTGACTGTATTAGGCAAAGAATGTGGTTCATCCATGGGAGGAGACTGGATTTCTCTTTTTGGAAAAAGATAAATCTTAGAAACTCTTGTAGGATGTAAGCAAAAAAGGGTGTAGTTGAGTTATTTACAAATGGCTAGGCACACCCATAGTTCATTGAGCAAATGGTTTTTGGTTTACTCTAATATCAAAAGACTCATGTGTGTCTTCTCGTAGAAGGACCTAAACCTGAGACGGAGACATTGGATTGAGTTCCTCCAATACTATGACTTTGAGATAGTCTATACTTCTGGGAAGGGGAACGTTGTAGCAGAGTTCGTTTCACGATGCCTCACTTGTCAGCTAGTGAAAGCGGAGCACGAGGTACCAGCAGGCTTGGTCCAACCCTTAGAGGTCCCAGAGTGGAAGTGGGACGGGATATCCATGGATTTCATGATAGGAATTCCACGTACATCCAGAGGGCACGACTCTATTTGGGTGATCGTAGACTGACTCACCAAGTCGGCCCAATTCCTACCAATCAGAGAGCAGGGATCAATAGAGATCTTAGGACGCCTCTACATTCAATAGATCATACGTCTTCATGGTGTGACATTGACTATTGTCTCCGATCGAGATGCTCTTTTCACTTCCCGGCTATGGAAGGGGTTATAGGAGGCTTTTGAGATGCATCTACGTCTGAGCCCCGCCTTCCATCCTCAGAAGGATGGTCAAACTGAGAAAACCATTGAAAATCTCGAGTACATGCTCCCTATATGTTTCCTTGACTTTGGTCGTAGCTGGGATGATCACCTACCCATGGTGGATTTTGCGTACAACAATAGCTACCACTCCACCATCAGGATGGCACCTTACGAGTCATTGTACACCCAACCTTGCAGATCACCTCTGTGCTAGACTGACCCAGAAGAGTCAGCACTTGTAGGACCAGAGATGGTTCAGGCTGAAACAAAGATGGTTCAGATCATCAAGAAGCAGATGAAGACTGAACAGAGCAGACATAAGTCCTATGCTGATAGGAGATGGAGATCACTGGAGCTCGAGGATGGAAACCACAAATTCTTACGGGTCTCACCTTGACCAGGTCTGTAGATATTTGGCCAAGGTGTCATGTTGTCTCCTCAATTAATCGGACCTTTCCAGGTCCTCAAAAGAGTAGGCGAGGTGGTTTACTGCCTGGTCCTTCAACCTCAGTTTTGACGGGTGCATGACGTCTTCCATGTATCTCAACTGAGGAGATACGTGCTTGACCCGTCCCACATCATCGACCATGGGGAGCTGGACATCGATGATGGGGCGACATTCACGGAGGTTCCAGTGGAGATCAAGGACCAACAAGAGTGGGTCCTATGTGGACGATCGATTCCTCTGGTGTGTATTCGCTGGCAGCATGGGAACCTCTAAGAGAGCACTTGGGAGCGGGGGGGGGGTCCGATTCGGGCTTAGTACCCCCATCTGTTTCCATAGTGTCTGTTATAGATTTATGGGGACGTAAAGCCCTGAGGTGGTGGTTATTTAAATACCTAGAAATTTCAAGGGAATTTTTTTCTTAATTATTTGGAATATTATGAGTTTTTGGTTTCTGAAGGCACTTGATTCCGAGGCCCGGTGTGCCCGAAATAAATTTATGATATTTTGTTCTGGTATGTTCAGTAAAAATACGTGTGGGCTTTTCTATTTTTTGAACCGGTGCTCAGAATTGAAATTTTAGGACACTGATGAACTCACAGCGCTGGTATTCTCTTATGGGGAGCTTTACCGTAGTTGCGTTTTATGCGGGTTGAGAGTTAATTTTTTGGGGGATTTAGAATAAAATAAATAAAATTGTACTACACAATTTTATTTAAAGATTTTAGTTATATCTTAAAAAGGGAAGTTATAGGTGGGGCCCACATGAACCCCTAACCTTTTAACTCCCTTAAACTCCCAATTAATCACCATATAATTAATATGACAACTCTCCCCTTAATTAATGTGATCTCTCCACCTCCCTCTCTCCCATTAATTTTTTCCAACACTCTTGATTAATGAATTGAACCCTACAATTAATTAATTAAAGTGTTCGAATTTTGAAAATTCATGAGTGAATAAAATAATATCCTTTGATATTATTTTATTTTGGCACTCGTTGGGTTGAGAAAATTTTCGAAGAGCTCTTGACAAATAGAAGAATAGAGTTCTTATTTCAATAAAGAACCACCGAAGAACGAAGATCATCTCCTTCGATCTTTGGCCAAGTCAAAGGAGAAGGATCCAACCGCAAGGAATGCCAATGATTCGACTTCCTCGGCCCCTGCTTCCCTGACATCAACGAGTTGATGCCACCTCCCCGCAACTCTGTCTATGAACACAACTTATTTCAAGGTAGGGGGTTTGTTTCAATTTTAATTGAATTAAATTGCCCTTCATCCCTCGTTGAAACTATGATTTATCTTCAGACTTATGATATCACCTAACACGGAGGGCGTGGTCTAAACAAACATGGCTTGACGACCCTCCTTGACCCCTGCTTTATTTTTATGGAAGAGGTGGTGGTGATTGGAGGAAGCGACGGCTGTGTGCCGGCCGTGTGGAGAATAACCGTAGCCCGCATCCGCGGGCCGCTCGTCCAAAGAAGAACCGGTCGTCCGTATCCCGCTGGGCTGGTGGAACCGCATCGCCACATGGAGCCATGATTTAGAGGAACACGCCCTGCACTCCGCGGGCTGCTTCGGTGGGCGAACTGGCCGGCTCGTCGGCCGGCTGGGTTGATGAATGTTGCGGCACCCACAAATGCCGCGCAGGAGGATCGCGACCCGCCCATGCGGTCCGCTCGCGCTGGTAAGACTGGCTGGCTTCGGGCGGCGGACAGGAGTGCGGTGCCACCAGTTTGGGATGTCAGGGGGGGTCATGCTCCCCCCTCATTGCTCGGCCTCCCTGTCTGATCCCCTCGTCCCACCAGGCTGTGCCCCACCGGGTCGGGCCGTGCCAGGCGGCGCCGCTCAAGCCGGGCCGCGCCCCACCATGCTGGGCCACATGCGTCATAGGGCCGGTCTGACACCAGCCGGGTCAAACCCGTCAAAACCGAGTCAACCCGACCCACCATCCCACTGGGCTTAACGAGCCGGGCCCGTTACGTTCAAATGCGAATAACTTCACGACCATGCTTCTGATTGATGCGCCGTTAGTGGCACTGGAACCCTCGTGACGTAGCTGTCCTTTTTCAATACTCTAAGTGAGTTTTGGACGACATTGGAAGATGGCCAGGTTTAAAATGATCATATTTCCAGGGCCCGTGTAATGAAAATGCCAATAACTCCCAGACCGGGCGTCCGATTGACGCGTCGTATATCACATTGGGTTTATTTTTATGAGACAGAACTTCAGGATACATCAACTCAGGACTTAAGGATATGTGATGTATCGACCTTTAACTCAAGGAATAGACCCTCTCGGAATCGAGAGTATTGTGTGCGAAACCCTAGATCTGGCTGCGACTATGATGACTACTGTACTGAAATCCTTTGTGGGTTTGGCAGTGACGACTACTGTACTGGATTCCTCTGTGGGTTCGGCAATGACGAATACTGTACTGGAATCCTACGTGGGTTCGGCAGTGAAGACTACTATACTGGAATCCTCTGTGGGTTCGGCCGTGATGACTACTGTACTGGAATCCTCCGTTGGTTTGGCAGCGATGACTACTCTACGAGAATCCTCTATGGCTTCGGTAGAGACAACTACTATAATTGAATCCTCCATGGGTTTGACAGCGATGACTACTGTTCTTGTATCCTACGTGGGTCCGATGGTTTTGACTTCTGGTCTTGTATCCTGAGTGGGTCTGACAGAGTAGCTAGTCTTCTATCCTACGTGTGTCTGAGAGCTTAGCTGGTCTTGTATCCTACGTGGGTCTAATATCTTAGATGAATCAGTGACTACATCTAATCATCTCTATCTCTATATGAAAGATGTATACATGTGTGAGCTGAGTCTTGAGTTTCAATCATTATCATCGATGTTATTGACTTCTTACATGTGTGTTCTGGGTTCTGCTTGGGCTTGAGAGTTGGAGCTGAACTGAGATTGATAACTTAGGTATATGTATGGGCATATACCTAATTAGGGTTGTTTGATACTTCATGATTGTATCTTTTCTTTTGTGGTATATCCTTTGTGGATTCCGGGAGTCCTTCGGGGGTCTCAAAGTCCCTACTGAGTATCGTTATACTCACCCCTACACAGGCAAGGCCCCCACCTCATTGTGTTGGATGTCGACAATGGAAAGCATTGATGGAGGCCTAGAGTGAGCCCGAACCTGACGGTACCTAGAGGTGGACCACATGGAGAGACGGTACATGGAAATGACCGATAGACGTGGAGTGCTAAGGTGGACATCTGTACCTACCCTTCAGGTAGGATAGTCGACGGACATTCCAAGAGCTGCCCTTTTCAGCTGTTGTCCATTTTCCAGTTGTACTTGCTTTCCGTTGTACCTATAATTTAATATTGGGCTTCTATTTCCGGCCCCCTTTACTTTTAGAACTACTTTTGTATACAGTATTCACTTAGTGCTTTGCTTCCATCTTACTATGTTTGTGTGTGTCTATTTTAATTCTATAAATTCAATGCCTTCCAAGCTTAGGGATTTACTCTTTTGGTGCTAGTCGCCAGCCCTTGGCCTATGGAAGGCGGGCATGGGGAAGTCACGGCACGGGCCCCGAGGTCGGGTCGTGAAAATAGTTTTTGTGACTCTTTACTTCTAAAGTGTACATATGTGGTTTTCTATATAGGATGGATTTTTTAGCAATCAATTTGAAGAAAAAATATATATATATGGATATTTAAACCTTCATTATGTTACGCATCCCTGAAGTAGAGGATATTGAAGGAAAAAAATTCTACCTTTACTTTTTCTATAGTGGTTGATGTTTTCTTCTTCCTAATAAAAACGTGAAATAATTCAACATGCATATGTTGTTCATTTGTTCTACTGGTTAGTTATTCTCTTCCAATCCCTTATTCTAAGTATTGACCCCAAGTAGGTAGTATAGGTATAGAGGCTCGAGGTATATCAAAAACTATTTGAAATTGCAAAGAGTATATATATTTCTTTACAATTGATCTTCTAATCTTGACATTTTTTAACATATTATTTCTTTATATATTGATTGTGAAATACTTTTCTTAAATTTATTTAAATTTAAATTAATTTACATGCATACTCCAACATGTTTTACTATTGAGATGAGACATCACCATTATTTCTATACCAAGTATTTTATACTCACACACCATATGGACATAGTTATTGAAATAAAATTTATATTTTACTGTTTTTGAGGCATATATAAGGACACTCGAAATTGTTATGTCTCATAAGAAAATTTTTAATTTTTTATAGAATATAGAATAGTTCCCATTATAGAACCATTATTATTAGGGATGGTTCTAAATTATGTTTTGACTACAACTGATTACTCTTAATATATTCTTTTTCTTCGTCCATTGATTGGTTTGAACTTTATTCTAGCCAATTTATTTAATTTATGTTCCTTACCATTTATTTTGATGTGAACTCTTATAGAGTGTTTTGGTGTATCTTCATTTGGGGTTACTCATTTATAACTCATTTTGATTGATGGAACATTTTTTATTAGTTTCATTTAAAAGTGGTTTATTCCATATTCTCAATTGAATCCAACATAAAAAATTTATCTTAAAAAATTAGGAAAATTGTTACCTAACTTCTATATAGAATTGTGTTAGTCAATTCCCCAGCCCCTTAGGATCAGGGAGGGCCCTTTCTTTAAATAAAACTCTAATTCATGTGTTTTATATGAATTTATTTCATGGACACTACAATACATCCCTTTAAAATATAAATTATTATTTATCATAGGATTAATAAAAACATACATTGGATAGTATATATTACCACTATATCATCAAAATACTCTAAATATTTTTAGATATAAAAACCTGGTGATGAATTTATATACCCATTACACCCTACCATTGGTTCTTCACCATGATATATTATCTTTATCCAAAAACATTTATGATTATTAAATTTTTATTATATTCCTCAACACTTGTTATATAAGAGAAAAAAATCAATGAAATTTATTTAAATGAGTCATCATTGAACATTCATAAATATTTTATTATGATTTAATTAAATTATCCTTTAATGAAACATACCTATACATTGAAAGAATATATATTACAACCACCACTTAAAATAAAATGAAATATTATGTGAATATTTTATTCAAAATTCCTCCTACTTCCACTTATGACCCTAAAATGCCCTCATATGTCTACCTGGTTTAAGTATGGAAAACAATTTCACCATGCATATCTTCTATATTTTCTTCCATATATTTCAAAATATATAATACCACCAGATAATTTTCTAATTTTTTTATGATTATCCTTGAACATATATTTATTCACAATATCATTAAAACATTTATTTTGTGTTTTTTCCCAAATCCCATTTTATACAATATGTATTTGTGAATGTCAATGAATATTATATCAAGAACATAATACCATACTCAAATTATAGAAATTGCCAATATTTAAGAAACAATAACTCCTTAAACAAATATTTTTCAATAAATATTTTTTGGAAATAGTTCAAATTAATATCCTTATGCAATCTTGATTACATCATAATCTATCACAATTTGCAAGTGAGTCTTTTGAGAAAATAAGATTAAAACTCAAATATAAAAAACAAAATATATTGTTGATCCTCATAAACAATTCATCTTTCTTTTATTTTAAATAATTGCATCTAAATAGTGGTTCAATTATTTATGAATCTCCTTGTACAGATACATCTTTATTTGTTTGCCTTTGATTTATTCCCTACAAATTAACTAGATGTCCACTATAAAGGGTCCAATACTATGGATATGAACTTGGATTAAAATGAAACCATGTGATAATAATCATAGAGTTTTTTTATTTTTAGTAATCAATGCCACAGACATCAGATCTCTTATCACTAGATAAGATAGAAATTGATGTGTAAAGTCATTTTCTATTACTAAAATGACATATCTCACATGATGTGTATAAAATGAGAAAAATAATTATGATTAATGTGAAAATTTAGGAAACAATTTCTTGAATAATTTTTTATATTTTGGAATCATTTCTGATTCAATGTAATTCCTAAATTGGTCAATACAGATTAAGATATGATTTTAAATTGTTACTATTTTGTAATAAATAAACACTTATGTGTATTAGGATCAAAATTGACTAAACAAACGTTGATTCACAAGGAATTCTCGTTAAATGATCATTAAATAATTTATAATCTATAGTAATCATCGAATGTTTGATCAGATTCCTAAATTTCTTGGTATGATTGAATGTGATTTTTGTCCCTCATAATAGGAGTTGAGGTAAAAATCACATAAAACGGGAAATAATAAGAAAATGCACTTGGATTGATATGAAATCATGGTAGAATGAGTATCAATACGTTTTTTACTTATTAGAATCAACACCACATCCATCAGATTCTCTTATCGCCTAATATGATGGAAAATAATGGATAATATTGTCTAGTGTAATTAAAATGACATATCTCATACTACATGGTCAAAATGAGAAAACCAATTTTTATTATTGTGAAAATATAGGAAAAATCACCAAATAAAATGTGATGTATTGGAATCGATCAAGCATCATCTTTATTTTTTCTTTGGTCAGTAAAATTAAAAGTCTAATTACAGATTTATTTTCATTTTAGTGAAAATTATAAACCAATTTTAAAGGGTTTGAACTAACCAAAAATGCTCTAATTGATAAGAAATCATAAGATAATGATCTCAAGCTCATATAAAATTTCAAGTAAGAATCATCACATGGATAACATACCGAAATTGCTCGATATGATCTAATATGGTATTTGTCCCTCATATTAGGAGTTAATTAAAACATAACTTAAAATGGGAAAATACTAAGAAAATCCACTAGTATTTACAAGAGATGATTATAGAAAAATTAGAGTAATTTGGGATTTGTAGGAATCAATGTCTCATACATCAGATTCTCATGTCTCCTGGTATGATAGAAAAGAAAAAATAACATTGTGTATGTCATTAACATGTCATATCACTACTAGAAAATATAATTATACCCACGAGATTCCCAAAAATAATGAATATAGGAATTGTATGGGAACCTACACATACGGTTTCGGAAAATAGTGTGCATATACTATTTTTGAAAACATATACCCATGGTTTTACATAAACCAAGGGTATAGGTTTGTTTTTCGATACCTATAACCACATTTATTGTAAAACTGTGGGTATATGGCTATTTTTTGAAGAAATAACCCCACTGTTTTTCAAAACAATGGGTATAGCTTTCTTACCTTATGGTGTGAGAAAAATCATTCACGAGACCTAAACATTTAATGGGAACTCCTATTCAAACGATTTTCTACCTATATCCATGATTTATATAAATATTTATAAGTAAAAATATATATTTATATACCAATAAGTGAAATAGAGTAGTGGTTATGCATGGGAAAAATAAAGGGGTGGTCAAGGGATTGAGTCCTGAAGCTGGATATTTTTTAAAAGCTATACCCACAATTTTACAAACTGAGGGTATAATTTAATGAGATGGTTGAGTGGACCTATATCCACGATTTCCAAAACTTTGGGTATAGATAAGGGATATACTGACACCTTTGTTTCCAATGTTTCCATGAAATCATCGGTATAGCCTATACCAACGTTTTCAAGGGCAATACCCAAGGTTTCAAACTGTGTGTATAGGTACAATTTCCAGCAGTGTATCACCCATCAAGGAGTAAAAATGAGAAAAAAAACTATTGATTTGTATGAAAATCTATGAGATCGTGTTGGAACCAAGTTTGTTCTATACTAGAAAGGAGTATGGCTTGTGTTTGTTTTCAATACTCATTGGAATATCCAAAACATTGAAATGAAAGGGATGATATATTTCATGAATAGAATGGTATTAAAGTTGGCATCATTTTTCATTTTTTGCCAACTTTTTATTTCCAAAAATTGGAGAATGGAGAAGATTGGTTTTAGGAAAGTAAGTTTCATGCAGGAATGATGGATGTCTTGAAACTTTCATGCAAGGAATGATTTGGGATCAGTGCATTAAAGTATATTAAATGGAAATTTTGCGTGCAAGTTTTAAATGTTTGCAAAAGATGAGGTTGCCCAGAAAAATCATACACGCCCAATGCAACATGAAAAGGGGTTTTTACCATTAAAAATGTATTTTATGTGAACAAACAAAAACACATTAGAAACATGTGTGAAGGGTTATCGGGGCCCATAAATAGGCATCTACCCCCATGGAATACATAAGAATTTTCCAATGAAGTTCAGGTTACTCAACCACATGAAATATTTTCTAAGAGTTAATCTTGTGTGAAAGTTGTTACTTTAGTCAAATAATACAATGTTAGCCTTGTGGTATAGTAATGAAAAATATTAGGGTTGCACAAAAGTAACATCAGGCAAAAAATATCAAATATTGTGTGAAAAAGAAAATCGTGGGTGAAAAAGTCAGATGTTTCTTACAAATGTAGTGTTGAGATTCTAACAATATTTTGATATCTGGTTTAGTTGATAAGTGCTTCCGAGTGCTTCCTTTAAAGACATCGATGAAATTGGTGTCTCATGATGGATGGATATAAAGAATTCAATGCCAATATTTTGAAGATACCGTCAAGTCGATAAAAAAAGTAAGACTTCTCACTATCTATTGAACTAGGTGGAATTGAAAGAAGTGATCTGAGGGGTGTAGTAAGTTATCCCTAGACTTTGGTAAAGGCAGTGTGCCTGGAACAGAGTGATTGTGTTTGAAAATTTTGTAATCCACAAATAGTGAAGAATAGTGGAAATTGGTACGACCAATATCCTATTGGTTTATGCTCCTTAGACTATCACTTTGTGGGGAACCAAGTAAGAGCGGACTTGTCATCTCATTGCATCTGATGGTTTTTTTCGTCTCTTTCTTAACAGAAAAGTTGTAAAGTTTCCTACCAACGTGGGAATATGATCAATCAGGTTAAAAAAATACGACTACATGATTAACCCCTTTTCTCTCAAGGTGTTCTAGGGTCCAGCAAGTGGTATCAGAGTTAGATTCATAATGTTAAATCTTTCATTTCTTTGTAATCTTGAAGAATTCATTAAATGTTAGGGTGGTTACCCTATTTGATGGAATCAACTTTCAGATAGGGAATAACATGAATATATCGCATCTTAGATCTCTTAGAAAGAATGTTATTTTTTTCTATAGCATATGGAATACAAGTAACTGATCCAACATGTTTTTCTATGAATGATATCAACATGATGAAGCTTGATGCAGATTCCAAAGCACATAATTCTCTCACTGAGTCACTTTATGATTAGATATATCTAAAGGTGATCAGTTTTAATTTAGTAAAGTATATGTTGGAAAAATTGGAGAATATATATGATGGATACAATAATGTGAATGTGGAAAAAATACATGTCCTGAACAATAGGTTTGACAATATGAAGATGTTTCCGGATAAGAATACAGATTCCTTCTTCAATCGTATTACTGAATTAATACGATCAATTCTAGGGCTTGGGGAAGCAATTAAAGACATTTATATTGTGAAGAAAATTTTGAGAAAAATTCCACCTATATACAACCCAAAAGTGTTATGCCTTGATGAAATTGATCTATCTTAACTCTCTCTTTATGATCTTTTAAGTATTCTAGTGGTATAAAAAAATAGAGTAAATCCAGAAGATGCAATGACACATGTCAGAAACAAAATGGAATTAAAATACATGGAAAAATTAGGAATTTTAGGAGATAATATTGTTAAAGATGATGAGGAATGAGAACTTATTTCTTTCATTTCTAAGAAATTCAATAAGGGAAAAAGGAAAATTCAAATATATGTTACTTCTAGTTTTTTTCTATTGTGGATGAGTTGGGAACATTTCCCCTTAGTTCACATGAAAGTTTTATTATAAAGAAAGTGAATCTCAAGACATGAACAAGCCTCAGAAGATGTTTTTCAAAAATAGAGACTTCATGTCTGGTAATAAAATATAGAGAAAGTGTTTTGTTTGTGAATAAGAAGATAATAATAGTGAATACATTGAGTAAGAAGAACCATAATTTTATTCATGAACCCACACATCAATGATGGCTTCTGTTGAAAAGACAAACCATTCAAGTGATAAAGCTGGAGATAGTCCGTTAACCCCTGATGTTGATATTGAGTTTCAACTTAAGTAATATTTTAGTAAGCTTGATATTCAATATAATACATGTAAAAGTGGAGAGAAATTGTGTAATAATTGTTAAAATATGTTGAACATTTTGATGGTGAAATTGAATGACATGAATACGTAGTAAAAGTACATAAAAACAACTCCTGAGAGCATAGAACATGCAGTGGAACAAATGATGAGAATTGAAGAACATGTAAAGTTCATCAATCACCTCACCTCAAGATAGTAATATAAGTCCAAGATATTCTATAGTATTAAAGATGAATTTGTTACTCTTAGGAGTAGACATGAAAGTGGATCAATTTCAAAATAAAAAATTATAATAATATACTATTTGAATGATTATTGATGCTGAATTACTGGAGAGAGCTAAGCGTGGAACTAAGGGAGTTGAAAATATTTTCTATGATCAAATACCAGCATTCATGGGAAATAGTTGAATATTTTGTGATGTCGAAACATCAAATGCTTCCAATAATTTTGGGCATAATAAATTCAAGCATAAAGTTGGTAATATTGAAAATTTCCCTAATGTAATGAAAAAGAAACCCTCAATTAAATTTAAAATAATAACTGAAAATATACTCAGGTATCCATATATGATATGGAGCCAAACCATTTTTATTGAATGAGACATGATGAGGTATCAAAATGAGAAGACATTTCCACTCATGAAATTTCAATTCTATGGATATATGGGTCATACCATGTCATATTGGGAAGTGAAATGTTTTTATTTGAATAAGGATGAGATAGAAGCACAATAAAGGAGAAAAAATTCATTTCCTACTTATTATAGAAGAAATAATATCTATGGATATTGTTTTCAATGTTCTAAATATGGTTATAAATCGATGTATTATAGGAAGAGGAATTATAGGATTAATTAATAAAATTCCCATTGAAAGGTCAATACTTGACAACCAGATGATGTTGCTACTTTAAATAGGTTTTCTCCTTTAGAAGAATAGTATTATTATGAAGAACCCATTCATATGGAAAAGGGATTTGAAAGGCCATACCTATCCCATACTCGTTCGAATATTTCATGGACGAAAAATAGAAAAAATGAAAAATCCAACCTTGAAAAGTATCTCTCAAATCTACAATTAATAGAAGCAAATGGATTCTTGATAGTGAGTGCTCATCCCATATGATGGGAAATTCAAACCTATTAATTAATGTTAAGAAAAAGGTTGATGAAACAATAAGGTGCGATAATGTTTCTGCAATGACGATCAAAGGCAATTAAAGTACTAAACAAGCCAGGGGAGTGATAAAGGAAAACTAATGTTCTTGATTTAGATAGGTTATGTCACAATATTCTAAGTTTAAGTCAACTCTTTAACACATGACTTATAGTGACCTTCACTCAAAAAGGTTTCATAATAAAGTGAAGGACATTGAATTCTATCATGAAAGGCTATAGAAAATATATAAACTTATATCAGGTTTACAATAAAAAAACATCAAATAAATGATAGTTGAATAGAAAATAACTTGTGCTATCAGATATTGGGGCACATTAATCAACAATACATAGAAAAGATATCTAAATTGAAGATTTTCGTGGATTTTCCAAATTTTAATCATGAACAAGAGAATACTTGTGATTCTTTCATGCAAGGAATTTTATTGTGTAGTTTATATAGTCCAATGAAGAAATGGGAATCAAATATTCTTGATCTCATCCATATAGATGTTTTTGAATCGATAAAAGTTATCTAAACTCATGTAGAAAGGAACTTTTTCCAATTAATATATGATTATAGTATAGTGGAATTTGTGATAGTTGTACACTGAAAATGGTAAGTAAATGATTTCATAAAAAAAAATCGATGAATAGACGAGAATCAAACTGAATGGATAATCAATATTTTTCGTTTTGATGGTAGAAGATAATATACATCCAATGAGTTTGAAAATTACATAGAGCAACATGGAATTCAAAATTAGGTGGCTTCTATGAGAACCCAATAGAAAAATGGAGTAGTTGAGTTCATGAATTGACAGGTGAATAGAATGGCCAAAACTATGCTAATTGAGGGGTGTATCTCTCACCATTATTAGAAATAGGTTGTTCAAGATGCACTATATATTCAAAAATGAATAGGGATTTATATGGGCGACACGATGACAGTGTATGAGTTTTGGCATCAAAGGAATCCCTCTTTGATGTATTTTTGTGTTTATGGAAATACTTTTTTATCAAAAACAATGAATCAAACCATAGAATGTATTGTAATCGGGAAGATGAAGGAATATTCATTGGATATTCAATAAATAGAAAAGTGTACAAATTTCATATTGAAAAAATTATGGAATGTACTGATATAAATAACATTTAAGATACAACCACATATTATTTAAGGAAATATTATGCTGATATAATAAAAGATGTGGAAGAATGTGAACATGGAATGGATCTAAATATAGAAGTAAAATAATGAGTGAAAAACTCTGAGTGGTCACATCATGATGTTGACTCTAATGAATAATCATAAGAGGAAACCATGGAAGGAGATAATCCTACTAAAACACATAAGAGAAATCAATAATAAAAAATTTATCAATCCAACATCCTAGGGTATTGGACTACACCCACACAAAAAAGGAGAATGAGGAATAATGAAAACTATTTATTCCTTTATGTTGTGGAACCATCCTCATTTTAATAAGATATAAAGGATGAATCATGGGTTAAATCCATGAATGAAGAGTGGGACCAGATTGACAAGAACCAAACATGGGATCTTGTCAAGACACCAGGGAACAACAATTTGGTTCATATGAAGTGGATTTTCAAGAATAAATTTGATGAGCATGGTAATGTGATCCAAAACAAGGCACAACTGGTGTGTAAGAGATATTCATAAATTGAAGGAGTTGTTGTTGAAGAAACATTTTCTCTAATGGTGATACTGGAGTCAATCAAACTTTTTATTTCCACATGAATTAAAAGAGGATACAAATTGTATAAAATTTATTTTAATAATACTTTCGTAAATGGTGTTCTTGAAGAAGAATTTTACATAGAAACCACATAGGTTTTATTCTTGGAAATGATGACATGAAGGTCTACAGACTAAATAAATCTCTCCTTGGATTGAAGCAGACACCATGAGTATTGTACTATATGCTATTTTCTTATTTAAAAAATCATGAATTCAAAAGAGGAGGAGTGGCTCACAATCTATATGTGAATAATTCACATAATGATCCGTTCATGGTACTGGCGTACATTGATGTTATTATATTCATTGGCAGTAGGCAGGGATCATCATATTAATTTTTTAATCGACTAAAATCAGAATTTGAAATGTAAATGACTTCTAAACATGAATACTTCTTAGGGTTTAAAGTGATTTAGAGGAAATAATAAAATTTCATTTCTCAAGAAAAGTACACCAAAGAGTTGCTGAAGATGTTCAATAAATAAGACTCCAAACCAATGTTGACTTCAATTGCTGTTGGAACTGAACTAGGAAAGCATGAGGATGGTACATGTGTAGAATCCACGATGTAGAAGAGAATAATTGGAATCTTACTGTACTTGACATTAACATGATCATATATTTTCTTTTATACAATTTTAGTGGCCCATTTTTTGTGTAATATAAATGAATAACATATAATGGTAGTGGAAAGAATCATTAGGTACATTCAAGGAACTAAAAATTATGGATTATACATCACTCCTCGAAGAGATAGTGAACTATCAGGGTTTTCTTATACTAGCTGGGCATGAGATTTGGTGGATAGAAAGTCCATAAGTGGTGGAGCATTATTTATTGGCAAGGACTGTATGGGTTTGTAAAGTAATAAACAGGAAAGAACATTCATTTGTACCATTGAAGTGGATTATATCTCTGATAAAAATGGTTGCACTCAGCTATTGTGCATGAAGAAACAACTAAGAGATATTGGTGATGAGGTGAAACAACTGATGGTGATTCACTTTGATAAAAAGGGCATAATTGATATTACAAAAAATCATGTTCATCATTCTCATATGAAACACATTGAAATCATATATCATTTCATCATGGAAAAAGTGGAAAATGAGTTATTAAAATGGATCATGTGGTAACTAAAAACAAAGTGGATGGTATTCTGACCAATCCCCTTATAGCGGCTGTGTTGGATATGTATCGGTTGAACCTCGGTGTTCAACCACCTCTCAATGCATGGGGAGGTCCTGATATTCCCCTCTCCCTAGTTCAATTAACTTTATTTAATCTTTTTTTGGAAGTGATATAGGTTCATGGGGAGGTATGATCTATGGGGGTGTGCTTTGAGCTCTATAGTGTCAAAATAATGGTCTTTAGGTTTATTTCAAATGGATGACATGGAAAACAATCAATGGAAATGGATAAATTCAATGGTATAGATGATTAGGATGAAATGTATTTCTAGTTATAGGAGAATGGAAAATATAGAATGATGAGAATTTGGGGTAAGAAAGAAACAGTTATGGACATGTAATTCTTCTTTTTCATGATCAGAATTTGGTGTTAAGAGGAAACCATTTTGTGAATGTAATGCTTCTGTGACACGGTGAGATATTTACTTGGACATCTTTAATCATTCCAAAACATAGGAACCCAATACTAGATTCCCCTCTTGTTTTCTACCCTGATCATTGCTCATGTAGACTTACAGTTTTGGTTGTGTAAATTCATTCATATTATTGTTTGATTGTGTTTGGTGCTCTATTGAATTTATCTAGAGATTTTCAATAAACACAAAGGGGGAGATTGTCAGAACCAAGGTTGTTTTGTGCTAGAAATAGAGTATGATTTGGGTTTTTTCTCAATATTTATTGGAATATCATGATTTTTTCCTAGAAATAGATGATACAGCTCAAGCATTGAATAGTATTTATGTTGTTATCATTTCCCAGTGATTTCCAAATTTTTGGGTCCAAAAATTGGATAATGGATAAAAGTAGTTTTGGAAAAGTAATTTGCACGCAAGATTGAAGAAGGTTGGGAAACTTGTGCGCAAGGAATGATTTGGGATCAGTGAATCAAAGTATTTAAAATGAATATAGTGCATTCAATATTTAAATGTGCATGAAAGAAGAGGTTGTATGGAAAAATCATATGTGACTAATGCGACATCAAAAGGGGTTTTTCACGCTCAAAAATAATCTTATGTGCACCAAAAAAGACATGTTAGAAACTTCTGTGAAGGGTCATAAAGGCCTATAAATAGGTGGCTACACCCATGGAATACTTAATAATTTACCAAAGATGTTTTGGTTTCTCTGCCACATGAAATATTTATAGAGAGTTAATATTTCATGCAAGATGTTCCTTTAGTCTAAAAAGAAAATTTTAACTTTTTGGTATAGTTACGCAAAAGATAAGGTTTGTGTGAAATTAACTTTTCATGAAAAATCACAAATCTTGTTTGAAAAATAAGATCTTGCATGAAAAAGGAATATGTTGCGCACAAATTTAGTGTTTCACTTCTACTATCTTTTGATATTTGATTTGTTCGATCAGTGCTTCCATGTGATTCCTTTGAGGACTTCGATGCAAGTAGTGCCTCGTGTGGGAATGAGGAAAATAATTCAATGCTGATATTTTGAAGATACCTTCAAGTCAATAAAATAAGTAAGACTTCACACAATGTATTGAGCTAAGGGGAATTGATAGAACTGATCTGAGGGATATAGTGAGTTATCCCTGAACCATTGTAAAGGCATTGTTCCTAGCATAGAGTGACTGTGTTTGAAACTTTTTTAATGAAAAACTAGTAAAGAATAGTGAACTTTTTTATGACCGAAAACTTGTTGGTGTATTCTCCTTTTACTAGAAATTTTTTGTGAAACATGTAAAAATTGTTATGTCATCTATTTTTGTGTGATATATTTGTTTCTTCTCTTTTATAAAAAAGCGGTTTAACTATTTTTAGCATCGTGGGAACAAGATCCATCATGTTAATAGAATAATATGACACCATGATTCACCCCTCCACTCTTAGGGTTCTCTAGGGTCCTTCAAGTGGTATCATAGGTAGGTTGTTGGTGTTAAATCTGTCCGTTATTTCCAATGGTGGAGAATTTAGTAAATGTTAGGGGTGTTCCCCTATTTGATGGAAGTAACATTCAGATAAAGAATAATAGGAAGATATCTCATCAAATATCTCTTAGAATGGGAGTTATTTTTTCTACAACATATGAAATATAAGTAACTGATCCAACAGGTTTGTTTATAACAGATACAGACTGTATGATGGTTGATATTGATGTCGAAGCACAGAATGCTCTCACTACGGCACTTAATGGTCAGATCTATCTAAAGGTAATGATTTGTACTTTAGAAAATTCAATATTTGAAAAATTGGAGAATATATATGAAGGATACAACAAAGTGAAGGAGGAAAAACTATATGTTATGCACAATAGTTTTGACAATATGAAGATTCATCCTGATGAGAATATTGATTCCTTCTTCAATCATATTACTGAAGTAATACGATCAATTCAGGGTCTTAGGGAATAAATTAAAGACATTGATATTATGAAAACAAATGACATAGATTACATATATATACAACCAAATGTGTTAGACCCTTACGAAATGGATATATATCATCATTCACTTGATTATATTATGAGTATTATGGTGGTATATGAAATGAGAGTAAAGCCAGTAGAAGTGATGGAACATGTCATCAACTAAATGGAATTCAAATCCATGGAAAAAATAAAAATTCCAAAAGATAATGATCATGATGATAATGAGAAACGATAACTTTTATCTCTCTTTGCCACGAAATTCAATAATGGAAAAAGAAAATTTTTAGGTAAGTTATCGCTAACTTGTTTCTAATATAGAAAAGCTGGTAACATTGCCTCTCAGCGCACAAGAAAGATTAATGATGAAGAAAGTGATGTTATAGACATGAATAAGCCTCAGAAAAGGATTTTCAAAAAGGGAGACTTCATGTTTTGTAATAAGTTGTAGAGAATGAGTTGTTTCTATGAAGAATAAGATAATGATAGTGAATAATTTGAGGGAGAAGAATTGGAATTTATTTCTAGAAGCCATGTGTTAATGATGGCTGTCGTTTAAAAGACGAAACCTACAAGAAGATAAATCTATAGATAGTCAGTTAAGCACTGATTTTGATATTGAGTTCCAACGTAAATATGCTTTTAGTATGCTTGAGAATCAATGCAAGAGATGTAAACAGTTGAGAGAAATTATTGAATAATCATCATAATATGTTGATCAACATGAAGTTTAAATTGAACAACTGGAATAAGTAGTCAAATTACAATCAATAACCCTTGAAAGCATTGATGATGTAGTGAAATTGAAGCTGAGAATTAAATAATAGGAAAATTTCATCAATGAACTCACCTCAAGACTATATGATAATTCTAGTACTTTCAGTGGTCTTGAATAATAAGTTGTTACTCTCAAGAGTAGACTTTAATGTGATTCAATTTCCAAATAATAAAAGAATAAAATATAGATTGGAAGATAATTATATTCTGAATTTTAAGAGAGAGCTAATCGTGGATCTAATGGAGTTGAAATGATTTTTAATGATCAAAGACTTGCATGCATGGGAAATAGTGGAATCTGTTGCGATACTAAAACATAAAATTCTGCAAATAATGTTGGAAAGAATAATGACCAACTGAAAGATGTTCATATTGAAAAGTCAACTAATGTACTGAAAAAGAACCCCTCAATTCATTCTAAAAGAAGAACAAAAACTATCCTCAGGTATCCAGAAATTATATGCAGCCAAACCTTTTTTCTACGGAAGGAGACATGATGGGGAATAAAAATGAGAATACATTTACCCTCATGATATGTCAATTATATGGCTATCTGGAATCTACTATGTCATATTGTAAAGAGTAAATGATCTATTTGGATAGGGAAGATATATGATCACAAAAACGAAGAACAAATTCATATAATTCTTCCTATAGAAGAAATAATTTATATTGATATTATTTTCATTGTTCTATCATCAGACATAAAGCTATATATTAGTGGAAGAGTAATGATAGAAGAAATTCATACAATTATCATAGGAAGGTCGATACTCAGTAACCAGATGGTGTGGCTATTTCAAACAAGTTTTCTCTATTAGAAGAAGAGTATGATTATGAAGAACCTATTCACATGAAAAATGGATTTGAGAGGACATCCCCCTCCTCCAGTCATTCTAATATTTCATGGAAGGAAAAGAATAAAAATGAAAAATCCAATAATTCAAAAGTATCTCTCAATGATACAAAAAATAGAATCACATTGATTATTGATAGTGGGTACTCATCCCATATGACATGAAATGTGGACCTGTTAATTAATGTTAAGAAAAATATTGATGATATAGTAAGGTCTGATAATGTTGCTGCTTTGAAGTTCAAAGGAATTGTAATTACTTAATTTTCCAATAGAGATATAAGTAAAACAGATTTTCTTGATGTGGAGGGGTTACATCACAATCTCCTAAGTGTAAGTCAACTATGTGATTCATGTATTATGGTGACCTTCAATCAAAAAGGTTTCAATATAAAGGTAAATACATGGAATTCTCTCATGAAATACTATAGAAAATATGGAAACATGTATCAGGTTGATAGTAAATAAAACATCTACTACATGATAGTTGAAGAAGAAAGAAATGTGTGGAGTTAGATATTAGGGCACATTAATCAACAAAACATGGAATGGATATCTAAACTGAATATTTCCATCAATATTCCAAATCTAAATCATGAACAGGAGAAAACTATTGATGCTTGCATGCGAGGAAAGTTGATGTGTAGTTCATATCATCCAAAGAAGAAAAGGGAATCAAATATTCTTGATCTCATCCATACATATTTTTTGGTTAAAGAAATTTTTTCAGAACTCATGGAGAAAGGTGATCATTTACTCTTCATATATGATTATAGTATAATGGAATCTATGACGGTTATACACAGAAAATGGAAAGTGAATGATTTCATGAAAACATATCAAAGAATTTCTGAGAATGAAACTGGATGGAAAATCAATGTTTTGTAGTCTAATAGTATAGTAGAATATAAATCCTTTGAGATTGAAAATTACATAGTGAAACATAGAATTTATCATCAGGTGGCTGCTGTGAGAAGCCCATAGAAAAATGGAGTTTTTGGGAACAAGAATGGAAAGGTGAATAGTATGGCTAGAATTTTTCTGATTGAGAGTCATATCACTCAACATTATTAGAAAAATGTTGTCCATGATATGTTATATATTAAAAATTGAAAAGGGATTTATACAGTGAAATCAAGACAATGTATGAGTTTTTTCATGGAAGGAAGCCCTATTTGAAGTATTTCTATGTTTTTGAAAATAATGTTTTATCAAAAAAATGAAGGAATCCTAGGAATGTATAGTAATTCGGCAGATGAATCAATAGTCATTGGATATTAAATGAATAAAAAACCCTACAAATGCTTTAATAGGCTTATTGGAAAAATTGCTGAATGTAGTGATGTAAATATCATTGAAGATAAAACCAAAAATTCTAAAAGGAATTATTACACTAATATGATAGAAGATGAGGAAGAATGTGTACATAAAAGATATCAAAATACAAATGTATAAGAAGGGGTGAAAAAATATTGGAAGTCACGTCATGATGTTGACTCTGAAGAAGACTTAAAAGAGGAAATAATTGCTAGAGATAATTTTACTAAAACTCATATGAGAAATCAAAGAGAATAAATTGATCAATCCAACATTATAAGGGATTATACTATACCCACACAAACAAGGAGAATGAGAAATAATTCACAATATTCATTACTTTATATTGTGAAACAATCCTCATTTTATGAGGCCGCAAAGGAAGAATCATGGGTCAAAGACATGAATTAAGAGTTATACCAGATCAATAAGAACCATATATGGGATCTTGTCAAAATACCTGAAAACCACAATGTTATTGGTATGAAGTGAATTTCCAAGAATAAATTCGATTAACATGGTAATGTTATCCGAAACATGTCACAACTTGTGTGTAAGTGATATTCACATATTGAAGGTGTTGATGTTGAAGAAACATTTTCTCCGATGGTAGGACCATATTCAATCATCCTTTTTCTTTCCATGGAAATTAAAAGAAAATAAAAAGTTTATCAAATGGATTTAAAAACTAAATTCACAATTCATGTTCTTAAAAAAGAAGTTTACATACAACAACTAGTGGCTTTTTAACTTGGAAATAGTGACATAATAGTCTGAAGACTAAATAGAGCTCTCTATAGATCGAAGCAGGCGTCATAGGCATGGTACTCTTTACTATATTCTTATCTAAAATTCTTTAATTCAAAATAGGAGTATAGGATCACAATCTATATGTGAAAAAATATCATAAAGATTAGTTCATGGTACCAATGTATGTTGATGATAATATCTTCTATGGAAATAGGCTGGGATTAGTGGATGAGTTTTCTAATAAAATGAAATCAAAATTCAAAATTTCTATGACTGGTGAACTCGTGTACTTCTTGAGGTTTCATGTGATTCAAAGGAAATACTACACTTTCATTTCACATTAAAAGTATGCCAGAGAGTTGTTGAAGAAATTCAATATACATAACTCCAAACCAATGATGACTTTGATTGCAGTTGAAACTAAACTGGGAGAGCATGAGGATGTGACATTTATTGATTCCACAATTTATAGTAGAATAATTAGAATCTTACTTTACTTGACATCAACATGATCAGATATTGTCCTTACTATATTCTTAGCATCTCATTTTAGAGTAATCCAAAGGAAGAACATATGGTGGTAGTGTAAAGAATCATGAGTTACATGCAAAGAACACATAATTATGGATTATAATTCATTATTAGATGATATAGTGGACTATTGGGGTTTTCTAATAATGGAAAGGCTAGAGATTTGGTGGATAGAAATTCCACAAGTTGTGAATAATTTTCTACTTGGAATAAGTGTGTGGGTGGGTTAAGTAAAAAGTAGGAAATCACAACCCTCGATACCAAGGAAGTTGAATTTGTCTCTGCTTCAAAGGCATGCACTCAACTATTGTGGATAAAGAAACAACTGATAGATATTGGTGATTAGGTGAAATAATTTATGGGAATTAACTGTGATAACAAGAGTGCCATTTATCTTATGAAGAATCATGTCCATCATTCTCATATGAAATAGATTGAAATCATATATCACTTCATCAAGGAAAAAGTTGAAAATGTTTGATTAAAATGGATCATTGGGGAATTGATAAGAAAGTGGTTGATGTTCTGACCAATCCCCTAGCAGTGGCTATTTTTGAGAAGCATTAGTTTAACCTCGGTGTTCAGCCACCTCCCAGTGCATGGGGAGGTCACGAGATTCCCCTCTCCCTAGATTAAATAAATTTTTATAATCTATTCATGGAAGTGATTTTTGTTCATGGGGGAGGTACAATCTAGGGGTGTTTTTTAAGCTTTACAATGTAACAATACTGGTCTTTAGGTTTATTTCCAAAGGTGTAGAATGAATCAATTCAATGGAAAGGAATAAATTCAATGGTACAAATGAGGAGGATGAAATGTTTTTCTAGTTGTAGGAGAATGGAGAATGGAGAATGGTGATAATTAGGTGTTATGAGGATACTTTTTAGCACATGTAATACTTCTATATTACGATAAGAATTCAGTGATAGGAGGAACCATTCATGACATGTAATTTATCTGTGAAACTGTGAGATATTAACATGATCATATTTAAGCATTCCAAAATAGGGGAAACCTATTTGAGCATTCCCTCCTATTTTATACCCTAAGCATTTCTCAAGTTCACATAGAGAGTTTGGGGTGTTTATTATTTATTTCTAGGTTTTGATAGTGGTTGTTTATCTATTGAATTGATCTGGATATTTCCAATTTCCCCAAAGGGAGAGATTTTTAGCACCGTGTTTGTTCAGTGTAGGAAATGGATTATTGTAATGACCCAAAGTTTTATCAATGAAAATTACACTTGATCAAATTATATGTCTTATTATATAAAATGATTATATAAAATATGCACTTACTTAGTTTTATGTTTTTGGATTTAAAAATACCATTATGAATTGTGACTATTGCTAATACAGTAGTTGAATAGTGATCACATGATTGGTATAAACATAGGGCTTTAACAAATCCAATTTACTCTGAAAAAGGATGCCATGGCCTCATCCAGTAGACTTGCCTCATAGGAAGCCCATTTTAGAATCTTGGAAGGGATGTTGCAACATTGGGATTATCTCTTGACCATTTCCAATCCACGCATCAACACATAAACCTCAAATTGAACCGCCTACATGAGAATTTGAAGTTGATAGAGATTACCACCCAAGCAATGTTATCTGAGCCACCCCAAGAGTCGGTCACCATTACACACCTTACCTTTAGGTCTTATGTAGGTGTTATCCGAGGTTATGTAACAATACCCTATCACTATGATTATGTACATTGTTTTTATATAGAATATACATTAATTTTATTATTCTTACTTTGTAAATAGTTTTTTTAAATAGAATTTTTAGCTAATATTCATTTAAGAAATATATTTTGATGAGTTAATGTATTTTTATTGAATTAAATAATATTTTAATAAAATATTATTACTAAAATAATTTTTATTAATTATAAATGATCATATAAATCTTATGAATACGGCAGTGATTTTAATTAAGTTTTCAAAGCCTTTTTTATCAAACCCAATGAATTCTAGATAAATATCTGTTTTTATATTACAAGTAAAAATTAATATTTTTAGAAAATTATTTTCATAAAATTAATATTATTTTTGTAATAATGATTTTGAAATTATCATATGGTGAATTTTTCATAATTTTCTGAGACAGTCAAATTTTTGGGTAAAAATTAAATACCGTTTAAATATATAATGTGTTTTATGACATCATAATGACCCAATAATTAAGTAGTAAAATAATATGAACATTAGGTTCATCCAATATATGTTTTATGATTAAAATAATTTTATTTTAGTTTTGTTTGGTTTATTTTACAAAGTCTTAGTGGACCCTCCAAGACTTATAAAACATTTTAAAATTTTAAAATGATTTTTTTGAGAGTGCGACTCACCTAAACATAGTAAATCCTAATATTTTAAGAATTTAGGCCATTGTACTTATCAAATATTCTTTTCCACTCCACTTTGGAACAATCCATGTTCAAAAACCATGGTTTTGTTTGTGGTTTTGTTTATTTTAATGTGTCGTGGCCAAAACCTAAATAATAAAGAGTTCCCTCCCTTTTCCTATATAAATCTACCTGATCTCCAACTTAATATTCACTAAAAGCCTTTTTATCTCATCAAAAATCTTTCCTCCTATCTCTTTATAATCCTTTCAATTCATCCCATGCTCCTAATAATCCCCTCTCAAGCCTCTCCCAAGTCTTTGGGATCACACTTCCAAATAAGGGATTCCTTCCTTTCTCATTTTATCTAAGTTTCTTAATATTGTTATATCCTTTTATTTTCAATTATAATTGTTGGAGTATGATTTCAAACCTCCCATATACTTCCCTATTTATTTTTTAATTATGTGATACCACTTTCTCTCTCATCAATTCCTTTAATATATACACGTTACCATGTCAAAATTCTGTAATGGATTTTCTTACTTTATCATTTTTGTCCAACATTCATTATATTGTTATTCCTTTTAAATTTCAATTAAAATTTTTTGGGTATGATATCTCACCACCACCATACATATTTAATTATGTTGGAGTAATTATATACCCCTTTATCTCTCATTAATTCCACCCATGTACACCAGTTTCCATGCTGAAATTCCGTAAGGAATTTCTCTCTTATCAATTATATTCAAGAAATTATTTTTTATTATGAATCTAAGTTACATTTAATTTGATGGAAAATGTATATATATGAGACCCTTACATTCCATTTCATGTAAATATGATGATAAATCCCTTTATCTTTCATCAACTATTCTTATGAATTCTTATGTCACGTCGTTATGTTGCTGAAATTGCACTGTGATTTTTCAAGCCAAAGTCATTGTGTAGTGAATACCAAGCCCATTTATATATCAAGGGTATCCACCTTTATGAACATTTACCTATTGATTATTGAGTTTCACATATTAATTTTATATTCCTTTATCTTTGAATAAATTATTATATTTGATGAATCCATGTTATATGATCAATGTGCCACACTTTGGCATGAAATGAAATGTTTAAGATGGATGTGCCCTGATAGCGCTCCAATGCATTGGGTAAAGATTAGAATCATGATACATCAAGTGAAGTGAGGGTGTACTCATTATAATTCAAGTCAAATAAGGGTTTACTCATGATACACGTTCAATGATACTTTGATCATGATAATACCATGTTAAGTGTTGTTTCCACATTTCCTTGTTATGATAGCCATGTAATATCATGCCTTTATGTTCATATTTCTCTTTAACTCCATTGATATTTCTATTTCCTAACATGTACTGTATTCTACATTTTAAAACTTTTTTAATCCATTAATGTTCTTTATATCTCACCCTTCTCTTATGCATGTCCTCAGGTTATGCCATCCAATGCTAAGGACAAGGGAATGTGTTGGTCATATAATGGAAGATTTCAATAAAGATGTCGTGTTTCATGTTTTAAGTCATTATGGAATATCCCAAATCCCTAAATACTCTATACATCTGTATATTCTATGTTGTATCAAGTGAAGATTTAATATAATGAATCATGTTTATCTGTGTAATAAAAATCAGGGTTGTCATAGTTGGTATCAGGGATTAGGTTTAGTTATTTTTGGGATTAGGATTAGAAAACACTACTAAAAGCCGTAGGGATAAGACTAATTGTATTAAAAGCATCCCTAAGTCTTGGTGAGTATTGATTAAGTATTTTATCATGAAAATAAATTCTTTTTTGGATATGAGTACATATAGGTGGCTCTAGCACATATGTATCTAGGAGTGAAAACTCCAATAAAGAGTTTCGGGCTTGACCCGGGTATCCTGGTACACAACAACGGGCCTTGATTTACACTTGGTTATGATGCTCCTAGGGGATATGATTTAGTAAATTCACAAACATTGTATGAATAATTGTTTTGGGAATAAAAAAATTAACCTAAGAATAAATATTGGGAAGTAGATCATGGATAACATAGATTGAGTCCTATAGATTCATAAGTCAAGGAAATAAAATTTATTTATAAGTAATATATTTTTCTCCTTGGATTACCCTTTATGTGTTACCCAAAACTTTCATTTATTCAATAAAATGGCTGGTAATAGGAGGTCCCAGGCTAACAGCCGATGTGAAGATCAATGTAATGATTGTTCTAATGAGATTCCAAATCCAATGGTAGCGGGAATCACGAACATTATCACGATACTCTCTCATTTAACTCAATATTTGAATAGAAAAATTGGTCAAGAATAATGTTCAACCCCCCATAATAATGAAAAGGTAACAATCGAGAGCTTCATGATACAAAGACCTCCTACTTTTAATGGATCATCAGATCCCTCAATTTTCAAACAATGGATCAACTCCATTGAAAAGATCTTCTCCATCCTTCAATGTTCCGAATAAGAGAAGGTGATTTTGTATACTTATTGTTTGGAGGGTGAAGCTTTCAAATTAAGGACATTGATAAAAAATATTAAGCTTGAGGATAAGATCAAGGCATTGGAATGGAATGACTTTCAAAAGATGTTTTTCTAAAAATATTTTCCACTCACCCTGTGACATAAGATGGAAAGGGACTTCCTTTCCCTCAAGCATTAAGATGATGTATCCATTAGATCGTACAAGGAAAACTTCCAAAGGATGGCATGATATGCCTCTAGAATTTTCATTACCCTCAAATGCAAGGCTAACCGCTTCTTTGGTGGGAAAAAACCTAACCTATGGAAAGCCGTAGTGATCTGTGACTTTGATAGCTATGAGGAAATTGTCGTATGTAGACTTGAAGATTAAATGAAGATCAGAGATTATCAAGGGTATCATGGGGATAAGAAGCATAAGGTGGATTTTAATTTTGGTGATCCGATGGACAAATCCAATGGTGATAAGAAAATATATCACCCCACTTTCCCAAGGTGTCAAAAAAAGCACCTCATAAATTGCTTGAAAGAGATGAGTAAATGCTTTAGATGTGGAAAAAAAGGGAACCTATCCATTAACTGCTGACAAGAAAAACCCATGGCTGTGACATGGTAGAGGAACAACTTTTTCAACCCTCAATGTGTTGTTCATTGCTTCAACTGCGAAGAACTAGGGCACCTTACAAACAGTTCCCTATGTCAAGGGTTTTAGAAGGCATCCAACAACCTCCAAGGCAGTAAGGGGGATATTTTTACATCACTACCACCGAATTTAACTCCGACAATGAAGTGTTGATAAGTACACTAGTTATTCATTCAATAATAGAGAATGTAATTTTTTATTCTGGTTCTCTGAATTATTTTATATCCTTAAAGTTTAGTTAAAAAATCACAACACAAATCATGGAAGTAAAGATTTTAGTGAGTATGGAAAATGGGTAAATCATTGCATCCCATGAATATAAATCCTCCTTGGTCACAATATGTGGATTTAACATTCCAATGAACCTCATAATACTCCCTCTGGTATAATTATATGCAATTCTCAGCATGAATTGTATTTCCTTATATTGAGACAACATAAATTGTCGTGAGTGGGAAATCACTCTCCATATTGATAATCGACCCCCGATTCTATACAAGTACTAGGAGGAAGATGAATATTCTTTATCACCATCATCTCAATCATGGATATTACTTCCCTATGAGCATGTGTATCTTTCTCAGATGATTGGGTCCAAGGAAGAAACCATCCCTAAAGACATGCCTATTTTGAGGGAATTCAGTGAAGTGTTTCCTGATGAATTTTATGTTCTTCCTCCTAGATGATATGTTGAATTGTCAATTGACATTATACCTGGGGATTTTCAAAAATCCAAGACTATATACAGAATGATTTTTGTGGAGCTTGAGGAGCTGAAAAAACAACTACAAGAGAATTCGGATAGAGGTTTTATGCGCCCAAGTGCTTCACCATGGGGTGCACCAGTCCTCTTTGACAAGAAGAAGGATGGGTCAATGCGCCTTTGCATTGAATATCATGAGCTCAAAAAATCATGATAAAGAAAAAGTATTGTAACACCCCGAGCTTCCACGATACGCTTCTCATTCAATAATGCAATAGCTTGCATTGTACGCAACTTCGAGTTCTAAAACACCACGACTAATCAAAGTAGCCGTTATGAATAGTAATAACCACTTTTTAAAATTATAGAAATTTTATATTTCAAAATGGACTTCATTTTGGAATTTGTAATATCTAAATTATCCTAAGTTGAATTTTTTGTAACTTTCTAAGAACTTCCAATTTTTTTATGAATAGTGTAAAATACTTAAAACAACTTTTTTAATCAAAATAATTTATTGTGATAAATTATACTATTTAGTGGTTTTAAAGTATAATTAGAATATATTTTTACCATTTTATCCAATGGTAGTCATTATAATTAATTTAACATTGAAATTGGACATAAACAATTGCCAATCTTTTGATATAAATTGTTTCTTAAAAACACGCTATTTGTTGTGACATCGGGAATTAATTATAAAATTAATTAATGCAACTTATATGTTTGGAATTTTGTAAAATAGACATCATTGTTGAATTCGGAATATCAATTATAGCTTAGGGTGAAATTTTGGCATTGTTCTGAAAAACATCAATTTTTTATGAATAGTGAAACCACTAAGTGGTAGTTAAATAACTGATTTTTCGTTTAAATGAAATATTACCACTTCTGTGATTTGATTTTCAAAAATCTGACATACATGGTTTTCACTAAGAAGTAAAATGTGGTTCAATGAGATTAAAATAATTTTTTGGTGAATAGTATCTTTTAAGTTCTTAATCGCGATTAGAGGTAATTAGTGTAGTTTAAGGTAAAAACAATGTTTTAATAATATGATATGAGCTTGACACTTGTCCTACTCCTATTGGATGAGTCATGGACGACCAGGACAACCCATGGGTCAACTTGGGGACCCCATGGAGCCACTTTAGTTGTAAAATGACATTAATATATATTTATTTAATGTTAAAATTAAATTGACACAAACATGAGTTATTTTACTAAAAAAGTTTTTAAGTGGGGTTACACAAGTTAAAATTTTGACTATAAATATTCATTATAAATCTAAAAAGATTTCCTACATCATCGTATTTTTTTTATAATTTTTAGACATTAAATAAATTAAATTATTTATGACATCATTATGATGCAGCGATGACCTCATTATTTAAAGATTTAGATAAAATGAGAAGATAATGAAAAATCCAAGGCTTACACTTGTCCAAAGACTATTGGATGAAGATATTTCGAACCCTTATCACCTTAGCCACGAATTATATAAGTGTGGGACCTTTAGAATCCGAAAAGCATTGTGTAATAATGTAACATTTCAATCTTTCCAAAAGAGCCCCTCCTCTCCACTTATAAAAGGCCCCCACCTCTCCCACCTTATTCACACCTTCAAGCCATTTGGCTCGGCCAACCTCTGCCCAAATACTCTCCCAACTTCCCCCTCTTACTCCTAGAAGCCTCACTTTGGGAAGAACTCTTCTCAAGGAAGCATTTGGCTCAAATCAAAAAGAGTTACCCGATTTTGAGGTAATGTCTTCTCTAATGTTGTTTTGTTTTATTTTTCTTCTCCAACCCCCCTAAACTCTTTTTATTAATTTCTTTTGTAACAAAACCAGTATCCTAAATATACTAGGATGTTTTTATAAGAAAGATTCGATCTACACTTACACACACCTACATCAAATGGTTAATGAACATACGGTTTCTGTGGATGGCGAATTTCTGCCTCACGAAACGATGATTGTTCAACACTCATATAACACCTTCAAAGGTGGCCATTAAGATGTAACTATATTTATATATGATATATAATGTGTTTATGTTTTACTTATGCTTCTTTATTTCTCATTTATGGCATACTTTATGATTTCCATTATGGGTAAACGCGATAATTTCATTTTAGGAAGTGCGGACTACCGCCCCCTCAAAGTGATGTGAATCGTTAATGCCATATGTGGGATGTATAAAGGATGGAGTAAATGATATTATATATTATATTATACTGGAACTATATTATACCTTTATATAATTATGATTTCATTCCATTAAATATGAAATATAAATGAAAGTAGCGTTCATGCGTACGTACGGCTTACCGTCTCCATGAACGGTGCATTTCATTTCTTACCTCTAAATGTTACGTAATATTATGAATGATGTATATACTCGATATATATGATATATATGACATCTAAATCATGAATATAATTTTGGAGATAATGTATATTCTACCACATAAACAACTTGTAATTATAAGTAGTTTATTGTTGACTCAAGTACCAAAGATCGACAAAATGAACGTTATAAAATTAAATAATTACATAATGTTAATAACATGGTAATAAGGGATATAAAAGGAATAATGAACATGAAAAAGGTTCTTAAGTAAATAGGAATTAACTCTAGTTTATTATTCATGAGGTTAAAGAACGGTCGAGTCAGGACAGGACGCAAGGTAAGGGAATTTCTTAACCCAACTTCCATTCTTTGGGTTAATCTCCTACTTTCAAATTATGTCATGATATTATTATGTCTTATTTTGTATTCTTTATGTGTACCTATAGTGAATACACATAATATATCTATTTTATTTTAAAAATGATCTTTTTAAGGACTCGGTCTCAATCCCCTTTCATTGGGGCATATTTGGGTTTATACACAACTTTCTTTTATACGGTGTATAAACCCCTTTGACTTTTACGTTTATTCAAAAGGAATCTTTTTTATACGAAGCGTTTTACTAAACGACAAAAAGGGAATGTTTTTCTTTCCGTACTTATGCGGCGACAACGACTTCTCCGCTGTCGTGACCATTATTTGAGTTTCGGCTTCCTCTACAAGCCATCATTTTTTAATGAAAAATAAATACAAAGTTTTAACTTTATTTTATTTTGGTATTGAAAATGGTTTTGAAAGAGTTTTTATTATATCAATGTGTTGTATTTATATCTTGTGATTGAAATGTGGAAATGTTATGTTTCCTTTATGCATGTTTTATGTGATACGATTATGTTATGGTTTATGATATGTTTAAACCTATTCATATGAGGAATGCATTGGACTTAATAAGTGACGGGTGGAGCCCGCTATAGCTCCTCGATGCATCTGCAGGTCTCATGAGACAAACTAGTGTCTTGGCACGAGGCCTTGACAAAATCGTATTTGTGGTCTTGGCACGAGGCCTTGGCTACGTGGTTATGATATTCTGGCATTATGCATTCCATCATTATGAAAGTGGTTATTGATATTGCATGTGATTGTTCGACCAGTAGAATATCCATGTGAAGAAGTGAATGGCATTATCTCATTTTACTTTTTCCATATTATGTTGAAGTTCAAGTTTAAAAGGCTTTTGTTTTAGTTATACATTGCCTTAAATGTTAATTTTTATTTATGAAAGCTTCCGCTATATTGTTATCCTTACTGAGCATCTGAGCTCACCCCTTTCAATGTTTTAATATTTTCCAGGATGTGAAGAAGTATTTTATGAATGACCTACAGGGATAGTCCGAAGAGGATAGAAGTGTGGACTATGGAGACTATGTTATTATAGTTTTTCACTTTGTGATGTAATGTAACATTTATGAATGTATCTAGTGTTTCCAAGGCTACTGAACTAATCGGTCTTTCAAAACTTGATCTTTTGTGATCATGCCAATGTTACGAAGTAATGCACCGACTCTGGGTAGCTGGGATCGGGGCGTTACAAGTATCCTCTTCCATGAATTTATGACTTATTTGATCAGATACATGGATCACAATTCATATACAAGGTAGATTTTTTGTTGGGATATTACTAAGTAATGGTGAAGAAGGAGGATATCCCCAAGACAACTTTTCATGCAAGGTGCATGCACTATGAATTCATAATTATGACTTTACGACTCACTAATGCTCCAACAATATTCATGGAATTGATGAATAGAGTCTTTGGATATTACCTCAACAAAATTGTGGTAGTATTTATAGAAGATATTCTAATATACTTCAAAACCAAGGAGGATCATGAGAAGAATATAATAATTGTACTAGAGACATTACGATAGGATAGGTTCTATACAAAGTATAGAAAATGTGAGTTCTGGTTAATGGAGGTCTCATTCTTGGGTCATGTCATTATAAGTAATGGGATATCAGTCGATCCCTCTAAGACAGCTGTAATTGAGGGATGGTCGAGGCAACCATCAGTAACGAATATCTGTAGCTTCCTTGGGTTAGTTGGATATTATCACCAATTTGTGAGAAATTTCTCACAATTATAAAACCCTCTTACCAAGCAAACTCAAAAGGGAGTAAAGTTATATTCGAGTGATGAATGTGAAGAGAACTTCAAGGAGTTAAAAAGAGGATTATTACTACGCATGTGCTCACATTACCAACAAGTGGATAACTTTTTGTGGTATTTAGTGATTCTTCAAAAAGAGTACTAGGTTGTGTGTTAATTCCAAATGAAAAATTCATTGCCTATGCTTCAAGGTAATTGACGGTTCATGAGAAAAACTATCGAACACATGATCTAGAGTTTGTTGCGGCTATATTTTCTTTAAAAATTTGGTTGCATTACCTCTTTGGGGAGAAGTGTGAAATATATATGGAACACAAAATTCTAAATTATATATTCACACAGAAATAGTTGAACACGAACTAAGGAAGACGATTAGATATGATCAAATACTATGACTGGTCAATAAAACACCACTATAGGAATGAAAAAATGGTTATGGATGCTCTAAGTAGAAAGGACCCAGTGATTCTATCATTGATGAGAATTGAAAAGGATCCAATTTTCTCAGATTTGATGAAGATGGACATGGTAATCATGAAGAAGGGAAAATCATAAATCTTTTCACAAATAATTGCTCAACTGTATCTTTAAGAAAGGTTAAATGATGTTCAAAAGGATGATGTAGGAATTTAGAGGAAGGTGGAAACTATCTAAAAATGGAAATCCTTGGTGTTGAATGTCAATGAAGAAGGAAGTGTGAGATTTTGGATAAGACAATGTGTTCCATTAAGTCCAGAGTGAATGAATGAACTTTTGGATGATTCATGTAGTTTTAATTTCTCTCTTATCCCAGGAAACAAAAGTATGTATCGAGATCTTCGAGAGCATTATTGGTGGGATAACATGAAAAAGGAGATCATTGAGTATACATAAAAGTGCATGGTGTGTCAGGAAGGATGAGAGGAAGAAGTATAAGAGGATGATGAAACCATTACCCATACCTACATTGAAATGGGAGAAGATCACCATGGACTTTGTCACCGGACTTCTGAAGATTTCCAAAGGACATAATGCTATATGGGTTGTTGTGGATTGTCTTACAAATACTGTACACATCATTTAAATTCAGGAAGATTTCTCACTGGATAAAATGATATGAATATATATTAGAGATGTGGTAAGGCTTCATGGATTACCAATATCTGTTATATCCGATCAAGATCCAAGATTAACCACTATGTTTTGGAAGAGTCTTCAACATGATTTGAAAACTGAGTTGAACTTCATCATGTCTTATCATCCTCAAACCGATGGACAACATGATCAGACTATCCAAACACTTGAGGACATGTTGAGATTTTCCTCAATTGACTTTAAAGGATGATGGGATCAATATATTCCTCTATTTAAGTTCTCTTACAAAAATATTTTTCACTCAAGCATCCAGATGGATCCATATAAAGCCATATATGGGAAGAGGTACAGAACACTGGTATGTTAGGATAATGTTCGAGAGTGAAAACTCTTATGTCTAGAGATTGTCAAAGAAATGGTGGATAATGTTAAGACCATCAAACATCACACTAAATCTTCTCAAAGTTAAAAAAAGATATATGCTGATAATCGTCGATGAGACCTAGATTTTGAGGTCTGAGACATGGTATTCTTCTGTATATCACTATGGAAAATGGTTATGAGATTTATGATGAAGGGAAAGAAAAGTACAAGGTACATCATCCCTTTTGAGATCCTTGATTGAATTGGAGTAGTGGCCTATCGACTAGACCTCCAACGGAACCTATCTCTAGTACATGATGTATTTCATGTATCACTCTTGATGAAGTACATACCTGACCCATCACATATACTCAATCCAGAGGTGGTACCATTATTTAATGACCTCTCTTATAAAGACAATCCGATGAAGATATTATATCTAATGGAAAAAAGTTCTATGAAATAAGGCAATTCCCCTCGTCAAGGTGTGGTGGAAAAATCATATGTTCGAAGAGGCTACATGGGAATTGGATGAAGTGGTGAATTAGAGTTACACACATCTATTTTAGAGTGGGAAAAGGAAATTTTGAGGGTGAAATTTCTTAAGGGGAGAATATTTTAATGACCCAAAATTTTATCAATTAAAATTCCTCTTGATATAATTAAATTTCTTCTTTTGTAAAATGGTTATATAAAATATAGACTTTCTTAGTTTTATGTTTTTGGATTTCAAAATACTATTATGAACTGCGATCATTTCTAATACAGTTGTTGAATAGTGATCACATGATTTGTATAAATATAGGGATTTAACAAATCTAATTTACCCATAAAAATGAAGTGATGGACTCATACAGTTGACTTGCCTCGTAAAAATCCCATTTGTCAGAGATTTGAAAGGATTTGGGGTCATTGGGATTCTCTCTTGACCAATCCCAAGCTGAGATTCAACACTTTATGCTTTAACAGAACTGCCTACTTGAGAAGTGTATGTTTATAGAGATTACTACTCGAGTGATGTTATCTAAGACACCCAAAGAGTATGTCACTATCACACACCTTACCCTTAGGTCTTATGCCAGAGTTATCAAGGGTTATGTAACAGGATCATGTCACTATTATTGTGTACTTTATTTTTACAGATAATATAAATTCATTTTATTATTGTTACTTTGTAAATATTTTTTATAGAGAAAATAGAATTTTTTATTAATAATCAATTAAGAAATCTAGTTTGATAAATTAATGGATTTTTTTTGAATTAAATAATATTTTGATAAAATATTATTATAGATTACTTTTTATTAAATATAAATTATTGTATAATTTTTATCACTATAGTGATGATTTTTATTATGTTTTGAAATTCATTTTTATCAAAACCCATGAATTTTCAATAGTTGTTCGTTATTATTTTAAAAGTAAAAATTCACATATTTCTGAATTTATTTAGATAAAATTAATATTATTTTTGGAATCAGTATGTCAAAATTATCCAATGGTTATTTTTTCATAATTTTTGGAGATAGTTGAATTTTTGGTTAAAAATTTAATACCGTTTAAATATATATTGTGTTTTATTACATCATAATGTCCCAATAGTGATGTAATAAAATACTATAAACATTATGTTCATCCAATATATGTTTTACTTTTAAAATAATCTCATTTTAGTTTTGTTTTATTTATTTTACAAAGCCTCCGTGGACCCTCCATGACTTATAAAACATTTTAACATTTTAAAATGATTTCCTAGAGAGTTTGACTCAACTCCACATAAGAAATACAAATATTTAAAAAGGTCAGGTCATTTGACTTATAAAATATTGTTTTCCACACCCATTTGGAATGAAATGGGAAAAAACCATGGCTTTTGAGGTTTTTATTAGTTTAATGTGTGGTGGACAAAACCTAAATAATAAAGAATTACCTCCCTTTTCCTATATAAACCCACACAAGATAACACTTTTTGTTCACTCATAGCCTTTGTAGATCAAAAAAACACTTCCCTCCTCTCTCTCTAGAATCCTCCCAAGGTGCCCCAAGATCCCAATAAACTTCTCTCAAGCCTCTCCCAAGCCTTTGAGATCACACTTCCCTGTAAGGGATTCCTTCCTTTCCCATTTTATCCAAGTTTCTTAATATTGTTATACCCTTTTATATTCAACTATAAATGCTGAGGTATGATTTCTCACCTCCCATGTAATACCCTAATTCTATTTTAATGATGATACAGGTCATTCCCTTTCATATATTCCTTCCATATATACACGTTACCATGTCGAAATTCTGTAAGTAATATTATTGCTTTCTAATTTTTTTAAAAAAATTATTAATGTTGTTATGACCTTTTAATTTCAATTAGAAATGATGGTGTATGATTTTTCACCACCCCATACTGCCCTCATTATTTTTGAGTAATGAGAGACCCTTTCTGTCTCATTAATGCCTCCAATGTACACCCGTTACCATAATGAAATTCCGTAAGATATTTCTCTCTTCTCATTTATATTTAAGAAATGATTTTGTATTATGAATCTAAGTCACATTTCATATGTTGGAACTTGTATCTAAATGACCCCCTTACCATCCATTTCATTTAAAAATGATTATACATCCCTTTCTCTCTCATCAAAAATTTTTATGAATTCTTATGTCACGTCGTTATGCTGCCAAAATTGCACCGTGATTTTCCAAGACAAAGTCATTGTGTAGTGAATACCATGACCATTTCTCTATCAAGGGTATTAACCTTTATTCAAATTTAATTATTTATTATATAGTTTCATATATGAATTCCAAATTATTTTATCCGGGAATAAATGATAATGACAAATGAATCCTTGTTATATGATCCAAGTGGTACACAGATGCTTAAAATGCAATGTTTAAGAAGGGTATATCCTGATAGCGCTTCAATGCATTGGTTAAGGATTAGTGTCATGATAAGTCAAGTTTAATGTGGGCTTAATCCTTCTAATTCAAGTGAAATTAGGGTTTACTCATGATCCATGTGAAATTAGCCTTGTCTCATTTTAATACCATGTTAAGTGTCGTTGCCACATTTCCATGTCATGGTAACCATGTTATATCATTCCTTTGTGTCCATATTTCTCTTGCGCTCCATTGATATGTCCATTGCCTATCATGTATTGTATTCTTCTTGTTATTCCTTGTTTACTCCCTTACTGGGATTTATATCTCACCCTTTTCTTATGAATATCATCAGGTTATCCCATTCCATGTTATATACCAAGGAATGTAGTGGTCATAAAAAGGAAATTTTCAAAAAAGCTATTGTGTTTCATGTTTTAAGTCATTATGTAATGTTCCTAATCCCCTAACAATCTAGACCTATCGATCATATATATTGTATCAAGTGGAGATTTTATCATGCTTAATTTTTTAGTAAAATGTAGAGTTGTCATATGTAACACCCCGAGATTTTATGAAAAATATTATTTTAATTTCATTAATGTATTATGTTTTATTCTACACCAAGATTACCTTGCGCTATACGCAACACCGTATTAGCTTGCAGTATACGCAACCCTATTCTTGGACCGTGTTACACACAATTTTGATAATAGTTATTCTACACAACATTGAGTATATATATATATATATATATATATATATATATTAAATGTATAAATGAAATATGGTTGGATTCTGTTATACGAAACAATGAAGTATTCTTTCACAACACGCAACCCTGACTTGGCTTGCATTACACGCAATCGTGACCTTCCTCGATAGCGTGTGTTGTACGCAATAGCGGGTTTTAATAAACAATGTTATATTATTATAATATTGTCATGAACTAGCCGTTATGAATAGTATTAACTAAATTTTGAATTTTATAACATTATTATTCATCTTACACATTTCTAGAACATGGTATAAGAACAAAATAACTTTTTCAGGTAAAATAAGTATTTTTCAAAAAATGCAGTTTTGCTGCCTTTGGATGGCGCACCCACTTTAAATCTGGTTTTTGACGTGTTTATATGTTCAATTTGACAAAATAATATTCTTCTTTTGAATCAGGATATAAAAATTTACATTAGATAAAGTTTTGATATTTTTCCGATAACTTTCATATTTTAATGAATAGTAAAAACACGCTATATTTTAATTAAAAACAACTTTTTTCATCGTAATATCTTATGTGGTTAAATTGTAATATTGAATGGATTTAAAGTATAAATAGAATATATTTTTACCATTTAATATAATTTATGCCATTAGCATTGATTTTACCTTGAATTCGTAGGTTAAAACAATTCAATCTTTTGCAATGTTTTAAACAAAAACCCGTTTTTATTCGACAACGAGATTAATTTTAATTTAATTTCTGCAACTTCTGTGTTTTGAATTTAAAAAAATGGATTCCATATTTGGAATCAGTGGGTCCAAATTATGTTAATAAGCTACTTTTTATTTTTGGGAATTATGAATAGTAACTACGGTAAATTTTATTTACCATAGTTAAAGGTAAATCGGGTAATTAATGGTAAATATGGGTAAATATAATATTTTAAAATTACCCTAACAAATGTCAAAATCCTATTGGATGACTAAAAGTCGACCCATATCACTTAAGGGTCGGATTAGAATCATTTAATGGACATTTTTCCATGAAAATAACTTAATTATTATTAAAACCAAAGAAAGTGACAACATGTCACTCTCTTAAATCTTATAAGTATATTAATTTTAATTTAGTGATAAACTTCATGAAACTTCGAACATGAATAGTATCCAGAAAGCTAATGAAATTATCTACATCATATAAATTTGTTTATAATTTTTAGGGATTAAATAATTATCATTAATTATGACACAATAGTGATGCAGAAATTGTTTATCCAGTGAAAAATCAAGAATATTGTTTTTTTTAAACTAATAGTGACCATAAAATGCACAAATACCTAACCAAAACTTATTGGCCATGTACATTTAAACCATAAGCATCCAATGGTCGAATATTTGACCATTTGGAGCCTTATAAAAGCGATTATGACACTTATATTATTTTATTTTAAATGATGCCAAAGTTGTCACCTTCATAATTTAATAAATATAACAATTTAAAAATTGTGATTTTAAGATGATAAATTCGAGTAAAAGTATTATTGTGAAAGGTAATATATTTATCTTCATAATAGAATTTTATTTTAAATTTTTATACAACAAATAAGTATATTAAATAATTATACCAAAATGATGTAGTAATTATTTTATTAAGAGATAAACCAAATAAATGGTTTTAAAAATAATAAAATAAATATTATATGAACTATTTAATGTGATACACTAATTTTATAGATACATATTACCTTTTATTAATATATTAAAGCTTTTAGTTCGAACATATCTTCTGTATATATATTGTTTAAATTCAAATAAATGAATAGTGTCAAAATTGACACTATTGTTATTTTACAAAAATAACATATTATAAAATTGTTTAAAAATCACAAAAATATTTAAAAATTATAAATTTATATTTATATGGTCTATAATGTTATAAAGTAAACAATTATGGAAAATTCACAACAAATGAGTAATTATTTGTTATAATTTAAAATTTAGAATTTTATTACCACAAATAAACTTAAATAGATTAAATAAGGATAAATCAAAATGATAAGGTTTAAAATAAGATCCAAACATGTATAAATTTGATTGGTTGATGAGATTACAACCCTATCTCATCTAATCTTCGAATATGAGTCATTTTTGGAGGTTTTTAAGTGGGGTTAGATTTATTATAAATTAATATTTTTAAGAATTCCTAAGGTGCCCCTCTCCTCCCTTATAAAAGGGTACGTCCTCCCCCTCCTCCTCACACCAAATTGAGCACTCAATCTCGGCCAACCCCTGCCATTTTCTCCTCTCCACTTCCCTAGAATAATCCTAGAGGTCCTGGTCTCCTTAAAAGACCAATATTAGTTCCCTAAGTGGAGGATTCAAAGAGGCGTTCCAAAGAAGAGGTAATATCCATTACCGATCTTTTCAATTTCTTTCTTCTTCAACTTCTTCTCCTTTAGTTGTTTCATGATAAAGTAATAACATCAGTATTACTTACATACTGATATGTTATTATAAATATGAAACAACCCTAATTCACCTTATATCCATCCTACGGAAAAATGAAATCACTGCGCGTGCGTACGTACGGAATACCGTCTCCACGCCGTGGTGTAATCTATTTTCCACCATCACTTACAAGGATGGGTATAATGGTGTAATGAGTAACTATTTATGATTATTATAAAGTGATATTGATACTGAAATAGTCTACATACACTTCAACACAATTCCACGACCATGGGAATGATATCATCGCTCGTGCGTACGTACGGACTACCGTCTCCACGACGCGATGAGATTCATTCTCAATGATTAACCATTCATGAATGATTATAAAGTATATATAATAAGTACTAATGAAATATATGACCTGATAATGATACTGGAATTATTTATATTTATATGTATGTCATCTACTTAATTCCATTCAATTCAATAAGGAAACGAAAACAGCGTTCATGCGTACGTACGGACTACCGTCTCCATGAACGGTGTATTTCTTTCCATTTACTCATTTATTATATATGTATATTCTGAATATATATATATAAATCATGTTTTATATTCTGGAATTAAGTAATCTTGATCCATGTAATCATATGAATAATTACAAGTTAAAAACACGAACGACAAATGAGACGATTTTACCCAAAACGCTACTTTAACATGAATTTACAAAAGAACGGGTAATATAAAGTCATAAGTGGACCATATCTGATATAATAACAATTAATATGATTCTGTAATAAGTCAATAACATGATTTAAATCATTATACAGGAGTTTCGTACACTTACAAAGCAAGTCGGACCTAAGGTAAGGGAAATATCACAATCTCATTTTTATCCGAGATTGTTTATACGTTGGTATTTACTGGGGTGTATTTTATCATCCAAATCTATGTTTCCTCAATATGTAATGTTATTGCCATCCATCTACAATTGTTTAAATCCAATTTTACACTTTGGTGAGTTTTTAGTAAAAGATATGAAAGGAATCTTTTGTCGTTTTTCGTACGAGGTACTTTTTGACTTTTTCGACAAAAGTACGAAGAATGTTTTTTTTAACTTATACGGCACGAACGGATTTTTACTGTTTTATAAAGCCTTATTTTCATGAAGCTTCCTCTAAAATATTTCATTACTATTTTCAATAAAATCTCTTTCTTTTAAAATTGCATGATGTTTTATGAAAAGAAATTGATTTTGAAGAAGAAAGGATATGTTCCTCAAGAATTCAATTCAAGTGTTTTATCAAAATTATTTTCCATCTAAGATAATAAAGGGTTCTGTTTCTATCCATATTTTTACATTGATTTGACTATGTTGTGATGGAATTATGTTTATGAATTCCTTTATCTTATATGAATGGTTTTATGATGTCATGTTGTTTAAGAATCCCATTTTTATTACATGGGTTACGCTATGATGTATGGTTTATGATTATGTGGCACACATAAGAAAGGATTCATTATAAGATGGGTGGGACCTATATCTCCCTCCAATGCATTGGGTAAAGATTTTATATCTCATGAGATAGACATGGCTGGAATGGTAGGTTATACCGGTTCAGTGAAACAGGACTGAAACGAGGATTACTCGATTCAGAAAGGGACTTTGTCCACTAAGATAGTCTTGGAAATGAGTCTTGACTAACAAGAAATGATTATCTATGATTATGTGTGAATGCCACAAAGTTTCATGTTTTAAGTTATGATTATTGTGATTACATTTCACTTCTATGATTTATCCCATGTTATGAAATTATTCTCTCTTTTACAGGTTATGATTTCCAAAAGTTATGTTCTTATGAATATGATGTGATTGATTTTTCTTTTGTATACCCTTACTGAGCATTTGAGCTCACCCTTTTATGTTTTCTTTTCCCCAGGATATAAATAAAGGTTTTAGATAAAAAAAAGGAAGATCTTTATGGGAGATTTTGAAGATCTTTCACCACGATTAGAAGATTATATTCCGAGTTTCCAAAGACACAAAACTATTAAGATCCTTCTGTGTGTGTTTTTGTTATGTACTAAGTATTCCGCAAATGTAATGTAATGTCCATGTACGTCAGGCTACGGGTCTCTACAGTTGGTATCAGAGGAAAGGTTTAGTCAACCTTTGGAAACTAGGATGCGAGAACTTTAGTGAGATCCCTAGAGATATTTCTAAGGTATGTCTAGGGATGTCCCTAAGGTTAAGTATACGTATAGGTTATAGTACTAGAATTACGCTAACGATCATAGAATTTAACCTAAGATGTTAGATATTGAGGATACTCCACCTTTATTATGTTGTTTTCCCTAGCATGATTTTTGCCTCTCACACTATTCTTTTTGGGTTTTAGAAAATGGCTGGAAACAAGGTGATTCATGATAATGGAGGATATACTGGACAATGGAATGATATTTTTCATGAGCAACCAAATGAAATTGGATTTGGAAGTCCAAACATCATTATTATGCCGAATCAGCAATCTCATAATATGATTAATAAAGTAAAATTTGGTAAGTTTCCTGACTCGGCTAATAAGAGAAAGATGGAGTTTCATGATGATCATAGAGGAAAGAAAGTTCAATTTCCCCTATGTAAATCATGTGGGAAGAGGCATCAAGGAGAATGTTTCAAGGGAACTGGAAGATGCTTTGGGTGTGGAAAATAAGGACACAAAGCAAGTAAATGCAAAGGAAAAGGTTCAGTTAACAACATGGATGATGATAATGGTATTGCTACGACATCAACAATGGTTAAATGTTTTAAATGTGGAATGTGCGGGCATTATGCAAACCAATGCCCTAAGGGAAAGTCTCATGAAGATAATCAGTATGGTCGTATGGGAAGTATTTATGTGGATGATGATGAAGAGACTAAAAATGATATGTGAGATGAAAGAATTGTTGAAACACAGTCAATGGTTTAAGAATGTAGTTTATCATGTGTAATGTTGTATAAGTAATCTCATGGTACTTTAGAATAAAGAGACATGTAAGGATTGTTACACTGTTGTCTGATTAATGTTACCAGTATCCATGAAAGGTTATTCAGATATTTTTGGAAATAATATGATATGCGCATAATGAAGGGAAAACGAGAAAACGAGATGTTTAACAGTATTCATGAGCTCATGATTGATATAAGGACTAAGTGATATCATGGTTTGAGTATATAGAATTTTGAAGATTTTGGTATGTGGAAAGAGTTAACTTTTAATAGAATTCATGTTTTCAATAAGGTTCAATGGGTATTCAAGAGAGTACAAGATTAAGGCATTTGAATGTTTGGAATGTGACCAACAAGATATATCTTATGATATATGGGGATCAACGATGGTATTAAATCTCTGGTAATCGTTTTCACTATATTATGAGAGTGGACTGCAGTATTATGGATAAGCCTAAAGATTAGAATGGATTATGTTGGACATAAGTGAGTATAGTTTAAGGATAAAAGTTTTTTTTTCGATATTATTGATGGGATGTTATAGTAATGTAGTTTTAGAAAAAGGACAACCTGCAGGACGGGCGACAGCCCATCGCGTCGGACAAGGCTGTGGGAATCGAACCCACAACCGAAGTGCGACTGGCCTTTATCGCCTACCACTGACCTACAGGAAGTCCCTGTTTAGTAGAAACTAGTTTTATTATATTAAGCAGTATGATATATGAAGTATAAGTGCATTTTAGGAACTATAAATGATTAATCTCACTATAGATCGACTTATGTATATAATTTTTGCTAACCTTTTGTTTGAGATAGATGGAATGGCCCGTCATTCTATCACATGATCTGCTAACACTTCATGAATAACAAATTCAACTTCATTTATTTAAGAGATGAAGTGGAAATTGTTCAAGGCACGAACAATAGTGCGACTGTACCAAAATAAAGTAAGTTTTTATTCTAATTCAAATTCTTCAACTTTAGGGAAACAATCTTGAAAACCAAAAAAAATGTTGTACTAGTGATCTTATACCTGATGAATCGGATTTTACCTTATATCATCACAAATCTATGGATTTGTGATTACTGGCTTTTCCATAGCCATGTCCTCTACCACTCTCCATCAGAACATGATGGTTAGATTTCTCTTCCATATCCATATTTTCACCTATGTGGAAACCCAGTGATTAGTTTATTTGGGTAACCGTTACATTTCATACTTTTGTTTCTAAAGATAAGTTTTGGTATTCCTTTTTACGATGTGGGTTTCTATCAAAGAAACTTTCAAATAGTAAACCATTTATAACCCCGATGAATTTCGAGGGCGAAATTCATTTTAAGGGGGGTAGAATGTAACACCCCGAGATTTTATGAAAAATATTATTTTAATTTCATTAATGTATTATGTTTTATTCTACACCAAGATTACCTTGCGCTATACGCAACACCGTATTAGCTTGCAGTATACGCAACCCTATTCTTGGACCGTGTTACACACAATTTTGATAATAGTTATTCTACACAACATTGAGTATATATATATATATATATTAAATGTATAAATGAAATATGGTTGGATTCTGTTATACGAAACAATGAAGGATTCTTTCACAACACGCAACCCTGACTTGGCTTGCATTACACGCAATCGCGACCTTCCTCGATAGCGTGTGTTGTACGCAATAGCGGGTTTTAATAAACAATGTTATATTATTATAATATTGTCATGAACTAGCCGTTATGAATAGTATTAACTAAATTTTGAATTTTATAACATTATTATTCATCTTACACATTTCTAGAACATGGTATAAGAACAAAATAACTTTTTCAGGTAAAATAAGTATTTTTCAAAAAATGCAGTTTTGCCGCCTTTGGATGGCGCACCCACTTTAAATATGGTTTTTGACGTGTTTATATGTTCAATTTGACAAAATAATATTCTTCTTTTGAATCAAGATATAAAAATTTACATTAGATAAAGTTTTGATATTTTTCCGATAACTTTCATATTTTAATGAATAGTAAAAACACGCTATATTTTAATTAAAAACAACTTTTTTCATCGTAATATCTTATGTGGTTAAATTGTAATATTGAATGGTTTTAAAGTATAAATAGAATATATTTTTACCATTTAATATAATGTATGCCATTAGCATTGATTTTACCTTGAATTCGTAGGTTAAAACAACTCAATCTTTTGCAATGTTTTAAACAAAAACCCGTTTTTATTCGACAACGGGATTAATTTTAATTTAATTTCTGCAACTTCTGTGTTTTGAATTTAAAAAAATGGATTCCATATTTGGAATCAGTGGGTCCAAATTATGTTAATAAGCTACTTTTTATTTTTGGGAATTATGAATAGTAAATACGGTAAATTTTATTTACCATAGTTAAAGGTAAATCGGGTAATTAAGGGTAAATATGGGTAAATATAATATTTTAAAATTACCCTAACAAATGTCAAAATCCTATTGGATGACTAAAAGTCGACCCATATCACCTAAGGGTCGGATTAGAATCATTTAATGGACATTTGTCCACGAAAATAACTTAATTATTATTAAAACCAAAGAAAGTGACAACATGTCACTCTCTTAAATCTTATAAGTATATTAATTTTAATTTAGTGATAAACTTCATGAAACTTCGAACATGAATAGTATCCAGAAAGCTAATGAAATTATCTACATCATATAAATTTGTTTATAATTTTTAGGGATTAAATAATTATCATTAATTATGACACAATAGTGATGCAGAAATTGTTTATCCAGTGAAAAATCAAGAATATTGTTTTTTTTAACTAATAGTGACCATAAAATGCACAAATACCTAACAAAAACTTATTGGCCATGTAAATTTAAACCATAAGCATCCAATGGTCGAATATTTGACCATTTGGAGCCTTATAAAAGCGATTATGACACTTATATTATTTTATTTTAAATGATGCCAAAGTTGTCACCTTCATAATTTAATAAATATAACAATTTAAAAATTGTGATTTTAAGATGATAAATTCGAGTAAAAGTATTATTGTTAAAGGTAATATATTTATCTTCATCATAGAATTTTATTTTAAATTTTTATACAACAAATAAGTATATTAAATAATTATACCAAAATGATGTAGTAATTATTTTATTAAGAGATAAACCAAATAAATGGTTTTAAAAATAATAAAATAAATATTATATGAACTATTTAATGTGATACACTAATTTTATAGATACATATTACCTTTTATTAATATATTAAAGCTTTTAGTTCGAACATATCTTCTGTATATATATTGTTTAAATTCAAATAAATGAATAGTGTCAAAATTGACACTATTGTTATTTTACAAAAATAACATATTATAAAATTGTTTAAAAATCACAAAAATATTTAAAAATTATAAATTTATATTTATATGGTTTATAATGTTATAAAGTAAACAATTATGGAAAATTCACAACAAATGAGTAATTATTTGTTATAATTTAAAATTTAGAATTTTATTACCACAAATAAACTTAAATAGATTAAATAAGGATAAATCAAAATGATAAGGTTTAAAATAAGATCCAAACATGTCTAAATTTGATTGGTTGATGAGATTACAACCCTATCTCATCTAATCTTCGAATATGAGTCATTTTTGGAGGTTTTTAAGTGGGGTTAGATTTATTATAAATTAATATTTTTAAGAATTCCTAAGGTGCCCCTCTCCTCCCTTATAAAAGGGTACGTCCTCCCCCTCCTCCTCACACCAAATTGAGCACTCAAGCTCGGCCAACCCCTGCCATTTTCTCCTCTCCACTTCCCTAGAATAATCCTAGAGGTCCTGGTCTCCTTAAAAGACCAATATTAGTTCCCTAAGTGGAGGATTCAAAGAGGCGTTCCAAAGAAGAGGTAATATCCATTACCGATCTTTTCAATTTCTTTCTTCTTCAACTTCTTCTCCTTTAGTTGTTTCATGATAAATTAATAACATCAGTATTACTTACATACTGATATGTTATTATAAATATGAAACAACCCTAATTCACCTTATATCCATCCTACGGAAAAATGAAATCACCGCGCGTGCGTACGTACGGAATACCGTCTCCACGCCGTGGTGTAATCTATTTTCCACCATCACTTACAAGGATGGGTATAATGGTGTAATGAGTAACTATTTATGATTATTATAAAGTGATATTGATACTGAAATAGTCTACATACACTTCAACACAATTCCACGACCATGGGAATGATATCATCGCTCGTGCGTACGTACGGACTACCGTCTCCACGACGCGATGAGATTCATTCTCAATGATTAACCATTCATGAATGATTATAAAGTATATATAATAAGTACTAATGAAATATATGACCTGATAATGATACTGGAATTATTTATATTTATATGTATGTCATCTACTTAATTCCATTCAATTCAATAAGGAAACGAAAAAAGCGTTCATGCGTACGTACGGACTACCGTCTCCATGAACGGTGTATTTCTTTCCATTTACTCATTTATTATATATGTATATTCTGAATATATATATATAAATCATGTTTTATATTCTGGAATTAATTAATCTTGATCCATGTAATCATATGAATAATTACAAGTTAAAAACACGAACGACAAATGAGACGATTTTACCCAAAACGCTACTTTAACATGAATTTACAAAAGAACGGGTAATATAAAGTCATAAGTGGACCATATATGATATAATAACAATTAATATGATTCTTTAATAAGTCAATAACATGATTTAAATCATTATACAGGAGTTTCGGACACTTACAAAGCAAGTCGGACCTAAGGTAAGGGAAATATCACAATCTCATTTTTATCCGAGATTGTTTATACGTTGGTATTTACTGGGGTGTATTTTATCATCCAAATATATGTTTCCTCAATATGTAATGTTATTTCCATCCATCTACAATTTTTTAAATCCAATTTTACACTTTGTTGAGTTTTTAGTAAAAGATATGAAAGGAATCTTTTGTCGTTTTTCGTACGAGGTACTTTTTGACTTTTTCGACAAAAGTACGAAGAATGTTTTTTTTAACTTATACGGCACGAACGGATTTTTACTGTTTTATAAAGCCTTATTTTCATGAAGCTTCCTCTAAAAGATTTCATGACTATTTTCAATAAAATATCTTTCTTTTAAAATTGCATGATGTTATATGAAAAGAAATTGATTTTGAAGAAGAAAGGATATGTTCCTCAAGAATTCAATTCAAGTGTTTTATCAAAATTATTTTCCATCTAAGATAATAAAGGGTTCTGTTTCTATCCATATTTTTACATTGATTTGACTATGTTGTGATGGAATTATGTTTATGAATTCCTTTATCTTATATGAATGGTTTTATGATGTCATGTTGTTTAAGAATCCCATTTTTATTACATGGGTTACGCTATGATGTATGGTTTATGATTATGTGGCACACATAAGAAAGGATTCATTATAAGATGGGTGGGACCTATATCTCCCTCCAATGCATTGGGTAAAGATTTTATATCTCATGAGATAGACATGGCTGGAATGGTAGGTTATACCGGTTCAGTGAAACAGGACTGAAACGAGGGTTACTCGATTCAGAAAGGGACTTTGTCCACTAAGATAGTCTTGGCAATGAGTCTTGACTAACAAGAAATGATTATCTATGATTATGTGTGAATGCCACAAAGTTTCATGTTTTAAGTTATGATTATTGTGATTACATTTCATTTCTATGATTTATCCCATGTTATGAAATTATTCTCTCTTTTGCAGGTTATGATTTCCAAAAGTTATGTTCTTATGAATATGATGTGATTGATTTTTCTTTTGTATACCCTTACTGAGCATTTGAGCTCACCCTTTTATGTTTTCTTTTCCCCAGGATATAAATAAAGGTTTTAGGTAAAAAAAAGGAAGATCTTTATGGGAGATTTTGAAGATCTTTCACCACGATTAGAAGATTATATTCCGAGTTTCCAAAGACACTAAACTATTACGATCCTTGTGGGTGTATTTTTGTTATGTACTAAGTATTCCGCAAATGTAATGTAATGTCCATGTACGTCAGGCTACGGGTCTCTACATCATAAGTATGGTTTGTGTTTGTTTTCAATGATAATTTATAGATCAAGAAGTTTTCATGGAGAGGGATCATACAGCTCATGTAGATTTTTTGTGTTCTCGGAATGAATCTTACATGAACCGATAAAGAAGCATAAAAAACATTCATGTAGTGTTGTCAAGGCCTATAAATAGTTGGATACCCCCATAGAATACTTAATAATTTTCCAACGAAGATCTAGTTTCCCAACCGTTATAAATATTTCCACATGAAATATTTGTAGAGAGTTAATCTGCCACTCAAGATATTCTCGGAGTCAATAAAGAACAAGAGAACCTTTTGGTTTAGTTGTGTAAAAAATCAAGGTTCTGTTGCTATCCCTTTGTGTGCCAAATCTCAAGTCATTCATGAAAATATAGATCTTTCAGGAAAAAGGAAGATGATGTGCGCAAATGTAGTGTTGAGATTATAACTTTCTTTTGATATCTTGTTTGTTTGATCAGTGCTTCCAAGTGAATCCTTTCATCACATTGATGCGAGAAGTTTCTTATGATGGATATAGACAAAGACTACAATTATAGTCTTTTTAAGAGACCTTCAAGTCAATAAAGTGAGTAAGACTTCTAAAAATTCATTTTCTTGGGGGAGCATCCATTCATGACATTAATGAAAGAAGTGTCTCATGATGGATAAAGACAAAGACTTCAATTCCATTATTTTGAAGTGACCATGAAGCCAATAAAGTGAGTAAGACTTATAAAAATGGATTTAGCTTTGGGTAGTCAATGGAGGTTATCCAGTGGCCACAGTGAACTTTCCCAAGGACTTTGTAAAGGTATTGTTCCTTGAAGAGAGTGATTGTGTATGAAACTTTTGTAATCCACAACTAGTGAAAATGGTGTATTAGGGTATGAATTAAAACCTATCGGCATATTCTCTATTGACTATCCCTTTGTGTTGAACCATGTTAAAAATTTCGTGTCACCTCATTTCATTTGATTGTTTGTTTTCTACCCTTTCTCAATAGATAGGTTTAATAGTTTCTTACCAACATGGAACAAGATCCATCAGGTTAAAAGAAAAAAGTTGACACACTGATTCACCCCTCCCCTCTCATCATGTTTTGGGGTCCATCAGATCATTAATTGAATTGTAATTAATCTATTATAGTCTACCTCACATCATTCTAATTATTGTATTGGTTGGTACTATTAAAAGTTAATTTTCACATTTATTATAATTTTTATAATTATTGGAAAATCGTTGTATTGGAATAAAAACCAACCAAATGAACTCTGATTCACATGAAATATTACGAAAATGATCTTTAAGTCATTTAAAATGATTTTAAGTATTGACATGTGGATAAAATAACTAAATTTCATTTTATGATCAAAAATCGTGTTTGTCCCTCAGATTTTTAGTTAGGTGATTAATCATTTAAAAGGGAAAAATAAAATGAAAACACATTTGTATTGACCTGAAAATTTATAATAACATTACATGAATCTTATTTGATCTATAGGAATGTCACATTCTAAATCTAATCCCTAGATTTGTCAGTAAAATTAGAATTCCATTTTTCACATTTATTATCATTTTGGTAATTAGGGTAAAATCATGAGTGTATTGATCTAAACCAACCAAACGATCTCTAATTGACATGAAATATTCTTACAACATTATTTATGTTTTTTAAAATCTATAGAAAGCATCAACCCGTTGATCAGATACTTGAACTGCTCAGTACGATCGAATGTGGTGTTTGTCCCTCAGATTTGGAGTTAAGCCCCAAATTACCTAAATGCGTCTAATACCATGTAAAAACACTGTAATTTACAAGAAATAATATGAGGATAATCATCGATCATTTTTTGATCTCTAGAAACCAACACTTCATCCATCACAAGCTCATTTTTTCTGATATAATGAAAAATGATGAATAATACTATCTAGTGTTATTAAAATTTCATATCTCCCATACAGGGATAAAAATGAGAATAAAACATTTGATTGAAATGAAAACCTAGTAGAAAATTCCTTGAATCATATGTGATATATTGGAATGAAATTGGATCAATCCAATCTCTATATTGGTTAGAAATAACTGTTCATTTTCCCATTTATTATATTTTTTGTAATAATGAAAAAATCATGTGTGCATGGGTAAAAACTGACCAAACAAGAAATAATTGACAATAAATATTAGGAAAACTATCCTTAAGACCTTTAAATTCTGTAGAAATCATCAGCACAAGATCGCATACCTAAATTTCTCGGTATGATTGAATGTGGTGATTTTCCCTTAGATTTGGAGTTAAGTGATGAAACACATAAAAGGATAAAATACTAATAAAACACTATTTTAGTGAAACTAAATCATGGTAGAATGATCAATAACCAATTTTTTATATTTAGGAATCGAAAATGTATCCAACTAAGGATCATGTCACCTAATATGATGGAAAAATGATGCGTGACATTGTCTAGTGTTCAAAAATGATATATCTCCCATGAGGGGTTCAAAATGAGAAAATGAAACCTAATTGAAAACAAATATATATAAAAAATACTCAAATAATATATGATCTATTACAAAAATCCTCCCATTAATCTGATGCTCAGAGTGATCAGTATATAGTAAACATGGTTTTCAACTATTAGTAGTCGTTGATTAATTGATAAATATGGTAATCAGAAATTTCAAATTTTATTTGCATAATTTGTTTATTTATGATACTTTTTTTATTTAACACTATATAAACCTTTTTGACTATTATAAATATATATATATATACAGAATAAATTTTATTAATGTAAAATATATTAATTTGTATTTGTTTTGTTTAATTTTTTTTGTATCATATCTATAGGTTGATTAATGATCTATAGCTATTTGGATAACTGTTTCTGTCTATATTCCTACATTGTTTTTTTTGTTTTATAATGGATATTTTTTATTTTTTTTATTTTGGGGAGGTATAAACTAAAAATTTAAAAAAAATATGTTAGCAGCCACCTATGGGGGTCTCTATAAATTTACATTTTGTAACCGCCATTAGTATTCGCTAATGATCCTCCCATTGAATGCTGATATTTTCATCATGGGATACCCTATTATCACATCCAATGGATGTCACTATTTACCTTTAGTGAAGGGAAAACTGTGACCACAAAAATCAGATAGTTGGCGGTCGCTAAAGACCATTAGTGACCACTTTTAGCGGTCTATAAAAGTAAAAATTGCAGTATTGTAATATACAACACATGTCTAGATATATTCAAAGCTTTTAACCATTATTTAATATGAGATAAAAAGTATATGGGAACAAGTGGGGTCTAACAAAGGGACTTTCCCTCATCTGTCAGATAGAAAATTCAATGATCATAAATGACATGTCATGTCCATAATCTGAGTCATTAGTAGTTTCCCATTCAGACTGAGTCATTCTTTAATTGAATGTCATCATGATTTCCACATTAGTATTTTTTGAAAACTATGAAGGGGATTAGGTAGATACAGTCCAAGGTGTTTTGGAGTATTCCATCTATGACCTTGTATTTGAAGGGGCGGTAGTGAAACCCTCAGTGTCTATCACCTTTGTATTTCCATTTAATAACGCATCTTTAAAAGAGGCATGACAACAGATTTATATTTCCTTTATGTGGTATTGAGATCCACCCCTTAAATATCCTCAAAAACATTTTTACCAATGTATATAGCTTGGCTATAGGATAATTTCCTTCAGATATTCCAGTTATCACACAGATTTTGTGACCCCTCAATTATTATAGTTGATTCATCTACGCATTCATCCTTTTCAGCCACTCGGTGAATAAGGTTATACTCATCCTCTTGGGAACATTATCTATGATCAAGTACCAAATTGAGTTATTTTTTTGTCTCATGATTCTATTTCTCCATTGATAGAGATATATCCTTGTCCATTTATTGTGGATAGTAATATATATAAATCCTTGAGATATGGACAAAAATAACATATATATTTCATCAGTGTGGGGAGGGACAAAAAAACTATTTTCAATTATTGGTATTATTTTGAAATATAAAATATTTTTTTATCATAATAATTTATATTTTATTTTTAGAAATGAAATAATTACTTCAAATTTTTAATAAATTTTATTCTGTAATTATTTAGTTAATAAAAAATAAAATAAATGATACTAGAAATAATAAAATTGAAGGAAACTGAATAAACTATTTTGTTCAAATAATTATTCAACTAAATACATCATCACAAATAGGTGTGAAAAAAAAATTATTCTAATTCTATCTCAATTTTGATATTTTAAAATTCAAATTAAATTAATAATGTAAAAATTCACATTAAATGTATATTATAATAAATGATATTTTATTAAATGATTTAAAATTACTAAAATACTATCTTCTTCCAATTTATTTTTAAAAGATAATAAATAAAATATTGGACCTTTTATGGACCAATTAATATTTCATAATCAATATATTAAATTTTAAATAGTAAAAACATTATTTTTGGATAAGGTTGAAGCGATAATTTTACACATTAAATGTGCTTCTGTTAAAATTAATTTTCAAATCATGTAGGATTTTTTATTCAATAAATTTGATTTTAGATTTTAAGTAATTGGTTTTGAATTACTTAAAAATTTTACTTTAATTTAGTCTCAATGGGTAAATTACCAATGTTATAAAACTTGTTACCATTATGAAAAACCAAAATCGTAAAAGTAGGAAAACGTTGTTGTTTTCAAGAAAAATGTTTATAAAATGTTTTTGAATGTGTGGCTGCAGTATGGATCGACCATATCATCTCTAAATCCCATTATTTTCCAAATTTGGATCTACTTGAGCTAATGTTGACCTCCCAATAGTGAATAATATTCAGTATTTCTAGGAATGTCACTCCTCCTCTACTATAAAAAGGCAGTCAATCTCCTCACTTCTTCACATTTTCACGCCACTTTGGTTCTTACAAACCTTGCCCAAATCACTTCTCAAATTCCTTTTCCTAAACTTATATGTCTTATTTATTTTATTAAATACAACCTCATAAGGATTTAGAGAAAAAATAAGGATAATACCCAAATAATAGGAAAATTTAATGATTATTATGGGAGTCAAGACTTAACGTAAAAGATTTATGTCTCACCTTTATCTTCCGTGAGACACATTCCGTGTCCACAAACTATTTATTTTATATAGTGTGTATACATCCCCTGAATTTATTTTAGGATTATTATATAGATAATTATAGTAATTTTCATATACATTTTATGAACTTACTTTCATAATGTTTATACATCAAAAGATAACAAATCAGTAAGGGACTTTTGCTATATTTTTTCTTCTTTGAGACATAAATTCTGATAGATACCTATATTATTTTAGGAGTTGTATATATAATACCATTGATATATAATATCAAGAATTTATTCATCCTAATGATATTTTAAGAATAATATAATTTTATCTCTCCATGGGGATTATGATTTAACGTTACCATAGTGGTAAAATTTTTGTGAAATAATATCATTTTTATAGGGATTGTTTGCGGTTATGTTTCTGATGATAAAATATTATGATATAACTCTCAATGATTCTCATATATTTTTTTATAATTTTTTTATTCTTGATATATCTATGTAGGGGTACCATTTTTACACTCTTTATTACTTAAAATAATTAGTAAAATGGTTTCTATAAAATCTAACATTTTTTTATCTTCAGTCAGAAACCAATTTTCTTCAAAATCCATGTTTTATAAATAAATTTCTAATAACATTTTGTCACAATCTGATTATTTTTTAAAAAGAAATTTTGATCAATTTTTTCCTTTTTAAAAAATTTTATAAAATTAATTTTCATATTATTTTCAAAAACAATGTTCATTTGGATTTTACCAAAAATGTGAAAAGTATTTTTGTTTTTAACATTCATGGTATACAGAGTATTCACTTCTCTCATAACCTCTCAATGATTTAAATATTCCCTTTAATGTTTTAAAATTTTATTTTAAAGAAAAAATTTCAATAAAATTTATAAAAATAATTCATGTTAGATAAATAATTTCAAAAGGAATTGATTTTTAAAATTTTTTATGTATTTAAAAATTATTTTCAATGTGTAAAGGATACATTCTTCAGAAGAAAATTTTAAATGATCGGTCAAAATATTTTTCTTTCAATGATTATATCTATTGTAGATACATATTCCTTACAAGGGATATGATCCAAGGATACTATTATTATTCTTTATTATAATGGTTTAAATTAATGATAGAAATAATTTACAACATATGTTCCTCTTCCACATGTTATACTATGATAAAATGCTAATAAACCCCACTTCTTTTTACTAGGTTTAGGGTTTGACGAAATGATGAAATTATTAAGAAACCCATTTATTTTCCAAATTTTTTAAATGAAGAAATTGTTTTGAAACCCATTTCATTTAATTAGTTATGATACAGTGAATGTTTTTAAGATATTATGGAACTCTTTTGAATTTTTTTCATTATGTGATGGTGGATAGTTTATAACCAATAGTGGTGGTTAAGTTATAAACAAGTACAGTGGTTACATTATATCAAATGATGGGTGGGACCTATATATCCCTCCAATGAATTGGGTAAAAAGTTATATCTCATGATATTGAAGTGAATCGAATGGAGAGTGAACCCTATTCAATATGGGACTTTTTAGGCAATAATAGTCTTGGGAGTGAACCTTGACTACTTTCATATTATTTATGGACTTATCTTTCGTGTTCATAATGTTATTCATGAAGCTAATTACATGTTCACAATGTTATGTGTGAACCTGATTACATGCTCCCAATGTTATGAATGGACCTACCTTTCATGTCTATAATGTTATGTGTGAACTGGGTTCTATGTCAATAATTTTATGAGATGGCATGTTTTAATGTCCTTTACTTGATGAGTGAACTAAAATCTATTTATACATGTCCACTTTTTTATAATAGTACTTTTATATTGTGCAAATTTTATGCTCTCATGGATACTATTCATTGATTATTTTATGATTCATGACTTATGAACAGACAATATTTATGTCATGACTGACGTTGAGGAACTATGACAGATTTGGTATGAACTTTGTATGATATGTTCATTGTCACATACCCTTATTCTTCTCTTATGATTTCATATGATCTTATATTTATATCTGTTATGTTACTATTTATAAGAATCTGATCTCACTTTTTCTTATATTTCCTTTCCCCAGGTTATAGAGAATAATTTTATATAGGGTATGTCTATGGGGAGTTCTAAATGGGATTATATTTGTGGGAAAAATTGATGATCTTTCACAAAACTATAATATTATGTTCCTAGTTTCAAATGTAATTGAACAATAATTGTCCCCAGGAATGTGTTTCTGCTATATAATGATTATTCATCTAAAAATATGTAATATCCATGTATGAGAAGACTGGTTCACTATAAATCATTACTAAAATGATATCAATCTATACTATGGTTAGTTTAACATGGTTTCTAAGAAATACCATCCCACTCATAAAAATAATAAGATTCATATAAGTCCTGGTTTCATTGATATTTCCACCCAAAGCTTTCACCAAACTATATATCTTCTTTTCAGTTGGGGATATTCCTATTTTACATGAAAATTTATCAAAAATGTATGAATGTAAATATAAATACTTAGATAAGGTATTGGAATAATTTGAATATATAAGACACATATGTATCACCACTTCATTGATGGCCAACATCAACCGTAGTAGTACAAAATTAATTTGATACTCCTTTATTTTATTGATGATTATTATCAATATGTATACCTAACTTCATGCACATGTTTCAATAATGAACCAACTCATTTCAACTAAAACACATCACCACTGGATGGCTGTTGGTTAGCCCATTTTTTTTTGTTCTAGACAATTTTATTTATAATAACAAGTGTTATAACATAAATAGACACACCAAAATCACTTTATAGGTCTTATAAAACATTCCTTGAAATAGTTTTTACCTCACATAGAAAATTTTGAGGGCTTTCCTCCAGAATTATTATCTAGTTTCATCTCAATGGCCAACCACATTTCCCTTATCTTGTTGTTTTTATCTCAAGGAACATACATTTTAGAAATCATTAAATCGGTATTCTCTTTACTATAATCCACTTTATAAAAACATTCAAATCCTCATTAATCAAAATCTCTTCATAAAATTTATTCCAACCCTGAGTAAAATCCGTTAATTTTTCAGTCAATGTCATGAATAAAATATATAATATTCCTGGACAATCTTGTGATTTTTTCTTCATATTAAATGATAGAAAATTCAATTTTTTCCCCAGTTTGAGGAATATATTTTACATCTAAATTTGAAAAAACATGGGGAAATATTTATTATCTAAAAACCCTTATATGTTTCTCATTCCATAAAATCAAGATCATATTTTTCTATGGTATTATTAATAAAAGACTTTCATCGATCAACTTAACCTTAAGAATGGTAAACTTAAATAATTAAATTTTGATGTTCTAACCATCCCAAGACATAAAATATATTCTCAAATGTATTAATCTATATGTAATTTATTAGGGGATTATATGGTCTACGAAATGATGGTGGATGCGGTCTCGTAAAATGCTCTACCATTTCTATATTTCTTCAGGGTAGATCAGGTTCCTCTCTACCATGGATTCCACCACCAATAATAGACTTTCTCATTTGATGAAAAATTTCACCAAATTGTTATATTGTAATTAAAATCATATTGGAATTCTGATTTGGAAGGATATTTTCCTATTTGTTCCTTCCAACTATAGATTTCATGTCTTGTGTATGGGAAATTATTCGGAATATAAATAGTTTAGATGAAAAAACCTAGTAATCTTTAAATTCTATATCATTTCAATATAACCATAAATTTAAATTTTTCAAGGTTATTACTTCAAAGTCAATATTTTTGTTTTAAAGAAAATCACATTTATGGTTTAAGTGAGAAACATCGAAAAAACATATCTAATTCAGATACTAAGATCCCACAAGTTAATTATAGTATAATAGCATCACAAATAGAAACCAGATGAAACACACAATTTAAAAACTATAAAAAATGATAACATTAAAAATTCAAATTTTAGAAGACATTAAAAATATATGCCCATGGACCATGTGCACCACTCCTGATCATCAAACACCACTAGAACAATCCTACGCATCATATACCACTAGAAACACCATCGACCTCTTGAATAACACATGCCAAAGCCTCCTTGAAGCCAACACACTAGACCGACGAGGAAAAGAGCAATGGAACATGAATCCAAAGTAGTTTTGGAGTGGATTCAACCCTCAACAGCTAGGCATGACATATTCCAAGACCACCGAACCAAATCCAATTTGATGGACTTCAACATACCTCTATTATTCCTTGATAAAACCACCAGATGAAGAATACCACTCAAGAAATAGAAAACCCCAATACATTAGAGCAACAACCACAACCACAAAGTTATATAACAAAAACCTTAAAGAGAAAAGTAAGAGAAATACAATGTCTACATGATCAATCATAAGACACAACTCCTGGGACACCAACTATGCCTCAGCCAAGTCCTCCTAAACCATCTCAACATATAACTACACTAGAAAAACAAGATCATAATTATTCCATAAACTATACATAACCAATCTATATAATACAAAGTGGACACATCTAATCAAAATCCATTTTTTCAACCATATAAAAAATTTAAAACAATACATTATTTCAGGGAATATAAAATTATTCAGAAAATTAAACTTTACCACTTTATTTCTCTTACTCATCCTTTTATCCAATGAAAGAACATTTTCGAAAATGTGTGATGAGAAAAAAATTTAGTAAGTGATAAAAAATAAAGAATATTATTAGTCCAATGAAGACATGAAAACTCAAGTAACATTTATATTTATCTTAATTATTTTTTTGAGAATTGGAAACCGAATGTTTTTACATTAAAAAACAAGATTTTTTTCTCAATAGAATCCTTCAAAATCCCATAAAAATTAGATAAACACACTTTTTATAACTAAGAGAATCACATTCATAACAAATTTTAAACCAATGTTAGAAGAAACCATGGCCTAGTTAAATCCCTAGAATAAACCCTTTGTAAATATATATTAATTTTATATTAAAACAATGAATATTTCCCAATTCTTTCTATCATTATTTAGGATCATCCATCTTTTAATCTATAATGGGCTCATCCGGAGCTATCTTGGTGCACCCATCATATATTCTATAAAGATCTCACCCAACACTATCTAGGCACAATCATTTATATTTAATAATTGCTAAGTACTATATCCTGAATAAAATATTTTTATTCTTTGACTTTTCTATCATAAAACATTTGAAAAAAAACTTATAAAGTCGTGATATTATAACTTTTGGAAATGAAAATACCCTTTTATTTTGACAATACATTTTCGATATAAAAATACAGAAAAACAAACAATATATTATATTTAAATAATAAATAAAATATTTGAAATCAATTTATAAATCAGATAATTTCCATGGCATAAAAAAAATACATTATTTCCATAAACATTAAAATAAAACATTCCTTTCGTCATTTATCAAAATATTTTTATAACACATGTAAAAATTTTCCTTCTTAAAACCTCTTAAATAAAGTAAAATTGAAATAAAATTTTCATTATAATTATTTTATTTAAATATATACACTTCTGTAAAATTGTCTATAAAAATTGACATGAAAGAGAAAGAGTTGTAAAGAAATGCATTAATAGATATTTTTTTAAAAAAAGTCCATTACCCATTTGGAAACACTTGAATCATAATCACCATGAACGAATAACATTACAAATATAAAATAACATGATAATATAATTATTAATGATATAAAATTTCAATGCGAAAGTATATAAACATTATAAAAGAATAAATGTGCATAACATCAAAATATGGCTCAATAAAAGGAAATTGAGAGGAAGTACCTTACATTAAGTCTGACTTCTCATGTGTGTCTTTATCATTATAAATAATAAACTTTTGATAATTATTTAATTAATTGAAAACATTATTATATTATATTATTACTTTTTTTCTCTTTTTAACATATTATATACAATTACTTAATTAATTAATTTTGCATCAGATGTTTTGACCATGTTCGGCTTATGTGTCAATAGTGACTTCTGTAGGTTGAAAATGATCAAAGATGTCATTATTTAAACATATATATATTAATAAACATGGTATATCTATGATATTTATAATTAAAATATACTTTTGATACCAATAATAAAATATGTTCTGGAGAAATTATGTATTTTACAATCCTAGAGACGGTATGCCCTACATATGCATGAATAACATTTCCATTTTTCAATGATCATTATAGAAAAGAGTTAAGTATTATTTTATATTTATATAATTATAATAATATCATATATAACAAATTATTTTATTAAATTTAATTATATATATCATCCATGTGGGGTGGTGATGAAGAGAGAGTGACCTCACTTAGTGAATGAGGTAGTATACATGTTCATGAACGACATTATCATTTTTTAGTGACTGAAATGGTATGGAAGAAAATGACATATTAAATTTTATGAATGGTAAATATGAAATTAATAGAATAATTATTATATTTATATCACATATATTAATTATATTTACCCTTCTAACCTTACAATTAAAATGTTATTGAACAAAAAAATCACATCGCTTCATGTGTTGGTAGTATTTTGTACACCCGAGTAACATTATCATATAACCTATGAAGTGTTATGTAAAAAATATATATTTGGTATAAATACTCCATATATATAATTATGTAACAAATTTTATATAAAACTTTATATTCATCATCATACCCAATGGTAAGAGGTTTTAATGGAAAAATGAAAGACATTAGTTCGGGAGACGGTAGTCCACCATACACAAAAATGAGGATTTCATAACCCATTTGATGAAATTTGAGAAGGATTTATGAAATTAAATTATCATAATGATATATAAATATATGTAATAAATTTAGGATATTATATAATCATGGTATAAAAATAATTTAAGTAGGTTGATGAAGAAAAAAAATAAAAAATGCTTATTGAAGAACTTTGCCTCTTCTTCAGGTAACTTCTTTTGATTTTTACCAAAACCCTTCCTTGGTTGAATTTATGAACAAAATAAGTCTTCTAAGATTTTATTATGTAATCATATATGTATGTTTTTTAGTTATGTTTTTATCAATTGGGTTTGAAGGTTTGGAGAGGGAGAAGTGGGGTGTCCTTTTATTTGTGAGGTGAGTGACACACTCTTAATTTTTGAGAAGAATGAATTCCACCAAAATTTAATCATGTAAAAAGGATCCAATAATAGATAAATATCAATAATATAATAGATAAATTATATATATATCCCTAAAATATTTTTTATAAAATTATTTAGGTTATTTTGACCTTAATATTTTTACTTTAACCCATGGTAAGTCCATCTTTTCCAAAATCGATGTAATTAATTTTTACAACTCCAACTGTTCAATTTAGTAAAATATTTTGTTTAAATAATTAGAAACTATAAATTAAAATTATTTGCAAAATTTAACACCTTTTACCAATATCACTTTAGGTATTTGAAATAATTCAATTTAAAAAACCTCATATGCGATAAAAAATAGGTTTTTCAAGTACAATATGTTTTGGGAAAAAGATTATTCGATATTAACTCTCGAATTATTATTATAAAATTTATGGAAGTAATATAATATTTACTGATGTGAAATATATAAATAAAATTTAAATAATTCCCTATTATTTATTATTTTAATTAATTAAAATGTTGAAATATTATGCATTTTAAAACAGTTTTAAAAAAACACGTTGTCAAACAGAAAAATAATCTTGCACTAAAAAATTTATTAAAAGTTATTAATTTGATTAAATATAACTAAATTATTATTATTTTTATTTAAATAATATTCTAAATATAATGGTAATTTGAAATTAATTTATTTTTTTAAAAGAAAATATTTTGTTGACAAAAATCTGTATTTTTTACTTTTCACTATAAAATCAATATCTTCCCGAAAATACTAAACTTTTACCATAGGAAAATGTTGATATTTTTATTTAATAAATTATATAAATATTTTCAAATTCAAATATCAAAATTTATAAATTAAATATTTAAATAAAAACCCATATAAGAAAAGTGCTTAGTTAAAGCTATTTTCTTTCAAAAATAACTTCATATTTTTATAATGAATATCGATATCTAATTAATATTAAAAAACATGAATATTATTTATTATATAATTAACTATATTTATATAATACCACCCACCCAATTTATGAAAAAAAGGATTCAAATTGAATGACTATACTGGTTGAAACCATTGTTTATCCTTTCTTCACCAATTATATTTTTACATTAACTTTAATAAATACTATGTCAAGAAATAACATTATTTCCAAGGGTCATAGTTCCCAGGATTCTTATTAAACAGCATTAAAAATTACCTATAGATATATTACAATTACTAATGGTCATGTTACCATTCTAAATAACATAATACCTCCAATGAATACCTCTTTATTTCTTCCTACATTTTTCACTAAATTTCCAATCATGGTGTTATATTTCTCCCTTTCTAAAATTTTTATTGGTTCACTAATCTTTTTTATTTTGCTAACTTATTTTTGGGCGGTGGTTATTATAGTATATTTTAATGATTCATTTTTTTCTATTATATATTTCTTATTTTATATTTATTTTCTCATTGTCCTGTTTAGAATTTTATTCGGGTTAGTTGCTGACTAATTTAATGTCATTGATTTGTGAAATAATGTGTATATCTCCATGTATTATGAGTAAAAAATATATTATATAAAACACAGTTATTTTTTGAAAAAAATATTAAATTGTGTTTCTTTACATTATTTCCCTTTAAGAAATATCAAACCCAAAATTTCATTTAATTTTCTTATGTGAGAACATATGAGGGTACTTCTGTCTCATTGTCTATACTAGTTTCTAAATTTTCTCTTTATATTTTTGGTTCAACCAGAGCACTATCAAAAGTAGAGTTGTCATATTTTGTAGAACAGTTTCTCTTCATTCAAAGATCCTATCCATATTCTTCTTATAGGAGAGGTCATTCTCTAGTTGTATGACATTCATTTTTAGTACTTATGGGGGATCAAGTATATAATTACTCTTGAGTGATTGATGGAAAACATCAAAAACTTCATCCATGTTTCATGGAAATTATTATTGATAGGAAACTCTTTATATACAATCAAGGATATAAAAGTGGTAAATTTACCTAGGGATAATATTTACTTTCTTTCAAAACTATGTGACTCTCTTCTGTTATGATATTCAAAGGATTTATTCAACACCAACATCATACTCAAAGTCCCTTTGATGGTGGTGATTATATATCTTTTACTAAATCTGAGAATATTTTATATTTTGTTGGATGGATTGAACCTTTTAGCTCATATCTTACATAAGTTTAGGTTTTGTTCAATTTATATCACTAAATTTATCTTAATAAGTTGGATTTCAGTATCACTTCCTATATAGTGATTTATATGGATTGATTTCAGTACATGAGTATATATATTTTTTTTATGATAAGTAAACTAATTGGATATGGTAATCCCATAAGCCTTTAAATTTCATTGGAAAACACTTACCATTTAATCATGTTTCTGAATGGTCATTTCATATTTTCTATCAGTTTAGGGGTGATAGGAAATATTGAAATTCAATACAGTATTTTGAGAATTTTTAAAACTTCACTATAATTTAGAGGTGATATTTGAATCATGATATGAAATTATTGAAAGTGGTTCCACATGCAGCCTCACCACTTCCTTTAGGTATATAATGAAATGTTGGTAAATAGATAAATCTTCTCAAATAGGGATGAAGGTTGTAGTCTTGGTGTGTTGATCCACCATAACCCATATCACATTGATTCATTGGGGTTTCTTTGGTAGACCACTTACAATGTCCATAGTGTTGTCATCCCCTTTCCATATAGTTGTGGATAATGGTTGTATCATCCCCTTATACCAATTTCATTCTAATTTAACATGTTTACATTCCATGAACATAGATTTATACTCATTAATCTCTTTATTCTTTTCATCCCACCAAAATTATTCTCAAAAATCATGTTACATCTTGGTAATCCTTTGATGGATAGAGGAAGATGATCTAAGAAAATTACCTAAAATATATTTCCTTATCTTAGGAAATGAAGTGACATAATTTCTACTTCCAAACCGAATGACACTGTCTATATCGAGGTGGAATTCATGAAGATTTTCCTTAATTAATTATTTCATATTCTTTTGAAGCTTCAGATCATCCGTTTTTGCATCCTTATTCCTCTATTAGATATATTTTTGGGTAATAATTTGGTAATGGTAGGATGTGTTCCATTCCATTATTATTTCCATATCCATCCTCTCTATATCCATGAAGATATGGTCCTTCTCAATCTACATCATGGATAGAGTAGTGGGTTATTTTCTATAAAAAAATCATCAGCTACCTTATTCACCTTTCTAGGATTATAGAGAATCATGAAATCATAGTTATTTATTAGGTCGGACCATCTTCATTGATACATGTTGGGATTATTATATTTAAATTTATACTTCAAAATTTCTTAGTCTATTTATATATCACAATTTTTCCTATAAAGTTAGAATCACTATATCTTTAGAGAAAATATGTCTGTAACTAACTCAAATTCATGATTAAGATAATTATTATCATGGGACGTTAACATTCAAGAATTATTAGTGACCACCCGAACCTTTTTCAGGAGGATACCCCAGAACCATTTCATAGATGTAACATTATAGATTAAAAATTTGGCCCTTTTAGGGGTAAAGTAATTAGAGGAGAAATAAACAACTTCTTTTTCAGTTCATGAAAACTTTATCTAAACAATTTTATATAGTAAAAATTATATCCCATTTGATTTAACATTGATATTGGATTAAAGATCCAATAAAAAACTTCACAAAGATTCTATTATATTCTAATAGACCATGAAAACAATGAATATCAGTTATAGTATGAAGATGTTTCCAATCCTCCATGACCTCTATCTTGGAATAATCAACTAAGATTCGTTTACTAGTCATGATGTTCCCCATAAATTAAACTTATTGTAACCAAAACCCACATTTTCTAAATTTAATATTTACATTATACTTCTTTATAGTTTTAAATATGGTACTTATTGGTCCCAAAATATGGGATGAAAATAAAGAAGAGAAAGAGGCCCCACGACCGGCCTCGCAAAACCACTTCGAGGAGTCCCCCCATGAAACTTAGCTTCCGCGAGGCAAAAGAGGTGGGATGCTCTGCAAACGTATCTGATGTTCACGAACCCACCACGAAGAAAAGGATGCGGACACCTCCGCGAACCCCGCTGATGTTCATGAACCCACCGCGAAGCAATCGAATCCCTCTTCACGGCGCGTAAGCTCTGCTCTATGGCGCCTCTTTCCTATAAATACCAAGCTACCCCTAAGCCCTTGGGATGGAAAATCCGCCCTTTCACCTTCATAGATACCAAATCGCAAAGCACCCTTTTCATTGTGAATCATGAGCTACTCAATGTATTGTTGCTTCGTGAGGGGCCTCTGTATTGTCTCGTTTTGATCCCCTTTTCTGAGAGGGATGCCTTTCGTGAATCCTAAAGTCATTTGCGAAGGAAGGGGATCCCCAAGGGTAATCAGGTTGTCACGTAGTGTTTATGATTCGCGAAACACCCCTCCTGTACATGTGATCCACATGCGAAAGCAGGATCGATGTACTTCGTGAAGCACATTGCTTCCTGACTTTCTACCCCGTGAGGCACTCCTTCTCTGCAAGACCGTTCTCCACGAATGTCCTTTCACTTCACGAAGTACCTATCATATGCACCTTCTCCCTATGCTAATGCTAAGTCACCCCACTACGTGAAGCACACCCCTTCGCAAGTGCCCTCCCCCATGCAGAGCAACCGAGCTCCGCAAGGCCCTTGGCTATGGACCCCTCTACTTAAAAATTCCTTCTCTCGTGCGACCCTATAGGCTTTAATGATGTGACTTAAAAGTCCCCTAGATGACACCACCCATAGAGTTTCTTCGCTTAATGCTTCTTTTCATAGGCACGCTAATGGATATTTCTTCTTCACATAGCCAGGCTAACGTGGACCCCTCGATGCTTTTCTCTGTAAACCACCTTTACCATGGCATTTCCGGTACCTTCCCTCCCACAAGGATCATAGGGTACCGGTTATGTAAGTCTTAGGGGTGAGGAGTAACCTGTCATGTTCAAGCTACAGGAAGTTAAACTACCAAGCATCCTTGTCCTCAACACATGACGTTAAACCGTGACATCGCTCCATGCCTCTCATGCGGGTTCCCCCCACCTTGGACATTCTCCACGCCCTCTGGTCTCTACAGGGGATGATATCCTCCTTCTGGGAGTGACGTTTGTCTGTGGTAAAGGGTAGCCACCTTGGTGTAAGCCCCCAACTGTTCTGGAAGAAGGCAGTGCCCCCGTTCCTCCCCACTCCATCGGTGCCAAGGCCAGCCAATGGTGTGGTGGGGAACAGTGCTCACTCCTTTCATCTTCGGTCCCCAAGGCCAGCGGAGGAAATGATCAGGAACGGGGCTCCTCCTTTCTTCGGTCCCAAGTCCCTCTCCCACTGTGCTTTATCTCACTCGGGCCTCCATCCTGAAGTAGGTCTCAGCACCTTGGGCCACCCAATGCGTAAGTCCCTCTTTGCTTCCGACGGACGCACCCTTCGCGACATGATCGTCAGGTCCCTGAAACCTCTTGTTTATTACAATGAGCTTGACTCCATTGAGTTTAGAGTGAGAACTGACCATGAAACACCTGGAGACGCATCAAAGTGTGAGCCCCAAATGCCACCATCCCACATGACGTTAACTACATTCTGATCCAGCGGTTAGCCGTTGTGACCCACCCGAACTACAGGGACTTTGATCTATGTCAAGTCATGGTACGTAGGAAGCCTCCATGAGGTTCAATCCCACCATCCACCTAGACCAAGGTCCTTATTCACGTCAGTTCTCCGACAAGCCCCCATCCCGCATGATGTTAAACTATATCCCACTCTATTGGTAAGCCATTGTGATCCCAACATACAGTTGTTCCAACACCCCTTCATGTCGGTTTAACAACCCCTTTCCAACCCGAACTATTAGGATTTTGATCCATGTCAAGGCATGGTACGTAGGAATCCTACACGAGGTTCAAACCCAACACCCATCGGACCTTCGGTCCATCTTCATGTTGGTACGCTGACACAACCCATCCTGAACTATGGGGACTTTGATCCGTGCTAAGGCATGGTACGTAGGAAGCCTCATGAGGTTCAAGACATCATCCACCTAGACCAAGGTCCATCTTCTTGTTAGTTCACCAGCCTCTCACCTAAACTATGGAGACATTGATCTGTAGAACGACATGGTACATAGGAAGCCTCTATGAGGTTCAATCCCACCACCTAGTCATTCTGATCTCCTTCTCGTCGGTTCACTGACACTCGGGCAGCCTAGAGTGTAGCCCCAAACATCCATACCTGAACTACGTGGACTTTGATTCCCTGCTATAGAGATATGTAGAAAGTCCCTTTGAGGATCAAGACCAAAACCATCATCTATCCTGATTCTTACTTGGGCTGCCACATCCTGGTGTGATCATGCCACCTCATTCCCCTCCAAAACATTCAGGGAGACGCCCACATGTTGGCCCCAATATCGGTGTTCCCTCCATGGGGTTCTTCAAACTGATCCACCCTAATCAGTGTTCTGATCAGTCCGATCCTTCCCCGCTTGACGTTAAACTTGCGGCATACCTCGTGTTAAACACAGGAATCTAAGAAAAACCTCGGATACTTGCCTATGGAATATGATTCCCTGCGATCGATGTGGGATGCCTCAGGCTTCCGCGCCCTTGAGAAGCCCGATAATAAGGGAAAAAAGACAGACACACCAATTCCCCAGCATCCAGACATGCCAGTAATGCCCAGCATTACTACTCCCCTAATCAAAGGTTGTTGCCCTGACCAGACACCTTGGAATGTCCTAATAGAAGCAGCGTAATTAACTGGTGTCCATGAAAATATGGCACCGGGAAGAGTTTCACGAACAATGTATTAAATCTATAAGGGATAACCCGACTAGGTGATGAATTCCGAGGAGGAATCGATGGAAGGAAGAACGAACATCCCATCATTTCGTTTTGATCAAGGAGTAGATGTCCCTGAATAAGGGGAAAATACCACCTACCTTTGGAAATCGGGAATTTGGGGAAATAGAATAGCACTGACATCCACCAATCATGATGGACGCGCGTGCCCCGGAGAATGTGTCAGAAATAGAAATGGTGAACCCGACGTAAAATTATTCTTCTCAATGTGGAGATTAGTAGTGCTCGATGTATCAGTAGAGTGACGTGTCAACAGATTCAGATATCTAGGGTTGAGCCCCACCAAGAAAATAGCGGGCCTGTCGTGAAACTCACCAGAAGATGGGGCAGTCAAAACATTTGGCATCTTGGTCTATGATGTTGTCAGCATGGATCCCTCTTACCGGCCATGGAAGATGAAATGGCACTAGGGCACTGGGTGTTGATTTCTTTTTCTGTCAGTACTAATGAGCTGATCTCCCTACCATCAGGAGCCCAGTTGCTGTATCCGGAACCCGATCACCTCCTGCCCACTGACACAGGGGCAGGGGAAATCTCAACACAGATACCCCATGTTGTTCTGCCTCTTCTATGACGGCCTCGATTGTCGTGACTACTAGGTTCCCAAGCCCCCTCTCCCCAATGGAAATTATCCAATGAAGGGTAATCAATGACCATGTATGTAGGTATGAGGAGGAGGGGGTCATCCCTACAAGGGACATGGCCCGCATATACTTAGAGGTGTCTCCGCCTCGCCATCAACACCACCCCCGAGGGCCGCGTAGGTAGCCGCTACTCCACACTCTATCCTTCAATCGTGTCAAGGTTCTATCCCCAAAATGCCTTAACGACTCTATTCCCTACACCGATGAGGTAGGGTATGTTCGGACTAGCTTGGCCAGAGTTTCGTCCTAGGGGTTCGTAGCGAGGGCCCCCACCAGGCCGCGTGAGCACCGTCTCCTGGTTCCTCGAGCTGAAGAGCGGGCAGACTACCTACATGCACCACCGTTACCAGCCCAGCTGACCCGACTCCAGCGTCGGGCACAGGCCGAAGAGGACACCCATCAAGGGGCCTCAATGTCAGCGGCTACTATGGCCTATGCCACTGCCGACATGCATCATCAACCCCCTGCATATGCTGAGCAGGGGAAGTTATATGCCCGAACCGAATTGAGGCCCCAACCACACCACAGGCAGGCTGGGTCGACTCTCCTGGTTGCAGGAACAGGAAGTGGCCCCGCGGACTAACCCCCAGCAATGCCACCCAGTACGGGGGCCCTCCCCGTGCAACGACCATGGAGGATGCGAGCATGTCCCACTCCCAGACCTCGCTCGGAGGTATGATATTTTCCACCTTCAACTCGAATGAGGGCCTTCCTCGTGGTAGAAACCCCCCATATGGGAGCCTCTCCCACACTCATTTCACTGGATATGGAGCCGTCCCTTCTGCCACGGACCGCCGGGGTGGGGACGTTGCTCATCTAGTCACTCTCCGATGTGAGGACCTTCCTCACATCCTCGTTGCAGCCGACGAAGGTCCTCCTCATCATAGTAACCAGAGGGGTGGAAATCAACTTCACCTCTCTAGCACCCAGCATGGAGGTCCTACCCGTATTCCGTCCGATGAGTACGTGGACCTGCCTCACACTGACTGTAACACCCCGAGAGTTTATGAAAAATATTCTTTTTAATTTCATTGATGTCTTGTGTTGTATGATACACCAAAAGGAGATGGAACTACATGCATCCCTGACATGGCTTGAATTACATGAAATCACTCCCTTCCACGATAGTGTGTGTTGTATGCAATACCGAGTTTCACTAAACAACGATATGTTATATAAACTAGCCGTTATGAATAGTAATACCCATTTTTTGAAATTTTATAAATTTTAACATTCCAAATGGACTTCATTTTTGGATTCAGAATATCAAAATTATCCTAGGGTGAATTTTTGGTATTTTTCTGAAAACTTTCAATTTCTGATGAATAGTGAAAACACTATGTTACTATTTAAAAATTGACTTTTTATTTAAATAATTATTTATTTTATTTAAATTTATTTTAGGTAAAAATTTATACATAATACCTATATATGTTCAATGTAATTCATGGGAGTCATTTTATAATAATTTTAGATATATAAAAATTTTATTGAACTTTTCTTCGTCTTTTACCCACCTCATAGGAGAATTTGAAAATTTACATAAAACATAATTTTACCGCTTCTATGAGTGGAATTTCGAAAATATGAGAGACACGGTTAATATCAAGGTGTAAAATTTGGTTAAATAAGATAAAAATAATTTTTGGTGAATAGTAACTTTTTACTTTTATTTACCACGGTTGAAAGTAAATAGGGTAATTAAAGGTAAAAATAATATTACTATTACCCTAACAAATGTCCTAATTCTATTGGATAAGTGTAATTTAACAAAAAAACCTTAGGAATAAAATATTACCCTTTATGTCCACTTGGATTAGATTAGTACATTTATTATTATTTTATTTAAAGAAGAGTTAAAATAGTTAAAATCGAGGTTTAATAACTAAAACATTTTTAATACAAGGTTATACATAAGATAAATTCGACTATAAATATTCATTATAAAGATAAAAATATTTTATACACGATGGAATTTTATTTATAATTTTTATAAATTATATAATTTATTTTATTAATGACACAATGATGATAGAGTAATTACCTTATTAATGAAATATTAACATAATTGATGTTATAAATACCCAAATAAATGTAATTTTAGACTTTTAATGAATTACAATAATTTTATAGGTTAATATGACATGTTAGTATTGATTTAATTAAATTTTTTCAAACTAATCATGATGTTATGATTTTCAAAAAAATCATGTACCAAATAGTGTCAAAATTGACATAAAATAGTTTTTAAAACAAATATTATATTATTAATTGTTATTATATTCCTAAAAATCTAAGGTTTGGCCAAATTACTTAGATAAGGTTATATATATTAATAATTAACCACTTGGGGTTCGTTTGTCTTGTTATAGAATGTTTATTAACCATATAGTGTAAACAAACAAGAAGACACGGTAAAAGTTAAATTATTTAACTTGGAGTTAAATATAAATTATAAGGTTAAAATAGTAACCTAAACTTGTCTAAAACCTATTTGTTGAGAGGATTTAGACTCATCCCCACTTTAGCTTCAAAATAAATCAATTTTGAGCTATTATAAACCTAATATGACTTTATCATAAAATAATATTTTAAGTTTTTTCTAAGGTGCCCCTCTCCTCCCTTATAAAAAGGGCACCCCATCACTCTTCTATTCACACCCTTTTGATCTTTGAAGCTCACCCAACCCCTACCAATTACTCTTCTAAAACTCTATAGTTATATCATATAGGTTATGGTCTTCTCAAAACACCAACTCTAGTGCCCTAAGAAGAAGTTTAAAAGAGGTGCGTTGAGGAAGATGTAATCTCTTCTACCGTCTCTTTCAAGTTTCTTTCTTCTTATACTTTTTCTTCTTTAGTTGATTCAATATAATGTAATAAAATCAGTATCACTAATATACTGATATGTTATTATAAATATTAAACAACCCAATTTCACCTTCTATCCATCCTATGGAAAATGAAATCACCGCGCGTGCGTATGTACGGTATACCGTCTCTGCGCCGTGGTGTAATTAGTTTTTCCACCACTACCTTACGTGGATGGGTATAATGGTGTAAAGAATAAGTATATATGGTTATTATGACATCATACTGATTCTGAGATATTATATCATCCACTCCAATTCAATTCAATAATTATGAGAACTATATCATCACTCGTGCGTACATACTGATTACCGTCTCCACGACGCAATGAGATTCATTCTCCTTGTTAACCACTCAAGAATGATTATAAAGTATATATAATGAATAATAATGATATATATGATATGATAAAGCTACTAGATTTATATATATATGTATATATATGTCATCTACTTGCTTCCATTCAAGTCAATAAGGAAAATAAAACAGCGTTCATCTGTACGTACGAAGTAATTAAATCATGATATAAGTAATAATAATATCAAGAACAACAAGTCCAAAAACGTAAAATAAATAAAACGATTTTACCCAAAACCCTACTTTAACATGGAATTTACAAATTAACGGGTAATATAAAGTCATAAGTGAACCGTATATGATGTCATAACAATGAATACGATTCTGTAACATGTCAATGACATTATTTGAATCATTATACAGGAGGTTCGGATACGTACGAAGCATATTGGACCTAAGGTAAGGGATAATTATTCCAATCTCGTTCTTATCCGAGATTGTTTATTCGTAAGTATTTACTGGGGTTATTGTTATCATACATGTTTTTGTTTTCTAAAAATATTTCCATGTATTTTTTATGTCATTTTTACCCATTTTTTACTTTTACCACATGTTATGGAAGTAATGTTTCTATTGTTTACCATACGAGGAACATTTTTGACTTTTCCAGCAGAAGTACGAGGAGAATGTTTTTTAGCTTATACGGCATGAACGGTTTTTATGGTTTTATAACGCCTTATTTTCATGAAGATTACTCTACATGATTTCATGATTATTTTCATAAAAATCCTTTTATTTTAAAATTGAATGGAATTTTTGGAAAATAAAATGATTTTGAAGAAGAAAGGATATTTTCCTCAAGATATTATTTCAAGTGTTTTATCAAAACTTTTTTCCATCTAAGATGACATTATTTAGTATGATTATGTTTCAAGTATAATGTATCCTTTATTTACATGGTTTGATTTTTCTTATTATGAAATGATATCCATTTCTTTTACATGGATTATGTTATGATGGGATGATGTTTATGAAACCCATTTTATTCATTGGGTTATTATGAATGATGTATGTTGATTTTGTGGCACACATAATAATGGTTTTATTATGAGATGGGTGGGACCTATATCTCCCTCCAATGCATTGGGTAAAGATTTATATATCATGAAATATACATGGCTAGAATATAAAGTTGATCCGGTTCAGTAATAAAGAACTGGAACGAGGAGTGAACTCTTTTCAGTAATGGACTTTGTCTAATAAGATGGACTTGGAAGCAATGCCTTGGATACTATGGAAATCATATCATGTTCTTAATGGTTTTCCAAAATTAAATGTTTTATTCCCAGGGTATTTTATCAGGATTGATCTTCCATTAGGATATATGGCTTACATACTTCCAAGATTTATGCCTTTGCTCATGATTTTGAGGTTTAGATTTTATGTTCTGGTTTTTTGCATTCAAATGTTTATGGATTGTTTTATGTTCTCTATGTTCACCCTTACTGAGCATTTGAGCTCACCCGTTTTATGTTTTCTATTCCCCAGAATATAAATAAAGGTTTTAGGTAAGAAAACAATAGGGGAAGATCTTAATGGGAGATGTTGAAGGTCTCTCTCGATGATTAGATGATTATGTTCCATGTTTCCAAAGACACTAAACTATTATGGTCCTTTGGTGTCTAATTTTGTTATGTATTAGATATTCTGAAAAATTAATGTAATGTATATGTATTTCAAGCTTTGGGTCTCTACAGTTGGTATCATAGGAAGGCTTAGTTAACATTTGGAGACTAGGATGCGAAAACTTTTGTGAGATCCCTATAGATACTTCTAAGGTATGTCTAGGGATGTCCCGAAGGTTAAGTATACGTATAGGTTAGAGTCCTAGAATTATGTTGACGATCATGAATAACCTACGGTGAACTTAAGGTGTCATGGATTAAAGAATTTTTTATAAGATAGACATCCCATAAGTGACATTTTATGATTATGTGGTTCCTCATTATTTTAACTGTTTCTTACACTACGGTTTCTGGTCTTAGTCAATGGAGGGAAAGAGAAGGAATTTAGTTAACATTGATTCCAATGGAAAAATTGGTGACTATGGTCAACTAAATTTGGTAATTCCTGGAGAGAAAGATATTTTGATTATTCTGAATCAGTCATCTCGATATATGATTAACAAGGTGAACTTTAGTTGTATTCCTAAGTCATCAAATAAGAGGAAGATGGAATTTTATACATTCCTGCATGGTGAGGAGCATAGAGAAAGGAAGATTTAGATTTCTAAATAAGGTAAGAAGAACCTTGAGGAATACCTCAAATGGAGGGGAAGATGTTATCTATGTCGAGAAAAGGGTCATAGAGTGACAGATTGTTATGGAGTTCAATGTCTTATCTATGGAGAACATGGGCATTACCCAACTCAATTCCCTCACCTAAGAGGTTACTTCTAAATCAAGGCAGTACTTATTCCATGGAAATCATTTAAGTGTATGGATTGAAGTTTTTATGTATTGTTATTCCAGAATAATGTTGTTGAGGTACTTTTATGGTATATTGTAATATATATGTATTGGTCCGTTGTGGTTTTCCATAAGAATATGGAATCAGTAACCATGAAAAGTGATTGAAATATTTTTGTAAATAAGATGATATGATCATAATAAAGGGATAAATAAATAAAATGAAATGAGCTCATGACTGATATAAGGACAAAGATATATCATGGTTTGAGTATATAGGCATTTTTGGATTTTGGTATGTGTAATGTGTTAAATTTAGACAGCATTCATGTTTTCACTAAGGGTCAATGGGTACTAATTTTTCAAGAGAATACATGATTAGGGTATTCACATGTTTGTAATTTGACCAACAAGATATATCGTATGATATATGGGGGATAAATGATGGTATTCACATGCTCGGTAGATGAAATTTCTAGTAATAGTTTTCTTTATACTATGAACTTGGACCGAAGTATTTTGGATAAGACTAAAGATTAGAATGGATTATGTTGGACATAAGTCAATATTGTTTAAGGATAGAACTTTTTTCAATATTATTTATGGAATGTTATAATAATGTAGTTTTAGAAAAAGGAAAACCTGCAGGACGGGTGACAACTCATCGCATCGGACAAGGCTATCGGAATCGAACCCACGACTGAAGTGCGACAGGCCTTTATCACCTACCAATAGCCTACAGGAAGTCCCTGGTTAGTAGCAACTAGTTTTATTATATTAATCGGTATGATATATGAAGTATAAGTCCATTCATGGAGCCATATACATTTAATATCGCCATATATGGACTTTTGTATATTTGATAACTTTTTTTAACCTTTTGTTTGAGACATATGGAATGACCCATCATTCTATCACATGATTTTTTAACACTTCACGAATGAAAAATTCAACTTCATTTCTTTAATATATGAAGTGGAAATAGTTCAAGGCACGAACAATGGTGTGATTATACCGAAATAAAGTAAGTATTTTTTCTAATTCAAATTCTTCAACTTTAGGGAAATGATCTTGAAAACCAAAACTGTTGTCCTAGTGCCCTTATATCTGATAAATAAAATGGTACCTTAGATCATCACAAATTTATGGCTTTGTGATTGTTGTATTTTTCATAGCCATGTTCTCTACCACTCTCCATCAGAACATGATGGATAGATTTCTCTTCCATATACATATTTTCACCTATGTTCTCCTATGTGGAAACCCAGTGATTAATTAATTTGGGTAACCATTACGTTTCATACATTAGTTTTTAAAGATAATTTTTGTTATTCCTTTTTACGATGTGGGTTTCTATTAAAGAAAATTTTGAGTAGTAAACCATTTATAACCCCGACGAATTTCGAGGGTGAAATTAATTTTAAGGGGGGTAGAATGTAACACCTTGAGATTATATGAAAAATATTCTTTTTAATTTCATTGATGTCTTGTGTTTTACAATACACCAAAATGAGATTGCACTACACGAATCCCTGACGTGGCTTGCATTTCATGCAATCACGACCTTCCACAATAGCGTGCGTTGTATGTAATACCGAGTTTCATTAAACAACGATATGTTATATAAACTAGCTTTTATGAATAGTAATACCTAGTTTTTGATTTTACAAATTTTAATTTACAAAATGGACTTTATTTTTGGATTCTGAATATCGAAATTATCCTAAGGTGAATTTTAGGTATTTATCTGAAAACATTCAATTTTTGATGAATAGTGAAAACACTTGGTTACTATTTAAAAACCGACTTTTTATTTAAATAATTATTTATTTTATTTAAATTTATTTTAGGTAAAATTTGATACATAATACCTATATAAGTTCAATGTAATTCAAGAGAGTCATTTTATAATAATTTTAGATATATAAAAATTTTATTGAACTTTTCACCGTCTTTTACCCACCTTCTAGGAGAATTTGAAAATTTACATAAAACATAATTTTACCACTTCTATGAGGGTAATTTCAAAAATATTAGAGACACAGTTAACATCAAGGAGTAAAATGTTTTTAAATAAGATAAAAATAATTTTTCGTGAATAGTAACTTTTTACTTTTATTTAACACGCTTAAAAGTAAATAGGGTAATTAAGGGTAAAAATGATATTAATATTAACCTAACAAATATTTTAATTCTATTTTATAAGTTTAATACAACCAAAAACAACCTTAGTAATAAAATACAACCCTTTAGGTCCACTTGGATTAGATTAGGAAAATTATTATTATTTTATTTAAAGAAGAGTTAATGTAGTTAAAATCAAAGTTTAATAACTAAAACATTTTTAATATAGGGTTATAAATAAGATAAATTCGACTATAAATATTAATTAGAAAGTTAAAAAGCCTTCCTACATAATGGTATTTTATTTATAATTTTTAGAGGTTAAATAATTTAATTTATTTATGACACAATGATGATACAGTAATTACCTTATTAATGAAATATTAACATAATAGATGTTATAAATAGCCAAATAAATGTAATTTTATACTTTTTATGAATTATACTAATCTTATAGGTTAATATGACATGTTAGTATTTATTTAATTAACTTTTTTCTAACTAATAATGTTGTTATGATTTTCAAAGAAATCAAGTACCAAATAGTGTCAAAATTGAAATAAAATAGTTTTTAAAACAAATATTATATTATTAATTTTTATTCTATTCCTAAAAATATAAGGTTAGGACAAATTACTTATATAAGGTTATATATATTAATAATTAACCACTTGGGGTGCATTTGGCTTGTTATAGTAAGTTTATTGACCATATAGTGTAAAAAAACAAAAAGACACTGTAAAAGTTAAATTATTTAACTTTGAGTTAAATCTAAATGATAAGGTTAAAATAGTAACCTAAACTTTCCTAAAACCTATTTTTTGAGATTATTTAGACCCGTCACCAATTTATATTCAAAATAAATTATTTTTTAGCTATTATAAAACGAATATTAATTTATTATAAAATAATATTTTAAGTTTCTCCTAAGGTGCCCCTCTCATCCCATATAAAAAGAATACCCCCTTCCCTCTTCTCTTCACACCCTTTTGAGCCTTGAAGATAGGCCAACCCCTTCCAATTCCTCTTCTAAACCTCTTGAGTTATATCATAGAGGTTTTTTTCCTCTCAAAAGACCAACTCTAGTACCCTAAGAAAAAGTTCAAAGGAGGTGCGTCGAGGAAGAGGTAATCTCTTCTACCGACTCTTTCAAGTTTCTTTCTTCTTCTACTTTTTCTTCTTTATTTGTTTCATTATAAAGTAATAACATCAGTATCACTGATATAATGATATGTTATTATAAATATGAAACAACCCCATTTCACCATATATCCATCCTATAGAAAAGGAAATCAATGCGCATGTGTACGTATGGAATACCGTCTCCGCCCCGTGGTGTAATTAGTTTTTCCACCACCAACTTACTTGGATAGGTATAATGGTGTAAATAATAACTATATATGGTTATTATAACATCATACTGATTCTGAGATATTATATCATCCACTTCAATTTAATTCAATAATTATGGGAATGATATCATCACTCGTGCGTACACACGGATTACCGTCTCCACAACGTGATGAGATTCATTCTCCATGTTAACCACTCAAAAATGATTATAAAGTATATATAATGAATAATAATAAAATTTATGGCATGATAAAGCTACTGGATTTATATATATATATGTCATATACTTACTTCCATTCAAGTCAATAAGGAAAAGAAAACAGCGTTTATGCTTACGTACGGCCTACCGACTCCATGAACGGTGTATTTCATTTCATTTATCTATCTATTATATATATATAGTGAATATATATGATATATAAATCATGATTTACATTATGTAAGTAATTAAATCATTATATAAGTAATAATAATATCAATAACAACAAGTCCAAAGACGTACGATAAATAAAATGATTTTACCCAAAACGCTGCTTTAACATGGAATTTACAAATGAACAGGTAATATAAAGTCATAAGTGAAGCATATATGATATCATAACAATGAATATGATTTTTTAATAAGTCAGTTCAATTATTTAAATCATTATACATGAGGTTCAGATACGTACGAAGCATATCGGACCTAAGGTAAGGGATAATTATTACAATCTCATTCTTATCCGAGATTGTTTATTCGTAAGTATTTACAAGGGTTATTGTTATAATACATGTCCATTTTTTCTAAAAATGTTTTCATGTATTTTTAATGTCATTTTTACCCATTTATTACTTTTACCACATGTTATAGAAGGAATCGTTCTTTTTTACCATATAAGGAACATTTTTGACTTTTCCGACAAAAGTACAAGGAGAATGTTTTTTTAACTTATACGGCGTGAACAGATTTTTACCATTTTATAAAACCTTATTTTCATGAATATTAATATACATGATTTCATGATTATTTTCAACAAAATAATTTTCTTTTAAAATTGAATGGCATTTTGTGAAAAGAAAATTATTTTGAAGAAGAAAGGTTATTTTCCTCAAGAATGCATTTCAAGTGTTTTATCAAAACTATTTTCCATCTAAGATGAAAATATTTAGTATGATTATGTTTCAAGGATAATGTATCCATTATTTACATGGTTTGATTTTTCTTAATATGAAATTATATTCATTTCTTTTACATGTATTATGTTATGATGGGATGATGTTTATGAAACCCATTTTGTTTGTTGGGTTATTATGAATGATGTATGTTGATTTTGTGGAACACATAAGAATGGTTTCATTATGAGATGGGTGGGACATATATATCCCTCTAAATCATTGGGTAAAGATTTATATCTCATCAGATAGATGTGGCTAGAATGGAAAGTTAATCTGGTTCAGTAATACAGGACTGGAACGAGGAGTGAACTCAGTTCAGTAATGGACTTTGTCCACAAAGATGGTCTTGGCAGCAATGCCTTGGATACTATAGAAATCATTTCAAGTTATTAATGGTTTTCCATAATTACATGTTTTCTTCCTAGGCTATTTTATCTGTATTGATGTTCCAGTATGATATATGCCTTACGTACTTCCAATATTTATGTCTTTTCTCATGATTTTGATGTTTAGATTTTATGTTCAAGTTTTTTTGCCTTCAAATGTTTATGGATTGTTTTATGTTCTCTATGTTTACCCTTACTGAGTATTTGAGCTCACCCTTTTTGTGTTTTCTTTTCCCCAGGATATAAAGAGAGGTTTTAAGTAAGAAAAAAAAAAGGTGAAGATATTTATAGGGTATGTTGAAGATCTTTCACCATGATTAGAAGATTATGTACCAAGTTTCCAATGACACTAAACAATTAGGGTCCTTTGGTATCTGTTTTTGTTATGTATTTTATATTCTGAAAAAGTAATGTAATGTCTATGTATGTCAAGCTTTGGGTCTCTACACTGACCTTACCAAGGGAACCAAGAATTGAGGTCCTACCTGTGCTCCCGTCATTTCCATCGGGGGTCCCACTCGTACCAGCATCCAACATGGAGGTCCTCCTCGTGTCCCTTTTGACATCTGCCTCGGTGCTCCTTGCATCCCGGCCCACTCAGGAAGAAGTAATTCCCGCCCCAACACTAGTACTCCTGAAGGACCTTCTCATGCTGGGAATTTTCCCTTCCCTAAAGATCTATCCTGAGGCAGGAAGGCAGGTCGTGTCTGCATAAGAAGAATACTGAAAAGCTTCACACTGCGATCAAACCGGTCTGTTTCTTGGATTATGAAGCAGAGTATGACTCAGCGGTTGAACCCTCACCTCAGTCCTCTTTGTCATGGACCGGGGTAGGAACAAGGCGTATCAGTCTCATCCTTATGGAGTGTGAATTCCACCGAATTCCATCCACTCATCGCAGGTACATCTACAAGGAGGACGTTTTGGGAATCCCACAGATTCTAACCATATAGTTTCCACCATCATCACTAGAAGCACCCTCTACCTCGATTGGAGATCATGGAGATCTATTTTGAGGACCAATGGCGGTTGAAAAACAGCATGAACCATTGCCGGAAACCAAAACACCTGCACCAGATGTTGTGGTTGTCATCCCATCGTATCCTGACATTGTGGTCAGGTCACCGCACTCCTCATAGGATGGCCAGAAATTCGGCATCCATTTGGCTCATTCGCCAAATTCTCCATCACCCAGTTTTCTGTCTCCACGTTCCACCTTAGTACCACTATTGGTTCCTCAGCCGCCTCTGGTTGAAGAGTGGGGCAATATAGGGCCAGACCCTGAATCTGAGCATAGGAGCTTCTGGAACATTCTTGTGGCGGATCACTTCCTGGAGAAGTTCTGGCCGGTGGCAGCGTCGAACTTCTGTGCGCCGGAATCCCTCACCCCAGAGGATGTCAAGTTCTTCCATCAAACCCTATGGGCGACACACTTCCATCTTTATTATCATTGGGTGGTGTACCCCAGGAGCCAAGTTCCCTTTGAGGAAATCGGCGAGCAATGTTGTTTGGTCGATTTGGCCGCACTCCCCATGGCCTAGCACCCTAAGTCACCAGGTCTCGAGAGGACCCTACAACAAATATATGTTCATAGTTTCAGTATACTTCGCAAAATCATCCGGGAGGCTACCCACCACATGAAATTCCATGGTAGGGGGAATTACGCTACCCTCCTCTTTAGCCCTATTCGACAGCAGCCCGACTCGATATGCGATATTGAAGACATGCCCCCGGGAAGGGTCACGGTCCATATGGTCGATGTCATGGACAAGGAGGATGAAATGGTATTTCTTGATAGAGACTTAACCCCTGAGGGTGTGCCACTATTTTTGGACCCATACGAGTTAATTACTCGTTAGTAGAGGAACCTCCTAGGTCTCCCTGTGCCCACTGAGTCATTGGTACTCAGTCAGAATGCCGGTAAGGGTAATGAGCATGTCAAAGTTTTCAAGAACTCTGACCTATCTGCCTCAGTGCAGAAGATGGAGGAAGACCCCGAGAATGTCGTGTTGTACCAGAAACAAGCTGAGCAGAAGAGGCTGGTCAACAAACTCTTGGCTGAACATGTTATAGAGCGATGACCCGACTATGGTAATCCTAGGTCAGGGCAGGAATAACTCCCCCCGGTGAGATGCCTTTGGGAAACCCTGATCATACCACTCCCGTGGATAGGTTTGAAGTCAGAACTCAAGTCAAGAGGGCACAATACCTCTCACCAAACCCTCCCGAACGGTGCGTAAATCCAAGGAATCCGGCCCGGGTTCCCCCAGATTCCCCTCAGGCTGCTCTGCCAATCGCTCCACGAGTCATTGAACCATTATGGTGTGTCAAAGAGCCTGGAAACGCACTCATGGTTAGGGATCCACATCAAGACAGGGACCTCCATCCGGACGATCCAATGGCAGCACTCATCGCCCGCCTCGAGGTGTTGGAAACGCAGCAGGTGGTAGTGCCACCAAATGGAAAGCCATATCCTGTGTGGGTGGATGATAAGTCTGCACCCTCGGGTTTTGGAAATCCCACTTTCTCACCCTTTAACGGGACAGGGGACTCTCTACAACACCTGACCCACCTTTTCTCTAGGTTTGGCCCCATGTTGGGGGCTCTAGCACAGTATGAAGCCTCCAAACTCAGATGTTTTGTGCAAACAATGGAAGACCCTACGTTTTTCTGGTACAACTAGCTCCCCATTGGATCGGTGACCAAGTAGGAGGATCTTCACCAGAAATTATTATACCAGTTCAGCTCCACCACATGAAAGACTAGCATCACAGACCTCTTCAGGTGCAAGAAAAGTCCCGATGAGCGAGTCGCAGACATAATCCCCTGGTGGAAGGGGCTCACATACTCCCTCGACATGCCATTGACTCAGGAGAAATTACTGATGATGTGCATAGGGAATTTAAAAATAGAACGAGCTCCCTTCCTGATCACTCAGAACTACCCATGAGGGTTCCGAGACTTCTTATATAAGGCCCAATACCTCGAGGAATCTCTACAACATGCCAGTCAGGCGCGTCCGCTGCCCCCTGTGATCCCAGCAAGGAGGGATGCAAGATCTGAGCCCGCTGTTGTGGCCCAAATAGAATCCTCCAAGAAGATATAATTCCTACCAGTAGCACCATGTCTGCAACCTCGTAGAGGCCTGCCAGCGTAGGCGCCACCTCCCGCCCAGTAGCGACCGCCTCAGAATCGGCAGGTTCCCCCGAGCAACGTGCCACCGCCGCCTAGGCGGGATAATCAGGCTCCGCCTCCTTGGCAGGATCCTCCAGCCCCACATCAGGGCTAGGCTCCCATAGCCCCCTATTTAGAAAAAAGACACCAGACTTACTCATTCAGCGAGGACCAAGTCCTTGGTTACTTCTGTAGTTCCCTAGAGTAGGGGGTTGTATGATTACCTAAGTGCAGAAGGCCGGTAGAGGCGAATCACAATGATCACCCCAAATAATGCCCCTATCATCGTATTCTAAGGCACACCCTCAAGAAATTATATGTGTTTAATGACTGGCTCCAAGACTAGTTTGATAATAACATAGTTAAGCTGGGCCCTTCACTGGCATAAGTGGCGGGTGTCTTTGTGAGGTCAGAAAGCGGTAGCGACGAAGAAGGTGAGTGGCAGCAGGTTCCTAGCCGCGGATCCTATAATTATGAATAATTGATGGCTTGTAAAATAGTCTCCCACACACATGGTATTATTTGGGCACACCTGAATCAGCCGAAGCCTTTAGAAGCTGCAACCATCACCTCTGCATCATTATCACAATCGGCCTCTTTCCAGAAGTGCAAGCATTGGCGGCCCAAGAAGAAGCAACGTGCTCCACCAATGCCATAATCATCCTGAACTCTCGGTGACTTAATGCCCTCTGAGATGGTGATCCCTCCCTGATTCTGCCTAGTGGTGGATGATTCGCTGAGTGACAGTCAAGGGTATTCTTTGGTTAACACTGTCAGGTTGGTAAACCACTATATGACTCTCGATGAAGGGGAACGCCAGGAGAACCTCCCCAACGTCCCCAGCTAACGCCAATGTTGGTGGAACTGCATCCATATAAGTCTTCTAGGAACGTCAGCTAGCGCTTTCAGCCAGGCCATGCATTCCACTGAAACCATACAGCAGGCCCACCATAGAGCTCAACACGTGAAACCTCCTCATCTGGTGTCCTCATATCTACCTCCATCGTCGTTTGTGGTACTAGATCAGGCATAGCTACCTCGTCCGTACTGTGGCCAATATCGCCCTGCTACTGGCTGATATCAGTTGTCCGGTCCTCATCTGGCAGCTACTCTTTAGGCCTCTACTAGTGATCAACGGGATGTGCCTAGCACTAGCCAGCCATCGGTCCAGCCGGTAGGGCCCGCCATGCCTCCAATCGCAAAGTGGCCTCCTGTGAGCAGAAGTTCATGCATGGAATGGAAGTATGATGTCCTCAAGAACCTCACTGACATCCCTGTAAGGCTTTTTATTCTTGAGGCGCTTTTCCTGTCATCAGACATGCGTGAGGCACTCGTCGAGGCTCTAAGGAGCCCCCTCCAGTTTGAGATGAAGGTAGAAGCTATAGAAGCCTTCCATGCTGAGGCAATTAAGAACACCAAATTCCAGGAAGTTATCTCATTCTCTATTGAAGACGAATACCCTCCCATAAAAGATCACATTCATCCATTTTACATCACTGGTCAGTTCAATGGTGTGGAAGTCTGCCACTGTCTTGTGGACATGGGCTCTGGGATTAACCTAATCCCGACTTGGACACTGCAGAAGCTGGGGTTGTCTGAGGATGATTTAACTCCCTCTGACCTGAGAATACATGGATATGACAGGACTGAGAAGACCCTGGTCGACAAGATCCGTTTAAAGACCCAGTTCGATGGCCTGGTTTCCAGTACCGAATTCATGGTTGTCTCCCAGGACACCGCGTACAACGCATTGATGGGAAGACCATGGCTCCACCTATATACAGTGGTCCCTTCATCGTATCAACAATGCCTTAGATACTCCCTCAATGGTCGAGTAGTAATACTCCAAGGCAATGCATCTCATTTCGCCTCTTGTGATGCTCGTTATCTGGATGCTGACTATTACAAGAGTAAGGATAAGCAGATTCTGGAAAGTGAGATTGTGCCCACCCCGGTCACAAGTGACCCCTAGGCAGGTCTGGATGATGCCTATGTATTCCCAATCCATCGACTGGATGCCACGACCCTCGACATGGGGCAATGCTTTGTTGTTTCAGGTACAAGAGGAAGGTATATTCCCAATTCCAAGCAATGATGGGAAATCGCCTCATAATCCTACTCAAACTAGGCTCAGGTGATCCTGGAAGATCCTACCCCTGAACGGTATTGGGATGTTCGCCCCATGGCAACGGCGATATGTCATACACTTCTGTTTTGTCGTGTTGGGATTAACCGTCTCAAGACGACGCACCAATATTGCTTTGAAATCATCAATCATGGCCCTCTAGGCCGAAGGCCCGATGGGATAGGATTGACTACCTTCATTATCATGGTCTCAGCAGCGTGTGAATCTCTTGATGTGCTGACCACTGCTGATCAAGCTAGCACCAGCCTCCCATCGGGGTCTGGTGTCTTGGAAGCAACTTCCCCCATGAAATTTCCTTCCATAAGTGAAGAAGAGGATTTGGAAGATTCTCCCACTGCCTTTGAAGAAGGTGTCTCTACCACGGTAGATGAACTGGTATAAGTGAACCGTGATAGCGAGGTAGATCTAAAACCCACATTGATCAATGCCACCATGTCCCTCAAGGAGAAGCAGTAGTATGTGAACTTCCTTAGGTAGCACCATGATTTTTTCACCTGGAGTTATGGAGAGATGCTAGGACTAGATTCCCAGGTAGTTTTCCACCACCTAGGTCTCCCAAAAAAACCATCGCGGGTTCAAGCAGCCTCCCAGAAAAATTCACTGTTCCCATGGTTTCATGGTCGAGGCCAAGTTGAAAAGATCATAAAATCCAACTTCATTAAGGAGGTCCAGTACCCTAACTGGATAGCTAACATTGTGCCAGTCAGAAAGAAGAACGGACATATCAGAGTCTATATCGACTTCCACGATCTCAGCTGCCACTGTCCGAAGGATGATTTCCCCTTCTAGTGACAGAATTGTTGATTGATGCAACAGTCGGGTTCCAAGACCTCTCCTTCATGGATGGGTACTCTGCATACAACTAGATCTGAATGGCCCCCGAAGACGAGGATTCCACCACTTTCAGGGCCCCCAAGGTACTTTCTGTTACTAGATTACACCCTTCGGCCTGAAAAATGTAGGTTCCACCAATCAACGGGCCATGTATCGCATATTCAAGACGATCCTAGGAACATTGGTGGAGTAATATGTGGATGATCTGGTGGTCAAATCTTGTCAACACCCGGACCATATAAAGGACCTTGAGAAAGTGTTTGGTTTCCTCCATTCCCTCCACCTAAATATGAACCCACTTAAATGTGTCTTTGGGGTCACCTCTGGGAAGTTTCTTGTCTTTCTTTCCAGGTACCGAGGCATCGAGATAGACCCGGAGAAGATCAAGGACATCATCCAGATTCCTCCTCTGAGCAATATTCGAGAGCTTTGAGGTTTTCAAGGCCACATAGCCTACAAATTCCTATTCATCTTTAACTTGTCTGGAAAGTGTAATCCCATTTATTGGCTCATGAAGAAGGGCACTTCCTATGAATGGGATGAAGAGTGTCAGACCGCATTCGAGGAAGTCAGGCAGTATCTACTCTAGCCTTTGGTCCTGATGCCACCCATCTCTGGGAAGCCACAAATTTTCTATTTCATTTCATTAGATCAGTCTCTCAGTGCCCTTCTCAACCAGAAGAATAATGAGGGGATAGAGAATAGAATCTACTATCTCAGTTGCGTGCTCCTCGATACGGAGACCAGATACTCCCCTATCGAGAAGAGCTGCCTTGCGCTCGTCTTTTCTATGCAGAAGTTGCGACATTACCTACATCACCACGAGGTACATTTCGTCTCTCAGGTAGACCTGCTGAAGTACATCCTGAACCGCCCCATGTTGATAGGCCAACTAGCGCGGTGGGTGGTAATTATCCATCATTTTGACATCAGGTTCGTGCCTCATAATGATATCAAGGGGCAGGAATTGGTAGACTTCCTAGCTTCCCATCCAACCTCTGTGGACGAGTCCCTGGACATGGATTTTCACGATGAGGCAATTTTCTCGGTAGATCAAGCCATCCTGTGTTGGAAAATTCACTTCGACTGTGCCTCCTAGAGTCCAACCGGTTGAAGGATTAATGATCCTAGGCTCAATAGAGTGGGCATGGGTATCATCTACATTACCCTGGTGCAATATATTCTGCCATACTCGTTCCTATTGTCAGAATGTTGCACCAAAAATAAGGCAGAGTATCGGGCTCTCATCATTGGCCACAAGCTGGCACTTGAGATCGATGTGTCCCATTTTCAAGTGAAATGGGATTCCGATATAGTCATCAATCAATTAAAAGACGACTAGGTTGTCAGGAATCCATAGATCATTCCATAATTGGAAGTCACCCTCCATCTTATGGCACAGTTACCTTCTCGACCAGAGGTTACCCATGTCCCTCGGTCATAGAATGGTCGAGCGGACACTTTGGACGGCTTAGCTACGTCACTTGCAGAACCCGAGTAGGATGATCTGATTATACATGTAGCACACTGGAGAGTCATTTCCCTCATCACCCTAGAGGATGACGACGACCTGTGAGTAAGCCATCTTACCACTAGATCCTCCACGTCAAGAGGCCCTAGGTTCTTCAGATGCAGTGGTTGAGACGAATCCCAACTGGAGAGCACCTTTGGTCGAGTATCTACAAAATGGTTTCCTCCTGGTTGATCGGGCCGAACGTGAGAAAATCTGACACCGCGCAATGTAGTTTACTCTCCATAGTGGTCCCAGTCTTGAACAAATCCTCTATAAGTGTGGTTTCAATGGTGTTCTCCTCTATTTTATTCAAGGAGTCGAGATTTTTCAGGTCATGCAAGTGGTTCATGTCGGTTCCTGTGGTGCCCACCAGGCTAGGCTGAAGCTGTCCCATTAGATCCGGAAAATGGGGTACTTTCATCCCTCTATGATCCATGATTGTATCGAGTTCACCAAGAGATGTCATGCATGCCAAGTTCATGAAAATTTCCTGCATCGATAGCTAGAACCTCTTCACTCCACCAAGTACTCTTGACCCTTCGCAGTGTGGGGGCTTGATGTCATGG